>OU015625.1:10005000-20005000 GCA_907165235.1 Zeuzera pyrina | reverse complement strand
TTCCGGACGCGTCAAACCTTAAACTTTAACATTGAATTAAGACTATGTATATGTGTTAAACATAATGAACATTTATTGAGAACAAATGTCATTCGTTATAGAGAAATTAAATGTAAAAGTGATTATACGTTTATGTATTTTTATCCAAAAATAAAAGGTCTTTTATAATAAGTACGCGGCCACTGGCTCGCATCGGTCACTACCACAGTGTCAACGCATGCCACAAATTAGTAAGATTATGTCTAAAGACGCATGCACGCGCGGCACGCAACTGATCTGTGCAACTGATTTTGGTTTACTTTGTATGAATTCATACAGCATTGTGTCCACTATCGCTTCTGCCCGCACCGAGTTCGACGTGCGTGTGTTATGTGCGTTCATCAGACAGAAGATGTCAAGTACAGTCTGATGAACGCACAAAAATAACATTATTAGGGGTTGACACCATGTAGCATCTGTATTACAAAAGTTTACTGAATAAAACCCTGTATTATTGAATGATCTTGTTTTAATATACTAAAGCGTACATTACTACTGCATGCGATGCAAAATGGGAGAGAGAGACTTGGCAGCGGCTGCGTTGCCACAATAAAATATTCTGTTAGTGTTGCTAACAAATAGTAGTAAATAAACTGTTGTTTGAACCCTAAACCAAACAATGATTGTTATAAAAGAAACAATATTATGTATTTGCTTATAAAATGTCGTGTCCTTTATTGTAGAATATGAAAAATATGTATTCATTAAAACGTTCAAATACTTTCTGTGACTACCCCGAGCAAATGAAAAAAATATAGAAATAGATGTAATGTATAATGGAATTGCTATGAGGGACTTCAAAGATAACGACGACGATTTTCTCGCCTTTGGGAATCACAAACTTCATATCAGAGATATATTTGCTGAAGAATATAACGAAATTAAGTCCACGTAATAAATGATACTAACGGCTCTACGGGGAAAAACAGAAAAACAATAATGTTTGAACTTAGAAAACTTTGACAATATCACTTAAGAGTAAGTTTCATTTTAGGTATGGGATCAACGAAATTGGTTCAACTTTTACAGTAAAAACGAGCGAAAGAGATCAAATTAGCATTTTATTTATATTTGAAGCCGCAACATCGAGGTCGGTTTATGGCTTTTCTGAGTTTTACTGCATTGCTTTCCTTAGATCATCATCAGACTTCCATATTACATATAAAAAGAAACTAAATTTCGTTCGGTTAATTTATAGAATTCATACATAGATACCTGTATTCTTCATTTATTTACTTTATTAGCAAACTCCACAACTACGCGATTGAAAATATTTGAATGTCTAAATCAGCACCGGATTTATACTTAACGGGCCCATGGGCACGAAGGCTGTGGGGCCCCCTTCTAAGGAAATCAAAAGCGAATTGATCAATATATTTCTACTGTTAATCTATGTAGTGGAAAACTGTGCTCTTTCAATTTTTTATTATCTAATTATGTATAATATAATTAATGTATCAAAAAATTATCGGTTATTAAATATTATATTTTCTCAAATAACTTTTATTATTTGAATGATCAATGTGTATGTAGGTTCCATGTTCTTTGATTTTTCGAAAATGTAGGAGACAAAAAAATTGATTATTCAATTTGTGGGGGACCCTGATTGTGGGAGCCACCGGGCATGTGCCCAAAGTGCCCTTATGTAAATCCGCCACTTGTCTAGGTAGACAGACTATTATGAAATTAGATAAATTACAAACCATTTATATAATACAAGTAGGTACAGAACAGTTGTTTCTACGTATGAGATGTATATCTTCTCTTCTCTAAATAGTATAAAACGAAGTTGCGGTCCACGTCTGTTTGTATCTCCGCTTAATTCTTCTGAATCATGCAACGGATTTCTATACGATTTTCATTATCATTTAGGAAATTTCTTCCAGAAGGCTTATATTATGTGTAATACATACATAATTTTATTTATTAAAAGTAAAGAAAAGTTGTTGTTTTTTATCCACAGCGGAGCGATGGATTCTGTAGTTCTGAGTGTATTTCAGATTTTTAATTTACCTTTTTTTCTCTGGCGCGCCGCTCACGTATTCAGCCAGTAACATTTTTTATACAATATCTTCATTTGACCGCGTTAAATGAAGATATTGTATAAACCGCGATCGCGAAAGCAGTGAGAAATAATACTCATGTTCCTTATTCAAACTCATTCTGC
Source organism: Zeuzera pyrina (assembly GCA_907165235.1). NCBI lineage: Eukaryota > Metazoa > Arthropoda > Insecta > Lepidoptera > Cossidae > Zeuzera > Zeuzera pyrina. The sequence continues at coordinate 20,002,794 of OU015625.1, read as the reverse complement.
CCTCTATGAAGGTCCAATATGTGGTCCAATAATAATTTTTCGAATACAAGGAATGAACAGTAAATACAAACATACATATACTCGTATATTCTTACGTTGTATCCTTAGCAGGATTGTTAGAGATATGATTTTATTCGTAGCTAGGAAGTTCGGTAGAATTTATTTAGGTGGTTTCAACACATCCAGGTGTATTTCTTATTTCGTTTATAATTTTAATAAATGTAAATATTTTAATTAACTTATTTACCTTTAGAATAGTGTCGTATATTTGTGGGTTTGAAAAATGAATACTTATTTGATTTTCGAAATTGACAGGCCTTATTCTTTCTGTAAACTAAAAAAAGAAATATTTGATGAACTGTCAATGTCAAAACGCCATAAAATGAATCGGATAGTGTCTAAACCATTCGGACACTTATGACCCCACGTTAGTACATTGCACCCGTGCGAAGACATATATATGTGTATTTGCAATGATTTGTAGTGAATAGCAAATAATTGTAGTTAATTTCAATGTATTGCAATCAATTATTCATAGTTAAATTTTAGTCTCTACAGCGCAAATAAGTAAGTCACAATATTGCTCATACATAGTAACAGTTTAAGTACCTGGTTATACTCTTAACAGTATACGTATATATTATGTAGTATCAGTATTCAAAAAACACGATTGTATAACATGTGTCCTTTAGTTTCGTAATAGTAAACTTAGTTGTGTTTAAACACAAATGGTTAAATCATAAACTCGTAACGGTAACACTACTGCACTTTATTGTTATTTACGTGTACAACTTGTTCCTAACTGTTTTACACTTGTTTCGTTGTTTAGAGATACAACATTGTCATTTTACTATGCGAATACGTTGCTAACAATGACATAGTTTTCGTGTTTCGGTTGGCCTTTGTATTCTTGGGTACGTAAGTATATGGCTATCTTTCTACAATTATATTATTGTGTGTAAATTTAAGTTTGCTTCCGTAGTGAAAGTGAAAGAAAACTTGGCATGCGTGTGTTAGAATCGCGCAAAGGGTTCCGTATAACGATCTCATATGTATATTATTTCTAAAATTTGCTTTTTTGTCGATACGCCATATCTCCCTTAATACTTCATCAAAACTAATAATTGAGACATTATTTGGAAGATTACGTTCTCCACTAATGACGAAAAATAAACAAATAGTTTGAAATTAATGTTATTTATAAATCATTATTTTTTTCATTCATTTGATTCGAGCGCCATCTGTTGGCAATTTGTTAAACTAACAAGCATGACAGATTACGATACTGTGTGTCTGTATGAAAGATTCGCACGGGTCATTGAAAGAATCATCTATCTAAAATAATAGTAACAAACCTAACTTTGGTAGATAAATATATTAGAACCTACAGTAAACTGTAGATAACTGGTGGCTTTACGTTCCTTGAAATTTTTAAAATTCTAGTTTTGTAGGCAATGTAGAGACGCAAGTTTGAGTGCTCAATTCACCTCATCTTTATTTCTGCTGTGATTGTTTTAAAATTAATTTTAATGTGACGAACAGACGGGCGACCGGTCTTATAAGAGTTCCGTTTTAAAAAATAGTGGCCGATTAGCTTACCATTATAACAAATTAATGCTTGTTGTATGTAAAGGTAGAAATAATTATACCTAGTCTTGCCATAAATATGATTACAAGGAAAACATCGTTTTTTTTATTACGTAAAACTTTTATTACTACAGTGTGCTTTATACATTAACATAATAGCATTCTAAAAACATGAAGCTCATTCAAAATTATCTCCATCGGTCTTAATACAATCCTTTAAACGTTGTGGCCAGTTAGCAATTGAAACAAGCACTTTCTCCATAGGAAAATATACCACTGCTAATCTTATGAAATGTTTTAGGGACTCCAAAATGTCATGGCATATAGACCATACCATAATTTTTAAAAGATACCATAAATCATAATCAAGTGGTATAAGATCAGTACTAGATGACGGCCAATCTTCAGCTCTGATGAAGTTAGAAACGTTCCTTTCCAGCCGTGCTTGTGTGGATCGAGCTTTATGACCCGGTGTTGAGTCTTGCTGAAAGGATCATTCTTAGTTAGTGATGTTAAGAGGCAAGAATAGGCAACAATACGGTGTTGTTAAGAGGCTTAACTACCTTCGCAAGAATCGTATCTTGATAGACTTGGACCGATGTCTTGATACTTTTTTCACAAAAATATGGCTCAGTCACTTCTTGATAGCTAATACCCCACCAAACTATCGCCGAAGTCGGATAATTCCTATGTTGTTATCTATTGCAAATCTTCCGTCCATTTTGATTCTAGGTCCGAGGAGAAAAATGATGTCTTGATGTGTCTTCTATCGTCAATAGGAAATACGTGTAGAACTTTGGACCAAGTATTGTATAAAGTTTTTAGGGTTCCGTAGCCAAAAAGATTAAAATGGAACCCTTATAATTTCGTCCTGTCTGACTGTCGTAAGTATGCCACAGCCATTTTACCGGATAAAGATGTTTGGAAGGCAGGTGTGTACTGTGTAGTAATCGCTATACATGTAACTGAGGTACGAAAAAAAATTACAGTACTCAGAAGCGTGTGGAGTATCTTCGGACAGGTCTTTAAAAATGACAGGACTTTATAGTTACTTAAGTCGATAGTTGCTTAAATATGCGCTTCAAAAGTCGTAAAAAGTGTGTTGTCACCTCTAACTATTCAACTATGGGGTGGAAAATTCCGAAAAAAATTAAGATAGTAGAATTTAAAAAATACTTTGAACTAAAATGGATTGTAGTTTTTGAGATAGGGGGTATTTTCGGTGACACGCTCAGCGACCGTAGAAAAAACTTCGATTTTCTCAGTATTGTTGACAATATGTGATACAAACTTATTTTTGCTGCCGAATCAATGAATATTATACATCCCGACTATAGAATTTTTCACTTTTTTATAAAAATATACAAGTTATTATTTATTTAATTATTTAGGACAAATAAAATGACATACAAATAACAGTATCCGGGCAACTGAGCTTTACTCGGAGCCTTAGAAAAAAAAAACGAAACAAGTTCACAAGACAAGACCACATTGCAGGATTCGAATCTGCGTATTCCAGCTTGGTAGATCTACGCTCTAGCCACTGTACTACTGAGAAGGTAAATTCTGTTGTGAAATCAGAAGAGTTTAGAAGTATTAAATTAGTGAAAACATAGAGAAAACAAATTTTCTCGGAATTGGCCACTAGCTAGATCGACTTTTTACCACTGCAATACTCTGTATTGTAAATTTCATGGAAATCGTTACAGCCGTTTTTGAGGACACGATTATAAATATACAAATATTGCTTGTATAATACTACTCTTTTAAATAACATAATATCTTAAAATAAAGGAAGTCCATCTTTTATTTTAAGATACTATATTTCTTATTGTTTTTATTGTTAAATTTCAAGTCCATGAAATTTAACAATAAATTCATTTTCGGGCAAACAAATAATAGATTTTTCTTCATGACTTTTAGCCATAGACTTTATAAACAAGTACGAGGGCTGCTATTTATGTATCTGGAATAATAAAGTGAAACAAACATGTAGCATTTATTATAGTTTTATTGCTTTTCAAAATATTCACCATGATGATTGATGCACTTTTGCATGCGTTGGAACCAATTTTCGTAGCACTTTTTCCATTCGGATTGAGGTATCTCCAAAACGTGCATTTTCTCTTCACGGCTCAAAAAACGTTGACCACGTAACTTATTCTTCACGGTTGGGAATAAATAGAAGTCGTTGGGGGCCAAGTCGGGGCTGTACGGCGGATGACCCGTTAATTCGATCTTTTGATCTTCCAAATACCGAGTTGTTTCGGACGATGTGTGGCAGCTAGCATTGTCATGATGAAGAAGGATTCTGCGTTGTCGGTTGTTCTTTCTTATTTCTTCAAAGACTTCTGGCAAACAAATGGTCGTGTACCATTCAGAATTAACCGTTTTACGATCCTCTAGTGGCACTGTAGCTACATGTCTATTTATACCAAAAAACAAGCGACCATTTGCTTCAAAGTGCTTATTGAACGAATGACTTTTGTTGGGTTCGGCTCATCTTGGAACACCCAAACCGTTGATTGTTGTTTAGTTTCAGCATATATCCAAGATTCATCACCTGTGTAGATATTATAGACATCTTTTGACGCACCCTGATTATACTTTTGTAACATTTTTTCACACCAATCGACACGAGCCCGTTTTTAGTCAATTCTCAAGTTGTGCGGAATCCAACGTGAACTAATTTTTTTACAGCTAAATTTTCGTGTAATATTTTATATAAACTCGTCATACTTATGCCCAGAGACGCCTCTATCTCGCGATATATAACATGACGATCTTGCACTATTAGTTCCCGCACGACATCAATATTTTGAGGTACAACAACCGATTTAGGGCCCGCTAACGATTGAATTCACTAAACCAGTGATACACAGTAGTTTTCGATGGTGCTTCGTCCCGAAAAGTCGAAGTGAGTTGATCGATGCACTGTTTTTGAGTTAGCCCTCGCCGAAAATCGTAATAAATCATAGCACGAAAATTTTCACGACTTAAATCTATGGTGATAAAGACTCGCAATTTTCAAAATGACACCACATAGGAAAAACAAATAACAGCTACATGAAACAAATTGTATTCTTCAGCCAAATTTTTAAATGTTATAATTACTTTTTTAATATGGTTCTGTAACTGGCCAGTTCCGGATACATAAATAGCAGCCCTCGTATCTCCTAAGTTAGACATCGTGTCCGAGCAGGAACTATGAGTTAAGTCAGATAACTTGCCTCACCTGTACATACGACACACATTTGTTATCAGACAAGCTGATCGGTTGCCATTTCGTTAGAAAACAGCACCCACACATCTATATTTTATCTGATGTTATTTGCCTCAATTCGTAGTATAGTACGGGCTGTCTGAAGTTATGAAGTCTAAGCTTTTATTATTATCCTTTTAGTTCCTTATCATAACTACATTATTAAAGTGATACGTGTTTTTAATAGATACTTTTTGCACACTGAACTTAGACATATTATTTCAATTTATTAAAAAAAACAAAAAGAGGTCTGATCACATTGCTTGTTAGAGCTCATGCACTTTGGCGTGCTAGACTTACGCTCTAGCCATTGTGCTACTGAGAAGGTAAACTCTACTGCAAAATTAAAAAGTTGAGTTTTGAAATTTTAAGTGCGTGAAAGACGGAGAAAACGATTTTTCTCAAAATTGAGACCTAGCTAGAACCCTTTCTCGCTCTTCTCAACCCCTATATCGTAAATTTCGTCGAAATCGTTAGGGCCGTTTACAAGAAAGTGTTATCAAATCAATATATAATTGTATACATATATTTATACACAGTTGTTGCTCGTTTAATACAATAGTGGATAGACAGTTTACATAAAGTTTACAAAAAGTTTGTAAAGCGTGTTATGATCTATAACTATACAGTCTTCTCTCTTTATTAGCAAAGGGAAATCTCTTGACATTTTAATTTTATAAGCAATTTGTAAAAATAATGTTCTAAAAATTTAGAAGCATATTTACAATGTTCATGTCATGAAACGGTAGGAACGATTGATACATTATTATGAATTGATTCTATTATTGAGTTAAAAATGCCAACTCACCCATTATCTCATTTTACTTGTCATTGAAGTGTAGAGACGTATTCAGGGTATCAGACTGGGAGGATTTGAGATGTTATTAAGTTTTATTGGCAATAAAATTACATTGAATCTATAACTTTGATTAAAATCAGAAGGTGCATACCCAGCGTCCAACGTAAACTCACTTCGATACTGTTATTAATGGTTCCCGTAGACCTAGGAAAGGAAATAGGCTAGAACTGATTTTAGAACAGATATTTGTTTGACTTAAATTAAAAGAATTGAAAAGAAATATAAACACAATAAATTGTAAAAAAATTTAATTCCAAAATTAACATATTAAATTTTAAATTCCAACGCTTTGAACTATGACAACACGAAATCTTAATAATACGAGTATTATTGCTTATCAGTCTTGGACTATGTTGTCGCAAACTCGGATTGTCATTCAACAGCGCTAGGAGTGTTATAAAAAAATCTTACACCATTCCTAATTTTTAAAACCCAATAACAGCTGTGTTTTCTGTGAAATTTAAATATTTTTAAACAGTTGTATTACGAATAGTTCAATGATTTTTAGTTTATGAAATAAATAGAAAATTGAGTGAAATTAACATGAAAAGGCAGTTGATAAATAGTTACGAATAAAAGTGGAAGCAGATTGATTACTTTAATAGAACAATATGGATCTATATCTTTGAGGTAAAATGACCCTATGGAAAAAAATGACACATAATGCTTAACGTCACATCATTTCTCCTCGGGGTGGACAGAACATCGAAAAACACATTTTAAAACCATTCCTGGCCTAAATACCTATTTGGTCTCACAGACGGCAAAACTGATCAAAGCTGTGACGGTTTGTTAGCCCATCGCTTATACATTTACAATAACATAGCGTTTACATGCCAACCAGTGAATCAATCATTTTCTTCTGTTATCGGTATATTTTTATACAATGATACGTTACTTGTCAATTTTAACATAAGTAGTAATCTGGATCGTGTATAATAAACAACTTGTATTATAACCACGCCTAAACGAAATGCCGCCTAAACGTAGAAACGTCAGATATTTTGAATTCGTAAAATACGTATTGCTTAGCAATTAATTTGATGTCATTAAATATTTGTGATCTCGTTATCTTGTCTCTCACCGAATTCTCGTTTACGCCGACGTACAATCGAGTGTTTTTTTATTTCTATTTCAAATGCAAATTGAGTTTGAAACTTCGTTCCGACGAATTTCGTCAAGGGCCTGCGACATCATTCACGTTTTCTTTGTTGCATGAAAACTTATTTTTTTTTCTTTTCCCCTTTTTCATCTTGCCGGAAAGTGTTCCAAACTACAGGTAATTTGGCCACTTGTGTTCGGGAGAGGTTCTACGGCGGAGATATGAGACTATTGTCTAGCTCAAAATGTTTTTGGTTCCAAGGTCGGTAGTCATGAATTGAACAGAAATTTCTAAGATATTGAATACAATATTGTCGTATTTGGTTACTATTCTTCATCTTTATTTCAATGTTATTCTCTTTATTTTGTATTGTCGGTACTTTGAGCGTAGTTTAGGAAACTAAACATTGTAATAAAAAAATTTTCCGATTAGAAAAAGCTAAACTTTATTTCGAAATATTGCCAGTAAGCTAGATTTCTACAAGAAAATCTACATAAGGTATGCTATGACGGTACCTATTATACAAAATATTTACAACTGCTAAGATTTTAATATGCAAAATAGTTGCATTTTAGAATGGTAGAATTGTTAAAAGCACCAAATTTACTTAAATTAAATATTACGAAAATATTGCATAATTACTTGTTAAATGTTCGGTAACAACGGCCGTTTCTATTTCAAAACAAAACATAATATATTTAGGACCTTCAAGTTTAAGTGACAATTTTGCACGCCTTCTGAAGTCATTTCCTTTTTTGCACAAATATAAACCTACCAGAAATATTTTCTAAAGGAATGCAAAGTATGAGGTATAGGGTTGGCAAGAAAGGGAATGCAATTAAATGAATGGTCCTCAGATTCATAGTTAGGCGCGATAATGTAGTCTAAACTTCACTTGAATTACCAGAAACAATAGGCATGATGACGGTATTAAAGAATCAAATAATAAATGGTATTAGAGTAAAATATATGTTGAAACAATTCTAAATAAAGACTCAGTTTTAATTTTGACATTAAGATTAATAATATTTTTAATAAAATAAAAGTATAAAATACTGCAATCGGCCATGTTAATTGCAACACCAATCAGAGCGAATGACGTTACGTCTAGGCAAATATAACTTTTGTATTCTATCTAATTTGTGAATGTAACCTTAATAACGTAAAGTAGAACAATATTTACCTAAGCGTGACGTCACAAGCGGACGCCATGACACCTACTAGCGTTTTCGCGCTCAATTCAAATTACGTAGAAAAATTGCAATAATTGACGTTAAAACTTAGTTTATTGCTGAAATAATGTTTTCTACGGAAATAGTACATGTGTACCTACATTACATGCCTATTGTAATCACAATGCGCGTAAAATAACTAAGATTGATTAAGAACGTAGCTGTAATATGTGCGAGCCACCCCTATAAGTCTGTGTAACTCCGGTTTCAATTATTTAAAAAATGAGAAAATCTTTTTAATTCCTTTTTTTGTCGGATTTACGTATATTGTTAGCAACTGTACCGCATTTCAATAAAATAAGTATTAAAAGTATTTCAATAACATTTTTAAGACTAAAAAAAACAATTTAATTAAATGCTAAAAATGTTAATTATAATTATTTATCTAAACTATTACATATTAATAAATAAATATACATGCATACATATCTTCAGGCCGTATCCCTAACGGTGTAGTCAGAGAGGACGGAGCGCCAAGCGTCGAGGTCCTTACATACTTCTTTCGCTTCCTCAAATCTCATCATTCTCCTCACACATTTTCGCCTAGGTGTGCGAGTGTTTTTGACATTTCCGTCGGCTAATACTCATCTAGCTATTTCATCTTCATAAATCAGTCTTGTACTTCCTTGGCTTCTTTTAGCACTTACTTTTGCTCTATAGATAAATAAAATATAGTTTACTTAAAATAATATCTCGTAACAGTTGGCCTTAGCCTTAGTCATAAAGATGGTTAAATACCGCATGCAAAGTTGAAACCCTTAGTGATTCCTTTGTATTCCGATTAAGTTAGAGGAATTATCGGCTCCAAATGTTTATAAGAGTCCGGCAGGATTCGAATTGCGTTCGAAAATGCAGAATTAATTGTTTATTTGTTTCAGATCGATTGCAGTACCGTAAAAGGACGCATACAAATGTTTTTGCAGTCTAAGTGATGAGGGTTAATTTTCATATAATTTTACAAAAGTATGGAATATTTTGTCAGGTCTAAGCTTGTTAAGCACGAAGGAAAATCAATCGACGATATTCTATGCATTAAGTACTACACTTATTACAAGGAAATAGTACATACTATCATACATTCTCAAATCACACATCTATTTGTAACTAAATATAACATAATATTGACATACCGACGAAAGTATACTACTATCTATGTAGTGTTGAGGAGTTACTAGTCTTTTGTAGAAAATGAGTAGGCGATTCAATAGTCAAGGAATCAAAAAGCGGAGTTGGATCCGCGAAGAGAATCGAACTTAGTGTTTTGAATCACTCTGCTAGAACTGAGAGCACTTTGAAAGAAGAAAATTATTGAACAATCCGAATCGAAAAATTAACAAGGTCACAAAAATCGATATGGAAAGCGGCGCCATCGAATCGATTCTCTCACCGTGACGTTATATGCGTTTTAATTATAATTTACGTACTTATATATATTTAAAATATATATACAAACATAGCGCAGACGAAATTGCGGGAACGAACAGGTATTTTATTATAAACCATGTCATCACTTGCCACCTTGCCACCACATAAAACTAATTATATGTTAAACTTATTTATTATTAGAACATGTAAATATTACAATAATTTATTGGATATGGATATATTTTCCTTGTCAAATCATAAATTTAGAATAGCTGTGGGTATTTACTGCCATATTTATAATTAAGAACGTTCTGTTACCTGTATTGTGAGTATACAAATTTTGTTAGTTTTATAACATGTGGAAACTTTTCTGGTTTCTGTATTATGTTTTAAGATTACTATTTTATGTTTGTAATTTGTAACCGTTTGTGCCTAAATAAAGCAAAATAAAATAAAATAAATCACGAGAACAGAGGCTAATCGATAGGAAAGAACGCTGCGAAAATGATTACCGTAACTTATATGTACTGGTTGATATCTCTAAATAAAAATATATCGCTGTTTTACTAAAAAGCAGTTAAATATCAGATGAAATTGATGGAGACGTAACATTTTAAAAATTCTGAGCTGAGAAAATGTAAATTATTGCTTTTATGTATGTAGTTTTCATCACGTTTACATTATCTTTTAAAACTACATACATACTCACGTTGTATTCCTAATGGGCTGATCAGAGGGGATGGAGTGCCACGTATCGCGGTCCTTGCATACTTCTTTCATCTTCTTTAATCTCCTCACACTCTTTCCCCTAATACGAATGCTTTTCACATTTCCGTTACCTAACTCTCTGACTATTTGATCTTCATAAGTCAGCCTTGGTCTTCCTTGGTATCTAAAAATTTAAAAGTGCACAAGAATAATAACGTATATTAAACTTTTAGAAAAACGAGGTACAGGCTCTTGTGACAGTTTCTTACAGGTTTTTTATATCTTCAATTAAGTTTTTTAACTTTTCATTAAACTTACAACGTAGTCAGCTTCTTCGCTGACCTGATGAGTACCAGAAAGTACGAAATGTTCATTCGGTGGATGTACCTACCTACTTGCAGAATTGGAACAATTGATCCACGTGATTCGCTCTCTGAGCTAATCTCGTTCGCTGTCTATTCTTTGAATGGAAAGCGGTTTGGGAGAATTGTTTTCTCTACTAATAAGTGGTTTTGTGCTACAAGCACGATGAATCCAGCACCTTCGGCTGGTCTCAGGCTGTGCTCACCGAACTGTTTCGACTTTGGTTTGTCTCTTCAGGTGCAGGAACACTGCACTATCGATCAGATCGATGCTTCGTACACTAGCATCAGTAGTCTATTAGGACGCTATCCAATAACATTTCATTGTTTTTGCTTCAAAGTACTCGTACAACAGTGGCATAAGTCCGTCAGTTTTGGTCAGTCAGTCTTTTGTCATGACAATTTTCTTTTAATTTCATTTTCCGTGGTTGTCCTTCGGGGCCTAATCTAATAATTACCGCATTATCGGTAATGGACTACATTAAATCATTCCCTAGAAACCATTAAATCAATTTTAACTGAAATTACAACAAAAACCATTAAAGTGGACTCGCATGCTTGTTTGACTATGTTTTACTGTTTTTAAATCTGACCCTTCGTTTATGGTAACTAAAAAATTTGTGGGTACGGTACCTACTGTATAGAAAAATTATTGAATTGAATTGAATTGTACAGACGGGCTGTTTTCCTCAATGGGTAGCCGAAAACAGCCCGTCTGTAGTCCCTATGTAAAATCTAAAAACTATGAATAAATCTTACATTTTTTTTTAACACTATGGTCTTCGTATTTTGTAAGTTAAGGAGAGGAATGCTCAATTTCTGTATTTTTCTTTAGTATATTTATTTGTTTAATTATAGCGTGACGTTCTTTCGATATGTCACTGATGCATCGTTTTTAAATTTTCTGATTTATTCTCTAAAATTAACCACCAAAATCAGAATTCGTATATTTATGATACCCGTCGTAATTAAGTCATCTATCTCCACATAATATGTACGAAATTTCAACTTTTTTTATCCAATAAATTCTGGCGAAAAATATTGTGACAGATGGACAAACAGACACACGCAAGTGATCCTATAAGGGTTCGATTGTTCATCATTTGTAAGGAACCCTAAAAATAAATTATATAAAACATAATAATTGAATAAAATAATCATTTTCGGGATTTAACTCGCCAATAAGGTCCACTCAACGCGGAATATATAATTATTTATCTTTGTAATTACAATGACATATTATTATCTTAAAAAAAGGATTAAACTAACCGTAAGTAGGCGAGTTGACTATTCAATTAATACTTATTAAAATATGGGTTTAGTAATCGTTAACAAAATCGTGAAAAAATGTTTGAAATACAATAAAAGTATAAGAATTATTCCCTTTAAAAATCAAGTAGTGGCAACAGAGTGGGAATAATTTCTGTCTCTGTCACTTAGCGGTGAGCAGTCACTGAGATGTTGTGACGTCATAGCTATGTATTGCTATTTTCTTCTAGCTTATCTCCATTCTGCTCCCACTATTGAAGTTGAAAACCTAATAACTCCATTTCTGTCAATAAAATGTTAGTACATAGTTTTTTTTACAATTGACTTCAAAATTGTTTATTATTTCATAACGATTATAAAATATATCATTTTATGAGCAGTTATCTAGCCTATTATCATTTTACGGCGCAACCATAAATTGAAATTGGTATATGTACTTTATACTAACTTTATATGTAAAATTCATTAAATCGAAATACTGCTGATTAAATACGTAATTAAAATAATTCGAAGTCGTGAAATACCACTGTCAAAAATTGTTTGAGTTTAATTAAAATATAGGAGTTAGGAGTAACAAAATTAAGCTCAGGAGCGATTTCGGTGCTGCGACGTCTTAAATTGGTAGTTATTACTTAATGCGCATTTTTAATGATATGTGATTGATTGTATAATGGTACGATGACTTGTACAAATATTCCTTTGACAGCATAATATTAAGGTCATATAATTACGACGTTAGTGTAAGTTAGCTTAAATAATATCACTCAGTGACTGCTTTGTTTAAAATTAACTTTCGCCTACTGACGCGAATCTGACCGTCGTTTATGCAAATAATGTTGTTATGACCCCTTCGGCTTCTATAATAGAATCTATTCTACTCACTACGCAACGTTATACTTAAACGCGCTGAGCTGGAAAACTGTAGCTCAGAATTTAAATTAAACGGAAACATCTCTATTGTTTTATGATAATCTCTTTCTGCTTTAGGTTAAACACTCGTATTTCTATTAGCAAACAGTAACTGAGTGACCGTAGTTCAATGATTTTCAGAACAGTGACCTGATTCAATTTCGAAGTTTAGTTCTTACTGAACTGGTGATAGATTTCTAGCACAAGATGCACAACATAGAAAACAATTCAATAGAAAAGAAATTATTTATTATTTTTATAGAAAAATAACTTAATTTTTATTATATTTAACCGATTTTGTTGAATCGATTTTTAACATGATTCATATTATCACTATTTTATTGTCCTCGGGATTGCTAACCCGATTGCGTCCAGAGGTTCCACCGCTGATCGTCAAGTGGACTTTTAACTCACTTGTTTTCCTTGTGATATAAAAAAAAAGAGTTACTGCAATAAATGTTTCCATGCTAGTGTAAGAGCAAAACAAAAATATAGAATGTGTTAAGTGCATGGTTTAAATGAAGAATATTTACCCCAATTTATGGAATATTTATAAACAAAAATAAAATGTACCGAATGCGATAAATATATATTTGTATAAAAATATGGAATAATTATGAAAACAATATAGAGTCAAAGTCTAAGTTGACTTCGTTGTAACTGTTTGTATCGGAAGCGGCGAGGGGGAAGGCGAATTAATTGCCTATTAAATAATGTAATTGATATAAGAACGGCTAATTGCCTCAAGTAAGCCTTAATACTTATACTCGTTTAGCGCCATGATGTTAGTTTTTTGGTCTTAACTCTCTGTCTTCTACGAATAGAACATAGCGTGAAGTAATGTATATATAGCTACATTAAAAAAGATATACATAAAATATGTGAATGGAGATCCAGATTTTTTAGTTTTAACAGAAAAAAATGTTCAGTTTCGTGAAGGTTTTGAGTGACGCGTATGGAATTATGCAGACAGAAAAAACTAAAAAAGGAAAACTAGCAGAACGTGTCAGACTCGCATTAATTTCGGGTACCGTAATAATTTCAGAGTACTCTATTTAACTCAATAAATTGAAATTATGAAACTTATTATGTAATTCTTGTTTCTCATTTCGAGTTTTAGATTAGGTAGTGTGAAATATCTAAAAAACGGGAAATTAACGCGATTACCTTATATTTTGGCTTGACGTTTCGACCGAGTTGCATCGGTCGTAGTCTAAAGCAAACTGTGAAAAGGCATTTTTTATAATTCCCGTTAATTTTAGTTAATTGCAGGTTTATAAGATATTTTATAATGCAACGCCAAAGTTGAAAAGGTTAGCTACTAATAAGTGTCTGTGTACAAAACAGCTTAATAGAAGCAAAGATGCCGGAATACATTGCCAGTGACATATCGACTGACAGACTGATAAACAACACGAAGCTAATTGCTCTGTTAGTTATTTTAGCTGTGGACCCATAAAAATCTTCGCTTTGGCTACTGTTAGCGTTATTAAAACCTTTAGTGTATTTTTTCTATCGATCCGCCTCGGCTTCGTCCGAGTGGGAATTATTATAATCTACCTAAACAAAAACCTTTCGGAAGTAATTCTCTAAATTATAGTGAAAACCGTATCAAAATTCGTTGCGTGGTTTAGAAGAAGTAGACGGAGAAACAGACAGACGCGGACAGTGATTTTGTTTTCAAATCCAATCAAATCGAATCAATTGTTTTATATGTGATATGCAGATTACCGCTCTTGTAATACAGATGTTAAAAAAAAACAACCTATTTGAACATATAGATACAGATTTTTGTCATTACTGTGAAGTTAAATTAAATTTCAATTTGTCAGAAAAAATAATTATTTAGTCAACCAGGCAACCGAATCAAAATTTATACTATATTAGTGACCCGGCCCTGCTTTGTAGAAATGGGAGCTATTATAATGTATTCTATACAAAAACCTTCCGGAATAATTTCTTTAAATGATAGTGAAAATCGTATCAAGATCCGTTGCGTGGTTTAGAAGAAGTAAGCGGAGAAACAGACAGACGCGAAAAGCGAGTTTGTTTTATACTATTTAAAAAAGAACTCAGTAACAGTATAAAACAAATCATCTATTATATAAGAAACACAAATAATTTGTGTTTAAATAATATGTAATTTGATGTTCTCTTTTAGGTATTGAGAAATTTAATATATATTTTTTGAGGCGTTGTCAACACACTCTTCTTGTATAAGGCAATCTTGTATTTAATATTATAGAAAGTAAGCACAACAGTTCTATTACGAGGCCTATGAATAATTTTAAACAATTCTGAATGGATTCTAATAAAACGGCATATTTTAAATATACAAATTGAGGGCATAGTTAAAATTTTTTACCTTTTTAAATATGTAAGATCTATCGAAACTTCGTTTATATTATTTAGACATATGCAGATGTTGGTCATTTGTAGTTTCATTATTATATTGTGAAGTGGCGATTATTATGGAATAGTTATGCTTGCAGGTACTATTTTGCGAGGGATACGCATGTCACTACTATGAAACTTTTTTCCTCCTTTACACAAGTTATACATAAATATAACGTGTAATTACATAGTAAATATTTATGATATTTATTATAACAGAGAGTGAGATACGTGCTAGATATTCACTAGTTAATTATGTATGAATCTTCTTATTTTGTTATTCGCCGGGCGGTCGCCAAGCGCTTCCTAAGACGATCATCGATTAAGTACGTGCAAAATTATAATCAACGTTCACTAATTGCTAATTAAAGGCTTCACACTGAGGACTTTTTCATTTTCCACAGAAATGAGGGGGCCTAATGACAACGGATACACCCCGATTCCAGTACCTAATTCCCTTAATTGGATTACTCTTATCAAATTTCAATTTTCGATGGTCGCTTTGTGTAATTTATTGAACGAGGACACGAATTTTGTGGTCTTATTTAATAATTTTTTACAGTGAACATTTACATTTATAACGATCAGATTCTATGTAAAACGTATTCTGTACTTAGTGACAACGACAGACAATTTTAGGGTTCCGTCCGGAAAAGGAAACTCATGTAATACACTTATATCATTTGCTGAGTTTGTCCAATCAGTCTCAAGTTTTGCGCTTAACAACAAACAACGTTTCATTTTTATTTATGTAGAAGATATGTGTTACAAATTACATTAAATAAAATAAAATAAAACATTCATTTTATTTACGTTGGCGCTCCGCTCTCTCTGACTACCCCGTCAGGGATACAGTGTGAAATACAGTTGAACTGTCAATACACACAGTTTATGGCAAATCTCGGACCAATAAACATAATGGATAGAGCCGTAATAAATTGTCGCTCTTCTGCATAAGTGTGTCAAATGAATTTTCATGTCTCTCTTTCTATCTCATTGAGCGTAACCACGAGTAAAACAGTTAGCTATAGTAATTATGGAATTCTCGCACTGTCGGTGTAGTTCGTGCCAGGAGGTCATGATCGACTTCACGTATATTATTGAAATAATTATTAATTGCGAAATACTCGTAAATCTTAAGTGTTTTGGCAAATAATATAAAAAAATGACATATTCAGCTGTGTATCGTTATACTTTACGTTAGTAACTTATTAATCTGTGGTTATACTGTTACCCTTCCCTAGTCACTCACATTAGTACAAGTCTAGAAACTAGGTCAACAAAAAATGGACACCCTCTTAGAGCAAAAACTCCGTCCATTTTGACTATTAGTCTGAGGATCAAACACTTGCACAGATTAGATATTGTCGCCAAAGAATTTTGAAATGTTGCTAACAAATAATTAGCGACAAATTGACTGAACGAGTTTCGAGCTGTAATTTCAGCGTAATTTGTGAGCTGTGCGCTGTGAGGTATTTTGAGTTTGTGGAGTTACTGTGTTATAAGTGTTTATTTTATATTTACAGTCAAATTTCGAACACTGGGCGACCACTAATAAATTAAAAGCTAAAGTTTATTATTGATGGAGATCAATAAGAATTAGAATTTTCGTTACATTAGTTTTCGCTATATTCCTTAGAACTTAAAAGACAACGTACATAAAGACAATGTTTTGTTTAAAATATTGCGGTATTCAAGTTCAATACATTATCTCGTGAAACTATCATTAACTAAAATTATTAGTTATTTATTAAAATTATAAATGAAGAATTTTTTCCTCTGCTTTTGTAATCTGATAAAGGCATAATACGCTCAAATAATATCTTAACTTTAAACGACTTTCTGGTTTATATTTCTTTGAGCCTCTTATTACTGTTAACGAAATGACTTTTGATTATGTAAATTAACTTGCGTTGTTTTACAGTAGAGGTTATTGTAGGTTTTGGTTCGACTCGGAGGGAGCACAAAATATTATAATTATTTAAATAACTAGTTTACTGTGCGCTATAAATATAATAAATCCCATTTTACATAGTGAAACTGCCGTTTGCGGATTTTACATGTATTTATTTTATATAGTTTTTATCAGCGGATTCTCTCGCCTACGACTGGCATGTAAAACCTATTCATTCCATGCATTTTGGCTAGAATTACAGCCACACTATGTGCAAAGCGTGAAATTGGTTATTAATCGCCTATACTTTAAGCAAAGGTACCTATAGTCACTCTAATAGACTAATTTATTTAGATTTTGTGTGTTGAAAGAACAAATGAAAATCAAAGAGGCGATGATTAATATTGCTTAATAATAATTAAGGTTTCTCGACGAACCGATAACTTCCTCCTTTTTTAAGTCTGTTACAAAGTTAAGAAAGGAATGCTTAGGATGGTTCGGGCACATAGAAATAATGATGAAGAAAATCTACAGAGCGAAAGCGAGTGGTAAAAGACGGAAGACTAAGGCTGACTTGCGAAGATCAAATAGCCAGAGTGAGGAAGTGTCAAATACACTCGCATACCTAGGCGAAAATGTGTGAAGAAATGATGAGATTTGAGGAAGCAAAGACAGTATATGATATTCCATGTATGGCATATAGTCCGTTAATAATTTGACATTATATTAACTCTCACTTTTAAAATCCTTTTAAAACGCAGATCTTATTTTACATCCTACTAGCTACTGTTTGAGGCTTCGTTCGCGTGGTCTACAGTTTAGAAACCTTTCCCGGTTTGTGCACAGCAACTCATCTAAGTTTTATCACAATCGGTTGAATGGTTCACGAACGTATACAGGACAAATATACAAAGAAATATTCATATTCATATAAAAAGAAGAAAATAACCAGCGCGTAAATCAAAAATTCTCCCAGTCTGATGTCGGAGGACAACGAAGCGAATTTACAACAAAAATCGACTCACTTGAAGGAACGAAGCGAATTTACAACAAAAATGCACGCTCGACTCACTGAAAGGAGTATAGGTCATCTGCCTCTTACTTTATTTGCAAGAAGAAACCTACTTGCGATAGTAAGAATGTAGCGCATTACTTACGTGTTTGTGGTATAGAAGACGAGACGAAACGTTTTGGAGGCTTTTGGGCTCGCGGCTGACCGGGGACCATGTTTTGATTGAGATAACCCCAAAAAAAGGACAGCGCTTGCAGTGGCCCGCTCCATCATGACACTGTAATGATACTAAAGGAGAGTCCTTCTCGAGACGACATACATCGGCACAGTACTAGGGTTTTTGGTGCGCTCCGTAGGATATTGCAGTGTTTATTGATACGAATGTAACGAAATCGGAAGTTATTATATATATTAGATACCTACATTGGATACATAGTATAACAAAGCAGTAAAAACCAAGTGTCTGTATATTGCATAAATTCATCAAAAAATTAGTGTGGGCGATAAAAAAAAAGTAATAGAAGACAAAAAAGCATTTTTTAAAATGTTTGTCTGTCCATCTGTCTGTCTGTACATACGAGCTAATTTGCGAAACTACTGAACGGATTTTCTTGCGATTTTCACAGGTACATTAACTCAGCTTGGAGCAACATGTAAGAAAGAAACAAAGAAAAAAAATTATATGAAAATAGTCATTTAAAGATAATTTTAAATTCGCCGCTCATGCTGCTAGTGTCGACCTAAGGTCTAACTATGCCCCCACGGCCAACTGTACGTGGTCTGCTCGCAGGTCAGAAATGCTGACAATCTATTTTTATAAGCCCCAGCAGGAAAAACCGTTAATATCGTGTATAAATATATTCTTTAATTTATGTGTCGCATTAGAATCGATCGCAATTCAATGGTTTCCCCAGTAATGAATTTCAGACGGTAAATACAAATACAGTTGACTGAATTTTTCGATTTGTCAAACAAGGGTGCGTAATAAAACCGACTATGACGCGGACGAAGTCGTGAGCACGAGCTAGTATTTCAGTAAACTACTTGTATCGTTGCTCTTATGAAATGGCTCTTGTTGCGTCGATGTAGTGGTTTACATTAGCCCTAGGCACATCGACATGATGGAGCTTATTCGAGCCACAATTCCATTCCTGTACAGTGGTTCTCGACAGCTTATTACGTCGACAGACATTTCACTTACTACAGTATATACCTAGAGGCTAGACCGTGTTGCTGTATTGATTTTGTTATTATGTGGCAAGACTAGCATGTTATTTTATATTTCTAATATCGTCTTTTGAATGAAAAGTAATAACTCCGAAATAAAAACAAAATATGCATGTATAAAATTAAATCGATATTTGTGAATAGTAACTGTTTAATTAGCTTATTACTGCGATGGTTAAAATTTTCGAAGCCCTGGTATTGGGTTTAATTCCTGACCAGGTCAATTTAGTCATAGTAATTATTTATCAAACCTATTAATTTTACAATTGGACACTAAAATAATGAAAATTAAGCTTTAAATAAATAATGTTTATTGATTAGGCTGTCTATTGTAGGTTAGCAGCCTGTTACTATCCAATATCTCACGAATATAAGATGGCTGAAGTTATTTATGTACGTATTTATCATAAGGTTCACGAGTCATAAGACGTGGGCGTGTACAATATTATAATATTTAGCAGCGTGGGTAAGTAATAGTATATATTGTAACGTCATTTAACTCCAGGGGAAACGAGCTCTAAATTAAGACGAGAACTCCGGTTACTAAGGAAAAAGTACCCTGATATTTTTACGACCACGTCAGTTTAATGAGGTTAGTAAATAATTTTATTTGAAAAGTTTTCTGCCAGTTTGCTAAGCAACAAGCAACGAAAACTTATGATGATGTCTATTATTGAACATCACACTTAGTAAGTTTGTTAATCTTAATGCTGCGATATTTATTTTGTTAATTAATTTGAAAAAAGAAATGAAATTCAACATATCGTTGATTTAGTTTATTTAGATTTGGAATGTTTCAATAAAAACGATTTTCATTTATCCAACTTTTTAATGAAATACAAGCTTAAAATAAGTTATTTTTAAATAAGTAAGTGAATTCTGTGATGAAGTATCCTCGACAGTCAACCTAATTTTAATTCGCTCCAACACCTTTTGACCGATCTCCATGAAAACGGCACGTATATGTATTTTTTCATGGTTTATGTGCTACCCCTTTGTTGTAAGTCGCCACCACATGGACGAAGTCGCGGGCAAAAGATAGTAAATTCGATTACAATTAGGATAACATTTAGGAAGTTTCAATTGAGCCAAAAAAGGTAACCACGAATTCATATGTATAATATTCTGAAAATATTATTGTATAACAACGGTTTCTATAATTATTATCTATTGTGTCTACTTTTTGGAGAGGACTACTGGATTGAATTACATTTTTGCTCTATTACTTATGTCTAATAATATATATTTTTCGCTCTAATAACTTGTAATAAGTCAATAAAACATACACGCACTAAAACTATGTAATGTTATGAAAAAGCGAATATTAACTGTAAAGATAGAAGTGTAAACTGTAAAGATGTAAAAATCTAATCAGTTTGGGAGTCAAAGTTACGTTTTTAATGAGGGAATTGGTTTTCACGATTTTATTGTATTTGAAACCATTGGTATCAATGAACCTCTTAATCTACATACTATGTACCGTAATTCAAATTGTTGGTGGATAATTCCACTCACTCTAATGAGTGCAGGCAACGAGTTCCCAAACAACGACATGCTTCAACGCATCTGGACAATCGGTTCAATATTTAGCAACCTAGGGAGGTGGTGGACATCGTACAGCGCGGTGTCGGAGTGCCGGGTGGTTTTGTTTGCAAATGTGACCAACAGCAAAGCGATCTAGAATAATTATTTCACGGCTACATGACAAATAAAGGTTTTCTGAGTTGTTCGATCTAAGTCATTTTAGCTCTAATTAAAGATGGTCCGCATCCGTTGCGGTACTGATTGATGTACATCCAAGTGTTAATCGAAGATAATCTTTAGCACGAGACTTGTGGTATGAACGGTAATGAATCACATAATACGGAACCGCATCCGTTGCGGTACTGATAGATGTACATCTAACTGCTAATCGAAGAACAGGTATCCTTTGGTACGAGACTTGTGGTGTGAAGTGTAATGAAGTAAAGATAACCAACACTATAATATCATACGATAATAAGAGAACTTGCGTCTTGGAGTTATTACAAAGTACCCCATAATCGATCCTGTAAATATCCATTGGCACAATACATGGATGTAGATGTGCGGAACTGGAGCTTCCCCTGACGCAACTTCTTTAAAATATCGGAACTACTCATCACTCATAATGTACCTCTTAGTTTGAAAGATATCAGTGATTTCAGTTATAGCGACGTGAATTTAGATTCAAATCGCTATAACTGAAATCACTGATATCTTTTACTGACTGACGTCCTTTTAGGATGACGTCAATGATTCATCATTCAACGAGTCCTTGTATATACTGCCACTATTATTATTTGTTTTTGAAATCGTTTTCGGCTATCGGTTTTCATTTTTCAATTCCAAACGGCTGAACTGATTTAGCAAACGAGAAATAGTTGAAATAACCTGCAATAAAAATACCTAACGAATCACTTTTTTAAAGCATTGGAATGTTAGAGTCGGATTATTTTTTAGATAAAGTACTATGAAAACCATATACATGATTTTTTGAGGTTGTTGAGAGGTTTGTGTTCGTGTGGTGTAGTGCACATTGATATTTTTAATATTTAAAAAAAAGTTCACCTTTGATATAATTTTTAGATGTGTGGTTCTACAATTTACCTAGACTCTTAGCGCGGTGGCAAAGCATCTTCCTTCCAAGTCAGGACTCCTGGTTCCAAGGTCAAGTCAACTTAGGAAATACATTTTTAGAAATTATCTTAGAGTCTGGGTATTACTGGAAACTCAGTTCTTTGTATGGTATTCATTGTACAAGCCTAGTTAGTACAAGAGCACTAATGTTAATTATATTGTGACAAAAAATTAGCAGGAACTGTAACACGAAATATTATCTCAATTGAACGGATTATACTTAATCAATTATTAAAACTCGGCTTTCTCTCAGTGCCAGTTTCAAAGTCGTCGTCTTTAATAAATCCTCCTCAAAAAGTTACGTCGTAAATCAACATAACTCACAGATTATTTTCAAGTCGGCATAGCATTTAAGTCTTCTAGAATTTTTTTATTACAGCGAAATGAGGAGTTAGTGAAATTACTTATTTGACAGAGACATCTGAAGGTCAAGTTAGGCAAGGAACACATAGTATTGTCATACTGATTTTCATTAATGAATCGTTATTTTTTTCGTACATTACTTATCTACACAACATGTCTGATTTTTTTTATTAATAACAAAAAAGTACATATACGTTAATATTTACAAACTATCTTAAATCTTAAGTTAATGTGTATAATAGTATATAATTATATTATCTTAAATTAAATCTGTCTGATTATAAATTAAATTATTTTAGTTCGATTTTGAAACAGTTTTCACTTTCAAGTAGAAATTTGTTATATAAGTTGTTAGTCGATAACTTATTCCTATGCGTTAAGTTTATTGTGTCATTTAAGAACATATATATAGAAACGTGTTGAAGATTGCAGGATGTACGACGATACGCTACTGTCCGCTAGATAAAATGATCTCTTGCATGCCATTTCTAACTCTATTCCGATATTCAATTTATTTGTGGAAAAATGTTTGAGCAGTTTTCCTCGTTGTGATGTATCGAAAGCATTATGACTCGATAGGGACATGAGGCGAGGTATATCATTCATTCCCAACGCACGCCGTACAGGACTATAGCTGTAGAAACAGACAAAACATCTATCTATATATAGTATAAAACAAAGTCGCTTCCCGCCGTCTGTCCCTCTGTACGCTTAGATCTTTTAAACTACGCAACGCGTTTTAATGCGTAGATAATAATAATAAATGCATAATAGAGCAATTTAATAGGAAGGTTTCTACGTAGTTTAATATTGTTTTGTGTTCATTTGTTGAAATATGACGATAATAGTTCGACATGTCGGACAAAATCAAGCCGACTGAGAGCTTTCATCGAAAATGCTGTCTTATTCCAAAAGTTTAAAAAATTTTATACAAATTAGGTAGAGTTTGGAAAGCTATTTAGACGGATACGAGGAATTAGTATCTACATTCCACCCGTGCGAAGCCGGAGCGAGTCGCTAGAGTATAATATAAAAAGTATGTTTAGCATGTACGCATGCACGACTTCTTGACATAACTAGAATCTTAATAAATTAATTAAAATATTTGTTTAGATGTGTATCAAGTATTTGGGCAATGCAGAACCTGACAGTGCTTGGTACCTAGCCCATTGTTTTATTCATTACTAGCTGTAACCCGCGACTTCGCCCGCGTGAATTTACAATGAAAATTTCGCTATAGTAGATCTTATGAAATGAAATAAAATTGTAATTATCAGTAAGCCAAATAGTGCAAAAGTATATCACATTATTAGTACGCGAGCATGAGAGATTTTACAGTTGTGTCTCCTTCCCTCCGCCCACAACTTTATAATATTTTTTTTTGTTTTTTAATTTTACGGAAGACAGCTACACGATACATACAGCATACATAAATACAGCGATACAGCTATACGATAATATTAACAATGATAAAAAAATTAAATAAAACTGCGAGCCAATAAATGGTCCTCACCGATAAAAACAGTATATAAAACTGAAGTATAGTATGCTACGCTAAAGTTCAAATACAATATGTGAAAAAAAATATAGATGATATATACGCCATGTGAATAGTTCGGTTATTAAAAGAACTATTATCAAGATATTGCCAACATTTACACACTGTTAAACAAATCATTACTGGGCATCCTTCTTGCCGAGGAAGCACTCGTACTAAAAAATCTAAATCGAATATCCTTGCCAAATCGTTGAAATTATAACCCGTTCGCAGCAAAAAAGAGTTCATACTAGTTTGTGGATGCACTCGGTATATAAAGTAATGGATTTCTTCTAAGATGTTTTTCTAATAATTCCGGGCAGTCCATTGAACCATGACTTCTCACATCTTTGAAACAAAGGCAGGAAATTGAATGTTTTGCATAAATTATGATAGTTCTTTGACTTAAAATGTACCTAATCTGAAACACAGATATTTGATGAATTTTCGCTGGATATTTTCTATACGCGCGATATATTTCTGATATGGAAGATTCCCCACCTGCGAAGCGTATTCCAAAACGCTTCTGACAAATGTCCAATAAAGTATTTTTATTGTTTTAGCTTGGACAAAGCACTTTAAAGAACGCATCACGAAATCTAGGGCCCTCGAAGCCTTAGCTATTATTGTGTCAGCACAAGATTCGAAAACTAGCTTAGAGTGATGAGCAACACCCAGTTCTTTAAAAGACATATTTTTCTTCAAAGTCTGACCTTTCAAGACATATTGA
Organism: Zeuzera pyrina; assembly: GCA_907165235.1. Classification (NCBI taxonomy): domain Eukaryota; kingdom Metazoa; phylum Arthropoda; class Insecta; order Lepidoptera; family Cossidae; genus Zeuzera; species Zeuzera pyrina. The sequence goes on along the minus strand of OU015625.1, from coordinate 19,978,324 downwards.
GATTGGATATTAGAAACTTTACGGGTGAATGTAACCACGCCACACTTAGCTGAATTGAGCTCCAGACTGTGCTCAGAACAATACCTCTCAAGTCGCTGTAAATCCGTTTGAAGCGCTTCTGCATCTGACAGAGATGATATAATTGGCTAATCACGACAGCCTATAAGATCTATTATTTATACAAGATGCAAAGCATTTCAGAAGATCTCCACTGATATCCATAGCTTGCAACTTCTTAAGAAGCAAATTGTGATCAATTCTGTCGAATGCTTTTTGCTGTAGTCAGTATAAATATCGTCGACTTGATTACTGTCGTCCATTGCAGTAGTCAGGTAATCATTAAGAAGTACGAGGTTAGATATTCTGGATCGTCCATTCAAAAAACCATGTCAATAAATACTAAAAGAGAGTGTAAAAGAACAGTAAATGGTGTTGTAGATGATTCTTTCAAAGACTTTCGCAATAGTACACAATTTTGAAATCGGTCTGTAATTTGTCACGTCGGTCTTAGAACCCTTTTTACGAAATATCTAAAAACACGGGAAACTAACGCGATTATCTTATATTTTCGCTTGACATTTCGACGCTTGATTTGTCAAGTCCTTTCCACCGATCGCCATTTTTATCCAAGAATCGTGCGTGAAGCGATTGAAATCAAGAGACACAAAAATTTCAATCAGGAAAATGGTTACAATTTATCAACAGCGTGGAATCCTGTGATTCAAATGACAAAACCTCGTTTTCCACATCCGGTTAAGTGTGTGGACACCATGAGTGTTGTGTGTAGGAACCCTAATAATCATTTACAAATATCGTATGTGATTATATAGGTATTATCCTACTCATAAAATTATTTTCATTGTACTTGAGTTCTGATTAGTAACGGATTTTTTTTTTAATTTTCTTTACGGCATGGCGCACAGTTTAGCGCATTCGACAATGTCACGTATTAATAAGTAGAATCACAAGTATATTAGTTTTTTCTTATCGTAAAACTCTTCCAGTAAAGTGATAGTAGGCTTTACTGAAATTATAAAGAACTACTTGGAAGAGTGCGAACCTCATGTGCGAACACATTTAGTATAATTATTATTAATTATTTAGACCTACTCCATTCTTTTCACTTATACAGAACTTTGAACACAATATACTGCCACTTTTGTACTATAAAACTCCCAAATATGTAAAAAATAGAAAATCTAAACAAAATTTCGACCTCACTTCTCCCGTTCCCGCCAAAAAGTCTTAAGGATAGTTATTTTGTACTTTTCAGTGTATTTTTTTTTAAGGCGCTTAAATTTTTTTCTTATATTTGGTCTAAACTTAAGCTGCAGAACATCGAAAATGCAATAAACGTCAGTCGGATAAATGCACTTGTTATAAAAAACGGTAATGTAATTAGAGTAGTTAACAACATTTTACCGCATTTTGGGAACTTCAGTTAATGTTTTGGGAATAGCAGTTATTTTGCAAATTGTAACTTAAGCTTAAATATTGACGTGGCGTTCATCAAAAGTTTTGATTAAATCGCAATTCCTTTGAAACCCTTAATAACATTATTAATTTTGTACAATAATAATGGTTTTAACTTTATATCGCTATAAGAAATACTTGTAACATGGTTACGGTAACATTTTAAACATGAATTGCTTGTCTTTAAATAAGTATGAAGGTTTTTTGGCGAAAGGGCATAGAAAGTTGTATATTATATTTTTAAATATTGTCGATTTGTAATTGTGCTTAAATATACATTTTAAAGTAAAGACATTGTAACATAATATTCTTGTCATTTATATACACATATGTATATATCTTCACGCTGTATCCCTAACGGAGCATTCAGAGAGGACGGAGCACCAAGCGTCACACATACGTGTTAAGTACCATGTTCTTTTTCGAATAAAAAAATAAATCTTCGAGAAACTTGATTAAAGGTATAAATGCGCAGTTTAAAAAAAATATACTGTTACTAGCTGTATCCGCGACTTCGTCTGCGCGGAAAATTTTTTCGTGGCTTTCCTGGATTAGGTTAGATTATATGTACATGTACGTAGTACGTTTAAAGATTGTTTTTGAGAAAAAAATCTACCTCTGGTCTACGTCTAGTCTACGTCTACCTCCGGATACATACTATCCCTGTACCAAACATCTTAATTGGTTCGGCGGTTCAGCATTTCCCATTTGAAATTTCATCCCCCTTTTCACACCCTTAGGGGTAGTTCTTTCATAAAAAAGTCCGTTCCTAGGTGTCAAACTATCTCCATGTCACATCATAATCAACGACATAGCATTTCCCATACAAAGTTTCGTCCTTCTCCCTCCCGTCCCCCTTTTCACAGATTTTTGATAAAAAAAAGTAGCCTATGTATTTTTTGATAAAAAAAAGTCTTATCATCGCACCAAATTTTATCATTATCAAGATTTAGTGTTTCCCATATAAAGTTTCATACACCTTTTCACTCCCTTAGGTGTAGATTTTTGATAAAAAAAAGTAGCCTATGGCCGTTTTTTCATGTCAAACTATCTCCCTGCCAAATTTCATCATATGCGGTTCAGCAGTTTACCATTTCCCATACAAAGTGTCGGTCCCCCTTTTCACCCCTTTTTAGGGTAGATTTAAAAAAAAATAAGTAGCCTAGATGAGCGCAATCAAATGTGCTTACTACGTAACGATTTTAATTAAGATCGATCAAGCCGTTCTTCAGTTATAAAAGGACATACAGACAGACAGACAGACAGCAATTTTAAAAATGGTAGAATCGAAGTCAGTGATTAATAAAATGACTATCTATCACAAAATTTGACAGTAAAGTTATAATTACAGACAGACGCCAGAGATTTATAGTAGTATAGAATAGAGAGAAGATGGATTTATTAATAATATAATATGAAGAACTTAGATATTCGTTTCTCATATTTGTTTCTTTGGGTTTATTTTCAGTTTTCGATTACATAAATGGCCAGTGGTAGGCATGAATATGCTTAATATGTATGCCGTTAAGTACGAAATTAGGTTACCCATCTAGGTGACTGTGTATATGGTAAACTTCGGTAATCGTATCATTCACTGAAACACCACTACGCTCCAGTAAATATACTAGTAAGTGTTCGAATATAACAGCCTGTGATTTATCTAACGACAGCGATGTCTACAAAACTTTACAATACACTGGCAGGAGGTTCGTGAAAGTATCAGTAGGTAATTATGTACGCAATTTACGTTAGAAACTTTTCCGAACTATTAACCCTTAACTACCCCTACTACTGTACCATAACCGACCAGTAGTGTCAAATGAACACAATATTGAAAACGTGCGTATTTTAAACGAAAACAAAACACTAAACGTGTTAAACTATGTTGTAACATAAGTTTACCTACCACTAATTTCAACATTTTAACAAATCGTTTTTTAAGAAATTCTCAGAACAAATATCAAAATTATATTTTATGTCACAGCACTATTCACATGTGTTAGATATATTTCAATGCCGGATTTGAATTTTTTCCTTTTTCACGGGAGGTTCCAATAACTGAATAGTTGCTTGTTACTGACTCAATTTAGTTATATTCTGAATGGCTGCTACTTATAATTCATCAGCTCATAACTCATCATTCTTTCTTGATTTTTTTTATAATGTGAGGTGTAATCAATCTAGTTGTAATATTTTGTAAAAAAGTTTTCACTGGGAATTCTCTTTACACTGGTACTAATTACAACTCGGGATTTAATTTTTTACATAATTAGTAACATAAAATCAATAATAACTATATTTCGAAAAATATTATAGGTTAACTTTGGATTCATGAAACATTTGACCTAATCTATCGCCTTTCGTCGAATTAACAAATTTATTACAGATTTTTTTTCATTATTTATTTTTAACAATAATCTTAGCAAGAAAATAATATGATAAAACGGTGATTATATTTTTACTTTTGACAATAACGTCATATTTTTATAAACATAAAAGACATTGAATTTCATGTTGCGTTAAAGATAAAATTTTAAGGTATACAATCGCAATTTTTTCTCATAGTTCCGAATATTGTAAGACAATCCACAACAATTTTCTAACTTTTCAGAATGACAAAATACTTAAATTTCAGAATATAGAAAATACACGAACATTGTTCTCAAAAATATCTTTTGCATGGTTATAAAATGAATATCCCTGTTAGGGATGAAGCGTGAAGATATGTATGCATGTATGTATAAAATTACTTAATGTACACTTGATGTCACGTAAACAACCTTCAAAGTAATGGGAAATAAATAAATAATCAGAAATGTACCTTCGAACAGTGGCGTTATTATGCGTTGTGTCTAATGGACACTTGTGAGTTAATGCCTTACTATTACTTTGTGTTGTTAATACAAGTAAAGAAATAGTAAATTTTTATTACACGCTTAGATCGTAAAATCTTGAAAATAGATTAGAAAGAATGATTTTGTATAATACTAATTAGTAACAGTTTCATTTGTACAATAATTTAAAAATGTGTCCATGAGAAAATTGTGGGTAGTTATAGGTTAAAATCGAAACTAATGTATTACAATGTAAACGTTTTAATACATCCAAAGAAATATATGAAAGCGTGTATCAACATCACATTATAACCCGGACCCTTATTATTACTTACGTCAATTCATATTCCCTTAATGTCAGTCTGTATTAAGATCGACACCAAGTGAACTAATTTATATGACATCACATAATAAAAGACCCAGTAGGTTGTCGTTATAGATTACGACGTTATACATATTGTGGATTTTGTATACAATTTCGACTGTGTAGATAAAGTTAGGTTTATGCTTTAAATACTATTTAGTTTAATGTGTAGTAAGCAACAGTATATACGTCCCTCTATTTGGGGCAGGGCCATAGTAGCGTAAATTCCGTTGATTTAAAATAAATACATAAATGCTACACGTATCCGACCTTAAATAAATTAATAAAAAAATTATATTAATTTTGAGACCCCCAAAGAAATCATTGGGTTCGTATTATGGGTATATTTATTTATTCTTTTACAACTTTTGTTCTACGACTTTTTTCAAAACTTAATACGTTCGTCAAAAAATATTTGTTAAGTTCGTTGTACTGTCTGAAACGTTATTACTCTGTGTACGTATTTCCATCGGTAGGGTGCTAGCGCACCGGCCCTTAGCGCCGCGCCGCCCCCCCGCGCCTCGCTGCGCGTGTGCCGCTTTAGCGACCGGATAGAGTAGGTGCCATTTTCAGAAACATTTAATGTATTTTATTTTTGTATGAAAGAAAAAGTTACGAAATTTTAAGTCAGAACAAAAGCTATTGGGGATAATGTTAAGAACAAAATACTAAGAGGTTATTAGCATTTTTAAATTAACCCTGTATAATATATGTATATACTTATACATATGTATATACGCGTGTATACACACACATACCACACAATGAACTAACGGAGCTCTCAGTAACCCACACTTCAAGCTAATTTGGAAAAATTTGTTTCATAAAATGACCTGCCCCTCAACATACGCTGATACGGCCTCTGCCTAATCGGAACAATCAGTTTCTAAAAAGATTTTTTATATGAATGCCACAAGGTCATTTCTTCAGCAGATAACTGCACGCAACGTTACTTAATTACTGTGATCAGTGACTTCAGCACTAATACAGAGTATACTATGTTTTGTGACTAATACGCTATTTAGGAATTTAATGTACAAATAACTAAACAATCTAGGGTCTAAGTGATAAAAAAACTGATAATTCTGTTTTCTCAAACATCAACAGTGAGAACAAATAAAAAAATAGGTGTACGTTGAAAGTAAAGGACACAAAGCAAAAGAAATTCGCAATATTTTATGAAAATAATGAGTAACGTTTTTAAAAAGCGAGATGATAAACTGTATGGTTGTACAAATATAAATGTGTTGGACAAAGTTGAAAAAGCAGAGCCGCCGGCTAGATGTAACCTCATCTTGAACATGTAGAGGGCTGAGGGTCATTAGTCGAACAACGAACTGCTGCTTAATTTTATTTTATTATGAAACTTAAAACCATACGAAACAAATGTTAAAACAGTTTCTCATTTTGCTGGGTGTTTAAGTAAAAGTAAAAAAAAAATGAGTAAAAAGCCGTAGGAGTTTATAGGAGGAGTAGGAGTGAGTTCATTAATAAGTTTAAAATTACAAATGTTTTTATTATAAACAAATAAAATTTTATAATAAGAATTTCAAATTATTATGGTAGCTTTTATTTACATTAACAAAAAGTACATACATATGTTAATATTTACAAACTTAAAACTACACATTATCTTAAATAATAAACTTACTCAAAGTTGCCGCTTAGAAAGCTGTCATTGCTCAAGGTACCCAGCAGACTGGCAGCATTGCCTCTTTGAATAGCCAAACTGATTCGTTGGCGGAAGAAGCTGCCAGCCCGGCAGTCTCCCGAAGCCTCGACCAGTCTCTTACAAATATCAGAAACCAGTCGATGGGCTTCGGGGCCCCAGGGACCCAAAGTTTCGACTGCAAAGGGCGTAAATATGAAACTCTCAGAGAGAGTCGCATACTTACGCCGCTTCAAGTTCTCGGCAGTGCTGGCCGCGGCACTCGCTGACTTGGAAGTCGCCGGCACATGGGAAACAGCAAGTGTATTGACACAAGTGGCATCCCACACCAGCGATCTTCCAAGTTTCCAAGGAATGAGCGTCAAACCATCCGGTCTCCTGCAGTCGCTGCGCGCAATACCTACAGGCTCTAAGACTGCAGGAACGCCAGCGGCGACAAGAGCCCGCCGAATGACGTCATTCAAGGCAGCATGTCGTGACATGCGGCCCGCACTACGTAAACAGGATAAACCGTGGTGACCTAGTACATCGACGAGATCACCACAGCGGCAACGGTGAAGAAGGTTAGTCCTGGCCCCCAGACGAAGGGATACTATGAGAGAAAGCGTGGTATTGTCGATTAAGGTTCCTAAGTTTTTTGAAGGTATTACCTTCAACCAGTATCCTGACTCCTCAGAAACAGCTAGGAGGCGAGACCGATCTTTTTCGGTACTGCAAGAATCTAAAAGTTGTAAATGAACATTTTTGCATAGAGGCTCATCCCAGTGTTTCTGAGAAAAGGTTGAGGTAGGCAGGTTAGTACTCGGACAAACACTTAACCAAACATTTCGAGCATCAGTCAAGCACGGCACCTCAACCGACCCTAAGGAAGGGCGAATAACAGATAAGAAAAGGTTTTCCGTGCTGTAGGCTGACGAAAGAAAAGCAGGCAGTAACACACTCGAGATTTTGCGTATGCCCAGGCCTCCATAACAGATAGGAAGTGAGGCTTGATTCCAGAGCCTGTCATCAACAAAGGAGCAATTTAATAGTTTAGATAATGTATTTTTTAGAATATTGTCTACAGATTTTAAAAACGTTTGAAATTTAAAAAGCTGAGAACAGCGAAGAGCATATGTAAATTTTGGAACGAAAAGACAAAAGCGGACAATGAGGAGAGCCATGTGGGAATTAACTTTAAAAAGTTTGTCTGAAGACTGGCTAAATTTTTGTATTTGATCATTGATAAAGCAGGGTATGGAGTCATCTAAAACGGGAGCACCTAGGAGGTACAGCGATTCTTTTGACAAGACTTTAATATTTGGTGGCAGATTGTTAAATTTATTAATTATTTCATTTTTTGTAATAGTTGGAACAGAATCGGAAGCAAAGAGTTCACATTTAGAAAAATTTACTTCTAAGCCAATATCTTTAAACCTTTGAATGAGGGTTTTAAGGTCTTCTAAAACAGTAATTGCTTTCTTTACTTCCTATTGTTCCGTCGTCAAGGTACCAAATATTAAATTTGGAATTTAAATTACATATCGCAGGAGGGATAGCCAAACTGAAAATAGCTGGTTCGAGAGGATCTCCTTGTTGACAGCCAACTTCGGAATGTAATAAATTATCTTTACATATCAATTTTGAAGGACTGCTGTAAGATTGCCAGAGGTAGGGATATATGTCCGGAACATGCTGTTTTATCTGTGTCAACAAATGCATTTTTTACGTCTACTTTGAGGAGTACCTCACCTCCATCATGTGTCAAGAAAGCACGCGCCGCATGCACTGCCGCTTCACATCCTCTCTTTGAGCCAAAACCTACTTGTGAAGGACAAAAATAGTTTGATACGGTAGAGAGAATGTGACGGCAACAAATTTTGGTGGCAATGCGGCGTATAGTTGCACCTACGGCAATTGGCCTAACGCCACCATCTTTTTTTTTCAGGGCACATAAATTGGCACCATACAGGATGTCGGTTATCTCCGGGGGCACCTTACCAGCCAGCATAACGTTTATTAGAGCTGTTAAACTAGATAAGAGTGTCTTACCGGTATCACCGACAGAGCCTGGAGTGCTATTCACAACTTCATTTCATCGGATGAAACATCGGATGAACGCATCGTTGATAACATCGATGAAAAATTACATCGGTTGTTCGCTAGGATTTTCCTACGATGTAACAGCCAAGGAGTTGGCAGCAAAAACTTTTTACAACCTACACATGTGGTAAAAATGAAATTTAATAGTATAATATAAAAACAAATTTGTTTTTAAAATTGTTCTGATCATTCCGATGATGTTTAAATACAAAACTTATTTATAATGTAAAAATACACGTATAAATATTTTAATGAATGTAATGTTACAATTATATGAATCAAACTAAATACCAACTCCCGGTTCATTCATTTATTACATACGGAGACGTCATTCGTCAACTTGTCAGTTGTCAATAACTTTTCAAAATGGCGTCGTGATGCCCAATTAATATCGTTAGGTACTCTCTTCACTTACCTTTATATTATTTAAGCAACGGTGTTGTACAGTGATCTCATATTCGTGAAATAAATGGGGCTAAAGATTTCTCAAGGAATTAATGTGACTAAAACTGCAGTTCATGGACATTTATGGTGATTTTGGTGATCGAAGACGCCTACGAATCCTACAAAAGCCTACAAACTATCCATTTGTTTCTGTTAAAAAAAATATAAATAAATGTGAGACTTAAGAGTTAATGCCATTTATAAGTAAGTATTGTAGAAGTTAGGACAAAAATGTGTTTCATATTTTGCTGTAATAGCCAACTAAACATTAAACAAAAAGTGCGGGAAACTGCATTCTCTGTAATTTGTCATGTTTTTGTAAAACTACAGCTTAAAGGTGTTTATTTTAATATTTCAGTGGGAATGGATGAAAAGAGAGGCAGTGTCAAGTTCTCATACAAAGAAATAACCAATATCCACTTATCATTTTATGTATTATAAGGCAAGATCATGATGTAAAAAAATAGAGATGATTACAAAGAGAAATGTTGATGCAGTGAATTGTTAAAATGTATTTTGAAGTGTAAACCTTGAACAAAAGAAAAGAAATGATAATGTACCTGCCTACCATGTGCCTGTGAATTACAAACTACCTATGAATTACAAAAAAGTTATAATAACTGGTATAGGTTATATTTATTTATACTTTTATGTATATAAATAGGTTTCTAAAACTTTGTGCTATTTTTGAAATACTATAGAAGTCATGTTACAAACAATTATTATCAATCTTATTTAATATAAATGTAATAAGTAGCTATTAAACTTTGCATTATGAAATAAATACACTAATGATATCTACTGATCTACTTATTTTGTACCTGCATACTTTTATTATAATTGAGGTTCATAAGGTAAAATTTATAAACGAGGTACATTTTTTTTATTCTTTTAGTTCTCCAAATTATATCTCCATAAAATTATACACAATGTTTTCATACATCTTACCTGGGTACTTCTATACTTTCTGTAGGTAAATAAGTATTAATAATTCTAAAAATAGTAGTTACTCCTATCAATCATTCTCATCGTTAGTGCCATAGAATAAATTACTTATAAATTATATCAGGAATTAAATTAGAAGACAGTAGGTATGTACGTGCTCTTGCTTTTAATAAATCTTTAATTATTGTTTAACAATCAATACAAAATTTTCTGTGACTAGAAAAGTTGTGGAAACTTGTATAAAGCTGTGTTGAATGCTATGATTTCTCAGTTCTTACTTCTCAACAACAATGATAAAATTGTAATCAGTAGCTGTATATATGTATCTGTAAGAAAAAAAGTTGCATAAAATTCATTACCTAAATAAAATTAATGTGCAGCTATTGAAAAAGTTACTGTTTCTAATAATCAATTCAACTGAATTTTAATTCATTGCTAGTCAATATTTAAAAGAAAAAAGACCATTAATTTGTTATCCTTCTGAGTCATACCACTAATACAATTCAGAAAATGTACATACATGTCAACATTTTATTAGAAATATACATACTTATTATATTACATACAGCTACAGCTCTATTAATATCAATAATGTTAATACTAACTTCCTTAAAAAGGTTCCTGTCTGTACATCATAAATAAACAATACTGTTGTGATTTCATTTATCTATACATAAATACTTACAAAGGTGTGTAGTTCTAAAACTTCATGGTTATGAGTTCTTATTTAGTTTTAGAATATGTACATATTACAATAAAAGTGTCCATACTCACATTTCGTGGACATTGTATTTACTGGATATATCCATATTTTAAGTCTGTATGCTGTATGTCTGCTGGTGCATGACAAGTGATGACGTACAGCATACAGTATCCATTGTAACCCTATGATTCGAAATATGTTGTTTACAATTCCTGAGGTTTTTGAAATATATTATCTACCTATCACACACGACATCGAAACGTTTCAAATACTTTCTTACGAGGGATTTAGATTTATTACATCAAAGAAGAAATGGGTATTAACAAAAATCAGGCAAAAATCATAAATTAGTGATTACTTACTCAGTGTCATAAATTGTTGTTTCTATTTGAGAGGGAAGGCAAAGGGATCTACGCCCACAAAGCCGATGTCTTTAGTAAGAAATAAAATGACAATACATACAAAATACCTTTCTGCAATAAAATAACTAGCAACCAATTTCATAAAATAATAATACTGTATTACTAGGTGTCTCTCTTTATAGCAAGGATTAATCTTTTAATAAAAATGAGATAATAAATATAACAGAATAAATGAGACAAGTTATGAGACCAAATAAGGTCTCATAATCTATGGTAAATAGTAATGGGTAGGTATTTATGTATTTCTCGTTCATACGTACTTATACGATAATTTCACGTTGTATTGCAGACGGAGTTGCCAAGCAAAGCGGTCATTGAATACTTCTTCCACCTTATCAAATCTCATTACCTGTCTATGAATTATTCTTCTCACACTCGCCTAAGTTATGCAAGTGCTCTTAATATTGCTGTTATTTGTAATACTAATAACGGCTATTTACTATTTGAAAGAACGAATGTTATAAGTAGTATTTGTTAGAGCGTTTTTTCATTGGCTGACACGATAACGGTATATCGTCGCAGATGCAGACTCATCGATATCGGGGCACAGAAATCTATGGAGCGACGCTTTTTCACTAAACGACGCGACCCCGATTTATCGTCGCCGGCGATCGGCGACGACATGTCAGTACTAGGGATGGCGATCTGAGATCGATTAATCGAAGAATCGATTGTTTCGACCATATAAATCGATTTTTAATCGATATTTTGTAGTGAATCGATTCCGTGAATCGATACTTTACCCTTTAAAATCGAGATTCGATAATTTTTGTTATGATAAGAAATATAAAACTGTTTAGAATTAGTTGAATGTAGGAACTGTGAATTTTATAATTTTTAACTTAAATATTATAATTTTTTTTTTATCTTAAGTAGAGGTTCTTAAACATGTAACATTTAAATACAGTTGTAATTGTTTAATTCATAAAAACTGATTAGAACTTCCAAGTTTTCTATAATTACATACATATCTGTCATCAATACAGACTTATATAGTAAGTCGATGAAAAATCGATTTTCGAGAGATCGATTTTTTAGACTTCGAGTTTTCTATGAATCGATTTTTCATACTTCGATTCGAATCGATTCGAAGATTGATCTTTTTTCGAGAGAATCGCCTTCCCTAGTCAGTACTACGTCCGCTCTCCATAGAATCGTCCCGATAAAATCAAGAATGTATGACATAATTACACAATGGTGCAATTGTGGGTTCAACATCACCATCCTCCCACCTCCCCGCTAATCTGTCGTTCGCTCTACTCCATTTTACTGAACAGTTTAGTTTGATTAAATATTCAAAATGACTTTTAAATAAGTTCCTACAACGTTAGATACGTTAGACGTAAGTAAAGCAGATATACTAAATAACTAAATATAATTTGTCGTCTGCCATATGAATAAGTATACGTGTAGTTTTATAGTTAACGCACTGATCTCGAAGGTGTAATGTTTGTCATTAAGACATGAAAGTTCTGTTTTTGTTTTGTCGCCATCGATATTGGTACCGTGTCGTTGAATCAAAAAGTTTCAAGATAATAAAATATCTACGTGTGACGGCTACGATATTATCGTCATCGTGTCGGCCAATGCAAAAACGCCCTTACGTTGAATTGTATGATTTACCGCTAGAAATAAGGACTTATTTAAAACCGGCGGCAAGTGAAATTTTAATAATTTATCACATACCTACAATTTATTGTATAATAGTTTGTAATGTGTAATTAGATTACACTGATTTTAAAATCAAATTATAGAGATTAGGTTTATATGCCTACTTTCTCAGTGTTTCGAAACTATTTAAAATTAAAATATCGATTTTCAATTTAATGCATACTTAGGTATATTCATGATGTAAGTTGGCAGGCTAATAGCTTATCCCTTCATGCTATAAGTACCTACTTATCCTCCATGCGATAGAAATATTTTATGTACTTACTATACTTATGTAGTTTAAATGTATTGCTCATGTGTTGCTATGATTTTTTATGCTTTAGTCTTTTTAGTCTTAATTTATAATGCAATGATGGTGTTAAAGAGACCAATCACAAACAGAAAACAATAAATTTATAATAAATACCTACTGTGACATTAAGACCATATACTTCATTGTAATGGTATTGCATAATATTACCCAGTAATTAGATTTAGGAGTACCTACCTATTATTACATTGAATGTTTTACTAATTTTTCGGTATTGTCACTTGTGAGGTTGTGAATATATTAATATTGAATAAAATTACTGCTTAGGTATTATCTACTAGAAAGTTAGTTATGTGAAAAGGGATGAAAATGAAAGTTAAAAGTGAACTTTAAACTTCAATAAACATTGAAAACAATAAAGGATACACCTTTAAAGTATACTAATTCCTACATAAAATGGCCTCGATCTGGAAGTTTCCAATTATTATCTGTGAACTATATAATATACCTATTTCAGTAATCTAATTATCCTGATTCGTATTATATTTATCAATTATCACACTACAGCTAATTCATGTAATTAAAACTCCTATTGTATTTCATGTTTTATTTTTATTAAGTACTTATGTTTACTTTGCTCAATAATATCTCTAAAATATTTTTAACTTATTCAATACATTATATACATTTTGGAAGATTTCTTGCAAACCTTAGACATGATGTTTTTTAGGTAGGTTAGTTAGCCGAGTTACCTGTAATACAATAATATTAAAAGTATTAACTAGATTACATAGAGATATAATGTTTATAACTCAAAACAAGATTAGTGAAGTTGTTGGAGGATTATGCATGTAAATTTGAGTCAGTTTTAAGTTTTGGTTATTTAAGTCAGTATCAGTTTGCTCATATAGCAGTGTGAAAACAGCAGTCAATTTCAGTAGGTACCTATAGGTTGTATATCAACTTAAATCTTACATATTTGATTTCACATTACTAACTAAATACTAATAGACTAGTGTTGCTTTATTATTAATATAGTGTCACCGGGTAACTAAAATATCACTACACTAACACAAATATAATCCAGACAAGATTTGTATTTTGTACTCAAGAGCAAAATAAATACCTAAATAAATCGTTAACTACATGGCAAAACCTTGTTTTTGTTCATAACTTTGTTTACATATGACTATTGAGATATTTTATTGTGGCCTGGGTGTGCTTCAATCCAAAACTAGTACGAAAAAATATTATCACAATTTTTCACCGCTAGATTTAAATTTTACTTAAAATAACTTTATATCATATACGTAATCGCACCTACAGTTACATGTACTTACTAATTTTATGAAATTAATCATTTATAACATTAATTATAATTTAGTAATAAAATTCAATCCAAGAAAACAATTGCAATATTCATGGTAACCTCACCTTCGTCTGCAAACACTAACAGCAAAATGAACATTTTGCATATAGAAAAGATATTGAAAATCGCTAAATTTATTCGCTCCTTTTCTACTATAAGTCTACCATCTTGATGTGAATTTCCATACTAAGCGTCTTCCTTCACAAAATTAGTTTTTTTGTTCAATAAAATTGCACGTAACTTTATGACACATGTATCACACGTTGAAAATAGAGTATATTTTAATTATTTTAAGAAAAACTTCCAAAACTTTAACTGTTCACCGAGAAAATAGCTTAACATCGTAGAACTCGTCTAATAGAAAGTAGCTTTTCGCTCGTGGATGTTGTCATACAATTTGACAGATCACAAGCGCGAGGATGTACGCAACGTTGCACGCGACGAAGTGTCAAAATTACATTTTGACAGCTAAAGTCGAGGTTGAGAACGAGAGGTTATCGGACTTCTCTTTCTCACAATTTTACATTCGTGAAGTTGTGAATGCCAATTTCATAAATTAGTATGGAAAATTAGTACATCGGATGTGATCATCGGATGCAAACAACCTTTGCCCATTCACAATTTAAAGCTCACGGATGTTTCATCCGATGCAAGGATGTTTACGCGTTTTGAATAGCACTCCAGTTCTTATAGGTCATGGCTACCGATTTAGTTATTCCAGTTGTTCCACTAGTAGGCCACAAAAATGCGATTGCTTCTTCTGTGTCTACATTCGTTGGTCTAAAAATATTCTTCTTTTATTAGTACAATTTTCCACATTACAGGCATAAAAAGTTTTTATGACTAGGTAGGTAGATTGGATATTTCAAGAGATAGGTACTGTTCTGAATGCATATTCAGCTCCGCGGATTTACATCCATGTCCCATGTCCTAGGAACTGTATGGCTCCAATCACGGAGTACTAGGTATTTTACTTGCCGACAAGTGTGTTCTTCTCGCACTTACTTTTATGTTTCATTTCACTCCGCGGGCAAATTATTCGTGTCAAAGGATACAATATGTCTGATTTGCTCTTGGGTGTACCTACATTCTGCTAGTTCTCCTAATGGGACGAACAATTTCTACCGTTCAATGCTTTTTTAAGCTAAAAGTTAGTTTAGTTAGTTTAGCTGGTATTAATCAAACATCAAAAACAAAGGTTTACTTTATAAAATGTTTTCAACCCAAAAACGACTTCTGGCGGTTAAGTTAGAAGTCTAAGGTTTAAAGTCCTGTAGTTAAGAAAGTATCGGGTATTAGGTTATTTTTAACTATTCAAAAAAATGATACCTGGCTGAGTTTCTTGTCGGTTCTTCTCCGTTGTCTAAGTTTTCTTTTTAACCGAACTAAAGTAGATTGCCGTTCAAAAATACCTTGTAATTGGGTTTACTTGACTAAATTGATTTGACTTTGAAAAACCAATTCTATCACTGAAACCTCCATAGTACACCTCATTAAGTATAAAAACACGTAAGCAGTAGTTATTATAACGGGCTTCCTTTTTTAGGTCTTTTAATTCTGAAATCTCTGACCGATTAACACACTTGAAACGGTACAGGCGCAGTATTAGTCTTAATCAGCTCTTACTTGAAATTTTCAATCAATGTTTTATTTCCTTCGTCTTTCACTAAAAAATCAATAAAATTAAACGAATGATCAGTTTTATCCAAGGTCACAATCTTCGTGCTTAATTTCAATCCGTTCAAAGCCATTTGGATATCGGGCACTTTATCGCTTTGGCAGAAAATTATTTTGGGTCTGTTAAGTTCGAAAGAGTCTCTCAGTTCATCTGAAAAAATACGAGGTTTTTTTATTTCTTCTTAATAGATGAACACTAGTGGGAGTCAAGGCAGCTGGAGTCTCCGTGATCGCGAGCCGGCAAGTGGTTGGAGGACTATTTATCTCACCTTATCTACTTGTTCAGAGGCCCCCTCTTATTCATGATAGCTCTAGGGAGTACTCTGAGCTCTCCAATTGTCAGCACTATAACTTAGGGTAATGAGTCTGTGGTTGCAAACTATATACGGGGTGGTAACCCAGGTTACAACTGCGGCTATAGTAGGAATTTCGGCAATATCAGGATGAATTAAAGACAGTATTGAAATCGAGGCCTTTTGTCAGTTAAATTTTTTACACTGTTGTAGAAATGTACATATATTGAGAGGAGACAATACTGTAACGTAAAATTAGGTGAAAATACCCAAGCCCCCTAAATCAAAGAGCATCGGTGCAACCATCACTTTACCATATGATATGAAAGATAACTTTTATAAACACTATTTTTGCACAGAAAATACCATAATACTCATCAAAAATCCATTATGCAACTTGCTCGTTGACTGGCCCGTTAACGCGGTGGCACAGCATCTGCCTTTCAAGCCAAGACCTCAGGTTTGCTGCCTGGGGAGCCAGATCAATTTAAAAAACGAACTTATCTAAATTCGCTTGGAGACCGGGTGTCACTGGAAGCTCTCCTTTCGTTCCCTTAGTTCGCTTAGTTTGGGGTCAGATAATTACAGTATCCGGAGTATAAGTAACTTATACCTTTGTATGAAGTTCTTAGGTCCAAAGATTCCTTATTCCGCTGCCATAATGCAAATAAACTGATTAACTAAATTTATCACACTTACAAACGCTTATATTATAATCAACAGCGGCACTAATGACTCCTAGATAGGTAGCAGCATAAAGTGGTATAGACAAGTTGAGGTGGTGCGGAGCCATTAAGAGAATTACATCTCCAACCTGCAGACCGCACTTCTTCAGACTAATCGCACATCGTATTGATCTGTTCAACACTGATCCACATGTTTCTGATTCACCTGTACCGCCGTCAATCTGTTCATTCCATATTTTTCGAAATTAATTAATTTAAGTAAAGTGACATAAATCTCTGTAGGATAATCTTTATCCTACAGTGCTTGCAACATAGTTAAATAATATATTCGAAAGTAGGCTGTACAGTTATAAAATTGCAGTTAAAGCTACGGAAATAACAGTTAAAGTATTAACTTTATTGTATAAATTATTAATTTTAATTATAATAAGTTGTAGTTTGATTAACAACTTAATACAATTTACTTATACTAAGTGTTTATAATTCTCTAAAATTGCTGTGGAACGGCCCAAGCTATAGCCAGTGGTTCTTAACCTTTCAGTGGTGAGGGACTAGAGATACCATTTCTGATTTTTTGTCTTGCCACAGACCATCAACTTTTAAGCATAATATAAATTGTTAGTTGATTCATAAGATTGTTCTATAAACAAAACATGTACTATTAGTCATTAGATAACATAATCATCATTAATTTGTGAACTTTTTATTTAACTATTTATTTTAGTGTGATTTTTGATTGGGCGAATATTATATCCTTCCAGTTACTGCCATGCTGCATTTCAGTCGACTTTTCATCGGGCACCTCAGAAATGTAGACAGCGAAAGGTATGCGGTTCTTTTATATGCGAGAGACTTGTAATGATCATTTCACCCAGCAAGTCGATCGAAAGCTTCCAGGGACCAGAAGTGATTCGCGGATCACTGGTTAAGAACCACTATCGTAAGCCAATGCCAATAAGTAAGTACTTACATATATATTTTAAACATATGTACATTCATACTTACTTGCAATACGAAGTCGGGGTCATCTTTCAAGCTCTGAAATATCAATTTGCCAAGATGGAACGCGTCTGTAGGAATACCTGACTCCGCAACAACTTTTGAAGTTAACTCGTCCTTATACCAATGTTCAGAGTCATTAGAACGACTTAGTGACATGTTATTTCCTTGTTGTTTGTTCTTTTTTATACTTAACATAAAAAAAAATACTATGATAATTATTATAAAACATTAAATAGCAACGTGTATCCGCATTGAAAACATTAAAAAAAAAGTATATAGCGTATGATAATAATTGTTCGTTCTCTAAACTTGAAATTGTATTGAGCTGTTATTTCGCGAAAACAGATTCATATCTCAGTTTTGACTTAATTTTCATTTTCGTGAATATGGTGTAGTCTGTAACACATAACTCATTTTAAAAATAAAAGAACAATGTTTCATCAGATCACTACAATCGCGCTGAAGATAAACACTGTGTTTCGTTAATCCTTAATTCATAAACTAAGCGTAAACAAGCACTAATTCTGTCAAGAAAGTACCGGGAATCGGTCATGTAAAAAGCCCGAATATAAAGATTGTCGAAATTTTATTTGTCGCTAAGTTCTCAATTGACTTTAGGTTATTATTCTAAGCTCTATATTCAGCTTGACCGTCACTTGTTATTTAGCTTAAAGTTTGTCATTTTGTCAGTTCATCTTAAGTGTATCTTGCGATTTTTACAATGGATAAAAACATTGAACGAAGAATCTGTCTTAAATTTTGCATTGCAAATAGAATTTATTCTTATAAAGCGCTGAAAATGTTACTTAAGGCTTACGGTGAATCGACTTTATCAAAAAACGTGCGTATGAGTGGTATAGTGCATTAAAAGCGGTCGAGATGTAGTGGAAGATTTGCCTCGCTCTGGTTGGCCATTACCGTCTTCAACTGAACTGAACATCGCTAAAGTAAAGAAACTCTGAAAGTGACTGAAAGTCATCGTTTAAGTCTAAGAGAGATAGCCGCTGAAATTTCTGTGTCTCACGAATCAATTCGTACCATTTTAAACGATTGTTTGGGCATGAAACACTTTGCCGCTCGACTACAGCCGAAAAACCTGAATTCTTTGCAAAAACTCAATCGCGTAAAGGTTGCTGAAGACATGATCGAACGAAACAATTTCGACCCCACATTCATAAAACGCATTGTAACTGGGGATGAGACGTAGGTTTACGAGTTTGACATGCAACAAGCTTCGGAATGGTGCCCTCCAACTGAGCCGAAATAGCAAAAAGCATGTCAAAGTCGATCAAAAGTGAAGGTGATATTGACAGTTTTTTTCATTTACCGCGGTGTAGTGCAATTCGAAATTCTTCCCAGAAGGTGAGACGGTAAGGGTGGCTTTCACCAACTATTAAAACTCGATTTAAGGATTTGACATCTCGCTTGCACAAACTATTAAATCGTTGGTGCAAGCAAGATCAAAATCAAATCCTTAAATCGAGCTTAGTTGGTGCGAGCCACCCTAAATAAAGTACATATATTATCTGAGTGTAATGCGGCGTTTGATAGAGCAAATTCGTCGAAAAATACCGGATTTGTGGAAAGAAAACTCATGGATCTGGCACCACGATAATACACCATCTCACAAGGCTATCATTGTGAACAAATTTCTGGCCAAAGGCAACGAATCTTATCGAACAGCCACCGTATTTCCTTGATATGGCTCCGGCTGACTTTTTTCTTTTTCCGAAACTCAAATTATAACTTCGAGGCACCCGTTTTCAGTCGATAGATGACATAAAAGAGAATTCGCGGCGAGTACTCAAGTCATGGCAGAAAATACGTTAAAAAAATCTTTCGGTGATTGGGTTATTACATTAATTATTTCGAAAGGGGCCTACTTTGAAGGCGATACAATAAATAAGGATGAATAATACATATTTTTGTTTCATGCACCAATTATCGGTATTTTCTTGATAGTAGTATATAGGTAAATACATTATTTTATTATAATAAGGATTAACGGTATCGAAATAATCAGTATGCATGTGATTGTGTATATCGCCTAAGTTAATACAGCGAAACTCAGTTCATAAAGTGAAACTACACTTATAGGTATTATAATTACATTTAAGAAATAAATATCAAGTTTAACTTTTTTAAATGAGTTTGGCGGCATTTTTTTTCATCGAGCGGACCGTTCATTTTACATTTCATCTGCTCTTATAAATTTAATAAAAAAATTGTCCAATTAAATATAAAAAAAATAATCAAGTTTTTTAAAAATAAAACAATTTTGTAGATGCTTATAGTTAACAACTTATAGATAAGTAAGTAGGCGGGTATATATGTGTACTTACCAATTACGGAAAACGCCAAATGACGACTGGCATTTTTTCATTATATTTGTGCTGTATTTGTACCTACCTATTATCTATGTACTATTACGTGTAATGGCAAGTTTATCTGTGTTATCAAGGTATATAAAGGTAAGGTACGACATCAAGATAAATATGAAATGTTGTTCGTTGCTATACGCTTTGAGAACGGATGTACCGATTTGGTAATTTTTTAGGAAGAATAATAAATAACAGATTACCAGTAAAAATTTTAAACACCAACGAGCATGATATTACTTTACCAATGTTACAGATAACCTGAGATTTATTCAATTCAAGATTATGACTTATGCAGTTTTAAACCTAATTTTAATAGTTTAGAACTGGCAAAAATCTTATTAGATATTTTAAAATAAAATCATCTTATTTTGGAAGAACGTAATTATGTGCTAAATATTCGGATGTATTCTTTTTACCCGGTGATAAGTTAACAACAACGAACGTTTATGAACAATCAATAACTTTAAAACCAAACATTAGTCCGATTTATGTTAAGCAGTATCGTCTACCTCATTCTTTGAAAAATGAAGTAAATAAGCAAATTCAACAAATGATTGACAACGACATTATAGAACAAGCAAAAAATGAATGGTCCATATTACTGGTACCAAAAAAGAGTGCAAACGATAAAAAATGGCGATTAGTAGTCGACTATCGAAAACTCATTGATTGTATAATAGATGATAAATTACCGTTACCCCCAATATCACTGAAATTTTACTCACTTTCTGGATCAGTCTACTTCTCACATTTAGACCTTAATCAAGGATATTACCTAAGACACGCACCGCCTAAGACACGCACCACCTACACACGCTCCACCACACGCACCACCCACACAGGCACTACCTGCACACGCACCACCTAGACACGCACCACCTGCACACGCACCACCTGCACACGCACCACCTAGACACGTACCACCTGCACACGCACGACCTAAGACACCCACCACCTAGACACGCACCACCTAAGACACGCACCACTTGCACACGCACCACCTACACACGCACCACCTACACACGTACCACCTGCACACGCGCCACCTGCACACGCACCACCACACAGGCACTACCTGCACACGCACGACCTAGACACGCACCACCTGCACACGCACCACCTGCACACGCACCACCTGCACACGCACCACCTGCACACGCACCACCTGCACACGCACCACATGCATACGCACCACCTGCACATGTACCACCTAGACACGCACCACCTAAGACACCCACCACTTAGACACACACCACCTACACACGCACCACCTAGACACGCACCACCTGCACACGCACTACCTGCACACGCGCCACCTGCACACGTACCACCTGCACACGTACCACCTGCACACGCACCACCTGCACCCGCACCACCTGCACACGCACCACCTGCACACGCACCACCTGCACACGCACCACCTGCACACGCACCACCTGCACACGTACCACCTGGACACAAACCACCTAAGACACCCACCACTTAGACACACATCACCTAAAACACGCACCACCTAGACACGCACCACCTAGACGCATACCACCTAGACACGCACCACCTGGACACGCACCACCTACACACGCACCACCTAGACACGTACCAACTGCACACGCACCACCTAGACACGCACCACTTAGGCACACACCACCTAAGACACGCACCACCTAAACACGCACCACCTAAACACGCACCACCTAGACACGCACCACCTAGACGCGTACCACACGTACCAACTGCACACGCACCACCTAGACACGCACCACCTAGACTGGCACCACCTAGACTCGCACCACTTAGACACACACCACCTAAGACACGCTCCACCTACACAGGCACCACCTACACACGCACCACACGCACACGCACCACCTAGACACGCACCACCTAGACTGGCACCACCTAGACACACACCACCTAAGACACGCTCCACCTACACACGCACCACCTAGACACGCACCACCTAGACACGCACCACCTAGACACGCACCACCTGCACACGTACCACCTGGACACAAACCACCTAAGACACCCACCACTTAGACACACACCACCTAAGACACGCTCCACCTACACACGCACCACCTAGACACGCACCACCTAGACACGCACCACCTATACACGCACCACCTATACACAAACCACCTAGACACGCACCACCTAGACACGCACTACCTAGACACGCACCACCTAGACACGCACCACCTAGACACGTACCACCTACACACGCACCACCTAGACACGTACCAACTGCACACGCACCACCTAGACACGCACCACCTAGACTGGCACCACCTAGACTGGCACCACCTAGACTCGCACCACTTAGACACACACCACCTAAGACACGCTCCACCTACACACGCTCCACCTAGACACGCACCACCTAGACACGCACCACCTAGACACGCACCACCTGCACCCGCACCACCTGCACACGCACCACCTGCACACGCACCACCTGCACACGCACCACCTGCACACGTACCACCTGGACACAAACCACCTAAGACACGCACCACCTAGACACGCACCACCTAGACACGCACCACCTAGACACGCACCACTTAGACACGCACCACCTAGACACGCACCACCTAGACACGCACCACTTAGACACGCACCACCTAGACGCATACCACCTACACGCGCACCACCTAAACACGCACCACCTAAACACGCACCACCTAGACACGCACCACCTAGACGCGTACCACACGTACCAACTGCACACGCACCACCTAGACACGCACCACCTAGACTGGCACCACCTAGACTCGCACCACTTAGACACACACCACCTAAGACACGCTCCACCTACACACGCACCACCTACACACGCGCCACCTGCACACGTACCACCTGCACACGTACCACCTGCACACGCACCACCTGCACCCGCACCACCTGCACACGCACCACCTGCACACGCACCACCTGCACACGCACCACCTGCACACGTACCACCTGGACACAAACCACCTAAGACACCCACCACTTAGACACACATCACCTAAAACACGCACCACCTAGACACGCACCACCTAGACGCATACCACCTAGACACGCACCACCTGGACACGCACCACCTACACACGCACCACCTAGACACGTACCAACTGCACACGCACCACCTAGACACGCACCACTTAGGCACACACCACCTAAGACACGCACCACCTAAACACGCACCACCTAGACACGCACCACCTAGACGCGTACCACACGTACCAACTGCACACGCACCACCTAGACACGCACCACCTAGACTGGCACCTCCTAGACTCGCACCACTTAGACACACACCACCTAAGACACACTCCACCTACACACGCTCCACCTAGACACGCACCACCTAGACACGCACCACCTAGACACGGACCACCTAGACACGCACCACCTAGACACGCTCCACCTAAACACGCACCACCTAAACACGCACCACCTAGACACGCACCACCTAGACGCATACCACCTAGACACGCACCACCTAGACACGTTCCACCTAGACACGCACCACCTACACACGCACCACCTAGACACGCACCACCTAGACGCGTACCACACGTACCAACTGCACACGCACCACCTAGACACGCACCACCTAGACTGGCACCACCTAGACTCGCACCACTTAGACACACACCACCTAAGACACGCTCCACCTACACACGCTCCACCTAGACACGCACCACCTAGACACGCACCACCTAGACACGTACCACCTGCACACGCACCACCTTCACCCGCACCACCTGCACACGCACCACCTGCACACGCACCACCTGCACACGCACCACCTGCACACGTACCACCTGGACACAAACCACCTAAGACACCCACCACTTAGACACACATCACCTAAAACACGCACCACCTAGACACGCACCACCTAGACGCATACCACCTAGACACGCACCACCTGGACACGCACCACCTACACACGCACCACCTAGACACGTACCAACTGCACACGCACCACCTAGACACGCACCACTTAGGCACACACCACCTAAACACGCACCACCTAGACACGCACCACCTAGACACGCACCACCTAAACACGCACCACCTAAACACGCACCACCTAGACACGCACCACCTAGACGCATACCACCTAGACACGCACCACCTAGACACGTTCCACCTAGACACGCACCACCTACACACGCACCACCTAGACACGCACCACCTAGACGCGTACCACACGTACCAACTGCACACGCACCACCTAGACACGCACCACCTAGACTGGCACCACCTAGACTCGCACCACTTAGACACACACCACCTAAGACACGCTCCACCTACACACGCTCCACCTAGACACGCACCACCTAGACACGGACCACCTAGACACGCACCACCTAAACACGCACCACCTAAACACGCACCACCTTGACACGCACCACCTAGACGCATACCACCTAGACACGCACCACCTAGACACGTTCCACCTAGACACGCACCACCTACACACGCACCACCTAGACACGCACCACCTAGACGCGTACCACACGTACCAACTGCACACGCACCACCTAGACACGCACCACCTAGACTGGCACCACCTAGACTCGCACCACTTAGACACACACCACCTAAGACACGCTCCACCTACACACGCTCCACCTAGACACGCACCACCTAGACACGCACCACCTAGACACGCACCACCTACACACGCTCCACCTGCACACGCACCACCTAGACACGCACCACCTAGACACGGACCACCTAGACACGCACCACCTAAACACGCACCACCTAAACACGCACCACCTTGACACGCACCACCTAGACGCATACCACCTAGACACGCACCACCTAGACACGTTCCACCTAGACACGCACCACCTACACACGCACCACCTAGACACGCACCACCTAGACGCGTACCACACGTACCAACTGCACACGCACCACCTAGACACGCACCACCTAGACTGGCACCACCTAGACTCGCACCACTTAGACACACACCACCTAAGACACGCTCCACCTACACACGCTCCACCTAGACACGCACCACCTACACACGCACCACCTAGACACGCACCACCTACACACGCTCCACCTGCACACGCACCACCTAGACACGCACCACCTAGACTGGCACCACCTAGACTCGCACCACTTAGACACACACCACCTAAGACACGCTCCACCTACACACGCTCCACCTAGACACGCACCTAGACACGCACCACCCAGACACGCACCACCTAGACACGCACCACCTACACAAGCACCACCTAGACACGCACCACCCAGACACGCACCACCTAGACACGCACCACCTAGACACGCACCACCACCACCACGTACTAATTTTATGAAATTAATCATTTATAACATTAATTATAATTTAGTAATAAAATTCAATCCAAGAAAACAATTGCAATATTCATGGTAACCTCACCTTCGTCTGCAAACACTAACAGCAAAATGAACATTTTGCGTATAGAAGAGATATTGAAAATTGCTAAATTTATTCGCTCCTTTTCTACTATAAGTCTACCATCTTGATGTGAATTTCCATACTAAGCGTCTTCCTTCACAAAATTAGTTTTTTTTCTTCAATAAAATTGCACGTAACTTGTATTGTATGACACATGTATCATACGTTGAAAATAGAGTATATTTTAATTATTTTAAGAAAAACATCCAAAACTTTAACTGTTCACCGAGAAAATAGCTTAACATCGTAGAACTCGTCTAATAGAAAGTAGCTTTTCGCTCGTGGATGTTGTCATACAATTTGACAGATCACAAGCGCGAGGATGTACGCAACGTTGCACGCGACGAAGTGTCAAAATTACATTTTGACAGCTAAAGTCGAGGTTGAGAACGAGAGGTTATCGGACTTCTCTTTCTCACAATTTTACATCCGTGAAGTTGTGAATGCCAATTTCATAAATTAGTATGGAAAATTCGTACATCGGATGTGATCATCGGATGCAAACAACCTTTGCGCATTCACAATTTAAAGCTCACGGATGTTTCATCCGATGCAAGGATGTTTACGTATTGTGAATAGCACTCATATAATCAGATCTTTATAATGTTGTGGCGTTAAGCCATCGAGACCTCTCGCGGAACCGCTTTTAAAAGAATTTATTGCGGCAAGCACATTTCCTCCGTAGCTCGAGTCGACACATCATTTGGATGTGAGGGATCTGGCAGACAACAAGCCACAGAGGAAGAGGGATGCTTTGATCTGAGAGCAAAAAGAGTCTCGGCCGTATTCGGTGCCAAAACATCGCTGGAAAATAGCAAGTGGGCGGCTCCTCTTAGATCGCCGTCGCTAATTTTTGTTTCTATTTTTGGAATACTGTCTGAATTGAAAGATTTATAAATGGGCCGTACATGAATGCTCGGAACTGAAGAGTTAGAGCACTTATGTTTAATTTTCTGTGTTAAGGAAATTTTATCTTTATCGTTTTGTTCCAAACATAAAGTTCTATAACCGAAAATGAGCAGTTCTTCCCAATCGCATTTGTCATTTCGGTTTAATATTCTTTGTATTATTAAATTAAAAGATTTGGCAACGCTGATGAGTGCGCCACGTGAAATACGCTTTATTAAGCATACATTGTTTTTAAGCGAAATAAGAAAAGAATTTCAATAAGTTACTTTATGCTACTCTGACTACTCCGTTAGGGATACAGTGTGAAGATATGTATGTATGTACTTAATGCTGATAGTTAATTAAGTTCATTATTTATGTGTAGAAATTCGGACCTGTAAGTTGGACATTATCAACATTATCAACATTAGACATTTTTATTTCTACAATGAATATAATGACTTGGCAATCGCACGAAACATAATACCATAAGAATAATATACTATTTAAACTACTCCTAATCGAACATAGTACTAGCAGGCCTAGTTTATGCAATATGTAAACAAGCACAATTAGGTAGATTATTATTATAAAAAATTATTATAAAATTATTATAAAAATGTCAAATGTGATAAATTTTTAACGGAACACTGAAAAAGAAAAAGCTATATGAAATTACACATAAAACTGTAATTCAGTTTCATTTCCCTAAATCACATAAAGTTGTAATAATTAAAAGAAGTAAATTATCTTCCATATATTTTTGTTTATATATCTTCTGTAAAATGCTAAATTCTCGACGCATGTTAATGCTCGTAAACTGTCTCAGTAAAATCGACCAAATTATTTAGGGTTCATTGTTAATTTAATAATACAAAGAATATTAAACCGAAATGACAAATGCGATTGGGAAGAACTGCTCATTTTCGGTTATAGAACTTTATGTTTGGAACAAAACGTTGATACGATCAAAAACAAAATGTTGATACGATCATTATAAATGTTGATAGGTGTTGATTAGATAACAATTTATGACAAAGTTGTTGAATTAGTGCTTCCATAAACACTAACTTGAATAACTGACTTTGTTTTACATGAGATCTCACAACTTTTTGTAGTTGAAGAACTGTATTGCGAGACTTGGCATTTTTTACGTTTTTTTGTTTTTGATAGGTCTATTATTCTGTACCGTAAAATGCACTTTCCATGGTAGATTTAACGCCACTATACAAATTACATTACACAAATTCTCGTTTCGACAGCAGATATCGCGCGATAGTGGCTGTCACTTACTGACTGCAAGTTATGTAAGAAGCGTACCGTTAAAGCACACCTAGTTTTATAGAAGAATTAATTACATACAAAAAATTACATACATTCATGCCTAGGCGAAAGCATGTGAGGCGAATGATGAGGTTTGACGAGGCAAAGAAGAGTTTATGTATGTATGTATTTAGTAGTATACAAAAAGTTCTCTCGAATGTGAAAGAACGGATGTAAGAAAAAGTTACAGAACATCTTCTACGCATGTTAAAACATTTAACAATAATTAATTATTTAGTTACAAATATTATTATTATTATTTCAGGAATATCATGTTAAGGTATAATGTATCTTAAGCTTTTGTAAGTATTATTTAACTACTTACTGAGAGATACAAATATTAAATTTCCTCTTTGATAGTAATATTTATTCATGTTACAGAACTCTTCATTTAGATTTACATCTTCGTTGAAAGTGTTTGTTTGATTGTTTCATTATATTACATTCGCCGAAATACCATCTGTTTCTAACAAATATCCGCTAGAGGTGACTAATTTATTTATTAGAATTATACATTTTTAATTTCATTGATACGAATGTAAATGAAGTGTTCGTAGCTAAGTGGTTTCAAGGTGCGTGGAATATAATAGTGGAAAGAGCTCATATGTCGCAAATTCCTCCAAATATATTACAAAAAATAAGTCTTAAAAATAAGACTGTGAACAGTGAACTTTCTTTATGATGAACCATTGAGGAAGTTAGTACTTTTTTTTATATATTTTTCATTCTTTTGTAAATTACGTTAAGTATAATTTGTACGGTTAGTGTTACCTAGATAATATACTCTATGTTACCTAGCTGCTCAGGGGAGAGAGAGAAACAGTAGTTCGAGATTGTGAAAATCAAAACCGTAATGTTTTCTGACACTGATAGCTATAAGGATTATTTAGTTTCATGTGAATAACCACTTGTTGTAATACTCTTCTAGACGCTCATAGATGTCGCTGGCAGCACATGATATCTACTCAATCAACTCAAAATGAAATAACAATGTTTTTATTACTCATGCGGGATAGCTATTTTCTCTTTTTACAATTAGTTTAGAAAATAGCAATGACAGCTTTCTAAGCGGCAACTTTGAGGAAGTGTATTATTTAAGATAATGTGTAGTTATAAGTTTGTAAATATTAACGTATGTATGTATGTACTTTTTGTTACTTGTTAAGATATATAATTAAATGTTCAGAAATCATTTTACAATTTTGCTTGGCACACGCAAATTCACGATTTAAAAAAAGAATGCAAAATGAATGTCTAAAAAAAACCACAATCGATTTTAGTACTCATTGACATCAATCAGTGTGAAAGATAAAGAAAATCTTGACTTCGAAGTTTTAGATTAGTATAATATTAAATAATAATAAATTTATTACTTTCTATAATTTTTCTTTGTACCGAAATTATCTCCGCATTAGTAATAAAAAATAATATCTCCAACTCGTACATTATCTAGCATGCGCAACTATTCGGGATATTTTCAAATAATGACATACAAATGTTCTATTGTCTTCTAATAAATAAAGTAATTAAAAGATACACAAAAAGACGACAAGTAGTATTTTTAGCGGAACCTCAAACTGTGATGAAAGGAAATACGTTAGTTTTAGGACAACATGTAAGAAATGTTGAAGAGCTACGAAACATGTAGCACGAGCCCACATCATTCGACAACCATCGATGACATTAACATCTAATAAAGCAAGTTTAAATTTAAGTACTGTCATAACTTTAAACATAATAAAGCACACTTAATTCAGTATTTTACGGTAGGTAAAGTACTTTAGTTAACATTATAATTTATTTATATGACAAATGAATCTCGCGTTGTCAAGTAAATATAAAGAAATTGACTATCCCAAATTGTTGCAGATTTCTGCCACGGTATGCCCTGCGATCGCTTTACTATACCCCCACCGTGCACTTCGCATAGTTATTGATATTTCTGTATGTTACATTACGTATGCGAGTTCTGTATATCGATAGCAATTATTATGACTCTAATATTCAGGTATCGTTTCATATTCTGTGCAATTAGAATAACGTGTCTATACAATCATGTGTGGTGGTCATTAAACATGGAATAGTACCTACTAAAACTATAAGAGCATAATTTGCTTCCTAAACCTACTGTCATTAACTGAACTTTTTATTGCTCACATAAAACTCTTGTAATTAGATACGTGACATCGGTATATTATATATACATATACCAATGACAAATACTTAACGTAATTCTTATAATTACATTCTAGAGTTTGTTGAAATTATTTGTAATTTTGTATTAGAATTATTCAGTTAGATTCTGTTTATTTATGGGTTCACTCTATTACTTTTTACTCAATTATAGCGAAGCCAGAAATAAGGTAAGTAGCCGGAGCCTCTTGATAACGTGCTGAAGACGTCGTAAGAGTTTTTGTGGGCGAAAGCCTCATGAAATCCAGTCTCACCTCCAGAGGACTGGTTACTAAAAAATGGCACTCTTTTACAAATAAATTTGAGGAAGCCGTCAAACCAAATGCTCGGGCAGAAACATTAAATATGCATGTAATTCCACGGAAAGTAGTTAACCCCAAACATATTTATCGATACAGGAACTAATGAGGTGTACGTTAATCACCTAAATTTCAGGGATCACTCTCGCTTGCAAAACCGAAGTTGTGGCTAAAAGTTCGGACATTTTCAATTACTCATTCCGATTCTCATTATTGGTTTCACTCCATGGTTTTGTTCGAAGCTGATGGTTGACAGTCGTCGTTGCAGAACTGTTGTATGACGCAGTAATTTTCAACTGCCATTTCAATACAGAGATAATGAGAAATTGTTGCAGAAACTTCAAATAAAGCTAGCCTATATAATCATTTAGGGTTGTGACCAGCTGGTCAATAAACTATATATTTTTGAGTGCGAATTTGGGCAAACAACTATTTCGTTTTATAAAATTGTTTTATTTACAAGGTTTACGGGCATTCTGTTCGGACAAATTGTTTATGGCAATATAGTATGCTTGTATTAGATTTTTGTATAATTTAAAAATAATATAGTACACCAGTACATCTGTTGTCAGCTATTATGGTGGCCACAGTATTTTGTACTTAAAATTAATATTTAACCAGACAGCACCAAAAAGATACAAAACTATAAATACAAAATTTATTGAGTTTTTTGTACATTAGTTTAATACAGTTCAGTACAATTAGTACAATATTTCGATTTCAATAATATTCGCAGGGTTTTAAGTTCTCGCGAACTTAGTGATGGATTAAATAAGTGTCGGTTGTATAAACTTAAGCTACGACATTTGCCAAGTCCGTTGATGTGGTACTTATTTTCTTTCCAAGCTGCTCCCGGATTCGATTTAATGTCTAGGTCAATTATGAAAATTTGTTTTCTTTTGCTCGCTTTAGGGTTCAGGAGTTTTGGGTTCTCTCCCAGTTCATTGTAAAGGTTAGATTGGAATCACACAGTCAGCTTAATAATTATTATGTATGATGAATATATACCGGAACAGATCAAAATTATACCAGATCAAAACTGATAATATTTTTCTCGAACCGCTATCAAGTAATTACTAAATTAATTTAAATACATACACACATAATCATACATACATACATAATCAAAGAGGACGGGGCGCCAAGCGTCGCTGTCCTTACGTACTTATTTCGCTACCTCAAATCTCATTCATCATTCTCTTCGCACATTTTCGCCTAGGTATACGAGTGCTTTTGACATTTCCGTCAGTTAACATTCTGGTTAATTGATTAACGTAAGTCAGCCTTGGTATTCCTTGGATTCTGCTATCACTCACTTTCGGCTGTAGATTTTCTTCGTTTGACTTTCATAACTCATTCCTGCCATGTACCCAAAACATCTAAGGATTCCTTTTTTCATTTTACAATATTATTTTTTTAATGGCTTTGATATACCGAAATGACTCCGTTGCAGTTTCATTGTAGGTATAGTTATGTGTGTAGTGTTCAGCCGTATGCGCAAAGAATTCGCGTGTACGAGACTTTGATAAATAAGAAAGTAAAGATTTACCCTTCGGTTCCGACGTGTTTGCATACACATTTATCAAGTTAATTTGATCAATAAATGTTTATCGAATGAAAAGAGTACAGTCAGTCACATCAAAGCCTTGTTTATGACGTGTTCAAAAACCTTTTTTATTTGCAATTTAAACAGGGGCACGAATTGAAAATATAAACAACATTGTTGATTAAATTTTATTTTCACAAGTTAATGATTTATTTAATCTATTTTTAGATGTATGTATGTATGTAAAGAGTCAAATAAGACCTTCATCAGGAAAGTAGTGGGTGGACTCGCCCTTCGCATCTGGTTATTTATTTCTCGACTAAGGTGAGGTTAAAAGGAAGAGGGTTCACTTGCCTATGTATATGTATCTATGTAGCTTTTGCCTTGATTTCCTGTTGGTATTATTTTTGCAGCATTCTAACAATAAACAACAGAGGAAAGCAAATGTGTACTTTATACGCTTTGTATTTTTTTTCAGCTTTTTAAGTTGCCGCTTACAAGCGAAAGGTCTCAACAGATTTGAGTAATCGAGTTGTAGAGCTGTGAAAGTTCTACGGGTAACAAAGGCTAGACGATAGCATCATTTTTTTCTCTCGTTACCCTGACATATGGTCAAGGCCCGTTTTGCTATTGTCTGTATTAACGTTTCTTAATTCTGTCTAATGCTTTATTCTTTCTTACTCTATCATTTCTTTTCCTTGATTTAGTTACACTTATTCTGGAATACATCTTATTAAATATATTTATTTTAGAAAATTAATTTCTCTTAACTTCCTACTATCATACTACCTACTAAATTTGCTACATCAACATCCGTATTATTTGTTTCTCTACATTATACAATAAATAGCATCATTATTGCATCCATCTTGTTGTTGTTAAATTCTTAGTCTGAATTTTATTTTATTAGTTACTAATGATCCGACCTGGTTTCACACGGGAAGTGATTACGAAACAAACCAAACAGTAAAATATGTTTCTCTCCTTATGTAGACTAAATGTGATTTTGTGATTGTGATTTATACTTGTCTCATTTAAGGTGACATCTCGCTTGCACTAACTACCTCTATTATGAGTTTACAAAACTGTACTCGCTAGCGACTATATTAAATTCATTAGTATGAAATTTAATACAGCGGGGTACTGTTAAATCGTTGGTGCAAGTGAGAAGTGAAATCCTTAGATCGAGTTTTCATAGTTGGTGCAAGCCACACTAAATGTTCTAGAATCTAGACGATGATGAAAGCCACTGAAATCCTCTCGCAAGATTAAAAATCCTAAGCGGATACACACACAAATTTTGCTTTATTTTACTCACATACGATTATACTATGGTATTTAGAGATTTTTTATATGAAGAATTTTTTTTAGTAAAATAGAACTTTCTTTTAATGCCAAATTAAAGAGTGACTTGTTACATAAGAGCATGTTGGATTTATAGAGCGAGAGCTAGCAACAGCCAGACGTACATCATAGTATAAAGTTTAAAGCTTTTTTATGGGTACACTATAGAAGGTAAAAGCGTCTGGAGGTAAAAAACTGTGTGTAGTTATAACCTATAAACGAATTGGGAGATATCAGGCCGTAAAGATACTCAAAAGTGAGAGGCTAACGTTCCATTAGGAATATTTTTTATGTTCAAAAGGACAGTGATACAAGCTCGAATCGACTTTGATCAGGCATCACGATGGGGTTCCTTTCGCCAGACGGCATGAACCCTAATACATTTTTACAAAACCTTCAAATCTAACTTTCCGGGAGCTAGAGTAATTTTTGCCAGACTTATTAACTAAAACTCACGTGATGCTCGTCCTCGGCACATGGCGTAGGCCTTCGAGACTAACTATACGAAACGCACTGCAGAACTCAACGCCGTACACACCTTAGGAAGAAATAAGCCATCCAGATTGTCTGCAGAACCCTCGGAGTCACCTCAAGTGGATGATTGGAACACACTTGGATTGCTGGCCTAGCTCGACTAATCTACACTAGGCTCGCGTTGGAAATTGTCCATTTCTTCCCGTTTATTTTTTGAGAAACGACCTGAACTATGATCCATATAAGCTGTTACTACACATCGCTTGCTATACATCTCAGTCGATCATATATATGATCGGATACCCGTTCTCGCCGTTAAGAACTCAACCGTTAAGTCTCATTATATACCAAGACAGTCTCAGATAATAAGTTTGTGAGTCAGTGAGAAAGAGAGGGCAAGAACAAAACTTTGAATGTGCCAGCTGCTTATCTTCCCGTGCAGGTCTTTGAAGTTGTCTAAGTCACTGAAGAACAGGGCGTACTGTAATTAACTTATATAGACAACGCGACGGGCAGTCAACTTGTAATTATTTAATTTCATTTTACCATCTGTTGGAACACAATTGTTTATTGGTATGATTTTATTGCATCCCTCCCGTAATGGTGACTTGAAGATATGTACATTAATGTGTATGAATGTATATGTATGTACATGATTGATCAAATTCTGATTTCTTTATAATGAACCACACTCAGATGTATATGTATGTCTTATAAACACACAGCCGTAAAACAAAAATAAAGGCTCCATTAGCTTTTATACCTCATCAAAATATGTAGTTGTATTTCATCATATAGTACCTACGCGACCAAGTTTCACTCGTTAAATGGAATTCGCTTGCAACTTTTAGCAAGCAAACTTTCCCCTAAACGGAACATGCCATGGAGGAAGTAATAGGGAATTCAGATGCCTACGTCTGTCAAAAATTTAAAAAATCCAAGTGTCACCGAGGTGACAATTAGTTACGTAAGTCACTCTTCTTCAAAAAGTGTCTGTTGGTGGTTTTCATACATCGTACACCAATTTTTAAAGTTTGTGACATTCTAGATGATCAAAATACAATACCCCATTTGAAATTCAAATAATTAACTTTGTAAATTTTTTGGTAGTACTTAGTTCAAAGTCATAAATTAATAATTTAGCCTTCACATTTAGTCTGTATTGGGGTTAATCCTGTGAAAGAAGTGTGAGTGAAAATAAATAAGTACATAAATATATACATACCAAATTAACACTGTGTTCTTCTCAAACTTCATTATTGTTCTCATACACTGCCATCAAGGTATATATTTTTGATGTTTCCGTTAGCTAATACTTTGACTATTTAGTTTTCGTAAATCAGCTTTGAGATTCCATGGCGCTTACTGCTACTCACTTTCTTCTTGTCGATTTTCTACATCAATTTTCCATCATTAATTCATTCTACGTGTCCGAAGTTAAGCATTTATTTTTCATTTTTACGTTATCATTCCCATCAGACCCTACGTATTACTTCATTACATATTCTATCAGCGAGGATGACTTTGCATGTACTATATATACATACCTATTTCTGTTAGTTAGTGCTTCTGCCTTTCAAACGTACGGTCCCAGGTTCGTTCAGACATATTGTTAGAATATCCAAAAACAACATGTCGAGTCTGTAAAATTAAAAATTCACCAATACAATTTTTATTTAATTCAGTAATCAATCAATCAAATTAATCTATCTAAAGCATAACTCGTATAATATGCATTTTTTGTAAATACACATGAAAATTGCTGTCGTCTCCTAATTTTTCTGTGAGGGTCCCAAAAATCTAAAAAAAAGTCATCAACATTAAGAATGAGGTATAGAGAATAGAGTAAAGGAAAATTATCAGAGTCACTTTATATTCGTCTAATAGAAAGCAATCCTGATAAGCCTGACATTTGGTATGTTAAATGAAAGTGTCCTTTTTCATTTAAATTACCCTTTTAACGTACCAAATATAAAATATTTTTATGCAATGGGAACACTGAATTAATGAACTATTATTAATATACAGGCAGTGGATCTTGTGCACAAACCAATTCGATAGAGAAGGTGTATTTATCTGCCAAAAAGGATACGGAAGGGTTAGGGTAAAGGAACGAAATGGTTTAGGTTGCCTACGAGTCCTTATTAATAAGCCTCCACAGTCATTTCGTCTGTCTGTCTGTTTGTCTGTGTGTCTGTCTTAAAAAACAAAAAGTAAAAAATCAAGGGAGTACTTACATAAGAAATGTGTTTTTAACGTTTTGTTTTGCGCTTTGTGAAAATGGTTAGACATGCAAGACACTAAAGTTGGTGTAACTGCAGTGCAAACTCTAAAGTAAAAAAACAAATAATGAAAATCTTATTGACAGTCGGGTTTGCGCCAATAGATCTGAAATAAATGAAGGAAATCGCATTTCTTTGTTAAGTATATCACGACAATATGTTGCATGATGTATTGAACAAAGAAATGTGAAGAAAGAAATGTGTCTTGCTCGGTTTTACATAAGAAAAACTTTACGACTGGCTTCGTTTTGCGGTTAGAAGTACGTAAATAATAACTTGCACTGGCCTAGTTTTTTACTTGTGTGATGTATTGAAGAAAGAAATGTGAAGAAAGAAATGTGTCTTGCTCGGTTTTACATAAGAAAAAGCTTTACAACTGGCTTTCTTTTCCGGTTAGAAGTACGTAAATAATAACTTGCACTGGCCTAGTTTTTTGCTTGTGTGATGTATTTAACAAAGAAATGTGAAGAAAAAAATGTCTTGCTCGGTTTAACATAAGAAAAAGCTTTACAAGTAGCTTTGTTTGCGGTTGGAAGTACGTAAATAATAACTTGCACGGGCCTAGTATTTTACTAAATTTTCAACATTCACACCGATGATGATCTCATAATTTACAAAATTGAGAACACATTATTTAGATGTAGGTAGGTACCTATTTCTAAATAAGTTACTATTTTGGAATGTCACTATCTTATATTTTTGTACAATTTTTATTAGGAAAGCAAAGTCAAGAAAATAGAAATGAAAATGCTTATTTTTATGACTTTATCTTAAGTCGGATAAATATGAACTCTGTTAAACGAAGGTGGCGTCTTTAATTAACATCTTTAGTGACATATCGTTTTACTTAAATACTCATGAATAAATGCTGACAAATGAAAATGCTGCTCTTACAATTTCTTTATTTTATACAAACACAAAAATGTCTTCCAACTTAACGTCGACTTAAAAAATAATCTTGAGTCTTATGCTGATTTATGACGAAACTTCAGAAGAATTTATTGAAAGCGACAAATTCTTTACGAAATACTTTAAATTTAACACTTTATGTGTTGTATAATCCATTTAATTAAGATAATGTCTTATGCCAAAAGTGACGTGAAGTTGTTTTACTGATAGCAGCGCAGTAGCTTATTCTCCCAAGTTTACATAATGAGATGTAAAATTTATTCTATTAAATTTATCTTGAGTAGACAAGTTAACAATACAATTTACTCGTAATTTATTGGATTCTACGCAGGCGTCGATAATTCAAGCGGAATTTTTGGAGAATCACTGCCTTTTAGCACTGGTTCTATTTGATTTGATATAAATAGCACTCTATATATACATAGCATATTTGCTCTTGTCTGTATTATTAAAGCAAGTAAATTTTGTCGAAACAGAATACCGTTATTATTGTTTTGTGTGAAAGCTTTCCTGAATTTGATTTATTAGTTCGAGTTATGATGGATTTGGAGAATGTGAGTATAATAGTAGTTCCAATTTTACAAAAGAAAAAACTGAGCCCTTGTATGATTATTTTATTGCCCGTCTGTCTATATAGACCATTTTTCTCGGGAACACGTAAATATATCGAGTTGAAATTATTATCGAATATTAAGCTCTACGGTAAAAATGTAATGTAAAAATCCTATACTCATGAACTCATTAAAATTAAGGATACTTCCCGTTGAACTAGAAACATGACATTGGGGCCGAGTGGCGTGGGGTGACCGTCACAGGGGGTGGACCAACAGGCGCTTATAGCTCCCATTAAGTGGAGCCTTAGCCTGCCACTCCAAGACCGCAGTGCGTAGACTTCATGTCTACATCCTTCTCGAGGTGGCCCTATTTGCACTAAACACTGCAGATCTAGACTGGATAGTCGATAAACACTCCTGAGGGTGGTGCTTCGGCGGCGCCTTCAGTACCGGATCGGGGCCGATGAGGCTGCAGTGCCGAAAGGGCCTGGCTCGGATCGGGGGGGGGGGGGGGGGGGGATTTCCCCATTTCTGGGGACAAGTTGTGTTCCCTGTCCTCTGCGTGAGGGCGGGGGTCAGATGTCGGGGTCACTTGCCCCTCTTTCAGAAAGGGTATTGTGGCCCCGGAGGTGGAAAGAAGGAAAACTTTTAAAAACCCGTGAGGATACACGTAAAAATCTGAGGTGGAGAGAAGGAAAACTCGAAATGAAACCCGTGAGAAAACACGTTAAAACCAGAGGTGAAGAGAAGGAAAACTCGAAATGAAACCCGTGAGACAACACGTTAAAATCAGAGGCGGGAAGAAGGAAAACTTGTAAAAACCCGTGAGTAAACACGTAAAAATCAGGTGGGCGTGCGGACGCCCCTGCCGTGGTGTAGGCGGGGTGCGGAAGCCGCCACTTTGGAGGCCTGGGGTGTCCTTCGGGTGAAGGCGCCTCACCCAATGGCCTCGGGATGGTGCGCGCAGTGTTCCCGCGCGCCTCTCAGGAGAGCGGGCAGGTCAAACTGCCCGCAAACGGAGGAGGGCTCGGCTCAGGCTGGGCATGGCCACCGGGGTCGCGAAAGAATGCCAACACGCTCCCGTTGCCCCGGCATCAAGGCTCTCGAGGAACACCGTCAGGTTTTAGTGGGTAGACTCGGCCTAGCACCCTAATATCGAGGAGTCCCACATACCCCACTGCCACCCCCCTACGGCAGGACGAGATGCATAAAGCATTTCCTGACGCAAAAAAAAAAAAGAAACATGACATTTGACAAGAAGCAAGATCTCACAGCAGTCATAGCATAAGTAAAGAAAAAATCCGAGAATTATTAATTTGTATTTATATCACATATAAAAACAATTATTGCGATTACTATGTTTTCGTTTCAAAGTTTTTTGGTGTATCGGTACGGTAACGTAACGGTAATACATAAATATAAACGTCACACCGGTCAAATATGAGTCAGGTTCGTGTTTAAAGTTCTGAACTCAATGAAATAATACATTTCTTTTTTTAAAATACGTAATACAAATACCCGTTACCTATATTGTATATTATGTGGTGGTACGGAATCGGAGTTCGACTCGCACTTGGTCGGTTTCTTATAAGCACAAGTAATTCAATGTTTCAAGAGAAAAGTTTGTTGCATAAAATTAGAAGGACTTTTTGTACTTGTTTGTTGCATAAAATAAACGGGATTTCTATATTTGCATTGAATATAGAATGTGATTTAATAAATGACGTATATTTCATCGTAATTCGCCATCCATAAGCTGAGATTGTATCTGAGCTTTTTTTTAAGCTAATCTGTGCTTGTAAGTTGAGTCACATTTATAGCGGTTTTTCCGGCGCACACTGAAAAAATACTTTTGTCAATTTTACAATAGCTCTACTAAATTCGCGAGATAATTTCGGACTAACACTCGGAAATTATTGATTTCACTGAACTTAAAATGTTGAAATAGAGGTATTTACAAAACTCCTTTGCGTAATTCACGAATTTGTTAAGTAATATTAACTACGGTAGATCTGATGCACACCATCAACATACTCTTTAACTAAACTCTTTAGTAAATTTTATTACGTTAGAACATGTAACTTCAATCTTTTTTATTTTGTAAATTGATCATTCGTGATATCGTGAAAATAATTAACACTTTAAGTGAACTTACGTGATTTAAGAAACAACAGATCAACCCTCGGAATTCGACTAAAGTATTTTTTCAGCGTATAGGAAATTTACACATGAGGCTTTCATAGATGCCGTTAGAAGCAAGTGAATGTGGTTATATAAATATTTAGAACGCACGTCATAATCATTTATGGTATGTACATTTGCAAACGCGAAATGGTTCACTAGTACTATCTGTATTTCCACTTTCCTTGTACTCATGCTGTATCTCTGACGGAGTAATCAGAGAGGTCGGAGTGCCAGGCATCGCGGTCTTTGCATACTTCATTCGCTTCCTCAAATCTCGTTATGCTATATTTGTATTAATATTTTAAATGCCAAATTATGACTGTCTGTTAAGTTATCACGGTTAAACTGCTAATTAAAATTAGTTATGAAGATAGCCTGAAGCTTAGGTGAAGGACATAGGTTTCTTTTTATAGATTCCCGCGGACCAAGATGCTGGAAACAGTAAGAATATAAATGAAAAAAAAAAAAAACGAAAATTTCAAGAATACTTTTCAGTTTCTTTAAATATTTGTAGATAATTGATCTTAGACTTTAAAATAAGCTATACTGAAACGCAGTAACCAATCCTGATTATTTGACCATAGACAATTGGTGTTTTTCTTGTTTTAAATTAATAATATCTTTGTTTCACTTACTAGTAACTAAAAATTTATGGATAGTGAAAATTTTTGTTCAATTGAGTAGTAACATTACTCCAATTATAAGAATAAGTCAAAATTATATTATAATTTTCTTTAAATTTTGATTAAAAATAGAAAATGAACTGTCAATCAGGATTC
This sequence comes from Zeuzera pyrina, assembly GCA_907165235.1. Classification (NCBI taxonomy): domain Eukaryota; kingdom Metazoa; phylum Arthropoda; class Insecta; order Lepidoptera; family Cossidae; genus Zeuzera; species Zeuzera pyrina. The sequence goes on along the minus strand of OU015625.1, from coordinate 19,937,826 downwards.
CTATAAAAGTGTGTAATAGTGTTTTTACAAAACCATTACAATTTCTGCATCGGAACTGAAATAATTGCATCGATATGGAGCGACGACATCATTTGACACGAGAAGAGAGCATGAGAGCCGTCGGAATGTTGCAAACAGCCCCCTTACTCTCGACGCGATCGAGTTGCGTTCAAATCGTATTGTGATCGAAAACTGCTAAAACCGTACTCCCGAAAACGAACTCAGCGCCAATGCGAGTTTGAAATCGAGTAGTAGATTAAGGAACTAATCACAATCTAAACGAAATCGAGAAATGTCGTTATGCGGTACTCTTGACGCTTTCAAGTGCTTTGGTTTCGAATATGCTTCGAAGCGCAATCGAAAATAAACGTCAAACGAGTCGATCGTCAAATAGTTACTTTATTGGAATCGAGAAGTGCCATATTTTTGTTTTAATTGAGAATTAAGCAGTGTAAAACATAGTAAATTGCGGTTTTACATCATAATAAAACGTGTTGTGTTATTTTAAAACTAGTAAACTGTCCATAGTTACATAGATTTATCTGCAGAAGTACAGACTAGAACTAAAAGCGATGGCGCGCCTCGCTGCAATGTTTAATGTTTTAGACGAAGCCAATCGCCAAGATTTGCGTAGAATGCGCAAATTTGCACGCTTGGTTCGTTATACAAATAATGCCGTCAATATTAACGAAGATGATTTTGTGCAGAACTATAGATTTAGTAAGGACTTATTTTTTGAATTAGTGGATGAACTTGACACCTTTGATGAAAACATCGTTGCGTCAAAGTGATATACAAATAATGCATAAGGTATGTTTAATGGTTAAAGAAATAATGTAGTAGTTAAGAACGATCTAATGCAATACTACAATCTAACGCTTAAACTAACTAAAATCACTTTAAATACTTAATAATACATTTCAGATTCTTGTGGCTCTCTCATTTTTTGCGACAGGGAGTTACCAACGTCTTGTGGGTCGGAATCATGGCACTTTAATGTCTCAACAGTCAGTGTCGAGATGCATTAAAGATGTGACAGATGCCTTAAATAACCCAATAATTTTGAAAAAATACATAAAGTTTCCTACCACGCTTCGGGAGAGAAATGTCATTAAAACTAAGTAAGTAAAAATAATTTTTGTTATAGACTTTTTAAATTTAAAAAGTTTGTAAATAGCCAATGCCACCTACTCTCCCTATTTCTTTATCACTCTGGTGAGCATTTAAAAGACTTTCATTGTTAAAGCCTAACATGCTCAGAACAAATACAATAAAATATAAAATAATTAGGATGAAAATTAAATAGATAGGTCGAATCATGTGAATAACAACTGATAACAATTTTTAAAACTTTATTTCAGATTCTATTCACAATACAATATACCAGGAATTATTGGGTGCATTGATGGCACACATGTTGCCATGGTACGTCCACATGAAAATGAGGAGTGGTATTTTAATAGGAAACAGTACCATTCGAGAAATGTGCAAATTGTATGTACTTACTGCTTATTTTAAAATTGTTATGTAACTCTGTCTCTTATAATTAATGAGATTTTTTATCATTACAGATTTGTGATTTTGATTTAAACATTATAAGTGTAGATGCATCTTTTGGGGGAGCTACTCATGATTCCCACATTTTCAACCAACACGTGGTGAAGAGTCACCTGATGCACCTTTTAAATCAAGGTGAAAGGGTGTGTTTACTAGGTAAAATTAAAAAATTAAAAAATTCTAATAAGATAATATTAACTATAAATTACAAAACAAGATAATATTCACTACTAGAATTATGCCTTTTAATATAATAAAGTATAAAATCAGTCTTATTCTCATTTACAATTTTAGATTATATAACGATGACAAGTATAATATTACATAGATTTAATTCATTTTAAAACACCGTTTTAAATTTTGTGCATAATTCTTACTATTTTCAGTACTGTAGATAAATGTGAAAGTTTTATAGATACCTTTTGACTGCAGAGTAAGTTTGCAGGCCAAACTTCCCATACAAATACTTTGTAGATGGAAGGTAAAACATATCTACGCCTTTGTTATATGGAATCTTATATTTATATTTTAGGTGATTCTGGATATGCACAACGGGAGTACATGATGACTCCCATAGTTAATGCTTCAGCTGGTTCACCAGAAGAATTTTATACAAATACACATTGCTCAGCGAGAAACCGGGTGGAGAGAACTATTGGATTACTCAAAGCTCGCTGGCGATGTTTATTAAAACATAGAGTTCTACATTATAAACCCGCCATGGTCGCGAAGATCATTAACGCATGCTGTGTTTTACATAACATGTGTAATCAGGCACGCCTCTTTATGCCCCCTGACTTGGAAAATGTTGAGTTTTCTCTTTCACAAGAGTCACAAGAATATGTTGAACCTGCAGCACCTTCTGTGGTTAGTGATGAATTGCAAAGAGGAATAGAAGCTCGTCATCACATCGTCCAAAGATTATGGAACACGAGACACAATTCATGAGCAATAAATTTTTAAATTAACAAACATTAAATACTTATGTACCATAATACTCAATAAACATTTACAATTTACATGTTCTATTTGTTCTATTTCAGAATGTGTATAACACAAGAATATTAGTTACTGAGAATTTATTTAATTATATATTCTTTCTGAACTAAAGATTTAGTACACATGGCGGACTTAATGCCAAGTTGCATTCTCTACCAATCAACCATTGAGTGAAATGAGTAAATATTCGGGCAGGAAACCTACTGCTAAAAATATAATTACATATTCATACATAGGTATATGGTATATATATACTATACACACAATAGTAATATACAAATAATACAATAATACGCAAATAAAAACGATATACAAAATAGTACATAATATTTAAATAAATATGAATACTAATGAGGCATTAATACTACTTAGTTATCTTAATTTAAATAGAGAATGCAATAATTTAACTTATAATTTAATAGTACTAATGGCTAGTAGCTTCACTACAATTTTGGTCGCGCCAATTAGCCATTTATCATAATTTTATAACATATTAATAGCAAAAGTGGGTTTAAAATGGGTTGCTTATGTATTAATGAGGCTGTATATAAAAGTCTGACTTTGGTCTTCATGTGACAGTTGTCAGGCAGCAACAATTAATCGAGTACATTTTATTGGAATGGAGATAATTATACCTTCCGCCATGTGCTGTTAAATAGAAGTAGTCTAGTGCAATCAGTATTAGTGTATCCTTAGCTGCATCTGTGAACGGTAGGTAATTGTTTAAATTTGTTTTCTTTTGTTTTCAGGCGGAAGTGTGTAATTGTAAATAAAAATTCAAATAATATTTAAACTTCTATTTATTATCCTGAATTTTCTTTTAAATATAAATAAATAAAAAATGATTAATAATAATAGGGTAAGTGACCCAAATGCTAGCCTTGCACCAATGGCCATATTTATGGCTCAATTTGTTTAGTAAATTTTTAATGTTTTAGGAAATAAAACTTTGTTACTTATAAATATACTAGTAATAACAAACATAGAGCAAAACAATTAAAATACTTATGGCTAGTTACGATTGACATTTTTATATGAAATGTTATTTATTTTGGTTTAGAGTAGTAATAGCATTAGCTATATTATTGCCTGTTTCGCGTATAGCATCAGAAAAATTATGTAAGTTGCTAGAAATGTTTTGAAAACTTTCAGAAATTCGTTCAAAACTTTCAGAAATTCTATTCAACTGGGCTGAACTACTTTCTAAGGCACGTGCAGTGGTCAATTCTGCCTGCACCCGTCTATCTTCAATAGCAATAAGGCGTTCCCGTTCGACTTGCAAATTTGTCCTTGTCTTTGTTCCCTCTCCCTGCAAGAAACAGCAGCAGTTGTTGAGCGAACCCTTGTACGAGGAGTTCGGCGAGGTGCTGCAACAAATTATGATAACTAATATAAAACCATTCGTAATTAATTTCATTACGTATTAGACCACAGAGGCTTTGTTTTTTTTTATTATGAACGTGCTGACGAGCTAGAGAGCACATATCTTCAAATTGTGAAACAGGCCCCTCATATTTTTATTTAAGTTACATTAAAATTTTAATAATCTCCAATAGTAGTAGTAGTAGTGGAATTTTCATTGCCGGGACACAGGCCCCTTCCCCCATCACAAAGAATAATTTATAAATGATTTATATTTTGACATGATATATATTTTATATGATATTTGGGCCTTCAAGTTGGTAAAGTTTTAATCAGAGATAATATGTTACTACTTACTTTGAGTGAGTCCACGTGGAGAATTATTTTGTGCCAGCCGGCGCCTTGGAGCTGTGAAAAAGGATGTAACATGTTAGTACTGTTTAAAATTCCCAATATGAAAATACTAGTAGGTTTCGTTATCCTGTCCAAATTAAAGGAATAATGTAATTGTCTATACTATCAGGTACATTATTTTTCGGGTCTCAGCTGTTAGATTTCAATAAATGTAAGGACTTTGGAGATAAAAATAGATTTAGACAAGTTAAATTTCTTGCATCTAATAATGTAAATTTGAATGCATCTGGTATTTTTGTATCTAAAAGTTACGAATTTTGAACTAAAATACCCATAGATAACTTACAACATTGAGTTGAGGCATTTGGTGTTGTCGCAATCTGCTGCTCAGTTTCACTGACCACAGGTAGCTGTTGTGATGCTACTGACTGGCTCATCATATTGAGGTGTGCAAGGTAAAACATGTAATTGCTCAGAAGTTGAGGCTCTTGCCTGAAAATTATAATAAGTACAACTGAATAGACTATTTTAATAAAATAAAGTAGAAATTCGAGCCATAACTTTAAATAATTTTGTAATTATTATTTACTTTTGTAGGTAATATTGGCAAATCTGACTACTGCTAGGTATATTTACATCTCCTTATGAGCCTTTATAATGTTCATATTATAGTTACGCAATATCCTACATAATTGTATAACTATTTGATATACATACATATCCTCACGCTGTATCTCTAATGGGGCAGTCAGTAAGGACGGAGCAGCAAGAGTCGCAGTCCTTACATACTTCTTTACCTTCCTCAATATAATTGATATACAATTCTGCATTAGTCAAATTAAAGTAATATATAAGTTAACAGTAGGTATGTTAGGTTTATCTGCTCCTTATAATAGCTACTATGGAGATAATGAGATAAATAAATATTACAACATTAACATAGAATTTTTACATAAAGTAATGTAGGTATATTTACCAATGGCACGTTTAAGGGAACGCTGAGTTGAGAATCCCCTTCAGCAAAGCCTCTGCCACCGAGTAACATCACCATTCTTTCCTCGATGTTAGACAAAGGAGAGATATACTCTGTACCACCACCAGTCTGTCTAGCTGATGCATTTACTTTGGCAATGTGCCGTTTCAGTGCATATTTTTTGTCAGCCCAAAACTATAACATAAAATTATAAAGCAAATTATACAGCAATAGCCAGTTACCTAACTAATAACTAACAGCATTTTACCGCTATCAAAATTAATTAATATTATTATAATTGTACCATATATATTAATAAATGATCCTTTGTATAATAATGTTTTTTTATTAAGCCAACAACTCCTATTTTAGTTGGATTGGTTTGATAAAAATTAAGTACTTGCTGGGTAGCCCTTCTCGAAGATAAAAAATCTCTAAGATCTTCTTTACGGCCACTTATTTATAAATAACAAAAGAATGGTAATAATAAAAAAAACAGGGTAACATACCTTACACCACGCCTTAGCATCCTTAATTACTCCATCTAGAGCATTAAGAGAGACGGCTATTTCTTCCCATTTCTTTTTTGTTTCATATTTTGCTTGCGCAGTTCGCATGTGACTTTTGGCTATACCTGGATTTCTTTCTGAGAATTCAACCAAAGTTTCCAATTGAAGATAAGTTGGGCGACTTTGCGTGCGTTGATTCATTTCTTTTATAAAATAATGTGCTTATTTAGTGTTGATTAATACGCACTTTATCAATTACTTGCACTGAAACACGTCTATCTCTTGGTTCACAATAACAAATTATGTTCCCGAAACGAACGCATGTAATTTAAGAAAGTAATAAATTATCTACTTGGAACATTTCAAGTGTGTTTACAAATTTAAATTTTTTGTCAAATGTTCAATAGCAGTCAAGTGTTTTTTTTTCCACTGCTCCACTCAACGTTGTCAAAGATCTCGTCACACTCAGCCATTAAAAGTAGATTTTGGATTAAATTTAGTTTGTAACTAATGTACTAAATGTTGTTTCACTTTATTTGAACTTTATTTGTTATATATGTCAATATCCAGTAGCTACAATTAGAAATAAAGCATTATTCTTAGAACATAAATAAATTTTGCATCGACTCTATAAAGAATCTTCATTTGAAAAGCTATGACATCATCGACCGGAAACAAATAACGGCTGACGTAATAACTCGATTCGGTTGCGATCGCGTTTTTGATCCGAATTGGATTTGAAAGTGTCAAGAGTACGATTTTGACTTCGAGTTCAGATCGAAGTGAATTCAAAACAAAATCGAGATCGTGTTCAAAACAAATTCAAGAGTTAGCCTGCTGGTTCCAGGCAACGTACTGTGGCTGTCGCTCTTGCCACTACACAGAGCGTCATAAGCCGTATCTGCCCTCGCTATCGTATCATGGGCAGCGTGGCCGAGTGACATAGAGGACGATCTCGTATCACCATTCGCAGACAGGACCGGTACATCCAAAATATTGCTCGACGGAATCGTACTATGACCCACATGATAGATAGATAGATAAATAGACAACGCTTTATTGCCAACACATCAGGGTAGAAACAAAATCAACATTAACATTTATAAAAATAAAAGTGTAACAATAGGCGGTCTTATCGCTTAGAGCGATTTCTTCCAGACAACCATAGGGTGCGTAGTAGCATTGAAAATTAATACGGAAAGCGATGGATTACAAATTATAAAAATTGAATATATGTAATTATATTATACTATATCCATGAATATATTACACATAGACAAATACATACATACACATCTACCCATATATACATACTTATATACACACTCTCACGCATAAATTCCTATATATCCACAATATACATATATACCTATATACATATATATATACATACTACATGTACATATACTATACATACATCATATAGCTAAAAGTGGCCAGAGACGGCAGCAAAATTCGACATAATTGTTTGTGTAAAAGATAATGCATTTTTACCCGTTTTTTGAAAACGGCTAGCGATTGAGAGCTTTTAATTTCAATTGGTATCGCATTCCAAAGTCTAACGGCGCTAATAGTAAACGATTGGTCATAGAACGAAGTACAATGTATGGGAGTACTAAGTATGAGATTCTCTGATGACCTCAAAGAAAAAGGATGCAAGGCGTGAAGATACTGAAAGCGCTGTTTGAGGTAGCTAGGCGAGAACAGATTAAACAAGATACTATAGAGAAGTGACAGGGTGTGCATATTTCGGTGAATGCGTATAGGTAGCCATTTGAGCTTATCACGGAAATCAGAGATATGGTCATACTTGCGAAGGCCAAATATGAACCTAATTGAGAAATTTTGGAGTCGCTCAAGCATATGGAGTTGATCTTCTGTGAGGTCCAGATAGCTGACATCAGCATAATCAAGAATGGGGAGTAGCAGAGACTGCGCAAGTACCACTTTAGTTGCAGTAGGTAAAAAATTACGGAGTCTTCTCAAGGCACCTGCAGCAGCAAACATCTTACGGCTAACGGTTTCTAGCTGCGGTTTCCATGACAAGCATTGATCAAAGACAACCCTCAGATTTTTCACAGTTTTACTGTATGGAATTTCAACCCTGTCGAAAATTACCTTCGGTATAGTACATTAATCAATTTTGTCAAGTTCTAGAACTACCGATAATTATAACTTGTGTTTTAGTTGGATTTATTTTTAAACCATGTGCTTGGCTCCACTCAGAGATACTGCGTAAGTCTCGATTAATGGTGTCAACGGCTTTTGATAACTGGCCAAATGGAGCTTGAGAATAAATTTGGAGATCGTCTGCATAAAGGTGGCAAGAGGAAGTAAGACATTGAGATATAGAATTAATAAAAATTGGGAAAAGAAGTGGAGAGAGAATGCCGCCCTGCGGCACGCCTGCAGTCGTGCTGCACCAAGAAGAGAAAGACTCTTCAAGGCGGACACGCTGCCGCCATCCAAACAGGTAATTACGAAACCAGTTAATTACCGATGCAGATATGTTAATAGAGCGAAGTAATGCGAGGAGGATGTCGAAATCGATGGCGTTAAAGGCGTCGCTAAAGTCGAGTTGTGCCAGCAAGGTCAACTGCCCATATTCCATACCTAGGCGGATGTCGTCTGTTATTTTGACTAGAGCTGTCGATATGCTGTGACCAGGTCGAAAACCAGACTGAAAAGGATTATGGAGTTGATGGGATACAAGAAATGAGTTAAGTTGGTTATGAACAAGGCGTTCAAGAACTTTGGAGAGGAATAGAAGAATCGATATAGGACGATAATCAGAAGATAATTTAAAGGAGGAGGAGGATTTTTTGGGGAAGGGTATGATTTGAGCTTCCTTTCATATTAAGGGAAAAGTTCCATTTGATATGGAAAAATTAAATATATTACAGAGGACTGGGGGTATAAAATCAAGGATAGGTATCAACATATTTCGGCTAATACCATCTAAACCGACTGCGTTGGAGGTAATTGATAATATGCTCCTCTTAACATCACAAACGGTAAATGGACTAAAGAAGAATTGAGGATGGTCAGAAGTAGCAATAGTAGAAAAATTTCGCAGTGATGTAACTTTATCACAGTCCTTAATATTGGAAGGCAAAGTAAAATGTTGGTTAAGAGAGTTGATGTCTAATCCATGTGGAATTTCGTCTTGACGAAATTTACTGACTCTTAAGGACCTGAGGAATTTCCAAACAGTGGCTGGATTCTCATTCTCGACAGATTTGTGGATATAGCGACGTTGAGCATCCCTACACACCTTATTGCAGTGATTCCGAGACTTGGCGTATTTTTCCTTGTTGACATCATTGCGATGACGTTTGTACCTGGCCTTAGCAACAGTTTTTTTGTGCATAAGAGCTTTGATGTCGTCACAGAGCCACGGCGCAGGAAGGTGTTTAATTTTAATACGTCTAAACGGAGCATGAATGTCGTAAAATTGGGTTATCATGGAATTGAAAGTATAGACTTGGTCATCTACAGACGCCGCCTCTGTAACAGGAATCCAATCGATCTTTTTAGCATCATTAATGAAAGATTCCTGATTCATACCACTAAAGTTGCGCTGCAGAATGAAGGTGGGTTTAATTTTTGGAGGACGAATTTTATAGGACAGATATATCAAATCATGGTAGGAAAAGGTATCGGCCGATAACTGATCGTGCTTATCAATATGTTGTAAAGATGATATGATTATGATGTCAAGAAGAGACGGGACAGAGTTGGGAAAATGATGTGTAGCATTAAGGGGTAGTAGATGCATGTTGCTGGAATGGATAATAGACTTTAAATGCGAAGAACGATGATCATTTTTTAAAAGACAAGTATTAAAGTCACCCTTAATAATCGAGTGATTGTAGGACAGCATAAGATTTTCTAACATATTTTCAAAGGAATTGAAATAATTAATACGAAGGGATGGACAGTAATAGACTCCCAGGAGAACTTTGGTTTGAGAAAGAAGAACTTCAATAAAAAGATGCTCGCCGGCACTGACAGCTGGTGGTTGCTCTGATACGCTAATTACAGAAAAGGAGAAATGATTACGTAAATAAATAGCAACTCTACCTCCACCGCCACCGAGACGATCATTTCAAATAGCCCATGATGTTGGCTACGAGGCTCTACAGCTCTTTAGGCTTGCTGATAAGCGACTAAACCATCCGAAATCGTTTACGTGAAGTGAGTCTGCGTTCTCGAAGGCCGCTGAGAGTTCTGCCTATAGCACCTTGCGATTGTAGGGCCCGTTTACAATGAGCTCGCGAACACAGAAATTGGGAGGAAGAAGACTGGTGTTGTGTTTGCTTTTCCAATGAATCTCGTTTCGGTATGAGGCCGGATACAAGACGTACTCGAGTTTGGAGGACCTCTGGACGTCAAGAACGTTTGAAATTTTGTCAGGAAGTTCATTCATATAGAGGGGGAACAATGAAGGTTTAGGCCGGTATTTGGATCGGTGGAAGAACCGATCTCATTTGGATCAGGGGCGACTTCAATGCTCAGATTTATGCGGAGAGCATTGTTTCAGACGTAGTCATCCCTCTGCGAAGCAAGTTGGATGATTCGTTTCGACTAATGCACGACAGTGCACGTCCACACACGCATCAACGTTCTGCCGTGACCTGCTCAATCGCCAGATTTCAACCTAATTGAGCACGCATGGGATATGCTTCAAAGAAGAGCTCTGCCGAGTATGGATGCCGTGCATACCCCACAACAACTTTTTGACTTGTTAGACAGAATGTGAGCGGCCATTCCTCAAAGTTATTTTGATGAACTGATTTTAAGCATGCCAAATCGCTGTGATTATGTAATTCGTGTCAATGGTGGAAACACAGATTATTAATTTCACGCGGACGAAGTCGTTGGCAAGAACTAGTAAACTATAATATACGCAATGTATAAATTTGCTTGGTATAGTAGTATATTTCGTCAACCCACATATTTCGCACTAATCAACGTTTAATAACATTCCCAGAAATAGAATTATATTCAGAGAATTAAAGAGAGTGCCATTTGAACTCGACTTGGTTACAAACGTTCTGAAATTATTAGATCGTACCAACTGGTAATTATAGTAACACAGCTATACGCGCAAGATTTTAAAATAACAATTTTATTTAATTAAATGTTATGTATTATATAATATTTTAAAAAACAAAAAACGTCATAATTGAATTAAGTGAGGATCAGTAAATCATAAATATCATAGATGGTATTAACAACCAAAAAGAAAAAAAAATTCAACAAAAATCACTGAAATATACGAAATAATTTCATTTACGATTATACTATATTAGCATGAGATGTTAATAGAACAAAAGCATGTAGTTATAAAGCACTTACAACAACAAATACATTTTTTATTAAGCAAATAATTAAGAATTTGTTCCAAAAAATAAAAAACTGAAAAATAACTACAAAATTAAAAGAATTATACTTGTTTAAACATAGTAACATTATTTCCTAATGTGAATCTAACAGTCAGAAGCTTTAGTATCTCTCAAACAAAAAACCATTGGGAAAGATTTCTCTTTTGTCATTCATTGCTGCCAGCGTGTGCTCGATAGTATCATTTGGTGATTCATAGTCATTTGAAATAGGAATTAAATAAATGATTATTTTGTGTTTGTGATTCCGTAATGTTCTTGTACAATTTTTTGTTATGTAATAAAAATAACTATTTCTTATTTATTATAAATGTGGTATCGCAATATGATTTTATTTCTAACAATCCGAATAGAAAATAGCGAGACGTCATTTAATTAAGAATATCAAACGCATGTATTTAAAAAATGGATGTGTTATCGTGAAAAATCCTTACAATTAAATTGAATGTCAATTTACATTCAACTTAATTATTAAGGCTAGTGAACGTCCAGTTTAGAGCCTACGCTACAAAAACATGGCATGGATTTTTTTTCATAATGAACTGTAAGTTGAGTGAATGTATGGTTTCATTTACGTATTCAGGTCAGAGAGCTTACTACGGTTCTACGGATAAAGACATGTGCACATTATAACTTTTTACACATTGGATGACGTGCGTTTGTGAAATATGCGTTCGGAGCGCTTTAAAAGTTTGTTATAGGAGCAGAGAAAATATCATAAAAACACTGCTAAACACGTGTTTTTATTCATTTATGGATGCATTTGAAAGCAATTTATAACTGGTACAAAAACAATAAAAAAATTGTGTTCGTCGATAAAAAAATATTATTCACTACTATGAAATGTCTACTAACTTTAAAAAAAATACCAAATTTAAAAAAAATGTATCGATATATAAAATAATTTTAAACTATATAAAATTGAATTTATGTGAATTAATAGTTTGTACCATAAATACGACTCTGTTTACAATTTTTCCAATATAATTTCGGCTGACATCTTAGCGATGACATTTGCGTTGTGTGTTTGTAGTGTTTTATACAATTTAAGTTAAGAAAAATATTTCTTAAACTATTAATTTTAAAGTTTAAAATAGTTAGTGGTTAAAAGTAGTAGATTTATTGTACATTACTCTCTACTATTATAGACTACTATTGTAGAGTACTCTTAATTTGAAATTGCACACGATTAAATTTTTAATAGTAAATAGGAAACTGTTAGTTTTTGGTTTTGTGCTATTGTTGACGTATCCTATCAATAAGTACGTCGCTGTTTGTAGCGAGTTTTATAATGTGATTCACCTTTCCAGGTGCAGGACGTCTTACTTGCGTGTAACGCGCGAAATCACCTTGTCAAAAACTCGTGATGTGCATACACCCTAAAGTTTACACTGAAACTTCGGGTAACGCTCGCATTATTCCATGCGTTCGTCTTTCAATGTAAACTTTGCTCTCGTAGGTTAACGTAAGAGTAGGGTTCACGTTAAAATGTCAGTTTATCCACTTTTAGAATTAAACTTAGTGTTTTTCCTAGAACCGTAGTCAGGTAAGAGTCTACTAACGTTACAACATAGCACAATGGCCTGAAATTGAGCACTCTTGCTATAATTATAAATTATTATTTGTTAAGATCGACAAGTACATTATACAAATAATAGTCTATTAGTTTGGTAGGCTCGGTATCGACTTCAGTAACTGTCAAATTTAATTATACAGGTATTTGTATCGCATTTATAAAGTTATTTTTGTACTTAAGTTTTGATTAGAAAAGGTGCTCGATGTCTTTTATAATTGATTTTATATCAAAAAAAGGGAACAAGAAAAAATATTGACTATATATTTTTTTTTTATGATCGCAGGAATCGAACTAATTATATTTCGCGGTCAAGTTATGAAGTCTGAATTATGTGAAAACATGAATAAACTGAGTTTCCCAGAATTGAGACCTAGCTATATCGATTTTTCGCGCCCGAATATCCCTGTATTGTAAATTTCATCGAAATCACTCGAGTTATTTTTGACAAAGTGGTTACAAATTATACGAATATTGCTCGTACTCATATTATACTGTAGAAACAGAATAGGATAAATAAAGAACACTGTTTTTATAACGAACATCGTAAACATAACTCTACTTTGTATTTCTGTTTTTACTATTATCAAATGCTTAACATTTTGTGCATCCATTTTGGTTGTTGCTTTTACCGTTAACATTCTACGCGGTTGAGTTCTTCCCTCGACGGCAGGCAATGGCGCGAATGATCTGAAACGGGGCATCGTCTAACTTCTATCTTCACGCGGATTCCAGTTAACTAAGGCCAAGCTGAAATAAGACTGAGATCTGAATTGAGACTGGGCTAGGAACTAAGACCAAGCTGAACTGAGCCTGGGATCGGAAATGTTGTTGTAGTTATAAAGCTTACATTTATTACAAAATCATACTATAAAATAAATTATTTCGTTGAAGACATAACAGTAGTTCGAAAAGAATCTTTTCTACACATGTGTTTACTGGCTTTCTGAACATAGTATTTCAATATACCTATTGTAAAATGATGTTGAAAATATGATACCTGTCTGAGTTTCTTTTCGGTTCTTCTTAGTGTCCAGGTTTTCTTTTCGAACCAAACTAAAGTAGATTTGACGTTCATAAACACTTTGTAATTGGATTTACTTGAATAAATTGGTTAACTTTGACTTTGAAATAAGATCAGGCTAAACAAGAACCAAATTAGAAATCAGATCGAGACTGAAACTCAGACCAGGACTCGGCCTGAATAATATATCTCCTCTTCTCTCGTTCTTCTTTCTGCAGCTACCTTCCGTTTATCTCCTTTTTTACAAGAAAGATTATAAAATGACATATATTTGTATCTATTAATGATCTGAAACCTTTATGATTTGCGAATATAACATTTTTACCCTCATTTTTTTTGTAGGGTGTAACACCCTCTATTAAAGGTGCTCTCGGGAAAGCTTGCCTTAGGGTGTGATTGTGTTACGCCTTTGTCCACACTGCATGAAATAGCGTGATGTTATATAGGTACGTCTGTATTATGTTTGAAATGTGTCATAAGAACAGAATTGAAGGAAGTACTACGAGATGGTATATTGAACACGTCAACGAGTTATCTTTCATCTACATTCATCGACTCACCACGACACGTGACACGCATTCGTGCGACGACATCCGGTATATTCACGTCACTAAAATATCTCGTCTATAGCTCGTCTGCGAAGTGTTAGTTTTATAACTGCTGTATCATCTATACATCTATACCTACATATAAATAAAAACTGAAGTGTCTGTCTGTGATTTCGAAATAAAGGCATTTCTTAAGTTTATGTTAATGGCACGTAATCAAAACCCAAACACGCATATTTAAATTTTTGCCCGTCTGTTTGTTTGTCCGGGCTAGTTTCTGAAACAGCTGATGGGATTTTCATTGTCAGGTAGAGAACATTTCAGAAAGTAATCAAAGCTACTTTTTGTAACCGAACAATACCAAATTTAACACGAGTGAAATCGTGAGGCATGGCTAGTATAAAACTAACAGTATAAAATTAAGTCACTATCCGCTTTTGTCTTCTAAACTTCTGAATGGATTTCTTTGCAGTTTTCACTATCAGTTAGAAAATTTAATATCGAAAGTTTATATGTATGGGTATAATACATTTATCCTGTTATTAAACATAAATTATAGCAAGGTTGGACTAAGGTACAAATTTTTGTTCCTTTCCAACGCTTTCTGTTGTTCATAAGCTTGACTATGACAGAAGGACGTCATAATTATTCCAAGTTTACACCGCGTTTATTGGTAAGGTCCTTAGTCTATTGAAATATATAAATATTGACGTTACATAATGATATCCTTTCGCGAAACCACTGCGAGTCGCTACTTCTCAATAATGTAATGTTTCTAAAAACACGGAAAATTAACCCGATTACCTTTTATTTTCGCTTGACGTTTCGGCCGAGTTACATCGGCCGTGGTCTCAAGTAAACTTGGTTTCTCAGTTTCGTGGTCTCAGTTTACTTGAGACTACGGCCGATGCAACTCGGCCGAAACTTTAAGCAAAAATAAAAGGTAATCGCGTTAATTTCCCGTGTTTTTAGATATTTTATAATGCAACGCGAAAGTTTAAAAGTTTATAATGTAGTATTTGTTTTTAATTTTTCAAATGACATACATATTAGATACTTATAAGATGTTCTTGTATGCGATTGTCTCAAATCAATATCGTTTGATAATGTAGTAATTATGAAAACACCTTTACCTTGTCAGCATTGATTTAAGTTCCGGAACAATTGGACCGCGGTCTGTTTCCAGACAAGGAAGAGTAGCAAACTCTATAAAGTAAATCAGTTCAAATTGAAATTTTTGCCTATTTTTTAATTTTCAGCCTTTTACAGCCCTATGAAAAGTCCTATAATATAGTATATCTATAATAAGCTTTAGAATAAACCTCTATAACAAGTCTTATTTTAACTCTTAGTCAACCTTTACAACCTGCACCGAAATATCAGTAATGAGCACATTTCACATATTTTTTCTTTTATTGATTAGCATGTCGTATGGAAGCGACGTCATAAACTATTGCGACACCACAGACAACACGACGTGGCCATACGAGTATTTACACAATATCTTTATTGTTTATTTTCTTCTTTCTGAACATTATTTATCGTGTGGTTTGTGTCAATTCAATATTCTTCAGAAAACAATTTTACTCGTACCACAGCATTGATAAAAGTAGATATAAAAGAGCTTCCATCATATCTAAAATATCCTGTGTTTTTGATGCTTTCCTATTTATATTTTCAACTTGATTACATATAGACATAACCTCAAAATGTAAAAGTGTCAATATATTTTAATTGTGGCTTTCTCATGAAATTAATTTTGGTGATATGTTTAGGAATGGCAGCCCCTGTAGGTAAAAAAGATTAAAACATTTTTTCATTATAAGACGTTGCATATCGATGTGAGATAATACGTCGTAAGGAACCTCGCCATTGTTATTTACAACAACTGTTTCGAGTTATAAAGTAGAATTTTCAACAAAGTTTATTTTCATTTATAATGTTATGTAAAATAACTCGTCACAATTCGCTGACTTATTACCAAGACGCCTCGAGGTTCGATCAGTGCGAACAAGCAATTTCCGCATTGAAATGTGTTGTAATCTTTATATCCTGGTAATCAGTGTGTGATATATAAGTGGATATAATAACGTAGCGTTTGAAAATTCCTTCACATCGTTTCCTTATATGAAGAAATTAAAGTAGCTATGTATTAAAAATGTATGCAGGTCGTCAAATAATATGATGTAATGTACTCGCAATAGGATAATTGAATATTTTTCTTTCCATGTAATTCAGTCTTTCTAAATACTATAACATGTTATACCAAAATAACATCTTTTCGATATTTTTATATTATTTAATCATAAAAAATTAAGTCTAAATATATTGTACATACGTAGATTGCTTGCTATGCCTATTATCTTGTTTATGTGGTAACCTGTATTTACTTGTGTTGAAGTAATATAATTTTATAGATCAGATGTACAAACATAATGTCCTATTCTCACTTGATCTTCATCATTTGATGTCACTTTACGAATAATATAATGCCCCCATTGATAGAAATAGTTACAGAAAATATTCCTTCCCTTCCAAACTAGAATTTTTTTTACCGTAGGGGATAGAATTAATTTAAACAGATATATCGCTACATTACATCTTTGAATAAGCTCTTTTCCTAGGATAACTTCTACGACCTGTTTGAAAAAATATGCAACTGTTCGCTGGTACATTTTATGTTTTCCTTTCTCAACCAAACCACATAAAAGCAAATATTATAATCTATATATTAATACGTGAAACGAAAGTTTGGTTCTCTTTTTAAGAAAATTGCGCATTACTATGCGCAATACTATACTTATGGCGGCCTTACTGAGGGCTATCGTAGGCCATTGGAAACAACGAGCTTGGGGATCCATTAAAAAAGTCAAAAACGTTAATAAAAACATTAGAATGTATTTTTGTTTAATGACTTCGTTGATTATTACAGTTAGCTTCCTAGAAGTGGTGTGATTGGGATGGGGCGAACGAATGGGACTTCGTTGATATGTAAAAGAAATGTTTTTTGAATGTTATCCTTTGGTTGACTTATACCTATGCGGAAAGACAGAGTGCCAAATTTAATATTATTCTTATTTCTTCTTTCTTATTTTCTTTATCGTATGAAAAAAAATAACTAGATTATTTCTATTATTCGTATAAAAAATACAGTTATATTCTTAAGAATTAAACGATTTATATAAAGAACAATTTTGTATGCTAAATTTTACCAGTAATCAGTGAAGATTATGACGATGTCCTTCATTAAGGACGGGATATTATAAAAGCTATTAACGTACTAACCGCGACGTTAAAGTGAATAAAGATTAACTTATTAAAGTTCAGTGGGTACAGTATTTTAACTAGTGAAACAGTATGAATCCATCGTAAACAAAGCAGTACGTTAAAATATCTATTATTAAGTTTAACGCTTTTAGGTAAATCGCACGGGATGAATACTTAATTTCATGTAAAGGGAAGTCGACCGAGATGAGATCTCGTCTGAACTCCACTGGACTGAAGGACAAAGGTCAGGTCTGTAATATTCACTCTTAAATTGTATTAAGTATCCTATTTCATTTAGTGGTAATTGCTACATAGATTTTTTTGTTGAATAAAATTCTTAGACGCTAAATATGCCTTTCCTCTTGCGCTGTCGACTTGAGTTAGAAACATAAGATAAATGGCGAACTAAAGAAATACTGTGTTTTCTCCACCTCATATAATCTAATCAAGACTCATTACAAAAGTCAAAGTACAAAAAAGTCAAATATGAAAAAAATTATAAGATTAAATTAGTGGTAGGTGGATACATAGCAGAGTTTCTTATCAGATCAAATAAATTTAATTGAAATCTTGTCTACGTTTCTAGTGATTTTACCACATTTTAATTTAGCAACATTTTGACTGATTTCAGTCGTTTCATAGTTAAAGTATTTCTTGATTGGCTTTAAGTCTGACATTTATATACGTACGCTAGTAGCAAGACTTGATTTCTAGTTTTTATTGTAATTTTAACGTTCAATTACAGGTGACATTTCGTCGATCTTCAGTCACATATGTTTCAACAAGGATGAGAATTGAAATATTTTTTACTACTATATAAGTTCATGACTATTTATTCCGCAAGAACTGACTAGGACATTTACGTGGAAATGTGTCTCATATGAGGTTGTGATTGCATGAAAAATATGTGGATTTATGTGCATACGTCACTGAAGATATTCACTGAAGATATGCGATGACTTTCATCAAATTTTTTTGGTTATGTTATGTGTTTCCAAAACGCGATAGTACACTTACTGATCATGTAGTGTTGATGGACACAGTTCTTTGAACTCCTATATAAACCTAGTTTCTATACACAGGAATATACGAGGAGATCCTATTTCTAACCAGAACTGTTTTTCCCTTTTTTCGTTAATGTTTTTGAAATTTAACACTATTACGTAGAGTAGTAGAAATATACAATACAATACACTTTATTGCATCAGTACAGAACATACAGAATAAAAATGAAAAAATACAATAGAAAAAGTACAATTTAGGCGCCCTTATTGCTGCGGCAATTTCTTCCAGGCAACCTTTAAGTAAAGAAAAAAAGGCATACGGAGAACCTGCTGGGTGGTGCGAAAATATAAATTGTTAATGAATATTATTTGAAATAAAATATAAATAATTCAAATTTCAAATATATTCAAAGAGGTAATGCTGCCAGTCTTCTAGGCACCTTAAGTAATGGCATCTTTGAGGAAGTGTATTGTTTAAGATAATGTGTAGTTTTAAGTTGGTATTTGTTTTAACGTTAGGATATGTATGTACGTATTTGCTTATAATAAAGTTTATATTCCGCTGAAAATATAAATAATATGGAATTACTAATAACGATGAATTATTAACAAAAGACGTAGATAATGAAAGACATTATCTTACATTTACCTGCGCCTTTGTATAGGTAAATGCAACTCAATATGCAAAAGCCATTGAGAAAGATAGTCGATTTTGAGTTGACGTTGAAATTGAGCAAGTGTGTTAGCACTTCTATTCTACAATGGTAGTGAGTTCCATAAACAAACTGCTTGAACGCTGAAGGAATTGGAAAATAACTTTGAAGTGAGTAGAAGGAATTTCAAGACGGAGAGTTTCACAGCATCGTAGGCTGCGATCTTGACCACTGAAAAATTTAAAAATTTTTTTTAGATATGCCGGTATCAAGGGATTGAACAGGATGGAGTAAAGAAGATTAAGAATGTGTGTGTTATGGCGAAGACGTACTGGAAGCCACTTGAGCCGTGCACGAAACTGATCCAGGTAACTGACATCCGCATAATCAAGAATAGGCAGCTGACTGAGATTCAGACTAAGAAAATGCCACTCTGGTGCCAAGAGATAGGAAATCATGCAGTCTTCTGAGTCCTCTCACAGCAGCAAACAACTTCCTGCTAACCCAGCAACTTGTGTTGACCAGGACAAAGTGAGTTCAATATAAATTCCAAGATCTCTCACATGTTCGCAATATGGTATATGATTTCTGTCAACATAAACGGAAGGAATGGAATTCCAGTCGATGTGAGAAATCATATTGGAGCTACCAACAACGATAACCTGAGTATTGGAATTTTAATTTTTAAGCCGTAAGACTCACTCCACTCTGAAATTTTACTCAAGTCACAGTTGATGTCACGTATATTTTCCAATTTCACATGTGTGTGAATTTGAAGAGCATTTGCGTATAGATGGTAGGCAGAAGAAATATGAAGAATAAAATAATTAATGAAGATGGAAAACAGAAGAGGAGATAACACGCCACCTTGCGGCACACCAGCATAAACATATTTTATAATATACATATTTAAATACATAGCCCATTGTAACGCAAATTAAAAATAAACTTGTAATAATTATACATATATTTACATAAACATAACAACCTTCAACGTCATCTTAGAAATATTTGGCAACGAAAGAAAATTACCTGAATTGTAATATCTTTTTTGATTTATTATTTGGAAGTGATCTTGTATGAACTAATAAAAATATTCAACAAGCTTACTACCAAAGGTCCCGAATGAATAACTTATTTGTACAATGCCACGTAATCGGATCACTTACAACTTCAAATAACTTACATATTTTATTTATAGATAAAAAGGCATCTTTTTAGTGTAGGCGAGGATGTTATACAGGAAATATCAGACGAATTTATATTTAGTACTAGTTATTGTCCACGACCACGTAAATTAAAAAAAAGTAGCCTCTGTCCTTCCCCAGGATTTAATCTATTTGCATTCCAAATTTAATTAAAATGAATCCAGTGATACAACAGTTAAAACGTAACAAACGAATAGACAGAGGCATTCCTGCATATATTGTATGATATTATTACGGATAGTATAGATAAATCATAATATGAAAAGCTATTTTTAGGGTAATGATTGATTAAAAAAGGAAAAGGTCAGTGTAATGTTAACTTAAACCCTAAATAATTTAGATATTTTAGGCTGAAAGCTAAAAATCTTCCATGACTCATCAACAGCCTATATTCGTCCGTTGCTTGATATAGACGCTTGCCGCTCCTCTTTGACCCTTTTCATTCACTGACCGCCAGATTCCTTGCGCAGATCGTCGCTCAATTTCGCTGTAGGACTACACTACACTACGTTTGCCTTTCGTGAGTATTTAATTGTGAACTCAATGGAATATTAAATCAATTACGTGCGAATCCGACTCGTGAACAGAGGGTTCCTCACGATATTTATAAAATAATAAACTAAACTCAAAGTCTGAAAATCTGTAAGATTCAGGAGTTTCGCTACATTTCCGTGTAAACTTTATGGTATATAAGGGAGAAAGAAGGGATGAAAGTTCAAGTCAACTTGCCGCTTATTTGATTCTCTCAAAAACATTTTAAAACGCTAACTGGTACGAAATATGTGAATTCACTAGGTACATAACTCTGTTGACAATCAAGTTTCTACATTACTTAGTTCTGAGAAAATGATTGTGACAGATGGACAGACTACCCCTTTAGTGGGCTAAGCGTTAGATTGTCAACCGTATCCCCGTTTAACACTTAATGATAATTGATTGTATTTAATTAATTCCTGGGAGCCAAAGCTATGCCCGTATACGCTGATGTATTCGGTATTAATCAAATTTTAAATTCGGTGTTGAGTTTTTTTAACTACTTGAAAGTCTTCTATCAAAAACCAAATTCTGTCACTGTCACCTCAATATTCATCATTAACTATAAAAACACATAACCAGTAATTAATCTAAAGTGCTTCCTCTTATGGATACATCTTAAGGATATTTATGTAATTCTGTCACTGTCACCTCAATATTCATCATTAACTATAAAAACACATAACCAGTAATTAATCTAAAGTGCTTCCTCTTATGGATACATCTTAAGGATATTTATGTATGTATCTACATTGAGAATAAATTCACAATAAAATATCTACGAAGAAAGTTGTTGCCACGACCCACTGGTTATTCCATGCCTGAATCCAACTGAAACTCAAGGCGACAAATTGTTCTGACTCGTGAGTCGCTTCTTAACGAGGCGGTTATGGGAATGAGTAATATCACACTATTATAATTAGGGCATTAGTGCTACTGCCTCACGTATTTTAACGGAAACCTTAGGGTTTCCCTCAGGATCGGTGAACTCCCTTTACAGTCCTGCCCTAATTACACAGCTTCACATAATACTTCTGAATATAAGTTATCGCCTCATATATTTCTTATTGCTTATATCTCATAATCTCTCGTAGGGTTCTATTGTTATAATTGTAAAATCACACACCGGTGTAAGGCTGTACTTTTCATATCTTATTATGTACGTACCGCCCACTCACCTGCTTGCTTTGCCTGTCCTGTCGCCAACAACTGCCAACAATTATGAACAAGTATTATCATTTCACTGTCAACTCATACTAACTTGTATTCGACCGCTCCATAGTGGGTTCACTTCTTTCTTTCCTAAACACTAGTAAGCGGACAAAAAAATTGACATCTAATCACAACATAGACAATTAAATGTTATACACACAGTAGCCTAAGCAACATTCGCAAATTTCAACATGTTTTCGCTTTTTTTGTATCAACATTTTTTTAAATTAATTATTTAATAACTTAACATCCCTTTGAGTAAAGAAAGGAAGGTATTTTTGTCAAAACCAATGTTATAATAAAAGAAACTATACTTTATATATAGACGCCTACTTCGTACTAACTGAACTAATTTACTTGATGAGAAAAAAAATTGCAATCATATATCTTTCGTAAATGATAATCAATAGAGAGTATGATCTCCTCGGCTGTTTACAGCTTGTCGACGATTCTTCATCATCTTCATCGGAATCAATAACACTATTACTCTTGCGGCAAACGCTTTCAATGCAATTTTAGCAATTCCTACAGCTGCCATAGTGTCGTTAGCCTGTTCAAATCTTTTATAACATGACTTTGTAGCATGTCTCATACATGTTCGATAGGATTGAAGTCTGGTAACTTTAAAATAACTCGATTAACTGAATACTGTGTACCGATTCATGTTGTTATTGACTACAAGTTCATCAACCTCTTATGATGAAGGAGTATTTCGGGAGTCTTATTATATATCAGTCTTAAAACTTTTTCCGCACGAAAAAGTAACCCGTAAAATGTTAATTTTGCCAGCGGTGTGGCTTATGTATACCTAAATTTTTCTCATGTTTTAAGGTTCAGGGATTCCCGTTGTCTTCTATCCTTCTAGTGATGTAAACAGTTTTTTTTGTTTTTACTGTTTGTTTAAGTAAGTAGTTGTTTCGTTATGTCGACTCAGCTAGTGTATTTATGATGTTATAAACTATGATAAGTGTAGTGCAGTGTATTTATGATGTTATAAACTATGATAAGTGTAGTGCAGTGTATTTATGATGTTATAAACTATGATAAGTGTAGTGCAGTGTATTTATGATGTTATAAACTATGATAAGTGTAGTGCAGTGTATTTATGATGTTATAATATTTTTTCTACTATATTGAGTAAAAAGTTTCATTTCGTATTCGAAATTTTCCAAAATCGAACTTTCTGGACCCCGGTGCGCAATGACTCTGAATGCAGGTCAGTACGAATATTGGTTGTCATTTCGCACGCAGTTAGGTTCTTTTTACTCCCATTTACTTACAATTTGGCGGGAAAACATGGTAGACATGGCGAATTTTTGTGAGTGATTCTGATGATGAATTAATGTATCGGGCTTTTAGGTAGTAGAAAAAGTATCGCTCGTACCGAGTACAAAACGGCTTTTCTTGCCTTCGAAATAAAAATGTTCGGCTGACGTCGGAACTCACTTCCTGCCTCCGATAAGTAGTTAAAAGTGTCATTTTGTACTCGGTACGAAATACACTATTCTTGTAGTTTTCACTTCACTTGAAACTTATTAATGTGTAATATTTTTTTTACTTTTTATCTTAAAATACACTAATATTATTGTGTAACATTTTACTTTTGGTAAATTTTAATTACAAAAGTTTAAAAAGTGAATTTTTTTATGACTTATTCTTTTTAGATATATGTAATATCTGTATATATGTATGTTTTTATGTACATGCATTAATATTAATATTATGGATGGCAATCAGCAACTTAGAAACTGTCTTGTCGTAAAGCAGTTACATGTTATATTCATAGACTGATATGTTATCTATTTTGTAAGTAGCTTGAAAATTCTCCTGAGACTCATCAGTACTTCAGACAAACTTAGGTGTACAAGATATAATTGTGTGTATAGATTTATCTCCATTCATTTACATAAAGTAATGGTGCATGTATATAATACAATGTTTCATACGTATTCAGTAATTAAGCCAGTTACACATGTAACTTACTAAATAAAGGTCTTACTAATTAAAATTTGGAATAAATGGACGTACCTTACAACAATTTTATACAGTTTTAATCCAGAAGTTAATTACAGATCAATAGATATAATTAAGACTTCTTTAATTTCGGTAATTATATTATAATGATAATATAAATACTTAAGGAACGGCAGATATCTTTATATAATATTATGCTCAAACACTAATTTTTTCAGCGCATTAATTAGGTACTTAAATTAGGCTTTTAAAAATTATAGTGAGTATGCAACACTGTTACCAAGAATACAGGTAACAAAATCAAACAACGATACTCTTATCATTATTGTTTGTTTAATTTTGTTTTCTTTCTTTCTTTTTCTCTGTTCTTTGATTCACTGACACGACATCTGCACAATCGCTATAACGAAAAAGATTATGAAAAGGAATATGTCATTTGACAATATTTATTATTAATGATTAAGAAACGAAAAGTTAAAAATGTGGAAAACGATTGAGATAATTTTAAGGCAAAGCGGAAATGGCAAATAATAACTATTCATAACTGTATCGTTTATGACCAAGCGTCAAAATTTTTTATTTTTGTTAAAAAGAAGACTTGTAATGTCAGTAGACCGTTATTAAGTCATTTCTGAGGATAGGGCTTCTTATTCGCAGTTTTTTCAGAAATTGTTGGATGAATTCAGATACGCATTTCATCTTTCATAATAGTTATCTTTCTGTGGTTTTACCAAGTAAAATACATCAGGTGTATTGTATTGAAGGTAATTAAAAAGAAAATGTTTCGATGTTAATTTAACAATATAAGAAACTACATCTTTTTATTTAACATATTCGAATTTATCGGAATTAATTGAAAATCTTATTCTATATTGCTTTATTATATATATATTTGTGTTATGAAATCCAAATTCTAGCAGAGAGTGAAAAGAGAAAATGCGACTACAGTAACGGCACGCTATGATGGCCGTTTTGACGTATGTCCGCTCATAAAGTTTCGTATAAATTATCAAACTACGTTTGAAGGAGCAAATTGCAGTTATTTATTGACAATAGTGGCGTTCAGTTAGTCATAAAATGTATCGAATGTAATGTCACAAAATTAATTTATTACATTGATTTTTAAACCATATATATTATGGTCCCGCTAACAAATCTTTTCACGTTTTTACTAATAAAAAAACAGCACCATTTGAGAGAATCCTTAATGAACTAAGTCAATTATATAAATTAATTATAGGTACTATTATTATTACAATTATATTATACGTATAAGTTATAAGATTATAATTATTGGAGTACTTATTCACCATTTACCGCACAACTCGGCATTTATGTTTTTCGTAATTCGAAATTTATAAAAATTAATCTAATACGATCGTCGCATATAGGATCGCTGACCAGCACAACTACTACCTCCGACAAACTCGCGTCAATGCTCAATGCAAAACAAAGCAGTTTCGGATTGACGTTGCTTCGAAAAGAACAAACTGTGAGTGCACTGCGATTGTGATATAGTTTTGACCTGGATTTGGATTTCAGAAATTGATACTGCATTACTGTTGACCCTCGATCGTTAATTTCGAATTTCGAATGTACGCAGCGAACTGTTTTAAACAGTCAGACACGTGAGTTCGTTATATGACTTCGTAACTATTTCGAACGTGAGTCTCTAAATTGAGGGTCAATTTTACCTATAACGTCAGTGGTTGAACGTGTAGCTGATGCGCTTAATATTGGACAACGAACTGTTAGACGAATAACCAAAGAAAAAGAGACTGGTACAGAAGAAAATAAACTTCACACACCAAAAAAGAGAAAACTATCAAAACCAGTCGTAGGCGTCGACAGCTTTGATGCCGTACGGCTTCTATTTACGGAAGGAGTATCGAACGAGAAAAAAATTAGTGCAATCACTGAAGGAAGCTGGATTATTTTCCGGTGGGGAAAGTTCCTCAACGAAGATTTTGAAGACCGTTGGATTTTGATACAAACAATGTAACAAACGCAAAATATTGATGGAAAGATGCAAAATATTGATCGTGATGGCAAGGTATACTTTTTTACGGTAAGTGAAAGAAATTGAAAATTGGCAAAATGTTGTGTTTTTGCATGAAACATGGTTTAATATTAACCATACAGTAAGCCGTTCTTGAACCGATGAAACTGCAGCATCTACAGCCAAATTTCCTGTTGGAAAAGGATCGCGGCTTATAATTTGTCACGCCGGAAACATCAACGGGTTGGTCGAAGGGTCTCTTATGGCCTTTGCTTTAAAAACCACTGGAGACTGTCATGAAGAAATTAAAGGAGAAAAGTTTACTGAATGGTTTACCTCAATTTTGTGTATCGTCCCTGAACCATCTATTATAATTATGGAAAATGCCCCATACCACTCGATGCAAATTGATAAGCCACCTGCCCAATCCCAAAAGAAAACTGACATCGTCGCATGGCTTCAAAAAAATGGCGTAGATGCAAACATAAATATGTTAAAAGCGGAATTAGTACGTCTTTTAGAAGAAAACAAACCAACTAAGATCCGATACGTAATTGACAAAATAGCTTTAGAAAGTTTAGAACATGGGCACAGACATACGGTTACAGCCTTATCGTTGTGAATAGAATGCAATTGAGTTGGTGTGGGCTTCAAATAAAGGGATATCCTGCAAGACGCAAAACAGAACCCCTATTTACCACAACAAAAACGCTAAAAATATTAGAAAAATCTTGTACATCGTAAATCTTACTAAAGAAAACTGGAAAAAGGTTGTGAATAGAAATGTTAAATTAATAAGGGAATATTATGAAAAAATGTGAAAATAGATAATATTTTAGAGAATGACTTTAATTAATGTAGGTGATGATAGCAGCGATGACAGTGAAAATAACAGTATGGACGAATCTGATTAAATATGGCCTTTTGTGGCACCTTTTTTTCTGTATCTTTCTGTATGAAATTGTTTCTTGTGTGTAAATAAAGTACGTATATTCATTTTCAGTTCATTCAAATAGATGAAGTAAACATTTATATTTTCATTTCTTTAAAACTTTTTAATCAGCTACTACTTGCAATATTCGTTATAAATCTAAAAACTTATAGTTGCGACTCGCATTTCATTACATTTTTTTGATAATAAATTGACATTGTAAAGTGTCAAAACGGCCATCATAACTAGCCGCTACTGTAGTCACAAGACGAGTTCAGGGTTTCAGTGTTCAAGATTTTTTTTATTTGTGTTAATGTAATTTGCATCACTAGTGGCAGTTCAGTATGGACGTGTGTTAATCATTTCAAAGTCATTTTGTATATACTACCCGATATTAGGCACGGCGTTTTTAAACGTAGCGACCCGCTCCGACTTCGCACGGGTAGATATTTTTTCGAAAATAAAATACAGCCCATGTTACTCGCTAATTATATAGCTATCTAGGTGAAAGAGTGGTGAAACAAGTTGAAGAAACAAGAAATCAGTTGAGTAGTTTTTGAATTTATCCATTACAAACAAACAATAATTTTTTTTTCTCTTTATAGTAATATTAGTATAGATAAGACTACGGCGCGTCAGAGACATCAAAAGTCATAATACAAAACATCATTATTATATGACATAACACCACATCATCAACACGTGATACACGTAATGTGCAATGACAAGTGTATAATGTACCGTACATACACAATACACTACATATATGTATAAACGTCGCGGTAGCAAACGGAGTGCTAGTTGTATTTTCTGGGAACAAAGAACATGCATTTTTATGGCGAGAGTCACTTGATTAATTGTTTATAAAATTACAGAAATCATAGAAATACTAATAATAACAATTTAATAAATAATTTTAAGTGCGTGCACACGACCACTCTTACTGTAAATTTATGTCACTTAATCATAAAATGAAAATAGAATTATAAGAAACATTCGTTTTCGGGTAGTTACTAGATGTCAATTAAAGTTACTGTATTGTATAGACTCACGTGTTAGTTTGTGAAAATCTATTTCATGTGATGAATTCCTAAAATCTTTAAGTATTTTCCGCTCAAACTCCAAAAAACGATCAATCTACATGTCTTTCGCCTCAACAAAGTATTCTGACAGAGTCTGTTTTAGGAATCCATCACATAAAGTTACTGCAATAACTTGCCACCAAAAAAAAAATTATACGAACCGCCAATATACATATGATATATTTATATAATAATTTAAATAAATAAAATAAAGAAATATAAAAATGTTAAATTTCTAGACCAAGCGAATGCAATTGTGTATCTGGGGAGTGCGTTTTCGAGGGAGGAAGATGTGAGTTGGATGTGGAGAGACGGGTAGCAGCTGGCAATAAAGTAAACGGCGCTCTATCCGCATTAGTAGGCAGTGTGAATATATCTAACACTGCCAAAATGGGAATCCAGAATGCGATGTTGGTGCCAACTTTATTCCAACTAACTCCAACTTTATTGTATCGAGTGAAAGTATGATAAATGCAGTAGAAATGCGATTTTTTATAAGTATGTGCGGTGTCATCCTTGCTGACAGGACAAGCAATGAAGAGATACGCAGTATGGTAGGGTTGCACGAAAGTGTTATCGTAAAAATAAAGAAAAGAATGCTTAAATGGTTCGGGCACATAGGAAAAATAAGTGAAGAAAGACTGACGAAGAAAATCTACAGAGCGAAAGTGAGTGGTAAAAGAAGCCAAGGAAGACCAAGGCTGACTTATAAAGATCAAATAGCCAGAGTGTTAGCAGATGGAAATGTCAAAAGCACTCGCACACCTAGACGAAAATGTGTGAGGAGAATGATGAGATTTGAGGAAGCGAAAGAGATATGTAACACCAAGACGCTTGGTGCTCCGTCCTCTCTGACTACACCATTACAGATACAGCGTGAAGATAATGTATGTAAATTCAGTCAAGAAAGTATCGGGAATGGATGATTTGTTTATGGTTCCAAATTCAATTTTTTGTTTTTTTTTTGTTGTTGTTAGATTGGCACAACTGTTTCTATTTTGGCGCGGAGTTTGAGTTGCATCTGTTATTTAGATTAAACACAGTGTTGTTTTTAGTTATTTCATTCTAGTGTAAGTATATTGCGAATTTCATAATGGACAAAAACATCGAACAAAGAGTTTGTCTTAAATTTTGCAACGCCAATGGAATTTCGTGTTCATAGTCACTGAAAATGTTACAGAAGGCTTACCGTGAATCCACTTTATCAAAAACACGTGCTTATGAGTGGTACAAAGCGTTCAAAAGTGGTCGAAATGTGATGGAAGATTTGCTTCGCTCTGGTAGGCCATCAACGTTTGCAACTGAAGTTAACATCGCAAAAGTGAAGGAAACAGTGACTGAAAATCCTCATTCAAGTTTGAGAGAGATAGCCGCCGAACTTTCTGTGTCTCACGAGTCGATCCGTACCATTTTAAATAATCACTTTGGTATGAAACATGTTGCCGCTCGGCTAGTCCCAAAAGACCTGAATTTTCTCCAAAAACTCAATCGCATAAGAGTCGCTGAGGACATGCTAGAACGAGTCAATTCCGATCCAACATTCATGAAACGCATTGTTACTGGTGACGAGACGTGGGTTTACGAGTTTGACATGCAAACTAGTCAACAAGCTTCGGAGCGGCGCCTTCCAACTGAACCGAAACCGAAAACCACGCCAAAGTCGATTGAAAGTCAAAGTCATGTTGACTGTTTTCTTTAACTATCGCGGTTTTGTGCACTCGGAATTCTAACATGAATAACTAACATTTCGTGTATTATTGATCTTTTCCCGGTACTTTCTTGACAGAGTGTATGTATATAATAATTTATATATACTGGGTCCTTACATATGAAATTGGCGTTTTGTACGGGAGGAATATAAAGTCAATTTTTTTTTGTAAAATATATTTAATTAATCAAAGTATGCACCGTTGTTATCTATGCACTTTTGCGATCTCATAGGTAGTTCATTGATCCCTTTACTAAAAAAAACCATAGGGGCGAGAATCAATAACCTCTTTGACGGCGGTTTGGACTGCCGCATCAGAGTTGAATTTTTTTCCTTGTAAGAAGTTGTCCAAATTCCGGAAAAAAAAGGTAATCTGTTGGAGCAAGGTCCGGGGAGTACGGTGGATGTCGCAGACATTCCAATTGTAGCTCATCTAACTTAGTGGTTGTTTGTTGTGGCGACCTCCGTGGCGCAACGGTTAAGCGCGTCGGAAAGTAAACGGGGGTAGCGGGTTCGATTCCCGCCTCGAGTCTGGGTGTTTATGTATAATATGTATGTATTTACAAAAGAAAACTATATAAGTAGTATATCAGTTGTCTAGTACCCATAACACAAGCGCTGTGCTGCTTAGTATGGGACTAGATGGCGCTGTGTGAAATGTCTGAGTACATTATTATTATTATATTATTATTATTATTGTTGTGCAGTGTGTGGTCTTGCGATGTCGTGAAGCAGCAGTGGCCTAGAGCGATTGACCAATCTCGGTTGTTTAGCAGCTAGTTCTTCCTTCATGGTTTGCAGTTGCTGACAATAGATATCTGCCGTAATCGTTTGGCCAGATTTTAGAAAGCTGTAGTGAACGACACCGGCGCTAGTCCACCAAACACTCACAAGTAACTTTTTCTGAGTCAATTTTCGTTTAGAGCAGGATTTGGCTGGGTCTCCAGGATTCAGCCATTGCGACGAGCCCTTCCGATTATCGTACAGTATCCACTTTTCATCACAAGTAATGATTCGATTTAAAATCCCTTCATTATTGTGTCGGTTGAGCAAAGTAACATAGCAGTCGACGCGTGTTTGCAAGTTCGATTCACTCAATTCATGAGGTACCCATCGTTCAAGTTGTTTTACTTTCCCGATTTGCTTCAAGTGGATTAATACAGTTTTGTCACTTACCTCGAAGCCTGCAGCTATCTCGAAGTGCTTTGTGATGGATCTACTTCCACAATAGCCTTTAATTCTTCATTTTCCACTTTGGTTTCCGGCCGTCCACGGGGTTTGTTCTGAAGGTCGAAATTTCCAGAACGAAAACGTTGAAACTAAAAACGTACCGCGCTTTCTTTTGCGACACCAGCGCCGTACACATCATTAATCCTTCGAGCTGTTTCTGCAGCACTGGTGCCACGGTAGAACTCGTACTCGTAAATATACCGATATTTCATGTTTTCCATTGTGCGGTAATAAGCGACGCCAAAGAAAAAAATAATGAGGAAAAAAACAAATGAATGACTGTTTTCAAAACTCAAATGTACCAGCTAAATGAATTTATAAATTTGAATTTGGAATTCTTAACCAAAGAGGAGATATTTCAGATCAAAGTGGTAAGTACGGCAAAACGCTAATTTCATATGTAAGGACCCAATACTTACGATACACAGCAATAATTGGCGCTCTGTTCTGACTATCTCGTTAGGATTACACCGCGAGGAGATGCATGTACATATAATAATTTTGGTCTGTAATGCACTTGAGAGGAAATTATACCGTATTCCAGTATGAATGCTAATGAAGTCAACAACTTATCGCGCTTTCTGAAGCGCAAAGACGCTCGTTATGTATGTAACCGTAACGTCCATTCAATAAATGAGCAGACTATGCTATGAATGCTTTTCTGAGACAAAAACACAATATTAAGTGTTTAATTAAGATGAAATCCCAAAGCAATAAACTGAATCAGACATTGTAAGGTGTGTTCTCCAGTCGACGGCAATTGGAAACTATTATCTTGAACTACGCGACACCTTACTGCTATGTGACAAAGTTTGATAAAAAGTGAGACACACGGGTCATTATTTAGAATTAGGAACAGGTACACGGGGGGCTGCTTACACATAATTACAGGGTGTTGTGGGCAAATTTGTTGAGAACCAAATCGCGTGTCGCACAAATTATACACGCATTACAAATTACTGCGGCGAATAGACCTTTTGTACAAAGCGCTCTCTGGATAATAACGTATGAAGTGAAGATGTTTGTTTAATTTAAATACCTTGTATACAAATTTACTAACAATGTTGAACTTAAGTGAACACATTCGTAACTACTCGTATTATTGTTAAACTTCAGAATATATTGTAGGTATAATGATACTTGCGCTTTATACTAACATTAAATTCTAAATGACCGTTTTGGGTTTCTGACTGTAATTGCTACATCTCCAGTTAATTTTGAAATCGTCTGTATCGACCTAGATGGGTTTTTTTATTGGAAGATAAATATTTTCTAAGAAGTGATTAATGTTAACTTCAGGCCTATTTTACGACAAAGCAATATCTTACCACATTATACTTAATGATTAAACGAACTTACCTGTATGTGAAGTTCTATCATAATTATATGAAGTGCTTCGTCCTCGAGATTAGCATATTAACCACATGTAGTAACGCATATCGTGTCGCCATCTACACTATATTTTAGATAAATTGTACCGGTGTTTATTTATGTTTTGACAACGCACCCCCTCCCAGGTAACCAGCGTCAGCGCTGCTCTGCAAGCTCATTTAGTTCAGGAAGCCAAATATTTTACGATAGTTATAGGGTTGTCCACAGGCAAGGGTGGGCGGGTTGCTAATCTCTTCGGACGAAGCACTTCATATAATTATGATAGAACTTCACATACAGGTAAGTTCGTTTAATCATTAATTATATTCGTGTTTCGTCCTCGAGATTAGCATATTAACCACATGTAGACTTTTAGAGCACATAATCGTAAAATATATGAACGTTAAGATATTTGTTTATATAACAAAGATATTCATGATTAATATGTTATTTATTTATTTACATAATCGATATCAGTATATGTTTTATTATCTATTGTTCCGAACAAAATAATAATACGTATGTATTATTTAGCTGTTTGTTACGATCTTTCGCGCAAGAACAATCATAAATCTTAGTTGTTATTTAGGCAACAAGTTAATACTATTTTGCAAATAGTCCTAGTACAGATTAAAATGATTTCCATACAAATACAGCATACAATGCGGTAAGACACTTCCTCTCTTTTTAATAGAATATACCTATTTTTAATATACCTATGTATATTTTTCATTTATATGAGTTTTTAAAGAAAGGAGACCATCTGACTTTTTGGTGTATTTTTTCCAGTTAGGGCAAAATAATTTCGACATTATTGTATAGTAAAAATTTCTCGAACAGCTAATATGGGCAAAGCATGTAGAAACTATATTGCTTGATCCTTTTGATCTCGATCTATGATTATTGTTTTACCTTAACTTTTAAGATCATAGAATGGAAACGAACAGGGCTAAAGTCTGTTCAAACTAGTTATCGTCAAGACAGTTACAATAGTAAGAAGATGTATAAACAAAAATAAACTATAGGGAATACCTATTATATTCATTTTTATTATAAATTAAGGGTGCCTTTGTGCGGTATTATGAATCGAAAGCATTCAAGTGATGACGTTCGAACCATTGCCAGAGTTCTATTTTAAGTGTTTGTAAGTACGTAATCAGTTCGTTTGTATTTATTTAATACCACTTGTACGATTAATGTAACATATATTAATAGTGCGGAACTATTCGTTGTAAAAAAATGTGAATGTCAATGTTCTGCTTTAATTCTCAGCCCAATAGTAGTTTCGTGACCACAGAGCATGCCCCCCGTTGTTAAGGTAATTGACGAATTTTCATACTTTCTAAAGAACATTATTAGCATTGCTCAGAAATCAACAGGATAATCAGCATTTTAAAGTGCAATAAAACATAAATGTTTTTTTTTTTTACATTTTGCACTTAAACTCATATACTTAATTGCTATGTAATAAGCAATAACAGCGTTTAAAATTGTATGTGATGCGTATTTTTATTAATTGATCGATGCATATTTTAAGTATATTTTTGTATGCACTGACTAATCAGTGATATGATTTAAGTACATACATTTTATGTACAATCATTTAATAATGATTTAAAGCCTGACCGCTTGTTCGTAACTATTTTATTATAGATTGTCTGATTTAATTAATATATGGAATACTAAGATCAAATAGTAAATATAAAATTTACAAGGTTTAGTGTTCCACTGTAAGCTTAACTAAGTAAATGCGTAATCTAGAAAGTAGAATATATGCATTATTGTTAATAATATGCAGCTTTTTATCCTAAAGTGCAGTAAAGGAATCTCTTGACATCTTGATATCTAAATAAATTTATAAAATTCTTTTAAAATCAAGATTAATCTTGTTTTCGAAAATATTGGTATACATAAATAATAT
Organism: Zeuzera pyrina; assembly: GCA_907165235.1. NCBI lineage: Eukaryota > Metazoa > Arthropoda > Insecta > Lepidoptera > Cossidae > Zeuzera > Zeuzera pyrina. Next base: position 19,903,428 of record OU015625.1, on the reverse strand, counting down.
CTATGTAAAACCCATTTTAGGCATCCAGGTCTATATCCTGATATGGCTACTCATTGGTAAAATTCAAATGGATTAAATCTTTAAATTTAAATTTTAAATTGTGTTTGCTTTATTTCAAAATGTAACACTTATGTATGTGTTTTTTGAAAACATCATAAGTTGAGAAACTAACCATCGATAAAGAGATTTGTAATCATTCAAGTATATCCTTAGACATATCTTAGGTATAGCTATACAACAGAATCATTAACTAATAAATCATTAAAGATTTAGTTTGTTAGCTAATTATTTACTGCTGTGATGGCGTTAATGACGGAAAGAATACGGTTTCCAAGATGACGGCTTCTAAGAATGGGTCTGCGAACATCCATCTCACTGTCGCCGTCGTAGGCGCAGGTTCTTTTGTCCTGCAAACTCGCACTCACCCTACGCGGCGGAAGTTGGCTTTTTTAATGTAATTATTAATATTTTATTAGATGTATTAGATTTGATTTAGATGGAGGAAACATGTTTCAGGTCTGCTAGATTTTCTATAAATGGTTTTATTTAAACAAAGTTTTGCGCTTGGCATAGCTCTTATTGAAAAGTAGTTAAATCAAGTTACGATATTTCTACTTTATTTATTATATTGTTTAGCTACGTCTGAAAGTGCAACCTAATTTCAGTATCAATAATGAAAGCTGCAGTAACCGGGTGTTCTTTTGTAAGACCCACAGACAGAACTTGATATAGCAAAACCTTTTTGAAAAGACAAATCGACCAACACTTATTGCAGATGGGTTCTCTCCCAAAATTAGTAACGTATGTATGGGATTCTAAGTTCATGAATTCAGTTTACTATATACGTAATTGTCTCTGACCACCCCGCCAGGGATACAGCGCGAGGATATATATGTATGTATGCATTTATCTCCCGATACATAAGCACAATAATTTGCTTTCATGTCTACATAATTATGACGTAATGTTCAGAAATTTTGGATCCTTAAATGCTATCCTCGGCGTAGCCATACCATACCATCTAAGGTTTCATGGCTGTCTGTCAATAGGAAACACCTCCGAATCAGTGATTGCTTTTTAGCTATGCACATCTCATGTGCGTCGAAAAAGACGCCGAAGTTAGAGACAGTCCTGAATGCTCAATCTAATTGCATCTTATTCGAATTGTCCTGTATGTACTGACTACGCACATACGTCATATTATGTTGTTATACGTAATTGTACAAAATAACAAGGTAAGAGGCAGTCCCAAATGTACTACCCGCCAAGTTGTAGACTTGTACTGTGCATTGTAGTTACACGTACATTAGTACGCAATATGTCAAAGTAAGCGACAGTCCCAAATGTACTGTAAGCGAAGCTTGTAGTTACACGTACATTAGTACGCAATATGTCAAAGTAAGAGACAGTCCCAAATGTACTGCCCGCAAACTTGTAGTTACACGTACATAAGTGCGCAATATGTCAAAGAAAGAGACAGTCCCAAATGTACTGCCCGCAATATTGTAGTTGCACGTATATTAGTGTGCAATATGACAAAGTAAAAGACAGTCCCAAATGTACTGCCCGCAAACTGGTAGTTACACGTACATTAGTACGCAATATGTCAAAGTAAGAGACAGTCCTAAATGTACTGTCGACATACATGTTATTTACATTGTAAAGAACAGTCTTGCCCCTGCAGTCTCGACGTAGATAGCGATCGCTTTACGACCGATTTCGGTTGATAAGTTATAACGATTAATTTTTAACGATTTTTGCAAGTCTCTGCATTAAAACAGTCTATCGATTGTGATTGGAATCATATCGAATCTAACTGTCAACTTTACGATGGCTGATAATGTTTTTACGATCAAACTTGACAGCTCGCAAAGTTTTAGTGCTTATCGTTATGTCAAGCGATTTTTTTTTTCATTATTTTTATCGATCGGTAGTTTACGAAAATAATTGCTGTCGGGACTGCAGCCCCTGATATAGTATTATTCGTCATAATACGCAATACGCATTTCGAAGTAATCATAGAATATTATGTTAAAAATCTATTAATACTGTAATTTAGTAAAATACAGAAAGAGAGTGGATTGTTTTAATACTATAAAACACATTTGGATATTTAGTGGGTATTTGTTAATATACAAGGTTTTAACTTCATGGATGCAACTACCCACGAAATTGTTTATAAACCGTAATATTATTATTTCGATATGTTATATTTGTTAATTATTCAAAGATTATAATGAAAATTAAGTAAAGACAATCCCGAGTGTAGTCTGCTAACTTCTAGTTACGTACTTACGCAATATAATAAGGTAAGAGACAGTCCCAAGTGTACTGTTCGCAAACCTCTAATTACATAACACCGTAAAAATTAATACCAAAAAATGTACTTCTTAGTAAACGTGTAATTACGTTTATTATAAGCAACACAGTAAGAGATAGTGACAGTCTGAAATGTACTGCACTCAGACATATTATCGTAAAGATACAATCCCTTTTAGTATTAAAGATATTATTCATTTGTAGGTATCATCTAAACGTCTTATCAACAACAGATCTCTTTGTTTATAAAAACACGAGTTGAACACTTGATATAGTCGTCAAGACCATTTCACGGTATAGGTATGGTTATTCTATCTCGAGACAGTTATTCTGTCCGAAAAATATAAAATACCACTACAGTGAAATAATATTACAGGAATAAAAATTACCTTGCATGAACATGAAGTATCGCCGTCTTCTGTCGTATTGTTACACTTTTGCCTACTATGTTTTAATTTTATAATACTATTACTTTTATAATAATTGTAATCGTTATTAAACAAATTTCGTTTTTGCATATTCATTATTTTGTTTTGCAATGAAACCAAACAATGAGTGTGAAATGGCGGAGCACTAAAATGCGAATGAGCTTGCAGAGCAGCGCTGACGCTGGTTAGCTGGGAGGGGGTGCGTTGTCAAAACATAAATAAACACCGGTACAATTTCTCTAAAATATAGTGTAGATGGCGACACGATATGCGTTACTACATGTGGTTAATATGCTAATCTCGAGGACGAAGCACGAATATAATACAAATTAAGGCATGCGTTTTCTTGTTGTATGCTACAAAGTACAAATACCAGCATCGTGCTACCGATATAGCGACCATTCTACCATATTATTCTACATTCTACGTTAAGGTAAAACGTCACGCTGCAGCGTTTGAATGGACTTTGCTGATCAAGCAACTTTATTGTAGGAAAATGGTTGACTAAGAAACTTTATTACAGGAAAATGGTTGACAAGGCAACTTTAACAACAACTTACTTGTTGCTAATCCATGCAACTGCAAACAAGGAAAAATGAAATGATGATGGAAGAAAATATTATTGTGAGTTCGCCCACGGTTTAGTTTACTTAGAAAAATAAAAGTTGATGAAGGTACCCTATTTATAAACTTTACATCATCAAACAAAACCTAACCATTAAACTGTATCGTCGCATGGGAATTGACACATGTAATCCATCTGGTTTCGGATACAAAGTCGACAGTGTGCAAGTGATGCAAGGTGTTGGTCAGATTAGAATTATTTAGAATTATTGCAAAGAACGGGTTTCTCCTAGTTATCTCTAACTAAATATTTTTATGCTCTGTTCACTCCGAAGGGAAATAGATCTACATAAAATGTATGTAATCTTGTCAATGATTTAACGCAGATCATGTAGTCGGCAATCTGTAATATTAAATTAATATTCTTCTCAGCCATTTGCATATTAGAGCGCTGAGAGGAATCCTTCGGGAAGAAACTTTAGACAGCCGGAAATAAGCCGATATGGAAACGGTTCAGAGCAACTATGAAGCAACATCTCTTGCTGGAATCTATGTTCAGGAAGTCTTAATTTTTTTCATCGAACCATATTGTTTATGGGAACCACGACTGCAATTACGTTATTAGATATGCATAATATATTCTGATGACTTTTTTATTTCAAGTTTAAGTCTAAACAATTTTTACACTCTTTACAAGTTTTCGATATCTTATTAAAACAATATTGCCAAGTCTTCTATTTATAAAAAAACTGATTAATTAGGCGTCGAATCATGCACAGTAGGGTGTTCCGTAGTCAGAAATTAAGAACATAACGTGCATTCAATCGGCAGCAAAAATAAGTTTGTATTTCATAGCGGTTCTCAAAAGCATTATAAAAGAACAAAGTTACTGCTGCGTTCGTTGAGCGTGCAATTGATAATACTCTATATCTCAAAAACTATGCACTGTATGTACAGTCGGGGTCAGAAAAGGTTCGTCACCTTATAGTCAACATTTGCTTGCACTGGGGCAATTATCAGTCATGCCAAAATTTCAAGTCAAACTAAACAAAATATCGCATTGACATTTGCAATAGGCTGGTTGACTGACAGGTCAACTAATAAAGATAGTAAGATGTAGTGAATAATGTTTTGTCATCGGGAAAACTATATAGGAAACTACGACTAATCCCGAAATGTCAATCAATTATCGTATTAAATTACTGACGTGTTTATGTCCAATAATAAGGAATATTTTATATTATTTTAAAGAAATAAAATGAATAGTAGTAATTATGGTAAAATTTACTCAAATAAACAAAACTTCATTAAAAACGAGTAGTCGCTTTCGCATTAAGCCAACAAGGCGAGAGCATATGTCCGTTCCTTTGAAACATTACTATTTCGCAGTTATAAGTGTAATAATGACACGGATCACACCTCCGAAGTTAACACTCGTTTACTTATTGAGTTTGGTTCTAATTACTCGTTTCTTCGTCTCTGCGTAGATACTACATTGGAATCCCGCTGGGGTCAGTTCCTATTATTTGGGATTGAAGTTAGCGCTTATAATAATAAATTGTAAGATGTTCTAACGCTTACTAAATTGTAAACGTTGCTCTGTTAATGCGTGCTTGTTTTTCAAGCCACTGGACCTTGAACGCTCATCTATTTAACAGTGGAAGCGCGTAACAGGAAGCCGCGGAAGCGCGCGCTATTTGATTTGATTTGACCAATGAGCGCGCCCTCTGGTAGAGTTGGCCGTCAGATGGTATTCATTTTTTTTTCAGGATATAATGTTAATGTTGCTTATTACCAAGGTGAGCTTTCAGATGTTACACATCATATGCGACTACTGTAAGGCTCGCTGGTTTTTTTTAACGTCGTTACATAACATTCAAATGATAATGCCAGATATGGACGAAACCTGAAGATACAAAAATTTTATAAGTGAAAAAAAGCCTTTCAATTATTTAAAACAATGCGACATATATTAAACAAGTTTCTGACTTATGGATTAATATTTATGTAATTAATAATCATAAAACGATTTTGCAATCGACATACAGCGCCAAATGTAATGGCATCGGTTTAAGTTTCTTTATACTTTACGCATAGTTATTACTATAATAAGTTTACGATGTACCTTTTAATATAATATAAGTATTAATGTTCCTTTTATTTAAAAAAGTATTTCATTTTGTTTTATATAAGACAGTAGACAGTTAATATAATACAATTATCAAACGAGAATAAGTAGTATTAAATATTTTACGTAAAATGGATTTATTGCCAGAGAAATGTCAATTGCCATAAGTCGCTTGTCATTGTCACGTCACAAACGTCATAATGTGAATTATTGATATTGAAGATATTTTAATATTGCATTTAATGAGAGCTATATAATATAAAATATATTTGATAAGAGAACCTAGCGGTAACCATTCCATACAGTGGGATATTATAGCTGCATTGTGGGTAACTGAACAGTTGGTTGTTGTTGCCATGTAATGACATTACATGGTATCTCGTGTGGTCACATCCACCGAGTAAGTAATCGCTACGTTTTTTTTGGTCACGTCAATATAAAAATTAAAATAAAGTGGGACCAAGAATTGATCCCTGGGGGACGCCATTAGAGAGTAATGCTTCGTCACTTACGCACGAATTAATTTTCACACACTGAATTCTGTCCGACAAATAATCTCTAATAATCTCCAGACAACAACTGCGAATATGCACACTCCAAATTGGAATTTGGACAAAAATATTAGGACAGAGACAGTATCCAATGCTTTAGTGAGGTCTAAGAAAAAGTAAGTGTGTAAGGATAGAAGGTGACATGACGCCTTACTTCGAAGTCTGTTCAGGTGCCAGACAGGGCTGCGTGATGTCTGTCTGGCTATTTGTGCTGTATTAGGAAAGTCGCCTCCAGACATTGAAAGGTAATATTAGTGGTATGATATGTGATGGTACAATGGTAAACTGCCTATTGTACGCTGACGATGCTGTGCTTATAGCACCATCAAAAGCAGAGTAGCAGACACTAGTGACGTGCATGAAAGAAGACAGTGAAGTGAAAGAATTGAATATGAATGTGAACAAAACTAAGGTTTTGGTGTTTGAAAGGGAAGCGGTACAAATGAAATGTGAAATTTAGGTAAATGGAAAATGTCTAGAAGAAGTGAATGAAATTGTGTAACTGGGGAGTGCATTTTCGAGGGTTGGAAAATGTGAGTTGAATGTGGACAGATATAACGTGAAATTACTTAAAATATTGTGTGTTTTTCTTTTAAGAACTGACTTATAAGAGTTTGTGTAACTAAATCCCACAGCCAAATAAGAATGAGTGCAAGCATAGCTAGTTCACCCCTGATTTCAATAAAGCTTAATGCAGCCAAAATTATATAGATCGGTAATAAATAGATTTTATTTAAAAATGGCCATTTCGACTTCAGAATATTGTTGCGGCAATTAAGAACACGCACTCGCATAGTCACTTTTACATTTTATTTCTTAATAATTAATAACAAATTGCAAACTATAACACGTAGTCACGAATAGCCGACGACGAACAATCAACAGCTATACCCGCAGAATGATGTAGAATGATCCAGATCTTGGCACGCATCGGCTTATATATACTTGCTGACGTCACTTCCCTCACGCCTTGGCGACAACAGATGTGACAGGCAGGATGTGATGTCAGCTAGGCAGACCCGGTGACATTGACGTTATATTGCTTCGTTACACTCTGCCATCCTGGGACGATTGCTCCCGCAATTATAAACAAAACAAGTAGTAGTTCTCAAGAAGGAAGGTCAATGAGATTTTCAGTCTCTAGCTGTTTATCCATACTGTATTTACGCTGTGACATATTAGCTGCGTCTACTCGTTTATATTAAGGCCTAAAGGAATCTACCGAACCAGCTCTGCAAACTTATTATGGCCTTGTAAACCCCTCTAATCTCTGCATTCTACACCTATCGTTTTAATCTCTATATCAGGGTCAGTATCTTTCATATCAGGGTCAGAATAGACGCCAATTAACTTTGAATTTACTTTAGAAGTGTTGCAATCTGGCTCTTGCTTCCACAGCATATAAACCACTTTTTTATTCAATACCTACTTGCTTTGACGAAGTGGCAATTCATCAGTTTTTAGACTACCGATCAAAATGAATTAAGAAGACTACTATACGACGACTACTACTACGCTAGGATTTTGAGGGGCGACTACGAAGACTAGGAACCACCGTATTTGAGTTCGATTGTTCTCAGTACCTATGTGTGCCTAAGGAAATTAACACCTTGCTCCTTTAACCGGCAGTTTATTACCAACAACTCGTAAAACTTTTCATATAATATCATACTCTAATAAACTAAATTCTAATAAAAGTTATATCAAAAGTAAAGAGAACTATGCTTTATAATCACTTTTGTTAAATTTGGGGCATAATCTTGTGAATGTGACCGTGTCGGTACATCGCTGCTTATTTTTATCACCGCTTACCTGCAGTTGTTGCACATGATTAAATGACAATTATTAACAATTACCCCACACGAAGATATTGTATAATATCATCGTAATTTCATGCTGCGCACAGAAAAACTACAAGGTTTTAGCCTGCGCAGTTTTTTTTAATACATAAAATAATAAGTCGTAAGTTTTATAAAGCGTTTTGCCACCAATCGTATTATTTATACACTATCATTTTCAATTACATTGACCTTAAGTGATTGGAAATTCTAAGTTTGTGCTGGCCACACAGAGTCAAATTTGTACACAGTCGACTTAATCACTCAATATGAATTTATACACATAGCAGTCTAGGTCATGTGGTGTCGAACTAGCGCACATAGCCGGCCTGGTTACCCAGTATCGAACTTGTACACAGTCGTCCCGTTAACCCAGTATCGAACTTGCGCATTATAATCCTCCCAGTTATTCAATATCGAAATTGTGATGTCAAGTTAACCCTGACTAGCCTTTTTGCACTTATGCTTGCACATGAAATCTATAAAAAATTGTAAACAACCATAAAGGACATTATTGATAGCAAAATGACGTAATCTCGTTCCGAGCGTTTGGAAAGCGGAGACACCATGTACTAGCTATGCTGCCTCTTTTATGGCTCCCGCTTTCGCAGCTGGCCGGTAACAGTGGCAAAAGGAAGAGCCCGACCATAGCCTTTAAAATCCCGTGACTGCCGTGTCACATATGCTTGTCTGGCTGGCTTATGCTCGACTATATCATCACCGCGTGGGCACAATGCATAACAGTAGCTACTATAAATGCTTTCCTCTCTAGCACAGTTTACTTTTGTCATATGCATCGTCCATTTGGCATTGTTAAAATTGGCAAAACGATATCAGGATTGTGACGGCATGTAATGCACGACATATTACGCGCTACTTCAGCATAGCTTTTTTCTAATTCTTTAATATACCGCCCTCTATAATAATAACTCCGACATTTTGTCTGCGCATTGTATGACATTCTACATATACAACACCATTGGTGGCAAACAGGCTCATATACAGACAGTTTAATAGTACAACAGTTTGAAGAGAGAAGAGAAGAAGAAATTTGGCATTGTATAAAGTTACCCGCAATTTGGATACTTGATCATCAAATACACGATATTTTTTATACAGTGAAGTATGCTAGACTAGATTATTTAATAATGGCTTCTAACTGCTTTGAAATAGTTACGACATTTTATTGCTACTGATTGACGAAAAACAAGCTCATGTGAAGACAATTCGATATGAATTTGCACTTAATCGGAACAACCTAACTCGATTATTTTGCCTGCCAAGCAATTATTACCCCGTAAGACTAAGGAAGTGCATTACGCTAAATACTGCTACGGGCAAGAATTAATTTTATCTAAATGTACCCCCAATTGTAACAATTGCAGTTACTTAGTAAGCTAGGCTTCCACAAAAATAGTCCGAAGGTAAGCTTAACTTCATCGTGAGACACAATGTAAGGGAAGTATAATTGGCGCAAGCACTTATCCAACTTCAGTTCATATAGCACGCGTCGGGACAATTCCTCCTCCAAGAGCACAGGCGAGGACACGTTGCTGATAACCTTTAAACAGCTTCCGCCGCCGCGCAGCTGCTTGGCAAGAATAGAGTAGAAAATCTTGTATCCTTAAATACGGCCTCGGATTCCACATTTATAGCTATGTCGTCGATTGTTAACAATTCTGGCAAAAATCCAATCTTTTTTTGCAAAGCAGGTATGTTGCTATTCACTGGTTTCTTTTCCGCTAGTTTCAGGATAACCTTTTGGGTCTATGTGTACGCGTTTCTCGTTTCAAAGCTCACAGTAGTCGTTACGACCACCAGGAGTGCCTCGTATAACTCGTCCGACCGCTTATACTACAAAGCTCGTATGTTGCGCTACAATGCGACATGTCAGCACGAATCATGCACGATTAGCAATACACACGACGGTGAAGCAACTTGATTTAGATGTGCCAAATCCTCAATCTATTCCCAATTTTCTTCGCCAAAGTAAGACATGCAGGCCCTTTTTATTTTTTTTCTTAATGCGACTCAAACCTTTCTTCATTGTTGTATGTTCATACCACTTCTGAATTCTTGCGTTTATTAAGAACACAGACTCGTATATTCACTTTTACATTTTATTTTTTAATAATTAATAACAAATTGCAAACTATAACACATAACACGTCGTCACAAATAGCCGACGACGAACAATCAACAGCTATACCCGCAGAATGATGTAGAATGATCCAGATCTTGGCACGCATCGGCTTATCTAGACTTGCTGACGTCACTTCCCTCACGCCTTGGCGACAACAGATGTGACAGGCAGGATGTGATGTCAGCTAGGCAGACCCGGTGACAGTGACGTTATATTGCTTCGTTACAATATATTAATATTTCTTAACAATATTGTAACATTAATATAGTATGAAATACAAGTGCCTAATCGTTTGAATTTGCGCATTTGCCTTTAAGTATTTAAATTACAGTAATAAATTGCGAAATATAGGTAAACGAACCGTAAGTCCTCAGTGTAATTATAATGTTTAATGTAATATGCTATCTGTGCTCAATATAATGGTGCTTAAATTATAAGTGTAATTGACAACATTTCATTTTGCCCAAGCGCCATACAAATCTTGGCATTCACCTTTGAGTTTACAACTGCCAACGGATTTGTTCCTATTGTTACGGTTGGGCCTTATACTTAAGGAATAAGGTCGATTTTTAATGGAACCAAAAACGTAACTTTTAGTGTTTATATTTCGAGACCTAGGCTTTGCAGAATTATAACCTAAAAACGCATTGCTAGGTTTAAGGTCTACTATCGAATGGTATAAGTAAAATAAGAAAGAAGAACAAAGTTGCTTCGAATTTTATCCGAGAGATAACGTGTCATGTACCTATGACTCATGCAAACAGGCGGCGTCGAGAACAATGTCAAATTACTGTTAGCGAGCGTAATTAACTAGAAAGTTCCACCCTCGTTTTATCCGACTATAAATAGAGCTCCCTGTCCGCCGCCGAGTCAGTGTTTCTCAACTATCGTTCGAAGCGACATATCAAGGCGTCATCAAGGCGTCATCAAGGCGAATTACGAAGACCACTACGACGACTACTGCGACGACCTTGGATAGAAGAACTCTGCGATTCGGGAACGTTTTTATTGAGTGAAGCGTGTACCTTCAGTGAATAATACGCGAGTACCTACGTTGAGGGCGACTACGAAGACCAGGGACCGCCGCTACTAAGTTTGCGTGTTTTTGACATCTGCTTGTACGAAGGAAAATAAACTCTATGCACCCTTAACCGGCATCTTATTACCCTCAGCTTGTGATACTATTATTTCCTTTTTATATAATTCAAATTAAGTCTTCTTTCTTCCTTTCAACATAATGATTACAGTCAAACCAGATTTCTTTTTCTTATGTAAAGAATCAACCACCACAACATTAAATATTGTCCACTACAAAAAATACAAAAGTTTACACAAACGGAGAGAAGGCATTAAGGGTTCCCTTTTTTCCCGCTTGGCAAGAGAACCCTAAAATAGAGACGTTCATAACGAAATGTATTAAACCTACGAACGAATCACAGTTTCATTTTCGGATTATTCCATGTCACTACATTTTAGGTCAAAATAATTTTGTAACAGGCATTATGGTCAAAATAAGATTATTTGATTACAGGTCATAAATACTTAAGCACAATAAATAGCAGAATGTCCCAGATGTTTATCTTCTCGCGTAGGCCGTAAAAATAAGGCAAAAGATATCGTTATAACCTTGTTATAACGTATAAAAAACTTGTTGCTATAGACGATGGACTAACATCTGTCTTATGTTAGCTGTTACTATCCGATTAGGTTTTGCTGCAGATCTACTGCCAATATATACTCGCAGATAGTGCACTGATATGGCCACTATGGTATTTCTCGCTTTGACAACCTATATTTGGTCAAACCGGCGTTTGAAGCCTAAAAATACTGTATTCTACCATCATGTCCAAAAGAGTCTCTGTCTCACAGATATTTACAAAAGAATTTAATTAAATTTTTCACTTGATAAGTTCAAAAATAAGTAATAAAAGTATACTAACGAACAAAAATTTGTTTAGTTCTTATGTTTGATGTCAAATGCAACAGCTTAGCAGTCTTAAAAGATTGAGCATATCGATAGAGACGAAATATGTGTATTTCCGTCCCTTTCTATTTTGGCTTACGCTATGTACATCTTTCGGTCTAACAATTCATACTGTGTTAGAGGCGATATCAATTTAGTAGTAAATTAGTAGTATTCCTTAAATATCGATTGTTTATCGATGAATCGATAATGTATCCACTATGGGACATAAAGATAGTGAAACAATCGATAGTCATATCGTTCAATAAACAGTATGGAATTTTAAACGCACCGTTTTGACACCGTTTTATACCAATTGAAATAATTAAAATAAAATCGTTTTGTCTCTTACAAAGTTATATGTATGTCGGTGAAAACAATAAAAGGCACTCATTTGACTATACTATGGGAAAGTGCGACTTCCGATGACGCGCTAACGGAACGTCGGGGCCGGCGCTGGGAGTTAGACTACGGCGGCCGGTGGTATAGAGAGGAGTCGGTGGGCGAGATGGAGCCCGAGAGTGACGCGGTGGTCGTGGGACCATTCGGCGTCTGAGATGTTGAAGGTACGTAATGTAGCATCTCGTTGACTAGCTGCAAGCCGCTGGCCTGCCTCGTACTATATGCGCGTTAGTCCCCAGCGTGTGGTGCAGATCTGTAGCAAGTGCTATACGCGTAATTTGTGACGACGTGATGAAGGTACGTTAAGTAGCATCTTGTTGACAGACTGCAAGGCGCAGGTCTGTAGCGAGTGTTACACGCGTAACTTGTATGGGGGTGTTTAGGGTGTTTATCATTGGGTACCTTGTGTTAGCGTGTTCGGGGTCTTTGTGATTGCGTACCTTGTATGAAGCTGTTTAGGATGTTTGTGAAGATGTTTAGGGTGTATCTGAAGATGTTTAGGGTGTATGTGAACATGTTTAGGGTGTATGTGAATATGTTTAGGGTGTATGTGAAGATGTTAAGGGTGTTTGTGAAGACGTTTAGGGTGTCTGTGATAGAATGAAGAGATGTTTGTTCCAGAGAGTGCAGATTTAGTTTTATTTCTTTTCTAATGAGAATGAGATGAATAACGCACGACGACGTGCGTGTTGTCAGGAAGACCGTGTCGGTGAAAACAATAAAAGGCACTCATTTGACTATACTCTGGCAAAGCGCGACTTCCGATGACGCGCTAACGGAACGTCGGGGTCGGCGCTGGGAGTTAGACTACGGCGGCCGGTGCGATAGCATTTCTCCGACGGATCGTTTGCCATTATTAAATTTCCAATTACCTATGTAGTAATTGTTACAAAGAGTTGTCTGTCGTTTTGCATTGACTTTGTCTTAACGTTGTATTTTATGGAGTAGTTCGCCTCTTGTAAGATTAGGTACCTATTTCTCATGGCTGAGTTGCAAAAGCGCGAATTGCCCCGTGTCTTTTCCGATATGTATATCCCGTCAACGGAACTCCCGTTATTACACAAGTATTCTTTGTCTGTGTGAGCGGTTAAAATAAGAAATTTTCGGTGTATTTATATTGTACAGTATCGGTACAGTACCAAGTAATAGCTTGTTTTGGTAGACATACAAACACACACATACACATATTTTAGAAAAAATCGGCGAAGTGCGAATCGGACTCGCACACTGAGTATTCCGTACCACCATACAATGTACTTGTGTTGTGTATTTACCAAAGAAATATAAGTCGGATTAAAAAACAAACTTTGTAGTTGAAAGACACGCTCTCTCATACTCTATAACTGCAAATGAAAGATTATAATGGCAAAAGAGTAGGAAATAATTTATAAATTCACAATTTTTTTAATTTCCCTTTTTTATGCCGTGTGACCGCGTTCACGTTTGCGTACATAAATGGCCGGATCTTTTTATTACGTTGACTTAAGGCTTAAATTTTTCACACCCCTTAGAAACAGTTGACCATGGACCTTGGGTTTGATATTTTAACTTAATACTTTCTATCCCTTCTTGTTGATAAAGAGTCTTGACTGGTCAGACTGACGGACACATGTACGAACAACGAAATGATCCCATAAGGGTCCCATTTTTTCTTATAAGGTACGGAACCCGAAAAGTTATCGATATCGTAGAAAACGCTTATTGAATCTCATTATTTCGGAATAGTTTTAGATTAAAGGTGTAGGGTCTCGAAGGAGCAATCAATTAGTGATTTCGTCTTTAAAATGAGTTTGAAATGTCAATACAAAAATGTCTCAATAGAAAACATGCTATAAAATACAACAGCAAAAATTCACATTATGTATACCTACAACAGTTTTTGTTTTGTAGATAATGTAGGCTAATACCAACCACTTTCACTTTCAGTTTTCACATCCCCTATAATGCTTCTGACCTTGCTTAACGACAGCAATTATCCAAATAAATGACTTGACATGCTTTCCGAAGTCCAAAGAGGCTTAATTTAAATGTACTGAATTATCCATACAATTATAATCGTATCCAAGGTTTGGAATCAAAGAATTTGTTTGCTTTTATTATTTGTAATTTCTAGTACACATAATTACATGTTACGAAGTAATTATAAAATGTCATACGATCCATGACGACTTACAAATTCTCCATAAAGCCTGCGCTATCCAAGAACTCTAGGACTTTGTTAGTTAAAGATATTTGATCCCAGTTGGGTCTATTACGTATTTTCCCTATTTCTCTTGTGGATTAAAGGCAAAATTCGTTGAAACGTGTTTCGTATTTACTCTTAATATAACTAATGGTTTTTTACATTAAACTAACTTTGATCTGTGGTTATTACTATATAACATAGCAAATTTTTTTCTCACTACTGGGAACACAAATGTGCAAATAGCTCAACGGATGATAAGTTTTTTTTTATAAAAAAGGGTGCAATCAAGCAAATGGATCACCTGATAGAGAGTGACCACCGCCGCCTATGGACATCCGCGACGTCCGCGGAAACACAGGTGCGTTGCTGGCTTTTAGGGAAATAGGGAAAAGGGGGGAGGGAGTTTTGGGCCGTCGGCACTCTCACTCGTCGAGCGAAACACAAGAGCAATAGATGCTGTTATTTGACACCGATATTGCTTCAGAGAGTGTTATTTCACCGGGCAAGCCGGCCCATTAGTGCTGCAATGCGGTATGGCTCTACCACTCTTAAATTCTGACTGAGACTGAGGATCATTAACATTATCAACGCTAAGAAAGCACTTCAGATTGATTGCATCGGCAATCCTGAGGACTAAAATCTTGTGTTAGAAATTTCACCGGCTGTCTTACTCTCTACACCGGAACGCAAAAGCGCAAGCTCTATTGTTTGGTGGCAGAATTAGCGAGTATGATGGTGGTGAAAGGATCCGTCAGGGTATCTCATAAAGAACTGCAGACAGCGACAGCTGCGCCGCAGTCACGCGGCGATTGTCTTAAATTGGTACCACTAATGCGTGACTACGATGCCATGCGGTAAAATGATTTTTTGTAGCCTAAATAGGGCCGCTAGTAGTAGTTTTTCACTAATTAATCAATAGAGGCAGCAGTAGCGATTTGCGACATTAATGTGCTCGATTTAACAACATGAACGATTAGCTGCAGTTCCGTAATAACGTAGCCTGACGGACCCTGCACAAGGTCCTACCCACGACACGCAGTAGGTAACCTACTGTATTAGGAATATTATTATTACGTTCAGGGGTTGTTATAATTAGAGGAATTACTACTTTTATCAGTCTACTCTTTACTTTTAGAATTACTCTTTACCTCAGTCTACTCAGGTATTTTTGGTCTCGCTATAGCTCTCTATTTATAAATCAATTGCACACATTAATTCATTTGTTGTAATATTGCAGGCGCGTAGCAAAAAATATTCATTTTAAAAATAAAACATGAAAAAACGAAATATATTTAATACTAACTACACTAATAGAGTCTGGAAAAAAATCCTTTTCAGCAATAAGACTGCCTGTTGTAGTGTACATAACTTTTATTTTTTCCATACTTTTATTAGTTGACGTAATAAAGTAATGTCGTAATTGTTGAGTATTTTATCGTTTTGTACCGCATTGTATCGTATTGCACTGCATTACAATAAGTACATTGCATTGTATTGGATTTTCTATTATTTTATTATTATTTCTATAGAGGGTCTCTACGTATTCATTCATTTGTTAAATTCACTGTTAAAGTTTGAGTTCTCGAGAGGGTAGATAAAATACATAAATACATACTATACCATTCCCACTCGGATGCCACGAAAAGGGAATGGAAAAAATACATTTTGAATCCAATTTTGAAATTTTGAAATAAAAAATTGATTTGGAAAGGAATATATATATAATGAAATTTACCAAGAATTAAAAAAAAAACAATATTAATTTTACAAATAAAATAAAATAAAAGTATAGAAAGTGGGTGTGATGGTGTGATGTGGTGTTTAAATCAAATATAAATACCTTTTAAATTAACCTTGGAAATTATAATTTACATATGATTAGAAAACACTTTAACCACTGGCTTATGGTAGATACTATTGTTCCATATTCATAAATTCCACTCGCGAACGATATCATCAAATTTAGGCAAATTTTCCGTAGTTCTTTACTTTTTCACATAAACCTCTGAATTCTATTATCAGACATGTCACGGCGAGGTGGCAAAATAAATATATATGTCGGAAAAGACACGGGGCAATTCCTGCTTTTGCAACTCAGCCATGAGAAATAGGTACCTAATCTTACAAGAGGCGAACTACTCCAAAAAATACAACAGCAAACTCTTTGTAACAATTATTACGTAGGTAATTGGAAATTTAATAATGGCAAACGATCCGTCGGAGAAATGCTATCGCACCGGCCGCCGTAGTCTAACAGACACTCAGCGCCGGCCCCGACGTTCCGTTAGCGCGTCTCGGAAGTCGCGCTTTGCCATAGTATAGTCAAATGAGTGCCTTTTATTACTTTCAGCGACACGGCCTTCCTGACAACACGCACGTCCTCGTGCGTTATTCATCTCATTCTCATTCGAAAAGAAATAAAACTAAATCTGTACTCTCTGCAACAAACATCTCTTCATTCTATCACAGACACCCTGAACGTCTTCACAAACACCCTAAACATCTTCACAAACACCCTAAGCAACTTCACATACACCCTAAACATCTTCTCATACACTCTAAACATCCTCACATACACTCTAAACATCTTCCCATATACTCTAAACATCTTCACAAACATCCTAAACAGCTTCATACAAGGTACGCAATCACAAACACCCCGAACACGCTAACACAAGGCACCCAATGACGAACACCCTAAACACCCCCATACAAGTTACGCGTATAACACTCGCTACAGACCTGCGCCTTGCAGTCTGTCAACAAGATGCTACTTAACGTACCTTCATCACGTCGTCACAAATTACGCATATAGCACTCGCTACAGATCTGCGCTACACGCTGGGGACCAACCATATAGCACGAGGCAGGCCAGTGGCTTGCAGCTAGTCAACGAGAGGCTACATAACGTACCTCCAACATCTCACACGCCGAATGGTCCCACTACCACCGCGTCACTCTCGGACTCCAATTCGCCCACCGACTCCTCTCTCAACAACAACACTATAGCCGACGCGAACTCGTTTTATTCTAACGCAGACTACATAGTGTTTTCATCGTCACCATGAGTCCTTCACTCCCTTTAGGTACCTTATCCAAACTTGTGGGGTACACGATACTTTAAATTCTGAAAGTTTACCCTTGAACACTCATCGTCTAACTCCCAGCGCCGGCCCCGACGTTCCGTTAGCGCGTCATCGGAAGTCGCGCTTTGCCATATTATAGTCAAATGAGTGCCTTTTATTATTTTCAGCGACATATATATACTATTAATAATAAATATTATACCATTCTTGGTTATTTACACAATCTTTGTTTGAACTTGATCGGTATCTCTTTTCAAAATCTTTTTAAATTTTCCTTTTCTCTCTCCCAAAAAATAAACTTGTCTTCACTCCATCACATTCTTTTTTCTCTCTCTAAAAATTCTTTTCTATTCTCCCAAAAAATATATTAACTTAACTTGCCAGTTCTACAATTAATTTCTCTGACAACCTCTAGGCTCATAAAAAAGGTAGAATAGGAAAAAAATGTTACAATACGTACATATACACATAAATATCTTGACACTGTATCTCTATTGGTTTAGTCAGAAAGGACGGAGCACTAAGCATCGCGGTCCTTACAAAAAAAAATATTAAAGAGACGATGGAATATATTTATTGCTATTTAAGAGTACCGGCTTATTACTTCTTGTGTCGAAGGTTTTCTTAAATTTTGAATTAAACTTTTTAGACACTTTTCAAAATTAGATAAAAGAGAACTAGTAAGTACCTGTTTTATAGTATATTGGTAATCATCAAACTTTCGATTACCAAGAGAGATCAAACTGGAAGTTTATACACATTAATAAAATATATAAAAATCGTAACTTAAATAATACCGCTCGCAAGATAATAAGATAAGACAGACAATAGTGTCGATTTTATAATACTTGCATATTGAGGCGTTAAGAAGCGTTACCAAAGAAATCAAGAAATTGCTTAGATCACTTAATAACTTGTCTTTTAAATTGTATGTCCTTGACTTTGCCTTTATTCCAATGAAGTCTTCAAAATTTTATTACTTTTTTCTTTTGTGCACCGGGCAGAGTACCATTACTACAGTACTCACAAAATGATAAGCCGAAATTAATTTCTGGAGTGCTACAGGACGTTGACATTTTCTTTTAATTCCAAGTACATAAAAATTAAAAAAAAATTAAACCGACTTCAAAAAGAACACTGAAAAGTATGAAATAACTATCCTATACTAATCAAAACTTAAGTACAAAAATAATTTCATAAATACGCTACAAATACCCATATAATTAAATTTGACAGTTCTGAAGTCGGTGCCAAGCCTACTAAACTAAAAGATAGACTCTGTTTTCGAACATTGATTTGGCACCGACATCAATAACTGTCAAAATGTTCGCAATGTGTTAACTTCCATTCTATTGAAGAGCACAAACCGTGGGCTTTCACAATAAAAGATGCGAACAGTTCGAACACGGAATATTATAGCCCATTATGGCCATTATCAATATCAATATCATCAATATCATATCATATCAATTAGTTATAAAAGAACAGTGTAAAGGTTACATCATAATTACACCCTAGCAGTATTCTTACAATCCGAAGACGACAGCCACCAGCCATAGGGTAAAAGCCGGATAGTTGCCCCACTTTTCAAAAAAGCGCTATTATTAAAAAGTATATATGTACTAAGAAGAGTGCAACGTGTATATCAATACTTTGATCTTTGATAGTAGCCTATTTCTGTAAACATAATTGATATTGGTTTTGAGTAAATTCCGTTTTATTTGACCTCTAAAAAAAGGGATTGTTGCCTACTGTAGCGGATAGTAGCCTGACGTTAAAAATGCTTTGGGGGATACTTGCCTCGCGCGGGGATAGACGCCTCACTATGATTTTTTAGATAGAAACAAATTTATATCAATTTAAGTAATCAGTCTTTATTATTTACTGAGATCCTTTATTACGTACTAATCAAAGTATTAATCAACATTATTAAATAGTATTAAGTTTTAATGTTATAAACTATAAAAATATAACAAAAATAGTCTCCAAACTTTAAGTTAGTTATTAGTAAAATATTATAATTATTTATCTTAAAGATAGAATTTGACTTTAGCATTAATTATCACCAGAAGCAAGGGTTTTTAACTTTCCACATCTCATGCAATGGTTTTTGAATGTTGTACAACTTTCATGTAACCACATTCGACACATCTCACATTGAATCCAATCTGATTTCGATTTAGTAAAATTATAATTGTCAAAACATTCTGCGCAATAATCATCAACTGAATTTTTTTTTTCGTGTTTTCTATTTTCAAATTAACGTTTTGCACTTTTAATATCTCTTCAGTATCTCTTATTGTCTTTTCGTCTTTTTTCCTTTTAATTGGTATTCCTTCGGTGACTTTTCCTTTAGATGTTTTTGAACTTACAACATTTTCGTCATTTTCAATGTCAGAATTGTAAATTTGTATTTTTCTCTTCCTTAAAGCTCTTCCTTTGTTCAGTTCAATAAAATCTGTGTTATCAGATTCAGTTTCACTGCTAGTAATATCCATATGTTTTTTGTTTTTTTTTCTTTTTTTGCGGTTGTCCTCTTTTCTTTACAATGTTTTTCTTGCTACCAGCTGGTTTGTTTTTTGCAGTCTTAAAATCTTTTTTTCTCATTGGTCTAATCTGAGTTTCCGTTATTTTGTTTATTTTCTTCATATTTTTTTCTATATTCTTCTTCTGGACAATTTTATCGTCGGAGTTTAAAACTTCTGCAGATTGTTTAACCCTTTTAGACATGCTCAGAGGTATTTCAGGAGACGATTGATGTAAAAATTTTGATCGTGTTTCTTTTTCAAGACTTTGGCTCTGTGATTCATTTAAAGATATCAGCGATGGCAACGATAACTCAGTACCATCAAAGATGTAATTTTCAATGTCGATATCTCTTAGGGCTACACAGTCTTGAGAAAGATTCAAAAGGCTTGGAGACGGCCTAGGTGACGTGTGATTTTGGTTATCGTTATTCTGCTCAGCCTCAGTTAAGACAGTTTCTAGTTGGTTTTTATCACCATCACGTGGGACTTGATCGCCTAGTGGAGGCACTTCGTTCCGCTGATTTAGCGCAAGACCTTGATCAGACCCAGATTCCTGTACGCGTTCACGTAACGCAAGTTCTACAGAAACGCCCGGTACTTGGATGCCTAGGGAAGTCACTTGGTCTCCCCTATATGGTGCAAGACTGCTCAGGATATTGTGAGTGCTCACCTGATGCAGGCTCTCCAGAAACGATTGGTACTTGATCATTTAGAGAATCAGACTCTCGCTCTTGTGCAAGTTCCCTCAATGCAATATCTGATATAGCAAATTCAGCGTCAGACAGAGCATTTGAATTGACTGGGTAGATTCCGCTGCCGCGAAAACCACTAATTGCATTGGCGGGAGTAGCTGCTCGAATCCACGCCTTGGCTATTAGCTGACCTGAATTATACCGGTTCAGTTTTTTTTGTGGATTGGTGCGCATGAAATTGTTTGTCTCAGCATAATAATATTTTTTAAACGGTCCGAATACTGATATGTCTAAAGGTTGCAAAGCAGAAGTAGTGTGACTAGGTAAACACAGTAATACCACATCATTGTCCCGAGCAGTTTTTAGCATATTGACAGCACTTGAGTGCGATGAATGACCATCTAAAATCAGTAATACCTTTCCTGGCGGCTTGTGTGGAATAAAATGTTCAGTCAGCCATTTATAAAAAAGGTCCGAGGAAATGTATGCCGATTTTTTTTGCATGTAAACTTTGGAACAAGGCGGAAGTCCCTCTTCGAATTCTGGTTTTTTATTTACTCCCTTGATAATCAGAACTGGTGGGAGGAAATTGCCGATAGCGTTGCAACAAGCAACAACAGTAATCGTTTCTCTTTTTTCACCGGAAGTAAGTTAACTACTCTAGCACCTTTCTTGGCTAATACTTTGCCGGGTTTATTATTGAGTTGGACTCCGGTTTCATCCATGTTAAAAATTCTATCCGGTTTATCCAGCAAATCATTCTCAGTTAAGACAGTTGTTAGTAGATCAAAAAATTTTGCCACTTCTGCTCTGTTGAGACCCTTCGCTCTTTCAATTGATAAACCCTCAGCTTGTCTTAAAACTATTTCAGGATTTCTTTCAAGAAAGCTTTTTAACCATTGCGGTCCAGCCGTTTTGGTTTCATTGTTAAAGCTGTGTTTCAACCCCATCTTTTTGGCAAACTGGTAAGCTAATTGGCGAACTGTACTTCTTTCAGGAGGAAATCCTGCATCTTCGAGCTTTAATATATGAACAACCAGTCTTTTTTCGTTATCAAAGCCAAGGACAGGGTATTTTCCTAGAAGTGATAAAAAATAAAATTGGGTCAGATAAGTAGATATGTAGATAGATTTGTTTAATCAAAGCATACAACTTTAAATCGAAGTCATACCTTGGGTTAGCAGTTGCTGGTTTTTCTTTTCGTAGCGTCTTCTTAAGGTTCGAGAGGATATTCCGTAAATTCGAGATATTTCGTTGATTCCTTTTTGTTTTTTATCTAATTCTTCGAACGCAAGTGCTAAACTGTCTTCTGTCCAGCTGATGTGGCGCGGCACCACGCCTGGTTTTCGCTTATACTTACGAGGCATTTTGCTCATCTAGAATGAACGCTTGAAACAGTTACATATTTATTTTAATTAAAACTAATTATAATCACAATAAGTTGGAAAAAACGCCAAAAGGAAAAATCTGTCTATGCTAGTTAAAAAATTTATAGTTGCGGATAGTTGCCCCTAGAGCAACTATCCGCAAAAGTAGATAGGGCGTCTATTCTTTTTGATACGGATACTCGCCCTTTTTATTTGCAAAATAAATAAAAACTATTCAACAATAAAACGTAATAAACACTGTAATTTAAACTCTAATGCATGCTTAGAAACAAAAAGTTGACTGAAACCACAATCGGTAAAAAAAAATTTCAATAGAAATTACTTACCGATATAATTTCAACGCCCGTCAAATTTTTGCCGCGGAAGATTTTAGCTCACACGGACAAAACGCGTTCGCCTACTCCGACGGTTTACATGGCACTGAGACCTGCGGGAGGGGCACTTCTAATTATAGTAAAGCTCTAATGGCACCAACATCCCTAACATAGTGTATTCAAAACCGGGACATGTATCCGACTGAGGCAACTATCCGCCTTTTACCCTATTCTCTGTCCGCCACAAGACTGTCAAAGTCAAAGTCAAATCAATTTATTCAAGTAAACCTAATCACAAGGTATTTTTGAACATCAAATCTACTTTAGTTCGGTTCAAAGAGAAGAGAAAAGAAAACCTGGACACTGAGAAGAACCGACAAGAAACTCAGTCAATTATAATTTTTTCAACGTCATTTTACAAAAGGTTTATTAAAATACAATATTCAGAGAGCCAGTAAATGCATGTGCAGAGAAAATCATTTCCAGACTATTGTTTTATCTTCAACGAAATCGTTTATTTTATAGTATGATTGTCTAATCAATGTACGTTTTATAACTAATCTAAATATATTTTCTGTTAATTGAGTGACTTCTTGAGGAACTTTATTATAAAAACGAACGCAGTTACCCAAAAATGAAACATTTGACTTATGTAATTTAAATTTTGGAACAACCAATTTATCACGACCTCGGGTTTCCATACCACCAATATCGCCTTTTTTTGTAAATCGATCTATATTTTTCCTCGTATACATAATAATAAACTGACTGACTCTACTGGCTGAATTTATTATATCACAGGCAATTTACATCTTCTCCCTACTACCATTATACCATGTGAGGATAACGATAGTTAACAAATAACACAAGACAACCATCAATACGAGTATAAATGAATAAAGGTTATAACCAGGTGCGTTATTTGGTGTATCTTCGAAACTAAAGCTCCAATATCAATGAAATTTCAATGGGACCAATCTAAAAGTGTTTTCTTTCAAACAAGAAAAGACTTTTCTAAATCGGTTCATAAATGACGGAGTTTTGAGGTAACAAACACAAAAAAAACATTCAACCGAGAACCTCCTCCTTTTTTGGAAGTAAGAAAAAGAAGAAGCAATAGTTCCACCAAACATGGTTAAAACATGGTTGGTTTGTAGATAAGAGGATAAAATAACAAAGCGTTATTAGAGTTGAGTACACTAATAACAAAATAATTTAGGTAACTTCATGATTTCTAATAAATTAGGATTTAATGTTTTAAACCTTTCACGACTTATACACATCTTACAATTCTAACTAACCCACAGGCTTATTAACTAACTTGCAGTCAGCATGCGACAGCCAAATATCGCGCGATATCTGTTGTCAAAACGAGAATTTTCGTGTTGTAATTTGTATAACAAATAAATCTACCGCAAGAAGTGCATTTTATGGTCATGGCGCAATAGACACTCAATCTTCACACATGATACCAATTTTTTTATTACAATTGGATCGCGTAGTGATCGCGTGGTTGTCGCTGTTTGGAAATTTTTAAGTAATAACCCCTCCGGTCTATGACGGTCGGTCTGCCCTTGACCGTGATCGGCGGGATCCGGTCGAAACGTCGGAATAAAAATGGTATTAAGGTATTAACACGACATAGAATTTGCCTTTGCAATCTGTCTTTAAGTTATTAACACAATATAGAACCGGGTAGTTAGAACGGTAAGATTTAAAGGTTTAGATAATTACTTAGTGCAATATTTGTATATTAATAAGATGCACTCTATGATAATTGTACACATTGTCTCATGGTTTCGAAGAAAACAGTGTGCGTGATCGAGGAAGGGTGCCGTGTTTCATATTGAGTCGTGAAACCATAAAAAATTTCGATGTTTAGGGTTCTGTATTATCCTATCCTCCTATGTTGGTTGGTTGGTGTATGGTTGTCTGTTATGTTTGTCTGTGCGTCCGTCGTAGTCAATTTGCTCAGAAACTGAATTGATATTTTGCATTTTAAAATATTCGTAGCAGAATAAAACGAAGAAAATTGCGACTTACACATCACTAAACCATTTATTATCTTCAAAACTACTGGAAATATTATTATATAGAAACTTACTTAAAGTTTACTATATTTTTCCTGGAATTAGCTTTTACTTTACAGGAAAAAATATAGCACATTCCTTAGTCTTACAGATTCGTAGAGCCATTATGGAATTAGCAGGTGGTAGGACCTTGTGCGGGGTTTGTCCAGATCGCTACCGCCATCTTACTCGCTAGTTCTGTCGCCAAACAGCAATGCTCATACTGTTGTGTTCTGATGTAGAGATTTCTGGCACAATCTCTTAGTGGCCGTGGTTACTAACGCATTTACAATCTGAAGTGTTTTCTTAGCCCTGATATTGTCACTCCATGAGCCGCTCAGTCTACTTCATTCAGTGGAGTCAGGTGTCAGGTGGATTGTTTGCTTGTTTGTCTTCTCAGTAGTATAAAAAAAATCCAGAAATGAAGAAATATAACATTTTAAATTTTACAGAATCCTTTGTCACGAGTTGAACTCGCATGTGACTAATATTTTAGGGTTCCGTACTTTAAAACGATAAAAGGAACTTGTGCGGTACAGCTCCAGGCACGACCACTGCGCGTGCTGGGCCCTTTATAATTTCGGCATGGTAGACATCGACCGCGATGCGCGGCGCTAAACAACAATATTATACAAATAGGAGAGGCTAAATATCTTTCATGTCCGTTAGTCTTCAGGATGGTGGAAGTCGGAGGGGGCTTCCGGCGTCGTAAAACCACAAAACGGAAGATATACACTTTTCATCTACCTAACCTTTGGTCTACCACTTGAATTATAAAGCAACAATGTAATACAATATAATCAACTCCTAATTTCAGTCGGCGACACACAAGAACACGACAGAACTTCCTTTTGCTACAAATCAGACTACAGGGATTTACAAACACTTTTTCTTCCTTTTTTGTCAAAAAGCGGTCGACGCCTATTTTAGACGTCTCCATTACAACTTTAATTTATACAGACTAAATTACCGACATGCCGAAAAAAACATAGACTAAACCAGCACTGAACGCGACAATCAGCGCCATCTCCCGGCACCGCGAAACAACAAGAACAATATACGTTCCAATCCTAACCCCTTGTGAACCCTTGTGAAGTCACTTCGTTATCCGTCTATCTGGCCGTTTGTCTGTCTGCCAAGACTCTTTTTCTCAGGAACGCGTGGAGATATCGAGTAAAATTTATGTGAAATACTTGTCTCCGGTTCCTTGAAGCTGTTAAAAATCAAGCTTCTAAGAACTCAACGCAATAAAATAATACTGCCATTTACGTCTTATGTTTTGACACTTGCAGGTAAATCGAAACATAGTGTACTTCCCATTAACCTAAAATCATGAAATTTGGCAAATAGCAGGGTCTCACAGCACAAGTAATCGAGGAAATTCAACATTTATAATTTGTAGTTATATTACATGAGAAAGTATTTTTTCCATTACTAACAAATTTTTGCAGTCGGATAATACGGAAGAACGTTTCTCGAAGTTAAACTTGTTTTTGAATCATAACATACATAACTTAACACATTATACATTGTGTAGTGCTACGGAACCCTCGGTCTACGAGTCTGACTCTCAGGTGACATATTTTATTTTATGAATGAAATCGTGTGAAATAGCTATTTATTGAGTAGATCTGGAGGTACAGTATCTGAGTAGTAGCATGATGTAATTCATTCTACGTTCGAATTGCCGTGACGTCCGCAATTAAGTACTAATCTTAACGTATATCCTATGACCGTTGCGTGATCATTGACAATTCGTTAACGATTGTCGCCCGATACCTTAATCTTTTTGATAGCGTTTTATCTTATATTCTTAACAATTAATCAACAGTCTAATTTCAATGAAGATTAAACGTGTTAAATTCAAAAGTTTGTAGGTTTTTATCAAGCAACTTTTTAAACATTACTTTTGACAGACAGACACGAGAACGAACAGTATGAAAACTACAAAAGCATTTTATCTTTTCATCAGAGATATAGCTTGGAACCAGCATTTGGTGAAGGCTCAAAAATGCGGGTGCAATAATAAAACACATAGCGAGATGTTTTAACTTCTCTTTCACCTACTTACTGAAGAAAAAACTCACACTGAAACATCTGACAAACACACGTTTTCAGTTTCTTTATGTCATGTTTCTATGTTTTCAAATATTTCTTTTTAGATTTTGGCGGTAAAGTAACCAACACCTGATTCACTGTATTTTTAATTTCTGTAACAAGAGTTACAAGGTCACTTTTGCCTGACGAATTCGCGCTAAAATATTGAAATAACTACTTTTTTTAATATTCTTGTTTCCTGTTCAGCCAGTTTGCTTTTTAAATTTTCTTCAACGAATCCGTTAAACGATAACAAAAAAAAATACCGGTCAGTTTGATCACAACAATGAATAGTCTTTGAATTAAAATAAAATAATTACTGCTTTGTGTTTGCTAAAAGGGAATATGAATAAATTAATACGTAGTTGAAAGAAAAATATTTTAATATTTATTGAGCAGTGTGAGTAAAACTTTATCACAATCAGAAATAACAGGTTGTGTTATTATTTACGAACTTAGCACTTCTGCTTATTTGGTTCTTTTTATATTCGTTACTATTGTTAAAAAACCACATGTATACTATGTGAATACAACACAGTTTTACGCCATTTGCAATTCAGAGTAAACAGAGCATCAATAGCCGTATCTTGTTCCTAGTAATAACAGCTAAAGGTACTGATAGTAAAATAAATAGAAACCGGGTAGTCATAGCTTGTGAGCCTATCGCCCTTACGAGAATATGAGTATCAGTTCCATTTTACGATTTGCGCAAGAAAGTGATTAAATGGCACATTATATATATTTTACATTCTCTCCGAGATCAGAAAATAATATTCATATGTATATCATACATAATTACAGATATGTATATCTTCGCACTGTGTCCCTAATGGGATAGTAAGAGAGGATGGCCCGCCAAAAGTATTGCGGTCCGTGCATACTTCTTTCGCCTCGTCAAGTCTCTTTACACAGTTTATTTATTTATTTATTTATTTAAAAAGGCGTATCTACAGCACACACATTACACATTCTTACATAAATAATAAACGCTTAACAACTAATACACAACATTCAAGATGCTTGCGTTATACAAAGTATTAGTTTGTACACTAGAAAAAATTTAGATCTATTTCAAAAGAAAGGCGTTGTTAATGGTATGGAAACTCGTGGTCGTGATCAGCTAGTTATTCCTAAATTTAAATTACAAAAGTCAAGTGGTTCATTTTTGGGTAACTGTGTTCGTTTTTATAATAAAATTCCTCAAGAAATTACTCAACTAACGGAAAGGAGATTTAAACTTGTCATTAAACGCACACTGATTGGAAAAGCATACTACAAAATTAGCGATTTCATTGAAGACACAACAATAGACTGGAAATAATCCTCTCTGCATATGCATTTACTGACTTTATAAATATTGTATTTTTAAATAACTGTTGTAGAATGATGTTGAAAAAATTATACCTGACTGAGTTTCTTGTCGGTTCTTCTCAGTATTCAGGTTTCTTTTT
This sequence comes from Zeuzera pyrina, assembly GCA_907165235.1. Classification (NCBI taxonomy): domain Eukaryota; kingdom Metazoa; phylum Arthropoda; class Insecta; order Lepidoptera; family Cossidae; genus Zeuzera; species Zeuzera pyrina. The sequence goes on along the minus strand of OU015625.1, from coordinate 19,875,282 downwards.
TGAACCGAACTAAAGTAGATTTGACGTTCAAAAATACCTTGCATTTGGGTTTACTTGAATAAATTGATTTGACTTTGATTTTTGACTTTGAGTCATAAAACAGCAATACTAAAATGAGAATTACATCAGAATACAACATCATAAACACACTAAATAAGATACAGATTAAGAATGTAGGCGGCCTATCTTGTTTCTATATTTTGGAAGGGAATCACAAAACAAATCCAAGTCAGGCAATTCCGCTTGCACTCTACCGAACACTTTCACCTAGAATTGCGAATACTTTAAAGAATTCGATCAACTAACACTCTGGCTTTTTGATCTTCATAAGCCAGCCTTAGTCTCTGTAGATGTAACAGTATATATTTGACATATATAATAGATGTTCGTTAATTTAATGATTTTGAACCAATCCTTGTATTATTATTACACACTGAATATTATAACATATTTCACATGTAATGGTAAACTAACGTAATATTAATATACTGGATGGAATTCAGTCCATTTAAGTAATGAAAAAGATGTGACATGTTATATATAACGTAACTACGCGTGAAGGCTTTTTACCACCTGTTGGCGGCCTCGGAGCTCTGTGCCATATCATTCCGTACCCATTCTGAATGTAAACAAGTTCATAACTTCGGAATAACAAGATTTGGCCCACTCAGATATAAGGGGATGAAACAAAGAACATCTCGGCCTCGAACCGACCCATAGGCGTGTTGCTTCTAAGAATTACTTAATTTTAATTGGAACTATGAAGAGTATTATATTTCAAAGTAGTAAAAAAATTTTGTGCATAATATGAGAAAAGTTGAGTATTTAATACTTTAATGTGTATTTAAAAAAGTTAAATGTGTTTTTGATACCGTAAATGTATATATTTATGGCATGAAAGTAAATAAATGTACAGAAAAATAGGATAAATAAATGGATATTACACGTCCATTTGCTTCTAAGCAATTTTATAATAAAATATATTTCTTTAGGCATATTCTATATTATTTAAAGAAACTGGTTATAGTAACTCGAAATTTTACTCATAAGTATATTTGTACAGATGGCTGGCTATAAGTTGTAGGGAAGTACAGAAAAGAGTTATTTGAAAATTCTCCCTTAGAGGTGACGAAATTGTAATTAAAATACTCGCATACCTAGGCGTAAATGGGTGAGGAGAATGATGAGATTTGAGGAAGCGAAAGAGGTATGTAAGGACCGCGACTCCTGGTGCTCCGTCCTCTCGGATTACCCCGTTAAGGATACAGCGTGAAGATATGTATGTATGTATACAGAAGAAGTTAAATTTCATACAGACGAAATCGTGAGCAGTTAGTTTACTAGAAGCGTTCATTAAAAAGTGAGAATGTGTATCTTACAGATTACTTTTATTAAATGATATTTTATTTTTCGACATGGTTACTTTTAGTGTAATACAGTCGAAAATCTGTTTCTAACCTAAAAATTTTCCACTTTTAAAGAACTATTCATCCTAAGTAGCTAGAAATTTCTATACTGCAGCAGCTACTATTGTATTACCTTCTTTCTGTTCTCTTGGTACTTCTTCAACTCGGGAACTAGAAATCGCTAGGAGCAAGATTTTGGTAAATATGGATGGTGTTAAATGTGCTTCGCATTACCAGTCGAAATCTTCATTTTTTTTAGAAATAAAATGTACTGTGACACGATGATCTGGTAACATAAAGTTTCCGATTTTTAATAAATGATAATGCTTCGGTAAGTGCTGTCACAGGGCATGCCGAACCAAGGTTGTCTTTAGTGAATGTTCCCACGTTTAAGTGTAGGACACTAAAGCGCACCGCTAATGCATTCCGTAGATCTTGATTGACTTGTTCCATAGTAATTTCTCTTCACATAGTTATATTTTCTCCTTTTTGTTAACACGCTGCAGCAAACAGCTCAATCGAACGATTCCTAATTTTAAATAACAAAGGATAATAAGTTCATTTTTTATTTATTTTTTCTTTCTTCCTGGCATGGCGCACAGATTAGCGCATTTGCCAATGTCACGTAGTGTATTAATAAGTAATATCGTTATCTTAAAACTCCTCCAGCAAAGTGATAGTAGACTTTACTGAAGTTTTATAGGACATGAGATGACAGTGATTTTTTTGGGACACCCTAATGTACGGTTATGTATGCATGTATTTTGAGTATGTAGCATAGTAGGTAACACATTCGCCTAAGGCCGTACCTTATAATAAGGCCTTGGCTGACTTTTACACGCTGAGTAAAAAGAGAAACAGCTAACACAAGCCTGTGTACTTTATAATGAGGCATGGATCAACTTTACAAGCTGTATAGAAAGATAAGTAGGTAACACATTCGCCTACACATGCGCCCTTCAATATGTCATTGGCTAAGTTTTACTACCTAAGCTGGAAGATAAGCACCTGGAACTGGTTAGCAGTTTAGAAGAGAAACTTGTGTTTTCACACATACATACATAAAACCTTTAAGTATGTATGTTGTGGGTTTTTATGTCTGAAATAAATTAGACAAGTTGGGTGTGTGTTTACATGTCTACCGCACCCTTTTCCCAATCGATAATCGCTATCACTTTACTGTGTACACGACAAACCTTCAGTTGGTATCTATATCTATCGACATCACGAAAAAATAACGAAGAATATGGAATTGACGTTAGAAGGAATATTGAAAAGAGATAAAAATGTCATTCCTTTGGAAATTATCACATATGTAATATTAGGTACTGATATATTGCCTACCCCATCAGTATCTAAGTTTAACTTACGCAATATTTCAAAGTATACTAAAAACGAAGACTTCATAACTTGCAAACTGGATGAAATTACAATAACTCTATGACTCCATTCTATTAAATTCATAGTCAAAGGCAAGAGAAAATACAATAAGATTCCCATCCGCAATGAATTCAAGGAATTCCTGTAATTTCAATGTATTTGTAAAGTATTTGTCAAATGCGTAGTCGGGTTTTAGCTTTAAGTTATCTATCTATATATATATCTTAGAGACTTCGTAACTCCAGTGAGGCAAATTAAATCTGTAACTGTAACTAATCTCTACTGTACATACGACACAATCATTTAGTATGAGATAAGTTGATCGGCCACCATTTTGTTAGATAACAGTATCCACACGTCTACATTTTATTTGCCGCACTTCGTAGTACGGGACATGCTGTCTAGAGTTATAAAGTCTGTGATTGAGGACGACTTGTAGCAATTATTTAAGCTCGATTTAAGGATTTGACATCTCGCTTGCACCAACTATTAAATCGTTGGTGCAAGCGAGATGTCAAATCCTTAAGTCGAGTTTAGTTGGTGCAAGCCACCGTAAAAGTAAAAAAAGTTAAAATCCGACTACACATTTCACGAAAACTTCGCAAATACATTAAAATACCAATAATTCGTTGAATTCACTGCAGATGAGAGTCTTATCGTATTATGTATATTGATTTGATTGACGTCATGAGATTTTCGACTTCGATATGGAATTCAAGGAATTACATTAATTTCAACTTGCGTGCAATTTTTTGTTAAATTCATAATCGAGTTTTAGTTGGACTTTTTATTTAGGTACTGTTTTTAGATTTTAAATAATGTATTTCATTAATATTTAATTCCGAAAAATATTATTCTACATTATAGATACCTACTTTAATGTTATAAATAAATAATACTCCAGACAATTAATTACACCAATCGTATGGCCCCAAACTTATGCATTAGGCTTAATACTTTGGGTACCATATAACGAACATAGAAAAATTTCAAACAGTTCGCTGCGTACATTGACCTGCCCGGGGATCAAACTCAAAACTGCGGCTTGGAAGGCAGATGCTGTGCCACCGTGTTAACGGACCAGTCATTCGCCAGTCATGAGTTATAATTATTCGAAATTGTTTTTTCAGGTTCTCGAAATTTGGTACCAATTTAGATCCAATGAATTCTTTTGTCCTTAGCTTTACATCGTATCATAAACGCCATATTGAATTCTTCAAAATACGTTGGAATAGGATGATCGGTTTGGGCTTTGTGAGTAAACATATGACTATACATGTCATGGTAAAAAGTAGGTAGGCACATATTTAAGCATATATGTATATCTGTTCTGACAAAACACAGGTTACGTCTGGTTTAAGATTTACTTTTTGGCCTCCAACAAAAGTAATTTCTTATAACTGAGGAGAAATTTATCTGACAGCTCATCTCAGAGCAAGCTTTCTTGACATTAATCCGCTGCATGTATTCGTGACTTCTTTTTCGAATTGCGACATTTTCATACAAAGGGGCTAATTATAATATGCTTTATCATACGTAAGAATTAACTGTAATTCTTTGGTTGAATGTTAAAACTTAACAATGAATTAGCCTAAGACCTGACATAATCTGACCAAAAAGCAATGCTACATTTATTTGAAAAATTAGGAACCAATTTCGAAATGTAAATGTATTCGTTCTCTATATTGGACTTTTAAACATTTTATAAATCAATATGTGAGGCGATCATGATCACATCATCACGATGTGAAGATACCTTGAATCAAACGGTCGCACCGAGTAGAGATTGTCGCCAAAGAGTTTATATTATAAGTTCACATTTATTTTCGTGGTTAAATTTCGACCACCGGGCGACCTCTAGTTACTAGCAAATACTTCAGACACCAGTGTGACCTCTAACTAATTATTAGAATTCGTTTATAAATTGACCTGGCTGGTAATGGAATCCGGCGCCCACGACTTGGAAGAAAGCTGCAATGCTACCTCGTCAATGGGCCAGCAGAAAAATAAAAGTCGAATGTTAAAATCCTTTTTTTTTCTTTCTTCATGGCATGGGTCACAGATTAGCGCATTGATCAAAGTCACGTATTGTATTAATAAGTAGAATTGTTATCGTAAAACTCTTCCAATAAAGTGATAGTAGACTTTACTGAAGTATGAAGTATGAAGTACTGGACTTCTTGGAAGAGCGCGAGAACTTCAGCTACACATGTTTATTTAGACCTACTCCATTCTCTTCACTTACACAGAACTTTAAAATACTTTAACTTTTGTACTTTAAAACTTTCAAAAATGTAAAAAATAGAAAATCTAAATAAAGTGACAACCTCACTTCTTCCTTCCCCGCCAAAAAGTCCTTTTAAAATCCTTATCGATATTGTTAGTACAGTAACAATAAGAAACTCGAGGTTAGAAATAAAATACCTTCCAAAATGTCTGAGATACGTATGATTTAAGAAAAATACTGATCAAATGCGAGTTGTACTCGCGCAACGAGGGCTCCGTACCACTGTACAATGTATCTAATAAATACATAATGTATTATGTATTTTACCAATGAAATATAAGTTGAACTGAGAAATAAATTAAGTTGCAGTGGAAAGGCGCCTTCTCCGATACTTTCTAACTGGAAATGTGAGTTTGTAAAGGTAACTATAAATCAATGATTTTCGGTTTGTTTCCTTTACTCGTGTAGTGAGAGCTTGCTTACTGCCAAATTTCATGATTCTAGGTCAATAGGAACCCTATAAGTTTAAACTCACCTCGTATTCTGAGTCCAAAGATCGGGGTTCATAATGGAGGACCCAAGGTTGGGGTTGAAGCTTGGCCTAATCGCACTTTCGGGACCTGCAGGCGCGTAAGAGCGTACACCACCTACAACACCTGGACAACAACATCTGGTCCCATCCTCCAGGAGCTTAACTGCTGTCCGCCGGCCGACCGTCCGCCTGCCTGCCAGAGAAGTGGAGCAACCGTGGACATGAGATCAGACGTGCAATTTTTGTACCACACGACACCTAACCTTAATAAATTTGTGATAACTGGATTATCAATTCACAATCTTTCGTTGCAGTGGCCGTCTATTTGACCGACTATTTGAATTTGACTGCATATTTGATATTAATATTAACTCGATACCTCTACGTGTTCCTGAAAAAAAAGGGCTTTACGTCTGTATATGTCAATCTTATTTGTCTAGACAGACAGACGTACAACGAAGTGACCTTATAGGGGTTCCTTTTTTGTACGGAACCCTAAAAATGGGTTCAAAATACGCATTACTGAATTTTTATTTTTCATTTTAGGTTTTGATTATCAACTTACGTTTTTGTAACTTTTAGCTTTATAGGTGTAAAGATGACAGAATAAATCGAGCATGACTTACAGACAGACAGACAGACCTGATGAAACTACAAGGTTTTTTTTGCCACTTTAACTAGGAAATCATAAAAAGCTTTTTGTAAATAACTGCTCTTATATGATAAATTTAATTAATTTAACTTAACCAAGTTTATTTAACTGTTATTCAGTTTGCGGCTCATTACGCTCATTATTTTATTTTAAAATCTAACGCACTGTATACCTATTCTGTATGCAACTTTGACTATAGTTATGCGGTTATATTATACCTATTTTTAGTAATAAATCTATGCACGTACATATGTAACAATCATAGATAATATCAGTCTCAACCACTGAGTACGCACTGAGTCCCAAATTGGATTTTATTCCTACAAAATATAGTCTTGTAGGGATAAACGAAAGAGAGAATACTTCAAGCATCATAACTACATTCTCACAGCTACTTACCGACCCTGTAGACAGTTGAGTCGATGTCGATACGTGAATACAAACAAGTTCGTAACACTGGGAATAACAAGATTTTCGACGAGACGAGCTAGGGATAAAAACAAAGGACGCAATTTGCCCTACCCACTGCGCTTGACTGATCCCACTGTTATCCTATACAGCATGGCTGGCCAATCTTTTACAACGTTAGCACCATAGACGCGAAAATAATATTTACCAAGAACTATTTCTGATATGTTCGACCATATGTTAGAAAGAGCATTAATATTATTTTCTGATATCGTATCTTTTCTATTTGATATTTTTATATTATATATCTATCCATTTGTCATCTTATAACTTGAACTGCATTGTATTCGTTTTCAAAATCATTGAAAATGTGTAGGTTAAGAAATAGTTTTATAAAACAGTTGTACATACAAGAGATTCAGGGATATATTTGTAAAGTTATTTAATAGAGTAAGGGAAGCTTATTAAAATTATTGTGCAATGCTGGTGTTGAAGCGTGTGGAAGTGGAAAGGGAAGTCTCGCATACTGTCAGAAAAAGGTACCAAATGATTGGATCATATCATGGGTAAAAGCGTATTAGAGATTTATGACTGAATAATATTAATATTTCTTGTTTATTTCCTGGAGTAGTGGATATGAATAAATTGACAAAAGACAAAGATAATTAGTTATGACAATACTAAAAAAGTAATATTATCTATTTCAACTACGAGTAATATTACAAAGAGGCAAAGTTTGTTAGTTTGGATGTAGAAGTCGATCTCTGAAAGTACTCATCCGATTTCAAAAATTCTTTGCCCTATATTTAGAATGGACCTTAAGGGTGGCCATAGGCGGTATACTATTCCGTTTTCCACGCGGACGAAGTTATTGGCAACAGCTATATTATATATAGTAAGTCTTTACAATTGATATAATTAAATTCATAAGAAGTTTGTTGAAGTTATTTACTTGAATATGTTGTGTATATCATTTTTTGGTTAACTGTACCTATATTGAAACAAAAACATTTCTATTTATTCAATTATTTTATTAGAATTGTGAGGCTTTAATTTAACAAAAATAGTTTTCAGAGGGTCGCAAGTCGCAAATTGAGTTGAATTTGCCACACCAGACGATAGCATAGAGTGAATCTTGGACGTACGTTTATATCACTTCAAATCTGTTGGGATGGGCCTCGATGAAGGTTGAATGATATGGAGAAACGAGTTGACTATTCGAGTTAGAATTTGTTTACAGAACTTTATGTTTAACATATTGATAAATTCTATAGAGCACTATGTCCAATTAGATAAATTAAGCTGTTATCTATCTATTATATATCCCACTGTAAATGAGTCGGTTATCGATTAAAACAGTCACCGTTCAATTAGCGTTTTAAGTTACGAAAATAGCAGTTTCATCTAGTATACAGGATTAATTTAAAAATACTAATAACCACTTAGTATTTTGTACTAAATATTATCTCCAATAATTTTTGTTTTACGACTTTCAAAAATTCATAACTTTTTTCTTTTATACAAAAATAAAAATACATGAAATGGTTCTGAAAATGACACCTACTCTACTTAGTCGCTAAAGCGGCACACGCACAGCGCGGCGCTGAGGCCCGGTGCGTAGCACTGCGCCATTGGAAATACGTACAGAGTAATTACGTTTCAGACAGTACAACAAAACTTAACAAATATTTCTTCAGGAACGTATTGAGTATTGAAAAAAGTCGTAGAACAAAAGTTGTTAGGTATGTTGATAGGAATTTTGAAAAAATAAAATTAGGGGTGGGACTCCCATACAAATCTGAGGGATCAAAAATCCAGTGTGCAACACGTGTAATTGTAGATAGGTCTTCAAAAATTATGTAGAGGTTTCGCAGAGTCTTTTATTGAAGGCAATAGTTAATGAGTTATGCGCTTTTACATCCGTTGAAAATATGTCCCATCTCTAACTTTTCATGAATGGGGTAGAAAATTCTGCAAAAAATAAGTAAAAAATTAATTAGAGTAATTTCAGTTGCACGTTCAGCACCCGCAGAAATATCTATTATAAACAGTGTCATTGAGAATCCCTATGAAATACACCGCCTACGGAACCCTTCACTATGCGTGGTCTGGCATGCGCTTGGCTGTTTTTTTATAAAGGTATTGCAATCAGTTGTATGCTAGGATACAAGCAATCATTTGTAAAATGTAGCGCGCTTAGCTACAATTATATAAAATATTAATTTAATTTTGTTGGTGCAACAGTTATCAGCAAATACTAAAAATCACAAATTATTATATAATATAATGGAGACATCTGTGTGTACTTAACTTTATGTAACAGATTTTAACGAGGTTGTCGTTATTAGGTAAAGTGTTCACTCTGACAGGTTTTATCATGTGAAATAAGAGTATGTGAAGTTTGAAATATAGGCAAACATAAAACACTGTAGCATAGCAAAAACACTAAAGAGACTCGAGATTTTTAAGGAACAGTATCATAGGTAAATATTAGGTATTAGGTAGACTATAAATTTATCTCAATCTTCACTAACGTCTCACTGAATATTAAGCCTCTAATCTAAAGGCATTCAAATAAAAATTCACATGCGATTTCAAATAAGTGTCGAAAATATTTAAAAGATGAAAAGTTCACTTCTTTCAAAGCAATGATAATTAATTTGCTGTTCGTAATGTTGTAACAATTATTATTGAAGCGATGTTGCTATTTTTTTAAACAATATCATGTTACAATTGAGATCAACCAAAAGGATGATATGTATTTTTTGGTTAAGCAAGTTTGCTTCGGTTTTATAAGCTTAAAACGATATTTTAGGAAAGTTCAAGGAAGGCAGCGTTTCAATAAAACGATATTTTTCCGTGTAAATTGACGTGTAATACATTTAATTTATAAAGAGATAAAATTTCACATCTTGTAAATATTAGACATTTTCTTATAATTCCATTTCATACTGCAAATAACTTAAAAACATATAACATAATATTACAGACATAACATTTAATTTAATTTATTAAATCTACCACATTTAACTAAGTTTATAATAAGTTCTTCTTGTTTAAAGTCCCATAATAATATTTTAATAAATCGAAATTTTTACAATATTATATAAATATATGAATAATAGTGAAATCATGTTAAATAATATAAAATCAACGGTAGATACGTAATATTCTATTATAGTATAAAAAATACTCTTAATGACATACGGAAATATGATTATTATTTATAAATATGTAGCATTTATTATTTGTTTGTTTCAAAATTCAAGTAGTTACATATTATTGTAATGATGTTATTAAATTTTGTTTACCATTGACAAGAGATTTTAAAATAAAATTACAAGATTTAAATACTCCGAAAATATACATAATATAACATAATACGTTTATTTAAATAGGAAATAATTCATCTGTTATTTGCGACAATTTGTGTTTAATTAATTACTGTACCGTACCTTTAACAAATAAATTCGTGATATTTTGTATTATGTATAGTAATTGACAGATTTTTTCAATCCTCCACTGTATAGGACTGTGTATAATAATATCAACTAAGGTAAGGTTAGGATATATTTAAACTGAAATCAATGACGTAACATTTAAAAAAATACAAAAATTGTGTATGTCATTTGACTAGACTTAATTCATAATTTTATTTATTATACCTATACATGTAAAAGGTTTTCAATAAAACCACAATGATTGTAATAAGTTCACATTCAATTACATATTTAGCTACATTATATAATATATTAGTTCTAACTTACGATATACTTAAAGTATATGTATAAAGAGTGTATAGCAAGGAAGACATCGATAGCCTGCATGAATTTCTTCATAAATATAGAAATACAGTAGAAACTATTTAATTTAATGCGTAACAATTTTGACTTAATTTTGATTACTTTTGTATGTTTTGCAAGCCTTAGTATTTATTTATTATAGTTTCGACTCGATAGAATAACATTTTCGTCACACCACAAAATTGTAAAAACGAAATAATAGATACTACAAAGTATTTTTTAATTTAAAGACATTGATTTTTAAAATAGTCCTAAAATATTTTGCGGGGACATTATAACTCAACATACATTGAAATAGAATTCCCTTATTTCGTATTTTTTTTATTTTGAAATTATTACATTTTCTAGCCTTTGTTATTTAACGATTAAGATACATAGGCACGGTGTACTTTGAGGGTAACATGCAGGATGCAGAGCACATCTTTATTGAATGTTGTATTGGTTTATACCTTCCGCATATTATATTTAAGATAAGTTACGGGCAATATTGAAAGATGACTAAATTTTATTCGGTTTGACTTAGCATTCATAATATTGCCGGTAAAGTGTAAGTTCATCTAAGTGAAGTTAATTTATTAATTAAGTGTACATTTATACAATACAAGTTGACCGAGTATCTTCTAGGAATCGATAAGTTAGCCCATAAGCTGACGTTAGTTTACTGTGTTCGTTTAAATTATTACATAGAACAAAGTTTTTAGTTCATCATTCTCGGATAATTAAATTCTTTATAATTTAAACGGTGTATGTAAAGCCATCGAGTCGAAACATTCCTGAAAATTGAGCAAAGGTTGTCACTCATTTATCATTCCGACGTTCTTATCTGATCAACAACTCTTTGAATAATGTTGCTCTGTCGCTTCGCGCGATTAACAAAAAATGTTATTCAGTAGGATACAAAGATGTCGGTGGATAATATATACCTTTACCTTTTGATATGATGAATGTGCATCCATAGTCCTACATAGGTACTACAATCTAAATTTTGATAGTGGGTGGAAACGGAATGGAAAACGGAAACACATCTAGCTTCTGAGCAACAAAAAGCACCAGAAAAATCGATTCGACATTGAAGAAAGGTAGGGCGGACATAACACTGCACGGTGCCTGTGCAGTAGAACGCTAGTGTTAGTAAAAGCAAGTGACCTGGAATTGTCTTTTCACGATTGTACAATAATTTCAAGGTTATCGAGTTATTTATTCAATTTTTATTTTATTCTATTAAGTAACTTTTAGCTGAGATTAATTATTTTTATTATTATGAGATTTTTGCTGAGATTAATAGGGATCTGTAACGTGTGAAAGCGTGGGCTGCGTCGCATGGGCTTTTAGTTAATCCCAATAAGTCTCAAGCTATTATAATTAGCAGTAGGCATATGTGCAATTTAATTGATTACTCCTCTCTATCTCAAATTGCTTATGACGGTACCACTATTCCTTTTGTTGATTCAGTTAAAAGTTTAGGTATCACTCTTAACAAAAATCTATATTGGGCACCACATATTAACGACATTAATAAAAAAGTACATTATACATTTCACTCCCTTAAACGTCTCCAATACTTTTTGCCTTTGCATAGCAAAATATATTTAGTTCAAAGTTTAATCATGTCTATCGTCGACTATGCTGACGTTTGTTTCCTCGATGCTACCGAAGAGTTGGTGAACAAATTAGAGAGACTTCAAAATTCATGTATTCGTTATATTTTTGGCTTACGTAAGTTCGACCATATCTCTGAATTTAGGACGCGTTTAAAGTGGCTTCCCATCCGTTTACGTAGGAATATGCATATTCTTTCCTCACTTTATAATATTTTGCATTCCCCATCGTCACCATCTCATCTTAAGGAGCGTTTTCAATTTTTAAGGTTACCTGGAACTTCAAGTCGTAGTCATTTATCTACTTCTCTTCAAACACCTTCCCATTCTACAAACTTTTATTCTCATTCTTTCACTGTACTTTCCGTTAAACTATGGAATGATCTTCCTCCCTGCGTTCGGGACAGTCCATCCCTAGTATCCTTTAAACGAGCTGTTAAAGAGCATTATATGAAGAGTTAGTTCAAAACAAATATTTCACTTGGGTATAATTATCATGTATATAATATATATCGTTATTGAAAGTATGTATATTGTATATATATTTGTATTTATATATGTCAAATTTATATATTTATGTGTACTGATATATTGATTGCATATGTTTTTGTTACTGTATTTCGTATTCATTATTATTTATATTTAGTTTGATAATATTGTGTTACACACAGTGTCTACCTTTCTTTCTTTCTTTATAAAATTTCTCACTCGCGGGTTCGCTGGGAGAAATTTCTTATAGAAATAAGCGGTACCTTTTGCTCTTTTTTCAATATGTATCTCTCTTTGTATATGACGTTGTGTGTGCAATAAATTGTTAAATAAATAAATAAATAACTTTATCTGTATCAGGAGTAGGCAATATGTCAAAGTTTACAAATTGGTGTGTTATATATCTAGTTTAAAAATATGTCAACAGTTTTGACGTCATGAAATATTTGTGTACAGTATATAAATTTTAAAGTTATCGTTTACCGTAAGTAGTGCCTGAGGTTTCGTATGTGAAAAACTTTATGAGGATTCTAAAAGAACGACATCGACTTTACTTTTAATAGCACAACGGCAAGGGTAAAAAATTATCGTATATTTAGTTGCAATGTAATGGCTAGTGTCGAAAAGTGATGTTTTATTCTTACAGTTTTTATTTCATTATTACGCTTTTTGTGATAATATTATGTAATAAGTAATCTAACAATGTGTATTGGTTAATACGTCGTTGATTTATACTATTGAAGAAATACGAGTTGACATTATAATGAGTAACAACCTTGACAAATATTACTCTGGAGACATTGTAATGAAAATAAATATTTCAATAATTGGAAGAAATCATTATTGAGCTATGTTATATACTCAGTAGTAATTAGTAATTATACTATGTATAGTCTACTAATAAGTTCAATAGTTCCAGTGAGTTCACTGACCTATTTTATCACGTGTTACTAGATAGATATAGAATTAATTTTGGCTGTTATTTTAATTAATTTATGGTGACATTAATAGGTTATATAAAAATATTTATTTCCATTAAACGTAACCACGAAACCGAATGTTCTATTAAAAGAATGGATCCATTTTATGGCCAATAAATGCTATGCTAATATGTACGATAGAAACAAAAGGGATCGACACTTATACTTAATAGAAATTAGAGATATTATTATAAAAATTTGTGGAACGATAAGATAATCATTAATAAAAAGTAAGTGGCCTTCAGAAAATTATTTAGACTCGAAATAACCTCTAAATAACGCCAAAATAAGTACAGGTGTAGGCCTGTACTTATTTTGACATACATACCCAGACTTGTAGAAGTTTGAGTATGTATCTAGTAAAGAATTCGATAGACGTACTTTAGACTAGTACGTTTTTTAAACCAATCTGACCGATACTCTAAACCGGATTCTTCGGTTTGGAAAGTTTAATGTTTATTTAAATTTAAATGTTTTTTCTTCCGTTAATTTTCTGTTAGTTTAATTTCAAATGGTTATCTTAACATGATTGATTAAATTGTATTTTTGATATGTACTAATATTTTAAATGTATTACCCTTTTCCTTACCAGTTAAAATAAACATATTAATTTCTTCGCACATACTAGCTTTACGTAACCATTAGACGGTAACCATTACTTTCTTAGCAAGATTCAGGCATTTTACAGATATATTTATATCAATTGCAAATAATTTGATGATTATATGTTTATAAATATAACTAAGATTATATATAACGGAACCATTAAAAAAAATATAATAACTGATCAGTAATAATACGATTTTACTTATATTTATCACGAAATGTATTTCCTATAATTATTGGCAGCGGAAGGAAGGTTGACTGGCATAACACGCAAATAGTTTCACGATACGAGTAGGTATATTCGCGAAGCGCTCAAATATACCAATAACCTAAATATATCCAACAAGGTATTTAACTTTAAGTCCACATTTAACAGAAAACAATATTGAGATTTAATATCTAAATAGTATAAAACAGTTGCAACTAGTGTTAGTCTGTGTTTTACACTTTTCAATGCGGTTTCATCATGATGTAAAACATTTAGCTAGGAAGTTTTATATGTATAATACATTCACATTTAGTTTATAGAAGTAGAGAAATACTGAGGTTTCAAAATGAAGTCCCTGTGCGTAGCCGGGCGAGTCGCTACTTTCACATAAAAGATGGAAAAGCACTCTTAGGCCCTAAGCGCTGTTTACATTTTCTAGTTGAGTAATTTCTACTGGACTAGATTTCAGACACACAGGATACAGGATTTCAGATAGACAGGAATTTGTAGACGGTTGAACCGCAGCCTTAGTGCTGCCTAATCAGCTGCCGAATCAAACGCAATACGAGGCTGAATACTATTCATAATTACTCAGAATATTAACTCCTTGTGCCTCTAAGATGCCCATTGCCCAAATTGTAAAATAGAGCATTTAAGTAACAACATAATAATAATAATACTTCAGACAATTACACAGATTGTGTGACCCCAAACTAAGCAGTAAGCTTGTAACTATGGGTACCACACAACGAACTCTAGGGGGAGTTCCCAGTAACACCCAGACTCCAAGCTAATTTAGAAAGGTTCGTTTCCTAAATTGACCTGACCGGGGATCGAACCCGGGACCCTAGCTTGGAAAACAGATGCTATACCACTGCGGCAACGGGTCAGACAACAACAATCTCTTTTGGGAAAACATTCTATGTTATGTACGTACGTTGCTTGAATCCAACAGTACGAGTAATCGCACGGTATTCATAGATGATACAGGAATATTCTATTTCTTAAAAAAACACATAATATTAACGTATACGGCTTAAATCTAAGCCAAAAAACCGCGCAAACCACTTTCAAAGATTACAATATTGCACCATTTTTTAGCTACGGTCATCACCAGATTTATGATGCCTATTACAACGAATAGCATTTTGGAGCAAAGTCGTCTTCCTATCCGCTACCAATGCCTACCATATAATGTTTTCGCTTTAAGCTTTTAGATTTGCGTGATATATATCATAGGAATATATTTAGGTAGAAGAAAAACTTAGAACTATATCCATCTGTTCTTGCTGTGAAAAAACAAACAGTTTTCATTATGAACAGCGGTGAACAAAATAATTTTGAAAGAAATAAAGGCTTAAGCGTTAGATTAAATACCGTTTGTCGAGTGCCACTCGATCGTAGATAATGTTAACTAGTTCTTGGGAGCCAAATCTATGTTTTGGGTATTTATCAAATTTCAAGAACAAAGTTTCACTTTAGATGACGGAGAGATCGCCTTAGACTTCGGTGTTAGATTTTTCTTCACTATTCGAACATCTCTCAGAAAACAAATTTTGTCACAGACACCTTGTAATAATACACCTCATTAAGTATAAAACCACGTAAGCAGTAGTCAATTTAACGTGCTTCCGAACTTAATAATATTTCTTGTAAAGGAAATACATTTTTAAATGAAATAAATATTCTACTGCGGACATTTTAAAAAGAAGATTTCAATGCATATATTACGTCATAACTTTCCTTATTATTAGAATAACAATTTACGACAATAACACAGTACTTTCAACGTGAAACCACTGAGCTGTTGCAGCCTAAAACTCAGTATGTAAACAAAGGTAGAAAAGCCAATTACTAATTATGGGAGCGGCATGGGTGTGTGTGAAACTTGACACTGATGTGAAAGGACTTGTTATATTTTATAGAAAATTTTAACACCTACTCCAAACAATAAGACAAATTAATTTAACCCAAACTAAGTACTAGTTTTGAACGTGCCTCTAAAGGAATTATAGGAGCATTCACCAACATTTAGACTCCAATACTCTTCAGAAAATTTCGACGCATTTTCGCCCAGGTATGCGAGTACTTTTGATATTTCCGTCACCTAACACTTTGGCTGCTTGATCTTTATAAGTCAGCCTTGGTCTTCCTTGGCTCTGCTACCATTTACTTTCGCTCTGTTGATTTGTTCATCAATCTTTCATCACTCACTCTTTCTATGTGCCCGAATCATCTAAGCATTTCTGTCTTCATTTTTGCAATCCTGTCATACAGCGTATCTCTCCATTTTTTATTCAAAAACAGACTTGGTAGCCACAGACACTGTGTCAACAGGTCAATAATATTCAAAAAGAATACAGCTCTCTGTTGTTATAATGTCGCATAGGACAAAATATGCAAAGCAATTGAGTTGGATGAAAATATTTATAGCGATGATCTGAAAGGAATATTTAGATGGTATAATATAATATATTATAATATATTCTTATTCATATCATACCATATTGTATTCCTGATAGTAATCTTCATGCTGTATTCCTGAAGGGGTAGTCAGAGAGAACGGAGTGTCATGCGCAGCGGTCCTTGCATACTGCTTTCGCTTCCACAAATCTCGTCGTTCTCTTCACACATTTTCGCCGAGGTATACGAGTGACTTTGACATTGCCGTCAACTAACACTGGCCGTTTGATCTTCGTAAATTAACCTCGGTCTTTTTTGGCAGTAATATAATGCAGTGTAATGTATAGTGTAATGCACATAATCTTTTATAGGTCCGTACTATTTTTTCCAACTAAATATATTCCTGTGATACAACTTTTTATTAAAGTTAGTTTAATACAAATAATTTAAGGTTACACAATCCTAATTTATTAACGCAGCATATTTTAAGAGCTTAACAGTGGCTGAGTGCAGCGAGTGCACATATTTGATCTCATCTAATTTAATGACGGGTTGACGCACAGCTATATTCTAGATGTCGTGGCTTTTCAAAACCTCGAGCACAGAAAATCAATATTAGCAGAAAAACCAGTGAATTATGGTAAATGTACTTACCTTACTTATTACAAGAATGTAAAGAAAATGAAATGAAAAATCATTTCTGTCATACATCATTTCTGTTTTCTAAAAATATTGTTTAATGTCACGTGACCTAAGTGGTCTAAGTGACAATAATACGTACCGTACAATATATTATTCTGAAAGACCGATATTAATCTGTGAAACAGTGAAATCGACAATAGAATTATCAAGAATTAATAATTATTGTGACTTGTATTTCTTGGAAAGAATGAGTGATGAAAGACTGACGAAGAAAATCTATAGAGCAAAAACGAGTGGTAAAAGAAGCCAAGGAAGACCAAGGCTGACTTATGAAGATCAAATAGCTAGTGTTAGCCGACGGAATTGTCAAAAGTACTCGCATACCTAGGCGAAAACGTGTGAGGAGAATGATGAAATTTGAGGAAGCGAAAGAAGTATGTAAGGACCGCGATGCTTGGCGCTCCGTCCTTTGACTACCCCGTTAGGGATACGGTGTGAAGATATGTATGTATGTATATCTCTTTTTTATTTCTTTATTCTCTTATATAGATATTGGTAGGATACATACATTTTATTCTGAGGTGAACTTGAATTCATTCAACAAAAACATGCGGAAGGTAGTTCATATCAATATGCATATTAATATGATTCTATACTGAGTTTAAGCAAATTAAATATTTTTCTTGCAGTACAATTATTTGTAACCGTGAACGAAATTAGTATTGTTACTTAGTAGTAAGTGCACGCGCCGCGGTATTTTGATTCTTGAGATATTATTTTATTAACGCGATTTTAAAGGAATTGTAAAAATCGATATGTTATAACTATTTCAAGGATTACTTTGTAATTTTAGGAGATTAAATGAAGAATTTGATTTACTATTTCAATTTTTCGAATGTTTTCAGTTACACCCGATATAATATTGTATATTTTATTGTATAATGTACATTGGATGTGAGTCACGTGAGCGTAACGTTTTCGCGCAGACACGGGTCGGCCGTTAGATGTGAATATCAAATACGCCTATGGAAAGTATATGCAATGATATTTTTTGCGTCTGTAATGGTACGCGTTGGACACGCTATTATGTGTCTATAGATACGAATGCTTCTTTATGTGCTTGACGTTTGGTAAGAACGATAATCAAAACATTAATTACATAACTACGACGTGACCGATTAAGCAATCGATTTTGTTACTAAATATTTTATTGTTTTCATTGTATACGTGCACACACATATGCATTTATGTTATACGTTAAATGAGATTTGCGTACAAAAGTGTTAATTATTTTTTAAAGAAATTTCTTCCACGTGTTTTACATACATATACATACATACATACATACCTACATACATACAGCGTGAGCTGTATCCCTAACGGGGTAGTCGGAGATGACGGAGCGCCAAGCGTCGCGGTTCTTACATACTTCTTTCGCTTCCTCAAATCTCATCATTCTCCTCACACATTTTCGCCTAGGTATGCGAGAGCTTTTGACATTTCCGTCTGCTAACACTCTGGCTATTTGATCTTCATAAGTCAGCCTTGGTCTTCCTTGGCTTTTTTACCACTCACTTTTGCACTATAGATTTTCTTCGTCAGTCTTTCATTACTCATTCTTTCCATGTTCCCGAACCATCTTAGCATGCCTTTCTTCATTTTTACAATACCACTGTCGTGCAACTCTGTGATACTGCGTAACTTGTATTTTATTTATTTTCAAATAGTGTTGTTTTTCCAATGTATAGTATAGTTAAGACTCTTAAAATATCTTACAATAATAATTAAGGTTTTACATAATATGGTTTACTTATACCAAGACGATAATGTATTGTTTAATTCGATACAAACATTGAACAATTATCACCATTAGCCAACGTCTTTCAATGGCTTCCAAGAGACATGCAAACACCAAGAACTGCCATTTGAGTATTATACAAACTAAACTTTTTAAGATTTCCCATTCACAACATTTATATATGTTTATAAATACTCACTTCTCAACATGATATGTTTTTGTTGCGTAATTAATTGCTCCTAATGTTTAACAAAATATACTGTTCATTACTGGTGTCTTATTTCTTAACGATCGTATTAATTACATTTCTTATTTATTTTTATCTAAGCCTCGAAATAATCATAAGAAATTATCGATGAAACTGGAAGAATTACATACATAACTGAAACTCGTAGTAAATGATCACAATAAACAATCAGTTTAATTCTTGAAATAAAAATGCATTTCGTTACAAAAAGATAAGACAGTATCAACGATTCTTATATGACATAACACTGTTTATCGTAATGCCAACTACAGCCATATTACGAGCTAGTTGAAATTACCATATTTTAAGGGTTTTCTAGCATTCGGTGTAGGGGAGACGTATAAATCCCTAACTCTCTAATTCAGTCTCATAATTGCGCATACATAAGTAAAATGTCAATATACAAAGGAGTTAAACAAGCATCTCTAAGCTCATCTTGTACAGTACAACGGAAAATTTGAGAGAAATTTGAGCGCAACAAACACTTATGCAATAATTTTTACGGTAATCAGAAACAATATTTGTGTGTTTGTATATGACACAATAGTCTATAGGTCTTATTTGAATGAAATATAATAAATTACATGAAAATTTGCCTTTAATGTGTTGTTTTACCTAACACTCAGCTTTACATAATTAGCAAAAGTGATGTTATATCAGTGACATTTGTGTTTAAGTTGTTCCATATTAAACTAAAAATATTTATAAATAAAACACAGAAATAATAAGGACGTAATTATATAATAAGATATTTAAACACTATAATGGCACACGAGTATTATTAGAATGATAAGTGTATGGTGTATTACACATGAAGTTGATGAATTCAATTCGGAACTAACGATTTTAACTGGTAGTTGGGTAGGCGTTGGTTCAATTCGGACCACATTTACTGCAAAAAAAAAAACACAGTATTAAGATTTTTATTTGTGACCGAAGAGTATTAAGCAATATAACCCTTCGGGTAAGTTTGTAGTACTTAAAAATAAGACTTAAAGTTCTTTATTCGAGAAACTTCGAGATGAGCATTTTAAATGTATAATACTTAAGTAATTGCTCAAGTAAGCTAAACATTTTGAAAAACCTAATTTATCATATTTTGAAAAATCTGTAACGAAAATAATGATCGTCATTGAGTCGGGGATTATTGCGTATTTCCAACTTAAATTCTGGATTGTGTTTGACATGGTATTGTATGACAACAAAAATGTTTACCGCGGCACAACGACGCGAACAAAGTTTATATACAAAAAGATTTTTCTTCATTTATTATCGTTTAATTATACGAATACAAAAGCTAAAAACGGCCAATTTATTTGAATTTGTTCCCGTAAATACTAAATATACAATGTTCAAATGAGAACATTCATAACAAAATCTATACAAGGATATCTATACTACTATATAAATCTCTAGCGTCTGTCTGTAATTATAACTTTACTGTAAAATTTTGTGATACATAGTCATTTTATGACTCACTGACTTCGATTCTACCATTTTTAAAATTTTTGTCTGTCTGTCTGTATGTCGTTTTATAATTGAAGAACGGCTTGACCGATCTTGATGAAAATCAGTACGTAGTAGAAATATGTGATTGCGCTCATGATAGGTTACTTTATTTTTTAGAAATTCTGCCTCTAAAGGGGTGAAAAGGGGGACGAAACTTTGTATGGGAAATGGTAAACTGCTGAATCGATTATGTATAATTTGGCAAGAAGATAGTTTGAATTCAAAAAACAGCCATAGGCTACTTTTTATGTAAAATCTACCCCTAAGAGGGTGAAAAAGGAGATGAAACTTTGTATAGGAAACGTTAAAACTTGGTAATGATAAAATTTGGTGCGGTGATAAGACTTTTTTTTATCAAAAATACATAAGCTACTTTTTTATCAAAAATCTGTGAAAGGGGGACGGGCGGGAGTGGGACGAAATTTTGTACAGGAAATGCTAAACCGCTGAACTGATTATGATGTAACATGGATATTGTTGGACACCTGGGAACGGACACAGGCTACTTTTTTATCAAAAACTACCCCTAAGGGGCTGAAAAGGGGGATGAAACTTTGAACGGGACGTGTTGAACCGCCGAACCAATTATGACGTTTGGTACAGAGATAGATCTTCCCGGAGACAGACGCAGGCTAGATGTAGACTTTTTTTCTAAAACAATCTTTGAACGTACCATGTACATATACATATAAATAATCTAACCTAATCCGGGAGAGTCACGAAAAAACTTTCCGCGCAGACGAAGTCGCGGGTACAACTAGTAGATGTATACATATAACAGAACAGGGGAGGACTGAACTACTTCACTCCATTACATTATTGACTACTAATCATAAATAGTAACGAGAAAATACATAACAAAACGACTAACTCACGCATATACGCAAAGGTAAAATTCAAAAGTGAAGCATAGAAAATAAGCCGACCGCCGGTAATGATACGGCACACTACATTCAGATCCAATAAGCGGATCGACTCCCATTTTGCTGAAAAAGAGCGCAGCAAGTAATGGTTTTAATTGTTGCTGTTACTACTTAGATACTATTGTCTAAAAATCTTACACAAAAAGGAAATACTTATATTTTGGTAATGATCTTGTCTATTTTCACTGATCATAGAAAAAATATTGTAATTAAACTATTTCAAAAAACTCGATATTGTAAATTATACATCCACATGAGTTTCTTCTTGAGTTATTCTCAGTACGGCTTTTTTCGAACCAGTAGAAGATTTGACGTTGAAAAATACCTCGTAATTGGATTTATTTTTTGTCGAATTTAATTTTGAATTTAATATATCACTTCTCATATGAAGTTCTAGATAAACATCCACTGTATGAACTTAGACTACCCGAGCACTAAAGTAATATTATGTAGGTGTCATAGAAAAAACCAGAGCACTTAAAAGTACCAACGTTCGATAGTGATTTTAACAAGTGTTCTATTTAACAAATTAACGATTACCCTAATTGCGCAACTATTGATTAAAAGTAGATATAATAGTTCATCCTTTTTGGTGTTCCCATTGTAAAGACATAATAAGTATCTGTCTGACATTTTTCAATGGTCTAATATGTTAAATTGACTTTCGAATTGATATTCGTTTTCAACAACAGTTATTACGCAGTTAGGCAATTTACAATAATTGTGAAGTTTGTCTTCACAATTATTGTGAATTATCTTTCATTTAGATATACTCAAATTATAATTACAAATACTCATTTTCTTAAAGCGAATTAAAAAGTCTTTGAATCTCTTTCTGAAATAATTCTTATATTGCGTATTATTACATTTCTTGATAATATAGACCTAGATGCTGCCAACGCAATTATTTTTGTATGTAGGATTTCTTTTGATTAATATTTATCTTTCCGTTGTATAAATATAACTGACAGATACTGTTGTAGCTACAATTTTATCTTATTTTACAGTATTTAAACAATTATTTAATACACGTCGTTTTCTGGCAACGCTTAGAAACTTAGTTTAGATTCGAATCTAATTTACAAGGTACACGGCTAATGACAACGAACTCGGCAATTACAATCATCAAAATAATGGAAATAGTTCCATTTTCGTATGAATAATAAATGTTGTCATTACCCTTTGTTAATATCTACCGAAATAAAGAATATGTGTGTATCAATATGTGGATATTTACGACTGTATAAGGTTGTCACTAATGTTACCTCCATGAATCACTATGCGAAACGGATCACTTCTTATAAATCTCTACTTGCGTATCTGCCTTTTGAAAAATATTGTAATCAAACTCTATTTTAAGATGACGTTGAAAAATACTGATACTGCATTGACTTTCTTGCCGGTTCTTCTTAGCACAGGTTTCTTCGAATGTATATTTGACGGTTAAAACATACATCAAAGTAGATTTTCCTCATGCGTTTTCGTATAGGTAAGCTAGCGTGCTTTTTTCATACATACATATATAATTTCACGCTGTACCTATCCCTAGTCATATAGGCAGGTGTCGCGTTCTTTATTTACTTACTTCTTTCGGTTCTTTAAATCTCATATTCAACTCTGAGTGAGTTTTTTTCGCAAGAGATATGCTAAGCGATAGTTGCAATAGGGACACCTGACAGAATGATCTATATAATCAACGAATTCGGAAATATATATAACTCATAAAATATCTATGTTTTGAATGTTTGAGCTATAGTTACACAATTAAGCCTCTAATCTAAGGAATGTGTTTTCACATCACATCACCCATCCAATAGTTGATCGCGTGCAGAGTTGACTAACCTCAGCGATCGTGTCATTCACGACGATATGTTACGGGTCTTCACTATGATACTAATCACACATAATATTACCAGATACTAATATTGATTTATGTATACGTAATTACAGAACATTCGAATGATTTCTGAAATGTAATAATTATTGACTTATGGAGTCTTTAATGTAGATACAAAATGTCTCCCTATAATAAAAATGGTTGCCTAAAATAGAATTTTACAAGGCAATTAGTACATATTTTATACGCCATTAATATTTATTAAACAAGAGCGTCTTTCACAGAACTGAGCCATATAAACGAAATCCGTGATTATACCTTCGTTTAGGATATCCATTTTGGTTTAACTTTATTCTCGTAGTCTTTAGGATTTGGACAACACCCGCCATCGTTAGATTCGTTGAGAAAAACAGAAGCGTTTTAAAAAACGTACTTACAGTAATGATTATAATAATAATATTAATAAATGTGCCAAACAATACACACCCATCATCTGGTCTCAAATTAGGGCATTTCCCTGTGGCATGAGAACCAGACAACGACTACTAGGGGCGTTTCTCGGTACACCCAGACCAAAGATAATCTAGAAAAGTTCGTTTCCTATATTTACCCGGCCGGGAATAGAGCCCAGAACTTTCCGGGCTTAAACACGACGCCTGCACCACTGCGCCAACGAGGTCGACATTTATGGACGAAATGCACATAAAATATATTTTTTTAACATTCTATGAGACTCCTTTTCTCAGGATAGTAAGTAGGTATCGTACGCTCGCGTTCACTCCATAATACACCTAATCTTACAGCAAAGATTTCTTACAACAGAGATTCGGAAGGTACGTTTTTGACTCTCACGAGAATTCTTATATTTTCTAGGATAAAAAATATAATAAATATTTACGTCAAATTTAAGTTATCACTATGCTATGTTTTTATTAAAATCATTCCAGTAGTTTTGCATTGGTGAACATTTCTTTTTTATTTTTATGTTAAACGAGCAAGCGAGTCACCTGGTGCAACGTGATCATCGCCGCCCATGGACACCCGCAATGTCCGGGGAATCACGGGTGCGTTGCCGGCCTTCAAGCGAAGGAGGGGGAGGGGGAGATGGGTCACCGGTCCTCTCACAGGAAACAAGGAAACATGAGCAATACATGCTGTTATTTCATGCCGATATTCTGTGAGAGGGTGGTATTTCACCGGGCGAGCCAGCCCAATTCGTACTGCAATGCAGCATGGCTCTACCACAAAAGAATTGATTGATCGAAAAATATCGATTACACAAGTTCCCATTTACATTAGCATTTGCAAATAAATATTCCTTAAAACGCAAAGAATAATTCAATAGCAATGTAAACATGCTGCTCTTTTCTTTTAGAATAGTATAATAAAAATTCACTAAATATTTTTAATAATGATCCAAAGAGACATTCAGACCCAATATAATAAGTTTTGTATAATATATTGCAATTTACTGAATAGCATTTCAAACAAGACATAGAACTCATTATGTATTTTTTCTTGGGTTTCGTTTGTCAGTATATAAAAATATTACGTCTATTATCATTAATTTGGCACGTTGACCATCGCGTCAGTAAATACATTTTAATATTACATTGTTCGCTTGCTATTCACATTGGCAAAATAAAATGGCTTTGCGACATTGATGAATTCATAAAGCGAAGATTGCGTGTTACTGTGGCACAATGCGGACGGTTCTTTTGAGAAATCGCCGAATTTTCAAATTAAAGGTCGGCGGAGATAATAAATATACAAAAAGTAATATGAGTATATTTTATTATGACTTTATTACACTGTGTATAATTTTAATGAGTTCTTTAATTCACAGATAAATTTTGTTGTTTAGTAGTTGTTTCTTCCATGCGTACTTATACTTAGCTTTATTAATACAATATTTTTCACAGGGAAATCATTATTACTATTTATGTAATTGCAATAATAATAATTTGTAATTTATCTGTGTCTGTGTATCGAAAACATTAAAGAAAGAAATATATAGATTAATAATATTAACTGTAGGTGTTACGGCCAAATACCTATATCCCCAAAAATAATTATTTATATATACCCGCAATTGTCATAGTATCTGTCATACTCCGCCGCTTCATTTTGCTACTTGTTTTTATGAGTAGTCTATGATCGACTTCTGACACCGTCGATATACGATCGGTCTACTTAACCGCGCCGCGCTGGTCACTGTGACCTTTTCTTCTACGCAACGTCCAATACAATCGAAGGCCGCTAAATACAACAGGAATAGAGAGCAGAGGAGCTGCAACTAATAAGGATTCGGATCATCTCAGGAGTGACCGTAGATGTATGGAGCGGCTTCTTCTAAAGAAAGGTACCTATTGAACTATTTTATCCACCCGCCCCGAGTGCTTGTATTGAGGGTTGTATTGCTCAATCGCTGCCACACTCACAGTAGGTAATACGCGTATAGGTAATTAATGGATCTCACTGACACATTCTTTATCCTCCATCCTTCTACGTTTCGTCGGTGTTTAAGAAAACTAAGGATCACGTAGGTAATTATGTGTTGAAAGTCATTGTTTTTTTTACTTTTCTATAGTTGGGTGACTAAAAATACAATATGGGCTCACCCGTAACAGTGTGGTTCTGCACATCAGCAAACCCTTCGCCTATGCTTGCGTAACTGGGTATCGTACTCAAACAGGTGATATCAACAGTTTGGTTGAGGTACAGTTGTAACGTCGCTAATGGGAAGTGCAGCGAGGAGTTGGTCATTGACAACGGCATCCCGTGGTGGTGACGGTGAATGTTGACCGTCCCGTGGGGAATGGTAAGGCGTTCGTCAACCTGTTAAATAAAATACAATTATCTTTATTAATTTACATTTATGAATGAATGAATTAATTTATGGCTTTATGAATATTATATTTTAAATAACTATTGTAGAATGATGTTGAAAAAATGATACCTGACTGAATTTCTTGTCGGTTCTTCAGGTATTCTTTTCTAACCGAACTTAAATAGATTTGACGTTCAAAAATACCTTGCTATTGAGTTTACTTGAATAAATTGATTCGACTTTGACTTTAAATACATACATTAAAAAAGATCAGCTAAGTGTATGCTGTACACTGTACAGCACACTGACGTGCGTGCGTACTGACGCACCTTAGGATTTTATAGCAACTTTGGATAAACAAAACATGTAATTCAATATAAAAACACTAAATTAAAAAAAATCAATAACCAAAATGCGTCCAAAATCAAAACATTTGCAAAAAACTCATTATTACATTTCTAAATCTCGTATCTGATTTTACTTTACCAATTTGCATCTCTGTGCCTTTCAACTCAACCCAAAGACGACAGGCGGACAAACCGACATATCGACAGACATTATGAAACTCTAAGGTATTCCTTTTAGCCGTTTTGTTCATTTCATTTCTCAGTCACAATAGATTAACACCAAGGCGCATTTAATCATACTCTGATGTCTTTTCCAGGAATAATTATTTGGGCTTACAATTTACAACCCGATACCTTTACCCGATGCCTCTTCCTGAAATAATTATTTGGGCTTACAAATGGCAACACTGAAACATATGGCAGCATTGTCC
This sequence comes from Zeuzera pyrina, assembly GCA_907165235.1. NCBI lineage: Eukaryota > Metazoa > Arthropoda > Insecta > Lepidoptera > Cossidae > Zeuzera > Zeuzera pyrina. Next base: position 19,848,026 of record OU015625.1, on the reverse strand, counting down.
TTCCAGAGTGGATAAGACCATAAAGGTCGCACCATAATACATCATCCAACATCCGATCAGTACCACCCTCATCTCTTGGCGGTCCTCGCTATCAACGAGCGGTCACGTTATGGGCGAGTTGACACCTTGCCTTCAATAACTAGATCCCTCGTGGTTAAAGAGTGGACACCACACCGCACCGAGCAGTTGAAGAATTGTTGCAATGTCACCGAACCTTGGCAATCACTTGCAACCATTCTCAACCAAAGACTATATAAACTGAGGTAGACCTGGCCTACTCTAAGAAACGAGCTATTCTATGCAATCATCGAAATAAAACATTGACAGTATTAAAGACATAAACAAACAATATTTACGTAAGTGTAATTGAAAGCAATATCTATGAAGACAACAAAATTAAAAGATAAAGTAATTTAAGCTTTTTTTAAAATTTTAAAGGACTTTTTTGTAAGACTTTGTGTGTACAACGGTAATAGCATTTCCCACGCACTGGTGTTATTCAAGTCCTATTTAAAGCTTCAGAAATTGATGCGAAGGGCGCGTCTACCTCTGGGTATATAGAAGTCTTTACTCCTCTCGACCGACATGTTGCAATTGAGTGGACAGCCAATTGTCACACAGTGATTCACTCGCCATCCACGTGCAGATTGGCTTGTGAGGCTTTATTATGCCGATATGGAGTTGCGAAGTTATGGGCCTGCATCAGTGTTGGGCAAAAGTAATTGTAAAAACAATTATAATTATTCTTGGTAATTGTAATTGTTTGCCTAACAAAATGTGTTCACAATTACATTCAACAATTACAATTTTTAATTGTAATTGTTTTTACAATTATATTTTGCCTAACACGGGCCTGCATGAACGGTATAAATGACGAGAAGATACACAAGTGTAAGCATTATTTACCTTTTCGCTCGTACGTGAAAAAAAAAGAAAACGTTAGAGGGCGCGCATTAAAGAACGTAGCAACAAATAATAAAATGTCTTGGAAATACTAAAAGCGAATAAACAATAATAAGCATTTTTTTTCACCAGACTTTTCCAATGTACGTATTGTTTCAGTAAGCATAACAATTATACATAAACCATTTCTATTCCGAAGTATTAAACCAAAGTTTGTAGAAACAGAGTCTACTCTGTTAAAAATTCTGTCTAGAAGTTTTAATCTAATCGTGTTTTCCTTTTAACAAAATGTACAATATGAGATCAGAATATATAACTTATAAAATAAATTTCTAGTACATCTTTAGCATATTTTGCTTGATGACCTCGATGGCATAGTGGTTTAGATTTTATATACAAACATGGATGGTTCTGAGCTCGATTCTCGGGAACTTTTTTAGATTTTCTCGGGTTTGGGTGTACTGGGAGAAGGCCCAAGTAGTCGTCGTCTGGTTCTCATAGCACAGGGGATGACCTTGTTTGAGATCAAATGATTGGCGTGTATTTTTTGGCTCGTTTATTTATTACTTATTTATCTACATAATACGAATGAATCAGTATAGATCTCGTTTTTTTGTTCTTGTACCACCTCAAGCTTTGTTAAGTGTATTTATGTATAGAAGTTAATATAACAAATTCCAACCATTGGAGGAGGGGTGGTGCTGATCGGTTATCGGGTGGATAAACGAGGACTATCATAAGGGTGATTAAAATTATGCCTTAACGAATCTATTTATCTAAATATTGTATATTCACACACAAAGCGATAAAATATGCTTTTAATTCTTAATTTATTTATCTTTTCTGTTAGACTGTTTTCTTTTAATTACAGCTAATGAAAAATACTTCGATACACTGGCATATGGGCTATTTACTCAACATCACATAAGATTATTGTATTTATACCCCATCGAAGCGTTTTTACTACCTGTTAAAATACATTTATCCGCAGTACCTATGTATTTAGAAACATGTATTCATAACTATAGAACTGTAGCAGGATAGTTCTGCACATTGAAAAATTTAAAACATGTGAAATACGATTTTTGGATAACTATAATTATTTGAGAATTACATAGTACGAGAGCTGATAATGAACTTTTGTAACATATTTCGAGCCAAATGAATGCATAAAAAGGTATATTTCAGTATTAGTTGAATAAGAAATTGGGACGGAAGTTTTTATTTGCAGAATTTGCAGCAGCATATTACAATTATTTGGTAAGAAATCAAATAAAAAAATTTGCCCTTACCCTCATTGAACTTTTTTTTTTTTGTGTTCGAACACTTTACTTACTCTCTCTCTTTGCACCAAAAGCCAGATGAAAACAATGGTTGTAAATAATTACCAGACGCGATTATATAATTATTTTAAATGCCGCGCAATTACAAAATAATCACCAATGTTCTCCTAACCCCGACTTTTAATTTCTTATTCAATGTACTGTAATAAAATATACCTACGTTTTTCATAACTTCGTTTGGCCTAAAATATGTAATAAAAATTTGTTGTCAATTCTCCGATTAACATAACTAACTAAATTTGATCATTCTAGTTAAATACTATCAGTTGTTACTAACTGCCAACATAAAAACAAAATTTAATTTCGTCGTACCTTAAGTACATCGTAGTTACAGTTTCTTTATGATTAAAAAAATAATCTAACGTAATGTAATCCTGATAATTTTATCGTCAATGTTCATGATTTTTCAAATTTTGAGAAGAACTTTGAGAATAGTTGAGAAGACAGTAACTTTAAGACGATTCAAACAAAATGTAAAAAAAAAATACAAGTAACATCTTACCTTCAACTTACACAGTTTTTAATTCGTGATTTAAAGAGCTTACATTTAATGCTCCATATGAAAATCACAATTCTTTTTAACCTTTAAACGAGTCCCCAAAAGCGAAAACTTAACTTTTTCAAGTTCACGTTTGTGTTTGAGCTACTACTTCCTATAACTTTTGAAAAAAAAAGAACAAAACACAAACTGTGATGGACAAGCAGACATTTACCGAAGTTATTCCATATATGTGTTCCATTTTCCGATTATGAAAAGGAGCATAAAACTACTTTTTTTTAATTTGTCTGCTTTGTTGTCTAAATGTTAGTCTCCATTATTCATTCAACAAATTAACATAAACATAACATAACATAACTTCACGCTGTATCCCCAACGGGGTAGTCAGAGAGGACGGAGCGCCAGGAGTCGCGGTCCTTACACACCTCTTTCGCTTCCTCAAATCTCATCATTCTCCTCACTCATTTTCGCCTAGGTATGCGAGTGCTTTTGACATTTCCGTCTGCTAACACTCTGGCTATTTGATCTTCATAAGTCAGCCTTGGTCTTCCTTGGCTTCTTTTACCACTCACTTTCGCTCTGTATATTTTCTTCGTCAGTCTTTCATCACTCATTCTTTCCATGTGCCCGAACCATCTAAGCATTCCTTTCTTCATTTTTACAATAACACTGTTGTGCAACCCTGTCATACTGCGTATCTCATCATTGCTTATCCTGTCCGCAAGCGTGACACCGCACATATTTCTGAGAGACCGCATCTCCACAGCATTTATCATACTTTCACTCGATTTCGGGCATATCCAGGCCTCACTGCCGTACAACAAAGTTGGCACCAACACCGCATTGTGGATGGCCATTTTAGCAGTGTTAGATATATTCACACTACCCACTAATGCGGACAGAGCACCGTTCACTTTATTGCCAGCTGCTACCCGTCTCTCCACATCCAACTCACATCTTCCATCCCTCGAAAACGCACTCCCCAGGTACACAATTTCATTCACCTGTTCTAGACATTTTCCATTTACACTAATCACACATTTCGTTTGTTCCGCTTCTCTTTCAAACACCAGAACCTTAGTTTTGTTCACATTCATTTTCAATCCTTTTACTTCACAATCTTCTTTCATGCACGTGACTAGCGTCTGCAACTCTGCTTCTGATGGTGCTATTAGCACAGCATCGTCAGCGTACAATAGGCAGTTTACCACTGTGTCACCACATCCCATACCACTCATATTACCTTTCAATCTCTGGAGGCAACTGTCCAAATACAGCACGAATAGCCAGGCAGACATCACGCAGCCCTGTCTGACACCAGAACAGACTTCAAACCAGGGCGACATGTCACCGTCTATCCTTACACAGGCTCTGTGGTCTCTATATAATGACCTCACAGCCTGCAGTAAGGAGCCCTCCACGCCATATTCAGGCAGAAGACTCCACAATTTCTTCCGCACTACTCTATCGAATGCTTTCTCTAGATCCACGAAAGCGCAGAAAACTTTCTGACCTAAAGCCAGAAACCTTCCCACGATAACGCGAAGCGAGAAAATCTGATCCATACAACCCCTACCGTTCCTGAATCCACCTTGCGCCTCCCACAAATATCTTTCTGAAACACCTTTCATACGTTCAGTCAATACTTTAGTATAGACTTTACTCGCTAAGCTGACCAAGCTGATGGCCCTATAGCACGCACAGTCTAGGTAGGAACCTTTCCCTTTATATAGAGGTACTATGACTGCCGTGCGCCAGTCCTCTGGAACCTCCCCCTTCTGCCAACAAAGGTTGCAGAGTGCACAGAAGGCATCCCAGACCCTAGGACCACCATACTTGATCATCTCAGCAGTCACCTCATCAATTCCCGCAGCCTTTCCACATTTCAAACTTCTTATCACTTTCTCAATCTCTTTCATACTAATGGCATCCTCCAGTCCCTGGCCTGAGTGTGGCAATTCATTAGAATCGCTCTCAGTATCAGAGACGGAGTCGCCACTCTCATACAGTTCTCCATAGTATTCACTCCATCGCTGCAGAACATCCTTTTTATTTGTAAGCAGGTTGTTTTCTTTCGAACGCACTTTATTCATTCTGCTAGGTGCCGGACCACTTCGGATCTTACGTACTTCTTTCCAAAATAATTTGGAATTTTCCTCGAAGTTGTCCGACATCTTGTTTTCATCTAACACCCTACACCTTTCACGCTTCTCTTTCACTAGTGCCTTCGTTTCTGCTTTTTGCAGCTTATACCTGTCTTTCATCAAATTTTTCATACCACAGTCATTAGTAGCAAGGTAGTCTCGCCATGCTTTCTTTTTCTTATACACAGCCACTTTCACCTCATCATCCCACCACACATCACGCTTTTTGCCGTTCCCAATCTTATTCATTCCACACACTTCTTTCGCAGCCTCAACCATACTATCTCTAAGGTTCTGCCAGCATTCTTCAACATCCTCGCTCAACACTTTCAATCTATCATCAAGCTTACTGAATAATACCCTTTCATATTCATTCCTGGTGGTCGCATCCTGCAGTTTCCAGCTTTTAATGCGGCTAACCGCTGCAGGTTTGGACACTACGCGATGTCGCCATGCTGCGAACAGACCCCTTATTCTGGTTATCACCAGAAAGTGGTCCGTCCCGAGATCGGCTCCTCTATACGCTCTTGTGTCCATTACCTGCTTCTTAAGTCTGCTATCCACCAGGAATAAATCAATCATACTTCTCGCACCCTTTCTTTCCCACGTGTACTGATGGATCCTTTTGTGTCCAAACATGGTATTAGCCACAAAAAGATCCTTTTCCATACACAGTCCTAGCACAATCTTACCAGCATCATTTACTCTCTTATCTCCATATTTGCCTAGGACAGACTGAAATCCTGTTCGAGCTGTCCCGACCCATCCATTCATGTCTCCACACACAACAATTCTTTCGTTCTCTTCAACCGTTGCTAGAACTTCTCTAACATTCTCCCAGAACTGCTCTAGTTCAGCCAAACCGACAGAGGACACTGGGGCATATACTGCCAAAACAAAAATTCTTGTCAACCCAATCTTGAGGCGTACCCAGAGCAGTCTGGGATTTATACATTCATACTCAGTCATACAATTAACCATACGAGAGGACAGTAAAACGCCTACCCCTTGGCATCCCCTATCTCCTTGTGGTACCCCTGACCACAAAGCGATGCCTCCTCCGGGCAAGTCGGCAAGTTCACTGCCTCCTCGCTTGGTTTCACTCAAACATAGCACATCCAATCTTTTCTCTTCCATAATATCAATCACTTCATTCATCTTCTCCTCAATCCCACCTCTCACATTCCACGCAGCTACTCTGCACTCCTCCCTCCACTTCCCGCCGCTAGGTGCACGGCGTGTTGGGTGGCGGTCCCCAACGCCGAACTGCACTCTGCACATACCAGCGAGGACAGACCGGTGTACGTCGCTTCCGGGGGACGCCCTAACATTATAATTGCCGTTGTCCCGCATGGTATGCACAGAAGAGGAATTGCAGCCCTGAAAAGGGCTGGCAGGGGTCGCGACGAGCACGCTTCCTCAGTTGACCCCCAAATTCAACAAATTAAAAATATTAATTGGTAATTTCATAAATTTTGTGCCAAATAATGTACCCATATTTTACCAATTACGATGTTTGTCCTGGTCCACACAGATCTACTGTTATTAGACAGGTTTACTATGTATATTACATTTTAAATAGCACGTATATATATTAGTAAAAGTAGGTATTAACCTTATCAATCGGGTTTCCGAAAAAGGGTTTTATTTAAAAAGTTTGTTTCTTTATAGATATCTTAATACTGGGAGGTAAGTAATTGGTTTAATCAGTGTAAAATCACGAAACCTTGCTAACCATAAACGCGAGCAAAGCTGTCACAGACACACTCCTCTAGGCGTCGAGTAAGTAGGAAAAAGATACATAGACGAGACTATATTTCTTAATTTCCTCGATGAAAATATTAGAGCTATAGAAAAAGATATATGAAACTTAATAGAGATTTATCTTTAAATAGTATAATCCGCGTTTATCAGTTTGTGACTTGTTACATTAAAAGCTACAAGTAGATTTCGGTACCGTTTTCACCATAATTTAGAACGTTAATTTTATGAGAAAGGTCCGTAATGTATTTATTGTCAATATCAAGAAAATGACATAACTGTTTAAGAATTGATAGATAGACAGAGATATTGACAAATTACATAGTGTATTATTTGTACATTTAAAAAAACTCTTTTACCTACTGTAACGTAACACTATTTTGTAGAAAGGTGTTTTGAATTCGTGATTACGAATTAAATTTTTTATGCCAAATAAAATTTGTTTTCCAAAAATAATTAATTTGTTATCCTTAAAATGTTGTCTATAACTAATTAATAACAATATTAAAACAAAATTACATTATTTACAAACACATAATATAAAAAATCAATACACAGACAGATTCTGAATTTATTAATAAAAGGTTTATATAGTGAATTCGAACAATAGACGCAAGGTAGCTACACCGCGATGCGTTCGTAACATTCATTCTCAAAGAGAACGAATAACATTCATTCTGCTAAAATTGTTTTTTTCACTCACCAGCGCTCACTCGTCTTAGTTGTTCTAAGTACAAATATTAAAAGAAAAACTATTCAGCTATTATAATACGAGTATACCTAATATTTGTAATTTTCTCTAACGTACTATCGTTTTGGAGACAATCTTTCTAAATTTATAATAGCGTAAAATTCTAAATAATACAATATAATTGTGAATCGAGTGTGATCCCGTACCGGGTAAGTTGTTGCAATGTGCATACCTACTTTTCACTATATTAATAAAATCATTGTTTGGCTTCATACATTGTAGGTTTGTTTTTTTAGTATCTTCATGTTTATTGCTGTATGATTTGAAACTTAAATGCTAAGTAAATATATGTAGATTATATATAGAACTAGTTCATTCCGAATATCTCATATTTTTAAATTATTTAAATCATACTGGTTGCAAACCGTCATTTTGTTTTCACAACATTTTAAACTTGTATAATATCATTCACTGTTTATTCTTACATAACGCTTTGTATCTACTGCTGTAAATTTCTGCTAATTTTCATTACCTGGACTGCCGCATCACCCAGCTTGCTTCGTTGCTAATTGTAAACCTACCCCCTTGTATATATGATAATCGGCTATGGCAGTCCAGAACGAGGAAAGTACTTATTATAACTCGATCCACGCACGTTCCAGGAACTCCGTTGGGATTGGACTCTGCCCCTTCTACTTACATCGCAAACACCAACATGTATTACCAACCAACAAGCAACAAAAATCTACCTACAGCGCGGCTGTACGGGTTGCAACATCCGGCCAGACCCAGACTAAGAGGACAAGGCGAGTACGGTGTCGCGAAAGGACGGTGACCGCAGTAGATCTAAACTCATCGCTAGCCTGATCCACGACCCGCTTATTTTTTTGTTTCCAAATTATGACTTAATTATTTCTTAAAATAAATGTAACTAATTTTTGTCTTGACAATTATTTTTTAATTGAATTTTTTTTTTACTTAACTTATTTAACTTACTTACTTTTTTCTTAATATACTTATTTTGCTCCCTCAAGCTCACCTAAGGAGCTGGAGGTGACACTACATACTGCAAAAGTTAATGTTAAATTGTATAAGTTAGCTAATGCATTCATTTGAATTGAAAATGTGACTGTGAAAAACATGTGCTGAGAGAAGGAAAAAAGAGAAGAGAGGATTTAAAGTCAAGAACAACACCGTAACAAACAATTCTTCAGCGAACAGAATAAACTGAAGAAGACAGAAGGGTTGAGTATTTATATGGTGTGAGTCGTGAGTTTCAACGCAATCCGCGCTAGGGAGCGCGGATAGCGTCGAAACTAACGATTCATACCATACGTGTGCGAGCCATTAGTATCGTCTCCTTTAATTTTTCTTCATTTATTCTTTACAGGTACATTAATAACACGCTTATTAACGGACAAAAATATTATTTTAGTATGTAGTACGCAACAGATATTATTTTGATGGTTCCATAACCATCTAGTAAACTTTTTAATCTCATAAATTATAAGATCAACGAAATTTAACATGTAATAGTCAGAAAACACAAAATAATAGTATCAATTATTGTAAAAATGCAACCAATGATGTTTGGGAACTTATTTAAAATTTTAACACTTGAGAAAGATATCAAAAATATATTTTTGCTTTCAATGAAATGTTGTCGTCGTCGTTCCGCTACAATATTTAAAACAACAATGGCATGATTAAAAAAAATCTAATTAAGGTTTCATTAGTCAATAATTAGTGTGTCCTACTTCCATTCGACAAATCAAAATTATAATGACACTAAAAGTATCTACTGCCTAATGAATGTTTAATATGTTCTTTAATGAGAAGGAGCACATTCAAATTGAAGAAAATATTAACGAATGCTTACAAAATCCTATGGATCCATTCGGCGGTTTAGTAGTAGTAGAGTAGTAATTCTCTCTGCTTGTTTTATATGTGTTAGTAGCGAAAGAACATTTATTACAGTATTGTTTTCAAGAATTTAGACTTTTAAAAATGCTTTTATCCCCTGTTCTATTTGATACGCACTATTGCAACTATTTAAGTTATGAAATATTTTAATGCAATAAATATTGAAGCTCACTGATGTCTAAGTGGAAAGAGATTAATAATAATAATTAATTTGAAAACATTATTAACACATCAACCAGACACCTGTGATAATTTTACATTTAAATAATAGAGTGGGTCAAAGTGTCTCACACTAAGAGTCGCTAAGAATAAGTCTGACTATAGCCGTTGCAATAAGTAGCCGTTAAGCCAGTCATTAAGGAGCTGTTGTGAAAACGTATTAGTTGTAGTCAGTAGCCGTGTATTGATCAGTGGAGCCAATGTAATTGTTTACAGCTTAGTTGGATAGTCAGAGATAAATTAATTCTTCGCCATGTGCTGTGAGACTGAGGTAGTGTAATTTAGTTAATATAAATAATCAATGTAACTTTAACTGTAGTTGCGAACGGTCATTGACTTGTAGTGTACATTAATAATTAAACGAGTCATAAGTTAGGCAAACGCAGCGTGTTTTCACATATAATAAGTCCTTGCCAACAACTGCAGAAATCTGCAGTTGGCTTTTATGACCGAAACAACAGAAGAGGTTCTAAGTACAGTGTTACAGACTCCTACTACTACTACAGAGTTGAAATAAAAATAAAGATTCTAGCCAGCAATAGTCGCATGTCTTTTCCAATTTTCCAATCATATCCGGTGCAAATTATACATTTAATATTTATTCCTAAAAAATTTTTTTACTCGGATATTTCCACTACTGCACCGACGTCTCTCAGTTAAAGTTTTTATGTATAGTATAGATTAAGTAGGTATAAAAGACAGGCGCTACATGTTTACGGCCTATAACATTAAATTGTGGGCTATGGGTTCTTTTTGAGTTGGATTAGGAAGCATAAAAGATCACTAAAGTTCGATATGGATTGGTAGAAGCAATTTAGTCGTTAACTTAATTAGTAGCGCTTGTTCTCAATTCAGTAAACAGTTTTCTAGAAAGCAGTAGACAGACCTAAATTAACGTGGAAAAATAAATGATAATACACATAGTACACATTAATTCTAAGTACTTACTTTCATGTTGTTAATGAACCAGGTGAGATGTGGTGCGGGATGCGCAGGCGCACTCTGACATGTCGCTTCTAGATAGTCGTTCGGCGACAGCTTTTTATGTTTGATCTTTATTTTTGGACGGAATTTTTGACGTACTGTAACAATAAAATAATAATTATGTCTAATTCCTACGTATTTTGACATAGTGATGAGGTACGCAATTACGACTTTCCGGGTATGTCATTGACTTCAAAATTAATGTTTTTTTTTTCAAATAGAAATTTTCATTCATGCACGTCTCTTAAATGGCTTTAAATTAAACACTAATCTTGTACCATATATACATATACTACATATCCTCACGAAGTATCCCTAAAGTGTAATGCATCGCGGTCCTTATTTCTAAGGCCTCGTGAAATGTCATCATTCTTCTCAAACATTTTCGCTAAGGTGTGCTAGTAGAGCTTTCATCATTTCCATTAGTTAAGAACTCTGACTGTTTGATGTTTGTTAGTCAGCCTTAGCCTTCCTATGCTTCTGCTAGCACTTACTTTTGCTGTGGATATTTTCTTCGTCAATCGGTCACCACTATGTGTAAGTCTATCTAAGCATTACTTTCTTTTCTGAATTTTTAAAATAACAGTTTCATCTAACGCTATCATACTGTGTATCACCTTGTTGCTTTATTTGGTTTGCGAGGGTTACGGCGCACATAATGTTTCGGAGATATCGCAGTTTCTCTATATTCGTGTTATTTTTCACTCGATGTAAGGCGGTCCTACTGATTTAAGGCGGTCATACACATCTCGCTACTATGCATTAAAGTTGACACCAGCACCGCATTGTGGATAGCCATTTTGTCTTTTTTAGTTATAACAATCTTGTAAAAACATTTGGTAGAATAAACGAAAATGCTACTTTACCAACAGTTTCCCTTGATATTAAGAAAAAAGCGGATGCGAAAAGATTCAAATAGTTACAAATTAATCTAACCGTAACATACTAATTGACAGTAGCGTTCAGCTTCTATGTAAATTAACGTAGTTTGAAAGTGAAAAATAGATAAGTAGGTAGTTTTAGTAGGTATTTAAACATTGCGTGTACTTTCTATACTTTCCAGACTCGTGTTGTCGTTAAAGGTAATTAGTAGATACTAAATGTACATAAAATATCTCACCAATTACATTGAGTTCGTGTATTTTTGACACTTTAGAGTAGAGTGGCGTCTCTAATGCTATCTCGCAGGCGTAAGGCCCCGATGCTGTGAAGTCCATTCTCTCTAACGTGATTGATGTCGGAAACAATGCTGACAACTAAAACAAAAAAGTATTTGTAATCTATATATTAGATAAATACATATTTTTTCAAGAAAAAATACAGAGACATATAATTCTCATTATTTCAGTGTATTGGTTTCGTCCATATTTCAATTTTATTTATTTTGTTAAACTTCGGCTTCTAAAAAGCCTGCATTAGAAAAAAGTACCAATAGACTCAGACAATGTTTTTCGATGCATTCTAACAATAAAATTTTGATTCTTCTTATTCGATAGGTCAGTGAATACGCAAAAAATACAGGCAGGATTCTTTGTAGGTTAAAATTATAACATCTATTTCCATTGGTAATAAAATACCACAGTCAACCGATATTTAATCTAGTCCACTAGAGGATAGGCGGGAGAAAAGATATTGAAAAACCTGGCTGGAAATATGATATAATAATAAGTAAAGGTAAAGTAGTATATATTTTCCCTAATATTATACATTAATTATTAATTACGGCGACGGCGTCGGGACGTCACGACTCCACCGCCCACATTAGTGCAATCAGTCCACCGAACAATGGCGGTCAAACCATTGCGAAATTGTCGGAAGTTATAAGTACTACCACAGGACGGGCAGCAGTGTTTCTGTGGAAATTTCCGACCAACTGCGATCGCCAACCCGCCTGTCAAGCGTGGCGACTATAGCGCCCAAAAAAATTACACAAACATAATGTCTTTGTGGAAATCTTTGGGGGAGGCCTTTATCCAGCAGTGGACGTCTTTCGGCTGATATGATAATGATGATGATGAATTGTTATTTGTGAGTTACAAAAGTTTAATATAAGCAGATTCATGTATAAAAAACTTTACATGGTTGGTTTAATAAAGAAATTTAAAAATAATAAAAACATAAAATAGGTAAAAATGAGTTGAAAAAATACAACGCGTCCAGTTAAATGTATAAAAATACGTTTAATGAAATGATTTGAATTGGCGAAGTAATTTTTTAAACAATATTTACGAATCGACAAGAAATATTTGAGTACCTGTTATACAGAACGAGATTTTTTAACAGCGATGACATCAGATGAAAACCAACAATTAAACATCGGACGAAACATTACATCATGACAAAAATAATAATTGAATAATCTTCATTGATTTCAGATTGGTACTGTAATAAATATCAAATCAATTCGCTCGCTTCGCTCGCTGTTTCATCTGGTGCAATAATATTCTCGCTTTGCGAATGGCACTACTAATATTACATATCCATTTCGTTATTTATCAAGTGTAGCATAAATTTATATTTTCACTTTTCGTTACATTTCATCTGTTTAATGTTGTCAATATCGTTATGTATATCGTTATATCAATATCGGTCTAAAAAGTTTTAAAATTTAGGTAAACGATACATTTAAGAGAGCTACAATCATTAGAATATTTCAAGAATTATGTATCGTTAATTGAACATGAATGTATCATAGCGACAAATTATTATATACTTTCCTTTTATATTAGAAATGAACATGTAGTTCAATTAAACTTGTGCTTCAATTATTGTAAGATATGTGAAATAGAAATTTATACTTAAAGAAATTAGATAAATACTAATAATAAGCCCATGGATCGAAAATTGATAAGCAGTATAATAAGAAATGAGTAAATTTTGTACAGTAATGATTTAAAAAAGAAGCAGCAAGTTTATTGGGAACAAAAAACAGGTAATTACATTGATATCTGCTCCTGTGAAGTTGTAGAGCTCATACGGCGGATCTCTACCGCGAACGTATTTCGAAATCCGCTGCCCATGCTTGAAGAACACCACCTTAATAAAATAAACATAAACATTAAATAAAACTCGCATCTTTCAGGGTTAACATAACAATATTTCAAAATAAATAAGCCTTTTAGAACCTGACCAGAAATATACATATGGGGGGCGTCATTTGAGGACATTATTTGTTCCTTTCATCTGATAATACTGTTTGGTATATAACACCACACGAGCTGCAGATACTATTTTTTATTACTATTGCGGAGATAATTTCGGTACAAAGAAAAATTATTGAAAGTCATAACTTTATTGCAAACAATGGACATGTTGTTTAACAAGAGCAATTAATTATTTTTTTCATTTAAATAAACAGTTATATTTGCACAATTTGAAAACGTAATGTTGATATTTTTTGAGTTTTTTTTAGAAATTGAATCTTCGATTCTTATCTTATCAAATCTTAAAACTTCGAAGTCAAGATTTTCTGTCTTTCACACTGATGTCAATAGGTACTAAAATCGATTGTTTTTTTTAGATATTCATTTTACATTCTTTTTTAAATCATGAATTTGCGTGTGCCAAGCAAAATTTGCGTGCAACAAGTTAACTTGTCGCACTCAAATCGCTACTTATCAGCGGCAAAAATCTGCATTTAGATTTTGTTTATACTGCATGAGTAATAAAAATATGTTGTCATTTGATACTACAATTGATATATCATGATGTACATGGTAATTTCATGAAATGTCACCATTTTACAAAAACCTGTCGTCTAGTCGTTATTTATGATTCTCCCAATGAAAAGTTGTCTGAATTGATGAAAGGAGTACGTTTGTTGATATTCCAAGCTCATGCTTCGTCACATCATTGTCTGATCGGGCTTAAGATAAAACAGTTCCATTTTGCACCGCTAGTGGCACCGTCTATGGGCCACAGGTTTACTCTGGTTTTACCACTATTAGACTTTTTATTCACACGTCACAAATAGTTAGATTGAAAGAATATTATGGTGTAAGCCCATAACAGAAAGGGATGAGAATACACATATTTTGTCTCTGTCGGTATACTCAATGTTTTAAGACCCGGCGGCCGACATTTTGTATGTTTCTAAATAAGTTTGCTGAGGCTGGCACATGTTTAATGAATGTGAAATTTAAACATTTATTTCTTTATACATTTTTCTATCGACTGCCTAACACCATAACGCAACTTATGGATTTTTTTTCTGCAATGTGATGCCTTTTTGAGCGATTTTTAAATATCTCTCCTAAATTACTTAGTAAGTTACATAAAATTGCAGCTAACAAGAAGACAAAACAGTTTATTAGATACTGGCTAATGGATATTTTATTGTATAATTTAATATTCCAGTTATAACGATATACATATCGCGTTCAGGTGGCGGAGTGCGATGGCCTAACCTACGCAAGAAACCGTTTTTGGGTGCTTGCTCTTAAGAGTTGTTAAGCTACTGCATTTGACAGACCTATGAAAACCAAATCTTTATTCGTTAATAATTTTAATTTTTTCAATTATTTATTACTTTACAAGCGAGAAATTAATATGATTTTTTTTGTAAATGGGTAGTTCTCACGAAATCCCGAAATTTCATCTAACGATATTAATAGAAAAAAATGAATTTAATTTGTAATTATTTTTTGAGAATTTGATAGTTACCTATGTTACTAGTATTTGATGAAATAGTTGTCCCCGGAATAAATGTGTTTCAAAAATACATAGGGCTTAATGTATGGTAAAAATAAGGAATTTAAATGAGAGAATGACGGATGACGGAATGACAAAATGATAAATAATGATCAAAAACTTGGTACATAATCATACATCATTGAATTTTCGTGTGAAATTAAAACTCCCAAAAACTGATTTCATTGAATAAATAATATTCAATTAAACGTAATTAATTTCTTAATTTTCGACGTGAGGTAGTGACGATCAAAAATCGTCATAATTCTTGAAGATTATCAATTAAATATATTGTTAGTAAAACCTCTAACACGCTTAAAATGAATCTAGTAATATTTGAAAATTAGTAGTACTGCTAAGTATCTAATACCATGATTAAACATGCTTTAACAAATCAGCTGTCAGTGAGGATGTAAATAAATGTTTTTTTTTCTTAGGACACAAATAAATTATTCATTTATTTTTTTTAACTTCTTTATTTTTTTTGTTTTAAATTAATAGTACTTTAATTAATGAATTGTTGAGTTTAAAATCCGTTAGTGTTTAAATCGGGAGTTTGGGCAGAGTGAAGGAATGATTTTCGCGACTTCAACTTTTTTTTGTTTTATTTACACATATGATTCAGAAATAATAACTGACACCAGCAGCCACAGTAATGGAGCTTACGAGGAAATTAAAGTTACCGATAGAAGTTGGCTACATTTTTGTTAAAAGGACAAGGTTTTTTTTGTGAGAACAACCCAAATATATGTGAGATAGAGACTCTTTTAGGCGTGATGATAGAATGTAGTATTTTAGGCTGCAAAGGCCGGTTTGACAAACATTGGCTGTCAGAGCAAGGCCGTAGCGGCCACATCAACGCAACGTCTATTAGTAGTAAATCTGTGCTATACACGCTCTGTTTTTTTGACATATGAGCAAGATACGTCAAATAAATTGAACTTGAGTACAGAAAAAGAGGTAGTAATCATTTAACTAAACGAGAAAAGTGCATTTCAGTGAGGCTATGAGTAGAAGTTTCACGATTTAGATGCAGGTTACATGATTGCACTTAATTTTGATGTACTAATACTCTGAACATCCAATGGAACCGAGGTGGCCAATTGCAATTGGGCGAATCGTCAAACAATTTGTCAAGCGATCGTCAAACAAAATAGCAGATATTGTATGGCAGTTTCATAAAATGGCGACATTTGAAGAAACATCCAGACACAACATGATCCTTTTAGTTCTATGGCCAAACAATGACATACATATGTACAAGAAAAGTTATCTTTAATTTACGCAGTAAGGCCGATCATTATATATTTCCGTCATGGTCATACATTAGATTTAGACTTCTTGTACATAACGCGTAATTCTCTTTACCACGCATTGCAAGTTTCTGTAGATGTGGTGGATGTACGGTACCGTTGCAGCAATAGCGTGGATCGGGCAGCGGCGATACGACTCACTTACATTTTATATTCATGCTCATACATATGTAATTAAAGACCTGCTCCGATTCGGCCTTGGAAGAGCTTTACCCTCGTGTACAGGAAGGATATCATATTTAATATTGCAACTACATCGTTACAATACTAAGTAAAAATTTCAGTTTAAGAACGATTAGAATCTAATCTTTATTAGGTTCCAATAGTTACACAACTGAATGAAATAAAATTGGTTGAAAAATGTTTTTACAAAAAAAATATTCTTATTTACAAACTTAAAACTAAACATTATGTTTAATAATAGACTTCCTTAAAAATTTCTGCTTATATTGCTGTCATTGCTTAAGGCACCCAGCAGATCGGCAGCATTACCTCTTTGAATAGCCAGAGTAATTCGTTGGCAGAAGAAGCTGCCAGCCTGGTGGTCTCTCAAAGTTTTAACCAATCTCTTACAAATATCATAATATCAAAACATTATTAATATGTATTTAAACATGTCTTGTTTAATAAAACAAAAATAAGATCTTATTTACTTTTTGGGATAATTGAATTGAAATGGACTTTAAATACATCATTCAAACACATCTTATTAGGTTATTATTTACCTTGTATAATGAGTTGGAGTCAACATTGTGTTCGCATCTCAGGACGGCACTGTGCCTGTGGACGACAAACCGTGGTGCTCGCAGTTCCACCCAAACGTCCGACATACTGGCCACTGTGAAAGAAAGAAAATAGAAATCACTTACAATTTTAAATAAAATGTTTATTATTATGTGAATAATTATAACAGCAGTAATATTATGTAATAACTAGCTGTACCCGCGACTTCGTTTGCGCGAAAAATTTTTTCATGGATTTCCCTGATTAGTTTAGATTATATGTTCATGTACATAACATGTTTAAAGATTGTTTTTGAAAAAAGTCTACGCCTGTCCCGGGCACATACTATCTCTGTACCAAACATCATAATTGGTTCGGCGGTTCAGCATTTCTCATTTAAAGTTTCATAACTCTTTTCACCCCCTTAGGGGTAGTTTTTTGATAAAAAAAGTACTCTGTGTCCGTTCCCAGGTGTCCAGCTGTATCCATACTACATCATAATCAGTTCAGCGGTTTAGCATTTTCCGTACAAAGTTTCGTCCCCCTCCCTCCCGTCCCTCTTTTCACAAATTTTTGTTAAAAAATGCCTATGTATTTTTGATAAAAAAAGTCTTATCACCGCACTAAATTGTATCATTATCAAGTTTTAGCGTTTCCCATACAAAGTTTCATCTCCCTTTTCACCATGTTAGGAGTAGATTTTTCATAAAAAGTAACCTATGTCCGTTCTCTGATGTCAAAGTATCTTATTGTCAAATTTCATCATAAACGGTTCGGCGGTTAACTGCGGACTACTAACATAAACTAACATAAACGATTACCATTTCCCCACACAATTTCATTCCCCTTATCACCCATTTAGGGGTAGTTTTTCTAAAAAAAATAAGTAACCTAGATGAGAGCAATCACATGTTCTTACTAAGTACCGATTTTCATCAAGATGGGTCAAGCCGTTCTTCAGTTATAAAAGTACATACAGACAGACAAAAATTTTAAAAATGGTAGAATCAAACTCAATGAGTCATGAAATGACTATCTATTACATAATTTGATAGTAAAATCATAATTAATTTTTTTTGTGGCTTTTCCAAATTAGGTTAGATTATATATATATATTATAAATTTTAAAAATGGTAGAATCAAACTCAATGAGTCATGAAATGACTATCTATTACATAATTTGATAGTAAAATCATAATTAAATTTTTTTGTGGCTTTTCCAAATTAGGTTAGATTATATGTATGTGCATAATATGTTCAAATATTGTTTTTGAAAAAAGTTTACGTCTAGCCTACGTTTGTCTCCGAGAACATACTATCTCTGTAGGTACATCATAATTACTTCGGCGGTTCAACATTTCCCATTCAAAGTTTCAACCCCTTTTCACCCCCTTAGCGGTAGGTTTTTGATAAAAAGTAGCTAATGTCCGTTCCCAGGTGTCAAATTATATCCATACTATATCATATCAGTTCAGTAGTTTAGGGTTTCCTGTACAAAGTTTCGTATCCCTTCCTCCTGTCGCCCTTTTCACAGATTTTTAATAAAAAAAGCAGCCTATGTATTTTTGATAAATAATGTCTTATCACCACACCAAATTTACCTAGATTAAAATTACCTAGATTTAGCGTTCCCCATACAAAGTTTCATCCCCCTTTTCACCCTCTTAGGGGTAGATTTTTGATGAAGAAAAGTAACCCATGTCCGTTCTCTGATGTCAAACTATCTCCGTGCAAATTTTCATCATAATTGGTTCTGCGGTTTACCATTTCCCATACAAAATTTCATCCCCCTTTTTACCCTCTTAGTTGATTTTCTAAAAATTAAGTAGCCTATCATGATCGCAATCACATGGTCTTACTACGTACCGACTTACATCAAGAACACTCAAGCCGTTCTTCAGTTATAAAAGGACATACAGACAGACAAAACAGACAGACAGACAAAAATTTTAAAAATGGTAGAATCGAAGTCAGTGAGTCACAAAACGACTATTTATCACAAAATTTTACAAAAAAATTGAAATTACAATTAGCGTTCCCCATTAAAAATTTCATCCCACTTTTCACCCTCCTAGGGATAGATTTTCAATGAAAAAAGTACCCCATGTCCGTTCTCTGACGTCAAACTATCTCCGTGCCAAATTTCATCATAATTGGTTCTGCGGTTTACCATTTCCCATACAAGCTTTCACCTCCTTTTTCACCCTCTTAGGGGTAGATTTTCTAAAAATTAAGTAGTCTATCATGAGCGCAATCACATGGTCTTACTACGTACACACTTTCGTCAAGATCAGTCAAGCCGTTCTTCAGTTATAAAAGGACATACAGACAGACATACAGACAGACAAAATTTAAAAAAATGGTAGAATCGAAGTTAGTGAGTCACAAAACGACTATTTATCACAAAATTTGTAAAAAAAATTGAAATTACAGACAGACGCAAGAGATTTATATAGTAGTATAGATTATAACAGAAATAAAAACAAATAATATATTAATAATAATGGAAAAATTGTTAAAACTTATAGACCCGTATTCTAGAACGATAAATAATGAAATGTAAATCTCGGCTTGAGAATATAAAGAAATGCCGCTATTCATCGCATGAAACGGCAGCGGAATACGAATTATAACATCCTCACGCAAGCAAAGCTATGTACTGCTAAAATTTAATATTTAATGTATTTTATTACATTGATACATATTTTGAACCGCATGCTACTTCTTACGTATTATTCAAATTGCTTCAATAAAAGGTAAAAGTTTTAATTAGGTCTATTTGCTTAACTATATTCAAATTAAGGTATATTTCACAGTTACGCAAGTGCTCGGCGTGACCCATAAAGTGACAATTAAATTCGTGCAGCAAAGCTTGCTATTTGACCCAGATTAACTTAAAGATAATTTTAACGTCTTAATTGCACCCTCTGCACCCTACATATAAAACTACTTGTCTCGGTTGGTACTTCACTAGAGGCGCGGCGTGTTAAACGTAGACACATTATGTTACAATTTAGACAAATATTTTCGAATCATTACAGCGTAGGTTTAGCAATTTTAACAATAATATGTTGATTACTGTAAAGCGGTGGAAGACCTCAAGTGGAAAATGCTATCGTTTACAGTCAATAGGAAGAGATAGAACGTATCAAATTATGCAATAAAATGAAATAAATCGAACCGAATCGACAAATTCGGGACTCAAACCGACGTCAAAACACGGCCTTCAAGAAATGTTCCTCTTAATTTTTCTCATACCATATAGAATGTTTACAAAATTATGCTCACCTATCAAGAGCCGAAGCGGCGTAGACTTGATCAGTGAAGTGGTGGGCCATTCTGCCATGTAATTTTAGCAAAAGTCGATGCATCTGTGCTTCATCGCTGATTTCTGTGTGTGGATTTTGATCTTTCAACATTAGTGGCGCCTTAACAGTAATCTTAATAAGTAACTGCATTTAATTATATCCTATTTTTTCATTATTATTTTATAATGTAAACAAATGCCGCGACTATGAGTTTTATAACATAACTAGAAATGGGCTACTTCGCAAATGATTGACTCAGTTGTCATACTTATTAGTTATTAGTAAAGTAAACACTTTTAGAATTTTTGGCTGCTTGTGTCTTTGGGCTTCAATGAAATCCTTTCTGTAAGTATCATTTTTGTCATGTGTGTGTGCAATAAATATCAATAAAATAAATAAATAAAAAAACTACCAAGAATTAAAAGAATAAACGTTTTGATTAAAAATTTGTAATCAAAAAAAATCCATCTATCTTAAATATAAAGAATAAAAGGAGATTATTATTGTATACATATCGCAAATCATAAAGGAGATTATTATTGTTTTGCACATCGCAAATAATATTCTTCTGTTATTATTCTGTCTTACGTTTCGAATGAATTGTGCCACTCACAAATTAGAGTGAAAAAACTCACAAATTTATGATACTAATTTGATCCAGGAACGTAGGCAACCTTTAGGTATATAACGCTTTAGGTATAAACGCTTGAAAAATAGCTTAATTTTTTTCAATGTTCAATATAGTACAACTATATTGGATAATATTAGTGATATTGGTGAATATTTCATAATTTTGTGTACATAACAAACTAGCGACCCGTTCCGGCTTCGCACGGGCTGATAATGTAGCTTTCGAGTAGTTAAGTCGAGTAGTTTTTGATTTTATCCATTACATACAAATAAATAAAGTTTACTTCTTCATAATATTACTATAGATATTGAAAAGCTATGTTATTAAAGTATTACGCGTAATACGTCGGACCAGCAAACGGTGAACACTTAGGGAAATTTGGTTAGTTTCTTGTTTACTTTCATTATGGACGAAAATGAAAAAAATAGGGTATGCACTACAATTTATTTCGACAGAAAAATATACGGAAAGAAATTATGTAAAGATAATGTGCGATGTTCAGTTTATAGACACATCAAATTTCATATTATTACAATCAATTACACCGCACGATAATATGTAAGAAAGTTTAATATCAACTTATCGCAGAAGATGAACTTCGTAGTTGGTAATTATTGTTTAATAAGTAATAACTGTTGTCAGTGATGGGCCATCCAATATTTCGTAGAAGTTTTTATAGATGTCATTAATTAATATAATTTATCACAAAGTTTATATATTCCTGCTTAAATAAGCACGTACCTCTGTTGCTTCCTACTACATGTACTATAGTTACTACAGTCGGAAGAAATCTAATTTCACATTCTGTGTGACTACGAACTACACGCGCACTCGTCGAGTCTCGACCAGTATTTTCTGTATTTGGAAGAGGTTAAACATGTTACTCTAAGACACGTCTGCAGTGTTTAGTCGCAGCGGGACTTGCAGCACAGCCTTGTTTACGTCTCACCACCAGAGTTGATGTAAACAATATACTCGCACAATCGTATTTCTAAGACATAGAATTGTGATAAATTCCTGAAATCTTTAGCTATTTTCTGCTCAAACTCCAAAAACCAGCAATCGACACGTGTTTCGCCTCTCAATGAAGCATCCTCAGGATATTCCAGAGATCAGACTCGGTCAGCTAACCAGCACCGAATCAACAAATGTGTCAGCTGCACAACTATTTGTACTAATTGCCCTACCAACGACTAGAAAATGAGTGACTAATCAGAGCTCACCACTAATGGCTCCGCCTACTTCATTTGGACGAATCAGTATTATGTTGAATTTAAACTCAATTGTGAAATGTAAATATGTTTAAAAGCGGCAAATGAATTGAATTTATCTGTTCATTTAACAAAGCATTATTGTTTTTACGTTTAATAATCTTTGTTTGTTTAACATATTATAACTTTGTAGCTGACCGAGTCTGATCTCTGGAATATCCTGAAGATGCTTCGTTGAGAGGCGAAACACAAATCGATTGGTGGTTTATGGAGTTTGAGCGGAAAATAGCTAAAGATTTCAGGAATTTATCAACTGAAATGGATTTCCGAAAAGTAACACCTGATATACAATATCTTTAAGACAGAATATTTCCATGTTAAGCACCACGCACTAATGACTTTGTTAAAATTACTGGTCTACCAGTAGATAATGATGTCATTGTTGTGGTCTGCCATATTATTTTTTTATTTCATTCGATGTAAGTGGTTATGCAAGTCCCACCAGATCTGTATCCCCGTGACCAAATTTGGTCTATTGTGATCGTCACTATGTTACAAGACACCACCAAGTGCCACTTCAGTCAAAAACTGCAGTGTTCCTTGGAGTGACGTGCTGAACCTTCTCCGGATTCAAAAAATACTGGCCGAGGCAGGATCGATAAGTATACATCAGCAGTTACTCCAGCATTAGCAAGTTACTCCGCCTCAATGTCGTAACACTAACACCACCTTCCGATTATATGCCTTTATTAGAGCTTTGGAAAGCTCCTGGCTTAGAACATTCTCCCAATACTCGCATTAGGCTTCAAAACAGGATTTTTGCAAAAATAGTCTACGGTAACCACTGCTAGGTATTGCAAGAGGTAAATTCTATTAATAGATCTATTTTTACATTTTTGTATAGTCATAACTCTTATAGTTTCGTTACGATTATCTGTCCGTATGTAATAAATAGCTTATTTATTTCGACATCTTTACCATCTACTCAGCTGAAATTTAAATACGAGTACAACGTTGTAAATTGGTAAACTGTACCGAAAAATAAAAAATGAAATGGTCCACTTTTCATTTATTTTGTATTAAAGATTTTATATTTGTTGTAAGCTATGGAACTCAAAGTTAATGCGTATTAAACATGCTCTTAATCGATGTTAATTAAATAATATGTAGTACGAGTACTAGAGCCAACAAATAAGAAATTGAAAAGCCCATAATGAAATTTTGGTTTCTTCTATTATTATTTCATTTACATACAACGTAATTATTTAATCATACTAATAACATCCCTGCAATGTACGGTAAATATATGAAATTCTGTTTACGCTACCAAGCACCCACCTGTTTAGATATATTTTCATTTATTTAAGCAGATAAATTATCTGCTTTTGCGTCGTTACTTTTGTTAAACATCAGTACGAAAATCGAAATAGAGAAATCTTGTAAGAATGTATTGATCGCATAATTAGATACGCTGTATCTACACACAAGTCAGACCGAGGAATATTGGAAATAATGTTATCGGTCGCCGAAATCTTTGATATTTTCTCGAACAGTAATTTAATTTATAATACACGTGTAATGATTTTTATATTAGAATTCTTTTTAAGAGTATAATCTAGAATCAAGAACTTTTCTTTGTATAAAGACTTTATAAAATACTAGCTGTTGTTCGCGACTTCGTCCGTGAGGAATTTAAAAAGTAGCGTATATCCTTTCCCAAGTTTTAATCTATCTCCATTCAAAATATAATCAAAATCGGTAAAGTCGTTTAGGAGGAGGAGAATTACGAACACAGATACACGGGAATTTTACATTTGTACCTGTCTTTTTGAGTTATATAGTATTTTATGTCTTTATCTATAACACCCGTCTACATCCAATTTAGTAAGAGTAATACATTAGTATTAATAATGTATAGAGGTAGTTGAGTATTGACTTTTTAAACATTCTTTATAGTATAATTTTACGTTAGTAACTAATTAATCTGTGGTATATAATATACAAAAAAAAAAGTAAAAGTCACAAAAAAGCCCTAACCTAAAGTATGTTTTTCAGTGTTTTGTACAGCCGGGCTTCGCACGCGTAGAAATTTTTTTGAAAGTAAAAAACAGCCCATGTTACTCACTGATAATGTAGCTTTCCATAGGTGAAGGAATTTTTAAAATCGATTGACTAGTTTTAAAGTTTATTCATTACATACAAACAAACAAAGTGTACCTCTTTTATTTATTTAACTAGCAAACCCGGCCCGTTTCACTGGGCGTTAGTTGAAGTTAAAATAAATTAAACAGTTTTTATAATTATTTTGATACTGCAAAAAAAAAAAAAACAAAAAAAAATCTACTGATCCGATCGCTACCAAACTTTACATGAACACCCGCTAGGCCAATCTAAAGATTCCCTGAAAATTTCATCGGTCAAGTTCAATCGGTCAAGCCGTTTCGGAGTCCATAAGGAACATACATACATATACATATATACATACATACATCGCCTTTTATATATATAGATAGATTATTTATGTACAAACACACACTTGTAACAAAGACATGAAATGTAACTCTTTATATGATTAAGGTATATAAGTGTAGATTAGGTGTATAGTTCCTAAAATGTTCTAACTCTGGATGTTAGGAGGATACGCTATGTTTTAACAGTCCTAAAGTGAGTTCTAATATTAATGTTACCATTCAACGAATTGGAATTTATCTAATATGGAAAATTATTATGTTCTTCCTGTAATTGAAAATGAATAAAGTTATTCGCTGAATTGCGAGCACATAAGTATCGAATTATAAAGTACAAGGAACCAACTGCGGTTCCACGAAAACAAATTTTCATTTCCAAAAAACGCTGATCGAAATTTTAATAGAAATGTTACAGGAAATAAAAATGGAGAAGTACGAGTTCCAATTGCGCACAGAAGGTTCTCTACAATATTTATAAAGTAGCAAATTTCTAAATTTAAATAATTCCTGTAAGTCTAAACATACTTGCTATCTTTTTCCTTTAAACTTTAGGTGAGGCTTGATATTTGTACTTTTCAATATCTCAAAGTCATTAAGCACTTAATGATACTAAATGAATATCCATTTACATCAAGGGTGCTAAATCAAGTACGAATAGGCCCATCATGCTTGCTTTACGACGATCACTTTCATGGTAACACATCCTCCTGGCTCCATATAACGTGAGAGGATAGCACTATAAATCAAGCCGGGTGTGCTTATGAGCTCGCATGCCTATGCTGTAGACGTGACATATAAATTTAATCTTACTGTAATGCTAGCTTTCCACTGCTTTGTAAGAACCGAGCTATATACAGGTGTTTTATCCAAGTAATTACTTGATACGTATAGAGTAATTAGTAACTACATCGTTTATGTTATTCTCAACAATTCTAACAAGTCTAATAAAGTTTGAAATGATAAACAATAAAGTTTTGTTATGGATTAGTGATGTTTCATGTCAACGTCTAGGTTTCAATCGCAAATCTACGCGCGTATTAGCTATTTATAAAGTTAAAATTCGCTGTTTCTCCTTCGCATGCATGGCGAAAATGATCGCAGAGAACAATCCTAATTTTTTTTATTATCTACATTGACTTTATATCTTGAGACAGCCTGTTCCAATCTTCGAAGATTTTATTAACCTCACTTGGAAGTAGAGGCAAATGAAATCGAATAAAATGTAGATGTGAGTGCTGTTTTCTAACTTACTTAACTTAACTAATAAAATCCATGTGTCGTATGTACAGGCAAGTCAGCTTATCTGATTTACCTCACCGTTGCTATACAGACACGGAGTCTAGAGTTATCCACAAAGTCTGTGATTATCTACTACAAGCGGAGGAGTTCGAGCCTAATTGCGAAACGTCTGTTGAATGGACATGAAGATTTTCATTCAACGGAAGTTACACAATTAGCCCCCTAGTGTAGAAACCATGTTCGGATAACGTGGTGTGTGGCTGAAAGTGGTTGAAATGCATTGAATAAGTGAAACCTAAGATCTGGCTCGAGAGCTTAATAAAGATGTTTATGTTATGTTTAGCTTTGTATTTGTGAAAGTTGCTATGAAAAAATGCCTGTTATTCCATGTTAACTACTGTAACGTTTCACATTTGTGTTTTCAAAAATATAAAAATGGCTTTATATCTTTAACACTGTGAAACGTGAGACTGTGAGACGTTATGCAATGAAAAAGAGTATTAAGATGTATAGGAACTGTTTTGATAATGTTAAAGCCTGGTAATCTATAAATCGTATGCGGACAATTAGATATATAAATAGAATTTGCATTTTGTACATAATGTTAGAAAAATGATGTAACAACACATTTCAAAATTTTCAATTAAATAACAAATAACACTTCGAATACTGTTTTCTAGTATCGCCATAATAAAAAATCGCCATAATAACATAACATAACATAACTTCACGCTGTATCCCCAACGGGGTAGCCAGAGAGGACGGAGCGCCAGGAGTCGCGGTCCTTACACACCTCTTTCGCTTCCTCAAATCTCATCATTCTCCTCACACATTTTCGCCTAGGTATGCGAGTGCTTTTGACATTTCCGTCTGCTAACACTCTGGCTATTTGATCTTCATAAGTCAGCCTTGGTCTTCCTTGGCTTCTTTTACCACTCACTTTCGCTCTGTATATTTTCTTCGTCAGTCTTTCATCACTCATTCTTTCCATGTGCCCGAACCATCTAAGCATTCCTTTCTTCATTTTTACAATAACACTGTTGTGCAACCCTGTCATACTGCGTATCTCGTCATTGCTTATCCTGTCCGCAAGCGTGACAGCCATAATAACAGAGGAATAAAATGTCTTTTTAAATGTTTAATTTGTAATTGTTTTTTTCTCTTTGATGTTTATTCAGATAAGAGGGATTTCAATAGAATTTTGTATACAAGAAGCCCCTTCCCTTACGTTGAAAAAGAATTCTAAAAACATTTTACATACAGAAGAAACCTCTTAAATTAAAATACACGAAGATGTTCAAAGCCACAATGAATACTATAACATGCTTAAATTATTATTTAAGCTTAGCGTATTAGAAATGTGTGCTTTACTGAATTGTAAATGAATGTTATTAAGTTAAGTTGTAAGTCATAGTCTGCAGAGAGCATCAAATTCGTATATTTATTCACATATTTGTTTTTGAAGTTCTAAGGTTAGTGTTCCATAATTACTGTGACTATTTAAAAGATTTTAAATTTAAAGAAAATATACAAATTGCATTTTCACCTCTGTTGTCTTTTTGGTAATGTTGTGGAATTATCAGTTTTCAGGATTCCGTATTTTTTTATTTATTTATTAAACACTATTGCACCAAAAATAGAAATTACACAAAAACACCAAAACTACAAACGATTTTTAAACAATGCGGTATAAAAGGCGGCCTTGTCGCTAGAGTGATCTCCTCCAGGCAACCTTAGGTTAAATTCAAAATAACATCAATTAATTATAATTTAATGTTAGAAAGTAATATAGTTTTTGCCGTTGCCAAATGGTTAAAAACGGAATCCTTATAAATTCGTCCTGTTGTCCATCTGTCCGCAAGTATGTCACAACCACTTTGCTTGGAGACTATTCACTTCTGAGATGAAATTTAGAAGATAGGTGTAATCCCTGAACCGCTACGCTATACATAGCGTATTGGTGAAATTACGAAGAAAATAAAATTAGGGGTGATACTCCATAGAAGCTGAGAAATAGAAAAATCCAGTGTACATAAGCGTGTGGGGTACATTTAGAGATTTTTTTATTTAAGTCAACAGTTGGCGAAATATACGCTTCTTAATTCGTCAAAAGTGTGTCTCCTCGCTTCAACTTTTTATATATGGGGTGGAAAATTCTGAATTGGTATTAGTATTAATATTAAAATTATGTTACGCAGTTTTTGAGATGCAGAATATTTTCGGTAACGTGCTAAGTGACCCCATAGTAACTTCGTATATTCCTATTACTCGGAAACATCTGGAACAATTTGGATGAAGTTTTGTAACTCCTTAGATAATATTTTAATTGGAAGTTTAATTAAAATAGTTGTTATTGTCTGATTTGTTTCAAAAAGTTTATCTGACTTTGACTTATTTAACCCAAATATTTATAATCATCGATATTTCGACGTGCCAAACGAAGAATCCACTATCTACGCAATCATTACAGGAGGCATTACTGAACTTTTAGTTACAAATTATTATTTACTGGGTTTAGTACGTAAATTGCGGTAAATATCGCGGATTTTACCAGATAATTAGATTATTTATCTACGTAGTTACAAATGAAAATTTTATCACAGTACAGACCACAGAGTCTTAAGCCACAATCGTAGCTAAGAGTAGTGGGAAAGGGAGAGTACCATACGATGTAAGTGAGAAAGATGTACTACAAAATCAGTGTGCTTGTTTAATATATATAAATCATAAACTTAGTACATACTGGTATATACTAAGCTACTACACGAACATAGAGGTCGCTGACGCGTGACGATTTTTAATTTGTCATTCTCCCCTATGAAATGAATGATTCCCTTGATTATTGCGATATGTAATATCACTTATGAAACACGTAACCATTATTGAAAAATACAGTACTTCTTTGAAATAAAACAGGAATAACACCAAATAATAAAATAAGTCTACAGCGTCCTTCACAGCGTGACGACTTGTGACGACCTGTCATTCAAAACGGATTACAATGTCGTCTCGTTCGCTGTCTCCTTCCTATCATAAAAGATTACATTCTCACTAGCACTCGTTGTAAGTCTAGACTTACAACGAGTTTAAGTTAAGTTAAGTTTATGGTATAAATACTAATTTCTTGTAAGATACGCAATAAATAAGTTACTTTAAATTGTACACACTGTATAATTTAACTATAATGAACAATTAAATATAAACCATATGTCCTTTTCATTTGAATATTTAATGAAATTCTGAAATGTTTACAAATCAGACGACGTGCTCTGTCACTCTCTCGTGAACGACCAAATACTTTAGTGCCAATTGGCTAAACGTAACTGAGCAATTTTGCAGTACCTACTGCTTAGCTAGTCTATATAACCTAAGTTTAAGTCTTTATGTTTGACTTATAAAAATAATTTTATATGTTAAATATTAATGAAATTTTTTCGTAATCTAATGTAGATAAAGTAATTAGTAGATGTTTTCAAAAGCAAAAAGTCAATATTTGTAATATTGCTGATACATATCGGGATTTTCGTAGGGCACGTCTATTTAAGTTACATAATTTCACATAGGTACAGTGAATGTATTTGGATACTTGTCAAATCTCAATAACGAATACAAATAAAATTGCGTGACACGACAAAAGGCAATAACTTTAGCACCATTTTAGAAACAAATGAAGCGTGGCACATGTGTTTGTTTTTATCCTTTTACCCACGGGTATTGTGCGTGTGCGTATTTGCGCAGGCTCCAGTGGAAAGTTACCATAAATTCAACCCCCTTTAATCTCGTAATCTCGACGTCTTCCGTTCTAACCAGACGGAGCGGTAAACGTATTGGAAAATTCAGTACGTTAGATAAGTAATTAATATATACTGTGCTTGAAATTATTACTTAAAGGATTTCTCGCATTTGTGTTTTGTAACGTTACCATATTTTTTATATTAAGCATTTACTTCCTAATTTACCTTTTTTTTATGGTAGTACCGTAACCAAACTGGCAAACATTGAACCTTTATTATTTCACTATGACTGTTTGTTCGACGATCTGTCACAAGTCGCAAACCATTTTTCCCGTCATTTTCCCATCTATCCATGAAAAAAAAATATGTCGGAAAAGATACGGGGCAACTCGTGCTTTTGCAACTCAGCCATGAGAAATAGGTACCTAATCTTACTCCATAAAATACAACGTAAGACAAAGTTAATGTGCAAACGACAGAAAACTCTTCATAACAATTATTACGTAGGTAATTGGAAATTTAATAATGGCAAACGATCCGTCGGAGAAATGCTATCGCATCGGCCGCCGTAGTCTAACAGACTCTCAGCGCCAGCCCCTCATTCCGTTAGCGCGTCATCGGAGTCGCGCTTTGCCATAGTATAGTCAAATGAGCGCCTTTTATTATTTCCACCGACATATATATATAAGTGAATTGCCATGCGTTGGTGTTGCAAAAACTCGAAAATAGCTCGAAATTAACCGGCGGGGTTATTACCTAAAAATTTGCAGACAGCGACAGCTACGCGATCACCACGCGACCGGTGATTACTTGTAATAAAAAATTAGTGTCATGTATGACGATTGCATGTCTATTATTCTATGACCGTAAAATGCACTTTTCGCGGTAGATTTAGCGCCACTATACAAATTACATTACACAAATTCACATTTTGACAGCAGATATCGCGCGATATTGGCTGTCGCATGCTGTCTGCAAGTGACGTAATAAGCGTATGGGTCATCTAGTTGCTTAAATAAAATCTTACCCTTAATCTAAACAAATTTCAATAAGGGCAAATGCTTATTTGCACTCATTGCAAATAACAGAATGTGAAGGCTATTATTAAATGATTCGTTATTTAAATTAAACACATAAATTATTTCTCATAACTTTTAATTTAGATAAAATTTGTTTTAAAAGGAACACGGTTGCTCAGGAAAAGATGGTATTTGGCAATATAATGATCTGGGAAATTCAGGAAATAAAATTTTAATGTCTACTTTTATAATTACGCTGTCATTAATCAGTAATCACACTTATATTTATAAAAAGCAAAATAAAAAACAAGTCGTCATATACACATTAAAAGTGAATAACATAAACAATGATTTCACATCACTAAAGCCATTTTCTTACCTACATCTTACAAGTAAATAGTTCAATGCAGTGATCGCAAGTTTTATGCAAATAACTTAATATCATTTTGGAACGACTCAAGTCGGCTCCATCACTATAACTTACGTTGAGGGTTTGTTATTAGAAGGGTTGACACTATTAATATTTATTCAGAGCCTCTGGGGAGTCGTCGTAGTTGTACCTACTACTTTATGAACTAATCTTGTAACAACTCTATACATCATAAAGTTTCTCATTTAGACATGTTCGCTGGGGCTATCTCTATCTTTATGTGTCAAATTGCAATTAATTACAGCGTTGTTATCTGACTTTCGCAAATCGATTTAAAATACTTCTATACACGTCATTCCTTTCGTGTTGGATACAGGAAGATGCAATAAAATCACACCTCGATATCACTTTTGACAGACTAAGGTTTATATTGTCTACGGTTCGCTATTGACGTTTCTGTATATTTGACGTCATCATAAATGCAATGTGGCGGATGCTCTGGGATAGGATGTAACGTTTTTGTTCAACGCCAACAATAAGGATTAGGGGAAGGTTTCTGTATAATATGCGACGTCATCATAAATTCGATATGGCGACATATACATGATAGGAAGTAATTTTTTTGTTCGACACCAACAATATGGATCTTAAATGAAATGGAATACGCAAAGGAAGGTTTTTGTAGGTATATGTGACGTCATCATAAATTCAATATGGTGGATGCGCCGCAATAGGAAGTAACTTTGTGTTTAAAACCTGCAGTATGGGTATCGAATGTAATGGAATACACAGGCGAAGGTTTCTGTATATTATGTGACATTCGGCATTTCAACTAATTCCGAGTACTCGGCGGAAATTATTTTTTTGAATAAAGCGATAATGGATGATATTTTCGAGGTTCTTCGAGGAATTAGTATAACAAAGATGTCTTTTTTCAAATCCGAGATGGCGCATATTAGTTTTTTGAATGAAATGACATGGGTATATTTTAAGTTTCTCGGAGTATTGATAACAAAAATGACGTCTATTTTCAAGTCTGAGATGGCGAACAATATTTTTTTTAATAAATTGATATGGGCACTAAGTTTTTCGAGGCGTAGATTACAAAAATGACGTTAATTTAGAAATCAAAAATTGAGGACGTTATTCCTTTAATAAAATGATTTGAGTGTCATTTTTGAATCAGCTCACGGTGATAGTGGATATAAATACTATGGGATGGATCTAATACCTATTACATCCATCCCATACTATCCATATTCACTTTCATACTAATGATTACTTTTCATGCAAAAATATGTCTGTCTGTCTGCTGCATTTTCACGGCTGAACCGCCAGAACGATTATGATGAAATGTGGCATGGAGAAGGTTTGAAACTAGAAAGCGAACACAAGCTGCTTTTTAAAAAAAAATTATCCCTGAAAGAATGGAAAGCGAGATAAAACTTTGTATGGGAAATGCTAAACCGGTGAACTGATTACGATGCTTAGGACAGTGGTAGCCTATTTTAAAGAAAAAGACAGGCTACTTTTACTTTTTTTATGAAAAATCTACCCGTAAGGGGTTGAAAAAGAAACACTAATCCGGAAAACTCACGGTAAAATTTTCCACGTGAATGAAATCGCGGCTACAGCTAGTTACCTAATATTTTATGCGTTTTTCGAAAAAGAAAGTATTTGAATTTACAGATGAAAATGCGAAAGGATAATTATAATCGCAACTTGTTAGATCATCGCTTATATAAATTCCCTATAACATAGTCGTCAGCCTCTGCGATACCTTGACTTTATTTTACGATCTACCTATCAAATATTCTAGTTCTGGTAGATATGTACCTACATACTATCGATGTAAGATGTATGAGTGCGGATTTATAGTTTTTAATTATCAGTTCATGGCTCTCTGCTCCAAATTTCAGTTCAATAGGTGTAATGAAATGAGTTGGTAATGTGTGTAGAGGAAATAATATTTTTATGGGTCTAATTTTTTTCAATTGAAATGAATGCTCTTCAGCACAAATTTCAAGAGGGTCGCAAACTTTAAAGTGATGATGTTATGTGACGGTTTGCAAAATTCAACCTGTAAGTGAGAGAAAAGGAGTGTCAGAAAACGTACGAGAAAATATGTTACACAGTAAGGAGTAAGGAATTACGAGAAATTACGAAAGTAAATTCGATTAACACGAGTAACTGTACAAATATTAAAACTAGTACAATACGTCATACAGAAATGTACTTACGTAAATAGTATACTATACACTTCATAATCATATATGTGTCTTAATCATATATGAATAAGTTAACTACTCAATTTCACTGATAACATTTATATAAATAAAAATCAATTTCCACATGTATGACGGAGCATCACTTGATTACGCTTCTATAGATTTGGCCGATTTTTTTTGTTGTGTTCGTAATTGTCAGGACAAAGTTCGATTGAAAGAAAGTTTTTGGAAAATCCATGGATTAAGTCGGAAATTTGGATGGAAATTTTGTATGAAATTTCACTAAAAAAATTGGTATGTTACAAACATTCGACATCCCACCGGAGGGAAGGCGGGGCGAGTCGCTAGTAACACATAAATATACAGGTACATATTTTGTATATAAAGTACTTACATACTTTCTTGAAATACTATAAAATACGTTAAATAAATAAAACTCGTAGATACACTCGTATTGCTTCAATTAATTCAATATTTATTATTAAAACAAAAAATAGATAAAAGGCGAAGTACTAAAGTGGTCGAATTTTTTTTCATTAGCCACTTTTTTGTTAAATAAATGTACCTTCCATTAAAGAAAACAATTCTAGGCCTTTATTGAGAAAAAATCAGTCTTCAGAAAGTACGTAATAATGGACTTACATTTACCAGTTAAAAACAACGCCTGGAGAGTTTTGACGATTCTTAATAAAAATGTTGATTTTCTTGGAAGCTGTTTGCTTAAAGTCAAGTGGACAGACTCTAAACCGATAGAATGTAAATTTGCCCCGGAACGTTCCGTAGTTGGAAGACAGAGACTCGCATTACCGAGAAAGGAATTCGCTCCAGCGGACAATCTTATTCCTGATGCTTTTATTCATTCTGCTTCGAATTCACCGTATTTATTATCTTTTCTATACCGGTAGAATGCTATCGACCTTATTAGAAGTATCCGAGAACTTCTGCTACCGTACTTCAGATCAGGCCTGTGGAGACCTGAAATGTTTACGGGTCAATATTTGTATAAATTATTAGGTACATATATGGTCTATCACGCTAAAGATATTATATTTTACTATCTGTCGGTTAACACTAATGAAAAATTATAGCACTGGTCTCAGAGAGAAACAAAGTGTGCCAGTTGCCGATATCCTCACGCAAGCCGAAGAATCAATTTGGATATTATGTAGAGCTTATTGTTTAGAACATGTATGGGTGGAGAATTAGAAATGTTTGCAAATTCAAATACCTGCTCAAACTCTTAAAGAGGACTCAAGGTTTAATTTTGTTGCCCCTTAATGTTTTGTCCACAACAAATATTAGGGTTCATTTTCATTACAGAAATGTTTATATTTTTTGTTTTGTAGCCAAAATAACAAAAATGTATTGTATTTTCATCGCCTATTTATCATTTTTGTCGTAATTTTCTCCTAATTTTGGCGTAATTTTATAACTACTGTGCTAAAAAGAGAAGTAAAGTAATGTAAGTTCATTAACAACCTGTAAGCCTTTTTTCGAGAACTTAAAAAACTATTCCTACCATACACATAAATATGAAAAATGGAATTTTATAAAAACACGTCTAAATTTATTTCAAACGAAAAAATCGAACTGTAGGACTAATGTAAGAAGTCCCAATAGACTTGTACTTCTTTACGTCAATGCTTATTCCCATAATTACACAGTCTGGCCATGGATACTGTTTCAATTAAAAAAAATATGTTATTACATTTGAATTTGGAAATGTCAAATATTCTTGTGATATTAAAATGGAGTGCGGTGATCAAGAGAACCGAATTACACAAAGTAGGTATGGGGAGCCAAATGCAATTTTTCAAACTCTCCATCCACTTGGTATTCGAATGTGTACCGGACCATTCATGGGCTTAAACAAACATCCTCTGTTTGATACAGAAAAAGATCTGGCTGTCCACGAAGAATTTGTACTAAAAAGGCGATCAAAGCACTGTAGGAAAGAATTCGACGAAATTCTGTCCAAAAGTTTTTATATCTGATATTGGAGATTATTGAAGCTTGAGCTTGTAGTGGTTTCAGTACCTAATATTAAATCATTTAACAAAATATTGGGCTGGATGAGAAGGGATACCTCATTCGTACACCATCCTCTTGAAGTCTAAGGAGAATTTTGATGTAA
Source organism: Zeuzera pyrina (assembly GCA_907165235.1). Taxonomy (NCBI): domain Eukaryota; kingdom Metazoa; phylum Arthropoda; class Insecta; order Lepidoptera; family Cossidae; genus Zeuzera; species Zeuzera pyrina. The sequence goes on along the minus strand of OU015625.1, from coordinate 19,812,492 downwards.
TGCCCTTGAGAGCTAGCCGAACAGCGTTGAGGGTGAATTCATAGAAGAAAGAATGATCCAACTGGTGACTTAGGACTTTACTCATTATTATCTGGTAATGTACAGTGTTTGATATTGAGGGAGAGATACTATAATAATATATAAGTTAAGTCTCAAGTCTTATACATGGAAACATCGTTAAACATCTTGTGAACAATGGTTGAAGACCATTGGACATTAGAATCCCTATGAGTTATTAATTTGAAAAAGAGATATTGTATGTTCCTTAAAAAATTATCAAATTTATACTAACAATTATTATTCACCTATTTTTGTGAAACATTCAAGACTAACTTATAAATAATTATCTAAATTGTATAATTGTATAGGATCTGTATCCTGAATACAGGTTAATGTTAATTCAAGGCATATCTGTTTAGTCCTAAACTTAATTAGTTTCAGTGGCCTTGTTTTGGATAAAATATGTAATTTATTTTCTTTATTCTTGATACAACTATAGAGATCTCGATTAAATATATTGTTTAAATTTATAGTATTTTTAGATGTAAAAACTCTTGGGGTCGCATTCGTAAATTTAAGTTTTGGCAGAATAAATGAATTTTTGTACCAGTGTAAATTGTGCATGAGCGTTTTTGTGACACACTAGTAATATATCCTAACCCTTTCCTATTTGATTTCGATTGAAAGGGTTGTACTAGGCGCCCTAAATAAATTTGGTACACCTCTCAGCAGGTCAAACCTTTTAAAATATAACATTCACCGACCCCATTGCAAATTAGAAAGACATCTGAGCTAGCGGGAGCTACAATATAATATTAAATATCTAACATGCAATGTTCGAGTTGTGCTGCACGAATAACTGCTTGCTGAATATTTTATTTGGTTTGGTTTGGAGAGTACGTAAATAATAAATGATGACATTTTGATTTCTTTTTTTTTATATATTTTTTGCATGCCAGTAATATATGGTAGGTACGTGTGAGGAACCAATATACATACCTATATGTATTTTATTATGTAACAGTTGTTTAAAACTACAGAACTTACTTGGTTAGAAATTATTATGGACGCATACGCATTAACTTAGTTTAGCATTAAGTTAATGCGTATCTGACTCTCTCCCGCAAGCGTATTACGTAACTTGCAGGCAGCATGCGACAGCCAATATCGCGCGATATCAGCTGTCAGAAGGAGAATTTGTGTAATGTAATTTGTATAGTAACGCTAAATCAACCGCGAAAAGTGCATTTTACGGTCATAGATTAATAGATACGCAATCGTCATACATGATATCAATTTTTTATTGAAATTAGTCACCCGTCGCGTAGTGATCGCGTGGCTGTCGCCATCTGCAAGTTTTTAGGTAATAACCCCGCTGAATTCTTTGTCTGAAGACCTGTATTTAGATCTTATATTGATTAATAATCGATTTTGAGTTTGATTTCATATTAAACTTTTTGGTAGATCAAAAATATCTCGCGAAACATACACTTATGTTCATGCAGCCTACGGGCTGTGATTTGGACAGCCCTGCTTTGGATGGTACTTATCGCTGAGACGTAACGAGCGTAGGTTGCGATGTTTCTCTGTACAAGTATTTTGAGAGCTGCTTTTTATATTACATATATTACGTACGTCTAAATTATATATCTCGAATATCTACTACAAGATCATTTAATTTTGGAGTACGAAAACTATTTGTACTATAATGAAAAATAAAATAATAATACACTTTATTAATGCGATCAATAACAGGTACACGTGTTTTTTCTTCTGTCTTCATGGCATGCAGATTAGCGCATTTGCCAATGTTACGTGTTAATAAGTAGAATGGACTTGAAAAGCATGTTCGAAATAAATTCGTTTTTTCCTCTTATCGTGAAACTCCTCCAGTAAAATGATAGTAGGCTGGCTTTACTTATAAAGGACTTCTTAGAAGAGTGCAAGAACTTCAGATACATATGTTTATTTAAGCCTACTCCATTCTTTTCACTTACACAGAACTTTAAAACAAAATATACTATCACTTTTGTACTTTAAAACTCCCAAAAATGACAAAATAGAAAATCGAAATAAAACGACAACTTACTTCTCCCGTTTTCGCCAAAAAGTCAACGTGTTAAATAAATTGTATATAATAATTAAAAATTAGTGGACACGACAGACGTTGTCCTGCCCGAAGATTGGCTTGCCTGGTATTAGGGTTAAAAATAAAAAAAAAACCCTAAATTCGATTGCAGCGCCATCTGCCCAAAAAATTTCAACAAAATCGGTCGAGCCGTTTAGGAGGAGTTCAGACAAACACACGTACAGAAGAATTACACATATGAAGTTAGAACTAACATGGCTACGACACATTGTAGTCTAACCGCAAGCGGTCCACCTCCGAAATAGGACTTAACCTGTATCTCTATATGCACAGAGCAAGTACTTATATGTATCAAACTCAAATTCAACTTTATTCTTCTGTGATAACAGGTTGTGTATATATATAGATAATAAACAATACAAAACAGTCCTCTGTAATTTGCCGAAAGCGTACAGACAAAAAATTATATTATTACAACAAAAATATAAAATTAAAAATCATGCACAATCCATCAATTACAGAATAATAATTAAAATCCCTTTACTAACAATGAAAAAGCACCGTCTTTTAACTGCAAATGTCAATAATTAAATGTCAAAATATAAAAATAATATGTCAATAAATTGGAATATGTACATAATCTGTTACAATATTTGTAATCGATAAATTGTATCTATATGTATGAGATAGACCCCGCCACGACTAAATGTAATGTCTCCATCGCAATGTATAGAGTGCATACGTAAGCATGCACCAGGTGTCGTGTGTACTGTACATAGAATAACTTATACTGGACATAGAAGAAATATTTTTTTACATCACTCTTACATTTATTGTAAACAACATTTAAAAGAAAACAGATACGTGTTGAAAAGTGAAGCACGTACAATTTATTTCTTTAATAAATTTCCGCCTTTTTTAATTTTTAAACCAGCGAGAGCGATAATTGCTATAAAGAAACTACATTGCTATTACGTTTTATATACTTATGATATAGACTGAAATATCGAAAGCACTCGCATACTTATGCAAAAATGTGTGAGAAAATTGATGTGATTCGAGGCGAAAGAATTATTTATGTAAGGACCGCGAAGCTTATTGCTCCGTCCATTAGGGATATAGCGTTAAGATGTATATTACGAATATGTATAGATGTATATTACGTATTCGTGGCAGAGCCATGCTGCATTGGCGCACGAATTGGCCCGCCTCGCCCGGTGAAATACCACCTTCTCACAGAATATCGGCGTGAAATAACAGCATCTAATGCTGTTGTGTTTCGTTCGGTAAGTGAGACATCTGGTGGATTATCTTCCCCTCCCTCTCCTTTCTCTCCATTCCCTGAAAGCCAGCAACGCGCCCATGATTTCCTAGACGTGGCGGGTATCTATGGGCGGCGGTGATCAATTTCCATCTGGTGACTTGCTCGCTCGTTCGCCGCCTCTTTTATAAAAAAAAATAGAGTCATGTGTTACTTTACGGATTCCTATACAACTAAGAATTATAAAAATTCATCACTACGTTATAGGCGTTATTAAAAACGTTCGCCAATTTTAATTGAGAGAACTACATTTGATGAAGACTAAATCAAAGAACTGATCAAGGGTAAGAAGGACTCGTTCGTTCCCTACGATATTTATAAAATTGCAAATTATTAAACTTAATTTCTGAAGATCTATATCTCCGGTTCTAATTGAGGTATGTGGTTCGTTTTGGTCTAAGAACATTGGCTGGAACGAGCTCTACCATTTCAGCTTTTGTCCACTTAAATTGATTGAGTTGGAGGTAAGCTAGTTGTGAACATTCAACTTGACTTTCAATTTTTATATTCAATCTAGGTTAGGTTAGCGTTATTTTTGAATTACGGGCAGCAGCACGGGCCCTCTCGTAATTATAATCTATACATAGTATAAAACAAAGTCGCTCCCCGCCGTCTATCTCTCTGTAATGTACGCTTAGATCTTTTAAACTACGCAACGGATGTTAATACGGTTTTCATAAATAGACAGAGTGATTCAAGAGGAAGGTTTAAGTTTATAGTTTAATATTGTTTTGTGTTAATTTGTTGAAATATAAAGTTCAAGATGTGATTGTTCAAGATGTCGGAAAAAATGAAGCCGACTTTCATTTGCTTTCATCGAAAATACTGGTTTATTCCAAAATAACGTGTGATGGAATTGTTCCCCTTTATTAGGACTACAAAAAAGTCAGCATGTCTATATTATACGGATAGCTTTATATAACCATTTTAATTTAAAATAACAATTATGTTTATTTATTCAAACATAATTATTATTTTAAATTAAAATGGTAATACAAATTCAAATAATGAATTTATGCTTTTTTCCCCCAGAGGGAAAATTTTAGTTCTTAAGATCCATTCGTATCAAGAGACACGTAGCATGTGCAGCATGGTACTGTGTCAGACACGGCACAAGCATATGCTTTCACAAACGGCTTGACCGATTTTGATAAATGGAAATAGATGAAACCCCGGAGAAGAAGTCAAGCTACTTTTTTAATTCCACGCGGACGAAGTCGCGGGTAACAGCTGGTATTGTATAAAATGAAATGAAAATTTGAACATATTAGTGAGCAGTGACAAATAATTAAAATAAAAAACAGAGCAGGTTTTTATATTAATGACTCATCAGAATTCTGTGACTAATTGAATTCATTTACCTAAATTCTCGAATGTAAATAAATTAATTAAACGTGTCTACGTGATAGAGTGAGGTAGATTTGTGTAGCTGTGGTAATCACGCGATTGTTGCGGGAACGTCAAAACCCTTATGAGATTTTTTCGTCAGTATTTATTTATTTATTTAGAGAAATCAACAGCCATATATACTAAAACATTTCCAATATTGTGTAGCATAAATGTACAGGCCAATTCAAGATTTCTACAATAAAAATAAAAAAGGAACAAACGATAAGTAGTCTATGCATGAAAAAAGTAAAAGTAATAATAAATACAGACATCATTAATATATAGTCATAAAAGGTACAAAAGATAAAAATTCATTCAAAAACAGAAAAGCATTTTGGATAAGAAAATCTATCGATCACGTGCGAGCGCATCCACGAGCGAAAAAAAAAGAAAAATTGCATGCGATGTACCGCTTAAATGTGTATGTGATGGACACACTTGTAGAATAATTATTATCTAACGTATTCATATCGTGTTTAAATACTGTGCAGTGCAGCCTCCAAACGGTCTCCAAACGGCCATAGCATTGAAATTTATCTTTAATTTCAACGCTATGGTCGAGAAGGCTCCATATCCAGAAGAACAAAATACATACCTTACCGAGTTTGTAATTAATTGAGTCTCATCTAACAATACACTTAATACACAAACTTGGCAAAGTAAGACAATGTTGACATAATTTAATAACACTTTGATTACCAATTACATGATGTCACATAATAGTGAGACGATAATGATATCGAAGTATATAACGTATATATTCGTTCGTTTAACCACAATGTTAAATCTCTGTAAGCTCTTCACCGATTACTTTAAAATTTCGATAAAACGTTGCATTCAAATATGGCATGTGAGTGCTATTATATACCTTAAAACAAAGTACCTAATTTGCCTAGACTAAAAACATACTTTAGTCAGTTTTAAAAGTTTTACTAAACTCGCGGGTTATTGTCGAACTAACACACGGAAATTGTTAATTTCACTAAACTTATAATGTTGAAATATTTACAACACACTCTTAAACTAAACTCTTTAGTAAATATAACATGAAATTTTGTAAATTTTATTATGTTAGAACGTGTAACTTCATTTTATTTTGTAATTGATACATACATACATATCTTCACGCTGTATCCCCAACGGAGGAGTCGCGGTCCTTACATATCTTTCTGTCCTTTACATTCTTTCGCTTCCTCAAATCTCATCGCTCTCGTCACACATTTTCGCCTAGGTATGTGAAAATTAATATATTACTTGTAAATTGATACATACATACGTATCTTCACACTGTATCCCCAACGGGGGAGTTAGAGACGACGGACTGCCAGGAGTCGCGGTCCTTATATACCTTTCTGTTATTTACATTCTTTCGCTTCCTCAAATCTCACCATTCTCGTCACACATTTTCGCCTAGGTATGTGAAAATAATTATATTAATTGTAAATTGATACATACATACATATCTTCACGCTGTATACCCAACGGGGTAGTCAGAGAGGACGGAGCGCCAAGCGTCGCCATCCTTACATACCTCTTTCGCTTCCTCAAATCTCATCATTCTCCTCACACATTGATCATTCGTAATATTGTAAAAATAATTAATATGCACTTTAGTTATCTTTGGATGGTTTTACGAAACCACAGATCAACTCTCGGAATTCAACTAAAGCGTTTTTTACGTTTACTGAGCCAGAGCAATGAGTGGCCGGTTACAGCTAATAAGTAAATATATAGATCTAGATCGATTATGAATTTCATCGTTTACAATCGATAATCAAAGGTACGGTATTTGAGTTCAGGAATCAAGAATGGTAATATTTTACATATCATGATTCTGAAATGTAATGCCAAAATAACATTCTTTATGAGTTAATCGGAGTCCCATAGTCGATTTAAGTCGAGGGATGAATTGAGTATTCGTCACTCATTGCTTTCTGGGCTACACTTTATTGGATGTCTGTAGAAAATATACGAGAAAGATCAAATTTTGCAAGAGTAAAACTTATAATCCAAGTTTAGTAAACATGGTAGGTAGACAATTGAAATTGAAGTCTTTCGAACTTTCTGCAAATTTTGGTCGGGCGATCTCATATTCATCCTTTATGCATATGTATAAGCAATACCGTATTACATTTTCGTTAAATCATTTGGAATATAAAATTTTCCACATAATATAATAAAAACCACAATTTTTGTACGGGTCGTTTTCATTTGTTTTTAATTTAAGATTGTTTCTATATTCATCCTAATAAATGTTACGATCCTTCTTTGTTTTTTCCACCTCAATATATCTATGTGTATTGAGTAATTCGTATTCGGTTTTTAGCTTCCATTTTCATGTTATCGTCTTCTATTCATCCGCCGATTTCTAACTCGTTCCATGACAGGGGCTTTCTCGCGACATGACCAGTTTATTTTTATTTTATCACTTTTTCAGTTTCGCAGGAAAACCTGCATAAAATTACCCAACTCCCAGGGATGGGATTGGATATGTGAGCAGTAGTCGTCCTCAACTCGTTACCGAAGAGTTTCGGCATCTCATGCAGAACACTCTGACTGAGTGACTCTTAATACTCTCACGAATCCATTAAATCACTTCTGTGTTTTAGAGAGTGGATTATGTTATCATAGTTCATCTCTAGCAATAATTGCAACTTAGTTTCTTTTTCCCAAACATTTATTTGCTTTTTGATCCCCAAATTCTCCAGTGAATTTTATGTGATAATAAGTTTTTACATAAACGGTTTTGTCATCATCTGCGAGTAATTGTCGTTCCTATATGTAAGTATAAACCGCCAGAACACACTATTAAATGTAGTTAATTCTATTCTATTTAGGTCTTTCAGGGCTAATGGCATTTGACTCTAATATAGTAAAAAACAACATTAGTAGTATAGTCTTAATATAAACGTCGCTACTTTATGTTGGAAACCAAAGTAAAAAAAATATGTGGGGTCCCTACAGATATGTAATTTATTATTTAACACCCGACCGACCATGATTGTTTGAAAACACACAGTCGTTGAGGTTCGCCCACGGGTCGGACTCGCAGAGTAAAAAGTATATGTGTGAATAGAAATGACATGTGAGTGGGGTCTGTGAGAGACAATTTTGCAGATATCATACAACTATTACTCATCACGACATAAAAATTAAGTTTGTGATATATTCATTAACTCGTGCTCATGTTTAATTCTACTAATATTTACTCTCAGAACAAAAATACTTTTATTTTATTGGTATCGGTTCTTATTACCATTATGTACGTACTTTCTGCAATCTTATTTCGTTACCATAATTTGACAATATTTAAATTCAGTTTGTAGGTACCGCTACCCGCTACATAAAATGAAATCTATATTTTGAACTTCCACGACCTGTACACATTTTAGAAACCTAATTAGCCGGGTCTATTGTCGTAATGATGCCTTAAGGATAATACCTTTACCTTAATAGTTTCAATCCGTGGAGAGGACCTGTGGCTGATATAATAAAATCTAGTAACCACTGGATTGAATTACATCGGATCCTGACTCTAACAAATGTTCGACAATAGCTGCCATAGTGGTCTGTTGTTTTTCTGACAGCTGTGGTATCTTCTCTGACACTTTTCGATATTGATATTTGAAACAAAATAAATCAAGTTAATCAAATTAAATCAAGTTTAATATTTGAAAGTTTTTATTACTGAAAACACTTAATGGTTGTATATTTTGACCAATTACTTGCTGTATGACAAAAAATTATATTTTGTAAGACGACTTTAAAATTAGACAACTAAAAATTAGACAATTAATTGATTCTTTTATTAAAAAGTCGGATAAATATAATTTCAAGCGCAAGCATAGTAATTAAACGGGAATCGCTTATTTAGTTCAATATAACTTGGATCAAACTCACGTTTAATGACTTCAAATGTAATGATGACATGAGACTTTAACGCTAATGGACAACTCGCGTTACGATACATTTTTAATGAGACGACGCTTCTACCCATTTTCTTTTTCTGTGTATGAGGCGAATCATTACATATTCGTGTTGAACGAGTGGTAACATATACAAACAAAAAATGAGTTGTTGTTTACGTTGTTATGTTTACGGTACGCGTTTACCTTTTGAGTTGAATTTTGATTTTTGTATTTCTATTTGCATTATATATTGTTCGATATTATTCAACGTAGTCAGTTTACCTTGGCAATCTGTATTTGTAAAGTATTTAGTGATCCAAATTCAAGGTTCTAAACCGTAAAACACTTATGGAAAGTGTTTTTCTCAGAAACTATTTGATGTAAACAGCTGAAGAAACAGTAATTGTGAATCGTAGTATAAACACAAATGTCAGCTTCATTTTTGTGTTTTGACTTGCGGGGTGAATTATAAGGCTTCAATAGAAAGTTCAAAAACAATATTTTTAAGGGTCGTTGGGGTATCAAGTGAAAACGCTTTAAATTACAAATACCTGTAGTACGTTACTTTGCGTTACATTTCTTCGCGATTGGCGCTTGGTGTGTGAACTAGTGATGTGCCGGATATTCATTTCCGTATCAGATAATATCCATAGAGGAAAAAGATCCGTATTTGTAAGCGGATCCGAAACGGATTATTCGAATTCATGACTAGCCGTTGCCCGTGATTTCACTTGCGTTCATTCTCCGGTTATTAACGTAAAATATTCTTATATTCCAATAATACATTTTTTTGTAGACCTTGTTTTTAACTTGTAAATTCACCATAAAACTAACGTAAATATACAACGCTGCCCTTTGACCCACTAAACGATAAACAAAAAAGCACATAGTCCGATACAAGTCAAAATATGTCTTGTTTATGCAAAGCGGGACTTTCGGTAACTATCGGTCCAAGGTCACACACACTGTCTACGACCAAAATTGAAAATTGAGGTATGTATTCATATCTATATTAGCGGATCTAGACATTAATAATCCGTATCCGTCTCTGTATCCGCGGATGTACGTTTTTAAAGATCAAACATATCTCTGGTGCGAACACTAATTATTATTGAGCAAGTATATTACTTGTACTTGGCAGATTTCAAGATAATTTCGGTATATTTCATCTTTATTTATTAAAGTGACAGATAGTTGTAGTATTGTCGTAAGTCCTGATTTTTACCGAGAGTGCAGTGTGTCATTTTATATCTTTTTTAGCAGAATAAATTCAGATTTTATCTTAAAAGCAGTCTAAAGATAACAGCAATAGGATTACAGTCTTAAGGGAAAACTTTTTAGATCGTAAAAGCTATTTAGGTAATTGAACCTTTAAAAATAATGTCGTGTTGTTATTTTTCTACAATGCTTTTATTGTTTATCTAATTTACCAATGCTTAAAAAATTAAACCATAAAGACAAATTATTGACCAATGGACATAGGTACTTAAATTATATTCACGATTTTAAAGTTTAAATAAATAATAATAATAATAGGCACGCTTGGCCCAGGCCCGCGTGTTGGAGAAATATCTGTCTATAGAGACAAGACAAAATGTTTTTTAAATAATAATAATAATATAATAATAATATACTCAGACATTTTACACATCGCCATCTAGTCCCAATGTAAGCGCACAGCGCTTGTGTTATGGGTACTAGACAACTGATATACTACTTATATATTTTTCTTTTGTAAATAAATACATATTATACATAAAAACCCAGACTCGGGACGGGAATCGAACCCGCAACCCCCGTTTACTTTCTAACGCGCTAAGCCGTTGCGCCACGGAGGTCGTCAAAAATAAATGGACTATCAAAATATACAAGCCATTGTGAGGTTCTTTTTTTAAACCTCGGACATAAAATGTACCTTTTCCAATAAAATAATTATCGAAATCTGTACACAAATGGCGAAGATATCGCATAACATCAGTAAAAAAAATCGAATTAATCAAAAAATCCTAGATTTTTAGTCAGCAGAAAATAAATTGATCTTCGTTTTTATATTTTTGTCGTCGATGTATCTCAATTTTACTAATCTTAATAAAAATAGAAGAATAGAAGGCTTGCAAAAGTACACTTAACCGGGTAGACTAAAGAGCATACCGAAGCTACAGTAACATTTTAAACGTTGCTAATTAGCAACCAACGGTTTTTAATTGAGTGTGTAACTAAAAAATATGCATTATTCAATACAATATATTCCTGGAACTTATTGTTTTAGTTGTATTTGGTTTTTGTAACTACTCCCAATGCTGTAAAAGAGATAAGACATATAATAGGAACTTATATAGAGATCATTTTGTGTAGGCACAGACACAATAAAACAAATATTTGAAATAATATTAGTGTTATTAAATACATTGTACTATTATTAAATCGTGCTTATAATTTTTTTTTTTTATTTATCCTTTCACTGAGATGGCTGCCCCTTTATGATCTGTCCACTCCAAGTGGTTAATGGTGTGGCGTATGCGTAAATGACTTCCAATAGCATACTATTTAATTAAATAAGTACATATAGTTCACTTCAATCCAATTTGCCAAAAAAGTAAACAATATTTACTTTTTTAACAGGAGTTATAAAATAAGACAACATCTACAAAAAAGAAAATTTATTGCAAAATGTCTTCATAAACAAGTACATATTTAATATTTTCAGTTTTTGAAAATGAAGCACTAAGTCTTATTAATTTTTCTGACAATTTAGACTGAATCATACTTTGCATATATTATTGATTACATTTAAGTCACTTCCGAAGATATGTAAATCATCTCAAAATCAACGCTAAAAGTGTCCAAAATTTTAAATATTTTATTTCTCTTTCTGGTTAACCGATAGTCTCGGTTTACTCGGCATATAGGTGTATTAGCAATTTTTGGAGTGTTCGCAGAGCCACAAGTGGTTCGTTTAGTGCCACCAAGCGTTGCTTACTACGATATGCAGAATAACCACAAATAATAAATTTCGTTTACGTTCCAAAATTGTATTCAAACATTTTTGAACTGTCAGCACGGAACTTGCGCAATGAAACTCCTTGTCTGTTATATTTATGGTAGATATTAATAAAAAAGGACACATTTAGTGAAAATAGATTAAAAATAAAAAAGGTAATAGTGGAGTAAAGTTTGTAAATTAAGCATTTTTAAATTGGAATGCTTTGCAACGAGGCTAAGGTTTGGAGGTAATTTACCTTATACTCCTGTTTCGCTGTCTCTTAAAGTCGCAATTCATGGTTTAAAATGTGGTTAATTTGCATTTTAATTTTCGACACAGCTCCCTGCACGTTGATAAGGTTTTACATTCTCCATGGTCATGTTATAATACTCGTGTAATCCCGAGTTTACGAGCGGTGCACACGCGATATTTCAGTATGGAACGTAACTCCTAATAATTAGGAAATTGACTGAAATTCCACAGAAATCAATGGTAAAATTGTGTACACTAAAATTAAAAATATTCTAAGTTTTTCGTTATTTTCTGAAATAAAATATTTTATGGGCAATATTACTGTAGTACAAAAATGTAAAAAGTAATAAAACTTACAGAGTAGATAAGTTGGGTCTAAATGTATATATGCATACGGTCATATTTTTGTTAATTCATTCACCTAAGGAATCTGTATCTAGAAAAATGTATGACTGCTATACAAACATTATATCACCTCGATAAGTTTATCTATATTACTAAGGAAAATTGGGGATGGAGCGGTTCTCGGTTTGCATCCATTCTGAAGTAGTAACCTTAGTTCAGCCATTTAGAATCCTAGTCAAAACCTTCGATGAAATTGAAGACAACAGGTATAAATTACATATCTGTAGCGTATTAAAAGAAATCTGGTTATTGAACATTCGTGTATCTAAATTTGTTTGAAAATTATATGTCTATTGCACAATTTAATACATTATAATATAGTGTTATATTTTGTCTACTATATTCTATTTGCTCTTGAGAATTGAGCTTGAAGGTAAGGAAACGACATACATTTCGAATATAATAAATTGTTGCCTATAATACGTGATTTATTTCTGGAAACGAATAAGGTAGTCTGCTTGTGTTCAAAATATAAAACTTTCGTTGTTTCGGGTAAATTATTACACTGTTATCTCTGCTGGTTTGATATGTGGAAGTTGTTGGGCTGTATAACTCATAGTAATATTTCTGGAGCAATTATATCAATGAAAATCAATATACGGATTTGTAGTAAAATCTGTTTTTATAGCAGAGTAGACACTCTAAGCGTGTATGTGTGAATGTAAGGCTCGTAACTATTGATTTGTTAATTATATATGCATTTTCGTTGTCATCATTTAAGAACAAGGAAGAACTCTTTGTATAACTAACAGAACGGTATCTGTAAGTGGAAGATTTTACACAAAATGACGAATACATACTTCTTAGGCTTAAATATATTAGGCTTAAATATAAAAAAATTTAAAATACATATTTTAAATTTTTTTGTTTGTTTATATGTATGTACGTATGCATGTTTATTTCTTCGAACTTCATTGAAGAACGGCTTAGTGAATTTCAATGCAAATAGCATTGTTTGAACGACTACGGACAGCATTTAAAGTATGTATATACCGTTACACTGTCTTTATTCTAAGAACCATTATATTCTGCAAGTATAGAACTGATATTGACAGGCTTGTATAATTAAACAAGTGGAGTCTATTTTTTATGTTGTCTATGTAATGTATAAGTACTTTAAAAAAGAAACAACCAAAATAAACCAGCGCACCTGTAAATACAACATACATTTACATCGAGTAAACCGATCAGAAACATCGAACGCTGATTTGAATTGAATACTTAATTGTAGTTGCTTTTATATAGAAATATAGAAGTACACGACGTATCTTTTCTTTTTATTATGTCTATGGCACATTATTAGATATTTTTTCCATACAGCTTACCGCACATTGATTACTATCGCTTGAGCAACTGGTAGATTGTGCGATTTTATAGTGGTAAATGCAACTAGCGGTCGCATCTCAACAGTTGCTCGACTTCTATAATAGTTATCTAGTTAGACGCTTGTAAGATCGGTCGTATCGCTTCAGCAGCTGGTTTATCGATAGAAATAAAACAGTGTTGTATAACTCATCTAGAGCGGGAGACATTTATAAAAGAACTGCGTGATTTGGGTAACAGACTAATTACATAAATTAACTACTATCAGCCTAATTCATTCGAACGAAATTACGGGCAAAAGCTAGTAGATATGTTATATACGTGTTGTTCTATTTATGTGTTTATACATCAAGGTGTATTTATTTCTTAAATGCATGTAGGTATGTGGAATGTATCTAAAATACATATTTATATTATAGATCCTGAGTGATTAGTATTAAGGCGACGCATTGATAAACAATAATTTAGTCAAAAATAGACCTTCAGGTCTATGCAAAAGTGCGCGCGCTAGCTTACGAAAAATACGAAAAAACAGTTATTTTCACTTTTTTTTAAAACTATAATTAATTTTAAAAAATCCAACTGTCATTTTGAAGAATATGATTAGATTAAAACTATACAGAAAATTTGAAACATAAATCGGTCCCGTTACTCCTAAAAATGTAAATCTCTGTTTTAAAAAGGGTTTCTTTGTCATTTTTTTTTGTGTTACAAAAGTTAACCAATCATGTATCGCAACTGTCAAAATAAAGTCAACGAAATGAAAAGTCAGGTTATCAAATATCACTTTCATACGTTTTGTAGTCACTTAAAAAAATTGAGATCTCTGCTGTCAGAATTTGCAATGCGTCGCCTTAACGATTATATTAGTAGTTCAGCCGTTGTTGACGTAAATAACTTCTAGCCTTTTACTTTTTGTTAGAAAGTCAACTTTTGTCTACTAACGTAATATAACTATTATCTACAAACTAGTTGACTTTCTGAGACTCGTATGTTTTGTATATGAAATGAAAATAATTTTAAATTTTAATGCCTTTTAAATTCAGTATGGGGGTAAACCAAAGTGAGATGGCATTGTCAAACTATGACGTCGCAATATTGTAGCGTAATACCCAGTACTAGGAGTAGGAATGATAGTAAACTTTATCCCTTATACTTACTTGAGATTAAAAGCCAATACTAATATTTTCCAATGAAATTAAATTTTTTTTCTGAGTTGTGCTCGTGAAACCTACCTTGCAGTTAGTTTAAGAATATAGTTAACGGTTAAATAGCTTATTTTTGAGACGTATTAAACATTTTGGCTATTTATAACCAATATTCTATATCCTAGAGGAATATACGCATTGTTGATATTATTAAATGGACGTAGGACTGAACAAATACATAAATTGGTCACAGGTGGGAGTCCTGAATACGATATTTAGCAACATTTACAAATGTATTTGCCCAACTTTATTCTATCCCTTGAGGTGAAAAGTTAACTGTTTTAAGACTGGTAAAACAAATTAGGACTTTGACCTGAACTAGATTCAATATTAACTTTTGCGTTAGGCGTTAAATTAGCGCGTATGTCAATAGTCTAATAACAGAATAGGTCACATAGCGGCTTAATTTTACTTAGGGTTGCGGGTTGTGTAAACGAAACGAGATTGTAACATTTGAGTTTAACTAAACTGTTTGCGCAGCTGGCGTTTATTTGTACAAGTAAAAGTTGAAAGAATATTTTATTTTTTCGTTTACAGGGCTCGGTATCAAAGAAAAAAATAATCCTTGTATTGATCATGCGTTTGTTAGTTACGACGGATTTTCTCAGAAACCATGTGGTAAAGAATCTTGAAATTTTGTGCATATCCAAATATTATGAAACTATATATTTTGCTATAATTATCATGTTAAAATATTCATGTGAGGATAAATTATGAACGAGTATTTTTTCATATTAAGTAAAAAGAAAAATATTCAACCGACTTCAAAATAAAAACATTGATATAATACCATTGAATTATACGTTACATTGTAATAGTAAATTGAAACAACAATCGTGTCGCCATGCGCTGCAAGAGCGGGGCGCGGGAACGCCACTTTGCCGTAAGTGAGAGGGAAACAACGCTATTAGTAAGAGTGAAACAGCGCTCCGAATGAGCAAAACCTGTTCACGACATTTTCATTTTATGTATAACAAAATAAATTTAATTTATAAAAATCGATTTTAAATGTACCTTTTGAAGTCTAATATTAAATTGAGCATCAATTTTTTAATTACTTGTTATAAAAGTATTACACGAGTGCTTTAAATATGTAAATGAAGTAAAATACGCTACGTTGTTCACTGCATGAGCGGTGAATTAAAAGTGAGTTAGGTGTGGTCCCCGAGCCTCACTTGAGTGGAACATAGCGATTGTTTCGAGTATTCAATGTAGTACTACATAGATATCGTTGATATATACAAAGTAATTATCATTTACCAATCAACAATTGAGGACAAAATTAACTTCCTAAATACGATACTGATGCCCTAGTATAATTAAGTATAACAGTTAATGAAGTAGTTTTCCACATGCCGACGAAATTTTTGTCAAAATCAGTTCCGCCTTTTCGGATATTATAGCTCGGATAAACAGATGGACAGACAAATATTTAAAAATGACGTATATGAGGTTTTGGTATCGTGCAAATAACCATGTTATGAGCACAGACTTTATAAATAACTCCAGACGCCATGACCTAGCAGCAATGGTGAAGTAAATCAGATAAGCTGACTTACCTATGTATTACGACACACATTTATTATCAGATAAGCTGATCGGTCACCATTTCGTTAAACAACATAAACTACGTTTTGTTTCTACATTTTGTTTGAATTTATTTTCCACACTTCGTAGTACGGATTAGGCTCTCTGGAGTTACGAAATCTATGCGTGTTATGACTTCAATTTTATTTATTTGCATAGACTATTATAATTAATTGGATATAATCCATTTTTCATTTTTTAACATACATAATTCTTTATTTACTGGTGTATACAGGTGTATAAATCAGGGCTAAATCTTTCTTACTAATGAATTAATTCGCTTTCGTAATGGAACAGGCAGAATCCACTCAAGCTTCGTCTCAATTAATTTACCAGTTCAGATTTTTTTTAATTTAGTAGGTATGTCAACAGTACTATATTTACACTTAATAAAGATAACTGTTCTCTCTGAATACAGCGTGAAGATATGTAATTAATCATAAAATCTCCAAAAGTGTTGTAGCTGGGGTCATGGGTCTGATGATTATATAGTCTGTGTTATGCAGGAGCCTGCTAAGAATGGATTTTTGGAAATTTACATTTTGTAGGGGGAAGGAGCGGATTGAACTTTGCGCGAAACTATATTACACGGAATTTAAAAAAAATGAAATCACAATTGCATAAGGACTTCCATTCAAGTTGCGAATAACAGCTACATTATTTTCAATTGCATTGTCACTCTATATGTTGCTACAAATATGCGAGCATATACAAATATTGTAACATTTTTTCGCTATTGTACCTTCTTTTTAAGAGCTTAGAGGTTGTCAGAGAAAATAATTATAGAACTGGCAAGTTAAAAATTTAAATATGTTTTTTTTGGACGAATAGAACAGGATTTGAAAAATAAGAAAGAAAAGAGAGCGAGGTGTTTTTTTAGACAGAACAATAATGGTTGTGATGGAGTAAAAAGGAGATTATTTTTCTCCTCAAAAAAGAAGATATTTGATTTCTTTGTAAAAGTAAAATCTGTTAAGAATATTAAAGACGTTGGCAAAGTGAAAAAGAAAGAGGCTCGAACCAGAAAACTGATATCGCCCAAACTTCCAAGGCAAATGGACCCCTCGACAAGAATAAGGGGAGCAATGGTTTCAATCGGATAAAGAGCACATTAATCATGGTGACGCACCAGTTTCATACGAGTTTATAGAAGTTATATTTACAATGACGATGCTGATTGCAGAATTTTATAAAGTCGACTTATAATTTTGGAGATAACATTCGAGAGTGGAGTATGGGACAATACAATCTTATTTAAGCCAGTGGTTTGTGTTTTTTTATCATAATGTGTAAATTATAAGGTGAAAGGTATTTATATCTGATTTTTGTAAACTACACCACAGCATCACAACCACTTTGACATCTTTCTGTTTCTATTTTATTTACAAAATTAATTTTGGTTTATTTGTTTCAAATTATATTACAATTTTCTTCTTAAAATATAATTTTATTTAAAAAGATTTCCAATAAATTTCAAAATTTACTTTATCCATTCCCTTTTTGTGGCATCCGGGTGGGAATGGTATAAATTAAATTTTGAAATTTATTGGAAATCTTTTTAAATAAAATTATATTTTATAAAATTATATTCTATAAACTCGTATGAAACTGGTGCGTCACCATGATTAATGTGCTCTTTATCCGATTGAAACCATTGCTCCCCTTATTCTTGTCGAGGGGTCCATTTGCCTTGGAAGTTTGGGCGATATCAGTTTTCTGGTTCGAGCCTCTTTCTTTTTCACTTTGCCAACGTCTTTAATATTCTTAACAGATTTTACTTTTACAAAGAAATCAAATATCTTCTTTTTTGAGGAGAAAAATAATCTCCTTTTTACTCCATCACAACCATTATTGTTCTGTCTAAAAAAACACCTCGCTCTCTTTTCTTTCTTATTTTTCAAATCCTGTTCTATTCGTCCAAAAAAAAACATATTTAAATTTTTAACTTGCCAGTTCTATAATTATTTTCTCTGACAACCTCTAAGCTCTTAAAAAGAAGGTACAATAGCGAAAAAATGTTACAATATGCAGTCCGCATCCACACGTCTTGTAGCATCCGCTAAAAGATTGATTTTTGCAATTACGACTTGATCATATTTTAACACGGAAAAATTTCATAGTTATTTGTTTGTGTATGTAATTACAATGCGCAAATAAACTAGAACAGAGATATTATCATTACCTATTCATTGTAGTAAAAATCATTTTGAAATTCAGTAAAGATTCGGAGATCCATCTAAATTTGTATGCAAACTTTTTATAACATATCCGTAATGTTACTAGAGCATTATATGATTCAATTAACATTGATTATTTATATGCATTAAATTGATATTTCTATATTTTTCTTAGAATTGCATAATGTTTTTCTACTATTGGAAAAATAAATATCTGTTTGAAATAAGATTTGCATAATAAACTAAAAAACTTAACTTGGCTCCATCGTTTATTTGTTATGGGGAAAGAGATGTTCTCGAAACTGCTACTTCAACTAGTTTGCGTGCTATTCAAGTTTTAATGTATGCACAAAAAGCAAAGGCAGATCGTCGCTAAGCAAGGAATTAAATATTAACGTAGATTTTCGTGAAAATCTCGAAACCTTTTAGTTTACTATTTAATTTTGTTTTGCAAAACCAAAGCCAGTATTAGAAAATCATAGATAATAATAATATGACTGAATATCGAGTTACTTTATACTAAACTTAACATTTTAACTTTTTGTTATCAATATTATTATTTTAAACTTTATGAAAACTGACGAAGTGCAAGTCGTAGTGGAGTAATTAATATTACGTACCAACCGCCGGATGTTACAAACCGATAATCAAAGTTTGTTAGTAGAACGTTCGTGTTATGTGAAAAAGGCATCTAATCCATACTAATATTACAAATCCGAAAGTCTGCCTGTCTGTTACATTTCCACGGCTAAATCGCCAGACCGATTTTGATGAAATTTGGCACGGATATAGGTTGACACATGGGAAGGGGTAGAAAAGGGGGATGAAACTTTGTATAGAAATGTTAAACCGCTGAACCGATTATGATGAAAGGTACTGAAATATTTTGTGCTCAGAGACAGACGTAGGTTGGTCTTTTTTAAAGTTTATATTGTAAATGCGAAAGTCTGTCTGGCTGTTAAGTTTTGTTATATTATATATGTTATATATAATATTGATGGCATTTGATACAAATATAGTTTTAAACCAGGGAAGATACATAAACTACTTTTTTTTATTCAAAAATCTACACCTAATGAGGTGAAAATTGGCATGAAACTTTGTATGGGAAACGCTAAACAGCTTAGCTTGAAGTGTGCAGTCGGGCGAAACCCGTCAGGAACAAAGTTCCTAAGCTGAAATTTCCATTTCTCAAAACTTAATTGCAATAGTGAGACAAAACTCATGTATGGTTTAAAACAAAAACTAAAAAAATAAATTTTAACAAAACTTTTTCGTGTGAAGTAATGAGGTTATACAGCCGGCCATGTATACTGCTCATCTATTCGAATTTCGATACTCGTACGCATACGCGCACTCGTATATAACAGAAAGAGACAGAAAGATCACTGTGAATCTATGTATAAAACTAACGAACCTATAGCGCCGCGCGGCGCGCGAGTCCGTTAAGAAGAGATAGACTCTCTGAGAGTCGAATGGAGAGGCATAACGCTTTTTAATTACGTGACAATTTTTACCAACTTCCGCAAGCCGCATTAAGGAACTTCGTTCCAAAAGACTGCGCACGAAGTGCTACTACTCGCAAACATAAAGTGCAAATTAAGGAAAATTATCAGACTGCTACTTCTACTAAAATTATCAGTTTTTGATAATTTTCCTAGAACCTGCACTTTATTGTCAATGTCTGTGATTTTACGGATTATTTTGAGCTGTACTTTTAGAGATATGTTGGGTATGTATAGAAAAATCGGCCAAGTGCGAATCGTACTCACTCATCGAGGGTTCCTTACCACCATACAATGTATTTGTGCTATGTGTATACCGATAAAAAATAAGTCGCATTCAAAAACAAACTCAAATTTGCAGTTGAAAGACACATTTTCTCATGCTTTCCAACTGTTAATATAAGTTTGTAATGGCAAACAATTACGAATTAACGATTTTCCGATATTTTCGTTTACTTTGCTTTCGTGAAACTTTGCTTCTTATCATACTTCATAATTCTAGGTCAATGGAAATTACCCTGTAGGTTGATTTACTTGCGAGTGAGAAAATATGAGATACAAATAGCCGTATTTTTTGGTTTCGTAGACTTAGAAGCTTGATTTTTTTACAGCTCCACGGGATGGCAGACATTTGTATTTGATATTATTTTCAACTTGATACCTTTACGCGTTCCTGAAAAAAGAATTTTGACAGATAGACAGACAGCGAAGCGATCCTATAAGGGTTCTGTTTTTCTTTTTGAGGTACGGAACCCTGAAAAGTAACTCAAAGTGTTATATATTTTTGAACTTGCAACATGAAGAACTTTCATTTAATATTTCACACGATTACCACGAAAAATAAATGCTTTAATTATAAGTACCTATATTTAAGCTCCCATAAAAAATCTCAAAATTAAAAACTCGCCTTGTACCTAATAGCATGTGGCTGACACTAAAATAAAGCCAAAGGAGTTCGAAGATTTTTGTTCCGAGCTTATCTCAGAGAAAAATAAAGAGATAGAATGTGCTAGTTGCTTATATTCCCGCGCAGGTCGTTATAATCGATCGAGAGAAAGAGCTTATTAAGGCGACGCATTGATTGAAACTATTGAGTTTAATCTAAAATAGACCTTCTGCTCTATGCATACGTCCGCGCACTAGCTTACCAAAAATACAAAAAAACAGTTATTTTAGTTTATTCTAAAAACTATAATTAATTTCGAAAAATTCAACTGGCATTTTGAAGAATATGTTTAGAGTAAACTATGCAGAAAATTCAGAAACATAAATCGTTCCCGTTCGTCCAAAAAATGTAAATCTCTGTTTTAAAAGAGGTTTCTTTGATATTTTTCTCGTGTAACAAAAGTAAACCAATCCTGCATCGCAACTGACAAAATAAAGTCACTGAAATGAAGAACCAGGTTACCAAATATCAATTTCATATGTTTTGTAGTCGCTTAGAAAAATTGAGATACCTCCCGTCAAAATTTTCAATGCGTCGCCTTAAAGAAAGACATACAATGTGCCGAGTGATTGTAATCCCACACAGGTGGTAATAGTCGATCAAAGAATAGAGATTATTAAAAAGGACATATATACAAGTACTATTATCGTTAAAAAAAGTATATTTATCGTAATAAAGGAAAGAATAAAATGTTATTAATAACTTATTACTTTTTTTAAATGTACCAATTTAAAAAAAATTACGACTTTACAGTTCTGAAATAATTATAGTCTACAAAAAATTGAAGCGATATAAAATAACAGTTTGCACAAATAATATAAAACATTTTGTGTGTAAAATATTAATTTTATAGCTAATGATTATAAATCGTTTTATTGTAGCAAGTAATAATTTGAAAATATGTATGATTTCAATCAAAAATAACATAACAGTGTAAACAATTTTCAATGTAATGAGTTTTTATTCTAATTACCAACTCCATTTCTTATTTACACATTTCTTTAATAAACGAATTTTATATGCAACACAGTTACATATACAAATTCCAACCAACCAACTTGCCGAAATTGGTATCGAATTATAATCTTATTGCGCCTTAATGAAAAATGGCGTGAAAATATTTATGCATGATTATTTTATTACTGTAGCCTTATTTTCTCATGAAAATTAACTTATAGTGGTGTCCACAGAGAAGAGAGAGAAACCACATCGTGATGTGGTTTCTCCCCTTACTAAGGTCAGTTTTTCAAGGTTAATTTATCACAATTAAACACTGCTGAAAATTATCGAAATTTACTAAAAAACCAGTAATTATTTATTAAATAAGAACAATAGGAATTTGCTTTAACTTTGAATGTTGATATTTTATTTTTACACGTTAATTCAAAGAAACCGGCAAAATACAACTAAATCCCTGAAGGTATATTCGTTAACAGAAAACTCTGCATGAGGAAATTTAGAAGTGAGTCAAAGTAATCCCGAAAATCTAATTACTGTCAGTGAAGTCCTTTTTACAAAGGAAAACGCCAAAAGAGCTCCAAGGCAGGCAATTGAGACCAAAACGATGATCCCGACCGATCCCGACCTTTCGGTGTGCAGGCTGGTTAATTTCTTAGAAGAATTATTTATTAGATTAGCACCAAAATTGTTTAGGTAAATAAAAGTCCTGAGAGCATGTTTTGGACAAAAAATTCAAAACAAAGATCCGATTATCTTCAATTAACTCTATCAATTACGGACTGCGTAATTTAATTGAATTTTCTAAGAGAAGATTTCTGGCGGTAACTCTATCTTAGAAGAGAATTAATTAAGTAGAATAAACATTGCGTTAATCTAAGAGTCATTTTAAACTATTTACAGTAAAGATGATAATAAACAAGAATATTTTTATCTTTGTGATAAAACACCATTTAGAAATGTAACAGGAGGGTTCGATTATTTTAACCTAATCCACATAAAAATGAAGATGAGTGATGTCTAAATCGCCTGTTAGTATAGTATAGTTATACATCTCTTTTTCATAATAAAACTCACGTAAAATTCAATTAGACAGTCAATCTAATGGTATTTTACGTATTGAACAATATAAAAATCAATAGGTACATATTTGTAGCAAAACAATAGACAGGAATAATAAATATTTTATTACTGAAATATTAACAGCAAATGAAACTTGAAGTCGTATAATCGTATTACAGAACATCACAAAACAACGGTCTTCGCGTTTTTTAGATAGATATCTTATGAAGTAATGGTCAAAAAAATGTTATCTACTATACTTAAATCATACAACCGCAACGTATTATTTCAATTAAATAATCAAGTTTTCCACGTCGCATCAGATCATTCGTTTTGATTGATATATTTGTAGTTCTTCCAAAACCGAAGGATCATGAAGTATCTTATTGTACGTTAGTGCATATACAAGTAGTTACTTCATGATACTATGACAACACCTAATAGATATCTAGTAGTTTTATTTCTGTGCTGAAGACTTAACCCAAATCTCACAAACGAAGGCCAGTGCGCGGGTGTTGCAAATGGGCAGTCCCAGGAATAAATTGCGCGTAATTTTATTACAGATCCTGTTCCCCTAAAAGTTTTACCCGTGAGTGCACAAGAAATAAAACTCACACAAAACTCGCTGATAATAATACTCAGCGAAAATGTTCACTTAATTATAAAGTATTTATCACTTACAAAGTGCTAAAACAATGTTACGTTTGTTGTGCGGCTTTGATTTTCTGACTTATGATAACTTTATAAATGTTGTTTAATATTGATTTTATTCAAAAGATATGGAAATAACTGATAGAAGATAAGATAGAAAGTACATTTACCTTAGTGTACGTAAGTATTATACAACTAATAAGTTGTGACAGTAAACGCAGATTTCTAGAAATAAAATTATTTAAAGCAATCTATAGAAAGATTGATTGAAAACACTGAATTAGAAGAGATAAATGTCATTTGAAACAATTAAATTGACATAACAGCTTTATGGTTCGTTACCTCTTTCGGCTGTTCTCTTGTATAAAATTTTGATTAATGATTCGCCGTGTTTAAATTTTACAATCCTCTACAAATAATTTCGTCAATCAGATTGGTATGAAAAGCTACATTCATCCATTAATTAAACATTGAAATATAATTCGGAACGTTTACATAAAAAATCCGATACTGGCTTCAATTCAGAACAACAATTTGTATAGTCAAATATTACTAGGAAAAAATTACAGAATAATGAAATCATGAACGAAAACCATCACATAAATGTCACATAATTAATGTAATTACTAGAGAAACCGCAGACATTCACATAGATAATTTATGCACGCTAATACCTAGTATTTACTAGGAACTTAGAAGATATATCAGTTTCAAAATGTATGAAATTTAGTTTCGAAAATATTTCATACATTTTGAAACTGATATACCTTCTTAAAATGTCTTCAGCATGCATGTGAATAAGAGTCTCGGACGAAGTTTCTTCATCAAATACATTTTCCATTATGTTGTAGACAGTTTCAGAATGTATCTGTCTGCAAGGGTGACATTGAAAACGATATTTACATATAAATGTGTCTGTTCTCTGCATGAATTACCATTGCGATATAAATTTCTAATTTAGATTTTATAACAAAATATAAATACTTATAATATAATACATTATTAAATATTAAAACATAATAACACATTATTCTAGTTTAACCCTTCGCATGCCTGGTAAGGTCTGACAAACCCACCATAGCTTAAAAACAACGATATCTTTTGAAATTGAAATCTACTGCCGCCCCGATCCTGAGAAGCTTCAGGTCTTTAGACTTTTACAAGAAAGTTGATTTTTAGGATTCCAAAGTTATAAAATGTCAAAAATGGAACCTATGTGGTTTCTTCGTGTCAAATAAAAGAGATACCTACTTCAGCTGAAATACTTTCTCTTTGTATGTCTGAAAATAAAAAACATTATCAAAAATACCACTACTAACCGTATGATTCGAAACAAGAGACAAAGTTCTTTGACCGAATATACATATTCCGAGACAATTTATTAACAAGACCGACAGTTTTTTAAAGTTTATCATTTCATTTTACCTAAGTATAACTTAAAAACCACTAGAAAACATAGAAACGACATAAACAAAAGATATTTAGTTACGGGGCTGTCAGACCCATCAGGCATGTCGTGTGATTTCTTTTCACCAGGCACACCAAAGGTTAATATGCAATGTAAATATTAATATTACAAAGAGACATCGAGTTATGTAACTTTCTTTAGGTATGTGACATTTTTTTTTTACACCAAGAAGGTGGCAAACAAGCATAAGGCCGGCTAGATGTTAAACCGTTACCGTAGCTTATGGACGCCTTCGACATCAGGACTATCAGTTGCGCATTGCCGACCCTATAAGAACCTTTTTACGCTCTTTTTGAGGAATTCCATGCTGTAGTCTCTGGGAAAATCTCGGTGGGGAGCCCATTTCACTACCTCAAAGTTCGAGGGAGAAAGCTCCTTTGAAACCGAACCGTGCGTGAGCATTTCGGTTCCAAAGTGTGAGGATGAATTCTCTGCCGGTGGCGAGTGGTGCGATGGCAGAAGGTGGCCGTGGGCATAATGTCAAACATTTCCTCTGAACACAGCCCGTTATATAAACGGTAGAACACACACAGGGAGGCGAAGTCTCTTCTCGAACTTAAGTGTTCGAGACCGCTTGTAAGCCTGGGATCGTCGATAACTCTCAAAACTCGCCTTCGAATCGAGTTAGAAGGAGCAAGTCGGTATGCAGGTGCTCTCGCCCATAGGCGACAGCAATATATCTAATAGGAGAGTAATCTTAACCACAGCTTATATATTATGTATTCAACCGAGGAGAAGTCGGGACGAGCCGCTAGTATTAAATAAGTCTTCGATGTTTCGATGTTTGTATGATAATAGAAGTTGCGCGTGTTCACCTACTGGATGAGTGACCTAGCAGCATCTTTAACGAGCATTTCTAAACCATGTAAATCACGGTAAGCAATTACCTCGTCTATTTTATTATATGGTTGTTGTTGTAAAACAGATTGAAAGCTCTGACAGTAGGCTAACTACGGTGTTATTATTAAACCCGGTCAAGTGTAAGTCGGGCTCTCCTGAAGAAGATTTTGCACTATAAATCATCACATTACCTTCTATATTTTTTTGTGTCATTGTAAAAATGAAGATGGAAATGCTTAGATGGTTCGGGAACATAAAAAATGAGTGATGAAAGACTGACGTAGAAATTCTACAGAGCGAAAGAGAGTGGTAGAAGAAGCCAAGGATGACCGAAGCTGACTTACGAATATTAAATAGTCAGAGTGTTAACTGACGCAAATATCAAAAGCACTCTCATAACTAGGCGAAAATGTGTGAGGAGAATGATGAGATTTGAGAAAGCGAAAGAAGTATGTAAGCACCGCGACGCTTGGCGTTTCGTCCTCTCTGACTATGGCATTAGGGATACAGCGTGAAGATATGCATGTTTACGTATGTTTTTTACGTTGATTGGATGTACGGAATCTCAAAAATATATTAAAAAATCGTTGTGATTCATTTTTAATAATAAAATTTTGATATTATACATACATAATACGTATACATACATAATACATATACATCTTTACGCTGTATCCCTAACAGGGTAGTCAGAGAGGATAGAACTCCAGAACTTCGTTATTATAATTGACAAAAAATACAAACTTAAGAATTATCACGTTGACTAAAGTAACGAACACTAATTAATTTCAAACGAATTAAATAAGACATCCAAAAAAACCATGAACCTGTAATAAGGCACGTCTCATTAGCTGATTTCCGAGAACCGAGAACAGCAGTGCGAATCCGCGATAAGAATGTCAGCTGTGAACTGATATTTTCAGAGAACACCAGTTCGCGGCGCTAGTATCTCTGTCGACTTAGAGAATAATTCTCTAAAGCCAACGGAGATACTAGCGCCATCTTCGTTAGCACGCCGGCTAGTCAAACTACTGTTAATGAATTTTTTGACGTTTCGCTAAATATAATAATCTAATCAAAATAATACAAGTTTTATTTAACGTAATTATATCAGAAGAAGTTAAAATAGAAATATCGACTGGGATCGCAACCAAAGTCGCTTCACTTCGCTTCTAGTATGTTTAGTTTAGATTAGAGAATTTAATTTGAAGGCCAAGTGAGTTCGAATGCGAAGTGAGGGACTTGTCGAGCGAGTTTCGCTTGGGCGATTCCCGTATTAACAGAATTGCATGGCTGATCTAAGCAGCAGTGGGATCCATTTACGGCATTACATGCAGTACAATACATAGACTAATATGCATAAAAGTTACTTTTAAATTATCGACTACAGTCGATAAAACAACAAATCAATGATTATAATGACTAAATGGTCATGAGTTCGTTTAGTTAACCTCTGGCATATTTACGGGGTAGCAAAAATAATGAAGCGCGCGCGAGTTTAGGAACGTAAGGTCTAAAGAAGTGAAGAAAAAAATAACAGTGCTGAGAAGTTGGTAGTAGGTATGAATTCGGGAGATTCTTATTGTTATTCCTTCTATAGGCTGAAAAGTAGACCTATTTGACGCAAAAGTTTTTTCATAATCTGACATATCTCACTGCTATTCATAGGAATTTGCTTATTAAATAAATAAAGATGACTGTGGGTTAAATTCGGTACTGCCTTAAAGTCAAAGTTTAATTATTGGTAAACTTATTACTTTCAGCATTTTTCACCTAGTTTGTTTTACATTTAACCTGGTTTAATAAGTCTTTTCACCTAGTTTTTATCGATATCGATAGCGTGCCTTTAATAGCACGAAAATACCTTAGAAATCACTAGCACATACATCGAACAGCGTGAGCAGTACTTCAGTGATTATAATATCAACCACTATCATTCCATCATAATCACCTTTAAATAAGCTTATAATAAATAATTTAAAAAAAATTAAAAATAAACCGACTAATCGTGGTTTTAATCTATCTTGGACGACATCGAAAGCTAAATATAGATTTTACGTCACTATTTAAAAAAGCACTCTATTATGAACTGTAGAAACACCTGTCTAAACTGTTTTAACTATTATTTTAGTAAGGCTTATCAAATAATGAAGTTATTAAAGGGAAGAGTGAAGAAAAAACAATCTACGAAAAACTGATATCTACTGGACTTTGAAACGTAATTTTGGAATATTCACCACAACCACCAATACCACAAAATTATTTTTGCTCAATTACAAACATGAAAACTGTTATAACATAGTTTTGAGTACAATTACTAAATTACCATGTTTTCTATTTCAAGCTGAATACTTTATTCAAAAAAGAATTATTGTCATTACATTACTTTAATTATGTATCAAGGTAACAAGGTAATGTACGTATCAAGGGAGTAATCAACATATTTTGTAAGTGATATGAATAAAAAATAACCCTAATTATTAAATAAACCAAGTACATTTTTAAGCTACTTTCTTTATCTTGATAATCTAATGGCTTCATCATAAAGTTGTTTAACTATAGTTTTTGATCAAATAAAATACATTTAACGACGATAACTTCATATCTTTATGACACTAGAAACGAAGTAGCTCAAAAATCCTAAGAACTATAGCGTAGCGAAAAGTACAGTCGTTTGTACGATTATCCCTTGAGAGCGAAGGCAAAGGGATCTACGCTCATACAGCCAGTGTCTTTAGTAATAAATAGATACATTCTTCATATTATTTCATTAAAATGTCAACGTAATACATTTTAATGTGTTTTGAAGTTTCCGGCGAGGCAGTTTTTCTAGAAGGATCCGTTAAGGTGGACTAAGCCACTAAAAAAATCTGGACGTCACACTACTAAGTACTTATTTCAACAATATCACATACTGTACAACAGCATAGACTTGGGATGCAAAACGACGCCAATTTTGAATAACAATATCCATTAGAAACAATTTGCAAATAATTAGAAAAAACGTCTAACTACTCTAGGTACATAAAATTCCGGCAAACACTTGTTTAAAAGTACTAAGTTAAAATAAAAGAACTCGTTTTTCTTTCACAAAATTTAAAAAATAAGACTTCATGTTATCTGTAGACATTTTCTCTTAATTTAATTCAGACCACAGGAAAATAATTTTAAATAAAACGAGAAAAATCATAGTCTTAGAACTTGTAATGATTCAAGACTTCATGAGGATAATCTTTGTAGCATAATACAACAAACATAATCCAGACTTAAAATTCATCGAATCAACGCAGGCTGCCACAAATTAAGAAGATTAGGTACCTGTTAAGGCAGAAAGTCGCTAATGGTTGGGTCGCACGAATACATTTCGTTAACCCCCACCGAGTAAAGTTTCTGATTGTACGTGAGTACAAAGTTCTACTGAACGCACGTGAGATGTGAATACGTCGGTAAAGCCGTTTCGTTCATCCTTAATATATTGCTTATAATTATGTTAGAAATATGTTTTGGCGCGAATTTAGGGATCGTAGTTTTCTTTACTTGAAAAAGGTAAAGGTCATTCGTATATTCAGCCCAAAATTAAAGTCTATACTCTTCTTTTTTACTCTGTGTACCATATGTGCTTTTAGTAACTGTCCTACAGTGAAATTAATGAAAATAAAAACTAGTTTAAGACAGATTATGGATAATAGTCTCCATCAACGTATAGAAATGAGAAACACTTCCACTTTGCAGATCATTCAGTGCAATGTTGGCCGCAGTCATGTATTACAACACGAGGTTCTACAGTATTTCGCTAACTCCGAACACCAGATCGCTTTATTGAGTGATTCTTATATCGGTGCCGGGGATGAAATTCTGTCCATCTCCGGCTTTAATGTTTTCCAGATACCAAAGCCCTTTCCTGTAAAAGCATGCGTGGTAGCCAAAAACAGCATATCGCCGATTATTGGAATGTCGCAATATTCAAGTTGCAATTTGAGTGTCGTCGAAATTTCGTTCAATCGAAGGAGGCTATATATTGCATCTGTATACATAGAGCCACGCATTGATGTTGCCTTTACTTTGCACAAACTTGAAGTTTTCCTTAAAAAAACCGATGGAGAGTGCCGAGTAGTTGGGGGTGACTTCAATGGCTGGAACACCATACGGGGAAGCAAGCGTTCAAATGATAGGGGTTGCAAAATTCTGGATTTAGTATACGCCAACGACTTGCACATTTGCAACACTGGTAACTCTCCAACCTTCGAGAAACGCTCACGAAATGGCCTCAGGAGTTCAATCATTGATCTCTCTTTGATTTCTGCAAATATGGTTGGAAGATTGGTTCATTGGGGAGTTAACTTCGATGCCTGTCCTTCCTCAGAGCATAACGCGTTGGAGCTTACGCTTAGCTCGGAGGTAAACATAGATTCGGCACATGTGTTTAGCTCTACTTTCCACTATAAACCTAAAAAAGCGAATTGGGTGGAATTTAAAGCCGCTCTTCACACGCATATATCTCTCAGTGACTTGCTTGATAAGAACATTCGCGGAATGGATTCAGTTCAGCTAGAGTCAGCTATTGATGAAATCACTGCCATCATACATAAAGCGTGCGGAGAGTCGATGCCTATCAAACGCAAAGGTGTTCGCCCAAGGCCTCCCTGGTGGAGTGATGAGCTGTAAGCGCAAAGTGGTGCGTATACATCATCAACTTCATAGCGCGGTGCGCAGAAACCAGCCAATTATAGATTTGCTTTCCGAGCAGGCAGGCGCCAAGGAAGAATATCGCAACAAAATCATACGTGCATCAACCACCAGCTTCTGGGAGTTTTGCTCTAAACAAAATAAGGAGAACGTGTGGTCACTAACTAACAGACTCCTTAAGGATTTGCCTGCTAGAAGGCCTCCAGCTACCCTCAGAATAGGCTCTCGGTACACGGGTAGTAGCTCTGATACAGCCAGGGTTCTTTTGGATAATTTCTACCCTGATGATGCGTTGGACGTGGATGAGAGGCACAGGGAACTAAGAAAGGATTATGAGCAAATAAGTGTTTCTTCGGAAAACGATCTTCCTTCCTTTCCACGGCTGAGATATTAAGTTTCTTGAAGGGCATGAGCGCTGACAGGGCTCCAGGCTCAGATCATTTGAATGCAGACATTTGTCATCAGTTTGCAGTGACTTATCCCCAATTACTCGCTGACATTCTAAATCGATGTCTTGAGCTCCAAAGCTTTCCCTCCCGATGGAAGACAGCCTTAGTGAAAATCATCCCGAAGGCTGGAAAGTCGGATTATGACGAATTGTCTTCTTACCGTCCTATTGGGCTGCTCTCTGTGTTTGGAAAGCTTTTAGAAAAGCATTTCATTAAGAGAGTGCTCTACCGTGCCGAGAAACTCGAAAAATTAAATAACAACCAGTACCGTTTCCGCGAACAACGGTCTGCCACGGACGCCATCAGGGAAGCCCTAAACTTTGTAAGGAGGAGTAAAGCTGAGGACAAACTAGTCGCTGCGGTGTCTTTAGACATCAAAGCTGCCTTCGATAACGCCTGGTGGCCAGCTCTCTTCCACAGGCTTAAACTGGTGGGTTGCCCAAGTAATGTGTACGGACTAATTAAAGATTATGTTCAAAATAGGGCGGTGACCCTCAACTACGCTGGAGCTACAGCCACAAAAATCATGACTAAGGGCTGCATCCAGGGGTCGGCCTGTGGTCCAACCATGTGGAATTTAATATTGGACGAGCTCCTGGAAATTCCTCTCCCGGACGGTTGTAGACTGCAAGCCTTCGTCGACGACGTCTTGTTGATCACCACGGCTACCAGTCCAGTGTGGTTGAGTTGGAGCTTACCACTAATAGTTTGCTCGAGAGAATTGGAGAATGGGGTTCAAGCGTTAAGCTTACCTTCAGTCCAGCCAAGACTTCTCTAATCGGTTTCACTCCAAAGGCTAAGCGGGCCTCTATCCGCATGAGTGGCAGTTCTCTGGATTGGGTTAGAGACATAAAACTCCTCGGTGTAATGCTTGACGAACGGCTCAATTTTAATAGCCACGTTAAGTTTATTATAAATAAAATTACCAAAGTTTTTCATAAGCTCTGTATATATTCACGTCCCACTTGGGGCATCCACACCGATAATATAAAGACTATCTATCACCACGTAATTGAGCCAACCGTCACCTACGCTGCGGAGATTTGGGGACATGTCGCCAACAAGAAGCATGTGCAGCGCTCTTTCGCTAGAGTACAACGGTCATTCGCAATTAAAGCCATCAGAGGCTTTCGAATGATTTCCACTGTGGCGTCGCTTGCATTGGCTTAGTTTACCCCATTGCATTTGAAAGTGCTGGAGGTACAAGAAACCTGTAGGGTAAAACACACAGGAGTCACCGACCACCTTCCACATGACATCAAATTGGAGAAATCAGTTTTTGATTACCAGCTACCTCATCCGGCAAAAAGAGTCGGGATTCAGTACTGTGTGGTTGCCTCTCAGGAGGAATTGTATCGCTTGGCACCATCGGGAACTCACCTATATACCGACGGCAGCAAGCTTGACGATAATCGTGTTAGAGTTTCTTGTGTCATATTTCCCTCTGACAGGAAACCTATAGTGAAGAAGTTCAAGCTGCACAGCGTTTGCACAGTATATCACGCTGAAATGTTTGCCATTGCGAAGGCATGTCAGTGGGTGGTGTCCTCCGGCTGTTGTGATGCGTATATATTCACTGATAGCCTGTCATCCTTGCTATCACTGCAGGATGTAAATAACAGGCATCCTCTTGTTGCGGACATCCGAGGGGCACTTCTTGCCTCTATAGAGAGGAATTTATCTGTAAAATTCTATTGGGTTAAAGCCCACACTGGCATCATGGGCAACGAGTTCGCAGATACTAACGCCAAATCAGCGGCTACCTTAAAGAAAGCACCCGACTACCTGGACTTCCCGCTAAGCTTTGCCAAACAAAGAATACGTGCTGTTGGGTTGGCCAGCTGGCAGGACGAATACCAGGGATCGAGAACTGGTGCTGTCACCAAGGCATGGTGCCCTAAAATTGAGGATATCAGGAAACTGTGGGAATCGACCACAGTATCCTTTCACTTGACGCAGGCTCTCACTGGTCACGGGTTCCACCGTGAGCATCTCTATAGGTTTAAAATCGTCGAGGATTGCACGTGCCCTTGCGATGGAACTTCCGTACAGAATGTTAGCCACCTCTTACACGACTGCCCTAGGTTCAGTATACAACGCGCGCAGCATGAATATACATGCGAAATGCTAAAAATCAAAGAGCCGTACGAACTAATGAGCCTAATACTCAAAGAGAGTGTAATTAAATCTCTTGCGAAATATATAGACTTTATTTTCACAAACCTAAAGTCATTTAACGTTTAGATGTTGTACCTAGTTTATACTTAGATTCTTAACAGTATCTGTGTGGTTGTCAAGTGAATCCGAGTACATTCCTATAAGAGTATGTATCAAAAAAAAAAAGTGTAAGCAGCAAGCTCGTATCAAATAGCGAGCGCCTCGTATCCAAGCGAATAACAGAAGGGAAAAAAAAAAAACATATGTGCTTCGCGGTTTCACCTGTGTTAAATTTTGATTTTTACCGGTAAGTGTAAAGTGTATCCTAGATTACTTCTGAAAAGTTCCATATCTACCAATTAAAGTTTCGTCAAAATCAGTTCAGTCATTTTGGAGATTAGTCCGGACAAACGAACACACAAACCGACAGACAAAAATTCTAAAAAGCGGGAGTGGATTTTGGTTACGTCCAAATAACCGCATACGCTTAAAAAAAGCTCATAGACAGACACATCAATTGTATTTATATGTATAGATTTATAGGTTAGCAACCGTTGCATCTCTTTTCAGAAACACTCCTGCCATTAAAAAAAAAATATAATTCTTCTTGAAAAATAACAAAATTGTTTCCAGTAAACAACTAAAATTTCAAGAATTCTGTAAAACGAGCATAGCGAAACGTACGAACATGTTACCTAAAAGCAACAAAATGACAAAACCGACATATTCTATTAAGTCTAATATAACGACTTGATGTACAAATATGATTTACTTATTTTTTGCTTCCGCATTTTTGACGTAGGTATGAGAAGAAAAAGTATTATCGCACATTTTCCCGTTAGAGAAATGATGACAGAAAAGAAAAAAGGATAAACAAAAAAGAGCAACCATAATACAAAAGTAGAAAGTAATTTAACAACGTAATGTAAAATTTAATTACATTCGTATTAAGTACTTTTTTATTTCATTTTTACAACCATTAAATAAAACGTCAAAAAAGAGTTTGCTACGCTTCGTGAACGAGTGCATTTGAATAAAACAAATAGATATTTTAATGTAAGTCGATAATGGATTGGATGGCGTTCAGATTTCTTTTTCAGTGAGAATCTATTTTTTAATATACATTGTAAAATGTTGTTGATAAAATGACGCTTGATTGAATTCTATGAATATTCTTCTGAGCATAGATTTGTACCTAACCACCAACTGATTTGCCATTAAAAATACTTCCTTAATGAGTTTCCCTGAATAAATTGATCGGAATTTGAATTCGAAACAAATTAATTTTGTTAATCTATAGTGCGGTGGTGTGGTAGAAGTTAGTAGACCTTTTATTAAATGCCAAATTTTTGTTAGATAAAAATTTTAAAGGATACTTAATACTTAAAAACGTTACTAAATTGTTGATTCAATATTTGGTAAAGAATACAATAGTACCACTGCTTTCACAATAACACCTACAATGTGACTTCACTCAAAGTTCCGTGTTTTTTCGTACTTTTCCGTACTTTTGATTGCGTTTTAATTATTATATTTTGTTTATTTTTAAAAGAAACTTTGCAGACACAGTGTGTCATTAATGACGATTATGAAACTGTTAAGGCGTATTATTTCACAAGTGATATGACTTCGTCTCGTTAAAAAATCAAAAACCCGACTGCGTGAATCGCGACCCGACCCGAAGGTGGATTTTAAATAATTCAAAATTTTTAAATTAAAGATCCAAACGGCGTAAAATACGAACTTTAGAGATGAGATGAGAGAAAGATTGAAACGAGATGACCTATTTCTGTCTTTAACTCAGACCCCGTAGATACACTCTAAGTCGAGATCCATGACCATTGGCTAGTTATCCCTAAACGTATTCTGCAGAGAGTACCGCTCGTAGTCGCTCTCTCGCCAATTGAAGCAGTAAAGACCATCTGCTGCACAATTAAACTAAAATCTCATGCAGTCAACCTCAACAGACTATCTGAGTGATTTGCATATAAAACGAAAAAAATGTAATTAGGCATTGTACGCGAATTAAAACTTCCTTGGACAAAGAAATACGTAAGGTCATTTACTTATTAAATAACTAGGTATATTAATGTTTGAAAACATTTTGCTTTTGGGTTTCATTCTAATAAAGCTATGTATTTGTACACAATGCATAAAAGCGTTTTTCTGTTGCCTCAAAAGCCACTAATAATGTACATTTCTTGAAACTATAAAGTTATTTTCAATATTTATTCACTTTAATCTGTAATAAAGAAATATGTAATAGATAAATAAAGAAATTATTATTTTAGTGTTAATAATTAAAAATGAATTTAAGCAAAATGTGAAATGATTTTTACTCATTTGAATAAGTAAAACTCTAATTAAAATAGACACCATAAATACTTACAGTAATGTTAGTTTCGAGTTTAATTACTGGCCAAATTAATTTAGGAGACATTTAAAAAATTTTTAAAATTTACTTGGAGCGTGGGTGTTCTACCAGTTAGTTTTGTGGTAGCAGTAATATAGGTCTGTGCTTAATTTGAGGTCACTTGGTTGATGTGATAATTGTCGATGGTATTTATTTATTATTTATTTCAATATAATACAATACTATAAAGATACATTATTTCTACTTACCTAAAACAAGTCCAGACAAGTAAATTAGGAGTAGAACTGGGGACAGGAGCAGCCGAGGCCGCATTTCGACAATTCACAAATTCACAACCGCTTCACAAATTACGGTAAAAGTCGAATATTATCACTATTATGCTAAAATAACACATGATTTCTTGACGCTCAGCCACCTGAAATAAAAAAAAATACATTATTGTACTTAATTATTTCACAGAATCGTTGAAGTTAAAGTTGAATTAGGAATCAACGTCATGGTGTTTCTCTATGGGATAGAACAAGAAATGAAGAAAGCAAAAGAACTTGCATTACTGACATAGCTCGGACAGTTACTAGAATGAAACGGCTATTGCATATCACGTACAATTGATGACCGCTAAGGAAATAAGGTTATCTCGTGACGACCACAAATTGGGGTACACAGTGTAGGACGGTCTTTCACAATGGATTGACGATTTAATCAAAGTCATGGAGAGTCGGTGGATCCAAATAGAACAGAACCGTAAGCTTTGACGACATCATCAATATAATGATGATGATAATGAAGGTTTGTGTTGCCATCTGAGCGCAGGACATTAGAGTAGAGAAGTGGATTAATTACGCAGTGGGTCTGAAATTCATCCCGGTGTTCATGGGAATGAAGTTGATTTCTCAAACAATGGAATACCCATCAGGTCAATTTAGAAAACAACATTTTCTAAATTAGCTTGGTGTTTAAGTGTCACTGTGAACGCCCAGTGTCCAACCATTAAACAAAGCCAAAGTTTCATCGGAGCCTACATATTTGGTATTTGTATGGACATTGTACGTAGACTATAACTTATTTGATGGAATTATTAGAATTATTATTAGAAGGTAATTAGGTTTGAACTGTTTCAGTAGTTCTAAATGTCTCGCATTAACTCTAAGCCTATTGCTTTGTTATGTTATTTCATTTCGTTCCAAATCATTGCAATCTATTTGATTTTATTTATGATATTAATAGAAAAATTACAGCTATTACACTAATTATAAGTTAATTAGAAATTAAAAGCTAATGAAAAGCTCATTAAAAGTTTTCACGGACAATTGGTAACAAGTAAAATTAAATCTAGGATCAAGAACATTTGTAATGTCTGAATATATACCTGTATATTATAAAATTTGCGTTAAAACTACTTCATGAGTTTCTAAACCTTTTTTTGGCAATAATTTTTCACTCAGGTTCCACATAAAAATAGCTTAATTAATAAATACCAGAGGTCGCCCTGGGGTCAGAATTCGACCGTAATTATAAACTTATAATATAAGCTCTTTGGCGACAAACTCTACTCTGTGCGAGCGTTTGATCCAAGTTGGTTACTTATGTATTGTAATGTGATCACAAACTATTATGAGTTTGAAATATAGATAACTTGAATTCGTTTTAATTTGTATGTCTTTTCATTGCGTAATCTGTGGCTGAAGTGACTCTGCATATTTATCTGATTAAATTTTCATCGCATTCATCTTATTTTCACTCGATTTCCGGCATGGCAGAAGTGGCTATCCCTAATTACATGGCAGCGTTTTGGAATGGATTCGCTCACTCAGAGCTAGTCGGCAAAAGAAAAACGTTATATAAAATACCTTTGAAAGTGTTTTAGATAAATGGCAGTAAACCTTAAAAACGATCTCAAATACTTCTTATAGGACTCGATGAAGGCATATCGTCTGATATCACGACGGGATATTATAGCCCTCATAACATTATGTACATCAAGAGACGCCCATAAAAATATATGAATACATTTTGCATCATCTTACAACGGCTTTCAGCACCTGGCAGTGAATAAGTCGTACGTTGACTATCATTCTGAGTTTTAACGAAAATACACAAGAATAATTTAAGAGCTCTCTATAGTAATTTTCTTAGTGGTTGGTGAGGTTCATAACGGAATAATTAACTGAAGAACTATTACAAATACTATATTTATATCTATAGAAACTACGAGTAGCTGTGTTCGGTCACGCGTTGCTGTGGCTTAATAGGTATTTAATTATTATTCGTGAGTTATGGGTCTCGATTTCATACAAAAATCCCATAGAAGAAAACGATTTCAGTTTTTCCCGAATTTCCCAATTTTTCGGGAAACTTCCAATTTTTCTTTTCAGAAAAACTATACTCGGACTATTACGAATATGTAAAATAGAATTTGTTAAATTGGTTCAGCCGTTCTCAATTTTCGCGCTTAACAACGAACAACATTTTCTTTTTATTATATAGAAGTTTTGTATTCTGTAACTTTTGAAATAGTGTTAGTGTAAGTGACGTAATGAAAATATGTAGGTACAAATGTAATATTGGTAGTTATATCTCGGCTCCCACTAAGAAGCGCTAACATAGCACATGCAGCATGGTGGCGTGTTAGCGAGGTCAGCGTTTCTAGAATAAGTTGGTGTTAATCTGGTTTTTAAGTTAGCTTGGTACTACCAGTCTAGTACAGAATCTACTCGAACTCGCTCGTATTAAGAAATTACTAAATTAATTAATTATAAATAAAGCGATACAATTTCGATATTTTAAGTTTGAAAAAGCCTTTCTCGCGCTCCCGAGAGTTAACT
This sequence comes from Zeuzera pyrina, assembly GCA_907165235.1. Classification (NCBI taxonomy): domain Eukaryota; kingdom Metazoa; phylum Arthropoda; class Insecta; order Lepidoptera; family Cossidae; genus Zeuzera; species Zeuzera pyrina. Next base: position 19,773,930 of record OU015625.1, on the reverse strand, counting down.
GGCGCTGGCGGTAGGATTCCCAGTCTCCAGACGCGAAAAACAAAGTGAAGTGAATTTTCACGAGTGTGGAACAGACTGCGTTTTTACCTTAGAATCAGTGAATCACGCTATTGGCAATCCTCGAACTAAATAAATTTTATTAACCAGAGCACAGTGAGAACAAGATTCACGGCTGATTAATCGGCGGGTGGTCTGTTCATTCTCTTCCTTGCCTTTACCTCTGAATTTTGTAAAATTATATAAAGTTGCAAAAATAATATAATATATACAGAAAACAAAATTTAATGAGAATTAAAATTAATAATAATAAATAATTACAAGCTCATATAAGAAAATTTTAGAACATAGTGATTTATACAATTAAAATATACTGTATACTTATTTAATTAATGATCGTAAAAGGTTACGCATAGATTAAAAAAAGTTTACTACTGTTTCCCTTAAGTTAAGTATTATTATTATTTTTTTTTAAATGGCACAGGAACATAATGATAATGCCCCTGCTGCACTTGCATTATTGCGTAATCCGTCAGTCACACAGCATGTACCACGGGAAATGATAAATTTGACTCTGGAATTCAATGGCGATACTAAAACATTAAGGTTTTTCATAAAAAAAAATGTGAATATGTGATCCGCTTATATTAGGGTAATGCTGAGGTGAATGACTATTTAATTCAATCCGTAACGAAAAATTGACAGGCAAAGCCGCGGCATTCATTAGTGAGAGAGGCGATTTTGAGACGATCAATGATTTAAAAGGGATTCTAGTCCAACATTTCGATGACCCACGGTACGAGCAGTGTGTCGAGATTGAATTGGAGTCCTTCAAGATAAAACCCCATGAGACTTATCAAGATTTTTGTGGTCGCATACAAGACGTTGGAGTTATTTTGTTGTTTAAGGTTAACGAGACCTCCTCAACACAATTAAGAGAGGCAAAGCATATAATATATAATAATACTTCGTTAAAGGTTTTCCTATATAACTTGTGAGAACATATGGTATAATTACGTTGGAATGAAAAATCTGAGCACGTTAGAACAAGCACTCTCGTATGTTTTGGAAGAAGTAAACTTAAGGAACAGTATCGGTTAAAATATCAATTAATAGACCAATTTAAGTCCCAAAACCAATTTAAACTCGATAATCAAAGTTACGCTTGGCCTAGTAATCTGTTTGCCCTTTCTAAACCGCAGCCTTATAATTTCGGGAATCGAACCTTGATGTCATTGGGTGCTAAGCCTTTGACCAGCGCCGTAGGACAATTAGGCTGCCGCCCACAGCTGGAACAATTGGGTTTTAAACCTCAACCTGAACAGTTTGGATACCGCCCACCGGGACAGTTTGGGTTGAAACTTTTTAAACCTCAACCTGTGCAGTTTGGATACCACTCACCAGGACGATTTGGGTTTAAACCTTGACCTGGGTAATTTGGGTACCATCCACCAATCGTCAAACCTCAATCGGGACAATTTAACTACAAGCCGCCGCAAATTCAGAACAACCGGCCTACTTAGTTCTCTAACGATGTGTTCATGCAAACCGCACCAGTTAAACCGCAGTAATTTCCTGCAAATGAATTATATACGGAAGAAGGTCCTTTTATGAATATGAAATGTCACCAGATTTTGTATATTGTGATCCGTACATGGCTACTCTATACGATGAGTATGCGGAAACTCTTTTGGCTACACCGTGCGAAACAGACATATGTGAAAATGACAGTTCTAATATCGTAAACGCGGAAAATAAAGAAATTAAGAACAACAAAATTTTCGGATTACTATGCCTCATTTAACCCAGAAATAGTAGAGATTAATCATGATGGTACGTTGAAATTACCATATATATACCTGATACAGACAAAAAGTCATGTTAAATTCTAGAAGTATACGATCATTTCTGGGAACAGTCAAGGCTGCTGAGTATTTTAAAGTTTCAATAGGATATGAACTATTTATAGTTACAAGCACACATGTATCTAGTATTCATCATGAAGTAGTCAATATTCCACTTTTCTTAATTTTCAACGAAGTTGGCTATCATAAATTTTACATTTATGACGTCGATTCAAAATACGACGGACTAATAGGAAGCGATTTAATGTCTAATCTCAAAGCGAATATTTGTTATAAAACTAAAACTTTGCAGGTTAACGTGTCTAAAATTCCAATAGTGTAATATAGCACACTGTTGGAATTTTATGATTTTATTTTAGTTAGATAGAAATTTATTTTAGTGGTTGAATATTGATGGTGCAACTGTTGTTACAGTTTCAATATCATGATTCAACCACGCTCTGAACAAAAGGTTAATCAAAGGGACGGCGACAGTATTTTAGAATTTACAGAATTTAGTAAGGGCATCCGAATGACGAACGAAAAGACGAACCAGTAGTTATGTCAGTTACACACCCCTTTAAGTAACTAAATTTAATACTGATTTATGTGACGTTAATTACAACGTAGACTTTAGTGACGTAGAAGTAGGCGCGTTACTGACTGATAATTTAAGAAAGCTTCGTTTTAACCATCTAGATAAAGTAGGAAAAGAGGCAATAAAGCAGTTATGTCAAAAGTATAAAGACATATTCTATTGTGAGAACTTACAATTTTCCTTCAGTGACCAAGTGAAACACCGTATTAAAACAATTAATGACGACTCTATTTACATTAGGCCATGTAGACAAGCACCAGTTCAAACAGAGGAAATTAAGAGACAGATTGATAAGCTGCTCAAAAATAATATGATTCTGAAATCACACTCCTCGTGGACTGCTCCCGTTCATCTGGTACCTAATAAGTTAGGTGAGATCAAATATCGAATGGTCATAAACTACAGACGACTTTAGGAATTGACAATTGACGATAGGTGCCCACTTTCTAACATTCATTACTTGTTCGACAAATTAGGTTAAAGCATCTATTATAGTACGTTGGACTCGACGTCAGGCTATCACCAGATCGAAGTCGTAGAATTAAACAACCAAGTACAATATTTAGGTGATGAAACCTTTAAAAAACTCCAGTAGTTAATTCCGTCTAAAAGATACAAACGCGGTCTCGTTAATTCGTTAGGTTCATTCATAAAGGTACGGCCAATCTGGATCATGGTGACGCTATTCGTTATGATCAATTAATTTCTGAGAGAAACGCGAGATCAGGAAACTTCTAATGAAATGTTAGATCATTTTCTAAATACCACTAAAATTATAAATAAAAACACTAAAATGATGGATGAACGTCTTAAACAAATTGAAGCGTACTCTAAGGAATTATCTAAAAAGGAAAACCAAGTTACCTACACAACTTATCTCATCGCTACATTGAAAATGCTTATTGTAAATTTTTAAAGCATTCACATAAAGTTAAATGAAATAGCAATGGCCCTAACACTCAGTCAGGTGTCTGTGCTTCATAAGTCTGTGATAAATCTTAAGGAGTTATTAAAACTACTCTTAGAAATTGCGAAATATGAGCATTTAATGTATTCTGTAAATGAGCAACATCTTTTAAATTTAGAACAGCTATTCTCTGTTAAAACCTACATTAAGGCCAATACAATTAGATTTATTGTAGATGTTCTCATGGTTAATAGTATTACGTATAGTTATTATAAATTGTTCCCATTACCAGTATCCACCTCCGATAACCAAACCTTCGTCATTATTTCCGATTTTCCTTACCTACTGTAGGAGAACGTAGGAGAAACGAAATACCGCTCGATCACTCGCAAATGTAAACAAGTAACGGAAGAGAAATACCTGTGTTCTGAAGAAGATCTTGTCCCATATTCTAAAGAAACTTGTGTTGAACAGCTGATAACGTATCACACAAGTCTATCATTGTGTTCTCCACTTGATGTAGATGTTGGAAGTCTGAGATTGCAAAAAATTGGTCCAATTATTGTATACTTTATCTTAAAAACTGCAAGGGTCTGCTACGGACCTGTGAAGGCGAAATTACGCGCGAACAACTCCGAGGAACTTACATATTGACTGTATCAGAGGGGTGTGATGTTTCCATAGAAGGAGCTGAGAATCGAGTAAGACGTTATTACTCTTTATTACCAGAGTATAAACCACTTTCTGTAATAAACTTACCGGATTTAAAGGAAGACCAGAAAAACTTTCCCGCTATTGACTTAGAGCCCGAAACCTAAAGAAGGTTAACCTGGACGACGTATAACACCTGAACTACCTATTACGGAAGAGTAAAGTTAGTGCGTTAGGAAATGCCAGTGTTATAATTAGTATAACGTTATATGTAATAACTTTTATGTTAATGATAGCCTTTATTGTTAAAATTAAATCTATATTTTTTGTAAAATTTAAGGGAAGGGATTCTCAGACTCAGTCAATTCATACTGAAACAGAGAAACCCTCAAATTCTCGTGGGAGCCGTGCTAATGAGATACCCATGATATTATTGAGAAAGTAATGTGTTTTCACGCTAATATTATATTGAACTGAAGAAAACTATTTCTTTAGTAACCCACCTAAAAACGGAGGAGTTATATCTCGGCTACCACTAAGAAGCGCTGACATGGCACATGCAGCATGGTGGCGTGATGGCGACGTTAGCGTTTCTAGAATAAGTTAGTGTTAATCCTGTTTTTAAGTTAGCTTGGTAGAACGACCAGTCTAGTATAGAATCTACTCGGATTCGCTAGTATATAAGAAATTACTATTATAATTAAATATTATATAAATTAAATAAATCGATACAATCTGGATATTTTTCGTTTTTAAAAAGCCTTTCTCGCACTCCTGAGAGTTAACTACCTACATTTACACGATAAATAAACATTAATCGCGTATGTGTTGCGCGCGAATAGCTAATATCCGTATTTTCTATTAAATGTATGAGAAAACAATCAAGCAACTGATGCAATTTTTATAGTACTAATTTGTCTTAAGAGGAAAAAAGTAATTGACTTGCGAATGTGAAGATAAATATGTGTATGGCAGGAGTATCAATTTTACATCTTTCATTGTTCTGGCTGTAGATAAGTCCATTTATTTCTGTATTCACTGGAATAGCGACGGATTAAATTTAATAAAGTTCAACACGAGCACGAAATGTCAAATTGGAGCAACGTTCTAGTGCAACAGAATTTAGATTAATTAGCCCGCAGATCAACTTAGAAAACTAACTTTAGTAACTTGGTTTGTAGTCTGGAATTTACTGAGTACTCTCCTGGTTTGTATGGCATTTATAGTACAAGATTAAAGCTTAGTTTGAGGTTATTAGGGCTGTATAATTAATAGTGACGAATGAGATTTACTTATATACAATGACATATTATAGGTAGATATCAATGATGTTGTAATACAAAAGAGCTAGGTAGGTTACGTTAGTACTAATACAAGTAAAATATTGTCCCGGTTACAACGTAACAAAGTGAGACAAATATACATTGCACTGCGTCGCTATGCAATGTAAAACTTAATTGCATTTCAAACTAACAAATCACATAGCTCTTTAAATCATTGTAATTGAACAATTTCAATTTCTTACTAGATTTAAAGCGAATCCATGACTAATTTATAGAATAGTAGTAATTATTGCCACAAAATAGACATTTTCAAAAAAATACTATCCATAGTATTTTTTGAAAATGTCTATTTTGTTGTTATGTCTAATGGAATTAGACAGTAAAAAATGATGTTTGTTTTTTTTTTCGAATTTCGTTTTTCTTGAATCATGAACATGAGAACAGATTTATTTAAAGAGATCGCCAACATTTTTTAATTATAAATTTTAAAATGATGAAAATGAAACAACTACTTTCATAGAAAATGGATATTATTTTTTATTATGCATTTACTATGAAAGAAAAATGTAACAATTATTATTTCTAATTACCTTCAAATAAATTTAATTCATTTCTTTTGCCTTTTTGATATTTTTTTCTATTTGGAGTTATTTTTATACATAGAATGAAGCCGGACATTCAATTGTATTTTTATATTATTGCTTTTAATAAATGTAAACGGTGATTAAAACTGGGTGGCTGCATCATCACATGATCGTGTATATTATAAAAAAACGTTTGGATTATTAAAAGATTTTAGAATTTAGAATGTTCTGTAACATTACTTTTCATATTCTTTGACCAAGTCAGGGTTGGCAAAGTTTTGGGGTGCCACTTTTTGAGTGCATGTAACCTATCTACCTCTTTTCTATTATAACATAAGTAAATAATTTGTTAATAAATTATATAATAATATAATAATTTGATAATAAATTTTTGTTAATAAGTTTTTAAAGTTAAAACATATATTAATGTTACTCATTGAATGGAACACAATTTTGTTCAAAACCGAATGCCGGTAAGCGCCATCTGTTATTTTTTCATACTTAGCTTACTTAATTTAGCGTATTAGAGTGTAGGAGCAGTCTTACGGCCTTCTAATTAATCCAAACAAATCGCAGGTTATGATAGTAGGCAACAGTCATATACGTAGTCTATTAAATTCGTCTTTACCATCAGTGATTTACGACAACATTTCTATTGCTGGTACTGATACTGCTAAGAACTTGGGTGTAATAAATGATAAACATTTAACATGGAACGCTCATATTAGTGAGGTCAGTCGAAAGGTTCATTTTACCGTTCATTCTCTGAAATATCTGCAAAACTTCTTGCCCTTAAAAACTAAGATCTCCCTTGTCCAAACACTTATACGTCCCATCTTAGATTATGCTGACGCCTGCTATCTAGATGTCACAGAAGACCTCCTAAATAAACTTGAGCATTTGCAAAATCTTTGTATTCGTTTCATCTATGGACTTAGAAAGTTCGACCGGGTCTCTATTTCGATCGATAGCTACCTATCCGTTCTCGTAGGGATTCTCGCATATTATGTCTCCTTTTCAGTATAGACTGGCAACAACTTTGAAACAAACTTTTCTAAATTGGCTTGGAGTCTGGGTGTCACTGGGAACTCCCCCAGAGTTTGTTGTGTGGTACCCATAGTACAAGCTTACTGCTTAGTTTGGGGTCACACAATCTGTGTAATTGTCTGGAGTATTATTATTATTAATATATTACACAATTCTTCTTTTCCTCCTATCTGTGAAATGCGTTTCTGCTATGCCCGTCCGTTGAATATCCCATGCAAGCAGCATTTTAGATCCCTCCTGAAACCCCTTCAAATAATACCGATTTCTATTCTTATTCCTTCACTGTTCATGCGGTTAGGCTATGGAACTCAATGTCGCCTCATGTTCGAGATTCTAATTTCGTATCAATTTTTAAAAAGTCGAAAATCACTTCCTTTCCTTGTCTTCTTTATAAGCTGATATATTTACGTATAACACAATATTTATATTAATTATAGTATATAATATGGATATATGTATATTGAATACAATGTATTTAATATGTATGTACTTATGTCGTAGATATGTTTATAAATATATTTAATATGCAGGTGTTTATATATAAACTGTATCTTATTATTATTATTTTTGTTTAATACACATTAAATTTTGCAACTCCAACGCTTCTTATCATAGGTCTGCTGGAAGAAATTTCATTTTGAAATAAGCAGTGCCTTTGTGCGTAAGTTACATTTCATGTCTTTTTTACAAGTGTGTGTATGTACATTAATAACTAAATAAATAAATGAATAGATTGTTTACGGAGTCAAGCTAATGTAGCGCTTTCTCTGTCGCACATTCTCATACAAATGAGAAACGACATGACAAAAAGGCTTCGTTTTTTTAATTTTATACCACGTCGGGAGGCAAACAAGCTTACGGCCCACTTGATGTGACATTACCTATATTATTATCATCTCATATATGATTAACTTCAATTTTTACAGATACGATTAAAAACACATCGCGTCACCGTACCTGACTAATAATTAAAATAATTTATTGCATAATACCAATACTTAACGTAAAACAACGAATACAGAAACAAAATCAGATTTCAACTCAGGTTTTTTTAAATAACAGCCTGAGTAAACAGTAAATCGTTATAATCATTTACCGATCAGTAATCTCTATGCGATGTTTCACTGCTGTCGCTAACTACATTTATTATTAACGCCTCTGTCATTAGCTTTACAGTCCTATCCATTTCATTCATGTTTGGCTCGACGACATCTGTTACATGTTCGATACAGTTTTTAAATTTTTTACATGCAATCAGTCACAGCATCCGACATACAAGCCGAGTCACAAAGGAGTCAATAGTACAAAATACATCCCTGGTCAAATTTTCGAAAATGATCGATTGCAGTAATAGTAGGCACGTCTAAGCAGTCGGTAAGAGTTGCAAGAACAAACTAAAATGTACTTTTACTGTGTATAGTGTATACGGTCTTTGCGCGTATCAGCCAATATGCCAATACATTTTTTCTCTTATAGCTAATCTCTGTGAACAGAGTATAGTAGGTACAAATGCGTAAGTTAACTAGGTATTATATTACTATGCCAGAGTTTAAATATACATAAGTTGCAAGTTGACTGTGACAGACAGATAGACAAATGTACGAGCGCTACGAAGGGATGGACAAATTCTGCAAAATAAATATAAAAATCCAATACTAATAAAAACATATCCATTTGGCTGGCTCAACTTTATATACAGTAAATATCACTTTAACAAACCAAGTTCGTGGATTCTTTACTTATAAATTATTCTATTTAATGATTACCTACATATGCTCAGTGTGTTAACATATTTTTGTATAAAATATTTCACACATCTTTCACGTTTAGCAGGTGTTGCAGTCAAGTGCGTACAGGCGCTTTGATCTCCACATTTCCCTCCAAGCCTTTAAGCTAACTTTCCCTCAAAGATAATGTTTAGACCTTTGCTCAGTCGAATATAACTACGTAATATTATATTTAAATTCTGTGGCTAATCTCCCATTAGAATACAATTATATTAAGTTTTTATTTTGTTAATAAAATAAGAAAATGTTGTATACATGTAGGTTGACGGTATACATACATAAAGTCCAATTTTGTAGTATCCTTGACCCCCCGGTTAGTTCATGAATGACACGGCTTTTTGCGTATTTGCCTTTTTTTAATCAAATTCCAAAATGTATGTATGTATCGAATTTGCTTACGTTTATAAACTGACTGAACAGAAAAATGACTCTCTCGATTAAGAGGGAAGGTAAAGGGATCTTAGTCCATACAACCGACGTCTTCAGTAATAAATACATAAATTGTTCATATTATTTCATCAAAATGTGAACGTAATACATTTTAGATGTTTCTTAGTGTTTCTTGCGATATATATATTGAGGCAGTCTTTCTAATAGGATCTGCCGAGGTAAAGTAAGCCATTAAAAAAATCTCAACATCACTCTACTAAATAAGCACTTACTTTAAGAATTACACATATCAGCACAACAGCGTAGATACTTGAGACGCAAAACTACGCCAATTTTACATCACAATGCTCATTAGAAACCATTTGCAAATAAATGAAATAAATCCCTAACCGCTCCCTATAAAATCTCGCCAAAAGCTCCTAGCGGGAAGTACTATATACTTTTTATAATATTTTAAAAAATGTCAACTTCTAATGTCATTCAGACCAGCCAAGTACAAACATTACAACCGAAGAAATTTGATTACAACTTCAAACATACAGTACGAACGAAATGAGAATTAAACACAAAAAAATACGTATACACTTTATTTCCGATGAAATAATTAATTTTAGGTATATGAAGTGCTTTAGAGGACTTTTTGGCGGGAACGGGAGAAGTGAGGTTGGATTTTATTTAAATTTTCTATTTTTTATATTTTTAGGAGTTTTAAAGTACAACAGTGATAGTATATTGTGTTTTAAAGTTCCGTGTAACTGAAAAGAATGGAGTAGATCTAAATAAACACGTGTAGCTGAAGTTCTCGCGTTCTTCCAAGGAGTTCTTTAAAACTTCAGTAAAGCTTACTATCACTTTACTGGAGGAGTTTTACATACATACATATCTTCACGCTGTATCCCTAACGGGGTAGTCAGAGAGGGCGAAGCGCCAAGCGTCGCGGTTCTAACATACTTCTTGCGCTTCCTCAAATTACATCATTCTTCTCACACATTTTCGCCTAGGTATGTGAGAACTTTCGACATTTCCATCCACTAACACTCTGGCTATTTGATCTTCATGAGTCAGCCTTGGTCTTCCTTGGCTTCTTTTACCACTCACTTTTTAGGAGTTTTACGATAATAAAAAACTAATTCACTTGTGATTCTACTTATTAATACGTGACATTGGCAAATACGCTAATCTACGCGCCATGCCATGAAGGAAGAAAGAAGAAGTGGTTTATTTTCGGGTTAATCTGTGCATCTATCTTTCAAATCATATAATTTATGTGGCACTTACAGTACAAACCAACAGTTAAATTTCCACGAAAATGACGTATCTCCAATGATCATTTACTTGTTCTTTTTTTACTAACTAGCTGATGCCCGCGACTAAGTCCGCGTTTTCTATTTTTAAAATAGGCTATGTCCTTTCTCAGGATTCAAACTATCACCATACCAAATTTCATCGCAATTGGATGAAAGGTATGGCAGCCCGTAAAATATGAACAAACAAATATTGATTTTTATATATTAGATTGATAGTTATCTTTCGTAGCACATTCAATTAATGACAACGATAAACGTTATAATCGCGAATATATAGTATAATAAAAGCTTACAAACAAGTTAAACAAGCTTGTTTATTTGAAGTCGATAAAAAATGTGTGTTCAGTAAAGGGAACACTTTTCTACAGGATCATATTGAAGTATTGAAAAATGAGGGCCAGTACTGAAAATTATCCGAATTAATAACACATCATGTCCGTCTATTGTTTCATACCCTAATAGCACCTATAAAATATGAAACAGGTTAGCGATACAATGGAAGACAATAGACGTTAAAACAAAGTGGTTTGTATGACACGTTAATGAATGTCCTTTGTAATATTGGGTAATTATTATTATTGCAATTTTCGTACATAATTCTCTAAGTTCTTTCAGCACGAATACACACGTCAATAACTAATGTTTAATTCCGAGGTGGTGACATAATATCTAGTCTAAATTAGTCACGCTCTTTTGTGACTCGGAGGAATCTTCAAGAGCAATCAGGCTCCTTGAGAGGAGACTGGACTATATGGGAGTGGTCGTTCTCGGCTAATGTTTTTTTTTTATTATGTGATGCATTCCTCTAAATACTTCTAGTTTTATTGCTGAAAAGCATTCGACAATTTAATAACGAACTTCTTATACTGATGTTGTGTAAAAGTTTGTTTGTTGTTGTTGGTTGTTGGTTGTTGTGTGTTTACTAATTCTGTCCAAAGACCAGCACATACTCTATAACATAGGCGTGATTCATGATTCAGCTTTTGACCAGAAATCACGGGGTATTTTATAATTTGTGTTGGTAAATCGTAATATTATTTGAAGTTTCTGAATGTGGAGTCGATAAATTTACTGTGAAAACAATGTTAACCTCGCTGAATAAGTTATACGGTGTTACTTAAGAAATAATAGTTACTAGAGTAGGCCTTATTATATAACGGCTTAGCGAGCTTATTAGTTTTGTTACAAAATGGTTATAGAACATGTTTTTAATATGTTATGTATGCATCTTTACTAGTACGACGGATTCATTGTAATAACATATGTATGTATAAATCTAAATTAGAAACGAAGCGACACAATACTTCTTTACAAGCAAATGTTTTTTGTATGAAATAACAGCCTCATCGTATAATTTTTTGTTGGTGTCGATGCAAGAGCTTTAAATACAACATTTACAGAATATTACCAATTCTCGACCAAATAATTCTTTTTCAATTTTTAACTTCTTACTCAACAATACCTATATCAATTGACATGAAAATAGCGCAATATATGTACTTACGACAATCATTATTACGCTCTATGAAGGATAGTAATAAATAATATGAGTATTTTTTCATGTCCTATACGCTTAATACATAAAAACAAATGATACATTTCACGACATTATCGTATATACACAAATGATCAGTCAATAATATTCTATGCATGATTAACAAAATTATTTGTTTGGGGACCTAAAACAAATCAATGTCCCCATGGAAACAAAACTTTACAATACAAATATAATCAAAACATACTTCATCTCTTGAATTACGTGGATAATATTTCCTCTACATTTCGCATATAATACATGCAGTATAGAAATTTAAAAATTAATGAAAACAACTTTTCCTTAAAAGTTCAAGAGATTACAAACTGTAATATTTCAATTTATATGATAAACTATGAAGTAATAACAAAGTACAAAAAACTTATTTGATATACAAAACGTTGTTTTTTATTGGTAAGGATTACGTCAGTTGTATTCTCTATAGAACGTTATAATATTATTACGCCTGTTATATTGTTATTTTCTCGAAACTACTTTTTCTTTTTGAAATGGCAATAAAATAACACTACGCGTTTTCTATTTTGCATTTTTGAAGCTGCCACCACTCTAAAATTGCCGCCTCCTAAAATTTACCGCCCAAGGCCGTGAACTACGCGCCTAATGGTAAATCCAATACGGATAAAGTGTAAGATAGTATCGAAGGCTCGTGGAGTTATCCGTGGATTATTTTTTCCATGTAAATTTCAATAAAGACTAAAAACCTTCCCAGGTGTAAGAAATTCCGAAATACACTCATCAAAAGTGTCTAGGGATCAAGTACGTTTTAGAGTATCGCCGCAATTGAGGATTATTATTTTAACTTTTTTGATCGTTATTGATTCTTTTTAGTGATTTTCACTATTTGAATAAAGAATTTTCTTTAAATTTTGATTAAAAATACAAAATGAACTGTCAATCAGGATTCCTATAAAAGTGTATAATAGCGTTTTTACAAAACCATTACAATTTCTACATCGGAACTGAAAATAATTGTATCGATATGGAGCGACGACATCATTTGACAGGAGAAGAGATCATGAGAGCCGTCGGAATGTTGCAAGCTGGTTCTAGGCAACGTACTGTGGCTGTCGCTCTTGGCGCTACACAGAGCGTCATAAGCCGTATCTGGACACGCTATCGTATCACGGACAACGTGGCCGAGCGACATAGAGGACGATGTCGCATCACCACTCGCAGACAGGACCGGTACATCCAAAATACTGCTCGACGGAATCGTACCATGACCGCCATGATGTTGGCTACGAGGCTCCACAGTTCTTCAGACTTGCTGATAAGCGACCAAACCATCCAAAATCGTTTACGTGAAAAGGGTTTGCGTTCCCGAAGGCCGCTGGGAGTTCCGCCTATAGCACCCTGCAATCGTAGGGCCCGTTTATAATGGGCTCGCGAACACAGAAATTGGGAGGAAGAAGACTGGCGTTGTGTTTGCTTTTCCGATGAATCTCGTTTTGATATGAGGCCGGAATACAAGACGTACTCGAGTTTGGAGGACCTCTGGACGTCAAGAACGTTTGAAATTTTGTCAGGAAGTTCATTCATATGGAGGGGGAACAATAATGATTTGGATCGTTGGAAGAACCGATCTCATTTGGATCAGGGGCAACCTCAATGCTCAGATTTATGCGGAGAGGATTGTTTCAGACGTGATCATCCCTCTGCGAAGCCGGTTGGATGATTCGTTTCGACTAATGCACGACAATGCACATCCACACACGGTTAGAGACGTAACGCGCGCTCTTGCAGACGCTCGCATCAACGTTCTGCCGTGGCCTGCTCAATTGCCAGACTTCAACCCAATTGAGCACGCATGAGATATGCTTCAAAGAAGAGCTCTGCCGAGTATGGATGCCGTGCATACCCTACAACAACTTTTTGACTTGTTAGAAAGAATGTGGGCGGTCATTCCTCAAAGTGATTTTGATGAACTGATTTTAAGCATGTCAAATCGCTGTGATTGTGTAAATCGTGTCAAAGGTGGAAACATAGATTATTATTTTTTTTGTTTTTACAATAAAAAATTAAAAAATCCTCATTTTTGCCTTTTTTGCCATTTAATTGACGACATTAACTTAGGTTAATTTCCCACAATTTGCAAAAATTGTAATTTTTCTTAATTTTTACAAAATATTTTTCAAAATATACAAAATATTAAAAGTTGTTAACTTAAACATAGGAATTAAAGTAAGAAGCCAGTCTGGAAGACTAGATTTGATAAATATTAATTGGATAATTTTTATAGTTAATATAATAATACTTGATCCCTAGACACTTTTGATGTGAATAAGCTTACGAAATATAAAACTGTTTCCTTGTTCCCGAACTCTGGATCCGTAAGACTTATATTTCGGCAAATCGCTAAACCGTAATTTTTTTGGGACAAAACAATTTTCGCATACCTAATTGGTAATATCATTACATAGCTAATTACGTAATAATAATAATCGAAATTTTCAGTTAGTCGCTCAAAATAAAATAATTTTTAATTTTCTTACATATTAAAACAAATTTTAAAATGGCTTATGAAGAATGCATCTCTCAGAAAATTAATTGGTTTAAATTTTTTAAAACTTTAAACAACAACAACAGCTTGGCTTTCCATCCTCCCTGACTACGCCGTTAAGAATACAGCGTGACGATATATGTGTAACAACAACACATTTTCACGCTGTATCCCTCCTAATGGGGCAGTCTACATACTTCAGTCGCCTTTTCAAATTTCATCATCCCCTCACACATTTTCGCCTAGGTATTTATTAAATTTTTAAAATTCATCTCTTGTCTCTTATGTAAATAATATAAAGCAGTCGGTGTTTCCGTCTGTCTGTTTCTCCTCTAACTTCTTATTAACCACGTAACGAATTTTGATACGGTTTTCACTATTATTTAGAGAATTTTTTTTGAAAGGTTTATACATATATATAATACATGCATATTATAGTGGAGAAAAGCCGAGAATATCAATTATTTGTAAAGATGTCGTAAAAAACATATTTTTTAAGAACGATCAAAACAATGTACCTACCACGGAATTGTATATCTTTAAAAGATCTACAGAAAAGTCCGCGATGGTATATGTCTATCTTCTAAGGATAACCCACAGTAACCATTTTTATGATTTACATAATATTACTAAAAAATAATGGGTTATTTACGAAACTATGCCAAACAATAAGTATTAATCCTTATACAGATAAATATGTTAAATACGTTGTGCATATATGATAATTATTTTAATGTAGATCAAAGTTGTTCTTCACAGCATATCATTAAAATGAATATCTTAAAAGATGTCACAGATGTTTGAGGAGAATGATGAGATTTGAGAAAGCGAAAGAGGTGTGTAAGGACCGCGACGCTTGGCGCTCTATACTCTCTTACTACCCCGTTGGTGATACAGCGTGAAGATATGTATGTATATATGTATGTCACAGATTTAAATTAATTAATCACTCGCAGCGAAACGAAATCTGGTTGTGCTGTCTAATGAAGAAACAACTTTAAACATCGTATGTTAAAAACATTCTAAAGTTATACGACCTACGTCACACAAACTGTACAAGCGTGCGACGCCAGGGCGGGTCTCTAGTATTATATAATTACAAATTTACGAAAATTGCTTTCAAATCTACTTTAAAAACATTAAAAGCAAAATGCATTACAAACTATGCATTGAGTGTATATTTTCATGCTACGCCTACCTTCTACGTTTTATCGTAGACAAAGGTGTGCTACGAATCTGCTTTATGCTACGCTGCTACGTAAAAGTCAAATGATTGATATTACTCGGATTTAAGTTGTTGGTATAAACAATTTAATAAAAAAATTGAACTGACTTCTGTTTTTGAAATCGATTAATAAGCATAAATCTATATTTCGAAAATAAATTTAAACTTTTTTAACTATATTTCTTAAATAAATGATATAATTTAACGGATATTACAACCTAAAGTTCGATATTTTCGGTTCTTATTGTGGAAACTCACTTATTATTATTCGTTTGAAGTTACTATGTGACTAACAGACGCAGACATGTAATGTGCGTAGTATGCGTACTAAAAATTAAACTATTTTAATTAATTTTAATTTTAATATTTATTGCGCACACAACACCCACAAAAAAAAAGTTTCACATAGAGAAATTGAACAAAATGTACAGCGTATTTAAAATATCTTCCAGCAGATCCACCAAAGTGACAGTTTCCTGGAAGAAAGATAGATACTGTGTGTACTTACTAACTATAAAGAAACATTTGCTACTAATTAAATATGTATCGATATAAAAAAATATATACAATATAATGTAACATATACATACATACATCATTTTTTATTAATATCTTCACGCTGTATCCCCAACGGGGTAGTCAGAGAGGACAGAGCGCCAAGCGTCGCGGTCCTTACTTACTTCTTTCGCTTCCTCAAATCTCATCATTATCCTCATACATTTTCGCTTAGGTATGCGAGTGCATTTGACATTTCCGTCTGCTAACGCTTTGGGTAATTGATCTTCATAAGTCAGTCTTGGTCTTCCTTGCTTTCTTTTACACTTTGACTTTGTAGATTTCTTTCGTATGTCTTTCATCACTCGTTCTTTCTAAGTGCCCGAGCCGTCTAAGCTTTCATTTCTTCATTTTTACAATAACACTGTCGTCCAACCCTGTCATACTGCGTATCTCTTCATTGCTTATCCTGTCCGTAAGGGTACAATACATATATTTACATATAGGATAAGATTATAAGTTAATAAAAATATATAGGGAAAAATATAATTACATTTATTCTGATTTGGTATGTATATGTACTGCAATCTAAATTACCTACATTTTTTTATTATATACAGTATTATAATTCAATATTACTTGATTTTTTACGTCCATTAAAGTGGTCGTACACATGTTAGGGAATGTTAGGGAAGTTCTAGCGAGGTTGAAGAGAATGAGAAAATTATAGTGTGTGGAGTCATGAATGGATGGGTCGAGACAGCTCGAACAGGATTTGAATCTGTCCTAGGCAAGTATGGAGATAAGGGAGTGAATGATGCTGGTAGGATTGTGTTAGGACTGTGTATGGAAAATGATATTTTTGTTGCTAATGCCTGGATTCGTCAGTATACGTGAGAAAGGAAGGATGAAAGGAGTATGATTCATTTATTCCTGGTTGTCAGCCGGCCCAAAAAGCAGGTTAAGGACACGAGAGCACACAGAGGAGCCAATCTGGGAACAGACCACTTTCTAGTGGTAACTAGAATAGGTCTGTTTAAAGCGTGGCGATGTCGCGTAGCGTTCAAACCTGTAGCGGTCTGTCGCATCAAAAGCTGGAAACTGCAAGACGCGACCACCAGGAATGAATCTGAAAGAGTAGTATCCGGTAAACTTGATGATAGATTGAAAGAGATGAGCGAGGATGTTGAAGAATGTTGGCATAACTTTAGGAACAGTATGATCGAGGCTGCGAAAGAAGTGAGCGGAACGAATAAGATTGGGAACGGTAAAAAGCGTGATGTGTGGTGGGATGATGAGGCAAAACTGTCTGTGTATAGTAAAAAGAAAGCATGGTGAGACTACCTTGTTACTAAAAATGACTGGGGTATGAAGAATTTGATGAAAGACAGATGTAAGCTGCAGAAAGCAGATACGAAGGCTCTAGTGAAAGAGAAGCGTGAAAGGTGTAGGGTGTTTGATGAAAACAAGATGTCGTTCAACTTCGAGGAAAATTCCAAATTATTTTGGAAAGAATTACTTAAGTACCGAAGTGGTCCAGCACCTTGCAGAATGAATAAAGTGCGTTCAAAGGAATACCATTTGCTAACAAATAACTTATATATTCTTCCACTCCCTCAAATCTCATCCTTTTCTTAACACATTTTCGCCTTTTTTTGTGAATGTAGATTGCCTAAAATACTTGAATTTAAAAAAACGTACTGAGTTCCGAAATCCGTGACTAAACAATATGACGCCTTAATTTTCCTTTAAATACCTACACGATGTGAAGTACAAGAGCAGATTTGCATATTTCTCAAGAAAAAGTCGATAAATCTTTGCCGCTAAAATGGAATTTGGTAGCAATTGCTACCAGACGCTTTTCACGATCTAAAGAAACAAAAGGTGATTTCGCTTAATATTAAAAATTATTGTACCACAGACTAAATAGAAGATACGTATTTTATTACCTCATTCAACAAAAATATTTATTTTGTCGTAACTAGTTTTTCATATTGAACTCACAATAACATAACATCATACCTATTTGCCGCCATTTAAAAACAACTCCATAAAATCTGCCCCCAAAGCCCATACCGACACGCCCTGAAAATAAATCCGTCTTTTATTTAATTTTCTTGCTAATAATTATTTCTATATAAGCAACATTACGTAGTACGAGTATACGTGATGAATTCTTATAATTTTATACACGTGTTTCTCTCTACGATGCAACCTCTGGGTATCCTAGAGGTTAGACTTGATTAGCTAACCAACACTGAATCTGAACCGATTCGTTGCTAAATAAATTTAGAATTTGACGACCTTGATGGCGCAGTGGTTTAGGATTTGCGCCCAGGCGCGGAAGGTTCCGGGTTCGATTCCGATTCGATGTTGGGTCAATTTAGGAAGCAAACTTTTCTAGATTGCCTCGGGTTTGGTTGTACTGAGATCGCCCTAAGTAGTCGTTGTCTGATTCTCATAGCGCAGGAAAGCCCTAGTTTGAGAACATATGATTGGTGTGTACTGTCTGGTGTAAGTATTTATTATATTTATGTAATTGTAATCACAGGCGGAGATGGCTAAAAAATTATAAGAATTTACCCCATAAAATGGATTTCTGCAGAATAACACGTAAATCTGTACGGAATTACATAATATGTTGTATATATATAAAACAGGCACATCCAAAACATCTGAAACAGGTCCGACATTTTTATTTTTCGTGGTAAATTAATAAAAACGAATACCCACTTTGCGAACTTTCTGAAACAAAACACGCTTTCGGTCTCTCATTAAAAATGTACGTATATTTTTCCGAACTTTTATACAAAGTAATCTAGAAGTACGACTTAAACCTGGCATTAGCAGTACATACTTAAAATGAACTGATACACCTATTAAAAATTCACAAATGCTTTGTTGCTTATATATTGTAGTTAAGGTCAGTAAACTTATTTTTTATGCCGAATATCCTGAGTTAGATCTCCGGTCAGAACGGCCTAGGGAATAAGCTTTTGTAAATTGCTGCAACAGTTCGCTGTGGTAGTTATACCACACCTATAATACCCACATTTTACTTAAATTACAAATTAGTGCTTAGTTTGAGATTACAAAACTGATGTGATTACTTGGAGATATTCTATTTGTCATAATTAAAATATTTGTAGCTTAATAATGGAAGAGCTTTTTAATAAGTATTTAGTTTACAATTAAAATACATACATATCTTCACGCTGTACCCCTAACGAGGTAGTCAGAGAGGAGAGAGCGCCAAGCATCGGAGTCCTTACATACTTGTTTCGCCTCCTCAAATCTCATTAATTATTCTCCTCTCATATATTTGTCTAGGTATGCGAATGCTTTTGACATTACCGTCAGTTAACACACTGGCTATTTGATCTTCATAAGTCAGCGTTGGTCTTCCTTGGCTTCTGCTACCACTCAGTTACGCTCTATAGATTTCTTTAGTCAGTCTTTCATTACTCATTCTTTCCATGTGCCCGAACCAGCTAAGCATTCCTTTCTTCATTATTACAATAACACTGTCGTGCAATCCCGACATACTGCGTATTTCTTCAATGTCAATAAAATGTCCGTGAATACGTTACTTTCAAATATCTGCGTGTACCAGGTACTACAATCATGTACACACCACTTCTACGTCAATTCAGAGATTAAATAGTTCGTTTGTTATATATGTTGTAATCAGTCACATATTGTGTAATAATATTTTATTAATTGGTACCAGACGTGGATGCAAATGCAAATTTTAGAATTTGACTTCAATTTGAATTTAAGATTTCGAAATGTACGACAGCAGACACGAATCACAATACTGGCACAGAAAATGGAAGCTTACTTCTAAGCTAACCAGAGGCTGTTTTAATTTCCCTAATTTGTTGCAGATTGATATCCACTCCTTTATTTCAATGTTTTCTATTCAATATATTTAAAAAATACCTTTTAAAGAAAAGAATAGAATCGGTTATTTAAGTTTGTTAAAAACATGCAATGAAGTCATAGAAAATTTAAAAAATGCTATAATAATATGGTTTGGATTAGACGCGGAAAATAAGCCACATATTTGCTCAGACAAGACAAAAGCGAACAATATTTTTTTAAACTTTTTTTGTTTCTCTATTTCCTTTATAATTCAAATACAACGTAGAGAAATTTGAAATTGTGTCATATTGTTAATAACAAATATATGTATTGCTTTTACTGTTTTCAATGATTGTTTTTAATTTTATACTTTATTGTTATTTTAATACCTAGTGTGAAAGTTTTAAATCCAAATCGTGATTTATTTTGAGTCTACATATTGTGGATATGTTCCAAGCAAAAGACAAAGTGATTACTTAAGAAATTGAAGAGCCGAGAGTTATTAGTTATTTGTCATCTGATATTTTTAATAGTAGTATACATACTAGTAGTATACATACTAGTAGTATACTACTAAGTACTAACATTTTTTAATATCAGACTTTCCTTAGTAGTCACAACACTGAAACAATGTGAGAACAGGTTTAAATTATAGAAAACATAATATTTAAATATTAAATGTAAATCTTATATTCAGAAAGGAAAGCTTTTTAATTTTTGTAATTTATTGAAAAATATATCGTTTTCAGCTCTCCCTCGGTTCCTATTTCCAACTACATTATAATGAAAGCAGTATATTTAATTTATTAATTGAGCAAGAACTTTCATACGCCACGAGAAATTGCAACCTCAATACCAACACTTATTGTTTTCTCTGATTAAATTCGTTACGAGTCCAGAGACAGTCTATATTTCCCTAAGGACTGTCTTACCTTTACAGTTTCAGTGTTACTACGTAGATGACAACCCTGACGTAATATTGATCCTGACACAGAAGTTAGTGATGGGTACGAGTATTATGCAATAAACCTGTATAGATGAAACTACTGAATATACATATGGACATATATGTTGAAATTGTATTTAAACTTTTTGTTAAATCGTATGTAAACTTTTCGTTTTGTAAATGAATACTTATACTTTTTGGTGTGCATAACTGTCACTATTCATTTATTTTTTCTTCAATATTAAAAATCTTTTTCTTCGTCATCGATATACATTTATTTTAGTTCACCTATTATTCCAAAACATATAATGAAGTATTAATGGATCAGAAATCATAGTCTAAAATACGGGATCTTCTACAAACATAGTTTACAGCAATAAATTTCAAGCAGACACCAATATTATGATCTAAACTATACTTTAAACCACGTAACCAAATTGGAGGATAATCCAGTATTACACAGATTTCAAGTAATGTTTGTTTTGGGATCTTCGGATTAGTGAACAGACTTACTCACTTTTAAACTGACTAGTCGACCTTTTTAATTGATAATTTTCGTACTTTTAATTTCCCTTAACATTGCATGACGTCTACAGTATAAGCTTACTGCCTTAAAAAGAAGTCATCTTTTAATTTTTTATTTTCCGCGAAGGAAATGAAGCCATCTGTTTTTTTCAAGACTGTTAGCGTTACTATGTAACATAATAATCACATTCAACTTAGGCAGAGATTATTACCTATACCAGCAAAATTTTAAACAGAGACCATATTACAGAATTTCCATTACAAATAGAAACATAAAAATTTATGAGGTGAATATACGTCAAATTATGTTAATCTTATACATCGTGTCCCTCTTTAGAACGAAAACGACAACAGATAGTACCTTTCTCTAGAGGCTGAGGTATTCCCATTGAATAAATAGACATTAAAAATTAGACATAAATTAATACATGTCTATCGATAGCTTTGAGATTTTGAATTATTATTCCTTTGAGTTCAATGTAAGTTACGTAATTGGACCCGTGGTAGTAATCATTTTCATTACAAACTTAGACCTTTTACACATTTATGATTTTTCTTATATTTTTTCAGGGCACGTATTATAAATAAACAGTACTCAAACAACTGTTATATAAACAGTCCCTTCTTAAGTGGCATTTTATATCGAAGGGGAGCGGACAAAGTAGGTCGACGGAGACTTGTTGCGTTCTCTACATTCTTTTATTTGGTCCTAGAAAAAATACAGAGCCAGTCTAAACCTAAAACACCATGTCTATAATAATACTAAATAACAAAAGATTATAAATAGGTGGTAGTGATAGAAATTTGCTATTTGTTTAATATCGATGAAACAGGCAATTAAGTGGTTTATTATAGAAAACTCAAGCGGCAGGTAAAGATTGTTAGGACATGTACATGTCACGAAATTGATGTTGAAAAATAAATATGCAATTTTTTAAAATATTATTTCTCTGGGTATAAAATAAAGGTGGACGAACTTTAACGGTGTTTTCAATTTGAAAGTATAGTACAGTTTCCAATAATAAATATTATATCTACAGGTACAATACTGAGACATAAAAAAGTGGCAAAATGTTCATACTCACACGTAAGTTTAACTCTTAATGTAGACATAGATAAACACTGCGGGTAGTAACAAATGTATAAAAAAAGTAAATGACGTCATTCGCTAGTTGTAGTATTCATATAATATATCAAGTAATAAAGATAATAAAGATCAAAACTTCTAAAATAATTTCTGTACATTTTAAAATGTCAAACGAAAAATTTAAGGGAAAGTTAAAAAGGAAAACAAACATCGTTACTGTTCTTTATTCATTCTGTAACACGGAAGGTTACTTTAAAACATTTGAAGTTTTTCAATTAAAACAAATGATCGCTTCAAGGTAAAATTTCAACCATTTTTAAAAATGCAAAGAAAACAACTTTTTTTACTCATAGGATTCGTATCCAAAACAGCGTTGCTACATATGATATATTATGTAGTATTAGATTAGGTATATATTAGAGTTCTTGTGCGTAGGTAATATTATGTAGACACCCCACTTTACTTTGGTTTTTTATTTATGATTACTATTTTTTTATATTACCTGCCTAACTTAAATATTCGTAACACTTATTTCAATTCATCTGAAATAAAATGAGAACTTATATAGCGAAAAAATATAGTTTTATTAACAAATATACTTATCTGAAAGAGCTTAAAAAGTTGGACGTTTCATACACTAACTAAAACATTTCGTTCACGTGTAACCCTAAGAGATATGTACATCACAGTACATGAATATATTTAACATAAATTAACTCTTTGTTTAAAGTGAAATCGTCAAAGAGAATTAATTAAATTTTGTTAGATGAGTACTTAAGTACGTAGCATACTTATTTTTTTTAATTTACTGTACTCATTTACATGACGTCTCATGTATTTAATTTTACTTTAAGGGTATCATAAAGTTTTCATTAGTAAAATGTACTTTTAAATGTAACAAGTGAATTAGTTATGTCCCTATATTCTATCAAAGAACCAAAAGAAAATATGTATGCATATAATGTGACATACAGGATACAACTGCTTTGGTCTGCTAAATGATTCTTAAAATAAGCAACTTTTCATAGATAACACTTCAAAAAGTAATAATATCTAATGGATATCAACGACATATAACAAATTCATTTACAAATACCCATCTGTTCTCACAAACGAGAAAGTAGCTTTGAAGTTTCAAAAACTCCACCAATTTATCATGTCTCCTGAAGAACAAAGTTCGAAAGTAATAATAAACATTGTAATGTTATAAAAAGAAAATTATCTTAAAGTGAAATAAGTGGATAAGTCAAAAACACGAACGTTGCGCGAAACTCATAAAAGTTTAAACGTGGGATTTAATAAAGGAAAAGTCCAGCTGAAGTAGGAATTATTGCACGGAATCACCATTTAGTGGAAGTTACAATAACGACCTGTTGAAAACAGACGTTGACGCGTGCTGTCTCTATCCAACGTGCCTTATCGCGTATGTGCGTCTCGTTTTGCCTCGTTCGTATGCCGAGCGAGGCGTCCGCTCGAGCCGGCACTTCGGTTCTCACTGGACGGGTTTGGATCTATAAGCCGCCTCCACCCACGAGTCACAGCGTGCGTTGCTTGAATAACTAGGGCGTTAGTGAGCGGACACCTGCCCTTAGCTGACGCACGCACCCACCCCATGATTCTTCTTTATCTTCTCACATAAATAGATCCTTGGACGTGGAAATCATTAAAGATCTCTTATTAGGTCTTCTGTGGACTACGGACACAAATAACAAATTCTCATTACATCCCTTTAACTTTAAGGGATAGAAAATTAAAGCAATTAGTATTATCTAAGTATAATGGAAAATCGTCGTAATCCTAAAGATGTTATTGTAAGTGAAACTTGTTGTAAGTAAAGTTTCAACATTTAACATCACTTACTCATATATTTTTCATAGCAACATATTTTTGTTTACATTAGGAATATTTTAACAGTTCTTCTCTTTATTCGTTTGTGTTTATTTGTACTATATCTCAACGCTAAGTAGATTGAAAGGGCCTTCGTTTTTTTAGATACCTTTACTTACAAACTAAAACTCTACGACATACTTTGGTTTGCCTTTAGCAACAACTGATATTATGGAGTATAAAGGTCATAGCTCATTAGAGCAACTCAGCATCTGACCAGAACCGCCTCGTCGCTTGGAGTCCACGGGTTGACGCCGCGTTGTCAACCAGCGAACGTCGAGTAGTCCATGGGTGGACGCCGCGTTATCACTTAATGAAAGTCGTGTGGTCAACGAGTGGACATCGCGTTGATCGCTAATAGACGAGCAGTCTGTCAGGGATTATCATTAAGTCTACACGTGTGTTTCATTATGTCTTATTTTACAAACGGTGTATTCGCTCTTAAAGCTACTTGATGAAGAAGAAAATAAAAGACACAACAGAAAAAAATAAAAATTAATGGATGCACAGTGTTTAAAGAATGAATGAACGACATGTCCTCGCGTGTCAATCATTCGCGGCCAGCACGTGGTCCACTCGGGACCCGGGCTTTAGCAACCCGTAGTCAACACAAAGCAAACGTGCGAGTTGCGGGTGGTCACCGAGTGGTTCGCTCACCGTCTGGAAAAGGAAACTAACCGCACGAGGCGAGGCGGTGATGGTCGGGTCCCGGGTGGCCGTTATGAGCTATAACCTTAAATTGCGTACGACTGGCACTTGGCCGTTTTTGGGGTTCGTCATATTATCTGTCTGTCTATTTGTCTTTATGTTTGTCCCATCTGTACAAATGTCATAGCCGATATATTCAGTCATCTTTAAATCTACTGAATTGAAACCGTTGACTGAAACGCACAGCAACGTAAACCAACAAGAAACTCAGTCAATATCAGTTTTCAACACAATTTTACAGTATGTTTAAAATACAATATACAGAAACCCTGTAAATTCATGTACAGAGACGATTATTTCCAAACTATAGTTTAGTCTTCAGTGAAACAGTTACGATTACAGTATGATTTTTAAGTCAGTTTAATAAGTTTACATATATCTTTTCCGTTAATTTAGTAACTTCATAAGGACACATAATTAAAAAATGGCAAGCGTGCTCAGGCCCTTATAGGGGCACGTACGCATATACAATTATAAAACGAATGAAAATTGTGAGATATGTTGTAAAGTTTTTAGTATATGAAGTATTTTCGGTTACACGCTCCGAGATTGCAGAAATAATTTTAATTTTTTACTTAGTTTTTGCTAAACGTCATGAATAAACGAACTTATTTTCGCTCCGAATTAATAAATATTGTGCAATCCTATTGCGGAAATTTTCCCTTTACGTGGTCCGTCACGCACTTGTCTGTCATTTCCTAATGGAACAGTAAAAACGAGAAAACTGTCTAGTTTATGTATGATTTACTTCATTTAAGCTTCAGATATATTTTACAGCTAAAATACGAGTATGAGTCGGTAACAGTAACAAATATTTAATAATACAACTAAAAGAAGCAGTTGACGAGATCGAAATGGTCAAACGTAATATGACCAGGGCTCTTTTTTATGTTTTACTAAAAAACTAAACAGCTAATATGAAGGAATTAAGTTGGAATGCTCTGGATTTTTGAGAACGAATTACTTAACATCCAATATGTTTAAACATCATTTCGCAACTCCAATATGTATTCTGTTGTACTGGATATTTTATGTAATGGCTTTTAATGCATTTTATGTAATGGCTAGCTAATATATTGTGTTCATAATGTTCAACGGCTAGATTAATTATATTATAGCTGCGACATATTATGCAAGAGGAACATAATTTCGCAAAACTCTATAAGTAGTTTCTAAGTTTAAAAACCTACAGTAGTTGAATATTTAATTGAAACATTAAGAACCTACTAATTGCAAAAGTACCTATATTTCTTTATAATGTGTTTACTATAATTTATATTGTAATTTTTATCTACTTACGAAAGAGTTGCAATGAATACCGAATCGCGATAGAGAATTTATGTCGTTACATCTGTTTATGATAAAAAATTTTTTAAAAATAATTAAACCGCCTTCAAAAAAACACTGAAAAGTATAAAATAACTATCCTTTACTAATCAAAACTCAAGTACAATACAAATAACTTTATAAATACAATACACATACCTATATAATTAAATCTGACAGTTACTGAAGTCGGTGCCAAGCCTACCAAATTAATAGACTTTCTGTTGTTGCACATTGATTTGTCACCTACTTCAATAACTGTCAAATATAATTATATAGGTATGTACATCGTATTTATAAAGTTATTTTAATTGTACTTGAGTTTTGATTAGTAAAGGATACTATAGGATAGTTTATACTTTTCAGTGTTTTTTTTGAAGCCAGTTTATTTTTTTTAAATACTTTTTTTATTTCTCCCTTTTGAGTGATCTTGACCTAAATAAATATCTAGGGCAAGTCTGCAATTAACTTCTTTCCAATTCTGGAGCGCAACGATATGCAAGAGAATCATCAATATAAATAATAATTATAACTAGGTCGCATTATTTAGTGTATCTTCGAAGTCCAAACTCCAATACCGGTGAAATTTAAATGGGATCACCTCTGAAGTATTACCTACCAAACGAAAAAAAATTTTCGAAATCGGTTCATAAATGACGGAGTTATGAGGTAACAAACATACAAAAAATAGATAAGATTTTATGAAAAACTGTATCACACTATGGTATTGTATACAAGATGGACTAGAAACTGATCATTATCTAGTTCCACTGTAATACGAATAAGCTCAGATACTCACTACTGAAAATAGTGTCAAATTGCCTTTTTTGCTCCCCTTCTTTATCTGTCTACTTCAAAAGAGAATGGTGTGAATGCATCAATATACTTAGTATAATCTTATTAATACATGCTTATCTTCACACTATATCCCTAATGGGGTTGGCAAACAGACGACTTTAATAATTTCATTATAAGTGGTAAGCAGGGACTTCCATTGACACGTAAAACTGTTTCTTATCTAGATCTTGCTCCAACTTCAAACAAATTTTTGTGTGAAAATGTCAGTGTTGACCCAATATATGTTCTATTCTATTATATTTATATCTATAATCTATAGTCAGCAGTATACGAAAACAAATATTGATTGGCATGCGGAATCAACAAGTACATAAATAACTCTTTTGTTTATTTAGATATACTTCGTAAACTACACAAACAGATATAGAGATACAAAGCGTCTACAATTGTGATTGTCTCCTAATTAAATATACATTTACATTAAGTAGATACCTATACATTATCTTTGAAAACTTATAATTAGCTTTCTGTTTTTACTTATCTATTGTGTATATTTTAAAAATAGCTGTAAGTTTTCCTTTGAACTAAAATTTTAAGAAAAAAAATTAAACTTCCTTAAAAAAATAACACTCAAGAGTACAAACTAACTATCCTTTACTAATAAAAACTCAAGTACAATAAAAATAACTTTATAAGTATGATACACATACCTATATAATTAAATTTGTCGGTTACCGAAGTCGGTGCCAAGCCCACCAAACTAATAAACTTTCTGTTGTTGTCTAAGGATCGTTAGACGTACATTAAAACCTCGAATTTATGTTATAGATGTTTGGATAAGCACTCTATCGCTTCGTGCTCACGAGATTACAAGTGTGCTACCTGTCGCCGTTCTACTTACCATTCCGTTTTATGTTTTAATAATCCCCGTGACCCAGTATATCCTGCTCCGCGAAATGTCTCATTTCGCCAACATCTTGAGTCTTCTGAACCTCGCTGCACGGGCGGGGGCGGTCATTATTATAGTGCGCCACGTTCCCAACTAAGGTCTTTTAATTCCCCTTGACGATCTTCGCCCCTTATTACGCGACGTTTACAAACAGGTTCTCCAACACGACATTCTCCTTCTTCTATAAGACGCAATTTGCAATCACCCCCTCTAGTTATGCGAGAAGGACGTGACTCCCCCTCAAGCAATTCTCGTCGTCCACCGAGTTATTCTGGTCCTCATCGTGAGAGTCAACAATAGCTTTCTGAGTGTTCCTCCCTTCCCTCTCCTCCCCGCGCTTCTAGAGTGATAGATCCTGACTTTTTCCTACTTCCTACTGCTGTAATTCACGTCAAAATTTCTTCTGGTTATTTTGTAGAAGCAAGGCCTGTTTGTGATACTTGGTGCCCAGGTATATCCCCTTACCATGGACTTCGCTAAAACATGTTTAAATATGCTCCTTCTCCTACTATTTTCCCTGTTTGAAGCATTGGAAATGTCTTTACGGTTCCTGTTTGCAGTAGTGTCAATCTGAATTTGAAGCCTTTGAATTCCTCCCTCCTTTAATCACCACCTCAGTCTTAGTCATCGATGTCATTGCAGGGATACATCCCAAGACTGAGCTGCTTAAATCGGTGACTTCACTAACTTCTTTTTGTTATTAACTGATTCCACCTTTTATAAACCAAGCTCCTTGCAGATCTTCCTAACGACCACCTACAGCTTCTTTACACATTTCAAGATCACGAAAACCCTCAAATTGTCGTAGTATTAGGTGTTCAATTCAATCCTCTCTCTGACTCATTCGCTTACCTTGTTTGTGTCGAACCTAAAGAGAATGTGACTAAGAGAATAGTACAGTCAGTGGTAGCTCGTACCTTTGACCCTAGTGGTTGGATAGATCCCGTTATTTTTAAAGCTTAAGTATTAATCCAACGCCTTTGGCTTTCTGGGATCAAGTGGGATAATTCTCTTACACCTTACCTTTCCGCGGAATGGCTTTTATTCACTAAAGACCTCGTGAATATTAATTCTGTGTATATTCTACGTCACACTATCCCCCTGACTTCTGTTGCCTTTTCGCTTCATGGGTTTTGTGATGCTTCGGAAGCTGATTATGCTGCAGTAGTATATCTGCTTACTGAAATTCAGGCAAATCCATCCTTCCACTCTATCCACCTTTTAATGCCCAAAACGAATAGTGCCCCCGTTCGGACTCATTTAACAATTCCTAAACTGGTATTATGTGTTCATTACTATATATAAGATACTATCAAAATTAGTTCAATACGTTGTATACTGCCTGCAGAAGACAATAGTGTTGAATGCTATTTACACTTGGACGGACAGTAAAATCGTTCTAGTCTGGTTTAAAACTCCTCTCCATTATCTTCAAAGCTTCGAAGCTAACCGCGTTTCCTAATTAAATAATTCCAAAACGCCTTTTATTTGGCGACATGTCCCAGGCGATCTCAATCCAGCTGATTGTGCGTCACGTGGTTAATCTCCATCTGCACTTGTTGAACATCAACTTTGATGGAAGTCACCTTGGTTGTTACTGCCCTCGAATCAATGACCTCCGGATGAAAATAGTTCGCCTACTGAATTATCAGGACTTCATTGTTTGTTAGTGACCAATGCCAGTTCTCCTCCCGACTCTAGCTTCCTTTTTAATCGTTTTAGTTCCTTTGAAAAACTGATTGGTGTTGTTGGTTATATCCAGCGCAATTATCGTAATGCTCGCAATTCTAATTTGCGTACCCTGTTACCTTCTTTGTCAGTATCTGAGCGTAGGGATGCTTTTCTGATAAAGAAATTTCAAGCTGTTTCTTTCCCTGAAGAATATGATTGTCTGTTGCGTGATACTCCTATACGTTCTAATATTAAACTTTTCAACTTCTTTCACGACTGTGGTCTTATACGTGTCGAAGGACGCATAAGACATTCCGAATTGTCTTATGATGCTCGTCATCCTTTACTGCTTCCTAAAACAGGTCATTTTATCAAAGTTCTCATATCCCAATATCATTTAGCAAATTCACGTGCAGCACCAGCTGCTTTGCATACCATACTGTCAAGAGAATTTTGGATTCCATCGGGTCGTAGGATTATAAACTATGCAGTGTTTAGGTGCTTACCTTGTTATCGTCTAAAGACTGCTACACGACAACAGTTTATGAGTGACGTTTGAACTCGCGCCCACTATATCCCTTATCACGGGACCTTAATGACTTCCAAGTCCTCACTCCAGGTCATTTCTTGATAGGTCAACCGCTAACAGCTGTCCCCGAGCGTTTCTATCAAGGAATTACAATGACATAGCCGTTTCCAATTAGTGCAGCAAATGACACAGCACCTCTGGGCCCGATAGCACCAAGAATACTTTCGACATTACAGATTAGGCCAAAGTGGACCTCTCAGGCTGAACCTCCGATAATAAGAGACCTGGTGCTCCTGAAAGTAGATAATTTCCCCCTCTAGAATGGCGACGCGGACGAAATATTTATTTATATCCGGGCCAAGACGGAGTTGTCCTTGTAGTCGACGTCCAAACTCCTGTTAGTATTCTAAAACGCAGCCTCGCTAAATTAGTCCGACTTCCTTATTAGTAAAATAAAACAGAGCCTTCTTTTTAAAGAATAATATAGATTACTTTTTATTTCAGAAAAATGACAAATTTAACCTGGGTAGTGGGTACACAGCTTTATAAAATGAAACGAAAAATTTCTAAATTGTAGTACACTATGTATTGTTTTACTTTAGTGACTAATTAATCTGTGCTATTATGTTGTGTTTAAAATTTGTTAATTATTCATTGGATAGTTGCGCTAAAATGACTGGCAATTCACTACAATAAGTACCCATTATCTCCTACATTTGACGACCTCCATGGCGCAACGGCTAAACGCGTCGGAAAGTAAACGAGGGTTGCGGGTTCGATTCCCGCCCCGAGTTTTGGAATTTACTTAAACAATAAATATGTAATACATATGTAGCTACATGGGTATCTTCATACTTTTACAACACATTAAGTAAAAAAATAGTTTGCAGTAATAAAACATGAATCATTTCAGCAGCAGTCGTTAAAAATAAAAACATTTTTATACATAAATTTAATATATCTAGTAAGCAATTAAATACGCAAATATACTGAAGTTATGTACATGTGTAGATTCATAAGTATATGTCAACAGTAAATACAGGCACGTTCATAGGTTGGCACGAAAGCAACTACGTGTACAGAATTCGTAACCCTTCTTAGAGTTCCAATGTAGGCAGGCAATCATAATATTATTTATTTTTTATCAAATAGTAGTTCCCTTCCGTACCCATGAAAGTGTAAATTATCTTTTTTCTGTTACATTGTCTGAATTTCAGAAAAATATTTTTGTTACTACGTGTTGTTTTTAGCAATCAAGACAATAAACTTAAAATCCCATTTCATGTAACAAATTATGAATACATAAATGAGCAACAGAATTAGTATTTCGAACTACGACTAACTAAATTTCTAATTAATAGTTTACGTTAAACAATCACAATATCTGACTTTATTCATATGGAATACAAAATGAATAGTGTCTATAATAAGTTTAATCTTTTTAACCATTAACTGTTGCAAACTTTGAAGTCAATAGGCTTAATCATAATTTTTTTGACTGAAATCATATTTTAACTATGGGTAAAAGTCCTTGTTAGGATGAGCACAGAAATTATACAGAAAATATTATAAATACTAGACTTGTATTTTGTTGTACTAATTGTTATTTTATATTGTTTTTTTAATAGCTTACAATTATTTTATACTGTCATTAAATTCTTTCACTTTATTTTTAATAAAGTGGTAGGTAACATTTTGTTGTAACTAGATTGCATTTTTTATAGCGATTAATAGAATTTTTATTGTTTTTTCTACCAATTATAAAGTGCTTTCAAATACATCCCACAGATTATTATAAATTTCAAGCCCGAATTTTATTTTAAATTTTCAATCGGAAATGAGACTAAAATGTATACTCTTATTTAAAGTCAAATCTATGAAATACCCTACTCAGTGAAATATACAATCCCCCTCCTCTGAGCGACGCTTCACTTCTCCGCAGACTCATCTTTTACAGATTTTTTTTATTTCTCAGGAAATCGGTACATGCCATGACGTAATTATGAATAGGTACATACTTTGATTAATCCTCATTAAATCACTAACAAATAAGTTCTTATTTATTTATTTAGATTTATTTCAAGAAGTGCTATCCTAACAGAGTTCCAAATGATACCAGAAAGTTATTAAATGATCGAGTTTGATCACCATTATAATGTAATGTAAATTAATGCAATGCAGTGCAGTGCAACACCTGGCATATTTTTATTATAGGACTCGTTGATATCCATAAAAATAAAATAAATTAAAATTGGAATAATTAGATTTCATATTATTATTATTCTTAATCATTCAATTGAATTTATTTTAGACTAATCAATCTATTTCTTTAAACCGATAACGACCGAGTCCTATCAATTGACAATATACATTATCTGGCCCTCGGACCGAGTATCCAAAGATGGCCATTAACTTGTTAAATAACGAAGTTAACAATTTGCTTAACGGATTAACGTTTAAGTTAACTTCAAAAAATGTTAACGATTTTGTTAACTTCCGTTAAACTGAACTTCCGTTAACTTTAGTCCGTGACATTGGTTGTTCGTTGACGTATTGTTATTTTTTTTGTGAATTGCGCGCCACGCCACACTCGTTACATTCGGTGAGTCGAAAGATATATTATGCAAAGTGCGCGTGCGAGTGTGATGCATTTAAAAGTTCTGCCAATGGGCGACCTAAATTAGCACCTAACAAAAGTAATGATCAAAGCATTGAACAGAGTGACACTTGCCGATATTAATTTTAAGCACAGGAAATTAACAGATGACACACCTTAACTCGTAGAGAAACACCATCAGATGAGGTTACATAATCAGACCTATACTCTGGAATACCGGGCTCTAATTTAATAATATTCGCCAAACGTTGAAAACCGATTTGGAGCAATACCAGGAAGACAAAATTTCAAAGGCAATTGAAATGTACACCAGCAAACGAGTACTGTGTGTGGAACTATGTAATGGTAGAAAGGCGATTTTCCAGTTATTCGACGAAAAAGGCGATATTATCACGAATAGAGAGGATCTGCTACAAGTAGCGAAAAATTTATACGAGACACTGTACAAAAGTAAAGTCTCGTTATCTGGATCGCAGAGTGAGAGTTGCAACCACCTGTTACTAATATCGGCTTTGAAGAAATTCCTGACGTATCTTTTGAAGAAATACAACTCGCGCTGAACCACATAAAAAACAGAGGATCTCCACACTCGGGTTGTTGAAGCTAGGGTCAGAGACGCTATTGAGAGCTCTAGCACTGTTGTTTACAAACTGCATATTAAGCCGCAAGGTACCTGAGGCATGGCACAACGTGGTGATAAATCTGCTCCATTCGTGACATTCGAAGGTTGCATAGCTATCGCCCTATTAGTCTCTTCTCCTATATTTGTAATTTATTTACCAGAGTTATCCTCAATAGACTAGGCTAATAAATTAGACGATTACTAGCCGACGGAGCAGGCCGGTTTCCGATCTGGATACGGCATAAACATTGAGTACCTACAACGGGAGGCGTGATTCACAGGCATTCCCCTCTATAAAGGTATAAGTAAAAAAATAGCCACCGCACTATAAAAACTAGTTTCGAATCGATTTGTAACCATTTCTATAATCGAATTCACTACGTCAAGTGCTCCGTAAAATAATTGTCTTATACCGTGAGAAGGTGCAACGAAAAATCCGCCACATCTAGTCCAGTCAAGGACGGAATTTTATTCCATAAGTGGACATAATTTTTGTGTTAAGTACTAGTTTTCCATGTCAATATATTTTTTCAGAATCGTTTCACTAAATCGATTTACCGATCTTATCATAATATATTTAGATTAATTCGAATATATTGCATTAACGTGTTCATCATTCTAGAAAGTCGTATCGTAATGTTTGTCATACAATAATGAATCTTGAATTGGCTTAAATTCGTACTTACAGTTTTTGATTGTCGAATTGAATAAATTATGACGTAAAAGCACTCCCTAGCAAGTCTATATTTTTAGCTAACATTTAATTATAGACCTCAACGCGTTACAATTAAATTAAATACAATTACAATTAAATTGCAAAAGAAAGAAAAAAATTCGTGGTAGCATTTAATTTTAGAACTTAACGCGGATCACGAATAAAATTTCAACCTAATTATTTCTACGTATTTGTTAAAAGCGCGTATGTCGCCTCCCGTTATAGGTACTTAATGGACACAGACGACCACATGCAAATGTTAAAGACACTGACTGAAAAGTGTCATGAATACTGAAAGCCAATTATCATTACCTTCATTCGTAATAACGCTCATACATCATAAAACCAATGAGTGGATCAGGCAGAAGTGACATGGTAGAGAAGATTGAGCACCGGAAGTGGAGTTGGTCATAGCGCATTGCCAGGATGGACTGCGGTCGACGAGCGAAAAAGACCCCGCAGTAACACCCGCGGAAGAGGTAGATCATCTTGGAGATGGGTGGATGGCAGCTGACAATAGCTGGGCATGAAGTGGATAAAGTGGCGAGAGGTAGACAGGCGTATAAAGAAAAAAAAGAAAGAGAGGAAGCCCATATCCAAACACGGGCGCATCAAGGGCTAATATAGATAGAGATTCATACTACTTTGTTGTTACCTATCTTAGAGCTAAATAAATGTGTATTTAATTGTTCATTGTATATTATCTGTAATAATGAATCTACCCACGTATTTTTGTCTTATTTACCTATGTATTCCAGCCCAAAAGCAGTATTAGTTTTGGATGGTTAACTTTTAACAGTTAACTTTAACTTGTGTTAAATTTTTGAAGAATTAACGTATTAACGATTATCGAAGTTAACTTTTTAACTAACGGATTAACGAAGTTAACTTTTGGTTTAACTGTGCCCACCTATGCAAGTATCACAATAGACAAAGGATTCGCTCTAAGAGCGTGTCCTTACTGTGTCCTTTTTTGTTGACCGAGTTTCTAGATTTTTATTAATGTACGTGACTACTGAAGGTCACAGTACTCCGATACACAGCTAAATACGACATAATATTTTTATTTTTGTGAATACTAGTAATATCAGATAAGTTTTACAAATATTTTGCAAATAATTATTTTACGCTGACAATGCGAAGTTGCTATAAATATTTACGATATCTAATTGTTTTACTAGTGGTTATACTCAATGCGATAGAAAGAGAGACGAAAATGCATTTGACATACGGTGGTAAGAGCGGCAACTTATTGCCACTTTGTCCATAATGTTTCTTGGTCCGAAATTTGGTCACATTATTTAGAAATTTGACACGTTAAAACGTTGAAACACTATTGAATATGGTCGTAGTCCTTGCTATCGAATAAACTGTGGTATGTCATTTATAAAAGGGCTTTTTGGCGGGTAAGAGGAATAATTATTGTGCTAAAGCTTCATGCAAGTGCAAAGAATGGAAGAGGTTTAAATAAATATGTGCAGCCGAAGTTTTCGCGCTTTTCCAAGAAGATATTTTTAACTTCAGTAAAGCTAACTATCGCTTTATTGACAACAGATATATGCTTTATGTATTCGAAATGAATTAGGTTTAACAATAGTATTGTGTCGTAATCATTAATTGCTTTAACAAAATGTAGTGTTGTTCCAGTTACGTGATAGGCTGATAGCTTAGTTGCTAATGCCTTACGAAGTAAAAAAATCTATTTGACTGTACTGACATTGACATTGACAGCAGGTACAGCAGGTTGACAGTACATTTATTTGTTGTTTATTTTCGTAGTTTCATTCACATTCTATCCCACAAAACAAGTTTAATAACATTTTCGTTTACGATGTTTTCTTTATGGTAACTGAAACAATGTCATCCCAGTCAGATAATAGTCATCCATGTCGTACATGTCTTGATGCAAAGTGCTCTAACGATTCTGTGGTTCTTAGCGACTCAGTTTGGTCTCAGTTGTATGAATTTTGTATTGGTTTATCGGTGAGTATACGCGTTTTACACGTTTTTGTCCTGTCTTTAAATGTCGTGATTACGATGTGTAAAATTTACCTATATGTCATTTATTCAGCCTGATGTTAAATATGCGAAAAACATGTTTATTCGTGTAACTTATGTACTAAATTTATGTTCAGAGACTAGTCCGAAAGTAAGCATTAAAGGACATCCAAACACAGTCAGTTTAGAAAAGTTTATATCAACTATGATTTTCATGTTGTGACATATTATCATAGAAATGTTTTAACTATTTATTTCTTGGGAGGCCAAACTATCCATCATTGATTATTTACTTGTCTATATGGAATGTTGTGAACAACCAACATGCACAAAAACGGCTCAAATTGATGGTTATGTGTATGTAGCAGTGGTCTTCTTATTTTCATAAAAATATCAATATGTGCGTAACTGGGGATCACAGCATTGATAGTAGTATTTCCCTATTGTAGTCTGTAACGTCAAGCAATTGAAACAATCTTAAAATGTACTTTTTTACATGTATAATATAATAATTAAAAAAAAAGTAACATACAAATTCTTTCATATGAATATATAAATTAAAATCTCTTCTTTTGGAAATAGGGAAGTACTCTTTCTTCTTTTGGATTTTATTTAGGGGGTTATATTGTCTGATTTATAAATATGGTGACATCCTATTTGTAAATATTTTTCTATCTCTTGTTTGGTGATCTATATTCCTCGCTGATAAAAACAAACACTGTAACCATATAAATAAATATTAGCGCTTAATAAAATAAAAATGAATTATTACTTGTAAAAAATATGGTCAATTAGGTAACCTAAGGCTAATTTCACAATTTTTTAGATACATAGCTAATAAAATAGTCATTACTTAGCCATAATTTTTTTCCTTTTATTTTACCTAAATACCTTGCATGGTATAGATTCTTTTTTTAACATTTTTATTAATTAGAGACAAGGTGATCGAAAAAACCTAATCAGAGCATTATGTAATGAAATTACAGTAATAATATTTGTCTCACACCTAAAACCAGTTATTCACAGTTGCCGCGATTTTCCCATTCAAAAAAGTGGTATGTATAACCAGGCTAATTCAACTGACATAAAAAATATGAAAATCAGTAATTGTTTTTCTCAAAAACATGTGGATAAATTTTATGACTTACCGATGAAAATATATCTTTGGGTTCTTATAAGATTTATTTGCATTGTTGCAACACAATTTCACAGCACAAACCGACATAATAATTTATTATTCACAACCTCATAGACGCGTACCGTTTCAAATGACACTGAATAAGGTGAGAAGCAAGTCAATCATTTTGGTACACATTTTTTTTAGCGTTTTCAAGCATCTAAAGTGGTATCTAGACAAGTAAATAATCAACGCTATCCATATAGCCAATGTTTTTAACATTATTGGTATTCCAAAAATAAATTTAAATTTTAGATATCCTTTTACCCAATAATGACTTCCGGCATATACCTAATTTAGAATTGTAATGCAATCACGGAACATAATGAAGTGGTTACCGTAGACTTCAATGTTACGTTTTTTCAATTCGAAAATAAGCTATTGAAAAACAAATTGTCATTGACACTCAAGTTTACACCTCAATATGATACCTCGATACATCAGTAATAAGACCCAATAGTGTCAAAACAAATAAATCATAGTCAAAATCAAAATCACTTTTAAAGTTTATCTTCAAACTTGACTCGCAATCAAATCCATAATCCTCAAATTGAAAGGCAGTTGCACTAACCACTGCCAATGAGCATCTATATATTTCATTTTTTTTATAAGGTAAACAAGGATGATGCAACACTGTTTCTTTGTGAGAAATGTGCTAACAAACTTCAAGATTTTGGTCAGTTTAAAAGGCAGTGCAAAAACTCAGATTTATTTTGGAAATCAATTTCCAAAGATATCGTAAGTGCTTATTGAATTTGTTATATTTATCTATATTTTACATAATTGATATAGATTCCAGTGTCATCCTATTCACATTAACAATTAAATTTCAACAAAATGTAGGTTTGTGTTTATTATAGCCTAGTACAAGTAACACTTAAACATCAAATGTTTTCCTACTATAATAGTGTCACCAGGATTTAAATATTCGCTTCTTAAACATTGTTAAATAATCTAATGAACTACAACAACTTGTTAAACAAAAAATTGAACTGACTTAAAAAACATTGAAAATTATGAAATAACTATCCTTTACTAACTAAAACTCAAATACAAAAATAACTTTATTGATACAAACACCTACATATATAATTAACTCTAGAACCGTACTCTGGGGTACAAATCAAAAAATAAAAACAAATCAGTTATAACTTTTTACATACACAAAAAATTATTTTGCGGCTTCGTGTATTCTAAGAGGAGTTAGGAGCGCGCCTTTATCTTGGGGTGCCATAAGCAGCACGGCTGTGTAGACATTGCAGGAGCTGATTGACGTACACCTGTACCCCAGGATATGATTAACGTAAGTTTTTTACAGTTGATGTTGTTTTTCATAATTGTTAAATTCACTTTTTTTTTCAAGTATTTATAACAATATTTAGTTCATACAATGAATTAGAACATGTTTGGGTTAGTATTTAGCCGCTCAACTGTGGCTCGATAATGTTTTATTATGTTAATTTTAATTCAAAGGGGTACACATGCGCCCCAGGGTACGGTTTATGTCCTTGTTAATATGGGTACGGTTCTAGAGTTAAAAAGTTACTGAAGTCAATGTCAAGACTATCAAACAAACTTTCTATTGTTGCACATTGATTTGGCTCCAACTTCATTAACTGTCAAATTTAATGACCTATATATAGGTACTTGTAGATTTCTACAGTACACAATTATTGCGCAAACATAGTT
Source organism: Zeuzera pyrina (assembly GCA_907165235.1). NCBI lineage: Eukaryota > Metazoa > Arthropoda > Insecta > Lepidoptera > Cossidae > Zeuzera > Zeuzera pyrina. The sequence continues at coordinate 19,734,652 of OU015625.1, read as the reverse complement.
ACATATAAAGTTGTAAGTTGTCAGAATTTTTAAGAAAAATAATGTAAGCAATTACACATTATCAAAGGCTTTTATCGCTTTTTTGTAGAAATGTGTTGATGGATTTGCGCTTACAGAAGAAAAAGAGGAAATCGATTATAAAGATGATCTTACCGTCTTTGAAGCAGGGTATCTAGAATGTTTTGTAGATAACAACATCGTAAAACAAAAAACGGAGACTGTGCCCAATGCTACAGAAAATAAGGATGATTTGAAAATTGTTATTAAGAGAAATGATAAAAATAAAATGGTTCATAAAAAAGTAAAATACAGAGAACCTTATACATGCTATGAATGTAATAAAATTTGTAGTAAGTTTATCTATTAAATTGAATAGTAAAGTCAGCTGTATTGAGTTTTCTACTTAACTGTTGCATAAAAATTTCAGAGAACAGATCTTATTTTATTTCACATAAGAAAAAATGTAGTGCTCTTTTCAAATGTAAACAAAAATTCACTGATGGAGATAAGACAGTCAAGACAAAAAGTGATATTTACTACTGTGGTAAGTCATTGAAGTTCTATTAATACTACAATAATTATTTATTTATAATAACATTGTATTTAATAATAGTTTGAATAACAAATATCACCTCCATCAGTCTGTCATACATATACGAGATCTCTTTCTTGTCTCTTATCTACATGTGTTTCTATGAACATTTTAGTTGTTTATACAATTCTGGAATTCAGCGTATATGGCAGTAAAATCCAATTCAAAGCCACTTGTGTTTGTAAACGAAACAGATCTGTTGTCCTCGACCCACAAGGTATCATGTCTGCTTTCAGTCACTTACTTGATATATTGATTGATTGATGATGGGCTTGTTTTAGCAAACCGATGTCCAAAGCGCCTGTTTTGCGTGTGAGCAGGCTCAACACTACTCGTGTCATCCTTGTTTTTCCAAGAAACCCAGCACTTTCTTAATGTTGGTGAACGCGTCAGGAAGCGATCTTGGCATGCCAAAATATTTTGCCCGGTGGATTGCCACACTTCACATTCCAGCAAAAGATGGGTGGCTGTTTCTTCTGCCTCTAACCACCTCTTGCAAAGAGGACTTTTAGTAACACGCATGTTAAAAAGATGTTGGTTATACGGACCATGTTCAGTCATGGCACCAGTAACGATACGGTGTTAAGCTCTCGTTAAACTAAGTAGACAGCGCAAGAGCCGAGGGTTTATCTTAGGTGAGGCTTCTCTGGACTACATTAGATCGGTACATAACTTGTTCTATTTTCGCCTGTTTTCGCACCTGAGTGCGTAACCAGCCATATGGCAACGTTGCTATGGGTTCTGGACCTGCTACATTTAACTTGATCCTCTCCTAGCTAGTTCGTCAGCCGCATCGTTTCCGTGTGATAGACCGTGTTCTTTGATCCATTGGAGAAATACGGTGTTGTGCACACAAACCCTCTCCAACAATTGATGATACTAATTTTTTTTGGCTTTTAGGCTAGAAGTAATCTCGTTACTTTTTAAGGGCCTGTAGTACTGCCATACCGTCTAAAAGTATCCGAACAGACGTTCTTTTACATCTCAAACATTATGACATTCACTATTATAATAATACCCATACATTCCGCTTGAAACACCATGTTGTGTGTTCTAAGCGGCCTGTAGTCTTGGATATTTAAGTCATCCCAGAATAAGCCAGCGCTGGTACCTGACTCTGTTTTGAGCCATCTCTGTAGATCTGGAGTTCTCTATAGAGGTGACACCTCCTCTTTATGGAGCTTTATTCTGTATTTCTTAAGGAAATTGTAAATTATCGGAATGCTATCATTTATTGCTTCTATGAAGTAGTTGTTTCTCAACCGCTGCACTATGAATAGCCACATGTGGGATTTCGATATTTTGCCAGAGATTCAAACTTATGAGTGTAATCGCTGCTACTGTTGCCACCTGTTGCCACAAAAGTTTATTAAATAATAAACTTTTCAGTGCTACCGTTAATGTTGTCCTCTTGCATTGAGACATTGCCATACAAGCTAATCTATAGAAGCTGTGTAACTTGTTCACGGTTGTCATGTCACGGTTTGATTCTAGGCCACCAAACCCCGTAACTGATCATGGGCCATATCACTGCTGTGTACATCCATAAGGTGATCTTGTCTCTTGTCATGTTTCTTGTTATGTTGTTTACTTGATCTATAGTTTTAGTCTTTGGAAAACTTGAATTTGTGCACAGTCTGTTTCAGAAATACTATGAAAATGATTAAAAGTAAAATAATAATAACTGGTTGTACTTTTACATGTTTATTTTCTTTAAGTATAATTTAATATTTCTGATCAATCATATGGAATGAATTGATTGTCAACACTTCGTTAACGTCAGGAACATTAACACTAATGATATTTTTCAAAGAATGACTTCATAAGTTCTTTTTAATTTTAGATCGAATGTTTTAGGTATATGTGACTACAACAGCAAAGATATTGATTTAATCAAAAGACATTTGAGCGAACACTCATCTAATAATGATTTAAATTGCAAGTTATGCGGTTTTATTGGCAGAGATTTTGCTGACATGGTTTCTCATAGGTATGTTGAATCTATGTATATATATACAAATAAGTAAAATTGAAACATCTGTCTGTGATTTAGAAATAAACATTTTTTCTAAGCTTATGTGGTTATTTGCACGTAACCAAAACCCAAACGCGTTTTTTATAATTTTTGCCTCTCAGTCTGTCTGGGCTAATTTCCAAAACGGCTAAACCGTTTTTAGCAGGACCGTTCTTTAATTGGCAGATAAAGGACTTTTCAGAGAGTAATCAAGGCTAGCTACTTTTTTAAGTATAAATTTTAATATGAGTGAAACCACGAGGCACAGCTAGTAATAAAGCCTACTAACTGAACATTCCTAAGCATGTGGCCATTTTTGAGGCCGTAAGCATTTAGCGCTGTAGTGACGGCTCATCCGCCGTTACGTCATTAAGCGTTTAAAATTTTGATTTTTATTCTCTATCATCTGTTTCTCTCTATGATCTATGATATTTTTAATAAAAATAGGTTAACTTTCCATACTAGTCTGAGAGAGAAATAAAAATATATACTTCCCCAGTGTTTTATTTGTCGTGCATGTTGTAAAAGTGGTAAATTCTTATATTTTTAGCTATATATTCCGTCCAAAGTTACTAACTTCGTCGTAGATACGTGTTTCACTTCTCAACGAAGCATCCTCAGGAATTTCCAGAGATCAAAAACTGTCAACTAACCATCACGAATTTGGTAGGTATTATATAGCCAACAGAGTGATTCGTCGTTGTGAAGGGAATACGTGTCAATCAATAACTTTATAACTTTGAGTGGAACGGAAAATGGATAAAAAATATACGAATTCACCATTTGATATGGATGCCCCCAAAGTACCTAATACCTGAATCTATACATTATACATACATGTAAAAGTCGGCCAAGGAAAGCGGCTTATTGAATTAAACTTGTAAAGGTGAAGAACTAACAAATTGGACTTGCTTGCCATTTCAAGTCATAAATTTCCCGGTCGGTTACTTTTCGTAAAATATTTCTTTTAATTTATCTATTGTAAATGTAACCGAAAACGATAGCTAATAATGTATGTATAATTTATATAAATCGTGCTAGGCCATGTATTTTTTAGTAGAAAATATTACAATATTGAAAATAACTAAAAGTGGTTTGTCTCCTGGGCAACCGCTTAAGTAGTAAAAAATATCGAAATATTGCTAAAAGTTAAATGTACATTATTAATCGGATAGGTATTAGCTTTATAACAAATGTAATATTTATGTACGAAATTAACAGGATTAATTTTATTTTTGTTGGGAATTCAGAGAAAGTGAGACAAACACTAGTTTATCGAATCGACCCAAATAGGTACTTAGTGCTAGATGTGTCATTAGGATGTGGCTTGACGTGAAGTTATTTATAGTGTCTTTTTTTTACTCGGATAGTATGGAAAAATCCAAACCCTTAAGAGATATAGCGAAACTGCCTTAAAAACCGTTCGGTCTTTTTTTTGTGAAAACAATTTTGGCATTAAAAATTCTTTGGTCAAGCGTGAGTTGTTTATAAGATATTAGTAAAATTGGCAATTTCTTTTTATTTAATGCGGATCGATTCAATTTCATATAAAGCATCATTTCATTATATCGAAAAAAAAATCTGAACGGCAGAACTTGGTCAAATTAAATAAAAGTTTTTTCATACTGTAGAAGAATCCAATATACTAAATCGTAGTCGACTTACTCGGGAACAATTCATTCAGTGTTCCATAACCGAATTTCGTATCGATACGTTCTATGCTAAATTCAAATAGTAATAGTATGTTTTAGCACACAACAATTTTTGTCACCCTGAATCCCACAATTAAATGTCTTTTACATAATTAATGTGCCTATGTATATAAAGCATTGTCTGTTATTTGAAGTTGGAATTCTACTGGTTGGACTTTTCCGTAATTTTTAGTTACATAGTCTATTTAATTCTAGAAGATTTTAGTAAGCATACAAGGATAACGTACTAAGGCAATGCAGCTAAGTTTATTTTTGAAATCTTGTGAACTGCGGAAAAAAACAAGTAAAAAGACTGAAACAGCTGGCATGATGAAATTCTAACACCACATTATATAATGTGTATCATGTCATGTGTGTCATTGCACTCTGCGTGTAATATATTACGAATGACGTGACAGTGATCTCTGGATCTACTCTCATTCAAAGAGCCGAAGTTATCGCACCAAAGTTCTGAATATTTCATATATCGATTTCCGTTCCTCTTTATTGGTTTTTCTCGAAAGTAATAACTAAATTGTTCATTCGTGTTTGATGTCTACAAAACAAAAATTTCGGGTTACCAGTATTAGCAATATTAATGTAAAATTTTTTAGTGTTGTTACATTTTTAGAATCATTTCCAATTTCACATAAGATTTACACTTTTAAGAACCAGGAGTACGTAAACTCATATATGTAATATATGAGTTTATATTCCGTACTATGGCAAAGCCAAAAAGGGAAGGTTAATTCACTGGCGTTATCCTTCGTCTTTCGTGAAGTACCGACATACATTACTGATCGGTACGAGTATGTGAGTAAGAACTATGTCCACTTAGTCGGATCTATGTATATAATATAACCCATGTTTGCACAATGCCTCCAATTCCGGTAATGAATATAAACTACTATTATTTCATTTTTGTAAATTTTTGCTAATCCATAAGTAGTGATTTAAAAAGAAATATAACGATTTCGAAAAACTGAACCGATTTCTCAATACGTGTAGTTTATAAGGTCTGAGAAACAAAACAATGTCAAATGTGCCAACTGATTCTATTCCGTTTTTTATCGTGACCGATTCAGACTCAGTTATGCTGTCAACCCACCCCAAATAAGAAGTTGCGTGAAGTTATGTTTTTATATGTATATTAAGTCGATTTTTGAATTTATTATGATTTTTTGTGAGAGTTGTAATTGTTTGTTTTAAATTTTTAATAAAGATTAACTACCAGTTCAATTTCTAATAGAACGATTACGTTGTGATTACAATTTTTATCTTTTTAATCACAAAATCCTTAATTCTAGACAGTTCAGAGACATTGAAATGATGTAAACAGCGAAATATTCAATATTCATCAAGGATTAAGTGATTTAGGTTCGTAATCGCTTCTGTTTTTATACTTATTATGATAAAATATAAAAATCAGTTACACTTGTTTTATATTAAAATAGTGTGCGTAAATATAATAATACTGTAATCTAAACGAACACTAGTTTTAAGTAAATAAATAAAGTAAAACGAATAAATACGAGAGAAAGTTAAAAAAAGTGCCTAGCAACACATGCTGCACTTACACATGCACATGGATGCTACATGATAAGACTGCGGTGGTACTAAGGCACAACGAAGATATGGAAAGCAAATGTGTTAATCAGGGCCAGGGTCCGCCGTCATCATCAACCACTGAGCTTCAAAATTAAAAAAATACGTACCTATAAGTATCTGAATAACACACAGCGATATCTATGTAGTACTTACTAGATTGAATGTTGGAAACAATGACTACATTCCACTCAACAGAAGCTCGGCGGTGTTATTACCTAATAATTTGCAGACAGCGACAGCCACCCGATCACTGCGCGACCGGTGATTAATTGTAATAAAAAATTAGTATCATGTAACCGTAAAATGCACTTTTCGCGTTAGATTTAGCGCCATTATACAAATTACATTACACAAATTCACGTTTTGACAGTAGATATCGCGCGATATCGCGACATGCTGTGCATAAGTTACGTAATAAGCGTGCCGGCCACACTTGGCTCACTTTTATTAATTCGACGCTCATGCAATAAATAACGTAGCGCATTTTACTTCATTTCATATATAAAGCACTTGTGTAATACTTTTAAAATAAGTAATTTAAAAAATTATGCCCGGTTTAATATTAGGCCACAAAATATACATTTAAAATCGATTTTTAATGAGTTAAACTTATTTTACTACACATTAAATGAAAACGTCGTGAGCAGGTCTTGCACATTCGGAGCGAGGACACGTGGAGCACTCAACCTATAGAGAGGAAATGTCATTTATTTTGTATGAAATAAATTTGCGTCTAAACCCTGCTGTGGTTTCTGCGCTCCGATTAGTTGACTATATACACACTATTACAAGATCTAAACGTGCATATAGACTGAATATGAAAGAATAGACTAACGTAATAGAGGTTGCACTGTCATTGAGCACGTCAACTGAATATCCAGTTTAACTTGACCCGTGACAAAATGAATGTCACTAATTATTGAATACGGCTTTACTCACGTATAATCGGTATAGGTATCGACTAGTTTCGGACCTATTGGAGGTCCATCATCAGGGTGAGTGGGATGAGTTCGCTGCCGCGCCCCGTCTCGCACTGCGCGCCTGAGCTCGCAACGCGCGGCTTGACAGGGTGGGGGGCGCGGGGTGCGTCGGCGATGGTGACGAACTCCACTGATGATGGACCTCCAATAGATCCGAAACTAGTCGGTACCTATACCGATTATACGTGAGTAAAGCCGTATTCAATAATTAGTGCGTTAATAATGTCTCACGAATGTTTTAATAATTTAAATGAATGTCAATTTTAAAATTGTATATTTACTATTACCGATAAAATGAGATTGTATCTGTTTTATAGTTTGATTTTTTGCTATTTTTACCACACCACCGAATAGAACAGGAAGCCATTATGTATCTAAATATCTATCGGAATATAATATGGAAATGTAAACACAGGTCCAGTATTGGTTATATATTATTTTAATGCGAGCGAGAGTACTAAGCAGGGCTGAGTAGATGGTCCGAAATTTCGGCTCTATAACTTGAGTGCTCCATGCGACGACACAATAGCGCTGTCGCGCTTTTACGACAAAGCGTCAGGATTACTGTTTTGATTTACTGTTCTAGTGTAACGTGTTATTCAATGTTAACACATTACTTGCTGTTATTTTTTTGCAAGTACTTGCTCTAAGAAATAGTTGTCACCCATATTATATTTCAAAGTAGGTACTAGGTACCTACCGGCAGGAAATTTTTTGAAAAAAAAAGCCATCGTGAACATCAAGAATAAGGTACCTACTTATATTTAATTTATATAAAAAAATGATCTTCGACAATTTTATTTTGCAGTTGGTTTAACAGGAGTTTATGACGGGAACGGGAGAAGCAGTTTACATTTTCTTTAGTTTTTCTATTTTTTACATTTTGAGATTTTTAAAGTAGTACAAAAACGATAGTATCTCATGCGTTAAAGCTCACTAAAGAGCACTAATCAAGCAAGAACGACTTGCACTAACTAGTCTTATAACTTGAAATTAAATAATTGCAATACTTTTTAGGTATACGCATCATCCGGAGGAAAACTTTTTTATATTCTTCTGTCACATATGCAACAAGCGTGGAGGTTCAACATTGTCTATGCAGTTTCATTACAGAAAATTCCATTTGAACAAAAAGGGAGGACTTTGTTCATTTTGCAATAAAACATTTAGTTCTTACAGAGTGTTCAGAGACCACGAAAAATTGCACACCACTGATAAATGTTACGTATGCGATCACTGTGGGATGAAGTAAGTATATTTTTTATCTTGACATCTTTAGAAAGGGTAGTAAAAGCCAAGGAAGACCAAAGGTGACTTATGAAGATCAATAAATAACCTGGGTATTATTTGGAAAATACCAAAAGGATTGATATACCTTGACGTAAATGTCTGAAGAGAATGATATGGTTTAACAAGTCAAATGTAAGGGCTCACTGCCTCTTGTATAAACTTTGCCATAAACTTTCTGGAAATTTTCTGTTCAGACTATTCTTTCTAAAAAATATAAAAAAAATAATACGAATGCGGTCAAGAGATAGAGACTTCCTTGGTCGCATTCTTGAGCTACTTTAAAAAAATTGGATAGGCGATGGGGATGTAACTGTAATTATTTCCACCCTGTCCGTGAGTCCAGGTGTAACTTTATTGCACCTCTGTTCGTCTCTATTAGGGTTGCCAAATGGTCGCGAATTTACTGTATTCTTCCGATATTTCGTATCTCAAGACAATAATCATAACGCAAACTTGCAAGAAACATTTTTAGTATAATTCAAGTTGTGGACAACGGCTGTATAGCTACTGATTATTGATGTTTGTTGTATTCAAGAAATATTCGATTCTTTGTCAAAGGTAAAATAAAAAGATAAAAACGATTTAAATATAAAAAATAAAGTTTTCATTCATATGTATCCAATGTTTATGACTCCGGACAAGAACCCCAAAATCCCTTAATTTCAAAATTTTGTCGAGATATTTCGGTTTTCTCATCTGGCAACTCTAGTCCCGAATGGGAACTCATGTGACTGTATGTTTGTATACGCTTTTATGTCCAAGCTAATCCTCGGCTTTTAAGGAAACAAAGATTGTAGGTATTCCTACCACAAACTGAACAAAAATATTTAAGATTTTGTAAATTTTCAGATTTTTATATAAACATGAAATAATAGTACATCTTGAACAACATGAAAATATACGTAGATTTGTTTGTGAGACATGTGGTCGTGGTTTCAAACGGAAGTCAGGTCTAAATGTAAGTTCGTTTTGTTTTTGCCTATCGATTTTTAATTTTATTTTGAAATTGTTTATCAACAATGTTTATAGAGCAAGATAACCGTAACTTTTAGCTGTGATAATTGTGTTGGCAGTGAGTGTTTACAAAAATTAAAAATACCTGTGTTTTTGATTCAAGTATAAATCAACCATAAACAAAGTAAAAACGGGTATTTTTAGTTGGAAAGTGTTTAATTTATCGAATGCATTTAACTCTATAATGTCGCTGATGCAGTCAATGTTTCCAAAACACGCACACAAACTTTATTTTCGAGTATAAAACAGCACACATTTAAAAGATTATTTCGTGTACTGATATGAGAAATGTAAACATGTGTGAATTGTAGGCACCGGACCGACATGCCTCCGCGTATAAGTTATATAGCGCTTATTTTTATCGATAATGGCATGATTGTTAAAAATAAAATACAACAATGAAAAAAAATTCAGTTAAACAGTTTTATTGAAAATAAATATAATAATCATGTAGATAATGTACTAAAAGCTAAAAATTGAAAAACAATTAGGTAGGTCCTAGGTACCAGTCATCACACCACTCTCCTCATCTATCTAGGGCATTGATCAACTAAATAAGATCGTAGGCGCGTGAAATTTCTACCTGAGTAAATATGTAAATAGCATTTATAATAATAAGAGCGGTTGACTGTTGATAGAAATTTCACGCGCCTCACTATTTTATTTAGTTTGATCAATGTCCTAGATCAATGAGGAGAGTGGTGTGATGACTGGTATTTAGGACCTACCTAATTATTTTTAAGCTTTTAGTACATTATCTACATCATTATTATATTTCTTTTCAATAAAACAGTTAAACTTAAAAACTTTTTTTTACTTATTTCATTCGTAGTTATTAACTTAGCATAAAACCTCCCTCTTTTCCCCTGAAATCTTATATAATCCGACCCTGCCACAAAATAGAAAAGGGAGTGGACCACGTCCTTCGGAATACTGACCACAACGAGCGTTACCTGCTTGTTAACTTGCGAGAAGAATGAACTCTGCGTGGTAATATCCGCCGGTCTCTTCACAGTAAGAGTGACATCGCTGGGTAGCGTCACGCCCTCAAATTGAGCCTTAAGCCACTAGTGTGTAGTTGTCTGCACACCAGAGCTGCAAGGCTCCACCAACTTGTATGGGTTTACTGTTAAAGCGAGGCACAGCCTGCCCCGGAATCAAGTTCTGCGACATGGCTAAGTCTACGAAATTAGACTCCAAGAGCTGGCACACCTAGTTTGCTCGTGGATCTGTCAGTAAGAAAGTTCGAGCTACAGTAATGGCTGCCAATATATCAGCCCCCACTGCCCACGTATAACTCGCAGGACGTGGTCGGTCCGACTGATCGAGTCGCGGCTTTTTGGGCTGACCTCTCGGACAGTTACTCTCGTTGAGTCGAGCCCTCTCCTCCGGACCCACCGCGTGCCTTGTCCTTCCGCCCTATAGTATCCCGAGCTGCGGAAAGCTTAACCGCTGGGCGCAACGCTCCGGCTACCAAAAAAGCCGTATTTCCTTCAATAGTCGGGCCGCTACCCCCCACAGAGCACTTCGTGGCCCCTCCCCCATCTGTGTCAGAGAAGGGGTGGATGATTACTGAGAAAAGGAAGCCGCCACCAACCTCGCCCTACGTCTCTGCTTGGAGTTCGGCTTCCTATTCTTCGTCTGTTTGGGGCACATACTTAACCCAGAGACCTCCCCAGCGGGACCGCCCAACCGCTTATTTTGGGGCGGTTTGTCGTTCCGGCGGCCAGAGTCCACGAGGGTCTATATTGTGTCAAATTCGTACCTTTATTCTGTATCGCAGGCCTTAGCCGTCGAACTAGACGATGGCTGGGGGTCAGATTTCCTCGACTTCCCACCAGTGAAATAGTTGAAGGTTCTAGATTGGCCTTCGGTTGATGCCTCGGGCCGCCCCTTCCCCTTCAACTGCTCTTGGGTTAGCGCACCTTTTGAGTTTCCTCTCTGGCACAACTTTGTCGTTACCGGCTCAGTTAGCCGCACCTCTGCTTGCAGTCTGGCCACGGGTTTCCCTGCGGCCTTTTCACTAGTTTTGGCATTGGCAGATGCCGAGCACGAGGATGCAGGTTTTCCCGCATCGTTGGCATAGGTTGGGGCACCTTTGAGGGAACTTTTCGGCACTACCTTCCTTTTTTTTTGTATGAATTACATCTGTTTTGTTCCATGTTAAAGGAGTGTAGTTTTTATCCTCTCGGCTTCCTACCCTTTATGGACCCGCATCTGGGAATGCCCTACGATAGAGTCGTTAGGATTACCGAAGGGATATAGGTGTATGAAGTAGATGTAACAGTGCGACATGGGAAACTCGAAATGGAAGGCTGGACGTGCCGGTATCGAGCCCATCCAGTTGTTCACTTACTTACTCCGTCAGCGTGGCCGAATACCATCCCCCTCACATCTCGCCAGGCGCTCTCTTACGGAAAGCATGACCATTTCCCTTCAAATCCGTCGGTAAGTCGCTAACTACGTTGCCCGGGACACACCGGTGCCAAATGTTTACTTTTCCGAAGAGCCTACAGTAGTCTACAAGGAAGGTAAACTACAACGTGCCCTATGGGAACTCGTAACGAACTTACGACGAATCTTTGAATTTTGCCAAACTGCATAACTTATGAGATTTATTTATGTTAAGAATAGCATATTGAATATATGTGAAATCAATTATCGATGGACCACAATAATCTTAAACTTAACGTGATTCAATATCAGTTTATGTTTTAATTTAATCCAACTTATGAAAACAGCGACATGAGTGTGCTAGTTTTTATTTTTCAAAGAAAAAAAGTACACGTCCGAGCTCACAAATGTTTGGGAAAAATGCATGCAGAAAAAGCCCTAGAGCACGTAATTTCTATTTTATGGATCGTTACTTTTTAATGAACGTAGCGTACGAACGATCGTAACAAATCGGAGTGAATTTTATAAATACGGTCAAGCTATTTACGTAAATAAGTACATTATTAATATAGTCTTGGCTTAAGAGTCCTCATTACTCATGAATTAATGTCGTTTGGATATAGTTATGAATTTTCGCGACGACACCCTTTTACTGAAAACATCCATTCTTAAATAGCTGTTACTTATTACACTCATTCTTGAAGTATAAATCTAGAAATAAACCAGACAGATGTCCCTTGTGTAACTCCATCGGGGTTTAAAAATAATACTCAAGTGTTTATGCTCCATAACAGTTTATTTCTTTCTGCTTTGATAGTCGGCGTGTCCTGTTTTTCTTGGTAGTTCTTATTCTTTTGCCTTTTGTGTGACGATTGGTATAAAACTATGAAACTTGCTATAAAGGTAGACACTTTATTTTATTAACTATGTTTATGTTTTAGGATCATATGAGAGTACATAGCAAAAAAGTAGGTGTAAAATGTACGCATTGCAACAGAAATTTTAAATCTCAGACACATCTAGAAGAACATATGAAAAGAGTAAATCGAGAGAAGAATTACTTTTGCCCGATCTGTTCAAAAGCTTACACGTTCGAAACGGAAATGAGAAGGCATATGTATTGGCACACAGACGAAAAACCTTTCAGTTGCGAAGTGTGCGGTCAGACTTATAAAACGAAAGGTTATATGAAGGTTCATATGCTAACTCACACAGGCCACTTTCCATATAAGTGTCCCTCTTGTGATAAACCCTTTATATCTCGTGGGGCTGTCCGCAGACACCAAAGCGTGCACACCGGAATTCGCGCACATAAGTGTAGTTACTGCGATAAGAGTTTTCATAACAAAAAACTATTGTCTGTGCATTGTAAGTCACGTCACAAGGAGCATAATATGTTGGAAGATAAAAGCGTTGAATTGATATTAAGGTCATAAAGTCAGATGTGACTAGAACTTATTTAACACAATCTTTTTTATTCAAAAAGTTGTTTCTAAAATGTAGTATCACTAATTTTCTCTTTGATTCCTCCAAGTGTAATATTACTGGAAAATGTACAATTCTACGCAACTAGAATTTTAGAAGTGTTTAGGGCTGCCACTCGTATAAAGTACTTAATAAATTATTATGCAATATTATGGGGAAATGTATTTTATACTTTACGAGAGCAATACAGAACGTGAAAATGCTTTATTTTCCTTATTTTGAATTTTAAAGTTTTATTCGCTAAGAGCGATAATCGTTTTTTGTCTGTAACAATACGGATCGAATCAATAAATAATTCGTTTTTCGTTTTTGAACGCAGCCAAAAATGTTAATGTCAACGTCATAAAAGTGTGAAATTTTTGTCAAAGTACTATGTAATGAATTATTTACGCTGGTCACTAATAACAAGAATTCGTTAGATTTGTCTAAAAACATCTTATTTATGGAAAAAATAACAATTCAAAATAAAAAAAATATCTGCATTATTTTCACACGTTCTACTTTATTTTTTACCTTAAAATAGTAAAAATACGTTATTTGGTCAAATAAAGTGGCAACCCTAGAAATGTTCGTAATCAGTGATTTGATGACTGAAATTCGTCTACAATAAATCAATCTTAATTTCCAACTTTTGGATGAATTGTAGGTATCTACAATTCATTGTTCCATAAACGAGATTGAAGAAATTTACGAGACATTCCGTGATATTGGACTACTGACAGTTTTAGTATTACTCGTAAATTGTAAATGAAAACACCGCACCACCTTCGCAATTAATATGAAATTGTTAAGTAATAAAACAGCTATTATTTCACAACTGAATTAAATTAGAAAGTAAAAGCTATTCAAACAGTTTTCACTGTTAATTTAAAATGTAAATTATGTACATTAAATAATAAATTAGTATAATATTTTAGATACAAAATATTGAATGTAAAATCATCCGCTTATCCTGGTTGTTCGGGATCAGGCCATACTGTATCGATAGTACCAATAAGAAAATACACCTTTTTATGACAATGGCATATTATATAGCTTTAGTGTTGTTTTGCACCAAAGTCAATAATACTTATATAAAACAAATAGAAACATAATTCAATTTTAAGCACTGTTTTTATAATTTGTTACAACTAACTAAAAAGACTTCAAACACTTTTTTTCTGAATTTAAAATCCAAATTACTCTTGATAAATAGTATTCTTTCAATGTTTATGTAGGTAGGTACCTCAGAATAATTATATATGTATAGAAGCTGGGCTAAAATAGCAACAAAATAAAACAGTTCATTTTTACTTACGGCAATGAGGCGGCATTAGAAAAGGATGCATAACGATTTTATGTTTTTTGATTGTACAGTGTTACAAAAATACCCTATACTACCGAAAGGTGGTTGACGTGTCCATGAAAATAAACAACTTTCCCTAAGTAACGTGGGTCGAAATATGAAAAAATATTTTGGTCCTCTCATACAAACTGAACGCTCAACTGATGAAATTAGTATGAGAGGTCCAAGATTTTTTTTTTATATTTCGACCCATGTTCCTTGGGGAAAGTTATTCAGTTTCATGGGTACGTCAACCCCCTTTCGGTAGTATAGGGTATTTTTGTAACACTTGTATAAGTGAGGTGTAGTAGGCTACTAGGGGTTGGATAAAGTTGGTTTTATATTTTGAACAAAGCGTCACAAAGACGTGTGACGTCTTTGTGACGCTTTGTTATCTATGGATGAATGTGAAAACAAAAACCCATAATATTTCTTTCACTCATTCGCATACACGAGACTATTAAAGAAATGAACACTAAGTTTTCATTTCAACCCTGTTTCTATGCTAATATCATTATTCTAAAGTAGTTACGCTGGCGCACTTAACACTGGTCATTCGGTCATTGATCGAGCTGATAACGTAAAAACTTGTGCCTAGTACCTACCTACGTATAATTTTGGTCGTTTTGTTTTTGTACTGTTTTATTCACGATCTGATAACGTGGTGACTTTGCATGATTCTGTTCAAAGATTGTATTGAAAATGCATCGTACCTGTGTCATATAAATAATTGTTATTACTTATGAAGAATATACATAACTCAAGCAAGTATAAGTGATTGTTTCTCATTTCCCCGGTTAAAACCTTGTTTTGATTGAAAGTTTTATTTTGTTGCTTTGAGTTCACAGCTATGATAAGTAGTTTTTCTTGATCGTGTCTCTTAAATTGACGAAAAGTGAAACGAGTCAAAAATAAGTGACTTCAGTTAAGCGAAATGTCAAGCATGATATAAAATGACTGATCTTGATTAAGAGCACTCTCTTAATCAAGATCGGTAAAAATACACATTTAGTTGTGTGTAAGGTACATTCAAATATTTTATTTTAAAATTATCGAAGACATAAAATGGATGGCTTGCAAAATTCCAAGGATCTAACTGCGTCATCCATTATTTAAACTTGAATTAGGCGTGCATGAAGTTGCCGTGCAACTGTATACGCTTGAGGCAAGTTTGAATTAGACTTGCTAGTTACCACGCGACAAAGATACAATGTTGATGTAACAATCAGATTGTTTTGACCAGAATTTATTCGGGTATGACACTATCGCATCAGAAGGCAACTGTTTGGTAATACACAAAAGTAGGAACAAAAATTTAATACCTACTGGAAATATAAGATTGCAGCAATTGTCAAAAACGTTGTTGTCATATTTGACATAATAGCTTTTAATCATTATTTGTCAAAAGCTTGGATCATGATATTTTGACTTGGCAATTTATAATTAAAGAAAAATCGAGCATGTAACAACCTTATATGCTATCTGAGTAAAAATAGACGTCAATTTGGTATTTTAAACTACCTATTTAAACTCATTGATGATTCAATGCGATACCTACACCTTTACAATAAGAACGGCAGAATGAATGAGGTATTAGCACTTGTATAATTAACCGTTAACGTTTAACCGTTTAACGTTTTTATCGGCACGATTTTGCCGTCTACGGTACAATAAGAAAGCAAAATGTATACAGTTGTATGAAGACGCTTTTAAATTTCTGTTCACAATATCAACATTCCGTGGACGTTAAAAGAGCGTCTTTTTCTACGACAAAAGCATTTTGCTAACCTATTGTATCGTGAACGGTAAAATCGTGGCGATAAAAACGTTCAACGGACAAATATCAAAGCGGCCATTGTGTTCATTTCTAGACGCTGAAATAATTATTCCCCTGGTTCATTTTTGTTCGTCAAGTAATTGCGCATAACTATTACAACATCACTTTTTTATTTTTTTCACACATGCACACTTGCTGCTCTAATTTCGCAACACCATTAAAATTGCTAAGCAAGTGACTAGAAAGTAGTTTAAATAGTTTTTTTTGAAAACTACAAAATTATATTGAATTACAGGTTTTTTTAAGTAGGATATACAGGTATATCCTACTTAAGTATCGTAAGCCAACAAATATTATTTGTTTTCAATTGAATTAGAGAGTAATGGATTGTATTTTTTATACCACAATGGTGGCAAACAAGCATACGCCCCGCCCGGATGTTAAACGGTTACCGGAACCCATGAAAGCCTGCGACACCAGGAGTATTACTTGCGCATTGCCGACCCTCTGGTAATGGACGGTATATATTTTATAATGTGAATATGTAGTGAATACCTAAGGGCGTGAAAAGGTTTTTACATGGTTGGCAATACGCAAGTGATCTACTCTTGTTGTCGCAGGCGTACAAGCTACGGTAGGTATACCTAATAACGCTTGGTATATAAAAAAACTATCAATTAATGTCATTGCTTTTTTAATAGTATTTAGAATAAGGAGTGGCTGTTGTTAAAGCCTTCAATTTCAAGTTGATATTTACATAGCGCTAATACACTAAGCATATCAGTATGCATCACCTACGTTCAGATAAGGTTATGCATATAACGGAGCCGCTGCCCGCTCTGAGACTGGAAAATTTCAATAACCTATTTTATGACAGGGAGCCCATTTTGCATACACTGTTATTGGTCCATTTTTTACGCATTTCTCATGGTCCTCGTTTATGCAAGGGGAAAAAAGCCAATCCATCAACGTCGTAGGCAGCAAGTCTCGTTAGCATAATGAATTAGTGCCTCTTGACAGGTCGACCGTCTTTACTACGCTTGTAAGCCAAACACGCTTGATTTCGAATTAGATATTTGATAAACAAACAAATCTTAGCATGTGTACCCTTTACACGCAAGACGGTTTTTGTAGCAATTCTTTTACTCCTTATTTAACGAACTTCTACAGATTTGTTCACTATAAACTACTGTTTTGATCATGTAATTAATTCTAACATTATTTCTTAACAGATTATAACGCAAATATATTCACAGTATAGCATAGTTACTCCTTTCGGGGTGTAGACGCTCGGTAATAATGGATTTTACGAAAGTCCTGTTCAAAATGGCTCTGCTACTCGTGCGGAGCCGGGGCAAGTGGCTAGTATACTATATACACACACTCTCACATATACATAAATCTTATATAGTTAAAAAAATCATAATCACGCACTTAGGTATACATAATAATTATTTAAACAAATATTTACACACAAGTGCCTAAATAAAAAGATAGTGGAATAAGTAAGTTTAGAATACAACGTAATATATAAAAAAAAAACAAATATGACAGATGATAGTCAATTGTTCACTTTAAGCATAATATAGTCTTTAAGTTTCATCTCAAAAGTGGTGGGAAGGGCATTCCAGAGTCTAATTAATACCTTGAACAAAGAACGAATAAGACATGAATCCCATTCGATGAGCAGATATACAGATGTGAATCTGAGCAGGTAATACGGTGTACCTGCTGCTGAACGGGTTTACGGGTTCTACTAAACATATACGTAGTAGCTAAAAACAGAAGCAAATTGGTTGATTCGGTCAAAACGAACAGACAGACAGACAACGGTGTAAATGTTATTGCAGCTGTGTTTTCCATTAGTGGTCAAAATAACTCATATAGTTCTAACGTATGCTGAAAAATTGCTACTTGTAAGTAAACCGTACATTTACTCAAACGTAGTCTCCCTCGGACCAAGAAACAATGAATAGAACCATAACAAGCCACTCTTATTTTAGTGTCAAACGAATTTTCATGCCTCTCTTTCTACCTATCTACTACGTATAACCACGAGTAAACCAATTAGATATAGTAGGTAAGTTATATAGGTTATGGAAGCATGACAACCTCGCACTGTCGGTGTAATTCGTGTCAACTCATGACCGACTTCACGTATATTACTAAAATAAAATAATTTGAAAAACATTCGTAAATCTTAAGTATTTGGCTAATAGTATTCACAAAAATAACAATATTTCATGTGATAAATTCCCAAAATCTTTAGCTAATTTCCGTTCAAACTCCAAAAACCACCGAAAATTATTCGGTGCTGGTTAGCTGACCGAATCCTATCTCTGGTATATCCTGAGGATGCTTCGCTGAGAGGCGAAATACGTGTGGATTGATGATTTTTGGAGTTTGAGCGGAAAATAGCTAAAGATTTTGGGAATTTATCACATGAAATGGATTTCCGCAAAGTAACACCTCAGTCTATACAAAATATGTCATGTTCAACTTACTAATGTACCATGACCTTTGCTTAGTCACGCACATTAGTAAAAGTCTAGTAAGTAGGTCAACAAAAACCGGACACACTCTTACATCAAATGCTTCGTCCATTTTAATTCTTAGTCCGAGCAATCTCCACTCTAAAAATCGTCTCTTGTTGTTATTGGTTCTTTGACGAATGTGTCTAATCCACTGCGACTTCAGCTTGCTTATTCTTTTATTATTTTGGTTCTCTGCCGGATTATCCTTGGATTTGATTCTTTAGGGAAACGAGAAGTAGGTATAGCTCGTTCCATGGCACAGCTCGTATTATGTTGGTGGATTAATTAACTAATGTTCATTGTCTATAAATGAACTTCTATTGCGCATTACATTTATACTCACTAATTGATGAATTAGTGATCAAATAAAATAAAGCTTGTTTATTAATTGATGAATGTCAATCATTAGAGTAAAAGTAACAGTAGATACGATGAATATTGAATTAAACGAAATGCATGTCCATTTCCACTGCAATAAAAGTTACATGTAATTAATGCATACACTAATCGGACGCATAAACGTTTCCAATGTTGAAATATTAGAAATATAATATTGCCTTGTGTTTCTGTCGATCCAGGCCCTAGTTCCTTGTTTGCAATGGGAATTTCCTTTGCGGTAAACAAAACTATCCGACAATTTATCAGAGTCCACCGCTATTCCTAATGCACTTTACAAACTATTACGAACACTATCAGTTCTCCGCTCGTCGTATCCTATTATTCCTATTCTATTAGGGTTTTAGCTAGCTAAAAAATGATCAAAGTAATTTTTATCAGACTGTGGTGAAGCCAATAGGGTAATCATAATGTCATTTATCGGAATAGACACTGATATGGATACATGTTAATTTGAAATTATTGCCATTAATGGAAACGAGTAGCGGGTGGTAATTAACGCATTTGACGATTTCCTGGACAACGACATGCGTCAACGCATAATGGATAGGATAGACAATTTATTCTACTCCAAGCGAGTGAGTGCATCATCTCTCTCGCTCAGAGTGTCTATTAACAACAAAGCGCGGTGGCGGAATGACAGAACAGTTTTGTTTGAAAATGCTAGGAGAGATCTTCACTTGTCTTCAAGATAGCACGACGTGTTCAAGGGTTCAGAGTAGAAATTTTATTCAAGTTTTGTCTTTGTATTTATTGCTTCACGTAATTTTAATCATAATGTAATCTGTATCATATGTGTTGTATTTCAAATTTTAGTTCAAAAGGATGTTATACATTATACTTACATTTATTGTATTATACAGAAATATCCGCGACTTCATCCGCGTGGAAAATTTTTCGTAACTTTTGCGGATTAGTGTTTCCTTTTCACCCCCTTATACGTAGGTTTTTCATAAAAAGTAGCCTTAGTCTGTTTAAATTTTGAAGTTTTACTCTGGAACTATTGACTTTTGGCAAAGTTGCAGAACGTAAGATTTCCGTTGTCATGGGTACCCTTCCGTATTTACCCCTCCTTTCCAAATAACCTTGCATATATATATATGTCGGTGGAAATAATAAAAGGCACTCATTTGACTATACCATGGCAAAGCGCGACTACCGATGACGCGCTAACGGAACGTCGGGGCCGGCGCTGTGTCTGTTAGACTACGGCGGCCGGTGCGATAGCATTTCTCCGACGGATCGTTTGCCATTACTAAATTTCCAATTACCTACGTAATAATTGTTACAAAGAGGTTTCTGTCGTTTGCACATTAACTTTGTCTTAAGTGTTCTCATGGCTGAGTTGCAAAAGCACGAATTGCCCCGTGTCTTTTCCAACATATATATACAAGGTTATTGTGAAAGGCGGTAAAAATCCACCGGGGTTTCAAGGCGTCACTGTTGACTGTAATATTGCATATGTAATAGTTACGAGATAAGTTTCTATTGTTTTCCATACAAAAAGAACATTCATTTAACAGCAAAAGTATAACAACCCTATCATTATGCCCTATGTTCCAAATGTTTGCTAGTGACGTAAAAGCACTGATATTAGGGTTGCCTAACCTTTATTTTTTTTTAAAGTTTGAGGTGTTCCTCTGGAACTATAAACTACTGGCGAAGTTGTAGGTCGCAAGTTTTTCGTTGTCATGGGTACTTTAGTACCCATTCGCACTTACCCGTTCTTTCGAAATAACCTACATACAGTGTTTTTTTAACTGGGACAGTATGGTGAAATCCGAATTTAAAAGAGGTACAGGGGAATTGTCTATGGAACCATTTAGTCTTTTTTGTGATAACAATTTTGGCATTATCAATTTTTCAATTCGGAACAAATTTGAGTTAAATCACTTTGATTAAGATGTGTAATTTTAGAGAATTGAAATGGAAGAACTAAGGAAATACTGATATTGTGATTAAGTCTGGGATTCGAAAAGGGCTCGGATCTTTGCAGTCCTTGTAAACATCCTGAGAAATCGTTGCGATATAATCGTAGATGCCGGCAAAGAAAAATCCATTCGGCCGTCTGTCACAACCAATTTTTTTTATAAGATATGTGTCGTAGAAACTTGAAGTTTCACGCAATAATGGATACGTTTTGTTTGCCCACGGACATTGCATGTGTTAACATTTTAAACTGTTCATACTTGAAGTCTGTTTGACCATTTTTCTCCCTTATCTCCAAAAGAACGAGCTGAAATTTAAAAAATCATTGTATAGATTTATGTATTTTCTATAATACTAAAATATAAAACTTTGTTCAAAAACACTTATTTATAATTTTTTAATAATATTCTTACATAAATTTAATTTGACGTGATTAAAATGCAAATTTCAGAAACTAGTATTTTAAGTTAGTTATCAATTGCCATTGTCTATAATAATAGTATATCGTGCAATAAGTGCGGTAAGCCGTCGATTGTCTACTCGAACGAAGTTGAGCGCACGAGCGAAGCGAGCTCTTATTCGTGCTCTCCAATTTCTTGCTCACGCACAAATTGCTGTTAATCCCTGAGAAGACAGCTTATCAAAAGGCTTATCAGGTAAGTTTATTTCTAAATCTGAGGTATATAACAATGGAAATTTAGATGTGATTCCGAACGGAACGTTTCTGGGGCTCTATACAGTTGAAATGGTTAAAATGAAAAATTTACAGTTCATTACTACGTGTCTGTTAGAGTAATTATAGTTATAGGCCCTAAAATCAACCATTTTATAAGTATTGTAAGAAGCCCCCTGTGCATAAATCATACTTCCACTTGACTGAACTTCGTAATCCTAAGAAAATACAATTTTTTCATTTATATTGACATGTAGCCAAACAGAATAGATAAATAACAATATTTCCCTCAAACTGTAAGCTTCTGGTTTCCAGTCTTCAATAAACAAACGCAATGATAACACCTAAATAATGTTACACTTGGGACATTCAGGCATCACAGCCTAAATTAGGTATTTACCGGTAAGTGGGAGCCATTACAGCTCCGTCTTCTCATTGCCAGAGCGAACCTATGCAGTAAATAAGACATTTATAAAATATGCTAGGACATTGGCCTAACATATTCAATAATAATGTCACATGTATTAGTACAGACTTTGCTTACGGTGCTTCTAGGTTCTAGGCACATAAAATATTAAGGTTATCGGGAAAATTATGAGAATGTCGAATCTTGGTAACAGAATGCGAGTATGGTTCATTGTTTCTAGATTCATTCATAAGTTCTAGATTCATTCGCGTTGCAACTGTTAACATTTGCATATTATGTTAATCACAAGTTCTAGCTATGTCATTTGATAGTTGATACTATAATTATTATGGTAGTTGGCCTGACTGACTTTATTCTGCTTATTTCCGATATGTGGCACGATGAGTTTGATTTGGTTATAATAACTTGGCTACAGCGCTACCTATTGGATCCTAGCATATCTATAGATCGGTTTATGTGATTTTTACAGAAAAGTTATGAGATGGAAAATTAAAACAAATTTCGCAATTTACTATTTATGTATTAGACTTTCAAATTGCATTAACATATGCCTTTAGTACTAATACATTTTTAGTAGTTATAAATACAAAACAAAAAGGTTGTCTTACCTAGTATTCGCTTTACCCGGCTGTCCGGGCCTCCGGGCAAAGCGAATACATCACTAGGGTAAATTAAGTGAATAACAATCAAGAAACGGTAGCAAACATTATTAATTCTTATCATTATCTCGGAAAACTGAAGGAACAAACATGTCGACTGTCTAATCAGTGCAGTCATCACATAATGTGTACATATGTAAATATGTTATGTACTTACCTGCTGTTTATAAGTATATGTATTGTTTACTGTCTTCACAGTTATATACGCTTGTAAGTATATAATCTGAGGTTTATGTGAAGAAATAATAATAACTTAATAACATTTGTTTTTGACACATAATAAGGTAGGAAAGTAGGTACATAGGAAAATTATTTCAAGTAAGTAATAGCTGGCTACTGGCAGAAATAATACATATTATGTACTGCATATGTTTTTATGCTGTAATCCTTATATAACTGTGCTTATAGTGTAGACTCTGTAGACAGTATGCAGTGGTAAGCATCGCAATTCTTTTGTTTTCCTACGTACCTTTTTCTCTTTTTCAAACCTCGTAATTCTCCATACAAATTTTCATCAAGGTATTTGTTTATTTTTGATAAAACCGGCTTCAAAAAAAACACTGAAAAGTATAAAATAACTATCCTTTACTAATCAAAACTCAAGTACAATTAAAATAACTTTATAAATACGAAACACATACCTATACAATTAAATTTGACAGTTACTGAAGTCGGTCGGCCAAGCGGCCAAGCCTACCAAACTAAAGACTTTCTGTTGTTGCACATTGATTTGGCACCGACTTCAATAATTGTCAAATTTAATTATATAGGTATGTGTTTCGTATTTATAAAGTTATTTTAATTGTACTTGAGTTTTGATTAGTAAAGGATACCTAGTTATTTTATACTTTTCAGTGTTTTTTTTGAAGGTGGTTTAATTTTTTTTAATACAATTTTTTTATTTCTCCCTTTTGAGTGATCTTGACCTAAATAAATATCTAGGGCAGGTCTGCAATTAACTTCATTCTAATTCCGGAGCACAACGGTATACAAGAGAATCGTCAATATAAATAAAGATTATAACCAGGTCGCGTTATCTAGTGTATCTTCGAAGTCCAAGCTCCAAAATCGGTGACATTTAAATGGGACCATCTCTGAAGTATTACCTACCAAACGAAAAAAGAATTTTCGAAATCGGTTCATAAATGACGGAGTTATGAGGTAACAAACACCAAAAAAAAACATACAGACGAATTGAGAACCTCCTCCTTTTTTTGAAGTGGTTAATAATAGATCCGTCAGCTAAAATACAGTTTATTTTGATCTTCATATATCAGCCTAGATCTTTCTCGACTTCTGCTACCAATTATATTTAGGGTAAAAATGGGTATTACCGGTCACTTGAGGAGAAATAATCACAAAACAGATAACAATCAATATTTCTTTATTAGTCTTTTTGCTGATTAAACTTTCACTATATGTATTTTTCTAAGAAAATCACAATAATTGAAATCAATAAGTAAAACAAATTTAGTATAATCAATATTAAAAAATAAATAACTTCTACCGATAATAAACCGTTGTACCCGTCACTAAGTTGGCATAAGTCGCAAATTTAACCCTCAGAAGAGTCATGAGCACTCAGCGTGAGTCCATAGACCACACAGCACGCACATATATCACAGGTCGTTGTTTTACTCATAAATAATCGTCGCAGAATATACTTTTATTCTCCAAGTCGTAATCAGCGTCAATATCTTAACGCTAGTCTGTCATTTCTATTTCAAGACAAAAACAAGAATGATGACATTCTTGTTTTTGTCTTGAAGCACACTCTTTTCAGTCTATTTCACATCAATCGATTTTACTTTTCTTTTGATTGCCTTTTTTTCAGTTTTGATTTTGAGTTAGTTTTTGTCTTCTTTTTTGTCATTTTTCTATTTTCTTCCTCGAGCTTCTTGGTTAGGATTTTACCGAGGAACTTAACTTGAGAAGCCAATTTATCTTGTTCCCTTATAACGACTGGATTTCTTCCCGACTGTGGGCTATCAAGATTCTTGTTCTTCAGTTTTTCTTAAAGTATTGAAAACGGCATGCTAATAGATCGAGCTGCTTCTCTAATACTAATTCTCTAGGTTTACTTTCATCCACTAATTCACATCCTTCTTGCTTTCGACATTCTGAAATAATAAACAAACATTAAATAAAATAAACAAAAGAACCGACCACGTATTAATTTTACTTGCGGGTAGTACCAGTCAGCGTAACCGGCAATGTCCGCCTAGAAACATTTCCGTAAAAACATTTTTAGATTAAAAATTATCCGAGACAAATTCAAAATCTATTATTACTTGAGATGCTTGATAATTCTGCTACACCTATTATAGGTAACAATGTAAAAATTGTGAAATAATAAACACACCTCTTATTACTTGACTTCGAAAATTTACTTCAAGTAAGCGCGAAAACAATTGACGTGGGTTCATCCTAGATGTTGGCTGAAACATGAGCGAAGGCGCGTGCGTCAACGTGGGGTAAGGTCGCGGCACCTGTTTTGTACGTGTGCCTGCGCGGGATTGCAGTAATATGGGAAAAATCGTAAGACCGGTATTATCTCCTGACAGGCATTATGCGGTTTCACCCCATACTTACATGAAAAGTAATTCTATCTAATTATATGTAGATATCTATTTCGTGTAAAATATTTTATAGTCATCAACACTATTTGTTTAGGTTATTACATACGTATGATATCTGTTAGTATTTAATCTATGAAAATCTAATGCAGGTTAACTAAGACATTAAAGCAAGATGGGCCGTTGTTGTATCGACCGCCCTATAAAATATAAATAAAAATAGCCCTGATATAACAATTCAATGGAATATAACGCAGGCGACCCTTGCGCATAAAGCCTTCAAAATTCCGGCTGAAGCACAAAAGGCCAAATCCAAGCGCCATACGCACTTTTATCCCTATTAATAAAATGGGATAGGTCCGTCCGTCTGACTTCACTGAAGATAACAGGTTATGTGATATTTTGATATATATATATATATAATTATGAGTCGTTTACACGTCTTTACGTAAATAATTTTAAGATTTACAGCATCCTAAATATACGCATAAAAAGTAGATAATGCGGGTTTTTGAGCTTGTAAACACGAATAGTAGGTAATTACTTCACTTTGTACCAATTTCATTATATTTTTTCATATTTAATTACAGTTAACTCAAAAACACATAAATACAATTCAAATTAAATTAAAAAAAAAATCTACCTACATGTATCGTTACGGCAATTTTCATGAACAATATTTAAATAATAGTGAAACTTTGATATCCAATAAAAATAGTGCGTAAATATATTCATTCTCTCGTAAATTTGCAGTAACAATGTTATCCAACGTATTTGTGACCTACATAAAGTGAAAACAACATGTTTTAAGAAAAAATTCTAGACACCGGAAAAACTTAAAGAAAGTGATAAAACACAAAAGGAAGCCTAAAAGTTAAACTGACTTTTGAAGTACGTGAATGTGAGAATCTATATAAGTGTACAGTGTGTGAATGGAAATAATTTTAAAAAGAAAGTCGATAACTATTACGAATTACAACGCACAATAAATTGCACCATCTAGCATATTAACAAACAGTTATAAAACGAATTCACCTACCTATAACAAATTGAATAAACTTAACTCATATATTCATAATTAATTAATCAGCGTTTTGGATATTTGGCAACTATGGTACCAAAACCCTTAATTGCACGTAGTCAGACAAACAAAGAGTTACAAGAACAACTTAAAAACGCTCTTTTACAACTGACTCAGTCCAAAAACCTCTCTGAACAACTATTGTCAGAACGTGAGGATAATGAAAAAGAAGTTCAATGTATCATAGGCAGGAACCAGGAGCTGAAATCTCAGCTGGCGGAGCTTGATATTCTGTACATGGATGTTCAAGCAGAGCGGGATGAGCTAGTGAGCTCTGTTGCTAAGATGGAAGACTGTAATCAGGGCTATGAAGAGGCTCTGACTCAAATCGACTGTCTCAAAAGTGAGTGCCATCAAAAGGATATGAAAATTACTAGGCTAGAAAATGAGGTGGATTGTTTAAAACTGAATGCTACTTTAGACTTAGGCCATTCAATTTTAGGTAGGAAAGTAAGTAAAAACTATTGCAAGATACCGCACAAAAGTTTCAGTAAAAATTATTTTAGAAAGTTAACAAAATTAAATAAAATCTTTTTTAGAGGTAAGAAATATATCAAATTGTATAATGTTGGCCACAAATTGCAGACAGTAAGGAAAGAACAATCTGAATCAAAAGCTTTATTATTAGAAATGCAGAAACGAAATAAAGTTTTAAGTAATCAATATGAAACTTATGTGGAGCAATTACAAAATCAAATAGATAACTTATTAAGTCAATTAGACGTAATTAAAAGTAGATATGAGTCTGCACAATTACTTATAAGTAACCAAACTTTACAAGTGGATGAATTAATTGAAATGGGTCACGAAAATGAGCAACGATTTTTATCACTTGTCAGAAAAAATAACTTTAATTGTCAGTGTAATTACTCAGTATCCTCGGAGCTATCTGCAACAGTCATGAACTCAACAGCTGATGACAATATAAATAAGTTAAATTCATCTCTTACACCTTTGACATCGGAGAGTCTCGCAGATTGTTTCAACGCCCCATTGCCTATAATTGAAAGCCTCAAGAAAATACAGTGATTTATTGTGACGGGATTGGTCAAGGATTTGGACATCTCTTAAAAAAAGAACTAAACCATTGTGTTATTAACTATTGCATGACAAATATTTCGTATCATTTGTTAATAGACAAAATTTTAAATGATAGATTGAATAATGTCTTGAATAATAATACAAATATAATTATTTTATTTGGAAATGGCTGTGAAATTACCAAAAAGTCTATGTTAAATGGTTTTGAAAAATTACTTAGTGTTGCCACCATAGGCATAGGAAAAATTATTCATTGTGCACTTCCATATTCCTGTACAGTAACAAAACATTGGAACGACTACATATGTAGACTAAATTCATTTTTATTTCACTTAATAAATCGTCATCGTGACGCTTATTGTTTTGACTTTTTTGACACTAATAAATTTATTAGGAACTTTATTTTGACGAATGGTAAGCTTCGACTACCTAATTTTTACAAATGTAAGATAGTTAAATTATTGGCTTACAAATTATCTAATTTTACCAAATGTATTAGTTTAGGACAAGACATACCTGAGGGGACTACCTTAGTGGGCCAGTTTCCGATTACTAATTTAGTCACAATACCAGAAGGTAGGCTGTCTCCATCAGGTTGTTTAAGCTAGTTAAGCCGACAAAGAGAAATCCTGCTTATTTAGTACTAGCACATCAAAATATACAAGGCATTCTCGGCAAATTTCATGAAATAGAGCTATTTTGGGAAAAATTTGATGTAGATATTTTTTGTGTTACAGAACATTGGTTGTGCTCACATCAAATGATGTTCAGTGTCTCTGGTTATAGTGTAGTAAGTTGTTTCAACCGAATTTCTGCAATCCGTGGTGGCTCTTTGATATTAGTCAAACATGGACTGGAAGCTAAAAACCGCAAGGATATTATTGCACTATCGGTCGAGAGAACTGTAGAGATTTCAAGTGTTGAGTTGAAGCAATTTGTTATACTATGCGTTTACCGTCCCCCTAACTCTGATTACAGAGAATTTGAAAATGTAATGGAAGATGTTTTTAAACTGCTGTTTAAATGTAAAAAAAGAATTATTGTTTGCGGTGACTTTAACATAAATTTGCTTGAGAAAAATAAGTTAACGTCTAAATTTCTATTATTTTTTAAATCATTTAATATGGTAAATGTTTTTCATGAGCCGACTAGAGTAACTTTGAACTCAGCAAAATGTTTAGATAATGTTTTTTGTGACTGTAAATGGCAAGATAAACAGATTGTTAATTCTATAAAGTCAGATCATATAGGTCAAATTGTTAAATTTAATTACAAAAAACTCTTAAACAATAACGAATTTTTTTGCAGACCAATTACTGATAAAAAAATTCATGCTTTTAGAGAAAAAGTTTTAGAGAATGCTCACCCACTCAATATGGAACCTTGTGTAAATAAAAACTATCAAGAAACATTTGACGGGTTAAATACTGCTTACCAACAGATATTCACAACTAAAAAAATTCATATGCCTGTTAAGCGTACCTTCAATGACTGGGCTACACCAGGCCTTAGAATAAGTAGAAATAGACTTTACGAGCTATATGAAGAAAAAAATTTCAATCATAGTGAAAAATTTTGTAAATATGTACGAAACTATTCAAAACTTTTTAAAAGAGTATGCTCCATAGCTAAGTCTTTGGCAATCAGCAGTATAATCTGGAATTCAGAAAACAAAGTTAAAACTACTTGGAATATAATTAATAGAGAGACTGGTAAAATACAACCACGAGATAATAACTTAACTCTAAAGATCGATAGTAAAACCTTATCTAACAAGTCCGATGTAGCAAATGCCCTTGAAATCTTTTTTACTAATATTCCTATTTTAACAACGCAATCTCTAAACTCTTCATCTGTCCAATCTGAAAAACTATTGAAAGAAAATGTGACACGTAATATTGTAAAACCGTTTGTTTTTGAGCATGTAACCCCTCATATCATTGTTGAAACATTTAAATCTTTAAACCTAAAGCCTACTGAGGATAATTGGGGCATGTCAGTAAAGGTCATTAATTCAATCATTGACATTATTGCGCCTCACTTGGCTGTTATTTTTAATCAAAGTATAGACCAAGAAATTTTCCCAGATTTAATGAAACATAGCCGGCTCATTCCGTTATTTAAAGCAGGACAGCAGACTGATCCAACAAATTTTAGGCCAGTTTCCATTTTGCCTGTGCTTTCAAAGGTTTTTAAGAAAATTATGAATAAACAGCTATTTGTGTTTTTCATTTTAAATAGGTTGCTTCATAGTGAGCAGTATGGTTTTAGCAAAGGTAGATCCACCATCGATGCTGGAGCTAAACTGTTGGGGCATATTTTTGATGCATGGGAGCACTCGCAAAATGCTATTGGTGTGTTTTGTGACCTGTCTAGGGCCTTTGACTGTGTGGTTCACGATACTCTTTTACGAAAGTTCAAATTTTATGGTTTAGGAAACAAGGCATTGGAGCTGCTCAATTCGTATTTAAGTGAAAGAGTTCAGAAGGTTGATATTACCGGAGTTAAATCGAAAGGATCCATTGTAAAAATGGGCGTCCCCCAAGGATCGATTTTGGGTCCCTTTTTATTTTTGGTCTATGTTAATGACTTGCCATTCCTTGTGCAGAAACTAGGTGATATAGTTTTATTCGCTGACGACACTTCTCTCATATTCAAAGTTCCGAGGCAGGCCACTAATTATGATGAAGTGGAAAACATATTAGGTAAAGTTTTGGAATGGTTCACCGTAAATAATTTACTTTTGAATTCTGCCAAAACTAAGTGCGTTAAATTTATTTTACCCAACGTTAATGATTCTGACATTAATATTGTTTTGGACGATACAATACTAAACTTTGTAGATTCTGTTAAATTTCTAGGCATTACTATAGACAATAAGGTACAATGGGGTCCTCATATTGAATTATTGGCTGGAAGACTTAGCTCGGCAGCATTTGCTGTGCGTCAAATAAGACAACTAACTGATGTAGCTACGGCTAGAACTGTGTATTTCAGCTATTTTCACAGTATAATGTCGTATGGGATATTACTATGATATGCAAACGATATTTGTTTTACAGAAAAGAGCGATACGATCTATTTATTGTTTAGAATCTCGAATTTCGTTAAAAGAAAAGTTTAAAGATATTAATATTCTTACGGTCTATAGTCAGTATATCTTCGAGAATATTATGTATGTACGTAGGAATTTACACAGGTTCCGAAGGGTGGGTGATATTCATAATAGGAATACCAGGTCTAGAAATAAACTAGCTATCAAGGGCTCTAGATTGGCAAAGGTACACAAATCTTTTATTGGGGACGGTGTTCGCTTTTACAACACTTTGCCTGAAGAATTAATCGCACTACCAGACATTAGATTCAAGAAAATTGTTAAAGCTATTTTATGCTCGAAAGGCTATTATAAAATAGAAGATTTTGTTAACGATAAGTTGGTCTGGTCAAGTTGTTGTGCAAACGAAAAAAAACTGTAATTTTAGGACTTACGAAGAGGGCAATACTGTCAATTAATAGTTTGTTTTAACGTTCGAAAAATACTTTACGAAGTTTACTTCGAATAAAAATCTATTTTATTTTTTTATTTTATTAAAATGGCTTCTAAATTATTCAAAAAAACAAAAACCCCGACTGCATTTTACAATTTTTATTAGTTATTATATATTTGGAATTGGCTATTTAATATTTACCTTGCATTTGATACCCATGTTTTTGCACTTTTCCCATTATGCTTTCTTTTTTTCGGCGACCATATTGAGATTTTATACTCTTATCACTCCCACCATTAAGACGAATCTAATGACAACTCATTACGCTAAAATCCGTCAAGCCGTTTAAGCTACAGAGTGTGCCAATGAAATGGACACACGTACGAGTACTACATACTCACATACATACTACTCGGTTGAGCTAAGTTTGCACCTCGCTGGAATGCGAGGCCCCCTCGCGCTTCACCGCGCTTGCCCCGCGTTCGCCCAGTGGCGTCACTACGGTTTGCATCTTTGTTACCTATACACGCGTGTTAATTTTCGTTACCTACATACCTGTTTAGTTTTGGATTATTTTTGTTAAGGTTTTTGTTGATAGTTGTTGTTATTATTATTGTTTTGTTTTGAGATTATTCCTGTTAAGTAAGAATTATTAAAAACTTATTGAGTTTAAGGTTTGGGATTTTTGCTCTGATACTTTTTTGCATACCATACCCGAATGGCAAAATGACGACATCCGCGCCAAGTGAAACTTAACTCAACCGGGTTGTACACTCGAAAAACATAATCCCCCTCTGCAATCGGTTAAAAATATATTCGATACTATATTGTATAGACTCAGGTGTTAATTTGCGAAAATCCATTTCGCGTGATGAATTCTTATAATATGTAGCTATTTTCCGCCCAAAGTTCCAAAACTAATCTTTTAGTTTAGTTTGGAGTAGTTTTAGATTAGTTTTGAAAGGTTCTGAAATTTTCTGTGGAAAATAACTAAATATTATAAGAATTCATCATATATTCGATACTCATCATATATTCGATATCTATTAGCCTACAACTTAAATTCGAGATGTGTCGTGGGACGCCCGGTTGGAACGAAGTACCTTTCGCTATTATGTAGGTATTCCATAACAAACACAATTAAATAGCACACTGCACAAATTGCGCCGATTCGCCCGGTGAAATACCACCCTCTCACAGAATATCGGTGTGAAATAACTGCATCTATTGCTATTGTGTTTCGTTCGGTGAGTGAGAGTACCGGCCGCCCATCCCCCCCTACTTCTTTCCTTAAAGGCGGGCAGCGCACCTGTGATTCACCGGACGTCGCGGGTGTTCATGGGCGGTGGTGATCACTTTCAACCAGGTCAACTTCCTTGCTCGTTTGCCCCTCTCATATATATATAAAAAAAACACAGCCAACGTGTTCCGAAGTGAATAACAGTACTACATATACTATAGGTATACAAGCTCAGTTCAAGCGCGTGGTGACGTGCCGACATGGCGATGCGTCTCCACTTCGCCACCTCACCAGCCGGTCTGAACTGCCGCATAAGATGTTTCACATCAAAAAATATTTGAAAAAATAAAGATAGCAATGTAGCGATACGAGTAACATCTTTTAATTAAACGAAACATTTGACGACTTTCTGTTGTAGCACATTGATTTGACTCCGACTTCATTACAGACTGTCAAATTTAATTATATTTAGTAGGATAAGGGTGGCTTAAATATTTGGTGCAAGCCAGATGTCACTTCCTTTAATCGAGTAAATTTTTAACACGCTTTTATTAGCTTCACCTGTATGTTTGTATGTAACGGAATCTTTGAATGAGATTTTCACCCACTTCGAAACGTCAATTTAAACTGAAACTTTGCACACTTATCAAGATTCGATGACAATACAATAATTTGATATCGAAATGAAAAACTGAAATAATTTTTTTGATTTGATTTGGTTATTTGAAAAAAAAAATTCCTATCCTGTGGAAGCTTCGTATTGTATTCAGTCTCACAATATGGATTTTAGTAAATTTTTAGTCAATGAAATAACAAAAATTATAGTATAAAAAAACACGCTTTAAAGGGAAACCGAACTAAAAAGTAAAAAATGAAGTTTATCTATTAGGATTTTATTTAATAGTTATAAAAATTCCACGAACTCAATATAATTAAATACTTTTTAGTAAGTTTATAAAGTGATTGATAAAAAATTATTTTATTGTAAAAAGCGTGGGGTGCATGATACCAATTGCTAAAAATATTTTATTGGTAGCTATCGATAATAAAGTCTTGTATACTTGTATTCTCCCATCATTCACATACGCTAGCCAAACTTGGAAGTTCACGCATAAAATGAAAATGAAGATTAGATCATGTCAAAGAAGAAGAAGTATGGAGAAAAATATACTAAAAGTTAAAAGAATTCAAAAAATATCTCATAAAACTATTGGAAAAAATACAAATATTACTGATGCTCTAAGCTACTGTAAGAAACTAAAGTGGCGCTGGGTTGGTCATATAGCCAAGCTGACAGATAAGCGATGGACCCACAGACTGACATTCTGGAAAGGACCATCGGGCAGTAGAAAAAGAGGCAGACCAATTACCCGGTGGGCAGAAGACATAATGCAAGTGGCTGGAGAACAGTGGATGAACGTAGCGAACGACAGAGACGTTTGGAATTCACTAGAGGAGGCCTTCACCTTCGAGTAACGAGGGGTTCTTGCTTGGAAAGTTGATTGAAATGAAATTTAGGATTATAAAGATAGTGTAATATACAGAGGGAAAGTGAGTGGTAAAAGAAGCCAAGGAAGACCAAGGCTGACTTATGAAGATCAAATAGCCAGAGTATTAGCAGACGGAAATGTCAAAAGCACCCGCATACCTAGGCGAAAATGTGTGAGGAGAATGATGAGATTTGAGGAAGCGAAAGAGGTGTGTAAGGACCGCGACTCCTGGCGCTCTGTCCTCTCTGACTACCCTGTTGGGGATACAGCGTGAAGTTATGTTATGTTATGTTATGTAATATGTATAAATTAATAGTTTAAAAAATAACTTTTTAATGTGAGTATTACCTAGCACATTTATAGAGAGGACTATTGTTCTCGAGGATTGCGAGTTGTGGATAGAGTTACTGGTTCTACAGCTCCATTATATATGCATGACTCTTATTTAAATTGTTGTTAACTTTTTTTGGCAAGTAATATAAGGCTTTTTTATTTTTATTTTTTATTTATATTTATTATCGATAATAGTGGTTATTTAAAAAACGTGCTAAAAAGCACCCCACGCTTTTTACAATAAAATCATTTTTTTCTCAATCACTATTCTTATTTTAAACTCAGTAAAAAGCCTTTAATTATATTGAGTTAGCGGAATTTTTATCACTATTAAATAAAATCTTACTAGATAAATTTTATTTTTTACTTTTTAGATCGGTTTCCCTTTTAAGCGTGTTTATTTAGTTTTTTTAAACTATATTTTTTTTTGTACTTGAGTTTTAATTAGCGAAGAATAGTTATTTTGTACTTTTTAGTGTTTTCTTTGAAGTCTGTTTATTTTTTCTAATTTTTTATTTATTTCTCCCTTTTGAGTGATCTTAATAATATCTAGACTAGGTACAATTAACTTCTTTTCTAATTCTGGAGCGCAATGACAAACAAGAGAATTATCAATATAAATAAAGTTCATAAGCAGTTAGTGCTATTTGGTGTTATAATAATAATAATATACTCAGACATTTCACACAGCGCCATCAAGTCCCAAAGTAAGCAGCACAGCGCTTGTGTTATGGGCACTAGACAACTGGCATACTACTTATATACTTTTCTTTTGTAAATGAATACATATTATACATAAACACCCAGACTCGGGGCGGGAATCGAAGCCGCAACCCCGTTTACTTTCCGACGCGCTTAGCCGTTGCGCCACTGAGGTCGTTATGTAATGTATCTTCGAAGTCCGAGCTTCAATACCAGTGAAGTTTAAATTGGAGCAATCTGGAAGTATATCTATCCAATTAAATATATATAAATATATATGAAGTAAAAAAAATATATCAAGTATACCTATCCTATCAAATGAAAAAAGAATTTCGTCTCTTACTTTTCTTTATATTGAAGTTGATTATTTTAGGTAAGTAGGTTGAAAGTGTTATGTATACATAACACTTTCAATCGTGACAGTTGTACAAATAACTAGCGGTCCGTCCCGACTTCAGCCGGGTTGAATACATAACAATATAATATATCCAATGTCCATCTGGATTAATGTTGCTTTCAAATGGTGAAAACATTTTTCATAGATTCTTAGAAAAATAGAAAAAATAAAAAAAAAATTCATAGTGGTTCTGGAGATTACCCTCCATATATTAACAAACTTACAAAATCTGCTCTTTGTCTTTATAATATTAATACAATACTTAATAGTATAGTAATATGAATAAAAAGATAAATTATTAGATACCTAATGCCACTTTTATGTTTAAATGTACACGGTCAAATCTACACCTGTATATCTCTCTCTACACATAACATATCATATGAATATAGAAAAGAAAGCCTCTACAAAAACATTTATGAGTTACCTAAACAACGACCAGTTTTACGTTGGTTCGTGTTCTGAATCTAAGGATATCGGGAAAAAGTTTGGAGGTCTCTACTTAACTTTCTGTATATAACGATAACGATAATGCCTATCGGTTTTTGAAGACATATAAAATAATAGCTGAAAGAAAAGGTCCGTACACTTGAACAGAAGTTCTAGTAGGTAAAGACTTTTTTCATCATTTTAATACTTGTATGATATTTAACATCCTTAATGAAGTTTCTAAAGCACTCGTAAAGGATCAAATGATATTCCTTGATCAAACATGTCATTTTTACGGGTTCATGAAACAGGAGCGTACCCGTTAAAACGTGGTTGTCAAACGCTTTACTTTCGACGCAATTTTCGCGGGGAAGTGATGGGACCATGAGCATCAAAGTACTTACCTGTTCATTCGATCGACTATCGTTGCACATACAAAGGAAAAGAAAGAAATGTTGGGCACCAGAATCTTCAGAATGGTTAAATCTAAGAGAGACAAATGCAGTCATGACAAATTACTACCAAAAATATTGCGTACAGACCCAGTTGATCATATTAACTTGTATCGAATAACACGAACTATAATATAAAGATATGTTTCGATATCCTTACGGCGCAGTGGCAGGACAAAAATGGTGCACTTATTTGACAAACGTGACCGCACCATCTGAGGGACGGTGTTTGAGAAACGCACCTTCGATCAAATTCTTTCTCAAACACGTGAAACTGCCGTCAAAAATACGTATTTTGTTTGACGAACACGTTAAAGAAAACGGAAAGTTATTAAATCATTTGATAAACCGTAAAATTTGGCAAATTATTTGTGATCGTTCACCAAGTGGTTACCAGAAAAATGTAGAATTTGGCAGCTGTTATCTTACGTCGTTCACAAAAGTCGGCCAAGAGATAGCATTTATTATGATAAGCTTGTGTAATTTATCGCAATTTTTTTGTATTTACCTTCTTATCTGTAAGCCTGAATAACTGTTTATTTTTGTTTCTGAAAAGGGAAAAAAATCCCTATGGACACTCGGCCAACTGAGCAGTGTTGGGCTCGAACGGACTAAAAAGTCCTCCACTTTGCTGTTAGCTCTAGTGGCTTTTATAGCGTCACCGGTCGTGTTGGGGCGAGCGCAGAAGGCGCCCTGCCAGTTGTCAGAAGTGGCGTCAACATTTATACCTTTACAGCATACGCGGGAATATAAGCAGCTGATGCACTATATTTTTTCAGACAAAACAGAAGCAAGCGTAGAAGCAAAATCTTCATGCCAAAATGATATTAGTTTTCCATCAGTAGAAGTACAATTGTTACTTGAATCAGTTACTTTTTATGATCAGTCAAAAGCGTAATTTTTTATAGTTTGTTATGCAATTACTGTGAAAAAAATCCTGTGATCACTTGTGCTTTCATGAGACCAGTTCCAGTACAGAATCATATTCTTGAATATAAAATAAGCTACATCCTTACTGTGTTATTGGCGAAAACAACACGATCGTCACGAAAGAAGAATAGTAATGTGAGAATTGTTTGTAGTTAGGAACCGTAACACCATAGGCTTTGATCTAATAAAATAATCCGAAATTGTTGTAAGAGAATTTAATGAGCATTCTCAATCGTTTACCAAAAAATTAAAAGCGGTCAAATAAAAGATGCGGAGTCGGATTCTTTAAAAAAATGATGTAGTGACTTTACAGATTTATATGTATAAAGACATTAAATCTGTGTACAGAACGGTAAGTGTTAACAGTATGGAAGATTTTAATTTGAAAACCGTTTTCCGTTGCTCTTTGTTGCCTTTAATGACTGGAGAGGAAGCAACTACCTTACAATTAATAGAGAATGTAGAGCTTTATGACATGACTCAATATTTCTTTATTATCGAATTTTTATGTTTCTTATAATATGTATATAGGTTCTCTATGGTCTATGGTCTATGTCACCCGTTGTCATTGCTCATTATTTGCCTTTCTTTAGTTTTCTTTGCTTATTCTACAGATCTAGCTTACTCTGTACCTATGTGTAAATTTTATAGTGTTTCTCGAGGTGTTTTCGTTATGTAAATCACAAGCTAAATCAAAAGATAACAACATTAAACAACGAGCAGTTACCGGTCGGCGCCCAGAGTGCACCACGTGGAAGTTGCCCAACCCAGCACCCCGTATCTTGTCTCCAATACGCTTACCCAGTATGTAGAACAATAAGAGTCGCAGACGTACCCAGAATTCTTTTCGTGGGGCTCCAGGTCCAATTAATGACTGAAGTTTTCAAACTTAAATGATATTCGCGGTTGCTAAGGCCGCCATCGGTTGTCCTAGCGACGACATGCGTCGCTAGGTCTCTTCCACTGCAGCGTCCAATTGCAAGACCATCTTGTGACGCACCTACGTAACAACGCATGCGTATTGTTACCAAAACAAGCAGCCGTCATATTTTGACTGACTTTTTTATGTTTTCAGTGTACATTTTAAGTTACTTTATTGTGTTTTTTAAATTTGTTTTAAGTTATTCTTTTTTGTGAATGTATTTAACTGTGAATGCAGTCCGTGACCCAATCTTGTGATGGCACGTCGAACGCGACCCATATATGTACACAGTGCAACAAGTCTTTCAAATCCTCGAAAGGCCTCAACATACACACTACAAAAACACACAGAAAATGTATTAGCCAAAATAGTTCACCTTTAGACATCCCTCCCATTATTCCGAGTGCGCCTACTTATGTAGCCAACGATCCAACTCCTTTCCACACATATCTTAGCCATCTGAAAAATAGTATACCCATAGTTAAAAGAATCCCTCGAGGAGCTCGAATAACCGTTGCCACACATTTGTCACAATTAATCCAGAAATGTTACATAAGCAATTGTACTCAAGATTGGCAGAACCTATTTTTATTTTCATACAGCACACTACATATATTAAAAACTAATGAACCGAATTTATCCCTGACACAAAAGATTAAGAATAACTGTGCTGTAAGCTCTTCGCCTTCTCCCACACCCCTAATCAAACATGATGCCCCTCGTAATCGCAACAAACTCATCGAATACAAAATCTGTGACGGAGATCTCAAAGGTGCCGCTCGCCTTTTGTTCTCCAACGACGTGCTATCACCAGATACCTCTGACACCCTTTAGGCCTTACGGACAAAACATCCTCCAGCTCCAGTAAACCCATATTCTCTCGACCCACCAAAAGCAGGGCAAGCATGCCTTCAAATTCAAAACAAAGATGTTACGAATGCCATTTCATCTTTTAAGCCAGGTTCGGCTGCAGGTTTGGATGGAATCTCACCCCAACATTTGAAAGATTTAACATCGCATTCTGTGGGTGATGCAGGCGAGAAACTTGTAAATTCGATCACTAAATTAATCAACTTTATGTATTCCGGTAATATCAATCCAGAAATTGTTCCCATTCTTTTCGGTGCGAACCTCATTGCCCTCACCAAAAAGGACGGAGGGGTGAGACCAATTGCTGTTGGATCAACACTTCGACGTCTGGCCTCCAAAATTGCTGTTCGACATATTTTACCAAAATTAAATTCGGAATTTGAACCCGTACAGTTAGGCTTCGGTGTAAAAGGAGGGTGTGAGGCAGCCGTCCATGCCCTACGCTCTTTCCTAACTTACGGACAGCCTGACGTGTTGCTCAAAATTGATGTCAAAAATGCATTCAATTCGGTAAATAGGGATACCCTGTTGAAGGAAATAAAACAACATATACCGGAAATATACAATTATCTTCTTCTCAGTTACGCTGAACCAACAAAACTGTTATATCGTTCTAATGAACTGTCCTCGGAAGCAGGTTGTCAACAGGGTGATCCCCTTGGGCCTGCAATTTTTAGTTTAGCAATAAATCCTATAATCAAAAATTTAAATTCTAAATTCAACGTTTGGTACTTGGACGACGGAAACCTAGGAGGTGATGTGGATACTGTGTTTGCGGACCTTTTTTCAATCAAAAATAAATTTGAAGCCATTGGTTTGGAGCTTAATTTTAGCAAATGCGAACTTTTTATAAATAATTGCGACTTAAATTTAAATGACGTAAAACAAAAATTTAATATTTTGGCTCCAAATATTAAAATAGTTAACAGTAATTCCCTTTACCTTTTAGGTTCTCCAATTTTTGATGAATCCATTTCTGAATATATTAATAATTCAATTACTAAATTTCAAAATTCTGCTGACCGTCTCCTTGAAATTAGTCGACATTATGCACTTTGCATCTTAAAATTCTGTCATTTTGTCCCAAAATTTACGTATGTTCTCCGTTGCTGCTCCTTTTGGAATCACCCAGATCTTTTGACACAAGTAGACGACTTAATCAAAATTAGCTTAGAATCAATTCTTAATATGCAGCTGGGCGAGCAATCTTGGGCCCAAGC
The DNA here is from genome assembly GCA_907165235.1 of Zeuzera pyrina. NCBI lineage: Eukaryota > Metazoa > Arthropoda > Insecta > Lepidoptera > Cossidae > Zeuzera > Zeuzera pyrina. Next base: position 19,694,694 of record OU015625.1, on the reverse strand, counting down.
ATCCCTACCCATCCGTTATGGTGGTTTAGGGATTCGCAAAATTTCCAGTGTCGCTTTACCAGCCTTCCTATCTTCTGCCTATAGTTCAGCAAATCTCATAAGTAAAATTTTAAGGGCATCCCCTTCAAAATTTGCGATTGTTGGCTTGGAAGAAGCTAGAAACGCTTTCTTAATTGCATGCCCAGGTCAAAATTTTCCAGTTTCTCCAAATTCACAGAAGAGCTGGGACGACATAAACTGCAAATTTACTTATGACAATCTTTTGAACTGTAGTACAGGTTCGGCGCGTGCTAGGCTTTTGGCCGTGGGTGCGCATGAGGCTGGCTACTGGCTTCACGCGTACCCTTCGTCAAATATAGGAACATTTCTTGAGCCTGACACGCTCCGAATCGCAACCTGTCTACGGCTTGGGGTTCCGGTCTGCACTCCTCATAAATGTCCCTGTGGCAGTATTGTCGACAAGTTAGGACATCACGGACTGTCATGTCAAAAAAGTGCGGGCCGCTTCTCGAGACATGCCGCACTTAACGATATCATACGCCGGTCCCTGGCCACCGTCAACGTGCCAAGTCTACTTGAGCCGACTGGTATTGCATGAGACGACGGCAAGAGACCGGACGGTATGAGTTTGATTCCATGGAAGATGGGCCGGGTGTTGGTATGGGATGCAACCTGTTCAGACACGCTGGCCCCTTCCCATCTACATGGAACTAACAACAGAACTGGTGCGGCTTGTGAAGCGGCTGAAAAAGTTAAAGCATGCAAATACAGGGGTCTAGGTTCCGAATATGATTTTGTCCCATTCGGTGTCGAGACCCTTGGTCCGTGGGGTCCTAGCGCCATAAGGCTTTTTAAGGAAATAGCAAAAAGGTTAGTTGACATCACAGGAGACCGAAAAGCTGGCAGTTACCTCGGACAAAGAATTAGTCTAGCTATTCAAAGGGGGAACGCTGCCAGTATCTTTGGAACCTTGCCTAAAGGGACTCCTTTTAAAAATATATTTTAGTTATTATATTATTTTTTCTAAGGTTTTTAGTTTTAGGTTCATTAATTCTTTTTGATATATCTAATCCATGTGTAGTCTTAAGTTTGTAAATAACTTTTAGAGTAACTACTTAATCTGTGATTTTAGTATAAAGATTATATGACTCAATATTAAATGACGTTTCCAAAAAGAAACATCAATTTTGTTTTAAAAACTTGTCTGACATAGAATGCAAAAATTAAGCTTTCTCCTACTTATCTAACAGTTGAATCGCTGATATCCAATATTAAATTACATTAATTAACAAAAAAATCTGCATCATCCCTACAATCTCAACTTTAAAATGTCGAAATCTAATTACGAGTTTGGCAAACAAATTGAGCAGCTATTATTGAATTTGACTATTTTTCAGTCAGATGGCAACCCGTCTGCTTATCAAATCTGACTTTCCATTAACGAGAATTTAGCTATTAAACGATTCTCAGATGGTTTAAAAAATCGTAGGCTGAATACGATAATTGCAGCAAGAAATTACAATACCCTTAAGGATGCAATACGTGCTGCTAAAAATGAGGAATTGACACATGTAAATACAGGTCACATAATGAACTTTATTCCCAATTTCAGAGATCGTGGTACTTGTCAGTTTAGGGTTCGTAACAATTCTCAGTCAAGAGGCCATAATAATTTTCAGCCCAGCGGCCGGGTTAATTTTCACTCTAGTGCAAGAGGTAGTTATCAAAAATATGGTAACGTTACACAACCACAGAAATACTACCGTGGTACTTATTATAACAACATGAGGAATTTACTGAGAGGAAGTCGTCCCTACAAAGGTGAGGAGGTAGGTCAAAAAAAATCTATAATAATAGCAGAAATTCACAACTAATGAATTTTATCGAAAAAAAAACCGGTTACGACTTCAACTTCAGGTAATAACCAACCCGCGGGGCTATTATCTAAAAATTTGCAGACAGCGACAGTCACGCGATCACTGCACAACCGGTGACTAATTGTAATAAAAAACTTATCGTGTATGACGATAGCGTACCTATGCATTATAAAAAATTACATAAATAAGCGATTTATAGAAGAGATGTTAAATGATAATGAGAATAGGTGCGCACCGAGACTTATAATTGTAAGAGAAATAAAAAGAGTAGACAACGAAAAAGACAAATGTGTAATTTTAAACGATTACCATTTACTCCTGACTAGTGGACATGCAAGTGCTAGATTAATGATAAATAATATCAAAAGACATTATTTTTGGCTGGTCTAGAACACGGTGTTAAGGAATTTATTAAGAGATGTGATAAATGTCAAAAACAGAAACATTCTTTTCACACCAAACAACCTATTGAGATAACATTTGCTGCTAACACAGCTCTTGAGAAGATAGATCTGGACATACAGTAGGTCTATTAGAACGTGACAAGCAAAATAACATATATATCTTGACACTGCAATGCGTATTGTCAAAATTCGTAGAGGCTTATCCTTTGCAATCTAAGGATTCAGTAACAGTAGCTCGTAGCTTAGTTAATAATTTTATACTTAGATATGGATTACCAAGTATTATTGCCACAGATAGAGGTACAGAATTTATTTCTCAAAGAATGATAGGACTATTTATCATTTTAATTATAACAAAACTGACGTCAACCGCTTATCATCACGAAACTTTAAGTGCTATAGAAAATTCTTACACAGCTTTAGGTAATTATTTAAGAATTCAAACTAACAATTATTCAATTAATTATTAAAACTTTCGTGAGACATTATTAACAAACTAATTATTGAACAAGGCTGTACTCACGTGTAATCGGTATAGGTACCAACTAGTTTGGTAGGCTTGGGACCGACTTCAATGACTGTCAAATTTAGTTATATAGGTATGTGTATTGTATTTAAAAAGTTATTTTAATTGTACTTGAGTTTAGATTAGTAAAGGATAGTTATTTTGTAATTTTCAGTGTTTTTTTTTTGAAGGCGGTTTAATTTTTTCCATAAAAATGTTTTATTTCTCCCTTTTGAGTGATCTTGACCTAAATAAATATCTAACGCAAGTCTGCAATTAACTTCTTTCTAATTCCGGAACGTAACGATATACAAGAGAATCATCAATATAAATAAAGGTTATAACCAGGTCGTGTTATCTGGTGTATCTTATAATATCGGTGAAATTTAAATGGAACCACCGCTGAAGTATTATCTACCACATAAAAAAAGAATTTTTAAAACCAGTTCATAAATGACGGAGTTATGAGGTAAGAGACATACAAAAAAAAACAATATACAGTCGAATTGAGAACCTCCTCCTTTTTTTGAAGTCGGTTAATAATACTAATTAAAAATGAAACCAGCAGCAATCTCGATGAAGTATACTCAGGGCCATGTAGAGTTATCAATGAATTAGGCACTAATGTTAAAATTATAAAATATAACGAAGTAGATACCATCAATAAAAATGTAAGTTTTATATACAATAAAGTATATTTTGTACCTTAAGTTACATTATTCCATAATTAATATTAAATATATTATTGTAATTTAACAGAAATTATTCGTAATGTCAGTCATAATTTTTTGATTCTTATGAGGGAAATGTAGTGTGTGTAATAAGTACAAGTGTGTGTGTCGAACCATAACATATATGTAATAATGTAACACGTTTTTATAACAAATGTAGTCAGTCATAAGTCAACAGTTGTTTCAATCACCCGCTCCCAAGTATCATCCTTACACTATACTTACTATAGCTAACTGTTTTACTCATGGTTACGTTGAGAATGAGACGGAAAGAGAGACACGTTTTCGTTCATTCGTTTGACACACTGTGCTAAAGGTGGCAACTCATTATGGCTCCGTACATTAAGATTCTCGGTCCGAGGGTTGAAAGAAATGGTATTACTTTCGTCTACTCTTCGCGTCAATTCTACTCTCAAACAGTGTTTAGCAAGTTAATAAGTCTACATTAGTCTCCAAACTGCCAGTGATACCTCTGACCTGGCTTAACGATCACCATATTTAGGGATAGTTGCGACCAATGGCTTAGCGTGCCTTGGGAAATACAGAAACAGTAATAACTATCAATAGGCGGTTATCTCACCATATAAGTAATTGAGTGTGAAAACCATAGCAAACACTATTATGCTGCAAACGTACATATGTAGCTGCCTTATCGTCACATTTTTGAAAATTAATGAACTTAACGTAACGGAGCACACTTTATGTTGTTATGTTCTCTGAATTGCTAGTCGATACGAACATTTATAATGGATTTCTATAAGCTTTGTAAAAATATCTATGTAGATACGTCATATACAACCACTGGTAAATGTATTGTCTTTCTGTTTTGAACTATGAACAACAACGGCTTGAGATAAACATATTACCTAATATTTTGATAATAAATCTAATTACAACAAGTCTAAAAAATGTGTCACTAAATTTTAATATCGTAATCTTGCATCTGCGGGTAAACTGTTATTTCATTGTAAAGCAGGTTCAGGATTTCTCCCAGAGCCGTTTAATTTCCTTTTGAAACAATTCCGTCTTTCTTAACGGCCTAAGTTTCAGCCTACCGACCCGGAGAGTTAGGGTTTCGATTATCATCTTAACGATTAAATTGATTGGATATTGCCATTTCCCTTTTATTTTACTTTTCTTTACTATCAGAGAAGCCATTTCTGTCGTGGAACATTTATAATTTAAAGAGCGTTACATTTCTAACGAAGAAAAGGAGGGTAGATAGAGGACAATCAAACAGTTTTTAGGTAGTTAGGAATCTCTACTTCTATTGTCAAAAGTCAGGAGCCAAAAATTTGTTCCTATTTCTACTGCAACGTTTAAATGATAGAATTATTCCAGAAGACATTAGGGAATTGAGCAATGAACTTGTTGCATTTTTAGATTATCAAAATATAGTTTCTAGTCATTACAGTCACAAAACGTATGCCATAAAGTTGTAATGCTCCATCATCAAATCTTACTTAGCACGTAAAATTCCTCGCCTGCAAGAATAAATTGCCTTGTCAGTAGATTGCTTGCTCACGCAAACTGCCGACGTTAACAATTCTTTTGATATGAAAGTATAAGGGGTGCGTTAGAACAGAATAAAATGTTTTAGGAACTTTACTCTGTTTGGTTCATATTATTTAATGAAACATATTTTGTGTAGGTATGTATAAATCGATATTTTCTATCGTATCTATAAATATTCCAATTTTAAATTATTGATAGATTAAATTGTTGATATTATATTGGTTTCGATATTTTAATGAATTTAAGTGATCCATAATTTATTGTATAGATCCTTACTTTACGAAATTCCATCTTATGAGATGAAGTCTTATATTTTTAATTTATCTTCGGCCAATTCGAACCCGTTGATCGATACTTGTTTCGGTCACCTACTAACTAGCATCGAAATAGGTGATAGTTAGCTAACCGAACTTGGCCTCTGGAGTTTCTTGAAGACGCTTCATTGAAAAACACGAATCGAGGTCAATTAACAACTTTGAAATTTTGAACGGATAGCTAACTAAAAAATATAAGACTTCATCACATTTATAGGTAATTATTAGATAACAACCTATTGTTACAGAATCGTTATTCAAAAAAAAAATATCTACTAATTTTCTTTATGTTATTAATTACAGTTAACATACTTCAGTAATGTCAATATTTCAATCATTCATTAAAATTATTAATAACGTAAAGCTACATAATTACTCAGTACTGGCTCTATTTAAGAAAGTTCCCCATCAGCAATATTTTCTGCTTTGTTAATGTAAAAGTATGAGCAAAAGCGAACCCTTTTCTGAATTAAAATCACCTTTGGGATCATGCATCTCGACGAAGCAAGATCTTTATTACTCACAAACTGGCCTCTTGGTACTATTTAGGCAATACCGTACCTACTTAAGTGTCTCACTTGTGTGTGTTTATATCCATGTTTTTTTAACGAACTGAAAAAATAGAAAGTTGTAAACTTTCAAAATATGACAAATTAGCGAAAGAACGTACGTGATAAAATGAGCTTTCAGATGAAAAAATGCGTTAAAAGTGATATAAGAACATCGTACACGAAATTGATTCAAGTTTTGGGTTCCTTTCATTTCAAACTACATCCTCGATTTAAAGTTAGAAATTATCTAGTTATAAATAAAATATATACAACTTACTAGATCCCTACGTGTAGATATGTTTAATATTATGTTAGAAGAATGTAGGTATCTGTCAACTTAAATCATTGAAATCCGCTCCTACCTGTGCACGATCTCGCGTAATATGAAAATCTTTTTCCCTACTTTGTGTAAAAAGTGATTCGCGGTAGGTACCCACCTGCCTATTATAGTGGGTAAAATATGACATCGGTTTCGTAAAATTCAAAGAACGTTATATAAAAGGCCTCTTGGGATTCCCGGGTCTTATTACACTTGAGGATGGATTTTTTTATTTATACCGTTGTAGATCTTTGTAGTTTACTTATATTAGTAAACTTTTTAGAGACGTTTGTAAACTTGTGTTTTATTACGATTTTGCGTTGAAAAATTTTTGAGTTTAATTATATTATAAAATTATTACAAACATTTTAAATGTTATGTTTATCGCGATACATGATTGTAATATGTCGCGAGAAATATAGACAACGCTTATTTCACTTTATCGGTACCCAGTTTCATTACTGAGGACATAATTCTTTTTATAATAGAATATTCATCAGGTGGGTAACAACCTGAACATAACTTTAAACCGATACAGTAATTTTTGAGAAAAATTAATGGGTTATTTCCCGAATTTTCTAACTTACAGTTCCGGGTGTACAAATAAGAGTCATACCATCGTGTTTAAAACGTTACTTTTTAGGAGGGTAGCGAAACGGATTCAAAGTTCATTCTTTTACCAGTTTCCAGATCAAAAAATGACTAGGTAATTATAACAAAAAAATAAAAGAAAATTGTACGAATCAATTCGTATGAAGCAACAAGTTAAGCTTAGATTTATGAATGATAAGAATGTGGTCGATAACAAATTCTTTCTCTTTCTCTCTTACCAATTATGCTAATAACTATACTTACCAATATAGACAGATTAGGTAGAATGCAAAAAATTCGGAAGAGAAGAATAATTTAGCATCGGTTGCACGGAAAAAAATTATAGAGTAATAACTCTATCATTTTTTCGAAAAAAGATAGAGTAATAAGTCTATCATTTTTTTTCGTCCATCTCGACGCCCACTTTGCTCTACTTGTTACTGGACCCATGTATGTGATCAGTAGAGTGAAACTTGTTCTTGTTTACATGCATTATTGTATTGTATTGTAAACGAATAAATTGATTAGCCTGAATTAGAAACTAAAAAACCAGTGGGCCATAACTTTATGGGACACTTCTGGGACATACGCCATGGGAATTATAAGGACAAGTATAAATGATGCCTATGAATACACTATTCGCAAAATAGGCAAAGAAAACTTTTCTTTTTCTATTAAGTTCTTCTTCGAGAAGTTCTGTCACCTCGTTCAGTAACAGATCAATCAGATTAAATGAGCTGTTTTTTAAGATAATATTTACAGGCGTAACTTTCAGGAAACACTGAATAATCAATGTACCAGACTAATTTACCAAAACTGGTAGCGTACTGGCACAGTATGTACTGGTAACTGGTACAGCAGTAAACTAGTTCACTCTAACGTTTACTCTGCCCGTGTATCACCGGCGTTAGGGTGTCTAGAAAAATAAACTTGATATTTTTATTTAGTTATTTTATATAAGAACTACATATTACATTATTATTAACACGTCTTTTCTACACAATGTTCACCATAAAAATAATCATATTAATCATCACCCGTGAGATCTTATAACATTATAATAACATAAGTGGGTATGAAATATCCCCTTAATGCAATGTTATTGCCGACTTTTTCGTAGGGTAGTGAAGCCTGAATATGTCCGAAGTCGAGTAAAAGTAAGATAAATACAGTAACAATGGGTAACTCACGATGTTCGATCGAATCAAAGGCTGATAACCGGCAATCTTAACGCACCAATCTCCCAGTTGGATTGGTGAGATTAAAATACCAGCGCAAACTAGACTGATCCGTTATAACCTTAAAATCTTAATACGGACAAAAACGTTCGACCCTAAAGACTACAGCCAAGACTTCCTCGCTCAGTAGCCGAATAATTACGCTCAATTGTATTTAAGGAGCAACTGGCATTCGCTGTGGGATGCTCTTCACTATCCTGTGAAGTCTGAGTCAGAGTGGCACCAATGCCATAACCAGATGCATCGCAGTGGACAGAAAATGGTTTCAAAAAATCTGGACAAGATAACACTGGTACAGATACCAAAGCTGACTTAAGTTCGTTAAAAGCACGAGCAGTATCGTCAGTCCATGTGAAAGAAGTGAAGGCGCACCCTTGCGTGTACTTGTCAAATTATTAGGAGGGGTTGCAATAGAACTAAAGTGTTTAATGAAACCCCTGTAATATGAAGCCGTTCCCAGGAACATTTAAACTTTCTTTCGTTCCTTTCGTTAAATCTAGCGAAATCTTTATTGTACTATGCATTTAACCAACACGAAGTTTATAGAACTCCTTTATCAGTACATGTACATAATAGCATCTTAATGCTGAGGTACTTAGCTTTGATGTCAGGCCGCAGACGTGGAAGCACAAAGTTTATCACTAAATTAAATTCATTTAACACAGAACACAAGTTACCTTTACCGCCATCAAGATAAGAAAAAAAGAGCACAGAATACTAATATACTAGCGTCTACGTCACAGACTTGTATACATAAACTCGACAAGGCTTATAACATTATAGTGAAGATTATTTTCGTCAGTGTTGCCATTTACATTTACATATATACATTTCTTTCGCGACAAACGTCGCGACATTAGGCACATGGAAATAATGAGTGATGAAAGACAGACGAAGAAACTAATAGAACGAAAGTGAGTGGTAGCAGAAGCCAAGGAAGACCAACTTTGACTCATGAAGATCAAAAAGTCAAAGTGTTAGCTGATCCAAATGTCAAAAGCACTCTTAACCTTAGCCTCTGACGTCTGATTAGGGATACAGCGTGAAGATATGTACTTAATTCATTTTTCATTTAGTCAATATTACAATACTTTATCATGTTTTCACCATCAGGAATTGTTATCCCGGGATTATCTCAGAAAACTTATCAATAGATAAGCTTAGGGTAGACGTACTCAGATAAATAGGGAATTATTGTACTTATGTATACAACATTGCTTCATAAATAGGTAATTCTATTGTGATGAATACCCTTTTTGAATCTTAGAACGAAATAAAGGTATTTGTTGTTGGTACTTAGAACGTTTATTATATTGGAATTTTTGTTGCTTGCTAGCTCTGAAGTTGATAGTGATTGATTACCATAGTCTTTTATTGTGAGTCGAGGACAGGGAGCATCCGATCCCAGGTAAATAATGTCTTCTGAGAAGTTTATCAGGGTCAATGCCACACAAAGGGAGGATTATGTAAATATATACCAAGTTTAACAAAAAAACATATTGGATGATGTTCCCAATGTAATTCAAATGTTATCAGCTTTTTTCTATGCATAGCGTATTAAAATAAAAATCAGAGGAGTAAGTCAAACCTTGCTTACCCATTATATTTCGGAATTATCTGGTTCCAGCTGTTAGTTTATTTGATACAATTGATATATGTTTTAACGTCTGAACAGATAAACTTCTGGAAAAAGAAGCCAAGAAAGACCAAGCCTGACTTACGAAGATCAAATAGCCAGAGTGTGAGCTGACGCAAATGTAAAAGGACTTGCATGCTGTGAAAAATTTGGAGGAGATTGAGGAGATTTGAGGAAGTGAATGAAGTATGTACGTACTCCGTTAGGGATACAGCATGAAGTTATGTATGTAATAATTTTTGTTTACCTTATATTATAATAAATTGTAAAATTGTAAATAAATGAAAATAATAACTACCTACATCACATAATATTTAATATGTTAGTAGCATTTAGAATCAGTAATTGGCAAAAGGCACAGAAAACTGTAATTTAGTAAGATATAATATGTAAAATTGCTGTTGATTCTTGTTAATAAATAAAATTAAAAAAAAAAATAAAAAAAAAAAAAACAATATGTATTCGACTTCTGTCACTAAGTTTAAGTTAGGAATCTTTAATATTGTAGCCGAATACAACAAAATCTAAAGAAAATATCTATTTCAAGATAGAAATCTTTATATATGAAATTCCTGTGTGTGTGTGTTCGTAATTCTTCTCCCGGACGGCTTGGCCGATTTCGATGAAAACTTTTTTTCGTACTTATGGGATCAACTGAATGGTTCATAGCAATAGTTGGATTCGGTAGGAGGCCATGGTGTCGAGATCCATTTTTTTTTTAAATTTTGCCGACTAAATTTTTTTTATACATTTTTTTTTATTTCTCAGATAATAAAAGTTTATAAGTACCCATTATTTCCACGCGGACAAAATCGCGGGCAAAAGCTAGTTATTAAATTAATTATTTTTGTAACGTTTATTGTTTTTCCTTGTTTTTTTCAATTCAATTTCATCGACTAAATGATTTAATTTTGTTAATACAAGTTTTTGCTAACAATTATTAACTTGTTTGCACTCTAATTTGGGGAATTGAAAAACAGAATGTACTAGTAGTGAAAAGTTAAAGGCCTTATTATAAGAAACTGAAGTAGATAGGTGATGGGCTAGTATTTAGTAACTGTTCGAATTTGCCATCATGAAATAAATTCTAATATTATGTGGTGGTAGTTATATGCAAACTTATCTCATTATACGACCACGCAACGAAGTTGCGAACACTGCTAGTGACATATACATACCTGCAATACTTTGTATAATATAGGTACAAAAAGGGTCAATAAGTAAAACTGACACGTCCATCGCATCACCATTGGATTTTAATCGCCTCTACTGCTTGGAATCAATTGCTCTGACCCTACTAAATCCTTTTCAGCTTAAAAGTCTGAACAGTTGAAAGGCTACGGTTTAGTATACTTCCAGATAAAAACTTAGGAAGTTTTTTAATTTGAATGTTAAAAAGATAATTAGTAATAGGCAATGCTGCCAGTCTAGTAGGTACCTTAAGCAATGACAGCTTTCTAAGCGGCAACTTTGAGGAAGTCTATTAAGTATTCAAGATAATGTGTAGTTTTAAGTTTGTAAATATAAACGTATGTATGTACTAATATAGTATTTATGGGTATATAATAGTATATAAATATGGGTATTAGTAATATGTTCGGAATTAATGTCCTCTTTTCAAGAAATTAATTAGGATGATAATACATATTCAATTTGTTTAAGTATTAGTAGAAACTGTGCTTAGAAAAGAAATCGAGTAGGTAGATACCATCTCAATTTCTTTGTATAAGGCTTGCGTCTTCGTAATGCAGAAGGCTAGTTAAGCCATTGATATCGACTATCTCTGTATGGTCCTTAAGCCAGTAATCGTATAGAAACCATATAAGAGGATTGAAAACTCTGACAATAGATTGAACCACTAGATTACCTCAGCCACTCTGACTCCTTCGTGGAATATTGAGGCACATCTGTGAGACATAAATATGCTTTTACTGAGATTTTTGACCAAGTTTAACGATTAACACTTTGTACCTGAAGCTAAAGCTAACCTCACCTAAAGCGTGTTTCTAAGGTAAAAGGTAGTGTAGACACGCAATAGTTGACTGTTGCTTGATCTCGGTCATTGTATCAATTTCAGAAGTGCTGAATCATACATTTTTGAACCTACAAGCGCGACGTTTCAATATATCACAATAAATTTCAGTAATAAATAATAACACTTAAATACGACGATTTTGTTATGTTCTGATGTGACATTATGTTCAGTCTACTATGATTATATAATAAATGAATGTCAAGCCCAAGAAATACGAAACAGAATTTCAAATTGAAATTACTTGAACGATATTAACGATCATGTAGAAAGTACAGAATAACGTTCATATTATAGAATTTATAGAAGGTTATCATTACTGTAAGTTTCAAAGTGAACTTTATTCTCGTTAGAGTAAAACCCACATTGAACCAATCAGCGTTTTTCGAGCTCTTAACTTTGTTTTTCTTAGAACCGTAGTTCTCTCTTAGAAAATGAAACAGAATGAAATACAATACCTTTTACGTGCTAATACAAAAGACAAATGTACCTAAATACAGCTAAGTATTTAGAGATTGTAATTCTATAACTAGAACAAATTTGTATTAATAATTTAAATATGAACTCTGTTTAAACGTTAGAAATTTAAACGAACGCGTCATATCAATACATCACGCGTTATTATTGTTAGATCTCAGTATAACATTTTAATCGTCACAGATTTTTCTACATAAAATGTCTAACTTATTTTTGGATATGATGAAACAACCTATGCCTGTGTTTAAAAAATATACTTTAAAACGAAGCAAATTATAATTTTATTGCTGTTTATTGAATAATCAATCTAGACTATAACTACCTATCTATCAGCCCTCTAGCCCAGCCTAGAGAATAATACAATTTCCCTCGCCTGTTGTGTGACACCAGGCGTTTGGGGCCGCGGTCCATCGGAATAAGGTTTTTTGTTAGTATTTGAAGACATCGATAAATCGTAACAAAAATAGCGGTCGGCCCTATTTGTGCACTTTTAACATAAACATGTAAATTGTAAACATAGTCTGTACACAAGTCAATCCATAAATTTCATAACACAAAACACATTTTAATTCATTGGACATATCTCATATCAAATTAATTATAAATTATAATTAAAATAATAAATTAGATGTTTTTAAGTGTTTTTTTAAATTATGAGTTACTGGATATTATAATATTATGTTACATTTGTTATTATAATGTAATGTACATAATTATTTACCTTTTCCTTGCAGATAATTTCATACAAATAGGATTGTAAAAGTACAATTGATGGTTCATTGGTTGATGTAAAAAAATCCTATAATAATACGAATAGTGCACTAATTTTGTTTATTAAACTATAACCTACCAATAGTTGGAGTTTGAGTACCTAATAGTAAAGTAAATGATCTTCAATATTTTAAACATTACGAAAAGGTTAAAGCCGCCGGCTAATGATGATGATAACTTAATTTTTTTAAGAATGTAATATCTACATATTCTTATATTAATGTAGTTGATCAGTTTCGCTCATGTGACATAAAAAGGAATTTAGATATGATGTAGGTACATTTGGATTGGGTGGTTTGAACGGTTCCATAAAAAGTAAAAAGTAAAAGTAAAATGATTATTATTTTTTTATAAGAGTACCATTCTTAGATTGTTGTTACAAATAAGTGAGTTCACCGACTGTTGCTTCATCTACATTACTATGTACTTTTATTTATCTGAGACTGCCTGTTAAAAACAACCCTCTAATTGTGTCTGAAAGAACTACAAAAAGTTGGCGAATTCGAAGGCCATTATCTGGAAAGATATTGTTTTATGGTGAAAACAAATTCAATAGATACCTATTTGGAGCGTGTTTTTATTTCTGTTGGCACTAAAAAGGTCGCAAATATCTCATTCGTACGGAAGACATGGGTCGCATAGTATCGAATTCTTAAAGAGATTTATTTTTTCGATGCCGCGTAAGTATTTATGTTGCCTGCCTATTGAGGTAGGTACAATGTATTTGAGATTTTCCTCTGCGGAACACGATTCCTACATTAATACGACTACAGCGCGTAAAGTGTTGTTATCTGAGATTTTCTCTTTATTTATTTAACGTTTAGGGTGTGTCGTACTGTTAGATTAATTATTTAAAACTGCAAGTATTTTTCAGTTCTTATACATACACACATATATATCTTCACGCTGTATTCCTAAAAGGCTACATAATAGTTTGTAAATTTCAAATTAACACAGTAGGTATGAGAGATAAGGAATCGAAGACAGCGATCATCGAAGGGCCATTTTATCACCATCTTGTTTGATTTTTGCCAGAAATTTCTCGAATTTCGTAATTTGGTACTATTTATTATATATTGCATTAGCAATGTGTAACATATTATGTACACAATTAAAAAAATGTTTTAAAAAGTTTCGCCTGATCTCCAAAATGTATTTAAAAAATGCTGGAATGTGATTAATTATATTTAACCTCTTGTCAAACAGTACCTAATGTTCCGACCTATAATAGTTTCCAGAGTAAATACAAATAATGGAGTTCAGGCTTCATTTCGCCACAGCTATCAATTACCTCAAAAGAGTATTTTCTTGGTGAGAATTTTAGACAGAACGTTTTCGTAGATTTAGAAAAATTGGTGTTACAAAATATGGCAATGTATAAATATGTCACCGTCTAAACCAGATTTTAGAGCAAGCTAGTTTTGCCTAGGCCATACCATCTTTTCCAAGCCACGATAAGACCAATATTGTCTAAGCCAAACTGGTTCGTCCTAAGCCCGATGGGAGAAACCGGTTTAACCTAGGATAAACTGATCTAATTTTGTCTAATTGGAATGATTAAGTGAGCGTGATTTCCAGATCGTGTCTCACACGCACCGCGCTCTCTTATCCGCTCTTCGCTCGCCCCGCTCATTTATTTCAACTGTCTTTAAAAAATTGTTTAAAAATTTAAATTTCGCTGTTACATTACATAGTTTTTTTTGTATTTTGTTATGGATAGACTTATGTCTAGTAGACAAGCTGATCAAAAACAATAAAGAGACCAGTTTTAAAAGTACCTACTGTAGAATAATATAGAATAGACAAAATTATTTCAGACTGGGCCGTACCAGTTCTGTACTATCGTAGTTGTATTCTAGAGAGCACGTATTATTAATAGGACCAACCTGTTCAACCTCGGCTAAACTGGTTTCTTCTATCAGGCTTAGTACAAACCAGTTCGGGCTGGGCAATATCGGTTTATCCTGAAGGAATGGCTTGGCCTAGACAAAACAATTTCCAAAATCTAATTTAGTCGGCTTCATATGTACATTATATATGACATAAATTTATTGATAAAGTCTTTATGGTAACTTTATGTCAGTCTTTTTTTGAGGAAGCGAAAAAATTATGTAAGGATCGCGACGCTTGGCGCTCCGTCCTCTTTGACTACCCCGTTGGGGATTCAGCGTGAGGATACGTATTAATGTTATTTCAGAAAAGTATGTAAGTTATGCATTTTAATAATAATAAAATTTCATACAATTAGCCAAATTGCGTCACCCCAAAGTAAGCACTATGGGTACCACACAACAAACTGGGAGAGTTCCCAGTAACACCCGGACCCTAAACAAATTTTAGAGAAGTTCGTTTCCTAAATTGACCTCACCGGCGCGCGGCGATCGAATCCGCGGCCCCAGCATGGAATTCAGGGTCAGCCAGTTATCTTAACCAACTACTACATAGGTAATATTTCACGTGCGCGAATAATTTGATGAATAATTAAATAAAATTTTGTAGATCTGAAAAGTCTCTAATCAATAAATATTACAGCGATATTTATAGATTCCTTATTAATTAATTTAATTTAATACTTCTATTGGATTGTATATTTTATTCATAGATAGGTTTAACATTAATTAAACGTTACGTTAACGTTAAACATTAATATGTAATTATCGAGAGAATTTATAATGATAATAAAAAATGGCAATTTTTAGACCGTAGACATTTTAAACAACAATTTTATGACGACGAATTGAAAATTTTGACAGCAGGGATCTCAATATTTCTAAGTGATTATAATACGTAGGAAAGTGATATTTGTTAACCTAATTCTTCATTTCATTGACTCTTATTTTGTCAGTTGCGTTACACGATTGGTTAACTTTTATAACACAAAAAAAATCAAATAAACCTCTTTTAAAACAGAAATATAAATTTTTCGGACTAACAGAAAAGATTTATACCTCTACATTTTCTGTGTAAATCTAAACGCACTGTTCAAAACTCCAGTTGGATTCTTCAAAATTATATAAGTTTACTTTTATTTCAATTTCATACATACTTTATCATTTTTAGTTGTATTCTCTTTTTATTACTTTGTTTACTTAGCGGTCCCCCGACGTGACGACGCTTGGATATATTACTAATACTATTTACATTGAAACTTATCACAAATTTAAAGAGCTATGAGGTACATATTATTTTTTTACTTTTAGGAGGTTTTGTTTGAGTCGGGAGTTTTGTAAATTTTAAATTTAAGCTTTTTTTCATGCTTTTCAAACACTACGATCTACATTCTATCCCCCCATTCACGCAAATACTTTCCGGGACGATACACGAAATTGAGACACGAGATCTCGCGCCTCGCCGAAATCTGAGTATTCTGACAATAATTGTCTGATCTATCATCAGATCCTGATCACCATCTATCTATCTATCTACCTATTCATAAAGACCATTTCAATGAGCCTAAAATGATACCTCTTCTGTAAGTGGCGAGGAGTTGAATATCCTGCTGACTTCAGATGATGCTGCAGCATCTGGTCAACGTTACTATGTTATTGTGACATTATTGAAATCACAGTATACTAAATTTCGCATCGATTAGACTAATAGATGCTCGCGTCCCTTTAAAAACTAAAAAAGAGCTGATATTCTTCAAACGGCTGAACGGATTTTAATAAAACATGTCTAAGAACCACCGCTAAAAAACTTGCTTTCAAAAAAAAACCACATCATAATCGGTCCATTCGTTTAGGAGCAACAGCCACACACAGACATGTAAAACTTATAACACCCCTTCTTTTGCGTCGTGGGTTAATAAATAACAATAACTGTTTTTCCATATTCTTCGTAAGCTAGCGCGCGCGCGTTTGTATGGTGCTGTAGATCTATTTTAGATTAAATTATTGTTTATCACTGCGTCACCTTAATATATTTTATTGATTCCATTTTTTCAGAAATATTGAAGATAGACTTATTCACATTATTTGATTCAGTAACATGTTTCTAGAACTTTTATGTTTACATCTGTAGTATTATAAAACAGTTACGCAAATATCTTCAATCTGCAGACACGAATTTGTAACTACATTTGTATTACAGTATTTTTAGCCTTCTCAGATTGTGGAATAAACGTTTTTAAAAATGTCCTCCATTTCTATGTTGCTGTGCCTCCTTAAAGCTTCTGAATGGATTTCGATGAAGATTGCACTGTTTCAAAGACTAAGATCCTAGTTATGTATTAGGGTATGCATCATTACGGTGTTTTATTGAGAGGGGGTAGAACCAGTTATCATTGAAAACACACTTTATAGGCTTCGTTTACGTATATAAATATTTAATAATAATAAAAACAAATGCGCTAGTCAATAGACACCAATCATCCGGCTTAAAAATAGGACATTACCTGTGCTATGAGAACCAGACGACGACTACCAGGGGCGTCTCCCAATACACCCAGACCCAGACCTGAGACAATCTAGAAAAGTCCGTTTTCTACATTGACCCAACTGGGAATCGAACCCAGAGCCTTCCGCGCTTAGATGCAATGCAAATATTATGCCCTATTTATGAGAATCTATACATATAATAAATTCGTAGACTTTCTCCGTTTGTAAGCGTATCACGTAAATACCACTTATTGAATTCAGAATCTAATTTCAAAAGAATATGAACCTTCTATCTGAGGAACATACAGTGTTTATTTTATCGAAATCGACCCACTCAATCAAAAGATAATAAAAAAAAAATCAAATTTAGTTAGAAACCCTACAGCGCAATTAATTGTATAGGGATTACTTATAGAGATTACTAGATTTTGTGTTTCTCTGGTGAAATAAGACTCAACTGTATTAATAAAAGTATTTAATATTATTTTACTTGAAACAAATATTGGTCTTAACCTATGAAATTGCCGTTTAGTATACAAACAGTTGAAGTATTTTTTTACATATTTTTTTTGTTTCTATTAATCAAAGTGTGCACCCATGCTATCGATGCATCTCTTCCAGCGCAGTGGTAATTTTTCAATGCCTTTACTGAAGAAGGTGTACGGGAGGTAACAAACTATTCAAAGCTATTTTGTACTGCCTCTCGGGTATAGAACTTTTTCCTACCAAGAAGTCCAAATTTTGGAAAAAGTAGAAGTCTGTCGGCGCAAGATCTTGTGAGTACGGTGTCTATACTGATGAAAAAGATATAAATGTAGTGAAAATAAAACATTAATCAATAAACAAATGACCGAATTTAAAAATAAAATTCCATATTTTTAAAATAAAATTCATTTGAATTTAGAATTTATTGCCAGCCATATACAAATTACATTTGAAATGGCCAGTATTGTAGAAAAGCAACTTCATAGGTATACTATTATTATCGATAATTTTTATTTTTCAGTTTGCTTTTTAATATCCGGACATAGCTTCTTGTGTCCGGACGGAGAAGTACGCAACGTAACAAACATTGTTTCTGTTGCTCCTCAACTGTAATCACGGAAGTCCTGCATCACGTTGACCGCTCTTTCAGCTACATCGTTCACTACTCTAAGCATTGAGACTATTTTTTTAGCTCGGAAAAACAAAGCATTACTCGCACATGTAGAAGAAACATCGTCTAGAAAGCTATCATCAATTTTCTAACAAGAGAACAATGTCTTGCTTTCGATTGATATGAAATCATTGATATTCTTCTCAGAAACAAAAATAATCGTTGATTAATTAGACTGCTGTTAAATACAATTAGACACATACGACACAATTAAATCCAACATACCATATAATGTACCACAAAGTTCTTCCTTCGATGGAATGTATCGTTTTTCATGGGTTGAGAAAGTTTCATTGGCTAAATTTCCCACTATTTATACCTTTGTCTCAAGTTATACGTCATCATCAAATAGCTATAAAGCTGCTACTTCATTAGACAAATACCATAAATGTTGGTTAAATTTCTGCTGAGCAGCCTTCCAAATAATTTTGTCTCCTTTTTCATAAGCTTCCAATGACTTCAGAAGCACAAATCCTTGTAGGGTACTTTAACTGCTAATATGCATTGAAGACACGGTTTGAGGTAGATTATTACAATAAATAAACAAACGTCTAACAGTGCTATCTTGGTGTTATTAATTAGTCTCATCTGAGAACTGAGAAATGACATTTTAGAAAATAAATTGCTCATGCCATCCGTCGAGCTTGGTGCATGGCGCCTTGAGGTCTGATTTTAAATTTTCTGTCTGTATCTCTACCTAAAAATATTACAGAAAGCTCTATTAGCTCTCAATAATCATCTCTGGCTATTACGTTGGTTAGTTCAGCGAGATAAAATCAAGCAATTTTTTAATCTCAGAAATGGGTAGGCACGATTCTGTCTTTTCTCAGCAGTATTCTATTTTAAGGGGAACGATTTTTCTCAATGATTTATGAGATCTAAGAGTGGAATGCCAGGACTTGTTTTATTTTTACTTCGAATAAGCTTTTCAACACCACTTCATACACATCTGGTGGCAAGCATAAATTAGCATTTCTCGATCAAGTTTTTGCTCAAGGAGCACACAGACTCCAATTCAGTATAATAATGTTTTCCAAACATTTTGTGCCTGTTCTTTGCCCGTAGATATATGTATAGATATAAACATTTTCTTTCACAGTTAAATTAATTTTACGAATATTACAAAACAATACTGCGAGAACTTGTATATTTGAAGGAAGTTTTGAAGCCGTCGCTTGATGTTTGGCATCACCTATTAGGTGTAATAAATCTTTCTTTGAACTACGTGATTTCATCAACATGTTTACTAATCAAAATATACATGTAAAACTGACAAAACAATAAAAACTACAAGCTCATTAACACGTAGGCGTACGCGCTCAAGTAATTATGTACTGAAAACTTTAGATGCAACTCGGCAGGGGTTGCAGTAGTTTAAATTGCACGAAACTTTATTTACAATTGTTTTAACATAAAACAAATAAAATTAGAGCCTATGCGTTAAAAAGAAACAACTTAGATTTTTTTGGGACACTGAAACAACTGGGACAACTGGGACAATGAAAACGTAGTATACTGTACTATGAAAATATATTTAGAAAACAAATTTTGTGTATGTTTGTTAGTTCATTCGGGTGTTAGTTAGAAATTCTCAAAATAGATTTGAAGTGGATTTTGTAACATATGAAAAATTAGGATCCAAGTTACAAACTGATTGTCCTTATAATATATCATTACGCTATCTTCATTATAAAGATAAAAGTGATTGTAATAAAGTATTCATTTAATAGAATAGCAATTAATTAAAGTCATTGGCACAACTACAGAAGTTGCTGTCTAAATTGACTAAGAGACTGTCGGCTACGCAGTAACTTAGGGTTCTGTGATAATTTCGGACACTATAACTTTCATTTAATACTTTAACATTAAATTTAAAAAAAGATCATGTGTAGGTTGAACTCGCATGGAGAGAGTTCCATACTATAAATCATCGCACTACCTTAAATTTTTTTCATATCATCTATTGTACAGAAACCCAAAATATTATAAAAAATCGTCAGCGAAAGACTTTTCCAATCATAAAATTTGTTTTTTGTTATGACAAAGGAAAATTACAAACACATACTATCATACTGTTGTGTATTGGTACCTATCTTTTCAGATACCGAGAAATAAAATTCTATACAAGTCTTTAAGAGTACAATTTTTTACAAGACGTACAATTTTCGTCTAGGTTTTTCTGTACTAAATGAGTTAGGTCCCTATATTCCGTATTTTTTTTATTTTTTTTACACTACACTACCGTTATTAGATCTTACTATATCCTTATAAATATGTACCAAACTTTAACTTTTTCGCCTAGTAAATTCGGAGAAAATAAGCTGTGACAAAACAGATAGCCATGCGAGTGATTCTTTAAGGATTCAGTTTTTTCAGCGGACGTACAGAATCAAAACGGGTTGAAAATAACCATTCTTAATTTTTTTATTCTCAATGCTGGTTTTATATTACCAACTTATGAACGAATGGCGACCATGGCGTACTAACATATAGGTGAACATATGGATAAATAGCGGACAGACTGCTATGAAACTGAATTCCATGATCAAAAAAACAATTATCGTATTCGAAATTAAATCCAACACAAGTTCGATAAAAATCTTTAATGAATAGAATCAACAAGATCAGGTAAAACTAATTTTTTTAAGAACTGGATACTGAATACTGTGAATACTGGATATAATTAGAAAAAAGAATTTTTCCAAATCACAGCCTCGGATCTACGATTTTTTCGAACCGGGGCAAAAACTTGATAGTGGCGCCCCCTCTCTTCAGTTTTTAAGAAAAACTGTTAAAACTGACAAATACAAAAGTTTGCTTTTCAAACATATTATATTAAGATTCGATTACTTGATGAAAACCTATGAGATTGTAGGAAAAGAGGCTTAACTTTTTCGATATTTCAAGGATTTGTCGCCCCCATGAAACTACCGCCCGGGGCAAATACCCCCGGTTGCCCCCCCTTAGATCCGGGGCTGCCAAATCATGTCGGGGTTGTATGTAGTCGTTGGTAGGTTGGCCACATGACACGTTGAAGGACTGAAACTGGTATTCACTGATGATCATCGGAGTTGACTCTGGTCACCTCCATAGTGGAAAGATGCGGAGATTTTATTCAAATTAAGTTGTAAATGTTATGTTACAAATATTTCATAAAGATCTGGAGTTTAACGTGAGTCAAAGAATCTCAGATACCAATATTGATGACTATCGTGCAGATATGATTCTGAGAGGTCGAACAAGCCCTTTGGCTCTTTGTGAACTTATGAATAGTTGTACACCTAGACACATTAGCTGGTCAATCAGGTAGTCTTATTTAGGTCTAGGGTTTATTACAGAAAGATATGAATATACAGGCTTGAAGACGTTTCATAAACCCAAAAAAAATAGATATTTCATGTCTGCCAGTGAATGAACTCAGCGGAAGTAAACGGAGAAATGAAAACACTGTTTTCGCTGTGCATCACTGTATCGACGATGTTTATTCTGGCCTTAAAAATAGGTACATAATAGAAAAATATAAATAAGAACAGCTCTTAGGTGAATCTTAGAGATTCGTCTCTTGCGTAGTTCTCATCCATTTAAATGCCTAAAGTTTTATGAAACATGTATTTCTGCTATGATTGTTTAACAAAATGTCACTTTCAGAGTTCACGTTACTGTTGGTGTTGATTTGGGAACCACTCCTAAAGCTAGCTAAGCATCGCAATGTTGGCACTCAGTTCTACATAGGTAAATACAGTAGATCCTACACGTGCCCGACAATATAACTACTTAACGTAGTATACATGCATATGTAAAATCTCTACAATAAGACTGAATTTGATGTTGGTGCGAAAATAGATTGAATCCTGGGAAAGGAATTAGGCCACTTTTTTAAACTTTACGCGGACGAAGTCGCGAGATACCACTAGTGTATAATATGTCCTATTTAAGATTAAGTAAATGTATTTATATTGGTACCTACATACATCACGTTGGTTGATGTATGTAGGTTGTCTTTCACTAAAACAAACTGAGCAAATATGTACTTATAAGTCTATATTTTCCTAAATTGTTTCTAGATTATCGAAGTTTCGTCTCTACGATCCTTAGAAGTTACATTCGCTTAACTTTTAAAACCAGATGACTACACAGAACATTCTTTGAAACTAATAATGTTGAAAGTTCAAAAATTACCCTTTAGTTTGCGCTATTCATGATAATTTTGACGTTGCCAAAGAGTTTAATGTTGTTATATTAATTTAATTTGCTAAGCAAGACGTTAATAAAGTCTTATTATTTTCAATGTCGACAATCGCTCAATCAATCAGCCTTCGGGCACCTGTTACTGTGAATTTGATTTCGAACTGTGTGAACGGCTATTCTTAACAGATATGCAAATCGTTTTTGTGTAATTAATTAATTGTTTGAAAATATCATTATATTAATACGTGAAGCGAAAGCTTCGGATTCCTTTTTAAGAATATTGCGCGCACGGAAGAGTATGAGATTTGGCATAGTTAAGGTTTACATGGAGAAGGAATGCAGAAAGTTAAAATTTATATATAATACTCAAATGTTTCAAATCATTTAAATAAAATAAAATAAAACATTAATTGTTTACGTTCATATTGCCAATGTCAATGTCAAACACATTATAAGATATTGTTGCCAAATAATTTTAACAAATAATTACTGACAGGTTGACTGAATGAGTTTCGAGCTGTGAATTTTGTGTAATTCGCGAACTGTGTGCTGTGGGCTGTTTTAGGACTGGAGTGTACGTCGAAAGAAAAAAATCGATTATTTTATATTTAAGGTCTAATTCCGACCATTGAGTGACCAATAGTTATGTTAAACTGCTGTTTTTTCATGCATAAGTACCGCGTTTGAACTCTCTTGGAAATGTGTGAAGGGAAAAAAATACAGCACTTAACCATAAAAGGAAACAACATTAACGGTTTTCGAAAGGTCTGGATTTTGCTCTTGCAGTTTCTACACGACAACCAAGAGAATGTTACTATTTATTAGTATTATTAATGACAACACGGCCTCTTATTGGTTCGAATACTGAGTTATCACCTGGAGAGTGTTCTCACTGTCACTGTCACTGTGTGTCACTGTAATTTGTTTAAGGACGCCTAGTACACCTCTGCAATCGACATCTAATGGGATAGTTATTTAAAGTTATTAAATTAGACACAAGAAAACATCACACAAAGATACAACATTTATTTCTTATGGCTATGGTTCATCACATTGGTGGATTCAATGAGTTACTTCAATGAGTTGACCTACGATTGTTGTGACAGCTTGCACGCTAAGCCCCGGTGCTTAAAATGACGAATCTAATACGACACAGGATTATTGCAACAGAATGCACGCCATACCCTGGACCCTACTGGCGACTCGATTATGACCCAAAACTATTTCAATAGCATTTGGTACTTTAATCGAGTGCTGAAATAACAAAATATCAATAGACTACCAATCCACCCCGCTAGGCACGGGTAGAATTTTTTTTTAAATAAAATACAACCCATGTTATTCGCTGATGAAGTAGCTTTCTATAGGTCACAGAATTTTTGAAATCGATTAAGTAGTTTTTGAGTTTATCCATTACAAACAATCAAAGTTTTTCTCTTTTTAATATTAGTACTCGTACTTATATCAAAAAATTACTCTGATTCTATCATTCTATTTTGTATTTGATATCTTTTGTTTAATGTTAGAAGTTACGTTAGAAGTGCAAAAATCTGTTATTTTACATGATCTATTAAATTTTACTAATTTTCATGGATATCTTACCCTTGACCAAAAAATCGATAATGACAAATTTGTTGTCACAAAAAGTTCAAATAGTTGCGACAGTACTGTTCCCCTATATATGTTATGGATTTGGACTTCCTCATACTGTACTGTAAAAAAACTGTATATTGTACAGTGGTACGGTACGGTGCGGTTGGTAACCCTATGTATACTGCAAAGCGAATGTGCCGCGGCAGAGACAGGTGATGCGCCATATATCTGTCCTGTAAACTGTAATACAATAATACTGGTTAGTTTAGGTGAAGTTAGTATTTTTACCACAATGCGCAAGCCGAGCTAGTTAAGCGCGGCAAAAACCGGCAAAGTACCGGATCAGAATCGGCTTGGAGCACCACTTCTCTCGTCTCTCTCGTTTTACACTCCGATCCTCCTAATTTTTGCATACCTATACATACATACTACATATCTTCACGCTGTATCTCTAACGGGGTAGTCAGCGAGGACGGAGCGCCAAGCGTCGCGGTCCTTACATATTTCTTTCGCTTCCTCAAATCTCATACTTCTCATACATTTTCGCCTAGATATGCGAGTGCTTTTGACATTTCCATCGGCTAACACTCTCGCTATTTAATCTTCATAAGTCAGCCTTGGTCTTCCTTGTCTTCTTTTATCGCTCACTTTTGCTCTGTAGATTTTCTTCGTCAGTCTTTCATCAATCATTCTTTCCACGTGCCCAAACCATCTAAGCATTCCTTTCTTCATTTTTACAATAAGCTGTCGTGCAACTCTTTCATACTGCATATAGATTTTTGCATGTAGTTGTGGAAAAAGCCGTTTGGAAAATTGTATAATTCATACCCAAACCAAACTAAAAGTGGAACAACAAACTTTTGAACTTCAACGATATGGGAGTCGGTAATGTGCACATTATCTAGGTAAAATGCGGAAAGCTCTTTCTTGATTCCATACGTTAACGGAGCAAATCAGTGATGTAATCTTCAGATTAGCTAGATAATGTACGCATTGACAGCTTTTCAGCTTTAAAGGTAAAGGTTTAAATATATGCAAAGTAACTACTAATGCAAATTTACACAGCACTGATTAAACATTCATCTGGGCCTTCATTTAAACACCCACAATTGCTAAGATTGTTTGTCTTTGAAAACCATGTAACATGCGCAAATTAGCGGGATAATGCTGGGGGGACATCATCTTATAGCGGCTTATTGAGCAGATTGAAATGTTGTATTTAATATGATATTTGTACATTTTACGAGCTTTAAATTATCACAAGACTAATGGCGAAAAATGGATAACTCGCAACAAGCTTTTGATTCCAATAAATGATTTGTTTTAAACATGACGTAATTTGTATTACCTACAAAAGAGATGTTTACACATTCAAGGGGTTTCTGGCTATGATATTGGTGTTGTCGAATGTTACGTAGTAATTTTACATTCTCTATAACGCCACATCAACGTGCATTAACGTCACATATTATGTATATTCGAATCTCAAAGATTTTAATAGAATAGTTTTTTGGCTGTGGAATCTAGTCCTTTAGAAGCTAAATAGCTGGTGTGTGGTTTTGAAAAATATTTTGCTACTAGTGAAATTAGCAATAAATTTGAATTTTGTTGTAATTCTTTTGTTTTCAGTATTTTTTGTTGTTAATATGTCAAAAATGCATGTTTTTTTGTCAGTCCTATATGCGTTCCTATACTATTCATCTGTTTGTGATAAAACTTTTTTGAGTTGTTGTGAATTTGATATTAAAGAACATGGTAACGAAGTCGCGGCCAACAGCTAGGAGCTAATAAAAATTATTAGCTTTTGATGTAGATAGAAACTTAGCATCACCTAAAGTAGAGAGAGCAATGTTGTTACAACATTGTAACTTATTATGATTGTAGATACTGGTACATTAGACCCGCATTGAGCTCTTAACTAAGCAGTTATTATCTTATCCTTTTTTAAGAGTAAGAATCTAATGCTTTTTGTTTAATTTTAAGATCTTTCAAGCTTAATAAAAAATAAATCTATTTTACAAAACAATTTTCGTTTGGCTGAATTTAAATAAGATTATGATGAACCCCGCGGGACCTTGAATACAATTGATGTTATTTATGCAGACGGTACAGGAAAAACTACTCAAGATTTATTACAAGTCCATTAGTTTTTTTGTCGAGTGCACAAGGATTAGACAGACATATAATATTTTTGAGATATGTTTTTTTCTACGAGTCCCTTACGTATAATGTGTTAAATATCTGTTCTTACAGATTTAATCTTACTATAGTTTTATTATAGGTATACTAGTCCTTAAACACAACTTCATTTTCGTAAAATTCGAAAAAGCCTAAAGTTCAAATTACATCTCTATATCAAATATCTGAAGTCGTTTGACATTTAGTATGGAGATGTAATATGTAATTTGGTAGAGAGATGTGATACATAATTGGGTATAGAGATATAATATATTATAAAACAAAGCATTCCCTATCAAGGTTTAGTGTCTCTTTACAAGTACAAATTTTTTTTAATATTAATTTCGTAATTTCTATAAGAACACTCTCTTTGATTATGTTATGTTAGGTCAGTATTTTTACTACAACGCGCGAACAAACCGAGCAAAGCAAGCATGGCTCGACAGCGGCCGGCGAAGCGCCAGAGCGGAATCTGCTCTATGAGAACACTTATATAAATTTACTAACTTACTAACACATATTACTTTCGTAATTTGCTCCTCTTACCAAAATGTTAAGTACTTTTTTTCTCATCTCCCTACACTCCATTAATTCTCTTACACAGGAAGTACACTGAACAAGCGCTTACCGTTCATATAATAGGCTGTCCCCTGTTTTCCTCATCGTGCGGAGGTTATTCACCGCACAAGCGTAAGTTACGAACTTTAATCAATAATTTTTTGATAATGTGTGTTACAGAACACGAGTGAGCATAAAGTATTGCCATAATGGCGCGCAGAGGCGTTATGACTTGACCGGATGGCTGCGCAAGAGGAGTACGCTAACATTAGAAAAACTCCGACGCGGTCCAATGAAGTGATGTGAAACCATGCTCTAACGCAGTATTGACAGCGGCTAAGGTCACATAATTACATATTACAACGTGGATTGTGTGGAGACTACAACATGAGATGTTGTAGAGATATAGAAACTGCAGAGTGAGATGATGCAGATATGTAAATCGAAAGAATGGTCAAAGAAGCCATTGAAATCTCTCGGCACAAGAACTTCAATCGATTGTCTAATATGTGGAATCCAGTGACAGGGTTAAGAACAATAGGGCCAGCAAATACTAAAAATCGTGACGATATAGTGAATGTGTACTGTCGAGGGGACTATCGAGTGAGTTCCGGTAGTGATGGTGAAATATAACAACTACGAGTCAGAAAGAGGGTAGACTGAAATATATGCTCTCGAATATCAACCCGCAGTTTCGCCAGCTAACCCGTGAACATGGTGCTTGCAACAGTATCGAAATATCGGGAAACTCAAAAATATTTAATATTACGGCAAGAACCCATTCATTTAATGTTATAAGTGAGAACTAAGTTATTGAAAGATAAACACAATACACACACAATACACAAACTGTTAAAAAGCAGTTTTTGTACATAACGACTATTTTTAAAGACTGTTTTTTTTTAAAGTCTGAAGTTTGCAAATACTACTTCTGCAAATCCTTTTATCGAGTAATAAATTTATTCGCAGGTATGTGAGTGGGTATAACAAAATGTATATGGTGAGTTCTTTTTCCATACTCTATTTAATAAAAAAAATAATGTGCTTGCTATAAATTCGTTTCTAATAATTAATTTACATTTCTGCAGTGAAATCAAAAACAAGAATTCATATTATTTTACCATCTCAAACATTGTAGTTAGTACATAATGATGGTCTTATCCTATACATGTTAGTTACATAAAAAAATAAAACGATGTGTCCAAAAAAAACGATATAAAAAAATATCCTAAGCAAGCTGCGTCGAAATTGTAAAAATTAAAAGACATGATTCCTTTAACAACTTTTAAAGTACAGTGTCATTATTGATAAATTCATTTATACAGTAATAATATTTTTCTTTTACCAGTTTATAGTTTTTTTAATTAGTAGCAGCCCACCAGATTTGTAGTCATCGAGCAATTTATCATATGAAGCAGATAATAGCCGTATAGTAAGAATTATTGGAAAATACTTGTAATTTATTAGCGGGTAAATATAATCCGTCCTTACAAACTGCGTCCTTGGCAGTATCTTACATCTCACTTTGCTTCAGGAAGAGGGTCGCGTGTTTTTTGACAAATACCAACGTTTGGTAAATGTACAAACACGGTTTTGAATGGAAGATTAAGTAGGTTTATGCGTACCTTTAGAGATCCAGGATTTCTTTTTACGCATGACGGAAACGAGGTAGTAGACATTTGTTTTACCCAAGCCGTATATGTACTGGGGCGCTCAATAAAAAGTGAGAATGATTACTTATATCATTTAGGTAACTTTTATTAAATGTTATTTTATTTTTCGACATAGTCTTACCGTTTTGTGTAATAACCTACACTTGGAATGCCATTGCCATTCTAAGCTTAAAATTACCTTCCTAAAGAATTGTACTGCAGTGACTACTGCTACATCATCTTCAAAACGCTGTCCTTCAAATACTTCCGTAACATTGGAAATAGACAACACTAGGGGTAATGTCTGGTGATTGTGGAGGATGTTAAGCATTTCGAAACCAGTATGTCGGACTGCAGTCACAGTAAAGCTAGACTTGCGAGATAAAACAATCTTTCGAGAAATCGTTGCTAGTTTGTCTCGCGTTTTTCTCGGATTCTGTTGCGCATATAACGTGCACGTAATTGTACCTCTATGATTAAATTACACGATTCAATTATAACTGTTCCTTGACTACCCAAAAAAAAACCCATGAACTTAGAGCCGTAAAGACTCGCCTTGAATTCCTTAGGAATTGGAGACGATGGTCTTTTCCAAGTCATAAACTGTAATTTCGGTTCACGGTTATACTAGTTGAGTCAAGTTTCGTCTATTCTTATAAACTGAACCAAACGTTCATCAGGATTTTGTTGTGACAATCCCAAAGAAAATTGTGAAAAATTCTGTCTGATTCGTTTTTGCCCAGAGGCAAACCTTCTAGGTATTCAACTCATGGATAGGTATTTATTCATCCCCAAGCATTGATGTACACTGTTATGTACATTACCTGTTGAAATTTACGTTTCTTCAGAAATAAAACGTATCGTGACACGACGATCTGGTATAACAATTTTCTCTACATTTTTAAGCATTTCTTCCGTAATTACTGTCACAGGGCGTCTTGAACGAG
Organism: Zeuzera pyrina; assembly: GCA_907165235.1. Taxonomy (NCBI): domain Eukaryota; kingdom Metazoa; phylum Arthropoda; class Insecta; order Lepidoptera; family Cossidae; genus Zeuzera; species Zeuzera pyrina. The sequence goes on along the minus strand of OU015625.1, from coordinate 19,665,085 downwards.
GGTATCAGTGATGAATGTTCTTCTACGTTGAAATTTGGCGCACCGACGTGCGACTGTGGAATACGGCCGAACATTTACACCTAATGTATCCCGTAAATATGATTCACTTAGGTGAAAATGTTCAACCAGGGTGAGTTACCTGAGGTTAAAACATGTTTAAATTTTCCTTACTGTAGTGTAGACTATGCCGGACTAGTGCTTAAGGCTGACAGGAAGGATCGAGGTTGTAAACTTATTAAATCCTACCTGTGTATTACATATTACAGAGGCTGCTGTGCGTTCCGTGAAATACCATCTTAAGAGAATATTAGGCCTCACTCACTTGAATTATGAGGAAATGACCACTTGTCTTACTCAAAAAGAGGCTATTTTAAATTCTTGTCCTCTAACTCCACTATCCTCTGATCCTTTAGATTTTGCTGGCTTGACTCCTGCCCATTTCTTAATTGGGCGGACACTCATGTCAATTCTTTATCCACAAGAGACTGATATCACCAAATTGAACGTGCTGGAGCGTTACAAGACGATCGAAACGTTAAAGCCACACTTCTGGAACCGCTTCAGTAATGAATATGTTTCTCTTCTGCAGTAAAGAACAAAGTGGCACATAGCAAAGGACGACTTAAAGTTGAACACTCTCGTCATTCTCGTCATCAAGGAAAAGTCCGCACCGTCTTTGATGTGGTTGCTCAGGCATATCGTGGCTGTCCATCCAGGCAACGACGGCCTCACGAGGATCGTCGACGTCAGGACCACGACTGGGACGTTGCGGAGAAGCTTCAAACACATCTATCCATTGCCGATTTCCTAAAGTAGCTTACTGCAATATATTTCAAGCTTACTTGAACCCGGAGAGTAGGTCGCGACAGCAAATCCTTGGGGCAGTTCGGGTCTACAAAGAGAAGCGAAAGACGCGGCGGCCCGAGAAAAGACTTTTTGCATAACTTCAGAGGCGATCTCACGCGTACGGCGTTAAGTATATCTTAATTATTTATTGTATTTATTATATCTTCTATTCTAACCCAGCAAAATTACAGTCCACTTTCATTTGACTGACCCGTTGGCGCAGTGACATAGTACCTGATTTCCAAGCTAGGGTCTAGTTAGATTAATTGGCTTGGAGTCTGGGTGTTACTGGGAACTCCCCAGAGTTCGTTGTGTGGTACCCATAGTACAAGCTTACTGCTTAGTTTGGGGTCACGCAATCTGTGTAATTGTCTGGAGTATTATTATTGTATTATTATTTATTTAAGTCCTTTAGGACCCTAGATATCGCAATCAAACGACTACTATTTTTAAAAACAAAATATAAACAGTTTATTTTTGGATGGTATATAAGTTATACATAAATAAACTGTTACTTATTACAACAGATAATTCAGCTTTTTAGCCAATATTTACTTTCTTTACTCTAAAGATTTGTACCACAATCTCACTTTTTATAGAATGTCCCTCGTAAAATTGTGTATTTATTATAATTTGACTAATAATTTTTTTTAAGGTATTGAAAATTAAAGATATTGACTGAACGTATAAAAGGCATTTCTGAAAGATGTTTGTGGGAGGCACAGGGTGGTATCGTGGGGATGTGTCTGGCCATAGCTCGGAAAGTTTTCTGCGCTTTCGTGGACCTTGAAAAAGCATTCGATAGAGCAATGTTAAAAAATTATGGAGTCTTCTGTCTGAATGTGGCGTGGACGGCGTGGACGAGTGTGGTGTGGACTGCAGGCTGTGAGGTCATTATACCACCACAGAGTCTGCGTAAGGATTGATGGTGACTTGTCGCCCTGATTCTAAATCTACTCAGGCGTCAGACAGGACTGCGTGATGTCTGCTTGGCTATTCGTATAGTATTTGGAGAGTTGCCTTCAGATATTAAAAGGTAGAATGAGTGGTATAATATACAGTGGTAAACTGCCTTTTGTACATTGACGATGCTGTACTTACAGCACCATCAGAAGTGGAGTTGCAGACACTTGTTACGTGCATGACAGAAGTTTGTGAAGTGAAAAGATTGAATATGAATGAGAACAAAACTAAGGGTCTGGTGTTTGAAAAAGAAGCAATACAGACGAAATATGAGACGATTGCAGGAAAAAAATCTTGAATAAATGAATGAAATTGTGTATCGAGGATGTGCGTTTTCGAGGGACGGAAGATGTGAGTTGGATGTGGAGAGACGGGTAGCAGCTGGCAATAAAGTGAATGGTGCTCTGTCCACATTAGTAGACAGTGTGAATATATCTAACTCAGCTGAAATGGCCATACACAATGCGGTTCTGGTTCCAACTTGAATGTAGTGAAGGTACTGCAGCCTGGATATGTCCGAAATCGAGTGAAAGTAAGATAAACGCAGTAGAAATGCGATCTCTTAGAAATATGTGCGGTGTCACCATTGCTAACAAAATAAGTAATGAAGAGATATGCAGTATGACAGGGTTGCACGACAGTGTTATTATAAAAATGAAAATAGGATTGTTTAGATGGTTCGGGCACATAAAAAGAATGAGTGATGAAAGAATGACGAAGAAAATTTACAGAGCGAAAGCGAGTGGTAAAAGAGGCCAGGGAAGACCAAAACTGACTTGTGAAGATCGGCGGAAATGTCAAAAGCACTGGCATACCTAAGCGGAAATGTGTCAGGAGAATGATGAGATTTGAGAAAGCGAAAGAAGTAGGAATGTAAGGACCGCGATGCTTGGCGCTTCGTCCTCTCCGACTACCCTGTTAGGGATACGGCATGAAGACATGTATGTACTAAAAATAGTTGCGCTTATTTTAACTTCGTTTGGAGAGATTAATTAATTAGTATTTTCGTCGCAATTTTCTTTTAATTTCTAATTGTCAATTATTCTTTCAGTGTTTACCGATGTAAGTACATAATACATTATACATTCGTACATTCATTGCGATGTTGACAATCCACTAAAACGAATAATTTTGTACATGTTTTCAACTTAATACGTGTGAGAAGTTCGTAATAGTAGATTAATAAATATTGTATGCTACGTAATACTTAACTTCAAATTGCTTAACTACAGACATACAAAACTTGTTTGAAATTGAGAACAGCATAATTGAAACAATGATATATCTAATTTGCTACATAATATTATATTGGGTCCTTACATATGAAATTAGCGTTTTGTCGTATTGACCACTTTGATCTGAAATATCTCCTCTTTGGTTAAGAATTCCAAATTCAAATTTATAAATTCATTTAGCTGGTACATTTGAGTTTTGAAAACAGTCATTCATTTGTTTTTTCCTCATTATTTTTTTCTTTGGCGTCGCTTATTACCGCACAATGGAAAACATGAAATATCGGTATATTTACGAGTACGAGTTCTACCGTGGCACCAGTGCTGCAAAAACAGCTCGAAGGATTAATGATGTGTACGGCGCTGGTGTCACAAAAGAAAGCACGGTACGTTTTTGGTTTCAACGTTTTCGTTCTGGAAATTTCGACCTTCAGAACCAACCCCGTGGACGGCCGGAGACCAAAGTGGAAAATGAAGAATTAAAGGCTATTGTGGAAGCGGATCCACCACAAAGCACTTCAGAGATAGCTGCAGGCTTCGGGGTAAGTGACAACACTGTATTAATCCACTTGAAGCAAATCGGGAAAGTAAAAAAACTTGAACAATGGGTACCTCATGAATTGAGTGAATCGAACTTGCAAATACGCGTCGACTGCTGTGTTACTTTGCTCAACCGACACAATAATGAAGGGATTTTAAACCGAATCATTACTTGTGATGAAAAGTGGATACTGTACGATAATCGGAAGCGCTCGTCGCAATGGCTGAACCCTGGAGACCCAGCCAAATCCTGCCCTAAACGAAAATTGACTCAGAGAAAGTTACTTGTGAGTGTTTGGTGGACTAGCGCCGGTGTCGTTCACTATAGCTTTCTAACCGATTACGGCAGATATCTATTGTCAGCAACTGCAAACCATGAAGGAAGAACTAGCTGCTAAACAACAGAGATTGGTCAATCGCTCTAGGCCACTGCTGCTTCACGACAACGCAAGACCACACACTGCACAACAAACAACCACTAAGTTAGATGAGCTACAATTGGAATGTCTGCGACATCCACCGTACTCCCCGGATCTTGCTCCAACAGATTACCATTTTTTCCGGAATTTGGACAACTTCTTACAAGGAAAAAAATTCAACTCCGATGCGGCAGTCCAAACCGCCTTCAAAGAATTTATTGATTCTCGCCCCCATGGTTTTTTTAGTAAAGGGATCAATGAACTACCTATGAGATGGCAAAAGTGCATAGATAACAACGGTGCATACTTTGATTAATTAAATATATAAATTAAATATATAAAAAAAATTGACTTTATATTCCTCCCGTACAAAACGCCAATTTCATATGTAAGGACCCAATATTAACCCTAATGTAGAACAGCGATTACTTTGAATTAATACAAAACAAAGTCGAGATTAACCGTGTCCAGCTGTGGGAACACAAATGAATTCGAATTTTATCGTTATTACTTAACTACTACTAACAATTTAAACTAAATGTGTTGAAACTTCTTGATTTAAAACCAAGGTTTCTCTAATTGCAACTAGTGCAATGTTAATTTATAACATTATTTTTAAGTTATGCAAAATTACCAAAAATGGAACCCCTATAACAAATAGAATGGAACCCTTATAATAAATGAAACGAAATCCTTATAATAAATGAAATGGAATCCTTATAATACATGAAACGGATCTCTTATAATAAATGAAATGGAACCCTCACAAACAGACGGAACGAAATGTTCTGTCTGTTCGTCGGTTCCGAAAGAACAAAATTTCATTATGCACGCACAGTTGACGTCAATATAAAGAAGGATGTCGAAAAAGATAAGGCATCTTTTGACGCAAAAAGAAAGATGCACCGAAATATCATGTCAGTGACTTGGTAATTTTGAAAATTCCGAGTCACTCTAATGATGGCCAAAGCACGAAGCTCATGCCACTTTACAAAAGCCCGTTTCAGGTGACAAGCATTCTTGGTCACGATAGATACCAGGTAGCCGATATGAGGGGAGCTGAGAGGTCATCAAAACGTTACGATGGGGTAGCTTGCGCCGAAAATATGAAACCATGGATCCGCATTACAGAGTAATTCCGGATGTTGTCATAAGTATCTCACAATACGAAAGTACTTGAAGCCCGCTTCTGCATCAGACCATGATGTGTTCGAGGACGAGCACGAGGGCAGGACGGCCGGATGTTGTCGTTCTTTTTTTTTTTTGTTTGAAAGGGTATACTTCCGAGGTGGTTCCATTTAAATTTCACCGTAATTGGAGTTTAAACTTCGATGATACACCAAATAATACCTAATAACTCGAGCTGGTTATAAACTTTATTTATATTGATGATTCTCTTGTATATCGTTGCACTCCAGAAGTAGAAAGAAATTAATTGTAGACCTATTCTAGATATTTATTTAGGCCAAGGTCACTCAAAAGGGAGAAATAAAAAAAAATAAGAAAAAAATTAAACCGCCTACAAAAAAAAACTGAAAAGTGCAAAATAACTTTCCTTTACTAATTAAAACTTAAGTACAATAAGAATAACTTGATAAGTACGGTACACATCTTCTATATATATATATATAGTTTTAATGAAAGTTTTTTTCTTTGACCGCGATAAACTTGAAAACTACTTGACCGATCGGCATAAGACCATGACCAATCGACGCGGAATCGTCTTATAGGCTACTTATTTTTTGAACTCCATAGACCCTTCACCATCTTTCAAACAAAAATGTACTATTACGTACAAAATTTTCAGTTACTCCCAGCGAAGCGGGCGGGAAACGGCTTGTAATTGTATAATTAAATTTGACAGTTAATGAAGTCGGTGCCAAATCAATGTGCAACAACAAAAAATTTATTAGTTTATTAGGCTTGGCACCGACTTTAGTAACTGACAAATTTAATTACCTATATAAGCATGTGTATCCTACTTATAAAGTTATTTTTATCGTACTTGAGTTTTGATTAGTAAAGAAATGTTATTTTGTACTTATCAGTGGTTTTTTTGAAGGCAGTTTCATTTTTTTTTCTTATCACAATATATGTCTATTATTATCTTTCTTTTTGGATTACGTGTTTTTATCTGTTTGTGGTTGGCTGTTATTACTTAAATACGCTTACTTCGTGAGCGTTTAAAACCTATATTCCGTTTAGGCGTATATTTATCTACAATGCAGTTTTGCTGCTCTGTCAGTGTAAGTACTTAATTAGTATACTTGTTACGTCCCCCTACGACAATAACCCCACTCAGACGATTGCAATTTTGTAGACTACACAATATTAATCAATTAACCTAAGAAAAGAAACGTAATGACAACTAAATATTATTTAGGTACTTACATATTATTTACTTGTTGATTTACGCGTACAAATCCTTTTGTATACATGGCAACGCAAAAAAAAAATAGTTTTTAACAACAACATGCTCTGTAAACTACATGCTCTGTAACTAATGACACGTTTGATTGCTTTGATATCGACAAATTGTTTATTTTCAGCTGTTTCAGTGAAAAATGGTTTGTAAGTCAAAAAGAGCTTATATGAAATAAACGATCAGAATTGGCGGTAAATAAGTTAAACTTAATTTAAATTTCACCACAGACGTGCCTAATCTACGCTTTTTTAATTTCTTGAGATACAATTTTGTGATTTAACAAGATCAAGAAGGATTATTGATGAACAACTTTTTTGAAATTTAAATTAGCAATTGTATACATTATTTATATTAAGAAAGAGCGAGTAATGAAAGACTGACAAAGAAAATCTACAGACTAAAAGTGAGTGGTAGCGGAAGCCAAAAAAGACTAAAGTTGATTTACGAAGATCAAAGAACCCTAGTATTAACTGACGGATATAATGCCGAAAGCACTCGCTAGGAGCAAGTGTGCGAGAAGAATGATGAGATTTGAGGAGGCGAAAGAAGTATATAAGGACGTGATTCTTGGCACTTCATCCACTCTGACTACAAATCAAAACTCAATTGTATCCCTAATCAGAGAATTAGAGATACAAAGTGAAGATTTTTATGTCATTGTTGTAATATTATATTCTGATTTAATACGAGTATTATATTATTTTGTACACTACCAAGCCCAGGGCAGCCACGAGACTAGGATATTTATTTGGGATAACCAACAGTTTTAATTTAGCATTTAAACTGTTAGCATTGTAAGGATTAAATAATGTAGGTATGTAGAAGCAAATAAATTAGTTAATATAAAACCTACGCCATTACAATAGGTAGTTGAAAATAAAACAAAAGGATATTATTGGCACGACGTGCTCCTCCGACCATAGAAAAAACTATCCAAAATAGATTCGGCGAATGCGCATTAGTGGTCCGCAAGAACAGTGCAAAGGTGTTTCTATAACTAACAGCTTAATTACTAGTTTTCAATGGAGTCTTTATCAATTGACCATTGGCTCTCTTATTTTACTAAACGCTTTAAAATCTTCATTAAACCATACTATTATCGCAATTGTTCCCTCATAATTTCGTTTTTTTAACCGACTTCAAAAAAAGAAGGAGGTTCTCAATTCGTATGTATGTTGTTTTTTTTTGTATGTTTGTTACCTCATAACTCCGTCATTTATGAACCGATTTCAAAAATTCTTTTTTCGTTTGGTAGGTAATACTTTAGAGGTGGTCCCGTTTAAATTTCACCGATATTGGAGCTTGGACTCCGAAGATACACTAGATACTCATCACTGGAGGTACCTACAAGGGATGACTTTGTTGCGTCTTGATGCTTTGTCTACCCTGAATGCGAAATGGCCAAAAGTTTTTAACTACATGTGGGTATAAAATACGGGATTTCTTATTATAAAAAACAAGAGAATCGCCAATATAAATAAAAGTTATAACAGGTCGTGTTATCTAGTGTATCTTCGGAGTCGAAGCTTCAATATCGGTGAAATTTAAATGGGACCACCTCTAAAGTATTACCTACCAAACGAAAAAAGAATTTTTGAAATCGGTTCATAAATGACGGAGTTATGAGGTAACAAACATACAAAAAAAAACAACATACAGACGAATTGAGAATTTGTTCTCATGAAGCAACGACGCAGATGATTCATTACTTCAGTTAAAATTACCATCATGTACACTGACTACCATCATCTACACTGGATCGGTGATCTAAAAAAGTGGCATATATTAGAGGGAACACGGTTGTGTGACATCGGGTGTTTAATACATAATTTTTTATCATCGGAAAAGCGGTTAGTAAGAGAGGCCTGTACTGTGATAAGGAGGACACTTCAAATCGCGCCATACTGGAATACCGAAGCGATCAGAATTAAGGCGCATGAAAGGAAGGTGTCGTGTAGAGTTCAAACGACTTTTAGAAAAACGTAGCATCTAAGTATATGTGCTCTTGAATGACAATGACTTGCGCAAATATGAGGACATGCTTAGATAAATTATGAGGGAAAGGGTAGTCAAAGTCAAAGTCAAAGTGAAATCAATTTATTCAAGTAAACCCAAATGCAAGGTATTTTTGAACGTCAAATCTACTTTTGTTCGGTTCGAAAAGAAAACCTGAATACTGAGAAGAACGGACAAGAAACTCAGTCAGGTATCATTTTTTCACCATCATTGTACAATAGTTATTTAAAAATACAATATCTATAAAGCCAGTAAATGCATACGCAGAGAGGATCACTTCCAGTTTATTGTTGTGTCTTCAATGAAATCGCTAATTTTGTAGTATGCTTTTCCAATCAGTGTGCGTTTAATGACAAGTTTAAATCTGTTTTCCGTTAATTAAGTAATTTCTCGAGGAATTTTATTATAAAAACGAACACAGTTACCCAAAAATGAACCACTTGACTTTTGTAATTTAAATTTAGGAATAACTAGCTGATCACAGGGTAGATGAGAGAATGTGGCAAGTGGAGTAGAAAGATTAGAAAAAGATGTGATGTGCACGAATAAATAAAAATGTGAATGTCTTTAGACGAGGTCTTAATCTTAATCCGTGTGTTCAATGCTCCCTTTGAAAGACTATAAACTGCCTTCATCCGATCTCTCGTGGCAATGGCCCGAACTAGACTATCTCATTCATTTTATAGTAAAGCTATCATAACATATATTTACAGATGTCAAAGTGGATCCAGAACATGTAATAATATAATAAGAAATAATTATTTATTGACAAATTTCACAATATTAATGAAATCTCTAACTACTGAACTAGGCGTATGGCCTGTATCTCAGTAGCTAGCTTCTTCTCCAAAGTTATTACAATATGTCAATATAATTAAAGTAATATGCAATGAAAAAGTATAAAATAAAATGAAACTTATGGTTAAACTTAAGCAAAACATGAAAAATAAAAATAAACACGCGACGAGTGTGTGTATATGTGGGTGTGTGTGTTAATGTGTGTTGTGAATCAAAATTGTGAATGTGTGTAATGTATGGTGTACATATAGATACTGTGTAATGTATAAGTATTTATGCTTGAGATTGATAGGAATATAGCTCTTCTGTTTCAATATATGTAAGAGATAGAAGCCAGTTACGGATCTTATCCTGACACTCACTAAGTGAACGTGGATAACTGAACAGATAATGGCAAGTTTCTAGATTATCACCAATACCAGTCCAGTGCCATGTAATAAGCCCTATCGCTTGGTCAACTTGTATTACTTGCGCGGTAAGATTAGTGACTGCAAGATTTTACAGTTTTCCTTTATTGTAATACTAACATAGAAGCACCCTGAAAATTCACAATTTAATTCATTTAATTTATTTCAGACAATAATTTTCCTATACCAATGGTAAGTTGGTTTTAATTTTACTGCCAAAAATCCGTTTTATGTAATTCGGTAGTTGAAGTCTTTTACAAACATTTATTCAAAATTATGAGTTCTAGAGAAAATTTTAATTAAAAATCAAGCAATGAAATTGTCCGTCTTTTAGCAGAGTCGGTTTTCGTTAGGTGTAATTTGACAAATAACAACGAAGACTTCTAAATACACAGCCCCTAAGTTACTGGATGGTTATTAATTTTGTATTTTCCGCAAGACGCCTACGTCACAGGTTTGATATAAATTTAATTAAACTTGATACATGGTGCAACATGAAACCTTCTAAAAATCATTTAAGTTGAAGGAAAGTGGATAAGAAAATTACGGTATATTTAAGTTATATAAGATTAAAACGTAACCTTTTACAACCTTATACTTTTACTTTATGTCACATTCAAGTTTTTATACCGTGATTTTAACATAGTCTGGACATAAACTAGTAAAATCAGAAATTAGATTTTGAACTCATTTTTTTTTAAGTAACATTTATTTATAATTAAGCTTTTACTTTGACCTGGTACGTAACCCAGGTTACTGCTAGTCCGACACGATCTTGGCCAATATTTTGACGTTCTTGTTAATTCAAAACGTATCTCGAAACATGAAAGGATGAGAGAGCAGAAATTGCAGGTTATTCCATTCTGTTTTGTGTCAGCCCTGACAGCAGCTTTCAATTCGGATCGGAATAATATCTGTTGGTATTTGAAATTGTTAATTTAGTCCTTCAATTTTTTTTTAAAGAAACACGTCTATTAGAGCAAATTTTAAAGAAAGTACCACAAACGTAGACTTCACCATCACGTGGGAATAATGCATAGGCAAGATAGAGCACTTGATGCGAGATAACGGATCAGTATTAAAATTCCTGAAAATAAGGCTTCGTGAGGAACGACAGACTCGTCAATTAATAAGTACGAATTACTCTGTCATTTTGCCAGAACATTTAACTTAAATTAATTATTAATAATTTTAGAGAGAAAGAGAATAATAGTTAAAAAATTAAAGAATAATCGAATTGAAGCAACAATTTTGTTTGGACCTCATAAAGGTGAAGATGTTTTACTTCCACGAATACCACTTATTCCGACAGATATGGCGTTTGGGTTCAAACGACTTCAATTTCCAATACGCCCTTCGTTCGCTATAACTATCAATAAAACGCAAGGACAATCTTTGCAAGTGTGTGGTTTGAATTTAGAAAACGAATGCTTTTGTATGTCGCATGCTCTAGAGTTGGTAAACCATCTGATCTCTATGTTTATTCGGACAACGGACAAACAAAAAATGTAGTCCTTTCACTGGCTTTGCAATAAAAAATAAATTACAATGAAAATCATTTTTTTTCATTCATCGTATTCAATAGTATAACCACAGTAACGTTCAATAAGATATTGAATTGAACAATGTTTATTTCGGTAAGCTTATATTCGCTAGAATATTGTTTATTTACACTTTTAATAATATTTGTTTATTTGTTTTAACTCTTCTAATATTTAATATTAGACTGAGCCATAGCGAAGCGCGGCCGCGTTCAACTAGTAAGCTTATAAAACAAAATACAACGCAAATTTGGCTCTATTGTGCCAGAGTATGACAATACTATATACAACTACGACTTCCAAGAGACACTTGACCGTGTCGTCATAATGAGACTGTTCTAACTGTTAGTACTTAACATGACGCTTCTTGTGTTAAACACAAGACTTGTAAATAATAAAATTTCATGTCAAACACATTGTAACTTTATCTTTTCTATGTTATGTACATATAAGACGCTTATTACCTAGGTAGTTGCTTATTTGTTTTTGCCGGTTCTTTTCAGTACAGGTTTTTTACCGAATTAGTGATTTTGTTTTTCACATGCTTATGAATGCTTAGATGGTTCGGGCACATGGAAAGAATGAGTGATGAAAGACTGACGAAGTGATTTGAGGAGGCGAGAGAAGTATATAAAGACTGTTACACTGGGCATTCGATCCTCTTTATACCTTATTCGGGCTACAGTGTGAGAATATGTATGTATGCATACAATAGAGCCTTAAGCCTTATAACTGTTATGTAACTGTATTTTGTCGTAAATGCAACAATAAGATGATCGTTATGCAACTGAAATCTTGTAATATTTGAGACCCTTTCAGGTCGTTCTTACGACTGCTATGTAACAGCACTGCCAACGTAGAAATTTAATTTTTCATTAAAGTATGTCGAAGAACGCTTTAAATATTTTAGACAAATATCTTTTTTTTAGTACGGTTCTCCCTTAGGAGGGGAGGTAAAGGGTTCTGTGCCCATATAACCGATGTCTCTAGTGGTAAATAGATAAATTCTTCATATTATTTCATTAAAATATCGGCGTATTACATTTTAGATGTTATTTGGAGTTTATGGCGACAAATATACTGGGGTAGCCTTTCTAGTATGATCCGCTGAGGCGGACTAATCCACTAAAAAATACTCAACATCACTCTAAATAAGCACTTATTTCAACAATTTCACATAACAGTTCAACAGCCACATCACAATATCCATTAGAAACCATTCGCAAATAATTAAAATAAACGCACAACCGCTCCCCATAAAATCCCGCCAAAAACTCGACAAATATCTTATACGTTGCTGCTGGACAACAGATACACAAAGACTAAAGTCAGCCTCTTACATAAAACCTCATTAATACGTGGGCAATCTATTTTTACTATTTATTACTTTATTACTATTACAAATTGTGTAAATTTGTGTAAATGGAAAATGTCTAGAACAGGGGAATGAAATTGTGTACCTGGGGAGTGCGTTTTCGAGGGATGGAAGATGTGAGTTGGATGTGGAGAGACGGGTAGTAGCTGGCAATAAAATGAACGGTGCTCTGTCCGCATTAGTGGGTAGTGTGAATGTATCTAACACTGTTAAAATGGCCATCCACAACGCGGTGTTGGTGCCAACTTTGTTGTACGGTAGTGAGGCCTGGATATGCCCAAAATCGAGTGAAAGTATGTTAAATACTGTGGAGATGCGGTCTCTCAGAAATATGTGCGGTGTCACGCTTGCTGACAGGATAACCAATGATGATTTACGCAGTATGACAGGGTTGCACAACAGTGTTATTGTAAAAATGAAGAAAGGAATGCTTAGATGCTTCGGGCACATGGAAAGAATGAGTGATGAAAGACTGACGAAGAAAATATACAGTGCGAAAGTGAGTGGTAAACCAAGCCAAGGAAGACCAAGGCTGACATATGAAGATCAAATAGCCAGAGTGTTAGCAGACGGAAATCTCAAAAGCACTCGCATACCTAGGCGAAAATGTGTGAGGAGAATGATGAGATTTGAGGAAGCAAAAGTGGTGTGTAAGGATCGCGACTCCTGGCGCTCCGTCCTCTCTGACTACCCCGTTGGGGATACAGCGTGAAGATATGTTATGTTATGTTGTGTTATGTTTTTCACATAGGCACATCTTGTAATAATTATGTAGGGTGACCTGTTCAACAGTTAGCCACTCGTACATATTACACTTATATTTCGTAAATGCAACGTTGCCACTTCGTGCCGCCGCGTGATTTAGATGTCAAAACAGCCCCGCTTCCCTGTCCCCAGTTTGCAGCGACCTTGCGCTGACGTCGGCTGTGTGGGATCGAATTTTGTATTTTTTAAAGCAAAAAGTTAAAAAAATAACGTGAGTACTTTTTCCCTTTACTTCTTTTTGTATAATATTATGAAAATCATTATGTGTTGGCTGTGTAGACTCACAAAACTTGCTTTATTTACTATATGTAATAACTAAGTAGTGACGCTCATTTAAAAGTGAGATTAGCGTAAAAAGTTCGCGAGGAGGGTGTTCTACAATTAACCACAATGCTATGTTCAACAATTAACCATGGTTAATTGTGTACTAACTATGGTTAATTGTGTACCTGTAATTTTTTCATGTTTTATGGAACTTCATAATTTATTTGTATTTTAGATGGGGCGTACTAAGAAACAAGAACGAAAAAAAGGAGGGCATTCAACAGACGTTATGAAGAAGGCAATCGAATTAGTCCAAGGTGGGATGAGTATAAGAAAGGCTAGTAAAGAATGCCAACTTAGTTATCCGACAGTTCGACTGTATGTGAAAAGAACCAACGAAAATGCTGGTCAAACAATACGGTTAACACCAAACTACGAAGTCAATAAAGTTTTTACATCAGAAGAAGAAGATGACTTAATAAAATATATCGAACATTGTGCTGAATTATTTTATGGCCTCACTGCTAAAGATTGTCGACGCATTGCATATCAAATGGCCATAGTAAATAACCACAAAATACCTCAATCTTGGATAGATACTGAAATGGCGGGATTTGAATGGCTTCGTGCATTTAGAAAAAGACATCCTCAAATTTCCTTAAGAAAACCAGAGGCTTGTAGCTTAGCAAGGGCGACTGCTTTCAATAAGCACAATGTTGAGTCCTTTTTCCGCAATTTAAAATCTGCCATGGAAAGACATCCTAGCTTTGCAGATGGTACTAGACTGTTTAATTTAGACGAAACTTCTACCACTACTGTTCAGCGACCGGGAAAAGTATTGGCACGAAAGGGCACAAACGTAGCAAAGGTTACAAGTGGTGAAAGGGGTACCTTAGTCACAACATGCTGTATTGTCATCGCGATCGGACAAGCCATACCACCGGCTATGGTATTTTCTAGAAAAAACTTTAAAGCACACATGCTACATGGGGCGCCACCGGGTACGTTGGGTTTAGCTGCACCCACTGGGTGGATGAATGCTGATATTTTCGTCGATGTCATGAGACATTTCATTAAGCATGTTTCAGCTTCCAAGGAAAATCCAGCACTTTTACTGATGGACAACCACGAAAGCCACCTTTCAATTGAAGCTCTTAATCTTGCAAAATCTTCGGGAGTCACTGTTTTAACCCTTCACCCACATACAACGGCAAAGTTGCAACCACTAGACGTTGGACTAAATGGTCCATTTAAGACTTATTATAATGCAGCGGTAGATTCGTGGCTGTTGAGAAATCCAGGGCAATCTCTAACTATCTATAATGTTGCAGAGTGTGTCGGTTCTGCGTATTTAAAAACCATGACTCCTGTGAACATAGTAAATGCATTCAAAAAATGCGGGATATTTCCATTCGATGATAGTTGTTTTACAGAAGCTGATTTTTTGCCAAGCACAGTAAATGATAAGCCACTTATAACATCTTTAAATGCAGAAGAGGACCCAGAGCAATCGGAAAATATAGCACCAAGTTTTAATGATTCACAAAGTACTGGTTTACAGTTAAATTCTAATTACCTTACGGCACCATTGATACAGGACCTCGATCTATTGCCCAATGCTACTACGAGCCAAGATCGTATTGAGCTGACGCCACCTCACTTATTACAGTCTCCCAACATACCGGTTTCATCTGTTGGACTCTGGCAAAACAGTGAACCTACTCCTTCCACGAGTAAAAAGTTTCTTACACCAATGGATTTCTTGCCCCCAATAAAAGCGAAACCACGTACTATGAAAAGGCGCCGGGTTCCAGGAAAGAGCATAATTGCCACAGATACCCCCGAGAAAGAAGCTATTGCTGAAAAGAAGAAAAAAGGAAACAAAAAGCAGGTTGATAAAGTAAAACGAGACTTATTTATAGACGATAATACAATACGAAAGGAATTAAACAAGGGTAAAAAACAAACTTACGACACATCAGATGAAGAAGAATTTATAGCCAGTGGATCATCGTCTGGTGGAAAAGAATTTCTTAGTGAAAATGAAGATGGGGATGGAGAAATGGTACTAGATGGAAACTTCTCACCATTACATCGAGAGCCAAAAGTGAATGAATTCGTCGTTGTCGTATTTCCATTGAAGAAAACAGATGTCTATTACGTTGCCAAAATATTAGAAAAAATTGATGACGACGAGGATGATTCGGATTTTTTCGTAAGTTTTTTAAGACTGAAAAGCAGGACGCGTCAAACATTTTGCGAGCCTATCGTTCCTGATACAACAGGCATACAGATACGGAATATTAAATACATATTACCAGATCCAAAAATTATAGGAAGCAGCCGAAGGCAAATGTCTTTTTCATTTGACGTTCAGTTCGATATGTCGCAGTTTAATTTGCACTGAAGATTTCGATCTCATTATATCATTTTTTTTTGTTTTCTATCTTTAATTATTATCGTTCATATGTTATATCAGTTCTAAAGTTTAAAAAGTTCAATTTTATTATAATTACAAGACAGTGTCTTTTATTAAACGTCTTAAGACTGATTACGTGCTAATAAATACTAAATAGGTAATAAATAATTAGACTACATTGATCTCTCTAGTTGTATGGTCTCTAGATGTCAAGCATGATAATAATGCAAATATTATATTTGAGATATAGGTACGAAACCTACTAATAGTAACATAATTATAATAAATAATGCTTTTAAAGCCAAGCAATGTTCCAAAACGATAAGTCTAATTGTTGATTTTATAAACACGTTAAATTGTTAGTAATTATTTACTTACTTAATATTTTGTGTTAATTTTGACAACAAAACCCTTTAATAAGAAATAAAAGGCCTATTTCATAACATATGGTGTTGTTATTTCATGACAAATAATTTATCATATTAAGTGATTAATTGTATACCTCACGGTTAACTGTTGCAAACCCCCCCGGTTAATAGTGTACGATAGTGTGGACACAGTTAGCCAATTCTTATTTTTTTTTTAAACTTTTGTAATATCAAAAATAAAAAATAAAAAACATTTCTTAAAAGCCAATATGTAGCTAAGGAACCTGGGTTTTAGATAGAATAAAAAAAAGGTTGTCTTGAATGAATAATTACGAAATGTGATGGTTTGAATTTTATGTGGTTAACTGTTGAACAGGTCACCCTATACGCAACGTTTCTCATATTTGTGACGATCGGCGATGACCAGGTGGCTCACGGCGCATCGGCGTATACCAATCGCAGCAATGGTCGACCCCGACCGGCGCAGTCTTTATCATGCTAGACATTGCCGTTGTGTGCGTGCCACTGCGCGTATAAGCGCGCAGACTTCACACAAACTAGTTTCGCTAACTTTCTATGAAGTAATCATACTCATTACTATTAATATTTGTACTGTGCTATCGTTTTAATATTTTTTCATTTTAAGACGCTGCAAATCGATGTCGGGTAATATATATATATATATATATATATATAATATATATATATATATATATATTACGTAAATATATCTATATTCAAAAAATTACAAAGTTGGGCCTTTTTTTCCGAAGCAATACCAAAAATAATAATAAATAATTGTTGACCAAAAATTGAGAAATAGGCATATGGCGACCTAGATGGCGCAGTGGTTTAGACGTTTATTCAAGCGCGGAAGGTTCCGTGTTCGATTCCCGGTCGGGTCAAATTAGAAAATGAACTTTCCTAGATTGTCTCGGGTCTGGGTGTATTGGAAGACGCCCCCAGTAGTCGTCGTCTGGTTCTCATAGCACAGGGAATACCCTAGTTTGAGATCAGATGATTGGTGTGTATCGTCTGGCGCATTATTATTATCCTCCCCTCTATACACAGTTTACACTGGGACTGTTAAAGCTGCACATGGTCTTATTGCAAGTGTTACTGCTACTTCTTCAAGCTTCCAGTGGTGTCTGGTTGGCTGACTCAAAAATTGTCTAGTCAAGGAACATGTATCTATTACTATTGACTTCTGCAGATTAATGTAAGTGGTGTAACTGAGATTTAGCAGTTTTCGGCTGTTGAATATACTTTTGGGAACAAACCCTGTTGATGATATTATTATTGGAACTATTTTGACTGTTTCTTGATGCCACATCTGCTTTACTTCTTCTGCCAGTGACATATATTTTTGTATTTTTTCATTGTATTTCTTATGTAAATTTTGACTATTAGGTACTGCTATGTTTATTAGATAAGTAGTTTTCTTTTTCTTATATGTTAATGTTATATTTGGTCTATTGCAGTTAATTGTTCTATCAGTGATCATATCTCAGTTCCAGTACAACTTTATTTCATTATTATCCAGAACGGCCTTAGGAGTATATTTAAAATAAGAAGTATAACTATCTATGAGTTTATGTACAGTGGCAATTAATCGGTGTATTTGTTTAGCAACATTATCATATCTCAGTATGTATTCCCTGTTAGCGAGTATTGGACATCCGGCAGCTATAATATGGTCTATTGTTTCAGCCGCTTGGTGACATAATCTACATCTGTCGTTATCCACATCAGCATCTTTAATTATATATTTAGTATAGTTTTTTGTTTTTATTATTTGGTCCTGGATTGCAATCATAAAACCCTCTGTTTCCATAAATATATTTCCTTTGGTTAACCAAGTGTTTGACGCGTCTTGATCTACGAGTTCTTAAATAAGTTGATTGGGATGTTTACCATGTAATGTTTTTTGTTTCCAGCTGTTTATTTTGTCAACATCGTCTATTATCTTGTCTTTAGGATTATATTGGGGATCATTCAGCTGCAACGGAGTCCCTGATATTGGTAGATTGATAAGTGCTTTGCATAGTGGGTTATTATGGCATCTACTTATAAAGTACGTACGAAGATCATCTATCTATTTATAATGTAATTTATTTGTCTATAAAACCTCGTCCCCCTAGCCTTCGCCCCAGTGTGAATCTCTCCACCGCTGAGTGTATGTGATGCATTTTGTATTTATTACAGACAGTACGTGTGGTCATATTGAGTGCGTCAAAATCTGTATTTGTCCATTTTATAATGCCGAACGAGTATGTAAGTATAGGAATTGCATAGGTGTTTACAGCTTTCGTAATATTTCGGGCCGACAGTTTCGATTTGAATATCCTATTTAGTCTTTATATTTATTTTTCAGATCTTCCTTCATTCTAATATGATCTATGGAGTTGCTTTGCATATATCCTAAGTATTTATAGGTTTCTCTGAAACCATACTATCGATTACAATATTTTGCAATACAAGTTCATACGGTTCTGTATTTATGTGCATGCCCTTTATTATACAGTTTATTTTATACTTACTCACTCTAAATTTCATATTTATGTCATTGCTGAATCGTTCTGTCGATGTTAATAAAGTATCTAATTTTTGTCTCGTTGCTGGGTATAATTTTATGTCATCCATGTACAGTAATTGCGTAATTTTAGTGTTGTTTTCCTTAGCTATAGTATAGCCATAGACATTAGTCGTCGTCTGGTTCTTATAGCACAGGGAATACACTAGTTTGAGATCAGATGATTGGTGTATATCGTCTCGTGCATTATTATTATTATTATTTGTTAGGTCACCTTATTGGGAGTTATTAGGTAATGTGGGCCTTTGTTCAGCAACACACTACCGCACTATTTAAGGTTTAAGTGTCGTCGTACGATTGCTGTTTGTTTTGTATTTTATATATTATAGCTGTCGGAAGGCCCACTTTAAGTAGGCCCTCCGGCCTAGGCTGGAGAGAATAAGGGGCACAACAAACGCCTCTCGCTGCTGCCATACTTGCTGGATCTCTTCGGCAAGCTGCACATACTTCTTTATCTTCTCTTCGGTGTACCCCTTGATGTTGTGCGTGTTGGGTACACCAACATCCAGCAACCAAATGGTGTCCTTAGCTTTCTCCACCAGTATGATATCTGGTTGATTGTGTGCTATTAATCTGTCTGTCAAGACGGACCTGTCCCAGTATAGTTTAGACTTGTTATTATTATTATTATCATTGCAGTTCATGACTTTATTTATTAGTAAATTCTATTTGAATATAAAATTATTGTACACCTTATGTTTATATAATTTAATTACCATATATAGTTACAAGTTGGCGCATCTTCCTTCCAAAACGAAAACCTCAGATTCGATTCAATTGGCTTGGAATTTAGGTAACATTTTGAAAATAAAGGCTTATGATGGGGTTATGTAATTAACATAAAAATATAAAACAAATTATTTTAATATGTAGCTACTTAAGTATATTTCTCATATTAAAATCAGGAATCGTTAAAACAGCTACAATTAGATACATTCATATTTGTCCGCATAGCGTCCATGATTGCAGAGTAGTTTCTAGAATTCACGGAAACTCAATCTTAAAACTGAAGCTTCTGACGTTCTTGGAAAAGCGCAATCATATTAATTGTCTCGCGTATAACGTGAGTTCCACTCGATGCGTCCCGTCGGTCGATGAGGCGGGCGGGGCGTGAAGCTTCAGTCTGCCTCTTCAGTGTGTAGGCGACGCTCCGCGCGGCGACCGTTCGCAACCCGTCCGTGAAATCCTACGGAATGTAGCAAAAACCCACACGCCACAGGTGCCTACGTTGATAGCCCTGGCATATGATAAATGACAGTGTTTTTTGGAAACCCTACCGCGCCCAGCTACTTGAGTGGTAGGATACGTATCTATTAGTAAACAAGTTCAGTGTTTTGTTTTTAAAGACGCGTTATTATTTTACTGTTGCTTTTAATGCATTTTATACCGATTTAATTTAAATTTTAAATACTTCATACATGAGTAGAATTTGTAGATTTTGAATAATTTGAATTTTTGATATGAAAAGAGCAGTATTGCCGTAAATTTAATAAATCTGTCTTGTACTAATTGTTTATTAAAAGTTATGGAAACTTCATTTCTATAAGGCTCATAATTGCTTGACATTCTACCGCGCATGACATGCGCAAGAGGAACTTGAGCTACCTATGCATGGTATATATCTATAAACTATTGTTTGTACCTAACAATATATAGGTACTACCTAATAGGGTTTAAGCGAAATTACCTACCTATGACCTAGATTTTATTTTACTTAACTCTAGGTCACATATAAGGAAATTGGTTAATTGTTAGCGGTACATACGATAATATATTATTTTAAATTAACTCGTCTTCACATAAGAGATTTATAAGTATTGAATTATATTGTATTAACTTAGACGTTACTTTGATAAAGTTTGTCTCATTCTGTATGTACTTATATATTACATATATTTGTAACTGTATGCATATATAGGTACATATTACACAGTATGTGTAACACCTATGCTAGAGTAAAATTTATCAATGTATTTATTTTCTATGATTTAAAGCTGAAATGCTAATTTCTGTCTGAATACGGTACAGCCAAAAAAAGGGTTGTCACGTTTTGTTCTCTGTTCTCTCTGTTCTCTATAAACATGTGATAAAATACATAATAACCTGTCTCTACTTGTGTGTGTCTGTGTATAAAACGTTCTCTGCCGTCGACAATATTCTATTTTCCTTTTTTAAATTTACCGCGTAGTCAAGGAAGGGAAACTTATTTCCAGAATTTATTGTTGTTTAAAATTTAAATTGAGGTATAATATAATTATCTCAACTTTGTCATTTGTTAATGAGGCCATGAGAGGGGTAGTACTCGTAGTACGCTTAAGAAGTTCTTTAGAATTTTGTTAAAATCAATACCATTTATAAATAAGAGACGTTCTTGAAAACGGATTTTAATGAGTTTTCATTTGATAAATAAGATTTTATTACATTTGCTTGCGCTTGCTAAAATTGCCTTTCAATATCCTGATAAAATGTTAATAGGCTATTATGTACATACACACATACATATCTTCACGCTGTATTCCCAACGGGGTAGGCTATTATATACCAATGTTAAATTTCTTCTCACAAATGAAAACGATGACTTGGGACTATACTTCTCTCGGATCAAGTGTGGACTGGTAAAGATAGTCTGTGGAGGACCTGTCAGTCTTTAAGCATTCTAAACTCGGTTAAAGATTATCATCATTTAGCGACATCAGTGTTCGCTGGTGGTCATAACGCGACGTTGTACGCGATCATCTTTCGAGTGGGTGATTTTTGATCTAGTAAACTTTTAAAGAACGAGTCATTGCCGGACTACTACCAAACAGTGATTGTTATTAAATCAGATAATATATTTATACTTCCACGATAGTTTAGCTGAGAGTACTGTTCTCATATTTTTACACGCTACTCTTGAATATAAGAACTTATAAGTTACGCCACCGCGAACGACGCTTCTGTTTAGCGCGATCGCCATATAAGATTGTCATTAGGTGACAAACGGAGCAACCCTATAACCTGGATCCGAGAATAGGGCTACAATGTCTACAATACGGCGCGGTGGATCGGAATGGGTGCTCCGAACGTCCATCCCTGTGGCCTCCAGGAGAACAACAGCGCTTGTCATGCTGTCGTAGTACTGCGAGGGTGCAAAGGAGGCTCTATCACTGTCTACTCAAGAAGTACTTCGCCAGGACGCGAGAGAGGCTCCGGTGTGATCCGAAGGAGATCCCCGAACCCCTCTCCCATGCGCTGAGGACGACTATCACAGTGATTTTAATGTGGTAGAAGCCCCACATAATCCAGTTTCAACTCTAGATGGCTGTGTACCTGCGTTTAGATTTTTCTTGCATTACCAAACTCTCGTATACTCGTATACATCTTACAATTATCAATAACTGAGTCTGTATCGTGGTAATTTGCAGTACTTTAACGCTAATGTTTTTTGTCCCTTTAGATTTCGATGGGGTTGCAGTGATAGTGGTCATCAGTTTCTGACCACGGTTGTAGGAAAACAGTACAGGCCAGTACTAATGGTTGAATGTAACATGCTGTGATTATGATTCATTACAATGGGTCACTCATCCTGTAGACAACTGAGAACAAGTTGCTTAAGCACCTCAAAATATAGAAATAACTGATTTCGAAAATGGCTTCTTTTCATTAGAACTTTTCATTAGAAATAGGAGCGAATGCTATCCAGTATTTATAGTGTGTTCTATGCTTTTGTAAAATGACTGTTTACAGAGGCCATTCCATGAATAACAGAACGCTACCCACTTTTATTTGTTTAGGTTAGTTGTTTTAGCATTTACAACTTCGTGCAGTTGTTATTCTGCTTAAGGCTATTCCCTTGAATTTGTTAACAATTCAGTCGATTAATTTTTACTGGTAAATATATACGAAACGTCCACGTTATTTCTTAATTACAGGCATGACTTGACAACCACATGTTTTGGAGCCCTATATTTTAGGACTCATGCTACCTGCGTGGAAAATTAGCAGCTAGTTTATTACTCGACAATGGTCAAACAAAAAGTAGTTATGCTTTTAGCAGCATGTGTACTATATATGTACTATCTATGTAGCCGCTGGTTTATAACCTGACAATGGCCACATATAAAGAAGGGTTATGGTTTTAGTAGCATGTGTATTATCTATGTAACAAATGGTTTACCCCACAATGGCATAACAAAAAGGAGGGTTATGATTTTAGCAGCATGTGTGCTAAATATGTACTATATATGTACGTATGTTCATCTGTTCCCAAGTAGAACCGAAACCACTAAGCCGACGTCTGCGTATGAGGTAACACTGGACTCGTCTCAGTTATGCGCGTGATATAGAGTAACGCTTAAGCACAGCACCCTCGACAACGCGCTGAGGACGAACACTGTAGGAGAGTCTATGGGTAAAAACCCCACATAACTTGTTCTCACCTCACAAAATTGAGTACTTGTGAGCAAGTTTCTTCAACGAATAAAAATTTTTTTTTAAAAAGCTGAAGCTTAAAGTCAAGGACTAAAATAAATAGTCAGATCCCATCGTAACTAGTATAAAATTCAAGAACTAGAGTAAGTCATTCAAAAATATGAAACACATGGGCAAAAACAGCAATGACGTAGAGCAATATTTTCCATATTTAAAAAATTTGGAAGGACTTGGAAGCAAGATGAAATAAATGTAATTTTTTCAATTCATTGCTGGAGTCGCAGATGGAATTAAACCTTCCCTTGTTTATGGGTATGGTTATGATTTTGTTAAATATGTAGTCCGATTTTTGTTATGTAACTTTTTTCTTTCTCCCTCAGACCACTACGGCAGAAATTTTTACGGAATTTGTATATTTAAATCTATAAACTAATGTGGACACACTAAGTAATCTAGGCTACTTTTTTTCGCGGAAAAATTAACGCAGTTGAAACCACAGTGTACTACTAGCATGTAATATGTATGTTTGCCAACTAAAAATATAGTAGCAAGGTTTTGTTTTTTTTTGAACACCTCTGTGCGTCTTTATACTCTCCTTGAAGAAACGGAGGGTTCATGACAATTTTACGCTGTTTGAATTTTTATAGGTTTTAATTTTCCTAACGAGAGTTCTACGTCGGGGTTCAAAATGATTGTTTAATATACGTACCTAACTCTGGAGCTGATTAACATCAGACTGGTAATGACCGTTACTTCCTTCCATGTTCATGTTTTTGATGTACAAAATTTCCTGTTATCCAAACAATAGCGATGAAATTTCAAAGGGTTATTACTCCACATTTCTCATATCCGGATCATGATTATTTCCTAAAAAGGAAACCATTTAAAAAAAATAATTATGGGTGAATAAAAATGCCAGACCGCTTCGCAAAAATATAATTCTCGATCGAACTTTGTAAACAATTATTTTTTCTATGCTTTTAATATTTGATATGTCTACTGCAGTTCATGATATAAATGATCCTCTGATACTTCAGCAGATCTCAAGTAACTATATATTTTCGTTATTACTACTGATCGAAATAATGACACAGAGTTAGGATATTTTCTTGCCATGTGCGAAAATATAACTTTTACCTGCTTGCCAATTTTATTAGCAATACCGAGAAATCGTAGGATATTTTTTCAGTTACGACCAAAACTTCTAATTTCAAAAGTAGAACATTTGTGTTTTCAAGACAGTGTGCAATAGTTTGATCATTTATGACGTCATATTAATTAGCTTGGTATTTATCATATCAGATATCGTGTTCTCATTCTACTTTGTACAGTTGTTTTATTTAACTGACTCGATGTCGCGGAGGTTATACCACCTGTCTTCCAAATCGAGGGCTCTGGGTGCCGATCAGTTCACTTTAGAACAATTCTTACATCGACTTATTGTTTGTGGGTCATGGGTATTCCTCCCATTCTATAAATGGGACCTATAATACGAGCTTAATGTTCAATGTGGTCGTAGAGGTCATACAATTTTTGTAATTCTTTGAGGATCGTGTTTTTGAAATTCATAATTCTTATTTATTCTTATTCTAGAAGTCATAATTCTTACGTAATGCGGTCTTTTAGAAATATGTGCGGTGTCACCCTTGCGGACAGGATAAGTAATGAAGAGATACGCAGTATGGCAGGATTGCACGACAGTGTTATTGTAAAAACGAAATAAGGAATGCTTTGATGGTACGGGAATGAGTGATGACTGATGAAAGACTGACGAAGAAAATTTACAGAGCGAAACTGAGTCGTAAAAGAAGCCAAGGAAGACCAAGGCTGACTTATGAAGATCAAATAGCCAGAGTATTAGCCGATGGAAATGTCAAAGCACTCGCATACCTAGGCGAATGTGTGTGAGAACAATAATGAGATTTTAGGAACCGAAAGAAGTATGTAAGGACCGCGAAGCTTGGCGCCCCGTCCTCTCTGACTACCCCATTAGGGATACAGCGTGAAGATACATACGTATCTAGATGTGTATAATTCTTATTGTACATATGAAAATTACATATTTTCTGTTGTCAATATTATTGTCAATGAAAAAAGTTTCAGCATATACATAATGTGCACACACTGTACACATGTCAATTCGAGGTGAACATGAATGAGATAAATGATAGCATGAATGAAAACCTTGACAGTACTTCTATTAGTAAAATTAAATGGTAAAGCAGAATCAGATTTTCTGATTAGGAGCAATCCCGCCTTGGTCGACTTTTAAGACCTACGAAGATAAGCAGCTGGCATGTTACATATTCGTAGTTGTAGTCTGGAAAAGAAAAGAAAAAAAAATATTTTTCTCTTCTTTCCCAGACTACAATGGAAGAAATCAATGATATTAATAGTATAGAATTAGAAAAGCCATAGAAATGTTTTGATAAGAATTCACTCTTCTACTAATTAATGAAGAAGTTGGATAACAAAACCTGACGATAGTGTGTCGGACAAGCATTAACTTAGGGTACCTACTTTACCTTTAATTCCAGGTAAAGTAGAATGAGTTGAATATTTTTATATTCAAATATTACATTTCTTTTTAGAAATGTTCCAAAATATCCATTAGACATTTAATTTTTAAGCAACTTCAAAAAAGCAGGTTCTAAATTCGTTGGTATTTTTTAGGTATGTGACGCCATATCTTCGCCTTTGGTGCACTGATTTTCACGATTCTTTTTTTTTTCAAGAAAAGTTATGTTATATCCTGAGTAGTCTCGTACAAATTCAGTGAAGATCTATTTATGAAGTATTGCTTAAATAAAAGAACTTCTCAACGGCACTTATATTTAGTTTGATGATCCTTTTATCTAATGTTCCGTTTCGTAATTTGAAAAAACCTAGAACTACCCTTAATATTTATTTAGGACATAACCATTCAAAAGGGAAAATTAAATAACTTGACAAAAATTAAACCAACTCGAAAATAAAATTCACAGATAATTACAAATTGATTATCGTTTACTAATTGAAACAAGTGGGTGCAAAATAACTTCCTAAATACGATACAAATATCGACTACATAAATAATATAAATAGACTTGACAGTCACTAAAGCCAAAAATAGCAACAGAAAGTCTATTAGTTTGATAGGCTTGGCACCGACTTCGGTAATTGTGAAATAGTATACACGTATCTGTATCATATTTATCTTTTTGTAAGTTCTTTTTGTACCTATGTGAGTTTTGATTACTAAAAGGAAATTATTTATACTTTTCAGTGTTTTTATTTTGAAATCGGTTTACCTTTTTTCTCGAAAGGTTATTTATTTATTTCTCATTGTTGATTAAGAGTTAAATAATAATTTACGTCTGTGTACTAAATTTTAGCTCACTAGGTGTCAGATCAGATTTAAAACTCGAGTCATTGACTGAATATTTTAATATCTTATTTTTTAACCACCACCGTAATCCGCAGAGAGAGAACAAAATCACAGAGTACATACAACATAGAATGGCAGATATCACACTCTCCGCCGCATAAAAAAAAACACATATAATATACTTACAATTTAAGAAAAATTATAGTTTTATTCGCCTAAACTTTCATTACATTTTAACATCTGATTGACGTCCAATGTGACCCCTCTACATCGACAATATATGTGGTATCAGGTATTGATACTCCAACTACAAAGCCCTGAATCCACGGTTTACAACTTTTTCGGTAATCTGTCACCATTACTTTCTCACCAACACTAAACTGCACTTTTCTACTTCCTAAAGCATTATGTTTTTCAAGCATTTCATGTGTTTTTTCAGCAATAGCTGGAGGCCTTAATAAAGAAAACCTAGTTCTAAGTTCTCTTCCAAGCATTAAGCTTGAAGGTGTTACCCCCGTAGTGCTATGAGGCATATTTTTAAAATCAAATAGAAATAGATTTATAGCCGAAAAGATTGTATTACCGCTTTCTTTAATTTTGGTAACATGTGATTTGAAAGTTTCTACAAAACGTTCAGCAGCACCATTTGTTGCAGAATGATATGGTGGTGAAAAACTGTGTTTCACGTTTATATTACTGCAATAATTTTCAAATTCTGAACTAACAAATATTGGTCCATTGTCAGTCACTAGATGTGCCGGGTAACCGAATCGTACAAAGAAACTTTTGAATGCCTCAATCGTTCAGGTCGCTGTTATGTTATTCATTTCAAAGATTTCTGGCCACTTCGAGTAACTGTCAATAATTACCAAGTACATTTTATTATGGAAAGGTCCTAAAAAATCAGCATGTACCACGCCGTAGGTGGTACAGGCCATGATTTCATTTGACTTTTAGGAGGATTTTTTTGATTTTTTAAACAAATTACACAACTGTTTATAATGTTTTCTTTTTGTGTATCCAAATTAGGCCACCAAGTTTTATATGGACTGTGCCAAAATGACTTTTATGTGTTTCTAATAACACTAATATTCTCAATAAAGATGGAATTATTATTCTGTAACCCCAAAATAGGCAACCCCTATCTATACTAAGTTCATTTTTCTTATTGTAATAGGTTAACAATTCTTTATTTATGTATTTATTTTCTGGCCAACCATCAACGGTGTATCTATAAACTTTATATAAAGTTAAGTCTTTTTTTGTTTCAATTTGTATTCGTTTCCAATCTAATTTTTCTATTTGTGAATTACTTATATAATTTATGTTAGTCAGATTAGCACTCTCACATATAGGGTGTAATTTTAGTTTTGTATCATTAACATTACAATTATTTATTGAACGCGATAGAAAATCTGCTGGGTTTACACTGGTTTTATTGTGTCGGACCCTGTAGTTGAATGCAGACAAATAGATTGCATAATGTTGTATTCTTTTTACCGCCAATTTTGGAATGCCTTTTGTAGTACCAAATATCCTAACAAGCGCCGCATTGTCTGTTTTCAACTCAAAGGGCCGACCATATGTATAATTATAAAATTTAGTTACACCAAACACAATTGCCATAGCTTCCTTGTCGATCGCAGAGTACTTTTGTTCTGTAGAGTTTAATTTTCTACTTGCATATGCTATAGGTTTTACAATCCCCATTCTATCTCTGTTAGACAAAACTGCTACCAAACCGACATGTGAAGCGTCACATGTTAGACTGAGGGGCAGTTCCGGATAATAATGTCTTAAGTTCTCTACGGAAGACAATATCTTTTTTATTACTTTAAATGCATAATCACAGTGTTTTGTGCATTCAAATTTATTTTTCCATAAACATTCATATAATGGTGCCAAAATAGATGCCATATCCTTTAAAAATCGTGAATAGTAATTTATCTTTCCCAAAAATAGTCCAGTCTATAACAGTAAAAATATGGTA
Organism: Zeuzera pyrina; assembly: GCA_907165235.1. NCBI lineage: Eukaryota > Metazoa > Arthropoda > Insecta > Lepidoptera > Cossidae > Zeuzera > Zeuzera pyrina. Next base: position 19,636,347 of record OU015625.1, on the reverse strand, counting down.
TTACCTCAGAATTCCATCAACACGCATCATCATTTGCGTGAAATTTTGGAATTAAGTTCTACTAACCCTTCACTTCAAAATCTACCCTATGCTAATATGTGAAAATTATTCTTAAAGGGTGAAAACTACCCCTTTTTGCCAAAATTCAATAAAATAAAAGTTGAAGCATTTAGAAAGTTAAAAAACATATTTAGGGTTTGAATAAAACTTGCTTGAGGCTTTAGGATACTATTTATGATTTTTCAACTCTTAATCGATGTATTTCATCCCTTAAAAACCAACCACTTTTATGATAAAATTTAAAAAAAAAACAGTTGTAGTACTTTATTTTTCTTAATTTATATTAAATGGGTATCTTTTTTTCGTGTTGAACTCAAATATTTTTTGTCCCAGTTACGGTCTTATTTATAGAATGTAATATATTATTTATATAAAATTGATTTCTTTTTGTCGTATTCAACTTGTAAATAATAATTTTTCAAATTTTCATCCCTTAAAAACTAAACTATTTTTAAGAAACGAGATACAACACGTGCCCTTTTTTTCTTAATCATAGACATATACCGGGTTTTGCATCTCTGTGTAAAAGACACAATCAAACATACACACATGTTGTATACACACGTGTATTGTACATATGTATATACAATACACATAATATTGGGTCCTTACATATGAAATTGGCGCTTTGTACGGGAGGAATATAAAGTAAATTTTTTTTTTTGTAAAATATATTTAATTAATTAAAGTATGCACCGTTGTTATCTATGCACGTTTGTCATCTCATAGATAGTTCATTGATCCCTTTACTAAAAAAACCATGGGGACGAGAATCAATAAACTCTTTGAAGGCGGTTTGGACTGCCGCATCGGAGTTGAATTTTTTTCCTTGTAAGAAGTTGTCCAAATTCCGGAAAAAATGGTAATCTGTTGGAACAAGGTCCGGGGAGTACGGTGGATGTCGCAGACATTCCAATTGTAGCTCATCTAACTTAGTGGTTGTTTGTTGTGCAGTGTGTGGTCTTGCGTTGTCGTGAAGCAGCAGTGGCCTAGAGCGATTGCCCAATCTCGGTTGTTTAGCAGCTAGTTCTTCCTTCATGGTTTGCAGTTGCTGACAACAGATATCTGCCGTAATCGTTAGGCCAGATTTTAGAAAGCTGTAGTGAACGACACCGGCGCTAGTCCACCAAACACTCACAAGTAACTTTTTCTGAGTCAATTTTCGTTTAGGGCAGGATTTGGCTGGGTCTCCAGGGTTCAGCCATTGCGACGAGCGCTTCCGATTATCGTACAGTATCCACTTTTCATCACAAATAATGATTCGATTTAAAATCCCTTCATTATTGTGTCGGTTGAGCAAAGTAACACAGCAGTCGACGCGTGTTTGCAAGTTCGATTCACTCAATTCAGGAGGTACCCATCGTTCAAGTTTTTTTACTTTCCCGATTTACTTCAAGTGGATTAATACAGTTTTGTCACTTACCCCGAAGCCTGCAGCTATCTCTGAAGTGCTTTGTGATGGATCCGCTTCCACAATAGCCTTTAATTCTTCATTTTCCACTTTGGTCTCCGGCTGTCCACGGAGTTGGTTCTGAAGGTCGAAATTTCCAGAACGAAAACGTTGAAACCAAAAACGTACCGTGCTTTCTTTTGCGACACCAGCGCTGTACACATCATTAATCCTTCGAGCTGTTTCTGCAGCATTGGTGCCACGGTAGAACTCGTACTCGTAAATATACCGATATTTCATGTTTTCCATTGCGCGGTAATAAGTGACGCCAAAGAAAAAAATAATGAGGAAAAAACAAATGAATGACTGTTTTCAAAACTCAAATGTACCAGGTATATGAACTTATAAATTTGAATTTGGAATTCTTAACCAAAGAGGAGATATTTCAGATCAAAGTGGTCAGTACGACAAAACGCTAATTTCATATGTAAGGACCCAATATATATGTAGAAAGTCTTCTTTCGGCGAAACAGATGTTGTCAGCTCCATGCCGTTCCTTCTCATTATGTGTATACACATATATATGATGTACACACACTCCGAAATTTACCTGCTCCGAAATTAAAAAAAAAATGTTAATTTGTTTTGGCCATATCTTCCTTAATTTTTAAGCTAGACAGTCGATTAAAAAATCATTTATAGGGAAATTTTTAATCTATTAGAATAAAAGGTTTCAAATTTATTCAGCCCTTTATTTTTGAAAGTGAAACGTTCAAAGCGCTCCAAAACGGTACTAGTCGGTTAATTTTCAAGTTATGAAAATTAAAAACAAATTAAAATTTTCAATAAAAAAAAACTAACTTTTTATTCTATAGTAATTTTTACGTATCTTCCATATTTTTTTAGTTATTTTAAAAAAAAGACAAATTTTCTAAAGAATTAAAAACTGCTTTCTCCACTAAAACCATATTTTTATTCAAAACCAAGCTTTCTAAACGATTCAAACTTCTTAATCCCATTATTAGTATTAAAATAAAGTGATTTGTAAATTTATAAGATTTTATTTCAATTAAGGTGGCAATATGAAGGGTGAAACTGATGTTCTTTTTCACAGAAAAAAGTGATTCTACATTATTTTCATCACAACTCCCTTATTTCATATCCTACAGTCTTATAAAGTCTCATTTGAAAGTTTTTTTAAAGACCTTTAAAAAAGGTACTTCGCATTTTTTCCATAAACTTGACTGTTTTCCAGTTATTCCATTTTTAATTCTTCAGATTCTTTGGTTCATTAAATAAATTCCACATTTAATAAGTCATAACTCGGTTTGTATTAGGTCTATAGCCAAAAGAAAGAAAAACATTCTTTTTATTTTTTTATAAGATACACTAATTTATTTTCTTATAGTTTTTTTTGATAAAATTGAAAGTTTTTGAGTTATTTGTGAAAAAACGATTAAAAATATGATTTTTTTTGTAACAAAAATTGAATTTTTCATTCACGAATAAGTCAAAAAGTATTGATTTTTCGAAAAAACTATAGAATATTTTGTGCTTAGAATGCTTTTTTCTATCGATTTCTGAGGTTATTTTTAATAAAAAAATTGCCACCCTTTAGTTGGGGTGGTATCCATCCCCAGGGTAAAAGCGCATATCGGCATAGGGTAGACTTTGTTTTTTGAGGTATTCCCTATCTACTGTTAAAATTTCAAGCAAATCGATGCGTGTTGATGGAAATCTGAGGTAAAAACCGTTGTAGACTGGACTAAAAAGATCTTAACAGTGTAACGGTTTTCAGAGTTTCTGTATTTAAAGAGGTTCAATATTACTGTTTATCACACATATTGTTTTTCTTTATTCTAAATCCAAATACATCTAAACTTTTTTTGAAAAATTTGCATTTCTCCAAATTTAACTTAAATTCACATTTATGTAATTTATGTAAAACTTCATATAATGTAAACAAAATGTCCTTTAAATTTTTACCTATTATGTATATATTGTCGATAAAAAGAATTGTATTGGGTACATTCAAAAGCTTATTACTCATTAAACGCTGAAAGGAGCCAGGTCCTGTACTTACACCGTATGGTAAATATTTATATTTATATGTACCAGTCCTTGTGACTATAGTTGTTAATTCTTGAGAATTTATATCTAAAGGGGCTTGAAGATAGGCTTCTTTTAGGTCAAGTTCGCAGAAATATTTTGCATCTTTCAGAATATTAAAAATTTCATCAATGTGTAGTAAAGGAAAATGGAACTTCCAAGTGTGGATTTAAAGTTACTTTATAGTCCCCTGATAGTCTAACTGAACCATCCGCCTTAAGTATGGGCACAACAGGAGTACCCCACTGACTATATTCAACTGGAACGATTCTACAATTTTCTAATAATCGTGAAATCTCTGATTTTACCTTTTCCCTTAAAGCGAATGGCACTCGTTGTACTGGGTGACATCGGGGTTTTGCATTTGGTTTTAGTTGTAATTTAATGGATTCTCCCTTGAAATTTCCCTAGCCCGGACTAAATACTTCTACAAACCTTTCCTTTATAGTTCTGCCTCTGAAATAGTTTTTACATTGCATTGATTAGTTTGTAAATCAGTAGTAACAATATTTATATCTTTAAGGTTTGGAGGCCACAGATTAAAGTTATATAACCAATCACGTCCTATTATACGTGGTATATTATCCTGTCCAACAAATATGCTTAATTTCTTTACATTATTTTTATATTTTACTTTTAAATCATTTAATAGTCCTATTGGCTGAGAGATTGTTTGATCAAAATTTCTAAATTTTACATTACAATTTTCTATATTTTTATTACTGAAAAATCTAAGTTTACCTCTTAAAGATATTACTGTTACATCGGATCCTGTATCTAGTTGAAAATCTATTAATTTTCCTTCAATATTTAAAGATAGATACTGTGGAGCTATTTTACTTACATTCACGGAGTACATTTCACCTTCGTTGAATAACTGAGATATATCAAAATTTTCCTCTTCCTCTTTTATTTCCTTTTTAATGGAATCTTCTATCTTTACAACATAAGCTTTCACTCGTTGATTCCTTAAGCACATTTTAAAGATGTGTCCTTGTTTTCCACACTCAGAGCAGTATTTATTTATTAAGCGACATTCAGACTTAAAATGATTATGGCCTCCACAACAATATCACTTTTTTTATACACTATTTTGGTTATTTGTTAATTTTTTATTATTACTTTGTTTATTTCTTTTAATTTCACTTTGTCTTTGATTCCTGTGATAGAAAAACATTTCCGATATATTCTTATCATTATTGTTATTAGTTCTTTAAGCTAAGGCCCCTTCCACAGTTCTTGCTAATTCTACTGTTTTTTTTAAAGTTGTACTTTCATCCATTTTTAACAATTCAAATTTCATTAACTTCGAATATACACCATCAATAAGCTTTTCTTTAATTTGATCCTCTTGATCTGTAAATTTGCACCTTCCTGCTAACTTTTTCAATTGTAATACATATTCCTCGAAGGACTCCGATGCTAATTGATTTCTATTTCGAAATTCAACTCGATCTAGGGCAGTAGATTGTTGTTTCCTATATTTTTCTGCTAATTTTTTACATAAAATGTCGTAACTTAGAACGTTTGGTTTTATAACATAACATAATATAACATAACTTCACGCTGTATCCCCAACGGGGTAGTCAGAGAGGACGGAGCGCCAGGAGTCGCGGTCCTTACACACCTCTTTCGCTTCCTCAAATCTCATCATTCTCCTCACACATTTTCGCCTAGGTATGCGAGTGCTTTTGACATTTCCGTCTGCTAACACGGTTTGGTTTTATCAGTGAACATAAACTGTTTAAAACATCTAATATTTTTGGTGATAATTTTGTGATGAGCAATGGTACCATTTTTGTTTCGGGTATTTCATTCAACAAAATTAAACATTCTAATTGTTGTTCAAAACACTCCCAGTTGTCACCATCGAATTGTTGTATATTATTAACCATATTTATTAGCTTTTTTCCGGATTTTTCTGGAGTGATTTTACAATATGCACTCAGTAGCTTCCGTAATTCTTCCACTTTAGCGTCCTCGTTAAATGATATATCTAATTCCCGTAATTTCTCCTGCAGTTGCAATTTGCTTAACTTATATACTTACGATGTTTTAAATTCATTTAGTTGTTCTTTCGACATGTAGATTATTACTACTCACCAATTAAAAATTGATTTATTAATTACTACACATAGCAGCAAAAAGTTTGATAAAATGGCCGCCAAAGGCCTCAGAGCCGACCCTCTGTAACGTTGAATACGTTTATACCAACTTTACACTTGATTTCTTGCTCTTGGTGTTAATGTGGTGTTTATATAATACGTCGTAATGATATTATTTGTCATGTTTCACTGCAATCTTCGTCGCCAATTGTCAGATCAGATTTAAAACTCGAGTTATTGACTGAATATTTTAATATCTTATTTTTTAACCACCACCGTAATCCACAGAGAGAGAACAAAATCACAGAGGACATACAACATATAATGGCAGACATCACACTAGGATTAAAAATGATTAAATAAACGCATTGACATGACATAGAACTAGACAGACAGAAAGACAGACCGCAGGGTTATTACCTAAAAAATTGCAGTCAGCGACAGCCATGGGATCACTGCGCGACCGGTAACTAATTGAAATAAAAAATTGGTATTATATATGACGATTGCATATCTATTATTCCATGAACGTAAAATGCACTTTTTGCTGTAGATTTAGCGCCACTATACAAATTGCACAAATTCTCGTTTCGACAGTAGATATTGCGCGATATTAGCTGTCACATGCTGACTGCAAGTTACGTAACAAGCGTGCCATTCAGCTTCGTTGTTGCATTTTGGATATGGAACCCTAAAAACGTGATAAAGCAGAAATCTTCTATGAACGTGAGTTTTACTCTTTTATGCCAACTACCTAGTAAGTGCTGACTCAGTTTATAGTGTCGAAAATGAATTGGTCGTAAATAAAGGGCCTCCTGTCTTTAGTTTAGTTGTAAAAGGTAAAAGTAGCAACCAGTAAAGTAGGCGATACAAAATATAACACGCAACCTGTAAAGCGCGCAACACGTTTGAAGGAAATATTTTGATTAAACACTAGTTTCAGTAAAGAGTTTCGTAGAGTTACTAAATTTATAAAATGATAAGATTTTTTATGTAAGTATATTTTATGTAAAAATATCAATAATAAATTGTAAAAATCCAATTTTCTTTTTCCTTATTTGTCGTGTGAATATTTTTCTTATTTATTTAATTATTTATGTACATACACACACGCATTTAAGAGATACATTAAATGAAGAATGATGAGGATTGAGGAGCCGAAAGAAGTATGTAGGACCGCGATACCGCGACTGCTCCGTCCTCTCTGAATACCCTATTAGAGACATAGCGTGAGGATATGTATTTATGTATGTATTAAATGAAATTTACATACAAAACTACTGTTTATTTCACAATTAAATTTCTTTTAGCAGACCAGTGATAGAAAAAAGTTATGAAAGCAAATTTTAATGTGTATGCATGCCAAAAAACTATACAAAAATATAAAACACAGTGTATACAATATATATATATATATATAGGTCGTAATAATACAACGCCTTATAAATAAATATGACATACTTATATTACATTTAACATTATATATCAAATACATAATACTATACTGCAACTATTCTATGTAGGTACTGGTTATGTAAATATTGCACATATACAAACAACGATGAGGATTGAGGAGCCGAAAGAAGTATGTAGGACCGCGATATCGCGACGCTCCGTCCTCTCTGAACACCCTATTAGAGACATAGCGTGAGGATATGTATTTATGTAATTTAGATACAAAAATTTACATACAAAAGTACTGTTTATTTCACAATTAAATTTCTTTTAGCAGACCAGTGATAGAAAAAAAGTTATGAAAGCAAATTTTAATGTGTATGCATGCCAAAAAACTATACAAAAATATAAAACACAGTGTATACAATATATATATATATATATATATATATATATATACGAACAATTCTTTAACTCGTCTTTTGAGAACATAAACAGATTTGGAGTCTCTAATATGAGGCCGAAGTAAGTTCCACAATGTAACTGTATGAACAGAGAAGAAAAAGGAATACAAATTTAAGTTTATCTATCTTCTTCTTTTATAAATAAAAATGGAATGCTGTTCGAAGGTGAGCGCATCAGTTGAGAACGGCCATACCGATTTGGCTATTTTTTGTTTTAACATGTTCGTAATAGTCCGAGTTAGGTTTTTGTGGAAAGAAAAATTACAAAAGTTTCACGGAAAGTGTGAAAATTGGGGAAAAACTGAAAGTACTTTTTCTATGGGATTTTTGTATGAAATCTAGACCATTACTAGCGAATTGTAATATAATCACACAGCAGCACACACAGCACACAGCAGTCACAGCAACGTATGGCCGGACACAGATAGTTGTAAATAAAATGTATTTTTAAAGCATATTATCTGAGAACTGCATTAATTGCAACCTATATATTGACGGACGGACGTGTGACCTTATTTATAAGTTTCGTTTATCCTGTTAAAGTATACAACCCTAAAAATAAATGTTTTTAACGAATATCGTTTCAGGAGAATACCTGATCGTTGCGACGTTAAGCTTCCAATACATTGGTTTTCAATTAATACGTCTTCAGTTGAGAAACTTGTCCAACCGCTCTACTCTAGATGTTCATGCACTATTTAGTACAAGTTGATTTGTCATTATTTTACTGAAATCTCTCTAATATATTTTTTGTATTCATTTTATTATATGTAATATATTTTCAGCCACGTTAATTCCTCCAAAATTCAAATTTATTAATCGTCACATGATTCACTCCTCAACGAAATATCACCAGGAAAGTTAAGACTTGATCATGATTGATCGAGTATAAAACACGTCGACTGTACCGTTTAGATTTTTGAATACACATTACTAGTTAAAATGTGTGTGTCGATCTTTCAATAAATAAAACACTAGATATAGCATACGGTTGATCGATATTCATCGATATTGTTATTGTTAATTGTGAAAACATCGATGTTTTAACATCGTTATTAGTCCCCTAAAACATCTATGCATCGATGTTGTGAACAAAAATATCAAAAATCGACTTTAATACGTTTACTCGCTGTAAAAATTACATTGAGCTAATACAAGCTTTCAAGGTATAACATTTATTTCCAGACGACTTTTAAAATGTCAACTTAAAATGAACATTTCGAACTTTTTGATTTTTATGCTAGATGTCACGAGTAAAATCAAAACATCGATGTTTTTATTTCGATATTTATGAGAACATCGATGTTTACTTATTGATATTGATATCGTTATTGATGTCAACATCGATGTTTTTCTAATGCTCATCCTGAGTATAACATTCAGAGCTTTTATTCCAATTGAATCGGGCGCTTATGCTAAATATGATTTTTTGTTAATATTACATACTGTAGCGGTATATATTTCTTAGGAATAAATAATTATAACTGAAATTTAGGTGACAATAACAAATACGAAAAGAAATAACCAGACCAGAAACTTAATTGCGTAACTTCCGTTGACGGAATGTTATCATCATGTTGACAATTGACTCATAGTTGGTCACATTTTATAACGGGAACCATGGACGTAGTACATACTCAAAAGTCCATGTTGGGAACACCATAAGAAATATTGTGTCAATTTCTAGTCAATGTAACTTACACGATCATTTAATTATCAACCACGGTATCATACTTAATTATTCACAAATTTATTTTATTATTTTATTTAGATTATTAATATGACAATTAAATTAAGAATAAAGTATTTATTTAAAAAATACTCACTATCAAAAAATTAATAATCATGAATCCTTCAAATGCAAAGATGTAAGAAAAATGTTATTCACAGGTTAAACCGTTTCAGTCACGTAAAAAGGAAAACCGTCGTCGTCGTTAGTGTCGTCACGCTTGTTTGCGTGCACGAAAGCCTCCCATACTATTACAAAGAACCTTGACGCCCGACAATAAAGTGTAATTTTCTTTGTGTTAGTAAATATCACAACCTTTGTACTTACCACAACACCGTTTCTGTGCTCTGTACATTCCACAAGTGCAATACAAACGTGTTTAACTGCTTTAGTCTTGTTCATTTGCAGTGCTCTCTGATTTGCAATAAGTGGGCTTGTTACTTTCAGTGAGGAAAAGCTCAATGTGAAAGTCGTGAAAACAACTTTTTTTCCCTTTGGAATTTAATTCGTCAGTTTTATTGAATAATAACTTTATGGACTAGTTAGATGGTTCATAATTTCGCTTGTATAAACATTACAACAATTTATTTATTATTTTATTTATATTTATTTATATAACTGTCTTCTTCCAGCTGCATACCATTTACACATCATCATAATATAATCTACACAAAACACTTTAGAATAAGATAGTTTTAATTTTTAATCTTCATTTATTTTTGAATAGTTTATATTTTATGGAATAATTTTAAATTAAGTTTACAATAATAAATGAAATTGAAGTGTCTATTAAAATAAAAGTAAAGCAATACACAATTCGTACCGATTGTAATGAATTTTGAAGGATCGAAACGTGAAAAATGAATCGATTAGAAGAAATTGTAGAGATATTTTTTTAGTTCACTAGAAAATATTAAATTAAACTCTCTTTAAAAATTAAACTAGATAATTATAACTACAATTCACTAAATATATAAGTAGGTGCAATTATTTCCGTGCTAATTTGCGAGAAAAAGTAAAACTTGGGATGCATCACTTGTACATATAAAAGTCAACCAATTGATAATAAAAGAAATAAATATACAAAATAAAATAAATAAAGGTCAGACAAGTGTTAACGCTTGTTATAACTTGTATAATCGTTGGCCTTGTAAAAAAGCAATCCGTCACTATGTGGTTCTGATTTACCATGTATAAACCCAAATATATTATATTTTTCTTTTTTGCTTATAATTTATGAAGTAAAATTCAACAGGTACATGATAAAAACCTTTACGTTATCATGTATCTACATAATTTGTTACTCATTGACATGACCTACAAGTACATAGCACTTATTAGGATTAAATAGATAAAAGTTTACATAATCAAATAGCTAGAGTGTTAGTTGACGGAAATGTCAAAAGCATTCGCGTATCTAGGCGAAAATGTGCGAGGAGAATAATAAGATTTGGAGAAGCGAAAGAAGTATGTCAGGACCCCGACGCTTGGCGCTCCGTCCTATCTGACTACGCCGTTAGGTATACAGCGTGAAGATATGTATCTACGTAAGCTTACATAATATAAATGTACAGTATATACATATGTACATGTTACATTTAGAATCAAAGGTAAAGGAGCACCTGAAAAAATTTTGTAATGAATTAAGTAATTATGCATGTAAAGTATTGTTTCGCTTGGTTTATTTTTAGAAGGGTAACCGCTTAGTGACCTTAATATTGAGTGGCTCCTTACTGGAGTACATGTTAGACTGTGTTGGATTATATGATGTAATATTAACTTTCACTGACTTTACTGATGAAATGTAGTAGGTTTCATTCGAATTATTCGCAAAGACAGGTCTATTCGCTATATGCGAGGTGCATGGTGGGGGTATAGTAAAGCGATCGCAGCGTACTCCGTGGCAGAAATCTGCAAAAATTCTGGATAGTCAATTTGTTAATATTTTGAAATGGAAAACGAGAAATATTGATCTGTAATAAATAAATCATATTGTTAATTAAAAAGTACTTTATCTACCGTAAAATATTAAATTAAGTGTGCTTCATTACGCTTAAAGTTATGAAAGTACCGACGTTTGAACTTGTTTTATAGAGTGTTAATGTCACCGATATTTGACGAATGATGTGGGCTCATATTAAATAACAATTTTATTTATAATACGGTAACTTATACATACTTACATACATACATATCTTCACGCTGTATCCCCAAAGGGGTAGTCAGAGAGGACGAAACGCCAAGCGTCACGGTCCTTATATACCTCTTTCGCTTCCTTAAATCTCATCATTCTCCTCACACATTTTCGCCTCAGTATACGGTAACTTATAATATGGTAATATAAACTTTTAAACTTTCGCGTTGCATTATGAAATATCTAAAAACACTGAAAATTAACGCGATTACCTTTTATTTTCGCTTGAAGTTTCGGCCGAGTTGCATCGGCCGTGGTCTCAAGTAAACTCAGTTTACTAAAAGGTAATCGGGTTAAGTTCCCGTGTTTTTAGATATTTTATAACATGGTAATTTGGAATGTCACAAAATAAGTCATTCGAGAAATACACGAGCTAGCGAAAACACGATTATTAATTATATCTCAATATATTCTACTCCCACATATCTATCCACGACGGCATCCTAGAAGAACGAATAGCTTTTAATAGTATATGATGTATGTAATATATTATATGTAATGTATGTTACTGTATTTTATGGACATAATACGAGTATAACAATAATAATCTACTCAGACATTTCACACAGCGCCATCTAGTCTCAAAGTAAGCAGCACAGCGCTTGTGTTATGAGTACTAGACAACTGATATACTACTTATGTACTTTTATTTTGTAAATAAATACATATTATAGATAAACACCCAAACTCTGGTCGGGAATCGAACCCGCAACCCCCGTTTACTTTCCGACGCGCTTAGCCATTGCGCCACGGAGGTCGTCGGCATGTATAAATATATATATTTGAGGATTTGAAGATACAAATGTGTATATATAAATATGTATATCTAGTGTCTATCTTTTCTACTTTGAATTTGTCACTGTCGCATAAGAAATTTCTGAAGGAAGAAATTTCTTTTAGAGATTAGCTGTACCGTTTACTCATTCTTTCTGTATTCATCTTTCTGTTTTAATGTGTACAAATATCAATAACAAAGAATATTATTATTCGTCTTCAAAAAATATCAAACCCTTAACTTGATTAGGTGAGGCTCTTACCCACTAAAACCCGTGATATTCGGCCTCAGCGCTTTCAGATCTAGGTCATATATGGGTGGTAAAATATCTACATTAAATGCGGAAAATAACTGAATAGTGTTTTCGAATAGTATTTTACATTCATCTCATTCTCACTCGACGTTACTTCGAAGTGGACAAAGTATCAACATCAAATCTTAAGGTTTTTCAATTAAGTTCAATAGAGTTACCAAACCAAATAAACCAAACTGAGACTACTTCATCACCTGTACCAGTTACTTGAAATAAGCTTTAATTTATTTGTTGACTTTTAGGACAAATATAAGCATAATAAGCATATCAGTTATAAGCTCATCCACAGGTATTTTATTTCATAAAGTTATACGTATATTATTTACTTGGTCATTCTTTAGAGTTTTAGCAGGTGGTTTATTCTAGATTTCGATTATTGCCGACATTGAGATCTCACAAAAATAAATTATAGAAATACTGAAATAAAATTCGATGTGATAGTAACCAGTAAGTACTCTTCCTATCACCGAAATTATCATAATTTAAATCAATTTCTTTGCATAAATCAGTGCATACATATCTAAACGTTAATATTTACAAATTTAAAATTATGCAGTGTATTTCTTTACACTGTATTCTGTAGTCTAATGATGCAGAAGTAAAATCAGAAGCCAAAAATTTACAGGAGAAACTGCAAAATTTAAAGTCAAAGTCAAAGTCAAATTAATTTATTCAAGTAAACCCAATTACAAGGTATTTTTGAACGTCAAATCTACTTTAGTTCGGTTTAAATAGAAAACCTGGACACTGAGAAGAACCGACAAGAAACTCAGTCAGGTATCATTTTTTTTCATTTAACAAAAGGGTTATTAAAATACAATATAAAATTGTTTATTTTATAGTATGATTAATGTGCGTTTTATAACTAATCTAAATTTATTCTCTGTTAATTGAGTAATTTCCTGAAGAACTTTGATATAATAATTCTGAAGAACAACTCTACTGTCATTACATTAATTATTTATAAGACTATAAGCAAAAATGAATCATGATCTATGTGGGTGATTACTACTGAGCTTTCAATTCAAACATTCACTTTAATTTGAAAACTGCGATATCGGTTGTGTGAATGTGAAGCAGTTAATTTTCATCTATTCGAAAATGTATGGCTTGGAACGTAGAGATAGGATCGATGCATATTGAAACATAAAAGCGTTTGGTTTTGGCGGCTTTTTCGGATAAAATGGACGGTCAGCATTATTAGTGGATTAAGCGTTTCTTGTTCACTGTATCCAGCGGATTACACGAAATGTATTAACAGGTACAAATAAAATTATAGTACGAGTTTTTACCCAGGATTCCGTTTATATCAATATTAAATTAAATACGTCGCACTTATTATTAATTCAAATATATTCCATACTTTTAAAATGATGTCCGAACAAAACGGCAAAGGAATAAGCAAACTGAAAAAAACTTTTAGGTAGTTTTTTTTTCTTCAATTTGGTCTCATCCTGTAAGGCATATGAAAGCTCTGTTAATCGCGAATTTAAAAATATATACAACTTTTATTTGTGTAAATCTATATTTTTTTAACACTTTCTTCTAAGAAAACGTTTAGATATTTGGGCAGTACGCTGTACTGTACTGTAATACTATGTCACTATAATCCATTTTGATTTACTCTGACTGTCCTCAAGTCGTTGTGAATATAACAATTCACGTTCAATCATTTGAATGTAATGAGGTAATGACACAGTTTAAGTAGTTACTAACGTGAAGCAATGATATGCCATTATTATTGCATTTGAATTTAGTTGACAATGTAGGTTGCGTTTAGTTGTAGTATCCTCGTCTTTAACAATATTTCACGACATTATTATAAACTTATTTTATATAGATATCAAATTAAAATATCTAAATAGAAAGCGATAATATTAATTTGTCTGTGGGGTACCAATGGACGCCAGTCGACCTATGAATCAATAATACCCGTAAGTTAACAAATTTGACCAAATGTCTCTTACATCGAGCTGGCATAACAAACATTATTTATTGTAATGTAAATAAATAAGTAATGTTATTTTGGTACATTCTATCGAAAATAATAACAAAACAATACTATTTTATTATTTATTTCAATTACAAAAATCGAATATTAATTCTGCATTGAGTATACTGTGAAATCTATTAAAACTCAAATTACAATGTGAAAGCTAGTCTGTCTTCTAAGCCGTGAAAGTTCAAAATTCGATTCTCAGTCAGAGCCTCTACCACAAATTAACGGTGTGTCGATACTACGTATCGACGAAAAAAAAATATAGAAAAAACTATGCAGCGCCCCTAGCGGTAACTTTAGTAAATTAGGATGTGACATACCAATAACATACATAATGAGTTGTTTTTGAGAGTCAAACTTCGAAAAGATCATAAACAAAGAAGCTCTGGGAATGAGTGAGATAAAATAATAATATTGTTAAAAATAATAAAAAATAATATTGATGTTATTTTACAGTGTTATTTCTTGTTACATGTCACAAGGCATATTTATCTACATAGATATTTCCTGACACGAGTAAAGTGAACTTCTGACAACGTACAAAATCACGAAAAATAATTGTTATGCATTTTGTCTACTGCTCTTTAATTCTGTTAATAAAAATAAAATGAACTTTTTCGTTATGTTGCTATTTTAGCCTGGTTCTATGCTTGTCTTTGTTTTGAGGTGTAAACTGAGGTTAAGGCTACAGGTCGATTTACGTGTTAGAGAATAAGGGTACGATCCTCTCCGCCTATCTTAGGAGCCGACTAAAGGGGCTTTCACGGTTCACGGTTTCACGGTTCAGGGGCTGTCGCGGTACTGCGAGGTTGCATGACGGTCTCCATCACTACCCTCTCCTCCTCTTGAAGTGCTTTGGTACAGCGCAAGAGGGGCTCCGGCGCGTTCCATATGAGATCCCGGAGGCCCTCGACAACGCGCCGAGGACGAATACCGCAGGAGCGTTGGTAGGTTGACCTCACGTAACTCAGTCTCACACCCAGAGAAACTGGGCACTAGTGTTCGATTTTATTATTATTAATATAATTAATTATTTATTTATTAATTCTACCTGTCCAGTTTATTTTTGAATTAATTATTATCTCCTACATTATCAAAAAAAAGATCAATTTACAAAAGGAACGTTTCTAAATTGACTTTGAATTCTGGGTGGTAGCACCCAGAATTCAAAGTCAATTTAATCAATCAAAAAAAATAGTCAGCGTGGCGTCTATTTTAATCTTCGTGTATAGTTTGAGGCTATAAATGTGGTCTAATTGTTTCAACATTATTAATCTTGTGCCTTTATCATCCTGATGATTTTTAGTCTATTTAAGCCACGATTATTCGCATTTTGTAAAATTTTACTGATACTAAATGGGTACATTTCAAATAAATAATAAATAACTTTAATTTGATTTATATCCATTTGTAATGTGAGCCTAAAAAAGGAAGTACACCGAAAAAACTTTGAAAACTTTTCATTAACAGATAGACAACGAAAAGTCGTTACTGGATGCTGGAAGAGAGCATTTTTAGACATCATCGGAAAGACCTAAAACAGGCTTTATAACATAAAAAACACTATTTAGGATAAACATGGTTGAAAATTCAAACTGTAAAGCTTCAGAATAAAGGCTTATTACTATTGTTATTAATATGAAAACAAATATATTAATATGTGTGTATGTACATTTGCAGCTGATATCACAGTTACCTAACTTTTGCTTAAACCGAACTTATTTCTTCTAAATTTAGCTGCCTAGACACAGTCTAATTAAAAGCTCTAGATATCTCACAGAGTCCAACTAACTTAGGAAATTAACTTAGACGTATACACTTTAATTAGAAGAATACAGAGATACTTTTTTGCAGCTTCGAGCAAACAAACT
Organism: Zeuzera pyrina; assembly: GCA_907165235.1. Lineage (NCBI taxonomy): Eukaryota > Metazoa > Arthropoda > Insecta > Lepidoptera > Cossidae > Zeuzera > Zeuzera pyrina. The sequence goes on along the minus strand of OU015625.1, from coordinate 19,619,943 downwards.
AAGGACGAGATTCAATAAAAAAGTTTACTAAGACTTCTGCTAACAAAACGAACTTGAAGAAATTGATTGCAAATATTTTAAGAGCTATTAACTTGAAAATAAGAACATACTTAAAAATAAATAGTTATGTACATTCTATATAAGATAATTAAAAAATAGTTTACTTGAAGATAACATAAGACGGTGATTTACCGAATAGACGATTTAATAGCATATTTCTCGTGTGTATCTATGCTCCTTTAAGCTATTGCTATATGATTGCTGAAGTTTCGTAGTCAGATATCACAGTCAAACTTGCTAGGCTAGTTTTTTCCGTGTCAGATATATTTACAATATCCTTGGTGTACTTCCCTGATTCGTTGTATGATACCAATAACAATAACATACTGTATGTATGATATTACTTAGTTTGGAGTCGCACAATTGTTGGAAAATAATTTAAATAACACAATCGTAAAAAAATCTAATATCGATTACAAATATAGAAGTGATTGTCTCATAAACTCCAGTAGATGAGGTAATGGGCTATGGCTAAGAGTTTATACTAAAACGGTATAATCTCTTATCGCCTAGCGCTAAGAGCAACAGAGCTAGAGCTTATGCCCGCTACTTGGGCTTAAAACTCAATACTTCTTTGTTTATGTGATTTCAAATATTTTTCAAGTTAGATTAAAATACCTGTTCTCAAACCATATAATAAATAAAAGTACCTACTTATTATATTGTAATACCATTACTAATTAGGTATCTAATAACTATTTGTGGGGAACACAGAGACACTGCCACCCTGACAAATTAAAATTAAAAATCTGAATGAAAGTTATTTCGATATCTACTAATTATATTTTATAGACAATTTAAAATTAAACAACAATTGCTTAAAAATAGCGCCATCTAACATTTCCGTTCGTCCGTCCTTCATCTGTTCGTAATCGTATTTAGTATTTTTTCATTGCTGTATTTTATTTTTCACAATCATGCAATCTATCGATAAAAAATTCGCGCTATGTAACTTATCCGCGGAGGCACGTCGGACCGGTGCCTACAATTCACGCACACATTTTCATATTTCACCTATCAGTACACGAAATAACCTTTCAAATGTATGCTATTTACATTGACTACATCAATGACATTATAGAGTTAAATGCGTTAGATAAATTCAAACTTTTTCAACTAAAAATACGCGTTTTTGCTTCATTTATGGTTGATTTATACTTGTATCAAAATAAAACTCCATTTTGTTTTCTTCGTGCAAGTGAAAATTTGTTGTTCTAAGAATTATTTAAAAAAATGCTATTCTTCTTACAATTAGTATTTGAAGTAAAGTATCGATTTACAATAGACAATTGTAGTTGTGTTTTAAAGAATGGGATGATTTAGCTGGGATAATTGTGTTGGCAGCGTGCGTTTACAAAACCTAAAACAAGCCGCGTTTTCAAAATTTTCATATAGTGAAAATTACAAACTATAGTTTTAGTTCCACATTAATTTTAATCGCATAAATTACCCACATGTAATATTATGTAACATTTTAGTAACAAGAAAGAGGGTAGAATGGATCACCTGCGTGTAGTGGGGCTGCATAAAAGCCTGATTTTGATCTTGTAAGACCTCAGTTGCTGAGAAGCCATCGAATAGTCAAGTACATAATAGTCGTGATGAAGTATTGATAGTGTGTTCATAGTGATCAGTTCTCCTGTTACATTTCATATTTAACAATAGCTAAAGGTAGGTGTGTTCCAGAATTGCATTTATATCAAAAGTCAGGTAATGTGACTCGAAATTTCAATTCTAAATTTTATGAAACATTTAACAGGTTGACGGGTTGTGCACATACCAATAATTTATTTTGTTTTCCTTGCATTAACTACATTTATAACAAATAACAACCACTACAAAAATTAAAGTAATGTAAGTAATAAGTACCGTTCTCGCTAATTAATATTGCTGTATTACGAGTAGTAAGTATAATTATGTATAGTTTATATGTATGTGTCGTGCAACAACAATTTAGTTTAGTTATTATTCTGTCTTACACTTTGAATGAATCGTGTCATTCACACATCAAAAACTACAATAATTTATGATACCCATTTAATCTAGGAACATAGGACACCTTTAGGTAACGCCACAAATTAGAAATAAAAGCTTGGCAAATAATCTCAATGTTTTCACTACTATATAATATTGGAATACAGAATAATAAATATGATAATACGGAATGAATGGGCGAGCGTTTTGCTTTGTCGGTGAGTAGTAGACCGACTGGATCGTCGTCCATTCACGCGCCGGTCGCTTGGGTTTGCTTGGGTCGCCGAGTACGTAGCGTGTTGCTATAAGAAGCAAAACAAGGCGCTCGCCGCGGTTATGCCTTGGAATTAATTTTTGTTTATTTTTGTTTTCTTTTTTTATTTTATTTTCGTAGTGGTTCCCACATATATATTAAAATTGTTATTTATTTATATTTTGTTATTTTGACTGCCTACCCTGTTGAAAAATCCTGTGCACGCCACTGGTGCTGCATGGTAGTAAATGGGAACCTTCGATCACAAATAAAAAACTAGATACACAATCATTGCTCCAAAAATGCCCGAACCAAATGTGTGCTCAAATGAGTATTTGAGCGCACTTCTGTTTTAATGGTATTCGAAAACGCTAACAGCGAACATGTCTAAGTGCTCCTTCAAAAATTGCAAAAACAACACATCTAGAACGCAAAAAAAAGAGTTATTATTTTCGGTTAATAAATAAATAATATTATTTACGTGTTCATTATTTCATTATAGCTATGTAACGTTATTACGTTACATAGCTCTTTTTTATTAAATTCGTAATCATATTTTTAAATATTGCCTGACAATATTTGTCTTATCCTTGTCACTTTCACGTAACAAATCAAAATGACATACATAGCAACGCAAATAGATTATTTGAATTATATTTTATGCAAGAGACGTAAAATTGCATTTTAAATATTTTATTTAACAAGCTTCGTTTCAATGTCATGCAAGAATCGTTTACGAGCGTTTATAACCTTATGGTTTGACAGTAAGGTCTGCTTTAGATTAACACAAATTGCCGATAATACTTTTACGATATTAAAAATATATACGCCAATTCGGACAATAATTTGTTTCAATTTTATAGGAAATTGTGAATCTAGTTCTTTATTTGTGATCGAAGATGGGAAACTAAGGCTTTGCTTAGGGAGATTAGGTATGTCGTACTAATCATACTCAATCTACGTACTATATTATTCTAGCAAAATAATACTGCAATACGTAGCACGAAGATTTCCCCGACAGATTTGATAAATTAAGTTAGTACGTTAGTTACAGCTCTATCTCGGCACTAGAAAATGACTTCATAATTTAATTCATTTATTAGATAAATTTTAACTTCCTCTTCAGTAGCAGTGGGTTGCAAACTGCCTTGCAAGTGCATCCAAATAGAATCGATTTCTATTTTTTGGGCAAGTAACGTCACTCGCGCGCGCCGGTTCATGACTCACTACTTGGCGTAGTATAAACAGTCATATTTAGTAGTGTTTAGGTAACCGGCAACAGGACGGTCCGCATGTGGTGTTTTATGCGATATTGTGAACAAAATGACGTCTAAATGGTAAACATTCATTTTTACATATTTTATAAGAGTATTAAAAGATAACACTTCTTCTATTCATTCGATTATACTGAGGAGAATTCTGCGCGAAATCCCACGTATTTTTCGACATTGCTCGTCCATTTTAACAGAGTAATGCTACGTGACTTGCTGTAGTATAAGCTGTCACTGTCCAGGCGCTCGCCCCTCGCCACTGTAGGTACTTGCACTCGCTACTCGCCACTGTCCTTGACTAAATCGGGCTTAAGGCGAAACGCGGCCCGCGACATGCTATTTCTAGGTTCCATAATTTCGAACTTATGATATCTTCTATTATAAATGTTCATTTAAATGAGATGCAGTGAAAAGCAAGTTTCATGTACATTAAGTGTTCAACATAACTAACATTTTTAATTGGATGAGGATTAATACATTGGTCGAAATAGCGACGCTATAACCCATTATTTTTATACCAACGACTTTCTGTAGGCCTTTTTAAGATATATACGTACAGTTTTGTAGTACGTTATTTTACGTGTCTCATGTAATAAAGTTCAGTCACCGTTAGCAAAGTAAGCGCCCGAAAATATCGATTGTATGATCTAATTAATAACATTAACTTTTCTTTACTGACTATAAATAAAGTATGCATTTATTATACATTTAATCTTTCTGGCGAAATTCTGTAAATGATAGTGAAAGCTGTATCAAAATCCGTTGCGTCGTTTAGAAGAAGTAAGTGGAGAAACAGATAGACGCGACATCAACTTTGTTTTATATTATTTAGAGATATATATTTTATTATATTTTAATGTTCTGTTCTATGAATTTATCCAATGAAATTTAATCATTTTTTGTTGTAGAGCTTAATTTTAAGCCTAGCGAAATTAATAACGTTGGCCACGAATGTCGAAGATAATTAAATGGAAAGAAATGAAAAAAGTTTTCCTTCTCCCTAAAAGCAAGCTGTATCAGTTGCACGCCCACCTAGCTGTATTTAATGGGGAGAGAGACAAATTAGGGGGTTGGTTTTAAAGGATTTTCAGGGTACTTCGCTCACGATGGAACTTGATTAGTAAATATTTTTTACGCTAGCAATTGTTTTATCCTATCATGTTAATAATGCGCCTACTTATACGCTTTGAATAATGAACATTCTATACTTTATAGACTTTTTAAAACATAGAAGATACGATGCGAAAATTGTATTGTATTCGTAAGTTCAGTTCATATTTAATCAAAATAATATACTATCTATTTCATAACTTTGTTTAATTTGTGCAAATATAAATAACATAACATAGATATTATTAGGCACATAATATTTTATGTAATCTGTAGCTTCATGAGAACTAAAGAAAATTTTGATGAATTACGTCATAAAAGTTATAAAATACAATCTTGTATTCCAGTTTTTTTAGCCAATATAAACAAATATATTATATAATTATTCGATTTGTAATCTAATCCTACGAAATCTAGTATACATTTCGCTTACTTTTTTTTAATAAAAATAAAGTAATCGCAACTAAATACAATAATTAAACAACTTAGAAACAGTGGCTGTATTTTACATAAAATAATTCTACACACTACAAAATTTCGCCAGGTATCTATCTAAATATAAAATAATATATAAGCTAGTTAACATAGATAATATCAACAATGTTTACCATACCATAAAGTTGGTATTCATAAGCATTTTCCAAAAGATTAAGTTTTACTAATATTGGTGGGTTCTATTAATATGTATTACCTATTAATAGTGGTGTATATTATAATACGTAACTGTTTTAAGTTAGTTACGGCAAAGGTACAATACGAGTTTGTTGAAATCTGTGTAGGTACAAGTATACCTACGTTAATTTTATGAGTAAGCGCGCAGAGTTATGTGAGGTATTTAAGAAGTTTGCTTTCCAGCTTTCCACTAAATCTAAAATGGTAATTAATGTACATACACGTACTTAACTACGTATCGATAGAACTTTGAAACAATAACTATAAATTACGATTCCAAGTTTAAAATAATATGCTAAAGAACACCAATTTAAATTGTAATTAAGTTTTGTAATTGAACAGTAAATGGAACAGGGTTGGCTTTGTGGGAAAAGGGATGCAAAACACGTGATTACGTTCAAATACACAAAAGGGTCGGCTACAAAATCCAAAAAATGTCTGTTTGTAGAGTTCAGTCTGTGTATATTTAACATATTTATATGTAAATTTATGATTTTTGTAATAGTATTATTCACTTTATCTAGAACATAAATAAGTAGTTCGAATTTTATTGTATCTGTCATCTACGCAATGTTGTTTACTTCGGTATTTATAATGTGAATATTTGAGTAAGATGTAACCATCATATATTTACGCCAATCCATCCAAACAAATCAACGACTATCTTCATTCGAAACGAACTTCTTTGTTGTAAGTAGCATTATTTATAAATAATAGATAATAACTAGAATATATTATCTTCTACGGACTCCATCGTTATATCTGCCATAACTATCACTGTAACTATAAACAGTATGAGTGTTTCGCCATGTTTGCATGTCTGTCTTATGACTACTCTAACTTTTTTAAATACTGAACAGATTTTATTGCATTTTTAATTTTGCTGCGTTTCTCGATGAAGATTTACGTCGTCGATAAAGATTCCCCTATGATTAATTCATAGGAACTAAAAAAAATAAATTAACAGGACTTCCGTGCAATATGATTTGCAGCGTATATTATATACCTACCTCTTCAAAATAAAAATCAAATTGTATCTAAGTGAGACGAGGCAGGGTCCTTAATACTTAATGACATAGTGCGACAATTGCATGGAGTGGTTGAATTTTTAATGTGCTTGTGTGCAAAATCTATCTTTTTTTTCTACATTATTAATTCCGTACTCCTTTAGGGATACAGCGTGAAGATATGTATGTATGTATTAATTTCGCAATCAAAACAAGATTAACATATAATTCGACATTGAATAGGAAATTAATCAACGTTGTGTGCTATCGTAAAAAGGTCTTAGTATGTAATTAGGTATCTAAAGTAGGTTACCGAGGGAAAATTAGTAGAAAAATGAGAGGATACTTCGCAGAAGGTATCTCGGTAGGTGATTTTTCGTACTTAACTCCGGCGTTTGTAACGTAAGAGCACCCATATTTCTGTTCGCCCAACCATCCCCTAATACCCACTGGCTCGACCTTATGCTCCCAGGTGGATGTCAGTGGGAGGGACGCTGAATTTTAATTTTCTTTCCTATTTTAATTTACCTATCTCTGTACATATATTACTGAACGCGCGGTCGCAGGATTTCATTTCATATTTAAACCAAGACAACCGGTAAAACGGAAACAACGCTGCTGAGCTTCATTCTTTGTTAAAGTTATATTTAACTCTCTTGTTATATATGCTATACATTAACGTAGATTTAGATGCTTCTAGATACTTGTTATATCGATAGTGGAAAATATATCTGCTACATGAATACGGGTTTTATATAACACTAGCGACACGCTCTGGCTTCGCACAGGTAGAAACATGTTTGAAAATAAAATACAGCTCATGTTACTCGCTAATATTGAAGCTTTCCGTGGGTGAAAGAATTTTTTAAATCGGTTGAGTAGTTTTAAGTTTATCCATAACATAACATAACATAACATAACTTCACGCTGTATCCCCAACGGGGTAGCCAGAGAGGACGGAGCGCCAGGAGTCGCGGTCCTTACACACCTCTTTTGCTTCCTCAAGTCTCATCATTCTCCTCACACATTTTCGCCTAGGTATGCGAGTGCTTTTGACATTTCCGTCTGCTAACACTCTGGCTATTTGATCTTCATAAGTCAGCCTTGGTCTTCCTTGGCTTCTTTTACCACTCACTTTCGCTCTGTATATTTTCTTCGTCAGTCTTTCATCACTCATTCTTTCCATGTGCCCGAACCATCTAAGCATTCCTTTCTTCATTTTTACAATAACACTGTTGTGCAACCCTGTCATACTGCGTATCTCGTCATTGCTTATCCTGTCCGCAAGCGTGACACCGCACATATTTCTGAGAGACCGCATCTCCACAGCATTTATCATACTTTCACTCGATTTCGGGCATATCCAGGCCTCACTGCCGTACAACAAAGTTGGCACCAACACCGCATTGTGGATGGCCATTTTAGCAGTGTTAGATATATTCACACTACCCACTAATGCGGACAGAGCACCGTTCACTTTATTGCCAGCTGCTACCCGTCTCTCCACATCCAACTCACATCTTCCATCCCTCGAAAACGCACTCCCCAGGTACACAATTTCATTCACCTGTTCTAGACATTTTCCATTTACACTAATCACACATTTCGTTTGTACCGCTTCTCTTTCAAACACCAGAACCTTAGTTTTGTTCACATTCATTTTCAATCCTTTTACTTCACAATCTTCTGTCATACACGTGACTAGTGTCTGCAACTTTGCTTCTGATGGTGCTATTAGCACAGCATCGTCAGCGTACAATAGGCAGTTTACCATTGTGTCACCACATCCCATACCACTCATATTACCTTTCAATCTCTGGAGGCAACTGTCCAAATACAGCACGAATAGCCAGGCAGACATCACGCAGCCCTGTCTGACACCAGAACAGACTTCAAACCAGGGCGACATGTCACCGTCTATCCTTACACAGGCTCTGTGGTCTCGATATAATGACCTCACAGCCTGCAGTAAGGAGCCCTCCACGCCATATTCAGGCAGAAGACTCCACAATTTCTTCCGCACTACTCTATCGAATGCTTTCTCTAGATCCACGAAAGCGCAGAAAACTTTCTGACCTAAAGCCAGAAACCTTCCCAAGATAACGCGAAGCGAGAAAATCTGATCCATACAACCCCTATCGTTCCTGAATCCACCTTGCGCCTCCCACAAATATCTTTCTGAAACGCCTTTCATACGTTCAGTCAATACTTTAGTATAGACTTTACTCGCTAAGCTGACCAAGCTGATGGCCCTATAGCACGCACAGTCTAGGTAGGAACCTTTCCCTTTATATAGAGGTACTATGACTGCCGTGCGCCAGTCCTCTGGAACCTCCCCCTTCTGCCAACAAAGGTTGCAGAGTGCACAGAAGGCATCCCAGACCCTAGGACCACCATACTTGATCATCTCAGCAGTCACCTCATCAATTCCCGCAGCCTTTCCACATTTCAAACTTCTTATCACTTTCTCAATCTCTTTCATACTAATGGCATCCTCCAGTCCCTGGCCTGAGTGTGGCAATTCATTAGAATCGCTCTCAGTATCAGAGACGGAGTCGCCACTCTCATACAGTTCTCCATAGTATTCACTCCATCGCTGCAGAACATCCTTTTTATTTGTAAGCAGGTTGTTTTCTTTCGAACGCACTTTATTCATTCTGCAAGGTGCCGGACCACTTCGGTACTTACGTACTTCTTTCCAAAATAATTTGGAATTTTCCTCGAAGTTGTCCGACATCTTGTTTTCATCTAACACCCTACACCTTTCACGCTTCTCTTTCACTAGTGCCTTCGTTTCTGCTTTCTGCAGCTTATACCTGTCTTTCATCAAATTTTTCATACCACAGTCATTAGTAGCAAGGTAGTCTCGCCATGCTTTCTTTTTCTTATACACAGCCACTTTCACCTCATCATCCCACCACACATCACGCTTTTTGCCGTTCCCAATCTTATTCATTCCACACACTTCTTTCGCAGCCTCAACCATACTATCCCTAAGGTTCTGCCAGCATTCTTCAACATCCTCGCTCAACACTTTCAATCTATCATCAAGCTTACTGGATAATACCCTTTCATATTCATTCCTGGTGGTCGCATCCTGCAGTTTCCAGCTTTTAATGCGGCTAACCGCTGCAGGTTTGGACACTACGCGATGTCGCCATGCTGCGAACAGACCCCTTATTCTGGTTATCACCAGAAAGTGGTCTGTCCCGAGATCGGCTCCTCTATACGTTCTTGTGTCCATTACCTGCTTCTTAAGTCTGCTATCCACCAGGAATAAATCAATCATACTTCTCGCACCCTTTCTTTCCCACGTGTACTGATGGATCCTTTTGTGCCCAAACATGGTATTAGCCACAAAAAGATCCTTTTCCATACACAGTCCTAGCACAATCTTACCAGCATCATTTACTCTCTTATCTCCATATTTGCCTAGGACAGACTCAAATCCTGTTCGAGCTGTCCCGACCCATCCATTCATGTCTCCACACACAACAATTCTTTCGTTCTCTTCAACCGTCGCTAGAACTTCTCTAACATTTTCCCAGAACTGCTCTAGTTCAGCCAAACCGACAGAGGACACTGGGGCATATACTGCCAAAACAAAAATTCTTGTCAACCCAATCTTAAGGCGTACCCAGAGCAGTCTGGGATTTATACATTCATACTCAGTCATACAATTAACCATACGAGAGGACAGTAAAACGCCTACCCCTTGACATCCCCTATCTCCTTGTGGTACCCCTGACCACAAAGCGATGCCTCCTCCGGGCAAGTCGGCAAGTTCACTGCCGCCTCGCTTGGTTTCACTCAAACATAGCACATCCAATCTTTTCTCTTCCATAATATCAATCACTTCATTCATCTTCTCCTCAATCCCACCTCTCACATTCCACGCAGCTACTCTGTACTCCTCCCTCCACTTCCCGCCGCTAGGTGCACAGCGTGTTGGGTGGCGGTCCCCAACGCCGAACTGCACTCTGCACACACCAGCGGGGACAGACCGGTGTACGTCGCTTCCGGGGGACGCCCTAACATTATAATTGCCGTTGTCCCGCATGGTATGCACAGAAGAGGAATTGCAGCCCTGAAAAGGGCTGGCAGGGGTCGCGACGAGCACGCTTCCTCAGTTGACCCCCATTCCCCATTTAAGTTTATCCATTACATACAAACGAACAAAGTTTATCTCTTTATGACATTACTAGTGATCCGCCCCGGCTTCGCGCGCTTGGAAGTTTTTTCGAAAATAAAATACAGCCCATGTTACTCGCTGATAATGTTGAAGAATTTTTGAAATCGGTTCAGTAGTTTTGAGTTTATCCATTACATATAAACAAACAAAGTTTACCACTTTATAATATTGATATAGATATACAATATACATACATGTACTTGTATTTATACATATGTAAATTTCACCCCACAAACATACTTTTTCACGTATTAAGTGGTTAGTAACATAATCTCCTCAGTATAAGTTTTAATTCACAACTTCTAAAATTGAGATCCTATTTACGTATTTATTACTAATTAATTATTTGCTCTTTCGAGACATATAACTTTCACTGTACGTGGTGTGTCTGGTCACAATACAAATACAAATACAATAGTATGATGACTTCATAGAAAGCTAGCGGACGCGGTATTTATGCGTAAGTGCTGATACGCACACATCATGGCACGCATATAACGGACATATTTAGAATGATTAGGACTGCGTAAATCAGAGCTGCACCGTAGGTGTAGTAGCGATGTTTAGTCACACACTAATACCGCGCGTAGCTGTGCCGCACGGATATCGCACGACCGTCGCACGACTGTTACCGTTGATTTCATTCATTGTTTAATTCATGAGTCATATATCGTCACAAATACGAAAATGTATACGCGCCACACAAACGAATTATTTGAATACAGAGTTATCGTTCTCCGACATAATTGCAAGAAATTAAATTTAACGAACTTGAAAATTTAACCGGATGCATAGTTTTATTATCGCTTCATGCTTACATATATCAAGTCATTCTTTTAAATGGGACTGTATAGGCAAATTTTATATTATAGTACTTAAAGCACTGCCAATTTTAATGACATTCCTTATTTTACAAATCTAAGCAAAACTGCAAAAATATTTTTTGTTAAACGTGAACTTTTGCCAGAAGTAGCAAATGTTGAAAAATTATTTTTATTTCATAAATCGATTCAGTTTCGTGTCTAGTTCAAATCATTGTACGACATCAAAAAAATCTTAACATTGGAAGTTGGTGAAATTTCATGCATTTTTTTTACAAACGTAATAATTGCTATAGAAAAAGTTTCTGTTCCCTTTGCCGATAGTAAGATTTTTTTGATGTTGTACAACGATTTGGTCAAGTAATGAAACCGATCGATTTTTGAAATTAAAAAAAAAATATTTCTGGAAAAAGCACGCTTGATAAAAAAAATCTCACATTTTTACAAAAAAATTAGGAATGTCTTTGTAAGCGGGAGTGCTCTAAGCCTTACAGTTCCAAATATGCCCATACCGTCCTACTTAAAATAAGGCCCTGTGTAATTAAACGAGATACAGATATGGACAACCCTACGTATCCTACTGAGAATAGGCAATTCAATCAGACGCGGGATGAGAATCGGCCTTATTCTCTGATTTGGGTCGGAAAATATATAGATATCTAAAAAATCATCTTTCAGCTGTTAGGTCTAATAGACTCCGAGAAAAATGACTTTGACCGACAGTCAGATAAACGGACACTGAGGTGAACACAGTGTTTCTTTTTCCAGTTTTAGAACAGAATACTAAAAATTAGCATTGCATTCACATATTATAATATGTATTCTTAACAAAAGCCACAACCTTATTATAAAAATTATCTCAAGTAAAAGAGAAATTAAAAAATCAGGCAAATGGTCGGCTATATAATCAAAGTGGTCAACCTACCATTAGTTTTCGAGCTGGTTCTGACCTGTTTTTTGGTACTGATAGAACTTTTCACAAGATACGCAACACCCAGTGTTAAGACTGGGTTATGTGGGAATTTTGCCCGTTATATGCCGATCATTACATAGCAATCGCTGAGAGATGAGATTATATTTCAAACTACAGAAATTCTCGATTAATATACCATTAGCTCACCCATTTAGTAGGTGACCGTGGGCAACGTTACTTAACTTCAGTGATCGTATCACATACCGAAGTACCACTACGCTACAAGCACATTAGTAAATATCCATACACAAGATTCATGCAAGCGGTGCGCAGTGCGTATATTCACACAACGCGGCGACGTGTGCGTGATCTCTCATCAATGGGTTCTTGAATATACATATGTACATCGCTGTGATACAAACAGGTTTGTTATTCATTCTAAGAAAAATTAAAAGGCTGAAGGCTTGCGCACTCTACGTAACGAACTTGAAACTGACAAATCAATAAAATAATTAAAGATTTGTCTCGAATGACAAAATGACTATTGCAACAAAAATTCTTGAAAAATACAACAAAATCTTGTACAACAACAAATTTTCATGCTCATGAAATAATAACAAAAAAAAAAATACCAAAAAATTATACAATGATTTTTATCAGAGAGATTGAAAGTTGATTATAGTTTTAATTAAATCGTTTTTATGTATTTATTGTAAGCTTTTTTGGACATCGCATATTATTTAATTCATGTTACTACAGCTATGCATAATATTTGAACTAAATTAAGTACTATCTCCTCGATTTAAAAAAATGTATTTTTTTTAATTTAGTCAAACCTGTATCTACGAGTATCTCATTACGTATCTTATCACTACTTTCCTTTCAATTTAAGAAACTGTTTTTTTTAATCAACCCTTTCATAAGTTATGCACGCTGGTTGAAAACTTGGCCTCTGTTCGATTATTTACTCTATGCCACGAGAATCTCATTTCATGTATACATAAGCCAAAAAATAAGCCATATTTTTCTATTGGGTTATCAGAAGAGCGTACGAGTGGAGGTAGTATTTTACTAATGCATTTTTGCCGATGTACCATAATGTAATATTAATGTTATAGTCGACAACTCACTGATCATAGTCCCTAAACATATTTGTCGTTTTCTTTATCAATAACTGTAGTGTTGTATTAGATTAAATACTAATATTTCGATGTAGTTATATTAATACCTATGTATAAGTATATCGAAATACGTACCGATGCTAAATAAACAACAATTACTTGAGTAAGAGACACTAACCGCATTAAATATCTTATAACACTAAAAGATGCACTTAAAAGTACTTTAAAATTAACAAACATATTAAAAAATAATATTTAACATTGTAAAAAAGTATAACCTACAACTTCATTAAAGATATACTAACTTAAAAAAATATAAATATAAATAATAAATAATAATTGTAAGTTACATAAGAATAATAATATCAAAATATTAATATTGGGTCCTTACATATGAAATTAGCGTTTTGTCGTACTGACCACTTTGATCTGTAATATCTCCTCTTTGGTTAAGAATTCCAAATTCAAATTTATAAATTCATTTAGCTGGTACATTTGAGTTTTGAAAACAGTCATTCATTTGTTTTTTTTTTTTGGCGTCGCTTATTACCGCACAATGGAAAACATGAAATATCGGTATATTTACGAGTACGAGTTCTACCGTGGCACCAGTGCTGCAGAAACAGCTCGAAGGATTAATGATGTGTACGGCGCTGGTGTCGCAAAAGAAAGCACGGTACGTTTTTGGTTTCAACGTTTTCGTTCTGGAAATTTCGACCTTCAGAACCAACCCCGTGGATGGCCGGAGACCAAAGTGGAAAATGAAGAATTAAAGGCTATTGTGGAAGCGGATCCATCACAAAGCACTTCAGAGATAGCTGCAGTCTTCGGGGTAAGTGACAAAACTGTATTAATCCACTTGAAGCAAATCGGGAAAGCAAAAAAACCTGAACGATGGGTACCTCATGAATTGAGTGAATCGAACTTGCAAACACGCGTCGACTGCTGTGTTACTTTGCTCAACCGACACAATAATGAAGGGATTTTAAATCGAATCATTACTTGTGATGAAAAGTGGATACTGTACGATAATCGGAAGCGCTCGTCGCAATGGCTGAACCCTGGAGACCCAGCCAAATCCTGCCCTAAACGAAAATTGACTCAGAGAAAGTTACTTGTGAGTGTTTGTTGGACTAGCGCCGGTGTCGTTCACTACAGCTTTCTAAAATCTGGTCAAACGATTACGGTAGATATCTATTGTCAGCAACTGCAAACCATGAAGGAAGAACTAGCTGCTAAACAACCGAGATTGGTCAATCGCTCTAGGCCACTGCTGCTTCACGACAACGCAAGACCACACACTGCACAACAAACAACCACTAAGTTAGATGAGCTACAATTGGAATGTCTGCGACATCCACCGTACTCCTCGGACCTTGTTCCAACAGGTTACCATTTTTTCCGGAATTTGGACAACTTCTTACAAGGAAAAAAATTCAACTCCGATGCGGCAGTCCAAACCGTTTTCAAAGAGTTTATTGATTCTCGCCCCCATGGTTTTTTTAGTAAAGGGATCAATGAACTACCTATGAGATGGCAAAAGTGCATAAATAACAACGGTGCATACTTTGATTAATTAAATATATTTTACAAAAAAATATTGACTTTATATTCCTCCCGTACAAAACGCCAATTTCATATGTAAGGACCCAATACAAAGACTTCTATATAAAGTTATAAACTGAAGTAGACGCGCCTACACACCAATTTCTGTTAAATTATATGTGTTAATTAACATCAGTGCGTGTGAATTCTGTTGTTTAAAATTAGAGAAAGCTTAAGTGATTATATCTTTTACCTTGTTGTTTTCATACATATTGCTTTTTAATTACACTTATATAAGTATCGTGTGTATATGTATATTTATGTGTGTGTGTGTGTGTAATATCGTCAATGTTTAAATATATTCGCCGCGAAATAATATTCGTTCGTGGAGTAGGGCAAATCTGCCTCGGTTTAGGCAAAAAATACACATTTCAAGCGTGACAGGTTACGACCTGTCTCATTGCGGTGTGTGTAGGGGCAACGTTCGTTTGGTATCGTTTATTACCGTTAATCGTTTGCTACTAGCAATGAAGAAAGAAAATGTTTTCATTCATCACAACTTACAACTAATAGATTTTAAGTATTATAATAACATATTTCGATTAAAATAGATACTCTTCATAGTAATACGTAAGTTTTTTTCACGATTCGATGTTATAATAGGTATAATGAATATTAAAAAAGTAGCTGAATACCGAACAGTGGCTGAATATTCTTGGCACTTCTAGTTCATGTGATTTAAGATAGAAATTAGTGTGAAAATAATTTCTAAGAAAATAACTTCAAAGTTTACCGTAGTTAATTATTGTGGAAAATATTAAATAATACCACAATAGCGGAATAATAAGTTGTAATTTGAATTACAAATTTTGTTGCTCATTTATATTTACGTATTTCCCTACTATTAAACGAGCAAATACTTGAATGCTACATAACGCTTTATATTAAGACGAACTACTCCAAAATTTTCAAATTTTAAGTTATTTATCTGACTAATTAAAAGACAATAAAAAATTACTATAAATCATACATTATAGCTTCTTTTGTTAATACATACATACATATCTTCGCGCTGTATCTCTTACAGGCTTCGCAGTGCTTTCGTACTTCTTTCGCTTCCTCAAATCTCAAAATTCTCCTCATACATTTTCCTAACACTGGCTATTTGATCTTCATAAGTTAGCCTTAGTCTTCCTTGACGTTTTCTACTCATTTACGTTCTAAAGATTTTCTTCGTCAATCACTCACTCATTCTTTCTATGTGCATAGGAAATTCAAACTAGGAAACCCTGTCACAGTATAGACACAACAGTAGGATGTCTTCATAAAAAGCTAGCGTATGCGGTTTGTATGTGTGCGCGTTAATACGCACGCTCTGTGGCACGCTCGCGACTGTAATATTTTGTACATGGGTAATTATTGTAGTGTCAGTCGGGATTACATACGACGCAAACATGAGACCGCTACCGTTTGTCTTAAATTCGTTCTTCACATCGTCGCAAATACGAAAATATTTAAATCACATAAACGAAATTATTATAATGCCTTTAGTTGCCTAAACAATTTTAGTTATTCTAAATCGGAGTTATCATTCATCAACATAACTACTAGAAATTTGACAAACATGCAAAATTTAACCGCGTGCATTGTTTTTATTATTATATAGGTATTAAGTGTATAGCTAAGGTTCTTATCAAAATCATTTACTGTCTAAGCGATTAGATTGTGGAATGCTTTTCCTTCTCACATTCGGGAATGCCAGTCTATTGCTTGTTTTAAGCATGAAGTCAAGGAAACAAGGAATTATGAAATGAAAGATATATGTAAGTTATTTTTTAGTCTATACAGCTTTAAGTATATTTATCTGTCTCATATATTTATATATTGAAGATATAGTTCATACATACATACCTTCACGTTGTATTCCAAACGGGGTAGTCAGAGAGGACGGAACGCCAGGCGTCGCGGTCCTTACATACCTCTTTCGCTTTCTCAAATCTCATCATTCTCCTCACACATTTTCGCCTAGGTATGCGAGCGCTTTTGACATTTCTGTCTGCTAACACTCTGGCTATTCGATCTTCATAAGTCAGCCTTGGTCTTTCTTGGTTTCTTTTAACACTCAGTTTCGCTCTGTAGATGTTCTTCGTCAGTCTTTCATCACTCATTCCTTCTAAGTAATTCTAATATATGGAATGTTATGTACATTATATTATGAAATATACTATATTACGTAACTTATGTTGGTGTGTTTTATTGTCATTATAGCAAGTACTATATTTTCTACTTTAAATGTCACTCTCGCAGGTCTGCGGGAAGAAATTTCTTTTAGAAATAAGCTGTATCTTTTGCTCATCCTTTCTGTATGCATCTTTTTTTGTAATGTTGGTGTGTGCAATAAATATCAATAAATATATAAATAAAAAAAGACAACAAGATGCTCTCCGCATCTCACATGCAACGCAACCCTATGTATCCGACCGAAAGTAGGCAAGCAATTCCCATACGCTCGTTGTTTTCTACATAATATTTTCTGACCTTGTCAAATATTTATTTCAATGCTTCTCTATAATGATAAACCTATAAATACTAACTGAAATGTTCTACTTTCTATCTACTCCATAAGGGAATATCCATACTCCATAAGAGGAAAAAATATTTGTGAAGGTATGAATTTTTAGGTAAATTCAATAGGTATCCTTTTAGTTTAGTTTAATTAATCTTTATGCACAACGCAATATGACTATCAATATTATAATTTATTTACTTGTAAATAAATAAAATTAATAAATAGAAAATTTAAAAACCTAATTTCACTTTCAATTAGGTTACTTTCGCTATCGTTTTTTCAAAAACAGCTCTAATGATTTCTAAAAAAATCAGGGGTAAAGGTTTTTAGATTTGAAAATCAATTTGTCAAGTTCTCTGCGCGTAAAGCGATTTTCATCACGTCACCAAGCAAAGCTCAGGCGTATGTTCCAATAATTGTAGTTACTGGAGCATTCACAATTTATTCTTAGTGGTTTCAGTGCGAGAATTATGTAAATGTCAACCAAAACCAGTTGTGTTCGAGTTTGGATCACCATTAGACTACTATTATTAATTACATATACAAAATATAATGTTTTAGACGAGCGTCGTTGAAGATTCATATTATCATACGACTGACCCATCAACACGAAAGTTAATTATAGCTCCCAGCTTCAGTTCCTGGTCAGATGTTCGATAATTAATAAAAGTTTCTATTGATTGGAAATTTACTTAATTGAGTATTCGACAGTATCAACAATAAATTATAAAATACTTAACAGAAAATATACGAATGAGAAAAATGATGAATGAAAAAAAAAACAAAAAATAAACTGTTTCCTTTTTAATTTTTATTAATAACTTTTCGAAAAAATAAATCGTAAATGTCAGAGAAAAGTTGTGACATCACTGTTAATAATTACGAACACTTTTCATACAAAATTACTCTTGTGGAAGAAGAAAAAAGGAACTGATTTGTTAGTTATCAACTACCCATTTGTTTATTGGATCTGATTTTTCCAATTTAAAAATGAACCAGATGTTGAACAATTAGTCTAAAATGTCGAATTATGCTCATTTTCAATTGATGGTAGTTGCATAATTAGACTCTTGCTCAATTACAATAAGGAAACATATTTACAAATTGGCTTAAGTGTAGAATATAAGACAAACACCAAGATGTTACTGAGTCCTCCAGTAAATTCTTTGACACTCGTAAAAAAAGATTATAAATAACTCCAGACGCTGTGCTCGAGCAGTACCGGTGAGGTAAATCAGATAAGCTGACTCATCTATACATATGACACACATTTATTATCAGACAAGTCGATTTCGCCGCCATTTCGTTAAAAACACATTCACACATCTATTTTTAGTTCATTTGATTTGCTTCACTTTATAGTTCGAGACAAGCTGGAGTTATAAAAGTCTATGGCTAATGCTTATTTGGAGATTTGGAGTTTTTAAGAGTTGATAGTAAGTAAAGCCAATTATTAAGCGTACTTGAGTTAAGCGTATTTGAATGAAAAATAGGGGTAATGAATGATAACAGTTGTAGACCGCCATCCATCAAGTTAGTGGGGATGGAAAATGAATGGATGGAACAAAAAAAAAATGAATACTTTAAAGATTTATTGTAATTTCCGCTAATCATTTATGTTAGGACAATCCGTTTTGGCCTTTTGTGTATTACGAGTGATGATTAATGTTATTAATGTAATGGCTGTTGATTACCTGAATAACACACACTGTTATGATTATATAATATATATAGTGTGTTCAATACGAAATGGAAATACATGTATATTGGCATACCGTGTGTGCTGTATTTACTTAAAACAGCACACACGGTATGCTAATACGAGTATGTCTGAGTATATTTTGTATTATTATAAATTAATTATTGCTGCGTTTATAATATTAGCCGTTACTCGTCCGCTTGGCTGAGCGTAAATGAAAATTTTGTACCTAACAGTGGATTTGAAAAATGGTTAAGAGTCTATGGACTTCAAAAAATAAATAGTCTAAAACCATCTACAAACGATTCCGCGTCGAATGGTCATAGTCCCATATGGATACATTCAGTAGGTAGTTTTCACGTAATTGAATGACAGAATGACAGAAATCAATTTCATTTTACGAGGGCTGCTATTTATGTATCCGGAACTGGCCAGTTACAGAACAATATTAAAAAAGTAATTGTAACATTTAAAAATGGAAAAATCTTTGGCTGAAGAATACAATTTGTTTCATGTAGCTGTCATTTGTTTATCCTGTGTGGCGTCATTTTGAAAATTGCGAGTCTTTATCACCATGGATTTAAGTCGTGAAAATTTTCATGCTATGATTTATTACGATTTTCGGCGAGGGCTAACTCAAAAACAGTGCATCGATCAACTCACTTCGACTTTTGGGGACGAAGCACCATCGAAAACTTCTGTGTATCACTGGTTTAGTGAGTTTAATCGTGGGTGGTCTGTGCTTACGGACGCAGTTAAACAAAGTCACCCTAAATCGGTTGTTGTACCTCAAAATATTGATGCTGTGCGGGAACCAATAATGCAAGATCGTCATGTTACATATCGCGAGATAGAGGCGTCTCTGGGCATAAGTATGACGAGTATATATAAAATATTACACGAACATTTAGCTGTAAAAAAAATTTGTTCACGTTGGATTCCGCACAACTTGAGAATTGACCAAAAACGGGCTCGTGTCGATTGGTGTGAAAAAATGTTACAAAAGTACAATCAAGGTGCGTCAAAAGCTGTCTATAATATCTACACAGGTGATGAATCTTGGATATATGCGTAAGATCCTGAAACTAAACAACAATCAACGGTTTGGGTGTTCCAAGATGAGCGGAACCCAACAAAAGTCATTCGTTCAATAAGCACTTTGAAGCAAATGGTCGCTTGTTTTTTTGGTATAAATGGACATGTAGTTACAGTGCAACTAGAGGATCGTAAAACGGTTAATTCTGAATGGTACACGACCATTTGTTTGCCAGAAGTCTTTGAAGAAATAAGAAAGAACAACCGACAACGCAGAATCCTTCTTCATCATGACAATGCTAGCTGCCACACATCGGCCGAAACAACTCGGTATTTGGAAGATCAAAAGATCGAATTAACGGGTCATCCGCCATACAGCCCCGACTTGGCCCCCAACGACTTCTATTTATTCCCAACCGTGAAGAATAAATTACGTGGTCAACGTTTTGCGAGCCGTGAAGAGACTGTTGATGCGTTCAAAATGCACGTTTTGGAGATACCTCAATCCGAATGGAAAAAGTGCTACGAAAATTGGTTCCAACGCATGCAAAAGTGCATCAATCATCATGGTGAATATTTCGAAAAGCAATAAAACTATAATAAATGCTATATGTTTGTTTCACTTTGTTTTTCCGGATACATAAATAGCAGCCCTCGTATATATGTAGTTGTAGTCTTGTTTGCAATCAATAAGAAAATTTTAAAAAGAATGTTTCAGGTCATTTTAAAATTTTCTTGTCGACACCCAATATTTCCCATTAAAAGGTCGTAAAAACCTCCGAAGTTGCTTTTAGTATCCTACTTTCTTGGTAAATATTCCTATTAAAATACTTTGCTTATTACATGGCGTAATGGCAACCGAGTTTTATAGAAGGTTTGTCTTAAAGGAAGAAAGCGGAAAAGCAATGAGAGGAAATAATCTCAGGATTCCGTTTGTGTTTTGCATTGTACCGTGTAATGACGGATTAAATAGGAAATAATTTTTCAAAGAAAATTGCTTAGGAAATACTTGTAAACACTTCTTTATAGCTTTAAGAATATTGCAAGTCATTACACGGAACGTAGCGAATTGGTTATTAATAATTTTGTTTACCCAAATTTCAATAGCTGAAGATTTCGCCATAAATAATATATCGCGAATAATATGCATAATATATGCTAGTGTATTGTTATTATATATATAACTAACTGTAACCCATGACTTTCTCCGCGTGAAAAACGAGATAATATAATAGCCTGTGTCCACCCTGAAGATCCTTTCTAAATATTAGTAAAAGAATTTTTGAAACTGGATCAGTAGTTTCGGAGGTTTTTTTTTACAGCTGCTTCCCCTGACTTGTCTAATGTTAAGGTCCTTGTAGCGACCTGGCGATGCTAAAAATGCTGAATTGCGTTTTAGTAGAATATAAAGCAATTTGAACGCATGGCTCGCCAGTCGCTTACATACCATCACCCTGCCATGCCACTTCGTACTTGATCAATTGATCATATAATAGGAAATATAAAGTTTGATACCGACTGGTAATTTATTTGTTTGGATGTATACCGAATGAAGAAAATGAACACGAAGACAAATCCCTAAATTGGTGACCCCGACGTGATAGCCTAAATTGGTGACCCCGACGTGATATTCTAAATTGGTGACCCCGACGAAAAGATTCCTCAACAACCATTTCGTTCTTTTTCAATTTTCCTTCATTCTCGTTATTCTTTTTCTTAGTTCATGCTAGTTTCGGAGGTTACCTCCTACATCCAAACTTCTAAATCTACAAACTTTATAATATTAACTAGAGAACCGCCCCGGCTTTGCACGGGTAGAAATATCTGAAATCTGAAAAATAAAATACAGCCCATTTTACTTGCTGATAATGCAGATTTCTATAGGTGAAAGAATTTTTGAAATCAGTTGAGTAGTTTTGGAGTTTATAAATTACATACAAACAAACAATGTTTCCCTCTTTATAATATTAGTAAAGTAGAGATAACTTAGTTACTTAATTAGCCTTCCATGACAAGTTTGTAACATTGTAATAATAACATAACATAAAACATATCTTCACGCTGTATCCCCAACGGGGTAGTCATAGAGGACGGAGCGCCAGGAGTCGCGGTCCTTACACACCTCTTTCGCTTCCTCAAATCTCATCATTCTCCTCACACATTTTCGCCTAGGTATGCGAGTGCTTTTGACATTTCCGTCTGCTAACACTCTGGCTATTTGATCTTCATAAGTCAGCCTTGGTCTTCCTTGGCTTCTTTTACCACTCACTTTCGCTCTGTATATTTTCTTCGTCAGTCTTTCATCACTCATTCTTTCCATGTGCCCGAACCATCTAAGCATTCCTTTCTTCATTTTTACAATAACAGTGTTGTGCAACCCTGTCATACTGCGTATCTCATCATTGGTTATCCTGTCAGCAAGCGTGACACCGCACATATTTCTGAGAGACCGCATCTCCACAGCATTTAACATACTTTCACTCGATTTTGGGCATATCCAGGCCTCACTACCGTACAACAAAGTTGGCACCAACACCGCATTGTGGATGGCCATTTTAACAGTGTTAGATATATTCACACTACCCACTAATGCGGACAGAGCACCGTTCACTTTGATGCCAGCTGCTACCCGTCTCTCCACATCCAACTCACATCTTCCATCCCTCGAAAACGCACTCCCCAGGTACACGATTTCATTCCCATTCTAGACATTTTCCATTTACACAAATTTACACAATTTGTAATAGTAATAAAGTAATAAATAGTAAAAATAGATTGCCCACGTATTAATGAGGTTTTATGTAAGAGGCTGACTTTAGTCTTTGTGTATCTTTTGTCCAGCAGCAACGTATAAGATATTTGTCGAGTTTTTGGCGGGATTTTATAGGGAGCGGTTGTGCGTTTATTTTAATTATTTGCGAATGGTTTCTAATGGATATTGTGATGTGGCTGTTGTACTGTTATGTGAAATTGTTGAAATAAGTGCTTATTTAGAGTGATTTTGAGTATTTTTTAGTGGCTTAGTCCGCCTCAGCGGATCATACTAGAAAGGCTACCCCAGTATATTTGTCGCCATAAACTCCAAATAACATCTAAAATGTAATACGCCGATATTTTAATGAAATAATAGGAAGAATTTATATATTTACCACTGGAGACATCGGTTATATGGGCACAGAACCCTTTACCTCCCCTCCTAAGGGAGAACCGTACTAAAAAAAAGATATTTGTCTAAAATATTTAAAGCGTTCTTCGACACATTTTAATGAAAAATTAAATTTCTACGTTGGCAGTGCTGTTACATAGCAGTCGTAAGAACGACCTGAAAGGGTCTCAAATATTACAAGATTTCAGTTGCATAACGATCATCTTATTGTTGCATTTACGACAAAATACAGTTACATAACAGTTATAAGGCTTAAGGCTCTATTGTATGCATACATACATATTCTCACACTGTAGCCCGAATAGGGTATAAAGAGGATCGAATGCCCAGTATAACAGTCTTTATATACTTCTCTCGCCTCCTCAAATCTTATCATTCTTCTCACGCACTTTTGTTAAGATATGTGAGTGCTTTTGTGATATTTGTCAGCCAACGTTCTGGATATTTGATCTTCATAAGTCCGCCTTGTATTATTATTATTGTATTATATATATTTGACGAAAACTATAGAAGTGATATTTTTTTCTTATTTGAATTAAAATAATACCGTATACTAAAATTTTTGCAGGTTTGTAAAAAATAGCAGATTTGTAATAATCTAAATGAAATCGTAAAACTAAGGATTAGGTATATTATATTCTTTCAAGAAGTCTTTAAAGTAAAGTAAAGCCTATTACCGCTTCACTGGGGAACAGATAATTACGAAAATGAGGAGAAAAAAGAATATCCTGATAAACGTGAACGGTGTCTGTTCGGAAATACGTATTTGTAAGTTTCAATGAGTTGGGCAATGAAGTTAGATCTTCTTATAGTTAACAACGACCCGATAATTTAGCTTATTATTTGGTAAAGAATTTTTGAAATCGGTTCCGTATTTGAGATTAGCCTGAGATTATCTCCAACGTACAAACAAACACACAATTTTACCTCTTTGTAATATTAGAATAGATATTAAATGCTTTGCATAATGCTACATGTAAAAACTTGTTTTACAGACTCATTGTCCACTCTTAATGGGACATCGTGTGAAGTTATTGTTACATATAGGAATCTGTACTTTTCTATTGGCTGTTCGTTTTCGTTCGTTTCGAAACATAATAAATAACAAGAATGAAATTACGATGTTATTTAATTACGAATTTAGTAATATTTGTCTGTAATGAAGCTGAATATTATTTTATAAAAAAATTATATAAAACATTCAATAGATGCTTCAGTTCTTCTGTGAAGCTCGTTCGATTTCTATTAAAAGTTATTACAGCATGGAATTGTTCGCGAAACGAATATCAGTTAACAGAATTGGAGCCGCCGCGCTATTTATGCAGCTGATATTTTTACGATAGTTTCATTCCATTTCACAATAGTTTTTTTTACTGATAGAACTGTACAGTTGCTAATGAAATTATTTGATGAAATATTTAAAAATAAGCACTAACGGTATTTGAATTATTCTCCTAGCGAAAAATGGAAAAATAAATAAAACAAACTTTAACAAATTGAATACTAAGTATAAAATTTCTTGACTGAATGCAGTCAAGAAAGTATCGGGAATGGATGATTTGTTTATGGTTCCAAATTAAATTTTTTGTTTTTTTTTGTTGTTGTTAGATTGGCACAACTGTTTCCCATTTTGGCGCGAAGTTTGAGTTGCATCTGTTATTTAGATTAAATGCAGCGCTATTTTTAGTTATATCATTCTAGTGTATATTGCGAATTTCATAATGGACAAAAGTATTGAACAAAGAGTTTGTCTTAAATTTTGCATCGCCAACGGAATTTCGTGTTCGGAGTCACTGAAAATGTTATAAAAGGCTTACGGTGAATCGAATTTATCAAAAACACGTGCTTATGAGTGGTACAAAGCGTTCAAAAGCGGTCGAGATATGATGGAAGATTTGCCTCGCTCTGGTAGGCCATCAACGTCTGCAACTGAAGTTAACATCGTAAAAGTGATGGAAATAGTGACTGAAAATGCTCATTCAAGTTTGAGAGAGATAGCCGCCGAACTTTCTGTGTCTCACGAGTCGATCCATACCATTTAAAATAATCACTTGGGTACGAAACATGTTGCCGCTCGGCTAGTTCCAAAAGATCTGAATTTTCTCCAAAAACTCAATCGCATAAGAGTCGCTGAGGACATGCTAGAACGAGTCAATTCCGATCCAACATTCATAAAACGCATTGTTACTGATGACGAGACGTAGGTTTACGAGTTTGACATGCAAACTAGTCAACAAACTTCGGAACGGCGCCTTCCAACTGAACCGAAAACAAAAAAAACCACGCCAAAGTCGATCAAAAGTCAAAGTCATGTTGACTGTTTTCTTTAACTATCGCGGTGTTGTGCACTCGGAATTCTTGCCGGAAGGTCAAACGGTAAATAAGGAATATTATTTGGGCATTATGCGGCGTTTAAGAGAGCAAATTCGACGAAAAAGGTCAGATTTGTGGAAAGAAAATTCTTGGATTTTGCACCACGATAATGCGCCTTCGCACAAGGCCGTGATTGTGAACGAATTTTTGACCAAAAACTCAACAAATACCATCGAGCAACCACCTTATTCACCAGATATGGCTCCAGTCGACTTCTGTCTTTTTCCTAAACTCAAATTACCACTTCGTGGCACCCTTTTTCATTCGGTAGAAGACATAAAGGAGAATTCGCGGCGAGCACTGAACTCAATTCCGGAAAAAGCGTTTAAAAAATGTTTTGATGATTGGATTATTCGTTGGCGTAAGTGTATCGTTTCTGAAGGAGCATACTTTGAAGGTGTTAAAATATATTTGGATGAATAACTAACATGTCGTGTGTTATTGATCTTTTCCCGGTACTTTCTTGACAGAGTAGTAAATCTTTATTTAATTACAAAGGTCAACAGTTAAGATGACAACATCCACGTAATGGCAACAAAAGATTCGGCGTTTCATTGTTGGGTCTCAGTTTGTTAACAATAAATAATTGTTCTTATCTCCAACGTGAAATATGAATTAAAAAAGCAAAGAAGTACTACTCAATGTAAATACTGTACTAATGGTTCATAAAACATTACAACATTTTTTAAGATACCTAGGGACATGAAGGTTCATAGATCTAAATTAAATCCCATAGGAATAGCAATTACGGTTTTGGAGTCTAATTGATATTGGAGACACCCTCAGTTTCTCTGTGGCTCAAAAAGTAAACAAGAACAATGATACGGTACATTCCACAAATTAAATCGATAATTTTGTACATAGCTGCTTTTCAGACAGGTCGCCTAGGTCAATTAATAATTTCGAATCCTCATTAACTCAACTACTCCTTGCCTAACAGAACTGTCAAGCAATTTGTTGGAGAAATAATTATTCGGTAACACCTATCAAGTATTTAGCTAGCAGAAGTTAATTAGTTCAGAGAGCAGCTGCGACGAAAATCTCCGCTGAAATAACTGTGGCCGTGCTGTATAAATAACGTTAACCTTAATTGTTTATATTTTTGGGTTAGGTGAGTTTTGCACCTGGCTGTTTAACATTTAAATTGAGGCTCGTAAAATCCACATAAAGCAAAAATTATATCGAGCCGTTTAAAAAGTTAAACAATTATATCGTGCTAAAATCTGATTATCATTTTTTTTTTACACGCAGAACTCTAAAACCCTACTGAAATTGTAAAACTGGCAAAGTTCGACTGGGTTTTGTACAATATTGTTTTATGTACCTACTTATGTGTATAATAGTTTACTATTTTTTTTACATTTAAGAAATATTTTTAAAATGTTTAATTGTATTAATTGAGTATAAGAAAATGTTAAAATTCTATTTAATACTAACACGACATTGATAAACCTAACAGGTTTACATTTAAAAAATTGAAATAAATCTCTCTCTTTCTCTCTATTTTATCACAAGAGAAAAGGAAATTGCTGGGCCTGTTTAAATGCTTATAAAAAAAATATCTGTACCTACTAATTTTATAAAGAGGTAAAATTGTATGTATGTTCGTTTGTATATTGGGAGTCATCTCTAGAATTATAGATTCATCCTTTCGTGTGTTAGAAAAGCAACTCATATAAACCAAAGTGAAGCCAGGACGTGTCGCTATATTATTAAAAAAAAACATACCTAAGTTTTAAAAAAATGTGAACAGAACAACAAACTTTTTGAAACACATTTTTTTTAAATTAAATACAAAATACTACTCGTAATTACCAAATTCGTACTTTATCTCTTCCCTTCTTCTTTTCTTTCTTACCTTCGCCAAAATTGTATGTGATATACGATGATCGCGTATGACGATGAACACGCCTTGATCTTTTTTTTGTTTTACCGTTTCCACGTCCCGATTTGCCCTTATTTTACTAATTGTTGTACCTACGTTACGTTTCTCATTGGGCAATTACTTCCTGCAGCTATCCAGTTATACATGTAATCCATATATAGTTAAAGACAACAGGACAAACAGATAAAAAATTATTAAGCGATAAAATGAGTAGAATTTCTAAATAACTGTAGTAATACATTGTAACACTTTCAAATACGGTTCATAATTTTAATTTTGTAGAAAATGAAAATTTTTAGATAGGTAAACAGGTAACAAACATATTTCATCTACCTCAACACATTTTATTAAATGAAATAAATTATGGGAAGCTTCTCTCGCCGCTTCTACAGTGGTATTCTTCCTAATTATACAGGATGTATCAAAAACATTATGCGACTCAGACCAGCTGGGTGAAAACAGGAAGACTAAAAACTTTAGTAATTTCGCTTCTACAAAATTTTTTAGAGGACTAAAAAACGTTTTTCATTCAAACACTTAATAGTCCATCTTCAAAAGATTATGTGAATCATGTTTTGTATAACACGCTTACCTCTCAAGAGACAATCATGAGAAAGTTTCGTTTATAACAATTATATTATTGTGTGTGTGGCCATTCTCTTTCATGCTTTTCGTCATTAGTGGACACAAGCATTCCAAGTTATCGTTAATTATTAGGAAACATTTACGCTTCCATAATTATTACACATCAAGTTCTAAGACAATTAAGAAAAAATATTTTTCCAAGGTATTATAGACTCGGGTGTTACTTTACGGAAATCCATTTCATGTGATTAATTCCTAAAATCTTTAGCTATATTTCGCTAAAACTCCAAACACCACCAATCGACACGTGTTTCGCCTCTGAACCATTCGGTGCTGGTTGGCTGTCCGAGTCTAATCTCTGGAATATCCTGAGTATTCTTCGTTGAGCAGCGAAACACGTTTCGATTGGTGGTTTTTGGAGTTTGAGCGGAAAATAGCTAAAGATTTTAGGAACTCATCATATTAATTTTCCGAATCCACTCGGCTATTAATCGGCACCTAGAGTCGATGCAGACATCAACTCTTAATTGTCTTCCTTTCTTTATCATTACACTAAAATGATTATTAAATGTTGATTTGTTTTGAAATTTGTGACTTCAAAAGATGTTGAAATATTTTAACTAAACACTTACGGGCAGTCCGTAGGTACTGTCCATTTCAGTTACACCCTGTACAGGAAGCGTACTTACCTAATTCATATATTTATGTACGGACAAGCTATTATAGAGGGCAACGATTGTATCAAAGGGTAAATTTTCCTATAGCTATATACGTTGTGTAGGTATGCGAAATGTTTTGTACTCGGTTAGGTCAACTTGTTCCTCATTTATCACAGTTGACGCTTAGATGGAATCTACGTACCTTCTTTGATGGATGATCATCCACGGATCACGTAATTCCTGTATTAAGCTTACACAAGAACCCGAATATTCAATACGACATTGTTTCAACAAACAAATAATGACTCTTCCCGATTAATTCGATGTAACGTAACCACGGAGTTGATAATGCGATTTAATTAAACCGAATGGTGTCGTGTCTGGCCACGAGCATACGTTTATTTATAGATAGTTGTTTCCATTTGTGTGACAATATCTACTGAAATAAAAATCAATAGTATGATACAAATAAAGCGAAGTAATGTTATATTGAAATAAGTAATAAGTACCTAAATAGGTATGTACATCGGTGAACATTAGTATCTCTACAATTTTTGATCTTTACAATTATACAATACAATTATCGATCTTTACGTTTAAGTCAAATATAAATTTTATAATAAGATTTAAGAAGGTGAAAGATGTATGTATATAAAAATGCTTTGGTGCTTCATCCTCTCTGATCACCCCATTAGAGATACAGCTTGAGGATATGCGTAAGTATGTGTAATTCCCAGATGAACATAAAAGTTTTTATTTTCATTATTTTTATTATTTTGCCACATTTTTATCACGTTTTATTAACTTTCTTTATTATATGTCTATTCAGGTAGAATTTTGGATTTTAAACTAACTTCCCGATGAGAGATTCTAAATTTTAAATAAAGTTCAGAAAATGAAGTAATGAAGAAGAAGAAGAAACGAAGACAAGAAGAAGATTGAAGATCATTTAAATGTGGACCCAAGAAAATGCGATACTAACTCGTTTTAGTGGCATTTTTTGTTTGTCTGTTTTGTACAAATTGCAAAATTTTACACAAACAGTAGGTACATAAAAGCAAAAAAAAACATCAGACGCCGACAGGTGTTTGCCAATATAATATATGGTAATATTATGTGATATATTATTGTTTTTTTTAAATGGGCAAAAAAAGTAAAAAAAAATTGTTTAAGCCTCATGAAAATTTAAAACCCCATACAGATTACTAACTTCTTACAGATTATTATGATTTCTAACTGTGATTTACTAATAGTTATGAAGATATAAGACTTGTAGGATTTAAAACGAAAACCGTAGAGCGTATGCATTGCGTAACTGTGAGAGGAGTGAAGAGTAGCTGTTAATAAGACAACTTACACATCACTAAAATACAAATAAAATACATAGTTTACCATTAAAAGTAATTCATAGCAATTAACTGAAATCTTTTATTTGCCTTTTACTTCGCGTACCTACGCACTTGGCACCAGAAAAGGTATATAAAATAATTTCTTAATTTAATTTAATTATTAAAAGATTCTCTCGTTTAAAAATAACTTAAATTGGTTAGTGCTTTACTTGTATTCTTCGTTTTGAGTAGTAGGTTTGATAAGTAGGTTTCAGGTGGTTTAAATAAAATTAGTTTAAGTAAATAAAAAACTTAAATAGAAAAATACGATATTGAGTTAAATGAAA
Organism: Zeuzera pyrina; assembly: GCA_907165235.1. Classification (NCBI taxonomy): domain Eukaryota; kingdom Metazoa; phylum Arthropoda; class Insecta; order Lepidoptera; family Cossidae; genus Zeuzera; species Zeuzera pyrina. Next base: position 19,589,358 of record OU015625.1, on the reverse strand, counting down.
TAGTATATAATACGTAAACAATTACTTCATTTGATAAATTCCTAAAAGCTTTTCCGTTCAAACTCCAAAAACCACCAATCGACACGTGTTTCGCTTCTCAACGAAGCATCCTCAGGATATACTAGACCGATTCGGTACTGGGTAGCTGACCGAATCCTATCTCTGGTATATCCTGAGAATGCTTCGTTGAGAGGCGAAACACGTGTCGATTGGTGATTTTTGGAGTTTGAGCGGAAAATAGCTAAAGATTTTAGGAATTTATCACATGAAATGGATTTCTGCAAAGTAACACCTGAGTCTATACAATAATTACTTCATTGTATATTCATATATGAACGAATTGTATAAAGTTGTGTCAATGACTTGATCAAGCAGGCACTGACATGAAAAAACGATAAATGTTTTAGCAGATGGATGAAACAAAACGCGGGGTCTACAGAGATAAAGTTACTCGAAGATATATTGGAGGTCCATTGAATAAAATCGTCGAGAAAGGGTTGCTAGACCTTTATTATCATGTGGAATTGATGTTAAACGATAATAACACCCTTTGCATTGCCTAAGACAAATATTTGAGGACCTATCAAATATACACATATGTATGTCAAGATTTTGTCATGAACACTTCAATATAATAACAATACTGATTGTGCGTCTCTGTATTACGCGTGTTCAAGCCAAATTCTAAATGAGAGTAGTCATTTCTATCGGAATTTTACCACGTCTAAATAGCACATTTTCCTACAACATTTTGCGGGTGTTGTGGTGTCATTAAGCGGTAGTGGTTTTGCAATCCGTTACTTCCTAGGTGTAAGCACCAACAAAGAAACAATCATATCTACGAACACGTGGTGTGTCCAACATGGACCGGCACGGACATAAAAAAATATCATTACATGTATTTTCTTTAGACGTTATCATATCTAATGTCCGGCTCGTGTCTGTCCGGATACGCCGCACTCACATCCGTTAATTATAGAAAGTTTATGTTATAATATTTTTCATTTGTCTGTGGTAGTACGCGCTGCACACGCTAAATGTCTGTAGATATGAACGCGTATATTCATTATTTATATATCAAATTAAAGCTAATATTTTTCTGTGTATGATGCAAAACCTCTGCCTATGTAAATGTGACCACAAGTTGCTAGCTGTAAAAGATAGATTAGAGTGAAAGAGAGTTAGCGCGCAACGTCGCTCGTTAGACGTGTATGGCGATTGCCAACTGTATGAGTTTTTACAGCCATAGTGCATGCATCGAAAGCTAATGTTCTCAACTGCTGGATAATCTGATATTCAGAAGTTGAATTTTCACTATTAAGGTTTTCTCTTAGAACAGAATAAAAATCAAAAGTGAGTTTCTGGTTACATTTTCTTTATAAAAAGCTTGTAAGGCAATTTACACCTTTCTCTTTGGTACTCATCATCCGCTTAGGTTTATTGATCGCTGGACGTAACGCAGATGACCGATTTTTATAAGTCGCAGTCTCTGAACAGTCAACTTATATCGGCAAACACCTGTCGGCGTCTGATTTTTAATCGATTTAACCCATACATCCTGTACTCGACATTGCAGTGGAAAGAATACAGAATTCGTGCCACCGAGTAATGACTGCCATATGTGCTCGCACATCCTAAATCATTTGTTTTCATCTCTCGACGTACGACTCACTATAAACTGTCGCATCGGATCGTAAAAGGCGAGGGGCTCCTGCACTTTCCGTAGGAGATCCCGGAGATCCTCGACAATGCGCCGAACACAACCACCGCGGAAGTGTTGGTGGGTAAAAGTCCCACACAAACCAGTCTCTCCCGCAGATGTGTGAGTACCTGTGTGCAAGTTTCTAATGCGTAATCAAAGAAAAGCATGTGTGTATTGAATTAAAAAAGAATGTGTATCGAAATTATTGATGAATTAAAAAAGAATAAATTATTAATTACATGATGACGTTGCTTCCGCTACATGCTGAAATAATACTCTGATCTGTTTTTCTAAATGTATAAAAAGAAGTATAACTTTAAAAAAATATTTCGATTTTGTAGGATCGATTTTTCAGGGACATTGACTTTAACTTGTTTGTGTAAAGTAGTAATAAAAAATAAATTTCTTAATACTTTGCCGAATATTGTCCGGCCAGTTATTGTTTATTGTTAATTGTTTATGAAACGCCGTATTCTTACGTTGTTAGTAAATGATACCCCACAAACGACTTTATTATATATCCTGTTCACTGTAAGATACGTCAGTTCATAGTAAGCCATAAATCGATAATTTAAGCTTAAGGCATAGGTTACTTTAAGGGATAGGCTACTTTGAGTTACAAAATATTAAGACATTCATAACGTCAATATCAACCGAGGTTATGAATTTGTAATTCTCTTTTTGAACGATTAGACGGTAACAGGATCCAGGATTTCATACGTCAATACTAGGTACTATAACCAAATGGCTAAGAACTATAAAATAATTTAACCGCTATTCTATTTCCAACAGACCTCGCTGGTTATCCATATAGCAAAGTAGTCTCTTCTACCCTTATTTGTCTAAGAAATTCTGTGTCTATAGCATGATACAGCTCTTAAAATATTAAGTTACTTTTAGCCAAAATAAATTGGGTGTTTGTATTTTATCTGGAATTCCAAGCAAGAAAATGATCCAATAATACTATTGTATTATGTTTCTTTACATTTACTTGGATTTCCGACGTAACCTTATCTGGTGTAAAAAGCTTAAAAGGTTTTAGATCCTCGCCTTATGCCAGTCACTATGAATGAAATAAAGACTGACTAAGCGAGATTTAGACTAGCTCAATTAGTATTTTGTACCTATCGGAACTAACTAATGACAGTTTTAAGTTGAACCATCATTTATTAACTATAGAATAATACAAACTTTAAAAAACGTTGAAATGTTAAGATGTGGATTGAAACATATTGCGCGCACGGACGCGTGCGAGATTTGGCATAAAAATTAAATGGAAAAGTGCGGAAAGCTAAAATTTATATAACAATAATGTGTGTTATGATAACATTAAATTATATGAAATATTCATTGTTTACGTTCGTACTGCCAATGTCAATAACATAATTGTTTGTGGTCAAACCTCGGATCAAGAAACGTTATGGACGACGCTATAATGAGTTGGCGCTGTTTTCACCGTGTGTAAAACGAATTTTCGTATCTCTCTTTCTATCTCATTGAGCATGATCACGTGTAAAATAGTTCTTTTTTGCAATTATTATAATGCAGTATATAATACAAATGATTATTATCAAATAGCGAACGTATCTGTAATTGGAATAACTAGATTTCTATGGGACCACCGGGAGATATACTCTTCCAAATTTAAAAGAAATCAAAATAATTGAGTCATAAATAACCACCGAGGGTTCTATACCACCATGCAGTATATTTGTGTACCATCATACAACATATTTAGCAAAATATATGTCGATTTTGCAGTTGAAAGTCACGTTCTCCCATACTCTCTAACTGCAAATATAAATTCGTATTGGCAAAAAAGTGTGACATAATTACAAATCTCGCAACGGGATTTTTCTTTTTATTGCGTTTTATGTCCTTGCTTCATGTCAAATTTCATGATTCTGAGTGAACGGGAATTAAGGTAATTCCCGGTAAACAAAAACCACTCCTAAACATAGGTTCCTAAACACTCCTAAACCTATCCTTATAATAGTATAAGGATAGGTTTTAGTACATAAATGGCCGTACCTTGTGATTATGTTGACTTAGAAGCTTGACTTTTTCAGACCTCCAAGGAACTATTAACCTCAGTGTTTTATATTAATTTTAACTTCATATTTGCTCTCATTCTTGAGATGAAGGATCTTGAGTAGTTTGACAGACGGACAAAAGGACGGACAACGAAGTAATCCTATAGAGGTTCTGTTTTTTCCTTCTGAAATACGAAACCCTTACAATACAAACAGATTTAAAAATTACTCCTTTTTTAGTATCTAAGTAATCAAAATTTCTAAAACTGATCCCTCATTGCTTCATGTCTGTGTGGCCTTATTCACAGTCGATTTATGCCGTCACCTTTACACTTACTCAGCTGATTTTAGGTAGGGAGATGTAAATAAAAATAAGCCAAACCGAGAAATAAAAACAGTCAATTAAATATGAATAAATTAAGTAGCGTGAACCACCTAATGAAATGTTTGTTAATTAAAGAAACTTAATGAACGTTTGCCGGGATATTTCCGGTTTGTTAATTTTCTACCACTGAGTAAAAACTTTAAGGGTGCGGTGGGAACTTGTATCAGAGTTTTTAGAATATTTTAGAGTCAGTGGCAATGAAAATAAAATACGTGAAATGTGTGACGTAACTGTGTTATGTGAAAACAAATCTGAAAATGTCGTGATAAAGTGTACTAACTGAATGTGTGGTCTGTGAGATCATGGTGCATCGAGTGTAATACTGATAAGAGCTACTGAAGGCGATGGTTCTGCTATCGAAATGGTGGTGGCGTCTCTGGATCGTTTTGCTGTTTGGCGCTTTAAAGCAAGGTAAGCGAATTTCATATATTTTAGGAGTAGGGAGTTTAAAAACAGAACCCTTATAAGAGCGTTCATACGTCCATCTGTCTATCTGTTTGTCAGAGTCAATTTTCTCGAAAACTGTGTAACACATAAATTTAAATTACGACATTGTATTAGGTACCATCTTGCAACACATTTTTAGAATACTCGTATAAAAATTGTAAGAGAAAATTGGACACTAACTAGCCTTGACCATATTCCAGTTTCGAAAATAACGGGGGATTGTTCGCGTAGTCACACTTATCTATTCGCCTTTTTGAATTGACGACTTCTTTAGGCGCATCTTGCGCTCTTTGTGAACAATGAACGATACTGAACCGTCACGCTCGGGTCGATGACGCCGAATCGGGGATACTCGGCTCCAGTCGACATCAAGCGCGCTCGTATGTATATTTCAAAATTAGAATATCGTATAAGTTTCTATCGTGTTAAGCACACGCCGAATTTTTTTTATATTGTATTTTAATATAATGTATGTAATATATAATGTTTATATTGTATTTTAATATAATGAATGTAATATATAATGTTTATATTGTATTTTAATGGTAAAACGATGTTGAAAATTAAACCTGACTCAGTTTCTTGTCGGTTTTTCTCGGTGCATGTATTGGGTTTACTTGAATAAATTGATTTGACTCTTTAGACGAGGCTATAATATATAGTCTGGAAATTATCTCCCCTCAAGTAATTACTAACTTTTTGAATATTAATATTTTAACATAAAGTAAAACTATGTGGAATAATGTAATAAATTCCTACAATCTTTAGCTATCTTCCGCTCCAAACTCAAAACACCACCAATCGACACGTGTTTCGCTTCTCAACGAAGCATTATCAAGACATTCCAGAAATCTAGACTCTGTTAGCTAACCAGCATCGAATCAATCGCCAAATCAATCACCGAATAGCTGACCGAGTCTAATCTCTGGAATGCCCTCAAGATGCTTCGTTGAGAAGCGGAACACATATCGATGGGTGGTTTGGTGGCGTTTTGAGCGGAAGACAGTTAAAGATTGTAGGAATTTATCATATGAAATGGATTTCCGCAATGTGCAATATATTATGCCAGATTAAGTTTCTTATCAGTTTTTCTTGTTATAGCCTTTATTTTTCAAAAACGATTCTTGATACACAAAAATATCTTGTAACTAGATTTACTCAAATAAATTGTTGCGACTATGACTACACAAGCCCTAATCAATGAGATTCCACAAAGTAATGAACAAAGGTCGTAGAATTCTGTAGGATAATTAGGAACACCCATTTCGGTACAAATTACCAGTCCTACAACGTCATCGTTTTGACGTCGAGTGCCTTTTAAATACTGAGACATAATTTCTGTTGGAAAGTTACAAATGCATTAAACTATCTGTTGTTTTCATAGTTAAAAACAGTAGTACGGGGACCTACAACAAAAAATACATTAAAATTATTCTACGAGTATTCACTTAATATAAATGACTAACAACTCGCCCCAGCTACGCACGGGTAGATTTTTTTTAAATGAAATACAGCCCATGTTACTCGCTGATAATGTAGCTTTCTATAGGTGAAAGAATTTATGAAGTCGGTTAAGTAGTTTTTGAATTTATCCATTACATACAAACAAACAAAGTTACCTCTTCATAATATTAGTATAGATATATAGATTTATCCTTATGCCCAATACGTCAAAGTATACATGTGCCTAAAGTAACATATCGAATTGGATTTTTGTTCTTGAAACTCATTTTGGTCATGACCGTAAAAATGGCGTTATTGCTAACATGCGGCCGTATGTGGGATTGTGTGGACCGACAAAGGCCGGCGAAATAGTTGCGTGTCACTTGCAGCGACCACCAGACCGCGAGTCATTTCGCTCGACCCCAATCGGACGCTCGCAGCAGAAGAAAATGTATTACACTGCTATTGATTTGTGTTAGGGTTGCCCGTCAGTCAATAACAATTTAAATTACTAATACGACTAAAATCGTATGTAATGCTTTTCACAATGTAGTAAAAAAAATATGATACGTGAAATTTTATATATTATTTATAGTAATTATACGGTAATTATAAAATGTCTGACAGCAAAATAGGTTGACACAGACGTCATAAGCGATACGAGACTATGTACATACTATGTACATCTTTATTATTATATAAAGTGACCCAGTTCTCGAATAATTAATTCATTATTACCGATAATTGTACCACTTAGTTAAATTATTCCAATAATATTTTTACTTTTAAGGTTTTATACCCTAAAAGACAAAAATTAAACCCTTGTGAATTCAGTAATGCGTCTTTGTGTTTGTTTGTCTGTCTGTCTATTGCAGTAGATTTTCTCTGAATAGTATATGATGCATGAACTTGAAAGGCGCAATGATACATCTTATTCACTCAGATAAGTATATATACATGATGTTGCACTATAGTTGTCTTTTAATTAATCGTTGAGGAGTTAAAGGAGGTGCAATTAGGTCCATAAACACACACTTATGTTGTGCTATTATAAATTCAATATATAAATTACAAAGTGAAGTTAGACTATCTATTTCGATCTATGCAATTATAAATCAACTGTAAAATGGCACGACAGAGTGCTTGCATATAAGCTACTGGCGAACCATGCGTTAGAATTTAAGTCATTCTATATACATATGGGTGGAACAAATTTGTTTCTCTCACTGCTGTCCCAGAATCGTGACAAGAACTACTTGTAAAATACAGTGACCCATTCATTTCATATATAAATATTGTATTTATCTTACAGTTAATATAACATATTAAATTAACTTTTTACAATACTTTGATATTTTTCCCCACTTTAGTGGTGTTAGGAGACAAAGCACTTTCAGTTCTCCAAGAGACAATTTTCTTATCCTTTGATGTTTTTGCGATATTATATTAATTCCTATAACAACATTCGCAAAGGCGGAAGAAGTATGTAAGGACCGCGAAGTTTGGCGCTCCGTCCTCTCTGACTAGCCCTTTAGGGTTACAGAGTAAAAATAGGTAGGTATGTATATTAATTCCTTCTCATATAAGTACGTTGCTCAGCAAGGATTCACAAATATGTAAATTATAAACTATTGTTTTCACTTAGTAAGACAATAAAAAAAAATTAGCAAACTAACCAGTACGAGAAATACGAGTAGTTGATATACCATTTATGAAATTCAGTATTTCAGGGTCGCCAGGTTGCTTCAGACCACTTTAAATTCCAGGGAATATAAATCTTTACTTGAAGCTTACAGGAAAACATAACTAAAAATTCACAATCTTTTAAATCTTTAAAATTTGGGTTTACTTTTTTATAAACATCGTACGAAATCGTATCGTACTCCATTCGAACTAGTACTTGATCCAATTTCATTTATATTATCTTTTTAATTAAACACAAATCGATAAAACATGACGATAAATATTTTTGGTGAAATTGAATATGCTTACAAAAATTAAATAAATTAATATACATTTAGTCAATTTCCCATAGACATTCATTACAACAAAATGTTTTTATTTAACAGCAATACTTACATTAGAGTAGGTAATCATTTTTTTCAGTGTAATCCTATAGTATAGATAATGTTTACGTAAAATGTAAGACAATTTTCACGAATTAAACCGTAACGATCTTAAATAATATTTAAGCGAATTTTTATAAAACATTTTAATACACAGAAATGAGTGTTCCAGTTACCATAACAAAATAAATAACGAAACATTTCATTAAATAATAATGAGAAATTAGTATATATTTACAATTTCGTTTGTTCTTTTTTTTCAATAATTACTTCAAGAATTACCTTAGTTAAGTTAGCTACACATGTACGTTTAAAAGTAATGTTTTACAAAAATTAAATTGGTATTGATAACCCTGGATCTGAGACCTCTACCATATCTTTGTCTGCTTAAATATACGGTTAATCCTAATGAAAATCAGTCAGTGGGAAAGATCCACAGATGTGCCTTGATAGAGTCTGCAAATTGTGGATACAACATTCATTATGTCTTCTTGATTATTTTCCCGATATTCTTCGACTTAATCGGGGTCGAAAGGTCGAATTAGAAGCGGAAAAGTTAACGAGTAAGTGTCTTAAACTCATAAGCTCTTATACGAGTAATATTTGTAATCGCATTCTTGAAAACGGCTCTACCGAGTTCTATGAAATTTACAATATAGGAGTTTACGGGAGCGAAAAACTGAACTAAGGTCTCGATTTTGGAAAAAATTGTTTTCTCCGTATTTTCACACACTTAAAATTATTTTCGCAGCAGACAAATTTCTCAATAGCACAGTGGTTAGAACGTAGGTCTACCACGCTGAAGTGCGCGGTTTCGAATTCTGTAATGTTTTTTTTGTGGCGGAGAGGGCAACAAACAAGCGAGTCATCTGATGGAAAGTGATCACCACCGCCCATGGACACCCGCAACGTCTGGGAAATCATGGGTGCGTTACCGGCCTTTAAGGAAAGAGTAGGCTCGTTTCTCGAAGGTTCCTAAGTCATAACAGTTCGGGAATACTGCCGCTGTAAGCTCGTTCCATAAAATAGTCGTACGTGGTAAGAAATGTAAAAACTGTGGAAATGTGGTGGATTTTTTTGTTTTTTTTATATACATATATGTACAATCAAACCTAAAAGACCCCAAGCAAAACTGGGTTGCCCACGTATGTTAACTAATAAAAGAAAATATTCTTTCATGTTAAATAATATCACAAATATTTTTCGCAGTAATTAATAGTATGTTTGCCTTTTAGTTTTAATGCATGCAAAAGCGAACTTAATTCGAAGCTAATGGATTACCGATGTTAATCGATTTTAGATACACTTTAATATTTAGTCTGATGAAATAATAATAAAGTTATTATTTCGGCCAAATGCAAGGTGAGGCAAAACGTAGATCACTTCAGAGGTTAAACTAAAATTTAGCAATTTTACGCTCTATTATTTTCTATTAGATATGTATGTTGATGGTCCAGTTAAATGTGCTTTTACTTTGTGTTAAAATTGTTTAAATATATTTTTTAGTGTCTAACATAAATACTCTACTCTAACACTAACCTCACAAGTGCATTTGATATTTCTGTTAGATCTCTGGCTATTTGATCTTCATAAATCAGCCTTGGTCTTCCTTGGCTTTTGCAACCACTCACTTTCACTCTGTTGATTTTCTTCTTCAATCTCTCACCACTCATTCTTTCTATGTGCCCGAACCATCTAAGCATTCCTTTAATCAACACAATTGCACATATACTTAAATAAAAATGAAGTATCTAACTGTGGTTATCGCGATAAAGAATTATACCTACTTAAGCTCACATAGTTATTATAAGTTGCCAAAACCCGAACATACGTTTTTATATTTTTGCCTGTCCGTCTGTTTCTTTATCTAAGCTATTCTCCGAAACGGGTAAACAAAGTTTGTCGGAATTTTCATTCATATATTAACATTACTCTACGTACTCTTTATCCCGATAAATTACAAAAAAGGCGGATAAAACTGCAGGTTACGGCTAGTAATTACTAAAATACTTCAATCTCAGAAGTAAAGTAATGTAAAAAAACTTATATTTCATGACATAGGGAGCTCATTGCAGCGGAGATTAATACATAGTCAGCTTTAAAACCATTCGAACCTAGGGTTCCACGTTCGATTCCGAACTTGGTCAATTCGAGAAACAATATTTCTATATTTTCTTGACGTTGGGGTGCTGATGATACTACCCCCTTCCGTTCCTTAACACCCACAGTATAAAATTAATGCTAGGATTAACATTTTGTTTTTAAATCAATACTCCAGACAGTAACACTAATTGTATGACCTCGAACTAACTCTTAGACTTGTACTATGGGAGCCATACAACGAATTGAGCACTTAGTAATATCCAGCTTCCAAGACAATTTAGAAAATTTTGTTTCCTGAACCTGGAACCTGAAACGTACTGGTCGGTTTGAAATGCAGTTTCTACCACCACGTCAGTAGGCCATATTGGTGTGTTTGTCTGAAGATTTACTTATTTATAAAAAAAAACTGTCAACAGAAAATAGTATAGACTCAGGCGTTACTTTGCGGAAATCCATTTCATGTGATAAATTCCTAAAGTCTTTAGCTATTTTCCACTCAAACTCCAAAAACCACCAATCGACACGTGTTTCGCCTCTTAACGAAGCATCCTCAGGATATTCCAGATATCAGACTCTGTAAGCTAACCAGCACCGAATTGGATTCGGTCGTTTATGTATATCTATACCAATATTATAAAGAGGTCAACTTTGTTTGTATGTATATAATGGATAAACTAAAAACTACTTAACCGATTTCAAAAATTCTTTCACCAATAGAAAGCTACATTATCAGCGAGTAACGTTGGTTGAATTTGTTTTCAAACAAGAAGTCTACCCGTACGTAGCCGGTCAGATCAGAGTCAGTCAGCTGACCAGCACCCGAATCGGATTCGGTGCTGGTTAGCTGACCGAGTCTATAATATCTTGAGGATGCTTCGTTAGGAGGCGACACACGTCGTGTCGATTGGTGGTTTTTGAAGTTTGAGCGAAAAATAGCTAAAGATTTCAGGAATTTATCACATGTCAACAGAAAATTCCTCACGTAAAATTGTGAAGATAATAAATATGCCCGACAAACACACAAAATATCTGGTTTCAAATAAGCGCGTTTCCTGTTCTAGGAGATTCAGATAACGACTAATGAAAGCGTCTCCCATTACACTCAGGCCCAAGGCAATCTAGAAAATTTCGCTTCCTGCATTGAATTGACAGGAAATCGAACACGGAACCTTCTGCGCTTGGATGCTAGACCTATACTACTCTGCCATCGAGGTATAATAATATTGGACGGCATTGAACAAATGTACGAGTGATCCGACTATACATTTTCTACGCCACTTCTACACACATCCTACGTATTCTTTGCCTTACGATGGAGTCGTCAAATTTTCGAGGGCTCAAGGAATAAGTCGTCTTATATTTGTTTCATATACCACTCCCTTATTTTGTGTAACTGAGAAAAGGCATCGTAATAAAAATACTTACTGCAAAAACTCTTTAGACAAAAGCTTTTTCGTCTATGTAAATAAACGACAATCGAAGTCAATAAACAAAGTCAAACACGTGTAAGTTGTATCGTATTTTGTGATATCTATTGCCCGCATCCGTGAGTCTCATCCGGTTCAATTAAAGGCGTAGATTATTCGCTTCACTTATGTCACTTGTTTTATTTTCATATATTCCTGCTATAATGTTAGGATTTTTTTTATTGTACCGTTATAATCTAGTGATTCAAAAAATCTCTTATTTTATTTAATACTAGCAAACCCGGCCCGTTTCACTGGGCGTTAGTTGAAGTTAAAATAAATTAAACAGTTTTTATAATTATTTTGATGCAGCAAAAAAAAAAGAAAAAAAAATTCTATTTATACGATCGCTACCAAACTTTACAGAAATACCCGCTAGGGCAATCTGAAGATTTCCTGAAAATTTCATCGAAATCGGTCCAGCCGTTCAGAGTCCATAAGGAACATACATACATACATCGCCTTTTATATATATAGATACATACCAATGAGGAACAAGAAAAGTTTAATCATAATATATCTACTAAAAAACAAATTAATCTCTCAATCGTCACTGTGAAAGTGAATTTCATAGTGACGATTTCCTACAAAATCAAATAAAAAGCTATAATAATAGCAACATCACAAAAATCAACAAGACTCCACCAAAAATATTTTGTAAAAATGGTGAAACCAGACAAAAGAAATCTACCGCTAATGTATGCTCGCATCGACTAAAGCGTGTTTTCATATTTTATTTAGAAGACGTACATATGATACTTGTAGGCAAAAGTTACTCGTATTAGCTTTTGGACTTAATGATTATTTATTCATATTAGTTTTCTGGATAATTTCTAGTTGACCTATTTTGGAAGGAATCAATATTGGTTATTCATATATGGACATTTCAGGTCATTCCGTCGAGTATCAGCTTCGAGGACATCAAACATATTATTGATGTGACCGTTCCAGTCACTCAGATTTTTGTAGATATTATTTATATTTGATGAAAATGATAATGACCTATACGTACTACAAAGTTTGTGCAACGTTTCTTTTAACTTATACTTAGCTTTTTCTTTGCTAACACGGGAGAAACCTGAACACAGGAACCAAGAAGCAGAACCAAGATTTATGCGAGGCTTTTACCCAATAAAACTCTTCAGTGGTTGTCCTTGATGCTTTGTCGAAAGGCTGCGAGATCTACGGAACACAGCAAAGCCAGTTCAGTAGAGACAGTGATGGAGCCCTATGTGCATTCTTACAATGCCATGGCATCATCGTCACTTCTCCAACGTGAGCTCTGATCTGGCCCTACTACACTAACAATACAATACAATAAAATATAAGTTGTAGCTATACCAAGTTACCACCTAGTGGAAATCCATATAATGAGATGAATCCTTATAATTTTTGGCTATCTTCCGCCTAAAATCTCGAACTTGTTAATCTATAGGTGTTTCGCTTTTCAACAAAGCGTCCTTGAGATTTTGGGCGGAAAATAACCAAAAATTTTAAAAGATCATGACAATTACGCCTATGTTTGGAAGGAGTTCGATTTTTTTAAAATTTAGAACGTCAGATCTACAATTGTAACACTAATTCAAATAGAATTGATTATATTATGTAAATACAGATGGGCACTTGTAAACACAGATGGGTAAACTATGGAAGAAATCATTATTTACACCTAGTAGAGCATTAACACGATATATAATCAAGGGTTGTTTCATATAAAAATAAATTTATATAAATAAGTTAATACAAAAATTTTTCAAGTATAATTATTTTACTCATGCGCGAAGGATTCCGTGCGATATTAGTAAAATGCTAAAATAAACTTAGCTTCTAAAAGAACTATAAGAACTAGGACTTCCATTATTTTTCTCTAAATTTTAAGTAATAATTTATATATTTTGAAATTTTTAAATCTAAAAATTCAATCTAAAATATATGAAAATAAATCGAGATTCGGAGATAAAGAAGGAATGGTTAAATCGAACCGATGAATATTTTAAAATGTAATGTACAATATGTTAAAAGACCACTGCCAAGTTTCGAGTTTGTTATTGTAAGTCGCATAGTGTCTTAATAAAAGTGACTATGGTGGACGAACAGACAGACAGACGGATATACACAGACAGACAAAGGTATGATCCATCTTATAAGGCTTCGGGTTTTTCTAAGAGGTATGAAACTCTAAAATCTGCTCTATTTTCAAACTTGTCTCTAGTTAGTATTTTTTGTAATTAATTGTGAAATAAGCATTTATAAAATTATTTTTAAAAAGTTTCGTTTTTTCTTATGAGGTATGAAAATCTAAAAGCGTTCTATTTTCAAACTTAGAGATTTTTAAATAGGCATATAAAAAATTAATTTTCGCGAATTACATAGATTGACATAAATATTTTTCTGTAGTTGTAAATTTAGAAAAAAATAGTTTGAATACAGTATGTACAAAAAATAATGTTTCGTGTAAGCTACAATTTAAATATCGCTGGATTGAATGGAATAAATCAAAAGTTGAACGTTCAATGTTTGATGACATAATTAATACCCACTTTATCACTTTATGCTAAAATACATTTATCTATGCATAATCTTGGCATCCAATTGTAAGAAAAATTAATACCATTCGTTAGCGCGATTCAGTCTTATATTAATGTCCACTTCTTCACGTCCTTCAAACTTTACCTTCTTCAAACTTCACGTCCATCATTATAAGAATGTTTTAAATTATTTTATAATTATTTCGCTACATAAATATTATATAACTAGCTGTTCATCCACATAGAATTAAAAAAACACTGTCGTTCTCCGGGCCTTAATCTATTTCCATTCTAAATTTCGTCAAAATCGGTCAAGCTGTTTTGAAGGAGAACCATTAAATGACTATAACTTTTTCACCGTCATTCGATTTCAATGAAACAAAGCCTAAATGTTGCTCTAAGCTGAGCTTAATCTATCAGCGAAAACCGCAAGAAAATCCGTTAAATAATTTCGAAGATTACCGTTTATATACAGACAGACAGACAAAAACTTAAATGCTTTTTAGTGTTGTTACTCTATTTTATCGCTCGTAGTCATTTTTTCATAAATTTATTCAATGTACAAACGCATGGTTTTTTCTGCTTTATTATACCTCTATATGTAGATTATTGTGCGAAAGAAGTATGTAAGGACCGCAACGCTTGGCGCTCCGTCCTGACTACCCCGTTAGGGATACGGCGTGAAGATATGTACGTATGTATGTAGATCATTACCTACCTACGTTTATCTGTTTATTGAAGATCAAGTCAAAATCGATTTCTATATAGATTTTAGTCTTATGGTAACTGGTATGGTATGGTAACTAGACGATAGTTTACGAGATATGATACCGTCTTGAGTGTTTGACGATTTCGTTTAAATTTTTTAGTCCAGAGGCGTAACATATTTTAAGATCTTCCCCTCGTCGTCAAAAAAGGTCATTTTTTACAGTACTCTTCAATATATATTGTGAGATAGCAGGGTAATCACAGTTGAATTATTGTTGTTTAAACGATTATTTATAGATTATGTCTTCTAGGAACACTTATGGCAGATCGCTAGTTTACATTAAAAATATGCAAAGCAAATTTTCGTGGTCATACCATAAGTACGCAAATCAAAAGATGAAAATGTGATTTTTTTATTTCATACTAATTCCTTACAAGTTACACATATTCTTTAATTAAATAATTCCATGAAAATTGCGAATAACTTCTGTTAGATATTCAGCAGTAACTTATTATGTAAATGATAATAAACCTCATCTTATTCATGACAAGTATTCTCCGCCTCGGCTACACGACTTCCTTTATTTAATTTACTGCCATGGAGGGTCCGTCGAAGCCTCCTTCCTGAGGGGATCATTGTCCGGCAGCAGTGACGTGTACCGGATGCGAACTCCCGGATGTCGCCCGCTCTTTATGTCAGACATGTTACCATGTTACAATTTCCACAAGAAAAGTCATGCATTAAAATCAATATTAGTATCGACCATCGACCATTACTATTGATTTATATTATATTGATCGTGCATTTCAGAAGATAAACGCATTAAGCACCAGAAGTAACATGCCAAAGAATAAAGTAGACATATTTCTGATTTCGAAGAAAAAATATGTACATATAAAAGCGATATAACTCTCTCTCTGACTGAATGATTTATCACGAAATTAAAAACTGCTAAAGTTATCATAGGATTATTTTAGGTCTGATGGTAGTTTGTCTAACTTGTCTAACGGATATTTTTTATTAAAAGTAATGAGTTCACATTTTTGTAAACTTGCACTGCAAAGGGTGGGGGGAGGGGGAGGTTGCGAACGTAGTATGAAACTATATTATATGGAAGCTTTAAAGAAATAAAATATGAGATATTTATCTGTTTATCTGTTACGTTTTCACGACTAAACCGCTGGACCGATTTTAATGAAATTTAGAATAGACATAGACTAAGCCCTGGGGAAGAACAGGAATGTCTACTTTTTATGTAACTTCCTTTTTTTATATAAAAAATGCCTAACTATAATTTAATGTAATTGTACGTATCTGACGCTATAACTCCACAAATAACAAAATAACAAGCAAGTGTCATGGACTCGGGTCGTGGAACACCTCTTCAAAGACTACTGATTTGAAAAAATAAACATATTATCTTATTAAATTAAGGAATGTGACTCCCCTATTTCCATATTTAAACAGTTCAGCGCAAAAACTGTAACGCGCTCGAAATACCTAATGTTATACACATTATCGATCAACCTGAATTCCTTCGTTCTCATCCACAACCTATAACTTGTATTACGTCTTACGTTTTTCCTCAAACAGAGAGGAATGTCGCCACTTATTTGTTAGCGAATCCGTTCGCCCACATTTGGAATGGGCAAACAAAACCGGACACGTTTGGGTCGTGTGTTAGAGTAAGATCCTGTGTACACACAACTATGCATTTGGTCTTCGAAAATTGATCACTAAAAGGAATTGAAAGTGAAAACCGTAGGTAGGGGACTCGATTTACATACCAGAAAATATAGTAGTTCTAAGCAATACCCATGACAAACACTGGTGGCCTACTTAGGTTGTTGTAGTGGTTATTTGAATATATTATACTCGTATATACCTAAGTTATGAAAGTAAGATGAATTCGGTAGAAAATATGGTATTTTCTAGTGAAATATACGGTGTTTCCCTAATACATAGAATACACAATTTGTAAAGACTATTAGATGAAAGTATTTATAATAAAAATGCTCGAAAAGACATGTACAGAGATAATGAAAAATGACTGAAAAAACATCCGCAAAGAAAAAGTATATTGTAGTAGAAACCGAGAAATATAAAATTGATTTATGAATGTCACTAAATATACGCTTCCATTGCCTAAAATGGTCTAAAAACACAGATTTACTACTAATAGATGTCGCCTTTCGCACGTCACGAATTGTTAGACTGAAATAAATATATGGCTTAAGCCTACAATAAAAAGGGATGGGAAAACATAATATATTTCGCCTCTATCGGTATGCTCAATATTTTAAAACTATTATGCTGTTGCACGACCTAGTTGGCGCAGTGGTTTAGACGTTTACCCAAGCGCGGAAGGTTCCGGGTTCGATTCTCGGTCGGGTCAAATTATAAAATGAACTTTTCTAGATTGTCTCGGGTCTGGGTGTACTGGGAGACGCCCTCAATAGTCGTCGTCTGATTCTTATAGCACAGGGAATACTCTAGTTTGAGATCAGATGATTCGTGTGTATTGTCTGGCGCATTATTATTGTATGTCATTATTTGACAGACCTATGACACAAAACAAACTTTATTCATTAGTACTTTTAAGTTTTTGAATTATTTTTGAACTTTACAAGTGACAAATTAATATAAAAATTCCTATATGTGAGAAGAGACTCTTGAGCGTGGCGGTAGAATGCAGTTTTTTAGGCTGCAAAGGCCAATTTGACAATCAAAGTCAAAGCGAGAAACACTATAGTGGCCATATGAACGCAATACCTAGTGCCTAAACATAACAATTTGTCAATTTTTGACTCATTAACGATTCATTTATAAAATTGGAAATTAGGTATAAATCACAGATCTTCCACGTATAACGCACTAATAATAATTTAACTTCCACGTATAAATAAACTTTTTATGTCCAATTACAGTCAATGGCAATTGTGTTATCTGGAGGCTGTCAGCAGAATGTCAGTTGCCTGCAATATCAAAAATACTTACATCTAGGATCTAACTTGCATAGTTCGATGCGAATATGAGATGAGAATCATTATTAAAACTAGAAAATATAACACTAAATGCGTCTAAAAAGTGTTATTGTTCTCTGTTCGTTTCCTGCATAAACAATTTGCTTTACATACTAATTACCTAGGTACGCATAATAATATGTATGTATATATGCGGATGTACAATATTAAGAGAAAGTGAGTGGTAAAAGAAGCCAAGGAAGACCAAGGCTGACTTATGAAGATGAAATACCCGGAGTGTTAGCAGATGGAAATGTCAAAAGCTCTCGCATACCTAGGCAGAAATGTGTGAGGAGAATGATGAGATTTGAGGAAACGAAACAAGTACGTAAGAACCGCGACGTTTGGCGCTCCGTCCTCTCTGACTATCCCGCTAGGGATACAGCGTGAAGATATGTATGTATATTATTAATATGTGTCTACTGAATTTATACTAATCGAATTTTATTATATTAATTAGGTACACGGATAAAAATTAATTAAATATTAAAAACTTATCACGATTCTCATTCTCCGATACCCGAAAAACTGTCTTAGTTCCCGCTTCGACCAATATGTGGAAGACCTTTTATGTAAATTGGGTCTGCCTTCAAAGCAGTCTGGCTAAAGGACTTTAAACGTCAATAAGTTTCGAGGCTTGGTCCCAAATGTTCACCCTTATAACCCTAACAGTATTTATAAACTCAACGCGTATAGCCGTCTTAAAATTGCCTTTAAGTAATGAAGATCAATCTTTAGAAATCTTGTGTCGTCTCGAGAGTCGTAACGGTCAACCTTATGTGTCGTTTTCCCCATTTAATGCCCACTCTATTCGCGTTTCGTGGCAATAAAGTACAATTTGGAGAATTGATTACCTTCTTCATCGCTTTATGCGCTACATTTCAATGCAAAAATATTAGTAAACAATAAAATTACAAAAATAAATACCCGTGACAATGAATTTAACATAAACTTGCAATGAAAGTGAAATAATTCATTGGATTCATTACCAGTGTCGGAGGCAATTAGTAAGGGAAATATGTGTGAGTATAATAGGCATCATACTCCGACAATCGCTTAAATAAATCAATTATTTTATCTCATTTGCGAGTTTTTATTCAATCGGTAGTCGGGTTTTTAAGGTCCCAACAAAATAGGAAAACTGAAACCTTTATAGTTTCTTCGTGTATCATGCCGTCAACCTGTCTGTACGTCACAGCAGATTGTTTGTCATCGTTACACCTGAATGAGCTGAAATTAGTTACAATGACGTAGATTTGGTAACCCAAACCTTGAAGCGAAAAAAACACAAATTGCGATAATTTTGGGCCCATTTCTTATTAAATTTAAATTTTACTTCGTCCAAAATTACTATGGAACCCTAAATCAGTGCGTGTCCGGCACGTTCTTTAACGGTTTTTTATTCCCATAGTAACTTTTCATTCAAAGTTGTTTACTTTTTTGAAAAACGCTTTTGTGTTTGTCGTTGTCAGATACTCAATAGAACCAATTTTCCAAGCCAATTTATAATTTGCCTTCTAAATTGATCTAAGCGAAGATTAGAACTCAGAACACACGTCTTAGAAGGTTACTTTCTTTCATAAAAATTAATGCGATTGCTATTCATTTGTTTTCTAAGCCTGGTTTTATTTTCGTCTGACGACGTCAATTATTAAGTAAGCGAACTTTTATAATCTGTTTGAGGCATATGTGTTACTGAAAGCTTTCCAATTCGTTGTGGCATCCACAGTTCAAGCTTAGGGTTACGTTTTTAATGTAACTATCTGGAGATTATATATTTATTTATCTTTTTAGGAAGCAGTCAGGCCACGGATGTAGATGTTCGACTGACCGCACCAAGTTGGGTCGCTCGAGGAGGTTCCGCAACTTTGAGATGCCTCCACCAGGTGCCACCACAACTTCTCTACAAGGTAGAATTTCTGCGATCTGGAGCAAAACTGCTACAGTACGTCCGAGAGAGAGTTCCACCATACACGAATTACACGTTTCCCGGTGGAAGACTTAATGTAAGAAATTTTTCATACATATTTGCATTATTTATTATATTTGTGTCTATATAATGGTGTATCTAAAAATGTAGCAACATCAAATCTGCATATTGCAGTACATAATATAATTATAAATTATATTATGTACTTCATACAGTACATAATATAATTTATATAAAACATTATATAATCAACATATTTTTTTTTTTATAGTCTTCCAACAATATTTGGAGGACTATTTATAAAGTTATAAAATTTCAAATTATAATTTTTCTGCGTTATGTCTGTCTGTCGGTTTGTCACTTTGAGTACATTGCAAAGAAGCCACTGCGCTCAATCTACAAAATATATTGTCGTCTCCAGTAGTCAAGAATTTCCCACAGCATTGGTTATATACATTATTAGTTTATGTCGTGAAAATGCAATGCAAATTAATGCGACTGACGTCACGGTTACAGCTTGTTATAAATAAAAACTGAGTGGGTTCACACCAACCATTTAAGCTCGATTTAAGGGTTTGAAATCTTTGAAATTTGAAAAGTCCAAATCTAATCCTTAAATCCTTCTATTCTTAAATCGAGTTTAAATCGTTGGTGCAAGCCACCCTAAATCTACTTATCACGAAAGGGAGAATGAATGATCTAATCTGTACATCCATGTCTCCGATAGCATGTCTATGAATGCAGTTTGTAGAAGTCCTGCAGTATAAATATGAGTCTGGTTGCATTTCAACTAAAATGACATTTTAAATAAAGTGGCAAAAGCTAGTTAAAATTTAAAATGGATGGATTTATTTGAAAAGCAAAATATTTTAGGTTTTAGGACAGACTGAAGCATACAAAGTTTTTGTTTTACAAAACAATTCAAGACGATGTGACAAATCAATTAAAAAAAAAATTCTTTACCTAGTTGATTCGTATTCATATCAGAAAAATTGGTCTGAGACTTTTTAAAGCCGACTATATTTCACGTAAGCCTATATTTAGTCATAAATTGGTTGATAATGATGAGTCAAATTAAAGTCTATTTGAAAATACAATAAATTAATTGGGGATATTCGAGTAAAAAAAAGATTCACATTTTGTTTTAGAGTTCCTAATGTGTGTACTTTTTAAAGTCAATTTTAGAATAGTGATGGTATGGTAGTAATCAATGTATATAGAGAAGGTTATTTTAGTAAAATTATGAGATTTTCGCATTTTTTCAAAAAGTCGTTGCAACTTCATAAGATCGACTTCAACAAAGAATCGATATATCTACGAAATAAAATAAAAATGTTCTTTGTAATGGATACTTTTACAAAATTTTTTTAGATACTAGCGAAAAATGATACATTTCGAGATTTCGTCGACTAATAATGAAGTCGTCATAGGGGGACATTTCTATTAAAAAAAAAGCAAGAACCGGTTACCCTGGAAACGTCAAATCACTCTATTATATTAAGAGTTAGACTATAGTCTTAAGTACTGCCAGTTGTTACAAAGCGCCAACCACAAAACAAAGTATACTGTACAATTTTCTTTTTTTATGTAAAAGAAATATCTAATACACTGAGATTCTTCCTTTCAATCAATCGATCAATCAATTTGTCTTCAATACACAATTGTCCCAAATTTTTCTGAATGTTTGAAAATGTGATAAAAGGTAGAAAGTTTTAATCGTTTTTGAGAGAGCGTCAAAAAAGTGACACAAAATTAAGTGTTACATATTTTTGAATTTGCGCAAAATAGCTTTCGGCTCTCATCTAATGGTTATCATATCTCGGATTTCAGGTATCAAATGAGTATCACATAACAACAATTATTTTTAACCTTGTTTTAAGCTCCCAAAAATTTTGATTTTTGGAAGTTCGAGTTTGAACTTCACGTCTGTGTCGGGTCCACTGTATACAAAAACTGTTCCTTTAAACTATGTCTAATAAAAATTCTGTAAAAGTATCTTTACATTAGTAACCACAGTCGGTTTTATTTTTTTTTTAAATGAAAATGAGAAGAGGTATAGGTACTATGATTTAATAAAAAATGCACGTACGGTTTCATTTGTATTCGCGAAAATTAAAGACAAAAACTCATTACTCGAAAATTAAAGACGAAAACTCATTACTTAACGGAATTAATGGAAGTATGCCAATCAGACAATTGTCCTACTAAAAGTTTTGCGAAGTATTGGTCAAATGCTGAAATCTATTGTAATACGAAGGCTTTCAAAGGACAAAAGGGAAAAGGAAAATCAACATTTATTCAAATGAATATCATTTAAATAGTTATATGAAGTTTAGTTTGAAATACTTCCAATTTTCTTAATCTTAAGCCTTCAACTTAGACCAAAAATAAAAATACGTAGTCTTCTACAAAAAACAAGTGAAGGCAATAAATTTAAAGAGGGTTGCAATTAATATGAAATATTTCGCGCAATAAGTTCATTTCATTTAGTAACACATTTCGTTTCACCATAATTTAAATACAAAATAATGTGGAAAACTGACTTCTTGGGCGTAAATATTATAGATGTTAATTACATACAATATTGTTTCAAATGGTTTTCGTAATATTATTATTATAACTGCCATTATCTCATTTCTCATTCACTTTTCAGTTCTGATGATTCACCTGTATTTTTTGATCTGAGGCAACTTATTAAAAGTTTTTAGTATATAAATTAAAAGTACGCTTTTAATATTAATCTTACATACAATGTAATTATGTAATTGAATTCATAGTTAATATTTCGGAAGCGTTATGAATCGTATCTTTATAATAGATAATTACTTTAAAAGTAAAGTATTTAGAAAGTTCATGAAAGTTATTGTAACTATTTCTAAAGTTAATTTAAAGTTTTATACTGGCGATGTTATCGCGATGAACTTGCCCCACGTTTAAAAGTTTATTGGCAATTATGAGGAAAATAACCCATAATTTATAATTTTCATATTACGTCTAATTTTTAATCATAGAAACCATAGTACTCGGTACTAAAATGATCAAAATATATCACTTACAATAATCACATATTCACTCTCATCTTTGTCCAACTATGGCGAAGTAAAAAGTTGGATTATGATGTATGTTCCTGTCGTGTTTCCTCACAGAACCAATACTACTTAACCGAGTCAATATAAATATCTTTGCATCTGTTCTACGCTCAACGCACACGTCATGGACTAGGTTGTTTTTTTTTTTTTTTAATTTTTGACCCCTTTGCGTATCAAATTAAAAAGATTTCAATAATAAGTAATAACACATGGCACATTAAAGTAAATAAAGCAAGTAATATAATGAATGACTAAAAAATATAAATTACAATAACAGTCATAAAAATTTAAAATAGACTACATATTTAACAAAATTTGTAAACAAGAAGAAATAATAACTATAACTCCTTGAAACCACTTATTTAATTGTTGCCCATTAACAAAGATAGGCAAGTATAACAGACCAGCGATTCCGGACACAGAGTAAATAGTCATACAGAGGCCAAGTTCTCTAACAGCTTGTATAATTTATGCTTATTTGCGTAGGGTTACTTATCTTGAATTTGATTTCTTTTTTAAATAGGGAAAAAAATGTTTTTCAATCAAAATGACTTGTAAAATTTTAGTACTCATCAGTTAATTTAAATTCATTATGTCAAGTACGCGCAGTTTAGCCCTGTCATTTCTTCTACAATAGAGCTGGTTGAAACTGGTTTGTATTACATCTCAAATAGTGATCGCAATGCTCGGCGCTCTGTCGTTTCTGTACACGCTTCATGGATACAATGTAAAGAAATCATGTAAACCTCAAACAAGTTGATATTAAAATATAAACTAGCTTGAAACTAATGCGTATTTACATTACAGATGTCTCTGGCAACAGAAAACTCAATAACTATAGAAAATTTAGATCCATCAGCGTCAGGACTGTACTGGTGTGAAGTGTCCCTGGAGACACCTATCTTCACCGCCGCGTCTCCTACCCACCAGTTGACTGTTGTGTGTGAGTGATATATTACGCTATATCGAAATAACAGAATGAATTTATTATTATGCATGAACACAGATACAGCCACACGTCACATCGGGTTAACGGAGTATATGATGTATTTTGTGTACTTCGTGTGTGACTTATGTGAAAATAACTATAGATATTTCTCTATTTAGTACAGACACTTCCACAGTGATTTATACTTCGGTTTTTTTGCAAAGTAGAATTATTATGTACTGAAACTGTTAACAGTGTTGCCTTCTTTGAAATGGTACTAGGTACAACAATATTATATCGTAAAATTAAGCAAAGCTGACTTGGTAATGAAAGAAAAACATGACATTTGCCGGTTGATTAACATCGAGCGTAGGTCTTGAAAGCAGGACTACAGCGTTGTTATTATTTTAAGGAATTTACAAACGTGATATCCCAATAAACCATCGCTATGTTGTAATTCCTCTCTTTTATTTATTATCTAAAATACTTACTGCCAAGAGTGACAGACAGACGACTTACAGCCTAAACTGGTAGGGTCTAGGAGCATGAAATCTTACACAGGATTTCATTTGGAACATAGGCGAGCGCAAAACTAAAAATGATTTTTGAAAATTCATCAGCAGTTAGTTCATTCAGAAGTTGGTTGGTTATTGAGATGTTACCGATGGGAGATCCTATCGAGTACACGGCTAGTAACATAAAAGCCATAATCATATTCTATCTGACGACAATACGGGTTATACTTTTGTGTAGTTACAATAAAATATAAAAAGAAGGCACGTACACACGCTGTAACCTGTAACCTCTATACTCACTATGCACACTGTAACCTTTATGAATATTTGTTTGGCTTTGCTAAACATAATATAATATTTGTGTATGTCATCGCGACAGTTAGTAACATTGTATAAATTAATTTTTGTTCTAGATGCTCAAAAACATCCGCCAATTATAACGTTCGGTAAACCGGATGTAGTTATAGGCGGTCTTCTGAGAGCCAACTGTACTAGTGCTCCCGCTGCGCCTGCGCCGAAGCTCACTTGGTACATAGACAATGAAAAGGTACATTAAATATACATTTTAAAATGGTTATTGTTTTCATAAAATATTTTAAAGTATACTTTAACCGAACAGTTAAATATTTCATATACTTTGTGTTCTCAAGCGAAAACTAAAATATCCTTGGAAATAGCTTAGGAATATATAATTTGAATATAATTTGAATCAAATTATTACTAACTTGTAAAACGTATTTAATTAATAATATATTCGGTATTCGTAGTAAAAATATCTGAGATTTCGTCTTTACATATTAAAAGTGTACCTAAATCAATATTGAAGTATCGTTTATTGATATGCGAAGCTTGACACTCCGTCTTCTCTGACTACCCCGTCAGAGATACAGCTTGAGGATATGTATGTATTTATTGATATTACAAACCACATACTTTTTCCAGTTACGTTAATAAAATACTAATTAATTATGCATTGAATAATTTTTGCTAATTAAATAAACATACGCTAATATACTATATACACAGTTTATAAGAGTCTGATATTTTAAAGAACATTCTTGTCTTTAGGTGTCCGATGATGCCGTAAAATACTTTTCGTACCGGGTGTCCAGCTTGACTCGAACCAAAGGCGGAGGTGGATATCGTCATCGTAAACACCAACATCGGTATATAGCTCCCGAACTCAACTATACTGCCAAATACTGGGCGTTGGTTAGCGAAACTACTGCAGTACCGCAAACAAATAATAGCAAACATAACAAGTGCACTTTAAAAGAGAGTCAAAGCGAAGATGTGGCGAAGGTTAGTCAATTACAACAAAGTAAGATACTGTAGCTAGTACGACATGGTAAAAAAATTAGTAAAAGTGTCAAGGGTTACAGACATTCCAGGTTCACATTTGATTAGGAAAGTCTACCTCTGACCAATTTAGTTTCATCTCATCAATCTTAGAGTTGGTTTTGTTGCCTTTAACTTTGATAAACTGAAATTCTACGGGTCAAATCATAAAAAAAATTCATTTTCGTGAATTGAAGTGAAAAATTCCGGTTGTGTAAATGCGATCAAGATTTGAAATTCCTCGAAACATTTTGCCTATTAAGGCAAGACAAAAAAGCTTATAAAAAAAAGACGGCCTATTTTTCTTTATGCCATGGCGCTGAGATTAGCGCATTTGCCATTGTCACATATTAATATGTAGAATCCACATGAAGCACGTTCAAAGTAAATTCGTTTTTTCTTCTTATCGTAAAACTCTTCCAGTAAAGTGGAAAAGTGTTCCAGCTTTACTGAAGATGTAAAGGACTTTTTGGAAGAGCGCGACAACTTCAGCTACCCATGTTATTTAGACCCCCTACATTTTTTTCACTCATACATAATTTTAAAACACCATATACTATCACTTTTGTACTTTAAAACTCGCAAAAATGTAAAAAATAGAAAATCTAAATAAAATGACAACCTCATTTCTCCCGTTCCTACCAAAAAGTCCAATAGGCTGTCTTAATATTTCAATTAATGCGATCATTATTTAATTGTGCTGTATTTGATACGATCATTGAGACTGAGCCAGTGCAGTAGCCAGTCACTTGACTGACCGGTTACTGTGAAATATGTCTTTTTAAGTTACGTATCCCATAATCAGACAAAATTTTTAACATGAAGTTTTCCAAATTGGCTACTAATCCTGAAGCCTCATTGGGTTGTTACCCAGTTACTTGTTTGGTACTTATAGCCTGAAGAATAAAGCATATTTCGCCATAAATTACTAATCGACCGAAAATATCTCGCACATTTCAATTATATTCTTGCACTTATTTAACGTGTAACTTAGTGTAGAACCATTGTGCTCCACTTCTGGAACACAAACAAATCTATGGCGCGTTATGATTTATTTGAAAGATCACTTCTCATTTTTACTTCATTAAATAAATGTTTTTTTTTTAATTTTTACTTCAACACGAAGATTTAAAAGTCATCATAAAATAATATTTTTGTCGTCAGATACGCGAAAAACCAAGGGTCCCTACTGTGGCACCGATTTCTTTGTGGGTGTCTATAGCAGAATTACGTGCTCCTGCGCATGGCAGACTGCAATTAACTTGTATAGCCACTATACCAGATGAGATAGGCCCAGGAGAAAGATATGCTGATATTAAGAAGCAAACTGTCGCCGGTAAATTTTAATCCCGTTTTCATATTCCTATTTTATTACAAGTTGTGGTTAACTTGAGTTAATAAAGAGCAGGAGAAATAGTATAATTTTGATTTTTAATAAAGAATGCTATTTTAAAGTGTTTGAAAAAGTTTACTACAAAAAATTATATATGTATTTGACAGAAGTGACGTGATTATAACTCCGGTCACTATCATACATAATATCTTATCTCTTTTCTAAAATTTAAAGTTTGAGAATTTAATAACATGTTTAGTATTGAATATAACGGTATTAGCATATTTTGTTGAAATACGCACCACACATAGAAGAAACTTTTGCAAGCGAACTCAGGAATTTTAAATGAGATATTAAAGTTTTATTAAAGAGGTAACCACTGAAATGCTAATGCTTTTATCTCGCAGTGGCGGTGAACGAACTGAGCCTGAAAAGACCCCATTCAGAGACTAACCAGTCCAACTCGACCTCCGTCTGCATACAAGCTTACCATCCATTGTGGCTCATTGGGACCGGGCTCTTACTTCGAGAACTTTCTCTTCAATTATATTGATCAATAGTGATTGAAATTTGGAGCTCTACCGCTTTTAGTTCCATCAAAATGATTTATATTAGTGTCAAAATCAATTAATTCTTCATTATAATGACATGTACTTTCGTTATCTATTACTTTAAAAAAATTCTTCGCTTCTTTAAATCTGGTTAAGTAATATAATTACCAACTTCAATTGAACAAATAAATGTATTATTTACGATATTTACTACTTTAAAATATTTTAATCTGTAATTATAAAAATATTAGTAAAATTTTTACTGTGTTCATACTTTTAATGTTATAAATTTAGAGTTTAAATTGTTAACGTAATTTATGAAAGGTTGTTAGCATATATAAACTGCATTTTGTATTTCTATATTTTCTCCTTTGTCTGAGCTTCATCTAAATCTAAGTCAATTATGTCACTTTAAAATAATTTATTAAATCTCCTCCACAGGGTTTCAGCTACCATAATTAATATACACTGATAAAGTTATATTTTCCCTAAGACACAAATATAATATTATATTTTTGGCTCTGTAATATTTTGAAGTTAGCACGAAAAAAAAATATTTTGTGCTATTTTGATTACTTACCAAATTATTTATCGTGAAAGTTGTCTAATATATTTTGTAACCATTTAACCAAAAACATACAAGAGTATGCGGTTAGGTTGTGTTGTTGAACAGTGAACCACTCTTTTTTCTGAGATTTATAACTTGAAATTGTTATGGGATCCTCGTTTATTCTAGTTTTATGGTAAAGAATTTGAACATATTCAAAAAATAAAATAAAGCCGATATTTCCTTTCCTTCAAAAAATGGGATTTGGTTCATTGTATATATCCTAGTCCTATTCTATCCTATTATATCCTGTACATTGAACCACTATCAATTATACAGTGAATCAGAGATTTAATGCAAATAAAAACCAAGACACACCCAATTGTAAAAAAGTTTATTAAAGTTAATGTTTCTTAAAGTTCATGCTGCCACTTTCTGACAAAATCATAATCAGTAAAAAAGCATGATTAATAGTCCATTAATTTTAAGTACTTTCTTCCAACTGGGTGTTAATGACACGAATATTTTTTTTAAAATGTAAACATCATTTAGTACTAACAGAAATCGTTAAAATAAGTTTAACGAAAAACGGTAAGATGTAAAAAATCTTCCTGTGATATTAATAAGAATAGAACAAAACAGTAGGTACATGTGCAGATCACAATTATACAAATAAAGTCTAGCCTTTAGGATTAATAAATCTAAACCTCTCCTAAACTGTGAGATCATTGGCTCTTTGCCAAATAACAACTTGAAAGTGCTTTTAATTTGCAAGTTGTTATGTTAAGCCATTTTAAAAACATCTTGTCTACATTGCTTAATGGATAAAACATAAAATATTCTTTCCAATATTATATCAGTAATTTTTCCTGTTCTTCGAAAAATACTTGGTTTATATGGATTTAAATCGTATCTGGGCACAAGTGTTACATTTTCGCACATAACTTACTGCATTTTATCCACAAACCTTCATCTACCGGTCGCAATGCTAGGTTTGCTCCTAGCCTGCTTTACAATCTTGTTTTATACCATTGTGACATTCTACAAAACTTGGTTCAATGTGCACCTTATTACGTTGGTTCAGTGTTAAATAAAATACGCTCGAAATATTAATGACAACAAAATAATTAAAAAATTAATTATGTGGAATATTTATTATTTCCTTCACAAAATGCCAAAGTATAAAAAACATACATTTTATTTGTTAAAAGATACGTACCTATTATAATAATTATAATAAAAAATATTAAAATCAAAGTACTTACGCGAAAGTTATTCGTTTTTAATTACCAAATCCAAGACTAATAAACGCTCTTACATCTCCGGTACATTCTGTCTCCAGCGCCGCCATTCTTTTAAAAGGAGAGGTGCGACGGATAATCATATTTCTACATGAACTGATATATTCGAAAACCCGGTAACGTCTTTGTTGAAATAACAGACTGGTTCACTGTGTCTAACTGATTCGCTGTACAAATAATTTTTTGTTATTATTTTTTTTCATAATTTAAAAGTAACTAAATGCCAAAGTTAGCCTTATGATAAATATACCAAAATTCTACGAAATAATGCCCTTGCCACCGCTTTAAGTGTTGTGTAATTTAATGAAATAAAATTAATGGCTGCTTGTGAGGTACCTATTAACCTAAATTGTTTCACTCCACATCTTGTTCTAAAGAATTTACTACGTGTTGTTATCTTGTAAGTAAAAAAAATATGTAGGAGTACATTCTGAATTCAGTAGTACACGGAATAATTTGCAAGTCATCCTATTTATGTCAAATATTATGCAAACTTTATACCTGTATAATTATATTTTGTGTTCAATATCAAAAATATTTCACATTGGTAGATTATATTAAAGTGAGAAAGTATTTTAAGATTATGATGATCTGTGTATTTCAGCAGTATATTTTCGATATGATTAGTGTTACGCTGTGAAAGCAAATATTATAATAATATAATTGTAATTACCAGTGGGAGCTAGACTTAATACTGAACCTCACTGCGAAGTGCTATTACTACTGGATGAAATTATGACTTTTATTTGAATACCGCTATTACATTTTAAGATATATTTGCTAAAAAGTCTGTAATCAAAGAACT
Organism: Zeuzera pyrina; assembly: GCA_907165235.1. Lineage (NCBI taxonomy): Eukaryota > Metazoa > Arthropoda > Insecta > Lepidoptera > Cossidae > Zeuzera > Zeuzera pyrina. The sequence goes on along the minus strand of OU015625.1, from coordinate 19,559,116 downwards.
ATTGTGAAATAACAAATGAATTTCGGTAATTGTTTTCTATTTCGTTGAAACATCTTCGACGTGTAAATGAAATCAGTGTAAGGTCGTTCATAACCTACGTACATCATAATCATGAAATCATATACAATTACAGATATACAAATATACAATTTTAATTCAAGCGTTGTTGCAAATATAGCCAAGATCAATAATAATTATAACTGTGTCAATAAATTTGAGGAACCGTTTGCGTCAATATACCCCAAAAAAATTACTGGATTGGAAAATATTGCAAAATATTAACCCAATATTTCGTTTAATTTCGCAAATTTCTAATGATCTCTTAATGGGCAATAATTGCGAGACTTAATATTATTACACAATAAAATTGATCGTCTATTTTATGGGAATAATCTAGTCTAGTCAATAAATAATAATTCCCAGTAAGTTTGGTATAAAGTCTCTCTCTATTGGTGTCAAGTCTTCCTGCAGCTCTTTACACTGACTATTGTAGAAAGTTTATTTGTTAGACTAAAGGATGTGATAAGTTAAGAAACATATATCGATGCAGAATATATTTTAAAATAGATAAATTATGTGCTAACGTATAGAAGAATATGTACCATATTATACATTAGATAATCTTAGGCATTATAGATAAACAATGAGAGTCGCTTTTCAATTAATATTGTAAACAATTCGTGGCTGGTACATAATCAATTATAATTTGTGAAATTAAAGTGAGCAATGCAGTTGTTGTTATAATTTTAGTTAAAGATTCTCTGGTCATTTTAAATTAACAGTAACATACCGTGGAAGTAAAATGTGAATGAAAATAAAAAGCTTTAAAGCACTGAGTTGTTTCATTAATCACAACCAATTAAATAGATTACAACTTACTGGTATTAAAAATATAATTCCAAATTGTAAAATTTTGTTTATCTAACATTTATATTATATGCGTACGTTATTAATTTTCACATAGTAACGAGTGTTTGTGCTTTCATTTGAAGAGAATGTAATGTCTTACATGCAACTACACTTAAAGTTAGACTCTTGGACCATGAAACAAAATGGAGGGAGGCATAATAAGTTGCCACTCTTATCACCGTGTGTCAAACGAATTTTCGTGTATCTTTCTATCTCATTGAGCGTAACCACGAGTAAAACAGTTAGCTATAGTAAGTGTGAGCAACACCGACGAATAAACATAAAGGCGAACACTGGCACCCTCTAGCAGAGCGCTACGGTGTTCGTGACGTCATAAAAAAGAACGACTGACGGCTTATTCCCCACTACCGCTCGAGATTATATAACACAAAACTCGAGTGCTACACGTCTCTCTATTGCTTTTTACCTTCACGACTGCAGCACGAAGTGTTCGAATACAAATTAATTAATTATTAATTGATATTAAATATTAATATTAATCGATTAATCGATAATTTAAGTAAAGTTTGGGGTGTTCCATTGCTATAAGTATCTAACTTACTATTTAATTTTATCGTAGCTAACATAAGTATGGCAACCTCACACTCTCAGTGTAATTTGTGTCAGCTCATGAGTCGGTCATGAAATAATTATTTGCAAATACACATAAATTTTAAGTGTTTTGGCTATTACTCATCACTAAAATAAATATATGTCTTTTTCAGCTGTGTGCCGTTGTACCACAGATTAATTAGTTACCAGCGTAAAGTGACCCTTCTCCGGTCACGCACATTAGTGAGTCTAAAAACTCAGTCAAAAAAAAAAGAACACCGTATGGACGCACTCTTAGAGCAAATGCTTCGTCCATTTCAATTCTTGGTCCGAGGTTCGACTACCTTTTTCTGACCGGTCGTGACAGCGGTTAAGCTGTCTCCATAGGGCCTTACTAAAAATGAAGAAAGGAATGCTTAGATGATTCGGACACATAGAAACAATGAGTGATGAAAGACTGACGAAGAAAATGTACAGAGCGAAAGCAAGTGGCAAGAGAAGCCAAGTAAGACCAAGGCTGACTTACGAAGAGAAAATAGCTAAGGTGTTAGTTGACGGAAATGTGGAAAGCACCCGCATACCCAGTCGAAATTTTGTAAGGAGAATGATGAGAATTATGAGATTCTAGTAAGCGAAGGAAGTATGTAAGAACAACAAAGCTTGGCGTTCCGTCCTCTCTGACTACCCCGTTAGGGATACAGCGTAAAGATATGTATGTATATATGTATTTTAAATTTTGAATGCGCTTACATAACGTATTGGTTAAACACAAAGAGCTCAAACTGAGTTAGTTCTCGCACAATGATTAATGTTCTAAAATAAATCGTTTTGCAATGTAGTCAATCGCTAAAGTTTTATGCCCGAATTCACCAAAGTATCCTAATACTCAGCAAACCTCTCAAACCGTGGTAGGTGTAAAGGTAGGTGTTCGCTAAGTATTAGGGGACCATGGTAAATTTGGGCATAACAACCGTAAATTTTACAATGTCGCCTATACTTTGTTCTGTCTATCAAATGTTCCATTCCTATGATTAAAATGAAAAAAATTTTTTGATAAATTTTCAGGCCACTTTCCTTTTCTTCTTCAAATACTCAGATTCTATAATGAATTTCCGTCAGGGTACTGCATAGACACAGCATGGAGTTCTTCGAAAAGGGTAGGAAAAGGCTTGGGAACATACCAGAGTAAACAGGCTACAATAACCGTTTATCGTGAATTCGGTTGTATGTTTGCGATCTTGGTGGTATAAAATGAAAAGCAAACTGAAGCATCTTCAACAATTTTACCATCATGGCCACGTGATCAACTGCATTCTTTATACCCAACAAGATAGTACCACTATCTTGTTGATAAGATAAAAATTTAAATAATATTATCTATATATATTGATAAATACTTTTCAGAGTAATATATTATTTAAATTATGTAACTTATATGATTTTTATTTTCAATTAAAAAAAAACCATAAACACGACATGATAAAATGTTTAAATTTCATAGAAAAATATAGATGTTTTTAGCTTTCAAACTTTAATAGTAAGGATGGATGAGGATTAAGCTCGAGAGAAATGTCGCTACTGGACAATGGCGTTACTTCGTAGTGTCATTGATCAGTTATTAAAGCAACAGAGATCCTCTCTACTTACATTTTTTTAATGCCCTATTCACAATATTTATTCTCAGTGGTGTTCTGAAAGAATCTTATAATTCAGATCAGTCATTAAAAACACAGAATAAATAGCCTATACCATAGCCCTAAATCATTCTGAAACTGCGAATATTTGAACTGGGTACTTACTGTCAACCAAAATAAAATTCAATTTCAAAAATATTCACCCACTAAATTGAGCCGATTCGTAAAAAGCTGTATTGGAAAAATTGTTAAGAAAAAAAATTAAACTGCCTTCAAAAAAACACTGAAAAGTACAAAATAACTATCCTTCACTAATCGAAATTCAAGTACAATTAAAATTATAAATATGTATACCTACGATACACATACCTATATAATTAAATTTGTCAGTTACTGAAGTCGGTGCCAAGCCTACCAAACTAATAGACTTTCTGTTGTTGCATATTGATTTGGCACCGACTTCAATAACTGTCAAATTTAATTATATAGGTATGTGTATCGTATTAATAAAGTTATTTTAATTGTATTTGAGTTTCGATTAGCAAAGGATAGTTATTTTGTACTTTTCAGTGTTTTTTTCTGAAGGCGGTTTAATTTTTTTATAAAAAAATTTTATTTCTCCCTTTTGAGTGATCTTGACCTAAATAAATATCTAGGGCAGGTCTGTAATTAATTCTGGAGAGTAACAATATAAAATATCGTCAATATAAATGTTAGCAGACGGAAATGTCAAAAGCACTCGCATACCTAGGCGAAAATGTGTGAGGAGAATGATGAGATTTGAGGAAGCGAAAGAGGTGTGTAAGGACCGCGACTCCTGGCGCTCCGTCCTCTCTGACTACCCCGTTGGGGATACAGCGTGAAGATATGTTATGTTATGTCAATATGAATGAAGGTTATAACCAGGTGGCGTTATTTGGTGTATCTTCGAAGTCCAAGCTCCAATAACAGTGAAATTTAAATAGAACCGCCTCTGAAGTATTACCTATCAAACGAAATCAAAAAAAATAATTTTCGAAATCGATTCATAAATGACTGAGTTATGAGGTAACAAACATACGAATCGATCGAATCGAATTGAGAACCTCTTCCTTTTTTTGAAGTCTGTTAAAAAATGACAAAAATTCAGAAACCGTTAACACCGTTAACCGTTAATGCTATTAGTCATGAAATAAATAAATAATTTGATTTATTCTTTAATCATATAACACATTCATCCACGACACTGGGCTAATATCCGCCTTTTCTCATCCAGTAAGCAATAACTCTAAGCCACCTTCCGTAGTGTTGCTTTTTCTTACTGAAGGACGCCCTCAGCTGCTGTGATTATTCCGTTCTTATACAAATGTGACCGGCCCACTGCCACTTCAGTTTGTTTATTCTCTAAATTATGTTGGTTGGTTTGGTTCTCTGACGGATCACCTCGGTTCGGAACCGATCCTTTAGAGAAAATTTGGGCACAGCTCGTTGTACAGTACGCTGGGCAAATTTAAACTTGTGAATCGATACTCATTTAATTAGTTTTCATTTGGTTTCCGTATGTACTATAATTTACTACATAATAATAGTCACTGAAGTTAAAGTGGATAATGTCATCCGTTATGATAAGATACTATTCCAAAATGAAGTTTACATTACTTAGTTGTCAAGTGCGTACGTGATTGTCAGTCTGTTGGGTTCCTTCACCGTATCGATCGTATGACATAAATTATTCATGGACTCTCACTGACGGCGCTACCGCTCATAATTCGATGTGAAGCTCACAATAATATTTCGCTTCATTTGTATGACGATAAATTTTATTATAGGAGAAAAGGGAAAATAAATCTACTTTTATTGCCATGACGTAGGCACGTCGAAAAAATTTAATTCTTTTTCCCTTCTTTGGAAACATAAAAGTTATGGGGGATGTGCGCTTGATATCTTTATTATGTTACGAATATAGATTTTGTGTACAATTTCTCAGTACTTAGTGGTATTTTGGTGATTCTAGAAACATGCAGTACAATGCAAGACAAAAATTTTTATTGTCAATCCAAATTCCAGTAGATGTTAGCAATAACCTTATTTGAAATTATAAATCTTAACAAGCCTATTGACAATATCTAATGCAGTATACTGTATTGCATTAGTAACGAAAAAAACTGAAAAACAAACAAAAATTGTAAGAGTACAAAAGGCGATCTTATTATTGAGGAGTCATTTCTTTCAGACAATCTTAAATAAAATATCAACCTATACAAAGTTATTTCGAAAGAATGGGTAAATATTGACGAGTATAAAAGTACTCATGACAACGGAAGACTTGCATTCTACATCTTCGCCAAAAGTCAATAGTTCTAGTGTAAAACCTCAAAGTTTAACCAAAAATAAAGATGAGGCAACCGTAGTGTTTTCCCGTTGCTAGCAAACATTTGTAATATATGTCATAATGATAGGGTTGTACATCTTTTTTCTATTAAATAAATGTTTTTTTCATGTATGGAAAACAAAAGAACGTATCTTGGAATCAGCATGCGACACTTAAATATCGCGCGATATCTGAAGTCAAAACGAGAATTTGTGTAACGTAATTTGTATAGTAGCGCTAAATCTAAAGAAAGTGCATTTTACAGTCATGGTGCAATAGACACGCAATCGTCATATATGACATGAGTGTTTTATTACAATTAGTCACCGGTCGCGCAGTGATCGCGTGGTTGTCGCTGTCTGCAAATTTTTATGTAATAGCCCCGCCCTAATTATTACATCTGCAATATAACAATCAATAATGACACGTTGGAATCCCGGCGGATTTATACCCTCTTTCTAAATATCCTTGTATATGTAAATTAATATTCTATACTTATCATAAAAATTTGCAACAGTCCACTTTCAAACAAAATGAATACCTTTGTATTATTTGATACCAATTTGCTCGGAAAATGTAGGTTTACGTAACTTAATCCATTATTTATTGTTTACAATTGAGACTAATTGGAATTGTTGTCCTTTTACATTGTTGAACTTGCTCACAATTTTTAAGTATCATTAAGAAACAAGAATCAGATTCACTTACTTATTAGTGGCTTCATTTAAGATTTAACTGAATAGTAAATAATTAAGATTGATGGATAATTACGATTTAACCAAATGAAATTTATTTAATAGACGACGATAGATAAGTTCGTATTAATTCGAAGTTCTCTTTTCCAAATCGCTAATTGACAGGTCATTACATTTAATTACTTACCTGTCAGGTAAAGTATAAATTCCGAAAAAAAGTAAAACTTTCTCGAAATAAATCTTAAATGTGTTGCGTGTATTGAATAAACATAAGATAAACTTCGTGATACTGCAGTAGTTTTGTTAATAAGTCAGTCATGTATTCAATACTGTATATAAAACTAGCGACCTGACGGGTAGACATTTAAAAAAAATATATGCCCGTGTTACTCGCTGGTAATGTAGCTTACTACAGGTGAAAGATCTTTTTAAATCGGTTGAGTAATTTTTGAGTTTATCCATTACATACAAACGAACAAAGTTTACCTCTTTATATCATTAGTACAGATTGAAAAAAAACGAAATCTCACTAATATGTATGCATGCTTTACGAAGATTTATTTGTATGCATTATTCTTTATATTATATAAAGTGTATAATAGAAAATATGTACATCATACAAGATCACACAAAAAAATAGTCGTATTGGTCTGACTTATGAAAAAGAAAGAACAATTTTCACGAGAAAACGTAAGCATCGATATATTTAATAGTGTATTACTTGCGGCACTACTTGTGTGTTGTGTGCTGTGTCTGAATATTTTAAGATGAATGTTATGCAACCTTAGTGATGTATCTACTATTGATAGAGAAGATCGTGAATGGAAAATAAATCGAAACTAGATTAGTTGATATTGACGTATACTGCACAAAAGAAACAGTAATTTAATTCTACCAATTAAGTAGAAAGAAATAATTATAAAAATTCTTACTTGTCTTATTGTTAGATAATCTGACTACTATTTAAAAAATATAACTGAACAAATCGAAGACCTTATGTTACGCTACAACTTCTACTCCATTTTTGTTCAAAAATTCGTAATGTCGATATCGAAAAAAACTTTTTTGAATTAAGTAACAAAATTTTGTAAATTTGATTTGTAGAAGTAAGCCAAAGTCGAACTAGTAAGAATATTCAAACCGTTTTAAAGGTCTCTGACATTTCTCATTTTTCTTTCATTCTTATTTTTGACGTACCGAAGCACTATCCATTGGAGAGGGAGCAAAGGGCACCCCCAGCAACTTCGCAAAACTACGACTAGCTAAGGGTTATTATCTAAAAATTTGCAGACAGCGACAGCCACGCGATCATTACGCGACCGGTGACTAGTGGTAATAAAAAATCGATGTCATGTATGACGATTGCGTATTCATTGCACTATGACCGTAAAGGCCACTTTTTGCCGTAGATATAGCGCCGCTATACAAATATACAAATTACATTATACAAATTCTCGTTTTAACAGCCGGTATCGCGAAATTTGACTGTCGCATGCTGACTGTAAGTTAAGTAATAAGCGCGCGGGCTTGCATGGGTGGACAACCGGAGACTCCTGCTCTGATTCTTTTAATTCACGCGTAAAATATAGCCCGGTATAAAATTAGGACACCGTTACAATGTAAAAAATTTATTAATTAAAAAAATTGCCGCGATTAAATATTTACTGATTCCACCTACAAAACACATGTAAATATTTTAAATTAAATAAATAAAGCTATTTTAATTCCTTAAAATAACTATGACAGTGTCTTCTAATCTTTTTATACTGCGTATCTCTTTATTGCTAGTTTTGTCAGCTTATTATATTAAATATTTATTTAAAGTATAAAATAATATATTTACTGTACGCAATTCAAGACAATTCGATAATAACATTTTACAGAATCTCATATTTATTTATTTATGACTGCTATAGGTTGGATATATTAACCACCTGTCAATTTGAAGAACTGAGATTAGAGAATTAGAAATTATAACCCCTGTCCACAACTTGTCGGATTGCATGAACAACGATCGTGATATCAATACATCCCTGGTTGATCTTTAAACTTGTGAGAATTAACTCGTCTTAAATTAACGAACGATAACCTGAAAGTTTCAAAGTAACGAGTTTACCAGTTGAAAAGAAACCGTAGATTTTAGAATCCTTTCAAATTTAACCATTGTCTACACTTTTGTGTGACTGAAAAAAATAAGAATCACTGAGATCCGTGGATTTGAATTTTGAGTTATTAGTCTTACTGTTTGTGGTGAAGTGTGATCTGTCCTTTTCCAAGCTTACTGTAAAAAGAGACGTATTTCGGCAGAGAATATTATTATGTGGGAATTATAACATCTCTGTAATTACAGCCATGTAAAATTAGTTAAACGCCTATTCACTTCGAAGATGCTTTCTTTACTGTTTACGTAATCAATACGTATTTCTACAAAAACCCTACTTCGTACTAAATATTACGTAATTATAATTCCAAATAATTATTCATTATAATAATCGAACCTTAACAAAAACACATCTAGACTAATACTTTACTCTTTAAGGTTCCGTAGGAAAAATTCCAAAAATAAAACCCTTACGTTTTCTTTAAGTCTGTCTGTCTGTATGCTACAATTGATTTATTCTGGTTAATGAAACATAATCCAAAACTGGTAACCCGAAACGAGAAATCAGAAACGAAAACGAAAAATTAAATAATGGAAATTTCAGGCTAAATTTTTTTTTATATAACTACTTTATACATTATTATTACGAAACCATCTGACATGCTTTTGGACGATTTTAATACTTATCCTTTTCCAAAAAACATCAATAGAATTGTGTAGGTAATTATAACTTTCATCAAACAAGAAAACAAGTATTACTTAATGTATTAGATATTAGGTATGACTTTTTTGATGAAATCTATACATTTATATCTACAAATAAGTTTATATAAGTAAAATCGAAGTGTCTGTCTGTGATTTCAAAATCAAGGCTTTTTCTTTAGCTTATGTGGTTATTTGCACGTAACCAAACCCAAAAAAAACAAATTTTTGTCTGCCTCTCTGTTTGTTTGTCCGGGTTAATCTACAAAATGGATGAAGGGGTTTTGACGGAACTTTCATTGACAAGTAGAGGACTTTACAAAGAGTAATCCAAGGTACTTTTAAACGTAAAATATACCTAATTTAACGCGAGTGAAACTGTGAGTCGCAGCTTGTCAAACATTCGGTATGAAGTGAGACAACATAAAAATTATGTCAAATGATTGTTAAACGGGATAACATAATATTCCAAACTAAAATGATAGTGACCTTTACCTTTTCCCGTCCAATACTTTCTACAGGTATTATGAAAACTATATTCAAGTACCTGACTCGGCGCAAAGTTCGCTATTCTATTAGTTTCTTGCGACGTGAGCAGACAACCTGAATGTCCTCGCTAAACGAAAATTCAAACAAGTTTATCCAACTATCACGTCAGCTTTTTAGACTTAGTACAGCTGTCAATTTTAAATGCAGTAAATGTCACTGTAATTGTATGTATTACACTGCATTATGTATTAACTCTGTAAGGTGATTTTATTAATACTTTTTTTTTGTAGAAGATTTATACTAGAACTACAAAAAGCTATGATATTACAAAGAAACAGTCTGTCATAGCGATGATAACTTTGTAATTATTAAAAAAAAATTAAATAGCAGTTTTATATTTTTGTTTCTTCTCATTTAACTGCAGGTGCATACTTTTTAGTTATTAGGTATACATATAATTAAAAAATGTAAAAAACGAAAAATATTAATAAAAGTGTTCGTCACAGTAACTGAAACTATTTCTAAAAACATAAATCTGAAAATGTACAAAATTGCAGTCTTTATCGACTAATGACATGTTTCTACTTCACCGTCTCGAAATTTACCTCTCATTCACGAATAAGAATTAGACATAAAGTAAACGGTCTTACAAAATAAAACTGTTACACATAAAATGCAAAAAGCACTCGACTTTATTATGTCAGAAGGCACATAAAACCACCATTTAATGAAATTAATAGTGAAATTAAACCCTTCACTGTGGGAAACTCATAAAAACACGAGACGAATCTGATTACTATAACAGTTACAAAATGAAATTTTCAAAGAATACAGACAATGTTTAATTCGAAAAAATTTAACTTTCAACACAATTACGTAATGTACACACATAGGAATAAAAGCAACGCAACGAGTATTGTGCATATTCGACGCTCCATATTACATAGTACGTAGAAATATTGTGAACATACCTACACATCTGTAATAGTACCTCTGTACGAATTCCTGAAGAAAGTTTTACTGTACAAAGTAAATACAACACGTCTACTTATGTATATAACTATATTGCATTTTTTACACAGTAGCATTCCTTTTTGTAAGCTTTTAGGATTATGAGATTTATTATGGATCAAACGCATATAATAAAAAAATGTAAAAAAACAAAAAATGTTAATAAAAGTGTTCGTCACAGTAAATGAAACTTGTTCTAAAAACATAAATCTGGAAATGTACAAATTTATTTCAGTCTGTGACTGCGGACCACTGATGCGCACTCGTCGACCCTGCCTCGGCCAGTATTTTCTGAGTTCGGAGGAGTTTCAACATATCACTCCAATACCTTACGGTTTTTGACTGCAGCGGGACTTGATAGTGTTCTAACATTGTGGCGATCACAATAGATCAATTTTGGTCGCAGTGATACAGGTCTTTAATGGGACCTGCACAGCCACATATTAAATAAAAATAAAAAAGCTTTTAAGAGTATTGCTACTCAAAAAAGCTTTTAATAGTAAAATATACTTGCATGAATTCAATGTTTCATACTTTAGAAAGTAATAATGTTTTCATATCATCAGTAATCGACGCTTTTATAAAATCTATTAACGCTTTTATAAATACTATTTTTATTCTGTTTTAGTTTCATTTATATTTTATAGAACAATTTTAAACTAAGTTTGTAATAATTATTATTAATTTTATTCATTCGTTACGGTTATAGATTTGATCTAATTATGTTATTATTCTTGTATTTCATATTAAAAGGAGGTTATTTTATTTTATACAATAAATATCTGTATTATACTTGATAATATAACACCAGAGTATTCGGTTCATTGTATTAATTATAATTAACACTTTAAATCCATTACAATATTGACTGTTGATTACCTGAACAAGAAACATGAAAGTAAAAAGTCAACAAAACATTTAGATTTTTTTTGTACTCGTACTTTTTTTGTTGAATGTACTATTTTTGTATTTTGATTTTTGTTTTGTGTTTCCTTTATTTCTGTCCTTTACATTATTATCGTATTATATTGATATTATTATATTTATCGTGAAATTTGGTAAATGTATTTTCTATCTCTAACTACAATTATTAGCGAGTACAAAAATTCTTAAATAGTATTTTCAGTCGATACTATGAAGAACACCACAGAGTAAATAATAAAATGTTGCCTCTGCGAGTGCTCCAATAAATATTCTATAAACTATGTGATACGGTGTCTGCTGTGGTAATGATTATCGTTAAACGAGTGACGACCTGACGACAAGATAGCGAGTCGCAACGACGTTATAAAATTCAACGACTGCGATATTCGAGTTCACAAAATTAAAGGAACAAAATGGGACACCTTGAAATTGACAACTGGTATGAAAGCAACTTACAACTTGCAACTTATCAAGAATTTTCTAATAGGTATTTAGGAACTTTTTTTTTTGTACCACGGGAAAATCACCAGGTCATAAGGTGGACTCAATCCACTTATGGCCATGGACAATTCCAATATCAAAGCTAGAAATCACTTCTGTCTGATAATCAAAACAATATTAAGTATTTTGACTGCGTTTATTTGTTATTTCGGTTATAATCACAAAATCACAATGCACATAATGCGCTACAAACAACAGTGTATTCCGCCGACATAGAGAGTCACAGCTACTCATAGTTATATCAACATGGCCGTTCTGCCATAGACTACAAGTTGTTTTTGTTTATCCATAAACATACTCCCAAGAACAAAAATGAATTTACATATTAAAGGTATATAAAAGGCATATATATATCACTAAATAAATCTAACTTACAAATCAACACAATCAACACAAAAGATATAGAATATAGTTTATGCTAAGAGATCAAAATTATAATAAATGTATGTATGAGTAATGTACGGTTCTATTTGTGAATTGAGTGTATATAATATGAAAAATGAATGAGTGTATGAATGCAAGTGAGAATGAATTACATGAGTATAATTTTAAATACATATTTTAAATTACTAATTTTAGATTAACAATGAATTGCAATTTATAACTTGCCATTATGCTGCACAAAGTATGCAAATATTTTATAATAAAATATGATCTACAATATATACTGTATTTTTAAGTTACCCATTTTAATTTACATAACATGGTGTATGTGTAGAAAGTGAATCACCATTCCAAATTTTATAATACAATTTTGTAATTTAGATTTAACTACAAACAACAAATGTTAAATAAATTCTACTTACAATCAAATCCAAATTACTCATGTGATTGATTTATTAATCACTATAAATAGGCAACAAACAAACCTTATTGGCTGCCATGATTTTTTTCTTTTTTGTAGGCAATACTATCTCTACAACTCTTACATGGTTATCCTTCCCTGGGAAAACCTTAGAAATACGAGCCAGTGGCCACCATAAAGGAGAAGTAGGCTCCTTTATTAATACCAACTGACCTACTTTTAAATTGACTACAGGTACCTTCCATTTGGGCCTATTCTGAAGTTGAACCAAATAACTGCTCTGCCACACCCTCCAAAACCTCTGAAAAGCCTGAACACATTGTTTCCAGTACTTCGTGAGTTAAGTACTCCTTCGACCTGAATAATTATAGTTTGAAACTCTTCATAAGTGAATTGAGCTCTTCCGATTACTCTTTTAAAGTGATATTTTGCACTTTTTACTCCGGCTTCCCACAGGCCTCCAAACGTGGGCGAGTAACTTGGTATAAAGTGAAATTCAATTCCTTGAATAGAACAGAAATTAATTACTTCATGAACATGTTTTTCGGTTTTGTGTAATTCATACAACTCATTCAGTTTATTTTGGGCTCCTTTAAAGGTGGTGGCATTGTCACAATAAATTTGGTTAGGTAATCCTCTACGACCTATAAATCTCTTTATAGCAGCCAAGAAGGTCTCTGTGCTTAAACTAGAGACAAGTTCCATGTGGATAGCTTTAGTTAAAAAGCATATAAATAGAGCTACATATCCCTTACTTATTATTGGTTTACGAATTCTATTCTGTTTCACATCAAATGGCCCACAGAAATCGATTCCTACAGTTTGTAATGGAAATCCCAACTTTAACCTACTAGATGGCAGCGACCCCATCAATTGCTTTGAGACTTCGGCTTTCAACCGAACACATGTTACACATTTATGTAAGGTTTTCTTTATCTCTCGAATACCACTTATTATACAATATCTACGTGCCAAGTTAGATAGGGTGAGCCTTGGTCCTGCATGTAGCAGATTTATATGTTCCCGTTTTATTATTAAAGTAGTAATATGACAATTTTTTGGTAAAAGGAGAGGGTGCTTTTGTGCATATGGAATATCTGCATTATCCAATCTGCCGCCGACCCTTAATGCACCTGTGCTATCAATAAATGGATTAAGTGACAGCAAATGCGACTTTATTGGCAAATTCTTGCATAAATGATGAATTTCATCAGCAAAATGAATTTTTTGTACATAAATAATAATCTTTAGCAATGCAATATTTAACTCTGCAGCTGTAACAGGAACAATGCTCTCCCTATTCGCATTTCTTATTTTATTTTTATTCTTTATACTATTTTTACAATTATTGTAAAATCTGTATATAAATGCAACTATATATTGCATTTTTGTAATATTAGAACAATTGCTAAATATCGGAAGCATATCCACTTGAATGTGGCATTCAACGACTGTGGTTTCATTTTTATAATTTTTTGATATATTATTTCCTGATAAATTATCTTGCAATAAAAGGCTAGGACCTAGCCACCACAGTGTGTTGAATGCCAAACTCCTCGGGTTCACCCCGCGTGATAAGCAGTCCGCCGGGTTATCTGACCCTTGAACATGACGCCACATAGGTGCTGAAGTTAGTGAATTTATCTTTTCTACTCTGTTTCTTACAAATGGCTGCAATTTATTTGCATGAGACTGTATCCATGCCAAAGTCACCATGAAATCTGTGAAGAGAGTGATTTTTTCGACACTTAGTATATTAACTAAACGAGAGGTTAATTCTGCCAGTAAAAGAGCACTACAGAGTTCTAACTTTGGAATTGTTAATTGGTTTTTAATCGGTGCAACTTTAGATTTAGCACAAATCAAATTCACATGAATTTTATTTTCATGTTTGACTCTGGCATATATACAGCAACCATATGCTGTTTGTGAAGCATCACAAAAGCCCACAATGTGAATATCAATGGCATTATTAAACAATAAATTACGATTCACAAATATAGGCGGCAAATCAACCAATTCTGAATAAAAATTGCACCAGACCCTGTGCAATTCATCACTCAGAGCATCATCCCAACCCAGCCTGGATTTCCACAGAGTTTGCATAAAAAGTTTAGCTCTCAACACAATAGGTGCAAAAAGGCCCAATGGATCGAACATACTACCTATACACTTTAGTACTTGACGATTTGTCCAAACTAAATTTGTTTTGGAATTATCACAAAACGAAATTTTAAATTGATCCGTTTGAACATTATAAGACATTCCTAAAGCTTTCAGGAGCGAAGAATCCTTATCCTGCATTTCTACTTCATTAAAATGTTGTTTTTCTTTTGGAATACCCTGCAGCAAACTCGGATGATTGGCTGTCCACTTATGCAAGTCGAAACCGCCTCTTTTTAATAATTGAATAATTTGATCCCTTACCTCGACAGCATGTTCAATGGCCATAGCTCCAGCCAAAATATCATCCACATAAGTATTATACCTCAACACATGAGCAGCTAATGGCAAATCCTGCGCATGATTCTCCGCAAGCTCTGCCAGGCACCTCGTGGCAAGGTAACTCGAGCTTTTCATCCCGTAAGTTACAGTTTGAAGCTGCAGACATTGAACAGGTGCATTAACATTCTTTTTCCACAAAATGTTTTGCAGATGTATATGAGATGGATCTAAATTGATGGCTCTGAACATATTTTTTATGTCAGTCATAAATATGTATGCATATGAACGAAATTGAATGAGTATGTCAAACAAATCTTTTTGAGAAATTTTCCCATTATATAAAATATCATTTAAACACTTCTTATCTGAAGTTTTTGCGCTGGCATCAAAAACTACCCTTAATTTTGTTATTCGCTTGTCTTCTCTTACTACTGCATGATGCGGTAGGAAGTACAAGCGTTCAAAAGGGGTACCAACGTCTTGTATATCATATATTTTTACATGACCCATATTTATATAGTCTTTAATAAACTTTGAATATTCTATGTGTAATTTTTTATTTTGCATAAACTTTTTATATAAAATATTTAATCTCTGTAAAGCGATGGAGAATGAATCACCCACATTTATTTCATTTACAGGAATTTTCAATGGTAAACTCACTTGAAACTTACCATGATTTAATTTTACATTGGCCTTGAAGTCCGCCTCACAAATTTCCTCTTCAGAAGTGGTCGGACCTTCTTGTTTTATAGCCTCCAATTCCCAAAAGCGCTCAAATAAATTATTTAAATTAATATCACTTTCGAGGTCACTTTCTTCAATACACTGCATGGAAACAGAATGCTGTGCTACTGAGCAAGCAACTGTGTTTGCCTCTGTATTATATTTGCCTGCAATTATATAACCAAACCTTGTGTTTTGAAGTACCAGACCTGAACTCCCCACTTTCCTATTTTGAGATATGAGAACATTAAAGAATACATCGGCCGCTAATAATATCGAAATCACACCATTGAATAATTGGAATATAATAACCAATCACAGCATTGAATAATTGGATAAATGGGTTGTATTTTGTTATATCTTCACCAGAAAAAATCGGAATATCCAACGTGGGAAGCTTATTTGAACGTTTGTCAGTTTCACCCTCATTTACGTCATTAATATTTACATATAATTTATTGAGGGTATCGTTGAGATTATAGTACCTATCTTCGAGTTCGTCGTTATAAAAGCAGCCTCTGATGTTTTGTCTTCTATTATGTTTACTTGCAGCTGAATTTCTTTGTACTGTGTTAACACCGCTTCTAGAGCTTTTAAACGCAGCTTCATTGTTTCAACAGATACCGCGTCAATCCTCCTCAATTTACTTTTTTGTACTTCGAGATAGTTCTCAAATCTTGTAAATGCGGCCTTGCATTGACCTGCGGCGGCACGAAACTTCTTTAATTCAAGCTGCTTCAACTCGTCCGGCATGTTTCAGCTAATATAATTCAGTTATTTTCAGCAATTAACAACAGAACACCAAATGTAACGGTACCACGAACAGGTTTTTTTTTTTGTTTGAAGGTCGATTTTGTTTGAATGTCAGTCTCACATTTAAAGTTCCACAGCACAGGTCCAATTAAAAGCTTCGAAGGACCACTTGTTTGATAATCAAAACAATATTAAGTATTTTGACTGCGTTTATTTGTTATTTCGGTTATAATCACAAAATCACAATGCACATAATGCGCTACAAACAACAGTGTATTCCGCCGACATAGAGTCACAGCTACTCATAGTTATATCAACATGGCCGTTCCGCCATAGACTACAAGTTGTTTTTGTTTATCCATAAACAACTTCAGATAGCGAATGCGTAGGTAACCCTGAGAACTAAATGTAGCTTACGTAATGTAAATTAGAGTAACAAAAACTATACGATAGATATTTGTGTACCTATGTTGCAAAAATTCATATGCAATGTGAATGTACTCATATTATATAGTTTTATATTACATACGCTATATCCTTAACGGGATAGTCGGAGGACAGAGCGCCTAATAATATTCATTTATTATATTCAACTTTCTAAATTTTATACACGCGTTTTTCCTCTGAATACGCTGAATCCTCGGGAACTATACTATCGGATACTTGCTTGATGTTTCCGGTAGGGCTCACTGGTTGAAAACACAAACTGTACTGAAACATACCCATTATTCAAACTCACTTGTGGTATTGTTTGAATGATGCAGCACCTCACCGCATATGTTCAAAACAGTATAATAACCAATAATAATTATAAACATATTGTAATATTTTTAAAGAAAATCTTAAAAAAACACTTAGAGAATTATGAAGCATGACATGCCCTAATGTCTGTATTTATTTAATATAATTTCTTACTTATGGAATATAGTCGTAATTCCTAATACATTATGTAATTCGTAATCTAACACATTAATATGGTCTGTGTTTTATTATGATACTATAAAACAAAACCATGTTATACCATTTGCAAGTAGACATCGACACTTATTTTCTTTATACAATGAGCATTTGACGTAGCAGTAATTCTGTAAAACGACTGTTATTTTAACGTAAGCTACTGTTAATTATGAAATGTAACGGGAGCACTGATCACTATGAACACGTTATCAATTCTTCATCACAACTATTATGCACTTGACTATTCCACGGCTTCTCAATAACTGAACTCTTACAAGACTAAAATCAAGCTTTTATGCAGCCCCACTACACGCAGGAAATCCATTCTACCCTCTTTCATTTTACTAAAATGTATTATAATATCACATATGGGTAATTTATGTGATTAAAATGAATGTGGAACTAACACTACAAATTTATGACACATGTTAGCTATTATTAGTATTCATGATTAAATGTTAGGTTGATCATTAATGGATGGCAACACCGTCGTTTGTGATTGTTGCTATTAACGATAATTTCTCTTGATTTCGACGGTTGATATTTTTTAATGAGAGTTTTAAGAATGAACAGTCGAGAACTACAGGAGCTAACGAAAGCGCGTCCTTTTATTATATCTCCATATGTGTCAAATATTCCAATTCTACAAAAATGTAATATCTAATATTACTCTGACTCGCCTTGTGACTAGCGAGTGTTTTTTTAAATAGTATAAAGTCGCAATTCGCGTTTGTCTGTATATTGCATTTGCAATGACGTTCATATATTTTCAATAGGGTAGACAAAAAAAACTAACAAAAATTGCCATTTACGGTTTGTATGTAAACGTTAATGTGATTTAACGTTCCATCACTTATTCACTGGAATTACTTCGAAAAATTTATCAACGGTACCGAAACTTTGAAATTATTGTTTCGGTTGCGATTTTTTTTTTAATTTATTAAATTAGCGAATTGTCAGGTTAGACAGTGTCTATTTGTTTTTGAGGTAAGCACGCCATTGTGTATTTTTTAAATTCTAAGCTTTTAAATGGACCTCAAAGTAGTTTTCATTCCATACTTAAATGCATGAATTACCCCGATCGACGAAACTGGTATCTAAAAATTCTTCCAGCACGTTTCTACTTCCATGTTCGTATAATGACGCACCCCACATAACTACATACGAATATCTAAACTGTCGCCTCCGCGTCAATGGAAAATCAATTTTCATGGCACCCGCTGAAAGGAGACTGTCATTTCGTCGTTAATCATCACGAAGGTTACGATCACACGTTGTTACTTAGTAAAGTCTTAAATTCTTACATCGTTTACATTAAGTTGGGAATTTCAAATGTTCATGAAATTTCCTACGTTGTAGATAATTCTGTTACATACGCCTAGTGCTATATGAAGATTTTTCTTTGTACCGAAATTATCTCCGCATTACTAATAAAAAATAGTATCTGCAACTTGTGCGGTGTTGTCGATTGCCCACTTGAGCGAATGAGCGCACTCATTTCGCTCTTGCGCTCAACTTCGTTCGAGTGGGCAATCGACAACTTACCGTACTTGTCGCACAATATACTATTAGATAACTTCAGACACGGTCAGCTAAATAACACCGAAATTGGTGCTAATTAGCTGACCGAGTCTGATCTCTAACCTGCGAATGCTTCATTGAGAAGCGAAACAGGTATCGATCAACTTTGAGATTTTGGGTGGAAAATAGCAAAAAATTATACCAATTCACCACATAAAATGAATTTCAGCAAAGTAAATTATAAACTTCCTCAAAGACGCCGTTTAAAAAATCGTCGACGCTTAAGACGCCTAGCAGACGTGCTGGCAGTACCTCGTT
The DNA here is from genome assembly GCA_907165235.1 of Zeuzera pyrina. Classification (NCBI taxonomy): domain Eukaryota; kingdom Metazoa; phylum Arthropoda; class Insecta; order Lepidoptera; family Cossidae; genus Zeuzera; species Zeuzera pyrina. The sequence goes on along the minus strand of OU015625.1, from coordinate 19,539,723 downwards.
AAATAGTGTAGACATTATTATATTGAGAAATTAGAATACCAAAATATGAAAAAATGCAAGGTGAACCTACGCTTCTCTGTTTCTCAAGAAGAGTATGTAAAACAATATATTAAAGAATGTGCCAGCTACATATTTAGATTCCCGCGCAGCTCGTTGTATATGCTTTGGCCTATATTACCTATTCTAATTTTGCATCTATAAGCCTTTTTGGGAAGTGTGTCAAGGTATGATTGCGTAAGTGTTGTGTTCACCACGAAATAAAAATTTAAAAAATCGCGTGACACTGTGTATATGTTACTGTCTATATTATACGTATGTCTGAAGGGCGGTGTATTACATGAAATATAATATGTAAATGTAATTGTACATGACACTAGCAGCCCGTCCCGACTTCATCCGGGTTAAATACTGTTACATATTTATTCTTTTTTTAATAAAAAATATTGTCGCGTGTTATATTTTTATGTATTTTCCGAATGCACTTTATGACTTCTTTACAAATGCAAACCGGCACGCTTATTACGTAACTTACAGACAGCATGCGACAGCCAATATCGCGCGATATCTGCTGTCAAAACGAGAATTTGTGTAATATAATTTGTACAGTGGCGCTAAATCTACCGCGAAATGTGCATTTTACGGTCATAAAATAATAGATACGCATTCGTCTCACACGTGATACCAATTTTTTATTACAATTAATCACCGGTCGCCCAGTGAACGCGTGGCTGTCGCTGTCTGCAACTTTTTAGGTAATAACCCCGCGGTTTGCTTCTGCGTCGGCTGCATTTGTGTTGCCCTTCATGATTATTTTTTCCCAATTAATAAGTTCATAATACTACAGGAAAATCTTCGGAACTTTTATTTTACAGCAGTTATTTCTTTTTCAAATGCTTATAGGCCAGATTTTGTATCTTAGTGCATCCTTTTATTCTTTACGGTTTTACTGCAAATTTCTTACATGTTATCTAATTTTCCTAAGTGCTTCTTGTTACTAATTCTAAAAAATTGTAGTGGTTTTAGTCTGGAGAGATCAATACTTACTTTAATAGTGCAATTCTCTGTTTTACATTGAAATATAGTTCAATTGTTTTATATTACATTAGAAAAGTTTTCCTTGCAATAAGGGAAATTTTCTAAAATGACAATTCACGATCGCCCATTGGCTATTTCTTCGGAGATCGAGGTACTAAAGGGGCTCTCGGTTACGGTTCGGCTGCCTTCGTGGCAGCACCAACGGACATTTCAGTAATACAATATTTGAAAAATGTTTACGTTGCATTGTTATTGTTTGAATATTGTATCTAGTTCCAAATTTTGATTAAATGAAGATAGCATTGTGGTTTCGATTCCGTTTGTTTTTTTTCCGTTTGATTTTTCGATTCTGTGGATGGATTCTGTATAATGTCGACATCTTTCATCGGTAAGTATTGAATGTTTTTTTTGATGTAAGGTAGTTTATGAGTCGCTAATCCACCGCGTCGAGTGTAATTTTTTTATGTCAATTTATCATAGTTTATTGCAGATTTTGCGTTGAATATTGGACTGTGGTTATAGTTAACCCTCTGATGTGAAATGACGTGCGGTCGCAGTTGATACCGGACGGAACTATTGGTTGGCTGGTCGCCTTTCTTCCAAAAAAGATTTCTATTATAATTTTCCTTATTTTGCAGAAGTTATGACGACCGCCTCAATAATGTTGTGGTACTGATTAGCACCGGCCTTTCGTTTTTCGCATAGTTTTTTAATTATGTTAACTTTGTTGTAATTTCAGAAGGTTTCTAGTGGGGGCGTGCTGGCTGCCTGACGGACTTCCTGTGGCCGTCTCAACATCGCCGAGTCCTCCAGTTCCACCGACTGTAACTCCAGCTAGGTTCCCGTTACGAATCGTATGTCGAGCTCATAATTTAAATATACTGTCGAATACGTCGAACTATAAATTTAAATATTTGATCGATATGGCTCCGTTATCGCCAGTGGCGCCTAATGTTTTATAAATTATAATATAATGAATATTTAAAATCTACTTAACCGGGTTTGGCCTACCTAGCGTTACCCATGCGAGTCTCACCCATACTAATGAGTCTAGCTGGCATATCTTAGTATAAATAGTATCTTATATCTCAGTACGTAGTATCATACATAATGATTTAAAAAAAAATTAAGAAAATAAATATATGAATATTTATTTTTATAGTTTTCTTTCAATTTCATTACATGTGTTAGCTTCTCTGCATTCTAATCACGTCAATTAGTCATTTATGAGAATTTTTTGATATTTTGAGAGCAAAAGTGGGGTTAAAATACTTGGCCTACGTATAAATGAGGCTTTATAAAAGAATTTGGCGCTAGTCTTTGTGGTATTAGTTATCAACTAGCAACAAGCGATCGTGTACAGTTTATTTGAATGGAGGTAGTCTGAAATAATTTAATTATACCCTCCGCCATGCGCTGTTAAATAGAAGTAGTCTAGTGCAATCAGTGTTAGTATATCTTTAGCTGTATCCGCGAACCGTAGTTGTTAAAATATAGCCAAAATTAGTGTTCAGTGAGTTATTCAGTATGCAGTGAATTATTCAGTGAGTTTTATAGGTAGTGTTTTATTGAGTGATTTGTGAGTTTATAGTGCATTAAATATACGTATTGATTAGTGTGCTTTTACATGTAAACAAATTAAAAAAAATAGGTAACAATACATAACATATAGACTATGTCCAGGCGTAATAATGTACCTTTCAAATGGTGAAGATTATGGAGAATTATTGAAATAGGTGCAGTAGTAACGGAATTACAAAATCCGCTCTTTCTCTCTTCATTATAGTGATACAGTAGTGACATAATATACAATGTAAAATATATAACAATATTATAATTGTTATATGTAATATAATACAATATAATTTATATAGTATAGAAAGATGGATAATATATCTCGTCTAATGATTTGTCTATTAAAATGTTACAATAAAACCAATATTAATAACGATATAAGATAATGGTTTGTACGTATAACATAATTGAGTCAAATATGTATACCAACGCGCTGACTTATCCAATAAAAAATGTAAAAGGCAGAAACAGACATTTTCATTGAGAATTCCCATTCGCATCTGCCCTATAATCCCCGAAGGCGTGGCGGGAGAAGCTCTGCTCGGCTCAAAGCACTTTGCCATGTTATATGAGATGCGCATATGTGTAACCTTTCACACTTGCGCCAACCGGCTTTTGAAAAATATTTTCAACAATAAGTGAAATGGTGTACCGTATACGTCGCAATCGTGCTGACTGAAGTTGAGAAAGATTTATAGCCAAAAGCATATTTTATGTAAAGTATTAAGATTGAAGCATTATGAACAGTGGATTATGCTTTCACCAAAATCCTGTAAAAGTCAGTAGATAGGTCAATAATTCCTTACTAGTATTACAAATGAGAAAGTGATTATGTCTGTGTGTCTGTGTGGTCGGTTTTGACAGCTAAACCCCTGAATTTTGATGAAATTTAGAATGGAGATAGATTAAGCCCTAGGAAAGAACAGGGGCTACTTTTTTTATTCCACGTAGACGAAGTAGCGGTAAACACTTAGCGTATCTTTTTTCTTTACTAACGCCTGGTTGAAGTTCTTTTATTCACTTGATAATTTCTGGCCCTTTTCAGAAGTGATGATCCAAGTAAATTATAAAAAATAATATAACTCCATCTCACTCTCATTTATGAGAGGAGAATGACACTCGACAGTTTAATAAATATATGTTTCCTTCAATAACTTTCGTTAAACTACGTTATAAGTTTCCGTTACTTATGCAGGACTAATTGTATATTAAAATATATTACATAGAATATTTCAATTATTACTCTGTTTCCCTTATTAATCCTATAAGAGAGTCGTAATTAGATATAAGAAAGTAGTAATATTATGTTCCACTTTGCTAATAGTATTCCCAGTAGTAATATTTTAAAATGCCCGTTCCTAATTAAAATTCTATCAGTTTTAATAACAAAATATTATTATTGACTCTTTGTATACCAAATTACCTAAATTATGAGATTATAACCTTTGATCTTATTACTAAGATCTCTTAATACGATCCAGACATAAATATCGTTCTTACTACAAATAAATGTAGTATTTCACATACACATTTCATTTATTTGAATATTCTTTTGTATCTTCGTCCGTTTGTTCGCAAAGCACGGGAAATTCGCTGAGTTGTACTTGAAATTCACCATCATCCCGTTTCATTTTATTGTGGGACATACCCAGTCTTTATCCAAAGCAATATCGATCATTTTGGTTTTCCATAGAATTTCAAATAGGTAAATTTCCATAGTTCATCTAAAGTTACGTCTCGACTAATCAAATTCATTTTAAGATATACCTCAACTCCTTAATATTAATATGTCATGGTAACTAGTTGAGTACAATATGCGGAGAAGCGAGAAAAAGTGTTGCTATTAAGGCGACGCATTGGAAATTTTGACGGCATGGATCTCAATTTTTCTAAGTGACTACAAAACATATGAAAGTGATATTTGCTAACCTGATTCTTCATTTTATTTACTTTATTTTGAAAGTCGCGAAACACAATGGTAACACAAAAAAATATCAAAGAAACCTCTTTTAAAACTAGAGTTTTACATTTTTAAGAGTTACGGGACCTATTTATGTTTCTAAGTTTTCTGTATAGTTTTAATCTAAACATATTCTTCAAAATGACAACTGGATTTTTTAAAATTAATTGTAGTTTTTAAAATAAACAATAATAACTACTTTATCGTATTTTTAGTAAGCTAGCGCGCGCAATTTAGCATAGACCAGAAGGTTTATTTTGGATTAAATTATTTTTTATCAATGCGTGCCTTAAGTGTATTTTATTTTATTATTTCAGCGCGCAATAAATTAACTGTTCTCACCTAAAAGTAGTATAAATTTTAAAATTATTCATTTGCAAATACATACGTATGCAAATATTGTAATTTCACCATTATTGAATAGTTGCAATTAATTATATTTGTAACTAGACATATTTTCGTCATAAAGATTTTTTTTGTTTAGATACGTAGATCTTACGGCCATACATTTCCCAGAGGATTCAAACCCAGGTATTTGGTACATTATGTCATCGTTTCGTAAGATATTTAGCTAGGTTTAGGTGAAAAATGTTGCAATTTACCGTTTAAAGAACACGTTAATATACCTTCCATGTATTATACCCATGGAGCACTCAACCTATAGAGCAGCAATGTCATTTATTTTGTATGAAAACAAATTACATCTATGGTGAAGACTGTTGCAGTTACTGACGTTCTGTTTTATAGTTTGATTTTTTGCTGTTTTTGCCATAACACCGAATAGAGTAATAAGTCATTACATAAATATATTTTCAGTTTTGGTTATGTACTGCTTAATGCGAGCGAGAGTTGATATTTGTTAGTGTAAATAAACTGAGCAGTGATGAATAAAATGGTCCGATATTTCATTTCTATAGGTTGAGTGCTCTATGATCTTTAATCACCGTCGAAAACCTATGGAAAACATTACCAATCCAATTAGTTTTTTAAATTTTGATGGGCATTGTATACTATTAACATCAACCACGTCTGGTCGAAATCTGTTTTACTCAGGTTTTATTGACTTTCGGTATTTAAAGATGTCCTACGTAATATGATTACGGGAAAATTGATAACGGAATGGTTGTATCTGGTGATTCAGACAGTGAATGCTTTATAAAAGTTGAAACGAATCGCTTTGTAGTCGTACATGTGAAGGAGATGTCAGCAGCCTAAGGATAGAATCTCTCCTTGTGTAGTGCTACAGAATAAGGAACAGTTTCTAACGATTAATATTTGGTCCACATATTCCGAATCTTTGAACGTTTCATTTGAGCAAACCCGTTAGCACAAATAAATGCGTACGATAAAAATATTAGAAAAAACTTGTAACACAGGATCACCTCAAGTAAAAATAATTTTAAACAAATTTCGTAGATCTATTACATTATAAAAAAAAAAAATGTCTGGAATGCATAAGTGAAAATTGTTATGCAAAGGCACGTGACTAGAACTACACTTACAACCTGCCCTAGTTTTCGACAATAGCTCTTACTAGTGTAATAGATAATATATTTTAATTTTAACATAATAAAAACATGGAAAGGTTCGTCGCTTTCTTTTTCTTAAAGCATTTATTGCTTAACGCTTTAAGGAAAAAGATGTGACGGATGATTGATAAAAATGGCTAAATATATGGGCCAACAGGGGTAATCAACGGAGACTTTGAAGTACTTATATATTCATATTTAATAAATTAGCGAGCTGCACTGGCTTCACTCAAGTAATTTTTTTAGTGACATCTGCTGTAATAAATTAAACTAGAGATCCCCCGGCTGTCGAAAACAACTGCAATTATAAAAGTAAAGTTATAAATTCTTTGGCGACAATCTCTACTCTGTGCGAAAGGTACTGTACTGTTTTATCTTTGCCTATTTGTATATTGTAGATTTAGCCTTCAATTAACTTAAATTTTCTATACGGTTTACGACGAAACCGCTGTAAGTCGCACTCGCTTAATAGGTAACTTATAGCTAAAAAGGGCTTACAGCTTTAATTATTTTTTTATTATATTTTAGTAATTTTACTGTGGAAATCCCGTTCAAATGAGCTTAGTCGTTTTTACGTGATGTTTAATTTACGAAGTTAAAAAATCTAAAAACATTATGTCGGCTACTGTTAATGTTATTAACAGATTAACAGCGTTTATGTTACTTTTTATGTTCTCAAATACTTTAAATTTATAGACATTGATCATTTTCGGATATATATCTTAATTTAATAATATTATGTAGGTACAGACTAAAGCTTCTCCCAGACTTCGCGCGGATGAAAACATAAGTAGTACCTATGTTGCCTTAAACTGTGTCCAAGAACTCAGTTATCCAATAGTGACCGTCGTGGGATTTTTTCTAGAAACCTCGTCACCGTAGAATATATTTTGCCGTTACTTTGAGGCTTCTTTATACCCCTGCAGGGGTCGTCGACCTATCAAGATTAGTAAATTGACGTGTTTAATAAAGATAAAAAATAATTTAGTTGATCATTATGTTTTGGATCATTAAGCGCATTTTTTCCGTAATATACTTAAACCAAAGGAACTGAATTTCATAATCTCTTTAAAATTCGTATAAAGATTTTGATTATTTTAGTTTCTGATAGAAATTAATAAGTTGTTAACTAACTCTACAACATGATATTCAAGCAATCTGTCGTTACTTTATGATGGTTTTTTTCATTTATTGACATATAATTTTCCAACATACGTATCTTTTCACAAGTCAAACAGAAAGAATAAACATAATATAAGGCAATAAACATTTACTGTGAGGATATGTATTTCTCTTCTCGTATACGGATATATCCACAATGTACGTAGAATATCTCTGGTACATGCAAATATTAAGAAATGTACAATAAGAACGGCGTAAAACATTGTTCAGTATCTCGTAAAAGTATTTACAAAGTAATAAGTAAGTATATAAATTGGCACAATCACCACAAGTACCACATTCGGAGCATTAGGTTTCTACATGGTTTGTACTAAAAACTGAACAATATTGCTATACGATATTGTTATTAATTGTTGGTGTTAAGCCCCGGCTGCCAAAATTTTGCGCATTTTTAAATAAGGTTGCTGAGCCGGGAAAACGTTTAATAAATATGAAATTCAAATACATATAATTCTTTATACTTTTTTTTATCGACTGCCTTAAACCATAACGCAATTTATGTATTTTCGTTCGATATTTTTTTTTACTGCAATGTGATACCTTTTTGAGAGATTTTTAAATATTTCTCCTAAATTACTCGAGTAAGTTACATAAAATTGCGGCTAACAGAAAGACAATACAGATTACTAAATACTGGCTAAATGTTATTTTATTACATGAATGAATATTCCAGTTGTAACGTTATATTATGTCGCGTTTGGGTGGTGAAGTGTGAGGTGTGAGCCTACGCAAATAACTTTTTTTGAGAGTTTGCTCTTAAGGTACAACATAGTTTTTCTTTTTTTTTCTTTATGGCATGGCGCACAGATTAGCGCATTTGCCATTGTCACGTATTGTATTAATAAGTAGTATCGTTATCGTAAAATTCCTCCAGTAAAGTTAAAAGCGATAGCAGACTTTACTGAAGTTTTATAGGACTTCTTGGAAGAGCGCGAGAACTTTAGCTACACATGTTTATTTAGACCTACCTCATTCTTTTCACTTATACAAAACTTTAAAACACAATATACTATCAGTTTTGTAATTTAAAACTGCCAAAAATGTAAAAAATAGAAAATCTAAATAAAATGACAACCTCACTTCTCCCGTTTCCGCCAAAAAGTCTATAACATAGTTTCCAATAAGTAAAAACTAGCAAACTAAACTATAATGACGAGCTGGCCACATCTGTTGCAGAACTGATAACCACTGCACGAAACGAGTTGAGTGGAAGCCGAGTCCAGGCAAATACAGTTTATATCGACCGCCATCTAAATGTTCCGGCGAAACGACTTGCATAAAGTGGTTGGAAGGAGTGGTCCTGCCAGCCAGATATCTCCGTATGCGCAAAAGCCATAATCGAATTGGTAGTAGATTTGTTTTCAGCATTGGAGGAATATTGGTTAATAATAATTATGAGCCGAATTGTAGTCAAAATTTGACCAATAATAATGTAACGCAATTCAACTTGAATTGAAAGAAAAAATGTGAATATGTTAATCTTGATCGTAAATATACTGAGTACACAATTTTTTGAATTATAAAAGTGTCATTACTCCACTTCCGTAAGAATTAAATACTCATGATAGTACGACTATTCTCGATGTTCACGTACTATTAATTTAATAACAGATATGTCAAATTAGGTATGTTGTAACACTCGGACCAAGAAACATGGACAGAGTCATAATAAGTTGTCGCTATTAGCGCCGTGTGTCAAACAAATTTTCGTGTCTCTCTTTCTGTCTCATTGAGCCTAACCACGAGTAAAATAGTTAGCCGTAATAAGTATGGCAATCTCACATTGTCGGTGTTATTCGTGTCAGCTCATGACCTACTTCGCGTACATTAGGATCTAGATGGCGCAGTGGTTTAGACGTCAACCCAAGCGCGGAAGGTTCCGGTTTCGATTCCCAGTCGGATCAAATTAGAAAATGAACTTTTCTAGATTGTCTCGGGTCTAGGTGTATTGGGACACGCCCCTAGTAGTCGTCTGGTTCTCATAGTACAGGGAATACCCTAGTTTGAGATCAGATGATTGGTGTGTATTGTCTGGCGCGTTATTATTATTACTGAATTAGTTATTTGCAAAATACTCGTAACTATTAAGTGTTTTGACTACTAGCATTCACAAATTTTTTAGACTCTCACGGTTTGTATTCATTATAATAATTAATTAACGGGTTCTTACCACGATATTAAATATTTTGACTTTCCCGATATTTCGATGCTGTTACAAGCACCATGTTCACGAGTTAACTGGCGAGACTGCAGGTGGATATTCGAGAGCACATATTTCAGTCTACCCCCTTTTTTAGCTCGTAGTTGTTATATTTCACCATCACTTCCGGAACTCACTCGATAGTCTCCTCGACAGTACACACCCACTATATCGTCACGATTTTTAGTACTCGACGGCCCTATTGTCCTTAAACCTATCACTGGATTCCACATATTGGCATGACATATTGGCATTGGCATAACAGCATCGAAATATCGGGAAACTCAAAATATTTAATATCTCGGTAAGAGCCCGTTAATTTATTATTATAATAGTATTCACAAAAACAAAAATATGTCATGTTCACCTGTGAATTGTTTTACTGTGACCCTTCCTTAGTCACGCACATTAGTAATAGTCTAGAAACTAGGTTAACAATAAACGGATACGCTCTCAGAGTAAATGTTCCGTCCAATTTTATTTTTAGTCCGAGTCGTAACACTATGAAGCTGTAAAGTCATGTGTACCGTCCACTAGATAATTTAAATAATAATAATAATAAAGAGCCAGACAATACACACCAATCATCTGATCTCAAACTAGGGTATTCCCTACGACTACTAGGGGCTTCTCCCAGTACACTCAGACCCGAGACAATCTAGAAAAGTTCGTTTCCTATATTGACCCGACCGGGAATCGAACCTGGAACCCTCTGCGCTTGGATACAACATCTAAACCACTGTGCCATCGAGGTCGTCATCACAATTCACTGTCGTATTACATATTCGTATTAAATAATGACGTCACTTGATCAACCTATTGTTCTGGACGACCCGAGGGTCCCTAGTTCAATTTCCAAACGGATCAATTTACGAATCAAACCTTTCTAAATTGTCTTGTGTGTTACTGGATATTCCCCTAGTTCTTTGCATGGTACAGGTGGTAGGATAGTACAAGCTTTAGTTCATTTTATGCTTTTCAGCATAACAAATATTTTGTGAACATATGTCATACAATATTTATATTATTAATTAATATGTGAATTTCACATTTATACACGTATTGAATGAATGTTAAAAGCACTCTCATACCTAGGCGAAAATGTGTAAAGAGAATGATGAGATTTGAGAAAGCGAAAGAAGTGTGTATAGTAAGAGCCTCGAAGATTCGACGCTCCGTCCTCTCTGACTACCCCGTTAAGGATACGACGTAAAGATAAGCATGAAGATGTGTATGTAAATTTAAATTGACTTTTGCAACTGTAAAAATATTATAACATTTTGCAGTCATGTGAATGTAAGCGATTTTGTGTTCTACACAGTCACATGCAAATATGGGAGATCTATGTATTGAGATGGCTCGGGGGACTGACAACGAAAAATGAGATTGTACGTTATCTCTTGTATCCTATTTTTTTATTGCTATAGCTCGTAATTTTTACACTGATTTTGTAAAAATAGGATCAAGTCTAAAGGGACTTCACCCTATTTATAAAATATTTGTACATTAGCCTTTGTTTATTGGCTGACAAATCCGAATTGTTTTTTCTTCTAGCAGTAATTTTTCCATTACTAAGAAATATAATAATAGCAATTGTGGAAGTCAGAATTATTATTTTATTCATAAGAAAATAAATGTATTTGTATATTTGTATAATTAATACACGTGTTCAAATTCATTTTGGTTAACTGCGAAAATTTTTACTAAGTTCCTTTTCCCTAAATTTGTTAATGTATACATAATTATTACATACTTTTTTCATTTGTATGATGTTCTCGTAATGTAGGGTATAATTTGTAAGTGTAAATTTACTTTAGTTCATTTACCTGTACTTTTGGATAGCTTTTAATGCAATTTAGTACTGACATAAATGTTTAATAATAATAATAATAATAACATTATTTGAAATTTTTATTATTCAGTGTTAGAAGGAAATTCAAAGTTCACTCTTAAATATTATTTATATTCTGGAAAAAATGGTTTTCAATAAGTAAATGATAAATTCTCAAGCTATTGTTACGCACACATATTTATGTAGGCACATAGGCCAATAAAATAGATATAAATATCAATAACTAAAACAGTAATATTTGGTATTTGTACCTTTATTACAAAATATATAATAGCCTATACAACTATTTTTACTAACATTCTCTTTCAATTTAATTGAGTCACTACAAAATACCCTTGAGAAAACATGGCTGTTATTTGTAATATCAGTATGCAGGCAGTTAATTTAGTTTAAGGATATGGATACACGATCGTTTCCCAAAACATAACACGTGATATTGAATAGTGATATTCGGTAATAACAATTTATGTGTTAAATTAGTCAGGTACTTTAATATTAATAACAAAAAAGTACATACATATGTTAATATTTACAAACTTAAAACTACACATGATCTTAAATAATAAACTTCTTCAAAGTTGCCGCTTAGAAAGCTGTTATTGCTTAAGGTACCCAGCAGACTGGCAGCATTGCCTCTTTGAATAGCCAAACTGATTCGTTGGCGGAAGAAGCTGCCAGCCCGGCGGTCTCCAGAAGCCTCGACCAGTCTCTTACAAATATCAGAACTGCAAAGGGCGTAAATATGAAACTCTCAGAGAGAGTCTCATACTTACGCCGCTTCAAGTTCTCGGCAGTGCTGGCCGCGGCACCTACTGCCTTGGAAGTCGCCGGTACACGGGAAACAGCAAGTGTATCGACACAAGTGGCATCCCACAACAGCGATCTTCCAAGTTTCCAAGGAATGAGCGTCAAGCCATCCGGTCTCCTGCCGTCGCTGCGCGCAATACCTACAGGCTCTAAGACTGCGGGAACGCCAGTGGCGACAAGAGCCCGCCGAATGACGTCATTCAAGGCAGCAAGTCGTGACATGCGGCCCGCACTACGTCAGATACTTAAACATACCAACTTCAAAGCTTTTTTCTCAACAACGGTCGACATAAAAGAATTTCAAAAATAATATAAAAACGGTTTAAATTACCTAAAAATAATATAAAAACGGTTTAAAAAGTAATATAAAACGGTTTAACGGTTTAAATAAACGGACATGAAGCCAATTTCTTTTTCTTAGTGATCAGAGCGGCTCGACAAGTGGCACACGAATCGTACATTCGAAATGCTTGCTAACGTTATTGCTTGTCAAAAGTGCCATTCAGCTACTTTTCGGTAGTTTTCACACGACTTTACTTTTCGTATGATTCAACAGAAAGTTAATAACGTTTGACTACCAATTTAAAATTCGTTACGATAGATCACGTAGTATTTGTCATTCTATTGTACCACTATTCTACCAACATTTACGACAATTGAGCCGCTTGTCTAGGCCCCATATAGACACAAGTAGATATGAAAAAATTGATCTAATGTAGGTATAAAGAATTGAACTCAACGCTACGATATCAAAACCAAAAATCGGAGGACTGCAGTAGAGTACATAACCGATCAGTGACATAATTATCATTACTATATTAATAGGCCCATGTTTGGTATGGATTGATCTTTGCATTGAATATTTAAATGAATAGTTATAAATTAAATTTTTCATTTTTTTTTATAGTTTAAAGATACCAGTAAACAGGATGCATTATTAAAGTATAAAATCAGTATACAAATATAAAAACAAATCATATAAATAGTTGTAGGAAATATTAACTGAAACTATAATCTTTTTTACAAAAGTATCACATTATTATAATAGAGTATCTAATAATGTCCAATACAAGTAACTTAACGTAGAACAGAGTCTGCCACGTTTAACGTGGCAGCGTTTAAAGAAGTTGCAAAAAAAAAGTGCAAATCATGTAACAGGCAAGCCACTGAATTTGTGCACACGCCCTTATCTCTGTCTCTTGGGGTATCTGGTTTAATTCTAAGCATATTGTTTGGTTTAATAACACCAGTGTGAATGGGAATATAATAATTCAAATCTAAATTTGCATGTCTAAAATTTACAAAATTTTATGTTTATGTCTCTGACACTGAGAGCGATCCTAACGAATCACCACACTTGGATCAGCAACTAAAGGAAGTCATTAGTATAAAAGAGATTGAGAAAGTGATAAAAAGTCTGAAATGTAGAAAGGCTGTGGGGAACACTAATTACGTGCATGAAAGAAGACTGTGAAGTAAAAGGATTGAATATGAATGTGAACAAAACTAAGGTTCTGGTGGTAGAAAAGGAAGATGTACAGACAGTGTGTAATAAGGGTAAATGAAAATATTTAGAACAATTGAACGAAATTGTATATCCGTGGCGTACGTTTTCGAGGGATGGAAGATGTGAGTTGGATGTGGAGAGACGAATAGTAGCTGGCGACAAAATGAACAGTGCTCTGTCCGCATTAGTAGGCAGTGTGAATATATCTTACACTGCCGAAATGGCAATCCACAATGTGGTGTTGGTTCCAACTTTATTGTACGGTAGTGAGGCCTGGATATGGCCGAAATTGAGTAAAAGTATGACAAACGCAGTAGAAAGGCGATCTCTTACAAATATAAGGATAAATTATTAGACGTAAAAATAGCCGCGAGACAAGAAGGTACTTTATCATACTGTGTTTATAGGAAGCCTACACACACAGACAGATACCTCCACGCCACGTCGCATCACCATCCCAGTCATCCACAATCTGTTATAACTTCACTGAAGAACAGAGCGTACGATCTGTGTGACCCTGTACATCTGGAGCAAAAGCTCGATTATGTTCAGGAAGTACAGATAAAGAACGGATATCAGATTAACCGACGAATGAGGCGGTCTAAAAAGAAGGACAGACATCCGGACGTCAGCAGACAACCCGCCTATATGCCTTATGTGAATGGAGTGACGGACAAAATAGGATCTATATTAAAAAAGTATTCCATCCATACCGCGTACACACCAAGAACTAAGGTAAACAAAATAGTGGACACACCGAAGGATGTTTTGCCGTTGCAGACACCAGGGGTCTACAAAATAGATTGCAGTTGCGGTAGCTCCTACATTGGCCAAACGAAGCGGACTATTGCTGAAAGGATTAAGAAACACATTGCAGCTGTAAAAAACCACCAAACAACGAAATCAGCGATAGCGGAACATCTTCTCCAATCAAATATCGAATCGATACTATTGGATAGAATTTCATCGCCCACAAGTCCTTTCCATCGATCACCACTTTTATCCAAGAGTCGTGCGTGAAGCAATTGAAATCAAGAGACACAAAAATTTCAATCGGGAAAACGGATACAATTTATCAACAGCGTTGGAATCCTGTGATTCAAATGACAAAACCTCGTTTTTCACATCTAGTTAAGTGTGTGGACTTCGGGGGTAGATGAAATAAAATCTGCCTCGGACACGGAGTGAAGCTTGCTGCTACAGTTTACTTGAGACCACGGCCGAAACGTCAAGCGAAAATAAAAGGTAATCGCGTTAATTTCCAGCGAAAGAAGTATGTAAGGACCGCGACGCTTGGCGCTCCGTTCTCTCTGACTACCCCGTTAGGGATACAGCGTGAAGATTTGAAAATTGATTCATATTTATTATTGATAGCTTTGTTTGTCCTTTTTAAGTTACAAAGTAAAATAAAGAAAAAATTTAATTATTCTTATATTTGTTTGTAACTTAAAAACGACAAATAATGAAAAATCTTTTGCTACTTTATTCATTTATTATATTAGTCTGGATGAGAAATAAATAAAATATAGAATGTACCAGCTGCTTATCGTAAAAGTTGGCTAAGGAACGTTTGTAGGCGATGGAATGTCGCTATATTATTATGATACCGAAGCAGAGCTGTATAAGTTCAATACGACTGCGAAAACCGCCGCGAAGGTGTGATTTCTTTTTTTAACTCGTCTATTCCACTTGGGAAAGGCAAAGGTCAGGGACCATACGGCCAAGTCTTAAGTAACATTATTTAACAGTAAAGTAAAAATTTACGATTTAATTCTTAACTTTTTAAGTTGTGAATGTCTGATTTTGTTGACTCGTTGATGTTATATCCACCCTGGTCGAAAATGGCATGTCATCATGCATGTACTTTATAAAAACTTCCATTCTGTATCTGATATTTGCTTAGTTATCTATGAAAAGTTATCGTAATCTTTAAATACATATATAATATACATGTTTGTGAAGTTATATATTTTATATCTTCACGCTGTATCCCTAACGGGTGTTCAGAGAGGACAGAGCACTAAGCTTCACGGTTCTTACAGATTTCTTTTGCCTCCTTGAATATTATTGTTTCCCTTCAAAGTCAAAATCAAAGTCAAATCAATTTATTCAAGTAAACCCAATTACAAGGTATTTTTGAACGTCAAATTTACTTTAGTTCGGTTCGAATAGAAAACCTGGACACTGAGAAGAACCGACAAGAAACTCAGTCAGGTATCATTTTTCAGCTTCATTTTACAAAAGGTTTATTAAAATGCAATATTTTCATTAAGCCAGTAAACGCATGTGCAGAGAACATCATTTCCAGACTATTGTTTTATCTTCAATGAAATCGTTTATTTTATAGTATGATTGTCTAGTCAATATACGTTTTATAACCAATCTAAATTTATTCTCTGTTAATTGAGTAATTTCTTGAGGAACTTTATTATAAAAACGAATGCAGTTACCTAAAAATGAAACATTTGACTTATGTAATTTAAATTTTGGAATAACCAATTTATCACGACCTCGGGTTTCCATACCATTCATATCGCCATTCTTTTTAAACTGTTCTATATTTTTTCTCGTATACATAATAATTTCAAAGATGTATAAGGAGGGCAAGGTGAGGACATTAATGTCTTTAAAACGATCTTTAAGCGATTCTCGTGCATTCATCCTGTAGATGGCACGTATTGCTCTTTTTTGTAAAATGAAAATGGAGTTAATATGCGCCGCTGATCCCCACAGCAGACGGCCGTAGGACATTAAACTGTGAAAATGTGCAAAGAACACCAACCTTGTCGTATCCACATCCGTCATTTGCCTAATGCGTCTAATTGCATATACCGCAGAACCGAGCTTACTAGCCAATGCCCCGATATGGTCCGCCCACTGTAACTTGTTATCTACTGTTAAACTCAGAAAACTGGCTGACTTAACGAATTCTAATTGTTTCCCACCCAGTTCTATTTTATCATGGATGCTGGGTACATTAGAAAGGGAAAATTTAATACATTTAGTTTTTTGTGCATTCAGTAATAAATTATTGGCAGCGAACCATTCGAGACATCTGTTAGGATCCTGTTTAACCAAGTAATATCTAGATTTTTTCTGTCTAGTTTAAATAACAATGAGATATCATCAGCAAACAATACCATTTCGCATAAGTCCTTGAGCATAAATGGGAAATCGTTAATATATACCAAAAACAGGAAAGGTCCCAAAATTGATCCTTGGGGAACTCTCATTTTTAACTTTGAACTCACAGACAAAACCCCATTAACACTCACTTTCAGCTCGCGGCCAGACAAATACGAGATCACGAGATCGAGATCGAGATATGTGAGTTCACATATGTGAGTTTTGCTTTTGACATTTCCGTCAGCTAACACTCTGACTATTTGATCATCGTAATTTCTAAATACATGGTATAATTCGAAGTGGATTTCAATGTGGTTTATTAATTTAGTTTACATTATTTATAACATTTAACGAGGAAGGTTTATGTGTACAACACATTCATATTCAGGCTATAGAAGTAAATAACTATATACGTTTCATAATCAAATGCCCGTGCGAAGCCGGGACTGATCGTTGGAATTATACATGTTAATAGAAGGTATAAGTTTCAGATTTTCTTTCCAAACTGTTATAAGACATTAAAAAATATCTTGTAAATAGATTTATTTAAATAAACTGACTTTTACTTAAATACTTAGAAATACGCATCTATTTGCTTTCTTGCCTGGTTACATAATATTTAGGAGGGATCATAAGACGACTATTACACGTTTATACAAGCGTAAAGCAAAATAAATGACAGTTACATTTATGCTTCGCTAATGTTCGTAACTCAACCGCCAGTCACTGCGTTACACAGCAATTCAAAGCGTTGGAACTTGGTTGAAACGTGTTTTAACTGGCAACTAACCTAGCAAGGAGCAGCCGCGTAATTTGTCTTTTAACGCAGTTGAAAAACGTTACACATTCCCGTGGTTATGACTTAGGTAATATTTTCTATGAAACCTAGCTGCCATTTAGATCTCAACTGTCAACTCTTTAATTGATGAAGTTAATCCTTTGTATTAAACTTCTTTTAATACTTTTTTAACCTGATACAAAAGAAGAAGGTTCTTAAAATGTTTTCATTTCAGTTTTTTACCGCACGATAATTAGAGCAGTTTAATAGGCTTTGTGATTAATTCTTAAATTTTTAGCTGTAGCTCAAAATCTCAAACGTATAAATCAACACGTATTTCACCTCTTATATCTTATTATCAAGTATTTATAGCGTATTTATGAAGTTATTTCGATAGACATTATAATTTCAACATCATGTGCCGTACTACGAAGTGAGATAAATAAAATGAAATAAAATTTAGATGTGTGGGTACTGTTTTCTAACGAAATGACACCAAACAGCTTATCTGATAATAAATATGCGACGTATGTACAGATGAGTCAGTTTATCTGATTTTCCTCACCGTGGCTGCTGGGATACGGCGTCTAGAGTTTTTGTAAACTCTATGGTTATTTCTTTAAGGTTATTATAAGGGAATTATAAGAGAATATTATAAGAGAAGTAAACTAAGGTACGTTATATTTAGAATTTTGACATTGTATTAATAAAACGCTAAATTTATTCAAGTGAACCCAATTACGAGATGTTTTTGGACGTCAAATCTACTTTTGTTCGGTTGGAAGAGAAAACCTGGGAACTAAGAAGAACTGACAAGAAATTCAGTAAGATATCATTTTTTCAACTTCATTTTCCAAAAGATTTATTAAAATACAATGTTCAGAAAGCCAGCTATTTCAGTATTAAATACCTTATAATATAAGGTAACATAACATTAAAATAAATCTCTTACGCTACATTTCCTACGTAACATCTACCTATTATAACTGCCTCCGACGGCTATTCGACTCCCATTTAAGTTTGATTTTTCAATAAAACTTCTACGGAGTTTCTGAACTCTTGCGTCAAAGTTAGCAAATAGTTTTGCAGCTTTTCAATATTTTATGTATGTCTTCTAGTAACTATCTAATACGGAAAGTGTACTTTTAAATATTATGCGATTAAGAGTCTTCTTAACCCGAAATCGAGTGAAAGAGGATGTTACGGTGGTTATGTCCGTAAACTAAGGATCTCTAATAAAGCACAGATTCGTGTATACTCGTTTATTCGCCCAGCTGCGCTCTCAAGACTACTTTTTATAGATACAAAGCTTATGACTAAAACACAGATACATCGTTTACAATTAGATTACGCTTACATCTTCTAGCTCGCCGCGATCAAAGTTCGTAGTCAACAAAACTACTGTGACATGCCCCTACAAGGACATATTTTGATCTCTCAGAAATAAGTGCGATGTCAACTTCGCTGACAGAATAAACAAACGAAGTGCGCAATATGGCAGGGTTACATGAAAGTCTTATTGTAAAATCGCAGAAAGGAACGCTTGGACGATTCGGTCACATAGAGAAAATGAATGATGAAAGATTGATGAAGAAAATATACAAAGCAAAGTAAGCGACAGCAAGAGCTAAGGGCGATCAAAACTTATAAATATCATCTAATCAGAATATTAGCTGTCTAAAATGTTCAAAGCACTCGCATACCTCGGAGAAAATGTCTGAGGAGAATGATGAGTGTCGAAGCGGAAAAAATCTGGTTCGAGTTACATTGTGAGGATATGTCACGGGTGATGCTTACTTTATATTTTATAAAAATATTTAATTTGCATCTGATTATAAGATTAAAATTTAAAATAAGTACAACCCGCTTCAACTAATAATTTAACTGAATAGGTTTTCAGGTGATCATAAATACAAGTATTTATGATGTAAGAGAGAATAACAATACATAATGTACCAGCTATTTTACTCGCGAAGATCGTAAAAGTTAATCTAAAACTCGGACCAAGAATCAAGAATAAGAATGAACAGAGTTTTTGTTTTAAGAGCGTGTCCGTTTTTTATTAACGCGAGGTTCTAAACTCGTAGTAATGTGCGTGACTAGGGAAGAGTCACAGTACAACAATACATAGCTGAATATGGCATTTTTTTATTTTTATGAATTCTTAGTCGTATACTCCAGGCGGAGTGGATGGGGTCATGGATCATGTGACAATTTGGTTGCGGCTTTTGCGAGACTTCTCCATCTTTCTATTCGTAGCATTGTGTATACATTCAGTAACAGAACACTTCGTAGACGATTTAATGTGGTCCGTCAATGTTGTGATCGACAAAGAGACGTGAAAATTCGTTTGACACAAGTAAATAAGAACGGCAAGTCATTATGGCTCTATCTATTATATTATATCAGTATTGTTACGGTTGGACCTTATACGTAAGGAATAAGGTCGATTTTTAATGGAACTAAAAACGTAACTTTTAATGCTTATATCTCGAGACCTAGGCTTTACAGAGTTATGGCCTAAAAACGCATTGCTAGGTTTAAGGCCTACTATCGAATGGTATAAGTAAAATTAAGAAAGAAGAACCAAGTTGCACCTCGAATATTCCCGAGCGATGACGTGTCATGTACCTATGACTCATGCAAACAGGCGGCGTCGAGAACAATGTCGAATTACTGTTAGCGAGCGTAATTCACTAGAAAGTTCCACCCTCTTTTTATCCGATTATAAATAGAGCTCCATGTCCGCCGCCGAGTCAGTGTTTCTCAACTAGCGATCGAGGCGACATCAAGACGTATTACATAGACCACTACGACTACTGCGACGACATTGTGTAGAAGAACTCTGTGATTCGGGAACGTTGTTATTGAGTGAAGCGTGTATCTTCGATGACTACTACGCGTGTACCTACTTCGAGGGCTACTACGAAGACTAGGGACCGCCGTAATTAAATTCGCGTGTTCTTGAGATCTGTTTGTACGAAGGAAAATAAAACTCTTTGCACCCTTAACTGGCATCTTATAAGCCTCAGCTCGTAACAGTATGATTCTTGGTCCAAGGGACTTATTATGAGGAACTTGTTAAGGCAACAAGCACGTTTCCTGTCTCTATCTGATTTCGGTTTTTTATCTGTAATCCCAAATACCTCATCAAAAGTAGCGCCAATGTGTCTTTTTATTGTACCATATCTCTATCTACCTTGATTAGGAAATAGTATGGACTTACGAATATGTATGAAAAATTTATTTCGAAAAATAAACAACTACTCTTTATTGCAAATCCATAGCGATTAATCTAGGTGATAAAGAGATAGAAGTAATGAAAAGACTCATGTAGCGCAGTAATTATGTAATTTATCCTTTATACTATGTAACAATTCTTTATACATGTAGTAGGTAAAGTTTGAAATTTTTTTTGGGTTTGAATGCAGTTTAATTCAATATTGCTTTTTGTGTTATAGTTTCGATAATCAGCCCGAATTTTTCGCCGAATTTGTTACCGATTATTTAACTGACTCAACATGTACTACCGTCACTTTGCCGGTGAATATCATAGGACCTAGCAAATGTACGAGCCCGACTATCTGTGAGTAGTCTACATTAGCGTCTACCTTTCTAAACATTTTATTTTCTGATGACAATCTGACACCTGAGATGTACCGATTTTTGCAGGGCCGACTTTTTGCAGAAAGTGCGTGATTTAATATTAAACTCTGTGTTTCATTTTGCCGACAAAAAATCGGTCATAATTGTGTGTGCCGAGCAGTCTTATTAATAATTATTCGGTCTGTTGCTGATCTAGAAAATCACCTACATACATATATAGTTGTAATAAGTGCCTGTTGCAAACATAATAAGACGTCTAGGTCAGAACACTTCTCTAATTGAATGGCACTGAGGTCAAAACACACATAGACGGACAAAAATAACAGAAACCATGTCAAAAAGCAGCGCATTTTTAACTTACACCTTTTAACAATTTACGGATTTAGCGTTGACACCTTTTTTATCATTCTCATATTCTGTTTATGCGTACGAAAATTTTCCCAAAATAAATCTAAATGGACGCCGTGTTTGGACCAAATTAATCCCAAAAAGCGTGCCCGTAATTATAAAAGCGTACCCGGCTAACAGTCACTCCTACTAAATGTCACAGATGATAGCTACACATACATATTACATAAGATTACATTTAGTCTGTAACTTATTACATGACTAAAATAAATATAACGACCTGACAAAAAATAAAATCGAAAATAATACTTGTACATATTTAGTTTACCGTTGCTTAAATGAACATTCCTAAATTAATTGATTTAGATTACTCTAGAATAAAGAGAATATGTTTTGAATTTATTTAAGAGAAGAAAAAAAAACGAAGAAAACCCTTGCAGCAAAAAAGACCTCCAAGAAATTAAGTTGAATTATATCATGTTCTAATTAACTAACTGGTATTAAGAAATTCTGACTTTCGTTTCATAGGTTGATTTTCAAATTTTAAAGGTATACTCAACCTCTAGAAATAAATTTTAAACTCGGTAGCTCTGTATTACGAGCAGGTAGATTCTATAATTCAATGATTTCTAACATTCATTACTCTGACATTCGCTTGAAAAAGAAAGAGAATTATAGAATGTACCCGCTTACTTCGTAGAACGTAAAGGTTATAGCTTTTTATATTTATAAGCTACTTAAATAAGCGACGATCTTGCAACCTATCTGTCGCCGCCATTTTGTTAATTACAAGTCCATGTATTTATTATTATACAATGTATTTAAGTGAAGCGTCTTCGATCTCTGTCCATCCTAAATAATGCATTGAATTTAACGTTTTTAAAGAATATTACAATGGATTTCTTTAGATAATCAGATGAAATTTGTAATAGACAATTATTTAACCATTTCAAAAACGAGGTTTCAATGGAAATGTGTACAGTATATACTTACAATAAAAGGAAAATTTAGGAATATGTGTATTTGTGTGTGTCTGTTATCCAGCACTAAAGCTATTGTAATTCAATATTTAGTATTTCAAAAATGTTTTGTTTTTCTAACCTCAATATTTCAAGTAATTAGGTACTCAAATATAAAAAAAAGAAATGTAAGTAAACAATTTTGCAAGAAATAATTAGAATGATGTTGAACCTATAGAGGCAACAATTAATTTCTGTACTGCTTAGATTGTAATTTTCCTTCTATGTGAACTCAAAGCTAAAAAAATGTTCATAATAAAATAGATTTCTGTTCGATGGTCAAGTGACTTTGTTCACCTTCGATTATTTACTATTACCTAATAATATGTTTCCGGTTTATTAACAATTAATTTTATGAGAAGCAAAACGACCGTAGCTGTGTCGCTTTTATGAGTATTGCTTAAAGAAGTATTAACATATGTATCTTGTATTTGAAATATTTCAATATATTAATTTATGTAAATTTTATTTTCATCAATTTAAAGTATAAAAATAAGCAAAGTAAAGAGAAGTGCGCATACTTACTTTAAATCTAAATAAACTATCATACTTATATGTATATACCTTTATTTCCTGTATAAATATGTTGTAGTCCCATTTCACAAAAACGGCTGAAATTGTGGCTGGAATGATCTCGATGTAATTTTGTATTTAGATAATGTTTTATTTTCAGGTTTAGAATAGATGTTATTTCTAAAAAATTCATTTTTATATACAATTCTTTTTTAGAAATGGATTCTAGCGCTATCTTATTGAATATTAAGGTGCCAATATTGATAATAGTGTTACTGTAGTAATGATATTAACTACAGATGGTGCAAAAAAAATAACTCGACAGCTTAGCTCGACAGACATCGTCAGAAACTCGGTCGTCCAGCACGCTTATTACGTAACTTGCAGTCAGTATGCGACAGCCAAATATCGCGGGATATCTGCTGTCAAAACGAGAATTTGTTCAATGTAATTTGTATAGTGGCGCTGTAACTACCGCGAAAAGTGCATTTTACAGTCATGGCGCAAAAAACACGTAATCATGAATACATGATATCAATTTTTTATTGCAATTAGTCACCGGTCGCGCAATGTTCGCGTGGCTGTCACTAAATGCAATTTTGTAGGTAATAATTCCGCGGATACTATAATTTATTAAAACACGCGTAAGTTTTCTTCCAAAATAAACAAAGATAAAGAGAAATATAAGTAAAGAAAGACAATGAATAATTATATACAGATTTCGTCAGCAACTTACATTACAAGTAAAATACGGGAAAATGATATAGCTTATTTTAAATAACTGGTTTAGGCGTTAGGTTACAAACCTGTCACTGTCTGGTTCTGTTAGCTCTCTGAAAAGCTAAAGAATTATTTCTTGAAATAGATTCAAGATGCGATTTTGTTGTACCTTGATGTTCTGTCCCACACGAATGGAAAATGGCGAGAATCTTTGCTAAAAGTAATGTGTTTCTGTGTCTTTCAGCTCAGCAAATGCTCAGCCTATCGCCGGGTGAGGGCACACTATCTGACACAACATAAAAACTTTATTTATTAAAGTCTACCTAAAATAACCTTTACACACAATCATCTCATAAATAATATCCCAAGCTTGTCTGAAAACCTAATTGTCTAGTGTAGCCATTCCCAAAGTGGGCGATAACGCCCCCTTGTGGGCGCTGCAGGCCTAAAGGGGGGCGGTAAGAGACCCAGAAAAAAAATGGGGGCGTTGTGTAGAGGCCTGGGGGGTGATTTGTAATTTCATTTAGCTAGGAGGCATCTTAGACAACGACTGCATGAGCTCTCGACTCAGTGGACAAAATAAGTTTGGGAACCAGTGCTCTAGTGGATATATCAGATGCGAAATTTCATACATACATAATATGTTCTTTACAATTCAGGTGAGTATTAAAAAAACTATTTTTTTATTATTATTTTATTTTATAACTGAAATAAAAATAAAATAATAAACCTTTAATAATAATGACACTGTTTTGGTAAAATTCTTAAATTAAAATTGAATTAAATTTTAATTTATAACTAAGGCATTTAAGATTTACAAACCTATCTAGCGCACGTGTCACGGGATGCACGGGCGGCTTATTTGACAAGTTCGTATAAGTACAACGCAGGTTAAAACCTCGCCAAGACAGTAATTTAAACCCTCAGACAGGCGAGTGCGATTTACACACGTGACAGTTTATATTCGTAATGCCCGGGTTTGGGTTTTTATATCCTGAGGGAGCCTTGAAAATTTAAATTAAACGTCTAAATAAACTATTAATTAAAATATTATTATAATTATAATTTTAAAGTGAGGGAGTCAGAAGACTATACTTTTTTTATGGCTTTTTCGTGGGTCGCGACTATAACATTTACTAATATTAATATACTAATTACAAAGAGAGAGAGAGCAGATTTTATAAATTTGTTTATATGTGGAGGGTAATCTCCGGAACCACTACACGTAATTGAATAATTCTTTCACTATTCGAAACGCGCATTATTCCAGATGGACATCGGCTATGTGTTATGTATTCAATCGAAATCGGGCGAAACTGGAACGGGTCGCTAGTGCTGAATAAAACAATGTATGTTAAAAACAGTAGTTTTTACTTATCCTATAGAACAAGATGTTTTTAAATGGGTCTTGAAATGTAATAAAAAGCTTATAGTCTTTTTTGACGAAATATTAGCTCTCAGTAACGAAACATTACCTTCCGAACTCGTTACCAATGTCACTTCTTCTAATTTCTAAGCTATCTCTGAAACAAATTCTCAAAATTTAAGTTAATTTTTAAAGAAAACAAGCTTCTTGTAGAGAATTTACTGTTTGAATGAAGCAACAGTTAATACCGCCTGGTAGCAGTAAAAGTATTGCAATCAAAACTGCGTCTGCCGGATGAATAGCTACCGGCACCGGTAATTGCTCGACCGTGCCTCTCTTCACCAAGATTTAGCGAGTGCGATAAGCGGCTCATTCAAAACGTGCTGCTCAAAGAAACCACCGGCCTATTCCGTGGTTTTATTAAATGGCATCTTTTTTCATTTTTCCCGGCGACTTCTGCAATAATTTAAGTGTTATGTTGCTATATTGTATAATTATTATAATTAATTTATATACATATATTATACATTATCATATTCATTATTTTTTTGATTTAATCGTATCGACATACATAAACACACGGCTGTATGTGTGGGTGGGTTTAGGTATATGGTGTAATTGATTTGTATTTTAGTAGGTGTGTATATATCCGAGAGATTTTTAAATAAATTCTTACTTTAATCATATACACTCGGCGCGGCGGCGGCGCACTCGCGACTGTTATATGCCGAGAAATGTCGAGATTTCGAGGCGCGTCATTTGGGAGCGTTTGTATGAAGATAGAATACTGAATGCTTACTTGTACTGTGGTAAAACTAAAACTTGAAAATTGTGTGAATTATAAACATCAAAACCCTTATCAGCAACTAGTAGGCAGCTTCATGTATTTAGCAGTACTTACAAGAACCGATATTGCCTATTCTGTAAAATATCTTAATCAATTCAATAATTGTCATGGAAATGAGCAATGGTTACAAGCTAAAAGAATATTAAGAATAAAGAATATATTTACATACATATATACATATCCTCACGCTGTATCCCTAACGGGATAGTCAGGAAGGACGAAGCGCTAAGCTTTCATCTTATAATAAGTATTTTTGTAAATTTCTGTATGTACTCTCCTCAAGTTCAATTACATAAGTGCAGCAAGTACAACGTGATAGACCGTCTCTAAACATTCCTCAAAATGAACACGTATCGATTAAGAAGTGAATTTTAACGAAATATACATATATTTCGTTATTTTGAATATAACGTATACATGAAATACCTTAATTATCGCTGTTTCCATTACAATAATAATAATAATATACTTAGACATTTCACACAGTGCCATCTAGTCCCAAAGTAAGCAGCACAGCGCTTGTGTTATGGGTACTAGACAACTGATATACTACTTATATACTTTTCTTTTGTAAATAAATACTTATTATACATAAACACCCAGACTCGACGTTACGTTTCTAAATCGCGGTACACAAGAAATGAATTACCTGTTTGTCAATTATTACGGAAGCAAAAAGTTTTGGACATTAATACATTAAATAATACATAATTACACGTTATGTAGATACTCATCAGTGATGACATAAACCAATATGGCCAACAGCGGACAACTAGAGACACTAAAATATTACAACATCAGAATAACGAGGCGAGTAAAATTACTTCTTTTTTTGTTATTGAAAACGTCTCAACGGACTGTCGTCCGGTCGCTGTGACGCAAAACGCTCCACCGCAATATCTCCGCAAGTCGAACTTTGATATAAAATTGTAGCCTCGCCTTTTGTGCCATCTTTTTATACAAGCAAAGGAATATCAATAAGTAAAAAGGTTTTATTTTTAGTATTCTTTTGTTGAGTATGGAACTCGTGTAAACCGCAATGTGATTAAATTGATTCTGTTTTGACAATATTGCGTAACTCAATACAAACGGCTTAAAACTTAATGATTATAAGTTATAACAAATGGTGTGGGTTTTAGCTAATATTAATCTAGTTCTAATAGAAATAATATATGTTACATATTAACGTGTTAGAAAGTGAAACAACCTGTATATAAATATAGACTAATATTATGAGAAGACAGAGTTGTGTGTTTGTTTGTATGTTGGGGATAACCTCTGGAACTACTGAACCGATTTTAAAAATTCTTTCAGAAATAGGAAAATACATTATCCGTGTCAAGTTTAGGCTATCATTATTTTTATTTTTTCGTGAGTTAGAAAAAAAATCATATACACCGAAGCGAAGCGGGGGCGGGTCGCTACATACTATGTATAATTTCAGTGTATTTCTAAGAAGTTAAAAAGTTTTAACTGCAACGATAGCTGACAACTATAATTACCTATTTAGTATTTACATAAACGTAATAAGAATTCAAATTCAAATATTTATTTGCGTAACATGTGTAGTTTGACAAAACTTTTACAAGGTAACAATACCTTTAGGTATATTGAATCCTCACACATTTACCGAATTATTGGGATTCAAAATTTAGAAAAAAAAATATACACAGAAAAATTATCAAATTAAAATGTCAATATTTATCATTTTGGTACTCTTAGACCGAAAAATAACATTTAGCAATCAGCTATTCGTGCAGCACGACTCGAAATTTATTGTATGTTAGATTTTGGATTTTATCCGTTAAATTATCATAGTAATTATTGACGTACAGTCTTTATCACATATGCGAGTTTTTACGCCAGGAAGTCTAATGGGATATCATTGCATTAGGACTACAGTTACATTTTTCATTTGAAATAAATTTGTGTTTTTATATAATTACAAGTTTCATAAATGTATATAGAAGGAATAGTTAGTATTTTAAGTTCTCGAAAAAAGGCTGACAGGTTGTCAAAGAATTTACATTGC
Source organism: Zeuzera pyrina (assembly GCA_907165235.1). Taxonomy (NCBI): domain Eukaryota; kingdom Metazoa; phylum Arthropoda; class Insecta; order Lepidoptera; family Cossidae; genus Zeuzera; species Zeuzera pyrina. The sequence continues at coordinate 19,511,721 of OU015625.1, read as the reverse complement.
ACAAGGTTCTTATACACTGCTTATGTGCTATAAATAATCTACTTACGTTTAGAACTAACGTCTATGACTATATGCCTATTTAATTATTATTTTAAATGCTCAGCATAACATGTAAACTTTTATAATCAAAGAAGTAAATTATATTTTTTTTTAAAGGTGAATGCCTAACATAGGTACAAACACTATTTAACAGCGAGTTAAAATGTAAATTGATTGTCAATATCATTGAAATAAAATACAAATTGCTCCGAACATACGTCCTCTCCAATCACCTATAAAAGAATTTATCAGTAAAATTTGGATAAAGTCAATACGACGAACGAAGATTATTAGCGTCGCATTTTACCTTCTACACAATTGTAAAACACTTTTTTTAAATAATAATTTGTGTTAACAACTTTTTCACAAAAAAATGCGAAGCATGGACGATGCGCCAGAGCGGCTTCCAGATAGTTTTTAACCAACTTAAAACAAAGGAGGATGTTTTCAATTCGACTGCATGTTTTTTTTTGTATATTTGTTACGCGATTGCTCCGCCAATTATGAATTGATTTGTTTAGTAGGTCATACTTCAGAATTGGTCTCGTTTAAATTTCACAGGTACTGGTGTTTGAACTTCGAAGATACACCAAATAACACGACCTGGTTATAACCTTTATTTATATATATGATTCTCTTAAATATTGTTGCACTCCAGAATTAGAAGGAAGTAAATTGCAGACATGTCCTAGATATTTATTTAGGCTAGAACCCTCGAAAAGGAGAAATAAAAAAAAATTAAGAAAATAAATTAAACCGCCTTCAAAAATAAACACTGAAAAGTACAAAATAATTATCCTTTACTAATTAAAAATTCAGTATAATAAAAATAACTTTATAAGTACGATACACATACCTATATAATTGTTAAATTAAACGAACTTACCTGAAGTGAAGTTCTATTTCAATTTTACGAATTTTACCATTATGGAACACTTTGCAGCAATATGGAATGTTGCGCTTGACTTCAAAATCTACAAAGCAAATCAAAAAATTTTTAACACATCCTGTCATCCGTGGTGTGTCTATGCCATTCCTCTATATTCACTATCCGTATGAAGTGCCCGAACACCCTTAAACCATAGAACTTAGGTGAACATATTGTGTTCATTGGGGTAGGGTGGGTTGTTCCATGACGGTGAAATTCGTAAAATTGAAATAGAACTTCACTTCAGGTAAGTTCGTTCAATTTAACAATGTATTCTTTCACGATCATGGAACACTATGCAGATGTTTAAAGCCAAAGGTTGTGAGTGTATTAGTACTAAAATAAAACTGTATTATTTTAGAAATATATAAATACACCCTGTCAAGAAAGTACCGGGAAAAGATCAATAATACACGAAATGTTACTTATTCATCCAAATTTATTTTATCACCTTCAAAGTATGCTCCATCAGAAACGATACACTTACGTCAACGAATAATCCAATCATCAAAACATTTTCCAAACGCTTTTTCCGGAATTTAGTTCAGTGCTCACCGTGAATTCTCCTTTATGTCTTCTACCGAATGAAAACGGGTGCCACGAAGTGGTAATTTGAGTTTAGGAAAAAGAAAGAAGTCGGCTGGAGCCATATCTGATGAATGAAGTGGTTGCTCGATGGTATTTGTTGAGGTTTTGGTCAAAAATTCGTTCACAATGATGGCCTTGTGCGAAGGCGCATTATCGTGGTGCAAAATACAAGAATTTTCTTTCCACAAATCTGGCCTTTTTCGTTGAATTTGCTCTCTTAAACGCCGCATAACGCCCAAATAATATATTCTTTATTTACCGTTTGACCTTCCGGCAAGAATTCCGAGTGCACAACACCGCGATAGTTAAAACAGTCAATATGACTGACTTTTGATCAACTTTGGCGTGGTTTTTTCGGTTTCGGTTCAGTTGGAAGGCGCCACTCCGAAGCTTGTTGACTAGTTTGCATGAGAAACTCGTAAACCCACGTCTCGTCACCCAGGTCTTTTGGGACTAGCCGAGCGGCAACATGTTTCATACCCAAGTGATTATTTAAAATGATAAGGATCGACTCGTAAGACACAGAAAGTTCGGCAGCTATCTCTCTCAAACTTGAATGAGCATTTTCAGTCACTATTTCCTTCACTTTTGCGATGTTAACTTCAGTTGCAGACGTTGATGGCCTACCAGAGCGAGGCAAATCTTCCATCACATCTCGACCGCTTTTGAACGCTTTGTATCACTCATAAGCACGTGTTTTTGATAAAGTCGATTCACCGTAAGCCTTCTGTAACATTTTCAGTGACCCCGAACACGAAATTTAATTCGTGATGCAAAATTTAAGACAAACTCTTTGTTCGATGCTTTCATCCATTATGAAATTCGCAGTACACACTAGAATGATTTAACTAAAAACAGCACTGTATTTAATCTAAGTAACAAATGCAACTCAAACTCCGCGCCAAAATGGAAAACAGTTGTGCCAATCTAACAACAACAAAAAAAACAAAAAATTGAATTTGGAACCACAAACAAATCATCCATTCCCGATACTTTCTTGACTGAATGTAAAACAAAACTGGTAAATCAAACTTCAACTATAAACTTATAATCATAAACATTTTAAAATCATTAGCTATCACGTTCCACAATAAACTCAGTATTTTCAACCACTAAGCATTGCAAACCTTAAATTCAAATTTCAACAATAATTTTTAAGAAAAAGCCCTTGCCAGCCTGACAGCAGTAATTACATTAGGAAAAATTCTACATGGAGAACTCCATGTGGAATAAATTCTACTATGAAAATATAACTACTAGACTAGGTACTATGAAAATAGAACTATTTTCATAGTAGAATTTAATTGAAAATAAAATAGAAGTATTTTCATAGTAACATTTATTATTTTATATTGACATTATAACTATAATTTACAATTATTTTAGAGTGGTAATACGGAGTGTATTACCACTTTCCAAGTCAGAACATGTTGTAGTAGGTTACGTTTTCCGGGGAAAACAATATAACAAATGTTATGTAAATAAAAACAAAAGCAGTTTTTTTCTTAATAAAAGTATTAAAAAAAAAATCAAACAAAAAATATACACATATATGTATATGGTATAGAATCTTATTATTATTATACATATTTATAATAATAATTAGTTTAATTATTATTATTCCTTATTTAATTATTATTATATATAAATATGTATAATAATAATTAGTTCAAATAAATCTTTCAAATTTTGTTTTCTAGAATAGCATTAATAAAGTTCTTTGATAAGTACAAGTAAATAATAATCAAAGAATAAAGTTATTTGTTTATAGCAATGGTATACCATAATATTGAGCAAATATGAATGATCTCTTTCTTTTGTTGCATTTAAATGATAAATAATATTCCTCCTTGAACAATCTTCTGGTTTGACTTTATAAACATATTTATATAATATTTAGAATATTATTTATTGTAATACTTCCTATCTTTCAGACCACCCCCAGTTTTCAACGTGAAAATGTGTAATATTTTCTAATAATACCTATATCTACCTTCTATAAATTAAATAAAGGCCGTGTTTTGGATTGGATAACGAAAGAATTTTTTAACTTTTAAAATTAAAATAAAACAGATCTATGTTATTATCTGTATGGCCGTTTAGAACTATTTGTTGAAAAGCTGAATTGGGTTCATAGTCAGCAACTATATTTTTTCCTTTTTATTAATGTTAGTACGTAAAGTTATATAAATATGAAAAAATCTCTCTATTAATTTCCAGCTGTTGCCAAATTTTACAAGTGATGCTGTTTAAATGAGAATATTTGATGTCCCCTTCTCTCTTGATCTATAATATAATATTTGTATTTTAACAATTCTTATTAGGATTTTGCAATTATTTTACCCTTATTTCCACACATCGTAGTCCAATAACTTGAGTGATTTGTGTTTTTGTTCCCCTACCATTCAGGATTCGGATACTCTTATATTAATACTGACGCCCTCCAATCAGGGCATGAGACATTTGCAAATAATTCTAAGACATATTCATTCCTTTTGGGTTAGTTTCTGAGCCCGCCTCTGGGCTTGTTGTCCTGTGGGGATAGTCTTAGATGATAGACGGGTTCTCCAGTTTAGATTCTTTAAAGTGATAGATTTAAACTTTGCAGGCCATGTTTTAGGGAGAGTTATCTGTTGTTGGTGTCCAAATCTCTCCAATGGTGTCTGCTGTTTTCAGGCATTCGCCTAAAGTGACGCCAAATAATTAAGTACCAATTGCCACTGCGTCAGTTACTATTTGTTTTACACGATTTACAAGCGTCAGTATAGTGATGTTATGTGACAGCTTCGTAATGGTTTATATTCAATTAACTTTACATTGTTAATGTTCTCTTTCATGATGTCTGTCAGCATAGCTCCAAGCCATGACAGAACCCTGCCTGTCAAAAACTATTCTATTCTAATTTTTTTCCCCATTTTAATGTCTCTTCGTTTATTATACCTTCACCCCCCAATGCTACTAGGAACTCTTTAGTTAAAGTTTCTGTAACAAGCATAGAAAAACCAAAGGATACTTGTTATTTATTCTCTACATTTTAAGCTTTAAGATACAAATTTGAGATAAGGAATATTTTTAGCTGTAATGTAAGTTTCTGTCTGCCCTCTCATGACAGCTCTATAAAATATGGACTAGTATTATTTTGGTGAATTTCTAATTAACATAATGAGTTAAAAATCTATATATATATATATTTATATATATATATATATATATATATATATATATATATATATAGTATACATAATATACTAAAGACAGACTTCTAATTATCTATATTTTAAGATTTAAGATAAATCTAAGATAACAAATATTTTTAGCTGTTGTTAAAGCCGATAGGTTTGACCTTATGTACTATGGGTATTAGGGTTATTAAATAAAACCTTAATTGTTCTGTGTTCTAGCTTTCTCTTATATTTCATGCATTACCAACAAAGTTATATTGACCTTACATTTATAAATATTGACAACATTTAATTATGTATTACACCATCTACATATATAAATAGATTATGTATTACACCATCTATGTTTTTATCTTTAACAGCTGTAATCTAGGTCTCCATCTGCCATCTCGTGACTGCTCTATGAAATATAGACCATTGTTATCTTGGTGAATTTCTAGTCGACATAATGAGTTAACTATTGTGTATACTAAAGACACTTAGACTTTTTATTTTAAGGTTTACATTTTAAGGTTTAATATAAAATTTAAGGTAAAATTGAAGACTAAACCTTTTGTAAAATGATGTTGTAAAAATAATGCCTGGCCTAGTTTCTTGTCGGTTCTTCTCAGTGTCCAGGTTTACTTTTCTCTTCTCTTTGAATCGAACTAAAGTAGATTTGACGTTCAAAAATATCTTGTAATTGAGTTTACTAGAATAAATTGATTTGACTTTGACTTTGAAGATAAAAAATATCAACAAACTAATTATTGAACACAGCTAATAATAATATACTCAGACATAATAATATTACTCTGTACTCACGTTTAATCGGTCTAGAAACTAAAGTGCCTGTTAAAAAAAAATTAAGGCAAAACAGTTAGTGCTGAGAGACAACTTTGCTATAATACACCGGAAAGTAGTGTGTTAATTCTATCGTCGCACGAAGTGTCAGCTGAGGCTCAGAATGTGCTGGCGCAAGGCTTAAACTTTGCGATTGCTCCAAACAAGGTACCGGTGGAGTCAGTAATTTCAAGCATCGAGAACTATCTTATGCGCAACAAGGTGCCCGGACCGGAAGCTGAATGCCTTAGGCAGGATATATCTGCGATCATACGTAGACACAAGAATCCGAAACCGAACATTTGAAGGCAAGAGTTCCAGGCACTGAAGTCTCTACGCAGAAATCCCGATATCCTCGTGTTACCGGCAGATAAGGGTAATGCAATTGTCACATTAGATACGGTAAAGTATGAACAGAAAGTTACACAGCTAGTTATATAATACTTATATACCAGTACTTATAAAAAGATAAACTACAATCCAACAGCTCGGGTAGCTTCGAAATTAAACAATTTTAAATCCACGCTGTCAGATGGAGAGAAAAACGGTTACGTCCTAGGACCCAACACCTCTTAAAATGTGCGGACTGCCAAGAATACACAAACCAAACTAGCCTTTACGTCCCATTGTGAGTCAAATCGACTTGCCCACTTACAAAATTTCACTTCACATGGCAAGTATCTTGCAGACAGTGACTGGCAAAACAACGAGCTTTGTAAAAGACTCCACACATTTCATCCATCTGTTGGAGGACGTCAAAATCCAAAACGACGAGATAATGGTTAGTTTCGACGTGGCGTCTCTGTTCACAAATGTACCAGTGGCAGAAGCTATTGATATAATAAAACAACAGTTAATAGTGAACAACTTACCTACTGAGTATCTGGGATTGATAGAGTTTTGCCTTACGAAAGGCTATTTTCTCTGGTGAAAGGATTTCTATCTGCAAATAGATGGAGTGGCGGTGGGCTCACCAATAGCACCAGTCGTGGCCAACATATTTATGGAACATTTCCAGGAGAAAGCGTTGAAGAGGGCGCCATTAAAACTAAGATACTGATGGAGATACGTGGACGATGTGTTTGCTGTAGTTTCCAGACAGGTTGTAAGGCAACTATTGGACCACCTGAACCAAATACATCCAAAGATATTTTTTACCGCAGAGGAAGAAAAAGACGGAACTCTCCCATTTTTGGATGTACTAGTGAAGCGGGAATCGAGTAGAAGCCTGGTACATACGGTATAAAGAAAACCGACACAAACATAAGAGCAGATTCCCATCACCATCAGTCGCACCTATCTTCAGTGCCACGCACTCTCATTAATCGTGCACTTCGTCTATGCACGATTATTCTCAATTCCTAGACTCGGAATTGATACATGTGCGGCAGGTGTTAGGCTCCTGTTAGCAGGCCTCAGATTGCAGAGCGAGTCCCGGCATTTTTACCATACATGCGAGGGGTAACGGATCAAATTGGACACCTGTTACGCCGTAGATATAGCATCAGGACAATATTCCGTCAATATAGATTAGAAGACTTTTACGATCGAGGCTCACCGAGCACATCCGCAGTGTGCGTAAAATGGACAGCAACACCTCGGCGGTGGCAGAGCACGCCCCTAAACTCCGACACCTCATATTATATTAGGTTCGATAAGTTGAAAGTTTTGGCTCGGGAAAATAACTTTGTGTCTCGCAAGCTCTTGGAAGCCATCGAAATCGACCACCGGCCTAATTTTAATAGAGACAAAGGAGATGGGCCCTGCCGCTTACTCGGAAACCTGTGTTGTTAAACTCGACGCGGAAAAAGATCGATAGTGCTGACGATTATGTAGTGGACATCGTGAGTACATTTTGTGCGCCCGTAAACACCACCAATGACATGAATGCATCGGTCTCGTCGAGCTCGTCGTCATCGCCGGCGCACCCCGCGCCTCTCGCTCTGTCAAGCCGCGCGTTGCGAGCTCGAGCGTGCAGTGAGAGACGGGACGCGTCCGCGAACTCATTCCACTCACCCTGATGATGGACCTCTGATAGGTCCGAAACTAGTCGGTACCTAGAAACGTGAGTACAGCCGTGTTCAATAATTAGTTTGTTAATAATGTCTCACGAAAGTTTTAATAATTTAATAAAAAGTATTTTTAATTCTAATCTAGGTCTCCGTCTGCCCTCTCATGACAGCTCTATAAAATATGGACCATTGCTATTTTGGTGAATTTTTATTCAACATTATGAGTTAACTATAGTGTGTAATAAAGACACTTGTTCTGTTGTCCTCGTGCGACAAGTACCAATATAATGATAATAAAATTAGATTTACGCTAAGTAGTTTATTACGTCGTATACTCTGAGGTTAGTGACTGTAACTCTGTACCAGCTTGTGATAGAGTGACAGTCTCATTTGAACTCATTTAGACTTGGTACACTTCTCCAATTTTCTTTTTTTCCTGGCGATTCTCATATCTTCTTCATTCTTTAATCTTCTCCTGCATTTTCAAAGGACAGTCATCTTCTTTTTTATTAGTCTTTCTCATTATGATACACTTTATTTTTTAAATAAGCTTTAGATGAAGTACGTAAAATAACCGCAAAGACACTTTTTGTGAATTGAGAGTGAAGGGTCAGAACAGAATTGGCTCTATAAGAATACTATTTTTGGGTAGGGTAGGTTAGGTTAGTATGTTAACTACAACGCGCGAGCCGAGCAAGTGAAACGATCGTGCCTCGGTAGCGGCCGGCAAAGTGCCAGAACAGAATCGGCTCATTAAATTTGACAATCAGTCTTAAGAAATCGCAAAATCGAATTCTATCACAGACACCACAATAATACACCTCATTGTTTGCACCTCACTACTCGCTTGTTTGTATACATAAACAAGTGAGCAGTAGTTGATCTGAATACTTGTTAGAACCATGAACTCTAATTAAAATGACAAACTCGGAGAAAATAAAATAGTAAATGCGGGAGCTAATGATTGTCTTTGTTGTAGATAGGGATGCTTTCCGTTACTAATTTTGTTACTGATAAAACTTTTCGTTAAACATGTCTCACGTTAGAAATACCGGCAACTAAACGGTATTGACGTAAATTAATATCGTTTTAACGTTATTACCCTACAACAAGCCACACTTGTGCATGACGCCTCCAAACCGATAACGCATGGCGTTTGTGGCGCTCGGTTCGTGGAATGGCAACAGTTACCGAAGCTATGAGTTGTATTATGAACATTGAACACATAGTGCAATAGAATTAGATTATCAATTTACATTAATTGTGGTACTAATGATTTTTGGCACATCGATAGAGTTATGTCTGTGTATGATTACCTTAAATTCGCAACCTATTTGGAAGTCCGGAAAATGGTGAAAATTGAGAAAATCTTGGATTTTTGAATTTTGAGGATACCACGTGTTTGGAGTACAAATACCTACCTACTCAAGCAATTTGGACCGGTTGCGACATACGGAACATACTTAAATTTAAAAAAAGTGATTTTTCGTCTTTATCTCCTAGGCAAAATTTGTGGTATTAGTTGCGAACTCATCGGACACTAGTTTTAGCTTAATATACTTAGTTTTAAGTTTGCAACCGGTTGCGACCTACGGAACCCTAAGAAAATACTTTTTTCAAAATTCTACTTCCAGCAAAATTAGTGTAGTCAATATTATTGCTTATATCACATTTATAGGTCTTATTCCAACTGCATTGTGATCGCAACCTCTGAAACCACTACGGAACATAGTCTATTTTGTAAATTAAATATACGCTTATTACGCATATTTCGAGTTGAACGCGAGCGGCGCGGAAGACAGGGTACGGCTCGAGCGACTACGACTCGCCGTGCGGTTCATTCATACATTGTTAAATATTAACGCATTAGCAAGCAATTATTCCAAAGTGAAAAGAGATGAACGTAGACCCAAAAGTCGGAATGGTGGAGTGTTTTCTTTTTATAATTATGAGAAATAGGTAATAATTTTATCTTAACAACTTTTGACAGTAGAAAAAAAAATACACCGATTTGTTTTCGTTAAGAAATATAGGCAGTCATTAAGAATTGCCGACAGAAGTGAAAATCTAAAATTATGAAATAATGTAAAAAATTATGTCCAGTCAGACTATTATACATTTTCAATTAAAATTACATTTATTTTCAAATATTCCTACGTATATTTTTCTACCTGAAATTTCGTTAGTATTTGCTAATAAACCCGAAATTTGAAATGAATGTCAGTTTGCATAACTAGGTTTGAATTGAACATCTAAGGCTTTTTTGCAAATTTTTCAGTCTAAAATTTGTATAATATAAGGTAATAAACAATAACTTTGCTTTAGTAACCATATTTCTGAAAATTTTATATATAAATTGTGAAGAACTGATTTATTAACAAAAAGTACATACATATGTTAATATTTACAAACTTAAATCTACACATTATCTTAAATAATATAAATTTAAAATTGTTATAAAATTTAATAGATTTTTTAATTTTAAAATCCACGAGGAAAATACTATCGAACACATAGGAATTTGTTTTACCACGCTAGTGAAATAACTCATAACTATAATGCAATGAGTATTACATAGGTAATACTCATTGCATTATGTATAGCAGAGGTTAAATATAAAAAGAAAGAATAAATATCATGTCGTGACGCGAACTCATAAAATTTTACTCATCAAAATTTAATTTAAATTTGGAATTCTAAGTACAATGAAAGACGTCGATATTCACACTGAAATCATAGGTATTAAAAATCGACTTTATAGGTAATGATCTAATAAAAAAATCGATTAAGGTTAATGACTTTGGGTTCCACTTCTTCTTTGTTTTTGTATTAATGATGTTCTAGCTGTACCGCGACTTCTTCCGCATGGAAAAATTTTCCGTGACTTTTCCGAGTTAGTGTTTCTTTTTCATCCCTTTATGGGTAGATTTTTCATAAAAGTAGCCTTTGTGTTTTCCTTTAAAAAAGTCTATCACTGTCTTAAACATCGTAATCGATTAACCGATTTAGCATTTCCCACACAAAGTTTTATCCCCGTTTCCATCCCGTTATGAAAAGATTTTTGATAAACGAAGCAGCCTATGTTCGTCTCCCGGTTTCAAACTAGATAGTTTAAAGTTCGATTCTATTTCGATTTCCAGTTCGATTTTGATGGCACGGAGATCCATGCCATAAAAATCGAACTGGCGGTTTAGCCGTGAAAACATAACAGACAGACTGACATACTTTGGCAAGAATAATACTTATTATTATGAGATAGTATGGATCGTATAGCATACTATGTACATTTTAATGTACATTTTATGTTTAAGAAAAAATATTATTTTCGTAATCTGCACCGGGAGCAACTTCAAAAATGACACCCATATCATTTTACTAAAAGAATAATGTCCTCCATCTTGTATTTTAAGATCAACGTCATTTTCGTAATCTACACCTCGAAAAACCTTAAAAATGACGCCTATATCAATTTATTGAATACCTATAGTAATGTCTGCCATTTCAGATTTGAAAATAGACTTTTGTAAGCAGTACTCCGAGAAACCTCGAAAATGATACCCATGTCATATCATTTAAAAAAATTAACATGAATTATTAATTTTTTTTAATTATGACAATGACGTCGATTTGAAAATAGACGTCTTTGTCATAATTAGTTAGCCGAAGAACCTAGAAATTTCACCCATTATCACTTTATACAAAAAAATAATTTCGGTCGAGTACCCAGCATGTGTTGCAATGCCGCACGTGCGCAGATCACATAATATACAGAAACCTTCTCCTGTGTTGTCCATTACATTGGATACCGATACTATAGAAGATCTTCAACAAAAAGTCACTTCCTTTCGCGTAGCATCCGCTATATTGAATTTATGATGACGTCACATGTTCAGTAACCTTCCTTTGCGTCTTCCATTTCATTTGATACCTATATTTATTTATTTATCTATTTATTTACGCCAATCGGTATTATACATACACATTAAACACATAAAATAAATTTAAGTAGGTCGCATTATGATATGAACCTAATTACAAAAGATGTTACATTTAATTAGTACATAACAATTTTTTATGTTAGCTGAAAATGACGAAAGGGATCCTCCAAAAAAGTTGACATCAGGAAAGTATTGATTCACCAATCTGGCCATTCTATTTCTGGGTCCATTATGGACTTAATTTTTGTTTGATATTTTAACTGTTAGTAATCTTCTCGCTCTCAGCTCAACCCTTGCACAAATAAAACCAAAGTCAGCCAAAATCTCCGGTGAATCAATCATTCCGTTGATAATTTTGAAAAAGAATAATAGGTCGGCCACCTGTCTACGACTGATTAAGCTACTTATATTGGTGATATATATCGCCGACACTGTTCACATCCTCAGAACAGATAGAATAGTGTAAGCATTTACAGAATTATGGTTGAACTTTTTCTATAAGATTGATGTGTTGTTCTGTGAATGGAGACCAAACAACAGATCCATACTCCAGTATGGGCCTGACGAATGCTGAGAAAAGATGTATCAATGTTTTGACATCCTTAAACTCTTTGCTTGCTCTACAAATAAAACCTAGGCATCGAAAGGCACGAGATGTTATACTATTAACATGGTCAGTGAATTTTAACTTATCGTCAAAAATCACACCAAGGTCTTTTATTGTTTTGACGGTTTGGATAACTTGTCCATTGAGTAGATAAGTAGTGGGCAGTCGGCTGTGAGAACATGAAAAAGAGATCACTGCACATTTTTTTATGTTTAATGGCAACTTATTCTTCACACACCAATTCTCAATCTCGCATATGTCATGCTGGAGGATATGTAGGTTATTTATTTCTCTGTAGATCTTCATGTCATCCGCCTATAACTGATATTCTGACCTGATGCCATCACCAATGTTATTCACAAAGACTATGAACAGAATTGGCCCAGATGCGAGCCCTGTGGGACTCCAGATGTAGTATAAAATTCATTTGATAGGTAGCCATTGACTCGTACTTGCAGGCACCTATTGCATAGGTACGTGCACAACCAATCCAGAGCTTTAGATCTTACTCCATAGAGACTCAGTTTCTTTAACAGGATTTCATGATCGAAGGCCTTGCTAAAGTCTGTGTAAAGCGCGTGCACTTCACTTCCCCTGTCTAACGAATTAACTATAAAGGCAATATACATATATAGGTTGGTGGTTGTAGATCTGCCGCCAACAAAACCATGCTGCCTAGGAACTATATTGTTTTTGAAGGTAAAAGTTAATTGCGGTAAGACTATTTTCTCCATAAGTTTAGCTAGCGATGACTGAATGCATATTGGCCTATAGTTTGTAACATTAGATTTATCACCAGATTTATGAATGGGACTGATGTAGGACAATTTCCATGCTGTAGGAAAATTGCCAGTTTCTAACGATTTATCAAAAAGATGTGTGACAGGTTCGCAGATTACCACAGCACATTTCTTTAAAAAAATGTTTGGTATTCCGTCCGGCCCAGCTCCTTTAGTAATGTTCAATAAAGACAATTGACGATAAACGTCATCAAAGCGGACTTCAAACTCTGAGATATGCGCATCCGGGATTTCATTATGATTTCGAAACTCTTCCGAATCAGCAACAAGGTCAGGTGGCTGATCAGATATTGGTTTGTAAATACCTTTGAAAAATGAAGCAAATAGATTGCTAACCTTATTACCCTTAGAGGTAGATATATTATTCCAAGCCATCGTTGATGGAATATCGGCATCATTACGTCGTTTATTTTTAATAAATCTCCAGAATTTGCTCGCATACCTCCTCAAACCATTCTCAACCTTGGCTAAATAGTTCTGATAACAAAATGTACTTAATTTTTTACACTCAGACCTCAGTTTACTAAAAATCAAGTAATTATTGTGAGTTTTCTGTTTTTTAAAATTCCTATGTGCTATTTTCTTTTTTTTTTTGGTTATATATATAAGTTCATTGGAGAACCAGCAAGGATAATCATTAATCTTTTTTTTATTTAATGGTACAAATTCCTCTATTCCTTTATTAATGGTTTCATAGAGCTAGTTTACCTTATCATCAATATTATCTATTTTGTATAATTCAACCCAATTGATCCTTAGAAAATAATTATTTAAGGCTGTGTAATCAGCACTATATTGTTGGTGTTGAACAAAAAAGTTAGCCATATTGGATTTATGATGACGTCACATATACAAAAACCTTCTTCTGTGTATTTCTTATCATTTGATACCCATATTGATGGAGGTCTTGAAAAAAAGTTATTTCCTATTGTGGATCATCCACCATATTGGCATATCATATTGCATATGATGACGTCACATATACAAAAACATTTGCTTTCGGGCAATTACTATATCTGTACCAAATATCATCATAATCGGTTCAGCGGTTTAGCATTTCCCATACAAAGTTTCATCCCCCTTAGGGATAGATTTAAAAAAAAAGATAGCCTATGTCCGTTCTCTGATGTCAAACTGTCTATCGGTCCGGTGGTTTAACAGTGAAAACGCAGACTTTCGTATTTATAATATTAATATGGATGTAGATAATTTTTTATTTATTTCGATTCAGATAAAACATAACACCGTCTCAGTTTTATTTCCAAATATATTTTCATTGTACGTACTACATTTTCATTGTACATACATATACGAAAAAAGCACTTCCTTCCGGTGACGTGTTGCACGGTGGTCTGTGAGGTTTCGATTTTTAATCTTTTGATTGAGTGGGTCGATTTCGATAAAATAGACACTATATGTTACTCAGATAGAAGGTTTATTTTATTCAGAAATTAGATTTTTAATTCAATAAGTGGTATATTCGTGATGTGATTACAAATGAAGACAGTCTACGATTTTATTACGTGTATAGATTATTCAAAAAAATTTGATACAAGTGGACTCTGCTTCAATTAATTTTATTTCGACTTGTTGGGCGTAAATTAATTATTACTAAATTTTGCATATTGAAAGATGTATGAAAAGATAATAAAAATAAACGTAAACTAAAATGAATATACACGTTTACATACATACATACATATCTTCACGCTGTATCCCTAACGGGGTAGTCAGAGCGGACGGAGCGCCACGCTTCACGATCGATACATACTTCTTTAGCTTCCTCAAATACGCGTATAAAAAGAGTTAAATGTTATTTTAAATGATGCTTCTTTAAGTTCTGTAAAAAGGTTACACTATAGTTAGGACAATAAATCGATTTTTTTTTAAATCACTGTCCTGTATAGTCAGTAAAATACAGATACGCTGAATTTTTGTTAAAACAAAAAAAATATAAATTATTTTTCGAAAAAAAAAGAAGACATAAAAAGTCTTTTGTTTAAGCAGTACTCATCACTCACCGACATCCCGTCTTAACTAAATTTTTATTTCAAATATTAAAAACAGTTATCATACGCAACGCTAATTTCAACGCTAGGTCCCGTGCCTGTATCGCCCGCCGCGCGCCGCACGCATTCTCCTCGCAAGACTCGTAATTATACGTACTTTTTATTTACAAAATAGACTAGGTTCCGTAGTGTTTTCAGAGGTTGCGGTCAAAAAGCAGTTGGAATACGACCTATAAATGTGATATAAGCAATAATATTGACTACACTAATTTTGCTGGAAGTAGAATTTTGAAAAAAGTATTTTTTTAGGGTTCCGTAGGTCGCAACCGGTTGCAAATTTAAAACTAAGTATATTAAGCTAAAACAAGTATCCGGTGAGTTCGCAACTAGTACCACAAATTTTGCCTAGAAGATAAAGACGGAAAATCACTTTTTTTAAATTTAGGTATGTTCCGTATGTCGCAACCGGTCCAAATTGCTTGAGTAGGTAGGTATTCGTACTCCAGACACGTGGTATTCTCGCAACTAGTACCACAATTTTTGTTTTGGAATTATTCAAAAATCCAAGATTTTCTCAATTTTCACCATTTTCCGTACTTCCAAATCGGTTGCGAATTTAAGGTAATCATATACAGACATAACTCTATCAATGTGCCAAAAATCATTAGTACCACAATTAATGCAAAATCATGCCTAATTGTGAGCTAATTCTACTGGACTAACACTGCTTATCGCGTATGCGAAAAGTACTTCCTGCATTATTTTTCTTAATTTAGCAGCTTATGTGAACAAAGTGGGTCGAAGGAAACACCAAAGTATTTTATTTTTTATTTTATTTTATTTTATTTATTCAGGAAACCTTACAGCCTAAAACGACTAAATCTAATTTACATATAAGTTTAAATCAAGGCCAATTACAAGATTTCACCTATAAATGTTATACAACATAGTAAATTGGACAGCACGTGGGAAATCAGAAGTGTAGATTGGAAACAATAACACCAAACTGGTAATTTAAAAATAAAATGATAACAATGATAAAATAAACAGAAAAAATAAAATAAGACTATAATTATGATACAGTTAAGTTATAACAGCATTTGAGAATAGTGACCCACCAATTTTCGCCTTATCGATTTGTAGCTATCTATAAATACATCTATGTCGACCTGTGAAAGAAGTTCATTTGCCTTATGTGGAGAACGCCAGAGAAAGGAGTTTTGATGGTAGTTTCTCTTTACTAATGGTGTTGCAAACAAATAATTTTTTTTTCGAGAAGAATAAGTTGGTACTTTAAAGCCTACTCTAGCCAAAAGTTCTGGACTATCAATGTCTGCTCTGATAATTTTTAATAGGTAGATAAAGTCAGCAATATCTCGCCTTACACTCAAAGGCAGAAAGTGAAAATTTCTGCATCGCTTCCCGTAGCTATCGCCAGCATATTCCATTGAACAGTTCGTTTTCAGTTCTAGATATTTAATAAATTTTCCCTGTATACCTTCAATACGATTTACATAGCAATCCCCACTTGCGAGCAATATTCAAGGTGACTTCTAACATAACTGCAGTACAATATTTTTAAAGTCTTGACATTATTAAAACAAGTTGAAGTCCTCATAACGAAGCCCAAACTCTTAAGAGCTCTTGTAACGATAGAATTTAAGTGAATTCTGTGCGTTGCCTTAGTGTCCTGTATTAATCCTAGATCTCTAACATAATCAACTCTGCCTAACTGCCGTCCTTTTAGAGTGTAATTTGTGTATAATGAAGACATTTTACGCGAGATAGATATAAAATAACATTTAGATATGTTCAAATTTAATTTGTTATCGGCACAATATGTATCAAAGCGATTGAGGTCCTCTTGAAGATAAACAGCGTCTTCATTACAGTCAATAGATTTCAATATTTTCATATCGTCGGCGAATAAATAAAATTTAGAATATTGGAAACACCTGTTTATTTAAAATATAATAATACCTGTATACCTGTGTATTTAAAATATAATAATACTATTTGCTCTTTGTGCCAGTGAAATGACTAATTGGACTTTTTTGCCATTTTATTAGATTGTACATAGTCAAATTAGCCAAAAGTTGATAACAATTTAAGCAGATTTGTGCTAAGGTTAGATAAAATATGAAAATGTAAATAGAGCTACATATTGTTATTGTTTGTAAATAGACCAACATATTATATGGGTATCGTTACTTTTCATTGTTATCGTAACGGTATTAGTAAAATTACCAAAATACCGGTAATTTGGTACCTAAAAGGGAGAACCACATTCATCGATGTCAATTTAATTTTGTAGAAAAGTCATTGTTTTAACATCAGTAATCAGTAGTAACGAAAATTATATGTACGTCTCTGACTATTTTCAAACAGAATAACGTTCCAAAATACTTGAGCATTTTCCAGCGCGCGGAATATGCCTTTTGCCACCTTTGTGTAAAACTTATATAAAAAGTAATTAAAAAATGTATGCTAAGTGTAATATGTGACTGCAAAGTACACATTAAAAATGAATCTTAATTCTTTAATGAATTAAACCTATTATATAAATTTAAAACGTGGTGAGGAGGTCTTTTTAACGCTATCTATACTATATATAACCTCTTTTATTACCATTATTGTTGAACAATTCATGTGTCTCCCATATTACGCCGGCCTCTCAAAGGTGTTATAAGTAGAGGAACAAAAAGAAAACCCATACCTCTTTTCTCACAAGTGAAATGATAACAAAACCAAACACATAAGTTACCAAACCAGTTTTCTTCATTAATAATTTTGTCTAATCTTCTATTTTTCACATGTATTACACAATTATACAACCACTGTGATTTATTAGAAATTGAATCCATTTTAAAAACCGTATTTTAAGTGAAAATATCGGAAAGGCGTGAAATCTTTTTGGCACAAAAAACCATCGTCTATATAGAAGAATGGCATAGATATATCACAGCTGACAGGATGCGTTCAAAATTTTTTGATTTGCTTTGTAGATTGTGAAGTCAAGCGCGACATTCCATATTGCTGCATAGTACTCCATGATGGTGAAAGAGTAAAATTAAATGTGTTGGTTACTGAAGTCGATGCGAAGACTACCAAACTAATAAACTTTTGTTGTTGCACACTGATTTGCCGCCGACTTCAGTAACTGTCAAATTTAATTATATACGTATGTGTATCGTACTTAGAAAGTTATTTTTATTGTACTTGAGTTTTGAGTAGGATAGGTTATTTTTTTTTTTAGTTCTTTTTTCTTTCAGTGTTTTTTATACATATGATATAGTACACCTTATTATACCTTCTGTTCCTAGTTATTAATCATATTATTATTTATTTATTGAAAAACTACAACTATTACATGTTAATTTTTGTTACTCGCACATAATATTTCGTTTTATAATTGATTGATTGATTGACATGTGATTCATTTTTGTAACTATAAATAATGAAATAATAATCCAAGTTTGAACTGTTAAAGAAAATAAGAAAATACATTCATTCATTCATTATGCCAGAATAGTTTTTCTCATTTGGACTAATTAGTAGAATGAACAGACATTTATTTACATTATATCAGCTTAATACAGTCTATCGCGGTTTTTTTGCATTTCACAACTATTGGTTAATTTCAACAGACAATTAGGTACAGAAACCAACAATATAGCTGAGTTTTCTTATTTTGTAATACTTATAAAAATCAAAAATTTATCATAAGGGGTGCGTAATTTCGAGGCACTTCAGCAGGGTTTACATAAATTCAGCCATTAAAGTAATAAATGAAAGGCGAAGAAGTTAATAATATAATTTACCCTCAAGAGGAAAATCATAATGATTATTATTAGCTTTGCTTTATTTATGGACTGCTAAGCTCTCGTCCTTAGAAGATTGATACTTGCCTGTACATGTTAGTAAATTAATCATGAACCTAAATTATAATTTATCTTCCTAATTTTTGGTTTCTCTAAAATATGCAATAATATTTTTTGTAATTACAGTTACTAATTTCTTCGATAACTAGAAAATAAAACGTCGGATGCAACACAATTCAAAACAACAATGCGTTGTTTTGAATTCCGGTAAAGATATAAGCACGCGGCACGAAAGTTGAGATATAAGGCACCACTTAATTTGACAGGAGCTGCTGTTATAAATCGTCACCGCGCTTGTCAAAATTACGTGGTCCCTCAGGTCTCATCTTTAGTGACGCGTCTCACATTATTCATTACTCATCTTTTCATTACTCATGGTGACAAATTCAATGAATCATAGTTCAATTTTGTATTTGTTTTTTTTTTTATATTAACCATATAGCATACATTTGCTTTATTTTTTTTTTAATGATGTAGAGGCTTCTGTCACTTTAGTTTTGATGCTATGATTAGGTATGTGTATATGTGTTCTTTATGGTTCTTGGTGAGGGTAGACTGGAATAACACCGTAAACCTTGATATCTGTTTTTAAAACGTTTAATAACTAATTTAAACAATAATATTACGCTAAAATTAAGTTTAAAGTGTCTCTAATATGAATATTTACAAGTGCTAGTGTTTGTGACATCTATTATTGTTATTGTGAAATCTAGGAATAAAAATAATTTTGTAGGAATAATACCTATTAATCTTGCTGCTATAATTGTGTATTTGGTGGTGTTATAGACGGAGCTTTATCCTTGGAGGTGCTATAGACAGTGTAATATGATTAAAACAGAAGAGCAATTATAATAATTGGGAGAAAAAAAAAATATGTATATAGTTAATGTGTAGTGAACTGCTGTTAATAATTAATCCATCTATGAAAAACTGTTGAAATCGAAAATCCAATTTCATGGCGCCATCTATAAAATGAATATCTACTAGATGAATTTATATTCAACTAAACAAATGTCAAATTCGCTCCGCCAATTTAGAGAAATAAAATTGCAAAATCGTTTCTTAACGGATTGTGACATATCAGTGCAAAGAATACAACGGTTGAAAGTGGTGGGTGGAAGTATGAGAAAAAATCAACGGACAAATGAACAATAAGGAGTTATAATTTAAAAATCTTTGCAACGGCTACTACGATCAACACAGCTGTTCGTTATTACAAGCGACGACATCGCCGAGGCGGGTGCATCACGCGTGCCCGATCGAGTGCGCAGTGTATTGTACTCACCCGTGCGATCTTCGCACAAAGCACACCTATTGTTACGTATTCTACTACGAGTTTGTAACTCGATAGTAAATAATTTAAGTAATTATGGCGACAAAATGTAGTGGATGTAGCAAGCATATCCTAAGTCTCAGCTACATGTTATGCTCAAGATGCAATGATACATACGACTTAGACTGTTTGAACTTCTCCGACGAACAGTTCGGAAAATGTTCTGATCATTTCAAGCAAAGTTGGTTGTGCCCCACGTGCACAGCTTCACAACCGAAAGGAAATAACTTGAACACCCCTGTCCACTCTCCAGTTGCTGCCATTAATAATACCTATACCAGAACCCATGTTAACACTACCCGGGGTAATAAACAGAGGAAAATCGTGGAAACTCCACCCATAATGTCCGATAACGACATTTTAGCGGAGTTACGTCTCCTAAGACAAGAATTTGCAGAAGTACGTCAAGAGCTCAGAGACCAACTGACGTCAGTTTCAAAATCTTTGGATGACAAACTAAACGACTATGCTAAACTGATTGAAGCTAAAAACCTCGAAATAAGATCCCTCAAGGTATCTGTTTCAGATTTGCAACAACAGCTGGCTGCTCAAGAACAAAATAGCATGAAAAACGAACTGGAGATTATTGGGCTGCCGGAACTTGCGGGCGAGAACCTCATGCATATATTAACTGTGACAAGTAAAAAGATCGGAGTCGATATTACTGACCAAGATGTGGATGAAGTGACTCAAGTTGGACCTAAACCTTCTCAGAAAATCGTTTTCTCTACCACGGATAGCAATCGATCCCGCCCAGTTGTGGTTAAATTACTAAGAAAGTCCAAAAGAGACGAATTACTCAAATCTGCAAAATCTCGACGTAACATCACGTCAGAAAACATAGTAGCAGGTCAATCGCGTCCAATATACTTTAATGAGCGACTCACCAAGGACAACAGATTGTTATTTCGGGAGGCCAGGTTACGCTGCAAAAAGTTCGACTTCAAATACTGCTGAACCCGAAATGGTGCCGTCTTCGTCAGACAAACGGAAAACAAAAATGCTGACCGTATACTATCCACCGAAGACCTGGACAACAAAATTGGAGGAGAATCTGGTGGCCCTGCGGGCAATGTCTGAGTTTTATGCGTTTGTAGATATCGTTACTGGCTGTTTATTCCTAATCATGGTTTTTTGTACTCTATTAGTTTTTTCATGCATATCTTACACACGTATTGATACAGATACACATATGAATCACCCCACACAACAACCACAAACTCACATTATCATAGATGAACCAATGCGTGCCCATGATAGTGTAGGCGATGACATTGGCAGAACTTTAACACTAAATTGCCATCAAATTGATACCCCTGAAGTGTATCGGGACCTACTGACAAACAGTCATTGTAATCTTAAACTGTTATCAGTAAACATTCGTAGTATCCAATATAACTTCGATGACTTTCTAGTAACACTGCAGCGTTATGATGTGAAATTTGACGTCAGAGTGTTGGCTTGGTGTAAACTCAATTCTGCCACAAATCCCTGGGTATAACACCTTTCGTACTAACAACTCAATCAATAAATGTGGTGGAGTTACCGCTTATGTGTCTGACAAGCATAGCATTTCAGTAAGGGAGCCTTACTGCAAGGAATGTAACTGTCTAGAGCTAGAATTGAGTCGAGATTTGATTATTTTAGGAATATACCGCTCACCTTCCTTCAAAAGCACCGACATTTTTCTAACACTTCTGGATAACACTTTTAAATCCTATAGAAAAAAATGTGTCATTCTGGCTGGTGATATCAACTTAAACTGATGTAAAGATCCTCTGAGCGCACAATGTGCCGACTACTTATGCTTATTAGCTAGACATGAGTTGCTACCGTCTATTACAAAGCCGACCAGGGGAAAGGCATGCTTGGATCATATTTTTGTCAAGGGAGCAACTGCGGCAACACGAGTAGTGTGTCATTCGGATATTACAGACCATAGCATTTGTTTGCTTGAATTCTCAGGGATAAGCATAAAACTCGCTTCCATTCCAAAAAATCGAACAAAGTTGAAAACTTACCACGAAGCAGTTAGTGCTGAACTGTTATCTGTTGAGTGGTCTAAAGTGATCAGTAGTGCAGATGTTGAACAGGCTGTGGATGGTTTCAGTGGTATCATAAGTAAAGCCATACGTGGACATACACGAGAAGTGAAAGTTGGTCGCAGACAATATAGTTTAAAGCCCTGGATTACACCAGGATTATTGAAATGTCAAAGGGTCCGTGATAGACTCCACCTAGAGGCTAAAAGCAATCCCACAGATCCTGTTCGTCTAAAAGTCTACAAAAGATACCGCAACTTTCTTCATAGTTTACAACAAAAGCTCAAAGCAGATTACGAAAGTCAACAGCTTCAAAAAAACAAAGATGATCCCAAGAAACTGTGGAAAACTGTGAAGAGCATTTGTAATTTGATGGAGAATCTTGCGCTTGCTTCAGAGCTGACAAATCTCAGACCAGATCCTGCTGAGTCTCTGGATTGCTGTAATTAGTATTTTTCAAAGGTTGGTTCCACACTCGCTAACACAATCCTGAAGGATCTTGAATGCACAGAGACCCAACTTGCCACCGAATTAAAAATATCAAATCAACCACTCTAGTCTTTCTTTTTGCACCCGACAGACCCTCGTGAGGTAGAAAAATTGATCTCAGAGCTTAAGAACGATAGTGCTCTTGGCATTGACGCCAGTACTCCTGTACTTATAAAAAAGATTTGTAACCTCATAATACCCCCTTTCACTCACATCTGTAATCTTAGTTTCTCAACAGGCGTCTTTTCATACCAATGGAAACAGGCAGTGGTGAAGCCGATACACAAGGGTGGAGACAAATCAGATCCTACCAAACCTATTTCATTACTAAGCATTTTTTCTAAGCTCCTGGAAAAATTGATTAATAGACGCCTGGTTTCTTATCTTGAAAGAAATGGTCTGCTGTCGGATAGACAATTTGGTTTCCGCCGTGGAAAGTTGACTGAGGATACTGTTGTACTTCTCACCAATATTATATTCAAGTCGTTAAATAAAAATCGGCGCTGCCTTGCCGTTTTTCTCGACCTCTTGCAAAGGTGTTTGACACGGTTTCAGTCCCAATTATGCTGCGTTGCGTGGAAGGCGTGGGCATCAGAGGAGTTGCTCTTGAATGGTTCCGTAGTTATCTCACAGATATATGTCAAGCTACAAAAATTGGACCCACACTAAGTAAACTAATTGAGGATGACTGGATTGAAGGAAGAATGACCTGGAAACCTGGCGGTCTACTTTGGTACACCGATGGCTCAAAATCGGATAACGACGTAGGATGTGGAATTTTTGGAGTGCGCCCAAGTTTCAAGAGGAGCCTGAATCTTGGGAGGTACGCCTCCATTTTCCAGGCTGAAATGTTCGCCATTATTGAATGTGCGGATATCAACATTAAAAAACACTACGTAAACCAAACTATATACATACACTCTGATAGTCAGGCAGCTCTCTTGGCATTGGCCTCGAATGTAATCACATCGAGGCTAGTTAATAACTGCGTGACTACTTTAAACACTCTGGGAAATAAAAACAGAGTGATTCTAAGATGGGTTCCTGGCCATGCGGGCATCGTAGGCAATGAAGATGCCGACGAACTCGCAAGAGCCGGCACTAAAATCACATTTATTGGTCCAGAACCTTTTTGTGGTATCCCCAAAAGCCAGGCTAACTGATTTTGTGGAAATCCTGCTTCAAAGCGTCTTGCGAGTATTGGAAGAACATACCGGGCCAGGAGCATTCCAAAGCCCTAATAAAGCCATATAATCGCAAGGTGGCTTCTAGTGTCACGGCAATGAGCCGGAGCAACTTGCGTATCTTGGTTAGGGCACTTACTGGGCATTGTTGCCTAAATAAGCACATGTTTAGTATGGGGCTCTCCAACACAAGATTGTACCGGTACTGCCGGGAGGCGGATGAAACGCCTATGCACATTTTGTGTGACTGCGGACCACTGATGCGCACTCGTCGATCCTACCTCGGCCAGTATTTTCTGAGTCCGGAGGAGGTTGAGCATATCACTCCAAGGAATACCTTGCAGTTTTTGACTACAGTGGGACTTGGCAGTGTTTTATAACACAGTGGCGATCACAATAGATCAAGTTGGTCGCAGTGATACAGGTCTGGTAGGACCTGCATAGCCACTTACATGAAATAAAAAATAAAATAAAAAGTAAACTAATGCCAATAAAGTTCGGTGTCCCATAAGGTAGCATACTCGGTCCCACGCTTTTTGTTATTTACATGAATGACATTCTCAAATTACCCGTGTCAGGCCAGGTTTTGTGTTATGCGGATGACACAGTTATCATCTTTGAAAACTCTAGTTGGGAGGGAGTGAGGACAGCAGCGGAACTGGGATTGTCGGTTCTATTCGCTTGGCTGAGGCAAAATCTTTTGACTCTCAATGTGATCAAAACTAAATACCTAACTTTTTACAAGAATCAAGCTCAGTGTCCTGAGTCCCAGCCGCCTCTTAAGTTACACTTGTCCAATCGGCACTCGGTCAGCATGCGCATGCACAGAAATTCATCATACTAAAAACATGAAATATCTTGGTAACATAATGGATGAAAATCTGTCTTTTAAGGACCATATAACTAGCTTGTCGGGAAGGATTAGGCGGTCTATTTATGTAATGAAACTCTGCGAGAAGAAGTCCCTCTTGCATCATTGTATTCTGGCATGGGGAGGTGCAGTAAAAACTAAATTCATAGAATTAGAAAGAGTTCAACGTGCTGTGCTAAAAGTAATGTTGCGAAAGCCCTTCAGACATTCAACCAATGCTCTCTACAAGGAATGCAAGGTATTACGCGTGCGACAGCTTTATATATTGAAAGCGGCAACAACAACACATAAACTCACCATGAACTCGCCCAATTACAAATTGCTACTTAAAAAACGTGTTTATAAAATTCCTAGTCAAAGAATCGAAACTACTTTCAGCAAACGTCATCCACATTTCCTTCTACCACAAATATACAATAAAATCTGTCACAACATCCCGGAAATTAAGCATAAGCCAGTAAGAGACTTTAAAAGCGATGTAGAGGAATGGCTTATGGGCATTGACTACCAGGCTACTGAGGACATACTGTCACGCAACTGATTATTAACTAACAACAGGACGTAAAACACTCACATACACACATATTCACTCACGCACTACTCACTCATCATTCTTCCTCTTCCATTACATTATTTTTTTACAGTATTATCAATAATAGTTTATCTCATTTAATTTGATTTTGCTGTATTTTACTTAATTGTTTATTCTATGTTTTATTGTTTATGACATTTTGTATTGTAATATTATTTTAACTAAATTACAGATATAAGATATAATTTAATTTAACTTAATTTCAACTTAATTTTGACTTAATTTAATTTAACTTAATTCAATAGTTTATTATGTATCTACCTATTAGTGATTTAATTCCTAATTTGATGTTCACAAATTGAATAACTGTTGAACTGGGTACCGCGGCACAAGCCCCTGCGCTTAGTGCGGAGCCCACTATTAAATACCTACGCTAGGCATGAAGGTCAAACCGGTTAAAGTAATGAATAAAGTGTAACGTGAGTTCTGTGTACCTAGATATGTAAATGTAAATGTAATGTAATAATAATGTAATGTAATGTAATAATAATAATAATAATTGGAAAGAAAATTAATACAAAGAGTAATACAAAGAGATGTAGATTTTGCCCCTTTTAGGTAAAATAATATTGAGTTATGCTTTAACTTAAATACAATGATACTGATAATACCTTGTATGGCAACGAAACGCATCTGTCTAATTTTGTTTGTGTGTTGTATTTGGACAGTTGCCTCCAGACATTGAAAGGTAGTAAGAGTGGTATGATATATGACGGTACAGTGGTAAACTGCCTCTTGTGCGCTGACGATGCCGTGCTTATAGAACCATCAGAAGCGGAGTTGCAGATACTAGTTATGTGCATGAAAGAAGACTCTGAAGTAAAAGGATTGAATATGAATGTGAACAAAATTGAGGTTCTGGTGTTTGAAAGGGAAGATGGACAAAGAAACTGTGAAATATGTGTAAATGGAAAATGTCTAGAGTAATTGAACGAAGTTGTACATCTGGGGAGTGTGTTTTCGAGTGATGGAAAATGTGAGTTAGATGTGAAGACACGGGTAGCAACCGGCAATAAAATGAGCGGAACTCTGTCCGCATTAGTAGGCAGTGTCTAATTAAGCCAAAACGACCATACACAATGCGGTGTTGGTGCCAAATTTATTGTACGATAGTGAGGAGTGAATATGCCCGAAATCGAGTGAAAGTAAGATAAATGCAGTTGAAATATGATCTCTTATAAATATGTGCGATGTCTCCTTTGTGGACAAAATAAGCAATGAAGAGATACTCATTATGAAAGGGTGCACGACAGTGTTATTGTAATAATAAAGAAAGGAACGCTTAGATGTTTTGGGCACATAGAAAGAATGAGTGATAAAAGACTGACGAAGATAATCTACAGAGCGAAAGTGAGTGGTAAAAGAAGCCAAGGAACACCAAGGCTGAGTTATGAAGATCAAATAGCCAAAGTATTAGCCGACGGCAATGTCAAAAGCACTCGCATACCTAAGTGAAAAATGAATGAAAATGATGAGATTTGAGGAAGCGAAAGAAGTATATAAGAACCGCGGCGCTTGGCGCTCCGTCCTCTCTGACTACCCCGTTAGGGATACAGCATGAGGATATGTATGTATGTATGTTTGTAATCCTGCCAGACTGCTGGGCACCTTAAGCAATGACAGCTTTCTAAGCGGCAACTTTGAGGAAGTTGCCGCTTAGAGGAAGATGCTTGGCGCTCCGTCGTCTTCTGTCGTCCGTTAGGGATACAACGTGAAGATATGTATGTATGTATGTATTTACACATCTTATGTGTATAGCACAGCTAAAAGGAAAGTATCTAACCCGCCATATTTTGATTTAATAAAAGTTTTCCAAACAATGAAGTAAGAAAACAAATATGATGGGATAATCTTCCGGTTTCGCAAAAAATAACTGAAAACAATGACAAAATACCTTAGTAGTGAACTTCTTGCTCGGCTCATATTTCAGCCGCAAGTTCTCAGTCTTATTAGAGTAGTACGTCTATGGTGGCTGTCCAGTGAAAAGAAGCGTTAGCCACAAACGGCCTCCTTGACTGTGGATAGCTACAGAGAGCGGACTCTGAGATAGGAACAGACCATACATATATGTAATGTACTGGTACCACAATTATGTTTCAAAATTAAATTTAGCGATAGTAAAAATAACTAATGCTCCACATAAAGATACAATACTGAAAGAAAGTGCATAGATCACTTTAAATTTCATCTACGGTAACACTTTAGTGCAACCATAACATTAAAAACATAATAGCATTTTCATAATTGTGTACAGAGCTTAAAAATTATTGTGTTTGTAACATCACTGATATAATGCTTCGTCCGCCAGCCGCTGTCAACGTTTTGTCTCTCCTTTTGTCTTTTATCAAAGGAACAATACTTCATCTTAGTCGAGATTGCAGTAAACACAAAATAATCATTGTCTCCCCCGTTTTATCTCAAAGCATCCATTTAATGACGCGACAGTTAAAATTTTTTATATTTCCTACGCTTTAAACAGTTTCCTTGTTTAAAGTCGAGTTTAACTTTCTGTTTATTTCAGTTCACTGCTAACTACAATAGGAGAGTGAAAACAGACCATAATAACATTCGGAGATTTCTCATCAACACAATTAAGAGTTGACATTTTATTTTGACATTTCAGGCTATGGGTTCGCATAGAACAGATAATAATTATTAGTTCTTCAAGAAAAAATATAATCACATGCCTACCTACCACATAAGCGTGAATTATTATTTATCTGTACTCATATAGATAGTACTCATGTAGAGAAGTAGTAGATCTTTTAAATGTTTTATTTCACTGTTGTTCTCCTAAATAAATAAATAAATAAAATCATAGTAATAAACGTTACGTACAACATATAAACAACCATCAGTTTTTATAACTGTACGTTTAGTACAGGAAAGAACATGGAGTAAAAAAGAATCATAAATCTAATATATAAAATTCTCGTGTCACAGTGTTTGTAACAAAATTCCTCCGAAACAGCTTGACCGATTCTTATGAAATTGTGTGTGGATATTCAGTAGGTCTGAGAATAGGACGTAAACTATTTCTCATACCTTTAAGTGATAAGGGTAGTCCACCCCAAAAATTTATTTTTTATTTTTTGGACATTTTTTATGTTAATTTTTTTTTAATTCGACATTAAAAAATACATACAACCCTAAATTTTCACTTTTCTACCATCAACCCCTATTTTTAATAGTATATGGCAAAACAACGTTTGCCGGGTCAGCTAGTAACAATATAAGATCCTGTGTACGCATATAATGACTTTAACAGCGCAGCCTCCAGTCCCAATGCACTCACAGAATTCGTGTCATTTTGTATCTGTGTGAGCTTTACATCCGCTCTATGAGAATGAAACCTAAAATTATTTAGACGAAATGCATGGTAAGTATATTGTTTTGAATATGCCCGAAATCGAGTGAAAGTAAGATAAATACGGTGGAAATGCGATCTCTTACAAATATATGCGGTGTCGCTCTCGTGGACAAGACAACCAACAAAGAGAAACATAATATGATATGACAAGGTTGGACAACAGTGTTATTACAAATATGAAGCTAGGAATGCTTAGATAGTTTGGGAACATAAAAAGAATAAGTGATAAAAGACTGACAAAGAAAACCCGCAGAGCGAAAATGAGTGGTAGCAGAAGCCAAGGAAGACTAATTTGGTTGTAGTCCATATAGATCAAGTTAAAAAAATGATTTATATTGTATTGTTGCAGGCTATACAGATCAAGGTAAGAAACGAAATCTAATTTGTGTTAGGATGTAAATGTTACAAGGTGCTCCCGTGATCCCCGAGTTCGTTATTAATAATTGACTAGAGTATGTCTGGTTTATGTAATTATTTCTGACTTCGTAATATAATATATTATTCCTATAATAAACATATAATTCTGGTGAATTTTCAGAGATTTTAGTTCAAAATTAATTATACTAATTATCAATGATCAGTAATATGTAAAATACTTAGCATAACATTACATTCATGTGCATAATTTATGTAATCATGGTCTGATCAAGTAAATACTGAAAGGTAATAGGTATGTTTACGTAGTGAAATGTTCACTCGTAAAAATTAGGAAGCACATTCAGCGAGTGTACTGAAGCACCCTCAGACCATCCTTAAGAGACCGGTGAACGAGTACTTATGACAAAATTGAGTTAATTATACCAGAACTGAGTTAAATTACGTAATTTTATTTTCAATGTGATATAATTTTTAATTGATGTCTTTTAATAAACTGTCTTGACTTACTACGCGTACATGTGTTACCACCAATCATACAGTAACTTTTAGATTGAATTCCTAAATAATTAATAACAACTTACGCACTATAACATGTTGTTATGAATATAGTTAACGATGAATAATTAACATCTAATTCCACAGAATAACGTCGAATGATCCAGATTTTTATTTTGGTTTGTGAGAGCCGAAAAAGTCCCCACGGACACTCAGCCGGCCTCTACGCCGACTGAGTAGTGTCGGACTCGAACCGACTAAAAAAACCCCTCTTCGCTGTTAGCCCTAGTGCTTTTACAGCGTCACCGGTCGCGTTGGGACGAGCGCTAAAGGTGCTAAAGGCTGCCAGAGGGTCGATCGCCTGAGGGTTCCTCCAGCCGAGAGATAACTCGTATGGAGGGCGGACTTTCGGCTCAAGGCGTCACCTGAGAAGCTTTCCGCATCTGCGTGCATTTTAACTGGCTGCCTTTTCGGGTGAGGGCCGGTCCTCTAGCGGACCCGGCCGGCGAGGCGGCTGAGGGCCAATTAGTGTTCCTAGTGTTCCACGTGGCAAAGTGGCTTAAAGCCCGCGTGTGCCCGTGAACAGCTACATGATCGAGCTTCTAAACGTGAGACCCTACGGGTGTCGCGGGGGACGTCCTCGTCTCCACCAGTGGGGGCGATGCCGTCGCAGTGTGTAAGTGGGCATGTTCGAGTTCGAACGTGTAATGTCGTCGTCACTGTCGCTTAACACATGTCTAGGCCTTCGATAGCGTTTGCGGACGCGGAGCTTGGGGGTGTACGATGACGCCCTGACCACTAGGGGGTTTGGGTGTGTAGTGTATGTAGGTATGTGCGTACACTGTCTCGTGTGTTTATGTGCAAGTCGATACGTCAGTATCACGAGAGCCTGCGGCGAGAGTGGACGTAGTGTGACGTTGTACGTATACATTGTCGAGCCAGTGCTTCTAAGTTAGAACAAAGAAGACAGAACAGAAGAAAACAAAACGGTGAAAAAAGCGTTGGGACGCCTCTTTTAGATGCTGAGTTATTGAGGGCAATTCTAGATCGTAGTGCAGGTCTACGTTGCTCACGTGAGGGGCACCGGTGGCCCTGCGCATGAATCGGTTTTGATTACTTGGAGTGAGTTGATATGAGTGGGCACAGCGTGAGCGAATACCTACTACACTGGCGTACGTCATGGCCTGACACACGTGTAGTATAAAGTAACTTTATGTCTGAGGGACATTTTACTTTTCGCGCAAATGAACATATTGAGACGGCCGAGGACGAACGCGGCGCGGTCGCGGACCGTTTCGATATGGTGGCTGAAGGTCATGGCACTGTCAAGGGTGACTCCTAGATATTTGACTTTCTTAGTCGGGGATATCCTGACCGAAAAGTGTGATCGTACGGAGAGTGTTAGCGTGGCGGGCGCGGCTGGTCGTTGTGCCCCTCAAGAATTATACGGCGGCGCTTTTCTCGGGCTTGACCTCGATTCTCCAAAGACGGAACCACTCGTCTAGGCTCGTGACCGCTACATGGAGGAGTTGAGAGACTTTGAAGCGACCGCGGTTTGACTTGAAAAGTGTGGTATCGTCCGCGAATAGGGTGAGCTCTACACTGGGGGTTTTGGAGACGTCGTTCGTGTAGAGCAAGTAGAGAGTGGGCGATAAAACGGAGCCCTGTGGGACACCTGCCCTGATGGGGCGGGGAGAGGAGATTACCCCTTAGACTCTATAGCGGAAGAAGCGGTCCGACAAAAAGTCCCGTACTATGCGTACGAGATCCTTCGGCACGCCAAGCCGGCACAGCTTGTACTTCAACCCGGCGTGCCAGACTTTGTCAAACGCCTTCGCTACAACGAAGAAGAGGACTCCTGTGCCTATGTAGTGACTCGGGCGGTTAAGGCCCTCCAGGATGTGTTCCGTGAGACGGTGCACTTGTTGTATACACGATTATTTAGCTGGAAAGCTAAATTGCTCGTCTATAAAAGACCAGAAGTGTCTAAATGGACTTTGAGACGAGCCAGAAAGACCCGTTCGTAAATTTTCTCCAGCACGCTAAGGAGACTGATGGGACGATAGCTATTGGGGCCTTTGCGGGGTTTACTCGGTTTCGACTTTCCGATTACGATTGCTTCCTTCCAGGCGGCTGGATAGACGCCGTTCGCCATGGCGGCATTAATAATAGCCAACAAGAGCGCGAGAAGACGCATGGAAAATAGAGACCCGGTGATCCCAAAGGTCCCTAATATGAGAGTGTGATGACTCGAGTGTAGCTATCACTAACGCGCGGAATGCGGTGTCCGTCACCATGTCCATGGCGCTGATGTTGCCGCCAAGGTGAGTGAGGAGACCTCCCTGACGGGCATAGGCAGGGGGAAAGAGTGCCTTCTGTGTAGCGCTAGTCGCAATCTGCCAGTCTTATTGTGCAGAGATGTGTACCTAAAGCCTACGTCTTGTATAGACAATGATCCAGGTCTTGACATGCATAGGCTTATATAGACTTGCTGACGTCATTTCTCCCACGCTTTGGCGACAACAGATGTGACAGGCAGGATGTGATGTCAGCTAGGCAGACCCGCTGACAGTGACGTCATCTCGCTCTGTTACTTATTACGAGGTACATTTGAATGTCAAAATAAGTAGTCGCTAATGAGAAAACTCGTTGTGTCACAGAATATACCAATGGTTATTCTGATTTGTATACAATATGAAGAGAGCATAAAATAATTTATTTGTATCTAATGATAGGTCATTGAAATTTATCAAGAATTTTTTATATTTTTAAATATTTTCCGATATTTTTCTATTTTTGAATTTTTTTTTTAAAGTTTTCCATGTTTTGAAAAATTTAGGAAAATTGTCCATTACTCTTGTATATATGATATTTTATAAATATAATTCCAGATTTTTTTAATGAATACTAATGTCCCAGATAAGTTTTATACACGAAATGTCCCAGATAAGTTTTAGTAATTATCTCGGTCACCTATATACTAAACCTACGTACTAAAAAATTTAAAAATTCTTCTAACACGCTCTCGGCCGGTTTTTTTTATTTAAGAAAAAGATTTTTAAACACTACGTTGTATATGAAAAGGCAAAACCTTCTAAAAATGTAGGTCATTTTAGAATATAATTGAGTCTTAATAAATTATCAATTTACTTACCTAATGTTGCCTGTAAACGTGCGACAAATGAATAACAGAATCTGTAATTTATCTACTTAAATCACATAATGAATAGTGAGTATGGATTAGTCAATATCATGCACTCTTATCTAATCAAAGTCAAAGCTTTTTATTTTAACACCTCGAAACGGCCTTTACAACGAGCACCTCTTGAAACGAATTAGACTTTTTGTTAAAATATGTTATGTCACCCCCATTTCTTAATAAAACCCGGTACTTCAAATTATAAGATGAACAAGACATGAGAATTTTAAAACACTAGTTTTTTTTGTGTTCAACAGTTGTTCCAAAAAACACATATTTTTCGATAGCTAGAATTAAAGGTTAAGCATAAGTGGAGAGTAAAATAAAATGACCTGGTTACGAACTCAAAAAGATTGAACATTAGTTCTGAGAAGGAAAAGTTATTTCGACATAATTACGTTGGATATAAAATACGACCAAAAAAGATAATTTAATATTTTTATAATACGAGTACTTTTGAACATTTCCAATTCTAAACAACTTTGATTTATTAGTTTTCGTATTTCTCATAATTTAAAAATCTGATTATTCTCTAAAAGTTCATGACCATTAACGAGATCTAAATTGCGTAACGTAAGTACTTTTGAAATAATTCAATTTTAACACTGCATATGCGACACATAAAATACCTCACAATTGTAACTTTTTGTCTTCGTGCAACTTTACAATGCTTTTTGTGGTACCTTTCAGAAGATTTTAAACATCTGATTCATTTCATTTTAGTTGTTTAATTTTTTAACCGACTTCAAAAAAGCCTCCTTTTTTGAAAAAAGGAGGAGCTTCTCAATTCGACTATATGTTGTTTTTAACCGACTCCAAAAAAAGGAGGAGGTTCTCAATTCGACTGTATGTTATTTTTTTTTATGTTTGTTACCTCATAACTTGTCATTTATGAACCGATTTTGAAAATTCTTTTTCTGTTTGGTAGTAAATTTCATTGGTATTGGAGCTTGGACTTCGAAGATACACCAAATAACGCGACCTGATCATAACCTTTATTTATATTGATGATTCTCTTGTATATCGTTAAGCTCCGGAATTAATTGCAGACCTGCCCTAGATATTTATTTAGGTCAAGATCACTCAAATGGGAGAAATAAAAACTTTTTATAAAAAAATTAAACCGCCTTCAAAAAAAAAACACTGGAAAGTACAAAATAACTATCCTTTGCTAATCGAAACTCAAATACAATTAAAATAACTTTATTAATACGATACACATACCTATATAATTAAATTTGACAGTTATTGAAGTCGGTGCCAAATCAATGTGCAACAAGAGAAAGTCTATTAGTTTGATAGGCTTGGCACAGACTTCAGTAACTGTCAAATTTAATTATATGGGTATCGTATTTATAGTTATTTTAATTCTACTTAGGTTTCGATTAGTAAAGGATAGTTATTTTGTACTTTTCAGTGTTTTTTTTGAAGGCGGTTTAATTTTTTTATAAAAAGTTTTTTTTTTAAATCGTTTTGGCTTTTATAGATTAATAGAAGAAGTATTACATTTTCTATGCAATTTACACATATATATTCACAGATCGAAATCATAATTGGATTTCTTACTTTTAGTTTTGAAATAACTGAGTCAGCATTTAACAAGATTATTTGGTCTCGTATCTACTACCGTTTTTTCTATAAGAATATAGTGCTTATGTAGTAGATTGCATTAGCAGTTCCCAAACACTGTACTAGGTAACAAAATATGTTTATTTATAGACGAAAAGATACGAATAAAATTTTTGAAACGCTGTTATGCGGTGCCACACACAGCCAACCAACCACTATATCCTATATATACATTATCTCTTAATGATTTTGCCATGATTTGGTACCTTTTTGAAATGGTAATAAAACTACTAGAATATCTAGTTATGTCACCTATCCGAGGCAAGGGTTTTAAATTGGTTCGTCGCTTAAGGCTTTTAAAACTAGGACGAGTCGTAAACCGCGTCACATTCCGTACCATATTGCACATAGGCCATGTGCTGTCGTGCCCGTTGAGATAAGCCAAGTTTACACTAACATTTTATACCATGTAACGAACATAAAATATATATGTTCATATAAATAAATTGTCTAGTGATAGTATTATTATTACATTATAAATGCACAGTACTCCGCAGAACTAACCAACCAACACCCCCCTGTGATCGACCGTGTGAACCTACCCATGGGTATTTCAGTCTGATTTCACAATTACTACTATGTAACTGCTGTTAATGTATTCTCAAGGTAAACATCAAAATGCTTCGTGTTATTGCCCAAAAACACCCAAATATTTGCTTACCTCATTGTTAAAAGCAGTAACCGGCAAACTACTGTTTAGACACGAATAAATAAATGTCTAGACTCCTTTAGAACTGAAATCGTTTTAAGAGGATAACTCAACTACCACGCGAAAACAAAACGTTCTGAAAGAGCATCTTTCTGTAATAACGTGAAAGTATGCACGCTACATTAATTTTACGCGGGTAACATAAACATTAGACTAGACGTAACGTAAGTAAAAATATTACAAGTCTGTTCTCTTCCCTATCTGTTTTGCTTTTCGGAGGATATCGACGTGGGTTTAATAAATTTTTCATATAATTAAAAGATTCGCTAGCTCGTGTAATTCTCGACTGACTTATTAACCCCCGACGCAAAATAAGGGGTATTATAAGTTTGATGTATCTGTGTGTCTGTGTGTCTGTCTATGGCATCGTAGCTATTAAACGAATGGAACGATTATGATGCGGTGTTTTTGTTTGAAAGCAGGTTTTCTAGCGGTGGTTCTTAGACATGTTTTATTATTGAAATTTAAATACAAGTAAACTTAGCGGTCCCCCGACGTGACGACGCTTAGATGTATTACTACTACTATTTATAATGAAACTTATCACAAATTTAAAGGGCTATGATGTACATATTTATTGTTTTATGTTTTGGATGTTTTTTTTGAATCGGGCGTTCTCAAGCTTTTAATAAATTATTATTAAGTGTCAACACCCTCAAAGTAACAATGTTGCCATTCGTTATGATTGTGGTTATAACAGTTAATCACGAATATCGACAACAGCTAATATTTGTGAGAAGCCTGTGTCAGCGCAATAACACATAAGCTCGCTCGAACTATTTATATGCAATGGGCTAACAACGCGTCAACATCTGATTCCACTCGGTCATATTCGAGTCCACATGCAGATGTGGACTAAAAGAAGGCATATCTCCTTAATTCTCTAATCATAAAATTATATTTTCTATTTCTAAGCAATTAATCTAATGAATTAGAGAATTAATAAGAAATTTTCACACCACCAGCACCTCCCTGATTTTATTTTTCTTGAGTTACTATGATACACTGTCTTGTCAAACAAATAGAAATTGCGCTACTACTAGACACCACTTTTCATTCACTTTTTACTATACTTGGCGTTGAGGCATTTCATCTCTTATAACATAGCTTTTTTTATTTATTGGTCCAAACAATTGTTGATATACATAAGTTATGTCATTCTGTTATACGAGCTGTACCTGCTCTGTTCACTTCGATTGAAAATGGCATTGCGTTATGTATGCCTCCACCATGTTATTTATGTGTATTCTAGCTTAAATGTGTCAGAGTTCTTCGCAAATCTCATGTAAATGCAGCCTTAGGTTTACAACGTATAAACTTGCTCACTAATTACACGTTTAAACGAGTATAAAATTTCGTTTGGAATGTGGTTATTTAGTGTTCAAATTGCTGTTTTTTTATTTGTATGTAACATATATTGTCTGTTTCGTAATAATTTCATTTTTAACCGGCTTCGAAAAAAGAACGAGATTCTATATTCGACGCTAATGTTTTTTGGTGTATGTTCACTGATTTCTCGGTCATTTTTGCACTGATTTTAATGATTTTTTTTATTTGAAATAATATAATATGTCCAGGATGATATCATAGAAATTTAGTTAAGACCTGATGATGGAATACCAGAATTGATAAAAGTGAGTTGTAGACCTACCAAAAATTCTTATTTAGGACAAAGCCACTTAAAAGAGAAAAAAATAACTTTAAAGCAAAAATATTAAATTTTCTTCGAAATAGAAAGAACGAAATGTACAAAATAATTATTACTCCTTACTAATCACAACTCTAGAACAAAAATTACTTCTTAAAATACGATGCAAATACCTATAAAGGTTTAGTAGGTTTGGCGCCGATTTCAGTAACTGTCGAATATATTTATAACATCGAGGTTATTGCTAATAGTGCAGGCAAAGCCAGGTTTTTTTTCGGAAAGGAGAAAGTCCACTGTAAGAAAAATTTCATGTACAAAAAAAAAGTTTTAACATTATTATTAACACATTGAAATCTGTCGGCAGAAAAATAAACTGATCCCTATTTTTGTATGTGAAACTAAATTTGTTGAATTGTTGTGATTAGTCTCATCACGATACGAGAATTGAAACTGACCATTGTGGTATCAGCCACTGTGATTCGACTTTTTTAAATTTTAGTTTGCTTATCAAGATTTAACTGCTGCCTAATGATGAAAAAATAACTCCAATGGACATAAGTATGTGGGATTTCTTTAGACAAGTATTCCAAAATAATATAAGAGGTTCGAAGTAACTTTTCTATTTAAGCGAATAGTTACTGAAACATGCATTTCCTAAAGTCGTAAAAAATGTGTCCCCCTCTTACCTTATGATAATAGAAATCGAAAAGCACTTTCAACGAAAATTGGTTTGAATGAGATAAGTTTTAAGTGTGGTTTTTGAAATATGGGATTTTTTCGGTTACACGCTCAGCTACTGTAGAAATAACTTTGTTTTAAGAAAATTATTAGCATTATTGAGAAACGATTAAACTTATTATGTATCCCGATTACGGAACTCTTCACTGTGCGTAGTCCGACACGCGCTTGGCCGATTGTATTTAACTTATGAAGACTCAGTTACGAAAAGCAAATTTTAAATGACGGAAATGTCAAACCACTTGCATATCTCGGCAAATGTGTGCGAGAAGAGTGATGAGATTTGAGAAGATGAAAGAAGTAGTTATGTAGCTACCTACTGACCGGGATGGTTGACCCTGTCTATCTGTATGTGTCATTTGTGTGGGTGTCGGTGTGTATGTGTGTAATGTGTCGTAGGTATCTACCTATCTAATACATATATTAATAATATAATCTGTATTTACGTCTACCAAGTCTGCGTCTGTATCTATATAATTAAAAATCAATTGCCACATGTATGACGGAGCATCACTTGAGAACGGCTCCACCGATTTGGCGAATTCTTTTTTGTCGTGTTCATAATTGTTAAGACAATTTTTGTGTGATAGAAAATTTTTGGTAAGTCCACGGAAAAAGCCGGAGATGGTAAATTTGTATGAAAATTTCACTGAAAAAAATTTGGTGTGTTGCGAACATTCAACATCTCACCCAGGCGAAGCCGGAGCGGGTCGCTAGTAAGAAATAATTATCAATCACAAAACCGAATGTAATAATTCTATCTTTTTTATTGACCCCGAAAGAATAATCATTTTTGTAATAATAAGTACGTTATCACCATTTCAGTATTTCATGTAAAGCAGCCATTTGGATGGCGTCCAGAACTGGAAACCTGCACGCCACAACGCAACAGGTCTGCGCTTGACGCCCTCACTTAAAATTCAGGTAGCATGAACTTTCATTGTAATAATCACTTTTGGATTTGCATATATCAATGTAAAGTACAAATAGTTTTAAGCGATTCTATTGATCGAACTTCAATTACACTGTCTTATAAAAGTATAGTTGAACACAAATTAAAAATGTAATCTAAGATTTACGCATCAAAGAGCATAGTATTAATACTTATTATGTTGCAAAAAAAATTCAGGAAGTATTTGGTACATATAATCAATTCCTCTTTCTCATCTGTAAGCTCAAACATCTAATACTAGATGTGCGGTACAGCTACATCACAGACAAAGCTCTTTGCACGACTTTGTCAATTTCACGTTACAAATCGAAATGACGTAAATAGTAATGCAAATAGATTATGTGAATTATACTTTATGCGCGAGACATAAGATTGCATTGTAAGTCTTTTTTTTAACAAACTTCATTTCAATGTCATCATTTCAATGCAAGAATCGTTAACGAGCTTTTATAATTCTTAGGTTTGACAGTAAGGTCTACTTTAAATTAACACAATATTATCGATAATACTATGCAATATTAAAAATATATACGTCACTTTGATCAATAATTTGTTTAAATTTTACAGAAGTTTGTAAATCTAGCTGTTTATTCGTGATCGAAGATTACAACTCCATTTCACACACACTAAATTACCCACATACCAAAAAAGAAATAAATTAAACCGGCGCTGACGGGACAACTAGCACCACATCTTGGTATCGAGAGACAATAAAAACAATATTATGTTTTATTCCTAACACTAAATGTGACGTTAAATCGTAATTTTTTTTTCGTATCGTTGCACTGTCCACCCCGAATAATTAAGTAATTACATGTAAAAAATTAAGATATTTTAGTAGTAATGTTGCATTATATAATATTATTTATATTATTCTAGTTGCTTTAATAAGTAACAGTGGAAATACAAACGTAGATCCGACGTCATCTGTATGCATTAAGGAAATTACAGTCATTTCTCATATCCATTGTTATTCAGTGAATGTGGATGCTGATAGCTGCATTGCATTGTCACATTGCTTAATATTCATTTGCCTGAAACAGCTTCTTGAATATACTCATATATTTCAAAATAATAAACAAACGTTAATTTTTGTAAGAAACAAAATAACATATCATGACATAACATATCTTCACGCTGTAGCCCTAACGGAGTAGTTAGAGAGGACGGAGCGCCAGGAGTCGCGGTCCTTACAAGAAACAAACAAAGAAACAAAATGATTAATGATTATTCATAAAACTCATAATGATTTAAAAATGCTCATGAATTAATTGATTTTCTGTGTTTTTACTGATATAACAGAACCTAATATGCTTTAATATTATGCGCATTACATTATTTTTATTTTAATGACGTAATATGGTGGGCGA
This sequence comes from Zeuzera pyrina, assembly GCA_907165235.1. NCBI lineage: Eukaryota > Metazoa > Arthropoda > Insecta > Lepidoptera > Cossidae > Zeuzera > Zeuzera pyrina. The sequence goes on along the minus strand of OU015625.1, from coordinate 19,471,916 downwards.
TTATGTTCAGCTTTTTAATTAGAAAATATACAAAGGAGTTGAGCAAATGTGCGCCGACGTGAAATCGATACCGTTATGCGATACCGTAACGGCGTCAGTCCATGGTCAGTGTGGTATCCCTTAATTACGTACCGCGCCGTGCCGGTGTATGGCGTGAATGATACCAATTTAATACATCATCGGCTAATAGACGTGCTATTACTGTTTTAGACGTTCAGCTGTTTATGGCTATTAAGGCATAGCTCACTAAAGTTCAACAATCAGTTTACACAAATACAATGAAAGCTCAACCTAAAATTTTATTTCGCTTCCCTCTATTTATCACGCCATTTCCCTTGAAGGGCGGTGTGAGCTTAAAAGCGCTATAAAATTACACCTCAACACTATTTGCAACAAAAAATATTTGGCTTTGAGATAATGAATCATTAGTATCATCTAGGGTCGCCCAGTGGTCGAAATTCAACAGTAAATAAAAATATAAACTTAGTACCAGAATTCAACATTGAAAAACCTAAAAGAAAAGCAGCTCGAGTCTGTCAAATCGATTTTGTTATTAAAGACTGCTTTCATGTCGCTTTTGGGCAAAAGTACATTTTAATTAGCTTTTAGGAAGAAAAGATTCTTTCCTGCGGAACTTATATTGAAATGGAAATCCGGTTCGTTCGTTGTTGAGTACCTACCACATCTGACTATTGATGCTTCGCACCTCAGTGGAAAAACTTGTGCGACATTTAATTTCCGTTTGAGGTTGTAACGTGTCAGTGCTGCATTTACAGGAACATATTTAGGAATATGCAACGTACATATGAAAAAACTGGACAAGTGGAAGTACATGCGCAATAAGAGTAATGCCAGTTGGCACCAACAGCTAATCTCTAAACAAAATCTGTCGTAGTACTTCACAGATCTGCTACTAATAGATATTACGTTGATGTGACCACACAATTTGTATCATAAATATATATATATATATATTTTTTATATCAGAGTGGGCAAAGGAGCAAGCGCATCATCCGAAGGAAAATGATCATCGCCGCCCATGTACACCCGCAACGTCCAGGGAATCACGTGTGCGTTGCCGGCCTTTAAAGAAGGAGTAGGCTCGTTTCTTGAAGGTCCCTAAGTCGTAACGGTCCGGGAATACCACCGCTATAAGTTGGTTCCACAAAATTATCGTATATATATACTTATGTCGTATATATATATATATATATATATATATATATATATATATATATATATATATATATATACTTATGATACAAAAATTTTTATGTTAATTTTTCGCTTGTAATCTTATTTAAACCTTCCCAAGCACGAAGAAATTTGGATGCTATCAAATAGATGAACCTCCTATGAAAATTCCAATTACACTGTCATTTTATTAAAACTATCCAAATCTACTGCATAATCGTCCGGTACATCCGATTCATAAAGTTACCTTAAGAAGCAATAACGACATACTGTAAACATGCCACTAATCACATGCAATTAATTACTACGTAAATCGTACGTGATAATTAAGAGAAATAACAAAGATTGTTATTATTGAGCTTGTTACCTTGACTCTCTTTCCATATGCCACTCTGTGAACCCCTTCGATCGCCTTCAACGACAGATGGGAAATACGTAGTAATCTCATTCTCTGGTCCGAAATGTCATATCTTAAATTTTTCTTACTTGTATCTTATAATTATAAGCAGCTACCAAAAACGTTTCAAACGTAATATAAATATTTATACGATATGGTCCCGATTTCTCATAATGACAATTGAAACAAATTAATTTGTTATACATTTTCAAACACATAGAAAGAATGAGTGTCAAAAGACTGACGAAGAAAATCTACAGAGCAAAAGTGAGTGGCAAAAGAAGCCAAGGCAGATTAACGCGGACTTACGAAGAACAAATAGTCAAGTTGTTAGCTGACGAAAATGTCAAAGCACTCGCTTACCTAGGCGAAAATGTGTGAAGAAAATGATGAGATTTGAGGAAGTGAAAGAAGTATGTAAGTACCGCTACGCTTGGCGCTCCGTCCTCTCTAATTACCCCGTAAGGGATACAGCGTGTGTAAGAAAGAGCAACAATTTGTACGCCATTGGAAAAAAAATTACCAGCATAGACTTATTAATTTAGGAACAATTACGATTTTTTATTAAAAAATCGGTTTTCGTTAATATTTTGCAAAAACCGCAATAACTATTGAACCATTGAAAATGGGTTAACATACATGGGGGTTAAATGGATAGTTATTGAGGTTCTATAGCGTTGTACATATTTTGGTCCATGCCCCCCAGTTATACTGTGTATAGGTATGCGTATCGTACTTATAAAGTTATTTTTATTGTACTTGAGTTTTATTGAGTAAAGGATAGTGATTTAGTAACTTTCAGTGTGTTTTTTTGAAGGCAGTTTTATCTTTTTTTTTAGTTTTTTTATTTCTCTCTTGTGATCTTGGCTCAAATCTAGGGCAGGTCTGCCATTAACTTCTTTCTAATTCTGGAGCGCAACGACAAACAAGAGAGTCATCAATATAAAAAAAGATTATAACTAGGTCGGGTTATTTCGTGTATCTTCGAAGTCAAAGTTCCAATACTAGTAAAATTTAAATAGGACCACCTCTGAAGTTTACGGTAGTAAACTAATTAATCTGTGTCTGAAGTATGACCTACCAAGCAAAAAAATAATTATCGAAATCAATTTATGATTAGCGCGGAGTAATCGCGTAACAAACATACAAAAAAAACATACAATCGAACCGAAAAGCTCCTCCTTTTTTTTAAGTCGGTTAAAAAGCACTCGCATACCTAGGCAAAAATGTGTGAGGAGAATAATGAGATTTGAAGAAGCGAAACAAGTATGTAAGGACAGCGACGCTAGACACTCGGTCCTCTCTGACTAGCCCGTTGGGGATACAGCGTGAGGATGTGTATGTATGTATGTAAGTATTTTAATATTCTTTTAGCTTGTAACCAATGCTCATTTCCATGACAATTATTGAATTGATTAAGATATTTTACAGAATAGGCAATATCGGATCTTGTAAGTACTGCTAAATACATAAAGCTGCCTACTAGTTGCTGATAAGGGTTTTGATGTTTAGAATTCACACAATTTTCAAGTTTTAGTTTTACCACAGTACAAGGAAGCATACAGTATTCTATCTTCATACAAACGCTCCCAAACGACGCGCCTCGAAATCTCGGCATTTCTCGGCATATAACAGTCACGAGTGCGCCGCGGTAGTCCTCGGACGGTGTGAGACGCTCCCGTGCATCTACTGACGAAATATTATATCAATCAAGTTTACGAGGATAATGATCAGTGTATGGATGTTTGAATACATCTATATCGAAACCGGAAATATTTCTCTGTTTTTTTGTCCATTTCCACCATACTAACCCACAAACTTTTTAAAACTAGAAATAAAATACTAGTAGAATTATATACGAGTAAATAAAAACTTATTAAATTTACAATAATATAAAATGAAAAGAAAATATAACAATTTAATATAGTACCTATTATTAAATACGTAACCCAAGAATACATTCAGTCCAAGTCTGTAGCCCTATTGCGTGTTTAGGTACCGAGCGACCGTAGGTAATTAATTACCTCTAGGACACTGCTGAGATAGAATACTGTATGCTCACTTGTACTGTGGTTTTACTTTCATCGGAGTATCAGCAGTATTACATTTCGACATATTAAACTTATACAATAATTGATCATTATACCTTTCTTGACTTAAAGTAATAACATTATATTTTTTATCAAAACAAACCGATATATTTAGACTTTATTTGTCCTAAATCTTTAATCTTATAATGATTACTCAATATTTCTTTCGGATTAAAGATATTTTTTATTTCTCATAAGAATATGTTACGTTCACTTAAAATGAGAAAATTTAATTTACAACATGATTTTACAATTATGCATTTGACCAGAGTGATGACAATGGCAGACGCAGTCTAAACATACCCAATTAATAGCATCAGTCTTTCCAGTTCTTTCAAGTACTTAATTTCATTTTCATTGTTAGAAAATTTGAAAATATCTGTTACAATTGTTTTACTACTGCCAACAATTTTTGTACCCAAACAATGCTCTAATTTAGATTTTATATAGCCATGTGCTTACATACTACTATAAACCTTTTTATGCCATTCCCTGGAAGCCTGTTTGAGACCATATATAGCCTTTTTCAGTTTGAAAATCTTGGTATTATTACTATCAGAGCAAGCATAACCACTCGATTTTTGCAGGTATATGAGTACAGTCTCATCCAAGTCCCTATTTACAAAAGCTGCCTTAACATCTATGTGAATTACGTTTAAATCTATTTGAACCGAAAGTGCAAATAACAATCTTAATGTACTGTGTCTAACTACAGGAGAGAATTTCTCCTCGTAGTCCATGCACTTTGTGTATAGCCTTTTTCAACTAGTCTTGCACGAAAACGCACTTTATTTTCATTATCAGTTATCTTATTAAGTAGCCACTTACATTTCACCAAAGTTCACTGTTTGGAGCATCCACAAGTTCCCATGCATCATTTTCTTCGAAACAATGTAGTTCTTTTTTAACGGCCTAATCCCAGTATTCTTTCTTAGCTTCTTACAGCGCTTTTTCCAATGTCAACTCGTTAACATCAAATTTCATATTTTCGATACACATGTTTGTAAAACTATATCTTTTAGGCTTTTTTCTATCTCAAGGTGGCAAAGTTACCGAGTTTTCAGTATCAGTAGACGAGTCAAAAATTAAAATCTTTTGTCTAAATCAGCTTCAAATAAAAGACATTTGGCTTTTTCTTTGATCGTTCTATTCATACGCTCGCTAAGCCCATTTTGCTTAGATGTATAGGGATTTGTTTTCTAGTGAGTTATTTGCGTCTTTTTTAGATATTTGTCAAATTCAGCATTACAAAAGTCTTATCCATTATCACTTTGTAAAATCTTAATTTTCTTGTCTTAGAAAATTATCAACCTTCATTTTATATTATTTTATATATTTAACGGCTTCATTGTTATTTTTTTTAAATATACATGTTATACGGCTGTGATCATCAACAAATAAAAGGAAATACCATGAACCTCCTAGAGAAATTTTCTCCATTTTTCCGCAGATATCCATGTGTACTAAGTTCAGCAGCTCAATTGTTCTATTCCCTTCGTGGGAGAAAGGCAAACGACTTTGCTTAGCTTCACAGAATACAACACAATTCTTCCTGCTTATATCTACCTTTTTGTCCAACAACCCCTTCCACAGCATTCTGCATTTTGTTTATATAGTTACTGTTTACAAGACCTAATCTTCTGTGGTAAATCTAATCCAAAGTTAGCATATTTAGTTTATAAACTCCATTTATAGTTGCAGTAGCTATTAAAGAGTATTTTGCTTGTTGTAGATTTCACAACCATCACTCGTAAAAGACACCTTATTGTCTTTTCTTATTAATTGACTAACAGACAAAATATTAGCAGTTACACTAGGAACACACAAAACATCCTAGACTATAACCTCAAATTTGCACTTAACATTTGAAACAATGAGTTTTGCACTACCAGAACACAATACTGGCACCTTAGATTGGTTAGCAGCAATGATTTCTCTCGTACGATTGTAATACGAAGCAACAATAAGCCAATGTTAATTTGTGGTTAAATGTGTGCTTTCTCCTGTCTGTGTATCAATCGCTTTTGTTAAAATTTCCATTAGAAACTACAGTATTGAACGCATTTTTCAGCCTTTCACTATTATTTTTCACGTTCGCAGTATTCTTTTCGGAATTTCTGCACTAATTTCAATAGTGACTAGTGTGTTTGCACTTATAACATCTGACAATCTTGGGTTTGACAGTTGACTTTGATGACATTTGCGCTCCTACTAGGTTGGTAACTACAAGAACTGAAAGCGCTATCTACGCATACTACACTTGCTACCGGATTTAATGACGTCCGTTGTAATGCTTATTCCCGAGTGTTCGATGGTCATAATCATTGGCGAATATTTTTGATTTAGACCCGCTAACATAATTGAATTGATTCACTCGTCACTTAATTGAAATCTAAAATCGGCCAATTTCTGACCTGCCTCAACAATTTGAGTTACATATGAAGTCAATGATGGGCAGTTGTCCAGACGAATGGATATAAGAGTTCTCAACAATTCTTCTTCTTATTCTTCTTCTAAAACCCGAGTGATCAAACAACACCTTCAATTTATCTCACAATTTCTGTGTTGTTTTAACTTCCTTTACATGAACATAGATAAGACGAGTCTATTGTTAAAATAAGTTTGGCCTTGGTTTTTGCGTGTTCTGCAGCTCCGATAGCCGGTACAACAGCCTCTCATTTAATACAATTGAGCATTCCTTCCAGCACCAGAAAATTCGCTGCGGTGAAACACCACTCACTATAGTTCTCGAGACCTTTCAGTTTAGGTACACTAAGTAATTCGAATTCGCGGCTATAATGCCTGACAAACTTGATTTCAAATATACACAGTTCAATTTGTTTTTATGGAACTTTGTAAATAAGTGTAGACTTATACTCCAATACTTGAAGTTGAAAATTGAAAAACTATGCGAATTAAGTTAAATGTGCAACATATATAAATGAAAATAATGTACCTGTCAAAATTTAAAACAATATCAATCGACAATTCTCAATGTAGGATCTTCATGAACATTTTGACCGTAATCATTTACTCGCACGTGCCATACCTCGCACTGGGACTGAATGCTTCGATGAACACGTATCTACTCTTGCGTGTTTAGTTTCTAGCGACAAAAACTCAAAATTCAAACTTATTCATAATATGAATAAGTTTAAATGCAGAAAATGCTAAAAATATATGTATACTCTACACTGATAATATCATAAAGAGGTAAATTTTATTTGTTTATATGTAACGGATAAACTCAAAACCTACTCAACCGACTTTAAAAATTATTTCACCTATAGAAACCTACATTATCAGTGAGTAATATGGACTATATTTTCTTTTCAAAAAATTTCTACCCGTGCCAAGCCGGGCGGGTTGCTAGTTATACATATATTGTTAATTTATGAAAGAAATTGAAGTAATGTTGTTACCTATGTAATATTATGATTGAGTTTAGTATTCATTTTGCAACACATCGTAAGTGGTTCTAGAATATTTAAATTCAAAATAAATTATTCAACTACATTTATTTACGTCGTGTTTTTGAGATACAAATCCCCACCGATTTAGTTCTGTGAGAAATCCCCAAGGAACTCAGCGTAAGGCTTTATTCATATTTTTATATGAGAAATAATATAAAAGTTAATTAAAACCACTTGTTTTGCGTATTTCACTGTAAAATATTAACTCTAATAAGCAGTCTGTTCCTAATAATTAAAACGAACGTTGTAACTGCGCTCGAAATAACTGTAGAAAGGAAATAACATTCCGTAATATATCCACGAAAGTGGCCAATAATCGACTTTAATTTTAGGGCTCCTTCTATATCAATTTTTCAATGTCACAACCCACCAGACAGCCCGGGGACCATTATAAAACAAAGGTCAGATGAGCGAGAAGGGGCGATGATGAGGTCATCAGAGTACGTAATTAAATTAGGCCGAATAAAGCTCTGTTCGTGATAGGGACTTAGGATAGAGGATTTAACAGGGTTATCCGCCCTTCGCATATTGCCACTGAAGAAGGTACTCACCAAAGATCCATGTCATGCAACATGAATCCTTGAGGTTAGTACAGATATAGGAACACTAAAATAGAATACATAGTTATAGTATTATGTTCAGGACATAATGTTTACTTTTTATAAAGTTACGGTAATGTCGCGATAATAATAATTCGCGATATTTACTTCATTTACCTAGCTATTAAATAGTGCGAAAACGTGTATGCATGTCTATATCTGCGTATATATCTCTAGACATATCATAATATTACAAAGAAATAAAATTGTGTCTCTGTTTGTATGTTGGGGGTAATCTCTGGAACTATTGAACCGATTTCGAAAATTCATTAAGAAATAGTAAGCTGCTTATGTGTGTCTAATACAGGCTATATTTTATTTTGTAAAGATTGCACCCGTGCGTAGCTGAAGCGGGTCGGTATAAATATATAATAGTGTTGGCCAAAGTAAATGTAAAAACAATTACAATTACTTTTTGTAATTGTAATTGTTGTTTGCCTAACAAAAATGTGTTGATAATTATATTTTACAATTACAATTTTTAATTGGCCAACACTGATATCTAAAAACATAACTGACCTTCTGATACATTAGCTAAGTAAAGTTTCCCGGTTCAATCCTTAGATAGGTTAATTTGGAAATCGAACTTTTCTAAATTGTCTTAGTTTTGTTGTCTGGCACCCATAATATAAGCGAGTATTAATGTTATTACGATTGCCTCAAGTTTTTTTAGTTTATCATTTAACGTATACAGTGTTTTCTTTAACTGGGACAGTATGGAAAAACCCGAATCCATTAGAGATACAGAGAAATTGTCTTTAAAACCATCTGGTCTTTTTTGTGACAACAATTTTGGCATTATCGAATTTTTGGTCAAGTGCGAGATGTCCATCAAAATTAGTAAAATTAGTAAAAAAAATTTAGTGCAGTTCAATACAGTTTTATGTAAGCATCATTTCATTGTATCGAAGGAAAATAATCTGGATAGCCGAAATTGGTCAAATTTAATATAATATTTTTTCATCCAATTCAGTACGAGCAAATCCGAGTCCATAGGAGTTACAAAAGAACCTTGATAGAACTAAGACATGGAGATCATTCGGTCCCTTTTATGAAAACAATTTTGGCAATTTAAATTTTTTGGTCAAGTGTGTTGGAAAAAATTGATATTGCCAAAATTCTTATCACAAAAAAAGACCAAGTGGTTCCTAAGACAGTTTTCCTGTATCTCTTATAGATTAGGATTTCCGCATACCGTCCCGGTAAAAAAAACGCTGTACATTATAGGTATCTTCTTGTATTATTTCTTGTTAGAAATAATAATAATGTACGAATATACCTAAGAGAAAGCTCGTCGCGTAGTTTTTTAATCCAAGGGATAAGTTGAAGAAACTACGTGACGGGCTTTTAAATCTTTTAATTAAACATGAACATATTGATTACGTGTCTATTTATTATACTTTTGATGATGAGTAATAACACTTTAATAGAGCAGCCATGTTCTTTCGGTTCAACATTATAGGTTTTAAGGACTCCTTGGCTTATTTTTCTCTTTTCGCGCAATTTAATAAAAGTTTGTTTTTTAAAATAATTTTTGACGTACATACATACATACTTCACGCTATATCCCTAAAGGGGTAGTCAGAGATGACGGAGCGCCAAGTGTAGCAGTCCCTACATACTTCTTTCGCTTCCTCCAATCTCATCATTCTCCTCACACATTTTCGCCTAGGTATGCGAGTGCTTTTGACATTGCCGTCTGCTAACACTCTGGCTATTTGATCTTCATATGTCAGTCTTGGTCTTCTTGGTTTCTTTTACCACTCACTTTCGCTCTGCAGATTTTTTTCCTCAGTCTTTCATCACTCATTCTTTCAATGTGCCTGAACGATCTAAACATACCTTTCTTCATTTTTACAATAACACTGTCGTGCAACTCCGTCATACTGCGTATCAAGAGTGACACCGCACATATTTCTAAGAGATGACGTTTCTACTGTATTTATCATACTTTCACTCGATTTCAGGCAATTTCAGGCCTCAATACCGTATAATAACGTTGGGATCAACACCGCATTGGGGATGGCCATTTTGGCAGTGTTAGATATATTCACGCTGCCTACTAATGCGGACAGAGTGCCGTTCACTTTATTGCCAAATTCTACTCGTCACTCCACATTCAACTCAGATCTTCCATCCCTCGAAAATGTATTCCCCAGATACACAATTTCATTTACTTGTTCTAGACATTTTCCATTTACCCATATCTCACATTTCGTCTGTACCGCTTCCCTTTTAAACAACAGAATCTTAGTTTTGTTCACCACATTAACATTCAATCCTTACACTTCAGTCATTTTTCATACACGTAACTAATGTCTGCAACTCTGCTTCTGATGGTGCTATAAGCACAGCATTGTCAGCGGACAAAATGCAGATTACCACTGTACCATCACATAACAAACCACTCATACTACTTTTCCAATGTCTGGAGGCAATGGTCCAAATATAGCACTAATAGTCAGATAGACATCACGCAGCCCTGTCTGACGCCTGAACAGACTTCGACCCAGGGCGACAAGTCACTATCTATCTTTATATATATTATATCCTGCAGTAAGGAGTCCTCCACGCCATTTTCAGGCAGAAGACTTCATAATTTATTTCGCACTACTCTATTGAAAGCTTTTTCAAGATCCACAAAAGGGCAGAAAACTTCCCGACCTGTGGCCAAAAATTTCCCCCCGATACCGCAGAGTGGAAAATCTGATCCATATAACTCCTACTTGTCCTAAAACCACCTTCCACAAATATCTTAGAAACCCCTTTCGTACTGTTATATCTTTAATCTCCAAGTAATATCACTCTGTCATCACCTATTCTGCACTTCTTCAATTATTTCGACTCTTGATACAACTCGGACAGTCAGTCTAATTCCGATCTCCAAACTTAATGGGCCTGCCTCATAATTTAAACAAATAACATCTAATTTTTCAAAGTGAATAAATAAACTTTCTTTGATTCTATCTTTTTTAAAAGACAAAAGATTCTATTTTTTTAAAAAGACAAATTGGAATTCCGTGACAACAGTACGTTCAGTCAATACCTTGGTTTAGACTTTACTTGCTAAGCTGATCAAGCTGATTGCCCTATAGCATGTACAGTCTAAATGAAAACCTTTCTCTTTACAGAAAGATAATATGAATGTGGTGCGCCAGTCCTCTGGAACCTTTCCCTACTGCCAACAAAGGTTGCACAGTGCCCAAAAAGTAGTGCCTAGGACAGTCTCAAATCCTGTTCGAGCTGTCCCGACCAATACATTCATGTCTTCACACACAACAATTCTCTCATTCTCTTCAACCGTCGATAGAACTTTTCTAACGTTCTCCCAAAACTTTTCTAGTTCACTCCAAACGACAAAAGACACTGAAGCATACACCGCCGAAATAAAAATTCTTTTCAACTTCATCTTGAACCACACCCAGAGCAGTCTCGGATTTACACAGTCCAGTTCATACACTTCAGTCCTTACTCAGTCATACAATTAACCAAACGAGAGAACAGAAAAACGCCTACTCCTTGGCATCCCCTGTCTCCGTGTGGTACCTCTGACCACAAAGCGATGCCCCCTCTGGGCAAGTCGGCCAGTTTACTGCCCTTTCATTTGATTTCACTCAAATATAACACAACCAATCTTTTCTCTTCCATAATATCAATCATTTCATTCATCTTCTCTTCAATCCCACCTCTCACATTCCACGCAGTAATTTTGCACTCCTACCTCCACTTCCTGGTCCAAGGTGCACAGCGTATTCTGGGGCGGTCCCCATCGCCGAACTGCACTCTACGCACACCAGCGGGGACGGACCGGTGTACGTCGCTTTCGGGAGACGCTCTAAATATATCATAATCGTTGTCCCACACGGTATGCACAGTAGAGGAATTGCAGCCTTGAAAAGGGCTGGCAGGTGTCGCGACGAGCACGCTCGACCCCCTAAAAAATAAATATTTTTTATTTTTCGCTCGAGCCAGTTGACCCACTAAAAATAAATATTTTTTACTTTTCGTTTTTAGAATAAGAATGCTGGAATAATGTAAGTATTATGCCTAACCCTTTGTTTGGATATGTTGTACGTTAACGAAAATTTGTTGAAGGGCTGAAAAGTATATAATCAAAGGCGATATAATCAAATTGCTATTTGAAACATCCGCGTGCACCCTCTTGTGGGATCCTGTTCTGGAAGCCACGGCGATAATTTGTCTTGTTTATACAATATGTGTATATATAAAACTCAGGGTCATTACTATTTTTAATGGGACAGTATGGGCAAATTTTGAAATATTAGACTTAGACCATTGCTGCTTTCAAAAACGTTTCTTGTTTTTAAATTCGAAGTGAAATCGTGAAAAAAAATTTTTGTCGTGTGGACTTTTCCCAGAAGTTGAGCAAAAGTTGAATTTTTTTTTATTCCATAAATCGGCCCAGTTTCTTGTCTAAAAATATTATTTAATATTTTTTTCACAGTTGTACATAGAATTTAAAAATAAGAAACAATTTAAAACGACAGTGCTTTAAATCTCATAGTTCAAAATTTGCCCATACTGTCCCATTTAAAAGAATGACCGTATATATGTGTACATGCAGTAAATGCTGAGTTATGATTTTATTGCCATGAGGTACGTTGTCCACTGGGATCACAAGCTTTATTGGCGGGTATAAACTTTATTGAACATAAAAAATTATAATAGCCAGTCACTATACTTCTTTTTACTTAACTATTATTTTTTTAATTGAAAAGACGAAAGAAGCGTATAAAAATAATTACGCTTGGCGCTCTGTCCTCTCTGAATACACCGTTAGGAATATAGCTTGAGGACATACATGTATATATTATTATTTTGCTTCTATGCTGGTCAGTGGAGAAAAATACACAGAATATGCCAGCTGCTTATCTTCCTACTTAGACCGTCAAAGGAAGAACGAGGGAATATCACAAGTAAAAGCACGCGCAATTTTACCATTAATTTGTACTACAACAAAGACAGTTTGCGGCTACAATTAAAGTTACATTACACTACTTACTTTACTACTAATAATGACTCTCAAATGTAAGTTTTATGCAATTACTTTTAGTTGGCTTCTAGCCTTTGCTAAGAGTGGTTTGTGAATATATACTTAATACTAAAGGGTACAAATGATTTATCTGCATACAACCTTACACGCAATCCGAACGGGCAAAATAATACAAATTACTACACTAATTCGAACAATATATTATCAACACAATCACGGTTAGACTACCTTCATCTTAGAGCACTTGATGTTTAGAATAAAACTTTTGAATATAGAGGTATAGAGGGTTATACCTCTATAACTCTGATAATAATTCAGAAACGACTGTACTTGCTTGACTGATTTTACACTGTTACTCAAATAATCAATACTCATACACGAGTATTTATAAATGACATTGCTTAAACTACCGCTATATTATTAACAACTACTATATTATTAACGACTATTTAGCGGCTATTTGAATACTACTTATTGCAACGGTAAAAGTCACTTTTATACACGGTCTCAGTAATACGCAGGAAATCCTTTTGGTCCTCATTGTTACTAAAATGTTATAAAATGATTGCTGGTTAATTGATATGATTCACATCGTTGTGAATTGATATGATTAACAAAAGAATTGGTGTAGGCGATGGTTTTGGTGACATATTACTACTTATTTCCAAATTTAATCATTATATTTTACTATTTCACATTATAAAACCTCTTACAATCCTTAACTAGAAACAGTGTCTTGCACGTGCAGACTGTACACTTGCTTGTGCAGTGAAACTTATTGCATCAGTAAACGAAACAACGAACAAAACTTGTACTCGTAGTTTTGCTTCATAGTACTGGCAAATGTCTTATGTTTATTTTTCTTACTTCATGGCATGGCGCACAGATTAGCGCATTTGCCAATGTCACGTGTTGTATTTTAATAGTCAAAGTCAAATCAATTTATTCAAGTAAACCCACTTACAAGGTATTTTTGAACGTCAAATCTACTTTAGTTCGGCTTAAATAGAAAATCTGGACACTGAGAAAAACCGACAAGAAACTCAGTCAGGTATCATTTTTTCAACTTCATTTTACAAAAGGTTTATTAAAATACAATATTTTCATTAAGCCAGTAAACCCATGTGCAGAGATAATATAAGATAATAAGTAGAATCGTTATCATAAAACTCCTCCAGTAAAGTGATAATAAGCTTTACTGTAGTTATAAAGGACTTCTTGGAAGAGCGCGAGAACTTCAGCTACAGATGTTTATTTAGACCTACTTCGTTCTTTTCACTTACACAGAACTTTAAAACGCAATATACTATCACTTTTGTACTTTAAAACTCTCAAAAATGTAAAAGACAGAAAATAAAATAAAGAAAGATAAAATGACTCACTTCTCCCGTTCCAGCCAAAAAGTCAAATGACCTATGTTGTGAGCAATATTTTGAGTAAAATGTAGTCAGTGTACATAGTTTTAGGTCGACCAGTTCTGTGATTCTATTTTTTAGAAAAATAAACATACATTTCATTTTTGTGATATAAATTAGGGATTTGTAAATATATTCCATTCTTATTAGAGTTCCGTAGCCAAAATTATACAACGAATCCCCGTGATTTCATTATGTCTGTCTGTCTGTCTGAGCTGTTGGTACAGAAACATAAGTTGATAACTTGAAACTAAAAATGAAAATCAAATAATAATGGTTATTTTGGACTTAAATTGATTTACAATTTTTTTTGTAAATTAAATGTTAATTTTTTAAAATTACTAACTTCAGTAATTTTAAATTAACATTTAAATTAAGGAAGTACCCTGGAAGATGCCTCTAGTAGTAGTCGTCTGGTTCTCTTAGCACAAGCAATCCTCGATGATTGGAAATTGGACATGATTGAGACCAGATGATTGGTGTAATAAATGCGCCAAACAATACATTATTTATATTGTTTGACGCATTTATGTATGTAAAGTATTGTTTATGTATGTATGTGCGCAATTATGTATGTAATGTTTGTGCCAAACAATACATTATTCAGCGCATTATTTGTTTATTTACTATTATTATAATGTATGTAATGTTAATTTCGATTTTATTATTTTATGTGCGTGTCCAACGCACTCTTAGCTCGTTTTTACAATAGTAAGTAGGAATTTACAAAGTCTTTCCATCTCTTTTACAATTTACTTCAACAAAGAATTGAATCTGAGATCATTCCTAATCCTTTCCCTAATAAAACAATAAAATTAATTTCTGAATAATATTAGAAGCTTACGAATGAAAACTATTGCGTCAAGTAACAAAACTTTGTTTACGTCTTGAATTACTTTGAAAACATCGCAATAAGAACAGACAGCGAAAACATCGTTAAAATAACAGACTCGCTAATTACTGAAATTTTCAAACGACGTTATTACCTCCTCCGCTTTTTATTTAGAAGTTATTGATTTGATGATTGTAAAATTGGGCTTAACTCAGATTCCAACTTTATATTATTCTTATTACATCGGTAGCAAAAGTAGTCACTATTCTGTCATATTTTATATCGTTAGCGCAATTAAATTAGCTAGTTTGTACCCAAATCAAATACTAAACGAAATAACGAAAATGAACCTAAGTGAGAATGTGATCTCACTAGCGAAACTTTTTCATAAAACGTATCACCGCATTTCCGCTAAATAAATAAATATATATTGAACAAACGAATAAATACCATTGTAAAAACGAAAAGTTGTCTATTTATTGGTTTGCTTGGTTATTTTTAATATACAAACTATAGTGAAATCCATATATTCTTTGGAATGTTTTTTGTTTGTAGCGCGAGGAAGTTTATTTCTTTTTAATGTTCGTTTGACTTAAGTATATCTTTAGTAAGGATTTACTACAGTTGTAAAGAAGTTCTAGGAAAAACTGAAACTTTAGTTCTCAATAGGCTGTTTCTATTGTACCCCAAAACTCCAAATAATACAAAAAATAATAAAAAATCTAAGCGAGATGTGAACTTACTTTTCCTGCAGGAAAAAAAGGTTTTCGTCCGCCATAAAAATACACTCCAGTGATAAAGGGTTAAAAATAAACGTTACGTATCTACTCTTAGGTATATTATTTTTTCGTATTATTAAACAAACAAAATATGTATTATACATGCACATACTTGATTGGATAAAAAAAATTTAAAATGAAAGGTTTCATGTATGCTTTCTTGTAATTAAGTGGATCTGCTAGGGTAACCTACGAAATAAAAACAAAATGAATTATTGTATTATTTATTGCACAAAACAATTGTAAACTTAAGCAAGTAAAGAAGTGTGGCAGTAAAAAAATTATTAAATTTACATTTATAAAAATCTTATAAACTATTTTGTGTAGGTTAAGTTAGTATGTATACATTCAGTCAAGAAAGTATCGGGAATGGACGATTTGTTTATGATTCCAAATTCAATTTTTTGTGTGCTTTTGTTGTTGTTAGATTGGCACAACTGTTTTCCATTTTGGCGCGGAGTTTGAGTTGCATCTGTTATTTAGATTAAATACAGTGCTGTTTTTAGTTATATCATTCTAGTGTATATTGCGAATTTTATAATGGACAAAAACATTTAACAAAGAGTTTGTCTTAAATTTTGCATCGTTAATGGAATTTCGTGTTCAGAGTCACTGGAAATGTTACAGAAAGCTTACGGTGAATCAACTTTATCAAAAGCACGTGTTTATGAGTGGTACAAGGCGTTGAAAAGCGGTCGAGATGTGATGGAAGATTTGCCTCGCTCTGGTAGGCCATCAACGTCTGCAACTTAAGGTAACATAGCAAAAGTGAAGGAAATAGTGACTGACAATCCTCATTCAAGTTTGAGAGAGATAGCCGCCGAACTTTCTGTGTCTCACGAGTCGATGCATACCATTTTAAATAATCACTTGGGTATGAAACATGTTGCCGCTCGGCTAGTCCCAAAAGACCTGAATTTTCTCTAAAAACTCAATGATATGATAACTCAATGAGGACATGCTAGAACGAGTCAATTCCGATCCAACACTCATGAAACGCATTGTTACACTGGTGACGAGACGTGGGTTTACGAGTTTGACATGCAAACTAGTCAACAAGCTTCGGAGCGGCGCCTTCTAATTGAACTGAAGCCGAAAAAACCACGCCAAAGTCGATCAAAAGTCAAAGTCATGTTGACTGTTTTCTTTAACTATTGCGGTGTTGTGCACTCGGAATTCTTGCCGGAAGGTCAAACGGTAAATAAAGAATATTATTTGGGCATTACGCGGCGTTTAAGAGAGCAAATTCGACGAAAAAGGCCAGATTTGTGGAAAGAAAATTCTCGGATTTTGCACCACGATAATGCGCCTTTGCACAAGGCCATCATTGTGAACGAATTTTCGACTAAAAACTCAACAAATACCATTGAGCAACCACCTTATTCACAAGATATGGCTCCAGCCGACTTTTTTCTTTTTCCTAAACTCAAATTACCACTTCGTGGCACCCGTTTCCATTCGGTAGAAGACATAAAGGAGAATTCGCGGCGAGCACTGAACTCAATTCTGGAAAAAGCGTTTGAAAAATGTTTTGATGATTGGATTATTCGTTGGCGTAAGTGTATCGTTTCTGAAGGAGCATACTTTGAAGGTGATACAATAAATTTGGATGAATAACTAACATTTCGTGTATTATTGATCTTTTCCCGGTACTTTCTTGACAGAGTAGTAACACAACGCGCAATCCAAGCGAGCAAAACGAGCGTGCCGGGATAGCGGCCAGCGAAGCGCCAGAACAGAATTCGCCTTATAACAACTTTGTACAATTTTGCGAAACTAATAAGCGTGTGGTTGAATGACGTTGTTCAATGAAAGGGTTAGCTAGCTATGCAATTAAACGGCTATTGCAATTATACGGCAAAAGTCTGGGCTAGGCAAGTAGTTAAACATTATCGATCCAAGCATTTGCCTAGCTGTTTGATTGAATGGCTGAATATCATTCCGAATACCGCTTAATAAAAGGGCTAGGCTGTTAACTGAAAGGGTAATTAAGCTAAGTATTATGTATGTGTGGCTGCGACATATACATAATACTTTCACACAATTTCCTATTCTGAAAAACTAAAAAACGTGTTATCTTACCATCCATACTCCATACTACTACGTATTACATGTACTGTATAATATTATAAATACGAAAGTATGTCTGTCTGGTCGGCTTTCAGGGCTAAACCATTAAACTGATTTTGATGAAATTTAGAATGACAATAAATTAAATCCTAGGGAAGAACGTAGGCTACTTTTTTTAATTCCACGGGAAGTTGCGAGCTAGTCGTATAGAAATATGCGGAAATAAATCTATGTATCTATATTTTAAAAATGTTAGTGTAATGTTAGTGTAGTGTTAAGTAATGCTAGTGATTTGATCGATTGTTTTAGTGTTCCATAATATAGATAGTGTAACATCGCTACTTATTTATGTTCTACTAAAAAGTTATTTTTCAATAATTGGACTTACCAGGCTCGTATTATAAACCACAACTTTATCTCTAACTACACCTTACTGTTTATGTCAACACACAATACGATTTCGATAAGCGGATTTAAATTGAATCAAATACAGTTAGGGTTGTCCATTGTTATAAAACCTTTTAATTATTTGAATAAAGGATTAAATAAAAGATCAAATAATATTTAATTGAGCTCTTTTCATTGGAAACAATAACATCGTGGCGATTATAATTTGAAAATTGTATGTGAAATAATGTAACAATTTCGTTGAAACTTAGAAACCATACCGTGAAAAGTGTACTATGGAAAGCGTCCTACGATTTCTGATTGAAGTCTTAAATTGGTGACCCATAATCATGACCGTTTAGTTTTAATCCTAAATTAGATCGTGTCCGACGCGCACTAAACAATTTTTTTCTCTGTTAGTTAAAATACGAATCATTATAATTTTAGAAACTAATAACTAACAGCCCTATCAGAACCTGCAGGACGTAGCACCGTGCTTCAACGTCCGTTACTCAGATTACCAGTATAAATCAACCCGTCGATTCAGAACTCTGCCCCGTGTTTCGACTTTGACTTGTTATTAAGAATTAATTAACTAGTTAGCTGATAAAGTTTGTGCTTTATTCGTGTTCACATAACACTGGATAATGGATAAGTTCTTCTCTGAAAACAGAATTGGTTATCTGAAAAGATTACCTAAACAATTACGAAATATTGTCATTAGTTGGTCAAGAGAACAGTTCTCATATTCCTGGGATCTAATTCTTATATCGATGACACGAGAAATATATAACAAATCTAAATATTTAATTATTTACAAACACTTATTGCTAAAATTCGTAAGAAAATCTGTCTGTTCGCCATTATAGAATAAAACTATAATGGAACATAGTTCAAAGTCATATAGGTATTATTTGTTCACAGAGGTAAAATACTATTTTACATACAATTGTGGGAAGTTAAATGTATTAACTTATACGTATTTAAACAACAATAAATATTAAGTAATAACCCAATCTATCGTTTACGTAAACAATAAGTATAATACTTTCTACAACAAACCATTACCTTCTAAAGTTGCCACCTGTATCAGCTTACGTGTACGTAAAATAAATCATAACAAAGGCTTTAAAAAGCTCGGCGAAACCTTTTAAGGGCAGATTACGGCGCTGTCGGAATCTAATAACAAAACAGCGATATAACGCATATTATTATTATAAATAAATGAAAAAAGGAAACTTTAGGTGGTTTGGGCACTTAGAAAGAACGAGTGATGAAAGACACGAAGAAAAACTACAGAGCGAAAGGAAGTGGAAAAGAAGCTAAGAAAGACTAAGGCTGACTTATAAAGATCAAATATCCAGAGTGTTAGCCGACGGAAATGTCATCAAAAAAAAGCACTCGCATACCTAGGCGAAAATGTGTAAGGAGAATGATGAAATTTGGGGAAGCGAAAGAAATATGTAAGGAGCGCAACGCTTGGCGCTCCGCTCTTGTTAGGGACACAGCGTGAATATGTGTATTTATGTATGTATGTAAATTACAAAGCTTTTATAGTTGGTATATTTTATCGTCTTATGACGATCTTTTTGCGGCAATATTCCATTTATTATGTGTAATTTTATCAGTATCTCTTTATACTCTTTATACTCTATCTTTATCTCTGTAAAATTATGACTTATCAAGAATAAAGATGTCTTCTTGTTAAAATTCTCTAAAACGCTTACAAATCTCTACTTCCTTTTTCTGCTATTAGAAAAATTGGTTAATTGTGAGTTTTACTCGCGACCAGACAATATTCATTAAACGGTTTCGTACACTTAGTTCTTACGGATTTCTGAAATTTTCGTAATATTTATAAATCCGTAAAAAGTAAGTTTTATAATCGACACTTTTAAAATTCATCATCCAGCAGTTTTAAGACAGGTGTAAGGGGGAGATGGTCAAGACGAATTCGAGTACTGAGTCGAGAATTTACTAATTCTCTATTTCTCCTATTTATATTTTAAAATGATAACAAATGCAGTATAATATGCGTACTCAAATTGTAATTACTTATGTACGTTTCGTAAGTTTCTGAAAAAATCGACATAACAGCCAGACAACCAGATGTGGTAACGTGATACATTTATTTTTAATTTTTATTCAAAGTATCACATGTATTTTTATCTAAAGTATTATAAATGAAATGGAGACATTATAAATCTCATGGTCCGCCCCTTACCCCTCTCCCATCATATTAGTGCACACTGCCGTTAGAAGATGGCGCCAGTATTGTCGTTTTGTTACGTTTAGAGTTCACTCATCACCTCACCGCCGGACATAGACGCTTTCGTGCCTGTTCTCGATTTTTTAATAAAAAGTGATCACCGCCGCCCAGGGACACCCGAAACGTCCGGGGAATCACAGGTGCGTTGCTCGCCTTCAAGGAAAGGAGGAGTGGGTGAAATAGGCAACTATCATTCACCGTACTAAACACAACAGCAATGGATGCTATTATTTCACGCCGATATTCTGAGGGTGGTATATTACTGGTCAAGCCACATTGAAAGCCTACTCTATTGTAATCTTTTCTCTTATAATCTCAGAGTAATAAATGGTAGTTAATATTTTTTTAAGTTTCTGGCTTCAGTAATTTCATAGTAAATCCGTCAATCCGAATCAAGATATTTCTTTTTATTATATGCAGATAAGTAATTTTAAGTTTTGGTACAAACTCAAAAGGTCAAATAACTTTTTTCTAGTCTGGTTTTTTCGAAGTTAGGTAACGCGATTATTTAGTTTTAGCTCGCTTGTTATACTATTAATTGTCGATGAATTCCATCTCAAATTGTCAAAGATAATGAACATAACATAACATAACTTCACGCTGTATCCCCAACGGGGTAGTCAGAGAGGACGGAGCGCCAGGAGTCGCGGTCCTTACACACCTCTTTCGCTTCCTCAAATCTCATGATAATGAAAAGAACTGTAAATAGCAATTTTCTTGATCGTTCATACAAAACATTAGAAGAAAAGTAAGTAAATAATTTAAGTAAGTATTATAGATATTTAAAAAGGCAACATGCACAAAGACAAAATATTCTTTCCTAATTCAAGCAAGAAACAAAGGGACACGAAATAATAGAAGCTACAAAAGCATCGCCAGGACATTTACCATCCTTATTAAAAGATCAACCTTAATTACGCCGTCCGAAAATGTCAAAGAACATGGGCGTGAATAGCCCTAAATAAAACCTTAGACTTGTTTTAACGGACCACAATGTGAGGACGGAGTGGGAGATCCCAAAAATATAATGTACGAGCTTACCTACGATCAATTGTTGTATTTGTGTAAGTGTTGAACGACTTATTATTTTTTAGGATATCGATATTTTGGAAAAATTCTCCAGTCAACTTTATTAAATTCAAAAAGAGCATATTCTTGAGTACTGTCACTACCGCAATCTACAAATCTTCAGTCATACATTATTATTAGTAAATCTTTATAATAATGTACTTCTTTTGTACGTGGTCATTGAAACCCTCCTAAACAGCTGGACCGATTTTAATTAAATTTTATGTTCGACTGAGTTCCTGGATGGTTAAATTCACAATTGGACCCGCTAGGTGGCGCTACAATCGGGTTCTATTAATTTTTAATTATATTTATGACGAAATTTTTTTTTATTTCCGAAGGACCAAAGAGAATGGACAGAACAGCGTCCATCGAGTCCGCTAGTAAATATAGATTACGCATTACGTCACACACGACGTAGACTACCTATATTTAGTTTAAATTTTGGTATACTTATTCTACACATATCTGAGATATTCATAATCACATTCAACTGCTTCGTTCAGCTTCTAACAATCATTTAAGCAGCACGATCGATGGTGACCGGGCGTTCTCAACTCTACATACTGCGTCCTCGACAATATGACTATATGTAAGTATCGTATGTAAATCTCCTACAATAGTGAAGTTTTCTGGTGTATGTAGGTGTACAGAATACACGTAGAACCTAAGCTAACGATGGACTCGCGTAGAAAGCAGATTAGACGATCTTAATGGCGCAGTGACAGTTTGAGATCAGATGATCGATGTGGTTATTGTCTGGTACATTTATTATTTCATTTTTTTTTTGTTATTACTATTATTATTATTGTTGTTGTCATTGTTGTTGTTGTTATTCAATTATAAGTATTTTTCAGTTGCATTACAGTTTTTTATTAGTTTATTTCATAATTTGAAAATTACCGACTAAGGAAAGCCGATCGATCGTAATAAATATTGCTTAATTAATAACTGATCTGTATTATACAAGGAATATAAAATAAAAATAGACGTCTTATCTGTCGCTTTATTTTCAAATACACCTACAATATTTTGACACCAAGTACGCAAAAACTTGTTTCAAATTCGTTTTGCTTTATTATGCTTTTCTATATTTATATATATGTCTCAGCTACGTAAACAGTGACGTAAACTGGCATCCGATCCGGCTCAGGTGTTTTCCGGAATTAGGACTGAGTGAACTGACTCGTAGTGCCGGTCGGAATTATGATGGCTGCTTGATTTACAGATGTAGATGTGCTTTATAACAAAAGCGACACAAAAGGTGGTCATTCTTGATTCATATCGAGTAAAATTAAAACAAAATTTGTTTCTTACGATATAACATTATTTGCTGAATATTATAAATTACTTCATCCTCCTATACGAGTAGGCATAGTAATAGTGGTAATAGAAGTCTCGTTTATAGGGCATAACCCCGATTTAATAATGATATTAATGATTTTTAATAAGAATATTAATGACAGAAGAAGAAGTGAGTAGTCCTACTCACTACTAATTTCATCTAATAAAGTTTCTATATCGACTCCGTGAAGTTTTTCTTGATTCAGTCGTATTAGTGTTAATTTATGTACCTATATGATATTGTCGCGATAAGATCACGAGTAAAATTTAGAAGTATATTTAGTACAGCGTTATTTTTTTCGCTTAAAAGATTCCGTATCTTAAGAGAAACAATAATACATTCACGAGATCACTCACGCGTACATAATACATATGCCTGTTCGTTTGTCAAAGTCGATTCGTTACAATCTATGTGACATCCAAACTTAAATGGCACGCCCGCCATATATTTATAGGAGAATTGTGGAGAATGAGGCATAGATATCCTACGTCCATTTAATCACGGCCCTCTTACTTCCACCTATCTTTGACACTACTCGTCCTAGGATATTAAAATTTTCAAGGAATGTAAAAACTCATTTAATGGAAACATAAAAAAAGGCCCTGAACATACAGAATTGAAGAAATTAATATGAAAAACATTATTACTTTGTAAACATCGTAATGTTATTCCAAACAAAAAAAAACACTCCTGTTTTTGCGTCGAGGGTTAAAAACTAGGAATAATTATCTCGTGAGCAGTCGCGACGGAAAAATAATAGGAACTGGGAAGTCGAGGAGCGAATCGAATATATAGGATTGCTGACGGATGATGGGTGTTCTTGCAGATTAACAGTACGGAACCCGAGCGCGCGAGTAGAACACGCACTTAACGAATTTTTTAATAAAAAATTAAATACTTGCGAATGATAACAACAAGAAAAACTTTTCACACTTTGGTTAGTTTTTATAGTATTTACTTACCTATCTTATCATCTCCTCATAAATAGATAAAATCGGATATTTGTATCTAAAGTTTTTATCTGAATTTGTATCTAATAGAGCTGATTCTCTTAGCTAATGCTAATCTAAATTTAAATATTGCTTGTCTAAATTTGTATCTACGTAAATTTACAACTGACTTCAGAAATTCGAAAAAATAACAACACTGTACAAGTTGAATAAAATAATGACGATGCGATTAGATACTACATCATAGTATATTTCTGTGGACTCTGTTTAAGTACTCTGCTACCACGATTTCTCCTACACTAAAGCTTAACAGCCGTGTAAACAGAAGATATGTGTGCATAGATCGGGTGCTTTGTACGACGTCAAAGTACTGCTTACATTAGTTTTACTGCGCTATCATTTTGTTGAAATTGCAACCAGACCAGCATATGAAAGACATTATGTACATTACTATTGAACTCAGTGGCTAAAATATACAAAGTTAATTTTTCGGGTGTAGTACCTAAAATTAATAACTTGAAGAAATCATATACTAAACGAACAAAATTCAAATTTGGCATAACGATACGTACATGTTTACGTATTTAATAAAGAAATAAGTATTTATTAATAACAAAAAAGTACATACAGACGTTAATATTTACAAATAAAACTACACATTATCTTAAATCAGCCATTCCCAAAGTGGGCGATAACGCCCCCTTGTAGGCGCTGCAGGCCTAAAGGGGGGCGGTAAGAGACCCAGAAAAAAAATGGGGGCGTTGTGTAGAGGCCTGGGGGGTGATTTGTAATTTCATTTAGCTAGGAGACATCTTAGACAACGACTGCATGAGCTCTCGACTCAGTAGACAAAATAAGTTTGGGAACCAGTGTCTTAAATAATAGACTTCCTCAAATGCCGCTTAGAAAAATATTTATAATTTATTTACGTATTTTATATTAACGTACATATTTTGCACTTGTTAACGTTTTAAACATTTCATAGAAGAAATGAAAAAGAAACAAATCAAGTTCTCCAACTAGACTTGACCAAATCCGAAATTATTGGATACAGAACTTTAAAAACTTTTAAACATTTTTTTTTATTAAAGGAAATCAACAGCGTATACATAAACTAACATCGAATATACGATATATAAAACAAAATAGTGTAAGACCAATTAAAAATTTCCACTTTATATATTTTTACGAGTTGTGGATAATCAAATGCCTGTTAAGGGTGAGAAGAGTTTATTTTCGTTCATACAGAGAAATATCAAGTACACGCGAACTTAATTACGGCGGTCCCTAGTATTCGTAGTCGTCCCTCGAAATAAAAGTCACCGAAGGTACATGCTTCACTTAATAACAACGTTCCTGAATCGCAGCGTTCCTCTATCCAAGGTCGTCGCAGTAGTCGTCGTAGTAGTCTTCATAATTCGCCTTGATGTCGCCTCGATATATCGCTTCGATCAATAGTTAAGAAACTGACTCAGAGGCAGACACGGAGCTCTATATATAGTCCGATAAAATGAGGGTGAAAACTTCTAGAACAAATCTGAATGCAAGTAATAATAACTCATAGAAATAAAGAGAGTGGAACTTTCTAGTTAATTACACTCGCTAACAATAATTCGACATTGTTCTCGACGTCGCCTATTTGCATGAGTAATAGGTACATGACACGTCATCGCTCCAGAATTTTCGAAGTATAACTTCGTTCTTCTTTCTTAATTTTGCTTATAGCATTCGATAGTAGACCTTAAACTTAGCAATGCGTTTTTAGATCATAACTCTGCAAAGCCTAGGTCTCGAGATATAAGCATTAAAATTTACGCGTCTAGCTTCATTTAGTTTATCCTTGAGCTAGACTTGACCATCATCAGTAATTTCACTCTCGTATTTTACAAAGATAATATAAAGTGTTATTACTTATTTATTGTTTACGAGAAAAATATTACAAGTCTTTTAAAATTAAAGAAGGAAAAAATTAAGTTCTCGAATTAGACT
This sequence comes from Zeuzera pyrina, assembly GCA_907165235.1. Classification (NCBI taxonomy): domain Eukaryota; kingdom Metazoa; phylum Arthropoda; class Insecta; order Lepidoptera; family Cossidae; genus Zeuzera; species Zeuzera pyrina. The sequence continues at coordinate 19,446,045 of OU015625.1, read as the reverse complement.
TGAATCCAAAATCACTGGACCCTGGAAAAGTTTCAAACATTATGAAGCCATAGTTACTTCTAATTTAAAAGAAGAATATTACTAAACTCTTTTAATTTCCAGGAATTAAATTTTGAATGACAACCAATGACGATTTAATGAACTGTGTACTGACATTAATAAGAAAAAATGGAACTATGATTACAGTACGGAACAGGTAATAGTGTATAGATGAGATCCACTCCAAAAAAAATTGTAGCAATATGAGCAATGACGGAAATGTTCATCGAGTATTTTAATTGAAACTAAAACAGCATACTGGAATTCAATTGAAGAAAAAAAATATTCACGTTGTAAGATGAAAGATTTTTCCTCGTTCACAATTATTTTACCTGGCAAATGGCAATAGGATTCGGATCGTTAAGATTGAGATGGGATACTTGCTAACATATTCAATGACTTATCATTTACGATATACGAGTACCTATATGAATTTGGATAAATCGAGGAGCACCAGCAGTCATAATGCTACAATTTTTTTTTGACGCTATTGCCAATGTGATGAATTCCTACAATCTTTAGCTATTTTCCGCTCAAACTCCAAAAACTACCAATCGGCCTACGTGACTACGTGATTTGCCTCTCAACGAAGCATCCTCTGGATATACTAGAGATCGGACTCGGTCAGCTAACCAGCACCTAATCTTATTTGCTTATTTGCTATTTCCAATTTTCTTTTACTATTTTGTAAATATCTTACAGAGCCTTCCGTGCGCCAGTGGAACTCCCACTTAACTAATTTAAAAAAAATAGCAAGCACAAGTAAAATATCAATAGGCATCCAAGGAGTACGCGTTTGTGCGCGAATAATCCGTGTATCTCAAAGACGTGTTAAAGGTCACTTGATGTGTGCTAATGTTAACACATTAGTGATTACCTTTCTATCGAAAACCCATCAAAGATGTTACCTTTCACGTTGCTTCCTCACTGGGTCTACTCTCGTTCAAAAACATAACAACTGCTTTAGTGAATTTCAAAAGCGAAACCTATTTTGTAAAAATTAATGTTTTCCAACAAAAAATACGTTCCAAATACACAATGATGTTATTGTTCTATCACATCGAACAAATAATATATTATTACATATAACATTACAAAAACAGGTAAAGGATATTGAATGAGATAAAAATAGAAGAGATATTGTCTTTTTAGAATTTAATGTTAAGCGATACACGGACTGTAACAACATATTAAAAAAAAATTATCATATATACTATTTTGAATGTTGATCCATAAATATTTTCTTTCACAGTCGCTAAAAACTAGGCAGAATTCTATATTTTATAATAATAATATTCAGCAGAAATTTCGTTTCCATAACAATAGTAGACCTACTTATACGTTCAAAAGAAAATATAACGATGTAACAAAACCGTCCTTTTCAGATTACGAAAAAACGAGGAAATAAAACGAGGAAAATAATAATTTCATTTCTTTAAAATTATATTGCATTCAACATGATAACTTTAACATGACTCAGAAGTAAATCAAGAAGCTGAGTATTAGAAATTAATACATTGAAGTTTTTGGAGTATGTCATAAATCAATAAATTGCGCATTAGGAATTAAGACACAGAATTTATTTATGTCTTTTCAAAAATTCTCTTACATAATTAATTATTTCGCGTTTAGAAAATGAATTCGTAAAAAAATTAATATAATAAACAACAAAATAAGTTTCACGTTAAATAGGCACAGTTGCAATTCAGATACACTACGATTGTACACTAATAATTTCAATTTACTGCCAATCGAGTCCCAATGATATTGCTTTATATTTTGAAATTGATAAGTGATATGGTTTATTATGGTATATTTAGATAAAGTAAATAACAAATGGGGAAGAAGAAAAGGAGTAGAAAGAAAAAGACGTAATACATACATACATACATACGTACACGCACGCATGCACGCACGCACGCACGCACACGCACACGCACACGCACACACACACACACACATACATACATACACACACATACATACATACCTACATACATATCTTCACGCTGTATCCCTAACGGGGCAGTCAGAGAGGACGGAGCAACAAGCGTTGCGGTCCTTACATACTTCTTAAAATAAAATAATAAAATTAAAAAAAATTTAAAGTAATGCCGATTTCGTATTTTATGCCATGTAGAGACTAACATGAGACAATTGAAACTCATTTAATAGTTTTCTATTATCCATTTATAATATTTTATTTTTCACACAAAATACATTTTAATAAGCTTGCCTAATGTTTATAATAGCCACAAGCCGAAAAAGTTTTAAGTATAGCATTAGGCCTTCACTAAAATGTATACACATTTTATGAGGCAACATGACTTTTATAAGAAAACTAATTTTTTTGTTAATGAAGCAAAGATATGATATTTAACGCTTTTTATCAGCTCGTGTCATTCTCCTAATGCAATCCACCCTCATTCTTGGCGGAATTCAATGTTTTATAAATCAAATTTTATTACGAAAGTCGACTGTTGCTAAAGCAAAAATGCTGCGAAATGGTTTCAAGGGTTTTTATTTCTCTCATAAATCATATTAATTGTTTTGGTTGTTCCGTTACTGGGAAGGGTTAGATTTTGTTATACTCACCCACTCGGAATTGTAAATCGTGTAACATTTCCACTTCGTTTACGTTAAGCTTTTGCGTTTGGTTAATTTTCTGGTTTTGAACATGCCATCTCTTCGTTACAGGTGTCTGTGTATCGCAGACAATACCCATTTATTTACTTGTACGTAATATATAATATCTACACTGTTTATCACAGAAGTATATTGTAACGAAGCAATATAACGTCACTGTCACCGGGTCTGCCTAGCTGACATCACATCCTGCCTGTCACATCTGTTGTCGCCAAGGCGTGGGAGAAGTGACGTCAGCAAGTCTATATAAGCCGATACGTGCCAAGATCTAGATCCTTCTCCATCATTCTGCGGGTTTAGCTGTTGATTGTTCGTCGTCGGCTATTCGTGACAACGTGTTATAGTTTGTAGTTTGCTATTAATTATTGAGAAATTAAATGTGAAAGTGACTATGCGAGTGTGTGTTTTTAATTTGCGTAACAATTCAGAAGTGGTATGAACAAACAAAAATGAGGAAAGGTTTGGCCGCGTTAAGAAAAAAAATGAAAAGGGCCTGCATGTGTTACTTTGACGAAGAAAGTTTAATATAAATTGAGGACTTGGCACATCTAAATCAGGTTGCTATAGCGTTGTGTGTATTGCTAATCGTGCATGATTCGTGCTGACCTGTCGCATTGTAGCGCAACATACCAGCTTTGTAGTATAGGCAGTCGGGCAACTTATACGAGGCACTCCTGGTGGTCGTAACAACTACAGTGAGCTTTGAAACGAGAAATGCGTACGTATACACCCAAAAGGATATCTTGAAAGTAGCGGCAAAGAAACTAGTGAATAGCGACATACCCGCTTTTAAAAAAAAAGGTTGGACTCTTGCCAGAATTTTTAACTATAAAGGATACTATCTATTACTAGGATATTTTCTACCCTATTCTTGCCAAGCAGCTGCTCGGCGGCGGAAGCTGTTTCAAGCAACAACGCGTCCTAGCCTGTCCTCTAGGAGGAGAGAAATGTGCTGACGCGTGCTACATGAACTGAAGCTGGGTAAGTATCTACTATCTAGTAACTATCTTGCGCCAATTATACTTCCCTTACATTGTGTCTCATGATGAAGTTAAGCTCACTTTCGGACCATTTTTATGGAAACCTAGCTTACTAGGTAACTGCAATTGCTACAATTGGGGGTACATTTAGATAAAATTAATTCTTGCCCTTACCAGTATTTAGCGTAATGCACTTCCTTAGTCTTACAGGGTAACAATTGCTTGGCAGGAAATATAATCGAGTTAGGCTGTTCCAATTAAGTGCAAATTCATATCAAATTGTCTTCATATGAGCTTGTTTTTCGCCAATCAGGAGCAACAAAATGTCGTAACTTTTTCAGTGCAGTTAGAAGCCATTATTAAAGAGTCTAGCATACTTCACTGTATAAAAAAAACGTGTATTTGATAATCAAGTATCCAAATTGTGGGTAACTTTATGCAATTCCACGCTTTCTACTTGAGAAGTGCTCTTCAAACTGTTGTATTATTAAACCATCTGTATATGAGCCTGTTTGCCACCAATTGTGTCGTATAATATGTAAAACGTCATACAATGCGTAGACAAAATGTCGGAGCTATTATTATAGATGATATAGTTTGTAGTTTACTATTAATTATTGAGAAATTAAATGTGAAAGTGACTATACGAGTGTTTTTATTTGCGTAACAATATACAGGAAAGAAGAACGAAGATGGCTTTCAAAGACAAAGTCAAATCAATTTATTTAAGTAAACCCAATTACAAGGTATTTTTTAACGTCAAATCTACTTTAGTTCGGTTCAAAGAGAAGAGAAAAGTAAACCTGGACACAGAAGAACCGACAAGAAACTCAGCCAGGTATCATTTTTTCAACATCATTTACAAAAGATTTATTAAAATGCAATATTCAGAGACCCAGTAAATGCATGTCAGAGAAGATCATTTCCAGACTATTGTTTTATCTTCAATGAAATCGTTTATTTTATAGTATTATTGTCTAATAAATGTACGTTTTATAACCAATCTAAATCTATTTTCTATTTATTGAGTGACATCTTGAGGAACTTTATTATAAAAACGAACGCAGTTATCCAAAAATGAGACATTTGACTTATGGAATTTAAATGAATTTTGCTTTATCGTCAAAGCAAACTGTTATAGACAACATTTACTTTGTCTACATTTAGTTTTTTATGCTTAATATTACTCTCAAAATAGATAATTTGAAAGTAACATCATACACAAATTTCTGTTGCTAAGGTATAATTCACTTCGTACATTTAACAAAAATTACACCTAGGAAAAATGTTACTAATGTAAATTGAAACGCGCAATCGGAATTTGGGCTTTATTTTTAATTTGTTGGACTATTTTCACAGGTCATGGCACACGGTTAATGTAAACCTTGGAGTAACAAAAGAACCTTTTCCATCCAGTCAGCTACGATCTGGGCAGATTTTATTCGAGGGCCCTCGGGAATAACGTATATAATTTGAAAAACCCTTATTCTGCAAAATATCTCGGATATTTCTATCCAAGTACGTAGATACCTTTTGAGTTACATACATTATGTATTACTACATACAATTTCTATCGGATCTTATTTTATTCTAAGAGTCATCCGATTCTCGTATTAATATTTACAAGCCATTTCCTTTTCAAGGTCGAACATCAAGACGCAGCAAAGTTACATCTTTACATTATTTTGTACAATGACGTACAATTCAAAGTAATAACAATTTTAACACTAGCAAAACTCATGCTACATTTGAAAATACTCTTTACTTCAAAATTAAAACTTTGAACGGATTGTCTTGTCTATACTTATAGATTAACAAAATAGAAACTATAACACCTCAAAATGTCTGTTTTAATTTATGTTATTAATATCAGGCTATTTTCATCACCGTTATGATAAACACCTACGTGAATCAGGTGTTCACTACGTATTAACGTAAGCAACAGAGGTAATGTGGAGCATTTTTATTCATGTGAAACATACATTATATAGAAAAATTTTAATTTTAAACTACGTATTTATTTCTGTAATTATGAACAACCTATTAATAGGACTTCTTAAAGAAAATGAAATTACAGTTGCAACGATCTATCATCTATTTACCGGATCTATCATGGGGAATGTTCTGAAGAATCGTTCGGAGTACTGCCTGCTGCTGAGTTCCATTACCGTACGTCACGCAATCGACTGTCCTTAATGGATGACGGTCTACAACTGTGCGTTTTTGAGCCTACTCTTTCCTTAAAGGCCGGCAACGGACCCGTGATTCCCTAGACGTTGTGGGTGTCCATGGGCGGTGGTGATCACTTTCCATCAGGTGACACGATTGCTAGTTTACCCCCTCTGATATAAAAAAAAATAAAACGAAAAAGTGAACAACTTACAAACATTACACACAAAAATTGTAGAACTTCCAGAAATGCTTTTTATATCAAATACTTAAACAAATTTTTATAGAACCGAAAATGTTTATACTTTTAATGACGGAATAAAAACTTTTATTTATTGATACTGCTATTATTGTTTTGATGTACGAGATGGAATTAGTATTAGCTTTAACGGAATAAAGCAAATCAACATAAGGTATTAGTTTTATACACGTTTTTATTCTCGTTAAAATTTTGTCTATAATATTATGTTGTTAAGCAAACTCAAAAAATATGTGATTTCACTAAACTCGGCGTAATATACCATTTCATACATAGATATATTATGTCTTGTGTGTTTGCTGTAACACATAGTTGTTTTGTGTGGATATCAGCGTATTTATCTTCCTAATCGAACATTTCGTATTTGATTCCCAGTTAGATCAAATTCTGCCACAATATTTTCTAAATAGGCTAGTGTTATCGGTTCATTGTGTAGTACTCGTGGTAGATTAGTATTTAGGATGTGCTTTGAAACTGCATTTTTTTTTACTGAAACAGGCGGCAAACGAGCAAGCAAGTCACCTGATGTAAAGTGATCAGTGATCACCCATAGACACCTGCAACATCCGTGGAATTACGGGTGCGTTCCCGGCCTTTAAGGAAAGGAGATAAAGGAGGGGAAGGGGGGATATGGACCACCTGCACTCGCACTCACCGAACGAAACGCAATAGCAATAGATACCTACTGTTATTTCACTTTACTTTTAATGTTATTGAGGTAATACATCTGCTTAATTACAACTAGACAAATGAATATGAACTAAAGATAATTTCATAGCATCGTTATTAAAAAACGTAAATAAATAAATTGTGTCTCATAACGCATTTTATTTGACACAAAATAGCCCGTACGTTACAAATATAAAACACTATCTACTAGTTAATAATGACAGCATAAAAGTTTCGTTCTAATTGTACATAACTGTTTTTCATTCCACAGTTGTTTCAAATGACTGGTTTGTTGGCTCGGTGGCAAAGTATCTGCTGTCCAAGCCGAGGTTCCGGGTTCGATCCCCGGTCAGGTCAATTTTGGAAACGAACTTTTACAATGGGTTGGAGTATGGTTGTTACTTGAAGCTTCCCCAATTCATTGTGTGGTACCCATAGTACAAGCCCAGCGCTTAGTTTGGGGTCACACAATTTCCGTCATTATTATCATTGTATAACATTGTAAATGGAAATCATGTCCCAAATTAGTCCCGTAAAGTATATATTCATTTTTTAACTCCTAATTTAGAGCTTTAAAGAAAACTATCTTCTTCTTTTAGATTTCATTTATAACGGTTACTTATTTACTCTCTTATGAGTTCAGTCAACTCAGAATAGTCTCTCTCTATTTGATCAATAGGTAATAATCAATATATTACGTTTGACAACACATAATAATTTGTATCTTTTCATGTCTTTGATGTCTAAGTCTATACTTCATATCTACATATGTATGTCTCTAATTATATTTAATAGTCTAAGCGGATCTTTCTTTTTGGTCGAGTCTGTTAAATCACAAGAATTATTTCGATATTATTATACTTTACGGAAAGTATTCAAAAATGTTTTTAATATGGTTTGTCCAAATGTAATACAGTTAACGAACAAACCAACTAGGAGCAAAGCAATTTATACTTTAAAGGGGCAAGTGACATTGAAATGTGACAAACGACATGGACTTTAGCAACTGTAATTTGTTTTACAAGTCGTACCTCTGAAGCTCCGAGTAGCTCCATTACCATTAGTGCTGGCACGAGACGCAGTCACAACTTGTTGCAACTTGCGCTAACTTCTCCTACACAATTTACTGTTTCATCCAATAAACTGTTTCCACTGTTGCAGGACGACTGTTGAATATATCTTCACTATGACCTCGTTCTATTTTTCATAATCGATATTCCTTTTAAAGTGCTCCTTCTATTTACGTACCTACCTATTTTATGTGTAGAAGGGTAGTTAAAAAGAGCAATTTATTATATTTGATTGTTCTAGAAAGTCCAAATGGAGGGTCGTAAATTGTAGATTTTAACCTTTTAGTTAACCGGATTATTTTTTGATTGCATTCAGTTCAAACGTGAAATTATTTCTTTATTTTTGTTAAACAAATATGAATCAAACCAAAACAAACTACGGACTGAACTGAATGTTTTGAACTCAAGAACTTCTCTTAAATCAAATAAAGTGATCGGAAAAAAAATTGTATTGCAATTTCGTTCGAAGTCGGATTATTTAGTTTGTGAGAAGTTACTTTAGATTAAACTTAAACATGAACTCAGAGTCGATAGACTAGCAGAATAAGCTCGAACTGTTAACAAGTGGGTCGCGATTCGTGGTTGTACCCCGAACGCCGAAAGTTGAGCCCCTCGCCATTAATCCTTAGATCTTAACGATTGTTTTCAAGCCTTAAAAGCCATCTGTGGCCTGAGGGTGCGACGATTTCCTTGCGACTTCCAAACTTGAAGGATTTGGAGGATAAAATGGATTCTTGATTGGATGAGAAAGGAAAGCCTAAACTTTCAGTTCACTCTCTTTCTGATAATGAGGCCAAACGAATATTCTCTGCTTTGACGCCTTTAAAAGTAATTAATGTCCAGACGTAAATAGATTAAATGTACCACTTACGAGATATCAAGTTGTTATTAATGTTTTAAACATAATTACATATTATTTAAGTAATTAACCATTTATATAAGATTCCGTACCTATGTGACTACATATGAATGTCATAAAAATATGTCAAGAATAGCATAATAGTAAGTATATTCTGACTTCTGAATTAAAATTAAATTTTGCAGCGTTAAGATTTATATTTTATAAAGAATACAAACATTTTAAAATAACATCGTACAATTAATGTAATTCTTTACTCAATTACAGGAAATGTCATACGTCAGAAAACTGCATACTAACTATAAAATACGAATGTAATTCATAATTATTGTGTATTATTCTACTACCAGTATGACATTGACTCTCTTGACGTGTCAAGCATAACAACTCGCTTAATAATTCGAACGAGTTCAATGACGATTGAACTATTGTTAAAAAATGATGTTACTGTGTTATGATAGAACCGAGTGATCAATTACTAAAGATTTTCATAAAACCACATTTGCTAACGGTTCTGTTAAAGTTGAATATCCATTTTGTCATGACAAAACGTTTTTGAGGGTAACAAGTGGGTGGGAGGCATACCTTTACGTTTTTGGTCAAAAACTATAAAATTTATATATATATCCCATAAACTATAAACTCATTTGTCATGACACTGCTATCATAACTGCTATTTAATTTTAAATAAAGATTTAAAATTAAATCACAAGTCTTTATTTATACAGGGTGTATATGAAAACGGGACAGTTACTTTAATGGATGAAAGGGCATAACTTTAGTATGTAGTAACAAAATGAATTATCTAAAAAAACGTATCCGTTTAAGAGTTATGACCGTTTTAATTTTCAAGTGTTATCCCCACCATTTCTCGTAAAATTGGGTTGATCGTGTACAGTTACAGATTTTAAATCTTACGTTTTTTTTTATTTTGTAATAATTTCATCCGTTACTGAAATACAGCCTGAAAACCCCCATTGGGTATACGCATTATTTTCGAAAATGGTTTTCAGGCTGTATTTCAGTAACGGATGAAATTATTACAAAATAAAAAAAACGTAAGATTTAAAATCTGTAACTGTACACGATCAACCCAATTTTACGAGAAATGGTGGGGATAACACTTGAAAATTAAAACGGTCATAACTCTTAAACAGATACGTTTTTTCGATAATTCTTTTTGTAACTACATACTAAAGTTATGCCCTTTCATCCATTAAAGTAACTGTCCCGTTTTCATATACACCCTGTATAATCGTTGGCACGTGTGTTATTGTGTAATTTCTAAACTTGACGAATTGCGGTTATATTACCTCAATATTTGTTTTGCCGAGACGATGGTTCATTGCTATACTGGGATCCGATAGTCAGCGAGCTGTTAACAAATTCTATATTTAACGTCAGTGAAAATTCACAGTGGAGAATGCACAGCTAGTACACGTTCATATTTTTAATAATTAAATTAATACCTGCTTAATTTATTATTCAATAAAACAATTTCGGTATGATGATGAGATTTGAGGAAGCGAAAGTGTTTGTAAGGACCGCGACGCTTAGCGCTGCGTCCTCTCTGACTACCGCGTTAGGGATACAGCGTGAAGATATGTATGTACGTATGTATGTATTTTCGGTATTATTATTTACCTGTTATTAAATCGTACTTTATTTATTTAAATATTTATTGCAGACACAACATATACAAAAAATGTTACACATGGAAAATTTGATCAAAGGGCTTATTTCTAACAGAAATTTCTTACAGACCCACGAGAGTGACAATTCCATGGAAGAAAGATAGACACTGTGTACTTACATACTATAATGAAATATTTACTTATTAAATAAATATATATAAATACTTTGTATTTTAAGTTAGCATACTTTTGTTTTTTGAAATATGTAGGGTGTTCCAAAAACCATATCTAAATCTGACCGGTTATAAAGATTTAAAAAATATCACTTAGTCGATTTATAGTTATTTCATTGAGAATCACGAAAATCGCCTAGTATTCTGAAAAATAACTGAATATAAGAAGACTATAATCCATAAACTACGTGAATTAATATCTACGACATAGTGTCATTCTTTATCTAAGAAACAATCACAAATGGCTCATGAGATGGTCAAGCATAATTAGTTTTATGGATTTTTTCTTTTTTTTTCATGGACCGCCAACTCCGGTATTGAATTACAAATATTTTAAACCTCTCACCAGTTGTGATTAAATTCTACTGCCAATATTTTCTAAGCAAGTATTAATGCGGTTGTTTGTCAAACTCTTGTTTGGACTTTTTACTTTTCTTGTTAAGTTATACGTTTACAATACGATATACGAACTTTATTATACGATAAATAGAGTCTGATAAAAATACCTTACAAGTCTTTATGCGCCAATCTTTTTCTTTAGATTTTTTTTTAATTTTCTTTTGTTAATAAGGGAAGTCAATGGAGTATAGAAATTAAAAATTTCATATGAGTTTCAGTACCATTCAAAATACAGATTAATTGACATCAGAAGCCTCATGGCGTTAACTTAATTGCGGCGCGTGCGGCGTTCCCTTTATAAAAATACTAGCAATCCGTCCTAGCTTCCCACGAGTAGCAAAGCCCTTTTGGATAGGACTTTCGTAAAATCCGTTCTTAGTGAGCATCTACACCGCAAAAGGAGTAACTATGCTAAATATCAAGTCAATCGATCGGACCGAATCGGAGATTCGGAGATCTTGTAATAAGTCAGTCAGTCAGTGAGTGATATTTCGCTTATATAAATGTAGATACCTGATTGATGTTCGTCAATGAATCAAAAATGTCAATTTGATATTCACTTTTAGTCAAGAAATTTACGCAATTAGCCATCAGATTAAGTAGAACTATTGTGTATTGAAATGTCACTGTCCAATTCCTATGAAGATCTATTCTTTATTGCGTTTCCATCACAGAAATGTATCCGACAGACAATCAAAATTTAATTAATATTTATATGTATCAAAAATTTTAATTAATATTTAGTCATTGAAAGTTACACAAATAGCCCCAGCATCAAAAGGAACTGCTCTAACTCAAATAAATGTACATACCTACATAAGATAGAATTGCATCTTACTGAGTAACACGTAAAGCAAGCCTTAGAGACACAAGTTAAGGTAACGGTTCTCTACTTGAAATCCATTTAATTATATTGAAGTTATTTCCTAGAAATTGCAATTTTCTCTCTGTGTAGTTGTTAAGAACTTGTTAGACGAGTAACTAAGAGCTTCAAGGTATTTACCTGTTTATTAACGCTTCTTTATTCTAGATGTTGTTTGATGCAAAACATGTATAATAACTGAATAAATATTTTCGAAAGTAACGATCTATAAAATATTTTAAAACTCAACTCTTCTTATCCACACTTTATTAAAGTCATATTTGTAACTTAAACCAGAGACATAAATTAATTGCCGTACGTTAATCTCGCAAAAACGCGAAAATGGCTTAACCGATTTTGATGAATTTGTGTGTCTTTGAGTGGATCCCTGGATGGCTTAGATTCACAATTGAACCCGGTCGATGGTGCTGCAATAGCGTTCTAGGATTTTTTTTTATTTCGGGCAGGAGAATGTCTGTAGGTTTGAGTAGATCCCCGGATGGTTTAGATTTACAATTGGACCCGGTAGGTAACGTTGCAATCGGGTTCTAGGTTTTATTTTTATTTTGAGCAGGACAACGTCTGTCGAGTTTGTGTGTGTTTAAGTAGGTTAGCTTACATTCATAATTGGACCCGGTAGGTGGCGCTGCAATGGGGTTCTAGGATATTTTTTAATTTCGGGCAGGACTACGCCTGTTGGGTGATAGCAGACCCGGAATATATATTAATAATATTCGTTTACACATATTTACCACGCCTACAACTTACTGCCCTTACATGTAAAACGGGGGATGATTTTCTTTACTCATCTATTCCATTGTGCGGGATGTCCTTGGATAGGTCTTTAACATGTAGGTGGTATACGATTAACATTTTCTCAATTCAGGGATCCATTTACGAAATATTAACCATTAAAGTGATCATTTTTGTTAGAGTCACGTGTCCCACCCCTAAAAGGTAAATCGCTGTTTCTGTTGTAAAAAGTATTCACGTTAGTAGTACATATAACGAGGTTAAAAGGATACTCTTACAGCTAAGTAAGCTCTACAGGTTAATGAGTAATACTTGACCAACTTAGAAAATGTATTTAAATAAGTGAAAATTCCATAAAAAATTGCTTAGAATATGTTTAGCCAATAAGTTGAAACGAATGCAACTTTGTAATATTATTGTAAAATGTAAAAAATAAATTAAATAAATTAATCGTACTTAAAATGCTCATAGAATCAAAAACTGCGGGCAACTACGGATCCCTACACTGCGTGTGGCCCGACACGCGCTTGGTAGGTTATACAACTGATTTGACCACACCACTTTATAAATTTTTTATTAGATTTGTAATTCTATGCAAAAGTAATCGCTTCTTGAAATTTCACTGAACAATTTATTATTTCTTAGTTAATCGTGTTAAATGTGTCACTAAATTATTTCCTTTTCATTTACCGCAATCTAAAGTCAGAAATTACGTAAAGAACCCAAAGAAGAGAACCATCAGTGAGAAACGGGAGGATCTTAACCAATAAATTTCAAAGAACTTTAGCAAGATAGCGCGGCAATAAAATAAATGTGTTTCGCGAGAACATCGTTTTCACATCAGTTTGGGGCTACGACGCCACTGGCGAAGTCGAAAGGCGCTGTTAGCAAGCAGTGCCGCACATAAAGAAGAACGCCGTAAGAGATTTTTTTTCAATGTTAATTAAATGTACTTTCGCGGAAAGTTAATATTAAGCAGTTTAAACCTTTAAATTTGCCGTGTAATAGACTGTTTTATCGACTCAACAAAGTCAGCAAATTGAAGTTTCTATTGGAGTCTTTGTCATTTCTAAATTGAAAATTGAAAGATAAACGTATGGGATACCAATGGGTAATCTTTGTTTTCCAAACTAACACGAATGACGGGAATTGAAGAGCGACATGTTCCAAAGAACAGTAAAAAAAAATTAAATGCAATTTATGGATGCGTAGTCAAACTTGGAAACCTTATGGTTTGGTTGTAGGTACGAATAAACATTTTTAAGTCTCTCTTCATACCTAATTTGTGTTAATTGATTTAAGTTAACTGGATGGAATAGACAAATATTAAGAAAAATTTAATGGATGGTCGGGATACCGATAGCCAACTAAGATATTCCAAATAAACACAAATGACGAGAAATTGAGTCGTTAGCGAGTGCGATTATTTCTAACGGATTATGTCATTTAGTATCGATTTATGATTAGATAATAAATAAAACCAATACAGCGTCACAATAAACTGATGGTAGCATTGTTAAACTGGGTGACAAAGGCAAAGTCAAAATCAAATCAATTTATTCAAGTAAACCTAATTACAAAGTATTTTTGAACGTCAAATCTACTTTAGTTCGGTTCAAATAGAAAACCTGTACACTGAGAAGAACCGACAAGAAACTCAGGTATGATTTTTTCAACATTATTTTACAAAAGGTTTATTAAAATACAATATTTTCACTAAGCCAGTAAAAGCATGTGCAGAGAAGATCATTTCCAGACTATTGTTTTATCTTCAATGAAATCGTTTATTTTATAGTATGATTGTCTAATCAATGTACGTTTTATAACCAATCTAAATTTATTCTCTGTTAATTGAGTAATTTCCTGAGGAACTTTGTTATAAAAACGAATGCAGTTACCCAAAAATGAAACTTGGTGTATCTTACTATTCTTGCAATGGCAAGAAAAAAGTCCAAACCGGTTGGGCTTTATAGTTACAATGACTCACGTAAGCAACAAGGAGTCATTGTTCAACTACTCAAAAAAATTAGAGAATATTTTTACATAGTCAATTCAAATTAAAATTTTTGACGAACTAGATCAAAATTAATTCTAACTATAATTATAAATTCGAACATTTGTTTGTCCTTCTTTCACATCCCTTCACTTTGGGAAAGTAAGTAATTCCCACGGGAAACTCGAGTTCATGCGAACGAAGTCGCAGGCGGTCGCTACTTAATAATAAACTGAAGTTATAAATAAGTTATTCAAAGATTTTCACTCAAAAATACTCAAAATCCCAATACACGGAACCATACACTTATAAATTGTTCACACCGACCTATCGACACACATTCGACTTTTACTCATCAAGGACTTAAAATTCAATACTAAAATTGGAAAGAGTTTTTACTGCAAATTTAAAAATTTTATAGGTAGAGGTAGAGGAACCAAAGAAGCCGCCTTAGCGTAGTAAATTCTCTTCAAAGGAAACCGCGACACAAAAAAGTACATGTCAATCTTGTCTTCGTAAAAATTTAAGGCAAACTTATTTAATTTATTTATTTCATTTGGAAAATGCCTCCTGCAATTTCTACTGAGGACCGTTACAGAATTATTACTCTGCACCAACAAAGGCGAAGTATTAGTAGCATATCGAGGGCGAAGTATTAGTACCATATCGAGGGCGAAGTATTAGTGCCATGCCGAGAGAATTATTCACATCGGTAGGCTCATAATAATGTCGCTAATCTATCAACGCATTGTTCACCTTTATATATTTTTTCAAAACTATTTACTTTGTTTTTTTATTAAAATACAGTAAGCTTATGGCTCAGAAGGTATGCGGAAGAAGGCGACGTGCTAGACCATCGTCAAGAAAATCGCGGCATTGCGGCGTTATCAAATGAAAAACGCTTGGAAATGTTACGAGCTGACGAAATATATGGTTCATACCAACTAGACATTTGCAGAGCGTTTCGATGTGCATACTAAGACTACGAGTATATGAAATCATTTACATTCAATGCATTTACACCACAGATGCTTACAAAATAGATCTAACCGAAGTTCACAAAATTGCACGTGTTTATTTCGCACGGCAATATTTGAATTTTGATTGGTCGTCTACAACTTTTTCGGGTGGAAAAAACGTTTAAATAAAGCGATAACGGTAGACTGAATCTATGGCGGTATAACCATACACGCTGCCAAGAAAAAAACGTTGTACGTAATATAGAGTCGGGTCATATCTAGTGTAACTTGTGGGGCTGGATGACTATTGATGGAACCTAACTCGTTAAGCTACATCCTAAAGCAAATGCAATTATGTCAACATTTTGGAAGAGAGTATGACGCCCACTTTGCGAGTTGTGTATCCACAGCAAGAAATGCCCAGGGTGTTCTACGTGCACGATAACAGTAGAACATATACTGCAGGGATAACCAATGCCTGGTTTCTCCAACACCCTGACATTTCAGTGATTTCATGGCCAGCTAAATCGCCTGATCTTAACCCCATAGAAAATTTATAGGGTTTAATGGTGCAGAGATGAGATCATCGTAATAGAAAGAAAACGGAGGATCTCGTGCAACATTGTAGAGACATATGGGAAAATTTGCGAGGGACCAGCATTTCCACTCTCTTAGGCGAGTCTAAGCGTACACGACTCCAAGTTGTCATTGATAACAACGGTGCATACACTCGATATTGATTGCAAATGTCGGTCGTTCGTATATTTTCTCATATTCAAGCAATATTAAACTTGTGGAGTGACCTTTTTCTCCTGTCCGTCATTCTAAGTCACTGGCCATCTTTAGGAAAAACCTGCTCAAACATCTTCTTTCAAAATTTCTAAGTTGTTGCAACTAAACATGATATCATTCTCACTTCATCATTAATCTATATATCTATTTTTATTATTTTATGAGTATTTTCATTCAAATGTATCTTCCACAAAGGTTGTCAGGAAGAGATCGCTTTGAGCGATAAGACCGCCTTGCACACATTAGTTTTAAGTTTAATTGTAAACGATTTTTGTTAGAATGTGCGCAACAAAGAGTTTATCTATCTACCAAACATTCTGCTTATTAAACATTTGGCGTATATTGCCGTGCAAAATTAACATGTGTTTATAGAGAGCTTCAATTAGATCTAGGAAGCAGGACGTCTGTGGTGTAATAAATTCATTGAATACGTAAAACATATTGGACATTCTGCTGTCGCAAATAAAAAAGAATTAAACTTTTTGCGTTTTCAATGTTTTGCGCATTCGGTGGAATGCATGCATTTACTTTCTCTTTAGGAATTTGTTTAAAATAAGAGTTTCACTGCGATATAAGCCTCGACACTGCATTACTATCGAGAGTAGTTTCTAATTTGGTCAATGAAGATGATTTTATTTTTTTTACTCTTTTTTTTATTTTTGTGATATTGAAATAAATGATCGGAAATGAACCAAATTTAATTTCTTTAATTTCTTATTATATTTAATTATGTCATGCATGACTTAGAAATAATTATGAAAGTAGCCTTATTTATTTATTTTTGCATACATGAGGAAACACGCATTCAAGGTTGGACCTTGAAACGAATACAAATTTGAATGTTAAAAGTTGGTATTTTTAGTTCGAAAATTCGTACTTATATGTGTATATATGTATACACATATAAGTACGTATATATGTATACACACACATCACATAGAGAATTGTAATTGCAAAGATTGTAGCGTTCATATTTAGTATTTAGAAATCGCCGTTATATTGGCCTTATTAATTTCTATACGCTAATATGTAAAGAGAAAACTTTATACCCGTTTTGTCGCATTTATGCTTTTCATGCATGCTCGTACGGAGTGTGCGATTTGGCATAGTTAAAGTTTACATTATGTAATAGAGTGCAGAAAGCTAAAATGTATATACTTATAATACGTGGTACAAATACATTAATTAAATAAAACAAAACAATCATTGCCAATACGTTCATACTGCCAATTTCAAACACATAATAGTTGTACTGTCAATGTCAAATACATAATAATTTGCGGTCATATAAAAAGTCAAACGTCAAATAGTCGCACAGAGTAGAGATTGCCGTCGAAAAATTTAATATGTTGTCGACAAATTACTGACAGATTGACTGACTATGAATATTGTGTGATTTGTGAGCTGAGAGCTGGTTTGAGTCTGTGAAGTGAATGTCAAAAGAAAAAGCGCTTATTTAATATTTACAGTCGACTTTCGACCTCTGGGCGACCATTAGTATTATGAAATTATTAAGTAATAAAAAAATACTAGTACGTAACTTAAAATATATGATTGAATTAAAAAAAACATGAGCCTGACATGTAAAACAGAAAAAGGAAAATAGGCACCCCTTATTTATGTTTCTTGTAAGAATAATATGGAACAGATTGCGCTTTCGAGTTATACATATATTACATTTGAATTAGTTTTTAACTTTTTTCAATTTTTATTATCCTGTCAGTTCTACCCTTTTTCATTAAAGCGCTCTGAAGACGATGCGCTCGACTTACGGTGCACCTCCATACATCCGCCCGATACGTGTAGTGTTATCAGGTTGTTCTATTTACCCCGGGCGACCTAGACTTCGTTTAACGCTGCAAATTTCCTTTTTTGCATTAGGTAGATATATCTAAAAGTATCTTGTCAAAAGTTACTACACCAACCTTCTTGAAAATCGATGTTAGTAGCTAAGGTCATACCGTGACATAATATTACCAACCCGAAAAAATTTAACAAGTCGTTATAAGTTGTAATATAGTAAAAAAAAACAACTTGTAACAACGGACTTTTATGGTCATGAAGAATAAAATTTAACGTTGTGAGGTGAGAGAGTTAAAAGTATAACTTTTTTGTTTTCATATTGACTGTTATTTTAACTAAACATAAATAAGTAATCTAACATTTAGTCAAACGGATAATCAATGGTTTTGATAATAACATCAGACTGTATATTGAGATCTTACTATATTAGCGACTCGCAAGATTTGTCTTATGCTTTTTACCCACCTACGGCGAAGCAAAAAGGTGGGTTATGATTTTGACCGGTATGTATGTGGGTATGTATGTATGTTCATCTGTTCCCTCGTAACTTCTAAACTACATATCATAATTCGACAAATGAGGATCGTCCACTGGTTATAAGCTATGTGACGTCACATTAAATTGTATATGGCGCTCTCTAGAGGACAGTCATGACCTATAAAATTTTTGGTATATTAGGATTATACGAATAACATATTGTATTTGTTTTCATTTCATTTTAAAAAGTTTTACCCGACTACGCCGAAGCAAAAAGGAGGGTTATGATTTTTTCGTTCTTTTTTGAAATTTTCAAAAACCTGAAAAAAAATGTAAATTAACGGTTCTGCAAATTTATCTAGAAATTATAACCCAAAGTAACTTAAATAGAAAGTAAGTTCAAAAACTAAACTCGACTGCGGTCAATCGAAAATCACGCTCTAAAAAGTACGAAACAAGAAAATATTCTCATCTGAAATGGTTTACGTATAAACTATTCAATGTTTATAGTCTATTAAATAAATAACTCACACATAATATACTTTAATGTAATTAAAACATATTCATAGTGATGTTTTTTTTTACAGCTCAAATTAATTTATCAGGGACTTTTTTGTTCCTTAATTTTTTTTTATCTTTATTTAACCATTATAAACATCTTTATTTAACAATTATGCACTTACGTCTATTTCTATTTTCTTATACAGTCTTTGGTGTTATCCTTTTACAATTGTCTTACAACTATTGTTTACATAATCTTATTTTATCTTAATACTTTATTACATTTCTGTATTATTTATATTTAACATTTTATTTGTCTTATTTCCTATTTTCTTATTTCTATACCTTTAAACTGTTTTTTTAGTTTACAACATTATTCCATTTCCTTAGTTTATACATTTTTAGTTTTATTCTTTTTTATTGTTTTAGTGGCTACATTTTTGCAAAATTTTAAAAATTTGTCCCTTTTGGCTTTGTCCATCATTATTTTACAAATTTCTATTTCCTCAATTTTATTATCTATTTCCACTTCTAATTTTCTCTGTTTCCCATAAATCGGGCAGTCTACTATTAAGTGAATTACACCCTCGTCTACCCCTGGTTCACAGTGGCACGATGGATCCCCCTTGCACCGGAATCAGTGCAAGTACTCGGAGAATCCGCCATGCCCCGTGAAGATTTGGACCAAGATGGGATCCAGGTCAATCTTCCTAATCACGGAGTATGGGCCTACAACCTCGGGAAAGAAGGATTTCTTCACTTTGGCTATTTGTTCATATTTGTATCTCCGGTTCCATTCATCAAGCGTCAGCATTCTAATTTGACGCCTGACAAATGAAACCGGACACACATCATATACCGGCTTTGTTTTTTTGTGTGCGGTTTCCTTTGCCAGTGTGTCAGCCCTTTCATTTCTTTCCACCCCCACATGGGCTTTAACCCAATAAAATCTTAATGATTTTCGTTCCATTATTTTAACTATATTGGTTCTGGTGTTAATTGCTAGGGGGTGGAGAGATTTACCGCCTAGTACTGCTTTGAGAGCCGAGCGCGAATCAATAATTATACAGCAGTCGGCCGAGGCACAGAGGAGCACACATTCCGTCGCCTTGAACAGGGCTAGGAGCTCAGCCTGGAAGATGGTACAGCAGCCGTCTAATTTAATTTTTTTCGATGAAATCTCCACGGCGCCGTTCCATACGGACAGCGCCGCGCCGACCATTCCGTCTATTTTGCTTCCATCGGTGTATACTACTATTTTATTTTCGTCTATATAATCAGCCATTGTACCCTCCTCCAGACAAGCATACCCCAGCCCCATCCAATCCGCCGGATGAGGCAACTCTACGTACGGAGTCGGTCTCTCAATTTCCCGGTCCCCTAGTACCCGCCGAGAATACCCTTTCCTCGACTCATAAAGAAGAGCCATTTCACGGATCCTCAAGTCCAGGGGAAGAATCCTGGCGAGTAGCAGCGCCGAGTTCAAAGAGACCGTCCTGTACGATTTAACGATTTTTTGTGCCATACTCCTCTGCACCCCGCCCAGCTGCTTTCGTAGTGATGTTCAGAGGATAGCCGTGGTCGTATATGACCTACCATAACAAAACAATACATTCTAACAGTAGTAAGCGATCATTAGCTTTAGGGTAAAGTGGCTTACGACCACGTCTATCCTCTGAACATCATTATGAATATATATTATATGAATATATATAAATACATTAAAATAAATACATGTAATTTACACATTCATTTTACGTCGAACTGTGTTCTCATTTCCGTTATGACGATTAGGCACAATAATGTGATAAAAACGTCTTACATATTTATACACATCTACATAATTTTTATTAATATTATGTATATTGTTATGAGATGTATTCTCGGGCTTCGTTACGATGGTAAATAATACTACGGATGTTTGGTAGATGGTATATTGGTACTGTTTCAGTATGTTAACGCCACAGAGCTGTCGTTTACATCTCATGCCTTCTACGAGTACTATATTTACAAACTATTTATACTAATTATCTAAGTGATAATATTATAATCTCTTTGCAACGACGCGGACATTGAATTTGCCGACGTTTTAGATTACGGAAATGTTGTGTCAGCATATTAAGCTGGCACATATATCAATGTATTGATAGCGATATGTTTGAGATAGCGAAAGCAGTATGTGAGGACCACAATGGTTGGCGAGTCGTCTTCTCTGTCTACCTTGTGAAGAGATGTATTAATTGATATACCTACATTATTACAATATTGAATACAGCTTCATAAGATGCTTACGCACTAAAAAAAACATTTCTATTTTCTAAAAACACGGGAAATTAACGCGGTTACCTATTATTTTCGCTTGACGTTCCGGCCGAGTTGCATCGGGCGTGGTCTCAAGTAAACTGTCGCAGCAAGCTTCACTCCGTGTCCGAGGCAAATTTTTTTCATCTACCCCCGATATTTGTAAAAAAATATCAGGGTTCCTACACACAACACTCACGGTGGGTGTCCACACACTTAATCGGATGCGAAAAACGTTTTGCCATTTGAATCACGGGATTCCACGCTGTTGATAAATTGTATATGTTTTCCCGATTGAAATTTTTGTGTCTCTTGATTTCAATTACTTCACCCACGACTCTTGGATAAAAGTGGCGATCGGTGGAAAGGACTTGTGGGCGATGAAGTTCTATCCAATGATTCTTATCCGATTGGAGAAGATGTTCCGCTATTGCTGATTTGGTTGTTTGCTGGTTTTTTACTGTGTTGCATTATAAAATTATAATGCAACGCGAAAGTTTAAAAGTTTATATTTCTATTTTCTGCTTTATCATAATATTCACAGTATTAAAACCATTAATTAAGTATATTTAGTTCCTTAGTATTGAACTATTGAACTATTGTCTGAACTATTGTTTTCGCAATTTAAAATAAGTTTTCTACTACTCGTATAAGTTAACTCAAAATAATATTTTGAATACTCTATGAAGTCGGCCTAACCGCCAATCACTTACAAACTTGAATGTCATTCATTTAACTCCAGTTCACCGTTATTAGTGGCACCCTTAAGCCACGTTCAAAGCGGTCTTGACTTTGGACAATATAATCCCTTGAGACAGCACCGTGGTCGCACCACACCTGTTCGTGCCGAATTTTACCTATCATACTTTTTGTAAATACCCTTATTTACAAAGGGTTGTTTATTTATTTTTTTCTATTAAAACATTAGTAGTAGACAAAAAAATCAAATTTCAAAGTTTTATTTCATTGCTCAATTAACAACACCGCGTATCTCATATTTCTAAAGTTTTCAGGAGAGACGTAAAACTGAATTCAGTAGTGTATAACTACAGTAGTGTAAAACGGTAAAATACGTCTAATTTAACGTAATTAATAGTTTATTTCATTTGAATTTTATTTTGACATATGCTCTGTTCATGAGGAAGAAATATAGACTCGATATCCTCGAAAGTAATTTAACGTACTTCTAGAAAATAATGGCCCAATTATCGGTGTCACCAAGGAAAATATCAATTTTCTTTAAAATTTTAATTGTCAAATACTTGCACCAATTTCACTACCTTTCTCTCACACACGTACATACACACATGCTCATTACACACTCTCTTATATACACATTATATACACACATGCATATGTACACGAATACACACACTCATAACATAAAAAATAAATTGTGTAATATTCTTTTTATTTTCTTCGTATAATTATTATTGGTTCCCGTTCGGCGTCCTTCTTCTACGTCTTGCAAAAAAAGCGATCTTTCAAAATTCTTTGTCTGAGAGTGCAGCCGCCAGTACCTACTTTCCTTACTACTATTGGCAAAGATAAAAGTTTCAAAGCTCTATATTAACTTTTTTTATGACAGTGAGAATCACTCTATAACGTTTATAATGAATACATCAGAAAACCGTGTTCAAGTCAAGTCGCGCCCGCTAATAATTAACTGTTCCACTCGCGATTGAAATAGTACGGTCATGTTCGCGAAGGCCAAATGATCACATCGTCAAGAATAAAGTTCTATTCATTAATATATTTATATTAATGAATAGAATAAATAGAATAGAAATAGAAGAATAAATGTATTTACAAAGAAAATAAGACGAAGAATACCTGTACGTATAAGAACGTACGTATAAGGTACGTATAGTTGTTAAGGTACGTAAGTTTAGGCATATTATGTCCTTATACGTACTTATACAAAGTACGTATAAGGACATAATATGCCTAAACTTAAGTGAACGAGACGCTCAAAATAGAACTGCCTGAAGACTTTTACAAGGGTAAAAAAGAAAAGAAAATGGACAAAAGTCGAGGAGGAAGGAGCAACAGATAATGAGATGTTTAAATAATTACAAGAAACTTTGTTATCCAACAGAGATATGCAGCAACGTAAGTACTTATTTTCTTATGAGTGAAATGGGCTAGTTTCTGGAGCGGCCGCTTTGTGAGGTAGGAGATGGCGTGCAAGGTGCATTTATTTAGTATTACCAGAACTAACAGAGGTCGTCCAGTCCAAATTTTAATAAATAAAAATCTCATTGAAAAAAGCGCTTTCGCTTTTTTGAACTAAATATTACTAACATTTTAAAAAAAATAACTAAATCGCATAGTGATGCGCTTGACTTAGCGCACCACTTGAGAACCAAATAAATAGTTTTATTTGGTCTGAGCGAACAGCATTTAATTTTTATTTATATGGATTGTGATCACACGTATCTGTTACATTAAAAGCAAATAATTGTTATTATAAAGAGTCTCTAAATATAATTTAAAATTTTAGATATAACTTGGATTTTTCCGCCCGTTAGCGTCATCTACATTAAAAATAGGTACTTCAAAAGTCTACTTACTAAATGTGGATCAAGGAAGTTCTCCTTGATATGGACTGCGTACCTATAGCTATAAGGCTCTGTTCTTCCTCATAGATGGCGTATTTGATAATAAGAACTGTGGCCTAGGTTACATGATGTTCCTGTAGATAGACGTAAGGTAGCGCAGTGCAAGAATTGTCGGTTAAGTTTTCCTTTCATGATTTAATTCACCATGTTTCAGCCCTCATAATACGCCGTAATGACTACAGATGGCGCTTTAAAACATTCTCGACTACAAAAATTATGATAACATTTAAAATGTTTAATTTTGTAGGTTTTGTTTTTAGTAACTTAATTCAATTATAAGAAACGAGTACTTTATTATTTAACAAATGTGTTCTTTTACGATAACATCTAAGCAACAACTAAATATATTAAAAGAAAGACGTTAGAAAAAGCTCCTTGTTATAAATTCTTTTAATAATTTCGTTTCTAAAATTAACATCGAATTTCTTTGAAAGTCGTTGACTTTGATATGATATTAGCGCAGATTTTTGGACAAAACACTTCTTATTTGCTTATAATTTTATACTTTAGGTACTTATTTCACAAAATATATGCTACATATAGATGTATATTATATATATAGTAAATTTTTACTTGTTATCACGCGAGCCTAATAGTGGAACCCGGTTGGTGGAGCTAGGCTAGTAGCCGTCCGCTGTTGCCTAGAAGTGAAAGAATAAGGCTACGGTAAAACCATTTGTCTTAAGAGAAGGGTGACCTGTCTTAAAGACGTGGTCGATAGGGATAGGGGTTCCAACCATTCCCGTCGAGTGACCCTGAAGAAGACAGCAACATGCTGCCCTAGCCATGGACGTATCACTGCCCTAGCACTGCAAAGTTACTAGGGAGGATCGTTAGCCACACGTGCTTCGGTACAGCGCTAGGCGACACCGGCACCGGTGCGTTCCGGATAAGATTCTCACATGATCAGATTCTCCTATGTACCAAGGACGACCACCATTTTAGTTATTAAAATTCAACATAAACTAGTGTCAGTCCATATTAAATAAAAAAGTTGATTAAAAATAAAAATAAACCGCCTGCCAAAACTGTAAAAGAACTAAAATATAATAGGAATAAAATGTTAAAAATGATGTTAACATAACATATAACTTCACGCTGTATCCCCAACGGGGTAGTCAGAGAGGACGGAGCGCCAGGATGTTAACAAGACGTAATAAAAACATAATAAAGGCTATAAATACTTTTAGTCACTTTATGAATTAGGCACCTAATACATACCTAGATATCTGGTGTATTACCGGTTTTAAGATGAATACCGCTTATCAACATCATGGAATTCTGTCAACAGTGAGTGTGTCCGGAGCCGGAAAACCGGACATCGCCAGTGTGTAGACGTCTTTAGTGTAGTGTGTCGAAGTACCGACAGTGACAATAATAAAAATTAAAAACTGTGATGTATGAGTGAGGGTAGTTGCCAGAAACAGCACACTACGAAGACGACACTCATCATGAGGATTTGCTGATTCGGTTTGCCCGTGACCACGATCGGTACAATGCGGTCGAAACGTCGGGATAAAAATTAGTTTTTTCTTCTTATCGTAAAACTCCTCCGGTAAAGTGATAGTAGGCTTTACTCAA
Source organism: Zeuzera pyrina (assembly GCA_907165235.1). Taxonomy (NCBI): domain Eukaryota; kingdom Metazoa; phylum Arthropoda; class Insecta; order Lepidoptera; family Cossidae; genus Zeuzera; species Zeuzera pyrina. Next base: position 19,420,445 of record OU015625.1, on the reverse strand, counting down.
GTCATAAAGGATTTCTTGGAAGAGTTCGAGAACTTCAGCTACACATGTTTATTTAGACCCACTCCATTCTTTTCACTTGTACAGAACTTAACAAAACACAATATACTATCAGTTTTGTACTTTAAAACTCCCAAAAACGTAAAAAATAAAAAAAAAAAATAAAATGAAACCTCACTTCTCCCGTTCCCACCAAAAAGTCCTTTTAATGTACTTACGCTATAAAGCCTTCTAAAATAATTGACGTAATAAACTAGTAGGTATAAAGTTTGATAGTACACAAATCCTTTTCAAGACTTCACAAAAGGGAGGAAGTTCTAAATCATCTGTATTTCATGGTTTAGTTTAGTTTATAGTTTTTGGTTTTCTATTACACACTATCGTTTACGTACAGTTGGATTTATATATTTTGTATGACAATAAATACTTGTATTATTGAATACATGGTTATTGCCGACTACAGTATAAAATCGACGAAAGGTATGTAATATAATTTTAAAGAGGTTTTGCTTTCTTTTCAATATTGTGAAATAAAATATTCATAATTTACGACTTAAACATTTTTTTTGCGGACAAAATAAGCAATGAAGAGATACGCAGTATGACAGGGTTGCTCGACAGTGTTATTGTAAAAATGAAGAAAGGAATGCTTAGATGGCTCGGGCACATAGGAAGAATGAGTGATGAAAGACTGACGAAGAAAATCTACAGAGCGAAAGCGAGTGGTAAAAGAAGCCATGGAAGACCAACGCTGACTTATAAAGGTCAAATGGCCAAAGTGATAGTAGACGGAAATGTCAAAAGCACTCGCGTACCTAGGCGAAAATGTGTGAAGAGAATGATGAGATTTGAGGAAGCGAAAGAAGTATGTAAGGATGCGACGATTGGCGCTCCGTCCCCTCCGACTACAATTTAACAATTAACAACAATTTAATTTTTTTTTAAATGTATGTATGTACGTAATTAAATAGATTGCGGTGGAAAATGACCGAACGTCTGAGTAGATTATGTATTAAAAGTATTTCATTTCTCAAAAGTAAACGTGGTCGATCCAGAGAAACTTAACAGTCTCAACACTGAATGGAACTAACATAAGCTAAATATACATATGTTACAACAATCTCAGAGAAAAAGTCTGTTGAAGAGACCGTTCTAAACTTGGATATTCAAAGTCAAATCAATTTGTTGAATAAAGTTAATTACGAGATGTTTTTAAACGTCAAATCTACTTTAGTTCCGACCGACCGACAAGAAACTCAGTCAGGTATAATTTTTTCAACTTCATTTTACAAAAGGTTTATTAAAATACAATGTTCAGAAAGGCAATAAATGCATGTGCAGAGAATATAATTTTCAGACTATTGTTTTGTCTTCAACGAAATTGTTTATATTATATTATGATTGTCTAATCAATGTGCGTTTTATAAGAAATATAAACCTGTTTTCTGTTGCTTTACGCAATTTTAATTTTGGAAATACCAATTTATTATGACCCCAGGTTTCCATACCATAAATATCGCCTTTCTTTTTAAAAATATCTATTTTAAGATTAATAATTTCAAAGATATAATGAGGACGGCAAGGTGAGTACATTCATGTTTTTAAAACGGCACGTATTGCTCTTTTTTGTAAAATACAAAAAAAAACACTGAAAAGTACAAAATAACTATCCTTTACTAATCAAAACTCAAGTATAATTAAAATAACTTTATAAATACGATACACATACCTATATAATTAAATTTGACAGTTACTGTAGTCGGTGCCAAGCCTACCAAACTAGGCTTTCCATTGTTGCACATTGATTTGGCAAAAAATCAATTCATCATATCGTGGACATTATTTTTAACCCGCGACTTTACTTACGCTTGGATATATTATTGTTTATTGCTACTAATATTTATATTGCAATCTATCGCACAACCTTAAAGGACCAATACGTACGTATTATTGTTTTTACTTTTAAGAGGTTGTTTTGAGTCGGGGGTTTTTTAAATTTTTATTTAAGTTTTAGACATTTATTTCAGAAATAGCGCAGCACAATAGGAAACGATTCGGTTATTTATTGTGTAACATGTAATTTATATCCAAGTAAAAACCTGTACAGCAACGAAATACTAACATAACGTATAAAAGCAGGATATCTCAAAAATATATTTTTCACTGACAGATTAAAGCAATAAACACGTACGCGAAGGAATTACACAATGCGAAAACATAACCATATACATAGCACATACTTGCACACACGTGTGACATAAATTGTGTTTACTTAAAGATGACGTGTTGAAAAAAATCTTTATGTGAACAACAGATACACGTACATACATTTATCTTACAGCATAACTAATGCAATGTTTGTCTACAATACTAAAAGAAATCTCTGATCCCAGATACGCTTTGATTTCGAGTTTCTGCTATAATCGTGACAATGGCATCTGTCCGTGGTTGATATGATTTACGTGAAAAAAACAGGCCAAGTGCGAGTCGGACCCACACACCAAGAGTTCCGTACCATCATGCAATATATTTGTGCTATATATTTACCATTAAAATATATTATGTCGAATTCAAAAACAAACTTAACTTTGCAGTTGAAAGACATGTTGCTCCATACTCTCCAACTGCAAGTGTAAGTTTGTAATCACATAAAAACATTTTTTCATGTGATATATATACATAACTACAAAATAATGATTTTCGGATTTTTTCCTTTACTTGCCCTGTGAGACCTTGCTTCTTGCCAAATTTCGTGGAAGTTTCTTATAAGTATTGATTTAATTGCGGATGTCAAAACGTAAGGCATAAATGCAACAATATCAATATACCAAAAATATATGTACCCTATGTACCATAAATGGCTTTATTTTTTGATTGCGTTGACTTACAAGCTCGATTATTTTACAGGTCCAAGGTACCGCAGATATTAGTATTTGACATTAGTTTCAACTTGATTCTTTCACGCGTTCCTGAGAAGAAGGTTCCTGACAGACAGACGAACGGATAACGTAATGAACCTTTGAAGGTTCCTTTTTTTCTTTGAGGTATAGAGCCCCAATAGAAAGAAGTAAATTTATGGTAGAAACTGTTATTTTTTATGCAATAAGTTCCAGTTTGAAATGCTATCAAGAATTTTGTCTTTTATATAAACTAACACCCAAATAACAAAGTCAATTGCTGCTACCATCTACCAATGACTCCTAGATCTCTAGTTGAATGTACCACATTCTTTTGAAGCCGTGGTAAAAGTACATTTTATATAGATCTTACGTTTCTTTCGAGCAGTGCCATGGCAGCAAGGATGACAGATCCTCGCTGACAGATGACGTTCAAAAATACCAACTGTCAAGTTACGAATAGATTATCGTTAAATAGTTACACTCGCAAACGACGGTGTTGCCATCTGTCAATGATCATGATTGTAACAATGAGAGACACGCAGTATGACAGTGTTGCACGACAGTGTTATTGTAAAAATAAAGAAAGGAACGCTTAGATGGTTCGGGCCCATAGAAAGAATGAGTGATAAAAGACTGACGAAGAAAATCAACAAAGCGAAAGCGAGTGGTAAAAGAAGCCAAGAAAGACCAAAGCTGACTTATGAAGATCAAATAGCTAGAGTGTTTGCCGACGGAAATGTCAAAAGCACTCGCATACCTAGCCGAAAATGTGTGAAGAGAATGATGCGATTTGAGGAAGCGAAAAAAGTATGTAAGGACCGCGACGCTGGCGCTCTGTCCTCTCTGATTATCCCTTTGGGTATACAGCGTGAAGATATGTATGTATGTATGTAACAATAATTACGAATATTAACAATAGCTAACATTTAGTTCTAACTAGAATCAACGATTTTACACGCCTCTAAGGCCCGTCGTGATTGCTTATAGGTCAACCTGTATATACATACCTACCTAATCACGTGTGAATTATTTAACCTGAGTGATCACTTTCGCGGTTCATACGAAGATAAAACCTTTATTCCGTAGTATGAACCAACGACGCACCATTTTTACCATTAGTTTTTATTTTTATAACAGGTGTCAATTTTATTTCTGTCGTAAATATGAAAAGTTTTTTCCGGAACTGATACGTATTCGAAATACACGTTATTTTTGGCTTACAATTTCTTTATATAAACGAATTCACTGACCACGAAATAGGTAGGTATACATATATACAGTTTAAATATATTATATGGTACATATTTTTTTCTAATAAACATATTATTGTAATCAATGTGTTATATAAAAATAGGCATACGTATCTGACCAGACTTTCTTTGTACTTGGAACATTCTTGCATATTTAAAGTAAAATAATTCTCAGCGTAACAACTGCTCTTACAGGATTCTTCAAATCTGTTTCCGAGATCAGTTAATAGTGAAAGTAAACTACAAACACGCGCGGATTCTGACCGCATAAGGTCTATTCTGAGATGGCGTCGAAACAATACTTTCATAACATCTAACTAGCGATATCTGCCACTTCGTTTACGGAAACTCTTATTGTTAATCGACATTACCGTGTAAGAGATAGGACGGGAAGCGAAACTAACTTTTTTAACCTTATCTCCATGAAGTAAATACCCTCGACTTCACCGACAGCAGCAGCACTTTCGAGAATGCTCTAGAATTTTCTGAAAGAGCGGTACTCGTTTTTAATCTCACATCTTTGTACGTTACTCCATGGAGATTAGTTTCGATATGTTATGCAGTAAAAATTCGCTTTGCCTTTCTTTCCCTTTTCTTTCAATGTAGATTGACCCTTACTAGCTTGAATCGATTACTGAAACGAAATTATGTACAACAATAATTCCAAAGTGAATTTCCTCTCTAAAAGATTTATAACGCTATCTATACCATCAATTAGGATTGTTTTTTTTTGTACCTACATATTACGTATGTTTATTACTTATAATATTTAAAACAATTTATAATATGAATACACGTATCTAAACATACATACGCATACATACGTATCTTCACGCTGTATCCCTAACGTGGTAGTTAGAGAGGACGGAGAGCCAAGTGTCGCGGTCATTACATACTTCTTTCGCTTACTCGAATCTCATAGGTCTCCTCTCACATTTTCGCCTAGGTATGCGAGTGCTTTTGATATTTCTGTCGGCTAACACTCTGGCCATTTGATCTTCATAAGTCAGCCTTGGTCTTCCTTGGCTTCTTTTACCACTCGTTTTGCTCTGTAGATTTTCCTCGTCAGTCTTTCATCACCCATTCTTTCTATGTGCCCTTGAACATATTTTACTAATTATCATTTACATATAGATCGGCATTAAAAATACGGCATCGGCATCAAAGTATAGTTACGGTATGCTGAAGGCATCACCAAACCACCGTATAATTTGTCTTGCATTGTGTAGGTTTCAATTCTGCAGGAATTTATTGACCGACAGAGTCAAAAATATGTGTTCGAAATTCCCAGTATATAAAACTATATTCATTGAGATTCGTATAACTCTTGGTGAGAATTTTTGCAGAAACTTCTCACTAAGAGAAGCGTTAACATTTCACGTGTCACGAAGTTACGAGTGTAGAGAGCCTGTGACATATAAAATGGCAAAATTGTATTTTTTGAAACTGTAACTTTTACTTTACTATTCCGAAAAACATATCTTTCAAAATATTTATTTCCAATGTACAGAATTACCTAACTGCATTGCAGTTTTATTGTATTTATTTCCTAAAAGTGTTTTATCTGCTAATGATAGCCTTTTCGAAATGGGTTCAGCCGTTTTGAAGATCAACCCAGGCAAACAAACAGATTGACAAATTTTTTTAAAAGAGTGTTAGAGTTTTGGTTACGTGTAAATAATCATACAAATTTAAGAAAAAGCCTTCAGTTTCGAATGTCAGAACCTATAAGAATGTACCTATAAAGAGAGGTGCTATGGATGAATTCTCATAAATAGTAAATACCGCTATTAACTATGAAACTGTTAATTAAGTAAACCATTAAATGAAACTGAAAATATTGATCTAAGTGCCTACATTTTCAATGTACAGCGCTTATTTCATCAAATATTTATATACAAACCAAAATATGTATATACAGACGGCTGTCTTTTAAGAGAAAAAGCCTTAAAGTACATTGAATCCATCACTCAAGAGCTGAAGACGAAGCTTAATAAAGAAATGATATGAAAAGATTTCTTGTTTTTGCAGAATATCGCTAGTTATTGCTTTCTCTGTAATATTCTGCATTAGATAAATATTTGTGTGCTGTATAATATATAGATATCTTCAAATATAGTATGTAGATATATTCAAGTATTCTTTCTCTTTGAGGTGGACAGCGAATCAAGGTATAAAGAATCAGCCAAGTGCGAGTTGTAGTAACGCATATAATGTTCTGTAGGCGCAGTTGTTACTGTCAATTCCAAAACAAGTTTGTTTTAGAAAAAGTAAAAATTTAAGAAAATCATCTAAACCTACTAGTACTATGTTAAAAAGTATCTAACATAATACAATCTCAATAATTTTACACTTAATATTTACGATTCTTAACGTTTACGATTTTTTCAAATCTTTCAGAGTAATATTTACGAAAATAAAGTAGGGAAACAACAAGGTTTTTTAATCTTTTAGAAAACAATAACACGTAGTAATCTGTAACGCATTTTTTAATTGATTATATAAAAATGTATGTTTTTACTCCATACGATGTTCCAAAAAAAAATTTTTTTTCTACTAATTATGCCTTTGAAAGTGTACTTACTACTTACTATAATTTTCCCCTTCAGCTATTTAAGTCAAACAGTCTGAGAAGTAGAAAAAATACTATGACAGATAGAAACACCAAGTTGATTCCATAAACGTTACGTACCTTTTCAATAAGTATAAGTAATTTTGATACAGAAATACGGAACACTAAATAATAGGTCATAATGCCAATAACAGCAACAACTATAAAAATTATTTTCTCTGGCATTATGTATAAACAGCTATGGCATATACATATTATATTCATCGTTGTAGTGAAATGTAGCAAAAATGGTAAATGGAACACACCAGTTAAATAAGTAACATTAATAACATTTTCATTGACTTTTTGGCGGGAACTGGAGAAGAGAGGTTGTCATTTTATTAAAATTTTCTATTTTTTACATTTTTGGGGGTTTTAAAGTACAAAAGTGATAGCATATTGTGTCTAAATAAACATGTGTAGTGGAAGTTCTCGCGCTCTTCGAAGAAGTCCTACAAAACTTCAGTAAAGTCTACTGTCACTTTACTGGAGGAGTTTTACGATAACGATTAATAAATACAATACGTGACATTGGCAAATGCGCTAATCTGTGCGCCGTGCCACGAAGAAAAAAAAACATTTTCATTTTTAACAAATAACGAGCACTAAGTTAACAACTATCACTGTTAAACATTATTACGCAACATCTTGTTTCTGCTTGTCTGACAAACAGTAGTCAGGCAATCTAACATAAACATTTTTCAATTAATTATAATCCTTTAATCAAACTATTAATTAAAGGAAAACAAGTTTTATACTGAACGCAATGTAAGCGATTATTAAGCTTGCTATTTTTTGAGTTATGTTAAATAGCAGCAAAAGCACTTTCTATAAGCTATTGTTCAGAATGTAGAAGCTATTTACATTAAAAAAGTACATACAATATTAATATTTACAAATTTAGAAGCTATTTAAATACTTGTTACTATTACTAATCATTTTCTAGTTTTTAAAGATAGTCATATCCTACTAATGTTATAAATGTGAAAGTTTGTGAGGATGTTTATTAGTCTTTCACGAAGAAATTACTTTGATAAAACTTTACAATAATATAGCTCAAACATCAGAATAGCACATAGGCTATAATTTGTAAAGATATTGTGTGTTTTTGAATACCGCACGAACGAAGTCGCGGGCAAAATCTATTTTATTGTAATATTTCTGTAGTTTCTATTACCTAAGTTTTTAAGATTCTGTGAATTGCGTGAACTTTAACTAAAATCAGAGTTATAATAATAACAGAGCATGTTCGATCAATTAAAAATTGCAATTAGTAAAAGTCAGACACATACTGTCGTCGTTAAATGTAGTGATTAAAAAAAACACTCAAAAAAGTAAGATGATATTGGTTCATAAGTGACCGACATTTTAATATACAGTATGTACTTACTTAGGTATGAAACAATTTCGTAATTCGCATTTGCTTATGCTTAATTAAGCATAAACAAAATAAGCTTATAATTAAGCTTATAATTTCTAAACTTCTAAGTGTATTTCAATATGGTTTTCACCATCGTCTGCAACGTTTAACGAAAAATATTTACATGTTTAAGATTTAGTTTACAAAAGTAAATCTATATATATAAAAGACAATGTATGTATGTATGTATGTTCCTTATGGACTTCGAAACGGCTGGACCGATTTCGATGAAATTTTCAGGGAATCTTCATATTGGTCTTACGGGTGATTCTGTAAAGTTTGGTAGCGATCGGATCAGTACAATTTTTTTTTGTTTTTTTTTTTCAGTATCAAAATAATTATAAAAACTGTTTAATTTATTTTAACTTCAACTAACGCCCAGTGAAATGGACCAGGTTTGCTAGTGTATTAGAAGTTTATTAATCGAATTCCCATGAGCAGCAAAACTTGATCGGTAATAATAGATCATTATTTATTTTATTTATAACTAGCAACCCGCCCCGGCTTCGCACGTAGACATTTTTTTTAGTGTGTTAGGTGATAGAAATGTCAAAACCACCCGCATGCTTAGGCGAAAATGCGTGAATGCGAGAATGATGTAATTCGAAGAGACGAAAGAAGTAGGTATGTAATAGCCCCTACCCCGTTAGGGATACAGAGTGGAAATATATATGTATGTATGTAAATAATTCAGAAACCTTTGCGGGCGTACACAGAACAATTCACCAAAATTTCAACGCAATCGGATGAATGATTCAGGAACTCGTAGCGGACAAACATACCAAGAAACATTCATTTTTATTTGTATAGATTGAACGAAATGTAATAATTACAACTTTACAATTAAGTTCATTTCTCTATCTACATTTATGTCCTAATACTACGAAAAATACTGATTTGTCTTGTTTTTAGAAAAATAATAAGTTAGTAATAAGTAATAGTCACTGCTGAACAGGGTTGGGCAAAATGTAAATTGTAAAAACAATTACAACTATTTTGTAAGTGTTTTTACAATTCATTTTTTTACAAATACAATGTATTACAGTCTGTGATTACAGTTCAATAATTACAATTTTGCCCAACACTGCTCTTGAACTTAAAAATCATGTCACCTTATTTTAAAAGTTCTTTTTTTGTCCCGACTGTACATTATGACTTTTAAAATTACATAAGTAAATATAATGTGTGTAAAATCATTACAGTTTACATAAATTATATTTGTTGCAATACTCTCTTTACGATCCGGTAGATGCGAGGAGGCGATAAATTACGTCCATTAAATAACTATTTTATTATTGGACTCATCTTGAACATAATTTAAGTGTGAATCATGATTCACGCAGTTCTGTGCATATAACGTAATGTTAATCGTTACTTCTCTTATTATCTCAAAAGCAAGAAAGAGATAAATAATATAAAGAAAATTAAATTGCGCAGTCGTGTACGATGCATAAAGTCAAACTTGTTGCGGTGGTTTAACTCTGCATAACATGACCACTTTCGTCGAAAACAGAGTTGTACTTGGTACAATTACAATATACTGCTAGTAATTCGTATATTATGTGTTTTCAGAATTTTACAACCAACGAAGGTGAATGCAGAAATAATTTTATTAGGTACCTCGAAACTACTCACATAAAAGTCCACTTAAACATTAGATTTAGAATATAATAAATGGACTTTTATCTTACTTTTCCACAAATTATTACAAAACTTATTTTAGTATTACGATAATGAAAACCTTCGATCACAAATAAATACTATACACAATCAAAGCTCCAAAAATGTCCGAACCAAATGTGCGCTCAAATGAGTATTTGAGTGCACTTCTGTTTTAATAGTATTTGAAAACGCTAACCTCAAACATGTCAAAGTGCTTATTCTAAAATTGCAAAAACAACACATCTAGAACGCTAAAAAAAGATGCGAGATCTTATTTGCGGTTAATAAATAAATAATATTATTTACGTGTTCATTATTTCATTATAGTTATAGTAGTAACGTCCTAAAGAGCTATGTAACGTTAATAGTAATAACGTTACATAGCTCTTTATTATTAAATTCGTAATCATATTTTTAAATATTTTAATATATATGTCTTATCCTTGTCACTTTCATGTAACAAATCAAAATGACATAAATAGCAACGCTAATAGATTGTTTGCATTATACTTTATGCATGAGACGTAAGATGGCATTTTAAATATTTTATTTAACAAACTTCGTTTCAATGTCATGCAAGAATCGTTTACGAGCGTTTATAACCTTATGGTTTGACAGTAAGGTCTACTTTAGATTAACACAATATTGCCGATAATACTATACGATATTAAAAATATATACGTCAATTCGAACAATAATTTGTTTAAATTTTATAGGAGATTTTGAATCTAGTTCTTTATTTGTAATGGAAGATGAAAACAAATTAAAATAATGAAAAAGCCATTCTACTATTCAATTTAACAACACAAATAATATACGCATGCTTTAATATTGGAATTTCATATACTAACAATATTCTTTATACCTAAATATATTGGGTTGTACGGAAAGTCATTTCGTTTCTGTTTTGGTGAAAATGAAATTCAATCAACTTTATATTTTTTAGGTCCATGTTTTGCCATGTGACATACATAACAAGCTCAGTTCCATTTCAGGGGACTCACTCTTTCTACAACGTCCGTCGTTTTGATCATTTTTCTAACCACACCATATCTTATTTATTATTATACATTTATTATTATATTATTCATCGTTAAAATATCATTACAAAAAAAATACGAATTCACTTCAGAATAATAATAAAATCATTAAAAATTTATTATCACACATAATAAGAATGTAATTCACAATTATTTTTTTTCTTATTAGTTTTTATAATGTTAAGACAATAATTGAAATAGTACAAATTCCTTATTACTACTCTGGCTTCTCTGAGAGTCTGTTATACGATCAGATTGAGTAGCATCCAATTATGTATAAAGTTATAAAGCGCTTTGTAGTCTTCCATATTTAGCGGAATCGTAGGACAGAGGGGTAACTACTGATGATATGCAAAGCGGGTTTTTCAAATCAAGTCGTTTTGTGCGGGAATATAGCTGTGTTTCGCTTTTTTTTTCTAAAAAGTGTTGTAAACTTTAACACATGAAAATGGGTGTCAGGTAAGTATAACTAATACTACGAAAATACAAATTTAACGTTTTATTATTTTAGTTAACGACAATAAAGCAGTGAAATGATAAACATAAAAAATTATGCATAGGTACATGCATGCGTAATATTCTTGCTCTTATTCTATTACTATTAAAATAAAAATCGTTTGTTTTAGTAATTAACTTCAATTTCATTAACAATAAGAAAGTAATGTTTTAACTACTTGGTTAAATACTTGGTTGGTATTTCGCTATTGTTCATACATTTTTTCTCTTTTATCATTGTTTTTAGTAATTGATACCCACTCTGTGTTAGATATTTCAATTATTAGATGATTTTAATCTTACTACAACTACTGAAACTGTTTTTATCATTACTCAACTTAATCTAGGTAAATACACGTTCGTGTAAACTGTTACAAAGACAATGTAACCACTGAATAAGTAATCACTAAGTTTTAAATGTAATTTTACGTAATAAACTGTTATCATAACACATGTCAGTATTGTCAAATACAATCATACAACATACAGGCATTCGTAGGTCTGTTTCAATGTCTGTTTTCATTATGTTGCCACATCTATGTTTTTATTTTCTTTCATTCTACTAATAACTAATTTATGAATATTTGTGTGACATTTTAATCGCTTCTGCTTTTTAATTTAATTTCGTGGTAATTTAACTATGTAAAAAATGTAAATATTTTTTAATTATAATCTTTTTTTTTGTTTTTTTTTTTGTTTATTCCAATTGGCTGGCGGGTAAAAGTATTTATATGTGAACCATTTTGTTTTTGAAGACTTTTTGTTAGAATTAATTATATTAATTCATTATATTTAACTAGAGGTATACATTTTTTTTTTTTTTTAATTAATTGTTGAAACTAGTACAATTATTTTTATTTATATATTTATTTTTTATTATTATTACTGCTTATTTACTTAGGAAATGAGGAATGATGTTGACGACAATATATTTCTTACTTCATTGTCTCCTTCTTCCTCTGACGCAAGTAACGACAGCTTCTACAGTATTCCTACTTCTCTTTCAGATAATCTTGATCAACATTTTCTTAAATTAGCAAATAATTTTAATATTGTTCACTTCAATGCTCAAAGTGTCCCGGCTCACTTCACTGATATGCTGATGTCTTTCAATAACAAAAATATCCATGCTATACTTATTTCCGAATCATGGTTGAAACCATGTCTACCATGTTCTTCTTATTCTATACCAGGTTTCTACCTTATTCGTAATGACCGAGTTGGAAAGATGGGTGGTGGTGTAGTTATTTACTTACGTGCATATTTACCCTTTTCAATTATTAATACTTCGACTCACAACTATCCATCGAATGAAGCGGAATATTTATTCATTCAAGTAACTTTGTGTCATACTAAAGTACTTCTCGGAGTTTTCTATAGTCCTTCTCTCCTAATTAATTACTTTTCTCCTCTTGAACAACTTTTGGAAAATGTTTGTCCTTCTTTCGAACATACTATTATAATGAGTGATTTTAATACATGTTTGCTTAAAAAATGATTACCGTTCTCGTAAATTACAAACGCTAGTTGACGCTTGTAATTTACATATTCTTCCTCTTGCAGCTACACACTATTTTCCTAACTGTACACCTTCTCTTCTTGATCTTGTTATAGTCTCTTCTACAGATCTTGTAGCTAAACATGGCCAATGCTCTGCAGATGCTTTCTCTTTTCATGACTTAATATTTCTTTCTTATAAAATACGTCCTCCCAAATATAAATCTAAGATACTTCTGCGACGTAACTTTGGTGGAATTGATGCTGAGCAGTTACGTGAGGGCGCTATGAAAATTGACTGGGCAGCTATTACCAATGATCCCTCTCCCGATTCTCAAGTCGAACTACTGAATATACATATAACACAGCTGTTTGATAAGCACGCGCCATTACGTCCCGTCAAGCTTAGGCATCTCCCTGCTCCCTGGCTATCTGAGGAGTTAAAATCCTTAATTAATAAAAAGAACAGGGCAAAGTCTAAATTCAAACGTGACCCAAACAAGTTTGGAGATCGGTATAGAACTTTAAGAAATCGCTGCAATAGGATGTGTAGGGATGCACAACGACGCCATATCCATCAATCTGTAGAGAATGAAGAACGAATGAAGAAAGAATTCTTCGACAATAATCTCGACATCGATTCCTTAAATCAACATTTCTCTTCTTCCGCCTCTGGTTTAAATAGTGACACTAAAACATATACTTTAAACTACATTTCATCTCTTCCCTCTCCTAGTTTTCCAACTTTTACTTTTAATCAGTTTTCGGCTTGTGAAGTTAAGAAGAGCATTATGTCTATCGCATCTAATGCGGTCGGTTGTGATAGTATTGGCCGTCATATGATTATTCCCATCTTGGATAATAATTCTTCCCATTATAACACATGTATTCAATACATCAATTTCCTCTGGTATTTTCCCTTCTGCTTGGAAACGTGCTGAAGTTATTCCTCTTCCTAAAAAACCAAAACCCTCCGCTTTCACCGATTATCGTCCAATCTCAATATTACCGTTCCTTTCTAAAGTATTAGAGCGTCTTGTTTTTCAACAGTTAAGCTACTTCCTTAGGTATAACAACATTTTAAATCCTCTCCAGTCTGGTTTTCGTACCGGTCACAGTACGGCTACTGCTCTTATCAAAATTACTAATGACATAAGATTGGCGATGGACAGTAGACAACTCACAGTGTTAACATTGTTTGATTTTAGTAATGCTTTTAATACTGTGGATTTTGACATTTTGCTAATTCTGCTTCGCTCTCTTAACATATCTTCAACGGGAATTGACTGGTTTCATAGTTATTTATATGGACGACGGCAGCGCATTCGTATAGATGACTCATTTTCTTCTTGGTGTCATACGACTGCCGGTGTCCCACAAGGTGGCGCGTTGTCTCCTCTTCTGTTTGCTATTTTCATCAATTCTATTACTCTTCGTATATCTTCTTCCTACCATCTTTATGCAGACGATCTTCAAATTTACACATATGCTACATTAGAAAACCTTCACAATGCTGTAGATGCCACCAACGAAGACTTAAATAAAATATCTCAATGGAGTAAGTCTTACGGCTTAAACGTAAATCCCTCTAAGACCCAGGTCATTATTGTTGGCAGCACCAATATGATTTCGAGGATAGACTGGAAATTGCTTCCTTTAATTTTCTTTGACGGAAACCATATTACGTATAGCGATCACGTGAAAGACTTGGCATTTATATCGATCGCACTTTGTCCTGGTCAACACAGATCGCCGAGGTCAGCAGGAGACTGTTCGCTGCTGTGGGATCGCTAAAGAGATTACGTAACGTTATGCCTCTTGCCACTAGAGTTACGCTTGCACAGTCACTATTATTACCTATTCTGGACTACGCAGACGTCAGCTATCTTGATCTGACCGAGGAGCAGTTTAATAAACTTGAGCGACTTCAGAATTTCTGTATACGTTTCATATTTGGTCTTCGCAAATATGATCATGTTTCTGAATTTCGTGGACAACTCAAGTGGCTCCCTATTCGTCTTCGCCGGAACACACACATTCTTTCCCTCCTTTATTCTGTTTTATTTAACCCCACGACACCGACATATTTAAAAGATAACTTCAAGTTCCGCAGCGATGAAGAACGTAGTTTGAGAACTAGTGAAACTCTTCGTCTTGAAACCCCTTTGCACACTTCCCAGTTCTTTTCTCGATCGTTCTCAGTACAAGCTGTTCGATTATGGAACTCCCTACCTATTACTGGAAGACGTGCCAACACCCTTTCTAGTCTTAAACGTCAACTTAAAATTTATTATCTTTCCTACTAGCTGTTATTTTTTTTTATTTTTTTTATTTTTCATTTGTCTGTGTATGTGTCCATATGAGTATTATGTATATGTATAACATGTATTATGTAATATGTAGATATGTTATTATATATATTATATTATACATTATTATGAATGTAAACATTATGTGTATTTTTTTTATTATTTACTTATTTATTTATATTTTATTATTATAACTATTATTACCTATTATTATTATTTTTTATTATTACTATTGTTTTTTTTTAAATTAAGTAAGTATTCATGTCAATGTCAATTTTGCATCGCCTACCGTAAATGTACTCTTAAGCTTTCTGTAACCCTAAGGTTGCCTGGAAGAGATCGCTTTAGCGATAAGGTCGCCCAAATTGTACAACCTTTATTTTTTTTTTATTCATATATTTGTATACTTTTAATGGTGCAATAAAAGAGTATTATTATTATTATTAACTTTTTGGTACATAAATAAAATATGTCTCATTCTAAATTTAAAATCTAAACTTATATTAATATAAAAAAGGCAAAGATTGTAAGTTTGGATGTAGGAGGTAATGTCTGAAACTACTCATTCGATTTCAAAAATTCTTTCATCGATATTTAGAGTGAACCTTAATATTATCCCGTTTTCCACGGGAACGAAGTCGTGGTCAACAGCTATTAAATTATAATTTGCTGCTCTCCCAATTTCTACTCTTCAATGAAGATGAATGTACATAATCTAAATAAAACAATGATTAGACCAAATAAAGATAAATTTTTTCTCTCATTTATTACAAGTATGATTGATCGATTGATAGCTAAGTAGGCGCTAACTTTTAAATACAATTCCGTTTACAATTTTTTTATCTCATCGTGACAATTTATATTTTTCATAATGATTTAAGTTAAAAATGTATTGTAGTGCGAGTAACATTAATATGAAACTATAGTAAAATAATAGACAGTATTTATCATGTACAATAAAAATAGGAATGGCATTCTTATAGTATATCTTTCTCACTTACTCTTCACTATATCATATCGCATTCTCCCTTTCCCGTTCCTACACTTACACAGTGACTCTGTAGTCTGTGCTGTGACGAAATATTCATTTGAAATTACGTGTGTAAAATTGTAATATATTATAATACTGAGTCACAGATTCAAATATTTCTCTTCCGCGGTTTCTTCTTCTCGCTCTTCCGCGGTTTCTTCTGTGATGAAGTCACATAAACATAACACTTCAATAACTTTAGACATGAGACCGAAAGATGATGATAATGAGAATAGAAAGAAGATGCCTTTGCTTGATATAAAAAAATATTATTCTTGGGTGGTTAAAGAATTAAATGTTGTTTTTTTTTTATTATTATCTATATCTGTGGTATTTTGACAATAATTTTAGTATTTTTTTATGGCAACTATTGATTTAAATATCGTAAATATTGCTATATAAAATAGAATAAACGTACCTACATCATAAGTCTATTTACTGGTACTGTCGTACTGGCGCAACTTAAAATCTTATGAATTCTGTATCATTACGGTGAACAGAATTTTTAATAATTTATTAGCAAGTACAAAGATTTTCAACGAGCCATTCATTATACAAAAATGAGACGAAAAAATGCAAAAAAATTCCTGTATTCGTACTTGATTTAAATATAATGAAAGAAGAAAGAGTGGGATGAAGAAAACAAAAAAATAACAAAAAATAAAAAGCATGCATGTAAATGAACTTCAAGAAAGTACTATTCACTGTAAAAAGTCTAACAGTTAAATCTTCTAACTAACATAAGAGTCCTAAAATCTAAGTTATATTCTGCTGTAGATATTAGATGAAGAAAGACAAGAGCATGTAATATTTTTGACTATTTTGAATTATTTACTTGTCATTTAAAAAGAAATTTTGATATTAAATAAAGAATTTATATGAAGAATTCTACGTATTTAATTCAGTGACTTTAGGAAGGTCTCGCGATATCCTTCTAGCGTTCTAGATACAACTTAGTCTATAGGTGGTATTAATTAGGAAACCGGTATCCTTAACAGTGCTTTGTAATACCTCTTAAAATTGCTTCTAAGTACTTACGTGAATTTCTCTCACAAATAACTTGACAATGGCGGAATTTTTATATATGAAAAGCCAGTAATATTTAAACTAAGAAGAAGGTACCATTTACAAAAGCGAAAAAATAATTACCTCAGTCAAATACAAGTGCCTAGTGATCAAGTACATTTTTAACTATAAAAAATTATCTAATTAATATTTATCAAATCTAGTCTTCCAGACTGGCTTGTTACTTTAATTCCTATGTTTAAGTTAACAACTTATCCCTATATCCACTTTGAAGAATGGCCGCCCACATTCTTTCTAACAAGTCAAAAAGTTGTTGTGGGGTATGCACGGCATCCATACTCGGCAGAGCTCTTCTTTGAACCATATCCCATGCGTGTTCAATTGGGTTGAGGTCTGGCGATTGAGCAGGACACGGCAGAACGTTGATGCGAGCGTCGGCAAGAGCGCGTGTTACGACTCTAGCCGTGTGTGGACGTGCAATGTCGTGCATTAGTTGAAACTAATCATCCAACCGGCTTCGCAGAGGGATGATCACGTCTGAAACAATTCTCTCCGCATAAATCTGAGCATTGAGGTTGTCCCTGATCCGAATGAGATCGGTTCTTCCACCGATCCAAATATCGGCCCAAACCATTATTGTTCCCCCTCCAAATGAATGAACTTCCTGACAAAATTTCAAACGTTCTTGACGTCCAGTGGTCCTCCAAACTCGAGTACGTCTTGTATCCGACATCATACCGAAACGAGATTCATCGGAAAAGCAAACACAACGCCAGTCTTCTTTCTCCCAATTTCTGTGTTCGCGAGCCCATTGTACACGGGCCCCACGATTGCAGGGTGCTATAGGCCGAACTCTCAGCGGCCTTTGGGAACGCAGACTCACTTCATGTAAACGATTTCGGATGGTTTGGTCGCTTATCAGCAAACCTAAAGAGCCGTGGAGCCTCGTAGCCAACATCATGACGGTCATAGTACGATTCCGTCGAGCAATATTTTAGATGTACCGGTCCTGTCTGCTCTATGTCGCTCGGCCACGCTGCCTGTGATACGATAGCGTGTCCAGATACGGCTTATGACCCTCTGTGTAGTGCCAAGAGCGACAGCCACAGTACGTTGCCTGGAACCAGCTTGCAACATTGCGACGGCTCTCATGATCTCTTCTCGTGTCAAATGATGTCGTCGCTCCATATCGATGCAATTTTTTTCAGTTCTGATGCAGAAATTGTAATGGTTTTGTGAAAACGCTGTTACACACTTGTATAGGAATCCTGATTGACAGTTCATTTTCTATTTTTAATCAAAATTTAAGGAAAATTCTTTATTCAAATAGTGAAAATCACTAAAAAGAATCAATAACGATCCAAAAAAAGTTAAAATAATAATCCTCAATTGCGGCGATACTCTAAAACGTACTTGATCCCTAGACACTTTTGATGAGTGTAGTTTAGATATTATTTTTCTTACATCGTATCTCCTTCTTTATTTTTTATTTAACTTAATCTACTTCTTTATTTAAAAGTTTAATACATACAGATTTAATAAAAGTAATGTAACACAAAATTAAATAAATAAAGATTTTGTGTTACGTTTATTTTTTTTTATAATCTCTAAGCATGTTCCTTTAGGAGGTACAATTTACGCGTCTTTATTCTACTATGATTTTAAATAATAGTCTCATGAACTTATATTTATTTAGGTTTTTACATTTTTTGGATAGAACTTAGTAGTAACAATTTAGTAACAAAAAACAAAACAAATGTACCTATATATCAAGATTACAAGGGTATCCTTTTTAACAACGTAACATTATTTTTATTAAGCGGGTATAGCAAGAAGTTAACCGAGTTACATGAAAAAACTTAAATTAGAAATATTTTTTCTTTCAGATTATTGACTCTATTAGCACTTCTGATCGGTGTATTATACTCCATCCATATACTCGTCCAAGACTACCAGGCTGTCACAGCACCAAGATTTCTCAGACTGCTATTTAAGAGGGATCTCCTCCACAATAATAATAAAGTAAGAATTAAAATTCAGCTTAATTTAAAATCTTATAATTTTATAAGCCGTTACCCGCCTGCTTCGCTGGGCGTAAATGAAAATTTTGAACCTTGATTAGATTTTTGTTTGAAAAATGGTGAACGGTCGATGAAATTTAAAAAATGCCTAAAGCCATCTACTAACGATTCTGCGTCGAATGGTCATAATCCCATTCCGGTACGTTCAGTGGTTTTCACGTGATTGCGTGACAAAGAAAACCATTTTAATTTTACGTATATAGACTAGCTGTACCCGCGACTTCGTCTGCGCGGAAATTTTTTTGGTGGCTTTACCGCATTAGGTAAGATTAAATATACATGTATACATATGTGTAGAGATTGTTATGTAAAAAAAGGCTACGTCTGTCTCCGGGTACATTTTACGCATTCATTCTCGGTACGAAATTTCATCATAACTGGTTTGGCGGTTTAGCATTTTTTATTTAAAGCTTCATCCCCCTTTTCATCCCCTTACGGTTAGGTTTTTGATAAAAAAAGTAGCCTATGCCCGTTTCCAGGTGTCAAACTATCTTCACGCCACATCATAATCAATCCAGCGGTTTAGCATTTTCCGTACAAAGTTTCATTCCCATCTTCACCACTTTAAGATTTTTGACAAAAAAGTAGCCTATATCTTTTTGATAAAAAATCTATCACCGCAACAAATTTTATCATAACCGATGTTTAGCATTTCCCACACATAGTTTTATCCCACTTTTCAACTTCTTAGGGTAGATTTTTTATAAAAAAAAGTAGCCTATGTCCGTTTTCTTATGTCAAACTATCTCCATGCCAAATTCCATTATTATTGGTTCAGTGGTTTAGCATTTCCCATTCAAAGTTTCATCCCTCTTTTCACCTCCCTAAGAGCAGCTTTTTGATTAAAAGTAACCTATGGCTTTTTCTTTTTGATAAAAAAGTCTATGGCCGCTCAAAATCTTATCATTACCGAGGTATTGCACTTCATTGTGAAGTTTCATCCGCCTTTTCACCTTCTTAGGCCTAGGTTTTTGATAAAGAAAGTGGCCTATATCGGTTGTTTTAAATCAAACTATCTCCATGCCAAATTTCATCATAATCGGTTTAGCGGTTCAGTATTTCAAAATTTAGCATTTCAATTTCTTACTAAGCTTCTTCCCCTTTTACACCTTTTTAGGGGTAGATTTTCAAAACAAAAAATAGCCTATCTTTTGCGCAATCACATGTTCTTACTATACACCAATTTTTATTCAGATCGGTTAAGCCATTCTGGAGATATAAAAGGACATATTATAAACAGACAGACAGACATTTAAAAAATGGTAGAATCGAAATCAGCGAGTCATAAAATGACTATCTATCACAAAATTTGACAGTAAAATTGTAATTACAGACAGACGTTAGAGATTTATATAGTAGTATGACTGGCCGGCCCGTTGGCGCAGTGGCATATGCATCTGCTTTCCAAGGTAGGGTCCCGGGTTCGATCCCTGGTCAGGTCAATTAAGGAAATGAACTTTTCTAAATTGGCTTGTAGTCTGGGTGTTACTGGGAACTCCCAGTGGTACCCATAGTACAAGCTTACTGCTTAGTTTGGGGTCACACAATCTGTGTAATTCTCTGGAGTATTATTATTATTAGTATATGTATGATAATAATAATCTGCACACAAACACATCTATAGGAAAGCCAAGTGAAATATCTTAACAGATGGTGCAATGATATCATGCTTCCTAAGTTCCCATCTATCATTTTCCACATTTAGGGTTAAGTCGTAATTATATATTAAGTGATCATTTTTCGTGAGTGTGATGAATGTTTTTTACACCTTCTGACTCGATAGACATTGTCATGTCCAAATTTAAATAAATTTGATTGCGATCTTAAAAATCCCATAGAAAAAGCACTTCCGGTTCCCTCCGAACTTTCCAAATTTCCGGGAATCTTCCAAATTTTTCTTTTCCTAGAAACCTAAATCGGATTATTACATATATTTTAAAAAATTGCGCAACTCGGTCCATCTGTTCTAGAAGAATGTGCTTACCATCCAGCATTTAATTTTTATTTCTATAGATTATGGTCATAAAGTTTAAAAATAACGCCCTTCTTATGGATATCCGACCTTTTTTATGTCAAGAAAGAAATTAGACGTACATTAATTCGTCATAATCGAAAAAATAACATTTCCGTGTAACCATTCAAATGATATGTACAGCCTGGCTTCACGTACATTTGGGAATAGGCTTG
Organism: Zeuzera pyrina; assembly: GCA_907165235.1. NCBI lineage: Eukaryota > Metazoa > Arthropoda > Insecta > Lepidoptera > Cossidae > Zeuzera > Zeuzera pyrina. The sequence goes on along the minus strand of OU015625.1, from coordinate 19,398,940 downwards.
GACCAAGGAATAGGTTGTGCTGGCGCTATTTTCAAAGTTACCTGCTTTGTGGTAGAACCACAATAAAAGAAGATTTAAGATTGTAGGTTTCTGGGTATCATAAACTCCACTAGAGTACATAGTCAGTAATACCTAGATTCCGAATCAATTCGGAAAAGTTTGTTTCAAATTCCTATTTTAAAAGGCTCTAAACAGTCGACCTTTGATTTTTATTCAATGCAACAAAACAAACAAAAACATACACAACGATATTATGAAATTATCGTTGGACGTAATAAACATTAGTAATTGTTAAGACGATATAATCATATTATACATTTTCGAGCAATAATATTATGAGATCTTCGTCGAGAATTATAAATTTAAAAGATATAGGTAAATCGCTTTTGAAGTTGGATTACGCTAAACCTTAAAAGCTTCTTTAACATTACTTATATTTCAGTTATCTCCTTTTTGATATTTATTCTGCAGAATCAATGTAGTTTATGTTAGAAAAAAAAAATGTAAAGAATAAACATAGGTGGGTGCCTGCAATCAATGTAAGGTAAAGAACACTTTGAAAACATTTATCTGGATTAGTTATTTGTAAAGTAAATGATAATTTTATCTCCAAAAAACCTTAAGTAATGACATACAAAGTACCGTTCAAAGACACCAGTATTTTTGGTAAAGAATGCATGCAAATTGCAAGACTAATTGCATTAAACAGTAAAAACGCATAAAGAACAAATGCGAGAAAACAACGAGTCAGACGAGGTCAAAACGCGTAATGGTATCACATCATATAACAAGTCGCTAGTATTACCTCTGTCGAACAATCAGTGAACTAAAAGCTACTGCCAGTGGCGCTACTTTTACAACAAAAAGTAATTTCACCCATATAACACCATAATCGCACAATCGCTTTATGCTACAAGTATAAATTTTGTACACCAGTCGCGCGATTGTTGTGCATCTACCACCGCCATTAAGTGATAGCCTAACAGGATATATTTCATATTTTTTAATATTGTCGATATCATTCTGTTTTTTAAAACTAGGCTTCAAACCTTTTGTTGTATATAGAATATTTTAATGGGAATGGAAAAAATCAAAATTGTTTACCAACTTTTATACCTTGTGAAATAAAGTAATCTAAGTGCTATAATAATTATTGCGGTTATTTTGTACTTGATATTTATCGTACCTCTCTTCATACTTAATATTCATCATACTTCCTGTCGAACTTAGTTTGTAACGTTATTTTTTTTAGACCCTAGCAACCGGTGTCTAATCGTGCACGCATTTAGCAAATTATGCAGTCAACTATACCGTATTTCATAAATTCCTTGTTGTCTATTAGTAGTTTTCGTTTCTCATTGTCCGTTTGGGTTTTGTTTTCTTATTGTAAATTGTAATTAATATTTAGGTTATATATTTAGGTTATATATTGCACTATAATGTGACGAAAATAATGATATACCTAATTAAATCAAGTTGTGAATTTCGTCCTATTTTAAATTAATTAGATACATTACTTAATTAATAGTTAAATAAATATATTACTAAAACAAATGGAATGGAACAAATTATCTAATAATCTAACAAGTACGTAGATTGGTAATGGAATACAAAAAGCAAGTACAGTGCCAGGCATAGCATTTTCCTCGAATCTTAGCATTCTCCTCACTTTTCACCGAGGCGCACGAATGTATAAAAAAGGTACGCAAATAAGTAAATGAAAATATCTAAATGAATAATTTGCTTTCCAAGGAGAAAGGCCTATGCGAGTCTTTTATGTAAAAGCAAGCAACAGACATACATATATATCTGAATCGCTTTTGACGCTTCGCCATTATTGTAAGACTTTTTTCCTTAAGATAGTCACGTTTATTACAAGCTTTACAAACGAAGTTTATAGAAGAATAACGATAACAATGAAAAACTTGACCCGTTTACGTTGACAAACGAAACAAAATTAATAGTACGTATCCTACCTACCTTAAGAGGTCAGTAAATAAACAGATAAAAAGGTTCGATAGTTCAACAGACGGACGAATAGATGGACATACGACTTTTTTCATTATTTTAGGCATTGATTGCAGTGTCTCAAATGTAATATAGTACCTACACTTTTTTCAGTGAGCACTAAAGATACATCCATACATATTTTCACTCTGTATCGCTAACGGGTTAGTCAGAGTGAACGGAGCGCTAAGCTTCCCGGTCCGTACATACTTCTTTCGCCTCCTTAAATCGCATCATTCTCCTCACACATTTTCACCTAGGTATGCGAGTGCTTTTGACATTTCCGTCAGCCAGCCTTGGTCTTCCTTGTCTTTTGCTACAACTCGCTTTCGCTCTGTAGACTTTCTTCATCAATCTTTCATAACTCATTCTTTTTTGCCCAAACCATCTAAGCATTCCTTTCAGCATTAAAGATAGTTTATTTAAAAATTTTTACTGATATAGATAATGGTAATGGTATCAATAACAATTGTAGAGATTCCAGCTGGTTAGACGATGTTAAATTCAGGATTTTGTTTCCACTTTTATCCAATTAATCGTTTTAGTGATAATGTGATCTACAAATCTAGTGCAAAAGAAAGGTTTGAGCTGATGGATCTACTTTTCGTCAGTCATTAACATTATTGATACGTATTAAGATAAAGTAAAACGAAGCCTCCAGATGCATTTGTTTTATAATCAGTCAACTTTCATTCATGTAACGTGTAACGGTATCAATATTTTTCGATGTTAACGCAAACAGATCTCAATAGACACAAACGAAACTCGATATCGAAACAAACATTACGTTAAGCGACGCATTTTTTTTGTATTTTGTGTTAGTTTTACCTCACGTGGTCTAAGATGAACATAGGTTTTCATTATTCGTAGAGGTAGATCTTTATCCACTTCATTGTTCTATTTACATTTAATAGAGGCAAAATCAGCAAAGGCATTTGTTTTTGCAAAACAACTGGACGTTCACATTTCTGAACTAGCAAGCAAGGAAGAAGACATGTAAGCTTGGCGCTCCGTCTACTCTGACTTTATGGGCACTTCACGTGAAGCGGACAGGGCAAAAGGGTTTCAAGTTTCTGATTTCAGTTATATTATACCTGTTATTATGTTATACCTGTACATGTTCTCGACATTAATACAAAATGTTTTTGCAATGGCAAGCCTGGTTCACAAAATAATGGTCATTAAAAACTTGAAAAACGACGAGGTACGTAGTAATTTCAATATCTAATAAAAATGCAAACTTTGTAAAGAACAAAAAAAAGGTCTTTTATATTTAAGTAATTTTTTTTTATTTTTGAAATCCAATTAGGAGGTTGTCATAAAAAGGAAGTGTAAAATCCAGTACTAAATTTATTTCACTATACCTTTTTCAAACTAAATAATGGCATTCGAAGTACCTCGTCGTTTTTCAAATTTTAATGACTCATATTTTGTAAACCAGGCCAACAAAAATATTTTGTGCTTACGTCGAGAACATGTACAGGTACACACTGAAATATAACTGAAATCAAAAAATTGAAACCCTTTTTCCCTGTCCGCTTCAGGTGAAATGCCCCTTTAGGGATACAGCGTGAAGATATGTATACATCAAGACGGCGGTGTATAAACATTTTTAATGAATAGAGGAGATATTATTTTTTAAATGGTAAAAAAAGTACTGCGTATAAAATATGAGAAGTGTATTGAGATACAGGCAAATTATTGTATATTAAACAATTGAAATGAAATTACTCTAAATATCTCAGGCCGAAAAATTTTCAACTTCATTTCGTATATGTACTTCTTTGGTGCTAATCTATTAATAATTAATAAAAATCTAACACCAATCCTTTGGCATAAGTAAATATAAAAACAAAATAAAACAGAACGAACTGTTAGTTTCAATCACAGCGATTTACCTGATTTGTTGTTCTGTCTGAAATATTAATGTCAAGAATCACTGATAGATGAAATCCTTGCTCAGCATGAAAGACTACAATTTTGTTGTCAGAAAATGTTACAATAGGCCATTGACATCGACTTACATGCGGTTTATATTTATATGCTTACCTCTTACCTAATTGTGCCCGCGGCTTCATACAAAGAGACCATAAGAATAAAATATTATAGCAATGCGGAATGTATTACGTCTAGCCACAAACTTCAAATTCTCATATATTTTGTTTGAATTATGTGATTGAGTTCAAAGGAAAACTAATTGTTACTTCAAAGCAATATCGTTTTTTTTTAAGTCTCTACACAAATCGCTTTAATTATCGGTTTTTACGTGATGCGTGAACAGACAAACAGATAAAATGTTTTTACAGTTCATGGATGTATTGTTAGATACATTAATAATTGATTAATTCATAGTGACATTCCATTAGTTCATCTATACTACTACATAAATCTGTATCGTCTGTCTGTAATTACAATTTCACTGTCGAATTTTGTGATAGATAGTGATAGATTTTCTGACACTTTAATTCTACCGTTTTTAAATTGTTGTCTGTCTGTATGTCATTTCATAAATTAAGAACGGATTGACCGGTCTTGGTGAAAATTGGTATATAGTAAGAACATGTGATTGTGCAAATGATAGGCTTTTCATAGAATCTACCTCTAAAAGGGCGAAAAGGGGGATGAAACATTGTGTGGGAAATGCTAAACCGCTGAACCGATTATGATGAAATTTGGCATGGAGATAGTTTCACATCAAAGAACGGACGAGGGCTACTTTTTTTATCCAAAATTTGCTGCTAAGATGGTGAAAAGGGGACGAAACTTTGTATGGGAAATGCCAAACCTTGCTTATGATAAAATTTGGTGCGGTGATAGACTTTTTTTATTAAAAAGACAAAGGCTATTTTTTTTTAAAAAATCTGATCCGAAAGGGTTGAAAAGGGAGATGAAACTTTGTATGGGAAATGCTAAACCGCTGAACGCATTATGTGCGGGAACAGACATAGGCTTTTTTTTTATTAAAAACCTAACCCTAAAGGGGTGAAAAGAGGGAAATGGAACTTTGCATGGGAAATGCTAAACGCTGAACGATTTATGATGAAATGTTCCGCGCACACGAAGTCGCGGGTACAGTTAGTTTTTATATAATTTTTGTTATATTCTATTTTAATTTTTATAATTTAAAAAAGAGTCGTCGAATTGATTACATGGCTACTTCACATCTCTCGTTAAATCGCACGATTTAGGAATTGGGTAAATAGTGAATCGAATCGCTCGACTTATCGATCGAAGCAATTTGCGCATGTAAGTATTTCAAACGTGCCCTTTTACGATAAAATTAGAAATACACAACGTACACGAGTTTATAAAACAAGTTTACTAAATCTACCGTTACGGGAAAACGAATAGTGATGGTCCAATGTAGAAAATGTAAAAGTCGATAAGACCGGGTAACAGGATTTAATGTTGTCTGAAAACTTAATTAAAAAATAAGCCACTTACAAAGCTTTCTATCAATCAATCAATCAATCAAATCATTCGAGTAAACCCAATTACAATGTATTTTTGAACGTCAAATCTACTTTAGTTCTATTTATTTAGTTCTATTGTGGAGTATTCCTTAATACTCAAAATGTAAACCTTACTTCAGTATGTGAGTGCTATCCGTAAATAACATAAGAACAGAGTTTCCTCTTAAAATAGAAACAATAAGAAAATGTTAAGTGGAAGACGTATTCTCAGCTGAAATTTAAATCATTTGTTGTTGTCTCGTCAAGGTACTTATGTATGACGACCTCGATGGCGCAGTGATTTAGGTTTTAAGGCCAAGTCAATTTATGAAACTATTTTCTAGATTGTCTCGTGTCTGGGTGTACTAGGAGACGACCCATGTTGTTGTCGTCGTCTGGTTCTCATAGCACAGAGAACGCCCTAATTTGAGACCAGATTATTGGTGTGTATTGTCTGGCGCATTTATTAATATACATATATATATATATATATATATATATATAAGAAATGAAAAGACACGGGGCAATTCGTGCTTTTGCAACTCAGCCATGAGAAATAGGTACCTAATCTTACATGAGGCGAATTACTCCATAAAATACAACACTTAAGACAAAGTTAATGTGCAAACGACAGAAAACTCTTTGTAACAATTATTACGTAGGTAATTGGAAATTTAATAATGGCAAACGATCCGTCAGAGAAATGCTATCGCACCGGCCGCCATAGTCTAACAGACTCTCAGCGCTGGCCCCGACGTTCGGTTAGTGCGTCATCGGAAATCGCGCTTTGCCATAGTATAGTCAAATGAGTGCTTTTTATTATTTCCACCGACACGGCCTTCCTGACAACACGCACGTCCTCGTGCGTTCTTCATCTCATTCTCATTCGAAAAGAAATAAAACGAAATCTCCACGTCTCTGCAACAAACATCTCTTCATTTTATCAACAACACTCTAAACATCTTCATACAAAGTACGCAATCACAAACACCCCGAACACGCTGACACAAGGTACCCAATGACGAACACCCTAAACACCCCCATACAAGTTACGCGTATGACACTCGCTACAGACCTGCGCCTTACAGTCCGTCAATAATATGCTACTTAACGTACCTTCATCACGTCGTCACATACATTACACGTATAGCACTCGCTACAGATATGCGCCACACGCTGGGGACCAACGCGCATATAGTACGAGGCAGACCAGCGGCTTGCAAGCCAGTCAACGAGATGCTACGTAACGTACCTCCAACATCTCACACGCCGAATGGTCCCACGACCACTGCGTCACTCTCGGGCTCCATCTCGCCCACCGACTACTCTCTCGTCAACAGCACTATAGCCGACGCGAATTCGTTTTACTCTAAAGCAGACTACACAGTGATTTCATAGTCACCATGAGTCCTTCACTCTCTTTAGGTACCTTATGCAAACATGTGGGGTACACGATACTTCAAATTCTTAAAGTTTACCCTTGAACACTCATCGTACACCTCATTCGCTTAGTAAGTTTTAAATCACAATTTCCAGCTCCAACTAAGTCAAAGTCACCCCAATCCACTCAAACAAACCCAGCCACAAGGCGTTCCCGAACGCCAAATCCACTCCGGCTCGAATCAAAAAGACAATCTGGATACCGAGAAGAACCGACAATAAACTCAGCCAGGCACCACTCCCCCAACACCATTCCACAACAGGCCTACCAAAACGTAACGTTCCAGTGACGAAAAAAAGCAGAAAGCGCAATAAGCTTTTGGTAATCTTTACCAACTTTTTACACAGACTTAACAATCATCAGTCATGAACACACACACACACCAACAATCATGTCACATCATCACCCAGGTCATCGTCACATCAACAGTCGCCCAACGCACTCTGGACAATAATTCAGAGCGCAGTTACGACTACGCTTAGTGTGTGTATCGCGGCCAAATTAGTCATGGTATAACATAACCTCCTCCACTCTCATTAACATCGCACGAATCTAACTGAGAATTTTACTTCGTGACATTTTACGAAAACGTTCATGAACGTAGATACTTGTAGATCCGACTACTAATCAAAGATTTCAAAACTTAACGGTAACCTTCAAAAGCAACTAACTTTAAATGGGCCCCCAAACGGAATATTGCGTTAGTTTCAATTACTCTCGTCGTTATTGTACAACACAAAACCACCAAAGTTAAATTTAATCAATTTCGATTCATTGCCATCAAATCTAATGTCATACTAGCGTTCTCTTCAATATTCGTTACCACGTGTTCCGTCGCATTCGCAACATCGGGTTCATTTTCTATCCGTACTCAGTTTGAAACACTTAGCTACTCTACTTTAAGAAGAATGCAAAAGCGCTAGCAATGTTTAAACTTGTTTCGCTCATAATGACAATAAGGTTTTATAGTTTCACGGTTATTAATTAGATCACATCTTCACAATCGTCGGATTCGACATGAAATAAAATTTTCGCACCACTAACTTTAATTATAACCTCTCACGATATTTGCTCGGTACTATACACTCCTGAATCACCAATTCCAGCAATACTAAAACTAGAATCAACACACAGAATATTGGGCGCTAGAATGAGAATAAAATGGCTACGACTCACCGGGCTGTAGTTTCAGTAGTTAACGTAATCCTTGCATCCTGCAAGCGTCCACATGTCGATCAGTAGCCGAATTCTCCTTTTGCAAAAGACCGTGGATGCGACGAGTAAGGGCGTTAACAATGTGGATAGGCTTTAGCATTTTGTTCACTCGCGATTACACCTTTAATGAATCCGTTATATATATATGTATTTAAGCATATCATGACATTATCTTGACGTCATGACATTGGTGTAGTAGTACCACGCTACATTGCAGCACGAATCAAGCCGGCTCGCCCGGTGAAATATTACCCTCTCACAGAATATTGGAGTGAAATAACAGTATGGTTGCTGTTGTGTTTCGTTCGGTAAGTAAGAGTGCCGGTGGCCCATCTTCCCGCTCCCCCTCCTTGCCTTAAAAGGCAACGCACTCTTGATTCCCGGGACGTTGGAGTTCATGGACGGTGGTGATTATTTTCCATCAGGTGAACCGATCTCTCGTTTGCCTCCCCTCTTTTAATAAAAACGAAAAAAAAAATATATCATAAACATTAAGTTATATTTTCTAAATTTTAGGTTCCTAATAGAAAATGGGTCGAATGTTCAGAAATTATTCGGCATTCGGGACTTTAGAAAACTCTATTTTTAACCGACTTCAAAAAAGGATGAGGCATATTAATCGACGAATTTTTTTTATTTGTGCTCTAATTTTAATCATTATATTTTTATTTGAAAGGGTATATGTCCAGGGTAGTGGCTTAGATATTCAGTTAAGATCTAATAATAGAGTACTGCGTAAACAAAACACCCTTCAGCGATTTATATATTTCGATGGTCCTTTTATTTAAAATTCCGTTCCAAAATTGGTAAAAAGTTATTTGTAGACCTTCCTCAGATGTTTATCTACGACGTGGCTACTCGATAGTGAAAAATAAACAACTTGGATGGATACTACAAAATTATTATTCTTTACTTAACTCAAGCACAAAAATAATCTCATGAACACGATACAAGCACCATAGACTTTATATTTCCAGACACCCTGACCCTTACTACGAAATGAGGTAAATAAAATAAAATTGAACGTAGATGTGTGAGTGCTGTTTTCTAATAAAATAGTGGCCGATCAGCTTATATGATAATAAATGTGTTTCATATGTACAGGTGAGCCAGATTACCTGATTTTCGTTACTGATTTACGTATACGATTTACATTATCGCTAGGGGCACGGAATCTGGAGTTATTTACAAAGTGCATATTGAATTATTAGATCGTATTCGAAGATCATAAAAAAATGATACAGGACAGAGCTTCATAATGAATCTGTTAGATATGTTAAACGATCAAGCACGATGAAATAATAAAAAAAATTCTAAACAACCCAAATGCGTGACGAGTACCTACCACTTAAACTAAAAATTAATATAATATGAGATAACGATCACAAAAACTTAAGACGACGAGAAACGCAAAAGGAACCATGAGCTGGATAAAGATACCTCGATGAAAAAGAAAAAGTTTATTCTAGGACCTCTTGAGGTGAAACCAACACGAAACTCCAAAAAATGGCTTCGCTTAGCGCCGCGTTTGATTGTTTCAATATCGAGTTTTGTTTGTGTCGAGATTTGTTTGTGTCAACATTTTTGTTTTCAAATAAACATTGATACCGATACTTGATTAAACTAGGTTAACGGTAAAAGAGATGCATTTGGTGACTTCGTTTTTATTTATTTTATTAAGTATCAATATTGCTAATGTCATAGATCCTTCAGCTCAAGCCTCTCTTCTCCGCGAATTTAATAGATCACGTTATATCCAAAACAGTTATCTACTTGAATAAAAATGTAAACAAAACTCGGCGTTTTAGCTGAAAACGAACAATGGTTTATAAATTACTGCGAAGATGTTAACATTATCACAACAAAGATATAAATGCTAAAGTTGCGTTGTCAGGTGCCATTTGGCAATCGAAGCTATAACCTTTATCGTAAAGTCCAACCGTAACAATATATAAAAACCGCAACGCTTGACGCTCTGTTTACTGTCTACTCCATTATGTTATACGTATAAACATTAAATTATATATTTATACAGCGTAAAGATATGCATGTATATACTTAACTACCTATTAGTTAAAAACTCGTTATTTTTATTTATACGAATCACTTAAACAGTATTAGTTTCTAATTGGATCAATTACACGGTGCTAGCTGACGGAAATATCAATAGCACTCGCACACCTAGGTGAAAGTGCATGAAAAATGATGAGAAGGAGTAAGAAATATGCAAAAACTGCGATGTTTGGCACTGTATTATGTTTCACCATCGTATATATATATCGATGTAATATGTATCACTACTATAACATAGACCAACTATCGATGTTATAGTCTGTTATAGTACTCCAACATACTACTCTGTCAAGAAAGTACCGGGAAAAGATCAATAATACACGAAATGTTAGTTATTCATCCAAATTTATTTTATCACCTTCAAAATATGCTCCTTCAGAAACAATACACTACGTCAACGAATAATCCAATCATCAAAACATTTTTTAAACGCTTTTTCCGGAATTGAGTTCAGTGCTCGCCGCGAATTCTCCTTTAGGTATATCTTCTACCAAATGAAAACGGGTGCCACGAAGTGGTAATTTGAGTTTAGGAAAAAGAAAGAAGTCGGCTGAAGCCATATCTGGTGAATAAGGTGGTTGCTCGATGGTATTTGTTGAGTTTTTGGTCAAAAATTCGTTCACAATGATGGCCTTGTGCGAAGGCGCATTATCGTGGTGCAAAATCCAAGAATTTTCTTTCCACAAATCTGGCCTTTTTCATCAAATTTGCTCTCTTAAACGCCGCATAACGCCCAAATAATACTCTTTATTTACCGTTTGACCTTCCGGCAAGAATTCCGAGTGCATAACACCGCGATAGTTAAAGAAAACAGTCAACATGACTTTGATTTTTAATCGACTTTGGCGTGGTTTTTTCGGTTTCGGTTCAGTTGGAAGGCGCCACTCCGAAGCTTGTTTATTAGTCTGCATGTCAAACTCGTAAATCCACGTCTCGTCACCAGTAACAATGCGTTTCATGAATGTTGGTTCGGAATTGACTCGTTCTAGCATGTCCTCAGCGACTCTTATGCGATTGTATTTTTGAAGAAAATTCAGGTCTTTTGGGACTAGCCGAGCGGCAACTCGGCTAGTCCCAAAAGACCTGAATTCCATACTCATACTCAAGTGATTATTTAAAATGGTACGGATCGACTCGTGAGTCACAGAAAGTTCGGCGGCTAGCATTTTCAGTCACTATTTCCTTCACTTTTGCGATGTTAACTTCAGTTGCAGACGTTGATCGCCTACCAGAGCGAGGCAAATCTTCCATCACATCTCGACCGCTTTTGAACGCTTTGTACTACTCATAAGCACGTGTTTTTGATAAAGTCGATTCACCGTAAGCCTTCTGTAACATTTTCAGTGACTCCGAACACGAAATTCCATTGGCAATGCAAAATTTAAGACAAACTCTTTGTTCGATGTTTTTGTCTATTATGAAATTCGCAATGTACACTAGAATGATATAACTAAAACAGCACTGTATTTAATCTAAATAACAGATGCAACTCAAACTTCGCGCCAAATTGGAAAACAGTTGTGCCAGTCTAACAACAACAAAAAAAACAAAAAATTGAATTTGGAACCACACAAATCATCCATTCCCGATACTTTCTTGACTGAATGTACACAATACTAATATCAATAGAGAGCTATTAGTGAATTTATTTATTGCGCTTAGTGAAAAATGATCGCTTTTGTTCTAAACGTTTAATAGTCACACAAAACATAATTTACGAGAAAAAAAGATCAATTAGTCAAGTCAGTCAAAATAACAATGTTATGTGGCTAACTAGGGCTAACTCATGAAAAGACATTTAAGGTTTCTTTCTGTTGTTGTTTTGCTTTGCAACTTTTTATAAAACATTCTCCGTTAATTAATTTATTGCTTTGTTTAATTGAATAGGGTATACAACTTCTAAATCAAAACAAACAAGTTGTTTTAAATATAAGTAACAAAATATAAACACGAAAGAACAGTATAAAAATTTTGTCATGAATAAACGTGATATCCAGAATAGAGAAATACCACCTTCCCACAGAATATCGGCGTAAAATATCAGCATTTATTGCTGTTGTGTTTCGTTCGGTGAGTGAGTGCCTGTGGCCCATCATCAACCCCCCTTTATTTCCTTTCTTTCCCTCCTTTCCCAATTTCCCTAAATGCCGGCAACGCATCCGTGATTCCCTGGACGTTGCGGGTGTCCATGGGCGGCGGTTGTCACTCTCCATCAGGTGACCCGCTTGCTGGTTCGCCCCTTCTTTTATAAAAAAAAAATAGCCAACCTACGAAAAAGCCTAATATCAGCCATTCAAATCTGGAAAAACTCGAATCGTCCGAACGAGATTCGTTTGACAGTTCACCTCATTTCGAGCTCACTTGGCCTTCAAATGGAATTCTCTGCACCGAACGTACCACGAACGAAGTGAAGTGATTTTGGATACGAGTTTGTCAGGGATTGGTTTAAGAGTAAACATCTCAGCCGATATTTCGTCTTACTGTATTTTTACTTCTTCTGAGACAATTACTTTAAAAAAAACTTGTTTTATTTAGACTAGATTGTTATATTTAGCGAAACGTCAAAAAATTAAATTACGATAGTACGAGTTGTCGCCGCACTCATCGAGGCAGCGCTAGCATCTCTGTCGACTTTAGAAAATACCAGTACACAGTTGATAATCTCATTGCGGATTCAGAAGTGAATTCCACTAAGCGTTAGGGAATAGCACTGCGGGACGGAGCTCGGTAACATCGCTACTTCATTTATGGTGAAATATAGATACATACGTAGTAACAGCAATTAAGGGCATATCACCTCATTTATCTAAATTGTTAAAACAAACGACCTCCGCGGCGCAACGGCTAAGCGCGTCGGAAAGTAAATGGGGGTTGCGGGTTCGATTCCCGCCCCGAGACTTGGTTTTTATGTATAATATGCATTTATTACGAAAGAAAAGTATAAAAGTAGTATATCACTTGTCTAGTACCCATAACACAAGCGCTGTGCTGCTTACTTTGGGACTAGATGGCGCTGTGTGAAATGTCTGAGTATATTATTATTATTATCTAATCAAAGATCTACCTACCTTTTTCTTTTTTTTTTTTTTTTGCGTCAGGAAATGCTTTATGCATTCCATCCTACCATGAGGGATGGCAGGGGGTAATGTGGGACTCCTCGGCTGATAGTGCAAAAAAGATCTACCTACCTGTCATTGAATTTTAGAGGAATGACATTATATCGAAAGGAATGTAATTATATAAAAGGAAATTAATTCAGATATGTATGCAATGAACAGATTTTGTACGTTAGGATTTTTAGATTGTTGTTTATGTTTGTCATGTTTGTGTTATAAATACACATTATAATCCACACAAACCGTAAGTCAACAACGTTATTATTAATGTTATTATAATTGTTCAATATTTTACATTCTAAATTTCAGAAACCTAACGTAAGATGGAGAAGAATCCTCTTCTATGACCCATTACAATGTGCTCGTTACCTCTATTGTGACCTGGGATCGCGGCCTGCGAACAATTCTTTACACGGTTTCATCTTCATGCTTACGTAAGTTTTAGTTTACATACAAATATTTTCCTCAAAGAAAGTTTGAGTGCTGGTAACATATTAAAATAACAGTCTCATAACAACAACATTCGTATACACAACGAAATTTAAGTACATATTTTAATATACATTTTATAGGTATATGTAAAAGTTACTGTTTAGCAATCATAGCTTAATTTTTAAGTAAGCTCAAACTAACACTTATTCATCTATTGTAATCAATAATTGTTAACTTTATGTGATTTTGCTATAAGTAACTTTATTACATAACTTATATATTTATATAACTTTATATTATTATCCCATAAGGAAGTAATATCCTCGAATCGTAATTTATATTTTTTAACGAACACTTGTCACGCAATAGTATTTTTGTTATTCGTCGATATGGTATTTTTCAAAATAATTACTTAAATATTGTCTCTCACTCATAATGGTAATGTAGGCCTAGCTTTTACTCAGATCAAGAAATATAATAGGCGGAGCCATGAGTTTCCGTTCTTATCGCCGTCTGTCGAACGAATATTAGTATAGTCTCTCTTTCTATCTCATTGAGCATAACCACAAGTAAAACAGCTATAGTAAATACAGCAACCTCCCACTGTCCGTATAATTCATGTCAGCTCGTACATGTACAATGTACGACTTCACGTACACTACTGAAATAATTATTTGCAAAATACTCATAAATCTTAAGTGTTTTGATTACTAGTGTTCACAAAATAAAAATATGTCATGTTTAGCTGTATATTGTTGTACTATGAGCCTTCCCTAGATGCGTACTTTAGTAAAAGTCTAAAAAATAGGTTAACAAAAAACGGACACGCTCTCAGAGCAAATGCTCCGTTTATTTTAATTCTTGGACCGAGACCTTTTCTTTAGATTGACATGGTGTAACACATTTTTTTTAGGTATGTACTTACGGTTCATTACATACAAATTAGACTCGATCTCAAATTTTATTTACACTTTAATATTGTTGAGGTTAGTGTGTGACAGATGACAATTGTCTACGATACAATGATTAATGGGTAACGCGTTCGCAAATTTGTTCGCAATCGAGTACTACTTCATTTCTTCTCAAGGAAAATCAATAAACATTGCAATTTAAGTGTTTATTATTTAAACCAGAACATAATATAGTAAACTTTTAATTATTTAGTTGTTTTCGTTGTAAAGTTCGTTGTAATTTTCGTTAAAATGTACATTTACTTACGCTTCGTTCAGTAATTACATTGATTGTTTTGGATACATCGATAGTAATAATTATCGTGGTAATAAATCGATAATCGATTTCCTTTGTATAAAATATATATTTGTTATAAACAAAATAAAACAATTTTAGGTAGTGATGATTTAATTCGGTTGTAATATAATTTATGCAGGTTTGCTTTCCCATTTTGACGATGAGATAAATAAATTAAGTTGTAAAAATTTAAATACGAGTAATTCCTAATAATCCATTGTATTCGATAAAAGAGAGACAAGTGTTCCTATATATATCTGTTTCACAAATCAAGTAGAATAGAATGTTCGAGCAAATGGGCATTGCTTCCGGCTTATTTTTCAGTGGCTACTTTTATCTAGTTCATTCTAATTCTATTGTGGAACTGTCAATCTGACATTTAGATTCTGTCACTGAAATTTTCAGACACTTCCTATCGGTTGATGTCTTTTCATAGACTTGCTGTCTCTTTCTTATGTCGGAAACCTCAGACTGAAAGCTGAGTAGTTTTCAGTAACATTGATAATGATGTGAGAGGGTACAAATTTCGTCGAGATGTAGTATCAGTCATGGAAGGAGCCATCCACTTTTGGTGGTGGTTAAGTGGCAGACAAAAATGCCCATATAGAAATAAAATATACATGCCTATATATTTAGGAGGTTTCTAGTAGTGTTAAGAAGTTTTTTATTATATTTAATATGTTAAAGTCCCATGATAGATCTCATGGGTTCCAGGCTAAATTCCATGTTTAGTTCCTTACTTAAGTCCATAAATACCGTGGATTAGCGGATGAATGGTATATGTTTAATTCCATGCTTAATTCTATAAACACCAGGTACTAATGGTGTACTCATAAATCCATAAACACAGAGGACTAATGTTATCTTCTTAATCTCATAAACACCGTGAAATGACGGAGTATTCCACATTTAGTTAGATAATTTCTTTAAAGATACATGATCGGAAGGATTACCTCCTCGGATCGTTTGTTTGTGCATTGCAGTATGAGGTTGGATTACCTTAATACATATTTAATCTCTTTTCTTTGAGATTTATTAGTGAGTTACGAGTATAGTGGACTTCATGGGAATTCTTTGAGACCATGGGAGGGACAACTCGGCTTGAGGAAGACCTAACTTAATTGTGCAGTCACTAAGGGTTTAGTGGACACCGTGGATAATCTAAAGGACTATTGGTGGGATAACTCGACTGGCTTTATATATACATGGTTATCTCCTTAGATGGTAATGAACAAGCAGATATAAAAAATTATTAACAATTTGTAATAATTATACTTAACTAACCTTATATTTAGTTATTGTAATACATCTTAGTGTTTTAATTATACCTTATATTAAGAAGCTTTTACACTTATTAATGGTTGTAACGTTCATTTTGAAATTTTCGATATAAATGTATTTTTTTTTGGTTTCTAAAATCTCATATAATTTTCATCAATAACGGTTAAGATTTCATTATATGGAACTCATGAGATCTATATTTAGGGATATTTTCTAATAAATTGGTGAAGGTTGGAATAAACTGTGTTCTGATTTCACAACTGAAATCGATTGTAGCAATACCGTGAAGACGCCCTTATAAAAATTTTATCTGTATTTCTCTCTAGGGTGGCCCTAAAGAAACCCAATGTCCTGAGTAGCTCATGCTTAGTAATACATAACATTCAAAATTAACATCACCGCTAGGCACGTTACAATGGGCGTTAGTGAAAAAAATACATACACCTATTAAAAATAAATCACTTCGGTAACATTCCAACATAAGTTTCACTATAGTAATTATAACCATCACTTTCTTTAACGCGACACGTCAGTAACATGTTTTTGACATAAGAACAATAATTAATGCAAATATTATTTATTATACTTAATATACATACATATCTTTACGCCGTATCCCCAATGAGGTAGTCAGAGAGGACGGAGCGCCAAGCGTCGCGCTCCTTACATACTTCTTTCGCTTCCTCAAATAACTCAAATAACTAACTGGAAATACGTACATATATAAAACCTACATTAAGTTTTAATATTAGTATGTCATTAGTAAAAAGTGAACTTAAGCTGTCAACTGTCTTTCGTTCTACACACTTCTTTTGCAACCTCGATCATACTATCCCTAAGGTTCTGCCAACATTCTTCAACATCCTCGCTCATCACTTTCAATCTATCATCAAGCTTACCGGATACTACCCTTTCATGTTCATTCCTGGGATCTTGCAGTTTCCAGGTTTTGATGCGACACATCGCTGCAGGTTTGGTCACTATGCGACGTCGCCAAGCTGCAAACAGACCCCTTATTCTTGTTATCACCAGAAAGTGATAAGTTCAAAGATCGGCTTCTCCATGCGCCTACTTCTTGAGCCTGCTATCTACCAGAAATAAATCAATCATACTTCTCTCTCTCTCAACCTTTCTTTTACACGTGTACTAATGTATGTACTCATGCCAAGCCCACCAAACTTTCTGTTGTTGCACATTGATTTGGCACCGACTTCAATAGCTGTCAAATTTAATTATATAGATATGTGTATTGTATTTATAAAGTTATTTTAATTGTACTTTGGTTCTGATTAGTAAAGGTTAGTTATTTTATACTTTTCAGTGTTTTTTTGAAGGCAGTTTAATTTTTTTTAAACATATTTTTTATTTCTCCCTTTTGAGTGATCTTGACCTAAATATCCAAAGCAGGTCTGCAATTAACTTCATTCTAATTCCGGAGCGCAACGATATACAAGAGAATCATCAACATAAATAAAGGTTATAACCAGGTCGTGTTATCTAGTGTATCTTCGAAGTCCAAGCTTCAATATCGATGAAATTTAATTGGGACCACCTCTGAAGTATTACCTACCAAATGTACAAAAGTTATGAGGTAACAACCATACAAAAAAAAAAACAACACAGACGAATTGAGAACCTCCTTTTTTTAATTGGGTTAAAAAGTTAGATGTATGTTTTGATTTATTTCAGTAATCAAAATCAAAATTTCAATAAAAAAGTTCTACTTTGTCCGAAATTGTCACAGAACTAAAAGCTGAAGCGTATGCAACCCGCTCATTATGTTTATGAGATGTTCAACATGAAAAGAACAAATAACGATCTAATTGTAATGAAACGTCTACAAGGTTATAGAATCTTATGAGCGTTTTTTTTTATTCTTAAGCTTATTACATTCCTAAGTTTTAAAATTCCTGCATTTAGATCTAAAATAGCATTAGCTGAAAGGATACATAGCTTCGACACATCAGTATCAAAGTTAGCAAGAAAGTTCGTGAGATTCGTAAATTAGGAGCCTGTAATGTTTGTTAAACCTTTGGTATCAGTAAATGATTGAGTAATTTATCTTATCGTAAAACAGATCAACTAACTAAACACACGTCTTATTAGAAATGTCTTAACTGATTAAGTGGTTCATCAAAGCTTCTTCGAATTCAAACAAGATTTGAATAGTAGGTAACTTTTACGATACGAGGAGTTCACTAAGAAGGGAGTTTTAGAATGTCAATCCTTATGAGGTTGTATTGACTCGGGTGTGACTTTGCTAAAATTAATCTTACATATTCGCTTAAATTACTTACACACAGGCAACTAGATTGATTGTTTGAAAGCATCACTCTTTCTAGCAGCAGTTCCTCTTAGCTGGGGTTCAGGGGCCACACCTAGCTTACATAAGCTAAGTGTCTAGCACACTTAGTTTATGTAAACTTAAGCTAGGTGTGGTTCCTGAACCGCATTGAGAGGAACTGCATAAGAATCAAAGTGCGTGTGCACTTTGGATCTTATGCAGTGAACAATATAGCGTATTTCACTTAATTTCATACTTAGGAAGATTAATCAATAAATACTTGAATAATTTTACAATTGTGTAATACTTTTGTAGTAAGTAATAAAGAAAATTAATACTCATTTTATTATTAGATTGCGCAAATATTCAAAATTAAAACGTCATGGGCAAGTCTATTGTCATACATTGAATTGGACCTACCCATTTGAAGAGACAACACAATGTACTGTCTCACTTTTACTTACGGCGAAGCGCTAGTTCCTGCGTCACGCTCTGCTAGCACGAGGCGCTACAATCATTGTTTTGATTTACGAATCCAGTGTAACGTATAATTATTGAATTATATTTATGTATATAGGTTTATTTTTTCCGCTATATTTCACCAAAATTTAAAGCTTTAATTTAGCTTCACAACAAAACATTTACAGAAAAGTTTAGGTTCGGTAAGTTATCTATTACAGTACAAATTTGCAAGAAATATCGTGAATTAATCCCTAAGGGGTTGAAACTCAATGTCTAAGTTCGTTTTTCCATATGAGCTTTACTTAGTTATGTAGTACACCTATTAAAATAAAACGTGACACGAATAAAACTACGCCGATTATCTGTTTGCAATCCCACAGAGAGTGAAATGAGATGCCAAATTACCAGAAAGTTACTGCTTGGTGCGTAAGAAAGTCCCTCCTTAATTGTACCATTCAAAATGTATACCTACTACATACCCACGCCAATAAAGTCATGAATAAAAAATATTAAGTACGTTAAATGTCTAACTCATATTAGATTAACATTCCCGCTATTTGTGTGTGTTTTATTGCATGCGTGCTTAAGGATGTGTGTGTATGTTACAGTGTAGTATTCATTAAAACAACTAAAAGATCATTTGACGTAGTTTCTACTCTCATTCAATAAAAAATAAACTTAATAATTACTCGATACGGATTGAAATGAATATGCGATTGACTGTCCATCATTATGAATCTTATTTTATTCAATGCTTATAAAAGTTATAGGACCTGCTGGACACGCTCGCACACGTAGTATTCAATGTTCGTTCTATGTATAAAGAAAATGAAATGTTCTTTATTTTATCGCAATAAGAGTTATTTCACTTTGATAAACTTTCTGAATAAGTGTTTTTTCTGAACTGGGAATCGATTTCTACAATGTCCATTATGATTTTTGTGACATTTAGTTGCGGAAACACTCTGATATTTTGCAATATCTTCTCACTGAAATTAAAATCAAAAGACCGAATTTTTTTTGATAATTTTTAGGAGAGTTTTAGAGAGTTTTTAGAACGACACTCGATGAGATCAGTGAATGAATATTATTCAGTTCAATTCCTTTACCTATGGACAGGGGACCAAAAAACAAATCTCACCGTTTCTTGGGTCTTTCATTTACGTACTTATATATATTACTTTGTATATATAAGTACACATATACAAAATATAAGTATACATATGTAAGTACGTAACGTAAGTACGTAGGTATATATACATAGGTATATAGTATAGTACGTAAAATAAGTATATATGTACTTATTTTATATATACATAGAATTTGATCATAACAAACAAATTAAATTATAAATGACACTTATTTTACTTATATCTTAACAACATGATAAAGTCAATCTGGGTTTTTATATAATTTCTAAACTTAATGTATTTTAATACGATTTTCCATGTATAACACGTATACATTTAGTCTGTAGAAGTTAATAAACATTGATTTAAGAAATTAAATCGAAGATTTGTAGAATTGTTTGTACATATTATGAGGTCGTGACAATATATAAGCATATAATCATACAATATATAAATGGAAAGGCTGTGACATAATGATAGACGAACAGACAAACGGATGGACAGACTGAAGCCTGTCTTCATTTGACTTCGAAAACTTTAACACCACCTAGAAAGTCTTGGTACTAAAATTCATTAATATTTTTGCGCGAACTTTTTTACAACATTAAAAATTTGGATTTCTACAAATATGATTATGACATAAAATATGTGAATAGGAGTAAAACAGTTAAGATTATATTATTTTCCCAAAAAGAAGAAAAATGAATACCCTCGTGAGAAGAAAATACAATCCTATTCGTTTTACCTTCAACATTTATTGATATAAAATGTATATGATATATCCTTAATAAAATGTATTTTTAGATCATTTAAATTGAACTTATTGTTACATTGCTAAAAAAAGATTCAGTTGATTGTACTCGTCTTAATTGAAATAAACAGTATACGAACCGGCTCAGATTGGAATTACAAAGACTCGAAATTAAAATTTAAAGATAATTGAAAGGTTCACGGTCCATTTGTAACCTACTATTGAATGACTATTAAAATGTCAAGTATCTCTTATTTCTTATCAATTTAATTTGAAAATATATAAACGTAAAAAAATAAACACTATTACAAGATATTCTTAAAGTGAATTCTATTGCCGATTTGGAAAATCGTCGGTACTGAAAAGAACCAAAAATTGCTATACGACAAAAATTATTTCTAGTTTCTCAGACAATTAAAATTATCTTCCTTAAAATCCTCGATACTGATAAAATTTTTTTGGTTGATATTAATGTAATTTGAACTCGGATCAAGAATCAAAATGGCCGGAGCATTTGCTCTAACGGTGTGTCCATTTTTTGTTGACGGACTTTCACAAAAACACTTAAGATTTACGAGTATTTTGCAAATAATTATTTCAGTAATATACGTGAAGTCGGTCATGAGCTGCAAGAAATAACACTGACAATTCGAGGTTGCCATACTTACTGTAGCTAACTGTTTTACTTGTGGTTACGCTCAATGAGAAAGACAGAGACAGACAAGAGAAAATTCCTTTGACATGAGGCGATAACAGCGGCTACTTATTACGGCTCCGTCCATCATGTAATTCTTGGTCCAAGGATTTGAATATAAATTAATGACTCGAAACAGAATTTAAACACAATATTAAAAAAAAAATTTCACTTTTGGTGGCGCCTGAGACAATATCGGATAACTCTCCTGAAATGTAACAAACATTTTGCGTAATTAAATTTTTTTAACAACCTTATAATTTTCAAACTACGATCTTAAGAATTAAAAATGTTCAAATGATAGCACTAAGCACATTTCAAAATGCACAAAAAAAGGGGGCCGGCTTCTTTTATTTTACAAACAGAACTCCATATATTTTTATCTGTTAACACAACATTACGCATTATGTTAGAAATAAATGGCTACTTTCAAATGATCGTCATTTGCCTTTACATATTTAATTGCGTGTGTTGAAATGTATTATGAAATGCCGTAACAAATATAAATTATTTCTTCATGTTTACATGAAATCTGTAAACAAAGAAAGAAATTGTATTAAAGAAAGGTAACGAATATACATACGTAAGTGTGTATTTTTACGTTAATGAAACGATTTAATCACGGAGGATCTAAAAATGACAACATCATTTTGTCATTTCCCTAAACAGATCATGTAATGACATCAAATTTCAAAACTGGTTTAATGAAGTGAGCTAAATAACATTTGTAAGACTTTATAAAAGCCTTTGATTTAGTAAGCCAAATGTTAATTATGTATAACATACGTTACAACATTGATCGGCACTCCGTCCTTTCTGACTACTTCTAGAAATACAGCGTGAAGATATCTATCTACATACGACATTTATCTCAAAAATCGACTAGATGACTGTTTCTTAACGACCTAATTAGATAGAAGATAGCTCTACTAGCCACGAATAAAACTATGAAAAAATATTTGAATACAATGAAAAATATAAGAGTTATTTGCTTTTTAACGTTGCCAAATCAATGCAATAAATACAATACTTATTTTATATATAGGTAGGTATATATAGAATATCAATAGAATATCAATGTGCAACAACAGAAAGTGTATTAATTTGATAAGCTTAGCACCGACTTCAGTAACTGTCAAATTAAATGTATGTGCAGCTTACTTATAAAGTTATTTTTATTGTACTTGAGTTTTGATTAGTAAAAAAAAAAAAAGTTATTTTCTACTTTTAAGTGTTTTTCTTTTAAAGACGGTTTAATTTTTCTTACAGGCACATCTACACATCACAGGTTTTGCAATTGTACTTTTAATTTTTCATAAGAACAATTCTAAATCAGTTAAGATCACTAAAGTTTAAGGAAAGGACAAAATCTTATTGTTATTTTCACATTTTCCTTTAATTGATCAAGTCACTTAGAGATTTCATCAAACATCTGTTTTATATTGTAATATTTATTACGTAATTAATCTCTATATTGTTATAGCTGTAATTTTCCAATAAGTAAGTAATAAATTTCCGTAATTTATAATTAGTTTTGAATAAATCAAATGGTTAAATTATTAATTAAATTATTAAAAATAAAATCAAATGGTACTTAGTTTTTGCAACAACGTAATAAAATTTCCTTTGCAATTGCAAACATACCATGTATCAAGCCACACTAATTTTAAATTTAAGCTGTACACGGAACTACGTATAATTATATATGTATGTAATACAGTATTTAAACTGAAGGTAATTTAAATAAATTTTAGGAATAGTAACTGTCTGCGCTGCACTCAGCTTGGTCTTCACTCTCTACAATTCTGAAATGTGTTAGAATCTTGAGAAAATTCGCTGTTAAAAAATGCAATAACTAGGTCTTGATTAAAGCTCTAAGGACTAAATATGCGTATGTTTATTGCGTTTGTATTTAAAATTAATTGTAACTGTAATATCTATTAACATATTAATTACTTTTAATAACATGCTTTGATATCAAGAAACTAGTCAAAACAAACAAGTAAAAAATCATGAATACAAAAACAAACTTTGAATGTAGAACACACATTATGCGTATATTATATCCTATTACTTACCTATTACTTAGTATTTTTTACTTGTACTGTGGTATTTTTAACTCGTTAGGTTGAGAGAGGAAGAGATATATGCATACTAAATACAAAAATGTACTTCATTGTTTTTATTTAGGTACTTAGTGACCGAAATGCCTTTTGGAAAACCACATAAAAGTTAAAAGATAAAAAATATACGAAGTAAAAAGGGCAAGCTTAATTAATTAGTTTATGCAGGTTTTAGACCGGCTTTTATCCATGTTGGGACAGTCCCGTCAGTCCTTTCAGCGAAAATGGAATGAGTGAACGCAACGTTATTTTAATTATGTGATGGAAAACTTGGTGAACCAAATCTAGCGTGGGTATATAATAGAAAAAAAATAAACTAAGGGTGTGTGGGACACGAATTAACTAAGGGTTACATAGAATCTTCGAACAAATTAGAAATTAAATTTAAAGGCAAAAATATACCCATCAATTAGATATTTAATCTTTATTTTTTTCTTTAAAAAAAAAAACACTTATAGAATCACTTCGGTGTCTGTCTGTCTGTTTATCACAGCCGTAGACTATTTGACGTATACAGGTAATTTGGCTAAAAAGTGTTAACCGCGTGTTAGCGTCGTAGTAGGTACCGTAGTTCTGTTATCTATTCTGTCGCAATACGAGTATGTAAACGACGGGGTTACACAACCGTTCTGAATAACATTTCCTACAATTATGCTCTGTATGCCGACGTATTATGAACCATTTTATTCTTAACAAAACTCGTTCCATAGAAATATGATTTTAAAATTTTTCAGATGGTGGGTATACTTTTCTTACAGTATCCATAATATTTTTCATTCTTAATAACTGAAAACTAAATATTTATATTCAATATTGTACTTGTATCACACTTCGTCAATTGTATATTGTAGTGTCTCTTAATGAGTAAATCATCGTGCTAGGGTTGATAGCTGGATCATAACCTGTCGAAATAACACAAAAAGTACTTCAGTGAAAATATCACCATTTTTTTTTTAATCGCTTTCTTAAATTTGTTGAAAATCGTCAGCTTGTGTCGTTTTGTTCGTTAATATTGTTACAAATTATACATACATACATATCCTCACGTCGTATCCCTAACGGGGTAGTCAGGATGGAGCGCCAAGCTTCGCGGTTCTTACATACTTCTTTCGTTTCCTCAAATCTCATCATTCTCCTCATACATTTTCGCTCAGGTATGCGGATGCTTTTCAGATTTCCGCCAGCTAATACTGGCTATTTGATCTTCGTAGTCAGCCTTGGTCTTTCTTGGCTTCTTTTACCACTTACTTTCGCTATGTAAATTTTCTTCGTCAGTCTTTCATCACTCATTCTTTCTATGTGCCCGAACCATCTAAGCACTCCTTTCTTCATTTTTAACAATAACGTTGTCGTGCAACCCTTTCATACTGCGTATCTCTTCATTGCTTATCCTATCCGCAAAGGAGACACCGCACATCTTTCTAAGAGATCGCATTTTTAATGCATTTACCTTAATTTCACTCGATTTCGGGCATATCCAAGCCTCACTATCGTACAATAAAGTTGGAACAATTCACATCTTCCATCCCTCGAAAACGGAATCCCCAGATACACAATGCACTTGTTCTAGACACTTTCCATGTCATTGTCACACATACCATTGTCAGGCTTAGTGTGTAACTTTTAGTTTTATTGCGGTATTTTTATATACAAATTTTGCTCTATGTTACATTATATATTCCGTTTTCATATGACCTTTTCAAGTTCTTCTTTAAAATAAAAAGATATTAAATTTGTTGAATTTGAAACAAGTTGAATTTAATATCAATCATGATAGGTTCCGTTGGATTTTTTCAATACTTGACTTTATTTCGTACTACATACGTCGTATTGAATTTTTCAAAATATAACCTTGTTCATGTCACGCTAATTCTTGAGACCTAGGACCAAAAATCAAAATTTTGATTGAGTTACCTAACCAAAATTGCGCTTTTTTGGGTCCGTTTTTTTGACCTAGTTTCGAAACTTTTACTAATGTACGTGACTAGGGAAGGGTACCAATGCAACAATACACAGCTGAAGACATATTTTTATTATTGTGAATACTAGTAATCAAAACATTAAAGCTTTATGAATATTGCAAATAATTATTTCAGTTTGAAATCACACAATTTGTGTATTTGTATGGAGTATTGTTAGTATCATTAATGTATTTAATGTGTCTGCTCTGTTCCTAAATATAGTGGAGTACAACTTATAACTGATTTAATACATTTATATTTCATATCTGTGGTACATAAATGTGCTTTACAACAACATGCATACTATCATTTTGTGAATTTATGATTCAAGTATACTCTAAATATTTTTCCAGGTTGGAGCCCCAAGAAAATGATAGAGCTGCACTGGAAGAGTTTAGGAAAGCTTACGATTACGGAAAAATACATGAAGACGTCCGCTGCAAAAAGAAATATCCTTTGTGCCCGTTTAGTCCTGATTTATTAATTGATTTAATACAGTATCTGTTGAAAACCAACAGAGAGCCGTAATAATTATCCACTTTCTGAATTTTATTGTGGTTGTATTCGTTCATTAAAGATAAGCGTCGATTCAACAAACTATTTCGAATCAAAGATCGATAAACGGCTAATAATTCAATTGTTTTATCCTTTCGAAAAAGCCTGTTGACGGATTCAATTAAATTTATTTAAGAGCCTGTCAATGCAGCGCAATGCAAGCGAATTCATTATTCACCCCTGGCCCTATCTCGGTAGCTATAAGGGTGATTTTGGCAATAACGGTTTGATTACATTTCAGCACGGAAATTTCTCAAAATTTGTTTTCATATATGATTATAATTTACTAGAAAAAATGGTATGAGCGATTTGAGATTTTATCGTTACCTATCTCATACTATTATTTACCTAATTTCGGATATCCAAGTGAATTTTTGTGTACAACGTAAATCAGGTTTTTTTTTATCAAAATTGTTTTTCCAATCGTGTTTCCAACGCTTAAGAATTGCAAGATGAAGAGTTAAAGTTGTATATATCCAAATATCTAACTCTCAGTCTCCTTAAGTATTGAAATGAAGGTCACGAAAGACTACAAGGTCTGCATATACTAACTGAACAAAACGAAATGTCAACATTGTAACGAATCCCTTCAACGAATCGAATCAAATACATGATTGTTGATTCGTTGACCGTTTCGTCTGTCAACTTTATCAATTGACGTTCATAAGGCTGTGGAAACAATTTACCTGTATTTCAATTAATTAACGATTCCAAATAAAAGGCTGCGTTTTGTTGATGTGAAAACGCAATCTTAGCAAATGTCCAAATTATTAAATGTATTTTGTAATATTAAACACTAATATCAATAAAGTTTTAGTCGAGAGCGTTTTAATCGTTGGATATTTGAAAATCAATAATTAATATTAGCAAAATAATATTACTTATTTGATTAATTTACGAAGTCCATTTATTTTTTTTGTAAATTGATTTCTATCATTAACTAAACCGTCAAAAAATCTTAAATAATTAAAAAGATGTTCACATGAAATGAAAAACTAAGAAATATGTGAATATGCTGGCATGATATGTATACGAAGTACTGGTTTTGCTAATTTCTAATACTTTACACAATTGTTCTATTCACTTCTTCAAACACATTTTACATCCGTCCACCTTTTTTCCCCATGTCACAGCCTTTTGGAGCCAAATAGGAGCTTTAAAACTCTAATTTACATATAATTGTTATAAAATTTGATACAGGTATCAAAGGACAAATCATTGAGCTAAACACACAAACAGTTGACGAATGATTTTACCCGTCTCATAAAGTGTACTCAAATAAAATTTTTCACTTACCACAATTGAGTAATTCCCCCCTATTCCAAAAAACCAATCTCTGCTTGAGAATAGTTAGAAAGAAATGCCATTATTCGTCGCACATAGCGGCGTCCCTGTTTTAATCGTGCTCAATCAGAGATACACACTTAAGCATGGGTCTGCTGAAATACAGGCTTATATCGTAAAACGCAACAAAAAATGTTTGTGGACCTTTTGATCACCCTTATTCAGAAGATTAATATTTGTTTAAAATTTCAATAAAACCCCTATCCTTCTCTTATTTCTACATTAAGTGAAAACTTATATTTTTCAACGCAGTATTATCAATTACTTTTGAATCTATTGAAATTAAATCACGATGAACGTAGCATCAAAAGTATTACTTCAAAAATTGAAAAATAACTATTTTTCGGAAATAAGTTTTGTCAAGGTGAAATGGTTCAT
Organism: Zeuzera pyrina; assembly: GCA_907165235.1. Lineage (NCBI taxonomy): Eukaryota > Metazoa > Arthropoda > Insecta > Lepidoptera > Cossidae > Zeuzera > Zeuzera pyrina. Next base: position 19,370,993 of record OU015625.1, on the reverse strand, counting down.
GTTGGAATACGATAAGGTTCAATGACAAGCTATGGAACCTACCTGAGAGTGTCCACCGCGCTATTAGCAGGTTTCTCTTGTTATAACTTTACGATAACATATTCGTCTTAATAGAAAAATAGTACCGTAGAACTCTACCATACTTTTATTGTCATTTTATTATCACTCCTTATTTTTCTCAGAGACCACTTTCCCACCGCATTCAGTTTATTTTTTTGCTACCGTATAATACTGACATCAAACTGAATTCCTAATTCAGAACGAACATAATATTCGCTTGAATGTAATGGACATTTTTTCTTTAATCTGGTTCACGAATCTGTCTTAAGGGTATAACGTACATTGAAGTCGAGGAACTTTGTTTATTACGCAACTTTAAGGTAATTTAAAAAATCTAAATTACCGTATCACAGTTATTATTATACCACTGGGCCTAATTCTTTAGTACTTAAGAAGAAGTTAGCATAATTTTTAAATATGCCTAGTCTTTATATCTTAAGTAAACTATCGTTAATGTTGAATTTTTTTTAATTTTAACTGGCAGCGCGACTTCTAATGGTTTCAATGAAGCAAATATTTGCCTTGTGTTTTAGTTCTATTTATATTAACATCGTTGTCGTTGTAATTGCTTAATAGTTTGTATGTTTACTTATTGGTGGCATTTTTTTTGCGCAGAGACATAAGTACGTAGCAGAGACATAAGTATTAAAAGACCATAATTAATCAAATTCAAGTAGTAATAAAGTCATAAAAAACACAGATTTAAGATATTGTATAGAATCAGGTGTTACTTTGTGGAAATCCATTTCATGTGATAAATTCCGGAAATCTTTAGCCATTTTCCGCTCAAACTCCAAAAACCACCAACCGACACGTAATTTACAGCGGAGAGAGTTGAAATGTACTAAATAAATACAACTGTGCTAATTTATTGAAGTTCGACCACTAATTTTAATGTAATAGAATATAGAATAATAAAAAGACAAATACAATACAACAAAATGATGAAAAAAAATCAAGTAGCTGTTTTAATTTATTTACAGACGCCAAATCTTATTTAGCCATTTTTTTCTAATAATAATTAAATTAAATTTTTTCTACATAGTTATTAACACAATATTTGCAATTTACAAAATTAACCCCGATATTATTATAATTATTTACGGAATAAATATCATACTATTTATAGACAATGAATGTTCTTGACCCGCGTAATAGGGATGTATGTATTTTCTGTAAACTTATTATTTCGAATCTGTGATGCGTATAGCCTGTGTATGTACGTCACCTAAAAATATTTTTCACTGTTATCATTATCTAAATCAGGGACTTTTTGGCAGGAACGGGAGAAGTGAGGTTGTCATTTTTATTTAGATTTTCTATTTTTTACATTTTTAGGAGTTTTAAAATACAACAGTGATAGTGTATTATGTTTTAAAGTTATGTGTAAGTGAAAAGAATGGAGGAGATCCAAATAAACATGTGCAGCTGAAGATTTCGCGCTCTTCCAAGAAGTCCTTTTTTAACTTCAGTAAAGCCTACTATCACTTTACTGGAGGAGCGTTAGGGACAGTTAATGTTTCTCTAGAAGTCTTTAATATTTGGACTGAAGGAGTACATTGTTCATGGTCAAGAATAAACTAAAATAAAAAAAATTATCTAAATCAGTGAATGAGCTGACACCACCCACGTGTAATCTCCATCTATAGCATTTCTATCAATAGTGGCAGTTATTTCTAGTCTAATAAACGTTATTGAAAAAATATTTTATTCTTTGATGCGATGAAATATCCCTTTATACATATGTATAAAATACATTAATGTTTAGCAAAGGACCTTGTTTAGAAATATAACAAGGAAATTATGAAGCATATCTATGTCGTTTATGTAATTCATTAAGGATATTGGAATTGGTAATGTTTGTGTGGTCTTTAATATAGCAATTATTTAAAAATCAATATATTATTTTTAACCGACTTCAGTAAAAGGAGGAGGTTCTAAATTCGACTGTATGTTGTTTTTTTTTGTATGTTTGTTTATTGAAGTCGGTGCCAAATCAATGTGCAACAACAGAAAGCAGTTTGATAGGCTTGGCACCGACTTCAGTAACTGCCAAATGTAATTATATAGGTATGTGTATCGTATTTATAAAGTTATTTTAATTGTACTTGAGTTTCGATTAATAAAGAATAGTTATTTTGTACTTTTCTGTGTTTTTTTGAAGGTGGTTTAATTTTTTTTCTTAATTTTTTTTTTACATAAGAATGTGCGTGCCAAATTTTATCCATGCCTCTACTAAATAGGTCTATTTCTTTGAACTATTAATTTGTATTCTTCTCGATCGTCTTTAATAGGAGGATATAAATTTGTACATACTTAAAGCATTCAATTCTATAAATTTATTATTTATCGATGAAGTTTTCCATCCACATTTTTCAATATAATTCATTCAAAATATAATTTAAGTTTAACTTCTTTTACTGTGTTCATAATACGTTTCAAATTGAACTCTGAATCTTCAGTTTGGAAGGCAGTAGCACTCAACTTCACGCCAATTAGCCAATCGCTTTACACTTTCAGATAATTACGCACCCTATAAATATATATAAAATCATGTTAACCTATTAATTACATGTGTCAACAATAGCATACCTAGGCGAAAATGTATGAGGAGAATGATGAGATTTGAAGAAGCGAAAGAAGTATGTGAGGACCGCGAAGTTTGACGCTCCGTCCTCTCTGACTACCCCGTCAGGGATACAGCGTGAAGATATGTATGTATGTACTTTGATAACATAAATGGTACATATCAGTACAGTATAAATAAAAAGTTCGGTCAAGCGTCAAATATAAGTTGGCCAAATTTGTAAACTTATAAAAGTATATAATAATTTCTAGGGATCGTTACGTTCTTAAGCTTATATTTTATTTTTCCTATAAACTTCTAATAAGGGGTTATATTTCTTGATAAATTCAAAGTTCTTAGTGCATAACTTTAGAGATAGAGTCACATATTTTTCAGAGTATCTTTCTAAATACGGATAAAAACATTACATTGAGATTCAAGTTTGTGCGCCGCAGGGTTTCAAAGAAATTCAACTGACACGGTAGCGATGACATAAAAGCACAAGGATCTTATTTTTCCTTTTGAGATATATAAGTTTAAATATACTGTATTATTCTTAAACTACATTTAGAATCCTTGACAGCTGAAAAAATTCAGTACAACTGTCATTTCACATATCGATACGAACACAAGAAGGATACTGAACGTACTGAAGAACTTCAATTAACTTAACCTATAAGGTTATCACAAATATCCATCTTTTTCAAGAACGGAAATGGTTTAATATCAAACGTGTGACTTTTTGATAGCAATTGTACTTTATAAGTAACTTACAAAAGCAATAATAGCAAAGAGAAAGTTTGTATATCTCCGGAATCGATGCCGTCATTTTACTCGGCAACTTCACCACACTCAATAACCATCTGAATATAAAGTGGGTCATTGAAACTGATTGAAAAAAGTTTCATCTTCGATGGTACAACGCTAGTATCGTTACAGAATGCTATAAACAATTATTGTTGTGTTACAGTACAGTATTATAGATAAGTTTATAATAAAATATCTAAAAATCCTTACCATTGTGAAGTATCATAGCAACTCTGTAATAAAATTACGCAAAGGGATGGATTCGTTACAGACATTTTTTTTAGTTAACAATACAAAATTAAGATAACCTACTTATACATCAAATGTATTCTCAGTGTTAATAAAATCGTCGAGAGCGTGTCGGACATTCACGTGACAATTTCGGACTAAATAGAAATTTTATATCCCTTGAGAAGGCGCGCCTAAAAAAGTAGCTAAGATAAGCGCTCGCGAGCAAAATGCTCACTCTTTTTCAAAGTGCTACGTGTGACATCATTTGCGATTTATTTATAAAAATCCGATTGTACGTAACAAGAGATTTTATTAAACTCGTAATAATAGTAAATGTAGCTTTTATCACAAACAAAAAAACCTTTTATACTTCTGGCACTCTTTAATAAAAGAAAATACTCAAGAGTATATAACAAAAAATTATAAATATCCAACGAATTCCGAAATATTATGGAACTTGCATTCATTTAAAAATATCACACAACGCATACTCCAATCAAGTGGGCGGTGGTGGACGTGACAGTCAGCCGTCGCCAAGGGCTTGTATCGAGCCATAAATAAATAAAAAAAAATAAAAAACTAAATATCAGTCTTCCATTAGATTTTTATTTATGTGCATCTTTTGAGAGACATATTTTTAGGGATACATGTCTCTCAACCATATGCTGGGTGTTGGCGTTTTATATTATATTGGGTCCTTACATATGAAATTAGCGTTTTGTCGTAAAATTTAATAATTATTAATCTCTTTTTTAAATATTTATCAAAAAAATCCAAAAAGTGAAAATGGCAATTACAGGTTCTAGCGCAGTTAATGCACTTCAGTATTTTTTGTCATTAAAGTCTGTAATTATATCCACTTTCACTTAAATAATTAAAAAGTATTGCGCAACTTATCAACTTATTTTAATAAAATTTAATAATTATTAATCTAATTAAGATAATAATATTAATAATAATACCGTATAAATGTACCGTCAAAGTGAAACAATTTCATCATTTTAATTATGCATTCACTTATAACAGAAAAGTAATTTAATATTCTAGTGATAATATTACCATCAAGAATGTCGAGCTTATTATTGGGTCCTTACATATGAAATTAGCGTTTTGTCGTACTGACCACTTTGATCTGAAATATCTCCTCTTTGGTTAAGAATTCCAAATTCAAATTTATGAATTCATTTAGCTGGTACATTTGAGTTTTGAAAACAGTCATTCATTTGTTTTTTTCCTCATTATTTTTTTATTTGGCGTCGCTTATTACTGCACAATGGAAAACATGAAATTCGGTATATTTACGAGTACGAGTTCTACCGTGGCACCAGTGCTGCAGAAACAGCTCGAAGGATTAATGATGTGTACGGCGCTGGTGTCGCAAAAGAAAGCACGGTACGTTTTTGGTTTCAACGTTTTCGTTCTGGAAATTTCGACCTTCAGAACCAACCCCGTGGACGGCCGGACATCAAAGTGGAAAATGAAGAATTAAAGGCTATTGTGGAAGCGGATCCATCACAAAGCACTTCAGAGATAGCTGCAGGCTTCGGTGTAAGTGACAAAACTGTATTAATCCACTTGAAGCAAATCGGGAAAGTAAAAAAACTTGAACGATGGGTACCTCATGAATTGAGTGAATCGAACTTGCAAACACGCGTCGACTGCTGTGTTACTTTGTTCAACCGACACAATAATGAAGGGATTTTAAATCGAAACATTACTTGTGATGAAAAGTGGATACTGTACGATAATCGGAAGCGCTCGTCGCAATGGCTGAACCCTGGAGACCCAGCCAAATCCTGCCCTAAACGAAAATTGACTCAGAAAAAGTTACTTGTGAGTGTTTGGTGGACTAGCGCCGGTGTCGTTCACTACAGCTTTCTAAAATCTGGCCAAACGATTACGGCAGATATCTATTGTCAGCAACTGCAAACCATGAAGGAAGAACTAGCTGCTAAACAACCGAGATTGGTCAATCGCTCTAGGCCACTGCTGCTTCACGACAACGCAAGACCACACACTGCACAACAAACAACCACTAAGTTAGATGAGCTACAAATGGAATGTCTGCGACATCCACCGTACTTCCCGGACCTTGCTCCAACAGATTACTATTTTTTCCGGAACTTGGACAACTTCTTACAAGGAAAAAAATTCAACTCCGATGCGGCAGTCCAAACCGCCTTCAAAGAGTTTATTGATTCTCGCCCCCATGGTTTTTTTAATAAAGGGATCAATGAACTACCTATGAGGTGGCAAAAGTGCATAGACAACAATGGTGCATACTTTGATTAATTAAATATATTTTACAAAAAAAAAATTGACTTTATATTCCTCCTGTACATAACGCCAATTTCATATGTAAGGACCCAATAATTTAGCAAATAATTAATTATTTTAAATTTTAACAATAACAACAAAAGTCGTGGAGCATAAAAAATCGTATTTGTCTCATAATTTAAAACGAATAATGCAATATTGATCAATTCGACTCGACCGGCATAACTGGACCAGATTTTGTTGATCAATATTGCTTTTTTCCAGTATTGACAAAAATGTGGGACGACGTGTTATTCTGTGTGCAGCTTTTGTTGTTATGTTGGTTGAATTCATTTACGACGGCCTTCAAAGTTCTAAGTACAATGTGCTCTTCAAAATCAAAGAACACACCATATTTAGAGACTTCAAGAAGTAACGGCGGTTTTAGCAATGTTTGTGCGAAATCAAATGAAAGTCGAATTTAAGTAACATGTACAAGTTTCATAGGGTTGGTATTGTTTTTCAATAAAAAATGCTTAATTGGATGTGCCAACCCAATTATGTAAACAGCACGCCTTAGATAATATGGCATAGTTCAATGCATGCTCCTAGAAATAGGGAAACTACTAAACTAGGAATAAACAGAGTCTTTAAATTAAACTTGACACGACATGTACATACCTATTGATCTTTATTTTTATTATTCACAATTTGGAGCTTTAATAATAACAATTAATCACACAATAAGAAACGCTGGCAAAAAAAAAAGTTTAAACATTCGAAGCAAATACAAAATGAACGATGTTAAAAACCGTTTATAACAAGTAACGTTCTTTCATTAATTATTTGCTGCGTATTTTAGCCCTCCTGTCACGACTAAGCCGCTTGAATATGTATTCTTTCATAAATATCGTGTTAGGTCGGAAATCCAACGCAATTGTTAAGTAAGGGCGTATTATGTTTCTCTCCTTTCTCTTTCTGACCTTTTCTCATATTCCCATATAAGTATTTATTTAGAATTAAGATCAGTTATACACATACGCATGAATCTATAGAATTGGCTTTGACATCATTTTCCTGGCAATTTAAGTGCTGTTCGTTAAGTAACATAGCATTCAATGTTCCATCGGTTCATCGATTGTACACTCTGACCAAGAAACTTAATAGAAGGAATAAGTTGCCTCTCTTACCGCTGTGTCAATAGTAGGTATATTGTGCAACAAGTGCGATAAGTTGTCGATTGCTTACTCGAATGTACTACGTTAGATGTACTTTAATTATTATTAAGTGTTATTAGAAGTAAACCCAATTCCAAGGTATTTTTGAACAACAAATCTACCTTTGGTTTGAAAGGAAAACCTGCACCCAGAGAAACTCCGAAACACAATCGGGTATCATTCTTTCAACGTTATTTCACAGTAGGTTTCTTATAACATAATCTTCAGAAAGCCGGTAAATGCATGTGTTGAGAAGATTATTTCCTACTTTCGTTTTTCGTCGATGAAATCGTTTGTTTTATAATATGATTGTCTTCATTTGGGTTAATGGTTTGTAGTTGTAGAACTGGTGGTGCGGAGCTGCGACTTGTTGATGTAGGATTGGGACTAGCAGAGCTATGAATATGATATGAATATGATAGGTGTAAATAATAATGCTAATATTGTTATATGCCTGAATTTTCTTTTGTAGTTTAATGTAATTTAAATCGATAACAGTTTGTATATCTTATATTTCCCTAAGTTTGCATTACATTTAAATTGATAAATAAACTTAAATTGTAACTAAACAATCAATGACTTAAAAAAAAAATACAACACACAACATGCCGGCTAGACTCAGGGTTACGAGGTCATCTGAGGTAAATGTTCGTTCTGTCCTTCAATACTCGAAACTATATTAATATAAAGACAGGGCGCCGCTGGCAGTAACGGCTGCCAGACTGAAAATATTAAACGCTTACAAAAGTTAACAATTTAATATTCAGATAATCGCTTGCCGAAAATTATCCAAGCCAGTCTCCGGGAAGCCACAGGGCGAGATAAGCCAACTGAGAACTAAATAAATAATAAATAATGAATGCTTGAATCAGAAATCTGCTCTACAGAAATTCATAAAAGTGGAACTTACTACATTTGGTGCATAAGTACTTATATGATTTTTTGTATTTATTGAACATACAACAAAAAGTGTATTGAGTTTATATAGACTACGATATCTTACAATGGCTCAATATTTAAAAATAAAAATTAACACAGAAAATATTCAATAATATGTTAATACTTAGTTGGAGATAAATTCTGCACTTCCCCTGTAGTTGCTGCCGTACGTTGTGGCTTTATTTCGAAATATTTACACAGATATTTTATTATTATTAAGTTGCAGTATTACAAGTTCGCATCGTCTTCATTATTAAAGAATGCTATACTAAAAATTCAATGTATTCTATGAATGTCCACATACCAAACATACTTTCTTCATCGGTAATATATTTTCATCAATGCCACATTTTCATCTCATTGGTATTTGATGTTGACTAGTTAATACGTGAAGACTATTTATTTTTTCTTGCTATAAAATTATGAGGAAATTTAAAATAAATAATATTTACATATATCTACTTGTAAATTAAGATCAATTTAGAATTAATTATTTAAAATTTTCCAAACATTGTGTTTAGTGATTTCGTCTGATCAAAAATATTTAATACGAGTCTTTTTTATCGAAATCAGTATAACGAACTAGCACACATTGCATTTAAGACGACATATTAGAGCATCAGAGGTTTAATTACGACCGCGATAATTCATCTTATTTTTTTTTTTATTTGATAAATAGGGTAAAAAAATGATATAGAACTGGCAGCACTAGGTAATTACTAGATTGCGTTAAGGAACTTTTCGGCGGGAACGGCAGAAGTAAGGTTGTCATTTTATTCAGTTTTTCAATTTTTTACATTTTCAGGAGTTTTAAAGTACAACAGTGATAGTATATTGTGTTTTAAAGTTATGTGTAAGTGAAAAGAATGGAGGAGGTCTAAATAAACATGTGTAGCTGAAGTTTTCGCGCTCTTCCAAGAAGTCCTTTTTAACTTCAGTAAAGCCTACTATCACTTTACTGGAGGAGTGTTAGGAACTTAGTATGTTTTTCCAGAAGTTTAGTGATTATAGCTGATGGCTTTGTTGCCAAAACCTTAAGAAATATATATATATATATATTTGCGTTAGGGTATGTTTCAAATAAAAATGAAAAATTACTAATAAATCATCATATTATTGAGAAAGATATACTTAGTTATCATCTATGACATCTGTAGCAATATCTTCAAACTTAATATATTCCCAATATATAAAATTAATAGCGAAATAATCTACTTACGAGTGAAATGTTATCGGAGGATAATTTCTATCGCTGCGGTTTTACTACACTTTACTAATCGTAATCTCTGTTATAAAACACAATCAATGTACGTAAAAGTCAAAAAACTTCAATTAATAATAAAATTACAGAACACAAATTAGAGATTAGAGATATTAGAGATTTGGGCACGCTTTTGTCAAAATTGAAAATTGTGTCTGCAAATTTTCGGTCATGATGATAAGGACAAAAAACTATTATTGGCATCTTCTTCTTTCTAAGGCATCATGTAATTAATGTTACCGTTCTAACAATTCAATGTCATCAGATACGCTACTTCTATCAATACTTGTTCTTAGGTGTCAGCTTATGAGTCGGTCATGAAATAATTATTTGCAAAATACTGTAAATCTTAAGTATTTTGGCTAGTGATATTCAAAAAACAAACATATGTCGTGTTTAGCTGTGTATCTTTGTACTGTGACCTTCTCTAGTAACGCAAATTAGTAGAAATCTAGAAAATCGGTCAACAAAAAAAGGACACTTTGAGGACAAGCTTTTAGAGCAAATGTCCGTCCATTGTGATAATTGCTCCGAGATTTTATATCTTTTAATTTGATGTCTTATGTCTTGTTTAAAATCAAAAGTTTGGATTGAAGACACCCTTCACATATTTCGTTGTATAGATGCAGTTCTGTTTACAGCTTTACAGCAGAGAACTGCATAGCAAAATATTATATTAAAGAAGTCATGATTTTGTGCTGAATGCCTAATAAATAATTCCCTTCATTAGTTTCGCGTTTTTACCTGGAACAACCTACAGTATGTAAACTAAATCGCAAAGAATGAAGCCGTGAAACAATAAATATCAAAACGTACTCAGTTACTAAAACTAAATATTACAAAACTTTAAATTCGCGTGGAATAAATTTGTAGGTAACACCTAGGACTAAGTGTTATAATATACTTTCCGAGACACAAAAACCATTTATGTCAATCTGTGATTTCACTGTGACAAATCTTCAAATACTGACGCCAAATTTTAGTTTGGCTGAAGCGTTCAATTCTTTAACACAGAAAAATGCAGTCTTAAAAATCTTAGAAAAAACTATTGAATTGATATATCTATTCATAAAAAGGCACAAAATATATTATGAGATTCAGGTTATACATATGTTCACAGATTCGTATTACACAATTAAGTTATTATTATAGGTATATTTTAACTTTTTATCTGGTTATTAAAACAGTTATTCACTTTATAAAAGTTTTCCTTCGCTTAAGCTTTGCGAGGAACAGTTAATCCAGTTAGACCAACTTTTCGTAGCTGTAATATTGAAAACAATCTATTTATCTGATAAAATTCAAACGACAATAATTTATGAACTATTTTTATCCTAAAATTCAATTTCATCAAATGTACAAAAAAATATAGGCATTGTCCAATTTTTTAAGGTTCCCTAGCCAAAGGGCAAAAAACAAAAACCTTATAATAGCGTTTTGTCTGTCTGTCCGCCCGTCTGCCCGTCCACCCGTCCGCTTAACTGTCTGCCTTTCGGCCTATTCACCCGTCCGCCTATCCACCATTCCATTGAAAGGTAGGTATTCTATGAACCACTATACAGAGGTGTAGTGATATATTGAAAAAATAAAATAAGGGATGGCAATTATTTTAGATAAATCTTCAAAAACGATATAGAGATTTAAAAGTTACATTTTCATTTAAGTCTATGGTTGCTGAGATATGCGCTTTTAAAGTCGTAAAAAGTGTGTGTCCCTCCCAATTTTTCTACTAAGAAGTGTAAAATTTTGAAAAAATGTAATATAGTAGAACTTAAAAAGCTTTTTCTTGACTACAGAAATAACTTTGTTTTTCACATTGTCATAAAAAACGCTAAGAAATACAAACTTATTTTTGCTGTCATCTAAACCCATCACTGCGTGGGCCAATACTCAGTCGGTTTTTGTTCTATAAATGGAATGCTTTTACGATATTTATTTCAAAGTATCCTTGCAAAACTATGAAGGAAAGAGCTTGCTTACTGACATTTGCTTCCATTTTGACCAAAGAAAGTTATGGAAATGATATGTCACAATTGCTTACCTTACCTCGCCAATCTACAAAACTAGGCCAAGAGATAGTATAATATAATAAAACGCGGCAGAGTTTTTCTAACGACTGACTTTTTATTATAACAAACACGGGTACATCATAAACTGACATAGATGGCGCTAGTGTTCTTATACACAACGTAGACTACATCGCACCTTCATTCAAAAAAAAATATAACTCGAAATTTAAATTTTATGGGAAAATGCATTTGAAGTTTGAAATTTTTAGATAGAGGACTTCAATTAAGCATAAAAAAATAAAGAAATGGGTTAAGTCAATTCTAAAAGTTGATATAGGTAGGGTAATTAATAAGCTATTAGGTTATTGTAGAAATTATTATATTTTGTAAAAGGAAAGTACTCATTATAAGCATTTAAAAAAATTGGTTTTTATTTCACTTTACAATGAAATATGTAATTAAATAATTTAGATAAAGACGGAGTAATTATAAATGTTGCCGTTTTATATATAAATCAACTTAAAAGTAGATGAATTTTTTTAATTTTTTTTAAATTTTTGCAGTGTTAGGTAAAAATCATTAACTTTCGAAGAAATATTTCTTATTGTTTCTATGTTAATTTCAATTCATAGAATAATATCATAATTACGAAAATAATTGTTTGAAAGAAAAAAGATTATTTTTTGGTTTCATGTTTAATAATGACAAAAACCGTTACATTAATAATGTAGAACCTAAATAATAGAAACAATTGACAGTATTTTGGCATACTAGTTGTATTAACGACAATATTTTGTATCCAATTACACTTAAGTCATGAAAATCAAATCAAAACAAAAAATATTTCTAAAAACTTTGCAAAGCTTTATAATTAAATTAACAAAAATAATTAAATGTTAACGAATTTATATAAAATATTTGAGATTTATCATAATTATGCTTAATTATTTTGGTTTTATTATCACAAATTTTTGCACCACAAAATCAACAAAAAAAAAATGAGATTCGTTTTTAAATCAAATCTCATTAATCATCAAACTTAAAGTATAGCATTATAGAATCTTGAATAAAAGGACGGGATTACTGATTTTGAAATAAGCTCTTTCAAATCTTTCTTCTTGTTTTCACTTATTTCCTGTTTATTGAAATAAGCTGCTTGAAGTGTAATTCCAGTCGTCGATTTCATTTTTTTCCTTTTGTTTCTTACATTAATTGCTTTGTATTTTTCATCCTTACATGATGTTTTATAGAAAAAAAAGCTGGGAGTTTCTTTGGTTATTTTTAAAACTTTTATTTCATTCCCATTAACGTTCTGTCCATCTGTATTAGTCGTATAATTATATCTCCATTCTTCTTGTAATATTCATAAAATGAATTATAATTCATCTCGTGCACAATTAACGGAGGTTTAGACTTTTTGCTATTTTTAATGACAGCTATATATTGGTCGGGTGTATATATTGGACTAGATTTTAAGTTTTTCTTAACTTCCTTCTCAATGAGACTGTGTACACTATCTGTCTCGTTCTGCGTGTGGTCCCTTATTAAAAATTTATGCTCTTTACATTCAGAGTTTGCACAGCGTATAGATATAAAGATGTAATGTATTTATTTTTGTTCTGCCCACAGCAATTGTCGGAGTAAAATATCACTTCCTTTTCATAATCGTCTTCATCAAGTTTTACAAACTCTGATCAAAGTGCCGTTGACTATAAAATGAAATGCTCTGTTATTTTGCCTGGGTCTCTCAGGATTTGTATATCTGTATCTTGGCTGCACTTCGGTCATGCACTTATGTAGGCTCTTTGCTTTGCCAAATTTCCTAAATCCCATAACTTCCGAAAAAGTTCGTATCTGTTATCTGTATTAATCTGTGTAGTGCATTTAAGTCTACATTTTTGCATGCAAGGTTCTTTAAGACACCGGGCTGGAATACTCTTCTGAAATTTGGACATGAATACATATGATTTTCCCTTATTACGCATACGCTTAATTTTATTGTTTCCATTGAGAAGGATCTTTTGTACGTTTGCGTCCCTTTTTAGGAACAGATCTTCTAGTCCTCCTTAAATTTGACGAACTGGTGGAAGAGCTTGATTGATCAAAAAATAGTTCTTCCTTCTTCCACATTGGATATTTATAAATATAGGATCTGTATCGCTTAAATCAATCTCGCTTTCGTCAGTGAATTTAGGAGATATATAATAATTTTGAGTCTTCTTTAACTCTCTGGGATGACAATTTAATTCCTGAAACATAAACATTAAGTTAATAATTAAAGTTAACAATAATTGAAATGTAAAAAAAGTATATTGAAACAACAGAAAATATCAGCGCTTTTACTATGCCTAGTACTACTATCACTACTGGTTGTAAATAATAATTTACATTTTTTCTATTATCAAAACACTGTTGCTGCGTATTTTCAATAACATTATCGTCGTCTGATGAGCGTGAAGATGAAGTTGAGGATGATAAACTACTAGAACTTGATGAAGATGGACGCGAACACTATGTTCTTCGTCATTGTTTTCTGCCTCTGTAGTTATATTGTTAATGTCCTTATTGACTTCATTGTCAGACAAGGTAATGTCACTATCATCATAAGATACCAGACATTTATTTGATTCATTGTTTTCGCACTGAGATTTCTGCAATGGATAAATATACATTTAAGGTAATTAGTAGATGTAAATATTTGTAATTATTCATGAACTTGTAAAATCAAATTTTCAAGTTCACTAGTAGTTTTTTCATATTTATTTTTTGTACTTACCGTTATAGTCACGTTATTCGTTATATCAAATTGGTCTACGGATTCCTTTATCATTTTACCTTCTATTCCAATTTCGTCCTCCATTTCAACCGAGAAACTATTTTCGTTTTGTAGCTAAAAGAATTAATAATACTAATTTAGTTCCAGATAATAACAGATATAAAAATGTGGCGTAGAATGTACAAACAGTAACACAAATGGTAATACGGTATTGCGCAGTCCGCGCAATACTGTAATACCGCCAACTTTCTATCTCCATGCTGATATTTATTATGAATTTCTTGACATAAAAACGAATACTTCTTTTGTTTCTGACCCGAGAATCAAACCTAAAACCACACGTTTCCGTAGATATAATTATAAATTAGCATTAGACCAACGATGTCGGCAATGTAAAAATGAAAAAAATGTGAAATCGCAAAAATATTCATTACGCACCTCGTTTTTGGAATCCTGATTGTTACTATTGTATTTCTGATTAGAATTATAATCCGGTAAAATATTTTTATAATCTGGTACTGCATTATCCGCAATCAAACTTAGTATTTTTCGTGCCCTCGAAGACATTCTAAAACCAGGACAAGAGTATAGCTTAAAATGATTTGATATCGGTTATTTATTATGTAACAAATAAACTAGTTATTAATTATTTCATTTAATCTTCAATTAAAGTGATAAATATTGTACTTGTAGATTTCCTAAATAAGTAAAATAACTCTAAATAAAACAAAAATTATATCAACAAATTAATTAGTTAACAGAAAGAAACCAAGAAATGTTCACGTTTTTGATAAATTATACTACACTATTGAAATAATACTCATTCATACAAGTTTTATTTAAACATGTTATTGTAAAACAGCATTAACTTGAAATGATAACGCTATACAATACAATAATAATCTACACAAAAACAATATACATTCTGTCAAGAAAGTATCGGGAATGGATGATTTGTTTATGATTCCAAATTCAATTTTTTGTTTTTTTTGTTGTTGTTAGATTGGCACAACTGTTTTCCATTTTAGCGCGGAGTTTGAGTTGCATCTGTTATTTAGATTAAATACTGTGCTGTTTTTAGTTATATCATTCTAGTGTATATTGCGAATTTCATAATGGACAAAAACATCGAACAAAGAGTTTGTTTTAAATTTTGCATCGCCAATGGAATTTCGTGTTCGGAGTCACTGAAAGGCTTACGGTGAATCGACTTTATCAAAATACGTGCTTATGAGTGGTACAAAGCGTTCGAAAGCGATCGAGATGTGATGGCAGATTTGTCTCGCTCCGGTACGCCATCAACGTCTGCAACTGAAGTTAACATCGCAAAAGTGAAGGAAATAGTGACTGAAAATCCTCATTCAAGTTTGAGAGAGATAGCCGCCGAACTTACTGTGCGAGCGGATCACGAGTCGATCCGTACAATTTTAAATAATCACCTGGGTATGAAACATGTTGCCGCTAGGCTAGTCCCAAAAGACCTGAATTTTCTCCAAAAACTCAATCGCATAAGAGTCGCTGAGGACATGCTAGAACGAGTCAATTCCGATTCAACATTCATGAAACGCATTGTTACTGGTGACGAGACGTGGGTTTACGAGTTTGACATGCAAACTAGTCAACAAGCTTCGGAGTGGCGCCTTCCAACTGAACCGAAACCGAAAAAACCACGCCAAAGTCGATCAAAAGTCAAAGTCATGTTGACTGTTTTCTTTAACTATCGGGGTGTTGTGCACTCGGAATTCTTGCCGGAAGGTCAAACGGTATATAAAGAATATTATTAGGGCGTTATGCGGCGTTTAAGAGAGCAAATTCGACGAAAAAGTCCAGATTTGTGGAAAGAAAATTCTTGGATTTTGCACCACGATAATGCGCCTTCGTACAAGGCCATCATTGTGAACGAATTTGTGACCAAAAACTCAACAAATATCATCGAGCAACCACCTTATTCACCAGATATGGCTCCAGCCGACTTCTTTCTTTCTTCTAAACTCAAATTACCACTTCGTGGCGCTTCGTGGTTTTAATTCGGTAGAAGACATGAAGGAGAATTCGCGGCGAGCACTGAACTCAATTCCGGAAAAAGCGTTTAAAAAATGTTTTGATGATTAGATTATTCGATGGCGCAAGTGTATCTTTTCTGAAGGAGGTGGCTTTGAATGTGATAAAATAAATTTGGATGAATAACTAACATTTCGTGTATTATTGATCTTTTCCCGGTACTTTCTTGACAGAGTGTATACGTCTATTTCCTAATAAAATGAAATAAGTCTGAAGAAATACACTTTTTGAATAAATCAAAGCAGATGAAATAATTACCTGGTCGAAAAAAAGGAATTATTTCGTGTTATTCCGCTTTCTTAACCTTCTTCTAGAGTCTTGACTCTAGCAAAGCCGACGCATCACTGAATTCGCTCACTTTACCGGTACTAACTTGCTCACGCGCGTGCGTCAAAATGAGAACGACGCTCACTTATCTCTTTCATTTTTCGTCGTATCGAATTGGCTGTTGGACTAAACCACTGGTTCCCAAACTTAATTTGTCTACTGAGTCGAGAGCTCATGCAGTCGTTGTATAAGATGCCTCCTAGCTAAATGAAATTACAAATCACCCCCCAGGCCTCTACACAACGCCCCCATTTTTTTTCTGGGTCTCTTACCGCCACCCTTTAGGCCTGCAGCGCCCACAAGGGGGCGTTATCGCCCACTTTGGGAATGGCTGGACTAAACCTTAAAGCTAACGAAGTTATTGCGCTTTATGGCGAAAACTCGAAAAATTTAAATTTTTAATTATTTCTGTTTTTGAATGAAGGTGCCACATTATAATTAATATTTCAATGTTATACAATAATAAACAACTACATAATAAACATCAGAATAATTATTATTCCATAAATAGACATGTTGGCCAGGTATTGAATATTAATCTACTTTATTTTAAACTCATTTTAAAAATATATTTTAGTTATTTTATTATAGTTTCTAAGGTTTTTAGTTTTAGGTTCATTGTTCTAGTATGTATATAGATTTATATTTACATTGTATTATAATATCATTGGGTAAAATTATGTCATTGTTATATACTTTATTTTTAATATTAGTATGTTTCTATTTGCTATTAGATAGGTACTTATAGAAGATGATGAGCTAATAAGGTGTTTTGAATCCGTTTTTCTACACTAATACCATAAACAGAAAAAATTTGTTTGTTTGTATGTAATGGATAAACTCAAAAACCACTCAACCGATTTCAAAAATTCTTTCACCTATAGAAAGCTACATTATCAGCAACTGGGTTGTATTTTATTTTCAAAAATATTTCTACCCGTGCGAAGCCGGGGAGTAGCAAGTCTATTTATAAACCCATATTCTTACTTAAAACTGTCAAAGGATGCTTTTTTCGTACCACTTCCGTGACTTTTGTGTGCATGCATGTACTTATATTATTAACAATGTTGACTTGTAGTCCTCGGTAATTGTGAAGCCATTTATTTAACCCTTTATCTTTTCATAATATCAGAAATGTTCTGTGAGTACAGTTCATAAGTATGTTTTGTTTGATCATCCGTTATAATATTTGTATGAAAGACTGCATACTATAACATAACTACAAGATAATCTCACATATATTCGAATTTACTGTAGTAGCAAACCATATTGTCTATAGCGCAAGCAAAATTGTTTTGTTTCTTTTTTGGTATGAGCTTATGCTTGTTATGAACCATCAACTTGTCCGTCAAGGTACGGATTTATTTCAGAGGAGCTCTTATAAATATTACGAGATAGTTACAAGCAATGTGCAAGTACGGTAACAAAATGCAACGTTGGCCTGAAACGACAGTCATTATAGAAATAGTAGCATAGATTACATTTAGGCTTACTATAGAGTTTATGATTTGATTATAAATCTAACACAGTACCAACTTTGGACAATGCGTATAATATAGTATAATTAAATAGGCATTTCTAAATCATACTTTTTAAACTGAGGTACTAAATTAAATTCCCTTGGGAGAAATTCTCACATAGTCATACATATTCCTGTTCTAAAATAAAAACACGAATGTTTTTCTACACACAACAATGAAATAAATGGAGACTGCACCTTATTTATGGGATTACATGGATAATTTATTATGTCTGCAGCTTCACTTTCTTTAAATGCAATATCTATAAATCTTACTATTGGGTATTTTGAAGATCATATTAGTTCACAAACATACTTATTGGAAACTTTATCTCGATAAAGTGGATGACGTAAAAAGTATTATAATTTTATAATACTATGTATTCACCACCTGCAGTAGAGTAACAATAAGCCAGGGTAAGGAAACACTCGTCTAACCTTTAAACTACGTACTGTATTCGCTGTGAGGGTCCCTACAATCAAGAGAGAGCTGGTGCCGCTTGAAGACTACGACACCGAGGCGGTAGCAACATACGCTCCAGACTGTCAGCCCTGTAGCCCGGGCCAGAAAATAAGTCTACGGTACTCCTCACCTGTCGAAAAGATGACTAAAGGGTTCTTCTGGGTGGATCGGAGTAGTGGCGAGGGTCATCCCGAGGGTCGTCCATCCATAGGACCCCGAGAAAGACGACAGTGCATGTGGTTCACGCTGTCGTAACATTGCGAAGGTGCAGGGGGGATTTTAAACTGCACCTTGAAAACTGCTTGGGCACAGTTACAGAAGGACTCCAATGTGTTCCATAGGAGAGCCCCTCGTCCCTCGAGAACGTGCAAAGAGCGACTACTACAAGAGCATGATTGGTAGGTAGAAATTTGATATAACCCAGTCATTCCTCCAGGGGCTAGGTACCTGTGTGTGAATTTACATACATATCTTCACGCTGTATGTCTAACGGGGTAGTCAGAGAGGACGGAGCGCCAAACGTCGCGGTCCTTACATACCTCTTTCGCTTCTTCAAATTTCATCATTCTCCTCACACATTTTCGCCTAGGTATGCGAGTGCTTTTGACATTTTCGTCTGCTAAAACTCTGGCTATTTGATCTTCATAAGTCAGCCTTGGTCTTTCTTGGCTTCTTTTACCACTCGCTTTCGCACTGTAAATTTTCGTTTTGATTATAGATTCAATGTGTCAATTTCTTATTCATATTCGTCTTCATCGGTATGGTCGTGTTTTAAGACTGTTCAGTTGTTGCATTTGACAGACATATGAAAAAAACAGATCTTCGTTCGTTAGTATGATACTTTTAAGTTATTTAATTATTTTTAAACTTTATAAGTGAAAAATTATTATGAATTTTTTTGTAAATATGTGTGAGATCTGTACAGTTTGTTCAATATGTACATTGTACTTATAGATTCCAAAACAGTAAACCTATAACGTACTTCTTCCATCAAACCCTATTACATAAAAGATAATATCTTGTAATATGTTTTTCTACGCAGAATATTGTTTCTGAATTCTGATACCAAAAAATGACAAACAGAATTCTTTTCATAAAATGGTCAATAATTTTCCGAAAAGGAAATAATGTAATGTCATAATTCAGAAAGGTATTGAAAGATAGGACAATGGCAGAATCGAAAAGTAATGAATGCTACAGGATGAATAGGTAAATGGGAACAAATTTACGCATCATCGATCTGTTGGAACTTGTCTGGACCAAACAGTTGAAAATTCGACATAGAGAAAAACACGAAGGAAATTGTAAGTACTTACTTGAGTTACTTAAATTCCTTCGTAATAGAATTTAATACATTGGTTTCGAGCAATTATAAATAAAAGAAAATTAAAATTAGTATCTCAAAAACGAGCACATTAAAACGTCAAAAATCTAATAACATGGCATAATTAGTGTCTATTTCAAAGGCAAAGTAAGATCAGCAAAACCTGCCTTATAGTTTAATCAAATAACGGTTAAAATAAAAATTTCGGCAATAAGGCTGAATTTTATAACGTTCATAAATATCCTTTACACTCGCATACTTGCATGTGAAATTTTTACATCCATTAATTAGCATTCGCTCGAAAAAAAATAGAAGTAAAAAAGCACTGTTATCTAAATTACGAAGATAAAACGTTTTGAAACAACGTATTTGTTTGACAAAGAATGAAAAATTTTTTTATATTTCAAGAAACCGTAAAAATGTTCTTGTAATTTTTGTACAAAAACTTAAAAGTTTAGATTAAATATTATAAAATAGAAGTTTTTAGTGTCGTCTTTTAATTATGTAAAGGTTACTGAAAAACAAATTAAATTGAAATAAAGATGCAATTTAAATATTATGATACTCGTACCTCGTCCTCGAGATAATCGAGATCGAGATAAATAAAATAAATATATGTCGGTGGAAATAATAAAAGGCACTCGTTTGACTATACCATGGCAAAGCGCGACTTCCGATGACGCGCTAACGGAACGTCGGGGCCGGCGCTGAGTCTGTTAGACTACGGCGGCCGGTGCAATAGCATTTCTCCGACGGATCGTTTGCCATTATTAAATTTCTAATTACCTACGTAATAATTGTTACAAAGAGTTTTCTGTCGTTTGCACATTAACTTTGTCTTAATGTTGTATTTTATGGAGTAGTTCGCCTCTTGTAAGATTAGGTACCTATTTCTCATGGCTGAGTTGCAAAAGCGCGAGTTGCCCCGTGTCTTTTCCGACATATATATTTACAACATGTAGTAACGCATATTAGTTACCGTTCCTGCACTATGATTTATAGAAAAAAAAAAATCTAGATCCGGGTTGTACCCCACCCGTCCGCCATCCTGTATCGTCATTCGCATTTTAATGCTCAACAGTTCTACACGTCTACGGTTACATTAAAAAGTCGCTGTAATGCCGAAACGTAAACGTGTGCTAATGATTATATTACATAAGTAATCAAATAAAAAAAGTTAAAAAAGAAATTAAAACGAGCGCGTAAACAAAAAGTGTCGTCAAATGATAGTGATACGGAATCTAAAAATAGCTCACAAGGTATGTACCCACTATTATATTTTTATTAAATAAAGTAATATGCTTAGGTTTGTGGCATAATGCAATCGAGCAGATCATAAGACTGCTTCACTGCAAAAAATCTTTACCTACCCTGAAAGTTATTATAATTACAAATTTTAAAGGCTTTTACCGCTTAAGAGGTAAATAGGACACAATGCATTCGAGCTGATCATCGGACTGTCTCGACGCATTTAAACATGTCCTGTCTACCCTCAATAAAGTAATTGCATTTTAAGCATTATATATTTGCAATTGAATGTAATCGGGCTGCTCTTTGGACTGTTCCACTACATTCTGCAATCTTATAATAAAAAAATAAAAAAAATATGGATTAATATTTTTTTTTACAAACAACTCTGACCACAAGCCTGTAGTAATCAATTTCAGACAATGGGCTGTTAGACAAATCTATCATTGATCTAGAAACAAATGATAACGTTTTACAAACTGAACAAGTGTTATCGATAGTCACTAACACAGCTCCAACTCAGTCAAACACAGAGATAACCTCTGAATGTGATATGACCAATCTAGAACAAATCTCAAGTGAGATTGTCAATAAAGAGTGTGGAATAACATAGTTGGACAAAGACATTCTAGAAGTTCTTGGTGATGACTCCTCTAGCACTGTACAGTACGGAGAGGAAATTCACAAAGAATTGGCAACCCGACTGCAACATATTGCAGCCACTGGCTTGACAAAACAAACTAGGAAAGAGTTACAACAAAAATACCTGCTTCCTTCCAAAACGATCCTTCTAGGTGCCCCAATAATGAATCCGGAAATAAAAGCAGCTTTACCAGAGACATTGGTCAACCACGACAAAGCTATAGAATCGAAACAAAAACTACTAGCTTCTGCCATCTCCTGTATAGAATCAGCTACATCATACCTATTAGAACCTAAAAATAAAAACAGAGTTATTGAAGAAGTTAATGGACGCAAACAGATTGTTATGCGATATACAACATTCTGATTCGGTCACTAGAAGAATGTTTAGTACGTCAGTACTTAAAAAAGATGTCAAATCCTCCATACTTAACTCTAAGATCGACAAGTCTCTATTTGGCGATAACTTAGCAGATACACTTAAAACTGCTAAAGCCGTATCCAAGTCCAGTACTGAGATAAGGAGCAACAATATAAGAAAGGACAAGAGACCTCAACCATTGACGTCTAAAACCACTAATTTAAACTCGAAAGTACAGGTGGCGCCTCAGTGGAGACAGGCGCCACCTGTGATGAGAAAGACCCAACAACCTGTCTCCAACCAGAGTCGGCCCACCGGATCATCCAGGACGTCATTACAGCCGCAGAAGACAACCAATTATCGACGTTAGAAGAGGTAAATTACGCTGGAGGCTTATCCAAATTTTATAACCAACGGTTACGTATCGCTAACGATAGAACTATTCTATCCTGGATTATGGGCTACAAAATCATATTTGACAGCCCGATACAACCACACTCGATTCCTAAGCCTACAGTTCTTTCGTCAAAAGAGCTTACTCAATACGACGAAGTTATATCAGAGCTTCTCAATATTGGAGCTATTTCGACATGCAAATCATGTCATAATCAATTTATCTCCAGTATTTTTTTAAGACCAAAACCAAATGGCAAGGTTTAATACTAAACTTAGAAAACTTAAACAAACATATTAAAACCTGTCATTTTAAATTAGAACACATACGCACAGTAATTAAAATTATTTCAAACGACTCACTAAGGGCAACTTTGGATCTAAAAGATGCTTACTTTTTATTAAGAATAGACGAAGTCTCGGAAATTCTTGAGATTTGTTTTTAATAACACTGTACAAATTTAACGCCTTACCGTTCGGTCTTAACGCAGCACCCTACATCTTTACTAAAGTAATGAAACCTGTAGTAAAATTATTACGATCGGCTGGTTACTTATATTCTATATGCTTAGATGACTTGTGTTTGATATCCGACTCGTATGAAGGCTACTCGGATAATGTAGAAACAACTAAAAAACTTCTATCTAATTTGGGGTTCATAATTAACTCGAACAAGAGCGTGTTGACTCCCTCGACAAGATGTAAATATCTTGGCTATATAATTGATACTAGTGAACTAATATTCAGCTACCTCCTGATAAACGAATTTGAATAATCAATGAGACTAAAAAAATTATTAAACTAAAGAAATGCAAAATTAGGCACTTTGCGCAATTTGTCGGTCTATTAGTATCTGCCTGTCCCGCCGTAGAGTATGGTTGGCTTTACACGAAACAATTAGAACGTTGCAAATACCTAAGTCTTCAAGGACACGGTGATTATGACGCAACCATGACAATCCTATCCTCATTACATGAGGATCTCGAATGGTGGCTGCAGGCTGTCCCTCACTCCGTAAAACAAATAAGATACGACAACTACAAACTAGAGATTTTTTCTGACGTCTCAACAAGAGGGTGGGGGGGGGCTGCCTGTGGCACAGAAACTGCTAGTGGTCCATGGTCTAACGAAGAACGTGAACACCTCATTAACCACTTAGAACCCTTAACCGCGCTTATTGCACTCAAAATATTTGCCAAAGAATATACCGACTGCAAAATATTGATGCGTATAGACAATTCCACGGCGATAAGTTACATAAATCGCATGGGCGGCATACGGTTCCCCCACTTAACAAAAATAACAAAAACCATTTGGCAGTGGTGTGAACAACCTGGGATTTTTGTAGTTGCCTCATATATTAAATCCATAAATAATGAAGTTGCCGACAGAGAGTCAAGACGCTCTCATCCTGGCATTGAGTAGGAATTAAAAGATTCTGCTTTCAAAACAATAACAGACAAATTCCCCAATTTTCCCCAAATCGACTTATTTTCTAGTCGCATTAATAAAAAATGCAACTTATATGTGTCATGGAAAAAAGATCCGGACACGTTCACTATTGACGCTTTCACTATAAATTGGACACCGTTTTTTTATGCATTCCCTCCATTTTCTATTATCCTCAAAACTCTCCGTAAAATAATAACAGACAGAGCCACGGGTATTGTGATAGTACCCATGTGGCCCACACAACCCTGGTATCCAATATTTAGACGTTTTCTAATATCCGATTTATTAATTTTTAAACCTAACGAAAATGTGATTATTTCCCATTCCAGCAAAGGCAAGATTCACGAGAATCTTACCTTGGCTGCCGGAATCTTATGCGGTCAGCGCTGGTTAGGCGAAGTGTACCGCCGTCGTCCATTGAAATAATGCTGGCATCACTAAGTGACAACTCCATGAAACAGTACAACGTTTGTTTAAAACGATGGCACGGTTTCTGTCTCCAAAACAACCGTGATATTTTTGAGGCCTCAATTCCAACAGTCATATACTTCTTAACACAACTTTTTCACTCTGGAATTCAATACGGTACATTGAACAGTTATAGGGGTGCTCTGTCTCTCATAATGGGGTCGCGTATATCCACGAATGACAGAATCAAAAGATTCTATAAGGGAGTTTTCAGACTAAGGCCCCCCCCCCCCCCCCCCCCCCCTACCTAAATACGAGGTTACGTGGGACACGTCTAAAGTATTAGATACCCTAAGTGAATGGTACCCTAACGATGCACTCTCTCTACAGAGACTTACTAAGAAATGTGTTAGTTTACTGGCCCTAACAACGGCACACAGAGTACAAATCCTCAGTAAAATTACAATAAATAATATAGAATCCCATTCATCTCAAATAAATATAAAATTTCCAGCCTTAATTAAAACTTCCAAACCAGGTAACAACCAGCCTATACTTTGCATACCATTCTTTAGTGATAAACCAACAATATGTCCAGCTACAACCCTTCTGTGATATATTAAAAAAACTGAACTAATTCGTCAGGAAGAAACTCTATTTATAGCTTCTAAAAAACCCTATAAAGCAGTCACAATTCAAACTATTAGTAGGTGGGTTAAGAGCACCCTAAAGGATTGTAGAATTGATGTCTTAATATTCACGGCGCACAGCACCCGGCACGCCTCCACCTCTAGAGCTTACCAAAAGGGTGTCAATATGGACGTCATTCGGAAGACGGCGGGATGGAGCGGTACCTCTACGACTTTTGGTAAATTTTATCAGAGAATAGTGAGAAACACTGATGATCAGACTACCTTAGCCAGAGCAGTCTTTAATCATGAGTAAATTATTTTTGAAATATAAATAATGTTGATTTTGTATACCGTACATCATATAGTGTGATTTTCTACTGATTATATCAAATTATAATTAAGAGAGAAATCCACTACCGTGTCTTCATGTTAATATTGCTGTTAAATAAAACATCTTATTGATTATACCAAAATGAGTTCTATTACTTGAGTACAATAGTCTCTGTGATATTCCCAAAAACTTTTACTGGCAACCTCTACATGTTGTAAATATATATTTATTTTAGGATACTTATCTCGAGGACGAGGTGCGAGTATAATTGATGATTAAACGAACTTACCAAGTGAAGTTCTATCATAATTATACGAAGCACTTCGTCCGAAGAGATAAGTATCACCCACCCAGTTCCCAACCTAACAAGAGGTTTGGCAATATCACATTAACATAGATAACTCTAAACTAAATGACGATAGGTACAGGATGGTGGACGGGTGGGGTACAACCTGGATCTAGATTTTTTTTTCTCTAAACCATAGTGCAGGAACGGTAACTAATATGCGTTACTACATGTAAATATATATTTATTTTAGGATACTTATCTCTTCGGACGAGGTGCTTCGTATAATTATGATAGAACTTCACTTGGTAAGTTCGTTTAATCATCAAATCGTGGATTAAAAAATAAAAATAGCAAAAAGTTAAAAATAGTATTTTTTTAGGATTTTAATGCATTTATAAGGAATTTCTCATTTTCACATTCCAGAAAAAGAAAACCTACTTAAATTAATTCAAAATTGCTTGCTTAAATAATATAACATCAAACATCTATTACTGTAACTAGGTAATTTTATTAATTATATCGTAATGAGATAAATGAAAATGAAATTAAACCATTTAATGTTATTCGGCGGTAGTGCGTATTGTTCTGAGATCTGTGGGAAAATCGTTACAGGCACGCTCCAGATGCTTTCAGAAATATACGTTTTTTTATGATAAAAGGAAAATAGGAATGTTGGATACCTGAGATAACGCTTCGTTGTAGCGTCCTTGGAGCCCTGTTATATGATGCAAGTTGATGAGTGGGAATGATGCCGTTTTCAATTATTTATTTACGAGTAGTATTGGTTTAAAATATGTTACAATTGCACTCCCGGCTGGATTGTCACTAATTCATTTTTGTTACGCTCTAATTCGAGTATTATTCATTTGTAGTTATATTCGTGCATCGGCGAGCATGTAGAAAGTTGTTGTCTCTGACTTCCTTTTTTTTCTTTTTTTTATTCCAACTTTCCTGCCGATGTGTGCGCTAGCGTTATCTCTCATATCAAGGAGATAAGGAGCAAACAGGTATACTAATATACATAGGTATAAAAGCATATTCTCTCTTTTTAGAGGCATTTATATTAAGTATATCTGTATTTGTCGTTAATAAACAGCATTACTGTATAGTTATAATACAGAAGAAAAAACCGAATGCATGTTAACTTAGGATTCTGTAACCATTTTCGACACAGCAGCAGTTTTAACTATTATATAATCGTTAATCAATAAAAAATGAAGAAGAAAATCGTATCCATTATACCTACTTATTGTTTAATTTTTCGTTTATCGATTCTGATTTTTAGTTATCAATACCATTTGTTCTTTGTACAGATCAGTGATGACGGAATAAAGCGACTGTGAAATACGAACAGATAGATATGACGAAAATAATGAATTCCGTTTTTGGCTTTATGACTACGGAATTCTAAAATAGATTTGGTTACAATAATCGATAATTTCGTGCTGTTTCGGTCGGACCTTAAAACTGCCGTAATTATATTGTGTTCGCGTGTTCTTGGTACCTCTATGTATGCACGAAAATAAACTCTTTGTGCCCTTAACCGGCATTTCACCGCCCATAGCTCGTAACTATACTAATTTTAGTTATCAACTTTGTTGAAAAATTTCATAGTAGTGGTACAAAAAATAACTGTTTCAGTTCTATTTTCAAATAACTTCTTTTTTCAAAAACGTAATTGTCACTGATATCATGTTCTTGTGGAGATCTTTACATAACTATTACTTATTATCACTCTCGACCTTGTGAACAAAAACCTTTTACTGAATGAAATAACTGGTTCATTGCGTTGCTACGATGGTTAGTACCCCTGCAGATGGTCGATTCTCAGCCAGTTCAGTTTAGGACTTTTCCAAATTGCCTTAAAATCTGGATACAGGGTGCTACCGTAACTCATTGTATGGCCCTTGAGCTTGCTTTAGGGTCACACAAATAGTGTAATTGTCAGGAGTACGCAAACTATTTCTAAAAAAAAATTAGAATAAATAAAGAAATAAAAAAGAAAATCTACCTTTATCGCCATAAAACTAAACCATGCGAAGTTTCTTCAGAAGTTCGTAATCTTGAAGATTAAAAGATCTTGAAGAATAAAAGGAAAAAACATATTCCTACTTATGTCGATCATAATTATATTTCGATATTTTTTTTGATAAATAAAGTGTCATAAACAAATGTCAAAACACTCGCATACCTAGGCGAAAATGTTTGAGGAGAATGATG
Organism: Zeuzera pyrina; assembly: GCA_907165235.1. NCBI lineage: Eukaryota > Metazoa > Arthropoda > Insecta > Lepidoptera > Cossidae > Zeuzera > Zeuzera pyrina. Next base: position 19,343,201 of record OU015625.1, on the reverse strand, counting down.
AGATTTGAGAAAGCGAATGAAGTATGTAAGGACTGCGACGCTTAGCGCCTTAGCGCTCCGTCCTCTCTGACTACCCCGTTAGGGATATAGCGTGATGTATGTTTATAAATAGAGATCAATTGTCCCATGAGTCTCACAAATGAATAATGAAATATATTGTATGTAACTTTTCTCTCTCAAACCTAAATAATAAAAGTAAATAATTTGAAACCCGACTATAGATTTGGGAACAAACCACAATTAAGTTGAAATAACTGTGATTCATTGAATTCATTTCGGAGTTATGAAATGATTTTGAATTTACCCATCTTTCCATTTTTCACTGTCTTCGATTCCGATGTCGAAATCAATGAATCAGTTATAGCCGTAATTGGGTAAAAGATGTTTGAAAGAAATCATTATATATCACTTATCGTTCAAATTATAAACTCTAAGGATCACATCTTCTTCTCGGCAGCTCGATTAAGTTTTGAATTAAGTAGACATAATTTATTTATTGCCATAACACATAGACATAATTAACAAACATCATTACTAAAACAAGGCAAAAATAGAGAAAATTTCATTTACTAGAGACCCCTGTAGTAAGCACAAGCTTGTATCTTTATAGTTTGTTCTAAAATAGTTCTAGTCATATGTAGATCTAAAACATTCTTGAAGTACATTATACTGTTACATATGAAATATAACAGGATAACTAATAACTATGAACTCACTATTAATTTTTTTTACATTTCCTAAATTTTCAGCTCCTACGTTTTTTTTTCTGAGAAGGAAAAAATCGGCAGACTCTTCAGCCAGACTCTACGCAGACTGAGCAGTGCCGCATTCGAACCAACTAAAAAAAACTCTTCTCTTTGCTGTTACTGCTAGTGGCTTTTACAGTGACACCGATTGCATTGGGAACTGACTCCTACAAGACTAAAATAATCAAAAATTGTGTTTCCGTAAAGAGAAAAATTCGCCCGCTCCTCGCACTTCAAAAGACAATGTGATGACCGGCCGGGTAGTATCGGGCTCAAACCGGTAAAAAAACTCTCCTCTAACTACTAGACACTATGGGCCATCGCAGCAAGCTCTACCCGGAGAGTATTATTCAGGTCTTGATGCGCACCTATTTATACAATCTTGAGCAACCGGCCTCTGTCACTAAAATGTTCTTCCCGGACACCCGGAAAGGTTATTTTGTACTTTTCAGTATTCTTTTTTGAAGGTAGTTTCACTTTTCGTTTTATCCATTTGTTACAGTGTTATTAATCACTCAGTAGAAACCATCCACAAGGCATATAATTACATAGCTTTAATTAACTGTAATGTAAAAGCACAGACCCTAATTTTACTGTGCATAATGTAAGCTTTGTTTACAAGAACTTACATTATAATCCTTAACAACACATACATATGTAAATACATACATTATACCCCTAGGAAATAACAATGAATGTTATGGTAACGCCGGTAACATGACAAAGCCCCATAATTTATACAAGATAAACATATTATTAGAAACTAGTCTCTATTTAAATAAATTCATTATTGAAATTATATTCAGAAGAACCAAAACAAATCATAGGCTCAGTAAATCCAAAAAAAGCCACAAAAACTCCCGGAACGTATTTAATAAGAGTAGGTTTAGTAAGAGGCGCTTTCAATTTTATATTAGCATTTATAGGAAATAAGAGTAGATTTTTCTAGTGTCAACGTCTTTCATTCGGTTTTGAGTATTACTGTAATAGAAACCTTGTTTCGATGGTGTACCGATACTTTCAGCTTATGCTCGATACATTAATACTTTGAGTTGATACAATACCGATACTTTCAAGCTTATGATCGACAATTTAATACTTTGAGAGATATATTCATGATTGATCAAAGATCTCACACCTTTAGAAAAGAGAATTCGCAAATTTTATATATCATAAAATCTATTTTTGGAAGATTTCTATTTATTTTAATAAGATGAAAATTTTCCTTAAAAGTCTTGTGCACATTAAGATAAACATCATAATAATTCACTTCGCTGCACAAGAAATTCTCGAATAAATAAAATACAATCGTTTTGGAAATTGAAATTGAATGTAAAAGCAAACAGACAATTTCAATGAGGAATTTTCAAAGCTTTATTGTGGAATAATATAAGAGTCTCAAGCTCTCTTAAATCGCCGGCAAGTACGCAATATTTAGGTACATACACATATGGTAGTTGTCACCTCCATCCATAGCCCTCACCTCGCCTCAGTCGCATTTCGACGTATTAATACTTTAAAATAAGAGTCATCTTTTACACGCTTTTTCATCACTTCATTACAAATTTAATCATCGTCGACATCTGTGATATTATTTCCTTTTTACTACAGATTTTTACATTGGTTTCGATTTCAGTGACTACATTGGTTTATCACAATACTAATCTGCAATTATTTGTAAATTCTATTTAATATTAATTGAAAACTGTAGCAATGTTTCTAGGTTCTCTTACTACTTTACTATTAAAATAATAAATGAGCACACGGGTATTTCAGCAAAGCATAATAAGATATCTTATTATTAATTTTAACTCGCTACGACTTATCTTTCAACTTAATGCTGCTATTTCTCTGTGACTGTACATTTTTTCCACATTCTTGAATACATGCTGTATATTCATTTATAGGAAATCTTTTTTTTTAATTAATTTAATTTTAAAACTTACATTATCACTTTCTAGCTGTATTGGCATAGAAAAAAAAACTAAACTGATTAGAAAATGTATTTATAACCTGGGCTTATATCAATTATTTGAAGAGGTGAAAGAAGTATGTAACCACCACGATACTTGGCGTTCCGTTCTCCATGATTACCCCGTTAGGGATACATCGTGAAGATATATATGTATTTATTCGTATACTTCTCTAAATAATACATTTTTTTAACTATTCATAACTTGAAAACATTACTGTCACAGCCTAATATATATAACATACATATATGTATAATGTATATATATCTACATCGACTTACATATTATGTCTACGCAGTGACGTGCACAGGCATATTCAATAGGGTAGCCTAAAAAGAAAACACCGAATTTGTCATTCAAAGTTTGTGTGTAAATGAAAAAATTGTTTACGTCATGTTAATTATTATTCATCGGAACTACTATCAAAAATCTTTTATAATTTTTGTAAAAAGATTATCTTATAATATTTAATAACAAATTTGAAAAGTCATTACCTACATATATCGATCTTACTCAATAATTTCGTATAAATTTGAATGCCGACGAGCGCCATCTGTTATTTTTATTACCAATTTGTTAAATATTATTTAAGTAAGGAAGAAAAAATCACTAGAAATGGTTTAGAGGGCGCTTATAAAAAATGAGATCGCTGGCTCGTGTCATTCATTCAAATAAGTTAGATTATTTTCTAATTATTAAGTTATATGTTACTTTCTTAATGTGTTAAATTAATTATATAAACTTTTAGTCATTGCGAAATCTAAATCTAGTAAATAATAAAAATGAACGCATTTTGAAATCGGGTGCATTAGGTGTTGTATCTGATATTAACCAATAAGATATCAGGAATAGGACGGCACGCAATTTTAATCAGTAAGCCTTCAGCGAAATGAAGGCGGATACTATATTAACTAATAAAATTAAAACTATTGATGATTTTTTTGTCCCATGATCGTATTGGCTAGAGACTGCGTCTCTTTTTTAACTTGTGTGCGTGTTTTGGGATAAGTAAACATTCGAAACCACTACAGATGCAGGCGTGTTACATGTGTGTAAATTCAGTCTTTGATGCGAATTGTCTCTCGGGCGACCGAGAAAATAAGGCGAGAGCTGGAATTTTGAAAACGTTTTCGGTTGCGATTTATTTCTTTTTCTTACATTAATTAATTACCAAATTGCTAGGGTAGACAGAGTCTATTTGTCTCTATGGAGTGCACGCCACCATCCGAAGCGGAGTTATAGGCACTAGTCACGTGCATGAAAGAAGAATGTGAAGTGAAAGGACTGAATATGAATGTGAATAAAATGGCCATCCACAATGCGGTGTTGGTTCCAACTTTATCGAGTGAAAGTAAGATAAATGCAGTAAAAATGCGATCTTTTAGAAATATGTGCGGTGTCACCCTTGTGGACAAAATAATCAATGAAGAGATACGCAGTATGACAGGGTAGCACGACAGTGTTATTGTAAAAATTAAAAAAGGAATGCTTACATGGTTCGGGCACATAGAAATAATGAGTGACGAAAGACTTTTGAAGAAAATTTGCACAAAGGAATTGAGTGATAGCAGAAGCTATGAAGACTAAGATTGAATTACGAAGATTGCAGAGTTTTAGCTGACGGAAATGTCAAAAGCACTCATATACCTAGGCCAAAATAGGCCAAAATGTGTAAGGAGGATGATGAGATTTGAGGAAGCGAAAGAAGTATGTAAGGACCTCGGTGCTTGGCTCTCTGTTCTCTGTGACTACCCCGTTAGGAATACAGTGTGAAGATATGTATGTATAGAAAGAGTTACAAAGGTTTACGCTGATTTATGTATCCGAGTGCACTCTGCTTAGGCTATGGAGAAACTGCAGTCGAAAGCTTTATTACAAAACCTATATTATACTATTATAGTCAACCATTTATATCAACGGCTGTTGTAATATCCCATCAAATTCTCATGGTAAGTCATGAAGTGACCACTCGGCACAAATATATAGACATTAAACACTGGCATGCTGAGCAACTAAATCGGGAGGATTACATTAATATAGTACTTAAATATATGTATAATGGCATAATACAGTAAATGAAGTAGAAAATAACTCTTTTCTTTTAATACTTGAACATTCCGTAATTGAAATTATTTTAATAAATCGAACAATAACTACGAGAGTTTTTATTTAGGAAAATAAGCCAAATTTTTTCATCTGTATATGGGACGCGATTCAAAAGATCTCCCGGACTCTTAAGTAGAACGTATTCATCCTATTCACATGAAGACAGGTCAAGTACTGCCCTCGGCGAGGACTGGATATGGCACTTGAATAATGTGACAGTAATTAAAGACCTAAATTGAAAAATGGGATTTGCATTTAACGGCGATATTCGTGTGTTATACAAAGTATATTTTACTTAACTATGCAATAAAAATAATTACCTTTTTTGTACTTTTTAATTAGTACCAAAAAATTTGATTAGAAAATTATTACCAAAGTAATCGATAAACATGTACCTACATATTTATTCAATATTTTGGTACAAATTTTCCTATTTGATTTGATTGAAATGCATAGGGTTTACTTAGATCTGCGGATATCCAAAGCTTCTGTACCTACGTACTCATATCCTACGTGTTTCTCTTACTTACGTACACTACAAAAATGTATAAAGTTGTGCTCATATTGTAATGGTGCCTAGATTTTATTATAATTTTTATATAAACCTAACTCCGCCGCATCGGCAGATCTAAATAACCAAAAATTCTACCGTTAAAATGTATCTATAAATAGCTTTATTTTATTTCTTCTCAAGTGAACTTGCTATTAGTCCTATTTAATAATATTTATTGATTTCTCATTTAAGTGATATCTTATATTTTCTATAAAATCTACCAAGGTATTATGCCTTGACGACACGGGTAATTTTGAGACTTTCCTTATACGAGTAACACCAAGCAAATTGACTTCGTTTATGTAACCCAATCAAAAGTAGTGTGCCGTGCCGTACTATTTCCAACTTGCTAATCCAGTTCATAGCTCGCACTGGCATTGATTAGTGAAATGGTAGAATTTCCTTTTCTTTACGGCAAGTCCAGCTGTGAAATTGAGCCTTCTTTTTTTCCTTATTTTTGCGACATCTTGTCCTATTAAGTAATGGAAGGGTGTCCCATCTTACGCAATACATTTACCAAGTTTGTTTTTGCTATTGTTACTGAAGGTCAACATTATACCGCCAAAAATAAAAGCTTCTACTTATTATTTTCGATAGATTATTATTTTTATTAGTCGCTAAAGCAAATATATTTAAGAAATCATTTAAATCCTATTAAAGGTTAATTTTTTCAACATCATTCTACAATAGTTATTTAAAAATACAATATCCATAAAGCCAGTAAATGCATATGCAGAGAGGATCATTTCCAGTCTATTGTTGTGTCTTCAATGAAATCGCTAATTTTGTTGTATGCTTTTCCAATCAGTATGCGTTTAATGACAAGTTTAAATCTCTTTTCCGTTAATTGAGTAATTTTTTGAGGAATTTTATTATAAAAACGAATACAGTTACCCAAAAATGAACCACTTGACTTTTGTAATTTAAATTTAGGAATAACAAGCTGATCACGACCACGAGTTTCCACACCATTAACAACGCCTTTCTTTTGAAATAGATCTAAATTTTTTCTTGTGTACATTATGTTTTCATAGATGTATAACGAAGGTAAGGTGAGTACATCAATGTCTTTAAAATGATCTCTCAGCGACTCTCGTGCGTTCATACTGTAGATGGTACGTATTGCCCTCAAATTGATTTGACTTTGACTTCGGATTCTAAAAAACTTAATAGTTAACATCATTCGTTCCAGGAATTCAATAATGTCTATCGTAGCGCACATGTCATAGGTACATGTGATTAATAGTTTAGTATATTATTAACTGTAATTATAGTTATGTAGTAAGTACACTACCTCGTATTCACTATGTGACGGGGCGCACTGTATTATGGCCAGAGCCCAAATCTACAGGCGAGAACAAACGTTCCTTTGCGCATATCGCATGTTTCCGATCCAGTGATACATAGGTTCTACCGAATACACTACAACTATTTTGATTACTTATTGCTATATTTGTAATATGTGAAAATCTTGACAGGTAATGAACATAACATTATCAAGGTTTAAAGAAACTCATTTTACAATCTCCGTACCTATGTGTACATATGTTATGAATATCTTTAAGATTTTATCTTGAAGTTCGCCACGATCTCGAACTCAAGGATCGCCATGAGGCCATATTCAAGGGCAAATTTTTTCTTGGTATCCTCGAAACCGTCATGAAACTATTATCCGACCAGTTTAAGCTGTCACACATGAACAAGACTTTGATATACAAGTATGTCATCGTCTTGGTGTTAAAACTAACATTTCTAAGAGGTGACTTTTGTTGGTTAGATTTACCAATATACAGTTACGTGATATTGTTTGGGACTCAAAAACAACACTTGAAGGTACTGGTATTACTGTATCTGAATGTTTAACAAAACATAGACATCGAATGTTCATGGCAGCTCGTAGACATTTTGGAATTGATAGCTGCTGGACATCCGACAGTAAAATAATAATGAGTTTAACCGATAAGTCACGTTGAAAATTTGGATTTATGTTTGAGCTGCAATCGCTTTTTGCCAGTTATCCGGCTAAGACTTCTACTTCCTTTAGTGATCACTCACAAACTCAGGTAGAAGTAAAAACTCAAGCTGTAACCAAGGTGTCAACTGCTACCAGAATTCCTAAGAAACTTAGAAAGAAATTAATGTTATTAATAAAATGTGTTTATTCAGACATCTAAAGTCCATTTGTAACTATCAATATTCTTAATAAGTTATGTTAGTGATACAGAAATGACAACCACAATAATACTAATACTAATATGAAAATAACAAACACTAACTATATACAAGCCTATCAATAAAATGCCTTAGCATAGGCTCGAATTTGCTACAAAACATTTTCAGAATGCTGTGAGAACTACCCGCGATCTAGATAGTAAATATGACTTCATCTTTCTCATCATGGCATGAAAGTCATCTGTTCGCGCTTCCACGAACATGTCAGATGCACTACAGAAACGCGGTAATCTCAACAGCACTCTGAACCCATTATTATACTGCACTCTGAGTGCATCCAGTGACTTTTTAGTATAGTTGATCCACAGGGCACCCGCGTAGGTTTGGCAGTAGGCCTTAAATAATATTACTTTGGCGTCATGACCACAGCGGGAAAACCAATGGACCAGCATATTATATCTAGCCGCCAAGGCACTAAGCTCACGCTCAATGTCTGCTTGGTTATTAAGGTATTTGCAAACATAATAGCCTAAATATTTAAAAACAATCACTCTGTTAAGAGGTGCCCCATTTAATTTTAATATAGGTTCATAGTCCATTTGTTTGCCCTTGACCTTAAAAACCATGTACTAATTACCTGTCGCTTAACTGTTTTCTACTTAGTGTATTATTTTCTGCTGTGCTTACTATATGATACCATATTATGTTGCTAATCACTGCCTTTGTATTTTGTCTTGATTTTATTGAGTGCCTTGTGTACTTTATAATATTATGTTAGGTGCAGTTGTGGGTATTTAATTAATTTTTCATTTTCATTTTTTATATAAACTGATTGGATACAGTAATGCTAGAACTTTATTGCTTCGATAATCACAACGTAACAGCTTACAGATGACAATTATGACAGCGACCGTTTGACAATTATTGTCAATGTCATATCTTTTACTTATTAGACTTATCGAGCTATTGATTTGTTTAGAAGCGTATGGGGTTCGTTGGTGGCAGAGGGGTGCATGCATATCCTAACGTTAATGTTTACTTTTTTTATTTAAAAGAGTATATCATTCATTCCATTCTATTAAACGTCTCCAAAATGTCTTCCCTTGAAAACCAAAATCTATCTAACTCTGACCTTGCTCTTACCTATTGCCGATTATGCAGACGTATGTTTCCTTGATGCCACCGAAACACTAGTCATCAAATTAAAAAGACTACAAAACCTCTGCATACAATTCATATTTGGGCTGTGTAAAAACGACCACGTTTCTAAATAATTCAGATCCCTACTCAAGTGGCTACCCATCCGTCTCCGAAATCTACATAGTCTCTCCTTGCTTTATAATATTCTTCACTCTTCTTCATCACTTTCTTATCTTAAAGAGCAGTTCATATTTTTCCAACCTTCCAATAAACTCTGTCGCTATCGTATTCATACTTTATTTCGAATTCCTTCTCACTCCACTGAATCCTTTTCCAAATTTTTTACTGTCCAAGCAGCTAGGTTGTGCAATGTTCTTCCCTATCAAATTCGAGAAAGCCCGTCCATTGCGTGTTTCAAACGTGCTGTTAAGGAGCAAATGTTGAAAAATGTATATTAAAGTTAAGTTTAGGACATACGTACATACATACATATCTTCACGCTGTATCCCTGACACGGTAGTCTGAGAGGATGGAGCGCCAAGCGTCGCGGTCCTTACATACTACTTTCGCTTCCTTAAATCTCATCATTCTCGTCACACATTGTATATTTGTAATCTCGTTCTCGAAAATGGCTCTAATATTTTCGATGAAACTTACAATGTAGAGATTTACATGGGCGAATAATTAAAATTAATTAAAATCTAACTAGTTCACAATTCTGGGAAATTTCGTTTTCTCTGTGTTTTTCACACTTAAAAGCAGTAATTGGTATTGATTGGTAATTTCACAACTGAGTTTATCATCTCAACAACACATAGGCCAAAGCGTAGGTCTACCACGCCGAAGTGTGCAGATTCAAATCCTGCAAACAGATACAGGTGTAACCTCTTCCGTTGATATGAATTATTGTACTGAAGGTGATTGCTGCGATTATTTCCTCTGAACGATTCATACCCATTTTACTGAAATGTTACTGTTTTTGTCATAATTGCATTTTTAAAATTTCTTGACACGTTGTGTCAGCTTTTTTGGCATCAATAAAAAATCAGTACAAACAAATGTGCATTTTTCGTTTTTTAATTAATTTTTTAAGTGGATATTTTAAGTGGATACAATAGTAGCTCTATCAAACTGGCATATCACTTATTATAAAACAACTAAAAACATTTCAGAAAAATGGCATCATTTGAAAATATTTATTATTTATTGTGTTCAAAATAATGTTACTTAATTTCAATCTCCTGTGATGAAAGAAAATGTATTGTACTGGAGTAATATATCCAGTACAATAAAAACTTGTACAGTTCATAGAAAATTGAAAGTGGTAATAATTTTGTACTCGTTTTATTCGATAAAAATTGAAATATCTTGTTTTTTACTAAATGAGTTCAAAGATTTTACACCATACTTAATTTTTCTGGAAATGGACCATTTAAATTAGTTTTTACAGATCAACCACTACAACACTTTAAGAGGCTTTCAAGAATAACTACCTATTTGCCACATAATCTATTCAGCATTCGCATCATGTCCATTTTGAATGATTCAGAAACTTCACGACTGCGACAGTTGAAGATGAAACGCTAAAAAGCAACCTGGTTTATAAACTTAAGATTTTATAAATCTTAATCAAAATTTCTAAAGTAATGTTTGTGTGATGAATAAACAAGACAGACGAAAATTCCCTGAAAATATCTATCTCTATTGTTTTATTAAAATGTTGCACATAAATACAATAACTGTGTATCCGAAAATTAATCACTAGGCTTCTACTATAAGTATCATACAATGAATTAAAGAAGCTTCCAGTAACATCCAGATTCTAACGAAAAGTGCGTTTCCTAAATTAGCTTTATCGGGAAACGAACACATGACCCCTGCATGCAAGATGATGGATCATATCAACAAGCTCGCAAAACAGGCTAGTAAAAATTATAGATATAAAGAGATATCAGTTTGAATATAAAAAAATTATTGATACAATAATACAAGAACGCCGTGACGTAAATAACTGAGGCTATTATTTACAAACATTTTAAAATGAAAATTGGGACTAACAAATTAAGTTTCGCTTTATGCTTTGTTATTTATTAAGTATCTCCGAAATAGTAGCTCTTTTCGCTAAAATAACTCTCTTTCAGAACTACAAATTTGGTAACCATTTATAAGTAACAATATATTTAGCAATTAAGCCGTAAACCCGCTATTAGGTTTTACGCGTGTTGCTAATACACCTAAAGAACCTACAAAGTCCGACTAATTGGTAATACACATAAAAGGATTCGCAAACATGAAGCTTCAACATTAAAAATAGACAAGCTAACTTTTAAATAAATTTCAAAGAAATGTCTGGACGTACTCACTGTTCCTTTTTGTTTCATGTCTTCCACTTGATTTTTGACCACAAATTTTTTTCTAACAGTCAATATACAATCCAATGCAACTCAGAAAGTTTAAATGTGGAGCCGATAACACAATAAATACCCTCACAAAATAATTAATTTTTGTAAGTAAAAAATTAATAAGAGGTAGGAGGTGACAAGTTTACATTGTGCATACCTAAGGTGTATACACAGAAATCTCGGCTGTACAATACAACGGTTACTCAGTTGCCCGAAACGCTTCTAGTCGGTTATACATAGTTTATAAAATTACACAAACATATACAAATTACATGCAATACACACAATTGTATTACTGAAATATATGAAGTAAAAACCTTTTAAAAGAAGTGCAAGAACTTTTATTTCAATTAGTATACAGCGACAGAGACATTAAATATCAGACGGAATGTTAAACAACTTCATCGGAACATTTTTTGTAAAAAATCTAGATATGGCTCAACATAAACTCCAAAGACAGTGCGTGCGGTGTTAACAATTTCTGACACTAAGGATCTAGACACATCGGCAGCTATGGCGGACAAAATTTCAGAATATAATCGGCTAGCATATTACATTAAAGAGGTCAGTATGCAAACCTGTTTCTTCCGCAAATATTATTGTAAAGATGTTGAAAAAATAGCAAAAATTAATGTGCGGTTGGACAATATGAACCGATCTGAACCCCAAAAGAAGAATTATGAGCAGTAGCTGAGGCCGATTCCGTTCCCGTTCTATGTCATGGGAAACCAGAAAGATGATCACATGCACGTAACACATTACACGTTAAAATTATTTGACATGAGTGTTGTTAAAACAGTTTCCGCTTTCTGGTCAATTCTGTTACATGTTGTATATGACTGCATTCTGATTCACAAAGATAAGACAATTTAGCAGTATTCAATCAAAATGTAAGCCTCTTATTCACTATGAGACACATACCCGCAACACGTGTCGCCAGAGACGTCGGGTGAAGTCGAGCGCCGTCACCAGACTTCGCACGGCATATCTGACAATATCGTGCTACATGATAGAATTTTCAAGATTCTGTGTGAAAGCATTATGTAACAGTTAATAACAATTACAAGACAGAGGCTATGCATGTTCTTTCTGACGATAGGTTGAGTAATAGTATTTGAAATTGGAATTAACAACAGGCACACGTTTGAAATCATACCGAGTATTTAGTATGAAGAAAAATTAGCACGTACGTTATAATGTAAGTCGATACTTTAAATAATTTAGTTATAATTTAAATAAGTTAAAAGTAAAAATTTTCATCGAAAATTTATTCCCGTTATCTAAATGTCTATAAATGCCATTAAATATAAATATTTATACATACATGTATTTCTTATTTATTCAAACTAAACATTAGTGAAGGAGCTTTTCATCACCCATCTACATAAAAAAGCTGAAATTGTGAAATATATATTTTACCCTAAATTAAATATTAATTAAAGTATCTATTAGTATTAACTTGTCGGCATCATCGGTTCAAGTGTAGTTTGCAATATAAAACAAATAAAGAAGCAAATTTTACAAGCAAATTAAATATTGCATATGCATGTGCTTTAATTTGTAAATCAAATGCTCACTGTGCATATGCGAGTGCAGTGTAATCACAGATTAAATATTTGTAGCAACAGTGTAATGACCAGGGAGAAAAGGAAGTCTTGCACAGTGTTGCCACTTACCATATATAGTTAACCCTATCGTACAACCGAAAATCTACCTAAACTTTTACCTTAAAACAAGAAATATAATAAAATTCGAAATTAATTTCTACATCCATTTATTATATGATTTGGAAATTTTAACATGTATGTACATCTACCTACAAGTATGGTATGTGATACGTTCCACTGTTGAAAACCGTGATATTATTAACCTCATTATTAACTTTTGTCTGCATGAATAAGAAAAAGCCTACTCCCTACACGGTAATAAGTAGGTAGCAACAACAATGTGAACAAAGCTATTGAGAAATCTATAGTTTATTTTCCATCTCATGTGGCCACGGCACGACAGACTAGTTAATACTTCGTCTACAGTTACATTCTAGGCAACATTTCGAGGGCAGATTTACATTGAGTCAGTTACTGACTTCTAATTCGAGACAAGCCAGACTCTGTACAGTATAGCAGCACTGACGCCTCGGACCTAGAAACATAATGGACGAAGCCATATTAAGTTGCCGCTCTTACCACCATGTGTCAAACGTTTTTTCCTGTCTCTTTCTATCTCATTGAATGTAACCAAGAGTAAAACAATTAACTATACTAAGTATGCCAACCTCGCACTGTCAGCGTATTTCGTGTCCGCTTATGAGTCATGTTGTTCATGTTCATGACCGAGTTGACTTACAACACTGAAATATTTATTTACAAAATACTCGTAAATTTTAAATGTTTTGGGGACTAATATTCACAAAAATAAAAATATGTTACGTTCATCTATGACCTTCCTACGACCTTCCTACATATCTACGACCTTCCCTAGTCATGCACATTAGTAAAATCTAGGTCAGTCAACAAAACAGGGATACTTTAATGACACGCTTTTAGAGCAAATGTTTCGTCCATCGGTATACTTGGTCCGATGCTGACGCCTATCAATTTACACGATGGCAGTACCGGGTTAACACAAACTTGTCTCGCAGATCTGCCTTAACGTGAAACAGAAATATATGAATGTTATTTGGACAATGTAGCTCAAATTGGCTCAGGATTTACAATCTAATTTCACATACCTCTTTCTCTTTATTTTTACATCCTGATAAAACTTAGAATCGGTTTCGTAAGACGGACCTGTCGAATCTTGCTGGATCGTCATACACGTTCGGAGTATTTACTCCTCGGATTTGATAAGAACAAAAAAGAGTCATTGAGGGTTTTAATCTGGAGTTACACATGTCTAGTAGCTACGTTCAATAACGAAACGCTTAAACGAAATAAAAACAATTGACGTGATACGTAATAATGTAACGTGCAGACAGCATGCGACAGCCAATATTGCGCGATATCTGCTGTCAAAATGAGAATTTGTGTAACGTAATTTGTATAGTGGTGCTAAACCAACTGCGAAAAGTGCATTTTACAGTTATAGAATAATAGATACGCAATCGTCATCCATGATATCAATTTTTTATTACAATTAGTCACCGGTCGAGTAGTGTTCGTGCGGCTGTCGCTGTCTGTAAATTTTTGTGTAATAATCCCGCCGGTTTAAATTTCAGACCAAGAATCGCAATGAACGCAGCTTTTGCTCTAACTATTGTGTCGGTTTTTTGTTGACCTAGTTTCTAGACTTTTACTAATGCGAGTGACTAGAGAATGGGTGACTCTTCGCTACAACTCCCTAGTCCCTACAACAATACGTGGCTGAACATAACATATTTTCATTTTTGTGAAAACTAATAGCCAAAACACTGATTAACACTGAAATAATTATTTGCGAAATAATTATTTCTGATCACTGAAATATTTATTTGCGAAATAATTATTTCAGTGTTACAGTCAAGTCGGTCATGAACTGATACGAATTAGATTGACAATCCGAGATTGCCATACTCACTATAGCTATAGCTGTTTTTTTTTTCAAAGTCAAAGTCAAATCAATTTATTCAAGTAAACCCAATTGCAAGGTATTTTTGAACGTGTTTAAAAGTTTTTTCTATCTCAAATGAAAACGTATGCCTGAATTGAAAAGACTTGGCTGAAGAGTGCCCGTGCTGCATGTGCAGAGGATACTAGACCACTAGTAATTTCTGTAGGTGCATTTGAAAAAAAATTAACGAAAACATTAGCAACCTGTTTTTCATTCGCAACGATTTTATTATCAATGTATAGTGAGAGGTCTTCGTTTTTCTTTTTTTTTTTGCTTATTTCTGTGTTAATAGTGTTCCATATCGCTTTTACTGTGTTATCTGCCTTACTAATTTTATTGGCGATATGGATTGATTTCGCATGCTTAAATACCTTTTTAAATCTTTTTGAATAATTGCGGACATAGTGATGAAAGTTTTCATCTGACATGTGTCATTTTTCGTCATACAAATCATAAAGTCTGTCCCTACTTTTTGTAATGCCTTTTGTCGCCCAACCAGAGAAATGTAACTTATTGTCAGTAATTATTTTTTTCTTCTTTGGACAATTTTTATTAAATATATCGGTTAAATTTTGCAATAAACTCTCATATATGACATTTGGATCGTCAACAGAGGGAACAATGTTTGCTGAATTTGTTGATTCGTTAGTAAAACATTTTAATTGATTCCCTCCTAATGGTTTAAACTCAATTATTCGTTCTAATTTATTTTTCATGCAATCTAATTTAATTGATTGAGCTTCATGATCTGAGCGAATACCACTAATAATTTTATACTCTCTAATTCTGTTCTTATTCATGAAAACATTATCAATGCACGTTGCCGGATGGTATGTAATGTTTTACTTGTGACCACACTACGAGATAACAAAAGAACGGGAAAACGTGGCACACATTGATAAGAGCGCCAGCCCATTATGCCTCCGGCCATTTTGATTCTTGGTTCAAGGGTTCATTATTTGTTTAAAATCTTTATTCTAAATCATGAACTCGCTAAATCCATCTAAAGAGTTTGTCGTTCTTTGCGATGATTATTTTGTAAAATACATGCTTCGCTAACTTAACTCCAACTTAAGTACTTGTTCACTGTGACAAAGATAAATGATCTTCAACTATTGTTCCAACCAAGAAATTTCTACGTAAACAAGCTTCTACTAAATTTTAATATTAGCGACGATGCCAAAACTCACAATTGACTTATTACACCTACTCAAGTCACCAAAAACGTTTGTCAGTAGTTAATAAATAATATCATACTTGTTTACTTTTTTCTTCAAAAAAAAATATTAAAATTAAGAAAATGCCCACAACGGATGTAAAGTTTATAATCAAAAAAGGATGAAATAAAACTTTTTTTTGCTGCCCTGCCTACCCCGAAATGAACTAAAATTTTGTAGTTTTATAATTTCATGAATAAATGAAATTACCTTAGGTACGTAAACAAATGTAACATAGTCTTTAATTGATATAAATTGCTGCATTTCTACAAGACACCATATCTTTTCCATACTGCTACATTTTAACTGAAATTGGGAACAGAGATGGCAATGGCAACCCCCGACGGATTTTCTTGGGTTTTAATTTTTTTATTATCTTTCGTTGCTTACTTCTTTTAAGTCGGTGATTATTCAAAAATTTAATTTAATCCTTTTTCGATTACAACGTTACTGTCTTGGTAACTGTCTATTTGCTTTTCTTCTGTATGTTTGGTGTCTTAGAAAATATGATATCCCTACAGTTTACTCCCATAGTGCTCCATTCTATGATTTTATTTTTAACTTATTATTTGACTATTTATGATTATCTGATTTTTATGAAAAAAAGAAGAGCTCCAACATGAATTACAGTGTTGGGAAAAATGAAATAATTACAATTACAAATTTTAATTGTAATTGTTTTTGCAATTACATTTTGCCCAACACTGATGAATTACTAGCTACGTGCTTCCACATAGTTTCCGACGATGTTCTTCGGCTCTATCATCAGACGCTCAACAGTTCATATTGTAAAGAAGAAAAATATTTATTGCAGTGCTTTCTGGCGAGTTAAGACACCTATCTAAAAACCATCGCCGATGAATCTTAAACCTTTTACAGAAAACCGTATCTATATCGGTCAAACCGTTTTGGATATAAATGGAAACATTGCTTTTTGCAAGTGGCGTGTATTCCATACAGGCAAATAGACACTGTCTACCCTGACGATTTGCTTATTAAATAAAACAAAAAAAGAAATATCTCGCAACCGAAAACATGTTTTCGAAATTTCCGTACTCGCCTTTTCTTTATTAAAACGCGACAAGAAAACGTCACGGCAACCGTTCGCTCGAAAGAAAATTCGAATCGTGGCCGAACTTACACACATTCAAACTATTTCTAACACCACTATTTCGTATAATTACACGCGTGGATCTGTAGTGGTGGTGAATGTTTACACTCAAAACACACACACCATTTGATAAAGAGACAGTGTCTCCAGCCAATAGCAGCACCGGAAAAAGAAATTGTAAGAAAATATAACCAATAACATTCAAACGACTAAACGTTCATCACGACTAACAATATTATAACCATTATAATTTTGTTAGTAATGATTAAGTTAAACGATTCATTTTATCCATTAGAAAAAATAACATAGAACTTCATTAAAAAATAATAACATGTTCGTTAAATGTTATAACTTCTTTGAATAATTAACACGAACGAGCAATTGCTATTTTGTTATTTAAGCGCCCTCTAAACTTTTTTTAGTGATTTTCTCTTCCTTACTTATGTATGTTTAGGTACATATAAAAAAACATATGGCATTTACCGGCATTCGGTAACATTAATCTAGTTGTGTTTTAACTTTAATCGACTTTTATTTGTTGTTGCAGCTTTATAAGAATAACAAGTAATAATTTTGCTACCGACGAAATATTTTCAAAAATTTTTTCAGTTAAATAATGTATCGTAAATCCCAGTAAAATCACATTAACATTTGTTACATACAAATTATAAGTAAGTGCTTTTGTATACCCCATTGAAAATTTCTGTGCACGTCACTGGTTTTTGCAAACAAACAAACAATCTCTCACCCTAAACTCATATTATACCTTCACTGTTCCATTAGTGGGTAATTATTGATATCAAAATTAATACATAATTTACTTATATGGGTTATATTATATAGACGCCAGCAGTAGCATATGAATGAGCAACAACAAAAACTATAGAAATTTAGTAGAGATGGCACCGACTTCAGTTTACTGTTAAATTTAATTATATAGGTATTTCTATCGTATGTAGGTATAAAGTTATTTTTGTACTTAAGTTTCAATTAATGAAAGATAGAAGATTTTGTACTATTCAGCGTTGTTTTTTGAAGACTTAGTTTTTTTAGGAATTGGCTCATTAGGTTTAATTGACAGAAATGTGTCTAGATACGTCAGTAAAAATAGAATTAAGTCTTAAAATGGATTGTGGACATCTCACCCAAATTAGATTAAGCTTTCAAAAATTTCTTAAAAGTACACAGACATATAAATCGCATAAATAGTTAATAGCTTCATAATATGAAAATTAAACAATATTTTAACATTAAAATTTTTTCATGGCTTTTCAAATAAGTAAGTACCTACTTTTTAATACGGTTTTCTAGATGCGCCGCAAAAAATTTACAAGCGGAAAAATCATCTCGATATGCGTAAATAAATCTAGTTTAAGACTATAATTCATTGAATGTCCTAGTGTAGCATTATTCCTTTTATTCGTTACAAGAAAACTTTCACGATGAATATGTAAACATTTTTTAAAAAAGGAAAACTAAGAATGTATGCATACGTTCCTAAATATCATATGACTATATCTCTAAGCTGCTTGACTCACGCCTCGATTTTACGCGTTCTTTTTATTTTATTATTTTTTTTTTACAAAGTAACGTTAGTGTATTATGTTATGGATATGTTTTTCTCGTTTCTGTCGTTTCTTTAAACACGAAACTAGATAATATAACGAAAAGCTTCTGTAGAAACCATTTTATTATTGCCATACAACTTAAATAGAAAAAAAAACCAGATCTGAAATGTATCAGCACTTCATAAGAATCCAATTATGTTTCTCCGAAATACAGCGTCGTAGCTAATCAAGAACGAACTTATTTTTCGGTAACTCAGGACAAGCCTGGAAACCGATACGAAGTCCCCTACCAGTGATATTATGTTTTATGTGTGCCTTTTAGTCCTAAAACTCCCACGGTAGTCCTCTTCAGCGCATTGTCAAGGGGCTTCGAGATCTACGGCATGTACCGAACTCCCTTTTGCGCTTTGCCGAAGCAATTCTCGAGGGTAGTAACAGAACCCCACTGCATTCTCACAGTTTAACGGCAGCACGTGGCGCTGTCGTCCTTCTCCGGATCTCAGTATGGACCGAACGCCCCGCTCCGATTGGTCGTTACCCCGAAGGGGAACATCGTAGTCTCGTTTTCTGGCCTAGGCTACAGAAATATAGAATGAATCTACACAAATATATACCTATATGTATACAGCACTCCAAAATCTTTTTTCTCCATAATGTTACAATTTGGAAGTTATATAGTGCAAGAGGACTAAGATATACTGAATTTTAAGATCAGTGATATTTTTACTTCACTGACTATATGAAGACGTCTCGTCTGCACTGATTTTAATTTCAAATTTGAGTATTTTTCATTATGTACTTTACTTTACGAAGTGCTGACTTCGAAATTACACTCTCTCGCAACTCCAACCTTTTCCCCAACTTGTTCCCAATTTTGTTTAAACGCCCACACCCAATCATAAGTGTTCCGTTCCGTAAAAAGTAATACCATAAGTGTTCCGTTTTCCCAGTTACGAAATAAAACACTAAAAACTTGATGAAAAGAGATTCCTTCCAAATTTACTGAATATCTACAGCAACGGAGAAACGTTTTAGGCTTATAGTCTAAAACAATACTCAAGTGTGAATTTCTACTTGACAGTAGTTAGTAAAAAGTGCCGCTGTTCATTGTAAGCGGCATCCTTTTTGACTGTGCTCAATCAGAGATGCACACTTAAGTATTGTTCTAGAATACGGGCGTTATGTTTTGTTTAATCACCTCGATTACTGTCAGTTTGTCAGTCGTTGTTTTAGAGACTATTAAACATAAAGAGTAAAAAGTGTTGAAAAAAACAAGCTCTTATTAAAATACGAAAAAAAAAGCAAGATAGTTGCGGTAACCCGTAAGGAAATTATATATAATATGCAATTTCTTTAAAGGTCTCACGACAAGCAGTTAAATCGCATGAGAACATGAACATTCTGATCACATGTACATATAGTACATCTCTATTTAACCTACTTCTGCTGATGACACTTCTATAGAGCAGCCATATGCAACCTTTTTGTGGGTTTAGAGTTTACACAATACTATGAGTTTTATAAACTCCTCGCTATTTTTTTTTTTGTGTATTTTCATAAAACTTGTTTTTCTTTTTTTTTTCTTTCCGTTTATTTACACTTTTTTAGTTAGAAATATTTCTCAATCTATCCATTTCAAGTAACACATTGCAAGGTCAATTCTGACTATGTAATAAATAATAATAGACTTCACCTTACTCAGAGCTACATATGCTTGTCTGGCTGCAAAGAATCTTGAAACCAAATACGGTATAAAGGTACGGTAAATACGGTAGAAAGTCGTGTTTTGTTTTGTAAAGTTTCATGTCCATGCTATTTACCGTTGAGGAGTTCCTCATGAGAAGAAAATCCTGACTACAGCATCAGTTCATGGTTAAAATCATGATTAACTATCAAAATTAAATCTACATGCAAAATTTCGTATCTCTACTATTAATCGTTGAGGTGTGGAGACAATGCAGCATCACTTCATGGTGAATATTATGTTTAAGTATATAAATTAATCGTATATACGCAAAATTGTATCTATACTTATTAGCACAAAGAGACAATCTTGGCTGCAGCATCAAGTTAATGTCTATCATTTTAGTGATTGTAATCAGATTTGAAAAAGAGTCCAAATTTTCAAAGTTGTAAGTTTACAGAAAGTGGTTTAAAAGTGGTTAATTTGCAAGATTTTGAAGTCAAATAAAAGCCTATAATAATAATAAAAAAAAAAAACCTCGTGGTAGTAATATAGATTATAACAATAATTATATACTATAGACACGTAACCTTTTCAACGCGTACTGTAACTGACACGCACAAAAATTATAAGCTATTCACATCTACCAGCACGTAGCGTGTCCAGCACGTAATTGACAGGCAAGATACTTTCTTTTCACCTACGTACCATATTCATAACAACGTTGTCTGTGTCTGGACGTTGTTGGTGAGTTTATATCTACTGCATAGACACACACAGACACGAGTCGCAATGATGAGTGATGACTATCCGAATTCGTTGTTCGGAGCATTTGAATCAGATGCCTGGTACCGCGTTTTTCGGCCATAATTGTTCTGAATTACATTTGCATAGTATTTCCGAATTCGTTGGTGATGACCCACGACGGCCCGTCTCTGCACAGATACACTACGCTCACGCGCGTTAGATCTGAATACGCTTGCAAATAATGTACGTAATTATATTTTTTATCTGTGCTGGTACGTATCTGCGATGGTCGCTGTTTGCAGATGTGTATGGACCACTACCTCTATAATAAAGGTAAATTTTTTTAGTTTTTTTTTTATGAGAGAAATTACGTTTTGCGATCGGTAACTAATAGAATTGTGCAAATATTTGCTTATTGCACTTGTCCAATTTTTGGTACTTCAGTGCTAGTTAACGAATGTATACTAAATCACATACAGCCAATCTCCTAAAAAGAATTGTTATCACTATAAAGCTGGAAATAAAACACAGTATTATTAAATTACTTCGGCAATTAAAAATATAATTTGCCTCGAAAAGCACTTAGCTCATTCAATCAAAAACGTTCTAATTGCCGTCCATGTGAACGATCACCTTTGAGTTCGCTATTTGGCCGACATCGCTTGACGAACACGCGATCGCATGATTAGAACCTTTGGACCAATACCTTCAGGTATGTAATCAGTAGATAACTAAATATAAGATCAAAAATCTGATATCCAACAGAAAAGGACTTATTAATTTCATATTTTACTAATCTCATAGTTACTTATGTTTTATGTAACCTAGATGTTTTGTGGTGATTAAAATTCCACTAATAAATTACAATAATTTAACACTTATCCATTAATACACTCATCAAGTAATTTTATTCGACACGAATGTCTACGAACCTTTTTTCGTAACGTAAGAGTAACCTCCAGGTACCCCTGGGTGTGAGATTGATTTATATGGGCCTTTTACCTAAAACTTCTGCGGTGGTCATCGTCGGCACGCTTTAGAGGGGCTCTCGCGCTGTACTGAAGCAATTCCGGTGGGGTAAGGAGGGGCAATTAAGGAGCCCCCAACACTCTCGCAGTAGGGATGATCGATATAAATCGATATTATCGAAGCATCGATGTTTAGTGTGAAAACATCATCATCAAGATTAGATCCCCAAAAATATCGATGCATCAATGTTTTGAACTAAAATATCGAAAATCGACGTTTGTGCATTTGTTTGTTGTAAAATCAAATTAAACTAATGAAACCTTGCAAGGTATAGAACTTATTTTGCAAAAATCTGAAATTTCCAAACAATTTTTAAAATGTCGACTTATCAATACATATTTCGAACTTTAATGAACGAACGTTCTTAGTTTTTATGCTAAATATCACTACTATACAATATTTTTATTTCATCACTTGTTTTAGTTCCAAAAGATCGATGTTTTCGAACATCGATGTTTTATTTTGATGTTTATCGGACATCGATGTTTTCTTATCGATAGTGATATGGATGTCAACATCGATGTTTTTTTAATATCGCTCATTCCCATTACGCAGTGTAATGCTGACTACACGTGCTGTCGTCCTCTTCGGGATCGCATGGAAGGAAATTTATTTTAGTCGTTTCTTCTGAATTTTAAATTTCGCTAATAATAATTGTCAGAGGACATTTTACTTTTCTTGACCTTTCGTTAAATAGACCATCTATAACATCATCAGTAACATCTGTTGTGACTGTGGTCGTGACTGTTATGAACATGGTTACGAACTAAAGAAGAATACGAAGTTGTTTTTGGTCGATTTTGTTATTTGTGTCGTTGGTGATGGCATGTTACTGTAGAGTTCATTGAGAGCTGTAATGGAGTTGAGAAAGGGTTGATAGAGAATTTATTGCAATCAAAATTTATCTTTTCATTTTTAATCTTAGTGGTATTACGTCAAAATGTGCTTAGATAATACACGTAAAACAACATCTTCAGTACATAAACAGGAATAAATTTAAAAAAATATATAAACGAGAGCTACGTCGGCGGCACAGGTGAGGAGGTTTTTAAAAAGACTTATTGTTGCTGCGAAGCTGGAGATGAACTGATTTGCTTTAATTTTATTTTTAGTTTTAATTGTTATAATGGCAGGGGTACAAAGGTCTTATTCTAAATTAAAATTACTTCTTAGACTAACACCTTACTGCTATCTTAATAATAACACATCTCGAATACCGGACGGCTAATGATTACACACGTCCGCTCTTCAGATGTCTGAACAAGGCCTGCTTGTTCTTACGGTGACGCAACTCGAGCTTTACAATTATTTAATAATATAAAAATATAAAAAGCGATTACCGATTCAACGAAAATATGTAAACAAGATGAAATTCTCTGAATTCATTGCTGTCTGAAGCCTATTGCATTTACATATCTTTCTTCTACTCATAAACCTATACAAAATAGAAAATTGTTCTATAAAATGTATACTACCCTTTTTAAAATTTCCTTGTTTGTTAAGATACTTCTTTGGGAATTTTAGTATAAAAAGAACGTTACCGTGTCTTATTCTGATTCTTGGATTTTTGTTGTTGTAACCCAGTGAACACAATTATGTCGAACTGATGTCAGAATGACGTCATGCCACGTCATGATTTACGTAAGATGTGAGTCATATATGACTCATAATTTCCCACTTCCTGACGTAAGATTCTTACGTAAGATAGATGACGTAAATATGACCTCTGATTGACATCATTATGACTTAACTGGCGTCAGAATGACATAACTCTGATGTCATAGAAAAGTAAAAATGCTACCGAATGCTTACAGAAGTATGACGTCCAGCTGACTGCTGACTTGTCATTTAGCTGACGTCAATATGACATAAATTTAAGGTAATATATTGATGTCAAGTTGGTCCAAATCCTTACGTAACTGTGACGTATTGTTGACATTATTATAAAATACCTGAAGCTTTGATAACATTACAACTCGGATGTCATGATGATAGAAATTATTAAATGCTCACAATAATGTAATATTTAACGGACACAAGAAATAATTCACATAATCAGAAAAATTACTTAACCATACTTACCACCAAATTACCAAATTACAACCATAATTACTAAACCATATGTTTAATCCAAAATGAAAAAGTAATTTATTATCTTTATGTTTTGTAGTACTACGCTTTTAATAGTTTAAATTTAACTGATGACAAATAAAAATTATCAATCTCTTTTTACCATTTAACAAAAATGACAACAGTTAAAAAAATAACAATTACAGACTTCTAATGTAATGAGACATTGTATGAATATAATTACAAAATCTGAAATTGTCATATTTCTTAGTATAAAATTCATACTATGAATCAACGGACAAAGCTTAAAATTAAGAATAATATTGTGCTCACAAAATGAACTTATATCAATCATCAATAGTAATTATCGATTTTATTCTTTTTAACCACTCGAAAAAACCCAAAGAGTGAAAATGACAATTACAGGCTCTAGTACAGTCAATGCACATCAGTATTTTTTGTCATCAATGTCTGTAATTATTTATTTTCACTTATTAGAGTCAGAGACTAGCAAATAAATTTTAAATTATTAAATAGTATTGCGCAACTTACAACTTATCATAATAAAATTTAATAATTATTAATCTCTTTTTTAAATATTTATGAAAATAATCCAAAAAGTAAAAATAAAAATTACAGGTTCTAGTGCAGTCAATGCACATCAGTATTTTCTAGCATAAAAGTCTCTAATTATATCCACTTTCACTTAAATAATTAAACAGCATTTCGCAACTTACAACTAATTTCAATAAAATTTAATAATTATTAATCTCTTTTTTAAATATTTATCAAAAAAATCCAAAAAGTGAAAATGGCAATTACAGATTCTAGCGCAGTTAATGCACTTCAGTATGTTTTGTCATTAAAGTCTGAAATTATATCCACTTTCACTTTAATAATTAAATAGTATTGCGCAACTTATCAAGTTATTTTAATAAAATTTAATAATTATTAATCTAATTAAAATAATAATATTAATAATAATAACGTATAAATATACCGTCAAAAAATGAAACAATTTCATCATTTTCATCATACATTCACTTATAACAGAAAAGTAATTTAATATTCTAGTGATAATATTACCATCAAGAATGTCGAGCTTATTATTGGGTCCTTACATATGAAATTAGCGTTTTGTCGTACTGACCACTTTGATCTAAAATAAATCCTCTTTGGTTAAGAATTCCAAATTCAAATTTATAAATTCATTTAGCTGGTACATTTGAGTTTTGAAAACAGTCATTCATTTGTTTTTTTCCACATTATTTTTTTCTTTGGCGTCGCTTATTACCACACAATGGAAAACATGAAATATCGGTATATTTACGAGTACGAGTTCTACCGTGGCACCAGTGCTGCAGAAACAGCTCGAAGGATTAATGATGTGTACGGCGCTGGTGTCGCAAAAGAAAGTACGGTACGTTTTTGGTTTCAACGTTTTCGTTCTGGAAATTTCGACCTTCAGAACCAACCCCGTGCACGGGTGGAGACCAAAGTGGAAAATGAAGAATTAAAGGCTATTGTGGAAGCGGATCCATCACAAAGCACTTCAGAGATAGCTGCAGGCTTCGGGGTAAGTGACAAAACTGTATTAATCCACTTGAAGCTAATCGGCAAAGTAAAAAAACTTAAATGATGGGTACCTCATGAATTAAGTGAATCGAACTTGCAAACACGCGTCGACTGCTGTGTTACTTTGCTCAACCGACACAATAATGAAGGGATTTTAAATCGAATCATTACTTGTGATGAAAAGTGGATACTGTACGATAATCGGAAGCACTCGTCGCAATGGCTGAACCCTGGAGACCCAGCCAAATCCTGCCCTAAACGAAAATTGACTCAGAAAAAGTTACTTGTGTTTGGTGGACTAGCGCCGGTGTTGTTCACTACAGCTTTCTAAAATCTGGCCAAACGATTACGGCAGATATCTATTGTCAGCAACTGCAAACCATGAAGGAAGAACTAGCTGCTAAACAACCGAGATTGGTTAATCGCTCTAGGCCACTGCTGCTTCACGACAACGCAAGACCACACACTGCACAACAAACAACCACTAAGTTAGATGAGCTACAATTGGAATGTCTACGACATCCACCGTACTCCCCGGACCTTGCTCCAACAGATTACCATTTTTTCCGGAATTTGGACAACTTCATACAAGGAAAAAAATTCAACTCCGATGCAGCAGTCCAAACCGCCTTCAAAGAGTTTATTGATTCTCGCCCCCCTGGTTTTTTTAGTAAAGGGATCAATGAACTACCCATTAGATGGCAAAAGTGCATAGATAACAACGGTGCATACTTTGATTAACTAAATATATTTTACAAAAAAGAAATTGACTTTATATTCCTCCCGTACAAAACGCCATTTTCATATGTAAGGACCCAATATTATTGTGTGTAACTTGCACATCTGTGTCCTCATCACCAACTCCGCCACTTTTCGAAGTTGCTGCTCCTGGTTTATCATGATTAGATTCGCAACTGTTTATGAGTGCCTTTGCACGAGTCACAGTCCTAGTAATAGAATCCTCTGAATCTTCACTACCATCATTAGTTCCACTGAATCTTTCACGGTTATTTATTGGTCGGGCACTCTCTAAAGCAGAGTTTACAGGAAACAGGCAACCCCGGAGCTAACAAATAAATTATAACATTTATATTCATGAAAATCAATACATACAATGCATTTACTTAAGAAAAGATACTGCTATGGTAATAATAACTACCAATAACATTATGAATAACAAATAATTTTATAAGTTTTTCGAATTAAGAGCAAAATAGTTTTTAAATAAAGGAAAACCAATTATTTTATGTATTAAAAATTTCTACCTGGTCTAATTCTTTCATTGTCATCATCAGAACTCGAGGAAGAAAGTCGATTTTTATTGTTAACTTTTTTTAAGGCATTTCGAACTGGCGAAGTGACTGTCCTTTTTCTCTGCCCCCGTCCTAAAGTCTCTGGCGCTGATGAGTACTGTGAGTCGTTATTAGCTGCTTCTCTTGCGCTTTCCAAAGATCCTACGATCATCACAAAAATTATTAATCGTTATTTGAGTTTCATACTAAATTAATAATTAACTAGTAATTCACAGACATCTTCAAGACATTTTTCAATATTCAATTTTTATACAGAATTTATAACATGAATAAATAAATGTCTCGGTTCAATAATTGACACGGAAGCTAGCAGAGATATGACATTTTTTTCTATCAGTCAACCATTAAAAAAATACAGATGTAGAAATCTGTTGCTTTCAGTATAATAAGTAACTAATACCAGAGTATTTTAAAATTTGTATCTCGTGAATCGTCCAGTCCTTAGCTGGTGTTTCTCTGTTCTTAATCTTTTGGCTAATATTTTTCACCTTTGGCCCTGGCCACTGACATGCTATCTTGTCCTTGAATGTTTTTCATACAGAAGCCAATTTGTAGGTATTTCCGAATATGAATTAAATTCAGTGAAAAATACAACAGCGTAATCTTTAGTAGTCTTGATTGTCGTACTAAAAATTAAAAATGTTGATTTTATAGTTTTGAAAAAATATTATTATAATTTTAGGTTAGGTCACTTGTATTATTGTAACTGTTGTTGATTAATGTAATGTAGTAATATATACTTACATCTTACTCATCTTTCGTAGAGGTTTTTTTAGATGTAATTAATTTTTTAATTAAAAAATAATCACTATCACTGTTTTTATGTAAACCAATAACTATGTAAACGAGTAAATACACCGGTAGGGAATAGAAACTACCATAGATAAGAATATGTACGGGAAACTACTGCGCAATGCGCGGCCCGCGCTTTTTATATCTACAAAAATTAATTTCTCTATTGCGTTCCTGCGACTTTTAAATAAAAATCTCTGAAAATAATTTTTCTTTACAAAGAATTTTGATAGCAATTAATTTTAATGTTATTATTGGCCTATATTTAAAAAGACTAAAAAAAGTTTTTTCACAATTGAATTACGCGGTAAATTGCACAAAATGGCTGCTCAACAACTAATCACACGAAACAATCCTTCATAACCACGCATAAATTTATGTTTATATATATCTATATACATACATTTCAAGTTTTAACTGTTGTATATAAATATATAATAGTTTTTTAGCTGACTTTTATAAATATTTAATTAATATTGCTTGCGAATACAAGTGTAGCCATTAATATAAAAATCGAGTTGATATTTCAGGATATTTGACTTTTTATATTTTATATACTGAGTATCCATTTTTTTTTAATTAAAAAATTAACCTCAATACTAAATATTGTGTTTTTATACCTACATATCTTTCGATTTTAAATATTTTTTATACAGTCGGGACATTAATATTATGTCAGTTGTATGTAAGAGAATGACCCGAAGCTGATGCTTAAGTATGACGTTCATTGTACATCTATTTTACGTAAAAATATGAGCTGTTTCTTACGTAAGCATATGACGGTATTATGATATCACTTTAACGTCAAAATATGACTTGTAATTTATGTAAATTTATGATTTATTTCTTACGTAAATAGTATATAAATTTATGACTTTGATGTGACGTCACAGTATGATAGGGATATGATATAATATTTACGTAATATTTGAGTCACAATTATGACGTCATATAAAAGTCAAATTTTAGGTCAGTACTATGTCATAATGATGTCATACTATATGACATCACATCAAAGTCATTAATAAAGTCATTTTTATGTCATATCTATGTAAAAATTCTATGACCTCTGTGTGACCTATCTATGACGTCATATGAAGGTCATGTGTTTACTGGGAATAAATATCAAAAACGATATTACATACATATTATGTACATTTTTGCGTTTAGATACTGTTTATCCCGCATGAGTAATAGAAATATCATATTGTATCCCTGTACGTGAGTTGAAATTGCTTTAAACGGTAAGTGGTGAACTGTGTAATCATTACGATAAAAATATTCTTTAATGTCAGTATCCGAGTCATTCCGCCCCATTTTACACCAATAATAATCCCCTCACAGAAATATTCCTGACTACACCTCTGCCTAATTACTTTACAAAAACGTCTAATGGTCCGCCTGTAATAGATTAAGAACAATGGTAATGCGATATAGATCTACCACTCAAACGCAACGTTACATTTAGAAATACAAGCGAAGAAGTAAAATCCATTCCTAATGTATCCATATCATGGTAAGTACCTGGTTTTACCACTGGTCGTAAAGTGTACCAGGGCATAGGACATATTGTGACAATATGGCGTATAGATAGATAGATAACTCTTTATTGCCAACGCATCAGGGTAGAAATAAAATCAACATTAACGTTTATAAAAATAAAAGTGTAACAACAGGCGGTCTTATCGCTTAGAGCGATCTCTTCCAGGCAAACATAGGGTGCATGGTACCATTGAAATGATCTCTGCAATATCCTGAGGATGTTTCATTTTTCGTCATTTGGGCGGAAAATAGGTAAAATTATAAGAATTCATCACATTAAATTGACTGTGACAGAGAAAGAGACGAACACACGGTCCGAACAATAGACGCATGAGTAATCTTATAAAGGTTCCGCTTCTCATTTTAAAGTACGGAGCCCTAAAACTGAAATTTAATTATCTATTTATTTATTTAACAACAAAAATGAATGAACAATTAGGAAAGTACCGAAAAAATTGACAAATATTTATAAATAATAACAATATTTTTGCAACTGTTATACTAGTGTTAACTGTATCGTGGCAAACAGCAAGATATAATAATAATAGTTTCATTCACATTAAAAAAATTCGAATTAAATAACAATATAATAATTATTATAAAAAATAAAAATACAATAGATTTATAGAGTATGTAACGAATTAATTTAAAACAATTTATTACAGTTACGATGCGCACGTGTTCAAAATTTGTACATAGGATTTTGCAAGCATTTGTACAAAGTACGCAGGATGTCGTTCTTTGATTCACGTATGTGGGACCAGAATGTTGCTATACGTGATCTTAAAATGGCATAGAAATCCGGAATTCGTGCGTCGACAAACATCTTAACGCACTACAGTATCTCGACAGTTTCATTAGGATGCAATAGGCATCATTGTATTGTACTCTAATGATGCCTAATGACTTTTTGGTACATCGGACACCAAGATTTGAGCCAAAGATGACATGTATAAAAGCATAAACAATATGGCATAAACAATGTACGCTTAATAAAACATAAAAAACTTGCAATTATATCACACCGCACAGCCCTTCTTTTGCGCTCAACATCCATGTCATCCCGGAGATTCTCTGTTAACAGATGTCCCAAATACCTGAAACTCTTTACTTTCCTAACCACAGCATTGTCTAGAAACACCGGGTGTGCCCTCGCCGGAACTCCCCCAGATCCAAACACCATCATCCCAGTTTTAGTGACAATATATTTTAAACCATGGTCACACGCGTATTTCTCACAAATATTCATTAATTTTCTTATTATTTAATTTAATTTAATGTACTTATTTGGAACATATATTATAAATTTTAGCTGTCATCAATCCTCCATATAAACTTTAAGTGTACCTTTCACACTCCTCCGTCCGCGCAATTGTCTTAAAAAGGGAACCGAAGTTTTCACTTCATGTATTAAGATATATATTACACACATACAAATTAAATAAATGTAGGACCTTTGTAAGACTTAAAGGTATTTTTTTATAAATTAAATATAATATGTACATTTTACACCCATCCATTCAATACATAAGTCAATAACGATTCCATAAATTGATAAAGGCCCATAAACTAATAACAACTTATAAAAAGTTATAAAACATGTGAGACAATTAGGTGCATATACGTTAAACTTAATTATATTATCATTATCACGCACATCATAATATTAAAAGATGACGCACGTTCCCATGTTCCCGAAAATATTAAGTACTTTAAATAGATCTGTCTGTTTATATGACTGCGCTAATCTTGAAAACTACTATACGGCTTTAAACACGATTTTAGAATAGTCTGCATTTCTCGAAAAAAAAGTTATTAACTTATTGGAGCTCAAGATGTATTACCGTATTAATTCATCACGTCATCATAGATGATTTAATATATCGGTAAAAAAATCTCACTCGGGCGAAGCCGGGCTGTGTCTCAAGTTTCACGTTTTTTAACTTTTGATTTAATTAAAAACTAGATACGGTTTGCTAGAATATTGTGTGCTGTTAAGACGGACGAAATACATACCTACTGTACTCACAATCACAATGTATTTGTTTATATATCTATTTAGCAATTTATTGTACAGGACAACATATAAAAAAGTACATACAGAAAAAAGAGCCAAAGGTACCGCTTATTAATATAAGAAATTTCTCCCAGCGGATGTATATTATATGACGAGGCAAAAGAAATAGAATTACGCAATACACTGTAGCGAGAGTGAGATGAGCGGTCATTAGTCGTGTAGTTTCGAGTTGTTTCGACTTTGGTCGGCGAAGTTACAGATCACATTGAACGAATATATTACAGACTAGTAAAAAATGTTTCTTTATTCCAGTTTATTCGCATTACTCACCAGTAGACACATCGATCACGAGGTATAACATTTTGTTATTCTATGCCGAATTCCGACTGAAGCCGAGTGTACCACCAGCATAATATCCGGAGCATGATGGGACTCATTTTTCGCCGTCTTATATTTTGAATAATGGTCACCAGACAACTGATTACCGGCTCTTCACTTACTACCGCTCCCATCTCCGTTCGCATCAATTTGAAATTATTACGATTTACCGGATGATGCCGACAAACCTTTCTACCAATTTCCCTTTTAGGATCAACATACACGGAATTAACTTATGAGTTTTAACCCTTTATATTATGTTATTGTATTATTTTGAGAAACAATTACATATTTGTTAGTAATGTCGAAAAACTCCGACATATGTAGAGATATATTTGTTTTATGTGTATGTAATTAAACTAGTTCGTAAACACGGTAGTTAAAGATTATCTAGATCTTCCAAACGGATTCGATTCCTGGCCAAGTTAATTTAGAAAATGCACTTTTCTAAATTGCATATGATTGTGAACTTTACTGGGTCCTCTCTCAGTTCTTTATGTGATACCTATTAGTCACAGAAAACCTAATGTAGAGATGTAAGTTGACCAAAGCGACGTTTGAAACACGCCGTCGTTTTACGAATGTGGCGGTCGCTATCGCAAAACGACAGTCACGTACGGTTACATTCGTCATAATACTATTACGACCAATCAAACTTTTAATTTTGGCTTCATTACATACATATATAACGTTTACAGAATATCATTACTTACATTATTTTATGATTTATTTATAATAGTAACATATTTATAGTAGTATTTAATGTATGTATAAAGAAGCTAGTAACAACACTACCTTAGAATATATAGAACAAACAAAAAACTGCGAGTTTAAATAAACGTGTAAAAATTTGTTTCTCCACATGACGCCCGTTGGCGCAGTGGCATAGCATCTGCTTTCCAAGCTTAGGGTCCCGGGTTCGGTCCCCGGTCAGGTCAATTTAGGAAACGAACTTTTCTAAATTGGCTTGGAGTCTGGGTGTTACTGAGAACTCCCCCAGAGTTCGTTGTGTGGTACCCATAGTACAAGCTTACTGCTTAGTTTGGGGTCACATAATCTGTGTAATTGTCTGGAGTATTATTATTATGGAGTATTATAACCCGCAATGAGACATAGTTGCCAGTTATTTATAAATTACATATTTGGGACATATTATATACATATGTAT
Source organism: Zeuzera pyrina (assembly GCA_907165235.1). Taxonomy (NCBI): domain Eukaryota; kingdom Metazoa; phylum Arthropoda; class Insecta; order Lepidoptera; family Cossidae; genus Zeuzera; species Zeuzera pyrina. The sequence continues at coordinate 19,310,310 of OU015625.1, read as the reverse complement.
GTGTATATAGGTAACTATATACTAGCTCTTGGCCACTGCTTCGTCTGTTTAATTTTTTTATGCTGACTTTAATACCTTTTACACCCTCTGAGGGGCTGATTTTTAAAAATTGAAGAAATACGTGTTTAATTATTTATTTATTCCATAGATACCTTACACAAAGTTTTAAATTACTAAAGCTTTTAATGTTTTTCCTCTGAATATAGTTACAACTTTCTAGATCCAACGGCTCACAAATCCACGTAAAGTAAAATAAAGGGATATCTAATTGTTATCATATCATATTCATATCTTTTATACGCTAAAGTTAGATGTGTATGTAAAATTTTTCGTTTATGTTATACAAAAAGTTTTCCCTTTTCACGCACGATTAAATATCAATGCACGTAACAAAAATTTACATAGTCCAAAGAACGGACGGTCCGAGATTTTATATTGTTTATTTTATTTGCTTTTTATTCGTCGAGCTGGCTCTTCCAAGTTAACGACCGTAAAAGGAAATCGTATCGTTAAGCGACAAGGAAAAACAGTTATCAAAAGAAACAAAACAGTTATTAATACCCCTTCGGTCCGCAGCAACGTTTCGTTTGTACCCGTCGCCAGTGAGTGCTTGTTTCTACGTTTTTTTTTTCATTATATACTTTAATAACATCCAATCGTAGACGTCACAAATTTAGAGTGCGCATCGCGTATTACAAAAGCAAATTAATGAAAATAAATCGCCCTACCCGCAATCAAGATACGCATTTATTTGTTAGATTTAGATTAATTCATAGTATAGCACGAATACAAGTTAACAAATAAATTTAAATCTAAATACATACCCTAATGCATAAAAAAATTAATCAAATATTATTACAGTAACTACACTGTAATTTTTAGAAGGTTACAGGTTCCGTTTTATTTTATAATAATTTCCTTTTCTTATCCTTTTAAAGAGCTTCAGACTGTACTCCAAAATTTATAGTATAAATTAGTATCATATCTGACGCACTACATCCATTGTATAATAATTTACATAAACGTGGTTTGGCTAAATTAGCACCAAGATTTAATATTCGTTATTAGGATTATTTATTGATTATTATTGGAGGTATTGAAGGCTTCAATGGCTTTGTCGTAACATGAGCAATTTTGAACGGTACTTTAAATTTACATCAAATAAACCGATCGATCATCATTTTGTTTGAAAACATCACACACAGCAATTATTTTAATATTTCTACGTTACGGCACTGTTTTCTAACAAAAGGGCACCCAATCGATTTACGGCTAACTATGCGTCGTATTTACAAATACATCGACTCATTTTTGTTGTTTCACTTAATATGAAGTACGCATCTCGGAGTCTATCCTTTTATTATGTCTATGCATCCAGCCTACTGAACGTTGAGCTTGTAGAAAATGAAAAATATAATGCAGCTGCTTATCTTCCCGCGCAAGTCATAAATGTCGGCCGATGGATAGAAAGTATCAGTTTCTTCTTCTCCATTTCTAAATTCAATTAAACAGTTAAACTTCTAGCACGAAGTAAAGCTGGCGTAAAGATACATGTTATGTACATTTATAACCAGGAACTACTTTTAGATAAATATAATTTAGCCTTCATTTACGTTTATCGCTACAGAAATGCTGAGAATTAGACCTACACATCTTCTTCCACTGCTGGCGCTGTGGGTATCTTCAGCTGGCGAGTTACATCCCTGTATCAGACGTATTTATTTAGGACGAGTAGAACAATTCGATGATAAGGGACGAAAATGCTGGGACGTGTTGAAGGTGCCATCATGCGGAGGAAGATGTGATTCCAGAGAAGTAAGAGATTTGAGCATTACCAATTTCATTGAGTCTTTTTTTTTGACTTAAATATAATACACTGTTACTACCTGTGTATTCGACGAAATACTTATATCCCCAACGGGGTTGTCAGAGAAGACGGAGCGCCAAGCGTCGCGGCCCTTACATACTTCTTTCGCTTCCTCAAATACTCAATGAAAACAAAAAACAAAATGAAATACCAAACTATAAAATTCAAGAAAGATTGGCAGAAAGAATGCAAGGATGTTGTTACGAGCTTGAGTAATCAAATACCAGTTAAGGATACCAATTTATTTTCGTTTGTACACAAAGGTATCGAGAACACGCGAACGTAATTGCGGCGTTCCTAGTTTTCGTAGTCGTCCCTCGCGTAGTATTTACCGAAGGTGGTATCCGCTTCACTCGCAAACAACAGTTCCGAATCGCAGTAGTCTTCTTTCCAGAGTGATTGTAGTAGCCGTCGTAGAAGCCTTCATAATTCGCCTTGATTCGCCTTGATTCGCCTTGATATATTATCGCTTCTATCGATAATCAAAAAAAAATCGTGGTAGAGCCATGAATCCTCCAGAATTGAGCCGGCTCGTTCGGTGAAATATCACCCTCTCACAGAATATTGGCGTGAAATAACATCATCTATTGCTGTTATTAATCGTTCCGTGAGAGAGTGTCGGTAGCCCATCTCCCCTCTTCCGCTTTCCCTTCCCCTCCCTTCCATTAAAGACCGACAACGCATCCGTGACTCCACGGACGTTGCGGGTGTCCATGGACGGCAGTGATCACTTTTCATCAGGTGACTCGCTTGCTCGTTTACCTTCTCTTTTATAAAAAGAAAAATAACTTACTCGACAGACGTATCGTTTTATTTATAGCCCGACAAAACGAGGGGGAAACTACTAGAGCATTCCCGGTCGCTAATAATAAGAGTTCATAATAATAGAGAGGATGGAACCTTATAGATAATTCTAAACTAATAATAATCGATGTCGCCGCCAATTTACACGAATACATAACATGTCATCGCTCCAGAATTTTCAAATTACAACTTGGTTCTTGTTTCTTAATTTCTCCTAAAATAATCGATAGTACAGACCTTAAAGTTAACAATGCGTTCATAGGTTAGGCCCTTTAAAGCCTAGGTTTCGAGATATAAGCATAAAGATGTAATATATTCACGTTTTATTAAGTATCCTATCGTTACACATAAAGTTATTTGTATACTACTCTGTCAAAGAAGTACCGGGAAATGATCAATAATACACGAAATGTTAGTTATTCATCCAAATTTATTTTATCACCTTCAAAGTATGCTCCTTCAGAAACGATACACTTACGCCAACGAATAATCCAATCATCAAAACATTTTTTAAACGCTTTTTCCGGAATTGAGTTCAGTGCTCGCCGCGAATTGTCCTTTATGTCTTCTATCGAATGGAAACGGGTGCCACGAAGTGGTAATTTGAGTTTAGGAAAAAGAAAGAAGTCGGCTGGAGCCATATCTTGTGTATAAAGTGATTGCTCGATGGTATTTGTTGAGTTTTTGGTCAAAAATTCGTTCACAATGATGGCCTTGTGCGAAGGCGCATTATCGTGGTGCAAAATCCATGAATTTTCTTTCCACAAATCTGGCATTTTTCGTCGAATTTGCTCTCTTAAACGTCGCATAACGCCCAAATAATGTTCTTTATTTACCGTTTGACCTTCCGGCAAGAATTCCGAGTGCACAACACCGCGATAGTTAAAGAAAACAGTCAACATGACTTTGACTTTTGATCGACTTTGGCGTGGTTTTTTCGGTTTCGGTTCAGTTGGAAGGCGCCACTCCGAGCTTGTTGACTAGTTTGCATGTCAAACCCGTAAACCCACGTCTCGTCACCAGTAACAATGCGTTTCATGAATGTTGGGTCGGAATTGACTCGTTCTAGCATGTCCTCAGCAACTCTTATGCGATTGTGTTTTTGAAGAAAATTCAGGTCTTTTGGGACTAGCCGAGCGGCAACATATTTCATACCCAAGTGATTATTTAAAATGGTACGGATCGACTCGTGAGACAGAAAGTTCGGCGGCTATCTCTCTCAAACTTGAATGACGATTTTCAGTCACTATTTCCTTCACTTTTGCGATGTTAACTTCAGTTGCAGACGTTGATGGCCTACCAGAGCGAGGCAAATCTTCCATCACATCTCGACCGCTTTTGAACGCTTTGTACCACTCATAAGCACGTGTTTTTGATAAAGTGGATTCACCGTAAGCCTTCTGTAACGCTTTCAGTGACTCCAAACACTAAATTTCATTGGCGATGCAAAATTTAAGACAAACTCTTTGTTCGATATTTTTGTCCATTATGAAATTCGCAATATACACTAGAATGATATAACTAAAAACAGCACTGTATTTAATCTAAATAACAGATGCAACTCAACCTCCGCGCCAAAATGGAAAACAGTTGTGCCAATCTTACAACAACAAAAAAAAAACAATAAATTGAATTTGGAACCACAAACAAACCATCCATTCCCCATACTTTCTTGACTGAATGTATATGTGATGAATTCCTAAAATTTTTAGCTATTTTCCGCTCAAACTCCGAAAATCACCAATCGACACGTGTTTCGCCTCTCAACGAAGCATCCTCATTATAAACCAGAGATCTGACTCAGTTAGCTAACCAGCATCAAAAGGTAATACAAGACAAATATTATGTTACACATATATTAAACATTTTATTGTCATTTTAATATACACATATATTTTGTTCTTCAAAATTTAATTTTTAATTATAATTTATTTTACTTTATTTTATCTATAAATATACTTACATAATATTTATAGTCTATTATATCAACACTAAAACTAAGCACAGCTTGTAGTTACCGTATTCCCTGTAAACATTTAAAATAATGCCTTAACCTACTATTAATTCACTTAGGAACCAACAGAAATAAATCATATGAGGAAGGAGACAGTATTACGAAAGCACTTCTTCTTCATTTAATTAATTAAAAAATAAAAAATCCTGCACCGAAATCGGTGCTGGTTAGCTGACCTAGTGGTGTTTGGAGTGTGAACGGAAAATAGCTATACATTGTAGGAATTCATCACATGAAATGGATTTCCGCAAAATAACACCTGAGTCTATACAATTATTTGGATATACATAATATGTACACACGTACTTCACACAGCATTTATTCGTTATTTCTGGTTGCAATTAGCGTTTGGCGTAGTGATGAACGTATCTATTAAAGAGCGGAGAGTCCCGAATTTAACCCTAGAACTCTACGTGGGGTGCTAGGTGCACCCCAGGTTGATTTGTATTTGAAATAATTTTGTTTGTACTGTACTCACAAGTTTAAGCGTCCTTGTATTTTAGTTTAGTGCTACCCACTACTGATTAATAAGACAAGAGGCAACAGCCGCGCTGTGTGGATGTGACTATAAGTGACGTGGGGTACCTCGATACCCCATTGTAGGAATACGGTAGGTATTATAATTTTATATGTCATAGTTTTTCCAATATATTTCATATATTAATGTATTTTAAACTTCTACCACCGACGTGCAGTATCACAAACCGCTCGCGTTTTCAAAATTTCCTGATTGCAATGTTCCCGTCCCCCACTCACCAGTACGTCTCAGTAGCCACGAGTTTAGTTGCGTAGTGGCAAGTAGTATATGTGTCGTGCTGTAATTTACACGTCAGTTAGTTTCGATGAAATTATCTCAAAACATGAGACGGTAAGGAAAAATAAAAGTTATGGAAGTGCCAACAGTTCTTTTTATCTTTTTCATTTAGTAACGAACATTTGGAGGAACGCTTCCAAAAAGACAATTTTTAAGAGGGATATGAAGAGGTCTATTGTAGCTATCCTCAAAAAACCTACGCGTACTCAAAGCCCAGTGCATCAGATACAGGGATGTTGTTGCTTTTGTCCAAGTAATAAGAACCGTAAAAGCAAGACGACGTGCCATAAATGTAAAATTACAATTTGTTTGGAGCACCAGGTAAAAGTTAATAAAAAAAGATCAAATTAATATTAAATTTATATTTCAAACCAGATTTGTAACATCAAGTTCCTACTATTTGATAATAAAAAATTAGTTTCACTCAATGGTTTTTATTTGAAAATTTATAGGTATTCTAATATGGGATACTCCAGCACCCCTGTGTATGAATAGCAAGTGTGACAGATATTGTAGGGTTCCAGGTTTAATTTTAGGTCTGATCAAATAGGAAAAACGAACTTTTCTAAATTGCCTTGAATTCTGAGTGTTAGTGAGTGCTTTACCTTAGTTCAAAGCCAAATCAAAAGATCAACCACGCGACCAGTAAGTGAAGTTATCACCTACGTTGTCGATGATTATGTTGTGTGATTACATGAATGTGTGTGTGAGTAGGCTCCTATACTATTCGGTTAAGTGTGCCACTTGACTGAATAGCCAATTGACATTATTTTACATCCAAGAACGCCGAAATAATTTAATAAGTTTTAAATTTTGGCAGAATCTAGCTAAAAAGTATATTAATGAATTATTAAATATTATATTCATACATGTTTACCGCTATTAATTCTTCCATCCGGAGAAACTCTCAGCCGCGGCTTAGAAGTTACGTCTTCCTCTCCACCACTGCCAGTATCAAAAGTAACAGGAATAACTATTTCATAGGCAATAGACTTAAAAGAGCGCTAGTAGTCAACAGTCTTGTTTATCTATCACAAGTAGAATGTTTTTTTTTTGTCGCCGAAAATTGAATACCTAGTCTTTAGCGGGAAAAATGGATGAAACGGTGATATTGTTTACCCACGTCTCTGTCATGTGAAATTTGAATTGCAGTATAGTGGTAGTTGTGCGTGACCCGGCTGGGATACGATTCCCGATCGCCTCGAGGCCACTGAGCACACGCGAACTAAACCGCACACACGCCAGTCCACTAACTGCGACGCGCAACAGGAGCGGGATGCGGTCGAAATAAAACACTTCTTTTTCTGTCGATGCGAGCTTGAGTGTTTTTACAGTTTTCTTATACTTTAGTGTAGGTAGGGGATTGGACGGCGGCGGTGCTGGACGCTGGTTTCCGCCTTTTAAGTTACCAAACAATGTGTCCGCAGCTAGCGGGTACTACAGCTATATCGATTCGGGACGGGAAGTTCTTTTATCCAAGTATGACGCTACAACTTGGACGACACGTGTTGGCATACCTTGGGCTATCAGTTTGTAGCACAGGCCAGTGTGCCAGACTCGATCGAAGGCCTTCTCCATGTCGAGGAATACTGCCGCCAAGTGTTCCTTCTTGTTGACCGCCTGGGCCATGTGGTGCAGTACCCTCGACAGCTAGAAGGTGGTACTATGATCTTGTCGGAAGCCAAATTGCTCCTCTTGCGGCGTAAAGCTTCGGTCCATTTCCTGTAGGAGGAGTCCCTCGAAGACCTTCGAGAGGCTGGAAAGCAGTGTGATGGGTCGGTAGCCTCCTGGAACTGACGTGTTCTTCCGCTGTTTTGGTATCATGATGACACGGCCGAGCTTCCAGTCCTCCGGAGTGTCTCGTGCGCATAACACCGTTAAACAGCCTGGTGATGGTGGTGACCAGGCGGGGCGGGATGCAGCGTAACGCTGCATTTAGAATCCTGTCGACTCCAGGTGCCTTCCGCGCCTTCAATTTGGACAGAGCGCGTTGAACCCTGGCTGGGGAAAATACTATGGGCTCCATATCGGGTGGGAGGGAGGTGGTGAGGGATTCCTGGACCACTCTGCTGACCTCTGCCAGATGGCTGGCCTCCTGGGAATTGATAGGGGCAAATTGCCCCTCCAGATGGGCCGCAAAAATCTTGGCCCTGTCTTCCACACGGTAGCGTGGCTGGCCGTCTTCATGTGTCAGGGGCCTGATCGGTTGATCGGTGATTTGGTCATCAATCGGCAGAGTCGGTGCATTGAGCTCCAATCTCTCATAGACTCGGTGATGGGCCTCTCCCGCCTGTCTGCCGCATGTTCTTTAAGCTCGTTGGTGACCCACTGGGCTAGTTGGTTGAGCCTCGTCTTGGTGGCCGGACATCTGTTTGATTGCCATCTCCTACGCACCTTCCTTTTCTCAAGGATGAGTGTGTGGATACTCTGCGGCAGCTCTTTGCATACTCCCCGTAGTATGGTCGCCTTGGTGGAGGCCTTCAGTGCTGTGTGGATGCAGGCGGTAATGTCCGCCGTAATGGTTTCCACGTCCTCCACCGTCCTGACAGGTCTAGTGGGAGTTGTTTCTAAACATAACTTGGAGAACTTTTCCCAGTCTTATTCTGGGAGGTGGTGGTAGGAGGGCTCTCAGCGGGGTTACGCCTAGCTCTGCCAGCACTGGCTGGTGGTCAGAGCCGGTGTGGTAATCAAGGACTGTCAGGTCCATGGTGATCCCACTGCTCCAATGGACTACGACATCAAGGACGTCCGGGGAGTACATTTCTTGGAACGGGTAGTAGGTAGGGCTGTCAGGTCCCCATACTTCGTACCCGTGGATCTCAGCGTCCTGTAGTAATCTGGATCCGACGGCATTGGTCGTTGCCGAGCCTCACGCCGTGTTCTAATCGCCTGCCAGGAAAGTGGGATGCGGTGAGTTGATAAGGTCCCCGATCTCCTGTACATTGAGCGCATTGGCGCCCGGCCGGTAGATTGCAAACAGGCGAATGGGCGTTTGTCCCACGCAGATTTTGAACCCCAATGCGTGCAGAGAGGAAAGGTCTCGGTGAGGTAGTGCTTGGTGTAGCAGTCTTCTCTTTACCAGCACCACTAATCCTCTGCGGCGGCTTGACAGTGGAATCTTGCACATCTTCCTGGGTGTTGGGGGACTCCTGCGGATGCTTGGACTTCTTCTTTTTCTTAGGCTTCTTGTTTTTTCCGTGAGCTGCTGTTCCGGCGCTTCGAGTTAGGGCGTCATTTGCTGGGGCCATTAAAGTTGCCCGCGAGTATTCTTAAACCCACTTGGGTTTGGGAGCAGCTGTGGAATTCTCCAGAGTGGTTACTAGTGGCTTCATAGGTAGGGCTTGAGTCCTGACTGCTGTCCCCGCCTTCTTGTTCTTTAGTTCGCGTGTGCGAACGCGGCAGGTCAGGGCATTTGCAGTTAGCGCATGTTGGCGGGTCTTCTCTCCGGCGTGGGCATTCACTCGCTCTGTGAGCTCCTCCGCACCACACACAGGCCATCGGTCGGTGGCAGTTGTGGAAAGAGTGGTGGAACTGCTGGCATCGGTGGCAGGTTTCATAGATTGCCGGGGTAGCGGTCGTCGTGCGTTTCAGCTCCGCGAAGAATATGCAGCCTGGACGGCCCGCTCGGGCTCGAATGGGTCTAACATACTCCGCTTGGAACCCCAGATCGCATAATTCCTCCTTGATTTCTTCGGGATCCGTGTTAGAAGGAATGCTTCTGATGGCTACCTTAATGTTGCGGTCATTGGAGAGGGGGAGTGGGCGGGCATTTGAGGGCCGTCCCATTTTGGCTTTAAGGGCCTTGAAATGTTTGGCCCAATTTGGCATCTCCTCTACCACAAGTGGTGGGTAACGTGGCTGTCTCTTTTCACCGGGCTGTTTCCCTGGGTTGAGATGGGAGGCCGGCTGGGTCACGGCCGGATCCCCAGGGTGCAGTGGTGGCATTTCCTGTGCTGATAGTGTCTCAGTGACGGCTGATGAGGGACCTGGTCCACCCTGCCTTTGCGGGAGCGGCACTTGCTGGCTTCTCACGGTGTCAGTGGTCGGCTTCGCCTTCACTACCGCGGCGAAACTCGGCGGGATCACTAGTGGAGCAATCGGCAACGTTGAAAAAGGGGTCCCTCGGCTCCTCAGATTCTCCTCCTCGATTACGATCTTTCCCTACTGCATATCAATTTCGATGGGTCGGAATTGTCCGGCCGGCGTAGACGGTGGCGCCGCCCTGTGGATTTCACGTTTATTGTCTTGTCTCAGTGGCGCCGCTGCGGGCGTCCTCGGCAACACGGGTGGAACCGTAGGTCGCATAGATAGTGGCGCCGCTCTGCGGATGTTTTCGGAACTATCCGAGCTCCGTGGCGCCACTGCGGGCAATCTCGGAGTTACGACGCCGTGTCGTTTGTTTCGCCTGAGACGAGTCTCCATTTTGTTGGCTTCTAGTTTGCGTGGCTCTCGGGTTTAGTTCGCACTCGGATTTAGTTCTCCCCGCTGCGCTTCACAACTTGTAACGGCCGAAGCGAGGTGGTTTATTCGTAACGTTATTCAACAATAGCGTACTAAATATGCCGAAAAAGGTGAGGTCCGTGCGGTGATTCGGTACGGCGGCACTATCTCTTTCCATGCAGCTCAGTCTCTTTTTATACCTTGTCTATCGCTTTCTGGCCGGGCGCTCCGCGTTGCGGACACCTCCGATTGGTCGCCTGTTGGGCAAGGGAATTCAGCGTGCGGGTGAGTAATTGTGGTGAGTTTGTGTGATGTTGTAACACTTTTTTTTCGTAGATATATACTTACGGTTAATTACATACAAATTAGAATCGATCACAAATTTCATTTGCATTCCACAGTAATATTTGTTGAGGTTAGTGTGTGACAGATGACAATTGTCTACGATACAATGATTAATAGGTAACGCGTTCGGAAAGTTGTTCGCAATCGAGTACGTAGTACTACTTCATTTCTTCTCAGGTAAAATCAATAAATATTGCACTTTAAGTGTATATTAGTTAAACCAGAACATAATATACTAAACTTTTAATTATTTAGTTGTTTCATTATAAAGTTCATTGGTACTTCCGTTAAAATCTACATTTACTTACGTTACGTTCAGTGATAACATTGAATGTTTGGAAACATCGATAGTAATAAGTATCGTGGTAATAAATCGATAATCGATTTGCTTTTGTATAAAAACATAGTTTAGTTATAAACAAAATAAAACAATTTTAGGTGATAATACTTTTAATAGATATTAATATAATTTGTCCAGGTTTGCTTAAAATTTAAATACGAGTAATTCCTAATAATCGATTGTATTCGATGAGAGAGAGACGAGTGTTGATATATATCTGTTTCACAAATCAGGTAAAATGGAATGTTCGAGCAAATGGGCATTGCTTCCGTCTCGTTTTTCAGTGGCTACTTTTATCTAGATCTTTCTAATTCTATTGTGGATCTGTCAATCTGACATTTTGTGGTTGTCACTTACAAATTTTCAGACACTTCCTATTGGTCGATGTCTTTTCAGAGACTTGCGGTCTCTTTCGTATGTCGGAAACTTCAGACTGAAATCTGAGTAGTTTTCAGTTACCTCAATAATGACGATTAGAGAGGGTAAAATTATGTCGTGGTGTGATTCCAAGATGGAGGGAGCCATTCACTTTTGGTGGTGGTTAAGTGGCAGACCAAAATGCCCATATAGAAGTAAAATATACATGCCTATATATTTAGGATGTTTTTAGTGTTATTAAGAAGTTGGTTTTCATTTTTTATATATATTATAAAGTCCCATGATAGACCTCATGGGTTCCAAGCTAAGTTCCAAGCTAAGTTCCAGGCTAAGTGCCATGTTTAAATTCCAGGCTAAGTGCCATGTCTAAATCCCGGGCTAAGTTTCATGTGTTTAATTCTAAATATTAGCTCCATAAACACAGTGGACTAATGTTATCTTCTTAATCTCATAAACACCGTGGAATGACGGTGTATTCCACATTTAGTTGGATATTTTCTTTAAATATACATGATCAGTTGGATTACCTTCTCGGTTGGTTTGTGCATTGCAGTATGAGGTTAGATTACCTTAATACATATTTAATCTCTTTTCTTTGAGATTTATTTGTGAGTTACGAGTATAGTGGACTTCATGGACATACTTTGAGACCATTGGAGGGACAACTCGGCTTGCGGAAGACCTAACTTAATTGTGCAGTCACTAAGGGTTTAGTGAACACCGTGGATATTCTTATGGCCCATTGGTGGGACAACTCGACTGGTTATATATATACATGGTTATCTCCTTAGATGGTAATGTACAAGCATATATAAAAATTATTAACATTCAAGAATAAATTTACATAACTAACCTTATATTTTGTTATTGTAGTTCATCTTAATGTTTTAGTTATACCAAATATTAAGAAACAGTTACACTTATTATTGGTTACAGTACTCATTTTTGTAATTTCCAATACAAATGTAATTTGTTTGTTTTGTATGTAAAATCTCATGTAAGATTCTTCTATATAACATTTAAGATTTCATTTAGTGAGCTCATGAGATCTATATTTAGGGATAATTATAATTCTTTAATAAATTGGTGAAGGTTGTATTAAGTGTGTATTTATTTCACAACTGAAATAGATTGTAGCAATACAGGGAAGGCGCCCTTATAAAAATTTACTCTGTATTCCTCTCCAGGGTGGCCCTAAAGAAACCCAATATCCTGAGTAGTTTATGCCTACCAAGAATAGAACATTCAAAGTTAACACCACCGAAGACGCGTTACAGAGAGTGGCGCCCAACGTGGGGCCTGGAGATTTCAGTTGTGGAATATCCTAAGAATTTTTACTTGCAATTTTGAATCAATATTGAAAGCAATATTGAAAGTTTATATTTAACCTTAGCAGTGTCAAAATATGAAAAATAACAGAACATAATTATAAAATAAGTTCTTAGTTATATGTTTAACATTGTAAGGGAAGCATTGAATATTTAAACACTAAACATTACTACCTACATGTTCTAGAGAAATATATTTGAACATATTTAACTGATAAATATTAGATACAATTGCCTGTGTTTGCAAATTTATAAATGTAATTAAATGAGAGAATATTAAACTTTTAAATCCAAATATTTGGTAGGATAGTAAGCATATCAAAAATATTTAATCAAATAATATAAATTTACTTCATAAAACTTTACATTTTATATTTTGTAAATTTACACATAGTATTTGTGAAGCTATAGTGAAGAAACTGATGGTAAGTTTTAATTAAAAGAACATTTGGGTTCTGTATGTTCATTAATTATTTATATTGTTGATAAGTGAGATAGAAAGTCACTTGAATAAGGTGTTATTAGTAAACTATTGTGTAATTTGATATATAATCAATTGCCAAATCATAAGATTAAAATTTAACTTACTACTATTGAACAATAAGTGAAATTAGTCTTAAAATTATTTTACAAGAATTTTGTTAATTCAATAATCATGGATTTTGTAGCTTCGGGTTGCCCGGTCGAGTATTTGCTTAAAGATGAACTTTTACATGAGCTGAGTATTCGACATTTGCCAGCCGAGTCGTCTCAAACAACGGACGAACTTCGCAAGCTTCTGCGTCATACAATTAAATTGGCACGTCGAGGTAGTATGAAGGGGTTGGATAAAATGGAGGATAGTGACCAAATCTCCGATAGCTCTATGGACACCTAAGGTATCTGAAATTGAATTGAGTTTAGGTACTGGTACATCCCCGGACGCTCGTTTATGGAAGAAATTGGTGGCAAGATGTAATTACTTGTTATGTTGTTTATCTCGAATTTTCAATCCATAGGTAAATACTTTCTCTCGAACTAGAGTCTTCGCTCGTCTCTCTTTACATGCGATAGGAGGGTGACTCTCGAGGTTTGAAAAGTGTGTTGTTTCAGGTATGTATTCTTCGAATGTATATTCTTTAGAAATCTTTAAATGGTAAAGACCTGGGTCGTTGGCACATGAAAGATATTGTTCGATCCAGTGAACCCAGCCTTACATTCGATGTTTAATGACAGTGTTATATAATTGTTCGAGTATCCATAATTTTATAATTTTTTAGATCCACTTTTTGGTCTATAAAGGGATCATAAACATAATGTTACCTACATCTTATCTAAACTTAGCAGTGTGATTTAGTATACAGTGTTTTTTTTCTTTGTTTGTTTTTTTTATTAGTTGTTGAACACTTAACTAGTGAACTCGTGTCGATATTAATTAATATTTCAACAATGCAATAATTCCCCATACATTTATCTGTCAACACAGAATTATTACTTGAGAACTTAGTACTCATTAAAAAAATTTAGTATGCATTTTATCTATGGAGTGAAATATGCTCCTGTATTTTTGTGGAAAGTTTTAACAATATCACTTATATTTTTTTGTCATTCTTATAAAAGGTCTATGGTACATTCCTTATTAGTTATACTTATTGCTTACGGTCTCGTTTTGAAATATAGATATCATTTCAGTAGGACCGAGAGTTGATATTTCTTTTTTACGAATTATTTTATTTTGAAATTTCAAAATAAAATAATTCTTTAACCAACTAAAACGGTACGTAAACGTGTGTGTATGTGTGTTAGCTTTCTTTATTTATCTTCATCTATATCTATTACAATTATCTCTATATCTATATTAATCTACATCTATACTATAACTATCTTTACTAAAGTATGTCTGTATCTTTACATATGAGTATGTCTATTATTAACACATAGTTCTTACGTCTATATGTGATTATGTCTTCTATATTACCTAATATGTGTATATATTTATTCTTACGTCTGGAAATTTAGCACAAATACTCTTTAATAAAAATAATTAAACACCTATTTCAACATTTATTAAATTTCATACCCTTTTATGGTGTAAAATAAAGGATGTACCAAGCGACCGATTCATCATCGTCTAACCGAGATTACTGAATCTAGGAACATGGAAGGACAGTTGCTATTGCGTAGAGACTAAATAAGAAAGGAGTTTCCGAAAAGGGGCGGCAACGAGAAAAAAATATTGCACCTAAGGAAGAATTGTTTCTCTTACGGACAGTCCTGTGTGGCCTGTTCCAGAGTGAGTTCCACTAGCAGTCCGGTAATATTTGCACAGAAACGCACCATGAATTCCGCGCGGACGAAGTATACTATAATACACTGAATTACTTTACATACATCCTGATTTTTTTGGATTATGAATTTTTTAAATCTATCTGAGTAATACTGACGAGAGATAAATTCTGGACCGAAAAATTTAAGATTGTTCAGAGATTCAGAACACTCTCTTTCCATACGTTTTGTTTCAGCAACCACACACACCGTAATGAAATTATGAAGAGATGTTGCAAATTCGTTGACAATGTACAACGCGAAAACTTTAATTCCGTAAAATTAATATCCGTAGTAAGTTGTCTGTATATGGGACACAATAATTAATTACTATCATGCGGGGAAATAAACGTGGCATAGTGTTAGAAATTGTTGAATGACTGGTTAGAAATATTCAAAATTTTAGTCCAAATTTTAGATAAAGAAATAAAAGAAATGAATAACCGAATAACTCTTCCATTTCTACTAAAACCTAAGCTGAGAAACCCGAGATAACTGATCAATTTAAATTTTTGGGGCATGTGTGAGGCGAGGTGCTGTATTATTTAGACTATGAATTCAGAAAAACATTCCGCATGTGAGAGGCCAGCTTTTTTGTACAAATAAATATTATAAGTAATGTGATTTTCTTGTTTCTCATCATCAATATTCATAATCTTTTCACGTCTTTTTTGAATTACATAATAATTATTTCATACTGTTTTTTTAGCTTTTCTTTGATACTACGCTATCAAGTTTCCTAATCGAATACTAAAATCAAACAGTGATAATGCTAACGTGAGAGTCGAAACAATAGAGGGCCTAATTCTGCGTAATTAATTGACCTATTTGTGGAGAATTACGCTACATTGTTTTACAATACCTTACAAGAATAGATTTTATAATGTTTAATTGTTTTGTACTGATTAATTTCCTCCTACTCTGGTCTACGATAACTATACATTTTAGTATATTGCAGTAATTTGTGTACCCTCGCCCGCAACTAACAAAAAGATTAAATTTTGTCCCTTGCTCTCGATTAATACTTTTGTTCTGAGGCATTTCGACATTGTGGTTTTCCTTTACAATAACTTTATCAGATTTTGTTGCTGAAAATGCAATTACATTACTCCGCTCCGTCCTCTCTGACTACCCCGTTGGGGATACGGCGCGAAGATATGTATGTATGTATTACTGGCAACCTAAATGTGTTGTGAAGATGTTGTTTTTTTTTTCGTTTATATTTACAACTGAACTGTGCGTTAGGTGATTTATACACATGTTTAAAATTCACTCCGACTGATACAGTGAAAAATTTTGCTTTCGTATATCTACGTAAATTGGGCCATTAGCTACATACATCCTGGAAGATAGCTTAGTATTTACTTTTATTAAAATAATCAGAGCCGCGCCACCCCTTTGTGCGAAATTTGTGGCGGACACCACTGTCACTACAATAGTGTTTTTGGGACTTTCTAAAATGACAGCACTAATTATTGACATCGAAAAATTTAAACAGCAACATTCATTCATATGTCGTTGAGACCAAAATATCCAGAACAGAAGCGATCAAACTAAAAAAAATATCGTGTGTTCACTTCCGGTGCCTGGTCATGTGTCTGTACTCATTGGTCTTCGCTCTCGTGCTTCGTTGGTGCCAAGTCGGAACTCGTATTCGAAAATAACGCGCAATTTCTGTTTTTCTGTGGTAACAGATACAGCTATATCAAAAAAAATCGAACGGTGAGAAAACAAAATGAACAACTGATTTTTTAAAACAAATGTCATGTGTAGCTATATTATAATCGTATATTGTGCAACAAGTGCGGTAAGTTGTTGATTGCCCACTCGAACGAAGTTGAGCGCCCGAGCGAAGCGAATGCGCTCATTCGCTCGAGTGGGCAATGGACAACACCGCACGACTTGCAGATACTATTTTTTATTACTAATGCGGAGATAATTTCGGTACAAAGAAAAATTGTAGAAAGTAATAACTTTATTGCAAACAATGAACATGTTGTTTAACAAGAGCAATTAATTATTCTTTTCATTTAAATAAACAGTTATATTTGAATAATTTGAAAACGTAATGTTGATATTTTTTGAGTTTTTTGTAGAGATTTAATCTAAAACTTCGTAATCAAGATTTTATTTATTTTTCACACTAATTTCAATGGGTACTAAAATCGACTGTGTTTTTTTTTGATATTTTTATGATATTTGATATTTTACATTCTTTTTTTGAATCATGAATTTGCGTGCGCCGAGCAAAATTTGCGTGCGAGAAGTAAACACTCAAATTGTAAAATGAGAAAATAGCTACTTAACAACGGCAAAAATGTGCGTTTACTGTTTATCCCGCATAATAAAAAAGTAATTTGAATTTGGAATTCTAAGTACTTAGAATTCCAAATTCAAATTTTTTTTTTTACAAAATTACAAAATTACAAATTACGTAATTTTTTGTTTTTTAATAAATATAATTTCTATTAAGTAGGCACATAAAACATAATAGCCCTGTAATATTTAACTTTAATAAAAATATCGACAAAGTCTAATTTTCGTGAAAACCTTTTTTTGACATTCTGAACATATTATCCTGATAGCAAAAAAGTTAACACGGAAATTCAACACGGTCGGAATTTTTTCTGTTTGTTATTTTGTATCTTATTTAACTCAGTTATAAATAACATAGGTACTGATTTATATTTCTAGCGTTCCCTAAATAAAAATTCGTCGTCTATTGATCTACAATTCCCAAGTCTCTTAAATATTGCTTCATGAAGTTCTGTGTAAATGTGGTATTTTTTTTTTAATAATAATAATAAAACTCCAGACAATTACACAGATTGTGTGACCTCAAACTAAGCAGTAAGCTTGTACTACGGGCACCACACAACGAACTCTGGGGGAGTTCCTAGTAACACTCAGACTCCAAGCCAATTTAGAAAAGTTCGTTTCCTAAATTGACCTGACCGGGAATCGAACCCGGAACCTTCCGCGCTTGGGTACACCGTTCCCAGTATAAGTTTAATAATAATAATGCGCCAGACAATACACACCAATCATCTGATCTCAAACTAAGGTATTCCCAGTATTCCCTGTGTTATGAGAACCAGACGACGACTACTGGGGACGTCTCCCAGTACACCCAGACCCGTGACAATCTAGAAAAAGTAGTTTCTTAAATTGACCCGACCGGGAATCGAACCCAAAATCTTCCGCGCTTGGGTACAACGTCTAAACCACTGCGCCATCGAGGTCGTGAAACGTCAAAGTTGTGGTTAATAAGGTACTTAAAAGGAAACTAAATGAAGTATTTTCATAAAATGTTATATATAATAGGGTCATAATATTGGACTTGCAAAATAAACCAAAATAGATGAGTGTAAATCAGGGGTCACCAAATGGCGGACCGCGGTCCGGATCCGGACCGTCGACGTATTTTGTGCGGATTTTAAAATATAAGAATATCAAAACAAAATAGCCCGCGTTTTATATCTTGACTATCCGACGAGTGATGATATCAACAACAAAGATTGAATCAGGATTTGATATCCGATGGTAGCTAATCATCATCTACCAAACGGACCGCGACAATCTTATAATTTCTAAAAATGGACCTCTAATGAAACTAATTGGTGATCCCTGGTGTAAATACTAAGTGGAACAGACGCAGATTAATCTATACTTATAAGAATTAACGGAATGAGTTATGTACTAAATAACTCCAAATAACCAGACTGTATATAGGAGGAATTGTACTAGAATATACTTATTTATTACCTTGAGATAGTAAATGAATAGAGCCACCGAAACATATCGTTTACAAAATGTTTCCTCAATTCTCAACTAGCATTGTCCCAAGCGAACACGGTTTATTACAGTTGAAAATCTTGTAATAACTTACGGCAAATAATAACATACACTATAGTAATGCTTGTCTCAACGTGAATTTGTCTTCCTATATTACACTGCGACAATACATACTTTGTTTCAAGGTCTTGATTACTACGACTCAACAAAAACATGCCAGACATATATCTGTCCACAGTTAGTAACAGGTAAAGCTTATTATTAATAACGACGTTAAGGCTAGTATCAGTTTAGTGTGTGTGGTCGACACGAAGTATACGGCTGCATAATAACAAACTAAAATATAAGTTTCAGTAGATAATAGTAACGCAGACGACCCGCGTGGCGAACAGCAATAGGCGAGTTCACAAAATTCGATTTAAGTTGATTGACTTTTGTTGTTCAACAAAAAATTGTAAAGCTATTTTGTAGCTAATGTTTAGAAAACTGATTAAACATTGCTAACCAATTGATTCTTTGATCATTTCCTTTATCAGCGAGTTGATTTGTTAATATTGATGAGAATTTTATTAATTGACTTGAAATATACTGTTGCATCTACTCCAAAGAGAAATAAAACCTCGCCGCCCAGCTAGGGTCGCCGCATGTATTTTGTAATAAAGTATTGTACATACTTGAAAATACAATAAAGCAATAAAGCACCTACTTACGTGAAAATACTTCGTTTTACTTATTTTGACTTTTCAGTGTTTTATTTTACTGTTGTCTGAAAGAAACAAAAGTGTTTAGTGGTTTTTGCGTGTAACAGCACGAATTGCATCGATATACGATAATGAGCACTGATTTTGAACGGTCTCTGTAACATCAGTGCCTATTTACATCACTAAAGTGACAAAAAAACTTTCAAAGCAACAAAAAATACAGAAAAAAGTAGCAAGTCCAGTAGAGTAATACTTTATTTTTATACATTGCACTTTATTTTTTTTATCTTAGAAAAGTAAATATATTTGATTTGTTCAACGAAAAAAGTTGCAACCCTAACCCCCGCCTCGTCGATCGGAGTTCACTCGTTTTCAATGGGTGAAGTCGCCTACTAGTTGACGACTGGTGACGACAAGTTGACGGCTCATGGCCAACAAATCTTTTACTACAGCGAATCCGATTATTTCCAAATCAATACGCGTAAAACAATGATTCTAAGTGACATATTTAGTATAAATAGAATTCTTAGTAATGTATATATTTCAGATTTCTGATTGGGAATTTCCATTCAAAAAATCTTATCACCCCGTTTGCATATACGGCTCTCGACGACCACTTACGGTGCACCTTCGTCACTGCGACCCAGGAACAACAGCGGGAACAGAAAAATTCCACTTTGTAGCCGCCGAAGACTGCCGTTGTAAAGTAAGTTGTAAAGTATTAATGGCAGCACGTTACGATAACTACTGCTTACATGTTTTCATATTTAATGAGGTGTACTCTTGAATTGTCAGTAATAGATTTTGTTTTATTAAAGAAGACTTGCAAATAGTTAAAAAAAAACCTAACACGAAGTTCTCTTACCTAGCCACCAAAAGTATTACAGACGAGCATTTTACGGTTGAAGTCAGTTTATTTTTTAATATTTTAATTTGTTACATTTAAACTCAGATACAAAGTAGAAGAGATGTAAAGGTAGCACACGTAACATTGGATAAGCTAGATTAAAAATCATTTTAGACAAGCAACTATCCTTTATACTACATACTGTATAAGGAAGCTAAAGTAGCATCAGTTATTGATTGAGCTATGTGACTCGCTTGCTTCTACTGTATTAATTTTAAAAAAAAAAATCTGACTAAGTGTGCAAAGGATTTCGTAGTCGCGATGCATTTAATTGACAGCAAAAACAAGTTTGTATTTCTTAGCGTTATTTCTGCGTTCATACTTCAAAAACTGCACAACATGTCTTATTCAAAACTTTCGTTGAAAATATTTTTTAAATTATAATTTGGTATGTAATTAGGAAACAAACGAAACACGATATAACTTACCTAATATTAACCAGTAACTACTCTACATTTTATTTCACTCTAATCTTCGTTATGATTTCAGGAAGGATTTTTAGTCACGAGTGTACTTACATATTCAATATGTGCGGATTCCCTCAATCATATTGTCCTATTCACACATACGAATAAGAGAAAAGTGAATAAGAATATTTAAAATCTCGTAGATGGTACCTAATACGAGCAATATTTAAAAAATGATATCTTTTTCTTATTATTTTTATTTTCAATATTAACATTGTGTAAGATATGCGAACTACTCATTCATGTAAAGTATTTATCGAAATTTGTTATCACAATTATATTAATAGATTAATAGAAAAACATGGGAATAATTTAAAATATTAGATTGTGTTTTAAATTGGAAAAATTCTCCATATAACAAATGAATAATCTTGAGACTGTCTAGCTGTCATTCTGACAATGACGTAGTCTGCCATAAGGTTTACGAGCGTCCCGCGACAGTTCAAACTAAGCTGCCGCTGATAGAATTTGTTTTTCAACAGAAGATTTTTGAACAGTTAAAATAATAACATAACCTTAAAGTCATAAAGAAAATATAATATGAGTAGTATTATCTCTATCTATAATTCCTGTCGGGCAAGACACTCGTTAAGATTGACTAAAGTTGAAAACAAAATTCTAAAGTAAAAACCGTTAATTTTAAAGATTACCGACTTCACGGATAAATTTATTGCCAAAATTATTAATTTTGAATTACAGTGATTGAAATAAGAAACAGCAAATTTATAGTGAAAACGATTACTTTTAATTATCATAAATTGTAGACTGAATTGCTAATTCTGTTACTTATTTATGTATTACATACCTTTATATTATTATTGTTCCAACTATTATTTATCCACCACAAAAAAACGACATTATACTTATTTACATAATACATATATTATAATATATCTTCACGCTGTATACCTACGGAGGTAGTCGGAGAGGACGAAGCGCCAAGGGTTGCGGTCTTTTTTCGCCTAGGTATGCGAGTTTGTTATTTAGATAATACTTCATTAGAAATACACTACATTGAAGAAATATAATAATTAATGAAATTATAATAAGCTATAAGAAATATTGGAACAATAGTAAAATAAAAATTTGTATGTACATTAAAATAAACATCTATATTGTATAATTTTTAGCATTATAATTTCTTGTCATCCCAACAATGATTTTTGCATGCTGTTGTTATCGATAAGTTAAAAAGATTGTTAAAACTGTTAATTATAAAACTTTCATTAGATAGTTAATGGTAAATTCAATGCGTTTTTGTGGAAACCATTACTTATATATTGCTCATGATTATTGTTAGAAATAATAAATTTATAGCGGAAACTATTAACTGTAAGTATATTAAGTTGTAGTTTGAATGACTGACTCCGTTGTCAATTTAAACATTTCCCTTTCATATTGTTTCAATTTATCTTCATAGTTTACAATTATTTGGAGCGTACTTTATATTTTTTTTTTGTTAGCTGACCGAAATGTTAAGATCACTCGCATACTTAGGTCAAAGTGCGTAAGGAAAATAACGAGATAAAAATAACTGAAATGAGGCGGAAGTAATACGTAAGGACTGCGATGCTGGACACTGCACCCTCACTGACCACCTCGTATGGGATACAGTGCGAGGATATGTATTTATGTATTTATTTAGTGTATTTTTAAAAATTCTAAATAAATATCGTATTGTTGTGAATTATAGGTATTTTTAGGTAATTATAGGTAAAAAAAAAATTTTTTGCAAAATTTTATACGCGTACCCTCTATATTTTTTATATTTAATATGAATAACAAAATAAATAATAATAAATAAAAAATATTATTGCAATAGGAAAACAATAACCTGTGCCGACTTGAGGATAAACTTTAAAGTCAATGAGTTGTATAAGGTATACTATGGAATTATTTGAGATTTTATATTTCTTTGGTGAAATAAGACTCAACTGTATTAAAAAAGGTATTTAATATTATTTTACATCAAAACAAATATTATGGAGGATATTTTTTTTTAAAGTTTGTATTTTAAAGTCCGGATATAGCTTCTGGAGGCCTTGTACGCAACGTAACAAACACCGTTTCTGTTCGTTTTTAACTGTAATCAAACCACGCAAGTCCTGCATCAACTTTACCGCTCTTTCAGCAATATCTTTCACTGCTGTCTGTCTGCTATGCAGTGTCTTTTTAGCTTGGAGAAACTGGCCCATGTAGAAAGAACATCGTAGAGATGACTGTCATCAATTTTCAAATGAGAGAACAATGTCTTGCTTTTGATTGACATAAAATCATCGATATTTTTCTCTGAAACAAAAATAAAATGATATATGATTAATTAGACTGCTGCTAAAAACAATTACGCACATACGACACCAATAAGTCCAACATACCATACAACAAACTATAAAGTTCTTCCTTCGATGGAATACATCGTTTTTCATGGGACGAGAAATTTTCTTTGTCTGAATTTCCCACTACTTTACTTTTGTCTCAAGATCTACGATAAGGATAAGGTGATAAAGCTGGTATTTCAACAGAAAAATACCCTTAATGTTGGTTGAACTTCTGCAGAGCAGCCTTCGAAATAATTTTATTTATTTTTTGATAAGCTTTCAATGACTTCAAAAGCACAAATCTTTGTAGGATACTTTAACTGCATTGCATGCAATGAAGCCGCCGCGGTTTGACGTAGATTATCACAATAAATAAACAGACGTCTAATAAGTGCTACCTTGGTATTATTAGATAGTCTTATCTGAGAACTGAGTAATGATATTTTAGGGAATAAATTACTCTAGCCATCCATCGAGCTTGGTGCATGGCAGCCGGAGCTCTGATTTCAAATTAAATAAAAATATTACAGAAAGCTCTATTAGCTCTTGATAATCATCTCTCGCGATAATGTTGGTTAGTTCAGCGCGGTAAAATTCAAGCAACTTTTCAATCTCGGAAATGTTTGGCACGATTCTATCTTTTCTCTGTACCATTCTATTTTAAGGGAATCGATTTTTTCCAATGATTTCTAAACTCTTTAAGAGTGGAATTGCCAGGGCTTATAATCACTTGTTTTATTTTTACTTCGAATACGCTTTTCAACACCACCTCACATACGTGAAGGCGGCAAGCAAAAATAAACATCAAGCTTTTGCTCAAGCAGCACACAGGCTCCATTGCAGTCTAATATTGCTTTCCAAACAACTTATGCATAATCTTTGCCTGTTGATATATATAGATATAGAGATTAACACTTTCTTTCACAGTTAAATTCACTTCACGAATGTTATAAAACAATGCTACGAGAACTTGACCGTTTGAAGGAATTTTCGAACCCGTTGCTTGATGTTTGGCATCACCTATTAGGAATAATATGTCTTTCTTTGTACTACGTAATTTCACCAAAACATTTACTACATAAAATAAAAATGTTGTTTTATAAATATATTTTATATTGTTTAGAAATATTGACACCAGAAAATAAACTAATATGTTTCATTATAAACTTTTAAAATTTCGCGTTGCATTATAAAATATATCTAAAACGTGAAATTTAACGCGATTACCTTTTTATTTTGGCTTGAGGTTTCGACCGAGTTGCATCGGCCGTGGTCTCAAGCAAACCGGTAAACAATATACAAATCGGAAGCCTACACACACGGACAGATACCTGCACGCTACGTCTCATCACCATCCCAGTCACCTGCAATCCGTTATGGCATCATTGAAGAACAGAGTGTATGATATATGTGACCAGGAGCATCTGGAGCAGGAGCTCGATTATGTTCAGAAGATACTGGCGAAGAACGGATATCAGGTGAACCGACGACTGTGCAGGGCTAAATAGAGGTATAGACATCCAGATGTGTGCAGACAACCAACCTACCCTACCCAACCCCTATGTAAAAAGTGTTACGAATAAAATTGGATCAGTTTTAAAAACTACTCTATCCGCACCAAATACACCCCTGGAAAAAAGGTAAACAACATAGTGGGCACACCAAAGGATGTTTTGCCGTTGTAGACGCCGGGAGTCTACAAAATAGATTATAGCTGCGGCAGTTCTTACATTGGCCAAACGAAACGCACTATTGCTAAAAGGGTTAAAGAACATATTACAGCGGTGAAAAACCGGCACACAACCAAATCAGCGATAGCGGAACATCTGCTCCAATCACATACCAATCACTGGATTGAGTTTCATCGCCCACAAGCCCTCTACTGATCGCTACTTTTATCCAAGAGTAGCGCGTGAAGCGATTGAAATCAAGAGACATAAAAATTTTAATCGAGAAAATTTATCAACGATGTGGAATCCTGTAATTCAAGGAAGGAAACCTCGTGTTTCGCATTCGGTTAAACGCGTGGACACTGTGAGTGTTGTGTGTAGGTATCCTGAAAACTATTTACAAATATCGGGGGTAGATGACAAAACGTCTACCTCAGACACGGAGTGAAACTTGCTGCGACAGTTTGCTTGAGACCACGGCCGATGCAACTCGGTCGAAACGTCAAGCCAGAATAAATAGTAATCGCGTTCAATTTCCCGTTTTAGATATTGTAACGTTATAAATTTTGTGTCATAATTTTAATTATAACTGCAATATAAAATTATCTACGTAACATTCAATTTTTTTAAATAACCCAGTGATTCGCGAAAGTGTGACTGCATAACTCTGGTACGCGTGGAAAATTATTCGCTAAGAGGGTAATTAGCTATCGGATTTATTAATACTACACCTCTGAAGGCGAGAATACGGTCACTCGTACCGTTCTATTATAATATTATTAAAAATAAATAAAAAGTAAAATTATAAACAACAAGCTGCGTTGGAATCCCGCTGGGGATTCCCCGTATGAGCTTGGAGCCTATGCCTGGTCTAGGCTAGGCTCAGGAATTATTGCGCAGTTTCTAATAGGGACCCAAACCGACCTCCGGACCACGGCGTGTATTGCATGGTGCATCGCAGGGGGACCATACAACCAAGACCAGTGACTCCGTCCTATCTAACAACTAATCGCCTTGTGCGGCGTATAGCGAGTTGAATAAATTTGGTACCCAAGCTACGCCAATTTATTAAACCCACTCCCATATCCATTACCTCTATTCTGTTTACCGGCTAGCCTACCTAATAACACGCGAACCGGGACAATATATTTAATATGTGTTTAATGTTCTGCAGCAATGGCGTGAATACCATGGAGAACTGTATGAGAGCGGCGACTCCGTCTACGATACTAAGATCAATTCTAAAGAATCGCCACACTAGGGTCAGGGGCTGGAGGATGCCATTAGTATGAAAGAGATTGAGAAAGTGATAAGAAGTTTGAAATGTAGAAAGGCTGCGGGAATTGATGAGGTGACTGCTGAGATGATCAAGTATGGTGGTCCTATGGTCTGGGATACCTTCTGTGCATTCTGCAATCTTTGTTTGCAGAAGGAGGAGGTTCCAGAAGACTGGCGCACCGCATTCATAGTACCTCTCTACAACGGGAAAGGTTATCATTTAGACTGCGCGTGCTACAGGGCCATCAGCTTGGTCAGCTTAGCAAGTAAAGTCTATGCTAAGGTATTGACTGAACGTATGAAAGGCGTGTCAGAAAGTTAATTGTGGGAGGCGCAAGGTAGTTTTAGGAACGGTAGGGGTTGTATGGATCAGATTTTCTCGCTTTGCGTTATCGTGGGGAAGTTTCTGGCTATAGGTCGGAAAGTTTTCTGCGCTTTCGTAGATGTAGAAAAAGTATTCGATAGAGTAGTGCGAAAGAAATTGTGGAATCTTCTGCCTGAGTATTGCGTGGAGGGCTCTTTACTGCAGGCTGTGAGGTCAATATATAGCGGCCACAGAGCCTGTGTAAGGATAGAAGGTGACACGTCGCCATGGTTCGATGTCTGTTCAGGCTTCAGACAGGGCTGCGTGATGTCTGCCTGGCTGTTTGTGCTGTATTTGGACAGTTGCCTCCAGAGAATGAAAGGTAGTATGAGTGGTATGATATATGTTGACATAGTGGTAAACTGCCTATTGTACGCTGACGATGCTGTGCTTATAGCACTATCAGAAGCAGAGTTACAGACACTAGTCACGTGCATAAAATAAGAATGTGAAGTAAAAGGATTGAATAACAATGTGAACAAAACTAAGGTTCTGGTGTTTGAAAGGGACGTAGTACAAACGAAATGCGAGGTTTGGGTAAATGGAAAATGTCTAGAACAAAAGAATGAAATTGTGTATCTGGGGAGTGTATTTTCGAATGATGTAAGATGTGAGTTGGATGTGGAGAGACGGGTAGCAGCTGGCAATAAAATGAATGGTACTCTGTCCGCATTAGTAGATACTGTGAATATATCTAACACTGCCAAAATGGCCATCCACAATGCGGTGTTGGTGCCAACTTTATTGTACGGTAGTGACGCCTGGATATACCCGAAATCGAGTGAAAGCATGATAAATGCAGTAGAAATGCGATCTCTTAGAAAGATGTGCGGTGTCACCCTTGCGGGCAGGATAAGCAATGAAGAGATACGCAGTATGACAGGGTCGCACGACAGTGTTATTGTAAAAATGAAGAAAGGAATGCTTACAGACAATGCTTAGATAGTTCGGGCACATAGAAAGAATGAGTGATGAAAGACTGACGAAGAAAATGTACAGAGCGAAAGTGAGTGGTAGAAGAAGCCAAGGAAGACCAAGGCTGACTAATGAAGATCAAATAGCCAGAGTCTTAGCGGATGGAAATGTCAAAAGCTCTCGCATACCTAGGCGAAAATGTGTGAGGAGAATGATGAGATTTGAGGAAGCGAAAGAAGTATGTAAGAACCGCGTCGCTTGGCGCGCCTCTCTGACTACCCCGTTGGCGATACAGCGTGAAGATAGATAGTATGTATGTATGTAATATGTGTTTCTCTGTAAGTAAAGTTGTTCTTTTTGATATATGTTCATAAGCTTAAAACCACCACCAAATATAATATCACATAACAACTTTTTTCATCTATAAATAAAGAAACAACATTAAGAGCATATAATTTCACCAATAATCACAAACTTATACATTTAACAACTAAATAGTTCCAAATAGTTTTTATTTAATTATACTGAGCAATCAATACGTTTTTATTGATCTCGTTATGCCTCCCTTCCCGTATCATTAAATATTAATTTTATCAGTCGCGTTTGACAGCGCGAGTGAATTCAAAATAAAGAAATAACATTTTCTTTACATATATTTAGAACATTATCAACGGCCGATAAAAAATTGTCTTGAAATGAAAAGTGAAAAAAAAACTTGCGCGGAGTGACCGAGTTGAGATTTGAACTCATAAGATGAGAATGATTCTCGAAAAGACAATAGAATCGTTGCCAACTGAGCCAAAGACAAGTTGACGGCTTATGCCAAAGTATTGCATCTAAAACGTTACAAGCAACAATATGCGATGTCTACATAATATTAGTACACAATTCGGTTGCATTTTAATTTTATGGATAAGGGTCTCTGTGATGACATGTGAGTGTCCGGAACCGAGATTTAAACCCATGATGACCCACGACCCACGACATGGATCTAAAACTGTTGCGAAGAATGGTTCTTACCATGCCATGAATAGCATTTTTTTACCGTAACGCAAATTAAATATAAATTTAAAATAAATAATAAATTTAATTAAATAATTAAAAATCCTAAAACATGTAAATAAATAATGTTAATAACTTCATAAAACAAAAGAATTCTAACAATAGTAAATATCTACGGAACCTAAGTAATAAATGTAATCGGTGAATGGTTCTCGAAACCGCGTCTGCGTAACCCTGAAGCGCATCGCGAATTTTAGATTGTTGAGGATAATTGTAACTAGCGGTCTCACGGTTACATGAGTAATAATTGTAATCACACCTCCAAAGTTAACACTCGTTTACTTAGCGAGTTCAGGTCTAATTACTCGTTTCTTCGTCTCTGCGTAGATACTATATTGGAATCTCGCTGGGGTGAGTTCCTATTATTTTGGAATGAATTTAGCACTTATAATAATAATTTGTAAGCTGCGTATCTATTATTCTATGACCGTAAATTGCACTTTTCGCTGTAGATTTAGCGCCACTATACAGATTGCATTACACAAATTCTCCATTTGACAACAGATATCGCGCGATATTGGCTGTCACATGCTGACTGCAAGTTACGCAATAAGCGTGCGGGTTGTGCGGCGTATGGCGGATGATAGGCTTAATAAACCAGGCTATTACTTACTATGAACTAGTTTATTTGACCCACACCTTTAGTCCATCTACCTACCTGTTCACGGATCACGCTAGTATTTCTACCTACTACTAAAAGCCCCGTGGCATTACCATTTGTAAAATAATATTTGTAAATACATCCCCTATTAAATGTTTTATTTTATTCGTATTTAACAAATAATGTGTATTAACAAGATGAATTTTACAAATCGTAATTTTATGAGACTTAAATTAGATAAGAGTGAATGTCTAAAATCGCCGCTAGGCGGCGCATCATGCACGCGCTGTTTTATTGCAGAGTATTGCGTCGCGGATGTCGTGGCGAAAAACGTTTGGCCACACCCCCACGGCTCGATGCTCAAGGTCGTTGAGGACTACACGCGCCTTAAATCGTATATTGAAATTATGAAGTTTTGTAATTAAGCCAACAATGTAGTTCTCCATCTGAACAATGTCTAACGGACGAATAACATGGTCACATAACAACCTTACTCAGGCAGCTCAAGCTATTATTATATTTCAACTCAAGGGGTTCCAGATTATCTCTGCGCCTTACTATGTAACTTCCGGTCACTGAAAAGTCATAATTTCTCTTATTACCTATATACATAGACAGACAAGGATAACTGAAACGCTTTTCAGAAGCAGAATCCTTTCAGACTCGGTATCTTTCCTTTTTCTTTAATAATTACATAATTTTAACTTAAAAATAGAAATAGCTTATAATCACTTTACCTTGGTATGCTCTGGAAACAGGGCTTGTAACATTGAATTCTTGCAGTGGCATTTGTTGTTGTTTTCGTCGGGATCGCATGGAATGGACGTCCGGAGTATCCGTTCCAATCGACCGCTTTCCTGTAGATCCCATTTAATCGTCTTCTACAACAGTTAGAGTATATCGTAGCCTCATTCTATGGCCCGAGCTGAAAATAAGGCTGTGTTTCTAATTCTAACGCAAAACATCCTATACACATAACACGTGAACACATACAATCAACAAGAAGCGCAAAAAAAAACGCTAATAAAATTATAATATTAGTATAATGTTTTTGTAATAAACCTACTTTTATAGACCCACACACTTTTTCCTATTTGTAGACTGTACATACTTTTTCGTAACCGCTTCCAGAACAGAGATAGCAAAAAAATACATCATTATTGAGATGGTTTATTGTAAATAAATATCCGAGTTTATATTGTATTGCATGAAATATTGAATACAAATGATTATTTGCATTCGCAGGTGTGTTCTTCGCAGTACACAGGTTGTGAGTGGTTACCACCGAATATGACCTTGTTAGAAGGCCTGAAAGACGACGAGCTCAACGACGATTACATTTAAAAAAATAATGTAATGTGATGGATATGTGTAGTAAAATATTACTTAGGGATAAGAAGACAACTTGTTAATAATTCATATAACATGTTATGTACTTAATGCAAACTTACTCGCTGTAACTTTCCAAAAAAAACCTTTTAAATATTCCATAATTTTCATTTTCTCCGAAGAATTTGCCAAGAATGTGTATGATATGTAAGGTTTCTCTCGTATTATGAATTATTTATTCACAAGGTTAGAATGCAATCTAACATTTCAGAATGCACTTAAAAAAGTTAATAATCATTTAGAAAATAGATATCTACTATTATATTAATCCAGCAACATTTGTATAAGATATATATATATTTCTACACATTCTCGAAAATGGCTCTAACGATTTCGATGAAATTTACAATATAGGGGTTGACGGTGGTCAAAACTCGATCTAGCTAGTGTCCAATTTTGGGAAAATTCGTTTTCTCTATGTTTTCACACACTTGAAACTTTTAAACTCTAAACTCTTCTGATTTCACAACAAAGTTTACCTTCTCAGTAGTACAGTGGCTAGAGCGTAGATCTACCATGCTGAAATATGCGGGTTTGAATCCTGCAACGTGGTCAGACTTTTTTTTGTTATTTTTTTTTTCAATACACCCAGTAAAGCTTAGTCGCCCAGATACTGTCTACCTATAGGTATCCGCTATTAGTATATACTAACCGCATATTTATAAATATACAATGTCTACTTGTGTTGTAATAAAGTTACAGAAAGATTATAGAAAGTCGTGACGAATTCTAAATCTAAAATCTTTAGCTATTTTCCGCTCAAACTCCAAAAACCACCAATCGACACGTGTTTCGCCTCTCAACGAAGTATCCTCAGGATCGGACTTGGTCAGCTAGCCAGCACCGAATCAAGAAATTCATCTATAATAATAATGAAAATAGAAAGTCTGACAAAAAAGAAACAAAATCCGCAATAACAAGTTAGTAAATATTGAAAAAGTATTTAAGTACAAGATTTACTTCGCTTATACATATATATTTACAACCTCGGATTAAGAAATATAACGCATGAAGTAATAATAAGTTTCTGCTATTATCGCCGTATGTCATACGAATTGTCCTGTCTCTTCCTGTCTCATCAGGTGTAACTACGAGTAAAACAGTTATAATAGACATGGCAACGCCGCACTGTCAGTGTAATTCATGTCAGCTCATGAATCGGTCGTGAAATAATTATCTGCGAAATACTCCTAAATCTTAAGAGTTTCGTCTACTATTATTAATTAAGATAAAAATATGTCATGATCAGCTGTGTATCCCTAGTCACGCACGTTAGTAATAGTCTAGAAACTCTGTCAACAACATAAGGACACTTTCTTAGAGCAAATACTTCGTTCATTTTAATTCTTGGACTTCAAAAAAACGGAGGAAGTTCTCCGTTCGTCAGAATATTTCTTTTATGTAAATTCACCGATATCTTCCCCAATTGTGTACTGATGTGATGATTTTTATTTATTTAAGGGGGTAGGTATATGTTCAAGATGGTCCTACTGAAATTAAGTTAAGATATGATGATAGAGTACTGTTAAACAAACGAACCTTTATTTAATGCCCCGATCCAGAATTAGAAAAAGCTACTTAAAAAATTATTTATGATAAAACCACTCAAATAGGAAAATAAAAATCAAACCGATTTCAAAATAAAAACACCGAAAACTACAAAATAATTATACGATATAAATACATACCTATATAATGAAACTAGCTGTACCTGCGACTTCATCCACGTGGAAAAATTTTTCGTGGCTTTTCCGGGTTAGAAGTAGTTTCTTGAAAAAAAGTAACCTGCGTCTGTCTCCGGGCGCATATCTATCTCTCTTCCAAATTTCATCATAATCGGTTCAGCATTTTAACAATTCTCACAGAAAGTTTCATTCTCTTTTTCACCCCATTAGGGGTAAATTTTTGATAAAGAAGTACCTATTTCCATTCCCTGGTGTCAAACTATTTCGGTATCAAATTTCATCAAAATCGGTCTGGCGGCTTAGACGTGAATACATAACAGACAGACAGACAGTCTTTCCCGTTTATAACATTAGAATATTGAAGGCGGTGCCAAACCAATAAACAACATAGAATCTACTGTAAAATTTGGTAGGCCAACCAATTTAGTAGGTGCCAACACCTACTTCGGTAACGCAATTGAATTCAAATAAACAGGGTTATTGGTAATTCGACGTATTCCCGTTAGAAGTTGATAGGGGTGACTATTTGTGGTAATTTTAACTCCCATATGCATTATGCAAAAGTGAACCATTTTTGAGTTATAATGTTTATTAGCTTTTTTCAAAATAAGTCAAAAATGCAACATCAAAAATGTATAAAAAAAAGTATCAATAATCTCATTTTTCTTCTGATTTATCAAAACTATTAAATACTGGTTATTGGTCAATATTAAAACAACCATTATCGGTTCAAATTTAAAAATGCGAGACGATGAACGATATTATTTCAATATTTTTTTGAGATTTTTTTCCACTAAAATGCCTTAAAAACAAAAAAAATGTTAAGAAACTTGGCTTGCAGATTATATTAAAAACATAACTGTTTTCTTATCTCTCCAACAATACATAACAACTAGGAACTTATTTCAAAGAAACTGAAAAAAAAAATGTTCATGAAGGAAGCAGGCGGAAATTCGTATTCGAACTAAACTTAAGGTCGTTCTTTAAAATTTCCATAAAATTAATTAAAAACAATACCCAACGTAAATAAAACAAAAAATACAAACTTCAAATAAAATTTAGAACCAGTAACAGTTTAGTAGTAATAACAATTAACAATTAATAATAAGTAACAAATAAGACATTTTGTAATTTAGCCTAAAGTTCTTGCTCGAAGTGACTTCCCCTATTGCGTACGCAAAGTCGCGTTCTTTTTCTGAGTTGTGACTTAACTGCCGAAATATTCAAGTCATTCCGTATCGCATTTGCTGCGTTTATAATTCTTGTTTTGAGTTCTTCCGCGGATGACACATGCGAGACGTCGTAAACTAGGGATTTCATGTGACCCCAGACATAGAAATCAACCGGCATTAAGTCCGGACTCCTCGCCCTATCCAACGATTAGGAAAATGGCTATCAGACCATCGCCTAACATTGACACCAAAATGTGCAGGACATCCGTTTTGCTGGTATACCATGTTTTGCCTTGTAGCCAAAGGCACGTCTTCGAGGAGGTCAAAATTGCATTTGTCAAAAAAATTTCGTAAGCTGCAGCATTTAGATTGCTCGGTAAAAAATATGGTCCGATTAAATTGTCGTCAATTATTCCCATCCACACATTGACCGAAAAACGGCGTTGCGCCCCTTTTGGCCTGTTTTTATTAGGATTTTTGTGCACTTTCTCACTCCAATAATGTTCATTGTGGTAGTTAGTAATCCCATCTTGATCGAATTTGGATTCGTCGGTCCATAGGATTTTTTTCAAAAAAAAGCGTCTTCTAAATCCACATTTAGCATGAATCTACAGAAAGCAACTCTCCTTTCAGGGTCCTCTTCGTGAATGACTTGCACAGGAGTATAATGGTAAGGATAGAATCCTGCATTATGCACTGTAGACCACGCTTTCCATTGTGTTACAGAGAGTCGTGTGGCGACGGTGTTTGTCGAAATTGTTGATTCATCGATAAATTCTTGCAGAATATCCTCTTCCTAATTAACAACATGGACTGGGAGTCTTCCGGCAATAATTTGTCGTCTCTAAACACTACCAGTTTCTCGGATTCATGGGTAACCGGCGATTAGGAAACCCACGCCAATAATCTTGACGAGCAGCTTCACTGTTACCGTTGGATGTAATGTGTGGAGTTGTATAGGTCTTTAGAAAATGTTGGGGGTATGGATGAACATTTTTCGATTTAATGATCAGTTTGTGAAATGTTAATAGTCCTTTATTCATTTTTTTTTTGTTTAATTGTGGTCAAATTAGCAAAATATTAAATTTACACCATAACTGTTACCAAAACCGTTGACAAAATATGGAAGTCACACACAGCCCAGTCTTCCACTCATGTTCCGTCATCTTCGTCAATCCGTGGCATCAAAAAAAATTATCAACGAAGTCTTCTTTGTGTTAACATGCTTTCTTTTATGTAGAGCTACATGCTGGAGGTTGCAGGCTCATTTTAACATCCATCAAACGTTATCGGTGCCTCGCCTCTGCAGAGTATCCGACCTATAACTCATCTGTCACATAATATTTCTAGAAAAAACTCTTACGACAATTTTAGGTATTACCTAACAAAAATTTTGTAAATTTAAAAAAAAAAAATTTTGTTAAAGCTTCTGTAAAACTGCTTTTAATGCTAACTGCATACATACTAAACAAATTCATTCCAATAATTTATTTGCAATTTTTTTCTTTTGAATTTATAGTATGTAAACATAATACATAGCATATATATGTACCTATTATTATTTACTATACATATTTTACAATATATTTCGTATCGCACACAAATATCAAATTTAAAATTAATTTAATAATTTATAAATGTTTCAATTTATTGAAAGTCTTGTTATATTATATAAATAAAAAAGAAATATATTAGAATGTCATAAAAAATTTACAAAAATATTTTAATTTATCTATTTAATAGACTATCTTCAAATGATTGTATTTCGAGCTGTTTTGTATTGTCATGTTAAAATCTGTGCACATTCAAGAATTATTTCATAAAAAAAAAAGATATATAAACTTCATCTTCATGAACTTCAAAAAGACCGTCAATATATTGTATTGGATCCAGGTGTTTCTTTGCGGAAATTCATCTATTAGTCTAAGCTATAATAATAAGCTATAATATAATAATTGATACATTTCTGTAAATATGTTTTGTTTTTCAGTTACATATAGTCCAATAATATATTTATTAATCTCCACAATACCTTGTATTTGATGCATGGTAATTGGCTGATCTAAAACCCGATAACGTTCCGTTGTGCATGTTTCTCTCATTATTTGTTTATACATCACATATTCAAGAGTAGCATTTCAAGAGTATGTGCTTACAACTCCACAGCATATTTCTTCAACAACATGGCTATGGAGTGATGTAAATATAGAAGTTCTAAAATAAAAGGACCCTGTAATTGCTAGTTTCTTCTGTAGTAAACTATAAAACAACAGATTTAACGTTCATATATAAATTATATTTTATAAACCATTATATTATCTAGGATTTTGAATAGTTTACCCTAGTATATATAGTACGAGTATATAGTAAATAGTTGTCTGACTAATGACAGGTATGTAAAAATCGTTAGGGGATTTACTGGATTACTGATTATTCTAATTAGGTACTAATATGTATATATTTTAAAGCTAAGCTAAATTAGCTACTAATAAATATATAATATATATATATATATATATTAGTAGCTAATTTGATGTACTTACCTGCGTGTTCATCGTCTCTTTTTCAATTAAATTTAAATTCTTATTATGGATAATACCTATATGTCACAGAAATATTATAATACTATATTACTTATTACTATTGTAAAGTGAACTCTCCGTATCACAAATAAATCTGTTTAGAGGTTTTAGCGAACGGGACTTACACATTAACAATATTGCCCTCATGAAACTATTTTGAACAATGAATAAAAATATATATATATATATGTTTCAATACGTTTGATATCGCTTTCTTGAAAACGACTCTAGCGATTTCGATAAAATTTATAATATAGGGGTTGAGGGGCGCGAGAATTCGATTCAAAATATCGTTTTTTCCGTCTTTCACCCATTTAAAACTCCTGAACTCTAAACTTCTAAACTTTTTTAATTTTGAAGCGTAGTTTACCTTCTCAATAGCACAACGGCTAGAGCGTAAGTCTACCACGCCAAAGTGCGCGGGCTTGAATCCTGCAATGTGGTCAGATCTTTTTTATTTTATTTTTTTCTGTTGAAGTAATATGTTCAGTTTGCAACAAGTATCTATTAAAAACACATATAACTAATAATGTACTTATAAGGAAATAAAATGAAAAATAATGATAAAAGCATAGACTTCATAACTTCAGCCTGTCCCGAACTACGAAGCGAGGAAAATAACATATCAAATATGGATGTGTGGGTGCTGTTTTCTATCGAAATGGCGACCGATCACCTTATCTAATAATAAATGTGTGTTATATGTACAGGTGAGTAAGGTTATCTGATTTAGCTCGCCGTTGCTGCTCGGACACGGCGTCTGGGTTTGGAGTTCTTTATAAAGTCTATGGCTAAAAGTCATGAAGAAAAATCTATTATTTATTTTCCTGAACAATGAATTTAATGTTAAATTTCATGGACTTCTTTTATTTTAAGATACTGTTATTTAAAATAGTAATATTATACGAGCAATATTTGTATATTTATAATCGCGTTCTCGAAAACGGCTCTTACGATTTCGATGAAATTTACAATTTAAAGCTCCACGGTGGTCAAAAATCGATCTAGTTAGGGTTCTGAGAAAATTCGTTTTCTGTATGTTTTCACACACTTAAAACTTCTGAACTCTTTTAATTTTACAACAGTTTACCTTCTCAGTAGTATAGTGGCTTGAGCGTAGATAAAGCGAGCGTAAAGCTCGATCGCTCAGTTACTTCTATTAAAATAATTTATTAACAAATTCTTTTAAGGATGTAATAACGATATCATGTCTTAAGACTGGTTTTAAAGGCTGTACTGCTAATAATTTTCAAAGTAAGATGTTATATCCATGCTTTTCTAAAATCCAGTAATAAAAATCGCGAAGACAAAGGGAAATACAAAGTACTTATTGAACTTATTGAACTATATACTTACGTTGTTAGTTGATGTTATAATTTAAAACCTTTAAGAATCTGTAATTTACTAGTAAATTATGAGTGCAATCTAACACGAATTCTTAAAGGAGTTGGAACATTCTCTAAAACAGAAAGGAGAAATATACAACGGTCTTCTGTAGGGGACAATAGATCGAGAGCAAGTTATTGCACGGTAAAGTTACGTCGCAACGGGCCTCTTGTGTAACGCTTAGCGTCACTTATTACCTACGACTCTTATTCGTCTCAAGCATTAAACTCGTATCTTTATAAACATCCAAAACTCTTCACAAATGCAAATTTGGAAATTTAAAAAAAATTGTCTTTTAAAATGACAAACATCCCCACTGACATAATTTTAATCGAATATGAGAAATAGTACATACTTACATATTCTCACGCTGTATTCCTAACAGAGTAGTCGGAGAGGATGTAGTACGAAGCGATTTGCAATCTTGATGATGTCATTTAAATAAATAAGAAGAAGAAGAATATTGTATCTAATACATTCTGCTTTCAGTTGTTTAAAGAATTCTGATAATCCTTCCAGTCTTTCACATCTTTGTTCATTTATTTATTCATCGTTGGATTAGATTTCAACTTATTTCATTTTCGTTTATTTTACAATTTATTGCACACACGTGGACATAAATGGACAGACAAATAAATAAAGAGAAAAAAGCAAATTGTTACTTATATCTAAAAGAAAATTCTCTTAGCAGACCAGTGAGTGATATTTCGTTACAGAGGTATACACTGCGTACTACTTTACGACTCTAATTATAATAATGCATAAAATATGCACTTACTAATCGAAAATAAAGAAAATTAATATAATTAACATACATAAAAGCAAACGTATAAGAACAATAAGGCGACACATTGGAAATTTTGACGTCAGGGATCTCCATTTTTCTAAGTGACTACAAAACTCATGACAGTGATATTTGGCATCCTGATTCTTCATTTCATTGACTTCATTTTGCCAGTTGCGATACACGGTTGGTTAACTTTTGTACACAAAAAAAATATCAAAGAAACCTCTTTTAAAACAGAGATTTACATTTTTCGGAGCATCGGGACCGATTTATGTTTCTAAATTTTTGTATAGTTTACTTTTCACATATTCCTCAAAATAAAATTTGGATTTTTTAAAATTAGTTATAGTTTTTAAAATAAACAAAAATAACTGTTTTTTCGTATTTTTCGTAAGATACGTTTGCATAGAACAGGGGGTTATTCACAAACGTCGGAAACTTTCCGTGGCGGAAAAGCCGATCGTCGAAAAGCTTAAATTCAATCCGACAACTTGGATTTGTGAATACGAGTACATATAATATGATATATTATATAATGTACATATAATACGATTTCGGATTAGTGAAACGCGTATAGACAAAATCATCGAAAAGTTTGCTGTCGGATACGGAAAGTTGGGTTTCCGACGTTTGTGAATAACCCCGCTAGTCTATTTTGGATTAAATTATTGTTTATCAATGCATCGCCTTAATATAAAATACCTATATATGGCCAAAATATATTTAATTTTATTTAATAAAATATTTAAAAATTTAACTCTACCAAACACTGGGGTGATCACTTAATACTTTAACGGCATAAACAGCGAAGAGAAGGAATAGAAATAGACGTTTGCGGAATAGAAAGGTGTCTGGAGAGAAATACGATAGTTAGTTATGACAATACAGGGTGTATATGAAAACGGAACACCTTCTTGAACATGCTATAGTATACCGAGAATGCATCTTGATTACGCTTCAATAAAGTATTATTGTGTAATAAAAACAATGATACAGGTCAAATCACAATTTACTTCAGTTGTGCTTCCCCTTAACACGACAAGTTGTTTATTTCTGACACCGAAATTTAATTTTTACAATATTTTACAAATCCACTAAAATCTCCTTTATTTATGTAAAGATAAGGTTGATATTCCTGTGTATGTGGAAATAACGTATTTTTAAATTAGAGTTCATGATCGTAGCGATTTGTAAACAATTGTTAAGGGGCTTATGCATTATTATTGAAGTTGGTTTTTATTGTTTATTTCAATAACAGATGAAATTATTACAAAATAAAAAAAATATGTTCGATTTAAAATCTGTAACTTTACACGTTCCAGCAACTTCTACGAGAAATAATGATGTTAACATCTGAAAATTTAAATGGACAACTCTTAAACAGCTACATTTTATTCGATAATTCTTTTTATAACTACATACTAAAATTATGCCCTTTCATCCATTAAAGTAACTGTCCCGTTTTCATATACAGCCTGTATATTAGTTCCAGGTGAACGTGTGTAAGTAATGAAACCGCTTCTTAAGAAAAGATGGCAATAATGAAGAATATAAATAACAATAACAATTCAATTACTAATTTGACAATACGCAAATTTATTTATCGACGAATTTGCCGAAATGTTCCTACGTAAATAATGGAGCTCCTCATCATTCAAATGCCTTGTTATAAAATATATTTCAAAGTAGAATTTACCATTAATTCTAAGAAAATGTACACTGAGATGAAGTACGTTTACTTCAAAACTCAAATCGAATATCGTTTTTTCAATATCTTGGAAAATTTTCTTACATTTTTCAAAGGCGAGTGAATACGTTTAATAACAATTCGAAATCTCTATAATACGATAAAAAAGTAATTTCTTAAGGAATGTTATTGTGAAAGCCAGCGTAATTACCCGAGAAAGACTTTCCTGATTTTCGTATGTAATTGAAAAGGAATAAAAAATTTAACCTTGAGTTTGGATACGAACTTTCGATGTCTTACTATTGACAAACCTATATCTTTTATGAAGGTAATATGATCGGTGAGTCGTCACAATTATGTTCTCTTATGTCATACCACAGATTAATTAGTTTACTACCGTAAAGTCATACTATGAATTTACAACTTTTTTCGGTTTTGTTCGAGAAAATTCTTAAAATCAATCACTCGAATTTTCTCTAACATAAAATATGTTTCTTTCGGAAAATTCACGAGCTATTCATATACTTATTAATTTTAATTACCTAATTCTGCTACGTTCGGCAACGAAGAATGAACAAAATATGCTTGAAGAATAACGGATGAAAGTTATATGTACAAGTATTTAATTTAGTATAAATATATACAAATATCTATTCAATAACACTACATTTGTAAAAATTTCTGTTCTCTATGATTGTTATAGTACTTACATCAGGTACTTTGATAAACAATAACGAAGATTATTTGTAATTATAACATTAACAAAACTTACCGACAAATAAATTATGTTTCAAGTGACATAACTTCTATGTCAATTACTTTTTCTACTTTGTGACTAACGTTTAAAGTTTTTACTTGGGTTGTGTATGTAACTTTTTAGTAACCAAGCCAGTTAGTTTCCAAGGCCAAACCTTTAAATTTGAACACCAGGTGCGAATTATTATTACCTTCATTCCAATGGAAGCAACTTTTGGGTCACATAACGACTTCTTGAACTGTAATTCCCCAAATAGACATTTTTGTAATATGAACATTTTATATATAGTATGTATGTAAATATAATGTATAATGTAGTGTCAAATTATTTATATTAGCATTCATATTATAATTCTGATTTGATGAAAATATAATTATACATATGTATCTATAATTACGAAGAAAAAATAGCAAACTTTTATGAGCGAACTCTCATTGAGTTCATTTAAATTTTCTATGCATTCGCTTTCATTTCTGACTAAACAAAAAGACAAAATTGGACCTCACTATACGACCGCGCCAATAACAGCGGGTAACTTTTTATTATTGGTAACATGGAGAAAACCTTAATACTTTTAGAAAAACTTAAATTCGTAGAAGAAAACATAATGAAAAAATGCGTAAAAAAAAAAGAGAAAATGAGCCCCGACTGAACTATCTCCACCGAAAATTACAAAAAAACCGTGTCTTTTGCAGAAACTTTCATAAATCTGTAACTCGTTCTAATCGATTTTAAATACTTGGATAGCTTTTAACTTTAGTGGCTCTGATTATTTTATATAAATTTCAGTCGGTCTTATCAATACATTTTAGCAAACCGTCGACTTCTGCAAAAAAAAGGTACCTATCTAAAACATCCTTTACTTTTTCCGTTTCGTTTAAAAATGAACGCTTATTAACTTATATCTACTTTATTTATTCTTCAATAATCAAACTACGACTTATCAAACCGGGAACCTGCAGAACCGATAAGTATTGAACAAGTTAATTTAAAAAAACTATTTATTTGCATTTAGCGACAGGGTCGGCTATGCCACGCCCACTTCCCTCGATGCGGCTGGAACTGTCTTCAAGAGACGAGTTTCAAATTGAAATGGCGTACAAAAAATATTAATTTGCTTGGATCTCACCAACGTAGCCCTCTATAATATTGGAATTGTACACACGCATATCGCGTCAATAACAACGGAAGTTGATGAATAATGCTTATTGCATAATCGACAATTAATATCACTTCTTCCTAAATTGTATCAAATAAAGTCGCTGTTCGCGTCTGTCTGTTTCTCCGCTTACTTCTAAACCACGCAACGGATTTTGATGTGGTTTTCACTATCGTTTAAAGAATTCCTTCCGGAAAGTTTTTGTATAGGTACATTATAATAGTTCCCATTCGGACGCAGCCATCGTGGGTCTTTTCTGATATTTTGATTTCCTTTGTTTGCTTTTAACAGCGAAGTGGAACATTCGCAAAAGCGATAATGTTATAAATAAGTCTTAGGTACATTTATTAAAAATAGAATAAAACGTAGCTTAGCTATATTTTACCCACTAATACACTAATTACACACACACTAATTAGTGAGTACTCACGAGAACGCTAAACATACGTGTGTCCTATGGCATTGTTCGGTGTATTAACGAACTAAAAGACTAGAGAAGAGTAGCTCGTTAGATATGTGTGGTATAAACAAAAATTAGTTTCGGCTCGGGTCCGTGCGGACCCGTATAGTATTTAAGGGTTAATGGTTCCGTAAGTTCCAGGTTTGATGTCATAGTTTGATTATTGGAGAATAAACAAAGAGGATATAATATTTCAAGTTACATAATATAACATGTAACTTGATTATTAATTAACTAGACGATTAATTGTTGTTTTCTTAAAAAAAATCGTAGCTGTTGGTTTTAAATGCATAAAATGAGAAAGTTTCTTCCACAGCATCATTAGAATCACTGTACCGTATAATTTTATTCGCCAGTGGGGTTATTTTTTTTTATTCTTAGGTTTCACAAAGGGTAATAATACAAGAGTTGGCTATTAGGAGACAAGCGCAGGTGCTATCGTTATACGCTTATTGCCTGGCACTTTTACAATAGTCTATCAACTTATAAGATCGTAGTAGTAACTTATAAGACAATAACAAACACGATGTACGAAATCTGTGGTAAAATATACTTAAAGCGAAAAATTATGTTTCTCGATTAATTAACCGAATACCACATAATATTCGTAGGGCGTATTTCACTGAAACTTGTTCAAACAAAAAATTGGATGATGTCTCGTAAAATATATTGCATTGGCATGAGCTTTTCTTTCGTGTGGTATACAATTTTTAAAAAAAATGTAAAACCCTACGTAGGTTTTATTCCTACAGTATTTTTTTGGTATTTCTGTAAACTGTTTCGTTTGAACCAAACTTCCAGGGACATCTATATTTATTAATATGAAATAAGTATTACAATAAAAAAATGTTGTATACATATAATAAGAAAATGAATACGCTTCCTAGAAGCGTGAAGATCAAATGTGTATGAAAAATCGTTTCAAGTTTTTTCTACGAAAGATGAAAGCCTCTTCTTTTGAATTTCGATTAATCCGAGAGGCAATAGAATCACAGGTTTTATAATCTGAAAATTACCAAAATCATTTTTTTTTTAAAATAGTATTTAAAAACAGTCGTAATTCTCATGGGTGTAGACATGTAAAGGGTGGCTATGTAAAAAAAAATTTAAAACTGAAATCAATATGAGGCAGGTTAAAATTTTTATACGTAGTTTTTTATTTATAAAAAAGGGAAATTATTGTCGGTCACCTGTGTGAATCGAAAATGCATCAGCCGATTAAATTTTACAAAAACCGTCTTCAGCCAGGAATCAAAGGACGGAGATACAGTTACAATATATAGGCCGCTGTAAAGATAAAACTAACGCATTGAATAACATTCACTTTAAATTTTGATAACCAATCACGCAGGCTTAATATGTATTCGGCTTATGTAGGTTGACTCGACGTTACTTCTTCCAGGGGTTGGCGGTAGTAATAGGCGTGACAAACAGAATGTGACACCGGCTAGTATTCGGCGGCAGTAATGACACCTGTCTCCACTACAAATCACCGCTGGCCAAGTGTTTACTCTTGTCAGAGCTTTTTCATTCCCATCAAGCTAGCTGACAATTATTCTTTCGCATATAAACGAGGATACTACAAACTATCAAAATACCTAAAAATCAAACTACTAATCAAACTAGCTATTATCAAT
The DNA here is from genome assembly GCA_907165235.1 of Zeuzera pyrina. Lineage (NCBI taxonomy): Eukaryota > Metazoa > Arthropoda > Insecta > Lepidoptera > Cossidae > Zeuzera > Zeuzera pyrina. The sequence continues at coordinate 19,266,897 of OU015625.1, read as the reverse complement.
ATTCTCGATTAATCGTTCTAATCATAATCGTTAACAAATGGCAACACTGTTTTTTGAAGGTGTCGCTACTTTCATAATGACATGGTATTTTTGAATGTCAGAAAATAAGTCAGTGGAGAAATACACGAGCTAGCGAAAGTACGTCTTTTAATTATATCTCGTCATCCTACGTTTCCATCCAAGTAAACATCCTAGAGGATGTTGACTGTACATGTTTAGCTTTCACTACGTATTTAAAAAATATCAATCTGACTCACGTGATTTTTATTTTTTTACGGTTTCATAGCTCTCTCATTCACTCACATCCTGTTTTAGATGCTTAAGCAGAGGTTAGTGACAAGTAAATATGCCGCTTGCTCGTTTCACTCTGATCTGTTTATTTCACACAACCATAATATCTATATCTACTTATTACTTTCAAGTACAACACGTAATAACACATCCAAAATAAAATGGCTGACTATTTTTGTTGACTTCATTAAATACTAATTTATTACCCGACTCGACCAAGGAAAAAGATGGTTTATGATTTCAGCAGCCTATGTGTTGTATTTATTGTAATTTATTTTTATTTTGTTTATATTATTTCATTTTACGGTTTTAGTAGTGTAGGCGTAGTTAGGTGTAGTGATGCAGTTCCATCTGTTATCTCAAAGAGCCAAAAACACTTAACCAGTTGCAACGCATAAGTTATTATGGATTCATTTTAGTAACACGCAATACATGGGTTAAGTCGCTACTATTATAGTCGCTACTACAACATAATGTCAAGGGTTAAAAAAAATATTTTCTCAGTCTATCACGATGGATATCAAAAGAGGGGGCAAAGTTCGTACGCGTCTAACGTTACGGTGACGGTCACATTGTGCGGTACAGCTCCAGGCACGATCACTGCGTAACAAACGTGCCGGGAACTACGCCAACATCAAACGCGATACGCGGCGTTGATCAACAATATTATACTAATAAAAGAGGCTAAATACCTTTAATGTCCGTTAGTTTACAGGGTGGTGAAAGTCGGAGGTGGCTTCCGGCGCCGTAAAGCCAGAAAACGGAAGATATTTTCACTTCTCTCCTACCTAACCTTTTGGTCTGCCACTTTGAATTATACAGTAACAAGATAATACAATACAATCAACTGCTAATTTCAGTCGGCGAACACACAACAACACGACAGAGCTTCTTTTTGCTACAATTCAGATAAGATAATTGAGATTTACAACCAATATTCCAAAATTTTCCCTTTTTCTTATCACAAAGCGACCGACGCTTATTTTAGACTTGTCCACTAAAACCTCAATTCACAGACTAAATTACCCACATGCCAAAAAAAAACGTAGACTAACACTGAACGCGACATCCAGCGCTATCTCCTGTTGTATCATCGTGAGACAACAGGAACAATAATATGTTTTATTCCTAACGCACATAATATATAGATTAGAAAACTGAAGAAATAATATTGATAGATTTCATATAGAATGAATATGAAACTGATTGTCGCATGTTCAGATACCCGGTTTGCTGCTTTTACCTTTCTCGTAAAATACGCATCTAAGTTTGAGTACAATCACCGTGAGCCCAACTGCTTATAAAAGCGTCATTTATTTCCAACATTTCTCTTCAGATTTATAGCCATTCAATATATGTCAATTTGTTGCCAGCTCTTCCAGCAATTTTTGTAGATGCCAACAAAAGAATGAAAATCTTAAACGAAACGAAGATTTGTTTGAAAGCAAAAAAAATTGCAATATAGCAGATTATAAGACAGATTATATGATCACACAGATTATAAGTGTTCCTCAGTATACGGTACACCCTGTTTACCTTAAACAAAGAAAATTATCGAATAATAGTGTTACAATTACGATATGCGGTATACAATTACGATAATTACGATATCCGGTCGGGGGAACCCCGTCAGGAACGAAATTCCTTAGCTGCAGTTTCAATTTCTCAAAACTTACGTATTATTTAAAACAAAAACCTAGAACCACGTGACGCGCGGGTCCCGCCCCACGTAACGCTTTTTCTTTACGTGACGATTTCTACCAACTGAAACCTCCCGCAAGCCACGTTAAAGAAATTCGTTCCAAAAATGACGCGACTTCAAATAATAAATGGACTTGCAGATGGCAAAGTGCACATGGCTTATACATACTACTTTTTTACAAAGAACACTGTCATTACAACATTATAATATAACAGCTTTACGATGTTTACTAAGAGCTAGAGCTGGCTGTCGGGTTGTTCCGTTGTTGATATTTTTAATGTCAACGAACTACATTCATGTATTTTAACTGTCGACCAGTTAAAAAACACGCTATTTCTTATTTTATCAGCGTCAACGTAAAGGCCGTCCTCAAACGAAATGGGGCGACGATGGCTGGCAGTCGTTGGACGAGAAAAGCTAAACACCAGGCTCAATGGTGTGCATGAGGTCTACATCCAGCTCTTGACTACAAAAGGCTGATGAAAAGAGCATGATGCTCATAAAAATTATCATAATAAGAAGAATAATTATAACAAAATCGACGGATAAGCTCTATGGCGAACAAAATGATCTATCAACGTATCGACAATGGGTATTCATTTCGTTGAGGAATATTGCACTTCCATGACGTTTTGTTCCGTTAAGTAAAACTAATTGAATCCAGCAAATGTAATATTTGAAACAAGAAAACAAATAAATCTTGTTGATGAATTATCTGTTTTTGAAGCACAGTTGACGTTTGGTTGAGACGTCAACTGTCTAATACATTCTTTATTAGGTAATTTTAGTAAGTATGCGTGGTAATATGTGATTTTATTTTAAAAGAAAAAAACACTGAGCCTGCAAAAATGTCAATTTATTCGCTTTACGAGGCATAAGTAAGAGTTTAACTGTTTTTTTTACTACCTTTCGCTTTTCTCTGTTTCCCTTTTACATCGTAAAAATGTTTTCATGGGACCGATGTCATGCGAGTATAAAAGAACTATGTACCAAATATAATTCATATGAACTGAAAGAAAATCAAAAAGCAGGGATAATGTGCACATACATGTAGGTACATTTCATTTATGTAAGCATATGTACTTATACATCATTCATCCATCCATTTTCTAATGACTATATTGTAAATTTTTTATACTAAGGTTTGCTGCGGATGTGTCGCTTCTTATAACCACGCCCAATATATAACTACATATGTACAAATTGAAATTACTTCCAAAAATATTGTAAAATGTCTAGAGTTTAGAAATACACATATCAAAAGTGTCTAGAGATCAAGGAGATTTTTTATATACATATACGTATTTGATTACCCTATTAAAAGCAAAGATCTAATACTAATCAAACATTATATAAGAATGCGACTTGACCGACAATTTTCATCTTTTAACCGAAATTCAAAACTGATTTTTTTAAATTATGAAAAGAATTCATAGGAGTTAAAAAAACAATTTATCTAGTTGATTGATAACCACTGATTATACATTGAGTTATATAACAGTGTAAGTAGGTTGACATTGAATTGACTTTGTAGCTTTTTGTTCGTTTTCAAGTTCCAAATACAATGTTTGGCTTTAGCCTTTAAGTGAATTATTTGATAATCCTTTGTTACGTCATTAAAGTTCATGAGAATAACAAATAGTTGAAAATATCCCACTTTCATTACTACTAACGTGTTGTTTATAGTTTAGCAATATCATATATATTTTCTTACAATGACATTCTTTTCTTACATTACGTCGTACGTATGGAGTTAAATGCGAGATGGCACTTGTCTCTCTTATCTTCGAAATTCTATTTTCGAAAATTGAGGAAATTTATTATTGAGTGAACTTGGAGGCACATGTTTCATTTTGTCAATTTTAAGACCCTTAATATTCTATGATATATGAATATTCTATTATAATATAAAGACAGTAAATAATCAAAGATAAAGACAAAAATCAATTATTGAACATAATATTATATTATTATCATAGAACATTCTGTTGTATCTGTCTCCTAGTACCGGGTAAATAACAAATTTCCGTAATTTTCGTAAACAGAATCTGGAAGATAAGAGAGATAAGTCCCATTTAATCGCTAAATTCTGTTGTTATATATGATATGAATGTAACCGTTAATTTCGACCTGTTGTGAAAATTGGTTTGAAATAAAGTTTACCTAAACTTCGATCATTACAACTTTTAAGAGTAGATTAGTATGTACCAAATCAACAAACAATTAACTCTGAAATCGTATTCAAAAAATATTTAATTTCTTTAAACAAGTGTAATTTCACATCTTTCCTAACAAAAACTTTAGACACGTCGAGACCTGACACAATTCGAAAAAAATCGATTCAAAAATCCTCTCATATAACCGCCCCCACCAAACCCAATGCATGTCACAAAGCAAAAACGATAAAAATGAATAGCAGAAAACCAGCACGTTAAGACCTCTCAAGGATCTCTCACACTTACCATATCGAGTATCTTTCAGATGCAATTTCAATATTAAAAGAGATCAAAACATACTAGACGCAGTACTATACAGAACTTTCTTGCAACGGAGACCGCCGACTAGACGGCGCCAAACTGTGACTCACTTCGCCGAAACACACAAAACAGCTGCTTTATTGCTTTGTGCTGAATCACTAAGATTTTATTGTCGTTTGAATTAATTTCAGTTTCATTACGCTTTAACTTCATAACACATAGAAGAGTTAAAACGGAAAACATTATCGTCGACGACCGATGCGATTTTCTCTCTGCTACAAAATGTATCGTGTTTGTGATACAAAATATGATTTTGCTAACTGTAACAACTACAGTATTTTTTTTATTCTGTATTGGATCTTTATTTTCTCTAATAATATGAAATGTAATAACTTTTTTAAAGCTTACGGGATTTCAATTTACGAAGTATGTCTACTATATATTATAAATACATAGATATATATATTGCGCAGAAGTACATACCTCTTAAACGTTTAATCTGTGGATTGTAGAAAGACCAGATCTATGACCCGACGGAGTTTCTTGTCGGTTCTTCTGTGTCCGCGTTTTCTTTTCGAACCAAACTAAAGTAGATTTGACGTTCAAAAACACCTTGTAATTGGATTTATTTCAAAAATACAATATCTTAATAAATCAAAAACAACAATATCTTTTATCATTTTATTTTTAAATATTTACATTTTAATTTATGTCGATATTAGTATATAAAAAGAGGTGTATTAAAATTTCAGCTCAATCGATCGACTATTTTTTAAGTCACGAACATACGAAAGTTGAATTTTATGTGTATAGAAGGTAGACGTCAAGTTTGCGGCTTTAATTAAAAATTTGACCTAGTACGAGTTCATCTCAGGCACAGAATTTGGTGCCTACCATATTCATAATATTACTAAAGTTCATTCATTAATGTGCACATATATAATATCACTTTCCACATTAAATAACATGGTACTAAGTTCTTGCTTATATATTTATTTTTCTGTGTAAGATTTAACACGGTTATGACGATAGTTTAGATTGATTAACTCGAAAGATGTTTGTGTATATAATACACCATCTTTCAATAAATAACGCCATGTTATTTATTGAAAGATGATTAAATAATTGTATTTTTAAATTAAAAAAAAATGCTAAAAAGCGATACAGCCACGTATATGCCAGACGCTGGCAAAACGATCAACCACATGAATGTAATACTACATTCACAGCAAGGCACCACGTGAAATAACTCCCATTTTATTTATGTATGACGATTCATTTTATTCACTATTACTGAGTTACGCTACGCTAGAGAATTGATGAACCATAACGATGTAATATATACGTAACAGGACAGCATGTACATTAACAGAACTCCTATTTATGTATATTGTACTAAATTCGCTATTTTGCTAATTCGCTATAAAGCAAAAATTAAATGGCATGAAAACGTAAGCCTCTGTGCATAACTTAATAAGCGCTTCAAGCGCTGAACTTGCAACACCATTTCGAACACCATAAAATATTTTTAGGAGAGGTAGGCACTGTTCTAGATGCGATAGTTTCATCACTGCGCGATTGAATCCCCTTGTAAATATTGTGCTCTCTTTCACCCCGCATTGCGGAAGCTTCGGGGAGTGCGTACTAAGCCGACTTATAAATTACTTTAATTTAATATATCGTCGGAGAAACTGTTGGGGTCCGCAACACAGGCAACATTTTTCTCCTTAAGGGGAATTTTGGCAGCAAACCATAAATATATTTCCGTAGCTTTGAATACGTTATCGAAGAATTACTAAGTGCGGTGTTTCATAAAGTAAATATCAAAGATTATTGAACTTTTTATGACAAATTATTTTTATTTTTAAATTTCACAGTCACATAATACAAGAAATATGATTCAATTTAATATTATTGCAGTGCTTTACTTACTATGAACGTAAACTCTAATAGGCCACTCATCATTTCTAAATACTAAGACTCGCCCACTTCCTTCTCAGTAGTTTTAGTTTTAATTGCGAATCTGTCGGGAATAAACGAGGTCACGTCATCAAACGTTCGACAACTGAGTAATGTCATTTGTAAGTTTCGACCAAAGTCCTTGCCGATCCCACGTCCGTAACATTATTTATTTTTTATTTAACTTACATTTTATTTCTGTATTATCGGATGCTTACCTATAAAATAACTTATTTGTAGAAAAAACTGGATAATTTTCTTTTTACATTATGAAACTACCAGCTGTGTCCCGCACTTTCCTACTGTACCTACTTTAGAACAGCATAATCGGATCTTAGCATAGTTATAAACCTCGACAGAACCAATGTATTGCGGGAATATATGACCCCAATTGATCAAGTCGTTTAGAAGTTTCACGATAATTACCAGACGCACAAACGATTATATACATGTACTAGATGTACCCGCGACTTCGTCTGCGCGGAAAATTTTTTCGTGGCTTTCCTGTATTAGATTAGACTATGTGTATACGTACACAGTATGTTTAAAGATTGTTTTTGTTTTATCACTGCACCAAATTTTATCATTACCAAGTTTTAGCGTTTCCTGTACAAAATTTCCCCTTTCTTTATTATCCCGTTTTTCACCCTCTTAGAGGTAGATTTTTTTATAAAAAGTAGCCTATGTCCATTCGCAGTTGTCAAACTATATCAATGCTACATCATAATCAGTTCAGCGGTTCAGCATTTCCTATTCAAAGTCAAAGTCAAATCAATTTATTCAAGTAAATCCAAATGCAAGGTATTTTTGAACGTCAAATCTACTTTAGTTCGGTTCAAAAAGAAAACCTGAATACTGAGAAGAACCGAAAAGAAACTCAGTCAGGTATCATTTTTCAACATCATTCTACAATAGTTATTTAAAAATACAATTTCTATAAAGCCAGTAAATGCACATGCAGAGAGGATCATTTCCAGTCTATTGTTGTGTCTTCAATGAAATCGCTAATTTTGTAGTATGCTTTTCCAATTAGTGTGCGTTTAATGACAAGTTTAAATCTCTTTTCCGTTAATTGAGTAATTTCTTGTGGAATTTTATTATAAAAACGAACACAGTTACCCAAAAATGAACCACTTGACTTTTGTAATTTAAATTTAGGAATAACTAGCTGATCACGACCACGAGTTTCCATACCATTAACAACGCCTTTCTTTTGAAATAGATCTAAATTTTTTCTAGTGTACATTATGTTTTCATAGATGTATAACGAGGGTAAGGTGAGTACATCAATGTCTTTAAAACGGTGTCTCAGCGACTCTCGTGCGTTCATACTGTAGATGGTACGTATTGCCCTCCTTTGTAAAATAGAGATAGATTTCATATGCGCCGCTGATCCCCACAGTAGCAGACCATAAGACATAAGGCTATGGAAATATGCGAAATATACCAGCCTAGCCGTAGCTACATCTGTCAACAGTCTAATGCGCCTAATAGCATATATTGCCGAACTGAGCTTATTAGATAAAGTCCCGATATGGTCCACCCACTGTTACTTATTGTCTACTGTTAAACCAAGAAAAGTAGCTGATTTCATTAATTCTAATTGTTTCCCATCCAGTTTCAGTCCATTATGGATTTTGGGTACATTGGATAGGGAAAACTTAACACAATTGGTTTTTTGTGCATTCAGTAGTAAATTATTGGCAGCGAACCATCTCGAGACGTCCGCCAAGGTCCTATTCTGTCCGCTAATATCTATGTCTTTTCTGTTAACTTTAAATAATATGATGTATCATCAGCAAATAATATTATTTCACAAAGGTCTTTAAGCATTCAAAGTTTCATCCCCCTTTTCACCTGCTTAGGGGTAGTTTAGCCTATGTCCGTTCCCAGGTGTCAAACTATATGTATGCTACATCACAATCAGTTCAGCGGTTTAGCATTCCCCGTACAAAGTTTCGTCCCCCTCGCTCCCGTCCCTCTTTATACAGATTTCTGATAAAAAGTAGCCTATGTATTTTTGAGAAAAAAAGTCTTATCACCGCAACTATCATTACCAAGATTAAGCGTTTCCTGAACAAAGATTCAGCCCCCTTTTATGCTTTCAGGAGTAGATTTTTGATAAAAAAAAAGTAATCTATGTCCGTTTTCTGACGTTAAGCTATCTCCCTGCCAAATTTCGTCATAATCGATTCAGCGGTTTACCATTTCTTATACAAAGTTTCATCCCCCTTTTCACCCTTTTAGGGGTAGATTTTCTAAAAAATAAGTAACCTATCATGAGCACAATCACATGTTCATACTGCGTACCGATTTTCATCAAGATCGGTCAAACCGTTCTTCAGTTATAAAAGGACATACAGACAGACAGACAGACAAAAATTTTAAAAATTATAGAATCGAACTCAGTCATAAAACGACTACCTATCACAAAATTTGACAGTAAAATTGAAATTACAGATAGACGCTAGAGATTTATATAGTAGTATAGATAATGATTAAACATATTAGAAAAACAAATGAAATGCTTACCGAAATAAAAACATCGTATAAGTGGTATGATGCATTTTGTTTTATTTTTAATTTTGAATAAAAACAGATGTTGCAAAATAAAATGAATAATTAAATCATAAAATATGCATCTACATAATATAAAGAGGAAACTAACTCACTAAAATCCACTCTAACATCAATGCACACGTCTAAAATTGCCGTGCAAACTTGAGATTTTGCGCAGAAGTTACGTATGTTATGTAATGTAGTGTAGGCATCCGCTGAAAAGATTTCTTTGAAAACTTAACTTCTAAAAGAGTAAAATAGAGGACGCAAGTATTAGTTCTGTAGTGTATATAAAAATCCGTCGTACCTACTTGAAACAAAATCCTTGAGAAGGTGTATTTCGCATTTCGACTGGAAATTAACAAAGAAGTGCTTTAGAATTTTGAAAATTTATCTAAAAGTTTGTATGCTAACTTCCTTGATACATACATATATACATGTATATCTTCACGCTGTATCCGAGGACAGCGCGCCAAGTTTCGCGGTCCTTACGTATTTATTTCGCCTCTTTTAATCTCATCATTCGCCTCACGCATTTTCGCCTAGGTATGTAAGTGCTTTGTTCTCTATTTGATCTTCGTAAGTCAGCTTAGGTCTTGCTTGGCTTTTGTTAACTCTCACTCCCTTGATTTCTCTTGATGTTGTAGTGATACCGTGAAATGGGCATATTTTATATTATATAACTATGCAGTCGAAAATTATAAACGACTTGTTGCGAAATTTTTGGAAAATTATCCTCTTAGGAGGTAAAATAAAGGAAGATAGTTTCAATCGGAATTGAAATGGGAATTCAAAAACCTTAAACGCAGAGAGAAAATCTTGACATAAACTAACATTACCAACATATTTCTTTATTGTTCCTTTTACGTTACCAATTTGTGTTCCTATTTATTTCGAGATCCCTGCGGACAAAGTCGCGAGCAGTAAGCAATGTCTACTAGCTTATATCCACAGCCACTTGTCTACAGCTACAGAGAGAAAGTAGGTATTACTTACTAAAAATATTGAAGTATTGGCGACTTTATTTAATTTTCATAGTACATTACTAATTTCTCTGATTATAATTTCAAATTGAATGTTAAATTAGATTGTTTTCATTTTATTTACGATCTATTTTATTTATAATAGAATTTACAATAGAAATTGATTATTGTGATTAACCTTTCGAGAGATATAATAAAAACATAGTACGATTTTTTTTTACATTTTGTGTAACAGCTCAGGCAAACTGTAATGTTTTAGATACTACCAAATGCTTACCAGTCTTGCTGATTTCTGATCCTTGGGTAAGTATAGACTAGAAGATGACACATTTAACCCCATTTTATTCAATTGCCCCATACCGAACTATTCCCTATACCTATACCTCATCTTTTTCCCCATTTTTATTCCTTTGTCTATTTTTGAATTTTAATACTCTTCGTACATTTATCAACACCCCATTATTGAAGTCCTTTCAAAGTTTATTGCTGAAAATATAATTTTCTTTTAATATATTAAATAAATACTTTCTCCGTACTCCCTTTGTGCTCCTTTTCATATATCTGTTATTAACACATTAGATAATATTTTTATGTAGAATACAAACTAACTCGTGATGTCCTTGTTCAATTTTTCTGTTGTCTGTTTTTAAGTCCTAAACTGAATCGTCACCCTAAAATTTTACATGGGCCAACATTGTTCAGCATTTCTATCATACTGTGTACAACCTTATTCAAACAAGTTGTTGGGAAAAATTGCTTACGGGTAGTTGCCATGACATTAAAAAATATATACAGGTATATAAAAGTCTAATGTAGGGGGTACCCTAAAAAAACTTAAATTCTATTTTTTATATATCCACAGATAATACGCATAATAGAAAAATGACGCAGCAAAATGATGTCAAATGACCTAGACACAAAGCTTAAAAGTACCTACATACATTTATTTCGGCTGGAGTCAAGTAGTAGAATGTCCGTAATGCTCTAAAAGTAGATTTTATCATTGTGTATAATGTATCTACAATAAAGCAAATTTTTTTTAAGGATTAAATAAAATTTGCTTTATAATGTTTATCACACTAAATCTAAGATTGATATAATCTAAGATTAATAATTAATATTTTCGGTGTTACCAAAATTAGATGTCCATCTTCTGTATGACAAAAGCAAACTAGACAAATTTTTTTGTCGTTACCATATTATTGGGCGACACGTACGAGTATGTACATATGTATATGTATGAAGTCAAAATATATTATATACTTTGAGTTCAAATATTTTAAGCATAATTAATTATTATTCTTAAGAATAAAATAAGGATGTAATAGAATTAAGGATATGCCTAAAACAGAGTAAAAGAATGATAAATGCAGTAGAAATGCGATCTCTTAGAAATAGGTAATCTCTTAGAATATTCCAAATAAGCAATGAATAGATGGGTTGCATGACAATGTTATTGTAAAAATGAAAAAAGTAATGTTCGGTTCGGAAAAGTTCGGGCACATAAAACGAATAAGTGATGAAACTAACGAAGAAAATCTATAGACTGAAAGCGAGTGGTAAAAGAAGCCAAGGAAGACTGAGGCTGACTTACGAAGATCAAATAGCCAGTGTTCGTTGACGGAAATGTGAAAAAGCACTTGCATACCTAGGCGAAAAGGTGTGAGGAGAATGATGAGATTTGAGGAAGCGAAAGAATAAGTTTGTAGCCGCGAAGCTTGGCGCTTCTTAAGGAAATAGTCAGAGAGGACTGACTATCCCGTTAGGGATACAGCGTGAAGATATGTATGTATGTATTTTAAGTATTTTAAATACTTTGACTTCACTTGACTTTATTGAAAAACCCGAACGCCACCTGAGCTGAGGTCGCAAAAAATTCGCCCTCGGGTTGTCTTGATTACACTTAGAGAAATCTATTATTGGCGATATGTATGTATGTACCTACATATGTATGTATGTGTGTCTGTATACAGACTTTACTTAACTTTATAAAATATCTAAAACGGGAAATTGAACGCGCTTACCTTTTATTTTGGCATGACGTTTCGACCGAGTTGCATCGGCCGTGGTCTCAAACAAATACGAATAAAAATAAAAGTAATCGCATTAGATTTCCCGTTTTAGAAATTTTATAATGCAACGCGAAAGTTTATAAGTTTATATTTACTTGATTTTGGAAGACCTATCTGTCGCCCTCTCTACTATGTATGCTCCGACTTAATCACAGAGCATACACTGCAACCTCGACACCACTGATCTGGAAGAAACTTGCAAGGATGGTTTTTATATCGGAGTTCTTGTTCCGGTCTCTGTGGTGCTAGGAAAATATTTCTTTTCAGCCTTTTGCATATCGTTATAGACATAGGTGCGAAGGCGAATATTCCTTTTCATTACCTGTACGCGTGTTCTCTAAGGCTTAGGCTTTCCGGAGAGATACAATTTATTAAGATTGTAGGAAATCGTAACACAGATATAATGTATATGCGGCGGCCTTATTGAATTAACACTACGCGGCTATAACGGCCGGGATAGCGTCAACTTTGTACAGAAGCTCTGAACAAAGTTCGAAAAGAGCAAATATTATAACAGATGGGACAATTAACAAGTAGGTATATAATCAATACAAGTGCATCATTTTTACCTTTAACTCTACGTTTACATTTTTACCATTAACCATTAAATAAACAAAGGTATAATAATTTTTTCTATAACACACATTTTTTATAACACATTTCTCTAAATATACATTTGTTATAGTATCTTTCAGAAGGTATTCAGTTCCCATAAACAAATTCTCCTCAAACATTTTCGCCTTGGTATGCGAATGCTTTTGACATTTCCGCCAGTTGACACTATGACTATATGTGGGCGTCCTAGCAAAAAGGGTCCAATAGTGGGGAATTGAGATAAGACTAGATTCGGAATTTAGAATAGTCAATTGATAATAAGATTTAAAAAATATTGAAAAACCCGCATGTCTTTTTTTTATCTGACATTTAAGGTTGAAACTGAAAAAGCTTGTTTTGAGAAAAAGCATTTTTAAAGTTTGAATAAAAAATAAAAACGCACTTCTACTTGTTTGTTACGTAGATTTTGATTTATTAATGTAGATCAAGATATTCAAGATAAGAAATCAACTTATAACTATATTTGTAACATTATAAAATAAACAATTACGATCTAAACAAAGGATTGATACATAGTTTAGTAAAAAGGTCCACTTGTCGGTGTTTAGTACAAAGTGAGTAAATACGACAACATAATGCAATAAAAACTAAAATTAAGTATTCTTACTGTATTTAAGAACTAATAAAATAACAAGACGAGATTATTTTTACGATCAACCGACATCCAAAAAAGAAGGAGGTTCTCAATTCGGTTGAATGTTTTTTTTTTATGTTTGTTACCTCATAACTCCACCATTTATGAACCGATTTGGAAAATTCTTTTTTGTTCGAAAGGATACACTTCCAGATTGGTCCCATTGAAATTTAACTGCTATTGAAGCTTTGGTTTCGAAGATACACCAAATAACGCGACCTGGTTATTTATATTGACGATTCTCTTGTATGTCTTTTGTTAACTATCGTTGTCCCCACATGGTATAATGGTAGTATGGTATAATGGTAAGAAGATATAAATTGGCTGTGATATAATAAATTCAGTCAGTAGAGTCAGTCTTGTGGCGGACAGAGAATACGACTGGTGGCTGTCGTCTTCGGATTGTAAGAATACTGCTAGGGTGTAATCATGATGCAATCTTTACACTGTTCTTTTGTAACTGATTGGTATGGATATGATATTATATTGATGATATTGATAATGGCCATAATGGGCAATAATATCCCATTTTCGATCTGTTCGCATCCTTTAATGTGAAAGCCCACGGTTTGTGCTCCTCAATGGAATGGAAGTTAACACATTGCGCTCCAGAATTAGAAAATAATCTAATTGTAGACCTGCTCTAGATATTTACTTAGACCAAGGTCACTCAAAAGGGAGAAATAAAAAAACTTTTATAAAAAAATTAAACCGACTTCAAAAAAGAACACTGAAAAGTATGAAATAACTATCCCTTATGGATCGAAACTTAAGTACAAAAATAACTTTATAAATACGATACAAATACCCATAGAATTAAATTTGACAGTTATTGAAGTCGGTGCCAAATCAATGTTCGACAACGGAAAGTCTATTAGTTTAGTAGGTTTGGCACCGACTTCAGTAACTGTCAAATTTAATTCTATGGGTATTTGTATCGTATTTATAAAGTTATTTTTGTTCTTAAGTTTCGATCCGTAAGGGATAGTTATTTCATACTTTTCAGTGTCCTTTTTTGAAGTCGGTTTAATTTTTTTATAAAAGTTTTTTATTTGAACAAAACAATGAATAATTACAATTTATATAAAAGGTACCAGTAGCTAAAGTTAAACATAAAAATTGTTCTAGCTGGGAATCTTACTTAGATATAACTTACGGTTTTCAACGTTATCATTATAAAATATAATTAAAATAATTAAATACAGACCAGTACACGGTATTAAAACGTATTTTATATCAAATATTTAGACATGCCGACCACTGGTACCATTTTACTAAACTTTTCTCTTATAAAATTTGGTACTTAGAAACATCATATAAAGTCATTTACCATATGAACTTGCAGATAATTGAGCATTAATTAATAATTAATTAAAATCGCGAAATGCCATTTTTTTTACTCAACTTTCCAAAACTGCGTATATCTCGGAAACTAAATGCCGACTACTGGACCCTTTTTGCTTGGACGCCCACATATGATCTTCGTTAGTCAGCCTTGGTCTTCATTGGTTTCTGCTACCACTCACTTTCGCCCTGTAAATTTTCTCCGTCAATCTTTCCTCAATCATTCTTTCTATGTGCCTGAACCATCTAAGCATTCCTTTCTTCATTTTTACAATAACACTGTCGTACAACCCCGTCATACTGCGTATCTGTACATATAATTACATAACTAAATAATTTGTGCAATAAACATTTGACAGAATTCTTTTAAATCGTCTAAGACATTTCATACATACATCTCACGCTGTATCTCTAACCGGGCAGTCAGAGAGGACGGAGCGCCAAACGTCGCGGTTCCTACATACTTCTTTCGCTTCCTCAAATCTCATCATTATCCTCACACATTTTCGCCTAGGCATGCGAGTACTTTTGACACTTCCGTCGGCTAACACTCTAGCTATTTGATATTCATAAGTCAGCCTTGGTCTTCCTTGGCTTCTTTTACCTCTCACTTTCGCTCTGTAGATTTTCTTCGTCATTCTTTCATCACTCATTCTTTCTAACTGTTCGAATCATCTAAGCATTCCTTTCTTCATTTTTACAATAACACCGTCGTGCAACCCTGTCATACTGCGTATCTAAGTAATAAGACATTTCATATATCTATAAAATAACCTTATAACATACATATGCTGTAATCACCTTTTCCAATAATTCCATAATTATTCAACATTCACATATTATTACAAGATACGACTCTTTTTTAAAATAAATTTGATTTATTTTTATACATATTTCGCTCTTACATAAATAATAAGTAGGTAGTCAAAATGTTGTAAAACCTAGCAAGCCGAGGTTTCGTTTCACTAAAACAGTCCATATTATAGGAGTATTTTAAATAAATTTACTACTTTACATCTATTCATAGAACAATTGTGACTGCCAGCTAAATACTGAATGACCTACGGTAGCACTTCATCACTTCTGTAGGCGTAATAAATCATTACAAGAAATCCTTCAATACAAGTGATTTCAGACGTTCTAAAAGTATACACGTATAATCGTCTATCCAGTCTATCGTATTGTTGTTCAGAACAATCAAATGTTTTCAATTGTACTTGTTCATGGAAATCAACTTCGTCAGTTCATTTATAAAAAAAAACAGTTTCAATACGTCTATCCATTATTTTGCACAACATATATATTTCATTTATATATTTCAAAAGAGAATAGCCAAATTATTAATTCAACCGAAAACTATGCTGTATTGAATTATGATTTCAAAGTAACGCATACGACACGCTGTTATGCGATGATTGATCTCGTAAAATGCTCAAATATTATCTCAATGTTATACCAACGAGATTGATTAGATGAATTGTGTTGACTCAGGTCCAAGATTGCGACATTTTACCGCCTATAATATTGTATGGAAAACTAGATACCTCTGTACATAATATGTATGTACTTAACCATAATATCGACACGAAATAAACTATAATTTAAATTAGACTTTGATGTTAGTGTATAGTAATATCTAATATCAGATAGGTGTGGGTAGTTTTTGAAGCAAGACGTTACTTTGTCTATTTATACAGTTTTTAATTAAAAAAAAGTAGTTTAAAATATATTAATTATAGTGTTACATATATCAATACATGTGATAAAAGTAGTGCGAATAAATAGCAGCAGATTGCACTAGAATAATTTGTGTTTGTGTAAAAACAAAAGTTAAGTCAAAAAGTGTGCGTTACTGTAAAAAATTTTAGAAAAATTATATATTCAATAGATTTGTGCAACAAAGTAAACCGATGGTTTGAAAAGTTTGGATGTGAGTGGCAGATTTTTTGTTTTTTGTTTTTGTACTCTTTTATAATCCAAATGTGAGTTGACATCTCCAGACTGTTTTATATTTTTTAGAATAAGTGCCTTGAAGTTTTAACGAGCAATTGCGCATCTCTCTTGGAAAAGTACTGTTTACATTTTTTATTGAGCAGTAAGCATTATGTCAGACCCAAGTCTGGGGATGTTGTAACCAGGAGTCAGAAAACGATAATGAATACATAGAGAGTTTTCAATGTAAAAAGCCATATCACTATGATTGTCTTCTGTTGAATAACCTTGACATAGGAGATAAAAAAGTAACTTGGAGATGCGTATGAGATATATGAGATATAAGATATAAGATATAAGAGATATAAGAGATATGTAAAAACAATAAGCCTAAAGGAGGCAATAACGATAACGCTCCGGTGCGCGCATCCCCCTCTGAAACTAATATCACTAAAAGGTCAAAAAAAAACCGGCACTGTCTTCACCCTCTGAACAACTCCTTGAAGATCATATAACGCAACAAGATATCCGGAATATTATTAACGATAAAAGCGGAAATGAAGCCACTTTTGTCTAATCTAAATCAAACATTATCGAATACTTTAAGTAGCGCATTGAAAAATATTAAGGACGAAATAAGAGATGTCAAGGAATCCCTTGGCTTTCTTAGTGATCAGTATGACGAGGTAAAAAGAGAATGTAAAGCAAGTTCAGTCATCATAAACGAGTTAAAAGTTCAGAATAACACCTTGAAATCTGGTATGGATTCCTTAAATGTAAGAATTAATCAAATAGAGCAAGAGGCCAGACGTAATAATGTGGAGATACAGTGTTTTCCTGAGAACAGAAACGAAAATTTAGTCTGAGTTATATCACAAATTAGCAGAATAGTGAGATACGAATTATCAGAAGAAAATATTGTTCACTGCACTAGAATTGATAAAATAAATAGCTCCTCTAAACGACCTAGGTCAATAGTAGTTAGATTAAATTCTCAAAGAGTTCGAGACATGTTTTTAGCTGCTACTATAAAATTCAATAAGCAAAATCCTCAGAATAAACTCAATACATCGCATATTGGTATTGCTGGTGACAGGGTACCAATTTACGTTGTAGAACATCTTTCTTCAAATAACAAGTTTCTTCCTGCTGCAGCGAGATTGAAGGCTAAAGTTACACTATAAATATGTCTGGACTAGAAATGGTTATATTTTTATGAGGAAATCTGATACATCAAAATATATTTTAATAAAAGACTCGCTTGATAATATAAAATAGTTATTTGTAATTGTTTAGGTATTTTATTTTTTTTCTAGTTGTTTATTATTTTAAGCATGTTGTATTTCAAACTAATATTTTATATAAAACTCTCAGCATTAAATGTTTACTACCAAAATATACGTGGCCTGAGAACTAAATCTCATGCTTTTTATCGTAACTTAAGTTGTTGTAGCTATGATGTTATTATACTCACGGAAACATGGCTGAATAGTACTGTTTTAACTAGCGAGTTATTTACTTCTGATGATATGGTTTATAGAAGAGACAGAGAAACATCGAGGTTTAGTACTAAAAAAGATGGTGGAAGCGTGTTGATAGTATTAATGGAAGACTTTATTTCTGGTTATAATAAAGTTTTGGGAGAGTCAGACAAGTATACGTGTATAGTAGGTGACTTTAATCTCAGTCGTATTGATTGGGATTCCCAATATACTGAAACTACACAGCTCGTCCTCTCTGGAACAACTAATTATTGATTTTTCTTATGTAAATAATTTTCACCAATATAATAATGTTGTTAATAATACGGGAAGAGTGCTTGATTTAGTATTTTGCGACATCCCAACATGTCAAGTAAATGAATCTCATGAAACCTACAGAAATTTCTATTTCAATCCATTTATCTAGGCAGTTATATTGTAATAATGAAATTAAAAGATACAATTTTTATAAAGGCGACTATATTGCAATTACGGATTGCATAAACAAAGTTAATTGGAGTGAACAATTTAAATTATGTCAAGATGTGAATGAAATGGTGAGTTTACTTTATGAGATACTCTGGAATGTTATTGAGAAACACGTACCGTTGGTTCAAAAAAAACATAAAAAGTTTCCACCTTGGTTTGATAATGGACTAATCAGGCTCTTAAAGAAAAAGTAAAAACTGAGACATAGGTATAAATTATATAAACATCCATTGGACAAATTATCTTTGGACACCATTAGCAAAAGATGCAATAAATTATCAACTGAATATTATATCAAGTACATAAGATGCGCAGAATTAAATATTTCAAAAAATCCTAAGAATTTTTGAAGTTTTGTCAAAACAAAAAGAAAGGATTCCAATGGATATCCTTACACTATGTTGGATGTGAGTGGGCGGATTTCTAACGGACCAGAAATCTGTAACACAGTTACGTCTTATTTTGCATCGGTATATGCCGAGGACAATCACCAAGTTTATGGTTAAACCTTAAAAATAGTGATTACTTCTCGAGTATTGTGATTGATTTTAAGACCATGCTATTAAAAATTGAACAATTGGATAGCACCAAGGGCCCCGGTCCAGATAAGATTCATCCTTATTTTGTTGTCTCATGTGCGTCGAGTTTAGCCATTCCATTGCATATAATATTTAATAAATCATTGCAAACTGGTATATTTCCAAGTGAATGGAAATTGGCCAAGGTAGTTCCTATATTTAAGGATGGAGATAATACTATTGTAAGCAACTATAGGCCAATTTCTATTTTGTCTGTGTTTGGTAAATTATTGGAATCGTTAGTGTGTCCGCACATCCTGAATTATTTTGCACATTTTTTATCCGAGCACCAACATGGTTTCGTTAAGATGAGGTCTACTGTTACCAATTTAGTAATGTTTACAGATATTTTATTCGAAGCTATGGATCGTCAAGGCCAAGTCGATGTGATCTATACAGACTTTAGTAAAGCTTTCGACAAAGTGTCACATACGATTTTATTAAGAAAACTTTCGTTATAAAGCTTTGGGGGTTATGTGTTACAGTGGCTTGAGTCATACTTGAGAGAGCGCACTTTTAGCGTCGTAGTCAATGGATTCGAATCTGGTTACCATAACATTATTTCTGGAGTCCGTCAAGGACCACATCTAGGGCCGGTGCTTTTTAATATTTTCATTAATGATCTTTCTAAGATTTTTCTTAATTGCAGTCCGTTCTTGTTCGCTGATGATTTGAAATTTTTAAGAGTGATTGAATCTGCTTCAGATGTGGATAAGGTTCAAGTTGATCTTAATAACTTAATCATATGCAGCTAAACCCCAATAAGTGTTCATACATGAAATTTACACGTAATCTTAACAGTATCTCATCTATTTATCGTTTAGGACCTCATGCGCTAACAGAGGTTAAAGTCGTTAAAGATCTAGGCATCATGATGGACTCTAAACTTACATTCATTGCTCAAATTGAATTATGCATAAAGAAGGCTTCCAAAATGTTAGGTTTCATTATACGTAATGGTAGAGAATTTCGTCAACCTAGCACAAAAATAGTCATTTATAATGCATTGGTTCGTAGTATTCTGGAGTATTGCAGTGTGATCTGGAGAACTCATTATGCGACGCACTCACTAAGAATCGAACGTATCCAAAAAAGATTTTTGTGGAGCCTGATGGGATCTAGTGGTGCTGAAATTAGATTTAACTCATACACAGATAGATGGACTTAACTATTTTAAAATGATTCCGCTTTCAAAACGTAGATATGTGTTGGATTTAATGTTTCTTAACAAAGTGTTTAGGTTTAAGATAGACTGTCCGGGCCTCTTAAGCAAATTCAGAATTAGAATACCGTGTAGACAACCACGTGGCAAAATTAAATTATTGGTACCACCTTTTCGTAAAACAGTATTTTGTTCCAAATCAGCAAACCTAGACTGTGTGACCTGTTGACATATTTTTTAACTCTGACGTGACATTTAAGTATGCCATAGTGAAATATTATAAAAAAGACATGACGTAAAATACATGGCACTCTAGCTCAATTAAGTTAAGCTCATGTAAGTTAAGATCTTTAAAGTTTTATTTTTTTTAAGTTTTTATGCAATTATTATTTTCACTGAATATGTAAGTCTTGATTCATTAAAATGAAAAATGCATGCTGTATTTACCTGTAAGTGATTGTGCACTTAGCATAATACTATTAATGTTAAATCTGTGTTTTACTTGATGTAACAATTGTTGGTGAACTTAAATTAAAAAAAAAATTATGTGGAAAAGTTCAAAATATAGTTTAATGTCTTTTTTCACTTAGGTATATACCTTTTAGGTATATTTATAGACTTAATAAAAACCCATCAGAAGGAAGTGGATTAGAGGCATACAATCTCTGAACAAGTTATTCTTAATCTTACAACGTGAAAGTTATAACTTGTTATGGCATTATTGCAGTTAATTTTGGTAGTGTTTTTAACTTAAGCATGTGACTGCCAAATTAATGTTTCGTTTTTAAAACAAATTGTGCAGAATCAAAGCCACACCGTCTTTGCAAAAATTTAAGCATCTGACAAATTGCATATCAAATCAAACAGTTTTAAGACGTAACTCAATTCCGAAGCTTAAAAAAATAGGATATAACTGCATTTGAAAATACTCGGTTGTCCTATTGGCTTAACAACTTTATTTTTCATGGGATTTTTGTCTTTAGTTTGAAATAATTGTCTGCTTGTAATACCTTATTAATTGTAATACAGTTTATATCACAGAAGGTAATAAAGCAGCCATTGTACAAATGCCAATGAAAATATAAAAGTTGTTTAAAATAGTTGTGCATTATCTAGTTAACAAACAATATTCCATTGTCATATTAATAAGTAAAAGCAGATGCAAATGTTTAATAATGAAAAAAAAGCATTAAATTATGACCTACAAATAATGAAAAAAAAAAAAAAAAAAAAAAAATTATCGTTAACGTTAAAATGCATACAATCGACGTAATTAATTACATTATAATCGACATCTAAAGTCAAATCTCATACATTCTTTTGCATTAATACTAACTAAAGTAACAGTAGACAGTAACTTTCTAGTGGCAGTGGTCAGTCCACTATCACAGAATTGTTTAACTTAGCTTAACTCGCATATAAAATTGCTTTATACAAAATAAAGCGATTACCCACCCGATCAAGTATATTTTCACATTAGGAAAGACGGAATGAATGAACTATTCTTATTATAAGTATATATTTCTTTTTGTAGCCTTCGATAGCAATTTAGAAAAAATAGTTTTATAATTAACTAATCATCGTTATTTATTAAATCAATATAATATGATAGACTCTCTCTGAGAGTTTCACATTTACGCCCTTTGCTGTCGAAACTTTGGGTCCCTGGGGCTCCGAAGCCCATCGACTGGTTTCTGATATTTGTAAGAGACTGGTCGAGGCTTCGGGAGACCGCCGGGCTGGCTGCTTCTTCCGTCAACGAATCAGTTTGGTTATTCAAAGAGGCAATGCTGCCAGTCTGCTGGGTACCTTGAGCAATGACAGCTTTCAAAGCGGCAACTTTGAGGAAGCCTATAAATCCTGAGGAAGCCTTTGAGATAATGAGTAGTTTTAAGTTTGTAAATATTAACGTATGTATGTACTTTTTTGTTATTAGTAAACAAATATGATATAAATAACAAGATTATTAAAGTTTCAAAATTCTTAAATGACATCTTCAGCGTTGTAGCTTGTGCGCAGCTTGTATGTGTTAAGTAGAGGTAGTTATTGGAAATGATAAGTAAGACCTAGTACTATTACTTAGATACTACTCGCACACAGGTACGTGTACGGCTCTAGAGTAACGAATGTAAATAAGTATAACATAAACGTGGACACAATTTTTTGAAATTGCTAGATATTTCTTAATATGTATTTCTTAATATTTTAATAATTAATTATAATCTGTATTTTTCACCTTTACTGATGGTGCTCTCTCACTATTTTCTTTTTTTTTTTGACCGAATCATCTCATTGCGTTTGTATTAATTATAACTCTCCGTTCGCTATCGTTCATCGTTATCTCATTAAAATCGTCGATGTTAAACGTCACATATTTTACACACGAGTACGTCTGCCATTTCTCAACCAATTATAGCGATTATCTTTGATTATAGACTAGGGCCAAGAATTACATTGGACGGAACAATAGCTGTACAGCGTCTATTATGTCTATGTGAGTCTTACTATATCTGTCATTGCGTGCGTTAATCCTTTTTTAATCGCCCTTGATCTATATGACAAAACAGCACCTAACATATTGTCTGTTCTCGTCATTTATTTAATTAAAATTAGAGTACATGAGAGTTCTCAATTTTAAATACCTATAATTACGCACGCCTCAAATAAATTGATATTACTAGTATGACAATTTTGAACACAAATTACAGCGACGTAGCAATGTTGCCAAACTTATTACTTTTATTTATAGCTTTCACTCATAGCTGTTTAAAGTATGAGGGACTAGGATATGTCGACGTCTGAGGGTGGCAACAGTTTATGCTCCGTTTATTATAGTAATTGGTCTGATATTATAGGTAACTTAACGGGTACTAGACAAAATCACAATGCGGCATTATCATCAGCTTGAGTAAATTCATGTTATCATTATTATGGACAACTTATCAGTTACCACAGAAAATGTAATAACAAGGCGGCAATCTCGAAACTTCAGTGCGCTCATACCACACTAATAACATTGAACTACTTAACGTGGGTACACTACATTTTAAAAACATTCAAAAACCGATCACGACACAGCGTTTACATCTTATGCACTTTACAGACTACTAATGACGAGACCATTTTCAGAAATACCTAAATTCGACGCCACTATCTTTTTCATTCCGCATTAAATGAAGGTGTCAAATTATACTTTCAGACGTATACGTCTTTTTCATTACCTATAAACCATAGGTTATATTTTATCAAGTTAAAAATATTCAGGTATGTATTATTAATCTATACGAGAATCCTTTTTCAATAAATGTAATTATAATATATCATAAATCTTGTATTCTGTAAATGCTATACTCTGTACTCTATAAAGTTTATTCTTACGGCCAACACAAAAGCAGTATATTTTCGAGTATCAATTGGTAAAACATTTAATATGAGCGTATGTATTAATAACCCAACATTTTCAATACAAGAAATAATGAAACATACAAATAGCGAAAACAATCTCAGGTTTATGAATAACGATATGATGTGTTATAAATACACATACACACATTAAAAGTGTCTAGGAATCAAGTACGTTTTAGAGTATTGCCGCAATTGAGGATTATTATTTTAACTTTTTTAGATCGTTATTGATACTTTTTAATGATATTCACTATTTGGATAAAGAATTTTCTTTTAATTTTGATTAAAAATAGAAAATCAACTGCCAATCAATATTCCTATAAAAGTGTGCAACAGCGTTTTTACAAAATCATTACAATTTCTGCATCGGAACTGAAAAAAATTGCATCGATATGGAGCGACGACATCATTTGACACGTGAAGAGATCATGAGAGCCGTCGGAATGTTGCAAGCTGGTTCCAGGCAACGTACTGTGGCTGTCGCTCTTGGCACTACAAAGAGTGTCATAAGCCGTCTCTGTACACGCTATCGTATCACGGGCAGCGTGGCTGAGCGACATGGAGGACGATCTCGCATCACCACTTGCAGACAGGACCGGTACATCCAAAATACTGGTCGACGGAATCGTACCATGACCGCCATGATGTTAGCTACGAGGCTCCACAGCTCTTCAGGCTTGCTGATAAGCGACCAAACCATCCGAAATGGTTTACGTGAAGTGGGTCTGCGTTCCCGAAGGCCGCTGAGAGTTCCGCCTATGGTACTCTGCAATCGTAGGGCCCGTTTACATTGGGCTCGCGAACACAGAAATTGGGAGAAAGAAGACTAGCGTTGTGTTTGCTTTTCCGATGAATCTCGTTTCGGTATGAGGCTGAATACAGGACGTACTCGAGTTTGGAGGACCTCTAGACGTCAAGAACGTTTGAAATTTTGTCAGGAAGTTCATTCACATAAATGGTAAACAATAATGGATTGGGTCGGTATTTGGATCGGTGCAAGAACCGATTTCATTTGGATCAGGGGCAACCTCAATGCCCAGATTTATGCAGAGAGGATTGTTTCAGACATGATCATCCCTTTGCAAAGTCGGTTGGATGATTCGTTTCGACTAATGCACGACAATGGACGTCCATACACGGCTAGAGTCGTAACACGCACTCTTGCTGATGCTCGCATCAAAGTTCTGCCGTGGTCTGCTCAATCGCCAGACCCCAACCCAATTGAGCACGCATGGGATTTGCTTCAAAGAAGAGCTCTGCCCACAACTGATTTTAAGCATGCCAAATCGCTGTGACTGTATGATTCGTCTCAATAGTGAAAACACATATTATTAATTTTTTTATCTTTACGATAAAAATTTAACAAATCGTCACTTTTGCCTTTTTTTGCCATTTAATTGACGACATTAACTTAGGTTAATTTCCCACTATTTGCAAAAATTGCAATTCTTAATTTTTACAAAATATAGGGATAATATTAACATAGGAATTAAATTAAGAACTTTAACATAGGAATTAAACTAAGAACTTTAACATAGGAATTAAACTAAGAACTTTAACATAGGAATTAAAGTAAGAAGCCAGTCTGGAAGACTAGATTTGATAAATATTAATTGGATAATTTTTTATAGTTAAAAATGTACTTGATCCCGAAGACTTGATTTGTGTAGTTAATACTTATAAGGTTTTATACTAATTTAAGAGTGGTAGAGCCATGTTGCATTGCAGCACGAATTGGGCTGGCTCGCCCAGCGAAATATCGCCCTCTCACAGAATATCGACGTGAAATAACAGCATCTATTGCTGTTGCGTTTCGTTCGGTGAATGAGAGTGCCGGTGGCACCCAATACCCCCCCCCCCCCCCTACCCCTTCCCTTGTCGAAAACCAGGAGCAAGTACTTGGCCGTGACTAATTACTTACTTGGGAGAGGATACGAGCATATGGTCAATCCATGTGTCGGAAGTAAGTATCGAAATTATGATGAGTGGGCTCTAAGAGGAGAAGTGAAAAATGTACAGAATCAATCAAAGATCGGAATTTACGGGACAAAAGAGTATCTTTTTGTAGATCAGTGTTGAAGACAACCATGACTATGTGATGCGCGCGTTCAGAACTAATGCCCTGAAGTACCCCTTCCAATTTAGGTAAATAGTCAATAGAAGGAGGGCAATAGACTACTCCCAAAACCACTCTGACTCCCCCAACAACCACTTCCAAAAATAAATACTCCGGCGAGCCGGGACAACTCCTCCACCGCACCTACCCACACGGTCATTACGTAATAGAACGAACCCCGGAAGACTGTAAGATGTTGAGTTTAGAGAAGGTTTTAACCAGCTGTCAGAAATGACAATTGCATGAACGGAAGACGAAGTAAAAGTGTCGAGTAATTCAGTGTAATGACTAGAAGTGCTTTGTGCATTAAGGTGGCACACATTAAAATACCTAGTATAATTATGAAAGTTTAATTGTGTAATTGATAGGTCCGAGGATGTAAAAATGTCAGATTTAGACTTATCGAGAAAAACAGAAAGACGAGAATTATCGAGAGCATAATAAAATGAATCGTAATCCGACATAAATACACAAATTATATAGAGGAATTTATTATGTGAAATAACTAAATAAATATTACAAAACAGCGAAAAATATAAATAAATATATATATACATTCAGTCAAGAAAGTATCGGGAATGGATTATTTGTTTATGGTTCCAAATTCAATTTTTTGTTTTTTTTTTTTTTGTTGTTAGATTGGCACAACTGTTTTCCATTTTAACGCGGAGTTTGAGTTGCATCTGTTATTTAGATTTAATACAGTACTGTTTTTAGTTACATCATATCTAGTGTGTATTGCGAATTTCATAATGGACAAAAACATCGAACAAAGAGTTTGTCTTAAATTTGCATCGCCAATGGAATTTCATGTTCGGAGTCACTGAAAATGTTACAGAAGGCTTACGGTGAATCGACTTTATCAAAAACACGTGCTTATGAGTGGCTACAAAGCGTTCAAAAGCGGTCGAGATGTGATGGATTTGCCTCGCTCTGGTAGGCCATCAAAGTCTGCAACTGAAGTTAACATCGCAAAAGTGAAGGAAATAGTGACTGAAAATCCTCATTCAATTTTGAGAGAGATAGCCGCCGAACTTTCTGTGTCTCACGAGTCCATCCGTACCATTTTAAGTAATTAGTTGGGTATGAAACATGTTGCCACTCGGCTAATCCCAAAAGACCTGAATTTTCTTCAAAAACACAATCGCATAAGAGTCGCTGAGGACATCCTAGAACGAGTCAATTCCGACCCAACATTCATGAAACGCAATGTTACTGGTGACGAGACGTGGTTTTACGAGTTTGACATGCAAACTAGTCAACAAGCTTCGGAGTGGCGCAACTGAACCGAAACCGAAAAAAACATGCTAAAGTCGATCAAAAGTCAAAGTCATGTTGACTGTTTTCTTTAACTATCACGGTGTTGTGCACTCGGAATTCTTGCCGGAAGGTCAAACGGTAAATAAAGAATATTATTTGGGCGTTATGCGGCGTTTAAGAGAGCAAATTCGACGAAAAAGGCCAGATTTGCGGAAAGAAAATTCTTGGATTTTGCACCACGATAATGCGCCTTCGCACAAGACCATCATTGTGAACGAATTTTTGACTAAAAACTCAACAAATACCATCGAGTAACTACCTTATTCACCAAATATGGCTCCAGCCGACTTCTTTCTTTTTCCTAAACTCAAATTACCACTTCGTGGCACCCGTTTTCATTCGGTAGAAGACATAAAGGAAAATTCGCGGCGAGCACTGAACTCAATCCTGGAAAAAGCGTTTAAAAAATGTTTTGATGATTGGATTATTCGTTGACGTAAGTGTATCGTATCTGAAGGAGCATACTTTGAAGGTGATAAAATAAATTTGGATGAATAACTAACATTTCGTGTATTATTGATCTTTTCCTGGTACTTTCTTGACAGAGTAGTATATATATTTATTATACAAAAGGTTATACTTTTGTACAAAGGATCATGTGCCAAAGATCATAATAAATATACGGGTAGCATTACTTATTTGGAATTATGGAAATATTGTAAAAACTTTTAGGAAAAATAGTGTTTTCGTAGCATATAAGTCGGTTAATACTATGAAATCTCTTTGTAATGTAAAGGATAAAACAGATAAAAATAAAAAGAATGGAGTGTATGAATTGAAATGTGAACATTGTGACGGCGTATACGTGGAACAAACAGGTCGGAGTTTTGAAATAAGACACAAAGAACGTATCAGCGTACAAAAATAATCATCCTGAAAAGTCCCACTTTGCACAACATCTTATAGAAACAGGGCACAATGTATCAGATAGATACATTCAAAATATTACACACATGTGACAAAGGTATTAGGTTGAATATTTTGGAACAACTAGAAATTAGTAAACGTAAAAACAACAATGCTTTGTTAAATGAACAAAGACATTCAATTCATTCGCCACTATTAAACATATTTACTTTTTAATATTAAGTTTAATTTCAACACAAATACTGACTCGTCCAAATTAAGGGGGCGGGGCCATTAGTGGTAAACTTTGATTGATCACTCACTTTTTGGTGTGAGTAGGGGGGTAACTGGTTTAAATAGTCGTGCAGCTGATTCATTTGTTGATAGGGGCGCTTTTAACAACCCTGCTGTAACAGAAGAGATCCTCCGGGCCCGGCCGCCCACACACTGTCCGGCAGTCAATAAGACAGCCCAGCGGAGTGGGGCAGGAGCTGGCCGTGCGGAGATGAAGAACCTGAGTTCTCAACATGCCACCAAAGGCATGATGACATCACCGACGACCAACAGGAAGTCACCCTTCCCCCCCCCCCCCTACCCCCCCCCCCCCCCCCCCTCGCGGAGGCGGGAGGCGAATGATGACCACCTTAAGGAGGCACATAGCCTCGGAGAGGTTTCTCCACGGCCCCCAAGTGGCGGTGAGAAGGACCACGAGTTCATTTGTTGATTCGGTGCTGGTTAGCTGACTGAATCCTATCTCTGGTATATCCTGAGGATGTTCCATTGAGGGGCAAAACACGTGTCGATTGGTGGTGGAGTTTGAGCGGAAAATAGCTAAAGATTTATTCGTTAATATATATATTTATATATGTATAGATATAGTGTATTAATGTATATTATAAATGTCTAAATATACTATATACTCGTAAGTCACTTAGATTAGAATAAATAAACGCGACTATAACTTTTAGATCTACACAAATACCTAAATTACATATTATAACCCGCCGGATGACTGTTAAAGAATGTTCACATAAAGTAACCACAATGAACTTAACTATAAAAATAATGCTAGCACAGATATTCTATGTGTCACAGATTAGGTATATAACAAAGTACAAAATATCTAAAATTATGTATTAAAGATCAATTCCCCGTAGTTTTAAATTAACAAGACTAGGTAGCGTGTAACCCATTTATTAACCAATAAAGCGCATCGTGTACATTGTTGATGTATACACAGAACATCTCTTGCCTGTGATGCCTTTACCAAACTGAGTGACACTTGCGTACACATAAAAAAAGAAAAAAGAAATTATCTATCTATTATTTTAATATGAGTGTGAACGCACTTAAATGTTCTACGTAAAAGCTGTAATTGCACAAAGTCCGTTTTGTGTAACGTCACTAACATTTTTTTATCAGACAACAAGCATTTAACAACAATCTGTCTCATTTTCGTAGGCGTTCGATATAAGGAAAAGACTCAGGAATATTTAGAAAAAGATATTTCTCAGCTCCATATAGTCGTATGGAATATATTTTTTTTAATTCAAAAAAAAATAAACCTACATTAAAGTTAAAGTTATATTGCTGATGATTTTTCATATTATTTTAGGGTACCGTACGTCCGATAAATTTAAAAAACTTATCAGCTAATGCCATTGTTTATGTTACGGAACTCAATGTGAGGAAGATTAGCACTTCACCGGTTTTATTGTTGGACATAACCGTATTGATTAATTAAATCAATGTCTGACACGATATTAACGGTTTCCGGTTTTCTACGGTAAAAAAATTTATTACAATCACAATCAGTTTTTTACTTATACCCTAATTTACCCTTCGGCACCTTATTTTATAAGTTTCTAAGTAACACCTCTACATACAAACAGACAAACAAAATATTATAATTATAAATATATGTTTGGTTAAAAAAAAATACGCTTGTCCCAATTTTATTTCCAAATCTATTTTCAATGTACTACATGCAGCGTACGAATTAAAAAAAGCATAATAAGAAAACCGCATTATATATAACAATATTGCATATTTTTACCTCTTATTCCTTCATGGGGTTCTCAGTATTATTTACATTTATTTTCAGATATTTCATTACAATTTTTTTAATAATATCCTGTTAAGAAACATTTTTAACTTTCCTATTTAATGCCTGTATCAGCTCTTACTATCGTAATATCATAGTTTCGTATAAAGATAGCGTAATGATATACCCCAAAAAGTAACTGGGACCCTAGTGAATAAAACGGTGCAATTTGTATCGAAATCTGTTTAACACTGTGTTTCATAAATTTAAATTTGTTTTGGGCCCAGGTACTTTCAAAAATATCTTCGACGTACAGACACGGCTTCGTTAGAGTTTTATATTAGTATAGATATAGATAGACAGATAATATATAATTAAAATGTTTTGGCGTCGTAAATAGAGCCCCTACAATGGCCTTATTTATCGTATTAAATAGATCAATAGCTAATACCACAAACCCTCATTCTACATTTCCAACTTATTAAACATTAATAGCCAGTGTCGCAACATGGTTGTTCTGTTGTCCCCCACGCTTCGCCGCTTGCTACAGGTGCCGTTTATCGCTCAAGTTTTCTTTATCCTCTAACTTATCCCTCGTCGCCTCGATACACCTGTCGCGACTTCATTAGTGGAGTATTATTTCAAACAGTAGGTACACAATACTTGAAACAAAAGACAACTTAAGCTCGCATACGATTTTATTCTTTTATTTCTCTATCAGTGACAGCGATTCCAATGAGACCTTTTACAAAATTATGTTAGCGACCTAGGATCAAGGAACATAATGGAAAGAATGATAATGGCGGATGGAAGTTGCCGCTCGTGTCAAACGAATTTTTGTGTATCTCTTTCTATCTCATTGAACGTAACCACGAATAAAACAGTTAGCTATCTATAGTAAGTATGGCAAACTCACACTGTCAGTGTAATTTGTGTCAGCTCATAACGGTTGGGTCGGTCAAAATATTGCAGTGCTGAAATAATTATTTAAGAAATACTCGTAAATCTTAAGTGTTTTGGCTACTCATATTCACAAAAATGCAAACATGTAATATTCAGCTGTGTATTGTTCATCGAGAACAACAATAAGAGGAGTGAAAACCCCAGAATTATCATTTCATATGAAAGTTATTGTCGTAATTTTCTCTAAAAATTATTGTAAAAATACTCAATTTCGTAACAAGATAAGAGATTAATATTAAAGATATCTAACTATATTTTGTGTCACAGAATTAAAAATCATAAGAAAAAATTGATGGTAATAAAGCAATAATTCATATTATTTAATTTAATATTTTGACATCATTTCTAGAGACGTTTCTCAATATCGAAATTAGTTATAGCGATATTCATGACTTTTAATCGTGAATTTTCTTTTTAGGTTTCCTAAATGTCTTGACACTAGAAATCAATCTATTAAATCTGTAAGGCGGAAAAATTGGAAACCAACAAAATATTCTAGGCCTTGCTCTAAACATTTTGAAAAATCCAGTTTTGTTACTGGACTATCAGTCGTCAAGACGACTAAGAAATATTGATGTAGTACCGAAATACTAACAATCGGTATGTGGTATTTATCTACTCGTAATCCCAATTATCAGTTATATATACCAGTAACTGGCCCGTTGGTGCGGTGGCGGAGCATCTGTTTTCCAAGCTGTGGTCCCGCGGTCGATTCTCGGTCGGGTCAATTTAAGAAAAGAACTTTTCTTAATTAAAAACTAAAACAAACAACTAATGCTGGCTAACCGCCAGAAAAGGTCACGTGACCGCGCCAGCAGATTCATAGGGAAAAGTAGTAGATATGTGATATTTTTTTCTGTTACTATTTCGTAGGTGGCGAAAAAGAGAAAACCGTCTGCACGTGGTAAAAAAAACATAGTAATTAGCCATAGGACAAAAAAAAGAATGCAAAAGCATGGTGTCGGAATAGAAGACATTTTTACTACTCCCAGGTAAAGAGTGAAACTTCTAACAGCGTTAGCAATATCACAGGTGGTCGCGTTGATACGTTTTAGAACTATTAAAGCATTAAGAGATTGCAAGATGTATATTTTATACGTAAATTAAGTGAAAAAGCTCTACGCAAATGTTTGTTATGTGCCCATTATAGCAAAATCAGTAACAAAGTTGTACATAAAATGATCCGAGATGTGACATTGCAAATTATGCACACATCAAATTACGCAAATAGTTTTCAATATTTGAATGGAACACCAATTATTAGGTATTAAAACACATGTAATGTTAATATGAGACGAGCCGTGCAAAGCGAAGGCGGGTTCTATTAACCCTTACTCCTTATTATTGTCTGGTGACAGTGGCATAAATAACTATGTATAAAATTAAAGTTTATTTAGTGCGCCAAAAATGTTAGGAGTCAATTTTCATTATTTTTTCATTTCACGTTTGTAAGTTTGTTAATAAATTGTTTATTGTGTTATAAGGTTGTTACTTTCATTCTATTAGTCAGAAATATTGCGACAAAAATGAAGGAGTCTTTAGAAAATACTGTATGAAATCTAAAATTGAAATTAATAGCCTAAAATATTTATACATTTTACAAAATGTAATTAAATTAAATAACATCGCCTCTATAGTTATCTACTTCTCTTTAATATACTTAACATTTGTAAATAATATATCCAATTGAGCATCAATATATATAATAAAGAAAGTTTACCCCGTTTTTGCAATAAATTGACAAGATACAGTTACCTACTATTCGATAGCTAGATATAATTGTATCGATAAGATTTTATATTGTAGTACTGTAAGCCGTCGCTAGTCACGCATTTTTGTACAAATCAGACCTCACGACAACGAAAAAAGGGAAACACTTTTAAAGAAAAGACTCTGTCCAGTCCTTGATCCTCGTTAGCGAGATTAGCATTTTTGTTAAGGCAACACCGCTGCTCTCGCATTTCGTACATTACAAACCAGTATGTATTCTGTGCTAAAAAAAAGGAATTATATTATTAAAAAGAATCAAAATTATATTACAAACTTTAATGGCCTCAGATTTTATCGCAATACTTAGTGATGATGTAATTGCATTATTGAAATATAATTTTTTTATTGATTCTTAATATTGCTTCTTACTCGACCTTACAGTGAAATCAAAAGGAGAGTCCTTGACTAGTTTATGTTTGGGTTCGTATGTAGTATGCAGAATTTATATGTTACCATCTATCTAATTGCCTCAGTCGATTTGTACAAACGATTATTGTAATTGCCAGAACATCATGGGTAACAGAATAGTCGATCTCATTATAAATCCGTCATATTGTAATATGATGACTGTTTCAACATGAAATCACTTTTCTGCTAACATCTATAAATCATTGATTAAGCAAGAGTTGGATCGTAACTTTCATGAGTTATCCAGGTGGTCAACAATTCATGCGGGAGCAAGTTTGATCAAGACTGTACTTCGGGCTTAGGAGGGATCCCAGGATGCCGTTGATGTTTTTGTGATCTTTCTAAGGCTTTTGATTGCGTTAGTCTGAAATTTCAATTTGCAAGTTTAAATACTACGGAATTCGTGGTAACGCTCTCGATGTCGTGGTTTTGTATTTGTCTGGCCGGGAGCACAAAGTGAGTGTAAATGGCGTTTTGTCTGTTGGTTCGAAATTAAAAATTGGCGTTCTCCAAGGATCAATTTTGAGACCTTTACTGTTTCTAATCTACGTTAGTGATTTCCAATATCATTTGCTGATATAGCATGATTACAGGATACTTCATCGTTATTTAAACTAGACAGAAAACACCTAGATATTACTTGGATGAACAGGATCCTAACGGAAGTCTCGATATGGTTCGCTGTTAATAATTTACTATTGAATGCAAAAAAACCAAATGTATTAAATTTTCGCTTTCTAACGTATCCAGAATCCATGATAAAATACCACTGGGTGGGAAACAATTAGAATTAGTTAAGTCAGCCAGTTTACTTGGTTTAACAGTAGATGACAAGTTACAGTGGGCAGACCATATCGGGGCATTGGCTAGTAAACTCAGTTCTGTGGTTTATGCAATTAGACGCATTAAACAAATGACATGTGTGGATACGGCAAGGCTGGTTTACTTTGCATATTTTCACAGTCTAATGTCCTACGACCTTCTGCTGTGGAGATCAGCGGCGTATATTAACTCCATTTTTATTTTACAAAAAAGAGCAGTACGTGCCATCTACAGTATGAATGCACGTGAATCACTTAAAGATCGTTTTAAAGACATTGATGTTCTCACCTTGCCATCCTTATACATATTTGAAATTAATATGTACACGAGGAAAAATATAGGTCTATTTATAAAGAAAGGGGATATTGGTGGTATGGAAACCCAAGGTCGTGATAAATTGGTTATTCCAAAGTTAAATATTTCATTTTTGGGTAACTGTATTAGTTTTTATAATAAAGTTCCTCAACAAGTCACTTAATTAACAGAAAATAAATTTAGATTAGTTAAAAAAAATTGATTAGCCAATCATACTACAAAATAAACGAAAACAATAGCCTGGAAATGATCTTCTCTGCACATGCATTTACTGGCTTTCTGAATATTGTATTTTAATGAGCCTTTTGTAAAATGATGTTGAAAAATGATACCTGGCTGAGTTCTTGTGGGTTCTTCTCAGTGTCCTGGTTTTATCTTTGAACCGAATTAAAGTAGATTTAATTGGGTTTACTTGAATAAATAGATTTGATTTTGACTAACCTTAGAAATAATTACACATTAAGCTTTCTACTTCGACCTTCAAGTGTATACTTGGATCAATTTGAAGATTCTCCGGTAGTTATTGTAATTACAAATTGTATAATTAACGAAACGTTTAACACAGCCTAAAATATCGAACAAACTATGTTCGCTGCTACAACGTCGTTAATATAATATTATTCTTTGTTACGAATCAACAAGTACTATTGTAGATTATCTAAAACGCTTCAATGTGCTCTAGATGTAGATTTGTTAGGATCTAGATGTTGGATATTCTTATATTATTCTGGGCTGAACATAGTATTCGAATTCTATAATCCTTGTTTACATTTCGCCATCTTTTCTTAAACCTCTGTAGAGGTCAGTTGTAATAACAAATCTCTTTATCCTAGCAATACTCTACGCAATGAGCGGTTCGTGAAATTTTTTTTGATCTCTCCTTTTATGTTATTGATGAAAACTTAGATTATACGTACGTATAGTTGTTTCTAGACGAATCATTTGTGAAGCTAATAGATGTAATATACAATAATATTAAGAAATATAATAGCTCTGAATATATCTAATTGTTTCAAGCTCATTCATCTGTAAATTATCCATACATATGTCCATGTAAACACTTCGTTCATTTTACCAATATCATCAATTTTGATCGTCGTAATAACATATATAATCAACATCTTTAATGTAATCTTGGTAAAATTGGATAGATTGTTCACATTTAGTTCATGGTATGGTAGTATTTTTTTTCATGCTAAATTAACCATCGTACAATAATCATCTTCAAATCTCCTTTGATGTGAAGTTGATTTTTCAGTGTTTTTGACTACTTAATCCTTAAATAAATAATATAGGCAAGCATTAATAGCAAGAATTATTGCATACATTCTATTATGTAATAGAGAATCTCAGCGAAACTTCAAATTTCTGGTCTCAGCAGTTTATACTTACACAGATTTTTCTTTTACAAATGTACACATTTTCTTATGAAAACAGACGAAAACAAATAATATTCACTGCGTCGGTGTGAAATAAAACTACTTCGTAATCGTGTATTC
Organism: Zeuzera pyrina; assembly: GCA_907165235.1. Taxonomy (NCBI): domain Eukaryota; kingdom Metazoa; phylum Arthropoda; class Insecta; order Lepidoptera; family Cossidae; genus Zeuzera; species Zeuzera pyrina. The sequence continues at coordinate 19,231,111 of OU015625.1, read as the reverse complement.
CATTTAATGAAATACATAAATTCGGGTTGGCACAACTACAACAGTATCAACAATGAAAATAGAGTTTTTCAGTCGTAGAAACACCAGGATTGTTCATGCTATCACGCAGTAGAAAACACCACATATATTTATTATCATTGCTACCTATAGCATTTCTTATGATTATCTAAATATTGTAGACAGTACCAGCGTAAGGAGCGTAATAGCCCTGTACGTTGTGGTAGCCGCATTCAGTTGAACGGACGTATCTGTAAGCAAAAAGAAAGCAAAATTACTTTTAATGAAATGATTATCGATGATGAAATGACGAAATGGTGTTTGTTGAAAATAATTATTTGACAAAGAGATCCCAAAATCAATCAATATGACTGGCCTTATCAATCAAACAATATGACTGGATAAGGGTCCTAGGTTGGATTTCCGGTCAAGTTAATTTTGGTATCGAACTTTTCTATACATTATCTTGGAGTCCAGGTTATTTTATTTGCTTTTAGTAGAGACAAAATGGGGATAAGTTCTGTCTCTATCATTTCTAACCTTAAGTAATTACGTTAGTGACGTCATTGCCATCGTAAAAAGCTTGTGACGTCACAGTGCCATAGTGTTGTCGTCTTCTAGTTTATCCCTAATTCGTTCGCACTATTATATTTTAAGAGTCAATAACTTCCATATTTTCGACTACATGAATTTACACCATGAATTTAAAATATTTTTAAAAGTTGTGCTTTTTGGTAATTTTAATATAGAGTATACAAAACATATCCGTTTTACCCAATTACGAATAATTTCAACTAATTACAACCAGTTTAACCAACTATAATCAGTTGCAACCAATTACAAGCAGTTATAACCAATTATTACCAGTTACAACCAATTGTAACCAGTTACAACTACTTTCTTATTTAAATTTTTCGACGAGAATAGTCTCGTAGCTTTCAATAGGTATCCTTGAGTCTCAGTATCCTTGATATTCTCGCAGTTCGATGTACCCATATTATTCAAACCTTAGTATTTAATTTAACATAAAATATCTAAGTCACATAATTCTCTAAAGATTTACTTCATTATTATGGAGTTATTAAATCCTCTGATATTTCCACCGTAACCAACGAAAAGTCCTTGCTACAAGAACATTTATTTTCCTCGGTAATCTGCTGCAGACTCTTAAATAAGTTAATAATGCAAAGCAAACAGCCCCATTAATTACGTAAAAATCACCTTCCGTCTAAAGAGCTGCCTTCTCCTTTAAAACTCATCGGCATTTTCGAGGCTAATTGTATACACGTTTCGTTTAATGTTCTCACTTCTTGCTAATAAATAACAATAATCTACGAATTGGATAAAGCGTCGTCGTGAAATGAGGCGGTCGCAAACGAAAAACATGCGTTATTTATTACTTTGATTTCTTATATTATCTACTATTTGACAGGTCATATTCTCGCCAACATAATTCATTTTCTGCAAATGTTTTTTTTATTTTATTTCACAATTTTATGCTGTTTTTCATTCGGAGTAGATAGAGTATTACGCCAGCTTATGCTGACACAAGATTTCCTTAACTTCATTGCCAGACTTTGGTAATATGTAAATGTCCGCCAAATCAATCTCCGCGTCGTTACAATGAGATTACAATAATAGCTAGTATAAATTGTTCGCAAAATTAGTAATACTCCATGAGATGTGAACAACAGAGTCCGCCATAAGTACAAATATACTATCTACTAAATTTCACAATATTATTCCATCAGCATGAAGAAACCGAGATATATCATTTTCTGTAGAATTATCTATAGTGAAATTTTCTGTGACTTGGTGATTGTAGAATAATACTGCTAATGTTTGGTAGATAGTATATTGATACTGATTCGGCGTGTTAACGCCACAGTGCTGTCGTTCACATCTCATAGCCTATTACTAGTACTAATTTTACGAACTATATATACTAGCTATCAACGTTATATTATTGTAATTTAATTGCAACGACGCGGACATTGCTTTTGTCGATATTTACATATTACCAAAGTCGTGTAATCAGATTACGGAAATGTTGTGTCAGCATAAGCTGACACAAGAATAAAGGCTCGATAAAATTACACTGACTCTACTGAAATTTCTAGCACAAGAGGCACAAAATTTTAGTGCTTAGGGTTGCCAACGTGTTTCCAATCTGAAGTGCTTTTTTGGCCTTCATGTTAGAAATTAAGATAAAGTAGGTGTGGTAGAGCCGTGCTACATTGCAGCACGAATTGGGCTGACTCGCCCGGTGAAATACCGCCCTCTCACAGAATATCGGCGTGAAATAACACTATCTACTGCTGTTGTTTCGTTCGGTGAGCGAGAGTCCCGGTGGCTTATCTCCCCCTCTCCCTCCTTTCCTTAAAGGCCGCCAGCGCACCCGTGATTCCCCGATGTTGCGAGTGTCTATGGGCGGCGGTGATCACTTCCCATCAGGTGACTCGCTTGGTCATTTGCCCCTCATTTTATAAAAAAAATGTCCATGAGCCATCCAAGCAGACGCTTACGATCAGACAAACTGTTTGCTAGTTCGTTTTCCCAGTAATATAAAAAGAAGTTGTAATAATGGATATATATGGGCTTACAGATGGCAATTTGGAGCCCAATATTTACAAGTTGTTAGTTCACCTTTTATACTAATTCCTTATAGAGAGCCGTTAGCCGACTTTTATGTCTTGCGTGGGAGGCAACTGGCTCATTTTATTTTCTCTTCCAGACTAGCATATAAACAACAATACAAAAAGAATAATAGATTTAAGCTGAGCTTCTATAAATCTGTGTGCATGACAACGTGGACAGTATATTATGTTCATATAGTAAAAGAAAACATAACATGTTAAAACCATGTCGATATTTAATCATTGTTACATAAAAAGTAGGAAAAAATTGAAATGGCACAGGTTTTTGAAATGAGGTTAAATAAAATAATAATAATGTTTACAGAAAGGCGTGAAATGGTAAGTAATTTAAAGCTCCAGTTGACGTAAACTTAAAGCATTATTTATCAAGTGTCGGCGAAAGAAGCAATGACACTGGAGCTATGAATATGTACAAAATCTATCTGTAGGCAATTTTTATCTTATTTTTACAGGAAGAAAGTATAACCTGCAACTTTTATCTTTTTTTGTAGGAAAAAGTACAATTTTTACAAGGGAAATATAAAGGGAAGGGAAAAATAAAGTAGATGCTATTATTTCCCAATAGATAGAGATATGTAGGTAGGTACATACATCGAACTAAACGACTCAAATGTAAAGGTAAGTAAGTCATTTATGGACGACTGTTTTCATCTTTTTCATCTATAAAATATTACCTTAAAATATATTTTTGCTGAAAATAAAAATAAAAAATTTGTAAAGAATTCACCTGATAACAAAGCTAAGTTTCCCATAAAATTAACGTACCTACCTAAAATTTTGGTATTATCTATTTCCGTGCGATTTCATTTTGTTCCTTTTGTACTGCTTTTTCGTGTTGCGGAAGTTTTTAATATCAGATTCACCGTTTTACATACATTCTCACTAGTCAGAATTGAATGATACGCACGCACACATAAAACAACTTTTGTTTCAACACTTATTCAAATTCCTATAATAAATTCAGTCTCATACTCATATATAATGAGATGAGAGTCGAGTTAATTACGTATTCTATTTGAGAAAATCAGTTTCCACGTATGAAATTTTCTTCTACGTTGAATTATGACAAAGCTATGATATTGTCATAAACCTTTATGATATTGTTACAGACTTCAAATATAGAATTGAAAATTAAGAAGCGCAGAACCATTTTTTATTGTTTCATATCTTAAAATTGTAACTGATTGTATTGTTGTTTCGACGTACTTTGGAATACATACTCTACATTATTTAGACTATTATTCAGGTACAATGCAGAATATTTTTGAGTGTCATTTATAGCAGTTATTTATTGTGAATGTTTTAAAGCTCCCGAATTTTAGACTTATAAGTAAAACAAAATAAATTTATTTTAACTGTGTTATGTTTTTAATTTTATAATATCCTCTAAAAGTGAATCTTACCTCTTACAGATATGTCAATTATCTTCAAAGCGACTCAATATTTATTATCTTACCAAAATATTATCTCCTCATAAATCCAAACAGAGATGTAGTTTAATCACAATCACGTGTACCTTTATAATCCCGCGGGTAACATTATCACGAATACGGTAGCTATCGTAAAACATCGCGCTGAATCCTGAGTCGTTAAGCCAGCGCCGCAACGCCAATGAATCAGCTGCAGTACATAAATAAATTTCACCGTATTTTAGTTGCAAAGTGCAATTTCATAACAGATTTCGGTTTTAGTGTTCTGTACCCAAAGAGTTTAACGGGACCCTATTATTAAGCTTACGCCGTCTATACGTCCGTCCATCCGCCTAAATCACCTATGAAAAGCTGTATCTTTTGAACCATAACGGATCGGTTAAAATTTTCACAGAATGTGTGCTGTTACGGTGGATATTCTAAAATACATACATATCTTCACGCTGTATCCCCAACAGGGTAGTCAAATATTCTAACATGTAATAAAAAAATTAAAAGTTAATAGCTAAGTGTGTACCTACATGTATTAAAAAATAAAAAGTTAAAAATTAAGTGTAAGTCAGACTCGCACTAACGATTCCGAACTGAACGAAAGAGAATACAATTTTTTTGATAATTAAGCAACACAAATATTACATGATGTGATATTATCGAACCCTCGGTGCGCCAGTGTAACTCATTTTTTGTTATCATCTCTACTTCGCGATGATGAAAAAACTGGCCACGTAATAAAAAATAAACTATGAGATAAGAATGAGATAAGAACATAAATAAATAGTGGAATTACGATTCGACATGGAAGTTGGTTATTAAACAAACGTGTAATTCCACGTGTGATTAAATTGCAATCATTTTCTATTGCATCATTTCTATGATATCTTCATAATTCACAAGTTTTCACAATAATTGTGTGAAAACGTAGAGATGTATCTGTGATGAACGAAAACAATCCCACGTATATTTCGCGTAATAGTAAAACCGCGAAACATTGCATCCGCCTCTGTTATATTCGACCATTCTTTCATAGGAGTTTGACTTACTGAACACATTATTTCCACTTTGATGTATCTTTTATACATAGTAAACTACTTGATATTACAAGCACTACTTTCATTAACTTTGTCGTGTTAGCACGACATCTTCGCTTTTTTGTAAGGAATAACACTGATTCCAAAAATAGAATAAAATCATTGAAAATTAAATAATAAAAAGAAAAATAAGCAGGTATAAGAGAAGCGTCATTGGTATTAAAATTTAAATGTGATGAACATACGTATCTCACCCCATATACACCCCATACCCCGTAACGGGGTAATCAAAGAGGACGGAGCGCCAAGTATCGCGTTCCTTATATACTTCGTTCGCCTCCTCGATCCTCATCATTCTTCTTATACACTTTCGCCTAGGTTTGCGAGTGCTTTTGGCATTTCCGTCAGTTAACGCCATGTCTATTTGATTTTCATAAGTTAGCCTGGGTCTTCCTTAGCTTCAGCTTCCACTGACTTTTTCTCTGTAGATTTTCTTCGTCGATCTTTCGAGGTATGCGAGTGCTTTTGACATTTCCGTCTGCTAACACTTTGGCTATTTGATCTGCATAAGTCTCAGCCTTGATCTTCCTTAGATTCTTTTACCACTCGCTTTCGCTCTGTAAATTTTCTTTGTCAGTCTTTCATCAAACATTCTTTCTATGTGCCCGAACCACCTAAACATTCCTTTCTTCATTTTTACAATTACATTCGTCCAATTCTGTCAATCTGCGTATCTCTTCATTGCTTATTTTGTCTGCAAGGGTGACATCGCACATATCTCAAAATGTTCAAAACATTCAAAATGTCAAATTTCAAACTGACATGTTTTTATTATCTTTACTGGCTTTATAGCTTGTTTTAACTGAGTAAAAAAGATTGAAATGAGTTGAAATTTATTAAAATTAATAATAAGCGATTGCTAATAGTGAAAAGAGACAATCACATCGATTATACTAGAGATTCCTAAAGTGAGTTTCGCGGAACTCAAGGGTTCCGTAAGGACACTAAGGTTCCGCGATGTTACATTAGTCGTTAAATCGTTGGAATTTTTTGGTTACCGTCTTTTGTGGCGACATTATTTTTTGCGCGGAACTTGGTCTAAGTTAACTTGGTCAATTTTATTTTGTAGGAGGTCCTACACAATAAAAATGCTCAATTTTAGACTTATTAATAGTTTTTACAGAAAACAGTGAAATAATTTCATTCATCTCATTAATCTTTATTTCAAATATTTGTAATAAATGATTTTTACTCTTATTTGAAATCGCAGTAGGTATTTTTTTATATTATAGTTTTCTATAGGGTTCCATAAATTAAATGGAGTTTATTGAGTGGTCCGTCGTCTTAAAAGTTTAAGAACGACTGGATTATACTATGACCGCAAATTAAATATGAGATGCATTTAGTTTTTAAAATTGGTGAAGAAGTGGACAACATTTCTAATAATTCCTGTCAAAATATAACGTCATACAAATGTCACTCCTTCAATAAAAATATATTATCTTTAAAAAATTTATAGACGCTATTAAATAATCATAGCCAATAAAAAAAAATACCCAACGTGTCTTTACATCTGTATTTGTCCTATCAAGCATTTGTTATGTATTACTCTTACATTAAATTGAAGTTTCTGGATCAGTTGTGAAAAAATGTAAAATTTAATAGCGATAACTGTTCATTTTAAGTTTACTATATTCACTGGATCAAAGTAGTAAACTTGTTAGGGAACTATTAACTTTAAAGTACATGTGATCTAAGTCAAATGTAGCCAATTTATAGAGAAAACCATTAATTTTAAATATCGTTATTTGTATCACTAATTCCTAAGTTCAATTATATATATTCCATTAAATATAAAGTTCCGCGTTATGTCTGTAGATTGTAAATATTATGTACCTATACATGTATGAATGTGTATGTGTGAAGTGAATGTAATGATGAATCGTGGGTCTATAATGAATCAGCTTTTACCTGAGCTCGTATTTGATTCACGCTACACTTTTCATGCTATGGACGCCTTATAATTTGATTCACGCTACACTTTTCATGCTATGGACGCCTTATAACGACAAGAGTTACGCCATTACACCAAGCAGATTTAATAACAGAAAGTGCCATTCATTCCACTTCATGGACCGTAAAATTAAGTTAGTAGTATGTCTAATATTATACGTTTACAAGAATCTATTAGACCTAAAATCATCGCTGTAATATACCTGTAATATTTGTGTTTGTTTTTCTGAGTATCGTATTTCATAATTATAGCGTTAAGGCTCCTTTAATTAATAAAGTGAGGGAAAACTATTATTATTGTACAGTAGGAGGCCTGGGCATGCACGAAATCAAGTAAAAGTGAGATGAATGCCGTAGAGATCCGATCTCTTAGAAACATGTGCGGTGTCACCCTTACGGACAAAATAAGCAATGAAAAGATGCACAGTATGACAGGGTTGCACGACAGTGTTATTGTAAAAATGAAGAAAGGAATGCTTAGATGGTTCGGCCACATAGAAATAATGAGTGATGAAAGGCTGACAACGAAAATTCACAGAGCGAAAGTGAGTGCTAGCAGAAGTAAAAAAGACCAAGGCTAACTTACTAAGATCAAATAGCCAGAGTGTTAGTTGACGGAGATGTCATAAACACTCGTATACCTAGGCGAAAATGTGTAATGAGAATGATGAGATTTGGGTAAACGAAAGAAGTATGTAAGGGTCGCGACGCTTGGCGTTCCGTCCTCTCTAACTACATTGGGGATACAGCGTGAAAATATATATGTATATAATATGTATGTGTATTACATTCATAAGTAACATAACTTATTGAAACTGCAACTTATTATATTTAGAATTACTAGTTTCCACTAAAAATTTACTATTACTTACTTTAACCACAAGCAATTTAAAATTTATGGTTTCAACAATAAATTATTATTTTCGAGAATTGTAATTGAGTTTAAAATCATTTTAACGAAAATGTTCGTAAATTAAATCATGTAAAGCAGGAGTGAACGACGTTGTTAGAATGGTAGTGGAAGTTATGTTGGCTGAAATTATATATACTTAAAGTTGTATTTTTACAACACAAATTATTATTTCAATCAATTTATTTCTTTTTATGCCTTTCGAATTGACATTTTGTAGTCATATTTTTTTCGTTAGTAATTTTTTTTAAAAAAGCGTGTGAGTAAACGATATCACCTTGAATGCCCTTCAATGTGTAACTGTAACAATGTATAACTGGACTTAGAACATTACACGTTTTAGTAATATGCTGTACGGATTCATGCAACATGAATTTATTGAATGGGCAGTTAAAGCGAACACAACACAAAAATTACGTGTAGATCTCAAAAACTTTGAGAATCATAAAGAAATTTTAGAAGAGTGGAAGAGTTTCACTGCATATACCCAAGAGGAAAAATAAACCCGACGCAAAAATTTTCTTTAGCGAAGTTTTTTACTACAGTTACAAACAACTGTTTATTTATAGTTCCTTAACAGATAGCTGACATTCCGAGCCATAACTTATGCCCTGAAATAAATACGTAAGTACGTATAAAATATTACATTTTAGATAAAATTATAAATTACTCTTGCTACCTATTATTTGAATTTAAAATTCGCGATGTCGTACTTCATAGTAATATTAGAACAGTTTTGTTCGTTTGCTAACATTTGCTAAAATAATACTAAACTGATTTACATAATATTTTCGGTACAAAATATATTTTTAAGATGTCATGTACTTCTGGATTTTGAGAACAACTTTATTTGATGATTAACAATGTACATAATAGTTGAAAAATGTATTATAAAGGATCCATCGTAATACAGGCTGAGAGTACTGTGAAAGTAAAATGTAATTTAAGTGATTGTTATTGTGACTTTGATAAGGTTATAATAATAAAATATTAGGTGATTTTTCTAAATGTCTGTAATTATCTTATTACACTCGACTTTCACACCAACCTATATCGTGAGGATCAGGTAATATTATATTTATATACAATACTATTAGTTATAGAGTAACCATAAATATTTCATCGTTGTTTTTGAAAAACAATTATTATTTTTGTTAAATTCGAAATCAAGAAGGATTGCTACTGAGTTATCTATGTCAGACAGTGAGATAAAAATGTTTATTTAAGCAAATAGACATGTAACATTTGCCACACTCCGAGAAATTTCCAAATTTGGAAAAATTATTCCTGGAAATCTTCCGACATATTGGCTATTTTTCCGTTAGTTCCGACTTTCCTTTTCTCCCTTTGGGAATTTACCATTAAGACATCGGTATACACATGTACTTATTACAGAAACAAAAATAAAGAGGAGTAACTTAAAATGCCAACATATTTTTTGGAAACATAGCTTGTGTGTGTTGCAGTTATATAAAAGTTTATAATTCGGTTTATAATTTTATCCATATGAACAAAACACCAATATTTTGCAATAGACCAATACATAAGTTACTAATTTTTACTCGCGACTTTGCTCACATAAACTATGCATAATTTTAAAATACCTATTTAAAAAAAAATAACCATTTTCAGATGTATCAAACAAGTGATTGAAACTGCATAGGTATCTGGGGAGTGTGTTTTCGGGAAATGGAAGATGTGAAACAGATGTGCAGAGGCGGGTAGCAGCTACAGCAATAAAGATAACGGTAAACGGTGCTCTGTCTACATCATTAGATAGTGCAAATATGTATATTTAAATCTGCCAAAAATGTCACGCAATGCGATATTGGTGCCAATCTGGATATGTCCGAAATAAGATGTCCGAAGTAAGATAAATATCGTGGAAATGCGATCTCTCAGAAATATGTGTGATATCACTCTTGCTGACAAAATAAGCAATCACGAGATACCTACGCAGTATAATTTTTACTTTGACTGGCCCGTTGGCACAGTAGCATATGCATCTGCTTTCCAAGCTAGGGTCCCGGGTTCGATCCCCGAACAGGTCAATTTAGGAAACGAACTTTTCTAAATTGGCTTGGAGTCTGGGTGTTACTGGGAACTCCCCCAGAGTTCGTTGTGTGGTACCCATAGTACAAGCTTACAGCTTAGTTTGGGGTCACACAATCTGTGTAATTGTCTGGAGTATTATTATTATATTATTATTGGCAGACAGTTAGTTGGATGATAGTGTTATTATAAAAACGAAGCAAGGAATGCTTAAAAGCACATAGAACGAATGACTGATGGACGTCAGACGAAGAAAACTTAAAAAAGTGAAAGTGAGCGGTAGCAGAAGTCAAGGAAAACCAAAGCTCACTCTGCCCTCTCTGACTACGTCCGAGATAAAGATATAAAAAAAAAACTTTGTAATGGAACTTTTGACGAGCCTTGTACTCTATACCATTTACAACCATCCAGTGTGAAATAATTTATTTCTCGTAGTCGAAGGCCCATCCGCAATGCACATAACTGTAACAATTCCTCGCTTTCGATGACGTGAAGTACATACATGCATACATATCTTAACGGTGTATCCCTAACGGGGTAGTCAGAGAGGATGAAACGCCAAGCTTCGCGGTCCTTACATACTTCTTTCGCCTGCTCGAATCTTGTCATTCTCCTTACACATTTACTCCATTATTTTTGACATTTCCGTCAGCTAACACTCTGGCTATTTGATCTCCGTAAGTCAGCCTTGGTCTTCCTTTTCCTTGGTCTTCTGCTATCACTCACTTTCGTTCTTCGTCAGTCTTTCATCATCCATGACGAGAAATAATTTAATTAATTCAACTTTCGATCAATTATATTAATCGTGGATAAAATTAATATTTTTTAAGAATTGCTTTAATTAACGTGCTTTAATTTAATTAACGTTTTTAATTGCTTTAATTTAATTAACGTTTAAAATTTAATTATCTTTGTGATTTAAATGTTATATATACATATCTTCACACTGTATCCCTAACGGGGTAGTCAGTGAGGGCGGAGCGTTAAGCGTTGCGATCCTTATATACTTCTTTCGCTTCCTCAAATCTCATCATTCTCCTCTCACATTTTCGCCTAGGTATGCGAGTGATTTTGACATTTCCGTCTGCTAACACTTTGGCTATTTGATGTTCATAAGTCAACCTTGATCTTTCTTGGATTCTTTTACCACTCGCTTTCGCTCTGTAAATTTTCTTTGTCAGTCTTCCATCAAACATTCTTTCTATGTGCCCGACCATCTAAGCATTCCTTTCTTCATTTTTACAATATGATTTAAATGAAACGGTGATTTTACTAAAAGGAATATTTTATTGATACGTAGTTTTTTAAACGTACTTATTTAGAAAAATACTTTTAACATTTGTAACCAATTCTAGTTACAGAACATTATTTTCTACTTCCGTGTTCAACATGGAATTTCTAGTTTGGACTCAACTTAGAAATCAAAGCACAAAACGAAAAAATGAACCTGAAACTTTTTACAACCGAAGTAAATAGAGTACCAATTATGTTAAGTTGATTAAAAATAACTTCAGCAAAACTTTGTTAAACAAAACGTTGTAGCAACCCTAACATGCACCTATATCAAAATCAGGCAGGAACAGCCCTCTCTCCTTTTTATTATCTCTGCTGCCACAAGCATTTTCATGACCATGTATAACAAATTAAATATTTTACGGTAATTAAGAGTTTTCTGTTAATTAACTTAAATATTAGAAATGATTTTCTTTATTAATTTTATTTTTCCTTACAAAATTATGACGTACCTACTTAGGTTGTTTTAATGTAAATAACAAAGTATTAATTTATCAGTTGGTTAATTTTGCATACAAAGTTTCTTCCAAATTATTAAATAAACCGAACTTTTAATATTTGTTATTATTTTTATTTAAATGTGGCCTTACCTGTATCCATCCTTTTAGTTTTTATGTTCCCAAACGCTGAAACTTTTAACATGTGTCAACTCACACAAGATCGATCTCTTACTATCTTTTTTCCCCTTTTTTGTGTAGTCAAAATCTACGTTTGTACAAACGATAAGCTAGCGACAACTGACGCACAAAAATACATTTTTAAAAACAACGACCCAGAAGGCACATTTCACTGTGAGTACATGCAAAAGTAGGTACAAACACACAGTAGGTTCGTGACCGGCATGAAACATGAATCCATGTGAGTACTTGCAAGATACAACCTGCAAAAAATAACTCCAAGTGAGAATTAGAGTCGTGGTCAGGTGTTACATACAAAATCATGAATTCTTAAACGTTGTGTTTATCTGTAAACTACAGAAACACATTCCCGTAAACCTTTTAAATTCTAAGTCCAATGATTTCGGGGATAATTTAGGAGGGGAACGGTCAAAACGAAGTAGAGTACCCAATTACTTCTTCTATATTTAATTCTAACTTGTACCAAATAATAAATGTTACGTAAGACGAGACGTATCACTATTCCAAATTTCTAGTTTGTATGCAAAATAATATGTGAAAAAATTTAATACGACAGATGGACGCATAATAAAGATTTTGTTTTTCCTTGTAATGTACGCGATTCTAAAAGTATTGTATTTTACGGTAACGGCATTACATGCCATACTGTATGGAGAATAAAGAAGCATTCACATACAGACACGTAGCGTGTCCAGTATGTACCAGCAAAGACATAAAATATAATTGCATAGAATTTCCTCTAGGCGTATTCACATCTAACGGCCGACCCGTATCTGCACGGATTCGTTATACTCACGTCCGTGTTCATTGAAGCATCTGTATTGTAACCTAAAGGAGCATTCATATCTATAGACACGTAACGTGTCCTGGACGTACCAGCGCACATATAAGAAACATCGTTACATGCATTTCCATTCTCATCGCTCGGAGAGTTGTTGTATTGGGTATGAGATGCGGAGAACATCTTGTTGAATTATACATTTAATATATAGGTATTAATCACAAAACAAAATGCACATGGATAAGTTTTTCACTATTGTTAGATTTAATTTCTTGCAATTATGTTGAAGATCGATAACTAGATTCGAATAACTAAAATTGTTTAGGCATCTATGGACATTATAATGCGCTCGTTTAAGCGATTTAGACATTTTTGTAATTGCGACGGTGTGAAGAAGGAATTAAAGACAAATGGAAGCGGTCGCGTGTTGCGCCGCATGCGACCCCAAATGGCGCTACAATAACTACTCATGTTCACCCAAAATATTGTCATTGTGTGCATACCATGGCGCGTGCGTATTAGCGCGCACACATACAAACCGCGTACACTAGCTTTCTATAAAAACACCTACTGTTATGTCTATACTGTGGCTATGCTTATATCCGTTAGATATGAATAGGCATATAGAAAACGTATATAACGATATTTTTTATGTCTTTGCTGATACGTGCTGGATACGCTACATGTATGTAGATATTAATGCTCCTTTAGATTACAATACAGATGCTTCAATGAACCCTACAATAGCGTTGATTTGTTTCTAATCTGTCCATTTAATAATTAATTATACTCATCCAATAATAATTAATTATATTTTAGAATCACTTTCATAAATGCTTCGAAGGTTTAAGGTATTCGTATGTTTTTAATAATGAATCCATAGACATAATAAGAAATAGACTGCATTGAATAAACACTTATCCAATTCACGAATGCGGGAAACCAATCACACATATTGTTTACATTCAATAAAGCGATTGGCTATTCCGTCAGAAAACAAGCAATTGCACCAACTTTCAATACTTGGTGCAGTGTTAAGTCTTCCAAAATGTTATCGGTTAGATTACTTTACTTAAAAAGCGTGTCATATTTACAAACAAGCCAGTTTATTATTATTATAATTAATTTTGTGTTGTAACTGAGAACCATGTCCTTACATACTAAAATCAATACTAGTAAGACTTCTAGGTATGTAAAAATGTTGATTACCGTTAATCACTTCATTTCAATATTAAATATTAATTACTTAATGTCAAAAGTAATTAACAAATTAATCAAATAGCCAGAGTGTTAGCACACGGAAATGACAAAAGCACTCGCATACCTAGGCAAAAATGTGTGAAGAGAATGATGAGATTTGAGGAAACGAAAGAAGTATATAAGGACCGCGACGCTTGGGGCTCCATCCTCTCTGACTACCCCGTTGAGAATACAGCGTGAAGATATGTATGTATGTATGTACTTAATCTCAATTCCAGACATTTATAATTCAATCTCAAAGAACATTACCATATTGGTGAGGTCAAGGCACTGAAAGAATATATCTTGCCGCAATAGCAATAAATCTGTAAATCTCCACTAAGGTGACATATTAGCAAAGCGATTAGTAAACTTTTATACCTATGTAGCAAGGATGATAGGCAACTAGGTGAGACAACTAGCCTTTCGCCCTTCCCAGAAATAAAGGGATGATTAAATCTGATACAAGCTCTCGTGTTCCCCAACAAAAAATCCTAGTTACGCCTGTAAATGATTTCCTCACCTTCAAAGCTATTGAGAGACGGTACTATCATATATTTTTTGTTATAGTATTGTGTTCAGTAACATTAGAACATACGAGTAAATACTGTCCTTAAAAAAGCAAAAAATGTAGAAAAATTGAAGGCGAATGTGTGTTTATTATCTTAAATCTTATATGGTCTCGTATACGATGACTTTATTTTATTTTATTTTTATTTTAACAATTTTTAAGAGAAACTCACTGCCAATCATAAAGGCCAATTATGAGTTCCTACAGTTAAGGTATACATAAAATATGTATATATATGATTCACCAATGTATCATAAGCATCCAACATGAATCAAAACTTATACAGTATGATTGAAACTCTAAGCAAAAATTTTCTTAAATGAAGCATCACCAGTAAAGAACAAATCTATATCAAGTTTTAGTAAAGTTATTAAAAGTCCTACACATATAAGAACTACGTCTATAATTCAGTCATGAGTAAGGAACATGTAAAATTGTGTGTCCTCTCGAGGAGCGCTGTGCTACACGTATTGCTATTTTTTGCAAAAAGCTCAGAACAATCAAACAAACCATTAGCTAATCGAATCAAGAAAGTCATGTCTGCTATATCACAACGCATACATAAGGGTAAAATGTGGTGTCTACGACAACGCGATTCATAATTAGCATCAATCGTTCGAGATTTAAATGAAATAAACCTCAATAATCTGTTCTGGATTGCATTACCTACGATTAATGTAATAATGTAATCTTAGTTTTCTTCACATTCATATTCAATCCTTTTACTTCACAGTCTTCTTTCATGCTCGTAGCTAGTGTCTGCAACTCCGCTTCTGATGGTGCTATAAGCACAGCATCGTCAGCGTACATAAGGCAATTTACCACTGTACCATCACATATCATACCACTCATACTACTTTTCAATGTCTGGAGGCAACTGTCCAAATATAGCACGAATACCCAGGCAGACATCACGCAGCCCTGTCCGATGCCTGCACAGTCTTCGAACCAGGACAACATGTCACCATCTCTCCTTACAAGGCCATATTCAGGCAGAATGCTCCACAGTTTCTTTCACACTACTCTATCAAATGATTTTTCAAGATTCACGAAAGCGCACAAAACTTTCTGACCTATGGCCAAAAACTTCCGCACTATAACGCGAAGCGAGAAAATCTGAAACCATACAGCACCTACCGTTCTTAAAACCCCTTGCGCTTCGTAGAAATATCTTTCAGAAACACCATTCATGCGTTCAGACAATACCTTGGTATAGACCTATAGATTTTACTTGCTAAGCTCACCAAACTGATGGCCCTATAGCACGCACAGTCCAAATGAGAACCTTTCCCTTTATAGAGAAATACTATGACTGCGGTACGCCAGTCCTCTGGCACCTCTCCCTTCTGCCAACGAAAGTTGCACAGTGCACAGAAGGTATCTTACACCCCAGGACCAACATAGTTGACCATCTCAGCTTACTTGCAACATATTTGTGTTTATCATACAGATTGGCAATTAATTTCATGCTCTTGCTTCCAAAAGGTACGAACTTTTCAGGAGCGAATAGTAAATCAGAGTGGGCGTCATGAATTTCAGGTGGATAGTAAAGATCTACTTCAAGTATATATCCGATATCAGAATTATTAGACAAACGGTTAATATTGAAATTTAATATTTCATCATTTTCTAAAAACCTGAAATTTCCTGTTGGTAACTTCTGCATCATCGCATAACCATACAAATGAACACAGTCCAAATAAGCCAAAAAGTTATCCGACTCTTTATCATCGTAATCATTTAGATATTTATTGTTCGCCTTTGCATATCTCAGTGAGCACTGAACGAGGCCTCCCCTGATACATTTTTCTAACATTTGATAAATTTCAATGTCAGAAATAAGGTTCAGTTTTATTTTTGTGAAAAATATCGATCTTCTTACGTCTACTTAAGTCACCTTATTTCCTGCAGCCTTTCCACATTTCAGACTTCTTATCACTTTTTCATCTCTTTCATACTAATGGCATCCTCCAATCGCTGACCCGAGTGTGGCAATTCATTAGAATCGCTCTCAGTATCAGAGACGAAGTCACCGCTCACATATAGTTCTCCATAGTATTCACTCCATCGCTGCAGAACATCTTTTTTGTTTGTAAGCAGGTGATTTTCTTTCGAACGCACTTTATTCATTCTGAAAGGTGCCGGACCACTTCGGTACTTTGTTTGCTTTAAAAAATTATTCAAAGCGTTTTAATAGGCTTACTAATCCGTGTTTAAGGGTAACATTGGACATATTATAACTTCCGATAATTAAATTTACATCTGTTGTGACGACTCTGATAAGAAGACTATTGCAATTCAGAATCGTTGTTTGTATGTTGAGCATATACCACTTACAGTGAATACTACCCAAAGACTTCGAGGATCAACTACGAAAATTAGAAATTGCCTTAACTGAAGTTGTGTATGCTTGGTTTATTTTTTTTTTATAACGTAGCTGACAAATGAGCAAGCCAGTCATCTGGTGGAAAACGATCACCACCGCCCATGGACACCCGCATATCCGTGGAAAAACGGGTGCGTTGCCGGCCTTTAGGGAAAGAGGTCTTTACCTCTTTCCCTAATAGCCCGGAAAGTTACATCGTTAGGTATATATAATGAAATGCAAAAATTCTGTATTAGCTATGTTATTGTACTAAATGAAAGATAAAATTATTTGTTTCTAAATATTTACTAAATCCACCTTAAAAAATATATGGAAATATTTTGAATTAAATAAATAAATCTTTTTTTATTCTTAAAAATTATAAAAAAAAATAATATATGTATTGAACATATTTTATTGTTTAAAAATAATTTTTTTCTTTGATATACACATTAAATTAATCCATATTTTTCAACGGAATATATTTTTAAAAGTCGTTTATGTTTCATTTAGATGAATTTCAATTTGCACATAAACAAAAAATGGTAGTAGCCTAAAATCTTTACCAATTGTCCAATTTTCTTATTTTTATAAGATTAAACTGTAAATCCACAAAATAAACCGATACGAGTAGAATTGCATCCTGATCATTTTGCTTGCCAATGTGTATAGACGAAAATGCTAGTAAATAAGTTATTGGTAGACTTCTCTATTGCAGTCGTTGTATTATATTGTATAAAAATCCATATTAAATATGAGATGATAAAATTATGTAATAAGAATAAATGTTTATACCAAGCATACGACAATAACGTAGTACTTAATACGTATAGGTGTCTTATGTCGCTGGCGGAACGCTCAAAATACCGTGACTACGAGCCTGCCGCCCGCGCGTCCCGCTAACTTAGTCATTCCGTTCGTCGTTCTGCGGTTAATCATTTCCTACTTTTCAACTCTAAACTGTACGCGTAAGGTAAAAATTCGTTTGTGAAATTTAAGAGATGCTGTATTTTTGTAGGAATTACGACTAATATTAGTGGATTCTAATGCTAACAGCCTGGTTTTGATTTAAAATGCAAAGTCTACCATAAATTACAGCTATTACATTTTTACTGTGAATGTAATCAAATTAAATAAAATATAAACCTACTACATGTCGTTAAAAGTTAGATTTTGAAAAAAATGTATTTAGTGTAGATATACGAAATACTTTAAATAACAAAACGTCATATAGTAATTAAAGTGGCTAATTTTCAAAAACCAAAACTAAAAGTTTATTCTTAAACATTCAACAGTTCACGGTTTATATTGTTGGATTTCTATTATATAGTAGTTTTTACACTAATTACTATAATTGTACGAAAAAAATATACATATAGCATTTACGCCGAAATTATAAAGCATTATTATAAAATTTGTATTTTTTTTTTATTTGCGGGCCTAAGTCCAGGTGGATTCGTAAATATAGTATCTTAAAATCATATACTTACTTCAATTTTAGAAAAAAATGTCTTATTACGAATTATTGTTTCTCAAATCGTATTTTTAGTGGGCTATAAGGGAAAGGAGGACGAAAAGGGAGATGGGCCACCGGCACTCTCTCTCACCGAACGAAACACAACAGCAATAGATGCTGCTATTTCAATCCGATGTTAGTACCATTGTTTGTGTACGAAAATATACTCTTTGCACCCTTAACCGGCATTTAATTACCCATAGCAGTTGACAATTCAATCAGGTTTTGAAATAACAGGAAACAACAAACAATGTTTTCAAACAACAATATTAAGTTCGAATTTTGCGAAGTACATTTATTCCGGAGAGAGTCAAAACCGGTACTGTTATAAAAGTCGTCATTCCAAGCATAGAATGAACAAATGTGTTAAAATTCTAATACAATCGAGTCGTGATTCACACGAGACTAGTAGAGGAAATCAGAATAGCAAGTTAGAAATGTTATCCTTTTAAAGTATGTTTTACTGGCTGTTTGCGATTTTGTCGGCATGGATTTCGAAAAAAACACGTTACTGCATTTAATCTTATTATAACATGTTGTTAACAAAAACGTAGATAACAAAACTGAGAGCGACCAGTTACTGTCGAACATTTACATGCTGCAGCATGAGACTTTGTATTATCAAAACGAATAGCGATATCGAGCCATAAATTTTTAAAATTATTTGGAATTTTTAATCAACTCTCATTATTTAAACGTTTATAATTTTTTCCATTAGTTGTAAATATGCGTTTCGTAGATTAGAATAAACTATCTACTAAAGAACGCATTAGTAGCTTCTTAGTAATTCAATGAACACATACATTTATAAATTATAATCGTACAATTATAATCAGAAAAGTTCTAAAAATATTTATTTTGGTATCAGAAAAACCTACAATATCTGTTTAAATCATTTATTACATTTTGTTGCTGTTTTATAATAATGTAGATAGATGTGTCTACTATGTGTGTTTATGATACAAAATATACAATAAACGGAAAACCTCTTAAATATTAAATCCACTTTACAAACGCAATTGAGCTAAAGAGAGTTCTCAGATCTCATCTTAATCAAATGCAACTTATGAACCTGTGCAGTTTTTCGGTAAATAATAATATATTAATAAATCTGTGCAGTTTTTCTATTTCAAGTACTCAGGATCTTCAACGACTAACTTAACAAACTTGTACACGAAACTAAGTTAGTCAGAAACCATAAGCAAAGTAAAATATAACAATAAGCGTCCGACTCCGTCAATTATTTCAAAGAAATACTGTTGTTTTACGTTATTTGCAATAATTATATTTTTTAAGAAATAACTACGTTTTTTTGTTATAACTTTTATTATATGTCAATGGTATTATGTAATTCGTGAGATAATTAATTGATTCTTTGGTGGGAACGGAAAAATTAACTTTTACTTTTTTTAGATTTTTATATTTGGTGATAAGTTTTGAAGTAACGACCTTTGTCAATGTTAGCGTTGAAATTCTGTAGAAGCGTGCCAGAGTTGACAAGATACTAATCGTATGCAATGTACATCGTGGTTTCATCTAGAAGACCTTTTTAACTTCTATAAAGTCATTTTCACTGTACTGGAGATTCGATGAATGACGTAAAATACGAATAACAAAGAAGAAATAGATAATAAGGAATTATAGTACGAAAGTTTGGAATCTTTTTGGATATAGTGATATAATAATCAAGAGATTATCATATCACTATTTCCAAAAATATTGGTACTATATTCGTCATCATCATTGGCCATGTAGAAAACAGAAAAAAATTGCTTCACAAAATCTATTCGCGGTTAATCCTAAAGTACATTAGTACTCAATTAACTATAATAAAGTAGAACTCCGGGCACAAATTAGACAATAACCATTAACAAAAGCCTACCCAATCTCTGTATTCCATTAGCCTTGTTCCGTTTCTATGATAATGATCGGTTACCCAACACAAGACTAGATTAGATTAAGTGTGCCTGAGTCGTCTGATTTTGCATAGTAATTCTTGTCAATTGACTATAATCGGGACTAATGGTTGAACATGTTCTCTCACACGAGGGGATCAAGTTTATATATGTATGTACATACCATACATTATGGTATAATAAGACCTCAGCTAACGTTAGGTACTTCAATGATCGCAACGAATACCGACTACCACTTGGCTACGTATAAAAATAAATACGTATACATACATATCCTCACTCTGTATCCCTAGTATGACGGGGTAGTCAGAGAGGACGGAGCGCCAAGTATCCTTACTTACATAATTCTTTTGGCTACTTCAAATCTCATTATTCTTCTTACACACTTTCGCCTAAGTATGCGAGTGTTTTTGACGATTCCATTAGCTATCACTCTGGCTATTGGCTCTGGATAATAAAATCCATGGCTGGCTATTCATCTTCATAATTCTTCTTCATAAGTCTTTTATCTTTTCCTAAGTTTATGAATGTTCATAAGTTGGCCCTTGGTCTTCCTTGACTTCAGCTACTACTCACTTTTGCTCTGCAAATTTTCTTCGTCAATTTTTCACCATTCACTCTTTTCATGTGCCCAAACCATCTAAGCACGTGTAAATATTATAGATAGAATTAACACGTTCCCTGTGGGGACGATTTTAATGATTTTTCCCTTTATGTGGGAGGCTGATAATGCCTCATGTTGTTAAATTTTTGTGGTAGTTACTACCACAAAAGATTTTTTCTACTATCACAGAAGATGTTCTGTGATAGTGCTTGCTTATATAATTCGGGCACATGCAGAATGAGTTGTGAAAGAATGATGAATAAAATCTACAGAGCGAAAGTGAGTAGTAGCTGAAGTCAAGGAAAAAGCAAGGCTGATTTATGGAGCTTGAATAGAGTGTTAGCTGACGGAAATGTCAACAGCACTCGCACTCGTATACCTAGGCAAAAATGTGTGAGAAGAATGATGAGATTAGAGAAGGCGAAAGAAGTATGTAAGCATCTGCAATATAACAGTCAACAGTGACACGTTGGGACCCCGGCGGATTTATACCCCCTTTCACAATAATTTTGTATATGCATGTGTAGCGATATGTCGAATAGTCGTAATACTTGCATTCTACAATTTCGTCAAAAGGCAATATTCTAGTGTAAAACCTCAGTTTAAAAAAAAAGGCGAGGCAACCCTAATATCAGCGTTTTCCCGTCGCTGGCAAACTACTGTTTAAACGCTGTTTAAGTGTAAAATTAAGTTAAGGTTAGTCTAATTAAGTTAATAAGTTTTTAATAGAAGTCGCTTTACCGGGTGTAGCGTTTAAGCTGCATCCCGCTGTTAAGATTTGTCATGAATTTTATGAGGTGTTTTTCGAACCGAATACATTTAACCTTTTTTGGACCCTGACTGGTAGTTTTATTCAGTGCGCCTCTCTGTGTAATATCGAGACTGTTTTTGGGGAATCTGTACATGGCCCCTCGATCCAGATTTGTCTGGAGTTTGACGGCTAGTGCTGTATTTCCAACGACACCGACGAGGCAACGGATTGTTGCTGATGGTGTTTGGCCCAGGCAGGTTGCAGGTACCTAGGAAGGAGCAGCAACCGTGACGTCATTATCGACTGTACTTGGTAGTATTTGGAGTGTAAAACTGGATATAGTGAGTGATGTACAAAATTGTGAGTACTGTTTACGCTAATTTGAACCTTAGTTCAAGAGACAGTTTAACTAAGAAGTTTTTATAGAAGCATGGACTTGTGAAATTTTAAAGTTTGGATTATAGGACAGAATAGTTTTGCAAAAAGTAAACCGACGGGGAACCCTACGCCCGATATCGGTCCGGTGTTTCAAACACTTAGAAAAATTTTACGAAAATTTTATCTTGACTTGGAATATTTTACAACAAAAAGTAAAGTTTATTTCAACTAGTGATTTATGAAGTACATTGGGACTTATAAATTATTTACGTTTTACCTGTGTCTACTATTCGTGAAGAAGATAATTTGGACTTTAATTTGTTTTACAATTGTTATTGTTGTTGTATTAAATATTGTTTGCTTGTTATAATTCAAGATATTAGTTTATTACTGTTAGATATTATATTAAGATGGCCATGGAAACTTTACGTAGACTACAGTATGATCTTAAAGATAAAATTGCTAAAGGTTTTTCAAATTTTAAAAAATCTAAAGATCGTCAAACGAAAAGTTATGTAGAAACACGTTTAGAAACAGTAGAAAATCAATGGCTTACCTCTGTTGATACACTTCGTCAAATTATTACTGAGGTTTGATGAATTAAAAATTTCTAGCTGTCATAAAAATTCTGTTTACGATGTAACTGAGAATATATTCATTGACTACAAAAGCGAATTAAAGCAAATTTTGTTAAGTTTTAGTCAAAATGTTAATCAAAATACATCACAACAAGGTGAAACAAGTAATAACTTAAATTCGAACACATCTAATTGTTCCTTCAGGTTACCTAAAATTTCTATACCGAAATTTTCTGGGAATTACGCTGAATGGGTTACTTTCAAAGATTTGTATACGTCTTTAATACACAATAATGTAACTCTTGATGATGTTCACAAGTTACATTACCTCAAGAGTCATTTGGCTGGAGAGGCTGAGCAGCTCTTACGTCATATTCCAATTTCTAGCGATAATTATGCAACGTGTTGGAAAAAGTTACGTGATAGATACAACAACAAACGTTATTTATCGAATAACATATTTAGACGTTTATTTAGCCAGAAAGTTTTACAGTCTGAATCGTCTAGTGGTATAAGATAATTACTTGATACAATGTGTGATTGTTTAAGCGCTTTAAATAATTTAGGAATATGTACTAAGGGCTGGGATGCCATTGTAATTTTTCTAATGAGTCAAAAGTTAGATCCTGAGACCCGAAAGCGGTGGGATTAAATTCAACTGAATCACACAATGAGTTGCCTACTTTCGATTGTTTCAAGGACTTTTTGGAACACAAGTTTAGATCTCTGGAATTTTTAGACATTAAATCAAAATCTAGACCCATTCAAAGGAATGCCCATGCTCACAATGTTAACATTGATGATTCTAGGATACAAAATGTAAACACTATTAGTACTAGTTCTATAGTTTGTCCTCGTTGTAAAGGCGATCATAAGCTTCTAAATTGTAAACAATTCAGTAAAGATGATTATAATACGCGTCACAGCTTTGTCCAAACGAATAAATTATGTTTTAATTGCTTAGGAAGCAATCATTCCGTATATGTTTGCTGTCAGTTTTTCAGATGTAGAATATGTAAAAGAAAACATCATTCCTTGCTTCACCCCCCCAACGTCTCACAATCAAAGTCAACCGCAAATGGTGGTGGTTTATCGGTTACCAATAAAGATGTGATAATTAACACTGTAATAGAATCACAAGAGGTGTCCACTGATAACATTGTTACAACTTGTTTATCGAATGTTTCTCGTCAAGTTTTATTAGCAACGGTCTTAGCTAAAGCCGACATGGGATCAGGTGACGATGCTATCATAAGATGTTTGCTAGATCAGGATTCACAAGCATCTTTTGTTACCGAGTCTGTAGTCCAAATGCTTAAACTCAAGAAAGTTCCTAATCAGATTTTTATATCTGGTGTAGGTAGCGATGGAACTAATACAGTTAGTTCTAAATATTCAGTTTCGATTCGACTGAAATCAATGTATGATCCGACGTACCCCGTAGAAGTCAAAGCTCATGTTTTAAGCAAACTAACCAGATGTATTCCTTCAAAGAAAGTATCTGTAGGTTTATGGTCAAGATTCAAGGATTTGAGGTTAGCCGACCCGAAGTTCGATACTCCCAATAAGATCGATATGCCCATAGGTGCTGAAATATACAGCCAGATTTTAGAAGATGGAATAATCAAAGGTCCACCAGGGTCACTCTTAGCCCAGAACACGAAGTTCGGGTGGATTTTATCTGGACGAATTCAGTAAGACGAAAAATCTGATTTGTGCCTAAGCAATGAAGTCGTGAGTATGCACATTCAAACTCTTGATGATACGAATGAACTTTTGAAGAAGTTTTGAGTAATCGAAAGAAATACATTTTCTACGAAAGAAAGGATAATCTTAAGTGAAAAGGAAGAGCGATGTGAAGAGATTTTTAGATAAACCACGACTAGAGACGAGATTGGTCGATATATCGTTAAGCTTCCCTTTCGTGACAAAGATCCACAATGCGAGTACGGCAGATTTAAAGAAAACGCTACCAGAAGTTTAAATTATTTAGAGAGAAGATTAAGTAAGAATTTAGAATTGAAGAGTCAGTATGGTGAGGTCATGAAAGACTATAATGTGTTAAAATATTAGTTAACGTCCTTTCAGGCTTTTCATCACTATTAATATAGCTACAGAATAAAATTAAAAGAAACCTAAATTCTTAACTAAATTTGTTTTCTAACGAAAAAAAGAATAATTTAAATAAGCAAAGGGACTCCATGGTTGTTTGTGACGCGTGCCTCACTCGCACGCATTTGCACGCCAACGTGCTACAGCGCGTGTTGCACGCCTCGTCCCGCCCGCCGCCACCCGCCGCGCGCCCTGTCTGCGCATAATATTACCGCATTGTATTCTACTACTACGATTCAATTTTCCCATCACATTTACTCAGGCTTTGGATTGGCATTTTATTTCATCGGTTTAAAAAATAAATTAAAGTGCATACAGCAATTTGCGGTAAGTTATAACTTTTAGGGTATAAATTGATGAGATAAAATGGCATGCTTAACAAAATTGAATCAACTTATGCCTGCCAGCCTGGCAGCGTCGACAAATGGAGTACGAAAACGACCTTCTCGCATTCGTTGAACAGTCCCAAGATTTGTTCTCTCTGCTTTGTACAGGACGCAAATGCCCAAACAGTTCACGATACCGCTGCCTAGCTGCTGGTAGAACTCTACCACTCTCGTAATAGCACATTATCACATCTGAGTATTCACTATCACTGTACTGGTACGGCATTTTTACGTAACCGGTGGCGGCGCGTCGCGAGCGCATACAAGACACGTGTTACACACGGATACTCGCGGCTAACAGAGGGTGCGTGCGGGTGTGATACGAAAGGAGAGGGGTGCGAGAGGGGCGCGGACTATTAGCTAGTAATACTAATAAGAAAAATAAAGATGAACACAGGTGCAGCAAACGTTTAAATGCATTCGTTGCTTTGACTATGCATTAAAACGTGTGCAGTTTGAAGATTTCATGACCATTTGCAAGTGTCTAAGTGCGCGACATGTGTACCTATCAATACGTAAATAGCAATTATTTTTTAGCGTTTAGTTGTTTGCAACCATAACATATTTGCCACTGCGACATCATCTTTGCTTGCATCTAAATGCAAAGTGTTAAATTACAAAGTTTTGTTGCGAGTTGTGAGGCACGTTGTGACGTGTAAGGACAGAACATTGTGGAGAAGCTTTTGTGTCTATATTTATTATTTTATTTTCATGTGAAATTTAATAATTATTTATTTATATCTATTTATTTAACCTGTAAATGTGATCTATATGACGTTTACAATGTATACTTTAAATCCCGTTAACTAATGTTGTAACGCATTATATATAAAGCTAGAGCATATGAAGTTAGTTCCGGAGGAAGAGAAGGACAATAAGAATTCAGTATATTTACCACATCATGCTGTGGTTCGCGAAGACAAGTTTACAACAAGAGTTCGTGTTGAATTCAATGCTTCTTCTCGTGGAAAAAACGGCATGTCTTAGAACGACTGTCTGATGGTTGGTCCTACTCTTCAACCAGCTTTAAGAAACACCATAATGCGATGAAGAAAGCATCCTATATGCATAGTTGCGGATATAATTAAAATGTATCGCCAAGTTAAAATGAAGAAAGATGTCGATTTTCAGCGTGTCCTTTGGCGAGATGAAGTAGGAGATCTCCAATATTATAGACTTCTGCGTGTCACATTTGTTATAGCTTCAGCACCCTATCTAGCTGTCAGAGCTCTGCAGCAGGTAATATATGATGAAGGCGAAGGTTTTGAAGAGTTCATGCTGCCACCTGAAACAAATAAAAAGAAAAATAACAAGATTGCTAAAGAAGTAGCTGAAAAGATTATCTCAGACATTTATATGGACGACTTGATGACCGGATGCTCGATGAAGGCTTGAAAATATACAAAGAAATTTGTGAAATTCTACGAAGAGGAGGTTTTGAACTGCAAAAGTGGATAAGTAATGATAAGGAATTGTTGGAAGGAATAGGAGAAAGTAGGAAGGATCAGGATTTGGTAAGGAAATCGGTAAAATTAGGATCAGAAAAGACAGGAGATGAAGAAAGAAAAGTTTTGGGTGTTACCTGGAATAGTGCTAAAGATGAAATTGAATATTCTGTCAAGCTTCCTAAAGTCACCTACCCTGTAACGAAACGAAAGGTAGGTAAGTTAGATATCTCCAGGTTATTCGATCCATTGGGTTGGATAGCTCCAGTAATTATAAGAGCTAAAATTCTCGTCCAGAATATCTGAATATCAGGTATTAATTGGGATGATGAATTACCGCAAAACTTATTACGAGAATGGATTACTTACCGTGAAGATACCAACAGCTCAGCAGATTTTGTATTTCGAGATGGATGCATACTTACCCACACGATGATGACGAACTCCATGGTTTCAGCGATGCATCCAATAAAGCATTTTCAGCAGTGGTATATATCCGCACTATGGATAGCAATGGAGAAATTAACGTTAATTTAGTTACTTCTAAAACTAAAGTAGCTCCTATTAAGCAAATATTCATACCTCGACTAGAGTTGTACGGAGCTGGATTACTTGCTAAGTTACTTTTTGAAGTTTCTGAGACTCTTAACATTCTCAAGAAGAAAATTCATGCTTGGACTGATTCTTCTGTTGTGCTGGCTTGGCTTAGTAGTCATCCCAGTCGATTGAAAACTTTTGTGGCGAATCGTGTTACAGAAATTATCACGCTTTACGAGCGAAGTCATTGGTCTCACGTTAGATCTAATCACAATCCAGCGGATTGTGCTTCTAGAGATGTAAATCCATCTGAACTTACCGATTTAACATTGTGGAAGTTCGGTCCAACTTGGCTACGTGAAAGCAACATAAATTACAGTCCACTCGAAGATGATAGTCAAGTTGATGACATTATTTATTTATTTATTTATTCTTCATTGTACATAATGTATACAATAGGCGGACTTAATGCCTAATGGCATTCTCTACCAGTCAACCTGAGCTTTACTGTCAGAGAAATAAGTAGCGGTACAATAAAGTCACCGAAAAATAACTACAATACGTATATACCATACATATAGATAATCATACACATACATATATACATACATACATACATATATACATACATCCACATATACATACATACAAATACACATATACACAAGAAACCCTCCATACATATTTATGTATACGTACAAGTACACACCCAAGTGCACATAAAAATTGAAAAGATAGTATAATAAATAAGATTACTGTGGAAGAGCGGTCTAAAGTCAAACCTTGTTATACTACAGAGATGAATGATGAAGCACACAGAACATTTTCGAGATTTTCATCATTGATCAGGCTCATCAGTGTCAGTCAGTGTCAGTGTCAGGATCAAGAGTTTTAACATATTGCAGAAAATTTATTCAACTTAAATGTTGCAAACCCAAACCAATCTTTCCAAGTTGGCTCACAAGTACAGAATTGCAACAGACACTCATGCTCTGCATTAAAAAGTGTCAAAGCCAGAAGCCAGAGTTGCTAAGGAGATTCAGGATATTCAAGGTAATGGAAGCGTCTCTAGTAAAAGCAAGCTTTATTCATTGAGTCCATTCCTTGACGGAGAAGGTATTTTACGAGTTGGTGGTCAATCGGAGCACTCACAAAGCAGTTGAATTTTAATACGAAACACCCAATTTTGTTTCCCGAAGAATCTCATATAGCCGATTTAATTATAGCGAATGCCCACAATAAGACACTTCACGGTGGTCCTCAATCTATGTTGAGTTACACAAGAACAAAATATTGGTTGGTACGTTTGAAGAACAAAGTCAAAAGTTATGTTTGTAAATGTGTTTTATGTTTACGTCACGCATCCAAACCTATCCACCCTTTAATGGGACTGTTACCTTCAGCTAGGGTTACAGCCTGTCGTGCATTTAAATGTAGCGGAGTAGATTATGTTGGTCCCATTGCAGTTAGAACAACAAAGGGGCGCGGGCATCATGTCACTAAAGGCTACATATGTTTAATCATATGCATGGCTACAAGAGCCATACATCTTGAAGTAGCTAGTGACATGACTTCTGAAGGGTTTCTTACCACCTTTAAACGTTTTGTTTCGCGAAGAGGTCACTGGAGTGATAACAGCTCTAATTTTGTAGGAGCTGCACAAGAACTAGAAACGTTGCTTATAAATGAAAAATCGAGTGTGGCAACTGAGGTCGCAGAGTGGCTTGCCATAAATGGCACAAATTGGCACAGGATTCCACCCTATAGTCCGAATTTTTCAGGACTATGAGAAGCTGGAATGCGGTCAACAAAGCATCACCTTAAGCGTGTCATAGGTACATCAACTTTGACCTTCGAAGAACTCACTACAGTATTTGCTCAAATTGAGGCATGTCTCAATTCGAGACCAATATCTCAGATCCATGAAAATGCACAAGACACGATACGTTTAACTCCAGGTCATTTCTTGATTGGAGAGCCGCTTCTGTTAGTTCCAGACGCAAATTACGAAAAATCGAATATTTATCCCTTGAAGCGTTGGCAAGCGACTCAAAGGATGGTCCAGAATTTTTGGTGACGTTGGTCTGAAGAATATCTGCTTTAGTTTTTCCGACGCTATAAATGGAATAAGCAGACTCTCGAACCAAAGGTTGGAGATGTTGTGTTGGTGATGGAAAATGATTTACCTCCTGCGCGTTGGTTGTATGGAATGATTGTTGACAAGCATCCAGGTTTTGACAAGGTGACGCCACATTGTTAGTTTGCGTTACAAAGATAATATCGTTAAAAGACCAGTGTCCAAACTATGTGTTCTTCCTATTACCGATTAAATAATATAGTTCATTTTGTTATGATTGTGTGTTACTAATTAGTTAACTTTTGTTTGTATTTTAATGTGTTTCAGTTACTTGTTATAATAACTTGCTGATTAATATAGGATCCACCAGGAATATTTTTGTAATTTCCTTTGTTTTCTATTCCGTCATGGTGGGCGGTTAATGTACATACTGTTCATGGTGGGCGGGATGTTTAAGTGTAGAATTAAGTTTAAGTTACTCTAATTAAGTTAATAAGTTTTTTAATAGATGTCGCTGTGCCAGGTGTAGCGTTTAAGCTGCATCCCGCTGTTAAGATTTGTCATGAATTTTATGAGGTGTTTTTCGAATACATTAAACCTTTTTTGGACCCTGACTGGTAGTTTTATTCAGTGCACCTCTCTGTGTAATATCGAGACTGTTTTTGGGGAATCTGTACATAGTCGTAATACTTCGTTTCACTTCTAGGCATATGTATATTTATAGAAGTGAATCGAACGTTCTCACATGTTTTATAATTACTACGACTAACCTACCTATTGAGCATTGATGGGTTTAAATTCCAATAAACGTATCGAAGCTATTATTATATTATCGTCGATTAGGATTGATGAAACGAAAGAGACTAGAAAAAACGTTGTGGTAGTGTTTATTTAGTATTAATTATTATGATATTACTAAGGTTATTGTATGGAAGGGATGCAATTTTATGTAGTTAAGTTGTGTTATTTAGAAATAAATTCAATTTCCAAACCACTTCGATTGTATTATTTGACACATAAGCATAGAAATAATCCAAATATAGGTAGGTGTAAAAACCTTACACATAACACTGGCACGTAACATTGTCATCCCTCGTGAGGTAACTCAATGTGCACAGCAATATTTGTCATACATTCCTACACAGATATTTAGACCTTTGACCTCCTTACCAGGGGAAAAAACGCTATTTTGAAGCTTATGAACGCTATGTGAACTTTATTGAGGAAATAAAAGTAAGAAGTTTCTCAAACCCTTTACCGTACATAATAAATGTGTCAATAAAAGCTAATATACTTCAAATGATGTATGAAATAATAAACAACAATACCATCCTAAATCCTAAAGCAATAAGGCCTATGGCATATATATGTCTCCGTAATGTAGTACAAAAGGTATAACAGAAGACAAATAAAATACCCATCATTTTTACAGCGACTGTTGAAATTAATCCAATATATTTAAGCTTTACTCACTCGATGCTGGAAGGCGATGTATGCTGTATACCACTGCTTTATGGTTCTCTGATAAGCTGGCAGGAGTCGTTCGTATTCTTTCTTCTTCTGCACTCTTTTCTAGGCTTTGTAGATATATTGAGTACATGATTGCGGTGCAGCGTATCTGTGTCCAAAAAAGAATGCTATTTAAAACAAAAAATTAAGTGAGTCACTGTGTTATGTAAATTCCCTATAAAGTAAATTACCTATACGTAATAAAACTGAAGCTCCTAAGATATTATTATTATCTTCGATATGGCTACGAGAGTCTTGACAAAATAAATCAGATATTTAAAAACCATAAATTATATTCGTTACTTTTCTATTAGTCGACATAAACACTCTTCTTCGGACACGTCAGAAATTTCAAAGGTAAAAGTAGCCAGAGCATCTTCTTTGCTTTGAAACCGTTTAACTCTTTTTATTATTTAATTTTTAGAAAGAGATAAAAATCACAAGGTGCTAGATACAGAAAATATGGTGGGTAGGTAGGGTAGACACGATTTTTTTTAATTAAAATAATCGAGTTTTTGGTAGAAGTGCAGACCGCGTTGTCGTAATGCCAGAGAAGGTACCGGATTCTTTCGCCCGCCAGTAACAAAAAAAAATTCGATTTAATAATATGTATTATTAGTGTTACATTTTCAAAACCCGCAAATAACCAGTCTTTACGATGGTGTATAACTTGTCAGTGTCAAACAAATTAATAAATAGTAGGTATCTAATTTCTTTAGGATTGACCTTTGTATACGTAAATAAATATTTCTTTGTTTATTTATATAAAGATCACGTAAACGAAATCACGAGCAACAGTTAGTATTACATAAATAAGAATTATTTCGTTTTTCAAATTGATTTTGCTTCTTGTTATTACACGTGTTATATAATTGTAATAAGGAAGTAACAAAAGTACGCCTCATTTCACAATATTTTCACAAGTATGTAATAACAACATTTTAATATTTAGGTACATATTTTCATGAGTATTCAATATAATATGTTTCAAAATCACTAATTGCCACTTACACGTGTTTGCGTTTTCATGGAATTGAAGACTAATATTTTCTAATAATAGGTATTGTCACGAAATTGACGCAAACGTATTACTCACTTCAAATACATGCATTTGTGGGATACGGGATACGATCTCGTAATATTTTTTTAAAAACAATACTGCCTATGCAAAATTCTAACCCAAATAAAGTAAACAATATAGGAACTTTCACAAATCAAAATGTATGCACGCGTTTCTGTCTAGTCCCTCAAATTATGCCTAGGAAATAAAGACGAGAAATCACTTTTTTAAGGTTAGTTATGTTCCGTATGATGCTAACGGCTACAAATTACCTGAATAGGTAGGTACTGGTTGTCCAAAAACATGATATTCTCTCAACTAGTACCACAATTTTTGTTTTAGAATTATTCAATAATCAAAATTTTTCTCAATTTTCATCATTTTCCGCACTTCCAAATCGGTTACGAATTTAAAGTGTACAGAAATTGTTAAACGAGTTTAAGGATATAGACATAACTCGATGTGCCAAAAATCGTTACTACCACAATTAACGTAAATTGATAATCTATTTCTACTGCACTAAGTTCCTAAATATGGAGCTCACAGATGATAAAGTTTTGATCTGTCATGTTCTTTTTAATAAACGCTATCCTTTAGCCAGCATAGATAGAAGAATGCACTATATCTATACCTATAGTACATCTATATAAATAAAAATCATCTGCCGCATGTATGAAAGGTCATCTCACTTGAGAACGGCTCAAATTTTTTAATATCTTCGTAGTTGTTAAGGCAAGATTCGCCTGAAAGAAAATCCACCGGAAAAATTGGAAATTTGGATGGTATTTTTATAAAAATATCTCAATTTAAAAAAATTTGGTATTGCAAATATTCAACTTCTAAATTCTATCTAGGTTGAATGTACACTGAAGACACTGCTATATAAATCAGCTAGTCAGTTTATTGTTTACGAAACTAGTAAATAATTTTTAATTTAATACTTATCTAATATAATTAAGGCTTGTTAAAACCGATACATACAATTCTAATCAGAAAGATATGTAATATCTTAACGACAGTTTACTTGGAGAAACAATCTTTTTATAATAAACTGTGAAATAGATAAGACAAGTATATAAATATCTATAGTAATAATATGTACTTATAATGTACTTTTTTAAGAAATCCACTCAACCAACAAGCTAGCCTTAATCAATTTAAATGTATCAATAGTCTATATACATAAAAGGCAATGTATGCATATATGTATGTATGTATGTTCCTTATGGACTCTGAATGGCTGGACCGATTTCGATGAAATTTTCAGGGAATCTTCATATTGGCCTAGCAAGTAATCCTGTAAAGTTTAGTAGCGATCGGATCAGTAGAATTTTTGTTTTGCAGTAAAAACATAATTATAAAAACTGTTTAATTTATTTTAACTTCAACTAACGCCCAGTGAAAATTAACACTTTATCAATAAAATTCAAATCAACGTTAATTATTTAATAATATTATATCGTTAGGAACACTACTAATTTTTTTAATCCCTACAAAAAAACCTCAAATATTTTCTTGCGGTCGCTCAAAAATCGTAAACAACTGAAACTCAAGCCGTTATATACGCCGTTAATATGTTAGGCATGTCTTCAGCTATCGCAATAATGTCCCCCAAAACGAGGAATTGCTGATTACGTAAATTGTTGAAGAGGATCGTTGAAGAGGAATGTGGGTACTTGTTAACTTAAAGTATAATGCGACTGTTATAATACAATATTGTGAATAACATTTCATTAAAACAATTTTAGTAACATTGAATAGAAAAGTTACAAGTTGAAATTAAATTAAACAGAAACATATACATATTATGAATGAGGGAATATATAAAGCAAAGGTACTGTACTTTAGCGTATTAATATAAGTAATTCAGATATGAATCAGTACATTAGTCATTACATAATTACATAAGTCAAATGTTTCATTTTTAGGTAACTGCATTCGTTTTTATAATAAAGTTCCTCAAGAAATTACTCAATTAACAGAGAATAAATTTAGAGTGGTTATAAAACGTACATTGACTAGACAATCATACTATAAAATAAACGATTTCATTGAAGATAAAACAATAGTCTGGAAATGATGTTCTCCGCACATGCGTTTACTGGCTTAATGAAAATATTGTATTTTAATAAACCTTTTGTAAAATGAAGTTGAAAAAATGATACCTGACTGAGTTTCTTGTCGGTTCTTCTCAGTGTCCAGGTTTTCTATTCGAACCGAACTAAAGTAGATTTGACGTTCAAAAATACCATGTAATTGGGTTTACTTGAATAAATTGATTAGACTTTGATTTGACTTTGAATGATGTAAAAAAAATATTATACCACTACCATCTACCAATAAAGAGAATTCATTAAAAATGTTTATATCGATTTAAAAAAAGCCACTCGCAAGTTGTCGATAGAAAATCTCATAAATATGAAACGAATGACGGATGTCGAAATCCATATTTAGCTGTATTTAAAACGTAGCTACGATATTTTTATTCGACGTCTCTGCGAAATAGAGATAAGATTTTTCCTCAGAGGAATAAGTAAATCGTCTCTGACAAATGTGTCATTTTTTCCTTGTAAAAAATCACCATACTTTCTGAAAGTTCCAATAGTGAAATCGACCTACCTATATTATTTTAATAATTAGTAATTTCTTGCTTCTCCGCAGTCATTCGTCAACTTTAAATAACTTTATTATTTGATATTTATGTATGTACTTAATTTTAAGATTTTTACAACCCTAATTAGCCTAATTATTGTTGACGCAAACAAATTTAATTAAACTCTCTGTAATAAGTAATAACAGGATCTCAACATAAAAATACTAATAATAAATCAAAAAACGAATGGATTATAAAATAATTAATATCGTTAAAGTGAAATAGGTATTGAACGCTTATCTATACTAATTTTAAAATTGGTGACCTGCCACGCTTTGGACCCCTCTCCAGCCTTGGGTCGGGGACTGCTGGCATTTTGCCAATCGTACTACCCTATTGTTACGCCACTGACAAAGCAAAAATAAGCTATCAGACATACAGAAACTTAACAGTTCCACTTCGTATAGCTTTAGCTATATTTACAGGTGTAACCCTGTCATAATATCTGTCTGACACACATTCACATATTGTTGTTAAAAACTAAAACTTATTGCTAAAACTGAGGACATTTACAAGAGCACGTACCTTTAACTTTCCTCTTAGAAAGTGGTGCTTCTGAACTGTAAACTGTATTGTACTGTAGGCAGTCATTAAGCGACCGTTGTCACTTAGCTCGACTCGGTGCCATACGTGCTGTGTTAAGGCCTGACCAAGAAAAATGGACTTTTATAAAAGTATTAGTAAAGTATTAGAACAAATAAAATCTCCAAACACGTTATTTGCCTGTTAATACGTGTTTGAAGTCTGTTATAGATGCGTGTTTTTAAGTTCTGTATACCCTTATAGTTTCATCGTGAAGAGACAACGGGGACCGGACAATTTTGTCATCAGTACGCGCGGGACGTTTGAAACCTAGCAGCGCAGGTGAGCTTTGTCACGAGCTTATTCTCAGGTCGAAAGCTCCAGCGTTTACTTTGCTTCTTGGTTCGAGGCCAAAAGACAAAAGCTCAGATAACAAAATTGTCACTTTACGCGCATTCCCCGCAATTGCGCTCCGTAATTAGCTTTTCGACTCATGAATTTTCATGACTTCGCAGATAAGAACTAACTCCTCAAAACCAAATTTACACACGATACTTTATTTTCAAAAAAAGTTTAAAGGCCGTCGACCTTCGTGAGAGCACTCTTTGGCGCACTCTATTGTTATGATGTGACGTGACGGTGACATAAGTCAGCCGTGCGCGCTAGTTCTAACCTCTTGTATGTTCACACTGTCTTGGTTAAAATGAATTTATTCCGTCATCTTCATACGTACTGAGCTATTTGGCACAGAGATATACTTATATTGGTATTCGGTAACTTAAAACCAGAAATAAAGAACAAAAAATTTGGTGTTCTGGACCAATTTTTTTTTAAATTTAATAGTAAAATAAATACATACATATCCTAAAGTTGTATCTCTAAAGGGGTAGTCACAGAAAAACGCGATCATTCTTTCGTTCTAAAATCTCAAAGCTCATAACGGTGAAATCGTAATGAAACTTTTACTTGTGAGAAATTGCTATGGAACCATAATTTAACGCGTGTCCAACACGAGCGTCACTTAAATATCAGTCATTCAGTCATTAAGTCGCTCAGTCATTCAAGAAATTGCAGTAAAATAATACACTGGAATATTAGTATCAATGACCTATTCATCCAAACTTATTCTTTCCTTTTTCTCTATCACTCGTTACGTGTTTGCGGAGCTTTTTCAATAGTAGGTTCGAATACCGCAAAATATCAGAATAATCACGTGTACATATATTTCCTTTCATTTTTTACTTCGAGTAACATTGTACAAATAATATTGATTCAGGTGTTATTTTGCAAAAAACTATCATACGTTTTTCATATTTGTTTTATACATATATTTTTAATACGACAAGAACAAAGAAATTTGATAAAATAGGAAACAGTAGCATTGCGCAAAATACCCGAGTCCAGGATATATCAGTGCAAATCAAAAGACTAAAATGGAAATGCTCAGGTCATATGTTTAGAGGGAGCGACAAATGGAATAAAATTGTAACTCGATGGTAACCGAGAGAAGGAAAAAGACAGAGAGGCAGACCACAAAAACGGTGAGATGATGACATTAGACAGGTTGCAGGAATAACGTGGAGTAGAGTGGCCAGGGATAGACTAGAATGGACAAGGTTGGAAGACCACTTTGCCGATGGGCAAATGGTCATACAAAGAGCGAGAAAACATTAAATATGCTACTAAACTTAAGGCCGAGTAGAAGGCTTCATTATTACATAAATTTTTAACCATGTCCGCCAAAATTCAAACTTATTAATCTATAATTCTATACAGATCAATTTGAAGTCGGTTCATTATCTGGCAGCAAGTGAAAGAATGAATCAGCTACAAACATTGTTACATACAGTAATAATCTGGTTTGTGCTATATAGGTGTAAAAGGTATCTTGACACAACAATTTTTAGAATCGGTGAATCATTCAATTTAATTTCTTTATTCATTCACGCATACGTTTCAATATTCTGTGCTTAATTACCCACTGGAACGTATGTGTGTTCACTATTTCGCAGCGAAATATTTTTTATCGCTCACTTTATAAAAGCAGAAATGTGTTCAAGATCAAAATTATGTACTTATCTATTCCTCATTGCAATGCGTAACCTAAATCGACTATTCTTTCCATTGCAATTATTTCTATAATAGAACTAAAAATCACTATACACGTTATAGTAATACGTCCATGCTATGCACAGATTACTATCCGAAGTATTTTCATATTCAAATTCAAAAAATAAAACAAAACGATAAAACGTTATTAACATTAGATTATTTTATAATAATAATGTAACAGAAGTTTATAGACAAAATATCGACACTGAAATTAGACTGTAAATACTCACAGGCTCGCTGTTAATAAAAAAAGATAAGTTGGCTGCAGGCATGGAGTTTCGACTAACGCACTCCACCTTAAGTTTCATTCCGGCCTTGTAGCGTCTTTTGAGACCATGCATTGAGGGACCCTCTGCAGGTAAATCTGTACAAAATAATATGCTTTAAGCTACTTTTAAAATGTTATGTGCATATGTTCAGCTCCCTAAATGCTTGTAATTTTGCTCGTAAATGAATTAGTGAAAAGCCTTTTGTTTCAGGTATGGCAATCGTAATATTATATAACAATATTCAAGTGTAAATCAAACAATTCGACTTTTTTTTTTGAACAAAAAAAGTAAAACTAACTTTTATAAAACCTTTGCTTATTTTAAGGTAAAACGAACGAAATTTAGAAATCAAAAGTGCGTGAAAAAATTGAGGATTAACCAGATTAGAACAACTTGTGCAAAACAAAATATATTTGCTTTTGTAGAAACTATAATAAATTAGTTTCGCTCTTGAATTTAACTGGTCGTTTATAAATCTTATTATTTACCCGTTATTAATTCCCAAAAATAGGGATTCTTTCTTTCAAAGGCACATAGCGCTTATACAGAATGATTAGGAATCAAATTGCCAAAAAGCGGTGCTTTATAAAACAGATTTGTTTCATTATGTTTTAACACACCGCAATGGACCTATTAACAAAATTTGCATAAAGTATAAACTTAGGTATACTCTGTTTTGAGAATGTATAATTACAGTAAGCAACAACTAAAAACAAATACACATGACATACGACCCCAGCTCAAACATTCATCGTATTCATTGAATTTTAAAATGCGGACTCTAATTTCTATTTCGGATTTAAAAATAAAATAACCAAATGAAGGGCTTATTACCTTACATCTTTACTTACTCATTAAGTGAACTTTTATGCATAAACAGAGTAATGTAATATCTGGAAATGCATTATAACTTAGAACATAAAAATATGTCAACCCATTATATTTTGTTTTAATATTGCCTTTTAAAATAAAATATATAATAATGTAAATACTTCAAAGCCAATAATTTTCTATTACGTTCATTTTAATAGGAATTCAAAGCAGTAATTCAGTTTTACGACTTCAACTCGTCTTCCAGTCTTTAAAAGTAAGAATCAAACCAAACAGGTGGAGAGCGTGGGTCATTTTCAAACACTTTAATTCACTGAATGGGGATACCATCTTCGACAGTTCATGCAACAAATCGTAAAAAAAATATCAGCGCCATTTTTTTTTCGCTTTTTTTTTGTATTGAAGGAAAGGTATCATATCACTTTTCCTTCAATACGAAGAAAAACGAGCGAGCCTTACAGTAGTCCCATATGATGTGTAACACCTGACATCTCACCTTGGTAATAAGCAACATTAACATTATATCCTGAAAAAAATGCTTACCATCTGACGGTCAACTCTACCACCGCGTGCGCTTATTGGTCAAATCAAATAGCGCGCGCTTCCCCGGCTTCTTGTTACACACTTCCGTCTCTTTTCACAAAATTACTCCCACAGATTGCAGGTAAGCGAGAGGAAAGATTACACATCAAAAAAATGAATAAAAATTCGATCGTATCTACTAAACGGTTAAGAATGGAACCGGAATTTATAGTTAGTTTACATAGAGTTAAAATGTCTGGAAATGGCCTCCGCTCTGTATCTCTAACCCTGTATAAACTTGTTCTTACTTATTTTACTTACCGACTACGTACATGAAGGCATGCACCTGCGCTGTTTGAAAGGAAGGAGAGTCCGCCGACACTTCACAAGTGTATCGTCCGTTCGCAATCTGTGTAGCAGCATGGATTGTTAACTTCTGAGAGTCACTTGCGTCCCGCTGTGCACAGAATAATTATATAATTTTACAATCATCATTTTTGGATCACATTGCTCTGTGAATGAGTAGAGAGGAAGAACTCCACTTTTTTGGAGTTTATACGACATTTCAAGAGCAATTTTATTAAATTCCGCAAGTATTTATTTGTACATCACTAGCGAACCGCACCGGCTTCACACGGGTAGATTTTTTTTTTTTAAATAAAATATAGCCCATGTTACTTGCTAATAATG
Source organism: Zeuzera pyrina (assembly GCA_907165235.1). Lineage (NCBI taxonomy): Eukaryota > Metazoa > Arthropoda > Insecta > Lepidoptera > Cossidae > Zeuzera > Zeuzera pyrina. The sequence goes on along the minus strand of OU015625.1, from coordinate 19,191,669 downwards.
TAGCTTTCTATAAATGAAAGAATTTTTAAAATCGGTTGAGCAATTTTTAAGTTTATCCATTACATACAAACAAACAAAGTTTATATTATATTATCTCTATAATAATGAAGTAAAGTATAGATGTACATAAGTTATTTCCTTTTCGGCCGACATACTTTAGAGATAGAGAAGATGTAGATGATATTTTACATTTTTTGTTTATTACCTCCTTTTCGGACCCACTAAGAATGAAAATGAAAGTATTGTCCAAGTTCTTAGGCTTACATTACTTGAGATTAAACGATTTTTCAAAGCAAAATTTAGAGTTGATAGCATCGATCATTCATGGAGATTATCGATTGCGAGTCGCCACAGACAGGCACAAAAACAAAGAGACGCATTAATGATCTCGTAAAGGTTCTGTTTCTTCTTTTGAGGTAATTAGCCATTAAATTCAATTGGTATGGGATACCAACTGCATTAGTGCAAATTACCTCAGCCAGTTTTCAAATAATAGGTATTTTAAAATATGAGTTACAATATAGTGATAGTTTTAAAATATGTGTACCTAATGCATTTCTGATTACAGCGAAAGCGTAAAAAATAACAATTAATGGCAGTTGTGTTCACTAGAACAGCAGTTGAAAAAAGATAAAAAACATTTTTTATTAATGCTTATTAAAACTAATAATTTAATCACAATAACTCACAAACATTAATATTTGCTTTCTCTTATTATTGGCGTATTAGCCAAAATATAAGTCGCCCAATGTACATAGTAGACAAAAATAACGCGGGAAACTTTAATCTAGCTATGACAGTGTTACCGCGCTATAATTCTTGCGCTATTATTGATTGATCGATTTCGTTGTAAAATCTCGGCCGCCAGTGCGGTGTACTCCATCTCGTTCAATTAATCAGAGTTATGAATACGTAGCAAGCAATACTCTGCTAATTGCATTTGCAAATAAAGTTCAATTTACATTGCCACGCGTTCGGCAGGTTCCGCTACAGTCGGGAAACGGTTACGCTATACCGTGCAAAACAAAACTGCGGAAAGGAATTTTTAGTAACCTATTTATGAATGTGATATGAATGAAATTTACATGCGATTAAATAGTGAAATTTGAGAAATCAAATTAATAATAACAATAACACTCCAGACAATTACACAAATTGTGTGACCCTAAACTTAAAAGTTCGTTTCCTAAATTGACCCGACCAGGGTTTGACCCCGGAGCCCTAGATTAAAACGCAGATGCTCTACCACCGTGCCAACGGGTCAGTCGAATAAATAACTTACTCAAAAATGACGACTGAAGGACTGTCAAATATAACAAAAATATTCTATTTGAACATAAGAGTATGGGCGTATACGAGGGGTGAACAGCAGGGTGGTCAGATTCCTCCCGTATCCTTCCCATACATTGAGACTTGTTCGTTTAACTAAAATTTAGTCAGAGAATTTAGGGGCCTTACTAATGCGGCGTTAACATGGAATAGTCATGACAGCCTTCGTCATACTCGAGCTTATGAACAAAATAAATAAATGGAAAGAGACAAAAATTTGTTACAAAGTACAACCTCGTTATAATTTTTATTAGTAACAGGGTACATACCACTGCACTGATTACACTCATGCCTTCCACTCCCACCCAAATGGTTGAATACACCCGTGCTTGTGAGTATTTTACGTTCACTTGTAGTCTCGTACTCATGCATACAAATAGAATACTAATGTCGTTGTACTGTGCTCATACATCCGGGTCCACACAATTACAGGACTCAGGATACTTTTTTGATAAAATTGTATTTTAGAGCTTAATCATTATAATGTACTTTACAAATATGTCGCATGTTTTGTGGATTGTAATAAACTATTTTAATAATTATTGCCACTATTTAAATATTACGAATATTTTTGATCTGAAACATCGTATGCGCGGGTCAGACCAACTGCTAGCGTGGCGATGTGGCGACGCGTCGCCACGCGCTTGTACTGAGCTCGTAGCGTAGCGTATGCAATGTTGTCATTCACTTCGGAACACGTTGTCTGTGTTTTTTAAACAGAGTAATTTTTTTTTGTTTGAAAACGTTTCGTTTTTGATTATGCCATATTTTTTTATTATTCCATATATATTTCTCTTAATAAACCATTTTTCATGCATATTTTCTACACAAAATAGTTTCAATGTTTCACATCTGACAGGCGTCCCACGACGGATCATTTTTTTTTGCGCTTCGTCCTCGCTGTCTACCTCATTAAGAATACAACGTGAAAATGTGGTAACAGTTATACTATCACTTTAGTAACTAATTAATCTGTATTATCACATACCATAGACCTTTTATGCAAAAATTTAACTAAAACACAAAGTTAAATAGAGATGCAAAAAGTGAAATTGTTAAAATATATGAGATGTAAGTAGGTATACTTTTGATAATTTTCTTTGAAGCTTTAAGCAAAAGCTAACACGGCGTATAAACTATATACTACTACACGTGTTTGAGGAACAACCTTTTAAAAGCTTTCATTGAAAAATAAGTGACGATAAACAAAGCTGTTTGCTTTGCTTGTTAAATATAAATGTTTGTATGTATCTCTACAAATAAAAACTGAAATCCTTAAGCAGCATGTATAAAACAATCAATCCGCGTTTGTGTAAAAGTAGTTTTTAACGTCATTTTCATCATCTGAAACATTGAACGAGGAATGTTTATACGTTAACATGTACCTATGCAAAGCCAGGGTGGATCACTAGTATTATGTAATAGCTAGTTGTACCCGCGACTTGGTCTGCGCGGAAAATTTTTCCGTTGCTTTGCCGGAATAGATTATATTACAGTCATGTACTATCGTGGAAAAGGAATGTTTAGCAGGTTGGCCGTCACTTTAAATTGGCCGTATTATACAATCACGAGATAACACGATTGATGACGAATAGAAAGACACGAATTGCAGACGATGAGATAGCAGCTCAAATTTTGAAATTCAAATTTGCATTCGTTTCAAAGTCCTACCTTGAACGGGTGTTTCTTCATGTATGCAAAAATAAATAAATAAGGCTACTTTCATAATTATTTCTAAGTCAAGCATGACAATACTAAAATATAATTAGAAGTTTAAGAAATTAAATTTGGTTAATTACCAATCATTTATTTAAATATCACAAAAATAAAATTAAGAGTAAAAAAATAAAAACAACTTCATCGGCCAAATTAGAAACTACTCTCCATAGTAATGCAGAGCCGAAGCTCATCAAAGCAAAACTTTTATTTTAAACAAATTTTTAAAGAGAAAATAAATGCATGCATTCCACTGAATGCGCAAAACATTCAAAACGCAAAAAGTTTAATTCTTTTTCATTTGCAGTAGCAGAATGTCCAATATGTTTTTACGTATTCAATGAACTTACATCACAGACATCTTGCTTCCTAGATCTAACTGAAACTATAAAAGCACGTGTTAATTGTGCACAGTAATATACGCCAAATGTTCAACATACAGAATGTTAGATAGATAACTTCTTTCCTACGCACATTCTAACAAAAATAGTTTACGATTAAGCTTAAAACTAATGTGTGCAAGGCATTCTTATCGCTCAAAGCGATCTCTTCCAGACAACCTTTGTGGAAGACACTTTATATGAAACTACAGTGTAGAACATACATACATATCTTTACACTGTATCCCAATAGGGTAGTCAGAGAGGACGGAACGCCAAGCGTCGCGGTCCTTGCATAGTTCTTTCGCTTCCTCAAATCTCATCATTCTCTAATAACAGTGTAGTACAATATATATCTATCTATCTATCTATATATATATCTATATATATATATCTATATAAATACTCATAAAATAATAAAAAAAGATATAAAGATTAACGATGAAGCGAGAATGGTATCACGTTTAGTTGCAACAACTTGGGCGTTTTGCAAGAAAGATGTTTAAGCAAGTTTTTTCTAAAGATGGTCAGTGACCTGGAATGACGGACATGAGAAGGAAGATCACTCCGCAAGCTCCGTGTTGCTTGCAGATGACAAAATATACGAACGCCCGATATTTGCAATAAATACCGAGTGTATGCACCGTTATTATCAATAACAGCTTGGACTCGCGTACGCATAGACTCGCCTAAGCGAGTGCAAATGTTGGTCCCGCGCAAATTTTCCATAGGTCACCACAATGTTGCACGAGATCCTCCGTTCTCCTTTAATTACAGAGATTCCATCTCTGCATCATTAAACCCCTTAAATTTTCTATGGGGTTAAGATCAGGCAATTTCAGACGCTCCGCAAAATGTTTAGTTGGTATAAACCCATCTATTTCGTAAGCTCGTAATATTTCCAAGCGTTGTGCAGTTGACAACGCTGCAATGCCACGATTTCCTTGACGATGGTCTAGCACGTCGCCTTCTTCCCCATACCTTCTGACTTGCTTCTGACAAATAAGCTTACTGTATTTCGCTAACAAAATAAAGTAAATAGTTTTGAAAAAAATATAAAGCTAAACAATCCGTTATTAGATTCTTACTTACATTATGAGCCTACCGATATCAATAATTCTCTCGGTATGGCACTAATACTTCGCCCTTGTTGGTGCAGAGTAATAATTCTGTAACGGTCCTCAGTAGAAATTGAGGAGGCATTTTCCAAATGAAATGAATAAATTAAATTATTTTTCCTTAAATTTTTACAAAGATATGATTGTCATGTCGTAGTTTTTTGTGTCGCGGTTTCCTTTAAAGAGAGTATAATACGCTAAGGCGGTTTCTTTAATTCCTCTGCCTCTACCTATTTAATTTTAAAATTAGCAGTAAAAACTCTTTCCAACTTTAGTATTGAATTTTAAGTCCTTGATGAGTAAAAGTTGAATGTGTGTCGATAGGTTTGTGCGAACTATTCATAAGTGTATGGTTCCGTGTATTGGGATTTTGAGTATTTTTTAAGTGAAAAACTTTGAATAACTTATTTAACTTCAGCTTATTATTAAGTAGCGACCGCCTGCGACTTCGTCCGCATGTACTCGAGTTTCTCGTGGGAATCACTTACTTTCTCATGGTAAAAAGATGTGAAAGAAGGACAAACAAATGTTCGAATTTATAATATACAGTTTGAATTAGTTTTGATCTAGTTCGTGAAAAATAATAATTCGAATTGACTATGTAAAAATATTCTCTGATTTTTTTGAGTAGTTGAACAATTGAACCCTTGTTGCTTACGTGAGTCATTGTAACTATAAATCCCAACCGCGTTGGACTTCTTTATTCCTATTGCAAGGATACACCCAGGTCAATAATGCTACCATCAGTTTATTGTGACATTGTATTAGTTTTATTTATTATTGAGTCATAAATTGATACTAAATGACATAATATATCATAAAATAATCGCACTCGCCAACAATTTAATTTGTCGTCATTTGTGTTTGATCGGATTATCTTAGTTGGCTATCGGTATCCCGACCATTAAGTAAATTTTTCTTAGTATTTGTCTATTCCATCCAATTAACTTAAAACAATTAACACAAACTATGAAAAGTTCTTATAAGTTTTTATTCGTGACTTACGACCAAATCGTAAGGGTTCCAAATTTGACTACGCATCCGTAAATTGCAGTTAATTTTTATTTACTGTTCTTTGGCACATATCGCTCTTAGATTTTCATCATTCGTGTTAGTTCGGAATACGAAGATTACCGATCGGTATCCCATACGTTTATCTTTCATTTTTGAATTTAGAAATGACAAAGACACCAACAGAAACATGAATTTGCTGACTTCGTCGACTCACGACGAGTACACGGCAAGTTTAAACGTTTTTCAAACTGCTAAACATTCATTTTCCGCGATAGTACATGTATACATGTACAAAGCGTGTTTTTGATAAAATCCTAAGTCTAGTCTACCCCTGCCTCCGAACACATACTGTCTCTGTAACTGTAACACATCATAAATGATTCAGTAATTTGACATTTCCCATTCAAAGTTTCATCTCCTCTTTCACCCCCTTAGGGATTGGTTTTTGATAAAAAAAAAGTAGCCTATGCCCGTTCTGAAGTGTTAAACTATTTCAATGGCACATCATAACCAGTTCGGCGGTTTAACAATTCACATACAAACTTTCATTTTCATCCCTTTAAAATTTTTTGATCAAAAAGTAGCCTATGTCCTTACTATAAAAAAAATCTATTACCACACCAAATTTAATCATAACAGAGATTTAACATTCCCATAAAAAGTTTCATCCCCCTTTTCATCTCTTTAGGGGTAACTTTAGATAAAAAAAGTATCTTGTCATTTGCACAATGACATGTTCTTACTATATACCGATTTTCATCAAGATCGGTCGAGCCGTTTTTGAGGTGAGACAGACAGACAGATAGACAGACAGACACAAATTTTAAATATGGTAGAATCGAAGTTAGCAAATCACAAAATGACTATTTATCATAAAATTTGACAGTAGAATTGTAATAACGCTACAGATTTATATAGTAGTATAGGCATAATAATACATATGGGTATGGGTAAACACACAGCAAACTGAGAGAGCTCAAAGTATCACCAAAACTTCAAGCCAATTTAGAAAACTTCATTTACTGAATTGATCTGACTGGGGTCGAACCCGGGACCCCGTCTTGGAAAGCAGATGCACCGCCACCGCGCTAACGGGCTTGTCAATATAAATTAACCAAGAATTATATTTTTTGTAGTTGTATTTACGATTCCAGCATTCATAATATACATACAATTAAATCTGTGTAAATTATAATTCCGGAAGGTGTAATCACAAAGGTGTTATAAAAACCAGCAAAGTATAAATCGTGCTGCAGTCGTACTTATTTTCCAGTAACTGGGCGACCGAGCTTTACTCGGCGTCTTTCAAAAAAATAACAAAAAAAAAATTTGACCACATTGCAGGATTCGAACCCGCTTATTTCAGCTTGGTAGATCTACGCTTTAGCCACTATACTACTAAAGAGGTAAAACATCTTCAGTATCTTAAAACAACGGAAGTCCATGAAATTTAACAATAAATTCATTGTTCAGGAAAATAATTAATAGATTTTTCTCCATGACTTTTAGCCATAGACTTTATAAATAACTCCAAAGCCAGACGCCGTGTCCGAGTAGCAACGGTGAGCTAAATCAGATAACCCGACACAATAATAGAAAACAGCTATGTCTTTATCTTTGTTAAAATGTGTCTTTGTTGAAATATAGACGTGTGGGTTATTTGCCTCACCTCGCAGTACGGGACAAGTGGTTTGAAATTATGAAGTCTATGCTTTAATCATTATTTTTCATTTTATTTCCTTATTATAAGTACATTATTAAAGTGATATGTGCTATTAATAGTTACTTGTTGCAAACTGAACTTAGACATATTATTTCAACTTATTAAAAAAAAACAGAAAAGGGTATGACCACATTGCAGGATTCGAACCCACTTCGGCGTGGTACACCTACACTCAGCCACTGTGCTATTGAGAAGTTAAACTCTGCTGCAAAATATAAAACGTTTACAAATTTAGAGTTTTGAAGTTTTAAGTGTGTAAAAGACGGAGAAAACGATTTTTCCCAGAATTAAGACCTAGCTAGATCGATTTCTCGTCCCACTCAACTCCTATATTGTAAATTTCATCGAGCCATTTTCGAGAAACCGATATCAAATATATATAAATATACAAATGTTCGTTAAATATAATAGTGGATATAGTCAGTTACTACCAAAGGAAACACAAAGTTTATCGTAACAAATTCTTTAAAGCTTTCAATTAATATTTTTATTTTTGGAAAGAACATCTCCCGAAAATTTTTAATTAAGCGTTTTTTTTAATGTTAAACAAATAACAAAAATGTGAAAAATATCCCACCAAAAACAAAAAATGTAAAAAATGCTAGTCTTGCAACGCAGTTCTTCCACTACAAAAAGTTGTGAGATCTCATGTAAAACCAATTCCGTTATTTTAGTTAGCGTCTATGGAAGCACCTCTTCAACAACTTTGTTGTGGCATCCCATTCCATGATGTTGATAAGCGGTAAGCGGTGTGTCGAAGTACCGACAGTGACAATAATAAAAATTTAAAAATGTGATGAATGAGTGAGGTCTAGTTGCCAGAAACCGCGCACTACGAAGGTGACATTCATCCTCATCGGTCTGCCCATGACCACGATCCGTGCAATCCGGTCGAAACGGATTAAACTACAGGTTCAAATTGAATATTTAGAAATATATCTAGTTGTATTATGATCTCTTATTTACTGAAAGTTCACACTTCTAGTGTTATCCGCAACGGAGTTACAGGGGGATCAAAAGTGCCGTGAGTCGTTTCGAGAAAAGGATGGTACGGCTGTAGAAGAAGTGTATAATCTGGGGGCACTGCCGTGCCCCCAGATTATACACTTTTATATTAATAGCTACTTCAAACGTTTTCATTTGACACCTCATAACATGACTTCGAAAAAAATTCTCATTTAGCTTCTTAACACTAAAACTTAAAACTGACTCTCAAATCCCAAAAATTTCGTCAAAAAGATCTCTCTGAAAAAAGAGAGGGTGACAAATAATATACTGTTTTAAACACGAAGATTCCGCACTAGGCTACAAGTGGCTTACAATATTATTTAATTTTGGATCAATGCTTATAACTGCTGCTAAGATTCAAGTTCGCTTATCTAATATCATCTTAATTAAGATGATAATAGTTAATTGCCTGATTACAGCCAATTTAAGATGGCAATGTACTTCATTCAAATGTATGTAGATATGCGAATGTGTATCGTGTGGTTATTATGCTACTGTCTACAGATAAAATGTTTCCATCGACTCAAGGAAATGACAAATCGTTAGAATCGTGATCAATAGGTAATAAAATACATTGATGGTAATCCCTTGAGACACCATTTCAATTTTTCTTAGGAATCCCTCTATGTGGGTATCAAATGACAAAAAATATAAGAAATACTTATTTAGACCCTATAGAGGCCTAAATACACTTTTTCCTGTTAAAAGAAGGAAATTACAGCTAAGTATTTGTTTAATTTTGTTACAAGATTGTATAAAATAAGTAGTTTAGATTTAACGTTACAAAGTTAAATCTAAACTACTTACTACTAACTACTTACTGTAACATTAATTTTTACTGACAATTTTTTTTATTTCTGCGAGTGCAGAATGGAAGTATTTTGAACTGATGAAAGTACAACACAATATAGCCAAGATAATTTCCTAATATTTGAGCACACGCTATTGAACCATACGTTCAACCTGTGAGTTTAAGCGATGCATAATTGAAGTACACGCTGACAACGCGCTTACGAACGACAGGTCTTAATTGAACGCGTGTGTCGTATATTTTTATGTGTCAGCTACATTTCAAATAGGTAATTACCCCGCGCAATGTTGCGCTCTGTGATAAAATTTTAGGAGTCGACATTCTCTGAAATAAACATTTGAAATAATTGTGCAATACATTAAAAATGTAGAATTAGGACATAAAGTTTCATAACATAACATAACATAACATAACTTCACGCTGTATCCCCAACGGGGTAGTCAGAGAGGACGGAGCGCCAGGAGTCGCGGTCCTTACACACCTCTTTCGCTTCCTCAAATCTCATCATTCTCCTCACACATTTTCGCCTAGGTATGCGAGTGCTTTTGACATTTCCGTCTGCTAACACTCTGGCTATTTGATCTTCATAAGTCAGCCTTGGTCTTCCTTGGCTTCTTTTACCACTCACTTTCGCTCTGTATATTTTCTTCGTCAGTCTTTCATCACTCATTCTTTCCATGTGCCCGAACCCCATCTAAGCATTCCTTTCTTCATTTTTACAATAACACTGTTGTGCAACCCTGTCATACTGCGTATCTCATCATTGCTTATCCTGTCCGCAAGCGTGACACCGCACATATTTCTGAGAGACCGCATCTCCACAGCATTTATCATACTTTCACTCGATTTCGGGCATATCCAGGCCTCACTGCCGTACAACAAAGTTGGCACCAACACCGCATTGTGGATGGCCATTTTAGCAGTGTTAGATATATTCACACTACCCACTAATGCGGACAGAGCACCGTTCACTTTATTGCCGGCTGCTACCCGTCTCTCCACATCCAACTCACATCTTCCATCCCTCGAAAACGCACTCCCCAGGTACACAATTTCATTCACCTGTTCTAGACATTTTCCATTTACACTAATCACACATTTCGTTTGTTCCGCTTCTCTTTCAAACACCAGAACCTTAGTTTTGTTCACATTCATTTTCAATCCTTTTACTTCACAATCTTCTTTCATGCACGTGACTAGTGTCTGCAACTCTGCTTCTGATGGTGCTATTAGCACAGCATCGTCAGCGTACAATAGGCAGTTTACTACTGTGTCACCACATCCCATACCACTCATATTACCTTTCAATCTCTGGAGGCAACTGTCCAAATACAGCACGAATAGCCAGGCAGACATCACGCAGCCCTGTCTGACACCAGAACAGACTTCAAACCAGGGCGACATGTCACCGTCTATCCTTACACAGGCTCTGTGGTCTCGATATAATGACCTCACAGCCTGCAGTAAGGAGCCCTCCACGCCATATTCAGGCAGAAGACTCCACAATTTCTTCCGCACTACTCTATCGAATGCTTTCTCTAGATCCACGAAAGCGCAGAAAACTTTCTGACCTAAAGCCAGAAACCTTCCCACGATAACGCGAAGCGAGAAAATCTGATCCATACAACCCCTACCGTTCCTGAATCCACCTTGCGCCTCCCACAAATATCTTTCTGAAACACCTTTCATACGTTCAGTCAATACTTTAGTATAGACTTTACTCGCTAAGCTGACCAAGCTGATGGCCCTATAGCACGCACAGTCTAGGTAGGAACCTTTCCCTTTATATAGAGGTACTATGACTGCCGTGCGCCAGTCCTCTGGAACCTCCCCCTTCTGCCAACAAAGGTTGCAGAGTGCACAGAAGGCATCCCAGACCCTAGGACCACCATACTTGATCATCTCAGCAGTCACCTCATCAATTCCCGCAGCCTTTCCACATTTCAAACTTCTTATCACTTTCTCAATCTCTTTCATACTAATGGCATCCTCCAGTCCCTGGCCCGAGTGTGGCAATTCATTAGAATCGCTCTCAGTATCAGAGACAGAGTCGCCACTCTCATACAGTTCTCCATAGTATTCACTCCATCGCTGCAGAACATCCTTTTTATTTGTAAGCAGGTTGTTTTCTTTCGAACGCACTTTATTCATTCTGCAAGGTGCCGGACCACTTCGGATCTTACGTACTTCTTTCCAAAATAATTTGGAATTTTCCTCGAAGTTGTCCGACATCTTGTTTTCATCTAACACCCTACACCTTTCACGCTTCTCTTTCACTAGTGCCTTCGTTTCTGCTTTCTGCAGCTTATACCTGTCTTTCATCAAATTTTTCATACCACAGTCATTAGTAGCAAGGTAGTCTCGCCATGCTTTCTTTTTCTTATACACAGCCACTTTCACCTCATCATCCCACCACACATCACGCTTTTTGCCGTTCCCAATCTTATTCATTCCACACACTTCTTTCGCAGCCTCAACCATACTATCTCTAAGGTTCTGCCAGCATTCTTCAACATCCTCGCTCATCACTTTCAATCTATCATCAAGCTTACTGGATAATACCCTTTCATATTCATTCCTGGTGGTCGCATCCTGCAGTTTCCAGAAAGTTAAAGTTTCATAAAGTTTCATATTTCCATAAAGTTTCATCTCGCGATAAAACCTCTGAATGTGATAGATGTAGAATTTTATCTGATATATGAAAATAGATTATTCCGAATCAACAGCAATATGTTATTTTCTATTATTTAGTTTTTGTTTTCAAATATTCCGGGTACGAAAAAAATTGATTGAAATTAATTTCGACGAAGCGGTATTTTAGACTTTTCTTGCAGAAAAGAAAATATACCCAAAACGCTACTAAAGATTTGTAAAAATGGTCTCAAAACACATGTTAAATTAATAATGTCGATAGGTGAAACAACAGTACAATAGCATTCCTTTAATTACATTAATTTTATTCTATTAACCGCTGCAACACTTTAGTGTTACCTACTTGAAAGTTATTACGTATTTAAAGGGGACGAGACGCCATGTCAACGTCGATTAGACTGTAACGGTGTTTTCGCACAGGAGGTTTTACGCTACGAACTTTAATGTTTTAAATATGCCATTCAACTTTTTCTATTTGTATGAGCGGTTATTTGCGTTAGTAATTTTTTTATATATTTTAAATCTGGAACACAAAAGTGCTGACATCTCGGACTAAGAATCGTAATGGACGGAGCCATGTAATGAGTGGCCGCTCTTGTCACCTTGTGAAACGAATTCTCGTGTCTCTCTTTCTATCTCATTGAGCGTAACCGTGAATAAAACAGTTAGCTATAGTGAGTTCGGCAATCTCGCACTGTCGGTGTAATTCGTATCAGTTTATGACCGACTTTACGAATATTCAAAACACAGTTCTGAATCAATTATTTTTTATTATTAATATTAACCTCATATCTACAAAAAACAGACAAGCTCTTAAAGCAAAAGCTCCATCCATTATATTTTTTGATCCGAAGCTGAGACCGCCTGAGGTATGATTTCAACACACTATAATTAATACGAATACTATGATTACATGGACAGGCAGACTTAGCCACTTTCAGTGGCCGATGTTTTTACCGGTCATAGACCAATCGCCGATCAAAAACCGTTCCGTCTCCATAGCTGGGTACTAGTAGGCCACACACAGGCCACTGTCATCAGCCACAAATGATTAGTGCTAAGCTGACTAAGCTTTTCATATATTTTATAGCCACATGCTTGTGGTCGACGGCGGCTACTCGTTACATCTGTGATCTCGGCATGCTACCGGACACAAAATTGGGCATACCGAATAAAAGTGATATCTTCGTTGTCTCTGTCGTTTGAGTATTAGCAGTTACCACTAATCCTTCTATTTCAGAATCCATGAAGAAACTAGACTGGAGCAGGTTAATTAAATACTTTTATCTACTGACCTCAGTTAAAAGCCGTGCCTCTTATCAGGCAGCTGACCACCAGTGGCTCTCACGAGTATCTTCTGTGCAGATAGCCTAAATGTGTCCAGTATACCGTCAACAAAGTGACTACGTTTACATCGCGGCTTAGCCTACAATCATCACTGATTCATGTTCAGTAAAATTAAACTCTATGAAATTGTATTTCAACTGTATCAATATTGACCGACAGGACACATCAAGTCTTCGGCACTATAAACGCATTTAACGTACCGTCGACCGCGCCGCGCCGTCCCGTTTTAGCATAGATTTACCACTAGAATAGATATCGCCTTTCACAAGTCACGAATTGATAAATTGAAAGAAATATGTGGCGTTAGCCTATAATAGAAAGGGATGGATATACGTATTTCGTCTCTATTGGTATGCTCAAATTTTAAGACTGTTAAGCTGTTGCATTTGACAGTCAAGATCTGTGCAAGAATCGAACAAATCTTTGTTCTTTGTTGTTATTACTGTTCTGTGTAAATACACATTTAGTCTTCACTTTTAAATTAGTTAAATCAAACCTTGTACTTACTTTGGTGTCTACAAAGTTCTTCATTAATTAACATAATATTGATTTGAAGAACATATAATTAGTTTAGTATCTACAATATTGAACATTTCCTCTGACTGATGTCTAATATTATTATCATGAAGGCTGTACACATATTAAAAAGAAAGTTATAAACATTAATTAATCTTAAAGTTTTTTTTTCTTAAAAGCATTAATTTCAGCTAAACTTAAACTTAAATGTTATTGAAAAGTTGTCAGAAGCAGTTACATGCGTAACTAGAGAGGGAGCCAAAGGTGGGTACTCTCCCCTCCCCCCCTCCCTCCGCCCCTCTCTAGAAAATTCCTCTAAACCTCATATGAGAAAATAAACACAAAAATTATTGAAAAACTAGATGATCCGCTGATCTTCGTATCACCTATAATAGATTTGATTACAACTTTTGATCCGCGCTTACCAATCCTAATCAACCTTCCAACTCCAATCTGTTGAGATCAATAATACTGGCTGCATCGTGTACGGTTGGAGTTTTGTTAGGTTATTGAATGAAACTTGCTTGTCATTCAAATTAATTTAAAGTTTTTTATTTACATGAAAGATACATACATATATTCAATTTAAAGCTTAAGACACATTGGGTATCCGACATTGCCTGTGATGGTGTCAGCAATCAGGTCTTTCGAATATCGTTTGGAACACTTAACGTGGATCATACAGGGTGAGACATTGTTGAAAACTCCGTAAGGTCCATGGATCATGTTCTTTTTCACCACTGATCAACAGCTTCATCAAGGATTTTAGTTGAAATAATGGAATCGATTTCATCGGTCTGATTTTGTCAACTAACCAAACCAAAATGTGCGCATGAGGCAGACCGCGCTTTTGACTTTCAACAGAATACATCCAACAACGAATTTGGGCATACACACATCGCTTTATAATGAAATCCATAAGAGATTTTAATTTTTGTTTAAGAACTCTGGCAGTAATGTCATGTCTGTCAACTGGTGTTTGGCTGGGTAGAAATTCCTTCTTGATTTCAATCCATTGATTGTTACAAGTGAATGTTATGAATAAGTCTGGACGGCCATATTGTCTAACATACGACATCGCATTCTTGCGCGTACTCGTGCATGTGGTACGGGCTTCCAATGTAAATGACCGGTAAAATTGACATTCTTCCTATGTTGTTTGCATCGCCGTCGACACTAATAGCATCGCGGAGATCAATGTATTCTTCAGATCGGAACTGCTGTTGGTTCGAACGGATATATGTCAATCGTTCAGTCTCAATTTTGACATACATGTCAACCGCGAACTAATGGAAAAGACGCCGACACATCAAAATGTGATTTATTTCACAATCACGGATCATGAGTCTGTATGAATAAAAATTCATGCTAACTTTTTTATTGGTTTCAGCGCCTGCAATCACTATAGATGTACGGTTAGATGAATGAAAACTAACGAATTAATTAATTATTGAATCTATTCCACTTACCTGTTACTTGATTAAACATTTTTATGTTGAAATGGTATCCATCTTCGCCCTGCCAGAAGATTAATGGATATTGTAGCGCGTCGTAGGTTCTGTGCGTTTCGGACACACATTTCAATTCATTATTCCGGCAATGAAGCACGATATCTCTAGATTGTATATTTTCTCCGTCAATAACAACAGCCACTTCGTCGATTGTCGGTGAATTAAACCTTCTCTCGTGCTCACCCACAGGCGTTTTGTCAGCCCTGATGGACGATATTATGGCTGTCAGATGGCATTCGATCCAATGCAATTGTGAACATTTTGATCAATTCGTTGCCTCACTTCATTGTCGGATTGTGAGCACAAGGCCCATGAACTTCCGCATTCGAATTGCCCATTAAGTAAATTTGTAAGAATTGAAAGACCGCATCCCGTACTGGTAACAACGCTCCGAGTAAGTGATATACTTGCCCTTGGATCTGCAATAGTGTGTGTAAAAATATTAATTCTGATACAATGGTGAATGTTATAAACGACAAATATGTTGTAATTATTACCTTGAAAGTGGGCATGAAATTGTCCTGTACAATATTCGTTGCGCCAAATGACGTCATTTGAAAACAACTGTTATATATTTAAATGTTTACCAAGAAATGGGTAGAATCACTTCCCGTCCCAAAAGCTAATGAGCGTAATGGTGGTGGGGCCAATTGTGGCAATTTCACTTTTCCACCGGCAGAACACAATCCATGAGATTCACTGCTGTATCTTAGCCTTACAATACGGACAAACGACTGACATTTCTTCAATTGTTACTAATCTGTCCGCACCGTAATCGATTTCCGGATCGTAATAGAATGCCGTTCGTTCTAGGTTCACAGGAACACTGCGTCAGCGCCATCGCTCATGTTCATTGCGTCGTGGTCACTGTTGTTGTGTTCGATGTGCACGAACTCGTTGCATTCTAAATCTATCCACTTGTCGTTCATTTTTAGTCACTCGAACGCGATTCGTACATACCGATACGACTGTTATCATTATTTGTTGCTCGCTGGTCATCAGTGCGGTTTGCACGTGAGATAGCTCGTCGCACATCTGACTGACTTCGACGACCTATGTCAGCTTGTCTTCTCCTCGGCATTGTAATGAACACTATAAAACGACACGTAATTGTTTTCGCAGTCACTCAAATCTGTCGATTTTACCATGATAATTTCAAAATATTGAAAACTTCAAACCATGTCCTTGAGTCACGCTAAAATTTGTAGTTATGTCTGTGGGATGGAATAAAGAAGGAATAGACGAAAAACATTAATAAAGACAAAATAAAGATGTATTAATAAAGATGTTATTTTATTGACAAAATCTTTATGACAACCAACTTTTTATCTTTTCGTATGCCAAACTGTGTATATAACATTCTAAATAGTTTGTACATAATCTTGTAAACCGTGTGTGGGATAATAATGGTTCCTTACAGATTGTTTACACAAATGCACGGCAGAAATGTCATTTTTGTATAGCACGTCTGTTAGACGATAGGTCCGCCACGAACGCCATCTAATTCGAAGTGGCGATCAAATAATTCGAAGTGGCAATTCCCATACAAAATTACCAATTTTGAATTTTTCGATTTTTTGGATGTTCTTTAGTTTTCCCTGCTTTTTTTAAACCACCCTTATGCTATAACGAACAAAACAAAACAAAATTATTCAAATCGATCAAACCGTTTTTGAGTTTTAGCGAGACTAACGAACAGCAATTGATTGTTATAGATATATAGATAGATAATGAATCATCGGATAACCCTAGGCTACGTCTGACCCAACCGTGACTACGTTGTGATCCAAGGTCAAGGCTAGCACGAAATCTTCATATATTATCCTAAAATAAATAATAAAATATATAAGTGTAACTAAGTCGGATCTTGTAAATTCAAATCGTACCCTGATATCATCCCTGTATATTTTAACCGTTTCCAACAAGAAAAGGATACTTGGTAGTTTCTTCACTATCCTAAAATACACACAATTTCATATATGGTATGCCTATATTATTACATATTAGAAATAGGAGAAGTAGAAAAGTTTATAACGGTAACGATCACTCGTAGTTCGTGTTATATTCATTGAATAAATAAAGAATACTTCGATTTATTTCATTTTGATAAGTAACAGTAAATATACAATTTCCAAATGTATAGGTATTCATTTTGTCACGGCTCAAGTTAAATTGAACTTTAATTGACGTGCTTGATGACGTGAATCTATGCGGTTCTCTTTCACCTTGGTACAACCTCTATTCATATCTCAGACTATTCATACGCACGTGTACACATGTTATGTTTGAATTTTGGCTGACCAATCGGCGCACAGCAGCAGTTCACACGTAATTTTTTTTTTCAAATAAAATAAGTGACTTTTGCACTCTTATAACTTCTCCTGTGCCAGTAAATGATTCTATATTCAAACAAAATATGAAATGCAAAATATTATATAAGGCATACGTGATCGCAATAAACTGGCTATTAACACTCCAGATTACAAAAAAATCACTGACAATTACGAAATAACTATCTTTCACTAATCAATACTCAAGTACACAAATAACTTCATAAATACAATACAATTTGACAGTTACTGAAGTCGGTGACGAGCCTACTAAACTAATATACTTTCTGTTGTTGCCACATTGATTTGGCACCGACTTCAATAACTGTCAAATTTAATTATGTAGATATTGTATCGTATTTATGCAGTTATTTTTGTACTTGAGTATTGATTAGTAAAGGATAGTTATTTCGTAGTTTTCAGTGATTTTTTTTGAAGTCTGCTTAATTTTTTTAGTTTCTATTTTTATTTCTTCCTTTTGAGTGACCTTGGCCTAAATATATATCTAGCGCAGGTCTACAATTAATTTTTTTTCTCATTCTGGAGCGCAAAATGACATACAAGGGAATCATCAGAATATATAAACAAATAGGTTATAAGCAGTTCGCGTTATTTGATGTTATTTGGTGTATCTTAAAATCCAAGCCACGATACCAGTGAAATTTAAATGGGACCAATCTGGAAGCATATCCTTTCAAATAAAAGAAGAATTCTCCACATCGGTTTATAAATTACGGATTTCTGAGGTAACAAACATAAAGAAAAAAAAACAAAATTCAACCGAATTTAGAACTTCCTCCTTTTTTTGAAGTCGGTTAAAAATAAGTAGAACAAACTTATCTATGTAAATATGTAAATACACTTGCTTTTTATACAAGTTTTGACATACATTTTGTTTTAGGGTCATAGCTCATTGGAGCCACCCGACCAGCACCGCCTCGTGGTTCGCCGCATCGCGTGGTTCGCAAATAGACGAGTAATTTGTCATTCATTTTGAAAACAAAACGATACCACTAACACATTTGAAAGAACTGCTGAGAATGAAGGTTGAGGGAGCGGAGTGCCACCGACCCATCATCTTCGCGTGCAACGACACGCGAGCTACGCGTGGTTCACTGGATCCGCGCGTTAGCAACCCGTGATCAACGCAAGGCAAGCGTGCCAGTAGACAGTGGCACGTGGACAGGATGTGAGCGAGTGGGTCCAACGACGTTACAGAGTTGATAAGTGAGCACGTCAAAAAAAGTCAAATCAATTTATTCAAGTAAACCCAATTGCAAGGTATTTTTGAACGTCAAATCTACTTTAGTTCGGTTCGAAAATAAAATCTCAGCACTGAGAAGAACCGACAAGAAACTCAGTCAGGTATCATTTTTTCAACATCATTCTACTTGGTTATTTAAAATACAATGTTCATAAAGCCAATAAATGCGTGTGCAGAGAAGATTATTTCCACATTTGTTTTTTCTTCAATTAAATCGCTAACTTTGTAGTAAACTTTTCCAATCAGTGTGCATTTATTAACACGTTTAAATTACTTTTCCGTTAATTGAGTAATTTCATGAGGAATTTTATTACAAAAACGAACACCGTTGCCCAAAAATTATCTATTTTACTTTTGTAATTTGAATTTAGCAGTAACTAGCTGATCACGACCACCAGTTTCCATACCATGAATAACGTCTTTCTTTTGAAATATATCTTTATTTTTTCTAGTGTACATTATGTTTTCAAAGATGTATAACGAAGGTAAGGTGAGTACATCAATGTCTTTAAAACGATGTCTCAGCGAATCTCGTGCATTTATACTGTAGATGGTACCCATTGCCCTTTTTTGTGAAATAAAGATAGAATTCATAGCCTAGCCGTGACTACATCTGTCAACTGTCTAATGCGTCTAATAGCATATATTGCCGAACTGAGCTTATTAGCCAAAACCCCGATATGGTCCGCCCACTGTAACTTATTTGTCCGACCACTGTACTGTATTATCCACTGTTAAACCAAGAAAAGTAGTTAATTCTAATTGTTTCCCACCCAGTTCTAGTTTATTTTGGATTCTGTGTACATAGGATAAGGAAAACTTGACACAATTAGTTTTTTGTGCATTAAGTAGTAAATTATTAGAAGCGAACCATCTCGATACATCGGCCAAGGTCATATTAGATCTGCTAATATCTATGTCTTTTCTATTTACTTTAAACTATAGTGATGTGTCATCAGCAAATAATATTACATTACATAGGTCTTTAAGCCATAAATAGAGATCATTAATATAAACCAAAAACAGGAAAAGTTTCTAAGATTGATCTTTGGGGAACGCCCATCTTTAATTTAGAACCGATATATGTAACTCCATTTACACTCATTTTTTGTTCTCGGTCAGCCAGATATGATATCACGAGATCGAGAGCAGAATTTTATCACGTATTCAAAAGCTTTGAAAAGATCACAAAACAGGCCAATAGCATTCCGTGACCTCCCCCAAGCCTCTAGTACATTTTTGATCAAGCTTGCTCCCGCATGCGTTGTTGACCGTCCTCTCGTGAAACCGTATTGTTGACCTTGAAACATCCTGAAAATGTTAGAATGTGGCAGCCTTTGGTTGAGCATTATTTTTTAGAATATTTTACTCAACGTTGGTAATATTGACACCGGGCGGTAGTTTGTAGGATCTGTCTTGCAACCCCATTTAAATATTGGTATAATTTTACTATGCTTCATCAAATCATGAAACATACCCTGATCAACACATTTATTAAACATATTATCAAAAATCGATGTTACTATTGGCATTATATTAGCCAGTGCATGAACTGATAGTCCCACAAATCTTCACTTTTCTTTTTTTTAATTGTTCAAAAGTTTTTCTATCTCAAATGAAAACGTGTCCCTGAACTAAAAACTAGGGAACTACTTTTCTATATTATGGCTGAAGAGTGCCCGTGCTGCGTGTGCAGAGGATGCTAGACCACTAATAATTTCTATAGGTGCATTAGAAAAAAACATTAACGAAAACATTAGCAACCTGTTTTTCATTTGCAACAATTTTATTATTAATGCATAGTGAGAGGTGTTCGTTTTTCTTATTTTGTTTACTTACTTGTGTCAGTAGTATTCTATATCGCTTTTACTGTTATGTGCCTTACTAATTTATGATGGCGGTATGAATTGACTTCGCATGGTTTTTAAATATTTTTGAATAATTGCAGACATAGCGATGAAAGTTTTCATCTGACATGTATGATTTTTTTATCATACAACTCATAGTCTGTTTCTACTTTTTTTAATGTCTTTCGTCACCCAATCAGAGAAATGTAACTTATTGTCAGTAATTATTATTTTCTTTTTTGGACAATTTTTATGAAATACATCGGGTAAATTTTTCAATTAACTCTCATATACGATATTTGGATCGTCAAAAGAGGGAACAATGTTTGTTAAATTTGTTGCTTCGTTAGTATAACGTTTCAACTGATTCCCACCTAATGGTCTAAACTCAATTATTCGTTCAAATTTATTTTTCATGCAATCTAATTTAATTAATTGAGCTTCATGATCTGAGCGAACACCACTAACAATTTTATGCTCTCTAATTCTGCTCTTATTCGTGAAAACATTATCAATGCACGTCGCCGATTGGTATTTAACCCTGGTCGGATCATCAAAAATGTGCAAAAGATCAAATGAAAGAAAGAGTGAAACTAGCATCTCCCTTTCCTTAGAGCTATTTACGTGTCCATAATAGTCCATATTAAAAATACAAACCGCACGAGGCGAGGCGGTACTCTAACATTATATCAATATATTACCGTAACAAGATATCACCAAGATCAATATCGATGTACAGATGCACAGAAGTACATTAAAAAAAAATTTTATTAAAAAAAATTAAACCACCTTCAAAAAAAATACTGAAAAGTATAAAATAACTATCCTTTACTAATCATAACTCAAGTACAATTAAAATAACTTTATAAATACGATACACACACCTATATAATTAAACAGTTACTGAAGTCAACCCAAGAAGTTACTCAATTAATAGAAAATAGATTTACATTTAAAAGGAATGAATATGGAAAAGTAGTATCCGGTAAGCTTGGCAATACGTTGAAAGTGACGAGCGAGGATGTTGGCAGAAACTTAGAGATAGTATGATCGAGGCTGCAAAAAAAATGTGTGGAACGAAAATAATTAGTAACGGTAAAAAGCGTAATGTGTGGTGACCTCACACACATGAAGTGAAAAAGTCTGTGTAAAAGAAGAAAACAGCATGGCAAGATTACCTTGCTGCCAAAAATAACTGTAGTATGAAGAATGTGATAAAAGGGAGAGATAAGCTGCAGAAAGCAGAAACAAAGGCACTAGTGACAGAGAAGCGTAAAAGGTGTAGGGTGTTAGACGGAAACAAGATGTCGGACAACTTCGAGAAAAATTCCAAATTATTTTGGAAAGAAATACGTAAGTACCGAAGTGGTCCGACACCTTGCAGAATGAAAGAAGTGTGTTCGAAAGAATATCATCTGCTAACAGACAGAAAAGATGTTCTGCACCGACGATGGAGTGATTATTACAGAGCACTATATGAGAGTGCCGACTCTGTCTTGGACATTGAGAGCGATCCTAACGAATCGCCACACTCGGATCAGGAACTAAAGGAAGTCGTTAGTATGATAGATGTTGAGAAAGCGATAAGAAGTCTGAAATGTGGACAGGCTGCAAGAAATGATGAGATTACTGCTGAGATGACCAAGTATGGTGGTCCTAGGTTCTAGGATACATTCTTTAAACTGTGCAATCTTTGCTAGCAGAAAGAGAGATTCTGGAAAACTGGCGCACCGCAGTCACAGTACCTCTCTATGTAGGGAATGGTTCCCATTTAGACTGCGTGTGCTAAAGAGTCATCGGCTTGGGCAGCTTAGCAAGTAAAGTCTATACTAAGGTATTGACTGAACGTATGAAAGGCAGTCCTGAAAGATATTTGTAGAAGATACAAGGAACGATAGGGGTTGTATGGATCAAATATTCTCGCTCTGCGGTGTCGGGGGGAAAAGATTCTGGCCATAGGTCGGAAAGTTTTCTGCGCTTTGGTGGATCTATAAAAAGCATTCGATAGAGTAGTGCGAAACAAATTGTAGAGGCTTTTGCCTGAATATGGCGTGGAGTGCCCCTTACTGCAGGCTGTGAGGTCATTATATCGAGGCGACAGAGCGTGTGTAAGGATAGATGGTGACTTGTCACCCTGGCTCGAAGTCTGTTCA
Source organism: Zeuzera pyrina (assembly GCA_907165235.1). Lineage (NCBI taxonomy): Eukaryota > Metazoa > Arthropoda > Insecta > Lepidoptera > Cossidae > Zeuzera > Zeuzera pyrina. The sequence goes on along the minus strand of OU015625.1, from coordinate 19,168,950 downwards.
GGTGTCAAACAGAGCTGCATGATGTTTGCCTGTCTGTTTGTACTGTATTTGGACAGTTGCCGCCAGATATTGAAAGGTAGTATGAGTAGTATGATCGGTGATGATACAGGTGATACAGTGGTAAACTGCTTATTGTACGCTGACGATGCTGTGCTTATAGCACCATCAGTAGCAGAGTTGCACACTAGTCACGTGCATGAAAGAGGAATATGAAATGAAAGAATTGAATATAAATGAGAACAACCTTAGTGTATGAAAGAGAAGCGGTACAGACGAAATGTGAAATTTGGGTACATGGAAAATGTCTAGAACAAGTGAATGAAGTTGTGTATATGGGGAGTGCGTTTTCGAAGGATGGAAGATGTGTGACGGGTAGCAGCTGCCAACAAAGTGAACGGTGCTCTGTCCGCATTAGTAGGCAGTGTGAATATATCTAACTCAGCCAAAACAGCCATACGCAATGCGGTGTTAGTCCCAACTTTAATGTATGGTAGCGAGGCTTAGATGTGGCTGAAATCGAGTGAAAGTAAGATAAATGCAGTAGAAATGCGATCTCTTAGAAATATGGTATGTGCGGTGTCACCCTTGCGGACAAAATAAGTAATGAAGAGAATCGCAGTATGACAGGGTTGCACGATAGTGTTATTGTAAAAATGAAGAAAGGAACGCTTAGACGGTTTGGGCACATAGAAAAAACGAGTGATGAAGGACTTACGAAGAAAGTTTACAGAGCGAAAGCGAAAGGTAAAAGAAGCAAAGGAAGGCCACGGCTGACTTACTAAGATCAAATAGCCAGAGCGTTAGCCGACGGAAATGTCAAAAGCATTCGCATACCTAGGCGAATATGTGTGAGGAGAATGATGAGATTTGAGGAAGCGAAAGAGGTATGCAAGGACCGCGACGCTTAGCGCCGTCCTCTCTGACTACCCCGTCAGGGATACAGCGTAAAGATATGTATGTATGTATGTATAAAACATGCATTAATTAGACAATCGTACTATAAAATGAACGCTGTCGTTGAAGACAAAACAAGACTGGAAATGATCCTCTCTGCACATGCATTTACTGGCTTTGTGAATATTGTATTTCATTAAATCTACTGTAAAATTATCTTGAAAAAATGATACCTTACTGAGTTTCTTGTCTGTTCTTCTTAGTGTCCAGGTTTTCCCTAAACCGAAATAAAGTAGATTTGACCTTCAAAAACACCTTGTAATTGGGTTTGCTTGAGTAAATTGATTTGACTTTGACTTTGCAGATATTCCAATGGATAAACAAAAACCCAATATTAGAGATTTTATATATATTTCATATTGAAAATAGGACGTAAATGTATGTCGGCAGCTCACCGGAAATTCAATCCCCACAATATCTTGCTCCTACTGAGGCAAAAACAAGGCTGTATGTGAACTGAATTTATATTTTAATATACCCTCGCACGTTTATAAACAATTTAGACACGAACTAATATTTCACAACCATTTAAAGTCACGAGTTAATTTTAAATAACAATTTTTTTTTGTCGATCTATTTATTTTTAATAATATTTATTTATGACCATAAAATTGTAATGCCAGTTTTTTTGAAATTGCATTGGAATTGCAAATTAATCAATCATGAAAAAATTGTGTAGGTTCTTTCGTTTTTACTTTTAACAAATCATTTTCCTTTCTGTTTTTCAACCGTACGTTATAAAATAAAGTAGATATAATGTGTTAACAGCTTCATTAGCATTTATTCATAATAGCATGTTGAAAACTCACCTTTGTTTAAGTAAAATCAAAGAAAATTAATTCAGATTTCAAATAAGAATATTGGGTCGGTTGTTGTGTTAAGAATATCTGAAATAATTGCTAACGATTTTGGCAGAGCCTATTCTAACCATTTAGATAGAATAAACTACATTTAAAATTCAAAATACATTTACAAAAAAAATTCCTAAGAAGCAATCCCATAACAATAAAAGGCTTAGATTTCATTAACTGACAAGCTTTTTTAAGAAAAATTCAGACTCGGTCAGCTAACCAGCACCTAAAGTGTGCTGGTTAGCTAACCGAGTCTTATCACTGGAATATACTGATGGTGCTTCGTTGAGAGGCGAAACACGTGTGGATTGGTTGTTTTTTGAGTTTGAGCGGAAAATAGCTAAAGATTTTAGCAATTCATCACATGAAACGGATTTCCGCAAAGTAACACCTGAGTCTGTACAAGAATTTCTTTGTCAAATCACTACTTTTGCCTGGGAGTAGTCCTACACAGTGACAAGTGACAACTGTAAAATATTATTTTTATTCAAGTAAACACTAGCCGTCTTACTACAAAGAAGATAGACACGGCGTAGACTATGTTTATATGTAAACACAAGCTGGAGCTAGTTTAACGTGTGACTAAAAGCACTGAAACGCTGTAATATATTGACACTAGCCTTTGCTAACGTCATTTTTTACATGTTTTTAAACTATGTCTATCTCTAAAACTGTGTTTACCTAAACACGTGTTAGACCAATGTTTAAAATATGTTTTGTAGTAAGACGGTAGATTTCTTATTTAAAGACTGGATGAGGTCTCAGAATTATAACATAACATAGATGACAAGCTAAAATAAAAACTTAGTGATTGCTTTCTTACTCAAGCGTTGGTTACTGAGGTTTTTTACTGAGGTTTTTTTACTGAGGTTTTTTTACTGAGGTGCATGCGAACGGGAGCAACAAATAATATTACCGGTTATTATTTTCACGTGGACGCATGACAACGTGTCACAACTCACAAGGTAAGTATATGAAATAAATTATGAAGAAGTCGACTCAGACAAACGTCTGACTGACATACTTCGGCCTTTCTTATCCTGAAGTATATACAATTATTATGCATCTGTTTTTAATGCTCTATCATGCCGTACTCCAAAATAGATGAACTTTACAATTTTCTTCTGGCTTCTATGCTATATCATTATCCTGGTAGGTATAAAGATTAATACTGGCAAATTTTTTGTACAGTCTATATCCTTGATTGAGACCTACATGATGAAAAAGCATGCTTTGTATGTAGCTGCCTTGGAAGGCCCTTGGGGTGAGGGCCTTCTCCACTATATTTAGAGTTCCTGAGCCCGAAGCAGTCGCTACCAGCAGGACTCCAACCGTCATGAGTGAATCTCCTTCTACCTTTTAATTACATAAGTGTCATAAGCCCATCCTGGTGAAATCCTTATCACCATTAGCAGGGCTTCCTTTCTCTCTTATATCAATATCTCACACCCCACTCGTTTGTGGTCCCGGCACTTTACATGCAAGTACACGTAGAATTACATCTCTTTAACGTTTTATCTTTCAAGATTATCTCAGTGCAAGAAAATGTCAACAATATAAAGGATTAATGTAAATGATAAGGAGTTTTTATAGAGTTTAACAGTTCAGTGTCTTTACTTTGTAGAAATTTCGTTAGTGTCTTTGTACAAAACAAATAGCACAAGCACAAGTTATTTCTTTTATACTCTCTTCTCTCTTTATATTAACTTAGTTAGCTAATTTAATAATTATCCGTAGCTAAGTAGTGCTGAAGATTCTCATTTAATATACTGTCTAACGGGTGTTTCACATAATTAACTATACAATCTTTGAAGAGTAAAAATAAGATAGTACGTCATATTCAGAGTTGAGAATCATGAATTACTGGAATGTGTATTTTTGTTTTCGCAAAGACGTTTTTATTATGAACAGAATGAGCGTTCTAATACTCGTAATAAGAAAAAACACATAAATAAAAAATTTAATAATCGCAGAAATATACGCCAGTGCAATAAAAATACGACGACTATGAATTCGAGTATCACATGCCTAAAAAATTATGTGCGTAGCCCTCAAAGAAATACTCATATTAGAACGACATTCTTATCCTGCTTATTAAAAATGACTCTGTTTCAGATAAATATATGAACTCGTTAAAAATGACATTAAAATATGTAGATAAACATCACATGTATTAGACATATTAACAAACGTTTCAATAGTATCGATCTACTTCGGAGATAAGCCTAAACAAACGAATATTGGTTCTTTATAATATTTATATAGGCAACGGGCTAACGCCACACAATAAACTGTTATTGGATTTAATAAAGGGTCCAGTCGCGGAGATCCAATAATTGTACCCCTCGCAAAGTTTATTTATTTTTAATATTCCACCCACGTCAAAAAAACATTTCATCTATTTTTATTTTAACTGTTTACAAATATAATAAATACAATCTATAATACAAAAATCCAGCCAGTTATTTCAAATTAGTTATTGATTTGACAACGCCAAATAAACGCGTTTATGACCTCAATAGTACGGGACAGAGAAAACAATATGTATGGAGTACCAAAATTATACCGTATAAGAATGTTAACAATGGGCTAGCAACCTACCATTACATTATTCTATTTTTCCATCTGCAAGTCTTGGCTAAAAGAGACGTCAAGATAATTTTGTTAAACATTGATGTTCTGTCTACTTCGAATACGTCTATTAATCGCAGAATTGGTCAAATCATAATGTGCCCGGGTAGTTCATAAACTCCGCCGTTTCGTAAACTGACTTCACATTGTCACGACATTGTCTGGTTCGTTATATCATGATGTGCTCAATAAAAAGTCGAGTGGCTGAATAATACTCCAGACTCCAGAAAATTACACAAATTGAGTGACCAAACTAAGAACTCGGCATGTACTTTTGATTACCTTACAACGATTGAGGAGAGCTCCTAGTCACACAGAAACTCCAAGATAATTTAAGTAAGTTTCTAAAGTGATAGATTTGGCTGAACATAACGTACAATAGTTGCATTTACGTCACTAGTGACGCCTATTCTTCGCTCTCCGCATTGTCACTGTGGAAACTCAATACGCGGCTCCGATTAGGCGCTGGACGTCGAGCACATGGTGCCAGAGCGCTCTACGGTTTGTGTTCTAAGCAGCCGCTCGCCATCGGCCCCAGTTATACAGACACGCTGTGAACGCGGCCAAACAGGTGATTTGTAGCCGTTTTTAAGCATATTTCGCGCATGGAGGAGTGTGAGATTTGGCATAGTTAACGTTTATATAGATAGAGGAGTGTAGAAAGCTAAAATTTATATTTAATGTGTGTTGCAAATACATTAAATTAAATTAAATAAAACTTTCGTTGTTTACGTTCCTACTGATAATGTCAAAACGTAATAGTTACACATACATTCTGTCAATTTCAACATTTATTACATAGTTTGCAGTAGAGATTGTCGCCAAAGAATATTAAAATCTTGCCATTAGTGACAGATTAACTAAGTTTCGAGCCGTAAATTTTGTGTGAATTGTGAGCTATGAATTGTGAGCTGTTTGGAATCTGTGGAGTATACGTCAAGGGAAAAAAGCGTTTAAAGATCACTGGGCGACCTCTTGTAATAAAGTGATTGACGTGAAAATTGCATGACACTGCGCTAATGTATAAGTAGAAATTATAAGAGTTTTATGCAACTCACACTTAGTCTTGCTTTTAATTTTTAGATAAGTACTACCTCTTGACTTATGACCCTTGACTTATTCAAGTACTAACATTCTTGTCTCTGAATAAAGTAGTAGCAGAAGCTAAGACAGGCCAAGGCTGACATAAAAATCAAATACCTATAGTGCTAGCTGACGGCAATGTACAAAGCACTCACATATCTCAGGGAAAGTGTGTGAAGAGAATGATGAGATTTGAGGAGGCGAAAGATACTTCTTTCGCCTCCTCAAATGCTAGGACCGCTATGCGCGGTACTACGTCCGTTCCGACTTTTTTTTTTAAATACTTGTCCTCGGATGACGTTCTTTCGGAATCCTTGTTTGGCCTTTTTTGATTTTCATTTACATTTTTTCTTTCTATTAGGAGTTTACAGGATTATGGTTACTTTCTATTATATTACTATGTATGTTACGAGTACATCCTATGTTCTAGGTCTAAATTCTTATCATACCTTTCATCTATTTCTATATATATTTATATACAGTCCTGTTATTTACGGTTATTGGTCCACTCTGACTACCCCATCAGATATACAGCGTCAAAATATGTATGTCCTTTTAGCCTACAGAATTTAGAACTTTTTAGGACTTTAAACGAAACGGTGGAACAGTTTGCCATTTCCTAGAATGTGACGTTTCACGAAATATACACATTGTGTTTTACTTCTGTACAATTCTACGATCACAGGACATATTATGTATGTACATATGTATATCAACTAAATATGTTTTATAATAAATTCTAGATTCATTCCTTTCGTAAATACATACTACATACATACAAACATAATTTCATGCTGTATTCCTAACGGGGTAGTCACAGAAGACAGAACACTAAGCTTTGCGGTTCTTACATACCTTCTTCTTTCGCCTCCTCGAATCTCATCATTCCTATCACATATATTCACCTAGGTATGCGAGTGCTTTTGGCATTTCCGTCAGCTAACACTCTGGCTATTCGATCTTCATAAGTCAGCCTTGGTCTTCCTTTCTGCTACCACTCATTTTCGCTCTGTAGATTTTCTTCATCAATCTTTTATCACTTATTCTTCCTATGTGAACCATCTAAGCCATTCTAAGCATTCCTTTCTTCGTTTTTACAATGACACGTTATTTTACTTTCTATTTTTTCTTAGTTTTTTTTTTTGCAATCCATATTGCATATGCGGATTTATTCATTGTTTATTTTGTCCACAAAGGTGACTCGGCACATATTTGTAAGAGATCGTATTTCTACCGCATTTATCTTGATTTCACCTGATTTCGGGAATATCCAGATCTCACTACAATAAAATACGATAAAACATTTTATAAATACAAACCCAATATTGTCCGTTTTAAATATAATTATCTTTATTAACATTTATACTCTCCAACTTGACAGTAAATTTGCAAATGTATATGGGATACATATTTTTATCAAGTAGGTAATGTATAGTGTATATATTATAAAATTGTTTAAAACATATAATAAATAGGAACTTTGTATTGAAGAAATGTTAAGTTATTCGAGTGGCGGAATTTATGTTACGAACATAAAACCTTTTTTGTATTTTTTTTATATTTAAAGAAAACGTCTTTTTTGTCATTTCATAAAATATATTAGAACGTCGATAAAATGTAAAAATTATAGTTTTACTTATCTTTTATGTTGTTATAAACATAAAAAATATGTGAATCTTTCCACTTTGGACGATTTTGGAGTTGGCATAAGTATTGCTTTGCCAAACTTTCCAGAAGTGCTGTTTGATTTGCGTACAATGTCGCCAAAACTTTAGCCTATTACTAGGTATTACTGTGCAGTCAGGTTCAGGAAACATTATGGTAGGAGAACCGATAAGAAAATGATTTGGTGTCAAATATCCAAAGTCCGTTGGATCTCTAGATATCGAAGTCAAAGGACGCGAGTTGAGAATTCCTTCAACTTGCACTATAACAGTGTTAAATTCCTCGTAAGTAAGCAAAGATTTGCCAATAACACGGTTCCAAGATGAGCCGAACCCAACAAAAGTCATTCGTTCAAAAAGCACTTTGAAGCAAATGGTCGCTTGTTTTTTTGATATAAATGGACATGTAGCCACAGTGCCACTAGAGGATCGTAAAACGGTTAATTCTGAATGGTACACGACCATTTGTTTGCCAAAAGTCTTTGAAGAAATAAGAAAGAACAACCGACAACGCAGAATTCTTCTTCATCATGACAATGTTAGCTGCCACACATCGGCCGAAACAACTCGGTATTTGGAAGATAAAAAGATCGAAATAACGAGTATCCGCCGTACAGCCCCGACTTGGCCCCCAACGACTTCTATTTATTCCCAACCGTGAAGAATTAATTACGTAGTCAATGTTTTTCGAGCCGTAAAGAGGCTGTTGATGCGTTCAAAATGCATGTTTTGGAGATACCTCAATCCGAATGGAAAAAGTGCTACCAAAATTGGTTCCAACGCATGCAAAAGTGCATCAGTCATCATGGTGTATATTTTGAAAAACAATAAAACTATAATAAATGCTATATGTTTGTTTCACTTTGTTATTCCGGATACATAAATAGCAGCCCTCGTATTTAACACTTTGGACACCAGCTTCCCAAAGTCCGCCGAATGTTGGTGAATAACTAGGAATAAAATTGAATTTTATATAATTTATTGAAGCGAAATTTATAACTTTATCCATATTTCTATTAAATGTTTTATATAGAACCGTTGTCGAACCGTCGAACCGTTATCGCAATAAACGTTAGTTGGTAAGCCTCTACGGGAAATAAAACGTTTGAAACAAGCTAAAAACAATCGGTGGACATGTCTGATATTAATTCTAAATGTATTGCTTTGATGGCAAAGCACACGAAAACAACGACATAACCTTTTGTAATAACACTTCTTCGGAGTCGAGATTGTTTGATTTCAAAAGGACCACAAAAATCAATGCCGACACTCTGATATGGTCGTGAAATATTCACTCGGTCAGTAGGTAATGATCCCATCAATTGCTTCGAAGCCTCGGCTTTGAATCTGAAACACTTGATGCATTGTCTTAAATTTTGCTTAATTTCTCTGTGTGCATTAATTATCCAATATTTTAAACATAAACTAGCTAAAGTAAGCCTTGGACCTGCATGTAATAAGGTTAGGTGTTCCTTTAGTATGATTAAATTTGTCAAATGACATTGCTTTGGTAATATTATTGGATATTTTTGTGAAAAAGTCAAGTCTGAGTTTTGCAATCTACCACCAACCCGCAATACGTTGTTACCGTTGATAAACGGGTTAAGAGCGCTTATGTTTGATTTTAAATTTTTATTATTTTTAATTAATACAAACTCCTGACTAAAATTGACTTGTTGATAACATGAAATGATTTTTGATAAATTATCTTTTAACTCTTTAGGTGTCAAATTCTTATGTGGTATACGATCAGATTTAACTTTCTTACAATTATTGTAAAATCTATATATATAACCAACAACATATTGTAGTTTAGTTAAGCTGGAATATTTTGTTAAAATAGGTAATAATTCAAATTTTGTATGATTGCAAACGACGTAATCATTGTCATTATTTATAAAATTTAATATATTTGCTTGGACTTCAACATTATTTATAGGTACAAAGTTCGGATTCAATAAAAATTCTGGTCCGTGCCACCAGATGACAGTTTGTCTTAAGATAGAAACATCTACTCCACGTGACAAACAATCCGCTGGATTTTGGTTTCCTGGTATGTGATACCAATTCTGCATTGAAGTTAAATAATTAATATTTTTCTGCCTGTTATGTACAAAAACACCAAGTTTTACTGGATTCGAACATTTTATCCAGCATAATGCTATTTGAGAATCGGTAAACAAGTATGTATTGTTTATAACTGGTAACATCAATTTAACTTTGGAATATAGTTGACTAAGTAATAACGCACTGCTCAACTCCAATTTGGGAATGGTGAGCTTATTTTTTAAAGGCGCTATGCGAGACTTTGCACAAATAAAGTTAACTTTAACTGTATTATCACTATATTTCACACGTAAGTATAAACAACATCCATAAGCAGTCAATGTTGCGTCACAAAATCCAACCAAATCTATAGTCAAAGCATCTTTTATGTACAAACTTCTATTTACGTAAATAGGTTCCATATTTATAAAGGTCTCATAAAACTTATTCCATTCGATTTCTAAAGCCGGAGACAATTTGTCGTTCCAATCCAATTGTAACTTCCAAATATCTTGGAGAAACAACTTAGCAGTCACTAATATTGGTGCAATAAGCCCTAAAGGATCATAAAAGCCACAAATGCAAGCTAGAATTTCAGCTTTACTGACAACGTTCTTTGACGCCATTATTTTAGGAGCAGACATTTTAAACCGATCCGACCCTACGTCATATGTACAACCTAAAGCTTTTAAAGTGAGAGAATTCCTATTAAAATCTACCTCATCAAAATATTGTTCATTAGACGGAACGCCCTTCAATACATTAACGTTATTTGCTGATCATTTATGCAGTTGAAAATCTCCCAACGCAAGAAGCTGGATTAACTCATTCCTTAGTCGTATGCAACCATCCAGTGTCATACTACCGGAGATTACGTCATCAACGTATGTATTTTCGAGTAATACACGTGAAGCAAGTGGATATTCATCTGCATATCTGTAAGCTAATTCTGTTAAACAACGTGTTGCTAGGTAACTAGACCTTTTTAAACCGTACGTAACAGTTTTTAGTTGTATGATTTTTAAAGATAATCCTAATGAGGAAGAACGGAAGAATTATTTCTTTTAAGTTCAAAACCTAATTAAAATTTCGAATAACTCTTTTTGAACTACAGGACCGTTATAAAGTAAATCATTAATACTTTTACCACTTGACGACTTTGCACTACCGTCAAATACTACGCGCAGCATAGTCGATTTTCTATCATTACTAATGACAGGATGATGTGGTAAATAGTAAAGAGAATTTATAGGTTGTTTATCTAAATAGTAAATTTCAGCATGACCTAAATCAATGTATTCTTGAATAAACTTTGTGTACTCTATTTTTAAATTCTCATCTCTAGCGAAACGTCTTTCTAATGTGTTCAACCTCTGCATAGCAATAGTAAAGGAATCGCCTATATCAAGTTCTTCGATAGGTGCAACTAAAGGTAAATTAACCTTAAATCTATTACCTGACAACTTAACAGTATTCTTATAGATGACCTCGCATAATTCCTGTTCAGTTGTCATAGACTCGCGAGCAGTAGAAACTGATTCTATTTCCTAGAATCTCTCTAACAGATTATCTATGCTATTCCTGCTGTGTAAAGAATAAGATAGTAGACTGACAGTTTGTTCTTGGAGTTCACCTGACACTACATAGCCAAACGTTGTGTTTTGAAATACGAGCCCACTCAAACTTGTTTTAACTTTGTCTGGAAGCAGGGCGTCAAAAAACACATCAGCAGCTAATAACAATGATACTGGTTCTGGAACATTGAAATTTTTGTCAGCTAATGTAATTGACTCAGATATAGTTATATTGGTCATATCTATTTTAGTTTGTGGTAAGCACAAAGAAATATTTTTCACAACTGAACAAGCAATATTCTTGTGATAATTTTTATTTATGGAACACAACTGAATAACTACTCCTTCTTTGACTGGTTGCGATTGTTGCCCTATTGTTATTACATTGAATTCATTTTTGAAAGTTTTCAACTTCAGGCTGTTAAGAAGATCTGAAGTTATGAAAGATGTCTGACTACCGCTGTCAAGTAGAGCTCGTGAAGTGTGATAACTGCCATCGCATGCTCTCACGTTGACACTGACAGTAGGCAACAATACCATGCCAGACGAGTTATTATTGTATAAAGTAGTGTTATGAGTTTTACATTGTTCAGCTTGTTGTTCATCGCTGTGAAGAATTGAATTATGTGTCTTACTTCCACAATAAGAACACTTAAAAATGAATTTACATTTCTTAGCATGACTATTTAGACATATTTTACACAGATTGTGTTTATTTACAAAATTGATACGTTCTCTTAATGGAGCCATAATAAAGCGTTGACATTTATACAACTTATGATCAGAAGAACTACAGAATAGACAAATGCTGTACCTTGCCTCACCCTTCACAAAATTAGATAGTTCAAGAAAGCTAAGGAACTCTTTCAATGTAGGCAGTTTGGTTTCGTCCCTGTCGTTACAACACGTGCGGCACGAGTATTGATCCAACTTCCTTGATAATATTGGTACAAGTATCATATCCCATGCGTCGACTGGTTGTTTTAAATTTTGTAGAGCACCAACCTGCTGATGCACTTTGGATATGAAATCTCTCAAATTCTCTGCTGTCCCTTTATTTAAAGGAGTCAAATCTAAAATATTGTGTACATGATTTGAGATCAAGATACATTTATTGTCGTATCTCTTCTCCAATAAATCTAATGAACATTGGTAAGACTCGTTGACAAGAGGCAATCCTTCAATTAGATTTAAAGGCTCATTTCGCAAATATTTTCTTAAGTAAAACAGTTTCTGTACGGGTGTAAGACTATTGTCGTTATCAATAATGGCTTTGAAGATATCAATGAAAGGTGTATATTTTCCTATATCTTTCCCATCGAAAGCTGGTATTTCCAAAACGGGCAATTTGCTTCGAAAACTTTCCATCGTGTTACTTTTTTCATTATTCTTTGTATTAAGATTAAAGGAAGGCAGATACTGTTGTTCTTCAGTTTGTATAAGTTTTTTCATATGAGATAGCAAATTAAAATATCTATTTTCGGTTTCGTCATCTATGGTTAATTCCTCTGATTTATCTGCTAGAGAGTATATCTTTGGATTCCAATTCTTGATATTTATTAAATGTCTTATTCAATTGCTCCAATCTCGAAACCAAATCTTCTGGTTGGCTATATTTTTTACTATATACATAATGCTCTATACGAGTTATTATGCCTTTATAATAGGACTTAGATTTTTTCAACTTACTTACCTTACTTATCTTCAACCTCTTTTTCCATTTTCTTGTTCAATTTATATTGAAGCGGTATAGTTTTGCAAAACAATTGAACTAAGGAACTATTGATTTGTAGAAAAGACTGACCTTATGACTTTATCATATAATATTATGATAATATTTTCGGGGAAATAACTGATTCAATTTAATATTAATTTACCGGAGGACCATTTGTTATGTTTATTTTGTTTGTTATATTTTATGAAGTGACAAGAAAGACATGTTTTCTTCAAATATAAAAAAATACAAAAAAGGTCTTATGTTCGTAACAATAGGTTTAAAAATAGTAGCTCTTTAAGAGTTATATGTTAACCTGCTAGTTTTATAATAAAATAACACACAAAAAGCCCTTGAAATCTCGGAAACAGGAAAACTGATTAACAGCACAAAAAATGTAATAAATTCCTAAAATCTTTAGCTATTTTCTGCTCAAACTCCAAAAACCACCAATCGACACGTGTTTCGTCTCTCAACAAAGCATCCTCAGGATATACCAGAAACAGGATTCGGTCAGCTAACCAGCATCGAAATGGATTCGGTGCTGGTTAGCTGACCGAATTGGATTTGGTGCTGGTGGATTTTTATGTCGAATTAAAAACATTAGTATCTACATACAAATAAAATTGAAGTGTCTGTCTGTGACTTCGAAATAAAGCGTTTTGGAGTTCCTGTATTTATTTGCGCGTTGTGAAAACCAGAATATACATTATTTAAATGTTTATCTGCCTATTTCATTGCTTGTTGGAGGTCCGAGCCAAACTCCAAAACGACGGAACCGATATTGACGGGTCTTTTACTGACAGGTAAAGTACTTTTCATAGAGTTCATTCCGGACTATTTTTTATCCCGAAATACCAAACTTAACGCGCGTGAAAACGCGGGATACAGTTTGCAAATATTATTGAATGATTTAGCCTTTTCGAGACTGGAGTACGTTAGCGAAACAAATGACTATTGTACTTTCTTTCCCTATGGCTTGAGGTGGTCATTACAGGAAGGAGAGGTTGATAATGTAAAGATAAACACCACTTCCTCACTACTTCTTATAATATCCATCAGTCGCTATCAAATACTGCCTAAGGAAATTCCAACGCCCACTTTTCATGATGAAAATATTTGCTAGATTAATGTATCATATACATAGATAACTGAAAGCTTTTCATTCTTTTGGGATGTCGACATGGGTGGAAACATACGATATGTAGGAGACATAATGAAGGCGTGATCTCGCTACCTCGTGTAATTCTCGACTTCTCATTTTTTTACCGTTCAAAAACACCAATTGTCATTTCACCAATAAATTATCGTTAAGTAGTAACACTCACAAACGACGGTATTGCCATGCCATGCCATTGCTATTAACGATTATTTATGATTACTACATTTAATCACAAAGATTGCAATATTTTATCACGAAGATTACCAATAGCTAACAACATTATTCCATTTCCCATGTGTTTTGTAGTCTATCATGGACTACAAAACTATTTCATACTACTTTCGTCAATAAGTATTTGGTTTCAGAAATTCTTCTTAAAGGTGTGCCACATAGTCACAGGTTGCTAGATATCATATTAGAAATCCTTAACTTATTCTTATAACAAAGATATTTGTTTGACGACCTCCGTGGCGCAACGGCTAAGCGCGTCGGAAAGTAAACAGGGGTTGCAGGTTCGATTCCCACACCGAGGCTGGGTGTTTATGCATAATATGTATTTATTTACAAAAGAAAAGTATGTAAGTAGTATATTAGTTGTCTAGTACCCATAACACAAGTGGTGTGCTGCTTACTTTGGGACTAGATGGTGCTGTGCGAAATGTCTGAGTATATTATTATTATTTCTCTTTCTTGGCATGGTAGCATAATAAAGTGGAAAATCTAACACACAAAACGTAAAAACACATTTCAAACTTACATCCACTTCAATTCCTGGAATACGAAATATTTTGAGCGGCGGAACGTCCCGCGGCGAGTATCTGCAGAACTCACGGTCGCCCCTGTACCACTTGACCGTGTAGAGCACCTCTTCCTCGAGATCGTACAAGCACTTCATCTCGACCCTGGAGCCTCGCTCGGCTGCCTCAGGCACAACCATGTGAACGTTGCGGAGACCCAATAACCCTGTAGCAACAGTAATTTTCAGTAAAGTACGAATTTCACTCGCGTACAGAGGGTTCGAAGAACATAAAAAAAACCTTCTGGAAAGCTATAAAAACTTGGAGCTCTCTGTCTACCTTATTAAGAATATAACGTACAGGTATGTGTGCATGTACGTAATAGTCCTACAACTTCGATTGTATTTTACTGTAAAAATGACCGATTTTAAGTTTCTACGTTACTTAAACATGATAGACGGACAGACAGACAAATTAATGCGTAAATAATAGTTCCGTTTTTTCTAATATATTGAAACCCTTAAAACTAAGATTACTCCTAGATACTAAATACGACAATTACATTATTATTATTGTTAGGTGTAGTCAGAAAAAAGCTTGCGCTCCGTCCTCTCGACTACCCCGTTAGAGAATAGAAATACAACGTGAATGTGTATGGCTTATTGTTAGGGTATTATAAAAAATAATTATTAGACATGTCATACATATACCTATATAACTTGCCTATATGATATTATAAATATATAGGCCTGTTGGCGCAGTATAGCAGAACATCTGCCTTCCAAGCCGAGGCCCTGGGTTCGATTCCCGGACAGGTCGATATAGGAAACGATCTTTTCCAAATTAGTTTGTGCTCTGGGTGTTACTGGGACTCCCTCAGTTCGTT
The DNA here is from genome assembly GCA_907165235.1 of Zeuzera pyrina. Lineage (NCBI taxonomy): Eukaryota > Metazoa > Arthropoda > Insecta > Lepidoptera > Cossidae > Zeuzera > Zeuzera pyrina. The sequence goes on along the minus strand of OU015625.1, from coordinate 19,153,648 downwards.
ATGTGGTACCGATGTCAGGAGTTTTACTGCTTAGCTCGCAATTACAAAGTTTTTGTAATTGTCTGGACTGTTATCGTTATTGCATACATATATAAACTCACGCTGAATCCCTAACGAGGTAGTCGGACAAAGTGAAGCACCACGCATCGCACTCTTTACATACTTCTGTCGCCTCCTCGAATTTCATCATTCTCCTCACACATTTCCGCCGAAGTATGCGTGTAGATGTAACATTTCCGCCTACTAACACTCTGGCAATTCGATTTTTATAAGTTAGCCTTGGCCTTAGTTTCTGTGCACATTATATGAAGTATAATAATAATACATCGTGAAAATACATATATGTGTACCATATGTACCTACATATGTTATACGTTGAGGTTATTTGCGTAACCTTCAATGAACTAGATGTATGTATTATCCATTATCAGTATATATTATCCGTTGAGGCTATTTAAATAACATTCAATTAACTAGATATAACATAAATTGTTACAAGTCATTCTTCCGAGGTTCCCATTATGTAATTGTTACAATCGATGTCAATTAATGAGTTTGAAATATCATTTTGAAGTTTTTTTTATAGAAGAGGGGGCAAACGAGCAAGTGGGTCACCTGATGGAGAATCACCAACCACCGCCCATGGAGACCCGCAACATCCGGAGAATCACGGGTGCGTTGCCGGCCTTTAGGTAAATACGAAAAGGAGAGAAAGAAGGGGGGAGACTTCTCATGCAATGGGACTTACAAAAACTAACTCTTAAGTCAATTAAAGTTTGTAAGTTTGAGGACTGCCTCGAATCATTATTCAACGCAAACGAGTCGCCTTACTTTAGCGTTCTGCAATTGACGTATTTATCCGAAAATTTTTATTATAATTCTAGCCCATCGACTGGTAATTTGATAGTTTTAAACGACAAGTCGAGGCTTCTGGAGAAGGTCGGCTCGGCAGCTTCTTCCGGCGGCGAATTAGCTTAGCTGGCCAAAAAACAAAAACCTTTTTTAAAAAAAATTAAACTGGTGTTGTACATTGGCACCAATTTAGTACCGACTGCAATAACTGTCAAATTTAATTAAAAACTTTTTTATTTCTCCCTTTTGAGTGACCTTGACCGAGAAACTATATGGGTAAGTCTACAAGTGACTTCGTTTCTAATTCTGGAATAAAACGATGTACAAAAGAACATCAATATAAATAAATCCTTATAAGCCGTTAGGACTATTTGGTGTATCTTCGCAGTCCAAGCTCTAATAGCAGTGAAATTAAAATGGGACCACCTTAAAGCAATACTGAACCTAATGGAAAAAGAATAATTGAAATCGGTCCATAAACAAAGGAGTTATGCCGAAACATACATAAAAAAATACGTGCAGACGAATTGAAAACCTCCTCGTTTTTTGTTTGTTAAAAAGTAAATAGACACACTATGCATCGACAACTTATTAAACGGCTACTTTTAGTTTCAAGTTTGTAAGTTTATTAATATAGAGACTAACAGTATAAAGAGAGAGAGAGAGAGCAGATTCGAAGTTCGTTTATATGTGGAGAGTAATCTCTAGAACTATTGCACATATTTGAATATTTTTTTGAATGTGTGATAGGTACTTTATTCAAAACATAGGCTACAGCATACTGTGGCTATATATCATGTATTCAACTCAGGCGAAGTCGAGACGGACTGCCAGTAATGTAATAAATGCGAAAATGTCTGTCTGTATGTTTGTCACGTTTTCACGACTAAACCGCTACACTAATTTTGATGAAATTTAGCATGGAGATAGATTAAGCTCTGGGCCTTTCTTCTATGTCTTTACATAGGCTACTTTTTTAATTTCACGTGGACGAAGTCGCGGGCAACAGCTAATGCTTAATAATGAGCATAAACTATTGACCTATACTTAAAGCCAGAACGACTCATTCGGTTTATCTCGAGCATGATTCTATCGCACATGAGTGTTGCAACAACGATACATTTTTATTAATGATATTAATTATAATAGGTAAAAATAATATGTAAGAAAGATAAAGTCGTAATGTTATTTATTTTACAATCAGGGATGAGAAGGGTGAAAAGCTTATAACCTTTTAGGATGTCGAAATCTATCTGTCATAAATATTTTTATTTTGATACAATAATTCATTGTCCTCTCTCTTTACAATCACATAAACATTAAAACAAAGAATTGTACAGATATTAAAAAAATTACGAAAAATACCTATATTGACTAAAATATTAATAAAATACCTATGTATATTCAATTCAAAACACGTCACCAGTGTATTACCCGTGTACCTGCCTATTATTATATTAAATACATCGTTACGCTGGATATCTAACGAGATAGACAGAGAAGATGCAACGCTAAACGTCACGGTCCTTACATATTTACTTCGCTACCTCAAATCGCATCATTTTTTTAATCATCTTCGTCTAATCAAGCTTTTTTGCGTCGTCAGAAGCAGACATCCACGCGCTTAAAACTTTAGTTAAAAACTTTTAAATTATCAGTTTGAGACAAAAATAAGACATTAAAATTTCAGGAAGATGCACTTATTTTCAGGTATGTACTTGAAAATGACTGTTATTTTATGGGTGTAAGAGGAAACAAAAATTGCAGTCTGTACTTGAATATAATTTACGTGGGTTTTCACTAAAAGAAGCAGTGAAAAGCACTGGAATAATTTATTATGAACTTACTACGCCCCATGGTTTTACCCGCGTTAGATTTGGTATTTTTCGAGATATGGTTCCCTGATGTCCTCTACCTGCCAATGAAAATTTCGTCAAAATTGGTTTAGTCCTTTAGGAGACAGGCTCGGGCAAACGTACAAACACAAACATTTATGAAAGTCGTGTTTTGGTTTGCTAGCTTAAAAATAAGCTTAAAAAATCCTTTGTTTCACAATCATAGACAGATTCAATATTAATATTATACTGCTTACTTTGTCTTCGAGAGTTGGTCACTCTCCTAATGTGTGTGACTTATTTTAAGCTATAAAGGTCTTTAACAGAAAATTCTCAAGGTCTTGATTATCTGTGCTGAACATACCTATTAAGTGTTAATCTGACCTATACCCGTAACTTCGCTGACATGGAATTAATACTTAATGAAGCCTATGGAACCCTAAACTTTGTGACATCTATCGACGAAAGTCTTCATTATAATATTTAAACCTATAAAAAGAAAATCCAAAAAATCACATTTCGTATATATTCTACTCATTTCAGGTAATTCTACATACATACATATCTTTACGCTGTATCTGCAACGGGGTAGTCAGGGAGGATTTTACATTATCGTCTATACCTTTTTTAAATGTTTGAACCATTAAAATGTCCAGTCAGACATGGTGTATAGAAATGTCAATTAATTTGCATGTAGGTACCATCACAGTTCCTTATAAATGTATTTAATTTTATCAAGAAATATTCATACCAAGACGAAAGGTGAGGAGAATGATAAGATTCGAGGTAAAAGAAATAGGTATACAAGGATACTTGGTTCTCCATCCTCTCCGACTATCCCGTTAAAGATACAGTCGGAGTATTCACTTTACCCTTGTTATTCATCTTTGAAAACATAATGTACACTAGAAAAAATTCAGATCTATTTCAAAAGAAAGGCGTTATTAATTGTATGGAAAGTCGTGGTCGTGATCAGCTAGTTATTCCTAAATTTAAATATCAAAAGTCAAGTGGGTCATTTTTGAACAACTATGTCCGTTTTTTTAATAAAATTCCTCAAGAAATTACTCAATTAACAGAAAAGAAATTTAAACTCGTTGTTAAACGCACACTGATTGGAAAAAAATACTTACTACAATATTAGCGATTTCATTCAAGAGAAAACAATAGTCTTTAAATAATCCTCTCTGCACATGCATTTACTGGCTTTATAAATCTTAAATAACTATTGCAAAATGATGTTCAAAAAATAATACCTGACTGAGTTTCTTGTTGGTTCTTCTCAGTGATCAGGTTTTCTTTTCAAACCGAACTAAAGTAGATTTGACGTTCAAAAATACCTTGCAATTGGTTTTACATGAATAAATTGATTAGACTTAGACTTAGATTTAATAAAAAATATTCATACTTTATTTTTCTTACTTTGTATAACACCAACATTTATTACCAAACTAAATTTATGGCACCTATATCTCGGTCAACAGGGTAAACCCCTTGGAAGTTGACAAAGTGCTTGCCATTAAGCGAGCAAATGGAACTTAACTATCTATAGTTCGCTAATAGGCTGTTTAGACCGTATTACAAAGACGATCGATTTTGCTGATTCTCTCTGTGTGAGAATGAAACTATATCTTAGATCACTGGTTCCCAAACTCATTTTGTCTACTGAGTCGAGAGCTCATGCAGTCGTTGTCTAAGATGCCTCCTAGCTAAATGAAATTACAAATCACCCCCCTCTACACAACGCCCCCATTTTTTTTCTGGGTCTCTTACCCAGGCCCCCCTTTAGGCCTGCAGCGCCCACAAGGGGGGGTTATCGCCCACTTTGGGAATGGCTGTCTTAGATCTATGAGAGAACGTTGCTATTTATTATTAAAATTTAGAAAGAAAGAAAGAAAGAAATAGATTTTATTCAGCATCATCACACATAATACAAACAGTAAACAAACAAAAAATTTAAAACACAGTCAGTGCAATTTACGTTTATTTTCAAAAAATGCATATCCACTAGTATATTAAACGAGCAATATTTATGTATATATTTTATATATCTATTTGATATCGCTTTCTCGAAAACGGCTCTAGCGATTTCGTTGAAATTTACAATACAGGGGTTGAGGAGAGCAAGAAATCGATCTAGCTAGGTCTCAATTCTGGGAAAATCGTTTTCTTCAAACTTCAAAACTCTAAATTTCTAAACCTTTTTAATTTCGCAGCAGAGTTTACCTTCTCAATAGCACAGTGGCTGAGTGTAGGTCTACCACATCGAAGAGCGCGGGTTCGATTCCCGCAATGTGGTCAGACCTTTTTTGTTTTTTTATGAATTCCTCAAAAGGAAAAAGGAACACTCATGGGATAACTTCGTTGTCAGTGTTGTCTGTCTGTCTCTCTGTCATGACTCTTTTTCTCAGGAAGACGTGGAGTTATCAAGTTTAATTAATATCAAATACTTAAGTCTGCGATCCCTTGGAGCTGTAAAAAAATCGACTTAGAAAAATCAACACAATCAAAAAATACCGCCTCATATTTTGACACTCCTGACCAAATCAAAGCCTATAGGGTACTTCCCCATTGACCTAGAATCTTGAAATTTGGCAAGAACCAAGGTCTCCCAGCACAATTTTAAAAAAATCCAAAAATCGTCAATTTAAATTACTAAAACTTTCGTGAGACATTATTAACGCACTAATTATTGAATACAGCTTTACTCACGTATAATCGGTATAGGTACCGACTAGTTTCGGACCTATTGGAGGTCCATCATCAGCGTGAGTGGGATGAGTTCGCGGCCGCGCCCCGTCTCGCACTGCGGGCCTGAGCTCGCAACGCGCGGCTTGACGGGGCGGGAGGCGTGGGGTGCGCCGGCGATGGTGACGAACTCGTCGAGAATCTCGTTTCTCGATTCTCGAATCTCGACGAGTTTGTCACCATCGCCGGCGCACCCCGCCGTATTTTGTTTTTTTTATTATGTACAATCAAACCTAAAAGAAGCCGAGCAAACCTCAGTCGCCCCGGTCAATTTCTTATAAATAAAATAAAATAATAAAAATAAACATAATATGCACGTATTGATTTTTAATATATGAAAGAGAAAGTGTATTTGTACGATCATACGAAAATATTACACATACATATCCTCACGCTATATCCCTAACGGGATAGTCAGGTGGAGCACCAAGTACCGCGGTCTAAACATACTTCTTTCACCATCTCAAATCAAATATAAATAAGATAATAATATGTGTGAGGAGAATGATGAGATTTGAGGAAGCGAAAGAGATATGTAAGATCGCGACGCTTGTTACTCCGTCCTCTCTGACTACCCTGTTAGGAATACGGCGTGAAGATATATATGTATGTATAGTAATATGTATATTAACATACGAGAATGTTGAACAAATATTAAGTAGATGTAAAAAATATTTACTTTGATACTTGTGACAATTTTCTTACCTGTACAGATCCACTTTCGTCGTTCAGTTTCGTGATTCGTGGTATCGTTGAACTGAACTTCCATTGTTATATTAAATGAAGTGTTCTACAAGTTTAAACAAGACGAACTCTATCTTCATTGTTTCCATTTGTTACCAAAAATTCTTCGTACACATTCTAAAGGTAAATCAATTACATACTTAGTTTTTAGAAAACCGCTGAGCGTGCAGGATTTATAACAATATAAAGGCTCTGACTGAGTGTTTCTAGACCCAAATGAACCTCTTACTCGTGATTTTTATCAAAATATTAGGCGCCGTGTTGGATGTAATACAGGATAAACTTTGAAATACCATAATTGGTGTTTTACTAAACTATGACTACTCACTATAGGGATTACGAAACACTACGGTACGGAACAAGAAGTTGTTACAAAATCCTAAGTTCATGCGGGCGAGCGTGTCCGATATAGGCATGGGTAACTCAGCAAAATTTCTTATGCTAACTCAGTAAATCTTACTGCGCCGGCGTTTTGAACTAACTAAAAATTGCTCTATGGTGCAGCAAAACTCAGTTGGTAGGGGTTTATGCAAATATTTCAGGGAAAATGAAACAATGTCTCTAACCAGCACACTTTTTTTAGAAATCAACGGAAATCATTTACAAACAAATGTGATTACACAATTCCATTCAAGCAGTGTTCAAGATTTTGTGTAATGTAATGTAGTGTAATGTTACTTGACTTGACTTACGGGGTAGTTAAGGCAGGTTAGAGGCTAAGCATCGCGTTTCTTTCCCCTACTGACGATTGAATGTCGAATGATAAAACTAATCACTGTCAGAATTTCCAGCTTTCTAAGTCAAGTTAAATTAAAATAATAATGCTATAAGAGATGGTGGCAAGGTCCCAGGGATTGAGTATCGCTAAAATATCCTGTATATCCTATACGTTTACTTGGATGATATTTGATTTTCAACTGATTGAAATTATTAGTAATTACTAATTACATTACGGTATCAATATTGTTGCATTCAATCTAAACAAAAACAATTTATACTTGGGCTATCTGTTACGACATAAACACGTAACTTTAATATCGCTACATGACAAATGTAATACCTTGCAAGGTAAACAAGGACCAAATGTGACTGGAAAGCTTATAATAATTCATCACAGAGCCCTTTTCACTTGTGTATATAAATGCGAACACGGACATACTCGTATATGTATGTACTTACATTCTAAGAAACGTGAATAGGCTCGCTGACGAACGGATGCCATAATAGCGAGACACCTACCCCTTTCTCCACTCGACAGAATTTCCGAATATGATTAATTTTTTAGCCGCGACACATTAAATTAAACACAGCCACGAAATATAGGTACGTCAGTCGATGTTTTAACGTTAAAAACACAGGCTAACTTATATTTCGTTAAAAATATGTCAAATGAAAAATATATATATAAATAAATAACAGCATAAGGAATTCAAATTCGAACTTATTATATTTAAAATAAATAGTTTCCGCTATATTTTTTTAATTTCTTACTTTCATGTGCAATACATAATTATTAGTGTCCACAATAAACGAGACTGCCCAAACCTGTATCGCCTTTAGGTAACCTATATAGGCATTAAATAATATTTAAAACTCATGTCATATTTATACAAACATCTTTTATTCAGTTAGTCATAAAATAAAGATGGATAAATTGACTAATTCTAAGCAACTTTTGTTCTATAAAGTTTTTACTGAAAGTCAATACTTTTCAACTTTTTTTTTTTTTTCAACCAAAAAAACACGTTTTCAGATGGTTTTTCGCGAATAACTCAAAAAGTAAGTATTTTATCGAAAAAATCATCGTCAGTAAAAATGTAATTTATAAAAAACAAAAAGAATGCTGGGTTTATGGTGTCCATAGACCTAATACAAACAAGAGTAATAGCTTGTTGAAGCTTGGTTCTTATTCGTCAATCTCCGAAATCGTGATACGTGATAGAATCAAAAAAACAATTCATTTTTCGGGGAAAACTGGTGGAGTTTTACGTTTTTTCAAACGAGAACTTTGAACGCTAAGATCAAGTGTGTTCCTTGGTCCTAATTTGAACATGATTCATGTCGATTCTACTTATTAATACGTGACATTGGCAAATGCGCTAATCGGTGCGCCACGCCATGAAGAAAGAAAAAAAAAATCACAATGCTGTCATTGTCAGCTCGAGTAAATCTAAAAAAAATGTTAATAATGCATTTTGTCTAATGATCCAGTGACTTTGTTGATTAAACTAATACTAGAAGTGATTGCTCTTTTACCAATGGAACTTTGATGCGTGACAGCGATATTTTTATAAATAGAATAAAAAATATGTTCGGACACGGATTTCGAAAATTACATAATAAGGCCGGGGGCGCTGTGCTCTTGCCCCCGGGGCAACGTGCCGGAAAAGGCACATGCCTTTAAAGATAAAACAATATATTATTCCAGATTAATTGAAATTAATGTGTTACTTATTGGTACTGTTTACGTCAAACCTCACCTCCATACTGAACGTGTAAGTTTACAGGAAACTCCACAAAACTAAAGTACCGTTTTTGTTTCCTTTGAGAATATGTTATCATTACATACTTTTGTCTAATTTTGACTATCATACAAAATCATATGCAACGCAACGACGCTCCATAGACAGACGGGCAGTCTCCTTTATTTATTTTTAACCATTAACTATTGCACTCCTCAAAATTAATCACTTAATTTTTTTTTTACATTTTAAATCATGTAAACCACGGACAAGTCACCATTAGAATGACAGTAGAAATTATATTGGAAAAAATATGTACATAATATGTATATGTACGTTGTAAATACACACATCAAAAGAGTCTAAGGATCGAGTACATTTTTAACTTTAAAAAATTATACAATTTATATTTATCAAATCTAGTCTTCCAGACTGGCTTCTCACTTTAATTCCTGTGATTAAGTTATACAACTTATCCCTATATTTTGTAAAAATTAACAACAATTGCAATTTTTGCAAATTGTGGGAAATCAACCTAAGTTAATGTCGTCAATTAAAAGGAAAAGAAAAAAAAATAGGATTATTTAAATTTTTATTGTAAAGATAAAAAAATTAATAATCTGTGTTTCCACCATTGACACGAATTACACAATCACAGCGATTTGGCATGCTTACAATCAGTTTATCAAAATCACTTTGAGGAATGGCCGCCCGCGTTCTTTCTAACAAGTCAAAAAGTTGTTGTGGGGTATGCACGGCTTTCATACTCGGCAGAGCTCTTCTTAGCATATCTCATGCGTGCTCAATTGAGTTGAGGTCTGGCGATTGAGCAGGCCACGGTAGAACATTGATGCGAGCATCGGCGAGAGTGCGTATTACGACTCTAGCCGTGTGTGGACGTGCATTGTCGTACATTAGTCGAAACAAATCATCCAACCGGCTTCGCAAAGGGATGATCACGTCTGAAACAATCCGCATAAATCTGAGCATTGAGGTTGCCCTTGACCCAAATGAGATCAGTTCTTCCACCGATCCAAATACCGGCCCAAACCATTATTGTTCCCCTCCATATGAATGAACTTCCTGAGAAAATTTTAAACGTTCTTGACGTCCAGAGGTCCTCCAAACTCGAGTACGTCTTGTATCCGGCCTCATACCGAGACGAAATTCATCGGAAAAGCAAACACAACGCCAATCTTCTTCCTCCCAATTTCTGTGTTCGCGAGCCCATTGTAAACGGGCCCTATGATTGCAGGGTACAATAGGCGGAACTCTCAGCGGCCTTCGGGAACGCAGGCCCAATTCACGTAAACGATTTCGGATGGTTTGGTCGCTTATGAGCAAGCCTGAAGAGCTGTATAGTTGTTCTGTGTAGCCATGGCGGTCATGGTACGATTCCGTCGAGCATTATTTTAGATATACCGGTCCTGTCTCCGAGCGGTGATGCGAGATCGTACTCCATGTCGCTCGGCCACGCTGCTAATGATATGATAGCGAGTCCAGAGACGGCATTAGCATTATTATTTTACCATAATCGAAAACTCATAAACGAGTCCTTTTGCAGTCTTTTGTTCCAAAACTGGATAAAAGGAACGCACCCTGGTATTAATCTTGTCTGTCTGTCATAATCGTTGTCTTTGAAATTATTTGATATTCATTTAAAAAGACAAAGTTACAAAGACTTAAAGACAGATGTGAAAGATTGAGTTTTAACTTCTGAGGATTTATTTTGGGGGCATAAATATAAATTAGAAAATAATTTTTATTTGGTATCCTCGTGTCTCTCGTCAGTAGATCGCTGTTTACATCATAAATTCAAATGTATAACACGTTATTTTGCATTACTATTTAACGGACTTCATTGCATAAGAGATGTGTATCGGTAGAAGGAAAATTATGCGCTTGACTAGTATATTTATTTCGAAGTTGTTTTGTTTTTGTTTTAATTTCGCTTTCTTATTCTGCAATCATTAATTTTGATTTACAACTAGCTTATGTCCGCGACTTCGCCCGCGTTTTTTATTCTTAAAATAGCCTATGTCCTTCCTCAATTCAAGCTATCTCCATACCATTTCATCGCAGTCAGATGATTGGTGGTACGGTAGCGCGTAAAATACGAACAACAATCATTTTCACATATTAGGTAATTAGTTTACAATCATATTTTTATGTCACATGTTTAGCTAATCTTTAAGAAATATAATATGCGATTGCAATTACAAAATAATACATATATACATAAATAATAATAACACATACATTTATAATATAATTTAAAATGTAATATACATTTTAAATTAACTTTTAGGGAATAATTGAGTAACTGCTGGTTCGGTTTATCCCCAGAGAGTTTCGTACGATATTAACGAAATGGTTTTCGAAACTTAATTTCTGTACACACGATATGAGACTGCGACTTTTGTTACAATTTTCCTATTCGTATAAATTTTAGGCAAGAGTCAATATTTCTCGAGTTTTTTATATGTCTAGCGGTTTCATAAGTTTCGAAGAAAACGTCAAATAGAGCTCAAATATCCAATTTGCCCTTTCTTCATTTCTCAAGAATATTTTAAAAGTTGGGATTGACTTTACATTATTTGACGACCTCGATGGCGCAGTGGTTTAGACGTGATACCAAAAGCAGAAGTTTCTGGGTTCGATTCCCGGTCGCGACAATTTAGGAAATGATCTTTTCTAGATTGTCTCAGGTCTGGGTGTACTGGGAGACGCCTCCAGTAATCGTCGTCTGGTCCTCATAGCACAGGGAATACCCTAGCTTGAGATCAGATGATTGGTGTGTATCATCTGACGCATTATTATTATTATTTACGCTTTTTCGAAAATTACTTTATCTAAAATAATATTATAAAATGTAAAGTTTATAAGTTTAGATGTAGGAGGTAATCTCCGAAATTACTCATCCAATTTCAAAAATTCTTTTACCAATATGTGGACCTTCAGGGTGGATAAATTATCCTGTTTTCTACGCGGACGAAGTCGTAGGCAACAGCTACTATATAATAATTACATTCTAAAGTTAGTGATATTCGGTAATGTATACATATGTATAATATAGATACATGAACATTTATTATTAAAGCGTCAATAACACAATATATACATAACAGTAGGATGTCTTCATAGAAAGCCAGCGTACGCGGTTTATATGTATGCGCGCTAATACGCGCGCGCCGTAGGACACAAATAACGGCAACATTTTGGGTGAATATGTGTAGTTTATGGTAGCGCTAGTCGGCGTCGGACGCATCGTAAGCATGCGATCGCTTCCGTTTGTCTTTAATTCGTTCTTCAAATCGTCGCAAACACAAATATGTCTAAATCGTATGAAGAAACGTATTATAATGTAAAATAAACCTTGGATGTCTAAATAAATTTAGTCATTCGAATCCAGTGTTCTCATTCTTTAATATAACTACAAGGACATAAATTTAACAAACGTGAAAAAGTTTTTTAAATTAACGTCATCTCTGACAACTCCGTTAGGGAAATGTGAAAATGTGCGAGGAGAATGATGAGATTTGAGGAAGCGAAAGAAGTATGTTAGCGCCGCGACGCTTGGCACTCTGTCCTCTGTGACTAGCCCCTTAGGGATACAGGGTGAAGATATGTATGTATGTGTGTATGAAAAAGTTATTCGTGTGCATCAAATGTATAACTAAACGATGCTCTCTGCATTTAGCACCCAACGCCACAACCCTACGTATCCGGCCGAGAGTAGACAACTCCGTTACGCATGAGACGAGAGTCGACCTTTTCTACATATTTTCTGTCAATGATAAACAACTGTCTAACAGTTAAAAAAATAACATCAAACTCTAAGCCGATCGCGAAGCGTAGCGTAGATTTAGTGTAGCGGCTAATAGCCTAAGCACCAGGAGTCGAAGAGCAGAAAGAGCTTAATGGAGTGAAATTTTAAATCTCAAGTTCTAAAAGTGAGCGACTTCCATTACAAATATATCATCGCGATAACAAAACAGTAAACAATCTAAACCTTAACCAAACGTTGACTGATGCGAAATATTTTGGTTAATATACATACATATCTTCACGCTGTATCCCTAAGGGGGTAGTCAGAGAAGACAACGCCAAGCGCCGCGGTCCTAACATACTTCTTTCACTTTCTCAAATCTCATCATTCTCCTTGCACATTTTTGCCTAGGTATGCGAGTGCTTTTGACATTTTCGTTGGCTAACATTCTGGCTATTTGATCTTCATGAGTTAGCCTTGGTCTTTCTTGGCTTCTTTTACCACTCACTTTCACTGTGTAGATTTTCTTCTTCAGCCTTTCATTACTCATTCTTTCTATGTGCCCAAACCATCTAAAAATTCCTTTCTTCATTTTTACAACAACACTGTCGTGCAACCCTGTCATACTGCGTATGTCTTCACTGCTTATTCTATCCGCAAGGGTGAGATCGCACATATTTCCAAGAGATCGCATTTCTTCGGCATTTATCTTAATTTCACTCGATTTCGCGCATATCCAGGCCTCACTACCGTAATGCGGACAGAACACCTTTCACTTTATTGCCAGCTGCTACCCGTCTCTCCACATGCAACTCACATCTTCCATCCCTCGAAAACGCACTCCCAAATACCTATACAATTTCGTTCACTTGTTCTAGACATTTTCCATTTATTCATATTTTACACTTTGTCTGCACATCTTCCCTTTCAAACATCAGAACTTCAATTTTGGGACTTTTTGGCGGGAACGGGAGAAGTGAGATTGTTATTTTATTCAGATTTTCTATTTTCAAAATTTTTGGGAATTTTAAAGTACAAAATTGATAGTATATTGTATTTTATAGTTCTGTATAAGTGAAAAGAATGGAGTAGATCTAAATAAACATGTGTAGCTGAAATTCTCGCACTCTTCCAAGTCCTTTATAACTTCAGTAAAGCCTACTATCGCTTTACTGGAGGAGTTTTACGATAAGAAAAAACTTATTTACTTGTGATTCTACTTATTAATACATGACATTGGCAAATGCGCTAATCTTTGCGCCATGCCATAAAGAACGAAAAAAAAACCTTAATTTTGTTGACATTCATATTCACTTTTGTTCTATAGATTTTCTTCGTCAGTCTTTCAGCACTCATTCTTTCCATGTGTCCGAACCATCCTAGCATTCCTTTCTTCATTTTTACAATAACACTGTCGTGCAACCCTGTCATACTGCGTATCTCTTCATTGCTTATTTTGTCCGCAAGGGTGACACCGCATATATTTTTAAGAGATCGCATTTCTACTGCATTTATCTTACTTTCACTCGATTTTGGGCATATCCAGGCCTCGCTACCGTACAATAAAGTTGGCACCCACACCGCATTGTGTATGGCCAGTTTGGCTGAGTTAGATATATTCACACTGCTTACTAATGCGGACAGAGCACCGTTCACTTTATCGCCGGCTGCTACCCGTCTCTCCACATCCAACTCATATCTTCCATCCCTCGAAAACACACTTCTCAGATAAACAATTTCGTTCACTTGTTGTTCACATATTTCACACTTTGTCTGTACATCTTCTCTTTCAAATACCAGAACCTTGGTTTTATTCACAATCATATTCAATCCCTTCACTTCACATTCTTCTTTCGTACATTTGACTAGTGTCTGCAACTCTGCATCTGATGGTGTAATAAATATAGCATCATCAGCGTACAATAGGCAGTTTATTACTGTTTCATCACATATCATACCACTCATACTACCTTTCAATGTCTGGAGGCAACTGTCTAAATACAGCACGAACGGCCAGGCAGACATCAAGCAGCTCTGTATGACACCAAAACAGACTTACATCTTACACAGAATCTGTGGCCTGGATAAAAGCCTGCAGTAAGGAGCCCCCCACGCCATATCCAGGCAGATGACTCCACAATTTCTTTCGCACTCTAACGAATACTTTTGCTAGACTCACGAAAGCGCAGAAAACTTTTTGACCTATAGCCAGAAACTTCTTGACGTTTACGCGAAGCGAAAAAATCTGGTCGATATAACCCCTACCGTTTTTAAAACCACCTTGGGCCTCCCACGAATAACTTTCGAAAACGTCTTTCATACGTTCGACTTTTCTTGCTAAGCTGACCAAGCTGATGGCCTATAGCACGCACAGTCTGAATCAAAACGTTTCCTTTAAAAGCGAGATACTATGACTTCAGTGCAGTAGTTCTCTGGAAACTCCCCCTTCTGTTAACTAAGGTTGCACAATGCACAGAAGGTGTCCCAGTCTTTAGGACCACCATACTTGATCATCTCAGGCAGTCACCTCATCATTTCTCGCAGTCTTTCCACATTTCAGACTTCTTATCACTTTCTCAATACCTTTCATACTAATGGCATCCTCTCGGGTTGCTGGCCCGAGTGTGGTAATTCATTAGAATCGTTCATATCAGAGACGGAGTTGCCACTCTTGTACAGTTCTACATAGTATTCACTCTATCGCTGCAAAACATCTTTTTATCTGTGATAAATTCCTAAAATTTTTAGCCATCTTCCGCTCAAACTCTAAAAATCACAAATCGACACGTGTTTCGCCTCTCAACGAAGCATCCTCAGGATATACCAGAGATATAATTCGGCCACCTAAACAGGCACCGCATCTTTTTATCTGTTAGCAGGTGCACATCTTTCAAACGCACTTTATTCGTTCTGCAAGGTGCCGGACCACTTCTTTTCAAAATAATTTGGAATTTTCCTTGAAGTTGTCCGACATCTTGTTTTCATCTAACACCCTACACCTTTCACTATTCTCTTTCATTAGTGCTTTCGTTTTGCTTTCTGCAGCTTATTTCTGTTATTCTCAAATTTTTTATACCACAGTCATTTTTAGTAGCAAGGTAGTCTCGTGATGCCTTTTTCTTCTTATACACAGATTCTTTCACCTCAACACCCCACCACACATTACGATTTATACCGTTCTCAATCTTATTCGTTCCACAGACTTCTTTTACATCCTCGATCATACTATGCTCATTACTTTCAATCTATCATCAAGCTTACAGGATACTACCCTTTCATATTCATTTCTGGTGGTCGCACCTTGCAGTTTCCATGAATGATGCGACAGCCCGCCGAGGCTTGGATACTAAGCGACGTTGCCATATTGCAAACAGAACCTTTATTCTGGTTATCATCAGAAAGTGCTCCGTTCCCAGATCGGCTTCCCTATGCGCTCTTGCACCCATAACCTGTTTCTTGAGCCTACTATCCACCAGGAATAAATCAACATACTTTTCTCATCCTTTCTTTCGTGTACTGATAGATCCTTTTGTGCTTAAATACGATATTATTTACAAAAAATCCCTTTCCATTCACAATCTTACCAACATCTTTCACTCTCTTGTCTCTATACTTGCCTGGGAATTAAATCCTGTTCGAGCTGTCCCGACCCATCAATTAATGTCTCCACACACAGCAATTTTCTTATCTCTCTCATGTAGTACTTTCTCTTCCATAATATCAATCGCTTCATTCATCTTCTCTTCAATCCCACCTCTCACATTCCACGTAGCTGTTCTGCACTCCTCCCTCCACTTCCCGCCACGAGATGCATAGCGTATGGCCGAACGCCGAACTGCATTATGCACACACCAACGGGGACTGCTGGCAGGGGTCGCGACGAGCACGCTTCCTCAGTTGGTTAACAGGGTACTTATACCACTTTTCCAAGTTTCTGAAAGCTTTTCGTTCTTCTAGGATATCGACGTGGGCGGAAACGTAGGAGATATGGGGATAATCTAATGAAAAGACGTGCTTTTGCTAGCTCGTGTAATTCTCGACTGCCCATTTTCAAAACCGCCGTTAAAAAGAAGCAAAGACGGTGGTGCCATCTGTTAGTGATCATAAATGTAATATTTAATCACGAATATTACCAATAGCTAACAATAAGTTACATAGTTTCTGAAAATCCACTGTGACAAACGAACTAACGGACAAAAACATGAATGGCCTTATAAGGATTCCTTTCCTTTTTTCCTTTAGAAGTACGGAACCCTATAAGTGCACTATACCAAAACAAATAAACATTTTAAATCCTATATAAAAACAAGGTGCTTTCAATTTAAAATTTAATTTGAAATGGATTACGAACCCTTCACAATTCAATAATGGACAGAACGCATGAATGATCTTATAAAGGTTCCTTTTTTTCTGTTAGTCCTGAACTCTAAAAATTGTTTTTTTTTTTTAATTTAATAGAATATGACAACACTTTGTAAGAGCAAGCGTAGTAAGATTTTTCGGGTCCATCAACCATTTTTTGTCTCACTGCTGTCTCTGAGTAATTAACAAAAATTACTCTGAAAACATTGTTACTTATTCATTTCATACTATCTATCTCATATTTACATTTAACAATATTTCGATATCTTCCCTACTCTAATGGTAGTCCAGGAGACACAGCGCTTTTAGTTCTACAAGGGACAATTGACTGTCCTTTGATTTTGTTTCGATTTTATAACAATTTCTCTTCGTATAAATATATTGCTCAACATGGATTTATAAATTTCATCTTTTTCAGTTATTAATAGAATAAATAAATTAAAAAAAAAATTACCAACTAACCGATCAGGACAAAAAATAGTTGATTGCCTTTGCACTTTTTAAAACTGTTATTTGTTCGTAATTCGACCTTTAAAGTAGGTTCTGTAAGTACTTTGTCAGTTTGTACCGAATTCTTTATTCTATGTTCTATACCTTTAACATACTTTTTATCCCTATTAAACGTTCTTCAGAAGTTTTTACATTAATAAATATCGTATTTCTATGTATTCCATTAGCTATTCCATTAACTATAACTGTGGGATCTTTTCCGTTAGAAAACTATTTACGCGGTTCTGTATAAGGTGAATTTTATTCTGGTCAAAGGTTCCTAACAATACTGTTATATCATACATTAATACGTGTTCTTCTCAGAATTAATAAAATGTCGAAATTCATATATAACTCAAGTACAGTTATTGAAGTGAAAATCGCTGTGTCAAAAAGGATAAAATCTAAAGATTCAAAATGAAAACGCTAGTGACGTTATATTGGTGTCAAATATTATACAAATACTACGATAAAAGTGTTATGTAACAATGGTTACTGATAGGTAATATATCGGTCTAGTTACGTATAAATATAATATATAAATGAATAATATCTCTGATTTTATAGACGTTGCCTCTAATTTCATAGTCTTAACTATACCATATTTTTATAGAATGTAAAATAAATCAATAAAATACGCGACCTTGTACTTAAAAATGTAAACAGCTATTCCTACATATATAAACTACGGTTCGGTCATTGCTTCGGTTGACCATACCACTTTTATCTATTTTGTTTTGTAAAACAGATAAAAAGTTGTTAAATGTAGGTGAAAAATAGATTTAAAAAAAATACGATTTCTTAATGTCATACTTATTCAGGGAGTAGGTCCCTAGAACGTAAGTTAAATTACTAACTGTAATTATGATATAAATTACAAACTTTCAATACCTCTACTAAGCTACTACTACCAAGCAATTCCCATAGAACTGATTAAAGTTTTTCTTATGTCTCCATAGTAATTAGTAAAATTTACTTTAAACAAGCGAATCTTTTAGTTGAAACCGTTCGCAAGCACTCAAACTTGTAAATGAAATGTTGACAAAACGTCAGTAATGAAAACAATTATCAATGCAAAAAACTTTATCAGAACAGACTCAACGTTTCATTAAAATCTTTTCTGTCGATTTAAAGTTTCGACACATATTTTTGGCAGGGACGCGACGAACCTTCAGCGGCGCCTGTTTGCGAAACCTACACAGCGTTTCTCTTTTCATTTTTTAGATAGAGAAAAGAAGCGTGAAGTAACATGCTTGTACATAAAAGCGCGCATGCTTCTTTGTTTTTTCCATGGCATTAAATGTACGTAACTGTGTTCACCGATAAGAGTTAACACAACGGCTCAATTTTTATTTTGCGCCGTACTCTTTGCATTAGGCGCAATAAAACAGGCACGCTTATTACGTAACTTGCAGACAGCATGCGACAGCTAATATCGCACGATATCTGCTGTTAAAATAAGAATTTGTGTAATGTAATTTGTATAGTGGCGCTAAATCTACCGCGAAAAGTGCATTTTATGGTCATGGAATAATAGATATGCAATCGTCATACATGATACCAATTTTTTATTACAATTAGTCACCGGTCGCGTAGTGATCGCGTGGCTGTCGCTATCTGCAAATTTTTAGGTAATAACCCCGCCGGTACCGCTACGTAATTGCAGCCAGTAAGCGATAGCCGAACCTTACGCGATCAGTCGCGGATATGTTGTTAAATCGAGCTCGATTTAATGTCGCGAATCGCTATAACTGCCTCTGTTGATTAATCAGTGAACTAAAAACTACTGCTAGCAACTCTATTTATGTTACAAAAAGTAATTTTACCGTTTAGCACCGTATTCGGGCTATTAAGTGATAGTGATACCAATTTAAGACAACCATCACGCAACTGCGGCGCAGCTATCGCAGTCTGCAGTTCTTTACGTGATAGCTTTGCCGGTTTTCTAGATCCTGAGAGGAAAATTTCCGAATTAATTGAAAAAATTCTTTATATAATTAACTATAGTGCGCTCTAGCTTAATTAGGTTGCACTTCTTACGTTTTACTCTAAGTATGTATTGCTCTGTGTTGTATTATTTTGTATATTGTATGATGTTTTTATTGCTTAAAATAAAATTAATCTGTGTTTCATCAAATTACGTTAGAAATATTAGTTTATAGCACATATTATTTTTCTAAATAAAGGAAAATTACTAGTCATATCTGCTAAATTAATGTTATTATTTCCAATCGCCAACGCATAACGAAGTTTATAATAGAGCTTCTTCTTCGTTGTAAAAACTTACGTAATAAAAATAATGTTATACAATTTTTTCAATGTTCTCAATTATTTTCAAATTTTTCTAAGTGATTCTTTCGGAGATAAGGTTGGGAAATAGCAATATTAAAGCGTTTATCTGAAAAAATGTTTAAAAATAGGATACAAGTTTGTATTAAAAATATATAGAAATTAAAAAACAAATAACGCGTTGGTTAACACGTTATTTATTTTTTAATTACGTCATTTAAAATTGTATTCTACAAAAGGACTGTCGAAATATTTGTTTTTTAACATTTTACTAACACCCAAAGTAAAACCTCAACTTTTAGAGTTCCCGTGTGTTGTGGTTCCTGCCTCCTAGCCTTCTACATAACTGTTCTAAATTTCAACTGTTTACGTCAGATAATCTACTGGTAAATCGGCTGTGACAGACAGACACCAAAGTAATACCATAAGTTCCTCCAACTATATGCTTAGTTGTTATTATTGGGAAGAAGCTGTGAAAGTTAGTTTAGTAACTAAACACTACTGACTCAAGATCTATATTTGTGTATGTACGATGTAGATATCTACCATATACATGTATTCATGTCAAAAAGCACAAAGGATTTCTTAGTGAAATACGCGCGCTACATGCGCACCACGTACATTTTTAAAAGATTCAAAAGACGACATAATATTTCTTTTGCAAATCAACATTAATCATGGACAGCAATTGATCAAAGGTACGACAAAGTTCTTTCTCTTGTAATTTGACATCAAAGTGACTACTAACCAGTGGCTGTACCTTCATACAAGCCCAAAAGCTCGGCTTGCCTTACTAAATTGCTCAGTCAAGAACACAAAATACTAACGTTTCAAGAATGAATAATAAATATCAACTTCAAATCATATCAGTTTTAAAAATTCCCGCAAATTACTTGTCAACGAAAACAATGTAGGAATCTTAGAGAAATAAAACAGACCTCAAGTCGCGCTCAATCAGTACGTCGGTCGATCGACACTAACGAGCTCTCAAGGCATAATCAGAGCAAAAATCAGAGTAATGAATCGTCTTACTCTCGCGCGTTGGCTTGCAACCTCTCTTTCTCTCTTATGACAAAATTCGTTACAGTCGTAGCTTTTTACTAAGGTTTATATAGCAACTATTATGAAGCGAAAAGCCCGGCTTTCAGGCTGAACTTCGTACAGATTGAGAGATACGATGTATCTATTTGTATCGTATCTGATACGATACGAATACGAAGACAATTCAACTTCATCGTTTACACCTAATATTTGTTTGTTTGAGCTTGTGGCCAAGTGATAAATATTTTTTTAATTTCCGTCATAAGTGAGAGTTAATTTGTAATAAAAAATCCAAAAAGTTGTTCAATGGAGGACTTAAAGTGTATAGAAGTTTTCATCGGCATAGAAAATATAAAAGCTTTGAACTTTACATAGAAACACAACTAATTGTTTCGTTATAACGTACGCCTGATTTGTGTATTACTCGATTAGTAAATTGCATAAAAGACATCAGTGTACAAAACTATTTAACTCATCGAATGTGTGTTTCTCTGACAAGAAACTTGAAATTATTATGTATACGAGGAAAAATATAGATCTGTTTAAAAAGAAAGGCGATATGAATGGTATGGAAACCCGAGGTCGTGATAAATTGGTTATTCCAAAATTTAAATTACATAAGTCAAATGTTTCATTTTTAGGTAACTGCATTCGTTTTTATAATAAAGTTCCTCAAGAAATTATTCAATTAACAGAGAATAAATTTAGATTGGTTATAAAACGTACATTGTATTGTATAAACGTACACTATAAAATAAACGATTTCATTGAAGATAAAACAATAGTCTGGAAATGATGTTCTCTGTACAATGGCTTAATGAAAATATTGTATTTTAATAAACCTTTTGTAAAATGAAAAAAAAAAAATTATACGTGACTGAGTTTCTTGTCGGTTCTTCTCAGTGTCCAGGTTTTCTATTTGAACTGAACTAAAGTAGATTTGACGTCCAAAAATACCTTGTAATTAGGTTTACTTGAATAAATTGATTCGACTTTGACTGAACAGAAACGCATAAAAGACAATATGGAAACTGATTGGATTTTTGTTTGTTCTTTCATCAAGTTATTGGTAGGTACTACTTATTATTATCGAGGCTGTATATTTTTTCAAATGACAAAAAAATTTAGAGTTGAGAAAATATCTGGTTATGACGATTAAATTTGGATAAACAGCGAATTGAGACTCATTATATATAGAACTGATAAACTATTTACGCCTGTACATTTTTAATGCAAAGTATTATAAACATTGTTTTGTTGAAAAATAACCGGGAACCGATCTCTTTCCTCTCTTCTTGTCTACCGGTTGTGCCAAAGTCATGATTAATTTGTAATCTATAACATTTTAGCCTTCCCCATACTTTTACAAAAACAATGAAGAACATGTATGTCAGGCTTGCTCTATTCTGAAGTCCTAGGCACGCCACTGCTACTAACATAAGTGATATTGTGTATTCTATTACCTAATCTTTAAAATTCTCAGATGCTGAGAACAATACTTGATAATTGTATAAAATTAATCCTATAATTAACCTATAATTTGAAAAATGTAAATGTCAAAGAAAATTGTTTCTTCAATATGCAGGACTTGAACTAGCTGTAATATAATAATCAGCACAGCATATACCACGCCGATTAATTAATTACTAGTAGGTACGAATAACGAATTATTAAAACATTTAGTTATTCGTTTGGATTTGTTGTGTTCATCCATATAATAAATGTGTTAATATTTTTCACTTATTTGATGAGATCATGATCAGATCACTGAGACTGATTTTTAATTTCGTCCGCTGAAGTAGGTTACAAACAATTTTACCATTCAGTTTTTTATTTTATTCACTTTTTTATACTTTTTATATTGTAATCAATTATTTACATTATTTTATAAAATTCGAAATAAATTTTTGCTCACTATCATTTTGCGGACATACCCGCAACTCCGCAACCCGCAAATCTAGAAGTACATCCTTTCAAATGAAAAAATAATTTTCCAAATCCGTTTATAAATGACTGAGTTCTGAGGTAACAAACAAAAAAAATACAATAGAATTTAGAACCTCTTCCTTTTCTTTAAGTAGGTTAAAAACAAAAAATCGTCAACAATCAAATTAGTATAGAAATAACGATTTACACAAAAAATGTGATTGTTTAACAAATAAAAGCAATCCATAATTTTATAAACTATAGTTAAAAAATACTAAAATATTCGTCAAGTGACACGTAGACCACTAAATCATGTTTTACGGTAATCTTTTATTTAATAACTAGTTGTGCCTCGCGATGTCCCTCGCATTAAGTTTGGTGTATTTCCGATACAAAAAGTACAAAAGGATTACTCTCTGTAAAGTCTTTACATGACAATTAAAGTTCCGTCAAAATCGGTTTAGCCGTTTAGGAGACTAGCAGAGACAAATAAACAAACAGACAGACAAAATTTTAAAAAGCACATTAGGATTCTTTTAACGTACAAATAACCACATAAGCTTAAGAAAAACCCTTTATTTCGAAATCACCGAAAAACAGCTCAATTTTATTTATGCGTATAAATGTATAGATTAATTGTAATCTTTCTATAATATTATATATATATATATATAATTATAACTTCGCACCACTTCTAGCAAAATAAAACTACGTAGTCACAGGTTGTTAGCTTAATTCCTAAAGGTTGCATTCCACTAGTCCAAGATTTGATCAAACTTTGTCTCTTTAATCTTGGAAAAGTAATCAAATCTTGCATTAGTGGAAAGTCACTCTTATGACAGGTAATAACAAAAAGATACATGGAACATAAGCGATTAGTGAATAGATCTCCTTAATTGAGAGGAAAGCTGTTAACGTGATAGGCCGCGGCGCCAATCAGAGTAAAAATAACCCGAAACTATACGAATAACGATAGCTTATCTGATTTCTTTTAATTTCTATTACTCATTCTATCTCTATTAACGCTGTAATGTAATCATATGTAATAAGTCCTATTTCTCGCTTTACGCCCTTTAAGATAAGCAGTCTGCATATTTTATCTTTAGTACTATACTTTTAAGTTTAGATTTGTAATCCAAACAATATATAGGTTACATCGATATCAAAACAAGGACACAAACAATGTTTAAAACGAATTATAGAACAACTTAATCAAAACAGTACAGCGATAGAACCAGCCAAGTGTAAATAAGGCTGAAGTAAAGTTGTTGGACTACTTTAAGGACTTGGTGCGATTCTTAAGAGCGATAAATTTTTATCTCGTGAAATTTGGAACGAAACAAGAAAGATGATACCCAAGGATACGAAGTCTATGATAATACTACAACGTAGATACAAGCACAGAAACAAGTTTTAGTAAAGTAATCGCTACACAAATGGCGTTCGCCTTTAAATATGTGTACCAAATGACTTAACTCCATATTGAAAAGTTTATAAATCTACTGGAAGTGGTCTAGGTTTTTGTTGAGCGAGTCAACAGATCAGTGTTAAAAATACCCATATTTGGATATTAATATATCAGGAACCGTTTGAGCTGTTCTTGTAAAATTGATGATTCATGATACAAACAAAACTACTAGTATCAAATAGATTTTGGTTTAGAGGGATTATTTGAGTTAAAATTTATTTAACACGGTTCGTTTAACATAACACAGTGAATACGTTGCCCATTTTAAGGTTTCTTAGTTAAAATGGCTCCAACGGAACACTCATTCGTCACGTCTGTCGATCTGTCTATCCGTCTGCCTGCCTGTCCGTATGTTGTAATCGATTTATTCCATGGGAGAGAGAGAGGTGCCATAAGACTGGCGCACCGCAGTCATAGTGCCTCTATATAAAGGAAAAGGTTCTCAGTTAGACTGTGCGTGCTATAGGGTCATCAGCTTGGTCAGGTTAGCAAGTAAAGTCTATACCAAGGAATTGACTTAACGTACGAAAGAAGTTTCTGAAAGTTATTTGTGTTAAGCGCGAGGTCGTTTTAGGAACGGTAGGGTTTGTATGGATCAGATTTACTCGCTTCGCGTTATCGTGGGAAGTTTCTGGCCAGAGGTCAGAGTTTTCTACGCTTTCGTGAATCTTGAAAAAGCATTCGATAGAGTAGTGAGAAAGAAACTGTGGAGACTTCTGCCTGGATATGACGTGGAGGGCCCCTTACTGCAGGCTGTGAGGTCATTATATCGAGGCCACAGAGCCTGTGTAAGGATAGATGATGATATGTCGCCCTGTTTCGAAGTCTGTTCAAGCGTCAGACAGGGCTGCGTGATGTCTGCCCGACTATTCGTGCTGTATTTGGACAGTTGCCTCCAGACATTGAAAGGTAATATGAGTGGTATGATATGTGATGGTACAGTGGTAAACTGCCTATTGTACGCTGACGATGCTGTGCTTATAGCACTCTCAGAAGCTGAGTTGCAGAGACTAGTTACGTCCACGAAAGAAGACTGTGAAGTGAAAGGATTGAATATGAATGTGAATAAAACCAAGGTTCTGGTATTTGAAAGAGAAGATGTACAGACAAAGTGTGAAATATGGGTAAATGGAAAATGTTTAGAACAAGTGAACGAAATTGTTTATCTGGGAAGTGCGTTTTCGAGGGAAGGAAGATGTGAGTTGGATGTGGAGAGACGGATAGCAGCCGGCAATAAAGTGAACGGTGCTCTGTCCGCATTAGTAAGCGCAGTGTGAATATGTCTAACTCAGCCAAAATGGCCATACACAATGTGGTGTTGGTGCCACCTTTATTGTACGGTAGTGAGGTCTGGATATGCCTGAAATCGAGTGAAAGTAAGATAAATGCAGTAGAAAAACGATCTCTTAGAAATATGTGCGGTGTCACCCTTGCGGACAAAATAAACAATGAAGAGATACGCGGTATGACAGGGTTACACGACTGTGTTATTGTAAAAATGAAGAAAGGAATCCTAGGATGGTTCGGGCACATAGAAAGAATGAATGCTGAAAGACTGACGAAGAAAATCTATAGAGCAAAAGTGAGTGGTAAAAGAAGCCAAGGAAGACCAAGGCTGACTTATGAAGATCAAATAGCTAGAGTGTTAGCCGACGGAAGTGTCAAAAGCACTCGCATACCTAGGCGAAAATGTGTGAGGAGAATGATGAGATTCGAGGAAGCGAGAGAAGTATGTAAGGACCGCAACGCTTGGCGCTCCGTCCTCTCTGACTACCCCGTTAGGGATACAGCGTGAGGGTGTGTGTGTGTGATTTATTCCGTCATTTTCGTACTTACTGAACTATGCTTGTCGCATTAGAATTCATCATTTTTAAATTCAAGTTGGCTAACTAAACTGAAATTGGTCGTAGTGACGTAAATCGGAAATTTAAACCCAAAAATGAGGAACAAAAAATAAATAATGGGTATAAGCACAAGTTTTTAACTCCAAAATTGTTGCGGAAGACTAAGGTAACCCACTGACGACCAAGCCCTTCCAGTTTACATGAAGCACAGTTTTGGCTAACGCCCTAGAGCATACAAACTTCCCTTGGACAACCACACATGATTCAGGTTACTTGATGCAAAAACTGCTTCATGCAAATTGGACAGGCTTGATCGAGTATACCTAATCATCAGATGGTTAATGCCACTCCAACACACTCTCAATCGTGAGTACACATATATTAAATGTGTACGCGTGAGTACGCATGCACGTTTACGCGTTGCATCTCTGGAAATACGCTCGCAAATCGCAAGTGTGATAAGATTGTTAACCAGTTTTATTTCCTAATTTGGCTGATACACTACGTGCATAGATAAATGTCCACGAATGTACAAAATAAATAAACCGAGAAGTAGATAACATATAAGTTTAATAATTAGACAATAAATAATAATAGAGTCTTAACGTTTCACTTCACTCTGACAGAACGATTGAGCAGCGGCCGATGGATACGACGTGAGCATGCGAGGTGAGTGTATTTACGTACATGAGCACAGATCTATACAGACGCCAGCTATTTAAATAGCGGAAAATATCACGAAAGTAATCTTCATCCACTCTCTACAGCTACGCCTGATCTCGAATGCCTCGAAATAGAAAACATTCTAAACAATAACTTCATACAAATAGTTTTGTGTGATATGTTTACGTGGAGATATACAAGCTGACAATTGGCAAATTTATTTCTGAGAGTTCTATTGTTTCCAAAGAAAGAAGTCCAATATAGAGAATACAAATTTTTTAGCCCCCGATCCAAAAAGAGGGGTGTTATAAGTTTAACTTGTACATATGTGAGTCTGTCTGTGGCACCGTAGTTTCTAAATAGATGAATCGACTTCGAGATAGTTTTTTTGTTTGAAAAGTGACTTGGTCGAGAGTGTTCTTATCTATGATTAAAGAAAATCTGGTTAGCCGTTTGAAGATCATAATTTTTCTATTATTGCATAAGTAATATAAGTTAAAAAATAATAAAGATCTAAGAATGTATTTCAATAAGAAAAAAATACTATACTACTAAATATCTTGTACAATTTGTGATTTGTACAGTGAAGTTGTGTACCTACATTAAATACAAAATTTTAAGAAAAGAGTTTACAAAACAACAGGTAAAAATTTAGGTAAAATTGTAACATTGTAATTTGTAATACAATTAAGTGGATGAGCACGTGTTCTAAGTACGCACATACATACATACAATGTAAGTGTTTCTTACATTAACCTTTTTTAGCGACATCGATGGAAGTACGATATAAACGAAAGTATTGTTATTCCTTTTTTCGTATAAAGAGAAGAAAATAAACACACAATAAAAAGCACTTAGGAAAGCGTATTTCAGGCTCACACAATTAATGTTCTCTATACAACTGTGCTACATAAAATGTTAAAAAAGGTAATTGAAGATAATAATAATACCATAAAAGGAAACATTACTATAAATCTCTGCTAATAAGGATATAATCAACAATAACTGAGATTTCTTATCAATATAAATACGTATGTACTTGTGTATGTAATAATATTTTAGTTTGTGAAAGGAGTTTTAATTTTTTGAAATGTTGCTTTGAACAGAAGTATGAAAATTATTATTCGTGTCTTCGCTAATCAAAAGAAAAGAACTGATTACCAAAATTAAAATTATCGCTACTTCTACAGTGACGTCCACTTTAAACTTTCTGTACTAATCTCTAGAAAAAAATGCCAGTAACAGACGAACGAACACAGCTGGACATCGAAATAATGTCATATGTTCTATTTTGTACGTTTTAGAGTTGCATAAAACAAAAAAATCAGCTAAATGCGAATAGGACTCGCGCACCGAAAGCTCCATATCCGTATCCGTATCATATGTAACACAAAAATCACTTAAAAAATCTGATTCAATACGATTCAAAACAAAAGTCGGATTCAAAAACGAACTTAACTTCGCAGTTCAACTGCCAATGTAAGTTTGTAGTAGCAAATAACATTACAAAGTTATATAAAAATTTTAACTTATTGCCTAAACGCCATTTTCTATGTAATCTTTACATATCCAAATACATTTTTTTATAAGTTAGTCGACTATTACTCGTTAACTTGTAGAGACTACTATGCCGTGATAGTTTTCCTTTTAACTTCGTTATAATATGTACATAATATGTACTACTATCGTGAATACTTATCACATTTCCAAAAACAACAGTTCATCTGGTAGGGACACACACACACGCGCACACACACGCGCATATACACATGTGACTAAGAAAAATTACCACTTTAAAGCTTATTATTTCGCAAACTGATCCCTGAATTGAAAAAAATGTTTATCACGTATCCCTAATATTTTCACATAATGGAAGAAACAAGTAAAAAAAACTGATCCCGCTTTACCGGTAAGGGCAATATCGAAAAAAAATTGTTTTTCAAGATTTTATTTTGCAACTTCATAGATATTATCAATAGGTATAATCATTAGAAATTATAGCTTTTTAGAGCCACGAGACTGTGAGTTAAACAATGGACAGACAAGACAGACAAACGGACAGCCACACACGGGCAGACAGAGAAATAGACTGACTTGGCGAAACTTAGGGATTCCTTATTTTACTAGAAAACGGAAGAACGGAACCGTTAAAATATAAATAAAAAAATTAAACCCACTTCAAATTAAAACACTGACAAGTATAGAGGATGAAATAACTATCCTTTACTAATCAAAACGCGAGTACAAAAATAACTTCATAAATACGATACAAGTACCTACTATACATAAATGAATTTGAAAGTTACTGAAGCCAGTGCCATCCTTCTCTATTTAAAAGGGTGGGGGGGGGGGGGAAATTTAGGTTGAGCCATTTTAAATAAGAAATAATTTAAAAGTATAAAAAATATTTAAAAAAACAAGCCTTCATTAAAATGCATCAAAAAGGAAAAAATATAGCAAGTAATTAATAAAATCTGCTCTACAGAAGTGCTGCAGTAAATCTGCTCTACGGAAGTGTCATCAGCAAAAGTATTATAAATACATAGACATATACTATCTATAATCACTATGTTCATGTTCTTACGTGATTTTAAAGCTTTAAGTAAATTACGCGACAATGAAATCGCATAAGAACATGAACATACTGATTATAATAGTATACTTTTATATATACTTTTGCTGATGACACTTTTGTGGAGCAGCCATATTCAACCATTTTGTAGGTTTGGGGTTTACACGATATTATGGATATTATGAACTCCTTGGTTTATTTTTTCTTGTTGGTATATTTAATGAAAGCTTGTTTTTTAAAAATATTTTTTTTACTTTTAAAATATTTACACCTTTTACATTAAGAACATTACTCAATCTATCAATTTTAAGTAACACATCATTGTTGCAAGGTCTCTTGGCGGTTTACGAGTTTGATTATGGAGTTTTTCTTTACCTAGAAAGGTTGCAGACCAATACTGGCTTCCAATCTTCTTAAAGGCGAGCAATTTGGCTTTCGAGCTAAAGATTAGTGCATCCAACAAGTGTACCGTCTCGCAGAGTACATCCTGGAGCTTACGTTTAGAAGCTCGATGACATCGTACACGCACACATAGGAATCTTAACTAATTCATGATAAAGATCATGTTTAACTATCAAAATGAAATTTACATACAAAGTTTCGTATCTCTACTACTAGTCGTCGAGGAGTACCCTCATATGGAAAAAATCCTGGCTGCAGCATTAGCTTATGGTAAATATTATGTTTAGCTATCAAAACTAAATCCATGTGCAAAGTTTCGTATCTCTACTATTAATCGTCGAGGAGTATCCTCATGAGGAGACAATCCTGGCTGCAGCATCAGGTCATGGTAAAGATCATCATTAGCTATCAAAATTAAATTTACATGCATATGCGTATCTCTACTACTAATAGTCGAAGAGTATCCTCATGAGAAGACAATCCTAGCTGCAGCATCAGGAAATTGAATCTTTATGCAAAGTTTTGTATCTCTACTACAAATCGTCGAGCAGTACCTTCCTGAGGAGACAACCCTGACTGCAGTATCAGGTCATTTTTATCATTTTAGTGTATTGTCATCGGAACTGAACAAGCATGCAAAATTTCAGAGTCGTAAGTTAAGAGGAAGTGGTTATAAATAGGTCTATGGTCAGCTAACAAAATTAAAGATACTTTACCCATAGTCTTCCGTAGTCCTTCTCAGTGCACTGACGAGGTATTTCACAGGTTTAACGAAATGATTTAATGAAGCATTAGAAATATTAAAGGATTAACACAATAGTTTCAGGAATCAGTTTTAACGAATTTATAATTTCACGCTCGATGTACCGTCTCGTCAGTTTTCGTTCGAAAAGCTAATAACAACGAATAAAAGTGTACAAGAAAACCAAAGCAGGTTGTACAGCAATTATCGATCTGTGTATATATGAATAATAAATATGTGTATTATTTCGTCTTTCATTCTGAAACACCTACCAAGCCACTTCATGTTGTTGCACACTGATTTGGTGCCTCGAAATCTCATTCACGCACATTTGCGTCTATGCAAACGTAGACGAGTAGATGAGTCTAATAAAACTTGACGGTTTAAAATAATTATAAAGTAAATAAAATACGAAGTGAATGCTACCGAGTTAGCAATGAAATCAACAACATCCAGTAAGCCAAACTGAGACTGTACCTAAAAAATTTAACCTCCCCCCGATCGCAAGATCTACTACTCCACCTATCAAAATCTTAGTACTTCTATTGATTCCTGTAACTCTTAATTCACTGCAGTCTAGTAAATGTACTTGGACGTTTTGTGAACCATCAATTATCTGCCCAATTCAATAATAAAACGATGATATATTACAGTAATAGAAACTACTAGCTTTAATAATATACTGTATAAACACGTTTACATAAAATACGTATCAAAAGTTTTCATTTCCAGTCAAATCGAGCTATTCAACATTTTTGTAATTTAGAAGCACCGTAATTAATTTAGTACGAAAATACCTGTTTTTA
The DNA here is from genome assembly GCA_907165235.1 of Zeuzera pyrina. Taxonomy (NCBI): domain Eukaryota; kingdom Metazoa; phylum Arthropoda; class Insecta; order Lepidoptera; family Cossidae; genus Zeuzera; species Zeuzera pyrina. The sequence continues at coordinate 19,122,634 of OU015625.1, read as the reverse complement.
TTTCGTGTATAGATCGTAAATTTTTTCCAAGAAGTCGTAACGTTTGAAGTCGATTGATAACTCAATTTTTTCAAAGCAGTCGGATCATATAAAGTATTTTTATAAAAAAATTATAAAAATAATACATTTAAAAATTTTTAATAATATGAACAGCAATAATAATTTGTTGTGTACTTTTTATAATTAATCTAACCTTTGCTCTTAAAAAATACATCTTTGCGTGTGTATAATGGACTACTTTATATGGTTTTTAAATATAGGACATTAAATATAGGATAAGCAGTGCCTGTCTGAAGTTCTCTTTATAACAAACTAGCTGGCGCCCGCGATTTAGTCCGAGTTATTTATTCTCAAAAAAGCCTATGTCCTTCCTCAGGATTCAGCTATCGCCATACCAAACATCTCACTCGGATGAACAGTATAGTAGCCAAACAAACAAACATAGATTTTTATATATTATTATATAACCAATTAAGATGTGTATTTTTAAATTAGTTCAATTTCGTTAATATAAGTCGAAAGAACAAAAAATAATATGTGACCGTTGAAATTCTCTGTAAACAAAACATCTACCTATTATAACAATAATACACTTTTTTGTTCTATTGCGATATAATAACATTATCTTTGTTTACTAAAAAAACTACTTACCTTTTATCGTATTGAAAAATATTAATACTTTCAACGCGTGCATTAAATATTTGTACATCATTTTAGCTAACATTATGTATCTTATATTATTATTGTTGTATTCACTGTATTTTACTTCTAAATGAGTTATCGCTGATTTGAAGATAGGTTTTTCATCATATTTCAACACTTTTTTTAAATTGAAATGCAACACCAATAAAAGTTATTATAAATTTGAGAGTAACATTATTGTTTTTATGTTCGTGCTCGTAGCTAAACAGAGCGTAGCGCTGCGCGTAGTGTACGTGCGCTCGCTACACGTGTTGGCGTAGACTGGCTACGACTAGTGCAGTGCGCAAGTAAGACCTTTTTTGTCATCTCTATAAAATACATCTCGGTTGTTTTCACAGGTTTGATCTTTTAAATATAAATTACTTTTAATACATATTTATTGATAAAAGCCTTATTACATTTGCACAAAACTATTAATTTGTTTTACCCACATCTAAAAGAAAAGTATATTTTTTAAATAAACCTATATTTATATACAAAGTTTATATAATATCTATTAGAGGTGCATTACAGAGAACTTATATGTGTATTTGTATTAATATATTTAAAGCGACCAAATGCCTTGCATTCTCCGAAATAAATTGCGATCTATGTATTTATGAATGTAAATATAACATGACGTACTTTTGCACATTTTTGAAATGGAGTAACTATTGAAAAACTCAAATTTTGTAACAGTCTAGAGTCTAGACTATATAGTTTATTAAAAGTACATTCTATTTACAATATATACATAATATGAGCTCAACAAAAACTAACATTACCACTACATTTTTCCAAACGAAAAGCTGAATCAAACCGGTGAATTTTTCTATTAATCTGTTATCAATTCCGATACGAACCAATATCTATTACTTACAAGAGCTAATATCCCATAGGTAACGTGTCGTATCTAAAGGTGCGTTTTGATTTGGTATTCCGACCAATTCTAAACGAGCAAATATTGGTTCGCGTATCTAATGAAAATGCCAAGAGCGAACAAATAAAATCGTTCCATAAAGAGACTGATGTCTACTAAAGACTACTCGTTCAGCGAACAATATAACTGTGCTATGATTACTAGATGTTTAATGTACTTATTTTGTTTGATATCCAATCGCGGCAAGAAAAGTAAGAGAGATTCCAATGAGATTCCAGATGAGAACCCAATGTTCCGTTCCGAAATTAGAAAAAAGAAACACTATGGAACATTACGGAATGAACTCGCTTTTTCTCTGTCTATTTTATCTATCTGTCTGTCACAGTAGTTTTTTATCGATTATGTAATATTCTTAGTTGGCAGTTGGCAGGTCAATTTTTTTTTCTAATACTTCTCTGAATCACCACAAAGTACTTGAGCTATTCGTTGAAATTAAGAACTTAAAATTAGACGCAAATTTACTAAGATCGTGTTATACCTACTATACAACGAACTGGAACTGCATGTGCTGTGAGCTTTCAGCTAGAGCTTCGAGCTGGTACTTACCACACTTACCAAATATAGCATAGCTGTTCTCAAAGTCAGTAACTTCCGTCCTTTCCGTTATCCAACCACCCAACTCCTTACAGAGTGTGATGTTCTCTCTGTACGACAGCTATTTATCCTCCAAACTATTATGATGAAGCACTCGTTAACACCTCTAGATCCTTCTCTCATAGCCAACCGCAGACGACTCGATATAGTATGTCCTTCTAAAGTGTTTCACACAAAATTCGCTCATAGATTCTTTTGCTTTTTGGGATCATACCTTTATAATAAATTAAATTATCCTTTAAATATTTATCCTACGAATAGAAGGAAGTGCAAGAAAATAGTAGAACAATATTTAAAAGCCAAAACCTATGACGAAGTAGAAAATATATTAGAAGTAGACAGTTAGCACTTAATTAGTTTTAATTTATTCTGTTTTGTTTTGTTGTTATTTAGTAATACATTAATACAAGCACTAATATATAATAAGCTAAACACCATGCCTAAGATACAGGTAAATACTTACCTAGTTTAGGCATGCTACTAACACTAGTCTGCACAACGTATTAATTACTTTATGTATTAATACCTACTTAATCTTAACCTGTACAATGTATGTTCAATTAGAATAAGTTATATTCAGAAATAAATTTTATCTTATCTTATCTTATAATATCTGATGATTTTTCGATAATGAGGCGGAGCAGCGGAGCACCTGGCTGCCCTGCCAATAAGATGGTGGCAGTACTCAGTGCTCTGCGCACGATCGAATTTTTGCTTGATATAAATGAAACAACTACCCCGATGAGAAGTACCGCCTAAGTTTATTGAGGATGCCAAGTTTTTTACTAGCCGGTTTACCCTTAAAGTTCAACCCAATTGAATGAAGTTCGTGTGAGACCAAGTATTCCCAGGTAATGAACATATTGAGAGGGTAAAGCAAGGGGAAGAAATAAGATTGGGAAATCTCAATTCAAAATGGTAAAGCAAAATGTGAGCCTTTAAAATTTGGACGACGAATAATTTATTTTATTAAAATTTTTTTGTTAATTTAAAGAAAATGATAAACTTCGTAAAAATTTTATCGATAAATCATTTAATTCTATTCAATTTCAATTTTGTTCATATTTCCAATAAAAAGGAAACTTTGTTTTCGAGTATTGAATTATGTACATTATATTTTATTTCTTTTTAAATGTAATCTTTTTGTAAATTCTATTCGATAAAGCGTTTAATTGTTTTTTGCGCATGTTTTTTTCTGAGTTTACAGCTGCAGTATAAGTGTCAACTTTTTATCGTCAAAGTGATATCTTATAATAGATATTAAAATCATCCTTACCTTAATAAAAGGCACTCATTTGACTCCACTTAGCTAAAGCACTACTTCCAGTTTGGAAGGGATGTGTGCTAATGGAATGTTGCTCGGGGTCCTATGGTGTCCGGTGCGTTAGCATTTCTCCAACGCATCGCATTATGGAGATCAGTATAGCCAGTGTATTAGCAGACGGAAATGTCTAAACCACTCGCATACCTAGGCGAAAATATGTGAGAAGAGTTATGAAATTTGAGGAAGCGAAAGAAGTACGTAAGTAGCGCGACGTTTGGCGCTCCGTTAGGGATACGGCGTAAAAATAAGTAATTGTTTCTGTCCTTTGCACATTATCTTTGTCTTAACGTGGTATTTTATCGAGTAGTTCGCCTCCTGCGTAGATTATGTACCTATTTCTCATGATTGAGTCGTAAGAGCATGCATTTCCCTTTGTCTTTTCCGACATATTTTATTGACATACAATCGTAAGATTTATTTAAGTAGTCTCACAATCTGTCAAAAAGAAATCTAAAACATACATTGCACATAATACCACAATATATGAACAGTGTACCATTGATATAAACGTTATCGCTTTCTTGAAACACAGGCAGTTAGACGACTATCTATTACAGTTATTATTTCTGTGCGGCAATTACCCCACAGTAAATAATTTATAGATAAGCGTAAATGTCTACACATATATGATGTCAATCGTATCGGTTTAAAAGTTTTTAATATAACATTTTAAGTCTACCCCCCGTAAGATTTCTTTTTTAATTTTTTTTTTGTCTGCTATATTTTCCTCCGACTGGAGATCAGAGGTCTTTTACAGTTGCCACGGCGTAATATTTTTGGAGAGACTGAGATATCATACTGTACAATTACTGTAAATGTTACTGTACAGTAAATTACTGTACTGTACTGTAAATTACTGTAAATGTCCGGTAATGAATTTTAAAATGTACTTAGAAGTTTATGTGCTGATAACACTCAGGTCTCAAAATAAACAGACTACGTTTCTTCAATTAACCCTTAACATGAGATGTTGAACTTACGAACATGCAAACTAATGAGCTATTGAAAGTATTTATACAATTGACATTAATCTCTAAAAATATGAGGGTTTAACTTTTTCACAAGACAAATCCATCACAAAGATATAGGCGGTCCAGAAAGCGCACTATGGTTGTTCCAGACTTTACAGGGGTATACAGTCCTGCTCCCAAATACGAGTACATACTGACTAGTATTATATTAATACCCTCACGTAAAATTTATGAAACAGAAATTCTAATTTACAAGCTCTGACGAAAAATACTAATATCAAAAAGTGACGGAACGGGCTTAAAAAAAGTTTAATTACAATGTAATACAATACACTTCATTGAGAAGCAAGATCAAGATTACTAAGAGGAATGTAGGTACTTCAATATTATATCACAAAAACAATTTTTAATGCAACTCTAGAGTAAGGGAAAGCAATTATAATACTTTAATCTTTGGATAGCAATGTAATAATGCGTAAAGTTTACTAGGTAGTAATATTGGTACGACTTACCTTCCAATTTTATTTCCGAATGTAGTTCCGAATCTACAGTACAAATGCACGAGAGACGCTGAGAGATCGTTTTACAGACAGTAATGTACTCATCTTACCCTCGTTGTACATTTTTAAAAACATAATGTACACTAGAAACATTATAGACCTATTTCAAAAGAAAAGCGTTATTAATGGTATGGAAACTCGTATTCGTGATCAGCTAGTTGTTCCTAAATTTAAAACTCGTAGTCGTGATCAGCTCAGATCTGTTATTCTTAAATTTAAATTATTATAAAAGTCAAGTGGGTCAGTTTTGAGCAACTGTGTTCGTTTTATAATAAAATTCCCCAAGAAATTACTCAATTCACGGAAAAGAGATTTAAACTTGTTGTTAAACGCACATTGATTGGAAAAACATATTACAAAATTAGCGATTTCAGTGAAGATAAAACAATAGTCAGGGAATAAAATATTGTATTCTAAATAACTATTGTAGAATGATGTTGAAAAAATGATACTTGATGAGTTTCTTGTCGGTTCTTCTCAGTGTCCAGGTTTTCTTTATGAACCGAACTAAAGTAGATTTGACGTTCAAAAATACCTTGCAATTGGGTTTACTTGAATAAATTGATCTGACTTTAACTTTGAGTGAAATCGAATCTTTTTATTTTTACATGATCTGAGAATTTGAACCCATTTATTTATTATAGGTAGGCAATTTTAAAAATAATGCCGCATGCACATTCTATAGATTTTAATAATCTGCTATATACAATACAATTACACTAAGTATCTGTAGTATCTATTTAATTTTAAAAATAATATTGCTTGCACATTCGACCGTATTTATTTAATATATAGTAGTTTCTACACAAACTTAAACATTGTCCAGATTCACCATTGAGATTCACCCCTAGTAATCCTGTTCAAAAAAGGGAGAATAGTTGTCGAGGTCAATCACCCCAGCAGGACTGATCAAACAAATCCCCTATTGTTCGTACTGTCAAACTTAGTACAAAGTAAACAGCAACCAGCAAGTTTTGTCCGGACATCGTAATTTAATATGTAAGCAACAAACACGTGTCTGTTTGGTATTATTTTTCCAAATATAATGATCATCATTATGAGTTAAATACTCGTCCTGGAATATCATAGCAAAGTTCATATAAAATTGAACATGATACTAAAAACAATGATAACGTAGTTATAACATATAATTAGGTACATAATATTATTATAACAAACATATAATTTATAAGTATCAACGCTAAATAAAATAAATAAATAAATAATCGAAACAAACTAGGCAACAAATCACGTAGGTACAGATTTCATAAATTGTAAGTTTGTAAAATTATTTTTTATAACTATTCTATTGTTTTAATATATTTTTTCTATAAACTTCAAGTGTCCCAAAATTTTTAAAAGTACTTCTATTTGTTTCGAAGACAAGAGAAGAAAATGGTAAAGTCCATTAGAATATCCAATTTAACCCCTTCTTTAACTGTAATAAATATTTTTAAAGTGATGTGTGTGCCAAATAAGTGTGTACGTCGCGTGATTTCAAAGACTTAGTCAAATCAATTTATTCAAGTAAACCCAATTACAAGGTGTTTTCGAACGTCAAGTCTACTTTAGTTCGGTTCGAAAACAAAATCTAGACACTGAGAAGAACCGACAACAAAACTCTGTCACTACAAGAAACTCCGTCAGGTTTAGGAGAATATCGTATGTGACAGACAGATGGACGCCTAAGTGATCTTACAAGAGTTCCTTTTTCATTTTGTGATATATGAAATCTGAAAAATTTACTTTATCAGAGTAAATAAACATTTCATATCTTGTACAAAGATAAGATGCCCTTAATTTTATTAGTTTCATAATGGATTACGAACCCTTCAGAATTCAATACATAACTTTGTGACGGGCTTTCACAGATAAGTATCTTATTAGCTTAACGTATTAAGTACGGTAAATGCTCAAAATACCTATTTGTAATTTCGTGAGTACATGTAATCTAATGTTGTTGTAAAAATGAATAAAAAAAAATGGTACCTAGTGAACTTGTTCAAGAAGAGTAAGTAAGCAAAAAAACCGAAACCTCTTACCTCCTTGCAAAGTCATAGCAATCTTATCTTTCGATAAGAATGTTAACCAATTTCATTATATTCAAAAATAAATGAATAACAATGGTTATTCATTTATTTTGTTGATAAATAGGCATATAAACAATATGAAATTGTGTGCTAATAATTCTGTCTCTAGTTAAAATACTTTGTTAAGTTTCCTGTCAATATTCCGAAAGAAATATTTTTCAAACGGAAATTTATAATGTAAAAGTGTACGAATTGTTAATATTATTTTCATTTAATTGTACATTGTGGATCTTGTTTCATTTGCAAAGATAAGGATCCCTAATTTCCTTTACGAACAATTCACTCAGGACAGTTGTCGACGAAAGTACTTCCATGATTTCTGATTAATTTTCATCCGTTCAGTGTTTTAGTCAGAATAATAACTAACTAAGAAAAATCTTACATTTAAAATGTTTGAGTAGCTAATATAAGCGATGGCCATTGACATATTAAGAAGAACTCTTAACACTATGAACCTTTGACCCCGTAATTATGATACGTGCTCAAGAAAACATCGATATAAAATATTTCCCGGATATATGTAGGTAAACAAGATAAGTATTCATATTAAAAAAAATACGTTTTGTTTTTAACAACAGTATCTGCTAATTTTATTGAATTATTTTAAATGTGTACATTGTACAAGCATGTAACTTTATTCTTTAAATTCAATACTTGACATGGTCATATTTTTTCTGTCATCATAAACACAGATTGAAATTGTTTCCCGATTTACATCCTATTTTCATCCTAGTTTCACTGAACCAACAACAAATTGTTTACATTCTATTGTTTAGGAATCCTTGTACCCTCGTAAGCGCTAGTAATTCACATACGACAACGTTACAATATCATCCTAATGCAACAAAATTGTATGATACAATGTATAAATTACACGTAGAAGGCAAATTCGGTAGAATTCTATTTCGACACAAAGTTGAACATTCTAAATGCAATTTTAGTTAGTTACATCACAGGGGATATAATAATTGCTTAGAGACGGTATCGATCATTTACTCCCCTTCTAACCGAGATGGATTTCACCATTGTGCCCACTAACGCTGTGCAATCAATCATCTCAATAGCTAAAATCCCAAGTATTTGTATAATTTGCCCGAATGGCAGTGTATTTTCATATTCTGACTTTTTAGAAGATATTACCTGTATCCTCAATTCAAACGAAAACATATTAGACACCGTTGATACTTATAAATAACTAGCCAAGAGCTGTCAAATACGTGTATTATGTTAGGGCTTCATAGCAATTTCGTATAAACTAAATTTAAAAAAGTGCTTAATTTGGTTCAAAATTTACTTTTTACTTTTTTATCTGATTTTGAGCTACCTCAGAAATAGTAAAGATGACAAATTAAATAGGCTGTAACACACAGACAGACGAACAGACCAGTCGACTTCAATCTATCTAATTTTTTTTAATTATCACTTCTGACAACGATCATAACTACACACTTGTTTTATGTACATATAAAGAGATGTTAAATTGCAGAACAATAAATTATTCATTTGTGTTACCTATTTTATGTTTAGGCAAACCTAGAAGTATCTAACTTTTTAGTCAAACGTTGAAAGCAAAAAAATAATAATAAAAGCAAAATATACAAGCGATTAAGGTAAATTCATCTAACGTCGATTTGTACTGCACTTGTTGCATCTTCAAACATGTTACGGTTAAGGTTTCCTAACCTTTGTGGCAGTCCCAATAAATTCATTTTTATTCTGTATTTGTACAACATCGAACGTGCGGGTGTATATAGTCTTAAAAATGAGTGAAAACGCGTGAAAACTTTCTCTTTGCAAATACAGGTTCTTTAAGTTCGTTACTAATAAATGTAAGGATATTTTCTTATTCCCGACATGATAAAGTGGGTGACTTTTATTAAAGACGTATAATAAATCGATCGTCTTTATTCGTAGTAGGGTAGAGTTGCTATGAATGGGACAAGTCATGAATGGGACAAGTCATGAATGGGACAAATGGAATTATATCTGTACGTACAGTCTAAATTCAATGTATTGGTTATTTTTATGGCAACACCTACATGCAATCATTCGACACCAATTCGAAACTAACGTCACATCACAATCAGGAGAGACGAGCGACACGTCATTTTAATTTTTTGTGTTATTTTAGGGGTTATCTTTACACGTTGTTAACTCAATATAAAAGGTGTGCAATTTGTTCACCTCAAAGGTCTGTATCTGTAAGCCTATAAGCTAATTTGAATACTACATGTTAATTTGTGGTTGTCGCAGTGATACAGGTCTAGCGTGACCTGCATAACCACTTATGTACTTCGGTACAACTTCGGTCATTAATGATAAACGTCACTTTCATGATCTTTACTTTTATGATATTAGGATATTTAATTATTCATCATATTTATTTTCCTTTTAATATAGGCACTAAAATGTAAAGATAAATGAGAGATGAAGAACACAAAAAAGGGAAAATGTAGTCAAAAATGATAAAAATAAATACAAGAAAAAATGTAAAAGGAAAGATAACTCAGAATCTTCTTCATGTAAGAGTACAGGGTTTATTCCTTATTCAGATTCTTGTATAGCACTTCTCTCCGACGAAATTTTTCACACTTTTCTTCCAAAATACCAATAATTGCACCATATTTTAAATATTTTTCCAAATTATTACCTAACCCTTTCATAAACATTTTTTAATTACATAATATATGTTAATATTTACAAACTTACAACTACACATTATCTTAAATAATAAACTTCCTCGAAGTTGCCGCTTAGAAAGCTGTCATTGCTCAAGGTACCCAGCAGACTGGCAGCATTGCCTCTTTGAATAGCCAAACTGATTCGTTGGCGGAAGAAGCTGCCAGCCCGGGGGTCTCCCGAAGCCTCGACTAGTCTCTTACAAATATTATATGGGTATGTTTGCGCGAAAACACATTAAGAATTTGTTTCATATCTATCGCGAATAACTAATTTTCGTATTTGGTGAGAACCTTCTTCATGAGATTACATTTTATTTTAAATTTGAAAAATCATTGATATTTAAAAATATTTATAATTCTAATGTTACTTAAATTAAAATGTAAAATAATAATTTGAAAGTAAAAAAGAAGTGTAAAATAATGATGGAAATATTGGTTAATTATAAGTAATACCATTATACTTATTATATTATACCACATGATACCATTTCGTGAAAATTTCATAACGCTTTTTACCTTACAACATAATGATGTATTTTCTATGAATTCATCGTTTGATATTTTCTTGAGAGTATCATATTTTCTGATTATAACATTTCAATACCGTAAAAAAATTATCAAAATACCCTTTTGAAGTAGTATACCCGCTCCTCTGTAATAATTATGTTATATATCGCATTGTTAATTATATAGCATTGTTAATTATTATTTTATTTTTATTTTATTTATTTCTGCAACGATGGAGTGAATACTATGGAGAACTGTATGAGAGTGGCGACTCCGTCTCTGATACTGAGAGCGATTCTAATGAATGGCCACATTCGGGCCAGGGACTGGAGGATGCCATTAGTATGAAAGAGATTGAGAATGTGATAAGAAGTTTAAAATGTGGAAAGGCTGCGGTAAATGATGAGGTGACTGCTGAGATGATCTAGTATGGTGGTCCTAGGGTCTGGGATGCCTTCTGTGCACTCTGCAACCTTTGTTGGCAGAAGGGGGAGGTTCCAGAGGACTGGTGCACGGCAGTCATAGTACCTATATATAAAGGGAAAGGTTCCTATCTAGACTGTGCGTGCCATGGGGCCATCAGCTTGGTCAGCTTAGCGAGTAAAGTCTATACTAAGGTATTGACTGAACGTATGAAAGGCGTTTCAGAAAGATATTTGTGGGAGGCGCAAGGTGGTTTCAGAAACGGTAGGGGTTGTATGGATCAGATTTTGTCGCTTCGCGTTATCGTTGGAAGGTTTCTGGCTATAGGTCAGAAAGTTTTCTGCGCTTTCGTGGATCTAGAAAAAGCATTCGATAGAGTGGTGCGGAAGAAATGGTGGAGTCTTCTGCCTGAATATGGCGTGGAGGACTCCTTACTGCAGGCTGTGAGGTCATTATATCGTGGCCACAGAGCCTGTGAAGGATAGACGGTGACATGTCGCCCTGGTGTGAAGTCTGTTCTGGTGTCAGACAGGGCTGCGTGATGTCTGCCTGGCCGTTCGTGCTGTATTTGGACAGTTGCCTCCAGAGATTGAAAGGTAATATAAGTGGTATGGGATGTGACGACATAGTGGTAAACTGCCTATTGTACGCTGACGATGCTGTGCTAATAGCACCATCAGAAGCAGAGTTGCAGACACTAATCACGTGTATGAAAGAAGATTGTGAAGTAAAAGGATTGAAAATGAATGTGAACAAAACTAAGGTTCTGGTGTTCGAAAAAGAAGACGTACAAACGAAATGTGTGATTTGTGTAAATGGAAAATGTCTAGAACAAGCGAATGAATTTGTGTATCTGGGGAGTGCGTTTTCGAGGGATGGAATATGTGAGTTAGATGTGGAGAGACGGGTAGCAGCTGGCAATAAAGTGAACGGTGCTCTGTCCGCATTAGTGGGTAGTGTGAATATATCTAACACTGCTAAAATGGCCATCCACAATGCGGTGTTAGTGCCAACTTTGTTGTACGGTAGTGAGGCCTGGATATGCCCGAAATCAAGTGAAAGTATGATAAATACTGTGGAGATGCGGTCTCTCAGAAATATGTGCGGTGTCACGCTTTCGGACAGGATAAGCAATGATGAGAATCGCAATATGACAGGGTTGCACAACAGTGTTATTGTAAAAATGAAGAAAGGAATGCTTAGATGGTTCGGGCACTTGGAAAGAAAGAGTGATGAAAGACTGACGAAGGAAATCTACAGAAAGTGTGGTAAAAGAAGCCAAGGAAGACCAAGGCTGACTTATGAAGATCAAATAGCCAGAGTGTTAGCAGACGGAAATGTCAAAAGCACTCGTATACCTAGGCGAAAATGTGTGAAGAGAATGATGAGTTTTGAGGAAGCGAAAGAGGTGTGTAAGGACCGCGACTCCTGGCGCTCCGTCCTCTCTGACTACCCCGTTGGGGATACAGCGTGAAGATATGTTATGTTATGTAATTATTATTTTTACAAAATGAAATCACACTTTATCAAAGAGGAATGCTTAGATGGTTCGGGCACATAGAAAGAATGAGTGATGAAAGACTGATGAAGAAAATATACAGAGCGAAAGTGAGTGGTAGAAGATGTCAAGGAAGACCAAGGCTGACTTATGAAGATCAAATAGCCAGAGTGTTAGCGGATGGAAATGTCAAAAGCTCTCGCATACCTAGGCGAAAATGTGTGAGGAGAATGATGAGACTTGAGGAAGCGAAAGAAGTATGTAAGAACCGCGACGCTTGGCGCTTTGTCCTTTCTGACTACCCCGTTAGGGATACAGCATAATGTATGTATGTATGTATGTACTTTAGTAATGTATGTACTTTAGTAATGTATATACAGAGATATTCAGAAGTACTGTTAGATAAAATTAATTAGAAACATTTATTCTTAACCAATCTTTTCTCGTCCCTGCTACGTAACATACGAACCCATCGACCCATCGCGGAATTCATACAGACCTAGATAATTTGGAAAATGTAAGTTTTCTACCTGAATGGGTTTCTTGCCGGTTCTTCTCAGTGTCCAGGTTTTCTCTTTGAACCGAAGTAAAGTATAAAATATCTAAAAATACGGGAAATTAACGCGATTACCTTTTATTAGTAGATTTGACATTCAAAAATACCTTGTAATTGAGTTTACTTGAATAAATTGATTTGACTTTGACCGACCCGAAGGTGTCAAGCGTTCAAAATTAAAATTTCACGTTTTTCAATAAATAAGTCCTGTCATCACTACACCTTATAAAAAATATGAGTTGTGTTTTATCATTTGTTTCTTTGGTAATTGCTAGACATGAATACACAAATTCAGAAAATCCTGTATCACCCAGCGTCATTGATAACAATGAAGCAACAACTAAGTGGATATGTATGCTAATAATTATTTCCATTTCTATCTCGTGCCATCGAACCCGGCTGGAACATCATAATTTATTATCCAGATGACTAGAGTTATAACAAAATGACTCACAAGTTCGAGATCTGAGGGTTCCGAACCCTTGATCTTATGCCGAGTCATAACTCCACTCAATTTTGTACAGTAAACCACGCAGATAACGATATTTTCCATTCGTAAGAAATTACATGCGAATTTCGTACTTACACATACCTACTATAAAGCTTACATTGCTTTCAATGTCAAATATTAGAATGAAATGTGAAATTGTTACATAACAAATAGGCTTGTTGTACATGAGCAATTTTATATAACAAGTTCTGTTTGCGACTGATAGATGAGTGATGACAAGAAATACCAATTTTACATAACATAGGTAAATACATAACATATTCCAGATATTATTAAATTTAATAAAATTAATGAATGATAAGATTTGAGGAAGCGAAAGAAGTATGTAAGGACCGCGACGCTTGCCGCTCCGACCTCTCTGACGGTCCGTTGGGGATACAGCGTGAAGATATGTACGTATGTATGTATTAAATTTAATATCATGTAATAAAGTATTTCATTATCACGAAGATCACTGTTAAGAATAAATACCTTGGCGATCGAGCTTTACTTGGAGTTTTATTAAAAAAAAAAGTTTCCGAGCACATTGCAGAATTTGAATCCGCCCACTTCAGCATGGTAGACCTACACACTAGCCACTCTAGCCATTGGGCTATTGAGAAGGTTAACTCTGTTGCAAATTGCAAAAACAGCACTCACACATCTACATTTTATTTGATTTTATTTGCCTCACTTTGTAGTACGGAACAGGCTGTCTGAAGTTATGAAGTCAATGCTTTTATCATTCTTTTTCATTTTATTTCTTTATTATTTTTTTTCACTTGATTTCCTTAGTACATTATTAAAGTGATAAAATATGTGTTTTTAATAGGTACATTCAGTCAAGAAAGTATCGGGAATGGATGATTTGTTTATGGTTCCAAATTCAATTTTTTTTTTCTTTGTTGTTGTTACATTGGCACAACTGTTTTCCATTTCGTTATTTAGATTAAATACAGTGCTATTTTCAGTTATGAAATTCGCAAATATCATTCTAGTGTATATTGCGAATTTCATAATGGACAAAAACATCGAACAAGGAGTTTGTCTTAAATTTTGTATCGCCAATGGAATTTCGTGTTCGGAGTCACTGAAAATGTTACAGAAGGCTTACGGTGAATCGACTTTATCAAAAACACGTGCTTATGAGTGGTACAAAGCGTTCAAAAGCGGTCGAGATGTGATGGAAGATTTTCCTCGCTCTAGTAGGCCATCAACGTCTGCAACTGAAGTTAACATCGCAAAAGTGAAGGAAATAGTGACTCAAAATTCTCATTTAAGTTTGAGAGAGATAGCCGTCGAACTTTCTGTGTCTCACGAGTCGATCCGTACATTTTAAATAATCACTTGGGTTTGAAACATGTTTCCGCTCGGCTAGTCCCAAAAGACCTGAATTTTCTCCAAAAACTCAATCGCATAAGAGTCGCTGAGGACATGCTAGAACGAGTCAATTCCGATCCAACATTCATGAAACGCATTGTTACTGGTGACGAGACGTGGTTTTACGAATTTGACATGCAAACTAGTCAACAAGCTTCGGAGTGGCGCCTTCCAACTGAACCGAAACCGAAAAAACCACGCCAAAGTCGATCAAAAGTCAAAGTCATGTTGACTATTTTCTTTAACTATTGTGGTGTTGTGCACTGTTGTGCTGTTGAGAAGGTAAACTCTGCTTCGAAAATAAAAAAAGTTCAGAAGTTTAGAGTTCAGAAGTTTTAAGTGTGTGAAAGACGGAGAAAACGATTTTTCCCAGAATGGAGAACCTAGCTAGATCGGTTTTTCGCCTCCCTCCCTATATTGTAAATCAAATACAATAGAATAAAATATTATATATACAAATATTGTTCGTTTAATATAATTGTAGATAATACGTCCCTTTGTATTCCTATAAATGTCATATGAGGCCGCTAAGTGATTCAGACAATATTCACTATATAAGGTTAAGCTTTTTTAAACGACAATAGACTAGCAGCTTAAAACTTTTACGGTTCTAAGAAAATCGATATTTAGGAGATCCGATAAAATATCGAAGGAAGTTTCAATGTAAACTTTACTACTTTTGCACAAATAGGGTTCACATTCTTACTAGTAGTTTTCTTTCAGACTTCGTTTTTTATGAAAAAAAACGAACTCTGAAGTCTGTCTATTTTTATGAAATAAAAACAAAGCTAACTATGGTAGACTCGTCTGGTGTACTGACTTTTGACCTCTCTTTACCTCTTTAACCCCATACAATCAATGAAATAAATTTTGTATTTGTCATTTCAGAATGCGGAATTACAAAAGGAAAACTGATTGTGGTACGAAGTCCGTCGAGTTAATTCAGCGTGTGGTTCGTTTAGTTTAAGAAAAAAAAAACAAGTTAAGAGGAAGATTTTAGCAGGAGAAAGTAAGTAAAGTTCGAGTTCTGAAGAGGAATGCTTTTGATAAATTCAGCACCGAATCCGATTCGGTGCTGGTTAGGTGGCCGAATTCTATCTCTGGTATATCCTGAGGATGCTTCGTTGAGAGGCGAAACACGTGTCGATTGGTGATTTTTAGAGTTTGAGCGGAAGATGGCTAGAGATTTTGGGAATTTATCACGTGCGATGGATTTCCGCAAAGTAACACCTGAATTTATACAATAATGCTTTTATTTGATTTGCTATGAGTCATATTTAGACAGCGTCCCTGAGGAAGACTGGGTGCAATGCTTTATCTGTAAGGGTTGGGCCCATGACAAGTGCACTAACAGGACTTTGACGTCTTCAGCATAATCATATCTGTAATAATTGTGATTCGGACGATAACTACAATACTTTTTTTAGGCTTTTTTTAAGTTTCTATATTGTATGACTGAAAATATACATGTTTAAGTCAATTTTATACGGATAGTAATTGTAAATTTTGGAACAAAAATTCAACTAAAGACTTGTTATTAAGAGAGAAATGCTGTGGCATAGTTTTGAGCTCAGTAATAAATATGATTAGTAGTCTATATCTATATTTTTCCTAATAAATGTAACGAACAGTTGATTTTTCGTAATAAATATAAAAAATTGTTAATTACATTGAATCACCTTTTATTTATTTGCTTTAATCAACTAAAATCTGCTGTTTATTCATACTGGTCCTATATGATCCAATTACTGGTCCTTTTTGCCCCTTGAGCGGGGTTTAAAGAACCACTCGAACTAACTTTCTAAATTTTCAATATCTGGCGAGGCATGAATTAATAATATACTTTAGTAATTACGTTTAAATGAAGGATTACGCTACTCATTGGCGTTTGGATCTTTTCCAGGAACCTTATAGTTAAATAGTTACGAAGCAATATTAAATTGGACCTTTTAACTCCACCCTATCCTACGTATAGACGCGGAAAAATGTTGTTTTTATAATATTCGTCATTCCACAGTAAACTATTTCCACATAAAACAATGATGGAAACCTCACCTACTACTAAATCACGTGCTTGTTGAATTTTTAAGTTATTGTTAGAGTCATATTTGAATTATCATATTTTTTAGCATTCCGATTAAACGAGGTAAATCTAATATAATCTTTGTAATCTAGAGGTTAAAAGGAACAAATTGACATATGTTTCATTAACATCCGCTGCCCATATAAAAATAAATTGTCTCCACTGGTGTTCCCATCTGGAGATGCGTAGAGAAGTTTTGATTCGATTTTGAACTATCTACTGTATCCAAACACTTTACTGGGCTTTTCATTCACATTATAAATAACAATAAGATTATATGTAATAATTTCAGCGAGTATTAGATATTATTTCTTTTTTATTACTTAATTACTTAAAATTTCCTTACTAAATGAGCTCAAGAAATTAACTCAACCTTAGTTTTTATGAAAAAAACAAAAATGTAGCCATTATTGTTTAGGAATAACAAAGTAACTACGATATTTTAATTCCTTAATAACATAGGTTATTAAGGAATTAAAATATAAAAAAAATACGGAAAGAAAAATATGCCTTCCATGTATTATACCCATGAAGCACTCAACCTATTGAGCAGCAATGTCATTTATTTTGTATGAAAACAAATTACATCTATGGTGAAGACTGTTGCAGTTACTGGCGTTCTGTTTTATAGTTTGATTTTTTCTGTTTTTGCCATAACACCGAATAGAGTAATAAGCCATTACATAAATATTTAAATATATGTCTAGTTTTGGTTATGTACTGCTTAATGCGAGCGAGAGTTGATACTTGTTAGTGCAAATAAACTGAGCAGTGGTGAATAAAATGGTGCGATATTTCATCTCTATAGGTTGATTGCTCTATGATTATACCATACATTACCACAAATTACACCGTACATATTATACCACATTCCTAATTCATTGTATTTTGGCATCTGCTTCTCTCTCACTCTCATTCCCAGCTTGTCTTCCGACATAGGCCTCTCGCAACTATTTGCATTCCTTTTTGTTCCTTGTTTCCTTGGCCATAATGGTCCTGTTATCTTTCTAATATCATCCTGCCACCTTTCTAATTGTCGTCCTTTACTTCTTTTTCCATCCCTTGGGTACATTGTAATTTTCCTCGTCTATTTATCCTTTGAATATCTCATTATGTGTCCTGTCCAATTCCATTTTTGCTTCTTCACCACTGTTTCGGCATCTTTTTAACTTCGTGTGTTTCTTGATTTGTTTTATGTATACCTCATCTTTTAATTTTTTTTTCTGTTACACTTCTTTCTATTCCATTCTAACATACTTTTATTTTATTTTATTGTTTTTCTGTAAGTAACCATGTCTGACACTCGTAATAATAATAATAATAATGTTCTATTTGCTAGAATGCGGGTAGTTACATAAAACATAGATAAATAAGTTTTCCTTTAAACATTCTACTAAGAGATAGCATGCAAATATTCAATATCCAAACTAAATTACTACTACTATTATAAATAAAAATGTAAACATTCGTTTGTTCAAAATCTCAAATCTACGAAAGTTCTTTATCGATTCCTTTGGAATTGAATTTACAATTTTCACTAAAAATTTTTATTTCGTGAGATTGTGTTCTTTCTTGTCAAAAAACATAATGATATTTCATATTTGATCACTCCTCTTTCTCTAATAATTTAATTATAAATAAGACAGAAAACCTAAATATTATGCTACTGTAAGTACATACCTACATGATGAGATTTGAGCAGGCAAAAGAAGTATGTAAGGACCGCGATACTTGGCGCTCTGTCTTCTCTGATTATTCCGTTAGGGATACTGCTTGTGGATATGCATGTATGTACATAGGTATGTATAAACACAGTACATTCTTGTTCGTAGGTATGCGAACCATAAATAAATAATAAATTTCACACTGCCAAAATTATTTCGTATTTAACAAGCGCAATTAGAATCAACAACTTATTAAGAAGGATTGCTTCAAGTGTTTATCAAAGAGGCAAATACGTCCTACTTCTACTGCCCACTTTAGTAAGTATTAATGTAGAAACGTTTAATTTGTTAGTATTTATTACCTTAATCGAATTTCTTGTTCATTATGACACCATATTTGCATCTATACGTTGCTATCCATGGCTTCAACTTCACTTCTTGTCAACATTACACAAAGCATAACAGTCACACTGCGTGCTGATTTTCCGGTGCCAGAATAACGGCATTGTAACCAGTTTGCAACCTGACGCTGAGGTACCCCACGATCTTTTTGCAGTAACAGCACACCTCAGGCACATTTCTCAGTCTTTTATTTTACTAATTTGGTTATATAGTCCTGTATTGCGTTTTCTGTATAATATAAATAAATTATTTGTCTCTCTAATACATTTAAGAAAGACTATTCATTGAGATAACGTGTTGAACAGACAATAGCTTCAGAAACCAGTAAGCATCATTTACCTTCACGACTTGTACACATCTTACAATATTTACTAACGGGTCTATGTCGCGTTTATACTTTAAGGCTAGTTACCTATTTTATCTCGACGTTTCGACCGGATTGCACCGATCGTGGTCACCACAGTGGTCACGAGCAGACTGCTGAGGATGAATAACGTCTTCGTAGCGTGCGGTTTTTTGCAACTGCCCACACTCATTCAACGCATTTCTTAATTTTTGTTATTGTCACTGTCGGTACTTCGACACACATACGAAACAGGCATACATCTACACACTGGCGACGTCTGGTTTTCCGGCTCCGGACACACTCACTGATGACAGGATTCCATGATGTTGATAAGCGGTATCCATCTTCCCGGTTGAAATTATGGTATTTCTTGATTTCAATTCTTGAGTTGCAAAGAACCGCACGCTACGAAGACGTCATTCATCCTCAGCAGTCTGCCCGTGACCACGATCGGTGCAATCCGGTCGAAACGTCGGGATAAAATAGGTAACTAGCCTTAAAGTATAAGGGCGACATAGACCCGTTAGTAAATATTGTAAGATGCATCATTTACCGTTAATATTCAAGGTAAAACTCATACCTGCTCATGGATGTAGCTTGCAATTTTTCAGACAAGCTTAAAGTTCCTTAATTTTGTACGCGTTCCCGAGATAACAAACGCTCGGTGCTATTTCATTACATAAGGTCTAAAATTAAATTACGTTTACGCTGTGTTGGCAGAGTTACCGTCAGAGTAAGCCAAAGTGAATTTGTTTTGTTTGGTAATTAAAATTTTTTCCGACCTTTGTGCTGCGCTTTTTATTGTTAGGTAACCTATGAAATGGTTACCTTTTCATAGGTTTAGACCCACGCATTGAACATGCAAACACTTTTCTGTCGACGTCTCTTTTTTAAATTAACACGTGGCAATAAGCCAACCGCGCTTTGTGTGAATATTACTATGTAACATTTACCTTATTTCAGCTCTTTCACTCTAACCATTTATAAAATAAATAGCTCGAGTTTTTTAAGCTTTCCATTTAACGATTTCATTATTATATTATATAAAAAAATTTAAAATAGTTATTGGTTTTAGAATTATTTTTTTTTAATCGTGCTGACAACGCAATGGCACATACTTTGCGCTTCCTGTAGTCATTCGCACCACTTCCAATTATATATTAACGCTCCTACCGTAGCACTTTTCCTACTGTCGCGTACGCTGTCATACATACGAAACAGGCATACACCCTCGCATACATTTCCAGAGGAGGAAGGAAGGAACCAGAACAATTCCTACCTATAGGAACACCCTTTGGTATCCTCGTGCGACCTGGATGGCCACCTTGCACTACTGGCTAATTTTACCTACATATTCTCTGACTTAGCCTTTATTATCATATGGGCGTTTGTAGTGGACCGAAGATGGTACGGCTCCAACCAATCTCAATCCGAGTTCCAGGCGCTTGAAGTGCCTTCGAAATCTCAGCAACTGCTACTTTTAATTAACTAACGATGGTTAGAAATTATTGGGATAGAAAAAGACTATCACCTAAATTCATCATCAACGTGAAATTTGTTTCTGAATTAATTGTGAGCTGAGTATTTGTTCAATTTAATTCCGTTTAATACAATATCGATCAAAATATCTTATAGTAATGGCTACATACCCGCCCGGTGGTCGAAATGCAACCGCAAATATAAAAGTAAAGTTATGAATTCTTTGGCGACAATCTCTACTCTGTGCGAAAAGGACTGTCCTGTTTTGCCTTTGCCTATTTGTATATATACGTATCATATATACAAATACGTAGTATATAGATTTAGCCTTCAATTAATCTAAATTTTCTATACGGCTTACAATAAAACCGCTATAAGTTGCACTCGTTTAATAGGTAACTTATTGCTCTTTTACTGTGGAAATTCCGTTCAAATGAGCTTAACCTTACACATATGGCTTAAAATCACCATGGTGGAAAATTTAAAGTTCGGTTTTATGACAAAAAACTTTATATGCTATAATGATGATAACCACTTTATATTGTCACTAAATCTGTGTTTAAGTTTAGTTTGATGAGTAGAGCACAGAGTTTGTTGCTTTTTTTGTGCTTTTAAACAGAGACTTCACTAAAAACTGTCATTTCGGGAACGTTTTTGGAAAGTTAGTAAACTGACCAAAAATTTCGATAGTATTTTTTTCTCAGCGATTTTAAATATAGTGTTTTTTTTTAAATAATACTTCTGCAGGTTAATTTAAGTAATGAAAACTGTTAAATAGCGTACATTTTGTATGATTTCATGAAGATAGTATTATAAATCGTACTTTAGGACGCGTACCCGAAATGACTTTCCGTATACCTATACATATATTAAAATAATTTAAAATTCAATTTATTTTTCAAGTATATCGTAGAATGTGCAGTTTAAATAAATTAATTTTAGTATTTCATTATGATCATTTACTCAATAAAGTTAGGATTTCAGTAATTAATTTGTTGGTGAAGCAAATTTTCCATCTTGGTGATTGTGAGCCATATGTACATTGTACATCTATTTATAATTTGTTTATGTTATATATGGAAGAAAGAAAAAATATATTTTTGAGATAAAGTTGTCGGATAGCAATTTCTAAAAGATTTTTCTGAAAATGATGTAAAAAAGTAGCAGAGTGTAACTTATGAGACATTTCAGATACGTAATGTAGAGCTTTCATTTATTACTCCACGCGAAGATTCCAAAAAAATTTTTAACTTTCTTTTCAAGCCCCTAAAATAAATCTCCAAAAGTTAAAATTCAACTTTTGGGCCAACACAAAAATTGGGCAAAAAATATAGCGGTTAATGGTTAATTTTCTTAAAGGCCAACACTTATTACACTAGACCTTAATAGATTCAATATAATAAGTGTTGGCCTTTAAGAACATCAATCGCAATTTTTTTGTCCAATTTTTGAACGGAAAATCAATAATAGGCACCTTTATTGGATTCCGACATAAAATATCTCAATATGAATTAAGTAGATACTTATTTATACGTAAATTAATCTGAAAGGTGCACTTATACATTTTCAAAATTTTAATCAACGATACAAAGAATAAAAATGAGAATGTAAAGCTCCTAAATGTGTATTTAAAGTAATTTAAAATACTAAACGCACATAACAGCGATGCGCGCACCTAGAAACCGCAAGGAATTCTTGTGGAGAATTTCATTAAATTCCCGCTCGCTTATTGATATGGGTGCCGGTGCCCGGGGCTGGCGCGCACTTTATTAAGAAATCATATAGATGTCTGCGGAAACGGAGTACGTGACAATACGCCGCCGTATTGCTCTGCGAGGAAGAGACAATGAACAATATTCCACGATTATTGAGACCTTAATTGAAAAGGTTCCGTACCATACCTATATTGATTGCAAGAACTGTCTAAATGTTACAATAAAAAAACATTGCTATTCTATTAGTTCATAAACATAGTATTTTGATTTTGCTCTCGTTAATTGGAGGAAGTATGTATAACTTGTATATTATACCCATGGAGCACTCAACCTATAGAGCAGCAATGTCATTTATTTTGTATGAAAACAAATTACGTCTATGGTGAAGACTGTTGCAGTTACTGGCGTTCTGTTTTATAGTTTGATTTTTTGCTGTTTTCGCCGTAACACCGAATAGAGCAATAAGCCCTTACATAAATATTTAAATATATGTCCAGTTTTGGTTATGTACTGCTTAATACGAGCAAGAGTTGATACTTGTTAAATAATAAATAAACCGAGCAGTGGTGAAAAATTTTTATTAAAAATAATTAAACCGCCTTCAAAAAAGACACTGAAAAGTAATATAAAATATTCTTTACTAATCAAAACTCAAGTACAATTGAAATAACTTTATAAATACGATACACATACCTACAGAATTAAATTTGACAGTTACTGCAGTCGGTGTCAAGCCTACCAAACTAATAGACTTTCTGTTGTTGCACATTGATTTGGCACCGACTTCAATAACTGTCAAATTTAATTATATAGGTATGTGTATCGTATTTATAAAATTATTTTAATTATACAACATAAGAATGATTCTCGAAAAGAAAGGAGAATCGTTGTCAATTGAGCTAAAGTTGCGTTGCGACATGTTGACATCAGGCTCCAAAATCTTGTATTTAAGGCGACGCATTGATAAATAATAATTTAATGTAAAATAGATCCACTGTTCAAATGCAAACGTGCGGGCCCTAGCTTACAAAAAATACGAAAAAACAGTTAATTTCATTTATTTGAAAAACTATAAAAAAATTAAAAAATCCAACTGTCATTTTGAAAAATATGTTTATATTAAACTATGCAGAAAATTGAGAAACATAAATCGGTCCCGTTGCTCCGAAAAATGTAAATCTCTGTTTTAAAAGAGGTTATTTGTTTTTTTTTGTGTTACAAAAGTTAACAAATCATGTATGGTAAAATGAAGTCAATAGAATGAAGAATCAGGTTGCCAAATATCACTTTCATACGTTTTGTAGTCACATAGAAAAATTAAGATCCCTAATGCTTCGCCTTAAAGCGCTGTGAGCAACAATACGCCATGTTTACATAATATTATTCAATTCAGTTGCGTTTTAATTTTAAGAGCAAGGCTCTCTATGATAACATGTGAGTGTACGGAGAACTCACGATATGTCGTGGGTTTAAAACTGTTTAGAATGGTTCTTACCAAGACATGAATAGCATTTTCTTTACCAATTCTAATATAATATTTATAATTGCATCCCTTTATAAATATGTTTTATTTTATTCGTATTTAATGACTTAATATTATTAATGTACAATAAATATTATTATTTGTATATGACAACTAATATTAACGTGATGAGTCTTTTAAAATGCATGAGTCAATAAGTGTGAATGTCAAAAGTTGCCACTAGGCGACGAATCATGCACGCGCTGTTTTATTGCAGAGTATTGCGTCGCGGATGTCGTTGCAAAAAATGTTTGGCTACATCTCCAAGGCTCGATGCTCAAGGTCTCTGAGAACTACATGCGCCTTAAATGTTTACAGTAATGAATTTTTGTTTCTGTGAAATTTTCTGTTAGGAGCAGTACGGCTTCGTGACACAACACTACAATTCAAATGCTGAACTGCTGCTAGCGCTGCGCATCACCTGCCGGCATACCACAGCGACCACGTCGGCACCTTCTCTTGGCGGCACGCCCGCCTGGCTAGATGACCGCCGGATCTACCGCTGGCAAGTACAGTGGCATACCCGGCGGTCGTGTCGCTGGCATAGTGTGCCTTTACTAGTTAATCCTACCACCAAACGAAAATAATTGCAATGTTATGCTCCGGTGTGGAGAGTAAATTTTTCTAAATTGAACTTGGAGTCTAGATGTTGCTGAGAGCAACGTTGTGTGGCACCATTATTAAGAACTTAGTGCTCAGTTTGAGGTCATACCGTCAGTGTAATTGTCTGAAATATTATTATCACCTTTAAAATGTTCCCAGCCTATATAATCTATAGCCTATAGAATCTAATAGGCTCGGAACTGTATGAACTGTATGACCTCAAACTGAGCACTAAGTTTGTAATATAGAATGTATAGGCTGGGAACATTTTAGTAGCAGTCTCCCTCTATAGCAGCCATTCCCAAAGCGGGCGATAACGCCCCCTTGTGGGCGCTGCAGGCCTAAAGGGGGGCGGTAAGAGACCCAGAAAAAAAATGGGGGCGCTGTGTAGAGGCCTGGGGGGTGATTTGTAATTTCATTTAGCTAGGAGGCATCTTAGACAACGACTGCATGAGCTCTCGACTCAGTAGACAAAATAAGTTTGGGAACCAGTGCTCTATAGTATAGAATTCCTCTATAGTATAGGGAGACTGTGTTAAGTGAGTTAAAACTTTCGCAGTGGTCGTTCTGGGCATATTACAAAGAGCTTCAAATTCTACGGAATGCTTTGGAGCCTGCCTGACACTGTACTAGCAACCGCCTCTCGCCTCCCTCGCACCTTCGCATCCTCCCTCCTCGCACCTTCGCAGTGGGCTAAGACGGCATAGGTTCTCATTGGCGTCGCCTGAGGCCTATCTTCCTCCTCCCTTTCCTTTCCTTAAAGGACCTCGACGCACCCGTGATTCCCCGGATGTCGCAGGTGTCCATGGGCGGCGGTGATCGCTTTCCATCAGAACTCACTTGCTCTCTGCCCACTCTTTTATAAAAAAAAAGTCGACGATTCTGACATCCAGGCAATAGAAGAATAATATGCTACTCCCGGGCTAGGGATGAACCTCTTATAGACTTACGAAACAAATGAGTACCTGTGTTCATAACATGTATTACTGACGTTAGTCATCACATGAAAGAGAAAACATCTAATTAGATCTACATGAATTTAATTAAACCTGGAAAATAGAGTTCATAATTAAATTTACATAACTTTCCTTACATTCACAAAACCGCAAGACAAAACTTTTGCTACAACCTTGTAACGACTCGAGCTGATTAGAACTCAAACTGTATTAGCTCTACCATTACAACATGACCACGAGTGTATTATTTTAACACAGGAAAGAAGTACTAACGTAAGTTAATAAGGTCAAAAAACATATTACCTACCTATATAAAATACATGTAGGTACATGATGTTTTTAAGCTTTCTAACCTAATAACCAGAACTATAATGTGGTTGATCAACGATTTTTTGTATTTGATAAAATATTTTCATTTATTGTCTTAAAAACTGAAAAGGATAGATAATCTTTTTTTTTAATAATACTCCATACAATTACACAGATTGTGTGACCCCAAACTAAGCAGTAAGCTTGTACTATGGGTACCACACAACGAACTCTGAGGGAATTCCCAGTAACACCCAGACTCCAAGCCAATTTAGAAAAGTTCGTTTCCTAAATTGACCTGAAAGTCCTTTGTCTCCTGGACAACCACTTAATTAAGGAAAACTAAAGAAGCTTTATGATAAATACAATATTTACGTACGAAATGCATTTTTCGAGTAATTTTTGTGAGGAATTTAGAGATAGCAGTGCGACAAAAAATAGTTGGTCGATCCATTAACTTTAGATAGTACTTTTTTTAGCTCGACGTTTCAATGTATCTGTCGTGGTCACGGGCAGACTAATGACTATTATCTACCTACTAAGATATAATGAAAGAATCTACTTCAAATATACAGTAGGCTTATGCTTCAAAATATGCTTCAAAAGTAAAATAAAGGAAATAAACTATCCCGGATGTAACACGATTCACATCATTTAATCCAATAAGCGGAACGGCCGCCACTTCGCTGGAAAACAGCAAACCGAACATTGATTTCAGTATTGCTTTTATATTTTATTTGTTTTTATTGAAATATGTTCAATAAAATTGCGGTCGATCAACTTTCGGGTGTAAATGTCTATCGCGATTACAGGCGGGTCGGCTTATGTTGGTTGACTCGCTTTTGAAGAACTTACGCTAAGCAGAGTCTATCATTTCATTATATCTATGCATATTTCATTATGAGATATATTTATACGTCTTTCTACACTAATATTATGTCTCAGTACTTTATAACTAAGCCCTTTAAAAATCCAAGAAATAAGTGCCTATCCTCAGTTCCTTATAATTATATGCCTGTAATAAGCCTATGTATTTCCACGTGCCATGAAGACTAACAAAAGGCATATTTAAACCACAGGGCCAAGCGATACTTGAATGATTTATCAGCTGTTGTACCTAAAGGTTAGCAGGTATATTTGTTCTAAGCTCTGGCCTAAAAGACGAGCTTTTCCAAATTGTTAGCAGTTCAGACCTCATTGATTAAGTATCAAATTATTCCGGGTTCGCCGTATAACAACCATAGTTCAGCCTCAGAATAATGACATGGCATAGAGAAGTGATTCTGAAACGATAATGGCGATGAAAATCTTTGGAAACACCTAAATATTGTATGTATCCCTGAAATAAGCAAAACCTGGTTTGATGTTTGGTAGTTATGTAAACATAAAAACGACACGCACGCACAAGTAACCAAACTATGCCTTGCATTATTGGTTCACAGACAACTCCAAAAATTATTGTTTTTTAACCTCCTGTTTAAGCCCTAAAAGAGCCACCATACTTACTATTGTTAGCAACACCGACGAATAAACATAAAGGGGAACACTGTCGCCCTCTGGAAGAGCGCGACGGTGTTCGTGACGTCATAGAAAAAAACGACTGTCGGCTTGTTCTCCATTACCGCTCGAGATTATATAAATCAAAACTCGAGCGCTTCACGTCTCTCTATTGCTTTTAACCTTCACAACTGCAGCACGAAGTGTTTGAATACAAATTAATTAATTATTTATTGATATTAAATATTAATATTAATCGATAATTGAAGTAAATTGTGTTCCATCGCTATAAGTATCTACCTTAGTATTTAATTCTATCGTAGCTAACACTTATATCTAACTATTCCATATAGCTGGTTACATCAAATGGTTTGTGAAATCAATGGCTGTGACAGATTGTCAGACAGATGACACCGAGGTGATATAACAAGTATATCTTTTATCCAATTTTGAAATGGGAGATTAAAAAGGGTCTTCAGATAGGACGGGATAAGGTTTTCATAGCATCAACAACGCACAAGTACTACTGAGAGCTTATTGCGTACTTATTTAATTCAGAAAATGAAAATAAATTTAACATTTAAGACTCATTGATGAACGTCAATCAAACACACTTTTAAAAATGGGAACGCGGAAATTAAAGCTATTATGTCGGTTCCACTTATGCTCATAACGGCAGTTGCGCAACTATATACTTTTTAGAATCAAACTGACCTAATATAAGTAATTTAAAATTTTGAAATTTCGTTTTGGCAAACCACTACAATTAATTCAACTAAAATAATGAAATGGGTTTTTCACAAATACATATTTAACTAGTCTCACTAAGTATAGTAAATGGAGTGAACATATAGTTAAATCCATATTATAATATCTAGACAGTAGGTATTTTAAGTTTATTATTGTAATTCATGTGTTATGCTTCGGTGGTTTGGGCATATAGAAAGAATGAGTGATGAAAGACTAACGAAGAAAATCTACAGAGCGAAAGCGAGTGGTAAAAAAAGCCAAGGAAGACAGAGGCTGATTTATGAAGATCAAATGGCCGGGGCGTTTGCCGACGGAAATGTCAAAAGCACTCGCATACCTAGGCGAAAATGTGTATTTAATTAGGTCAGGTTCATTCTAAAGTTGCGATAACCATTAAAAAATAGCTTTTCTATGTTTTTGAAATAATAAAGAAATTACAGCAATTTTATTAAATTTTGCTCTGAAATAGTTACGACACCTTAGAATTCCACAACAATAGCACTTTGTCACGTAGGTGTTCTCTTCAGCTTCACAACAATTTCAATCACATCCATTGTACATGTAATAATTTTGTAACCTTTCAATAAATAACAGGAGCGAGAATAAAATAGATTACCTACGGCTATATAATAGTCTGATTTTAGCCTTTGATTTTTAGGCAATTGTCAAGTAGTCGTCATGAGAATTATCTATAAGCGAGGTAGCATTATATTAGTCGAATAAAAGTAGTCGCATAATGTAGTCAGAAATAATTTTAACTCTAATCGCCGTTATGTACTGTCAGACAAGTAGTGTAATGTCGTCTGAATAAGCTTAAATTTAAGCGGAGCTGCAAGCGTATTTATAGTAGTAAAAATTAACAGTAAAATAAGTAAAAGTCTAATAAATGACACTTAACACAGTGTGTACAGTATTATAATCCCATACATTAATACAACACTTTTGATGTTGAAAAATGCCGCTGCCCGGGTAAGTATTTACTTACGCTGCCGTAAACAGATATGCAAGGTTTATCAAGAAATTGGTAATAAAGAAGTTATGACTATTATTAA
This sequence comes from Zeuzera pyrina, assembly GCA_907165235.1. Classification (NCBI taxonomy): domain Eukaryota; kingdom Metazoa; phylum Arthropoda; class Insecta; order Lepidoptera; family Cossidae; genus Zeuzera; species Zeuzera pyrina. The sequence continues at coordinate 19,093,561 of OU015625.1, read as the reverse complement.
CATAATTATTTAATTATTAACAACGATGTAGGTGGTGAGCAGAAATAGAAAAAAAAAATATAAATAAACAAGTCTTTTGAAATAGACTTGTTTTTTCATGCCCCTAACTGTCCTCCCTCTTTACTTGATCTTATGTTAGTGTCCGATCTCACGAAAGTTTCTGCGCATGGTCAATCTGAGGCACCTTTCTCCTATCATGATCTCATTTATCTGTCATACAATCTACGTCCCCCAAAGACAAAATCTAAATATCTTACTCTTCGTAATTTCAATGGAATTGTTATGAAAGATCTTAGATCTGATTTTCATAAGACGGATTGGTCTTCGGTTTTTGACAGTGCCAATATAGAGGAAAAAGTTAATAATTTTTCTAGTTTACTACGTACACTGTACGACAAACATGCCCCTCTCAGGCGGGTGAAAGTTAAATATCTTCCTGCTGAATTCTTCAATTTGTGAAACTATGTTGAAACGCGATAAAGCTAGGTTTAGGTTAAAAAAAGTCCTTCTGAAGATACGAAATACTTGCAACAGAATGTGCAGAGATGTAAAAAGACGTTATATACTTAATTCCATAGAAAGTCGTAATTCTACACAGATCTGGAAGTTTCTTAAAACATTTGGTATTGGAAAGTGTCAGTCCTCTATATGTGATGATGTTGAGCTGGATTCTCTCAATGATCATTTCTCCCAGCCGCCTATTACTCTGCATTCTTCGACCAGGGCTCGAACCATTGCTGATTTGCATATCCTACCAAAACCTGACTGCATTACGTTTAAATTCAGACAAGTCATTGCTGAGGAAACTATAAAATGCATTAATACTGTCTCTTCCAAAGCCATAGGTGACGATAACATTTCGCGATTTGGCGATTTGGCGTCCCACGTCAGTGATACATACATACATAAATATCCTCGCGCTGTATCCCTAACGGGGTAGTCAGAGAGGACGGAGCGCCAAGCGTCGCGGTTCTTACATACTTCTTTCGCTTCCTCAAATCTCATCATTCTCCTCACACATTTTCGCCTAGGTATGCGAGAGCTTTTGACATTTCCGTCTGCTAACACTCTGGCTATTTGATCTTGATAAGTCAGCCTTGGTCTTCCTTGCCTTTTTTTACCGCTCACTTTCACTCTATATATTTTCTTTGTCAGTCTTTCATCACTCATTCTTTCTATGTGCCTGAACCATCTAAGCATTCCTTTCTTCATTTTTACAATAACACTGTCGTGCGACTCTATCATACTGCGTATCTCCTCATTGCTTATCCTGTCCGCAAGGGACAGACGACGGGACCCCCAGACGAAGGGATACTATTAGAGAAAGTGTGGTATTGTCAATTAAGGTTCCTAAGTTTTTTGAAGTGATTACTTCCAACCAGTGTCCTGACTCCTTCTCAGAAACAGTAAAGAGGCGAGGCCGATCTTTTGTGGTACTACAAGAATCTAAAAGTTGTAAATGAATATATTAGAATAGCTAGAAGTAGGCAGTCAAGCACGGCTACTCAATCGATCCTAAGAAAGGGCGAATAACAGATAGGAAAAGGCTTTCCGTGTTGTAGCTGTCAAAAGAAAAGCAGAGTGACACACTCGAGATTTTGCGTATGCCCAATTCTCCATAACGGATAGGCAGTGAGGCTTGATTCCAGACCCTATCATCAACAAATCGGCAACTTAATATTTTAAATAATGTATTTTTGAGAATATTGTCTACACATATTAAAAGAGTTTGAAATTTTAAAAGACGAGAACATCGAAAAGCATATATAAATTTTGTAACGTAAAGGCAAAAGCGGACAATGAGGAGAACCATGTGGGGATTCATTTTGAAAAGTTAGTTTAAAGACTGGCTAAATTTTTGTATTTGATCATTGATAAAGTAGGGTATGGAGTCATCTAAAACGGGAGCCTAGGAGGTACAGCGATTCTTTTGACAAGACTTTAATATTTGGTGCCAGATTGTTAAATTTTGTTAATTATTTGGTTTTTTTTAATAATCGGAACAGGATCGGAAACAAAGAGTTCATATTTAGAAAATGTTTGTTCTAAGTCAATATCTTTAAACCTTTGAAATTTTTGAAGGGTTTTAATGTCATCTAAAACAATAATTGCTTTACTTCCTATTGTTCCGTCATCAAGGTACCAAATATTCAATTTGGAATTTAAATCACAAACGGCAGGGTGGATAACCAAACTGAAGATAGCTGGGCCGAGAGGATCACCTTATTGACAGCCAACGTCAGAATGTAATAAATTAACTTTGCATATTAATTGTGAAGGACTGCTGTAAGATTGCCAGAGGTAGAGATATATGTCCGAAGCATGCTGTTTTATCCGTGTCAACAAGGTGGATCTATCAACAGAATTAAATGCATTTTTTATGTCTACTTTGAGGAGTACCTCACCTCCATCATGCATCAGGAAAGCACGCGCCGCATGCACTGCCGCTTCACATCCTTTTTTTGAGCCAAAACGTACTTGCGTAGGACAAAAATAGTTTGAAACGGTAGAGAATGTGACGTATAGTTGCACCTACTACAATTGGCCTAACGCCACCGTCTTTTTTTTTTTCAAGGCACATTAATTAGCACCATACAGGATGTCGGTTATCTCCGAGGACACATTACCAGTCAGCATAATATTTATTAGAGCTGAGCTTTTGCCAGTTGCAATACACGATTGGTTAATTTTTGTAACACAAAAAAAAATATCAAAGAAACCTCCTATAAAATTTTACATTTTTAGTATAGTTTTAGAGATTTACATTTTTAGTATAGTTTAATCTAAACATGTTCTTCAAAATTCCAGTTGGATTTTTTAAAATTAATTATAGCTTTTAAAATAAACGAAAATAACTGTTTTTTTAACATTTCCATATAACAGAATTATTTTAGATTAAATTATTGTTTATGAATGCATCGTCTTAACGAAGAAAACTCAGGAAAAAGACTGTCAGTTCAGTCGGTTCTCACTCGGTAAAAATACATAACGAAATAAGTGTCCAAATTCAAACCATTCATTTTCTGTATTATAACTTCTCAACGAAGTGAAACACGCTTCAATTGGTAGGTTTGATTTTTCGCAGAATATTGCATAAATATGCATAAAATTATAACATAAATAATATAATTTTAGGTGGATTTTGCCAAATAACACCTGAAACAATAATATAAGAGATAACTTGTTAAGCTTCTGTTATAATGACAATAATAAATAGGAACACCTGGATGGTTAAAGTACCTTAAGCATTGCTAAGCAACTATCACCAAAGGAGCCACGATCCTTTTTTAAATCAAACAAAAACTTCTTTGAAGCTCGTTTCTTATATTTCCCGAAAAGACTGACAGACAAGTAAAAGAACCGTTCATAAGAAAAATGATTATTATTCTTCATTCACATAGAAAAGAAAAACGTTTTTATACATCTTATTCATATTTTTAAACAGTGTTATACATATTTTTATATAGGTATTATACATAGTACGCAACTCTTTAAACATCATTTACTTTCCGTTGCTTCGAAAAGAGATATATCTTTTCATATCTCTGTATATAAAGGAATTAATTACATATATGTAAATCTACAGCTATATGGTTTAAATTTTAACGTCATTTTAATACATATTTGAAAAGTGTATTCGTTTCTCTAAATTGTGACATATAAAGCATGCGTTTACAATATTATAGGCAGATATTTTTCACCAGAACCATTGAGATAAGTGTTCTGAAGTATTCTCTTAGGAATACCGTTTGGAATTCGACGCTTTCTAACGATCAGAATATATTAGTATATGTCCTCACGAATGTATTTGGATTATTCAACTTCTTTTTATATTTTTCATACATACTTTTAAATCTTTAATCTCTATAAAAAGAATATGATCAGTTATGTTAAATCATTAAAAAATCAGATGAAAATAACGGGCGCGCCAACAATCATTACAGGTATAATTATTTTACAAATACGAAAATTTCTTGTATTTTCCAAGTATTTATTAAAAACTAAGGATTTTATAAATCAGTTACCTATGTTATTGCCTAATCCGAAATTATAAATTGAATATTTTTGTTACTCTTTAAAACAATATATCAAGAACAGACCCATTGAACTGTAGCGCTGAACGCTTACGACAATAGCTTCCAAGAAAAAAGGTTTTCTCAAAATGATACACCGTAACATAATAGTGGAAGAGCACAAACAAATACACCCACACAACATCGTATCCTAAATCTATCACGAGTATATCATATCCCAAGAGGAATCGATAAAAATATTTCAGACATAAAACTAAGAAAATTACCTTGAACACCTGTGAACCTTCGAAAACATAATTTAACTTCTCTATCAATCGGATAATCACAAATTGCAATTGATGATTTTAATACAATCAATAATTTTATACTATTTTCAATGTATTTATATAAATGTGAAATGCAATGAAAATAAGTAACGTAAAAACGTTCAGTAACGCATAACTGTGGAAGATAGCACGTAAGCGTAATGACTAATGAACCAAATCGAACAGAGGGTTGAAAATCATTTGAAAACCTTAGACTAGATTGACATAAAAAAATATTAATCTTTTAATAAAAATGCCTAGTGCCTTTAGGAAACCAATTAAAAGCTATACTAATTAAAATTTATACGTGGATGCCGTAGCAACATACCTAAAGACATTAAGTTATTCGAACATCCTAATAAAACTTGTTTCATTTCTTACGCGAGATCTCTCAGAATTAGCTCTGTACTGTTGTGTGATAGTGGCAGGTGACGTAATTAGTTACGTCACCTGCCACTATCACACAATTATGTCTTGGCTTGAGTTGGCCACATTACGCATACTATACTTCCAGAGGATTGTTGGGAACACTTCGGAATAATAGGTCTTCATAGCGTTAAATACGACATTTTTCTTTGTTAACGCAGGAGTACTGCACACATCACATAGGTACCCAGGCGCCTGGACACAGATTAATTAGGCCCTGGGGTCAACTGAAACGTAACTGGTTTACATGGGGATTTTACCCACCAAAACTTCTACCCAATATCTAACCTAGGTATAATCAAATTCTGATAAATATTGTCAATTACTGCACTTATCTCCGATATTTATAGCGGATGGATACTCATAGCGAACACTGGTTCGTGCCCTTGGATTTCGACATGTAGAGTTCGTGTATACTAGACATTACCTTTACAGGAGACAACTCGAATTATCTTTGCACTTTCGTACACGTAGCTCTGCACTGAAAGTGATTAGAAAGCTAACGTTCAGATTATTTAATAGCTTTTGTAGAGCAGACTTAACTCCTGATTTCATGTTCAAAATATTTACTTATATTTTAATATTTAACAAAGCAAATCAGTGATTATCTCAGAATTTAATTTAAACGTGGCGACTCTATATTAAATTCCACTGGAAATCTGTTCGTTACTTTGTGTTTGGATCTGATTCTAATATTATAACAAGTAGCTTCAAACATTCAATTTAAGTATTTTTTTATACAGAAAAGCAATATAATTTTGCAAGCAACATATTTTTAGTAGTAGTTAAATAAAAATCACCAACATTGAAAATAAGGTGTTCGTCGAAAAATAATTATTAGGATTTCGATGTGTTACATGATATTTAACCAACTAAAAAAAGGAGAAGGTTCTAAATTCGTCAGAATCTCTCTTTTAAAAAAAATTAAACTTCGCGACAAAGTTTATTGTGTGGTTGAAAACGTCTAAAGAGTATAGAAAACTGTGTAACTACGATTTACACTTGGGATAGTCTTTTTCATACATTGTTACTGCAAGACAAGGATGTATGTTTATTTGTGTAACATAAGCTTTACTAATATTTTTACTGCCTAAGTCCAGTGGCAAGAACATAGTGAAGTAAGCAGTACTTTTGTATACAATATGCTCTTTTGTGTTTTTTTCATGCTATATAAAAATATCTGTGTCTGTTATTCCGCTAGATAAGACTAAAATAAACGCACCCACACATCAGTTAAAAATAAGCTTTTACTTATAAATATAACAAACTTGTGATCAAAGATTTATTACTTTATACTAGATATGGACTTAATAATTTAACAGTAGTTCGACAGACCAAGTGAAAAGTGACGTACTATACACAGATAGAAAAATTATCATAAGTTGTATATTGTTATAAGAATCTGTTGCACTGTGTAGAAAAAAATAGCATAAAGCACGTCTGCGTCTCGTCAGTCAGAGGTCGCGACCCTGTGTTTGCTCCGGGCAACGGCCTGTTCAACCAGAACAAACAGCTTCATACAAAATACAGACAATAAGCGCTTGAAGCGCTAAACACTAAAATTACGTTAACTTTAACTTCACATAAACCAGATTCAAGTGTGAACAATAGTCATATATTTAAACATAATTATTAAAATTAAACTTCTATAACCTATGAGCCATACAACTCCTATTTTGACTTTTATACTTATATACAAATCTCTAGCACTGCCTCTACCTTTTCCGAAGCATGATCAGTTCCTCCTTGCTTAAAGCGCAAATTTAATTGTAGTTCTTATTAAAAAACACGTTAAAACAACTCACCTAGATAGACACCTACTTTAACTTTCTGCGATAATTGTAACTGACCAGCTGTTTATTTATTTATTTATACTTACAGTTATTATAATACAAATACCTGCGTTTTAGACAGAAAACATAATACTTTGAATTAATTATAGTCGCTTATACTCAAATACAACATGCAAATATAAAAATACTGCCATAGATAATCTAAATGTCAGTGACAGCATCAACTCTGCATTGAACTGCTCACAGCTCGCCGAACTTTTATACGTTTCGATTAGCATACCATCGTTGGTTTACGATTAATGGATATTTATTTGTTCCTTTCAGTAAATTACATTTTCTTCATCGAGCTAACGCTTTTAATATTTTTTTTTACAATCGCACGTAAAATAGCGCTGCAGCAGCTGATTTCCGTTTGACTGTTAAGCTAGAAATAGGGGTAGAGGCGCCTCGCAGTCGTCCACGTGATATTGCGGCTGACACAGATCTACTTACTCTACTGCCTCCGTATAAAGAATCAGCCAGTGACCGCCTCTTGGCATAGGTACCAACTTCTGTTGATAAATCGTGCTCATTTGTAAATCACGAATGAAGTAGGTAAGTGTTTCAAAACCTTAGCTCTAAAAATCCAAGTAGTTATCTCCATAACAGACGCTATTTTGTTCGTCAATTTTCTTGTAATAATGAAATCTTAGTAATCCATATCGCATTTTTTACTTTAAACTAACTAAAATATATTCTCTCATGTAATAGAAACATATAACATATAGTATAGAAATAATAGATTATACATATGTATGTCCAGGGTGGTCCCAAAAGATATTTAGTTAAGATCTGATGATGAAGTAAACAAAATAATTCCTCTACGATTTATATGCGAGTATTTTGATGATCCTTTTATAATAGTAAGTATATAAATAATATTTATTTATTTTATATAACATTCAATATTTCGTTCCAAAATTGGAAAAAGTTAGTTGTAAATATCTACCTATGTGATGAATTCCTATAATTTTTGGGTATCCTCCACCCAAAATTAGCAAGTATCCTCCGGATACTTGCTAATTTTGGCTAAATTAGCAAGTATCCTCCGGATATTGCAGTCATTAAACTCGGTGACCTAACCACCACCGATTCAATGAACGAATCTAATCTCTGAAATATCCTGAGGATGCTTCGTTAAGAAGCGAAACACGTGTTCATTAGTGGTTTTGGAATTTAAAGCCGAAGACAGCTAATAATTATCAGAATTCAACACATGAAATAGATTTCCGCAGAGTAACACTTGAGTCTATACAATATATTATTTTGTAGATTTGGTGTTCATACTTTAAAGTTGGTTCAATTTTTTTCTTATGATATAGGTATATAGCTCGGACCAAAAATCAAAAGGAACGGATCTTTTGCTCTAAGAGCGTGTCCGTTTTTTTGGACCTAGTTTCTAGACTTATACTAATGTGTGTGACTAGAGGAGGGTCAAAGATCAAAGTACAACGATCAACAATACACAGCTAAACATGACATATTTTTATTTGCAAATAAGATTTACGAGTATTTTACAAATAATTAATTCAGTACCGCAACAATTTGTACGTCAAGTCGGCTATGAACTAACACGAATTACAATGATAGTACGAGATTGCCGTAGTTACTAATAGCTAACGGTTCTATTCGTGGTTACGCTCAATGAGATAGAAAGAGACACAAGAATTCATTTGATACATGGTGACAAGAGCGGCCATTGAGCGGCAACTAATTATGGCCCCGTCCATTTAGATTTTTAATCCAAGGTATGTAGGTAGATAAGAGGAAGGTATATCAAAAGTATTAAAGACATTTCTATAATGTTAGCATCGCCATCAGTCAAGCTTTCATATAAAAATAATTGCCCTAGCTCGTTTTAGTTCAACCCGCTCATGAGCAACAATAGAACGACCTATTATACACCTATGTCTATGTAGGTACTTATATTTTATAAATTGTTTTATATAAAGAAAAATTGACCTCATGTAAAATAAATGTTATTTAATAAACGTTACCCATTGCTAATAAATAGATCGTGTCTTGGTTCTAGCTTTTAAAATTAAAATTAACAATATTCCCTCGGAAATTACCTTTGGCCGAAATCATTGAAGAAGGGAACGCAGGAATGTTATAACAATAATATTACATCTCCTAATTTTCATTGGGTTCAACATTATGGCCAGTATTAAAGCACATAATAAAAGAAGAATAATAAATTACGCGGTTGGCTTTATATCGGCTAAAGTCAGGCGCGCTCAGTTCCAGAGATTAGCTTAAAATATGAGTTGACGAAGACGAAACCGCATCCCCCTTGGGTACGTAGTCAGGACACAGGTCAGGGAGTGAATCCGAGAACAAGGGACGTTTTTTTATTTACTTACAAGCTGGTGCCCTCGACTTCGTCCGCGTGAAATTCGATTTTATTACGCACCCCTGTTGGGTGCTTGAACGCGTAACAGGCGAGTGGCGAATTTAAAATTATCTTTAAATGATAATAACTTTTTTCATTGTCATCCGATTTCAATAAATATTGCTTCAAGCTAAGCTTAATCTACCCGTGAAAACCGCAAGAAAATCCGTTCAGTATTTTCGGAGATTAGCGTGTACATACAGATAGACAGACGAAAATAAAAAAAAAATGCTTTTTCGTATTCTGTTACTCTTTTTTTATCGCCCACGCTCATTTTTTAATAAATTTATTCAATTTACAGATATACGGTTACTACTGCTTTATTATATGTATAGATTTGTATTAAAATACAATTGTATACACGACATAATGATGTTATAAACTAGTATAAAACTCTCTTCAAATAACGTTATACTACCAAATGGAGTAAATATATACAGTCCCCAATGTAGAATACCTTTGTTGCCTATAGGCGGGAGCACCTGCATACCAACTTGCACCTTTTGACTGAGTGCTGTGCGAATTGTTGACAATCCCAAGCTTCCAAGCGGACTTGAACATTTAAATTTGAGAGAAGACTTCGCCTCCCTGTATGTGTTTTACAACAAGTATTTATAATAAATTGTATACTAAGGAATTGTTCGACATAACGTCCAGGGGCAACTTCTACGACCTACATTCATCCTTACACTTGGAATCGAAATGCGCGACCATTTCAATTCCTGCATCTTCTTCAAACACTGAGGTAGTGGATGAGCTCGCTGGCGAAATTTTCTCAAGACTCAATAGCAAAATGGGCGCAAAAAGATGAAAAGCATCGTCAACGCGTAAATGATACCCCTAGTGTTGCAGACGTGCATAGATTGCGGTAACTGCTTAACATCAAGCGAGTCGTGTGGTTTGTGGTATAACAAAATAATAAATGATTAAAGAATAGATGTTCACCGTCCACGGAACAAACTTATATAGAATAAATAATATTATCGGTGAAAAATAAGTGAAATGAAATTTGAAATGAGCTCTACAAACACAATATTTATAATTTACTCTACTAAATCGAACATGTCACTAAAACACAATTTGTAAAATCGACTAATAAAAACGCCTTAGTCCTTGGTTGATAAGTGTCACGGCATGGGTTACGAGAGTCAAGACAAATGTTTCTGCGAAAATGTGGATCTTGTAATGAAAGTAATGTAATAGTTTATTTTAAAATCGAAACATACAAGACATAAGTTTGAAGTGGAGTAAACATTACAAACAATAATAACTTTAACTAACAATGCATAGTTATGTTTATTCAATTATACACTTTGCTAGATTACATAAGTATCTGTAGAGATGTAGCTATAGGACGACTTATGACAAAATACGTAGGAATTGCCTAAATAACATCATACGCAAACATGATTATCCTTATTAGGTAGGTACTTGTTACTTCATTATCTCAATATATCCCTCATTAGATATAAACATGAATCTGTCACGGATGGATGACTCCATTTCATATTTATTTGATAAACTGTTTAACTGTCACCGCATAAGGTTTTCAACTTCTTCTTTTGTGAATTCACACATTTAGTATTAGCTATCACTGATACATAACTTTCTGAATCCAGACTGAAACGAAGGTAATATATTGTGTTTCTCCAGATAAGCAGTGACCTGCATACATACCTCTCTCTCTAAGATTTTGGAGATGCAGGGTAAAATACTAACAGGCCGCAAATCTTTAACCTCGGAGACATTTGCTTTCTTCGGCACGGGTGTGATGACAGCCGTTTTCCACAAATCAGGAAAAGTGAATGTACGTATGGAGCAGTTAATTATATCTGTAATAACAGCCAACGCATGCAGAAGTGTTAGAAGCAACATATCCAACGAGATACTGTCATTCCCCATACCATTCGATTTGAGAGAGACAATGACTCTAGCCACTGTACTCTCATTTGTGGGCCCAGTCTAAACGTAGCATCTCCATATCGATGGTATTCGAAATATGTTATGTAAGATAAAGATGCAGTCTCCCGGCCAGACACTGCACAAAAATGAGAGCTTATCTCATCGGGATTATCCAAAATAAATGTTCAGGGAGGATTCAGTCCCGAGCACCACCAGAAACATTTACAGTACGTTTAAAATTCCTCTAAAGAGCTCGAGAATTGTCCATATTGCGATTGATATTATCGTTAACGTGCATACTTCACAAAGTATGCACGTTTTTTGTTATATAAGGCTGTTATGGTACATTTCCTAAGCTCGTTGTAGTACCCCCGATGTTCCTCCGAACCTGATGAACGAAAACGCAGGTGGGCCATATTTCGCAAACTCATCATATCCTTTACAGTACTAGTGATCCAAGGGTGGGTGTTTTCTTTAGTCGTTATTGATTTAATTGGTGCGTGATAGTTAAACAGAGTAATTACAGCGTGATTGAACAAAGACAGCATATCATTCACACTGTAACTGTGTAATTGCATGCCAGTCGATTGATTTAACATCCAGATTAAAAATGTCCAAATTTCTATTTTTAAGAGGGTGAAAAATTATACGACGTGAAGGAAGCACATTTCTTTCAATATACAACTGACATTCTAAAAAAGCATGACTGCTGAGATCCGGGATATAATCGACAACCGTCTTCGAAACCAGCAAGTTACTACAAATTACATCTATAAGTTATACATCTATAAGTGTATAATGTCTCGGCTACTGAATATATTGAGTTAAATTTAAACATTGTAAAAAAGAATGAAATTTTGCAGTATTTGTATCGGGTATGAGTAAATTTATACTGAAATCGCCTAATAAAATTATATAGTCGTAATTCAAAAAAGATGTTTCTTCCTGTCCGTCTGTCTGTCTGTCCGTATGTAGCAATCATTTTACTCGGAGACTATTGGCATCTGCGATTGCCTCTATAATCCTGAATGAATACAATGGTGTAATGAAAAAAAAATCCAGCGTCAGTAAGGGCATTAAAAAAAGTATCGACGTCGAGCCACGGCGGTCGGTATGCCGTGCCCGCGTCCACGAGCAGTCTCCTGCCGCCGACGCGCACATCCAGCCCATCTGCTCGACGGGCGGCGCGGGCGGGTGAACGCGCGGGCGCACTGCGATTCCGCTCCACACTAGAGTTGGGCAGCACGCACTTTAAAAATGAGTATCGTGCGAGGGCCTCTTTTTGCAAACGTGCTAGCACACTGTGCTGGCACAGTGTGTTAGCACGTTTGTGCGAGGCTGGAGTAACTGTGTTAGAGAAGTGGGGAGGTGTCCGTTGAGTGTTGAATGCACGGTGCACGTCGCACGCAGTGTACGAGTGTGCCTGAGGCGGCGACTCGTAAGTAGCGATCACAATCAAAAGAGGAAAATAAATTTTATACGTACAACAACAACACAACAAGTATGAAAGAAACGTATATATTATCTAAGTATACCTACATTCACCAGCTTAAATTATCTATTCGTACAAAATTAATCATTATGTCGTTAGCCATAGATAATAAAAGTTCGAATGATCATTCAACTCGCGCCTCACAGCATCGCTGTTCGCGGCCGGTTCGACTGTGTAACTGTGCTAGTGTGCTACCACAGTTTTATTCTACGAGGCCCTCCCTCTTTTCCAAAACTGTGCTGGCACAATTGTGCTTACTCGCATGCTGCTTACCCAACGCTACTCCGCACATAGAAACCAACGCCACCGCCGCGCGAACGCGTTGCGCTCTCGCGAGGCGTGTGACGCAGTCGATAGCCAAGAACTATCGGCGCACGTCCTTCTTCACCCTTACGCAACAATGTTTCATTTACAGCCATAATATCGACATTATGTTCCTTGATTGCCACTATAAATTCCTCATCCTTCGTACCCAAGGATCCAGGATTAAGAAATCCAATTTTAAACCTCTGTTATGACACACATATAAGTATAAATAATCAAGGCGCAGCATTGACATCGTTTTACCGATATGTCCATTGTCCGTCCCTATTATTTATGTACCTTTACTGCATACGCAATATTTACGTTGTTTGTATTTAGCATAAACTTGTACATATATACGGGCGTACATACTAAGTTTATGGAATTTAGTATATTTTCTTTAACTGTAATGTATTATTTTGCTGAGTGTTAGCAGACGGAAATGTCAAAATCACTCGCATACCTCGGCGAAAATGTGTGAGGAGAATGATGAGATTTGAGAAAGCGAAAGAGGTGTGTAAGGACCGCGACTCCTAGCGCTCCGTCCTCTCTTACTACCCCGTTAGGGATACAGCGTGAAGATATGTTATGTTACTCGTATGTTATTATTTTGCTTGTATGGTTAGCAAACTTTTTTCCAGATAATAAATGTATATACATATTGTCTCGCTCTAAAAGTTTCTTTTATCAGTCTCTTGAAGACTTCTGAATACAACTCTGACGTCCGCCCTCCCTGATCCATCCCACCCCTAACGGACGCTTGATAAAAGACGATTTTGTTCAAGGGTCAACGCAAAATGAGAATAGTCCTTAGTTTGTCGCAAAATAACCCAATTGACGTGGCGCGCTGTTAAATTTATTTTTGCACAATAATTATTACAATTCGTACAAAAAGAAGAGAATAAATTATTTTCAATTCCTATTCATCAGTTTTCAAAAGGTTCGAATATTATCGCGTACCTAGTCGCGCACTGCCAATACATTTTTATCATAATAATGTTGCACAATAAAACCCATACATTCCATTCAAAGTATGTGAAAAAAGGCGAACAAAGAACCGAAAATGGTCAAGAGACATAATTCCTTAAACGCCACAGAAATAATTAAAGATAAAAATTGAAAAATGTCCCTAGAGATTTTCAACAATGTCGACGCTAATACCTGTTGCAGTTGTAAACACTGCATTACATTATGATTATCTAGTGCCACGTTGTGATGAAAATATTTATAAAATAATTATGGCGAGCAACCGTCGGATAGGGTTTTTTGGAAATAAAACTGTTTAAAGTTGTCTTTCCTTTTTAATTACGATTTTAAAACTACATTAGCTAATTCAAGTTATAAGAGATCTTGTCTGCCCGCTTACGCAACTGAATAGTGAAAATATTAATTATAATTAAATATTCGTGTTTACCCGCTGGCGTGATGGAAGCGTGAAGGCAATAATTATTATAACGAAAGTGCTGTATCCACCCGCTTGTACTATCGAAGCGTGAACACAATTTATTTTCAGTATTACAATAACAAACATGAACATGTTCGATTTTCATTCGAACATAATTTGAATGCCTTTGTCTGTGAGAGTAATGTTTAATATTATAATGTCAGATTTTCACTAATAATTTGTCAACATAATATAAACATTATCATACGCAAAGATTCTCATGCGATTCCTTAATAGAATTAGTGAGCAAAGCTAAATCTCTACTGCGCGTAATATCAGTCGGGTGCATTCCTCGAGTTCCTGTCTTTGTTACCCGAAAGTCCCATTCGAGCCCTCTTTTGAACATTCTCTGCTCACATACCATGACCTTCCACCACTAAAGTTAGATCCTTCAATAGATAAAACAATAAAGGGAGTACGGGAATGTCTACGCGCGTGTTCAGTAATTACACTCTTTAAAACAAAAAAATGTATTTTATAATACTTTTATAATACTTTACATGTTTTTAAACTTTTGTACACTTTTTACAGATTCTATTATGTTTTAATTGTTAATAAGCTCGTTGTGTCAACATACTTGGCTTTAGTACTTCATTTTGCTATTTTCTATCACCAATACTTACTACATGTACATATCGTAAAGTATGGTGTGATATAATGCTGTGTGCTGCGCTGCACTTTGTATGTGTGCGCAGTGCAGTGTAGTAGAGTATATTATACGAATTAGACTGAATGACCGTAGTATTCTCAATCAATCCCAGATTTAGCTTTATATTTATGTAGTAATAATTACAGGTACAGAATAAGGTATACATCTATTTTTTGTCTACGAATTGACAAAATAAGATCGTTTCTTACTATTTACACAAGCAAAACGGTAAGAATCTATTTTTATATCGACTATAACATGAAAACGACAGAGATTTGATTTTTAATAATCGAAGCGGTAGAGTAACGCCCCACAACATATTTTATTATAAGCTGATACAATTTAATAAAAGATTTGTGTAAAATATGCTCTTATCAATTTTCCAAGATGATAAACGACGGTGTATTTATTGTCTACACCAACTTTATAAAGAGGTATTTGTTCGTTTATTGTATGATGTATGTAGGGGGTAATCTCTGGAACTACAGAACTGATTCTAAAATTTTTTCACTAATGAAAAGATACACTATTCCTGAGAAATATATTTCCCGGCTACGTTTTATTATTATGAGAATAAGTTTTCCGCCAATAATTAAGCACATCGGAAATAGAGTAAACGGGGCCCTGCGACACGGGATATCATTTTTGACTCGGCGATCACAGAAGACCAAACCTAACAAAGTCATCAAGTTGAAAACTTGGAGTATTCCGATTTCTCGAGTTCGCTCCGCTTTAAGGTTTCTAAGATTGTTATTTCTACTATATTGAATAACTTCTCAACATCTGCACTAGCTAATGACCAAGTCTGAGAACTCAATTCCAATGACTACAGATAGTACAATAGTTAAGAGTACAAACATTTCTAACAAAAAGAAGAGCGATGTTCTCATTAGAATTACATATATGTATAGATACATCATAGGTTACACCACGAGAAAATCCATCTGAAGCAGTGGCGGTCCGTGGGGCGGTATCATAGGAGTTATGACCCCCCCCCCCCCCCCCTCACCCAAAATCGTACATGTCAAATCGACAAACCTTTATTTAATTTCTCAGTACCTATGAGATATGAGATATGAGACTATTTACTAGCAACACTGAGTAACATCGATCATATTTACGTTTCAGGGTATTTCTCTAGGTGTTTAATTCTGAGTCATTTCTGTTTTATAAATAAACATTAATTTTAAGTGTGATGAATTTAAACGGTCAAAGTATATGGACATATGTGTGTAGGTCCATTCTCTCGAGACAGTCTGTTGAATATATTAAAAAAATGACAGACATTTAAGTAACTAAATTCCAACAATCAAGTAGCTCATTTTTGGGCAACTGTGTTCGTTTTTGTAATAAAATTCCTCAAGAAATTACTCAATTAACGGAAACGAGATTTAAACTCGTTATTAAACGCTTAATGATGAGATTTGAGGAAGCGAAAGTAGTACTACAAATTAGCGATTTCATTGAAAAAAAAACAATATCACACATGCGTTTACTGGCCTTATGAATGTTGTATTTTAAATAGCTAGTGTAGAGCAATGTTGAAAAAATTATATCTGACTAAGTTTCTTGTCGGTTCTTCTCAGTGCCCAGGTTTTCTTTTCGAACCGAACTAAAGTAGATTTGACATTCAAAAATACCTTGCAATTGGATTTACTCGAATAAATTGATTTAACTTTGACTTTGAAGAGCTTATAATATAACATAACATATCTTCG
Source organism: Zeuzera pyrina (assembly GCA_907165235.1). Lineage (NCBI taxonomy): Eukaryota > Metazoa > Arthropoda > Insecta > Lepidoptera > Cossidae > Zeuzera > Zeuzera pyrina. The sequence continues at coordinate 19,077,064 of OU015625.1, read as the reverse complement.
CGCTGTATCCCTGATGCGACTGATGGAGCGCCGAGCATCGTGATCCATATAAAATGACTTTTGGAAAGCAGAACAAGTTGTTCAACTAAAAGAATATGATTCAATTGATTAGGTTTCATAATTATTTGGAAATCAATATTATTTCAGATAAAAAAACATTTCTACTTCAGTGGCTCGTTCGTCAAGAATATACCATAAGCAATTACAAGAATTATTACCTACTATAACCTATAACTACGAACTAAACACACTGTGGGTACTAAAACTACACAACGAACTAGGAACGAAAGTAACACGAAGTATAGGTATATACTACTCCGTTTCCAATTTTAAAAAAGTTTATATTCTAAATTAACCTATTTGGTAACGTATAGGAGAAACCTGCAACCTGTACCCATAGCCCCTGTAGGTGCGACTAAGTTATGCGGGGTACCACTGTGCCACCACTTATGCTCCTGCGATGGTCATTCTCGACACAATCTCGAGGGCCCTAGATTCTCCTACATCGGAGGCGAACCCGACAGCATCCTCGCAGTGCTACGACAGCACGGACCACGGACCATATGCGCTGTCGTCCTCCAATCGCCTCAAATAGAACACTGCAGTCCCCACTCTAATCGGTCGCGATCCCGAAGTTAAGCACGCTTATTACGTAACTTGCAGTCAGCATGCGACAGCCAATATCGCGCGATATCTGCTGTCAAAACGAGAATTTGTGTAATGTAATTTGTATAGTGGCGCTAAATCTACCGCGAAAAGTGCATTTTACGGTCATAGAATAATAGATATGCAGTCGTCATACATGATACTAATTTTATATTACAATTCGTCACCGGTCGCGCAGTGATCGCGTGGCTGTCGCTATCTGCAAATTTTTAGGTAATAACCCCGCCGGTTTTAGTTGTCTTGTATGACTTATATGACAAAAAGGATATTTCTCTGGCTCGGGCTACAGGGCTGATACTAAATTTAGCTGACCAATATCCCAAATTGACTTGAATATCGAACCCAGAATGCTATGTATGGACACTAATATGGAATAACTAATACCCGTATTAAAGAACACCAAACATTTCACTCAACATTTTTTTTTTCTATACTTCCTCTCTACAAGAGTGTAATGTTATTGTATATCTACTCAGAGTCTCAGATACAAAATATTTCATTCAACAAACATTAATAAGTGCCTGCCTATTTCAAATCAGTTTGAATAATTCTCTTCGCGTTTGTAACAATGAACCCGTCAAGTTTTGCCTGGCAAGTAATAAATCTGAGAGAACCTTAACATTTACCTTCCACAGAGGCGAGAGAATGTAAGGAATGAAAATAAATCGCACCTAATTCAGAGCCAAATCGGCGAGATAAAATTGAAATTGAGATTGGGGTGTGTAATGGTGCTATATACATAGATCAGAATGAGTTTCTTTACGTTCCGACTCCGCAATGTCGTAATTAATGCCCTAGACAGATTTAAGTAGCGGCTATACTTATTCACATTTTACTTCCTACAAAAGTACCACGATGTCATGAAAAAGCATCATGTTGGCAACTTAATAATTGTAGTCATTTATTGCCCCATACCACCCATATCTATTCAAATATAACATAGGACATATAAGCAGAGGCGTCTCTAGCCCTTATGGCGCCCGTGTGCAACCAGTACCCTGGCGCCCTCTAGTAGAAGCGGGGTCAAAATGGAATACTAACAGTTATAATTTTCAAACGGAAATTCGGGTGCAAATGGTGTCGGAAAGCAAAAACTTTTTTTTTGGATGGAAGGGGTTACATCAAGAATAAAAAATCACAACTTTGTAGTTCTTCCAAACATATGTAATTTAAAAACTAATATAGTTACATTACAGGACGCACGTACACACATATATATATACAGTACACACACACAAATGTATTTACAAAAAAGTTACTTTTCGTGCTTTTGCATTAGCGAAATCTTTAACAATGTCACTAACTTCAATTTTGATTTCATGTTCAATACTTACTAACGATAAATTTGTCAGTCTACTTTGTGACAATGTTGATCTAAGATAGTTTTTAATAATTTTTAGTTTAGAAAATGACCTTTCGCTATGTGCGACCGTGACTGGAAGTGTCAGGTATATCCTCAGTGCTGTGGACAGATTTGGGAACACTGAAATTAATTTATTATTATTATTATATTTATTAATAAAAGGTACATACATATGTTAATATTTACAAACTTAAAACTACACATTATCTTAAATAATAAACTTCCTCAAAGTTGCCGCTTAGAAAGCTGTCATTGCTCAAGGTACCTAGCAGACTGGCAGCATTGCCTCTTTGAATAGCCAAACTGATTCGTTGGCGGAAGAAGCTGCCAGCCCGGCGGTCTCCCGAAGCCTCGACCAGTCTCTTACAAATATCAGAAACCAGTCGATGGGCTTCGGGGCCCCAGGGACCCAAAGTTTCGACTGCAAAGGGCGTAAATATGAAACTCTCAGAGAGAGTCGCATACTTACGCCGCTTCAAGTTCTCGGCAGTGCTGGCCGCGGCACCTGCTGACTTGGAAGTCGCCGGCACATGGGAAACAGCAAGTGTATCGACACAAGTGGCATCCCACACCAGCGATCTTCCAAGTTATATTTATTAAATTATTTATTCATCCTCCGCCTTATAATTAAAAAACCTTTTACGAGCGCGAGGGCGTGCAGGTGTGGGAAATTCTGCTATTGCCTCGACTTCTTCCGCTACAGTTTTCGCGCTGTTAAGGAGCTCCTCAAAAGCAGACTCATTGCGGAATTCAGACAAACTTATTTTTGCATTATCAATCATTTTCACCGCTTCTGACAATACAACGTCTGACTTTTGAAGTGCCTTACAACTATATTTATCTTGCTTAAAATTTCAAACCAAATAAGCAGAGAGCAGATGAAGTTAAACGACTTAATTTTTGTCAGTAATGAATTTTCCATATTTCTTGACTCGGCATCTTTGCTCCTATCGGAATATATGGTAAACAAGGCATCATACACTTTTCCCAGTTCAAAACGTAGAGCTTTTACTGCTTCAACCCTGCTCTCCCATCGAGTATTTGAGAGTGGTTTTAGACTTAAAGTTGGCACTTCTTTAGCAAGTATTTGCCAACGTGCTGTTGACGCAGAAAAAAAAACATAAATTTCCTGCACAACTGAAAAGAAATTGACAATTTCTAATGAACTTTTAGCAGCGTCATTCACCACCAAATTTAGGCTGTGTGCCGCACAAGGTACGTAAAATGCGCGCGGGTTTAAATCTAAAATTCGTTTTTGTAGACCTATATTTTTCCCTTTCATGTTTGCACCATTATCGTAACCTTGACCACGCATATCTTGTATGTCAATTTCGTTTGAGATTAAACAATCTAACAAAAATTGAGTTAAGCCCAGGCCAGTAGTGTCTGTAATAGGAAAAAAACCCAGAAAGTGTTCTTTTACTTCAGCCTTGTTGTTGCTTGCATTTAAAAGAACGTACCGTACGACAACCGATATTTGTTCTTCGTGTGAAATATCTGGAGTGCAATCTAAAATAATGGAAAAATATTTGGATTGTGTCAATTCCAAAACAATAGCTTTTTTTATTTTTATTTTTATTATATTTTTTTTCTTTCTCCTAATAATTGTATTATTTCATTCTGAATGTTATGGCCAAGATAATGAGTTAGGCGTGACTCAGATTTTTGAATAAGAGCAATGTGTTCCGCAAGCACATTATCAAAATTAGAGGTATATTCAACCAGCTTTAAAAAATTACCATTATCGGAATCGTAAATTTTTTGAGATCTTCCCCGAAAAGCCAGACATTGCCTCGCTAAAAAATGAATTATGTTGATTATTCGTTCGAGTACTGCAACCCAACGTTTTTTTTCCCGATCAATTTCATTTTGGTGCAAGAAATCTACCGACTTTTCTTTTAAAATAACAGTTTTCAACGTAATTTGTTTCTTAAGACATGATAGGTGTCCTAAGCTCTTTTCATGACGTTCTATAGCAGTAGACAAATGCTGCCAATCTTTGTAACCTATTTTACCATTAAAAGGAGTCGCATCAGCATGAAAAAGTTTACAGTAAAAACAATAAACAGAATCAGTTGACTTAGAGTAAACCAGCCAGTTAAAACGGTTTCATTATTTAACATCTTTTTAGTATAATAAGCATTTGAAAAAGATCTTTTTGAACTATTCGAAGGATATGAACCCACTTTTACCTGTACTGGCCCACGCTCCTTCAAAAATATTCTCTATTTATCGGATAACACCTGTGGCCATAACGCGAGATCATTCATTACATCTTCTCGAAGTATATTCTCCGGGGACGGGCGGCGGCCGCGGCGACTTTGAAGGGACGAGTTCTGCTGTAGAATTATCTTGGTTTTCATATGTCTCTGTCTCCAGGTGTTCGTCCGAGGATGGACCGGGTCGAACAAAAAACTTTTTAATAGAACATGTATTCTTTTTCAGACACTTCCTTCTCCAGCTTTCTTTTTCGACTTTGTGCACCAGAAAGTTTCTTTTTTCCATCGCCATCAGACATCTAAAATAAATAATAAACTAAGTATAGGCACCTAAAAGTACTATCAATGTAAATTAATATAGGCCCAGAGAAATAGTTGCAACTTGGACTAAGTATTGGGTCCTTACATATGAAATTAGCGTTTTGTCGTACTGACCACTTTGATCTGAAATATCTCCTCTTTGGTTAAGAATTCCAAATTCAAATTTATAAATTCATTTAGCTGGTACATTTGAGTTTTGAAAACAGTCATTCATTTGTTTTTTTTCCTCATTATTTTTTTCTTTGGCGTCGCTTATTACCGCACAACGGAAAACATGAAATATCGGTATATTTACGAGTACGAGTTCTACCGTGGCACCAGTGCTGTAGAAACAGCTCGAAGGATTAATGATGTGTACGGCGCTGGTGTCGCATAAGAAAGCACGGTACGTTTTTGGTTCCAACGTTTTCGTTCTGGAAATTTCGACCTTCAGAACCAACCCCGTGGACGGCCGGAGACCAAAGTGGAAAATGAAGAATTAAAGGCTATTGTGGAAGCGGATCCATCACAGAGCATTTCAGAGATAGCTGCAGGCTTCGGGGTAAGTGACAAAACTGAATTAATCCACTTGAAGCAAATCAGGAAAGTAAAAAAACTTGAACGATGGGTACCTCATGAATTAAGTGAATCGAACTTGCAAACACGCGTCGACTGCTGTGTTACTTTGCTCAACCGACACAATAATGAAGGGATTTTAAATCGAATCATTACTTGTGATGAAAAGTGGATACTGTACGATAATCGGAAGCGCTCGTCGCAATTGCTGAACCCTGGAGACCCAGCCAAATCCTGCCCTAAACGAAAATTGACTCAGAAAAAGTTACTTGTGAGTGTTTGGTGGACCAGCGCCGGTGTCGTTCACTACAGCTTTCTAAAATCTGGCCAAACGATTACGGCAGATATCTATTGTCAACAACTGCAAACCACGAAGGAAGAACTAGCTGCTAAACAACCGAGATTGGTCAATCGCTCTAGGCCACTGCCGCTTCACGACAACGCAAGACCACACATTGCACAACAAACAACCACTAAGTTAGACGAGCTACAATTGGAATGTCTGCGACATCCACCGTACTCCCCGGACCTTGCTCCAACAGATTACCATTTTTTCCGGAATTTGGACAACTTCTTACAAGGAAAAAAATTCAACTCCGATGCGGCAGTCCAAGCCGCCTTCAAAGAGTTTATTGATTCTCGCCCCCATGGTTTTTTTAGTAAAGGGATCAATGAACTACCTATGAGATGGCAAAAGTGCATAGATAACCACGGTGCATACTTTGATTAATTAAATATATTTTACAAAAAAAAAATTGACTTTATATTCCTCCCGTACAAAACGCCAATTTCATGTGTAAGGACCCAATATTATATATTATAATTATGACACATATCAATCAACGTCGCGGTACCTTCATTAGGCAATCAAACAGAATAAATAAATTAAATAAAAAAGTAGTTTGTTGTTCAAAGGTTAGGTAAAAGTAAGACCTAAATAAATACCTAAGTAAGTATACTAGTAGGTACAACATATTAAAGCACTTTAACTTACCGTTGTTTGTTCCGCACTGCAGTAGGATAAACAAATGAAAAATCCTAGGTCGTGGGTATTTAACTTCGATATCACTATCTATCACTCGATAGCACCTCGATAGTTGTTTTTTTTTCATGGATTTCGCTGGCTATTTTTGATGACCTCTGACCTCGATGCTTGTCGCAATAATTGTGCAAGCAAATAACCAAATCTTACCTTTTATATAATTTTTATCAAAAGAAAAGCCGATTTACTTCACATTTACATGTTTACTCAAAGATGATAGTTAATCCAATTGCATCAAGGCGGCACGCGTACACAAGCCTTTGAAAATGACCGCCGCACGTCCCTGGGAATTTTAATTTGAACTTTATAGCATTCCAATACAGCCGAGTTAGCAATGATAGTCGGCGTATTGTCAAACAAATCAAAACAAACAGGTGCAACGCCGGCACGCGCCTTTGGTAGCGATGCGACATTACGCCAATATAATCTTTAACTATCTGTTTTAAGGCTGATTTCACGTTGAAACAAAAGTTATTGTGTAGAGTAGGAAAAGGAGTAGCTTGTGGTGGCGCGCCTTGCTTTGCTACCGCGCGCCCGGCGTCGGCCATAAACACAGGCGCAGGGTCTTTAAGAGCGCCGGCGCCGCGAGCGACGCATCTTTGGAGGTGTCGCACTAGAGGGCGCTCGACCCCCTTAGACCCGGCGCCCGTGTGCGCCGCACACCCTGCACCATAGGTCAAGACGCCTCTGCATATAAGTAGGTATTATGAGCAATAAACTGCACAACTAAATTCTCAAATAACATAAGATAGGCATACCAAACAGGCAAACTTTTAACACTAACCCGCGCTGAATATTTTATATTGCACCACTTTCTTCCATAACCTCAATCTCATCAAGTTTTTTCTTTCTAAATAAACTCATCGCTCATCAACCAACTACATAAGTAACTATGTCTCTGTTAATACTAGGTTAAAGAATTAGTGGATTTTCTCATTTTCGTAAAGGCATATGAATATTCAAAGCTGCCCCAACTTCGAGGCAGTTATATCGTCACGATTTTATCGTCCACGATAGAATAAATAAGCAAAATGCTTCCCGATTGTACCATGGAAAAAGACGCTTTTCCCATCGACGATAACGTTATGCCGTGGACGTTATCACTGACGGAAATTTAAAAGCGTCTTCATACAACTGCATACATTTTGCTTCCCTATTGTATAGCGGACAGCAAAATCGTGGCAATAAAATCATTCAACGGTAAATTATAAAAGCGCCTTTAGAGTGTCAACTGAGTGTCAAAAGAGCAGTTGGTCGAGAAGAGACAGCATGGTGCCACCACTGCGGCGAAGACCAGGACAGCGCCCAGCATACACTGGAGGAGTGCTCTGTGTCGGCCTTCAAACGCCAAGTCCGAGTCCGGACTTGGCGTCCGGGCAAGATCTGTCCCTCTCCAGGCGGTAATAGCCGCTACGCTGGCAGATGGAGTGTCGTGGAAGGCCATGTTCTCCTATTGTGAGACCGTAATAGTTTAAAAGAAGAATCGCGAGCGAGAACGGGAGAAGGTCGATCGCGTTGAGAAACGACGACGCCGAGGCGGTGGCAACGTACTTCCCGGACCGTCACTCCTGTAGCCCGGGTCAGAGAATAAGGTTAGGGTGTTCCCCGGCTGTCATAAGAGACAACTTCGCAGCGCTCCGGTTATCCCATGTGATCCAGAGGAGGACGACTGCCGTGTGGTCCGCGCTGTCGTGGCACTACGAGGTGCCGTGGCGGGGGGGGCTCTGTAACTGTCCCCACCCCACCTCACCCGAGAAGTACTTCAGCACAACATGAGAAGGGAGAAGAGAAAGAATAGACGTTTTACTGTCCTCTCGTTTGGTTAATTGTCGCGTCTCAAGACGGGATTGTCAAAGATTTTTGTTTTGGTGATGTATGCCCCAATGACCTCTGTCGGTTTAGATGAACTGGAGCAGGTTTAGCAGATTAGTAGGCAGTATAAATATATCTAAATCTATCTAAAAATCTACAAAAACGGTCATTCACAATGCAGTGTTGGTAGGGTGTTGGTGCCGAAAAACAGGTGTTATACAAAATTTCGCAGGCGAAATTAAACTATATTAAGTCTGCGATCGTGATTTTTTTATCTGTTTAAAATACAATATGTTGTTGACCTCATATGTTGTTGACCCTAATATGTTGTTGACCTATGATAATACCGCTATGACCCTGAAACCCACAAGTTTTGAAATAAAAAACTTTTATAAAAAAATTAAACTGACTTCAAAAAAGAACACTGAAAAGTATGAAATAACTATCCCTTATGGATCGAAACTTAAGTACAAAAATAACTTTATAAATACAATACAAATACCCATATAATTAAATTTGACAGTTACTGAAGTCTTTAATTTTTTAAATCGGTTCATAAATGACGGAGTTATGAGGTAACAAACATAAAAAAAAAACAACCGAATTGAGAACCTCCTCCTTTTTTGGAAGTCGGTTGAAAAAGACACCTCTTAAATATTTTTTCTAGTCAAATGTTTCTACCAGCTTTAAAGACATCTAGAAAACTACTTAGGTTTATTTTCTACATTTTATTGTAAAAACTACTCATGTTTTCGTCAAGAATTAAACCTGCACATTTATTTGACTAAGTCTAGATTAGACCTAAAAGTACATAGGTACCTACTACTAACAAAGATTTGTTTGGTTCTTATGTCTGTCACATGCAGCAACTTAACAGTCTTCAAACGAAATATTTGTATTCCCATCCCTTTCTATTATAAGCTTACGCTATATATTTTTTTCAGTCTAACATTTCGTGACGTATAATAGGCGATATCTATTAAATCTTTGGATATTTCGAAGTTGTCAAATGTAATAAATGTATTATGGTCACCTAATTAGACAGTGACAAAAGGCCTTCGTAGTTAACATTTTGTTGTATTTCAACCGCAAGTGCTGTCTTATTTTGGTCTTGTTAGAGTAGTAGGTTCGTGGTCCATGGTACACTAATCAATATATAATTTTCTCTATGACACTAATGTGCTAAACAACACAAAGTATAAAGCTAAAAAATCTCGTTCACATTGGGGCTACCAGCTTTTTAATACCGCTTTTCCTATAAACTTAGTACCTATATACTGGCGTATAGACGAACATCGAACTCGTTGACGATTTTTAATTTATCAATGTCACCTTTGAAATGAATTATTCCCTTGATTGTTGCGATATGTAACATCACAATTACATACAGAACACTTAACCATTATTGGAAAGTACAGTACTTCTTTGAAATAAAACAGGAATAACACAAAATTATAAAATTAGTCAAGAGCGTTCTCCAGCGCGTGACGACTTGTGACGACCTGGCATTTTAGAAAGGTTACAATAGCGTTTCGTTTGGTATCCTTTCCTGTAGTTACAGGAAAGCCACTTACTGTCATAAAAGATTACATTCTCACTCGTACTCTTTGTACGTCTATACGCCAGTATACACTAAGTTCATGGCTTTTCCCCATGCGATATAAAAAAAGCGTGAACGAAGAATGATATGGACAGTCTACTGGAATAATAATAACTACTAGAAAGCTTATAGACAAAGTAAACGAGAAATAATATTTTTCTTTCATTCTTGTCTGCGTATAACCTTTGAGCGACCACCGCTAATGTCAAAGCGATATTGGTTCTAAATAATAATACTGTAACTACAGTGTTATATATATTACAGCAAGAATATATTTATGTAGACTACTGCTCTCAAATGTTATACACTGAGGTCTCATTCATATCATCTACGAAAAAAAGTGAAGAAAAAATGCCGTGGAAAATAATTTGTTTAGATTATTTAACTCAATTTTCCGCGGCATTTTAGTGTGTCAAAATATTCCTCCATAAACGCGTCTTCAGAATTCAGAATTGTTCTAAAATATTGACATATTAGCTTCGTTAATTTCACAAAATTCCGATTTTTCAAAAATGTTTGCCTTTGAAATAAAATAGTATTCAGCATTTATGTAAACATTTCAAACAATTGCTCTCGCCTTTCTATACGAATTTTTATTTATCTGATTTATGCAATATTTGTAAAATAAAATAGAAAAAAATGATCAGTGAAGTGATTACTCAGAAACAAATGTCAGAACACAAAACAAATCTTATTTGATATTCATTTATTTTATGATTGGAAAAATATAACGTATACATGTGATCACAATGTGATATGTTCAGGTACCACAAATCACATTTATTAATTTTTGACCGCGTAAAGAAACCATAAATTGACACCAAGAACCCAGACAGAATAAGAAAAAATTGAGACATGGCAACACTAGAAAACTTAGAGGTTATAAAATGTTTTTCTAAATGTCTAGAATTTATATTTTAATTAGTGTTTTTATTTCTTAATAGAGTAGACGCTAGAAGTCTCAAAATGACTACAATACTTATAAATGCTATCAAAAAACTACATATAACAGCAACATCCAGTGTCAGAATGTTTTCATCTGTAAATACTTCAGCGGTTACAACTACTGAGAACCTGAATATTTCTAAAAAGGAATGGAAGTTCCCCCCTCTTTATACCAAACCCCGCGAAGTTTGGATAGAGAACTTAAATAGTATCGAGGAGAACAAACTAGGCTTATTTGAATTACATCCTACTGTTTATGCTGCAGTACCTAGAATTGACATAATTCATCGCAACGTAATTTGGCAGAAGAAATACCGATGGGTTTCTTGGGCAAACACGAAAACCAGGGCTGAAGTACGTGGCGGTGGTAGAAAGCCGTGGCCACAGAAAGGTTTAGGCCGTGCTCGACATGGCTCTATTAGGTCACCCTTATGGCGCGGGGGTGGTTCAGCTCATGGACCGCGATCCGGCAAATCTCACTTTTTCATGTTACCCTTCCATGTAAGGATACATGGATTGACATCGACTCTGTCTGCTAAACTTGCACAAGATGATTTGCACATTGTTAAAGATCTCGACTTGCCTTCAGATGAACCAGGCTATCTTGAAGAACTTATTGAAAAAAGAAATTGGGGTCCATCAGTACTGATTGTTGATGAGTGAGTAGTTGGAGTATTTTAACAAAAGAGCAGCTACAAATGTAGTTTTTACAATATATTATTAAGATTATTCCTTTACTGCTTTATGACATTACAATTAGGCCAACTATACTATAGACAACAATTTAATGGGTTGGTTGGCTAATTTTACTTATAAATTGTAACATTTAGAAGGCCTTTCTAGTGTAATTAATAACTATTTTGTAGATAATATTTTGTTAAAATTAGCTTAGGTGTCATCTGTTAATTTCTTGTGCTTGAAATTTTGACTGGTGTCACTATTCAATAAGTCTATCATTACTTTTGTTAGGTGCTAATGTAAGTCCATTCATTGGCAGAGATCTCATGTGTTTGAAGTCTTGCAGATGATTTTCGACATAAGAGTTGTATTACTCGATATTTGGTCGGGTAATATAAGCAATAAAGTAGTATGAATAAATTACTATTATGGATCATAATTTTGCATTAGGTGCTTGTTGCCCTTCATAAACATTCTCAACAACTCGTGTTCCTGCTTACACCCACGGAATGCCTAGCATAAATAATAGTTTTAAATGCATTACACTCATTATATCGCTTTATACCTTTGACCATTCGACTCTCCGACCGTGTGAACATGGCGTGAATTTCAAACAAAAAAAAACATGTCAGCAAACAACCAATGTAACGGATTAAAGTTAAGGAAGTTCAGTTTAAAGGAAGTTAACAAGAGCGTTAACATTTTTTGAAGTTAACTTAAAAGTTAATCAGTTAAGCAAATTGTTAACTTCATTAAAGATTAACAGATGAACGAGTTAATGTCCACTTTTGTAAATAGACGTGCATATAGTTTTAAGTTTACATTTGATATTATTTAAAATCCTAATTGTTTAAGTATATAAAAGAATGTTTTTTTATTTCAGCAGTGATTTTGCCCCTAGAAATATAACAGTAGCAACTGATTCTCTTCCACATGTCAACATTATGCCTGTATATGGTCTCAACGTATATTCAATGCTGAAGCATGACACCCTGGTACTAACTATGTCAGCTGCCGAAAAAATAGAAGAAAGAATATTACATCACCTTAATTCAATAACAACAGACAGACAAGCTGCATTTAAATTAGATCAAGTCTAAGTATATACTTTATTTTTAGCAAATAAAGTTTAGTTGTAATATAAATCAATTTTTTTTAAAAAGCTGGGTATGGGTACTTACTGGGTAAGTATTCTTATCTATATCTGACTTTTTATTATCTTGCTTTACCATCCTATATAAGCTCAGTGTGCCTTGATAGTTGATGCTCAACAGAGCAATTTGGATGAAGATACTATACTGATAGACAGTGACATGCACAGACAATTTCAATCGGGTAGACTAAAAAGAAAACACCGAATTCGTCATTCAAAGTTTGTGTGTACCTAAATGTTAATAATTTTTATGTTATATTATTTATTCATCGGAACTACTATGAAAGATCTTTCAAAGGTAGCAAAACTGCTTCTTATACTTTTTGTAAAAAGACTATCATAATATTTAATAAAATAACAAATTTGAAGTCACATATATCAATCTTACTCAATAATAATTAAACATAATTTCGTTTAAATCTGAATGTCGACAAGCCCCATCTGTCTTTTCTATATCTTTTTGTTAAATATTCTTTAAGTATGGAAGAAAAAATCACTGGAAATGGTTATAGGGTGCTAATAAAAAAAGAAATCGCTCGCTCGTGTTATTCATTCTGTTAGAAAATTTTTTAATGAAGTTTTAAGTTACTTTTTTTAAGTGAAGGACCTAGCTAGACCCAGATATTAAATGACTAAAAACGAGCAAATTTAATTATTGAACGTGCAAGCCCAATTCTAGCAATGAATACGAAAATGTTATACGGCTAAAATAAATGTACTTGTATTATTAAGAAAATAATAAAAATGAACGCATTTTGAAATCGGGTGCATTAAGTGTTGCATCTGATTATTAACCAATAAGATATCAGGAAAAAGACAGCACGCAGTTTTAACCAATAAGACTTCAGCGAAATGAAGGCGCATACAATAATAACTAATAGAATTAAAACTTGATGATTTTTTGTTCGATGCTGGTATTGGCTAGAGACTGCGTCGCTTTTTTAACTTGTGTGCGTGTTTTGGGATAAGTAAACATTCAAAACCACTACAGATGCACGCCTATAATTATACGAAACATGTTAGAAAATCTTTGCATGTGTGTAAATTCAGCCTTTGATGCGAAATGTCTCTCGGGCGAAAGATAAATTAAGGCGAACGCGGGAATTTCGAAAATCTTTTCAATGTTTTCGGTTGTGATTTATTTCTTTTTCTTACATTATTTATTTTGCAAATTGCTAGGGTAGACGAGAGTCTATTTGTCTCTATGGAGTGCACGCCACTGCGGATAGGTTAATGACATGTCTTTAGAATATTTGTCTGTATTAGTACGTTGTTATTATCCGGTAGGTTATATAAGCACTATATTGATGCTTACGTTACAGACTAAATTTGCTAATTTTAGTACAAACTTGTTTTACCTGGGCCAAACCAGCTCTTTGTATACATGATAGAATAAACCGATATAGCTTAGGCCAAAGCGGTTTGTCCTAAGCGTGACAGGAGAAACTGTTTTAGCCTAGGATCAGTGTTGAGCGAAATGTAATTGTAAAAACAATTAAAAATTGTAAATGTAAAACGTTTTGTAGGCAAACAATTACAATTACAAAATTTTAATTGTAAGTGTTTTTACAAGTACATTTTTTCCCAACACTGCCTGCTTAGGATAAACTGGTATGGCTTTTTTTTGTTAAACAGAAGAAATCTGCACAGATAACCAGCCTTCTGGGGGAGAAACTAGTTTATATAGGGCTTTTACCCATCAAAACTCCTACAGTGGTTGAGAGCAGAAATAGAAGTACGAGAGCCCTGGAGCCCCGCGATAACGCACCGAGGAAGACCACCGCAGCCTTTGGTGGGTAAATGCTACACATAAGCCAGTACCCAAAGGGAGCTGCTGGGTACTTATGTGCAGGTTTCTCCTGCAATACCAAAAAATGGATGAACCAGTTGGCCTGTTTGGTCTAGGCATTAGTTGCATTGTCCCCTCAAAAACAGATTTGTTTGTCCCAATTCACTTATAAAGAAAATATTATAATAACACTGTATCCTTTGTATCCTTACCTTGTTAGCAAGGAGTCAGAGAGAATGAAGAATTGTGGTCTATACAAACACATTGATAAATAATTAATAACAATTTATTATGATAGAATATAATTCATAATAATTACAACACACTGAGCATACAGGAGCTCAATTCCATAATTGTAATAACAGTTTGATACTGAGTCAGTGTCATAAAAAAGTGCTAGGAATGTTATTGTATCAATAGTGATGAATGACATCAGTTACAACAATTGAAGAAGTTCTTACAAAAATTCTTAGCAAAAATAATATCTAAATTAGATCCTATTTGATTCAATTTGAAAATATAGTTTTAAAATATGTATTATGCTTTCAATTGAAGTCATTTATCCTAGGTCAGTTATGAGGCATTTTTCCAAGTCAAATCTACAACCAGTTTGGAGAAACCTGCACTGAAATGAATCTAAATTAAACTGGAATGTATAATTTTTTTAATATCCGCATTATATCTATGTCTTTACAACTTTCGTTTTCACTTGAACTTCAGGAACCTGTAAGAAAAATGATTTATATAAGTTACAATTGCAGATGTATGTGTAGTAAAATCCATTTTTAATTGCAGACCCAATTATTCCGAAAATTATATTGTCAGATTCAAAATTGAAATATTCATGAATCCACTGACCTATCTGAGCCGTTTGCTTATAGTGACTAACTGAACTAGTACGATCTCACTCCTCAAAATAATTCAATAAATTGCTCACAGAGAACATTCCTGAACAAAAAATGTAATGGATCGACTCATACTTGTCCCTCAAACTACCATAGTTCATCATTCACAGGAAGCCTTTCTGGACTAAGAGCGTGGGTATCGAATGACTGATCTATCGTTACTTCCTTGTCAGTCAGAAGCGGCTTATTTGCATATTGCATAGAGTTCCTTTATACATACATACATATCTTCACGCTGTATCCCTAACGGGGTAGTCAAAGATGACGGAGCGCCAAGCGTCGCGGTTCTTACATACTTCTTTCGCTTCCTCAAATCTCACCATTCTCCTCACACATTTTCGCCTAGGTATGCGAGAGCTTTTGACATATCCATCTGCTAACACTCTGGCTATTTGATCTTCATAACTGAGCCTTGGTCTTCCTTGGCTTCTTTTACCACTCACTTTCGCTCTCTATATTTTCTTCGTCAGTCTTTCATCACTCATTCTTTCTATGTGCCCGAACCATCTAAGCATTCCTTTCTTCATTTTTACAATAACACTGTCGCGCAACCATGTCATACTGCATATCTCTTCATTGCTTATCCTGTCCGCAAGGGTGACACCGCACATCTTTCTAAGAAATCGCATTTCTACTGCATTTGTCATACTTTCACTCGAATTCGGGCATATCCAGGCCTCACTACCGTACAATAAAGTTGGCACCAACACCGCATTGTGGATGGCCATTTTGGCAGTGTTAGATATATTCACACTATCTACTAATGAGGACAGAGCACCGTTCACTTTATTGCCAGCTGCTACCCGTCTCTCCACATCCAACTCACATCTTCCATCACTTGTTCTAGACATTTTTCATTTACCAACTTTTTTTTACTTTATTTAATTAGCAAATTGTCAGGGTAGACATTTGTCTCTATGGGAGTGCACGCCGCTGCATGTAAGATATGTATGCATCGACATTGCTTTGACATTCAGAATGCTCGAATGCACTAATTTAGTTGATATTGTCCATAAATGTACGTAATCAAAATCATACCTTATTTTGTGATTGTTTAGACACGACATTCCCAGCCATTTTCTGCCGAATGCTCCACCTCAACTCTGACCAGTCATTTTCACCTGGCACATGTGATTTATACTTTTCCCACATTGAATTATAGTAGTGGTAGAGAGACACTGGGTCACATTTCTTTTTAATCTGGGGTTTTGGAACTTTGATCACTGGAATGAAAGTAATGCAAAATTCTGTTAGTTATGTTTTAACAGCATTTATACAAGGTTATTATGAAAGGGGTTATAAATACGCCAGGGTTTCAATGTGTAACTGTTGCTGTTATATTGCACATATAATAAATACGGGATACGTTTATTTTAATTTCCATATAAGAAAAA
Source organism: Zeuzera pyrina (assembly GCA_907165235.1). Taxonomy (NCBI): domain Eukaryota; kingdom Metazoa; phylum Arthropoda; class Insecta; order Lepidoptera; family Cossidae; genus Zeuzera; species Zeuzera pyrina. Next base: position 19,060,622 of record OU015625.1, on the reverse strand, counting down.
ATATTTATTTAAAAAAAAAATGTACAATCCTCTCTATTATTGTGCCCTATATTCCAGCGATGGGCGGTGCCATACCGGCGACATAGCAGGGCAATCGCGATCAAGAGCGGATAGATACAACACAAGTAGGGATGTCTTTTGTCTATTAAAGTGTTACCAACAAAATCTGAGTCGTAGGTATAAATATTCGTGTCTCAAGTCTTAACAATGACTACCTACTTAAAAACCTCGTTAAAAACCTATCTTTTCTAATGTTTACGTATTTATTTTTTGTACGTATTCAATAATTTCCGCATTGGAGCACAATACAACCAAACTTTAAAAGACCACTTGTGCTGGAAATTGTCCACTCTTAAGACATTAGATTTTCGTATATCCAGTAGTGCTCATACTGCCTATACCACTTCTTGTGAAGGTAGGTACCACGTTTGTGTAGAAGTACTGGAGTTGACTTTTTTTAAATTGGGTCATGTCCTCACTCAAGGTTTTAGCTATCTGTAAAATTCCATACTATCCATACTAATCAATACTAGACCATGATGTTTATATAGATAATTCATATTAATATTTTAAATGTGAGTCTGTTTGTTAGTTACGTTTTCAACGGCTAAGCTGCTGCCATCTGTTAGTCTGTTAGTTGCCGCCACTAACTATCAGACAAACGTAACAGAGATTTATTAGAATGGATATCGATGGATTTGTTAGTTACTCAATTACGACTTTCTTTATTCGCCACAATTTTCCTTCGAAAAAAAATTGATGTGAAATGAAAAAAACAAAATTAATAAAATTTAATTAGATTTTTGAAATAAAAAAGATATAATTACTGAAAATGAATTAAATAAATATGACATAAATAAAATAATAATTGGCTCATTCTACCCTATTTTTATGGGAGTGACAAAAATGGGCGTGTTCTATTTTGATTGGTTTATCATGGGTTTATCAATGACTGTTATTCGCGGCACCGTTTTGCTTGGTGAGATAATTATATTCTTGTTACTATTCAATGTAAGTTTCGTAGACGTGACAAACTTTGTGGAATTGAAAAGGTATCTCATAAGAATCTTAATTTTTGTTTCGTATAGTTTTTATAAAGTTTATAATGTAATTATTGTTACATTTCGGATGTAGCGAATAAATTTAAAACTTGACAGACCATTTCGTTTTTGCTATGATATTGATTCCCAGATGGGCCTCTAATTTGAGTATTTGGGGGAATGATTACAACAATTACAAAACCGCCTTAGCAGAGTAGTTAGTTTGCAGTCACTAAAAAAACGTCATTGCTCATGGAGGTTTTAGCCAATAGATATAATACTCTTAAACATTTAAAAAAATCTAATAATATTATACTCTAGTCTAGGCGATAGCTAAAGTAAGCCATCTTGGTTCATAGGTCAGTAATACCTTGTATGACCTTGTATGTAGAAACAGCTGATATTAGGGTTGCCTTACCATTATTTCTTTAAAAAAAAACTTTGAAAAGGTGTTGCTCCAGAACTATTGACTTATGGCGAAGTTGTATAACGCAAGTCTTTCATTATCACGGGTACTTTGAAACCCCACCGGATTTAAACCCCCTTTCACAATAACCTTGTATAAGTATCACAGCTGGGCATAGACCTCTTCTGACAAATGAAGTGAAGATAAGACCATGGACCACCAAACAACCCAGCACGGATTGGTGTGGAGATGATTGGATATTAATGTTTTTAACTTTCACGATTTGTACACATCTTATAATCCTAACTATCCTGGTCTATGTCGTGTTATTACTTTTTTATCCCAACGCTCGACCGGATTGTACCGATTATGGTCACAGGCAGACTGACGATGACAATGAGTGTTTTTTTTAATAGTGTGCAGTTCCTGATAACTATCCACATGTGCATCACATTTCTCAATTTTTATTATCATCACTGTCAGTACTTCAACACACCACATGAATTACATCTACATGCTGGTGATCTCCAGCTTATTTTTATCAGTTTGCATGTACACCGTAATTGGTACAATATGGTCGAAACGCCAGGATAAAAAAGCTTTAAAGTATTAACCCAATTAGACCTAACATAGACCCAATTAGTTAGGATTATAAGACTATTGGACAATTTATTATAAGAGATATCAAGCGGCAAGACACCGACAGCTGAGTAGACCCTAAAACTTAGCAAGAAGATAGCCTATTATAATACAGGGCCTTTTATAAACAAAAGGTAATTATGGTGTGATTTTGTTTCATTGTGATGCTGCGTTTAGCCAAAATGACAACTGCATAACAACCATGTATGCAAATATTCCAACTAGCTACAGTTAACCTAAAAGTGCCCTATCAAACAAGTGTTTAAAAACATGCTGTTTGTCTAAAATAGAATTCAAGTAATGTGAACAAAACTTACAATTATTATTTGAATTTACCACATCTTTTGCTTGACTTGTTATTTCATGCTTTTTTTCAACTTTTACGCAGGAACAAGCTCTTCTTAAAGGTTTATCATCTGGCTTCTTTTGGCCTAAATTAGGTGCGGAATGGATATTTCGTAATGACAATGGTTTTCTCGCAGTTTGACACTCTCTTGAACACTGTTGTATATGCCCATCTTGAACTTTAGATCTTGTTCTGGAGGCAAAGGTACTGACACTATGAAGTCTTTCTGGACCCTGAACGTCACTATACTTATGCTGCTTGTAGCTTCCATTTCTTTGTTGCAAGTCATATTTAATAAATTTCTTGAGATCTAGAAAATAATTATATTGAATTTCTAAATGCATGGAAAAATAAGTAGTTTGGTTTATAAGTATAATTTTTTTTATTACCTGTGATAAAATACTTAAGAACTTCTCCATTGATATTATGAATACCTAAATTATTTAAATATCTTAATATTTCTCTTGCATCTAACTCTGAAGTAACTTCGTAATAGTCCATTATTCGATTTTTATTTGCTATGATTATGGTATAACAATTTACAACAAAACAAGAACTTCGTTCCAGATTCTCAAATGTAACTGGCACCAAAGAGAATGTAATATTAGTACGTAATAAGATTATTTATTTATTGTTCTTAAGGCATTGGTAACAAGACCATCAGCCTAATGACGTAACTTTTGGAGAAACAACTGTCCCTAACACCTCCAGTAAAGTGCTAGTAGGCTTTACTGAAGTTAAAAAGGACTTCTTGGAAGAGCGCGTAAACTTCAGCTATACATGTTTATTTAGATCTCCTCCATTCTTTTCACTTACACAGAACTTTAAAACATAATATACTATCACTGTTGTAGTTTAAAACTCCTAAAAATGTAAAAAATAGAAAATCTAAATAAAATGACATCACTTTTCCCGTTCCCGCCAAAAAGTCTTTTCCTACGTAATAAGAGTCGGGACTTTCATAGAGCTAAATAGACTCCAAATGTCAAAAAAATAGGTACCCAAAATAAACAATCTGACGACTATAAAACAATCAGCTATACCAACATAAAGAACAAAATAGAGACGTACCGTCTTTCATTCAAATTTATCGATATCGATTATAATTAGCGCGACATGCGGTACTAAAAATTGGTGAAAACAATCTAAACACTGGTTTTGTTTAAGCACCACTTAAACAAAACCAGTGACACCAGTATGTGATGTCTATTCAATAAAAATATGTATGAAATGAAATATTTATTTCATAAATTCGTGGCGGTGCATGCAAGCATATGTAACGCTGAGGCCGGTAGAGTATGCTCCTTTGCTCTAGAAACCTCTCTTCTTCTCCCTGCCACTTTGATAGGTTCCTGACCAGTTTCTTCTTTTCAGGACTAACGGTAGACTTTCAGTTTTGTTTTTTTTTTTTGCTACCGGTTTTTTCCTCAAAACTGTAAACATAAAGAACTATTAGAAAACATTTAATTAATAAGTTTTAAGAAGTTCTTTAAAGTCAGTCAAATCAATTTATTCAAGTAAACACAACTGCAAGGTGTTTTTAACGTCAAATTAAGTAAAAATAATAAGTCGAAAAAAACCTGTACACTGAAAAGAACCGATAAGAAACCTAATCAGGTCATATTTTCAACATTTTAAAATAGGCAAACTTAAAATACAAATTCAGAAAGCTTCCCTCAAAAGTATTAGGAAAATCCTAACAGTTTGTCATCCGAAAATGGTTTAGCAGTTAATCGCATTTTTTTCTCTTTAAATTTTTGTCAATAAAATACTCTTCGCATACAAATTCTAATTTGTGGTTTTTCGATTGGTATTTTATACTACGTCCTCGTTTTGTGATTTTCACAGATTTTTTACATCTAAAAAATAAAAACATCGATATCGGCATTCATAAATGTACCATTCCCACATTATTTTTAATGAACGAAAGTTACTCAAAACTAAAATTATGAAATTGTATCCCGATAGCAAGCATTGGGACTGATGAATTAGTTAATATTCTACTCACCGAACTTCATCCAGACAATATCTCGCCATAAAATGTTTTAAAATGTCGTAATTTCTTTTGATTTCCAACCACATTTTATTTTCTGTACTTCATGTTTGTTTACCCACTAAATACATACTAAATATTGCAAAGTTCTGCCAGAAGTTATAATTACCCAAATATTGCTAAAAATAGTTAATTTTGTGATAAATTGAGCAATGAAACATTTACGCTGTTGAAGCAAATAAATTGTGTCGTAACAGATGACACTTTATCGAAGACAAATATAGACATGTCTCTTTAATCTGGACAATGCATTAGAAAACATACTTGATCCGAGATAAAACACAAAAAAATAGCTCTGTTCCGTACATCTTTTTTTTTGTATGAAGTTGCGACAGACTGACTGACTAGGGTGATCGATAAGACCAAGATATTCATTATCAATGTTGAAGAAAAATAGATATCAATGTCCAAATTATCGATATTTTAATATTGCTAGTGACGACTTTTAAACGTCGATATTTTTAATAAAATATCTTGATATCGATATTATCAACAAAGTATCGAAATATCAATATTTGTAACAAGACATCGCAATGTCGATTTTTTTACCAAGGCATTGTAATGTCGTTATTATTTCAATTACAATGTGTTTTGCACATAACGGGGTAAACAAAATATTCTATCTTAGAATAAATAATGTTTAAAAAAAGCAGATTATGCCAATATTCTTAACTTGCTATAGCCTACCTAGTAGACCGTAATGGGTACTAGCACCCACTACAATCAGATGTTGATAACACCTAGGTAACTATGTAACGTCTCATTGTTTGTTGGCAAAACTTTTGAGTATCAAAATTTTTTTCTTAATTTGCTTATTGTACTTTTTAACATTTTACTAAAAAAAAATGTAATGTCTGTTATTTATTGTATGTAACACACCTAAGTTGCTGATGATCATGGTCTCCTATAAGTATGCATTGAAATTAAACTGTTAAAAACCGTCAACTTAGAAAATATCGTTATATAAAATTTAAAATATCGATATTGTGCGGTTAATAAAATCAGAATATCGATATCAAGCTTTGGATATTACATTGAAATCAAAATCGATAGTTTAGCAATATCGCTCATTCTTACTGCTGGCTGATTTAGCCATATTAGTGACTTCTGTCTAAGGGCAATGGTCTGATTTCGCTCAAGTATTACATTTCAAATGAAATGTGTTTAAAATGCTTCGCGTTACGACTTTTGATTTGAAGTTGCATGAGTTGGACACTGATAATATCAATAAAAGTATAAACTTTTAAACTTTCGCGTCGCATTATAAAATATCTAAAAACACGGGAAATTAAAGCGATTACCTTTTATTTTGGCTTGTTCTTGACTCTTCAGTCAAGAACAAGAAGTAATCGCGTTAACTTCCCGTGTTTTTAGATATCAATAAAAGTATCTTGAAATTATAAAAACAAGTTTTGCTCTAGGGTAGATACCATTCATTAAACACAATTAACGTAGTTACGCGAAATTCATGTAACTTAAATTAGATAACTTTAGCGTGACACAGCAGAGTTCCAAAATAATATTTTTCTTAATAAAATCAACATCAAGCCAAACATTTCAGAAAATTAAAGAAACAAAAACTAAGTACATACCTACATATCTTCACGCCGTGTCCATAACGGGGTAGTCAGAGAGGACGGAGCGCCAAGTGTCGCGGTCATTACATACATCTTTCGTTTCCTCAATTCTTGTCATTCTCCTCACACATTTTCTCCTAGGTATGCGAGTGCTTTTGACATTTCCGTCAGCTAACACTGGCTGTTTGAGCTTCATAAGTCAGCCTTGGTTTTCCTTGGCTTCTTTTACCACTCACTTTTGCTCTATAGATTTTCTTCGTCAGTCTTTCATCACTCATTCTTTCCATGTGCCCGAACAATCTTAGCATTCCTTTCATCATTTTTACAATAACACTGTCGTGCAACCCTGTCACACTGCGAATCTAAAAAACGAATTAACTAACGATAAATGATGCATACATACATACATAACTTCACACTGTATCCCTAACGGAGTGTCAAAGGGGATGGAACGTCAAGTGTCGCGGTCCTAAAAAAAATAAATAAAAATTTTAATGCGAATAAATAATAACAAAAATATTATTATTATTATTAAATAATAATAATAATACGATAAATAATATTATTGATAATGCTTTATGATAGTATTAATGAAAGATCAAATAATGGAAAAAATCACTTGTATCTGTGGATTTTAAGCACACTCTTTAAAGTGGCCATTCACGTTGCAACGGTCGCAAGGACTGTCAATCGAACCGTTGCAATGCCAGTTCTATTACCACACATACGTTGCGACTTGGTCGTACAGATTGTCCTACAGAAATGTATCACAGTTGTCAGATGCTCTTAGTGTGCAGTGGGATGCTCTTGCTTAGATATATCAATATGAATATTATGAGTAAAAAGACAAAAGCTGCACTTACTGTAACATTATCAGAGTGCATGAATGAAAGAAAAACGAAATGTAAGTGGTCAAAAAAATAGTTGCTCAGAAGAAATATTTATAGCTACCGACATCAGCTTGGTCGATGAATTAGTGACAAGAAAAAAAAAAGGAGAAGAAAAAAAGGATTAGCTTGGTCGCACGGGTCGTCTCAAACATCAACACTTACGTTACGACCGGTGTGATCGTGTCGCAAGGTTTGATGACTATTTCAAGGGACTTCCGACATGACCTTGGTCGTACTGTCCGCTTTACGACCTATACATTCACGATCAAACTTGTCGCCTACGACCAAAGTCCGTATGATGATCCGTACAACCGTTGCAATGTGAATGGCCTCTTTTACGTATTATTTATCACTGACACAGCCAGTCTTTTATAATAGTAAAACATCTTCTATATAGTCTGTGAGTAGAACTGATAAAACCACGAAGCTTACGACCCCTCCACCCCTTATCACACGATGTCACGCTTTGTTTACCCGTTCCGCCCTTAACATGTGACTTAATTTCTGGATGGACTCTTATTTTTGTCTTTTCTGATTTTAATTTTTTGTACTGAAGTCCAATTTTATACGATAGTGATTTCTGATTGAAGGTTCCCAGGATAACCACCACAGAACATTATATAACCTCTAACCAGATTCCAATTTTTTAAATAGTGATGTCCCCCTAATGTTGACTTTATTATTATCACAAATTAGTAAGAGTATGTCTAAAGATCATTATTAAGTCTGTAGTGGTTGCATCATGGCGTTATCTGCACGAAATATTCTTTATTAGTGATCTCTTTTATAAGATAGCGGCGGTGTCGAAAATATATGAATATTTGTAGCAACGAGGAAAGTGGATAAAAAAGTTAAGAAGGAAAAACAAAATGTGATATTTATTTATTCTAATTATTTAATGTATTTTGTAGACGCTACAGGTTCATATTAGTAGCAAATTAAATTAATTGAATGTTATACTAATCGTTCGAATTAACTGAATAGATATGGACTCAATTCTATCACTAGCAGCACTATTTTAACTGGCAACATTATTATAAAACTTTGACAACACATTCAGTGAAACGTCAATGTCAAATCACTACTGAGTTCCGACCATTCTCCGAATTATTTTCAGTTATTAATTTATTACATCAAAAAAGCAATATGTACTTACATAAGTTTCATAAAATTTAAATTATTAGCTTTGCGAATATTTACCTATAAAATAATGACAATATTTAACTAAATTTAATAAATACGAAGTATGTACAAGTAGTGTTGTAAATTGTTTATAAGAAATACAAAAATCTATTTATAAACTATTAGTAGGTAATTAATTTATATAGGTATGTGATCTATTGAATATTAAAATGGATATTCATATATTTATAATATTTTAGATGTACTGTATAAAACCCTCAAATTAAAAAAATAAAATGTTTTGATTTCCTCTAGGATATTATTATTAACTTTATGGTTTTGGTTACAATGGTTCAGTACATAGTACATGCCTTAACTAGTATTAGTTCTAGCGGTTCTAGCTTAACACTACAGTCATATGTCACTTATCATTACACTATTATCACTTATCTCTTTCGTTTGCTGTGGTCTATCATGCGATATGCTCAGAAAAATAATCATTTTTGCTGCAGACATCCCCAAATAACTACACATAATGGCAGTCAACTATAAAAATAATCCAGCTATAGGAAATTTTATCGAATATTTGAAAATACCGAGTGTACAACCTAACATTAACTATGGTGAGTAGGATAATTGATATTATATTACTGTATGTATTTTAACTACTCTACATTTTTATAGCATAATGAAATATGCTTCTGTTATTGTTAATATTCTTGATAGCAGATCAAGTATAAATAAATAATATACATACATGTATAATATTTTATTTCTAATAGTTACTATAAAAATATAAATAGATATTTAAATAGACTATATATTTTATTTCAAACAGCTACTAAAAAATTGTATTAATAAAATGACAATACTAAGCTTACTTAGAACCGAACCAATAAATTGTAATATGAAAATATGAATTACGATATTTTCTCTAATCCATGTCACTTTCTATAGAATACCTCTATAAGTAATAGAATAAGGAAGGCATATAATTTTGTTGCTAATTTTCATTATATTTAATTTGTTCTTGGTTCTGTCTAAGAATGTGTAATATTGAAGTTATTATAATAAAAAAACAAGAAAACATAGATGTTATTTGCATATTGTACTTATCTTTCTATTCTAAAAATCAACATTTACTGTTTTTAAACTCGAGCCTTTTTAGGGTTTCGTAGCCAAACGGCAGAAAACATTATAATTTAATTCTATCCATCTGTCTGTCACTATGTGATTGCTATTTCACTCAAGAGATTTACATATACTTGAAATTTAGAAAGTAGATGTATTTTTATGAACTGTTGTAATATAATGGATATATAATAGTGACATTGCAAAAAAATAAAATTAGGGTGGCATTTCATGCGTGTAACTGAAGTATAAAAGAAAAATTCCATTGTATGTAAGTATTCAGGGTATCCTTAGATAGGTCTTCACCAACTGATGTCGAGGTTTCAAATTATCTTTTTTATTTAAGTCAATAGTTGGTGAGAAATGCATTTGTTACGTTGTAAAAGATGTCCCTCCTCTAACTTTTGAAGTGTAAAGTGGACAATTCTAACAAAATTTGAGCTAGTAGAACTTAAAAACTACTTTCAACGAAAATTAGTTTGAATGAGGTGGTATTGTGTAGTTTTGACTAGTTCTTGAGATATGGAATATTTTCCGTTACATGCTAAGCAAACTTTGAATAACTTTGTAATATTACGATTTCTCAGAAACAGCTTTGTACTTGGATACTATTTTATTTTTAAGATTATTTAGAAATCAGAATATAGATACTATCTATGAAGAAATTCATTTTGATACATTTTTTTTTTCTAGAACATTGGTTCAAGTGCCATCTCATTGAATATTGAGATATCAGTAAGCTAATATTGAGGGACTACCATGCCAGTAGACTGAAGTTTTCATGCATTGACAATAATATCAAAGAGAATAAAGAATGGTCTTTTTTCTGTAAAAATAAAAATAAAACTTGCTGCTTTTAGATTTTTAGATTCAGATGTTTTCTAATTCTTATTTTATTTTGCATATTATTCACAATGTCAATCTCATTGTATAAACCATTAAAAAAGCTTTTCTCGACTGTCTTAAATCTTTTTCTTCCTTCTATTTGTTTAACTAATTCCCGATAGATCTATGATTAAGTTGTAACTAAATCTGAAGAACCAAGACAACTAAGTTTAGACAGTCGTCAACTCATGTTACTCCCATGTCTACAGCCAATGTAGACACAAAAGAATGTGAAAAGCAGATTAGTTAATATTTTAAGAACCAGATAATATTTACTCTGATAATGAGTGATAAAAATAACATATTATTACCTACAGTACTGTAGTACAGAATGTAATCTCTGTAAGTTTTATTTGCGTAAGGTACTACACATAACTACAGGATGCGAATCATTGTATCATTGATATAAACAGATAAATCCTGCAATTTAAACTATTGCATAACTAGTGCGTAGTAGACATTATTATAGTTTATGATGTATAGAAGACAATTTAGTCTTTATTACGTATACATCGCTTATTGGCTGTGGAAGAAAATTTTTGTAAAATTCAATGTTTGCAAACATTAAAGTTTGTAGTAATTTTATATACAAGTAGACCTGCAGTTTAGAAAAGCAGAATAAACAACAGCATTTCACATTAAATAACACTTATATTATACATTACACATAAGAAATTATACACATACTAGCTGTACCCGCGACTTCATCTGCGCGGAAAATTTTTTCGTGGCTTTCCCGGATTAGGTTAGATTATATGTACAGGTGCATAGTATATTTAAAGATTGTTTCTGAAAAAGGCCTACGTTTAGCCTACGTCTGTCTCCGGGAATACTATGCTATCTCTGTACCAAACATCATAATTGCTTCGGTGGTTCAGCATTTCTCACTCAAAGTTTCATACCCCTTTTCACCCCCTTAAGGGTAGTTTAGCCTATGTCCGTTCCCAGGTGTCAAACTACATCCATACAGTGTAGTGGAAAATAGGGTAGTGACAAAACGGAGCGCTAAGCGTCGCGGTCATTACATACTTCTTTTGCTTCCTCAAATCTCATCATTGTCCTCACACATTTTCGCCTAAGTATGCGAGTGCTTTTGACGTTTCCGTCGGCTAACACTGGCTATTTGATCTTCATAAGTCAGTCTTGGTCTTCTTTGGCTTCTTTAACCACTCACTTTCGGTTTGTAGATTTTCTTCGTCAGTCTTTCATCACTCATTCTTTCTATGTGCCCGAACCATCTAAGCATTCCTTTCTTCATTTTTACAATAACACTTACTATAACCATAACTAATAAGTAATAACAATAACTATATCCATGCTACATCATAATCAGTTTAGCGGTTTATCATTTCCCGTACAAAGTTTCATCCCCCTCCCTCCCGTTTTTCACAGATTTTTGACAAAAAAAGTAGCCTATGTATTTTTGATAAAAAAAAGTCATGACGGCTATTCTCACTACCAAGATTTAGCATTTCCCATACAAAATTTCATCCCCCTTTTCACCATCTTAGGAATAAACTTTTGATAAAAAAAATTGCCTATGTCCTTTCTGCGATGTCAAACTATCTCTCTGCCAAATTTGATCCAAATTGGTTCAGCGGTTTATCATTTTCCATTCAAAGTTTCATCCCCCTTTTCACTTTCTAAAAAATAAGTAGCCTATTATGAGCGAAATCACATGTTCTTAATACGTACCGATTTTCATTAAGATCAGTCAAGCCGTTCTTCAGTTATAAAAAAACATACAGAAAGACTTAAAAATTTTAAAAATGGTAGAATCGAAGTTATAAAATCACAAAATTTGCCATAAAATCACAAAATTTGATAGTAGAATTATAATTACAGACAGTCGCTAGAGATTTATATAGTAGTATAGATAGAAGATTAGTAACTGCCTAAACTTTTTATTTGGTACTTACATATCTTCACGCTGTATCCCTAACGGGGAATTCAGAGAGGACGGAGCGCCAAACGTCTCGGTCATTACATACTTCTTTCGCTACCTCAAATCTCATCATTCTTCTCACACATTTTCACCTAAGTATGTGCTTTTTATTTTCTTTCTTCAATCTTTCATCAGTCATTCTTTCTATGTGCCCGAACCATCTAAGCATTCCCTTCTTCATTTTTACAATAACACTGTTGTGCAACCCTGCCATACTGCGCATCTTTTCATTGCTTATCTTGTTCGCAAGGGTGAAACCACACATATTTCTAAGAGATCGCATTTCTATTGTATTATCTTACTTTCAGTCGATTTTGGGCATATTCAGGCCTCACTACCGTACAATAAAGTTAGAACCAACACCGCATTGTGTATGGCCATTTTGGCTGAGTTGTATGAATTCATACTGCCTACTAATGCGGACAGAGCACCGTTCACTTTATTTCCAGCTGCTACCCGTTTCTCCACATCCAACTCACATATTCCATCCCTCGAAAATGCACTCCTCAGATATACAATTTCATTCACTTTTTCTAGACATTTTCCATTTACCCATATTTCATACTTGTCTGTACATCTTCCCTTTCAAACACCAGCACCTTAGTTTTGTTCACATTAATATTCAATCCTTTCGAAAGAGAATTAAATTCTCTTTTTTGAAAGACCTTGGCCTAAATAAACATCTAGGGTAGGTATCAACTAACTTCCACTACGTGACAATCTAAACTACATTACTAGGTTCCAAGATTAGAAAGAAACTATCTAATCTTGGAACGTAATGATATACAAAATAATCATCAATATAAATAAAGCGTAAAAGCAGTTATAATTATTTGGTGTATGTTCGAAGTCCAATCTCCAATATCAGCGAAATTTAAGTGGGACCACCTTGGAGCTATACTGAACCCAACGGAAACAGAATCAATGAAATCAGTTCATAAACAAAGAAGTTATGCTCCGAACATACATAAAGAAATATATAATAAATAGAGTTGAGAACCTCCTCCTTTTTTTAAATCGGTTAAAAATCACATCACTTCTAGCAATGAATAAACGTTTGCGCTCAAAATATTGCAAATTGGATGTATGTAGGTAGTGATAAAGATGGCCATCGCATCGCTACAAATCTACAATTTTCAAATAAGCCCTAAATGTCAATCAAAATCAATTTATTCTAGAAAACGCAATCACAAGGTCACAACGCATTTTCGATTGTCAAATCTACCTTTTTCTGTTCCCGAAAAAGCCTGCACTGAGAAGAAACTACAAGAAACGCAGGAATTTTTCTTCATCATTTTACTATAAGTATATTAAAATACAATATTTAAGAAGCCAATAAATGCATGTGCGGAGAAGATTATTTCCAAACTATAGTTTTGCCTCCTATGAAATCGTTTAATTTAAGATTTATTCAATTAATATGCGTTTTTATAACAGTTTTAAAATTCTTTTACTTTAATTTCATTTAATTGTTCAGGATAACTTATCGTATAGGATTTATTATAATAACAAAAGAGGTTACTCTAGCATTCACCATTTAAATTTTGTAATTTGTCCGCCATAACCAATTTATCATAACATCCGGTTTCCATACCATTAATATGTCCTTTCTTTTAAAAATTTTTGTTCCTTATCATCATAGATGTGTTAGGCGTGCCAGGGCTCTTGGCTAGTTCTTACGAGGGAGGGAAGACGAGAAGCTTGCACGTTGTATATTTTTCTTTCTCTTATGCAGTTATGTTTATTTATTTCAGATGAGTGTGTAACTTTTCTTAAAAGGCAAGCCAAATCTTTGGACCTTCCGATGAAGCTGTACGAATTGACTGCACGTAAACCCATAGTCATACTGACTTGGCTTGGACAAGACCCAACACTACCTTCAATTTTGTTGAATTCTCACATGGATGTTGTTCCTGTTTTCGAAGTAAGTTATCTACTCTTACCAAACTTCGATTGATCGAAAATAATATTTTTTTATTACATTGTTAGGTATTACAAAAATAATGTACTGGTTTGTATAATGCCCGTCACATACGATCAAGTATACTTGATCAAGCATACTTGATCAAGCCTGTCCGATTAGCATAAAGCGTTGCTTGGCATGACTCCCCTAGAGCACACACACGATCCGCGCGGTTATTGCCTGAAAATTTGCAGACAGCGACAGCCACGCGATTACCGCGCGACCGGTCACTAATTGTAATAAAAAATTGTTATCATGTACGACCATTATGTGTATTGTATGACCGTAAAATGCACTTCTCGCGGTAGATTTAGTGCGACTATACAAATTACATTACACAAATTCTCGTTTTGACAGCAGATATCGCGCGATATTGCTGTCGTATGCTGATCGCAAGTTACGTAATGCCCGCCACACACGATCAAGTATACATATCAATCCCATCCAATTTGCATGAAGCGGAGGTTCCGTCAAGTCATATTGATCTTGTGTGGCGTCGATTTGGCTTGATCAGTTTTACTTGATGGAAATCGTTTTTCGCATTTTCCGTCAATCCATTAAGGCATCAAGCCGTCCTGCATACTTGAACGTGTGTGGGCGGCATTATGCCATTTCGTCAGTTCGCTCGAAATTTTGTCCGAGACGGTTGTGTTATTATGTCTCAGCGATGCGTGTCTCATTACGAATTATCTTTTTCAAATCGTATATATTTTATTGAAATATGTATTGATTTATTGAAACATATATCGAAGCGAACTACGTTTAAGATAAGTAAAGAATAAATTAATGTTATCACAATATAGCCCAGTAAAAACACGATTTGAAAAAAAACTCGTACTTCTTTTTACAGTTCTCAAATATGTATAACATGTAATTTTAAGAAATTATTTGCGAATACACCCAGACATATGGTCGCATATGTAAATAAGTTATTTTCATTCAATTACAACGATTTATTTGGTGGATTCATATTTTAATCTCATTAAAAAGAGAACGCCACTCACACAGCGCCATATCTAGTCCCAAAGTAAGCAGCACAGCGCTTGTGCTATGGGTACTAGACAGCTGACATACTACTTATATACCTTTCTTTTGTAAATAAATATATATTATACATAAACACCCAGACTCGGTGCGGGAATCGAACCCGCAACCGCCGTTTACTTTCCGACGCGCTTAGCCGTTGCGCCACGGAGGTATACATATATGTAAATATTGCACACTTTATGTAATAGTGGATAATTCAATAAATCAATACATATTTCAATAAAATAAATACGATTTGAAAAATATAGTTCGTAATAAGACAAGCATTGCTGAGACATAACACAATCGTCGCTAACCAAAATTCAAAGCGAACTGACGAAATGGCATGATGCCGCCACACACCTTCAAGTATGCAGGACGCTCGTGGCTGATCAAGCCGGCAGAAGCGAAAAACGATTTGCTTCAAGTAAAACTGATCAAGCCAAATCGGCCGCCACACATGTTCAAATTTACTTGATGCAACCTCCGCTTCGTGCAAATTGGACGGGCTTGATCATGCATACTGGATCGTGTATATGTGATATTTAATGTAGTTTATTGTTTGAATACTCTTTTAGAACAGCTGGGCTTATCCGCCCTTCAGTGGACATATTGACAAAGATGGAAAAATCTTTGCTCGCGGCTCACAAGACATGAAATGCGTCGGCATTCAATACTTGGAGGCTATTCGAAAATTGAAACAAGCCGGTGTACAATTAAAAAGGACATTACACGTTTCATTTGTACCAGGTACGTTCAGTTTCTATATCTACATTTTACACACAGAACAATTATGCGCATATTTTTTTTTATAACACAAAGGTGGCAAACATTAATCGGGTCTCTATGAAACCATGCACCACAAGAAACGTTTTGAAAAACTCCATGCTTTAGTCAATTGGGAAAACCTCCATAGGAATTAATTCCACAACTTGATTGATAGAGGAAACTCCTTTGAAAACTCACACTGCGTGACCAATTAGGTTCCAAAGCGTGAGAATGAACTCACTGTCCACGGCAATCAGTGCAATAGAAGAAAGTTGCTGTAGACGTTATGTCGAACAATTTCTCAGAGTAACACAATCCATTAGGTACACAAGCGAAGCAACAAACAGAGGTAAGCAAAATCTCTCCTCGGACATAGAGGTTCAAGTCTATTCCTGAGCTTAAGGTCGTCGACAATTATCAGAGCACAGTAGGTGGGACAGCTCCTCTGTCGTTCGATGTCGAGTTAGAGAAAGAGAGAGAATCATGATATTAGGTATAAAAGAGAGAGTTATGATGTTGTGCATAATAGATCTATAATATAACCAAGACAACGTATAGATCGAAAGTCAGTCTGTTACTCGTACCACTCAAGGCAAGGAAAAGCGGGACTGACTTACGAAGATTTTATAGATAGTGTTAGCTGACGGAAATGTCGAAAACACTCGCAACCTACGTGAAATTAGATTTGAAGAGGCAGAAGGATTGCGATGCTTAGCACTAGAACCTCTCCGACTACCCTATTAGAGATACAGCATGAGAATATGTATGTGTAAATATTTGCCTCACTCACTTCCTAGTACGTGATGCGGAGTGCACGGAGTCTATTAGTTTTTATTAAGTTTATGAGCTTAATAACATAGTTATTTCTTTCTTTGAGGTACTCTATGTTTTATTAGCCCAACAATTCGTCACAGATTATTATTAATTAGGTAATAAATTCTGACAGGAGTAAATAAATAAAATCATCTATCATGTAAATGCATCATAGCCGTGTATTTTTAATGAAAGCAAAATTAATTTATTTTACAGACGAAGAGATCGGCGGCCATGATGGTATGGAGAAATTTGTTCATACACAAGACTTCAAGGCTCTCAACATTGGCTTTGCACTAGACGAGGGAATGGCGAATCCTAGCGAAGAATACATTATATTCAATGGCGAGAGAAGTATTTGGCGTAAGTATTAAATACAAATTTATGTACATAATAATAAGGTGGATTCTCATCTCCCATCTCAAAAAAAATGCTTTAAGTGACAGTAATGAAATATATAAGTACCAAAATGTAGTTATATTGGGTCCTTACATATGAAATTAGCGTTTTGTCGTACTGACCACTTTGATCTGAAATATCTCCTCTTTGGTTAAGAATTCCAAATTCAAATTTATAAATTCATTTAGCTGTTACATTTGAGTTTTGAAAACAGTCATTCATTTGTTTTTTCCTCATTATTTTTTTCTTTGGCGTCGCTTATTACCGCACAATGGAAAACATGAAATATCGGTATATTTACGAGTACGAGTTCTACCGTGGCACCAGTGCTGCAGAAACAGCTCGAAGGATTAATGATGTGTACTGTGCTGGTGTCGCAAAAGAAAGCAAGGTACGTTTTTGGTTTCAACGTTTTCGTTCTGGAAATTTCGACCTTCAGAACCAACCCCGTGGACGGCCGGAGACCAAAGTGGAAAATGAAGAATTAAAGGCTATTGTGGAAGCGGATCCATCACAAAGCACTTCAGAGATATGTGCAGGCTTCGGGGTAAGTGACAAAACTGTATTAATCCACTTGAAGCAAATCGGGAAAGTAAAAAAACTTGAACGATGGGTACCTCATGAATTGAGTGAATCGAACTTGCAAACACGCGTCGACTACTGTGTTACTTTGCTCAACCGACACAATAATGAAGGGATTTTAAATCGAATCATTACTTGTGATGAAAAGTGGATACTGTACGATAATCGGAAGCGCTCGTCGCAATGGCTAAACCCTGGAGACCTAGCCAAATCCTGCCCTAAACGAAAATCGACTCAGAAAAAGTTGCTTGTGAGTGTTTGGTAGACTAGCGCCGGTGTCGTTCACTACAGCTTTCTAAAATCTGGCCAAACGATTACGGCAGATATCTATTGTCACCAACTGCAAACCATGAAGGAAGAACTAGCTGCTAAACAATCGAGATTGGTCAATCGCTCTAGGCCACTGCTGCTTCACGACAACGCAAGACCACACACTGCACAACAAACAACCACTAAGTTAGATGAGCTACAATTGGAATGTCTGCGACATCCACCGTACTCCCCGGATCTTGCTCCAACAGATTACCATTTTTTTCGGAATTTGGACAACTTCTTACAAGGAAAAAAATTCAACTCCGATGCGGCAGTCCAAACCGCCTTCAAAGAGTTTACTGATTCTCGCCCCCATGGTTTTTTTAGTAAAGGGATCAATGAACTACCTATGAGATGGCAAAAGTGCATAGATAACAACGGTGCATACGTTGATTAATGAAATATATTTTAGAAAAAAAAAATTGACTTTATATTCCTCCCGTACAAATCGCCAATTTCATATGTAAGGACCCAATATTAGTTTTTATCATCTACAATTCTCTTCTATCACAAATAAAGAACTAGATGCATAATCTCCTATAAAATCTAAACAGATTATTGTCCGAATTGACGTATCTTTTTAATATCGTATAGTATTCTCGGTAACATTGTGTTAATCTAAAGTAGACCTTACTGCCAAACCATAAGGTTATAAAAGCTTGTAAACGATTCTTGCATGACATTGAAATGATGTTTGTAAAAAAATATTTAAAATGCAATCTTCACGTCTCGTGCGTAAAGTATAATTCACATAATCTGTGGCTCACTCAATATGCACTCAAATACTTATTTTAGCGCACATTTGGTTCGGACATTTTTGGAGCGTTGATTGTGTCTATCTAGTTTTTTTATTTGTGATCGAAGACAATTCTATGTAAATAAAAATCAATTGACACGTGTACAAGAATGATGGAGCATTACTTGAGAACGGCTTGATCGATTTGGGCTGATTTCCTTTTTGTTGTGTACGTAATTGTCAGGACAAAGTTTGCGTAAAAGAAAATTTTTGGAAAATCAACGGAAAAGTTGGCAATTTGTATGGTATTTTTGTAAGAAAATATTTTTGAAAGAAAAATTTAGTATGTTGCAAACATTCAACATCCCACCGGGCCGAGGCCAGGGCGGGTCCCTAGTTTAATATAAAATTATTATCTAAAAACTGGTCAGATGACTGTATTTTAGATTTTTCAAAAGTTAGGGTAGGAAGTTGAAATGTCATTTTAAATATGAACTTATTTACATTTTCTTTAAATTATATTCTTAAATCTCGTTTAGTTATTCTCTAACCTTATTTACAATAACATATTTGGGAATTGCAAAGGGACTGCGGTTCATATACGTAGTCAAGTTAAATGGGTGCTGCTACTGCATAAAACTAATAAATATTATTACTATTTATCAAGAGCCATTTTTCAAAAGCTTATATAAAATAAACATAAATAAAATAGAGGACTCCTGCTGTTCCGCAGCATTTTGTTGATAATATAATAAAAAAATAACGCTCTTATATGATGAGTAATTGTAACCTAACCTAAGTTGTATACAAAAATTGAAAGTCAAATTGAATATTCACAACTAACTTCCTTCCAACTCAACCAATTTAAGAGGCAGCTCAAATGAAAGAGCTCGTTCCAACGAGTGTTCTTAGACCAAAACGAACCACGTATCTCAATTAGAACCGAAGATATAGACAAAGAAACTATGAAAACATAAGAAATGTACAGGAGGAAATCGCTTTTGAGTATAACTTGAGAAGGGTGTTAGGGGTGTTGAGAATGTATAGTTAGGTAGTTTCCAATGCTTGATAAGGCTTGATGACAAATCTGTACATCGATACTTTTCATTTAAAAAAAATTAAGCAAATCGGTTGAATAGAGCCGGACGGACTCGTAATCGATTTCATTTTTTTTTTAATGTATAGATTATAAGTAGTACATATAAGCATACTGCTTATAAGTTCTTGTCATAATGAACGATCGATAAAAATCATATTATATAGTGCAGAAAGCAACATTC
Source organism: Zeuzera pyrina (assembly GCA_907165235.1). Taxonomy (NCBI): domain Eukaryota; kingdom Metazoa; phylum Arthropoda; class Insecta; order Lepidoptera; family Cossidae; genus Zeuzera; species Zeuzera pyrina. The sequence continues at coordinate 19,040,709 of OU015625.1, read as the reverse complement.
GATTATGATTTGTGTGGAGCAATATATAGAAATACCAAAAAAATATGTATTTAAATCCCATCGAACAGAACATAGTTTGTATTTTAATAGAAATAGTATATTTACATTATATAACTGATTAATCTGTGGTATAAATTCCTTTAAATAAAGTTTGTCCATTTCAAGCATTTTGGAGCATTCTTTTTTCATAATTTGTGTAAAAACTATTTTTTTTTCTGTTTTAGAAATACATGTACATTGCACTGGGCAGCCAGGCCACGGTTCGTTGTTACTACCTAACACAGCAGGAGAAAAGGTAAATCAATACAGGACTACAATAGCCAGACCGACAGATAATAGTATCGAGATGATTCCATAAGAATTCGGTTTTTTTTTTCACATTTGGTAGGGAACACCTAGCAACAGAAATACAATGATTTATTATGAGAAAAATTAAACTGACTTCAAAATAAAAATACTGAACACAACTTCATAAATGCGATACAAATATGTCTATAAATAATAATCTATGTAATTTGACGGTTATAGAAGTCCGTGCCAAGCCTAACTACTAGTAAGTAGACTTTGTGTTACTGTTTATTGAAGTATCTTTCTCAAATATGTAGCCGTTTCCGAGTAATATTATTTAACCCTCATGCTTGACGTTATAGTGGGGCGAGACAACCGGCGGAAAAGTCGAAAGCAACCCCTTTTTGGCAGTTGTCTTTTTACCCAAACTTTTTTGAAATGAAGTTGAAAATGTGTTATTTTAACTGATAAATTGATTTGCATGCTTTAATTTCAAAATATCCATTTCATAACCACAAAATGGTAGTTCCATCCGGAAATGCAAGCTTGAAGCTATAAAATTAAAAGCTATAAAAAAGGATTTTCATTTTATTTCATTACATTTCTTTTATTCTGCTGTTATATGTGAGAAGCCATAAGGTCTTGAAACCATAAAAAACAAAGTACACACTTCACTCGTTCACTCATCTACAAGGTTAATGTGAAAGGGGGTAAAAATCCGGAAATGTAACATGTCACTGTTGACTGTTATATTGCAGATGTAACAATTACGGGATGCGTTTATTTTGTTTTCCATACTAAAAGAAAACATTCATTTAATAGGAAAAAATGTACAACCCTATCATTATGTCCTGTATTCCAACCATTGAGTACCTACAACGGGAGGCGGCATACATGCTATTTCTAATACAAAACTTTCTGGCATTTTTTGCGGGAGGAGAGGTACTGTAGGAACCTCTACGAAAATAAAATAAAAAAAAAAGAAAATTAAAAAAAGTATATATAAAAATTAATTTCAAGGCAAACCAGCGGCGAGCGCCTTGTTTTGCTTCTCATAGCAACACGCTACGTACTCGACGACCCAAGCGACCGGCGCGTGAGTGTACGGCGCTCCAGTCGGTCTACTACTCACCGCCACAGTAAAACGCTCGCCCATTCATTCCGTAGTATCATTTTTATTATTGTTTTCCAATATTATTTAGAATTGAAAACATCGATATTATTTGCCAAGCTGTTGTTTTCATTTGTAGTGTTACCTAAAAATTTTCCTATGTTCTTAGATTAAAGTGATATCATAAATTATTATAGTTCTTGATGTGTGAGTGGCACGATTGATTCAGGTTGTTGTTGCACGAAGCATTCACATAAACTATAACTGGTGACCCCGAAGAACAAAGAACACGGAATACATTAATTTCAAAATGACGGTGGTCGGTAAAGTCGGTGTGCGGATACCGCCATTTTGGCCGGAGGACCCCGAAGTGTGGTTTGCACAAATTGAAGGTCAATTTGCACTCGCCGGAATAACAATAGATACGACCAAATTCTACTATATTACCTCAAACCTAGAACCACAGTACGCTAAACATGTTAGTGATATTATTAAAAAACCACCAGAAGAGGGGAAGTACGAGAAGTTGAAGAGCGAGCTACTCAAAAGGCTGTCCATTTCCCAGGAAGCAAAGGTAAAGCAATTACTAAACGACGAGGTAATCGGAGATCGGAAGCCGTCGGAATTTCTACGCCATCTGCAGAAGTTAGCTGGTCCAGCTGTTCCAGATGACTTTATGAGAACGCTATGGACAGGTCGGTTACCCACGAATATTCAAACCGCGGTAGCTTCACAACCTAAGCTGTCAATAGAAGAGGCAGCAGACCTAGCTGACTGCATTTGTGATATCGTGCAATCTACCCCACAAGTGGCAAGTACTAGTAGTAGTCATAACAATATACCGACAGACGATATTGCAAAGCAAATAGCCGAATTAACTAAAGAAGTAGCTTCACTACGCAGTCAATTGAATGTACAACGTTCTAGAAACCGATCTAAATCACGTAACTATAGTGAAAAATATAACCGTACTAGAACACGATCAAAATCGTACGATCGGTCTGTCTGTTGGTATCACCGAAAATTTGGTTCGAAAGCTAACAGATGTACTACGCCCTGTACATTCGGTTCCTCGTCGGGAAATGCAACAGGCAGTCGGAAGTAGCGGCCCACGACTGTCAAATTTCTCCAGGCCGCCTCTTCGTAGTGGATAAGAACACTAATAAGAGTTTCCTTATAGATACAGGATCCGACTTGTGCGTGTACCCACGGGCGATGCTTCGTCAACAGCGGACCAAGACCAATTATCAGCTGTTTGCGGCCAATGGAGCTATCATATCCACATACGGTTGGGTACAGCTGCAACTCAACCTAGGCTTGAGACGAGTTTATCGATGGAGATTTGTGGTAGCAGATGTGTCAAGGCCAATTATCGGAGTTGATTTCTTGTCACACTACAATTTGCTAATTGATGTTCGACAACACCGACTAATTGACTCCCTGACGTCACTCTCAGTACCTACACCAGCCTGCAATGCTATCGAGGGCATCTCATCAGTGAAGGTCGTTGCCGGAGACTCCAGCTATCACGACATATTACGCGAGTACCCTGAGATTACCCGTCCAGCAGGAACACTTAAGATCACGAAGCATGACACGGTTCACTACATCCGTACTACACCTGGACCGCCCATAACAAGCCGTCCACGCCGTCTCCCGCCCGATAGACTGAAGATCGCGCAGAAAGAGTTCGAGGATATGCTCCAGAGTGGAATCACAGTCAGGTCAGAGAGTTCTTGGTCCTCACCCTTACACCTGGTTCCCAAGAAGGACAACGGGTGGAGACCCTGTGGAGATTACCGAGCGCTAAATGCGCGTACAATTCCTGATAGGTATCCCATACGACACATACAGGACTTCACTCACCACCTGGCTGGCAGCACCATCTTCTCGAAGGTTGACCTGGTGAGGGCGTATAACCAGATACCGGTTTACCCGCCGGATGTGCCTAAGACAGCGATTACAACACCATTTGGACTCTTCGAGTTCCCTTTCATGACGTTTGGTTTACGTAATGCTGCCCAAACATTCCAACGTTTTATGGATGAAGCGCTACGGGACCTGCCATTTGTCTATGGATATTTAGATGACATCTTGGTCCACTCAGCCAGTAAGGAGCAGCATGTGCAGCACCTCAGGCAACTTTTTCAGCGGTTGACAACCTTCGGGATGCTCGTAAACACATCAAAATGTGAATTTCGGCTTTCCAACATAACTTTCTTGGGACACGAGGTTTCATCGAGTGGAATCAAGCCATTGCCTAACAAGGTGCAAGCAATCCTCGACTTCCCCACACCCAAGAATGTTAAAGAGCTTCGACGTTTCCTAGGAATGTACAATTTTTACCGCCGTTTCATTCCAGGCGCCTCGCAGGCACAAGCAGCCTTGAACATCGCTCTCACTGGACCAAAGAAGAAAGGAGCTCAGCCGATTAACATGACTCAGGAGATGAAGACTGCATTTCAGTCATGCAAGTCCGCCATGTCCCAAGCAGCTCTGTTAGCTCATCCTAGTCCAGAAGCCGAGCTAGCTCTTTATACGGACGCATCAGACACCTCAATAGGAGCAGTCCTGCAGCAGCGATGCAAAGGAGACTGGCAACCACTAGCGTTTTTCTCACGATGTCTGAAGCCATCGCAAAAAAAATACAGTCCCTATGACCGTGAGTTACTGGCCATATATGACGCAATACGCCATTTTCGTCATATGGTTGAAGCTAGGCCCTTCGTTATTTACACGGATCATAAGCCACTGACGTTTGCTTTCTCATCTCGACGTGAAAATTGCTCTCCTCGTCAGTTTCGCTACCTCGATTTTATTTCCCAGTTCTCAACTGACATAAGGTACGTGGCTGGGAAAGACAATATAGTAGCAGATGCCCTTTCCAGAGTAGAGGAAGTTTCAGAACCTCTCGATTTCAAAGATCTTGCACATTCTCAAGCTGACGACCCTGAGCTGCAAGATCTGCTGAGAGAAGGTTGCTCACTAAAGTTAGTGAAGGTCAAGCAAGGCGACGTGGATGTCTACTGTGACATCTCGACTACAAATCCGCGGCCATTCGTTACCAGTGCCTTTCGCAAGAAGATCTTTGACACCCTTCATGGACTCAGTCACCCAGGTACCAAAGCAACTGCAAAACTGGTAGCACAAAGATTTGTTTGGCCCGGAGTTGACAAGGATTGTCGCCGGTGGGCCAAGGAATGCACGGATTGCCAACGATCCAAAACCTTTCGCCATACATCTTCCCCCCTGACTCCTTTTCCTTCCCCTACCCAACGTTTTTCCTATGTCCATATGGACATCGTAGGGCCATTACCAATTTCTCATGGTTACAGGTACTGCCTCACGGTCATCGATCGATTTACACGTTGGCCTGAGGCATACCCACTTGCTGACATCACTGCCGAGACCTGCGCCCGCGCCTTCATCGCTGGCTGGGTGGCCCACTTTGGCTGCCCGGAAAGGATCACAACTGATCGTGGAAAGCAGTTCGAGTCCAATCTTTTCCACCGGATCTCGTCCATCCTCGGTACGCAACATCGGCCAACCACTGCTTACCATCCTGCTTGCAATGGTATGGTAGAACGACTCCATCGCCAGCTCAAAGCTGCCATCATGTGCCACTCAAACGATCGCTGGAGTGAAGTTCTTCCTCTCGTGCTGCTAGGAATTCGCAGCGCGTGCAAGGAGGACATACAATCTTCGTCAGCAGAGCTCGTCTACGGGGAACCCCTGCGACTTCCTGGTGAGTTTTTCGCACCTTCGAAAACCCTCACCACGGACTATCCTGACTTCGCGACAAGATTACGACAGCACATGGCAAGGCTCACACCAACTCCGGTAAACTGGCACCATAATAAGACGTTCTACCTGCCCAAAGACCTGAAGAGCGCTGACTATGTCTTTCTTCGTCGAGGCCCCGCAGGAAGATCACTGGAACCTCCATACACTGGTCCCTACAAAGTTCTGGAGAGAGGGGAGAAGATATACAGAATCCGCATTCAGAACAAAGATTCCATGGTAACCATCGACCGCTTGAAACCTGCCTACCTAGCCCAAGACACTGAAGAGACCCTGAGACCGAACGTTGCTCCAGAACAGCGAAGAACCAAGAGCGGCAGAATAGTCAGGTTCCCCGATTACTATCGACCTCTGCAAGCAACGGTCTCAGCGGGGGAGTAGTGTAGGAACCTCTACGAAAATAAAATAAAAAAAAAAGAAAATTAAAAAAAGTATGTATAAAAATTAATTTCAAGGCAAACCAGCGGCGAGCGCCTTGTTTTGCTTCTCATAGCAACACGCTACGTACTCGACGACCCAAGCGACCGGCGCGTGAGTGTACGGCGCTCCAGTCGGTCTACTACTCACCGCCACAGTAAAACGCTCGCCCATTCATTCCGTAGTATCATTTTTATTATTGTTTTCCAATATTATTTAGAATTGAAAACATCGATATTATTTGCCAAGCTGTTGTTTTCATTTGTAGTGTTACCTAAAAATTTTCCTATGTTCTTAGATTAAAGTGATATCATAAATTATTATAGTTCTTGATGTGTGAGTGGCACGATTGATTCAGGTTGTTGTTGCACGAAGCATTCACATAAACTATAGTACTACCACAAGTAAATAGAAGCACTCAAATGCAATGATGAGTTGTGTCTTTACGCTTACGCACACAAACAATTCGACAACAATTCCCCCAATTTAACAAATACGTAGAAATAACTTGATTGAAATTTTATTCATGATCCGTTAAAGTCTTAAATTAAATGCTACCACGAAATATTTTCTTTCTTTTGCAATTTAATCGTAATTTTATTTTTAAAGCGTTACGGTCTATAATTAAATGTTAGCTAAAAATAGTCTCGCCAAGGAGTGCGTTTACATCATATTTTGTACAATTCGGCAATTAAAAACTGTAAGTTACGAATTTAAGCCAATTCAAGGTTCATTATTGTATGACAAACAATACGATACGACTTTCTAGAATGATGAACAAGTTAATGCAACATATTCGAATAAATCGAAATACGTTATGTCGAGTACGGTAAATTAATTTTTTATTACTCATGCGGGATAAACAGTATCTAAACGCACATTTTTGCGGTTGATAAGTAGCTATTGTCTCATTTTACAAATTGAGTGCGACAAGTTTACTTGTCGCACGCAAATGTTGCTTGGCGCACGCAAATTCACGATTTAAAAAATGAATCTAAAATGAATATCTAAAAAAAAAACAATCGATTTTAGTACCCATTGACATCAGTGTGAAAGATAAAGAAAATCTTGATTTCGAAGTTTTAGATTAATATAATAATAAATAATAATAAAGTTATTACTTTCTGTAATTTTTCTTTGTACCGAAATTATCTCTGCATTAATAATAAAAAATAGTGTCTGCAACTCGTGCGGTGTTGTCGACAACTTACCGCACTTGTTGCACATTATACTATAGTGAAACGATTCTGAAAATATATATTGAAATGGAAAACCAGTACTTCATACAAAAATTATATTTACTTATGGAATATAGTTCCGTCTTTGGCTAGATGAGATGTAGCGGATTTTTCGTTGCATCTCCTGACGGTATAAGACGACAATTTTGCGGAGCACGTGACGTAATGAATTCGATTACAGCAATGGTAACAAATTGTTTCAAAAGTAGTTTTTACTGTGCCGTGGTTATTTCTTTACTTATACTTTGACAGAGGGGAATGCCTGTGAATCGCGACTCCCCTTGTAGGTACTCAATGATTCCAAAGATTTGTTAGCGATGTAAAAACGCTGATGTAAGGGTTGCCTCATCTTAATTTTTTTTTAACTTGGTGTGTTACACTAGAACTATTGACTTGTGGCGAAGTTGTAGAAAGCAAGTTTTCCGTTATCAGAGGTACGTTAATACCCTTTCGTATTTACGTATCCTTTCAAAATATATACCGTGTATGATTGAATTGAAATTATAGAAGATTGTAAAAAACTGCCAAAAAAAGGTTTTTTTTTTTTCATTTAAAAAAAACGAACGCAGAAATAAATTCAACATGAAAAAAATGAGTACTTAATAAAAAGACGAACAATGTTTTTGTTCTCTTTTTGGATATAGGGGCGCCACCAGAAAGCACTCTTACTGTAAATGTTTTTTCTTTGCAGTTGAGATATGTCATAGACAAGTTCATGGATTTTAGAGAACAGCAAAAAAAGATATTGGAAAGCAATCCTAAACTGACTATAGGCGATGTCACTACAGTGAATTTAACTCAAATATTTGTAAGTTTATTTTAAGGCTAGTCTTTTATATATAAGATTATTAATTTACTGTTTGCATGATAACCATAACATTAACTTGTGTCTGAGAATGACGTCATGTATAATTTGTCGCAATACTCAATACTTTCTATGTTTACCTTGTGTGTGTTCATTACAGATTATTTTGTTGTTTTGTGTTCGCATCTTCTAATATTTTATTTCAATATTTAAACCAGGGCTCGTAACCGGTTTCGAAATAGCACTTAATATTGTTCTTTAACCGGTTATAATTCCGTTCATTCATTAGCCGGTTAATGAAGGGTCAAAGCAAGTCAAACCGAAATAATTTCGGTTACCGGTTAGTGAAGAAAACGAAACTAAAACCGATATTAAAACCTAAATTAATAGGTTTTACTCAGACGCACATTGCCTCCTTAGATCGATCAAAGCCGAGCGCAACGCACTCCGCGTACCGGCGCGCCGTCGTCATGTCATGCAACAGGTTCTTCCCTTTTTCTGTACGCGCTGGTTATACTCGTACATACATACATATCTTCACGCTGTATCCCAAACGGGGTAGTCAGAGAGGACGCAGCACCAAGCTTCGCGGTCCTTACTTCTTTCGCTTCCTCAAATCTCATCATTCTCCACACATATTTTCGCCTAAGTATGCGAGTGCTTTTGACATTTCCGTCAGCTAACACTGGCTATTTGATCTTCATAAGTCAATCTTGGTCTTCTTTGGCTTCTTTAAATACTCACTTTCGCTTTGTATGTTTTCTTCGTCAGTCTTTCATCACTTATTCTTTCTATGTGCCCGAACCATCTAAGCATTCCTTTCTTTGCTTTGCACGGGTAGAAATTTGTTTGAAAATAAAGTACAATTATTGAAAATGTGGCTTCCTATAGGTGAATGAATTGTTTCAGTAGTTTTTGAGTTTATCCATTACAAATATACTAACAAAGTTTACCTCTGTAATATTAATATAGATTGCATTCATTTAAAATGTAATGTAATAAATAATACTTCGTAGACAGAATATTCATACCTTATTTTGCTTTGTTTAAAAAAAATGTGCTCACGTCAATATATTCTCCATTCATATTACTAACATTATCTTATGCCCGTCTATAATTTATTTTATTGCAATTGTGTATGATTTACTTTTATTTTCCAGCCGTCCATTAATTAATATTAATGGTAAGTGGACCTGTTCATATCCCATAATATAAAATATGATTATGAAACACGTTCAATGTAGAAATACGTGAATGTGGTCTAACCACAGAGGTCTTACTCGCTAACTTCCTGTGTTAAAGTGCTGTCTGTGCTGGGATACCTAAGTGAGAAAAAAAACATTTCATATGAGATACAGATCTACTATTAATAGATATTGTGTCGATGGTGGCCACTGTAGTCTTTCTCGTTTCGACGACCTATATTTGTTAAATCGGCCTTAGCAGCCTTAAATACTGCATTCTACCATCACGCCCAAAAGAGTCTCTATCTCACATATATTTACAAATAACTTTTGTTCATTTATCACTTGTAAAATTCGAAAATAGTAATTAAAAAACTTTAAAGTTCTAAGGAACAAATATTGTTTAGTTCTTATGTCTATCAAATGCAACAGCATAACAGTCTTAAAACATTGAGGATACTGATAGAGACGAAATATGTGTATACCCATCTTTTTCTATTGTACGCTTACGCCATATATTTCTTTCAGTCTAACAATTCGTGACGTGTGAGAGCGATATCTATTAGTGGTTAATCTGTGTGAGATTGTGCTGTTATCACGAGATACATAGTGACGTAAATGAACAGCTTAGGTTGTTATCTGTTTTTTGTTTTAGATGTTCATTTATTTCATTTATATGTGTGAGGAAAACCATGAGATTTGAGAAAGCGAAAGAAGTATGCAAGGACCGCGACGCTTGACGCTCTGCCCTCTCTGTTCTGTTTTTATCCTGTTAGGGATACATCGTGTATGTATGTATGTATGTTCATTTATATGTATGTCTTCGATCACAAATATATAACAAGATACACAATCAGCGTTCCAAAAACGTTCGAACCAAATGTGCGCTGAAATGAGAATTTTAGCGCACTCGGTCTTAGTAGTAATTTGCGAACACTAAAGGAAACATGACAAAGTGCTCCTTCAAAAATTGTAAAAATGACACGTCTAGAACGTTAAAAAAAGATGGAGTTTCTTACTTTCGGTAAGTAATTAGGATTATTTTATTTACGTGTTCATTATTTCGTTATAATAATAACTTATATAGCTCTTTTTTATTAAATTCATAATAATATTTTTCAAATGCTGCTACATAATACAATTAATTATACGATCGTGAATAAGACATTGAGAACCAATACTACCGCATTCAGATTTCATTTATTCGGATTATACTTTTATCTCTGTTCTAAAACTATAGAATGGAGCTTTTAGTCTTACATTTTTATTTCTTTAAATATATTTTTGGTGTTAAAATTTCAATTATGACTGTATTATAAGATTTGCTGCTAATTATAAATTTTAATGTAATTTATGTAATTATGTATTCTTTTATAAACACTGCAAGTTATTGCAATATTTTTCTCGAACATATAAAAAAATATATAGCTTTCCTCGAGATCCTGTTCGATGTGAAAAATAGACTTCTATAGTAGCACGCCAAAAATGTGATGAATACTTCATACCAAATGAACGAAGCGTAGTTTGCTCTGATCACTTTTTAGAAAGTGACGAATAGTCACAGCGAAAGGCTTAAAAAGGCTACACAATATTACGTATTTACTTAAACCTGCACTGCATTTCTATTTGACAGTGTTATTATTTGTATTGTGGCATTATTAGAAGATTAATGTTGCCACTAAATCGTTTAAAACTAAGATTTTAGATCCTTTAATTGTTTTTTATCAAAGTTAAGATTTCTAGTCATGACATATTTCTCTGATTACCCCGTTAGGGATACGGCGTGTTAATATGTATGTATATATTTAATAATGACTAGCAGACGATTTCCCATTAAAAAATTAAAAAAATATCAGCACTTTATTGCGACTTCGCTCTGTATTCCTAGATTACGTCATTGCCTGATATCCAACATTTTTTCCTTGTCTCGCCTAATCTAAATATTATGTCTTATCCTTGTCACATCCACGTAACAAACCAAAATGATGTAAACAGCGATGGAAATATATTACGTGAATTATACTTTAAGCACGAAACGTAAGTTTTTTTTTGACAAACTTTGTTTCAATGCCTTACAAGGATCTAAACGAGCTTTTACAACTTTATACCTTTAAGGTCTACTTTAAATTTAAAGAATATTACCAATAATACTGTAAGATGTTCAAAATGTATATGTCAATTTGGACAGTAATTATGTATTTAAATTTTAAAGAAAATTGTGAATTATTATTTGTGATCGAAGAACCAAAAATAAAAAATATTAATAACAATGCTGCTTCCTCCCTTTTTCTATTCTTACATTGCGTCTGAATATGTCATTGACTGATGACATGCAACATCTTATTCCTTGTCTAACATTATAATTTCTATGTGTCTTATCCTTGTCACTTTCATCTAACAAACTATAATGACGTAAATAGCGAAACAAATAAATTACGTGAATTACACTTTAAGCATGAAGCGTAAGATTGAATTTTAAATATATTTTTGTTAACAAACGTCGTTTGAATGTCATGGGAGAATCTTTTACAAGCTTTTACAACCTTTACATGCATTGACAGTAAAGTTTACTTTAAATTAACACAATATTGAGATAATACTATACGATATTAGAAATGTATATGTCAATTCAGACAATAATTTGTTCCAATTTTATAAAGGATTGTGAATCTAGTTATATATTTGTGATCGAAGATGTATGTATATATTGTGATGATAATTCATAGACGGAGGTAACGCTTTCGCGTCAGCTCAGTCGATCACAGTACAAGTAAGCATACAGTATTCTATCTTCATACAAACGCTCCCAACGAACGACGCGCTCAAAATCTCGGCATTTCTCGGCATACAACACTCGCGAGTGCGCCGCGGTTGTCGTCGGCGCACTCGTGCACATTTACTGACTAAATATTATGTCAATCACACGTTCCCGCACATTTACTGACTAAATATTATGTCAATCAAGTTTACGAGCATTATGTTCAGTGTATGGATGTTTGAATACATCTATATCCAAACCGGAAATATTTCTCTGTTGCTAATTTGTAGGAAATATATTACCATAATGATCTAGTTAATTTATTGCTGATTTTTAATTATACTGCACACAAAATACATTTTTTTTGTCCATTTCCGCCATACTAACTCGCAAACTTTTGAAACTAGAAATAAAATACTAGTATAATTATATAAATAAAAATTTATTAAATTTGCAATAATATAAAATGAAAAGATAATATGACAATTTAATATAGTACCTATTATCAAATAAATAACCCAAGAAAATCGTTCAGTCCAAGTCGGTTATTGCCTTATTGCGTGTTTACGTACCGAGCGACCGTAGGTAATTATCTCTAGGACACTGTCGAGATAGAATACTGTTTGCTTACTTGTTTGTACTGTGACTTTAGTCAGATGACGTCAAACTAATAATAATAATATAATATTTAGTATTTTTAGTATATAGACATAGATCAATACATTGATATTACATTGATTGTAAAATGCAAATCCAATTAATATATAATAATTAATAAATATATATTTTTACGTACATACGCTCTATGTCCCTATACCTCTAACGGGGTAGTCAGAGAGGACGGAGCGCCAAGCTTCCCGGTCCTTATATACTTATGTATGTATGTATATAATGTTTAAATGTATAGTGCTAAATAATTATTAATAACTAGCTGGGTTTGATGCGTTGCTGTGGCTCAGTGTATTATAATTCGCTAGTTTTGGTCTTGAGTTCATACAAAAATCCCATTGAAATTGCTTTCGGTTTTTCCCCAATTTTGGGGGCAACTTTTCCTATTTCTTTCCATAAAAACCGTACTCGGACTATAACTTTACGTTAGTAACTAATTAATCTGTGCTATTACGAACGTTTCAAAGAAAATTAGCCGAGTTGGTCCAGCCATTCCCAGGTGATGCGCTTACCAACGAACACCATTAAATTTTTTTTATATACTTGCTAGCTGATGCCCGTGACTTCATCCGCGTTTTTTATTTATCTCCATACCAAATTTCATGACGATCGGATGAACGGTATGACAGCCCATAAAATACGAACAAACAAACAAACATTGATTTTTATATATTAGATAGATTAGTTGTACTGTTTAGTAAATAAGGGAGACTGCCCAAACCTGTATCGCATTTAGGTAACCAGTATAGGCATTAAATAATATTTAAAATTCATGTCATATTTATACAAACACCTTTTCTTCAGCTGGTCAAAATCATATGTGGGATTTTTATTTTCATAATCGACTTTTATTTCGCTATGAATGCGTTTACAAGTACACCTAAGTTTGTTTAATAATTTTAATGTACCATATTTTCAGTACATTAAATCAATGTCTATAATTATTAACTATATTTACGAAACAATTTCAATAATATTCATTTACTTTTTTACTAAAACTCTAACAGTAGTATTAAATAAAGTTCGCAAAGAATCTTATGTTTGTGTGATTATCAAACTGCGCAAACATTACCGATAGTGCATAGTTTTTTCACTATAGTTAGTGACTAATTTATAATCACTATGAAATCGATTATTGCAATCAATCGATTATTGTACAAAAAGTTTTAAAATGGTAAATACTTTTTAATTTTTCTATTTCTGATATGATATCTTTTATCTTACTATATAAATACAAAATATGTATAAAAATATGTATAGGAAAGATAAAAATAATAAAAACGATATGTAAGGTTTGATTGTCAACACTGGCAATATTTTAATTTATGTAATAAGTAAGTATTTTATGTTTTGAAAAAAGAAAATACTCATGTTGCAGTCCTTCCTGTTTTTTTTATTCACCTTGCTGTCATTGTCAACTCGAGTAAACTTAAAAAAACTGTTAATAATGCATTTTGTCTAATGATCCAGTGACTTTGTTGATTAAACCAATACTAGAAGTGTTTACTCTTCACCAATGGAACTTCAATGCGTGACAGCGATGTTTTTTTAAATATAATAAAGAATTTGTTCTGACACGGATTTCGAATACTATATAGGAGCCCACATGAGGCCGGGGGCGCTGTGCTCTTGCCCCACATACCTGTAAAGATAAAACAGTATATTATTCCAGATTGCTTGAATCGAAACTAATATGTTAGTGTATTACTTATTTGTACTGTTAAAGGAAACTCGACAAAACTAATGTACCTACCGTTTTTGTTTCTTTTAAGAATATGTTATCATTACATCTTTTTGTCTAATTTTGGCTATCATACAAAATCATATGCAGCGCTACGATGCTCCATATACAGATGGGCAGTCTCCTTTTAAGCAGTGTTGCAACAATAATATATTGCGTTAGTGTCACATTTTAAACCGTCCCTGCCAACCGACTACGGAGTACGGACGTGACAGACAATAAAAAAAAAATAATAATTTCGATCTAATTTTCACTGTAAATAAACCTGTGGAGAGCATCCTTTGTTGCATCAATGATCTCATTTTTTTAAGCAAAAGAAACTAGTTATCGGAAACAATATTGGACCCAGCCCCGGATCTAAGGGGGGGCAACCGGGGATACTTGCCCCGGTCGGCAGTTTCATGCGCGCCATGCGCATGGAGACGCCAAATCTTTGAAATATCGAACAAGTGAAACCTCTTTTTCCTACAATTTCATAGGTTTTTATCAAGTAATCGAATCTTAATATAATATGATTGAAAAGCAAACTTTTGTCAGTTTTAACAGTTTTTCTTAAACACTGAAGGGAGGGGGCGCCACTATCAAGTTTTTGCCCCGGTTCGAAAAAATTGTAGATTCGGGGCTGATTGGACCCCATGAAATTTTTATGTTATGCTTCACAAAAAGGATTCCAAATAGGTGTTTTTTTTATCATAGTCGATAGTGGTCGATGGTAGATGGCGATCCGCTTTATTACCTATATGTTCTGTTTTATACGTATCACAGCACGGCTTTATTCCCAGTCACTCTTAATCACTAATATTCAAGTCTCATTTTACAGAGTGGTTTATCCCCAATCGGCCTTTAACACTAATGTTCATATCTCAATTCTACAGGGTGGTGTACAATCGAACGTGATTCCTGAAAAGTTAACTGTCGTTTTTGATATAAGACTAGCCGTTACAGTTGATCATAACGAATTTGAATACGAGGTATGTATTATTATTAATTAGTTTGAAAGCCATTCATGTACCCAGTAATTAAAAGATACCTATATGAATAGCAAATACAACTTATTATAATTATGTTATTTTTCATATTAGCAAACTAGCAGCACCTCGCGGTTTTACCCGCGTTAAATTTGCTATATTTGAGAGTAAAAAGTTGCCTAGATTACTCTCTAAAAAGTATTGTACCTGCTAATGAAAGTTCCGCAAAATTAGTTCAGCCGTTTTGAATATTAACGTAGACAAACAGATGTACTAACAGACAAATATTTAAAAAACACGTATTCGGCTTTTGGTAAAATGCAAATTACTATATGAGCCTAAGTAAAAGAATTTCGAAATCATAGACAGACTCTTCAATCTTATTTCTACACATAGAAGTAGATGATTAAAAATGAATTACAGTGTTGCCATTTACCAATTTAATTAACATTTTAGATTAAGCAATGGTGCAAAGAAGCTGGAGATGGTGTCACTTTTGAATATGAACAGAAAAATCCTAAAGTAGAGTCCACGAAAATTGATTCATCTAACCCCTACTGGATTGCCTTCAAACAAGCCGCTGATGAATTGTATGTATCTGTGCATTTTATTTAAAAAATCATATACTCCATTTTAATAGAATTTTTAATGAGATTAAAGAAACTAGCGATTTAATATTTAGGTACTGTTATTTTTGCGATTTTTATAGTGATGTTAGTAGAATATCTACATCTGTGCCTACATTTTAGTTATAGTGTAATAAGGGTGACTGAAATAATTGGAATCCATTTAAATTAAAACTGCTTGTGATACAAACTACAGTAGGATTAAAACTACTCATATACATACATACATATCTTCACGCTGTATCCCCAACAGGGTAGTCTAAAGAGGACAGAGTGCCAAGCGTCGCGGTCCTTACATCCTTTTTTCGCTTCCTCAAATCTCATCATTCTCCTCACGAATTTTCGCCTAGATATGCGAGTGCTTTTGACATTTCCGTCGGCACGCTCTGGCTAGTTGATCTTCATAAGTCAGCCTTGGTCTTCCTTGGCTTCTTTTACCACTCGCTTTCGCTCTGTAAATTTTCATCAGTCTTTCATCGCTAATTCTTTCTATGCGCCCGAACCATCTTAGCATTCCTTTCTTCATTTTTACAATAATACTGTCGTGCAACCCTGTCATACTGCGTATCTCTTCATTGCTTATCATGTCCGCAGGGGTGACACCGCACATATTTCTAAGAGATCGCATTTCCACTGCATTTATCATACTTTCATTCGATTTCGAAAGTTGGAACCAACACCGCATTATAGATGTTCATTTTGGCTGTGTTAGATATATTCACACTGTCTACTAACGCGGACAGAGCACCTGTTTTAAACAATAGTTATTTAATTTTAAATTGTCTATAAAATATAAATGGTAGATATCAAAACAACTTTCATTTACATTATGAGGGTAGGCAGTGTCTCTGTGCCTATATGGAATACACGCCACTGTGTACACCCTGATATAGCATGGGAGCAACATACGAAAAAAGTGAAACCAAGTGCAAAAAAATTAAATTACCAAATTCATTGATCAATTAATCAATAAAATAAGGCACAAAATTAAAACCTGATTACATACTAAAACCTGCAAACTATATTCAATATCTGTAATTAATAATAATAATAATAATACGTGACGTCTGAGTTAGAGGGCTATTATATTGGGTCCTTACATATGAAATTGGCGTTTTGTACGGGACGAATATAAAGTCAATATTTTTTTTGTAAAATATATTTAATTAATCAAAGTATGCACCGTTGTTATCTATGCACTTTTGCCGTCTCATAGGTACTTCATTGATCCCTTTACTAAAAAACCATGGGGACGAGAATCAATAAACTCTTTGAAGGCGGTTTGGACTGCCGCATCGGAGTTGAATTTTTTTCCTTGTAAAAAGTTGTACAAATTCCGGAAAAAATGGTAATCTGTTGGAGCAAGGTCCGGGGCGTACGATGGATGTCGCAGACATTCCAATTGTAGCTCATCTAACTTAGTGGTTGTTTGTTGTGCAGTGTGTGGTCTTGCGTTGTCGTGAAGCAGCAGTGGCCTAGAGCGATTGACCAAACTCGGTTGTTTAGCAGCTAGTTCTTCCTTCATGGTTTGCAGTTGCTGACAATAGATATCTGCCGTAATCGTTTGGCCAGATTTTAGAAAGCTGTAGTGAACGACACCGGCGCTAGTCCACCAAACACTCACAAGTAACTTTATCTGAGACAATTTTCGTTTAGGGCAGGATTTGGCTGGGTCTCCAGGGTTCAGCCATTGCGACGAGCGCTTCCGATTATCGTACAGTATCCACTTTTCATCACAAGTAATGATTCGATTTAAAATCCCTTCGTTATTGTGTTCGTTGAGCAAAGTAACAAAGCAGTCGACACGTGTTTGCAAGTTCTATTCACTCAATTCATGAGGTACCCATCGTTCAAGTTTTTTTACTGTCCCGATTTGCTTCAAGTGGATTAATACAGTTTTGTCACTTACCCCGAAGCCTGCAGCTATCTCTGAAGTGCTTTGTGATGGATCCGCTTCCACAATAGCCTTTAATTCTTCATTTTCCACTTTGGTCTCCGGCCGTCCACGGGGTTGGTTCTGAAGGTTGAAATTTCCAGAACGAAAACGTTGAAACCAAAAACGTACCGTGCTTTCTTTTGCGACACCAGCGCCGTACACATCATTAATCCTTCGAGCTGTTTCTGCAGCACTGGTGCCACGGTAGAACTCGTACTCGTAAATAAACCGATATTTCATGTTTTCCATTGTGCGGTAATAAGCGACGCCAAAGAAAAAAGAATGAGGAAAAAAACAAATGAATGACTGTTTTCAAAACTCAAATGTACCAGCTAAATGAATTTATAAATTTGAATTTGGAATTCTTAACCAAAGAGGAGATATTTCAGATCAAAGTGGTCAGTACGACAAAACGCTAATTACATATGTAAGGACCCAATACTTTCCATATTAATCTTTTTGATATAGCTTTCTTAACTTAGGTAGGTTAACGATAGGTTGCACGCGCGTAAATTGTGACGAATCCAATGATAGTTACCTCATACGTTGTGCTCATACATTAAAATCGGTTTAGTGGTTTTCGTTCTGTGAAATAACATGAACAAACATATACATATGCTGCTTAAATAATAAACGTACTTTTCTTGGCTGTAGCCAGATGAAAATACTTTTATTTAGTTATTGTCACTTAATTCCCAACTGTTACCTTTCAAGCCTGTTATATTACAATCGAACAAATATCTAAACGAAAACAAATAATTAAAGCGTTATTACAAAAATATAGTTTTTAATCAGTATAAAAATTATATAAGTAATTACAAAAAATGACACTTAAAATGACTGTGTTTTTGAAAACATTTAAACATGTGACTGTAAAATATCAGTATAAAAAATAGCTATTTGTAATATCAAATGCTCCTAAAACTACATAAAATAACACTTTATATTGAAGAAATTACATTGAAACATTTTCGCTTATTGCTACAATACATCAGTATAAAATACAACTATTTGCAATAAGTGATGCACATGCAATTACAAATACATAACATAAAAAAAAGATTAAACCGACTTCAAGATAAAAATACTGAAATATACAAAATAATTATCTTTGACTAATATAGTACAAAAATAACTTCGTAAATATGATACACATATCTATATAATTTTTAACAGTTACTGAAATCGTGGCAAACCTGCCAAACTAATACTCTGTTGTTTATTGATTTGAAACCGACTTCAATAACTTAAAATTTAATTATGTAGGTATTTGAATCCTATTTTAAAGTTATTTTTGTATTTGACTTTTGATTAGTAAAAGATAATCATTTTGTACTTTTCAGTGTTTTTACTTCGAAATCGGTTTAATTTTGTTCGTAAAAAGTTATGTATTTTTACCTTCTGAGCGACCTTGGCCTAAATAAATATCTAGGGTAGGTCTATAACTGACTTTTTTCCAGTTACGGAACGGAATGTATAAAATAATTATCAAAATACATAAATAAAATATTTCGGTGTATCTTCGAGGTCAAAGGTCAAATACCAATGAAATTAAGATGGTACCACCATGGACCTATACTAAACACAACACAAAAAGAATCGTTGAAATTGAATCATAAACAAAGAAGTTATACCTGAACATACTTAGAAAAAATATATAGAGAAACCTCCTCCTTTTTTTAAAGTCGGTTAAAAATACTGTAATCGTGATATTGGTGTGACATTACTCTTATAACTACAATACTTTTTTTACGGTACAAAAAAAACAGTAATATTAAAATAAAATTACAGTCCAATAGCTTTGTCTCTCTTTAGCTTATCAATCCCGTTAACTACTGAAATAATTGAACTCCCGTATTTCGCAAGGCATTTTAATATTAATTGTGGTCATGATTTTTAATAGTACATACCGACTGCATATTGTAACTAGTTTTGAACAAAACACAAAACAATTGGTTTTTGGAATTCGAAAGGCAAACATGTAATTGCAAATTTCAATGGATATTTTACTATCAACAACAAGCGACTCGTGTAGACTTTGTATGAATTTAATCAGTAAATAATCATATATTTAAACATGTATGGTGTAACTGTTCCAGGAAGCTCAAGTTTAACTGCAGGATCTTCCCTGGAGCTACCGACAGCAGGTATATACGCCGTGTGGGCATTCCGGCCATTGGATTCTCACCCATGAACAACACTCCCGTTCTCTTGCACGATCACAATGAGTATCTTGAGGCGGACATGTTTTTGAAAGGTATCGACATATACGTTAAGTTACTTTCAGCTGTAGGTAACGTTTAGTTGTTATTGAATGTTTATCGCTAATACAATTAAACAAGGATTATCTTTAAATAATTTTCTCATATCTAATTAATATTTGTTATGAATATAAGATTTAATCACCGTTTAGGTTAATTTTACCAATTTTGATTATTTTAACATTGTAAAATGGTTACTGTAAATTAAATCACATACATATTTATGTATATATTCATTCAAAGTTAGGTTACATTGTGCCTTATAATGTTTTTAATGTACAAAGTATATTTTGAGTATAATATTGTGCAATATTAACTAGTTTTAATATAGAGCTCGAATTATTCATTTGTTCGTAATAAAATAATGAATTCGAATGTTTTTCATGTAATTTCATTACCTAACTAATACCTATTATAATATGGTTTATAGAGGAATCGCAATATTTTTTTTCATTTATTGATGTCGAAATTGTTTCTTATTTATTAAGTTTAATTTGATTGATTTTATACTAATCAAAATATTCAAAAATGTGTACTTATCTTTTTTCTTTGGTATTTCTATCTTTTTTTCTTTCGTATTTCTATTTTTTTTTCTTTGGTATTTCTATCTTTTTTTCTTTGGTATTTCTAACAGTTTGTCTATAACAACGTGTTTTAATTTATGTTCTTTTTTTTTTCTTGCTATAGCAGTGTGAGATATAAATAAACTGTATTCGTTGTTACGATGAACTAATAAAATATCTTTGTTTTCATGCTTTTTTTGTTGTATTAGATCACGCAATTCTTTATCTTTTTGAATAGCACTTTCAACAAAAGACAAAACAGATCGATATTCACCCAAAAATATCGTATCTAATAAAAAGTTCCATATTGATTGTTCGAATTTAGTAGTTTTTATCCTGTCGCAAATATATTTTGCACTAAAATATTCGGCAAACGTATGATGAATAAATCTCAGCTCATTATGAATTACTTCGATGATACCGTTATTATCTACTGATTGAATCTTGTCTGATACCAATTTTTTTATTAGTATGACGTCTTCTCGGCAATATAGTTGTGGTAATTTTTTTTCGCCAACTGTCACGTACACAGCCAGTCTCTTATGATTTTCTACAAATTCTTCGTATTTTTGTTTCAAAAAGTCTTCAATTTCATCATCATACAAATGCTGATATATGTGTGGTTTTTTTTCTCCATAAAGGATATCGTAAAACTTTATGCGACAAAAATATTCATACAAAGTTATTAAATCGAATTCTTTATTGAATTTTTTGAAACACTCGCCAGAAGGAATCGTGTCTTCGGAATCATAGAAAGTTTTAAATGGGCCTTGAAATAGTCTAGCTAACATAAATAAATGTAATGGTATTCTTGAAAACATATTATTTATCTGAACAGGTATAATATCGTATATAATTTTATACATGTTAAAAAAAAAGATGGCAAATCTTGACGTAGTCATTTCTTTGTATCCTAGACTTTCTTTCCAATAGCACTGTAAAAAACTTCTCTGATCATCAAAAGAAAACGGTTCCACTGTATATGTAAACATATTTAACTTTTCTTCTAATTCGTCTAGAACAGCACAAAAACGAGTAGTTATGAACATTTTATTGATTCTGGTGTTTTTCACAATTTGAATGAAATTTATGACTTCATCTTTATACATAGGACTTACTTCGTCCAATCCATCTAATAATAAAATAACTTTCCCTTGATTGTAGTAATAAGTAAATAGTTCTATTGTTGTCATGTCTCTTCCTTTGAGGTAACAATAATTTTCTTTATCGTAGTTAAGTGCAACTTTATCTTTAAGTATGTTTATTATATTTTTGTCATAAGTACTTTCTTCTACAGTTTGATCAATGAAATTATTCGATATTTTAAAACCAGCTGCTTCGTATACAAATTCGACGGATTCTTTTATATCAATACTTTCTTTTCTTATTTTCCAGTAATTAAATAGTTTTCTGTAATCCATTAAATTTATTCTGACAATCCATAAAGGACGTTTTATTTTTGTGGTGTTGACAGATAAATAAGTAAGCAATGAAGATTTACCCATACCAGGCTTAGCACTAATTATTACTATATTATCTCGTAAATCTGTCAATTTTTCAGGGCGTAATAGGTCCTTAACCTTATATTGAAGTTCCTCTTCTACGCTCTCATTATCCCTATCCACATATTGAAATATCTTTTTTAAACTCCCATGAGACCGTTTCCATATAACACCCGAATCTTCTTTTATGAACCAATGTATATTATTATTTTTATATTTATTGCATAACTTCGTAAAATGTTTTATTTGTCGAGATATTAATATGATATCTTGATCTTTCTTCACTCGTTTAACCTCACTGCTACAAATAAAAAGAACATTTTGGTTTTTGTCTTTTTTTTCTTGCCATTCTGCAATATTAAATTTTGTTGTAAACTCTTGTTTTACAGTAACATAACGAGTTATGTTTTGAGAAATGTAGTAGTTTTTAATTGTATTATATTTTGAATTTGTAACTGTTTTTCCTAATACTAATTTTTCACCTCTCATGAGGTTAAATAATGCTCTCCCATTTATTAAACATTTGGAATCATCATTTATTATAGTACCAAGTTTCTTCTCCTCTCCTTGAAAAATAATTTTGCCTCTTTTTAATATCTTAATTTGTGATTCGTCAGTAAGTTTAGCTAAATCATTTTGGTTGTCATAAACATCTGTATTTTCGCCTTTTTGAATATGTATACTCTTTAAACTTTTAGTAACAAGAAACAGTTTAGTAAAAGTGATTTCTCTTACATATTCCTTTAGTTTCTGAAAAACATCCTTATTTTCACAATTATTGCATACAATTATAAGCGCTAATGGCTTCGATTTTTTGATTTCATGGATTAAAGTTTGGTGATCAATTGTTAAATGCGTAGTAACATAATCAAAATCTATAAAATAGTACGTTTGTACTTCAATGATTTTGAAATATTGTATCAATTTCATAGCTGTAAACACAGTCTCATCAGCAATAATGTTAACAAATTCGTTACTCTTATCGAATTGAAAGTTTTTAAACGCATTTTTATTGAAATTATAGTCATATCTTTTTATATTACTAACATATATAAAGTTTAAAAGATTTAATAACGGACTTGCAAGAATGTCTCTTTTAACTCGCTGAAAAAACTGAATTATGTCAGTTTTTTCTAAATGCACCTTACATTTTTCATTGCTGCGTAACCACCAATCCTGTATATATTCGTGAAATTGAAGGAAAATCGCTTCCGACCGAACGTGAAAAATGGAGTAGTCGTTAATTGTTTGCTCATTACGATAATACTTATCTATTTCTATTACCACACTCTTTTTTAATTGATTTTGTTCAGCTTGTTCAGTATAAAACCATAACCTATTAATAAAATCTTTAGCCAAACTTCTGTACGCCTCCTGTTCTTTATTTTCTGCAGCTAACGATAGCTTTGGAAACTCTATAATATTAATGAGAAATCTATAACGACTTAATTCTTCAATTCTAGGAATATGTATTTTTAAATTGTCGTATAATTGCTTTGCATTTTTTGGTAAAGCTTTTTCATCAGTATTAAACCTCAGCATTTGTGATTGTTCATCCACCACGAGAAGATTTCCCACCAAACTTCCAATAGTTAATCTAATCTTGGAATTCTCAATTTTTTCATCTATTTTGACGACATAATCCTCAGTCACAGTAGTATTATATAACAATTCTTTAAATTTCAAAGATAAAAAACTCATTCGTTTTACGTTTGATGACTCAATTTTGAAATCAATGTTACCAAAGTTATAAGAAAGTAAAAATGACCCTATTTTTGACAATTCTTCTTTTGCAGCAATCGCAATGGCTTCTTTTACCATTTCTTCTGTAATTTGCACTTTTTTTAAATCGTCCTTTAATTTAGTAATTTTTATAGAATATTTTTTATTTATTTTAACAATCTTTTTATGATCCGGTAAAAGAACATTGCCTATTAGTTTAACTAATTTGTTAACTATACTTTTTGTACCCACATGGGGCTCATTTATTATATTTTTAAGCAAATTCTCAATAATATCTTCGTCTTCTTCCTTTGGAAATTGGTTTAGCCGTTTTATTATAACCGTCTCTTCAAAAAGGGCATCGCGTAATATCTTTATATTGTGATCTTTATCTATAAAAAAAGAGGGTAAAAATTTACCAATTTGTGAATCTTTTTTCACTTCTATTACTTGTATCACATTCTTCGCTAAAAAGGGATGATATTTTTTTATAATGTCTTCACCCATCATATGTTTGCTTTTACCAGTCAAAATTAAGTGTGCTAATCTTGTACCCAAATGTTTTATGCATAAACTTGATGTATTTTTCACTAAAAATTCAATGTTACTAATTTCTTCAAGTTGGGACACTTTTCCTGTGACACTGGACTTTAATAGAAAATCGTTATATTTTTCTATATAATTTCTATCTATTCTATTCTTTATTTCTTCATTATTTTTTTCATGTAACTTATCAATCTTTTTACAATCAAAAGTGCTTTTAGCAGGAGTATAAATTATAAAATAACAATCTACATTTTCAAAAGTTCTAGAAAATATTAGGTCATTATCGCTGTTATTGTTAAACTTCTCTCTAATTTTTACATATGCATGAAAATATTTTTGAAGACTAAAATCTCCTTTTTCTTCATACAAATTATTTGAATTTATTTCGGCTTTATTGGAAGCCTTATGTTTAGCTTGTATAAATATGACCGTTGGAATTTTTTGCATATTTAACTGATATTTAAATATTAAATCATCAAAACAACCAATTTTATCAGTATTGGTATTTAAGTAAAATGTGCTCATTTCTTTTTTATTTAAGGCTCTGGATAAAATCAAATTCGATAATTTCATCTCATACAAATATCCCAATAAACCTTCAACTGTCCCGGCTTTTCTTTTCTCATTTTCTTTAGAGCTTTCAACGTTTAAAGGCTTATCTGGTTGAATAGCTTCGAACAAGATTGACTGATCTGGATTTCCATCTAGGTTTAAATTGTCTAACTGAGTTTTTGAGGTATTTTCTATAAATTCTTCGATAACATTTACGATAGCTTGGCCATTTATGGTTTCTGGCAATTTCGCAATATCTAATGGTGTTACACCGTTTGAATTTAAACTGTTTATGTTCGCTTTTTTTTTTAAAAGGAACCGAACAATATCAAGGTCGCCATTGAGTACAGCGATATGTAAAGGAGAATTATTATTGTCATTAGCATCTTCGGCATTAACATCTGCTCCTTCGTTTAAGTGCTTCTGAAGTTTCTCTTTCTTTTTTTCACTTGGTTTATTTTTACGTAAGGTATTAAATAGTTGACCATTCTTAAGGAGTTTTTCTTTTTCAGACAACATCTTGAATTTTCTATGCCCAAGACAGCAAATTTTGAAAATTAATTTAGCTTGTAATATAATTAACGTTTATTGTACATATATTTCTGGTTCAAATTAAGGTTTCATGTAATATGAATATTGTAGTAAGCACGTATAGCAACACATTATGTATCGTATCTGTAACAAAAAAATAATTGATATATGACTTATGCATTTCATGTTACTAAGCCTCTAACTTCATTCGTGACTATAAAATAACTAAGTTATACTAAGTAGGTATGGGCTGTTACAATAAAATATATACCTATCTATGTAAAATTGAATGACAGAGGTAATAATTAATATTAGTATATATGACTGGCCCGTTGGCGCCACTGCGCCAGTCATATATACTAAAGCAGATATGCATCTGCTTTCCAAGCTTGGGTCCCGGGTTCGATCCCCGGTCAGGTCAATTTAGGAACCGAACTTTTCTAAATTGGCTTGGAGTCTGGGTGTTACTGGGAACCCCCAGAGTTCGTTGAGTCGTAACCATAGTACAAGCTTACTCCTTAGTTTGCGGTCACACAATTTGTGTAATTGTCTAGAGTAAATAATAAAATAATAAATAAAAATAATCTAGACATATTTTGTATAGTCGGTAGAAAATGGAATCCTAATCTCGCGAGATCTCGGACATTTTACAAGACCAAGAGCCATACATCGGGAGCGATCTTGCGAGATTATCGAAATTGGCGACAACAGATATTGCGATTGTTACTTGACGCGCGGTGGCGCAGCGTCTCGACAGCTGAACATGTGCCTAGGATAAAAAAGGTGCTTTGTGCTGGCAACTGGTTTACAATAACATGTCGTTGAGTCATGGTTGAGTCAGTTACGTTTTCTGCTGCTAGGTACATATTATATATATAATAAGATGCCGCTTGTCCGATAGTATGTACCATAGACACATACCAGATTCGTAAGAAGCTATTTCCAAAATCATCCCTAGTTACATTATGTTGTGGGAGATTTTGTTTCATATTATTTTAATCAGTTTTGTCTTTTATTAACTTCAAATTCTAATATCTTTAAGAAGTACATTGCTTTATAGCTCTAAAAAAATTAATCAATCATGGTAAGAAGTATGCGATCTCGATCTCGCGAAATCTCGCGACGTTGAAAACCTACCAGAATTACTGAATAATAAATGCCTAATCACGTATAACAGATGCCATTGAATAACAGGTTAGTATACGTGTATACCTAACTATACTTAGTACCGGAAGTTACGAACGTTATAATAATTAGAATAAATAGCATTAAAAGTAAATAGGTACTTATGAACTCAGGTATGTTAAAAAAAATACGAAATAATAATCTTATAGCGATCGTTAATGTATGTTTTGATCTGAGATTGTATGGAGTAAAGTAAGGTCCCAATCTAAGCATCCACTAAGCTTGTAATATCGATTGCATTGATGCCACACTACAAACTATGTGTGTAGGTACCTACCATAGTACCTACTATTCAGTAAGCAGTAACACCATGACAATTTATTTTAAAAGTTCATGAAAATCGAAATCTGACATAAAACTGTAAAGTAATGACAACACCTGCATTACTTGGTATCGTAATCTTGGCTTGTTTTATTAACTGTGTTATATCGTTATATGTAGTAGTCTGTGGTTTTAGAGTTATGATGAAGCTTCTTGTAAAGGAAAAGGGTTATATTGTAATGGAGTTGTTATAGAGTTAATAAACTATAGTTGTGAGTGTATTTGTGGGTGTAATTGGAATAAACATCTTACAAAAACAAACCCGTTGCCTGCTTAATCTTTGCGTCAATAAATCAGATTGTACGTCTAAGCTTTATAATTTTGAACACGAGCACCGCCTCGCCTCGTGAAGTTAGTATTCTTTATAGTATGGACTACTATGGACATGCGCTCACTTATCAACTCCGTAACGTAACAGGACCGCCACGCTCGCAAGCACAGACGGCGAGTGAACTATACATACTTGGTAACCACCTGCAGCTCGCAACGCGGCGTCAACGCATGGACGCCGAGCGACAAGGCGATGCCAGGTGCTCTAAGGATGACTCTAACTATAACCTTAAGTCATGACGTCATGAGGCATGAGTATCTAACCATATACCTATCTAAACTTCAAACCAATAACAATTCATTATGTATTATTATTGGTTTGGAACTCTGGACCAAGGATAGTAAAGCTTACAGATTAGCGATGGGTAGATACGACATTTTAAAATAGGTATACAAATACCTATACACAATGATGTTACATTTAAAAGAGGTAGATGAGTTATTGCGCTCGAAAACTGGCACCCCAAAACTTTGCTAATTAGCCAACCTGGAGCTCATTCGTGTAACAACGTGACAGTGTCAACTCGTATGTGCGCTCCTAATATTAAAATGCCGTCCTGTGTTATTAGATACTGCAGAAACTATACTAGCAAGACTTCCAAAGGTTCACGAATTACGTATCATGCGTAAGTATACTTATTTAATTCATTCGTGTCACCATTTTTTCCAAAATCTAAAATATCAGTAAAATATTAAATCATAAAAAATGAAATGCGATAGATAATCCCCCAGTTACCAAGTGCGACAGAGAGCAATGTACTATGTTTGGTCAAAGAATATAAAAAGTTATTTAGTTACAGAACCGTCAATGTCATGCAGTGCCTATTAAACATTTGATTACGTTTATTTAGTTGGTATATAAATTATAATATACGTATTTTTTAAAACGAATCAGAAGCTTTATCAGTGAGTCTAATATCCCAATAATCGCACAAAATAAAAAAAACTTTACATGCAAATACCTAGTGTTTTATTTTTATCATTTTGAAATTTATAACAAAATTGTTTTACGAATGTATGTACTTAAATAATTCTGTTTCCAAATGTACATGACTCAAAAAAAATTAATTTTAAAAATCAAACATAAATCCTTTTTTACTGTCTTACCCTTAGGCATCAATCATATTTTTCGAATATGTCTGTTTTGTTGCATTAATTACTAATATTCTATGGATTAAGTCACGGATTCGCGTAAAATACAATAAGAAAGTGAAATTGACCAATCACAATGGTTTTAGAGAGCCGCGTGATTTGTTAGTTTGAAATGCCATTGAAGTCTAGCGTCGCTATACATTGTATAGCGACGCAGTGCAATGTATATTTGTCTCATTTTGCTTATGGTAATTGTCATGCTATCTTATTTACACTTCATCATTTTATTAGTGTGTATAAACAAAACGTGTGGCTTATGTGTGTGCGTAACCGGGACAATATTTTACAAGCATTAGTACTAACGTAACCTATCTACCTCTTTTTTAAATATAACATCATTGCCTATACATACACAAATTCCTTAGAGCTTGGACAATATTTAGAAATATTATCTTTAAGTCAATAGGTACTATAAAAAAAATATTTTATAGGTAGTATTTATAAAATAAACTATTCATGAAGTTAAAACTTCGTAGTCTAAAGTTCTAAACAATTTTGATCTACCAACAAATCTTCACGCTGTATTACTAATGGGGTAGTCAGAGAGGATAGAACAGCATAAGCATCGCGGTCCTTACATACATCTTT
Source organism: Zeuzera pyrina (assembly GCA_907165235.1). Classification (NCBI taxonomy): domain Eukaryota; kingdom Metazoa; phylum Arthropoda; class Insecta; order Lepidoptera; family Cossidae; genus Zeuzera; species Zeuzera pyrina. Next base: position 19,011,914 of record OU015625.1, on the reverse strand, counting down.
CGCCTCATTTCGTTTCATAATGTGTTTGACATTATTCTCCTCACACATCGACGAAAATAAGAGCGGTCAGGAAACAGATATAAGTAGATAATATGAAAACCTTTCATAAAATTATACTTATTTTATACGCTTAAATGTACCTATACATTTATGGCTTCAAAAATTATAGTCTATTAGGTCTGGCTGACTACAAGGAATTATGTACTTTTTCTAAAGTACAAGAAGTCAAAAGTAAAAAAAAGCATTTTTGTTGATCTGAGGTAAATATATGATGTGTATAGAAAGAGTACTCTTGGGTCTCGATCAATGATGTTATTTTATAAATACAACATCATTGGTCTCGATAATACTTATATTAAATTGGAGTATCTACACTAATGGACGGCGCGTTCAAAGCATAGTTAAATTAAATTAAGAGTTCCTAAAATAATCGTCTCGATTGCTGTCAGTTATCAGTTGCACGAAAATTTGAATTATTATCGATTTTCTAATAACCTAATGAAAAAAAATGACACTAATAACATAGCTCCCAAGCACTCCATTATGTAAAATTTTAGTAGTTGAGGCAGATGTACATTGAGTCAGTTACTGGCGTCAGTACTGACACCGAGAACTGACTCGTACTGTTCATTTATTCACGATTCACGCACGTTATGATAGTCAGTAAGGAAAAATGATTACTTACTTGAAAACGGTGAAAGATACGAGTACTTAGGTATAATATTACCCAAAATTTTTTTTTCAAGAGTTCGTTTGCACTGAAAAACGTAACTGAAACCCTACAGTTCAGTTCAGTTTCAGTTACGTTACAATTTATATTGAACTTTATTCACAATTGGGGGGTTAATTGAGGAAGTGTGCTCGTCGCGACCCCTGCTAGCCCTTTTCAGGGCTGCAATTTCTCTCCTGTGCACATCATGCGGGACAATATTAATAATAGAGATAGGTTAGTCACCGCTGGTGTGAGCAAAATGCAGTGCGGCGTTTTGGACCTCCACCCAACGCGCTGTGCACCTAGCGGCAGGAAGTGGAGGGAGAAGTGCAGAATAGCTGCGTGGAATGTGAGAGGCGGGATTGAAGAGAAAATAAATGAAGCCATTGATATTATGAAAGAAAGAAATATAGATGTGTTTCGAATTAAACCAAGCGAAAGGGCAGTGAACTTGCTGACTTGCCCGGAGGGGGCATCGCTTTGTGGTCAGGGGTACCACAAGTAGAAAGGGGATGCTAAGGGGTACACGTCTTACTGTCCTCTCGTTTGGTTAATCGTGTAACTGAGTATAAGTGTGTAAACCCGAGACTGCTCTGGGTACGTCTCAAGAAGGGTTAACTAGGAATTTTGTTTTGATGGTGTATGCCCCTGTGTCCTCTGTCGGTTTTGGAAGAATGTCAGGTAAGTTCTAGAGACGATTGAAGAAAATGAGAGAATAATTGTGTGTGGAAACATGAACGGATGGGTAGGGACAGCTTGAACGGGATTTGAGTCTGTCCTAGGCAAGTATGGAGATAAGAGAGTAAATGATGCTGGTAGGATTGTGTTAGAAGTGTGTATGGAAAAGGATATTTTTGTTGCTAACCACAAAAGGATTCATCAGTACACATGACAAAGGATGGATGAAAGGAGTGTGATTAATTTATTCCTAGTGGACAGCCGGCTCAAAAAGCAGATTATGGACACGAGAGCACACAGAGGAGACGATCTGGGAACGGATCACTTTTTAGTGGTAACTAGAATAAGAGGTCTGTTTGCAGCATGGTGATATCGCGTAGCGTCCAAACTTGCGGCGGTCTGAACTGAAACTGCAAGATGCAACCACTAGGAATATATGAAATGGTATAAAATATGAAAGGGTAACATCCGGTAAGCTTTACGATAGACTGAAAGTGATGAGCGAAGCTGTTGAAGGATGTTTACAGAAGTTTAGAGATAGTATGATTGAGGCTACAAAAGAAGTGTGTGGAACGAATATGATTGAGAATGGTAAAATGCGTAATGTGGGGTGGGATAGTGAGGTGAAAGAGTCTGTGTAGAAAGAAGAAAGCATGACGAGACTACCTTGCTGCGAAAAATAGCTGTGATATGAAGGATTTTATGAAAGAGAGATGCTGCAGAAAGCAGAAACAAAGGCACATGTGAAAGAGAAGCGTGAAAGATGTAGGGTGTTAGACAAAAACAAGATATCGGACACCGAGGAAAATTCTAAATTATTTTGGAAAGAAATACGTAAATACCGAAGTAGACCGACACCTGGCAGAATGAATAAAGTGCGTTCGAAAGAACATCATCAGTCTGCTAAGAGACAAAAAAGATGTTCTGCAGCGATGGAGTGATTATTATAGAGAACTGTATGAGAGTGACGACTATGTCTCTAATCGCCACACTTGGGTCAGGAACAGTAAAGGAAGTCATTAGAATAAAAGAGATTGAGAAAGGATTGAATATGAATATGAACAAAACCTAAGGTTCTGGTGTTTGAAGGGGAAGATGTACAGATAAAGTGTGAAATATGGGTAAATGGAAAATGTCTAAAACAAGTGAAAGAAATTGTATAACTGGGGAGCGCGTTTTCGAGGGATGCAAGATGTGAGTTGGATGCGGAGAGACGGGTAGCAGCTGGCAATAAAGTGAACGGTACTTTGTCCACATTAGTAGGCAGTGGCAATATCTAACTCAGCCAAAATGACCGTACATAATGGGGTGTTGGTTCCAACTTTATTGTACGGTAGTGAGGCCTGGAAATGTCTGAAATCGAGTAAAAATAAGATAAATGCAGTAGAAATGCGATCTCTTAGAAATATGTGTGGTGTCACCCTTGCGGAGAAAATTACCAATGACCAATGAAGAGATACGCAATATGGCAGGGTTGCACAACAGTGTTATTGTAAAAGTGAAAAATGAATGAATAAAAATAAAATGAATGACTTAATGAAGATCAAATAGCCGGATTGTTAGCTGACGGAAATGTCAAAAGCACTCGCAATACCTAGGCGAAAATGTGTCAGGAGAATGATGAGATTTGAAGAAGCGAAAGTAGTATGTAAGGACCACGACGCTTGGCGCTCTGTCCTCTCTGACTACCCCGTTAGGGATACAGTGTGAAGATATGTATGTATGTATTTGCAATAGTAATTAGTCAGAGTACTGCTTGTTACGTATTCATAATTCTAACTGACTGAACGAGATGGCGCAAGCCGCACGGGCGGCTGGATCTACAAATAACAGCGCAAAAAGTACTAAAATATAAACACGACGCGTTGTATTGCATTGCGGTGGTTACCCTGCAATGCAGTGCCAGCTAGCAGACCAACTACTGACTTCGGCATTAAGACAAAGTTAGAACCGATGGCGCGAGCGGTAGGGGAATGTCAGGGCCTGTTCACTTAGTACATTTTTTTTGTAGGAAATTTAGTCGGTATATTTAGTTAGAACATTTCCCAATAGATACTGCTAGTATATAAAGTGTGTTCAGAAATTAAAATTATATTTGTAACACCCATTGTTATTTAATAACTACTACCAATTTCCATAAGTTAAATAAAACAACTATCACACAAAAACTGAAAAAATAACTTAAAATAAATAGTTTCAATTTCCTGAAAAATATTTTTTTATTTATATTATCTCAAGCGTCGTTTTGAAAAATTTCTGTTCTGAATGTGCCAACCACCATATTGTTTGTCACTTGTCGTTTATTGTTATCTTAATGTGTTGTTTTCTTTCTAAGTGGCGACTTAGGAAATACATTATTTCAGTTATTGTTTAGTTTTAAATTTGTAAATATTAACGTTAAGATAAGTATATACTGACGTATGTCAGTATAGTACTTTTATAAAAGGAGTAAAAGATATTACATTTGTTTTATTTCATTAATTTTATTATTTTCCGTGAGTTTGATTTGCTAAAATGTGATTTATATGATTATTTATTTTGCCAGTGGTCTATCACGTAAATCACAGAAAATCAAACTCACATTAAGTACCTAGTGCCTGCATAGTGAGGCTATATATAAGTATTTACAAATGTATATGTACTTCATATACGTGTTATTATATATTACACGCGACGTGACTCGAACATACCGCACTAGATGTCGCTAGCAGGTAAAATGACTGACGTCTCTATTCCATAATATATAGGTTACTCTATGGGGAATCTCTTCTCTAATCTCGTTATCTCTTCTTCTCTTCTATTATCTCTAAATAGTATAAAACAAAGTCACTGTTTTCGTCTATTTCTCCGCTGACCTTCTAAACCACGCAACGGATTTTGATACGGTTTTCAATATCATTTAGAGATTGTTTCATAAAGGTTTATGTGTATAATACATGCATATTATATTAGAGAGAAGACGAGTTTCAATTATTGTAATAATGTCGTAAAAAATATATTTTTGGGGGCTTACATTGCTAACGCTGGCTAAACCTTACGAGTTACGAGATGCATCAAAATAGTGTACTACGGAATTGTATATCCTAATAAGGTCTACAGAAAAGTCGGCGATAGCATATGTCTATCTCCTAACGATAACCCATAGTAACCATTTTTATTTATTACATATTATTAAAAAATAATGGATTATTTACGAAGCTATTTTAAACAATAAGTATTAATCCTTATCCAATTAAATACGTTAGATCCGTTGTGCATTTAATGTAGATAAAAATTGCCCTTTACAGTATATCATTAAAATGAATATCTTAGAAGATATCACAGATTTAAACACGGCAAAAATTATTCGAAACGGAATCTGATTGCGATAGACATTTTATAGATACGACCTACGTCACACAGCCGTGCGAAGCCGGAGCGGGTCGCTAGTAGCGAATAAAAAAAATGTATTTCTTGTTTTTTATGGGCAGAGAGAGCGGACTGACTTGAAAATGTTTAGCGGGGTCTATTTAAGTCAGCAGTTCAGCACTCATGCGACAGCGCTTCTCTTGAAATCAATGTACTCGTATACAATGGTAGTACCATGGTATACCGAATCGGCACTGGCTAGTCTAGAATTTGATGTCACACAACATACAGTCACTAGTTAGTAACTGACTCAGTGTAAATCTGCTATTAGATAGCACAGATTTTTAATGTTTTTAATATTCTTAACTATGTCTCTGTATTTTGAGTAAGTAGGTACTAACCTTTCTATTGTAAACTAGTAGCTGATCTGTGAATCTGTGATTGTAACAAACAAATAATATTATCGTACTTACCTACATAAATTTGTGTGAATGTTCAAAAAATTAAGGACGCCTTATCTGAAACACTGGATTTATTACAAATAAACCTATGTGAACATTTACTTAGTATTTTTTTTTATAAAAAAGTATTTTTAAGATTTAGGGTTATGACCACTCCTATAGTGTATAGTAGCCAGTACCACGCCAGTACTTCACACTCCACAGACTACTATCAGTAGTTTATGTATATACCTATTATGTATTTACGTCTAGTTTAAACTGTAACAACTATGTCTACTTTAATTAACATTATCACTAGGTACTCATCGATACGCCTACACGTGAAATGAAACTATGAAATAAAGTACCTATAAACTAAATAATGATAGATAGGATTGAACATGTACCTGTGGTATGTGTTAGACATTAGATAAACAAAAATAAGGCACGCCAATTAGTAGTGTGGTTATCGCGGATCGATATTGAAGATCGAACTTCTAAATTAGTGAATAGTGATGAAATAACGGCTGTTTTACAATAATGAACAACAATGTTGTGTTAGTTTGAAATAACTTATTATAAACTATTATTCGTTATTCTGTTATACATTACGATTTATAAAACGTTACGGAATGAATTCGTTCCAATATCGTTGCCATTTTTTCTATTATTACTATAGATTTAGATGACGCAGTGATACACAATAATTTCATCTAAAATAGACCTTCTGCACCACACAATAGTGCGCGCGCTAGCTTACGAAAAATACAAAAAAAGTTATAATAACTAAAAGAATTATAATAAATTTCAAAAAATCCAACTGGTATTTTGAAATATGTTTAGAATAACGCTTGGCACTCCGTCCTCTCTGACTACTCCAATAGGGATACAGCGTGAAGATATGTATGTATGTATGTTTAGAATAATCTACACAGAAAATTTAGTCATAAATCGATTCCGTTCGTCAAAAACATAATGTAAATCTCTGTTTTAAAATTTCGAATTTCGATAAACATAAATACCGAGTTATGTGGTAAATAAGTACACTATTAATTATAATCTTATAACTTATATGTGTAATATCATTGTAATAATAATAGTATAATTAATTTATATAACTGACTTAGTCCATTGTGGTATCTGGCGCTGTTTTTAAAGGGTTTTATTTAGCTCGACCTGTTTGTTGTTTTTTGAGTCGAATTTAGCACTTAATTGAAATTTTACCCCTTTCCTGTTGACAGATTGATCTGATATTAGGTACACACTTTTAGTTCTGATAACAACACATTTGAATATGTAGAGTATCATTGTAAATCCAAGATGGCCGCCGCCACAAAAGGTCCGATTACATATTATTTCACAACTCTCTCAATATTAGTATCAAATGAAAAGGCTTGACTAGTAGAATCTAAGATGGCTGCCCGTACAAAATGATGGATTTTATATTCGTTTCAATCCCCTTGTTAAGGTAATGGATTTTAAATGAAAGGGCTTTACAAGTAGAACACAGTGCATGGTGGATCATAGAGTTTAGACAGTTTATACACTAAGGAGAATGAAAAATATTAAGTAACGAAATAAAAACTAAAAACTTGAAAATAAAATAAGTAAAAAAAAGGTTTTATTGAAAAGAAATATAATAACGTAGATTGTAGATAATATATTAAACGTTAAAAAATAATTAGATAGGTCTTAGGTACCAGTCATCAGGTCATCACACCACTCTCCTCATCAATATAGGGCAGCCATTCCCAAAGTGGGCGATAACGCCCCCTTGTGGGCGCTGCAGGCCTAAAGTGGTGCGGTAAGAGACCCAGAAAAAAAATGGGGGCGTTGTGTAGAGGCCTGGGGGGTGATTTGTAATTTCATTTAGCTAGGAGGCATCTTAGACAACGACTGCATGAGCTCTCGACTCAGTAGACAAAATAAGTTTGGGAACCAGTGATCTAGGGCATTGATCAGACTAATAAAACCGTTTAAAAAAAATGTGGGGCGCGTGAAATTTTATTTTTTAAACGGTTTTATTAGTCTGATCAATGCCCTGGATTGATGAGAAGAGTGGTACGATCTACCTAATTATTTTTAGCTTTTAGTACATTATCTGCATCATTACTATATTTCTTTTCAATAAATCCGTTTTTTTTTTGTTGGTAAAAATGTGAAAAGATTTGTTTGTGGGACCATATTATATAGTTAGACCATAATATATATAGTTTAGAAATAAATGTAATATATTAATTTTGTGTCCTAAAATAATACATTCGATATACTTTATGACTAACTGCACGTCACTATTGACAACAAAGAACAGCAATTTGCTCTTTCAAACGTAGTTATTAGTTATTAATTTATACGAAACTTCATGTGGGCAAACATCAAAACGGCCAATATAGCATGCCGCTACCACAGATAAGTTAATTATTAACTAAGGGATGAGCGATATTGTTAAAATACTGCTATTGAAATCGATATTAATATCGTTAGCTTGATTTCAATATTCCGATATTATCGACCACAAAATATCGATATTTTCTAATGTAGACGGTTTTAACACTTTTTTAAATACATACTTTAGGAGACCATGATCATCTGCAACTTAGTTAAGTACTTAAGTGTTAAATATACAAAAAATAATAGACATTACATTTTTTTCTAATAAAATGTTAAAAGTATAAAAAGCAAATTAAGAAAAAAATTAATTCATGTTCTCAGAAGTATCGACAACAAAACAATGAGACATCTGTTATCTAATTACCTATGTCCTTACAACACTCAACTGTAGTAGGTACATAGGTTATAGTAAATTAAAAATATTGGCACGATGTTTTTTTATACATTATTTATTCTAAAAGATATAATACATATTTCGTTTACTCCGTTATTTGCAAAACACATTGTTATGAAATAATAACGACATTACAATATCTTGGTAAAAACATCGACATTGCGATATCTTGTTCAAAATATCGACATTTTGGTATCTTGTTGAAAATATCGATATCACGATATCTTATTTAAAATATCTCTATTTGAGTCGTCATTATTGATATTTAAAATATCGATATTTAGAACATTGATATCGATATTCAATCAATATCGATATATATCGTGCATCTCTATTACTAACGTATTAACAGTCTGTGGTAATAACGTAAACCGCTACTGTATGATTGATTCGCGATAAATATGAATAAAATTTGTAGAATATGTTTAGAAGAAGGTGTATTGACATCAATATTCACCAAAAACTTTAATTTATCTTTGTCTGATATGATAGAATACTGTAGTAATGTAAAGGTGAGTTATGATATGAAATAAGTTTTTTCAAAAATAATGTGTAAAACAACCAAAAAATAACTTACAAACTTTTCGCTGTTTTTCAGATAAGCAAATGTGATGGTTTACCCGAGCAATTGTGCAGTAACTGCATGTATAAATTGGGAATTGCATATCACTTCAAGCAAACTTGTGAGAATGCGGACATACGTCTGAGACAATATTTAGGGCTACGTATTCCAAATAAGTAAATATTTATTACTTATCATTTTATATATGAACAATAATAAACAGCATCTTTCATACAACTTACTGAATGCTACCAGAATTAATTAAATATTCAGTGATGTAGGCAGTAGTGACATACGCAGACATTTTTAATAGGGTAGACAAAAAGAAAACATCAAAATTACCGCTTATAATTTTGATTTTACTAGTATTTTACGTTACATAGTTCACTGTGCATGTTCTGATACGCACTTGCGCGGTTTTTGTCTTTGCGGTTATAAAATGAAGGTATATATTTAAATGTTGTATTGAAACCAGTGCATGTAATTTTGAAGTGTTATTTAGAATAGTGTTGTGTGGACGTGATGCACTGATGTTTATAGATAGGCCCACACTAACAAACAAAACGGTCCAACAAAACCAATCTGATTTGCATTAAAAATCTAATTCATGAAAAAAATCAACCTTCTATCTGAGTAACATATAGTGTCTATTTTATTGAAATCGACCCACTCAATCAAAGATTAAAAGAAATCGAAACCTCACAGACCACCGTGCAACACATCACCGGGAGGAAGTGCTTTTTTCGTATGTGTATGTACAATGAAAATGTATTACGTACAATGAAAATATATTTGGAAATAAAACTGAGACGGCGTTATGTTTTGTCTTAATCGAAATAAATAAAAAAATATCTACATCCATACTAATATAATAAATACGAAAGTTTTCACTGTTAAACCACCAGACTATCTTTTTTTTTTAAATCTATCCCTAAGGGGGATGAAACTTTGTATGGGAAATGCTAAACCGCTGAACCGATTATGATGATATTTGGTACAGAGATAGTAATTGCCCGAAAGTAAATGTAGGCTATTTTTTCAAAAAAATTTGTGATTGAAAAATGATATGGTTTTTGTATATGTGACGTCATCATATACAATATGATATATGCCAATATGGCGGATGATCCACAATAGGAAATAACTTTTTTCAGTCTTCGGGGAACTAATTATGACAAAGACGTCTATTTTCAAATCGACGTCTTTGTCACAATTAAAAAAAATTAATAATGCATGTTAATTTTTTTAAATGATATGACATGGGTATCATTTTCGAGGTTTCTCGGAGTACTGCTTACAAAAGTCTATTTTCAAATCTGAATGGCAGACATTACTATATTCAATAAATTGATATAGGCGTCATTTTTAAGGTTTTTCGGGGTGTAGATTACGAAAATGACGTTAATCTTAAAATCCAAGATGGAGGACATTATTCTTTTAGTAAAATGATATGTGTGTCATTTTTGAAGTTGCTCTCGGTGCAGATTACGAAAATAATATGTATTTTTTCTAAAACATAAAATGTACATAGTATGCTCTATAGCCAGCCTTTCCCAAAGTGGGCGATAACGCCCCCTTGTGGGCGCTGCAGGCCCAAAGGGGGGCGGTAAGAGACCCAGAAAAAAAATGGGGGCGTTGTGTAGAGGCCTGGGGGGTGATTTGTAATTTCATTTAGCTAGGAGGCATCTTAGACAACGACTGCATGAGCTCTCGACTCAACCACAACTTGTGAACATCAACTAATATTAATTAAAAGATTGCTCATGCTCGGTTCGATATTTCTCTCCGCGTAGTTCATATATCTGTCCTGTTTTATTGAATATACAAAATAAAAATCATGTCAATCGGTCGTTCCGTTTCGAAATGAAAATAGACACAAACAAACAAATAAAAAGGCAACAGACACACTTTCGCATTTTAATAGTTATTAGTACTCCCAGATAGGTAATTTTCGTAGATAATAGACCGCGGGCAATCATGTTTTAACAAGTTTTTGTTAAATAACCCGAATTGTGCATTCCTGTATCAATCGGCTGGTTCATAGAATACTTGTTCTGACTTGTTGAGTACGATTGAGCGTCGAATGAGATAAACGAGTTTATGCATGTTTGTTTTATTCCTGTCGGTGCGTGCTGCTTATGAAATCCTATTTACACAACGTAATATTTATTTTATTTTCATTTGCGGTTTCGCGCGCAATAGATGAGCAGTACTTAAGTTCAACACTTACTTACGTATTTCTCAAAACAAAACAATGTCGGAAGTAAAAAAGAAGAGACGGCAATACTGTGCGGAATATATTAAAATCGAATTCATTGAAAATCCGTCAAACCCATCGTCGCCTTTGTGTCTTCTATGTCTAAAAACATTTTCGAATGAAGCAATGAAGCCTTCAAGACTGCAAGATCATTTGAGTAAAATGCATCCAGATAAAAAAGACAAGAATGTAGCATATTTTCAAGACCTACAGAAAAGAAGCATAATAATACTCAGCCAAGTGTAGCAAAACTATTTTCGGCGGCAGCTAAGCAAGATGACGACGGACTTCGAGCTTCGTACAATATCTCTTTGTTAATTGCTCAAAAAGGCAAACCACATAACATCGGGGAAGAGTTAATTTTGCCAGCAATAAAGGAAGTAATAACTACTGTGATTCATAAACCAGCCGCAGATATTATCCGAAAAATTCCTTTGAGTAATAATTCTGTGCAAAGACGAATTGATGAAATGGCTGAAAACATTGAAGGATCATTGTGTGATCACCTGAGGACAAGTCAATTCTCAATTCAGCTCGATGAGTCCACTTTACCAACTAATGAAGCATTGTTGCTATCTTACGTGAGGTTTATTAAAGATGAGAAAATATGTGAAGAACTATTCTTTGCTAGAAATTTAGAGACCGATACAAAAGGCGAAACCATATTCAATACATTGGAAAAGTTTTATGATGAGAAAGAGATTCCCTTGAAAAATATTATATCAGTTGCTACGGATGGCGCTCCGGCTATGACAGGGTGCCATAAAGGCTTCATAGCGTACTTAAAAAATAAAATTCCAGATGTCCTTGCTGTACATTGCGTTATTCATAGACAACATTTGGTTGCTAGAAACTTACGTGAACGACTATATCAATCACTGCAATATGTCATCAAAGCAGTCAATAAAATCCGCAACAGCTCTTTGAATGATAGATTATTTCATCAGCTTTGTGTTACTAATGACGAGGATTTCAACCGTTTGTTGTTTCATACTGAAGTTCGTTGGCTATCAAGAGGCAATTGTCTGACTCGATTTTACAACCTGTTTGACTCTGTTATAGAGTTCTTGGAAACTAAAGATACAGAATTGCACAAAAAGCTCATTACATCAAAGAATGATATAGCTTACATGACAGACCTGTATAAATTGTTCAACGACATGAATCTCCAACTGCAAGGCGATGAACTAAATTTAATTAAAACAAAAAACGTCGTTGCTGCTTTCGCAGCCAAACTGCTTCTACACAAAAAGAATATGGGCAGACGTGAGTTTCACAATTTTCCGAATTTATCAGTATCATGCAGTAACGACGAATTGTTTGCCTACTGCCAACATTTGGAAAACCTCCACATTGACTTCACCGAATTATACCAGGACATTTTGAACTTGGAAATACCAGACTGGGTGTTGGATCCGTTTTCAAATGTCAACACAGCAATGTGACCTCAGCTGGAAGAAGAACTTATAGAATTGACAACAAACGAGGAAATAAAAATCAAGTTCAAAAATGGTTACCAAGAATTTTGGCTACAAAAACCGATCCCGCAATTGTACCCTGGATTGTGGTCAATCGTTCAGCGATTCTTGATAGCATTCCCATCGTCATATTTGTGTGAACGTGGATTTAGTGCTGTGGCAACACTGCTTACTAAAAAGAGAAATCGTTTGCATGTTACCAAACGTGGCGACTTGCGACTGTTCTTGAGTAAATTGGAACCTGATATCAACAAACTTATTAAACAGCATCAGATTCATCCTTCACATTAGTTTTTATATAAGGATCGATTATATTTGTTTTATTTTGAATAAAAGATACTATGTTTGAATACTATAAAGTTCCGTTTCAATAATCATTCTCATTGGCAGGTGTAGCCCGTAAGAGTTAACTTGAGACCTGAGCGCCGTTGTGTATTACCTACTGCGCTCAGGTTTCAAGTTAACTCTTGCGGGTTATAGTAAAAGTCTCGTTTGGAATTAATGTTTAATCTCCGCTAATATAGCTCACAATAATTAATTAAGTTAATTTGAAGTTATAGTGGTTTTTCAGTAGGTGAAAAAATGGGGGCGCTAAAAAATAATTTATTCTCAAAGTGGGCAGTAGACAAAATAAGTTGCGGAACCCCTGCTCTATACGATCCATACTATCTCATAATAATAATAATTATTCTTGCAAAAGTATGTCTGTCTGTATGTTACGTTTTTACGGCTAAACCGCCAGTTCGATTTTGATGGCACGGATCTCCGTGCCATCAAAATCGAACTGGAAATCGAAATCGAATTGAACTTCAAACTATCTAGTTTGAAACCGGGAGTCGAACATAGGCTGCTTCGTTTGTCAAAAATCTTTTCATAACGGGATGGAAACAGGGATAAAACTTTGTGTGGGAAATGCTCAACCGGTGAATCGATTACGATGTTTAAGACAGTGATAGACTTTTTTAAAGGAAAACACAAAGGCTACTTTTTATGAAAAATCTACCCATAAAGGGTATTACAATGAGTATTACCTATGTAATACTCATTGCATTACCTATGTAATACTCATTGCATTATGTTTATGAGTTATTTCACTAGCGTGGTAAAACAAATTTCTATGTGTTCGATAATATTTTCCTCGTGGATATTAAAATTAAAAAATCTATTAAATTTTATAATAATTTTAAATTTATATATTAAATTTTCAGAAATTTGGTTACTAATGCAGTTATTGTTTATTACCTTATATTATACAAATTTTAAACTGAAAAATTTTCAAAAAAGCCAGAAAGATGTTCAATTCAAACCTAGTTATGCAAACTGACTTTCATTTCAAATTTAGGGTTTATTAGCAAATACTAATGAAATTTCAGGTAGAAAAATATACGTAGGAATATTTGAAAATAAATGTAATTTGAATTGAAAATGTATAATAGTCTGACTGGACATAATTTTTTACATTATTTCATAATTTTAGGTTTTTACTTCTGTCGGCAGTCCTTAATGACTGCCTATTTTTTTTAACGAAAACTAATCGGTGTAATTTTTTTTCTACTGTCAAAACTTGTTAATATAAAATTATTACCTATTTCTCATAATTATAAAAAGAAAACACTACCATTCCCTTTTGGGTCTACGTCCATCTATTTTCAATTTGGAATAATAGCTTGCTAATGCGTTAATATTTAACAATGTATGAATGAACCGCACGGCGAGTCGTAGTCGCTCGAGCCGTACCCTGTCTCCCGCGCCGCTCGCATTCCCCTCGAAATATGCGTAATAAGCGTATATTTAATTTACAAAATAGACTATGTTCCGTAGTGGTTTCAGAGGTTGCGATCACAATGCAGTTGGAATACGACCTATAAATGTGATATAAGCAATAATATTGACTACACTAATTTTGCTGGAAGTAGAATTTTGAAAAAAGTATTTTCTTAGGGTTCCGTAGGTCGCAACCGGTTGCAAACTTAAAACTAAGTATTTAAGCTAAAACAAGTGTCCGATGAGTTCGCAACTAGTACCACAAATTTTGCCTAGAAGATAAAGAGGAAAAATCACTTTTTTTAGATTTAGGTATGTTCCGTATGTCGCAACCAGTCTAAATTGCTTGAGTAGGTAGGTATTCGTACTCCAAACACGTGGTATTCTCGCAACTAGTACCACAATTTTTGTTTTGGAATTATTCAAAAATCCAAGATTTTCTCAATTTTCACCATTTTCCGCACTTCCAAATCGGTTGCGAATTTAAGGTAATCATACACAGACATAACTGGCACAGACGATGTGCCAAAAATCATTAGTACCACAATTAATGTAAATTGAATATCTAATTCTACTGCACTAAAAATCAGATTGGTTTGCTTATAGTCAGTTGTGAGCATTCGACTACTTCGGTCGCGTTGTCCACCGGGAACAAAAAAATAAGTGGAGTAACTTATATCTAATTGAATATAAATTATAATAATAAAAATCGTTTTTGATTTGAAATACGATCTCTTATATAGATTAATCTCAATGTAGGTTATATTAATCTGCATTAAAAATTAATACGTTAATCTACATTAAAAAATTTAAGTTTACTGTCCATAAATCTGTTATGTCAATCAAATAAAAATAAATAAAAATTCTATTCAGCCAGTGTCAACTTATGCTTTCTCTGTGTTGTACACCTGTACGTACTAGGGCATGTAATATTGGGAGGTTTCAGATTCCGGAACTAAGTTACGATATCGGAGACCCAATTCCGGAATTTCGGAACTGGTTCCGGAATTGTTAAAATTACAAGAATTTTATGAAAAGCAACAATAAATTGGAATCAAACAGTTTTTTTTATTTACTTTTATTTTATTTACTTTTATTTAGTTATTACTTTTAATCAACTATAGCTAGAAACAGTCTTCTTATTATTTTAAAACATAAACAAAAGAATTCAAGCATGATATTACAATGAACAAATGATTCTCGACTGAAATCAAGTAAATAGGGTACTACAATATATTTTTGTCTTAATCTAATCTAACGAAAAAGTAAACAACATCATAATCATCTTTTGGCAATTGAGAATACGAGATCAAATCAATTTAATATTTAATATCTTTTGTTCAGTATTTATTCAATCAGGCTTACCATTTTAGAACATAAAAATACTAATTCAACAATTGCTTCTCGACTGAGATCACATAAATATATACACTCTATGTAGAATGTAATTTTTTTGTTAATCTTCTTACGAAAAATAAGCTACGTTTTAATAATCTTTCGGCAATTGAGATCAATCAACTTACTAAACTAATGCATATCAATAATAATCACTCTTTCGAAAAGCATCGATCTTCTTGATAATGTGTTCTCAAAAGAATTAGAGCATCTAATATTTGGTCTGAGAGAGAGCTTCGTAGACGGTTACAGAAGTACCCTGCACACGAAAATACTCTTTCACTCTCAACGCTCGTAGGAAGAACGCAAGATATGTACTTATAAGCTTGTGTTAAATAAACACCACGTTCTCCTCCGTTATCATACATGGCTTTCTCAACTGTAACAAACCCAGATAGATCAAAATTTTTAGTTGGATTCTTGAGAGGTTCTTTGCATTTTTTAAGCTCCATGTCCAGCTGTTCTTGCAATGTTGGTTCGTCGACTGCAACTTCATCATCAGAAAATTGAGAAAATATGGCATCACCTCCTTCGTTGATCTCACTAGAAGCTGGTTTGTACTTCAGCTGTCGCAGCAAGGAGATGATTGTCTCGACAATTTTTTCGCTATTGGGATTATTAAAAGTATCATCATCAGTTTGTTTGAAGAAATCTTCCGGATCGTGTAGATAGTGCAAAACACCAGCTAATAATAAGCGTCTTTGTTTGATTCGGGTTCGTAAATTTGTCGCAAGTTTAATACTCAAAAAACTGTTCTGTTCGTCAAGTTTTTTAAGCATAAATCTTAATGTGGTATCAGCAGTGTAAAGAGTCGAGTCGCGTCGGCAGAGACAGAACAGCCAGTTTTACGACATTCAAGCTTTGATGAACTTTGGTCAGGGTTTGTATTTCGCCTTCTGAAAAAGAAATGTCGGATTTCCAATCTATCAAGGCTTTGAAAACGGGGTCCTTTATCTTCAGAAACACCCCAATCATATCCGACATACTTGACCATCGTGTACGACAATTTAATTGCAGCTGTATATCTTTGCCATGTTCCTTCACGACATACTCTCGCACTGAATCGGCTTTGAGAGGAGACTTTCTAATAGTTTTTACAAGGCGTCGAACTTTCTCTATAACCTCCTTGTATAAGCTTGGATTCTTGGAGCTTGGCTTGGAAGCAAGCGGTGATTCACGGCCGCGCCGTGCGAAACACAACTACCTACGCGAGAAGAATGCGACGACGGAGACAGGCATTTGTTGAAAATGTTACTTTATATGGTACTAATAATAAATAAATTTATATCGGATTACGATATTATCACCAGTTCCGGAATTGAAATATCGTTAAAAAAAATGCGAAATTTCGGAGTTACGAAATCTCGGAATACCGGAATCCATGCCCTAGTACGTACACGTGTCACTTGAGGCCCGCACTGCGGTTTCGTACAATTTTTGAGAACTAATCGGAATCAAAAATTAATACGAAACCGCAGTGCGCGCCTCAAACAACACGTGTACGATTTTGGAACGTTTTTATTATGCGTTTACTATCGTAGCGGCTCATCTATATAAATCAGTGTGACGTGATGTCATGTTCCTGTTACAAATGTGTGTAATGTAATGGGTGTATGTGACATTGCTCTCCTATCCCATTATGAAAAATGTGTATTATTTTTTTAAATTATGAGTGAACAATATTGTAATATTTGATTTGCAACTTGTAAATTATATTTTTTCATTTCAAGGTCTTTACAAAGTTCAATATAGATAATATATACTAATTTTATTGTAAAGTTCATAATATCTGCTTTTTAAATTAAACTAAGCAGTAAACCAGTAGTAGGAGTTGTACACAACAAACAAACAAAACATTGAGCCAATCCGTTATAAATTTTGTAATAACTATTTTTAATTTTAAAATTGTTATTAATTTTACATAAATTTAAATTGTAAATACTGTCACAGAATTTTCTGCTCTGCAAATAAATTTTATTTTTTCAATTGTTACAGACTCAGTGATGCCTCAATTATGACAGATCCTGTGAGTACCTGTATTTTCTAAGAAGTTAATTTTTTTAACCCTTAAATAGACGCACCAAGAAAGTTACGTATGTGGTCACGTGGGGTGTGTGAATTTGATACTTGATGACGGGCTTGTATCCGCAAACCGATGTTCAAAGTGCCTGTTTTGCGTGTGAGTAGGATTAGCTACTCCTGCCATCATAGCTCCTCCAAGAAGCCCAGCACCTTTATGTTAGTGAAGGCTTCAGGAAGCGATTTTGGCCAAGATGTTTCTCCCAGTACATGTCACCACTTCACATTCCAGCAAAACATGGGCGGCAGTTTGTTCAACTTCTAAGCACTAAAGACGACTGTTAGTAACACAAAATTAAAAAGATGAACCATATCCAGTCATAACACGAGCAACAATACGAAGCTTTACTCTCGTTAAGCCAAGTAGACAGCGCGAGAGACGAGGGTTTATTCTAGATAAGGCATCACAGGCTTGTCTACATTCGCTGATACTAGACTAGTACATATCATGTTTTATTTTGGTCTGCTTTCGCAAATGCATGCGTAGCCAGCCATATGGCAACGGTGCTATCAGTTCTGGACCAGCTACAATTAGACTTGATCCTCTCCTAGTTAGTTCGTCAGCCGCGTCATTTCCGCGTGATAGACTGCGTCCGAGTTACGGTCTCCAACAATTGATGACACTCGTAAATTAGCCTAGAAGTAATCTTTTACTTTTAAGTCCTGTAGAACCGCCGTACTGTCAGAAATTATTCGATCATTGTAATCTTTTACATTTCTGAAAATTATGGCATTCACTGCTAGAATAATACTCATACATTCCGCTTGAAACACCGCGTCGTGTCTTCCAAGCGACTTATAAACTTGGATATGTAAGTCATCCGAGTATACGCCAGCTCCAGTATCTGACTCCGTTTTCTATGAAGATCTGAAGTTTTCTAATAGAGGTGACCCTTTCCTCTTCATGGAGCTGAATTGAGTATTCTGCCAAAGCTGTAAATTATCGAAATCCTATCATTTATTGTCTATGCGTGGCTGGTTGTTACTCAACCGCTGTGTTAAGAATGGCCACATGTAGGATTTCAATGTTTTTCCAGAGATTCAAACTTTTAATCCCAGCTCCCTGCCTTCTGATAATCTGTTAGTGTTGGTAACAAGCGGCAGTATGTTTAATAAACTCCAGTGCTGCTGATATTGTCCTCATGCATCCAGAGATTGCCATACAGGCTAGTTTTTGGAAGCTTTGCAATTTGTTTACGTCTGTCACTAGTTTGGTTCTAGGCTACCAAACTAGAGCACCGTAATTGATCATGGGCCATATCACAGCTATGTAGCCATAAGGTGATATTAGGAGATATACATAGGGTGGGAATAAAATAGTTTTGTAGAAATATAGTACGAAAAATATATTTCTAGAATTATTATTTCTCCCCATATATATTTCTAGAAATCTAGTATGAAATACATACAAAATCAGATTTATATTGGTAGGAATGTTCAAATTTACATTAGTAACCTTTCTGCCCTACATTTTTGACAGACAGCGAGTGATCATCACGCGCATGTTTTTGCCATTTGGAACATGATATCTTTGTTTTCCTCTCTTTGGTTCTTGGGCATAAACTATGCCTTTTATGGAAAGGCAATCTACCAGCTTCAGATGAAGATTCTTGGTCTTCAACTTCAATGGTTATATAAATATTTTCTTTGTAAAGGTCGAGGTAGTGCTAACTGTGAAGTTAAAACGTTTTAACAGTGTTTGAATCAGAAATTGCGAGACTGAGGGTTTAGAGTCCACAGGGCGGTTGAGCCCCCCTCAAAAGCATCTTGAGTCCATCCATGAAAAATTTTAGGGTCCTAGAACGCCCTACCCCTCCCAAACTAAAATCCTGGATCCACCACTGGTCCACAGTATGCTTAATTGGTACTTTCTATCTAAAACTTTTAGTGTTGGAGAAACTTTGGGTTCGTTTTCTTGGCTATACTTGAGTATTGTATCAAGTATTTATATGTAGTATATCCACATGGTATACTACTACTACGCCGCATGTCATTGTAATCCATTTCTCCAAAGCCTGAGGTCCTTGTTAGTGTGATCGTTGTTGTTCTTTTGTGAATGTAATATTATGAAGTGCTTGCTGCTTATTCAATGTGTAAAATTTCTGTGTTGCAGGTAACCACACATCAAACAATAATAAGAAGATGGTAAGTATCATTTCAGACTTATTTTGGATGCCGTGCTTATGTAAGATAGGTGTAAATACAATAAATAATTTTTTTTTATCTGATTTAACAGTAAGTGCAAAAAAGTGGAGTCGACGAAAAGCAGTTCAAATTATAAGAAGAAACCCGAATCAGAAAAATTAAAACGTGGTCCAAAACCGAAACCAAAACAAGTGCATGCTTGTTACCATTGTGATAAACAGTTCCGTTGTCAGGCACAGCTCGAAATGCATGTAAGGTAATGCATGAATTTTTATAAATTATAAATTTTAATTTGTCGATTTTGTTTTATTTTAAAATCATTTTTCTACTTTTACTACTAGTATTCCATACTATATCTGTGCTTAAAAAATAAAATGAAGCATAAGCTTAGGAAATGTGGTTTAAGTTCGATTTGTTTGTAATTTATGTTCTCAAACCTATTAAAAGAAAATAATATAGAAAACTCACAAGATAAATACAGTTTTTAATATTTTGCTGTTGGCTGTCTAGATTCAGGCTGTTGAGCCTGTTCTGTGGGTCGAGAGTTAAGACCCAAGGGAGTCATAGTCTTGGCCGAGTGATTACGGTCGTAAGCTAGGTAGAACTAAAATTAAATAAAAAGCAAGGGCGTAAGTCATACACTACAAGAAAAATACAACAGTTTTAATGAGAAGGCTGTATCTGTTTATTTTCTAGTAATTAATTTATCGCTTCTCGCGCTAAAGAATTTCAATATATCACTGCCTGCGGAACGCTTGCGACATTGCACTTAGGTATTTGGTTTTCTGCACTTTGACTGGCCCGTTGGCGCAGTGGCATATGCATCTACTTTCCATACTAGGGTCCCGGGTTCGATCCCCCCGTTCAGGTCAATTTAGGAAAAGAACTTTTCTAAATTGGCTTGGAGTCTGGCTGTTACTGGGAACTCCCCCAGAGTTCGTTGTGTAGTACCAATAGTACAAGCTTACTGCTTAGTTTGGGGTCACATAATATGTGTATTTGTCTGGAGTATTATTTTTTCTTGATATCAGTAGTTAATCGAATAAAAATGAAGTACTTACGTCTTTTTCGAAATCACCAGTTTTTTACGGTCCTAGGGGGCCGCCTGGACTTTTTTACTTGTAAAAGTATCACGTATTCAAGAAGGTTGAAAACAGTGTTGTAGACTAATTTCAAGACAGCCGAGTCGATGTGCAAGAAAAGATCGACGTATGAGAAATTCAATAAACATGCCAAAAAATGCAAGGCTAAATTAAACTAAAATATGTAAGTACCTAGTTATTTTTAGTTCTTAAAAGTACACCATAATGTACTAGCAGGACAGATGAATATGAATTGTCAATATTTATCGGGTTCTTCATAAAATATGTACCTACTACCTACCTACTGTCCATTCTCTTCAGCGTGACTGCGTGATACTTAACGACATAACCTATAAGGTGAAAAGAAAATATGTTCCCGCTACAACAAATTTGCAGAATTTTTAGCCCACTAATACCATTGAATGTTCGTACAAATACTTATAGCAAAAAGGAATCGCTATTTGAAATTTTGAATAGGTACCTACACTAATAATAATAATGCGTTAAAACATGAAGGTAATGAGTAATGACGTATTTTCATGGTTACTGAAGTTTTCGTACATCGATCTTTTGTTACAAATAACTAGAAGAGTAGGGTTATAGCAACCTTAGTAATTTTTTGTCCGTTTAATGTCCCCGATTGATTTAAGTAGGTTTCATGGTGCGTTATAATTAAAAAAAAAGAAAAAATGGCGGCCATTGACTGTGCCAGGCTCCGATTGAAAATCTTCAAACCCCTTTGTTGTGTTAGCTGTCTGCTGTCTGCGTATATCTATTGCATATTTTATGTCGCTTACATATTACTTACCGTACGAATGAATTTTTGGGTAATCATTACCCAATTATTTTTCTTACATTTTCGTTAATATTATAGAACTCATACGGGCGATAAACCTTTCGCATGTATGTACTGCCCTCGAAGATTCACACAGAAACATAATCTCACCATACATCTACGCATACACACGGGAGAAAAACCGTTTCAGTGTGAAGTTTGTAGGTGAGTAACAATCTGAAATAATTATATTATTATTATATTTATGGTATTGGGAGTTCTTCTTTTCTGAAAGTGAAATAGCTTCCATACCTGGTACCTGAGAATAAGAAAAATATGCCCAACTACTTATTTGGCCATATGCAGGTGGCTAAAAGTTATATAAAAATATAACGTCATACAATTAATAATTAATCCCTCATTAAAAAATATTAAGTATCTAAAAAAATTATAGACGCCATAAAATAATCTTAGCATCTATAAAAAAAATTAAGAATCATTTAAAATACCTATTTGATTTTATTTTGAAAAATGAAATTCTCTATAAAATAGATGTATAAACTTGACAAGCTGTCATCCTAACAATGACGTCTGCCATGAAGTTTACGAACTTATCTTACTACGAATCTTTGAATCTAGCTGAAAATCGCACTCTGAAAAGGTAATTATAACCTCGAGTAACCTTTGATCACTTCATTTCAAAAAGCATAGGGGTCTAGCGATGGTTCTCTGAAGAGATACCTATTAGTTATATTATAACCTCGAATAACCTTTGACCACTGACGTTTCATTTCAAAAAGGATAGGGGTCTAACGATGATTTTTCGTCTAACTCGGAAATACACCTACTATAATAAGATTGCCATATATAGACATATCAACAGCAAAAAATGAAAAGAGATGGAGGAGAATCGAGATGTTTCAAGATTTTTCTCGATTTCAACTACCTCCTCAGTGTGGCCTCCTATTTAAATACCGCTCCATGTGTAAAGCGGATTATGATCGGGCGCTTCACCGGCTGCTACCGCGGCACGCTCGCTGCGCTCGTTCGACTCGTGAGTTGCGAAAAAATAAAAAAAACTAAGCTAATATAACCGAGTGTTCATACAGAAATTACAAAAATAATATTGTAGAGAATTTAAACTTTTGAATTGGCACTTTAAATGTTAACTTATATCGAATATCTTGTGTTATAAAGTTATAATTATGTTATAAATGTAGCGTCATGTTGCATAATTTTACAAATGAATTTTGGCATTGTTATGATGACTGCTTGCACCATTGCCATAATACAGCTCCACTTTGCCATCTACATATTTTTGAACACAAATACTTATTTGCTTATTTTGTTCTGTATAATGAGTACAGGGTATTGAACATCTAAAATATTTATTATCATAATATTCCAAACATACTTGGCTGGTTTTGTTTGTTTTCACTTGGTTTTGACATAACCTTACTATCGACTACTTCGAATAACTGCTAAAGGCACTTTTTGTAGTTTTGACGAGGTTTTGACATTATAATAGTTTGTGGTATTACTTACTAAAAAAAATTAAATTTTAAATTCTGTAATTAAATTCTTTCCCCCAAAAATGATTTCTGGCAGTTTGAAATGAATTTAAGGACAATATCTCCGTTATCATGTCTTTATAACAGACTTAAAAAAAAGGAGGAGGTTCTCAATTCGACTGTTTTTTTTTTGTATGGATGTTAGCTCATAACTCCGTCATTTATAAACCGATTTCGAAAATTCTTTTTTTGTTTGGTAAGTCATACTGCAGAGGTGGTCCCATTTAAATTTCACCGGTATTGGAGCGTGGACTTCGAAGACACACTAAATAATGAGACCTGGTTATAACCTTTATTTATACTGATGATTCTCTTGTATATATCGTTGTGCTCCAGAATTAGAAATAAGTTAATTACAGACTTGCCCTAGATATTTATTGAAATCAAGATCACTCAAAAGGGAGAAATAAAAACTTTTAAGAAAAAAAAATTAAATCACCTTCAAAAAAATAACACTAAAAAGTACGAAATAACTATTCTAATCAAAACTCTAGTACAATTTAAACTTAACTTTATAACTATGATACACATATCTATATAATCAAATTTGACAGTTATTGAAGTTGGTGCCAAACACAGACAAATTAGCCTAAAGACAGGAAATGAAAGGGCACCGTTTTCTGCCATCGATGCGCACAAACGCTCATATAACTTCAAACACAAACGCGCGCTCCTTTAGTGTTAACCAGAAAGCAGATCCGTGACCTGTGTCTAATTGTTTTAAAAATTTAGTATAAATTACGTAAACAATGCCAAATTGCGCTGTAAAGTGGTGTGGTAGTGACAGTCGTAAAAATAGTTTCAAAAAGGTTAATATCACGTTTCGTCGGTAAGTATAAAATTAATAATAAAAATTTATATCAAAAAAATGCAGAGCTCTCACTATACTGGTCGCTGGTAGCTTTGAGTCAGCGTTTATCCTTGTCTAGCAAGCTATAATTACATGTTGCGTCCTCACTCTTGCAAGATGGCACGTGTAAGTAAGGACGCGAAAAAACGTATCGATATATCAATATATTTTCCATTAATTTTGAGAATTTATAATGACTTTGAAATTATATACCTAGTTCCATCCATACTATCCATACTATATAACAATATAATATATATAACATATAATTATATAATAAAATATATTAATATAATATATATAATATATAATATTATATAATTGTATAATCCTTAATCATACTATCCATATCCATACTAATATTATAAATGCGAGTCTCTCTGTCTGTCTGTCCGTCTGTCTGCTTGGTTTTCACGACTAAACCGCCGTACCGATTTTAATAAAAATTAACATCGATATAGTTTGACATCAGGGGGTGAACATATGCTACTTTATTTTTCAATAATCTACCTCTAAAGGGGTGAGTAAGGGGATGAAACTTTGTATGGGAAATTTTTAACCCCTGAACCGATTAAGACGAAATTTAGTATAGTACATAGATAAAACCTTTTCTATTAAAAAACATACTTCTTTTTTCCAAAAATCTAACCCTAAATGAGTGAAAAGAGGATGAAACTTTGTATGGGAAATTTTTAACTGCTGCACGGATTAAGATGTAATTTCGTACAGAGATACACCTTTTCTATTAAAAAAACACAGTTATCATTAAAAAGATGTCACCGTTCTTTTTTCAACCGACAAAAAAATGATGGAGGTTTTCAAGTCGGTGCATATTTTTTTTTGTATACGAGATTTTGATGATTCTCTTTTATTAGATAGAGTATATCTCGAGTTTTGGGTTCAATTCGGAAAAAATTTAAGAATACAATTTAACCGACTTAAAAAAAACACTGAAAAGTACAAAATAACTATTCTTTACTAATCAAAACTCAAATACAAAAAAAATACTTTATACATACGATACAAATACCTATATAATAAATTCGACAGTTACTGAAATCGATGCAAGCCTCCCAAACTAATAGACTTTCTGTTGTGGCACATTAATTTGGAACCCACTTTGGTAACCGTCAAATTTAATTATGTACATACATACATACAATGTTCACACTATATCCCTAACGGGGTAGTCAGAGAGGACGGAGCGCCAAGTGTCGCGGTCCTTACATACTTCTTTCGCTTCTTCAAATCTCATCATTCTCCTCACACAGTTTTATTTTATTTATTTTTATTTATTTATTTTTATTTCTTTGGAACACCAACAGCACAAGAAAAATAGAGCAACACATAAAATTTCAAGACAATAAATTATTATGTGCTAATTACAGGTATCCGCTTATATTATACAATGATGAGGATATAGTTGTAGTTTACAATAAGTGGACGGTATACGACTGTTGCGATGGTATACCTCTGTTTTACGGGAAGGGACAGCCAAGCAACCCTTATGTGCGGGAGGTGTAATTTTTTATGTAGGTGCGCTGGTATAGATAGTTATGAGAAACTTCTATGTAATATTAAAGTGGACTGTAACCTTTTTGAAGATAATATGTACTACTTGCAAACGCTCAACTGCACAGTTCACAGGTTAGGAAAAATAGGAATCATGCGCACTTACCGATCACCATGGATGGTTGTCCTTGTTTTAGCTGATCTGCCCGTGCGCACGGGATCCGTAACCCTTCAGTACAGTTATGCACGTATCAACCAGTCAACGAATTCCGACACTCACAACACTACATTCACAATAATTAGTATCGTAATAGACAGTTCAAACACACTATAATTGTTTTTCCTTAGCGATGTGCGTAAGATGCACGAGCGTCCATGATCACACGTTAAGAAGTTTTTTATCATGTTTCGGGTAATTTGTAATAAAATGTCACTCATCAGTCACGACATAAACGAGTGAGACACTGCGATGTGATGTGCGCATGCGGAACAAGGATGGGTGTAGAATGCATGGATAACCACGCAATTGAGACGTTTGCAAGTAGCGTTCATTAAACCTACACTCCATGTCTACCCCGTTGCGGACACCGCGTGAAGATATGCATTTATTACACAATATTATATTCTATAGAGCAACTGGCGCGAACAATAAGTATATATGTAATGTGTATAAGCAAAACTTAGAGAACGAAATAGTATATAAAATGATTATATAATATCTGCAATTTGTTGATTATTGTCAACAACCAAAGAAAGACTTGGCAATTATGCGCTTGATCGTCAATGGGCTGGAATTAAATAAGTCTATCTCTGGGTGTCTGCTGATCAATTCATTGATACTTCTACTAATTCTAATGAAATAGGAATTCTGGCGGTAATTTGTTTTTACTGGATTAATATTTAATAGTTGTTTGTTTCTAAAAATTAACGTAGGCACTCGTATTTCAATTCTATTTAATAGGTCAGGACTATCCACTTTTGACTGTGCAATTTTGAATAAGTATGTTAAATCAGCCATGTATCTTCTCTTTTCGAGCGGCAAGAAATGATATTTTAAGCATCTATTTTCATAACCATGATTTTGATCTTTACATTTAAATTGTATCTGAGAAATCGCTTTTGTATTGATTCTATCCGAGCAATGTACGTCATATACTGCGGGTTCCACACTTGAGAAGCATACATATGAACAATATAAGATCTTTAGAGGTTTAAGATTTTTAAAAGAGCTGGTCGACCTTACTATAAAACCAAGCTTCTTTGACGCTTTTTTAATTATGCTGTCAATGTGGGAATCAAATATTAATTTAGAATCTTGAATCAGGCCTAGGTCTCTGATTTGATTCACTCTGTCTAAAGTTTGGTTTAACATGGTGTAACTGTAATCTATTGTTTTATTTTTCCTAGAGAACGTTATTACAAAACACTGATACGTTAAGGTCTAATCTGTTATACAATATTGTTCTAAACTGCTTAAATCAAGTTGCAGATTAAGACAATCTTCTATGCTATGAATGGTGTTGTAAATTTTCATATCATCGGCAAACATAAGAAAATTAGAATTTTTAAAACAAGAGTTTTAAAACAGTAATGGACCTAAAATTGAACCTTGCGGGACTCCAGAGGGCACAGATATCCAATTAGAAGTAAAACCATTTAGTACGACCGCTTGTGACCTGTTTACAATATATGATGTTAGCCATCTGAAGAGATTTCCATGAACTTTGAACTTTGCCTAGGTATGCGAGTGCTTTTGACATTTCCGTCGACTAACACTCTAGCAAATTTAATTATATACGTATTTATATCGTATGTGTAAAGTTTTTTTTTTTTATATTTGAGTTGTAATTAGTAAAGGATAGTTATTTTATACTTTTCAGTGTTTATTTCTAGTAGGTTCAAATTTTTTCTTAATTTTTTTTATTTCTCCCATTTGAGTGACCTTGGTCTAAATAAATATATAGGATGGGTCTACAACTAACTACTTTTCTAATTATAGAACGAAATGATATAAAAATGTATCATCAATATAAATAAAGCTTATAATTAGTAATTATTATTTCGTGTATCTTTAAAGGCCAAGCTCAATACCAGTGCAATTTAAATGGGACCATCTCGGAAGTAAATCAAACAAAAAAAAAATTTTAAATCGATACACAATTGATGAGGTTATCGGTGAATATACATAAAAAAACATACAGACGCACATAGAATCTCCCTCTTTTTAAAGTTGGTTAAAAAAATACATACAGACGTTGGGTGATTCTACCACCAAAGCTTTTCAGTGTCGTTTTTTGTCAATTTAATTTTTTGTTAAAAAGTTTTACATTAGGAGAAACACGTACTACCCAAACGAATTTTATTTGCATTTCTATTCCAAATTTTTGATTTTTTTGTTTCGAAATAAAGAATCTTGTTTTGATTATATATACATATTTTATTATTTCTATTTTTAAAATAAGCTTATGAAAATAATTCTTGTATTTATCGATATATACAATATCTACGAGTACATCACTATTTCGCCGCCCGCTTACGTCTCATTCCTCTAACCTTGACAGAATAGTTCGCTTAGAAATTCGTAAACATTTCAGGTCTCTAGGGTAGTTTGTCTGTGGTGCCAAATCAATGTGCAACAACAGTCTATAAGTTTGGTAGGCTTGGCACCGACTTCAGTAACTGACAAATTTAATTATATAAATATTTGTATCGTATTTATAAAGTTAAGTTTAAATATTGTACTTGAGTTTTGACTAGTAAAGGATAAGTTATTTCATACTTTTCAGTGTTTTTTTTTGGAGGTGGTTTAATTTTTTTTCTTAAAAATTTTTGGTTTCAAATTTAGTTATATTATGCTTCAAGTATCCTCAGATTTATGTATTGGTATTTATTGGTTTATTAATAAGTTACATATTTTTAAATTGTTTCAGTAAACGGTTTTCAGCTCAAGGAAACTTATATGCTCATCTCAAAATTCACACTGGACAGAGGGATCATGTAAATATACATCATTTTAACTTATATATTATAATTCACAAGCGCATTTATATGATTTAAAGAATTGTCTTGGAAGATGAGCACCCCGATTTATAAAAATATTTATCATGAAAGTAGTTATCTATATTATAACGTTTATTTGTTGTATTACAGACATGTTCATTGTGCAATAAGTCATTCATAACATCCAGTGAACTAACTCGACATATGAGCAAGCATAAAGGAATGAAGAATTTTAAATGTGACGTGTGTGGAGCAGGTTACGTTCACGCAAGAGATCTTGTAATAAATTTTTTTGTCTATTCTGATAAATAATTATATAGAACGTACCAAACATAGTATATCATATATTTTTTGGTTACAATTCTGTTGAGAAGTACAAAAGCATGAGTCTTATTAAAAAGATTAAAAAGCAATTTACGTATATCTCTTATTTCAGAAATTACATAAAATGAAAAAACATCAAATACTACCACATAGCTCAAAACTGCAAAATGAAGGGTTCAATAATGGCAGTAACATAGACATTATTGGAATAGATGTGGGCAAGGATGTGCCTTTATCTGTGAAAGATCAAACTCAATTGGAAACTGAAAAAAGTCAAAATGTAGATAGTCATTCATTAATGGCTTATGAGCAAATAGGGATAAAAGACATATATTATTCTACAAGGAACATGAATGAAAGCCATAGCTGTACAATATGTGGTGAAGCATTTACTTTTTTAACTGCCTTGGCTCAGCATTATTTACATCAACACAAAGGATGTGATCCATCACAAGTAAAAAATTATAGTTTAACATAATTTTAAAAGAATATTATTTTTAATTTATACAATTAAAAATTGTTTTGCAGTGAAATATGTTTATTTTTACTACTCTGATGTAGTTTCCACATGCTATTAAGAAATCTCACATACAAGATACAACAGTGTTGAATTAAATCATTTAAAAGAACTATTTCACTTTTATTTATTCTCACTAGATTATTCTACATTACTACGTTAACGAACCGGGATCCACGGTTCCAAGATATCGCCGATTTTCTTTCTCTCTGAAAAAATAAAAAGTTTGTTCACAGATTAATTATTTAATTTTGTATAGTCACTGACACAAAAAGTTCTCATGAAGTTCAAATTCATGTAGTCAAATTAGATTAATATTCTATATTTGAATTTATTTCAGTTTATAAAATGAGTAGTTTAAAATTGCAGTAGTTATATTATGGAACAGTGCATTTCAGAATTCTTATTATGTGGGGAACAAACACTTTCACACATGTTTGAGCTGGAATATTATTAGCCTACATGGATGACATAAACCTTATTTAACTGAACACTGGTCTTTAAATTAATATAAATATGCTGGAGAGGTTTCAGACTCTAAATGAGGAAACTTGATTAGTAGGTTGTAGTGAAAATTAATGGAACTAGTGACAGAGATGGAAGCAATTATTCGATGGAAGCTTACTTGATATCATACCATTTGCAACTAAATAAATAAAGTAAATTTATATTTGTCGTTTCTTCCCAGGACTTTCAGTGGTTCAAGAAATTGTGATTATTTCATATGAAAATAGCCAGTCTGGTAAAGATGACCACTGATGAGCCTACCAAGAGTCCAAATGGTACCTATGGCTGCATTCCAAAACATGCTTGTGAATTGGCAAAAACTTATACTCTTTTTTATACTGGCCACGGACTTCAAATCAATTGAAATCCAGCATGCCGCTCCATTTAGACATATTGGTGTGATGTTTTTGTAGTGATCATCAACAATGTGAAAAACGTGGACCAGTTGTTCTAGATAGATAAAATGTTTAGGTGCTACATGAATGTAAATACAAATCTACATTCATTTTATTAACTTTGTTGTGCTGCTATCAGAGAATAATGGAATGTCTCCTAGATACAACAAATGTGTCAGTCTACATAATATGATAAATTAGTCTTAATTCTTAAAAAAATATAATCAATTTCATTGATAACTTAATTTTTTATCAATTGATAACTTTTGGTTTATAAAAATGGGTTTTCTCCCATTAACTTTATAATTAGGGGGTCAACTGAGGAAGCGTGCTCGTCGCGACCCCTGCCAGCCCTTTTCAGGGCTGCAATTCCTCTTCTGTGCATACCATGCGGGACAACGGCAATGATTATGTTAGGGCGTCCCCCGAAAGCGACGTACACCGGTCTGTTCCCGCTGGTGTGTGCAGAGTGCAGTTCGGCGTTGGGGACCGCCACCTAACACGCTGTGCACCTAGCGGCGGGAAGTGGAGGGAGGAGTGCAGAGTAGCTGCGTAGAATGTGAGGGGTGGGATTGAGGAGAAGATGAATGAAGTGATTGATATTATGGAAGAGAAAAGATTGGATGTGCTATGTTTGAGTGAAACCAAGCGAGGCGGCAGTGAACTTGCCGACTTGCCCGGAGGAGGCATCGCTTTGTGGTCAGGGGTACCACAAGGAGATAGGGAATGCCAAGGGGTAGGCGTTTTACTGTCCTCTCGTATGGTTAATTGTATGAATGTGTAAATCCCAGACTGCTCTGGGTACGCCTCAAGATTGGGTTGACAAGAATTTTTGTTTTGGCAGTATATGCCCCAGTGTCCTCTGTTGGTTTGGCTGAACTAGAGCAGTTCTGGGAGAATGTTAGAGAAGTTCTAGCGACGGTTGAAGAGAACGAAAGAATTGTTGTGTGTGGAGATATGAATGGATGGGTCGGGACAGCTCGAACAGGATTTGAGTCTGTCCTAGGCAAATACGGAGATAAGAGAGTGAATGATGCTGGTAAGATTGTGTTAGGTAATGGACACAAGAGCGTATAGAGGAGCCGATCTCGGGACGGACCACTTTCTGGTGATAACCAGAATAAGGGGTCTGTTCGTAGCATGGCGACATCGCGTAGTGTCCAAACCTGCAGCGGTTAGCCGCATTAAAAGCTGGAAACTGCAGGATGCGACCACCAGGAATGAATATGAAACGGTATTATCCAGTAAGCTTGATGATAGATTGAAAAAGTGATGAGCGAGGATGTTGAAGAATGCTGGCAGAACCTTAGAGATAGTATGATTGAGACTGCGAAAGAAGTGTGTGGAATGAATAAGATTGGGAACGGCAAAAAGCGTGATGTGTGGTGGGATGATGAGGTGAAAGTGGCTGTGTATAAGAAAAAGAAAGCATGGCAAGACTACCTTGCTACTAATGACTGTGGTATGAAAAATTTGATGAGACAGGTATAAGCTGCAGAAAGCAGAAACGAAGGCACTAGTGAAAGAGAAGCGTGAAAGGTGTAGGGTGTTAGATGAAAACAAGATGTCGGACAACTTCGAGGAAAATTCCAAATTATTTTGGAAAGAAGGACGTAAGTACCGAAGTGGTCCGGCACCTTGCAGAATGAATAAAGTGCGTTCGAAAGAAAAAAAACTGCTTACAAATAAAAAGGATGTTCTGCAGCGATGGAGTGAATACTTTGGAGAACTGTATGAGAGTGGCGACTCCGTCTCTGATACTGAGAGCGATTCTAATGAATTGCCACACTCGGGCCAGGGACTGGAGGATGCCATTAGTATGAAAGAGATTGAGAAAGTGATAAGAAGTTTGAAATGTGGAAAGGCTGCGGGAAATGATGAGGTGACTGCTGAGATGATCAAGTATGGTGGTCCTAGGGTCTGGGATGCCTTCTGTGCACTCTGCAACCTTTGTTGGCAGAAGGGGGAGGTTCCAGAGGACTGGCGCACGGAAGTCATAGTACCTCTATATAAAGGGAAAGGTTCCTACCTAGACTGTGCGTGCTATAGGGCCATCAGCTTGGTCAGCTTAGCGAGTAAAGTCTATACTAAAGTATTGACTGAACGTATGAAAGGCGTTTCAGAAAGATATTTGTGGGAGGCGCAAGGTGGATTCAGAAACGGTAGGGGTTGTATGGATCAGATTTTCTTGCTTCGCGTTATCGTGGGAAGGTTTCTGGCTTTAGGTCGGAAAGTTTTCTGCGCTTTCGTGGATCTAGAGAAAGCATTCGATAGAGTAGTGCGGAAGAAATTGTGTAGTCTTCTGCCTGAATATGGCGTGCAGGGCTCCTTACTGCAGGCTGTGAGGTCATTATATCGAGACCACAGAGCCTGTGTAAGGATAGACGGTGACATGTCGCCCTGGTTTGAAGTCTGTTCTGGTGTCAGACAGGGCACGTGATGTCTGCCTGGCTATTCGTGCTGTATTTGGATAGTTGCCTCCAGAGATTGAAAGGTAATATGAGTGGTATGGGATGTGGTGACACAGTGGTAAACTGCCTATTGTACACTGACGATGCTGTGTTAATAGCACCATCAGAAGCAGAGTTGCAGACACTAGTCACGTGCATGAAAGAAGATTGTGAAGTAAAAGGATTGAAATGAATGTGAACAAAACTAAGGTTCTGGTGTTTGAAAGAGAAGCGGTACAAACGAAATGTATGATTTGTGTAAATGGAAAATGTCTAGAACAGGTGAATGAAATTGTGTACCTGGGGAGTGCGTTTTCGAGGGATGGAAGATGTGAGTTGGATGTGGAGAGACGGGTAGCAGCTGGCAATAAAGTGAACGGTGCTCTGTCCGCATTAGTGGGTAGTGTGAATATATCTAACACTGCTAAAATGGCCATCCACAATGCGGTGTTGGTGCCAACTTTGTTGTACGGTAGTGAGGCCTGGATATGCCCAAAATCGAGTGAAAGTATGTTAAATGCTGTGGAGATGCGGTCTCTCAGAAATATGTGCGGTGTCACACTTGCTGACAAGATAAGCAATGATGAGATACGCAGTATGACAGGTTTGCACAACAGTGTTATTGTAAAAATGAAGAAAGGAATGCTTAGATGGTTCGGGCACATGGAAAGAATGAGTGATGAAAGACTGACGAAGAAAATATACAGAGCGAAAGTGAGTGGTAAAAGAAGCCAAGGAAGACCAAGGCTGACTTATGAAGATCAAATAGCCAGAGTGTTAGCAGACGGAAATGTCAAAAGCACTCGCATACCTAGGCGAAAATGTGTGAGGAGAATGATGAGATTTGAGGAAGCGAAAGAGGTGTGTAAGGACCGCGACTCCTGGCGCTCCGTCCTATCTGACTACCTCATTGGGGATACAGCGTGAAGTTATGTTATGTTAACTTTTTAATTAGGTTAGCTTATTAATGATAAATGAACCTGATTAAACAATATTTCTGAACAGAATATGTTTTAAAAACTAGATGTTCACTTTTTTTTTGAGAGTAAAATGTGAATCCACCCAACAAATTGTTGTAATTGTATTAAAATCAGTTATTGAAATATGCGAACATGTCTGGGAATATTCGCAAATAATTTCTTAAAATTACATATTTTACTATATTTAACATTAATAAAAAAAAATTGAATTTTTTTTTCAAGTCATATTTTTTAGGCTATATTGTGATAATATAAATTTATTCTTTACTTATCTTAAACATCTCACTTTGATATAATATATATTTCAATAAATTAATACAATTTCAATAAAATAGGATTTGAAAAAATTAATTCGTAATTTTTTCAAATTCATTTGAATGACTATTGGGTTTAAATGTATCCTTAATTCCGGGCATAAGATTTACAACATTAATACATACTCATAATGTATGTGAATAGTTATGATTTATACTACAGCATTAATAATTTTGTTTTAAAATTTACCAGGAACAGGGAAGTCTTCTGGGTGTAACTCAATGTAGTGTCTATATACGGCATCCTTTTCTGCATAGTATTCATAACGTTTGTTTTGAGCAACAGTTAACAATCCCGTCCATACAGCCATTCCAAGAATATGCTTCTGAATGCCTGTACAATAAAATGAGTTTTAACATGGCTAGTTCCTTAAATCAAGCTTGAATAGTTGGTGCAAGACACCCTAAATGTATTTTAGTTTCTGTTGTAGACATTTAATAAACAACAATTTTCTATTGTGATATAAAGTACGAGGCATGTGTTTTAAGTAAGTACCGTTTTGCGATTCCGCCGCCGCAGCGCTACGGTCGGCGTTCCGCGCTGGTTACCTACATCTCTTGTCTACGCACTGACGCCATTACAGTCTGATTCTTCATTGTATACTTTGTTTACTGAGTGTTTAAGATGCCTCCGACAATCGTGAGTCCCGCCCGATTGTGAAGTACGGGCTGTTATACGATTTCTTAGTGCGAAAGGCATAAAACCGATCGATATTCATCGTGAGATCTGTGAAGTTTACGGACAAAACATTATGAGTGATGGAATGGTAAGGAAATGGGTGAGAGCATTTAAAGATGGCCGCACAAATGTGCATGATGAAGAACGGAGTGGGCGTCCTTCGGTCTTTAATGAAGATTTGTGCCTCGTAATGAGACAATTAATGCAGCGTCTTATTGTGAGACATTGAACAATCTGCGTCGTGCAATCCAGAACAAAAGACGTGGCAAGTTGAGTAATGGTATCGTTTTGTTGCACGACAATGCCCGTCCACATGTGGCTAATCGGACCAAAGATCTCATCAAATCTTTTAAATGAGAAACTCTAGATCATCCTCCATACAGCCCTGATCTGGCGCCCAGCGACTACCATTTGTTCCTGCACTTGAAGAAACACCTGGGTGGTCTGCGTCTTCAAGACGATAACGAAGTCAAAACAGTTGTGATACAGTGGTTAACAAGTCAGGCGGCAGAATTTTATGAGGAGGGTATTCAAAAACTGGTGCCACGTTATGACAAGTGCCTCAATATTCACGGAAATTATGTAGAAAACTAGATTAAGGTAAAGGCTTTCATGTAAAAATAAAATTATTGCGATATCTTTGCACGTTCTTTTTTAATTCCAAAACGGTACTTACTTAAAAAACATGCCTCGTACTATTATGTAATATGTTACCGCTAAAATATGGACGTCTTGTAGCGAAATTCAAGAAACAACCTGTAGCTACACCAAATGAAACCCCTAAAGCATACGGCCAAATTTCATTCAGAAATGGTTTTTTTCTTCCCTCATCTCCTAGATTTAGTAATTCGATTGCGGACATTTGTGAAGACATTTTGTTTTCGAATTTCGATTTCACTTGGCACGATAAGGGTTTACGCTAGTAACTAATTTTTAGTAAGGGTACTTAGGGATCACGATAAAAAAAAGAAATTAAGATATAATTATAAAATTAAAGAATTATTTGTGGCGTTTGACGTTTTTAAGTGTTTTCTAAACGTAATGAAAATGAAAAATGACAGTTGTGATTTTTTTTTCTTAATTCATAGCATGGCGCACAGATAAGCGCATTTGTCAATGTCACATTGTATTTAAGTAGAATCGTTATCGTAAAAATCTGTAAAACTCCTCCAGTAAAGTGATAGTAAGCTTTACTGAACTTTTATAGGACTTCTTGGAAAAGCGCGAGACTTCAGCAACACTTATTTATTTAGACCTACTCCTTTTCTTTCACTTTCCTTCTTTTCACAGAACTAAAAACAATATATTATCACTTTTTTCAGACTTTGTTCTTTAAATACCCCAATGAATACCCACACACACACACAAAATTCAAAAAGTCATAGAAGTCGGATCGTGGAGGGTAACCCTTAAAAAAATGTGTGCAGCCATATCTCGCATTTATTCATTATCATACTAGGTGTAATGGACATAGTTTTCTTTGCCTCATCAGAATTGCTTAATAAAGAAAACATTTCAATTAATCAATGAAATAATAAATAAAAAAAAAACATAATTTTAGGGGCTTTTGGCGGGATTTTATGAGGAGCGATTGAACTTTTATTTTATCTTTTTGCAAATTGTTTTTAGTGATTATTGTGATATAAAATTGACGTAGTTTTGCGTCCTAAGCATCTATACTGTTGTGCACACTGAGTAAGTAATCACTATTATAGTTGTGCATTACATGGAATTACATACTGGTGAACATTAACTTATGTCATCTAAGTGCTTATTCAGTAGTGAGACGTTGAGATTTTTTTGAGTGGCTTAGTCCGCCTCAGTCGATCTTACTAGAAAGACTACTTTAATGTATTTGTCACCAGAAGCTCTAAAAAATATTAAAATGTATTACGTCGACATTGTAATGAAATGAAATGAAGAATGTGTTATCATTTTATTACTGAAAACTGGCTGTTATGAGCATAGATACCTTGTCTCCCCACTACGGGAAAATCGTACAAAAAATAATATCGTTTTTAGGTTATTCTTAAACAGTTTTTAAATGCAATTTTTTACATTGTTCTTGTTTTGGTTAGATTAGTCTTTTTTGTAACATTTGGAAGGAGTAATTGAAGTAATTTAGTTAATAATAGTGCTATTTGAAAATCAGACATGGTGAATATTAGTGACTCATTTATCTTTAATGATGTTATAATACAAAACATTTTTAATCTTTCACTGAGTGATTCTAACTGTTGGTAACTCAAATCTTTTGATTTACAGGGAAAACAACGGAAAACTCGGAAAATAATAGAAAAAAGATTTGCTAAAATGAAGAAATTAATCAGTCCTAGTGACAATAGAATAAAAGCAACTGAAAGAGCGGAGCCGAAGAAAAAGAAGCGGGTTGACCCACACGAGATGAAAATTCGAGAACTTCCTCAAGTGAGCTCCGCCCTGTTTTTCCAGTATAATACGCAGTTGGGTCCACCATACCACATACTTGTCGACACTAACTTCATAAACTTCTCCATCAAAAACAAACTTGACATAATTCAGAACATGATGGACTGCTTATATGCAAAATGCATCCCTTATATTACAGATTGTGTGTTAGGAGAATTAGAGAAGCTAGGTCGCAAATATCGTGTAGCTTTAAGAATAATAAAAGACCCTAGGTTCGAAAGAATAACTTGTTTACATAAAGGTACATATGCTGATGACTGTATTGTTCAAAGAGTAACACAGCATAAATGTTACATAGTGGCCACGAACGACAAGGACTTGAAAAGAAGAATAAGGAAGATACCTGGTGTTCCTATTATGTATGTTGCTCATCACAAATATACTATTGAAAGAATGCCAGATGCTTATGGTGCACCAAAAGGAGCTATTTAGTTCCTATCAATATAGATATTACATTTAATATTGCATATCTTGTTTTATTTTACATGTTATTTGTATTCTGTGATATTAACATAAGACAATACAACAACATATGACAATAATTTAAGACATTAACCTATAAAGATCATATGGGATATCAATGTATAAGTGTCTCACATATAACTCGAAATTCACTTAATGGATATCTAAAACATTCAAAAGAGGAAATAGTAATGATTATTTACTTTTAAATAGGTAGTTTCATATAGTAAATTTATAAATCAATTTATAATTCTACTGGCTGAACCTGTGACTTCATCTGCATGGAAAATGTTTTCGTGGCTTTACCGGATTAGGTTAGATTATATTAGTATAATGTGCAAAGATTGGTTTTGAAAAGAAGCCTACATCTGCCTTCGGGCACATACTATATAGGTACCAAAGAAAAAAGGTCATCTGTGACCCAGGCTCGGCACATTTGGAACATATTTCAGTTATTACATTATTTTACGAACATCAACACATTTTTTTTTTCGATTTCAGTGGCTATCATAGTTAAATTGCTTTCCTAAGTCAAGATACTTTTTCTTCCCTGAAAATGTAATAAAACTTTTTCTGAGTATGTTACATTTTGATATAGTATATTATGTTGCAATATATAACAATTTTCGACCAAAATATCTTGTAACTGTCAAACTGCAGAGTCCTTGAGCGGGCTAGCGTAATACCGCCGCGCTGCTCGCCGCCGCCGCATAGGCGAAGAGCAAATGGCAGGCGTGCACTAGGAAGCTGTGCTCATGTTATAAGTGTGATTTATCGTCTAGGGTGGCCTAGACACCATGATGTGTTTCAGCACCCTGCGCTGGTTATGGACAGTATATTAATCGATTACGATATGCTTTAAAAATGTTAATAAATAGTAGTTATTTGCACAAAAATATGGTTTTAATAAAATAACTCCTTTTCAGGC
The DNA here is from genome assembly GCA_907165235.1 of Zeuzera pyrina. Classification (NCBI taxonomy): domain Eukaryota; kingdom Metazoa; phylum Arthropoda; class Insecta; order Lepidoptera; family Cossidae; genus Zeuzera; species Zeuzera pyrina. The sequence continues at coordinate 18,973,477 of OU015625.1, read as the reverse complement.
ACACATATTTTTAAATAGTTAATTGGTCATTACTGATGTTATTATATTCTACTTTTAGCAGTTCACCTATATAAGAAATGAAGTTAAAAAACTGTATAACGATCATATAGTACTTAATTAAAAAGGATATATTTTGGCTTCCAAAGCCAATTCAAATAAGTTAGCCATCAAAATTGAAAAAAAATATATCTGATAATTTATGTATTACATAAAATAAGAAAAAAATTGAGATGTTTCGGTTGCACCGGGCTTGGGTTAATTTTGTATGGATCATGACCCTTCTTCTTTCATTATAATTGGTTCAGCAGTTTAGCATTTCCCATTCAGTTCCATCCCCCTTGGGGGTTAGGTTTTTGATAAAATAATAGCCTATGCGCGTCCCCAGATGTCAAACTGTCTCCATTGCCACATCATAATCAGTTCAGTGGTTTAGTATTTCCCATTCAAAGTTTCATCCTCATTTTTACCTCTTTAGGCTTGATTAGATTTTAAAAAAAAAAAGTAGCCCATGTCTTTTTGATAAAGAAAGCCTATCACTGCACCAAATTATATCATTACCGAGGTTTAGCATTTCTCATACAAAGTTTCATCCAACATTTCACCTTCTTAGGTAGATTTTTGATGAAAAATTAACTATTTCCATTGTGTGATGTCAAACTATTTCCATGCCAAACTTCATCATAATTTGTTGAGCAGTTTAGCGTTTCCCATACAAAGTTTCATTCCCTTTTTCACCTCTTTAGGGATAGATTTTCGAAAAAAAAATGGCCTGTCTTTTACACAATCACATGTTCTTACTACATACTAATTTTTATCAAGATCGCTCAAGCCATTCTTCAGTTATAAAATGACAGACAACAATTTTAAAAATGGTAGAATCAGTCATTAGATAGTCATAAAATTACTATCTATCACAAAATTGGACACTGAAATTATAATTACAGACAGACGCTAGTAAACTTTTGTGACTTTTTCATATTTTTAACAATATTAGCATTTAACATTGTATACAATATACAATTGTAGACAAGGTTGTATTGACTGTTGCCAATGCTCCAAAAACTGCTGAATAATAGTTTGCTACTGTATCAAAAAAAATACAATGCGTTTTTAACATGGGTGTCGTTTGACTCCTGACTCAACAAGCACCTTTGTCTGATTGCAGCATTACTTTTGAAAATAAAATGAAGTATCTGTTTCTATGAAGTAGAACTTCCTATCTTTAAATATTATTAATGTACCTGCCTACTTTTTCTTATGAACCATAGGCGTGGGGCATTGTAGGCCTGTAGCTCATAGAGTAAAATAATTTCTATAATATAATGCCATAGGTAATGTGTTAGGTGCATAATGTTCAATAACTATGTGCAGTCTTAGGTAGGTATGCAATGATTTGTAAAGTCCTATAGAAAAATAAATTAATCAACAGAGGTGAACTGCAAATTTAGTACAGGTACTAAAATATAGGTTAGTGGTAACTCAAGGTATTAGTTTTTTATGAGATGAACTTAAATAGGCTTATATGAAACTAAATATTGGATTATGGGAACTGTAAGCACTGGTGTTGCAAATAATGGGCAAATAATTGTTTTTAAGGAAACATTTGTTGAAGTATACAAACCAGTAATGCAGTAAGAACCTAAACTTATAAGTATTCAAATCTTTTAAACCAAATGTATATGCAATAATAATCAATCACAAGTAAAGATCAACAGTCATTTAACCCAATCTAACCAGCATGGCCTTACCACTCAGTGCTCAGCTATTTCAATGGTTGGGGCGATGAATGGTTAGTTGGTGGTGGTTGCTGCGAATTGAATTACTAGTCTTTTACAGAAAATGAGTAGGAGATTTAAAACGAAAGGATATACAAAGAGATTCAGACTAAATTATTCGAATTGTACTCCAGAGTTGAGAGTACTCATAGTTATTGGTTAGTCGACTAGACGAAATCAAGCGTACAAGTTGACGCCTCGCGTTCATTGAATTATCGAGAATATGTTATTAAACCTCACGTGAACCAATCACGGGTGACGCGTAGTCTACTCACGAGTTTACGACTGGTGCATTGCAAAGCGAGTGGACCGAGGTATATCACCCAGTAGTTCACTGACAGTTTGTAAACGGAGAGCTTGCGTTTCGGTGGCTGTAGTACATCTTATGGATGGATGTATGTCCATATAACGAATTCCAATCGCTCAAGTCGTCAAGTTGGTGCTAGTCGGACGCTGGGTTAGTAAGACAGTTGACGTTAGGATTTAAATGTGAACTTGCCATTTTATACTACATGTTTAACAAAATATATACCTACATATCATCAATTTACTTTTAGGCAGATATTTTTCTATTAAGTTAATATATAATTACCATATAAAGGAAAGCAAAAACAAATGAACTGATGTCAATAATATTTTAATTATGTACACAAGTTTTCTTTATAATTTTAATGTTTGAGTGTCACTCAGGCTGGCACTAATCATATAATACTAGATAGTAGTGTTCGGGTTGCTAGGTGAGCCTACAACATCAATGATTTCTCCAACAGGTTTTGTTTCTCCATCAGTTGCTGTATTGCATATTGAGGCAGGTATAGTCAGAGTCTGAAATATATATTGTTATCATTACTTTTGAGACATGAAAGTATCTAATTTGAGAAACTTTTTCATGACATTAGAATCATTAATTTTCAAATATTTCAATTGTTCAAGTTTTCGTATGAAAAATGATTTGGTCAAATGAATGATTCAACCATTTGGTCATTTTATGAGTAGTTCTCATGAAATCCCGAAATTTCATCTTAAGAAATTATTAAAAAAAATGTATTTAATTTGTAATTATTTTTCGAGCATTTGATAGTACCTATGCTCTTTGATAAAATATTCCCCAGAAAAAGTGTGTTTCAAAAATACATAGGGATTAATATATTGTCAAATAAGGAATTTATATGAGGGAATGACGGACATGGGAATGACAAAATGATAAATAATGTGAATAAAAACTTAAAAATTCGTTTCACTGAATAAATAATATTCAATTAAACGTAATTACATACGTAATTATTACCGACATGAGGTAATGACGATCAAAAATGTAACTTTTGAAAAAGAATATTAATTAAACCTTTTGTTAAAAGAACCGTTAACACGCTTAAGATGAAAGATTAATAGTACTGCTAAGTATCAAAAACCAATAGGGGGCTGTCAATGAAAAACCAATAGGGGGCTGTCAATGAAAAACCAATAGGGGGCTGTCAATGAAGATGTAAGGAAATTTTTTTTTCTTGGGACACATTACACACACACATTACACATTACAAAATAATACTAGTTTCAAAAAAACATTGTATTTTTTATAGATTTGTAAAACTTCCAATTAGTTTTATTGAGGAATTGTTGTTAAAAATCCGAAACAGATAGAGTGAGCGTAAGATTTTACGGGACTTCAGCATTTTTTTTAAATTTTATTTACACATATGATTCAGAAATTATAACTATAACAAGAGTAGTCACAGTAATGGAGCTTACAAGGAAATAATTTACCAATTACCGAATTTTGTAAAACCTAAAAGGACAGGAATTTCGGGATTTCGTGAAAACTAGCCTTATACAGATACAATATACAAATAGATACAACCTATTTTCGATCGAAATGAAAGATCAAATGATTGTATGAGTAATACGATCTTTTATGATTTCGTTTTTTTTTGTTGTTTCTACTATAATTCTGCTGCAATTGTAATTGTATTGTTTATATTTTGAAATAAAATCTGTATGTGTGTCTTTATTTTGTAATATTTGGATTACATCTTTCATAACATTACACGGCATACATAAAATCAATGAAATATCGAGGAGAATATTAGTCAAATGATTCAATCTAACACTAAAAAGATTGCAATCAAATAACACAACAGGTCTAATTGGCACATCTACAAAAAAAAAAATTGTTAAGGTTATATATCTTATGTCCAAGCAATAAGGTCGATTATTAAATGACAAGAGACAAACAACTTTTAGTGCTTATATCTTGAGTTGAGATCTAGATTTATCAGAGGTATAACCTAAAACGCATTGGTTTGGTTTAAGGTCTACTATCGATTGATATAAGCAAAATTAAGATACAAAAACAAAGTTGACTTCATTAATTCCGGAGTATGACATGTCATATACTCATGTAAACAGGCGGCGTCGAGAACAATCTTTAGATAGAGAGCGAAATTAACTAGAAGGTTCCACCCTCTTTATTTCTATGTGTTATTATTACTAGCATACGGGGTTGCTCTGTTACATTTGGTACGTTTCCACCAGTTCCGCATAGAATAACGGCTGATATGGTTATTTCTGTAAAATACATCAAATGTAAATGTGCCAATATTCTGTTAGGTGAGCGACATAGTACACAAAAATATATATGGGCTAATATTGAGTTGTCTTTATGAGTTTCATGAAATAATTGGATATCTTAAAAATTAAGGTATATTTCAGTTACTTAATTTTTAATAGGTTTTTCGAGCTTATTTCTAAGCTACAGTGGCGTAATATAGAATAAGTTACATACTTTTCCCGGGCTAAGTGCTTCATATTGATGCCTTAAGGCCTGTAATTCAAATTCACAGGATGCTAATGCATTTTTCAAGTCCAGTGCCAATGCAAGATCCGATCGTAACTCATTAAAATGTTTACAAATGGCTTCCGTTGGAGTGGGGGCAATATCTGTAAAATATTAAATTATTTTTGTTTAATAAAACAAATTCAACCATACAAGAAAGAAATTATAACGGCATTTATATCAATAGAAATATATCTGAATATTTTTTTAATTTATTTATTTAAAAAAAAATTCTAAGTATATCTAATACCAAAAGTTTTTTTCATAAAAAATAAATATATTCAAACATACAATGTACCTATGTATAAACTATACAACATATAACAGAGTAACCAGAAAACGGAAAGTATTGGTTTTGATCAGAAGAACAGAACTTAATCCGTTTAAACACGTGTTTTACTTATATAATAAAGTAAATTTAATAAATCTTGGAACAAGTTCATACAAATGAAAACAAACACTACACATGACCGTTAAAGCGCATTTTGTTCCAGTAGACTATTATACAAACGTATATAATACGCGTCATGTCGTTTTATGTTTGTACGTTATGTATAACTAATAGTTATTAACTGGTATAAACGTCATATTAAGTATATAATATCATTAACAATTTAACATGATATAATATAAATAAACATATTTTAAACACGGTGATTAAACCAATACTTTTTTTTATAACAACTTCGATGGCTATAAATTACATTGCACGATGAAAAATTGTTTTATTTAAAATTTCTGTATAATTAGTACACTAAATTTATATGCATACTAATATTATAAAGAGAACTTTGTTTGTATGTAAGGGATAACTTCAAAAACTACTCAAGTGATTTCAAAATTCTTTCACTTATAGAAAGCTACATTATCAGCAAGTAAAATGGCCTGTATTTTACTACAAAAAAATTATATTTCGGAATTTCTGCTTGTGCGAAGCTGGGGTAGGTCGCTATATTTTATATTATAAAATCTTGTTCTGTTACTACATGTTATTGAAGTGTAATAAGTGACTGAAATACATCTACATACTAGGTGTAGATATTAATACAAAATCATTAAAAATACTTTGATTCTCATGCATATTGTAAGATGTTTTACAACATCACTATTGATTTAGAAATAACTTGCGTTGCGGACTCACAAGAAATAGATGTGAAAAATATTTTAAAATCCATACTTACCAATATTTAATAGTCTCAGTTCTTGTTCTATAGCTTTGGTCTTACGTTGTCCAACACCAGGCGGCAGTTTCATGCGTTGCGACCGCAACCACACTCCAGTGCCGCGCGCTTCTGGGAACTTGATTCCTGACCATTCCACCAACTACAAATTTTGTAATATTACAAATTACTAGCCGCTGCTCGCGACTTCATCCACGTCGAATTAACAAAAAAAGTGCCTCGTGTCCTTACTCAAGGCTCAATATATCTCCATTCATTCTAAATTTCATCAAACTTAGACCATCAGCTTAGCAATGAAAATGTAATACACAAACATACAATGCAATGAACATATAATAAACATATAAGAGGCACTTTTGCATCTATAATATTATAATGGATTTATTTATTAAGAGGACCCACCATGGACATATTTACAAACAATTAACATTTAAGACAATCAAATTAACATCCATACTAATCCATACTAATATTATAAATGCGAGTCCCTCTGTCTGTCTGTCTGTCTGTTCCGTTTTCACGGCTAAACCGCCGGACAGATTTTGATAAAATTTGGCATGGAGATAGTTTGACACCAGGGGGTGAACATAGGCTACTTTATTTTTCAAAAATCTACCCCTAAAGGGGTAAAAAGGGGGATGAAACATTGTATGGGAAATTTTTAACCGCTGAACCGATTAAGATGTTATTTGGTACAGAATACACCTTTTCTATTAAAAAAAATAGTTTACTTTTTTTATCAAAAATCTACCCCTAAAGGGGTGAAAAGGGGGATGAAACTTTATAGGGGAAATGCTAAACCGCTGAACCAACTAAGACGAAATTTAGTACATAGATAAAACCTTTTCTGTTAAAAAACACAGACTTCTTTTTTTTCCAAAAATCTACCCTTAAAGAAGTGAAAAGGGGGATGAAACTTTATAGGGGATACTAATGTTATAAATGCGAGTCTCTGTCTGTCTGCCTGTCTGTCTGCTTGGTTTTTACGGCTAAACCGCCGGACCGATTCCGATAAAATTAGACATGGAGATAGTTTGACACCAGGGAATGAACATAGGCTACTTTATCTTTCAAAAATCTACCCCTAAAGGGGTGAAAAGGGGTATAAAACTTCGTATGGGAAATTTTTAACCGCTGAGCCAATTAAGAAGTAATTTGGTACAGAGATACACATTTTCCATTAAAAAAACATAGTTTTCTTTTTTATTAAAAATCTACCCCTAAAGGGGTGAAAAAGGGGATGAAACTTTATAGGGGAACTTTATAATGCTAAACCCTAACAATATGGGTATCAAATGAAATAGAATACGCAGGGGAAGGTAGATACATATATGACGTCACCATAAATCCAATATGGCGAATGTTATGATATTCATTTTCAAATCCAAGATAGCGAATATTACTTTTTTGGATAAATCGATATAGGTGTCAAATTCTAAGTATCTCGGGGTGCCGATTACGAAAATGACGTTCATTTTGTAATCCAAGGGAGCGAATATTATTATTTTTTTTAAATCTACATGGGTGTCATGTTCTAGGTTTCTCGGGGTATACTGATTACGAAAATGACGTTCATTTTCAAATCCAAGATGGCGAATATTACTTTATTTGGATAAATTGATATGGCTGTCAAATTCTAAGTACCTCGGAGTGCTGATTACGAAAATGACCTTCATTTTGTAATCCAAGATAGCGAATATTTTTTTTTTTTATAGATCTACATGGGTGTCATGTTCTAGGTTTCTCGGAGTATTGTTCAATACCAACAATATAGGTGTCAAATGAAGTGGAATACGCAGAGGAAGGTTTTTGTATATGTGACGCTATCATAAATCCAATATGGCGGATTTTCCATAATAGGAAATAACTTTTTCGTTCAACACCAACAATATGGGTATCAAATGAAATGGAATACTTAGGGGAAGGTTCCCGGACATGTGACGTCATCATAAGTCCAATATGGCGGATGTTCCATAATAAGAAATAAGTTTTTCGTTCATCACCAACAATATGGGTATCAAATGAAATGAAATACACAGAGGAACGTTTCTGGACATGTGACGTCATCATAAATCCAATATGGCGGATGTTCCATAAGAAATACTTTTTTTGTTCATTACCAACAATATGGGTATCAAATGAAATGGAATACGCAGGAGGTTTTTGTATATGTGACGTCATCATAAATCCAATATGGCGGATGTTCCATAGAAGGAAATAACTTTTTCGTTCAAAACTAACAATATGGGTATCGAATGAAATGGAATACGCAGGTTTTCGTATATGTGACGTCATCATAAATCTAATATGCCAGATGTTCCATTATAGAGAATAGCTTTTTTTTTAACACCAACAATATGAGTACCTCGGGTAACCTCAGTAACCTAAAGAGGTCAAGGAACATTTTTCCACGCGGACGAAGTCGCGGGTACAGCTAGTAATACATATAAATTACAGTTCAGTATGAATATTCACTACAGGCGTGCACAGCTTTCATTAAATGTAGCAAGCAAAAAATTAATTTAGTATCAGGATTTAGCAGTATTGGCGACGAATGAAAAATTTAAGCAACTTGTTAATATCGGGTACAAGAAAAAATAAATATATGTCCATAAGTTTTATAAATATACATACATACATACATACATATCTTCACGCCGTATCCTCAACGAGGTAGTTGGAGAGGACGGAGCGCCAAGCGTCGCGATCCTTACAATATCTCTTTCGCTTCCTCAAATCTCATCATTCTCCTCACACATTTTCGCCTAGGTATGCGACTGCTTTTGACATTTCCGTCCGCTAACACTAGCTGTTTGATCTTCATAAGTCAAATAAATATGGGTACGAAAATTATAAAAACAGAATGGTTTTAATAATAAAGGTAATACTTGATTAAGAATTGTAATAATGATCTTTTAGTAGTTAGCAACTATAAACAAAGGAAATCTACAAAGTGAAAGTGAATAGTAGCAGAAACCAAGGAAGACCAAGGCTGCCTTATGAAGATCAACTAGTTAAGAGTATTAGGCTGATGGAAATGTCAAAACTACATTTAACTCATTGAAAGTATACAAGAAGAATGATAAGATAAGGAGACGAAATAAGTATTATGTATATATGGATCGAGACGCCTGGTGATTCATGCTATCTACACTGTTAAGGATACAGCGCGAGGATATGTTTGTATGTATTGTCATCAACTTACAACATTTTCCACAGTGCGAACAGGTCTCTGTTGTGATGAAAGTTTTTTTTTGTGAAGTTTTCTATCATGTCGTCTTGCAATATTAGAAGCTGTGTTAGAGGAACTGTTAGCTCCATCAACACTGTTATTATGTTGGTTATTTGTTATGACATTACCACTGTCTGCCCTAGAAATCAATTTCTGTAAATCTTGGGTTTTTCTCTCCCTCTCACGTTTCCTGGCTTCAATTTTCTTCAGTTCAGTCAGTAACATTTGTTCTTCATCAATCTAAAAATGTTTGTACACAAGTATTTTAATATTGATATTTATTATAAGTAATGTAACCTGTATATACCGCCCCTGCTTACGGAGTGTGCAGTTCTTACACAGAAATGAAAGTCAAAGCGCTGGTGTCTTTGATTTCTATTTCTGTGAAATAGAAACCAGATGAACTGGCAATACAGAGGCATAAAAGCGCGGGCGCAGTGCGGATGCGTTTCGAAGTCTCTGCGACAACACCACAACTTATTACTAACAGTGAGCATCTTCATACCAGAGAAACAGAACCACTTCACAATCATCGCACACAGGTGATGACAAGGGTCGGCGCAACCCTGTGTATACTATAACCGTAATATAACTTTAAAACTGCATATTACAAAGTATTTTATTTAATAAATGTAATTTTTAAATTGAAAATATTTAATTTTAGTGAAAGCTATTAATTCTAAAGTATACATGATTTAAATCACAAATGGTAATTTATAGTTTTTGTAATGCACTTTTAAGTTTGTTGTTCGAATTAGTAATTGTGATGCTTACTTATATGTATTATATATTTCGCCCAATCCAATTGTACTCATGTTGCGAATGTGACACCATATAAAAATTAATATGATGTAATATGATTCCCCCCTAATACACTATCTATAGGATCCTATAGCCCTCCTCCTTGTGGCCCATGACTGTTTTGTAAATGAAAGTCTTATTCTTATATATTACACCTAAATAAATAATTACGTTAATTTTAGGGCAGCTTGTCATCTGATTAAATAGCCACTCAAATACAGCCTCAAACGTCACACTGAATTTTGTATAAGTATAGGTATATACTTTGAAGTTCTCATTAAAGTTTTTACGACTTTTCCTCATTTCTTTGTCATTCATTGCTCTTTTGTCATTGACACACTCCTACATACCTATTAATAAAATGTTTTTGCATTTTTAATGTTACCCATAATACCTAAATACATGTATAATATATAGAATCTGTCTGATAGGATAGAGATAAATATCTATTATCAAAATTATGAACAAGTGCGGCCCGCCTCTACTTCATTTTGCCACTATGTGGGCCTTGCCTGCCAGAGTTGCCAAGCGCTGTTATAGGTGTTAAAATTTATTGGGACAATGAGTCATCTAATAGCCATAAATTGTTATGTCTGTCTAAACTTAATTATTAAAAATATTTGCTTGTCCAATTTGCCGAAATAATTTGTTTCGATAAATTGTAACATCTATGAGGAGGTTATGTTGCAGGTATTGGACTCCCTCCTACTCCTTAATGTGTGAAAATTTATAGATAACCCCTTAAGAGCTTTTAAAAATAAATGTAGTAAAGACTTTGGATTTTATTATATTAAAAATTAATTGCCTGTTCTTGTGTCCTGTCAAATAGTTTTTTTAATTGTTCCTTTCTTTTTCTTTCATGTTCGGCATCATAATGATAGATCCTCTTTTCCCCATTCACCATTGTCACAGTATTTGACCAAGGATTTGTTTTCACCTGTTGAAAAGAAAAATACTCAATAAATATTAAATGTTGTCTCTAAAGAAATAACACTAACAACAATTGACTATGGATATGGACAAAACTACAGAATAAGTATTAAGAAATTAATTTTTTATTGTTATTTTTTTATGTTAGAGATAAACTATATACTACATTATATAGTTCCCTGTGTGGTACCCATAGTGCAAGGTCACAGAATTTGTGTAATTGTCCAAAGTACTATTATTATTATATAGCTATAATATTATGTAAATGATGGATATGTACTGAATCTTGAAATTTCAAACTACACTAGGACCAATAAATGGTTTAAAAAATTATCAATTTTCAGTAAATTAAGTACCAAAAGTACAATTATACATTAGTTTGACATATGTAAACTATATTGTACAGACTCAGGTGTTAGGTGTTTCAGGTGTCAGAAATCCATTTCATGTGATGAATTCTTATAATATTTAGTTATTTTCTGCCCAATTTTCCAATACCAGCAATCGACACATATTTCGCTTAATAACGAAGGATCCCCAGGATATTACAGAGATCAGACTCAGTCAGCTAACCAGCACTGAATCAACTGACTCATTTGTTAGACTAAACACTAATTTAGCAATCAGTATATTACTTGCCTTACTCAAAATAGCACAAATATTATAATAGCGTTCCTTTAGATCTTCAACACTTCTATCTCTGAATGCTGCACGGTCCCATCTATCATGTATAACAATGAATCTGAGATCAAATCTCTGACACAAATCAATGAGGTGATCTGTTTCAGCTTGACTCCAGTCTTCCGATTTGAGGTATTGATTATATTCAGATTCAGAGTATGATGGTATTGATACTTGCTAGAATATAAATTATGACGTTTCAAAGAGGTATTTACATGCTACTTACTATGTAATATTGATTTTTCTATTACTTTAGATATTGTAAAGTATTGTTAACTTTTTCCAGGTAACTTTGTAATATATTATGGTTACATGTCTAATAGGAGTTGATATGTGGACTTAAGATCTGGTTGAAATGAGTCTAAAATACCCAAATTAAAATAAAATAAAAATAAACAATATAAATACCTAATTTAAATAAACCATTCAATGGTTAGTAAAGGTTTTAATCATTATTATTTACCAGATAATGAATGATGGGATTTGAAATGTAAGTAAGAATATGAAAGTAAGGATGCGATACTTGTCTGTCTCTCCGCATTAGGGATACAGCATGAGAAAATTACATATATGTACATGTTAACTAGTTCAAAGTTAAATAAAGTTAAAGATTAAATAGTTAATGGTTAAAAACTGTTATTAACATTTATGAACTGGTATTTAATAAATAAGGTTCTGAGCATTGATCACGTGTTCTAGTTTAGTTTTTACTATTCTTTAGCTACCTTGTTGAACTGTGCAAATGGATATTCTTTAGCTTCATCAGAGGCTCGTTTCCAATGATAGAAAACAGCGTTGTCTTTACGTGCTGGGTTTGTGAATGGTGCCCATACCCATTTTCTTGCTTTGCGCATACCCAGCTTAGCTTTTGTTTGTTTGTAAGCTTTACCTTCAAAATAATGTAAATTATAATGATACAATGTCAGTGTTAACAATATATTTAAGACAAAATTAATATTTTGCACTCTATCTGTTAGGTACCTGTATCAGTGGGCAATAATGGAGGCAAGTCTTTATTGTCATTGTACAGAAGTGCAAATACTTCTCTATGCATGCCTTCCGGACGTTTCACGGCTTTAGCTGTAACATACTTCTTCTTTAACTTATCTCCATGTATAATGCTTTCTCTCGTTATTTCAGATGCTCCTGGTTGTTCTATATCCAATATGTCACGTATATCGGCCATGGTTATTATTTACAAAATGCACTATGAGAAATAATCAGGGAAAAAGTTACGTATATTTTAATTGAAACAGTCTCGCGTTTTATGCAATGTTTTTACCACGTAAAATCATGGAAATATAATAAATGTAATTTATTGTAATAAATTCCACGAGCAAAACAAAAAATTATAAACACGCTATAGTTGAAACACACAAAACTACTCATAAAAATTAGAAATCAATAGAACTATTCAAAACAATACATTTATATTATTTCTATGCGCCAAAGTCAAACTTGCGTCCACTTGCGTCAAACCAAATTTTTTTTTTATATATTTTTTAAGGCATTGGTAACAAGACCATGATCCTAATGACGAAACTTCTGGAGAAACATTAACTGTCCCTAACACTCCTCCAGTAAAGTGATAGCAGGCTTTACTGAAGTTAAAAAAGGACTTCTTGGAAGAGCGCGAGAACTTCAGCTACACATGTTTATTTAGATCTCCTCTATTCTTGTCACTTACACAGAACTTTAAACACAATATACTATCACTGTTGTACTTTAAAACTAAAAATGTAAAAAATAGAAAATCTAAATAAAATGACAATCTCACTTCTTCCGTTCCTGCCAAAAAGTCCGTCAAACCAAATCTCTGCGTCAGCGTCAAACCACCAATGACAAACCACAGATGTCTAAACCATGACATGTGACATTTGTCAGAGTTACCGGCTCCTAAAAATATTTATTCCAGTGTTGCTAACTCCGTAGTACAACAAAACACAGGTGTGCCTTGGGCCTGCAGCTTGCATAGTGCATACAGCAATTTTTTGTATTCCTGTTTTTACGAACCTTATACGTTATACTTAAGTTGTTATTATTGATAAATAAAATGATTTCTAATTTAATTATTTCAGAACAATCTTTAGTACACACAGCAACATGTTTTATATTTATCAATAATAATATTATGATTTATATCATCAATATGTTTTTTATATAAAGTATATTTATGTTTCGATAAAAACAGAAATATATATTATCCTTGAACATTTTAAAGATGTCTCGTGATGCCCGTGGCCATACGTTTTATGTATGTATATATTTTTCTTTAGAATAAGATCTGAAGCCTGGCACCAAAATGCAAACTGTAAACAAGATATCGCTAAATAAGTTATAGAAACTTTGATCACAAATAAAAAACAAGATACACAATCAGCATTTCAAAAACGTTCGATCCAAATGTGCACTCAAATGATTATTTGAGTGCACCATTGTTTTAGTAATATTTGAAAAAGCTAACAGCAAACATGTCAAAGTGCTCCTTCAAAAATTGTAACAACAACAAGTCTAGAATGCTAAAAAAACCAGAGATTCTTATTTTTGGCAAATAATTAAGATTATGGCGGACGCCCCGTCTCGCACTGCGTCCGCGAACTCATCCCACTCACCCTGATGATGGACCTCTAATAGTTCCGAAACTAGTCGGTACCTATACCGATCGCCCCGTCTCGCACTGCGTCCGCGAACTCTTCCCACTCACCCTGATGATGGACCTCCAATAGGTCCGGAACTAGTCGGTACCTATACCGATCGCCCCGTCTCGCACTGCGTCCGCGAACTCTTCCCACTCACCTTGATGATGGACCTCCAAAATAGGTCCGAAACTAGTCGGTACCTATACCGATTGGATGTGAGTATAGCCGTATTCAATAATTACTTTGTAATAAAATACTAATAAATGTACTAACAACAATAAAATACTAACCGAAAAGATTTAAAAATAACGTAAATAAAGTGTTTAAAATAAAATTTTGAAGTTTACATTTACTTTACTTTTAAAACCTACGTAGTTTATAACCTCAAAAAGTGTCTGGTAGAGAAAAATTGACGTACCTAGGCTTTAAAAAATGGATGCCATTAATTCACAACACGCAGTCAGAGACTACAAATATTTCTAGTCAGTTTCTGATTACCTAATACATATCAAGAAATAATAGGTAATATACTGACTGCATACCTAGCTGGCGACTGGTGTAACCTTGATATATCCAAGAAAAGCATGTCATTCAATTTTAAAATATTTTGTTCACGACATCCTCATTGTAAGGTTTGTGTTATAACTTCTTTTCATATTGTCTTCAAGATGTCGACTAAGTTGATTTAGAGGTGCGGAATGAGATTCATTCGCAAGCGAAACACTCAAAACCTTTTAAGACAATTAAAACTACGTAACGGTACTTTTAACGTGGATTCGTCTACGTTTTCGTTTGTAATAGGGGTCATTTCGTGAACAGGAGCTTATGCACTAATGCCATCTGTTAGTGCATAAGTGAACAAAGTCGGTAAGTATGAGACAGGTTCATTTCACTTCACATAAAAATTACGAAATACAAAAATGAAGGAAATTTCTGGAATATTCTGAGGATGCTTCGTTGAAAGGCGAAACACTTGTCGATGGTGGTTTTTGGAGTTTGAGCGTAAAGTAGCTAAAGGTTTTAGGAATTCAGCACATGAAATGGATTTCCGCAAAGTAACACCTGTGTCTATAAAATATAGATGTGACCACTAGTTTTTTATGTTAAGTATTGAACTTCATTACAATTTACCTTCGATCGAAGCAGTTTACAAATAATAATAATAATACTCAGACATTTCATACAGCGCCATCTAGTCCCAAAGTAAGCTGCATAGCGCTTGTGTTATGGGTACTAGACAACTGATATACTACTTATATACTTATCTTTTGTAAATATATACATATTATACATAAACACCCAGACTCGGGACGGGAATCGAACCCGCAACCCCCGTTTTACTTTTCGACGCGCTAAACCGTTGCGCCACGGAGGTAGTCTAAAAAGTCTAAAAAACAAAAGTTAGTAAATGCATTCACAGCCATGTTTTTGTTATCAATGAAATTATTTATTTTTTTCGTTATATTTCGTACTTTTTGTATCATCGACCTGTCTTTAATAAACTGTTTGAAACATTAATTCGGATTGTACTTGCCCGAACATCCTCTTACCATATACATAGACGTATCCACGTAAAACTTATACCAACTAGGGATTTTCGTATCTTTAGTAGGTATCAAATTATACCTATTTTTTTGCTTATTTTTTTTCTTACGTCAGTATTTTTCTTTTCGTGATAGGTGTAACAATGATTAATTAGTTTCCTTAGTCATTGAGGTGTAATGAGGAAGAGGGAGATATAGGAGTTTCTTTTTACGCGAGATTTTTGGCAACAATAATTGTGACCAGAGGCATTAATTTTAATCTTTTATTTGGGTTGTTTAAAAAGTCTTAAGTCTTGTGTTAAAAGTCTAGTCGTTATCTTTATTAAATGATAAAGGCATAAAATACATATTTTTATGATTCTCAATCCTAAAATACAACATTTTTATGGACCGAGCTTTTTAAAATATGACGTTATATATGTGTATGTAATTATGCATCATGTAACATCGTAGTAAAGTAATAATATTATTTGCATGATTATTTCATGGGACATGCCATAATAAATCTGTCGCTCCCGTTCCGGATGCTGAAGCTAACACAATTCTAATTTAAAAACCCGTTACCTACAATATCGTTGCCTACAATTAGGTTACTTAGAGACCTAGGTATTAAAATGGCTTCTTCAAGTTTTATATCTACATTCTACACATTATATGATATAAGCTTGTCGGATAATCTCGGATAAAATAGGATTCTTCTAGGATATAGATATGGGTGGAAATGTAAAATATACAGGTATTATATGTGGGAGAATGAAAGCAAAAAAAAAAACTAGTTAAGCGTCGTATTTTAATCAACAACTCAATAAGTGGATTCCAATCCAATTGTCTCATTATATTACTTATATTATTCAATAACAACAACAATATATTATTAATATTGATCATTACATTATTATTTTTATAAAAAGCATTTTATAAAAAGCAAATAAACAAGTCTGTCCATATTGACAATTATTTAATAGCGTTTAGACAAATCTGGTGATGAAGACAGTTCAGAGCAGAACGACCTGCCGTGTTCGCATCTTTACAACGTCTGATCTTTTTTTTTTGGTTTCTGTGGAGCGATAAAATCTTCACGGACACTCAGAGTAGACACTACGCTGACTGAGTAGTGTCAGACTCGAACCGACTAAAAAACCCCTCTTTGCCGTTAGCCCTAGTGGCTTTTACAGCGTCACTGGTCGCGTTGCGGCGAGCGCTAAAGGCGCCCTGCCAGATGGTCGACCGCCTGAGGGCGCTGAGGGTTCGTCCAGCCGAGGGATACCTCGTATGGAAGGCGGACCTCGGGCTCAAGGCGTCGCCAGGGGAGCTTTCCGCACCTTCGTGCATTTTAACGGGCTTTCCATTCGGGAGAGGGCTGGGCCTCTAACGGACCCGGCCGGCGAGATAGCTGAAGGCCCATTGGTGTGCCTAGTGTTCCGCGTGGCAGTTTCCAATGTGGCTTAAGGCCCGCGTGTGCACGTGTATTGCTACGTGATCGAGATTCTAAACGTGAGACTCTACAGGTGTTGCGGGGGACGTCCTCGCCTCCGCTGGTGGGGGCGGTGCGGTCGTAATGTGTAAGTGGGCATGTTCGAGTTCTAACGTGCGATGTCGTCGTCGCTGTCGCTTAACACATGTCTAGGCCTTCGATAGCGTTTGCGGACGCGGGGCTCGGGGGTGTACGATGACGCCCTGACCACTAGGGGGTTTGGGTGTAGGGAGGAACGGTGAAAGAAGCGTTCGGACGCCTCTTTTAGATATTGAGTTATAGAGGGCAATTCTAAATCGTAGTGCAGATCTACGTTGCGCACGCAAGCAGGGGCACCGGTGGCCCTTTACATGAATCGGTTCTGAATTACTTGGAGCGAGTTTATATGAGTGGGCGCAGCGTGAGCGAATACTACGCTGGTGTACGTAATGATAGGTCTGACGCACGTCTTTTATAAAGTAACTTTATGTCTAAGGGACATTTTGCTTTTCGCGAAAATTAGCATATTGAGACGGCCAAGGACGAACGCGGCGCGGTCGTGGACCGTTTCGATGTGGTGGCACTGATCTGTCGATAAATAATCTGTCTGGTATTTTTATACCAATAAACAAATAACAGATGGCGTAGTGGGGGTGATACAAGTATTTCGTTATACTAACGACTTGTTTTGAAATAACTTAATAGTTTGTGTAAAATAATGAACAATCTCCCACATATATCCAATAAAAAGTTGTGTTTTTGCTTGGTTTTTGCGTAACTTCATTAAAAAGATTTTGTATTAATTATAATTACCTTTTATTATTTATTTGATAAAGTAGAAAGGATGAAATAAATTAGTAACATAATATAAAATCAAAGAAAATAATATTTTATTCATCAGTAATTAGTTCTACAACTCTTCTCATTGCAACTGGACTGTCTAGTGGCACCTAAAAATATTACAATGAGACGTTTATATTTACACATTTAACAGATCTATTTAATCACTATGAAGAAACATCAATTATTTTTGTTATTTACTTACAAACTGTCCTGCCACATTCATCCAATAAAATCCCAATCGTTCTGTTTTTCTAAAGTAACCTTCTAACTGGCCGTTTATTACGAGTGGTCTACGAGAACTATTTTTGAATTCTGCTTGACCAGACCAGTTCAGATTATCCACCCATTCCAGCTGACCTAGAAAAATCAAGAAATGTTAGAATTAATATCACGTCTGTGTATTTAGTTGAAAATTTCTACAAAGAATTATTGAAATCATCGAGATACCTGGTGTATTGGATACTGCGTCAAGATTTCCATTGTAAATTGTCACAGATATGTTCGTGTTTTCCAGTAAGTATTCCACTGAAAAAAGAAGTGAGGAATTGGTTTTATTGTTATAATATACTGAATAGATTTCTGATCTTTTTATCATCGCCATTGTAAAATCGGTAGAATAATCCGAAAGTGAAAGTTCGACTTTTTGAATATTGCTAAACTTTTGGCCACAGGTACCTACTGCCTCAGAATTTTAAGAAAATTTCTATAAATTATTTATTTATTGTTGCTTTTTGTGAATTCGGACTAAAAGGATTGTAATGATCAAAAGGTACTAACGTGTGCGAAGGACGATGAAGGATGATATTGGAGGTTTCATAAGATTTTTTTTTCAAAATGTGTTACGAGTGAGGAGTTTAGGGAGTTCTAGCTTTAGGTTCAATATCTATTGCAAACGATTCGACTGTGAAATTAATGGGTTCAAACTTTTGCATAGTGAACATTTCCATTCAAGATCATTTGAACTCATGGTCACTCAATTGCAAGCATTCACAATTGAATGATTTATTTCATCCATTGCATCTTATAAAATTGTTCCGTGCGGATATTTGGTTGGAACAACCTAATTTATTCAGTGCTTGCCAAGTTTTCCATACTGTGTGTAACGTACGAGTATGTTACGCCCTCGCTTTTTAGTACATATTTCATGTTTATTACTTACCAGCGACCTACCCCGGCTTCACATGGGTAGAAATTTTTTTGATAATAAAATACAGCCTATCTCGTTGATAATGTATCTTTGTATAGATAAAACAATTTTTGAAATCGATTCAGTGTTTTTGAATTTATCCATTACATGCAAACGAAGTTTACCACTTTATATTAGTACAGATTAGTCTTTATATGTCAGATATCTACTACTTATAATCAAATAAAATTAAATGGGAAAACGTTGATGCCAGTCAGGGTTTTATTATACTTTTATATGTAGCATTACCGCTACATATCTATTATCTAGGTACCTACCTCTTACTGTGAATTCAAAATAGAAACTATTTGGTAATTTGACCGCATCATCAAATTGTTATTCACTTTAATGCAAAATATTGTACGTATAATCATTGCATCTTTAAAATCACTACTTACACTATAGAACACAATATTTGTGGAATTCTTGAAAAGATCGTTTCGATAAATTAAGGGCGCATATATCCATATGCTTCCGGAGTTCGCGAAATTCTAATTTTACTTGACTCGATCTCATACAGGGATGTAAGAAATGCACTAGCAACAAATCGAAATAAATAATAGCTCATTCTTCCATCTAAACAACTATTGAGGCTGATTTTTAGTTTCAAGTCATTTGTCGGAAACATTTGTTTTCTAAAGGAGCAGAACCACGAACTTTCGTAAAAGAAGATACAAATTTTACATCAGAGATGCACTACTTTTTTATATGAGAACGGCAGAAATAGTTCTAATAAATTATGACGAAAATTTCCAAAAAACATAACTATTTGTTTGTTGGGAAAAACCAGTATAAAGAAAAAGTTCTCAACTTTTGTTGGTATTTGAAACTGAACTATAAATACAATGATATATATCTATATGATTTATAAATACATAATATGTACATGTAGTATATTATACGTGACAAGCTTAAATTATTAGGTAATCATAAATAGTTATTTTAACGATTTTTTGCGATAAACATTACATTTATTGATAATTATCAGGTATCGTTACTTTTGTTTAACTGAAACATAAGTTGAACGTAGATTAACAATTCTAACAATACATATTATTACTGAAAACTGCTTATTTTTAAGCTGTCAAAAAAACTGTCAGTATTGAAATAGAGGAAAGTAACTAAATGTGGGCTAGTGCTTTAATATGGGCTATTTCATTTCTTGAAAACAAATATTTAAATGACTCTACAGACAACTGCTGTGTACCATCGTATTCATTTGCTCTAACATCGCAATCACTTCATCTCTTTTATCTGGCGTGAGCTGCCGCTAAGGTAGAACTATGTTGTTTTGGCGCACTTAAAAAAATTTGTAAAGTACGTATGTTATTTTATTGACGAAAATTAAGGCTAAATACTGTAACTATGTGTTTGATTTGCAGAATATATGTTTACTTTTATGCGTTTTGGTCGAGTAATTGCTTGTGATGTATTTATTACTTGTAAGTTTTCGATCGAGAATTTCGAATATGGGTTATGACTATCCATTTTGATTCAGACGGTGAATGATCAGATGCCATAATAGGGAGAAAAACTCCTGACTGCAGGAGTGTATATTCTGTACGACTTTCTTCCGGAAACACGAGAACTGTAGATCAAAACTTTGATGTGTGGACTCTGGGCACATAATGACTGCTGGGCCAGAGTTCCACGTTCGGTTATGTGATTTTTGAAAGTAAATTAAGTAATTTCTTACATTCACTACAGTGATTTGATCTCTTACAAGATAAACATTTATTATCGTTATTTTTTTAAACGATAATTCATTTCATATCAATAAATGAGCTGTAGCCTGTATTTGAGTATCTGTTCCATATTTATCGCTCATTTTGCTACTTTGTTAATGCACAATTTTGATATTGTACTTTATTAATAAAATCATAAGATTGTTGTTTTGCTCTTTAAAAATATATGTCGGATTAATATAACATTAAAAAAATAATAATGTCTAAACAGTTTTTTTATTTTTGACCCAAAAAACAAAATTGTAGTCCATATTTAGTTACTCTCCTCTAACTTCCGTAATTGCGTATGTGTTATGTGTCCATATTGTGTGTGTTTTGTTCATATGAGTGTGGAAAAATTAAATTAAGTAAAATTAGATACATTGAAATGATTTTCGGAGTTTTGCTGCCCATTTTGAGCTTTCGAAACGTACCTAGAATTCTAGGCCCTCAGTTGAATAGGTAATACTTAAACTAGAGGTTGGTGCATGTAATGAGTGTCATGATAATGTGATAATAAAATGATCTATCGCAATTTAATTTACCTCGGTCTGTAACTGGTATCATGAGTGTGTGTCTCAACGCCTCGATAGCAGACTTTCGATCAACGTCGTACTCATTGTTAATTCCTAAAGCTGGGGCTACAGTTTTACTCATGAACTCGTAAAAATCGTTATCAGTGCCATATACATCTTGTAGATACTGTTGTTGTCCAAAATAATCTGTAATTAGGTAGTGAGGAATTATTGTTACTTGTATTAGTGTGATTATGAACTATTATTATGTTAAAATTGTCGTACAAATGAAAGTCCAAAAATGGTTCGTCTAGTAACCCAAAAGTAAAAGAATACGACTACAATCGCCCTCAACTACCGAACAAGGTGACTGAAGCGGAGATCTTCGGAGTCGTGATCGATCAGAGCGAGGGCTCCGAAATCCGATCATCCACTTCAGCCGATACTCGGGTTAACAGCAATAAGGTATATTTTTTGCATTCTAGGGGATTCCTGAGCACCCAGAACAGCTACCAGTCACAACCAAATCTGTCAAAGTAAATGAGTAGATGACATTATCAACGACATAATGAAATAAATATATAATGGAGTACCTCTAACATCATCAGAATTTAACTTCTCTACTATATGTCCCAAATTCACGGCTACAGCATCAGCGTTCACGTTGATGATTTCTCCTAAGTTTAGAAAATAATCACATGCCTCTTCAAATCGTTCATTGTCCACTAAATCTTTGACTTCCGTTGTCAACGTTTCAATAGCATTTCTCCCGTTGCCATCAATGTAAGCGAGTTCTTCTAAATAGTAGCCAAGGTTTGTTAGAACTAAAGCTGGTGATATGATTCCGTTGCCTATTACGACTCCTTTTAAATTATGTGAGAAGTGGGTCACCTGAAAGTTAAGTAAATTATAATACAAGTAATACAACTACTTGCATGACATCATTTACTTTGTACCTAGGTAAGTGTGCTTTGCACTACGTGTATGTATATTGACAATGGTCTCGTAAGTTTTAGAATTGATGCTATCAATAATAATTTAACTTCATAAAATATACAATAAAAACGACACACAATTTCATAAGCCTCATTATCTCAGACTTAGGTATAAGATGTCCACTGTTGGACAAAGGCCGCAGACAACCTAGCCTACGAGACTTAAGTTAGGAAAGCCCCTTATACTGCCATGCCATCTGCACAAATGCTCATATAAGTTCCGACAGAAACGCGCGCTCGTTTAGTAGTAACAAGCAGATACATGACCTGTGTCTAAACTGCATCAAAAAGTATAGAATAAAATACGTAAACAATGCCAAATTGCGCTGTGAAATGATGTGGTAGTGACAGTCGTAAAATAGTTTCAAAAAGGACAATATCATGTTTCATCGGTAAGTACAAAATTAATAATAGAAATTTATAACAGAAGTGTGCAGAGTTCTAGTGATACCGGTCGCTGCTAAACTTCGAATCAGCGTTTGTCCTTGTCTAGCACGCTATAATTATTTATTCCAATTTACCTTGTTTCCTTTCTACTATTACAACAAGCGTTTAATTAATCGGTATTTATTACATATAATCTTGATTTGAATATGTAATTGTTTTTAAATTAAAAATTTAATGAATTAGACTACTAAATTCATATATATTTTTATTTAAAGATAAAGAATTTTGTTTTGATTATTATAATTTTTCTTTTTTTTTAGAAACATGACGTATGAGTTATCTTTTTCCTCTTGTACGTTACCCGCTTACGTCCCAATCCTTTGGCCTTGACAGAATAGTTTGATTAGAAATTCGTAAACATTTCCAGTTTCGTAGTCTAGGTTATCTATGACATAAGCATCCCCCATGCATATACCTGTGTCTTTTGGATCTGCCAACTCTGCTCGACTTAGACTAGATCCTTTGTCTATCTTGAGGGAGGCCGTCTAACACTACACCTTCACGTTCGTGGTTACTACGAGAAAACCTTAATTCCCTAGTGCTTGAGGTTTCTACGTGCTATATGTGGCTTATTCATTCCCATTTCAACCTACTAATTCTTTCTTAGAGCTATAGTCGATTGCAAAGTTTTTCTACAGATTACAAAGGACTTTAGAAAGTAATTTAAGAAGACAATATTGTTCAATTCTCATATAAGTATTGTTCCGAGTGATGAGGTCTCCTTAAATCGGCGACAACCTGTCTAATTCAACTTGTCTATTTGCCTCAAGGAATTGACAGACGTTGAATGTCTTAATTACGCGATTTTTCGATTCATGTTATATTTGGAGAACCTTTCTAAATAGGGGGTGATATTATAAAGGAAAAACGACTGTCAGTTTTCTTTGTATAAAAATATAAATATAGAAAAAAGTTAAAAGAATACCTAAGTAGAATTAAATATACCTACTCCAGCAAGTCGAACAGCCAGGGAAACAGCCAATTGCGCGCCATGGCCTTGCCCAAAAATGTATAGAGGTGATTCTCTATATTCCTCATGTACCAAATAAAATGACTCGACGGTAGGAAGCAAATGATCGACTGAAAAACACAATAAATTAACAAATGGTTACAGAAAATGTCACATGAATGTAAATAAACGAAATACTGTGCATAATAATGAAGCTCTAAGTGGTGTGTCATTTTTTCACATGACCGATTGCGAAATATTTACTGGTACGTAACTGGTACGTACAAATAGTGGCTTTTCAGGCTTTAATTTATATTTTTGTATTCAAATTCTCAAGTCATATATACTATATAATGCATGATAAATACTACACATTATTGTATTAATTTAGAAGGAACGATTGTGTGTTCCAGGCATGGAGCACTTATTTTTTGTATGAGAAC
Organism: Zeuzera pyrina; assembly: GCA_907165235.1. Taxonomy (NCBI): domain Eukaryota; kingdom Metazoa; phylum Arthropoda; class Insecta; order Lepidoptera; family Cossidae; genus Zeuzera; species Zeuzera pyrina. The sequence continues at coordinate 18,949,306 of OU015625.1, read as the reverse complement.
AATTTACATATGTGTAAACACTGCTGCGGTTACTGCGTTCTATGATTTTTTGCTGTTTTTGCTATACCACCGAAATGAACAATAGCCATTACATAAATATTTAAATATCTGTCGGAATATACAAAAATTTACACACAGTTCCAGTATTGGTTATGTACTGCTTAACGCGAGCGAGAGTTGATATTTGTTAGTGTAAATAAACTCAGCAGTAGTGAATAAAATGTTCTGATATTTCGTCTCTATAGGTTGAGTGCTCCATGGTTCCAGGTGACTTCTGAGACTTTTATCAATTTTGATGGAACCATGATTGTGCTCCATAGGCCAAGTTAGGAGGGGCGAGCTTCGTCCATCATAAACCTAATTAGTTCCCAAAAATAAATAAAAATTTTCACATACATATTTACCGACCTATTTAAGCACATATAATGCATAAAACAAAAAACAACTAACTGCAAATAAACCAAACTCAAAAATTAATAAAAATAAATCTGTCGTTGTTATTTATCAGTTTATTATATAGCTTAAAGTACTTCTACCTGCAGTAGCTGCGTGATAAATTGACAGCTAAAATCGTTAAATTTCGTACATTCTTACATTACCTATCTACAAACGAAAACGACAGTATCAAGTTACTTCGTCGACAGAACTTTATCTATACATAATAAAAGATGTATCTACCTAAGCAACGCTTTAAAACTTTCTGCACTTATTCTGTAGGTAGTAGTAATATAAACATTATGTTACCTACTATTTTCGTCTAGATTTTTGGGGATACTGTCTGTTGTCCTTGCTGTACTAAAACCAGTTCCTAATGGGGCATCCACGAAAAGCAAGTTATAGTTGTCGATCTGAAAAGTTAATATTATAGGAAGTTGCCAAGTCATATACACACAATTACACAAATGGATGGTTACACAAATGGGAAATTTGAAAATATCGTTAATTTTTTATGAGATTTCTTTTTCTAACGGCCTCAGTGGAAGCCTATATATATGTATTATTATAAAAGTGAAATACCACTGAGTGACTGATTAATCATGAAATTTCAAAACGCTACAGCTAGTAGTTAATAAACTGAAAGTAAAAAAAGTTGCGAGTTCAATATCTAGTGGTTCGATTTCAAACCAGAAAGCTGAATCAGAGGTGCGAATATTATGGCCTTTTAGCCACAAGTTAATCATGCACATGCCACGTCAATGGAATATGAAGTAAAATTGGCTGCATTGCCTCGGCTCACTTCGTTAAAAGATTGAAGATAAATAATTACTTTATTTGTAAAGACATTCTCAAAGTAACCTACGTAATTTCAGAAACTATGTCAAAAAAGTAAAAAAAAATAAATAAGAGAACGATAAGAGGGACGCACATACATATTAGAGAAAAGTAACAAAATGTGGGCTAATGCTTTAATAATTTAAAATGGGCTAGTAACATTTCTTAAAAACAAATATTTGAATGTAGAGTCATTCTTGTTTGCTTTCTGGTTTGAAATCGAACCACTAGATATTGAACTCGCAATTTTTTTTACTTTCAGTTTATTAACTACTAGCTGTAGCTGTAAACAACTGTCTACTATCGTATTCATTTGCCCTAACATCGCAGTCACTCCATCTCTTTTATCCGGCGTGAGCTGCCGCTAAGGTAGAACTATGTTGTTTTGGTGCACTTAAAAAAATTTGTAAAGTACGTATGTTATTTTATTGACGAAAATTAAGGCTAAATACTGTAACTGTTTGATTTGTAGAATATATGTTTAATTTTATGTGTTTCGGTCGATTAATTGCTTGTGATGTATTACTTGTAAAATACAAAGTCAAGGTTATTTCGGTCAAAAATTTCTAATATGGACTATGACTATCCACTTTGATGTATACAGTGAATCAGATGCATAATAGGGAGAAAAACTCCTGACTTTTTTCCGGAAACACGAGGAGAACTGTGGATCAAATGTTTGATGTGTGGACTCTGGGCACATAATGACTGTGCTGGGCCGGAGTTCGACGTTTGGTTATGCGATTTTTGAAAGTAAATTGAGTAATTTCTTATATTCACTACAGTGATTTGATCTCTTACAAGATAAACATTTATCATCGTTATTTTTCTAAACAATAACTAAGTTCATATCAATAAATGGGCTGTAGCCCATATTTGAGTATCTGTTCCATATTTAGCGTTTATTATGCAATTTTGTTTAATGGTCTATTTTGATAATGTAGTTTATTAATAAAAATATAAAATTGTTACTTAAATTTGCTCTTGAAAAATGTCAGATTAATATTACGTTAAAAAATAATATCTAAACTGTTTTTATTTTTGACCTAAGAACAAAACGGTGCCCATATTTAGTTACTCTCCTCTAATAACTATAATAAGAGTCCTCATAACTTCGTAAATGCATATCTCTTACCCACGATGTATCTCTTCTATTCAGATTAAAATCGTAAGGTCCGAACATTCCGAAATTAGCCAAAAGACTGGGTGGTACTCCCGTGACACCGTCTAACCACAATATTACCGGTTTTATATCAGGTACGTTTGAGACAGCCGGAAAGAACCACCAGAACATGTCACCGGTTCCGCGTATTACGGTAAAAGCTGCTGTATTTGGTAGATCTCCTAAAGCTTCATTTTCGAGTACTAAAACATACAAAACGTAACCAGTTAGATACAACAGAAGTTAACAGTTTTTACTTAATTATTAGTTCCTGAAATAAATAATCTGTAGACAATCACATGAAATGTGTTAACTTAAACGAGCAGCAGTTTTGCACCATGAACATACGACAGAACAAACTGAATGAGTAGTTGCAATGCGCAAAGTTCAAGACAATTTAGAAAAGTTTGCTTTCATTGACATACCAGAAAGCGGATCCTGGACTCTTAGCTATAGGAATACAGCTACGCAATAAACACTGCATCGACGGAGCAAACGACCGCTATACAGACTTTGGTGTGTTTAATGACTTCAATCTCGATATTTGACTGAGCTAGATATTTGTATACAGACGACTATAAAATCCTCGAAAGTGGTAACACAAAGGTCTTAGAATTGGAGAAGAAATCTAGATAACAAAAATTCAAAAGTTTGATGCGTTTCATATGAGATTCATATGAGCTTTTCACAGGCTATCGCTACCACGGTAGTTTTAGTAGGTGAAAGTCACACATAAGACTTATAATCTAGTCATGCCCTTGAGAGAGTGGATTACTTTTAAAAAGTTCTCTCATGATACGATAAAATAAAAGATTAATACACACATATATCTTCACGTTTCACGGGTAGTCAGAGAGGACGGAGCGCCAAGCGTCGCGGTCATTACATACTTCTTTTGCTTCCTCAAATCTCATCATTCTCCTCACACATTTCCGTCTAGGTATGCCAGTACTTTTGACATTTCCGTCGGCTAACACTCTGACTATTTAATCTTCTTAAGTCAGCCTTAATCTTCCTTGGTTTCTTTTACCACTCGCTTTCGCTCTGTAGAGTTTCTAAGTCAGTCTTTCGTCATTCATTATTTCTATGTGCCCGAACCATTTAAGCATTCCTTTCTTTACTTTTACAATAACACTGTCGTGTAACCCTGTCATACTGCGTATCTCTTCAATGCTTATTTTGTCCGCAAGGGTGACACCGCAAATACATTAAAAGGTTAATAAAATATTAATTTCGTTTTAAGTGTAATTGGGTAGTATTAATTTTTATAAATAGAGACACCAGACAAATTCATCAATCAACTGTGTGACCCGAGATTAAGCTCTAGTTTAGTACTATGGATAACTATTACACAACGAACTGGGAAGCACAAGCATTCACTAACAAACTTAAAGACATTAGAAAAAGTCGTTTCTTGCATTCTTTTCATCTTGGCCGGGAATTGAACTGCGGCCCTTGGCCTGATAAGTAGAGGTACTAACGATCGCACGCACAAGCCAGTCAAAGTACAAACGGTATTAAGTAACACTCACATATATAACTGAAGGAGGGTCGACCCGCTACTAGCCACCATATTAATACAGACAAACCAACGGCGAGCACTACGACTAAAGAGCAAACTACAATTAATATCACAGTCTTTTTTAACATTCTTTTAAGCTAAGAATAAAGTCTTGAAAATCTGAATTACAAACACTAATATTGAAGTGTATGTAAATGTTCACACTGTGGCGTCCAGGAGATAAAAATATCAATAGATAAAGAAATGTCCTTGTTATAATAATTAACAACACATACATATGCATGATAAATATGTAATATCAATATTAAATTAATCTAATCTAAAGAACACGTTGCGTTAGAATGTAGGTATTTCAGGTATTGCGATTCGTTCGCGTGATGATCGCGTGGAAAATTTTTCGGTGGCTTTCTCGGATTAGGTTAGGTTACATGTCGTCGTTGTCAAACCAATGTCTGCTATGTGCTAAAAGTATAACTTTGAGATATTGAATAAAAACGTTCTCTTGTAAAATTTTATATGAAGCAGATCTTTGATAACTCATTTAAATTAAAGATAATAATACGTTATTTCATTTGATTTTTAGGTATTCAAATGTAATAATTTATCTAGTATTACCATATTAGAGTAATTTGTGCACATAGCAGATCATAAATTGTCAATTATTGGCACATAGCAGGTATTAGTAAAAAAACATGTCATATTTACATGAGTATTTTATTATTGCTGAATGAAAAAAAAACAGGCATTAATCAGACTTATACTTTAAACAATCATAAAATGGATAATAGTCATGGTCAATAAACGGTTTAAGTTCTTGTAACTGATTGTACTTAGTTCGAGTTATTTCCAATGGGCCGTCATACAATGTTGTGATGGTTCAGGATACTCTCGAGGAAGATGCCTTCGTTTTGAAAAAAATTGTGATAAACCACTCTGATATCATACGGTTGCTTGGGCCGAGCCTGTCGCATTCTCGTTATATAATCTTGTGGTGCATAAATACGGGGTTTGATATAAAGTTCTATAGTGGAGTGCACATTATCTACCTCCATCATTGTGTGTCCCTCTTCTAGTATAATTTGTTCCACTTCTACTTTAAAAAAATAAGCAAAATCACTCAATGCACTTGCCAAAACCTTATTTCTATTTTGATAGTTACACCCATCACTAATTATGGTAATGTGTTTATAAGAACTGCATGTAGTTTTAAGGTAATCAATGATGCAGCTCGTAAATTCGTTGGACGTAACTCCTCCATCTGCTTCGTGCCAAAAATAAATAGTAACATCCCCAGAATGAGAGTTGTAAATTGTAAAATTATGACACTACAGTTTCTGTTTATAATACAGTGCTCCTGTAAGTGAGTTTGGTGCTAAAAGAACACTTTGCACGTTAACAGATATCACTATGTGATCGGGGTTATCCTTCAAATGTTGTATAGTTTTGTTCTTAGCGCTACGTGCTTCGTCTTTTTTCTGGACATGTGTCTCATACCCATCCTGCGAAAAATTTTTAACTGAAAACTGGAGCACACATCGCATTGATCCTTTCTCGGTTTGTGAATTGATATGTTCTCTTTGCTAAGAACACTTAAAAAGGTATTTCTCGACACTGATTTTTTATTTTGTTCAATGCACCACGTTTTGTAAAGTGCATGCATGTGTAAGTGTGATCTAAAGGTTGATTCAACGTAAATTCGTTTAGATGATGCTCGGCAATAGTGACTAGGCACTTTTGGAAGTAAATTCAACCATTCGGACACAGTTCCTCGCGCATTTCTATTTGTGATGATACCACGACGACGTCCAATTAAAGTAGGGGTTTCATAATCATCTGTCGTACCTGCTATTGTGGGACTATCTTTAACCCAGCGTAAGAATGAATCGCGTCCGATATCAAGTGTGTTTAAAAAAAATAATCGGCACACTTTTATTCTGGTATTATTTTGGAGAATCAGACTTTGGCACAAATATATCAAAACCAGTCTGTTTCCTGAAAGTAATACGATTATCACGTTTGCGTTGCTTACGTAAATTTCTCTTAGAGACTAACCCTTGTATGAAAGCTTTTTTTTCGCCCCATGACTTCATATTCCAAAACTTGGAATGCAACGTAGCGCTTTCTTCTTCCGAGATCAACCCGCACATGAAACTATTTGCAGATTTTTGTTTGATCGCAGTATGATTACAACGAATTTTCACATACCTTCTTTAGGTACATTTTGTTCTATTTTGCCATCTATTTTCTTATAGCCCATGTATGGTTTACCCAGTAAACGGCGACGTTTGGTTCTAAATTGATGAAAAAAAGGGATTTGAGAGCTCGTTGGCATATCGTCGCTCACAAACAATTCCGGTACTGGTAACTGATCATTTGATGAATTGTCATCGTCTTCACTACTGTCAATAATGTAGCACCTCTTCTTTGAGGTTGTAGGAAATGGTGAGCTACTGTCTCTTTCAGGGAATGAAATAACTGAAACGTTCTCAACACATATACCCGAAGACGTGGATGGTTGACTGCTCTCAATGTAATTCAAAACATTTTGATCCAGAGGTAATGATTCCCTTGGTAGTTCTTGGTGTAATACATCCTGATTCTCTTCTTCTAAACACTTATTTCACTGGCTTTTAAAACTAAATCGACTATTTTCTTTCCTCTTTCCTTTTCATTTTAGGGTTAAAAAATAAACTTATGCACTATACTTTATAACTTGACAAAACGTACTTTACATGCTTATACAGTTAATCAACTGACCGCTAAGAGTAATGAATTGAATGAATATACTCGTCAATAATCTATGTCAGATAAATAGATATCAAAACATTGAAATTTGAGGGTAAATGTAAATAAATAATGAAGAATTATTATCACCATACATTGCAATATCGTTTGAGAACAAAGAGTTTTTGATATCCAACCTTTGTTATTATTACATTGTTTATAAAGACTATCTTAACACTATGATTGTATTACTATACAATTTTTGTCGTGCTTTGATTAACCACATAACAGATATTTTACTAACCATTACAGTCGATTTTGGTCAAATAAAATATGCTATGTGCACATTTGTCACATAGCAGTTTTTACTTGACAATATTCTGGCTGATGCACATAGCATATTTTTTTTAGCGACCACAGTTCACCATATAATGCTTAGAGTCACATAGCAGTCTCTTCATACGAAAATTTGGTTAGTGAACTAGTCATAATAGTCAAAATGTCAGAATCTCCAAAAAGTGCACATAGCAGATATTGGTTTGACAACGACGATGTGCATGTATACATGTAATATGTACACAGGTTGTTTTTGAAAAAAGACCATTGTGTTATACAACGAATATTTATCACAAAATCTGTCAAAAAAATTATATTTACAAACAGAGCTTACAAATTTATATAGGTACCTGAACATATTTAATTACACAATTTATAAAAAAAACGTAGGTATATATGCATAAGGTGTGCGTGTGTAGATGTGCGTACTTACTGTATATCTGTATACAGTAATAATAATAACACTTTAGTGTGGTCAGCCAGAATGTCTAAAATTCCAAAGGCTTGCCTCGCACTGCTATACCGTCTTTCCGAATTCATAATCTGAATTCGTAACATGAATTCCAAGAAACTTGCATCGGACAACCGGAACGTCTTTTTGAATTCATAATCTGAATTCCGGCAGCTTGTGTCGCACAGCTGGAATGTATTTCTGAATTCATAATTTGTATGCCGGAAGCCGGCAGGTAGTCGTCTCTTAGTCAGATTGAAATAGTACTGAGGTGAACCGGCAGTAAAGAGACAATAATAATATAATCCTTAAAAAGTTTAATGAAGAATTTAAGTAAGTTAATATATTTTATATTTAAATGAAAATTAAATCATGGTATTTTCAGAAATTATATCAAATTTGCACCAGGGTTGATTTTTCTCATATTAATAGCCGCACGCCGCGCCTCATGAGCTCATGACTTCTTTTCCAGTCGTCGTCGCTGCCACGTTTTTTTGACCATTTTTAATCAAGCTACAAATGTTTTACTAAAGGTTCCATATTCTTTTCTTTATTTATAAATAAATAATTGTCTTGAATATTTATATCTGCAATATTTATTTCAGACAATTATAACAACTTAGACTTCGGCTTCGGCTTTTACCGAGTACTCGGGATGAAGTGGTTGGTAGGACCCGCCCTATGTGACAGATAAGGTAACAGCGTCATTGCTTTAGCTAAATACTACCTACCTAGTGCCTACCATATTTTATTAGTCCAGAGCTATGTAGCACTGGAGAGTGGACTACCTTTTTAACGAAACACCGTCTCAAATTAAGCGTAATGTTTTGTTGTTGGCTAATAAAGGTAATAACAACCGTAACGTATAAATTATTCTTTTTAGAATATTTTTAGTTTGTTTTTCGATTATTTTTGTATTACTAGCAGTGATTTATTGTATTATGTTAGGTAATGAAAGCATTGTATGATACCCTGTTGGTGTGCCTTATAAATAAATTTTTTTTTTTTAATTCTATTTCATTGCTTTTTTATTCATTTATTTATTAGGTTCTAGAGAAAATCTGACTCATTACAATTAAAAAAAATTTAAATATTAACTTTAAATTCATTGAATATGGTTGAACATATTACCTATCACTGTGTTTTCAACTATCCACCTCCTGATAAGTTGATACACCCGTGTTATCAATGCATACATGCACAGACAGAGGTACATATATAAGGGGGATGTTTAGAGGTCCAGACCTCTAGCTACGCTAATTTCTAGTCTACGCTAATTTTTGCCGAATATCCACCTTTGATATTCGTGCCACAAAATAGTAATTGGACATGTCAGTATGTAATTTCCAATTGATTTCATTGGCGTTTAAAATTCTGCCTGTCATGGCGTGAACTTACGGGCAGAGACCTTACCTTTACGAATTGTTGCCCCCCATGTAAAAGCTATATTTACGTCCGTTCATACATTTGTGGGTACTTGTATCTTCAAAGCGATATTTCTTTGACTAGGGGTCAGAGTAAACGTCTAGCGTTATAGCTATTTAGGTTTTGCAAGAATTGACTTACCTACTTGTAAGTATAGATAAAACTCAGTGCTTGCAAAATGCATAATACATGACATGAAAGGCAACTCTGGTTACAAGGTCATTATTTGCAGTTTAAACTTATTGTTAAGTGGGGTTAGTTACTTTTAATCTAAGATTAGCTCGCGAATGTTGCTAGAGATTCTTTAGTTATCTCAACATCTTTACGACACACATGTAAGGGGTGTTACGAGTACAATACGCAAACAAGAAACACGGTAAAACACGGAACAATCGAAATAAATAAGGATAGGGTAGTAACATAATATCTTTATTGTTAACTTAGAAAAAATTAGGAACATTGCAGTTGTTGACTTAAAGGAAAGATGCATTACAGAATTTATTTTCGTAATAATTTTTAAAAGAAAACTAAAAAATTTGAGGTTTTTTTATATTTGCAGAAGAAAATAACATGGCAGGAGGTAACTTTTGATCTAATACGGCTAAAGTAATAGATCAGATTTTTTTTAGAGATGAGACAATACAATGTAAAAGTACTTAAACTTGTTTATTTGGCCTTGACTAATCCAAAGTTACAAAGGAGAGCTTACATTATTTCCTTTATTGTTAAGTAAGAAATAAAACATCAACAAATATAAAAACGTGAACGTCTAAGTTCAATTTGTCTTATAGTTCAATAATCTTTTAAGAAAAAAAAAATGTAGATGTATATAATTTGTGATTATGTAGGTTTTATTTAGTGTTAACCGAAAGATGTCATGTCTCGTAAGAAAGCGTTGCTTCCAGCTGGATTATCCCTCGGAACCTAAAAGATATAAAATTTTATGTTGATACAGTATATTTATTGTCGATAATTATATTAGTTACTTAGTTATGATTTTTCTTACAGAATGTCCAGCTACATTTATCCAGAAGAATCTGAGGTTTCCGTAAGACTTATAGTAACCTTCGAGTTTTCCGTTTTCCCAAATGGGTTGTCGACGTGTGCGCTTATAGTCGTCGGCACCAGACCACTCGAGTCGATCTACCCAAAGTATTTGTCCTGGACAGCCGTTGAATCCATGAAATAATAAAATAAACGTCTGGTTGTAAAGCGTAGTCTTAATCAGCAAATGTGTCGTTCTCTGCTAATAAAGATTTGATGAATTCGAAATTTTGTATTAAATGAGCTTTAAAAAAGAATTACATAAGCCTTGATTACACGTAATGAGTACTAGAGTGAGACAGTGCACTCGGCCGAGTGCTCGGTATATATAAACACATGACTGAGTGCTGACACGAGACCGAGTGAGTAAATGAGCGAGACAGTCGCTGGGACCCTATTCTATTTACTAGACCGAGTGCCTACCCCGTACTTCTCCGCACTAACTCGTTAACGTACTCGGCACATTTAAACATGCATTCGTGATGCGTATTTGGCACTTGGTACTAGCCTTGTCGTTTGTTGCGTTTGCTTGCCTTTTTTAATACTATTAATTATTAGTATTATCCTCAAGTTCTTGACTGACTGACTGATTTGGTGCAAAGTTAAAAAATACGTGTAAACACTCTCACTCGCCCACTACACACTCAGCCTAGTGACATCTTGCAGTCTCGCTATTGCACTCGTTACGTGTAATCAAGGCAACATAGTTTACCTGTTGTACTGCATATTAGGTCGAGATTCCCATTGTATTTCTGTACTATAATGTCAGTTTCATTCAATAATTTTTCAACTGGAAAAGAAGATACTATTATTTTCTTATTAAACGTAATAAACGAAAATAACGCTGATAAAATAGAACTATTAGAAGTTAGTACAGAAATCGACATTAAATATTATTTTATTATATTTTTAAAGAAATTAGCATCTGCTAGGTATGTAGAGAGTGCTTGTCGAGTTTTATTTAAACCGTAGTTATACCACAGATTAATTATTTAATAGCGTAAAGTTACATTATAGTATAATGTAGATTAGGTATAATGATTATACCCACTAATTTGTAAATTTTTGGTCATTCATAATTAGCGACTAATCAAAATAATTACAGCGAATAAGTGTTCGTCGCCGTAGCAGGTCAACTATTCGCGATTATGTCAAATAAAGACAGACTCATGCTTTATTGTTTTTTAATGAATAAAATAATTAAAAGATACATAGAAAGACGACAAGTAGTATTTTAGAGGAATTTGTTAAAAACAGAAGAAAATTGATTTTATTATAAAAACCAGTTTTGAAAGTATAAAACATAATATAAGTTTCCAACCTCAAATTGTGAGGAAAGGAAATAAATTAGTTTGAGCACAACATGTAAGAAATGTGGAAGAGGTACGAAATAACGGAAATCATCATTCATCAAACATCGGTGACATTAACACCCTATAAAACAAGTTTAAACGTGAGTACTCTCATAACTTTAAACGTAGTAAAGCACACTTCATTTATTATTTTACGGTAGGTAAAATACTTTAATTAACATTATAATTTATTTATTACAGATCAATGATTCTCGTGTTGTCACTGAAGTAAATATAAACAAATTGAATATCCCGTTTTGTTGCAGATTTCTGCCACAGCATGCGCTGCGATCGTTTTATTATACCAACACATTTGTGATCGAAGACCAACACCATGCACTTCGCACATAGCAAATAGGTACGAATATTTTTGACTGTAATTTTTGTCATTAGAAAGTTATCAAGGTGGTAAAAATTAAAAAAAAAATGTTTATTTGAAAAAAACTTAAAAATTAAAAAAAATATGTAATGTTTATTCGCAGTCACATTTCTTTATGAAAATGTTCCCCTCCCAGTGGTTTTATTATTATTATGAACATCTGCTATTATAATATTCAGGTCTGGTGATACGTATTTTAATTTAAAAAAAATTTTCCAGACCTTAAAAGGCACCGAAACATTAATTGTACTAGTTTGATCCTCAATTTGCAGTAGTTTTTTAATAACCATGATTTTCAAAATTCTGTGTCTTAGATAGAAGTATATGGAAGAATATGTGTTACTGACTTCCATTTGTGACTGGTTTCATAAAATCTTCCCGTAGATAATTGAAAACTTCTCCTGACTGTGAACCCCAAGTCACATAGTCAGGTATACCCAGAGCTTGCTTCACTTCCGTGTTCATCAGAGTATTCAGATTGATTTCTTCCTGTCTGACTGGAGATGCGTAGGGTCTGTTATGAATCATCATATTCCTTGATAATTCTGAAACGTTTATTATAATATTATTACTTACAAAAGTAGGTTATTCGTACCTACCTGAGAATAAATATTGTGGTTAAGTAGCGGACTAGAAGGTGAAATTAAATATAGGCACTATTGCAATCAGTGGAAAAAAAAATAAGCGGCGATGCTTTCACTATGTCGGATTTTGTTGTATTTCTACAGGTACTTTTATATGTATGAGTTAAAGTATATGTAAAATAGTAAAAAAAATATTTATGTATGAAATAAAGTAGTAGCAACATACCCACCTACTCTTAGGTCGTAGTCAACATTTTTTCTTTTTTTACAGTTTACAACTCCGATTCACGATTTTAATATGATGAGATTCTTACCATATGCACTCTGCCTCGTGTCTGGTGACGCTGACATTTTCGTGAGTATGTTATAAAAATCAACATTTGTGGTGCCGCTGAACACTGCAGATTGTGTTCTTGCCCATTGCAATGTGGCTTGTGTATAAAGACCTTCATTAAATAAGCGTTCAGCATCCCGTGCTGCAGTCTGGATTGCTTCGTAGCCATTTTGGTCAACTAGCCCAGCAGCTAGCAAAAGAGGACCCCAGGTTAATGTGGAATCTACAGGTGAAATCCAAGCGTTTCCCATCGCTATACCACGTAAGTTTGACTTAATAGTGCCTTCTTGTTCAGCCTGTTGAATATGGAATAGGATGTATTTGAAAAAAAGAACATTTTTTTATGGTGGAGGGGGCAAACAAGCAAGAAATTGAAAGTGATCACCACCGCCCATTGACATCCGCAGCATCCGGGGAATCACGGGTGGTTTGCCGGCCTTTAAGTAAAATATAGGCTCGTTTCTTGAAGGTCCCTAAGTCATAACGGTCTGAGAATACCGCAGCTGTAAGCTGGTTCCATAAAATTGTCATACTTGGTAAAAAATGTCGTAAGAAACGCACAGTTGTAGACCGCCATTCATCAATGTGGTGGAGATGGAAGGACAGTCAAATGCGCGAAGAACGGTAATGGAACTTAGCAGCGGGCAGTATTTCGAACGATTCTTCAGAACATATTAGGTATATGCTTATATGAGATGAAGAAAAGGGATGCTTTTACCTTGACCGTACTGTATAGGTACGTTGTACGATACGACGTTATCATATTTGCTAGAATCTACTGGTTTCATGAAATTGTCGTTCGTAGTAAAAAATGTCGTAAGAAACGCGCAGTTGTAGACCGTCATTCATCAATGTGGTGGAGATGGAAGGACAGTTGGGAAAGGATATAAATTACTTTAAAAAAATCACGTGGATGAAGCTTTAGGTAAAAGCTGGTTGTTAATAAATATAGAATAATATACATAGATACCATAGGCTAAACAAACCTCGTGAATGCGAATGCCCATGTCGACCGCCATCTTTCCTCCGTATGACTGTCCATAAATATACAGGGGGACACCTTCAAATTCAGGATGCGACTCATAAAAACCTTGCATAAGTTTGACGAAATCAAGTGCTGTAAATATGAAAATAAGAGTTACATATTCATAATTTCATACCCAACATTTTACAATTTTCAATTATATTGTTAATTTCGTTGCAATACTCATTTATCGTAATGACGTAACTAGATTTAATGACGAAAACACGATGTGAAATCAATTCATTCATTAATTTTTGATGTTCCATTCCAAAATTCCGTTCCAAATAACAAAACTCTTGTCACACCTCAGTGTCCGTCTGTCTGTCTATCACAGTTGTTTTTCTCTTTTGAAGAGAGTTGAAAGGAATAATTACAGGAAGTGTTTGCGGAAATACAATCGTAAAGTTCAAAAGTTGAGACTTTTTGGGGCTAGTTCTGAAGTTTGAACAGACATTTTAAAAAAATTTGAGATCGTCGTGTGGAGTATTTAATAGCTCTCTAAATCTCTAATTCAAAAATGTATAACACAATACTTTGTGTTACATTTTATTAATGATTTCTAAAAAAAACGCATAAATGTCGCTGTACTCATTTTACCTCTAAATGTACGCTTTGAAAAGATATACGGGACACATCGCAGAAAACTTTTAACAGTACGTCATTTTGTTGGATAACTTTGATAATGTGTTTTGTGATTAGTATGTAAAACGAATAGCGCAAGAACGACATATTATACTGGAAACGCCGGGATAAAATAGGTAATAAGCCTTAAAGTATAAACGCGACATAGACCCGTGAGTAAATATGGTAAGATGTTATACTGGCTGTTTTGATATTAATAATCATCCATCCATAGCAAGTAATAGCTAACTTTCAGTTCTATCTTTTAAATAGTATTGTAAAATAAAGCCGTAACAAGAGTTTGTCTGTATACAAATGCTTACAACTTCTAAATTTCTAAGTGGATTTTTTAATGCGGTAACTAAATAAGGAGTAAGTTTGGTATTATGTACATAACACATTAACTTTTAATCTACAGTAGTAAAGTAATATTGACATGTATAATTAAATCCCCATGCGAAGTCGGAGCAGATTGTTAGTAAGTAATAAAAATGGAATTGGCTATAAAGCTTTTATAGTCAATTAATAAAAAGTGTGGCCAAAAAAAGGTGTGGCTGAAAGCAGTTTTTAATGTAGGTACCTCTAATTCAATAATTTTGTTGTTATTTAATTACTACAGCGTGCCCATTCTAACTTTGGAAATGCTGAAGTGAAAGCTTATAATACGGCTAGAATAGAGATTCTATCTTATATACCGGTATATTTTCCTTCACTGAGTATCTATAATATTTCTTACCAATTTCATCGTTAGTCGTTGTTAAATAACGTAAATCGTCAACGTAGCTGTAACCTGTTCCAACAGGGTTGTCGACGAAAAGTACGTTGAAGTTTTTGACCTGCGGAAAAAAGACTAGCTAATAAAAACTCATGCACCCACCTGATATTAAAACTACTGCAAAATCTATAATTACTTGTTTCATGTACAAATAGATGCGATTTAAGAAACTATAAATAAATAGGTTACAGGACTATTGAGTATCTAGTTAAACAATATTAAATCGTTGCTAATAAAATTATTGCTTATGGTGTTTAAGGCCTAAAGATGACTCTAGCATGACCCGTAATAAAAAAATTGTATTTTCTAATGTCTAAATCATTTCGAGTTTTGAAAAATATAATGAAAACTGTTTTTTGCTGTCATAAACAAAGTGAAATTGGGAAGAATTGCGAAGAATAAATAAGGGATAAGTTATGATTTTTTTACAACGTCTGTTTTCAGACATAAAAGTTACGCTTACAAGTGTGAAATATCACGCTAGTTATACAAAGTTAATGTGAAAGGGGGTATAAATCCAGCGGAGATATAATATGTCACTGTTGACTGTTATATTGCAAATGTAATAATTACGGGAAACGTTTATTTAATATTAATAAATGTTTTTTTGTATGGAAAATAATTATGTCCTATATTGCAAGGATTTGCTAGCGACGTAAAAGCGCTGATATTAGGGTTGCCTCATCTTAATTTTTTTTAACTAGATTCTTAGATGGACTCGGGGGTTAATTACTAGCATACATATATATGTACATACCTATATATTTTCTTATTTTTTTTATTGCTGTTCTATATTAATCTATTCATAGGTAGGCACAAAAAAATTTAAGAAAATATATATGTAGATATATATATGTATGCTAGTAATTAACCCCCGAATCCATCACAGCCCCAAAAAGTTCAAATAAAAATTGAACTCTTTGTACAAACTATACGCAATTATTTTAATCATTTTGAGTAGTAATTCAGACAAATTATTTACATTCGATAAGCTAAAGTAATCTAAAAATAAATCATACCCAAGTATAATTTCTCTCCTGACGGTTTAAATCGAGCGGTCCCAGTATTTCAAAGTTACCAATACCGGTGGACGAGCCGCCTGGACCACCTTGCAACCAAACTATAAGAGGCCTCTCTATGTAGTTTTGAACTGGTGCAGTAGTGTAAAATAACCAATAGAACATATGAGCGCCTTCTCGTACTGTGACGTATTCATAGTCTTGCTCGAATGGACCATATCCACCTAAAATATGATGAGAATGGAGTATTTTTTTTCGTTGTGATACTTCGTAAATGTGTCGTGACATGGGCGGTTTGAAAACAAACTGTCATTTATAGGAGACTGACTACTAAGTTGAGGTGGCCAATGGCGGAGGAGGAAGCGATCGAACATGCCAAGGCACTTCGTGGAGGATGACAGTAGGTGTGGTACGAGTTACCGCGGCACTGAGAGGGTACTGGAGAGCGTCGTTTAATCCTCCCCAAAACGGTTCGACTCAACGTTAGTGGACTCTGATGCGTTTCGTAGGAGATCCTATAGTTCCTCGAGATGTGCCGAAGTCAATGACTGCGGAAGTTAAAGCCGCACCCAGGAAAATAGGTTTCTTCTGAAAATGTCTCCTGCGCCACTAAAAAAAAGATTGCCTTAACTTATGTAATATTATGAATTTCTTATGAATGTCATTAGTAGACTGTAGGCAGTTGTTTCAACTTTTATTCGCGAAAATAGGTGTAACATCTGTGCTGTGTCTAACATAAAAGAATCTTAGGTAAAACGGAGCGCATTAATGAATGAATAAATGTTCCGTATATAATTAGATCTTAATACTTAGGCCATTGGATACCTGACAAACGAAGAAAAACCAATACATTGTAATAAAGACAAGCTGGCTTAGCTATGAACAATAAATAGTTCTAAAAAAAAAAATTCTTATGTTAAAGCGGTAAACATTTTCAAGGAGATGGCTGTAACATACCTAAAAGTCTTTTTTTTATTTCGCAGGAGGAACCTGCACTATTATATTCAGTCCCTTTCAGGAGAGATTGGGTTATATAGGGCTTTTGCACGTCGAAATCTGCGGTACCCTTCCTAAGCGCATTGTCGAGGGACTTTGGTATCTCCTAAGGAACGCACGGGGAGGCAGCGACAGGGTTCACCTGCGCTCTCGCAGTGCTACGACTGCACCGCCGATCACTTGCGTTATCGTTCTGGAGGTTGCATGAATAAGGCGATCGGAACCCCCACTCCAATCGGCCACAACCCCGAAGGCGGTTACAGAGTTGACAGTTCGAGGTGTATGTTGTCACCAACCCGACGTCGTCATTTCCGAGCGGGACCGACACTTTCTAGCTCCTGCTTGGCGGGAGCAGATGATGCAGAAGGGTTTTATCGCCTCGCAGAGTGAGGACATGGCCATCCACGTCCATACGTTTTGAACAAAGAACAACTTTGTTTTACCTATGCCAGAAACACGAGCTGTCTCCAGATGAACCAATAATAATCACATTAGAAAGCAAAAAAAAAAAACAGTTTTTTAGTAAGATACGTTTTGAGTATGGAAAGCAACATGATGTTACCACAATAGTTCTTTCGTCAAAAAATTCCTTCTAATTTCTCACCAAAGTTCTTAAAGAAATATGTCTTATTTTCATGGTCCATATTAGGATATCTATCTATTCCATAAATGGTTATGATTGTGTTGTTTTGGTTTTTGCAAAATTTTAATAATGTCTTTTAAATGAAAAACAAGACTTACTAAATCGTAGCCTGATGACAATTATTAATAAAGGTTTTTCTTTTTTGTCCAAAATATGAAATAAATGGTTTCTCCATAATTTAAGTCACTTTCCTCTATGTGCCCCAATGTTTGATGAAATCAGTTTTGATAAGATGTAATCATTGATGTATTAGGTTGCAGACATACTTCAAATGGTGAAAGAAGATAAAAAACTTGAAGCGGTAAAACGCAGTCCTATTGTTGTTTGTATATGAATATTACGTTAACTACGTTAGAAAAGCATGACATAAGCAGCACATAAACATGTACATACTGAAGTTCAATTTCGTTTGATACTGCCAATTGTAGCTAACACTGTGTTTACATATGGTATAATGTGAATTAGCGACTAACAGAAATTGCAAAATCTGCCTTTCCAACTGGCGCTTGCTATCGCATCAGTAATTTTTAAACGGTCTGCAATGCGACTGGTGTATACGAGGTGTTTTGGCCGTATAACCTAAATAACTAGTTAAAATATTGATGAGGATATTCAATTACATGTCAAATTAAATTACAACAAGTAATTGCAAGATTACAGTACAGTATACTGCAATTTAACATACAACTACCTATGTATTTACTTAGTAAGTACTACTTAATTACTTAGTAATTATTACAATATAGTTATAGTATACATATCGTATCAACTCGGGTATACTTTTTAAAATAATTATACTGTATTACAGTATGTATACATGATAAATTACAGTATGTAATTAAATTACAGTATGTAATTGTATGACACTCGAGTAGTCCTAAGTTAGATACATAGGTACTTATTGAAGACAAAAATTACATTACGTACTTATGTTAAATCATGGAGGTAAATTATGCAAACTTTCTCTAATGTATAGATTTTAAAACATATTTAAGTAGATACTTTGCATCTACATAGTTTGAAAAAAAAATTGAATTTGATTTCCGAATTAGACTATTCTAAGAAAATATTGTGGTCTAAGTGGACTCTGTGAAGATGACCAATTTCTGTAAGTGGCAATCTAAGCATAATGTGAAATATTTATTTGAAATGAAATATGTACAATGTTTATTTATTCACGTACTCAGAATTACAAGCAATATTACAATAGTGATTGTAGTTTTCATATACGATATCCTGTGTTCTGGATTATTAGGTTCCTACTGAGCTCACACTAGCCCCTGAGAAATGAATTAGAATTACACAACAACTCAATAACAACAAAATACTCAGTTTTATGGTGTGAGCGTAAATAAATGTATGGCCGATTAACTGCCGACTTTTAAATCGGCAATTGTCGGTTCAACGATCACGTTCTACTTGCCATCGATCCGACTTCATTCGTAATAAGTTCTATCCTTCTTCCGACATACCGGTGATAAATTGTCGGATTGGAGTCGGTCTGAAGAAAGTCGGCTAGACTTGCGCCTTACAAATCTTGTGGGGGGTGCGTTTATGTCAAAGAACGCGAGTAAACTCGTTCACAGTCGCGCCTTGGCAGCTACGACGTTTATTTTCGAAATTGTGGTTTGATCATTTTAGCACGGAAAAGTTTCAAAACTAATTTTAGTGAAAAAGGATAAAACTTTGAAATTCTGTAGTTTCGGTGCTCAAACTGAATTTTGGTGCAAAACGAGATTTTATGCGTTTTTTTTGATTGAAATTTTGTCCAATCGTATACATTTGAAGATTTTAAAATAGAAAATTGAAGTTGCTATTCAAATATCTGGCTCTCAGTCCCTTTAGGTATGGAGATCACCAAATAGTCAACAAACACTACAGTCTGCGTTCATGGTCTTCGTAGTATACTGACTCTTAAAGTAGTAAATGTTATGTTCTATTTTAACCGACTGATGTACTAAATATATTATATTATTGTCGGTCGTGTGTGCCTGCGAGGCTTGTGAATTTTATCAAGAACATTATTTTTTTAAATTTGATGTTCTTTAACTAAGTATCACTATATACCTACTTGAGAGTGGACCGACGTATTATTTAACACTTATACATAAATTTTATTATTTTATTATTTACATTAACAAAAAGTGCATATATTGGGTCCTTACATATGAAATTAGCGTTTTGTCGTACTGACCACTTTGATCTGAAATATCTCCTCTTTGGTTAAGAATTCCAAATTCAAATTTATAAATTCATTTAGCTGGTACATTTGAGTTTTGAAAACAGTCATTCATTTGTTTTTTTCCTCATTATTTTTTTCTTTGGCGTCGCTTTTTACCGCACAATGGAAAACATGAAATATCGGTATATTTACGAGTACGAGTTCTACCGTGGCACCAGTGCTGCAGAAACAGCTCGAAGGATTAATGATGTGTACGGCGCTGGTGTCGCAAAAGAAAGCACGGTACGTTTTTGGTTTCAACGTTTTCGTTCTGGAAATTTCAACCTTCAGAACCAACCCCGTAGACGGCCGGAGACCAAAGTGGAAAATGAAGAATTAAAGGCTATTGTGGAAGCAGATCCATCAAAAAGCACTTCGGAGATAGCTGCAGACTTCGGGGTAAGTGACAAAAGTATATTAATCCACTTGAAGCAAATCGGGAAAGTAAAAAAACTTGAACGATGGGTACCTCATGAATTGAGTGAATCGAACTTGCAAACACACGTCGACTGCTGTGTTACTTTGCTCAACCGACACAATAATGAAGGGATTTTAAATCGAATCATTACTTGTGATGAAAAGTGGATACTGTACGATAATTGGAAGCGCTCGTCGCAATGGCTGAACCCTGGAGACCCAGCCAAATCCTGCCCTAAACGAAAATTGACTCAGAAAAAGTTACTTGTGAGTGTTTGGTGGACTAGCGCCGGTGTCGTTCACTACAGCTTTCTAAAATCTGGCCAAACGATTACGGCAGATATCTATTGTCAGCAACTGCAAACCATGAAGGAAGAACTAGCTGCTAAATAACCGAGATTGGTCAATCGCTCTAGGCCACTGCTACTTCACCACAACGCAAGGCCACACACTGCACAACAAACAACCACTAAGTTAGATGAGCTACAATTGGAATGTCTGCGACATCCACCGTACTTCCCGGACTTTGCTTCAACAGATTACCATTTTTTCCGGAATTTGGACAACTTCTTACAAGGAAAAAAATTCCACTCCGATGTGGCAGTCCAAACCGCCTTCAAAGAGTTTATTGATTCTCGCCCCCATGGTTTTTTTAGTAAAGAGATCAATGAACTACCTATGAGATGGCAAAAGTGCATAGATAACAACGGTGCAAACTTTGATTAATTAAATATATTTTACAAAAAAAAAATTGACTTTATATTCCTCCCGTACAAAACGCCAATTTCATATGTAAGGATCCAATATATGTTAATATTTACAAACTTAAAAGTACACATTATCTTAAATGATAGACTTCCTCAAAGTTGCCGCTTAGAAATCTGTCATTGCTTAAGGTACCCAGCAGACTGGCAGCATTGCCTCTTTGAATAGCCAAACTGATTCGTTGGCGGAAGAAGCTGCCAGCCAGTATACATAAATTAAATGTAAATAAATATGGTATATCTTAAAATCTATCGTAAGCACATTTATCGTATATCTAGTCAGATATCAAGTCAACTTAACCTAGACCAATAAATTCAAATTGTTTAAATGTACATACATAATATATGAAATAACGCATGGAAGTAGCCATAGATAGATATAACACATAGTTCCCTAATAATATAATATATAAACTAGAATACACTTACCGCTAACATAATTACTATGTAGTAATAACGTTGAAATTAAACTAAATAAAAGGAACATATCAATGAGTAGCTAATACGCAATACAATCAAGTGCTTCACTGAAAAATACGAAGACTGAAGATACGTTTCGTAAATTATATTATAATAAATATGTAATCACATTATGATAACCGACATTACCTTATCAAATATCTCGCACTACAAGTACCTTATAATCTTTGTATGAGGGCCTTTAAAAATGATTGTAGTACCTAGACACAGATATACTTAATGGAGAATCGTACTTAATAATTGTCCTTCTGAATATACTAATGACATTGTTTGTTAATAAACCATTGGTTGTAATGTATGTTAGTATTACTGTATTAAATGTTAATTGCTAACGTTATAAACCGTTAACCCTTTCTAAGTTACTTAGTACAACATTTCTTTAGGTTTTGTGTGAAGTATACATTCAGTCAAGAAAGTATCGGGAATGGATGATTTGTTTATGGTTCCAAATTCAATTTTTTGTTTTTTTTTGTTGTTGTTAGATTGGCACAACTGTTTTCCATTTTGGCGCGGAGTTGGAGTTGCATCTGTTATTTAGATTCAATACAGTGCTATTTTTAGTCATATCATTCTAGTGTATATTGCGAATTTCATAATGGACAAAAACATCGAACAAAGAGTTTGTCTTAAATTTTGCATCGCCAATGGAAGTTCGGAGTCACTGAAAATGTTACAGAAGGCTTACGGTGAATCAACTTTATCAAAAACACCTGCTTATGAGTGGTACAAAGCGTTGAAAAGCGGTCGAGGTGTGATGGAAAATTTGCCTCGCTCTGGTAGGCCATCAACGTCTGCAACTGAAGTTAACATAGCAAAAGTGAAGGAAATAGTGACTGAAAATCCTCATTCAAGTTTGAGAGAGATAGCCGCCGAACTTTCTGTGTCTCACGAGTCGATCCGTACCATTTTAAATAATCACTTGGGTATGAAACATGTTGCCGCTCGGCTGGTCCCAAAAGATCTGAATTTTCTCCAAAAACTCAATCGCATAAGAGTCACTGAGGACATGCTAGAACGAGTCAATTCCGATCCAACATTAATGAAACGCGTTGTTACTGGTGACGAGACGTGGGTTTACGAGTTTGACATGCAAACTAGTCAACAAGCTTTGGAGTGGCGCCTTCCAACTGAACCGAAACCGAAAAAAACACGCCAAAGTCGATCAAAAGTCAAAGTCATGTTGACTGTTTTCTTTAACTATCGCGGTGTTGTGCACTCTGAATTCTTGCCGGAAGGTCAAACGGTAAATAAAGAATATTATTTGGGCGTTATGCGGCGTTTAAGAGACCACATTCGACGAGAAAGGCCATATTTGTGGAAAGAAAATTCTTGGGTTTTGCACCACGATAATGCGCCTTCGCACAAGGCCATCATTGTGAACGAATTTTTGACCAAAAACTCAACAAATACCATCGACCAACCACCTTATTCACCAGATATGGCTCCAGACGACTTCTTTTTTTTTCCTAAACTCAAATTACCACTTCGTGGCACCCGTTTTCATTCGGTAGAAGACATAAAGGAGAATTCGCGGCGAGCACTGAACTCAATTTCGGAAAAAGCGTTTAAAAAATGTTTTGATGATTGGATTATTCGTTGGCGTAGGTAATTGTATCGTTTCTGAAGGAGCACACTTTGAAGGTGATAAAATAAATTCGGATGAATAACTAAAATTTCGTGTACTATTGATCTTTTCCCGGTACTTTCTTGACAGAGTAGTATTTTGATGCAATTTTTGTGGCGAAAATTGATGCATACACTTACATACACTTTTAAATACTCGTAGACTCTTAGTCTAGTCTTAGATTATACTTCCTTAAGTACGCATACCTGTCTACGGTCAATTAGTGCAACTGCAATGGGCATAGTATCAGTAAGTACTTATTACGAATAAAAACACCAATTCAGTTGTGATGGAATCTAATTTTTTCGTCAGAACCTTGTGATTTTTCATAGTGTGCTAATTGGGACGTAACTTATATAAGAAAAGTAGAAAAACAAATCTTGATGCAGCGGAAAACAGAACGCTAGTAACATATTATACTACTGTGTTAGATTTCTAGTAAACTTTACAAAACTATGTTTTAATTAACGGGGTAGTCAGAGAAGACAGAGCGCCAAGCTTCACGGTTTTTACATACTTTTTAGGCTTCCACAAATCTCATCACCCTCCTCACACATTTTCGGCTAGGTATGCGAGTGCTTTTCACATCTCCGTCAGTTAACTGGCTATTTGATCTTCGTAAGTCAGCTTTGGTCTTCCTTGGCTTCTTTTACCACTCGCATCCGTTCTGTAAATTTTCTTCGTCAGTCTTTCATCACTCATTCTTTCTAAATGCCAGAACCATGTAAGCGTTCTTTTTACAATAACACTATCGTGCAACCCTGTCATACTGCGTATCTTTTCACTGCTTATCCTATCAAGGCTCCAAGAGGTCAAGGGCGACACCGCAAATATTTCTAAGAGATCGCATTTCTACTGCATTTATCTCATTTTCACTCGATTTCGGACATATCCGGGCGTCACTACCGTACAATAAAGTTGGCACCAACACTGGTTTGCGGACAGAGCACCGTTCACTTTATTTCCAGCTTTTACTCATCTCTCCAGTTCCAACCAGATACAAATCCGGTATGCAACTGTAAAAAAAAATGCAATTCGGTATACAATTACAAAATTTAAATATTTTTAATTCTACATTTATCCGTATATTAAAGTTCGCCATCGCCATCAAGGAGGAGTTCGCCATGAAGAGAACACCAGAGGGTTCCCTTCATGGCGTTTGTAAATTGTAATGGAAAATAGACATACCAGTTATTTATATATGTATATTTATTTAAATTTAAATACAAAGAAATGAGAGTTTAAAAACAGGATTATTAGTGCGTCAAGAAACATAACTGCATTATGATATCTACAAATGGCAATAACAAGACGAAAAATCTTAGTAGTCTATTGTTTTAGAAATTGCATTAAAAAAGAAGACATGAATATTCACTTAGTAAGATATGTAACAAAATCAATTTCATGTCTATCAACGCAACAATTGGCGTGCGTATGACCTTTCTACGACTATAACATATAACACTGCTCTATCTTATAATTATATTTTTATTGTTTTATAAGACTATATTATCATTCTCATAATGAGAGATTGTCTAATAATTATTGTTATTTAAAAATGAAATTTAATTTCTTCCGTAAACTAATCTCAATTATTTTATTTGCAAACACATATCTATTTTTCGTGGAATTTTATTTATATTTTTAATGTGAGTGCATGTTGTGCATGTATTACACACAATTATTTAATGTTACTACAGCTAAAATGATTGAATTTCACATTAAACATTAATTATATTGTTCATATATTTTTAAGCATTAATTATTTTCAATCTGTATGGTTTACGAGGGAAATTTTTTTAACATGAGATCGGTTCTACAATTACGCGCCTGTTGAAATGCAGGCGGAGTGTATTGCGGCAAAGAGTGGCGGAGTGTATTGCGGCAAAGAGTGACAGGGATTTTCTCAAGAATACTGTAATGTAATGTAAGAATAATGTAATTTAATATATTTATGTAAATATAAATAACACTCAGAATAAAAGTTACTTACCACCCTATCAGAGTCAAGTAAAAATTGATCAATGTTGTAAGAGTAGGTATCTACATATATAGTGTGACATTGGGAATAAGGATGGAAAAAGAGAGCTATATCAATGCTTGGAATGTAGTTTGTTTCAAAAATTAATTCGTTAAATAATCCCGAGCGCAAAAAGAGGGATGTTATAAGTTTGAAGATTTCATCTGTTTGTGTGTCTGTATATCTGTCTGTGGCATCGTAGCTCCCAAACGGATAAACCGATTTACGCGTGTTTTTTTTTTTGTTTGAAAGCTGCAATTGTTGAGAATGTTCTTAATTTTTATATATATTTGGCGGAAATTGGTCCAGCCATTCTCAATATATTCGGTTCCGAATTTTATATGTGAAGGAATTTTAAGCACTTTGCAGCTAAAAATGTCAAGTTTGATCTCTGTTGGCAATTAAAAATTTGCTTATGATCATCTTGAGGTATTACTGAAAGTGTGTAGGTGCCTATTAGTTCTTTTATTTAACTTTAAAAGGTATCAAATAAATGTTTAATGAAAAATTTCAAAATCCCCCGACACAATAAATATTAGCAGATACATAGCAGCATAAAGCAATGAGTAATGATATTATAGTATCATCAACATTCTGAAAGAGTCATATTTTAATAGTAGAGGTAGTAAATTAATAAATAAGTCGTGTACCGCTAAAATTGAAGCGTATAAATTTGCTAACCCCGCTGTTAAAATATAAGTTTTTCAAAGGGCGGAAAATACTGAAATATAATAGCGTTATTTATTGCTTATTAAGGGTATCTGCTAATTATTGATTTTGTCAAGGGTTTGCGAATTTTCTATTGTGGGTCTGCTGGAAGAAGTTTCTAATAGAAATAAGCTGTACCTTTTGCTCTATATGTAACTTTCTGTTTGTGTATTATGTGTGTGCAATAAATATTTAAAATATAAATAAAAGAAGTTAAGATTATATTCAAATAAGCTCCATCAAGATCATTGTTGCATCTTAGTGACTCTACCACTTTTCCGATAAACCCGGTACATAGAGTAGAATAAGCATTAACGTTAGAAAATACGAAAAAAGTCAAAGCATTATTTTCACAACATATATATAAAAAAATATTGTTAATTACAATAGGTGGGTATCACAATGTAATTAAACTGAATATTATTTTTTGTGTATTACACTGAATTTGAATTGAAGAACCGCGACGCTTGGGGCTCCGTATTCTTTGACTACCCTGTTAGGGATGCAGCGTGAGGATATGTATGTATGTACATTGAATTTATTCAATGTCACCAATAAAATAACGTAATAGTCTTTTGTAATAAATGTGTTTGGTTATTTTGTTTTAACTCTCTAGTTTTAACTTTTGTTTGGTTTAGTTTTAACTCTCTTTCACCTCTGTTTTATTAAAAATGTCATTTAATCATGATTTCATAACATACTAGAAATAAAAAATTCAAATTTTTACTTCTTTAAAGACATAAGATACCTATTCAAATATATTTTATCTTACTAATATCTAGCAATCTTATCGAACACACTGATTCTCTGTCTGAAAGATGTTTCGAAAGATAGCCTTATATCAATCGGATGTTTGGCAATTTAATGTCAGTATAAGAGGAGCGTTATAAAGATTCGGTTCATGCTGACTTGCGAAAGAGAAACACGTGCGAAATTACCAGCTCGTTATCTTCCCGCTGTGGTTGCTAAGTCGGCCAAGGAATATGACTTAATAAAGAACTAGTACAAGCGACAGGCTAGCAATTTGTCACATTCTGATATCGCTTAGCCACTGCAAGAAGTGGCATCAAAGTGTGACCTTTTTTATCTGACCTGAAAGGATAATGACATGAAATTATGTGCGTATATGTATGTATGTTTCACAAACAAAGTATAATATTTTTTTTAGAAGTGCATACATTACAAAAAAATACTATAAAATAGACTATACAATATGTATATATCTATTTTTATTGCTTATTTCATTTCATTGAAACTGTTGTCTCGTTATTGAAAATGATATTTTCATAGAAATGAAGTGTTTATTCTTCTTTTTTCCGGTTGCCCCTATAGGAGGGTAGGTAATATTTCTGTGGTGTTTGCATGTATTTACTCGTATGTACGTCAGTTTCTTTGGTGCACTCTGTAGCTTAAACGGGTGCATAGATTATGGTAAGTTTTTCTGTTTGTTTGTCTGTTTTATTTCATTGAAATTGTTATACATGTCTTATTATCAGTGATCGGATAATCGAGCGCTTATATACCTAAACTTCTTTTCTTGAAAGAATAATATGGATATTCCTTCCTGAATTAATAAGTAATCCCCGATTCCCAGGATTAAACAATTTTGTAAAAACAACTATAAGTAACTTAATGAAATTATAGCAATGGTTATTTTGATTTAGTATTTTTATTTTTTTCAAAATAAATCTAAATAAAATTACAATGAGAGTTTAACAAGGAACAGCCGTCTTGAAAGTACGAGAGGGTATGTAAGGATTATTCAAAGAAAATATATCGTTTTCACAACGAGTTCTAACTATTTTGTATGCAGGTAACATTTTTAGCAATCAGGAATTTCAAACGATTCCGGGATCCGGGATTCTAAAAGGCATATCCATATTATTGTTTCGTAGGCATAAAAATGAAGTTTAGGTATATTAGCGCCCGATTATCCGATCACTGCTTATTATTCAAAATTATATTTTTGGAGAAATGAAGTGGTTTTTTCAGATTTCCCATTTCTTTTTATCCGATCGCCCCTGTAGGGGAGTAGGTAATATTTCTCTGGTGTTCGCATGTATGTACCTATGTTGTTTCCTTTGACTCACCTTGCAGTCTAAACGGCTGGTTGGATTATAATAAGCAAGGTTTCGTTAGATTCGTATTAATCTAATACAACTTTTAGTACCAGAAAGAACGTAATATTTTTGTGACAAATGATTAAAGTTATATTTGATACAGAAAAGTAATTAGAGTAAATAGTTCTATCTTAAATGATATCAATAGCGGACACCACTGTGTTTATTGTTTTATAAAATATCATATTATTTAATTATATTCTCCCTTAATGGTCTGGCAGACAAGTAAAAATACAGATTAGCAGCTGTTAGTCAGCTACTAGGTACATATTTTCCCATGTAGGCAAAATCCTCAAGGGCTAGGAGATATTGTACAAACTTCTATAGGTGACGAGTTGGCTAACTACTATTTTTTGCGTTCATTTACCATTTGTGGACTCGTAGACTTATTACTGAGAGTTGCTAATGGAAGAACCATCCCCTTAATAGCTTCGGACAACAACCGTGGAAAGACGGGATGCGTTACCTTTTGTTTTGGAATATTATGCGTATTATTTGTAAATATAATACTGAATGGTGTGTGAAACATATTATGGTCAATAAAACAAACAGATACTTTATTCATAACTTTTGCATTGGATTGTATTTACTATATTTCAAAAGTAGGAAATACAGAGTATCGTCATCGCTCAAACAAATACAAATAGAGATTCTTTTTAAATCATGTGCTCTTTCAAATCATAGACTCACATGATTTTGCCTAAGATAGATGTAGATAAGTACTTACCTCTTGAATGGGATGTAAGTGGAGGCGATCATCAAAACTGAATCGTTGACGGTGCAAACGCGCAGTCGGTCGCGGACGGCAAACAGGTGTCTCGCTCGCTGCCACTATACACAACACTGCTTTTTATTTGATTGTTCATTTTCATCACAGCCGATGGCCGGCAAATATTGACTACCTTGCAACATACCAGTGCATACTTAAAGGATCTTATATTGCTAACACGATGAATATCACATCAGCGTTTTTGAAACAGGTAAAATTTTAATTTATGAAATCGAAGTTTCTAATTATTCGGATACTTATTGTAAGTATATTTTCATATCAGTTAATATTCCTATTGTAAGTTATAATCCCTTAAAGCACATAAGACGTTATACTACGATATAACCATTCACTGACAGGAAACACAATATTAACATTAATAATGTAATTATTACAGATTTAAAACTTAATTTTAATCGAAACGAAATACTTTTAGTGTTCGGAAAACAAAATTCTCCAAATAGTAGTTTTCAATGTTAAATAATAGTTTTAAAAAGGTAGTTTCAGTCACTTCAAATCCAATTTGCTAAGATATAAAGAAATAAAATTTATCGTTGCATTTAATGAAGTAAGATGCATATATATTAAAATGCATAAAATGGTTTTTGATAAAAATTTGTACCATAAAGACTTTAATTAAACTTTATTCCATATTAACTTTGCCTTATTTTATACTAGCGACTCGCCCTGGCTTTGCCTGGGTGGTATGATAAATGTTTGCAACACAAACTTTTTTTACAAATATACCATTAAAACTTCCGGCATTTCCAGTGGGTTTCCCAAATTTTTCTTTCATACAAACCTAGTCCTGATAATTACAACTACAATTACACAATAAAAAAAATCAGCCAAATCGATCGGGCTGTTCTCGAGTGATGATCTTTCATAGTTGCGGTAATTAGTTTTTATTTATGTATCAGATTATAACACTAGTTTTATTTTTGTATATCTAAATAAATTCAAGAAGATTTTATACCTTTTTATCAGACTGGATTGTACCGGACCATACAAAGAATCACGAGTATTATTATTATACCTACCTACAGATCACTTCCTCACTTCCACTTGATATCCATAATAATTTATGGTTGCGTGAGCAAAGCAGATATGACAAGAGCATTTTATTCGCATTGTAAGCGAAGCGTAATTTTATTGAATCGAAGTCTAATTTTATTATTAAAATTTTATTTTATACATTAAGTGCATAATAATAATAAAATAAATATAAAATATTCAGCCCCTTGCGTTTCAATTACCTGCAATGAAATGAAAGAATGAAATATTTAGTAAATAACTTTATACAATGACTTATGTATTATATTATATTATGCTAATGACGCTGCGTATATTTTCATTCTTGATATAAAAACAAGGGTTGTCATAAGTGTAACATTATCGATTTGTGTTAAAACATGTTTTAGTTATACAATGATCGTTAAGACGTTAATACAATAAAAGTGACCAGAACTTAAAAAATAAAAATAGTAATATGAATAGGTAGGGATTGTAAAATATTAGACGAAATAATTTCGTTACAATGTGATATATTATGCTCGGTTTTTATCCACGGTTATTAAATAAATTTACCCACTTAAATAGAAAAAATAACGACAGTCTACTGCTACTTGTTTTGGATGCCACTAAAAATAATACGACTATGACTAATATGACCAGCCAACAATTTAATATAAATTTATACTAAGAGGTGGGTGAATTGTTAATGGCTCTCATACTAGGCCAAGATTGCGTTGTGGGGTCCGAATGAGAAGAATAATACGTGAAATTAAAGACACGTATTAATATTCTTGAAAATCACTGTTCAAATAGTGTTTAAATAAGAATGATCATTATGATTGATCTTTCCGAACGGTATCATAAACATATTCGATTGTTTTTCACATTTAGCCCGTTTAATTCCCGAGGTAGGTAAGCGAATTTTTAAAAATATTTGAACATGATGAATACTGAATTCGTTCATAATTTGACTACAGACCATCCACCATCATCTTTATAAAACAAATACGTCGTGGGAATATAATCTCAATCGGTCAAATCATACAGAAGTTACACGATAATATTGACTGACGCATGCAGCGATTATAAGGCCGATGACGCAGCCGTGATTGCTTGGACGTTGGTTATCACTTTCCTTCAGGGGCCTAATTCATTATGACTATTTAGCGATTCCTTGCTTCGAAACCACGTCAATTCCATACTTTTCTACGATATCTGGAAAAAGCGTATTCCGTAAGACACATTTAACGATCTCGCGCGGAATGACCGCGACGTTAGCGTGGTTTGAACTGTCAAAAATTCCACGTTAGACAATCGCGTCGAATCGCTGTGATCACAAATTAATAAGATTATGTCTGTTGTGACTTTTACTTGATTTGCAGAAAAATTGATTTGTTTTTACTTGCCGCACAACGGCATACCTACATCTTTCGTACAGTCTGCGAACAAATGTAAATATTAACAAAATATAGATAATCGACTAGATTATGTTGAAAACCCGCTACTAGAATTAAAATCTATTATGGTAGGTAGTTGCAAGTTATTATACCTACGATTAAATTTCCAATAAAAACTGTTTACTATTCACGTTTTTTGTTACAATTCTTTCAGTTATTGATTAAGAATTATTTGGTTATAAAATAATATTCTCAACATCACTTTGGTAAAATCACAAACTAAGGAGATGATACTGAGTAGTTTAATAGAAAAACCTCTTTTGTAAATATAACATCATTGTATAAAAATGTTCAAAAGCATGTCATTTATGATTAGATACTTCTGTCATGCTGTCGGTAAATTGTTTATCAAATATGTTACATTTATAGCCATTCCTATGGTTTTAATCTTTAAAATAATAAATAGCACGTAATGTTACAGCTATTAGTAACATTGTTCATTTAAATAAATAAAATTTCAATTAGAAATATTTGAGATCAAATACTACAAAAGTTATGTTCAGAACGTACTAGTGAATTTATAATGTAGGGGAAGGTAGGGACCCTTCGTACGGTTTTTACATTTTATTTTTTTTCATTTCGAGTATTTCATTAAAAAATCAACTGATTGCATATAATACCAGTGTATTTATCTGAGATCAATATGAAAAACTGTCAGGTGATTATATTTCATATTTAATGCATAATTATGACTTAAACTTAATCTGGAATTCGTACGAATCTGCCCCACATGTGGGGTACTTTCATACAGTATCGGGGGTACCTTCAGACGCTATGGGGTACGTACGAGCTATTACGCTATCGTACGAGCGATTAAAACTGAAAATAGAATCAAAATTCTTTTATTTGGCAATAAGATTAAATACACATAATTAAATGACCTCTTCTAGTCAACAAAAATTAAATGACTTCTCTTTTAGTCAATAAAAATTAAATGACCTCTTCTAGTTAATCAAAATTAAATGACTTTTCTTCTACTCAACAAAAATTAAAAGTTCTTTGAAAAAATAAACAATTTGTGCCTTCATAAATTCTACTTAATAGGAAAATAACTAAAATTAAGAGATCAAATTTTTATAATCTTTGGTGCAGATTAGCACTTTAAAGAGTTTGCAGTCAAGTAACGAGATGAGGACACTATTGAACATTAAAATGGGACAAATTGACTGAGAAAGTGAACAGTTTGGAAGTTCTAGAAGTACAAACCGATGGTGGTTTGGGGTCAGGTAGACTCATTTCAATGTCAGTGATATAAACAGTATGCATGTCTTCGATATTTGGGAAAACGAATGTCCATGTCAATCCTGGTTTCTTTTTTAGATAAGAGACTTCAAATTCGGTTCGACTATAGTGACTAATTACTTTTCCTACATAATAAACTACAGACTTTTTTAAACTCAGGAACTTGATTAAAATAAAAGAACTGTCTTTAATGTTGTCTGGTATCACATCAATTGTCAACTTTTCTATATGATAATGCTCCTTGTACCACATCCTGTATTGCTGACTGCATAGACTCTTCATCCACTGCTTGGTTACATGTCTTCTTTACTTTATAACTACGTACCATGTTTCTGTAAAACAAAAACGAAGATTAAGTAGGTATTATAAAATATACATGAAAACAAGACAACGCGTACGAATGTGCCCCATCTGGTTGTGTCCGAAACTGCCCCACTAATCAAATAATAATGAAATATAACCTCTTTTAAAATTAACATGCAAACTAGATAAATTCATTATTAAAAACATGTCTTAGGGATATTTACTAGTTACTGAAAAAATACTGTGTAGAAAAACTTAACATATCTAGTGTAATAATTGACAAAATCATTGATAAAAAAATTATTTACCGAGCGCGAAAATACAATGTCGCCTGTCACTTCACTCTCGTCGGTGCGAATGGCGCGAAACTACATTGACATAATGGTGGCTACTCAGTTTACGCGTACATGCAAGGGCAAGTCTGCACGCTTTTTCGTTTGTGTTTTATAGCTACTGTACGAATGTGCCCCGCGTACGAAGGGTCCCGATCTTCCCCTACTATAGACAATTTGTCTTGGGGCATACAGAATACAAAGTACTCGATTCCTTGCCGCGACATGGTTTAAAGAAGACACGATATTGACATGGTTTACGCGTGGTAAGACATATGGGCGAAATCTATATTGTCATAGTGAATTAGGCTCCAGTTAACACGCTTGCTCGTTTGCCCCCTCTGATATAAAAAAAAGAAAGAAAATTATGTAAGGGTATTACCACAACACGCAGCTTTGATAAAAAAACAGAATTTGCTAAGATTCATGTAAAATAGAATTTCCATTATGACGTAATACGTATTTTGATCAAAATCTTCGGTTTTTAATCAAAATTCGGATTTGAACATAAATTTGCAACATAATATGTCTGCGTACATTTGTACAATTGTGGTTTTTTGAATATTAAATCAGAACTTCACTTATAGTTAATCTGTACTTAGTTGCACAATTTTGTTTTAATTATTTTTTAAATGTGTATGGTAATTATCAGAAATTTTCGAATTTCTTAGCTGTCTTCTTCGGTCTTAATGACGATTATATTTTTTTTTAATATTTACTAATTAATCTTAATTTAGTACTCGTGATACAAGAAATTACGTGATTCATTCCCCTACAAATTAGGTTTAACGTGTGTTATAAATTATTGCATCCCACTTATATAAATAAGCAGTTTACTTAATCGAATTGAAAAATTCTAAATTTGATTTGTAAGAACTGTTAAAGAAAGTGATGAAAGATTGATCAAAAAAGCATACAGAGCAAAACGAGAGGCAGCAGATATCAAGGTAGACCAAGGCCGACTTAAGAGGATCAAATAGCCAGATTAGCTGCCGTGAATGTCAAAAGCACACGCATAACTCGGCGAACGTGTGACGAGAATGCTGAGATTTAAGGAGGCGAAAGAAGTATGTAAGGACAACGTTGCTTGGCGCTCCATCCTCTCTGGACACCTTTTGGGGATACGGCGTCAGCATATGTTTACATTGTGTTAAATAAAATCGAACAACCATCACTGGAGTATAAAAGTACTACATAATAAAATGCTTAGCTGATATATCACAACTTCATGCTGACTGTAATATTCATCTCAAAAAATTATCTTGATGTTTACAGTATATTACATGTTTACAGTATATTAGATATTTGCAGTATAGGGAACTCGCAGTAAAATTGTAACCAGATATTACAGTCATAATTCTTTAATAAAAATGGGAAAAAGTGCTGTATTGAAACATTTATTGAAAAATTATAATGTTTTTACAAAATAGCACAATATTAAACATCAAGTAGTGACGTTACTTCGTCGCTCAAGCGTTCACAGTTACATATTTTAATGGTGTAAATACGGACATATTAATAAAAAAAAAATGTAAAAAAGCTATAATGAAGCAGATTTGTGAATCCTTCCTAATGTTGAAAATGCGGACACGGTAATGTTTATTTTTGCGGGAAATACTCTCACGCTATGGACTAAATGTGCAGCATCACGTGATTTCTTTTTTGGCTCGAATCTGTAAAAATCATAATTTAATTTCTTTTTTTAAATTGTTCGTGCATGTGGAATTTTATTGTTTTTTATAGAGGTATTAATTATGATTAATCTGTACTATTATATAAATCTCTTGTGTCTGTCTGTAATTTCAGATTTTTTGTCAAATTTTGCGACAGATAGTCGTTTTATTACTTACTGATTTCGATTCTACCATTTTTAAAATTTTTGTCTGTCTGTCTGTCTGTATGTCCTTTTATAACTAAAGAACGGCTTGACTGATCTTAATGACAATCGGTACGTAGTAAGAACACGTGACTGCGCTCATGTAACTACTTATTTTTTAGAAAATCTACCCCTAAAGGGGTGAAAAGGGGGATGACACTTTGTATGGGAAATGGTAAACCCCTGAACCGATTATGATGAAATTTAGCACTGAAATAGTTTAAATAATAATTAAACGGACATGAGCTACTTTTTTTGTTAAAAATTTACCCCTAAAGGGGTGAAAAGGGGGATGAAACTTTGTCTGGGAAACGCTAAATCTAGGTAAAGATAAATTTGGTGATGTGATAAGACATTATTTATCAAAAATACATAGGCTATTTTTTTATCAAGAGTCTGTGAAAAGGGGGACGGGAGGGAGGGGGACGAAACTTTGTACGGGAAATGTTAAACCGCTGAACTGACTATGTAGCATGGATATAGTTTTTTGACGGGTCTGGGACGGGACATAGGCTACCTTTTTTCAAAAAACTACTCCTAAGGGGGTGAAAAGGGGGATGAAACTTTGTACGAGAAATGGTAAACCGCTGAACCGATTATGATGAAATTTGTCAGGGAGATAGTTTGACATCAGAGAACGCGCATGGGCTACTTTTTTTAAAACCTACTCTTAAGGGGGTGAAAAGGGGAATGAAACTTTAAATGCGAAATGTTAAACCGCTGATATGGTGATATATGATAAATGATGTTTTGTTCAGAAATAGTACGTGCCCGGGGGCAGACGTAGGCCATACGTAGACTCTTTTACAAAAATAAACTTTCTATTATATATTATAAAAAGCACTCACATATCTAGGCGAAAATGTGTGAGGACAATGATGAGACTTGAGGAAGCGAAAGACGTATGTAAGAACCGCGACGCTTAGCGCTCCGTCCTCTCTGATCTCCGTTAGGGATACAGCGTGAAGATGTATGTACGTATGTTTGTATAGATATAGTTAGTACCTGGGAACACACATAGGCTAAACTATCCTTAAAGGAGTGAAAACGGGAATGAAACTTTGTATGGGAAATGGTAAACCGCTGAACTGATTACGATCAAGTTTAGCAGGAAGATAGTTTGACATCAGAAAAAGGGACATGAGCTACTTTTTTTTATCAAAAATTAACCCCTATGATTATGATGAAAATGGCGATGAAACTTTGTGTGGGAAACGCTAAATCTTGGTAATGATATAATTTTACTGCCAAATTTAGTGATAAATACTCATTTTATGACAGTGACTTCGATTACACCACTTTTTAAATTTTTGACTGTCCGTCTATCTGTATGTCCTTTTATAACTGAAGAATAGCTTGACCGATCTTGATAAAAATCGGTGCGTAGTGAGAAAATGTGACTGTGCTCATGATAGATTACTTATCTTTTTAGAAAATTTACACCTAAAAGGGTGAAAAGGGGGATGAAACTTTGTATAAGAAATGGTAAACCGCTGAACCGATTACGATGAAATTTGGCAGGGATATAATTTGACATAAGAGAACGGGCATGGGTTACTTTTTTTATCAAACATTTTCCGCGAAGAGGGTGAAAAGGGGGACAAAGCTTTATATGGGAAACACTAAATCTTGGTAATGATAAAATTTGGTTCGGTAATAATAAAAAAAGTCTTTTTTATCAAAATTACATAAACTATTTTTCTTATAAAAATCTGTGAAAAGGGGGACGGGAGGGAAAGAGATGAAACTATGTACGGGAAATGCTAAATCACTGAACTGATTGTGATGTAGCAATTTAACAACAAACAAATAATTGGACCATGTGACTAAATCTTTTTGATATCAATATCTACTTAGACGATGGAATTTTGAAAATGAACGATTGACACAGGTTTGTCTTTATGTAGTAGGTACCTACAATTTGTTCTTAAGGCGACGCATTGATAAACAATAATTTAATCTAAAACAGACCTTCTGCTCTATGCAAACGTGCGCGCGCTGGCTTACGAAAAATACGAAAAAGCAGTTATTTTCGTTTATTTTATAAACTATAATTAATTTTAAAAAATCGAACTGTTGTTTTGTAGAATATGTTTAGATTAAACTGTACAGAAAATTTAGAAACGTAAATCGGTCCCGTTACTCCGAAAAATTTAATCTTTGTTTTAAAAGAGAATTCTTTGATATTTTTTTTGTGTTACAAAAGTTAACCAATCGTGTAACGCAACTGGTAAAATGAAGTCAATGAAATGAAGAATTAGGTTATCAAATATCACTTTATTGTATTGTAGTCACTTTGAGATCCCTGCCGTCAAATTTCACACAGCTAAGATTCTCTGTCGATAGAGAAGTTTAACTAACATTATCATCAAACAGTCGCGAGTCCAAATAACAAAAGAAAAGAAAATGTAAAATAGTACAAAATCACTGCAGAAAAAACAAAATACAGTAAAATTTTAGAAATATTTCACTTCATCATATAACTCTCAATAAGTCTTCTGTTTCATTGTATGTTAAGGATTATATAAGAGTACAATACGATAATATCCGAGCAATATTTATATAAATAGGTATAATATATGATACATAAAGTATAATATTTTGTCGTACTGACCACTTTGATCTGAAATATCTCCTCTTTAGTTAAGAATTCCAAATTCAAATTTATAAATTCGTTTAGCTGGTACATTTGAGTTTTGAAAACAGTCATTCATTTGTTTTTTCCTCATTATTTTTTTCTTTGGCGTCGCTTATTACCGCACAATGGAAAACATGAAATATCGGTATATTTACGAGTACGAGTTCTACCGTGGCACCAGTGCTGCAGAAACAGCTCGAAGGATTAATGATGTGTACGGCGCTGGTGTCGCAAAAGAAAGCACGGTACGTTTTTGGTTTCAACATTTTTGTTCTGGAAATTTCGACCTTCAGAACCAACCCCGTGGACGGCCGGAGACCAAAGTGGAAAATGAAGAATTAAAGGCTATTGTGGAAGCGGATCCATCACAAAGCACTTCAGAGGTAGCTGCGGCTTCGGGGTAAGTGACAAAACTGTATTAATCCACTTGAAGCAAATTGAGAAAGTAAAAAACCTTGAACGATGGGTACCTTATGAATTGAGTGAATCGAACTTGCAAACACGCGTCGACTGCTGTGTTACTTTGCTCAACCGACACAATAATGAAGGGATTTTAAATCGAATCATTACTTGTGATGAAAAGTGGATACTGTACGATAATCGGAAGCGCTCGTCGCAATGGCTGAACCCTGGAGACCCAGCCAAATCCTGCCCTAAACGAAAATTGACTCAGAAAAAGTTACTTGTGAGTGTTTGGTAGACTAGCGCCGGTGTCGTTCACTACAGCTTTCTAAAATCTGGCCAAACGATTACGGCAGATATCTATTGTCAGCAACTGCAAACCATGAAGGAAGAACTAGCTGCTAAACAACCGAGATTGGTCAATCGCTCTAGGCCACTGCTGCTTCACGACAACGCAAGACCACACACTGCACAACAAACAACCACTAAGTTAGATGAGCTACAATTGGAATGTCTGCGACATCCACCGTACTCCCCGGACCTTGCTCCAACAGATTACCATTTTTTCCGGAATTTGAACAAATTCTTACAAGGAAAAAAATTCAACTCCGATGCGGCAGTCCAAACCGCCTTCAAAGAGGTTATTGATTCTCGTCCCCATGGTTTTTTTTAGTAAAGGGATCAATGAACTACCCATGAGATTGCAAAAGTGCATAGATAACAACGGTGCATACTTTGATTAATTAAATATATTTTACAAAAAAAAAAATTGACTTTACATTCCCGTACCTACAAAACGCCAATTTCATATGTAAGGACCCAATACATGTTTGTAATCGCGTTCTTTGAAACGACTCTTATGATTTCGATGAAATTCATAATATAGGAGTTCACGGAGTTGAAAAATCGAACTAGCTAAGTCTCAATTCTGGGAAAATCTCTATCTTCGTGTTTTCTCACATTTAAAATTTCTAAACATCAAAACTTTTCTAATTGCGCAACAGTTTATCTTCTCAGTAGCACAGTAGGTAGAGCATAGGCCTACCACGTTGAATTGCACGGGTTCGTATCCTGCAATGTGGTCAGATTTTTTTTCTATTTTTTATATACAATCAACGGGCAAAGCTTGGAAGCCCAGGTACTATATATAATATTATGTAACGAGGTGTATGTACATTTATGTGCGCTCTTGTACATGTGTTAACTTATTACATAGATAAGAAGAATTATTGTTATCAGCCATTCTCAGTACGCGATGTCTTATATGCGGACATTGCGAGTATGGTAATAGTATTTGTAGAAAGCATGCGTGCGAGTTGTTAATATTAAGGGTCTGTTTCACAATGTCCAAGTAAAGTTCCAACTGAGCTACTCGTTATTACCCCCTAACATTACGTAAACTTTCGACATAACGAGTATTTCGCAATAAATATTAATTATACTATATGGATGATGTAGATTACAAGACGCGATTTCGACTTAACAAAGAAACTCTAAATTAAGTATATTCCTTCAATGAAATTAAGATATTGATAACAAATGGATAAGCAAAACAAATTAACACCTAAGACTGAATAAAGAAATAATAACGTATATATTCAGGTGAACCTCGTTTAGGCTTTACAGACGACATCTGATACATGATTTGATCAGATCATGAGCAATATGAGGTCTATAGGCTTGTCATCTGATAAGTCCAAATCCAAGGACTTTAGATGGCGGACGCGATCAATCTAGTTAGACTAAACTAAAGTAATGTCATGTGGAAGGATCGGACCTGATTTCGCTGTTCAGTTTCTCGCACAGCGCGAGAAATGTTCTGATGTCTCATACGTTGTGCGTGTGTGTGACGTCAAAATCGCATGAATCGACTTAAATCATTATTATCTTCGGAATTTTAGAATTGTATGAAGATCTCGTATACCTGTGTGTGTGAGGAGAAAGATGAGATTTGTAGAGGCGAAAGAATTCCAGGATCGCGATGCTTGGCACTCCATTCTGTCTGACTACCTCTTCAGGGATACAGCGTAGTGATATGTATGTATGAGGATATAAAGATACCAGGTGACAAGCTTTAGATTGGAAAAGTAAAAAAAAAGCGGATGGCAATGTTACAATAGAAGCTTCGTAAAAGAAAACAGAAAGTATGTGCGCAGCATTTGATAGAGAGTCGTAACTAATTTTTTGGATATTTTTTCTTATCGGTTTCTCATGAAGGATTGTATACGTATTCACTCGCTACGGCAACACAACATTCCACATTACGATAATTTGAACTTTCAATCCTCAAATCTTGATTCTGCTCGGGTACTGACAGCCTAAACTCTGCAAATCGAAATCTGCGGGCCTTCAATTAGTATTGAAGGTCATAAGCAATGACACCGTCATGTACTTCAGATTACGACTCTTCACTCCTGATGCTGCAGTGATACAATCTAAACCGCGAGACTTGAGAAGATGTTGGTTTTATATTAATATCGTGTGACTTTTCCAAAGATTTTGTGATTGAACTCTGGGTTTCGACAATTTAACTTACTGCAAAATTTACTACAAAAGCGTATTTTTTCATTGTTTCGATGAAACAGGCGGCATTATACCCGTGCGTCCCTGTCGAAGAATGTCCGACAGCAAACAGCAGATCAAGTTCTCGTGCAACCGCGACAACTACTTTCACGATGATACGATCCGGTCATAGCTGACCGGACATGCATGTCTGTATGGGGTTACTCACGTAAAATGTACAGCAGTCGAAAAATGTCAAAACAACCTTAAATTAAGTGATTTTCTATATATTTCTAAAAAAATGAACAATTAATGCCAGAATGATAGAGATATATATTATTGAGAGATATATAATATATTTTTGTTATATTCATAATCTTTAAAAAATATTTAGTTTATTTAT
Organism: Zeuzera pyrina; assembly: GCA_907165235.1. Classification (NCBI taxonomy): domain Eukaryota; kingdom Metazoa; phylum Arthropoda; class Insecta; order Lepidoptera; family Cossidae; genus Zeuzera; species Zeuzera pyrina. The sequence goes on along the minus strand of OU015625.1, from coordinate 18,908,351 downwards.
CGATGAAACGAAACATATTAATGCGACGTTGCGGGTCAGTTAGCTGAGTAACTGTCAAGTAGGTATTTGGTACTAAAAGTTATGAAATTGATATTCACTTTATGAAACGCATTGCAAGGTGACGGAATGTTTTACTTTCCAATTAACTTATTTGTTGAGTTATAAATTGACACTTGTACATTGTGAACTAGACTCGAATATAATAATATTATACATTTTATAATATTCAGTGATATTGATGTTTCCGAGTTCTATTACTTGCAATACTTATACTTAGATACAATAAGAACGTACATTATTATGAAATCGCTCTATAGGTATATGTTTTTAATCTAAGGAATTTATCAGAGTGAAGAAGATAGATAATTGGTTGGCAACGAACAAAAAGGTATGAAAAAAAGTAGTCAGGAAATCAATTAGCTACTTTTAACTTAATGTAACGTGCGAATAAATTGCAAAAAAATGTAAAGCACCGGAATCTTAAAACCTTGAATAATATCTTGTTGTAAATTCACATTAGTTTAATTTCACTATATTTATTAAAGAAAACGAGTATCTAATACAGTATAATCTCATTCATACTTTATTTAACTAATTCCTTGTAAATTTCTTTAATTTTGTAGTGAACCAATTGTACTCGCATTTTATGTTTTAAGCTGTAGACGCTTATAATACTTATATATAAAAATAAATTTGAATAAGCGCGCTTGGCAATCTTTGCTCGAAATTTAATGCAACGCTTCTCAAAATTATTGTAGTCTAACGAAACCAGTTTACACCTTTTTTTTATCACAAAGCAGAGTTTTTTTGCTTCCACTGTCTGTCACTAAGCCAGCGTTGTATTGCCTTATTACTATTCATATTGGCTAAGCTTATTTAAAATTTTCGTATTTAAGTACGTTATGTAGGCCAAGATTGCGGTGACATTTTACCGTGAAGTTTTACCTGCTATATGACACTGAGCAGTGGAGAGCGATGTCTTTATTCGCTCTATTATTTACTCACTCAGTTGTTAACTCTTGAAGATTCCACTCCATTAATTCTACTTCCAGCATCAGCGGCAATATACATTAGCATTATATTTTGCATTGTAGTAGGTACTTCATTTTCATGTGTTGTGTTGTGAAGACGTTTATAGATTTAAAATGAAAGACTTACGAAAATCTAACAATGTATTAGAGCAACGTATATTTTTAAGGGTTTGTGCTAATCTAAATTACTCTGGAGGGCTGGCACATGACTTCTTACTAAATTGTGTGGATCATGATGCCTTAAATAAATAACCGCACAACGATCTATTGAATTACTACACTGACAAACCAATCGTAATTTCAGGAGAAAAAAAAGAGTGAATTGTTTAGTAAAATAAACGTATTGCAAAAAATACAGCGAGCCGTTGATGAATTTCAAGTCATGGTATGTCATGTCACGGTAAATTTTTTCACAAATGGGATACGGACGGTCTAAAACTTGAATTTTGATTTAGAAAAATACTTATACCGACGAAAAAGGATACGAATGTATCTTTGTTGGGATTGGTATTTGGAATTGTTGAACATTGTCTCTCATTCGGTACACTGAATAATAAGAATCAAAAGTTGTTAGAGGTTGTTAGTAACAATATGGTAACAACTAAATAATTTTGAATAAATAATCAAAGTAATTTAGTCTCTCGTTCGGATGAACATTATAAATGAATCGTAACTATAGAATGACGCTAATAAAGAACCAGTTTTAATGATTCAGTTCGATATGTGATAATTTTTTATGATGACTGTTTTAAAAAAAAACGAAAATGACATTACATTAATTTGTTAGCTCATAAAAGATTTGGATACTTATTTAATGTTACCTAATAAAAAGACCATCTGGAACAATTTTGTGATTTCCTTTTATTTTTTAATAAGTTCAATATTTATATAAAAAATTGCAGTACATAGAAAACTATATATCATTATGTATATATGTAAACATGAGTACTTAGGTACTGTAAAAAGGAGTATTATGTATATAGATAAAAAAGTATAATAGAAATGGTAAATAAACCCTACCAGTGAGATTAAAAAAGATAAATAAAATTAGTGAAAAAAATTTCTAAATTAACCGGTTTTATTGTACAATCGATAATGTGTTAAAAACTGGGAAGATTCGCAGTTAAATCATTGTTATTAGCTTGAAATTGGGTGTCTAATTTTAATCTAGGAACACGGACTACGGGATTAATTACTGAACATATTATGTGCGAAAGTGTGTCACAAAAAATAAACAAATACACGGACGTGGACCGAAATAAATACATTTTAAAATAATAACTACACATATAATTAAATAAAAAATGGATCAATTTTTTATATAGACGTAAGTGAAATAGTTTTCATAAATAATTACATTTTTAAAGACGCGGAAAATACTTAATTGTATTTCTTATATGTGCTAAATATAACTTCTATAATAATAGAAACATAATTTGTAGTAACTATATGTATAGGTAACTATATAACATCAACCACTCTACTTTTACCTTCCGGCATTAGCTTTTTTGCACGACAGTGAACAGGTTGTTATCTATCATATATTTCTTTGTTATAGCATAGGTCATTAACACGTTTAATTTAAAAATATTATCATTGTTATATCAACGCTGAAAAGCATATTACTTACTTTATATTGATACAATGTAAAAAAAAATCATCGCATAAAATTGTATTGAACATTCGGCGATGAATTTTTAAATACAGTTGTAACATTTTTTAAAAATTGTTTACTAAACACTCTGTATAATTTAAATGATTAAAAATTAGTTATTCTTCAAAATTAAATAGATACGTAAAAATTAAAGACATAAAAATGACAACTTGCTGTCACCTAATTGACCATACGTTAACGAATAGACATTTTTCTTGCGTTACGCAGGAGAAATCTGTACACTAATATCCCAACCTCTGGAGGAGAGTCCGGGTTTGGTAACCTACCAAAACTGCTGTGGTGGTCGTACTTGGTCGTCAACGGGTGGGAGGAGGGATCCCATTAAATACGTAGCAGACCGCTAAGATTCCTTATTTATCAACATCTTGTACAGGTCTCTGACGTATTATATTTATTAATTTGCTAACTCCGCCGTTAAAGAATACTTTTCTAGAGGGCAAATAATAGTGAAATATTATTATTTGTCGCATTTTAGGAGTACCTGGGGCCCTAAACAAGTGGCTCAATTGTAGAATAGAATGACAAATACCACGTAATCTAGCGTAACGAATTTTAAATTGTTTTTTTTTTTATAAAAGAGGGGGCAACCGAGCAAGCGGGTCACCTGATGGAGAGCAAAACTAACCACTGCCCATGGACACCCGCAACATCCGGTGAATCACAGGCGCGTTGCCGGACTTTAGGGAAATAGGGAAAGGAGGGGGAGGGGTGATGGGCCACCGGCACTCACTCACCGAACGAAACAACAGCAATAGATGCTGTTATTTCACGCCGATATTCTGTGAGAGGGTGGTATTTCACCGGGCGAGCCGGCTCTATTCGTACTGCAATGCAGCGTGGCTCTACCACCTATAAAATGGTAGCCAAACGATACTAACTTTGTTATCTAATCAAACGAAACGTAAAATCGTGTGGAAAGTGACACTTTTGTCAAGAAATAACGCCAGCAAGTTTCGATTCGATTTTACTAAGCGTTTGCCGCAGTGTAGTCGCTCTGTTATATTTCGTATCTCACAATCTGGTTTGAACGCGTTTTAACAGCTTCTTCAATCAGTATCTTCAATAGTTTAGGGTCCTGTGAATGTGTAAACGATTTTATGTGGTAGTACTGCATGACAATCCAACTAGACAGGAATGAAGTCAATGACCACTCACTTAATATAATAAACATAGCACTAAACGAATACTTCATTGAAAAGAAAAGATTTCTATTTTATCACCTACGAGTTAAATCACGATCACGACATATGACAATTGCAGTCATTATCACAATTTCTAAAGGAGTGTTCCTAACATTTGTCGACAATAATGACAATAAACCGAAAATTTTATCTTTTGTGTTAACAATGTTGGTATACCAACATAACTGCTCATCTTGTAATTCTTCAATATTCGGATCAAATTATTCTGCAGAAAGTCCCAACAATAATAATGCGCCAGATGATACACACCTGTCATGTGATCTCAAACTAGAGTATTCCCTGTGCTATGAGAACCAGACGATGTCTACTGGGGGCATCTCCCATTACACCCAGATCCGATACAATCATTTCCTAAATTGACCCGACCGTGAATCAAACCCGGAACCTTCTGCGCTTGGTACAACGTCTAAACCACTGCGCCATCAAGGTCGTCAAACAATATTCCGTGGTGACAATTTGACTGAAGTTACGCACAGTTACGAAGCTTCAAGAACGTTAAATAATAGTGTCGGCGTTCAATAAACGTTAAATAATAGTAATAATATGAGTATTATTACTACTACATTAAAATAAATTTACTAACTGTTTCTATGGTCGAACCTTTTGTAAGAATTTAAGTCGGGCTATTTGATTCGTGTCGCTTATTTGAGTTACATCATGAATCATGATAGATGTCTTCCTGGTATTCGAGCGAAATAGACTCAGGCATATTCCATATGTATATATCTACATCTACCTACACAAATTGTAGAATAAATGTTTTGTTCCTTTACACTACATAATATTATACAGAAGCGAGTCTAGCATTTTTACTCGACTACGCGGACGTTAAAAAAAGTACCTAATTATTGAACATGTAATGTACACTATTGAGAGTTAAGACCTGAGTTAAACTAACTTAAGAGTTACTTCAATAACTTTTGTTATATATTCTCATAAATCTTCTGCTTAACCTATATTAATATAAGTAATAACAACATTAAGTTTTAGAAATGAAATTTGTTATTTAAAAATAAAATAAATGGAAAATTGTATTATAATAAATTTTAAATACTAAGAATTAATTTGCTGCTTTCCGTTGTTTTCACATTTTGGTGAGAATAATGAAAATAAATTACATTGTACTTATTTGGTGTTTAGTCCGATGACGTTACTCTTTTCCTTAGTATGCGCATATTAAAAAAAAGTCTCTCTTTTTTGTGCTCACGCGGGCGTTATACCTCTATTAGTAGGTACTTTTATTGAAGGTCACCGTAGTCATTAAACTAGATCCGCAATTTTTGTAACACGTGTAACTCACGACTTCATTATGTATTTCATTAATGACATTGTTCTGCTTCGTATTTTCTTTAGTTTGAGTCTCTACATTAAACGTTCTATATTTTTAATAAACTTCAAATTAAAAATCTTAATTCTTTTGATTTGTTTCTATACTCCGTATTTTTGCAGAAACTTAGGCTTAGCTGCTTAGTTTTAATAAACGTTAATATGGGCAACGACCGCTAGTAGGGCTTCCGCCACCGTCGTTCGATTGGAGATCTAGTGCACCTCACTTACAGATGGGCTCTTGTTGAGGGTTAAGGTGAGGTTTTGCTGTTAGTCAAATAAAATTGCTATCGTACGGGCTGCCCGATGGTTGAGTTGATGGTAGTTTCTCCGACAGTACGGACATTATTTCTCTAAGTTCTATTAAGGTTCTAAGTTTTCCCCGATGCTATTTCTACTGCATTAACAATGATATATATATGTTCATTGCTATGCGGATGACAGTACTAGGGATGCTTATTACAAGCTTATTATTATTAAAGTAAGATAATTGCAGTAGAAATGCGATCTCTTAGAAATATGTGTGGTGCACCCTTGCCGACGAAATAAGTAAAGAAGAGATACGCAGTATGAAAGAGTTGCACGACAGTGTTATTGTAAAAATGAAGAAAGGAACGCTAAGATGGTTCGGGCACATGGAAAAAATGAGTAATGAAAGACTGACGAAGAAAATCTATAGAGCAAAAGTAAGCGGTAAAAGAAGCCAAGGAAGATCAAGGCTGACTTAAGAAGATCAAATAGCTAGAGCGTTAGCCGACGGAAATGTCAAAAGCACTCGCATACCTAGGCGAAAATGTTTAAGGAGAATGATGAGATTTGAAGAAGCGAAAGAAGTAAGGACCGAGACGCTTGGCGCTCGGTCTTCCTTGCAATTTTAACATAACGTTATAGTAACACTCAAATATTCGCGCTTTTTTTTATACATCTTCAGATATATAAAAAAAAAGCGCGACTATGCCGATAAAGTTACAGCAACGCATGGCCGGTTACAGCTAGTATTGTATTAACAAGTTTTTGTTTATTTCTTTGCCAAGTGTTTGACAGTTCGAAAACAATTTGATCCTATTATCTGTTGAAAAAGGGACGTCGGTGTCATGGAAGTAAACGAAGAAATACAGTTACGATTTTCGATATACGTCACTATAGCTTACGATAAATGCCTCTTTGGGTACGATTGTTGTTCTTACAACCGTTCACCACTTTGCTGAATTAATTATTACTTATTGAAACTGCGGTTAAGGAGTACAATATTGTTGTATTATATAACATTACGAACAATATGAATATTATTACCATCAATAAGTTGCTACTATTTTTCTCGCTTTTACAGAGAAAACTTCAATTGTTATATCATCAACTCGTCGCCTAGATACCGATTTCGAATTCTTAGTTCGGTGGGTTTAAATTACGAACGCCACACCTCCTTTCCTAATGTTCACTAATAAAATTTTTAATTTTTCACTTTGGTAGCCGGGATACACTATAACGTTTCTAGTTTCTTGAACGCTATTGTTAAAGCGGTTTTTATTTACTTCTTTAACTAATTAGTTTTCTGTTTAGTAGTTTCAAGCTTTTATGAGCCGAGTCAAGGTTCTTCCATTTGTTTGTGACTTACTTCTTCAATAACGCTTATCGCTGAGGTCTTTTCATTTATTGTTGTGGAGTAAAGAACAAAAAATACAAACAGATAACGAGACGGGCGGTAATATTACATAGGTTGAAGATCGAGTTTGTTTAGTATAAAATTGCGTTATAACGAATCCAAATTGTACAACCAGTTTAAATGACTATGTTGCGACTTAAATCTGATCCGATATATATGCTGATAAAAGGTGCTGTTATCATGACTAGAACAGTAATTAAGCCTTAGAAAGACTTAGAAGAACTAAACAATGATAAAAAAGCTATGAAACATAAATCACCATAAATACATAATAAAGTATATCAAGTCTTTCTGTAGTAATACATACATACATATCCTCACGCTGTATCCCTAACGGGGTAGTCAGAGAGGACGGAGCGCCAAGCGTAGCGGTTCTTACATACTTCTTTCGCTTCCTCAAATCTCATTCTCCTCACACATTTTCGCCTAGGTATGCGAGCTTTTGACATTTTTTACTGTAATAATAATAAGAGTAATAAGAGATTTTCATATTTACCTTTAAAATATAATTAAAATACAATATAAATAAGTTTTTGTAACGCCATGCATGAGGCGGAGCACAGAGGCTCTTACAGTATATTGTAACATTAACACCATATTTGTACCTGTGTCTCACAAAATGACTAAATGAATAAATGAATAAATGAATGAATAAGAATTATATATTTTAACCATTATTCTAATACACATTTTTATAAATAATAAATGTTAATAAGCTACATGTTTAAATTTGGACCTTGACAAATTGCGCTGTCGATGATTATTGTATTATTGTGAAGGTAATGATAATGCCTCTGCAGACTGCAACTTTGTGTTAGGTATCGTTGTTTTCTATGAATAAGCGATGTGCCTAAGATATGCCTGAGTAACGATTTACTCGACTATTGAATATAATACATTGTTTGAAATGAGTCTTGGTATTCTTTTACAAGAATTTAGAAAAAGAAGAAATCATGTAATATTTGAACACAACTTGTACACGTAATAATGTAATATTAATACAAAATATTCAGTGTGTAATAATATGATAACATTAATAGTTTCTACTAATCACAAATGGTAAGTTATACTTCACTGTTTGTGATTTAAGTCACAGATAATAATAATAATAGTAAATATAATAATAATAATGCACCAATCATCTGATCTCAAACTAGGATATTTCCTGTGCTATGAAAACCAGACGACGATTACTGGGAGCGTCTCCCAGTACACCCAGACTCGAAACAATCTAGAAAAGTAGGAAAGTTCATTTGGTCAAGTCAAGTGGACCGGGAATCGAACCCGGAACCTTCCGCGCTTGGGTAAACGTCTAAACCACTGCGTCATCTAGGTCGTCATAATATAGATAATTTAAAATTTATAATAAAGAAAATTTATAATTAATAGTTTCCATAATAAATAGATTTAAGCCAGGTTTTACTATACTAGTAGTCTCGGACCGAGTGCGCTCATACGAGCTAGATCGTATAAGAATCCACTTGTAATTTGATTTTCATTATAGGAGCACTCTCGGACCGAGATTTTGAATTACGCGTTGTATAGCGGCATTTTGGGCATCTTCGTTTATATAGTCTTCTAGTCTCACATTCCGCAACATTTCCTCGCCTTCGTATAGTTCAATAAACTTCTCAGTGTCACGTTCATTTCATTTTTTATAGTTGTCGGCATTTTGTTTTCATAAAATGATCCGAGTGACCTTGTAAAAATAGACACGCGCCCGAGTCGACTCTGATCGGACGTCGATCTCCGAGTGCGTTCGGATAATGTGTTTACACGCTACGAGTAGCATCCGAGTAGTCATTCGAGCCGTAGTAACTAATACTTAATCTGTGAAAACCCGGCTTTAACATAAGTAAGCTTTAACGTAAAAACGTAACTAATTTAAACCATGGTTGTTATGATGACGACAGGTATTATACTGAAAATAAAAATACAAAAAGAATTGTGATTTAATAGCACAAATTATTATTTCACATTGTTTAAATTTATTTATAGCACCATTATACTATTTCAAGATCTTATATTTTTAATAAAGGGGTAGGTAATTTATTATATGGCATACCTATATGTTTTATAACGAAAAATATTGCTTTTGCCATTATTTTTACAATGTTATAGTGCTTTTAGATGCATCATATATTAATCTTTGGTTAAATGGTTGCCTTCTCCTGACCGTTTATTTGTGCTATAGTCATACATGGTGTTTATTTATGTTGCAGTTATGGTTGACCTTCGGTGCATCATTGTCTTTCCTTATCATCGGATTGGTCAGGGGCTACTCTGCTTCCGCCATACCGTCTTTAGAGGCAAACGATCCCAGTCTAGTACTGCATAGCGAGCAGAAGTCATGGATAGGTAATATTAAGTGTAATTAAATTAATACTACAGAGAAAAACACTATTTTAAAGTTTATTAATTCAAGATTTAATGATAATCAAATACCGTTTTTGCAAATATGTACATAATTGCTTATCGCAAAAAAGTCAATTCATACCCTTTATGTATGTAAGTGCATCAAGCGGTCAAGCGTCATTAAAAGAACAATAAAAGTTTGAAAACCTCGAACGTGTTTCCAATATTGAACATGTTGAATCTGTTATACTATATGCCTTCGTCATAACATGCAAATAAAGCTATAATTTAAGAAAAAAAGGAGTTATCAAACCTGTTTTGCCTCTTAAACCTTCTTTAGGAAACTAATAAACGAAAGTTAATTTAAAATTGAAAACATAAATATTTTTTGTCATTTTGTCATTTTTTACAACACCTACATAAGATAGAAAGACACCTTGTATTGGTATTGTAAAAATTGTTTAAAAAACGATGCAGGTCTAAGTTAGCTATGTCTGTTAAATTGCAGGTGCGATCCCACCTTTAGGGGCATTCGTAGGCAGCTTGTTGTCTGGTACTTTAATGCAGCGAGCTGGTCGTCGACGCACCCTGCAGCTGACGGCGCCGCTCTGGGCGGGTTCCTGGTTGCTCTTGGGTTTCGCGCGATCTTTCCCAGTGATATTACTAGGACGATTTTTGTCCGGTCTATGCGTGGGATTTGTATTGGCGCCGGCACAAGTATATGTAAGTCTATTACAGTTTTTCGTCTTATGTTTGTTAGCCCTATAATTTACGTAAGATTATCTTTAGCTACTTATATTATAAAAGTAAAAGAAACAGTCAATTAAGATTTTAGACTTGTATTTCGGTTTCTACATTCCGCCATTTTTTTAAATTAAAGGGATTACCCATGGATTAGGTACTGTTTACCGGATACTGTCTAAGTAATTATCTCGTTCGAACCTAATTACTAAAGTTTACTCAATTAGGCTTCGCCACTGTGGTACTCGTATCGGTAGGCAGGAGTCGCTAATCGAAAGAGATCGAACAGCACTTCAATTTTTTGAAAGAAGTTCCTTAACACGGCTTGCGGGAGGTGTGAGTTCGTAGAAATCGTCACGTAACGGAACAGCGTCCCTCCATTCCACTTTCAGCGACTGTCTCGCTTTTTCTGTCTCTTCCTAACATACGCTAGTTGAGCAACGTGGGGTGTGACCGACGCACCGCACGACGCTAGGTTCGTTAGCTCTATTATACATAGATTCACAGTGGTCTTTCTGTCTCGTTCTATTATGTACGAGTGTGTATATGTATCGTATCAAGAAAATAGTATCGAGATTTGAACAGACCAGCAGCGTGCGCGGCCGGTTATACTATAACCTCATTATTTTACACGAGGAATGTTTAGACTTATTTGTTTTTGTTTTAAATCATTACGCTAGTTTTAATGTCTCATTATTGAAATTAAGTTTCGATAAATAGAAACTTCAGCTAAGGAACTTTATTTAATTATCTCATGTCATTTAATCAGTCGTCAGCTTATAATGGTTGCAGTTTGTACAAAATACTGTTTGTAAAGGACGTCACTTGACATTCAATAATCGGCTACATATTTAAATATCTTCTGGAAACTGGGATTCTAAAATTTACCTTTAAAAAATTGCTATATCCTATCAGGGAAAGTACCGGTGTTTTCCGAGTCCAAATATATGCTGCATATACATATTGGTGCAAATACAGAAATAATAATGTTTGTGTTTGTGTTACTCTTATGTATCGATCAATCCATTTGTAACTGATTATTATATACAGGTTAATTTAAAAATACTAATAACCTCTTAGTGCGAAATTCCTGTCAACATACCTAACAACTTTTGTTCTACGACTTTTTTCAAAACTTAATACGTTCCTCAAAAAATATTTGTTAAGTTTTGTTGTACTATCTGAAACGTAATTACTCTGTACGTATTTCCAATGGTGCACTGCAAGCGCACCGGACCTCAGCGCCACGCTGTGTTGTGCCGCTTTAGTGACCGGGTAGAGTAGGTGCCATTTTCAGAAACATTTAATGTATTTTTAATTTATTAATGTAATGTAATAATTTAATGTATTTTTATGTTTGTATGAAAGAAAAAAATTATAACTTTTTGAAAGTTGTAAAACAAAAGTTATTGGGGACAAGTTTAGTACAAAATACTAAAAGATTATTAGTCTTTTTAAATGAAGTTAAAATTATATAAGTTGACAACTTATATAAATGGGTAGTTTTCACGAAATCTCGAAATTTCATCTTAAGAAATTAATGAGAAACTTAATTTAATTTATCATTATTTTTCGTGAATTTGATAGTACTTATGTTACTACTATTCGATAAAATAGTAGGAATGACGGATGAGGAATTGACAAAATGATGATCAACAAACACTCGCGACATAGTCTTACATTAGTATTGAATTTTTGTATGAAATTGATACTTCCAAAAACCCATTTCTTTGAAAAAATAATATTCAATTAAACCTTCCTGTTCTACGACGTGAGCTAATGACGATCAAAAGTGTAACTCTTGAAGAATATTAATTAAACTTTTTGGTAAAATAATCTCCGACACGCTTAAGATGAATCTACTAATAGTTAAAAATTAAAAATATTGATAAGTATCTAAACCAGTAGGATAAAATTAATAATGATTAAAGTTGCTTTCACAAATGGGCTGTCAGTGTGGATGTGAGGAAATGGTTTTTTTCTCGGGACACACATAAAAAAATAATTTATCAACTTCTTCATTTTTGTGTTTAAAATATTCTTAAAAAATATAGTGATTTAAAAAAAAAATGACATTTTTCATCGATTTGATTTATAAAACTTGCAAGAAGTTTTTACGAGAAATTGTTGAGTTAAAAATCCGAAAGTGTTTAAATCTGGAGCTTGGGACATACAACGAGGGAATGATTTTCGGAACTTTGGAATTTCTTTTTTGTTTTATTTACACGTATGATTCAGAAATTGTAACTGATACTATTAGTCACACTAAAGGAGCTTGCGGGGAAATTAAAGTTACTAATAGAAGTTAGCTTCATTTTTGTTAAATCTAAAAGAACAAGAATATGGAGATTTTGTGAGAACTACCCAAATGTTTAGAAAAACAATATTTTATATGAATAAATAAAAACTTAGTTATTGAACCAAAATTCTATGTGTTAAGGTAAGTGAATGCTGTGATCCCGAAATCCGTGGCAGTCTGGGATCTCTGCCTACGCTTTCCATGTCTCTCGGAATCCTGCTGTCGTATATTGCCGGCAATTGGCTTTATTGGAGATACCTGGCTTTCTTTTCTTCTTTATTCTGTGGTAAGTAAATATTATTCAGTTTTTATTTCGTGGTATTTTAGTTAAGTTAAAACAATAATTTTATTCGTTTTTTTTTGTAAATTGTTCAAAAAAGTACATACAATATTTAGATTGTGCACTTATATGTTTCATAACATTTTTTGAAAGACATCTTAACGTTATGTATACAATACAATTGAAAACAGTAGGTATTTATTGACCATGACCTTATTAATTAATGTAGGCGCGTAAAGAAAAAGCAATATCAAGTACCTACATACATACATACATATCCTCACGCTGTATCCCTAACGGGGTAGTCAGAGAGGACGGTGCGCCAAGCGTCGCGGTTCTTACATACTTCTTTCGCTTCCTCAAATCTCATCATTCTCCTCACACATTTTCGTCTATGTATGCGAGAGCTTTTGACATTTCCGTCTGCTAACACTCTGGCTATTTGATCCTCATAAGTCAGCCTTGGTCTTCCTTGCCTTCTCGTACCACTCAGTTTCGCTTTGGATATTTTCTTCGTCAGTCTTTCATCACTCATTCTTTCTATGTGCCCGAAGCATCTAAGCATTCCTTTCTTCATTTTTACAATAACACTGTCGTGCGACCCTATCATACTGCGTATCTCCTCATTGCTTATCCTGTCCGCAAGGGTGACACTGCACATCTTTCTAAGAGATCGCATTTCTACTGCATTTATCATACTTTCACTCGATTTCGGGCATATCCAGGCCTCACTACCGTACAATAAAGTTGGCACCAACACCGCATTGTGGATCCCCATTTTGGCAGTGTTGGATATATTCACACTATCTGCTAATGCGGACAGAGCACCATTCACTTTATTGCCAGCTGCTACCCGTCTCTCCAGATCCAAGTCACATCTTCCATCTCTCGAAAGCGCACTCCCCAGATACACAATTTCATTCACTTGTTCTAGACATTTTCCATTTACCTAAATATCACATTTCTATTAAGTAAGCACGTTGTTTATATATGCCATGTGTTCGTTTGTACCTCTTCCCTTTCAAACACCAGAACCTTAGTTTTGTTCACATTCATATTCAATCCTTTTACTTCACATTCTTCTTTCATGCACGTGACTAGTGCCTGCAACTCGGCTTCTGATGGTGCTATAAGCACAGCATCGTCAGCGTACAATAGGCAGTTTACCACTGTGTCAACACATAACATACCACTCATACTACCTTTCATTTTCTGGAGGCAACTGTCCATTTACAGCACGAACAGCCAGACAGACATCACGCAGCCCTGTCTGACGCCTGAACAGACATCAAACCAGGGCGACGTGTCACCCTCTATCCTTACACAGGCTCTGTGGCCGCTATATAATGACCTCACAGCCCGTAGTAAGGAGCCCCCCACGCCATACTCAGGCAGAAGACTCCACAATTTCTGTCGCACTACTCTATCGAATGCTTTTTCTAGATATACGAAAGCGCAGAAAACTTTCTGACCTATAGCCAGAAATTCCCCACGATAACGCAAAGCGAGAAAATCTGATCCATACAACCTCTACCGTTCCTAAAACCACCTTGCGCCTCCCACAAATATCTTTCTGAAACGCCTTTTATACGTTCAGTCAATACCTTAGTATAGACTTTACTTGCTAAGCTGACCAAGCTGATGGCCCTGTAGCACGCGCAGTCCAAATGAGAACCTTTCCCTTTATAGAGAGGTACTATGACTGCGGTGCGCCAGTCCTCTGGAACATCCCCCTTCTCCAAACAAAGGTTGCAGAGTGCACAGAAGGCATCCCAGACCCTAGGACCACCATACTTGATCATCTCAGCAGTCACGTCATCAATTCCCGCAGCCTTTCCACATTTCAAACTTCTTATCACTTTCTCGATCTCTTTCATATTAATGACATCCTCCAGTCCCTGACCCGAGTGTGGCAATTCATTAGAATTGCTCTCAGTATCAGAGACGAAGTCGCCACTCTCATTGTTCATCAAGTTGTTTTCTTTCGAACGCACTTTATTCATTCTGCAAGATGCCGGGCCACTTCGGTACTTACGCACTTCTTTCCAAAATAATTTGGAATTTTCCTCGAAGTTGTCCGACATCCTGTTTTCGTCTAACATCCTACACCTTTCACGCTTCTCTTTCACTAGTGCTTTTGTTTCTGCTTTCTGCAGCTTATATCTATCTTTCATCAAATTCTTCATACCACAGTCATTTTTTGTAGCAAGGTAGTCTCACCATGCTTTCTTCTTCTTATACACAGACTCTTTCACCTCATCATCCCACCACACATCACACTTTTTACCGTTCCCAATCTTATTCGTTCCACACACGTCTTTTGCAGCCTCGATCATACTATCCCTAAGGTTCTGCCAACATTCTTCAACGTCCTCGCTCATCACTTTCAATCTATCATCAAGCTTACCGGATACTACCCTTTCATATTCATTCCTGGTAGTCGCATCTTGCAGTTTCCAGCTTTTGATGCGACAAACCGCTGCAGGTTTGGACACTACGCGATGTCGCCATGCTGCAAACAGACCCTTTATTCTGGTTATCACCAGAAAGTGGTCCGTTCCCAGATCGGCTCCTCTATGCGCTCTTGTGTCCATAACCTGCTTCTTGAGCCTGTTATCTACCAGGAATAAATCAATCATACTTCTCTCATGCTTTCTTTCCCAAGTGTACTGATGGATCCTTTTGTGCTTAAATACGGTATTAGCAACAAAAAGATCCTTTTCCATACATACGCCTAATAGAATCCTAAAAGCATCATTCACTCTCTTATCTCCATATTTGCCTAGGACAGTCTCAAATCCAGTTCGAGCTGTCCCGACCCATCCATTCATGTCTCCACACAAAACAATTCTCTCATTCTCTTCAACCGTCGCTAGAACTTCTCTAATATTCTCCCAAAACCGCTCTAGCTCACCCACGCCGACGGAGGACATTGGAGCATACACTGTCAAAATAAAAATTCTCGTCAACCCCATCTTGAGGCGCACCCAGAGCAGTCTAGGGTTTACACATTTATACTCAGTCATACAATTAACCAAACGAGAGGACAGCAAAACGCCCACCCCCTGGCATCCTCTATCTCCAAGTGGTACCCCTGACCACAGAGCGATGCCCCCTCCGGGCAAGTCAGCAAATTCACTGCCCCTTCGCTTGGTTTCACTCAAACATAACACATCCAGTCTTTTCTCTTCCATAATATCAATCACTTCATTCATCTTCTCTTCAATCCCACCTCTCACATTCCATGCAGCTATTCTGCACTCCTCCCTCCACTTCCCGCCGCTAGGTGCACAGCGTGTTGGGTGGCGGTCCGCAACGCCGAACTGCAGTTTGCTTACACCAGCGGGGACACACTGGTGTCCGTCGCTTTCGGGGGACGCCCTAGCATTTAAATCTACGTTGTCCCGCATGGTAAGCATAGTAGAGGAATTGCAGCCCTGAAAAGGGCTGGCAGGAGTCGCGATGAGCACGCTTCCTCAGTTGACCCCCTAAGTACCTACAGAAGTATCAAGTACCTACAGAATATAATCCTAGAATCTTATAATTCTAGAATTGTAGCTCGAATTTTTTCCTTGGTAATGATTGTTAATAATGGACGATCTTCATTAGAAAAAAGAACCTCTCAATTTCATAGCATTAACAAGTCTTTTATTATAAAATTGCGTTTGAAATTTTATTTCACCCAACCTAAAGTTTACATGTTTTTCATACAAAAATTGGCACACATGGCATATATAAACAACGTGCTTACTTAATAGATTACATAGAAAAGAAATTGCTTTTTGAGTTATACCTAAAGAAATCAGTAAGGTACTTTTCGATAACGCATTAATTACGCACATATACAGGTGTTCAGTAAGTGATACAGACTATTGAGATTGATACAGACGTACATTACAGTTTAAAAAAATTCAGTACACTCCATACTTTTTTGAATTTAGAATGAGTTTTTTTAGTGATTTCTGATTGAGTTGTAAATTCTACGAGGTTCGAACAAGCTTCGTAGTATATAGTATCTACATCTAGTAGTATCTACATCTCATACACAAAGCGATAAAAATATTTTTCAGTTCAAAATTTTAAATCACCTTTTTTAAATTTACTTTTAAACCAGTTGGTATTTGATAATTCTTTATTAATTTTAGACTCCTCTAACAATCATTCCGGATTGGACCCATGACTTATAGGAAATAAATAGTATGTAAACATAAAAATATTCCGTTTACAACCTACTCCAAACTAAAAATCCAGGCTGTTTAGACCAGTAAACGTTTTCTATTTACGTTTTCAGTTGCACTTTTTGTGGTCCTGTTACCACTACCGGAATCTCCAATATGGTTGGAAGCACAGGGATTGAGCACTTCTGAAGCAATTAAGTGGCTACATTTGTCTCCTCGAGCGACTGCGGTTGTTAAAGACGACCAAGAGTGAGTAATTATTGTGAAAAATAGTTAACAAACGAAGCAAGCAGTAGCAGATCTTTTAAATTATATAAGAAAAGATAAGACAACATCAATATTTCTACATCACTTATTTTATTACACACAATATTAGTTAGTGACAGTTTGAATTATTTTCTATAATTTAATTCAGATCTTGATGTTGTCAAACCTCGAGTGTTTCAGTGTTCGAAAACAGGTAATTACGTTTAGGTAAAGTCGGCACATTGGTAAGTCAAAGTCAAAGTCAAATCAATTTATTCAAGTAAACCCAAATGCAAGGTATTTTTGAACGTCAAATCTACTTTAGTTCGGTTCGAAAAGAAAACCTGAATACTGAGAAGAACCGACAAGAAACTCAGTCAGGTATCATTTTTTCACCATCATTGTACAATAGTTATTTAAAAATACAATATCTATAAAGCCAGTAAATGCATACGCAGAGAGGATCACTTCCAGTTTATTGTTGTGTCTTCAATGAAATCGCTAATTTTGTAGTATGCTTTTCCAATCAGTGCGTTTAATGACAAGTTTAAATCTGTTTTCCGTTAATTGAGTAATTTCTTGAGGAATTTTATTATAAAAACGAACACAGTTACCCAAAAATGAACCACTTGACTTTTGTAATTTAAATTTAGGAATAACTAGCTGATCACGACCACGAGTTTCCACACCACTAACAACGCCTTTCTTTTGAAATAGATCTAAATTTTTTTTAGTGTACATTATGTTTTCATAGATGTATAACGAGGGTAAGGTGAGTACATCAATGTCTTTAAAATGATCTCTCAGCGACTCACGTGCGTTCATACTGTAGATGGTACGTATTGCCCTCTTTTGTAAAATAAAGATAGATTTCATATGCGCCGCTGATCCCCACAGTAGCAGACCATAAGACATAAGGCTATGGAAATATGCGAAATACACCAGCCTAGCCGTAGCTACATCTGTCAACTGTCTAATGCGCCTAATAGCATATATTGCCGAACTGAGCTTATTAGATAAAGTCCCGATATGGTCCGCCCACTGTAACTTATTGTCTACTGTTAAACCAAGAAAAGTAGCTAATTTCATTAATTCTAATTCTTTCCCATCCCGTTTCAGTCCATTATGAATTTTGGGTACATTGGATAGGGAAAACTTAACACAATTGGTTTTTTGTGCATTCAGTAGTAAATTATTGGCAGCGAACCATCTCGAGACATCCGCCAAGGTCCTATTCTGTCCGCTAATATCTATGTCTTTTCTGTTAACTTTAAATAATAATGATGTGTCATCAGCAAATAATATTATTTCACAAAGGTCTTTAAGCATAAATGGAAGATCATTAATGTAAACCAAAAATAGGAACGGTCCCAAAATTGATCCTTTCTTGATCTCAAAATTGATCCTTGAGGAACGCCCATCATTAATTTAGAACCGACAGATGTAACCCCATTTACATTCACTTTTTGTTCTCGGTCAGCCAGATATGAAATCACGAGATCGAGAGCTTTATCACGTATTCCATAGTATTTCAGCTTGTAAATTAAAGTTTTGTGACAAACACAATCAAAAGCCTTGGAAAGATCACAAAACACGCCAATGGCATCTCGTGACCCTTCCCAAGCCTCTAGTATATTTTTGACCAAGCTTGCTCCCGCATGTGTTGTTGACCGCCCTCTCGTGAAACCGTACTGTTGACCATGAAAAATCCTGCAAATGTTAAAATGTGCCAGCATTTGGTTGAGCATTATTTTTTCGAATATTTTACTCAACGCTGGCAATATCGACACTGGGCGGTAGTTTGTAGGATCTGACTTACAACCCGATTTAAATATTGGTATAATTTTACTATGCTTCATCAAATCGGTAAAGAATTTAAACTAAGCTAAAGGTTGGATTCCAAGTCGAGTTAATTGAGATAACAAATATTTTCAAACTGCCATAAGTTTACATGTGTTCAAACGGTGATAGGTTTACCGTGGACTGAGAGTGAATTAGTATTTATTTCTAATCATATTTATAATTATATATTCAAATGTCGATATGTCAAATACTTATCCACTTTCTTATAATATCTTGTTAGGTACATACAGAGACGTTTGTATATCTGCACAGTATATTTAATTATTTATGTTGAATGTTCAGAAGGTTAATGACATAAGTATCGTAATTATATTATTTCATAATTATATTATATTGACTGGTCCGTTGGCGCAGTGGCATATGCATCTGCTTTCCAAGCTAGGGTCCCGGGTTCGATCCCCGGTCAGGTCAATTTAGGAAACGAATTTTTCTAAATTGGCTTTTAAGTCTGGGTGTTACTGGGAACTCCCCCAGAGTTCGCTGTGTGGTACCTATAGTACAAGCTTACTGCTTAGTTTGGGGTCACACAATCTGTGTAATTGTCTGAAATAGGTATTATTACTATTATTATTATTATGGCTTCACACATCTTTAACCTATACGATTCAAATTTGACTAGAGCAGCTGTCATTCTTTACGGTAACAGTCGATTTTTTTATATTATTGATGACTGAAATCATTGAGATAAACGATAGTACAATTATTACACAAGAATCGATATTTATGAGAAGAGCATTGTCGTCTTTGTCTTTAGCAAAGATAGTGTGACCACTGCGTTGTTTGCTATTCAGATATGATAATAAATTAATTGGCATTCATATCAATATACTGAAGTGTGCCTGTGAAGTGAAAGGATTCAATATGAACAAACTGATGTGAACAAACCTAAGATTCTGAAGTTTGAAAGGGAAGATGTACAAATAAAGTGTGAAATATGAGTAAATGGAAAATGTCTAGAACAAATGAACGAAACTGCATATCTGGGGAGTGTGTTTTCGAGGAATGGAAGATGTGAGTTAGATGTGGAGAGACGGGTAGCAGCTGGCAATAAAGTGAACGGTGCTCTGTCCGCATTAGTAGACAGTGTGAATATATCTAACTCAGCCAAAATGGCCATACATAATGCGGTGTTGGTTCCAACTTTATTGTACAGTAGTGAGGCCTGGACATGCCCGAAATCTAATGATAGTAAGATAAATGCAGTAGAAATGCGATCTCTTAGAAATATGTGTGGTGTCACCCTTGCGGACAAAATAAGCAATAAAGAGATACGCAGTGTGACAGGGTTGCACGACAGCGTTATTTTAAAAATGAAGACAGGAATTGCGCACATAGTTCGGGCATATAGAAAGAATGAGTGAAAATCTACAGAGCGAAAGCGAGTGCTAAAAGAAGCCAAGGAAAACCAAGGTTGACTTATGAAGATCAAATAAGCAGAGTGTTAGCCGACGTAAATGTCAAAAGCACTCGCACACCTAGGAGAAAATGTGTGTCGAGAATGATGAGATTTGCGGAAGCGAAAGAAGCATGTAAGGACCGCGTCGCTTGGCGTCTTTGACTACCCCGTAAGGGATACAGCATGAAGATATATATGTAGTATGTATCAATATATTTATTTGTTAGAGAATGAACTTATTTCTCTACCATCAGTTCCTTAGCGGGTGTTTAAAGGCGAAAGGTCTTTATTTATAGACATTCGAAATTTATTAGGTTAATTTTTATTAATTTTATGTATTTTTTAATACAGGAAAACAGACAGTCCAAAGTCTCAAGCTACTGAACGGCTGTTTACACGCAAAGTATTCTTCTCTTCAGTTGTTATCAAGCCGATAATTGTGGGTTTCGCGTTACTCTTTTTCCAACAACTAAGCGGTATCGATGCTGTCATATTCTTCACCGTTGAAATATTTCAAAGTGCAGGTGAGTTTTGTAACCACTTCCTTTTCTCGTCAATTTTCATATTCTGTTTTAATTGTCCGTCCGAGCGTTTGCGTTTAAAGATTAACTTAGTCTGAGTTAGATTTTACCATAAGCAGCAACTCAATGGGATTCTTATGAGTTTCGTTTTACAGGATGATATGGAAAACATCGAAAAGCTGGGATTTGTACTTTCCCAGTTACTTATTATCTAGCCCAGCTGTCAAATTGCACGTGATGCTCATTAAATTATTGCAAATACGTATACATAATTACTGCAGAGACATTGTATTCTATGTTTTTGATATTTCTGTGAATATATTTATGTTAAATTACCCGTTGCGGCGATTTCATTCGTGTGGAATAATACATTAGTTGTAATCAGTGATTCAGGAGTTGTTATTCTAAATATTCTAAATAATTCCCCTTAGGGAAGGACATCCTACTTTAGGGTTTATCCCCTTAGGGTTTCAGCTAACTCCATATCAAACTTTATTAAAATCGGTTTAACAGTTTAGCTCTGAAAACCTAACAATTTCGCATATATAATATTAGTATGGATAAAGTACGAGATCATTAAATCTACACACACGTCACGAGAGAATGTAACTGCATAAATTCCATGCCCATGTGTACCAAGTTATATTCCAGAAACACCACTACAATGTTACGAGTGCCTCTATCATCGACGTCTAAATGATACTCTGATGTAGGAAGTACACTGGACGCAATGACAGCGACGATCGTGGTGGGACTTGTACAATTACTTAGTAACGGAGTCAGCACCATGCTGGTGGACCGCGCCGGACGGCGGCCGCTGCTCTTGATTTCGGCATCCATCATGTGCGCCTCTATGGGGTCTATGGGCGCTGCATTCTACTTCGAGTTCGAACACAATTCTTGGCTTGGGTAATTTTTGCTTGTAATTCGCACTCCCTTGTCCAATCCCGCATTTTAATAAGCGGTAATTATGTGTAGTTATTTAATTGTTTAACTAAATACATACCTCATTTGTTGTGGGTAAAACCCTTTGTAAATGTATTAACGTTCCCTAACAGAGGTAATTATGCGATCTGTCGATGTCTTACTTTATATTATTTAATATATTTATTATCCATTGTTTATAAAAACGATTTAGTGGCATTATATATACGACCAAATATGAGTTAATTATGTGTAAAATATCGTTATCTATAACTGAAATGTGACATAAATGTTCATAACACAGGAATACCCGAATATTATTATTGTTGTTGGTATAATTGTTTGTATGCTTAGATAACATTGCATACATATACAATATTATCAGTAACTGTGTGGATAAGTTATTCAAGAATGTTAATGGCCAACAATAAAATAAATTAGCACGTTTAAAAAAACAATGTTTCAGGCTTCGTATTACGTGTGCAACCATAAGAGTTATGTATTAGAAATACTTTTGTTATAGAAAATAATGGTTTCACGTGTTTGTAAATAATTTATTCAAGCAGAACGTTTTACGATGGCTAACGATAGTCGATTATATTTTACGAGTACATCTAAATGTACTATGTATAAAGTTAACTAGTGACAGATAGTAGCGAGGCTAACATGAATAAAGTCGTCAAATAACGATTTTCGTGAGACTGAGCAGTATTATACCGACAACTGGTATCGTCGTATTCAGTAGTGTTTCTTAAGTAAGGAAAACGGTGTTGTCAGTTGGTGGAGGAGGAAGCTATGACGCCACAAAGATGGCGATTCTTGGTTTAAATTTTGTCGAATAACTCAATAACTACTTAACCTATTTGGACAAATAAGAAATCATATGAAAGGTATTGAAATGTGTAACAAAAAACGTTAGACAATCATAAGTATAGGTTCAATATTTAAAAAGTTATTTGAATAAAAACAAAAATTGAAAATTGTTAATTTTTTATAGTTTAAATAACGTGTTAAAAATGCTATTTTTGCAAACTGAGTTACATAAACTTTTAAACTGTCGCGTTGTATTATAACAAACATAATATCGAACCTATGCTTATGATTGTTAAATGTTTTTTGGTCGTTATTTCAATACTTTTCATATGACCCTTATTCATCCGAACAGTTTAAGTAGTTATTGAGCTTTTCGACAAAATTTAATCCACGATGCTATCTTTGTGACGTCATATCTCCCCTCTGCGCCAACTGAGAAAGAGACAACACCGTATTTCTTACTCAAGAAGCACTACTGAATACGACGACACCAGTTGTCGGTATAATACTGCTGAGTCCCACGAAAAAATTTTTTTAATCGCTTAGTCTCACTACTCTGTCTATGTTACGAAACTGTTGCTTTTTTGGATGTTTGTTTGTGGTTTTCTTCGTATTTGATATGACATTACAATAGCCTCATTTTTGTGAAAAATACCATACACAAGACTATGATAAACGATCTTCAAATAAAATTTTGTTTATACAAGTATTGAAGATGTTTAACACGAAGTTTTTAATTTAGTTTTCTTTCAAAGATTTTACTCGTAATTATTAAAATCAAATTTAAAAGGCACCTCATCTAAATTTATCATTTTTGAGAATTTTTTTATCTCTCAAAAAGTAAAGGTAAAATACTTCTCAGACAAAAGTATTTTATATTTGAGAAGTATTTTATACTCTCAGAATAAAAGTAACTTAACTAAAAATTTTAAATATTTAAGTTATTAATAAATGTTGGTTAATTTTAGTAGGAAATATGTCAACAGACAAGTAGTGTCCAACGCGTACCAGCAAAGACATGAAAAATATAATTACATATATATTTTTACAGGCTTATTTACATCTAACCGATAATAGGTATATTTATTAGTAAAAGGTAATGATTTTTTTCTTGTGCCGGTACGCGTTGGACACGCTACGTCTTTGTAGATATAAATGCTCCTTAACTGGCGTTTAATTACCTATAGTTCGTAACGTTATAATTCCAAATTGCAAAGTTTTGAATAAGAACGTATTTGTCTAAAGATTGCAAAAAAATTATTTACTAAGGTCTCAGATTTTTTACAATAAATGTCAGTTTATTCGTTTTCATTCTGTTCAGTGAAAACAAGTAAATTTATTTAAAATTTTAATGTTAACTTTTTACGTCACAGGTACCTTCCCATTGCCAGCTTAGTGGTGTTTATGTTGGGGTTCTCGCTCGGATTTGGTGGTTTGCCATTTCTCCTACTCGGCGAGTTATTCCCGGCCCACCATCGTTCCCAGTTGTCGGCGATGGCGAGCGCAGTGAACCTTCTGTCCATGTTTTCAGTCATCAAATCTTATCATGCTCTCGACGTAAGTGTATTTTTAACTTAATTGGAACTTTAAACATCTACGAAGTAGGTATACAAATCTTTGGAGTTGAGACTATCTCTATAGCAAGCATATTCTCGTCATCGACTGTGTTTTTTTATTAGGAAGAGGTCATGAATTTCTATTTCATTCAAAGCTCAATACTGTAATAATAAATTTAAATCACCGCTGGCATACGGCATTTTATTCACAAAACACTCAAATCCGGTACAAATATTTATGTTGTTGAAATATTTACTCCGTAACCCCCTTTGATTAAAATGTAAACTTTGGGAAAATTGAGAAATTTGAGAATTTTCTCGACAAGAAACTCAAAATACGTCGGTTTTCAGTATGATTTTTGTTTACATGATGTAAGTATTATGTAAATGCAACAGTCAAATAGAAGTTAATAAAAAGAATTATGGGTTTTCACTAAGGTCATGTATTAACTGACTGTGCTAAGTAATTAGGAGATTAAGGAGATTAATTTATAAAAAAATATAGTAATTATTCATATCAGAAAATTTAAAAAATCATATTCATTATTGATAATATATAAAATTAGATATAAAATTAGATATTGATATTAATAAAATTATATATAGATAAAATTTCATGATGTCTTTAAGTAAAATAATAAAAGTAAAATAATAAAAATAATAAAGTGGTTTACAATGGTTTGTAGCAAAGGTTTAAATTATGATAGACAGATTATTCAATTGACGAACAAATTATTTCTATGTACCCTTTTGCACTCATCATACTAGGTACCTACTACCAATAATTCTTCAGACGTTTGGACTTTATTCAAATTCATTTCCTTGTATATTATTACCGAATAAAAAGCGACCATGAAAAATATCTATACCAATTGTTTACAGGCTGTGTTGACATCTGCCGGTACCTTTTGGATGTATGCGTGTTTTTGCGCACTGGCGTTCTTCTTTGTATTGTTCGTGGTACCAGAGACAAAAGGAAAATCCCTCGCCGAGATAGAGCAATATTTCCGCAAAAAAAAGAAGTCGGATATACATTTACAGACAGTCGCTTCAATATCATAGTTCGTTTTAAAAGTTTAAATGCCATTTCTATAGGTAGTCTTAACAATAAAACAAAAAATACTTAGTAAGTAGTTACCACAAGCATGGTAAAAAAAACATTTTAGGATTCTCTGATACATTAAAATTATCTCTGATACCTAAAAATTTACCTACTCAAATGCTTATCAATATCAAGTTTTCTCCTTAAAAGGTATACGTTATTTCTAATATTATGTTTTCATTTATATTTATTGTTGACTTTTTGTTTTTTATTTAAAAAGAAGTCTGTGATATAAAACCGACATTATTATTATTCTTTTTCATTTTCTTAATTAAATATGGAGCTATATTTGGAATAATTCATGATAATAATTCAGGGGTGAGTTTGAACTCGTGTCAGTGGTTATAGATTCCATCCCAACACTATTGACATATAAAGGCTTTATATGTAAGTAATCTCATGTGTGTATAACTACATGTCTGGAACTATTACAATTTTCCTGTTTCTATTATTAAAATTTAGCAGATAATTACTTTGTAGATAGATGATATTTTAATTTAATGATAGTTATAATTCGTACCTACGTACATAAAAATTACTAGGATATTTTGTTATAGGAACAGTGTTCCTAGACAAGTTGTCGTTTTACTGGAGTTCCCAGGATCTAATTGGCTGTATAATTGTATAAGCGTCGTGCAAAGAAAAGTGTAAAAAAGCTCCACCAAATAGCGCCTCAGTAGAGATTTGCTATTTAAAAAAGTGAACTAAATGGTTACGAAGTGGTCATTATTTCAATAAATTATTTCGATAAATAAAACTTCAAAATTATCCGTCATAACTACGACGTCTCAAATGAATTGTATCTACAAATATCTGGTGTCTGGTTGACTGGTCCGTTGGCTCGGTGGCCTTCCAAGTCGGGCCCCGGGTTCGATCCCTAGTCAGATCAATATTGTGAACGAACTTTTCTAAATTGGCTTAGTTCGGGTGTTACTTGGTTACTTACCACATTCACTATCACTTCTGTACTTTAAAACTCCCAAAAATTTAAAAGATAGAAAATCTAACCAAAATCACAACCTCACTTCTCCCGTTCCCGCCAAAAGTCGGTATTATTATATACTAAGTTCAAAGCTAGGTTAAGCTGAACACTATTGGATCACTATTGGTTGTTATGGACAGAAATATTGTTGTGATAGTAAGTTATTGATTCCTTAAATCTTACATGTCGTTGACCAATTATCGATAGCAGTTTAAATACTAAAATCTCTTGAGGCACTAATTAGGTGGAACTGTGGAACAATTTACTTTCGATGTCCAGCAACATCAGCAATACCTGGCCAATCTTGTGGCTCTCGCTACCTTGCTTGTGTATCCGTTGATTTGAGGACTAGTCAAGAAATTGTTATAAAATTATTACTTATATTGCTGAAAAAGGGCTGTTGTTTTGTTAATAATGTTTTAGCGTATGGATTTTTATAGCTAGAGATACTAAGTAATAATATATTGCAATAATTAAACCTCTAAATTTACACGTAGCCCTTAATGTAAGTCGGTGTAATTATAGTACAAAAGAAATAAGTATAAATGCACTCTATGTACATTTTTATATATATCTGTAAAGCGGTTTGCTTTCAGTTTATTGGTTTTATGGGTACCTACCAAACTATGAACAAAGGAATACTTAGATGGTTCGGGCAGTGCATACGCACATAGAAAGAATGAGAAGAAAATGAAGAAAGACTGAAGAAGAAAATATACAAAGCGAAAGCAAATGGTAAAAGATTTCAAGGAGGACCAAGCCTGACTTACGAAGATCAAATAGCTATTTGCTAACACTTAGCTGACGGAAATGTCAAAAGTACTCGTATACCTAGGCGAAAATGTGCGAGGAGAATGATGAGGAGGCGAAAGAAGTGTGTAAAGACCGCGAAGCTTGACGCTCCGTTCTCTCTGACTACCCCGTTAGGGATACAGCGTGAAGATACGTATGTAGATGTATGAGAGATTTAATTATTTTTCACATAGGCTTTCACCATAACATGTATTACGTGTGAGGCAGCCAAAATAATAAGTACCTATGTAACAAAAGTATTAATATTTAGATAATTTGACCACAATTTGTAATCATAAGGTAATTGTAATAAAGTAATAATGCTTTACGTCAGGTTCCATTTCTGTGTAGTTTCGTTCTGGATTGCGGGCCTTAGTGTATTGATTGAGTATGGTGGTTTCAATGACCTAATGGTAATATTTTGAAATGTTTCTGTTGTTATAGACCTTATGAGGAAAGGAATGACATTATGTAACATCTAAAATAAGCTTATACCTAAGTACCTATGTAATATAATATTTTTAAAGAGTCGTTTTGTTTTTAAAGTCACGTGTAGTTTTAATACTGGTAAGTTTTTTTGCAGATATAGTAGAATAGCGAGACTAATTGTGATCTTTATTAGAAAATAAAAAGAAGTATTATGTATAGTAATCTGTATAAGTTATTAAATTGTGATATATTTAGTTGAGAAATAAACATATGAAACAGTTAATTAGTATTGATTTTGAAACTGAACTCAACCGGGTTATCTCTATCTAATGTTTTCTTTCATTGCTACAATGAACAAAATCTTAAACAGATGGTAAAATAAATATACAATCTAAGTCTTATTCGAATTGAGACTGGTAGAGATGTATTGAACGTATGTATATCACGATCTCACGATGTCCTACTTTTGTAATGATATGTAGATATAGATTACAGTTAAAAACATATCCTATGTCGATTTTGTGTAGCTGCAGAGCTGCATTTATCTACTTCTATGTTATGAAATTGACAGTAATGATAACTTTTGTAATTACGTAAGTATTTACAATTTTTCTTACTATATCGTGGTGTCACGATATGGCGTTAGAACTCTCCCTTACAAGTCAGTCAGTCATGTTTTCACATTACCCCATTATTATAGGAAGAAAAAGGAGAGAAATCAGCAGCTTCCTCAGTGATTCCAAAAATGTAGTAAATCTTTCGAAATAAGATAACGTTAAATAGTAAATTTCCATTAAAATAGATAATATTTACTTATTGAAAAATAATTATCTACCATCTTTCAATTAACAGGCTCGAGACGGGTTATAACAATAATTATTTTGATTAAAGAAAAAGGATTTTCATTTTATAATTTACTATGTTCCGACGTCATTTTGTTACCATCTTTTTAGTTAGCTTTTTACGAATTTTATTTTTTTAATTTTTTTGTTACTTTGATTTCTAGTTTTTTTACTTTTTATTGACAACTTTTTAGTTTTATTTTATTTACTTTATATATTTCATATAGAGCAACTTCGTCTTTTATAAGCAATGCCATTTAAATGAGTACTTTACGAAATACAAAAGATTCATTCCTTACGTGCAACAAGAAATATGTAGAGATTATGTGTAATCATTTTTCAGGTTGTGTAATTCTTACACGGAACATATAAAGCTGTAGAGCAGAAGGAAAAAATATCTTGATTTTGAATTTAGTGATATGCCATTTAATATGGTATGCCACATACCACATAGCTAGATACGGATGAAAAAACAATACTTTTCTGCGCAGCCGGGTAAAATGTTGATCAACGATCCCACGGCGACATTTGTCGTAACAGCCATGAATCGAAGAGTACAGGTCCTGATTCTTGTTATTGAATAATTCAGCACTGGCTCTATCCCATATAGCGCCCGGGTGTAATCACCTTGGAGCCCTCTAGTAGGCGCCCGACCAAATTGTACTTAATACTTACAGTTATATTTTCGTCAGTGATCGGAAAATCGGGTGTAAATGGTGCCACTATAAAAGACGTGGGTAAGCAATAGCCCGTTTACTTCGCTTGTAGTACGCCATCATAGATCCGCGGGGTAGACTCGAGAGTAAACAGTAATTTTTAGGAAGGGAGGACTTGCAAGAATAAATGAGCACAACTTTTATTCCATTTAAAAAGTAAATGCAAATCACAGGACAAAGTAGTTATGGATACCATTTCGCGGACACATAGACACAAGAGTTCGCATTGGTAATTTTAGTGAGTATAAAATATTTACATTGAATATTGAAACCTTTGTTAGGTTATTTAACAAGAAGGAATCGGTGTTCACCCAAAAAAATGCGAAATATCCATAACTGCTTTTTATATACATTTGCGATCTCTACAGGCTATAGTAAGTTATTGAAAAGTAAACTGAACAAAGTAAAGTGTATCGCTGGCGGCATCGGCCAGAACGCGGATGCAGGGTCTTTCAGAGCGCCACGAACGACACAGGTTCGGCGCGGAGGCGTCGTTAGCGGCGCTCGGCCACCCCCCCCCCCCCCCCCCACCCCCCACCCCCCCCCCCCCCCCAAGACCATAAAACAGAGAGAGTTACAGAAGTAAATATCCATACAAAGTGCGCTCAAGCAACACACACATAAACATCGTTCACGGACATGTAATCTCAGATCATCTCGGAACAGTCTGAGCCGCTAGTATATTAGTATTCTGTGCTCTGAGCGTGATTGCCCGCGCGCTGCAATCGTACGCTTCGCGAGATTTTTCTGAAGGCGTACCGATTATCGAAGGAAATGGAGCAAAGAAAGAAAACGTATTATAACTGCTCAGTTAGTGGATGTTTGAACCCTACTTTAAACAGTGAATGCACATTTTTTAAACTACCAGTTGTTTTAGAAATATAAGAATTATGTCGTCACGACGTCAAGACATGATAGGCACCGCGTATTTCTTCTTATGTAGTGGTCCCAGTCATACCTCATAAATCTATTTTTAATGAAGTTAGTACTAGTTTTATACCAATCATTAATAAATATGAACGTAGCAAGTTAAACAAAAGCATGTATACTACATTCTACTTCTATTTAAAAAATTACATCATATTTATAATATTACACATAGCATTAATAATAATTTCTGCATTACACTTTTGACAACCCTTACACTATGTCCGAGAGTAGGTATAAAAATGAAGTACATACATAAGATTTACCTCTGTTACTCTCTCTGTTTTGTGCCAAGACCGTGCGCCTATGTGCGCCGTACACGCTGCACCATAGATAAAGCCGGCGCTGGTTGATTTTGTTATCTGTGTTTTTGGGGACGACATATGAGTGAGCAACTTAGCACTAACACGTAACACTAAGCTGTAATATTTACATATCAACATATTATTAGCATAGTATAATAAATGTGTTTCTAATGAACACAATCGCTGGGTGTTGTTTCGCTGTCGGAGCTTGCGCACGAGTGTCGCTGTTTTGTCATACATCGTACGTCACGCGACTGCACGACTTGTACTAACTACAAGTAGCATGACACCGATCACTGCACGAGTCATCCGCTATCGACAGCATTAATTTATACAGATTTAAAGTACTTTTAACAATGCGGTATATGATATTTTTAATAGTAAAGCTCGACTTTCACAATTTGGTAATTTAAGCTATGGGTATTGAACAACGGACAAATATAGCTCACCTTACCGATTGTAACGTAACGTACTTTTAATATTACATATTTTATTTATTATTTTAGACTGGGCTTTACTACTGACCATAGATATTTTCACGTAAAGTTTTTAGCAAGTCGTTTGTACCTTTGTTCGTTTTTTCGTTGTTTTGTTGTTCGTTCGGGGTAGCGGGGAGGGTATGTGGGAACCCTCTAGGCAGTATATCCACTAAAACCTGACGGTGCCAGGACCACTAAAACCGGACCAGGCCACTAAAACTTCTGCAACAGAAGTTAACATCGCAAAAGTGAAGGAAATAGTGACTGAAAATCCTCATTCAAGTTTGAGAGAGATAGCCGCCCAACTCTCTGTGTCTCACGAGTCGATCCGTACCATTTTAAATAATCACTTGGGTATGAAACATGTTGCCGCTCGGCTAGTCCCAAAAGACCTGAATTTTCTTCAAAAACACAATCGCATAAGAGTCGCTGAGGACATGCTAGAACGAGTCAATTCCGACCCAACATTCATGAAACGCATTGTTACTGGTGACGAGACGTGGGTTTACGAGTTTGACATGCAAACTAGTCAATAAGCTACGGAGTGGCGCCTTCCAACTGAACCGAAACCGAAAAAATCACGCCAAAGTCGAAGACATGTTGAGTGTTTTTTTAACTATCGCGGTGTTGTGCACTCGGAATTCTTACGGTAAATAAAGAATATTATTTGGGCGTTATGCGGCGTTTAGGAGAGCAAATCTTCCGAAAAAGGCCAGATTTGTGGAAAGAAAATTCTTGGATATTGCACCACCATAATGCGCCTTCGCACAAGGCCATCATTGTGAATGAATTTTTGACCAAAAACTCCACAAATACCATCGAGCAACCACCTTATTCACCAGATATGGGTCCAGCCGACTTCTTTCTTTTTCCTAAACTCAAATTATCACTTCGTGGTACTCGTTTTCATTCGGTAGAAGACATAAAGGAGAATTCGTGGCGAGAACTGAACTCAATTCCGGAAAAAGCGTTTAAAAAATGTTTTGATGATTGGATTATTCGTTGGCGTAAGTGTATAGCTTCTGAAGGAAAATACTTTGAAGGTGATAAAATAAATTTGGATGAGTAACTAACATTTTGTGTATTATTGATCTTTTCCCGGTACTTTCTCGACAGAGTAGTACATACATATCCCATAAAAGGTTGGCTATAAATTTACATATGTATATGTAATACAAACACTAAAATTATAAGTGTAACAAAATTAACCTAAAAGTAGAAACAACTGTTCAGAATGATTGAATGCATCTTTTCAATTATTTTTGACACGCGTTATATTGTTTAATAAATAATTCCATTTAGTTAAAACTAAATAGCGGTCGCATAAGTGTAAACAAATGAAAATAAGATTTATGCAATGCGCGATACAGTGTATTTTTGCTCAAATACACTACTATATACACACGTACGCAGTACGGGCAGTAACATTCTATTATGACGTAGGTATAGATATAAAAGTCAATGTTTCTCTGTCTGTCTGTCTGTTTGTTTATGTTCTTTTCACGCCAGACCACTTGTCTGATTTACGTTTTTTTTAAATTTATAGCTACGTTATCTGGCCAGGTTATAGTATATATTTTGTTACTTAAAGTAACGTAGGAAATAACCAGTGACGATAATGGTGAATCAAGGCGAAAAAAGAAGCTTTTAGGGCGCTTAAATGGCTTACGCTGAGTAAACCATAAGAGATATATCAAATTAATGTACTACGTAATTGTAGATCTTGAAAAGACCTACAAGAAAGTCTGCAATAGCATATGTCTATCTTCTAAAGATCATCCACGATAAGCATTTTTGTCTTTAAAATAACGCGAGTGGAGCCGCGGGCAGAGCTTGTTATATATATTACGTTAGCGTTTAGTGCGCTATATCCGCGTGTTCACAAATGTCTTATGTTAACGGGATTAGTAATTGCGCTAATTAGTACAAAGATACTGTACTTATTATAATTTGATTATTGAGTCAGGTTATATGAGCTTTCTGTTCATAAACTGATACAATTTATAGGATAATGGAGATGAATATGACATAGATTTTTACGTAACGAAGTCGTTATTTACAGATAGCATGTGAAGTTTGTTGTGAGGACTCTCACGGTGATGTTCGGCAGATGCACGAATACGCGTGACCCTATTGCCTTAGGTACTATTGATATCACGCTTTCCGATTCAAACCGGGCTATATAAACACGAGCTATTCAAATTTAATGTATTCCTTTGCCAATCCCAAGCAAGAAACGTTCATTTCTAATAAATAATTAACAAAATAAAAAGGGCTAATTTCGAATTTTGGATTTACATGATTAGGAATACAGTGTAAAGATGATTACAGTAAGTTCAGAGAAAAAAATTGTTAATTTCAAGTATACATTACGATATTTAAGTGATGCCATTGTTTTTTTTTTAGTTGGCTTTTTGGCTTAGCGCTCTTACATTGGCGACTATTAGGTGTGAACCTCCAGTAAACAGTTACCTACCTCCTGCTCAGAGCCCGCACAATAGGCCTTCATCGCAATATGGAACTCCAGGGTCAACTAATGGAGGCGGGTTTGGTGGTTCTGGAAGACCGGGTATAGGAAGCTCCAGTTCTCCAGACAGTTATTCCCCTCCCGGCCAAAGTCCCGGCCAAAATAATGTGGATACACAATATGGTCCTCCATCTGCACGAGGGTTTGGATCGAGTTCTGGAAATGGATTTGGATCATCAGCATCATCAGGGCTTGATAGACAACAGAGTAACGGTCATGGTCCTTCATTAAATAATAGAGCTGGAAGTGGAACAAGTGGTCAATTACAATCCACGTACGGTCTTCCAAATAGAAGCCAAGGAGAGAGAAGTGGAGGTTTTGGTATTAGCGGTACTGGAACTGGTCAGAAACCTGACAGTTCCTATGGTTCTCCAACGATTAGCAGATCACAATCGGGTAATGGTTTCGGTTCTGGAAATCAGTCGCCTAATCAGCGTTCTGAATCTCAGAGAGAGCCAGGATCTTCTTATAATACACCAAATGATATTGGATCTGGAGGAGGTCAAACTTTAGGGTCTCCATCTTCGTCATATGGTGCGCCCATTTTTGGTACTGGAGGAAACGGTGGAGGGCGTGGTTCAGGTTTCGATGGGAGTGAATCTAACGTAAGAATTTACGTTAAACTTTTATTGTATACTTAATTATAAATATCTTACAAAATATTACAATAAAAACAATTCACCATTTTAGGAGCCAGCTAAATACGAGTTTAGCTATGAAGTGGACGATGCTCTCACAGGTACTAAATTTGGTCATTCAGAACAACGAGATGGCGACCTCGCTACAGGGGAATATAACGTAGTCCTGCCAGATGGTAGAAAGCAGGTGGTTGAGTACGAGGCAGGCCTGCAGGGATACAAGCCCCAGATACGTTACGAGGGTTTGTTTATTACATTGGCGTTCATTCAGCGCCTACGAATTTAAAGGCTTTGTATAGGAAAAATTGAAGTTAATGTTTAACTCAAAAACATATTTTGAGGTATTTCAATGTTTCGTTCCAGTAAATCATCAGTATATATATACACATAATGTAGGTTTAACTAAACAAAAATAAAACTCCCATTAACTAATTAAAGACATTTTATCTAGTCGCTCTATATCTTCATTATTTACAGGTAGCAATGGTGGAGCTGGAAATGGATTTGGTGCAGGTAACATATTTTTACTTTAATTTAGCGTATATTTTTGAAATTTACTGTAATCAATTTTATTTGTAGAATGCATTTTATTCTCTACTTATTTTTAATTTCGTGTTGTAAGAGGTAAGACTTCACCACATTTAACTACGCAAAATAGATTAAAAGACCATTTTATAATTTACCAAAGAGTAAATTATAAAATTTGAACATTTTTGTTTCAAGCAAAATCTTAGCCCTTATAATCGTAACAGATTAAAGTTGCTTGCAGTGACTTGTTATAGCCTACGTAGTCACTTACTTCCAAATACACATTTGTGATTTTATCGATAATTATTGCTCTCATTTATTACTCATAATTAGCAATGCATATTTGTCACTTTTGGGAGTATTTATGACTTTTACTATTTAATTTTATTCTACTGTAATTAAAAAGTAATTTTAAGGTGCTGGTGGATCACAAAACGAAAACCAAGGTTATCCCCGTGGTGGACCTAGAAATGGAGGATTCAATGTTAATGGTATCAGTTCTTCACAAAATACGGGAGAACAAAGTGGTTTCAGTCACGGTTCTCAAGGCTTTAATGGTCAAATAGGAAATCAACAAAGTTCTGCTGGCTACCCAAGTGGAAGTTCCAATGGCAACGGCAAAAATGGTGAAGGCGGCTCTAATGGATATTCAGACGGAAGGCCTATTAATACTTTTGGTGGTCAATCCCAGGGATTTTCTTCTGGACCTGGCAACGGAAATGTTATTGGCGGTTCTGGTAGTGGTGGTAATGGCAACGGAGGCTACCCCAGAGGAAATCCACAAGGCCAGCAGGGTCGCGGACGTGAAGGAAGCAGTCGTTTAGGAGGTAATGATGGATACCCAAGTGGTGGACCCAACGGGCCAAGAGGTTCAGGATATTAAAACGTTTTAACTCCGACGACTACGCAACGATGACATTTTCAGAAAAAATTTTAGATGTATAAAGTAAAGGCATTATCAAGCATTGTAAATAAAAAACATTAAAAGTAATAAATTGTTTTACTACTCTTCAATGTATTGAATACATTACCGTACATAATAGAAAAAAATTGAATCAATGAGTAGATTCTATTAGTATTTAATAAACATAACATTATAATGAATTATTTCTTTGGTGAACACACATAATACATGCATTCGTTTAATCACAATGAACATTTTTGATACTAATCGTTATAGTATATAAATTAACTCATGGTTGGAATATATTAAACTTCAAATTTTTGTATCAGAAATTAAATAATATCATGGACAATATATGTCAATATAAACAAAAAGTTAAGCTTACGATAAATATAATAATACTCAGAAATATTAAATTTATTTTAAAGATTATAAAAAATAATTTAATTGTTTTTAATGTATTATGCGTAGAAATAAATGCTTCTAAATTATTTACATATGTGTACACACACACGCATATATTATATCTAATTAATTTAATTATTATCACAAGCAGTATGGACGTGGATTGTAAATTTTAATAAAGTTTAATCTAGGTACAGAATATTTTGGTAGTAAGTAGTTGGAATCTTGCAGGTTTTTTTTAATTCTGCTAATTTTAAGGAATAAAATTTTTAACTTATTATTTCTATATAAATTTTTCAACATCTTCGTACAAAACACATGTTATGTTACAATATGTTAGTCTGACATCTAGGTATTATATTATGACTTTTTGGAATCTATATGTGTGTGCAGAGAGTAAGCACGTGATACATAATAAGTTTTTCTCTGTGAGAAAAGAAATTGCTTAACAGAAATAGCTTGCATAAGTTCTCTTAGAATTCAATATTAACTTAATAAAAAATGTATGCTCAAAGAGGCCCAAAGTTATGGAAGTTCAATTTAAACTCTACGTAGAACTGATTTATATAGTTATATAATAATCGAAGTGAAAAATCTCATATTCTATATACGTTTATATAATTTGTAATAAAATTATAAACGCTAAAATTGTGGAAATTGAACTTTTTACAATTATAGCATAATCGGGATCTGCATCTGAAAAAAAAATGTTGAGTAGGTATTAATTTAACAATAAACGTGCACCGTGGAATGCCAATAACGTGGATGATGAAAAAGACACTGCAAAGTTTTAAAAACCAATAATTGCCCCTGTACTTATCACAGTTAGCGTAATTAAACATTCGCAATTATTAGGTAACTGGAACATTAGTCTACTATATATCGTAGCCTATTTGTAGTTATCGTAGTCTAGTCGTAGTTTTTCAGTAGAAATTGATAAAGAGACAAAAATTGGAAAATATTTGTTTAGCACTTTGTTTTCTAAGGGTTTTATATTATTTGAAATTTTTGTTTTTTGTTCTGTATTGCTACAAGCATAATGATGTTTGTTAAACTTAACTATCGCCAGAGGATCGTAGCTGTGGGACGTTTTTTTAGATTATGGCTTCCTCGATTACAGGCTTTGCCTGTAAAAAACTTTTACCTCATAAAAAAACATTTGCAATAAAGTACTAAAATTGGTCATTGTACATTGTAAACAATCTACAACGACCAACAAACAAATGTAAAAATATTTCAGGCACATATTTATTTACATAAAGATAAAAAAAAATACGTTCATAAAACTCTAACACAACTAGTTACAAACGTACAGCGAAAATATTTTTGAAAAAATATTTTCTCGTATATACTGTATATACTGTACTGTACTGTACTGTAGTTTTCGTGATGCCAAAATAAATATTTTTAGACTCTTTGATTGTAAGTCGGGTCATCGTACGAAACTACAAAATAGACTTTCGTTGATTTACAGATTAAATATCAACAAACAAATGTCAGGGAAAAGAGCCATGAGTAAAGTTGCGGGCAAGTTGCGGGCAAAAGTAAATGAGAATGTAAAAATGTATGTGTGACTGTTACTTATAATATTATCCCATACAGCTTTCACTTCACTAGAAACTTATTTCAATCGTTTTCTAAATCAAAAAACTATTGTCAGATTCCGCGGCAATATCTATCGTCACATTTATCGCAGTTAGAATATATTATTTGGTTGATTTCATTGAGTTTTTAGAGACGGCATTTTTAAGTTGAGGAATAGTCTATTATAAAAACAAGGGAGTTCATTTTTCGATCATGTTGTAAAAGTCACTGAGGCTAACAGCAGAGAGGAGGGCTTTTTTAGTTGGTTCCAACTTCGTTCGAGTCGTTCGAATTCGAGGTTTGAGTCCAATACTATTTAGTCAGCGTAAACTCCGGCTGAGTGTCCGTGGGAATTTTTCGCTTACCAGAAAAAAATTAAAATTAAATTAAAACATTGGAGTAGTTTAACACTTATCCTATATCTTATTCTATCTTATTATACATGTAGATATGTTCTATATCTTATTATTAGCTTTTTATTTCATCTTTAGTAGTACATTCAATAAATCAATTTCAGAAATTAACACCTCTATGGAGTATGAGTTTTACCTGCATTAGGAGGTTCGGTAGTAGCAAGAGGTAATTCCAGTCTTGTAGTTTGCCCTAGTTCTTTATATGCATCTGTTAGTTTAGTTTTAACGTCTGACTCACTCTCCTGTAGTAGAACGTGATCTTGGATTGCTCCTGGTTTTCTCACTTTATGTTCTGCTACTTGTTGATATAAAGGTGCTATTGTTGCGTGACACTACGATACAACAATAAACACATGTAGGTATAATATTCTTAGAATATCACAATCAAATATCACAAATACCTATTTATGGGCAGTATCAAAATTGTAATCCTCGGGATCTTCACTTTCTATTTACTGTATTAATTTACTCACTCAGCTGCCTTTTAGCGAGAACTTTTACTTTTACTATAAAGTTTGATGTTAAAAGTATGTTTATTTATAAAATTTTACTTTGTACTTACTTTTAGTTTTATGATGCCGTGTTTGAAATGCGATGGCATCACAGTAAATCTCATCTGCAAAATAGTAATCATTGCGTCACTCCTTTCAGCTGACAATCTGTACCACGGCCCTTGTAAGTATTCTTTAGGGACCGGCTGATCGTTTAACAGCCATTTGAGTTGGGTTTCCGGTCGAGACCCTGACGATGTGCAGTTTACTACGGCCCTGTCACCTATTTTGTATTCTGTTTGATAACCGGTTATTTGTGGACCATTTTCAGGGAGTACTGAAATTACAGAAGGTTTTTCAATTTTAGTGAAATGTTTCGTGATCTTGTTTTTGTCATAATGCATAAGAAATTTCTTTATGACATTACCACCTAGTTTAGTTTAAAAGAAATAGCTCTTCTGTGAACACGTATACATGTAAAATTCATTTTAATAATAAACACAAACATAAATAATATAATAATAAATATATTAAAACATATGCATACTTTGTTATCAAATTTAGTTCGCTTGATTTCTTTTTATTCAAGTTCCTATAAATCGAAATGCTATATGATATACGATTATATTATAATTAGATACTGCTTTTCTATAACGGGCAAACAAAGGTACTTTGATTTATCGCTAAGTTTATTACTGAGGTTCTACAGATATACATAACAGATACATACAATAAAGTTAAAGATGAGAACAACTTACAGTGTATAGATATATATTTTTGGTCACTGTCAGTGGTGAAAAATGGAACTTCTCCAGAAACCTCACAGCGATAGAGCCCTTCCGACTCT
This sequence comes from Zeuzera pyrina, assembly GCA_907165235.1. NCBI lineage: Eukaryota > Metazoa > Arthropoda > Insecta > Lepidoptera > Cossidae > Zeuzera > Zeuzera pyrina. The sequence goes on along the minus strand of OU015625.1, from coordinate 18,869,371 downwards.
TTTGTAAGGTGAACGAGTGTTACCACATTACTGGACGAACGATTCATCTGAAATATGTTTTAACGGACCAATATAATATTGACACATACTAGTACAAGATCCGGCTGCTGATTTCGGCAGGAATCTGTTTTTTTAATGAAACTTAATTCAAATGAATTGTTGATGACAATATAATATGTTGCTGCCGGGTTGCCTATCAAAAATTAGCCGCAATTGCCTTTAATTAAATATTTCGTAATTAATTTATTTTAATGAATTCCAGCTATATGTTTTATAATGAATTATATATCATTCGAAAGAAAATGATGTGAAAAATGTTAAAGAAAATGGTTGCCAGCTCTCAATTAGCCGCAACCTCTAGGTTGCCAGGTGTGAACAGGTTTGTTTTTGTTAATTATCATGTTATCACTCATCGTGTTGTTCAAGAAAATTATGTATAAAATTGAAGTTTAATTTTTGCTGAACATAATAGTGTACCTGTAAAAAAATGGCTGCAAGTAGTGGTTGACATTATTAGAATGAACTACTCTCTTATCGCATCCTAGCTGCAAACTATCAGGGTAATGAAATATGTATTTCATAATAATAACATAAAAGAATGATTACGATTTTAGTAACGTCTATTAAAACATATAAATCATACTTTTTTACAAATAGTTTTTATTAAAAAAATATTGTGATAAAAAATATGAAATTTATTAACTTAATTTTATGAATTAATTTACTTTTTGTTATTAAATTGTTTTTTGTTTATTATTATCATCCTCTTCTTCTTAATGGCAACCACTACTTCCGGCAATTTTAATCAAACTTCAATTTAATACATAATTTTCTTGACAAACACGATGAGTGCAAATAATTAACAAAAACAAACCTGTTCTCAACTGGCAACCTAAAGGTTGCGGCTAATTGAGAGCTGGCAACTATTTTCTTTAACATTTTTCACATCATTTTCTTTCAAATGATGTATAATTCATCTAAAAAACATATAGCTGGAATTAATTAAAATAAATTTATTACAAAATATTTAATTAAAGGTAATTGCGGCTAATTTTTGATAGGCAACGCGGCAGTAGCATATTATATTATCATCAACAATTCATTTGAATAAATTTCATTAAAAAACAGATACCTGCAGAAATCAGCAGCTGGATCTTAGACTTTACGTTAAAACTTATAGTATGTTATGGTTTATTGTGATGGTTTACTTTGGACATTTATTTAAAATATATATCTAAACTTATTTAGATTTTTACCTTTATGCACAGACTTTATAACTCCAGATAGCCTGTCCTGTACTAGGAAGTAAGTCAACAAAATCGAATAAAATGTATAAATGTCCGTGTTTTTTTTGTAACGAAATGGTTTCCGATTAGCTTATCTGATAACAAATGTGTGCCGTATGTATGTACAGGTGAGTCGGCTCATCTGATTTATCTCGCCGTTGCTGCTCGGACACGGCACTGGAGTTATTTCTAGTTTTATGTTTTTTTTTATAGTATGTTGTGAAGAACACAAACAAACAAAAAATCTAACTGAAACTAAAGTTGAACTGAGGTCCATGTACATTTACAATTTCAATGCTTAGAGAGCACTTCAGATTGCAATATGTTGCAACCCTGAGTGCTAAGGTGTTAATGCCTCTTTCGACAGAAGTTAGATTCTGTATGTTTTTTTTTAAAGAGAATGTATTCCTTTAAACCTATAAAGGAATATGTTTTGCCTTTTATTTCCTCCATTTTGTATTTTATAATTGTATTGCAAAATAAGCAAGATAATTCATTTTGTTTGGCATATTTATTATTGAATTGTCTTATGTTGACTGTCATGCTATTGTTTTCAGTTTTCACTTGACTGGACTTGACATAGCGTAAGGAAACGTCATCACTTCTCAGAAATATCTATCGAGCCAAGATTGAGCCTATTGAGTACTGACAATGTAAAATACGTGACAATTTAAGACGTTTGTGTTTACAGATAAAGAAAAATAACACAGATTTTCTTTATTTATTCTCATAATTTTGAAATACATTTATTAATATTAAAAATGCATGCTATTTATAGTAATGCATGAATAGCAGAAAAATACAATGGCTTTAGAAGAGTACTTAACATTTGTTGAGGTTTATCTAAAAACGAATCAAAAACTTTGTTTATTCTAATTCGTACCTATAGGCTGTAACTGATCTTATTTTCTGAGGATCAATAGCATCATCCACGTATTGACAATGAGCGTTGAAGCCCAGATGTCCTGGGGGAAATCTACATTGTCTTAGAATCCACAACGAATTTAATCAGAAGAAAAATAGGAAGAGTGGGAATAAATGTCCACAATGGTAATAATGTTTATGATAAATTATGTCGTTATAAATACATGTGGAGACAACATTTTGTTCATGACACGGAAAAGACGCAAGCGCGTCATTTCATTAAGTTCAAAATATTGTATACTTTTGCAAGTAAATAATCTATGACATAATTGTGCAATTTTCACAGACTCGATATGGAAATAAGTGTTTATTTATTCCGGTGCTACTATTGTAAAAATGTAGTCATTTGACGTTCCGCAGCTCTGTAGCCCGGCGGGGTTATTAATATAAAAATTTGCAGACAGCGACAGCAACGCGATCACTGCGCGACCAGTGCCTAATTGTAATAAAAAATTGATATCATGTATGACGATTGCGTATCTATTATTCTATGACCGTAAAATACACTTTTCGCGATAGATTTAGTGCCACTCTACAAATTACATTAGACGAATTCTTGTTTTGACAGCAGATATCGCACGATATTGGCTGTCGCATGCTGATTGCATATTATAAACAATAAGCGTGCCGGTCAGAAATTGGCTACAGTATACCCCGCTTGTCGTAAGAGACAAAAGAGGGCGATTCTGTCTGCGAGGTTCCAGTCGTCTACCCATGCGACATCGAGGACGACGACAATGCATTTAGGCCGCACTCAATGCACAGCGTCCGATTATTACAGGGATTTTAATGAGTAAAAGCCCCACATAAAACCCAGTCTCTTCCTCAGAGAGGTTGGGTATCTGTGTTCAGGTTCTTTTGACACTACAAAAAAAAACCAGTGAAATGGAAAGTTGATATTTTCGGTCAATGGAAGTTATGCACATTGTGTAATTAGGTAGATTCCGGTAATAAAATTGTTGTCAGTGTTCTTTTTCAAAATTGGGAAACGAAATATTTAAGGAATCACCTCGGTTTTTGTTACGCAAACAGCTGATAGGAACAGGCTGATAGGAACATAGTAACCTAGTAACCAGGTACTTACTATACCTGTTCCGTATCAGCTGTTATTTCATGTCTGTGCCTAAACAACTAGGTCCTAGTTGCTTAAGCACAGATATGAATTTAAAATTTGTGTTTTTTGACTTCGCGTGTTCATTTACGGAACTCAATTAGAAAGTCAAAATTTTTTGAAACCATCATGTGAGGGTTATCTAATAAAAATTCTGTATTAAGACTTAAAATGAATCATGAATTTTTTTAGAAAAAGTTAAAGTGTGTCTCCAGAATTACCACGCAAAAAATCTGAAAAGATTCATGAATGTTGAGAATATGTGTAGGTGCATATTGTATGAAAATTATCAGGATTTGATTATTTCATATCTTTTTTTAATAATGAGTAACCTCTACAGCAAAATTTGTTTTGCGGCTAGTGTTGAAATGACCGACAGTGTGAAACACTAATTGCGCCAATACGATTTACATTTTGCCACTTTTTGAAACTGTAAAGATAATTAAAATAAATACCATTACAGTTAAAGTTAGTAAATTACAGTCATTTTGATTATTGACAACGTTTTCCAATTTTAACCGATATGGGATATAATTAAATTAACAAATTAGTACATGAACCTAAACTTACGTCTACTAACACACCGGGCATATAGAAATATTTTATAGGCGGGACATTTTTTGGCGTGTATCGATAGAACTCCCTTTTATCCTTGTACCACTTCACAGAGTACAAGACATCGTCCTCCATATCAAATTCACACCCCAAGAGCGCGTCCTCGCCTTCGGCGGCGTGAGTAGGCACCCTTAGTTCAATAAGACGAACGCTTTGTACTGGATCTGTAAAAAATTATAAACCATTTTCATGAGAGAAAGAAGAATATATAATGTGCCAGCTGCTTCTTCTGTCTTAGGTCGATCAAGGAATAGGATAGAACATGGGGCCTTTGTTGTAAGCAGTAATTGGAATCGTGTGATCAAATGTTGACGACCTCCGTGGCGCAATGGCTTAGCGCGTCGGAAAGTAAACGGGGGTTGCGGGTTCGGTTCCCGTCTCGAGTCTGGGTGTTTATGTATAATAAGTATTTATTTACAAAAGAAAAGTATATAAGTAGTATATCAGTTGTCTAGTACCCATAACACAAGCGCTGTGCTGCTTACTTTGGGACTAGATGGCGCTGTGTGAAATGTCTGAGTATATTATATCTGAGTATACTGAGTATATTAAATGTTAAAAGTACGGATACGCCCAAAGATTTCTGGAGTTCGATTCCGGGAATAAATTGTTATATGTGGTAAAATAAAATTGTATTCGTTTGTAATACTTCAAGGTGTTTTTCTACTACACTACACACGAATACAATAATTTTCTCGACCTCACCCGTGCCAATATGTATTTTAATAATACTATAATCAAATCAAGTCGAATGGGTCAGTATGAGATGTCGTTATTTTCTTTTTGAGATTTCGACACAGATCGATAAAAATGTGTGTAACAGTAAAAATTCAGTTCAATAAAAATGTGTGACTTTTTCGAATTTTTACAAGCGTTTACTTTTGACAGGCTTTTGCACCCGTCACATCACTATACAGTATAAACTAACGACTATATAGGCTAACAAACTCTCACTAAATGATTCCGCTTTGCTATTGTTAGCCAAAATACAAATGCTTTAAAAGTGGTATAAAACCAAAAAAGGTGTGATTTTGTTGCGCCTATTAGCTTTGCTTATACTTTTGTTAACTCCTAATGTGAAATAGATTGAAGTTATTTTACGTTATAAAAGCACGCATAGCGGAGAATCGAATGCGCGTTCTAGATCTTAAGGCGACGCATTGATAAACAATAATTTAATCCAAAATAGACCTGGGGCCCTAGACAAGCGGCTGAATTGACGTAAACGCTAGTAGAATAGAATGACAAATACCGCGTGATTTAGCGTAACGAATTTTAAATTGGTTTTCAAACGTTATTAACTTTCTATTAAATCAAACGAAAAGTAACGTCGTGTGAAAAGCACTGCATAAAACGTAGCCAAATGGCACTTTTGAGGAGCAATAAAGTCAGCAAGCGTTTCGATTTTACGAAACGTTTGCCACTTGTCTAGACGCTCAGGTCTATGCAAAAGTGCGCGGACTAGCTTACGAAATATACAAAAAAACAGTTATTTTCGTTTATTTTAAAAACCATAATAAAATTTAAAAAATCCAACCGTCATTTTGAAGAATATGTTTAGATTATACTATACAGAAAATTTGGGAACACTAATCGGTCTTATTACTCCAAAAAATGTAAATCTCTGTTTTAAAAGAGGTTTATTTGATATTTTTTTTTGTGTTACAAAAGTTAACCAATCGTTTATTGCAACTAGTCAAAATAAAGTCGAATAAATGAAGAATCAAATCAAATCAATATCGTAATGTACAATAAAATTAAAATATAATTAAAACTATTGTAATACTGTTAGAACAACTTTTGTACACAGTTACATGACAACTAATTAAATTGTAATAGATATATGAAAAGGTTTGACAATAAAATAAGAGAAATAATAATAGCGATTGTGAGCAATAAATGGTTGAAAAGTTTTAACATTACGCAAAGGGCCGTCACAAGTTTCATAAACTCAATCTAAAGTTATTTCATGCTGTAGTCGTACTCCGCACATTATCTCCTTTAATGTAGGTTCTTGAGATATAGAATAACAACAAACCGAATCTCAAATTACATTTGTCGCAATTATCAAAAGAAACGAGGTTATTACAAAATTTGCTCCACTAATTACAGAATTTATTATAAAAATATGTAAAAGTATAATATAAAATTTTATTCACACTAACCAGATGGTACTAAATGTTCAAGATGTTATTGATTTAAGCAAAATTGAGCATAAAATTAGTAATGAATAGGTTAATCTTATAAAAATTAATTATTTAACTATTGTTTAAAATAACTGTCTGCATCGAATATGAGATAAAAAATCAAATTATGTAAACACACATTTCTGTTAATTACCTTGTTTCCGTAGTAATAGTGCGATTAAAAATAACGTGCTCGTACGCATATTTCTTTTGCAACGTTCACTGAAAACTTTTCACTATGAATACAGTATGTAATATTACGTGTGGATTCAATTAACATAATAAACACACATATTGATGTACTGCAGTAATATGTACAGTCTCACTTAATATCCTCATGGCACTAACATTACAGAAAAAATTGATTTGCTTATATTTAATTAGTGAATTACAGTCACACCTAAATATAATCGATTGTGCAAACTTGACGATAGTTAAAATCTACCGTTTGCGGTGGTATTGAAATAGGCCACATAATTCCGACGGCGATTCTATATTTAAATCCCGTCGCGACTGTGCAACGCATGCGCAGTGACGCCCCGGTATTATAAAAATCGCGTGCCGATATTTGCACCTTTAATAAAGTATGACAATATTGTATCAGCTTTTCCTCGAACTTACATTTAAAAATTATCAGAAAGGAAGGGCTGGTTAAGCACCCTTTTTTAATGAATCCGCAACATGTTGATCTGTTTATAATATTATAGGGGTATGTTAATAAGTCAATTATCCCCCTAATGACTCAGTACACAAATATGTTTTACTACAGTCAACATTGTGCGTGTGGGGTTTTTAATCTTTGGTTTAAATACGTTCATATTAATTTGATTTAATTTTTAGTAGGTTCTATTTGGAGAGCAAGATATTGATATTTTTAGATTTCTGTAACCAACATGGCAAAGTCGACCCTTATAGTTTCATCATGCCTACTTATCAGTTTGTCCGTCCGTATGTCACAAGTCACAGATTCATTCTGACATTTTGAATCTTTTAAACCTATTTTTATAACTTTTTTTTCAAGTTGTTAGGGAAACCTAACTTAATGAGTATCATCTTCGGGTTTTTTCGGGTCTTTCGTTGTAACTCTGTGTTACTGTTATGTATGTCTACCTATTGTAAATAATTTTCATATACTTCACATTGTTTTCGTTACTTATTTTTATTTAAACACGTATATAAAATAAGTAAATAAAATCCATTTTAAAATTGTATTCTGTATTTAAATAGTTTCTCTATTCGTCGAGCTCGCTTCTAGGCGAATTCAATTGTACAAAATCGAACATATCCGGCTAAATCCGAATGTCCGACAACATTACTTCCAACAGCCACGTCACATATTCGATATGAAGTTATTATTAGTCGTCTGAAGTTAATTTTATTTAATATTTAATTATTTTTTTTATTTATCGAATCTCATGTAAATAATAATAATAATAGTTTATTAATCTTTTATACATTGTGAACAGTGGCGTAGCGTGCCTTGGAGGGGCCCTGTATCAAAATTAGTGGGGGGGCCCAAATGAAGGATACAGATTTCTTACAAAAGAAAAAAAAAGTTATCACTTCCTCCTAGAAATTGAGTTAGCCAAACAATTCAAATTAAATATACACTTTTCTTGCCTTTTTTCGGCAAATTGATTTATTAAATCATCTATAGCTGAAGGCGATTTCAGTTTTTCTAAAATATCTGCCTCTATAGACAATAGAGACAAGTCTGATAGCCGTTCCTGTTCCATCGAAGTCCTTAGGTAATTTTTTATCAGTTTTACGCTACTGGTAGATAAATAGGTAGGTACTTACCATTGCAATCTAAATCACTCACAGAAGCTGATTGCTGAAAAAATGAAGAAATTTTGGGCATTTTTTTTAACCTCCTCCCTTTTCTGTTTACTTTTTCTTTTCATAGCTCCACTGGGATAATCTCCTTTCCTTTCACTCATTCTTTTCACAAATCAAACTAATTAACCAATAAATAATCAGAAGAACAAGATTGTATTGTATTACAATGTAATAACGTTTAAACCGGAATGAAATAAAACGCGTAAATATTGCTCTCCGTGGTTTGTCATTGTACATCGGTTATTGCGGGATTTTAAGTGAATGACTTAAACGGGGCAATCTCGCAATAACCGATGTAGAATGTTGCCAACTTTTGGGCGCACGCTTAACCCAGGAAAAAAGAGATTGCTTTTTTGACTTTTGTCATTTCTGAAGTGAAAACTCTATAGGCACGTATGACCATTTTTTATATGTTTTTTTTCCCGGGAAGCACGAGATTAAGTGACATTGTGGATGATTGTGGATAACATTTTACTAATTTTTGCTTACACACGTTAGGGGCCTCTGTAGCCCGGGGGCCCCGTATCATTGATACGGCTGATACGGCGGTAGCAACGCCCCTGATTGTGAATTGTGAATCAATATATGTTTAGCCTCTGCAGTAACAGGCTTATATTGTTTGTAACCAGGAAACGGCGCCAAAGGCGCTAAAGAATAATTAAACCAATATACCTACCATAACTATAAGTTATTAATAAATGCAAATATAAATTAAAATATTAAGTGAGTATTCGACTGTTGATGTTTGAGTGTATAAAAGGATGAGTTGTTATTGTAGATATATAGTTGTAAGTTCATCAAAATTTTACTATTTGTATAAATATACACATACATGGTATAATTTTAATGAAAATATGACATAACATGCATAAAATAAAGCTGTAATATATGATTACTATTGCTCGTTCGTATTATATTCTAATTTTCAGTGGTTTCTGTTTTCTCATATAGATGAGTTTTTGAAGTCAATTGACTTACTTTCTTTTTGTTTTTTTTTAACTGATTTAACTGAGGGATATAATTATTAATTTCTCTGTCATATTTTATTGTCGATTAAGGGTCTTAAGAATCGTTGATATCTTTGACTGAAGCAGTGCGGAATTTTTTATCTTAATGATGCACAGTTTTTCGACGCTTGCTAAATGAGTAGTTTAAAATACTATTAAGTATAACTATAAATAGTTACAGATAGTCACAAATAGTATGTTTATGATTATTTGTGACTATTTAGTATTCGTATAAAGATATTATGTGTCTTTGACCTTCACACGAACGAAGTCGCGGCCAAAAGCTAGTAACAGCATAATTTCTTAATATGCTTAAATATTTTCAACGTACAACAGCAACAGCATATTTATTTTTGGACTAATTCTTAACGCGCGTGTAATTACAACCAAAAACAGAAAAGCTAGGTCAAATGTCATAAAAATCACTGGATTTGCAAATAACAAATATGAAGGTGGTTGGCGTTCAAATTTCATCGAAATACAACTTTGATATTCTCCAGGTTGTTTGTCGACATAACAATATTCTACGGAACTTTGTCGATTCTTTAATCTAAGCTGATCTAGAGAAAAGCTAAGAAACAATTTTATGAACTATTAGCGTTACGACATAAAAGTTTCTATAAATATCCGCTAGATGTCACTACATGTCTCAAGCATGATGTTAATTTTATGGTACCTAGATTTTCGTAAGTACCTATACCTATAATATTGCCAACCTGATTGATTCATCATCGCTGATCCCAAATCGCAAAATCTTAGTATAACTTGCTGATTTAAGCTAGACTTGTGCAATAGGTTACTTTTATAACACAATAATCCACCACCACTATCGGATTAACCACTGTACTTATTCAGTTTGATTAGCATTTCCCTTGATGGTTTTAACTACAATTATATGTACATGTCTTATCTGTTAAGCGCGCACTATTGCTTACAACGTGGTGAGGCCATGAACGCGTACTATCAGCTGTACATCCTAAATACTAATGTCCACACGCGTAGTCTTGCGGTTTATGCAGTTTTATTCGTCGGCGCTATTACTTTTCTTTAGCTCCTCGGCTGTGAAATTGTGTTATGGGGATGCCCATTAAGATTTATACAATGGTCTTCCTTTGCCCTTGTCGAGGAGCCAAAGAATCTTCAACAGAACGCACCAGAGCCCCTCTTTTGGTGTGTGGAAGCCCATCTTGTGGGACAGATCGGCTCCCTCAGCTCCAGCACGTACTATAGCACTGCGGCTCTCACGCGCAGTTATTCTTCTCATGGATTTTTTGGAGTGGACCACCAGTTACTATAATGATCGGTCGTGACTCCGAAGGCTTTAATATGTCTCTGATAGTCGAGTATTAAGTAAGAAACAGACAGACATAAACATCAATATGCCATCGATTGTGAACTACAGGTTTTCTTAAGAGCCCTTTGACATTTTTGTGCGAAATAGTGATATTTTGACGCTCTAATTCTCCGAAACCTTAAAATTTTTAAATATTCTGCTGAAAGTTTATAATAGCTTCATTTCCGTTCCTGAATTTTGGTGTGCCATATTTTTATATTTATTTTACAATCTTACAATAACCGTTCTACGAAGTCAGTTTACAAGGAAAATTCTTAGACGCGCTACTTTGACGTCCTAGTTAACATTGTTTCGACGAGTTCTAACAATTTCTAAAATTATATGAAGATCAAGTACATATTCTTATTGAATATTGCTGTTGTGGAAATGTCATAAATTTTTTCCTTTTTACAGAAAAAAATATTTAAAAAGACTTATTTGAAGGATGAAGTGACGTGATTAAACGTCGATTTAGTCCAAAAAAAGCAATAACTTGTAAAAAAAACGATATGAAATGAAACTTCATTTATTTAATGTATGACAGAAATTATTTTTTTAAATAATAAGTGTAAGTGTAGTAAATATAATAAACATCATAAAATCAGTATAAAATACGCATTGTTTATGTGTGTATTTCAGACCCGCGCGAGCGCTTATGGAGGAAAAAGAAATTTATGCGCTCTTCATAACGAGCGATCGTAAGCGAGAAAATTAAATAGCGACCCATATATGCCGACTGACCTCTTTTGATCCTGTGTTGACTTCTTTGTTCCATGAGCTTATTATAACTTTCTGATTTCCTGCATTTTTTCTTAGGCATGTAAACATTGTGTTTTAAATATAATCACTAGTAGTAAAGTTAAATAAAAAAGTTCTAAAGTAATGCTGGCTTACAAGAAATATTGCAAGCCGGATATCAAGATGGCATCTATTGTATTTATAACAATCTATACATATCAATAAAATGGAATTGTCTGTCTATAATTTTGAAATAAAGGCTTTTTCTTAAGTTTATATGGTTATTTGCGTGTTAACCAAACCCAAACAATCGTTTTTTAAATTTTTGTCCGTTGATTCGACCTAATCTTCAAAACGGCTGATTTGATTTTAACATGACATTCACTGGAAAATGGAGAATTTTTCAACAATAATCTGAGCTTCTTATATAAAAATTTAAAAAATATACAAGTAAACTGTAAGTTGATCCGGACCTGTTAATTAAAGATATATAAAAAAGATAACCCGAGAGGCACGCATGACACTAATGGGAACCAAAACATATATTTTACAATTTTTTTCTGTCTGTCTGTTTGGATATGCAATATATATGTACTTAAGCATCTCACATTAATTACTGCAAGAATTTAAAGATGGTTTTCATAATTGCATTTCTTTTAGAGTGAAGTTGCATATTAAGTATTTATATCCGCCGCCTAGAAGTTAAGATCTAAAATGAGCTCTCTTTAGTTAAGTTGCATCTGAAATATGGGTTTATTTTGAAGTGGTTTTTCCGTTGATCTCATATTTTTTTACCGTAAACATACATATAAGCAAAGCAGACATCTATATTTTATTATAAAACAGCAACAAAGCCATATCTGTACATTGACGACCTTTTTAAAAACGAATGAACTAGGCATTTTAGGCTTTTCTGATCCCAAAATAAATATTTATAGAATTGTCTGTGTGTTTGTATGTTTCTTTCTTCAAAGCTAAGAAACTGCCATTGAATTTCTATACGAATCTCTCTGTTTGAAGAACTGGATTTTCACTTACTCAATAAAGTGCATATCATCACGTTTACCTTTATTACAACGGTGAAAAGTTATTTTTTATTAGTAAAGAATGCGAACTTGGGTTTTGATTAGTAAAGGATAATTATATCTAATCATGACTACGTAACTAACGATTTCTAGGTAACTGATCCTAATACTAGTAGTGCTAGACAGGTAAATACTTACCTCTATTCAAACTTTACTTTTGAAATAGTATCTATATTAAACATAATAATATGTAAAGAAATACAATATTAATTTGTCGTAATGAATGTTATTGTATTTCCTTTACATGCATTTAAAGCGTCGAAAACACTTAATATTATCTAAATATCTATCTAAAACGAAAAAAATTTAATAACAAAAATCGAAACTTTTGATTCGAAGAGGTATCAAAATTATATTTGATACTGAAGTCGCTTCGTTACTCACACTAAATAAACACTAACAATAAAGCTACGAAAGTCACACGCATACATGAGGGTCCGAGCGCGCCAATACCTAAATTCAAGTGCTTACGATTTGTCATAAGGCTCTTAAATAGGGCCACCTCGTTCTCAAACTAAGTATTTTTTTCTTAACGGGGACGAAAATTGAAAATGTGTTGCACAAAAATTTAAACCTCGTCTTATATAGACGTAAAAAAATTAAATTTGAACTTTTTAGTCAAATGATTTTGTCGTTCTTTAAAAATCAATTTATAAGGGTGGGAAATACAGCGAAACTTTGTAGAGTAAAAAAGTTTTTCATGACCGTATTAACTTGTGATACAAATATCTACTCTTCAACAAAAGGAACACAGATTGTGGCATTTTTAAAATGCAACCCCTTGCTGAGAAGGTGTTTCAAAAATCAAGATTATTTTTAATCATGTTTCAGAAACAGATTATGTTTAGGGGCGATTCTGGCATTAATTTTTAAGTTTAAGAAGAAATTTTGGTATAGATTCAAATTTGTAGTTTATAAGCAAATTATAAGTATTGTAAATTTATGAATGATTTTTATTTTATTGGATAAATAATTCAAATAAATATTAACTGGCTAAAGGATTTCAGTAACCTATTTTATCTTGGAGTATTGTAATAGTGAAATCAAGGATCATTGTATTATTCAATATCTGGTGTAGAAATTAATCAATTAATGTCAAGTTGGTGTTATGTAAGACAACGGCCAACGACACACTGACAAATAATTTTATTTGTGAACATTTAATATTCGCTTCGGGCGACGTTAATTAAGCTGGGTCGAACGAAGGGAGGGTCGCTGTTACTATCTGTCTCTACCTCCACTCGGAATCCTTTTTGCTAAAAGATACAAAAAATATATACAGCGATATCGAAGTCTTTTCATGGAAAAACTTTACGAAGGCAAATACAAATAAAAAGTTTTAAGTTGGAATAATTTCTAGCTTCAATAATAGGCTGAAATAATGTCAGCAATACAGGATGTATCTACCTTTTCTGTAAATCCTTTCATCAATAAATCCAAATAAGAGAAATAAATGAAATATTTAAATATAATTGTAATGAAGTTAAATTTTACAGTCAACGTGATCCAATCCTTGAGACTTCCTCCAGTTCGCGAACTATTGCTAAAGAATCACTGTAACAAACCGAGCAATTTCAACCTGAATGTTGCCTTGCCTACAATTGAAACACTATCAGTACCAGTATAAAAAAAATAAATGTAGATATATAAATCCTTCACCACTTATTTTTTAACGCTAAACCGATAAAAGGAAAAATAAATCTCAATAAAAAGACCTCCGTGCGGCGCACACCATGAATGATTAAAAGGTGGCAATCTTCATTTGTTTTCACTTTATCTCGGACAACAGTGTGTGGCAGGCAGTGTTCGCCGTACTAAGGGTAAATTACGCCTCCCGCGGGACCTAGCACAAGTAAATCATCATTAGAGGTTGTGCCGCGGCCGCGGGACACGCTCGTCTTTATAAAAGATTCAACTTAGTACAAACAAGACATACAAGTAATGGTCGACTTATCTATGTGTAGATACAGTTCTCTAATAAGTATTATACGTTAATAACCTTAATTAATACGTTAATTAATTATTTATTATGTGTATAATTTAGTTTAAATTTAATTTAATTTATTTTACTTATTTCATTTTTGAAAAAAGAATCGTTGCGGTCAACATTGTTGGAAACTTTATTTATTACACGGCCTCTGTAACTTGTCTACTTTGAAAAGCATTTTCTTTACGAGAAAACAATGTTATTTGGCCTGTGTCTGAGTTAGTTTAAAAGTTAATGTTATACAGGGTAATAAAGGAATTTAAATATCTTCTCGCCTAACTTTTTACATGAAAAATAATTCTATCAATTGTAATACAAAGCTAGTGATATTAACCGAGTCTGCAAAAGGAGAACTCAATTCGGTTCTATTTTTTTTTGTTTTTTTTTTTATATTTGTTACCTCGGAACTCCGTCATTTACAAAACGATTTAGAATTTATTTTTTTTGAAATGATATATGGAAATATGGAAATATTTGTGCAAATAACGCGAACTGCTTATAACATTTATTTATTTATATTGATGATTCTCTTGCATGTCATTGCGCTCAGAATTAGAAAAGAAGTTAATTGTAGACCTCCCTGGATTTAAGCCATAGTCACTCAAAGGGAGAAATAAAAAAAATATGAAAAAAATAAAACCGACTTAAAAAAAATCACTGAAAAGTACGAAATAACTATCCTTTACTAATCAAAACTCAAGGACAAAAATAACTTTATAAATACGATACAAATACCTGTATAATTAAATTTGACAGTTATTAAAGTCGGTGTCAAATCAATGTGCAGCAACAGAAAGTCTAATAGTTTAGTAGGCTTGGCATCGACTTCAGTAACTGTCAAAGGAGACTGCCCAAACCTGTATCGCCTTTAGGTTACTGGTATAGACATTACATAATATTTAAATTTCATGTCATATCTATATAAATATTCTTTCTTCAGCCGGTCGAAATCATATGTTGGATTAATTTCATTATAATTAGATAACAATAGACTTCCGAGTTTTATTTCGGTACAAAGGCGTTTACTAAGAACATCTAAGTTAATTAAATGATTTTATTGTACCATATATTCAGTCATCCGCAGGTAGAGCTATCTCTCCAGGTAATTGCCCTGACTTCTGGTTTAATTCTAGCTGATCCTAAATTCTCAGTCCCTGGTTTTGTTGATGTGCTCTTGGGCTCCGATCTTATTGGAACTCTCCTAATGGGCAATAGGGTGCAGCTACAGCTTGGTGGTTTGGTGTCATATTGGTCTTCGTTTGGTTCGATTGTGTTGGGTCCAGTGCTTTCAACATCGATAGTTACTCACCCACAGAGTACGTTTGTTCTCAGTGTGTCACTGTCCGATATTATACAACGATTTTAGGAGTCCGAGGAACCACCTTAGGCTCCACGGTTGAGCCCTCTCATGCGGAGTGTAAATTGTTCTATCAGAGCAATACGGGCCATCTCCGTTCTGGTCGTCTTGTTACCCGTTTGCCCTTCTTGCCTTCTAGCCCCGCGCTTGGCGACTCCTACCTTCTTGTCGAATAGAGTAGTAGAAGTATATTGACTTCATGCGCGAATGTTTGCATTTTAGACGTGTGTCGGTTTCCACACTGGATTTGGGCTCTGTGAAGCATTATTTTCTGCCTCGCCAAGCTGTCTTAAAGACGCCTGGTGGAAGGATTCGGGTTGTGTTTGATGGTCCCACTTTTACTGGAGTTTCCTTGAGTCAGTATTTGTTTTCGGCTTCACAAGGATAATGTAGATGTTCTCGCCTTGTTCCGCCGTCATCGGTTGGTTTTTATTGCCAACATCTATGTGATGTTTCGTGTGGCCATTATACATCCTGAAGAACGCATACGCCGGTTGTAACGTGTTACTTGCTATCTTACAGCGCGAGTTTTGGATTTTGTCTGCCCGTCGGACTATCCGCGCCGTAATATTCCGTTGCATTCCCCGTTATCGTCTCCATTGATGCAACCCTATATGGGAGAGCTTCCCCCGGTTTGTGTTGGTGAAGCTTGGTGAAGTTGTTTCCCACCGAGGCTTCTCTAGTCTCATTCGTTCAGACAACTGAACCAATGGCACCGAGCGCTATTGTAGAGAGATTGCAGCGTTTATAAACGAGAGTAAAATTGAGATTAGCATTGGCAGGATGGACTGTGGTCGAGGGGAGAATAAGACTTAGGAGTGGAGATCTCGCGCTAACATCTGCGAAAGAGGTAGATCACTCGAAGATCGGTGGATGGCATTTGAAAACAGGCGGGTATGAACTGGATGAAAGTGGCGAGAGATAGACAGGCGTGGAAAGAAAGAAACGAAAGTAAGAGAGGAAGCGCATGTCTAAAGTTGGGCGCATCAAGGGCTGATATAGATAGAGATTCATATTACTTGATTGTTATCTATCTTAGAGCTACATAAATGTGTATTTCATTGTTCATTCTACATTACCCATATTAAATAAATAATCTAGCCACTTATTTTTGTCTTGTTTACCTATGTATTCCAGCCCAAAAGCGGTATTAGTTTTGGATAGTTAACCGTCAGTTAATTGTAACTTGCGTTAAATTATTGAAAATTTAACGCTTTAACGATTATCGAAGTTAACTTTTTAATTAACGAATTAACTATTAACAAAGTTAACTTTTGGATTAACTGTACCCACCTATAATGGTAGGAATAAAAAGCTATTTATTATAATTTTGCATTAATTGCATGTTACCCTTCATAAACATTCTCAACAACTCCACAAAAAACTCTAATGTTCCTGCTCAGTGCTCACACCCATGCCATGTTTAGCATAAGAATTACAAATACATTACATTTGCAAGAGCAGTTCGCATGTTTACTTCACCATTCGACTCGCTAAACCTACGAAAGTGGCGTGGCGCGAAATTAAAACAAAAAAAATACGACATGTCAACAAACAACCATGTAACGGACTAAAGCTAACGGAAGTTCGGTTTGACGGAAGTTAACAAGAGCAATAACATATTTCGAGGTTAACTTAATAGTTAATCCGTTAAGCAATTTGTTAATTTCGTTAATTAACGATTAACGGATTAACGAGTTAGTCAAAGTCAAAATGAAATCAATTTATTCGAGTAAACCCAAGATATTTTGCAAGGTATTTTTGAACGTCAAATCTACTTTAGTTCGGTTCGAAAAGAAAACTCGAACACTGAGAAGAACAGACAAAAAACTCAGTCAGGTATCATTTTTTGAACATCATTCTGCAATAGTTATTTAAAATACAATATTCATAAAGCCAGTAAATGCGTGTGCAGAGAAGATTATTTCCAAGCTATTGCTTTTTCTTCAATGAAGTCGCTAACTTTGTAGTATGCTTTTTCAATCAGTGCGCGTTCAATAACAAATTTTAATTGCTTTTCCGTTAATTGAATAATTTCTTGAGGAATTTTATTATAAAAACGAACACAGTTGCCCAAAAATGACCCACGGCCTTTGTAATTTAAATTTAGCATGCTAAATTTAATGCCCACCTTTGGTTTCTAGGGTACGGAGTATCAAATAAAAGTTCTATAAATCATAAATTCAAAAATGTATAAAATCCCTTTGAATTACTTTTTTTAATTATCGAATAATCGCCTCCTCACTCAGATGAATGTGAAAAAACCATGAATTTCGAGAACAAGATGACACATTGAAGGAAATTATGTATTAGGATTGAATGAGATAAATTTTTTTCACAAAAGACGAAAAGCTCTACCACAAACTTTGTTTTTTATTTATTTTTATTTAAAACAAGTGAATTAATTTAATTTTTTATTTAAATGAAAATCTCTACCACAAACTTTATTTTGTGGGTGGTAGTATTTTTACTTAAACGAAAATCTCTACCGCAAACTTTGTTTTGCGATTGGTAGCATTTTTTACTTAGACAAAAAACTCTACCACACATTTTGTTTTGCAGTTGGTAGTATTTTTTACTTTAACGAACAGCTCACTACAAATTTGTTTTGCGGTTTGTAGTGTAGGGACACGTCACAGTAGTTTTGCTGACTACGAACTTTGATCGCGGCGAGCTAGGAGTCGTAAGCGATTTTCAGTCCTTTCCTGTCACCGGTCTTACTAGCTCGCGCGCACATTAATCATTAGAATTATGTAGTTGAATAGTTTATGTACTAACTGCAGTAATAACTTATTATATGTGGTAAACGAATAAACTGAGTATATTATTATCGTTAATTAATAAAGACTTTTAATTAGTGACGCTATGATAACAGATTACGTAGCATCATATATACATTGCGTATAACACGACACATATAGTAGTATTTTTTAATTAAACGAATATCTCTACCACAATTTCTTTTTGCGGTTGGTAGTATTTTTTACTTCGACTAAAATCTGTACTACGAACTTTGTTTTGCGGTTGGTAGTATCTTTTACTTTAACAAAAGCTCTACTACAAACTTCGTTTTGCGGTTGGTAGTATCTTTTACTTAAACAAAAGCTCTACTACAAACTTCGTTTTGCGATTGGTAGAATTTTTGCTTTAACGAAAAGCTCTACCACGAACTCTGTTTCACGGTTGCTAGTACGAGTATCTTTTACTTAAACAAAAAGCTCTATCACAAGCTTAGTTTGCGGTTGGTAGTGTTTTTTACTTAAATGAAAAGCTCTACCACTAACTTTTGTTTTTCTGTTGGCGGTTGGTAACAACTGATAGTACATACATACATATAAACATATCTTCACGATGTATTTCCAACGAGGTAGTCAGAGAGGACGAAGCGCCAAGCGTCGCGATCCTTACATACCTCTTTCGCTTCCTCAAATCTCATCATTCTCCTCACACATTTTCACCTACACATTTTCGCCTAGTATTAACTAACCTAACTGATAGTATTGAAGACTAATTGCGACTATGACTTCCACTTAGCTGGTTTTAAATATAACTACTCAATTTTTTTTAATAAACCTACTCAGGTTCTTTAATTTTAAGACAGATAAGCATACGAATTAAACATAATTTAATTATTTATATCAAACCAAATCAAGAAAGAAACATGACACTTCGAAAACATTAATGAAATATATTAGTGTTTGTTGAAAGTTTCACCACATTAAGTGGCGTGTAGATATGCATATCTACTTGTAGCTATTCATAAAATAACTTTTGAACTGTGCCCTTGAACACGTGTAAAGTACAAATACAGGTGTGTCAAGTTTGTGGAAAACTTTAAATACAGAACATTTATGAAACTGTCGACAGCCACAAAGTTTTGTTAATCAAAAACGGCGAGCACTCGGGTCAAACTAGTTTCCAGTTTTCACCTCAGTTATCCCTTTATACGGACCGACGTGGGAATATTTTAAAATTATTCAATTTGCATAGGTTAATAGCCCATTCGTAAGGGACATGTTTTGTGATAAAACTATTTTATGAATATTATCTTGTGTTAAATCAAATTATTTACCATTTGATATTTCTAGATGGTAAGTAAGCGCCATAGAAACGCTGTTTCTATGGCGACTTGGGAGAGAAAGAAAAGTAAATATACCATTTGCTCGTACAATGTTAGTCGAAGAATTGAGCTATGGGATAAGGCTTATAAGGAACTTGTAAAAGCAATGGACCAGTAAGCTTTCACTACGTCTAGTTCGGATTTGCCGTTTGTAAGCCTAAATATTTACTGCGGAGAGTGACGTCGAGATATGTTTTGAGAAACGACTAGACTTTTTGTAGACTAGAATTTATTTAAGTAAACACTTATGTGTTTACTTAAATAAATTATTTTATTAACTTAAATCAGTACATACATAACGCAACGTTAATATTTACCTAATAAAATCTAAGTATTATCTTAAATAATAGACTTCCTCAAAGTTGCCGCTTAGGAAGCTATCATTGCTTACGGTACCCAACAGACAGGCAACATTACCTCTTTGAATAGCCGAACTGATTCGTTGGCGGAAGAAGCTGTCAGCCGACGGCATCCTGAAAAATCGACAGTCGCTTACAATTATAAGAAACCAGTCAATGGGCTTCGGAGCCCCAGGGTTCCAAAGTTTCGACTGCAAAGGGCGTTAATACGAAACTCAGAGAAAGTCCCTTCAAGTTCTCGGCAGTAATGGCCGTGGTAGCCATTGATCTGGAAGTCGCCGCGACATGGGAGGCAGCAAGTATATTGACGCAAGTGGCATACTGCACAATCGACAATGAGCATCAAACAAGTTATTTTAAATTATTTTGTATAAGAGAACTAAAATAATAAATTTCTGTCTATTTTGTCATAAAAATGACAAGAAAACAGGTATTTTTCGTCGGAAAAGATTGAAGCAGAAAACATTTCCTTTATTTTACAGATTTAGATGACTGTTATTTAAGTTTACCGACCAAAGTAATGAAACAAGTAGTACAAACAACACTCATAGATATTCATTACAGCGCGATCTTGTTACGCTCGTTACGGAAATTCGGTCAAATCCTTTTGTAAACTTGTGCCCTTTAGTCCTCACAGTGCGCTGAGGCTTGAGACAGTCGTGACCAAAGTTATTAACTGTTTCCTTTGCGTCTAACTACTGGACATTAATTGGAATTAGAAAAGATCACAGATTCTAAAGTATTTCAATGATTACACATATAAGAGAATATGTAGAAAAGAAGACTTTTTTTTTTGTTTTTTTTTTTTTTTTTGACTTTCACCTCGTGCTTAACGGAATTACCTACTCTCCCCCGGATACGTAGGGTTGTTTAGTTGGGTGAAAGATGCGGAGAGCATCTCGTTTAGTTATACGTTTAGTATATAATAATAAACAACAATGCACACGGATAAGTTTTTCGTGTTTGTTAAATTTAATTTCTTGTAGTTATGTTGAAGAATGTTAACTCTGGGTTTGAATAACTACAATTATTTAGGCATCTAAGGACAGTATAATACGTTCGTTTAAACGATTTAGACATTTTTGTATTTCTGGCGATGTGAAGAACAAATTAAAGGCGAATGGAAGCTATCGCATGTTTGCGTCCCGTGTGACTCCCGACTGGCGCTACAATAATTACCCATATTCACCCAAAATATTGCCGTTGTGTGCGTGCCACGACACGTGCGTCGCGCACATATACAAACCCCGCACACTGAGTTTCTATGAAGATATCTTACTGTAATGTTTATGCTGTGCACATAGTGAACACTAAAAATGAATGAATACAGGTATACGGAAAAATGAGTGACGAACGATTAAGGAAGATAATTTGCAGGGCAAAAATGGGTATTAAGTAGTGGAAACCAAGTCAGACCAAGCTCATATAAAACATGAAGATCAAATTTATGTTAGGTTACGGGAATATCAAAAGCATTCGCACACTTCGCCGAAAATGTGAGGAAATTATAGAAATTAATGAATGATGATAATAATTTGAGATGTAAGATGCAAGGATTGCAACGCTTTCGCACCTCCCCTCCCTTCTACCCCCGTTAGGGGTACAGTGTGAAGTGAATGTGTATGTATGCATGTGTGTGTGTATGTGTGTACACGTATGTATATATGTATGTCATAATATGTTTATATAATTCTTTATTAATAAAACAAAAACGTATTTAGGCCTTTGCTTAAGAATGCGAAATTAACATAGTATGCAAAAAAAAAGATAAATGATACTGCCTAAACTAGTATACTTAGTAAAAATAAAAATATATCATAGTTAGAAATATGAGATATAAAATATATCTATTTTGCAAACTTAAGGTGAAATAATGATTAGGTTTTACTATATAAGTAGGTATTTGTTGTATCAAATATAATGCTTTCAATAAGTATATAACATTAAAATATGAATATTTTAACAAACGTCTTAGTTCTACGAAGATTTTACGTACTTAGTTACAAAAATCTTTGACGCAAAGGCTAAGCTTGTTATGATTGACTGTGTTTTTAATTTAAACAACCATAAACTTTAATTCACTCTTTTTTAATGGCAAGTAAAAAGATTTTGCCTACTTACTTCTTAATAAAAGTTTTGCATGCATTCATACTTTGCGTCTTGGGAGTTGTTACGGGGCAATGGCAACTTCTCTGGGTATCAGGAGAGTAATAAATATGTATATTTTTATTATTTTTTGTTTTTCATACTAACTTTGAAATATAGCATGTTTCATGGTAGTTTAGGAGAGCCAGCGAAGTATAAAATGTACTAGCTGCCTATTTTCTCATGTAAGTAGGTATTTGTTGTATCAAATATAATGCATAATGTTGATAATTATGGCCATATTATAATAAGGAAATATAAATAAATAACGTCAATGGCTGTATCTGATAATAATTGGTGAATATTTTAGTTACATATTTATGAAATATTTTAATAAGATAATTAGTATCGACCTAGATTAGTTACTTATTAGCGTAAGTATAAATAAACCGATCTCTGCGACGATACTTCAATACAATACACGTACTTACACAACTTAGTTAACTCACACACACTTAACTTGGCGAAATGGACATGTAATGGGTCTTTTAATGTACATAATATTTTCACGCGATTTTCTTTCCATTCTGTTCCGATGACACAAAGTTCGCCTAGTGTGGGGTCATTGATTCTTCAAATTTTGGTTTTATACGGACAGAACTAAAATCGCCATATGTGTATAACAGGCACTAAGAGTAACAGAAAACAGGAAGTTTTTTTTGTCGCTTCGAATGCGACACTACTCAATCGGCGTAGAGTCCGGCTGAATGTCCGAGGGCTTTTTTCCTTTCCCGGAAACAAAAAAAAGGCAACGAACACTCTGGCGTATACCATATTGTCTGAAATAATGTCCTAGTTATAATACGGCAACTGCCGTATCAGTAATAACACCGCGTGCGTTCCAAAAGTCGATTAAAAAGGAATATAAGGAGTTTAATGAGGGCGTTGTAGGTACACTTACTTTTGTTTTATCATCTATAAACCTATCTACTTATTGGTTATTACAAAATGAAGCGTTCATCAGTATTCTTTTGGTGTTCTATCCACCCCAAATGGGAAACGACGTGAATATATCTACGTATATATTGTAGTACAATTCATTGAATTTTTTTCAGTTATTGAATAATTCTGTAATATTTCTCAAATATGTATGGTTCTTTTATGATATTTTAAACATTAGCATTACCGTTGTATTGACATTATATTTACGGATTGATGATTTCTGAGATGATGGTTGAGTATTTTGACTACACATCTAATATATAAAAATCAATGTTTGTTAGTTTGTTCGTATTTTATGGGCCGCCATACACATTGTTGCCGATTTGATTGATCCAATTGCGATGAAATTTGGTATGGAGATAGCTTTGAATCCTGAGGAAGGACATAGGCTATTTTAAAAATAAAAATCGTGGACAAAGTCGCGGGCATTAACTAGTAATAAATAAACGACAATGCTAATAGTTGGGAAGATATTGGTCCCTCGCTATCTCCCCATTGGGTATTGGTATACAATAGCGTGAGCCATTTCCAGCTATTTCCCATTTAAATTTGTTCCCTCGGTTTCCTTATCGGAGGGGGTTGGTAGCGTTGTCGATGCAGACATGCGGCGCTGCATTTCACGAGGGGATTGTCTGATGACTCACGTCACAATACTTATTGTCGTTACTATAAAAACTCGAAATTTATCAGTTTGAATGTAATAAAGTTAGTTGACAAAATATAGTTTAAAAAAATGTAAAAACTGTAAAAAAGTTTATTGTTATTATTTTTAAGTTAACCGACTGATAGCTGACGGTAATGTCAAAAACACTCGCATACCTAGGCGAAAATGTGTGAGGAGAATGCTGAGATTTGAGGAAGCGAAATTCGAGGTTGAAGTATGTAAGGACCGTGACGCTTAGCGCTCTGTCCTCTTTGACTACCTCATTAGGGATACAACATGCAGATATGTATGTATTTATTCGCAGAAGTCGTGCGAGCTTTTCATTAGGTAGGTACACGTTCTTCACACTATGTTGAATCGTTTAAGTTGATTAGTACAATTAATAGAAATCGATTAATAGAACGTTAGGCCACACGATCTGTCTAGACGTAGGTATGTACATAATCTGTACATAAATGGGTAAAGACAAAACAGTTCAGTACTTTTTTCTCTTCTGTTTATTAACCGATTTTGTTTTTTTTTTGTTTAGTAACTATTGACGAGCTTTAGTCAATCAATAAAGATTTTTTTTATAATAATTATATAATTATATAAATAGATCATTAAAGAATTTTTGGAAATGGTAAGTTACATTAATATGGGATGCGATAACTTAAGATCCTTTTTTAAGAATATTCCGCACACGAAGTTTATACTGCCAATATCAAAGACTGTCAACGTCAAACTCATAATAGTTTGTGATCGTATATGTCACCTCCTTGGATCAAACAGTTGCACAGAATAGAGATTGTAGCCAAAGAGTTGAATATCCGTCAGCACATTATACCTCAGCAACATGGGTTCGTAAAACATAAATCTACTACCACAAATTTAATATGTTTCAATGATTTTTTGACTGATGAGATGGACAAAGGTAATCAGATAGATGCGGTCTACACGTCAGTCGATCAAACGCCTTACTGTAGTCATACAGTAAGGCGTTTGATCGCATCGATCACAGTATCTTATTATCTAAGCTCCAATCTCTTGGTATTCGGGGTGATCTGTATCGATGGTTTACTTCATACGTCAAGAATAAATCACAAGCGGTAGTACTTAAAGGTCATTTCTCGCAGTGGATAAATATCCCATCAGATGTACCACAAGGATCTCTCTTGGGCCCATTACTGTTTATTATCTTTGTTAATGACATTGATTCCGTATTTGCAAATAGTAATTTTTTACTTTATGCAGACGATATGAAGATTTTCAGAGTAGTGAATAATAAAACCGATGCCCTACTGTTGCAGGATGACTTAAGGAGATTGGATGCATATTGTACCTTAAATAAACTTGATCTAAATGTATCTAAATGCTTTGTCATGCGATTTTCACGTAAACGCAACCTGTTCCCATTTAACTACAATATTAAAAATCAAATTTTGACTTGTTCATCACAAATTAAAGACTTGGGCGTCATTCACGACTCTCATCTTTCTTTTGTGCGACATGTGGAGTGCATTGTCGATAAAGCTTACAAAGCTCTTGGATTTATTAAGCGCATTGCGGTGCACTTCAAGAAAATGAAAACCATAAAGATACAGTACTGTGCATATGTTCGAAGTCACCTGGAGTATGCATCTCAAGTATGGAATCAGCACTATGCAGTCCATTGCAACAGTATCGAGGGTATACAAAAGAAATTTATCAAATTCTTATGCTATAAATTTAGACTTGACGGTACTGATTACCCAAACTTATGTTCTGGTCTTCACCTGGTACTACTGCATAACCGTACTCATATAGCAGATATTTGTCTTTTTATGAACATTGCACAGGGTAATATTGACTGTCCGGAGCTCCTCAGTAAGATTGTGCTAAATACACCTAAGAAAGTGTTACGTAAAAATAATCTGCTCTGCGTTTCTTCCAACCGTACTAAATACCGTAAAAATAGCTTCCTATTGCGAACTTCTAGAAGTATTAATAATTTAAATAGCGATTCTCAATTTGATTTATTTGCGAGCAGCACTAAATGTATCAAGAAAATTTTGACAGATAAACTGAGTATCTCGACAACTGTAAAAAGTGTCAGTCAGTGAGCGTTCTCGTTTTATAACTAATTTAGATATATGTTCTCAATCACGATATCATGGAAGTGATGTATTGTCCGAAATTCACAGGTATCTTTTCATTTACTTTATATTGATTATTATTTTTAGATTTTCTGAACTGTTACTAATGTCTGTGAATGCTACATAATTATGCTTTCATTAAGTATTTCAAGACGATACGTCAATTGGATACAAATTATTTTTTACACATCTGTGGTAGATTGTTATTGGCGTTTGTTTAACCGTATAATTTACTTTATGTGTATTGGCTGTAAACTACCCAAACAAAATAAATAAAATAAAATAAATCGTCTGGCGCATTATTATTTTTATTATTATGTTTTTCAATTTTATAATAATTCCCGTTTTTAAAAGGATGTTGCTTAGCACGAATTTGTAAATATGTAAATGATTATCTATCGCTTTTAGTCATTAAGACAACAAATAAAATATAAAAACATTTTAGCAAAGTAACCGACCAGAACAAAAAATACTTGATCAACACATTTATACCCCACAATTAACTATCGCACAAATTTTGTTTTATAAAAATAATGAGCTTCAGGTGTCATCAGTCATCACTCATCAGTAAGATATCTGTACATATACATTGCAATATACTATTATGTAATGCACATATTTGTACATCTACTTTGTTATTAATGACTGAATGAATTATAATATACGTATTCATCAATCGAGAACACGGGGTTAGCAACAGTTGTCTTTCCCTGTTTACTATGAGGGTTAAAAACTGTTTAACACAAATCGTCATACGATTAGTTATTGCGTGCGTTAAACTACATTAAACGCTACCGTTGACATTGATAAATATGCAATAATGATTAATATATCTTCAGGTGGCAGCTAAACGACTGGATAATGTACAAATAAAACATAAGATTCAATTTTAATAGTCTGCCTAAGCAGACTTTGGTGTGTTTGCCGACCTGGATCTCGATATCTAAGAAGACTGAGAGTTAGATATTAGGATACATACAACTTCAACTCTTTATCTTGAAATTCTTAAACGTGGAAACTTGATTGTATACAAAATCTCGATAAAAAAATCCACAAAAAACCCTGTTTTGCACAAAGATTCAGTTACATCTCCGAAATCCTACAATATTTTAAAGTGATTTTTACTAAAATGGATAAGGTAGTTATAATATCTCAAATCTTTGAAACCAGTTTTTTAATTGGTAATGTGGTTTTCTTGCAAATTACAATTACGTGCAAAAACAAATGTTGAGATTTCTCTGTGCTAAATTAAGATCTAACTGCAACTGCGAAAATCAACTTTATTATCATCGCTATAGGGCGCGGAGGTAACGAACAAATTCGATTGCATTGGGCTGCATAAGCATACTCTCAAAAGAAATGCGGATAAGTGTGGAATGGTCCGGAAAAATTAAAAGTAAACTGCAGAGCCAATACTCTATAATTTTTTGTTTGTACTCGTAGGAACGCATGCAAAGCAAATTTTTTTATGACACAGTTCAAGGGTTTACAACGGTAAACTGTTGTAGTTTGGACTATAATTTTATATTGAAATGTTATAAAAGTATAATTTTATTAAAAAAAAACTATCTAAACTATACAAACTATTTGTCTTTGTCTTTATTGTCTTAACTAGGAAACTATATAAACTATTTGTCTTTTTAATCGTTAATTTTACTTTTTGGCTAGAGCTATTGATTGTATCTAGAGATTGTATCTAATGCTTTTTTCATGTTAACCATAGATTCTTCTTATATCTTTTATATTATAATCTAGTAAAATACAGTGTTGCCACTTTACATACAGAAAGTAAATACTCATTATACTTAATTATAGCTGAGTATAATCTCCCGAATTGGATGATATTATATTTCATAAAGTATAATATTACTTTTACGTAAAATGGTTGATCTTCTGGTATTAAATGCTATCTGATCAAAACCTGAGCTTCGATTTACATTCAGAAGAAACAAGCCAAAGCCAATCGTAACTGCGTATATTTAGTTAATTAGGCTTTCGACCAAGCGTTTCATTAGGGGTAGGGTACGACTTTTTTAACATTGTGTGTCCGGAGGGTCCGATGTAAATAAGACCGATGTAAATATTTTATATCTTTAGCCCTAAGTCTGAGAAAGTGTGTTTGTCTGTGACTTCGCTCTTGAACGGATGAATCGAAGGCGATTTATTTCGCAGCTTAGAGCTGCAGTATTTTAATATTAGCTATATTGGGTAGAAATCGATCCAGATTGTTTTATCTGTTTATAAATGATGGCTAGATTTAGTTCATTTTTGTTATTTATATTGAATTGCTTTAAAATATTAGCTTACCCGCCACATTGTTATGTTTCATAAAGTAATATCTGCAGTCGTAGTATATCCTTATATCTACACAAATTAGTTTTATCTGGTAGCTCATTAGTGGTAATACAGTTTTCGTGTCGAAATTTTATGTAATAGGCTACCTATTAGTGGCGTCACTCATAAATAAAACAAACCTTTTTCCTAGTAGTAGATAATATTTATTTTCACTTGTTTGTTCTGTACATAATATTGAGATGCAAATAATATTCGGCTGCTTTTTTAAATAGTATTAGGCAGAATACTGCTAACTATTCGGCCTATAATAGCTAAAAAATGTATACATTACCTGAAGATACGTCGGTTTTAAAAAAAAAGATTCCAATATTTATTATTTATGAGAAAAAATAGCAAACAATTGCGCTTTTCTTCGTGAATAATTACGCTTCTTTTTTAGAAAGCAGGTATTATTATTACATATTTTGATTTTGTATTTCATAGACCGAGTGCTACAAAATAAGTTGGCTCTACTGGCAGCCCTGGCTATCGTCCTCCTCGTGGTCGTAACATACCTACTATATCTTCCTTCTTATAAATATCAGTGTATAAACACGACAATTTCTTTTTGTGTTTTTTAACTCAACTGAATTTTTATTTACCTACTAAATTCTGTCCATTGTTTAGCTCGTTAACCGCCAACAAAAAGAGGGACATTATAATTATTATAATTTGGAACCTGTTTGAGTTTGTTCTCGAATTGTTTTGCAATGCGTTGTTTTATGAAAACTACAATTTTCAAGAATATCTTTAACTATGACTGATAGAAAACGGTTCAGATTCTTTGTTGTATCATGTTGGGTTTTGTTTCTATTTAATTATGTGGAAGTTGAACTCAACTTTAGTTGTAATCACAGAAATAATAATGTAACAGTAATAACTTTACTAATTTCCTATCTCGCGCTTCAACGTTACTGTCGGGTCATAGCGTTTTATCTACAAGCTACGAGTCTACGATACACCTTCACAAATGCATACATTGTACTGTACTTTGTACTGTACGAATACTTTGTATTATGCAGTAAAATCCTCTACGATAACATGTACCTACGCATCAAATCTGTTTAGTCGGAATAAAACAATAATTAAACGGGCAGACGATTTGATTGTGTTTTATATATATAGAGATTTATTATGCAATTACAATCTAATTGCACAACATTTTTTAATTATAACCTGTATGTGAATAATTTGTACTTAATGTTTCAATTGTTTCGTGTTTAATCCAGTAGGTATTATATTTTAGGTACCTCGTCTGTGGTGAAAGTTTTGATTACAAAACAAATATTTTCATTTTAATAACAACTTCGTACCATTCGATAAAGTCTATGCCAAGTAAAGAAAACATAATCTCTAAAATTTAGTTCTTGGCATGTACGAGAACGAGTACTCACGTTTTGAATTACTAAATGTTAGCTTATGTAATGTATGTACTAATTCATTAATGAAATTGTTCTAATGCTTTTAAAATTATTTCTTGCACTAAATATAATTACGGAATAAAAATAACACGTTATTCTTTACATAATAATTTACTTGTTCATGATTCATCACTATATAAACTACACAAGTTTATTTACATTTTTCATATTAATTATACACTATCGGTGTAATAATACACAATTATTATACACAATTTATAAAGATAAGCAACCATTTCAACTGCGTGTTTATCAAAGTTGAAATTACATTTAATAAATATAGCTAAGTCGTATTTCATTACAATTTATAAAAAGGACAAATTTCGAGCCTGCGTCACAGAGAGCTTAATACATAATTACACTTATAGTTATATGTCCATTTTACATAATAATTTTACAAATGTATGTCAAAAAATAGATACGATGAAAAGTTTTTAATACATTCCTTTTAATATAAACAGTTTTAAAATGTAAAGGTAAGTTTTATAACGTTCGTGGGGTAGTAATAGGTAAATATAAAGCGTTATAGTATAGCATAGTGTTTCAATAAAGCTCTAAATAGCTCTAAATAAGTAATACCTACTCTCTCATAAGTATATGGCATGTATTTTTTTACAATTAATTAGTTATTATTGTAATGTGGCTACTTTTAGATGTTATTACATGTTATTTACGTACACTGTTAGTAGGTACCTATTTATTTTTAATGGAGACTCCCAAAGGTTACTGAAGAGGAGGGCAATTAGACGTCACCCTCGTTCCGTCGATGCGCGACGCCGGAGTACCAAGTTTTAAAACTACTAGCTATCAGTGTTGGGCAAAATGTAATTGTAAAAACAATTACAATTAATACACTTTTAGACTGTCGCGGTTTGTATCCATTGTAACAATAAAATAAAGGGTTCTTACCGCGATATTAAATATTTTTGAATTACCCGATATTTCGATGCTGTTGCAAGAACCGTAATCACGGGTTAACTGGTGAAATTGCAGGTGGATATTAGAGAGCACCTATTTCACTCTACCCTCTTTCTGGCTCATAGTTGTTATATTCACCATCACTACCGGAACTCACTCGATAGTCCCTCCGACAGTACACACTCACAATATCGTCACTATTTTTAATATTCGCGGGCCCTATTGTCCTTAAGCCTCTCACTGGATTCCACATATTGGACAATTTAAATAGAAGGGACGAGTGAAATTCTTGTGCAGAGAGATTTCAATGGATTCTTTGCCCATTCTGAGTATGTAACGGCGTTCTGTCGACAATATTTGTGGCTTGTGAAATTCGATCCAGTGATTAGGACCTACCTCAAGTATATGTTCTGCAATAGCAGACTTCTGCACGTCATTATTCTTCACCACTCTAATGTGCTCCTTGATACGGCATGAAATGAAGCGCTTGGTTTGTCCGATGTATGCACGCCCACAACTAGTCTATCTTATACACACCGGGATTTTTAAAAGGAAAATGATCCGCGTCCAAGTTTCCTCAAAAATTTTGCGACTGTATCTATCACTCCCGTAATATATGATAAATATCTTGGTTGACGTTCAACACTTAGCGCAGGTAAGCGCTTCCTCCTGCGTCGAAAGCGCGCGACATTAAGCATATAGCCATTTTTGCGTAGTACCCTCTGTAGATGAGTCAATTCCGTGTCCAGATGTTCACCATCACAAAGATCAATCAGGCGATCAATGAGAGAGACCACCACTGCATTAGGGTGTTGAAGATGATGGTGTGAGGTTGCATGAAGGTCTCGCGAAAACTAAAAATCGTGACGATCTAGTGAGTGTGTACTCTCGAGGGGACTATCGAGTGAGTTCCGGTAGTGATGGTGAAATGTAACAACTATGAGCCAGAAAGAGGTTAGAGTGAAATAGATGCTCGCTAATATCCACCCGCAATTTCGCTAGTTAATCCATGATCATGTTGCTTCCAACAGCATAGAAATATCGGGGAACTCAAAAATATTTAATATAGCGGTAAGAATCCGTTTATTTTATGACATGATAAAATGTAATTGCAAAAACATTTCGTATGTCAAACAATTACATTTCTAAATTAAAAATGTAATTTGCCCAACACTGCTAGGTATTATAGTGAATTACTTCTGATAAAAGAAGTTCAAGAATTTTATCCACGTAATTCGGGATTAGTATAGAATAGAAGAATAGCTTTACGACATTCTCTGCCCAGGTATTTTCAGCCTGGTTTGTAGGAGGTGACTAAATGTACTTTCGGGGTTACAGGTGATCGCAGCGGGACTCTGATTGTTCACTTCAGGTGTTTAGCAGTGTGTGTAGTTCGTATGGCTAATAGTTGTGTGAGCACTGCAAATTGCACGTGTCCAGGCTCCAGGCAAAAGGCAGGTACCGAGGTACACGTAACATTGGGCATCCCA
The DNA here is from genome assembly GCA_907165235.1 of Zeuzera pyrina. Taxonomy (NCBI): domain Eukaryota; kingdom Metazoa; phylum Arthropoda; class Insecta; order Lepidoptera; family Cossidae; genus Zeuzera; species Zeuzera pyrina. The sequence continues at coordinate 18,837,396 of OU015625.1, read as the reverse complement.
AAGGTTCTCCGGCTCAAACACTTGAAATTTAGTCATACTGAATCGCTAATAAGTTTATGGTAAGTACGTATGTGACGTGGAATTTGATCGCACTCCCCACCCTCATTGAACATACGCCGCGACTAATACTTGCTCTTTCCTCAATCTCCCTCTTTCATATACATTCGTCACTTCTGTAATGTGTCGGAATTACGTACGCCCTATTCGTTTTATCTCCACCGATCGATGACAAATGTCCTGCAAAGATTCGTGAATTACTAATGAACTAAATCGAAAAATATGTCTAAATTGAAATAAATAATATGATCCGCGGGGTTATTACCTAAAAATTTGCACTTGACTAATTGTAATAAAAAAAATATATTACGTATGACGATTGCATGTTTATTGTGTCTGACGACCTCGATGGCACAGTGGTTTAGACGTTGCAGCCGAGAGCGGAAGTTTCCGGTTTCGATTCCCGGTCGGGTCAATTTAGCAAACGAACTTTTCTAGATTGTCTCGCGTGTGAGTGTATTGAGAGATACCCCCAGTAGTCGTCGTCTGGTTCTCATAGCACAGAGAACACCTTAGTTTGAGTTCAGATGATTGGTGTGTATTGTCTGGGGCATTATTATTATTACGCCATTACCGTGAAATGCACTTTACGTGGTAGATTTAGTGCCACTATATGACTACAAATTACATTATACAAATTCTTGTTTTGACAGCAGATAAAGCGCCAATAATTGGCTGCCGCATGCTGACTTCAAGTTAGGTAATAAACGAGCCGGTTCGATCGAAGAATCGCGTTATTTTTAAGAACAAAACCTCGTGCTTCCTTACTTTTGTTCCATTGAAGTGGGGAGGAAAAGTGAACGACACTTTAATATTTATGTTTGTACTAGCTTTGATTATCGCTTTTTTTGCTCTCTGGTATTTTAATGAAAATTTCATTCAATGTAAATGAATCATTAAAATATCAAAAACGAAAACAAACATTTGCCTAAGGGATTCATTTGTAAAAATAAATTTAGGAAATTTTTTTTTTCAATAAAATGCACATTAGTACCTACCTGCGAAACAATATCCAATAACGGAAATAAAATTTATCGTTTAGAGCTTTGATGATCCTCCAGTCTGATTTGCTCTGTGAGGAATAAGGATTAAGGATACTATATTCTAATAGATTGGAGTACTGTTCATGAATTTATATAACAATAATAATTTAGAAAATTATTTACTCAGTAAAACAGAAAACTCCAGGTTCGTAATACCTACTGGTTTACCTGCAAACTGAGAATTCATAATATTATAAAAATGTATACACATATTTTTTTAATAAGCATAATTTTTTATCTAGAAAAATTGGTAATATACTCTTGTGTCTAGTTTTGATTCGGTAAAATATCAATTAACCACTATTATAGACCTTTATAATTAAACCATATTTCCACAAATATGGTATTAAATTGTGTTTTATAATATGTGCGTTTTTAAAACATTTTAACTGACATATTTTTAAAACAGGTTATTTATTTGGTGTAAAGAAGAAATACTTTTTTTTGTAAAATGTACAAAATTGCTTTTTATACCATGCTCTCACTAGATATTATTAGTATTTTTAATTTCAAGTCTGTGAACAATATTTAACGATATTAGTAATTACTAATAAGTGACAATATACCTAATCATCGTATTTAAGTAATGTGTGAAGAAGAAGAAAATAAACATAATCAAAAGTTGGATTTAGATTTCGGGTAATTATCATGACGTTCAATAAAAAGTGCGTACATAATATAAAAAAGTTATTTAATATGTACCTATTCTGATATTTATAGATTCAAACATTTCTATGGTATATGGTTTATACTGACTGGATATTATCATCATAATCGTTTCATCTATATATGTCTACAGGGTGTCCCTGGAAGTATGGATCAACCGAAACAGGATGTTAGAGAAGTTTATTGACTACCTTTTTCCCCAAGAAATATAGAAGCAACATTGAAGGAGCAAAAAGTTAAGGCGGTTTTCATGATTTTAGTCAAATATCGCTTACTATACGAACAAAAAAAATCATAATAAATATTTTGTGATAGATAAACAATTTAATGATAATAAAATTTTTTTTGAGGGTTCCAGTAGTATGCACCCTTTCTATCTAAACATTTTTTAACTACAGTTAGCGTGCGGTATTCGGTAAATTAATAGAAAAACAATATCTTTGGCTAGAAGTAAACTTTATTTGACCGCTACTAACAAAAAAAAGTTCTACGTTGAAGTGATTCGTCATGGGAAAAACTTTCTCATTTTGTGTAGATTAAAACTAGGCAGTCATGTTTCAATAATTTGCTGCAACTTGGGAGCTATGATATTATCATCTCTAAATGACTATTATACAATATTTAGTTTCTTTAAAGAAATCTTAAAAAAAGAGCAACCGCTACAACTTTTTGGTCTTAAAATATTGTTTCGGTATTTCTTGGATAAAATGGTAAGAACTGAACTTCTTTAAGGTCATATTTCCATTTACATAAGTATGTAAGTAAGTATGTAAGTAAGTGATTTTTGCTATGGACAATCTACATATAAATCAACCTCAAGTTATTGTTTTTTTTGAATGTCAATATTTTATTTTAATATCTATTATTTGTATACTAATTCCGCAAGTTTGACTTACACTGTTTGTTTTTTCGTTTCCTCGCATTGATTCTAAACACAGTCAAGTGGCACTTTGCCCTTTTGTAAGTATTAATTTTATATTAAATATTCGTATGTATTCAAAACTCTTCAACTAAACTACTCATCCCTGTAGATAAAGTTTAATATAAATAATAGTGGAATTTCTAGTATAATTATTTAACTTTAATGTACAAAGTTACGGTTTTGATTATAATGTAGAATCATTAATATTTGCTACATTTTTTGAAACAATTTATACTTAGAAAGATTCAACATTGACAACAAGGACTTTAGATTTTTGGTGACTAGTGTCATGTACTTAACAATTATTTTAACATTTAACTAAATATATAATAATACATTGTCGTAATATTTTAGTGATTCTTGGATAAAATCTATATCAAGGTTTATTACCTTGTTTCCACACATCAGCTCAAAAATCAGGCTAGAACAATGTCTATTACTTATACTTCATTGGCATAAACTATATTTTATTAATAGATAAAATATAAACGAATTCATCTGGCTTCATAGTTGATTATAATATGTGAAAATAAGATTATAAAAATGTATATCTTTTTTTACACTTATTCCTAAAATTTTTTAGTTTATCTTCAGACTCATCTTGCTAATTTTATCATTTTAATATGTAGCTAACACCGATGATACACTTTACTGTAACGTATTCTTTAAAATACAATATTTTTTTAATGAAAACAATATCCAAATAATTTTGACAATAAATATTAGCTTTATATTTTTTACATGTAATTGTAATATAAATATGACTGTGATGTGTATAAGATAGCGCTGTCTAGGTTTACAATAGTAAATGTGGTATTATTTATTATTTCGTCGCTTTATTATTCAATGATATGTCCACGTTACTGAGCACACAATTACGATAAATATTTCTACGATGATATACAATAGAACGAATAAAAATAAATAAATACGGCTACTTTGGCAAAACAAACACTCTTTGGAACGATGTGAGGTGAAGATATAATTTTTTCAATGGCACACTTGATCACACGGCTCCAACCGAAAACACGTTTGTGAAAGAAGGGGTAACTTCAGCACTTGTCTTTTTATTGCTTGGTAAATAACGTTTTCAACAAATTTTCATATTTATTTCACATGTATATGTATACAAACAAATTCAATTCGAAGCACAGTCAGTACTGGGTTTATTAGTCCTCAAATATAGCCAGTACAGCATTTGCATTGTTTAAATAGACAGTTTCGTTGAGAGTATTCGTGTAGCGATCGCACAAAGCGTAACTAAGTGAGAGCTTAGAGCAAAACTAGTGGCGGAGCCCCCGGGCTTCCCGGCGGCCTGTACTCGATCCGCTCGGGACCCCTCCATGAGTTCGCGTGATCTCGTATTATAGCCTTTTAGCCTCTCTCCTTGGACGCTTTCTTCGTTACTTCGCCAATATACCGTTGCTATTGTTGCAAGACACTGCAACGAAATAAATTATATACAGTTTCTACATGTATTACTTGTCACCTAATAGACATAATATAAAAGATATAATTGTAGGATAGTTACTTTAGGTTGTCTTACTCTTACTATGAGAGGAGGCCCAGCGCTCAACTTCTTTTTAATAATAAAATGGTTTTAAGTTAAATTAAAAAATAATTTTAATCAAAATGTCTTTTGAACATTAAAACATAAACAAGAAATTATTTACAATATATATATATATATACACATTATACATACACATCTGCATATCCTTAGTTAGAGAGCACGGAACGCCAAGTTTCCCGGTGGTCTACATACTTCTTTCGCCTCCTCAAATCTCATCATTCTCCTCATACATTGTCACAAAATATCGATATTGAAATCGATATTAATATTGAAAGTTTAATATCGATATTCCAATATTACCGACCACAAATGTCGACAGTTTTAATGCTTTAATTAGATACTAGGATATCTTAATTAAAATATTGGTATTTCGATATTCAAAAGTTGTCGTTATTTGAACATCGACATCGATATTTCGTCGATATCGATATATATCGCTCTTCCTTACAAAAACATAATATCGAGAACCATAAAATAACAAAATAACTTAACATAAAAGTGAATAGTAGAACTAGCTCGTTTCGAATGCGATTCTCGCGATGTCTTTTCAAAAAGGTAACATTTACGGCTTTAGCCCAGTACTAACTTTCAGTTTTAAGTCTCCTCTTCTAAAATGTTTTGGTTTTACTTTGAAGTCGAGGGCGAGGCTAGTGGTCTCCAGCCCGTCGGCGTGCAATAGCCGCGTGGGCGGCAGTAGCGAGGCCCCGGGCGCGGGCTCTCCGTTCACGTACCATGCCAGCCGCGTCGCCGGCCGAGACCGGCCCGACGTGCAGTTCACCTGCACGTGGTCTCCGATCTGGTACCGGAGACGGGATCCGGTGATAGTAGGCCCATGATCTGGTAATGCTAGAAATATATTCACCTAATCAGCTTTCAAGGTTACGAGTTTATCTTGTAACTTTATCTTGAGGAAACTTTGATCATTTCTTGTTCCACGAAACGAAATATTGAAATCTATATTAAATATCGCATTATTAAATTCTTCGAATCTAATCATTTTGTGTTTATATTAGATTTCTATACTTTGTACAATCTCGAAATAAAATTGAATACATTTATTCTCCTTGAAATATGACTGAAGTATGAACATTTTTAATTTCCTATTTATAGGAACTAAACATTATTATTTATTATAGAGGGCAATTGACAATAATTTATTGTCTTACCAAATAGCTTACCAACTTACCAACTACAACCATGTCCGCGTGATCGGACACGGTAGGGAAAAGCGGTCGTTCGCCGGACACCTCGCAGCGATATCGACCACCAGTTTCCAGAACAGCTGGAGATAGCGTAATATTTGAACCATTTGGACTTGATTTCTAGAACAAAATCAAAACGAAATGTGAAATATTAATCTAAATTGCAATTGACATTTCGATCTCTATTTTAAAATTAGTAAAATGGAGACCTTTCAGGCGAATCTCTAAGCTGCTAACCCTTTTAATGGTCTTATGTAAAATAATTGTAGTGACCACGGGAAAGTTAAGGCATTACAAAATTTATCAGATACGTCTTCAACTTAGAATTAGAGATTAAAGTTTTGCATATTATGTCAATTTTGTTTTAAAACATCACGCAATCAATATTCTGGTTTTCGTGAAGTCTAACTAAAATATTTACATACATAACCAGCATAGATAAAAAAGTTTATTTTGTATTTACTAAGTATGTATTTGTTAAGGACTGAATTAATCTTCCTTACAATATTGTGCAGGTTGATGGAAATAAACCCATTAGTATTTTCTATTTTGTGGAGTACCGAGCGCGGTTGCAGTTAAATGAAAGAAGGCAGGAATGACCTCCACATTGCAGAGTGCTCTGTTTACCAGCACCTCTTGGCGAGGTAATATCCGCCCTGGTTTTATATTGTTTTCACTCGAGACCTAAGCAAACTTCACTCGCTACAGAATTAATCTAATTATTTATATCTGCCTTAGTATTTTCCTTTCATATATTTTTGCTCATTCTAATGTTTGCTATAAACAGTTCTATTAATTTATAAGTCAAGAGAATAAATACATTTGTCGAACTTCAATAAAGTATTAAAAATATAGTATGAAATGCAAAGCGATTTGTTAAACTTTTCTGCTAATCGTTATTTACTATGAAAAGATTTATCGTGAAAAATAAGGACAGAACCGTGATCATTTCAATAATAAGCAAAACCATTATTTTAAACAGAATTAAATCGAAAGTTAAACTATCATAAAATGTCATTAATTGTTATTGTTATTAAATTTTTATTAAATGTACTTAGCAATTACATTGGCAACAAATATTTATTCAGGTTGTTATTGTTAGAGCTAAAATAAATAAAATCTCGGTAAAACATTAGTGTATAATCTGTGTTATCAATCAGATAGGTAGAGAACGTTTCAAAAACTTCAAACTATCGTAGTTTTACAAAATAACAAATATTCAGAATTAGGCTCTTATTTTTTAATTATTTTTCAATTACGTACGCATGTGTATAATAAGCTTATATACTTATTTGGAGGAACGGCAACTGAGCAACTTGTGAGACTTATCTAAACTCTCTTAATTAGATGTTTTTCGTGTAATTTCCGTTTTCAAAGCATAAGTTATGGGGTTTTCAATGATGTATAATGATCGATCGTAACTTCGTATGCGTGAAATTTACGTGTGCAATTCCCCTGAGAATAAAGGATTTCCATGAAAATTATAACTTGTTTAAATTACTTCCTTCGAAACATATTTTTTTCTCTTAAAAATTTCACCCAAATCGATTCATTATCCTTGCCGACATTAGCTGTTCATGTACCACTTGATCGAGCACGTTGGACGGCCCCAGCTGCCAGTAACTGGACAAACGAATGCATAAATCGTGAGCTTCGCCAAGATATCGACGCTGTACTGTGGGAACTTCTCGCGCTGATCGATGTTCCTAGAGCATGCTCTTGAGTCTCACCTCGACGTCGATGCCCGGGAGTGGCAACATCCTGCGCAACTAGATGTTCTTAGTGCGGCACGCACATGATTCTTCGTCACATCCATAGACCGCGCTTGTGAGTCTCAAATCTACCGTCGACACCTGCCAATAGGAACTTCCTGCGCAGCGCAATGGCCCTAGTGAAGGCATTAGCGACACAACTGCGAACGAACGAACGACTGTGAGCGCGAGTCGTGAGCTTCACCTCGACGTCGATGCCCGGGAGCGGGAATTTCATGCACAGCTCGTTGTTCCTTGTGCTGCACGCGCCTGACTCTTCGTTACGCGCATAAACCGCGCTTGTGAGTCGTGAGCCTCACCTCAACGTCGACGCCCGGAAGCGAGAATTCCAGCTCAGCTCGATGTTCCTAGTGGAGCACGCGCCTGACTCTTCGTCACGCGCATAGACCGTGCTCGTGAGTCGTGGGCCTAACCTCGACGTCGACACCCGGCAGCGAGAACTTCCAGCGCAGCTCGATATTCCTAGTGCAGCGCGCGCCTGACTCTTCGTCGCACGCATAGACCGTTCTCGTGAGTCGTAACTCTCACCTCGACGTCGACACCTGGCAGCGGGAACACCCTGCGCAGATCGATGTTCCTAGTGCAGCACGGGCCTGACTCTGTGTCACGCGCATAGACCGTGCTAGTGAGTCATGAGCCTCACCTCGACGTCGACGCCCGGCAGCGGGAACTTCCTGCGCGGCTCGACGTCGCGCGGCACGTGCCTGAAGAACTCGCGGCCGTCCTTGTACCACTTGACGGAGTACAGCACGTCGGCCGGCCCCAGCTGCCAGCGGCACGACAGCTGCGCGCGCGTGCCCAGCGGCACGTGTTGCGGCACGCGCAGCTCAAGAAGCTCCAAGCTTGTAACACCATCTATGTAAGAAAGAGAATAAATATTTGAAATTATTAAAATTTTACCGTCGAGCCGAATTATTTATTAAAAACTTCCTGTATCCGCGACTTCATCCGCGTGGAAAAATTTTCCGTGGTTTCTGGCTTATTTTCTTTTTCACCCCTTATGGGTAGATTTTTCATAAAAAGTTACCTTCGGTGTTTTTTTTTAAGTCTATCACTGTCCTAAACGTCGTTATCGGTTCACCGGTTTAGCACTTCCCCTACAAGGTTTTATCTCCCTTTCCATCCCGTTAGGGATAGATTTATGATAAAAAAAACAAGCCCATGTTCGTCTCCTGGTTTTAAACTATCTCCGTGATAAATTTCATCAAAATTGTTATAATAATATGTATGGAAAATACATTACATATGTATGGAAAATACAATAGTCATGAGACTGTTAATAAGAGAACATAGATATAGTGGCAATAAACGAGAAAGTAAATTCAACAAAAGTATGGAGTGTCCAGAGATCTCGTAGATATGTCAGGTGTATTATGTAAATTGTAATTGAAATAAAAAAATACCTAATTATTAAGAATCTCAATTACTGTTAACGGGTACTCATCTTGGTCGTTATGTGGTTCCTACGGTACACATACACACAATTGATCTGATTGCCTGAAGTTTTATTATGTTTGCAATGAAGGGTTTGAATTGTCTGATTACGTGTGCAGAGTAGCATCTCGTTAGTATTTTGATAATTAATAGACATATAATAAATATATGTATGCATATATTAACATTAGCAGATAGATAATATATTATGTAGTTTTCTTAAAAACACCTAATTAATAGTATCTCATTGAATTAAATGGATCCTTAGTGCTTTAACGATCGTTAAAAATCTACAATAAGAATATTTAGCGGGCGTACCTATTTTGTATCTATTTCATATTTTTATTTGGCTTTAGGTGGCGTGTTATGAAGGCAAAAATCCATTAAACGGCGCGTCAAATAATTTCCCATGTGACGCTCGCTCGCGGCCCGTAAAAGAGGCACTATTGCCTCGCCCGGTGGATAATATTACTTTACGACCCGCGGGGCGCACAAATGTAAGTAAATTGGTGAATAAAGACAATGAGCAAACAGTTAGGTACGGCATATGCTAATATTATAAATAGCTATGAGCAGAAAACTCTCGCTACATCAGTAGTCATTGAAATTTCTCTTTTCCAAAATGTACGAGATACAAGAAATCAATACTGGAGAAATTATGTTCGATTTCACTATAATATTTCAGTAGTTCGCCTCCGAAAAAGACAAAAATTTGAGATTCCAGAGTTTCCAGACTGATGAGTGTTTAACAATATATAACGTCAACAAAGAGATTGATACTCGGCTATTCTTTGCAACTAGAAAATTAGGATATTTCTTACAGTACAAATTTAAAATAATATTTAATACAATTTCTCTAAAACCCTAAATATGACTACAGGCAGAAGAGGGAAAATAGATTCTGGATGTTTAAGTTCGTAACGATGCTTTTACAACGCAAATATTAAGGGTCCCATGATAGAAAGGATTTTATGCCGTCAGTCAAGCATATTAAAATTTTATAAGATTTGCTCGATGGATAATCTCACGATATAAACATATATACTTTAAGGAAATAACACAGAATAGTAATTCACGTGACTAAGACAATGCTTGCTTTCAGAATTAGTAATGGAAACGGCATTGTCTTAGTTATGAAATAATTCAGTATAATAAAATTCGAGAAATAATATAACATAAATAAAACCAACTAACTATTCTTTAATTATAATTTATTTATAAAATTCAATTTAAGAATAATATTTTTATTTATAAAAGATATTGAAACCGAAATATTAAACATAGTCAATTTTAAAGATTTCATAGTTTTTAATGAGATCATGTTGCTCTGTATTACAGAAGAATGAGTAGAAGAGAAATCGCAAAATATGTCCTCAATTCTTTTAAGGCATGTACTATGACAACGTGATATAACGCCACAATTGGCGGATGTACACTGTGGGGCCATAGACACTTAACGGAAATGGTGCTAAGTGAGGCGTCAGCACCGCGACGAGCTGAGGGCTGACAGCGGCCGCTTAGGCACGATAGTGCACGTCGAGTTGTTAGTCACCTCAGTTACATTGAGGGCTGCCATTATTCGATACATCATGTATCTATTTTTATTTAAGAATTAAGGTGACGTAAACAATAATTATTCTAAAATAGGCCTTTCGCGCCCATATATATCCCACACAAACGTACGCGCGCTAGCGTATGAAAAATTCGAAAAAACAGTTATTTTCGTTCACATTAAAAACTAAAATTTATTTTAAAAAACTAATGGTCATTTTGAAGTGTGTTCAAATTAATATACGCAGAAAATTTAGAGACATAAATTGGTCCCGTTAGTCCAAAAATGTTAATCTCTGTTTTATACGACGTTTCTTAGATTTCTTTTGTGTTAAAAAAGTTAACCAATCGTGTAACGTAACTGGCAGATTGAAGTCGTTGAAATGAATAATTAGGCTACCAAATATCGCTTTCATGAATAAATCACTTAGAAAAATGTACATCTCTGTCATCAAAATTTCCAATTCGTCTCCTTAAACATTATGTTATTTTATATGATTACTTTAAACTAAAAAATAAATCTGAATTTATTGCCTTAATTGGTACAATTTTAAACGCTCTAGAGCTCTATACAGAAGATATTGTTGGGATCGATATAATTTTTTCGAATATTAATATCATATTATCTTGAGAAAAAGCAAATTAACGATGCTTTAGGGATCAACATGGTTTTTCAATGGCAATAGGAAAAGTAATTTAAGTTCCAGTATATAAAAAATCTATTTTAAATACTAATAATAATTCGAGTATAGTACTACCTATAAAAATGTTGTAATGTAGCACTAAGGTTTGGTGATACTAGTCTGTGTAATGTAGGGACCGCTAGGAAAGGATATTTGGACAATTTAAAGGGTAAAAAATTGTGAATTTTGTATGTATTTAAATTAAATAAATATTAATAAACGTGTTTACTTTAATTCACAATTCTGAATAAATATTAATTTAAAATTATTTAAATAGTAATCTTTATTTGTAAGCCCTTAGGTTATATTTTATAGAATAATTTTAAATTAATATTGATTATAAATTGGGAATTAAATACATACATACATACATATACCCTACGACTAACTTAATTAAACAAAAGTTGACAAAACATGTTCTGATAGTTTTAGAATCCTGAAACATTATTTTGGTAAAAAATTAAATTGTATTTGTTATTTTCATTTTTATGATAACTTCTCCGTAATATGAAAAAACTATCATATGTATTATACACTTATTACTATTTTGAAAATAACAGTACCTAGATAAACATGGATTGGGTAGAGCGCATCAACAGTTTCTTAGTTTAGTTATCGACAATTTTTTCGAATCAAATATAGAAAATCTCTTAGAAATCCAAGATTGTGAATTGCTAACAGAGATCGACCGTATTCCACGTGCTTTTTTGTTGTTCAGGCTAAAAATACCAAACAAGGACAAAAAAGTACTTTTCTTACTATGTCCTAGTCGGTTAAACTAATTTACTGATTTGTTTTACTCGAATACTTTGTTTTGGGTTTGGGGCAGCCCCCTCCGCTCCCTCTTCTAAACTACCCCGACAATAAGATTTATCCCTGTAAAATTTGGTCAGAAAAGTATAACGAAAACAAGCCAAGCGTAATTCGCACTTGTGTAATCAATGTTCTGTAACTAACAGATAGTTGTTAACTTGTTATCAACCATATCAACCACCGACGGCAAAACAAAGTTTGTCGTGAAGTTTTTTTTGATCGTAACAGGAAATATATTGATAATTTTCCTTAATATACTTACTTAATATCTTATTCGTAAGTTCACAATTTTTTCAAATGTTTCTGAGTGATACATTTAGAGCGAAAGCGGGGAGACAAATTTTTTTTTCGTTTTGTTACACAGTTTCGTAAGTGTCATACAATAACTAGTAACGTCGTACACATTCTTGAATTCGTGGTTTAAAGAGTTTTTCGACACGTCACATGATGGCCAGCTTTAAAAAATTATTTAGCTTTCTACAATATTTAAGCCCCTAGTGTACTTTGGGGGTTTAAATATTAATTTATAAAGTAAAAATTAAAAAACTTTCCAATTTCACGTTCGACTTTGGGCCACTACTTATTATAACTGTTTCTTTCATCTGTTTACGTTAAACAATCTCTGAGGAAAACAGTTTGGAAACACAGACACAACGAAATGATAATATACGTGTTCTGTTTCGTTTATTTCTTTCCATTTTTAGAGAGGAGCATAATAAATGATTTTAGGATAGTGAAAGTAATATACAATATTTGTTCTATTTTAGTATTATATTTCACTGTTTTATATTTATAGGCTGCGTAAGCCTATTCTCCCCTACCTAAAAAGCTGAGTAGTGAAGCATCTACACCATAAGGGCCTATGTTTGTTACATACTATAAATTGTTTCTTCTGTTATTCACATTCACGTAGCGGAACTGTTACAAAGTTGCTTTACTTGTTTTTTATTATACCACGAAAGCATTTACTACTTGTTATGAAATCATTAAACACTGAACAAAAATTTACAAAGATTTTTTGACAAGTTTCCAAAAATTCGGTGTTTTGTTACAATGAAAATTAGAATTCTCGAGTTTTATGTGTAATACGTCCTGTTGTTATTAAGCAACATGTGGAAATAAGAATATTAAAAACTGCACATCTGACATAACATTTATGGGAATTGGTACAACAAAGTTTACTTTAGCGGTAACATGAAGACTCAACTTGTGTGGTTTTTATTATTATTATCAATAAAAATGCCAACGACATTGACAATTTTGTAGAGTATTTTAAACTGAGATATCTCCCCAAATGTAGACAAATCTTTCTATGTATATACTTACATATCTTCGCTGTATCAGTAGTCAGAGAGAACGGAGCGTCAAGTGTCGCGGTCTTTACATATTTCTTTCGCTTCCTCAAATCTCATCATTTTTCTCGCACATTTTTGCTTAGATATGCGAGTGCTTTTGACATTTCCGTAGGATAACACTCTGGCTTTTTGATGTTACTCATAAGTCAGTCTTGGTCTTCTATGGCTTCTTTTACCTCTCACTTTCACTCTGTACATTTTCTTCGTCAGTCCTTCATCACTCATTTTTTACAATAAAACTGTCCTGCAACCCTGTCAGACTGCGTATCTCTTCATTGCTTATTTTGTGACACCGTACATATTTCTAAGAGATCGTATTTCTACTACATTTATCTTACTTTCACTCAATTTCGGGCTCACTACCATACAATAAAGTTGGCACCAATACCGCATTGTGTATGGCCATTTTGGCTGAGTTAGATATATTTACCCTGCTTACTAATGCAGACAGAGAACCGTTCATTTTATTGCCAGCTGCTACCCGTCTCGCCACGTCCAACTAACTCACATCTTTCATCCCTCTAAAACGCACTCCCCAGATACACAATTTCATTAACTTGTTCTAGACATTTTACATGTACTCAAGTCTCAGATTTCATCTGTACCGCTTCATCATCGTTTCAGTATCAGAAATGGAGTCGCAGCTCTTCATAGTATTCATTCCATCGCTGCAGAACATCTCTTTTATCTGTTAGCAGCTGGTTTTCTTTCGAACGCACTTTTTTCATTCTGCAAGGTGCTGGAATATTTGGGTACATATATTCTTTCCAAAATAATTTAGAATTTTCCTCGAAGTTGTCCGATATCTTGTTTTCGTCTAACACCTTACACCTTTCACGCTTCTCTTTCACTAGTGCTTTCGTTTCTGCTTTCTGCAGCTTGATATTTGTCTTTCATGAAATTCTTCATACCACAGTCATTTTCAATAGTAAGGTAGTCTTACCATGCTTTCTTCTTCTTATACAGAAACTCTTTCATCTTATCATCCTACCACATACCACGCTTTTTACCGTTTCCAATTTAATTCGTCCCACACACTTCTTTCGCAACCTCGTTAATATCCTTAAGGTTTTGCCAACATTCTTCAACATCCTCGCTCGTCACTAATCTATCATCAAGCTTACCGGATACTACCCTTTCATATTAATTCCTTGTGGTCGCATCTTGCAGTTTCCAGCTTTTGATGTGACGGATCGCTGCAAGCTTGCAAACAGCCGCAGCAAACATACCCCTTATTCTGATCGTCACCACAAGTGGTCCGTTTCCAGATCGGCTCCTCTATGCGCTTTTGTGTTCATAAACTACTTCTTGAGCCTGCCATCCACCAGTAGTAAATCAAGCATATTTCTCTCACCCTTTTTTTTTCCCACGTGTACTGATGGATGCTTTCTACGTAATTTTAAATAAAAGAAGTTAGAAAACAGGGATCTTAGAGAAATCATATAGATTAGGTAAAATTGATTTCTGAGATCTATTATATAATCTATAGTAACAATTTAAATGTTTGGTAGGTATTTTTGGTCCGCTAGATGTCATTTAATAAATCTGTTAAGATTAGTACCTATGTCCCTTACATTTTTATAATTCTTTGTTTAAAAAACTGCTCAAAGCTTAAGTTTGAAAGTCTTAATACGTATTGTAACATTTGATAATAATAAAATAGTAATTATAAAAAGAAAAAAAATGCAATTTCTACTGCTTGACATCTTGAAATTATTTATTTACTACGTGTCTGTAATGCGGATCGCAGAAAGAGTATCACATTTCAGTTAAGAATTAAAGTTATTTTACATGCATTATTTTACTAAGTAATTTAAAGTAATTATACTAATTTAATATAATTTGAGATAAACACTCAAACAATTTGCTTACATATACATATATGAGACAACAGTTGCTTCACGTTCATAAAGTTTCTTAATTATAAATGAAACTGTACTTCATGTTCCTTAAAGTTTCATTTATAATTAAAGATACATTTCATGTATAGGTAGCTACTCGTACTTTAATTTAATATGAACATAAGTTAGCTTTTTAGTGTTCATTCTACTCTACGTTATAATAGCAGTGACTTTAGTTAAAAAAAATATATGACACACGTAATACTATACTTACGTTAGGGATTAGACTACATCCGAATTCCTCGGACTTCGGCTGTTGTCCTCACGCTTTTGCCTGAAGCGCAGCATAGAGGAGCGACGTATGCCTCCGTTCTGACGGAGGCAAAAAACAAAGTGGATCTTGGCCAGCTGGGCATTACCGGCTTGCTTTACCGGAAAGGAGTGACGGGGTCTGGCATTTTGGAGCTGCCTGGTGCCTCCAACAAAGAGAAAGCCGACGCCCTTGCAGATCGGCTGCGGGAGTGTCTGAGCTCTGAAGTCGTCCGGGTCTCCAGGCCCACGAAATGCGCAGAACTGCGCGTGTCGGGTCTGGATGACTCGGCGACGGTTGCGGATGTTACCGCGGCCGTTGCAAAGAACGGAGGTTGTGCCGTTGAGGCAATAAAGGTGGGAGAGATCCGCCGCGCCCCTTCGGGGCTTGGCGCAGTTTGGGTCCGCTGCCCCGTAGATGCAGCGAGGAAGGTGGCGGGTGCCCGACTACTTGTCGGTTGGGTCTCGGCCGGGGTGCAGCTCCTTGAGCCGAGGCCCTTGAGATGCTACAAGTGTCTCAAGATTGGGCACGTGCGGATCTCCTGCACGTCAGAGGTGGACCGCAGCGGACAGTGCTACCGCTGCGGCCAAGAGGGTCACAAGGCCGTCGGGTGCAATGCGGCGCCCAACTGCACGTTGTGCGTGCGCCGCGAGCGGTCTGCCGGCCGGTCATCTGACGGGGGGGAAGGCCTGTGCGGGAGCCAAGCCCAAAAAGGGCGAAAGGGTGGCTTCTGCCGCCGCCCGTGTGGCTCCTGCCAGGCCGGGAGTAGAGGGGATGGCCACGGAATAGTGGCCTCCCCACGTGACGAACGCCTCTGGCGTGCGCTTCCTCCGCCGCCGACAAAGCGGCGGAGAGCCCACTGAGGCTTGGGGTGGTATTCGGGGGAATGCCACCCCTCAGATAGCCTCGAGATGGCGCGCGCGGTGTTTCCGCGCGCCTCTCAAGCACTGAGGGTGGGAGTTCTGCCCTCCCACCCAAAACGAGACGAGGCCGGTGTCTAAGCGCTGGCCGTTGCCGCCGGGGTCGCGGAGGAATGCCAACGCGCTCCCGTTGCCCCGGCATCAAGGCTCTCGAGGAACACCGTCAGGTTTTAGTGGGTAGCCCGGCATTGCACCTTCACAGCCGTGGAGTCCCACATATCCCCCTGCCATCCCCCATGGCAGGACGGAATGCATAAAGCATTTCCTGACGCAAAAAAAAAAAAAAAAAAAAAAAGGGATTAGACTACATAGTACAGTATGGAGCTACATTATGCTATAAGCTAACGGAAATAAGTCTAATTTTTACGGTACGGGTATTTATATTTTTAAATAATAAATTTAAATATTTAGCCTAAATATTGGGTCCTTACATATGAAATTAGCGTTTTGTCGTACTGACCACTTTGATCTGAAATATCTCCTCTTTGGTTAAGAATTCCAAATTCAAATTTATAAATTCATTTAGCTGGTACATTTGAGTTTTGAAAACAGTCATTCATTTGTTTTTTTCCTCATTATTTTTTTCTTTGGCGTCGCTTATTACCGCACAATGGAAAACATGAAATATCGGTATATTTACGAGTACGAGTTCTACCGTGGCACCAGTGTTGCAGAAACAGCTCGAAGGATTAATGATGTGTACGGCGCTGGTGTCGCAAAAGAAAGCACGGTACGTTTTTGGTTTCAACGTTTTCGTTCTGGAAATTTCGACCTTCAGAACCAACCCCGTGGATGGCCGGAGACCAAAGTGGAAAATGAAGAATTAAAGGCTATTGTGGAAGCGGATCCATCACAAAGCACTTCAGAGATAGCTGCAGGCTTTGGGGTAAGTGACAAAACTGTATTAATCCACTTGAAGCAAATCGGGAAAGTAGAAAAACTTGAACGATGGGTACCTCATGAATTGAGTGAATCGAACTTGCAAACACGCGTCGACTGCTGTGTCACTTTGCTCAACCGACACAATAATGAAGGGATTTTAAATCGAATCATTAGTTGTGATGAAAAGTGGATACTGTACGATAATCGGAAGCGCTCGTCGCAATGGCTGAACCTTGGAGACCCAGCCAAATCCTGCCCTAAACGAAAATTGACTCTGATTGAAAAGTTACTTGTGAGTGTTTGGTGGACTAGCGCCGGTGTCGTTCACTACAGCTTTCTAAAATCTGGCCAAACGATTACGGCAGATATCTATTGTCAGCAAGTGCAAACCATGAAGGAAGAACTAGCTGCTAAACAACCGAGATTGGTCAATCGCTCTAGGCCACTGCTGCTTCACGACAACGCAAGACCACACACTGCACAACAAACAACCACTAAGTTAGATGAGCTACAATTGGAATGTCTGCGACATCCACCGTACTCCCCGGACCTCGCTCCAACAAATTACCCTTTTTTCCGGAATTTGGAAAACTTCTTACAAGGAAAAAAATTCAACTCCGATGCGGCAGTCCAAACCGCCTTCAAAGAGTTTATTGATTCTCGCCCCCATGGTTTTTTTAGTAAAGGGATCAATGAACTACCTATGAGATGGCAAAAGTGCACAGATAACAACAGTGCATACTATGATTAATTAAATATATTAAAAAAAAATTGACTTTATATTCCTCCCGTACAAAACGCCAATTTCATATGTAAGGACCCAATATAAATAAAATGTTTTTCTTGTTGCACATTAGCATTTATTAGAAGATTTTACAAGTACAGCAAATATTTTTTCGCAATCTATTAAATATTATAGACGTCAACATTTAATCGACATCTTCGATCATATATAAAAACAAGATACACAATCAATGCTCCAAAAATGTCAGAACCAAAAGTGCACTCAAACGATTTTTTGAGTGCACTTTTGTTTTAGTAGTATTCGAAAACGCTAACAGCAAACATGTCAAAGTGCTTCTTTAGAAATTGTAAAAACGACACGTGTAGAACTCTAAAAAAGACGACGACTCTCATTGTCGTTAAAAAAATAAATAAGTTTATTAACGTATTCATTATTTCGTTATAATTGTTACATATGTCTTTTCTATGAAATTGGTAATCAAAGTTTTCAAAAATGGCCTGACAATATATATCTCATTCCTATCACTTTCACGTAACAAATCAATATGACGCAAATAGATTGTGTGAATTATACTTTAAGCACGAAACGTAAGATTGCATTTTAAATATTTTTTTTAACAAACTTGGTTTCAATGTTATGCAAGGATCTTTTACCAGCTTTTACAACCTTATGTTTTGACAGTAAGATCTACATTAAATTAGCACAATATTATGGATAATACTATATGACATTAGAAATGTATATGTCAATTCGGACAATAATTTGTTTTGATTTTACAGAATATTGTGCATCTAGTTTTTTATTTGTGATCGAAGATCGACATAAAAGAAAAGACAATTGCATAAGTAAGTGATATAAGTACGGATTCTTACTTTAGAAAATTCGTGTCGACGAGACGGAGCGTTTTTGGTAGAGCGATCGTACGTGTTGGAGGCACCGATAGTCCATTTCAGGTGACCCCGTGAAGGACTGTAGAACGTATGATCCGTGCTATCTTCGCCCTGTGAGACTGCCGGAGAGGTCATCAAATCTCTTCGGGACGTAGGGGACGGTACATAGGGGAAAGCGGTGCGTATCGTAGGAGTTCTAACATGCGCTGAGGACGATAACCACAAAAGTTTTAGTGGGATAAATTCCCACATAACATAGTTTTTTTGCATTCCAAGTAGCGGGGTACCATTTGCAAGTTTCCCACGTCGCCAAAAAAAAAATTCAACACCAAAGTTTTCAACACAACAAGTGTTGAAAACTTTCGTTTTCTTTTCTGTTTGAAGTACATTACACAAATTCACATTTAAACCATCTTACCTAATGAGGCCTATTATTGATTTTTTTTTGTTTAATACCAATTTTGAAAACAATACCTTGGAAATTCAATAGATGTGTATCTTATGCAATGCAAACGAATGTTAACCCTTGAATACGTAACGACTCGGTATCAGGTGTAAGTGTAACACGAGAATCTTATAGCCCAAATGTATTGTTTCAATATTGTTATCAAAAGTACGCCGCAAGTGTTCACATGTGGTACGTTCACATTTTTTATACCTATTATCTGACAATTAAGAACAGGACTATATATGATATAGGTAATAGGTATATGTATTTATTAATAACGTTTTCATTAGAAAATACTGAAAATAATGGGTATTTCTTGATATAGAGATTACACCGAAAATTATCTATTGAATATCATAATGTAAAGTTGCATAGTTTTAACAAACCTCTTTTGATTTTTAATTGATTTCTTTTTGGGACTTTTTTAAATTTACTTGATGATATTTGTTTTTATCTACTAATTTAGATTTTTTATGTTTTCTTTTTTCAATTAGTTTACGTTAGTAGAAAATACTAGAAAAATCTAAAAATATTTTATTGAAAGTTTTAAATTGTTGCTTGAGTATATTCTAAAGTAAACAAGAATTTTTCTATCATTAATGTAAAATTTATTGTTTAAAGAAAAACAAAAAAACGTAATTAACTAGACAATTTAGGTGGAAGTATATTAGCTTTGGGTATTAGTAATATTAACTGTTTACCAATTACAACAGTCATAATATTTTTCGATCAATATACTTTAATCTACCGATCGTTTTGATGCTGATCTGTGGATAGTGGCGTTGGGCGAATATCCCATAACAATTCATTCCGAGTGACAAAAACTTGTGTGCTAAAAGTGTTCCATATTTGAATTTCGTGTACTGAACATTTTTCATCAAATGTTCCCGAGTAAGTCGACTATGATTTAGTACATTGGATTTTTCTATTGTATGAAAAAATATTTTAATAAATTTGACTAGTTTCTGCTATCCAGATTTTATCTTTCGTTATAATGAAATGATGCTTACATGACACTGAGTCGATCCGCATTAAAAAAATAGCAAATTTACTCAATTTAGCTCATTTTATGGACATCTCACGCTTGACCAAAAATGTATGTTGCCAAAATTGTTTTCACAAAAAAAAGATCGAATGGTTTCTAAGACAGTTCCTCTGTATCTTTTATGGATTCGGAGATTCCCCCCATACTGTTCCAATTAAAAAAAAACACTCGTGTACGCTTTTTTTCCATTTCATATTTATCAGGTTTTTATTTTAATTAAACAATTGAAAGTATGTAGTGGAAGCTACTAAACTTTTAGATAGTAGAACTAACCATGGAATGGAGTAATATATTAAGTTATATATTGAAGACGTAAGCATGACAAGAGTACATAATCTATATGTACATATCTATGAATACAGATTTCTATGAAATATGTGAATTAAGTCACTATTTATGAGTTACTGTGAATTTGGATACTTAATTATACTTATATATTTTATGTCCGTATAAATATTTAACAAAAAATGTCATTACACAAAGTGTTACAGTTATTTTAATAGCGTAAAATAGAACATAATGTTTTCATTAAATGTCTAAGGCATTTTGATTGGGCACTTTAAATAATAAAATGTTGAAATCTGTCATAAATTAATCGCGGTGGTCACATTAAAGAGTTAATTAAATACTATCAAGAAATGTAGTATATGATGAATATAAACAGAGATTGAGTAATAAATATGACGTATATATAAGTATAAAAATCTGTTTCTGTTTGTATTATTCGTATGAGATCATAGATCCCTCAGTGCATGTCGTCTTATTGGCTTTATTTATTGATTACTCAACAATTTCAACAGCTTATTATTTGATTGAAAATGTCTGTGTACATTTCTTGATTATTTCGTCACTTCGTTGTCACAAAACCAATAAAGGCTGCACGATCTAATAACTAACTAATTCAAAATTAACAGAAAGTTATGACCCAGTTACCCACACATATTAAAAATTATTATTAATAAATGGTATGTTTCATAAAAATAAATACGCCTCACTTCCGTCTCGGTTGTCTAAATTGAAAGCCAATTAAAAGTGTGCAGTTTAGTTATTATAATTGTTAAAGAACAATAAAAAGATGATTGATAAAATTGTTGTTATTTTTGTGTTTTCTCCTACATGGTAGTACTAAAATCAATGTCATGTAACATGATAATATTGTTATCATTAGTCATTACATCCACCGTATGATTTGGTTATTGTTGTCAATAAACCGTAATTGCTAATAATTTCTAATTAATTACACAGTGACATAAATATAATATGTTATTGTTATCTGTTATGTAGTAGTCACGCAACGTCGAACCACTACAGGAAATACCTGCTATAAAATATAAAGATCCAATTATATGAAAACTGACAGCCGACATGTTAACTACGAATATTATCTGTTCGTACAAGTCATTCATCATAACCTATTTCAATTTCTCAGAAAACGTTGTTCAAAATTGCTTTGAAGGTATATGGTAAGAATAATTTACTGAGATTTTAGGGTTCCACAGGCAACCATACGCCATACAGAAAAACTTATAGCTTCGATATGTCCGTCCGACCACCTGTCTGTCTATCTGTCTTTTTACATTTTATTATATCGAAAAATGTATTCTAATTATTGTATTGCTTTTAAAGACAATATTCCCTTTCCTTTACTAAAATAGATAATAAAGTAACTTAACAAAAAAAAACGCTGTTACGAAAAAAAAATTGACATCTCGCTTGCACCAACCCTTTAATAGTTGGTGTAAGCGAGATATCAGTACTCTAAATCGAGCATCAATAGTTGGCGCAAGCCACCCTAAAACTAAATACTTTCACTTCATGGTACTCTGTCAGTCTATGTACAATTAGTATTTCATTACATTGCTGCGATATGGCTGCGTGCCTGAAGGTGTGAGTTATGTCATAAGTAGATATTGGATTGATATCTATTTTATTTATTACAATTTACAACACTTTATTACTGAATTGAATTATACATTGCTGAATAATATTAAACGATTTTGTTACTCAATGTTGTATTCTTTTTAAGATCACTTTAGCACTTCACATATATACGCAGCGTATTTTCTTTCTGTACAAGACCAGAATGCAAGGGTGTGAAACTAATCGCGTATAGATTGGAGATCACTTTTTTACTAAGGTCTTACAATCTATACAAGAGTAGTACGCAAATACACGCGTATACTTCGTAGTGACCGAATTAACTAGCTTATTCCATAATATATAGTGCCAGTACACATACGGACTAATCGTGTATAGATCGGAATAAGTGCGCCGAATGAAATGAAATAGATTAACAACAAAAGATAAAAAGAGATGGAGGGATATAGTTTCACGATTAAATTTCTCGACTTCAACTATCTCCTTAGAGTGTGGACTCCTATTTCAATACTGCTCCTGGAAATAACTCGAAAATACGCCTACTAGTTTATACAAGATTGTTAGGTAATAAATATATCAACAGCAAAAGATGAAAAGAGGTGGAGGATTATAGAGATGTTTCGAGATTTTTCTCGACTTCAACTACCTATCTCTTTAGAATGCGGACTCCTGTTTCAATACTGCTCCATGTACAAAGCGGATTCCGATCTGGCGCTTTGTCGGCCGCTGCCGCGGCACGCTCGTTTCGCTCGCTCAGGTCGCGTATTGTGATAAAAAGACTTAACCTAACCTAACCAAAAGAAATGTTATAAATATATCGTCGTGTTTGTATAAAGTTACAAAAAAATTTGCAAAATTTTACCCAATGTGAAACAATCTAAACCTTAGCCTGCATTTGTCCTCACGATTTCCTCCCAGCATTTATTGTCACCATTACACCACATTAAAGTTTCAGTGATTGTAGTTGTAACTAAAATTTTATTGTGAAAACTGTTAATTTTGAAGTTTACTATTTTTTCGTAGCAAAGACCATTAACTTTAAAGAAGATGTCATTTATATCAAAAGTAGCTAATTTAAAGAGAAAACTGAAAATTTTAAATATTAAGATTTGTAGATAAAATTACTAATTCTTTAGCTCCATTATATATATCCTTCTTTACAACTCTTGTCAGGCGTAAGTGACGTAGTGTAGTTTGGAACCAGGACGCGCGCGTCCACATCACAAATTATAAGCGAGCAGTACGCAAAACTCGTGTGTACATTGTAATCACAGAGTTAAAAATAATATTACAATATATACGCGAGTAAGTTTTCTGTGGCTGCGTTTTGGCCTTGTATAAATTGGAAAAACGCACATACGCATGGTTGTTTAGACAAGATTTTCAGTGAAATCAGTTTTCGAAAAAAGATGTTGTAATTACATTTAATTTTATAATTACTTAGATGTATATTTTTAAGTTATTTTTATTAACAAACGCGAACTCTATATGCGACACTGAAACTGCATGGATTTCTGCCAATCTTTTTTGCAGATGTTTTTTGTGGTTTTCAAAATATACCTTCCCCTAAAAAAATTAAAAGGCGTCAACTAAAAATAATATGAAAATTTTTTATTTATTTTTTTATTTATTTATTTTTTTTGTTATATTTATTACAATTTAATCTAAAATAAAAATTTAAAATGCGTTTAATATAGCACAACTTGGTGTAAAGAAACTGTCAAATAAATAAAAACGAGTATTTGGCCAATTGTGAAAAATCAATAACCAAAAGGTGAATTAATGTTCTTATGAAAATGTCAGTTAGTATTTAAGAAATTAAAAATGCTCTGAATATTCCAAACTTGTCTAAAGACACTATCATATATCATATCATATGCACTATATAAGTTAGTGTAGATAATTTTTATGTATACGTAAGAACATGCCTCGGTCCAAACCGCTGGATTTAGAAACTGAAAAGTTTGCACAGAGGTTTCTTATAGTATATAATTAACTACTAAGAAGGGTCGAAATAGGAAAAAAGAAAAGTGCATTGGATGATCAATCAAACAAAAATGAAACACGCACATATTGGTCTAGTTTTGAAAAATCAACCACTACGGTAAAACGGAATGTTAAAAGTAACCGTGAATATTAATTAAATTTCACGAGAACGAAGTTGCGGGTAAACGATTACAATTGGATAGCAAGGCTTTACTTATGTATCCCATCAGTGCGAAATTGGGCCGCTAACTAATACCTCTGAATAAAATTATAATAAAGAATTCAAATCTAAGGAACTAGAACTTGTTTAGTAATTAAAATTCTATAAGGGTTAAAAACAATTTTAATTTATTAAATTTTTCTGAAATGGCTTAGGTACTTAAATAAATTATTTTCAATTGACTTGTAATATGAAAAAAACGTGTAACACAAATCAATAGCTTTAAGAAAATTGCATCACATGGGAACAGTATCAATATAAAAGGAGTCTCCAAGGGGCATCTGGTTTATGTTAGACACAAGTGGTGTCTATAACAGTATTGGATACACTTCGCACATGGGCTCGAATTGAGTGACTTTTAATCTACCGTACTCAAATTGATTAGGTATCTACAGTCAACAAAAAAGTCATTTAACACTTGCTGTTATTTTGCAGCGCAATATGTAAACAAGTTATTTGAAAATACGTTTACATACTATACTTAAATATATGTACTCTTATATTAGTTTCTTCAAGGGCTTTTGATATAATAATTCTTTGATTATTAATCAAAAGATTCAAATATTTCAAAATTCAAAAATTCAAATTCAGGATAAAAAGAAAATTATACTTTTTAATTGCTTCATTACATTCTGCCATAGCCTCAACTATTTTTTGTCTCACTACAGGTTCTGAATTCTTGACAAAAATTACTAGGATAATATAGTTACGTATTTATTTCAAACTTAAATACGTATTGTACTTATCAAATAGCAAAAAGCTAATATCTATCTCATCAATGTACTGAAATAACTTTAACAATATTTTGATATTTTCTCTACTTTAGTGGTTGTCTAGGAGACAACTCACTTTCAGAATCCACGGGACAATTTTACTATTCTGTGACGTTCTTTTCGATATTATAATAATTCCTGTTCATAAAAGTATGTTGCTCAAAGTTATTAACTATCCTTTTCAGCTCAATACTATTATCTATTTCTTCAGTTACATAAATAAACAAAAAAGTATTTTAGCAAACTAACTGACCAGTACGAACAATAGTTGATCAACCCTAAGTAGCTGAAATTGAAATAGTACAGTAGTGGTCATAGTACAGATGTTAGCTTCAAAAGTCAAGTTTTCAATTTTGGGATTTAGTTTCGGAAGCTTAAATAGAAAATAATAATTACATTTATTTATTTATTTTTAATACACTTTTGTACATCATATGTAGGTACAACTGCACTACTCATCTATTAATACAGTCATTTGGTAGTTTTACCTGCAAAGTTTTCCGGGAGTTTTGAAAATCGGTGATTTTATAGATTTCGATGTGCTTTTTCCGAATTTCTACTTTGCCACATGCCATCTTTGCCGCTCGCGTCGCCATATTCGAAAAATGGCAAAAGTAGAAATTCGGAAAAAGCACCTGCCTGATCTTTAAACTATGTACTTAGGTACCCCGTACACTCTCGACATGTGTAAGTCCTAGGAATGCTAAGTGTTTTATTTCATAGGTATCTAATGAATTGGAAAAGTCTGGCTTATGCATTTATTTTTAACAATCTATTTGTCGGAGTTGGTATTGTATATTTTAAGAATTTTAAGAAGAATAATAACGTCACGATTGCTGAAATTATGCCAAACTACAACTTTCTGTGGCTCTGAAAAAAACGCTTGTAACCCACAGAAAGAGAGATAGTCACTAAAGTGACACTTTTCTAAGTTTTAAATCTTCGTTGTATTCCGATGTTAAATTACATCCGTACCTACATAGAACAGTTTGTGTTCTCCGTTGCATCTCTTGCAATTCTTGTAGATTTTACTAAAATATATTGGAAAACATTTTAAAATATGTCCTCGTCCACCTTTCGTGCTCGATACCGCAAAATATACGTGTTCGCGGTATGCGGGCTGCAAAGCCGCTTGCTTCCCTATATGATTCCTTGCGTAACTGTAACGTTTGTAACTGTGCCGATGTGGCTGATGTCTCTAAATGTCGCGTAAACGAGCAGGCATGCGTCCGTTTTTTGACAACTAATACGTACTTGCTTACTCTGGTTTTTATTTTCTCTGGTTCAGTACGACAAAAGGTTATGAAGAAATACTCAGAAATTGCTGAACTAGGTTTTGAAGATTTCAGATTACATAATTCCTTAAAAGAATAGAGATGGCTTAAATTTAAAGTTTTTATTTTTCATTAATTTTATCTTTTTATCGTTTAAAGAAAATATAGTTCTTTTGATTTTTGTTAATGTACCTAATTTTTTTTGTCCAAATTTAATTGGAACGAAATTCAACCTATATATGATATTTATTACTTATTTAATATCTGAAGTATTACTAAACGTTTACTAAACTAAACGTTCGAAAATCATTGCTGTTTAACTTTTCACTCAAAAGTAATTAGTAGATAAGTACTTAAAAAATAAATTTTGTAAAAGATGTCATTAATATTGAACGACATTTCTCAATTCGCTTAAGAAAATAACAATGACTATTAAAACTGGCAAAACTTATTCTCAAATCTTTTGAGACTATGAACAACACTATGAAATTTCACATTTATATTTTTCAATAAATAATTGTAGTCTTTCAAAAAGAGTTTCAACGTTAGAAAATTAAACTAGGTAAGTACTCGTACCACGAAAATGTTCATAATTCATAACGAATAACAAAATCTCTACTGTGCTATTGAAGGGTTCTTGAGCTATTGGTACTCTACAGCGTAACTCGCTAATAGCTGCATAAGCTGTTTTTGTGACCCTTTTAATTTCTTTATAACATAAAGTTTAAAAATCTTGAGTACCTAATTTATTAGTAATAAAATTACTTCATTTCTGTTTTCTTTTCTAGAGCTAAGAAATATTATTTTCATTTTAAAGAATATTCCCAATGTTCAGCAAGACAAAGGTGTATTACAAGTTATTCAAATAAGGGGTATTATTTTATTTAACTTCGATACGGTACTAAGGCAAAAAGTTACCAATTTATAGCAAAATATTTCATTATTTCTTTATATTTTGTACTCATACAAATTTCCATATTTTCGCTTCATTTAAAATTAACTGGAGATTACCGCGCTTGAAATGGTTTATGATATTTTGTAATTACCCATCCATTTTATCTACCTACACATTTTATCTAATACACTTTACACTGGTAATTGACTACATCATTCAGAATATCTATAAGTAAAATAAATAGTATAGGAGTAAGTATAATCATTTTTGTTCAGAGTACATCCATACATACATACATAGATATATTCACGCTAAACAGGGTAGTCAGAGATAACGGAGCGCCTAGCTTCCTGAATCCCACATACTTTTTTCGCTTCTTCAAATCTCATCATTCTCCTTGTTTTTTTTTGGCCTATGTACTTTTATCGCGAGTGCTTTTCACATTTCCATCAGCTAACACTCTGGCTATTTGATCTTCGTAAGTCAGCTTTGATCTTTCTTGCTTCTTTTACCACTCACTTTCGCATTTTTGCATGTAGATTTTCTTCGTCAGTCTTTCATCACTCATTCTTTCTATGTGCCTGAACCATCTAAGCATTCCTTTCTTCAGTTCTACAATAACACTGTCGTGCAACCCTGTCATACTGCGTAACTCTTCATTGCTTATTTTGACCGCAAGGGTGACATCGCACATATTTCTAAGAGATCGCATTTCCTACATTTATCTCGATTTCGGGCACATGTATTCAGGCCTCACTACCATATAATAAAATTGGTACCAAGACCGCATTGTGGATGGCCATTTTGGCTGAGTTGGATGTATTCACACTGCCCACTAATCCGAACAGAGCACCGTTCACTTTATTACCAGCTGCTACCCGTCTCTCCACATCCAACTTACATCTTCTATGCCCCGAAAACGCACTCCCCAGATTACATATTTTCATTTTCTTGTTCTAATCTTTTTTATTTACCCGTATTTCACACTGACTTTATTTTTATACTCCAATTGTTTTTTTTTCAATAGTCTAAAAATGTGTCCAATAAGACTATTACACCAATTACGTGACCCCAAACTAAGCACTATAGGCTTGAATCGTGGGTACTACATAAACAACTGAGGAACTCCTTGTATCAATCCAGACTCCAAACCAATTTAGAAAAGTTCGTTTCCTAAATTAATCTGACTGGGAATCAAACTTGTGACTCATTGTTTAGGTTAGATGTCATGGCACCGCGCTAACAGGTCAGTGATATTCAATTTACTAATTTAATTCTTGACACAACATAGATACTGAATTGCTATTTAGTATCTATGTATACGGTTATACGTAAATACACGCATAAAAAGTTATATGGTTATATTACAATTTTTTTATTGTTAGATTTGAAAATTTAGTAAGTAATAAAAATGAGCTTACAGCCTCATACATATACAATATCAATTTACTAAACTGAAACGTAACTTAATTTTTTGTATAATGGGAAATATACTTAACTGACCAACAGTATGAGTAATTAATACTACAAATTATTGTTTTTAATTAATAGTTTCAACTAAAATTTAATATTTTTGACTTTAATCATAAGAAATTCAAAATTAAGTTAACACGATTTCATTATTTTAGTCATTAGCTATAGCAAACATTAAAATCTATAGTTTTAAAAATAATTTTTCTGTACGGCAGAAATTCTGTTGGATAAACTTTTAGAGTTGTATCTCTTCATTACTCATCTTGTCTGCAAGGTGACACCGCACATATTTGTAAGAGATCGCATTTCTATTGCATTTATTTATTTATCTATTTTTGTTATTTATGCATCCCCAACTTTATGTGTTCTTTCAGTTTGTCCAATGGCTGCCATTTTAAATGACTGTACGATTTAGCAATTGATTCTACGATTAGGCAATTGATTGACGTTAAATGGGTAAAATGAAACTAGTGATGACGAAACACGAAACAACGCAAGCGAATTCATTCTTCCCCTCTGCACCTTACGACGGCAGCAATAAGGTTGATTTTAGCAGTTGTGATTTGATCACGTTTCGGCGCGGAGAAGGTTCTACACTTGATTTTGCGCTTAGTTGTTGCAAGAGACTGCATTAACAATTAAATATCTGGTTTAAGAGATTTGGAAAATTATAATTATTAATTACCTTTCTATTGTACTAAAAATCATTTTGAAATTCTCTGGAATTTTGTAAATCCAGCTCAATTTTAGTGCATAACAGAACTTTTTGCCAAACAGAGTCCAAATTTTGAGCGTTTTTAAATAAATTTCCTGAGGCAGGCACACGTTTAATGAATGTGAAACTTAAGTATATATTTCTTTGTACAATTTTCCATCGACTGCCTAAAACCATAACTCAATTTATGTATTTTTGTTCGATACTTTTTTTTCTGTAATGTGATGCTTTTTTGAGGGATTTTTAAATATTTCTCCTTACAGGAAGACAATACAGTTTACTAAATTTATAATTATATATGACGCGTTCGGGTGGCGGAGTGTGAGGGCGGAGCCTACGCAAGAAACTGTTTTTTGGAGCTTGCTCTTAAAATTGGGTAAATGAAAAACCTCTTTAAGACGCGGTACCAGCGTCCGAACTGTACTTTTGAGGGGGTGAAGGCGGGGCGAAGTATTCCCCTCCGCACGGGGGCACGCGTCTCACCGTGTATAGCGGGTTTGTCATGACAGTGCAGCGTGTTGAAAATATAATTTATTTAAACTCACATAATATGCCACAGTGTAGTAATTAGTAGTAATTATTATGTAGAATCATACACGAACTTTCCATAAAGTGAATATACCTAGCGGGAATTTTTAATCGATACTATAGTATCCATACTATAGCCATACTTATGCGAAAATCTATCTGTCTGGTACGTTTTTACGGCTAAACCACCAGACCGATGTTTATGATTTTTGCCAAGGAGATAGTTTGACAGCAAGGGACGGCCAATGGCTACTTTTTTTTAATCTACCCCTAAAGGGGTGAAAAGAGGGATATAACTTTGTGTGGGAATTGCTAAACCAATGATCCGATTAAAATGAAAGTGGATACTGAGATAAACCTTTTCCATTAAAAACATAGACTTCTTTTTTTATCAAAAATCTACCTCTAAAGAGGTCAAAAGGGGGATGAAACTTTGTAGAGAAAATGCTAAACCGCTGAACCGATTATGATGAAATTTGGTACAAAGATAGTATGTAGATATGCCCAAAAACAAATGTAAGCTACTTTGTTTTTTAAAAACGACATGTGGTTTTTTATATATGAGACATCACCATGAATCCAATATAGCGGATGCGGCATATTAGGAAATAACTTTTTTGTTCAACACCAACAATATGGGTATCAAATGAAATAGGATACACAGGAGAAGACTTCTGTATATGTGACGTCATCATAAATCCAATATGGCGGATGTTCTGTAAAAGGAAATAATTGTTTTGTTCAACAGAAACTATATGGTTATCAAATGAATTGTAATACGCAAGGGAAGGTTTCTGTACATGTGACGTCATCATAAATCCAATATGGCGGATGTTCCATAATAAAAAATAGCTTTTTTGGTCAATACCAACAATATGGGTATCAAATGAAATAGAATACGCAGGGAAAGGTTTCTGTGTATGTGACGTCATCATAAATCTAATATGGCGGATGTACCGCAACAGAAAATAACTTTTTTGTTCAACATCAATATGGGTATTAAATAAAATAGAATACGCTAAGGAAGGTTTCTGGAGGTTATTTGAGGTGCGGTATTTCAGCACATACTGTGCACTTGGCGGACATTAATTTTTTTTAATAAATATGATAATAGGTGGTATTTCTCCTTTTTTTCTACACTGTGTCATTTTTTCTTGCAGTAAAATGTTTCTTAGGTTATTTCAAATACATATTGCCAGCTATTATTATTGATAGGATTAAATAATCGATTATAATTGTAGTTTAGAATTTTCCATAATTATGTTATGGCGTTACATTGACATAAATAAGTCATCAGTTGGCATAAATTAATATTCTTGGATAATTTCAGTTATTTATTATAGTACTGTTTATTCATTTAATATTTTTAATTCCTCTAATTAAATGATAACTGAATTTTCAATTTCATAAAATTACTCGATTATGTGCGAACTATTTTTCGCAAATAATTTAATCGAGTTTATAAATAGAAGAATATTGCCTTTGGCAATTTTATGTCAATGTCAAATTTACCGCTATTTATACAATTTTCTTACGAGATATATAAAATATTTATGAAGTAAAATCGTTCTTTTTGTATTTATTTTCGTTTTATGTAGAAGAAATTTAAATTTTTGAAATGAAAATGAATGTGTTTTACACGCGTTTATCCTATGAATACGCCGCACAAACCAACAGCGATCCTACCTCTAACATGGTCCCGACGGGACTGTAATGAGCGAAATCGACACGCCTCGAAGTCGAAAATGTAAAGTTAAGTAATATTTTAAAATTGTAAAATAAGGATTCTGAAATTAATAAATCCAACCTCATACTATTCTTGGAAATCTTATGACAGTTATTTACGTATAATTTTTAACGCATAAATGTCGATAGATTTCATATGAAGCAAATTTTAAACCATTAAATTAATACAACTTTGTGATGTTTTTTGATGCTATGAAATATAACAAATCACGTAACGAAGCCCATACTTCTCTCGTCGACATCCTCGTAATTAACATATATTTTTTTCAGAGATCAAACTTTAATATTTCCTTACAAACAATGCATTTAAAATCTCGCAATGTGGCCACCTCGCCTTAAGTGACAAAAATCCCAGTTATACAGGCTACACTGTATTATCTTTATACATATTGTGACATTTTTTTTCCTATTCTACCTTTTTTATGAGCTTAGAGGTGGTCAGAG
Organism: Zeuzera pyrina; assembly: GCA_907165235.1. Classification (NCBI taxonomy): domain Eukaryota; kingdom Metazoa; phylum Arthropoda; class Insecta; order Lepidoptera; family Cossidae; genus Zeuzera; species Zeuzera pyrina. The sequence goes on along the minus strand of OU015625.1, from coordinate 18,805,312 downwards.
AAATTACTTTTTAACTTGCCAGTCCTACAATTAATTTCTCTGACCACCTCTAAGCTCATAAAAAAGGTAGAATAGGAAAAAAAATGTTGCAATATATATAATTCTTCTGTACATGTCTTTGTCACTAAACTCCTCCTAATCGGCTGGACCGATTTTGTTTTTTTTTTTGTTTGAATGGGTCCCTAGATGGTGGTTTAGATTCACAATTGGACCCGGTAGGTGGCACTGCAATTGGGTTTTAGAACATTTTTTATTTATTTTAGGAACTCCTCCTAAATGGCTGGACCGATTTTGATGAATTTTTTTGTGTGTATTTAAGGCGGTCTCTGAATGGTTTAGATTCACAATTGGACCCGGTAGGTGGCGCTGCAATTGGGTTCTAGAACATTTTTTATTAATTTCGGGAACTCTTCCTAAACGGCTGGACCGATTTTGATGAATTTTTTTGTGGGTATTGAAGTGGGTCTCTGGATGGTTTAGATTTATAATTGGACCCGCTCGGTGGCGCTGCAATTGGGTTCTAGGATTTTTTTTACTTTGGGCAGAACAACGTCAGCTGAGTCCGCTAGTTTATTATATTTAGGTACCTGAAAATTAATTGGGATTTTTAAGAGATTGATTTTCAAGTTGAATCTCTTGTGTTATAAATACAGAATTCATCTAGTAACTAATCATCACATACAAATAAAAACCAATTTTTTAAATATACACATAAAAACATGTATGTTATATTATACTTACCATTAATAGTGTTGCCAACTCTACGTATGTATTTTGCGTATCTATGAATTTTGGCTCCTGAATTCAGCTGCTTTCATATTTGCGAAAATTGTAAAATTAACGTGAGCCTAACAAGTTGTATGTGTAGGTAGGACTCGTTCATTATTTATAGCGTTTGCTTTTAAAAAATAAGTTGAGCAGAGATATTTCAAATTTATTACTAAAATGTATTGTATAGGTATCTATTTAAAAAAAAAACAAATCAGAAAGCAACGAATACTTATTACGTAGATACAGGAAAACATGAGAATGTGCTTCGAAATTGCTTTTTTCCATCTGTCTGATAGGCCTATGTCAGTCACTTTAATTTTTTTGCTGACTGAATTGAAAATTGTTTTTCACTAAACAAAAATTAAAACTTATTGTGTACTACTCAGTGCTAGTGTAACCTTTAGCACATACTGCATGAGGTATTCATAGATGGAAAGTTTTATTGAATGAAATAAAGTGATCGTAAATCCTAGATCATATCCGCGCATTCGTACTTCCTTTTTGTATTCATTTTCATATTTAAATGTTTAATTTAATAACTATAAAAATATAGTATTCGTATTTTTTACCTTGTAGATTCCCTACTGTAATAAGTGCAAATCGGAACCATATCCTTGGGTATGAGTTTTTTGGGCGGCGGCGGAGTGGAATGTAATGCGTAACATCTGTGGTGACACAGATCGCACGCGTGGTGAATCATAATCACATACTCCGCGGACACGGAACCAAGATGTGGACCGAAATGGCCCCCCATAGCCTGCAAAATGTTGGATCTACCCATCGCAAATAAAAAGTAATACTAGAGACTTGGCGTATTAATAACGTAGGCTAGCGTAAAGCGCTATAAATCGACATCAGTTCAACGCTAAGACTCGGAAGGAAAAAGTACAGCACATCAATATGTATGAATTTTGTGTAGTGTAGTCAGGTGGCAAAATCTATCTCCCTATTTGGCTTATTTTCTCTATTTTGTGTAAACGATAGTATGAGTAGGTATACTTAAGCGCACGATGTGAAATCACGCGAATGTGTCAATAAAGCTGCTCTTTATAGCTCGATAAGTGTCTCGCCAGTAAACAAACTGTAATGTACAATCGTTGTTACTACTGTTTATGTGTAATTAAATGGTGTAGATAAAACGAGAGCGAAAGACGATGGGGAGAAAACCTATATATTATAATGTCCCATTTTGCAGTATCTAACTAATATGGTTCGATCCTTTACTTCGATATAAATAACTGCGAGTAAAGTGTAACATTTAGAATGTCAACGCATTTATGAACGATTGACGAAAAAAATCTACAAAGCGAAAGTGAGTAGTGAGTAGTAGTGAGTAGAAGCCATATGGAAGATCACGGCTGACTTATAAAGATCAGATAGTCAGAAAGTTACTGATGGAAATATCAAAAACATTACCATACCTCGGCGAGTGTCAGGAAAATGATGAGATTCGAGGAGGAAAAAAAAAATATAAACGATATGTAATGCTTGGCACTTCATTCTCTCTGACTATTCCATTAGAGATATAGTATGAGGACAAGAGGACATGTATGGTTGTATTAATTTTTAATTATTGAGTAATAACGGAAACATTTACAAATTTTAAAAGGCAGACAACTACATAAATATCGGTAAATGAACGTGATCATGCTTGCTTATTAGCAAGCTTTCTCATTCATCATCATCATTATCTTTCAGTCATAACAGGAAAACAAAAATTCACCAACTTCTGTTAGAATATTGCAGTGTTATTAAAAAGCACAAAGATTATAGATTTTTCTCTTTTTTTTTCTGCTTTTTATGTTACACAGATTAATTAGTTTACTGTTATACTATAACACATTAGACGTAAAAAAAATCCGCAAGAACTTCGAGCTCTCGTAACGTATAACATAACAATATTTTGAAGGTTATTCGCCTATACCCTATATATAAGCTTGATTACAGAGTCTAATTTTTTTCCGTCCTCTAACTTCCACCCTCGTACATTCTACTCTACGTTTCCTCTTTACATGATCTCTTACAATTTTTGCGGGTTAAAAGATAACGTAATTACTAGATATGGGTATGTTATGGAGTATGGATGATAGGAGCATAGCAGTTATATGTACCTGCGCGGAACTTACGAAGCAAACGCTTATCCTTTCACACATTGATAAAGTTTGAGCGTGTTTGAATGGCAATGGCTGACATTATCGTAAAAGTCGGAACTTTGTGTTGAAATAGCTCTGGCAAAACATAAGGGTTCACATACAATTGCTAAAGTTTCTAATATACTACGATATACGTTCGTATTGTTCGTGTAATAATATCTCATAAAAATGTCAAATGGAATAAACTGTCGCTTCTAAGTTTCGATCTGCGTGTATGAGACATTACAAATTGTTGTTACAACCGAGTATAACAACTGTAAGAAACATCTAACTCTTATTTCATTAAATTATAAAAATTAACGGCAATGTACTTCAAAACTCCTTATAATATTTAATGGTGTAAAATGAAGTGAAGGTTTTTTATTGCAATAACAAATACGGACATCAATATGAACAAGAAAAGTTAGTGTGCATAATGCTTTAGGCTACTGAATTATAAAGGATTAGAAACCTATAAGGTCGAATTTATAGAGGTAATAAACGTATAGAAATGTATTGCATATAAGTCATAAATTGAGGGCCAAACTCCCTAATCCTGAATGAAGCCGTTGGAGGCAGACACCGAAGGTCTTCCTGGCTATCACGTTACGCGTCCAGCAATTGAAAAACATTTTATCCTTGTCGAGGTAATTTATATTTTTTAGTGTCCCATAACACGAATAGGAAAAACGAAATGTGATCTTTTGATGTCTGTCTGTTAGTTTGTTTATCACAAGCTCTTAGAACCAAACAATATAAGCCAGATATTTGACATTTGACATATACGAGTATGTATCTGGTCATTATGGCTCAGTGCTACGGTTTAAGCATGGATAAAACTTATTAAAATTGTGAAAAACTTAAAGAAAAAGAAATGAAAACCACCGAGTGAGATGTCTAAATACGTGAGTACAACTTAACTTCGTCTGCTATAATGTAAATTTAAACGTTAAAATTGAATATTTGCATTGAAGTCTAAATACATTGTAAGAAAACAATTTTTATTTTGTTTAAACGAATTTCAGAAAATTATTTTCAGTAGGTATATGAAGTGTATCGGTACAAAACACTAATTTCACACGGTACCTTCATATTGACCACTATTTTATCATTGCTTCGAAATTAATTGTTTTGTAGCGTATTTCTTTGTACAACTTTCTTCTAAAAGGCTGTAGGTACTTAATTATCTTTATCTTCTTATGTTATTAATAATATATAGTTATTTATACTATGTTATTTATTTATATTTACTACATACATAAATAATATAGTAGTAATAATACCTGTAAATAATAGCAACGCGTGGCCGAATACAGTAATCGAGTAACTTATGAACGACGCGACCGACTGAGGTCATATTCTCACAATATTTTTGTTTTGTCAACGCAATGATTCATATCTATTTTAGGATACGATAGATGGCGCTGTAGTCAGGTTATTATAATCAAATCAAAGTTATTGCGCCAGCCAGATAGCTATTATATAGTTTTTTAAGTTAATAGTGACTCGAGGACTTTATTTCCTTCACGAAATTCGGTGATCTTTATACTTTTATGCCATTTTGATGTGTGCACATGTTTTATTTAATATTTGTTTTACATATGTATTAGTTAATATATTTGCCCGTTGAAACAGAGTTTACAATATCCTCGTTCCAAGTCAAGACTTTGATTCTCGGCCAGATCACGATAAAGAGCTTACTTTTTTAAACTGACTTGACATCTGTGTGGACCGACAATACAAGCTTTACTGATTTCTTGTGAAATAAAAAGTTGTAATATAATGTTTGAACGGAATTTGGAGCTATCTTTGATTTGAAAACTTTTGTCTGTTTGTTGAACTGATTTGGACGGGATTTTCACAGAAGAGTTAAACCCGTAGAAACGAATCTAGATATACATATACCTTTTTCAACTTTTAGAATTGACAGTTTCCCGTAGGAATTCGGATTACAAAAGAAGACGGCGGAAAAGAAGAGGTACCATCTGTGCAAGCATGATCACAGAATTTATTTAATGAGCTTTTGCTGGATATTTTAAAAGACCTCGAAATAAATTTTTTGACTCTCTATTTAAGTCTCGAAACTAATATCTAAAAGTAAAAACATAATTTTTGAGGTTCAAGTCTGTCCTTAAGACGGCACTTATTATAGGTAACTATAGGTTTTAAAGAACCTGTGTACGTTATGGTTTGTCAAATTTCTGGCATCGATTGCAAGCCAAAATTCTAATAAGAGCGAACCAAAAATAGATAAAATTAAAAGATTCAATTCCCCTTGCAACCGAGCACAACCTATTTCGGATGCAGAGCTATCATGCTTCTATAGAAAACGGCCGAAAAAATGAGATCAGCTTGGAATCAGGTTGACTTAGATGGTGAGCGCCGACGTCGAAAGTTGATACTTTTACCTACATAGAAGAAGAAGAAGAAGAAGTGACTTCTACCTACTTTAGCTTTTTTTTCTAGTTTAGAATGATTTCACAAAGATTCATTAGATCCCCGAAATAATAAAACTTGCGATATTTTTTATTATACATGTTCTAACACCCGATTTCAAAAGCACTCGCATACCTAGACGAAAATGTGTGAAGAGAACGATGAAATTTGAGAAGGTGAAACAAGTAAGGACTACGAAGCTTGGTGCTTCGATACAGCATGAAGGTATGATGTTTGTATGTAACACAAGATTAACATTCGATTTGACTGAAACTAGTACAGATGTTTATTTATATTCTCATTTGACCTTGGATCAACATATTAATTGTTTTCATGTTGAAGACTATAATAAGTACGCATCACAGAACACATTATAATTCGTTATATTCAGCTCCCGAATTTTGCGTCTACTGCATAAATAGCCTACACGCGTACGTTCTGATGGGTTGGAGTGAATTAAGCTCACTTATATCTACTGCTATGCTTAATTAACATAATCCATCTGAGTGTCGCGTATCCCACATAATTGCGGTGTGAAGTTTTGCAGCGGCGCGCCGCTCTGGTAGTCGGCGGATTTGCGTGACCCGCCGGGATCCGTGATCCGGCATCACGTTGCGAATAATTGAGTGGCACCCTCGCTCCATCGCCACTTTAAGTGTAACACTTAATTAGACCACGTGAGAAGTGCTTAATGCTCCTAAGCTTTGTCCTGTTTGTTACACTAAACATTGTTTCAACTAAATTCCATGTTTCACTTTGTTCTTTCAAGAACATTCGCAGGTTGCTATTGTATGTGATAAGGAGCATTTCATCTTCTTAACATTTATGAGAGAAGGAAATGTTTTTCTGAGATTTGTCTTTGTTATGAAAGTTTTGAATTTATGAGTAATGTAATGTGCTTTAGTATGTGAGGGTTTATGTAATACTTAGTCGTCGAGGACATGCACTTACACAAAAAGTTCTTATAAAAAGTTCTTCACGACTTATTCCATTTCGTACCTACCTATTATATTTTTTAACTATTTCAAACTCATATGTATTATTTCCTAAATACGTTTTATTACAGTGTGTTAGATAATGGTATGTTCTAATTGCAACTAATCTATTAATTTACCAAAAGGTATATTCAAAGTCAACAAAAAATTCGATAAACTTTTATGTGGTTATTATTCAAGGAGTATTACTCATCTCAAGCTTTAATCTCGTGGTGAAATTGAAAATGTATCATGATGCTTGGGAACAAAGTTGAGTTTTGCTTATACAAATACTGAACTTTGTAGTAACATTGTGAGATTACGGTATGTCGTTATGATGCTCGTTTAGATATGGCGCATGAAGAATTGCAGATCTAGAAACGACACCAGAACTTGGGGTAAGCGACACGCACCCACCTCGCCTTATGTAAATACAATTTTTAGGGTTCCGTATATCCGATGGAAAGAAGGAACCCTTACAGAATTACTCATGTCTATCTGTCCGTCTGTCTATTTAACATACGCAGCCCATCACAGCCTGTATGAAACTAGACGAAAATCGAGCGTTCCCTGCCTTCTTTCCGGTACTGCCGAGCTTAAAATTTTAATAAACGTATGGAATATAAGGCTTTTTTAATAGTTTACAAAAAAAGTAAAAACGAAAATTTTGTCTTTAAGATGTTTAGACCTCTTGTTTTCAGTATATAAGTACTTATTAGAATAGGTATACCTACTAAAACATGATACTGGATTATAATATAAGCTTATATTTTTTGATCGTCATAATATAAACGTCAATTTTTTTAAATTAAAAATAGGAAAAATGAATTATACGAGGCGGGATTTTATGGGGAGTGGTTGGGCGTTTATTTTAATTATTTGCAAATTGTCACTCGCGGATATTGTGATGAAAAATTGGCGTAGTTGTGCGTCCCAGTGTCTACACTATTGTACATTATTGTGGAATTGTTTAAATTAGTGCTAATTTATTAGCGTGACGTTGAGACTTTTAGTTTTGGCTGGCCCGTTGGCGCAGTGACATATGCATCTGCATTCTAAGCTAGGATTCCCGGATCGATCCCCGCTCAGGTCAATTTAGGAAACGAACTTTTCTAAATTAGCTTGGAGTCTGGGTGTTACTGGGAACTCCTCCAGAGTTCGTTGTGTGGTACCCATATTACAAGCTTACTGCTTAGTTTGGGGTCACACAATCTGTGTAATTGTCTGGAGTATATCTGGAGTACATAGTGGCGTAGTCCGCCACAGTGGAACCCACTAGAAAAACTGCGTCATATATTTGTCGCCAGAAACTCCAAAAGACATTTAACTGTATTACGTCTATGGGTACAGAAAGAACCCTTTACCTTCCCTCCTAAGGGAGAACCATATTAAAAAAAAATGAAATATCCGAATAGCTTCTATCAAATACACGAGAAACGATACCTGAACAAAAATCCTGTCTTAAAGATTTTCAGTTTTTTTTCGGCATTTATTAAGATAAGTACTAATATACAATGCTACGATTACAACATAAGTTTGTATTTTATGTTTATCATATTTTATTATCAAAGTTCAATTTTTAATTTTTTTATTCGATACAAGAAAACTTAAATATCAGAATATATTTTATTCAATAACATGTATTTACGACAAGATGAATTCAACAACAGGCGACATATTTAACAATTTTCTTTACAATACAGTATCTGGGAGAAATCTCTTATGGAAATATGAAAAGAGATAACTTTTCCTCTTCTTTCTGTGTCTTTCTGCTTCATATAGGTATGTTCTGTGTGCAATAAATTTTGAAAATGAAAAAAAAAATTAACTACGGTACGTACATTATACAGTACATTACAATGCAGTAGCTACGTAGGTATCTCTTTTAGTTACCACAAACAAAGAGTCATATTTAAAAAAACAGTAGATAATACGAAAATTTATAGTACGAAACTCTCTTCGCGCGCGTCCGAATCTCGTTTGGCCGGTTTTTATATTAAGTGCATTTACAACCTCAACTATATAGGGTATAACAGCTCTGTTTCATTTTAACAAGGTAATTTCAAACACGAATCTTTGATTTGATAGTATTGTTTTGTCGAAAATTCATAATGAGTTTGGAATGACGTCAATGAAACTATCAGAACGAATTATTATTCCTATCCCTAAACCGACTATTATGTACGAAACAAGTAATAAATTAAAAATTTAGAAATCCCCAACTCAAAATAATCCTCTAAAAGGTAAAAAAATAATATGCATCTATTGACCCTTCAGGCTTTGTCTTTACATTTGTGTGATCTGTATATCTTATTTAAACTACTCGTATTAATAAATTGCAACGAAGTTTTTTTTGTTCGCTGAAGATCCTTTTAGTCGGCATTTTAGGCTTTCTGATTTAGTAACAATCATTTTTGAGCCATTAAAATTGAAAAGTTTAAAGTTATCATTAATATTTATATATTATTATATATATATTATTTTTTATTTTAATTATATATAATATATTTTATTTATATATAATATATATATATTATTTTTTATTTTAATTAAATATTTTATTTCAAAAGCGTATATTAAAGGGCCTGACAGGTTACTGTTAACTCCAACACTCCTGACGTTGAAAATATGTTTGGAAAAATGGTAAAACGAGCATTTTGGCCTTCTCTGAACCATAATAAATATAATTTGATATATAAATAATTGATCAGCTGTTTTATTATTGCGGTAATATTAAAAACTCCCAAAATGGATTTGAAAGCAGTGTTTGTGGCCTGAAAACACAGGATCAAAGTAAAAATTGATTGTCCTTTCCGTTTCCCATATATCCTTACATTATCTGCATTTTCAGGGTGATTCGAATCTATACAATTGATTTTAATTGTGTTATTTAAAAATAGAATAATTAGCTATACATAAGTCTCATATAAAAATCTGTACTATTATCATTATTTCCAAAAGAACATTAAAAATCTGAATTTTATACCATTCCCACCCGGATGCCACGAAAAGGGAATGGATAAAATAAATTTTGTATCTAATTTGAAAATTTTTAAATAAAAATTCTTTTTGAAAAGGAATATATATAATAATGAAATTTACCAAAAAAAACCATATTAACTTTACAAATGAATAAAAAAAAGTATAGAAAGTGGGTGTGATGGTGTGATGTGGTGTTTATCAAATGAAGTATAAATACCTTTTAAATTAACTTTTACAATTATAATTTACATATGATTAGAAAAAAAACACTTTAACCACTGGCTAATGCTAAATACTATTGTTCCTTATTCATGAATTCTACTCTCGAACGATATCTTCAAATTTTAGGCAAACTTTTCGTAGTTCACTTTTTCACATAAACCTCTGAACAGTATTATCAGACATGTCACGGCGAGGTGGCAAAATAAATATATATAGTATTAATAATAAATATTATACCATTCTTGGTTGTGGAATTTTAGGATGATTGTTATTTTCACATCATGATAATTTTTCACACTTTTACAGCATGTTATAAGTTCATTACATCATCTTTGTTTGGACTTGATCGTTATCTCTTTTCAAATCCTTTTTAAATTTTCCCTTTACCTCTCTCAAAAAAACTTGTCTTCACCCCATCACATCGTTTTCTTTTCCCCTGTTTTGTTTTTTCCTCTCTCCAAAAATTATCTTCCATTCTTCCAAAAAAATATATTCAAATTTTTAACTTGCCAGTTCTACAATTAATTTATCTGACAACTCATACAAAAGGTAGAATAGAAAAAAAAATGTTACAATATGCAATGTCAAGCAAACAAGTAAACGGAATGTCCCAATTTCAATTGTCAATTGGCTCCTTAAAATTTTAAAGAAATCCGTATTACAATTATTAATAAACTTTAAGTGAACACAAATTCTATAAAAATCCGTATCGATTAGAACCATTGTACAAACTCAAATTTAACGCAAATTCGATAATAATAATTAATCTGTAGTGAGTGCAATAAATAAGGAGGGGACGAAGACGTCAGGTATCACTTCAATATATTCGTACATAAGAAGGTAATTCATTATTTTTTTGAGACAACAGTGAACACTCGTGTTTCTAACATACATAATTAGAAACAGGGCCACCTGACACGCTGAAGGACTGAGACTGATATCAGAGAATATGTATAAAAAATAAGCCCGACTTCCGCCTCACGCGTAACGGTATTGCCATTTCTCGGCCAGATACGTAGATTTCTTGCGTTGGGTGTGAGATGCGACGAGTAACTTATTTAGTTATACAACCAGTACATAATAATAATAATAATAAATCAATGCACGCGAATACATTTTTCATAGTAAAATTATTTTAGGTATCCAATGATATTACATGTTATGCGATTTAGACATTATTGTATTTGTAACGATGTGAAGAACGAATTAAAGTGCTTTCGTTTGACTTGTAGTCGCAAGTCGCTTGTTTGCATTGTGAGCGGACGCCTACTAGCGCTGTATATAATAATCACCCATAATCACCCTAAACATTGCCGATGAGTGCGTGCCGCGGCGCGTGCGTATTAGTGCGCATGCATACGAACCGCGTACGCTAGCTTTCTATGAACACCTCCTACTGTTATGTATATACTGTGCTGATATGCCGATTTATAATCGTCACGATACCGCTCATTCCATTTAAAAAGATGAAAAGACAACATTATAATTTTACAATTTATTCCAATGAATGTAAATGAATGTGAAAGTGATGAGATATTGTAAAAAGATCGTGAAGATTCTTAGATATTGACGAACGGAGCTATAATAAGTTGGCGCTCTTATCACCGTGTGTCGAACTCATTAAGCGTAACTACGAGTAAAACAGTTACCTATAGGAAGTATGCTGACCTCGCACTGATGGTGTAATTCGTGTCAGCTCATAACCGACTTAACGTACAAAACATTGCTTTACTGAAATATTTAATTATTATTTGCAAAATATTCGTAAATCTTATTTTATTTTGTTGTATTTTGGCTACTAGTATTCACAAAAAATGTATGTCATGTTCAGCTGTAGTATATTGTTATACCGTGACCCTGAAAAATCTAGAAAATAAGTCGATAAAAAACGGACGCGCTCTTAGAGCAAATGCTCCAATCATTTTTATTCTTGGTCAGAGTTCTGGACGTCAATTTCCTAATTCATGCAACAAGCCCTCCGACTCTACACAGATTTTATGAATACTTTATAGCTGTACACCCAGACAAATTGGCTAGTCAATCTGGTAATCCGTCTTACCTAATTTCATAATATGTTGCAGAATAATATGAATGTATCAACAGCTTGAAGATGACTTAACAATTTTCATATAAATTATTAAATTACCTTTACCGACATTTAATAATTTATTGACTTTATTGAAAGAAACGAAGATGATTTAATATTAAATTGTGGTCTTCGCTATGCATCATAATCACCTTATCAGGACTGGCCCAGTGGGTGCCATCTTTACGACATCATGTTTGTTCTGACTTTAGTACTACATAGTAGAAAAAAAAAATTGTGTAATATAAACCTGTTTCGCGTAGGTATTAACAATTAATCTGAGAGATTCACCCTTTGAATCCATCTCATAATAAGTCCCACATCCGTTTAGGCGCCTATAATTTCCCGTAGCTTTGCACGGTTTACTCTGTTTTGAGTGTTTATCAACAAAGTCACGGTCAGGGGCTACGAACTGTTAGCGTTAATCTTTAAATGGCTCTCATAGTTAGCTAAGCATCGTGTGTTCGATGGTGGCTCTAAGCAATATACGTAGACAACATGACAACATAATGCAACATATGTAAAAGCTCTACAATAAGACTGGCTGACTGCATCGAAATTCAAGTGATCAAAGTCTATGGCAAAAGCTGGTATTATACAAATTACTTTATGATGCTTAAAACAACGATATATATAAGATAAAAATATCAGTTGTGACAAAAAAAAGTAGTTTTATTTTAATACAAGCGGCCCGTTCCGACTTCGCTCGGGTTGAATACATAAAGTAATCTATGTCCATCTGGAATAATATAATTCAAATGGTAAAAGACTTTTCAAATAGATGTACATAATCCTCGCTCTTTTTGTAAATAATCTATACTATCTATATACTACTATACTATAGATTAATGGGAATTGGTCCGTCTAATAATACTATAAAATCGGTCTATGCTATAGACTAAACGGAATCAACAAATATGAGTACTATATTTTTGTATCATCAAGTATTAATTGTACCAGTATATTTGTATTATATTGTAATAGCTTATAGGTACATAAGACATTACAATATAACACAAATCCAATTAGGTAATTGAGAATAACAAAAGACTTAAAGAATTTGCGACGACTCATTTACGACGTATTTTCTGTTCTGTTCATGGATGAAACTTATTATGGCAAAATTTCTGACTGACGCCTGACTATTTACATCCAACCAAGTACAAATAAATTTCTACTTCCAAACGAATAGAAAATAACACCAACAATACGAAATGAGTATCAGAAGGATTTATTCATGTTTTGGGCTTTGACCTTTCAGAGCTACGGAGAACTTTATTACAAATGTTAAGACAGCCTTTCGGATAACAATATCAAAAGTTGCAATACTAAACAGATAAAAATAAGTTACACCCCTACAATGTACCCTAATAACCTTTAAAATAATCTGAACTTCAGAATTTATGTTAGAAGGATATACAAACTTATTTTAATAATTACAAGCAATTGCAAATGTCATTGACATCTTAACAAAGGCATAAGAGGTGACAATGGAAAACCGCAGAAACAGACAAAGGAAATCACAAAGAAGTCTCGAAATACAATTGTATGTTACTAAAGCAACATTAAAAACGTGAGCTTTTGATCAGCGTAATAAGATAAATTAGGTTAAGGTCCCACATCTATTTTCATCAAGCTTTATAGCCACCAGCTTCATAAAATCTGTTACCAATTCGAAGGCCGCTTGGCCGCTTGTTAACGACAGCTAGTGTCAGTGTGTTATTGTGTTGTGAGTCTTATGAGAGACTACAAGAGGCTTGGTGATGAAAGATAGAGTTACATCAAACCTGAATTCACAGGTAAATGACGACGAACGAGAGGTCGGACAAAAAGTTGGGACCGAAAACACAAAGAACACAAAAATAATGCATGCTCTGTAGACATGGTGTATTTGGTAGGTACATATATGAGTATAGGTACATACTTATACGGTTGGGAAAGTCAACAGAACCGAGCAAGTAGGTACGCGTATTGTGAAGAGATGCTTAATCCAAGACATGCTGTTTTTGAGTAAATACCAATTTTTATAAAGAATCTTGAGAACTTGGTATCGGGAAATCTCATCAGCAACATGCTACAACGTGTTAACATACCATGAGGATGGAAACTGGGTACCAAGATGGCAAGGAGCATTATTAACAGGAGAGAATGAGAAGAGACAGAAAAACTAAGGAATGTTAGACTGTTACTTACAGAAGTGTTTCTTCGGACGATCCCGTGAAGAAAAGTTGATAGAAACGAATTTAAGAAAAAAATTAAACCGACTTCGAAAAAAACACTGAAATGTACAAAATAACTATCCTTTACTAATCAAAAGTCCAGTACAAAAATAACTTTATAAATACGATACAAATACCTATATAAGCCTACCAAAGTAATACGACCTTCTGTTGTTGCACATTGATTTGGCTTCAATAAATGTCAAATTTAATTATGTATATAGGTATTTGTATCGTATTCATAAAGTTATTTTTGTACTTAAGTATATTGATCAGCAAAGAATAGTTATTTCGCACTTTTCGGTATTTTAATCTAAAGTCAGTTTAATTTTTTTCTTAAAAATTTGTTATTTCTCATGTCTCAACTAGTTAACATCGAATACAAATGAGAAGAAAATGTGGCATTGATGAAAATGCATTACCGAAGAAGAAATTGTTTGGTAAGTGGATATTCATAGAATAGATTGAATTTTTAGAACATTTTTTGATAATGAAGATGATTCGAACATGTAACATTCAAACTTAATGATAATAAAATATCTGTGTAAATATTTCAGAATAAAGGCACAACGTACGGCAGCAACTACGTATTAGAAGTGCAGAATTTATCTCCAACTAAGTATTAAGATTTTATTGAATATTTTTTGTTAATTTTTAGTTTTAAATATTAAGCCTAGTCTATATGATTATTATTCGTTGTATAATAATACAGTAATAAATACAGAAATTCATACAAGTATTTATTCACCAAATGTAGTAAATAAGTAGAGCAGATTATTCCGATTCGACCATACATTATTTATTATTAATATAGTTCTCAGTTGGCTACTCCAAAAGGTGCCCCGCAAAATTATATTAAATTAAGCCTTGGGAAGAAAAAAACGTTATACGTAATAGAGTCGGACCGTAGTTTGTGTAACTTATGGGGCTGGATGACTTTTGATGGAGCGGGAGAACTCGTTGAGCTAACTCCTAGAGCAAATGCTATCAATTATGTCAACGTGTTGGAGGAAAGTATGCTGCCCACTTTGCGAATTGTATATCCACAGCAAGAAATGCCCAGGGTGTTCTACGTGCACGATAGCAGTAGAATACACACTGCAAGGGAAACCAATGCCTGGCTCCTCCAACACTCTGAGATTACGGTGATTTCATGGCCAGCTAAATAGTTTGATCTTAACCCCATAGAAAATTTATGAGGTTTAATGGTGCAGAGATGGGATCACCGCAATGAAAGGAGAACGGTTGATCTCGTGCAACATAGTAAAGATGGGAACGTTTGGCGAGGGACCAACATTTGCACTCGCTTGGGCGAGTCTATGCGTACGCAACTCCAAGCTGTTATTGATAACAACGGTGCAGACACTCGATATTGATTGCAAATATCGGTCGTTCGTACATTTTCTCATATGCAAGCAATATTGAACTTGTGGAATGACCTTCCCTCTCATGTCCGTCATACCAAGTCACAGGTCATCTGTTGGAAAAACCTGCTCAAACATCTTCTTGCAAAATTGATGCCATTCTCACTCCATCATTAATTTTTATATCTATTTTTATTATTTTATAAGTATTTATATTCTTCTACACTGCAGTTTCATATAAAGTGTCTTCCACAAAGGTTGTTTGAATGAGATCACTTTGAGCGATAAGACCGCCTTGCACACATTCGTTTTAAGTTTAATTGTAAACGGTTTTTATTAGAATGTGCGCAACAAAGAATTTATCTATCTAACATTCTGCTTATTAAACATTTGGGGTATATTGACGTGCAAAATTAACACGTGTTTCTATAGCTTCAGTTAGACCTAGGAAGCAGAATGTCTGTGATGTAAATTCATTGAATACGTAAAAACGTATTGGACATTCTGCTGCCGCAAATTAAAAAGAATTAAACTTTTTGTGTTTTGACAGTTTTGCGCATTCGGTGGAATGCACACATTTTCTGTTTAGGAATTTGTTTAAAATAAGAGTTTCGCTTCGATGAGCTTTGACTCTGCATTACTATCGAGAGTAGTTTCTAATTTGGTTGATGAAGTTGTTTTTATTTTTTTTATCCTTATTTTTATTTTTGTGATTATTATTATTTTGTGATTAAATGATCTGAAATTAATTGAATTAATTTCTTTAATTTGTTATTAATTTTAGTTATTAATTTTATTTATTTATTTTTGCATACATGAGGAAACACCCATTCAAGGTTGGACCTTGAAACGAATACAAATTTGAATTTCAAAATTGAGTTGCCATCTTATCGTCTGCAATTTGTGTGTTTCTGTTCGTCATCAATCGCATTACCTCGTGATTGTACAAGTATAATACGACCAATCTGGTATACATTCATTGTACATGATAGTACATAGAAAATCGACTATCAAAATTGCCTCAAGAGTTTATTTGTTCTAAATTCATGATAGAATAAAAAATGTACTTAGTGAAATTAAAAAAAAATAGATTAATAAAAACTGTAGAAAAAATTATTGGAAATTTCCCGATCACTCCTGTGTGAGAGTCCTTGTGGCAAAAAGAACTGATATTGATAGAAGCGTAGGTAGCTATAATCATAATAAAATAAAACAAATTATTTCACTAGAACTATTACAATAACATTTCCAATACATTCAATCATATACATATTTAAACAAGATTTAAATGAAGTGACAATGCAATCTAAACAATGTAATAGAATACGAGGTTAACAAACAAATATTCATTAAATCCTGATGCAACATTCCTTCTTTGATCTTTATAATATAATAAAATTAGTTCATTTCGCCTCAGTAATGAATATTAATGTTCTCGCTTAAGTCATAAAATAAACTTTATCAGAATAACGCGTCGCCGTGCGTCCGCCACCTCGGCCCTAGTGATAAATTTGCAAAGAATAAGCCGAACTCGGCCCGTTTTCAATTAAAACAGAAATTCGTATTGTTTACTTTCTAACTTCAATATCATGAATTATTTACGCCGTGCCGTTAATAATAACAAGAATTTGTTGTGTTCAAACAACGTTTCCTTACCAGGTTTCAGCACCTGATCGTAATTTAAACATTTCGTAATTCTATGCTTATTTTTAATAAATAAGACAAATTCAATTATTACTTTCGAAGAAATTAAAAAACTTTAAGCGGCTTATAGCATAAAACAATGTTAACAAATGAATTAAGTTACGAATTATGATCAACGACAGTTGATAGTAGCAACGTTATTTAAGTATTTGATATTTAACAATTGTAATATCTGCTTTTTAATGACGTTTGTATTAAGTGTAATAAAACACTTAGCTGAATACTGAACAGAAATAGAACTGCTAACTCTCTCTCTCTCTATCTTTGTTACGATTTAATACAAGGTTTTATGGAAAAAATAAAAAATACAATACATACGTAAAATAGACACAAATATTTTCAAATGCCTACGTAATATAATTTTCATTTATTTAAATTATTTAAAACTATAATCACAGGAGTCAGCAACGTATTTTTTAAAAATAAGTGATGATATTTTATTACTCTAATTTAAAAGAAAAATAAATAAAATTTACATTTTTTAAGATTTTTGCGTGTGTCTGTGCATGAATGTGCGTGTATATGTGTGTGTACGAGAATGTGAATCAGTGCTTGTATTTTTGATTATTCATATACATAGGTATACCTACTAGGTATACACAGGTAAAACACAGAACGCCATTTTAAAATCTGTTAACTGCAAGTAGAATACTGACCTTAAACATAGTTGCGTTTATGTTCAAGAATGTTTGAGTTAGCTAATTGTAAGTAACGGAGTCATGAATCAGGCACAGTGTAAGTAAGAGTATAAACAAGGGCTAATCTCGTTCGTGCCCGTTACGTTTGCCGAGCAAACAGCGGGCTCTGTTTGCGCAGACAATAGGTAAGTACAATAATTGTGCATGGAGTGCCCAGAGAGCGCCTTGTTGGTACAGCGGTCGCTAAGCCCTACCGGCGAGAGACGCTCATGTTTGTATATGTTAATGAGATGTTAATGGCTGCCAGTTCACTGTAACTGGATCATCCTGTAGCCGTCATAGTCATCGGTCAGCAATACGTTACACCTCCCGCTTTGTTTACACTAGATTTCTCAGTAAACATTGCTCTTTGCTTTAGTCTTAAAAAATAGCTGACACATGCTTAAACTTTCGAATTCATACGGGATTTCGACTATTTAATTGCCTTCACGCCTTTAACAGAAGTGGACTACATAACGTATTAGGCATGTACAATGCAACTATCTTTTTTACTCAAAACGTGACATCGGCTTATATATGTCAGTTGGTAGATTCATAGACTACGAAACTTAATTTTTATATACTGTGAATCTTAGTATAAAAAACATGTTTTTTTGTACTAAGATTGACACACAGTATAAAAACAAGTTTTATTTTATTTATCGCAATAGTATTTAAGTATTACAAATTTAAAAAGTGATGAAATGTAAATGCTCAATTTGGTATTTATGGTAGCGAGGCCTGGATATGCCAGAAATCGAGTGAAAGTATGATAAATCTGTAGAACTGCTATCTCTTAGAAATAAGTGCGTGTCACCCTTGCGGACAAAATAAACTATGAAGCATGCAGTATGGCATAGTTGCACAACAACGTTATTGTAAAAATGAAGAAAGGAATACTTAGATGGTTTGGGCACATAGAAAGAATGAGTGATGAAAGGCCGATGAAGAAAATTTGCAGAGCGAAAGCGAGTGGTAAAAGAAGCCAAGGAGACCAAGGCTGACTTATAAAAATCAAATAGCCACTGTTAGTCGATGGACATGTCAAAAGCACTAGACCAGCCATTCCCAAAGTGGGCGATAACGCTCCCTTGTGGGCGCTGCAGGCCTAAAGAGGGGCGGTAAGAGACCCAGAAAAAAAATGGGGGCGTTGTGTAGAGGCCTGGGGGGTGATTTGTAATTTCATTTAGCTAGGAGGCATCTTAGACAACGACTGCATGAGCTCTCGACTCAGTAGACAAAATAAGTTTGGGAACCAGTGCACTAGACGAAAAAGTGTGAGAAGAATTATGAGATTTGAAGAATTTCTATCGCTTGGCACTTGGTTATGTAAGGACCGCGAAGCTTGGCACTCCGTCCTTTCTGACTATCCGGTTAGGGATAGAGCGTGAAGATATGTATTTATGTACTTTTATATTTGTCAGAGGAAAAATTTGTTTTAATACAGCTGGTGATGATTTTTTGTAAGGATAAAATCCTTGGCAGATTTTTCTGTTCAGCTATCATTGACGCGTCCCACACAATCCGCGACTGGCTGGCCCGCCGATTTTTGAAAATCTGCTAGACTATTGTATTGCGAAAACGGGACAGTTTTCCGTCCCGATACATTTCTCAAGGGCACCGGGACGGAGAGCCGAAAAACAGGAGGGTCCCGTTCAAAACAGGATCTGCGGTCACGATGGACATGTACTCTACTCGTACATATTTATTTTTCATTATTTCATTTATTTTAAAATGTCATAGCAATCGGTTATGACAAGAGTATGTTTTTATGAGGTTTTTATTGCATATCTGCACACTGTTTTTTTGAAAGGAAAATAAACTTTAACCTTATCTTCTATATTACCTTAAACCTGTAATTTTCTCTCCCTCCCTCTATATGCTTATGGTTACCACATGGTAACGGTAATATAGTAAATGATTTGTTAAACCACTCAATAAATAATAAGTACATACGTACATATTTTGTGTAACTAACGGGGTAGTCAGAAAGGATGGAACGCCAATAAATAATAGTAACAAAAAGCGTCAGCGCAATTATACATTTCATGTTCATTTTTAATGAGGCGCCAGAGACTTAGATATACACAACCATCGATATTGGGCGAGCTTAAAACATGTATACCATAGTTATACACGAACAGCTAAAGGGCAGGCAGTGCAGCCACAATTATTGTATATACACATCTAGAGGCACGTTTCACCACGTGAATGGCGTATCTGAATATGTACTGATGTCCTACAAATATACCACCCTGCCCTATAAAGGGGCGAATCATCGAACGATTTGCAATCGTCAACGCTATGATAGATATAATATATTAGATGACTAATTCATGAAATAGTCTCGTTTCACGGTATATCTGGACACGTCGATCATGCCTAATTCAACTATCTCATAAAGACATACATACAAGAGCCATAAGTACTGAATTCTAATATTAAAGTGATATACACATAGAAGGTATGTTCATTTTACATACACTGTACTATAACATTGTATTATCGTAATGTATGTTAAAGGTACTGTTATTATTATTATAACAAAAATAAAGTTAATTATTATACATTATTCACTATGTTATAACTATTTTAATATAAACTGTAAAAGCGTTAATTTCGTTTAGGTAAAACTTTTGGTTCTCAACTTTGGTTAATAAAGTCGTTTGTTATAATAATGTAGATTTATTCATCATGAGCCCACGTAGTCGACTAGTATACTGTATTATGTATTCACTGTTTTGTATACTTTATTTACGAACAAATAAGTACAAGATCTATTAAATATGAAGAAACTTACTATCTGACCACGCGAAAAGTATCCAGTTACACGGTTCACTGCATATGTGAAGTAATGAGAATGTGTCCGGCACGCTTATTACGTAACTTGCAGTCAGCATGCGACAGCCAATATCGCGCGATATCTGCTGTCAAAACGAGAATTTGTGTAATGTAATCTGTATAGTAGCGCTAAATCTACCGTGAAAAGTGCATTTTACGATCATAGAATAATAGATACGCAATCGTCATACGTAACTGTCATACGTACCCCGCGGGCCGTAGACGCAACGGAATCGAAACGACCACCTCGTGAATAGGACGTACACATCCCGTCCGTACGACTCACATATGTAACGAAGCGAGATGACGTCACTGTCATCGGCGGAGTTATTACCTAAAAATTTGCAGACAGCGACAGCCACGCGATCACTGCGCGACCGGTGACTAATTGTAATAAAAAATTAGTATCATGTATGACGATTGCGTGTTTATTATTCTATGCCCATAAAATGTACTTTTCGCGGTAGATTTATCGTCACTATATAAATTACATTACACGAATTCTCGTTTTGACAACAGATACCGCGCGATATTGGCTGTCGCTTGCTGACTGCAAGTTACGTAATAAGCGCGCGGGTCTGCCTAGCTGACAACACATCCTGCCTGCCACATCTGTTGTCGCCAAGGCGTGAGAGAAGTGCCGTCAGCGAGTGTATAAACCGATGCGTGCCAAGATTTGGATCATTCTACATCATTCTGCGGGGTTACCTGTCAATTATTAATCGTTATCTATTCATTACAATGTGTTACAGTTTGTAATTTGTTATTAATTATTGAGAAATTGAGAAATTAAATGTAAAAGTGACTATACCTATGAAGTACGTGTTCTTTATTGCCGCAATATGCTTTTTCTCATAGATTTTGTATGAAACGACATTTGTAAAATTACATAAACGTCCCGTTTCATCCGGGTTCTTATAACCCGTACCTACACAGCAAGCCTTAAATCATCTTTAAATATATGATTTTTCACTTCCAATAACAGTCATTTTACATACCCACACAAATATCAGCCTTATTAGAAAATGTTCTTCATATTTAAAGCAGAAACAAAGCCTCTAATTTTTTAATTAACAATTCATTCTATTTTTAGACTTTAACATTATAATCTCTATAGAAAGGATAGTCTTCACGTTAGGTACTTCAAAGGTCATGCAATCGCAAAATCACTAAATTAATAGACTTTCTGTTGTTTCACATTGATTTGGCACCGACTTCAATAACCGTCAAATTTAATTATATAGCTATGTGTAAATACGATTATTTATAGTTATTTTAATTATACTTGAGTTTTGATTAGTAAAGCATAGTTATTTTATACTTTTCAGTGTTTTTTTTGAAGGCGGTTTAATTTTTTTAATAATTTTTTTTTATTTCTCCCTTTTGACCTTGATCTTGACCTAAATAAATATCTAGTGCAGGTCTCCAATTAACTTCATTCTAATTCCGGAGCGCAACTATATACAAGAGAATCATCAATATAAATAAAGGTTATAACCAACCAGGTCGTGTTATCTAGTGTATCTTCGAAGTCCAAGCTCCAACATCGGTGAAATTTAAATGAGACCACCTCTGAAGTATTACCTACCATACGTAAAAAGAATTGAGAACCTCCTCCTTTTTTTGAAGTCTGTTAAAAATGAAATAAAATGTAGATTGTGTTTACTGTTTACTAAAGATAAGCTGGCTGATCAGCTTATCTAAGCGGCTAGACAAGTGGCAAACGCTTTCTACAATCGAAACGCTTGCTGGCGTTAATGCACGTGAAAAGGCTACGTTTTATACAGCGGTTTTCACACGACTTTACGTTTCATTTCAACAAAATGTAACCCGCAAAAATAAAAATTAATGTATGTATATCATATATCAGAGAGACAGAGAGGACGTTTGATACATAAGAAAGTAAATAACCTTTGGCTACTCATTTTAAAATTCGTTACATTATAACACATGGTATTTGTCTTCCTATTCTACTGGCGTTTAAGACTATTGAGCCACTTGTCTAGGTCCCCTGATAATAAATGTGTTTCGCAAGTACAGATGCGTCAGCTTATCTGATTTGCCTCAACGATGCTGCTGGGAGGGGGTATCAGGAGTTATGTAAACTATATGTATCTTTTTACATAAAAAATCTGAGATCAATAATAATACATAATACTGTGTAGTTAGTATGTATATCTTTGTTACTTACAATCTCGGAGTTAAGTTATTTCAAGCAAAAAGAAATATGGTTAAAAAATTCAATAAAAATATGGGAACACTTAACGATTACATTTTAATAGTTCTGATTTTGATGTTTTATTTCAAAATAATAATTCGGTTTTATTTTCCCCTTTATTCTATTTTTGCATGTTTTTTTACATGAGATTAAAAACTATGAATCCATCAACTAAATCGTAGTATTTGCATAAATATAACTTTTTAAATATGCTACCACATATCTGGGTGGATGCTTAAATATAGTATCACTAAATTACATAGATACAGGTATGTATCTATTTAACTATTGTAAAAAGAAATAACTACTCACAAATTATTTTTTTCAATTCGTATTTTAACTGAGCTATTATTAGTCTCACAACTTGAAACATGAATATGATTGAAATACCTATTAAATGCAGTATATTTTTGTGAATAATAAATTCATATGGTTGCATTCATATTTGCTTGGGCACGTACTCGCAAACGTACGGTCCAATTTTGGCATACAATTTACCTGCAGATGCAACAAACACAAAGAGGCTATATTTTTGCGGAGGAGGGTCGAACAGGGCTGTCGTTGCGAGATTGTACATAACAAAGATATCAAAAATATTTTCATAATCATACCATACGCAACAGTACCTACCTTAATTTATTTTTATATGATCACAACAGTTTCGCCTTATTGCAATAAAAATAATATTAAGACTATTTATTTTAAGTAAGATTTATACATACAACATACATACATACCTACATATAGACATATCTTCACGCTGTATCCCTAACGGGTAAGATTTATGTAATAGATAAAATTAAAAATAATTTTAAGTGTTGTAAATAATATTTTTATTTAAGTAGAATATAATTGGCTGACAGCCCTGTCGTGAGGCAAACAGGCAGCGTGTACGGGATCGGATTACGTGGGCCATCTGCCGCGCGACACCGAACAATCAACGTAACGAGGCGCGCTCTCGCGACGGGATTAAAGCCTAATGCCGCTGCGAACAATGAGGAGGCCCTTTATCAGTTACACTTAGACGCTAACAGATCGCCCGTGTCGACAATAGTCCCTCCTTGTTTATGGCTAATCCTAAGTGGATTAAGAGTGGGCTCGTGACGACGCGACGACTCCGGCCACGGTCAACAACTTGACCACTTCTGTTAACTAAACGGATCTTAACGTTTATTTATTCATTTATGCCCCATAAAAAAAACTTTCTCTTCAAGTTTGTCTTTTTCTAAAATATAGTGGACATTGATTGAAACAAATCATAATTACTTGAAACTGATAGCACAAGACCATTCTCTACGACATTTCGTCTCAAATGATCTTCTCTTGTGCTTGGACTAAAATGGACAGGTTATTATTATTGTAATGAATTTTTTTTTGTATTACTGGAAAGACGATTGAGCAAATAGTCCATCTGATGGTAAGTGGACTGACTGGCCCAATGAACATTTACGATAAGGCTAAGAAAGCACTTCATGTCGTAAATGCGTTGGCAACCCTGAAGACTGAGATATTGCGCCTTTTGTGACAGAAACACCGGTCTTACAGACTGGAACACAATAGTGCAAGCACTGGTGTTTGGCGAAAAGATTAGCGAGTGAAATGGTGATGGCGATCCAGACGAACCCCACACAAGGTCCCTACCACCCGCAAAAATAAAAATTAATATCACTACCACGTACTTCACAATAATTAACAACCTGTTACGTTATAATCTATATAAATAAAAATCAATCGCCACATGTATGACGGAGCATCACTTGAGAACAGCTCTACCAATTTGTCTAATTTCTTTTTGTTGTGTTCGTGATTGTCAAGACAAAGTTTGTATGAAAGAAAATTTTCGGAAAATTTAGGAAAAAAGTGGGAAATTTGGTTGGTATTTTTGCGTGAAAATTACAATAAATAAAATTTGGTATGTTGCAAACATTCAACATCCCACCGGGGCGAAGCCGAGACGGGTCGCTAGTCCAATTTTAAACTGTCGCATAGAAAAATCACATACTCGTATAAAATTGCCATGGATCGTATCTTCGCTATGAATAAAGAATATGAATAAAGAAACCGACTCAGTGCCTTTCAACGTTTTTCAATAGACTGAAAAAAATGAATGTGACAACAAGGTGGACAACAAACACGTAACGCAACGGGGTGATTCTGATACAATAGATTTCCGTTTTATCAAAGATACGTAACACTAAAAACGGTATCTAGATCAGACTGAATGACCAATGAAAAGCGAAGAAATCCAATGAATAGCTTCCGTAACAGTGGCGAATAAAGTGGCCAATCTCTCGCAAGATTGCATCACATTTACAATGATATATGAAGGTTTACAAGGCGACGTCTTGGCCATACTTGTAGGTATTTGTTATAAGTCCATACCCATATACCCATAAAGATTAATTTTTCCATAATTAAAATATGTTACACCCAGGTAAATGTGGAAAAAAATCAATAACAGAGATTTTCATTCGTTTGAAAGCGACATATTAAATCATAATTCAACGGCTAGTTTCTACGCAAAAACTTTTGAACTGTTTCTGATATGTTTTGAGTTCAAGCTAACTAATTATTTATTATAAATTTTCGACAATATGTATCTGTACTAACTTTCATCAACAAAATACACACAGCGTTTTTATGTCGAGAAAGTTTAAACGAATCTACGCAAACAATTACGCGATATATCACGGGTCTCAGCGACCATATGTCAACACTGGCGCGGGTGGGAAAAGCGGGGAAACTAAGCGGTTCTGCCACAAGTACGTGACCTTAATGTATATCAATCCAAGCATGATTTATACACGAGGGATCTGTAAAATATGATATAAAATAAACATTGACAACCAAAACGATGAAATACGACGGAGCGTTGTGATTTAAGGGCGTGTTTCACGAGATTTTATGGCGCTATAAAATCAGCTCATGCCCGCTCGCCTCTTCACGCCGGCAAAGCGCGCACGTATTGCACAGATTTGACAAAACAGACGACGGGCATTTTATTTGTTCGCTAGTTTTTTTGCAAGTTTTATGGACTGCTGCCAGCTTTATGGTCTACGGGCGACGTGCGTCCGCTTGACAGTGTAAAATTGAGAGATGATTCGATTCGTTTCCCGCTACATTTGTTGTTGGAAAAAACAAACGATTAAACAGACTTTGCCGTTGTTGCCATGGTAAGTGCACCTAACTCTCTAACCGTGTATTCCAGGTTCGAATCTTTGCCAATTTAGTACAAACAACGAAGTATTCGGAATAGTTTTGGAGATTGAGTATTACTGGATGATTCACCAGTTCGTTATTTTGTACCTACATAACATGGCTAGTATCTGTAATAATAATAATAATTATTATTATTATTAGACAAATTAGCTTGTTCTGTTACCTCAAGGTTACTTCAAACACACGGGCGTGCTGTTTACATTTATATAACATGCTTTTACATCACCTGCGGAGGTATAACACAAAAGGTTAAGGTAACTTTACACCTCATTTGTAAAATATTATTATTAATTAGGTAACGCTAAGGTTTAACTTACCTACTTCGTCCGTGAAGAGTGTCAGTTATATTAAGAAATTTAAGAAATATTGTATACATTTTTAACTCACTGAAACTTCTATTATAATACTAAATTAAATTGTAAACATATTCATTAAAAATATGTAATGAAATACGAATTTTTGTTGAATATTTAAGAGTTAAAAACAAAGTTATCTGTCAATAACATAGAGATAATTATACATTAGAAACGCGAGTTTTAAAAAAATCAAAGTTTTAGATAATTCTTACAGCCATTCATGCCTTTAAATTAATATTTAAAGATGAAAAGTCAAGTTATTACTTACAATTTAAATCTACGCATAAGAAATACCATTTCGCTTTTGCGATTTACAGTACTCTAACTGTTGTCTGGGATTTAGTAATATTATAATTAGCTGTAATATTACTACGACCTGTCTAATAATAATAATCTAACAGCAATTTGTTTAAAACCCTTGATTTACAGAATTTACACGCTCTAATTATGTGTTACATATGTGTATCTATATATGTATAATTGTATTAATTATATATATTGCATAAATATTTTTTCATATATTTTCATATATTATGTGTGTGTGTGTGGCCAAGTGCTCTAGCACATAATATTTCCAAATAAATTTTAACAATTTATTTTTATCTTTCTCCTTATATTCATGAGCAATCTTTAAATCGTATTTGCTTTGACTCAAAGAAAAACATTAGTAGAAGAAGTGACTGAATCATTGTGTCCATTGTCTCCAAATTACGGTTGGATTATAAAAATTGTAATGGGATTATTGTTTTCTGGGGGCACCATTCGACTCGACACGGTTCAGCCGCGTTTCAATTACCGAATGCATTGTGTGATATAGCGGGGTCTATTCTGGCGCCACAAGAAACAAAGGTAAAAAAGTGGTATACATATTATGGTAATAACCAAATTTTTTAGCCGAACTAAGCTACAATACGATTGAATACCCAAGTTTGTCTTATTAACTGAAAGCATAACGTGAAAGGAGGGCTAGCAATTTAAACTACATTCGGGCCCTAGACAAGTGGCTCAATTGTCGTAAACGCTAGTAGAATAGAATGACAAATACCACGTAATATAGCGTAACGAATTTTAAATTGGTAGTCAAAAGTTATTAACTTTCTATTAATTCAAACTAACAATAAAGTCGTGTGAAAACTGCCGAATAAAACGTAGCTAAATGGCACTTTTGAAGAGCAATAACGTTAGACAAGCGTTTCTACTTTACGAAACGTTTGCCACTCGTCTAGCCGCTCTTGACATAAATTAGAATCATTCCACTCAAGTACCTTTACAATAAAGAAAACTGTGAAATTTTGAGCATTTTTGACATAAACCATCGACACGCGTTCATAATAAATAGACATGATAACTTGTTCGTCACTTTTTCGAAAAATGTATTTCAGCAAAGTATGAGCTTCGATAAGAAAAACATGTTTAAATTTATTAAATGCGAATATTTATTATATACAGAAAATATCGTAGTCGAGTCGTGGTCGAGTGAGTTATCTGAATAGGCCCGCATTGTGTTTGAATTGTATAAGCCTACAGTTATCTTAACAAAACGGTGCGGATAATGACTCTATTACGAGAGAATTTCCCTTTAAAACTGTCGCATTTTTATTCATTTCATATTTCCTTACATTTTAAAATATAATAAAATTTTATATTTATATATGTAGGTTATACCATATACACATTAATCTATTGTTTTGTGATACAATAAGACTGACAATCCTGGAAATGATCTGTTTAGACTAGAAATAGTGTACATGGATATATATAATATAAGAGACCGCTACTCGTGTTGAATTATATACATATATAGATATATATACATGTATTTCCTTATACAAGCAAGAAAGTTGTTATTTCTTACGTCTCTTGTCTCCTGTATTTTTAAAAGAAATATGGCTATAGCGTTTATTCTCTTTAGTCGAAGTTTTTTCGATGTATTGCTCCTATAGGAAAGGTTTATTTCAGTTTATTACTTTTAATGGATTCTTATTTCTTAGTAAAAGTGTACATAATAAAATGTACATAATAAAGTGTACAAAACATATGTATACATAACAAGGTCGGAGAGCTTTCGCGTTTATAACGGGACGACGAGATATTATCCTATAACAGTAACGTCGTGATACAGGATATATATACACCTATGTTAGGTATTATAGGTACACAATCGTGAATTCAATGCGTCAAATGACAAACGCAAATTTTATTATTATGACTGGCCCGTTAGCACGGTGGTTAGTACATTTACTTTAAAGATCAATGGTCTCGGATTCCATTCACTGTTAAGTCTATTTTAGAAACGATCTATTCTAATTGTTTAACGTCTGGTTGTCACTAGGTTTTCTCTAGTTCAATAAACGGTAACCATAATAATTATAAATATCTACCACAGATTAATTAGTTACTATAGCGTAAAAAGTCTACTTACTTATTACAGCAATTAAGTGTCCCCAAATTAAGTACTAGGTTTGGGCAATGGGTGCCGCAAAACGAACTAGGGAAGTTTCGTTGCGCATAATTCAAGATAATTTAAAAAACGGAAAACCAGACGTCGCCACTGCATAGACGTCGTTAGTTTTGTGTATTGAACTGTAGGTACTTTTACTTGGTGACGATAATGAAAATTAAAAAAATGTGATGAATAAGTGTGGGTAGTTGCCAGGAACCGCACACGATAACGACGCTCATTCTCATCAGTCTGCCCGTGACCTTGATCGGTGCAATCCGGTTGAAACGTCGGGATAGAAAAGGTTAACAAAGTATTAACGCGTTATAGTTAGGGTTTCATTTAGACCTAGCGACCCATCGTAGCTTCGCACGGATAGAAATTTTTTGAAAATAAAATACAGCCCATTTTATTTGCTGATAATGTAGCGTTCTATAGGTGAAAGAAGTTTTGACATCGGTTGAGTAATTTTTGAATTTATCCATTACATACTAACAAACAAAGTTGACCTCTTTATAATATTAGCGTAGATATAGATAGATTGTGATAAATTCCTAAAATCTTTAGCTATCTTCCGCTCAAACTCTAAAAATCACCAATTGACACGTGTTTCGCCTCTCAACGAAGCATCCTCAGGATATACCAGAGATAGAATTCGGCCACCTAACCAGCACCGAATCAACAACTAAATCAGCTGCACGACTATTTTAACCAATTGTCCCCCTACCCACGCCGAAAAGTGAGTAACCAATTAGAGCTTACCACTAATGGCCCCGCCCACTCAATTTGGACGAGTCAATAATTTGTGTTGAAATCAAAACTAATTTTAAGAAGTAAATATGTCTGACAATGGCGAATAAATTGAATTTCTTTGTTCATTGAACAAAGCATTGTTGTTTTTACGTTTACTTATTTCTAGTTGTTCCAAAATATTCAACCTAATACCTAGTCAAGATTGGGAGCCGCGATTTTGTGTTTTTTAAAAAGAAGAGAAAATTAAATTGTTGTCCGATACAACTGGGAGCTTTATTAAGACTGACTCATTTCCTTAATACTAAAGCGCTGGAGAGACCCTTATCTGTTGTGTATTCCGATCGACTTACCGAGAAGCCAAGTACTACTCAGCAGTTTTACAGCTGAAGTCTGTATTGTTATTGTCTCATGTCTACTACCGGAATGCATAACTTCTCCCATCGCAATTCCGAAATTATCGGGTGAGTTTACAGGAGCCCGATGATTTCGGTTAAAATACTTTACAATGAAAAATATTACAATTAGTGTTAAAACTACTGGTTTCCGACGGAGTCTTCGGTGCTGGCCATATCTCAGGTAAGTTTATAATCGGCAATGCGGATAAGGTGGTCTCTTCTATGTTTCCTCGATTTCTTTCAATTTTCTTTTCGATTTCTTTTAATGTTATTCCTTTGATTTTTGCTTCGCAGTCATCATCAATGGTCAGAATGTAAGTTCCTTGAATATGATGATAGGTGACATCGTTATTGCAGTTTTGGATGAGTTTACACTTTAATTTGGTGAAGATCATCCATCTATTAACTTGAATGTTCTCTATTTTGACATCTTCTAGTTCTATTGGAACCGATTGGCATTGCGTAGTATTTACAGCGAACCCGATTAGATTAGCAACGCACACATCTTTGACCAAGGAAAACGAGTCTTCCTCACATAGCAACAGGGCATCGTCGATCTCCTTGCAGGGACGAAGGAGTGATATGGTTTTCGAACCTTTCGCCAGTAGATAAAGGAATTTAGGCGATATAATGGAAGTTTGGTTGAAGTGATCTATGATGGGCAGAGGAAGGACCTTATAGTACATATAGAAATCATTTTCAGCTAACGGGGCTTCTAAAATGAACGATATTTGATTTTCCTTTGAATAAGCTTTTATGTTTATACTCTGACCTAATTTTAGTATGTTTTCAGGCTTTACAGGAAATACAAGTTTATGGTGCAGTTCAACTTTCTTTAACATCAGTAATAATTCATCAGTGTCGACAATTGCTTGGTGTAACATTCCTAATTTACTAAAAGTTACTGTAGTTTTAATTTCGTCCACTTTGGCATAAGCGTCTGAAAATTATGTAAAAATAAAAGGTATATGTTAAAAACTTTTAACTCGTTTTGCTTATTGTTAGTTTCGTTCAACTGCTTTCTAATATCCCATATCGCTTTGTCCAACTGAACGAAATTGTATCTGGTACTATTCATAATATTCACAAATGACCACCATTTCAGCGACTACCGTGAACTTTCTATTTATCGAGTTTTGCCTCAGTGTTACGTCTTTTATCAATGAATCGTACTTTATTGCATCTTCGTTGTCTAGATTACCCGATATTAATTTAATAAGAGAACCAAGAGGGTTTAGATGGCCACGTTTGTGTCTTTTTGATGGTAATAATTGATTTAGTTTTTCTATCGTCATATTTTTTATATAATCGGTCTGAGTTTTTATATCGTTAAAGTCTGAACTAAAATGTTTCTTTCCGAAATATTTTTTAACGTGTATATTTAAATTAGCATATCTATTTATATTAAATTCTAAATCTTCACGAATTAAACTTAAATCTAAAATCTTAACAATAGTCCACTTATCATTACTAATTAAGGCTTGTCCTGCTTTAATCGGGAGTAGCCCAGGGTTGTGGTCGATCCGCTGAAGTAGAAGGGCCAGGGCTGCTGGCGCGTACTTCAGGATCAGGACGAACCTGCGAAGGACGTTTTAGATCCTTAATAGGTGCTTTAGTTTCACGACCTTTACACTTAACTGGTACGATATTCCTAACTATGTCTCCTATTACTTCCGCCTTTTTATATCTTGGTTTATGCTTACCTCTCCTCTCGTTTACTCCTTTTATAAATACTGTATCTCCTTCTTTTACGTTAAAATCTTTCTCACCTCCATGTTTTTCCTGAATCTTTTCTTTCTTCGCTATCGTTTTATTCGTTAAGTACTCATATAAGTATTTTGTACGCTTCTTGTGATCTTGTACCAATTTTTGTGTATATTCTATGCTGAACTCTACGTTAAAGGGACTGGTTGAGTCTGTGTGTCCAAATACGACCTCAAAAGGAGTAAGGCCTGTAGTCGAATGAATGGACTGATTATAGGCCATTAGTGCATACGTCATTGTAGCGACGGCATCAGTAATCTTGTACTCATATTTGGCTAGTCGATAAATTTCTGTTAAAGTCGAATGGAAACGTTCGATAAGCCCCATAGAGTTTGGATTATGTGGGGTACCTATGTGTAAGTCAATTTTATAGAAGCTTAGAGTCTCTTTCATGAGGACATTGTTGAATTCCATGCCGGAATCGGCGCTGATTCGACATGGTACTCCATACATGGAAAAATACGTTAATAGTGCTCTTATTACTTCAAGTGTTGTTTTATTGTTTATTTCAATCGCTTCACCCAGTTTACTAAAAGCGTCCACGAGTGTCAAATACGATATTCCTTCTATGGTAAAGACATCGATGAAAATTTCTTGAAAAGGTTTTGTCTGTGTTTGCGTTAGCTGAAGTTCAGGTTTTATTGGTTTACGGTCATATTTCATTGCTTTACAGCTTTAACAAGCATTTATGATAGTTGCAACTGTTATATCCATGTTATTCCAGAAATATGTTCTTTTTAAATGCATTACGGTTTCTTTTATACCTCGGTGGCAAGTTTTTCCTATGTGATATTTCATTACTATTTCCTTTTGCTCCTTTTCGTCTTCCACATACACCACTCTTTGCGTACATTCGAAAATCTTAATTGTGTCTTTCTTGAAGAGTGTGATAATCGCGTCTACAAATTGCTTTCGATGTGTATCATGCTCAAAGTAGAAGAAGTGTCTTATCTTTGGATCGATATATTCTTTAAGGAATTGTTTTACTAATTCAGGTCTATTTAAAGGTAAATGGACCTCTAAAACCTTTTGCTTGGGTCTCGATAAATCTTTTACTGTTAATTCTTCCCTATGCCATGTGAATATTAACATTTGGTTAGGCTTGGTGTCTATGGCTTCATTTAAAATAGGAATTCCGGACGTGTCTGTGTTAAATTCTGAGTGTACGGTTTGTGACGTTTCAGACGCCGAGATGGTGCTACTCGTAAAAGAAGGAATTGAAATAGTTTTTTCTGAGTCTGATGATATGACTATAGTACTTTCGTCTCTTTCGTTGGCTCCCGTTCGCAACCCTTCTATTTCTTTAATTACTTCATCTAAATGTCGTTGTAGCCTTTCCTCTTTGTCAACATTAACCTTCATAGACTGATCTTCGCCTCCTACTGCATTGACCTTGATTCGCGACAGGGCGTCAGCTACACAATTTTGTTTGCCGTTTTTGTAAATTATATCGTAATCGTATTCCGCAAGACGCAGTTTCCATCTCGTGAGTTTACTATTGTGTTCTTTCATGTTATTTAACCATGCCAGTGGTCTATAGTCGGTATAGATAGTGAACCGTCTTCCGTAAAGGTAGGGCCTAAAATGTTTAACAGCCCAGACTATTGCCAGTAGTTCTTTCTCTATGGTACTGTATCGTGACTTGGTATCATTCAAGGTTCGGCTGGCATAAGTTATTGGTTTGTCCGTACCTATTCGACCTTGGGAGAGTACTGCCCCGACTGCATAGTCTGATGCGTCTGTGGTAAGAGTGAACGGTTTCTTGAAATCCGGAAATTGCAAAATGGGGGCATTAACCAGCAGTTCCTTACATGTTTCATAAGCTGCGACGAATTCCTTTGACTGTTCAATCTTATTCCGTTTCTTAAGACAATGAGTAAGTGGGCGAGTTATTTTAGCGAAGTCCTTTATGAATTTGCGATAATATCCGACTAATCCTAGGAAACTTTTGATTTGTGTTGTGGTCGTCGGGATAGGAACGTTTAGGACGGCGTGTATTTTATCGTCGTTTGGTTTGAGTCCTTCTTTTGTAATCAAATGACCAAGATAAAGGACTTCCTTACGGAAAAACTCGCACTTGTCTAATGTTACCTTGAGGTTGGTTTTCCTAAGTCTGTCGAAGACCATGCGCAATTTTTCAATGTGCTCTTGCAGGCTCGTGGAAAAGACGATAATGTCATCGAGATAAACTAGGCAATGTAGGCCTTGGAGACCTCTCAAGACATTATCCATAGCCCGCTGAAAGGTGGCAGGGGCTGTCTTAAGTCCAAATGGCATTCGCTTGAACTCATAATGTCCGGCCTGTGTAGAGAATGCTGTTTTGAATCTGTCCTCTTTTTTGACCTCTATTTGGTGGTATCCACTAGCCAGATCGATGGTGGTAAAATACACTGACTTGCCCAATTTATCAAACAGGTCTGATATATTTGGAAGTAGATACATGTCGTCTGTTGTAATTTCATTTAGTCTTTTATAGTTAATGACCATTCTATATTTGGTTTCCCCAAAGGCATCACGTTTCTTAGGGACGAGGTAAACTGGAGCACTCCACGGAGAGTGTGACTCCCTAATTACATCATTCTCGAGCAGCTTATCAACTTGGTTTCGTATTTCTGCGTTATACGCGGGTGGGTGTCTATATGGCCGTATGAATATTGGGTCTTCATTCTTGGTTCTGATTTCATGTTGAACTCGATTTGTGAAGCTCAATGGTATACCCTCACAATGAAATATGTCTCGGTATTCATAGCAAAGCTTTTCAATGCTCTGACGCTCTTCCTCATTAGCATGCTCTAAACGCAGCTTAGTTAAATTTTGTCTTAATAGATTGTCAATTTCACTCTCATTTGATATCGCATTCACTACGCGTTCTTCTCTTTCATTTTTGGTTACTTTTAAAGTTTTCGCAAAAGTGATGGTTACTCTATCTTCAGAGGCATTTTGTATTACACTGTACGCGAACGAGTCTATACAAGTTACAATGGCACTCGGCGATCTAACTCCTTGTCCAAAATCAATGAAGTCCAGAACGGCTTCACCATTTTGCAGGTCGGTGGGTACCTTAATTCGCGTGTCTGTTCTGGGTTCCAGAGTTACCTCGTATGGTGGATTGTATATGATGGGTATGTTTGTGGTAGGTGTTTGCAATATCTGGTTTTTCATATCTATTTTTGCTTCCAGCTGTTTCAAAAGATCGGACCCTATTAAGCCATCGTATCGAGCATCTACATCAAAGACATAAAATTTGTGGTTCCCTAAACTTTTGAACGTTTTCAACATAGGAATGTAAATAGCCTCATCGTGTTGACTATGAGCATGTGTGCTGATTACCTCGAAAGGTTCATACAATTTAAACTTTGTAAAATATTCGTTCGCTTTAGCAAGGCTTATGAATGATCTAGTACTTCCTGTGTCGATCATGAATCGGCCTTTAATTTCTGGTATCTTTATATGTGGTAGTTTAAGAAGTGAATCGCAATTTATCTGGATTATTTCCGGTTTATAGCAGAGGCCTGTACATAAAAATTTTCAGCACTGTTTGGATCAGAGTAATTGTAAACTTCGCCGGCTTCGTCGTAGTATGTCTGCGTTTCCGGCGTTTCTGAGCTATAGTTTTCTTCGTACGCAACGACGTTTTGTTCATCACAGTTATCTGGCGATGGCTCCACCAGTTCGTGATTATAGAACGAATGGTCGTCATCGACAGGAGCAGTTAACATATTTTGCCTCAAAGGGCGAGATGTACGCATGGAGACATCCGCATTATGCGTGGGTTTGTGAGGCTGCCAATTTTGGTTTGGAATACCGAATTTAAAATTCTGTTGGGGTTGCCCAAAACCTGCAACTGGCTTGCTAAAGTCACTATTCATGGGTGGCCTAAAGCCTTGACTTTGTTGTGGAAAATTAGGTTGTTTCGGTATACCAAACTTAAAATTATGAGGACCTGGATTCCGATTGAACCTAAAACCACTGAATTAAACCTAAAACCATATTTGGTGGGTTCCTGGGGCCAAACCTAAAACCTTGAACTTGAGGCTGAGGAATACCAAATTTAAACTTCTGACTGGGTCCTTGACCGTGTTGGTTAAAACCGGTATTACCGAACTTGAAATTAGAATTACTATTGGGCACTACTACAGGGTTGGGTGCTGGTGGTGGCTTAAAATTTTGGGGAGTCGAACTCTGACGAGATTTATTTCTAGCATTGTATTGGTTCATGAAATTTACTTCTTCTGACACAATACTCAAAGCGATTCCTAAACTAGGGCACTGTTTCAGACGCACAATACGAATCAAATCTTCAGGCAGATTGTACAAAAATACGTTAAGCGCTATGTTGTTATATATGATCATTTTTGAGACTTTTAGACCCTCATCAGTTAGTAAATTGACTTTCGCGAACAAAGTACTACGCGTATGTTGTATCCTGTGGCCAAAATCAATGTACGATTCACCAGATTTGATTTTCATTTGTTCCAGTTCGATAGCAATGCACTCAGATAGCAGAGATTTGTCGACGATTTAAACAATTTACATCCTACAACTAAATTTAAATTAGAGATAGAACATAATGCGAAACTAAACTTCTTAGATTTGACTATAACTAGAGCAGGAACAAAACACGAATTTGGTATATATAGAAAACCTACTCATACTGACTGCACTATTCCTGCATCATCATGCCACCCTTGGCAACATAAACTAGCAGCATACAATTCAATGGTACATCGGCTTATGACTGTTCCGCTAAATAAAGAAAATTATACTAGAGAACTGCAGATAATATATCAAATAGCGCGCGCCAACGGCTATAATAATAAAGTGATTAATAACATAATTAAAAGAAAACAAAGGACTCTCACTTATAAACTTCTGTACAAAGGATCTTGTGCCAAAGAACATAACAAATATACGGGTAGCGTTACTTACTTAGGGAATATATCTGAAAATATTGTAAAAACTTTTAGGAAAAATAGTGTTTTTGTGGCATATAAGTCGGTTAATACCATTAAATCTCTTTTTAATGTAAAAGATAAAACAGATAAAAATAAAAAGAATGGAGTGTATAAATTAAAGTGTGAACATTGTGACGGCGTATACGTGGGACAAAAAGGTTGGAGTTTTGAAATAAGACACAAAGAACATACATCAGCGTACAAAAATAATCATCCTGAAAAGTCCCACTTCGCACAACATCTTATAGAAACAGGGCACAATTTATCAGATAGTCATACATTCAAAATATTACACACGTGTGACAAAGATATTAGGTTGAATATTTTAGAACAACTAGAAATAAGTAAACGTAAAAACAACAATGTTTTGTTAAATGAACAAAGAAATTCAATTTATTCGCCATTGTTAGACATATTTACTTCTTAAAATTAGTTTTGATTCAACACAAATTATTGACTCGTCCAAATTGAGTGGGCGGGGCCATTAGTGGTAAGTTCTAATTGGTTACTCACTTTTCGGCGTGGGTAGGGGGACAATTGGTTTAAATAGTCGTGCAGCTGATTTAGTTGTTGATTCGGTGCTGGTTAGGTGGCCGAATTCTATCTCTGGTATATCCTGAGGATGCTTCGTTAAGAGGCGAAACACGTGTCGATTGGTGATTTTTAGAGTTTGAGCGGAAGATAGCTAAAGATTTTAGGAATTTATCACATGCGATGGATTTCCGCAAAGTAACACCTGAATCTATACAATACCTATAGATAGATTGTAAGAAATGTACAAGTTATGAAAGATTAAAAAATTTATTTAAAAAAGTTTGTATTTCCAAATAAGCCAATCCCAAAAAAGTGGATGAATACAGCACTAGTGCATAGTTTGGGTATACGCAATTGATGTAATTCTCTGGAATATGTACCAATATTTTATTGTATCATTTATTTATTATTCGTAACATAAAAAATAAATAAAACATTAAGTATTGTTTGGAAATTATTTCGTGGACAGTTTTCATCAATCTTACATGTCTGTAAATATTGATTATATATTCGTTCAAATACGAGTTGAAGAATTTGAAAAGTTCTGTGATCATCTCCCTGAGAGGAAAACAGTGTTACGTAGGATTCTATCTCCTATAATTCCCGCAGTGGTCGTTTTGTCGCATGACGAAGGGCTTGGGGATCTCGGAGGAAGTGCCGGTGTCTTCCTAACGTTCTGTCAAAGCATATCTCAGAGTTTGCATCTCCCCAGCAGCCTCGCACTGCACGCAATGGAGCCTCTTCGGGCAAGATAAGCGAGTGCTTTGAGCCCCCATTCTGATAATCTTTAAACCTTAAGGCTCTTCTTTAAACATCTTCCACAACTGAGTTATTGCGGCTTCATTTCTTTATTTCAGGGGTACACATAGTGACCACTATAATTACATTATTTACAAAGAAGAAAAATATTGCCAATAAACAATTATAGGTCCTGGTTTAAACTCGGTCAAGTTGAATTATTTCTATACTATTACCTCTTTATGAAAAAATAATTTAACATAATGCAATTTTTTTATTCTTGAGAAGCAAAGAGAACTATATGCCCGTATAGCCATGGCTTCTGTATTATTTATTTATTCAGATTCCAATAGAACTCGTCTGATGTAAAAATTCTTCGTATTTAACCGTAAAGCATATCTGATGTAAAACTTGTTCATTTTTCTTAAAAAAAATGTGTTCTTAATATTTAGGTTCCCAACACCCCTCCAATAAGGTGATAGTAGGCTTTACTGAAGTTAAACAAATTATTTGCAAGAATGCTTTTTTTAGTTTTTACTGAGTGATACTTTTGAAGATAAGGTGAACAGCAGCAATTTCTAGGCGTTTTTCGAAAATAGTGTTACAGAAGCAACACAAATTAACATGTTTAAATTTATGGATTTGTCGTTTGACCCCTTCCCAAATTTTATTTAATCTTATAACTCCTCCTATTTTTTGCTCTAAAAGTAACCCTCGAAGTAAAATCTTAACTACTAGAGTTCTCGTCTGTGTTTGGACCACTAGGTACTTAGTGTAACTGTTCCCAGATATTTGCGTTAAATAATATTCGAGAACATTTTGAAAACGAGATTTTATAAATCGAACAAATTTATTACATTATACAATTTATATTACATAAAAGCTTGTCGCTAAATTTACCTGCGTAAATTTGTTTTATGAAATACATACGTACATTTTTTTAGAATTGCTTGAGTCAAGGTCTTGGGGCTAAACCCTAGCAAAAACTGAATTAGCCCTGGAACATTATCATACATAGTATCATATTTACCAAACTACTTCGACGCACATAGTATACGAAAAAGATCTATGTAAACTATCGCTATATACCACTCAAGTGAGGCTCGGTGACCACACCTTGCTCACTTTCAATTAGACGCTTGTGCAATAAACAACGTAGCGCATATTACTTCATTTCATATTTAAAGCACTTATATAATACTTTTTTTATAATAGTATATACACATTGTTTATACATATGTGTATACATACGTATAAAGTACTTTTTTTATAAATGTAATAAGTACTTACTTATTTTCTTTACAAATTGTAAATTTAAATTACTTATTGTTAAGTTATTAAAAATTAATGCTCAGTTTAATATTTAATAATATAATAATATTACATTTAAAATAGATTTTTAATTAATTAAACTTATTTTATTACATGTTAAGTTAGTGAGTAGGTGTTACGGATTCGGAACGACGACACGATAGCACTGTCTCACTTTTATTTACGTCGAAGCGGTGGTTTCGCGCCTCGTGGCCACAATTATTGTGTTGATAAGATTTTGATGTAAGTATATTGTAATTTGAATGTAACAAGTAACTGCGTTAAATATGTTTTCATATTAGGACTTAATCGCCAGGTCTGATGAGTGATGACCTGATGACATAATTAAAATCGATTGTGAGTTGATGTTGAAAAACAACCGGTGTCGGCTAAATAAAGTCAAAGTCAAAGTCAAATCAATTTATTCAAGTAAACCCAATTACAAAGTATTTTTGAACGTCAAATCTACTTTAGTTAAAACTAATTAAGTTTATCTTAGAGCTGTCTGTTTATGTAAAAAGTACTGCTAACTGCAAAACAAAACTTGTCATGGCACGTAACCATAGTCCCATTTTCAATAAACTATTGATAAACATACCCTATCTAAAATATGGTTTGTCTCTTTTACGTAAACAAAAATTAATAAGAAAATGATGACAAAAACATGTTTTGGCTTAAAAAGCGTTTTACAAATTTTTATGATTAAGGGAATGTTTATGGACGAACGCCGAGATCATGTGTTCCTTTATTCCCAATTTGGAATACAATCCTAAAAATATATTAATATGTTCCATGTTGTTTCTTCTACTGTACAGATTTTTAGGAATCGGCGGTAGACTTGAAGAAATGTGTTCGTGACTGGGTTTACTTCAGTAAATGACTTTGGACCTTTTTTTATTACGTATGAGAAATCTGCACACAGATACCCAGCCCCTTGGTGGAGAGACTGGGTTATGTGGGGCTTACACCAAACTTGTTGGCGAGGGGCTTCGCACTTTTCTACATACGTACATACTTACATACATATCTTCACACTGTATCATTAACGGAATTTTCTCGAAACGAACCCCTCTCGCGCTGTGTCGAAGTGCTTCCGGGGGGGTAACTCCGAAGAGGCAAGACAGGCAAAGAACACAGTAGCCTCCGTGTCCGAAAAAACACACAATTAAAAAAACCCAAAGGAAATAAACGCATAGAAAAAAGCGCAATGTTATATAAGCTCACAAGAAATATTCACACGTGGAAAAATGCACACATGGATTAAATCGCACAAGGAAAAAACCTCTCATGTGTAAATGCGCATATAGAAAAAAGCACAATGATGTGTGCTTTTTTCCGAGAATAAAATTAGGTAATGTCAAAAAAAAGTTATGTCAAATTAAATTGTCAAACGTATAAAGTGTCTATTTTTATTAAAACTAATGCGTTTTTTGTACTTTAAATTCATTTTTATTTTATACCCAATGGAGTTTTCGACGATCCAGAAAGACAAGCGAGTTTTAGTTCCTAGATTCAGTAGCCTCGTATTCTGGTTCGGGCTACAGGGCTGTCTGAATTGCAAAACTGATGCTAATTGAATTCGAGGTAGATACCATTAAACAATCCCAGTAACGTTTTTCGTTGCAATAAATCACTTTACGAATTAATATTAAAGCCTCGACATGTCTTGAACGCCTTGTAATGTAAGCGTATGTAGAATCAGCTTTAGGAATGGCCTTTTGATACTAATATCGACATTTAATAAAATTAAGGACGCGCTAATGATGTTCAGAAAATGTTTAGGGATCAATCACCGTCCTTATTCGTAGAGGGCTCGCAATGGCACCGAACTCGAGACTCATCTATGTAGCCATTAATTAGACCTTCGAAAATCACTCTCATTCATGTTTCTGGCTCGTTATTTGTATTCACAAACGTATCATTTTATGATAAAATATTTTTTAAATATAATAATATTTTGTTTTCTTTAAAGTATAGGTAATAATAAATAAAAAATGTTAAAGAAGTCAAGACTGTTTTCGAAAATTTAAAAGAGAAAATGTATTAGATTATTCTTAGATGTTCTTTTAACACAAAGTTCATGCACTGGCTGAGACTAACCACATTAGAATTTAGGCGCTGAGTTGAATGTAAAGAACATTATTTACATTTTTAATACATATTTCATTCTGTTAATTTTTATACAAATAATCACATGATAACAATAATAATCAAAATATTGTACACACAATTTTAGGTCTACACTTTTTTTTGTTGTGAACCTTTTCTTCTCCTCTTTGATGCTTCTCCGAAT
The DNA here is from genome assembly GCA_907165235.1 of Zeuzera pyrina. Classification (NCBI taxonomy): domain Eukaryota; kingdom Metazoa; phylum Arthropoda; class Insecta; order Lepidoptera; family Cossidae; genus Zeuzera; species Zeuzera pyrina. The sequence continues at coordinate 18,763,928 of OU015625.1, read as the reverse complement.
TCGTTTTCGATTTTCTTCTCTGGTTTCTCGATTGAGCATTCAACTGTAGTCAGCTAACGTACTGATATCCTTTTTTACTTGATAATGTCTCGTCATTCCGGACATTCTGGTGAATTCTTTCACCCTATTCCCTAGTTTTCAGGAAAATAGTCAATAGTAGTAACGTTGCACCCTTTAGCTTCATACGCTATCAGCATACGAGTATGAAATGATGATGAAATGAGCTAATAATAACGATTTTGTATCAATTCTAGTGAAAATGGTAAGAATTTAATAATAATACTCTAGACAAACTAATTCTGTGACCCCTAACTAAGCACGAGAGTTGTACTGGATATCACACAACGAATTGAATTTGAAATTTGAGTCAATGTTATATGTTTTCATATTTTTTATATCTGTACAAATATATTATAACTATTTCAATACATTCTGTTGTCATGAACTAAAAATAACATAGTTACTTCGGCTGGAGTTCACATACAAAATTTACAATTACTTCTTGCTTAATATGTAATGAAACGAAAACGGTTTTATTAAAATTAATAATGCTAAGGTTGTATATAATTCAATTTAGTAGGAACTTTCATTTTGTAAAATTATACAGTAAAAGCAAAATATTCAATATTAGGCCGATGGCGGAGGCACTCGCGGCCTAAATTAACATATTATGGCCTGTGTCTACGCAACGTATCTTTCTCTACCCACATTTGTAAACAAGATTATACCTGGAGGGTACCGCGCACAAGTTATGAAAACCCGACCCATACCGTATGCGATGAAAGTGTTACACATAGTAGGCTATATAAAAATATGTCATCTATTAAAGCCGCCTGTACACAGAGCTACTGAATAGATAATCTAATTAGCGATTGATTTTCTTATAGAACAAATATTTAACATAACTTCACGAAGAACTGCGAAAGAGTAAATAATAATTTATTTTTTCTGTTCATATTTTAACGGATAAGAACACATTATTTCAAAATTATATATTTTGCTCTTAAAAGAAGCACGCTATTAGGTGCTTAAATAAAAAACAAAGCGCATAAACATCAAGTTGAAAAGTTCTTGTGCGCATCATAATGTCGCAAAATCAATATAAAAAATTTGTAATCCCGAAACTATTATATTATAACCTCAGCTATAATGAACTAGCCAGTAATACTTTCAATTAGAATATTGTTATTATTATCAATCACACAAAAACTTAATTATTACAAAAATTTGCAATGCTTACAATTTATTATTATTTAAACAACAATTTTTTTTTTAAACCGAGTAATTAATATCGTTAAGCGGAACGCAAGATTTAGAACTTTTACATTACAAATAATTACTTATATATTTTACAAATCTACTTTAATTCGTTTAAAATTATTTAAAGTTAGTGTAAATGGGTAAAAAATTGATATTTAAATAAAAACTGAAGACATGGAATTAACAACTTTTTCAATTCGTAAATCGGTTTAAAGTTTATTGAAACAGGCCGATGCAAATGACGTTTCATTAGTTTCTTTAGTATAAGTAATAATTCATTGTATATTTTTTGTGATTTACTATTATTATCACTTCAATCGAGCAAAACAAAATGTTTTAAAACAAAGCAATTTAAATTTGTTAAAATGAAAAGCAGTACTCTCGTTGGTTACGTCTAAGAAAAATATTCACAATTTCGAAATATAATTACGAGCATCTTTATCACAAGCAACGGTTATATCCGTCGTACTGAACTCTTTGTTCACTCCTGTAGGAGGCTGCAAACATTGATTATATAAATTATCCCCCATTCTGTGAAATTGGATTAATTTCAGAAACATTTTAGTCGTTCAAACAAGAAAAATGTTAGCCTTCTTAAAGATTTTTTATTTTTTATTCTTCATAGTGGATTATCTAGCTCCGATAAGATTAGTTATAATTAGTCAAGGTTACGCTAATACTTTTATAGCTTTTCGTTCGTTCGTTCGTTTTTTTTATAAATATATTGCTTTTTTAAAAATTTTCGACATCATAAAATGAAATTATATTGTAATAGATAAATACGAGCTAAGATTGAAATGGTTTCGCACATGTTAGGATATTTAGTGCATTTCATAGATCCCGAAGCCCCTCGATAAAGGCGCAGAGCACGATCACTGCAGGAGTTTTTATGGGCAAAAGTCCCATATACGAGTAAACCAGTCCCATTCTCAGAGGGCTGTGTGAGGTTTCTCCTGCGAAACTAAAAATAGGTACTTTCTAAGCAAGCGTGATCAATTTTTAGACCTCGTAATTACTCTTCATCAGACAAAATTGAGGTCATAGATACTCCCACAACAGCTTAAAAAAATATTATGAACAAAATTCTGTCAAGCATGAGTTCGACTCGCGCACAAAGGGTTCCATACAATATTCATAATATTGTACATTTGTAAACTTAATTTCTGAAGATGTAGAAGTTGTATAAAGGTTTTGTTTCTGTTCTAAGTAGTAAGGCTTTACATTCTTTGAAATTTTCAAATTCTTTACTTCGTCTACGAATATTTTAAACCCTGGTGCAACATGGGAGTTAACAAGTTACACTTCAGACAGATGGACAGACGCATGAATGATCCTTATAAGAATTCCGTTTTTCCTTTTCACGTTTTTTCATTGCACGTGTCATGATTCATAAAATTGCAATTTATTATACTGTATAATATACCATCGCGGTAAGGGAATGTTTAGCAGGTTGGCCGCCACTTTAAATTGGCCGAGTTATACAAACACGAGATAACGAGATTGATGACGAATAGAAAGACACAAATTGCAGACGATAAGATGGCAACTCAAATTTTGAAATTCTAATTTGTATTCGTTTCAAGGTCCAACCTTGAACGGGTGTTTCCTCATGTATGCAAAAATAAATCAATAAGGCTACTTTCATATCTTCATTTAATTATTTCTGTCATGCATGACATAACTAAAAATAATAAGAAATTAAAGAAATTCAATTTATTTAATTTTCGATAATTTATTTAAATATCACAAAAATAAAAATAAGGGTAAAAGAAATAAAAAGAACTTCATCAACCAAATTAGAAACTACTTTCGATAGTAATGTAGTCTCGAAGCTAATCGAAGTGAAACTCTTATTTTAAACAAATTCCAAAAGAGAAAATAAATGCGTGCATTCCACCGAATGAACGTTCAAAACGCAAGAAGTTTAATTCTTTTTCCCTCGCAAATTTTCTCAAATATCTCTACAATGTTGGACGAGATCCTCCGTTTTCCTCTGATTACGGTGATTCCATCTCTGCACCATTAAACTCCATTCATTTTCTATGGGGTTAATATCAGGCGATTTAACTGGCCATGGAATCACCGTAATGTCAGGGTGTTGGAGGAACCAGGCATTGGTTATCCTTGCAGTGTGTGTTCTACTGTTATCGTGCACGTAGAACACCCTGGGCATTTCTTGCTGTGGATACACAACTTGGAAAGTGGGCAGCATACTCTTCTCCAACATGTTGACATAATTGATAGCATCTGCTCTAGGAGGTAGCTCAACGAGTTCTCACACTCCATCAAAAGTCATCCAACCCCACAAGTTACACTAGATACGACCCTATTCTCTATTACGTATAACTTTTTTTTGGCAGCGTGTGTAGTTATACCGCCATAGATTCAGTCGATCGTGACCACTTGTTTTAAACGTTTTTTCATCCGAAAAAATTGTAGACGACCAATCAAAATTAAAATATTGCCGTGCAAAATTAACACGTGCAATTTTATGAGCTTCGGTTAGATCTACTTTGTAAAGCAAGATATGTATGATGTAAATTCACTGAATGTAAATGATTTCTTATAGTCTTAGTATGCACATCATAACGCTCCGCAAAATGTCTAGTTGATATGAACCCATCTATTTCATAAGTTCGTAACATTTCCAAGTGTTGTTCATTCGATAACACTGCAATGCCACGATTTTCTTGACGATGATCTAGCACGTCACATTCTTCCGCATATCATCTGACTCATAAGCTTACTGTATTTCGATAAAAAATAAAGTAAATGGTCTCTGATTACTGACAAGTAAATAATCAAAGTAAATGGTTCTGAAAGAAATATAAAGGTGAACGTTGATAGATTAGTGACATTGTTATGAGGCTATCGATATGAATAATTTTCTCGATATGGCACTAATACTTTGCCCTTGTTGGTGAAGAGTAAAAAATTTTGTAACAGTCCTCAGTAGAAATTGCAGGAGGCATTCTCCAAATGAAATAAATAAATTAAATAATTTTTCCTTAAATTTTTACAAAGACACGATTGACATGTCGTACTTTTTTGTGTTACGGTTTCCTTTAAAGAGAATATAATATGCTAAGGCGGCTTTCTTGGTTCCTCTACTTCTACCTATTTCATTTTAAAATTTACAGTAAGAACTCTTTTCAATTTTAATACTGAATTTTAAGTCCTTGATGTGTAAAAGTCGAATGAATGTCAGTAGGCCGGTGCGAACCATTCAAAGTGTATGGGTCCGTATATTGGGATTTTGAGTATTTTTGAGTGAAAAACTTTCAATAACTTATTTTTAACTGCAGTTTATTATTAAGTAGCGACAGCCCGCGACTTCGTTCACATGAAATCGAGTTTCCCGTGGGAATTACTTACTCTCTCACGGTGAATGGATGTGAAAGAAGGACAAACAAACGTTCGAATTTAAAACGTATAGCTAGAGTTAGTTATGATCTAGTTCGTTAAAAATAATAATTCAAATTGACTATGTAAAAATATTCTCTAAATTTTTTGGGTAGTTGAACAATGACTCCTTGTCGCTTACGTGAGTCATCGCAACTATAAAACCAAACCGGATTGGACTTCTTTCTGCCCATTGTAAGAATAGTAGGATACACCCATTTTAATAATGCTACCATCAGTTTATTATGACGCTGCATTAGTTTTATTTATTATCGAATCATAAATCGATACTAAATGACATAATCCGTCATAAAATAATCGCACTCGCTAACAACCCTAAATTACTCGTCATTTGTGTTTGTGAGGAATATATTACTTGGCTATCGGTATCCCGATCATCATGTACAAAAGCTTTTTTTGTATTTCTCTATTCCATCTGTGACTTAAAAATTGTTATTCGTGACCTACGACCAAATCATGAGGGTTCCAAGTTTGATTACGCATCCATAAATTGCAGATAATTTTTATTTACTATTCTTTGCCACATTGTAGCAGTCATATTGAGTCTCCACCGACATGGAGAACAATAACTTATAATATTTATAGATGCACGTAATTACTTAAAAGATAAATTAACTTTTAACTTCTGTTATCTAGAAAAATAAAGCATTCCTTGTTTAACCTAAATGTTTACAAGCAACATTCACTGTGACAGACGGACATGGACAACGTAGACCAGTTGAGCTTTCTTAAATCACGTTTGAAGCATTGACCGTAAGCCTTTCAGCAGGAATAAATTTGTCATAAATATAGTATCTTTGAGTATTGAGTAATATTAATGTAAAAATAACAACCTACGAATTATCTAGATCTCCTTTAGTAATATTATTGTTAATAATTCGTTTGTAAATAGAACTTTCTACAACATTCTAGAACACGCACACGGCTTCAATGACAAATGTACCGTTGGTCTAGATCACTGGTTCCCAAACTTATTTTGTCTACTGAGTCGAGAGCTCATGCAGTCGTTGTCTAAGATGCCTCCTAGCTAAATGAAATTACAAATCACCCCCCAGGCCTCTACACAACGCCCCCATTTTTTTTCTGGGTCTCTTACCGCCCCTCTTTAGGCCTGCAGCGCCCACAAGGGGGCGTTATCGCCCACTTTGGGAATGGCTGGTCTAGATTATCTATACTTAGAAGTATGGATGTAAAGATATGTTCGATAAACATATCGATAGACTCTAAATATGTAGCCTTTGCTTTCTGATGAAATAAGCTCTAAATTGATGAAATATTAGGGCTCTAGTTCATAAACTTATTAGTACGAACGAATAATAATAAAACTATTGTTGACATAAACGTCATACACTTAGAAAGAATTAATGAATCTTATCGACTCGCTAGGTAGGTGTAATTTTAGATAGGGTTTGTCAACCACTGTCCTGCACTAGTTGTTCCAGGAATAGGAGCATAGGTGACCTTCGTCGTGGGGTATAAAAAGCGTCTCGTATCCGACAGCTTCCTTTTTCTTTTCTCTCTGCTGCGGGACAAGCTGCCTCATAAAGGTCTCATAATGTAAACTAAAGTTAGGCCACATGTCGTCTAGAATAGTCTTAGCTGTATTTGTTTGGGAGTAGCAACCCCAATTAGAATAAATGAGTTAGTTAAGTTAATAATATGTTAAAGTAGTTGAGGTAATCTCATGGTGGATCCCATGGTGAGTACTATAGCTGTAGATAAGGGCAAGCAATGATGATAGGACTAGGGAATAGGATCCTAATGTCTACATGTGCTTGTTACAGAGTTCAAAGGACACCTATAGAAACCAGGTGGACCTCCTGTCCCTATATGTAATGAATACTTTGGAATAGTAGTAAAATCTATTCGACATTCATAAACTTCAGTATGAACTAATCAAAATAGTTCTTAGAATGGTTTGGTGCACTACTCTGACTATCAAGAAGTCTAAGTCTTCTTCACTTGGTTGCTATATCGCGTGGCCAGGTCGCAGTTCCTGTTAAGGGGGAATCTTTGAGGACCGGGGCATGTGGGTGCTGTGACGTCAGTAGATGTTCGATAAAGGGGAAGACTGAGGAGTAGGTGCAGTTGGTGGATGACCACCTCCTTCTTTAGATTGATCAGTGATAAAACTGATAACACTCTGCTTGTAACTAATAAATGATTCTCTGTAAGATACTAGCTCCACATAAAGGTATTGTGTATCTAATATATATTTTTCTCTGTGAAATGAAATACTGATTAATAAGGTATAAAATGTACTTGGGTTTATGTATCTGTAACACTAAGAATTTAAATGCAGTATATAAACAAGGTAATGGTGTCTAAGTCTTTACAACTAGGTACACTTCTCTTTAATTTAGATAACATAAATAAATTATGTTGTTGTAACTATACACACCGGCACAATTAGCGGAACAGAAAAAAAAGTGAGACTATGAGATAATAACGCATATATTTGACGAAAATGTAATTAGACACAAAATAACAAATTGATTAACATCTTTTAACAACGACTTTGAAAAGTCTTCGTTATTTTTTATTGAAAAATAAAGAAATTTGAAATAAGTGAAATTTTTAGATGATTATGAACCATCACAAAAAATAAAAAAAAGTAAGCATTAAATGATTTAACAATAAAATTAAAGCAAAATTAATAACGAGTGTTTCCCCCTCTTGCTCTGATTACGGTTTCCATTCGTCTGGGCATGCTACAGATTATGTTATCGATGATTTCTTGAGGCAACCGCTCCCACTCCTCAAGTAATGCGTTTCCAAGTTCATTCAGATTGTTGGGGGGTGGCATTCTGGATTTAACCCTTCTTTTTAGCAAGTCCCAGACATGCTCTATCGGATTCATATCGGGGGAATTTGCTGGCCACTGCATCACCGGTATACCTACGTGGCTCAGATATGCCTGTACCGATTGTGCACTATGAGCACGAGCATTATCTTGCATTAGAATAAAGTCGTCACCAATAAATGGGGCAAATGGTACAACATGTTCTTCTAAAATGTCTCTGATGTATCGATCTGCTGTCATGGTCCCTCCTGTGACTATCACTAACTCCGTGCGAGCTCCCAAACATATCCCTCCCCAAACCATAATCGAGCCGCCACCATAAGCCACTGTGTGTTCAAAATTAGACTGTATGTGGCGTTCTCCTTTGCGTCTCCATATTCGCTGTCTCCCATCGATCTGTTTTAAAAGAACTCTGCACTCACCAGTAAAGAGAACCTGCTGCCATTCGTTCAAATCCCAATGACGATGTTCTCGCGCATAGCTTAATCGGTTTACGCGGTGACGTCTCTCAAGTTTTGGGCCTTTGGCAGGTATATACGACTCTAAACCAACTTCTTCAAATCTCCTGCGAACTGTACGCTCACTTACTCGTACTCCTCGAACGTCTTCCAGTTCATTTCGAGCTTGCACAGCCGTTAATCGCGTATTCCTACGAACTCCAAGTTGTAAAAAACTGTCATCTCGCCTCGATGTACATCTTTTTCTACCTTGACCCCTCCTCCTCACAAGAGAATTAGACGATCTGTACCGCTGGATGCTGCGATGAATGGTTGATACTGGTCGACGAAGCCTTGAGGCAATCGATCTGTAGGTATGGCCATTTATTCTCATTTCATCAGCCCTAATGATTTCCAGTGATGTTAAGTCAGGCATAATAAAGAGCTTTTAATAAACAAAATTGCCTATAGAATAACAAATTTATAAAAAACCATTAAGTGCAATTTTTCAAAAAAATTACAATTACGTAGTTATTACTCGAACAAGTTGACAAAACGTATTGTTCGGGAAAATAAAACAAATGAATGAAAAAAGTGTGTCATCTAATTTTCTATTTTCAAATTTGACAATAAATTAAAAAAATATCATAACTGGTCAGTTCCTCAAGTAAAAGATTTTAAAATCCTGCTTTTTTTGTGTTCCGCTAATTGTGCCGGTGTGTATATAACAAGTAATATCTGAGCTCAATACTTGTAAAACTTTAATACTAATGAATTATTCTGTAAACTAATTAATATTTAAGTGCTGTTAGATAATAGATGTTCTTATTTAATATATATATGATAATAAACAGGATAATGTTGCTTAACCATAGCATTTAATCTTTTTAAATTGTTACTAACTTTTATAATAAATACATAGTGAATCCACCATAGAGATTAAGTTATAAGAAATAAATGTTGTTTCTTCGTGTGATGTTTTTCTGGTGTCTAATTAATTAACTTTCTATAAATATCCCATTAGATGTCGATTGCAGAGGTGTACTAGGCGCCCTTAAACAAATTAGGTACACCATTCTCCAGGTGACAGTAATAATAACATCATCAATTACTCAACCCACACCTCAATCTGCCGGCCTGAGCAAGCCACGTTGCAGATGTCGCTCTTCGATTCGCGTTATTCGTGTTAGTTCGGAATACGACGATTACCGATTGCTATCCCGTACGTTTATCTTTCAATTTTGAATTTAGAAATGACAAAGAAACTTTCAATTTGCTGACTGTCGAGTCGATAAATCAGTATATTACACGGCAAATTCAAAGGTTTTTTCAAAACTGTTAAATATTTACTTTCCACGATAGTACATACCTACTTCGAGATTTTTAAATATAAAATAATACAGATAATATGGGTAAAAATGTTGAGTTGCTGACGATACATGTAAATTGGTGGAAACGAAAATACTTGCTATGGTATCACATATAAGATGAGTAATTTTGTAATTGGAAATCATCTCTTCGGGCATAATGCAAATTATTATGCTAATAGGGGTGTCTATCGAACCCGCATCACGAGTTCTTATTAGACTCGATTGTATTACAGATATTACGGGGTAGCAACGGTTCAATCGGGGACCGTGCGAAAGCAAACTACGTGACCGCTGCCTTATGCCTCTGTTACTTTACCTTATTAATGAAACGATTCAGGAAAATGCGATGGAGATATTATACTACTTTAAAACGTTGGTTTGAAATAAATATTAAGTTATGGCTTATACGCTAATAAAGTATAAATACACATACACATTATAAATAACTGCAGATGCCATGTCTTAAGCAGCAACGAATAGGCAAATAATATGGGTACCTGTACCTACAACACACATTTATTATTAGATAAACTGTTTCGCCGCCAATTCGTTAGAAAACAACACTCACACATCTATATTTTGTGTGATTTTATTTGCCTCCCATCGTAGTATGGGACAAGCTGTCTAGAGTTATAAAGTCTATGCTCTGTAATATTAATACTTAAATCAAACTTCAAATTCTTAGGTTATGCTTAATAGCAATTTTTCCGATAACGAAATATATATATAATGTATGAATTTTATACTAATTAATAATTATGAAATCCAGTTATTAATTTTCACACAATCGTAATTAAATTAAGTTTTGCATTCATGATATTTCGAGTCACAAAAAGTGAAGACGGGTTATATTCGAAATGACGTCAAATTAGATATCGAGTTAAAAGTTGTCAAGAAAAACACCAGTAAAGTTAGTTAAAAATTTTATACCCACTGCAGTTTGTCGTTGACTGAATATTGATAGCACAGAGCATCACTGAAGCCAATTTGTATTCTATGCATAAGTAATAGGGAAAATATGGAACCGAGGTTCAAGCACACAATAAATATTGACAGGAGCTTTCTTCAGAAAATCTACACCCAAACAAATCATACATTACTTTAATCATTCAAGACGTACAAACACAATTTGACTATATGTATATAATATTTATAAGTATTGAAGGAGTAAGCGAGGGAAGGTTGTATTCGAACGCCTACACGTGTGCTACAAAAAATGAACGATAGTTATGAAATGCTAAAGTTCAAGTGTGTTAAGTTTTTATATAATATGTTTTCATTACACGTATATATATTTACATTGCAACGCAGAATTATTCGTTAAACGAATAATATTATTATTGCGTAGTATTTTTTTCAAAATTATTATTTCTAACAAAATATAATATGTATGTGTAATACTCAGTAATACTTATCATAATAATTTTCTTTTAACCTTCCCGTACCCGCGTCAAATAGAATAGCAAACAGATTATACCCGCGCACAGTGCGCGGGACCGAAAATCGTAGAGCCCATTTTTTTATAATTATAAGTTATGTTTATTTAATAGAATCTCAGTAAAATCTTGTACATTATTAGATGAGAATGTATGGAAGCATATAAACCAAAATTTTATAGAATACAGGGTGTATATGAAAACGGGACAGTTACTTTAATGGATGAAAGGGCATAACTTATAAACAATAATTTCATCCGTTACTGAAATACAGCCTGAAAACCCCCATTGGGGTACACGCATTATTTTCGAAAATGGTTTTCAGGCTGTATTTTAGTAACGGATGAAATTATTACAAAATAAAAAAAAACGTAAGATTTAAAATCTGTAACTGTACACGATCAACCCAATTTTACGAGATGTGGTGGGGATAACACTTGAAAATTAAAACGGTCATAACTCTTAAACGGATACATTTTTTTCGATAATTCTTTTTGTAACTACATACTAAAGTTATGCCCTTTCATCCATTAAAGTAACTGTCCCGTTTTCATATACACCCTGTATAATATTTACTTTTATTTATGATGAATAGTTATTTATTCCAGCCATTGGCAAAAGCCATCTTCATAGTTGGAATCAGGCTCCTCCTCCCCAAAATGAACCTACAAATAATTTGCAGATACATTACATGATATTAATTCAATAATAATAAAAAATAATACATAATAATCGGTAACATTAAAAATTTTTCTTACGGAAAAATTATTACGCTTGTACCCGCGGCGGTCTGACATACCGATCGATGTCGTCTACGCTAACATGTGATGCCGGTACGAATGCTTGACACACACTACACACACTAAAAATTGAACACACACAGACTGAGAGTATAGGAAGGTTAAATAGACTTAATACTAACATATTGATTTTGTGTGCAGAGAGACAGACCTACATATTTTTATATGCATATAATAATAATGTTATTTATATATTTTGGTAGTCACTTTATCATTTAATATTATTAAAAGTAACAGAGTTGAAGTTATTTTTATTGCTACTCAATGTAAACATAGGCTTACTTGTGAGTGTGCCCTTGTTGCACCAAACTGAAAAGCACGACAATAACAGCACCTGTTTTTAATACTTAATTTATATTTCAAAACTGGCGCTAGGCGCATGAAGGTTGATGAACCAACGCACATAAAGTCACATCGCATCTCTTTTTGGGTACTGTTTTGCCCCTATCCTTTTTTGTCTTTTTTGTCAAATTCTATAAATGGTCTATGAAAATGTTAACATCTAAATGAATTAGGTGTATATTCGAAAAATTTTCTGATAGAGATATATTTTTACTAGAGTATTTTGAAGAAACGTAAATCAACCATACTAAAATATTTTCTACTACGTACCGTACCGGACCGGACAGTATTATCTGTATTTGATAACTGTTTACTGTCTCTATGCTTCATCGGGGAAATGAAAATAAATTAAATAGCCAAAGATAATGTAAAATTACTATGTAACAAATAATCTCGAAATTCGTTATAACATCCGATAACGAAATTTTTAATTGTCTTTAAAACGAATAATTATAAAAAACGCAGCAAAAATTACAAAGAAATATATTATATATTATATCATGTAAATGATAAAAATGTCGGTCGTTCCTAGGTGCAAAAATTAAACGACTACTCATTTACATTCAAGGTTTATTCGTAAAAAAATTCTGAGCATCTTGTGATCCTCGTTACTCCTAATAGGGTTCTGTAACATTGCTTAACTAATTAGCAAACATTTTTCATTTAAACTAAATAAAGTGTCTAAACTCCGTGACAGCTGACAGTATTAATTTAAAATGCCTTTTTTAGTCATTTTTGAAATTGTGATCGAAGATTTTGAACAACAATTTTTAAATTTTCGTCGATGGAGCATGGATGTATGGAACTTGTAGTTGTGGTTTTGTTGGTAGTCTTTAATCAAATTCATATATTTATAATCAACGATATCATTGGCGGTAATTAAAATCTACGTATGTACCTGTAGTTACATTCACAGTTACATATTTTGTGTGATATACTGTTCGCTGATCGATCGACATTAATTTTTAAGGAAAAATGTAATTAATAAAATTGTAGGATTGAACAGTGCTTATTATCTACCTATGTCTTTAAAAGCACAATTACAAGTACATGTAGTAAAACACTTTTAGATAAGGCAAAAAACGTCATACAAAGTCACAGAGCCGTCAGCTACTTTATTATATTCTAATGAAATCGTTTAAAAAGGTATTTAGGTATGTATATTCTTCAGGTATTTCGGGATATGAAAATGTATCTAAAATGTAATCTCACGCACGGTACGTTAACATTCTATATAAATCATTTATGTATAAGCTACATGTGATTGATCGACTAAAATAAATTGAACTAAGTACCTACATTTTATTTCTTACTCAACAATAATTCGATTCCGGAAAAAGGGTTTCAAATAAATCATTAATTTTCAAATATTTTTAAACTCCGACGGAAAAAAGGGTGTAACAAGTTTGACGCCGTTGTCTGTCTGTCTATCTGTCTGTTTGTATATACGTTGATACATATGGTTGTTGTATCATAGCTATCAAACGGATGAAACGATTTACACGTGGTTTTTAAGAATATTCTTAGCTGTGTTCAATGGAAATCAGTCCAGCCATTCTCAAAATATTTTAGCACTGGGTTTTATAATATATAAAGCACCTGAAACACTACTGCCGCGATCAAATCTTAGCAGTCTCCTAACTCTACTGTTAAAGTATAAATACAGATTAATTAGATACGTATGAATTTTTCAGAGTACAGATAATAGTAAAAAATAATTAATCTTTTTCGTTTAAAAGTATAATTGTTTTTATTTTTGTGTTGACGGATTTTAAAATTGTACTTTTATTAATTAAGTCTAATTAAGTCGTAGTCGCAATGCAAGTCGTAATTGCGCCATTTGTGGGAAAATAAATGACAGTCTATTGCACAATTGTCAGCTTCTACCAACCACCAAACGCAAAACAAATTTTGTGCTAGAACAATTTTAATAATTTTCAATAATGCAATCCTGATCATTTTTGTACAATTCTTACCTAATACTCAATATTCGTAACTGATATTTTTGATTATAAGAAGAAGAGACAGTAATTTTTAAACGTTTTTTCGAAAAATGTTAGAAAACATTAAGTATAAAGTTTTATAGATTTTTTTTATTTGTGATTTAAAGAATTTACCACACGATGACTCCCAAAGAAAATTTCTTTGACGTTTCTACCTAGTATACCATTCCCACCCGGATGCCACGAAAAGGGAATGGATAAAATAAATTTGGAAAACTATTGGAAATTTTTAAAATAAAATTCTTTTTGAAAAGGGATATATACATATAATGAAATTTAAAAAGAAAATCAATATTAATTTTAAAATGAAAAAAAAACAAGAGAAAAGTATAAAAAGTGGGTGTGATGGTGTGGTGTGGAGTTCATAAAATTAAATATATCTTATACATCTTTTACATTCACCTTTTAAATTATAATTTGCATATGATAAAAAACACTAACTATTGGCTTATAGTAGATATTATTGTTCCACATTTCACTCTCACTCTCGAACTATGTCTTCAAATTTTAAACCACCTTTTCATAATTCTTTAATTTCCTACACAAGTCTCGACACAATTATTAGATGTCTCAGCGAGGTGACAGGTGAGGTGAATATATAAATCTTTGTTTTTATAATCAAATAGAATATCATTTAGAGGCAAAAAATCTTGTCTTCACTCCATCACATACTTCCTTCTCTTTCTCGCTTTTGTTTTCTTTCTATTCTTCAAAAATTCTCTTCTATTCTTCCAAAAACCATATTTAAATTTTTAACTTGCCAGTTCTACAATTAATTTCTCTGCCAACCTCTAAACTCATAAAAAAGGTAGAATAGGAAAAAAAATGTTACACTAGATAAGTCCCCAACACCAACGTCCAAAATAAAAACTCAACTCTTGAAATTATTTTAATATACGAGCCATTACTACCTACTTTCTACAACAGAAACAAAATTCATTTCTTTTTCAGTTATTAATAAGTTTTAGCCATTATAATATCAACGTAAAATATTATTCCACCGTAAACGTACTGTTATGTATTACTTCCATTTTTTTCTTTATTCATAGTGACAAGGGACAAGGTATCGTGTGTAATCGGTAAATCCGTTGGTGGATAGATATAAGAAATGCGCAAAACAGTTCATTAAAAGTATTTAAATACAAAATACGGATTTTCAAAATATTGTCTTCAAATAAAATACTTATTTCACTGATTTTAACACTAGTTTTGTTCGAAGAGTTCATCTTTCATGTTCTGTCTATTGTAGTATTGGCATTATTGGAATTGGCATTGGCACAGAAACAGTTTGACTTGCAATGTTCGCATTATTGTAAGCAACATTTAGGATGGGTGCGTTCTTAAATAAAGTAATTATGAATTTAGGAATGAAAAATACGAAATATAAATTAAAAAAATTCACAAAATCATTTTGCATTTTACAAATACTAAATATTTATGTTGATTATTTCAAATAAATTGCAAAATGCATTTTGAAAAAAAATATTTCAAATGCAAAATAAAAATAGGTATTTTGCATTTTGTATTTGCATTTTAAATAGATGTATTTCAAATAAATCTCATCTCTGATAGATATGGCAAGTGAGCTAGTGAAATAAATGACACGTACATAAGCGACGGAATTTAAATGCAACCAACGCTTTCAATTACAAGCTGTTATGTAATGTGTGTCTTTGATGTTATCTGTCTTTCTGCTACAAATCTTGTAACTCAATTTTGAACCATACGCGCTTACCGAAATAAACTGTTTAGTACCATACATAAATGCATTATACCTTCGCGTATAAAACGTATATTAATATATACATATGTATATTGTATATATTTCGTGCTTTCTATGTTACTAATCCGATACCATTTAATTTGATTGTAATCTATTCAACTCTGATAGATAGACAGACAAATAGATGCCGAGGTGATGCCGTAATCATTTTTCGATTTTGGTACAGATCACTGACGTCCTACGTAATTTAAGACATTAACTTAATTTGCTCAATATTATTTTGTATTTTTTTTATGTCTTTATTATCCATATATTACTATAGACGCGAAAGTCTGTTTGTCTGGTCAGCTTTAACAGTTGAACCGCTGGACCGATTTTGATGAAATTTAGAATGGAGATAGATTAAGCCCAGGGAAAGGATATATCCTA
The DNA here is from genome assembly GCA_907165235.1 of Zeuzera pyrina. Classification (NCBI taxonomy): domain Eukaryota; kingdom Metazoa; phylum Arthropoda; class Insecta; order Lepidoptera; family Cossidae; genus Zeuzera; species Zeuzera pyrina. Next base: position 18,747,902 of record OU015625.1, on the reverse strand, counting down.
CCACTTATAGCCTACTTTTTTCATTTCTACGCGGACGAAGTTGCGGGCAGAAGTTAGTTTGTTATAAAGTGCAGTGGTATATTTGTTTTATCTACAATGAATCCGCACTAGCCTTGTTTGACGGGGTGATATCGCATGACTATAGGCAGGTACTCACTAACTTTTATGTATATACCCAAGATGAAAATCAATATGTAAAAGCCTGTAGAAGCATAATTTAAATACCTTTACCTATTCCTGTACTGGTTACTTTAATAAAAATGTTCATATCGAACTGTCGTAACACTTTTTCACCAATAACATGATTCGATAAAGTTGTACAGTTTCCAGAACAGCTTATTAGTCGTTGCTTTTACGAAGTATACGAGTATATGAAAAGAAAATGCGCGCTCATATGACACCGCTTCGGGAGCCGGCTCTCCGTAATGGTAATTTGCATACGCACCTTAAAATTTTATTCATAAGGAGAAAATTGTCTCGCAGACTCGTTCATTCGCAAAGCCACCGCGCATTCGCTGACGCACTCGACTAACAAAATCGAATTATTTCTTGAGTGATGCGTATATGGGCCATTACCTTGCAAATAACATCTAAAATGAGATGTAGTTAAGGATAGATCTACTACTATAGGCGTTATTATGTAACCGTATTCCTATACAATATATCTAACATTACCTAACCTAACCTAACCTAACCGCCGACATATGCAAGATGGCGATAACCCTTCATCCACATGTTTTCCTGGAACTGTATAACAAGTGCCTCCAGTTGCCTTACTTCCCGACTGCGTGGAAAGAGGCGGCGGTTATAATCTTGAGGAAGCACGGTAGGGACAATTATACTAGCCCCAAGTCGTACAGGCCGATAGGACTATTATCAGTCTTAATAAGATTCTAGAAAAAATGTTGGTTAGGAGGATTCGTTGGCACACTCTGCCTAGCCAAAGCCAATATGGGTTTGGAATCAGGTTCTAAATTCACACATTAATAAATTAATGTAAGACGTTACATATATTGATTTAACAAATGAAAGTATTAATTATCTAAATAACTTGAAAAGAATAGTTAATTATTGGAGAACTATACAGGGCTTGGTTAAGTGATATTAAAGAAGTTAATTAATTACTGCTTTTCCAGAATTTTGTGGACATAAATAATTCATTTAGTTATCTTTATTCGAAATTAACGCTTTCATTTTAAAAGTTTGACGTGGGTTAAATAAATTATTATTACTATTATACAAAAGTTATTCTAGATAATGTATTTAAATGTGACATTTTAGAAATAACTTAGCCATACTCATCTAACATTCGATATTATTCATAAAAAATATTATAACTCCTGGTGTGTTATTAATACTTATTAATGAATTGTAACAATAGTAAAATTAATTAATTTCTTGCATTTATTTTGCAGGTTCTGAAACTGGAAAGCCTGGAAACACAACAAAGATAGCCGCAGATATTAAAATAGTCAAGATTCATTTAAAAATAAAGTTGACAAGCAATTTTATGACAGCGGAATTTGTGTTTCTATAAATGAATACACACACAATACACATTTAATTACTATAGAGTATCCATCGCAATACAAAACTGTAATACTATTTTTAATAATGCTCTCGTAATATGTGCAACTACTGTTATACACGTTATGTATATTGTGAATATATAAAAAAGGAAATACATATGTTCATTGTAAATATTGTATGTACAATGTACCTACATACATATTTTGTTTCCAATACTGTATAACAGTAGTTAAAAAGAGTTTTACAGTAATGCGTTGCGATGGAACTCTACACAACGTAGCGTATTATAACATGATTTGCTTTTTATAACATTACCTGCGTCATTATTAATTTACCTATTTATTACACTTCATGCAAAAAAAACCTCGTTTTTTATACCACGGGAAAGCCAAACGAATAAACAGTCCTTCTGATAAGTGGATGTGGAACGTGGACCTTGAGGACAAACAATGAGATGTCGCGTCTCTTGTGCCAGAAATTTCGCCGGGCTGTCTCATACCTGATCATAACAGTGCAAGTCTCGAACCAAGAAACATAATGGATGAAGCCATAATAAGTAGCCGCTCTTACCACCGTGTGTCAAACGAATTTTCCTGTCTCTTTCTGTCTCATTGAGCGTAACCACGAGTGAAAGAGTTAACTATAGTAAGCATAGCAGCCTCGCACTGCCAGTGTAATTGGTGTCAGCTTATGAGTCGGTCGTGAAATAATTATTTGCAAAATACTCGTAAACCTTAAGTGTTTTGGCTACTACAAACATACATACTTATATTCACGCTTTATCCCCAACAGCGCGCCAAGCGTCGCGATCCTTACATACTTCTTTCGCTTCCTCAAATTTCATCATTTTCCTCACACATTTTCGCCTAGGTATGTGAGTGCTTTTGACATTTCCGTCGGCTAACACTCTAGCTATTTGATCTTCATAAGTCGGCCTTGGTCTTCCTTGACTTCTTTTACCACTCACTTTCGCTCTATAGATTTTCTTCATCGGTCTTTCATCACTCATTCTTTCCGTTTTGGCAACTAATATTCACAAAAACAAAAATATGTCATTTTCAGCTGTGTATCGTTGTACTGTGACCTTCCCTAGTCACGTACGGGCATTCTCTTAGAGCAAATGCTCCCTCAATTGTGGTACTTGGTCCGAGGTGCAAGCACTGTTACCACATGCTGCTGCACTCACATGTTATGTGCCCTAGCCCCCAAACTACGATTCTGTGTTGTGGGACTTGTGGGTAATTAGAAGTCAGGTATCATTTTTTCAACATCATTCTACAATAGTTATTTAAAATACAATATTCATAAAGCCAGTGAATGCGTGCGCAGAGAAGATTATTTCCAGACTATTGTTTTTTCTTCAATGAAAACGTAGATAACCAGTTTTAAATATGTTATAGAAACTTTTAATTACAATTTCGTGTGCATATTAATAATTATTCTATTATGTATCGTAAACGTAGCGCATATGCTATTCTCATTCCAGATTTTCGCCAATAATAATATTGTCAAGTGTTTTATCCTCGTGTTGGTGCCACTCTAGCCTTTATTACAAAGGTTATTATGTCATATTTCATAAATTATTTGAGGCAGCGATTACCTCGGCGAGAGAGGCGATAACAAGAAGGGTCATATCGCAGAACACTCTTCGGCGGATCTGTGTAACCCGGCCTCTAAAGGTAGTTGTAGGATACGTGTAACATGTTCTATGCATACGTATAATAACTTTTACCATATAGCATGACTACATTGTATACCATTATTATACTAACAAGTAGTACTAGATGTAGCAACTTCGTTTACATTACATTTATCTCTGCCACTACATTTTTTAAGAATGTTACAATAATGTAGCATTGTTATGTGTGAGGCACACTATATTTCATACTTATTTTCCATACATATAAATAAAAATATCTGTCTGTGATTTTCTATTAATCTTATTTTATTTGCATGTAACTTAAATCCGAACACTCCTTTTGAATTTTTTTTATCTGTTGGTTTGTTCGGGTTAATTCCGAAAACGGCTGAACCGATTTTGAAGGGATTTTCGTTGGCAGGTAGATGACTTTTCAGAAAGCAATATCCCTATATTATATACTTTTTATAAAATATCAACTTTAACGAAGGTGAAACCGCGAGGCATAGCCAGTGTTTCATATTTTTAGTTTAATACAATGAAATCAAAAGTTATCAATTTCTGATTCAGAATTAAACATGTTTTATAAATACATACGAGAAAAAAAAATTGGTCAAGTGCGAATTCTACTAACATACAGTCCTCGTACCATTCATTTGTAAACATAATTCCTAGAAAGCCAAAATCCTAGCTAGCATTTTCATTATTATTTTATTACGAACTTTGTAAATAGAATATTTTTTCATGGATGGACAAGCAGGAAGTATGACGAAACATTTCGGCTACGGAATCTTCAGAAGTTAACTAAAAAAATATAAAAATAAAGAAATATATCATAGACTAAAAAAATTATGACAGACTCCAAAATCCGTGCCTCTGTACTGGTCCTGGAGAAAGGAATAGGGAAATATATAAATAGGCAACAGATTTAATAATTCAAACTACAACTAATTACATTTAGTTCAATAATTAAAACAGCCCCGTTAGGGATAGAGCGTGAAGATATGTATGTATGTAATTAAAACAATTTTTCCACTATGTATAATGTATGTACATACAGACATACATACATACATACATATCTTCACGCTGTATCTCATAGAGGGCGGAGCGTCAAGCTTAGCGGTCCTTACTTCTTTCGCTTCCTCTCATCTCATGTATGTATATACTATGAATTATTACCATTTACGATTTTAAATAATAGTTTAAACAATAAATTTAGTACTTATAGCCATTAGTATTTATTTATTTAATAGCTTTTAACATTAGCTTTTTAACCACGAACAGATGTTATTCTCAGAATGGCAAGAGAAATTATATAGGAAAGTATTTACGGAATTATACATACATACATACATACATATCCTCACGCTGTATCCCTAACGGGGTAGTCCAAGAGGAGGGAGCGCCAAACGTCGCGGTTCTTACATACTTCTTTCGCTTCCTCAAATCTCATCATTTTCCTCACACATTTTCGCCTCGGTATGCGAATTATATTTTAATATAATAGTATAAAGTACAAAGTATTGTATTTCATGCTATTTTAATTTTTGTTACAGCCTTCAGCTTATTTATAGCGTCATTTTATTTCAGTTCTAGATGGCAACCTAGTCTGAACTCTGGAATATCCGAAGATGCTTCGTTGAGAGGCAAAGCACGTGTCTTTAAACTTTCACGACATGTACACATTTTACAATATTTACTAACGGGTCTATGTCGCGTTTATACTTTAAGGCTAGTTATCTATTTTATCCCGACGTTTCGACCGGATTGCACCGATCGTGGTCACGGACAGACTGCTGAGGATGAATGACGTCTTCGCAGCGTGTGGTTTTTTGCAACTACCCACACTCATTCAACGCATTTCTTAATTTTTGTTATTGTCACTGTCGGTACTTCGACACACCACACTAACGATATCTACACACTGGCGACGTCCGGTTTTCCGGCTCCGGACACACTCACTGATAACAGGATTCTTATATTCTTAGGAAATTATGGTATTTCTTGATTTCAACCGCCTCTCGTGCTATTCTGGAATAATAGTGTCGATCGGTGGAAAGGACCTGTGGCTGATGCAATTCAATCCAGTGATTGGGTCCTGACTCCAGCAAATGATCGGCTCGGCCGAATGAGTGTGGGTAGTTGCAAAAAACCACACGCTACGAAAACGTCATTCATTCTCATCAGTCTGCCCGTGACCACGATCGGTGCAATCCGGTCGAAACGTCGGTATAAAATAGGTAACTAGCCTTAAAGTATAAACGCCACATTGACCCGTTAGTAAATATTGTAAAAAGCACGTGTCGATTAAAAGTTTGAGATTTTACGCGGAAAATAGCTAAAAATTATGAATATTCCTCATATGAGATGGATTTGTTGTTTAAAACTATCTTTATTTTTACCAATTTGAAGTGTCTGGAATAGCATTCCGAAGAAAAATATATTGCTTATCTTCTCGCGCAAATCGTTACAGTTGGCCTTTAAATAGGGCTAAAAAAGTAGGATAGAATAAGAGACCAGTATACGCAACTGGTTACAAATCTGTCGCAATCTGTAAGCTGAAATACTTATTGCTACAACTGCTGTAAGATGTGATTGCCGCACTATGATGTTTTGTCCATACCGAAAGGCAAGTGACATTAGACAAGTGAATTAGATAGTAACGGTTTGTCAGTAAAAGTAGGATAGGATAAGAGACCAGTATATGCAATTGGTTATAAATCTGTCGCAATCCGTAAGCTGCAATACTTATTGCTATACAAGTGCTGTAAGGAGTGACTGTCGGGCAATGATGTTTTGTCCACACCGAAAGGCAAGTGACATTTGACAAGTGAATTAGATAGTAACTGTTTTTAGCCCTTGGTCAATACCGCATAATTCCTAACCCTTGGCCAACTTCTATACAACTTGCATGGAAAGATAAACAACTGATATATTTTGTTTTTCTTTCTCTTCTTTATCTTGTTGATCTCAACATGAAAAACATATAAAATTAAACACATATTTATTTAAAGCCATATTTCCCTTATCACTTGCAAAACATTAGTTAAAGTATGTTAAATTACCTAATAGTAATTTTTGTTTCCTCTGAGCTTTCTGTTACAATCGTAGATACCTAATTGAGTAGAGCGAGCGCTTGTTAAATATGTTCTCGATAACGCTGTTCATAAAGTTTCTATACTATGATAAGAAATTTATTCAGTTTCCTATAAGAGGAATATTAACGTTAACAACGGTAGTTGGTACTAATTTTAGACTTCCAAACATCGTGAGAAGAAACTCCGCCCCACACCTTAAATGGAATTTTTCTTAAAACAAGGACTAAATAAATATTTTTAGAACGACACTAAAAATTTTTCCAAGCACGCCGCCGCCGGTTAGAGAGTAAAAAAAACAGAATATGTTAACTTTTTATCTTACAATACGGATCGATAAAAGTTGACAAATCGGCTTATGACATAGAACTTATAAGTACATTCGCGACGAGCTATAGGAACAACATACAAGACCTTACAGTGTTCCATTCTACAGCTGGTGAGTCCAAACACTATTGCTGAAAGATGTATTATCGTTCCACCTTTATATTTTGTCTACGATATAAAGAAATGGCTTGAAGATTTACTTATACATCTTAAACATACCGTTTTCATTCATAGATATCTCGTAAATTCAGCACTATTTTTTCATGAGGGATTGATCGTTCACGAGGGATTGATCCCCTATCGATTAACATTGTCCTGTTTATACAACGATATTAGATTTGAAAGCATCCTGGCCATCGTTTTAGAAAAAATTTAAATGGTTAGGTTTTAGGCCGAGAGCGCTATGCTATTCTTTTAAGAAATTAATTCGAATTCTTTTTTATTTCATTTAAAGAGATTTCAAAATTGGTTAAGATTTCGGCAAAATTTCTGTCGATTACTATTAAAAATATAATGTTATGTAATTAATTGTTACTCTTTCGTTTAAAAATTTTATACACGGTATAAAATAAACATGGCCAAAAAAAAATTTTAATTTGAAACTTAAAGTTTTAAATTACGTTACAAAACTATTAATATTCTTTATACATAAATATATATCTTCACGCTGAAACCCTAAAGGGGTAAAGGGGCTCCTCACACATTTTTGCCTAGGTACGCGAGTGTTTTTCACATTTGCGTTAGCTTCACACTTTCACTATTTGATCTTCATAAGTCAGCCTTGGTCTTCTTTGGCTTCTGCTACCGCTCACTTTCGTTCTGTAGATTTTCTTTATCAGTCTTTCATCACTGTTCCCGAACCGTCTAAATATTTCTTTTTTCATTTTTACAATACCACTGTCGTGCAACCCTGTCATACTGCGTATCTCTTCATTTCTTATTTTTTCCGCAAGGGTGACACCGCACATATTTCTAAGAGATTGCATTTCTACTGCATTTATCTCATTTTCTCTTGATTTCGAACCTATCTAGACCCCGCTACCGTACAATAAAGTTGACATCGAAGTGCAATGTGGACAGCCATTTTGGCTGAGGTAGACACACTGCCTACTAATGCGGCGAAAGCATTGTCTTCTTTTTGCCAGCTGCTATCCGTCTCTCCACATCTAACTCACGTCTTCCATCCCTATAAAAAGCAACTACCCAGATATACAATTTCATTCACTTGTTCTAGGGATTTCCATTTACACGTACCTATTTCACACTGTACATCTTTTCTTTCAAACACCAAAACCTTCGTTTTGCTTACATTCATATTCAGTAAAATGTTCTATAAAATAAATAAATAAACTAGAGAAACTGTCAAGCTATCATCCCGAAAATAACCATTTCATAAGGTTTGCAAGCGTTTCGCGACGGTTAGAACTTGCTGCCGCTGATAGCATTTGTTTTTTGATAGAAGAGTTTTGAACAGTTCAAAAAGCTAATAACGAAGTCTGACCTTGTAACCTAACCGCCGGAAGTCACTTTTGGGTAGAATATTTTGTCTACTTATCTACTGTTATGGCAGCTAAGTTCGAACTGACGCGAAATGCTCGTTAAAAGTTACAAACTTAAAAACAAAATTTTATTGTGAAAACGGATAATTTTACAGTTTGCTATATTTAGTAGATACAAGAAATAAATGTATAATGGAAACTAATAATTTAAAATTTGCATTAAATCACAAATAGCAAATTTGTCGTGAAAACATTTAATTTTAAATTTGTAGCTTAAATTATAATTTCTGTTGCTCATTTAAACATTATGTCCCCTTATTTATAACATGTATAATACACGTATAATACCTATTTCACACTTCATCCGTACATCTTTTCTTATTTCTTATTATAATAACAGGCTGGCCTAGTCTCAGAAAATCTTAATTTTCCCTTCTGTAGTTAAAACACAATCTTTCCACATTTCTTTACAAATTTTAACCAATGCTAGTTGTATTTTGTAAGCTTTCAAATTTTGTTCTACGAAGCTACCATTTCACTGGCCACTTGCTGATATTGTTACTTCGAACTCCTTGAAGTCCATTTTCAACTGACTTTCAACTCCGGGCGGTATCGATTTCTCGAAGAACAGTAGTTACCTATATTGGTCCGATTTTCCAACGCCGCAGTTCATCTTATCGTGTCATTAATACGACTGTTTATGTTAACCTAAATCAAATTCTTCTAATAGAGTAAGATCCCAGAGCGATAAGACACAACTTATTTTCTAAAGCATAGAACTTTCTATTCTATGCTTTAGAAAATAAGTTGTGTCTTATCGCTCTGGGATCTTGGACTATAATAGTATTTACGAAAACTGCAACTTTCAAGCAAGAAAAACCAATTATAAATCGATTTCATCGTTCAAGAGCTACGATACTACTAGCAAACACACAGATAGACAGACAATAGTTTCAAACCTTTAACGCCCCTCTTTTCCCTTGGGAGTTGAAAATAAAAGAAAGCTTTCTAATAGTCTTGATAAATCGAGTGACTATTTTCCGAAACGACTCCAATTATCTAGGGATCTATTATAGGTATTTAGAAAGATCAGACTCTACCATATGCAGTGTTCATTGACCTTTAAAGCTTTTGTGAATTATATTAAGTTTCGTCTTTCATTTCATTTAGTTCTATTTAATGTTTTATTGATAACAGTTACTTAAAACTTGGTTTACAATTTTCAACTTCAACTTTTAGTGAGATTTTTTTAATCGGCGTTTTGTGGCTGTATTGTATCTTTCACCGTTTATCTCGGACCGCATCTGACAATGATTCGTGAACATTCTTCTGGCACTGTCTAGTTAGAGTACGTAAAATAAACGACTAATATAAAACAGCAACCTCCATATCTTAATTACGTATTATTCACTTTCTGACTTTAGTTTTGAGAAAAGGTTTATACTCAGTTATTACACATATAGATGTACATAAATATAGACAATTGCATTATTATCATTATACTGAAAAATTTTACATCGAAGATTCCATCTATTTGGTTTGTTATAATGACTCAAAATATATGCTTCCATGTTTTCTTTGTAACACAAAATTTCAAAGTAAGTTTAGATTTCAGTCAGAAATGTTTCAATTCCCCCGTAGTGCTTATTACCTATTTGATATTTTGTTAAGAGTCCGCCTGTGCAGACTTTGGTGTGTGATCTGCATCTCAATATCTGAGAACATTGAGAGTTAGATATTTGGATACATACAATTTCAACTCTTTATCTTGAAATCCTTAAACATGGAAACATGATTGGATAAAAAAATCTCGATAAAAAAAAATTCAGTAAAAACCCTGTTTTGCACAAAGATTCAGTTGCATCTCCGAAATTCTACAGAATTTTAAAATGATTTTTACTAAAATGAATAGGTAATTACAATACCTCAAATATCCTAATCCAGTTTTTTAATTGGTAATGTAGTTTTCTTGCAAATTAAAATTATGTGCAAAAACAAATGTTGAGATTTTTTCGCGCTAAAATACGATCAAACCGCAAAAGCGAAAATCAACTTTATTGTCGCCATACGGCGCGGGGGTAATGAACGAATTCGATTGCACTGCGCTGCATAAACGGGCTCTTAAACAAAAACTTTGTAACAAAAGCTATGCTTATTTCAGAACTTCTTTATCCCCGGAAGTACTGATATTGTTAATCGATCTTTATCTGTAATATTTATTTCACATTTGTCATACGTAAAGATAAATTGAACTTATGAAATAAACTCTACAGCAACGATTCCCAAAGCAGGTTCCGCAGAACCCAAGGGTTCTATGTAAAAGACACTAGGGTTCTGCAAGTGCTACTTTTGTCGTTGAATCATTGAAGTATTTTGGTTATCGTCATCTGTGACAATACTAGTTTTTGCGGGGATACCTAAGCATATCCATCGATAACCATTGATGTATTTTTATTTTACAGTAGGGCCCTACACAGTCTAGATCGATTTTAGATCTATTAATAGCTTTTATACAAAGCAGTGAAATAATTTTATTCATCATATTAATCTTTAATTCAAATATTTGTGATTAAGGATTTTTACTCTTATTTTCAATCGCGGTAAGTATTTTTTATCGGTTATGGTTTGTTGTGGGGTTCCATAAAAAAAGGGATTTTTTGTGCGTTCAATGACCTTAAAAGTTTAGGAACCGCTGCATACATCTACTCTCCATAAGTTACAGGTTCAATAATATGCTGTGTCACATATATACATAGCATATTGTATATATCTGACCGAGTTATTAGCTTACAATTTATTGACCTGACCTATTGTAATATTTTCGGTTGAAAGCTGTTATTTGTTAAGAACACAAAAAATATTTCATGATGGTACGATTTCATGTTATATTGGAAGTCGGGGAGGCAATAATTGAATACAATTTTAATATAGGAGCATTCCACAATGGGTTTTGTGTTGTTCTTTGTTTGTAGACAATCAGGGCCGAAGACAGGCCCGGTTAACCCGGGCTTTGAATACCGATGACGGCGCACTACGCGACTCGTTTCAATCTCTACTCTATGCATAAATAATGCGAAAAGTATGGAGATACCGCTCCGATGCGGAATACACGCTACTAAAATATTGTTCTATATTTTTATGGTAACGACTTCGGTTATTTGTTTCTTAGCGTTGAGGCAACCACTGTGTAATTTTTATTTGGAACTACAAGTCACGTGCACGTACTTGAGTTTTATTTTTAAGAGTACCAGGGCTTAGTTATGAGTGACTGGACAAATAATTATTTCGATTTCAATATAAATTGAGCAACGATCTATGATTTTCGACGTTTTAGTAATAAATTACATCGGTTCGTAAAAGGTTTTAACGACTAACGCCCACGGAGTAAATAGTTAACTCCAGTGTTAGTTTAATTACTTAACACTATATGTTCCACATAAAATATGTATATACACGTGTATTAGTATTTTCCTTTGCAATTAATTCCGTGTTCTATTGTTTTATCTAAAGTGGTCAATAAAAGTAAAATTAACCAAACCACGACCACGACCAAAACACGATTCATTATTTTAGAGTTAAAAAGTACTCACAAAGTATGGAAAACACAAAAATAAAATCAGTACGTACAGTGAAGCTACTGGTAAGTATAGGCATGTATTTATTGAACGTAATTTTCAGTGTAATTTTTCAAGTTGGTTTTCGCCATCTCAACTAAATAGCGACATTGTGGAAGTAAGACGTTTCCATATAACCGAGTTACGGTTTATTACGGTTTATGGCATGTAAATAAACGAGCAGTTGGCGTGGTTAGTGTCTATTCCGACATAGGCAATAACTGTACGATTATCCTATTGGAGCCCACAACGAACAGGCGTGACTCTGAATACATTTTTCATATTAACTAACTTTGAACACATTACTATTTTTCTGCTATTACTATGAAAGAGAAACTTAAAAATCCTTTACATTTTGGTAAAGGCACTTATTAAAATAGAAACTAGATCATTTACAAAATAACTTTTATATTTAGCCATAACAGGTAAAAATTTCACTTGAGAGCTGTCAATTAAAAAAAATATGTTTTATAGTCTGAAAGCCAATTCAACTTAATTCAAGATTTCAAAAAATTAGTGCGAAAAATATTCAGCAAAAATAACTTTGTATTTCTCAGTGATACTGAAAAACAAAGTTATTTTATGGGTCGCTTAGCAGTAACCAAAAATGTCCCATATCTCAAGAACTGCAAAAACGAATTATTTAAACCAATTTTGTTGAAAGTGCTTTTTAAGTTCTAACTGCCTTATATTTTTTACAGAATTTTCCACCCCATAGTTGAAAAGTTAGAGTCGGACACAATCTACAATTTTAAAACCACATAGCAACTTAAATAAAAAAAAAAACACTTTGAGACCTCTACATAATTTATGACTACATATTATATAAGCCTACACGATTATATACACTGAAATTATTTTTATCGCACAGTTACAGTCCGGCCGCTGAAAGAAAGCGTTCCTGACAGATCGTGATCGAATGGACGACGTAACTTTGAAATGGCGTTGAATTTATGATAAAAATATTTTTATTGTTTATTTGTCCAACTAGCGAATAATTATTATCATTAAAAACTATATTGACTGACAATAAATGTTACTATTTTGCGCTAAATTTAATGTTAAATAAATAAGAAAACAATATTTTTTTAAATCCATAGTGCGTTGTTGCAATGTTATGTGGTCTATTTATTTTTGTAGTGATGTACCAGAAACAACAATAAAATAATATTTTCAAGATATTTTTACTGTTGATTTTTATATTAAATATTTCTGAATATTACTCGCGCATTTTTAGTTTTTAACGTTAGTTACATTAAATTAGAAGCGAGACAAATAAGTATTGAAACTTATGTTACTCTTATCTTGAGTCAGTTGAAGACTAGACTAGTCACGACCAACTGACAGACGTCAGGAACACATTCTCTCAGTGGCCGGACAATGCACCATAGTATGAAGTATTAATAAAGAAAACCTACCTTCTAAATTTCATATTAGTATATATTATCCAATAACCCTCGACTAAAATGGGTGTGACATACGGACAGACAGACGGACAGGACTGAAATTATAAGTTTACTTTTATCTCATTAGGCTACGGAAACTTTAAAAGAACAACGATGATAATTTTCATAAAGTATTGATAAGTTACTAATGTTTGATAAATCACGAAATAAATACCAAAATACGAGTACAATCTTAGACGTAAGTAGTTAGTATTTACAAATATGTCACAAACAAAAATACGTAATTAATATCTCAAACCAGTCTAAAAAATCTAAATTTTTTTTCGAAAAGTAAGGATGTGGTACCATCGAGCAACAAACCACTAGTAACATACCGAACTTTAGGTCGCAAATGCTCATCAATGTGTTTTCCAATATTTTGTGTAATTATAATGGAAAACTACATCAATATCCATTACATCGAAAGACTTTGACATGATTCACCAGCTCTTATAATTCTGCAGCGCATTAATGACTATAATTTATTGATAATAAATAAATACATATATATCTTCCCGCTGTATCCCCAACGGGATAGTCAGAGAGGACGGAGCGCCAAGCTTCGCGGTCCTTACATACCTCTTTCGCCTCTTCAAATCTCATCATTCTCCTCACACATTTTCGCCTAGATATGCGAATGCTTTTGACATTTCCGTCGACTAACACTCTGGTTATTTGATCTTCATTGGTCAGCCTTGATCTTCCTTGGCTTTTTTTACCACTCGCTTTCGCTATGTAGATTTACTCCGTCAGTCTTTCAGCACTCATTCATTCTATGTATCCGAACCATTGCTTATCCTGTCCGCAAGGGTGACACCGCACATATTTTTAAAAAATCGCATTTCGACTGCATTTATCATATCTTCGATAATTAATCAATTATCTCAATAATTTACATTAATTATAGTTATTAATATTATTATAATAATTTCTTTTCACCTGTATATTTTATGCAATACGAGTACTAAAATGATTTCTGATTAAACTTTTTTTACTTTAAATAATCAAAAGCGCCGTTGTTTATTGCAAGCTTTATTAGCATTGTCAAACCCGAATATATTTAACTAGATATCCAGATAATATATCATATAAAAATATAAAAAAATTAATAAAAAATTTAAACCGACTTCATAAAAAAATACTTTTATAAAAAAATTAAACCGACTTCAAAAAAGAATACTGAAAAGTATGAAATAACTATGTTCGAATGTTCAACAACGGAAAGTCTATTAGTTTAGTAGGCTTGGCACCGACTTCAGTAACTGTCAAATTTAATTATATGGGTATTTGTATCGTATTTTTATAAAGTTATTTTTGTACTTAAGTTTCGATCTGTAAGGGATAATTATTTCATACTTTTCAGTGCTCTTTTTTGAAGTCGGTTTAATTTTTTTATAAAAGTTTTTTTATTTCTCCTTTTTGAGTGACTTTGGCCTAAATAAATATCTAGAGCAGGTCTACAATTAGTTTATTTTCTAATTCTGGACCGCAATGTGTTAACTTCCATTCTATTGAGGAGCACAAACCGTGAGCTTTCACAATAAAGGATGCGAACAGATCGAACATGGGATATTATTGCCCATTATGGCCATTATCAATATCATCAATAAAATATCATGTCAATATCAATTAGTTATAAATGAACAGTGTAAAGGTTGCGTCGTAATTACACCCTAGCAGTATTCTTACAATCCGAAGACGACAGCCACCAGCCGTATTCTCTGTCCGCCACAAGACTGACTCTACTGACTGAATTTATTATATCACAGCCAATTTACATCTTCTCCCTACTTTACCATTATACCATACTACCATTGTACCATGTGGCGACAACGATAGTTAACAAATGACATACAAAAGAATCGACAATAAAATAATCAGGGCGCGTTATTTGGTGTATCTTCGAAACCAAAGCTTTGATACCAGTGAAATTTCAAAGGGACTAATCTGGAAGTGTATCCTTTCGAACAAAAAAAGAATTTTCCAAATCGGTTCATAAATGACGGAGTTATGAGGTAACAAACATGAAAAAAAAAACATAAAACCGAATTGAGAACCTCCTCCTTTTTTGGAAGTCGGTTGAAAAAACACTGAAAAGTACGAAATAACTATCCTTCACTGATCAAAACTCAAGTATATTAAAAGTAGTTTTATAAATACCCATATAATTACATTACACATACCTATATAATTAACTTCGACAGTTATTGGAGTCGGTGCCAAGCCTACCAAGTTAATAAACTTTCTGTTATTGCACATTGATGTGGCACCGACTTCAATAGCTGTCGAATTTAATAATATAGGCATATATATCGTATTTTAAAATTATTTTTAACGTACTTGAGTTTTGATTAATGAAGGATAGTTATTTCGTACTTTTCAGTGCTTTTTTCGAAGCCGGTTTAATTTTTTTATTAAATTTTTATTATTTCCCTATTTTGTGACCTTGGTCTAATTACATAAATATCTAGGATAGGTCTACAGTTAACTTGTTTTCTAATTCTGGAACGCAATGACGTTTAAGAAAGAGAATCATATAAATAAATAAAGGTTATAACTAGTTCGCGTTATTTGGTGTTATTTGGTGTAGTTTGGCTTATCTTTAAAACTCAAGCTCCAATACCAATAAAATTTAAATGGGACCAATGTCGAAGTGTATCCTTTCAAATAAAAAAAAGAATTTTCTAAAGCGGTTCATAAATGACGGAGTCATGTGGAAACAAACATAAAAAAAATATACAAACGAATTGAGTCTCCTCCTTTTTTAGAAATTGGTTAAAAAGCCGTCGAATTATGTTTTAATTGTTGGTTAAATATAAAATTCAACACAATTAAAATATGGCGTTTATTACCTATATATTTCCTTATTGTTAGTATTCTTGAAATATTTACTACATGTATCACTCACGTTAAAAATGTTCAAATATTTATTATATGTCTCATTAACTTGAATAATGTTATATTTCATATAAAACCCTATAACCGGATCTAAAAAAACATACGAAATCCAATGAAAAAACCTTTTCGATGAGTGGGTACATACTTTTTCGAACTCGTAATGATGAAGTATTTGAAATGTCTGAGAATTTAAAACTAGGAACAAAAGCATAAATATTCAGTAAGTCTGTATATAAATAAACGAAGTTTGGGCCATTTATTCGATACACCGGGACTCAGCGCAAAGACTGGAAAAGTTAGGCGGAAACGGGATTTCCTAATGTGATTTTAATTCGTTCTTTCCGCGACGAAGAGGGTAATTTCAATAAAAGCAAAGTCAGTAGATATTTTGTTCCCGGAGGGAGAAAAAAGTCGAATATGAGCTTTGCATATACATATATTAGCGAGGTTTCGTAGCTATAAGTAGAGAAATATACATACACATACATGTCTATTAATTTCTCTGTGTTTGTATTAATAAAAAATGCTGAGGAATACTGAACATAAAAAATAAAATATCAATTTCTTAGACAAATAACATTATCTTTGTAACATGTTTGTACAAATATAATTAAGCATACGTAATTTAGATACATTCATACAGGTACTATTACATTAATGTATTTAATATTAGTATGTCAACAAAGAAACTGCAGACGTAGGTAATTTATATGATTACAGCACTTCAAAAAATGTCATTATGGAATATATATTCTCGCTACTTAAGGAGTATCTACAAAGTATCTATAAATATCACAGAGTATCTACAGAAACAGATTGGGATAGCCCAATCAGTTTCTGTACGTGTCTAATGGATTTTAACCACGGTCACCAAGATACATAGTATGTACCCTAGGATATCTCAAAAAAGCAACATAAACTTTTAAGCTTTCGCGTTGCATTATAACTATATATACACACCGGCACAATTAGCGGAACACAAAAAAAGCAGGACTTTAAAATCTTTTACTTGAGGAACTGGCCAGTTATGATATTTTTTTAATTTATTGTCAAATTTGAAAATAGAAAATTAGATGACATACACTTTTTTCATTCATTTGTTTTATTTTCCCGAACAATACGTTTTGTCAACTTGTTCGAGTAATAACTACGTAATTGTAATTTTTTTGAAAAATTGCACTTAATTGTTTTTTATAAATTTGTTATTCTATAGGCAATTTTGTTTATTAAAAGCTCTTTATTATGCCTGACTTAACATCACTGGAAATCATTAGGGCTGATGAAATGAGAAGAAATGGCCATACCTACAGATCGATTGCCTCAAGGCTTCGTCGACCAGTATCAACGATTCATCGCAGCATCCAGCGGTACAGATCGTCTAATTCTCTTGTGAGGAGGAGGGGTCAAGGTAGAAAAAGATGTACATCGAGGCGAGATGACAGTTTTTTACAACTTGGAGTTCGTAGGAATACGCGATTAACGGTTGTACAAGCTCGAAATGAACTGGAAGACGTTCGAGGAGTACGAGTAAGTGAGGGTACAGTTCGCAGGAGATTTGAAGAAGTTGGTTTAGGGTCGTATATACCTGCCAAAGGCCCAAAACTTGAGAGACGTCATCGCGTAAACCGATTAAGCTATGCGCGAGAACATCGTCATTGGGATTTGAACGAATGGCAGCAGGTTCTCTTTACTGATGAGTGCAGAGTTCTTTTAAAACAGATCGATGGGAGACAGCGAATATGGAGACGCAAAGGAGAACGCCACATACAGTCTAATTTTGAACACACAGTGGCTTATGGTGGCGGCTCAATTATGGTTTGGGGAGGGATATGTTTGGGAGCTCGCACGGAGTTAGTGATAGTCACAGGAGGGACCATGACAGCAGATCGATACATCAGAGACATTTTAGAAGAACATGTTGTACCATTTGCCCCATTTATTGGTGACGACTTTATTCTAATGCAAGATAATGCTCGTGCTCATAGTGCACAATCGGTACAGGCATATCTGAGCCACGTAGGTATACCGGTGATGCAGTGGCCAGCAAATTCCCCCGATATGAATCCGATAGAGCATGTCTGGGACTTGCTAAAAAGAAGGGTTAAATCCAGAATGCCACCCCCCAACAATCTGAATGAACTTGGAAACGCATTACTTGAGGAGTGGGAGCGGTTGCCTCAAGAAATCATCGATAACATAATCTGTAGCATGCCCAGACGAATGGAAACCGTAATCAGAGCAAGAGGGGGAAACACTCGTTATTAATTTTGCTTTAATTTTGTTGTTAAATCATTTAATGCTTACTTTTTTTTATTTTTTGTGATGGTTCATAATCATCTAAAAATTTCACTTATTTCAAATTTCTTTATTTTTCAAAAAAAAATAACGAAGACTTTTCAAAGTCGTTGTTAAAAGATGTTAATCAATTTGTTATTTTGTGTCTAATTACATTTTCGTCAAATATATGCGTTATTATCTAATAGTCTCACTTTTTTTTCTGTTCCGCTAATTGTGCCGGTGTGTATATAATATGGGTATATATATGTGTTGTGTGTAGGTGTCCTAATAACTATGTACAAATATCAGGTAGATGATAAAACTTCTACTTCGGATACAACTTGCTGCGACAGTTTGCTTGAGACCACGGCTGATGCAACTTGGTCGAAACGTCAAACCAAAATAAAAAGTAGTGGCGTTAATTTCCCGTTATTTAGGTATTTTATCTCATAAAAATCATTTTTTTTGGTTATGCAGGAGAAATCTGTACAGGGATACCTGGCCACCTAGGGGAGAAACTGTGTTATGTGGGACTTTTATCTACCAAAGCTCCTGCGGTGGTCGACCTCAGCCCATTATCTAGGAACTCCGGGATCTCCTACGTAACGCACCGGTACGATTATTATGTAACTTGCAGACAGCATGCGACAGCCAATATCGCGTGATATCTGCTGTCAAAGCGAGAATTTATGTAACGTAATTTGTATAGTGGTGCCAAAACAATCGCGAAAAGTACATTTTACGGTCATAGAATAATAGATATGCAATCGTCATACATGATACCAATTTTTTATTACAATTAGTCACTGGTCGCATAGTGATCGCGTGCCTGTCGCTGTCTGCAAATTTTTAGGTAATAACCCCGCGGGACTCCTTTCGCGCGGAGTCGAAGCATTTCATAACGGGAACAGTAACAAAGCCCCCCTGCACCATCACAGTGCTACGATAGCTCAGATCATACGCGTTGTCGTCCGCCTTGGGATCGCAGGGATGAACGACCAGATCTGGAGGAGACTCACTCTGATCGACCCCGACCCCGAAGGCCCCTTTAGTCGCTACTTATGACAGGCGGAAAACACCGTAGCTTTATTCTCTGGCCCGGGTTACGAAGCTGAAGGATTGTCTAACCATAGTTTAACCATTGTCATGTTGAAATGTTTGCTTACATATCATACGGAATATAGAGTCATGCGGAATTCTGCCCACGTGTAAGTAATAAGATCCTGATGTGACATCCGATCACACTTTGTGCAGTTTTTATGTTTTTTGAAATATGTTAGTGTCTTTTCAGACACCTGAATAC
This sequence comes from Zeuzera pyrina, assembly GCA_907165235.1. Classification (NCBI taxonomy): domain Eukaryota; kingdom Metazoa; phylum Arthropoda; class Insecta; order Lepidoptera; family Cossidae; genus Zeuzera; species Zeuzera pyrina. Next base: position 18,728,272 of record OU015625.1, on the reverse strand, counting down.
GTCCCTCTACCGACTACAATTGTTTCTTACAAACACGAAGATGATAACCACAATGATAACGAGTGGAGTCATACATCTCTATAACATCATATGACGTTCATTTACACACGCAAGCGTGTAAATGAAAATAGCGTATGTTATTACGAATAGTGGGGGGTCAATGCTTTTCTCATTTTTTATTAACGTTGGTACAAGCACTCGCATTGACTACAGATTTGTGAAATAATAAATACATTACTATGAGTATGATATTTTAAGCATGTATGCTTAAAATAACCTACTTAGTATGTTATATTAAGCATGTATGCTTAAAATAACATACTAAGTAGGTACTTACTCATTGTAATTACACCTAATCTAAGCAAATCTTAGTGTAGGAATATCGTAAGTCCATTCAATATCACGATACTGTTATTACGTACTATTTTATATGTACTAAATATGTAGGACTGTAGGTGTATGTAATATATCGGAATTTATGTACTTAGTCAATACAAATGTCATTGAGTTACCTATATTAAAACCGTATTAATGTTACTTTCAATAACGATCATATCTATTTGTTATAAACTCGCTAATATTCGTTTAGAAATTATAAAAGTAACAATTTAGAATAACGCTTTAGTAAGTGTAGTATCGCTCTGAAAGTGATATAACGTTATCAATAAAATTTAAAGTAAATTTTACCGTCTAAATTATATGGATTATTTATGACTAGTACAAAGGACATTAGTATTTTATAATATATCCTAGGTTTATTTCTAACCTTGTATTCTAAATTTATTCGTAAGTACGTTTTGTACAGTGGCACGCAGATGATTTATTCACTTTTTCACCAGTTATTACTATCGGCGTAGCTACTTTTTTCTGAGGAGGGCAACCGTCCAGCTAATCAGCCATCACAAGTTTTCGATTTCTGTAAATCCGATGATCGATTTTTCTTCTGAATTTTTTCTAAGGAGCTTTTATGAGCTATAATATAAAAAAATATAAAAAATATTGCCGTTAGTAACTCGTCGACACCAAAGGGATCAGATATTTCTTTACAAGATAGTTAACAATATTCCAGATTGTCCCTTTATTTTGGGTGTATAAATTTTGAATGTCCTCGGTTGAATTCACGAAATCAATCATTCTTCCATGTGCCCACTTGTAAATGTAAATATACAAGTAATATATTTATATATCGTGCCTGTCTGAATTATAATAAAACGTATTGTCGGATTGATATATTCCAGCAAAAAATAAGCTCTTTTAAGAAACAGATTTTAGATTTGATTATGGCTACTTAAATAATAATAGTTAAAAACAATAAGGTATGGATTAACGATTTTAAATTTGTAGTCGTGTACATATTTTAATTCATTGAGATAGCTCCATTTAATATTAAATATTAGTAATTAGTGGAAACTTAACAGATGTATGTATTATTGTATTGTTTTAAGATTATAAGTGTTTTTACATTGTATGTTTCCCAAATAATAAAAAAAATAAAATGGACCAATAATAAGCAATGATTCTTTCAGATAGATTTTTCTACATCGAGTAACAAGTTACCAAGGACGGGCAGTGAGCACCCTGGTCCCTTCCTGGCTACGCCAATGGTTATTACTTTGACTTAACTTCATAACACTTTAGCGTCGAAATTTTAAGACCTTGGTGCCTATAATTGTCAATTTCATTGACTGAAAATAGACAAAAGAGATATGTAAAAAAGTATTCAACGATGTTCATCAATGAGTCCAAAATATCAATCATTGTTGTAAAAAGTCTCGTCCTTTCACTTTGTTGACAACGCTCGTCATAAGCAAAAAAATATTAACGAGTCTCACAAAACAGCATTATTTTCGAAAAGTTTTATGGCAATGATACCCAGAGTTTATAACAAATTACCAATACAGATCAGAAATTTAGAGGATTACAAATTTTTCAATAGGAAACTTCACAAATTTTTAACCTCGAAAGCATATTACACTGTACAAACGTTGTTAGCAGATGACACATGAATATGATTATTTTAAAATGACATTATTTGTTGGAATTAATGGTCATATTTTATTAATTGTTTGACTATGCTCTTTTATTAATATTTTTATTACATAAATACTTTGCAATAACACAACTTATAAATTTGTATGCCGCATCCAAGTGGCACAAATAATTTACTCATATCAATCAATAACTATAATTATACCTGTCTCACAAATGATAAATAAATAAATAAACAAACAAATAAATAGTATAACCTATATACATATAAAAGCGAAATACCACTCACAGACTCAGCCAATCGACTGATTAATCACGTAATCTCAAAAACTGCTGTTTTAAATCGGTTTTAAAACTATAAATATATAAAATAACACCGACTCCGATCACGCTTCTGCCAATTAAAATGTTATTCGCATACAGAAATAATAGACTATATAATATTATTGAATCGACTAATTAACTATTATGTTTTGTTTAGGTATAATACGAGGGCTGCTATTTATGTATCCGGAATAACAAAGTGAAATAAACATGTAGCATTTATTATAGTTTTATTGCTTTTCAAAATATTCACCATGATGATTGATGCACTTTTGCATGCGTTGGAACCAATTTTCGTAGCACTTTTTCCATTCGGATTGAGGTATCTCCAAAACGTGCATTTTAAACGCATCAACAGCCTCTTCACGGCTCGAAAAACGTTGACCACGTAATTTATTCTTCACAGTTGGGAATAAATAGAAGTCGTTGGGGGCCAAGTCGGGGCTGTACGGCAGATGACCCGTTAATTCGATCTTTTGATCTTCCAAATATCGAGTTGTTTCGGCCGATGTGTGGCAGCTATCATTGTCATGATGAAGAAGGATTCTGCGTTGTCGGTTGTTCTTTCTTATTTCTTCAAAGACTTCTGGCAAACAAATGGTCGTGTACCATTCAGAATTAACTGTTTTACGATCCTCTAGTGGCACTGTAGCTATATGTCCATTTATACCAAAAAAACAAGCGACCATTTGCTTCAAAGTGCTTTTTGAACGAATGACTTTTGTTGGGTTCGGCTCATCTTGGAACACACAAACCGTTGATTGTTGTTTAGTTTCACGATCATACGCATATATCCAAGATTCATCACCTGTGTAGATATTATAGACAACTTTTGACGCACCCTGATTGTACTTTTGTAACATTTTTTCCCACCAATCATCACGAGCCCGTTTTTGGTCAATTCTCAAGTTGCGGAATCCAACGTGAACAAATTTTTTTTACAGCTAAATGTTCGTGTAATATTTTATATATACTCGTCATACTTATGCCCAGAGACGCCTCTATCTCGCGATATGTAACATGACGATCTTGCATTATTAGTTCCCGCACAGTATCAATACTTTGAGGTACAACAATCGATTTAGGGCGACCTTCCTTAACTTCGTCCGCGAGCACAGACCGCCCACGATTAAACTCACTAAACCAGTGATACACAGTAGTTTTCGATGATGCTTCGTCCCCAAAAGTCGAAGTGAGTTGATCGATGCACTGTTTTTGAGTTAGCCCTCGCCGAAAATCGTAATAAATCATAGCACGAAAATTTTCACAACTTAAATCCATGGTGATAAAGACTCGCAATTTTCAAAATAAGGCCACAAAGGATAAACAAATGACAGCTACATGAAACAAATTGTATTCTTCAGCCAAAGAGTTCCATTTTTAAATGTTATAATTACTTTTTTAATATTGTTCTGTAACTGGCCAGTTCCGGATACATAAATAGCAGCCCTTGTAAGTAAATAAGTAAAAAACGTACGTCGAAGGTAAATGAAAAAGGTTTTATGAAAAAAAAAGAAGTATTGACATAATTATATACATCAAAAATAAAAATATAACATTTTAAAAAAGCTTTTATACACTTTCAACGTGCTCCCGGCCGTTGAAAGCATGCTTTTCAACCATGTATGGGTATATAGAACATTACAGTAATAAGTTGGCCTGCTTCTTAATTGAGGCTAGACAGGTAGCGAACAAATATTGCTGAAACTTCTTTTAATCACCCCAGATGAAGTTCTTATTTCAGAAACTCTATTGACGCCATCTGAACCCGGATATGTCTTCGCAGTACGACCTAGTTCCTATTGGAACGGTGGAAGATTGTCCTCTTTGATAACAACTAACTCGCCAACATTAAGATCATTCTTACCAAATAAACGCTATTTGGTTCTAATTTGTATAGCTCTGATTCTTTACTCCACCTCGTCTAAAAATGTTGACGTAGTTGTTCAATTCTTTTAAATTTTAATAAACGAGTAGAATTATATTATCCGTAACCATTGAATTCCACTAATGAAGTGAGTGGAGAACCGATGATGAAATGTCCGGCAGCTAATGGTATCAAATCGCCTGGGCTCGATGATAATGGTGTAAGTGGTCGTGAATTTAGTATAGCCTCTATTTGAATTAAAATAGTATTGAGCTCTTCATATGTTAGATTACAATTGCCCAGCACTCCGTTTAGTGAAATCTCACTAATTTAACACTCGCTTCCCATAAACTTCCGAAATATAGAAAATAAAGCAGCATAAAAAGCGATAGAAATTAATTAATTAGTCATTGTACATTAATTTCTCTGATGCAATAAATAACGACACATCAGACCGCGTCTAAGATAAATCCTTAGGCGCATTTTCTATCTCTTCTGAGACAGAAATACGCCAGTTTGACGTATCCTGTTTAAAAAACTCCGCCCCCGACCACCATTGATCAAGAAAATTAAATGATTTTAAATATAAATAAATATTAGAAAATATTATCTATCAATATTAAAATCCCACGCCCTACATTTTTTTTCAATCGGATTTCTTATCATTTTGTTATCGAATACATAAACAGTTTAACGTTCGAATTTTGCTTATCATACTAAGAAAAAAGTAAAAATATCCACATCGACAATAATTTGCGAAAATATATGAATAAAGTGATTACACTTTATCGAACATACTACGTAAAATAATAATATTTTCCGTGTACAATGTACAGAATCCACGCAAAATATTCTACATAAATTTATATATTCTATGTAAATTTATATTCTGTATAAAGATAAAGTATAGTCATCGAGTAATTAATTAAATAGACAGTCTAGAGTTCCAGGCTAAAAGAACGCTAAACTTGTCTGCACATAAGATCTCACAACTTTTTACCGTAAAAAAAAACTTTTTAAGTGACGCGAGAGAAAGTTTAAAGGTTGCTTAGACACCGCAGGTGAGACGGTGCTAGTTTTCATCCACTAAATTTTCTGCGCTGGTTGTTCTCGGCAGTTATCGAGGGGCCCCGAGATCACCTACCTACAGAACGCACCGGAGCGCCTCTTGCGTTGTGCCGAAAAATATGTCTCGGCGGAAGCGAGGGTCACCCCCTACCCCAAATCTCAACTTAGTGCTAGAGCAGGAGAGAGCGCACATATGACCGCACTTAGCCGAACTGCACTGTAGCGTAGCAGCACGCCACGAAGTGTTCTAATATTGTTTATGTGAAATTGTATGATATGAAGCGCACTAAGCGACTGCGGAACTGCGCGACGCGACACTACGCAGCAAATTTAGTGCACTTCGGGGTCGCTTGGAGTGGTCGTCCAGAGCGACTGGATCGAAGGCCGCGGTGACGGTGGCTTAAAACTTGCCACGAATATTTGAATGAGAAAAACATTTCAAGAATGATGATGATATTTTCACAATCTCCTACAATTTTTTTTTCAAATGTGTGCACGTGTTTAAGATCTGTTTGCTTTAACCTTTAACTGGCCCACTAATCAAAGGTGTTAATACGAATGTGTTTACACAGTTATTTAGCTTTACTCTAACTATTGAAATGTGGTGTCAGGAAGTATTTAAGTTAGGTGTATTTATGTGTTTAATTTGTACGATGTAATCTCGTAAGGGTTGAGCTTTATATATTACATATTTATTACATACGTTATGTGTTAGTAGGTACTGAATAAGCATGGTAAATACAGTAGGCAACACTACTTTAGAAAATAGCTCGATCATATTGTTTATTTCGTTTTCTGCTGTTTTAACGTTACCATGTAATTTTTCTATGTGTTTAATTCAAGTTTTACTATAATTTCCAAATATGCGTATCCTCCTCAGTTCAGTGTTAGTGTTAAAAAAAAGGAACATGTCCATTTATGTATACATATTTCGTATGTGGTGGTTTGTGCTAAAAAATATTATGTCATTATTATTGATGTCTAGTGTCCAAAAACAGTCCTTAAGACGAAAATTATTTAAATTAGGCAGTTTGCAGATACTAAACAAGAAAACAGAGAGAAACACATTAAACTGTTTCTATCCAACTGATACGCGTTGATACGCGTTGGTACTTACCTTGCCGTAGCATTAAAGCAACAAGGAACATAGCCCGGACAGCCGTGTGGGCCGACGCCATGTTGCTTTTCTTACACCACGGAGCGTCGATACCAACGCAGAGTTCTCGGTGCACGGAGCCCACCTCTGCTACTCATTATAAGCAATTTCCTGGAAATACAAAACAAGATTCATCAGTTATGTTATATCGGCCATTAATTTTTCCTCGTAATACCAACCTACGTCTACGTAATAAACAATAACTTTAGAAACAAATGGAGTATCACATATCCATTTTCTTTTTTTTCAAATATATGGGGTCGTCGAGTTATCGAATTACTACTCATACCTACATATGCAAACTACACACTATAGGATTATAGGACTACTTATCTTACTAATATTATAAACTAGCTTTGGCCCGCGATTTCGTTCGCGTATAAATGATAGCCTATGAGTTATTCTGATGTATAAGCTATATTACTGTAAACTCTCATCAAAATCCGTTAGTAAGTTTGTGGGGATGTATGTATGGATGTTTGTTTCTCTTTCACGCAAAAACTGCTGAACGGATTTTAATGAAACTTTACAATAATATAGCTTATACATCAGAATAACACATAGACTATAATTTATACGCGAATGAAGGCGCAAACAAAAGCTACTACATCATATTTAAAACGTGATGGGAAATATTTACCTGCGAAACATCGAAAGTAAAAGAATGATGTAAAAGAGAAACAAACAGTCCGATCAGATTATAATAAGTATATTATGTTTACTGTTGGTTCTATCTAGTTACGTTATTATATCTTCACCGGTTTCTAAATTTGTTTGTATGGCTTTGTATGGTACTTGATGTGCATTCGCCGGGTAGTTGACAGTAATGACTAATGACAGTGCCAACTAGCGATAAATAAGCGAACGAGATGTAGATAAAAAATAAATAATTTAATTAAATTCCGCGTTTTAAGTTCTTAGTTAGTAAGTTAGTGGTGGAACTATTTAGAAAAGTTATTAATATAAAATGATCGATTATGTTTATTTTCTTGTTTGTTTTGTTTTTGGGAAAAAATATCAAAGCGTTATCAATTTCAGATTACACTAGAGAGGAGTGTTTAAAATTAGACTTCATTGTTTAATTGGAATTATTTTTGCAATTGAAAAGATCACAGGTATTCTGACCTCAGCCCAGGCCAGAGAATAAGGCTAAGTATTCCTTGTCTGTCGTAAGAGGCGACTAAATGGGCCTTTGGGGTCGCGGCCGAACGAATTGGGGCCTCCGCTCGTTCATCCATGTGAACCCGAGGAAGATGACAGCGCGTGTGATCCGCACTGTCGTAGCACCGCGAGGGCGCAGGGGGTTCTGCAAATGCCCCCCCTGAGAACTGTTTCAGCACAACGCGAGAGAGAGAGGCTCCGGTGCGTTTCGTAGGAGATACCGGAGTCCCCTCGATAAAACAACGAGGACAACCACTGCCACTGCACTGCACTGTCTTTATGGGTAAAAACCCCACATAACCCAATCTCTCTCCTAAGAGGTAGGGCATCTGAGCGCAGATTTCTCCTGCGTGAGCAAAAAAATAATAATAAGGGATCGTGACCCATTTTTATCGATTTTCATTTTTCTCTTTCCGTTCTCCGTTGATTTTTCTTTTTGATCATGTCGCACAGTAATCCTAAATCTGGATTTCGTGCCCAAAACCCCCTCAAATCAAAGTAACGAAATGACATGTTTAAATTTCCAGTTGTGTAGGTTGCTTCTTGGACAACTAGAATCGACCATTTAGAAGGGCTGGTCACTTTAGTCAGGCTCTGAGAAAGCATCCATTTTGATTATAGCACATATTCCATAAGGGTTGACCTCGCACAGTGAAATACCACATCACTTAATGGGTCGCCATTTATTCATTATTCATGCAACATCAATATTTTAATACAGATTTTGAAATTAAGAATATACACATGATAGAAAAAGTACTTGTTGTTTTTTTAGCCAAATGAATATTGAGACTCGTTATGGACTTTAAAGTAATGAAAGTAGAAATTCCCACTACTTCCACTTCTAAACGACATCATTATATATGGTGAAATGCAAAAACTCTATATTAGCTATGTTATTGTGCTAAATAAAAGATAAAATTATTTGTTTCTAAATATTTACTAAATCCACCTTAAAAAATATATGAAAATAGTTTGAATTAAATAAAGAAATCTTTTTTAATTCTTAAAAATTATAAAAAAAAAATATATGTATTGAACATATTTTATTGTTTAAAAATATTTTTTCTCTTTGATATACACAATAATAATAATAATAATAATTCTTTATTGTACAGAAACATTTGACATTAAAAATACATTTTCAGTGGATTCCAAACTAGGCAATGCCTGTATCTTGGAATCCGATTTGGTGTACTATGTTATAATGTGCTTTACGTTAACAAAAGTAATATCTTTATGCTAAGAGAACAGACAAATGAGTATTAAAACATTGAAGAAAGGAATGAAAAGATGCGTGTGTGCATGTGAACCCGTGTGTGCGGACGAGTGTGTGTGTGTATGTGTGTGCGTGTGTTTGGAGTGTGAGGGTGCACCAAGAAAATTATTTATATCGTGTTTTTTAGCAAATTTTCTGTTTCAGAATAGTTCAAACCTTGTAACCAGCTTCGGACTATTTTCTTTGCCTCAGCGACGTTGCAATGCTGTATACCGCAGTTGCGTACTATTTTATTATAGATGTAGGGATCCATATACTCAGGCAGATTTTTGGCAAACTTAGACTTTACCTGTGGTTGTGGAACTTTGAATAAGCGTTTTTTTATTAGATGAGCATAGTTCTGGGAATGCAAATTTTTTTTGTGAGTTTGTAGGCAAGTTTTAAGTAGATATAACTGTCGCACGTTTAGGACACCCGCTTCAGCGTACAATTTAGTAGTGTTATATCTAAATGGTTTCCTGAACATAACATTAAGAACAGCTCTTTGCGCACGTTCCAGTTCCCAAGAATTATTACAATATGTTAGAGTTGACTCACACAGAGACATGTATACCAATTTCAGTATCCTTTCATTAGCACAGTTGCGCAATAATCTCATAGGGTATATCTGTCTTCTAACCCTGGTGACTAGACCAGTTATATGTGCTTTAAATGTTAGGTTGTGGTCAATTATCACGCCCAGTTATTTTAAATGAGGAGCGCGTTCGATCGCTTCACAGGTACAGTCTGGTGCACAAGTGCGGGTAGAATGTGGCTTGAGTGATGGTGGGAGGTCAAGTTTAAGTGCTCCAGCCTTGTTGAAGCATATATATTTTGTTTTTTGGACATTAAGAGTCAGTAGGTTATTGTCGAGCCAACATTTGAGAGCAAAAAGGCCACGCTGGATCGTTTCTAGTATGTCATTCCATGTTTTACCATCGAATATCGCCACTGTGTCATCTGCATAACAGATTAAGTTCATGTTATCATTTTTTGGAACGCTATAGATATCATTTATATATACTAAGAAAAGTGTAGGTCCCAATACACTACCCTGTGGTACTCCATATTCAATTTTCATTTCATCACTACAATGCTTTCCTATTTTTACTTGTTGGATTCTGTTCAGTAGGTAGCTTCCAAACCAACTCAGCGGTAGACCTCTGATTCCCAGGTGTTCCAGTTTTTTTATAAGTATTGGCATTGATACGGTGTCAAAGGCCTTAGCAGGATCCAAAAATACCCCCGCACATTTTAGACTCTTATCGACATATGAGGAGATTTGCGTTACAAGCGATTCTACAGTATCCTCAGTGGATCTGCCTTTCCTAAATCCAAATTGCTTGTTAGAAACGAGATTGTGTTTTTCTAAATAATCTACCAGTCGTTTGTTTACAACTTTTTCTAAAAGTTTAGAAAAAGTACTGAGAAGCGATGTGGGCCGGTAGTTCCCGGGGGCAGTTCTGAATCCGCTCTTGCATATTGGTACCACTGTAGACTGTTTCCATCCATCCGGGAATATTCCTGAAGACAGGCTTAGGTTGAAAATGTGTGTTAAGGATGTTATAATTTCCTGCCTGATTTATTTTACTATGAAACTATTGACGTTGTCCAATCCAGGGGCGCTATCATATTGGTGGTATGGAAACCCGAGGTCGTGATAAATTGGTTGTTCCAAAATTTAAATTACATAAGTCAAATGTTTCATTTTTGGGTAACTGCGTTCGTTTTTATAATAAAGTTCCTCAAGAAGTCACTCAATTAACAGAAAATATATTTAGATTAGTTATAAAACGTACATTGATTAGACAATCATACTATAAAATAAACGATTTCGTTGAAGATAAAACAATAGTCTGGAAATGATTTTCTCTGCACATGCATTTACTGGCTCTCTGAATATTGTATTTTAATAAACCTTTTGTAAAATGATGTTGAAAAAATTATACCTGACTGAGTTTCTTGTCGGTTCTTCTCAGTGTCCAGGTTTTCTTTTCTCTTCTCTTTGAACCGAACTAAAGTAGATTTGACGTTCAAAAATACCTCGTGATTGGGTTTACTTGAATAAATTGATTTGACTTTGACTTTGATTCTTAAGTAACCTTATAAAAGAGTCAACTTCGTGTTCATCAGTGGGCGTCATGAAGAACGAAAAAGCCGCAGAGTTACCCAAGTTAATACTTTTTACTACATCAGCTGGTAATTTATTAAGTTTATCAAGTACTGCTGTAGCAAGGGTTTTCCCTACGTTCGCAAAGTACTTGTTGCAGTGATTCAAAGATACTTTTGGATTTTTACTGCCAGTAATTAAATCGGTAGATGTCGCAGCCTTGGTTGAGCATTCGCTAATATTTTCAATCGTTTTCCATAAACCCTTCGGATTGTTAATGTTTTTCTCTAATTCTTTATTTTCATAATCAGTTTTTAATTTCCGTAGTAATGTCTTGAGATAGTTTCTGTATCTAGTAAAGATTAATTGTCGCACAGGATCGTTAGGGTTTTTTCTTACTTCTAAATGTAATTTGTCACTATGCTTTATACATCTGAGAAGACCTGTTGTAATCCAGGGTTTTAGTATGTACTTTATGCGACTGATTGTTTTGGTACATGTATTTTTATTAATTAAGTCAGATAGGGTGGTTGTGAATTTTCCTACCACTACGTTGACATCATCGCTGTTCATGACTTCGTGCCATTCTAGAGTTTGTAGTTCCGATATAACCGCTTTGACATCGGTTTTTTGAATTTGTCTTTCGTTGTGATTTATTGATCTTTTTAAACCCATCAAGCCTAACATCGCAATGTCGTGGTCGGTTATTGATGTCTTACCAACGACTCCAATAACCTTATTTGTATTGTTTTTGACAAATATGTGGTCCAGACAGGATTCGTGTCTTGTAGGCTTAGTGATAGCTGGAATGAAACCTTTTTCAGCAAGAAAGCAGAGATACTCCATACTTCGTTTGTCCTCAGAATCAAGGATGTTGATGTTGAGATCTCCCATAACTAGTGCAGAGGTAGATTCGAGGTAATCAAGTATGTCATTGAGTGAATTTATAAATTTATCCACTTTCTTAACTGAAGGCGAACGGTAAACGCCCACTAGTGTCATGGAGTTTGGTAGATCCACAGAGAGACATTCTGCATCTTCAATTTTTGGTTCGCATACTATGCACACCAACAGTCCTTCATGTATGCAACCACGTCTCTGGTTTTATTTAAGTTTCGCCATGTGCAATATGATGTGAATCCCGGGATTTGACCAACAACTGAACCAGCAGATAACCAGCACTCCGTCAAAAATATCACGTCAAAAGACAAGTTGAGCCTTTTCAAAGCCACCAGATACTGGTTGAAGTTGCGCTGTATGCTACGTATGTTATAGGTTAATACCTAAATAAATAATAAAGATGTATTGCCTATGTATAACCTTTTCACAATCCTCCAGCAACTCTATACTCTGACACTCTGTAGTGAATAAATTTTCTATTTCTTTTTTATCATCATTTAGAGCCATAGAATTGTGGACAGTAATCGTCTAGAAAAATTGTGGTACACTAGTTTAAGAGTGTCAGATAGTTGAAGATAGCCATTGTGAAAGGCGATATAGATATTAGCGTTTATGGCAAGTGCTAGCTTGTATTTAGATTCATTATGAAGGAAGCTAGTGTTCTGTTGGATATGCGGGACACGGCAAAGATACAGCATGATACATGCGTCTCGTGGTAAGTTGTAATGTACTACGTGATTATTGAATGGATGATAAGAGATCGTTGTGTTTTGGTTAGCCACATTTTGTAGGGAATGCGCGGTTAGCACATTGTGTTGTAGTGAAGTGTGCGAAGTTTTATTTAAACATCGGTTTTGATCGCGTTGCGCAGGAGTGATATTTGTGTTTGAGTATTTGTTATAATTGTAGTAAGCTTTGTATTGGGTGATAGGTACATGGTGTGATACATAGCATAATAGTAGTATAAACAATAACATTAATTAACTGGGTTAGGCGGAAGGGTAGGTGATGGGCCAACTCTTGTGACAAGGTCATCCATGTCTCGAATAAGGATAGCTGGTATTTTGTCTGCTTTACGCACGTAAATCGCCCATACACGTAATCAATCCATATTTTTCAACGGAATATATATTTTAAAAAGTCATTATTTATGTTTCATTTAGATGAATTTCAATTTAAAAATGTACTGCACATAAACAAAAAATGGTAGTAGCCTAAAATCTTTACCAATTGTCCAATTTTCTTACTTTTATAAGATTAAAACTGTAAATCCACAAAATAAACCGATAGAATTGCATCCTGATCATTTTACTTGTGCATTGCATCCTGAATTGCATCCTGATCATTTTGCTTGCCAATGTCTATAGACAAAAATGCTAGTAAATAAGTTATTGGTAAACTTTTCTCTATTGCAATCGTTGTATTATATTGTATAAAAATCCATTATGAATATGAGATGAAAAAATTATATAATAAGAATGAATGTTTATTCCAAGCATACGACAATAACATAGTAGCTAATACGAGTACGTATAGGTGTCTTATGTCACTGGCGGAACGCTCAAAATACCGTGATTACGAGCCTGCCGCCGTCATTCCGTTCGTAGTTCTGCGGTTAATCATTTCGTACTTTTCAACTCTAAAGTGTACGCGTAAGGTAAAAATTCGTCTGTGAAATTTAAGAGATGCTGTATTTTTTTATGAATTACGACAAATATTGGTGTATGTAATGTATGTATGGTGAATGTAATCAAACTAAATATAAACCTACTGCATGTCGTTAAAAGTTAGATTTTGAAAAAGTGTATTTAGTGTAGATATACGAAATACTTTAAATAACAAAATATCATAATAATATAGCAATTAAAGTGGCTGATTTATTATCAAAAACCAAAATTAAAAGTTTATTCTTAAACATTCAACAGTTCACGGTTTATATTGTTGGATTTCTAATATATAGTTGTTTTTACACTAATTACTACAATTGTACGAAAAAAATATACATACAACAAATTACAGCCACAAAGTATGAGTTGCTTTATGACCTGTCATGTAAGTACCATAAGTTTTTTGTTACTAATTTAAAATTTAGTAAAACCGATGAACATTATTCATTTATCTTATTTTTTTTCGTTATGTCGAATCGCATGGCAAAAATGTTTTTTGGTCAATATGTATGTATATAAAATTCCAGTGTGCGTGTGTTCGTAATTCTTCTCTGCCTAAACTCTACCTAAACGGCTTAACCGATTTTGATGATTTTTTTTGTACTTTTGGGGTCACCTGGATGGTTCTTAGCTATAGTTCTGAGCCTGGTAAGTGGCATTGTCGTCGAGATCTAGAAATTTTTTTTTAGTTTCGATTTTTTTTTTAATTTTTGGCTAGCTAGCTAGTAATTTATAAGGCATCTGAGATTTGCCATTTAGTTTTTGAAAAATTTGCTATCCGATTCGTAATCAGCAATTTCAAAAAAATCTATACGGAGTTTCGTAGAAACGTAACCATGCACTTTTCCACAAAGTGGTCGGATATTTTGGACCTGTCAATTTGTTTTTGAAAGAATTGACTCTTGACACGTAATTAGCAACCAGACCATCGTATACCGAATTCTGTTAAAGTAAACAACGACTCACATTTTGGCCACGAAATATAGACAGGAATAGGGATTCAGGACCACTGTACCTCGCCGCGATAGTTTTTTTTCTCCCTGCCCTGTATGTACTTCTCAACGGTTAAATCATCCTAGTTCTCATCGTAACAACTATATAATAAATATGTATTTACACATTATTAGTATTACATTTATTGTAACAACTCTAATTAATTTAAAGTTCTTTTATTAAATTTATTATCAATCATCCTATAGATGTACTTTATAGTGAATATTTTGTAAGAATATTTTAATATATCGAAGGAAATACGTATTTGTTTACGCGTATGTCTGGTTAAGCAAAGTAAAAGTATGACCAATTTCATAAATTATTCATCAAAATATTGTGTTTTTCTCTAACTTAAAATAACAGGTACTTACTTACATACCTATGTTTTTAACACGAAAATAGTTGAAGGTAAAGATCAGTGCTTAAAAGTAATACCTAGAAATGATAATATTATTGAACAGTAATACTAGCAAAGGCTAAAATTCTATGTAAATGTATCCACACAACCTGTTGCTCCTGAGTAGTTCCTACCTATATTGAGGTTTAGGTTGAAACAAATTATGTTTATCCGATTCTAGTGTCGAGATATCTGCCACGGACACTTGTATTGTTGTATCGTACCGTATGGATACTTGTATTATTGTTTTCTCTGTTTTAGTATAACCAGAGGTCGCTCTGTGGTCGAAATTCGACCGTAAATGTAAACTTATAATATAACATTTTTGGCAACAATCTACTCTGTGCTACTGTTTGATCTAAGGAAGTTACATTACATATGATCACAAACTATTATGAGTCTGACAGTCTTTTTGATATTGGCAGTTTGAACGAACAATGAACGTTTTATTTAATGAAATTTAATTTAATGAACTTAATTGTAACACATATTAAATACAATTTTTAACTTTCTCCGGTACTTCTCCATATAAACTTTAAGTGTACCAAATTTCACACTCCTGCAAAATTTTCGCTTCACGTTTTTCGCTTTAATATGTAGATATGACTTTAATCATATACAATTTAAAATTAATAGTTTCCTATTCAAATTTGCTACTTTAACCATTAATTATTGTGAACTTTAAAATTAAAATTTAATCAATTTTTTTTAACTTAAATCACATAAACCACAGACAAATGTCATTGTTAGGATAACAGTACATATAATCATATAACATTAGTTAAAAAAGAAAAAGTTACACAATATACCTACGTGTATTTTAATAGTATCTACAATTACACATCCTGTCAAAAATTTTTTTACAGCTTACTATTACTTTATAGTGTCAATACATTGTTTGAAATTAGTGTCTTCTAATGAAGTGAATGTTTTATTGCAGTGGATTAAATTCTTTATAGCGGCATATTTAATGTTATTTTTTCCAATTACGAAGTGCTTTTAAATGCTTCCCTTTTAATGTACCAACGAAAATATCATAATCCCTGGTTCATTAAATATTGTACAGAAAATTGTAGCCCAACAGTTTATGCGAGTAATTTTTATGAAAAAATGACGAATTGCGCCTTTGGTTCTGAACTCTTGTTCGAACCACTTGAAACTTCGAAAAATTTTGACAACCCACTAATTGCTACTGATATTGTTAGCTAAAAATTTTTGATTTGTAAACGAATAATGGGCGATTAGCGTCCATAAGACAATTCTTAGTTATGACACAAACTGCATATATATACTTAAATATACTTTGCACTGTCACCTTGAATACCATTCTCTATCAATTCTGAAAGGCGTTATAAGTTTTATATTGTGCTACACTCTATAAAAAAGATATTTAGACTGAAACATATGGCTAAAAACTAGAAATGACAGAGATAGTATATTTTACTTTGATGCTATATTTAAATAAGGTTTTGAATTTCGTGATACCCGATTATAAGCCAATAACAGTGAAAATTCATTTAACGAGACACTCCTTTCTATAATTAGGATTACTGTATGAAATATTTACTTGAATATGCAAATCAAATTAAATAAACAGCGAAGCCTTCTAATAGCTGATGCCAAATAAACACATATATACATAAAGATTGCACTGCAATATTATGACAAAATGATAAAGTATAGAATTTGTAAATATCTCTAAAAAATATTACTTTAACGGTTTGAAAGTTAATAACAATCGGAGTTAATGTTCTTAGATATGAAAACTTAACCCCATAAAGCAATCTCACTCCAGACAATTACCTACGAATTTATTAGAATGACGAAATGTAAACCCAATTTATTAAAAAGGCCGTGCTAAATTAAAGTGCGATGTCTTTGTTTAATTTATTTAAAAATTATTATACGTTTATACAGGTATTGATAAGTATGAATTCTATTTTTAACTGATGCATATCTGTATAATAATGTATAATGAATACGTAGTTTTACAACGGATGTACATATGAGTATGAATTTATTTCGTCGCATAGACTCATTAAATTATATGTATTTGTAGGCGTTTTTCTATTTGTTATTTCTTTAAACGATTTTTTTTCGATTTTGTATATCTTTGTGTAGTGAATTACTGAAGTAGAAAGAGTCTAAGCATAAAATTTATTATTATTATTTTTCGATGGTAAATAGTACGAAATTCTTAATAGATATATATCACATCACTTTTACATATTATAAGATAGGAACATATATATCTTAACGTTAATATTTACAAACTTAAAACTAAACATTATCTTAAATAAAAGACGTCCTCAAAGTTGCCGCTTAGAAAGCTATCATTGATTATAGGGTAGTAGCAGTAGACTGGCAGCGTTACCATTAAAAGATAGAAACTAATTCTAGTGTTTTAAATATCTTATTCTTAATTGCGTTGTCTTTGATGACATTTACGATGTAGTGGAATTAGAGTAATAAACCATGCTCTCGAACTCCTTGGCCTCTAGATAATAATGGGGTAAAAAAGTCTCCTTCCGTTCTATACGGGTGGAGTTAAATAAAGCGTTTGGGAGTACGCTTAATTGGGCGTTTTTACAAACATTAATCAAGTGTTACTTGTCCGGACGCGGGGTGAAGGAAGAAGGGGAATTTTTATGTCGGTGGAAGGCGATAGCCGCTTGACGGATGACGGGCGGCCGTGGGGTCGCCGCCAGAGATGCATTCATCAAATGGGAATTTGTTCAACGCAGCCGCAAGAAGGTAGCACATATAAAAATCAAAGTGCGGTCGTACACATACTTATACCCACAATCTACTGAAACTATTACCATGTAAGAGGTTCTAAGAAACAAGGAATTAGTAAAGCGATTATGATATAGTTTCAGTTATCGTTTTGTCAGTAAACAAAAGTCAGAGGTCAGTCAGAGGTCAGAGATTTGTATTATTTCATCTAAGACTGATAATCTATTGTCATTTCAGTGTTTAAATATTTCACTGGAGTATATTTGATATTATTTAACGTTGAAAGATGTAGTAGCCATTACCTGCTTTTTATTTCTTTTGATTCTGAAATTTGTCGGATATTTCACCTAGCACAAAGTGTTTTATTATTGTAAGAGTATTACTTTGGAATCCAAACGCATTGAGGACTCCAAAAATCGTACATATTCTAGTTCTATTTCAACTATTTACTGAGAAAAAAATGACGAAAAAAGCTTGAACTTCCTACAACGATTTTACATGTTTTTAATACATCTACTTCATTTAATTTGTAATTTGATATTATTTCAAATAAAAAGTAAAGCCGATTACGAGTAGGTAAGTTTACGTCAAAGTAAAGCCGATTGTTAATTATCTGCTATTTATCTTTGGAATTTCGTGGTAGAATGTTAGTTATACATATCATTATTCGCTGTATTTCTAAGTACTTTAAGTACAAGTTACAAAGACACTAACTGACATCGAAGAAATCTTTTTTATCAAAAAGTGAAAAAAGAATCTTGTTTCACGTTAAATTAGTAAAAATCTTTTTTTTTCTTTCTTCATGGCATGGCGCACATATTTGCACATTTGCCAATGTCACGTATTAATCGACATGAGGCACGGTCGAAGTAAATCATTTTTTCTTCTTGTCGTAAAAGTAGGAGTTTTGGTGGGTAAAAGCCCCACATAACCCAGCTTCTTCACCAAACCGAACCGAACACCGAACTTCAGCCGTCTGGGTATCTGTGTGCAGATTTCTCCTGCGTAACCAAAAAAAAGGCTTTATTAAAGTTATAAAGAACTTCTTGGAGAGCGCAGAACTTCAGCTACACAGGTTTATCTAGACCTACTACATTCTTTTCACTTATACAGAACTTTAAAACACAATGTATGTACTATCACTTTTGTAGTTTAAAACTCCTAAATACGTAGAAAATAGAAAATCTAAATAAAATGACAACCTCGTTTCCTCATTCCCATCAAAAAATCAAAAATTCATATTGAGCTCTACGCAAAGTACCAAGATTTTTAAATAATGTTGTTTTTTAATCTACCAGTATGTTTTACAAAATTGTCTTTCAACAAATCCATATTTCATTGCAAGTAACAAAAAAAAAGTAAACAAGTACTTTGCACATATTACATATTATGTGCTACATAAAATACTGTCAGAGAGATATATCGTGAGGACAGAGGACATGTAATATGTATTAACAAAAAGAAATTAAACACTGTAGTACAACTTTTAATTCAATAGAGTGATTTGACTTTTCCAGGGTAACCACTTCTTGCAATTTTTTCAATAGTGAGTATGTAGGCGTTTGTCCCGGCGGCGTTATCTGCACTAAATCTCCTTTTTGGATCATTCTTTTCATGAGATGGCGGTAGCGTCGAAATTAATATTTTATGAATATTTGTAGTAATAAAGAAAGCGAGTAAAATAGTTAAAAAAGGAAAAATGTAATCTGACATTTATTTATTTATTCGAATTATTTAATACATTTGGAAATAGCGACGCTACAGGGTCATGTCAGCGTCAAATTAAATTAATTAAATATTAGACTAACCTATCGATTTAGTTGAATCGATATCGACTCACTTGACAACAACACTGGGCACTTTATTTAAAACTGAGACAATGAAACGTTAAACCACTACCGACTTAAGTTAGACTGTAGGTACTGCTTTGATTAAAACAATGCAGTAATGAGTACCTAACTATTTATAGTTTCTCTTGATGATCTTAGAAAAGAAACAAATGTAGATACATATGTACTCTTCGTGTTCGTTTTAAAGAGAAATAATGATGAAATTAAGTAATCAGAAGAAAGACCCGTTCGTGATTTTTAAATATGTAATGACTTGTTCAATTGCCAATTACTAGAAGATGTAACAGTTTATTACAGTGAATGACAGCTGTTCAGTGTGTGAACACTGCGACAATACTTCGAGCTCGGGTGGTCTATAACAAAAAACCGTCAGCGCCGGCGCTGTTTAAAAATAAATAATAATAACACGGTGCGCGTGCACAGTGGAACGTTGCGGTTTGTAAAGTAAACATGGCATCCGTGTGTGGCGACTTCCGATGGTATCGTGCGATACGCGTGGCTAGTAAATGTCCGGTTTTGATGTAACGATATTAAAAACTATAATAATCAACAAATCGATGATAGTGCTATAACGTATACTTACAATTAGCTCTAATAAATATCGTGTAATCCTCAGTTTCCTCCAATGTCATTTTTAAATACCAGTTATAGGTTGTATTAATCCTAAATGTAAATTACAGAAGTTAGGAGAGTCATATTGAGGTAATTGCATCCGTTTTTATCAAAAAGTAGTTAAAGCTCATTATTAAATCAAAAAATTAGAAAATCTAACTATAAGTAAAATCTTCAATCGTTTATTATTTTATTTATAATTTTAATCGTTTAATCATTTTAGTCTGGAAATAATCTTCTATGCACTTGCATAAATGCTTTTTGAATATTGTATTTAGTTGAAAACATGATACCGGACTGATTTTCTTGTGGGTTTCTTTCAGTGCAGATTTCTTTCCGGACCGAGGATAGCTTTGACGTTCAAAAATATCTTGTAATTGTTTGTCTTTGTTTTCGTCTATTAGAGGATTTAAGAAATCAAATATATCAGATGTTTTTTTTATGATATCATCTTAGCTTCTGTTACAATCGAAGGCCATTTAGAAAGAGTTTTTTGTAATAACGGCAGTTATCCAAGTCTATATTCAGTAACTATGTAAAGTTTAAACACACGAATGAAAAAACATATACAGTCTATGTATTTTTTAAAACGTGCAAGTTACACTCTCAGGGTTACTAATACTCATAAAAACGTTATCCGTTTGTTTATTTTTCTTTCACGCAAAAGTATTCTACAAATCGTCCTCAAATTAAAATTATGAACTCGTGTGAACACATAGTATATGCAACTATGCGCAAGATTTGAGGTACCTTTAGCCAAACAATAGCCCAATTAGCAACATCATGGTTGAAAATATGTAGCCAATGTTAATATAGCAGTCATATTATGACAAAAAATGGTCGGTAATATTTCAGTTGTCGTCGTTCAATTAAAAGACATAAATTAGTATATATTTTCCGATTTAAGCGCATCAAATTAAAGCAGTTTAGCAGCCAAAAACGGCTTCGTTTTTCGGGAAAGGAATTGCAGTTAACGTTTCCTTCAAACAAAATTAAAAAAAATAACGGTCTGTGGAAAGGAATGACATTAGCATTGGAAAAACATAAAATACTTTCTATGTTGCATTCTCAGATTACTAATTAAAAAGTTACATTTCACAGTTATGCGTATTCAGCGCTTCGATTAAAATTTAATCATTTTAACCGAAGCGCTGAATACGCACAAACCTATGTCTTACATTTTTGCTTCATTAGTTCGGTGCCGCTTGTTAAACACTTCCAAGAGACTTTTTGGCGGGAACGGGAGAAGTGAGGTTGTCATTTTATTTAGATTTTCTATTTTTTTTACATTTTTTGAGTTTTAAAGTACAAAAGTGATAGTATATTGTGTTTTAAAGTTCTGTATAAGTGAAAAGAATGGAGTAGGTACCTGTGTAGCTGAAGTTCTCGCGTTCTACCAGGAAGTCTTTTGTAACTTCAATAAAGCCTACTCCCTTTACTGGAGGAGTTTTACGATAAGAAGACAAAACGCATTTACTTCGAATGTGCTTTATGTGGATTCTACTTAGTACATGACATTGGTAAAGGCGATAATTTGTGCACCATGCCATCAACAAAAAAAACACTTCCAAGCGTTACTATTCTACGATCAATTTCATCAACATTCCCTACGATTTGTGCAATCCATAAACTTCTCACGCAACCCTAGAGAGAAACTACGAATATTATTTAAGAAGTGATTTTGAGATTTATTTATTCTAGTTCACATATGTAATATGTTTGGAAGCATTGAGATCGGACATAAGCCAGTTTTAGCAGTTTTGCCAGTTAGGGGTTACCGTTTGCCAGTACTGCGTGAGCGAATTCACGGAAAAACTTGACATATTACTTCTTAGGATACAAGGAAATATATTAGTTTTGGAAAGCGGAGTCGTCTACCGTACAAAATGCCTAATACAGAGGTAACATAAAAATTATAATTCTGTATTATAACTTTCTTTACTTAAGATCTTCCTGTAATATTACTATTATAGTAGGGATATATCCAGAATCATTTGTGAAAGCCGTCCTTTTACAACTTTGCATTCTAATTATAATAAGATACACCGACCTCAATGTAAATAAAATTGATAATCCTGTAAATATATAATGTATTTCTATATTATCTTTTCTAAATCTTGCAAAGATCAACTGAATTAAAGCAGATTCAACTAAGTCTTCGAAGAAGGCCAAGTGAAACGCTTACGATTTTTTCTTTATTAGTGAATATTAGTCAAAAGTGAAGACCTACTGGATTGTGTTCGTATAAAATACAAATGTAAGAATTTAGGGTTCGTAAAATGCATATCAGGATTGCGACAGATTAATGAAATGACTGATGAAATTTATGTGATATACTCGTATTTTAACTTACGCGTGAACATAGCAGAACTTGCGCAATAAATAGTATCTACCTGTACATATTATAGATTGTATACAATATACATAAGTATCCTCACGCTGTATCCCTAAGTAATATAATTAAAATTAATATAGAAATAATAAAGATTTAATTATTATTATTTCTTCTGTTTCTCTCAATTTTGTCATAAGTAATTCTAAATTGTTCCTAAAACTTACACATCATAATGTTCAAAAAGAAAAATAAATATTGGCAAACGGTCGTTATTCTGATACAGCTTGTCTTCCGACAAAGGTCTCCTCTATAGATTTCCATTTAGTCCTGTCCTCTGCTTACGAGTCCATATTGGACCCGCTATTTTCCTGATGTCATTTTTTCATCTCTTTATCAGTCCATCTCTGTTCCTTTTACTATCGCGTGGATAACATTCTGTTATTAATATTGTCCATTTCTTCTTCCCCTCCTTATCATATGCTCTGCCTAAAAGTAATGTACTTATATCCTACTTTTTTCATTTTAGTCCTTAATGTAAAGAAATGTGGCGATTATAACATTTATTATATAACTAGAAATTCATGGAGATAACATAACTAGGCTAGTTCGCAAATCATTTGATTCAGTTGTCATAATTATTAGTTATAAATAAAACAAACAATTTTAGAATTATTGTTCGTTTATGTGTTTGTGCTTTAATAAAAACCATCACGAATTAAAACGATAAGTGTAAAAAGTTGTATTTTTAAATAACACTTAAAATAAAGAATAGTAGATTGTTATTGTTTGCACATCACAAACAATAACATTGTTCTATTATTATTCTATCTAACATTTAGAATGCAATGTGTCATTCACACATTAGAGTGAACCTGAGTGAACAGATTTATGACACTAATTTGATCTAGGAACATGAGCAACCTTTAAGTGACATACAATTTAAAACAAAATAATTAACCAAAATTTTTTCAATGCTGTACTATATTAGATAATATTTAGTGTTATTTGTTAATATTTCATAATTTCGTGTATATAACAGAAAGGGAGTGTTAATAGAGAGTGCTACGTGTAATACGCTCTACCAGCAAACGGGCAAAATTTAGCGAAATTTTGGTTAGTTTCTTGTTTGTTTATATTAAAGTAAAAAATGAAAAAAATAGGATATACATAATAAATTTGAACTTCCGCACGAAATTGTGCCTACCAATTTCTATATGATATAAATTGCAACATACATATACATTTCTAAAGGGGTAGTTAGAGGGATAAGATATAGATATCTGAAGGAATATTTTTTACGTTATTAAGTTTATGTAACATATAGATTATATATTGTATAGACTCAGGTGTTATTTTGCGGAAATCCATTTCATGTGATGAATTCTAACAATCTTAAGATATTTTTCGTTCAAACTCCAAAAACCACCAATCAACCCGATCCAGCACCGATTCGGTGCTGGATAGCTGACCGAGTCTGATCTCTGGTACCTATATCCTGACGATGCTTCGTTGACAGGCGAAACACGAAACAATCGAATGATTGTTAGAATTCATCACATAGATTGTATACCTTCCTAACAGACAAACATTTCAATTTCATTCATTACATATTGTGTCTATGTATGGACATCTATACAACTACAAATTCCATTAGCTGGCTGGCATTGCCTAGAATTAGCAGGTACAACTTTTACAGAGAGCATTTTACAATCTCTTTATCCCGGAAAATACACAAAACACGAGTGAAGTCGCAGTGCACAGCACCATACACTTATACAATGTGTATAATAAAGAGTAAGCAATATAAGTACCTAGTATCTGTTTCCTATTCGCCGTCTGTAGGTCCTGTTGCTAAAAACAGGGTCATAGTAATGTTGCGCATTGATTCTCTGTCCATCAACAATGAGAAATTGCGGATGATATGTATTTAAAGCAGGTACGTACAGTGTAGTGTAATTTGTGTAATTTAATTTATAATTTAATTTAAAAATCTACCACAATATAATTCTGTTAGAAATTCTGCGTGTAATTCCAGTCAAATGTTATTCCTTGTTTCACACAAAGTAAACAAAGCGTGGTTTTGTAGTTTCTTTTATTAACGGACTGTGTCTGTTTTGCATATATACCTACGTTACATAGCGGATTAATAATATCTGTAACAAACGTCATCGCTTTCATAAGCTATCGCTAATTATGGAGTAACTGTGTATAACAATAATCTATTTTTGACGTATAAGTCGATGATTTTTGACAAATTTGTCTAAGTAAAATAAGTAGGCATGTATTTTTAAAATAATGACGTAATATCCGCTATGTCTATCGCTATAATCATATAATATGTTTCCCATGCAATACAAGAATGGACATTGATTTAGTTATAATACCTACTATAAAAGTAGGCAAGATTCTTTGTGAGGTGAAACTTGAGCGAACCGTACTTATCCATCTTCATATACGCCTAAATTAAGATAAAAATCTGCCATAAAAAAGTTAGACAGCTCACTTCTCATGAGTATGGTTAAACAGTAAAATATTTCCTTCATATTTACGAAAAATACGGGATTATAATGTTTTTATATATATAAGTGTAGGTAGGTAGATGTAAGTGTAGGTGTACATATCTATGGAATTTAGACCCAGCATTTTGAACGCTCTTATTACATGTATTAGTAGGTATTGTATATTAAATTAACTCAGCTGTAACTTTACTGAAATCGATTTAATATTATTTATATTAATTAGTTTGCATTTGAAGTCTGATAATAATTTATGATATTATGGCATATCAGAGTCGTACCGAGCCACCCAGTGCTCTGAATAGTTAAGAGTCTTACCTTCCTAAAGCCACTTTGTTGAAAGCGAAACAAGTGAGGAATAATGAAGACGAATTTTGATGGAATGTAGCTAAAATTCAATATAAATTAATCATTAATAATATATGAGCTATAACATGAAATAACAATCACAAACTGAACAATCTTATTAATTAATGTATAATTATAACAACCGTAAATAGATTCTTATATATCATTTTTTTTAGGTCTCCTCTTTTTCAGAAGAAACCTCATTATTCTTAGAAAGAGGAGACTATAATAGAAGAACATAATGGAAGAAGAAGACTTCTTCAGCCCATTACTTTTACCATTCAAAACTGAATGTAGGCCTTTTGCAATGTACGCCACTCCTTTTGGTATAGGGCCTTTCCTATCCAAGATGTTCCCGCAACTTTTATCTATATTATATTACATTCATATTACATTATAGTCATAGTTATGTAATAGTAAACAATTCAATCCCTTACCATTATAAGTTATTACGAGTGTCTATCTGTACAGTGCGTACGTTGTCTTATTTTTAGGACTTTATTGCGAATAAATACACATATCGGTAACTGTTAACTATATTAAAGGGATATATTAAAAGCATTTTCTGATTCATAAAGAGAACAGTTTAAATGTAATCGTAACAAGAATATAATCCACTACAATGATGATTTCACTTTGTTAAAAATTTGTTAACTTAACAAAATATAATGACACTGTAAAATAATTAGAAAACAATACGAAATAATAATTTGTATTATAAAAATACAACACCACACATAATTTATTCCAATAAAATTTTTGTTGTTATTCTAACAATTACTTTTGTCCGCGGTTGATATGATTTAAATTAATTTTTTTTTAACTAAATTCTAAAATTCGTAACATTTAGCGGATAAAAATAACTTTATTGTGGAAATTATTAATTTTATTTTGCATAAGAATAAAGTCAGAAATAGTGAATTTCTAGCGTAAACTACTAAGTATAATTATAATAATACTGGATATAATAAATTCTTATTTGAATTCAGTTGCTCATTTAAATATATATTTTTCAGTAATAAAAACGGTAAAAGTAAGTTAAACGGGGTTCTGTTAAGCTCTCTGTCATTCCCAATAAAAGCCTTGACCTTCTCTTGAAACTGTATTCTATAGGTAACGAGAAAATAGAAATGAGACAAAATAGTAAAAGACTGCCTTTTCTCAATTCTGGTGTTAACTTTCCTGAAGTCTATAATATATATAATGCGTGCAATTAATGCAAAAATGAATGATCTCACACCACAGGTGACACCATATTAAAATAAAACATAGTGTAAAAGCTTGTGTACTGTATAGGTACATATTTTAAATATTGTCGAGATTATTATATAACCCAATAAAATCCATCGTTAACCACACTGTCAAAAATTTTCTTTATACTGCTTTTACAGATATAAACGTCTTAAGCAATGGAGAACGCTCTCTTTCTCGCATATCTGATGAAAAATAATTTGGGCGTAGACAGCCAACATTAATATTAATAAATAATAAGGTGACTGTTCGCACGGCAGTACATAAATCCAGCACGCTGCGAGCCGTCACAATAGTAATATATTAGGACAAATGTTATTACAAGCTCGACTCGTTAGGTATGTTATTTTTGTTCGTTCCCCCGAGTTACGAATTCAAGTCAAACAGCCGGCCTGGCCGAGCGCGCTCGCCCGCGCCGCTGCGGCCTCCGCCAGACCGTGTCAGGACGCTCAGTATTATAACTCTCGAAACAACCCTCGCCCACAGGCCACCGCATAAACTTCTAAGAACAACTGACCAGATGTTATCGTTATAAATTCTCAGTTTGATATTCAAAAGTTGACTGAACATGATGTAGTTTTGTTCATAATAATGAATACCTACAAATACTTCGTTGATGTAAAACAAGAGAGTCAGCCAAACATTCTTGTTCGTATTTTTCTTTGATTATTTATCAGAAAATCTGCGTTGTATGCATATTGTACTTCTGTATCGAACTAGATATACTAAAACCAAATCAAATTGAGTTATAATAAAGGCATGAGTTTTGAAGTTGAAGCAAGGAAGAAACCCTTTTTAGAAGGGTTTTTGTATAAAAGTTGTAATTAAAAGTATGGTATCAAAATAAACAGCATCCTCCACTCTGTTAGTTAGGTAACCACGGAAAGCGTCGAGTTTTAATTACTTACCGTATGATGTTAAGAAGCTTAAACACAAATTGAACAAGTTAGAAGCGTGGAAGTGCATTTGGTGAAGTAATTAATTTTTGTTAGGGTGTTCCCTTTAATGGGCTGTCGACATGTGGCTTGGCCTGACCGGCGGGGCGGGTCGAAGGGCCGAAGGGATTAACTGCTATAACATCGGCTCAGTCCATATGGAAAAGTTGTCAAATGATACGACTGACCTTTGATATGGACGCACATATTGGAATCTACACAACAAACGTTGACTTTATAAATTACAACATACGCTCTCATGTCCGTATTTAATTTTCCAATTCCGTATTGTTATTTCTATTTTCGGACTTGAACACGACTTTATTACTTTTATAAATAATTATTATTAAAGTGGATTCCCTTAACTGTTAGATTTACTGTACGTTTTATTGAATTATATATAGAACCAGAAAACGAAAATACTAAAATTGATGTTACACGGCCGTGTGCAATTATTTTGAGTATGCCATACATTTTGTTCATCTGCAGTCAATTACTACCGCGGACTGCAGTCTAACGAAGGTTTAATATATATAGGTGACATCGAAAAAAATGTTAATCAGAGTAGGAACTGTACCACAAATAGGCTGCAGGTACTTCCCATACACAGATGAAATTTTGCATGGCACTTATTCAAATAAACTTGTCAGGACAAATGAAATAAAGTTGTAATTTATCCTTTGATTTCACTGTATTTAGGTAAAAAACAGTCGTATGTAAATTAATCTAAAGGAATAAGCAAATAATAAATTATAGCAGTCTCTTGTACCGGATACTGAGCATAGTAAAACACAACAGGTACCTACAGTGTAAGTTTAATTTCGTATATCACGAGAGAATGTATTGATTTCAATATGGCGAACGATTTTGAAATCAAACCCGTATATTCTAATTATAAATAATACTAGATAGATACCTAAGTATATAAACGAAAGACGATCTAAATATGTAAACGTTTACATACTTTGGGGAAGGTTCCGGGTTCGATTCCCGGTCGGGTCAATTTAGGAAATGAACTTTTCTAGATTGTCTCGGGTCTGGGTGTACTGGGAGACGCCCGGGAGACTGGGTGACGGGGTGTAATAGTCGTCGTCTGGTTCTCATAGCACAGGGAATACCCTAATTTGAGATCAGATGATTGGTGTGTATTGTCTAGTGCATTATTATCATTAATATCTAACACAAAAAATATATTCAGGAAAAAACTGATATAATATCTTCAATACGAAAGTGACTTTGAAATTTTCAATAACAATAAACATGATGAAACATGATTTTAATACGAATTAAAATCATGTTTCAGGACCAATTTCTACTCCTTTATCTGAAAAATATGAGTTTTGTTTTCCTTGTGTTATTGAAATAAATTTCTACGAACTATGTGAATTGTAATAAATAATAGATTACCAATTAGGAAATAAATAGATTTATCAATTATTGCTTTTTCGCCGAATAGAGAAAAAATATATATTATAGACAATATTAGATTCTATCGATTCGATGTTGGTGAATAAGATTGAAGACAAAAACTAATGAATTTCTACGTAATCTTTTGTTAACTAATTCTGATATATTGGTAATCACGGAAACGTGGTTATTGGAGAGTATACAAGACAGTGAGCTATTTGATGACAGATACTTGGTGTTTCGCCGTGATAGAAATTATTCCGTAACTGGTCAAACCCTTGGTGGTGGAGTAGCTATTGCTGTTCGCCGTGATTTATTTGTAGCGTGTAATCAAGACTGGCAATCCAGTGCCGAGAACTTATGGGTGACTCTGTCCTTGCGTAATAAGCGTTTAAAAACAACAGTTAAGCTCCATATTTGTACTATTTATTTGTGTAATCAAAACAAAGGTAATTCTTTCTCCACGCAATTGAACAACTTCCTATATAAATTAAAACATATTATATCAGAAAATGTCACTGACAAGTTTCTCATAATAGGTGATTTTAATATGAGTGATATTTTCTGGCTACCCTCAAAGATAGGTACGCAACCCGCAAATTGCTCAAAAGATTTATTTGCTAACTTTATTGAAATATTGTATGAATGTAATCTCATTCAGTATAACAGTATTGCTAATCACCATGGCGGTTTACTTGACCTTGTACTCTGTAATGATACTCTGTCTGTTTCTGAGTGCGTTGATGCGTTGGTAAAAGAGGATAATTATCATAAATCTCTTTTAGTTCGAACTACATTTATCGAATTTAATGCGCTAGATATACCAAACCAAATTGCCTATTCCTATTCGCGTGGGGACTATACCAATATTTGTGCAAATCTTTCTAAAATAAACTGGCTAACTGTTCTAAGTGATGGTACTGTTGACGACGCTGTTAATAATTTTTATTCGATTATTAAAAATATCCGAGAGCGATTTATTCCTAAACAATTAAATTAATTAATTCCTAAATCAACCAAATACCCCCCATGGTACAATAAAGCTCTTATTAAAATTATTATGGAGAAGATTAAATATTTAAATAAATTTAAGATTTATGGCAATAAATCAGACGAATACACTTTTTACTTATTACGGAGTAGGACTAAAGACGTAGAAGGGGTATGCTATAGAAAGTATATACGGGATATTCAAGACTCAATTACAAAAAACCCCAAACTGTTTTGGTCATACGTAAAGAGTAAGCGTCGAAGTGGATCATATCCAGCCATCATGACATATTCCAACCAATCCAGCGGTAACGGCGAAAGAATCAGTGAAATGTTTTCGTCATATTTTTTATCTACGTTCTTAAATTCTAGTATAATTTCTACTTTTGATGGTCCGCATGATGACACTAATTTGGCAAATTGTGATATAGCAAATATTGAGATCAAATCTGAAGAAGTATTCAAATTACTTAAGTCCTTGGACCTTTATAAATCAGCTGGACCAGATACATTACCCGCCATACTTTTGGTCAATTGTGCCAAGGAACTATCTGTCCCCATTTCAATTCTTTTTAAGAGATCTTTGACTGAAGGCGTGATGCCAAGTATTTGGAAGTCTGCTTATATTACCCCCATTCACAAAAAGGGCCAAAAAGATCTAGTAGTAAACTATAGACCCATCTCTAAATTGTGTCTGATTGCTAAAGTACTTGAACGAATAGTGCATAATCAACTTTGCGAAGGAATAAAGATTACTTTTATAGCTCAACAACACGGGTTTCTCAGAGGACGATCCACTACTTCAAATCTAGCAATATTTAATGAATTCCTTTCTGTTAACATGAGCAAAGGAAATCAAATTGATGCGGTTTACACCGATTATACTAAGGCTTTTGATCGAATTGATCACAAAATATTACTTATGAAGCTTCTATCGCTCGGAATCCGCGGTGACCTTTACAGATGGTTAACTTCTTACGTACAAAACAGATCTCAAGCAGTGGTGTTAAATGGTTTTATGTCAGCCTGGGTTCCCATTCCATCTGGTGTCCCTCAAGGATCTCTATTAGGGCCTTTATTATTCGTAATTTTTATTAACGACATTAATACCTGTTTCTTAAATTCAAATTTTCTTCTGTTTGCTGATGACATGAAGGTTTATAGGGTCGTAAACAATGATGCCGATGCAATTCTTATGCAAGAAGATCTTGAAAGGTTAAATATTTACTGTCAAAAAAATAGACTAGACTTAAATGTACCAAAATGTTTTATTATGAGCTACACTAGGAAATTTAACCCTACTATTTTTAAATATGCAATAAAAAATCAACTTCTTGCTAGGAATAACGAGAACAAGGATCTGGGTGTCATCCATGACAGTAAACTAATGTTTGACCGTCACGTTGAACATGTCGTAGATAAAGCTTATAAAGCGCTCGGCTTCATCATACGGCTATCAAAGTCATTCAGCAATATGAAAGCTATTAAAGTAGTTTATTGTGCATATGTCCGGAGTCATTTAAAATATGCATCTCAAATTTGGAATCCATGTCATAATATACACATAAACAAAATAGAACGGATTCAGAAGAAATTTACCAGATTTCTTAGTTATAAATTTCAAACTCCTTATTTAAATTATAAGGACCGATGTGCAAAGTTTCATTTGTTACCATTAAACTACCGTAGAAAAATAGCTGACGTAAGTTTTCTTGCTAAAATTTCACAAGCGAAAATAGATTGTTCCGAGCTCCTTAGCAAAATTTCATTGAGAGTACCTACTCGATTCCTACGTGGTAATAGGAAGGTGTTACTTGATATTCCAATTAGTCCCGTAAAATATAGAGAAAATAGTTTTCTGATTCGTAGTTGTGCCGAATATAACAGTTTGCATGAAGATAATAATTTGGATTTGTTTTGTAGTAGTATAAGACATCTCAAACTTTCACTAGTAAGAAATTTCATGTCATAAATTTGTAGGAGAATAAATTTTTCATTAGGGTGTTAAACATGTACATATTGATAGACGTATTAACATTTACTATATATTCAACATTTATATGCGGTAGCTTGTAATTGGCAAAATTGTGAATGTTTTTTTGTTTATAGATTTACATTGTAAACGTTGCTGTAAGCTTCCCAAATAAAATAAAATAAAAATAAATTTGATGTTAGATAATTATATTATTATTTTCACTGATAGTTGTCTTCATAATGATTAGGTATCTGATGAAAAAGAAATAAATTAATTTAATCATATATACATATAATATTTTATTGTAAATTGGCAATCATAATTAAAAACTGCAAGATCTTCCCTTTTTTTCATACTTGCGTCTCACTAGTCATTACTGTAGTACTAATAGTGACGGATAATTTTCCAAAATTTTCAAGTTGTTTCAAGAAAAAGTTTCAAGAAAAATTTCGGAAAAATTTCAAAAATGGTAAAATATCGAAAAGTAATTGAAAAATATGAAAAATTGTTGAAAAACTTAAAGAATTTTTCTTGAAAAATTTCAATGACCACGAATTTTTCTCCAAATTTAAAAAAGAAGATATACCTATTAAACCAGGTGATGTCAGTATGCAATGGACTAATGTAAGCCGAGCGATCTATAATAACAATTTTGGACTTACATGTGTATGTAATACGTATTAAAATCATTAATCAAAACGTCGTTTCTCATTCGGAATGAACAAAGCTTCAAGAGGCGACAAACTACACCTTGACGCCACTTCTAACAATAGATAATTGAACCCACAAATTTTGTTACAACAATTTACAAATATGTAAACTATGATCTGTTCTTTTCAGTTATTAAGATAAGGAATAAAAAAAAATTACCGACTAACCGACCAGTGCAAAAAATAGTTGATCAACTCAATACACTTCAAATGCATTTTAAATTTTTCATTTCCAGACTTCCTGTATTACCTGGGAAACACGGAGATTGTAAAACTACTACTTAATTACGAAAATTTACATTTGTAAATTTAAAATTTTATAATTCGTCTGAAAAATAAAACTTTTTGCTGTTTTTTTGATGAACTGACTAAAAAGTGATACAATTAAGTTACTAGTTAATACTCCAAACAAAACATATTTTAAGTAATCTAATAAAGTACAAATATTTGTTAATTTTTAAAATGGCTTGCAAGAATTTACCGAATATCTACTCTAATTTTGTCACAACATCGCATGACGCACCTATTATAACATTCTCAGTACTAGGATTGGCCGTCGACAGCTTGCAATAAAGTGATCCTGTGTCGCCGCTCGTTCTCGATCACTTTGATCGTTCCGGATGTCACTGTCGTTCGCTAACATTTCGCGAACGTTTCCACCGATAAATATACAGTTTAATTTTGGAATAATATGCACACGACGATCCATGTATCGTAGATACCCATACAATTGCCGCGCTACTGGTATACAGCATTTCTTACATACCGTCGGACATACATATATACATAGGTATATGCTACAGACAAAGCGATCATACATAATGCTTAGACATTTATCTATATGGACTCAATCGTGTACTTAATTTGATAAATTCGTTACTTTAATCATATTCATAACAGGTAGGTAATTGGAAATGGTTAAAGTAATATAGTTTTCGTGATGGTTGTGTGATACCTACACGGTAATTTATAATATATTTTCTGATGGAATGGTGACCTTCATGGCCTCTTCTGAACAGAGAAAACATTCCTTAAATGTTGCTATTAAATGTTAAATTTAAACTTAAACGGGTAAAATGCAAAAAGACCAAAGTATTTCTAATTGGTTATAAAAAATACGTAGCAAACCTAACTGCGCTGGGGTGGATAGGGCCCCTGAAAGCTTCTAAGCTCAATTGTTGCGTTCTCACACCCAACGTGTCACTTCTTGCTTCACCGTCAAGGCATAAAGCAAAAAGTCAAAGTAGGTTATTCGCAAAATTTATTTCCATATAATTTTTTATTTGTTACGTTCTATACCAATATAGTGTAGAACAAAGTCTAAAAATCATCACGCTATTTTTATATTAACTGGGGTGTTAAGATATGACGACACTGTTCTACGTACCATACAGCTAAAAACCCGGCCTATTATTTAGGTTATATTTGCTGGATTACGTCTTTTTTTTTTCGTTAAAGCTTCAACAATAACTTTGACTGAATTGAACAGATATTATATAAAATGACTGTGTTAAAAACCAGAACAAATATAACTAAGATCAAAAAACAGGGCAAAACATGCAACTTTTCTGGGTAAAGCCCACACAGGATTGGCGGGAAATGAGAGAGAGAATGAATTTACAAATGACGCAGCCACTAAAGAAGAAGACAAAACCGGATTATGATAAACAGCCGATTTCATTCGTCAAGTGACAGATTCGTCCGGAGACGCTTGACGAATGGAACCGGAGATACAAAGAGGAGAAAACGGCAGCAATTACTAAGATGTTCTTCTCTGATGCCATGAC
This sequence comes from Zeuzera pyrina, assembly GCA_907165235.1. Classification (NCBI taxonomy): domain Eukaryota; kingdom Metazoa; phylum Arthropoda; class Insecta; order Lepidoptera; family Cossidae; genus Zeuzera; species Zeuzera pyrina. The sequence goes on along the minus strand of OU015625.1, from coordinate 18,693,930 downwards.
ACTCTATCCCGCAACTAGGAATAGGTATAGAACTAGACACCGTTTTGGTACAGGTTATGTCGGGGAACAGCGGTTACTCTGAGTACTTGGATCGTTCTAAGTGCAAGGAGAGTCTGGCGTGTCCCTGTGATCCTCAAGCTTATGAAAGTGTGACTCTTGTTATTATCGAGTGTCCATCTTTGCAAAAGTAAGAAATGACATAAAAATACGAGATTGAAACGAAAATAACAAAAAACAACATACATAACAATATAAAAAATAAATACACTAGTGATAAATTCATAAAGTACTGTAAAAAAGTAGCAGTTAGGGTTGCACAGAAAATCAAACAGTAAACAACAACATTGAATACATAGTCAAGTTTGGGAGGCACGAAAAGAGTTTTTTAAAAAGATGTAATAAGAATTTATTCTTAAGACTACAGTCTTATTCTAGTGCTAAGAGCTAACTCAAACTAAACTCGACATGTCGTTCAGCAGGGCCCGTCATGCTGACTCTATTTTTTACGAATCCAACTAAGCTTATCTGAGCGTTTATACTTATCGTACGGGATGGTGTGACAGGGCCGTACTTAACTATTGGGTACTATTGGCCGTACTTAACATATGAAATTGGCGTTTTGTACGGGAGGAATATAAAGTCAATTTTTTTTTGTAAAATATATTTAATTAATCAAAGTATGCACCGTTATTATCTATGCACTTTTGCCATCTCATAGGTAGTTCATTGATCCCTTTACTAAAAAAATCATGGGGGCGAGAATCAATAAACTCTTTGAAGGCGGTTTGGACTGCCGCATCGGAGTTGAATTTTTTTCCTTGTAAGAAGTTGTCCAAATTCCGGACAAAATGGTAATCTGTTGGAGCAAGGTCCGGGAAGTACGGTGGATGTCGCAGATATTCCAATTGTAGCTCATCTAACTTAGTGGTTGTTTGTTGTGCAGTGTTTTGTGGTCTTGCGTTGTCGTGAAACAGCAGTGGCCTAGAGCGATTGACCAATTTCGGTTGTTTAGCAGCTAGTTCTTCCTTCATAGTTTGCAGTTGCTGACAATAGATATCTGCCGTAATCGTTTGGCCAGATTTTAGAAAGCTGTAGTGAACGACACCGGCGCTAGTCCACCAAACACTCACAAGTAACTTTTTCTGAGTCAATTTTCGTTTAGGGCAGGATTTGGCTGGGTCTCCAGGGTTCAGCCATTGCGACGAGCGCTTCCGATTATCGTACAGTATCCACTTTTCATTACAAGTAATGATTCGATTTAAAATCCCTTCATTATTGTGTCGGTTGAGCAAAGTAACACAGCAGTCGACGCGTGTTTGCAAGTTTGATTCACTCAATTCATGAGGTACCTATCGTTCAAGTTTTTTTTACTTTCCCGATTTGCTTCAAGTGGATTAATACAGTTTTGTCACTTACTTCGAAGCCTGCAGCTATCTCTGAAGTGCTTTGTGATGGATCCGCTTCCACAATAGCCTTTAATTCTTCATTTTCCACTTTGGTCTCCGGCCGTCCACGGGGTTGGTTCTGAAGGTCGAAATTTCCAGAACGAAAACGTTGAAACCAAAAACGTACCGTGCTTTGTTTTGCGACACCAGCGCCGTACACATCATTAATCCTTCGAGCTGTTTCTGCAGCACTGGTGCCACGGTAGAACTCGTACTCGTAAACATACCGATATTTCATGTTTTCCATTGTGCGGTAATAAGCGACGCCAAAGAAAAAATAATGAGGAAAAAAACAAATAAATGACTGTTTTCAAAACTCAAATGTACCAGCTAAATGAATTTATAAATTTGAATTTGGAATTCTTGACCAAAGAGGAGATATTTCAGATCAAAGTGGTCAGTACGACAAAACGTTAATTTCATATATAAGGACCCAATACATAAATGTTGTTGTTTACTGTTACGGTGTGTTTACGGTGTTACGGTACGGTAGTATATTATATATACTATTAGCGATTATGAAATTATGTAGTAGGAGAACATAAGTAAGTAGAATAAGTAGAATAATCTAATTTAAATAACATAGCATATAAATAGTAATATGTACAAGATGTAATAGTTGTAATGTTAAACTTAGAGTAGCAGTACTAGATAAACATATTATTGCATTGTAATGAAAAAGTGGCTAGAGTGGTACGACAAGAACAAATATTGAAAGGAAATTATGACAAAAAGAAAATATGAAAAGTAAAAAATAAAATATGAAAAAAATCTTTGATCTTCCTCATGTCAGAAAAAGTAGAATTTAAACAAACATATAAAATTACTAGATAGTCAAGTAGCCAAATAAAACCAATAAATCCAAATGTACACCAAATTGACAATGTAAGAAATAAATTGCCCTAACTACACATACATAATATATACGTAAATAAGTACAAATTGTTACCAATGGGATTGTCAGTCTTTCATTTATATAGGTATATTTATATTGAGTCCATTATACATATGAGTTACGTATAATATCTTTTGAGGGATTGCAAATACTCTAAATATCTCTTAATCACAGGTAATATTAAAGATAATGTTAATTACAACAGTCGAATTAATGAAACGAATGAACTTGTTACATCTATTGAGAAATAACCAAACGGAAGCTATACCAGATATCAAAAGTAAGTATGTATTTATTAATAACTGTAGATCATATCATTTCCTTATAATAAAAGCCATATACCATATCTCTTAGCCGACTTACAGCCCGTACCAGATCAGTATGAACTAGGAAAGAATCATACAATTAAAGTAATTTTTTTTAATATCTTATGTTGCAAGCAATCATAAGATTTTAGCTTTTCTATTATCTAGATCAAAGTAATGCTTTGAATAATAGTTAAACATTTCTAAATGGGTATGTAGGTATAATGTGTTAAACAATATGTTAACAATACCGTAGTATATTTTTACCCTGCTGATATATATGTATGTATAATTTATACAAGTGATTCCGTTCCGTGACGATTGTGAAGATTGAAATCTAAACGTCAATAGTAACAATATTCTACTACACGCTGTACACGTAATAAAAAATATTTGAATATTATAGAATGATACATTTAAATGACAATTATTACTAACTTTACTCAATACTAAATACATATATGAGGTGTCTATTTCAATTATATTTTGTCTCATGAAAATACTACCGAACCGTAATTCTATAATTATTTCGTATTTGAATTTTTTTTTTCTTCGAACTCATTAGTATCCATTGGAAATTAATTTTATGTATTGATTTGAAATAACATAACATTGCAGAGACAGGTTGTAGGTGTATTTTCTAATATTATTATACTTTTCCTTCAATTATAAAATTTTCCATTTAGTTTGTGGCAGAAAGAAAAACAGGACGTGTCTGCCGCTTGTTTTCCCACGCAGGTTGTAAAAGTCAGTGAAGAGATAGGGCTTATTTACCAAAAAAACTTGTGCAGGCGATGGGCTAACACCTAGCAACCTGTAACTGATTCCGTATAACCAATACTTATACTCGTTATACTCGTATATTGCTGCTGAAAGCGTAGACGTAATTTTGTTTCTCCTTCTACCCAACAAGGAAAGACATGTATACATAGACATTAGACATCCACACACATCACATTGCATCCCTAATGGCGTAGCCAGAGAGCATGGAATGCCAAGCGTTGCGGTCCTTCCATATCTACTTCTTTCGTCTAGAACAGAGTCTAGAAACATAAAATATTGCATTCTTTTTAGTGCCCGTCTGCGTAGACGAGCACTAAGAGAAGGAATTTTTGAAAATTTTAATTTTTAGCACCTTCGAGGTTGAACGTTATGTCTAAGCCAGTACGAAGAAGAAAATCCACTTGGACGAAGTCGCTAGTTTCTTTTAAAAACACTACAAGGTAACACAACAGTTTTCAACTCCATTAAAGTGTACATACTTCCGTAAATTTTAGTTAATTTGTATAGACATACTAAGTATTGCGTTACAAACATTGTAGATCAATGTTCATGCAGATTAAACTCAAATCTTTGTCAACTACAACGACAAAGCTAACGAGCATGTATGCGCAGACATTACTCTAACCCGCACACTCATTTGCGACAATCGCCGCTAGCATTGAGGACTGATTGCTTAATTGCTTCGTTTAATCAATTGACCGCTTGAGAAACGCATGCCCGCTTGCCTGTTAGACGCGACAGAATTACTGGAAAGAGTCAAATCGATTGTTTTCATGAGGGCATAACATTGGATAAAAAACAAAGTTTAACAATTAATCCCTCTATAGTTTTTTGTTCCAATTATTTATTTTATTTGTGGAAACAAAAAAAACGACTGCGACTATAAGTACTATATATTATGATACAGCCACAGGTAATAATAAAGAAATTTTTTAGCATCGTTTTGTACTTCGTTAGGACCTGGGTATAGCTGAAGTTACGTAAGCAGTATGTAGGTAAGGTTCCGGAGTCTTTTCTCAACAATAGAGTGAGAAGGAGACAGGCCATTTTCCGTCAAGTGAACGTAAAGTAGTGTAGGTAGCCTAGTGGTCAGGCTACAATTTACAAGCTTACGAGTCCTCTGGTCTTTTTTATGATACGTAGGAGAAACCTTCAAAATGCATCAACACTGTCGGGATGAGATTGGGTTCTGTCTATTTTTATCCATGAAAACTCCTGTGGTGTAAGTCGTCAACGCATTGTCAAGATACATACATACGTACATACATACGTACATACATACGTACATACATACGTACATACATACGTACATACATACGTACATACATACGTACATACATACGTACATACATACGTACATACATACGTACATACATACGTACATACATACGTACATACATACGTACATACATACGTACATACATACGTACATACATACGTACATACATACGTACATACATACATATCTTCACGCTGTATCATCGAGATACTTCAAATAATTCAGTTACGTCTTTGTCTACTGGGTTTTCAACCACTAAAACCGATATTAGTCAGCCGAGCATTTCATATTTCATATGTTTCGGCCTTTGGGTAGTCCAAAACAAAGTATTAAAAAATATTTAGGTCCATAGTTAAAAAAACATTATGTTATATAATAGTGTAAAGTGTGCAGTGTAGGTAGTATGATTTAGTTAATGGTTGAATCTCCCACGGAACACATCAAAGTCTCTCTGTCATTGTGCAGAAATATATCTTGAGCACAAAGATCGCCTTCCCAGCGTCCTCGCAGTACTACAGCGAGATGCACTGTCCTCCTCCTCGGAGTCGCATGGAGTGGCCTGGCTTTAATCACCTCATACGATAAGATACCATAGCCATTTTCTCTGGGCTTCAAGGCTGAAGGCCTCTAACCTGGAATACTGGAATAACAACTGTAACCACAAGCATCATTATTTATTCTCAGTGCACCTTCCAATTTTGCACCTTCGATTCTGTTCCCTAAGCGCATAAATTGTACACTACACCGACGACCACATCCAAGTGTGTGAATATGTCGTATACATACATATATATATATATACGCAAATATTACCTCATTCTGTTTTGAACTTCACTCTCAGAGGACGATTCATAGCAGCTTCGATGTAATTTGCCGTCATATGTAAATTACTCGATCTTATCAGTATTGGTTATTATTATATCTATCAGTATATACTATATTATACACATCACAGTCTAAGTTCTCCCATTCAAATATTCAATGATTCTATTCCTATATATTTAATAGGTTTTACAATTCTGCTATTGACGCACTATTAACATCTACTACTGCCTAGCCAAATTCGTTCTATTCGTTACTAGTTTTCCATTTTAATATATTTTTTCAGGGTCGTAACACTAAATCGATTGTACTGATAGAGTGTACTGATAGATATAACGAAGCTAGTTATGGCTACTAGTGGTCACCGCTATAACAATAGTGAATTATGGCAGCGTTACGTCGAACCTCCAACAGTTGGTAATAGTAATAAGGCGATTTAAAACTAAACCATTTATAATGTACTCAACGAAAATACAGTTTCAGTAAGAGCGGTCGTGATATTATAATCACCGGTTATAGAATGACAAGCGTCTGTTTTTTTGAAGTCAACAGCGGCCAAAAATATATTAGCAACTAGTAACTGAAAAGATGCACGCATATGTATATGTTTTTGCCTTAGCGGTCATTGACAATCACAAAAATGATTGTTTTTAACAATCCATTATAAGATGTATGAAAATATGATTAGTAGAACGAATAGTAAGAATAGAGTATAAATCATTCATTCATAACCTGTAGATCAATGATCCTGTAATTAAATGTTAGCTAAAAGTATATAGTCTCGTGGGGATTGCGTTTACGTCACGATTTGTACAATTCGACAAAAGTTTAAGGTGAGTGAAAGTCAATTTCAAGTTCACTATTGTATGACAAACTATTCATAACATGAGCTTTTAAAACGATGAATAAGTTACTGCAACATATTATTCGAAGGAATCGAAATACGTTTCGATGCGATCGGTAAATCGATTTAGTGTTACGACCCTGAAAAATATATTAAAATGGAAAACTAGTAATTAATACAAAGATTATAATTACATATAGAATGAAATTCCATCCCTTGGATAGACTGATTGAGGTAGACTTTTGTTACACCTCCTGACGGCAAAAACAGCACACTGTGCGGAGCTTGGAAGGGGAGGATTCAATATAGAAATGGTAACAAATCGATTAGAACTAGTTTTTACTGTGCAGTGGTTATTTTTTTATTACACCTTAACAGAGGATACTGCCTATGAATTGCGCCTTCCGTTGTAGGCATCTACTCAATGGTGTAGACATATCAAATAAACTTCCGAAATAAACTAATTTTTTTTGTACAACAATATTTTATTTACAAGAATACCATATTTCATGATGATTGATTTTCTAATAAATAGTTATTTCGGAAAAACGAAGCAATCTGTTTGAGCTATAATGTTAGTAAAACTAGTGCGCTCGTTTCACGCGTAGAATAAACATTTCAGCAGACTTCAATACAACAATTGAGTACAACGTAATAGTGACAACGACAATTTTTTGAGGGCTGACTTTACGTTTCGCTTCTCCCGCAGTTCTAAAAATAATAATATTGATACACTGACACTGATATAACAACAAAAGTTGTTAAGACATACGTGCGAGAATGCACATAAAACCTATGTTATGATAAATGTTAGTTTATGATTTATTTTGTAGAAAACAGTGAGTGAAATTTTATTGATAAATAAAATTTAGTAAAAAAATTAAACCGACTTCAAAAAAAAAGCTGAAAAGTATGAAATAACTATCTTTTACTAATTAAATCTGAAGTATAAAAATAATTTCATAAATACGATACAAATATCGGCATAATAAATTTTGACAGTTACTGAAGTCGACGCTAAGCCTATACTAAACTATTAAACTTTCTGTTGTTGCACATTGATTTGGCACCGACTTTAATAACTGTCTTTAATTCTACTCTATTCTGCTAACACTAACGTCTGTTTAGGACTTTAGTATGTATCTAACGATGGCTAATTCTCCATGGCAAAATTTCAAGAAAACTTGGGGAAAAATTTCAAAAATGGAAAAAATTCAAAACTGTGTAATTAATAACTACGGTCATCCGTGACCTTGATCCCAGTTCAAAGTGTTATCAATCAACGTTATCAATGAAACTGCTATATTTTGTAAAGCTAAAAGTGCGAAAAACCATATTATTACCATCGCGATTCATTTAGAAAAAAGCAACGTTAACAAAAATACCTATTAGCAAATTATTTTTACAATCGAAAGATTTTCAAAGCAAATAGTGTATAAGGGAATCTTGTCTACAATGGGAGATTCCCCGCCGGCGTACAAGGAGTAAAGTTCTCCACAGACAACGGGAAATGCAGCCTTATGTGTTTGAGCAAGATATTCGGCGATAGTTCGACACTTGTACGTAACTATTTTTATTATTAGCTCTGTATGTTTAAAATTTCTAACACATTAAATCCATTTTAACCTGTTACTTGATAGGCTGGCATTGTTATGATGACCGCTTGGACCTTTAGGAGTGTATCATGCAAGTTTTGTAACAGAACTTTTCGTTTTGTCAATGATTTTCGTATGCGCTCTCACATTAAAGATTGCACAAAAGTTCATAAGAACTTAAGACACTTCGATAACACCCGTTTCTTCTCAATCAACGCTTGAAATGAATCCACTTGGTTATTCGACTTATTACATCACAATCAATTAAATATCGACAAGTACCGAGATCAAATTGATCAAATGATCGAGACGATCGATGCGATCATGAATTCTTTGAAATGATTGCAATCGAATGATTGAATCTATCACGACTGACACAGGTCTACGCGCCAGTCGTATTCCGACCTTCAGTTATCGGCCACGCCATGCAGTGTCATTTACTTGTTTTATTCTACACGTTTCACTTATTAAAAAGTTCGTCGTGGCATTTCCTCAAATTTGTAAAGACATAGCTATTGCATTGAGGTAAGTCATGCTGTTTTTAATTTTTATCACGGTGATGGTTATTTGTTACATTCGTTATGTATTTTTTACGATATTTACAGTATATTGCATATAACATTATTGAGGACGATGAATTTTATATTCACTTGAGGCAGAATGGGGTGAATGGGATGGTACCCCGTTCTGCCCTACATGCTTTTGTCAAGATTTTATGTGAATCTATCATTAACTTCGTTCATTTGTTGCTATTATAGATGGTGCGCCACTACAAGAGAAAAACAAACAGGCGATGCTGGTCATCAGTCAACATGCAACGTTTAAAGAGGTATACTCGCAATCGAATGAGGGCTGGTACTCTTGTGTGAGGTGCAAAAAATTGACACATACAACTCTGTCAAGAAAGTACCGGGAAAAGATCAATAATACACGAAATGTCAGTTATTCATCCAAATTTATTTTATAACCTTCAAAGTATGCTCCTTCAGAAACGATACACTTACGCCAACGAATAATCCAATCATCAAAACATTTTTTAAACGCTTTTTCCGGAATTGAGTTCAGTGCTCGCCGCGAATTCTCCTTCATGTCTTCTACCGAATGAAAACGGGTGCCACGAAGTTGTAATTTGAGTTTAGGAAAAAGAAAGAAGTCGGCTGGAGCCATATCTGGTGAATAAGGTGGTTGCTCGATGGTATTTGTTGAGTTTTTGGTCAAAAATTCGTTCACAATGATGGCCTTGTGCGAAGGCGCATTGTAGTGGTGCAAAATCCAAGAATTTTCTTTCCACTAATCTGGCCTTTTTCGTCGAATTTGCTCTCTTAAACGCCGCATAACGCCCAAATAATATTCTTTATTTACCGTTTGACCTTCCGGCAAGAATTCCGAGTGCACAACACCGCTATAGCAAGGAAAACAGTCAACATGACTTTGACTGTTGATTGACTTTGGCGTGGTTTTTTCGGTTTCGGTTCAGTTGGAAGGCGCCACTCCGAAGCTTGTTGACTAGTTTGCATGTCAAACTCGTAAACCCACGTCTCGTCACCACGTAACAATGCGTTTCATGAATGTTGGAACGGAATTGACTCGTTCTACCATGTCCTCAACGACTCTTATGCGATTGAGTTTTCGGAAAAAATTCAGGTCTTTTGGGACTAGCCGAGCGGCAACATGTTTCATACCCAAATGATTATTTAAAATGGTACGGATCAACTCATGAGACACACAAAGTTCGGCAGCTATCTCTCTCAGACTTGAATGAGGATTTTCAGTCACTTTTTCGTTCACTTTTGCGATGTTAACTTCAGTTGCAGACGTTGATGGCCTACCAGAGCGAGGCAAATTTTCCATCACATCTCGACCGCTTTTGAACGCTTTTTACCACTCATAAGCACGTGTTTTTGATAAAGTCGATTCACCTTCTGTAACATTTTCAGTGACTACGAACACGAAATTCCATTGGCGATGCAAAATTTAAGACAAACTCTTTGTTCGATGTTTTTGTCCATTATGAAATTCTCAATATACACTAGAATGATATAACTAAAAACAGCACTGTATTTAATCTAAATAACAGATGCAACTCAAATCCGCACCAAAATGGAAAACAGTTATGCCAATCTAACAACAACAAAAAAAAAAACAAAAAATTGAATTTGGAACCATAAACAAATCATCCATTCCCGATACTTTCTTGACTGAATGTATGTCATGTGCTGGTTTTGGTAGTAACGACGATGAGTCCATATAGATATGTAAGCATTGTACCCAAAAAAATTTAAATTTTTAATCTGAAATGACTTACCCCGTTCAGCATTCCTCATAGTGGGGCAGAACGGGAAAGGAGACTTCTATTTTGATCTGTTTTTCTACTACATTTTTTGTTTTCTTCCAACTTTTTTTGCTTTTATGACATGCCAAATTGTCCAAATTAAATAAAATATAATCGTTGTTGTGTGTTTTTCTCAATTCGTCGTTATATCTCGCTAAAACGATCGTACCCCGTTCCGCCCCGCCTTCCCCTAAGTATATATGGTGTCGTATTATATAGCACAAATTAACATTTCATACTGTTTTAATTTTAACTTACAGTTATTTTATAGTGCCATTATATTTTTTCGAGATAGCATATATTTAATAAAGTGGTAACATTTTATTGCGGAGGATTATACTTTTTCATAGCGATAAATATGCACTATGTTTATTGTTATTTTTAGCAATGAAAAGTGTGCTTTGAAGTGTGCATCTTTGAAGTGTGCATGAAGCGTTAAAAAATTAGGAATATAAACAGTGGAAACGTCATCATTTTTATGTTTCTCTAATATAATTATACATACTTTAGGTATTTTGTTAGGCATTCAAAGCCTTAGCACAGTTTTGTGGCCATTCTAACAACTTTTAAACATATACCTAAGTTTGATAAACCTAATGTCAATACATTCTTCAATTCGAGGACGATTTTATTAATTCCACGATGTGTTTGCTCTACATATTAAAATACTTTTATCAATTCTATGGTATTATGTTATTCGTTTCAAGATTTGAATAAGTTATAGGTAAATTTTACGCATAAAAATATAATGAATTTAAAACTACATCATTGAATTAGTCGCCGATTGCTTTAAGATGTAAGTGACGAGGATAGAAATCCAACAAATCTGAATTTATATCTCACTGCTAGATTACTGAGTTCCCCTCTTAGAATAATGTAGCATACGTAACTGAAGCTATAAATGCCGTCGTTTGCTGGACCAACATTTGTCACTCACAAAATATGACTGTCTGTGCTGTGAAATGTTGTCTATTCTTTTAATGTCCTTATATTTATTACTATTTATTGTTATTTAGATTTACCTTAGAGAGTGCCATTACAGGTGTGAGGTCACTAATTATTGTATTGACTGTAAATAATCAGTCTGCAGGTATCGAGTTCATAACTAAACAAAATAATGCACCAGTTGTTCCTCAAGTTCGGGATATCAAAATGTTTTGCGCTCTATGTAAAAAAGAGTATAAGGAATGCCCGAAAGAAGTAATAACTTCGATTTCTTTCAAACAACAATGGAGTAGATTGGCCAAAAGAGTAACGGTCTGGAAAAGCAGTCATGAGACGTGCGGCAATTAATATGAGAAAAATTGGATACAAAGACATCGCTGGTGATAATTTGATACAATTTCTGAAAATACCATGATTTTACTTTCATATGAATATAAAACACATTAGCTGATTTAAATTTTTCATTAAATTTTTTAAACATTATTTTTGTCCCTTTACTTCCGGTACACTCCAGTAATTTAAAGAACCGGCGAATTCCTGCTGCGTGCGGTCCGCACGTAGTATGGCGTTACGTGATTGGCCGTCACAATATGCGTACTTAGAAGGGGGCTTTTTGATATTGTGAGCTTATTGAGTTCGCGGTTTAGTGACTAATTTGTAGTTTTTATCATTAAATGTTTATTTTTACATTTTACAATAACGTTACAAAGTCATCTCGTTTAAACTTATTGGCTAAACGCCGTCTGAGTCATTTTCTATGGAATTTTTACTAAATTTTTACTTATCCAAGTACTTTCAATAAGTTGGTCGAGTATTACTCGATAATTTGTAGAGTCCACTTTGCTGTGATACTTATCCTTTTAACTCCATTATACCTATATATGTACTACTATCGTGAATACTTTACACGGTTTAACTGTTAGGGGATAGGACACGTGACTAACGAAAATGACCACGGACGGTAGACAGGCGAATTTGGCGAAATTATAGGGGTTCCTTGTTTTACTACAGATTCATTCCCAATTTAACTTGATCGGGAATAGTTCCTGGGATCCTCGATTTGTAAGCAGTCCAACTAGGTACTGCACCAATGGGCCAATCATATACGTATATTAATTTATGGGTACTGATTTGATTTACATAAGTGGCACATTGTATAAATATGTGGAGAACTGTAATTGGCCATCTGTATGTACTTAGTGTTTTAAGTCTATTTTTGCCTGTAATCGCTGTTGTTCTTCTGAATAAATAAAAAAAAATAAAAAAATAAAAATAAATAATAATATTTAAAAATCTTCGTAAAAAACAATGAAACGTTCTATAATTAAATAATAACTACCGATTTTTTTTTTTTAATATACATAACACATACATATAAGAGCCAGATGAAATTAAATTCGCGTACAAATATAGTGTTTCATAGTGAAACTTCCAGTAGATCTGTGATAGGAAAGATGTTACCTACGAAAGTAAAATTTAATATTTATGAACCACAGAACCACTATAGGTACAAAACATAGGTAACAAGTGCATACACATATAGCATATATCGTCAGATAATGATTAACCGACGCGCTACAAGAACTGTCAAAACATAAAAGTTATTAAAAAATCTAAAGATTGAAAAATCAGCTCTACATGAAATTAATTATAACACTGCAATTTTATTGGTCGACCAAAAGCATCCAGGTTAATGTATCCGATGAATATTATCCATACCCGTAAATAAAACTTTAATAAAAATAAAAATAATATACCCACAAATAAAAAATAAAAATAATAAGTGTCGTCTTTTGAGAAACAACCTGTACGTAGGTCTTAGTTTAAAAAAAATACATAGATAGAGCATCAGAAGCTAAGAAGAAAAATCTAAGACCAACGTACAGGTTGCTTCTCAAAAGACAATACTTATTTTTTTAATTTGTGGGTATTTTATTTTTATTAAAGTTTTATTTACGGGTATGGATAATATTCATTGGATACATTAACTTGGATGCTTTTGGTCGACCATTAAAATTGCAGCGTGTATACACACACATTAAACCATAATATATATTATATATTATATGTATACAATAGTTATAGTGCAACTATACTGTCGTATGTTGTAAATATACATGATCCTACTAATATTATATATGCGAAAGTTTTGTTACTATTTCACGCAAAAACTACTAAACGGATTTTGATGAAACTTTACAGTATATAGCTTATACATTAGAATAACACATAGGTTATAATTTACACGCGAGCGTAGGCGCGGGCAAAAGCTAGTTACAATATAACTATTTCTCTATTGACTCCTTATGACAAGACAAAGAAGCTTCATATATTTAATAAACAAAGTGTTTAGCGGTCAAAGGGTCATGGCGATACCGAGGGCTTTATACTGTGACTTAGTCTAGTGTTTCATACAACACATACTTAAATATTTATATTATTCTTATTTCTCCGTAGTATATCTAGCAAAATTTATAAAACAGAAGACTAAGTATGACCTTGTCGCTTGTCTTACTGTCGCAGACATTTTTCACAGTTTATTTGTACATAAAAGATACCTAAAAGCAAATTACAGACATGATTTTCTTTGTTTTTAGTATTTCAAAATTGGAAAAACATTTCAGTCTGTCTGTCAGAGTCATTTTTGTCAGACTCTTGGGTAAATGTAAATAACTATTTGGAACGTCTGTGTTAGGTACTGGTCCAGCAAACAGACATAAATTTTAAACATTGAGTTCTGATTTTGGGGGTTAGCTTTGGAGACAAATACATTCATACATACATATCTCACGCTGTATCCCTAACGGGGTAGTCAGAAAGCCTGGTGCGCCAGGCGCCATATTTATTTCGCTTCCTCTCAATCAATCAATCTCATCATTCTTCTCGTAAATTTTCACCTAGGTATGCGAGTGATTTTGACATTTCCGTCAGCTATTACTCTGGCTATTTGAGCTTCGTTGGCCTTGATATTCCTTGGCTTCTTCTATCACTCACTTTCGATTTGGAAATTTTCTTACTTAGTCTTTCATCAGTCATTTTTTCTGTAAGTGCCCGAACCATCGAAGCATTCCTTTCTTTAATTTTACAATAACACTGTCGTGCAAGAGTATCTCTTTATTGCTTATTTTGCCCGAAGGGGTGACACCGCACATACTTCTATTATTATTATTGGAGACAAATAAAAAGTAAACATTTTTACGAGTTAATGCTACAAGTTAAACTAGAACTTGTAGCATTAATTAGAAATAAATAATATGCGAATGTTTGTCTGTGATTTTGAAATACTTAAAGGCTTTTTCTTAAGTTCATGTAAATTTGTACTTTACTAAAATTCAAACACGCGTTTTAAAAAGTTGTGTCTGTCTGTTTGTTTGTCCGCGCTAATCCCTCAAATGACTGAACCTATTTTTGCGAGACTTTCATTAAATCAATAGCTTATCACTACTAAAATCTATTCATAGTCAATGATAAACTAGGCAATGCTACCAATGATACTGATAAAATTATTGCATTTAATATTAAATGATGAACATTAAAAAAATTTGTTTTTGTATAATAAGATAACAATCTTAATATAGAAAAGCAGCATATAATAGCTTAAGGTGTCAGAAATATACCATGAAACCTAATTAAAATATTCGTTATATTGATTATAAGTAATAATTTAAGTACAATAAAATCTTTTTATATTCATTAAATAACTAATATTCCATAAGCGAAGAAATGACTATAATAACATAATGCAGGAAACTATTTTGTACAATATAGCCTACTTAACAAATAAATAAAGACTAAAATTAAAACTATCTTATTCCAAAATGTTTAAATTAGATAAAATAAATGTTAAGCACATTAAAAAATAATATTGCTTGATGTATCGAATTAAATATCTCAATTGAGAGGTGGTCTTTCGGTTTATAAGTTTAATGTATTTAATATATCTTCAATAATTGTTATTAATCATTTACGTCAGAAGCTGCAAGTATCTCGACATTGCCCTTTTTAATACAGGCTCTTTGCGGCGGCAGATTTGATTTAAAAAAATACTTAAAACGTTTACTTTGGAAAAATACATAATTATAAATTTGAATTGAGAAACCGTTATATGAATTTGTGATACTTTTATCGTTTTCCAAGCAACTTAATAGCAAAATCAGTACTACAAAAAGTATGTGTGCTTTGTCCCAAAAGTTAAAAGGTGTTTCCAAATACCGTTTTATAATTAGTAACACCTACATCTGACCAGTTTATTTTCAGTCCTTTTACTTGACATGATTGTGGTCAGCTACCGAATTAAAACACGCCCAAATCCGAATTTGTATACAAATAAACAAATACTTTTCTCTAATGATTTCTTAAAATAATTACATATAATTAATGCCTTATTTATGATTACATTACGCGTTCTGCATTTGAAATTAATGACTATTTTATAAACATTAACCGTAATCATATTGATATTGCTCTAAAGTTAACCCAAACAACGAGTTGTTGGAACATCTAGTATTTAAAGGCATTTCAATTTATAAATATTATACATTGTTGCGAGATTACTAAGTAACAAACAGATACACATTTAACACATCATAAAATAATACGTACAGTTACAACGTTGGGTAACGGACAACAAACCGTTATGTCGCTTTCAGTTAAATATATTTAACATCACAGCATTTAACATTCGGGATGGACAGCTGCAGGGTCAGCAGGCCGCAACGAAATCACATTTTAACAAACCTTTCGCAGTAAATATTTGTACTTATCAAGATCAGTGAGGTCTAGACGACGCTTAAGAGGGTACCCTACTACTTCTCATAAATTCGATCGTAATCAAAGGTCGAAATTCAACCGTAAATATAAATAGGCATAAACTTATAACATGAATTTTTTGGCGACATTCTCTTAATGAATTCTGTGCTACGCTGTTTGATCCAAGGAGGTGACATATCGGTATGATCATCACAAACCACCCAAACAAACCACTATGAGTTTAATATTGACAGTCTTTTCGACATTTGCATTATGAACGTAAACAATAAGTTATTTATTTAATTTAATGTGTTTGTAACACATTACATAATAAGTTTAGTTTTCTGCACTTCTTCTCCAAATAAACTTTAAATATTCCAAATCTCACACTCCTCCGTGCGCGCAATATTCGTAAGGGATCCGAGGTTTTCACTTCACGTATTAATATAATGATGATTACTACATAAACGGTGACCACGTTTACGGCTCTTCACGTATCCGCTCTCGATTATTCAACGCCCGATCTCGATGTGACCAATTAAATCACAGCACATCTCGGACCAAGTAACGATTGATGGAGCATTTGTTCTAAAAGCGTGTCCTTAACGTGTTCTTTTTCTTTTGACCGACTTTCTAGATTTTTACTAATGCGCGTGACTGACGAAGGCACACTACAACGATAGAAGCTGAACATGGCATATTTTTATGAATACGAGTAACCAAAACACTTAAGATTTACCAGTATTTCGCTAATAATTATTTCATGATCGACACATAAGCTGATACGAAATATACTAACAGTGTGAGGTTGCCTTACTTACTATCGCTGTTTTACTCGTGGTTACACTCAATAAGGTAGAAAGAGACAGGAAAATTCGTTTGACACACGGTGGTAAGAGCAGTAACTTATTATGACTCCGTTCATTCATGGTTCTTGGTCCAAGCGGCACATCGTCCCGCGCCCCGTAAGATTTTGTCACTTTCATTCTCATTATCAAATTACGCAAACCGTCAAGGCTTAGTGGTCTATGAGTAGTGGGTGCTTATAAATGGAAAAGGATTACTATTGGCTAAGGTTCAGATTAAAAATTTTAAACTTGCGCGTTGCATTATAAAATATCTAAAACAGGAAATTTAACGCGATTACCTTTTATTTTGGCTTGACGTTTCGACCGCGTTGCAACCGCTGTGGTCTCAACAAAAGCAGTTTGCTTAAAACCACTAGATAAGGATCAGATTGCTTCACGTTGTATAAAATTTTGTAAAATTGATTTATAAAATTATGCAACACTACGATATATTTATAACACAAGTAATTCGCTATGGGTATTCACTTATTAATTATTTAAAGCGTCACTTTACAAGTTTAAATTTTTAAGATATTAATTTTGTATTTTCTACATGAACACTTTTTTGGTTCGGTTATTCGGTCAGTATTTTTACTAAAATACGCGAGCCGAGCGAGCGTACTGCGGCAGCGGCCGGCGAAGACCAGATCAGAATCCGCTCTATAAGTTCACTTATATAAATAAACCTACCAACACTTACATAAACTTTCATGATTTTTCTCTGATACCAGAATATTAATTATTTCTTTTTTATTCTCCCTACACTCCCCTAATCGTCTCTTACAAGGGAAGTACACTAAAGCACTTCCAAATCATAAATTACACGTTGCTAGCACATTGCCTACAGAAGATCTCTTATAACCAATTCTATCTCTTGGTCGACTTCTTCAACCTAAAGACATGCAGCTGACATATGTAGCGACCTGGCGATGCTAAAAGTGGCGAATTGCGTTTTAGTAGAATATAAAGCAATTTGAAGGCATGGCTCGCCAGTCGCTTACATACCATCGCCCTGCCATGCCACTTTGTACTTGTTAAATAGCGTAAGAAGAAATATAAACTTTGACACCGACATGTAATTTACTATTTGGAGTTACAATAAAAGAAGAAAAATGAACACGAAGAAAATCCCTAAACATATTTTGCATATTCTTTCCTGTTCGAGACTAGCATACATATATTACGTATATAAACCTATGCCTTAGCTGCCCTACTGAAGCCACTTATGATTTAAAAAAATCGGAACGTTAGGTTTAATCCGACTAATATCGGCATAAATTGGAGAAAAAGATAAAACATGTCTAAGTGTGAACACGTGCTAACACAAAGATTAAAAAGGCGGGCCATTTAGTCAGTCTTCTCCCTTTTCCATACGCGGGTGGAAAAGTATGTTGAAACTCGGCTGCTGACAGTCATGGATAATAGTCGACACTTGTCTGACACATTTGGGCCATATAAAAAGTCTGTTCTCTTCTGATTAACGAGGATACTAACTTCTCTACGCATTGACCATAGTATTTTGAGAGTATTGCATCCGTATTAATTGATCTTACCTAAATCTAATATTAAGTTTTAAGTGTATGAGAATATTCTTTAAAAAACAAGACTAAAAGATTATTAATTTTTCATTAACAAGACATCGTGCCTAATATTGCAATAACTATTTTATAATACATACATACATACTTTACGTCATGCCGTATCCCCAGTGGGGTAGTCAGAGAGGACGGAGCGCTAACCTTCGCAGGCCTCACATACTTCTTTCGCTTCCTCAAATCTCATCATTCTCGTCACACATTTTCGCCTCGGTATGCGAGTACTTTTGACATTTTCGTCAGCTAACATTCTGGCTATTTGATCTCCGTAAGTCAGCCTTGGTCTTCATTGGCTTCTTTTACCACTCGCTTTTCGCTCTGTAGATTTTCTTCGTCAGTCTTTCATCACGCATTCTTTCCATGTATCCGAACCATCAATGCATTTCTTTTTTCTTTTTAATAATATTGAATAATATTTTTAAATAAGCCATGTATCCCTGCTATATCTGTATCCTTACTTTCTAAAAACGCAACATCGTCAATTTTCCCTGTTCTTTTTTTTCAGCGAAAATAGCTGTACTTTCTATTTCAAATGCACGCAGAATGGCTGCATATATAGTCCGTCCTCTCTGACTGCCCCGTTAGGGATACAGCGTGAGAATATGTATGTATGTATAGTCCATTATGATCAGTATACCATTTACCACTTCAATACAGGCAAACCCGTGGTTAAAAATGAATACATGTATTCAAAATTAAATTGCAATAACCTTAAATACATTATAATAGCCCCATAAAACACAAAGAGCTAAGTATGATAACAGAATTGCCTATAGGTGCTTTCTTTGATCCCAAACTCATTTCTAATTGAATGAAACAACAATTATAAAATATTATACGAAGGATTCGTATGTACCATGAAAGCTTATTTTTTTGTGTTAAAAACGATTGTTTTACACGTGTTTATAATTTTGTTATAAATGCTAATTGTAACAACTACCTACTTTATGTATTCATATGGGAAAATATGAAAGAAAATTTTTGATTTCGGCAGGTTAGCGGCGCCAATTTTATATATCTGAAAGTTGTTGTGTAAGATGTGTGAGTGACATATAAATGGGTGAACTCGTGATTGGATTTTTACCGTTTTTAACCTTAGATCATGAAGTTTCGTCGAATCAACGACGCAGATTTTGAAAAAGCTGTTAAATTTGCGCTAGCGATCGTATAGTCACGAACACCCTCGTAATCTCAGGTGATAAGGTGTTCCAGCGGTGAACGATATCTTTTTTTGCTAGAGGGACTCTATGCTCTCCAGCAACCACGTCTCGTCGAAACAGCGAAGATTAGTAACAACGCGATTATAAGTATTTTTTCAGCATGTTGCATTTTCACTACGATTTTCAATGGAAATGTTTCTTTGAGGAAAAAAAGCAAATATGTACCTTTTGTCACTCCGGAAAAAGAAGGATAACGAAGTTATTACACTAACACATATATAAACAGAGATTAGAAAATACAAGTGTATCACAATTGTATTCGTTGGTAAAAATTATTAAAGAAATTGTTTATTTGCTCAATTGATTTTAGTATTTTACGTTTTATTTTGTAGATATTTTCAAACTTTGTTACCTAGAAAAATATAAATTATGTAAGTGTTGATTGTACATAAAAAAGTTAATTTCAGTTAAAATACTCAATTATTATATGAACAAATTACAGATTTCATTCTGCGTAAGAATCTTTTAAATATTTGAAATAAAGCACGAGTAAAAAAACATTTATTCTCATTAAACTTCTTAATATACAAAAAACGAGAAGTGTCGTGGGACCTCCGGATTATGTATTAAATAACAGGCACAATGAAACAAATTAACAACGTTTGAGAATAATTAAATGAAAAAAAGATATGAATAAATGATGATGGCAATGAAGCGATCCGAACAACATCTTTTAATTATAAACAAAACTTACATATAATACGCGAACAGTATTGCGTGATTTAATTTTGGGATCACTTAATATATGATGTGTAAACTTTCGATGTTAATAAAAGGTGATAATATTTAAAATAAATCAACCACTTGTTGTCATGCCACTTCCTCATCTATCCTCAACATTTACTGAATCATTTTCACAATTCATTCTTAATTATTATAATAACGATAACAAGAGTTTGAAAATAGTGAAGACAGGTATTATGATGCGCTGAATACAACTGAAGCGCACGCCTATACGTAGATCTACCCTTGTAAACACACTAACACACGTACTATAACAAAAGTGTCATGACAGTCGAAGTCTTCGGCGTAGCTCTTTTTCGCAGTGTCTGGAGTGTAACGCTCGGTAAGGAACTTTATCCTAACAGTTTGCTAGCTATAGTCGAATCGGCGAAGGCTCAAAGATAAATTGGAGATAAAATAAAGTTAGCGATCTAAGGCACAGTATAAACGTAACAGTAGGATCACTTCATAGAAATCCAGCGTGCGCGGTTTGTATGTATGCGCGCTAATACACACATGCGCCACGCACACAACGGCAATATTTTGGGCAAATATGGGCAATTATTGCAGCAACAGTCGGGGTCGCATGCGACGCAAACATGCGACCGCTTCCGTTTGTCTTTAATTTGGTCGTCACATCATCACAAATACAAAAATGTCTAAATCACTTAAACGAACGTATTTTATGTCCTTAAAAGCCTAAATAATTTTTGTAATTCGAATCGAAAGTTATCATTCTTCAACATAACTACAAGAAATTAAATATGAACTAACAAACATAAAAACTTATCTGTATGCATTGTTTTTCATTATTATGTACTAAATGTATAACTAAACGAAATGCTCTCCGCATCTCACGCCCAACGAAACACCCTACGAATCCGGCCGTGATAGGCAATTCCGTTACGCATGAGGCGGAGTCGGTCTTTTTTTCTACATATTCTCTAAGGTTAAAATGTAGTATTTGTGAAGTTGTCCATAATGTTATTAGTATGGGTGTGCTGAAGTCTATTGTGACGATTGGTTTATTAACAGCTACTTAGTATCTGTTAAGTTGTCCATAATTTTAATAGTATGAGTGTACTAAAGTCTGATGATAACGCGGCACTGTGATTGGTTGAGAAATGACATTAGTAATTGAACTACATGACGTTTAGAATTCGACGATCAATCGGTAATTTTGTGGTAATGTGTTAGTGATGGATGTCAATGAATAAAGAGCTACAATTCGTTGGTATAATCGTAATGATGACCCTACTAATATTATAAACGCGAAAGTTTGTGAGGATGGATGTATGGATGTTTGTTACACTTTCATGCAAACATTACTCAATGGATTTTAATAAAATCTTACAATAATATAGCTCAGCTCATACATCAGACTAACACATAGATTATAATAGAAAAATATTGTGTATTTTTGAACTTCGCGCGAACAATGTCACGGGCAAAAACTTGTATAAATTAAGTATTAAAATTCTTCAGGAAATTTTGAGAAAATAGCGACAAAATTTGAAGCATTGACACCGTTATTCCATATGCACACCAGACGTATCAATATAGTGTTTTGTGGGTGCACAAAATGTCGTTATATTTAAAATATTCAAAGTAATCTCGAGCAAATAACTGTGTCTTTGGCGCGGTAGTAATGCATCTGATTTCTAAGCTGAAATATCCGGATTCAATTCCTGACAAGATTAATAAGGAAACGAAGTTTTTTAATTCTCTTGCAATCTGGGTGATATTGGATGCTTCCTTCTTCGTTGTGTGATACCATAGAACAAGCCTAGTGCTCAATTCGGGCACAGGTTTGAGATCATACAATTGAAGTAATTGC
Organism: Zeuzera pyrina; assembly: GCA_907165235.1. NCBI lineage: Eukaryota > Metazoa > Arthropoda > Insecta > Lepidoptera > Cossidae > Zeuzera > Zeuzera pyrina. The sequence goes on along the minus strand of OU015625.1, from coordinate 18,671,713 downwards.
CTGGTACAACCATTGGTATATAAAAAGGTTATGGTATCAACTTAAGAATAACAACGATAAAAACCGAGTGCACGCATGAAACACAAACAGTTTAATTTTTTGAGGTCATACAATTGATGTAGTTGTCTGGAGCAATTATTAATATTATTAAATAAAAGTTGTGGTATTACTTTTTGTTAGATTAATGACGTTTAAAAACCGAATACATCACAGATCTACCACCATGCATGAAACGTAAATAATTCACATGGAGCCCATCATTTGGAGCCATAAATGGTTCCAAACGCCAGGTTAGTACTAAAAGTCATAACTTGATCATCGCATCCCCAAATCAAATTTAAAAAAAAAACCACAAAGAGTCGACACGCATTAACGCTGGGTTCTGTGGCAATTATTGATAAAGTAAGAATTTTATTAAAAATATAGGTCCAAAATAATAACTATTTTATTATTTATTCTTTTATTTTTCATTTCAGGTTTCGATAACCAATTTACATCACAGTATTTTTCTGTTCGATAGACTTAAGATACCGGAATAAAACAGTTGTCACATACGGATAGACAGACGTATAAAGAGCCGGACAGACATTCACTTATGTACATGACGACATTATAGAGGTTTTATTTTGTCATTTTTGCTATGGAACCCTAAAAACGATTGTGCTATGAAAATGGTACCCACATCAGAAAAACAGAAAGAGGTTTTATTATTGCCTTCCATAGGTATATCTGCATTTTAATAGCAGTCCAATGTCTAATCTATAATAAATAATATCGTTACTATCACGCACCCACCATGTTCCCTCAAAGTTGCGAGTGTTGATGAAAATTTTATTGATATTATCCCAGTTATTGATTTTGTTCGTCGATATAATGTATATAATATTATAACTTATTTCTTGTGCTCTTCGTAGTATTTCAAAATCAAAGTCAACTCAATTTATTCAAGTAAGCAATTATAAGACATTTTTGAACATCAAATCTACTATAATTTCTGGAAAAAACTTCACTGACTGAAAAGGATGCCACAATTATTGCAATCATTGTTTGGTGCGTTATTTTCTAGTAAAATGGTAACTCATCTGCTTATATAATGTAAAATATTGTATGTTTAAAGAAATATCGGTATATCTTAGTGTCTTCACTTCTGAACGCGTATTGATTAGACAATCATACTATAAAATAAACAATTTTGTTGAAGACAAAACAATAATCTGGGAATAACCTTCTCTGCACATGCATGTACTGGCTTTCTAAACATTGCATTGTAATATTATAAATTTATTGTAAAACGACGTTGAAAAAATTGTACTTGATTGAATTTCTTGTCGGTTACTCTGTGTCCAGGTTTTTTTTGGAACAGTCTTAAATTAGGTTTGTCGTTCAAAAACACTTTGTAATTGGGTTTACTTGAATAAATTGATTTAACTTTGAAGGGTATTATTATGTCTATGATATTTACTTCAGTAGCAGTTTTCATTTAAGAAATTAGAATTAAACACCTACGTAACTTTATTTCGATTTGATATGAAATATGTACTGACTTATTCATGTTCAATAGATTTCACACAGTATTACAACAGTTAATTCTAGCTTCCACTCTAGTATACCCTGTAATATGGATAATGAGGTTGAGATATATAACAACAAAAAATCGTTATATGTTGTGAGTGTACCATAGACATAGCATTAAGTACCAAATAACCGTACTGAACTACAAAAAGAAACTACTAAAAGAATTACTAAAACAATAATTTAGAATATGACGGTTTGCAAATGTACTTGTAGGATGCATGTAACATGACCGGACATCCCATCCATACACTTCTTTGCGGTTATATAGAAATCTCCAGCAATATTTCGGCGACTATATACTTTAGTGATACAAGCCATGTTCGGATTTTTTTCAGCAAATGTAGCGAGAGTAACAAATAATGTATAATTTTCACTCAGCCATAAAAAGAGGAAGATCTTTGTGAATTTATTCTCTATATAACTATTTGTGCATTTATCTACTTTCTACATTTATTTTTAAATTGAAAAACCAGTTGCATATTAACTTACTCAGCATTTTAAATTCCGTTATTTTAAATTTCGTTAGTAGGTTGACGTAAAATTTTTCATAATTTACCCAAAGCTAGTTGCGAACAAATATTATAAAAGATAAAATAAGAGGAAAATATGTAATTTAAAAATTAGAAATTAACTCGCGCATAGATGGTCCCGCACGAATTTTATGAAATGGTTGGAGATCTATAACACTACAACTTTTGTTACATGTTTTGTAAATTTAGGTAAGGTTTTATATTCATTGAAATTTTCAAATATGTAGGTCTGCCCAGCTCTTTGCCCGTCGGGGTCGCGGAAGATTACGGAATTGTACCCGTTACCCCGGTACCAAGGCTCTCGAGGAACACCGTCAGGTTTTAGTGGGTAGCCCGGCATTGCACCTTACAGCCGGGAGTCCCCCACATATCCCCCTGCCATCCCCCATGGCAGGACGGAATGCATAAAGAATTTCCTGACGCAAAAAAAAAAAAAAAGTTCTGCCCAGGTCTGATAGTTTACGAGAATTAGCGGGGGGGGAGTTTTATGGCCAAGTCTAGTTGTAGTACCCAGTTTGTTCCAACTTTAATTCTCCTCTGATTTTTTAAATGTTACCTATTGCAACTTATGTGAATTAACAAACGTCATCATACTAAATTTTAAGTTATACGTCACATAATTTCTGAGAAAATCGACTGAACGAACGCATGATTGGTCATTTAAGAGTTCCATTTTCTAAAAGTTAGTTCTAAAACTTAATCAAAATAGGCGTTAAATAATTAAATGATAATTGATTATAAATAATAGTGTGAAAGTGCGTACTCCATTGTCTCGATAAAAACTACCTACCTACCTACTTTTTAAAATTGTTTTTAAATATAAAAAATAAATTAATCAATTACCCCGTTGGGAATACAGCGTGAAGATACGTATGTATGTATATATGTATGTATTAATCAATAAATTTATTGCCAAAAATTAGTTTCAACTGACAAAAGTATTTTAGCGCTTCTGTGTTTAAGACACAGTGTAACTTCGTCTTTACTAATTGCTAAGACGGAAATGTCAAAAGCACTCGCATACCTAGGCGAAAATGTGTGAGGAGAATGATGAGATTTGAGGAAGCGAAAGAGGTGTGTAAGGACCGCGACTCCTGGCGCTCCGACCTCTCTGACTACCCCGTTGGGGATACAGCGTGAAGATATGTTATGTTATGTTATGTTTTACTAATTGCTAAAAATTTTAATTCCGCTTCTTAGTAAATAATCCACGTGATATTATTATTTTAAGAGATCAACGTACCAACGTACCTACTCTTTTAGGTTATACTTAGCTGTTTTACAGATATCAAAGGCAAGTTTAAAAAATAAGGCTATTTTAAAAAGCTACGCCATGATGAGACTGAGACATATTTGTAGTAGAGTATTATAACTTATAATATGTATTTGTATGTGCGTACATAATATTTATATATTATTTAATATTCAAATGAAGGTATTATTTTTATGAAGACAATCGTTTATCTCAGATTTATTCATAGATGTGTCATTTCCGAAAATATTGACAAAATTGAGAAAAGTAGTGAATATAACTCTAAATTCCAATAAATAAATTCCTAAATTTTCTGATTAATTCCCATTTCTATTTTTTATTTCATATTTATTCCCGTTAATTTGTCCCATTGTCACATTAAGTACATACCTAGGTATATATTTTTTACAATAAAGCATACCTGAAATTACAAAAGTAAGATACAGTCGATATTGTAATTTAATTAACATAAAGCTATTCTATTACTTCCAAGAAATATGAAGAGGATATTATAATGTTCAAATTAATAATCTTACAATATTAAATAAGAAGTTTAATAAGCAAAACTATAATAAAGTTCGTAGTAAAAAGCTAAATTAACTAATTTAATATTAGTCAAATTCATCTACTGAGAAATGTTAATGATACGTACCTACCTCATACATATACTATATTACAATGAAAATATTAGTGAAAATTAATATTACGATTAAAATAATATGAAAATATAAAAATAAACAAAAAATCCACAAGAGATCAATCCTAAAAATGCTTTATACAATACTACAGTTTAGTTAAAAATTGGCGAACATTCGAAAAAATTGAGAGCAAGCTTACTAGATTTTTGTACAGATCTTTCATTTTAGGAGGCGGAAAATAGATAATTCTAGATTTTATAAATATCTTAAAATTGTAAATTTAATTGAAAATAGTTAAGAAACAATCTAATAAAAGTAAAGGATATTTTGCTGATATTTCGGAAAATGCGCTTGTATAGTGTATTACGAACTCCTTACAGTTTACGTAAACAATTCAGAAACAGTTCTCACTTAAAAATTAGAATTGAATAAAGTTATGTATCAGTGCGTGCATTAATATTTGTGGGCATATAACACTGGAATTAAAGACCTACGTCATTACATTTATTTTTAAAATTGAAAAGCTAATTAAATATTAACTTACACAGCAACTGTTCATTCGCTCATTGTTCATATAGTCCAAATCCAATCCAATTCAGACTTATAAATTTTTCACAGGTTGACACTCAGTTAATCTATTCCACGGCACTATAAAATTCACGAATTGCATCCAATTTGTAAGGATGCAGAACACTTTGGCAGTTAAAAGTTGTTCGTCAAAGTTTCCGAAAGTTATACGGAGCTTACGAAAACGTGTAACGGTAACGAACGACAGTTGTAGACTAGACTACACAGTACAGTACATATGACGGGCGCCGGTTTGTGTGCACCCTCTGTTGCCGCTATAATCATGCCGTTAAGCTCGGAGCTTTCATGATAAACAGACTATGAAAAATATATTTTTTTATTATGGGCAAACACAGTTTGGCAATTATTGAAAATAACTACAAGCAACACTTTTCGAGTGTTGAGACGTAGCTTTGCGTGAACCCGTGTGACCCACATACTACGTATACTTACGTCGTCGTTACATATCAAAGTTTAATGGGATAAATGAAAGTCAATATTGAATTATAAAGCCTGTTTTACTTATATTTCTTTCTTTCAAACTCGTTTATAAGACAACAATCGAATAATCGATTTTGAGAGAAGAGGAATAGAGCGCCCACATAAAAGAAATTCTTTGTTCACCCACCAACTTACGTTAATGACAAAATTATTTGTACATGTACTTCCTCTCTATCTTTCTAATCTCAAGTTATTTGTTTGTTCAAAATTTTCTGAGTATTCTGAGAAATGGTACTTAAACTTACGATCTCTCACTGAAATTTTTCAATATTCATACAAAAGAGAACAACAGCTAACATTTTGTTAACAAATTCAAGGATTTAAATATTGCTCAGTGTTTTGAAACCTTCCCAAATCTACAAAATAAATTCACACATTGTCCTTATCAAAACACTGCTATTAAAGTGCACTCAATGATTTTAGCTAATTTCTATATTTGTTTTTTTTCCAGATAAAAAATCAGAATTAATGTTTCTTAAGGTAGCGCTTCACATGGCTATTTGTATTTGCGTATTTGGCATATTTGGCAAACAATTACCAAGTGTGGACAGTATATTTGACAAAGTATTGGCCTTATTTGCGTATTTGACAAATATGGCCAATACCAAATACGCGTTACCGTGCGCTTGTCGGTTTCTCGACGCACATCAAAGGGGTCAAATAGGCAAATACGCAAATAAACCGTCTACACCACTGGCTCCCAAACTTATTTTGTCTACTGAGTCGAGAGCTCATGCAGTCGTTGTCTAAGATGCCTCCTAGCTAAATGTAATTACATTACAAATCACCCCCCAGGCCTCTACACAACGCCCCCATTTTTTTTCTGGGTCTCTTACCGCCCCCCTTTAGGCCTGCAGCGCCCACAAGGGGGCGTTATCGCCCACTTTGGGAATGGCTGGTCTACACAATGGCCATATTCAAAAGCGCACGCGCCGTGGATCTGTATGGACGTGCAGTATTTTGTGTCTGTGTTGTTGTGTTGTGAGCGCGAACAAAAATTATTGAATATGCAAATTTTTAAGCATAATCAGCATCCACCAGCGCCTTGCTCTCCATGGTCTTTTCACTACTTTGTATTTTTTCACGCACTGCATGTAATAATTACATGCATTTAAATAATAAAATCCCGCTGCAAGTTGAAACACGTCCATAGTTTTGGTGAACACATTTCCTTCTGCTGCCAAATGTTTGTGTGTTTGTTATTTAGCTGCCATGTATGGATGGTCGTATTTGCCTGTATTTGCATGTTTGCAAGTACGTAATATATTTTTCCAAATACAACAAACACCCAATAGCGAACACAAATAGCCATGTGAAGTGCCACTATTATGTGTATCTTTTTCATGGGGTACATTTTTTATTTAGATATGACAGACATAATAATTCATATAATTTATTGCATTGCATATCTTATTTCTATCTACATTAATATTACACAAAAAAATCAACCGTTTACAAGTTAAGTACGAATAAAAGTACAATCGCACCGTAAAATGTTTACTTACATAAGATGCGATAAGATGACTCCCGCCCGGCAAAATTATAACTTGTTAGTATCATAAATATGAGTGGTTTACTTTTTAGGGTTTCCAAGCCAAATAGCATAAAACGGAATCTTCATAATTTCGTTCTATCGGTCTGTTCGTCTGTCTACATGTCTCAGCCATTTATTCAGAGACTATTGGTCACAGATAACCTACCCCACGGACATGTAGCGGAAAGAAGCCGTAGTCTGTCGTGCATGTACACGATTGATCATATAAATTTAAATACAAACGCGCCCTCGTTTTGTAGTAACCAGGAAGCAAATACGTAGCCTGTGTCTAAATGGTATCGAAAAAAAAGAATATAATTTCGCTGTAAAATGGTGTAGAAGTGACAGTCATAAAACTCAAAAAAGTATTTTCAAAAAGGAGAATATCATCTTTCATTGGTAAGTACAAAATTGAGACTACTTTATAACAAAAAAAAAATGAGTAGAGTTCTAATGATACTTGTTGCTGCTAAATCTTAGATCAGTGTTTGACCTTGTCTAGCACACTATAATAATATAATTTCATGTCGTTCCTCACTCTTTACAAGACTTCACAACATGTGGATTTGCGAAGAAACTTATCGATATGTAGACTTGCGAAGAAACTTATCGATATGTAGATTTGCGAAGAAACTTATCAATATGTCGATTTTGTCGATCTTATTCTTTTCCTAATATTACAAGTATTCATTATTGAGATATTCATTATCTATAAATATTTTTGGTTTCAATGATTGTTTTTAAATTGAAAATTTAATGATTTCGACCATAAATTTATTATTTAAGATAATGTTTAGTATTAAGTTTGTAAATATTAAGACATTAAGATATGTATGTACTCGCTTGATGAATTGTAATAAATCCCTCGCTTGTGGCCAGACCAGCAATGTGTATTTTAATTTGAAAATAAAGAATTTTGTTTTGATTGTCATAATTTTTCTTTTTTTTAATTCATGAAAAGAATTCCTATACCTATTACATCGATATATTATACAATATCGACATGCATAATCTCCTTTTCTTTTCGTATATGACGTTACCAGTGCTCTAACCTTGGCAGTTATAGTTAGCTTAGAAAATTCAAAAACATTACTTATCTTGTGGTAGGTGGTCTGAGACACAGTAACTACTCAAATGAACTCAAATAATTACGATAAATTGTCAGACTATTGTCAATAAACATACAACATAACGAACTTGAAATTTTTACAATGAATATTATCTTTATAAAATTGAAAAAAGTATACACAATAACAAAAATATACGATCTTATAACGTGATAAAACTTCTACGAGTAAAGTCTCGGTTAGAATTAGATTATTTTATTCACAAACATTAAGTTTTGAGTACTAACTCACCCTAGAACTACTAGGTAGGTAAATTTTTTCGGACTATTCAATGTCAAAACATAAGTGGTTATATACAATTCATCAAAAATATTATGCTTTTTGTCTTAAATTTACGTGTATTGTAATACTTATTAGCGAACTTGAATAAATAATTAAATAAAATCTTAGAAAATATTTTAACTTAACAAAAATATAGATCTCTAAATCTCGTTAGAGCTTTCGATCAGTGAAATTGTTTCAGTAGTTTTTTAGGGTTTCGTAACGAAATACCTAAAATAGAACCCATATAAATTCGTCCTGTCTGTCTGTCTGTCTGTCCGTATGTCACAGGCATTTTATTTATTACACAGATATAAAATAAGATAGGCACTACACAGATGAAGGTACAATTTTAAAAAACTTAATTTCCGAGAGGAACTCCGTACACATTAAAGAGGAATGAAACAAAAATTTCAGTGCGTATAAGCGTGTGGGGTATCCTTAGATAAGTCTTCAATATTGTATAGAGGATTCAAAAAGACTTTCTTATTTAACAGTTGCTGAGATATACAGTCGAGAAAAAAGGGTTCCCCCTGTAACTTTTTACTTCTAAAATTCTAAAAAAAATTTAAATAGTAGTACTTAAAAAGTACTTTTAACTAAAATTAGTTTGTGTAAGATATGTTCTGCAGTTTTTGCGATATGAGCTCTTTTCGGTTACGCGCTCAGCGACCGCAGAAGAAATAACTATGAAATACGAAATGTTTTTGGTGCATATTAAATGATTATTGTGCACCCCGACTACGAAACCATTCACTGTACGTGGTCCGACACGCACTTGGCCCGTTTTTAAATTATAAATGATTTCAGAGTGTAAAGAAACTTTTAATCAGTATTAAATATAACTTTTAATGAAGACCTTATTAATGATATATAAAATGTGATATATATTCGTAATTCTTAGTTACTTGATAGGTACATTTTTTCCATTATCACAAGGATTAATCCATGTGTAATTCTTAGAAACGATATTTACAATGTGTTATGTTTTGAGTTAACGATACAAAATTATTGAGTCTTATGTCTATCTCTGTATTCTCACAATTTCCTCTTCTCATTACTCAATAACACGGAAATGTTGCACAAATGTTAAGTAAAGCTTCCATGGTGGTCTGAATAAAAAAAAAATTAATCCGACGCTGCTAGTTTTTTATCTTTCCACAGGTCAAAAAAACTATTATACACTGTCGATTAATCACCGACTACTCAGTCGACAGCGACTGTCACTTTCTTTTTATCTCCCCCCTCACGGGGACGGGAAATCCGTTCCGGGGCAATGGCCCCTTGCAGGTGAGAGCACTCGCTGGTCGCTAAAACAGCAACGTCCCTGGGTAGTTTGTTACCAGGTAGTCGTATCAGGAGTAGGCCACCTGCGAGGACCTCAGCTCGCCTGGTAGTACCAGGTAAGTGGCCTGTAAGCAGGTGGCGTATCATGTCCTGTCTCGCGGCAGAGGCCTGCCGAATCCTAGGGTGTTATCTGGTGGCCGCGCGTGATACTATGGCGCCACTCTCCGGATGTGCGGAAAAAGTGACGCAACCGCGCCCGCGAACATGTTCGTGGCCAAACATTTAATAAAATCGTCCAGGCTTTCTGTTTCCAAATCGCTCTGGATGGTGGCATTGCGCACATAGCGTGGGGCGCCTACAATGGTGCGGAGGGAGAAGGGCTGCTGTGCTCGCAATCGTTGTCGGTGGCTTTTCGCTACCAACGCGAACCACGCTGGAGCTGCGTACGTAAGGCGCAAACGAATGTACGTCTTGTAGACGCCCAATTTCATGCGCAGAAGGAGATGGGAAGAGAGTACTGAACGAAGAAGGACACGAGCTGCACGCGTCTGGCCTACGACAGCGTTTAGGTGCTGCTTCATTCTTAGTCAGCGGTCGATGGTTACCCCGAGGTATCTCACCGTCGGGAACCACTCGATCTCCTGCCCGAGGACGATACTAAACTATGGCGGTAGGATTCGGCAGTATCCGACGACAATAGCTTGAGTTTTCGCCACATTGACTGATAGCCTCCACTGCGCCAGTCAGGCGGGCAGGGCGTCCAGAGCCACTTACATCTTACGTGCAGCGTGTCTAAGACTCATGGACGAGACATAGTACGCGGCATCGTCAGTGCACAAGGCGAGCCTCGCTCCGCCTTCCAAGGGGATGTCATCCACGTACCTAGCATAGTACACCAGAGACGGGCAGCCGCCTTGAGAGACACCGGTCGTGATGCGCCGCTCTTGGGATAGGACATTTTCCACTGCCACTTTGAAGCATCTATATTTAAGATAGGTGGCCACAGTCTTGACGATTCGACGAGGTGTCGTAGACGTGGACAGCGTAAAGAGCAAGCCTGGATGCCGGACACGACCAAAGGCCTTTTCCATGTCGAGAAGTACGGCTACGGTGTGTTCCCTCTTGTTCCAGGCCACCGTCATATCGTGCAGTACTCCAGACAGGTGGAGCGTGGTGGAGTGTTCGGCACGAAAGCCAAACTGCTTTTCCCGAAGCATGTTATGGTCACTTTCTACAGTCAAATAGATGTTTATGTAAGTAAACGACGACCAGAGAGTCCCCGCACCGTGGTGACGCATAGGCGATTGGCCAGTGACTGCTACGGATTAACCACTACGAAATTCAGTCGCTTTTCGCTTCTCCAGGACGTATCCTCGACAACGAGTTTATAGTGCGTAAAAATGCCCATAGTCAGCCAATTGATAAAGCTAATAAAAAGACATAGATTGGATAGCAACTTTCCAACAATCAAAATACTTGTATAACCTTAAATATTTTAACAGTTATGTAGGAGTGTTTCCGTAACCGTAGCTGTGACGAATTCACTATGCGAATAAAATGTGTAATTCCTACTGTACAGCGACTAAAATGCCATTGATATAATGTTATTCCGGTCCATTTCAGGTCATGTAGACGTCTACATGACTGCTTTGTAACGAAATAACGTTAAGATATGAATGTATTGATCAGTAAGTAAGTCATATCAGTAAGTAGCCTACCGTAGTCTTAATTGGACTGTTACCATTGGATTCTGATATGCCTTCAAAGTTCAAACCTTACTTAAAGTGTAATTCTGTTGCCTCCTGGTACTGTCAACCGCGATTACAAAATGGTGTGAAGTTATATATGTATGTATGTTGTGTGTGATAAATGAAAAACATGTTGGTAACAAGGAAACCCGTGAATAATTACCATAATGAATAGACGTATACATTACAGGTTGCGTAGATAAATATTTAATACAAATTTGTCTTCATTCTATGCACCTTAAGAATAAGAGAACCGGGATTTCAATCTCTTGTCGAAATACAAGAAATATAGTAATGATTTTTAAAGGAATTCACACATCAGTAAAAATACAGAATTTACGTCAATTGAAATTCCAATTGAAAAAGTAAATTGAGTTATACATACTACGAGGCATTTTTAAGGTTCTGTAGTCAAATGGCAAAAAAAGATAATTTGTAATTTCATCCTGTCCGTCTGTTTGTCCGTATATCTCAATCTTACTTTAGTCACAGCCACTAGGGGTCTATTGGAATTTTTGAGAGAGGTATATTCTATTAACTGCAATACAGTTGTGTAGTGAAATTATGAAAAAAAAATGGTGTCATACCGTATATATAAACTGAGGGATGAAAAAAATTTATGTAAAGATTTCAGTATCATTTTTTCGTTTAAGTTAGTGAGATATGCGCTTCTAAAGTCGTAAAAAGTGTGTCCCTTCCCACTCTAAATTTTCGTCTATGGAGTGGCATTTCTGAAAAAATTTAAGATGGTTTGAATAAGTCGTGTACTTTTTGAGATATGAAGTATTTTGTGTGACACGTTCAAAAACCACAGCAAGAATTTTTTTTCAATATTATTAAAAAAGCTATGAAATACAATCTCATTTTTGCTGCCCTTAAATGAATATTGTACTTCCCGACTACGAAATCCTTCACTGACATATCACGCATCAAGTGATGCGTGATACTGAGAAGAACTGACAAGGAACTCTGTCAAATACATAATATACAAATAAAATATAATATACCATATACAGATACATGATGGTATCGTTTTCTATTTATATTTGTACTGTGTTGCCATACAACGAAATAGAGATAGACCCTACATTGAATACACATAGACCCAACATTGAAATTATTGCTCAGTGTACGGGGTCTATCCCAAAAATATCCGACCTACCTCTATTTTTGGGTGCTTGACTTATTCTTCGTCATCCGGTTGGCGGCGTCCTTCAAAGTAGTCCCTATTTGATTGAACAACATACTCTTATCGATGTTTCCACTTCCTAAAGCAGTCTTGAAAGTCAGTTATTAGAATCGCCTTTAGTGCATTCGTCGCGTTGGTTTCAACAGTCTTCTTGTCTTCGAATCGGTGTCCTCTAAGAGGCATTTTCAATTGAGAAAATAGCCAAAAGTCGCAAGGAGCTATGTCGGGACTGTATGAAAGCTAGCGAAGCTGTACAACACTGTGTTTTGATAAATACTGCTGCACAAGGTTTGATGCATGCGCTGGAGCATTGTCGTGAAGAAGCCAGTCTCCGGTTTGCCAAATGTGCGGTCGTTTTCTTCTGATTGAATCACGCAATCTTTTCAAAATTTCAACGTAGTACTCACTTGATCGTCTGACCTGCAGGAGCATATTCGTGATGCACGACGCCTTCATAATTGAAAAAAACAATCAACATTGATTTGACGTTGCTTCAACTTAGACGGGCTTTTTTCGGCCGAGACTCGGATGGAAGTTTCCACTGCGAAGACAGTTGTTTTGTTTCAGGGTCATAAACATAAACCCATAATTCATCACCAGTAATAACCTTTTTGAGCAAATTTTAGCAAGAATAAAACAAAATTTTATCCAAATTCGCTGTTCGGTTCTTTCCGTCATTTTTAACAATGAACAAATTCGACGAACGTGAAAAAGACACTGCAAACAAATACACGCTGAGCATGAATTAACCGTCCTATTGAGGACTGCGAGCAACTGATGAGTTTGTAAGGAGTTACTGGTGATGTTTGTACCATACAGAGGTATGGTTGTCGCCTGAGTGCTGCGGCGCGAAGATAAATAGATAAAGATAAATGCATGTCGGATACTTTTGGGACAGACGTCGTACTGTTTTCTATCGAATAGCGGCCGATCTGTGTAATTCCAGTAACTGTGTGTTATATGTATTTATTGGCAAAGCGATTAGTTTTGAATGCTTAGCTTTTAAAGTACGCGTCGTGAACACAACGAACTGGGGGAACTCCCAGTAATACCCAAACTATAAGCCAAATAAATTTAGATTTCGTTTCTTAAATTGAGCTTATTGGGAACAGAATTCGAAATCCCGGCTTGGGAAGCAGATGCCCTACAAGTGCACTAACGGATCAGTCAAAAAGGTAGGTAAAAATTGTCTAAAACTGTGCCGAGTTTATTAAAGGCAGTTGATAAGATAAGAATTCAAGAAAGATGCATTTCAATTTTATTTGCGGAGTACCGCCTCGACTGCATGAGGTTGATAAGGAACAAAATCCTGTAAGAAGTCTCATTTTAAGCTATTTGATTACATTCACTGCTTTATTCCATTGACAGAGATTATTTATCGTGATTTGTAACATTATTACTTTACGGCATAATCTTTAATAATACTATACTCGGACATTTCACACAGCGCCATCTAGTCCCAAAGTAAGCAGCACAGCGCTTGTGTTATGGGTAATAGACAACTGATATACTACTTATATACTTTTATTTTGTAAATAAATACATATTATACATAAACACCCAGACTAAGGGCGGGAATCGAACCCGCAAGCCCCATTTACTTTCCGACGCGCTTAGCCGTTGCGCCACGAAGGTCATCATTTTAATAAATTAACATATTAAAGGTCAGCGGATCATACACTTTTTTGGTAACAGAACTCTTTTGAAACACCTATATATTATACCGAAAAATAATGAAAACTTGCCTATACATTTATTGTTAAATTTAAAATATTTTAGTAGATGGCATAATATTGTTTTATGTGATAAGACCTGATGTGCTTTGTTCTTTAGTTTGACATTATTTCTACGGAGCCTTTGCAGAGGCTTTGCGGAACCCCAGGACTCTGCGGTGCACTCTTTGAGAATGGCTATAAGTACTTATTTATATTCTGAGATCGTGACTATAGGCAAAAATTTTCTGAAATTTCCTTAATAGAATCTCATTCCAAAAAAAAAATTTTTTTTTATATGCTTGATATACATACTACAACCTCATTAATAATATCCGTGTTTCAGTTCTTGTTTGTACCTACAGATATACCAATCGATAGACAGTCGTAAAGCTCCAGAACAACTATTTAACTAAAATTACGCTATGTAGAATTTATACGACTATAAATAAACAATCAAATAGCACAAAAACAAATTGATAAGTGGAACTTCATTAAAATTTCAGCCCTTAACGGTAAACATTTTCACACTGGCATCCACATTAAGTACAATTGGTAACATGACTATTAACGTTGTTTAAAGCTTTGCCGTCATTATTCGAGTTTGTTGACAGTTTGCTTTCAAGGGACGACAACTTTATAGGAAGCTTATTTGTATGCAGAGCTATGTGTGTGGACTAAAACGGTTGGGCATCCCTGTGCGAACCCTGTGCGAGTGGCCTTGCATTGCGTAGCGAATACCAAATTTAATTTGCTCGATTTCTGTTCGAAATGTGATATTTACATATTTGAATTTCAAAAAACATTTTTGTGTATAAAATTACCTTATTTTTAATGTTTCGTTACGTTAATTTCTGATATCTATTTCTTAGTAATACATATACTACACATTACCTATATTATACATACCTCTAATATACACATACCAAGTATACGTCTATTTGTTTATCATAACTGGTAAAGCATTATGTTATAAACATTACATTGCATAAAAAATGCAATGTGAGTAATACAATGACAACTAACAAATGATTTATCCATAAATTATAAATGAATTAAACGGATAACCGAAATTTACATACGATTTTGATCTGAAGCATTTTATGCGACGGGTCTGACCTGCTGTTGGCGTGGCGACGTGGCGACGTGTCGCCACGCGCTTGTACTAAACTCATATAGCTGTACCGTATGCTTGTTGCAGTGTGTTCGGAACACGTTGCCTGTGTTTTTTAAATAAAAAATAATTTATTTCTTTAAAGACAATCTGAATATTTTGTTTGTGATTATGCGATATTTATTTCCTTTGATAAACTATACTTTCATGCATTTTTTCCGTACAAAATAGTTTCGATGTTTTTTTAATATCGGGTGTTTGTTCAAGTCATAATTGAACATAAATTTGTTTAGAACGCATTTTTTTAAATACCTTTGTGAGTCTGTGTATTTACTGTAATGGCAACATTGTTTCCCTCGCTTAAGTTCCGTTACCTTGACCAGTGTGTGCTCCTCAGCTTTTTTGATTATTAGTAATTTAATACAGTCCAAAACACACCTACACACATGGTTTTAAATATACAGTGTTTAATTAAACATACAACAAACACACATGGTTTTATTAATACAGTGTTATAATAAGAGGAAAATCACTATTTGAATTAAAGCTTTCGATCTAAAATTTAATTAGTAAATATCCTAAAATTTAATATAGTAAATAGTGACTTACAGAATTTTCGAAATCAAGGGAGTAAAATTTACCTTATCACTCTCCTCCTCCAAATATAAGTTTTAATTTGGTTTTCACTATTGCATATCTTGGTTTTTCGACAAAATTTTGCACCTATTAGCTACTACTGATCACGGGGTGGGATAATAATGTTTTCTACTCCGTATGAATAAATGATTCATCAATATTTAGCCAATTATAAATTAGTATCTTTTTTTGTATCTCTCTGTTTTAATTTCTCTTTAATATCTCAATGATATCTCTTTATTTAAATTTAAATAAAAAAAATTTAAAGAGATACTAAAGAGATACTACTAGTTTAGTAATTGCTCCATAGATTTCTTTGTAAAATTACCAAAAACAGAGATATCATTTTTTTTTTATAAACAAAAAATGATATCTCTGTTTATATCTGGGATATGATATCTGGAAATTTTACAAAGAAATCTATGGAGCAATTACTTTATCGAAAAAAAAAACGATGATTTATTTGAAATCACAAATATATACATACATACATTAACTACTATTTCACGCTATATCCTTAAAGGGATAAATAGAGAGATGGAGTGCCTTCCATGGCGGTCTTTACATAAGTACTTTTTTTGCCTCCTCGAATCTCATCATTCCCCTTTATTCTCTCTCTATTCCTTCATTAAGAAGAAAGTGACTGACATATCAATGCACAACCCAAACTCTTGAGTCCAGAAACCCGAGATTCGCACACAGATTTCTTATATAAATAGTTTCTTAGTGGAAGATTTTTAGAAAGTAAATCCCTAAGGAGTTAAGTAGAAGTGTCAAAGTGAAAATAAATAAAAAATAAAAATGTCCAAAACTAAATGTAAGTACAGAAACTATCAAATAACTATTTTAAGTATTTTTTATTACTTATGCGGGATAAACAGTATCTAAACACGCATTTTTGTGGTTGATAAGTAGCTAGGTGCTTTCTTATTTTAAAATTACAATATATACAATACAATATATACAATACAATATATACATACAATACAATAAATACAATATACTATTAACAATATACTATTAATACTACTATGAAATACAATATACTATTAACAAATCAATTTCTAAAGAGAAAAGGATGCCAAAGTTGGTATAGAAAAAAATTAAAATGCTTTTAATACCCCACAACTTCACGTAAAGAAAATATTAAACAAATAGATAATAATTAAACATGTTTTGACCCATTTTAAAAAATCAGCCCTTAAGGAGTTGAAACCGTGAACCGTTTAAAAAATAAAAATGCGTTTTGTGTACAAAATTCATCAAATAGATAATAGAACACTATTAAGCTGATTTTGAAAAATCATAAAGGAGTAAAAAAGGGGTGTCAAATGGAGCTCCTATTGAAAAAATGAAAAATACGCTTTGTTGTAAAGGATCTATCAAATAATTAAGGCAACACGTGCTTAGCCAATCTTAAAAAATCAACCCTTAAAAGGGATAAAAAGTGGTGTTAAACAGATTGTAGAAACAATAAAAAATGCATTTTGTGTATACAATCCGTCAAATAAATAAGAAAACATGAATTTAACTAATTAAAAAAAACTACCCATAAAGAAGTAACAAGGGGTGTCAAATTGAATTAAAAAATACTCTTTAAATAACAAATACAAAGCCACTTTTAACTCTTTTCTTCCATTTTTTTTACGTAAGAGAAATCTGCACACAGATATATAGACTCCTGGAGATGAGACTAAGTTATGTGGGTTTTACCCATCAAAACTCCTGCGGTCGTTGACCTCAGCGCGTTATCAAAAGGCTCCGGGATTCCCTACGGAACGCGCCGGAGCCCCTGTTGCTCTGTACCGAAGCACTTTTTGGGGGGCAATTACAGAACTTCCCTGCACCTTCACAGTCCCACAGTAGCATAACCGGTACCCCCACTCCAATGGACCGCGACACCGAATCCGAAGGTTTCCTAAAGCATGATTCACGTTACACCATGTCGGCGCCGGGCCGTGCCACGGGCGGGGCACGGTGAAACATCTATAACATACTTTTGTATGAAAATCCACCGCCCATTCGACGCCGTGCCCCAACCGTGGCCTGGCCGTGGCACGGACTCAGCCCGGTCGAACATGAATTACTTCATACAAAAGTATATTGTAGATGTCTCACCGTGCCCGTCCGTGGCACGGCCCGGCCCCGACACGGTGTAACGTGAATCATGCTTTAATCGCCACTTACGACAGGCGAGGAACACCATAGTCTTATTCTCTGGCCCGGGCTACAGGGCTCTGTACACCTTTACTTCTTTTCATCTTCAACGTAAGTATACGATTAATTTTTTGTCATAATATACTAATCGAATGTACAAGCATTGTACAAACATAATATGCATGTACACCTTTATACTGTATTCTTAACGGGACAGATAAAATGACAGGAACGCCCAGCAACGGCGTTTTTACATATATGTTCCTCGTGTACGCTGTTCTTATTGATCTAAAAAATAAAAAATAGTATAGTATACATTTTTAGATATACAGATATCGAAGTAAAGTTTAACTTATTACTTTAAGTATATATATATATATATAATAATACACTCGCTATATTTACTTTGATAACACTAACTATATCAACACCTACACGTAGGGTGTCATAAACACAAAACTAATATAATTTGACTAATTTTAGTTCCAGTCTGTTATTACTTTTTACAGAACAAAAGGAGCTTTAAGCCAAGTTATATATAATGATATATATAACTTGGCTCAAAGTTTCACCTATACCTTTAGTCTGTGGGCACAATTTTATCACTGATTTATACATCTTTTAAAAATATCGATTTAATGTCCTTTCCGGTCCTAAGAAAGCCCTTTAATGTCAACGCATCATTAAAGATCATACTGTCACTTTTCAACAATACGCTAATCAATAAGCCAGAGATTTGAGGAGGCGAAAGAAGTATGTAAGGACCGTGAACCTTCGCGCTCCATGCTTCCTAACTACCAATGATATGTATGTATCTATTAGAGCCAGGATGAAATTAATGAGGCATTACACATTAGCTTTAACGGACGTTCTTGCAACTGAGTGTTAGTGCAATATAATTATTATTTATAGAGAAAGTAAAATGCAGAACATGTGCCAACTGCTCATTTTCTCGCTCAGGACGTACAAGTTGGCCAAAGGCGTTAAGCAGTTTGTAGAGGCGACGAGTTAGCACTTAGCAACCTTCCCTATCTACAATAGATTCCGTTATCATAAGCCCAAATACTTTGCTGAAGATATTGTCATGTAAAATATGTAGACATATAAACTTAGGTATTACTTAGCAGATATCCGTTTGATGTGATAAATTCTTCTAATTTATCACCATCCTCCGCCCAAAATTCCAAACCTACTAATCCACACGTATTTCACCTCTTAACGAAACATGCTCGGTATATTCCAGAAATCAAACTCGGTCAGCTAATTAGTACGATGATAATTTGACGCTCTTCGACGCCGAAAGGGAAATATCGTGAAGATATGTATGTACATGTAGTATATTAAGAGCTATGTTATGAAATGGATCGATATAGGTATAGTTCAACGAGTCATTTACTCGCTTACTCACACCACGCGTTAGATAGAGCATGCCATGCGGAAAATTGCTATTTGTTGTACTGCTTACAATATAAATATTAAGACAAAACGATGGTTTCTAGGATGTTGATAATAATTTTTATTATAATAATTGGTAATGAAACTTACATTCTGGTAGTTATATAATTCAATAATGTGAGTTTCATTTAATTCAATTATTTTAGTTTTATATATTTTTATTTAAATGAGCTAATTATTTGCTAAATCTTCCTACACTCACTATTCACCATTTATTCACCTGTTCTTACACTAACTTATCCATCCACTTATTAGAATAAGTCGAAGAACAGCTGAATAAATAGTGAATAATGGGTGTATTAGGAAGTTTAGTAAATAATTGTCTCGTTTGAATAATCTACCTGGTGCTTTTTACTTAAAATGAAGTACTCCAAACTTGCAAGTAACCTAAAGGATTTCAAGATTCTGTATGGATCCCGTATAAGTAACTAT
The DNA here is from genome assembly GCA_907165235.1 of Zeuzera pyrina. Classification (NCBI taxonomy): domain Eukaryota; kingdom Metazoa; phylum Arthropoda; class Insecta; order Lepidoptera; family Cossidae; genus Zeuzera; species Zeuzera pyrina. The sequence goes on along the minus strand of OU015625.1, from coordinate 18,651,998 downwards.
AAGGCAAATTCCAATTTAAAACATTTGTGCGTTAAATTTGTTAGAACAAAAGCACAATTTGAACTGATTTCCTTGTTCATAGACAGACATGAAACGGCTATACAGAAGGCGTGGAAGGCAAAGACACTTTTATTTCATGGCTACACCGAGGTCATACTATAATCTCCGAGGAAAAGTACATTATTTTCGACATTCGCTTAAATTACTGAAAAAGTTTTTGTCTTTTAAAACTAAGACCTCGTTTGCCCAAACATAAATATTCTCCTTCTTACCTGCGACTGCATTTCTCCTATACTCGTCCGTGACATACTGACAGCAGACATCTTACAATCCTTTTGAAATTCACTTCCCTATAAAATTAATTTATATTCCTGTTTTTTCTTCATGCGGTTAGATCGTTAAACTAATTTGCGTCTAATATTCGAGACTACTTTTTTTTATAAAAGAGGGGACAAATGAGCAAGCGAGTCACCTGATGGAAAGTGATCACCGCCGCCATGGACACCCGCGGCGTCCGGGTAATCATGCCTTTAAGGAAAGGAGAGGGAGATGGGCCACCGACACTCTCACTCATCGAACAAAGCACAACAGCAATAGATGCAGTTATTTCACGCCGATATCCTGTGAGAGGGTGGTATTTCACCGAACGAGCCGGCCCAATTCGTTAAATAAAATAAAAAAACTGTGGAGTCCTGATTGATTAGACCTGATTATGATTGGAAGGTCATTATGTCATAGCCACAGAGCCTATATAAGCGTAAGATAAATGGAGAAATATCGCCCTGATTCGAAGTTTATTCTGGGCTGCGTGATATCTGCCTGGCTATTCCTGTATTTTTACTGTTGTGTTTAAGCATTGAAAGATAGTACGAAAAGCATGATATGTGGTAGCGTAGTGGTAAACTTTTACAAGCTGACGATGATGTGCTTATAGCGCCCTCAGAAGTAGAATTTCAGACTCTAGTCACATACATGAAAGAAGAATTTGAAGGGACAAGATTGAATACGAATGTGAAACAGAACTAAAGTTCTAATATTTGGAAGAGAAGATGTCTAGACGAATTGTGAAATATATGTAAATAGAAAATGTCTAGAACAATTCAACGAAACTATGTATCTGGGGAGTGTGTTTTCGACTGATGGATGTGGCGAGCTGGCTGTGGAGAGATGGCTAGTAGCTGGCAATAAATTTTGCGGTGATTTGTCTGCATAAGTCTTTAGCAGTGTGAATGTATGTATCTAAATCAGCCAAAGTATGTAAAATAAATGCAATAAAAATGTGGTCTCTCAGAAATATATGCGATGTCACCTTCGCGGACAAAATAACCAATGAAGAGTCTACGCAGTATGGAAGGGTCGGATGATAGTGTTATTATAAAAATGCAGAAAGGACCGATTTGATGGTTCGGGCAAATAGAAAGACTTTATTACTCACCGATTTATCACAGTAGTCCCATGTATTATTCTCCTTTAAAGTTTGTAGTTCTCTCTCTATAGCTTATATCCACTTACTAGCATCTTCTCTTTGCATACCTTCTTGATAGGTATTTGGTTTATTTAATGTGTAGACATTATAGCATGTATAGTGCGGATTCAATTTTCTAATACGTTTACTTCTTTCGACTTGTAATTTCTGTAAACGTTCATTTTCTACATCTTCATCACTCAAGTTCACATCATCCATGCTTAGCTTGTACTCACTTATTTCTGTCTCAGATTGCTGTAGCAAAGAATTTTGAGACTCATCTACATTTAATATATTCGATGATTCCTCACATACATTAATATTGTTCTCATAATTGACTAAAGTATCTTCCATTTTTACAGACATGAAGGATTCAGGTTTTAGTGTTATCGAGGGCTCCTTTTCCATTTCTAATTTGTCATACTCCATAAAGATTACATCTCTTTTGATTTCGACGCTGTTCTTTTCTGAAAAAAAATACTCTATAACCCTTGACAGCTTCTCCGTAATCAACAAAAATACCTATTTCCCCTTTTAGATTCCACTTTTTTCTTCTTTCTTTTGGAATATGAACAATTACTGATGTGCCAAAGATTTTTAAATCGAAAATGTTATAGGTTTTGTTTGTCCATAACTCATAAGGAGTTTTTCCTGGTTCAGTACTTTACCTGTTCTGTTTAATACATATGCTGCTGTATTGATTGCTTCAGCTCACAGTTTTTTTGTTAAATTCTTCGCACACAACATAGTTCTTGCGGCTTCAATTAGGGTTCTGTTTTCCCTTTCCGCTTTGCCATTTTGCTCAGGTATGTAGGAAACAGTATTCTTGTGTATGATACCACGGTTCTGGAACATTTCTTTTACCTCCTTATTAACAAATTCCAGTCCATTGTCATTTCTAAAAAACTTAACTTTATTTCCTCTTATATTTTCTGCCATATTCAAAAAATTTTCTATACATTTCTTAATTTCGTCTTTTCCTTTTGTAACATTTCTATAGTTTGAGAAGTCGTCCTTGAAAATTATGAAATATCTTGTACCTCCCACTGATGGTTCCTCCATAGGCCCGCATTAATTTTGCCTCCTAAACAACTTTCACATTTCATTACTGCGTCATAATTCGTAATTAAGTTAGCGAGCACATTTTTGACATATTGAATATTTTGATGCGCAAGTCTCTCTTGCCACTCCTGTACACTTACAGTTGGTTTTACTAACATTCGATGAGCTACGTTTATAACGGATGTCCATATAGTACGTATCACCCACACCATTTGCAATCGCACACACTTTATTTCTTTTATAAAACTTACAAATATTATCATCTGTCATCATAGTATAACCTTTGTCCGTAACAGAGTTTGCAGAGAATAAATTCGTTTGCAGTTCCGGTACAAACAACACATTGTCTATGATAGTGTCAATCCACTCACGACCATTAAAAACCTGTACTGCCACCTGTTCATAACCTAATGCACTAATTGCCGTCTCATTACCTATTATTACTGATTTTTAAAATGGATTTTTTAATGAAGAAAATAATTCCCGATCATCGCACATATGTTCACTAGCACCTGTGTCCACTAACCATTTAGTCTTTTGAAACTGTTATCTTCGTACTGTGTGTAGTACCACAAAAGCATTACTCTCTTTAGGTTTTCTAAACTTACATTGATTCTTGAAATGTCCTTGTTTATTACAATAGAAGCATCTATTGTCTATACTTCTACATTCAGTTTGATAGTGTCCAAACTTATTACACTTGCAACACTTAACCTTTTTTTTTGTTTTTGTATAATTTTTTGCAACAAAAGCTGATGTTTGTTGAGGAACTTCAATTTTCTGCTTTATTCTTTCTTCTTCTACTGACAATCTAGCCACCAAATTATCATAAGTTTGTTTATCATCCGGTGCAGACTCCCATGCTGACACAAAATGCTTATATTCATCTGGTAGCGACATTAACATCTTTGTTATAACAAATTTTTCCGTTATTCCTTCTCCCATTTGTTTGAGTTGATTTTGCATCTTGTATTGTAGACAAAAATGCAGACATCTCCATACTATTTTCATATTTTAATTGGAAAAAACGCTGTTGAACTATAAGAATACTTATTTCCGTTTTCTGTTCATAAAGACTTGCCAGTTTCCTCCACATTTCTGCAGAACTGTTAAAAGAAATTATATGCAACATCACATCTTCTGGCATCCTTGAAACTAATAACGTTTGGGTTTTGGCATCCTTGGACTCCCAAGCCTCACGCGCGGATGCTTCTATGGGTTTCAAACTCCGGCCTTCAACTATGTCCAATACGTACTGGCCACGCAGAAGTACTGTGGTCTGGAAACTCCAAATATTCCAATTCCTGGCCCCTTCCAGCTTAATCACGCTTTGGTTTACATCCATTTTCCTCTTTTCCTTCCTGCTCACCCTCCTTTCTTGTTTCTCAATACCTTAAGCAAGTATTATTCACCGGTAAACTAACCTCAACGTACACGTGGACCGTTGGCACCGACTAATATTTTTGATAATCGCAGTCGTCTCGCAATTTTATTTAATACTTCAATAGAGTTATGTGCCTGGGCCCATAACTTGTAGTTCGAAATCAATAAAAGGCAATATTCACAGTAACTAATCAGCACTTTAATTTCTTAATTTAGTGAAGTAATAATCCGCCATCTTATTGCACACAATACCATCAGAACACAAGCAAACACATTTTAGCCAACTTAAAAAAAATTATGTATTACATTGCCAACTTCACATTGACAAATCGGTTTCTGAAGATTACTAATTAAAATTATGAGTATTATGTTATAAACTTAAATAATGCCACATAGTACTAATCTTTCTGTACTTCGAAAACAACGTCGATATTATTAATGTCGATTCGACATAATATCTTACTGTTTTCACCACAAGCACATTATGTAGGTATACTCCTATTGTACTACCTAAATTCTTAATACCTCTTCCGATTTGCGAACATTTACTGTAATAAAACACATCAGTTAGTTATTGAAGAACCTAATTTAATCATATTAATAGATTACAACTACCTATATATTTATACATGAATACCTGCTTACACACATGCTATAGTTTTTTTTTGATATAACGTCCACTAGCTCTCTTATTTATAAAAAAAAAATGTATTATCAATGTACAACAGAACCGAGATAACCACAATACAAGTTTAATCTTTTCTTGGGTATCTGAGTATGTACACTTAAAAGCAACCTCCGTAGGTACCACTAACCTGATTTTTTGTACATTTCAATTATGTTATTTGTGTATGTAATATGTGTTATCGAATAAATATTTTATTAATATTATTATTATTTTCATAGGTAAATGATTGACTTTTCTCAGTTAAATATTTAAAGTACTTTCCCTCCGCGTGGCATAGCCGTAGGACCCCTGTATATGCAACAGTATTATTATTATTACTATTAGTAGGGAATTTAGAGATACTAAAGATACCATAAGTAGGACATCTCCAGGACTGCCAGTACATTATTTATAATTATATAATCATAATTATTCAGCTATATCTCTGATTTTTTTAATTATATAATCATAATTATTCAGCTATATCTCTGATTTTTTTTATAATAGTGGAGGCAAACGAGCAAACGCGTCACCTGATGGAGAGTAACTAACCGCCGCCCATGAACACCCGCACCATCCGGAGAATCACGGGTGCGTTGCCTGCCTTAGGGGAAACAGAGAAAGGAGGGAAAGTAGGGAGGGGGTGATGGGCCACTGGCACTCACTCACCGAACGAAACACAACAGCAATAGATGCTGTTATTTCACGCCGATATTCTGTGAGAGGGTGGTATTTCACCCAGCGAGCCGGTCTTTTTCGTGGTGCAATGCAGCATGGCTCTACATCTTTAGTATTATGTATTTTATATCTGAAACAATATCATGTATTCATTACTACATTGATGTCTTTATTCAAATCAGGTAATTCCAGGTAGGTAACCCAAAAGAGATATTACTTGAAATTTCTCTAGTAAAGCCTACTGTCATTTTATAGAGGGATAATAAGGATAAAAAAAGGAAATAAGTACATTCATGAAATGTAGTGAATGATCTGAAAATGTGTCACATACTCGTACACTAACATATACTTACTTTATTTTTACTTTAAATATATATACATGTATACATATCCATATCCATACTATCCATACTAATCTATACTAATAATGCAAGTCTCTCTGTCTGTCTGTCTGTCTGTCTGCTTGGTTTTCACGGCTAAACCGCCGGACCGATTTTAATAAAATTTGGCATGGAGATAGTTTCACACCAGGGGGTGAACATAGGCTACTTTATTTTTCAAAAATCTACCCCTAAAGGGGTGAAAAGGGGGATGGAACTTTGTATGGGAAATTTTTAACCGCTGAACCGATTAAGATGTAATTTGGTACAGAGATAAAACCTTATCTGTTAAAAAACATAGACTTCTTTTTTCGAAAAGTCTACCCCTAAAGGAGTGAAAAGGGGGATGAAACTTTATAGGGGATACTAATGTTATAAATGCGAGTCTGTTTGTCTGCCTGTCTGTCTGTTTGATTTTTACGGCTAAACCGCCGAACCGATTCCGATAAAATGTGACATGGAGATAGTTTGACACCAGGGAATGAACATAGGTTACTTTATTTTTCAAAAATCTACCCCTAAAGGTGTGAAAAGAGGGATAAAACTTTGTATGGGAAATTTTTAACCGCTGAGCCGATTAAGATGTAATTTAGTACAGAGATACACCTTTTCCATTAAAAAACATAGTTTTCTTTTTTATCAAAAATCTTTACCCTTAAAGGGGTGAAAAGTGGGATGAAACTTTATAGGGGAACTTTATAATGCTAAACCCTAACAATATGGGTATCAAATGAAATGGAATAAGCAGGGGAAGGTAGATACGTATGTGACGTCACCATAAATCCAACATGACGGATGTTATGATATTCATTTTCAAATCCAAGATGGCGAATATTACTTTTTTTGGATAAATCGATACGGGTATCAAATTCTAGATTTCTCGGGGTGCTGATTACGAAAATGATTTTCACTTTCAAATCCAAGATGGCGAATATTACTTTTTTCAATAAATCGAAATGGGTGTCGCATTATAGGTTTCTCGGGGTGCTGATTACGATAATTATGTTTATTTTCGAATCCAGGATGGCGATTATTATTTTTTTGGATAAATCGACATAGGTATCATATTCTAGGTTTCTCGGGGTGCTAATTACGAAAATGATGTTCATTTTCAAATACAAAATGGCAAATATTACTTTTTTTTTTGATAAATCGATATGGATATCAAATTCTAGGTTTTTCGGGGTGCTGATTACGAAAATGAATTTCATTTTCAAATCCAAGATGGCGAATATTACTTTTTTGGATAAATCGATATGGGTGTCACATTATAGGTTTCTCGGGGTGCTGATTACGATAATTATGTTTATTTATGTTTATTTTCGAATCCAAGATGGCGATTATTATTTTATTCGATAAATCGACATAGGTATCATATTCTAGGTTTCTCGGGGTGCCAATTACGAAAATGATGTTCATTTCAAATCCAAGATGGCGAATATTACTTTTTATTAGATAAATCGATATGGGTATCAAATTCTAAGTTTTAGGGGTGTCGATTACGAAAATAACTTTCATTTTCAAATCCAAGATGGGGAATATTACTTTTTTGGATAAATCGATATGGCTGTCAAATTATAAGTACCTCGGGGTGCTGATTATGAAAATGACGTTCGTTTTGTAATCCAAGATGGCGAATATTATTTTTTTTAATAGAGCTACAAGGTGTCATGTTCTAGGTTTCTCGGGGTATTGTTCAATACCAAACAATATGGGTATCAAATGAAATGGAATACGCAGAGGAAGGTTTTTGTATATGTGACGTCATCATAAATCTAATATAGCAGATGTTCCATTATAGAGAATAACTTTTTTTTTAACACCAACAATATGAGTACCTCGGGTAACCTCAGTAACCTAAAGAGGTCAAGGAACATTTTTCCATGCGAACGAAGTCGCGGGTACAGCTAGTATATTATATATACATGGGAGTCCAGAATACAAAGAAAATTCAGACAACCGTCGAATTACAGTTTTTGTATCCAATTATACAATCTGACAGTCATGTTCATTTCTTATTCATAGATACGTATTTGCGTTATGTAATAAGTAAAACGAGAAAATAGACCTCGTAGTAGTTACTGTGTTCATTCGTAGATTGCATACAATGTTTATATCGCCCACAGAATTCGTGCATTTTGATGGAAATTACTTTTATGATGATAAAACCTGATCGGCCGGACGAGGGGTGACGCGCGACGAAGCTCGGAAATGAGTTCATGCATTTTATTTCATAGCAATCGTTTTTATTTGATTAAATTTTATTGCGTAATGCTTCATGTCTCATTTAAATAATTGTAGAATGCTTTTATATTGTACTGTACTGTAATTATATCGTCTTCATTTGAATAACAAAAGTTTTTCTATCTGTTATAAAATGATTATAAATTGTATTATTACTTGCAGCTTTCTCATAATAACCATCCATTTTAATACTAATATCGATCATCTTTGAATTTGTCCCAACAGAAAACAATTATCTTACCTACACTTAGTTGAAAGATGAACGAAATTAAAGCCAAATTGAAATTAGTTATGAATAAATCTTTTGCAAATACACACATCAAAAATGTCTAAGCAACACGCACGCATAATTTACTATTATTACTATAAACTGCATGTTTAATTAATTGATACTTTATTTTTTCATAGAAAAGTAGATTGGTATACAATCCTTTTTGTTCTCGGAAACATATACTGGCTGATTTTAAAAATATAACCTTTTTGGTTATGTTTTGTTTTCATTAAAATAAAAGATAATTATGTTTTCCCGATTTCATGTGTTTTCGTTGCTTGATAAATTTGGTATTTATCGCACTTTTATCTTTTGCAATGTATCGTCGTCCCGGAAATGCTGAACGGCTGATATTCGTCCAGGAAGTGTACCCTTACAGTGGCTCCACAGTGATGGTATGGGCGGGTATTATGAAGAACAGACGAACTGAGCTCATTTTTGTAGATGGCAATATGAACGCTGAAAGCTACGTTGAAGATGTCCTCGGGCCTTATGTTCACCCATTTGCACAAAGTCTTGGCTCAGATTTCACGCTGATGCATGACAATGCGCGTTCGCACACAACTCGGTGGACCAGAGAGTACTTGGCAATGGAAAACATACGGGTATTACGGGTAGACCTCAATCCCATCAAGCACGCATGGAAGATGCTACAAAGATGTGTTCTAGAGAACCTGGATGAAATGTCGACAACCCAACAACTGAAAGACTTGTTAAAATTCCATTGGGACCAATTGCCGCAGGATCAGATAAACAATCTTATAAATCCAATGAAAAATCGCTGCCGACAAGTTTTAAACAACAGAGGCGGTCACAATTTGTATTGAATTACCAAATAATTAAAAAAATGTCGTTATTTAATTTGGTAAAACATGAAAAGTTTAATTTCGTTTTAACTTTATTTTATACTACGTATGTTACGGTACACATATTTTTAATTACTGTGATTAAATGAACAATTGAATGAAGGATTTTGTTGCTTTAGTCACTAATACGTCAAAAAATGCTTAGTTATTATTTATAAAAGAAATATGAATATATTACAATAGTAAAAATCGTTCAAAAGTTCAAAATCGTACATGTTGCTTAGACTTTTTTGATGTGTGTAGTACATGAATGAGTTTGTTGTAATAGTGCTTCGCACAAACAGCAATAATCTCTTTTCATTTCATAAAACTAGGTATATCCCTACGACTATTTAGATATTTGAAACTTTTCTAAGTATGAACTGTATATTAGACATGTTATATTACAATATCTTCATGCCGTATCCCTAACGGGCAAGTCAGAGAGGACGGAGCGCCAAGCTTCGCGGTCCTTACATACATCCTTCGCCTCCTCAAATCTCATCATTCTCCTTACACATTCTCGGCTACCTGATCTCCAACTATTTGATCTTCATAATTTCGTATGCCTTGGTCTTCCTTGGTTTCTGCTAACACTCATTTTTGCTTTGTAGATTTTCTTCGTCAGTCTTCATCGCTCATTCTTTCTATGTGTCCGAACAATCAGTATGTATGTAGATTACAATAATATTATTTATTAAAAGAAATTATTTTATTAGACCTCTTTTAGGTTTTGTTATGTACTTCTCCGTTATTTCTGTAATGACCATATTATAATAATGAAAAATTTTAAATGTTATTTTTATTATATATTTTTAGGTACAGAAGAGAAATTGTCAAAACAACAATATTTATTACTTCAATAATACAAATTACACATTAAAAAGGGAAGAAACATTAACAATACACAACACAAAACACCAAACTAAACAAATAATAAAGAATCAAAGCAAAACACGACGAGCCCGATTGCGTCAGTCGGTCAGTATATTGTTCTTATTTTTTTTTCTTTGCAAGGCGGAGCTAGTGTTGCTCTCTATCCATAGTGATGTGTCTTCTAATAATATTATATTATATGTATAAGTGAAATACCACTCACTGATTGACCGATCGATTAATCACGAAATCTCAAAACTAACTCTGAGATGGAAATTGAATACGGCTGCGCAATTGAGTACAAATATTGCTTGTTAAGAATAAATGAGACGCGTGTTTTATATTTTTGTAAAATTTCACTCGCAATAGGGGGGACGGTTGAAATTTGTATGAAACTATGTATAATGTGGTAATATGGTAATTTTACGTTTTAACGCCTAAACCGCTGTACCAGATTTTGATAAAATTTAGAATCGAGATAAATTAAGCCCTGGGGAATGACATACAAACATCCACACGTATCATCACGCTGTATCCCTACCGGGATAGTCAGAGAGGACGGAGCGCCAAGCATCGCGTTCCTTACTTATTTCGCCTCCTCGATCCTCATTATTCTTCTTACACATTTTCGCCTAGGAAGGCCATGGGCTACTTTTTTTAAATTCCACTTTGACGAAGTCACGGGCAACAGCTTGTAAATAGTAAATATAATAATTATTATATTTATATTTAGCTAGTAAATATTAAGTATACTATGATTGTACTACTTATCTGTGCTTGTCTGCTATTCTGATAGAGATAAGAAAACAATGTCCCAGTTGCATTTCCACCCATGCAAGTCGTGACAATTGCCTCAGGGATAGCGCTCATTGTTTTAACTTTTACACCATAAACAAAAATTTTTTTTTTTACACACATAATTAAATATAATGCAAATGCAATACCAGGCAAGCACAATATGTGTTTACTTTACAGGAAATGGACAATACAACGTGAAGAGTAATTTTTAAAAACACCGTCAGAATGATTCAGCAACTTTTCGAGAAATCTATTTTAAATATAAGTCCTTATGAACGAACCTCAATTTTAACAATAAGGAGATACACAGGTGTATATCTACTTATTGTTTAAATTGAGGCTCATGTGATTCTATTACGCTTAATATTTGTCCTCCTTGGGTAGAACATGACATGACAATGAATGTATAATACATATGTATCTTCAAAGTATTTTATTAATTGTTTTTACATTTTTTTTTTCTCGTTCCCCTGACGTGTAATTGTTCAAGGACTTTTTGTCCGCACTAATTATTGAATACGGCTTTACTAACGTATAATCGGTATAGGTACCGACTAGTTTCGGACCTATTGGAGGTCCATCATCAGGGTGAGTGTGATGAGTTCGCGGCCGCGCCCCGTCTCGCACTGCGCGCCTGAGCTCGCAACGCGCGGCTTGACAGGGCGGGGGACGCGGGGTGCGCCGGCGATGGTGACGAACTCCGCGAGACCGATGCGTCTACGGTAATATTGGTGTTTACGGGCGCACAAAATGTACTCACGATGTCCATTACATACTCGTCAGCACTATCGTTCTTATTCCGTGTCGTGTTTAACAACACGGGTTTCCAAGTAAGCGGCAGAGCCCATCCCTTGTCTCTATTATGATGATGATGGACCTCCAATAGGTCCGAAACTAGTCGGTACGTATACCGATTATACGTGAGTAAATTAGTGCGTTAATAATGTCTCACGAAAGTTTTAATAATTTAATTGACTTTTTGTCCGGTTTTTGATACTTTCATTCTAGTTCTATCGTTTATCTGAGCCTTTTATACTCATACTTCATGTTTTTACATATTGTCTACTTAGTTAAAACTAAAATATCAAAATAACTCAATTATAGGTGGGTTACTATATTTCATAGTATAAAACGGGCAAGGTAAATTGATTAAACACCATATTGCGTGTCAAAGTAACGCCCCATGGTAATAATATTTAATACAGTTTAGTAAGGGCAATCTTGGATCAATAATAATAATACAAACAGCCGTACTGTGCGGGCGTGCGCACGCGCCGCCGCGCCGGCCGGCCAATATGCACCAGGTGATAATAACATCTGTCAAATGCGGACTGAGTACGTACAAGGATTCTTAAAGGTAAATATTTCCTACAAATTTTTTGATTTTATAACTCCCGACGGAAAAAATTTATGTCGCTATCTGTGTTTATCTAGCATCTTAGCTCTTGAAAGCATAAACCAATTCGTATGCGATTTTCTTTGTTTGAAAGCTACGGTCAGTTATCGAGAACTTCTCGCTATGTTTGGTAAAATTTGGTGCAGTTATTTTGTGTCTCGAGCATCTTAAAAAAATTTACTTAATTTTATGTGAGCATACGTAGGAATACAGTTGTTTTATATTAATACCTACTTTTGGCCGTAACTTCGTCTGTGTGGATTAAAGATAAATATTTAATATTTTCACAGGTCAATGGTCAGGTCAGGTACTACTATCTACTTTAGTTTACAAACAGTGCAATTTAAATTTATATTAATTAAGTAATTATACAGTGATATTCGAACAAATAAACATTAAAGCACATGAAACACAAAAATTATAAAAAAAGTTGTTTGGGTTTAATGACGGACACCTAATGGACTTTAATGAAAAAATTATAAAACTTATGATTCAAAATGCTCTAGTATAAATAATAATAGTATTCTCTATAAAATTGAAAATACTCCAGCAGGCATACATAATTTTCGACATACATAATTTTTAATCGACATAGAATCACATCACATCTTCACAAATAATGTTCCTTAGTAAACTTAAATATGTTCTGTGAGGCTTTCACTTTTCATGTCGTCCTGGACATTTTTAGCATTCTTTTTAAAAATAACATGTAATGTTGGGCAAAATGGAATTTGGAAGTGTAAAATTGTAATTGTAACAACATTTTGTTAGGCAAACATTTTGCAAATACAAAATATTATTGTAATACAATACAAAATGCAATACAAATGTAATGTAATTGTAATTGTTAAATGTAATTGTAATTGTTTCTACAATTACATTTAGCCCAACACTGCATGTAAGTAAGTACCTTTAATGTTTTTAAACTTTCAGGACTTGTATAGTATACATCTTACATTTCTAAACTATCAGGATCTATGTTTTTTCGAATAAGGCTTAATACCTTTTATATCCAGACGGCGACGTTTCGACCGGATTGTACAGATCGTGGTCACGGGCAGACTTCGGATCGGCCAGAATCCGATCGAAACGTCGAGTTAAAAATGTTATTAGCCTTGAACTTAAAGAATTGACACGATTAAACCATTGTAACACGTAAGTACCTATTATTAACTAATTTCGTGATTTCACACATGATAAAATAACCCAGATTTTGCAGAAATATGTACCTTTACATCGAACTTAAGGTTTGTATAAAAATATTTTAGCAAAGTTCGAAGGCAGACAAAACCGACCTGTTACCAAAGACTTATAAACTGAGATGGATGCGCCCTACACACCAAATTCTGAATCATTGAGGTACCTAATTAACCCTAGTGCGTGCGAAACACTGTTACCATTGTACGTCACGCGGTCTTACAAAAAGTGTTGTTTAAAATTAGAAAAAGCTTTAATTACTTCTCTTTTACTATTGTGGTCTTCATAGATATTGCTTTCTAATTAAACTTACGTAAATATTGTGTTTGCTGTGTAATACTGTAAATTTTTATTTCGAAGATTACATAAAAATGTTCGTCTCTTGAAGTAGGATGGGTTCTACTTCGGTTTATGTTGACAAGCCTTTTCCTGTTACTTTTAAAATTGCGGCGGTTGAAAAGTTTCGAAGCTAATGCCAAAAGTATTTTTATTTTAATTAAAAACAATGTTGAAATTACAACTTCTTAATTTATTTTAATTTTGATTAAATCAATTTCGTTTCTCCTAATTGATTTTGAATTTCGTTTCAAGAATATAGTGTCTAAAAATCAAATCAAAACCGTTGTACTGCAAGACGTCGTTCGTTTTTAAAGTATCTCCAGATCAAATAAAAAAGAAGGGCAACGCCATCGCGAATAATACAGTGAGGCCGACAAAACTATGCTTATTTATTTCATGAAATGTATGCTTAAAATGTCGAATTGTATGGTTAAAGAGTGCCAGAACCAGTCTTCGAAAGTGGAAAAGCAGCGTGGTATCATGTTTCATACGTAAATAAGCTTAGAAACACATAAATTGATAGGTAAGTAAGGCAAACGTGTTGTGTGAACAAATGAAATGGATTTCCGAAAAGTTACACCTGAGTCTATACAAAAATGATGAACACATTGTTCCTAGAGGCGACATAATAAGTAAATCACGGGCAGATTCTAATACTATTATGAAACCGTACGGGAACGTACACACATACCTATCTTCACGCTGTACACCCTAACAGGGTAGTCAGAGAGGACTAAGCGCCAAGCATTGTGTTCCTTACATACTTCTTTCGCTTCCTCAAATCACATTATTCTCCTCAGACATTTTCGTCTAGGTATGCGTGTGCTTCTGACATTTACGTCGGCTAATACTCTGGCTATTTGATCTTCATAAGTTGTCCTTGGTCTTCCATGGCTTCTTTTACCACTCGCTTTTGCTCTGTAGATTTTCTTCGTCAGTCCTTCATCACTCATTCTTTCTATGCGCCTGAACCATCTAAGCATTCTTTTCTTCATTTTTACAATAACACTGTTGTGCAACGCTGTCATACTGCGTATCCCTTCAATGCTTATTCTGTCCACAAGGGTGACACCGTATATATCTTTAAATGCATTTCTACTGCATTTATCTTACTTTCACTCCATTTCGGGCATATCCAGGCCTTAGTACCGTACAATACAAGTTGGAACCAACACCGCATTGTGTATGGCCATTGTGTCTGAATTAGAGAATTCACTACCTACTAATGTGGAGAGAGCACCGTTCACTCTATTGCCAGCTACTTCCCGTCTCTCCACATCCAACTCACATCTTCCATCCCTCGAAAACGCACTTCCGATATATACGATTTCATTCAGTTGTTCCAGACATTTTTTACACTTTGTCTGTACATCTTCAATTCAATATTTCACACTTTGTCTATACATGTTCTCTTTCTCTACTCCATAATTTCTTTCGCACTACTCTATAGAATACTTTTTCAAAATCCACGAAAGCGCAAAAAACTTTCTGACCTATGGCCAGAAACTTCTCCACGATACGGTGGAGCAAGAAAATCTGATCCATACAACCCCTACTGTTCCTAAAACTTATTATAATACGTTGTATTATACGTATGTCTGCGTGATGTCTGCCTGGCTGTTCGTGCTGTATTTGGACAGTTGCCTCCAGACATTGAAAGGAGTATGAGTGGTATGATATGTTATAGTACAATGGTAAACTGCCTATTGTACGCTAACGATGCTGTGCTTATAGCACCATCAAAAGCGGAGTTGCAGACACTAGTTACGTCTATGAAAGAAGACTGAAGTGTAAGGATTGAATATGAATGTGAATAAAACTAAAGTTCTAGTGTTAGAAAGTGAAAATGAACAGACAAAGTGTGATATTTTAGTAAATGGAAAATGTCTAGAACAAGTGAACGAAATTGTATATCTGGGGAGTTTTCGAGGGATGGAAGATGTGAGTTGGATGTGGAGAGATGGGTAGCAGCCGACAATAAAGTGAACGGTACTCTGTCCGCATTAGTAAGTAATGTGAATATATCTAACTCAGCCAAAATGGCTATACACAAATCGGTGTTGGTGCCAATTTTATTGTACGGTAGTGAGACCTGAATATGCCCGAAATCGACTGAAAGTAAGATAAATGCAGTAGAAATGCGATCTCTTAGAAATATGTGCGGTGTCACCCTTGCGGACAAAATAAGCAATGAAGAGATACGTAATATGACGGGGTTGCACGACAGTGTTATTGTAAAAATAAAGAAAGGAATGCTAAGATGATTCGGGCAGATGGAAAGAATTAGTGATGAAAAACTGACGAAGAAAATCTATAGAGCAAAAGTGAGTGATAAAAGAAGCTAAGGAAGACCAAGGTTGACTTATGAAGATCTAATAACTAGAGTGATGGCCGACGGAAGTGTCAAAAGCACTCGCAAACCTAGGCGAAAATGTGTGAGGAGAGTAATGAGGTTTGCGGAAGCGAAAGAAATATGTATGGACCGCGACGCTTGGCGCTAAGTCCTCTCTTACTACCCCATTAGGAATACGGCGTCAAGATATGTATGTATGTATTACAAAAGTGCATTAGTAATAAACGTTATCAGTACTTAGAATAGCATCATCAGTAATGCTGTTATTTTTATAATAACTGGACTATTAGAAATCAATATGTCAACACTGGCCTTCATACCATACAACTAAAAACCCGACTTCAGTGTGACACTCGCAGTGTTACGTCTTACCTTTTTTATTTAGTCTGAGATAGAGATAGGTTATAAATTGATGATAGATAGAGATAAAAATATCTATGTATTTTTGATCTATCTTTTTGCTTCCTCTCATGAAGAGTAATATTTTTAATCACAAATAAAAACATTATATGAGATTTTCCAAATGTAAACGAAACTTTTTTCGACCCAAGTTTGTCTCCCTTTCTTTTAGGCAAAGACAAGAATTCAATTTACATTGCGCTTTCTGCCTCCCTGTTACTTAATTCTTTCTTTCGTTGAAAATAAATCTCCCGTAATTGATTCCGCTTTAGTTCAATTTGTCTTCGTTAAAACTCAATTTCCGTAGTCTATTTGTGAATAATAAATTGCGTACTTCAACAATGTGCCAGAGTGTTGTTTTGTGCACACTCCCGCCCAAAGCCTGAAAAACAATTTCACTAGAAGCGAAACAAGTCAATCTAAATTACTGAACATCGCTGACACAGCGCTCTTCATTTCACTCACTCACACGATGAATCAGTCGCGAATTGTCTCTTTACTGAATTTGTTGAATACATACGTAGAAACACAGTACAGCGTTGCGTTTCGTTAACATTTAAAACATTATACAATAGTAGACGTCGCCGAATCAATATTGAACTGGCCTAATCAAAGTAATTACCTACAGTAATTTGCTAGTCAATTTATTTAATAAACAGAATTAACTCTTGATTGACTAGATGAGTTATTAAATCGTTTATCATTATCGTTTTATTATAGTGCTATAGGTAGGTAATAGTCACATAATGTATATCTTGTAAAATGTTATTTCACTATATATAAGGCCACTTTTATTCAAAAATACGACGTATTTTATTATGAATACTTTACCAACTCAATATATACAATTTTCGTCATCGATAAAATGTTTGTTTCTTTTATAAATATTTAAATTTAGCACTTTTTTACCCCATAACCTTGTCATAGTCATGATAATATGTGTTTTATAATAAATAATACGTATTATTTACGTGTATT
Source organism: Zeuzera pyrina (assembly GCA_907165235.1). Classification (NCBI taxonomy): domain Eukaryota; kingdom Metazoa; phylum Arthropoda; class Insecta; order Lepidoptera; family Cossidae; genus Zeuzera; species Zeuzera pyrina. The sequence continues at coordinate 18,634,667 of OU015625.1, read as the reverse complement.
TGTAAATTACGTTGTTAACATACGCACTTCTCGTTATCTAAAATTGGACAGTTAAAAAGATAAACTCTGCGATGTACTCGTCAATGTAACGCTCCACATATTGGGTCGGTGCGGCACGTCTCAGGCGACCCAAGCCTTATCGGTGGGACATCGCGGTCCGGACAAACATTACTAATCTACCGCGAAACGGCCTGTCCCTATCGACTCTAACGCTATCAAATAGCAAATTAAATTGCCTATATCGTACACCGATACAATGGATCCGCTCGATTTTATCAACAAACAACTCCTTCCCTCCTTCGACTTGCTGCATTTTCCGATTTAATAACATGTATTGCGGAAACTAATTATAATCCTGGAGACACCTAACATAATTAAGTTTGATGTGAAACATTGAAATGTTAACGAGAGCGTGTTTTAATAAGCAGCCGAGCTTACTTGTTGCGAATGGCAATTACCTACTTCCATCTTGCGTCACGCGTGGACTTAACGTGTCTAGTTTGAAAAGTCAGTCCGCGTCTCCGTTTTAATGAGTTTTCGTCTAATGCCTTCCTCGCCGAGCAAATTTATGTCATGAATAATAATAGATGCCTACAGAGCATCGTTTAAATCCTGAACAAACACGTCCACAGATAATCCTCTAAAGAAACATCTTAATAAACACTGTTTTAACGAATTACTGTTGACGAGAAAAGCTGCGTCAGTATGCTTATAACCGAACGGCTCACATCACACACGTACCGTTGATGAACACGACCGTGGTTTTATACACCAAGTACAGTCGCGTTCAATCTAAATGTTCATTAAACTTGTTACTTTGGATGTTAAATCAATTCGATATCCATATACTTGTATAATACAGATTATACAATCTTACATGCTAGTTTGAGATAAACAAAAAATTTATCTCTTCTTCGTCGTCATCTTTGGCATCGACGTTTTCTGTAAGCCAGGTATTGTCATCTTGGCGTAGGAAGTCGGATCCGATGTACCAACGATCGCATGGATGGCTTTTGACTGGCGCGCGTAGCCTCGTCCGCTACGTTCTGGTGAGAGGGCAGCCAACGCTATTGCTTTATTTCCGTTTGTTCGGCGATTTTTCCGAGCCGATGCGCTACAAATAGCGTGTATCTTCGAGCGTCATTGCGAATCCACTATAAGACCGTTTTAGAGTCAGTTCAGTACACGATGTGGTTGATTCGCTGGCGATGTTGTCTAGTTATATGGTCCGCCAGTCATGTTCCGATGACAGCTGCTTACAGTTCTAACCACAAAATTGTCTGCGGTCAACGCAGTGCCACCTTTGATATGGCTGCGATTAAAGTACTGCTGATAGTAGCGTCAGCTCTGCGAATACGTTTGAAAAATTGAATTTTCCATAGATTCTGGAAGATGAGCTTGACGACGATCGTGTAGTGACTGCGAAGTCCCAATGGGTCATAAATTGACATCACTGCGCTGAGCGCTTCTTGTTCGGTAGGCGCGCGAGTATAGGTACAGTTTTAGGAACTCTGTTAATACTTGTGTTGAATCCTAATTGGTCGCCTTCTGCTGACCACGACAATTCCAATATTTTGTGACTAGATTAAGTTCCTAATTGCGTCAGGCCTTGTGCTCGTTGCTCCGGTGGAATTGCGCTCATAAGCCGCTCGCTGTTGGTGCTCCAGCTTCTTAAAACGAAGCCAGCGGCCTTGTGCATTGTGTTTACTTCCGTCGCTGTTCGGATAGTTTCTTCTTCGGTTTGGTAGCTATCCACGAAGTCGTCCATATAGTGCGTTTCCGTTATTGGCTGCAATGCCTTGAGATGTTCACCAGCGTTCGCCGTATTTTCACTTGAAGGAACATTTCTTGTATATCGGTGGTCACGGCGTAGGGTTTTTCTCTAAACCTAAACGATATTCCAGGGAATGATCTCAATAAATCCGGTCCCTCTAGTAGCTGTTTGTTCAGGCGGTTTCCACAACAGCGTCGAACACCAGGCGTATCTTTCCGGCTTGTTCGGGTTAGTTACCACAAAACGTGGCAGAAACCAATGCACCGGACTCTGTAGCTCCGCTCCGTCGCATTCCTTGCCCCTATCAAATAAATTATTCATTTGCGCAGTGTATTCCTTTTTAAAATCCTCGCATTTAACCATATTCTCCTCGATGCCTTTCAACCGGCGTAGCGCGTTCTCGTAACTCGGCGGCATCTTTATATTATCTAAGCGCCAGAGTAAGCCCACTTCATAGCGCTGTCCTTTTTCTCGTACGGTACGTTCAAATATTTCAATAGCTCTCTTATCACTGTCTTTAATTTTCGTAGCAAGTGAAACTTCCAACGAATCTGACATGCTCCTTGACGATCTGTTCGAGGCTATATTCGGTCTCGATGCTTCGCAGTTCATAGTTTTGTCTTACATAAATATGTAGACCCGATTTTTGGTCTTCACCCATAATCACTCTGGGTGCGAAGCTACGTATTATCCAATCTAGCTGCGTTCTATATGCAAACGGCTCGTTGATTCTCCCAACTCGCAGCTGGCGTGTGACGATGAAGTGCCAATTGTCCGATCCGATGAGTAAGTGGGGTCTCGCCAACTCGTAGCACACTTCGTCCTCCTTCAGGTTGCGTAGTTGTTTGTATCTCTCCAACACTTCTCGCGGCATAGATTAACTACGCAGTGGTAAGTTTTTTATTAGGCGTGCAGTAATTTTGTAGCATTTTGTAGCGTTCATTGCACTAATTCGTAACTTCACGTTCTTGCTACGAATTTCTAGAGGGTTGCTTGTATCTCCGCGTAAATTCAGAGGGCACTCGGGTCCGTCGGCGCCTATACTACAGGCGAGTTCTTCGTCTATTAAACTTACTGTAGAGCCCCGTCCATAATGGCGAAGATGTTAATTTTCCCTGCCGGGCCAATGACCGTGACCGAGCAAACATTTAACAGGAAAATATGGGTAGGTCTGACGTCTGACGCGGCGGCAGGCGTATCCTCACAATATTCTGGAGCGCTTCCACGAACTGCTCGATTGCTTTTCCGGCACTACGGCTCCTTATTCTAGTCGGTGTCAGCGATCGACACCGGCCATACGGTGTTACTTCAGCCCACTGTACTCTATGCGGACGCGGTGTCTGCGTCTCCATATAGGGCGCTTCCACATTCACTCGCCTCATATTTTGGTTCAGCCAGTCGTTGACGCTATCTGTCGACATAGGATCTACTAAGCTATTGTTCTCCGAGTCCAGTTCTTCGGCCTGAATTTCAGCGAAATCGGCGCGTAGCCATTTATTCATTAATTCTGTCTCCATTTGCAATTCTTTGCGTTTGATCTCTGCCAGTTTTTCATGTGCGCGCAGCTCTGATGACTTGATGTAGACTGTTTGCCTTGCTATCGATTGACGCGTACGGACCGACACTCTCGGCGATCTACCAGATGGAGCGTAACTTGCACGCTTCGTTCCGGCAGGCACTTTCACTTTGGTTCTATCCTCCTCTTGTGAGGAGGCTGGGAGCAGTTCTTCCTCTAACACTATGCGGTTTAGCGGCGTGCAGCATCGGGGCGCGCTTTTTATCGGCGTGCGGCGTTGGGGCGCGCGGCGTCGGGTACTCGTTCGCTTTCCACCATCTCGATCCGACGGCAGGAGTGGCGGTGCGTGGCGTCTGTCGCGGTGGCGTCGAGGTCACGATCTCCCGCCGGCCTTATAGGGGGAGCATTCGGCTCTACGCCACTTCCCGACGGTGATCGCGGCGGTTTATCGAGCACACGACGCGATTCAACACTTCCGCTTCTTGTAACGACCATCGTGTTCTTCAAACACAAGTCATCCTGGTTGTCTTCAAGTTTAAATCTTCCGACTCCTCAGAATCTTTAAATCTCCCACGATCGGTGGCAAAGCAGAAGTCGTTGCTAATCGCTCGAAGAACCAACGGGGATGTTGGCGATGGACGGCGGGTTTTTCGCTTTCTCTATGTAGGAGGTGCTGGGGTTTTATTCCTTTTTCTCGTCGTGTGTTCTCTTTCGGAATAATAGATCAATTATTCTGCGAATCGTGTTTATTTTTTTGTTTCTGAGAGGGGAAGAAATTCTCATGGACGCTCAGCCGGACTCTACACCGACTGAGTAGTGTCGGACTCGAACCGACTAAAAAAACCTCCCTCATTGCTGTTGGCCCTAGTGGCTTTTACAGCGTCACCGGTCGCGTTGGGGCGAGAACTATAGGCATCCTGCCAGATGGTCGAACGCCTGAGGGTTCCTTTAGCCGAGAGATACTTCGTATGGAGGACGAACCTCAGGCTCGAGGCGTCGCCAGGGGATTTTTCCGCACCTGCGTGCATTTTAACGGGCTCCCTATTCGGGTGAGGGCCGGGTCTCTAGCGGATCGGGCCGGCAAGACGTCTGAAAGCCGATTAGTGTGCCTAGTATTTCGCGTGGCAGTTTACAATGTGGCTTAAGGCCCGCATGTCTGTATGTAGTACGACGTTATCGAGCTTCTAAATGTAAGACCCTACGGGTGTCGTGGGGGCCGTCCTCGCCTCCGCCGGTGGTGGCGGTGCGGTTGTAATGTGAGCATGTTCGAGTTCGATCGTGTAATGTCGTCGTCGCTGTCACCTAACACATGTCTAGGCCTTCGATAGCGTTTGTGGATGCGGGGCTCGGGGGTGTACGATGACGCCCTGACCACTAGAGGGTTCGGGTGTAGAGAGGAACGGTGAAAGAAGCGTTGGGGGGTTCTCTTTTAGATATTGAGTTATTGAGGACAATTCTAAATCGTACTGTGTTCATTGCTCAACTTATTACTATATACATATGCGCACAACTAGCGCTAATCCTACTTATATACAATTAACTATTTCTATCTATTACGAAGGTCTATATCTATCTATATCGCACGTTACAGGTGCGCGCCACTAGCGACTTTGCTAACTATAACTATATTTTCTTCTCTGTTTTCATAATTAGTCTACCTTACAACTAGCAGTATCTTTAACTAGAATTCGCTACACTTTTCACATGCACTTCATAACGTTCGTTGTTATGGCCATCCGTAACACTCATTAATGTATGGTTTTTCATTGTGGAGTGTAATAATGTACCAGTCAACACCCCTACCATAGAGAATTAAATTGAACTTTAATTTGACGATTCGGTAAATAACAGAACATTTGTGTATATTTTACATACGGTGAGAATGAATGGTTGAACAATCCCTTTTCGATTCCACAACTATCGAGCTAGAGCCCAGCCGCCGACCGTCCCAAGTTTTCCCAGGGAGTGTTTTAGCGACATAAATTGCTACTCCTATTTACATTACGCTGTCGTAAATTAACATATCCGGGGTATTCCCAAGCCAACAACCTGAATAACTCCAGTAAAATTCACACAATTTACAGAAAAAACATTAGCTAGATATGTACGTAAACGAAATTCTGAGCCTGTTAAAACAAAAGTATATTTTTCTTCTTTATATTTACAGTCGTTTTTACATCTACTTTTTAGTTACAAATTGAAATTCTCGTAACACATTATTGTAATAAATAACTTAGTTTAAACTTAGATTTGAAGCCGTAACCAATGCAAAGACGCAAACTACACTTGAGTAAGACAAAACATTTGAGCGATAAATTAGCCACTGATTGAAGGAAAGCAATTCACACAATATTCATATGGAATTCATTCGGTTATCCAATTATATTAATGTTTATTTTGAAACGAAACAATCTTTAACTTTCTACAAAATAGGTACACTTGAAAGCTATGAAATTAACATTACTTTTTTAATATATCTGTGGTTTTAATAAATATATTATCTATATAACGAGAAGGCCATCGTAAATAGAACATTTTAGTTTTAATTAAAAGAAATAACGAATAGGTCAAATTGCATTACACGTTACGTATATTTTTTTATCAATGTAGAGGGTGTGCCGTACGACGTACAATTTAGTTAATTGACTCTGTTAATAAATTATTAAAGTTAAGTGCAAAGTCTGAAAGATATGCTGTCACCATTCATCAATAAGTAACTATACAATGTAGTTAAGCACCGCGCCGAAGCGACGCCGCCGCGCCACTTCTATATATTTGAAAATTCGCGCGGAACAAGGTTAATGTCAACTATTAACTTTGCTCCTGCGCTACACCTTTGGAATTCTATGCCGTTTTGTAAGAAAGGCTTATCCGTTTAAGAACACACTTTTCTTTAAGTACAAGCTTGTTGACCGTCCTTGGCTCTGCTGTAATTTTGTATTCTTCCGGGGCGTTTCCATTTTTGTGATATCTAAGAGCCAGCACGATCTTCTCTTATATCTGGAACATGGAGCACTTAACCTATAGAGCCGAAATATCGGACCATCGTATACTCACCACTGCCCAGTTTTTGACCGATACTGGATATGTGTACATCTCTATATATCGCACCTCTAATAAAGTAAAGGCACAACTCGAAATTTTAAGTATTTTACTTTTTGTGATAAATGAGCTCATTAACAACGGTTCTACAAAATGGCTTACATAGATAGAGAAAAAATGATAAAATAAAGGGAATTTGGTATAAGTGTCTTTTTCACACTTCCCCCTTTTTCTCCTACTTTTTCCCGCTAGAGAGGCCCAATCAGCTTTGTGCCAACACTTTTCGAAGCTAGACTGCGAGTACTGGTGTCTGATTAGAAATTGTGTCTTTTATTACTAATTTTCAGGTGCGTGTTTAATTATCTTTATTATTGTAAAGGTCAATTAGAATTAAGATCTCTCTCATATCAAAATTTACTCAAATTTAGTAGCTTTAATTCTCAATAGTCCGTTACGTTTCCAATGTCCTGAAATTTTTTTTTTATAATTTCGATAAATTTCTTTATAGCACAAATATATGATATAAAGAAATGATTAAATCAGATTTAGTTAGGCCTATATAATTTTTTTTTATAAAAGATGGTTCTTGTCGATAGTATCAAGTATCTAATGTCAAGGAACACCATCATCTTCAATATCATCATCATCGTTATAAGAATATACAAAATAAAATTTACACAAATGTTGACACCGCGGACCTAATAAATAACGTTTCTAATTAATAGTATAGATCTACACAATAAAAATACCAAATGAAATTATTATTAAATAAAACTGAATGATGTGAAAATTAAAAGGTAATGTTATTACTTGTTTACATACTGCCTTATAGCTTTACACTTCATTATATTTTATTATTCATGTTATATTTACCAATACCAAATAATTTAGAAATATCGTTTTCAGAATTGCGCAAAACACTATAAAGAAAAGAAAAATATTCCTACGGGCAGTGTCCAAGTGGTTAAAATTATTAAAGCAAGAACCGCTATTCTATCTACTGAACCTAATTTTATTACTGCAACAACATTTAAACTCTCCAAATTGAAAACATATATAAATAGTTCTTGCTCATCTTTTTAAATCTTCAAATTACAATAGAAATAGTACTAAGAGGTCTTCTTGAACCATCAGTAGCTCCTTATTCCTTGAACGTTCACCAGAACGTCGAGATAAATATGACGATACCAGAAAATAGATGTTTTGTCACAACATTTTGATCTCATTTTCACATACTTGTCGTTTGTAATCTCATGGCTTTGTTGTTAGCACTGCAAAACCTTGGCCTCATGGTTACGCAACGAGGCCCTATTGTAAATTGCGATTTTCACAATAATTGAGAAATTTAACCAATTACATCTATTGAATGCGATATTGATCTTAGTGGTTATCAACCAATCTATAGATCCTTTAACAAAAAACAACTAGAAGAGAGGCAATATTCGTCAAGTACATCATTGAGTACATCAACAAATACTACTACTGTCGCTAAAACGAGCGCTTGTTACTATGACCAAATAACAAGAAAAAATATGACCAGAAAATGAAAGCTAATCCTATTAAGGGAAAGATCCAAATCCAAAAAACCATGAGAAAGAGGTGGAGAGTATATTTTATCTAAGCCAAAAAACTGGTTCGTGCTCGAGAAGTAAAGCTACCTACTGAAAGCTACTTAAAAATAATAGATTAAAATGTAGTAAAAATTTCGGCAAAACAGGAGAAATGAACACTTTATATCTTTTTGGATATTGGGAAAAAAGAGAGAAAATGATGTTAAAGTTTTAGCATAAATGAACAAAAAAGATAATATTGTATGGTATAAACATAAAAGTAATGAATTATACTAAAGAAGATCCTTTTGGTTCTCATTACGAAACGCTTTACATTAACATCGGGAATAAAAAAGAGAATCTTACATTATACAGAAATATTGATTCAAAAAGCTTATGAAAAACCATTTGAACTGATCTCAAGTAAAATTATAAGTTCTATTTCCTACATTGAATTATAATCTACAGTAGCTTGTATGTGTAACTAAATTCATAAACACAACACGAATACTCTTTACAAACTATGTTAAGTTTTATAACTTTCAGAGAAAGGATAAGTTCTGTTTTCAACGATGATCTGTGACATTCATTAAAGACCGAAAATATTTAGTACAACCAAATAAATTCAAAGTAGTAATAACAAAAGCGAAAACTTGATATGTACCTAATCAAAACTATTATATAATAAATAATAGTGGTAAAATGCTGTGATTCATTAAAGTTTGGATAAGTACAGTTGTTGAAGGACTTTGAGTGCTGTCGTTACAAGGTATTTATTTTCTTTAGTCATCGAAGAGTTTAAAAGACTTTTCTGATGAATCGTAACAGAAATATTTGTAGTCAAAAGAGTTGCTACTTAATTATGTTATTGATGTAAAGTAATACATACACTTTGTAATTATTTTTTCTACTTTTAGGCAACAGTAAACATTTTTGACCATTGAATATAGTTTTTTACTATTTTCATACTAACTACGCAAGGTCACATTAATCTTTTCGAAATTAAAAATAAGTAATACGAAGGATATTTTAAGAATAACTCTTCTTTTACTGATCAACTTCAATCTTAGATAAGCACAAACCAAGATAGGCCTTAAATAACAAACGGAAATACTGTAAAAAAGGGCTTAACTGTGAACTGCTGAACATATCCTAATTTTTCAGCACTTAAGTTACATTTTTTTAACCAATGAATTCGGAAATACTATGGAACTCGCATCCATTTGAAAATATGACACAACGCAAACCACAACACAGTGGGCGGGGCTAAAAAACCACAACAACGCGCTACTTAGTTTACCGTGCGCTCAGTGACAGTCAGCCGTCGCAAATTAAATTGGTTTGTTGACGTGAAAACTGGCGGAATGTAAATTATAAATGACCTCCTGTTTGGTTTAGTGGTGCAGAAGACAGAAAGAAGTCATGATATGATAAGTTATCTTATGTACACGAAATAATTTTACGTTTACAAGAAATTAAATAAGAATATTGTGATCTGTATTATGCAACTAGTAGCCAGCCAGTTTTTAGTACGTAAGTTATTTTTATTGTATTTGTATGCTACGTATAGAAATTCTCTTTACTAAATTGGATCTTATAAATATATTCCTTTAATTTTACCAAAAACGATCTTCGGTGATTACGGTGGATTAAAGCAATTTGCTTAGAAAGAAAAGAAGATGACTGGTTACCAACTAATGCCAATAAGGTGTGCTCTATACATTTAGAAAATGAAGAAATTTATTCTTGTTGTAAGGGCATCGCATGTAGCAATAATTGAAGACTGAAATCTTAGAGTGACTCTAAATCGATATTTCTCAAAAACCGTAGAATGTATAGACATAATCACAGTTAATAAAAATAGACAAGCAGCAAAACCATATCGCGACACTATTTTAATAAAAGCATTTTAAAAGAGTAATGATTACGAGTCCTCTATGCTGTTCGATAAAAAAAAAGATTCTTTATTAAATTCTACAAGACACAGACTAAATAAATAAATTACACTAAGTTAACATAACACATGAAAAACTTGTAAATAAAATGCAAATGAACTCGTAAATATGCTTTTTACACCTATTAAAATAATTTTTAAATATTTTCTCATATGAGAGAATCAAAATAAAAAAAACCGTTTAACTTCACGTAAATAAGGTAAATAAATATTACTAATAAGTTGCATTGCTATGCGTAGTAATACATAAAAACATTCTCGCTTGCTAGCACTTTCCCGTGCGATCACGTAATCAGTGATCACGTGTGCCGGGCATCCAGTCACCGTTGACCTTGGAATGTAATACAAAACGTTTTAAACGCCAGGCTACAGTTAGATAAAGATAATGCGAGTTTAAAATAGAGTTCATTTTAAAAGTTGACTGCTGAGTTTGCGACCTTTCATGTTTTGGAGTATTTGAATCAAACTCACGGTACCGTTTTTCGGCCATAATTTGGAATTACACTTCCATAGTAATTCCGAATTCGTTGTTTTTTACATAATTTTTGATAATGTAGTACGGTTACCCGTGATTTTTTGATGTTAGGTTCGATTAAATAAAGCTGGCGAGTTCGCTTTTTTGTTTATTGCGTTTTCTCAAAAAACTGCTTTTTTAGTTAGACCTTTACTTTATTGCGAGTGCGATATTCCGATAGATATTTAAATACTCATGTAGTCTTACTATTAACATTAACTACTAACATTTCCACCCCATAGGTTAAGTGTTCCATGATCTGGAAGTTCGTTGATGTTGTCGCTTCTCATACTTCAGAGCAGTGGAAGTCTTTTAACAAAATACTATGAATAATACCAGAATTTATCGAATAATGTTGTGTAAAAGTAACAATTACGTATGTAATATATTTAAAAAAATATCAAAAATGTTAACCGAAGCAATCATAATTATGTACATAAAATAATATGCGCTTTTATTAAATTACTTATACTGTATAATAATGGCAATGAATGACATAATTAACCAAAGTATAACTCATCCATAAACATTACTACTAACAAAACATTTTCAAACACATGTTTATTTTTTGATTAGATGGGTCGAAACCATGGAGTTGGAAAATTTACTTTAGAAACATTTTCATTCATGAAATAATTCTATTTTATTATGAATATCGGAGGTTGCAGATCATGGCCCCGCCAAGTTGAGAAAACAACCGCCACCGGGAATCCTTTTCTAGAAGCGAGTCGAGGTATCTACTTTTACACTAGAAAGTTAAATATGTCTGTTACGAATGCAAGCAAAAGCCTGCAAATTACATTAAAGACCTAACGTATTGAACTAAATTTCTAAATTAGTAGTTTCTATTAAAAGCAGTTAAGAAAATATATGCCATCAAAGTTTCCGTTTTAGTCAAATCATCAAACTTCTAAAGTACTTCTAGCAAAACCCCAAACTTGAAATTTGGGCTATACTTAGTATGTATTTAGAAAGAAAAAGAAAATAGTCTAAAATCCTCAACAGTTTGCTTGTTTATGAAATTATCGCAAAAAAAATTATTTGCGGTTGGTAGACTGAGGATCCATACTAAACTCTAAAGAAAGTCATTTCGTAAGCTACAAAAATTTAGACATTTCCCGTAAATATCGAAAGCAAAGATTAGAAGAGTTCTATTCGGCCCACGGTCAAATGTAGAAGCGAGACGCCAACGCGCTCTTTTTTGGGTCTACCTAGTTTCATGGAGTACTTTTATATCAATTTCTATATCAATTTTATCAGTACTTCTTTGACACAGGGCATGTAGGCAGCTTGTCTACTCACCTTCGAATGTCTGTACCCGTCTTTAGACCGCTTCACTCCATTGTTCACCTGATATTCATTCTTTGCCAGTACCTCCTGAAAATATTGGAGCTCCTGCCCTAGATATTCAATGTCAAATAGATCATATGTACTGTTCTTTAGTTACGTTATAACAGATTGCAAGCGACTGGGATGGTGATGCGATGTCGTGTGCATCTGTGTGTGTTTAGGCTTGCGGTGTACACAGTGTAAATATATTCTCTCGTTTCGCCGTTAGTTTAATATCTAAAAACGATAGTGATTCCCCATGCTGTCCCCATCCTGTTCCCCATTACTGTGTTCGGTCGCGGGATAAAAGCCTTCTGTTTGGAATGTTGCATCCATACAGAAGTTTGGATGGAACATTCCAAACAGAAGGCTTTTATCACAGTTTGGAATGTTCCATCCAAATATTGGCAATACAGGGGCTACAGAACTATCCATTGCGACATCTTTCCACATCATTCATACATACATATCTGTATATCTACTTTACGTTATTTTAAACTGATATTGGCTTATTTATCACAAAAAATATTGAAAAATTTTTTATCATTAAACGCTGAATTCATCCATCTGTTGTCGTTACAAAAAAGTCTCATAGTTAGAGATTTCATAGAGACATGTGGAAAATGCAGAATAATGACTGAACGTTGCTTTATGTACACAAGCTATGCAATAACGTCCTTTGATAACGATCAACATTAAAGTATGCCATAGATGTGTGAAAGTAACAAGATGTCAGCTCGGATATATGCGAGCTAAGCATTAAGCTACTATCAGTTAGCCTATAGTTAAAGAAATACGTAATTCAGTGTTTACGATATTCGTACTCATAGACTTTGCTCGTGCAGACGACGCTCCTATCTATTCGGATCCTGTCAAACATGCAATGTAGTCATGGGTCATATAACATGGTGCCCATTGCGTAAGTACATTCAAACAATAGCAAAATTATGTTTCAGATTTATACCAAATTGTAATAAGTATTTGTTCATAAACTGAATGATGACTGATGACTGGCCCGTTAACGCAGTCGCATATGCATCTACTTTCCAAGCTTAGGGTCCCGGGTTCGATCCCCGGTCAGGTCAATTTAGGAAACGAACTTTTCAAAATTGGCTTGTAGTATGGGTGTTACTGGGAACTCCCCCAGAGTTTGTTGTGTGGTACCCATAGTAAAAGCTTACTGCTTAGTTTGGGGGTCACACAATCTGTGTAATTGTCTGGAGTATTATTATTATTATTATTATTAAGTCAAGCTAGGGACTTCACATTCGTTTAATAAATTAGTACTCAACGATGACGCCTTCATATAACTTCCGAGCCGTACAACAACGACATTACGAACTAAGAATAATTTAAAAAAAATTACTTACTTAATTTTAGTGTTTTTTAATAACGGTGCTATTTCAAAATTAGAATACAAGTAGAAGTCACGCACTAAAGGTTCCGTGCGATATTAATAAAATACGTCATTCCTCAACTTAATTTCCGAAGACTTTTAAATACCTCTAGATCTTCCAATATAATTTTGCTCTGTAAATTTTAGGTCCTTAGGTCCAGTGGTTACCTATACGGAGATAAGAGGGGAGAGGTCAGACAGACCGACAGACAGATAACACGTGAGTGATCTTGTAAGGGTTCTGTTTTTCTTAATGGTACGGTACCCTATAAATCACTCGAGTTGAAATTACTTTGTCAATTGGCATAATGAACGCTTTTATAATTTATTGTTGAACGATTTTATCGCCACGATTTTACCGTCACTATTTAATAGGGAATCAAATTGTATGCAGTAGTATGAAGACGTTTTTAAGTTTCCATCAACGACAACGTCACGCCGCGAAGGCGTCTTCGTACAACTGCATACATTTTGCTTCCTTATTGTATCGTGAACGGTAAAATCGTGACGATAAAATTGTTCAACAGTAAAAATATAAAAGCGCCCATTATGACAACTGACAAAGTAATTTCAAGTCGAGCTTAGAGAGTTTCGAGAATTTAGGAAACGAACTTTTCTAGATTGTCTCAGGTCTGAGTGTACTGGGAGACGCCCTAGTAGTCGTCGTCTGGTTCTCAATTCTCATAGCAAGAGAATGCGGAATGCCCTAATTTGAACCCAGATGATTAATGTGTTTTGCTCTCACATTCATTCATTTATTCATACTTGATACGCCTCTTTAAATAATAAGAAGTACATATTTACATACATATTCTCACGTTGTATCCATAACGGGGTAGTCGGAGAGGACGGAGCGCCAAGTGTCGCGGTTCTTACATACTTCTTTCGCTTCCTCAAACCTCATCATTCTCCTCACATATTTTCGCCTAGGTATGCGAGAGCTTTTGACATCCTTCCTTGGCTTCTTTTACCACTCACTTTTGTTCTGTAGATTTTCTTCGTCAAATATAATAATATGTATAATAATAAGAGTATAATATAAGATAATAAGAAGTACTAGTAAATAATAAATATGTAGTTAAATAACACTTTTAAACCTACTATGTATAAGACGAATGATTACGAAATCAGTGAAACCGTAAGTACCTACTAAAAGCCATATCCTGTTATTTTGTACGCAGTGAATCATTATTGCGTTGTGAAATGTTGCTGTCAAATTCTTTCATTTCCCGGTTTATGAAAGCACCAAGTGGGCAAGTCAATTGTCAACGTAACTATATTTGACGGTAATCTTCCTTGAAACAGCGTCAACCACTATAATTTAATTATTTTAAAGGTATAAACTCTGATTAGTTTAAGAGCGTAAATTGGTGATGATCTAGGTAACTAAATATCAGCTTATATTTCTTTTAAGTAGTCATGTCTCTGTATTTCAGCGAATATCATAACAGATTCGAAAAATGTCTATCATTCCACTACAAATGGCTATCTATGATGGTTAGTGACATACAGGGACATGACTACTTAAAAGAAAATACTACTTAAAAAATCATACCAGTGTTTTAACATTATCATCATCAGCCTATAATATACAGTCCATGTTAGACATAGCCACCCCCAAAATAGCACAACTGCAGTTATAACATACCCATCATATATCAACTTTTTTTAGTTATTATAAACAAATTTACACTAAGGAAATGTCAAAAGCACTCACATACCTAGGCGAAAATGTGTGAGGAGAATGATGAGATTTAAGGAAGCGAAAGAAATATATAAGGACCACGGCGCTTTTCGCTCCGTCCTCTTCAACTACCCCATTAGGGATTCAGCGTGAAGATATTTATGTATTATATAAGCAATGCTACAGATATGACCCAATTAAGTAAGTATTTATTGTATATGTTAAAATCCAACGCTAATCTTGGTATTTAAGGATTATTCACTATCACCCCTTGAATCTTTTAAAAAACCTTGTTACTTCTATATTTGTGACAAGCCTCTGTACTGCTTATTTTGATAACATGAATAATTTCCGGTATCAAATCACATAAAAAGCAACTCCGGTCAAAAAACAGAACAGAATTCTTGACATAATATCGCTTTGTGGTTAGAATTTACTTTGTCAACATAAAAGAATAAAAAACACTTTGATGTCCATTCGGCAGAAAATTTGAAAAACACTCAACGTAAAAGTCACCTTAAGGAATTGGTCAAGAACGAGATCATCATTAACACGCAAAAATTAAAAGATATATTAAAGTTATGTACATTCTTTCTTATTTTTAATACTTGACTTTCGCTGATATTTTTCAGTATTATTGTAATAAATTATATCTCATTACAATAATTATACCCTAAAATTGTCTAAAGTTGTAAAATTGTTGTATATCTTTTAATAATAATAATTAACATACATACATACATATCTTCATGCTGTATCCCTAACGGGATAGTCAGAGAGCACGGAGCGCGAGAACAATAATTTAGTACACTTAAATATAATAAAAGCATTTCATATTATATCAATTCTTATCCAATACACTTATCTCATTACTTACTCATGATAGTTTTCGAAATTGCTACAGAGTTCAGTTAAATTTTAGGATTTATCATTGGTACATTTATTTTACAATAGTAATAGATTGATAATTATTCTGCATTTTCGTCACATAGGTACCTACTGACTGTAGTCCTGGAAACAGCAAATAATTAACTGATTATAATAATAATATTATTGAAATTATGCACATAGTAGATGGAACCGTTAATTACGATCGAAACGTACAAGTATTTGAAGAAGCTATTAAGGTAAAAACAAAATAAACCAGGAAATTCTTGGCTGTGCTGTCTTCATCAACTGTATCAAGTTTATGCATATTTTAAAATATGTATATATCTTCATCTATAACAAAAAAGCAATTATGGTAGGTAGACCTTGTATAAGTAGAATGTCGCTATCCGAATTATGCTGTCCCGTTTTAATAAATCTCTATTTACAATTCTCGGCTCGGCGAGTGGAGAGGAAAGGCTTAGGCCAAGACATTTTTCTTCATTCGCGATGTGTGGCTGTGCTAACAAACTCGCTGTCACGCTGCGCGCCCCTCTCTCTAGCCGAGAAAATTCGGTTATAATCATAATAAGGCCACAAAGTTTTTTCATGAAGGATTATTTCAATCTGTTTAAAAAATCACAATTCAGGAAACTGAAAACGGTATTACGTCATTGTAGAGATTAATACGTCTAATATTCATTGAATTATGATATTATGTTTTTATGCTCATGACGGTATTAAATAATAACGTGTACCTTCTTTAACCTAGCGCAAATAAAAAATTCGTTTATTAAAAGTAACTTTTATAGATATTTAAAATTTTTCGCATTAAAAATGCTGTTTCTTTGTATTTCTAATTCTATTCTATTTATCTAATTTTTATCTAAGTAATTTTTCTAAACCATTATTGAGCGGTTCCTTTCCAAATTTATCAATATAATGCCAAGGGCTCCGAGTAAAATGACAGTGTAAAATTTGTATTTCATGCCACGAAAAAATGTATATGACGAAACTATTAGTTTCTTATCATGTGATGTAAGTACTACCTAATTTGAAAATGAAAAATGCAATATGATATAAAGAAGCGGCCAAGTGCGTGCTGCACCACGCACAGTGAAGGGTTCCGTAGTCGGGATGCAACAATATCCATTTAAACGGCAGCTAAAATGAGTTTACATTTCATAATATTTCTCAAGATATTGAAAAACAAAGTCACTTAGCGTGAGACCGAAAATATTCCATTAATAAAAAACTACACAGCGTATTTTAATCAAACCGATTATCGTTGAAAATGTTCTATAAGTTCTATTACCATAAATTTTTTCAGTATTTTCTAACCCACATTTAAATGTCAGAGGTAGGGACGAAGGGACACTTTTTACGATTTTAGAATTACGCGTATCTCAGCAAATATTTGACTTAAATATAAAAAGGGACTTCAATAAATCTATGTCATTTTTGAAGACCTCTTTAAAGATACCCCATACGCTCACGCGCATTCGATTTTTTTCATCTCTTAGTTACGTGTATGAAGTGCCACCCCTAATTTTATTATTTTCAACATTTCACACTACAACCATTGTATAGCGGTTCATAAAATACACCTACCTTCCAAATTTCATTTAAATAGTGCCAATAGTTTCCAAGTAAAATGACTGTGACATACGGATGGACAAACGGGCAAACAGGATGAAACTATAACCATTTTTTGAGTTTTGGCTCCGGAAACCTAAAAAGCCATTGTCAAACCTTTCATGTCATTTTTGATATCTTACACGCTCAAGTGCACAGTAATTCTTTTTCAATTCTCCGTTTTATTGTTTTTGTAGTTTTTCTACACCATTGTTAAGTGATTCATAGAATACACCTAATTTTCCATCGTCTATAATCACTGGTTCCCAAACTTATTTTGTCTACTGAGTCGAGAGCTCATGCAGTCGTTGTCTAAGATGCCTCCTAGCTAAATGAAATTACAAATCACCCCCAGGCCTCTACACAACGCCCCCATTTTTTTTCTGGGTCTCTTACCGCCCCCCTTTAGGCCTGCAGCGCCCACAGGGGGGCGTTATCGCCCACTTTGGGAATGGGTGGTCTATATAATGCCAAGAGCTCTAATTAAAATGGCTATGACATACGACGATGGACAAATGGGCAGCACGAAATTATAAAGGTTCCGTTTCTAGACATTCGGTTAAGAAACTTTAAAAAGATGTTAAATAATGGCTACCACTTAACAGTGGTAGTGGGTTGGTCACATTTATCGAAGAACCGATGACCCTCTCTGCGATAGAAGTGTTTCGGAGTAGACTACGTTTAGGTATAGGTAGTGTAAGGCGTGCTCGAATAATATATGCCATAAAAATATTAAAAAAAGACATCATAATGTAATTGGCAGTCGTTGGATACGAAGAGCTAAAGTCCGGGCTTAGTGGCGTCGGTGTGAATTGGGAGAAGCGTATGTAACGATGAACTATCGGACCAATATAGGTAGGTATATACCTATATTGGAAAAGAATTATGTAAGGACCGCGACGCTTGGCGGTCCGTCCTCTGACTACCCAGTTGGGGATACAGCGTAAAGATATGTTTGTATGTATATACCTATATGGTACATACATACGTTAGAATAACTCGTTTATTTCTATACGATAATAACTATGTCACTATGCATTCGTGCATACATGGGTGAGCGCACTCGCATTGCGTATTCGAGCGCACGCGCATGTATATGTGTGCGTGAGTGCGTATATCTTTGTGTGTGTTTATAGTCAAGTACAGATACCTGTATTGTTCTACTAAGTTACTAAAATAATATTAATTTCATTTTAATGTCTGTCGTCGTACATGTCGTCAGTACGAGTTCTCACAAAGGAAATGTCAAAGATATTTCGAATTTATTGCTTGAATATTTGGAACACACGCATGCGGCTAATGTCAAATTGTCAGTCCTTCAACGTAGTAAGTAGTAAGGAAAAGAGATCTAGGCGGCTCTAATGTTGTCGACAGACGACTGTCAGGTTTGGACCCCGACTCCATTAAGTAAAGTTAGTTTTCTAATTTAAACCGACCGGAATTAGAACTCGATACGCCTTCCCTAGTGTCTCAGTTATTTTAACTGCTGCTCTACAAAAGTCATCGCATTTAGATTGTATAAAATTGGTTTTACGTCAATTAGTTATAAGTACCTACTTTAAAATGTATTATCAGACATTATATAAGTACATGAAGTCAAGTCACTTCCTAATCAGTGTCAGAATAACGAGGTACAATAACGTATACCTCTATTTTGTTACAGGAGACACTTGAACGTAGTTTACCCAGCCCAGTGGTGACACTCAATTTCGTGGAGCTTTTACCTATCTTCAGCGCACCAAGGTGCTTCCGGATCTCCTAATAAATGCACCAAAACCCCTACACGCTGATGTTAAGCAACATTTTAATTAAAAAGATTACTTACACTGCTATTATCACTTACAAATTAGGCTTGATTATTTTGTTTGATTTATATTGTGCGGTAAACATAATTTTCAGTGTTTTCTGTCTACGCAGCTACACGCCTTCCTTAACGGGATTCCACCATGGGGCTACTTACAAAAATGTTGCAGAAGTAGTAAACCGACATAGAAATACATTCAACCCAGAGATCATTTAGAAGAGTCTGTATTTTGATATTTCCTTGCATTATATTAAATGTTACTCCTAATCTTAATCTTTAAATCAAAATAAAGGCTGTATTTACTTCTACAACAACCAGGTAGATTACTCATCTACTCAAAATACTAAGTCCATGACAACATCCTTAACAAAATAACGAGACGTTCCTCTCCCCAGCTTGTCGATTAGGTCACATGGTACACCCTTAGGCTAAGAAAGATTACGTTATAACATTTTCCCCTCATTAGCAAAATATTAAATTACCACCATAACTGTTGCCATAACCGTTGGCAAAATATGAAATTTCCCCAAATAATTCAGCTGTTAACGGCATAAATGTTACATGGAACCAAAATTTAAGATAATCTATAAATAAATATAAACGAAATGTTGTTTGTTCTTATTGTCGCTAAGCTCTAAGTGCAAAACTTGAGAATAGCTGGCACGATTGGCCATTTTTTTTTTACATATTCGTAAGTTTTTTTGAAAAGAAAAATTGGAAAAGTTGCCCAGAAAATTGGAAAATTGTAGAAAAACTGAAAGTACTTTTTATGAGATTTTTGTATGAATTTACGACCATAACTCACGAATAATAATATAATATCCACTGAGCCACAGAAATGCGTGGCCGGGCACATCTAGAGTTATTATATTCCTCAGTTGCAAATAAATTGTTGATAGAAGATAATAATAGAATAGAATAATGAAATATTCGCTGATATCTTTATGGGATTTGAGGAAGCGAAATAAGTATGTAAAGACCGCAACGCTTGGCGCTCCGCCTCTCTGACTACCCCGTTAAGGATACAGCGTGAGGATATATATGTATGTATGTATCTTTATCAGTAATGTAAAAATATAATTAATATCCAAAGATCTAAAAACTATAATCTATTTAATATTAGTGCCTGCTATATTGGAATAATTTCAGGTATACTCTATACACGTACATATCTTTACGCCGCATCCCTCACGAGGTAGGCAGAAAAGACGAGGCGCTAAACCTTACACCTTGAATTAAAATATGTATATATATACATACATACATACATATTTTCACGCTGCATCCCTAACGGGGTAGTCAGAAAGGACGGAGTGTTAAGGAAATATATATGGAAAATTATATAATAATATAATTATGTGAGGACTTATAAAGGCATGTATAAACTACAAAGGCTACAGAGTGATACATTTACTAAAAATTATACAATGTACACATAAATTTGCTTATCTCAAAATTGTAGATTATCTTGAAACCTTAACATTATTTGTATATAGTATTAAAGAAAAGCAAGCATGCGTAAATTCAAAATCGCCTTAACCTGAGAACTGTGAAATTAGATTTCGGCTAAAGCGCGCTATGTCTTCGTAGTTTCTGTAAGTTTTGTTTACATTTTCCTTATTTCATAATATATCCTTATACAATATAATCCTTATATCATCATAACCATACCCTAAATATTCCCAATGTGTTTAAAGTACCAGCGTACGCCGTACGCATTCCCTATCTTCCATATGTTGTCCGCAGGGTCGTCCTCATAAATTTCAATGTACAATTCTAGCTTGCGTACTTTTAAGTGAAATATCTACTCCATTTGTGGGACCCGGACGCCTGAACTACTTGATAAATTTCAATATTCGTGTCACTTAAAAAATATATAACAAAGACTTACGGCTTCTTGGGCCTGGAAAAAGCACTTTATGCCTTTTTTGGCAGCCATAAAACCGTGAATATTGACACTATCGTTTTTAGATAGTTTACTCTTCTCGTACGTTCTAATTTCCACAACATTATTTATTGTATAAAAACGTAGATTAAGTTACCTAATTCAAACCTCATTTTTATCACAAACCGAATGTTTATAATTAAATCATACCTATATATATTAAAATGTAATTTTTTGGTAGTCTAACATAGTTTTGAGTTTTTAAGAACAGAGGTGTTGTCGTTAGATCGCTATATTTTAAACGGAGTTGAAATTATTTTCGTTAATTATACAATACTTAAAATTTTTTCTAAAAAACGTTACGATAATATAAATGATATTTTTAGGTACACATAAATGAAGCAATAGTAGAAAGTGGATCTTCTTAAGAAAAGATTAGTTAAATATTTATATAATAATATATATTATATTATATAATAGTATATAATAATAATAATAATAGTGGAATAACGTTTAAACCCTCACAGAGACGCATATGTACACGTGTAGATTGACAAATTAGCGTGGTTATTTTATTACTGGTAAGATGATACCTACTCCTGTATTGGTTCTGTTAACGCCTCACCAATAGTCATAGCAAATCAGTCTGTTCAACTTTTTAGGCGCTTTTTGTTTGAAATTTATACTGTTACATGTTTTACTTTCACTCGCTAAAGGTGACCGTTTGTTCATACATATGTTAATATTTACAAACTTAAAACTACACATTATCTTAAATAATAAACTTCCTCAAAGTTGCCGCTTAGAAAGTTGTCATTGCTCAAGGTACCTAGCAGACTGGCAGCATTGCCTCTTTGAATAGCCAAACTGATTCGTTGGCGGAAGAAGCTGCCAGCCCGGCGGTCTCCCGAAGCCTCGACCAGTCTCTTACAAATATCAGAAACCAGTCGATGGGCTTCGGGGCCCCAGGGACCCAAAGTTTCGACTGCAAAGGGCGTAAATATGAAACTCTCAGAGAGAGTCGCATACTTACGCCGCTTCAAGTTCTCGGCAGTGCTGGCCGCGGCACCTGCTGACTTGGAAGTCGCCGGCACATGGGAAACAGCAAGTGTATCGACACAAGTGGCATCCCACACCAGCGATCTTCCAAGTTTCCAAGGAATGAGCGTCAAACCATCCGGTCTCCTGCCGTCGCTGCGCACAATACCTACAGGCTCTAAGACTGCAGGAACGCCAGCGGCGACAAGAGCCCGCCGAATGACGTCATTCAAGGCAGCATGTCGTGACATGCGGCCCGCACTACGTAAACAGGATAAACCGTGGTGACCTAGTACATCGACGAGATCACCACAGCGGCAACGGTGAAGAAGGTTAGTCCTGGCCCCCAGACGAAGGGATACTATGAGAGAAAGCGTGGTATTGTCGATTAAGGTTCCTAAGTTTTTTGAAGGTATTACCTTCAACCAGTGTCCTGACTCCTTCTCAGAAACAGCTAGGAGGCGAGACCGATCTTTTTCGGTACTACAAGAATCTAAAAGTTGTAAATGAATATTTTTGCATAGAGGCTCATCCCAGTGTTTTTGAGAAAAGGTCGAGGTAGGCAGGTTAGTACTCGGACAAACACTTAACCAAGCATTTCGAGCATCAGTCAAGCACGGCACCTCAACCGATCCTAAGGAAGGGCGAATAACAGATAGGAAAAGGTTTTCCGTGCTGTAGGCTGACGAAAGAAAAGCTGGCAGTGACACACTCGAGATTTTGCGTATGCCCAGGCCTCCATAACAGATGGGAAGCGAGGCTTGATTCCAGACCCTGTCATCAACAAAGGAGCAATTTAATATTTTAGATAATGTATTTTTTTGAATATTGTCTACAGATTTTAAAAGCGTTTGAAATTTAAAACCGTTTGTTCTAATTTCTATAAATATACCAAATCGCATTATTATCTCAAGTATTTTATTTGGGAACATTTATGTATCCAAAGCAGGTTCCATATTAGTTTCATCAAATTACTGAACCAAATTGTTTGTTAATATAACAATATGTAAATAAAACAACCATAAATATCAAGTAATGGCAATAATACACGTAGACAAAATATAAAAAAAAAAAAGTTGTAAATCTAAAACCCATCTACTTATCTAACAAAAACTTGCAGACAAGATGAAAAATATTTGTAATTTCTTAAATTTCTTCTTGCCGAAGTCGGAGCCCATAAGCAAGGCAATGACTTTTAGGCTTCCAACTCATAACATAACATATATTTACGCTGTATCCCTACTAGATACTTACTTGATTCCGCAAACCGACGTCCATTACGCCCATTTTGCGTGAGGGTAGGACGACTACTCGTGCCATCCTAGCTCCTCCAAGAAGCTTAGCACTTTCTTTATACTGGTGAAGGCCTCAGTAAGCGATCTTGGCATGCCAAGATGTTTCGCCCGGTAGATTGCCACCGCTCCACATTCCAGCAAAACATGGGTGGCTGTTTCTTCTGCCACTAAGCAACCCCTGCAAAGTGGACTGTTAGTAACACCCATATTAAAAACATGTTTGTTATATGGATCATGTCCAGTCATAGCACCAGCGACAATACAGAGTTTAGTTCTTGTTAAGCCAAGTAGACTGCGCGAGACCCGAGGGTTTATCTTAGGTAAGGCTTCTCTGGCCTGTCTACATTCGCTGATACTAGACCAGTACAAATCATGTTCTATTTTCACCTATTTACGCACTTGTGTTCTTTACTTTTTCACATAATCCTCTAAATTGGATTATCCGACATGTCATGGCGAGGTGGCAAAATAAATATTGTTAAAGGAAGAGCTCTATTTATCTCAATAAAAGTAAAAGAGATGGACTATAAATGGAAAGGGATGTGGAATCAATGAAGTGTTGACAGATGTCATTTAGACGTTCACGCGGAAGGCGAGGCGCCGGTAACGATGGTCGACGCGAGAGCATTTCACTTTTGCTCCAGACACTGAACGAATAACACCTGCTCTCGATTGCTAATTCGTGATTGTTTTCTGTTCTTATAGTTATTAGATCTTTCTTTTAATGATTTCTAGTTACTAGCAAAATGAATCTCTAAATCGATATTAGGAGTTGGGATAATCATCCCATGTATATTTTTTAATAAGTCCTACTTTTGATTATAACAATATATATACCACTAATAATAAATATTATTCTGTTCTTGGTATAAAATTATCTGTTGATTATTATTTTCACATCATGCTATTTTTTTCACACATTCACAACTTGTTAAACTCTTTACATAATCTTTGTTTGGACCTGATCGGTATCTCTTTTCAAATTCTTTTAAATTTCCTTTTTACATCTCCCAAAAAATCAACTTGTTTTCACCCCATCACATCTTTTCCTCCTCCCTTTTCTTTTTTCTCACTCCATAAATTCTCTTCCATTCTTCCAAAAAAATATATTCAAATTTTTAACATGTCAGTTCTACAATTAATTTTTCTGACAACCTCTAAGCTCATAAAAAAAGGTAGAATAGAAAAAAAATGGTACAACATGTATTTGTAAACAATAGAGTATATTTAGGACTTTTTGGCGGGAATGGGAAAAGTGAGGTTGTCATTTTATTTAGATTTTCGATTTTTTACATTTTTTAGCTTTAAAGTTCAAAAGTTATAGTATATTGTGTTTTAAAGTTCTGTGTAAGTGAAAAGAATAGAGTAACTCTAAACAAACATGTGTAGCTGAAGTTCTCGCGCTCTTCCAAGAAGTCCTATGAAACTTCAGTAAAGCCTACTATCACTTTAGTGCAGGAGTTTTACGATAAGAAAAAACTAATTTACTTGTGATTCTACTTATTAATACGTGACATTGGCAAATGCGCTAAACTGTGCGCCATGCCATAAAGAAAGAAAGAAAGAGTATATTTAGGATAACAAACATTAAAAAAAATATAATAAGTACTTTTTTCAAGGGTATTTTTTTATAGTTTTTTAGCTTGGCTGCTCACCTTTCTCTACATTATTATGTGAATAAAAAAAGAACAAATTGTAAAGTGAAATGAATTTGGAATATTCAAATCCTCATTTCAATTTAAACGTTTGAAAAATAGTTTTATATTTTTTACATTACATACATGCAGTAAGTACATACAATAACTATTTTACCTTTAACTAAATTTTTATTGAGTGGATATTCTGGAACTTTGTATCTCTTTTCTGTGATATAGCGTGTTGAAACGTAGGGCCTAATAAATAATCCCGCTGTCGGATCTCTTCCTTCGAGACAGTGTCTGAGATGAGGAAAACCCGCCCAGATTTGTGCTATAAAGCCTCCTGTCACCGGAGAACAACGAATACGCGTGATACGATCTTTACTGAACGGAAAATAGGCAAACAGTGCTGTAGTTTGTTCTATTTTATTTGCGATACAATAGTACCAATTAGGTATACTTATTTATAAAGAGGTAAACACGATCTTGACATTTTTCACTTCATCAATCCTTAATATTCTTTCCACATATTGACACAACGATACATATATATTCTCACGCTATTTCCCTAATGGAGTAGATAGAACGGGTGGTGTGCCAAGCGTCGCGGTTCTTATATACTATTTCGCCTTCTAAAGTAGAAAATAAATAACGAAATATTTATTACGATGATCCTGCCTTGCGAGACACTAATTAAAGTCCTTGCGCCCAGGTAAGGTAAGGTAAGGATATACATATAATTATACATATTGCCTACGTATACTTATATGTATATGCTCTTAATATCATTACTCGTTATAGATGCCTAGGTACCGATCGTGTGTAGTCAGTTAACAAATAGATATTATTTGTTAAATATTAGAACGTACTAGGTTCATTTCAAGCGATGACTAATAAATCTAGCACTGCCTTCATGTTGAATTGGAACAGAAAGAAAAAATAATAAGACTTCAGATAATTACACAAATTGTGTGATCCCAAACTAAGCATTAAGCTTGTACTATGGGTACCACACAATGAACTCTAGGGGAATTCCCAGAAACAAGGGAACTCCAAGCCACTTTAGAAAACTTCGTTTCCTAAATTGACCTGACCGGGGCTCGAACCCGGGACCCCGGCTTGGAAGACAGATGCTCTGCCACCGCGCCGACTATATGTAGCAACTACTTATCTTCACAAGCAGCTCATAAAAACCTATCAAAAGATAGGGCATATAAAATAAGGAACTTGTATAGACGATGAGTCAACGACCCATCACTACACTGTAAAATATGGTTCCGCTCCGCCATTGAAAATATAAAAGCTGACGGTGTGATGAATACCACTAGAGCCAACATGCCAATAGTAAAACGATGGATTTTTTAGTTAATTCAAATCCAAACAATACGCAGCGTAATGTCCGGCTGAACGTCCGTAGAGATTTTTTCTCTTATCAGAAATATTATAATAAAAAATGTCTGCGAGCCCAAATAAATCAATAGTACAATAGTTATGTCAAGGTATAATTCTGTTTGTATCTTAATGCTCTACCGCCCCTAAAAATTAAAAAAAAAAACGAAAATAAAATTGTAAATAATGACTTAATAAATGCTGTTCTGAAAAATCGATGATACCCAAGCTTCATTATTACGTTATGATAAGAAAATAACAAAATAGTCTTTTTTCCCTAATCTTAATTAAACAATCGTTTATATAGAAACACTGTGTATAGAAAAAACACAAAATAAATAAACCTTACAAACAAAAGTATGTGAATAAATAAATAGAGAATGAAAAGGAACGACAGTCCAATCACGCGCTATTCCTCCTCGCTGTACAAGTGAAGTCAAGCGAGCTGCATGAGCCGTCGATTCAGAAACAGAACACCACACAACACAGACAGCGACATATATTCTCATATTATAATGTATTGCTTCTATACTGTTCCGAGAAAGAAAAAAATATAGAAATTGTCAACTGCCCATCTTCCCGCACAGGCTATAAAAATTAGCCAAGGGATAGATTATTACATGGAAATTACATAAGCAATCGACTAGCATCTTATCACCCACTTTTGCTGCTGCAAGCCCAAACACATTGCTAGAAGCGATTTGAGAGTATAAGTTTGTTGCACCTTGATGTTCTCTTTGAGTGAGGCTTTCACCCACTAAAACTGCAATAGTCTTCCTCGGCGCGTTGTTCTGGAGCTCGGGGATCTCTTAAGGAACGCACCAGAGTCCCTGACACGCTGTGACAAAATGATTCCGGGGGGAAACAATGACAGAGACCTCATACACCCTCGGAGCGCCATTACGACGCAGAAACCAGAAATAATATATTACGTTCAGGCTGGTCCCATCGAAATTTATTTAAGATCTGATGATAAAGTACTGCTTAAACAAAAGACCTCATCAACGGTCTAAATATTTCAATGACTCTTTTATTTAATGCTCCGTTCCAGAATTAGAAAAAAGTTAGTTGTAGGCTTACTCTAGATATTTATTAGGGACAAGGACACTTAAAAAAAAATAATGATAGAGTTGATATCGATTTCAGTAACAGTCAAACAATTAAATTATATGGGTATTTGAATCGTATTTATGAAGTTATTTTTGTTCTTGAGTTTTGATTAGTAAAGGATAATTGTTTTGTACTATTCAGCGTTTTTATTTTGAAGTCGGTTTATTCCGAATGAGGAATATAATAAAATATGTAGGTACTCATATACACTCTGTCAAGAAACTACCGAGAAAAGATCAATAATACACGAAATGTTAGTTATTCATCCAAATTTATTTTATCACCTTCAAAGTATGCTCCTTCAGAAACAATACACTTACGCCAACGAATAATCCAATCATCAAAACATGTTTTAAACGCCTTTTCCGGAATTGAGTTCAGTGCTCGCCGCGAATTCTCCTTTATGTCTTCTACCGAATGAAAACGGATGCTACGAAGTGGTAATTTGAGTTTAGGAAAAAGAAAGAAGTCGGCTGGAGTCATATCTGGTGAATAAGGTGGTTGCTTGATGGTATTTGTTGAGTTTTTGGTCAAGAATTCGTTCACAATGATGGCCTTGTACGAAGGCGCATTATCGTAGTGCAAAATCCAAGAATTTTCTTTCCACAAATCTGGCCTTTTTCGTCGAATTTGCTCTCTTAAACGCCGCATAACGCCCAAATAATATTCTTTATTTACCGTTTGACCTTCCGGCTAGAATTCCGAGTGCACAACACCGCGATAGTTAAAGAAAACAGTCAACATGACTTTAAACTTTGATCGACTTTGGCGTGGTTTTTTCGTTTTCAGTTCAGTTGGAAGGCGCCACTCCGAAGCTTGTTGACTAGTTTGCATGACAAACTCGTAAACCCACGTCTCGTCACTAGTAACAATGCGTTTCATGAATGTTGGATCGGAATTGACTCGTTCTAGTATGTCCTCAGCGACTCTTATGTCATTGAGTTTTTGGAGAAAATTCAAGTCTTTTGGGACTAGCCGAGCGGCAACATGTTTCATACCCAAGTGATTATTTAAAATGGTACGGATCGACTCGTGAGACACAGAAAGTTCGGCGGCTATCTCTCTCAAACTTGAATGAGGATTTTCAGTCACTATTTCCTTCACTTTTGCGATGTTAACTTCAGTTGCAGACGTTGATGGCCTACCAGAGCGAGACAAACCTTCCATCACATCTCGACCGCTTTTGAACGCTTTATACCACTCATAAGCACGTGTTTTTGATAAAGTCGATTCACCGTAAGCCTTCTGTAACATTTTCAGTTTCAGACTCCGAACACGAAATTCCATTGGCAATGCAAAATTTAAGACTTACTTATAAACTTATAAACTCTTTGTTCGATGTTTTTGTCCATTATGAAATTCGCAATACACACTAGAATGATATAACTAAAAACAGCACTGTATTTAATCTAAATAACAGATGCAACTCAAACTCCGCACCAAAATGGAAAACAGTTGTGCCAATCTAACAACAACAAAAAAACAAAAAATTGAATTTGGAACCATAAACAAATCATCCATTCCCGATACTTTCTTGACAGAATGTATGAGTATTTTATTAGTGTTGTATTCAACACTGTACAGAATTAACAATCGTAGTCTAGTAGCAAGATTTGCAGACTCCTTTGAATGACCGTATTATGTTATTATTGTGTTAGGTTAGTTAAAATGTTGTTTAATGTCATAACTCTCTTAATATTATAATCGTGAATTAGCTTAGACGTATACTGAGAAGCAGGCCGTCAAACCTAATAATGAGCTATTTTAAAATAGCACAGATTTTTGTGGAATATACTTACTTATATTGAAAAAATATTTTAGTCGGTTTTACAAAAGTTTTACTGGGCTCGCGAGTTAATTTCGGACTAACAAACGGAAATTGTTGATTTCACTAAACTTAAAATGTTGAAATATTTACAAAACTGTTGTGTGAAATTTGTTAAGTAATATTAACTAAAGTAGGTCCGATGCGCACCATCAACATACTCTTAAACTGAACTCTTTAGTAAAAACATTAAATTTTGCAAATTTCATTGTGTCACAACGTATAACTTTAATCTTTTTATTTTGTAAATTGAACATTCGTAATGTCATAAAAATAACTTTAAATAACTGAACTTTGGTTGGTTTTACGAAACAACAGATGAACTATCGGATTTTAACTAAAGTATTTTTTCAATATATTTTATGTAATGGCTGCTTATGAGTGGAAACTGAATTTCGGCTCTGAGGTTAGTCAGATTTTTAGATAGTAAAAATTTATATTGAGCATATTTACATACATACATACATATCTTCACGCTGTATCCCTAGTTAGTTAGTGGTTAGAGAAGACGGAGCGCCAAGCGTCACGGTCTTTACATGCTTTTTTGCTTCCTCAAATTTCATTATTCTCCTCACACATTTTCGCCTAGGTATGTGAATGCTTTTGACATTTCCGTCGGCTAACACTGGCTATTTGATCTTCGTAAGTCAGTCTTGGTCTTCCTTGGTTTTCTCTACCACTCACTTTCGCTCTGTATAGATTTTTTTCGTCAGTCTTATATTGAGTATACTTACCCTAAAATCTTTTGCGTTTTTCCTTGACTTACAATTGTTTATATGTAGGAGTAAATTAAATAAAATTCATTGATTTAATTGGTAAAAAATATTCATCTCTAACTCTTTAGGCTTTACCAAATGATAGATCCTAGTGCCGGGTCCGTTCGGATTGCTACCACCATGACTTGCTAATACCGCTGCCTAAAAGCAGGGCTTGCATTGTTGTTCCAGTGTGGAGAGTAAGACAGCCGGTGAAATTTTTAATATAAGAAGCACTACAAAGACCTTAGGTTTGCTATCGCATTTACAATCTAAAGTGGTTGATATCATGTGATTGTCCTTAGGCCTCACTCCACTTGCTAACTAGAGCACTGTTTAAAATATCCTTTTTATAAATTACCTCTTTATTTTGGCTTGACATTTCGACCGAGTTCCATCGTCCGTGGTCTCAAGCAAACTGTCGCGTTTCACTTCGTGTCTGGGGTATATAGAGGTTTTGTTATCTACCCCTGATATTTGTAAGTAGTTTTCGAGATACCTATACAAAACACTCACAATGACCACGCGTTTAAACGAATGCAAAACACGAAGTTTTGTTCTTTGAATCACAGGATTCGACATCGTCGATAAATTGTACCCGTTTTCCCGATTAAAATTTGTATGTCTCTTGATTTCAATCGCTTCACGCACTACTCTCGGATAAAAGTAGCAATCAATAGAAAGGACTTGTGGGCGATGAAACCCAATCCAGTGATTGGTATCTGATTGGAGCAGATGTTCCGCTATCGCTGATTTGGTTGTTTGCCGGTTTTTCACCGCTGCAATATGTTCTTTAACCCTTTCAGCAATAGTGTGCTCCGTTTGGCCAATGTATGAACAACCGAAGCTACAATCTATTTTATAGACTCCTGGCGTCTGCAACGGCAAAACACCCCTTGGTGTGACCACTACGTCATGCCGAAATAAAAAGGTAATCGCGTTAAATTTCCCGTTTTAGATATTTTATAATGCAATGCGAAAGTTTAAAATTTATAGAGCTCTGTTCGTTCGTTTGTCTCAAAATACAAAACGCTGTAGAAAATGACCATAGATTGGCTACCAGCATACCTCCATCAACACACATTAGGCCCACTTAATTAGAGTACCGCCTAAGTCATCCTCACCTCTTATGTAAAAATAGACCTGTTGCTTGCAATGATATAGGTATTATAGGTTGTTACCATACTCAGATATAGAAAATGTAGGCATTAGATAATGACGTGGCAAAGACTCAGGGAATAAATTACAGGGAACAAATAAATTTTGATATCTACTCGTAGTTTCTTTCAATTAACCGTTCTTGTTCGCATTTTAACTTATTATCTTTTAACCGAGTATAAATTACGAGTAGAAACAGTACCACATAATAAACTCTTTAGTAACCAGCTCAAAGTTCTGACAGTTCGTGAAAATATACGGCCCATCATAGTGTGAAGTCACTGTAAAAAACGAGTTGATTTAATTGGGTCACGAACGACTCTCTGTCGAACAGGAGCACCATTAATTGAACGACTTTCCTCTTTGTCATTACAATCCTAACCAAAGCCGCTTTTAAAATAATTACTTTTTTAAATGACAATGAAAAGTTTCATATTCTTACAGTGTTACCTGCAGATACTGCGTTCACATGAATTCAAAACATAATCTTATATCGCTTCATTTAATAATGAAGAAAATCTGTCCTGAAATTCCATAATCTCATTTTAAAAACTGAGCAAATATTGACCTGTCTATTTCATTGCCCTATATAAGACTATGTTCATGTTTTGTCTCGTTATGATACATATCTTACAATACTAATTTACAAAAACAATATAAAAATAAATAAAATAAATAGAAAATTTAAAAACACTAATGATACACATCGTTGCATTTCATTTTGTTCATAGGCATTAATTCCTGTTTGCTCTTTTCCATTCGGTTTTACTGCGATCCGTTATAATCCAATTAAATCGTAACGATTCGTTATAAATTGTAAAATTAAGATACTGATAAAAGTTTTGTACTGATTGACGTAAAACAAAATCCTTTTAAAAAGTAACATTAGTCTATCTGTACATATGTACGCTAATATTTTGTAATCTCCTAATGCACATTCTATTTTGAAATCTGAATCTATTCTGAAAGAATTTAGTAGACAGTGTTTATTCATTAGGGCACTACGCTACAGATTTTTGTTGGCTTAAAACGAAAAGTCGCTTTATAACACTGAAGTAGAACAACACAAACTACACGCGAGTAGAACCGTGGGCAAAAGTAAGTAGTAATACAAAACTATCTAAAAAACGGGAAATTAATGCCACTGCATTTTATTTTGGCTTGACGTTACGACTGAGTTGCATCGGCCGTAGTCTCAAGCCATTTTGCTCGATACTTTATAATCCAACGCGAAAGCTTAAAAGTTTTTAATACAAAATTATTCTGTACAGATACATATGTCTGCTACTACTTTGCTACTGATCTATTTTTAAAGTTATATAACCAGCTAAATGTATCTATACCTAGTTTTGGTATAGCGTTTATCCGCCCGTTTGTCAATTTCTATGATACAGACCTCTCACTCTCTTAATTTTATAGCTATCAAATACAAATATTTAATAATACTAATCATTAAACGAAAACAAATGTAGGATGATTTTCGAAATCACATTTAACTTTCGTTTCATACTGTGAGTGACTGTTCTGTGATATCAAAAAAACAATACGCTGTGCGTGGAGAAGCTTGTAAATACACAGCTAAGCACCATTTGTTTAGCGAAAAAAATATTTAATCAAAATGATTAGAAAAATTTGCCACACAAATTACGGAATCAACAAATAGACCAAAACCTACATACCTGGCGATCCTTGATTGCCGACTTCTGGTGAACTTTTGAAATTGAAAATAAGCGTTGATAAATAATAATAGCGAATGGCACCTCCAGCCACATGCAAAAGTGTGATAGTGAAACAGAAATTCATAATTATTATTCGATTTTATCTTTTTAATAGTTTTTATTTTTCTTTGCGGTCATTGTGCGAAAAAGTTGATAATCCGCGTGATGCTGAGTCTAGCCATCAGGGCCGGCCTACAATTCATGCATAGGAACGCGCTAATGGAAGTTTTCCCTCATTCCACAATTTACATGGCAAAATAAAACACAAAAAGAAAGGAGTCCGACCTGGCCTTGGAAGTTCATAGAACTGTAAACAGAAAGTGAGAGTGATAAAATTATAATGAATGAGACCCAAGCCACGTGGATTAATATGAAACGAAGAGATGATGCTAACATTATGTATCGTAAGATAATACCTAATAAGAGCGTGCGGAAAATATAATCGATATTTTAAGCGGTGTTACAATAACAATATGAATAGCGAGGTAAAATATTGTTAATTTTACGCGTACATTTCTACAGTTTATAAAAGAATTGCGTAAAATATTAGTTTAAAAAAGCGAAGATATAAATTCAATTGATATATTGTGTGGGTAAGGGATATAATTTAGTAACTGGGCGCTTATAATTGCCAGTACTAGTTTTACCTGTGGCAACTCGAACTAATCCATCTGAGCCAAACAAAATTCGGTTATTATGCCTAATAAAGTTGGTACATTGTCGTGACCTACGATAACTACAGTTCCTATTTCGATAGAACGTTCCGAAGTACACCATTTCTGACGCACTTGCGCAGCGTATGTAAGTATTCAACTCGCCATTTGTTCCAGTAAGATTGGACAAATTGATCTAAAAGTACTTCGCGCTTAGATAATGAAAAACGTTCATCTGCTAGTTCAAATGAAGGTAAATAGTGTAACGGAGTAGACATTAAAAAATGCGTAGGCGTGAATAACTCTGCAGAAATGAAATTCGTTACACATGCAGCATTCATTTTCAAGCGTTTAGTAAATTTTAGAATGCAAGTAAATATTTTAAGAAGTATGTGTCAACATGGGATACGTTTACTTATTTCATTCATAAGCGGCGGCTCACGTTGAGTGGTAGAAATAAGCGTTTTACTAGTGTTCTTATACTCAGCAAGCTTCTCACTCTCTACATGTGAAAATAAATTTATAGGCCATTCGCAAGTAGGTCTACGAAGCCAGTCGGGACCGTCCCACCAAAGTGAGTGGCCAGTTGGGAAGGCAGCATGCCGCGGTATAAGCAGTCGCTTGGATTTTCTTTACCCGACGCATGAGTAAATAATTTTGGAGGTAAATTTTCTTGAATCTTAGCAACGCGGTTGCTTACAAATATAGACCATTTATGGGGAGACGAGTGAATCCACGAAAGCGCGATTGTAGAATCAGAAAAAGCATAGTCCATTCCTGCGATAGGAACGCCGATAGATATTAACTAGTTTAGAAAGTAATAAAATCGCTACAAGTTCCAAGCGTGTTAACGATATAATTTTAGCGGGCGAAACTTTTGACTGCACGTAAAAGCCTAAAAGTAATATTTTCGTCAATATCAGTCACGTGCAAATAAATACAACAACCATAACCACTGAGACTAGCATCACAGAAGGTTACTAAATTCACTGTGAAACCTACGTGAATACCCGTATGAATGGAGAAGTCTGAAATTGAAGCGGCAAAGCGTTTTCGTATAGATGCTGGAGGCGATTCGTCCCAACTCCCAAGCGATCTTACCCAACCAAAGCTCCATAATTATAATTGTGGCGTATTACAAAACGGGAGCCACCAGACCAAGCACATCAAATAAGTGAGCAACTAATGAAAGGATGTAGCGTTTTGTACATTTAGTGTCGAGGTCAACCGTACTTAATGAGAATAAGTCATCAGCAGGTTCCCAAGACAATCCTAAAATTTTACAATTGTACTTACCTGAGTCTGAAAAGTTTACAGGTAGGCGGTGCGAATCAGGGACTGTACTTAGCAAAGCAGTTGACTTGCTTACCCATTTGACAAGATCAAAAGAACCCATTTTAAATAACTCAATAAGATCATGAGAGACGCAGCCGTTTGTTCATCGGGCGCGGAATAAATAAAGTCGTCTATATAAAACAGTTTCCACTAATTTAGAAGCTTCACGAAAGCGATCACTGTGATCAGAGGCTAATTTGCGCAATGTTATGCGCAAATTAGAGCATAACATTGCGCTAATTTCGGAAGTCGATCAGTATTACAATCACTACAAGAACATGAATATAATATTTGTAATTAAGATTAAAAGGAAATTGAATATTAAAATAATATAATTGCTAAAAAAGGACTTGATGTAAGAGCAAGGGAACACTATTAAAATTATAAGTAAGAATCGGTTCATGATTGAAATCGAAATATCGAAATATCCTTATATATTTGCGGTGATGCTCATATACTCCAATACGAAGAAACATTTGTTTCACATCAGATGTCATTGCGATAGGAACAATTCTAAAGTCTAACAAAAGCAGAAACAAATCGGTCTGTAGGTTCGGTCTGACATGAAGCACGTCATTTAGAGACAACCCGGAGTGCGATCTAGCACTAGCGTCGATGACGATGTGAATATGAGTACATTCCTTGTCCGATCGTATAACAGTGTGATGTGGTATATAGTGACCTTCATCTGTTAATTCAGAATGAGGAACTTGCGATATACTCATTTATTGTTTTATTATAGTCCTCTCGTAAAAGATCCACCTGATTGAATTCACGTTCTAGCGCGAGAAAGCAACGGTGAGCCACTGTACGAGAGTTATCTAACTCGGAGGGGCTCTTGCAAAAAGGTAAGTCAACAGAATATTTAATATTATTATAAGTTACAGAAGAATCGAAAATGTATTCGTATTCTAATTCGTCCGGACTAGAGACGCGTTTATAAGGCACTTCCTCTAATTCAAAGGATTTATGTAAACTAGACTTAATGTCTTTATGCGTAAGAACAGTGAAAAAAGATGAAACCGCTGCGGGGAGCTGGCGCGGCACGGGAAGTCACCTAATAAGCACATAGCCGAAACACGTAAATAAAGCGAGCGATGTACGAGAACCCGACTCCACCCTATCCCCTAGGTAATATTTATTTTAATAATATTTATATTATAATTAATATTATAGGTAATAAATGTTTTTAAACTTTCACGACTTGTACACATCTTACAATATTTACTAACGGGTCTATGTCGCGTTTATACTTTAAGGCTAGTTACCTATTTTATTCTGACGTTTCGACCGGATTGCACCGATCGTGGTCACGGGTAGACTGCTGAGGATGAATGACACACTACACTAACGACATCTACACACTGGCGACGTCCGGTTTTCCGGCTCCGGACACACTCACTGATGACAGGAATCCATGATATTGATAAGCGGTATCCATCTTCCCGGTTGAAATTATGGTATTTCCTGATTTCAACCGCCTCTTGTGCTAGTCTGGAATAATAGTGTC
Organism: Zeuzera pyrina; assembly: GCA_907165235.1. Lineage (NCBI taxonomy): Eukaryota > Metazoa > Arthropoda > Insecta > Lepidoptera > Cossidae > Zeuzera > Zeuzera pyrina. Next base: position 18,598,294 of record OU015625.1, on the reverse strand, counting down.
GATGGGTGGAAAGTGTGTAGATGTCGTTAGTGTAGTGTGTCGAAGTACCGACAGTGACAATAACATAAATTAAGAAATGCGTTGAATGAGTGTGGGTAGCTGCAAAAAACCGCACGCTACGAAGACGTCATTCATCCTCAGCAGTCTGCCCGTGACCACGATCGATGCAATCCAGTCGAAACGCGGGATAAAATAGGTAACTAGTCTTAAAGTATAAACGCGACATAGACCCGTTAGTAAAATATTGTAAGATTATTGGTAATATTTATATTATAAGGAAATAGTTGAGCTCCAAGTACTATGTCAATCTCACCTGGAATATTCCAGGATAAATCCGCAGGGGGTCAATTTTTAAGATACGACATGTCTTCGTTTATATTTATGTAATTAGCAGGAAGTCGATCGGTAATACAATCGACTACAAGAACATGTATATAATATTTGTATTAAGATTAAAGCCAGATTGAATATAATAAATTAATATAACCGTAAACTGGTCGCGAGGTTAACCCAACACCTTGTAAATATGAATTATTTAATAGGGAACTTCAAACGATGACAACATTCCAAAGTAATCAAATTATTTGCGATCCATTATTTATCAAACAACGAACTATTATGCTTTCGTTACTAGTATAAACATATACTTGTGCCGTTGACAATAAAAACAAGGTTTTAACTCTGAGCTGAGTGAAACGGTAATATCATTTTTATTTAGTTGCGCAGTGACACTACTGCAAATCTCCAATGTTAACTACGGTGTGACGCGGTATGGGTCTAGGGATACGTAGACGTAGTCGAGGAAGCGGAAGCCGGATATATTGAACCGTTACCAGGTTCAATGCGTGGTCCTTGGGTATGTCGTGAACGATTATTATCGACGTTAAAATGCAATAAAGTGTGATGAGACTTTTTGCAATATTTACAACTATTATTCAATTGACACCTGCCAACGAATGTAATAAAGTAAGACAATTTACACAACCCCCTTTAGATTTGATCGGTTCAAAGCGTTTATAAGGATAACCAATATTTTTAAATTCAGAACAGAAATACGACTTATTATGATCAGTTTTGTTGCAAAGACCACAGCGTTCAGAATCTGCACGTAAGAAAGTATGCGAGCGTTAAATTAGCTTTTATTAGCAATAAATGATTTCAAAATATTATTATTTTTTAATGAATATGGATTGGCTTTTGCGCGCGCATCGTTAATGGATTATTGCTTGACCGTTCAAGAATCTTTACGTGGTCTTGAACAAAAGAAATGAAATCGTTACGAGTGGGAATATCTTTCTCATTGACCAAGATTTCAAAATTTTATAGTCTGGGAATCGATTTTTCTCAAACTGCAGTTTAAAATTATTAAACCGGTTAGATCCGGAATCTCTGTTTTAGTGAAGCTAAAGATGCGGAATACTTTTCTACAAACGAATTTAAGCCAGCAGCGATATGACGTTTCGTTTCTAAAATATTATTTAATTAATGCACACCCAGAGTACGTTTATCTTGATATTTTTTGATCGGACTATTCCAAATAATATTGTAAGTTTCACCCGTAGATAGATGCGGTCATTTTAAGTGAGCTGTGACTTAACTTACTCATTAAATATTGCACACGCTGTGAATCATTTAACTGTACATTTAAATGAACATTAGTATTTCATATTTCGTAAAAAATAGGCCAATTCTCAGTTTTGCCGTCAAAAGTAGGAAGTTCGATGGGCGGTAGCTTAATAACGTTTTTGCAATTAGACGTACAAGGAGCATTCTGAGAATCGTTATGTGAAGATTTGGTAGATTTCAAAAAATTATTACGATCGTAGTTAATAGCGGAATACAAATCTTTAAGGGAGCTCAGACACCTGTAGTCAAGTTTGTTTTTGGGGTTCATTGTTAACGACAATCCATTAATATCATCTTTAAGCGATTCAAATTTATTATGCAATTTATGGATACTTTCAGTTTCTTCTAAAAACTTCTTATTAGCGCGCGAGTCAAAGATCGAAATATTTGTCGACAAAATATGTAAGCTGGTTCATCCTTCCGAATATGGTTTTCTTTTTAGAATTAAGTAGATTCAGTTTAGAAGTTGCCACGATTTATGGCAAGAAATAAGAAAGATATTTGAAGAAATATTATAAGCGGATAATTAATTATATGAAATTACAGCGAATATTGCATATAGCGGGCGGTATATAATGTCATTTTACCAACTAATACGTAAAATGAGGAAACAAGAAATAATTAAGTATTATACAACTGATTCTATCCGAGATCTGAAGAACCAACTGGAATGGAGAAGCTTGTATATATTAGCTATTAGCTAAGCACCATTTGTTTAGCGAAAAAGATATTTAATTAAAATGTTTAGAAAAATTTGCCACACAAATTACGGAACCAAGAAATATACCAATAGGATATACCTGGCGACCTTCTCGTGAAATGTTTATGAAAATAAGCCAAGATATATATTAATAGTGAAGGGCACCTCCAGCCACATGCAAAGCGACGACAGCGAGACAGTAATTCATAATTCAGTTTTAAATTTTATAGTTTTTATTTTTCTTTGTGCGGCCATTGTGTGAAAAGGTTGATAATGCGCATGAGGTTGAGTCCAGGCATTTGGACCGGCTCACAGTTCACGCACAGGAACGCGCTAGTGGAAGTTTTTTTTCTTTATGGCATGGCGCACAGATTAGCACATTTTCCAATGTCACGTATTAATAAATAGAATCACAAATAATTTGTTTTTTCTTATCGTAAAACTCCTCAAGTAAAGTGATAGTAGGTTTTACTGAATTTATAAAGGACTTCTTGTAAGAGCGCGAGAACTTCAGCTACAGATGTTTATTGAGACCTACTCTATTCTTTTCATTTATACAGAACTTTAAAACAACAATATAAATTGAAACAATTTAAACAACTATCACTTTCGTATATTAGAACGCCCAAAAATATAAAAAAAGAAAATCGAAATAAAATGACAACCTCACTTCTCCCGTGTCCGCCAAAAAGTCCTAGTGGAAGCTTTCCCTCATTCCACAATTTATATGGTGAAAGAAAAAACAAAAAGAAAGGTGTCCAACCAGTGCGTCTTGATTAAAGTGTAATACAAGATATATATCTTGGAAAAAGCAACAAAAAAACTGTGTGTGTCAGCTCCGACGCACGACTGGAGTTTACTCCTTAAGAACGATTGTCTAAATAGGCACAAAAAAAGTAGCATTTGCCATCTTCGATTTGAAAATGAACGTCATTTTCGTAATCAGTACCCCGAGAAACCTAGAACATGACACCCATGTAGACCTATCGAAAAAAATAATATTCGCCATCTTGGATTACAAAATGAACGTCATTTTCGTAATCAGCACCCCGAGGTACTTAAAGTTTGACAGCCATATCGATTTATCCAAAAAAGTAATATTCGCCATCTTGGATTTGAAAATGAAAGTCATTTTCGTAATCAGCACCCCGAAAAACCTAGAATTTGATACCCATATCGAATTATCCAAAAAAAGTAATATTTGCCATCTTGGATTTGAAAATGATAGATAGATAGATAGATAATTTTATTCGCTGCACAAAATACACGTACAATTACACAAATACATATACAATTTAAATAATACCACATAATACTTTTTTTTTCTCCTTCTTTTTTCTTGCTCCAAACTCAGCATAATGTCAAGTGACACGTACATGACGTTGATTTTCAGTTGGGAACACAATAAATAAATAAATAAATAACATTAAAAATAAAGTACACTATACTACACCTATCGACATCTATCGGCATCGACCGCATTTAGCGCCATCTATTGGCAAAATGAATTTGCCACATCCTCCACATTTAACCATTTTAATGAGCACAATTTGTTTATTAAAGATAGATGTCGCAATATGATTTAATAAAATTCAATGCAAATAAGTTATTAATGTCCGAGAGTAATCTAGATAATAACAAGAACTGTATGCCAGCACCGAACACACCTCCAGACTCACCGCAACCTTTATCAGATCCCGAGGCAACAACAGCAACATCCAAATACAAGTAACTATTAGCAATCACAAATGGACTAACCACAAAAGGCCACTCAAAATTGCTTTAACTTTCATATAAACTTTCAAGCACTGTAGCACTTGATAACACAAAAATAGTTAAGTCAAGATTAATACTTAACGATTACACAAGATATTAGAAGAAATTCGTAATTTAACTAATTTAAAATTTAAATTAACGCAGAGCCATCAACAACTCACTTTACGTGCGGGTAGTCCAATCAAAAAATTACGATAATGAACATCATTTTCGTAATTAGCACCCTGAGAAACCTAGAATATGATACCTATGTCGATTTATCCAAAAAAAAGTAATATTCGCCATCTTGAATTTGAAAATGAACATCATTTTCGTAATCAGCACCCCGAGAAACATATACGTAACATAATATATATATATCACTATGGATAGAGAGCAACACTAGCTCCGCCTTGCAAAGAAAAAAAAATAAGAACAATATACTGACCGACTGACGCAATCGGGCTCGTCGTGTTTGGCTTTGATTCTTTATTATTTGTTTAGTTTGGTGTTTTGTGTTGTGTATTGTTAATGTTTCTTCCCTTTTTAATGTGTAATTTGTATTATTGAAGTAATAAATATTGTTGTTTTGACAATTTCTCTTCTGTACCTAAAATCAGAAGTGGGATTGCTCGGGCCCCTTAGACCTAGCTTGCTTTGCCATTCTAATGCAACAAAGCACCAAACAATTTCTAATAACTTTTACATAGCATATAATAGCGTGTTGTGTGGTTTTCTTTTATTATTTCGACTTTTCTTTTGGCGAAAATGTCCGACAGAAATTCAAGTCCACAGAGCAGAACACGTCGATACGATCACCAACATAGGCATAGATCTCGTAACCGTACGCGTACTCCGCCACGTGTTTTAGAAAATTCGTTACAAGAAACCTTAAATGTGATTTTGACGCGGTTAAGTGCTCTCGAGGAAACTAAAAGTGATTCTACGGGGCAAAACTGTGACAACAGTGATACTCTCGCGATAGTGTCTAGTGTACCAAACAGTGAAATTAGATCGTTAAGCAATAAACGTGATGATTTATTAGCTGCTAGTAATGTTAACGATCCGATTTATTCGTATTCTGTAGCCAATTCAAGTGTAAATGTATCCGATAATGTCGTAAACCGCGTGAACCCTTCATGCAATCTACAATTGAATCAACAAAGTGAGGCCTCCACCTCCGCACAAAGTGTAGTTGACGCAATAAAATCATTGAATCCCTTACGATCTCAAAACTACTTTGTGTCAAATTTTGACCCGGACGTCAATGACATTGACGTTTGGTGTACGGAGGTGGAGCGCGCCAAAATCGCGAACGGTTGGAATGACTATGAATGTTTATCGCGTGTTGCAAGTTGCTTAAAGGGAGATGCTCGTACTTGGCTACATGAATGGGTGTCTAATGACCGATCGTGGTCTGATTTTGTTCAAGAATTTAAACCACTTTATGAGGTTATGAGCACTTGTTCAAATAATTACGCCACATACGCTGAGTACGCAAGACGATCTTTATTACGTTTGCGAGTTGTAAGAGGACTCAGTGAGGAGCTAATGATTCAAATTATCATTCGTGGTATTACTGATGTCCAGGTTCGTGCGGCGGCTGCAAATTCAAATTTGACGTGTGAAAATTTAGTGTCGTTTCTATCGATTTATGTCAAACCTGGCGTTGAAAGACACGATGCGCGTGTTGCTTTTTCTAAAAAGCGAATTTTACCTGCTCTATCTGAAATCGAATTCGAATTTGAAGTGTTTTGGATGTGGTCGGACCGGACATAAGAGGCATTTTTGTCCGAAGCAAATCGAAATCGACTCCTAGTTTCGTAAAGAACCGTGATAATTGTAATAGTGCGTGTAGTTTTTGCAAGAAACCTGGACATACGGAAGAAACATGTTTTGTTAAAAATAGATCAGAGCCGCGTAATAAAAGAAACGTCAATCTATGTTTAGAACGGTCAATAAACACATGTTCTACCAATAACGACATTACAACTGCCGTCATACAGGGTGTACCACTAGACGTACTTATTGACAGCGGTGCTCTAAATGTTTCGTTAATATCTTCTAATATTTTGAAATATTTGGATGTGCAACTAAAACCTAAGCTTTGTAGACTGAAAGGCATCGGCGACAAAGAAATAATGACACAGTCTTACGTAACATTAACTATTGAATTTAACGACATTTCTATTGAGGCTGATTTCGTTGTAGTGCCCGCGTTATATATGAGCACTCCTATTATAGTCGGTACTGATATTCTTAACCGTGACGGTGTCACATATATACGAACAAAGGAACGGCAGTATTTAACTCGATCGATTCAACATACTATTAACGCAAATGTGGTTACAGCTAGTGATCGATTTGAAGTCAATACACCCCTTCTGGGTGCTGAGCGGCTCTCTCTTATGGAGGTTATAAACAAGTTTTCTAATTTTTTTATTTCTGGAACCGCATCTACCACTGTAACGACTGGTAAAATGTAGATTAAACTTAAATGTGATGATCCAGTCGTTTATCGCCCATACAAACTTTCCTATCAGGAGAAGATGAAAGTCCGTGAGATCGTACGTGATTTATTGAATAAGGGCATAATTCGCGAGTCCCAATCAGAGTACGCCAGCCCTATTATTCTCGTGAAGAAGAAGGACGGGTCGGACAGGATGTGTGTCGATTATCGTGCGCTGAACAGACACACTATTAGAGACCGGTATCCGTTACCACTAATCGATGACCATGTCGACCGTTTAGGGACCAGTAACTACTTTTCTAGCCTTGACATGGCCACTGGCTTTCATCAGATTTTCTCCATGAGGCGTCAATCCATAGGACTGCATTTGTCACGCCAGAAGGGCATTATGAATACCTCAAAATGCCTTTCGGTTTGACGAATGCACCGATTGTGTATCAACGCATTATGAATGACACGCTTTGTAAATTCATTGAGGCTGGGAATGTCCTAGTATACGTTGATGACGTCCTGCTGTTGAGTTCCACCGTTGGGGTAGGTTTGCAATTGTTACGCCGTGTCCTTCAGACGCTCACAGGAGCCGGCTTTTCGATAAATTTAAGAAAATGTTCATTTCTTACTAACGAAGTAGAATATTTGGGTAGGTTGGTGAGCAATGGTCAGGTTAGGCCGAGCCCCCGAAAAATACAGGCACTGGTTGACACACCTGTCCCCGAAAATCTAAAACAGGTCAGGCAGTTTTTGGGATTGGCAGGATATTTCAGGCGGTACATTAAAGATTACGCCATAAAAACTGCTTGCATCTCCCGGTTAACTAAGAAAGATACACGATTCTGTTGGGGACCAGATCAGGAACAGGTTCGCCAGGAACTTATTTCGCGATTAACTAGCAAACCGATTTTAGCAATATTTGATCCCAGACTACCTACGGAGGTACATACCGATGCGAGTAGCATGGGACTCGGTGCGGTCCTTCTTCAGTCTCATAAAGACCAAAAGAAACATGTCGTAGCTTATTTTAGCAAAATGACGCAGGGCGCTGAGAGTAGGTATCACTCCTATGAATTGGAAACGCTCGCGGTCGTGAGAGCGTTGCAGCACTTTCGTCATTATCTAGTTGGTATTCAGTTTAAACTCGTGACTGACTGCAATGCTCTCAAGTCCACCGAGCGGAAGAAGGACCTGTTACCTCGCGTTGCTCGTTGGTGGGTTTACCTCCAAGATTTCACATTTGAGATTGAGTATCGTAAAGGTATTCTGATGCCTCACGCGGATTATTTAAGTCGAAATCCACCAGTTAATATTAACCACATTAAACCTCGTAATTGGGCGCAAATAGCTCAAGCAGCTGACGGTGAGACGCAAGATTTTATATAAAAATTGCAAGAAGGTCAATTAGATCCCAATCGTTATGTACTTCGGAATGACTTGCTGTACTACAAGTATGCGCCAGTAGGACAAGAATCAAGGCTACTGTGTTATATTCCTAAGGGTCACAGATTGAGTTTGTTGCGAATCTTTCATGATGAGCACGGGCACGTGAGCGCAGACAAAACATTGCATTTAATACTCAAGCACTTCTGGTTCCGGAGCGGTTCTGGACTGCGCCAATTTGTGACTAAATATACTTCTCATTGTTTAATATGTATCTCAAAAAAACGCGTGCCTCGTGCTCCACATCAATCAATTACATCGTGGGAAAAACCCGACAGCCCTTTTAACACAATACACATCGATACTCTGGGTCCTCTGCCAGAATCAAATGGGTACAAGTTCGTGCTCCTAATGGTGGACGCGTTTTCTAAATTTTGCATTCTGAAAGCTATCTACCGACAAGATGCAGGCGAACTCAAGCGTGTATTAACTGATAGTATCTCATTGTTCGGGGTTCCAAAATTGTTGGTGACGGACCGAGGTCGAATGTTTGAGTCCACTGAATTCGTCGAGTGGATCATGGAACTCGGGTGTGATATTCATCATATAACTCCAGAAATGCACCATTCCAACGGACAAGTTGAGAGATATGTCCGAACTGTCCTTAACATGATACGCATCGAAGTTAATCATAAAAACTTGTCTTGGTCGGAAACATTGTGGAAGACGCAACTTATTCTAAATATCACGAAGCAGAAAACTACACAAACTTCAGCATTAAATCTCTTGATTGGTACAGATGGGACAACGCCTGTTATCCGGTCATTGATCCGTGATGTGGCACTCTCTAACACTTCACCAAATCGAGAGGCCTTGCGTGAAATTTGTCGAGCAAGAGCTAATGAACTACTGAAACGAAATCAGACACGGCAAGATGACTACATTAATCAACGGCGGCAACCACCGCGTAAATTTCTTGTAAATGATCTCGTTTTTGTCATCAAGTACTCTCAATCCACAGGAAAACTCGATCCAGGTGTGCGAGGGCCATATAGAGTGGTGAAGATTTTGCCAAGTGGTCGTTACGAGCTGAAGTTGTTGAGTGGGTCGTATGGGAAAACTACCCAGGCAGCGGCTGAATACATGATACTTTGGCGAGGGGAGTGGTGCCCTGAGACGTGCTGCTTTCTTTGAGGGTAAGCTGTTTTATCACACCTCTTTTTGTATGCTACCGATACGTGGCCTTATCATCTTTCATGACCCTCCATAACATACTTAACTGTTATTTTAATCATCTTTTGATCTCCTTCTAGAATATCTCTGTACGAAGCTCTCCTAGAATATCTCTGTACGAACAAACAAGACGTGACATAACATTTCGCGTGTCGGTGGTATGCGGATCAAGACGTCTGATGGCAGGTGTTGCTTTTGCTTCAGTTAAGCGAATCAATGATGCCTATATTAATGACAAACGAGCAACACAGGGACATGCAAATCAGGAATGCCTCTGTCCTGGCAGACACTCTCAGGAGTGTATAAATTAGTGCGTGCTATGGGGGGGTGAGTAGGAGCACGCATGGCAGAGGCAAAAAGCCTGTTCATTAAACAGATACGCGATTCAGTGAGGCCTATGTCTGTGGGGAGCTAGTTAAAATCATGTGCACATGTAGTATTGAATTATACTCTTGAGATGTCTCAATAGGTTAAGATTTAAAATTGATGTCAGTGTGGATCAGAAGAATAATGAAATGTATCATTGCGTTCGTAAGATTTATGTGGCAGGCTTATGAATTGTGTGCATGAGTATGAGAAAACTAGTGTGGTAGGATGCGAACTCTCTAATTACAGTAAAATGTGTTTTATTTTTCCTTTTAGAAAATTACGTTGAAGATGCTTTACCAGGCCCGTCCTCAGCTTCACATGGTAATGAGAAGAGTTCTGATCCAAAGCAAGTTTTGGATGCCGTCGAGGACGACTTGCAGACAGGATAGGCCGTATTAGAAGACACATCACTATGGATAGAGAGCAACACTAGCTCCGCCTTGCAAAGAAAAAAAAAAGAACAATATACTGACCGACTGACGCAATCGGGCTCGTCGTGTTTTGCTATGATTCTTTATTATTTCTTTAGTTTGGTGTTTTGTGTTGTGTATTGTTAATGTTTCTTCCCTTTTTAGTGTGTAATTTGTATTATTGAAGTATTGTTGTTTTGACAATTTCTCTTCTGTACCTAAAAATATAATATTTATCATTTGAAGACGCTGTAGAGTATATATTATATACCTATATATTTTATATAGAAATAACATATAGGTATATTATATACACATAATACTTACATGCGAAAGCTGCCACGCTGTCATTCAATGAATATATTTTACTACTCATATTTTTTTCATACCGGGGGCCTTATATGAAAATCGATTCTTAAAGAGTAAACTCCAAAAATATATTGAGATCTCGTAATTTAAGCCTACAGGTTATTCTCTTCTAATTTGTAATTGGAAAGAGTTGTGAATGTACTTGATTAAAAGTTATAACAGCTATTGTGAGCAAAAAATATTCCAAAAATAATTTTAATTCTTAGTTTTTAGAATTGTCAAAGCAAAATAGCAGTTAATACTAAAATAAAGTTAAATATATGCATAATGTGGGTACCTACGTAGTCTTGCGATAAATATTTTTACAAGGAAAACGTCGTTGTTTTTCTATTACAAAAAACGTTATTACTACAGTGTGCGTTAGTTCATACATTATTGTAATAACATTTTAAAAATATGGAGCTCATTCAAAACTATCTTCATTGGCCTTAATACAATCCTTTTCCTTTCCATGGGAAATACACACTTTCTCCATGGGAAAATTCGCCACTGCTGAACTTATGGAATGTTTTAGGGGCTCCAAATTATCATGGCGTTTATAACATGCCATACTCTCTAAAAGAGACTGTAAATCATAATCAAGTGGATTCATTTCGGGACTAGATGACGGCCTGTCTTCAGCTCTGATGAAGTCTGAGACGTTTCTTTCCAGCCACACTGTGTGGGTCGAGCTTTATGATCTGGTGCTGAGTCTTGCTGAAACGACCATTCTTGGTTAAGGAACATGGTATTGTTAATGAGCTTAACTACTTTCTCAAGAGATAAAAGATTAAAGTAGAGGGGTACTTATGTACAAAATTTATGAATAATGACTTATGTTGACATTTAAAAGAAATAAGGAATAAAAAACTTAATTCAAAGTTACCGAAGTGTCCCCCCAGAAGCACTTTTGTGTGTCAATATTTCTGCCACCCATTCTATAAAAACTAACGACTGTAATTATTACACACATTGTGTAATAGTACATATAAGTTACTTTATAATAGGGTGTATGAAAGTAATACGATATCATGTAATCATAATAAAGCATTTTAACGAACAAAAGGGAAAAGCGATGACTGTAGTTTAATTTTATTTCAAAAGACATTAAAACTTGCTGGCAGGAGTGAAAAATAATCTCAGCAGAAATTATTGCCTACAAGATGTAGAACGACAGATACGGCCGGCCGCGGATTACAGGCAGCTAGGGGTGCAGCTTTGCTAGCCGTCGAATTTTAGGATTATTATTATATTATTAACAAACTAATTTAAAGGGTTATTAATAGCTATCATGCCATTGCTACGTTTTACTTTACATTCGAAAAATAAATAATCAATTTCCAGCCCTAAGTTACTACTATTAGAAAATAATAGTTATTATTAATATCCATTGTGTAATAATTCGGATGAAATTGTTATTCTCGAGAATTTTCGTATTCAGTCTGTTCTCTCCCTTTTGGCTTTTGTGTTTCGTAGTATCTTTAAATACAATATATAATAAAATAAAATATGAAGGAAATAATTTTTACATTCGGACTTTTTCTGAGGATTAATTATCAAAAACAATTATAGAATATAATGGTCATTGCATTGTATTGTACAATTGCAGTGTTATAAAACCGTTTTATTACAGTAAAATTCGATATTTACTTGCACACATTACTAGAACACATTAAGTTAAAAATTCTATATTCTTCAAGTGGCGTTCAAATATATTGTTAAATACACTGGTTATGTTAATTTGTATTATAAGCTTATTAAAAATGAAAGCAGGTAAAAAGATTAAAGAAAAATAATAACGAAAAAACTATCAAGCATAATTGTTAAGACGCAGTTAGAAATATTGAAAATAAAAGCTACATCTTTTACGCGCTTTCTTCGTTGCTAATTTATTCTAAGAGGTACCTACTTTGGTTCTAAAGGTACATGTATATTGAATAGTTAGTTCTCCTTGCACCCTTATAAATAAATCAACATATTATGTACTTTAATTATTTTTTACAGCGAGAGTCTCAATCCTGTTTGAATGATCTGGCAAAGTTGTAATTAGTTCAAACAGGCTAAAGAATGAAACAGTTTCCTCTTAATCCCTTTTCACTGGGAAATCAGATTTTTTTTCAAACGCCACAAGACGTACTATACTTTGAAATAATTATTAAAATATTTTCACACTATTTTGAACCTATTTGTATGTAAACGTTATGGTCATTAACGTTATTAGAAATATCGTTACGTATGTATGATATTATATTCCCCTACATAGACGACAATATAAAAGATACTCTGAAAGAGCTCTACCAACCATCTGTTAGTTTCATTAATTAGCAATACAATCTGACAACCGAACCTACTTCGGCCTATCCTTTCCGTGTCTGGAGGACCAACACGTCACTCCTCCTGTGATTACTGGCTGCAGTGGGATTTAGTACCTAGTGCTTTGTAACATAGTAGCCAACAGAATCACATAGTTGGTTTGAAGGATGCAGTTTTATTATAGTAATTAATTTACATATTTTTTATTTATCTAAACCGCTTATTTCAAAATAATCAAATGTCCTCATGAAATTGCAGAGCTATGACATAGTCAACTATCAGCACACTCGGTGCTGGTAGGTAGCTGATTGTAGTGAATAAGGCTGCGATGTTCCCCGCCTGTCGTAAGAGGTGACCGGAGTCCTTAGAAGTCAAGGGCGAACGGAGTGGTGACTCTAATCGTTCGTCCATGCGACTCTGAAGAGGACGACAGCGCGTGCAGTCCACGGTGGCACTGCGAGGGTACAGGGGGACTTTTTAATTGCCTCCCCGAGATATGCTTCAGTGCAGCACTAAAGGAACTGCGGTGCATTCTGTAAGAGAACCCGGAGCCCCTCGACTGGAAGGCGACTACTGGATTGTTTTTTATACTTATACTCACTTATGCTACTGTTTATTGTAAATAAAAATCTTGTATAGTGTAAGTAATCATGGACTTCTTACGTCTATGTAGGTAATCAACAGTTTCATGAAAACTGTAACTGACAAAAACCTTAAAAATCTTTTCTAGATCTGTATTTAATACGGTAAAACGTATAATATATTATAATAGGTAGGGGCATAGGTTTCACAATTGCCATTTTACAAGAAATAACGTAAATAGAAAAAATTACCTTTCACATCCATTCAAAAGCGTCTCCCAGTCACGTAACACAGTGACATCGTAATTCGCATCATGACAAAAATCTCGTCGTAACGCAGTAGGTACATAATATATCATATTTTTTACGCTTTTGTCCATAAACAAATAAAAAACTAAACAAAATTTCGCACCATTCACTGGTCTAGCGTATTACATGTAGCACAATAATTACACAAAAGTATGAAATATTTGCAATTAAACTAATACTTATTATCCAGTTGCACAGCATTGAAAAAATTGAGGTTATTTGTCTAGCGTTTTGTTTTTAATTTATAGTGTTACCTAAAGGTTGCCTATATTCCTAGATCAAATTAGTATCATAAACTAGTTCACTCCAATATCATAGTCTAATATGTCAGTGACACAATTCATTCGAAATGTAAGCCTGAATAACATTTTTAAGCTTCCACGACTTGTACACACACATCTTACAATCCTGATTATTATAAACGGTTCTATGTCGTGTTTTAATTCTAATTTTCATTATCGTCACTGTCGGTACTTTGCGCACTTTGGACAGTGACGATAATAAAAATTAAAAATGCGATGAATAAGTGGGGGTAGTTATCAGAAACCGCACACTACGAAGACGACGCTCATTCTCAGCAGTCTGCCCGTGATCACGATCAATGAAATTTGGTTGAAAAGTCGGGATAAAAAAGATATTTAATAACCTTAAAGTATAAACACGACACAGACCCGTTTAATCAAGATTATAAGACAGAATGATATCAGATGACTATTATTGTTTGCGATTTCCAAACAATAATAATCTCCTATTCTTTCTCCTTGAAAATAAATAGGACGTTATTATTGTGACAACCAGAAAACCAACAAAATTCTAATTTATACTTTATAAATAAAATGTAAAAGTGAATAGACCTAGTCACCTCTTCATTAGCAACAAATAAAGAAGTATAGAGTATTTTAATTAGAATTAAAGTTTGTTAAAGATTGTGTTTCGTATCGAGTTCCAATAGGTGAGAACTATGTGGCGTTGATCTTATAATACTAGATATAGTTTTATAACTACCCTAAAAGAATACAGAAAAATCTTGAGGCCCTGGTCAAACCAAAGCTTATTTATTAACGCCCAGGCCAAACCGCTGGAACCAGAAAGTTGAAATTTAGACAATAAATACATTCCCAACGTTAAGATTTACGTTGCAATACAGGTAAGTATTTAAGTATCCAGTATGTGTAGGAGGTAAGGATAGGTACAAATTGCTTAATTAGAAATGTTGTCGGGGCCTACGCAAACTGCCCTGCTTGTTCACGTTGCCTCGAGAAACTTATCGCCGAAGCGTGCCCCTTTATCCTTTCCATTTGGAAAATATTTATTTAACATCCTTTCCTTAAGCCCTGACCCAGGTGCGAGATCGCCCAACTCAAATAAGGGGCAAGCATTTAAATAAGGCACTTTCGCAATTAGACTTATGGCCCAGTATTATTTTTAAGTATGTCAGAACCTTCGACCACAAATAAAAATTGTGATCGAAGGTCAGAACAAGTTTCAAAATCGATTTAGGTACTACCTATATCGCACAACTGTCATAATTATTATAATTACAATTATATTTGTAACGTAATACTTACACTATCGTATTAGGCTAGAACCTGTAAAGATTGTGTAAAAGTTGTAGAAAAAAAAAATAAAAAAAAAATCTATTGGACTAAATGATTTATTAAAATAATGATATCAAAACGTTATCACAGATTAAATAGTTCCTAATGTCAAAATCACTCGCATACCTAGGCGAAAATGTGTAAGAAGAATGATGAGATTTGAGGAAGCAAAAGAGGTGTGCAAGGACCGCGACTCTTGGCGCTCCGTCCCTCTGACTACCCCGTTAGGGATACAGCGCGAAGATATGTATGTATGTATTTAAATAGTTCCTAGCGTACATTATGTTCCAAGTTCCATTGTCATAAGTAGGGATATGAAGAAAATGTATTTGTAAATTATGAAATTAATAAGATTATGTACTAGGTAATCTTTCTCAATTTTTGCATAGATTTCGTTTCTCTTTAAAAATTTTTTTTTTATTCTTGAGCAGAGTTAAATATATATTTAAACATTTGTGCTTGAACAAGTTAAATGTGCACTTTACTTTAAACTCTATGCTAAATAGTACTACATACATACACAGGATAAAATTAATACTCGTAATTGGAACGTAGATACATGTGAATCTATAATTACCTATATGACATATTTTCTTTCTAAGTGGTAAATTTTATATATTTCGTGTGGTATACAAATTTACCATATTCATTTTGTGTCATGCTACATTGGAACACGAATAGGGCCGGCTTTCCCGGTGAAATACCAACCTCTCACAGAATATCGGCGTGAAATATAATAACAGAATCAATTGCTGTTATGATTCTCCGGACGTTGTGTGTATTCATGGACGGTGGTGACCACTTTTCATCAGGAGACTCGCAGCTCATTCGCCCTTTTTTTCATAAAAAAAAATATTTTTAATTGTTGAATTTGGTCAGCTACCTAGAACCGAATTCGGTTCTGAATAAGTGACCTAGAGTCTAATCCTTGGATTTTCCTGGGGACGCCGGACGTTTCATTGAGAACATCGAACTACTTTGAGTAACGAAATAAGTGTCAATCAACAAGTTCGAAGCTTTGTACGGAAGATGTGTAAATATATTCAGATTTCCCCCGAGTTGTTAGTTAGCGGAAATCTGGGTATTATATTTACCAAAGTCTGTGCAATAAAGTTTCCTCCGTTACACTAACTTTATTTTATCAAAATATAAACCAAAAACTCATCAAACAAAATTAAAGCTATGGCGAACCAACAATAAAATAACTTTCTGCTGTAATATAAAGTTGGTAAAATTATATACATCTATAAAATACGATATATTATTGTTATTGTGTTGTTAATGTTATTTTTACAAAATCGGTTAATAATTTCAGACAATAATAATAATACGTCTATATTTCATTTATGCTCTTAACTGAAATTATGTTCAATTTGAAATGAAAAAATATCAAAGCCTTGGTGGAAACTCTGAAAGTCGTAATTTTTTACCATACCTTAATAACTACACGCTGCATAATAGGATAGTATGCATAGTTACGCGCAACTCTAACAGTTTGTGGTAGAGTTACCTCTACCACAAATTAGAAGTCTGAAAAACCAGCCAATAGCGTGTCGGACACGCATTAACTTACGGTTTCGTAGTAATGTCAAATTAAAAGATAATAATAATTTAAAACGAAATTATTGTTAAATTAAAAAAATAAAAATTGATACAAATTTCGTTACTAATGTCTAGTTTCAGGTTACCAATTTAGACTTTACGTCTCTGTTTCCAATAGGTGTAAAAATGAGGAAACTTTTGAGGGAATTTTTCAAACAATCAAACATGACGCGATGACACCTTGAAGATTTTGTTGGTTTGGCTACCGAATCATGAAAATGATAGAATAACTCATTATTCTGTGGTACCTAGTATTACAAATTTATTTAATCTGATATGAAATTTATTTAATCTAATCTTATAAAGCGATGCATCTAAGTGGCGGGGGAAGAGGGCACATTCAGGACAACAGTAAGTGTAGTACTACGTACTATGTACACATGCATCTCGTATTATACTTTCATGTTAACTGCAGGTCTGCCGTATCCAATGACACAATGGACTCTGTATGCCCTGTATTTGTTGCTGCCATGAAAAGTTTCTTAAAAATGTCGTTGGACCGAAAAAACCATCCATTTCGATATCATAAATTTTACAATATATAATTTCTAACTACATTTTTCAGCGGAAATTATTTGACCATTACATCGCAAAAATCAATTACAAATGTATTTGAAAAAAAAAAGAATTATGAGGCAAATCTTCCTTCATCTAGAACCAAAGAGGCTAGAACTGTAACACAAAAATGTTGATTGCGCGATTGTACCACTTACGGTCATTGGAACACAAAGCTAAGATTCGCTGAGAGCCCAAATGAAAAGCCATTTTTGTTCCTTTTAATTAAGTCACGAACGTCAGACGAAGCTTGCCCGGTTCCTTGAGCAGGTAATCACGATTGGGAAAGCATTAATTCAAAACTCACCCTCAGAAGTACTCGAATCTGAAAGTTAATAGCTTCACTTGAGCACGTTACACTAACGAACGTTTTTCACAAACTGAGTTTGAGACATAGTAGGTATCTAAAATTTCTTTGAACATCTTACAATTTGCGTTTTGAAGACTTGTATTATATTTAATCTTCTTTCGAAAGTTTCTAACAGAAGAAAAATATCTGTATCTGTCTGTAACAAATAATAATAATATAATACTCCAGGAAATTACATAAATTGTGTGACCCCAGACTAATCACTAGCCTTGTACTATGAGTACTACACGTGGAACTGAAAGAGGTCCCAGTAACATCCAGACTAGAAGCAAATTTTCAAAAGCTTGACACATTAATTGACTTGACCGAGGATTGAACATGAGGCTCCGGCTTTGAAGGTAGATACTCAGCCACCACGCCAACGGGCCATTTAAATGACAATGGCCATGACGACCATTTAAAAAATAATCCGCCATGTGTATATTCGTGATACTGTCACGAAGGATACCGTCAAGGGGGCTTGAATACAGAATTAATAGGACCCTGTATAAGAATGAAAGTGATATGAACATGAAAATGGACTACTTATAAAGTATTGTAGTCAGTAGCTAGTGACCCGAATACAGACGTGAACTTCGAAAATTGAATTTAAAGTTCATAAACCATTTTCAGGTTAGACTCTGGAGATCATATCAAAGCTCATAAATTTAAAAATGTATACTTATTGCTATTTATTTTACGTTATTATTTTTAAACATATTTGAAAATTGTTGTGCTTATGTCTTAAGTAACACATTTAGAAAAAACAGAAGAATAACATGGATATTGAATATGCTGAGGTATTGTTTGAAAGAAAATAATAAGAATTAGTTTATGTTAGGAAGGTACTTTTTTTACATCGAAAGAACACTGTGCAAACTTTGTATCGACAAACTTTGTTTTACGCTTGATGCCAACTAGAACACTAAGACGAGTTTTCCAGAATTACAATACCTACTCTAGTGTGAACTTCTGCTCGAGAGTAGTTAGAAACAAATGCCGATATTCATCGCATTTAGTGGCGACCTTAACTGTGCTACAACGGGTCTCGTTTTGCAATACAGGTCTACAGGCGCTTAATCGCTTTTTGAACTATATTCAATAATTATTGTACGTATTTATGTATTGTGACTTGATTGTGACGCAATTAACTGATTAAAACAGCTATACTTTTCCCTTATCTATGCTATTACTTTAAATCCTTTTTGTCACTAAGCCAAAACAGAGACCCTTTCAATCTAATTTCAACATTCATGATTTATTTATTCTATAATGGAGTCGATTACGAATTTGTTAAGCTCTAATCTAATTAATGAATTAATGGAAACTTTTAAGTGACATAAAACAACAATACCAATTTACAAAACACGATATTTATTTACACTTTAATGGGTTAAGCCTACTTTTCTAAGCTAAAAATATGATTATCTACGAAACTCATTTAGATTATCAATTGAAGGTTCTTGAAACAAGATTATTGTCGAGCCATGATTACGGATTTATTGTAAGTATACCGAAGTACATACCGAAAGCACTGCGTTTGGGGCAATCCAGTAGGCAAAATCCGAAAAAACAAACAGGATTGTGTTTTTTATACATTCAATTGAAATAATGCGCCATCTAGCCCCAAAGTAAGCAGCACAGCGCTTGTGTTATGGGTACTAGACAACTGATATACTACTTATATACTATTTCTTTTGTAAATAAATACATATTATACATAAACACCCAGACTAAGGGCGGGAATCGAACCCAAAACCCCCGTTTACTTTCCGACGCGCTTAGCCGTTGCGCCACGGAGGTCGTCAATCGTCAAATATAATTTCGACATTGAAAAAAATATTTCAAATTCATGAGTGGGAGTGGCGATAAATTAGAGAGATACAACAAATTCGGAAAGAGAGTTATGACGCTACGCCAGCCTACTATTATTTCATGAATTGTAATGTTGTCAAGCACTAGGTTCACGGGCTATATTGACACGCCTTTAATCACTCTTACTAAGGGGTACTTCAGAACGTAAGCGACATCCGCTAGGTCCCGCTTATACACCAAAGATTTCATATTACGTAGTAATTTTACATTCTCTTTGGATTTCTTAATCTGAGATAGACGCGCCTTGCGCACCAAATTCTGAAGCATTATAGAAGCTAAGTCTTCTAATGCTCTTTGCCTGCAAATATTCAGTGCATCGTGAATGTTCGCGTGGCTATGGGAGTTATTGTGTTCTGTGGGGTATGGGGTATGGCGGTCATTATGCTTTCTCCTTTCCTCTTGTTGTCTTCATGTAGGTATAAATAAATATATATTTTGTTAAAGGTAATCGTTCAAATATTTAAAGAAAGCTTAATAATATTTTTGAAATTACATCATCCCCTAAATATCCCTAACACCATTGTGGTACTATTGCAAAACTAATTAGTTTACCCTAAACGAGGGGCAGCTCGAAGAGATTTATTACTGAATGTCATAATTATGTTATAATTATTTATTGTTTATTTACTGTTATATTAAATGTAATTTTGAATTCAATGTATATTAAATTAAATATGAATTAGGTATGATAGCAATTATACCTGTAGTTTATGTTGTACAAATGTTCAATTGATATTCTATAGATGAGTAAAGAAATCCCATACGGTACTAATATTATGGAGTATGGTCGTTGCCCTTATCTCTGTATATTAAGCTATTACCCAGCTATTCTATAGATGAGTTAAGAAATCCCATACGTAGGTACTGATATTATGGAGTATGGTCGTTGCCCTAATTCTGTATATTAAGCTATTACCCAGCTATTCTATAGATGAGTTAAGAAATCCCATACGGTACTAATATTATGGAGTATGGTCGTTGCCCTAATTCTGTATATTAAGCTATTACCCAGCTATTCTATAGATGAGTTAAGAAGTCCCATACGTAGGTACTGATATTATGGAGTATGGTCGTTGCCCTAATTCTGTATATTAAGCTATTACCCAGCAATAATTGGGTTTTGAGTGATAGTTCAGCCTCCCTTAGATAAAATGATCTTTAATAAATTTGACTAATGAGAAAATAATAACTTAGTCTTTTGAAGAGTGGGTAGACAAGTATTTTACCACTTTTGCTTATGTACAATAAGTAAAAAAATAAAATGTATAATATAAGGTTCTAAAAGTGAAATGCAATTCGGTAAAAAGTAAAAAGTTTAATTTTCTATTCACTCAAAAGAAGTATAACTTATTACGTGATTTTTGGCGGGTACAGGTGAGTGTACCCGTGGGTGGGTGGTGAGTGAGGCAGTCGTTTTATTTAGAATTTCTATTTTTAACATTTTTAGGAGTTTTAAAGTACAAAAATGATAGTGTATTGTGTCTTAAAGTTCTGTGTGAAGTGAAAATAATAGAGTAGGTCTAAATAAACTTGTGTAGCTGAAGTTTTCAAAGTCCTTTATAACTTCAGTAAAGCCTACTATCACTTTACTGGAAGAGTTTTACGATAAGTAGAAAAAACGTATTTACTTCGAATATGCTTCATGTTGATTATACTTATTAATACGTTACATTGGCAAATGCGTTTATCTGTGCGCCATGCCATGAAGAAAGAAAAAAAAATTTCTTACGTGAGTATATAAGTACACGCGTACTTCTTTTATTTTTAACCGACTTCCAAAAAAGGAGAAGGTTCTCAATTCGGTTGTATGTTTTTTTAATGTTTGTTACCTCATAACTCCGTTATTTATGAACCGATTTGGAAAATTTTATTTGAAAGGATACACCTCCAGATTGGTCCCATTGAAATTTCACTCATATTGGAGCTTTGGTTTCGAAGATACAAGAAATAACGCCATTTGGTTATAACCTTTATTCATTTATATTGATGATTCTCTTGTATGTCATTTGTTGACTATCGTTATCCCCACATGGTATAATAGTAGTAGGGAGAAGATATAAATTGCCTGTGGTATAATAAATTCAGTCAGTAGAGTCAGTCTTGTGGCGGATAGAGAATACGGCTGGTGACTGTCGTCTTCGGATTGTAAGAATACTGCTAGGGTGTAATTATGATGTAACCTTTACACTGTTATTTTATAACTGATTGATATTAATATGATACGATATTGATGGTATTGATATTGATAATGGCCATAATGGGCAATAATATCCCATGTTCGATCTGTTCGCATCTTTTAGTGTGAAAGCCCACAGTTTGTGCTCTTCAATAGAATGGAAGTTAACACATTGCGCTCCAGAATTAGAAAATAAATTGTAGACCTGCCCTAGAATTTATTTAGACCAAGGTCACTCAAAAGGGAGAAATAAGAAAAATTTAATAAAAAAATTAAACCGACTTCAAAAAGGAACACTGAAAAGTATGAAATAACTATCCTTTACTAATCAAAACTTAAGTACAAAAATAACTTTATAAATACGATACAAATACCCATGTAATTAAATTTGACAGTTATTGAAGTCTGACGTCTACGGAGAAAATCTGAAAAATACGAAACAAGAAAATATTCTTGTTGAAATTCTTATCTATCAACTATTCAACTATTTGTGAACTAATAAATAGACAATTATATTGTATATTGTAACGGAGCAAGATGACGTCACTGTCACCGGGTCTGCTGACATCACATCCTGCCTGCCACATCTGTTGTCGCCAAGGCGTGGGAGAAGTGACGTCAGCAAGTCTATATAAGCGATGCGTGCTAAGATATGGATGATTCTATATCATTCTGCGGCTTTAGCTGTTGATTGTTCGTCGTCGGCTATTCGTGACAACGTGTTATAGTTTGTAATTTGTTATTAATTATTGAGAATTAAAATGTGAAAGTGAATATATGAGTCTGTGTTCTTTATTATCGCAACAATATTTTAATTTAGCATTACATAGATACAGATTTACTGATGTTCACAGGATAGCCGTGGTCGCATGCAATCTCGCCTTGTCTTAGGATCAGAAGCAGACTAGCAGTCTTGGCCACCCTAGGCCGTATAGCACTAGCCGTTCCATTCTCAGTTCCACCATTTACTGAGTCACATGATGTGAATTTACTTTGGTACAATTTTTGCTTCGATTAAACGCCCCTGCGTTATTAGAATTAAGTCGACCAACTGTGATAAATAGTGTAAGAAATTGTGTGATAGAACTAAACATAAATGTATAGATATACATAAATATAAGTAACGAGTTATAAGTAATGATATAAGATGATAATTAATAAGGCTCATAAATAACAATGTACAGTAAAATAAGTGTAACACAAGAATAGTAAAACAATGTATTATATACAGATGTAAATAGAATAATGTAAATTAATATTGTAATTAGATACATAAAGATAAGGATTAGCTTACCAACTGTTAGGGAGAAAGAACGTTAGAGAGACAAATGTAAGAAAGAAAGATAAAGGCCCTGACTTTGCCTGTCCCAGGGGAAGCAGATTAAATAAATTAATAAAAAAATATCTAGCCGCGTTAGCCCCGGGCCTAGTTCTCTGCTTAGGACACGAACGACTACGAGGCTCTGCATGACCTTATACCTATATCAAATTATTGCATTTACCCAAATAGTACCCTGAAATGTATTGTTAAGTAAGCAAACGTTAGGGCAAGGTACTTATAGTTTTTATAAACCGTATTCCTTGGCCAACTTGTATCTACGTGTGAAGATAAGCAGCCGGCACATGCTATGTTTTTCTTTGTCTCCCAAGTCAAAATGGAGGAAGTCATTTATCAAAAATAAGAAATGAAAACGTAAGCTAGATCCTAGACAACTCGTAATATGACGTACCACGTAGTTATATAGATATACAGGTTGTATATGAGTTTGCGTAACACTTTATCTCAACTTTGCCGTTTAAAAATCAAATACCTTCTGCAGTAGATGCAGCGTGATTTATAGCACACATATTAAATTTGATACTTCTAGACACCCGACGTAAAAGTTCATGCAACTCCTCGGCGAAATGCATCGCGAATTATGATAAATAGGTATAGGTATACCTTAAAGTATGAAAGTTTTATTCGACAGGGTTGAAGTAGCCTTTATGGAAAATTGTTTGAATAATACTGAATTATTATAGCTTTATGTAAACTCCTTAAAAAAGCGTAATCTGAATCGTTATTATAATGTATGTAATATGTATGTATTATAATGCAAAATATTAACGATAAGATACACACCTAAATTTTGACTTTAATATGTGGTTTAAATTACTGAAAAATAGCATTACCTTGGTAATGGATTGAGTGTTAGCTGATGTAAACGTCATAAGCACAGGCACGCAAGCAAGCAAGCACTTCAACGAAAACCTGCAAGGAAATCTAGTTGAGAAAATGAAAGTGATACCCACGTAAATAAATTATGTAAGAATCATAAATCATCTTCACCCTCAATGTCTGTCTGCCCTATTAAGGATGGCAATAGTAGTGGATAAATGAATGAATATTTTGTTTGAAATATGATATTATAAGATATATATATGAAGAGATACGCAACATGAATAGTGTTATTGTAATAATGAAGAAGAAATGATTAGATGGTTCGGACACATAGAAGGAATGAGTGAAAAAAGATTGACACAGAAAATTTGCAGAGCGAAACCGAGTGGTAGCAGAAGGCAAGAAAGACCAAGGTTGACTTGTGAAGATCAAAATGCCAGAGGGTTAGTTGACGGAAATGTCAAAGCACTCGCATAACCAGCCGAAAATGTGTGAGGAGAACGATGAGATTTGAAGAGGCGAAGTATGGCTATGTAAGGATTGCAATGCTTGATGCTCCCTCCTTTCTGACTACCTCATTAGGGATACAGCGTGATATAAATCAATGACATTAAAGGACGGAGCAAATCGATTATATTTTAATTTTTAAAAAACATCATGCATGTTACTTTTATTATCATTTATAAATTACAAACAATAGAACATGTAGATATTTATACTGTTTACGTAACATAAGCGTAAACCAATAACGTTCTGCAAATGATCCAGGGTTACAACAATCAAGCACTTCATTAAACACTAATCCTACCCCAACCGATAATTTCGTTGGAGAAGCACGTCAATTATAGGAACTAGAGGCACAATAATTTGAGTTCGATTGAAAACGCCCGCCACAGACATCCGCTAATCATCCGAATGGTGGAGGTACAGACGTTTAAACCGAATTTATGGCACGAAATGAATCCCAGCCAAAGCGAAGAACCTGCTCCGCGAATATATTTTATTAATTGAATGGAAAGTCAAAGTGACAGCTGTTCCAACGAGTGAACGGATCCTTTCAGAAATTCAGTTTCATACTGTCCTGTCGCTAACATCGATTTGTATTACTTAATAATTTCCCTCACTAAGTTACATAACAGAAACACAATCAACAATTTCATTACATTATTTCGTCTTCTAAATATAATCTTCCTTGTCGCTTTCTATTTCGTTGACATACTTAATTACACACGCGAAGTAAATTTGAACTTTAAAAGCTCTTCCACTTAAAAATACTCATAGGATGATTTATAGCTTATAGAAAAATGTGTAACTTACCAATTACAGTTTATATTAAAATATAATAACTACCTAGACGAGACTTTATTAAGTTTTATTATGTTTAATCAAATTGAATTACATATTTATATAGTATGACTGAGTTTTATAAAAGTTATTTTGAACTAAAACCCGACAATGTATTTAACAACCTTCCGATTCGGACTTTAACAACTGTTTGATTAGTAAAGGTTACTTATTTCATACTTTTGAGTGACATTGGTCTAAATGTATATCTAGGGTATGTCTACAATCAATTTATTATCTAATTCTGGAGCGCAATGTGTTAACTCCCATTCTATTGAAGAGCACAAACCGTGGAATTTCACAATAAAAGATGCGAACAGATCGAACATGGGATATTATTGCCCATTATGGCCATTATCAATATAACATCTTATCAATATCAATCAGTTATAAAAGAACAGTGTAAAGGTTACATCATAACTACACCCTAGCAGTATATTCTTACAATCCGAAGACGACAGCCACCAGGCGTATTCTCTGTCCGCCAGCAGCCGTATTCTCTGCCTATCACAAGGCTGACTCTACCAGGGGGTGTCAACTTTGTATGCAGCTATTGCAGACTGTATATGGAAACAAAATGAAAGTGACAAGAGATGTAGAAAGAAAGTAGATAGACAATACCAGGGATATCATTACAAAATATAATTTTTTCCGATGATATTAATTATCAATGTACTGATATCGATTATTGATACTGAAATTTTATTTATTTTGTTAATTTATTATAATTATTTGAGTACTACATATAAAAATGACAAAATCAAATATTTTACTTCATTAAACAAAGATATTTATAAATAATTTGAACAAAATTAACACATTTTGCTATCGATATTAATATAATTGAATAAACTACTAATTGAATTAAATAATATAGCAACCCTGTTTGATGAAATGTCAAAGACTTTACAAATCGAAAAATTTTCTTCATGACCGTCGAATATTTTTTATATTTGTTTTTAGCTTTTCTGTGTTTCACATGAGCTATTCTCCCCCTGATCACTTGAGAAAACTCGCATTGGTGTGGTTGAGAATTGTGGATCAAGACAGTGACTTTTGAAAGGATTGTTGTTGTTATATCCACATTTAATTGTAATCAGAACTCGTGAAATTAAAAAAATTATCACTAATTCTGTTTGTTTTATTAACTTTCCAAGTTCCATTACCTTGCCATCTGTTGAATTAAATAAAAATAAGCGAAAACTTAATAGTTGAAACATTAACTTTATTAAGTAAAGTTTTCGCTAATTTTTATTTAGTTCAATCATCTAAGAAAACACGCTCAGAGTGCAATTTAAATCTCCGCCATTTTAGTTTATGGAAGCATTACCAGATGGCGCATAGTCTACACTTTTTTGTATGGAGTTGTAATTCTTCTCCTTGGAGTATATATGTTCTGTGGACTCTACTGACTGAATTTATTATACCACAGGCAATTTATATCTTCTCCCTACTATCATTATACCATGTGGGGATAACGATAGTTAACAGATGACATACAAGAGGATCCTCAATATAAATGAATAAAGGTTATAACCAAATAGTGTTATTTAGTGTATCTTCGAAACCAAAGTCAATCCAATCTCAGTGAAATTTCAATGGGATCAATCTGGAAGTGTATCCTTTCAAACAAAAAAGAACTTTCTCAATAGGTTCATAAATGACGGAGTTATGAAGTAACAAACAAAAAAAAATTTTGTAAAAAAATTAAACCGACTTCAAAAAAGAACACTGAAAAGTATGAAATAACTATCCTTTACTAATCAAAACTTAAGCACAAAAATAATTTTATAAATACGATACATACACCCATATAATTAAGTTTATATGGGTATATGTATCGTATTTATAAAATTATTTTTGTGCTTAAGTTTTGATAAATAATAATTTTTCAAATCGGTTCATAAATGACGGAGTTATGAGGTAACAAACATAAAAAAAACATACAACTGAATTGAGAACCTTCTTTTTTTGGAAGTTGGTTGAAAAAAAAAAAATATATATATACACAACTGAATTGAGAACCTCCTCATTTTTTGGAAGTCGGTTAAAATTATCTTCAAGGCTTCGAAGCTAAACGCATTTTTCAAGTAAATAATTCCAAAACACCTTCTATTTCGCGACATGTTTCAGGTACCTATGAAGAGTTGACAACCGTTTTTACAAGTATCGAGGCAGTTCTTAACTCGCGCCCACTATGTCCCTTATCACGGGATCCTATCACGGGATGGACTAGGAAGTCCTTACTCCAGGTCATTTCTTAATTGGTCAGCCGCTAACGACTGTCTCAAAGTGTTCCTATCAAGAAACTAAAATGAACAGACTAAGCCGTTTCCAATTAGCAAATGACACAGCATTTCTGGGCCCGATGGCACCAAGAATACTTGTCAACATTACAGATGAGGCCAAAGTGTACCTCTCACGCTGAACATCTGATAATAGGAGACCCGGTGCTCCTGAAAGAAGATAATTCTCTCCCTCTAGAATGGTGTCGCGGACGAATTATTCATTTGCATTTCGGCCAAAACGGAGTTGTCCGTGTGGTTAGCGTTCAAACTCCTGTTGGTATTCTAAAACGAAGCCTCGCTAAATTAGTCCGACTTGCCATTGGTTCAAATTACCTACCTAACTAACATAAACATTTATTCCAAGTTCAGGGCGGAGGTTATGTTTAGTGAATTGTTAACTGTCCCCCGACTCCCTCTCTCTCTCCTTAGTTAGTCAGCGCTTAGTAAATGGTTAACTGTCCCCCGCGCCCTCGTCCTCTCTCTCCCCTTTGTGAGTCTGTAAGAAAAAACTGATCTATCGCGAAAGTGTTCTGTGCACAAAATTATACTCATACCGGGACCCGAACTTAATATATGTGTTTTGTGTTGTGCATATGCTGTGAAGGAATCCTCCATCGGAACCCGAACCTACATAAACGTACGTAATGCCACATGACGGCAAACATTACAATTATTTACGATCAAATTTATTGGTTAATACCGTAGCCTTTGTTTTTAGTGGCGCGAAATGTAACTTTTTTCTTATCCCCCACTTCTGAACACAGCGAAACGCTGCATTAGCTTACTGCTGGCCACTCTGGGCCTTTTCCCCCGAGAATGTCAGGACCACATCATCAGCAAATGGCTAACAGTGGTCTCCTCGATCACTCGTTTCCTTCAATAGGGGCTCCAACAATAAATTCCAAAATGTTGGACCCCCTAATCATCCTTGTACTCAACCTTACGTAGTGTCTCTGATCTGATAGGTAGGAATCCACTAGCCTCCTTAGGTTTGCCGGGAAATTTGTTTTTGCACGCGTTGTCGAAGGCTCCCTCTATGTCTAGCGATACGAATACAACCATTTTTTTGTTCTTTATTTGCTCTCTAACATGTTTTACCATGACATAGAGGGTGTTCTCAGTCTCTGCGCTCTCTACTCTACTCCGCTACATTCCGGTGTGAACCCATATTGCAGTGAGCTCAGGCTCGGCAAAATATGCCACCGGATCCTACCTGTGAGTATTTTCTCCAAAATTTTCCCCAACACTGACAACAAACCTATCGGTCTGTAAGATTTCAGATGTGTGTAATCGGTTTTCCCCAACTTTTTTAATGCTATAACCACAACTTCCTTCCACGAGATGGAGAAGTGAGAAAGCGACAGATACTTATTATACAGTGACAGGAATAGTTCAGATGATCGCAGCTCCGCAGATAAGCCCCCACCATAAAGCCGTGCAGGACCGGTGGCTTCTTCAGAATAAAGCTCGATGCAGCCCACATGAGTTCTTGCCTCATAAACGGCGGATCGTATGTTCTATCATTTGTCTGTTCGCTTACCGTACCCTAAGGATTGGAGCTGCACTTGATATCCCCCTTTTCCCGATGTTAACCTCTTTCTTAAGCCGAGTGAGCTCCTCGGTCCACCAGGGCAACACTGTCCATTTCTCCATGCCATACTTTAGGAATAACCTTTCACTTGCGTTTTAATAGTATCAGTAATTTTGTTTACTATTTCCTCCAGCTCATCTATCCCTTCCAACTTTTTTATCTTTGCTGCATTAATATGCATTTCCTTCCAAAGCAGGGCCAGCTCCTCTTGAGCTGGCTCCACTTGACCTTCCTCGTGTTGTATATGCTAGTCGACCGTTTAATTTCAATAGCCCCCCTTTTGCCTAAATTGAATTCCTAACCTTTGCATGATCTTCTTCCTTTCCTCTTTTGCCTTACCGTACAATTACCTTCCTATCTTTCACCTCCCTGTCCTTCTCCACTTGTATCCATCCTTCTTTTGCATCCACAGCTTTCCTTATTCTTTCCCACATTTGCTCTCCAGCCTCTTGTCTCTCTGAGGACACAACTACACAGTGAAACGCCGCCTCGAAGGATTGATCCCTCTTGCGCCAGTCACAGTCCCTACATACGTAATTCCCTCTCTCTTGCGTACCTCTTTTTCTTTTCCTATTTAGTCGATAGGCTGATAATAGATAATACCAGATAATCATTTAAAATTCAACAATAAAATTGCTTGTTTTTCTATTGCAATTAGTCACAGTGAATTCATGGTACTTATACATCAAATAACAATGTCGGCACTAAGTCCGCAGTGATAATTACCCACTCTTTGCTTTATATAAATTATGCGTTAGGCTTAACTACACTTGGGACGGTGTTTACAGTAACTCGTTGAACTCGTATTAAGATCCCAACAGAAGTCTACATCAAAGATGCCGAGAATTGTTGTCCTGTAATGAAGGAGGGGTATTCTGATGAGTTAGTAGTGAGGAAAATGACACTTTAGTAGAAAAAGCACATATCTGGGCTTTCTTTTATTGGACTTGACCAGGATTTCAGCACCCCAAAAAATAATGCTATCCAACGTCAGATCAAGTTCTGTGACAGAATCCTGTCCTTTATTAACCTTAAGTACTGCCTATGAACCGTCGTACTGTTGTCTGTATAGCAATGAAAATCACTAAGGCAGCTATCGACGCTATTATAATGATAAAACTTGAAACTTAAAACTTATAAACGCGATAATGATAAAACTTGACAGAATGGAATAATATTCATGTTCTGATCTGAACTTCCTAAGGAGTTCAAATCTAATATTTGCATGTTTTTAGTGAGCAGTGTGCAAAGTATCTTTAATTTTATGTACCTACATTTGATTTTACTCGCATTCTTATAAATAAATATTATTATTATTATTAAAATCTAAGTAGCTAAAGCATGATGGTTATTCCACCTTGAAATCATGTACCAACAACCTACAAGTAGAAACGGTAAATCACTTTACATTTTAAGTACGGATTCGCATAGAAGTATTAAAATACAAAACAGATCTTAATTTCAGATTTGACAGGACTAATAAAAATCAAAAAGAGGCAAAGGTGCTGGCTGCTGGTTAACGGAAAATACTTAGATTGCTGTCAGATGGTACAAATACAAGATTAGCCAATAGTTCACCGATATGTCAATCTCAGCAGTTTAGATAAAATATATACAATACAACATACTTTATTGCACCATAAAGATACAAAAACAGAACAAAACTATAAAAATATAGTACAAAAGGCGGCCTTATTGCTGAACAGCAATTTCTTCCAGGCAACGTTTGGGTTATAGGATATAATTTATGAAAAGAGGCAGGCGATATATGTATTGTAAACGGTAGTAAAACTTCCAAAAAGCGGATACAATTCCGCCGTGGTGTCGATCCCACAAGGTATTTGCGGGATAGTGCTAGCAGGGTATTTATAAAAATATTCGAAATTCGCCGTGATTACTCAGCGAATCACGAATATTTTTATATCATAATTGTTGATATTTTTTATTAGGTACATTAAATTTACGCGAATTATATTATTTAATAATAAAGGTGGCTAATTAATCAAGTCTATTTGGCCCCGCAGTAACCCGACGTTCCTTTGCTCATTGTGGCTCTGGATGTAAGTCGGGGATAGAACGAGCGCGTATAATGCAAATCTTTGTAAGTAATATTACTTGCACTTGTTAAGCGGTGGTAGTAACAATAAAGTTACACGTAAGTGTCATCTCGCTATGTATCTAATAGCGATAATCTCGTGTTCAAATTGGAGGAAAAACTAAACATGATAATATATCTAATGAGTGAAAAAACTAATAGTGCCTTACAGATATTGACCCTATTGCAATGATGTTATAATACAAAAGACGTAGATGGGTTACATGCACTCGAAAAGTGACACCCCCAAAACTTTGCTAATTAGCCAACTCCGACTTGGTCAAAGAATATGAAAAGTAATGTTACAGAACCAACAATATCATGCAATGCCTATTGCGCATTCAAAATTCTAAAATCTTTTAATAATCCAAACGTTTTTTATAATATACACGATCATGTGATGATGCAATCACCCAGTTTTAATCATCGTTTACATTTATTAAAGGCAATAATATATAATTCATCATTTTCAAATTTATAATTAAAAAATGTTGGCGATCTTTTTAGATAAATATGTTCTCATGTACATGATTGAAGAAAAACGAAATTCGAAAAAAAGCAAACATCATTTTTTACTGTCTAATCCTATTAGATCATTTTTTTTAAATGTCTGTTCTGTGGAATTAATTACTAATATTCTATGAATTAGTCACGGATTCGCTTAAAATGTAGTAAGAAATTGAAATTGACCAATCACAATGATTTAGAGAGCTATGTGATTTGTTAGTTTGAAATGCAATTATGTTTTACGTTGCATAGCGACGCAGTGCAATGTATATTTGTCTCACTTTGTAACGTTGTAACTGAGACAATATGTTACTTGGATTAGTACTAAGGTAACCTATCTACCTCTTTTGTATTATAATATCTTTGCCCTATTGTTAAAGTGTGCTGTCGACTTGTGCTGTCGACAGTACCTACTACCTACCTATTTTTATGAAAACGCTTACCTAGTCGAAAAATAGCATACGTATTAAAAAGTGTAGATCAGTACTCACCAATACTTATGAAATCAGTAATCACCATTGCGTTTTAACATGATTCTTTTTTTTTGTATTTTGGCAATTCTGAATGTGACATGTCTTCGCTGGTTTATTCTTTGAACAGTTTGAACTCTTTAAAAAATAATTTAATTAAAAAAAAATATTTACAGCTATTAATGTACAGGTAATAAGTAAACTAAGTATTTCTATGAATATAAATATGAACAATTTAGTATAAACAATTCAACAGCAAAAAATATTTCAGCTATGTTGCTTTGACATTGACGCGCACTCCAACCTCAACAATATCCCGAAGCCCGAAAGGGAATGCCAGCAGAGTTCGCAGGGGATTACAGGGCGACGAAGCAGGCACATTCTGGCGGATATTCAGTTTCAGGAAAAAAATATTTTTATAAATAATATAGGGAATAAATAAAATTCTCAATTAAAAATACTCATATTTTTAAGACCTTTTATTCTGTGTAAAAAGTAACGAAAGAGGTTGTGTCGTTTTGGAGATATTTTGCAATATTATGCAAAAATAGGTACTCTTTGTATATTTTTTTCTAGAAAGGGGATGCTAAAAATATAATTTTGTGAAATTAAAAAAGTTTATTTAATCTTCGCCTATCATTGTGTATTTTTTCTTTACAGGTTAAATTAGCAGATTTCGTGATATTTTGAATTAAGTATCCAGGAATTAAGGCATTTCAACCCTCTTAAGGCCTTAAGTAGGACAAAATATCCAAGTTAACAAGACGTATCACTATGCCAAATTACAAACGCGTTAGTCAGTTACTGATAAAATTGTCTGTGATCTGTATCAGACGTACGAACGCACGAGCAATCCCTTAAGCACTTCGGTTTTACTTTTAAAGTGCGGCACTCTAAAAATTAAGAAAGGATTGTATAGTATGCTTAAGGATATATAAAAGAAATGAATGAAAATGGAGCGAACAAAACTTTCGATAAAAAAACATTTAAAGCAAAATAATGTGATTGTAAAATGCCAAAGGTCAAAACTGGCTTACATATAAAAATCAAATAACCTTTGTTATGTAGGTATAGCTGAGCGCATAGCGTATTGTGCGTATAGCTGATAAGGATAACTGACAGCCATTGAACTGCTATGTAATGTCAAAAGCGTTCATTATTACTTTGATAAAAATGTTTCATGTTTGAAAATGTTCGGTAAAAATGTATTGAAGGAAAGCAAAAGAGATGTGTAAAGATTTCCACTTGGTTTATAAAAAATGTGTGTATGTAATGTTTACATTTTTAAAGTTTACGTAGTACTTATTAAATTTCAAGCGTTTAGTAAATTTTAGAATGTAAGTAAATATTTTAAGAAGTATGTGCCAAGATGAGATACGTTGACTTATTTTATATATGCGGCGGCTCACATCGAGTGGTAGAAGTAAGAGTTTTACTAGTGTTCTTATACTCAGGAAGGGTCTCACTCTCTAAGGTGAAAATGGTTTTATAGGCCATTCGCAAGTAGGTCTACGAAGCCAGTCGGGACCGTCCCACCAAAGTGAATGGGAGGCCAGTTGGGAAGGCAGCATACCGCGGGATAACCACTGAAACTAGCATCACAGAGGGCTACTAATTTCACTGTGAAAGCTACGTGAAATTTAATACGACGTAAACTTTAAAAATGTAAACTTTACATACACACATTTTTTGTTGATGTAGCGAAATTACGAAAAAAAATTAGGGTGGCACTCCATACTATGGAGTGCCACCCCCAATGTTTTTTTTACATGTATGGAGTCCCTACATGTAACTGAAGAATGACAGAAATTCCAATACAAAACATGAAAGCGTGTGGATCTAGATTCTAGGTTCCCAAACTTATTTTGTCTACTGAGTCGAGAGCTCATGCAGTCGTTGTCTAAGATGCCTCCTAGCTAAATGAAATTACAAATCACCCCCCAGGCCTCTACACAACGCCCCCATTTTTTTTCTGGGTCTCTTACCGCACCCCTTTAGGCCTGCAGCGCCCACAGGGGGGCGTTATCGCCCACTTTGGGAATGGGATTCTAGATACTAGATCTTCAAAAATGATACGAGGATTTCGAAATTACTCTTTTATTTATTTCAATTGTTGCTGATATACTTATACGCTTCTAAAGTAAGTGTAAGGGGTGGAAAAAATATAGGACAAAACTTTAAAGTAACAGAATTTAAAAACACCTTCAACGAAAATTGGCTTGAACGGGATGCATTTTGTGTAGTTTATGAAATATGAGATATTTTCAGTTACACGCTAAATAACCGCAAAAATAACACCGATTTTCTAAAACTAAAAAAATACTAGTCTATAAAGTATCGCTTTTCCTATGTCCATGTTTCAACAAGCGAGACAATAGTGTAGACAACGACGAGTGCATTCTAATACATATATCACCTATAATATTTTTTCATTTTACAAATGAAAATCATCCTTATGCTTTAGAATACAAGTCGTAAATTAATATAGGTGTTACCGAATCCACGTTTTAAATAACTGGCTAGCTGGGTAGCAGAGAAGGGTACTCAGGCGGGCACTGGCCTAGCTTTCACATACTTCGTAACAAGGTTACTGTCATAAGTTTTAACCCTGGGTACTACCCGTCAATAAAATTACGTATCTATTTCGAATTAAAATTAACGAACAGATATCTGTAAAAATCTAAAGTAAGGATTATGTACTAAACAAAATTAAAACACTAAAAATTACCCTATTATTTATCTGAAGTTACCAGCAGATGTCCGTATCCTGAGATTTGGCCTTATGAATAATAGTTTAAAAGTTATAAACAACTTTTGATTTCTTTATTAAGTAGATCTCATAGTACCTACTCACAACAAAATTAAAAATAATATATAATTAAAACAGTACAGTACAGTACACAGTACAGTAGGCTTTTGATTGTGTTAGTCACGAAATTTTAATTTGCAAGCTTAAATACTATGGAATTCGTGGTAACGCTCTCGATCTCGTGGTCTCGTATTTGTCTGGCCGGAAGCAAAAAGTAAGTGTGAATGGGGTTTTGTCTGTTGGTTCGAGGTTAAGAATGGGCGTTCCCCAAGGATCAATTTTCGGACCTTTTCTGTTTCTAGTCTACATTAATGATCTCCCATTTATGCTCAGGAACTTATGCGAAATAGTATTATTTGCTGATGACACTTCATTGCTATTTAAAGTGGACAGAAAGAACTTAGATATTACCTGGGTGAACGGGATCCTGGCAGACGTCTCGGGGTGGTTTGCTGTTAATAATTTACTACTGAATGCACAAAAAACCAAATGTATTAAATTTTCCCTTTCTAATGTACCCAGAATCGATGATAAAATAGAATTGGGTGGGAAACAGTTAGAATTAGTTAGGTCTGCCAGTTTTCTTGGTTTAACAATAGATAGTAAATTGCAATGGGCGGATCGTATCGGGGCATTGGCTAGTAAGCTCGGTTCCGCGATATATGCCATTAGACGCATTAGGCAATTGACGGATGCGGATACGGCTAGGTTGGTGTACTTCGCATATTTTCATAGCCTATGTCCTATTGCCTTTTGCTGTGGGGATCAGCGGCGCATATTAACTCGATTTTTAGTTTACAAAAAAGAGCGATACGTGCTATTTACAGTATGAATGCACGAGAATCACTAAGAGATCGTTTTAAAGACATTGATGTACTGACCTTGCCGTCCTTATACATCTTTGAAATTATTATGTATACGAGGAAAAATATAGATCGATTTACAAAAAAGGCGATATTGGTGGCATGGAAACCCGAGGTTGTGATAAATTGGTTGTTCCAAAATTTAAATTACATAGGTAAGTCAAATGTTTCATTTTTGGGTAATTGCGTTCGTTTTTATAATAAAGTTCCTCAAGATGTCACTCAATTAACAGAAAATATATTTAGATTAGTTATAAAACGTACATTGATTAGACAATCATACTATAAAATAAACGATTTCGTTGAAGATAAAACAAGTCTGGAAATGATTTTCTCTGCACATGCATTTACTGGCTCTCTGAATATTGTATTTTAATAAACCTTTTGTAGAACGATGTTGAAAAAATTATACCTGACTGAGTTTCTTGTCGGTTCTTCTCAGTGTCCAGGTTTTCTTTTCTCTTCTCTTTGAACCGAACTAAAGTAGATTTGACGTTCAAAAATACCTTGTGATTGGGTTTACTTGAATAAATTGATTTGACTTTGACAACAAAAACAATACATAAAATATTGGCAACGCTATCAGATTTCTTTGCTTTTCAGAAGATTGTAGCTTTTCTTTTACACACAAGACTGGTCCGTGCCTCTGTAACACCTACAAAGACTTTCGTTTGACAAAATATCACACACGTATCGCAAAAAAAGGCCCATTTGTTTGAATCATTGGCTTATTTTTTCAATAATTAAAAAATAATTAATATTATTATTACTACGGGGTAGTACCCCGTAAAGGATACAGAGTGAAGATATGTGTTATTTTTTAGCAGATGTTAAGAATTTTCGAACGTTCAAGTTTTTATCTTTAGTATAAATGGAAGAAAGGATTTATTTTCAGTCACACGGTCACACCGCTGTCACGCACTAGTGCGATAACAAAAGTATTAAAAAAATAAACACAAACATAGCTTAAAACAATAATTTTATTTAAAATTAAATTAAAATAGTATCGAGGCTGAAAAGCCTAGTAGGTATGTAGCACGCACTTGCATGACCACACGCAGTACTTTTCTATTTCCTAATATGTATAAAATTATGCAAAAATAGGTAATTAAAGCAACACACGTGTACTATAACTTTAAAATTTTCATTTTTATTATGATTCGTGACTAAATAATGTTGTCTACATTCCGGCTATTTCAATTTTGTTAATACGAGATTACTGATTAATTAGGTTTAAAACAAGTTGCCGTAATTCAGAATTCATATTATGTTCCAAGCATGGACTTAGGTATGTAGTGTTAACCCCACATTAATTTTAATCACATAAATTAACCACGTGTGATATTTTGTAACATTTTATTTAATTTTGTATATTTATTTATAACAAGAACGAGGGTAGAATGGATTTCCTGCGTATAGTGGGGCTGCATAAAAGCCTGATTTTGGTCTTGTAAGAGATCAGTTGTTGAGAAGTCGTCGAATAGTCAAGTACATAATAGTTGTGATGAAGAATTGATAGCGTGTTCATAGTGATCAGTGCTTCTGTTACATTTCATATTTAACAGTAGGTACTATTCCGAGAGACATATGTGTTGCCAAAAAGGTCGATTCAGTATTATTTTGCCTTTCTAGTGAGCGTTCATTTTTTGCAACCATGAAGCCTCTACTATACAGCTGCGATATACCTAACGGTGGATAATATCCACATGCGTTATTGCGATATTTGTTGTTATAGTACATTCCAACCACATGCGGCCGGACTGGTACCATTCCCATCCAAGGAGGGCCTACACCCACCAAATACTGAATCGGCCTTTCAAAGTACACATATCTTTTAGGCTATTATGAGTTCAGAAAGACATCCAGTTTTGGAGTGGCGGCGCAAATGACATTTTACACAGCCCTACTGGGCTGAAGGCACTGAGACATAAATCGATAAACAAACCGGGATATTAAAAATAAAGCATCAAATACATACATCCATACATATCTTCACGCGTATCCCTAGCGGGGACATTAAATAGTATGTACTTATGTAGTAAATTAATATTTCGATACAATTTTTTAATTAGTTTTTTGTTTTAATTTAACCTGTATTCCGTTCGAAATTTTTACAGAATTCTATGTTGCGGGTAATGCAATGCGTA
Organism: Zeuzera pyrina; assembly: GCA_907165235.1. Taxonomy (NCBI): domain Eukaryota; kingdom Metazoa; phylum Arthropoda; class Insecta; order Lepidoptera; family Cossidae; genus Zeuzera; species Zeuzera pyrina. The sequence continues at coordinate 18,560,376 of OU015625.1, read as the reverse complement.
TCCGACGCTTTCTAGCCGGGTTTTTAATTTTTAATACTTTGGTAAAATGCTTTTTGCCCTTTGATAAAATTTCCAATAAAAACAAAGATCATTTTCTTCGTTGTTTTAATGCATCATAATGACAGATGTCCACTATAATATAATATACACAATATTATAAATGAAGACAATAGATTATAACAAATTATATTTTCAATACACAAACTCAAGCAGTAAAATATCCGACAAAACTATCGTCAATTATAACAACGAAATAAAAACAAATGAGCATTATAAAATCACATTAAAATATTTCACTAGTTGTTACTTGCTATACAGTATACGTCTTTTGTAAAAATAAATTAGCAAAATAGCGAATATAATCGTCAACACAAAATTCTCTCCTGGAATGTCGGTTTAAAAGTTGTTAGATTCACATGATCGGACATGATATAAACCACTTCACTTTAGGATTACGGCGGAATCTAAACTTCGAATCCGGGCTGAATCAAAAATATGACATGTCCTGCTAGCGACATTTGTTTTTATAACAAAGTTCCTCAAGAAATTACTCAATTAACAGAGAATAAATTTAGATTGGTTAAACGTACATTGATTAGACCACTGGTTCCCAAACTTATTTTGTCTACTGAGTCGAGAGCTCATGCAGTCGTTGTCTAAGATGCCTCTTAGCTAAATGAAATTACAAATCACCCCCCAGGCCTCTACACAACGCCCCCATTTTTTTTCTGGGTCTCTTACCGCCCCGCTTTAGGCCTGCAGCGCCCACAAGGGGGCGTTATCGCCCACTTTGGGAATGGCTGGATTAGACAATCATACTATAAAATAAACGTTTCATTGAAGATAAAACAGGTCTGGAAATGATTTTCTCTGCCCATGCGTTTACTGGCTTAATGAAAATATTGTATTTTAATAAACCTTTTGTAAAATGAAGTTGAAAAAATGATACCTGACTGAGCTTGTTGTCGGTTCTTCTCAGTGTCCAGGTTTTCTATTTGAACCGAACTAAAGTAGATTTGACGTTCAAAAATACCTTGTAATTGAGTTTACTTGAATAAATTGATTTGACTTTGACATTAAAGAAAATGTTAAATATTCATACCTCAATAATAATTATACCTCCTAGATTCTCCATGGAACTGGAATCCAAAAAACGAATACTTTCGTTTCTTCAACACTCACTTGTAGCGATAACAATTTTTTAGTAACATCTATTAATTTTATTCTTGGCACAAAGGAAAAAGCAAACTAAACAGGATTTGTACGGGAGCAATCAATTATATTGAATTATTGCAGTTGTAAGTCAATTGTAATAACTGTAAGGAAGGCCTTATCAAAGTTATACTCCTACTCCCGTGGTTTCTTACCTAAAGCACTCATTATCATAATAACAATGACTTTCGTTGGGTTGTCATATGAAGTATATTTCTACTTCTGCTTTGCAGGATGCATTAAGTTGATGACAGAACCGCCTTGTTCTAAAACGCAAAAAGTAACATCCCATTTTGTTACCTACCCAAATCAGAAATCTACGCCTTATGTTCTTCAGTCTAGAGCACCGGTTCCTAAACTTTTAAGGCCATGGATCACTCAATACATCCCTTTTAATTTATGGAACCGCGTGGCAAACAATATCAAATAAAAGATACCTACTGCAATTTAAATTAAGAGTAAATATCTTTCATTACAAATATTTGAAATAAAGATTAATGTCATGAACGAATTATTTTACTGCTTCCTATAAAAAACTATTAATAGGTTCACAATCGAAAATTTTTATTGTGTAGGACCTTCTACAGAATATAAAAATGGTTCAATATTTGTTAATATACATACATACATATCCTCACGCTGTATCCCTAACGGGGTAGTCAGAGAGGACGGAGCGCCAAGCGTCGCGGTTCTTACATACTTCTTTCGCTTCCTCAAATCTCATCATTCTCCTCACACATTTTCGCCTAGGCATGCGAGAGCTTTTGACATTTCCTACTGCTAACACTCTGGCTATTTGATCTTCATAAGTCAGCCTTGGTCTTCCTTGCCTTCTTTTACCACTCACTTTCGCTCTGTATATTTTTTTCGTCAGTCTTTCATCACTCATTCTTTCTATGTGCCCGAACCATCTAAGCATTCCTTTCTTCATTTTTACAATAACACTGTCGTGCGACCCTATCATACTGCGTATCTCCTCATTGCTTATCCTGTCCGCAAGGGTGACACCGCACATCTTTCTAAGAGATTTGTTATTATGTATGCTTAAATCCAAGTTCCGCGCAAAAAATAATGACGATAGCCAAAATATTCCAACGATTTAACGACCAATGTAAACACTCGCGGAAACCTCTTTTACACGGAAACTGTTTTAGGAATCGCTGGAGTCTTAAGTCTAAAACAAAAGACGTGCCGTCTAACCTGCTCCGTTTTAATATTGTTTAACGACTCTGTGTACATTATTAGCTAGGACCTGCTGAGACAGAAAAATGGTTGTCACCTACATACAACAAAATAATAGTAATATAAACCTTTAAACTTTCGCATTGCATTATAAAATATCTAAAAAAACCAGAAATAACGCGATTATCTTTTATTTTGGCTTGACGTTTCGACCGAGTTACATCGGCCGTCTCAAGCAAACATTTTGCGAAAGCAAGCAAACAAAAAAGTAAAAAAAAAATAATAGTAACAATGTACCACACATTAATTAGTTACTAACGTAAAATTGTATTACTATATATTATTTAATTATTTAGATATCATACAATTTTTAAACCTATATGCAACTTTAAAACCTGTGTTGACGACTATAATGCAAAATTAATTTAAACAATAACAAAATTCAGTCATTACTCAAATATTAACTACAACAGTCTGTATAGAAATAGAACTTTATAAATGCGTATTCACGTATCAAACAAATGTAACAGAAATTTATTGTTTATTATATTTTGGACAGGAATTTCTATACAGACTGTATTATGTGGAAGTAAGTTATGAGCAGATTATGAAGGAATGTGATCAGTAGAAATTCTACGAGATTAAAGTTTATTAGTAGCTTAGACTAGTCTTAGATAGTCATATTATTGATATGGCCACATTTTCCATGCTATAAATAAGCATAAATGGTAACTTACAAAAAGTTAATAATAAAATGTTGTTGGGACCATTTATACAAATTAAATACTAAACGATAATTTACGTAATTCATGTATCATACATATATCAAAAGATAGTTTGCCTTATACATATTATATATATTGCTTTCTCTATTGGTCACGTATATGATGTTTAACCCATATCCAGAAGAATATACTCAAATGAAGTTTGAAAATGTACAACCGAGCAAAATCTAAACAAGAAATGACAATCTATTATAGTCGAGACAATCCTTTTGAGCTTTAAAGATATTTATTTAATGGATTTCAATTTAAATTTAATTTACTTAAATTAAAACAAAAGATATAAATGGTCAAGACAACATTACAGTCAATCCAAAAGATAAATGGTAACTGAGTTACAAAGTTTCCTTAGTATACACTTAGAAAGTATAGTTCAAAAATATAGAATAGTATACCTATTACATTAGAAGATGGCAAGTTTTTTTTTTAAATTTGGCATACGGACTGGACATAATTGGAACATTTAAATAGTACCTATTACATCGGTGCAAAAGTAATGACAGCTTTCAGCTCTGACGCCATTATTTAATAATCAAAATACATACAAAAAAAACATCCGAAGAGTGTTTTCATCATTCAATTTTGTAGTTGACCTCTGTTGTTGATGAAAAACAGTAATTGATATGCATCTTATTAATAAATAATGAAGTTATTTTAAGAGGTAATTAATTCGCCGTCATTTAAAAATTCGGGAAACTGACTGGCGGCAAACTGACATCATTTTTAGTGATTTTTAGCTGATTGATCGTTTTCGTCTAACTGAATAAAATTATACGTGAAACATTCAAATAGTAAAAAATCAAGCCGAACTTACTTTTACACCAACTTAATATATTTTCATTAGGTGAATAAATAACATTAACAAAAAAACACTGGGCTCAAAAATCTTAAAAATCCAGACATGAAGAATTATTACTTACAATATATCTACAGAATACGGTATAAAAACGAGATCAAACTAAGCTGATATGACATTACAACTGAAGACACCACTGCACACTAATAAAATGCATGCTTTTGCGACTGCACATTAATAAAATCATCCAACACTTTTGAGTGGAAGAAATAATTATTTCACTACAAGTCACGTATTATTTCTTCGCAATTTAATTCTCTTATGAACATAAAACGGTTTCGACTTCGTACTTAAATAATCGCTGTCATTTAATAGTCGTAGTTTCCATAACTGCTCAGTTTGTTGCCGCCTTCATTCTGATATTAATAAAAAAAATATTCTTAATATTTTGTTATCACCATAAATATTGCCCGTCCTTACTGTTATTTACCTATAGTACATACACATCATATACAATACATGATCGTTATAAGAATTAACTAATTTACTCCGAATACACTACCAAATATTAAAGCGAATCTAATCTACATTCTGGGAATGTAAGTTTAATTATAACTATATACAACACACGTTAAAATTTTAATGGTTTTAAGTTCCCTACGCACTTATAGTACGTATAGTATAAGCGATACTTTATACTTTTTGTTTCGATAACTATAATAAAAGTAAATTAAAGGTGAACGCACACTTATCCGAGTCGAACAGATAGAACGAGTCGAACGAAACGAATTTTAAAATTCTTTATATAAAATCCTATGAAACCTCCTATCGAATTGTACGAATCGGTGCGGATAATTGTGCGAGGCCTCCTTGACTTCGATTCGTTCGACGCGTTCGGCTCGGATAAGTGTGCGTTCACCTTAAAAGTATATTATGAAAATAAAAATAAAAAACACGGAATGCAAAGACGTGGTAAATATAACTAGTGTTAGGTATTGTAAATATTCGCGATTAACTGTTATAATCATAATCGGATGGCAACACTGTTGGAGGTATTGCTACATAATAATAATTTCTTTGTTATTATGCAAGTTGGTATTTTTAATTGTCAACAAATAAAACATTAGAGAAATAAACGAGGTAAAGATCACACGTCTTTTCATTATATCTCTAATATACTGTTTCCGCCCACGTCGCTATTCTAGAAGAACGAGAAGCTTTTAATAGTAAGACATCGCGTACTATCGCGGGTATTGGGAATTTATTTGACATATCGCTTGCTTGTATGAACAGGGTATTAACTCAAAAAAGTCGATTTTCCAGGAGAGCAATTTTAAGTTTTTATTGTGATATCCATACCTATTTTTTTATGAAAGTTACTCCTTTGGTAAGGTTCCAGCCTAGTTCATATTTTGGAGAAGTTCGTAATACACGAAATAATAAGATATTACTGGAGAGAGGTACATAATACTCACTTTTTCTGTATAAAGTGATCAACAACATATATGTAACAATTTATCTCAAAAAAGGTGCTATTTTAATATACTGCCGAATTTCACAAATATGTGTTATTCAAATGTAACTTACCTTTTGATGAATACAGCATTATTTCAGTTTAATACTTTGTCAACAAAAACTGACGTTCTGTCGCTACCTACCAGTTGACAAGAAAAAAGTGGGTAAAACTAAATACGACTATGTACATCCAATGGGGCGGCGAAAAAGTGTAAAAAGGACGGAGATACTACCCTGCCCGTAGACCCCCCTCGCGTCGGATAATTATGCGACCAAATTCATTCGAAAGATCTTAAATTTTTAAGTAAAGGTGTAGTAGTATCTCAAAATCACATTTTTTTTAGTTATTACCCTGTTCGTCCAAGCAAGCGTATGTGATCGCTATCGGTCATTCTATCATAGACCAGAGCGGCTAGACAAGTGGCAAACGCTTCGTACAATCGAAACGCTTGCTAACGATATTGCTTGTCAAAAGCGTTTCCTACGGCAGTTTTTACACGATTTTACTTTTCGTTTGATTGAATAGAAAGTTAAAACGTTTGACTACTAATTTAAAATTCGTTACGCTAGATCACGTGGTATTTGTCATTCTATTCTACCACTGTTCCACTAGCGTTTACGAAAATTGAGTCACTTGTCTAGGGCCTCAAGTTAGTACATGCTTTATACATAAAATATATGGCCAACTGACCTTGATCTCATTACAAACTCATGTAGAAACGCGACCGAGCATGGGCAAGTACGCGCGTTATTAGCGCTAGTTGCATTCTGTTATTAAATCCATTAAAAAACCATTCGAAACATTGTCTACCTCGTGAAAACACCAGAAGACCTTACTAGCCTAATATTTTCGACAGTACGTTACTTAAGTTTATTATAACAATGAGATTCTTTATATGAAATACGTAACAGTTATATAAACCATTAAAATTTCAACGTACAAATCTACTTCATAAAAAAATAAATACACAATAAACTAAAGCACTTAATAGAGATTCATTCTTTGGAAGCAAGAAAACAATTGTAACGTAAAAATGTTACAATTCTCGTTATTCAAACTATTCTATTGACGTACTGATTAATAACACTAGTCGTAAACTACACATAATAACTAGCTTTCTTAATGCTGTTGCTAAACGTGTCTGATATGACAACAGTAGATATTTTCAATATCTTCGATATACTTTCAACTGCCGCATCGTCAAACTATTGACATTTTTTATAAAGTGATATTTATTTGGATCTTTATAAAAAATAAATCGTCAAAATACATTATATCTCATGCTACATCGCTCACAATACAAAGCAACTGTAAATCCTATATTCAATCCCAAAACTCGAGACTGAAATTTAGCAATTAAGCAATTTATAATGATAATTATTGACAAGTTAATTTACGACTTATTATAAGCTAATACAATTTGTAATTATGGTTCTCATCCAATGATGTTTTTGTTTAAAAAAAACAGTAATGTTTCAAAAACTGAAGCAATATAAAATTTCGACCACCTTATTGTTAAACGGTTCAAAAGCAAAATCGCTAAGTTTTACTACTATACTGTGCTTTATTTCGATGGTATTATTTGTTCTGTGATCCCAAGCGCTTCATTTTTTTTTATAAGTAACACTTGAAGGTCATGTGCTGTTCATTGAACGCGTAAATAGGAGTATTATAATCTAAGTAACGAAATTTCATATTACTACATAACTGCGCTCTTTAACGATGCACCATGTATCGTGATGCAGTCGTAACCAAACACTATTTTCAAAATGTACATACTATCCTGTATACGTACTACGTTACGTACGAAGTCGCACAGGCAGGTTTGTGCGAATGTTACCAGCTCGTAAAATAATAATTGAGCTGTTTAAACGGCTTATAAGTTATGTCACGTAGCTCCGACTTAGACCTTGCCACATTAAAATTGTATGAAACAACATACATCAAAGTTTACATTACAACTCGTTATTCTTACTTTCTTGCCCAGACCTCTGCTAATGCATTTCTGATACATTTTTTAATTTTACATTAAAATCTAGATTACATGTAGTCACAATGATCAGAGCAATAAATAAATTATTATCAAATACATTGTATGAAAATACGAAATACAGTATCTGGTTGTTCGTTTCGCTGCTATCTTTCTAACTGTAAGGTTAAAAGAGCTTACTGATACAGAACCACGATATTATACGAATAGATTACGATTTCACCGGATTGCAATCCGACGATGTGCATTCGAAATGGTCGGGTTATAGGAGAGGCGGAGCGCTTTCCCCTGGTAGAGAGTGAACGCGAGCTGAGAGCAGGTTGTGAAGAATAAATACTGCCGGTTTTGGACTGCCTTCCATGTCCAGTTCCTAAAAATATTACAATTTATAATTTATACAACGAAATACAACAATTTTATCGTATTTTTATTTCTATTTGCTTGTAAGGCGAAATTAGTTGAAACAAGGTAAAAAAGGAAGATGAAATAGAGATAACTGAGATGACATTGATCGAATAAAGGTCATAGCTCATGAGACCCACCTAGTTCCCGACCAGCACCGCCTCGTCGGTGGGTTTCCACGAGTGGACGTCGCGTTGTAAACCAGTGACTGTCAAGCGGCCCGTGGGTGGACGTCGCGTGGTTCCCGAATTGACAAGTAGTCTGTCAGTTCTTTATTAAATTATAAGCAAAACGATACGATCGACACGTTCGAAAGAACAGCTGGGAATGAAACGTGAGGAGCGGTGTGCCGCCGGCGCGTTGTCTTCGCGTCTGAAGCACTACCTTCAGCGCGCGGTCCACGCAGGACCCGCGCGTTGGCAACAGGTGGTCACCGAATGGTTCGACAGCTTACTAGCGAGGTAGCCCGGTGACGTTACGAAGTTGACAACTGAGCGCATGTCCACAGTAATCCATATAAAAAATACTAACTGCACGAGGCGAGGCGGTGCTGGTCGGGTGCCGGGAAACTAGTGAATTATGACCTCAAAGTATCGTCGTCTCTTGTAATTGTTATGCATGCTGTATGTGATTGAGCTCAGTGAGGTTAGGTCAACAGAGTTTGGTGTGCTAGTGAACAAGGTGAAGTTGATGCGGTCCTCGAGGTAAGAAACCTGCGAAATCGGTGAAGAACATGAATTGCTGAAGGTTACCGAGATTGTGGTGAGCTTAGTGAAATCGGTAAATTCAAAATGTTCAATAAAATTGAAGGAATCAAGGAGGTCGATAAGATCTGTGAAATCAGGTAGGTTTGGTTTAATGAGTCGGTAACGTGACAGGGACTAGGAAGTGCGCGAGGTGAGCGAGGCGGAGGTTGCAGACGGTTGGCGACGTCAGTAAAGTGGGGACGGTAGGCGAAGGTAGTAACGTGACGAGACCGAGTTGTGTGTGAGGTTTCTAAGGCGGAGACGGGGGCTGGAGGCGATAGGCGACGTCAGTAAGATGGAGACGGTAAGCGAAGTCTGTAACGTGACGGGGCCGGGGGATGTGAGAGGTGAGAGAGGCGAGGGCGAGATGCACAGGGCGGTGTGCGAGCTGAGAGAGGCGGGGGCGTGATGTACAGGCGGGTGTTCGAGGTGAGAGCGACAGGGGGGTGTGCGAGTTAAGGGAGGCGGGGATTTGAAGCACAGGGGGGGGAGGTGCGAGGTGAGTGAGGCGGAGGTGTGATGTACAGGAAGGTGTGAAGGTAAGAGAGGTGGGCGTGTGTTTTTTTTTTTTTTTCAATTCAATTCAATTTTTATTCACTAGAACATTTGGTTTACAGAGCATTTCCAAAGCACCATATGTCTCAATATAAATTAAACATTAAATTAATCATTTATAATTTTAGGATACTAAAATGTCAAATACAATATGAATCGAAAAATGTCAAATTCAAATTTAAAATGTCAAATTATAAATAATATTAAAATGTCAAAATAATCATATTAAGTCAATTATCGAAATTAAAATAAGCATAGGCATTCCTAATAAATATATTAAAACTGTCAGCGAATATGTCAATGTTTGGTTTCTGAACGAGCACATCGTTAAGTATATTGCGTGCACGAGTGGTGGGTGCATTACGTGCATGACGGGTACGCGTAGGTGGTTGTATGAATATCCGCGGTGTGCGGCGCGGCGCCACTAAGCCATGTTCACTTCCAGCCACTCTGGGCACTCTTAAACCTATTCGTTCTAATACGGGCCTGTTTTCTATTTTGTTGCGCAGTATCAAGTGGTAGTGTACAACTAGATAAACTTTACGGCGTAGTGCCAAGGTGTTCAAGCCCACCATAGCCGACACGAAGAGGGAGGGATATAGGTATGGATAATATCCATAAATTCTAAAGTACTGCGAACATATGCATTGAATAACACTTGTGCCACCATTACGTCGTTAAATTCTGAAGCGGTCCGTATTACGAAGCCGAGCGTTTTGTTAGTTTTTTTACAGATGTTATTTATATGAGTCCGGAAGTCTAGCCTGGTGTCAAGTGTCAGTCCCAAGTCCCTAACCTCATTGACTCTTTCCAACGGGGTGCTTGCTAGGCGATATTGCACGTGTAAAGGAGAACGTGAACGTGAAAAAGTAATAACGTTACATTTAGAGACGTTAAAAGTTAAGTGATTCATAGTACTACATGTATACACGGAGTCTATGTCTCTCTGTAGGGCTACCGTATCAGTAATTTCTTTAACGTTTAGTTTTACGTCACTGCAAACATAAGACACTTCGCAGTACGCACAACCCTCGGAAGATCATTAACCATTAGCAGAAAAAGTGTAGGTCCCAAGTTACTGCCCTGACCGACTCCCGAGCGGGTGTAGAAGTCACCAGACTCGTGACCTGCTACCCGAACAAACTGACTACGGCCACTCAGGTAGCTAGAGAAGAACTGCAGGAGCTTGGGTGTAAATCCAAACTGTGCTAGTTTACGGAGGAGTATGTCATTATCTACCAAATCGAATGCTTTCTTAAAGTCAAAATAAGTCGCGTCGACTTGCCGACCTGCATCCAATTCCTGTACATCTAGGAGGTTTCCTGAGAGGGACGTAATTATTTATACAATCGTATAATTTGTTGTAAAAAATGTCAGTAGCCGTATCTACGTCCTCAGTACCTAATAGTTCGAACCAGTCAATCTCTCCCAACGCCGCATAGAGCCCAGGAAAGTCGGCTTTGCGAAAATTCCAAGGTGGTGGGCCACCAGGGCGTAGGGTTAGAGGTCGCGGCGTCGCCGGGAGGCGTGCGCGTGTTAGCGGCAGCGACACGCTCACATCGAGCGGCGGGTGGTGTTTGTCCGGCGGTACCAGCCCACCAGCCCCTCCGCGCCACACACGGATACATACTCGCGAGACAGCCCGCTCAGAACCAAGTCCAATTTACGTCCAAAATAATTTAATACATTATTGTATTGTGTCACATTGCAAAATTCTATAAATAGATCAACTTGTGTTTGCACTGCAGGAGTTCAAATTGAAATCTCCTAATATTAATATTTCCATGTCAGAATATTTACTTATAATATTTTTAATACATGTTAATACACCGAGATATCAGTCGTCATTGTAATTAGGCGGTAAGTATACAAAACAACACAACACAAATATTTAACGTTCTTGCCGTAAGACCGTCGATATCGTCAATCGTGCGCAGCGTGTAGAGGTACCTGGCGGCGAGTAGCACGCCCCCCCAACCGCCGTCACCGTCGCGGTCGCGCCGCGCTACAGTCCATTCGGCCGGGAACAGCTCTCCATCACACACGGAGCTCGTGAGGAACGTTTCAGTTAGCGCCACTAAATTATGATCGCATGACGTCGCCCTGCTATTAAACAAAGCAACCTTTGACCTCAATCCCCGTACATTTTGATATTGCACCTTTAAAATTTTACGTCGATTCTGATTTGCGGCTGGCACGAAAGTTCTGCCTCCAAGGTTTGACGCAAATATCTTCTGACCAATTCGTGGGCGTTAAAACTTGCTCAGCTAATTTGAGAGCACTCCTAATTTAAATGAGGCATAATTGCCTCTCGCCTTAAGTGTTTCAACGGTACAGACGTCGCCGCCGCATACAGTGTTGAGGTGCGCTCGTACCTGTTCGGCCGTAGTCCCCACCTGCACGTAGTATAGGTGTAGATGTCGTAGTCGCTCGGCGGCACACAGTAGGGTGCTTCCTGGTGCGGCAGCCCCGCGTAGTACTCCGCGTGTGCCTTCCCGCTGAGCGCGGGCGGCACGGGCGCTGCGCCTGCTACTTCCCACCACGGTCCACCCACCAGAGGTTTCGATTTCAGTGTTCTCCACACATTCCTCGTTGCCAGGAGGGGATGTGATGTTTACAGAAGCCAGGCTATCTAAATTGTTATAGGCCGAAAGTCCAACTGCTGCAGTTCGGTTTAGAAGTTCATCAGTGGTTGAATGTGTGGCTTCTGGCTTCTCACTAATCAGTTTTTTATTGGGTGCAGTACAACAGGTATCTGGGGTAAGTGGTCCATTACTATTGCTGCTGGTTTGGAGTTCCCATATTGTCTTTTTAAGCTTGTTAATCTTAGAGTCCTTGGCTGCTAGGCTATTTTTAAATTCCGTGTCCTTATTTGATAATTTTATGGACAAGTTGGTAAGCTCTGTGCTCATTTTGTGTACTGTTAATGACAATTGCCTAATTACTGTCATAAGAGTAGTCAATGTAGGTTCATCGTTGTGCCGAGCCGGTGCAGGAGGTGACTTTACTTTTTTACGACTCCCACGAACTGTATTAACGTTTCAGTTGGTTGGTACATCAATAATTGGTATATCAATGACACTATTTCTTGTGAAGGTGTTATTTAAGCTCCTGATGGGAGTTGCAGAATCGCCCAGTTTTGGTTTAGAGCAAGTGCATGCAGGACATAACCATGTGGATTTGAAGTCGTCAGATATTTTAGTAAAGACATCTTTAGTAATATTTATGCATTCTATATCATATGTTTCCTTGCATTTAGAACACTCCATGTAGTTAAGTGTCATGATATTCTTACCACAAGCGCAGCAATTGGTTGCCATTTTAATGTTTGTAGTTTGTAGGTATTATATTAATATTGTTAACAATGCTAAACAGCACGGTGCCGTGCCCTATCTCGGGTCAACGACCGCTGGTGGTAATAAGTAGTTTCAACAATTCTACCAATTGTGTGACACTCAAACTCCAAAAGTATCCTGATTTCGGTGGAACGACGCATACATATACATATATGCGTTGACTGTGTAATTAATTAATGGAAGCAAAAATCAGCAAACTCAAAATAAAATCAAATTCAAACTCAAAACAAATTTGACAAAGTGACATTTGTTTAGTTATTTATAAATTTGTCTAGTAAATATTCAATTCATAGATTGCGCCATCAAATTGGATTTTCGATTTCAACAGTTTTTTACAGATGGTGTAATTATTACTACATAAACTATTTGTTTATTTTTTCTTCTCCCATTTATTATGATTGCTCTTCTGTTTTAACCATATTGCACTGTCTATAGCACCACCAAGGATAAGGCTCCGTCTATAACACCACCAAATACACAATATACTCGTACCAACAAGATTAATAGGTATTATTCCCACAAAATTATTTTATTCCTAGATTCCACAATAATATGTAGATTCAGATGTCACAAACACTAGCACTTGTAAATATTCATATTAGAGACACTTTAAACTTAATTTTAGCGTAATATTATTGTTTAAATTAGTTATTTAACAATTTAAAAACAGATAACAATGTTTACGGTGTTATTCTGGTCTACCCTCCTGTACCCACTCCCCTGTTTCACAGGAGGGTGTGATGGTGAGAGAGGCGAGAATGTGATGGTGAGAGAGGCGAGGATGTGATGGTGAGAGAGGCGAGGGTGTGACGGTGAGAGAGGCGAGGTGTGTTGCACAGGAAGGTGAGAGAGGCTGGGGGTGTTACACAGGGGAGGTGTGAAGGTGAGAGAGGCTGGACGTGTTACACAGGGGAGGTGTGAAGGTGAGAGAGGCTGGAGGTGTTACGCAGGGTGGTATGAAGGTGAGAGGCGGGGGGGTGTTACACGGGAGGGGGTGAAGGTGAGAGCGGCGGGGGGCCTCCAGGGATTACGCAGGAGTGTGCGAGGCGAGTGAGGGGTGACGCACCAGCGTGTCGTCGTCGGCGAAGTGCAGCCAGAGCGCGGCGCGGTCGTCGTCGGCGGAGGCGCGCAGCGCGTGCAGCGGCCGCCGGAACAGCGCGCGCGCGCCGCCGCGGCCCAGCGAGCCGGCCGCCTCCCACACGCACGCGCCGCCCGCGCCCAGCGCCAGCCGCGCGCACGCGCCGCGGTACCGGCACCCTGCGCGCACCCGCGTGCACCCACCCGCACCCACGCGCACCCACGCGCAGGCACACGCCGCCGAGCCGTTCACAAATACACATTCCAAATTATTTTTAATCAACATATTGTAGATCCAGGTGTTACTCTATGGAAATTGATTTTATGCGAGAAATGCTTATAATTCTTAGCTATCCTTCGCCCGAATAATATAATTTCTTCTATACATGTGTCACTGAAGAGGCTAAACAGCTGGACCGATTTCGATGAAATCTTTTGTGTGTGTTTGAGTGGATCCCTGGATGATTTAAATTCACGATTGCGCTGTTGCGCGCTGCAATCAGGTATTAGGATTTTTTTCCTTTTTTTTTTGACGAATTTTTTTTTAATTAGGGCAGAACAATGTCTGTCGGTTCCACTATACACCATACATATCATACCATATTCCTAATTTTTTATGTTGCCATCTGTTTCTTTCCTCTCTTTCGCAGCTTCCCTCCTGACATAGACCGCTCTTATGTCAACAACAACTAAATGTAATGTTATTAATTGAAAATCTAATCTAAAATCTAGCTAAAATCTAAAATATGAGATATATACTTGTGATTTCAAAGTATTTAAAAACTGTTGAAAAACTGCGTCAATAACAGTACCATTGTTAGTTGTCGAAACATTTCGATCTGTGTTCATTTCGAGCTTGAGTTTATCACAATTGGCTTGATAGTACCAACCTCTCGGAAAATGGGTCCGGTGTCATGCATGAGATCGACTGACTGGCGCTACACAATATGGGTGACGTCACGCCTCTCGTTTCCATTGAACATTGTTTACATCGGGCCGAGACGATAGGTAAGTGCATTAGGTAAGTATGTATTACTATATAACACTATATTTGTAAATATGTAATATTTCTATTCTATATACGACAGTGTTATTGAAAAAATGAAGAATGGAATGTTAAGATGGTTCGGGCACACGGAAAGAATGAGTGATGAAAGATTGACGAAGAAAATCTATAGAGCGAAAGTGAGTGGTAAAAGAGGCCCAGGAAGACTTATGAAGATCAAATAGCCAGAGTGTTAGCCGATTGAAATGTCAAAGCACTGGCATACCTAGGCGAAAATGTATGAGGAGAACGAGAGATTTGAGGAAGCGAAAGAAGTATGTAGGGATCGCGACGCTTGGCGCTTCGTCCTCTCTGACTACCTCGTTGGGGATACAGCGTGAAGATATGTATGTATGTATTTCTTGTATGTACGTGTATTTTCTTTTCAGGTAGATACCGGTGTTCGCCACAGATGTTACACATAAAAAAAAACTCACGGAACGTGAACTCCGGTTGCGCTCGAACGGCTAAGTGCGCGCCGTCGACCAGCGCGCCCGCGACGGCGGCGAGGTCGTGCGGCGTGTCGGCGCGCAGCGCGCGCACGCACACGCCGGCCGCGGTGCCGGCGCGCACGCCCAGCACGGCCGCGCCGCCCGCGCCCGCGCCCCCGCCCCCGCCCCCGCCCCCGCCCCCGCCGCGCCGCCACCACGCCAGCCGCGTGGCGGCCAGCGGGAACGACTCCGACGGCGCGCACCACGCCTCGTCCGACCACGGCGCCGCCTCGTACAACCTGCACGCACGCACGCGTTACCACACATTGGGTGACGTCAATAAAACAAAAGCTATTCCTTTTTAAAATACTCTTTCGCGGGTCTATGTCGCGTTTTTTTTTAATGGCATGGCGCACAGTTTAGCGCATTTGCCAATGTTACGTATTAATTAGTAAAATCACATATAAATTAGTTTTTTCTTATAGTAAAACTCCTCCAGTAAAGAGGTACACATGTTTATTTAAACCTACTCCGTTCTTTTCATTTATACAGAACTTTAAAACACAATATTCCATCATTTTTGTACTTTAAAACTCCCAAAAATGTAAATAATAGAAAATCTAAACAAAATGTCAACCTCACCTCTCCCATTCCCGCTACAAACTCTATGTCGCGTTTATACTTTAAGGCTAAATATCTCTTAATCCCGACGTTTCGGCCAAAAGTCAGGCTCAACTGACTTTGTACGGAAGAGATAAAAATGGAAAAAGGAAATTACTCGAACGTGTCAGATATTCAGAAGGGATGTTAAGTAAACACAAACAAAGCTCTCATTCAAAGACTAACGATTCGGATGTGATGTGTGAAATACTCGAGCGCGTCAATTTTCATACAGACGGTACAGCTAGTTTGATGTCCTGGTCATGCTAATCCTTAATCTGACAATTATTTGAAGGGATTTTCTTAATCTGGCGTTTAGAAAAAAGTTTTAAATTGTTTAAATCATTTTTACCAATTTCTAATACTGCACGTCACGCTAATTATAATTAACATCAATAGATTTGAATATTAGAACGTTTCTATTTTATTCTTTATGTTGGTGAAGCCAGAAAAGCCATATTTTGGGTTTGACATTTGACTATTTAGTTCTATGGAAGTCCCGACTTTTATTACGTAATAATTTTACATTGTTTTTGACCAAGAGTGCTTCAATCATCAATGCACCTTAATGGCAAATGTATACCTTAGCTCACGATCCGTAATCGCTACAAAAGTCGGCTGCCAACCATCGCCTTCGTCGGAACTGTCTGATCCTCCGGATGCGCTAATCTGAAATATTAGACAACTATGGATGCTGTGTATGTTCTAAGATACTATGTTAATGTTATATTGTTGTGATAAGTAAAAAAGAATATTTATCATGTGGAGATGATAGTACAACGTGGTACAACTAAACAATGCTTAAGCACCGCATAAGCACAATTATGTATTCTAAATACAGAAAAATGGAGCGTAATAACATAGACACAAAGTCAATTTAAAAAAAAAAACATTATTAAATACTAAAACGGAGTGCCACTTCTCGCCTTGTTTTACCATCGATGAGATATTATGTTTCTGTTTATCAGAGTGTTCACTAATATAATATTGCGTAAAACATGTGATGACATGTCACGAGTGTACAAAATGTCAGTACAGTGAGTGTCAGGCCTCATTTAAAATCATCAGGATCCAGAACTAATTTTGATATTTAATCTCTTCGTCAAAGGTTGTAATAGCTAATGTGTATGAACATAAGACAGTATGGACAACATTATAACCGATGATAAAGTTGACATTAAAAATACCTTATTATAAGCGGATTTACTGAAACAAATAGATTCGACTTGAATAGTCTAAAAACCAGCTGCCACTTGCCAGTAGGCACGGCAACCCTCATCGGTCGTGTGGCGGGTAGGTGGATGGTGTGTGCGGAGTAAGGAATGTAATCTCGAGACGAGATTACACTATCGAGATCTCGTGAGACTAGATTTTTCAATCTCGTAAGACTAGATTTTTCAATCTTGTGAGATCGAGATATCTCTTACTTTTTTACAATAATTAGTCACTTTTTGTTTTGAGAGAAATGGTATTATTTAATATATTAATATGTACATTTAATAAAAGAAAAACTTAATTGAAAAGAATTTTTATTCTCCGACTGTGAAAACAATAACCTAGTTAGTTTATCTAATAATTATTAAATAAGATTTGAGTATAAAAAGACATAATAATCAAATAAAACCTCCCACAGAGTATAACTGCTCTAACCAGTGGTGATTTTGGTAATACCTTTTTATGAAGTTGAGTGTTTCAATGGCACTATCGGACATGCGACATCGTATTTCAGCTACAATATACGCAGCAGCTAAAAATATCACCAACATAAGCAGGCTACTATTAGCTAGTCGTTCAGCAGTCAGTTCGGTGAACTACCGCGCGTCGAGGAACATGTAGAATTCGTGTTCCTAATAATTGTTCCCAATCTCGACAATCTCACGAGACCGCGACCGATTTATCGTTCGAGATTGATTTCGTAAAATCCCTCGAGAACTCGCTTAATCGAAATGTCACGAACGCAAAATCTCACGAGATTTAGATTTCGCTTGATCGAGATTTCGCTTTATTTAGATCTCGTTTGATCGAGATCTCGCGAATTCAAAATCTCACAAGATCGAGATCGGGCGAGACGCACCTGGTCGTGTCGCGGCGGGCGGCGCGCCAGCCAGCCGGCGAAGCGCACGTCGCCGAGCAGCGGGCGCAGGCGCGGGCGCGCGCGCGCCAGCGCCGCCCGCGCCGCGCGCCGCGCCGCCGCGTGCAGCGCGCGCTGCCACGCCGCCGCGCCCGCCGCCTCGCCCGCGCGCAGCGCCAGCGCGTGCACGCCGTCCGGCGAGTACACCTCGATCGTGCGCTCCTCTGTCATACACATCATCGTCGTCTTTTTATTACTCGTGCGGGATAGACACTATCTAAACGCACATTTTTGCGGTTGATAAGTAACTATTTTCTCATTTTACAATTTGAGTGCGACAAGTTTAATTGTCGCACGCAAATTTTGCTTGGCACACGCAAATTCACGATTTAAAAAAAGAACGTAAAATGAATATCTAATAAAAACACAATCGATTTTAATACCCATTGTCATCAGTGTGAAAGATAAAGAAAATCTTGATTTCGAAGTTTTAGATTCAATTTCTACAAACAACTCAAAAAATATCAACATTACGTTTTCAAATTGTTCAAATATAACTG
Source organism: Zeuzera pyrina (assembly GCA_907165235.1). Taxonomy (NCBI): domain Eukaryota; kingdom Metazoa; phylum Arthropoda; class Insecta; order Lepidoptera; family Cossidae; genus Zeuzera; species Zeuzera pyrina. The sequence goes on along the minus strand of OU015625.1, from coordinate 18,541,995 downwards.
TTTATTTAAATGAAAAAAATAATTAATTGCTCTTGTTAAACAACATGGCCATTGTTTGCAATAAAGTTATTACTTTCTATAATTTTTCTTTGTACTGAAATTATCTCCGCATTAGTAATAAAAAATAGTATCTGCAACTCGTGCGGTGTTGTCGATTGTCCGCTCGGGCGCTCAACTTCGCTCGAGTGGGCAATCGACAACTTACCTCACTTGTTGAACAATATACTAATATTGAACACTGTAAAAATAGAAACAATTCAATAAGTTCTGTCTCTTCAACTATGTCAAGAGATAGTCCCCTCACAATCATATGCTAATCTCAATATTAGACTACAAGCCAAAAAAAAGAAACAGATAATAGCAAAATATACAAAGTACAATTTATATAAGTACATTTTTTTTAAAATAATAAAACAATAACATCTAAAATTAAGACAAGAAAGAGACATCCACATTAAAAGAAAGACGTTTAACACCTGCATTCTGTATCACCATTTATAACAACCATATGTTATACATGGGTATAACATATGGTTGTGAGACTTGATCCCTTACAAAGAAACACCGAGAGAAACTGGTAAGATGTCAACGGGCAATGGAGAGAAGTATGTTGAGAACAAAGGTTAAGGACAGAATAAGAAATACAGAAATAAGGAACAAAACCAAAGTAACTGACATACTTACTCATACTAACCTTCAGAAATGGGGTTGGACAGGACATATGCTACATTGCAATGCAAATAAATGGAGCAAACACGTCACATTATGGTACCCGAGAGATGGCACTAGAAAACAAGGATGGTAGACTAGAAGAAGGAAAGATGAAAGTCGTCTGACCTTGGGACCACATTGGACAAGGGTTGCTGCTGACAGAGACCAATGGAGTCAGTTGTAGGAGGCCTATGCCAAAAGGCACACCGAATTGAGGGATAATCTATAACAAAAGTTTTATTCCTTTTTTGTATCAGAATCTCGATTTTCGGGAATAAAAGGCTATTATTATATTACTATTATTATTATCTGAAATTCTAATACATCGCACACCTATATTTGGGGCATTCTACGATAAGAGATTTTGAGTCCATAGAGGATGCGGCCAAGGGGAAAAGTTGGAGTTTTTTGATTAAACACATATATTACGATTTAAGTCTCTTTTATGTACACATTCACGTCGTAAGGGCAAGTCACTTTATACATATTTAGTTACTTTTTAGAAGGTCAGGGTAAATACATCGGGCAGGGTAGAAACATCAACATCAGGGTAGATACTTTTTTGACCAGGAGAGACTTTGACGTAATAAAACAATGAATAAAATCAACTTTTATTAAACATTGTACTTAATTTTCAATCAGAGTGTCATTTTCGTATTACAGGCTCTCCTTAAATCTAAAACTAGAGCTTCTTTAGTGTCTGCGCCAAAAAATATAAGTAAAACCTGACATAGTACCTTCAACAAATAATAAAGTATTCTTTTATCAATACTAATTAAATAGACTAGCGCCTTTTAAGTGATAATGTGATTTGTGATAATCAGAACAATTTTCATATTACCTATACTCATATTGTATTTTTCATTAAATCAACAAGTTGTTCTATACTCTATATGAACAAAAAAAAAACAAAAATATGCTTAAGCTTCCTCAAATACATCCACCGCCTTTTTGAAGGAGTAGAACATCCACTGCCCTTTCCAAATGAGATTTGGTGTAGGGAGTGTCTCACTAATCTGGTCCTTTGAGCCAAATTAAATATCTTGTTCATCAACTTTATACAATTTTCCAGTTTTGTCCCCTATTTTCAGAAAACGTACCTGGATCTCGTCGTCTCTTCCAAACCCATACATCACACATCTCTTCTATTAAAATTCTCTCGCGGCATTTGAGCATCATCATCCGAAATATTTAGATAGCGTTACCAGAACATTAGTAACATTTCGAAGGGCAAGTCGTTGCCTACGCTCTCTTGCTTTCTTTTCCACATCTTTCGTACCTTAGGTTGCTCTCTAGGAGTCATTTGGTCGAAAGTTTTTAGTATTCTTTTCTTCTTATCTTTTTGTTTTTGCAATTCATACTTTTCTGGACCTTTTTAAATTCTTTGATAGCGTAATCTCTGCTTGAGGCTTTTACTCTAATCGTTTTTCACGTGTTAACTTCTTGCGTGATACCATGATTTGTAACAATATTATGGGACCAATCACGAGGGAAAATCTATTAAATAAAAAAAAATCATTAAAATCGGATCATAAACAAAGAAATTATCCGCGGACACTTAAAAAAATATATATGACGAATGAACTGAGACCCTCCTTTACTTGTTTACCATACGCCTTTCTTTTTCCATGGTAATTTAAAACGTTTATTGAGAACGTTGATAGAAGTTAGCTATATCTGAATTAGTTTGCGCAAACATTTTATGATCCACTTTATGTCCCCTGGGCAGTAAGTATCTTCCCTGGTAACTATTTTGCCAGAGGAAATACGCCAGGGTAGAGTCGTTTTCGTGACAAATTTGAGATTTTTAAATGACATAAGTTAATATTGGGTTAATAATATATCACACTTCAACTATTACAGTATTGTGGAATTTAGGCAGTAAATGTAAATAAATTAAGTGAGTTTTATAAATTTTACGACTTACCAGGGGAGAGACACAATCACCTTGCTAAACCACTGCATCGCACTGTCGCGTCGCGCCAATCAACAAATGATAGCAATCTAACGGCTCGTGTGTTTAGTGTTACAAACTTCACATTGATACGCGTCTTTGAGCGCCATTTTTAATATGGCCGTCTAATACTTCTCTTTGTATTAACAGACCAAAATTCGCCAGGGTAGATACGCAAAAAGAGCGGGACAAAAATGAAGTTCGAAAATAATTGAAAATAAACCAATATTGTTGTATTTTCCCTTTGTAATACTTAAGTATACTTGTTTAAAGTCGTACTAAATATACTTTAATTTAGCAACTGCGACAAAGAAGGTATGTACTGTCTTCATGTTTAACTGAAAACGTCAAGGGGACATGCCAGGGTAGAGACTTTTTCAGACTTAAATACGGAATTTCAGGAAAATGTACTTTAATTGGGCATTTAAACATAATGCTATTATAAAATGATATTAAGATACTGTGATTTATTGCATAAAATTACAACACATAGCATAAAAATGCTATTTTATAATGGATGCCGTACACTTTACCTCTTATCGTAGAATGACCCATTTATATAACACATAATATGTATGCGTGTATTATGCGAGCGTGCATTCTGGCGTGTGTGTGTGTGTGATTGTCTGTCGCACTTTACACCACGTTACATCACGTTATCTCTAAATAGTATGCATACACTCTATAACATCAGACAGCCTGTTCTGTACTATGATAATAAATATGGGACGTACAGGTAAGTCAACTTCTTTGAGTTACCTCACAGTTGCTGCTCGAACACAGCCTCTGGAGTAATTTATGTCTATGGTAGTATTTAGTAACTAATTAATCTGTGATAGTATACAACAAAGTCACAATCGAAAACGGGATGTAATTACCTTTTATTTTGGCTTGATGTTCTGACTGACTTGCATCACCCGTGGTCTCGAGCAAACTTTTTTTTTTAGTTTGAGTTTACTTGAGACCACGGCAGATGCAACTTGTTCGAAACGTCAAGCCAAAATAAAAGGTAAATGCGTTAAGTTTCCGTTTTTTTAATATAGAGTTTAAAAGTTTATAGTCACAATTCATTTTATGATGTGCAAGTAAAGCACTTTCACATAAAACCCCTAACAACCCCACTTTACAATTTTGACCTCTTTTGCAACAAAAATATTTTTAATATTTTCTCATTTATGTGCAATAAAATTGGGCAAGTGTTATTTAAAACTATTGCAAATCAATAACATTTATTACTTGCGGAAATAAGCAACTGTGACAGACAAAAAGATGGACGAAACCTCATCATAAAGTTATCTTTTTTATAAATTTGATAGCAACCCCTAAAATTCACTTCACTATTAAAAACGAAATACCTGGGTCATGATGCCTCAAGTTCTTAGCGACGCACGCCATCAATAGTGGTACGTAACGTGTGTCGGCTCGACGACGACGCGGGGATGGTGGAGAGGGGGGAGCATCAGCCATATACCCTCGTTGAAGCTCCCAACCAACTTCACTGATTATTGATGCCTTCCGAAAATATGGAGTCACTTCTCGAAGATATTTTACTGAAAAATAATAAAGCATAAGTAGCTCTTTTAAACTAAAATTCATGTTTTTCCCAATAATAAATAATTGCAAATCACACTAATACAATACACGGGATCTTACCACGATATTAAATATTTTCGAGTTTCCCGATATTTCGATGCTGCTGTAAGCACGAGTGTTCACGGGTTAACTCATGCTTGCAACAGCATCGAAATATCGCGAAAATCTAAAATATTAAATATCGCCGTAAGAACCTATTTTACAAACCGTGAGTAAACAAATTTTTTTTATTTATTCTTATCACCAGTAACGTCTAAATATGGTAGAAAGTCGCAATTTTTATTTCTTCCACTTAATAATGCAATAAAAAATCTGCATTTATTTCTTTTTATCCAAAAAAATAGTTTCGCTAATGAATAGAAATGGATTGCGATAAAAAAAAATCTTTGTAATATGATACCCATTTGTTTATGTTATCTTTCTTTTAGTTTTTACATTTGCGCAAAACTGTTTTCAATTAGTTGATATTTATTTGTAATAAGTCATGGCACAGAAGTACTTTTATGTGTTACTCATTATTCTTCATATTTTGTTAGTCTTTTGGTGCATTTCTAACCAGAGTGTAATGTTTAGTTAGCCATTTACTATTAATATAGAAATAAAAAAAACCAGTTGTGTGCATTGGTATTTCTGTTTTATTATGACTTGGAGAATTCTTTTAGTGAGATGGAATGATAATCTTGTTGTCACTGTAGCAACTAATAATGCTAAAATAGAACTATTAGTATCTGCAAAATATTACAACAGAAAAGAAAAGAAGATGACAAATATTCATCAACATTGAGTAGAGGAGGAGGTCTCCACGATAATAGTATTGAAAATTATAGGATTGGAGTGAGAGAAAAAAGAAAGTGGTGGCCACTTTTCATACATTTGATTTATTGTTACAGTGAATTCATGAAAATTTACAACAAATGAACAGAAGATCGGAAATAATAGCGATATATTGGAAGCGATATATAATCAGAGAAGAAGAAAACAAATCTAGAAAACACTGACAGTTTCAAAATACGACAATATCCATATGCAAGAAATGTTAGGTACACTTACATGCAGATAGTTTCCAAACATTTCATACACATTAACTTACATTTTGTTCACTGGTATTCGCTAAGTTATATATATGCAACATTTCATGTAACTTATTAACAGTAATGTTTCAAAACTTTTTTAACATACTACTTCAATAATTGTATTTTTACCATACTCCAAGCTTTCATTACTATAATTTAATTTTTTCTATCCTTGGGTTAATTGCTACAGTGTGAAGTTCAATAAATTCAGAAAATTCTTTAGGTTTCGTAATTCTCAATAAAATCGTTTTATAGTATATCCCATAAAATTTATCCATGACAAAAGAAATAAAACTATTATACATAGAGCCCCATTGTCAACATTACCCATAAGGACTCAAAGTTACCCAAGTTGAATGTACTTAATTTGATTCTAATTTCTATAACATTATTATTTCATCAAAATAATGCTAATTTTTTAAATAAATAATCTAAGTATACTATATAGTGGTCGATGATTATCATACTTTAAAGTATTGTCTTTTGTTTTGACTAAGAACTACACTTACTAACACAACTAAAGCTTTCAAAAAAAATGATAAATGAAATACATAATATTTATATAAACATATATGATTTCACACATTTAAATATTAAAATCATACCTATGCAGTAAAACATACCAATTTACATATGTATACAATACATATGTATATTACCATAGTTCGTAAAATGCTCTAATCACGGTGCAATCTGACTAGCAATTTGTTGCTGCGACAAGTTGCACAAGTTAAGACAAGTTGCATGCGACCTGCAACTTGCCTATTTACGATGCAATTAGTAGTATGCATCGTAAATAGGCAAGTTGCAGGTCGCATGCAACTTGTCTTACAATGCAATTTGTTGCCTTGCAACAGATTGCTAGTCAGATTGCACCGTGAGTAGAGCCTTTAAGACTTTATCCTACTAATATTATAAATGTGAAAGTTTGTGAGGATGGCTATATGGATGTTTGTTACTCTTTCACACAAAAACTACTGAACAGATTTTGATAAAACTTTACAATACCTTATACATCAGAATAACACATAGGTTAGAATTTATATGCGAACAAAGTCACATGCAAAAGGTAGTATAACATAAAGTTGTAACCACGGTCCTTAATTAAAATTATTATTTAATCTAGAATTAAACATAAAAAATAATGTAGTTTTTTAGAAATGATTCTAAGATTTTTTAGAAATGATTCTAGGTTTGCTTTTTGAAGGCTAATTTCGTTGAGTTAAATATGTGCATAAAATTCAACTTAGTTTTTTTTATTTAATAAGTAATATACGCAGATTATAGAGATATATAATTAAGAAGTAGAACATATTAGCATCAGAGTTAAAATAGGCCAGCACCACCCAGAACTTTAATAAATTGATTCAATTGGTACTATTAAGTAGAGGTTAAATAAAGAGGTCAATCTATTTAACATATTATTATTATAAACTTTACAGGTAATCCTTTATTTACCTTCCAACTGGACCATTTTTCCAGCTCTTTTCAAGGCTTTGACAGCTTCCTCATGTGTAGCATCTTTCAAATCCTCACCATTGACTGACAGTATTGCATCACCCACATATAACTGTTCTGTGAGATCGGCTGCCATACCTTTAAATATTTTTGAGATCAGAATAGGCATGTTATTTTCGATTCCTCCTTTTATTGATATTCCCAAACCATTGTTGTCTGATTTTATAACTTGCACAATACGTTTTTGATTGGCGATAGCTTCAGGCACCTCTGTGAAGTCACTGTTTGGCGTTTCCACATTATTGTTGTTTAACGATCCATTAAGAGTGGTGGTGGCGTCATAGCCATCATCTAAACATACACTCAAATAGTCGTCCTCAAGAGAACAATGTACGCGGTACCATACTCCGCGGACAAGAGTTTCTAATAATCCAGACCTAGCGCATGTAGCACTAGGGCTGTCACTTCCACCGCTGGAGGCACCGTTCTCGACCATAATTAAAACAATTTGGTGTTGCTTTACAACCTATGCTGTATTAATGAGAACTAAAGATGTACAAATTACGTGACAGCTTGATGCAAATCGGTAACAAATATTTCAATTTCAATTCACATGTTTAATTTAATGTCGATTATAAAAATCAATGTTAGATTAATTCCACAAGAAGACAAGGACAATAAAAACACAAATTCATTAAACAATCAATACAAAAACAGAACGGAATTCATCGGAGACTAGGTACACAACAATATGAACAAATATGCTATTTGACTTTCAATATTTGACATTTCCTTTAGATTAGAGGTGAGTGAACTACTAAACTAGTTAAACTCAAGAACGAGTAACCACTGATCTACGAAATAACAGTTAACGGATTTAACTAGTTCTTTTCAGCTGAACGATATGTAATATGTAAACGTAACGTAACATTTTTTTCTTTTTTTTTTTTTTTCATGGCTTGGCGCACAGATTAGCGCTTTACCAATGTCAAGTATTGCATATAATAAGTGGAATCTAGAAGAATCCTTATCTACCTATATAGTTATCGTAAAACTCCTCCAGTAAAGTAATAGTGGACTATACTGAAGTTATACGAGGGCTGCTATTTATGTATCCGGAATTGGCCAGTTACAGAACAATAAAAAAAAAGTAATTATAACATTTAAAAATGGAACTCTTTGGCTGAAGAATACAATTTGTTTCATGTAGCTGTCATTTGTTTATCCTTTGTGGTGTCATTTTGAAAATTGCGAGTATTTATCACCATGGATTTAAGTCGTGAAAATTTTCGTGCTATGATTTATTACGATTTTCGGCGAGGGCGAACTCAAAAACAGTGCATCGATCAACTCACTTCGACTTTTGGGGACGAAGCATCATCGAAAACTACTGTGTATCACTGGTTTAGTGAGTTTAATCGTGGGCGGTCTGTGCTCACGGACAAAGTTAAAGAAGGTCGCCCTAAATCGGTTGTTGTACCTCAAAATATTGATGCTGTGCGGGAACTAATAATGCAAGATCGTCATGTTACATATAGCGAGATAGAGGCGTCTCTGGGCATAAGTATGACGAGTATATATAAAATATTACACGAACATTTAGCTGTAAAAAAAATTTGTTCACGTTGGATTCCGCACAACTTGAGAATTGACCAAAAACGGGCTCGTGTCGATTGGTGTGAAAAAATGTTACAAAAGTATAATCAGGGTGCGTCAAAAGTTGTCTATAATATCTACACAGATGATGGATTTTGCATATATACGTATGAGTATGAAACTAAACAACAATCAACGGTTTGGGTGTTCCAAGGTGATCCGAACCCAACAAGTCATTCGTTCAAAAAGCACTTTGAAGCAAATGGTCGCTTGTTTTTTTTGGTATAAATGGACATGTAGCTACAGTGCCACTAGAAGATCGTAAAACGGTTAATTCAGAATGGTACACGACCATTTGTTTGCCAGAAGTCTTTGAAGAAAGAAGAAAGAACAACCGACAACCCAGAATCCTTCTTCATCATGACAATGCTAGCTGCCACACATCGGCCGAAACAACTCGGTATTTGGAAGAACAAAAGATCGAATTAACGGGTCATCCGCCGTACAGCCCCGACTTAGCCCCCAACGACTTCTATTTATTCCCAACCGTAAAGAATAAATTACGTGGTTAACGTTTTTCGAGCCGTGAAGAGGCTGTTGATGCGTTCAAAATGCACGTTTTGGAGATACCTCAATCCGAATGGAAAAAGTGCTATGAAAATTGGTTCCAACGCGTGCAAAAGTGCATCAATCATCATGGTGAATATTCTGAAAAGCAATAAAACTATAATAAATGATATTATGTTTGTTTCACTTTGTTATTCCGGATACATAAATAGCAGCCCTCGTAAAGGACTTCTTGGAAGAGCGTGAAAACTTCAGCTACACAAGTCTATTTAGATCTACTCTATTCTTTAAACTCACACAGAACTTTGAAATACAATTTACTATCACTTTTGTACTAAACTCCCAAAAATGTAAAAAATAGAAAGTCTAAATAAAATGACAATCTCACTTCTCCCGTTCTCGCCAAAAAGTCCTTTTTCTTTCTTCTTGGCATGGCGCATTAATGAGTGGAATAGTAATGTACCTACAACTCCTCCAGTAAAGTGATAGTAGACTTCACTGAAGTGTTGTAGGACTTCTTGTAAGAGCACGAGAACTTCCGCTACACATGTTTATTTAGACCTACTCCATTACTCCATATTTTAGTAAATAAACCAATTTAAGTAAAATTAACTATTTTCATTTAATGAAATTATATTATATGGCTTTTAGCAATTATCGAGAACTGGCTACATAAAAAAAATATGGTTCTTAGTGAAGGTTACACGTGACGGAATTTATAGATTTAAAGTTTTTTTTTGTAACACAGGAACAACGTCCAACCATATTTGCTTTCTTACTTCATTCTTCGGAAAACTGTTATCAAATTGAGACATGGAGGATTACATATTTCCTTTTAGCTTCAGATATTTGATAATGTGTGAGGAGAATGATGAGATTTGAGGAAGCGAAAGAAGTATGTAAGGACCGCGACGCTTGGCGCTCCGTCTTCTCCGACTACCCCGATACGGCGTCAAGATACGATGTATATCGATATTTCATCAAAATCGATATATATCGCTCACTTAGATCGCTCATCCCTAGCACAGAATGTGATTTATTTACCTATCATTTACACATTTGAAATAAATAATATTGAAATGAAAATGATGGACCAATAGTGAGCCTTAGATAAAAAAATTTTTTTTTTTTAATATATGTAAATTCAGTCAAGAAAGTATCGGGAATGGATGAATTGTTTATGTTTCCAAATTCAATTTTTTGTTTTTCTTGTTGTTTATTTTGTTTATTTGTTTATTTGATCAATAGATACTCCAACAGCATTATCACAAAATTACACCAACTAAAGTATCGAAAACATCTTAAACAGTGTGAAACACTTTTACAGGAGTATACAGCACTTACAATTATTATACAGTGAGAGTGATATCAACAATACTACACTAACAAAGCATTACAATTTTGAATTTGGTAGATATAATAAAATAAAACAAAACAAAACATGGCAAAATGAGACAAAATAAAGCTAACTTATCACAATATGGTAATAATTTTTTTTCGAAATTTGTTGAGGGGTTCATGAAAAATGTCAACATTCTCTGGATACAGATCATTATAGGTACGCATAGTTTTATTCAAAGGAGAGAATTTTCCTACATTTGTTCTGAACTGAGGTATTGAGAAACATTTAGTGATAGGATAACGTGGTATAGTTCGCGGAACTGTCAGGTTTATTTTGTTTAACAAATCAGGTGCGTCCAATAAACCGTTTACAATCTTATGTAAAAATGTAAGGTCAGTAACTTGTCGGCGCTTCTCAAGAGTATCCAACCGGAAATAAAATAAACGTGCTGAATAATCAGAACGGTAAGGACAGCCCTGACATTTATAAACCAAAAACTTTGTAATGTTGTTTTGGATTTTTTCGATTCTGTCACTATGGAGTTTGTAGCATGGATTCCAGATAAAACTTGCATACTCCAAATTGCTTCGAATAAGGCTGTTATACAATAAAATTATGGTTTGAGCATTTTTAAAATCTTTGCAAATCCTTTTTATGAAGCCGGTCATTTTCCAAGCCTTTGTCACCATACTATTAATGTGACTTGCAAATGTTAATGATATATCCAAGAGAACACCCACATCACACACCTGATCAACTTCCTTGATAATAACATTCCCCAGCAGATATTTAGGAGCCATGATATCTTTTTTCTTTTTTGTAAAATTTATCGAATGATCTTTTTCTGCGTTCAGTGTCATTTTATTCTGAATACACCATGATTGAACAGAATTAAAGTCATCCTGGAGAAGAATAATATCCTGGTTAGACTTGATCTGCCGATATAATTTTAAGTCATCAGCAAAGAGCAAGTGTCTACTATTACGGATGCAGCCAGTGACATCGTTAATAAATAACAAAAAGAGCACTGGACCTAGGTGTGAGCCCTGAGATACACCAGATGTTACTGCAAACGTTTTAGAACTATAACCGTTACCAGTTACTCTTTGCATCCGGTCCCGAAGATAGGATCCAACCCAAGCCAAAAGATGACTATGTATTCCGTAGTGTTCTAATTTAGAAAGCAGGATATCGTGATTGACTTTGTCGAATGTACTACTGAAGTCCGTATAAACCGAATGGATTTGAAGACCAGAATCTATTAAGGACGAAACATCAGAGACATAACTAGCAAGGTTCGTAATAACTGATTTATTCTTTCGAAATCCATGTTGGCAGTTGCAGACAAATTGATTAATATGAGATGCAAGAGTTCGATAGATCACACGTTCAAAAATCTTTGAAAATGTGCATAGTATTGAAATAGGGCGGTAATTTCTGATGTTAGATTTATCACCTTTTTTGTGGATAGGGACTACATTGGCTATCTTCCATATAGATGGGAAAATAGATGTCTGAAGTGATCGTTCGAATATCATTTTTAAAGGTAATGTGAGATGATTATGAGTCATTTTAAGAAATAGTGGAGGGATACCATCTGGACCTGCCCCCTTGCTTGCATCAATTGACTTCAGCAGTTTAGCTATGCTGCGTTCATCCACTACTACAGCACCCATTGATTGTTGCGTATGAGGACTAAGAAAGTTTGGCTTACAAGACATCATTATGTTCGGAGTATACACTGAAGCAAATTGTTTAGCAAAAAGATTACAAATATCCTCACCCAAATTAGCAGTAGCAGAATCTAAACTCATTAAACCCGGTATTTCAGACGAGGAACCACGGTGTTCCTTGACAAATGACGAAAACCTTCTGCTACTGTTACGGATAGCGCTATCCACGTCACGAATATAGTCAGAGTAACAAATTTTAACTAAACCATCAATACATTTATTCAATAACCTTAGTTCCAATCCATCTCTGGGATTACTGTCTTTTAAACTTTTTTCTAATTTTTTTCTTTCTCTCTAATAATTTTGATTAAATAACGTGTGAACCATATAGGGTATTTAAAATTGCGTAATTTACTTTTCGGTACATTAGACATTATAATAGATTCGATAATAACATAAAATTTACCAACCATATTGTTGACATCTCCCTCAGAACCTAATTCCTCTGTCCAATTCACTTGTTCTAATTTTAAATTAATTTCTTCGTAATTGGCCTTCCTAAAATTGTAACCAGAAAATAATTTTGCTTTTAAAAACTCTTTACCATTAAAATTAAAAATATTAATTTCTAAAGCAGGATGATGAATATCGATTTTTGCAATAGAATCTAAGCTTTCCTGAACATGAATACCGCTTAAATTTCCCAGAATTAGGTCTAAAATTCTTTTGTTGAGGTTTTTACAGAGTTAAATTGAAAAAATTCATTTAATGACATAAAATCTACTAACGAGTAACCCAGGGTATTTTCGTAACCACTAGGTTTCAGTTTTCCTGAGTCATTGTCACCATCCCACTGAATAAAACCTAAATTAAAATCACCAAGTATAACAGTATCAATAAAACAAGACTGCATTACGGTACTGATATTGTCTAGAACAGAGTCCAACTTAGTAGAAATAACCGGAGGAGGCAAATACAGAGCACAAAATAATATTTCCTTGACGACATCACCCGCCGCTGTGGAAACTAACACCCACAGGTCTTCGTGTGTACTCTCAAAGCAATCAATTCTTTTGGAACGAAATCTTTTTAAGACCGCTATTAGCACGCCTCCTCCTCTACTGCCCACTGCATTAGACGTGTAACGATCTCGTCTATAAACATTGTAACCAAGCGTAAATAATTCATTATCGTGAACAGAGTCATCCAGCCATGTTTCAGTAGAAACAACAACATCGTATTCGGTCTTCAGTGTTGTTGTTAGATTGGCACAACTGTTTTCCATTTTGGCGCGGAATTTGAGTTACATCTGTTATTTAGATTAAATACAGTGATGTTTTTAGTTATATCATTCTAGTGTATATCGCGAATTTCATAATGGACAAAAACATCGAACAAAGAGTTTGTCTTAAATCGCCATCGCCAATGGAATTTTGTGTTCGGAATCACTGAAAATGTTACAGAAGGCTTACGGTGAATGGACTTTATCAAAAACACGTGCTTATGAGTGGTACAAAGCGTTCAAAAGCGGTCGAGATGTGATGGAAAATTTGTCTCGCTCTGGTAGGCTATCAACGTCTGCAACTGAAGTCTGAACTGAAGCAACATCGCAAAAGTGAAGGAAATAGTGACTGAAAATGCTCATTCAAGTTTCAGAGAGATAGCCGCCGAACTTTCTGTGTCTCATGAGGCGATCCGTACCATTTTAAATAATCACTTGGGTATGAAACATGTTGCCGCTCGGCTAGTCCCAGAAGACCTGAATTTTCTTCAAAAACACAATCGCATAAGAGTCGCTGAGGACATGCTAGAACGAATCTATTCCGACCCAACATTCATGAAACGTATTGTTACTGGTGACGAGACGTGGGTTTACAAGTTTGACATGCAAACTAGTCAACAAGCTTCGGAGTGATGCCTTCCAACTGAATCGAAACCGAAAAAACCACGCCAAAGTCGATCGAAAGTCAAAGTCACGTTGACTGTTTTCTTTAACTATCGCGGTGTTGTGCACTCGGTATTCTTGCCGGAAGGTCAAACGGTAAATAAATAATATTATTTGGGCGTTATGCAGCGTGTAAGAGCAAATTCGACGAAAAAGACCAGATTTGTAGAAAGAAAGTTCTTGGATTTTGCACCATGATAATGCGTCTTCGCACAAGGCCATCATTGTGAACAAATTTTTGACCAAAAACCAACCACCTTATTCACCAGATATATGGCTCCAGTCGACTTCTTTCTTTTTCCTAAACTCAAATTACCACTTCGTGGCACCCGTTTTCATTTGGTAGAAGACATAAAAGAGAATTCGCGGCGAGCACTGAACTCAATTCCGAAAAAAGCGTTTAAAAAATGTTTTGATGATTGGATTATTCGTTGGCGTAAGTGTATCGTTTCTGAAGGAGCATACTTTTAAGGTGATAAAATAAATTTGGATCAATAACTAACATTTCGTGTATTATTGATCTTTTCCCGGTACTTTCTTGACAGAGTAGTATATCTAAACCTATCGATGAAGAATGAAAATAATATGATAAAAAGCAAACGTATATCATTGAATGACGTGCTAAAATCAGCTAAAATGCGATTTTTAAAGGCAAAATCTAAATATTTTATAAAAAATAATACCTAGGTGACATAATAAAAAAATTACCGGACCTTAACTGACCTAATGGAGACCTATCGATTAAGGTTACCACCTCGAAATTCTTTAGATGGCGTGCTAAAGCATAGCTCAAAACTGTTATATCAACTTAGATATTATCAACATTGTATTTTTGTCGCGCGGTAACAATGAAGTCTAATTTTAACTTGCTTTAAGTGTGCAGCAGTTATATGACAAACTTGCTGCACGCCTAGTTTAAGTTTAAATCGCTATCTGAAATACCAAGGGGATACCTACTATAGATACAGTAGTATCCAAAAAAACGTTATTTTCTCTAGAAATTTGAGCTATTCAGAAATTATTTTTAATAAAAACGTACACGTCTAAATGTAGGTAATAGCTGTAAACACGCAGGCCTGTGCGAATGCGTCACAGTTCGGACGTTTTTATAGATATTTAGGTATCACTCAGAAAAATCGGAAAAACTCATGAGCATTAGAATAAAATACACATTGTTGGGAAATTACCAAACTGCATATTATGTTAAATATTTTTTTTCACAAAGAAAAGAAATACCAAACCTTTACCTTTGATTAATCAAATTACCAAACTTTGTGTCTATAAGGTAGCAAGTTAATAAAAGGCACTTGTTATTTGACGAGTGCGCAAGATTAGAATTAGATGAGAATTATAACTTATATCTCTTTTTATGTCGTGCAATTATTTTATTATTGTGTCGCAGTCTTATCTGTGATAATAAGATATGTTACCTACTTTTAATCCTATTGTACGGCACTTCTGCATGGTACGGCATATTGACTACAATGTTTATGGGTTTATCGCAAAAAAAATTATATTTATCTTACTTCTGATCTTTTATTTAGTAAATAAAAGCAATTTTAGGTTTTTATAAATTATTAAAATTAACATATAGGTACAAAAGTAAATGTATCACATACAAAAAAAGTCTTTGGCAAGCACAGACAGTACTGTTAATTTTTCTAAACTTTTATAAAAAGTATAAAAAAGAATACGTATAGGTACATAGATATTTACAAAACATTGTTAATTAAAAAGTCTTATAATCTAATTAAATATAAGTAAACATACATAGGGCTAGGACACTAAATAAATACAGGCAAGATTAAATTTAATCAAACTTGCTTACAAATAAACGGCAGAAATAAATTCCCATAAGTACCTAATGCTGTTTGGTATTGAGTTATACATGGAATGTAAGTAAACTATTATGCTTATTAATAATAAATAAAACCTATTTTCACTAACATGGTATTTTCATTGCCTCATGTAGTTTTATCTGTTGTTGCGATTTCAGTCTAGCGAGAGCCTTGGTAACGCTTGTGCTAAGCAGGGCCGGCCTAAAAACGTAGCTAAGTGCCACTTTTGAAAACTAATAACGTCAGCAACCGTTTCAATTTTACGAATCATTTGCCACTTGTTTAGCAACCCGCCCACCCCTAAAGCCGCCACTGGCTACCAAACTTGCGAAACACCACTTTTTTTGTTGTTTTCAATATACAGGGGACAGAAATGTTGCAAGGCGCTCACATATTAAAGAAGGAGCCACAGGAGCTCATGGAGCATGTCTCATGATGTTTTCCGCAGAATCGAATGTAACAGCGCTTACTGACCAAGAGTTGAGGAGGAGGCGACAAGGCGATCTTGAAACACGCGTAAATCACGACTAGGCGTTAACGCCGTAATTTTGTCATTTAATTTTGCATTTTGACTCATAATCCAGTGTGTAGGAGGCCAAGCATATCTGGCGTCATGAGTCATAGTACGTTCTTGACGTTAAAGACGCCTCGCGGCACCGCTAATACCCTCCTTCACACTTCGCACAGGGGAGACGCAACCCTGACAAGATGTGTTCTTAGGAAAGAAACCCTTTTGGAAATAATGCAAACTACAAAACAACATTGAAATAAAATTTAAACTTTAACATTACGAATTTATGACATTTTTATTGACTATATAGGATTACAAAGACGGAGCAATGCTTTGTGCTCAAGAACAAATTTTACTTATATCGCCGTTGTCGATCGACGGTAAACAGATGATAATACAACAGAAAAAAAACTGAAAAATATCTGCGAAAATCATTACGATCTTTTTTGTTCTTTCGCAACGTAATTTTAAGATAAATTAAATATTAAGTAATTACCTACTATGCACAGGGACTAGAATTTTGAAATTTCGAAATTTTAGTTATTCTATGTAGGTTTAAAAAGGTTTATAAAAAACAAGACGCAAGTAAAATTGAGACTATAAATGATTCTACCATTATACAAAAGTACCAGAACAACATTCTTGTTAGAACACGTTCACTTCTATTATTATTACACAACACTCATATTAGGACCAAAATCATAGAGACAATGGCCTATTTTTAACAACACTAATAACATACCACAATCAAGTTAATTAATTATTACTCATCTAGTACCCTATAATTAGCAAAAGGTATTGCTTTATCTACAGCATAAATAATAATTAATAGCTGCTTGCAATGATGTTATATTTACAGAAGAGGTAGAAGAGTTACATGCACTCGAAAAGTGGCACCCCAAAACTTTGCTAATTAGCCAACCTGGACTTTGTCAAAGAATATGAAAAGTAATGTTACAGAACCAACAATGTCATGCAATGCCTATTGCGTATTCAAAATTCTAAAATCTTTTAATAATCCAAACGTTTTTTATAATATACACGATCATGTGATGACGCAGCCACTCAGTTTTAATCATCGTTTAAATTTATTAAAAGCAATAATATAAAAATACAATTCAATGTCCGACTTCATTCTAAGCATAAAAATAACCCAAAATGGAAACAAATATATGAAATATGCATTTTTCTTTGATAGTAAATGCATAATAAAAAATAACATCGATTTTATATGAAAGTAGTTGTTTCATTTTCGTCATTTTCAAATTTATAATTAAAAAATGGTGGCGATCTTTTTAAATAAATCTGTTCTCATGTTCAAGAAAAACGAAATTCGAAAAAAATCAATCATCGTTTTTTACTGTCTAATCTCATTAGGTATCAATCATATTTTTTTTAAATGTCTGTTCTGTGGCATTAATTACTAATATTCTATAAATTAGTCACGGATAAGCTTAAAATGTAGTAAGAAATTGAAATTTACCAATTACAATGATTTAGACAGCTATGTGATTTGTTAGTTTGAAATGCAATTAAGTTTTACACTGCATAGTGACACACTGCAATGTATATTTGTCTCACTTTGTAACATTATAACCAGGACAATATTTTACTTGGATTAGTACTAATGTAACCTATCTACCTCTTTTGTATTATAACATAATTGGCTACTTGCTTTTGTAACATGTTTGATTACATTGAAAAATTTCAATTGATGTCACTGAACAATAAATCATTTTTTTAACAAACCTTATTGAGAGCCAATCTGGTTATGGTCAGCAGTTGTAGATATGCATATAAAACATTAATATTTAGAAACAATAATAATTTTACCTAATATTATACACTTACACCTAAGAGTAATGTTCACATGTATTTTGTACATTCCAAGAGTCAATTGAAATGCAATTATTTTTACATACATACTCATACATTATTTTTTTCAAACTTACATTTAATGGCTTCGATAAACTTACAACCGTAAACTTTAAGGTCAGGTGAAAATTTCATGCATTTTATTTAGTTATGTTAAAGCATCTCATTGATAAATTATGATCCTTAATGCCGTGCAAAAAGTATTTATCATATATTATTCAACTCCATTCTTAGTAATAATGACCTTCCACAACGTGTAACAGAATTAAACAGAAAGCTCATACACCAAGAATAAATATTCAATTTTTACAAGTATAGAATTAAAAAGGAACTTATTTTTTTCATTCAATCTCAGTTATACTTCTTAATTTTATTAATTCCATTAAAATAAGTCATTTATGGACACCCAGTTATAGCATGCTAACACAACATTACAATCCGTAATATTTTATCTTGTGGAATAAACATGTACTTTATCGAGCACAACGTAAGGTTTTCATAAGTATCGGCACAACCGTAATTTAATTTTAATGGCATTATTAAAAAATATAACACACTATCTCTTACCCAAGATGTTGTCTGCATCGAAAACGGGATAATATAGTCTATGTCCACCCTGAAGGACCACTAAATATTTTTGAAAGAATTTTTGAAATTTGAATAGTTTCGGATACTACTACATCCAAACTTATTTTAGATCTTTATAATATTATTAGTATAGATGTATTACAAATAGTTGAAATTGACTAATTAATGATTCTTAACAAAACAGTTTCAGGCTTTCTGCCTTCTGATTCAAAGTCAAATCAATTTATTCAAGTAAACCCAATTACAAGGTATTTTTGAACATCAAATCTACTTTAGTTCGGTTCAAATAGAAAACCTGGACACTGAGAAGAACCGACAAGAAACTCAGTCAGGTATCATTTTTCAACTTCATTTTACAAAAGGTTTATTAAAATACAATATTTTCATTAAGCCAGTAAACGCATGGGCAGAGAACATCATTTCCAGACTATTGCTTTACCTTCAATGAAATCGTTTATTTTATAGTATGATTGTCTAGTCAATGTACGTTTTATAACCAATCTAAATTTATTCTCTGTTAATTGAGTAATTTCTTGAGGAACTTTATTATAAAAACGAATGCAGTTACCTAAAAATGAAACATTTGACTTATGTAATTTAAATTTTGGAATAACCAATTTATCACGACCTCGGGTTTCCATACCATTCATATCGCCATTCTTTTTAAACAGATGTATATTTTTTCTCGTATACATAATAATTTCAAAGATGCATGTATAAGGAGGGCAAGGTGAGGACATTAATGTCTTTAAAACGATGTTTAAGCGATTCTCGTGCATTCACCTGTAGATGGCACATATTGCTCTTTTTTGTAAAATGAAAATAGAGTTAATATGCGCCGCTGATCCCCACAGCAGAAGGCCGTAGGACATTAAACTGTCAAAATACCTCACCTCGATTAATTCTGTTATTACTTATTATATATGTTGTAATGTTATATCACTGACATAATGATGTATCAAGAAAATTGTTCAGTTAGGAAAAAAATTAATAAACATCACAGAAATTACATATCACATGTAAAAAAATATAGAAAGTACATAACCAAGAAGGGAAGGTAGGACCTGTTGTCAAATATTATGTTTAAACAAACTGTAATACTGCAATACTTATTTTTAAAACTGTACACATTCGGAATTACATAAGTAGCTGTATTTTGAATCTATTCCCTAGTTAGAAAACTATATGCCAAACTTGTGAAGTATTAAAAATACTGATCTTGAATAAAGTACATCACAGTGATCTAACTGTGAACTATATTTCATTTCCAAATTGTGTGTTTGGTATTCTTATAACAGTTTCCCTGCTCGTACCTACCTTTTCCGTATCTATAAGAGAAACTGAGCTATGCTTTTTCGCTTTTGGTGCCAATGGTGGGACCTCACTACAAGTTGAACAGTTATCATCTACTCTCGAACTAGAACCAGTTGTACTAAATTTCTTCAAACTTCCTGTTGCTATGGAACCATTAGAAGAAGAAAAATGTGTTGGTAATAGTGGTACTCTCTCCTGTAAATCTCTGCTAGAGTTTCCAACTGGTTTGTGACTACAACTACTACTGCCAGATTCAGAAAGTACATTGTCAGAACAACCTCCCACTGAAATCCATTCTTGAATTCTGAAAAAAATAAATAAATATATTCAAATTTAATGTTTTCAACTCAATCAACTTCTGTTCTTACTATGTGATATGCTATTAACCTGTTCACAATTTCATCGAAGTTAGGTCTTCGTTGTGGCGTATGCTTCCAGCAGTCCCGCATGAGTGCATACATGGCTGGAGGGCATGCAGCTGGAACTGCAAGAAGTTCTCCACCACGCACCATTGATATTACTTCTTGATTGCTATAGCTGAAAACAAGTAGTGTATCGTCTTATGTACAAGCAATATAAAAGGGATGACTCCCAAATATTCAATACAATTCAAAACTATGTTTTTTTTTGTTCTCAATTTTATATTGTAATCAGTCTTTATGTGTATGAGTAGATATGTGGACTTTTAATTCTATAATTATAAAATAATGCAATATTGTTTACCCATAATATGGCTGTAATCCATAACTATAAATTTCCCACAATACTACACCATAGGACCAAATGTCGCTTTCTGTTGTGAATTTGCCATAGAGTATAGACTCTGGTGGCATCCATCTTACTGGCAACAGACTTTTCGATTGCACCTGAAACGTCAGTTATTGATAATTATAGTTATATCAACAATTAACATAATTATGACTTTATTACTACTTACCCTATAATAATCTGAACTATAAATATCTCTGGAAAGCCCAAAGTCTGAAATTTTCACTATGAAATCATCAGACACCAGACAGTTTCTTGCTGCTAAATCTCTATGCACATAATGATGTGATGCCAAGTACTGCATACCTGATGCGATATTATAGGCAATAGTCAATAATCTCAGAGGAGGTAGACCCTTTCCAGAGGGTGGAGCTCTGCCCATCAGAAACTCATGTAAATCTCCACGAGCCATAAATTCAAACAGCATACATAATGGCTCCTCTCTCAGAGCTACTCCAACAATACATACAATATTTTCATGTGTAAGTTCTGAAATCAAATCAATTTCTCTCCTAAAGTCAGCTTGAGTTTTCGCAGAAGCATTCTCTTTTAAGGCTTTGACAGCAACATATTGAGTTTCCCCATTTTTTTTCAGTGCTCCTTTATAAACTTTACCAAATGCTCCTTCACCTAATTCTTCTAAAAATTTTATCTGAGATAAAGAATACTGTGGTACCCTTAGTACTCCATTACCCCTAGTATTTCTTGTCAAATGTGGTTGATTATTAATATTTTGATTAGTTAATAATTCGCTCATTTCTATTGGGGAATTCAACCTTGAATTCCCATAGATATTTTTATCTGCATTAGGCAAATTAATATCTCTTATAGTTGCTGCATTTCCTTTGTTCTTATTTCTATAACAAATACAGACAATAGAAGCAACAATAGATAGTGCTAAAACCAGAAAGATAACTAAAATGTATATCCAGATTTTGTGAGCACATTTTGGAATGTCGCAAAGTTGCTTTTCAGTCTTCCCATCTTTATCTACAATACACCAAGGTTGTGTCTTTATACCTCCTGGGTTTCTGCAATAGCTATGCCTGCCTGCAAGTTCTGGGTAATCGGAGACTCTAACAAGCATTTGTTTCGACCATTCAATGCATGGTTGACCATTGTTTGCTACATTCACTCTACCCAAGTAGCCACTTCCATCTTCCCAATAGCATTCATCATCCGATACCATCACTGTTCCTATACCAATCTTAAGGCAATCTGGATCATCTTCTGGCAAATCTTGGCATTCTTCTAATGGTAATTGTTTGCCAATATGTGGATGCCTTTTGGCTATAGCATATTCAGTTTGGCACAATTCATTTTCTAATATCTCACAATCTTGTTTACAAACACGCCTTAAAACTGTAGAATTGTAACGATAATTAAACATGTCAATACTTACATTTTTATTTGTTTTAGAGGCAAGTTCACTGAGCGTGTTTTCAAAATCTATTTCTGTCTTATCATTGTCTGTGATAGATTGTTTCATAGTAGAAAGAATATTAAAAACATGTTTTGCTTCCTTCAAAAAATTTTCATTAGTTATAATTGGATCCCTGCATATTGGAAATGTTGAAAAACACAAACTAGGTAATGCATATCCTTCACACTGTGAGCTTATGTCATTTGAGTATTTTGTTACTTGCAATGCCTTCATCAGTTTATCTTCTAAAGCTGTTTGTGTAGTATTATATGGAATATAAACAAATTGTCCTTTCACATAAAGTGCACATTTTTCACCAACATATTCTTGACATATTGGTTCCAATTTTTCAGGTATACTAGGATACTGGCGCTGTATTGTCACATTAGTGTTCAGAGACCTGATACCTTCAAACATTAAATCAGATGTAGTTTTAAGGCTTATATCCATTTCATCATTCTCATCTACATTAGAAAATGATGATGAGTAAGTAGGTATTTCATAGTTTTCTGTTTCGTTAATATCTTTTATGACTATTAATCTTGATGTTAACTTTTTTTCATAATTTTGTTTTATAACACAGGTGTAATTGCCATCATCAGAATAATCTATATCATTTATCTGGAGATTTGTCGCTATAGTACCGTCATTTTTATCAATTTTTGTGAATATTCTAGTTTTCTGATTATCTAATGTGATTCTATTGTCTTTTAACCAGTACACTTTTACATTTTTTAAAAGTGCTTCTTGTATATGATCAGGAGGAGATTCTTTCAGTGAAACATCTATGCCTTCTTTATTTTTTGTTGTCTTTTCTACCTTGGTATAGTTCATAATCGCTTCACATTTGAGATGCACGTCAGTTTTAGGCAGCTTTTTGAGAAGAGCAGGTAGAGTTTTGGAAAAGTAAATGTCAAGTTTGATATTCCATACCTTTTGCTCAGATGTAGAATTTGTTTTTAATAATGAATAAGAATCTGTTTTATCTAAAGCGGACGACTGGCTTTCTTTTATAGAAAAGCACAAAATTATTATTAAACATAAATAATCCATGACTAACACTTTTCATAACACTACGCAAATACTAAAAGAAACTCATAAAAATTAAAACACTGTCTTCACATTACAAGCAGATTTAAAAGTGAACAAGAAATATCTGCAAAGAAAACAGTATAATAATAATAAGCAATTTTTATCTTTACACTTATTTGCTATATATTTCAAAACCCATTTTTTTTTGTTTTTTTTCTTCATGACAATGCGCACAGATTAGCGCATTTGCCAATGCTACTTATTGTCTACATATTATGATAATATTTTATGGTTGGAAAGCGACTTTGAAGAACTTTAAAACACAATATACTTTCTTTTGTACTTTAAAACTCCCAAAAATGTAAAAAAAAGGTATTCTGTGAACCTCACTTCTCACATCGTTCTTTTCTTTTTTTTTCTTTCGTCATGGCATGGCGCACAATAAGTTAGCGCATTTGCCAATGTCACGTATTGTATTAAAAGTAGAATCGTTATCGCAAAGCTCCTCCAGTAAAGCAATAATAGACTTTACTGAAGTTTTATAGGATTTCTTGAAAGAGCGCGAGAACCAGCTACGGATGTTTATTTAGACCTACTCCAATCTTTACACTTACACAGAACTATAAAACACAATATACTATCAATTTTGTAGGTACTTTAAAACTCCCAAAAATGTAAAAAATTTAAAATCTAATTAAAATGACAACTTCACTTCTCCCGTTCCCGCCAAAAAAATCCAAAAAGTCCTGTAAAACTAATTTACGACCCTGAAACATAATAACCACAGAGTGCATTAAAATAACCACTGTGATAACCATAATAACCATGCAAGAGCACTGCACTTCAGTTTTGCTCCAGATGCCGAACCATAGAGAAAATTATATTTAAGCACCGAATGAAGACACCTACTCTCAATTGCTAATTCGTATTTTTTTTTTCCTTAGAGTTATTAGATCTTTCTTTTAGTGATTTCTAGTTACTAGCAAAATGAATCTAAATTGATATTAGGATTTCGGATAGTCATCGCGTGTATATCTTTTTAATAAATCCTACTTTTGATTATAATAGTAATGTAATTTGTATAGTGGCGCTAAATCTACCGCGAAAAGTGCATTTTAAGGCCATATAATAATAGATAGATACGCAATTGTCGTACATAATACCAATTTGTAATTACAATTACTCACTGCTCGCACAATGATCACGTGGCTATGAAAACTGCAATTGCACATTCAAACCCTTTAGTTATATTTTAATTCTTTAGTTCTTTTCTAATCACACTATGGGTTTTAGCTTTTAGTTCTTCGTTAGGTATAGGCATTTCCATACAGATATATCCTCACGCTGAATTCCTAATATTCTACAGCTATTTGGTCTAAATAAGTCAGTCTGGGTCTTACTTTAGCTTCTGCTATCACCTACAACTCACTTTCGCTTTTTAAAAATGTTCTTGTCAATCTTTCAATCAAAGTACAAAATTATCAAATAATAACATTTAATGACAACAGATTGAGACAAAAGTGTAACTTGTGGTTTAAGTATTACTACAAATGGATAAACAGTTTCGCTAGTTTAGCATTCTAATTATTCGTCAATATCTGCCAGGTTATTCCGTTTCTTCTTCCAATTCCTCTTTAAGGATAAGTCCACCAAGTAAAGAAGAATCTGGAGGTAACCACTCACAGCTAGTGTCTTCGGAAGAGCACATCTGAAAAAAAAAATTTTAAGACCTATAACTACTTTGTTATGTATATATACGGTTATATAATGCTTCCTAAATCAATGGCCAATCTGAAATCTTTACATTCATTACATTATAAATACGTAATCTTCAATTACCTATATCTGCCTTTAAACCAGCAAAAGAAGTTCAATTTTGAATAAGTAGGTTTTTTTCTTATTTCATGTAAGTGGCTATGCAGGTCCTACCAGACCAGTATCACTGCGACCAAAATTGATCTACTGTGATCGCCAATAAGTAGGTAGGTTACTACTTTAAATTTTAGTGGAGCCTAAAAAAATGTATAGTTACTTAACTTGACAAAATATACTTAGATATGAGTTTTTGCATTTTTACGCTATTCTTTGAAAATAATGGCAATAGGTACTTATGTATGTATATGTACCTACTTATCTACTTATTTATAAAGTTTCAGAAGATTTAGTTTTAATGTCACGGACGGTTGACGGAAATGTCAAAAGCACTCGCATACCTAGGCGAAAATGCGTAAAGAGAAATAATGAGTTTTGAGGAAGCGAAAAAGGTGTGTAAGGACCGCGACTCCTGGCGCTCCGTCCTCTCTGACTACCCCGTTGAGGATACAGCGTGAAGATATGTTATTTTATGTTAGTTTTAATGAAAAAGAAAGAATTTCGACTTTAAATCAAAATAAGACACAAAAATTAAAAGTTAAGTAGCTATATCAAAAGTTCTTACAAAAAATTTTTACAGATCTTCCAAATAAGTACTAAAATGTGTAAATTACCTCTTGCTTTTTAGATCAAGGTTTTTTCATTTATATTTATTTACAGAATAAAACTATTTTAGAAAGTTTATTAAATTATTTGATATTATGTAATTGTATATATTTTTAATCGACTTCAAAAAAAGAGATAAAAAGGTCTGACCATATTGCAGGATTCGAACCCGCATACTTCGGCGTGGTAGACATACGCTCTAGTCACTGTGTCATTGAGAAGATAAACTGCTGCGAAATTAAAAAAGTTTAGAGTTTAGAAGTTATAAGTGTGTGAAGGACGGAGAAAACGATTTTTCTCATAATTAAGACCTACCCAGATCGATTTCTCGCCCCCCTCAACCCCTATATTGTAAATTTCAAAGAAATCGCTAGAGCCGTTTTCAAGAATCAATTATATATACAAATATTGCTCGTTTAATGTAATAGTACAGATTAATATGTAGAATATAATAATAATAAATATAAGAATATAACTAGACATATAACATTTTTGAACTTTCTCATTGCGTTGGTTTTTTGGTAGTTGATGACTAAGTAAGTTAATAATGTAATATTATTTCACCTGACATTTACACGTTCCAGCTTCTACGAAATGATAGACTTCTGTTCCAGGTTGCACACCAGGGTCACAGTGTTGCAATTTAACAGACGCGTGCCGTCGTTCGCCATGTACGCAGACAGGATGATGTGACTCCTTGTAAGGAAACTGCCAGTCCGATATCTAAATATTGTATCAAAAAAATTAAAACGTTAAAAAGTATCTATGAATCAGCCCTAACCAGCCTCTTGGTATTGGACACGGACCCTCATGTTACCCAGGAGCCTAGGAGACACTGCTTATAGTTACTATTTAAAAAAAGGTTATTTTGAATTTATCTTCAGAGCGAAAGTGATCAGTAGCAGAAGCCAAGGAATACCAAGGCTGAATTATGAACATCAAATAGTCGGAGTATTAGCTGACGAAAACGTCAAAAGCACTCGCATTCGAGATTTGAGGAGGCGAAAGATATATGTAAGTACCGTGAAGATTGGCGCACCGTCCTCTCTGACTACCCCGTTAAGGATACAGCATGAAGATGTGTAGGTACCTACATTTTGCTACAGAATTCATTAACATTTTCTTTGAAAGTATAATTCAAATAACAGCATTTCATCATTAAAAGTTTAGCGAATTTAAAAAAGGAGACGCCCTGGTAATGCGACTGAAAGAAAAATTTCTCTTGACTGAAGGTTTAAAATCGAAAGATCCAAAAATCCTTGGTTGTATTTTTGAAGGTAGATCACTCGCCAGTCGTAGAGTAAGTAATAAAAATTATAGATAGGCTTATAATGATCTGATTGATCTGTTTAAATAAGCCATGAGGTTGATGCTAAGAAATACTAACGAGCAAATACTTGACTGGGTTTTTCAATATATATTAAAAATAGGTATGTATACTTTCTTTTCGAACAGGTGGTAGAATTATATACTTTACATTATTTTACGCCATTTCTCATCTCTTGGTGGGCAGAGCATAAAAGCCACAGGATCAAAGCGTAACGCAATCACATCTTGACAACACTATGTAGGTCTAGCAGAACATGAGCAGAACTTATAGATTCTAGGTTCCCAAACTTATTTTGTCTACTGAGTCGAGAGCTCATGCAGTCGTTGTCTAAGATGCCTCCTAGCTAAATGAAATTACAAATCACCCCCCAGGCCTATACACAACGCCCCCATTTTTTTTCTGGGTCTCTTACCGCCCCCCTTTAGAACTGCAGCGCCCACAGGGGGGCGTTATCGCCCACTTTGGGAATGGGTGTTATAGATGATAAACAGAGCCACCATCACTTTCATAGTATTCATTGCTGTAGTAACATTGACTCAATTGTATAGTTAAATTAGACGTTGTAATATCAATAAAACCGGCAGATACCGTGAACTTATTTAATACGTAGTTTATTTAATTATCTATTCGAGGTGGACATAATCAAAATGCAAATAATATCACCCTGAAGTAGGGTTTAGGTACAATTTTAATTTATAGGTATTAGCTAAATTTCGAGTAAAAACATTATCGTATAATAAATCGCGATTTTTTTTATTTTTTTTTCTTCTGAATTTAATGTAAAGTATATTACAGGTGAGTAACTTTTACAACATTACGAACGGTTAGATATTATTTATTAAACACCTACCTCGTACGAGAGGCAATGCCCCCAACATGACAGAATTTTTACTTCATCCCAACATCTTCTCCCATTCAAATCTGTCTGCATCGCTTTGTGTGTGTACCGACGCAACTTGCACCGAGAGTTAGATGAAGCTCCCTCACATACGGTCACCAGACACCAAATTAACAGAGCCACCGTTAAAACACTAAACCACAACTTACTACTATAGCTCGACATTTTGTATGTCGACAAAATATTTTGCGTACAATCGAAACCTACAGGTAAATATAATTATTTTTAAATCCGCTATCCTTATCTTCGCTTTGCCCTGAAGTGTATGATATGCCATCGTCACAAACTATGTTTTTATAAAGGCAGGAGGAGGACGTCAAAACATTTCTCTCAGCTCAGTTCACAGCATCACAATGGTTTTCAAACCATTTACTCGACGATGGCGCCATTAAACGACGGATAAAAATAGTGGATCTGGCTTTTAGAATATATTTGAATATTTGCTGTTGTCACTTAACTTTTACGTATCTAATTTAAAACTAATCTATCTACGTAGGTAGGTTAGAATTAAGTACCTACTTACTATATTTTTAATAACTTCTCAGCAATTTCATTAGTTGCATTTGTGACACTTCAAAATTGAAAATAAACTTTGATTCTCTCCTCATAAAATAGTCTCTTAATTTTATCACTCAGATACATTACAAAAAACGTGTGTCAGATAAAAATACGAGTGATAAATAAACAAGCAAAAGAGCTCACTAAATAACGAGATTTCAACTCAACCCAAAAAAGTCATTAAAAGCGGTGGCGCAGAACAAATTACCTCATTTGGGGAAGGTTTCTCCTGTCGCCTCTTCGCTGATGGCTGCGGTCTGACCAAATTCAAAGTTCAACTAATTGCACCACGTTCCTCCTATCTTATGTGCGTATAATTACATAAATCTGTTTAAATCACTGTCATTTGGAAAAGAATTTTTTTAACAGGTGCGAACTGGGTATGGACATAATAATATATTCGAGAAAACTAAAATACGTTACTGAAATGCATTCAATAATGTCTTCAATATTGTCTTACTTAATTGATAATACTTAGCGATATAAATATAGGATACAAGTGCAGGGTAATAATTTCCCTTTAACACACATTAGTGAGTCATTATTCGTGAAGCAGGATACAGCCCACCCAACTGCATTCGTCATTTGCTACAATTACAATTAAAGGCATTGTCCGCAGCTATATTTGCCACTGCCCTTAGCAGCTTTCACAACCATAGGTGGCTTATCGTTGACAAGAGCACAGGATATATGGTTAGTTGTATGGTGCTATAACAATAGACAGGCAAAACAGGACAGTAATAATTTTAACATTTGAAAGGCCATTTGAAACACAAGTAGAGAAGATCATTCATAGATTATATTTTTATTTTTGATTTATTAGAAAAGAAAATACTCGAGACAATTTGCACCAATTTTTAACATACTTCAAAAAAGAAAAAGGTTCACAATTCACCGTAATTTTTTTCAGTGTTCACGGAATTGTTTGAAACGGGTACACCGATATTGATGATTCTTTTTTTATTGTAAAGGGACAAAGGGTATATCTACATTCAGGGTTGTCTCATTAAATTAAATTAAGATCTAATTATAGAGTACTGCTAAAATCAAAGAACTCCTCGACAGTTTATATATTTCGATGATGTGCCAGAATAGAAAAAGAGTTCTCATCCTATTCTTATTTATATAGGACGCGATCGTTAAAATAAAATATTTTTTTTATAGGAAAAATAATATTTTTTTTATGAAAAAACACCGTATTTAAAATAAATACACGAAAATGTGCGAAATAATTATACATACATAGACATACATTTCTGCACGCTGTATCCCAACGGGGTAGTCAGAGAGGACGTAACGCCAAATGTCGCGGTCCTTACATACTTCTTTCGTTTCCTCAAATCTCATTATTCTCCTCACACATTTTCGCCTAAGTATGCGAGTGCTTTTGACATTTCCGTCGGCTAACACTCTAGCTATTTGATCTTCACAAGTCAGCCTTGGTCTTCCTTGCCTTCTTTTACCACTCACTTTTTCTCTATAGATTTTCTTCGTCAGTCTTTCATCACTTATTCTTTCTATGTGTCGGAACCATCTAAGCATTCCTTTCTTAATTTTTACAATAACACTGTCCTGCAACCCTATCATACTGCGTATCTCTTCATTGCTTAATCTATCTGCAAGGGTGACACAGCACATATTTCTGAGAGATCGCACTTCTACTGCATTTATCATACTTTCATTCGATTTCTGGCATATCTAGCCTCGCACCGTACAATAAAGTTGGCACAGACACCGCGTTGTGAATGGTCATTTTGGCTGTATTAGGTAATATATTCACACTGCGTACTAACGCGGACAGAGCACCGTTCACTTTATTGTCAGCTGCTACCAGTTTCTCCACATCTAACTCACATCTTCCATCCCTCGAAAACGCACTCCCCAGATACACAATTTCATTTGCTTGTTCTAGACATTTTCCATATACCCAAATCTTATATTTCGTCTGTATCGCTTCCCTTTCAAAAACCAGAACCTTAGTTTTGTTCACATTCATATTCAATCCTTTCACTTTACTTTCTTCTTTCATGCTACAAGCACAGCATCTTCAGCGTACCATAGGCGGTTTATTACTGTACCATCACACGTCATACCACTCATACTAGTTTTCAACGTCTAGAATCAACTGTCTAAATACAGCGCGAACAGCCAGGCAGACATCACGCAGCCCTGTCTGACGTCTGAACAGACTTCGAACCAGAGAGTCATCTCACCATCCGTCCTTATGTCCTCATATATAATGGTCACACAGCCTGCAGTAAGGGGCCATCCACTCTATGTTCAGGCAGAAGACTCCACAGTTTCTTTTGCACTACTCTATCGAATGCTTTTTCTATATCCACGAAAGCGTAGAAAACTTTCCGACCTATGGCCAGAAACTTCCCCACAATAATGCGGAGCGAGAAAAAAAGAAAGCCTTGTGCTTCTCACGAATATCTTTCATAAACACCTTTCATATGTTCTGTCAATACCTTGGTATAGACTTTACTTGCTAAGCTGACCAAGCTGATGGCCTAGAGACTTTTTCTCACTTTCTCAATTTCTTTCATACTATTGGCATCCTCCAGTCCCTGACCCAAGTGTGGCACTTCATTAGAATCGCTCCCAGTATCAGAAGTCGCCATTCTCATGCAGTTCTCCATAGTATTCACTCCATCGCTGCAGAACTTGTTTTTTATCTGTTAGCATGTGGTTTTCTTTCGAACGCACTTTATTACAGACTCACCTGATCATCCCACCACACATCACGCTTTTTACCGTTCTCAATCTCATTCGTTTCACAGACTTCTTCCGAGCCTCGATCATACTATCCCTAAAATTCAGACAACATTCTTCAAGATCCTTGTTTATCACTTCCAATCTATCACCTAGCTTACCGGCTACTATCCTTTCATATTAATTTCTGCTAGTCGCATCTTGCAGTTTCTCAATTTTGATGCGACAGACCGCTGCAGGTTTGGATACTACGCCACGTCGCTATGCTGCAAACAGACGCCTTATTCTGGTTATCTTCAGAATGTGGTCCGTTCCCAGATCGGCTCCTCTACACGCTCTTATATCTAAAACCTGCTTTTTGAGCCGGTTATTCACCGGGAATAAATCAATCATACTTTTATCACCTTTTCTTTCCCACGGGTACTAATGGATCATCTTGTGCTTTAAAATGGTATTATCTACAAAAAATCCTTTTCTATACACACTCTTAACACAATCCTACCTACTTACAATACCTACTTACATTACTTACAATACTTGCCTAGGACAGTCTCAGTTCCTGTATGAGCTGTCCTGACCCTTCCATTCATGTCTCCATACACAACAATTCTCTCATTGTCACAAATCAACCCAAACCACAGGACACTGGTGCATACACCCTTAAAATAAAAATTCTTGTCAACCCCATCTTGAGCCGCACTCGGAGCAGTTTGAGATTTGCGCATATAGATGTGTTAATTGTGTGACTGAGTATAGACTCAGTCATACATTAACCAAACGAAAAGACAGTAAAACACCTACGCCTTGGGATCCCCTGTCTTCATGTGGTACCCCTGATCACAAAACGATGCCCCCTTCGGGCAAGTCAGCACGTTCACTGCCCCTTCGTTTGGTTTCACTCAAACATAACACATCCCATCTTCTCTTTTCCATATTATCAATCGCTTTATTCATCTTGAACTCAATCTCATCTCTCACATACCACACAGCAATTCTGCCCTCCACTTCCCGCCGCTATGTGCACAGCGTGTTGGGTGGCGGTCCCCAACGCCGAACTGCACTCTGCACACACCAGCGGGGACAAACCGGTGTACGTCGCTTTCTAGGGATGCCTTCAATATATACCACAATCGTTGTCCCGCATGGTGTGCACAGGAGAGGAATTGCAACTCTGAAAAGGACAGGCAGGGGCCGCGACGAGCATGCTTCCTCAGTCGAAACAATTATTCTTTACTAATCAAAACTAAGTACAAAAATAACTTAAAAAATACTTATGTAGATAATTAAAATTCACTGTTAGCGAGGTGACCCACTTCTAATAAGCAACAACAGAAAGTCTAGGTACTAAGTTTTAGTTATTAGGCTTAGCACAAATTTTGATAACTGATCTGATATAAAAGAGCAATACAGCGCTAACATGCCAATTAAAATCATTGATAGTAGGTACGCTTATTTCTGGTTAATTTTTGGACAATTTTTGGAAAATTCATATTTCAAACTATCTGGTTGTTAGAAATAATTGTTATTCAACATCATCAGTTTACGCCGGACATAAGTTTTTCAAGAGTCTCGATGCACGCCACTGAATCCGATCTTGGATTTTTCTCGTTTTACGACTGCCAGTTTTCGCGCAGATCATCGCTCCCAGTTCTGTAGCCTGAGCAAGAAAACGAGATTACTCTTTTCTCCGCCGGTCGTAAGGGGCATCTAAAATGGCCTTCAGGATCGCGGCCAATCGAAGTGGGAGCACTAGTCCTCCGTCTATGCGACTCCAAGGATAACGACAACGCGTGTGCTTGGCGATGTCGTAAACACAGAGAACGTGGTGTGGCTGTGCGGCTCCGTCACTGCGTCCTCCGAAAAGATCTTCAGTACAGCACGTGAGTCGAGAAAGACTGATGCGTTCCGTAGGAAATGTACGAATCCCTCGACAAAGAGCCAAGGACGACCATCGCAGGAGTATTAATGGATAAAAGCCCTTGATAAACCACTCTCGCCTCTGAAGGGCTCCTGTGTCAAAAATGAAAGATTGCTCCATCTCGCTCAAGAATACTCTGTGCCATATTTGTTCAATCGCGGTACACAGTCTGCACTGTAATTTACCATTATTCATTAGTCGTTACTAAATATTACTTGATAAAGTACTATTTTACGGTAACAACTAATTAATATATAAATATAAAATTAAGTTCATGTGTGAGGAGAATGATGAGATTTGATAAGGCGTATGTAAGGACCGCGAAGCTTGATGGTCCGTCTTCTCTTTCATTTCTAGAAGAGAGCCAAAATTTTTTAATTCTCCCTTCACATTTTATTTAAAATTTATATTTATACGTAATAAGTACGTAAGTATCTACCGGAGAATATATAAAAATTAAAACCGACTCCCGCCGCATGCGTAACGGAATTGCATACTCTCGGCCGGACACGTATAGGATTGTTGTGTTGATTATGAGACGCGGAGAGCATCACGTTTGGTTATACATTTAGTATATAATAATAAAAAACAATGCACGCAGATAAATTTTTCGTGTTTATTAAATTTAACTTCTTATAGGTATGTTTAAGAATGATAACTTTGGATTCAACTAATTAAAAATATTTAAGTATCTAAGGATATTATTATAATACGTTCATTTAAGCGATTTAGACATTTTTATATTTGTGAAAATGTGAAGAATGAATTAAAGACAAATAGAAACGCTCGCATGTATGCGTCGCCTGTGACCCCGACTGGCACTACAATAATTACCCGTATTCGCCCAAAATATTGCTGTGCGTGTGTCGCGGCGCGTGTGTATAAGCGCACACATATAAACCACGCACACTGACTTTCTATGAAGACACCCTACTGTTATGTTTATACTGTATATTATGTCTTAATTACACTAACCGCCAACCGCAAAACAAAGTTTGTGATAGAGCTTTCGAACAAAGTTAAATGTAAAACCTAGTTTATTTTATCAATATGTATGTATCTAACGTATAGGTGTTGTACATTACATATTTTTGAACTATTTCATATGATATCCCCTATGTGATGACCTCAAAAAAATGTTTATTTAAATTTCTAAAACTAACGCTCGAAGTCAAAAATCAATTGATTATAGGTACCCAAGTAGGTAAGTCTTAATTTAGAACATTACTTATTGCAATATGATTCTAAACAGTCGTTTACATCAAAGTCTAAAAAAATGTCAGTGAAGTTTAGCATATGAACAGATAAACAAAGTTAATTTTAGTAGACATACAATCACTACAGTTCATTAGTGGTAGCTGACGGAAATGTCGAAAGCACCCGTATACCTAGGCTAAAATGCGTGAGGAGAATAATGAGATTCGAAGAGGCGAAAGAAGTATGTAAGAACCGCGAAACTTGGGGCTCCGTCCTCTCTGACTATATGCTGCTAGGGATATAGCGTGAAGATGTGCTTGTATGTATGTAATCGCTAGAGTTTTCCCAATTTTACGTAAATTTATGACGCACTGTAAATATACATTGTATACGTACATTTTGTTTTAATATCACTTGAAACACTACCTTTACTGAAATTAAATATTTGTGTTGTATACAAAACGTAAATTGTTGATCGTTTTATGTCTAGAACAATTTGCTACGAATTCGATTATGGTAATCCATGATTAAGGCTAATGACAATAGCTTGTATCTATGTAAGTAAAACTTCAAAGGTAAAACTGTTCACAGTACCTAATACCTTGTGACACTGCACGATTTTGTAAGAGCTCATTTTATGACTTAGGTATACCTGTAACCTGTACTCATTTTGTACCTCGTTTTGTGTATACATGCCTACGTAGTTTCTCTAGGTACAGATTGAACTATTAAAGTGTCTAGATACATACATACATACATCTTTACGCTGTATCCCTAGCGGGGTAGTCAGAGAGGACGGAGCGCCAAGCGTCGCTATCCTTACATACTTCTTTGGCTTCCTCAAATCTCATCATTCTCCTCACACATTTTCGCCTAGGTACGCAAGTGCTTTTGACATTTCCGTCGGCTAACACTCTAGCTATTTGATCTTCATAAGTCAGCCTTTGTTTTCCTTGGCTTCTTTTACCACTCACTTTCGGTCTATAGATTTTCTTCGTCAGTCTTTCATCACTCATTGTTTCCATGTGCTCGAACTGTCTATGATGTTTTTCAATATTTCTTTGAGATTATACCATAAGAGTAAAATAGAAGAAAACCAACCAAGTACGTGATGTCGAACCACGAGACAGCCCCGGGTACCGCAGTCGCAATGAAAGTTCACGGTTAAAAAAAAGTTATTTACTCAGAGACTATATTCATTTTATCGGTAGTGAAATAAGTTTATATTTCATAGTATTCTCGAAGGCATTGAAATTGAAAGTTATGGTAATGCCGTAACTGAAAATATTCCATGTTTTTGAACTGTACCAACACACTTCATTAAAAGTAATTTTTGTAGTGTTTTTTTAAGTTCTATTTTAAATTTCTTTACTTTACTTGACTGAATAAAAAAAGGCATATTTTAACCTCTATAAACTCTATATCATTTTGAAGACCTATAGATACCTACCCCTTTCATTTAAGAGCACTGTTTTTTTTTATTTCTCAGTTACATGTAGGCAGTTTGGAGGGTCACCACTTATTTTTTTTTTGTGAGAAAATGGATGCTTAGATCTTAATTCTTGTTCATGAACAAGAAATAGATGAGTGGTAAGACCTAAGCCTCCATTTTCTCCAGCTTATAAATGCTGCTAAATACGTAACCCTCTTTTTGCGTCGTCGTAATCGAGTTGTAACAGTGTTTTGTTGTTGCTGCATAAGTTGTTGCCAGGGGATTTGTCCACGGGGAATTAAACTATTATTGGGGGCCTTTATCAACGCAATAGAACCCAAAACAATGATCGTTA
Source organism: Zeuzera pyrina (assembly GCA_907165235.1). Classification (NCBI taxonomy): domain Eukaryota; kingdom Metazoa; phylum Arthropoda; class Insecta; order Lepidoptera; family Cossidae; genus Zeuzera; species Zeuzera pyrina. The sequence continues at coordinate 18,505,853 of OU015625.1, read as the reverse complement.
GAATTTTTGTTTGTCTGTTATTCCATGCGTTTGTGTGCACTAATCTTAGGAACGGCTTAACCGATTTGGATGTGGTTTTCATTAATGTATTGTGGTAATCTAACTTAAAATTTAGTGTTTGTTTTATTTCTTTCAGTTGATAAACAAAAAAAGTTATATCAATTTAAAGAATCACATCGAACATTTGTTTGATAAAAATGCTACAACAAAACGGTTTAGTTGAATTGGCTGACCTGAAACTTTAGTTTAACTATATATTAGGTCATTATCTATGAAATTGCCGTTCAGTATACAAAAAGTTAACGTATTTTTTTTTTATTTCTATTAATCAAAGTATGCACCCATGCTATTGATGCATCTCTGCCACCGCAGTGGTAATTTTTCAATGCCCTTCTTGAAGAAGTCATGTGTACGGGAGGCAACAAACTCTTCAAAGGCATTTTGTACTGCCTCTCGGGCATAGAACTTTTTTCCTGTCTCTTTTTCCAAAATTAGGACAACTTCTTAGTTGTCCTAATTTTGGAAAAAGTTTCTAATAGACAAATAGACATTGTCTATTAAGCAACGCAAGCCATACCTCAATGCGTTCGTCGCGTTGGCGATCGTTTATTTCATGCATCACCCACTTATCAAGCTTTTTTACCATGCCAATTTGACGCAAATGGACCAATATTGTTTTGATGCCAACATCGACAGCTGCTGCTAACTCAGCAGTAGATTCAGTACAATCAGCTTCCACTATCGCCTTTAATTCGTCGTTGTTGACTTTAGTTTTCGGGCGACCACGGGGTTCATTTTTCAGATCAAAATTTCCATGTGAAAAAGTTCAAACCAATAACGGGTCGTGCCTTCGTTTGTAGTGTTTGCACGTCGTTAATGTTGCGAGCCGTTTATGCCGCATTGCTACCGCGACAGAACTCGTATTTTCCGTAATTACTCGTATTTTTATCGTGTCCATAGTCCATACTGATGAAAAAGATAGAAATGTAGTGAAAACGAAACACTAATCAATAAACAAATGACTGAATTTGAAAATAAAATTCCATATTTTTAAAATAAAATTCATTGGAATTTAGAATTTATTGCCAGCCATATACAAATTACATTTCAAATGCCCAGTATTGTAGAACGGCAACTTCATAGGTAAAGACCTATTTGTTATGGTGTGTAAAATGTTAATGATTGAATGTTTATATAAATTTTATATAAAGTTTATATAAAGTTTATATAAAGTTATAGTTTATATAAAGTTATTTATACGCGAATTTTCAAATACAAGATGGCGAATATCACTTTCTTTGGATAAATTGATATGGGTGTCAATTTATTATATGGGTGTCAATTTTAGGTATCTCGAGGTGCTGATTACGAAAGTAACGTTCATTTCCAAATCCAAGGTGGCGAATATTACATTTTTGGATAAATCGACATGGGTGTCATATTCTAGGTGCTAATTACGAAAATGATTCACTTTCAAATCTAAGATAGCGAATATTACTTTTTTGGATAAATCGACATGGTGGAAATTACAAAATGACGATAATTTTCAAATCCAAGATGGCGAATATTACGTTTTTGACTAAATCGAAATGGGTGTCACATCCTAGGTTTCTCGGGGTGCTGATTACGCGATTGTCGTTCATTTTCAAATCTAAGATAGCGAATATTATTTTTTCTGAATGAATTACTACAAATATTATAAATGTGAAAGTTTGTGAGGATGGATGTATGGTTGTATGGATGTTTGTTACTCTTTCACGCAACAACTACTGAACAGAATTTAATGAAACTGTATAATACCTAATATATCTTATAGATCAGAATAACACATAGGCTATAATTATACGCGAGCGAAGTTGCGGGTAAAACCTATGTAGAATACATTTTTGGCGAGACGTATCAATAAAATTTTAACTTTAATAAAGAAACCGCGTTCCTATATTTGTAAAGTTAATTAAAGCAATTCTTTAAAATACGATCAGTTTGAGAAAATCAACGTATATTGAACATAAAGACTTGAAATATAAAATAATAAAATTGTAACATTTCCAATATTGAAGTTATATGACCTGTCGTAACGAATGTCATTATAACATTTATGAACAATGTTCACATATATGTCACTAGTGACCCGCCCCGGCTTCGCATGGGTAGAAATTTTTTTGAAAATAAAATACAGTCCATGTTACTCGCTGATAATGTAGCTTTCTATAGGTGAATAAATTTTTGAAAGAATGAAAGAGAGAAAGAATAGACGAAAGAATTTTTGAAATCAATGAATAGTCTTTGAGTTTATCCATTACATACAAACAAAGTTTACCTCTTCATAATATTAATATAGATAATGTCTCAACTCAAGTCTCGATTCAAAAGTCCCGGAACACGAGACGTGTTTTGGCTAAAGTCCCGTGACTTCGAGAGACGAGACGTCCCAGGAGCCATTTCCTATTATACATCTCTATATACAAATTCAGAAAAATAAAATAGTCATACTACCACAGATTATTTAGTTTACTAACGTAAAATACTACTATGTGGATAGTATATAAGTACTATACGAATATATAAATCTGTAGCATCTGTCTGTAATTACAACTTTACCGTCAAATTTTGGATAGATTGTCATTTTATGAGTAACTGACTTCGATTCTACCATTTTTTAAATTGTCGTCTGTTTTCTGTCTCTATGTCCTTTTATAACTCGGCTTGACCGATCTTGATGGAAATTGGACGTAGTAAGAACATGTGATTGCTCACATGATAGGCTTATTTTTTGTAAATTCTACCCATAAAGGGGTGAAAAGGGGGATGAAACTTTGTATGGGAAATGGCAAACCGCTGAACCGATTATGATGGACATGGAGAAAGTTTGACATCAGAAAACGAACATAGGCTACTTTTTTTTATCTAAAATCTACCCCTCAGAAGGCGAAAGGGAAATGAAACTTTGAATGGGAAATGTTAAACCGCTTAACCAATTATGAAGAGAGAGATAGTATGTCCTCGGAGCAACCTCGGAGGCAGACGTAGGCAGACGTAGACGTAGGCATGTACATTGTACGTGTAGTCTAACCTACATTCTAATTCGTACGTCTAATTCGGGAAAGTTACGAAAAAAAATTCCGCACAGACGAATTCGCGGGTACAGTTAGTATTTAATAAGCAATATTAACTTGTACTCGATTTCACACCTTAAAAGCTTAACTCCTCTTTACCCCTTGGTAATGATGAAATGATAGTTTCACTACAATTTTGATCACGTCAATTAGTCATCTGTAACAATTTTGTAACATTTTAATAGCAAAAGTTGGGATAAAATTGGCCTACGTATTTATGATACTTTATAAAGAAGTCTGATTTTAGTCTTTGTGTAGTAGTCGTCAAGTAGCAACGAGCGAGCAGGTACAGTTTAGGCGAATGGAGGTAGTCGGAGATAATTTAATTAGGTATATCCGTCGCCATGTCCTGTTATACAGAAGTAGTCAAGTGCAATCAGTATTAGTATATCTTTAGCTGCATCCGCGCGCAGTCGTTGTTAAAATATAGTCAAAATTAGTGTTCAGTGAGTTATTTAGTATTCACTGGAGTTATCCCTGTACATTATGTTCTAGTGAACCTTTAACGTGGTGTTTTGTGAGTTTAAGAGTGTATTTAATTTACGCACTAATTAGTGCGCTTTTACAAATATATACAGCATTTTCATTTTCATATAAGTAACGTATTGATGAATTATGATATTAAAGCAATTTCTAGAATATCAGTAATAAACACACATACACTACATAGGAAGAAAAGGGGAAATGAGAGCTTTCCACCCCTAATAGGCCTGGTTACCACTGAGACCACTGACCACTTAGGTAGTCCATACACTTTGATATCTGCGTCAAACTTATCGCTAGTAGATGGCATTCGTTAAATTATTAGGTTTAGGAAGAGTTCAGGCTTCTAGATGGAAGTAGATTGAATGTGGATCCTCTGTATCGCCTCTTTTCTGAATCCTTACTAGAAGTTGGAAGTGATCTTTGATGCCCACTCATTCTTGTTTATTAGAAGAGTACCTAGTCCATAGTAACATTATGATGATGTACATATTTAATTACTGTTTTTAAAATCACTTCCTGCATCATTTTGCCAAATAGGTTTAATTTCTAAAATAAATCTTAGAATGTTTGTATTGAAAGACTATTAGACAGTGAAAGTAACGTCTGAATATGAAAGTAATATGTGAGTAAAATTACAAGTAAAGTAAGAATCTAATGGTAACAACTTAAAAGCATATAAGTAAAACGAGCTTGAGCTTACTAAAATAAAATATCGGTACAATACGTTACTCCAACGAGAGCTTTCAAAACTGTTGCACGCGTATACTGCACTGATATTTTGTTGTAGCCAGTTACACTACGGTTGAACACGATAATAACAAACTTTATTATGTCGTTATCAATGATATATTATTAAAAAATTTCATTGGTTGTAGTAATATACAAATATCATTCCTACAAAAGCTGTCGAATTAAAAAAAAAAAAGAAAAATCGTATTCACTATTTTGTGTGATGAGTGTTGTAAAATGTGAAATAAAATAATATGGAAAGTGGTCGTGAGTTTTAGAAATAAGTATTTAAACAGATTATAAACATTTAAGGTAAGTGTATTTTGATTGTTAAAATAAAATGAAATTAAAACAATTACAAATAATTTAGTCTGTGAGTTCCATTATATTAGTTAATCCATGGTGTTAAGATGGGTTAATTATTGTAGGTATTCTTCTTATGTAGGTATATTTTTCGAACCTATATATATAAGATGAATTATCGTTAAGCGTATAAGTACAGGAATGTACCTATTATATTTATATTTTTCAAAAACATCATCTCTGGGAAGAAATACAATATTTTTGCGACACCTTCAATCACCAATAAATAAATTTGTGACGAAATGCGACACATGCTTTTTACAGGTTTTCAGTAACTTTTTAGCAGTTTCAATTAAAATAATTGATTGTAGGTACTACTAATTCAAATATTTATAAGATATGTTTAAGTAAGTATATGCGTAGATATAAACAATAACAATTTTATTTGAATTTATTAAGGCATTAGCAATTACATAAATGATGAAATACTTTTTTTGGCACTATAAACCTATATTATCTATGTAATATACAGAATGTTATTGAATTCCTGGATCAGTGTAACCGGATATCCGTGAACATTCCGTGAAATTGTTGAAACAATCAAGAAGCACGTCGACCTCGCACGTCCAATTCTTCGCGCATAATATTATTTCTAACCAAATTCGCCAGTTCGTACGTAGGTATAGGAAGAAAAATATAAACCTTCTATGTACAGCGGTTTTATTGTTACTAAAAATTAGGTTATTCGTTATTAGTTATTTACTTATTCTTATAATGTTTTAGATTAATAGTTGGTATTTATATATTTATAAGTATAAAATAGAGTATGGCTATGCTCATGTATGTATGGGTCTGCATTATGTATAACTTTTACACCCTATTTAAAACATCTTGTTCCACTTGTTTTTAAATACGAATACCTACATACCTACTTATTTATTACATACTTAGTGATTTACTTACGTAATCGTGTTACAAAGAGAAGTGAAGAATAGTACTTTATTTCAACAAAAAACTACTGTACTTAATTAGCGTCCTAATAGGTACGCCTCGGTAGTTACATGTAATGTAATTCCTTAAATCTTATTAATCTAAATTAATAATCTAATAAATAATTACAAATACCTATCTATAGTTTACTAAATAGTAAGTTGATATACCTACAAGTGCCAATACATGGTAGTAAATATATTATTTTCACTGCATTCTACGAAATTAGAGCTATGTATAAAATATCTCCAATGAAATAAGTACCTATGTGTTATTTATTTTTGAATTCGTGATTTACATTTAGAGCTTGCCTTGAGCTTTTATTTGATACCCCACACATCAGTGTACCCCACGCGATAACCCTAAAAACATGGTTTTCAACTATTTAGGCTCCAAACTTGAAATGTACCAAATCAAACAGTCTTCAAAAGTCTGTGAACGTCAACAAAAAAACAGACATACAAAATAAGGAGGTAGACATAATGTCTACCTACTTATAACATATGTACAATGTACAATTGTACATCCAACTAAACTCTGTTTGAATTGGTTGGAATAAATTTTAATGTGTCTGTTCGAATTGCAGGACTGCGATTTGAAAAAACTAAAATGCATCGTTACCAACAATGGCTGAGTTAATTTATGAATAGAAAATCCATAGTTAAATTGATAACTATGGTATTTTACTGGCGTCGATTGTCCACCATGATATTTACTTCGATTCTTATTTGCGGTAAGTTTTTTATAATGTATGAAAGCAAAAAGAAATCATTTCAGTTAGTCACATGTCTTTAATATCTCTGCGTGTGCGTCTGTGTATAGGTACTTAATCTATTTACTGAGTAGTACACATATATTATGTAAGTAAATACATATTACTCGTATACGTGCTTGCATATTTGCAAACAAAAATAATAATAGCAAAATGTGGGAATACTTTCAGTTGCGTTGTAAAGTTAGATGTAGAGGTGTAAACTAAGTTTGACATTCGGATATTTTTTTAATTAAAGAATATTAACTGATGTTGATGATATATTATACGTCATTTTATCTGTACGTACGTATAGATGACGTACAAATTAGTGTACTGTCCATATTTTGTAGGTACCTACTGTAATAATTGTAATAATAATAAAGTGTAATTTAATGTGTAGAGGCATATGTAGATAAAAAATTATCGGTAAGTACTAATACATTATATAAGTAAGTACAATAGTAACGAAAATTCACTCTCATACATAATTAATTATTTTTTGCTCATCAGTCATCATACTATTTTATTTTTTCTATTTATTTGAAAAAGGTATTTCAGAAATAAATATTTGTGTTTATTGATAATAGTAGGTATATTAAAGATAATAGAAATTCTAAATTTTATAGAACAAGATTTATAGAAAATTAAAATATTGTCGAGAAATATCTCACAATTAGCGATTAAGAAAAAGTATTTATAATATTTATTGTATGTGAATTCGTTGGTGTATAGAACTATATTTCAAGTAAAACATTATATAGTCCGACGGACCGACTAGACAGACTAAAAATACTGAAATGATTACTTATCAAGTTTACTAATCAAATTCAACAGCTAATACTTATATCATACAGAAAAAGTTATAAACACATTGAGTATACTAATTAAATTAATTGACTTTAGTGATTAGATTTCTAATTTTAGACCTATAGACGCGAGGGAAACTGAACAGAGTTCAACTTGAAGCCACCGCAAAACTGTTAAAACTGCTCCAGCCTCTGACTTCATTAGCTCGCCGGCTATCGATCCACGGTTCAGTTAATTTCGAGTTAAAATGCATTACTTACCTCTTCTATGTAGATTAACTCATTTCTTTTGCTTTAGGAATTGTCAAAAGAAGTTTTATTAAAATTTACTCTAGCTGGAAAAGTTATATTAAAGTAAGTATTCTATTCTACAAATGGAAAATAATAACTGTACGATAACAACGGATGAATGCGAATGAAACACCATACGGCGCCATCGCCATACACCCAAGACACACCTGACAACTCTTTCTTCAAACTTCACCAATTCTTTACGTTGAATTTTGCTAGTGCTATTGACTTTTAAATCAGCTGTCACTCAGGCTACCTGCTTTTCATATTTATGTGTATAGAATATATCTCGTTTTTCGTTGTATATCTCTTTATGGTTTAGCGAAGAATACAGGGTCAAACGGGCCATAGAGTCAGATAGGCGCTTGCATTGAGCAGGCGCTTGCCACCTGGCACAGCCTGTGCGTACTCTCCCAGACATACTATCTACACGCAAAATAGTTCATACACGGAGAGAGATGAATCATAAATTTTTTTATCATTTGTTTCCGTATTGCCTACAAGCAAATACTTAGGAAAAGAAACGTTCGAGTGTTTGTTAGTTTGTCCAGGCTTAACTACAAAATAGCTACGGAACATTAATTGCAAGATAGACGACTTATCAGAGAATAATCTAGGTTACTTTTTGTATCGGAAAAATACCAAATTTAACGCGGATGAAATCGTGAGGCACAGCTAGTCATCAACAAATTCGAATTAAATAGTACCAATGTAGATACCGATTGTGGTATATGGATATAATATGAACCAATGAAATTTCTCTTAAACTAAGCAACATAGATATTTGAATCCACAGCCCCGTAGCCCTCACCCTTTGACTATTGCACGGCCAGTACACGCTCGCGAGCCAAGCGCTATTATTTATATTTTTAAGGACAGATGAAGGTATTTGCGCACAACTGAGCAAAATTTATATACGACGTTTCTTTTTATATTTCTTAACTTTTACGTTTACTTTTAATATATTATAGTGTATTGTTATCCCATAACAAAGTAGTCCACTACAGTGCAGTGTATTTTAGTCATATTTACTAGTGTTACTCTATATTTTATTTTATGGTGTGATGTTCTTAATATGGAATTTAGAACGACCCTATTATGGAATACCCTTTCATAATGGGATCTACTATTCCATGTACATATTTTATTGGTTAATTACCAATTACAATTTCGGACATAAGAAATTGATGAAAAATGAAAAATGCTAATCTTTAGAATAAAAATAAGATGAGAAGCTGTATAATTTAAAAAAAACGGATTTTAAAAGTTGTGGTTTGTTACAATGTTTCATAAACGACATGTACGGACTCAGTAAATCAGTTTAAAATATATTGACTCTATTATTAGAGTATTTACTAGAGATGAAGAATAGGTATTGTGGTGACTTTTTATGCACTCGTACTCGTGAGAATAAAAAGTCAAAATATGACTCCTCCTCGGCTTCGGGTATAGAAAAAATAACATCAGCATTTGATTCTCATTAGACGATTTGCCTGACATACTTTAAATGATTCCGAATGTATTCCCATATGATTTTTGTATTCAATGTATGATCGTGTTCACTGTTGTAGCCTTTATAGTCTGATAGTGATAGTACAGGCGAAGAGTGAATTGAGTACAGTGCTTGTCGACATTGGCGTCATGTCAAACGTTCAAGAGTAGTTTTCACATTTTTTTTCGTCTGTAAGGCTAAAATATAATTTCATTTCTGAATAGTTTTAAGTGTACCGTATATGAAATACCATATTCCCTATTCGGTACACAATTTTTTAGGGGTGCATTTTGACTGTTTTTATGTTAAGATGATTGGAGAAAAAATTAAGATTGTTTTATTATTTTCGTTACTATTATTCCAAAGTAGAATGTATTTCCTAGGCAAATAACAAAATAAGACTGTACAATAATAAATTTTCGTGATTTAGTATGAGTTTTTATTATGGTATTCCATATTCGGTACACTTCTCCTAGCGACCCGCCCCAGCTTCTCACGCGTAGAATTTTTTTTGAAAATAAAATATAGTCCATGTTACTCACTGATAATGTAGCTTTCTATAGGTGAAAGAATTTTCGAAATCGGTTGAGTAGTTTTTGAGTTTATCCATTACATACAAACAAACAAAGTTTATCTCTTTATAATATTATTATAGATACCAAAGTATTATTAATTTATATTTATTATTCGTTACTTCCTAAGTTCCTAAATAATAACTATATTATTATTATTTATTGTAATATGTTCTTAAGTACTTATTTATTCTAAGTATTTATATGTATTTATAATATATTTCATGATGAGATTTGAGAAGGCGAAAGAAGTACGTAAGGCCCGCGATGTTCGGCGCTCCATCTTCTCTGACTGTCCCATTAGGGACATAGCGTGAAGATATGTATATATGTTTCATTTCATTTCATGGTCAAATAAATATAAATATTGTAAATATAAAACTATTTTCAATATCCTGATAATTTGCTTTTTACACCACGACGATGTATGATGATGCGTGCAGTAGGTATGTGTGCAGTATACAGGGTGTATATGAAAACGGGACAGTTACTTTAATGGATGAAAGGGCATAACTTTAGTATGTAGTTACAAAAAGAATTATCGAAAAAAACGTATCCGTTTAAGAGTTATGACCGTTTTAATTTTCAAGTGTTATCCCCACCATTTCTCGGTAAATTGGGTTGATCGTGTACAGTTACAGATTTTAAATCTTACGTTTTTTTTATTTTGTAATAATTTCATCCGTTACTGAAATACAGCCTGAAAACCCCCATTGGGGTATACGCATTATTTTTGAAAATAGTTTTCAGGCTGTATTTCAGTAACGGATGAAATTATTACAAAATAAAAAAAAACGTAAGATTTAAAATCTGTAACTGTACACGATCAACCCAATTTTACGAGAAATGGTAGGGATAACACTTGAAAATTAAAACGGTCATAACTCTTAAACGGATACGTTTTTTTCGATAATTCTTTTTGTAACTACATACTAAAGTTATGCCCTTTCATCCATTAAAGTAACTGTCCCGTTTTCATATACACCCTGTATAATACAGGTACACAATATGTTACAGTGTACGCGGTTCAATTCGACATACTTCTTTCTTATCCAGTAGGTAACGCTACGTCGCACCACGCCGCTTCTGACCGATCCGAAGCATAATTATTTGACTTATGTTTTTTATACATAGAGGTAAAGGGGCTGGAGCAGGTTGGAGGCCTATGTGCGGAGTACGACGTTGTCACGTAAAATAGAACGTAAATTTTAACTTTTTACACAAAAAGTTATGTCTAAGAACTCTTGCCTATTTCAGTAAGTAAATCATTTGGATTGTTGGTTGACCTGATGGTACCTATCATCTGCCACGATTTTAAACGGGCGGCGGGCCCATGCCACCGTGGCCCCTTAGGCCCAATCCGACGCTGTATAGATATCTAGATATACAAATATTATATAATATGCCTTTTGAATATGCACACATTTTCCTAAAAACGTTAGTAACACACTCGCAATTCATGCCCCAAATGCATAAATAACCATAAATGAATTGTTTCAGCTTAGTCGTCGCTAATAAATTACGAGCTTTCTTGTTTGTCGCTGATTGGATTTTATTCTGTTACGTGTTGTATACTTATTAGATTTACGTAAAGATAAACCGAAAGATAATATTATTGTTTAGGTCCACCTATTGATAAAAGTGAAAACGTCAACCAATTCAACCAACCGTCCATCGACAATAAAACCTGTAATAAGTAAATGCAAAATTGTGTATACATAAAATACATAATAATAATACTAAAACTGGAAAACAGGAATTATAATAGGACTATAATAATTCACGTTTTATAATCTTAATTTAAAAAATTTGTCGTTAGACAATTAAAACTTCATTGTGAGTTTTTCCTAATTTTTCTTGAAGTTTAAAATTGCCCGGAGAAGTACAGGGGTTTTTACTTAGGCAGATCCTTGTACAAGAGCAATTTGAAATGAGTGTACAATGTACATTCATAATGATTATTATTATTAATTTTTAATTTTTATGTACTTTAACAGAGGCACAGACGTGCTTGTACGTTCGTGCCTTAAAACTTACCTACTAATCTTTTGGTTAGTAGGAAGGTACTGGTTATCGTGGGTAAATCAATCATCAGCCCTGTAATCTGGGCCAGAAAATAAGGCTAAGGTAGGCTACAGTATTCCTCGCCTGTCGTAAGAGGCGATCAAAGAATCTTAGGGGTCGGGGCCTATTGAAGTGGGGGCTCCGGTCTTTCAACTAAGCGACCACAGGCAAAGCGAGGGTGCAAGGGGGCTCTGGCAGTGCCTTACACGAGTAGTGATTCTGCAGTCGGCACAGTCCAATAGGGGCTCCAGTTTGTTCCACAGGCGATCACCGAGGCCCCCAAAAAAAAATTGGTCAAAGGAGTACAAGAACACCACCCATCACAAAAATTAAAAATATCTTGGAGTTCGTGTATTGAACATTCCTCAGTTCATTATGTTATAATTATTCACAAAGTAGTCTTAGAGCTAAATTAGCTGTTCGTATTTATACGTCCCACTGGTGTTTTTTGAAGATTAATATGATTAAACAACGTACTCATCTAAGAATAGTTGGAATCTAACACTTAAGTAACTAGATACTTACCTACTAGTAATGATGGGTCATTGAAATTTTTCATAATTTTGTAATTTTTTTTTCATTTTTCTTGAAATTTTTCTGTCTTGAAAAATTTCGGAAAATTATCCATCACTAGATCACTACCTACTAATAAGTAACAATCGTACCTATGATCAGTGCAAAACACATTAATCGATGCATCGAGAACTTGTGTTTAGGGTTTGATATTACCTTTAGATAAGTAAAGGTACCAACTACCAAGTCATAATAAAAACAAACTAAAGGATTATCCTAGATTCCAGACCAGTATAGAAAAGTTTCTTTCGATCTTTGATTTAGTAGGCAGATGCTAATGCCTCCTTAGTCCACCCCAATAGTTAGTAGATAATATAAACAGCTCAAGTTCAATTGTACAAATAAATTTCGATTGTAAATATTTGTCTTGCAGCGTAATGTGTTAGTCACGTATCACATGCTAATATTCTTTTATCAGACAATATAATGTCACTGAAACTGCTTGAGCTGCGCGTGCCGCAACACGTGCCGCTGGGCACGCGCGCGCAGCTGTCGTGCCGCTGGCAGCTGGGGCTGGCCGACGTGCTGTACTCCGTCAAGTGGTACAAGGACGGCCGCGAGTTCTTCAGGCACGTGCCGCGCGACGTCGAGCCGCGCAGGAAGTTCCCGCTGCCGGGCGTCGACGTCGAGGTGAGGTTCGCGACTCGCGATCACGGTCTATGCGTGTGACGAAGAGTCGGGTATGTGCCGCACTAGGAACTCCGAGCTGCGCCGCTGGAAGTTCCCGCTGCCGGGCGTCGACGTCGAAGTGAGGCTCACGACTTACTAGCACGGTCTATGCGCGTGACGAAGAGTCGGGTATGTGCCGCACTAGGAACTCCGAGCTGCGCCGCTGGAAGTTCCCACTGCCGGGATTCGACGTCGAAGTGAGGCTCACGACTCACTAGAACGGTCTATGCGCGTTGACGAAGAGTCGGGTATGTGCCGCACTAGGAACTCCGAGCTGTGCCGCTGGAAGTTCCCGCTGCCAGGCGTCGACATCGAGGTGAGGCTCACGACTCACTAGCACGGTCTATGTGCGTGACGAAGAGTCGGGTATGTGCCGCACTAGGAACATCGAGCTGCGCAGAATGTTCCCGCTGCCAGGTGTCGACGTCGAGGTGTGAGTTACGACTCACGAGAACGGTCTATGCGTGCGACGAAGAGTCAGGTGCATAACGTACAACGAACATCGTACTACGTAAGAAGTTTCCAATGTTGGGCGTTGACGTCGAGGTGAGGCTCACGAGCACGGTATATACGTGTGGGTGTGACGTAGAGTCAGGCGCGCACCGCACTAGGAACATCGAGTTACACAGGAAGTTCCCAATGACGGGCGTGGACGTCGAGGTGAGGCGCACAAACATGGTGATGTATGGTCTATTCATGTGACAAAGAGTCAGACGCGTGCTGCACTAGAACTTTAAACTGCGCGAACTGCGCGAGCAGTTCTCACTGTCGGGCGTCGACGCGAGCAACGTTTGGCGATGCTCACGGCTTATATTACGAAATCATATACATTTCAATTTAATTTATTATCCTATACATAATATGTAGATATGATATACATAGACATAAATGGAATTCTGAAATTGGGTACCTAATTCTGATCCATCTAGATTGGAAACCTTACTTTCAACGTGATTACGTTACTGATATGCCAATACCCAATAGTTAAATGGTAGAGTCAAAGAAGAGTGTGGCAGGGCGTAAGATTATAAAAAATATAGTAAATAGTAGGATAGTACCTGCAATAAATTCAATATAGTGGATATTTAAATCATTAAATTGTACATTTTTGCTTTTTGCCTTTAATATGTACGGTGTTATTTGAATATTATAGAAATCGGATACATCCGGTTCGAACTTGACGCTGTCTCCTGCGATTCTGGAAACTGGAGGTCGATACCGGTGCGAGGTATCCGGCGAAAGACCGCTGTTCCCTACCGTGTCCGACCACGCTGACATGGTAGTAGTTGGTGAGTAATTAGGGCAATACAAGGGTATCTAATACTTACAATAACATTAAAGTGGTAAAATTAAAATAAACTTACGATACAGCTTATTCTAAGAGCATTAATAAATAATTAAGAGCATATGTACTGGATAAGCTGCTATATCAATTTGCTGGTTATGAGCAGATTGCATAGCGCTAATAGTGCAGCCAGTTAAATCGTCAATAGGTGCAATGATGGAATTTGCTGCGGAGTCAGTAGCAGATTTTACAGTAAACTGCGAATAGCCACTTTAACCTTCTACAAAAATATTATTGTGTATTCCACTAAAAAAACGAATAAGATTTAGCTACATTATGTGAAATAGGCGCACTATACCTACGTCTAGAAGATCTAATTATAATAATATTACCTACATAACAAATGTTTACCTATCTATATAATTCTAGAAATTATTCTAGAGAAATACATACATATCGTATATACATACATATGACGTAATAAGAATCGTGATCCTTACATACTTCTTTCGCCTCCAAAAATCTCACCATTCTCTTCACGCACATTCGCCTGGTATGCGAATGCTTTTGATATTTCCGTCAACTAACACTGGCAATTTGATCTTCATAAGTCAGCCTTAGTCTTCTGTGGCTTCTTCTTCGCTTTGTAGATTTTCTTCTTCAAATTTTCATCACTGATTCTTTCTGTGTAGCCGGACCAGGGATTCTTTTCTTCCTTTTACAATAGCACTGTCATCCAACCCTGTCATATTGCGCATCTCTTCCTTGCTTATCTTGTCGGCGAGGGTAAATTCACACAAATAATAATATATATGTATAGTGGGTATGTGTGTAAATATGTATAGTTACATATGAAATACGACAAAAAATACAGGGAATAATTTTATTACGAAGGAATTAAATATCTCATATCAAATTTCAATTAATCTTTTTTTAATTCGAAGTACTCTTCTTGGCTAGAGATGCACTTATCTCAACGTTGATTTACAATTCGAAGCATTTCTGGAAGACTTTTTTTGGCAGGGCTTTCAGTTAGTCTGTCGTGGCTCTTTCAATGTCGGAAATGGTGCTAAAACGTTAAGCACCATTTCCGACATTGAGTCTTTTATTCGGTCCAAACATCGCGGTTCAAAAAGTACCTTACCCATTAAAGATCCTATCATCATAGGTACCTATGAATTAAAAGCATAATTTTTTTATATGTAATCTTGTTATCTTATGTAATGTTGTGTACGATAGAGTCCTATAATGACTTGTTATTTATGGCCTATTAATTTCAAAGATGTTTTTGAATCTACAAAACAATAAATAAGTTAGGGCGAAACCAAGAACAAAAAACTTTGTTAAAACTTGCCATCGTCTTTTCACTTAGATAACATCTTTACTAAGATTGGACGAAAAAGTTTGCAAGTGGGTGTCCCGGCTGATTTTATCTATGGCTGAAACCTTAATCTACACTTAGGATTCCGTACAACTTACTGAAACTAAAGTGTAACCAAGGATAAATTTTTATTAATATGTACCTAGTTACTGTGTTCCAGCAATGTTCACTTTTAAAGCAGTCTATTATTGACGTTAGTTTTTTCTTTTGGTCGTTCGTTTCCTTGGCTTTCCGAATCTTGTAATATTATTTATAAGCGTCAAGTTGTGTGGTAACCGATAAAAAATCGCCTCGACACAATACTGAACGTAGCATGCAATCTATCATGTGTGTACCTATCTTGCTAGATGAAAGGGAACATTACCTACTACTAGTACTAGCAAGTTTTCTCAACGCATTTTTTTCATTAAATGCCACCAGTGTTATCGAAACTCCGGACGAATTTGCTGAACAGCAAGTTTACATTATATAGCATTCACAAAGCACATTACACGACCACTCTAACGTATACTATACGTCCGTGCTATTCATTGTCCTTCGTCAGAACATTCGGATTGGTGGTTGGATGAAAAATGGGTCGTTCGTTTCCAGCAAATAATTAATAATAATTACTGAAATATGTCGTACCTATTCACTGCCGTTTTTTATTGGGCATCATATATGACCTTGAATGGATCTTCATGGACTTCATGGATAGATATAGATAGAAAATGAACAAGAGGCTTTACATATGAAGTGTAGTTTCGAAGTCTGTCAATTGCTAAATCGAAGAAATATTTCAAGTAATTAACTTAAAAAGTACCTACTTCATTTTCTCTCACTCGCTAACTCACTAAAGGTTGTGAAGAAAGAGAAATTTTATTAAATTAGCCACCGCCTGCAGCTAAATTCACAGGGACTAAATAAATATGCGCTTTTGCCGAAGATTAAGAAAGATAAAATCTGGAACGGCTTTAACGACATTTTGTTAATTATTTGTTAAAAAACTAAACAGCGCATGGCTCTGTTTATACATTTTTTTTTGTCTTTTCTGATGTGTTTAAATTCGTCGTAGGTATTTCTGATAGACATATCGAATTTTCCTCCAGGGGCAGATATATGTATGTAAGATGTGTCTTTTATAAATAAATTCTTCTGCAGCATTACCTTCACAAGGACCCGCCGTTATCGGACTACGAGGCCGATATCGTATCGGTGATCATCTGCAGGTGAACTGCTCGTCGGGGCAGTCTCGGCCGGCGCCGCGGCTGACGTGGTACGTGAACGGAGAGCCCGCGCCCGGGGCCGCGCTGCCGCCGCCCACGCGGCTCGTGCACACCGACGGACTGGAGACCACCAGCTTGGCGCTCGACTTCAAATTAACTGAACAGCATTTCAAAAACAACAGTCTCAAAATCAAGGTACATTTCGTCGCTTGAGAGTGAAAACCATAAACAAATTATGTGCACGAAGCACAATTATTGGAAGAAATTGTTGTACCTCGAAGCATTCATATAGGTATACATATAATATTATAAAGATATATATATTTTCTTAATAACACTATTATTTTTCTCTTATGGCAACACTTTGCCCTCAGCGTTATCTCTCTCTGCCTGTGTCTGAACTGAGCTACAAACCTTGTTATAATAATGTTCTTATTCGTTTACTAACGGCTATTTATTCATCCTAAAAAATGAATCCAAAATGTAATATCATCAAAGCAGTAACGTTTTTCTAAGTTTTAAATGCTCTTCCTAAAGAATTATTCATCCGGAGTACATAGGTACAAATTTCATGTAATTACGTACCGCAAGGACTACTGCTTCCTGCTTCCTCATTTTCAAATCGCTGTCCTCTCAGATTCTTCTTCAACTTCGGAAATAGATAGAAATCAAGGCAAGGAAGGCAAGTTATGGAGAATATGCAGGATGCCCAAAGATTTCAAAGCCAACATCACGGATTACAGCATTACTATTATTACCAATAGGAATAGACTTTCTGTTGTCGAACATTGATTTTTTATTTTATTTTTATTTATTTTTATTATGGACTTAAGTTTTGATTATTAAAGGATAGTTATTTCATACTTTTCAGTGTTCTTTTTTGAAGTCTGTTTAATTTTTTTATAAAAAAAAAATGTATTTCTCCCTTTTGAGTGACTTTGGCCTAAATAAATATCTAGGGCAGGTCTACAATTAGTTCATTTTCTAATTCTGGAGCGCAATGTGTAACTTCCATTCTATCGAACAGCACAAACCGTGGGCTTTCACAATAAAAGATGCGAACAGATCGAACATGGGATATTATTGCCCTTTATGACCATTATCAATATCGTCGATATCATATCATATCAATATTAATCAGTTATAAAAGAACAGTGTAAAGGTTGCATCATAATTGCACCCTAGCAGCATACTTACAATCCGAAGTCGACAGACTGACTGATTCCGCCGTATTTTCTGTCCGCCAAAAGACTACCTCTACTGACTGAATTTATTATATCACAGGCAATTTATATATTCTTCCTACTCCATTATACAATGTGGGGACAACGATAGTTAACAAACGAGATACAAGAGAATCATCAATATAAATGAATAAAGGTCGCGTTATTTGGTGTATCTTCGAAACCAAAGCTTTAATAACAGTGAAATTTCAATGGGACTAATCTGGTAGCCTTTCAAACAAAAAAAGAATTTTCCAAATCGGTTTATGAATGACGGAGTTATGAGGTAACAAACATAAAAAAAATACAACCGAATTGAGAACCTCCTTTTTTGGAAGTCGGTTGAAAAAGGAACCCGTGTAGTATCGTCAAGTCAGTCTGTCCGTCCGTTAATCTGTCCGGCCATCCGTCTGTCTGTCCGCGGTTTAACTTGGAGCTTCTTGGAACTAAAAAACTTTCCTATGGAATGGTTATGCATTATACATATTAATAAATTAATTAAAGTTGGAGAGTATGGGAGAACGTTTCTTTCAACTACAAAGTTAACTTTGTTTTTGAATTCGACTTGTATACCAATTTTTTTCGTAAATACATAACACAAATACAATGTATAGTGGTACAGAACCTTGGTGCGCGAGTCCGACTCGCATTTGGGCTATTTTTTAATTATTTTTTCGGTAACTGCTGTCAAAGAGTGTTCCGGGTGAAAGCTTAGTGGATGTTCTTTCATGTTTGAATTTGGTACACCAACGTACAACTGTGGAATACGTCAGAGCAGACAATTTCCTCCTAATGTATCCCATAAATCTTGATTGACTTGTTTCGTAGCAATATTTTTAAAGGACAGATATTTAATAACCGCGTGTAGTTCTATTTTTTCCATTTTCGTCAATACGATAAAACAAACAGTAATCAAAAGAAAAATTATCTTTTTCATCTTTTATTAAAAAAAAAAGATAATCAGTTTATTTTTCGTGTGGTATCTAACAGTCTCTTAGTAACAGATAATCCAATTTGGTAGCCAGTATTTATTTTTGCAACTTCCAAATAGTTTGTACCTCATTCTTATCATTTATTGAATGCCCCTCGTATATAGGCTAATGTTAAGTGTAGTAATCATGAAATTTGCCTTCACATGTTTTATAGACACAGACTTTAAATAAGTTTAAAATATGCTTTAAAGTATAATTATTTTTAACATAGAAAAGAAAAATATATTCTCAGAAATAAATATCATTGGCAGTTATGAAAGAAAAAAGTTAATGTTATTCATAAGCTTGTTTTATTTCATTACAGTGTCTTGCAACAATCGGCTCCGTTTATTGGAAGAGCAACGAAGAAAATGTACTTATGGAAAAAAGTGTATTGTATGATAAAGTGAATACAAAAAGTTTCTTGAATGAAATGGACACTAGAGCAGACCGAGTTCATACTAATCTCTCGCAACAAGCTCATTCTTCACATCTTATTCTCATTTTATTGAATGTTCTGTTGTGTTTAATTAACAATTCACTAAAATATCACTTATATTATTATATGAATTATATAAGCTTTTGAATATATAAAGTTATTGAAATACTTATGTAATAATTGTAAGCTGTGATAAACGTTAACATTTTTCATAACTTTGAATACATACATAATTACAAATACCTAAAATAGATAATTAGGTACTTAAGAATTGAATACATTTATTTTATGTACATAAGTGATGTATAAGTATGTACCACGTAGATATAATATATGTCATATAAGTTATAGTATCTACACAGCAGTCATACTTAACCTGCGGTCCGAGGGCTGCATATGGCCCAGTGAGCTTTATTGAGTATCCTGGTAACGATAAGTTAAAAAAACTTACCTACCTTAAATTGAATGCCTATACAAGTGTATAAAATTTTAAAAATTACACGGCAAAAACATTAATGATTGACATCTAATGATTCTCATCTGGATGACGCTTACCAGTAGCATGTTTACCAGTAGAAGTTACATGTAATCACGAGCTTCATCTAGATAAAATTTAAAAAAAATGTACACGATTCAAAGATTTAATTAGTCTTTATCTACTTATTAAATACTGTACAAACTCATTTACGTTTTTTTTTATGTGCCCCGAGAAAAAAATAAAGTTGAGAATGGCTGCTTTACGGTATCTACCTATTTTTAAACTAAGCAGATTTAACAGAAATACGTATAATACTTAATATCTAGGTAAATTATTCACTACTGGAAACTAATACATATAATGGTCTAGAATTTTAAAATGTTATTTACTACCTAATATAGTTATTACGATTTGATGTGAATAATTAAGAACTCTATCAAAATGTATCAGCATTCTGTAACGCTATCTAAAGTAATTTCCTAAATATATCCTTCGCATCGTCGCACACTGTATATTATATTCATCTATACATAAAATTATTTGTCTATGATTTCGTTTCTTAAAGGCTTTTTCTTAAGTTTTTTTTAATTTTTGGCTGTTTGTCTGTTTGACCGGGCTAATCTTTGTGCCCACTGAACTATTAGAACCCATTGTGACGGGACTTTATCGGCAAGTAGACGACTTTTCAGGAAACAATTTGTACTACTATTCATACTGCACAGCTAGTTGTAAATGATTAGGTAGATCATATCTACAATATCACCTGTCTCTGTCATTTCAAAATGTCATAAATATGTAAAAATACCCAAGTCTTTGTATACCCAACACTGTTTCAAGATTGTGCATGTTGGTTCTTTTTTTTTCAATATGATCAATTTTCTTTCAATATGATATTGTAAAGTAGATACTTGCAGTATTAGAAAAATTGACAATTATGGTTTTGTTACATATGACACTTACATGATACGACTTTTTAAAATGACAGCTATACCTTTTTATAAGATTTTTATAGAAGTACATAGGTCACAAACAGAGTAGGTATAAAATATATATTTATCATCCTTAATTACTTATATACAAGGGTGAAAACCAAATAAGTATACTTAGGTACATGGACGTATGTAAGGGGGGTACTCAGGGGTCCGAATCCCCCTCTCTCTACGCTAATATTCGCTACATATTCACCGTTTGTATCCATGCCATAAAAATACCATTGGCGCGATAGGATGATATATTTATTTATGTAATTTCCAATTGATTGATTTTATTGACATTCTTTCATGTGATGAGTTCACTGGCCCGTAGGCGCAGTGGCATAGCATCTGCTTTCCAAGCTAGGGTCCCGGCTTCGATCCCCAGTCAGGTCAATTAAGGAAACGAACTTGTCTGAATGGGCTTGCAGTCTGGGTGTTACTGGGAACTCCCCCAGAGTTCGTTGTCTGGTACCCATAGTACAAGCTTACTGCTTAGTTTGGGGTCACACAATCTATGTAATTGTCTGGAGTATTATTATTGTTATTATTATTTTTTTTGCTATCCTCAGTCTAAAATTCTAAACCCACCCACCTAATTACATGGAGTAATTATTATGGCACCGAAATTTCGTTCTAATTAGCTGACCGAACCTGGAATATTTTGAAGATGTTAAATATAAGAGGCGAAACACGTGTCGATTGGTGGGTTTGTATTAGGCGGAGTATAATCTAAAAATTGTAAGAATTTATCACGTTCAAAACTCTGCCTTTTAGTGGCGTGAAGTAACGGGCAAAAACTGTACTAGTACCTTTGTGTATTATTAAACCCCCTTCATGTGAACGTTTAGTTACGTCCGTGTTTCAATATATTTAAAAAGTTCATTTTTCCGTTAAAATAATTATATGGTCGATGGAAAATTGCACTTCATTTCGTTAGTTCCATTCAAACTAGAATTTTCTAAATATATATAAATACATAATATATACCTAGACGTATACCTAGACGGTAAGAAAAATATTTCAAGATAAGTATGCATTTTAAGTCAGCTATGCATTATTTCGGATAATGTAATTGCTACTTGTGAAGCATCTTAAATGCATAGCCCGTCGCTACATATTCTTTGCCGTCGCGATTTCACGTAAATACCTATGTAACATAATATGTATGATTGTAGCATCTGGAGAGGCCAACGTCTGTGACTGCATGTTAACTAAACATAGGCATATACCATAATGCCTATGTTTCAGACATCTGCGAATTTATTCGTATTTGTTTAGATAGATATATATCTGCCGGATATTAGACAACATAGCTTGTATACGGAATGCAAGTGGCGTCTAGCGTCATCTTGGATGAAGGCAGCCGCAGGAGGGTGAGGTCAAAGGGGAGTGGTGACGAGTAGTCACGAATGGGACTCACCGCGCGCAGACACATCTGTTCCTTAGTTGTTTTATTCGTTGTGTAATAACTGTTATTTAATCGGACTTGAGTACTTTTGTAAAGTTAATGTATAGTATTGTTATCAAATGGGTATATATCCATTATCTCGAGGTACCCACACGATGACAGGGCAAGTCGTAGACACGCCCACTGATGCCATTCGGAGCCCTTATGCGGCATATCTATTACATATTTATTACATTAAGTAGTAAGAAAGACAAGTCTACCTACATTTAAAAAAAATCGGACAAGAGCGAGTCTGACTCACGCACCGAGGGTTCCGTAAAATGTTCGCCCATAATTCGTCCGCCCGCAACGAAACGCCCGCAACTCGTGCGGTGTTGTCGATTGCCCGCTCCGGCGCTCAACTTCGTTCGAGTGGGCAATCGACAACTTACCGCACTTGTTGCACAATATTCTAATATTAATCTAAAATTTCGAAATCAAGATTTTCTTTATCTTTCAATCTGACGACAATGGGTACTAAAATCGATTGCGATTTTTTTTTAGATATTCATTTTAAATTCTTTTTTTAAATCGCGAAAATTGCGTGTGCCAAGCAAAATTTGCGTGCCACAAGTAAACTTGTCACACTCAAATTGTAAAATGAGGAAATAGCTACTTATCAAGCGCAAAAATGTGCGTTTAGATACTGTTTATCCCGCACGAGTAATAAATAATAATAAAGTTATTACTTTCTATAATTTTCTTTGCACCGAAATTATCTCCGCATTAATAATTAAAAATAGTATATCCAACTCGTGCGGTGTTGTCGATTGCCCACTCGAGCGAATGAGCGCACGAGCGAAACGAGTTTGAGCGAAGCGAGTTCAAGCCTGTTTGAGGTGTAACTCGCCCCAACTACTGATATTTCGATCAATGAGGTTACACGCGATAAGTGTAGGAAATAGACTTTTTCTATATCGATACTGGTTGTATATTAGACTTTTTTATAATGAACTGACACTTAAAAATAAACAGTAAGTACTTAAATTTATATCTTTAATAGCATTTAATAGACACTTCAAAATGTAATAATAATAGAATTTTATTATCACTTTTTCTGCGCCTAATTGATACTAATTTACAACAGAAATTTCAACCTTACTCAATCAAAATAATTCTGTAACCACCGTTAATCATGTTTAACAACGGACACTTTACTTACTGTACTCAAATAACAAATGGTAATAAATTGGATAAATTGCCCAATTTCTTTGGTTTTGGTAAGCATTCACTTACAAATTTAATGCCTAAGTATAAAGAAAGTGCCTCGTGATAATTTTATTAATTCTGTAATTTATTGTTACAACACGAGTAAGATTGTTGGCATAATATTTCCATAATCTGGGTCTTATCTAAGCTTGCCATTCGGCTTGCCGAATCCAGTATTCCCGTATGACTATGTAGCCATACACTTTATAGCTATCGTTAGCATGGTATGTAGGTACTATTGTACTATGTAGGATAAAACCGGGATAAATGCCCCACTTTTTGAAATGACGTCCTAATTTTAAAACTGTTAATTTATAATGAATTATTCCTGTAAATATAGGTAGTTTAATCCTTTACATAGCATTACGGCTTGTTTTTGTTGACCTAACAATTACTGAATGTGCAGAATTTGAATTTTTGTAGAACTATTTTTTTGAGGATAGATGCCAACCTATAAGGATAAATAAACATACACAGATATAATAGGTACCACGAAAATATTACGAAGGGATTATTATGTATTTTACTTATTTTATGGAATAAAATAAGTAAAATACATAATAATTATGTGTTATTTGTATTTTTAGAGGATAATTCTAATACAACACGCTAAACCATAATTAAATTTAAGAATTTATACATACGTACATATCTTCACGCTATATCTCTAACAGGGTAGTCAGAGAGGACAAAACGGAAAGCTTCGCGGTCCTTACGTACTTTTATCGCCTCCTCAAATCACATCATTCTCTTCACACATTTTCGCCTAGGTATGCGAGTGCTTTTGACATTTCCGTCAGCTAACACTCTGACTATTTGATCTTTGAAAGTCAGCCTTGGTCTTTCTTGGCTTCTTTTACCACTCGCTTTCACCGCTGTAGGTTTTCTTCGTCAGTCTTTCATCACTCATTCTTTCTATGTGCCCGAACCATCTAAGCATTCCTGTCTTCATTTTACAACAACACTGTCGTGCAATTTTGTCATACTGCGTATCTCTTCATTGCTTATTTTATCGAAAAGAGTGACACCGCGCATATACGAGTATCTAAGAGATCGTATTGCTACTGCAATTATCTTACTTTCACTCGATTTCGGGCATATCCAGGTCTCACTACCGCACAATAAAGTTGGAACCAACACCGTATTGTGTATGGCCATCTTAGCTGAGTTACATACTTTAATGTATACTGCCGACTGATGCGGACAGACCACCGTTCTCTTTACTGCCAGCTGTTACCCGTTTCTCCACATCCAACTCACATTTTCTATCCCTCGAAAACTCACTCCCCAGATATACGATTTCGTTCCCTTGTTCTAGACATTTTCCACTTACCCATATTTCACACTTTTGTTTGTACATCTTACCTTTCAAACACCAGAACCTTAGTTTTGTTCACATTCATATTCATTCCTTTCACTTTACAGTCTTCTTTCATCACGTAACTAGTGTCTGCAACTCTGCTTCTGATATAGTGCTATAAGTACAACATTGTCAGCGTACAAAATACAGTTTACCACTGTACTATCACATATCATATCAGCATATCACTTATACTACCTTTCAATGGCTGGAGGCAACTGTCCCAATACAGCACGAACAGCCAGGTAGACATCACGCAGCACTGTCTGACGCCTGAATAGACTTCGAACCAGAGCGACAAGTCACCATTTGTCCTTACACAGGCTCTGTGGCCCCGATATAATGACGTCAGACCCCGGTATAAAGAGGCCCTGCACGCCATATTTAGGCAGAAGACTCCACAATTTCTTTCGCAGTACTCTATCGAATGCTTTTTCAAGATCCACGAAAGCGAAGAAAACTTTCCGACCTTTGGCCAGAAAACTTCCACGATACCGCGGAGCGAGAAAATCTGATCCATACAATCCCTGCGGTTCCTAAAACCACCTTGTGTCTCATCTTTCATAAATGCCTCAGCAATGCCTAAGGGCACTTATACCGTGAAAAGTACATGCCCTTTAATTTTTTGACTAAACTAAATACAAAAGAGCGATTATGGACACCTAGGTGTGTAGCTAATGAACCAGTGTGTTGATTGATATAAATGAAAATAGAAAGGAATTTACTCTATTAATAAAGTTGTGCAACAGTCAAAGTCAAAATCAAATAGATATAATTCAAGTAAACTCAAATGTAAGGTGTTTTTGAACGTCAAATCTACTTTAGTTCGGTTCGAAAAGAAAACCTGGACACTGAGAAGAGCTGACAAGAAGCTCAGTCAAATTCAACATCATTCTACAATAGTTATTTAAAACACAATATCCATAAAACCAGTAAATGCATGTACAGAGAGGATTATTTCAAGACTATTGTCGTGTCTTCAATGAAATCGCTAAATTTGTAGTATGCGACTCTCGTGCGTTCATACTGTAGATGGCACGTATTGCCCTCTTTTGGAAAATAAAGATCATTTCATATGCGCCGCTGATTCCCACAGTAGCAGACCATAAGACATAAGGCTATGAAAATATGCGAAATACACCAGCCTAGCCGTAGCCACATCTGTCAACTGTTTAATGCGTCTAATAGCATATATATTGCCGAACTAAGCTCATTAGCCAAAGTCCCGATATGTTCCGCCCACTGTAACTTATTGTCTACTGATAAACCAAGAAAAGTAGTAGATTTCGCAAATTCTAATTGTTTCTCATCCAGTTCTAGTCTATTATGGATTCTGGATAGGTACATTGGATAGGGAAAACTTGACACAATTGGTTTTTTGTGCATTCAGTATTAAATTATTAGCAGTGAACCATCTCGAGACATCCGCCAAGGTCCTACTCTGTCCGCTAATATCTATGTCTTTTCTATTTACTTTAAATAATAATAATGTGTCATCCGCAAATGATATTATTTCACATAGGTAACTTTATGCATAAATGGAAGATCATTAACGTAAACCAAAAACAGGAACGGTCCCAAAATTGATCCTTAGGAAAAGCCCATCTTTATTTAGAACCGACAGATGTAACCCTAGCTGTTTACACTCACTTTTTGTTTTCGGTCAGCCAGATATGAAATCACGAGATCGAGAGCTTTATCATGAATTCCATAGTATTTCAGCTTGTAAATTAAAGTTTTGTGACAAACACATTAAAAAGCTTTGGAAAGATTACAAAACACGCCAATGCCATCCCATAACCCCTCCCAAGCCTCTAGTACAGTTTTGATTAAGCTTCCTCCCGCATGTGTTGTTGACCGCCCTCTCGTGAAACCGTACTGTTGACCATGAAATATCCTGCAAATGTTAAAATGTGCCGCATTTGGTTGAGTATAATTTTTTCGAATATTTTACTCAACACTGGCAAGATTGACACTGGGCGGTAGATTGTAGGATCTGACTTACAACCCGATTTAAATATTGGTATATTTTTACTATACTTCATCAAATCGTAAAACATACGTGCTTCGAACGTGCTTTAAAGTGTTCTGTGTACGTGACATTGCCAAATGCGCTAATCTGTGCTCCGTGCCATGAAGCACAGACTTTTCCATGAAAAAAAAAAGTTCTTGGACTTTGACAGTAAATTGTAATTTTGACGACTTTGTTTACTTTATTAATTGAAACTTGTATAATAATAATTTGTGCATTATTGATAGTCCCATAGAGTTCATTATTACTTTAGACTTGTGTACAGTTATTTGTTGCGTAAAATCATTTACCACAGCCCTGAATCCTGTGATATGTTCATAGAACTAAATCAGCCCTATAGTTAAATTGTATAATATATTGTATTGCAGTCTTGTTTTTTTCTTTTTGATTTTGCATATCGTCTGTTATTGTAAACACAAGGAACTCTTGTACTCATTGTAAATCATGTCTCAAAGAGCTCATATTAAATCAAAAATAAAAGTTTGTAATAAGTCTGTATTTCATCTTCAAGATAAAAAGGAAGATGAAGATGAATTGACCATGGGTTTAATTAAGTCAGCCAAACGCACAGGACAATTAAGTTTATGCAACAGAGGACTAGCATCAGGTAAATCACGTTATATTCATTATTAATCACTAAAGATCCGAAATTTGTTTTTGTCACATGAAAAAGCTTTATCAACTAGGTACTAGCGGCCCTCGGCCTTATCGGTTTCGATTTAAAAAGATTTAAAAACCCTACTGAGGATCCAATAATGAAAACTATATTTAAATTGTTTCTGTGGCTTTGAAGAAGAGTGAAAATGTGAATATGTCATTAATTTCCAAGTCGTAGTGATGTAACTGTGATAATGTTATTTTTAGTGCCTGAAAATGTGTGGAAAATCCACGAACTGGCATTAGATTACACAAAAGAAGTTGATTTCACCAGACCAGACTCAAATAATTGGTGGGATGAACAGCCATTGAAAACACTCGACCTTAGTTCAAACGCTATAAAAACAATATCACCCAATGTCAAACTACTTCAAGAACTTGTCACTCTCAAGGTGAGCTACAATAATAACTAAATATCTTGGATTATTATGTATACTTTATTAATTACTACTGCTTTAAACTGCTACTACTACTTAATCTTTATTACCGCTGTATACTATAATCTTTGTAATGTAATTTTATTAATTATATAGTACGATACTTTTGATTATTTACTTGTCTAGATGGAACATTGTGAACAGTCAATATGCACAAAAATAGTTCAAATTGCATGTTATGTATGCGTAACAGTGGTGTATTTATTTTCATATTAATGTCAATATGTGCGTAAATGGGGACAACAGCATTTATAGCAGCAATTTGCTATTGTCTGTTACTGCTAACAATTGAAACAAACTTAAATGTACTTTTAATACATGTATATAATAAAGTTAAAAAAACAATATACAATTTATCTCACATGAAAATAAATTAAAATCTCTTATTTTGGAAATAGGTACTTTTTCATCTTTTGGATTTTATTTCATGGGTTATATTATCTGATTTATAAATATCGTGACATCGTATTTGTAATTTTTCTATCTCTTGTTTGGTGATCTATATTTGTTGCAGATAAACACAAATACAGTAACAATATAAAATAATATTAACGCTCAATAAAATAAAAATGAATTATACTTGTAAAAAATATGGTCAATTAGGTAAAAAAATAATAAAATAATAGTTTTTTTTTTTATTTTATAAATACCTTAAATGATACAGACTCTTTTTAACATTCTAATCTAAACTTAAACATCACTAGCATTCACTGGTTAAAACCAGGTATTTTATTTGAATAAAGAGTTTGAAAATACCTATTTTGTATTTAAATACTTTTATTTAAAACCATTTTGTATTTGTATTTAAAATAACTAAATATTTGCGTTTTGTATTTAAATACTTTTAATAAACTATTTTGCACATCTCTGGATATTAGTATTATTAGTACATAATAATGTATTAATATCAGTATGGATATGGGACAGTAATTATTTTTTGTTTATTAGCGTGAGAACTTAAACATTATTTATCAGATCATAGAAATACAAACCACTCTGAATATACTGATTTAGTTTATGTATATATACCAACTTAAAATAACAAAAATATAAAATTTTAATTACAGCTTCATGATAATGCTATAACAGACCTTCCTGGTGAATTTGGAGAGCTAACAAATCTTTCTAATCTAAGCTTAGATAGAAATAAACTTCAAGAACTGCCTAAACAATTCTACAAACTGACAGAACTGCACTGGCTCAGTATGTCTCACAATGAAATTAAAAAAATAGAGCCTGATTTTGGTGATTTAGTTATGTTGGCATTCTTGGTAAGATTTCATATTCTAATAATGAAGAATAATCATCGTAATAAATATAATCGTCAATAATGTAACTTTTGACAGGATTTGTCATATAACAAAATCAAAGTATTGCCTCCTGGTATGGGTTACTTGGTTCGCTTGGTTGAATTAAATTTGTCACATAATGAACTAGAAGAATTGCCTCCAGACATAGTCAATTTAAGAGGTAAATAATTTATAACATTTTTTGTACTAATAATATGTTAATACGCATATTACTACAATGTATTATTATGAGCTATTTACTTAACTCTCTTTAAACAAATTCGAGACACTTAAAAATTAATATTTTTAACATTTTAAAAATTGTTACAAAATGAGCCAAAAATTGTTTACTTCATTTCCAAATTAAAAAAATATTTTGAATTTCTTGTTTTATCTACTAAATAATTTTTTTTATTAATAACAAAAAAGTACATACATATCCTAACATTAATATTGACATATAAAACTACACATTATCCTAAATAATAGACTTTCTCAAAGTTGCCGCTTAGAAATCTGTCATTGCTTAAGGTGCCCAGCAGACTGGCAGCATTACCTCTTTGAATAGCCAAACTGATTCGTTGGCGGAAGAATCTGCCAGCTCGGCTCACAAAGCCTCGACCAGTCTCTTATAAATATCACAAACCAGTCGACAGGCTTCCGGGGTCCCAGAGACCCAAAGTTTCGACTGCAAAGGGCGTAGATATGAAACTCTCAGAGAGAGTCGCATACTTACGCCGCTTCAGGTTCTCGACGTTGCTGGCCGCGGCACCTGCTGACTTGGAAGTCGCCGGTACATGGGAAACAGCAAGTGTATCGCCACAAGTGGCGTCCCACACCAGTGATCTTCCAAGTTTCCGAGGAATGAGCGTCAAACCATCCGGTATCCCGCCGTCGCTGCGCGCAATACCTACAGGCCCTAAGACTGCGGGAACGCCAGCGGCGACAAGAGCCCGCTGAATGACGTCATTCAAGGCAGCATGTCGTGACATGCGGCCCGTACTACGTAAACAGGATAAATCGTGGTGACCTAGCACATCGACGAAATCACCACAGCGGTAACGGTGAGGAAGGGCAGTCCTGGGCCCTAGACGAAGGGATACTATAAGAGAAAGTGCGGTATTGGCAATTAAGGTTCCTAAGTTTTTTGAAGGTATTATCTGCAACCAGTGCCCTGACTCCTTCTCAGAAACAGCCATGAGGCGAAACCGATCTTTTTCGGTACTACAAGAATTTAAAAGTTGTAAATGAACAGTTTTGTATAGAGGCTTATCCCAGTGTTTCTGACAAAAAGTCGAGGTAGTCAGTCAATACTCGGACAAAAATTTAACCAAGCATTTCGAGCATCACTCAATCACGGCACCTCAACCGATCCTAAGGAAGGGCGAATAACAGATAGGAAAAGAGTTTCCGTACTGTAGGCTGACGAAAGAAAGCAGGCAATGACACACTCGAGATTTTGCGTATAACGGGTAGGTAGTGAGGCTTTGTTCCAGATCCTGTCACAAAGGAGCCCTTTAATATTTTAGATAATGTATTTTTGAGAATATTATCTACAGATATTAAAAGGGTTTGAAATTTAAAAAACTGAGAACACCAAAGAACATATGTGAAAACGAAAAGGCAAAAGTGAATAATGAGGAGAGCCATGTGGGAATTAATTTTGAAAAGTTTGAAGACTGGCTGAATTTTTGTATTTGATCATTGATAAAGCGGCGTATGGAGTCATCTAAAACGGAAGTACCTAGGAGGTACAGCGATTCTTTTGACAAGACTAATATTTGGTGTCAGATTGTTAAATTTATTATTTTATTTTTTTAATAATCGGAACAGAATCGGAAACTAAGAGTTCACATTTAAAAAAAATTAATTCTAAATGAATCCTTTGAATGAGGGTCTTAAGGGTCGTCTAAAACAGTAATTCCTTTACCTCCTATAGTTCGGTCGTCAAGGTACCAAATATTAAATTTGGAATTTAAATTACAAATGGCAGTATGGATAGTCAAACTGAAGATAACTGGTCCGAGAGGATCATCTTGTTAACAGCCAACTTCGGAATGTGATAAATTAGCTTTATATATTAATTTTCAAGGACTGCTGTAAGATTGCCAGAGGGATGAATATATATTCGGAATATGCTATTTTATCCGTGTCAACAAAGTGGATCTATCGACAGCATTAACTGCATTTTTTATGTCTACTTTGGAGGAGTATCTCACCTCTATCATGCATCAAGAAAACACGCACCGCATGCACTGCCGCTTCACATCCTCTTTTTGAGCCAAAGCCCTACTTGCGTAGGACAAAAATAATTTAAAATGGTAGGGAAAATGTGACAACAACAAATTTTGGAAGCAATGCGGCGTATACCTGCTGCAATTGGCTTAACGCCACAGTCTTTTTTTTTTTGAGGCCATTTAAATTAGCACCATACAGGATGTCGCTTATCTCCGGGGGCACGTTACCAGCCAGCATAATGTTTAACTGTTAAGAGGTAAGAGCTGTTAAACTAGATAAGAGTGTCTTACCGGCATCACCGACAGAGCCTGAAATTAAATCTTTATAATGTTGTGGCATTAAACCATCGATACCTCCCGCAGAACCGCTTTTAAAAGAATTTATTGCGGCAAGCCTATCGTCCTCTGTAGCTCTAGTCGGTATATCATTTGGATGTGGAGGATATGACAGACAACAAGCCACAGAGGAAGAAGGATGCTTTGATCTCAGAGCGGAAAGAGTCTCGGAAGTATTCGCTGCCATTACATCGCTGGAAAATAGTAAGTGGGTGGCTCCTCTTAGATCGCCGTTCCTAATTTTTATTTCTGTTTTTGGAATACTGTCTGAATTGAAAGTTTTATAAATGGGCCGAACATGAATGCTCGGTTCTAAAAAGTAAGAGCACTTATGTTTAATTTTTTGTGTTGAGGAAATTTTGTCTTTATCATTTTGTTCCAACCATAAAGTTTTATAGACGAAAACGAACAGTTCTTCCCAATCGCATTTGTCGTTTCGGTTCAATATTCTTTGTTTATAAGAATTAAGGGATTTGGCAATGCTGATGTGTGCAGCACGTGGAATACGCTTTATTAAGCATACATTGCTTTTGAGCGAACCAATATATTGCTAAAAAGGTGTGCGATTCCGAATGGAATTTGAAGAATTAGTCAGATTATTGGACTGTGGGGGCCTGAAGGAATGCCGACAGTGTCATACCGTTTGTGTACTCTGCGGACATGAATCTTCAAGTTCCTATTTCCACGAAAGAAACGAGGATAGGAACACTGCTCGCATCTTATTAAATTTTCCAGCGATATGACATTATTTAAATGTAAGCTAGAGGAAGGTGATGATGTGAGGACCAGGAGCACATTACGACATAATATTACGTAAAAAATACAAAAAAACTAGAGCGGAAAAAAGCTAAAAGCACTAAAAAGTCTCTAAGCAACCGTTCTTGTTGACGTTGCTATAATAGAACTGTTACACCCGGCCGGATGAGAAAAACTCAGCAAAAGTTGGACCGCCGCTGCGTCCACCACCTGAAACAAAAACACCACTATGAACAATAGTTATGGGAAAAGTGATGGTAATGAAATGTGACAAAAAAGTCGAAAGGCCTTTAAAATAATTTTTAGAGAGAAGAGCCAAACAGTTGTCATTGATGACTACTTCTTTTTTCTTCTAATAAACTAATAAATAATATTACATATATATTTAAAATTAAAATCAAATCAGTAGTGTGCCATTAATGTTGAGAATATTGACAATACCATTATTTTCAGATTATTGTCGTCGATTTTGATATACATTCCAGTATTTGCTCGTAAAAAGTTAAACAATGTAATAATATGTAGTATATTAAACATAATAAAGTTATAATGTTATGTGTATACGTAAATATATCTGTATATCGGAGGCATACCATCCTAACTCCATTTTTTTTAATTTTCACTTTGTGATGTCATTGAAATTAGCATTTTATGATCTCTTTAGTAGTATACTATTTTAAGTCCAATAAAAAAAAAACTTATATACTGTTATTACATATAACAAAAATACCAATCTAAATCATGTAGACGTAACATATTCCAAGTCCATTATTTTATTAATTTATAATATTTTTAATAATATCTTTTTGTAATAAAAAACTACCCATTTAACCTATTCTCGAACAACAAAAAAAATTTTGCTTGGAAATTAGAATTAGAAAAGTCTAGTGACATTCGTGAATAATATTCTATCTGAGACTTTAAACGTGTATACTGAATAATTATCTAAATGTGACTTAAGATTGTTTGCCTCCGGTATACAGATATATAAATTACCAACAATATAAAAGCAACTGTAGATGAATTACATTGATTTATTAACAGAAATGTTTCATTCAATATTATGAAACATGTGTAATGTATATAAATGGTGATCATCTTACTTTTTTACTGTTCTCTCTTTAATTAATAATTTCTAGATTTGAAGAAAATGAATATAAGCAATAATAATTTAAAAAAATTGCCACCACTGGGAGAGCTGAGGAAAATGGTAATATTAGATTCAAATCACAATGATATTGAAGAATTGCCTAATTTCTATGGATGTACAGCATTGAAAGAAATATATTTGGCTAATAACTATATTAAGGTATGATATAATTTACTGTCTCCTATGCTAGGCTAATATTCCCGTTTACTATAATTTTATCTCAACAAGGGTAATACATACATATCTTCACGCTGTGTTAACGCCTCACCAATAGTCATAGCAAATCAGTCTGTTTAACTTCTTAGGCGCTTTTTGTTTGAAATTTATACTGTTACATGTTTTACTTATATTACCCACTTTTCAAATGTTAATATTATTATAACTGTTATTAAAATCAATTGACAAAGTCACTCACTAAAGGTGACCGTTTGTTCTAATTTCTACAAGTATACCAAATCGCATTATTATCTCAAGTATTTTTATTTGGGAACATTTATGTATCCAAAACACGCTGTATGCCCAACGGGGTATTCGTCAGAGAGGACAGACCGCCAAGCTCAAATCTTATCATTTTCCTCACACATTTTCGCCTAGGTATGCGAGTGCTTTTGACATTTCCGTCAGCTAACACTGGCTATTTGATCTTCATAAGTCAGCCTTGGTCTTCCTTGGATTCTTTTACCACTCACTTTCGCTCTGTAGATTTTCTTCGTCAGTCATTCATTTTTCACATTTTTGTCACATCATCTTTCACAAGGGTAATAAGAATAAATAATAATTTATTCCAGGAAATATCTGCAGAATTCTGTGATCAAATGCAACATTTGAATGTGTTGAACATTAGAGATAACAAGATAGAAGTCCTTCCAGAAAACATATCACTCTTGAAAAATCTCAAAAGACTAGACCTTTCCAACAATAATTTAAATAAGTAAGTTCTTATGTAAATAGGAAATTATGTTATGATTTTCATTTAGCCTGAAAAACATTTTTAGTGTAAGAAATTGTTAATAATATTTCTGTTATTGATAATATATTTATTTTTCCTATGACTGCTCGTGTGGCAGAACTTACATTATAATCTCCATGCAAGCAGAGTTATAGTAATCTGTACCACAGTATCTGCTTGTATGCAAATAGAGTCACAGTACACTAAACAGATCACTGTGACTACTATCGCTATTGTGATACCACAGTGTATTACTGTATCACAGTATTTGCTTGCATGCAAGCAGTTACATTAATCTGTATCGCACTGTATCACAATATCAATAGAATTATACATTAATATATGTATCTATATTTGAAAACAAAATATGTGTTCAAACATTAATATTTTTGAACTAACAGGTTACCAAAAAATCTTGGATTATTATCTCAGCTCCAAAGTATAAATATGGATGGCAACAGATTGGCTTTCGTGAGACAAGATGTCATTAGAGGTGGTACAGACAGGATGATGAAGTTTCTCAGAGAACGAATGACAGAAGAAGTAATACAAGAAACAAGATATGAGTCAGATTGGCCTGACAAGTAAGTGTACTCACCCATATTTTAGTCTTTTTATGGGGTAACCTTTTTATGGGATATCAATATTGTCTTTTGAGAGATAATGAGTAGGATAATGTTATGAATATGTGCATGTCTTATCTAATACAAAATGTACAGATGAACACGTATTTCTTATATTATTTTAGTTTTTTCTTGTAGAAGGAGTAGCAATGTTGTCTATTATATAATGTCCTTCTTACTTTCTCCAACTAACCATGGGCTTGTGTGTAGAGAAATTTATAATGGGTAGTATATAAATAAGAACCAAAATTAATAATTCAAACTACAACTATTTAAAATTGATAGTTTAAATAATATAGAGTAAAATTAATAGTCTCCACACAGTATATGTATTGGGTCCTTACATATGAAATTGGCGTTTTGTACGGGAGGAATATAAAGTCAATTTTTTTTTGTAAAATATATTTAATTAATCAAAGTATGCACCGTTGTTATCTATGCACTTTTGCCATCTCATAGGTAGTTCATGGATCCCTTTACTAAAAAAACCATGGGGGCGAGAATCAATAAACTCTTTGAAGGCGGTTGGGACTGCCGCATCGGAGTTGAATTTTTTTCCTTGTAAGAAGTCCAAATTCCGGAAAAAAATGGTAATCTGTTGGAGCAAAGTCCGGGGAGTACGGTGGATGTCGCAGACATTCCAATTGTAGCTCATCTAACTTAGTGGTTGGTTGGTTCCAATCTCGGTTGTTTAGCAGCTAGTTCTTCCTTCATGGTTTGCAGTTGCTGACAATAGATATCTGCCGTAATCGTTTGGCCAGATATTAGAAAGCTACAGTGAACGACACCGGCGCTAGTCCACCAAACACTCACAAGTAACTTTTTCTGAGTTAATTTTCGTTTAGGGCAGGATTTGGCTGAGTCTCCAGGGTTCAGCCATTGCGACGAGCGCTTCCGATTATCGTACAGTATCCACTTTTCATCACAAGTAATGATTCGATTTAAAATCCCTTCATTATTGTGTCGGTTGAGCAAAGTAACACAGCAGTCGACGCGTGTTTGCAAGTTCGATTCACTCAATTCATGAGGTACCCATCGTTCAAGTTTTTTTACTTTCCCGATTTGCTTCAAGTGGATTAATACAGTTTTGTCACTTACCCCGAAGCCTGCAGCTATCTTTGAAGTGCTTTGTGATGGATCCGCTTCCACAATAGCCTTTAATTCTTCATTTTCCACTTTGGTCTCCGGCCGTCCACGGGGTTGGTTCTGAAGGTCGAAATTTCTAGAACGAAAACGTTGAAACCAAAAACGTACCGTGCTTTCTTTTGCGACACCAGCGCCGTACACATCATTAATCCTTCGAGCTGTTTCTGCAGCACTGGTGCCACGGTAGAACTCGTACTCGTAAATATACCGATATTTCATGTTTTCCATTGTGCGGTAATAAGCGACGCCAAAGAAAAAAATAATGAGGAAAAAACAAATGAATGACTGTTTTCAAAACTCAAATGTACCAGCTAAATGAATTTATAAATTTGAATTTGGAATTCTTAACCAAAGAGGAGATATTTCAGATCAAAGTGGTCAGTACGACAAAACGCTAATTTCATATGTAAGGACCCAATATTATTAGCTGTCACAAACTTTAAAGTTAATAGTTTATTTTTAACTTAAATCATATAATCACGGGCAAAAATCGTTAGGATGACAAACAAAATAATATGCAGTTGTTTTTAATAATATCATACAAATTATTATTTTATATTGTTTTTGACCTCTTAGAAAAATAACTTTAAGTTATTCTTTAATCTTTTAGAAAAATAAGCGAAAAATGCGCTTTCTCGAACTTTACAATATGTGTTCAGTATTAATGTAACAGTTACATGATTGATTTACTGTTTTTTGCTACTTTTTGCTCCTGTTTTTGGACATTTGTTATTCAGCCGAACAGTGATTCGGTATTCAGTATTCAGCCGAATAGTAATCAATATTCGTTGCAACTCTAGTATAATCTATTTCTATATTGCAAATAATATTCAACCAAAACTCGTTTTTACAATGGAAACCTTTACCTTTTTCGTTTTCTGTTTATGTCTCAGCTTCGACTGAATCTAAAACGGAAGTCATATATGGTATTTTAGTGTTTTCATTTGAGTTTTTGTGTAAGACTCGGTTCTTGCTCATCTATAGCATAGACTTCTATATAAACTGAGGTAGATCCGCCCTACTCTAAGAAACGAATATTTTTGTGCAACCCCCGATGTAAAACATGGACAACATTAGACACACAAACAGTACTATTTAAGTAACTGTAACTAGAAAGCAATATATTATATGAAGACAACAAGAGTATACGAGAAAGTAACTTAAGCTTTTTCTAATTCTAAATAACACTTTGTATGACCGCGTGGCAAACGGTATCAGCGTTTCGCGCGCACTACTGTTAATTAACTCCAATTTAACGCTTGAGAATGTCGTGCTTAAAGCGCATCTATCCTCAGTTTATATGTTATATTTTGTTCATTTTTGTCACATGCGTCTGTACATCTTCCCTTTCAAATACCAGAACCTTAGTTTTGTTCACATCTATATTAAATCCTTTCACTTCACATTCTTCTTTCATGCACGTGACTAGTGTCTGCAACTCTGCTTCTGATGGGGCTATAAGCACAGCATCGTCAACGTATAAAAGGCAGTTTACCATTGTACCATCGCGTATCATACCACTCATACTATCTTTCAATCTCTGGAGGCAACTGTCCAATTACAGCACGATCAGCTAGGCGGACATCACGCAGCCCTGTCTGACACCTCAACAGACTTCGAAACAGGGCGACATGTCACCATCTATCCTTACATTCGCTCTGTGGCCTGGATATAATAACCTCACAGCCTGCAGTAAGGGGTCCTCCACTCCGTATTCAGACATAAGACTACACAGTTTATTTCACACTACTCTATCAAAAGCTTTTTCTAGATCCACGAAAGCGCAGAAAACTTTCTGTTCTATGGGCAGAAACCTCCCCACGATATCGCGGAGCGAGAAATTCTAATTGATACAAACACACAAACAGACAAAAATTCTCTCTTGTTTTACTAATACCTAACTTACAAACAATAATTTGTGAATTAGCCCATTTATAGTTATGTTATAAATATCATAGTCGCCACATTTGTTTACATTATCGATAAAAATGAAAAAATAGTCTTTGATCCGCAGTACTGATTTCAGCGGTGTGATAAATGATAATTCACGACACTCACGTCGCTAAAAAAGTGTCCAGTTCGACCGTAATTTCAATCACTTTGCTACCGAAATTAAAACTCCACTTATGTTGTCTCAAACTAAAACTTCGGTCGGACAATAATAATTATGCAGATACATACGCTGTATCTCCAACGCTGTAGCCACAGAGGATGGAGTACCAAGCATCGCGGTTCTTACATACTTCTTTCGCCTCCTCAAATCTCATCATTCTTCTCAAACATTTTCGTCTAAGTATGCGAGTGCTTTTGCCATTTCCGTCAGCTAGCACTCCTTTACGAACGTCACATTTAGCTATCTAACTACTACACTATTTGATCTTGATAAGTCGGCCATGGTCTTCTTATTCTGTAGATTTTCTTCGTGAATCTTTCATCACTCATGCAAATATTTTAACACAACTTATTTTTCTTCTTTATTTTCGAAAGTAGACAAGGACTTTCGTGTGAAAGGACTGGCATCAAATATACATACTCCGTAATTAATCCATTACAGGTACACATTAAAAAAAAGTCAATCGTTGATGGTGCCAGGTCGAGACCTCTCTACAGTACCTGATGATGTCTTTATGAACGCTGCTGATGCGCAGGTTCATATCGTGGATATATCCAGGAATAAGTTGATTGCTGTTCCTAAAGGGTAAGACACATTTTAGTACAAAAGTTTTTATAAATCAAGGTTAAAGGTAAGATTAGAAAGCTAAGAAATTCTAACAATATGGGAAAATAGCATTAAAATTCTTCCAATAATACTTTCTCTTGTTCTGAAAAAATATGATAAGTTTAGTCCTTGGTCTATAAAAGGAGTTCGAATGATTTTGTTTAAAAATGAATGGACTTATTTATTCAATAAGTCTTCCTTCCAAAGAAATAATGTTAACCAGGATTGAAAATCACTGCTAAATCAAATCAATAACATTATCTTTTTTCCTGAAATGAAAAAAATATGTTGGTAGTCTACTTTTGCTGTAGAAGAGGTAATAATTTAAAACTTTATTGTATGGTAGTGAGGCCGGGATATGCTCAAAATCGAGTGAAGGTAAGATAAATGCAGTAGAAATGCGATCTCTTAGTGCGGTGTCACTCTTGCGGACAAAATAAGCAATTAAGAGATATGCAGTATGACAGAGTTGCACGACAGTGTTATTGTAAAAATGAAGAAAGGAATGCTAAGATGGTTCGGGCACATGGAAAGAATGAGTGATGAAAGACTGACGAAGGAAATCTATAGAGCAAAAGTGAATGGTAAAAGAAGCCAAGGAAGACGAAGGCTGACTTATGGAGATCAAATAGCTAGAGTGTTAGCCGATGGAAATGTCAAAAGCATTCGTGTACCTAGGCGAAAGTGTGTGAGGAAAATGATGAGATTTGAGGAAGCGAGAGAAGTATGTAAGGACCGCGATGCTTGGCGCTCCGTCCTCTCTGACTACCCCGTTGGAGATACGGCGTGAAGATATGTATTTATGTAAGAGGTAATAAGACTTTATGTAAAAATAAATCAACTTCATATGTATGTTTTACTCTTCTTTAAAATACAGGTAAAAGGTAAAAATCACATCCAAATCTAACCCATAATACTTTCTCTTTATTCATGTCAGACGCGCGTGGATTGAAAATCAATAAAACAAAAATTGAAAGAAATATTATTTTCAGGATATGTCATTTACGTGAAACACTCTCAGAGCTAATATTGTTTTCAAACAATATAGAAAACATTCCGCCTGAAATAAATTGCTGTGTTCATTTGCAATACTTAGACTTAGGAAAGAATTGTTTGACAGACCTACCTATAGAGGTAGGCGACTTGAAGAGCATAAGAGAGCTAGTTCTGTCTAATAATAAGTAAGTATAATCCATGATATCAACTATTTCATTTAACTGCTTTTTGTGACTACTCACAAAAGCCATTGTTTCTATAGAAATAAAAACTTATATATCTGATCAGTCACTGTAATCAGGCAGCCACCACTGTAACATTTTGGGAATGTGTCTAAAACTAGTCTTGACTTCCTTTGTTCTATGTTTGATCAGAAAGCTTCCTTCGTTTTATGTTTGATCAGAACAAGATGTACTGATGTGAAGATATTAGAGGTTGACTTTGTGAAGATGTTGTATGTAGTGATAATTTATACATATCCTATTTTTACATTTATCTCCCTAATGTAAACAAATGTGCAACTATGACACTAGTCACGTAATTAGAGATGAGCTAGTTTGCAAACGATTCAGTTGTTTTTATTTTATTTTATTTTTTTTTGTTTTATTTGGAAAACAAACAGCTGTATAAAGCTAAAAAACAAAACATACATATAAATCTAGTAGCCAATTACATGTTTTCGCATATTGCAACTAAGTACTTACTACTAATTATTATATAAAATTATAACTTATAAATAAATAAAAAATAAAATGATGATAATACATGTTTAAAAGATATAAACTTTAAAAGAAAACAAGACTTGTCATACTTATTAGTTATTAGTAAAACAAACATTTTTAGATTTTTTGACCGTTTGTGTGTGTGCTTCAATAAAAACCAACAGGAATTAAAACGGGATGATAAGTG
Source organism: Zeuzera pyrina (assembly GCA_907165235.1). Lineage (NCBI taxonomy): Eukaryota > Metazoa > Arthropoda > Insecta > Lepidoptera > Cossidae > Zeuzera > Zeuzera pyrina. The sequence goes on along the minus strand of OU015625.1, from coordinate 18,464,800 downwards.
TAAAAATTTGTATTTTTAAAAACCACTTAAATATAAAGAATGGGAGATTATGATTGTCTGCACATCGAAAACAATAATATTTTTCTGTTATTATTTTGTCTTACATTTAGAATGAATTGTGTAATTCACATATTAGAGTGACCCTGAGTGAACTGATTTATAACACTAATTTGATTTAGGAACATAAGGCAACCTTTAAGTGACATACAAATTAAAAACAAAATATTTAGTGTTATTTGTTAATACTTAATAGTTTCGTGTATATACGGAAAAGCACCGTTATTAGAGTGCTTCGTGTAATACGTCGGACCAACAATCGATGAAAATTTAGCTAAATTTTGGTTAGTTTCTTGTTTGTTTACATGAAAGTCAAAAATGAAAAAAATAATTATAATAGATATATCTGGGTAAAATTAAATCAGTTTGTGTTCATGTTGTCTCTATAAACATAAAGAAATAACATATTTATTCATTCAAGCTAATGTTTCTTGAAGTGTTCTATTCCAAAACTGGAAGCACTTAGAGTCACCTCAGTGATTTATCGGGAACTGTTTGATGTAAAGAGTTGAAGAAGTCATGAACATTAGAATAAGGTGCAGATTGAAAAAAACTATCACAATAACTTTATATTGAGACAGCTCTACGATCAACTTTGTGTTGCAGTTGGCAATATGGAAAATGAATTGCGTAAGCACGACTCGCACTGGCCGGTTTTATTTTAATATTACTTTTTGCCAGCGACTTCGTCCGCGTGAAATTAAAATAAAAGTAAAGTAATATCTTACACAGGGCTTAATCTATCTATTCTAAATGTCATCAAAATCGGTCCAGCGGTTTGGGTATGAAAGCCGACTAGACAGACCGGCAGACTCGCATTTATAATATTAAATATGGAAATATAGATTAAGTAGTGATACCTATGCAAGTGTGTTCTTTCCGCCCCTTACATAACGAATCATTTAAATGAATTGACTACTATGAATTAACCCCGAGTTATTGTTTCCCAGATACTCAAAAATACCAAGATGTGTTTACGAATTAGAAAATTTGGAAATATTACTAGTGGCTGAGAACCAAATAGAGGAAATAAATGTGTCCTCGGACGCTCTCGCGAAACTGAAGAAGCTAGCTGTTCTGGATTTGTCCAACAACAGCATACGCACTGTGCCACCTGAGTTGGGAAATTTCACACATTTAAGGTATGTGACTTATGGTTTAAATGACATAAAAAAGTTTCCATATTGGTCTAGGATAGAAAATACAGACAGGCCTGTAGCCCGTACCAGAGAATAAGGCTACGGTGCTCTTCATCTGTCGCAATAAGCGACTAAAGCAGCCTTCTTTGGTCCCTCGCTTCTTTCGGGGTCCCTCGGTTTCTTCGGGGCCGTCGCCTCCCTCCGGAATCTGTCGCTTCCTTTGGGGTCCCTAGCTTCTTTCAGGGTCCCTCGCTTACTTCGGCATCCGTAGCTTCCTTCGGGGTCCGTCGCTTCCTAGGGAGTAGTGATGGTTGCGGTTGTTAAACCCATGCGAACGACCGCTAGGAAGACGACAGCGCGTGTGGTCCGCGCTGTCTTGGCGCTGAGGCTGCAGGGGGCTCTGTCACTGCCCCCCAAGAAGCGCTTCGGCACAACGCGAGAGGGGCTGCGGTGCATTCCGTAGAAGTACCCGGCGCCCCTCGATAACACGCCGAAGTCAACCACCACAGAAGTTTTACAATACAATACACTCCAATATACTTTATTGCACCGTAAATATACAAAAACAAAAGAACCAAACATTAAAAATATAGTGCAAAAGGCGGTCTTATTGCTCAACAGCAATTTCTTCCAGGCAACCTTTGGGTTACAGGATATAGTTTATGAAAAGAGAAAGGCGACGGAGTTTTATTGGCTAAAAGCCCCTGATAACTCGGTGCCTTCTCCAAGGGGCTGGATAAATAAAGGAGAGAAAAAAAATATGTGCTAGCTTATCTTCCCATGCAGCGGGGTTTATCATAAACGTCGGAAACTCAACTTTCCGTATCCGACAGGAAACTTTTCGATGATTTTGTCTATGCGTGAGTCACAAATCTGAAATTGTGTTATATTTATATAATAATAATATCTTTATTGCATTCCATAATTATTGGGTCCTTACATATGAAATTGGCGTTTTGTACGGGAGGAATATAGAGTCAATTTTTTTTTTGTAAAATATATTTAATTAATCAAAGTATGCACCGTTGTTATCTATGCACTTTTGCCATCTCATAGGTAGTTCATTGATCCCTTTACTAAAAAAACCATGGGGGCGAGAATCAATAAACTCTTTGAAGGCGGCTTGGACTGCCGCATCGGAGTTGAATTTTTTTCCTTGTAAGAAGTTGTCCAAATTCCGGAAAAAAATGGTAATCTGTTGGAGCGAGGTCCGGGGAGTACGGTGGATGTCGCAGACATTCCAATTGTAGCTCATCTAAAGTAGTGGTTGTTTGTTGTGCAGTGTGTGGTCTTGCGTTGTCGTGAAGCAGCAGTGGCCTAGAGCGATTGACCAATCTCGGTTGTTTAGCAGCTAGTTCTTCCTGTATGGTTTGCAGTTGCTGACAATAGATATCTGCCGTAATCGTTTGGCCAGATTTTAGAAAGCTGTAGTGAACGACACCGGCGCTAGTCCACCAAACATTCACAAGTAACTTTTTCTGAGTCAATTTTCGTTCAGGGCAGGATTTGGCTGGGTCTCCAGGGTTCAGCCATTGCGACGAGCGCTTCCGATTATCGTACGGTATCCACTTTTCATCACAAGTAATGATTCGATTTAAAATCCCTTCATTATTGTGTCAGTTGAGCAAAGTAACACAGCAGTCGACGCGTGTTTGCAAGTTCGATTCACTCAATTCATGAGGTACCCATCGTTCAAGTTTTTTTACTTTCCCGATTTGCTTCAAGTGGATTAATACAGTTTTGTCACTTACCCCGAAGCCTGCAGCTATCTCTGAAGTGCTTTGTGATGGATCCGCTTCCACAATAGCCTTTAATTCTTCATTTTCCACTTTGGTCTCCGGCCGTCCACGGGGTTGGTTCTGAAGGTCGAAATTTCCAGAACGAAAACGTTGAAACCAAAAACGTACCGTGCTTTCTTTTGCGACACCAGCGCCGTACACATCATTAATCCTTCCAGCTGTTTCTGCAGCACTGGTGCCACGGTAGAACTCGTACTCGTAAATATACCGATATTTCATGTTTTCCATTGTGCGGTAATAAGCGACGCCAAAGAAAAAAATAATGAGGAAAAAACAAATGAATGACTGTTTTCGAAACTCAAATGTACCAGCTAAATGAATTTATAAATTTGAATTTGGAATTCTTGACCAAAGAGGAGATATTTCAGATCAAAGTGGTCAGTACGACAAAACGCTAATTTCATATGTAAGGACCCAATATATTACAATAATTGAATGGACCTTGAAATAGGTATTGCAATCCAAGAGAGAGGAAGCCTTATTTATTTTTTATTTTTTTACCCTACTGCCAATATATATATATATATATACTTATATAATTAATTATACTTATTATGTATATATTATATTTATTATGTCTGTATTATTATAGGTATATCATATTATATGTAGTCGTATTAACAAATCCAAGCTGTCGGATTGAATTTATGCTTTTCGACGATCGGCCTTTCCGCCACGGAAAGTTTCTGACGTCTGTGAATAACCCCCCAGGTCAAAGTTCAATATACCTATAAATAGTGTACGCGTTGGCACGTCTATCAGCCGCTATTGTTAGTATAATGGAAACATAAGCTGGGACTATGTTTTTTTCCCCTCCCAGTGCAGCATGTATGTAATGGACATAGGCATTTTAAATAATGATTAGATATTTTAGGATGTGTTTTAAGTCTCAGATATAATTCACCTAAAATTATTACAATTCCTGGTATAACTCCAATATTTTCTTTCTACAATATTAACTTTTCAAGTAATTGCATACCTACATGGAAAATAGTTTAAATTACATTATTAATGTTTCAGGTCTTTAGAGCTTACCGGTAACTGTTTCCGCCAGCCCAGACATGCTATTTTAGCAAAAGGGACCGCATCCGTGCTGTCATACCTCAGAGATCGCATACCTACCAACTGAACATACCATAACTAATTATATCGCAGATAACAAACACTGTGTTGCCATATAGCAAAAAAATTACCAAAGTATTTTTTTTGTACCTGACTCGGATTTCTTTTGCCCACCCATTTCCCTATTTTTTTGTTGATCGTTGTTTTAAAAAGTATTGTTGTGTTATTCCTTTATTTCGTTGTTATATTTTTAAATTATCGAAATGTTTTATTAAACAACCAATGCAAAACTAAAGAATTATTTTCTATTGGACTTATGCATATAAATGTGTTTAGTAAAATAAATATTAGGTAGCTAGTTGCCAAAAGTATTATTTAAGTCTGGATATACATATGTAGTTATTTACTATTTTTTGACACTGCGGTTTGTTGTATTTATTATTTACTGAGCTGTCACTCGGTGTTGCCAATTTTTTAACAAAGTAAAATTGTCGTACCAATGCTGATAACTGCGATCTCGTGTGTTTGTTGTTCATTTTATCATTATAGAATGAAACAGTGCTAATTGCCTTATTTGTAAACATTCCATAGAATCTCTATGTTTGTACTTCATATAGATATTTTTCAATTGCTTTTAACAGAACTATTTATATGATGGAAAGAGATGTGGGTACCAAAAAGAAAGTGTTAGTTTTTGAAAAGTTTAAAATTTACTATATATGTGCCTAGTTCATCCTAATATTTGAGTCTACTATGATTTTAATATGTTATACGATTCTAGAAAGTCAATCTTATAAATATTTTTATACGATTTGAAGACACTGTCGCTTGAGATCGCAAAAGTCGGCTCATTTTTGTTATATTTACGTTATGTAAAATTTTGATAATTTTACTATTGAATGAACTTTTTAAATTGTATTATTTACACAGTTTATACAATAATTTTGTAATGATGGATTTGTTGTTTATGAGTTTCACATATAACATTCAGTATGATTAAGGGTCAAAGGGTAATGTCGACTACGCTGTGCTTCGTTATTTTTTGAGATAAAATAGACATGAATGAATACAATTTCGCTTATAAAGTTCAAGAAATATTGAAAGCAGGTGATGTTTATTAATTAATTTAAATTAATTAGTAATTTTATTATTAATTAATTAGTAGTAGTAATTCTAAATTTTTTTACGACTATATTGCTATATTTAAAACGGTTTTGTATTCACTGAAACGACAATTTGTACATGACAATATTGTACAGCTTAAGTTGAAGCTTTTTCTTTACAAATGAAGGCAATTACTACAAATTAAGACCTAGGTCAAAATTCGAACTAAATTATTGATCTCCATAACCTTTTGATTTATCTTTTTAAATCTATTTTACATTATTTTTCACAGCAGCCTATTATTGCCCTTTCAATACATTGTTTCAGTTCGTAAAAAGTCTTTTGCAAAATTACTAGAGGACCCGTGATGCTCTGCAGCATTGTGTTGGTGTGAAATGCGAAGGAAGATGGAGGATTGACAATCATCTTTTAATTTGAGACTTCCCTCCAACTCAACCAAATTAAGTGGGCAAAAGCTTAAATGAAAGAGCTCGTTCCAGCGAGTGTTCTTAGACTAAAACGAACCGTGTAAATCAATTAGAATCAGAGATCTTAGATCCTAGAGAGAGAGAGAAGAATGATTACCAATGCTTGATGACAAATCTGTGTATCAAAATCTTTCATTTTAAAAAAATAAACAAATGGGTTGATTAGAACGGCCGGACGGACACCTAATAGATTTCATAATTTTTTTTAATGTATGGATTTCTACGGTGATATTAATTTCTTCTTTTCTCTTTTGCAAGATTTTAACTTTTGTTCTGTTATTTTGTTAAACTCCGAAACTACTAAACCGATCTTAATAAATGTATTCGATCACTATGTGTAAATATCCAACTTAAAAGTAGGATAGTTTTTATCTCGATTATTGACAATATTTAATTCAACGTATTATAAATACTGAGCTACAGCAACGCGTGGCCGGATCAGCAAGTATACCTATATAGGGTTAATTTAAAAATACTAATAACCTCATAGTATTTTGTACTACTACGTTGTACATTATCTCCAATTACTTTTGTTTTACGACTTTCAAAAATTCATAAGTTTTTTCTTTCATACAAGAATAAAAATACATTAAATGTTTCTGAAAATGGCACCTGCTCTACCCGGTCACTAAAGCGGCACACGCACAGCGCGGCGCTAAGGCCCGGTGCGCTTGCACTGCACCATTATGTACTCGTATACGTACAGAGTAATTACATTTCAGACAGTACAACAAAACTTAACAAATATGTTTTGAGGAACGTATTGAGTTTTGAACAAATTCGTAAAACAAAAGTTGTTAGGTATGTTGACAGGAACTTATCACTAAGAGGTTATTCGTATTTTTAAAATAACCCTGTATATGTCTTAAAATTATATCGTAAGTAGTCGATAATATCCTTATTTACACCGTGTTCACAAATCACGACATTTATAATTTGAACTTATCGCATCGCACAATTCTCAGTGTTTTGTTAAGTGACTTTATGTAATAAGTTTAATTTAATTATGCCAACAAAAAAAACAAAATAATTTCAAAATGTCATTGTAAATTAAAATAATAAGTACCATAATATATGTACGTTGTATCTTACCTTAAAATTAAATTTTATTGGTACTGTTGAGGTTCATTTTTATCACGTCGGGGTCACCAATGTTGAGCCATCTCCTGTACTGGGCACCGGAAGAATAACTTCGTAAATAAAAATGATTTTTGCTTGATAAATCTTTATATTATATTTTCACACACAATTGATCTGTAACACGGCACGGAGGCTATTATCACTCTGTGGACACAGAGTTGTCAACATTACAGCGATAGCAGAATCGTTACTAATTAATCTGTGGCAGAATCTTAGATTATGTATCAGAGCTATTCGCGAGACATCAGTCGTCTCCACGCCGCTTTATAGATCAATTGCGTCTGATAATTTAATATAAAGATTTATCAAGCAAAAATAATTTTTATTTACGAAGTAATTCTTCCGGTTCCTAGTACAGGAGACAGCTCAACATTGGTGACTCCGATGTGATAAAAATTAACCTAGACATTGGTGACGTCGACATGATAAAAATGAACCTCAAAAGTACAATAACAATAATATTATGAGAGAAAAGGTACTTATAAGTACTTGAATAATGCAATCTTTTGATAGCAGAACTTTAAAGTTATAAACAGTATTATAGTCATACCACAGATAGTTGGTTACTAGCGTATTATGATAGTACAATCACTATCAACATTATTTTGTGCTTTTTAGTACGGTAGAAATAGAAGATACTCGAACATTATTATTAGTAAATTAATAAAAAAATACTGTCAAATTTACTATACTTAAATATGTATAACTCGTCTTTGTGATAAAGTACATACTGTTGTGAAAATGTTGCAGAGTATCTCGTATTTCTACAATGTTAAGCGCGCTCTACATACTCAACGATAGGTTTCGGCGCGCATTTTGCCGAAATAAGCCGAGACCGAAAGACGCTCTGCTGCTGTAGCAGTATGCGGAGTTGTTACTACAATTGTTCATTCATAAAGAAATGGTCAAAAGGTCTACACCAATAGAGACTAGACTTCTACAGTCTCTACCAAAGATATATTGCATTGCATAAGAGTAGAGAGTACTTATGTGAAGCGCGTCTGGCATATTGTTCATATTTCTAAAATGCCGAGTTGTGTTTTATTTTGCAAAATTAGGGTTAAAAACAAAAAAGTTACGTATCAAATACCTTACGTAAAGTGAGTATATAAAAATCGTCATAATATTTTCATTTTAGTTCTAAAATGTATGTATGTTGAGCGGGCTTTAATATAATATTTACCTATAATATACATGTATTATCCAATTATTTTAAAACATTGAAGAATATGATGTACCTTTTAAAGAAATATCAGTGTTACTGTGCTGTCTGTACACTAATTTCTTGTTTTCCAGTTAGACATATTGCAAAATTAATTTTGTTATCCTTAAAATAATATCATCTCATGGTCAACAAAATGCATACAATATTAATACATTATGCTTTAATATAAAATTGAGTATTATTTAAAAAAGCAATAGTAATCCGCACGCTAATTACCTAACTCGCAGTCAGCTTGTGAGATGCGACGGTCAAGTGTCGCGCGATATTTGCTGTCAAAACGAGAATTTGTATAATGGCGCTATACCTACTGCGAAAAGTACATTTTACGGTCATTGCGCAATAGACACGCAATCATCATACATGATATCAATTTTTTTTGCAATTGGTTACCAGTTCCGCAATAATCGCGTGATTGTCGCTGTTTGCTCTGTCGCTACTGTTCGGCAGTCTTATTACGTAACTTGCAGACAGCATGTATAAGCCAATATCGCGCGATATCTGCTGTTAAAACGAGAATTTATGTAATGTCATTTGTATAGGGCGCTAAATTTACCGCGAAATGGTAGTTTACGTTCATACAATAATAGACACGCAATCGTTATACATGATCTAATCTAATTATTTATTACAATTAATCACCGGTCGCGCAGTGATCACGTGGATGTCGCTGTCTGCAAATTTTTAGGTAATAACCCCGCGGCTTCGCCTGGGTACAGTTTGGTTTTTACATACATTTTTGTTTGTTTTTCCAGTACTTCATTATCAGATCTTAACTAAATCGAAGTAATCCTGAAGATATACTCTTTTACATAGAAAAAAATTCATCATAAATGGTGAGAAATATCGCTTGACTTGCGCGCTACGTAAAAAATATTAGTTATAGATGAATTGACAACCCCTTCCTTTTTTGAAGTCTGTTTTAAATAATGGTTTACATTTTTCAAAATGTTTAATGAATTTCCACTTTCATTGAGATCTAAGATTGAACACGCGGCTATCGATACTATCCCCACATTCACACAAATACTTTCCGGACGATACATGAAATTCAGACTGATTACCATCTATCTATATAACCAATTCATTAAGACTATTCCAATGAGCCCCAACGCAATACTTCTGCTTGTTGGTGAGAAGTGAGAAGCATTCGTTCAAGGTTACCATGTTATTTTAATATTATTGAAGTCACAGGATACTAAATTTCAAATCGATTTCAGACCAGTAGAAGTTGCTCACATCCCTTCAACAACTACCTACTTAAAAGAGAGCTGATGACTCAAACGCCTGAATAGATTTTCTTGAATCATATTTGATTGTTACGAGCTGTGGGTAATAAGAGCCGGGTAAAGAGTGCAAAGAGATTTTCCTTCTTATAAACAGATGTCAAGAACAGACGACCTTAATTACGGCGGTTTCTAGTCTTCATAGTCGTCCTTCGAAGTAGGTACTCGCGTAGTAATCACCGAAGATGCACACTTCACACACAAACAACGTTTCCGAATCCCAGAAGTCTTCTATCCAAAGTCGTCGCAGTAGTCGTCGTAGTGGTTTTCGCAATGTACTTGGATGTCGCCCCGATATATCCCTTTGATCGATAGTAAAAAAACTGACTTAGCGGCGTACATGGAGCTCTATAGTCCAATAAAATGAGGGTGGAAGTTTATAGAGCAAACCCGAATGCTAGTAATAATAACGCATAGAATTAAAGATGGTGGAACTTTCTAGTTAATTACACTCACTAACAATAATTCGACATTGTTCCCGACGCCGCCTGTTTGCATGAGCCATATACCAGTACCTAGGCGAGGGGTGACCCAGTTTTACTCGGTGTGTTACAAAAAAAATAAAAAAAAAGTCTGACCACATTGCAGGATTTTAACCCGCGTATTTTAGCTTGGTAGATCTACGCTCTAGCCACTGTACTACTGAGAAGCTTAACTCTGTTGTGAAATCAGAAGATACACTCTTCTGATTTCACAACAGTAATGTAAGAGTAGTAAAAGAAACCAAGGAAGACCAAGGCTGACATATATATAGATCAAATGGCTAGAGTGTTAGCCGACGGAAATGTCAAAACACTCGCATACCTAGGCGAAGATGTGTGAGGAGAATGATGAGATTTGAGGAAGCGAAAGAAGTATGTAAGGATCGCGACACTTTGCGCTCCGTCATCTTTGACTACACCGTTAGGGATACGGCGTGAAGATATGTATGTATGTATATTAAATAATACATCTCCATGACTTTTAGCCATAGACTATAAATAACTCCAAAGCTAGACGCCGTGTCCGAGCAGCAACGGTGAATTAAATCAGATAACCTGACTCGCTTGTACACACGACAGACATTTATTATCAGATAAGCTGATCGGTCGCCATTTTGTTAGACAACAGCACCCACACATTTATATTTTTATTAAAAAAAAAACAAAAAGTCTGACCACATTGCAGTATTCGTAACCGCTCACTTCGGCGTGATAGACCTACGCTCTAGCCATTGTGCTATTGAGAAGGTAAACTCTGCTGCAAAATTAAAAAGTTTTGAGTTAGAAGTTTTAATGTGTGAAAGACGGAGAAAACGATTTTTCCCAGAATTGAAATCTAGCAAATCGATTTCTCGCTTCCCTCAACCCCTATGTTGTAAATTTCGTCGAAATCGCTGGAGGCGTTTTCGAGTAATCGACATAACATATAAAATATATATATACTAGCAAAGCGACCGGCTTCGCACGGTTGTATAGTGTGTTATACGTAGGTCGTATAACTATAGAATGTCTCTATATACAATGTTTAGAGCTGTTTATTCATTAGACGTCACAAACTGATTGCCAAAATATTATATTTAATTACCATCGATCTGAATTTAGTCAAGATCAGTGTATGAATGTCAACCTATGGTATGTGTAAACTACGTCGCAATATTTTAAATCTCATGAAAGAGTGATAGTTCCGGAAGTTAAGCTAGATTTTTAATGAATTTATAAAATTCGTAACTTATTTGAAAAACAAATTACATAGATAATTGACTACCTCGTTCGGTTCTGTTCCAGTCGGGTCAATTTAGGAAAAACGAACTTTTCTTGATTGTCTCCGGTCGGGGTGTAGTGGCAGACGCCTCTAGTAGTTGTCGTGTGGTTCTCTTTAATAGCACAGGGAATGCCACTGTATAGTAAATATCTGTGGGGAATGCCCTAGTTTGAGACCAGATGATCGGTGTGTAATATTGTCTGGCGCATTTATTTTTAAAGTTATATTATTTAACTACTTATTGTGATATGTATATGTAGATATATAAGTACTAGGTAGGTATATGTTCCCATAGTTTGCCGTTCCACTTAGTACAATAAACACAAATAGCTTGTAGGCGTAGTAATAAATTTTGGGGTGGCTTTAAACTCTACTCAATGATTTGACATCCCGCTTGCACCAACGATTTAATAGTTGGTGCAAGCAAGATGTCTAATTCTTAAATCAAGTTTAAATGGTGCAAGCCAGCCTTTTACTCGTATTCATAAAAGTTACCTACATCTAAGTAATATATTATTATGTACAGGTATCTATTTACAGTAGCTAAATAACTAAGTAAGCTGTATAGTATTTACAATATTTGAACATATTACTTATGTACCTACTTACAGGTTTGACTTTTAGAAATGTAAGTTATAGATTGTTATGAAATGTGTCACTTGCTTTGTTGCTTTATTGCTAAATTTTTTTACTAATAAATAAAACACGTATGGGGTAGCAATTATAAACAATAAAAATCATGTGGTCATCAAACTCTTAATCAGATCACAGATTAAGTAATTGTAGCAAATCGAATTAACGAAGTGAACTAAGTGAATAAAACATGTGATAAACAATGTCATCAGCTATCTCATTTCCAATTTGCAAAATCGATAGCTGAGTTAGTATACGGACTACACAGTAAATGCAATACATGGCGAAATAAATAAAACACTGGATTTGGAGGCCTAAACTAAAAACTTGGTAAATTTCTAAAAAACTGTAAATCTACAGTTAAAACTGAGGTTAAGATGCCCGTCATTTAAGATGAATTAAATTTAATTTGTTAATTTATTTATTCATATTCCCATTTATAACAAATATACAGCAAACAAACGAAAACAATGATACCCGCAGAAGTATGAACTGTGTTGCGGATATCAACGCCTTGACGATTGAAAGATTGATACGCCCTTTTTTTTGCGTCAGGAAATACTTTATGCATCCCGTCCTGCCGAGGGGGTGGCAGGGGGGTATGTGGGACTCCACGGCTGTAAGGTGCAATGCCGGGCTACCCACTAAAACCTGACGGTGTTCCTCCGGGGCGCCTGATGCCGTGGCAACGGATACAGTTTTGTATTCTTCCGCGACCCCGGCGGAAGATTGATACGCCCATACCCCACTCCGATCGGCCGCAACTCCAAAGGCGCCTTTGCTCGCCTTTTACGACAGATGGGAAACACTGTAGACTTTTAAGGTCGCGCCACACAGACGCGGAGAAAAGGCGGAGGCGGATCTCCACAAAACTCCGCGTAACTCAACTGCCGTCCATACGGTGTCATCATCACCCATCATACGGAACATAGCCTGTCCCTGTGGATTAGAGAGATAATTATGATCTTAATATTTGTTATTTGAGGACGTTTTAAAAATTCTGTTAAACATGCATTTAACATTTTTACTAACAATATTAGATAAAGGTACTTATTCCAATTTCAGCGTTTATTCATTCTACGCATGGAACACACGTAATAATAAAACATTACACATAAATATAAACATATAGGTACCTAGCTCTGCTTGGTCGTCACATTTACATAACAATTAGGAGGTAAGTACAATGCATATAATCAAATTAACATAATAGATTGACTTTGTAGGTCATAACAAAATTGATAGGTAAAATGAGTAAGTACTACCTACATATGTAAATATAAAATATATACCGTTTTCTAAATATTTATACAATTATGGATAATGGTTCATGACTAAATATATTATGTTCAATTGTTGAGCTATGTGAGTATACCTAATTCAGCAGCGTCATAGCCCTGCCCAGAGAAAAAGGTTACGGTACTCCCCTGATTAAAGAAGCCTTCGAGATTGCGGCCGATCGGATTGGAGACTCCGGACGTCCATCTATGTGACTCCGAGAAAGACGACAGCAGAAATTAGCGTCTGTACTATCGTAACCCGAGAAGTGCTACGGCACAGCGTGGGAGAGGCTCCGATGCGCTCCTTAGGAGATGCCAGAGCGTCTCGAACGAGTTAACGCACGGAGGACTACCACCGGTAATAGTTTTGGCGAGTAAAAGCAAAAGCCCTGTACAACCTAATCTCTCCTCAGAGGGCGATCAGTTAAAAATTACTTGACTTCCTACAATTTTTATTCAGTACAGCAATTATTTATCATCCTTGTATTCGCTGCCTCGTATTCGTATGCCTTTGTATGCCTGCCTGCCTTGTATGTGTATGTTTTATTCTGCTTTGTATTCGTATTCCCTGTTACATTCATTGATGTATAAAGATAAATATTAAGTAAGTACAGGTTACCTCAGAAAGTTTTCTGTGCTTATGTTGATTTAGAAAAAGAATTTGATAGAGTAGAAGTGAAGAAACTGCGGAGTTTCCTGCTTGAATATGGCGTGGAGAGCCCCTTACTGCGGGCTCCGCGGTTTTTATTTCGAAGCTACAGAGCCCGTAGTAAGGGTAGATGGTGACGTGTCGCTCTGGTTCTAAGTTTATTCAGGTGTTAGACAGGGCTGTGTGATGTTATCTAGCTATTCGTGCTCTATTTGGACATTTGCCTTCAAACATTAGGTGGTATGAGCAGGATGATGTGTGGTAGCTCAGTGGTAAACTGTCTTTGAAAGGTACTCTGTAGATGCTGTGCTTCTAGCACCGCCCATTGAATTAGACATTATGTAGGTATCTCCGGATTCAAAGTTTGATATGATTCGATACCGCATGCGGAGTCGAAACCATCAATGATTCACATAGAAAGAATTAGTGATGAACGATTCACGAAGAAAATCTACAAAGCGAAAGTTAGTAGTAGGTAGGAGAATTCACAGAAGAGCAAGGCTAACTTATGAAGATCAAATAGCACTCGCATATTTTGGTGAAAATGTGTGAGGAAATGATGAGATTTGAGGAGGCGAAAGAATGATATATACCTACTAGTACCGCGATTTCACTCGATCCTCCCGTCTGGCTACCCTGTTAAGCATACAGCGCAAGGATATAAATGTATAGGTACCCATAGGTTCAAAAAAGATTTCAACTTGATGAGTTACATTCTAAGAAGACGGCGCGGCGGCGGTTGATTTCCTGTAGACGGATGTTTTTCCTTCATCCTCATCAATTTATGCAAATTACCTGCTACACGGACGGATACAGTTTCGTAATATCGAAAAGTAAAACAGTAGTTATCACATGTAAACACAGTATAAAACGTACAATCTATGGTAAAAACGTCGAAGGTAGTTAAAAGCCCGCATACCCTATTGCAAAACCGCGGTCTGGGCGTCGTCGCATGTTATTATTGTTCGGTTTCACTATCGTTTGTCGTTGACTCGTCAGTCGTCACTCCATTGTAAACTCTAGTCTAAAGCCATAATAAACTGCAAGGTCGCGGTGGGCAGCGAGTGGGGATCGGCCACATGACACATGCATTTCAAGTTTATCGTAGTTTCAGTAGCCGTGGATAAAAGCCTGCCGGACGTCTGCCGGAAAATCGTGGAAAATCTCGCACAGTGCATTTTTAAACAATTGTTTGTGTTTACTTAAAACAAATGCAATTTAATTATTTACTCTTCACGCTAAAGAGCTAATCAAGTGAATCCTGTTAATTTAATTTATTTTGTAAAAATAAACGACACTGCAGATTAGATACACAGCATATATTATATAATATTGAGAATCACATTTTAAATACTTAATTTTAATATTATACATATATTATAATACCTATATTTTCATCACACATTCGTTTGAAATAAAGTGTTTATCCAGCTGTTCCTTAAGTAGTAAGTATAACGCGTGGTGAATTACACAAATGGTTCATCATCCTATGAACAAGAACTAGTTAAATACTGCCTTTCAGTATTGTATGAACCTTTAAGGCGACAGAACTGTGCCCGTAATATTATGTGCTCAAATGTAACGAACTAATTATGTTTCCAATGTCTGTCTGCAGTTTCACATAGTGAACTATGAACATAGTATAAAGTTTTTTTCAATCATCAGTTTGCTATACAGATTCGTTATTAAACTGAATAAATGTGTTCAAATGTGTTCAGAAAGAAATATTATGAAGCCAAATGGAATTCTAATTATTTTTACGACTTTTACCTTTATTCGCAGTAAGTATTTTTATAATGTTTTTAAATTGATTTATATTTTAGATGTAATATATTTCATAAAATCATTTTAATGTTGTACATTAGTCTTCTTATTCAATGAGGCTTCTTAGTTTTGAAGAATTAATCCACATCTCAATATTTCAAACCTATCTCTGTAAGTTGTTAGATATTACAGAAAAATGAAATAAGTAGAGAAAACATACTCATTTGTTAAAAGGGTCGCTCTACACTACAATTCCATTTCTTGTTTAAGAGGTGTAACCGTCGAATAATAATTGATAAACGAAATAAATTTATATGGGATTCTTAATCACTATAACTAAAACGGTGTTTACCCTCAGTAGGTACATGAGGGGAAATTTCTAACTTAAGAAACACACTTGTTACTCCACCCCACTTCCGTATTAATTTGGCACGTTCTACATCTCTAAAGTCTACTTGGACAAAACAACCCCGGCTGTAAAGAGTTGCCGAAGATTGACAAAGATTTTATGCACAGCAGCAGTTACATCACAATGCAGCGAACGTCAGGCTCAAACCTTTGTCCGATGGTCGGGCGTAACACCAGAAAGAATTCCTCCAGTATTCGTATATTCCGCCAGCGGTGATGAAGAGTCTCTTACTGGTGCATGCCTGGCTAGGTGTCGGGAACTGGAAGACTGTGCAGGTAAAATCATTCTAATTTACGTTGTTACTTAAAATGTACAATGGAGTTTATAATTATTTACATATAAAAGTGATCAGCTTTTATTTTTATTTTTGTTTAACAAGCTATAAACAGACCTAGTTAAATCCCTGCGTCTAAGTTTGATCTGTCGTGATCGCCTAGTGACATTGTTTATTCTATGTAAGTACTACGCAAGTCACACTAGATCTGCATCACTGTAACCAAAATTGGGTTATTGTGATGGCCACTATGTTATTATAAAACACCACCTAGTCCCACTGCGGTACAAGAAACACGGAGTGACGTGTTCAACCTCCTCCGGACTACATGAGTGCACATCAGTGGTCATAACACAATCATACAAAATGTGCATAGGCGTTTCATCCGCCTTTGGCGAAATCAGCACATTCTTGTGCCGGAGAGCCTCACGTTAGACATGTGCTTATTTACGCAACAATGTCCAGTAAATGCTCTACCCAAGATTCACAAGTTGCTCCAACTCATTACCGTAACACTAGAAGACACCTTGCTATCCTTTATGAGCTTGAGATGAGCTTTGGAATGCTCCTGGCCTAGAATATTCTCCCACAAGTCTTTAACACAGGATGTCCACAAAATCAGTTGAGCCTGGCTTTTGGGAATCACACAAAAAGTTTCTGGACCGAAAAATACGATTTTGGCTCGGACCCTAGCGAATTCGTCGACATTTTCGTAGCCTGCCTAGGGACATTACACTATTGTCAGTTTGCATAAAAGTCACCAATGGGTAACCGAAATATTCAGTACCTATCTGACCCGAGATGGGATCTACAGGATACAAGTTCAATCTAGACATTTTCTATAAACTTGTATTTCCTGAATACTATGCAATAAGTAGATATCTACTAGCATATGTATATACCTATTAGGCTAGAAATAATATTAAAGACACAGGAATCTCTTTCAGTAGGTCTCGTAAAAGAAGTTCTTTTACAATAAGAACAGTTCAATATGAACTCCATGTTCTATGAATTAAATCCACTAATGAAATGTAATTACACATTAGCGTGATCAAAATCAATCAGCATCAATTTTAACAATATTGATAGGTACCCTAAGCGAGATTTTTACAGTCCTTCGTTAGTCTGGTTAACACGCGCAAAGGTAATAGGCACATTTACTTAACATAAATTAAATGAGTGCATTATAAATATCTAAGTCTACTTTAATTAATTATGTGCGAGGGCACAATATAGCTAAATATAACTCCTTTCAAGAGTTTTCATTTCCACAAAAAAAATGGAAAAGTGAAACCCTACTCTGGCCGAATCCGCCGAACGCTTAACAACTTATATTTATTTGCAAGACCAATTAGCAGAGTATTGCTTGCTACGTATTTCTCTGATTGAACAAGATGACGCGCGCCGCACGGACTTCCGCGATTTTACCACGAAATCGGTCAACCAATAAAAGTGCAAGGTTTTAGCAGAAGAAATACTTAACTCTGTCATTGGTAGATTGATATTTCCCGCTAAAAATTGGTCTACCGCTCAAGTATATTGGGGCGATGGGGCGACTTATATTTTGGGTAATACTATACTTACCTAAATAATTAAAAAAAATATCATCTTTTAATTTTGCTCTATATATATATACATATTTAGAAATATGTATATGTATATATATATTTAGAAGTAATAATAACAATAATAGTCCAGACAATTACACAGATTGTGTGACCCCAAACTAAGCAGTAAGCTTGTACAGGGTTACCACACAACGAACTTTGGGGGAATTCCCAGTAACACCCAGACTACAAGCCAATTTATTAAAAGAAAAGTTTGTTTCCTAAATTGACCTGACCGGGGATCGAACCCGGGACTCTAGCTTGAAAAGCAGATGCCACTGCACCAACGGACCAGTCAAATGAAACAACATGAAATAAGAGTTAAATACCTACAGTTAATTATATTATATTTACCCAGGCGTTGCTGTCGCTTACGGGAGAGGCAACTGCCATGGCGTTGCTCATTCCACAGACATCGTGCTGAAAGCTGATAACGATGTCTCCTTCTTCAGGAAGATATGCTTGGAACGTGTGTAGGCTTACATATCAGCATTTTTTCATTACTTTTTAGTCTAATTATTAAAGTATGCCTTAACTACTATAACTATAATAGATGTAAAGTAGAAAAAATGCAAGCGATACGTTGTCTTCTATTTTTACATACCTATACCACAATCTAAAGATTCTCAAAAAAAACCTAATTTTTTCTTACACTGTACCTATGCCTAAAGATACATGTATACATAGATAACATGCATAAGGTTTTTTATACTTAAAAAATACCTATTCAATTAGAATATTTTTAGGTAAGTATATACTTATTCTTTTAACTATTGACTAATTTTGTAGCTAGACTAGACAAAGTTTTCTTTCCGTTAGTTATAAGTTAAATGCTTTAGTACTATCTGCATATTTACGTACCTACATACATAGATAAAAACAAAAAGGTATTTTCAAGCCAAGAAAATAATTAGTTACCAACACCATTTTATTGTCTTACAAAGAAGGAGTTTGGATATGGTTAGGACAATACAAAAAGCATTGCCTTTGTTAGACATTAATCAAAAAGTACTTATTTAAATCAATCCAAGTAATGATTTTAGTGTTAATTGTGTAAAAACTCGCATCATTTTGTGTTAAAATATGTTTATAAGGTATGTTGTTCGCTAGTGTCAGAAGACTGTGGTCTACGTTGGTGGGCGCTAGAGAGTACTCCGGGATACTACTTACACACAGAAGGATCTTCCTTGAAGACTATTTTCAATATCACTGCCCAGGCGTGTTACGAGGCTGTCTTGCCTACACGTAGAACACAAAAATACCGGTATGGCTTAGTGAATACATCGTCCGACAATTTCATTTTAATTTTTATGGATTATGTTTTAAACTTATTGAGCTTAAATTGGGTTCAAGATTCTCGTAGTAGTAGTTGCTATTGGAGAAAATAATAACTACATATATTCAATGAAACGCTTTCCATTTGTGAGAAAATCATTGTTAATTATTGTTCGCTTTTTATGACAGTTGGATGTCAAACGTAGTGATTACTTACTCAGTGGTTGGATGCGTTTAGCTGTCATTGGTTTAGCTAGAAGTTTATAATCACTGAGTGAGTAATCACTACGTTTTGTAATCAATATATTTTTCTCTGTGTTTATAATCCCGAGATTTTTTCTACCACACCTTCCAATAGCTTCTTTAAGGCTGAGAAAGGCTGTTCTATTTTTTTTTTATTATTTTCATTTTTAGTTTTTAATGCACCTTTTACATAGATAGTTTTCAGCGGGTTATTCACAAACGTTGGAAACTCAAGTTTCCGTATCCGACAGAAAACTTATCGATGATTTTGTCTATACGCGATTCACGAATCCGAAATATTATTATATTTATATTATATGTATATCATATTATAAATAGTCGTATTCACAAATCCAAGCCGTCGGATTGAATTTATGCTTTTCGACGATCGGTCTTTTCGCCACGGAAAGCTTCCGACGTTTGTGAATAACCACCCAGGTTAAAGCGAAGTCACCTATAGTCGATTCTGTATAATAGTAGGTAAATATGTTAGTTAAATATGAAAGCAACATGCCTATTTTTGTAATTTTGAGTAATATTTTACATTGATTATTTTGACTACATACTAGAGATGAAATAACACTACAAAATCCGTTAAAAACGAATCAGAAAACAACCAAGAAAAACCGTAGGAAAAATCTATTTTTATATGGTTGTTAAATATTATTTTAGCGGTTATAAGTTTTTTTGGGCGTCACCCCTAAACGGATAATATCCGCTGCGGGCCGCCCCTGGCACCCACTCCTAGCTACGTCACCGATTATGTTACTGGCTTGGGTGTTTTGTTTATTATTTTTAATATATTAAATGCTATTAAATAAATACTAGTAACGTTAAGTAGTGGCAAAGAAGGATAAATAATAAAGTAACTAGGAATTTAGTTATAGATAAATTCGTATTTTATAATTGTTGTGGTTGAATATTCAGTTATCTTACTTTGTTTAAATCTTTTATCCAGTTCAGCGCAATGGGTAAGAGTTGAAGGACTGTTCGATCCAGAACAGATTAAAATATCCAGCGCAGACATCGGCAATTGTATTTTAAGTGAGGAGGACAAGTTTACGGAACCAGAGTCATACAGGGTGTCCAATTACTACACTTTCTATATTGAAAATCAATGCAGACATGACTGTAAGTTGATATTACGACTTAATTATATGTACATATTTAGTACATACATATAATCACGCTTCTTTCCCGTAGGGGTAGGCAGACACCACTTCTTTCCACTTGCTATGATCCTTACATACTTGTTTCGCTTCGTCCACTTTCATTATTCCCTTCATACATGCTCTTCGGTTTAGGGTACTCTTGACCTGGCCTTTTTTCAAGACGTCCTTGATTTGGTCCCGAAACGTCCGCCTAGGTCTACCACTGCCAACACTTTCATTCACACTCGCCTTATACACTTTTTTCGTCAATCGTTCTTCATTCATTCTCTCGACATGTCCAAACCATCTCAGCACACCTTTCTCAATTTTTGTCACTACATCTTCTTTCAGACCACAACGTTTCCTTATCTCATTATTTCTTATCCTGTCACTCAGTTTAACTCCTATCATACTTCTTAACGCTCTCATCTCAACTGCATTTATTTTGCTTTCATGTTTCTTCTGCCATATCCAACTTTCACTTCCGTACATGAGTGTCGGAATCAACACCCCCTCATGCACAGCCAAACGAGCCTTGTTAGACACCTTCCGACTGCTCATAAAGGAGTGCAAAGCTCCATTCACCATGTTTCCTGCATTCACTCTTCTTTCAATATCACTCTCAACTTTCCATTTCTTGTAAACTTTAAACCCAGATACACAAACTCATTCACCTGTTCAATTTGTTCATCTCCAATCACGATATTGCAGTCTGTCACTGCCTCATCTCTTTCAAACACCATCACTTTCGTCTTCTTTGCATTCATCTTCATTCCCTTTCTAACAAAAGCTCCACTCATAGCAGTTACCATCTCCTGCAACTCCTCGGCCGAAGACGCAAGTAATACTTGGTCATCAGCATAGAGAAAACATTTTACGAGTAACTCATTCATTCTTAACCCACTTTCATTCTCTTTTAAATCTGTCAAGCAATTGTTCATGAACAGATTAAACAGCCACGGTGACGCTACACATCCCTGTCTAACACCTTTTTCGATATTAAACCATTCAGTGTATGCCCCGTTTATCCCTACACAAGCACTGGAATCCCTATAAAGAGATTACAATGCTCGTATGAGGATACTGCTTAGTTATATCCATAAATTATAACAATATGCTATAATATCAAGTAAGTAGATATTCACAGTCTGGCCAAAAATACTGTAATAATAAAAAAACCAATAATATTGAAACCTGTCATTCTCATATGAATATTCATAGTGTTATCTCATTTTCGCGCCAATCTTTGTTAAATAATCTTCTGATATTAAAATTGAGCGGGGTGATTGCAATGCAATTGAAATGCAATTTTTCAAACTCTCCGTCCATTTGGTATTAATCTAATGTTTGTGTACCGAGCTACTGATAGGTATAATGAAACGTCCTCTGTTAGTGGCAGAAAAAGATCTGGTTGTCCACGTAGCATTCGTACTAAAAAGGCGATCAAAGCAATGAAGGAAAGAATCCTAAGAAATCCTGTCCGAAACCAAAAGATTTTATCTAGGGAAATGAATATAGCACCCAGAACCATGTGGCTTATTTTAAAAGATGACTTATAACTTGCAGCTCATAGGAGACGTACTGGTAATTACTTAACCAATAATTTAAAAATGAATAGGGTGGTAAAATCAAATCAACTTCTTAGGCGGTACGCAAAGGGAGGTAACAGAAAATTTTATTGACTGACGAGAATTTTTTTACTATCGAGTAACATTTAAATAAGAAGAATGACCGAGTTTATGCTCAAAGCTCTAGGAGAGGCTTCTCAATTAGCTAGTAGGGTTCAAATTATCTGGCTTCCGTGATGGTTTGGTGGGGTGTTAGCTATCAAGAGTGACTGAGCTATATTTTTTTGTAAAAACGGTATCATAGCATCGGCGTAATTATACGAAGATACAATTCTTGAGAAGGTCTTCAGAAGAATGGTCCTTTCAGCAAGACTCAGCACCGCGTCATAGAGCTCGATCCACACAAGCGTAGCTGGAAAGGAACGTTTCTGACTTCATCAGAACTGAAGATTGGCCGACATCTAGTCTTAATCGACTTGATTATGATCTATGGTCACTTTTAGAGAGTATGGTATGTTTTAAACGTCATGATAATTTGGAGTCCCTAAAATATTCCATAAGATTGGCAGTGGCGAATAATCTCATGGAGAAAGTGCATGTTCGTTCGGTTTATACTGACAAAGGTTCGCTTTATACTGACAAATTTATGCGTGGACGAACTTTAATCTTCTAGCTCTAATTACAGTAGAAAACTAAGTTAGAAAGAATGTACACTAATAACTATTCTAAGCTTAGTTTAGAGCCCGCATCCGCGCACAAAAATTGTGTCTGAAAATGCATAAAATTAGAAACGAGATCGAAATTGCACGGCAAATTTCAAGGTGTTTCGTGAGTCGTACTTATACAAAATTAAGTTTGTAACTTACTTAAAACCCTAAAAAACATTTACATACTTAATTTTTCATTAAGTATTCGATGTAATATTCGGGGTGGTCTGATACCGAAGTAATATTTATTTGGTAATTCTGCGTTTCAGCCGCGTTTCCGGATTACTAGAATCCGCAGCAGTAAGTAACTTTTACTTCTATGCTATTAATGCTTAGAGTTATTTATTTTCTACTACAGTTGAGTCCTTTAAATCAATTGAATTAGCAAGTCAGTTTTCGACGTAAAACACACAATTCAAGTATCAGTGGCCGAAAACTAAATGTGTTCCGCTTTTAGTCAAATATTTGGCCATCTATCATTTTATATGGAAATCATAACGGCCGAAAAGTAAAAGTGCAATTTATTATGTCATATTTTCCGGCCGTCATTATTTTAAATTTTTCTATATCCATTTACAGTTAATAAAATTTGCTTTTCCACTATTATTATTCTATACAAGTCCCCACGGCTGAGAAACAACCTCCCTTGACATAAGGAGTTCGAGTGATAAGTCTGTGATCCTAGCAGTGTTCTCAGAAAGGGTCTACGCCATTCCAGCCAGTAAAAGGCAATGAATCACTACTAAATGATCATTGATCAACCACTTTAATTTTTGTTTTTCATCTATCTGATTGCTATTTGGAAATCTGTGTCATAGTTTCCCTAGATGACATCCTAGCTATACCAACCCAAACCAGTACGCCAACATTAGAAAACAATGAAAACAAATTTTGTTCGTTCTTAATTAAAAACCATCTAGACCATATTTGCGACCATATTACATATTTCAAATACATTTTTAATATGCAAAACAGAATAAATTTATTAATAACAAAAAAGTACATACATATGTTAATATTTACAAACTTAAAACTACACTTCCTCAAAGTTGCCGCTTAGAAAGCTGAAAACTATTTTTTTAATTGCTCAAACGTAGCAACTCCACCAATCGGTCGAATACTAGCGCAGAGAATATAGATACTACCGCAGTCACTCTGAAAGCTGAAGCACGTCTCGGGCAAGATTAATTAACTCCCTGAGAATTGTCCTCTCAACGTTACCAGGACGACTTCAAGTAAGTCCAAACAGCACTCCGACAAGTTGCTCAGAGTGGATGATCGAAGCTTCAGTGGGATCGGTCGATACATCGAAGGCCCCTCTGCCCACATAATGACCAACGCTATTATAATCTACTTACCTACCTTTTTTGTACGTTTATTTATTAAAATGACTAATCCAAATCTTTTACAGATCCAAAAAAAATAGACCGATGTTCCTACGAAGAATATTACAATCAAACATTGAGACATGTTGAATTCACCGTTAAAAATAACACCAAAGATCAGGTACGTGGAAAAATTACAAATACCTTTCTAAAGTTTCGCATATTTTAATTTTTGTTTGATAATGCTAATGTAAGAGCAAAAGTTTTGCGAGTGGTAGAATCTAGTGCGGGGTAGGAATGAGTAATTCAAAAAAATTTCTTGCATCAACTCAACAACTCAGGCGCTTCTCACTGCGCCGACGTTTCGAGTTGACTCAAAATCGTTCCATGTCCCAACAAAATGTAGGCACCGAGCGAGTCGCGCGCGTCACTCATATCCCGCGCCCGTTGGCTATAGCACAAGCAATGTTTTTATGCGCTAAAGTGTGTTATGCGCCAATACGTTTAGAATAAATAAGTCGACACATCCGGTACTATGAACGAAGTTGGCACTATTGTACGACGTAGCGCAGTGTCAACCTATGTCATGTGCGGGGTCCGTTTTTTTTATTTTCTGATGTGCGATGTCACCCTTGCGCACAAAATAAGCAATGAAGAGTTACACAGTATGACAGGGTTGCACGACAGTGTTATTGTAAAAATGAAGAAATTAATGCTTATAATGGTTCGGGCACATAGAAAGTGAGTGATGAAAGACTGACGAAGAAAATCTACAGAGCGAAAGCGAGTGGTAAAAGAAGCCAAGGAAGACCAAGACTGACTTATGAAGATCAAATAGTCAGAGTGTTAGTAGGCGGAAAAGTCAAAAGCACTCGCATATCTTAGCGAAAATGTGTGAGGAGAATAATGAGATTTGAGAAAGCGAAAGAAGTATGTAAGCACCGCGACGCTTGGCGCTTCGTCCTCTCTGACTACCCCTTCAGGGATGCAGCGTGAAAATATGTATGTGTGTATGTATCTTTCTATGACGTTCACGGTGTTGGATGTAGAGTATTTTTAAATTCCATATAAAATGATTGTTATTGGGTTACTTTCTCTTTGTCTGCCTGCTATTCATTTTGTTGTATTTAAACGATTAGAAGTTATTATATTAGTAGGTACTTACAAGGTTGTGTCGATTCTAATAAAATTAAAACTAATAAAATGAGCTCATATTTTAACACTTGTGCTATAATAATGCGATGCATCGTCTTGTTTGTTTGATTTCTTGTTCATATTATAATGACCTATGTTTTGTCTTGTCCTGAGTTTTTAGCTTTATCCTATTCATTGTGTCCTATTCCGTGAAGTTACTCAAATAGTGTGAGGTCTGTTTGTATCCCTACTAGTACCATCTTACTAGCTAAACCTGCCGCCAAACAGATACTATGCTCGACTGTTGTTTTTCAGTCAGGAGGCTAATACCCGATTTCACCAATGTCCCCTAATTACATAGCCAACCCCTAAAACCGGTTTTAGGGGATCGCTAAGTATTAGATACCGTTAACGATGAAAATTTCATCGTTAGCGGACCCCTATCCGGTTTTAAGAGTTCACTAAGTTCCTTACTAGGAACGCAAACGAGCAAAACTACTGTATAAAAAAAACAAAGCAGTTACGGGTAGGTATAATCATTAAATCATTATCTGTACCACGCACGCCACGTTTAAAAAGAATATGTAGAAAAGAAGGCCAACTTCCGCCTCGACACGTAGGGTGTTTCGTCGGGTGTGAGATGCGGAGAGCATTTCGTTTAGTTACACATTTACTACATAATAATAAAAAACAATGCACGAAGATAAGTTTTTTTTGTTTGTTAAATTTAATTTCTTGTAGTTATGTTGAATAATGATAACTGCATTCAACTGACTAAAATTATTTAGACATCTAATGATATTATAATAGGTACGTTAATTATCGACGACGTGAAGATCGAATTAATGACAAACGGAAGCGGTCGCGTGTTTGCGTTGCGTGCGACCCCGACTAGCGCTATAATAAATTATTTATTTATTTTTTTATTTATTTATTTTTTAAGGCACACCAATAGAGTATCATATAAAGCTATCATTAACTAACAAAATACAATAAATCACTGCTAGTATGTACTCCACTTAAAGGTGTACACAACATTTGCCGTTACTTACATAGGACATGGGCATTTCGTG
Source organism: Zeuzera pyrina (assembly GCA_907165235.1). Lineage (NCBI taxonomy): Eukaryota > Metazoa > Arthropoda > Insecta > Lepidoptera > Cossidae > Zeuzera > Zeuzera pyrina. Next base: position 18,438,668 of record OU015625.1, on the reverse strand, counting down.
CATTGTTATTCCTGTTTAATTACTCTTTAACATAGCATACACCTTAGTAACAAAAAATTGAAAATTATAATTAAAAATAATTGAAAAACTATCTGAAAACATTCCAGGAACCACAATTTATACAATACGGTTGTTACTGACTTCGTTGGCCAACAGCAAAACCCTACGCTTAATTTAAATTACCCATTTTCGCTCAAAATATTGGCGCTGAGGGCACGGCTTGAGTTGGCGCTGAGGGCGCGGGTTGTGACGGCGTTGAGGGCGCGGGTTTGACCGGCGCAAAGTGCGCGGGCCGTGCGGGTTTTGAGATTACGGTAGGGGCGACCATAGGTTGCGCTGGATGCTCAGGAGGGCCACGGCATTGGACCTGAGAGGCTCCGCCAGCTCGGCGCTACTTACCCCCACGGCGGTGACGACACGGAGCCCTCAGACACACGCCATAATTCGCGGGATGTCCGAATTCTCCGCACGGTACACAACTGGGGGGGTCCGACGTCTCCGGCGTGCGGGAACACTTTGAAGAGCCGTGGTCCGTGTGGTACTTGATTCGGTACTTGACGCACCTTGGTCGTGCGTAGCAGTTGCGGGCCGAGTGCCTGTACAACTGGCAGCGGTGGCATTGACCCACCGTGCCGCGCTTGTGTGGGGCGTCTACGGAGAGAGCGGAAATCCTACATACGGAATTGATACTGAAAACGGCCTTTCCCTCTGATGAAAGGTCGAGTACGACCAATACGAGGTCGAAGGCCTCCTTCGAACGGAGCTTATAAAGTCGGTGGACTTCACGTGCCGTGAGTACGACCAATGCGAGGTCGAACGCCTCCTTCGAACGGGGCTTATAAAGGCGGGGGACTTCACGCGCCGGTAGGTTTTGCGACTTAAGGTTGCCGAGAACAACAAGGTCTTCCGGGAGCTCTTTGGGGAGGCCGCGGATGACAATGCGGAGTTGGCGCTCTTCCGGGAGCACATATATGTGTAAAAACCTTGTACAGTTTTCTGCGAAGACATCCTACTGTTATATTTATACTGTGCCATATTCTAATAATATACTATGTCTAGTTAGGTACCTATGTGTGTAAGGGCATAAAACACTAAAGGAAAATTGAAATATTTTCCGTGATAAAAATTAACAATAGATCGATTGAATGTAAATAAATATCGTGATTATTACGGTGAGCAATTTGTTATGGAGTCATTATTAGATATTGAAATAAATTGATATTCCGTTGTATTACCTCGCATCTTCTTTATGTTTCCCACGAGGTCACTGCACAGTATTACCTATAGAACTGTTGCTAAAGTTTATTGTTCGTGCATTCATTCAAAATCTTTCAAATGGAATTTACAAGATTGAATTTACATAATAAAAGTTACACATACCTAATACATTTACATATAGGTACATCAATGGCAGTCGTATTCTCAATTAAATATAAGAAAAATAATGATTCGTTCAGTGGCGGTCGGAACTTACTCGTATTTCGTACAGTTATAGGCTGTATCGTCACTTATTCTTGATATAGGTGTACCTAAAAGGCTAGATGGAAATATTATTAACGAGAAGTCTATTAGTCCATTTCTAATGCATTAGTAGTAACTACTTAGCTGCTAGCTCTCAAGTTGGACTAGCATGACCTTAGGATAGGACACTCATGAATGTTTAAATATTAACTGTCATGTTATTTATTTACAGTCATATCCATTTTACATACGATATATAGGTACCCACTTTCGTAAAGACAGTTACAAGAAATGAAGTTATTTGAAAAACAACTTGTTTCACATTAGGTAGATCAGTAGTTCTTTTGCTTATCTCATTAAACCAACATAATTTTGTTTGATTTTCTAACTAGATATAGAATGTAAAAATATAATTTTTAATTTTTAAAATTATGAGCGCTTGTAACTTTTTTGCTTTATATCCGTTGTAGTGTACGTAGATATATATTTATAACTAAGTGTATTGTATCCAACATGACAATAATTCAGTCTTTAAATCGAACACCTCACCGTATGGAAATAATGAGATTTGCGCAGAATAACAGAAAACGGATTTCGACATCCTATTATCCTATCGGAATCCTAATAGTAGCCTTATATCAGCGGCTTCTACGTTGAGCGTTTTACTTGTACGCACCTGTAGATTCACGGCTTCACGCCTTCACGGGGTTGTAACCCCGTTAAATCGAGAACTTGAAATGTATTATGAATCATTTTGTTGGTGTGTCAAAATAAATAAATAAATATCGACTAACTCAATGATTTACAAAAGACTAAATGCAAAATATCCAACTATGTTGAAAATCTTATAAAACAATAGAAAGAAAATAAAAAACTGGCCAAGTGCATGTCTAGCACATAGCGACGAGAGTGAAGAAAAGAATAATAGGTACATTATAGGAAATATGTATGTTCTATAAGCTATCATATAGATGATTATTATATATATAAAATTGATGATTGATAAAATTGACATATAGATGATTATTATATATATATTATTATATATGTATATATAAAATATAGATTTTATTGTTATTTATCTATACATATTATAAAACAAAGTCGCTTTCCGCCGTCTGTCCCTCTGTACCTTTAGATGTCTTAAACTATGCAACGAATTTTATTCGGTTTTCATCAATAGATAGAGCGATTCAAGAGGAAGGTTTATACGTATAGTTTAATATTGTTTTGTGTTAATTTGTTGAAATATGACGATAATAGTTCAAGATGTCGGAAAAAATCAAGCCGTATGAGAGCTTTTATCGAAAATGCCATCTTATTCCAAAACAATGTAGGTATAATGGATATGTTCCTCTTTATTAGGACCATAGAGAATATTATATATACATTAGGACTACAAAAAAGTCAGAGATGATATATGTCTTTATACGGATAGCCAATTTCCTTAGTCATTGGGATAGCCTTCTATAACCATTTTAATGTTTAAAAAAATTGATACAAATTATCTGGAGTTTAGAAAGATATTTAGACGGATACGAGGAATTAGTATCTACATTGCACCCGTGCGAAGCCGCTACTATTACGAGGGCTGCTATTTATGTATCCGGAATATCAAAGTGAAACAAACATAGGTATAGCATTTATTATAGTTTTATTGCTTTTCAAAATATTCATCATGATGATCGATGCACTTTTGCATGCGTTGGAACCAATTTTCGTAGCACTTTTTCCATTCGGATTGAAGTATCTCCAAAACGTGCATTTTGAATGCATCAACAGCCTCTTCACGGCTCGAAAAACGTTGACCACGTAATTTATTATTCACGGTTGGGAATAAATAGAAGTCGTTGGGGGCCAAGTCGGGACTGTACGGCGGATGACCCGTTAATTCGATCTTTTGATCTTCCAAATACCGAGTTGTTTCGGCCGATGTGTGGCAGCTAGCATTGTCATGATGAAGAAGGATTCTGCGTTGTCGGTTGTTCTTTCTTATTCCTTCAAAGACTTCTGGCAAACAAATGGTCGTGTACCATTCAGAATTAACCGTTTTACGATCCTCTAGTGGCACTGTAGCTACATGTCTATTTATACCATAAAAACAAGCGACCATTTGCTTCAAAGTGCTTTTTGAGCGAATGACTTTTGTTGGGTTTGGCTCATATTGGAACACCCAAACCGTTGATTGTTGTTTAGTTTCAGGATCATACGCATATATCCAAGATTCCTCACCTGTGTAGATATTATAGACAGCTTTTGACGCACCCTGATTGTACTTTTGTAACATTCGGACACGAGCCCGTTTTTGGTCAATTTTCAAGTTGTGCGGAATCCAACGTGAACAAATTTTTTTACAGCTAAATGTTCGTGTATTATTTTATATATACTCGTCATACTTAGGCCCAGAGACGCCTCTATCTCGCGATATGTAACATGACGATCTTGCATTATTAGTTCCCGCACAGCATCAATATTTTGAGGTACAACAACCGATTTAGGACGACCTTCTTTAACTTCGTCCGTGAGCACAGACCGCCCACGATTAAACTCACTAAACCAGTGATACACAGTAGTTTTCGATGGTGCTTCGTCCCCAAAAGTCGAAGTGAGTTGATCGATGCACTGTTTTTGAGTTAGCCCTCGCCGAAAATCGTAATAAATCAAAGCACGAAAATTTTCACGACTTAAATCCATGGTGATAAATACTCGCAATTTTCAAAATGACACCACAAAGGGGAAACAAATGACAGCTACATTAAACAAATTGTATTCTTCAGCCAAAGAGTTCCATTTTTAAATGTTATAATTACTTTTTTAATATTGTTCTGTAACTGGCCAGTTCCGAATACATAAATAGCAGCCCTCGTAGTATTATTATAATGTAGAGATTAAATGACATGTAGAATTGACGTGACAAATGCTGATTTTGACTCTATTTATTATGATGGTGTTGTATTATTGTATTATAACAATATTATGTAGGTTGTAGGCTGACATTGTTGCTAAGTATATTTTAACTGCGAACAACAGTGTACCTAAACAGCAGAAGAAAATTAAACAAATCATAAATATTTCACATTATGAAAAATTGTTATTTTCATAGATTTCCTAATGAATATACTGAAGGTTCTAGAGGGTTGTTGAGCCAGGGATAATTAGAGTTTTTTTTTATACCACGAGGAAGACAATCGATCCAACAGTCCTCTTGTTTGGTAAGTGGAGTTGGTAAGATGCCCATGGACATTATTTACAATATCAAGGCTATAAAAGCACTTCAGATTGCAAATGCGTTGACAACCCTGAGGACAAATATGTTAATACGTTGTACCTCTTAAGCTAGAAAATTCACCCGCTGTCTTCTTCTTCACACTGAAACACAATAGTGTATGCACTGCAAGCTGTTTGGCGGCAGGATGAGCGAGTAAATTTCGCGGTAGCCATCCGAATGGACTCTGCATAATATCCTACATCCTACCATCCGCAAATAATAATAATTATAACAAATGTTTTTATTTCATAGAATGCGAGTGGTAGAATGCGAGTAGTTTAATAAAACACAGATATCAGAAACTTTTAATATTAAAGACTTAATCTCAGAAGTTTTTGATTAAAATTTAACGACTTCTACAAAATTAACTTATACAGAGTTAATTTAAAAATACTAATAACTTCTTAGTGCAAAATTCCTGTCATCATACCTAACAAGTTTTGTTCTACGCCTTTTTTCAAAAAATACGTTCCTCAAAAAAAAATTGTTTTGTTAAGTTTTGTTGTACTGTCTGAAATGTAATCACTCTGTACGTATTTCCAATGGTGCAGTGCAAGCGCACCGGGCCTCAGCGCCGCGCTGTGCGTGTGCCATGCGTGCCGCTTTAGCGACTGGGTAGAGTAGATGCCATTTTCAGAAATATTTGTATTGTTTGTATGAAAGAAAAAACATGAATTTTTGAGTCGTAAAATAAAAGTTATTGGGGATAATGTTTAGTACAAAATACTAAGAGGTTATTAGAATTTTTAAATGAAGCCTGTATACATAGGGTTCCTACGAATAAGGTTTCGTTTGTTTTGACTGTAGGATCAATATACTTGTATTTGGAATAATGTAGTTACAATGGATAAAATATGAAAAAAAATCAGTTTTGTTCATTCAATAAATCGGCCAAGAATGTATCAGGCCTTCTCAGACACAGGTAGTTAAAAGGTAAACTAAAATACGTTTACATAGTAAATAATATTTTCTTCCTCAGTGTAAAGCATCCTGTGAGGTTGAAGAGCGTTTTATATGTCGAGGGTTTACGTGGACTCCTGATCGTCACAAACGAGGTGGTGAGAATTGGGGGCTCTGTGACCTACACAGCGAAGATCTCGTCACTACAGGATCTTGGCTGCTTCGAAGAACTACTTCAGCAACGTATTACCGTAGAGTTATCTGCCTAAACAGTAAGTATTTATAATTACATTTTATTTACATACATACCTTCACGCTTTATCGCTAACGGGGAAGTCAGAGAGGACGAGCCACCAAGCTTCTACAATTTAAATACAAGTACATTACATACATACACATTACATTATTGAAATACACTTTTTAAAACCAAATGTAAAAATCGTGTTATTGGCTGATAATGTAGTTTTCTATAGGTGAAAGAATTTTTGAAATCGGTTGAGTAGTTTCTGAGTTTATCCATTACATACAAACAAAGTTCACCTCTTTATAATATTGGGTCCTTACATATGAAATTAGCGTTTTGTCGTACTGACCACTTTGATCTGAAATATCTCCTCTTTGGTTAAGAATTCCAAATTCAAATTTATAAATTCATTTAGCTGGTACATTTGAGTTTTGAAAACAGTAATTCATTTGTTTTTTCCTCATTATTTTTTTCTTTGGCGTCGCTTATTACCGCACAATGGAAAACATGAAATATCGGTATATTTACGAGTACGAGTTCTACCGTGGCACCAGTGCTGCAGAAACAGCTCGAAGGATTAATGATGTGTACGGCGCTGGTGTCGCAAAAGAAAGCACGGTACATTTTTGGTTTCAACGTTTTCGTTCTGGAAATTTCGACTTTCAGAACCAACCCCGTGGACGGCTGGAAACCAAAGTGGAAAATGAAGAATTAAAGGCTATTGTGGAAGCGGATCCATCACAAAGCACTTCAGAGATAGCTGCAGGCTTCGGGATAAGTGACAAAACTGTAATAATCCACTTGAAGCAAATCGGGAAAGTGAAAAAACTTGAATGATGGGTACCTCATGAATTGAGTGAATCGAACTTGCAAACACGCGTCGACTGCTGTGTTACTTTGCTCAACCGACACAATATTGAAGGGATTTTAAATCGAATCATTATTTGTGATGAAAAGTGGATACTGTACGATAATCGGAAGCGCTCGTCGCAATGGCTGAACCCTGGAGACCCAGCCAAATCCTGCCCTAAACAAAAATTGACTCAGAAAAAGTTACTTGTGAGTGTTTGGTGGACTAGCGCCGGTGTCGTTCACTACAGCTTTTTAAATCTGGCCAAACGATTACGGCAGATATCTATTGTCAGCAACTGTAAACCATGAAGGAAGAACTAGCTGCTAAACAACCGAGATTGGTCAATCGCTCTAGGCCACTGCTGCTTCACGACAACGAAAGACCACACACTGCACAACAAACAACCACTAAGTTAGATGAGCTACAATTGGAATGTCTGCGACATCCACCGTACTCCCCGGACCTTGCTCCAACAGATTACCATTTTTTCCGGAATTTGGACAACTTCTTACAAGGAAAAAAATTCAACTCCGATGCGGCAGTCCAAACCGCCTTCAAAGAGTTTATTGATTCTCACCCCCATGGTTTTTTTAGTAAAGAGATCAATGAACTACCTATGAGATGGCAAAAGTGCATAGATAACAACGGTGCATACTTTGATTAATTAAATATATTTTACAAAAAAAAATTGACTTTATGTTCCTCCCGTACAAAACGCCAATTTCATATGTAAGGACCCAATATTAGTATTGATAAACATTGCATACTTATTTACAACATAATATCTACATAATATAATAACATGTTATTTATAAATTATGTTATTAATAGAAACAACCGATGGACTTCCTATTTTTGTTTTACCTTATTAAGAATATTTGATTGTTTTTTAATAACCGATGCATTTGCATTCGCAAAATACTCGCATTTGCATTCGTTAATGTGAGATATCCCAAATTCCTCGTACTAATTGTGCTAATAGTTATTGGTTAGTAACTACGGAGCTCCATCCATCCAGAGAATCGGTCACAAAAATGCTTTACTCTGAAATACATTTTTGTAACATTCATGTTTACCTACAATCATTTCAATTAAGTACCTACCTACCGATTTATGTTATCGAAAATAGGTATATTATGTACCATTGACATTAGATAGGCGCCTACATAAATATACAGAATTTCAGGAGAAACAGTGCTTTTATGTTTGTTAACTTCGAAATGATTACTAAACCGTTTAAAAAGTGTTGCTTACTATGTATTATTTTAGAAGAGAAAAATGCTTATGACTACTTTTCTGTCCCACACAGAGAAAATAAACTGGTTTTAATATCTAGGACAAGAAAATTGTTGTATTTGAATTAAATTAATGAAGAATAACAGACATTTGCATAACAATAAAATTACTAAATGCGGTGCATAATTACAGTAAACGTTCGTGTTTCAGTTAGTGTAGAATGCGATGGTTCCAATTTGGTAGTAACGTATAGACCGCGCGGTGCATTCCGCGGACGTATGTACGTCCCCGGTCGCGGCGAACGATGTAGCTCGCGCGCCGCTGGCAACACAGTTCGACTATCGCTGCCGCTTCATGGAGACTGTGATGTCAATTTTGCACACGCTATTTCAAACAGTCCCAGTGGCCTAATAAACAGGTATGTGGTAAAAAATTCGTAAACATCAAGCAAATGGTCATACACGAGAGACTTCCCACGTAAAGCTCTTTAAAAATATTTCAACACAACGTTCTCTTTCCATTTACCTATTTTAGTATGTACTTAATACTCATGTCCTAAAGTCGTAGGATGGTATAAGATGATGGTCCTAAGATAGTCCTAAGATGGGAGATACGAGATAGTAAAGTCAAGAATAAAAATAGCCGACGATGTCTGATTACTATCACGGATAACATAATAACACGGCAATAATTTGGTTTTACAAAACCTTTCATTTTATTGCCTTCCGTCAAATATAACTTTATAAGCTATGAAGTGTGATGTCATGATATTGTGGCAGTATGCACTAGGCTATGTTAATGTCATTTCATTACAGTGATACAAATAAATAAAAATATTAAAACACAGTTGAAAGGGAATAAAAACATTGCAATTTGAACGTGATGTTTTATTAGAGTAATTCTTAGGGTAGCTTGCAATAACTATTTTTAGCTACTACTAGATCAATAACTAACTGATTAATTACACATTATACATTTGCGTAGAGTAAAGCATAGTTATAACATATCTGCATTCTAAATGCATAAGGACAAGTATCGGAATATAATGTAAGTACTAATAAGACTGTCTATTGTTTAGAACAATGGCGTACGTCATGGTGATGATTCAAAACAACCCTATAATACAGACGGCAGGCGACCGCTGGGTTCGAGTAGGATGTTTGCCCGGCACACGGACATCGACGCATGTCGACGCCACGGTCACTGTAAGAGACTCAGGGTTGGTATTGGAATAGCACAATTAACGTTCTATCCGGATCACGATTTCTTTATTTCGTGTTTGTTTTTATTTTTTATAACAATTAGGTATATACCCAATTTTCTTGTTAATTTCCGCAAGTGGGTATGTAGGCACTTGTGTCTGGAGGATTTCACAACAATTGTTCAATAATAATACGTTTCAAAAATTCCTTAAAACATTGCATACCTATCGTATTTTCATATTTTCACACCTTGCCTAAGGAATAAAATTTTGATGTACATACCTACGATATAGTCGTCTTTGAACAATCTTGAAAAATCGGCAAATGAATACCTACCGACGACAAAAATATAGACGACGATAAAATTTCACAATACAAAATATCGATAATAAATATATGGCGGATGTTCCATAATAGGAAATATTTTTTAACACCAACAGTATGGGTATCAAATTAATTGGGATACACGGGAAGTTTCTGTATATGTGACGTCATCATAAATCCAATATGGCGGATGTTCCATAATAGGAAATAATGTTTTCGTTCGACACCAACAATATGGGTATCGAATGAAATGGGATACATAGGAGAAGGTTTCCATATGTGTGACGTTATCATTAATCTAATATGGCGGATGTTCCATAATAAGAAATATTTTTTTGTTCAACACCAACAATATGGGTATCAAATGAAATAGAATACGCGAATGAGCAGGGGAAGGTTTCTGCATATGTGACGTCATCATAAATCCAATATGGCGGATGTTCCATAATTAGAAAAACTTTTTTGTTCAACACCAACAGTATGGGTATTAAATGAAACGGAATACGCAGACGAATGTTTCTGTATATGCGACGTCATCATGAATCCAATATGTTTGATTCTCCGCGGTAGGAAATATTTTTTTTCAAGACCAACAATTTGGATATCAAAAAATTTTTATAAAAAAATTAAACCGAATTCAAAAAAGAACACTGAAAAGTATGAAACAACTATCCTTTACTAATCAAAACTTAAGTAGAAAAATAACTTTATAAATACGATACAAATACCTATATAATTAAATTTGACAGTCACTGAAGTCGGTGCCAAGCCTACTAAACTAATATACCTACTTTCTGTTGTCGAACATTAATTTGGCAGCGACTTCAATAACTGTCAAATTTAATTATATGGGTATTTGTATCGTATTTATACTTCCATTCTATTGAAGAGCATAAACCGTGGGATTTCACAATAAAGATGCGAACAGATCGAACATGGGATATTATTGCCCATTGTGGCCATTATCAATATCATCAATATCATATCAATATCAATCAGTTATAAAAGAATAGTGTAAAGGTTGCATCATAATGACATCATAGCAGTATTCTTACAATCCGAAGACAGCTACCAGTCATATTCTCTGTCCGCCACAAGACTGACTACTGTCTGAATTTATTATATCACAGGCAATTTATATCTTCTCCCTACTACCATTATACCATGTGGGGACAACGATAGTTAACAAATGTCATACAAGAGAATCATCAACATAAATGAATAAAGGTTATAACCAAATCGCGTTATTGGGTGTATCTTCGAAACCAAAGCTTCAATGTGAATGAAATTTCAATGGGACCAATCTGGAAGTGTATCCTTTCAAACAAAAAAAGAATTTTCCAAATCGGTTCATAAATGACGGAGTTATGAGGTAACAAATATAAAAAAAAAAAAACATACAACCGAATTGAGAACCTCCTCCTTTTTTGGAAGTCGATTGATGAAATGGGATACACAGGAGAAGGTTTCTGTACATTTGATCTCATTATAAATTCAATATGGCGGATGCTCCGCGATAGACAGTAACTTTTTTCAAGACCTTCTAACAACATAGGTTTCTCGGGTAACCTCAGTAACCTCAAGAAGTCACAGAAAAATTTGCCACGCGGACGAAGTCGCGAGTACAGTTAGTTTATCATAAACTTAGTATATACTGGCTTATAAACGTACAAACAGTTCGAGTGAGAATTTAATGTTTTATGATAGTGGCACGAGTAGGAAAGGGACAGCAAACGAGACGTTATTGTAATCCTTTTTGAATGACAAATTGTCGCAAGTCGTCACGCTGTGGAGAACGCTTTTGACTTATTTTATTAATTTGTTTTATTCCCGTTTTATTTTAATCAGTACTGTATTTTTCAATAATGCTTACATGTTTTATATGTGATTATGATATTACATATCGCAATAATTTACATTGACAAATTAAAAATAGTCATGCGTCAACGAGCTCTACGTTCGTCTATACGCCAGTATATACTAAGTCTATGCTATTTATTATATTATGCAAACAACAATACCAAATTCTTATTGTTCTTCAATTTATCATACCTATCACGGTTACTAAAAATGAATTAAACACCCATAGACATACTTATTGAAAAAATGGATTTCGCGTTTCGTACTTTCAAAATGAAGCAACCGTTAGACAATTAAAAAATAGCCACATCGCTATAGGCAACAGCGTAACGGTGCTAATTTTAACGAAACGGCGGCTTGTCACATTTACAAGTATACCAGCCATGTACCAGCTTACTCTGGTTGTTTACTTTCAATGTTCCAACGAGACATGGTCTTTATTTATGTCTTTGTACCCTATTGTGTCAGGAAACCGTCCATGGCGAGTGAGACAGCCGGTGCGCTGACACCGGCGGCGGCCAGTGCGGTGTTCAACTCCAACTCTGCTCCACTCACGATGTACGTGGTGCGCGCGCAGGACAGCGGCGAGGGTGGCGCAGTGTCACTGGGCGAGTCGCTAGAATTACGTATCGAAACTACCGGTAGATATTTAGGGTGGCTTGCACCAATAATTTAAACTCGATTTAAGGAACTGACATCTCGCGTATACCAACTGTTCGTGCAAATAATTATAGTATAGTAATAAAAAATAGATAGTGCAAGTGAGATGTCAGTTGCTTAAATCGAGTTTAAACAGTTGGTGCAAGCCATCCTTACACATTTTAGACCACAGATTTACCACTAATACGAGTAGATGTCGCCTTTCATGTCATGAATTGTTAGACTGAAAGAAATATATGGCCTATAATAGAAAGGGATGGGAATACAGATATTTCGTCTCTATTGGCATACTCAATGTTTTAAGACTGTTATGCTGTTGCATTTGACAGAACAATGAACAAAAGAAATCTTTGTTTGTTAGGTTTGAACTTTCCAAGTGAAAAATTACTATAACATTTTTTGTAATATATGTGAGATAGAGACTCTTTTTGATGGTAGAATCAATGAATATGTAGTAGAATGCAGTATTTTAAGCTGCAAAGGCCGGTTTGACAAACATAGGTCAAAGCGAGAAAGACTATAGTGGTCACATCAACGCAAAATCTATTAGTAGTAGATCGGCTTTAGACACATTATTAAGCCTAACCAAACATATTTATTTATGGGCCCTGTAAGTTCGACATCCTTGTGTTGTTCATTTTATGTATGACAGCATTTAGTATACTTATATATGCATATTTTGTTCTTTTTAATTTCTATTTGAGTGATCCCCATTTTTTCCGATCTGCAGTGCGATTCTCTAACGCAAATTAGTCGAATTCACTTCTGAATCCGCGGTGAGATTGTTAACTGTGATTTTGGTATTCTCTAAAGTCGACAGAGACACTAGCGCCGTCTCGATGAGTGCGGCGGCGAGTCATATTATTGTAAAAGAACTTTTCGACATTTCGCCAAATACAACAATCTTAAACTAAAGAAAACAAGTTTATTTAACGTCGTTATCTTAGAAGAAGTTAAAATACACTTAAACGAACCATCGACTGAGAGGTTTACTCTTACATCAATCTCCGAAGAACTAGCATCCAGGATCACTTTACTTTGCTCATAGTATGTTTGGTTTAGATAATTCCATTCCAAGGCCAAATGAACTCAAATGCGAAGTGGAGTGATTTATCGAGGGAGTCTCGTTTGGGCGATTCGAGATTTTACAGAATTGCATGGCTAGTCACATTCTCCAAAATTATTTTAGAAATTATCCCCAAATATTGTTTAATTGCACAACTGTGTCACACTGTGGTTTGTAACCCAAAGATGCAGCAACAATATTTTGGTCAGTGGGCTAGATTTTAAACTCTAGCTTATGAATGACTGCAGATAATAGACTGCAGATAAAGATAGTAAAATAAAATCTTTCAGTATAATTTTTTTTATGAACCATGACGATTCTGGGGTGTGCTGGTCCCACCCGTACCCTCCTTGATACATAATTCTTATGATGTTATCACCTGTGGGAAGGGAAGTCAGTTCTACTCCTAGAGATTCAAAGAATGTAATTGGGAGAAGAAAATTATAACTTGCAGAATAAAATTTACTTCTAAAAAAATTAAATCATTGTCCTTATTTACCTACATACAATTCATACTTTTTCCATCTAGTTTCTCAATTTATCAACTCCTAACCCCTAGTCTTTTTTAGACTAGCCTAGACTTTGGAGTCTGATGTATCGTTTGAGTATGACCGAGTAGCTAGGGAAATGCTCCAGATCAGTACCCTTGAACATAGCGAGTCCCACGTTTTCAAGTCCCAAAATGTTAAAAAGACTTACTAAACTAAAGTGCGGAGATAAAATATCCTTCGATTATTTGATGCCCCAGAGCCTTCTGTTATAGCCGACGACTTTGGATAATAGCATCAGAATTCAGTAATGCTGATGAAGCATGAATAATTTTAGGGAAATTCACTGCTATTATACTATTGACTATCTAACAAAAACCATGCAAATTCTTAAATTTACATAATTAATTTACGAAGCATGCTAACAATAGTAAACAGTTACGCTCGATTAAATAGGAAATCAAACGTAAAAACCATGGTAAAAACTTATTAAAACTATGTACTTATACACCTTCTAGAAAAATCCTTGCATTCAGCTTATGAAATAACCAATGATACATCCCTTGATATTGTCAAAGATGAATATTTATCTATTGTTTCCACGTTATTACATCGGATGTAATGAGGTTGCGATTAGCACTCCCTATACCAGGCTTCGCTTTATCAATGAAGTGGCATCGGCGAAGGCGATAGTTATTAATAATTATGTACCTAGTTGCCATTAGGTATAACATGAAGATAACTTAAATCTGAAGTGTCTGTGTGTGGTATACCCAAACACAGGGCCGGATTTAGAGGTCTGGAGGCCTCGGGGCAACAAAGCAGTGGAGGCCCCCAGGCCCCAAATTATTTTCCAAATAAAATGACCAATTTTTTTCAGTCGAGTTTTTCAATAAATAATTTATTGTGAAACCAAGTAGATTCTTTTAGTATTTAACATTTATATATATATATATATATAAATATATATATATATATATTCAAGTTGTATATATATATATATATACAACAAAAAAAAATTGTCGAGACACTGAATCGAATACCCAACCTCCGAGGTTGCGGGCAAGTACCACCCCACTCAGCCATTGAGCCATTGGGATACTCACTCAAGATGGATAGTAAATTGCAAGTGCTTATCAGGGCCATTTGAGATTTTGATATTTTACTGATTGCCTGATTGGAGTGGACAAATATAGATCAATGATTTCTGTTAATATTTAAGAAGAATATAATCATATTTGTACAAAGTACTGTAGGTACTGTACGTACTGTAGGTAAAACAGCGAAAAAAAATATCAAAGGAAAAGATGTTTACTAGTGGTTACTAGTCGGAATTTGAAAGATTTTTTTTTCCGAGGTCTCTATTGGGGGGCCCCTCTTCTGTGGAGGCCCCGGGGCTGTCGCCTCGGTTGCCCTCCCCTAAATTCGGCCCTGCCCAAACATCTGTTTTTAAAATGTTGGTCCGTCTGTTCTTCGAAACGGCTGAACCGATTTTGACAAAATTCAATTAGCAGGTAAAGCATTTCACAGAGAGTAATTTAAGCTATTTTTTACCCTGGCAAAATGCCAAAATTAACGCGGGCAAAACTGTGGGGCACTGGTATTTTTTAATATGAGTACCCAGGGTTTTAAATTGTAAAACTGAAGATTGTTTATAATACTTTTATTATGCATTTTTGTTATAATCCACGTAAATGAAGATGCGGACAATAGCTAGATTTACTTACTTTGTCTAACTTAATAACCATGAATTTCATTGTCTACAGATGAGGCAGAGATCGAGGCATATCATTTAGTGGCGTCTTCGAGACTCGGAGATAGCTCGGTGTTACTTTTAGATAACAAAGGTTGTCCTACCGGGCAGGTAATATCACCAATAATACTTATTACTAGGTATAGATGTAATAGAAATTAATTGTAATTGAAAGAATTTACATACTTCGGTTCCAATTCGATCTCAAATCACCACAAGTTCAAACTAGTAGAGAGGTACCTACATACTTGCCTAAATATGCCGTTATTTCTAATATGATGATTGTGCATTTCTCATTTACTTCCTTGAATGATGTATTATTGCAGGTGGATTTCCCATCGTTTACTAGAACTTGGCTGAGTGGAACTCAGAGATTGTCAGCCCGATTTAAAGCATTCCGTTTTCCTTCATCCCACATAGTACGATTTGCCCTTATGGTGCGATTTTGTGAAATCAAATGTTCGCCGGTAATAACATTTCAAACTTATGAAATTAATTTGATCAACTGCAATAATCAAATTTGTTGTCTTTGATATTTTTTTAAATTAATGCCGTTCACAGTTGGACTGCAGGACCAATCAAAACAGAACAGTACGAGGTACTAATGAAACTTTATACGATGGGGATGAAGGAGTAGCAGCTGCTGTAAAACAAGACGAATTGGAAAACACTAGAAGCAGAGGCGTGGTAGCCCAAGGAGGTGCTACAGGTTGTGGAAATAACGAAGGCAGAGTACCACTGGAACTGGAAATGATTGTTGGTTCGAAAGATATTTTGTCCGCGGACACACTTATACGAGCCGACCATCGAGGAACTTTAGGTAAAAATAAATCGAGACCAAATTACAATCTAATAGGTACATTGGAACAACTACAACTTAAAGTATTATTTGGCCATAACTTAGTGAGTCGAAAGACGACGTATAGCCTATGCCTATTTTACGACCTATGTCTATTTCTCATAAACTCGAAATTTTCGTTCTTATGCTCTTTAAAATATTTTTATTACTAAGCATATTATTTTCAACCGCAATGTACATTATCTTTAACTATCAAATGCTGTGATACAGTTTAGTTAAAAGTACCTATACTCACATACAGACCTATGTAGATTTAATAATTTCAAAATTCATGTATGTATTTCAGATTCTTATGTTAATTATGAGTAATTATGTGATTATAATAAAAGAAAATAGGCATTACAGAGATTTATTAAATATTGGGTCCTTACATTTGAAATTAGCGTTTTGTCGTACTGACCACTTTGATCTGAAATATTTCCTCTTTGGTTAAGAATTCCAAATTCAAATTTATAAATTCATTTAGCTGGTACATATTTGAGTTTTAAAAACAGTCATTCATTTGTTTTTTTCCTCATTATTTTTTTCATTGGCGTCGCTTATTACCGCACAATGAAAAACATGAAATATCGGTATATTTACGAGTACGAGTTCTACCGTGGCACCAGTGCTGCAGAAACAGCTCGAAGGATTAATGATGTGTACGGCGCTGGGGTCGCAAAAGAAAGCGCGGTACGTTTTTGGTTTCAACGTTTTCGTTCTGGAAATTTCGACCTTCAGAACCAACCATGTGGACGGCCGGAGACCAAAGTGGAAAATGAAGAATTAAAGGCTATCGTGGAAGCGGATCCATCACAAAGCACTTCATAGATAGCTGCAGGCTTCGGGGTAAGTGACAAAACTGTATTAATCCACTTGAAGCAAATCGGGAAAGTAAAAAAACTTGAACGATGGGTACCTCATGAATTGAGTGAATCGAACTTGCAAACACGCGTCGACTGCTGTGTTACTTTGCTCAACCGACACAATAATGAAGGGATTTTAAATCGAATCATTACTTGTGATGAAAAGTGGATACTGTACGATAATCGGAAGCGCTCGTCGCAATGGCTGAACCCTGGAGACCCAGCCAAATCCTGCGCTAAACGAAAATTGATTAAGAAAAAGTTACTTGTGAGTGTTTGGTGGACTAGCGCCGGTGTCGTTCACTACAGCTTTCTAAAATCTGGCCAAATGATTACGGCAGATATCTATTGTCAGCAACTGCAAACCATGAAGGAAGAACTAGCTGCTAAACAACCGAGATTGGTTAATCGTTCTAGGCCACTGCTGCTTCACGACAACGCAAGACCACACACTGCACAACAAACAACCACTAAGTTAGATGAGCTACAATTGGAATGTCTGCGACATCCACCGTACTCCCCGGACCTTGCTCCAACAGATTACCATTTTTCCGGAATTTGGAGAACTTCTTACAAGGAAAAAAATTCAACTCTGATGCGGCAGTCCAAACCGCCTTCAAAGAGTTTATTGATTCTCGCCCCCATGGTATTTTTAGTAAAGGGATCAATGAATTACCTATGAGATGGCAAAAGTGCATAGATAACAACAGTGCATACTTTGATTAATTAAATATATTTTACAAAAAAAAAATTGACTTTATATTCCTCCCGTACAAAACGCCAATTTCATATGTATGGACCCAATATTATGTCATTGGTGCTATCACGCAAGTATTACTTATACATAGTAGGGGAGAACAGGGTAATGGGAGTCAGCGGGTAATGGGAGTCACCCACAAATCTACGTAACTATACACGCGAGTATCGCATAAACGATCTCTTCTGCTCCACCTATGCCCCTCGGGACTGTGTTGAACGGCTCGCGCTAGTAGGCCCCCGCGCTTGGAAGGAATGTCTGTGTTTTGTTTTTGCGCTCCGCCAATGTAATTTTTCGTCGCCATAAAATAGAAGGTAACCATCGATTTTTTTTACAGTACACGATTAAAATGTTCACATGCGTTTAGTCAGACATTCAAAATAATGATGTAAAAATTAGATTGCGTCAGTGTTTCATAGGTTTTTTTTTAATTTCAGCTTTTTTCTCATTAGTGTAGTTGTGGGAAATGAGAGTCAGGTGACTCAGGTGAAGAGAAAGAGAAAAGAAAACTAGAGTACAGAAGGACAATGAAAAGATAAAGCGACGAATACTTCAAGAATCAAACGAAACTTCAGTATCAGTTGTAAATACTAACGACATTTGCCAGGATGATGAGGATGATGACGCAAAAGATGCTGGAAACTGATGCCTGGTATGCAATGATTTCGCAAGGAACAACGATTTGTGGGTTATGAGCTCACGTGGACTGTACTGGGTGGGAGTCGGCCGAAGGTTATGCTTGCGATGTCTGCTAAATTTACTTTGACTCCCATTGTCCAGAGGGTGACCACCATTACCCCCACGTCAGTACAATGAGAGTCAAATCTGTTTTTTTTCTAAATTGTTATAATTACCAAATTTGATTACCAAAATGATTGAAATTGATGTCAAATGATAGCTAGTTAAGTAAATTTAGTATATTGGCAGTTACAATAAATATATCATTTATAATTAAGGTTTTATTTGATTTCTCGCTTAAGTGACTCCCATTACCCCCTTTTCCCCTATATACGTTCGTGCCAACTCTATAATATTGTAATTTGTAACGCTTAGCTGCTTCATTAAATATCTCTTGTAAAATACTACCATGTAATCAAATTTTGGTCTTTAATGGATAGTTTGATACCTATCCATTAAAACATACACTCAAATGAGAAAGTTCATAATTTTTAGGAATAATGAATAATGTAAGAATCAATATATAGGTAGGTATTTTATCTTTCTCATAGTGATCAAATACCTACCTACACAAAAGCTGACCCATTCAGAAACTAACACCAGTAACAAACTGTTTTCTGGGTAGTTATATTTCTTTTTCATTTTGTAAATAACGAACATTTATTAAATTTATACAATTATTTATTAAATTTCTTTTACTGAAGTATCAATAACCTCAAGGTAACGTCATTAAATACTACTTCACTAATTGCAAATTCATCACAGTACTTGTGCCTTCTGACTTCTAGGCAATAAAGAGACTAAGATTTAAACGTAAGCAAAAACAAGGTACAAAGTGCTATCATAATCTTATAACAAATTTCTTACGTGAACTCATTGAATTGTATATTTGGGAAAAGGAATCATGTGTAATCATGAGCAAGGAATTCCTTGATGTAACGCATAATATACGATATCATCAAATGTGTTTTCAGCTGAAGAATCGGAATCTAACGACGGCCCCATGGTGTGCATGCATGAGCTACTGCTGGTCGCGTTAGCGCTGGCCTGGCTTGCCGTACAGGTGCTGCTTCTACTGGGATGCTGTGTGCTGGTTAAAAGGTATAAACAAAACCCAATGTTTATTAGAAAAATATCCTAATAAGGTTGACCGGACTATCTCGCAGTTGACAAATATAAACATTTTGAAATTATATGAAGAGGTTGAGAAGGTACCTAATTTAGGTAAAAAAATTTTTTTAGCAATAGGTGCCTATCATTCTATAACACGAATGATAGGCACCTATTTATACAGTTAAATATTTACATCTTCATTTAGCAGCCAATATGGGGCACTAACCGCCGAATCCATTGAATTCCTTTTCTTTCATTTAAAGGCTACTTATTTTGAGGCCCGTTAAATATTAAGTAGTGTTTTAATTGACTTTTGTGTATACGAAATCAGATTTTAACGACGTCTCAAATAAATAAGATGATCTCAAGTATTTTTCTGTTTCTGTATTCGGCCAAGATGTTGAGAGGCGAGTTATTAATAGGCATTATGACGGTATTAAATAATCACATAATAAATGGTTTTAGATAAAAATATATGTGGAAACGATTCTAAATAACGACTCAGTTTTAATTTAGACATTGAGATTAACAATATTTTTAATAAAATAAAAGTATAAAATACTGCAATCGGCCGTTTAACTGAAACACCAATCAAAGCGAATGACGTCGCGCCTAGGTAAATATAACTCGTATTCTAATATGTGAATGTAACCCTAATAACATAATATAGAACAATAATTACCTAGGCGTGACGGCGCAAGCGGACGCCATGTCACCTACTAGCGTTTTCGCGCTTATGCGCTTAATTCAAATTATGTAGAGAAAAATGCAATAATTGGCGTTAAAACATAGTTTATTGCTGAAATAATATTTTCTTCGGAAATGGTTGACGTGTACCTCCTACATTATAAAAGGGGATTTCAAAATCTATCATCATCCCTATTATGATATTAAAGGTGGCTTGCACCAACTATTTGAATTCGATTTAAGAATTTGAGATCTCGCTTGCACCAACTATTTAACAGTAGGTGGCCACCCTAAGGGTGGCTTTCCTATATGGACTTTTACTTTACTCTTTGGCTTCCAAACTATTTCAATCTCGATTTAAGGAGCTGACATATCGATTTTATTTGTAAAATTTTTAACTAGTAGTTTTAATTTTCGATTTTGCTAGTAAAATCGAGATGTCAGTTCCTTAAATCGAGATTTAAATAGTTGGTGCTAGCCACCCTAATAGTATGACTTCAGCATACTTATGTGTTACAAAAATGAAAATCAATACTATCATTCAAACCTCTGATTGAATATAATATCATAATTAGCAAAGAAATCACTCTATAGTAAACATAATAGTAGCATTATTCATTATAAAAACTTCAAACAGTTGTTCGTAGCTCCATGTATAATGTGTTTGGACTTCTTCCAAATTAAAATAAGGCGCAACAATTTTATGAAATTTATATATTTTTTGTTTTTACAAAAATTCGTTACACGTTTAAAAAATGAGAAATAATGTGCTACATAAACGAAGCTAGCGCAGAGAGAACAGAGGGCACTAGTGGCGCTCCGCTACTTATATACGGCTGAGACAGCGCCATCTATTGCCACGATTCCCTAACATCTTCGGCCGCCTTGAGAGCTCCAGCTCTCAATATAGTATAAGTTATTCTTGTGATGTAGTAGCGGTCTCAGTTTCACGCTCAGTTGCAGGAACGGGAAGTGGACACAGTCTTGAAAATGCGCGATCGATGATGCCGGTCGCAGTGCGAATCTGTGCAACCCTGGTGACGCCGTCTTTTCCTGGGAACACAGACACAATTCTCCCCATACGCCACTTGAGCGGGGGGAGGTTATCCTCTTTGATAACTACAAGGGTATCAAGCGTTATTTCTTCCTTGTTCTGTTTCCACTTGCTGCGCTTCTGAAGCTCGGAGATGTATTCCGACGACCAGCGCTTCCAGAAATGCTGCCTCAGCAGTTCAACTCGCTCGTAACGGGACAATGCGTGTACAGCCCTAGACGTGTCGTCTCTGCAGGCAGGAGCGGTCAGCGTTCGGCCAATCAAGAAATGCGCAGGAGTGAGTGGAGAGTAGTCGTTTGGATCTGAAGACATTGGATACATAGGACGGGAATTCAGAACGGCTTCAATCTGTACTAAAACCGTACTAAATTCCTCGTAAGTTAAATTAGCGTTCCCTATTACACGCGTGATATGGTGTTTACAGGACTTGACCCCAGCCTCCCATAAACCGCCAAAATGAGGTGCATATGGTGGTATGAGTTTAAATTCTATTCCATTATCAGAAGCGTAGTCAATAATACACTGAGAACTACTTTGTACAAAATTTGCAAATTCCTTCACGGCTCCCACAAAGTTTCTACCGTGATCTGAAAATATTTGAATTGGTTTCCCTCTACGCGATATAAACCTTTTTAATGCCAAAATATAACTTTCAGATGATAAACTTGTGACGAGTTCCAAGTGCAGAGCCCGTGTGGAAAAACATACAAATAAACATAAATAACACTTTTCGAGCTTAGATCCCCTACCTTTTCTGTTTAAAATAAACATGGGACCCGCGTAGTCTACCCCGCAGCGTAAGAAAGGAAAATCAGAGTGTAGAAGTTCACTAGGTAAATTACCCATAATAGGTTGAATTGTTTTACCTCTAATACGACTACACTTTACACACTGTCGTACAACTTTTCTGGCTAAATTCCTACCACCTAAGGGCCACCACGCATCCCTAATGTGTGCCAGAAGCAACTGAGGGCCCGCATGTAATAGTCTAACATGCTCATATCGAAATAAAAGAAAAGTGAAATAATGCTTGCCACATAAAAGTACGGGATGTTTTTTATCATATTTAAAATCAAGCGAATTTTCTAGTCTACCACCTACTCTAATTATGTTATTATCTAAAAATATACTCAAACTGGAAACATTACGCGACGAAGTCATGTGAAGTTTATTATACAAAATATTGTATTCATCGGGAAATGACTGCATTTGCACAGTTCTAATTAAAAACACTAACGATTTATTTATCTCATTGATCTCTAAAGCGCCGTTCAAACGTTTACACTTATCTGTAATGCGCGCATTGTTTATGAAACGAAATACATAAGCGTAAGCGCGTTGCAATCTATTAAACGACGAAAATCTATGAAAATTAATAATATTAACATTTGTGGAAGTTCCGCATGTCACGTTAACTGTATGAACCTTAAGTTCGGACAAAGAATCAGGTGCAGCTGTCGTCTTAAGGCAATTTTGTGTCCATTTTATGACCTTTTCATGTAGGAAAGTAGGTCCATTCCACCATATTGATGACATACTAAGCTCATTCAATGTTTTACCACGCGACACTAAATCTGCCGGGTTGTTTATACTGTTTACGTGCAACCAAACCACATTACTAGTTAACTCATTAATTTCGACAACACGATTCTGTACAAAAGTTTTTAGCAAGCGAGGGGACATTCTCAACCAACCTAGTACAATAGTTGAATCTGTCCAACAAACTATATTATCAAATTTTAACTGAAGCGATTTTAATATTTTATCCATCAATTTAGCACCGACTAGCGCTCCACACAATTCAAGACGTGGAATACTAACCGGTTTGAGCGGTGCAACGCGGCTCTTCGAACACAATAATGTCACTGTGACGTCATTATTACTACTAAAGGTACGAACGTAAGCGCACGCTCCGTATGCAACTTCACTCGCGTCTGAAAATATATGCAGTTCAATTCTGACGGGATATTTTCCTATCACATGACGCGGTACTCGCAAACTACTTAAGTTAGACAAAGAATTAATAAACTTCTCCCAACACAATACTACATCATTCGGTACTTCATCGTCCCAGTCTAGTTTACAGAGCCACAGTTTTTGTAAAAGTATTTTTGCTGTAATAATAATTGGACTTAAAAGACCGAGTGGATCATATATTTGCGATACAATAGATAATATTAAACGCTTAGTAATTCTAGTCATGTTTTCGTTTAATTTTGACGTAAAATGGAATTGGTCACTTTTATTTAACCAACCTATACCTAAAGTTTTACTAGAACTATTTTCATCTAATGACAAATATTTCGTTTTATCTTTAGTTTTTACGAAATCACAAGCTATATCAGGCGAACTAAATATCCATTTGCGCAAAGGCATACAACCTGACATACACACATCGCTTATTTGTTTGCATAATTGTGATAATTTAGATTTACTGTCGTGTCCAATCAATAAATCATCGACATAGAAATTATATAATATTGCATGTGAAACCTCGGCATTTTCACACTCTAAACCCAATTGTCTAAGACATCGAATACTGAGGTAAGGCGCAGATGCCGTACCGTATGTAACAGTATTAAGCTGATACACACTGATAGGTTCCGATGGGGTTTCACGCCACAAAATTAACTGTAAATGTCTTTGATCTTCCTGTATTAATATCTGCCTGAACATTTTTTCAATATCAGCACACGCTACGTATTTGTACTGGCGAAAACGTAAAAGGATATCAAATAAATCGTTCTGTAACGCAGGGCCTGTCATTTGAATATCATTAAGCGATTTCCCCGACGACGTTTTCTGACTAGCATTAAAAACTACACGTAACTTAGTGGTCACATTGTCTTCTCGTAACACACCATGATGTGGCAAAAAATAATACGGAAAATTACTATTGAAATTCATAATGCGACTCATGTGTCCTAAGGCTAAATATTCCTGCATAAACGAAGTATACATTTGTTTATAAATTGGCGATCGCTCTAACTTACGTTCTAGTGAAAAGAAACTCTTTTTAGCTGCATTATAACTGTCACCGAGAGTGTCAACAGATTCTTTGAATGGAATACGAACAGAGAAACGACCTTCATTTACGCGTTTGGTTGTTTCCTTAAAGAGTTGTTCGCACTCTTGTTCTTCGGTTGTAAAATACTGACTAGACTTAGAAATCTCTTCTATTTCCCAGAACTTTTTTAATTGTTCGTTTAAACTTGACGTCTGAGCGAAATTACAATGGACCTGTCTAATGCGCGAATTATCCGTATGAACCGGACCCGAAATTATCCACCCTAACTTGGTATTCTGCAAGTATGGTCCATTATTTAAGCGAATTCTACCCTCGAGTAACAAATCCCAAAAGTAGTCTGCACCGATTAATAAATCGACTTCCGAAGGTTTGCAAAATAATGGGTCCGCGAGAGTAATGTGCTCGGGGACGTTCACCTTGTTAATATCAATACCTACGGAAGGTAATGTAGTAGAGATATAAGGCAATACTAAACATTTAATGCGCGTGTTATAATCTCCGTTTAAAGATGCGATTTTTATTTCGCATGAGTGAGTACATTGCGTAACTGTATTTCCTACTCCTATAACTTGATAAGTGGACTGTATCGATTTAATGTTTAATTTGTTACGAAATGATTCAGCAACAATACAATGCTGACTGCCACTATCCAATAACGCGCGTGCGTGATAGTGTTTATTATTGTCACCAGTAACCTCAACTAATGCTGTCGATAACAGAACCGGTTTTAAAGCGTGTGTATTGACAAATGAAGCGCTTTCGTAGCTTTGTTTATTAATATTATGCGATTGTGTAACAGTGTGTAAAGCGGTCGAAATATCAGAATGCTTAGGCGTTGACTGCGACACTTGATCGATAGCAGTAAATAAAGAATTATCCTGAGCATTTTCAATATGCAACAAGCTATTATGTTTGTTATTGCATTGTCTACATGAACCAAAATAGCATTCAGTAGCAGTATGTCCTACTCTTAAACAATTTCTGCAGAGCTTTTTATTCTCAACGAACTGTAATTTTTCTTTAGCCGATAAATTCAAAAATTTACTACATGAATAAAGTGAATGATTACCGCTGCACAAAATGCATTCGCGGGTACGTCTAGAATTAATCTTAGTTCGTTGTGTAGAAATAAAACTATGTACCTTTTGTTGAGGTTTTTTAAAATTATCTTGTGGAACCTTATGGCTAGAACTAAAAAAATGATTATGATTATGAGAATGATTAGCTTTTATCATTTCTAACATGTCGGCTTTATCTTTTAAAAATTTAATTAATGTATCTAAATTTATATTTTGATCTGAACTAACGCACATAGTGTTTTTAAATTGTTCCCATTCTTTTTCAACAACTGAATCTAATTTTGTAACAATTAAATAAATTATAAGCGTATCCCAATGGTCCGTTGGTTCACCTAGCGTCTTTAGTGCACGTAAATTTTTTAACACAGTATCAATTAATTTTCTAATTTGAGATGGGGACTCTTTGGTTAAAGCGTGAATTGAAAATAATGCTTTTACGTGATTGTGAACCAATAGTTTGCTATTGTTGTACCTATTTTCAATCAGATCCCATGCTATTTCATAAGTTTCTGATGAAAATTCCACAGATTTAATCACCTGTAAGGCATTGCCTACAAGCGAAGATCGTAAATAGTGATATTTTTGAATATTATCAAGCTGATTAGAACTGTGAATTATAGAAATGTAGGTATCTCTAAACTCGAGCCAGTTATCATAAGAGCCGTCAAAAGTGGGTAGTGTTATAGTTGGTAACTTAACAAACGAACTCGAATTGACCTTGGATTCGTCACAAATTATATTCGTATTAATTATAGTACCATCTCCTACTAAACAATTTGCCGTAGCCATAACATTAAAATATGTATTTTCGAAACTTTCGCGACATTCTAGTTGTTTAGCGATTTCACTTTCCAATTCAGTTTCGAATGCAAACTCTTCTAATGAATTTTGAACAGTATTAAATTCGTGCAAAAGCTCTTTAGCTGCCTGTTGACGTAATTTTAACTCTGCTATCTGTTTTTTAGACAACTGAAATTTTTTGAAGCAATCTACAAATTTCACAAACAAAGTTAGCCTTCCCTTAAGTGTACCTCTTTTTTTATTTAGATCACGAACCAAAGCGTTATCTGTGGCCGAAATTTGAGGATTGTCTAATTTGTCTGAATTCATAATGGCAGTTTATGAAAAGGGGGTACTCACGTTATTCCTGCAACACAGCGCGAATTGTTGATGCGCAACGCCGCGTTGTTCTTCTATACCTATAAAGTTTTTAGACCGTTTTAGTACAAATTGAAATGAAGGGAAGAAGAAAGGAACGATATAGCCAGACCCTTATCCGTTGGCGACTCGATGACCTTGATTTTCTTGGTACTGCACTGGATGGCTTGCTTTATCTAGATGATTCGATTTATCTGGATGATTTATCTTGATGATGCGATTAATTTGAATGATTTATCTTGATGACTTGATTTATGAGGGTGATTGTCTAAATAATTTTTATATTTTTCGTTCTTGATATTTTCCGCTGATTCGTTTATTATGATGCTGCTCTTTTCTTTATTATGCGTTTATAATCCTGCTCTGGAGGACCAGATGTTTGGACTTCTTCCAAATTAAAATAAGGCGCAACAATTTTATGAAATTTATATATTTTTTGTTTTTACAAAAATTCGTTACACGTTTAAAAAATGAGAAATAATGTGCTACATAAACGAAGCTAGCGCAGAGAGAACAGAGGGCACTAGTGGCGCTCCGCTACTTATATACGGCTGAGACAGCGCCATCTATTGCCACGATTCCCTAATAAAACATTATTTTAATTAGCAATTTACATTTTACACAATATTATTATAAGCCTACCCTAATTAATAGCATGTACGTATTTTTAATAAAATTATAAAATCCAAAGTACCAGTAGATAAAATGTTCATTATTGTTCTATTTTTTAGCTGCCCCGCGTTGGGCGCCCATTTTTTGAAAATTTGAAAATAAAAAAAAATTATTGTTTTTTTTACCTTTTCAGATATCGTAACCTCGCCGAGCTAAGTATGCAAAAGGAGTACCAGTCGTTCGATAATGTTGGTTTCGATACCGTGTCGACTCACCGCCGTGTACATTGGCCTGACCAGAGCATCGATATGTTACACGCTAACTAAAGATAATCTGTATAAAGTTATGCATAGATACCTAATACATATAACTTCACGTCACTATATAACGCATTATACAAAATGCGGGTAAATATTTTACATTTCGTGTTGGTAAATGTATTATTTCGCGTACAAAAATGCAAAATAGTAAAAATAAAACAGTAATACAATTTACAGGCCTTTCTCGATTTCATTACCTTAGCTTTTGCAACAAACCGATAGGGCTGTCACAATCACAATATTTTATTAGTACGAATGAAATTGGTAACATAGTTGCTAATTTTACCTACATACAAAGAAAATACTTAGACGTGCATGGAAAAAAACGACAAAGTGTCAGTTGAATTGCGCACTGATGTACCTTTGAACTTGGAAGGAAACGTACAGAGCTGATGCGCATGTTTGCAAAAAAATGAGCACAGCTTAAAATATATTTAAATTTTTTTATTAATATTTAATGTGGTCAGGCATTATTTCAAGTCAAACATTAGGTAATATTTGCTGAAATAAGAGTGGTGGTAGGCAGATAAATGAAATCAGACCATAAGAGCTCCTTTTATTTTAGTATGGAACTAAAAACAGATTATCAAGAATATTGTTAAAATATAACTTATGTATTACGACTTTTTTAATCTAAGATTACGACTTTTATGATCGGACAGTTGTTAATTCATTTTCCCGCCGTTCAATTTTTGTTCAATTTCGCCAATTGAAACATTTAATTCATTTAATTTGGTGCTCGTGTAGCATCGCCATCAAGATGTATTAAATAATTCAAATAAATGAATCTCATGTTTTATTTTTCCTTTTTTTACTATTTTACCCATTTTGCTTAATGCTACAAATAGTAAGGAGGTTAACTTGAATAGTCGTCAAATAACGATTTTCGTGAGACTGAGCAGTATTATGCCAACAACTGGTATCGTCGTATGCAGTAGTGTTTCCTGAGTAAGAGAAACGGTGTTGTGAGTTGATGTAGGAGGGAGGTATGACGTCACAATGATGGCGGTTCTGGGTTTAAATTTTGTCAAATAACCCAATAACTACTTAACCTATTTGGACGAATGCTATATCGTGTGAAAGGTATTGAAATGCCTAACAAAATGTGTCCGATGTTCATAACTTTACTAAAGGTTGAATTTCTAAAAAGTTATTTGAATAAAAAACAAAAATCAAGTGGTAATTTTTTATAGTTTAAATGTACAATAAAAATAGTTCATACAAAAAAAATTTTGCTTCATTTTTCATCTGTAATGTACAAGACTGAATTTTTAAAATCGGATATTAAATAAACAATCTACGACAGTTTTAAATGAACGCGGCGCATTCTGTAGGTGCGGGCGCTCGTTCGCCAAACACGGTTAGCGGAGTTAGAGACGAGCCAACACGCGACAGTTTCTTGTAAACTGAGTTACATAAACTTTTAAACTTTGGCGTTGTATTATAACAAAAATGTATATCTTTACGCTGTACCCCTGATAGTAGCTGGGTAGTCAGATATATAGCGGAAAGCCAATATTCGCGGTCCTTACATACTTCTTTATACATATTAACAGAATTCGACTTGATTAAAACCACTAACAATAATTTTAAGACTCAATCTTTTTTAATGAAAAGATTTGATAAATTTGTACCAGGATTTGTCATTGTCAATGTCATATGTCAAATCCACAGACTAAAGAGAAGATATTTTAAGTATGTTTCCGTTCTCATAGAGATGTAGTTGACGGTCGTATTCGTTAAACGACAATCACATATAATTTAATCAGTACCTAGGCGACACAGCTTTACTCGGTGTCTTACAAAAAAAAACAAAATAAAGTCTGACCATATTAGAATTTATATGTTAATCACTATCGAAATAATAAAATACTACAGAAGGACACTATCTTTTATTATACGCACACAGAATACAATCAGACAGTATAGACGAAACACAGATTACATAAAACAAAGAGGATGTATTCTAATAGACCACATTGTAGAATTCGAACCCGCGTATTTCAGCTTGATAGATCTACGCTCTAGCCACTGTACTACTGAGAAGGTAAACTGTTGTGAAATCAGAACATTTGTGTTGTTGTGAAGTGTGTGAAAACAGAGAAAACAAATTTTCTTAGAATTGGACTCTAGCCAGATCGATTTTTGACTACCGTGAAGCACTCGCATACCTAGACGAAAATGTATGAGTGGCCTGTTAAGGAGCGCGAGAAATTGATCTAGCTAAGTCTCAATTCTGGTAAAAATCGTTTTCTTCGTCTTTCACACACTTAGAGCTAAATTCTAAACTTCTGAACTTTTTTAATTTCGCAGCAGTTTACCTTCTCAATGGCACAGTGGCTGAGTGTAAGTCTACTACATTGAAGTGCGCGGGTTCAAATCGTCCAATGTGGTCAAACCTTTTTTTGCTTTTCTTTAATAAGTTGAAATAATATGTTTAAGTTCAGTTTGCTACAAGTACCTATTAAAAAGACATCACTTTAATAATGTACTTGTAATAAGGAAAAAAAAAAAAATTATGATAAAAACATAGACAGGCTGTCCCATACTACGAAGTGAGGCAAATAATATCAGATAAAATATAAATGTGTGGGTGCTGTTTTCTAACGAAATGGGAAATAATATAAAGCTTTACATGCATAGATACATATTTTCGCGCTGTATCGCCAACGGGGTAGTACACAGGACGGAGCACCAAGCGTCGCGGTTTTTACATACTTCTTTCGCTTCTTCAAATCTCATCATTCTCCTCACACATTTTTGCCTAGGTATGTGAGTGCTTCACGGTAGTCAAAAATCGATCTAGCTAGAGTCCAATTCTGAGAAAATTTGTTTTCTCTGTTTTCACACACGTATAACTTCTAAACTCTAAATCTTCTTATTTTACAACAGAGTTTACCTTCTCAGTAGTACAGTGGCTAGAGCGTAGATCTATCAAGCTGAAATACGCGGGTTCGAATTCCACTGTGGTCCAATGTGGTCAGACTATTGTTATTTTTTTTGGTACTGATTAAATTAAATGTGATTGCCATTTATCGAATACGACCGTCAATAACATCTATACTTAAAATATCTTCTTCTTAGTCTGTGGATTTGACATATGACATTGACAATGACATGTCCTGGTACAAATTTATCAAATCTTTTCATTAATTTAAAAAGATTGAGTCCTAAAATTATTGTTAGTGATTTTAATCAAGTCGAATTTGTTTAATTGTTTAGATTGTCTCTTATTCAATAGATTCGTTTAAGTTGTTTTTAAACAAGTAGGTTTTTTATTACAAGTTTAACCTTAGCAATGAACAGCATATTGAGAAACAGTAGCCGGTTCGTATATCACACATTCTCTACTACAACTGTAAGACGATGTGCAGTCCCTCCAAAGCGACAGGCGAAGACATTAATAGGGCCAGTGACATGGAAATCGATGGCAGTTACGGCGGTGGTCGCTGGCAGTCTCACAGGTTTCATGTTATATGTCAGAAAAGAGAAACAAGTAGCATTAGATCGTGAAAGAAAACGACAACTTGGAAAGGCCAAGATAGGAGGAACCTTTGAATTACTTGACCCAGAGGTGAGTTTATATACGTTATTAGTATGTACCTAATTCAATAGTAGGTATTTGTACCTGTCAATTACAAGGAGGCGTTCGTGTCTTTTCCTAACCGCTTAATGTTGGAATTATCACAAGTGCAAGTTGAACCAGTGCCATCTTGCTATACTTTATTGCATGTTGTGTTACGAATGATGATAATATTGAATAAATAATAATAGAATAATAAATAATGATGGGATTTGAGGAAGCGAGAGAAGAAGAAGAAGAGGTAAGAACCGTGATGCTTGGCACTCCGTCCTCTCTGACTACCCCGTTAGGGATACAGCGTGATGTATGTATGTATGTATTTGAAAATGTATACATATTTTACTTAGATTTATGCTGTCCATGTCTTAAGAAGTAAAGTTAAATGTTAGGATTAAGAATGATTTTACTCTTTATTTACTTGTCTAGATGGATAATCAAGTGATTTTACTCTTGATTATTAATAACTTCAAGTAATGGTTGAATTTTTTTTAAATTATATATGGACTTTATTTACATTAACAAAAAGTACATACATACGTTAATATTTACAAACTTAAAACTACACATTATCTGAAATAATAGACTTCCTCAAAATTGCCGCTTAGAAAGCTGTCATTGCTTAAGGTACCCAGTAGACTGGCAGCATTGCCAGAGTATCACCTTGTTGACAGCCAACTTTGGAATGTTTAATTGTTTAGACTGTCTCTTATTCGATACAGCACAGCAAATTTCGGAAAACTACACATCTTAAATAATAGACTTACTCAAAGTTGCCGCTTAGAAAGCTGTCATTGCTTAAGGTTCCCAGTAGACTGGCAGCATTGCCAGAGGATCATCTTGTTGACAGCCAACTTCAGAATGTAATAAATTATCTTTATATATTAATTTTGAAGGACTGCTGTAAGATTGCCAGAGGTAGGGATATATGTCCGGAACATGCTGTTTTGTCTGTGTCAACAAGGTGGATCTATCAACAGAATTAAATGCATTTTTTATCTGTACTTTGAGGAGTACCTCACCTCCATCATGTGTCAAGAAAGTACGCGCTGCATGCACTGCCGCTACACACCCTCTCTTTGAGCCAAAACCTACTTGTGTAGGACAAAAATAGTTTGATATGGTAGAGAAAATGTGACGGCTACAAATTTTGGAGGCAATGCGGCGTATAGTTGCACCTACGGCAATTGGCCTAACGCCACCGTCTTTTTTTTTCAGAGCACATAAATTAGCACCATATAGGATGTCAGTTATCTCCGGGGCCACCTTACCAACCAGCATAATGTTTATTATAGCTGTTAAACTAGATAAGTGTCTTACCGGTATCACCGACAGAGCCTGTAATCAGATCTTTTAATTACATTTTTCAGGGAAAATTAGTGAAAAGCACAGATTTCTTGGGAAAGTGGCTATTGATATACTTCGGTTTCACACATTGTCCAGATATTTGTCCTGATGAACTGGAGAAATTGGCCGAAGTTGTAAATAAACATGGTAAATATTTATTATTTGATCTGAAATCTACTGTCTGTAACAATTTCTTACCACTATCAAGAGTCAAAGTCATGCGACTATTCGCATCAGTATGAACACATCCATATAAGTTAATTGACTCAATTGAGGCAAGCGAATCACATCCTGCGTCCCGCGCGGAATTCGCCTCAGTTTCAGCAGAGCTTAGTCTTTTCATATTTATAAAAAAGAAAAATTATAATTATCAAAACAAAATTATTTATTTTAAAATAGAAATGTGTATGAATTTACTTAACTAAATCATTAAATTTTTAATTTAAAAACAATAAATTACTCAAATCAGAAATATATGTAATACTTATTACAATTAATTGTAATATAATTAAAAGCTTATAATAGTAAGAAAGAAACAAGATAATTTGGAACTAGGTACATAATTTCAAAGAATGATAGTCATTGTAAATTTCCAAAATTAAATGAAACGATATTGACATATACCCATAACTTTTTTCACATCTTTACTTACACGTGCCGCCTTGCAAGAGCGAAACGCAACATATAATTATTATAGCGTGCTAGACAAGGACAAGGTCTGACTCAAAGGTTAGCAACAACCAATATCACTAAGAATTCTGCTCACTTCTGTTAATTTCTATTATTCAATTTGTATTTAGCTATGAAACATGATATTTTTCTTTTTGAACCTATTTGTAGGACTGTTACTACCACACCACTTTATAGCGCAATTTGGCTTTATGTATTTTATTGTATATTTTTTGGTACCGCTTAGACACAGGTCACATATCTGCTTCCTGGTTAATACTACTAAACGAGCACATGTTTGTGTTTAAACTTATATGAGTATTTGTGCAGATGAGTGGCAGAATACGGTGCTTTTCTATTTCAAGTTTCGTAGGCTAGGTTGCCTGTGTCTATTATTGTGTATGCAAAAGAGTAGAAAATGCTTCTTTCTCTTTCATGCACGTTACATCAGTCATTCAATTTCCCATTTAGGGTGGACAGAGCATCAAGACTTAATAGATTACACCTTGACATAATTTTTGGCAGTATTGGGCTTATAGATCTCAAAGGAAATCAAATAGTCCATTGCTAGCTCATCACCAGATCAAGTTTCTTATACTAACAATAAGCTTAATTCCTTGGCTGTGAGAAAAATAAAAATATAGTATGTGCCAGCTGATCTTGCCACACAAGTCATAAAAATGTAACCACAAATATAATTGTTTGTTTTCTTAGATTCCATACCCAATGCCCCACCAGTGCAGCCTATCTTCATATCTGTGGATCCACAGAGAGACACACCTGACATTGTTGGAAAGTAAGAATTTTTTGTTTTAAGACATTCAAACAACATGTAAACAGTTTTAATCAAACTGCAAAAGCAATTCATGTACCTATTTAAGGCGACGCATTGGAAATTTTGACGGCAGGGATCTCAATTTTTCTAAGTGACTACAAAAGGTATGAAAATGATATTCGGTAACCTGATTATTAATTTCATTGACTTTATTTTGACAGTTGCGATACACGATTGGGTAACTTTTGTAACACAAAAAAAAAATCAAAGAAACCTCTTTTAAAACAGAGATTTACATTTTTAGAAGTAACGGGACCGATTTATGTTTCTAAATTTTCTGTATCGTTTTAATCTAAACAAATTCTTCAAAATGACAGTTGGATTTTTTAAAATTAATTATAGTTATTAAAATAAACGAAAATACTTTACTTTTTCGTATTTTCCGTAAGCTAGAACGCGCACTTTTGCATAGATCAGCAGATCCATTTTGGATTTAATTATTGTTTATCAATGCGTCGCCTTCATAAAATTATTGCATACTCTTATTAGGAAAAATTATTTGTTTCAGGTACTGTAAGGAATTCTCCCCACGATTTTTAGGTCTTACTGGAACTAAAGAGCAGGTACAAAAAGCTTGCAAGGCCTATAGAGTTTACTTTAGTGCAGGTCCACAAGACGTTGATAATGATTACATTGTGAGTATTAAGTGTTAATTATAGTGACTTCATTTGAGTAGCACCCTATTGGGTGCCACTAAATACAATTTAGAAAAGTTTATACTCTAAAAGTAAACTTGGGTTGAAATTATGAAAGCAGACCCTAAGATTTGCATTAAATGGAAATTAATTAAAAAGAAACACCTTTGTAGAAGTTACTGAATTTATAGTTTTATGTTTTACATAACAAATAATATATGTACACAATTTAAACAAATAAAAATTGTTATACAATGAAATGCAGCAAAATATTATGATGAAAAGTAGTTTTTATTGCATTCACACTGAAGTGTCATTTACACAGTATTTATATAATCATATAGGTTTTACTTGATGATGACATACATACAAACGGATATCGGCAGCAGCACAGTTCATGACAACATTGAGCACTAATGCTGATTACTGGGTGTTATTTTGCTTCTTACGTTGTTTAATGTAAAATATTTTTTAAGTCTAATAGATATTATCAAAATATGCAAATATTCTGTATTTTTTATTGATTTATGAAATAATACTCTAAAGAAAATATTGAAAAGAAAAGATAACATGTCAAGATTAACGCTCATGAGCATGACTTGTGCTATGATCTGTAAAGAATCTTAGATTATCCTTACATTAGTATTTTTGCTGGTTTTTTGATATTGTTTGAATTTTGTATTTTCAGGTAGACCACACTATAATTATTTATCTGGTAGATCCAGATGGTGAATTTGTAGATTATTATGGTCAGAACAGAAACGCAAAAGAAATCCATGACTCAATGCTTGTTAATATCCAGAAGTATCAGGCAGGGAAAAAGTCATGGTATTAAATCCTCATTTGCATTTAATAATTGTGATAGGAACATTCTAGTTGCAAGAAGTATTTTTGTTTAATAATGTTAAGTGAAATAAAAATTGTTTAAAATTTTTTTCGTTTCATTTATAGTAGAGAAATATAGAACAATTGTATAGTATAATATTAAAAATTTGCTGTCATTTTGCTAGTTATTTTGCTAATAGTGACCTGTCCTCCAGAACTATGTATTTGTACTAAACTTTGATCTAATTGGTACAATTTTATTGTGGTCCCATCAAAGACAGCACTTGAGGCGGCAATGCTAACTTCTCCTTCATTTAAAGTTACTAAGTTTACATCATTACTATTCATACCACTGTTAACTAAGACTCTGTTTGCATCCAAACACAAACTATTATCTTGGTAATTTTCACAGTTATTCCGACTCTCGTCTACCATTATTAATTCTGATTTTATGTTGTTATCATTTTGTAAAACTAATTCTCCCGTTACCTCTATAGGAATATCTGGAGTCATATCTAAACAAATTGCTTCGTTTGTTCTAATATCTTCAGTTTTTATTGTATGTTTCTGTGCTTCAGTTTCACTGTCTTTATTAGATATTAGAATATCGTCAGCTACGATGAAGGGTATGTCAGAATCTGTTTCTTGAACAATAATCAGCTCATTGTTATCATGTATTTTCTTCTTAGATTTATGGCCTTTTTCATGCCTTGTTAGATGCGATTTTGTCGGGAATTTTAGTGCACATGTCGTGCATTCAAATGGAGTTTCACCTAGAAATAAATATGTTACATTGTTAAACTTTAAACACGAAATAAGCAGCCTAAAATCTTTGTGCATTACTACACACAGAGAATTTACTTATACAAAGAATAACATATGTTCTGAGAGATTGCAGTATGACTCATAAAATAACTATTTCAAAAATGTATACCAATTTCAGAAAAATCTATCAAGAGCCAAAATAAATGAAATTTCGTACTGATTTATTAAATAAAAATCTAGTAACTGTACATCCAAATCTATATGTAAATATAAATAAAATTGATGTGTCTGATTTGAAATAAAGGCTTATAAGCTTATATGAGGGTTGTGTGGTCAAATAAGTGACAAATATTGAAAATTTTGGGTTTAAAATAGAATATAGTGTATTTTATTTTTCATGCTCTCGCATGACATTATCAAATACGTATGCAAACTGTAATATTTGGAACTGCTGAGTTAATATCCAATAAGTGCATATTTTTATTTTATTTCAATAATAATAATAATAAAAGTACCTTAAGGGGAGAAGTATCTCCTATTAATAACATATAACTTACGCTAGATAGCATTAGCTTATCGTATGCATTTGCTCTACTTAAATTTACAAATTTCTCGCACTTTCACACTTATGGAGCATTCCACATGAAGCGGACAGGGAATAAGGAATTCTATTCCGATTTAAACTAAAATGTCGTGAGCAAGACTTGCCCATTCGAAGCGACGCGCGACAACGGTCGCTTTTATAATTTTCCGTTGAACGTTTTAATCGCCACGATTTTACCGTCCGCGACACAATAGTTAAGCAAAATGCTTCCCTATTGTGTTGCGGTAATAGACGCTATTTCAACGTCCACGGCATGACGTTATCATGGACGGAATCATACAACTGCATACTTTTTGCTTTCCTATTGTATCGTGGACGGTAAAGTCGTGGCGATAAATGTTCAAGGGTAAATTATAAAACGGCCAATAGCTGTCTCGCTACTTACGGCGCAGCGGCAGATCCCGCGCCCTGCTCTGCCAAAGCGTAGCGCCACGATTATTATTTTGATGTGCTATTCTAGTGTAACGTATATTCAATAGTTATACATATATATCTTCCTGTATCCCCAACGAGGTAGTCAGAGAGGACGGAGCACCAAGCATCACGGTCCTTACATACCGCTTTCGCTTCCTCAAATCTCATCATTCTCCTCACACATTCTCGCGTATGTATGCGAGTGATTTTGACATTTCCGTCTGCTAACACTGGCTATTTGATCTTCATAAGTCAGCCTTGGTTTTCCTCGGCTTCTTTTACCTCTGACCTTCGCTATGTAGATTTTCTTCGTTAGTCTTTCATCACTCAATCTTTCTAAATGCCCGAACCATCTAAGCATTCCTTTCTTCAATGGTTATATTCCAGAAAATCACCGATCCTGTACTATATGTACATACATACACATAGTTACACTGTATTTTATATATTATTATTATTATATTTTATTATGTGTATATAATACGCAGTATAGACCTGTATGTATACGGCAGTGGTCGCGTAATCGTGATGCACTCACAAATTTCTTCGGACAAACACTGCACGCGAATGGTCGCTCACCCGTGTGTCCTCGCATGTGCGCTGTTATATTGATACGAGCAAACCTGTAATTTTTATATTAAGTGTTATTATACCTAATTAAATTAAAAATGTAATTATTTAAGTGCTTGATCAATCGTTTTAATTTTAATTCCTATGCTCATAGTGAATTAAACAATATTAACGAATTGTGGCATGTAAAAAAATTACCTTTTTCCACAAATATTACAGCTATATGGCTTTTCACCGGTGTGAGTGCGTTGATGAGTTTTCAGAGAAGAACAAGACGTAAATTTTCGTTTGCAAATATCACAAGAATATGGTTTTTCACCTGCAATAAACAAGCAACAGTACTTAAGTGATTAACAAGCTTAGCTCGGAGAAGTTATTTATAACCGCTATGTACACCCGAAGTGAGGCCGATTTAAATATCCAAAAAACCATGCTCTAAGAAATCATAAATATCTTAAAATTAGCATTCGTGAAATAAAATATGCAAAATGTTAAAATAGGGCAATCTGTTTTTAAGCAGTTAAGTTACACTAATTAAACTTGAATTAATTCACTGAGATATAAATATCCAAATAACTTGTAGGATTTGACACAGATAATTTAAATAATAATAAATAAATAAATTAACCTCGCAGTTTTTTAATTTCTCAACCGATATTACCTGTATGAGTCCGCATGTGCAATGTCAAATTGGAGTTCTGTATAAAAGTTTTCCCACAGACAGAGCAGACATATGGTCGCTCCCCAGTATGCGTGCGTTGGTGAGTATTACGAGTTGATTCATGACGAAACCTAACACCAAAATGTATTTCAGTTTAATTTTACGTGCTGAATAATTTCTTTTTTATTAAATTTGATTTCATTAAAATTTTGATTTTTTCCATGTGAAAATATTTAGTCATGGAAGAAAATTATATAATAATATGTGGGCGTTCCAAGCCAAAATGGGTCCAGTGGTCGGCATTTAGTTTCCGAGATATACGCAGTTTTAGTTGGGTGAAAAAATGGCATTTCGCGATTTTAATTGATTATTCATTAATGTTCAATTAGCTACAAGTTCGTTAATAAATGACGTTATATGATGTTTCTAAGTAGAAACAAACAAGTAGAAGTGTGATTTTTTTTCAATCAAACTTTAAAAATGCCTTTTCTCACAACAAGCTTTTTCAGAATTTTAACTTTAATGTCTGATAAAAAAAATATATGCCAATTTTTGAATATTTTTTTAATCCTTATTATCAATTGACTATTCTGCTCCGAATCTAGTCTTAATTCAATACCCCACTACTGGACTATTTTTGTTTGGACGCCCACATATGTAAAACTTCATAAGTACATGGTAATAATTATGTTTGATTTTGTAACAGTTTAAATCATGAACTGTTTTTCTACTTTTATTCATTATTTTATCATCTAGACAGGTGATTCCCAAAGTGGTCCAATTGGACCCCCAGGAGTCCACGGGAGACTCGACAGGGGTCTACGTAGGCGTGAAAAAAAATGGAGGTTCACAAATTGTAAGTGGGGGGTCCACGAAAATACATCTGGTTTCGATAGTAAAGAACCAAAATGTTGGCTTGGCTTCACCTATCAATGTAGGCAGATATATACATTTATGAAGTAAAATATAAGTCGGCGCGAATTCTCCCAGTTTCCAAACTTGTCACAAGCAGAATGTCTTGATGAGGATATTCAGACTCAAAAATACTTCAAAAATAGATTTGAAGATAATGTGACGATGGAAATATCACCATGGATCATAAATCCATTTGATGAAACGGAAGTGGCGAATGTGGTAAGAGCTACTCGAGCTTAGCATCAACGAGGAGCTGAAGGTGAAATTTATAAAAGGCTATCAAACATTTTGGCTGCAGGCAGAAATACCCGAAAAATATCCTGGGCTATGGGAAATTGCGAGAAAACTTTTGATAGGGTTTCCCTCGTCATATCTTGTCGAAAAAAGTTTTAGTGTCGTTACAAATCTATTAACAGGAGCAGATTGAACATCACTGAACGGGGAGATTTACGGTTATTTATTCCTTATAAAACTGAAGTCAAATATTGTCAATCCATCAAGTACATCCTTCCCATTAAAAATAAGACTTTTTTTTTATTGTTGATTTGCATTGTTGAAGTTACGGTACGTTATTAATGTTTAAATTTAATTCTATTAAGTCTGTAATCATATTATTTTAATAAATAGAACACAAGATAATATACTATTTTTCTTTTTATTTTTACTACTCCGAATTTAGGGTTGGAACTCAGCCGCGACGCAAATTTCCATCGTTAGATCTAATCTTCACATTTTTTGACGAGTCTTGGGAATATGGTTGAAATGTAGCAACAGGGGTCCACCGAAACCAGTAAAATTTTGAAAGTGGTCTAGGAGAAAAAAAGTTTGAGAACCTCTGATCTAGACTTTACAACTCCAGACGGCTTGTTTCGTACTACGAAGTGAGGTAAATAAAAATGTAAATGTGTGTGTGTTTTCTAACGAAATGGCGGACGATTGGCTTATCTGTTGTATGTACGTATGTCTGCTGTATGTGTGTACTCGTATGTATGTTGTATTGGATGTGCTGTATGTACAGGTGACTGATTTATCTCATCGTTGCTGCTTGCAGTGACGTGCAGACATTTTTAGTAGGGTAGACAAAAAGAAAACTCGCCAAAATCGCGACTTATAATTCGTAAATAGTAAATGTTAATGTGATTTTATTTTACATTATTTATTTACGGAAACTACTTTGAAAAATATTTTAACGGTAGCAGAATTACTACTTGCTCTATTACAAAACTAACAAAGAAAAGTCAATTAAAGTTAACATCATGGACGTACCAACAATACCTATGGTATATTAACGTTACTCTAACCATAGATAGTACATATTAAAATATAATTTACTCTAACATTACGTTAATGTTAAATAATATAATTTTGAAACTGAATGCCTGTGAGCACCATTTGTTGTCTTTTTGTACTTATCTATTAAAAATTCCATAAGAAAGGAAGAGAACGTTACTATAAAAATGTTTAGAGGGCGTTAAAATAAGAAAAAAAGAATTCGATTTTTCGTATTATTAATTAAAAAAATTGTAATATTTAAAAACCTTGTTAATATTTTTAATGAAGGTAATATGTTATTTTTTCTAATAGGTTAAATTAATCGGTTGAATTCATCATGACATTATAACTATGTATTAAGATTCAAACTGTTGACAATTTCTTATTCCGTGGCTGTTATTGGCTAGACTTTCCCTTTTCTTACCTCTCTTTATTAACTTGTGTGCGTGTTTTGAGTTAAGTAAACATTCACAACCACTACAGATGCACGTGTGTAATTATACGAAACATAAGTGTCAGAAAAGATTTGAATATGTGTAAATCGAGCCATGATTTGAATTTGTCTCTCGAGCGAACGGTTGCCGTGACGCTTTCTTGTCGTGTTTTGACAAAGATAAGGCGAGCGCGGGAATTTTGAAAACATGTTTTTGGTTGCGATATATATTTTTTTACTTTATTTAGGCAAATGCACTAAACTGTGCGCCACGCCATAAAGAAAGAAAAAAAAAAGGGGCGGGGTGACGGTGTGACGGTGTGATACGCACGCGCGGTCACAGTAGCAGCAGCGGTGTGGCTTGTGGTCGGAGTGCACGAGCGCGTGCGAGGTGAGCAGGCGCGGCGACGCGAAGGCCTTGCCGCAGCGGGCGCATGCGCACGGCCGCGCGCCGCTGTGCCGCGCCACGTGCGCCGCCAGCGGACCGCTCTCGGCGTACCTGTGCACTTGTGCACGCCCGTTACCACCGCATCCCACGCACATCACGTACTTATTACTTTTTAGCTTGATGGATTAGTTTCCAATGCTTTAATACATTTAAAAAAATAGTTCAACGACATCTAGGAATTTTTGGCGGGATTTCGTGGGGAGCGGTTGGACGTTCATTTTAATTATTTGTAAATTATTTTTAATAATAATATATTTATTTGCAAAAATGTGAGATGTACATGAAGTATATGTTGTAGTGTAAAATTTGCGTAGTTTTGCGTCCCAAGTACGCTGTTGTACAATATGTGGAAATGTTAAAATAAGTGCTTATTTAGTAGTGTGACGTTGAGATTTTTCTAGTGGCCTAGTCTGCCTCAGCGGATTCTAATAGGTAGAAAGACTACCTCCAGTATATTTGTCGCTAGAAAATCAAAGAAACATTAAAATGTATTATGTCAACATTATAACATAACATAACATGTGCCCGAACCATCTAAGCATTCCTTTCTTCATTTTTACAATAACACTGTTGTGCGACCCTGTCATTGTCAACATTATTATGAAATAATATGTAGAATATATCTATCCATTACTAAAGACATCGGCTGTTAGATACCTTTGCCTTTCCCCTCTAAGGAGAATCGTACCGGAATGAGAAATTAGAATTAGAAAGCATCACTATGTTTCACTCAACTGGGATTCGGAAACCACACCTAACTTATACGCACTTTGACTCTCATACAGTAAACAACGTACAGTATTAAAAGAAATAATAGTGGGTCCTTACATATGAAATTAGCGTTTTGTCGTACTGACCACTTTGATCTGAAATATCTCCTCTTTGGTTAAGAATTCCAAATTCAAATTTATAAATTCATTTAGCTGATACATTTGAGTTTTGAAAACAGTCATTCATTTGTTTTTTTCCTCATTATTTTTTTCTTTGGCGTCGCTTATTACCGCACAATGGAAAACATGAAATATCGGTATATTTACGAGTACGAGTTCTACCGTGGCACCAGTGCTGCAGAAACAGCTCGAAGGATTAATGATGTGTACGGCGCTGGTGTCGCAAAAGAAAGCACGGTACGTTTTTGGTTTCAACGTTTTCGTTCTGGAAATTTCGACCTTCAGAACCCACCCCGTGGACGGCCGGAGACCAAAGTGGAAAATGAAGAATTAAAGGCTATTGTGGAAGCGGATCCATCACAAAGCACTTCAGAGATAGCTGCAGGCTTCGGAGTAAGTGACAAAACTGTATTAATCCACTTGAAGCAAATCGGGAAAGTAAAAAAACTTGAACGATGGGTACCTCATGAATTGAGTGAATCGAACTTGCAAACACGCGTCGACTGCTGTGTTACTTTGCTCAACCGGCACAATAATGAAGGGATTTTAAATCGAATCATTACTTGTGATGAAAAGTGGATACTGTACGATAATCGGAAGCGCTCGTCGCAATGGCTGAACCCTGGAGACTCAGCCAAATCCTGCGCTAAACGAAAATTGACTCAGAAAAAGTTACTTGTGAATGTTTGGTGGACTAGCGCCGGTGTCGTTCACTACAGCTTTCTAAAATCTGGCCAAACGATTACGGCAGATATCTATTGTCAGCAACTGCAAACCATACAGGAAGAACTAGCTGCTAAACAACCGAGATTGGTCAATCGCTCTAGGCCATTGCTGCTTCACGACAACACAAGACCACACACTGCACAACAAACAACCACTAAGTTAGATGAGCTACAATTGGAATGTCTGCGACATCCACCGTACTCCCCGGACCTTGCTCCAACAGATTACCATTTTTTCCGGAATTTGGACAACTTCTTACAAGGAAAAAAATTCAACTCCGATGCGGCAGTCCAAACCGCCTTCAAAGAGTTTATTGATTCTCGCCCCCATGGTTTTTTTAGTAAAGGGATCAACGAACTACCTATGAGATGGCAAAAGTGCATAGATAACAACGGTGCATACTTTGATTAATTAAA
The DNA here is from genome assembly GCA_907165235.1 of Zeuzera pyrina. Classification (NCBI taxonomy): domain Eukaryota; kingdom Metazoa; phylum Arthropoda; class Insecta; order Lepidoptera; family Cossidae; genus Zeuzera; species Zeuzera pyrina. The sequence goes on along the minus strand of OU015625.1, from coordinate 18,395,158 downwards.
TATATTTTACAAAAAAAAATTGACTTTATATTCCTCCCGTACAAAACGCCAATTTCATATGTAAGGACCCGATATAAAAAGGAAGACTCCATATGGCATACTTCAAAGTAATAAAATAAGGTGAATAAGTGGACCAGCTTTATTAATATTACAGAATTATTTAAAGTATATTTTTAGGTTCATTGTTATAACTTAAAATTGATTGAAATGAAATCAATGATAATTTTGAAGATTGTAATTTTTTTAACTTCCAAGTTCACTCACCGTTTATCACAAAGATGGCATGCGTATTTTTTCTCGACAATCTCGCCGGTGTGAACGCGGGAGTGGCGCCGTAACGCGTATAGCTCTGCGAAGGACTTGCCGCAAGTGCCGCACGTGAACCGCTTAGATTCCATATGTCTCTGGATGTGGCGTCTAAGCATTGGTTTTGCTGTAAAATAGTCCATTCATTGTATGCGTCAACATTTGCATGAAAAGAAGCATTGTAAACATTTCATAATCCAAAATTTGTAAACATTTGAAAATGAAAAACAATAATGATTTTATTAATTAATTTGATATTTTAGAAAATCTGAAATATTAGAGCTGGTGAGCACGTAGTTCATTTTGATGTCAAGATGTCATTAAGAAGTGTTACAAAAATAAAATTACTCGACTCAAGATTGCAAGAAAAAATTATCCATTTCAGTTTTGCTTTCACAATATATAATAAAAAGCACAAATATGTATTACAATTATGTATTAGGTACTAAATTAATTACTTTGCAAAATTGATTTTTTTTTTTTACCTTTAAACTCTTTAAAGCACTTATTGCATTTCCAGGAGCCTTTGACGTGTAATGCACTGTGTAGATGAAGATCATGTTCGGACATAAATGACTCCTTACACTGAGTGCATAAGTATGGATATTTTACTGTACTGTGATTTTGTTTTATATGAGCCTTAAGAACCTTTGTTTTCAAGAATACCTACAAACAAAACATTAAGCAAAAATCATAGACAATTTTGTTATTTTTAGTCATACTTATTTCACTTTTTGACCTTTTGCACATGTGAGTGAAAAAGAAAAATGATAAAAGTTTTTGAAGACTATTTTGATATTTCGGTGCTGTTGCAACAGTATGATCTCGGATTTACAATCATCGCGATTATGATGCTTGCAACAGCACCAAAATATCGGGGATTAATCATTGTATTGTGGAAAGAACCTCATTATTATTTATACATATATTTAAAAAAAATTAAAGAAGTACAAAAGAGAAATAATTATCCTGTTCGAATTTACTAGCTCCCTATTTAGTTTCCGACCTCATTTAGTAAGCACCATTATCAAAGCAGTAGTAGACAAGATAAATAATAATGTTACGGTTGGACCTTATGTCCAAGCGATACGGTCGATTTTTAAATGACACGAGTCAGGCATCTTCAGTGCTTATATCTTGAGGCCTAGGCTTTGCAGGCCTATGACCAAAAAAAACGTTGTTAAGTTTAAGGTCTACTATCGAATGGTATAAGCAAAATTAAGAAACAAGAATAAAGTCGTACTTCGAAAATTCCGGAGCGAGAAGTGTTATATACCTCTACCTACTCATGCAAACAGGCGGCGTCGAGAACAATGTCGAATTATTATTAGCGAGCGTAATTAACTAGAAAGTACCACCTTCTGTATTTCTACGCGCTATTATTACTAGCATTCGGAATTGCACTAGAACTTTCCACCCTCGTTTTATCGGATTATAAATAGAGCTACATGTCTACTACTGAGTCAGTTTTTCGATTATCGATCGAAGCGAATATCGAGGCGACATCAAGGCGAATTACGAAGACTTACGACGACTGGATAGAAGACTGCTGCGATTCGGGAACGTTGTTTGTGAGTGAAGCGTATACCTTCGGTGACGACTACGCGAGTACCTACTTCGAGGGGCGACTATGAAGACTACGAACCGCCGTAATTCAGTTCACGTGTTCTTGAAATCTCTTTGTACGATCGGAAATAATCTCTTCGTACCCATAACCAGCATCCGATTACCCACAGCTCGTAACAATAATAGCAAAGCATAAGGATGATCAAGAAGTACTATGTTCACTCAGAGAGTGTTCAAATTGTTAATGATACTGAGTGAATTAACTATTGAAACATTATTATGCTAGGAGCTTCTGTTATAGTATTCAAAAAAATAATTTGTTACCTTACAGCAAAAAGAACATTTGTAAGATGTCTTCCCTTTTCCTTTTAGCTTTTCTTTTAAAGTAACTTTTTCAATTAGAAGTAAATCTGAAATTTAAAACTAGTTTCAACGATGTTCTAATTTACTACTAGATATTTTTTATTTATATTTATTTTCAAACATAAACTTACCATCGCCAACACAGTCTTTCTTCCTAAAACGAAAAAGTATTTTAAAATATAAAAGTGCCTAATGATAAGTTAAAACCAAATAACATTACTATAACTTACTTTTTTTTCTCTTTTGAACTTGTTATCACAGGCAATTCTTTTTTAAAGTCATTGTCAATATAGGTATCTTCGAGATATTCTGATTCTGTAAATAATCTGTAAATTAATTTTATCTCTCTCACAGACACATGCACACAGACACACACGTGCACATACCCACACATAATGTTCGCACACATACCCCTTAAATCATTCTTCTTGCATGATTATTCTACTCATTCAACATACATACACAATGCTTAATTTTTTGGTGTGAATTTAAGCATATAAACTCACACCAAAAAAATAAGCGTTTTCTCATTACTGAGATGATGAGTACTGAGCAGTACTTATATACTGTTTTAATTGTCAGCGACTAGTGTATGCTCAGGAGAAATAAATTCATAATCCACGACACAGTATACTAGTGGGGGAACTAGAATTATCGTCACAATAATATGTCATTCCTTGCATAGTTATAGTAATCGATGCGTTGAGTTCGTGTCAAGACTTGATCAGTGGAATGTATAAATGAAACGCTTCTACGACTTTTTTCCTTTTCTTCTTAATTGGAATCTCGGGCTGGCTGAATCGTGTCAAGCCCGGATTTTCGATCGTTTATCTGGCCACTCGCGCACCTGCAACTAGCGATAGTTACCGATATACCATTTAGTGCGCGAGTGTCCCACTACGCAGCGCTAGTACGCTCCAACTAGACCCCCCTTTAAGGACAATACCTTAAAGAGGATCGATCTCGGATCATCTGCTGCCCTTTCTGGTCCGGTCTTTATTCCGTCAACTGGTGCGTCGAAAGGCAGACCGAGTATTGCTACTTTGGTAGGCAGTTCAGAGGGAGGAGAGAACGTGTAAAAATGTATGGATTTGTCCATCTTACTGGCATCCATAAAGTGGCGTTAAACCACTAAACTCGTGGTCGGTCTTGGCCACGAATCTGAATCCCGTTCCAAAGGGCAGTTGCATTCGCAGGATGGCCTAAATTCTTATTCAAGTTCTCTAGATGGAGCAGCCAGTTGTTTAACTTGTCCACTACAATTGGTGGGCATGTCCTAGCATCTCTGGCGGCTGCATTTACTTGTTTCTGGATGTTCGTTCAGCTATTTGTTGGTGTATTCAGGTTCATCACTACTTCGGCATATGTGGTCGAGGTTGAACTTGCCGGTGGTCTGGCTGCAGGTGGTACTGGTCCGTGCGAGACCATATCTCGTCTTCCTACATCCGATCCCAGCGCTGCATAGGAAGTTAACTCCTCCGGGCCTATTGGAGTTTGGCGTCTAAAAGTATCTGCTCGCGCGTCTCCAATGGGCGCGGTTGGTGAGAATGATATCTCCGATGATTCCATCGATTTTGGTAAAAATGGCAGCGACGAAGATGGTGACGGGAAAGCTGGCGGTGACAATACCTTATGTGTGGTTGCTCCGATTTCTTCATGAGGCCTAGGCCTTTCAGTTGGAACTCTCCAAGCTGGTTGGAGGTTAATGGACAAAGTCCGTGGCGAGGGTGTCTAGGTCGCTTGTCAGCCTTTTTCATCAAATGATGGGTGGAGGGGAGAGTCACCTCCAGCTCTTGCACTTGATTTTCCCGACCTCTCATCGCTCGGAAGTTGGGAATTAGTTTCCCTCGCAGTGATGTGCTGAAATATGTACTTTTTACTAAAGAAAAGTATCCATTTCACTAACGCTTCCTAGATGTTCAACACGACTTATTATTCCACTCAGCAGACGGCGTGATGGGTGGAAACACAGTACGTGACGTGATGCCACCTATGGTGAAGAGAATCACTACTTTCCTTGTACCTAGCGTAGCGACCTAACTTAAAGAGGACATCTTACTAACTAGGCCCCTTTTCAAGGCAATATCGTACAGAGACTATACATATTCACTTATCTACTATGATATTGCAAACTATCTTAACCTAATGATCGTAATGTCCATTACCACACACTCCATTCCATGTCCATTAATACACACATGTACACCAATTCATATATTGTTCACTGTCTTTATCACACATATGACATAATATATTGATCACAATGTTCATTGTATTCACCACAGTTTTGTAAATTAGAAAAGGTATATATATTGGAGGTATAGAATTAGTAATTCTATCTACAAATCACAATCTTTAAAATTAATGGTTTCCTCTATAAATTTGCAACTGTTCATATTAATGACATGTACTTTAAAATAAATGGTCCCTGTAATAAATTTACTATTTTTATCTAAAATTAACAATTTCGCTATAAAATTCTGTTTACAACTTTAATCACTGAAAATTTACTGTAGTGCAATGGTAATCATAAATGCTCGTGAGGCATTTGTGAAAACAAATACAGGCAAAATTTTAGATTGCTTCATGTTGAGTAAAATTTTACGAAATTCTTTTGTAAATTATTTAAAACATTTGATACAAGTATTCAAGATTTAAAGTGTTCCTTTACAAGTTTAAATTTTGTACGATATCAATTTTGTAATTTCTATACGAACACTGTTTTAGGTTAGGTTAGGTATTTTTACCAAAACGCAAGAGCCGAGCGAGCAAAGCGAGCGTGCCGCAGCAGCGGCCGGCGAAACGCCAGATCAGAATCCGCTTCATACATTGAGTGGTATTTAAATAGGAGGCTGCAATCCTGAGGAGGTAGTTGAATTTAATCTTGAAACATCTCTATTCCCCTCCATCTCTTTTCGTTTTTTGCTGTTGGTTTCACTATATATAGCAATCTTACATAATACACTATTACAATACCTTATTACCTTATTAGGTATATTTCCGAGTTATTTCCAAGAGTTAGAAAGAGACAAAAATGAAATGTTAGTGATCAAAGGTTACTCGAGGTTATATAATTTGTCTTCAACTATCTCTTCAGAGTATGGTATCTAGCTAGATTCAAAGATTGGATTCGATCAATTTCTATTAGTTAATTTTTTTATATTTTCTTTTTTAATTTATTATTTGTTCTTAATTCTCATACACTACCAATGAATAAGTGAATGATAATGCGTGAAACGAAAGTTTATGGCAAATGTCATTGTTAGAATGACAGTTTGACAGTTTCAGTTTTAATAATACAAGCTATTAATGGAAATAGTTTCAATTTTTTTTATAGGCTATAAATATTTTATAACATAACATATCTTCACGCTGTATCCCCAATGGGGTAGTCAGAGAGGGACGGAGCGCCAGGAGTCGCGGTCCTTACATGCCTCTTTCGCTTCCACAAAACTCATCATTCTCTTCACACATTTTCGCCTAGGTATGCGAGTGCTTTTGACATTTCCATCTGCTAACACTCTTATTTTATAGAATCACTTATTTTTTTATGCTAATGAAGGAGTTACATTTTAGTGTATAACACTATATTTTTTAATAGCAATTTTTAGCAATTAGACTAACCTCCATCTGAATTACAATTTTCTGTTTTAACTTCAACAGATTGATCATTTGCTTCGACTACTGTTGGCATACTGAAACAGATATTGTAAAATGAAAAAAACAGCACTATTACATGTTCACTCTAGATAACTTCTTAATATATTATTAAGAATATCCAAAATATTCCAAAATGAAAGAATAAACTCAACCAATTAATTTTAATTTAAATCATTAATAAATTCCTATTTCCCACAAGAAGCAATGACTGACAACTTCAAGTAATAAAGTTGAATTTAGGTTTTGTGTGCATACTATACACTCTGTCAAGAAAGTACCGGGAAAAGATCAATAATACACGAAATGTTAGTTATTCATCCAAATTTATTTTATCACCTTCAAAGTTTGCTCCTTCAGAAACGATACACTTACGCCAACGAATAATCCAATCATCAAAACATTTTTTAAACGCTTTTTCTGGAATTGAGTTCAATGCTCGCCACGAATTTTCCTTTATGTCTTCTACCGAATGAAATCGGGTACCACGAAGTGGTAATTTGAGTTTAGGAAAAAGAAAAAAGGCGGCTGGAGCCACATCTGGTTGTGACAATGAGTGGGAATAGAGGAAATGAAGTAAGGTACTCACGGTCTTGTTCTATCGATGAGTGTTTTTTTTTTAAGATTTCGTATTGATTCCCACAGACACAAGCAAGACACTTTCACTTGTAAACAAATATCGTTAATTTGATTCACAAATATTTAAAACGTCCATGCACATACGCGATTCGATTTTTGTGTCGCTCTCCTCGGGTGCCCGTATTTTTCTACCCCCGAACCGCGAGATATTCCCTTAGAGGGTAGTTGGAGAATCGGATGGCGGATAGGAGTAATGATGATTACTCATTGTCACATCCCCCCCCACTAATCTTGAGTGAAACGGTTTCAGATGCGAAATATTAACTCTTTTAATTTTATTTGAGTGTGGAGAGCTTAGTATTGCTTGACCATTCTTTATGTTTTGAATAATATAAGGTCCGGCCCAACGAGGACAGAAGGCGGCGTTAATCCCTCTTTCCTTATTTGTCTTTGGGAATGTTTTCGCTAGTACTTCCTGATGTATAAAAAAGTTATTTGGTCTTCTACGTGTGTTATAGTATCGACGTTGTTTTTCGTGTGAATTTTCTAAATTCTTTAATATCTCCTTATTATTGGGAGTATCTATATCATTGTTATCGTTCAACATTTGTTGAATATTCCATTTATTTTCTAACGGTGTACATATCTCTCTACCTAAGAAGATTTGAGCGGGCGTATATTTCGAACTCTCATGTATAGCAGTATTAAGGGCCAATTGAAATTTAGGTAAAAGATCATCCCATGCTGATTTATTTTTTTGGCAGTAAATATTTAACATAACACTCAAATTTCGATTTACTCGCTCCACTACATTTGCTTGCGGATAGTACGGTGAAATTTTTATGTTTTTAATACCCCATGTGCGACACATATCTTCAAATAGGTCCGCGGTGAAATGTGTTGCGTTATCAGACACGACGGTACGAGGTGGTCCGTAACGTGCCCATATTTGCCGAGAAAGAACGCGCACCGTTGCAGCCGCAGTTGCCGAACGAACAGCTATAAGTTCCACCCACTTTGAAAATGAATCCATAACCACTAAAACGTATTTGTTCCCACTTTTAGACGCAGGTAACGGACCCTTGTAATCTATATACACGTTGTACCATGTACCTTTCGGAATCTCAGAGACCATCAACCCCGCCGGTTTGGCATTTGTTGGCTTTGTCATTTGGCATAGTTTACATGATTTAACATACTGCTTAATGTCGTTGTAAGAATGAGGTCACCAAAAAATTTTAGATATTCTATTCGTAGTTTTTGAGATGCCTAAGTGTCCAGAAATGTCTTGATCATGGTAATAATTTAATATTACGTTTTTTATTGATATAGGTAACACTATGCACCATTTATTTCCCTTACCCGTTTTCCTATACAGTAGGTCGTTTTTTATTTTATATTTCGGGATATTTTCACACCTATTTATTCTAATTATAAGATCGTTACAAAATTTATCGTTAATTTGATGTTGTTGTAATGATCTATTCGTCACTGGATAGTCTTGTAGAGCGGTGCACTGAGCCTCGTCGGATCCCTCGTACATTCTACTAAGACAGTCAGCTACATTATTAATAGTACCCTTAATGTGTTTAATTTCGAACTTGTATCTAGACAATAGGAGTATCCACCGACCTAACTTACCTATTTGTTTTGGGTGTTCAAAAAGCCAAGACAATGCCGCGTTATCTGTTTGTAATTCGAAGGGTGCAACCTCGAGATAAGTTTTAAATTTAGTCACGCCAAAAACAGCAGCGGCACATTCCAGTTCGTAAACGGTACGGCGCTTTTCGGCTGGTGTTAAGGTTCGACTAGCGTAGGCTATAGGTGCGAGCGCGCCATCTACTTCTTGTTGTAAAACTGCACCGAGTGCGCACCCGGAGGCGTCCGTTTGCAAAATAAATTTTTTGTTGAAATCCGGGAATCGTAATACGTTCGGTGATACTAATGCGCGCTTTAACCTATTAAACGATTTGTTCTGTGTGACCCCCCATTCGAATTTCCTATCTTTTTTTTTTAAAGTATTGAGGGGTTCCGCGATTTGTGCATATCCCGGAATAAATTTTGCATAAAAGCTAGTCATTCCCAAAAAGGTTTTCAATTGCTTAATATTTTTAGGTTTGGGATAATTAATGACCGCACTAGTTTTTTCCGAGTCGACTGAAAGTCCATTATTACTTATATTATAACCTAAAAATCGAACAGACTCCTGACATAATTTAATTTTTTTTGGATTTACAGTTAAACCAGCTTTTTTCAATCTTGAAAATATCTCGTTTAAATGGTTAATGTGCGACTCCTTATCCTTAGAAAACACACACAAATCATCCACGAATGGGATTACGTATTTATATTTGATATCACCAAAGACAATATCTATGACCCTATTGAGAGCCTGCGGACTCACGCACAAACCAAAAGGAACGTATTTATATTGATATAAACCGAAAGGCGTTATAAAGGCAGTAATCTCTTTCGATTTCATTGTTAAAGGAATCTGGTTGAAAGAACTATTTAAGTCTATAACTGAAAAGTACTTGGATCCGTTTAAGTATTGGAAAACCGATTCTATTGAAGGCATAGGATAACTGTCATAAATTATTTTTTTATTAATTGCTCTGTAATCGCAACACAATCGTTTTCCGCCACTAGCTTTTTCCACCAAAAAGGCGGGCGAGGCGTAAGGTGAAGTTGACTTTTCGATCACCCCTTGGTGAAGTAGTAGGTTTATATGACTTTCCAATTCTATAGCCTTCGGTGGAGACAGGGGATAAAATCGTGAACGAACCGGTATGTTATCGGTTAGTCTTATTTCGTATTCTAAGATATTTGTCATACCTAGTCTATCGGTTACAACGTTCTCGTGTTTTTTCAGTAATTCCGAAATTTGATTTGAAAACTCCGAGTCATTGTTTATGTAATTTAAACTATTACTGTTGTTACTATGGATTTTTTTTAATAAATCAATTTTAACGTCGGTGTTGAAGTTAAAACTTACATATAATTTATGCATATTTAGTTCCAACTTTGTTTTTTGGATAAAGTCGCAACCTAAGATTATGGGGTTTATTAGTTGTGGTGCGATAATAAATTCGAAACGCCAAGTAAATTTATCAATTGAAATGAGGGTAGATAAAATATTTGTAGCTCTAAATGCTTCTCTTCTTGTTGAACACAAAATATTGCATGCGATTGTAAAAACTTTACGTCTTCCGATTAATTTGTCGGCTAATTCTTTATCTATGAAAGATCTGGTTGCACCCGAATCAATAAGGGCTGGAGAAATAATATTACACGTTGTTACTTTTAAAAAGGGCTTAATAATAGGAATGTTTTTGGACGATAACTTCCCACCGTAATTAATCGCGTTGAGAGTAGGTGTACGATGGTTATAACCTACTCTCTGTTCGCGTTTCCCGTACGATTAAATGCGTTGGTACGATCCGCCAGTCGTCTATGACGTTGTTCGCAATCACGTCCGAAGTGTCCGTATGCATTACATTCATAACACCGCGCTCCTCGAGAACCACTCGGCGCGGCCGTCTGCTTCGATCTGTCTGATGGCGTAGTCGATTTATGCAAACTTTGATCGCGCGAATGAGAATGAAACGGATGTCGAACGGGAACGGAGCCGAGTGGTGTGTTATTATCATTATATAAATTATTTATGTTTCGTTGGTAAGGTGGACAATATGTCTGTGAGTACCGTGTTGAGTTATTATGCAACTTTTCGCGTAATATTGCACCTTCGATCTCACTACTAATTTGAGTCAGTTGTATTAAGTTCTTTATATCAGACGGACTCTGTTTTAAATAATAATATGACTTAGGTGAAATCCTGCTTAGGACTGTTTGAATTAAAGATTCTTCATTCCATCCTAAATTAAGGGCCTTCGCAACGGTATCTACGGAATGAGTAAACTCCAATAATGTTTCGTTCTCGTTCTGATAACGCAAACACATCTCATTCTTAAGTGTCTCTATGTGTATAGGCGATAATAGTTCGTTAATCATTTTTGATTTAAGATTGTGCCAATCGAAACCCGCTGATGTATTTTGGAGCCACCAGTTTGCGAGGAAACCAGAAGTTCGTGTCATAACCCAAGCTGTAAAATCTGATTCTGGACTTAGCTTTAATTGGTAAATTTTATCTAACTGAATTATAAATTGAATTAGTTCTTTGGCATCCTTACCATCGCAAGCCGGTATCTCCATTAAGAAGGTATGCATTAGTTTTGATTTATTTTTGTCGGTACTTGTCGAATTATTTGTTATTTCTACAGGCGATGCTGAGAGATCCTTTACATTTACTTCAGGCACAATACAGGGTTCAGATTTGGATTCTAGAATTTTTAATCGATTTGTCAAATCGTTAATTTGTTCGTTTTGTGTAATAATTTTTTCCTGCAATGAATTTACTATAGGGTTTATCGCTTCGAGATTTAAAGATTTAAAATACTTGATAATATCCGACACACGGGTAACGCCTTCCTCACTAGTTGGTAGTTTTTCGCCTTTATCTTTAGCCATTTTGTTAAATCTAAATGGTAACACTAAATCGCGGCCTAATTTCGGGCTTTGGCGCCTCCACCAAATTTGTGACAATGAGTGGGAATAGAGGAAATGAAGTAAGGTACTCACGGTCTTGTTCTATCGATGAGTGTTTTTTTTTTAAGATTTCGTATTGATTCCCACAGACACAAGCAAGACACTTTCACTTGTAAACAAATATCGTTAATTTGATTCACAAATATTTAAAACGTCCATGCACATACGCGATTCGATTTTTGTGTCGCTCTCCTCGGGTGCCCGTATTTTTCTACCCCCGAACCGCGAGATATTCCCTTAGAGGGTAGTTGGAGAATCGGATGGCGGATACGAGTAATGATGATTACTCATTGTCACATGGTGAATAAGGTGGTTGCTCGATGGTATTTGTTGAGTTTTTGGTCAAAAATTCGTTCACAAAGACGGCCTTGTGCGAAGGCGCATTATTGTGGTGCAAAATCCAAGAATTTTCGTTCCACAAATCTGGCTTTTTTTCGTCGAAGGCGCCACTCCAAAGCTTGTTGACTAGTTTGCATGTCAAACTCATAAACCCACGTCTTGTCACCAGTAACAATGCGTTTCATGAATGTTGGATCGGAATTGACTCGTTCTAGCATGTCCTCAGCGACTCTTATGCGATTGAGTTTTTGGAGAAAATTCAGGTCTTTTGGAACTAGCCGAGCGGCAACATGTTTCATACCCAAGTGATTATTTAAAATGGTACGGATCGACTCATGAGACACAGAAAGTTCGGCGGCTATCTCTCTCAAACTTGAATCAGCATTTTCAGTCACTATTTCCTTCACTTTTGCGATGTTAACTTCAGTTGCAGACGTTGATGTCCTACCAGAGCGAGGCAAATCTTCCATCACATCTCGACCACTTTTGAATGCTTTGTACCACTCGTAAGCATGTGTTTTTGATAAAGTCCATTCACCGTAAGCCTTCTGTAACATTTTCAGTGACTCCGAACACGAAATTCCATTGGCGATGCAAAATTTAAGACAAACTATTTGTTCGATGTTTTTGTCCATTATGAAATTCGCAATATACACTAGAATGATATAACTAAAAACAGCACTGTATTTAATCTAAATAACAGATGCAACTCAAACTCCGAGCCAAAATGGAAAACAGTTGTGCCAATCTAACAATAACAAAAAATTGAATTTGGAACCATAAACAAATCATCCATTCCCGATACTTTCTTGACAGAATGTATATTATATTATGTATAATTTTCATTAATTAATAATGCTTTAATTTATTTGTGGGCAAGGGCAGCAAGATCAAAACTAATGAATACAAGTTTTACCAGACTATTAACATTAACTTACCCTTCATCTTGGGTCTCATTTTTAGTAAAAATCTCTCCTTTTAAAAGTGATTTCAAAGCATAGTCGGCCTTTTCACATTTAATTTTAAACTCATAACATTGTACCAATTGAGTCTTACATAGAGTGCATATTTGTGAAGGCAGTCCATCATCTGAGCATAGCTGAAAATAGTGAAATCTTGTTTCAATGTTCAGCAATATATTTTGTACTCCTAAAACTTATGACATTTTTACATAATAGAAAATTTAAGTAAGTACCTGTAATAAAGTCGATAATAATAACTGTGTAATAAAAATACAACGAAATAAATTTAGACAGTACGAAGGCATAATATACAGAGGGAAGCCGCCTCCCACTGTTGTCAGTACAAGTAAAAGCACTTTGAAAATTATAAAATAATAAGTTCTAATTGTATAAGTATTTATAAGGGTAAATAGTCTTTTGGCCTTCACCCCAAATTATTATATGTTATACTCCATGGTCACTTGTAGAAATCTTAGTTTAAAGATAAAAAATACAAATAACACACAAAATACATACAAGGATAATAAAAATACACTAGACCTCTTACTTTAATGGAAGTAAATGATGTAAATATATCACTTAGCACCAATAATTCGTTTCCTTTGGTGGACATTAGGGGCGTAAGTGAACAATTGTCTGAAGATAGGCATATTCGACACAATTTTTGAACGTTACAATGGGGAGAGCTAAGACATTGTAGTAAATGAAATGGTATCTCTATCTCGATATAATCATTTTTATCACTGGTTTCGTCTTTTGAAATATTAGTTGTAGGAGACGCATCCACTGTTTGTATGCTAGATTCAGCCATTATCTTGAAAGTATATGGTATATGAACATTTATAACAATTATATTCACAAATAGTATTCTCTCATTTGATTTTTAAATATGTACATTTCAATAGTGAGTAAAATTGAGCTCTAACACAAAAAAAAACTTGAAAACAGTTTCTTGTACTTTTTATGTATTGTAATTAATTTTTTACAATATTGTCTTGTAATTCTGTTTCTCTAGAATAAGAAACCTAAAAAGGATATGAATTCTGTTTTGTATTTCTTTCCAGTTAAATCACATTATTAAGTTAATAACGAAAATTCAATAAGTACTTAAAATACAAAAATTAGTAAGAATTTTTTTTGTTCTTGTCATTTGACATTTGTCAATTTATTTATTTATATTCCTTAAGGCATTGGTAACAAGACCATCAGCCTAAGGAGATATATTAATTGTCCCTAACACTCCTCCAGTAAACTGCCATGCAATTCTGTAAAAACTCGAATCACCCAAAGAGAGACTTGCTCGACAATTCACCCCACTTCGCATTCGAACTCATTTAAACTCGTTTATTTAGATTGGATTGTTATATTTAGCGACACTTCATAAAATTCATTTACGATAGCACAACTCGCCGCCGCCACTCATCGAGGCGGCGCTAGTATCTCTGTCGACTTTAGAGAATACCAAATCACAGTTGACAATCTCACCGCGGATTCAGAAGTGAATTTGACTAATTTGCGTTAGAGAATCGCATTACTGGAGTCATCGGTGGTGGAATACAATCTGTGCAAGTTTCGCACTGCATGCATTCTTATACCTACAGACTGTTGTGTGAAACATTCTTATACCTACCTACAGAACGCAGTGTGAAAATTGCACAAACTATTGTTTGTTGCTAGAGTGCAAAACTGTCTGGTTTTTCCGCAGTCACAATTCGCAGTACCTACACCAGATTGACATTTATAGAATATAATTATCTTCAATAATTCAATACGAGGGCTGCTATTTATGTATCCGGAATAACAAAGTGAAATAAACAATGAGACGAGAGCATAAGCGCTTTAGAAACCTCTTGATTTTTGACAGAATCTAAAATGTAATTATTGCCAGGGGTGGTGCGGCTCGGTGCCGAAATATAATACAACGACTGTGCCTGCGAGTGCGACTGCGTCTCGACGCTGCTTTTTTATCATTTCATTTTGTTCCTTTTTAAGATTCAAAATGAAAAACTGAACCCTTATAAGATCACACATGCATTCGTCTATCTGTCTATCTGTCCGTCTGTCACAGTACATTATCTTAAAAACTCTACAATGTACTTTTAAAATTAGGCACAATGTTAACCTCTACATGTTATGCACTACAATAGTTAACACAAAAATATGTATACATAGAATTAAAGAAAGGTCAAATCAATTGATTTCGACTTGACCAAACTTCAGGGAAAATAGAGCCTTACTTGAACTTTACAGGAATAATATAACGAAAGTTCTAGGTTTTATCGATCTCTATAAATTAATTTTCCAAAAAAACAATGGCAAGTTCCTACACAACGTTTTAATCGACATTGAAACATGGATCAAAGTATAAACCTGATTACAGCAGTAAAATAAAAAATGAATAGTTTCAAAGGAACTGGAAAACACGCTTTCATAAGTATTACACTAAAAAGCAAACAATAATTATCGTCCTCATTCCCTCGGTCTACCCCGTAAGGGCCTAAGTGTAAGTCATGTTTACAATTGAGTTATAATATTTGAATGCGAAAGCGTAGTGCACTTTTTCTTAAAGTTTAATAGAAATTATAAGCATTATTTCATTGACATAACATGAATTTGGCGAAATTTTTTGTTTTGAGTATTAATCTGTACTATTAAACTGTGTTTTGAGTATTAAACTAAATTATCTACCTACCTGCTGCTCCTACTGCCTACTAGCCTACTGAAAGGCTGCGGGAATTGATGAGGTGACTGCTGAGATGATCAAGTATGGTGGTCCTAGGGTCTGGGATGCCGTCTGTGCACTCTGCAACCTTTGTTGGCAGAAGGGGGAGGTTCCAGAGGACTGGCGCACGGCAGTCATAGTACCTCTATATAAAGGGAAAGGTTCTTACCTAGACTGTGCGTGCTATGGGGCCATCAGCTTGGTCAGCTTAGCGCGTAAAGTCTATACTAAAGTATTGACTGAACGTATGAAAGGTGTTTCAGAAAGATATTTGTGGGAGGCGCAAGGTGGATTCAGGAACGGTAGGGGTTGTATGGATCAGATTTTCTCGCTTCGCGTTATCGTGGGGAGGTTTCTGGCTTTAGGTCGGAAAGTTTTCTGCGCTTTCGTGGATCTAGAAAAAGCATTCGATAGAGTAGTGCGGAAGAAATTGTGGAGTCTTCTGCCTGAATATGGCGTGGAGGGCTCCTTACTGCAGGCTGTGAGGTCATTATATCGAGACCACAGAGCCTGTGTAAGGATAGACGGGGACATGTCGCCCTGGTTTGAAGTCTGTTCTGGTGTCAGACAGGGCTGCGTGATGTCTGCCTGGCTATTCGTGCTGTATTTGGACAGTTGCCTCCAGAGATTGAAAGGTAATATGAGTGGTATGGGATGTGGTGACACAGTGGTAAACTGCCTATTGTACGCTGACGATGCTGTGCTAATAGCACCATCAGAAGCAGAGTTGCAGACACTAGTCACGTGCATGAAAGAAGATTGTGAAGTAAAAGGATTGAAAATGAATGTGAACAAAACTAAGGTTCTGGTGTTTGAAAGAGAAGCGGTACAAACGAAATGTGAGGTTTGGGTAAATGGAAAATGTCTAGAACAGGTGAATGAAATTGTGTACCTGGGGAGTGCGTTTTCGAGGGATGGAAGATGTGAGTTGGATGTGGAGAGACGGGTAGCAGCTGGCAATAAAGTGAACGGTGCTCTGTCCGCATTAGTGGGTAGTGTGAATATATCTAACATTGCTAAAATGGCCATCCACAATGCGGTGTTGGTGCCAACTTTGTTGTACGGCAGTGAGGCCTGGATATGTCCGAAATCGAGTGAAAGTATGATAAATGCAGTAGAAATGCGATCTCTTAGAAAAATATGCGATGCCACTCTTGCGGACAGAATAAGTAATGAAGAGATACGCAGTATGACAGGGAAGCACGACAGTTATTGTAAAAATGAAGAAAAGAATGCTTAGATGGTTCGGACACATGGAAAGAATGAGTGATGAAAGACACGAAGAAAATATACAGAGCGAAAATGAGTGGTAAAAGAAGCCAAGGAAGACCAAGGCTGACTTATGAAGATCGAATAACCAGAGTGTTAGCGGACGGAAATGTCAAAAGCTCTCGCATACCGAGGCGAAAATGTGTGAGGAGAATGATGAGATTTGACGAAGCGAAAGAGGTGTGTAAGGACCGCGACTCCTGGCGCTCCGTCCTCTCTGACTACCCCGTTGGGGATACAGCGTGAAGTTATGTTATATTATGTTTATGTTATCTACCTACCTACCTACCTACTTTTTTGCATATACTAAGTATTGATTGCAATTAGTTTGAAGCAGTTATATCTTAACCTCATTACCTCTGGGGTTCAAACTGTGATATGCTGCAGCTCTTAACGTCCAGCTCGAGGAGAAAGTCTGAAAATCGAGAATAGGTACCTACCTCTGTTATTCCAAATTAAGGCCCGTACAGGCAGGCTGTAAAGCACAGGAAAAAATTAAGGCCTGCTTAATTTCGAAGCCTTGTAAAATCGTTTCGTTACGAGCAATAAAGAAAAGTAATCAATGAAATCGCAATTTCTTTATTGCTGAAATAAAACTTTAAACATTCCGCAAGGTTTTCTTGCATTGTAAGGGTAGGAAACCAAATTTTAAAAAGATATGGATACCTAGTTGGCCATCTTTGGAAGGCGGTCTCAAAAAGGCCCGTAGGCCGTAATATATCAGTATAAACCACTGACATGTATAATAAATAATAATATCTACATATCGGTGGTATAAAAGTTATGAACACTACTTTCTACTAATTCTGATCTTGAAAGTTTAGTTTTAATTTACATTTGTTCAATAGAATTAAAAAACAATCCAAAATTTAGCAGCGGGCCATCTTAAGGCGCTCCCCTAGGCAACCAGGCAAAAATATGAAGTCCCTCATTCTAAAATTCGTAAAATTCTATAAGTAATCTAGTAATTATTTGTTTTACTTACGAAAAAAGGGTCCTTTGAAATAATTGAAATAGTCAAGTTTTATATTATTATAAAATTATCTACACATTGGTGTATATTGCAAGTAAATATAAATTCTACTTATGAAGTAGATACACGTATTTCCAATTTTTAGGGTTTCTTTTGAACACAGATTTTATGTGTTTTATACATAAATGAAAAATATGAGACGGCGAAAGCGTTGTTAAAATGGTGAAGATTGGGTCAACCATTTCTCGGTTTGCAATTGAGCTGAAATTTTGCATACACGTTCAGTGTATCCGCTCACACCTTGGCTACCTTAACGCAGATGGCTAGATAGCCTCATTAAATTTTTATATTCAATTTTCTGTTATATTTACACTTAAATCACCTCTTTCGACTTATGAATTATTTACATATAAAATGAAAATTTTGATTGTCTATTGAAATTAATGTTAGGTTGAGTAAAAATGAGGTATAATCATTAATACACACACTTATGGGAAAAAGCCATCGGCATAAAAAACCCACTTTATTAAAAATAAGGAAAACACTGACTTACAAGTTTCTTACAATATCAGATTATACAAAAATATAACATTAAAGAACAAAGGATACTCACACACACACGAGAGCCGGTAAACTGATGGCCTCGTGGCCTTAACCTAACAAAGGCGTCAGCTTAACTCATCGTATTTATTATAGAACTAATATGCACTTACCATTAGCTAAATTTAATATTATTAATATAATTTAATACTATAATCAAGAAATTTATAATACAAGATAATTTAATACTATAATCAGATAATTTAGTACTATAATCAAGAAATTAATTTGACAAAGAGACCGTTTAAGTAATTTATAACACGACGGAGCTCAGTACGCTAAGAGAATTCGATAGCAAAAAAAAAGCGTTTATAAATCGGCACTCGTCTTGACGATTACCCTCTCTCTATCTCTCCCCTCCATACTAGTTACAAGGTGGGAAGCCGCTAGACAGAACAGGTACAATATTATATATATTTAGGTATAATACATGTGCATCGCTTTTAAAGTTACGTTAGGACGGAACATACTCAGGGCGCAAGCTGCGAAGTAGATTCAAATCTGCGAAGCAGAGTATAACGTAATTGATTCAAGAAATAACAAATTGCGATTGATTAATTAATAAATTGTGATTACATAACGTAACAATAAATATTATACATTGCTCGATTTCCGCTGAAGTGATCAAGCTGGATTGATTGAATGTAATACATGACTCAGATTCCGTTGGAGGGAACGAGCTGGATTGGTTAAATGCGATACATCACTCGATTTCCGTTGGAGGGATCGAGCTGGATTGGTTGAATACGATACATCACTCGATTTCCGTTGGAGGGTACGAGCTGGATTGGTTGAATGCGATACATCACTCGATTTCCGTTAGAGTGATCGAGCTGGATTAATTGAATGCGATACATCACTCGATTTCCGTTGGAGGGATTGAGCTGGATTAATTGAATGCGATACATCACTCGATTTCCGTTGGAGGGATCGAGCTGGATTGATTAGAATCATTTCACGAGATAGATATAATTAAATATCTACATAATTAAATTACTAAATTATGAAACTGCTATATAATCGATGTTAAATAAATTAATGAATGATTCTAAATTACATATTATAACACATTGAATTAGGTAACTGGTAATAAGCACAAATGAGTCACATTGCGCTTATAAATTCCGCTCGAAGTCTTGATGTTTACGACGCGGACCACGCCGTCGCTCCCAGGCAAGACTCCGACAATTACACCCAGTGGCCATCTCGAACACGCAGCGTTGGTTTCCATGAGAAGCCCCCGGGAAATTAGTTCCATTATCGGAATAATCATGTTCGGGAACTCCTCTTCGACCTGCAAACCTGCGAAACGCGGTTAGAAAACCCTCAGCTGACATATCTGTTATAATGCAACAAATACACAACGCCATGCAAACAAATACACAACCGTGAACTTTAAGAATCATCTTATTTCTAAATTTTTTCTCTTTGATATAAAGGGGGCCGAAACAATCCACACCCGTATGATTAAAAGCTGGAGACTGGTTAACCCGTGACTTGGGTAAATCTGCCATTGAAGCATGAAGATTCTGTGGTCTCTCGCGAATACAGTCTATACATTGACGCACAACCCTACGGACCTGGTCCTTGCCGTTGAGAATCCAAAATTTTTCTCTAATCGAATATAGAGTATATACCAGCATGTAAGAATTTCTTATGAATTTCCTGAATGATCAAATCGGTAACATGGTTACCTGCAGGAAGTAAAATGGGATATTTTTGATTATATAGTAATGCAGATCCTTTCAAACGACCACCCACGCGCATCAACCCGGTATCATCAATAAAGGGATGTAACTCATCAAATCGAGTGGCTTTACGATAAGGAACTGTAATTTCACCGGATGTGGTATCGCGAGCAGACGTTAGACGATTAATTTCAATTGGAAATTTTTCTCGTTGAAGCATGGAGAGTACACTCTGCTTATCTGCTTGTAGTTCTGCGACTTTGATTGGTAAATCTCGATTATTCTTAAATTTACGCCAACGGAAAATATGAACAACAACTCTTAACAAGCGAGAGTAAGAGGAAAAACGAGAGTAAATGTCGGAATCAATTTTGACCGTAACCAAACAAATATTCCCTTTCGATCCTGATACTTCAGTGATAGGCACTTTAACGCTTTGTGGCCATGACTCCTCTGCTTGGGACAGCCAAACAGGACCTGAAATCCAAACTGAATTTTTTATAAAGTCTGCAGGCAGCTGTCCGCTAGATAGGGCATTAGCTGGGTTGTCTCTTGTCTTCACGTGCCTCCACTGGACCTGGTCACCCAAAGATTGAATATCGGCAATCCTATTCGCTTCAAAGGTTCGTAACATATGTGGAGCCTTTTTTAACCAATAAAGTACGATCGTAGAATCTGACCAAAAAGTGATATGGTTGATGTTAAAATCACTGGGATTTAGTTTCAGTGTACAATTTTTTGAGAATGGATGCAGCGCACAACTCCAATCGAGGTATAGTGACATCTTTGACCGGCGCAACTTATGATTTAGCACACACCAGTCTAACCAATGATTTGCCCGTTTTATTAGTTGACTTCAGATATAAACATGCGCCGTATCCATGACTACTAGCGTCGCAAAAACCGTGAATCTCGATCCGGATTGGGTTCGCGATCAAAATCTGCCTATCGATTGAAAAATCTTGTAAAAGTGGTAACTGCTCTGCCAACTGATTCCATCTGGTATAAATGTCTTGAGGAAGAGACTCATCCCACGAGATTTTAGCTACCCAACAGTCCTGAATGAGAATCTTAGCATATAAAATTACTGGACCGACGAGACCCAGGGGATCGAAAATTTTAGACAATGAGGAGTGTCTGTTCAAAAAGGCTTATTTGCTATATTGAAAAAAAAAATTTTTTTTGATCGCATCTGTCTTTAAAAGTTGAAATTTATGATTTCTTCAAAATAAAAACACGCTAAAAGGTCTATTTCCGTATTAATTTTATGGTAAAAGTTTGTGAGTCTGTTCAAAAGGAATTAGATTTTGTCTGTAAGAAGTTGTTTTTAAAATGTCTGGACAAAAAGGATGAGGACAAAAAGATGTGGAGATAATGAGACTTTTCTGTGACGGCTGCGGCGGGCAGAATAAAAACAGCCATATATTACACATTCTGATTTATTGGCTAATGAATAAAGCTTCAATTATCAAAGAGATCTGCTTGTTCTATCCTGTCCGAGGACATAGCTTTCTGTCCGCTGATAGAGTATTTGCAAGATTAGAGAAAGAAATTAAAAAGACTCCGGTCATTACTACAAAGGAAGAATACTATTCAATTTATGAAAAGCATGGAAGTGTGTTGAAACTTGGAAGTGACTGGTCTCTTTATGACATTAAAGGGTTGGAAGGAATATTATAAAAAACTAACAGCAATTCAAACATTCAAAAGGATTATAATAAAAAAAAGTGGTAGAACAGGGTGCTGTGTCCAAGGATTTGAAAATTTCAGATTTGAATCAGGAAAGGAGCCAGTTCAAAATATGCTCAAAAAGGGGAAGAGACACCCAAAAGTACTAAGATCTTTACCATCTGGTCAAAAAGGTTTGCCTGCTGCGAAAAAGAAGGATGTTATCAACTTATTGAAGAAGCAGTTCGGTGAAAATTGGGCCGAACAAACAGAACTATCATGGTACAATTAGATTCTATTAAACGAAACTTATACTATCAGTAACGAATCAGTTCAAAATTGTGAGACAGAAAACTGTAAATGCGTAGAGCCTGATGTAGGAGACATAAGAGTTTAAATTAATAAATTATTGTTCATTGAAACATATTTTATTTACTAATATTTAATTTTAGCTTTTTTATGTTAGCCTGTTTTACAGTGGACAAATCATAAAGGCCTATTTTCATAAATGTCTAATCAAAAGGGACTATTTATGCAATGACTAAACAAAAGGGACTATCATAAAAATCTGATATTTAATATACATTTGAATATTAATCTGTGATACGTTTATAAAATCTGTGCATACGTTTGAATTAGTATTGGCTATAAGTCTGTGTAGTTCATTTGAAGAAAAAAAAATTACAGACAAAATAGAATGTTTTTCTCTGTATTCCTAAAGTTTACTTAAGATAATTTTAGTCCCTTTTGAACAGACACTCCTCCTCGGAAAGAAGTTTTCGTTTCGTTGACGCAATATTATGATCAACCACTTTAGTAGTGTATCGCAGCTTGTCCGATTTAGAATCCCATGTAACTCCTAACGTTTTCTGAATCGGATTTTCTTTAACCGCACAATCTAAATCAAACAACTTCTTATCTATGTCATCAAGGGCAGCTTCATGATTCGAAGCCCACTGTCTGATTTTGAATCCACACCGACCTAGCAGCTCTATCACTTCATCTCTGATTTCAAGGATCTCTTGCAATGAATCTGCCCCGGAAATAAAATCATCAACATACAAATCTCGTAACAACAATTTGCTAGCACGAGGAAAATCCGTTGCTTCGTTGCGAGCGAGCTGATGAATCGTGCGAATAGCCAAGAAAGGGGCCGAGGCTACTCCGAACGTCACAGTGCTTAATTCATAAGTCTTAATTTGATTCTGAGAATGCCAGAGGATTTTTTGAAATTTTCTGTCTTCTGGATGTACTAAAACCTGACGATACATCTTTTCAACGTCTGCTGTTATGACATATCGGTGAGTTCGAAATCTAACAATTTGATCAAAGATTCTGGTTTGAATAGTGGGACCTACCATCAGCACGTCATTAAGAGAAATTCCTGTAGAGGTTTTGGCTGATGCGTCAAAAACGACTCGCACCTTGGTAGTTTCACTGGAGGTTTTCACTACAGCATGGTGAAGGAGATAATACCCGTCTGATATTTCGCTCGAGAGAGTCATGTGATTTAGAATTATGTATTTTTGCATGACCCTTTCGTATTCTGATTTCAAATCTGAATTTGAATTTAATTTTCGTTGAAGTGCATAAAAACGATTTAGTGTTTGAGTTCTAGATTCACAGAGTTCAAACTTGTTGCAGCGGAATGGCAACCGAACTATATATCTGCCAGTGCTATCTCGTCTTGTATGATCCATATAATGTTGTTCGCAATCCCTTTGATCACGTGATTTCAAAGGCTCTTGATTTAGATCCTCGATTAACCAGAAACGTTTTATTAGAGTGACTTGACTACGTGAGAGGACACTTTATTACCGATGGGTGTTAAATCGGAACCGCTTGCCACTACCTATCCTAACTTAGTTTTTTGCAAAATGATGCTCGTTTCACCGTATTTAAGTTTAATTTGACCCACGACTAACATTGCTAATGTGTTTCCTGACGACAACAAGAAATCTACTGATTTTGGTATATGAAACTGAGGATCAGCCAATCGTAAACTCTTAGGAATTTGAAAAAGCTCTCGAGAGAAAGGCGCATCTGGCACGATATTTACAATTTTAGGCACTATTAAACAATTTAAACTTTGTCGCCATTGGTGTGTTATGGATTGTAGTTGCACTGTAACATACTCTTTCGAAATGGTACAGAGACCGTCTATAGCTTCTATAGAAGTTGAGCATGTTTTTCGTGGCAAATCTAAACTTTGCGCTAATTTAGTAGTAATTAAGTTAAGTGTAGAACCAGAATCAAGTAACACACGTGCCATGCTAAGACCTCCTCGCTTATAAGAAAGCTGTGCTATTGCAGTAAGTAGAAGTTGTGAATCGTGGAACGATGTTGTCGAAGCTAAAGCTAGTCATGAAGACGGAGACTCAGAACTCTGGGAACCGTCCTTTTTTAGATTAAAATTTACTTTGTACTGTGATTTATCAGCATGTAGTAACGTATGATGAGCCTTTCGACAGAGTTTACAGCGTCTCTCGCTTTTGCAAAAATTAAACTCCGCATGCAAATTCAAACAATTTCTACAAAGTTTATTGATTTTGACGAAGTCCCATCTCTCCTGCGTCTTCATCCCTAAGAACTCCGGACACGCGAACAACCGATAGTCAGCTTTGCACTTAATACATGATTTAACTAAAATAGTCGTTAAGATTTGCGCGTTTAATTTAGTTCTTTTTCTATTTGGAATATGTTGCGTATTTTCAGCAGTTCTCTTGTTACCAGTGCTGGATTTTCTAAACTGATCTGAATCTAAGATTTGCATGCGATACACTGCGTTTTGAATAAAACTATAAAGCTGTTCCAGCGTAGGCATGATATCTAAACTAAGTGTTTCTTCCCATTTCCTTAAGATCCCGATGGGCAAACGAGATTCTATTAACCTGACTACGAAAAGATCGTCGACTTTATTGCCCAGTGATTCAAAAAAATTTATATGTTGAGGCGTATCATCAATAAGCTTTGAAAGTTCGACTGCAGTTTTCGGATTATTTTGCAATTTTATTATTGCATCTAAATGTTTGTTAATTAAAATCCGTTTATGATCATATGCCCTCTCCAAAGTAAACCAGGCTTTCTCATAATTCTCTCCGCTAATGGGAAAAATAGAAATTTTACTCAATGCTTCTCCGGACAACGAATTTCGCAAATAGGTTAGTTTACTTAAATTATCGATATCAGTTCTACCGTCAATCAACGTTTTAAACGAATTTTTAAATGAAAGCCACGTGTCGTAGCCACCTGAGAATTTAGGTAATTCCGCAACAGGTAATTTCACCATGCGTTGTTTATCCAAAAAGCTTGGATCCCTATGTGCCGTGGATTCTCTTCGGCTTGAAACCGATCAACAGTTGTCGCGACACGAAAAAAGCGATTTTCAATTTCACCATAACCCCCTACAATATTGTGATCCGCCTTTAAAACTGCCAGTTCGATGACTAGTTGACTATAGCTATCAATGTTGGAGAAAGCCTTTCAAATCGTACTCTAATGTTTCCTTTGTCGATTACTTCTGTCTGACACAACGTCCCTATAAACCCTATAAACTGGTTATGTCGTGCGACTATATTTTGAATCTTTGCTTTATTATCCATTATGAATTCTAATGTTTTTATTTTTGCAACACAAAATAAATCTGAATTTGTCTCGCCTCTAATGCAATTTACAACAGTATTATTTTATTCTTTAATTTATTGAAATTGTATGAGCGATCTCTTTGAATTTAGTACTTCACCGCTAGCGTTCTGCAGAGAGTAACGGGTGTAAAAAGCAAGGTGGTAATCTCACTTGCACTTACACAATTACAGAGAGACGAATGTGTATTGAAAATGCGAGTATTTGTTGAAGGTACATACTTGACTGTGTATATTAAACTGACTAGACTTATCTTTTGTAAAATAAACTCTTCGATGGCTGCAGATGACCTCTGGGTGGCGATATTTCTTGGTATGGGAGCGACGGCGGCGATGATGTTGAAGATAGTGATGGCTATCCACGCCGCCAGCTGGATACGCTGCACTTGCGTTGCTTGGCTCTCGTACATGAACAAAGAAAGTACAAAGAATCTCTCTGGGGGCACCACTTGTATCGGCTCACGCCTTGGCTACCTTAACGCAGATGGCTAGATAGCCTCATTAAATTTTTATATTCAATTTTCTGTTATATTTACACTTAAATCACCTCTTTCGACTTATGAATTATTTACATATAAAATGAAAATTTTGATTGTCTATTGAACTTAATGTTAGGTTGAGTAAAAATGAGGTAAAATCATTAATACACACACTTATGGGAAAAAGCCATCGGCATAAAAAACCCACTTTATTAAAAATAAGGAAAACACTGACTTTACAAGTTTCTTACAATATCAGATTATACAAAAATATAACATTAAAGAACAAAGGATACTCACACACACACGAGAGCCGGTAAACTGATGGCCTCGTGGCCTTAACCTAACAAAGGCGTCAGCTTAACTCATCGTATTTAATTATAGAACTAATATGCACTTACCATTAGCTAAATTTAATATTATTAATATAATTTAATACTATAATCAAGAAATTTATAATACAAGATAATTTAATACTATAATCAGATAATTTAGTACTATAATCAAGAAATTAATTTGACAAAGAGACCGTTTAAGTAATTTATAATACGACGGAGCTCCGTACGCTAAAAGAATTCGATAGCAAAAAAAAAGCGTTTATAAATCGGCACTCGTCTCGACGATTACCCTCTCTCTATCTCTCCCCTCCATACTAGTTACAAGGTGGGAAGCCGCTAGACAGAACAGGTACAATATTATATATATTTAGGTATATACATGTGCATGGTTTTGTTATTCAGAATAGGTTCATGCGCAGGGCTACCGGTGCCCCTCCTTACGTACGCAACGTAGATCTGCACTACGACCTAGAATTACCCTCTATAACTCAATATCTAAAAGAGGCGTCCCAACGCTTCTTTCACCGTTCCTCCTTACACCCGAATCCCTTAGTGGTCAGGGCGTCATCGTACACCCCCGAACGCCGCGTCCGCAAACGCTATCGTAGACCTAGACATGTGTTAGGCGACAGCGACGACGACATTACACGTTCGAACTCGAACATGCCAACCTACACACTTCGACCGCACCGCCCCCACCGGCGGAGGCGAGGACGACCCCCGCGACACCCGTAGGGTCTCACGTTTAGAAGCTCGATCACTTAGCTCTACACGCACACACGCGGGCCTTAAGCCACATTGTAAACTGCCACGCGGAACACTAGGCACACTAACCGGCCCTCAGCCGTCTCGCCGGCCGGGTCCGCTAGAGGCCCGGCCCTCACCCGAATAGAAAGCCCGTTAAGATGCACGCAGGTGCGGAAAGCTCCCCTGGCGACGCCTTGAGCCCGAGGTCCGCCCTCCATACGAGGCATCTCTCGGCTGGAGGAACCCTCAGGCGGTCGATCATCTGGCAGGGCGCCTTCAGCGCTCGCCCCAACGCGACCTGTGACGCTGTAAAAGCCACTAGGGCTAACAGCAAAGAGGGGTTTTGTTTAGTCGGTTCGAGTCCGACACTCCCCAGTCGGCGTAGAGTCCGGCTGGGTAGCCCGCGGGGGTTTAATTTCGCCTCTCAGAAACCAAAAAAAAAAAAAAAATGCATGGTTTTTAAAGTTACATTAGGACGGAACATTTAGTTTGGATGACAATGCATGGTTAGCTAAAACGAATTCTGTTGGTGATAACTTCAAGTGCAGTTCAATCACTTTTTTTTAAAACTTCAGCACATTGAACTAAATCTTGTTTTTGAAACAAGATTTAGTTTTTTTATGTATATTTCATATTTTAAGTGTGTTATAATCACCGATAGAAAAATATTTTTATTAATATTACAGCTTCAGAGATGTATATACATGGCGTACTTATGCATATTATGACGATTACAACTTTTTAAATCGTTATATCTCAGGAACGGTGGCTCTTAGGAAAAAAAATATTGCTACCTTTTTTATAGATAATTTTATGATCTACAATTTTTGTTTTAGGTAATTTTATGAAAAACCTTACCGTTTTGGTGAAAATCGCGAAAAACCCGCTTTTTTGACCTTTGACCTCGAGTAAATTTTTTTCCAAGTACCGGAACGATGGGGAACTTTGAAATGTTATTTTTAATTATGTTTTAAACAATTTTACTCACTTTCAGCTTGATGTTAATTTATGTACCTTCACTCGTATTTTTTGGTCTAATTTGACCGGACTACAAAGGACAAATGCAAGCTAAGGTTTAGATTAACACATTGGGTAAAATTTTGGATTTTTTTTTGCAACTCTACAAACACGACGATATACACACATCAAAAAAGTCTAAGCAACACGCATCATTTACAGAAACTGCATGTTTTATGAATTGATACTTTATTTTTTTCTTAGAAAAGTAGATTGGTATACAATCTTTTTTGTTCTCGGAAACATATACTGGCTGATTTTAAAAATAGAACCTTTTCAGTTATGTTTTGTTTTCATTACAATAAAAGCTAATTATTTTTCCCGATTTCATGTGTTTTCATTCCTTGATAAATTTGGTATTTATCGCACTTTTATCATTTTGAGATATACAGTTTTTGAAAAAATTGAGTGGTGAGTCATTTTTTATGTTATGGAGCGACGCCATTTGACTGCTTATAAAATGCAGAGAGCTGTAGGTATGCTGCAAGCGGGAAGAAATCAGTCCCAGGTGTCTCGGCTTTTTGGTTTCAATAGGAGCGTGATTTGTCGTATTTGACAGCGTTACGTTAATACAGGGGATCCTGCTGAGCAGCACGCAGGACGTGGAAGGAGTACAACTGCTCGACAGGACTGATACATACAACTGACTGCAAGACGTCAGCCGATATTAACCGCCCGGGAGATAGGTTTAAAGCTACAATTCTCAAGCGGTGTTGTTGTTAGCCACCAAACCGTGAGAAATAGGCTGCATGAATACGGCCCACGAGCACGACGCCCAATTAGGTGCCCACCTATACGCCATGGGAATTGCGCCCGTCGAAACGAATGGTGTATGGAACACTTGATATGGACCCAGGAGCAATGGGATAAAATTTTATTTTGTGATGAGTCCCGGTTTGGATTTAGGCCTGATACGAGAAGGGTAAGAGTGTATCGTCGTCCCGGAAATGCTGAACGGCTGAGATTCGTCCAAGAAGTGCACCCTTACAGTGGCTCCACAGTGATGGTATGGGCGGGTATTATGAAGAACAGACGAACTGCGCTCGTTTTTGTAGATGGCAATATGAACGCTGAAAGTTACGATGAAGATGTCCTCGGGCCTTATGTTCACCCATTTGCACAAAGTCTTAGCTCAGATTTCACGCTGATGCATGACAATGCGCGTTCGCACACAGCTCGGTGGACCAGAGAGTACTTGGCAATGGAAAAGATCCGGGTATTGCCGTGGCCTACACAATTGCCAGACCTTAATCCCATCGAGCACGCATGGGACATGCTCCAGAGACGTGTTCTAGAGAACCTGGACGGAGTGTCGACAACCCAACAACTGAAAGACTTGTTAAAATTCCATTGGGACCGATTGCCGCAGGATCAGATAAACAATCTTATAAATTCAATGAAAAATCGCTGCCTACAAGTTTTAAACAACAGAGGCGGTCACACTTTCTATTGAATTACCAAATAATTAAAAAAATGTCGTTATTTTATTTTGTAAAACATAAAAAGTTTAATTTCGTTTTAACTTTATTTTATACTACGTATGTTACGGTACACATATTGTTAATTACTGTGATTAAATGAACAATTGAATGAAGGATTTTGTTGCTTTAGTCACTAATGCGTCAAAAAATGCTTAGTTATTATTTATAAAAGAAATATAAATATATTACAATAGTAAAAATCGTTCAAAAGTTCAAAATCGTACATGTTGCTTAGACTTTTTTGATGTGTTTATTCATAACACTTTTTTTGGTTAGGTTAGGTCTTATTGCCACATTGCGCAAGCCGAGCGAGCGAAGCGAGCGTGCCGCGTCAGCGGCCGGCGAAGCGCCAGATCGGTATCCGTTTTATACATGGAGCAATATTGAAACAAGTATCCATTCTATAAAGAAATAGTTGAAGCTGAGAAATTTTATCTCGAAACATCTCTATAATCCTCCATCTCTTTTCATCTTTTGCTGATGGTATATCTATATATAGCAATGTTATATAAACTAGAAGGTGTATTTCCGAGTTATTTCCAGGAGCAGTATTGAAATAGGAGTGCACAGTCAAAGGAGACAGTTGAAGTCGAGAAATTTAATCTTGCAACATCTCTATATTCTTCCATCTCTTTTCATCTTTTACTGTTGGTAATATGCATATATAGCAATCTTATATATACTAGTAGGTGTATTTCTGAGTTATTTCCACGAGTTAGAAAGAGACGTCGCGCAATTGCTCCAACTCCATTCACTGTGGCAGACATTGTCAGGATGACAGCTTGTCAAGTTTACTTATTTAGTTTATAGAAAATGCACAGATTTATAAATGGAAGCAGATCAAACATAATTCACTCACACATAGATACCGTGTAAGTAATAACACTGTCACTTTCATTGTAGATTTAAGTTGTATATCTTTATCCTTTTCTTTCATTTCTTGCAACGCAATGGCACACATAGACAAATCCGAAAACGTGGCATCCGCCATCTTCCGCTTAAGTCAAAATAAGCGGAGTATGGCGTCTGTTTACTTGTGTCGTACGTCACATGTCCGATTATCAAATATTTCTTGTTGTATAAATATTATTTTGGTTGTTGTGGTATAAATATTAGTTTGGTAAGTGCAAAATGTGGTACAAAAGTGTTGCACCCCCAATAGTTGCAACGGCTCATACAGAAAAACCCCGAAAATCACGTTCCATCGGTAAGTAAATCTGATGTTGCAAATTGTTTGATTACTGCATTCAGTTAGCTGATATTTTTCTATTTCCTGGCTCCGACACTTAAATATGTTGCAAACTATTAAAATTAAAGTCTCGTTATATTGTATAAGGTTTTTTTCATAGGTTTTTTATTGTTTTGTATCAAGTACCTAACCAATTTTGACATTATTAGTACTTGTACCTTAAAGAGGGCCGAATTCAGAGAAAACTGATTTTCGTAATAAAATTAAATATTAACGGACAGGTACCTAAGCTTAAGCAACTATCTATTTTTTGCAACTATCTTTTGATTTTGATGTATACCTTGTTAATGTCGGGTTTCTAAAGGATGAAAATCTTCAAATTTTTTGGTTAAAGAACTACATAAGAAAGGCTACATAGAACAAACTGGCAGCCCAATTCTGGCGGTGTTTTGTGCTCAAAACATTTTGAACTGCATTTATTATGTTAAAGAGATACCTGTAAAACCCTGTTGTTATTTGACCATGAAATTTAACATACCTATTAAAAATGAACATGCTATCACCAAATTAATCTTTAGTCGCTATGCTAAACTGAACCTGGGCCAATGTTGTTTAGAAAAAAGCCAGTTCTGGAAGCCATATTTCATAATTACAAAATAATTTTTAATTTATTTATAAAATAATACAACTTTCTTGCTTCAGGTAATCGAAGATGGACTTTATTATGCATAAATTGTGTGTTCACGTGTAAAAGTGGTGCAAACAAATGTGGATATCGCGAGACGAATAATGACAAATAATACCTACGATTACTTGCAATGGTAATCCTTAGCACATCTGACATTCTGCACTAGTTACTTTTGGCACGCATTGAAATACAGTGAAATGATGTGTTTGATGCACATCTATATTGAGTTCTTAGATAATGTAATAAGAAATCAATCCGATTAATAAACAAAAGACTAAAAACATTCTTTGTTTTATTGTGTAAGCTATTTTAGTTTTTATTCTCAATGTGATCGATCACCCATCGACTATCTCCCGATTTCTTTTGATTTTTGAGTTTTATGCGTAGTTTAGAGAAAATAATAATCAAAAGACAAAGTATAGCGATGAAGAGTTATTTATTGTTTTATAAAACATTCACTGACGCTTATCTCCTTAGAAAAATAGTTAACGAGAACACTCGTCTGATATAAAACTTGTTCTATTTTCTCTAAAGCAATGGTAAGTAGGCTTTACTGGAGTTACAAAGGACTGTTAAACGAAATTCCTCCAATTCCTCTCACTCGCACACAACTTTAACGTACAATATACTATAATTTTTACACTTAAAACTCCCAAAAGCACAAAAAATAGCAAATCTAAATTTTGAATAAAATGCCAACCACGCTTCTTTTGTCCGCGCCAAAAAGTCTAAATTCAAAACTTTCAGTTGCCTGATTATCAACTTTTCCGACTTAAAAATATATCATTTATGTCATTAAACTTCATGTACCCACATAAATCGAACTGCAAACAAGGTCATCACAATGTACATGCTGCCCAAGACCAGCAGCGCACAGCCGTCAGGCCTCATGTATCGAACGAACAATCATAATAGTGTATCGTGGAGATATTGGGAACACTCCAAATTACATCCTTCATGTGACAAATACAATCTACAAAAAAAAGGAATATAATAAAGTAATAATCTCTAATACTAGTACATTACTTAGTTAATTTAATTCTTATTTTATCACATAAAAATATAATTTGAGGTGTACCAAATAGTCCCGGTCGAAGATAATACGCACTATAAGCAGCCACTCCTTAATCCGGGCCTGAGTTTTGCATGTGTGTGAGTAATATTTGTTAGTGTGAATTTGCCACTCATTTTGTATCGATGGGTATAGCTGCTTCCATTTAAGTCTGTGAGAAAATGTTATTTTTCATAGCACAATTTATTATTTTAAATGATTACTTATTTTTTTTTATTGGCAATAATATTTTATAACAATATAAATTTTTTTAAAGCTAATATCTTTTTAATGAAGGAGTAACATTTTATTGTATAATAGTATATTTTTTATTAGCAATTCATGACGATTTTGTCTATATTTTCACCAATTTTGAAGTGCCATTAAATGCATCCCATATAAAATGCATTTCTTCGCTTCTACAATGACGCTCGTGAAGCCTATGCCACAGAGTACCTTAGGCCTATGCGACGTTTTTCACTCTCTTAGATTGTTTTCTACGTTTGGTAGCGCTCGCCTTAAATGTATCTATGTCGTCGTATGATAGATATATGATATAAGGCTAAATATCATGGCCACTGACCATTAGCCATGATATTATGCCTGAGCATTTTCTGAAAAACTGCCATTTCAATAGTTAATATGCGCCACATTGTTTAATGTTTATAGTGTAGTATATTATAATTTATAACCAGTGGTTCAATACAAATCGTATACCCACGATAGATCCGGTCACATAGTTGGGCACGTTGGGCATATCGTATCTAAAAGACTTCCAAAGTTTAGTAAATACAAATTAAAACTTGCATAGAAGTCTTGTAGATTACTTAAAAATAGCTTCAGTTGAAATGCATTTTTCTCGTTAATTACTTCATATTACTATAATTTTTGGCACAATACTAAATTTGTGTTGACACAGTCATCTTTCATGCACGTAAAATAGAGAACTGGAACCCTTGAGATCAGTGTTTTTCAATCTTTTTGAATACGCGACCTCTTTACAAGTAAAAAAGTTCTTGCGACCCCCTATAATCGGAATAAAACAGTGATATATTTATACATTATACTCTTTGGCGCGGGAAGCGAAAAATTATTAGGAAATAAATAGGCACAGGGCACAACCTTCTCGCTAAAACTGTTACATTTTTTTTTTGTAGTTCCAACGGCGTTTTCAACCTTCAACCTTTGCTTTTTACTTTTATTTAGCTTGCGACCGTGACACCCCGGGGAGGACTTTGCGATCTTCCTGGGGGTCGCAACCCTCAGGTTGAAAACACGGCTCTAGATAATTCGGCCCACTCTGTCATATTTCAACTATTTAACAGCGTGAGTACTAAAATAGGGTTCGTCGTCAGCTCATTCTGCTACTTTCTTCTGCCACTATGTTTACTAAGTATTTCATTAAACTCACATTTATCTAAGATTTGACTTTAATTTCGATAAAAACTT
Organism: Zeuzera pyrina; assembly: GCA_907165235.1. Lineage (NCBI taxonomy): Eukaryota > Metazoa > Arthropoda > Insecta > Lepidoptera > Cossidae > Zeuzera > Zeuzera pyrina. Next base: position 18,361,781 of record OU015625.1, on the reverse strand, counting down.
TAATTTTTATTGTAGATCGTAGCAAAAATGGAGTTACCGGGATGAATAAACAGGATGAAGACAGTTTATAAGCTGAGAACAGTTATTTTAAAGAAGGCCTTCCGGTTTTGAATGCTGGTGCTAATCATTTATTATTAGTTGGTTATCTATATCTGTACTAATATTATAAAGATGTAAAATTTGTTGGTTTGTATGTAATGGATAAACTCAAAAACTACTGAACCAGTTTTTCAAAAATTATTTTGAAACCGGTTGAGAAAGGTACAATATCGGCGAGTAAGATGGGATGTATTTTATTTTCAAAAAAAATTCTACCCATACGAAGCTAGGGCGGGTCGCTAGTTAGTTATAATGTGATTGGTTTGAATTAGAATTGAATTATTCGTATTCGTTATGACTTATTGTGACAGATTCATTCAATAGAATAAACAGAATACGGCGTTTCCTGTTAAAAAGTGAATTCCGAGATCAACACTTTTACTATACTTATGGTAGAAGTTCTCCACGGAGAGAGAGGAGATAGCGCACGCGCCACTAGCGCTGTCGAATACAACTGTTATACAATTATTATGCTTAGAATATCGGCAAACATTTTGCTGACATCGACGATGGACTTTTTGTTACATTGCGGGAGGTAGCGTAGCATTTCTTTTAGGAATTTTATACCGAATAAATTTTATTTTTGGCAGTTGATCAATGTTCAATAATCACCAAAATGAGCGTTAATTGTCGCACCCGCGGTGAAGCTGAAGGACAAGTAAGCAAGCAGTATTCTATCTCGGCAATGTATTTGAGATAATTATCTACGATCGCTCGGTACGTGAACTATGCAATAGGGCTGCCGATTGGGACTGACTGTTTTTCTTGGGTTACGTATTTGATAATACGTACTATATTAAATTGTCATATTTTCTTTTTATTTTATATCATTGCATATTTCATAAGTTTTTATTTATATAATTCTACTAGTATTTTATTTCTAGTTTCAAAAGTATGTGAATTAATATGGCGGAAATGGACAAAAAAAATGCATTTTGTGTTTTTCTGTGTGCGGTATAATTAAAAATCAGCAACAAAGTATCTACATCGTTATGATAATATATGTCCTACAAATGAGCAACAGAGAAATATTTCCGGTTTCGATATAGATGTATTCAAATATCCATATACTGAACTATATGCTCGAAAAGTTGATTGACATAATATTTAGTCAGTAAATGCGCGGGAGCGTCTCACACCATAGATAATACATATAATATATTTTCTCACACCGTCCGACATCAAACACGGCGCACTCGCGACTGTTGTATGCCGAAAAATGCCGAGATATCAAGGCGCATCGTTCGGGAGCGTTTGTATGAAGATAGAATACTGTTTGCTTACTTGTACTGTGCTAAAGGTGACAGCATCCGAAAGTTGTTAAAAAAAATGTAGTTTGAATATATTCCAAACAAAAATTCACGAGATGGTTTTTCAGATTATTTTTAACTAAATAAAAATTGTATTGCTGTAATTGTATTGCTGTAAAAGCTGTATTGAAGAGAGGGGGTTATACGTCAGTCACGTATATGAACCATATTCATTTTTTTAACTTTTTATACCTTATCAAATTTATGCAGCTGAATTTTTATACTTTTAAAATAATAAAGAAAATCGTCAGTCGTATTTTTAACGAGGGTAAGAGCGTCAGTCAGCGTCATAAACATGCTGCGCGCTCAGTGTACAAACAAACATGTAAACAAAAGAGAAACGCGACCATTTGCTAAGTAGTTAAGTAAGTTTCTGTCGTTCTGTGCGAGTTCGATAAGAAAAATTCTTATTAATATTAAAGTGTCCGAAAGATAGAACAACAGTGCAATGTTTGGAGGTGAGACTGGAGTTCATGGAAGAAAATTGGTCATCTTTTCAAAAACATCACAACATTTTAAAATCATTAATACCAATGTCACAAAGAATAGAATTTAAACATTTTGAAAATTATGTTTTCACACAAATACAGGGTTGTATTTGGAAACAAAAACTTTTATAGAAGAAAAGATAAATATTACTCGGATAAAAGAAATGAACAAATCTTAGAACAAAATAATCTTGATATAAAACAAATTCATCCAAAATAAAATTATCACCCATTACGATCCCGAAATTTTCGGGCAGCTACAAGTCCATTTTTAAAGACATCATTGGTAGTACATAATTCAAAATTAACAGAGATTTTAGGTTATGGAAGTTACTATCAAAAGGCATGAGAAACAGTAACCCAACGATTTGAAAACTAAAGATGAATAATAATATATGAGTTGTGAAATACCTAAATTTTTATATCAAAGAGAATTGACGTTTGAGTCAGCTCAAGGAATTATTAATTGGATACGTTGAATGAACTATTGATGTCATTAGATAATATGGACAGACAGAGTGGAATCCAAACTCTACACTGCAATCTGCAACACATAAACTTTGGGAGCAACTATAACAACAGATTTGCTAACCTGGAAAAATCTTACTGAATTTTTTATAAGTAGATTTCGTTCATTAGATATGATCAATAATGCAATTAGAACCATAGATTTCAAGAACATTCCTTCACATGTTCAAGTTAAAAGTTAAAAAGTGTACATATAATATATAAAATTCTCGTATCACAGTGTTTGTAACAAAACTCCTCCGAAACGGCTCGACCGATTCTTATGAAATTTTGTATGTATATTCAATAGATTTGTGAATAGGACGTAAATTATTTTTCAAACCCCTAAGTGATAAGGGTGGTCCACCCCAAAAATTATTTTTTTATTTTTTGAACAAAATTTTTTATTTTAATTTTTTTATGATTTGGCATTAAAAAAACATACAACCCTTTCTATTTTTTCTATTTTTCTACTACCAACCCCTATTTTTTAATAGCGATATTAGTCCTTTAATAATTATGGGTAAACAACGTTTGCCGGGTTAGCTAGTACTATATAAAATATCTAAAAACACGGGAAATTAACGCGATTACCAAGTAAACTGACACGGCCGATGCAACTCGGTCGAAACGTCAAGCGAAAATAAAAGGTAATCGCGTTAATTTCCCGAGTTTTTAGATATTTTATATTTTATAATGCAACACGAAAGTTTAAAAGTTTATAGTGTACATACTGTTCACAAGCTGTAAAGAGTTTTCAAAACAACATCTTCTAGAACGTAAAGAATTTGTACAGAAAAGCAGATTATATTTTAATTGTCTAGTACCCGGACGTAGCGTACCATATTGCAAACCAACTACGTCGTCTCATATTTGTCAAAAGAAGCATTATACATCATTACACATTAAAACACATTTAATAAAAAAAATATTAAAAGATCGTTATTCACAGCATAAAGTGGCATTATTAATGTTAAATTAATATAATATTGATTGAAATTAAAATATAGTGTATTCTTACTGTTAACAAAATTAAAAATCACCGTCAGTTGAATGTTTGTAGATGTAAAGATCGTCAGTTCATTTGCCAAAGTAACTATACATTGCTCAGATGCACTGAGCACGCGGTATGCTCATGACGCTAACTGACGTTCTTACCCTCGTTAAAAATACGACTCACGATTGTCTTTATTATTTAAAATGTATAAAATTCAGTTGCTAAATTTCATAAGGTATAAAATGACTTTATACTTAATAAAATTTAATATGGTTCATTTACGTGACTAACGTATAATTCCCTCTCTTCAATACAGCTGATTATTATTTTTTAGTTAAAAATAATCTGGAAAATCATCTCATAAATTTTTGTGCGGTATGAATATACTCAAACCACTTTATTTTTAACAACTTTTACTGGAGCAGCTGACGTTAGAGCTCTTAAATGGTAGGGGAAAACTATTATTCTTATGATTTACAGTCGGTATGAAATGACTTGTTCAAATGTAATGCTACCTCCCGTACTATTACCTACATTACATCATGATAATATGACAGTTGGAAAATAAATAGGTCATTCCATGAAAAGGCGGCGCTGCATAAAATGTATGCCTAGGAACATAATGAACACTGAAACATCTGCACGATCATAAGACGATTTAAACAAACCTAATATTAAAATAAAACAAAATTCAAAATAATAAACATCAATTAAAGACTAAAATAATAAACCTGAAAACAAACCTAAAATAATAAACCTAAAAAAATAATAAATGCAATACAAATACTAATCTGGGTTAAAAAAGAATAACATCAACCAATTTTTTAAATATGTAACCACACATTTCATTCATTTTGTTATCAATCTTATACACTTACCTAATTAGCGTTACCTATATACTAAATGGCAAAGAATGATAGCTAAACTGGTTTGTAAACTGGACTGAACTCGTGTTTCGCGTCATTCATTTTTATAAACTATAATATTGTATAATAATAAATACTGAAAAATATTTATTTGAGACATGACATGCAGACATACCTACGTAATAATTTCACAGGTCTGGCGTGTGTGGTCACCATTGCCCATAATTATGGGTCAATTAACTAGTTATTCAAAACAATAAAATATTTAAGTGACTTTTATGAACAAAATATTTTTTCTCACAATATAGGTATTTATTGTTTTTTGAGATAAGATAATTTTTTTCTACGTCATAAATTTTTAAATGGTAAGTAAGTGATTTATGGTTAACAATTTTTTCTTTCAACATACATTACATAATTAGATGATACGATAAAATTCTCATGATTTTTTTTTATGGGAAACTCTAATTTACCTGCAGCTCATTATTTAACGAGCTCCGTATAAATATCGAAATTTACTATATTAATTGCCGAAGTATGTATATTTAATACAAGTGTAAAACGAACAAGTGCGGAGTTATTATTATGTTTCACGATGTATTTTGCCCCTAACGATAAGAGGTCACTATAGCAGATAATGTGTGGTGGAATCGTCTCGACATGACCGCGGGTTAGCTAAGGCGTGAAGAAGCGAACGATCTTCGATAGTCAAAACGCAGCTACGCACCTAGGAGGCTGGATCGTTGGACCGCACATTGCCTTTATTCGAGCTTTTGGCAATATGTTCATTGGCATTACCTCCAGTGGAGACAACGTCAATTCCCACTACGATTATCTGATTTGAACAGTGAAGAGGTAAGACAATAACTTAACTTTCAATATTTTAGGTTTATCGAAGGTCAAATGAAATGCCTCGCAAAGTTTATAAATAAAGTGGTAATTAATAGCAGTGCGGGGGAGATACTGTATCAAAGAGTAGCTGTGAGCAGCATCTAGTGGGGCACATGTCCATTTAGCGAATAGTAACTAATAACATCTATTAATTTTCAAATGTTATAATATTTCTAAGCAACAAAATACTAGAGCAATAAGAAGCATTTGATAATGTAAAGAAATTCTGATATACGTTTTTCAGGTACCACCTACTTAAAGATTTACAAAAAACTAATATGGCACTTGACTTCGTCGCAGGATGCATAGGGGGTGAGTAAACTTAAGCAAATAATAGTACAGTTGAGGCTTGTTGTACAACTAAAGCATTTATAATTATTATTTTCTTTTAGGCTGTGCTGGAATTATAGCTGGTCATCCATTAGACACGTTAAAAGTGTATGTGCAGTCGGGGAGAGGTAGTGCAAAGGAATGTACGAAAGCGCTATTAAAAGAAGGACAATTATCTAGTATGTACAAAGGTGTATGGGCTCCATTAGGTGGTATAGCGGTTGTAAATGCCATAGTTTTTGGAGCATATGGAAACACAAGACGAGCGCTTCCTAATCCAGATTCGTTGGTTACTCAAGCTTCAGCTGGTGCCGCTGCTGGTTTGTTACAAAGTTTCGCGTGCGCACCCGTCGAACTAGTCAAAACACGTCAGCAGCTTTCTAAGCCAGGAGACGGCATGCCCGGAGGAGCTTGGGCAGGAGCCCGCCATATTCTTCGTACCGGTGGCTTCAGAGCTCTATTTCGAGGACTAGGAATCACAATGGCCCGTGATAGCCCGGCGTTCGCCATTTATTTTACGTCGTATGAAGTGATGACCCGTGGAGACCGGTCTGTGTCGACGGTATTCGCAGGCGGTGGAATAGCCGGTGCCCTGTCATGGGTATTGCTGTACCCGATAGACGTTATCAAGTCGAGGATTCAGGGTGATGTCGTGGGTCGATACACGGGCGCTTGGCACTGCTTCACTAGTTCTCTAAAGGCGGAAGGCTGGCGATGTATGTCGCGCGGTGTATGGGCTGTGACGGTGCGAGCTTTCATCAGTAACGGTGCATGCTTCACAGCAGTGGTATGGACGGAGCGCGCCTGGCAGCACTGTACTGCCGATACCGCAGTTAAGTCGCTGGTGCATGCGGCAGAACACGCGGTCGTACACGATAATCCTGAATGCTACTATGATAATGTATAAATGTAATCTATGTCTAGGGTACCTACGAGGTGTAAAAAAGAACTCCACAAAAAAGTCACGAAGTTCGGTCAAAGTAAGGCGACTTACTTGTGGATGAGTTGGTCAACTATTTTTTGTCCTACTTTTTCTCTGAATTGCCGACAAGTTACTAGTTATGCATTCATTTAATACCTAAATATGTTTATTATCATGAAGCTATACCTCATTAATAGGTATATTTATGGTAACTTTAAACATATTTTAATATTTTCCCCTACTTTAGTGGTAGTCTAGGAGACAAAGCACTTTCACTTGTCCAAGGTTGTTCCCTTTATTATTTCTTTGAGGCTTTCCGATTTTGCTCATAAAAGAAATTTGTTAAGCACGGACTTATGAATATATAAAAATATATTATTATTTATCCTTACAGTTGTCTCTAAGACAAAAACAATAAAATAAGATAAATATTTTATGAAAATAACCGACCAGCGGGTTATTCACAAACGTCGGAAACCCAACTTTCCGTATCCGACAGCAAACTTTTCGATGATTTTGTCTATACGCGATTCACGAATCCGAAATCGTATTATATTTACATTATATAATATATATCATATTATATGTAGTCGTATTCACAAATCCAAGCTGTCGGATTGAATTTAAGCTTTTCGACGATCGGCTCTTCCGCCACGGAAAGTTTCAGACGTTTGTAAATAACCAAGACCAAAAAAAAAAAGGTCAACCGAAATACATAATATAAATCTTACGCGTACGCATTCACTTCAATGTAAGCCAATTGGCAGCCTTTTTACTACAATAAAACAATCACACTTTTATTTCTACTGCAAATCTGAATTATAATTTATTGTGTAATATAGTTGCATTCAGTGCTTCGCAGTGCTAACGAAATAAGTGACGCTGTCTTTTATTTACGCTAGTGGTCTGAGAATGTTACTGAAAACAAGTATACAAGCTAAGTAGCTTTGACTATTGTTTTACTTTTGCATATCTAGTTTCAATCTTTTTTTTGTTTGTTTAATAAAACGATAATGAATACCGTACTTGCGTTTTACATCATGTTCTTTTAATAATTTACGCAGTTTTAGTTACTTAGGTACTTGTTTTCTCTGCAATTGGATTTTAAGCTACAATAATTAAAGTAGAAATAAAAATTAAATGAGCATACATTTTAATACCGTATACTTGTCAGAAAAAATTTATACAATTTTTAAAAGTATTCCAAAAAATACTGTTACAATTCACAGTATGAAAATATCACAACATTATAAATTAAGCCAAAATTGCGCTAAAATAAATGTAAATGTTTTAAAAACAAAGAGCGGCAACATGATAATTTTACATGATATTTAACTTCACTATATTTACTAAAACTTTTTTTGACTTATTTCATCACTTTATCGTTAGGTATCTAAGTTGATTTGAAACGACCTGAAACAAACAATTATAATGTGAAAACATGGTGTCAACTCGTGATTACGATTACCTACTAGCTACTACCTATAGCCTTCGTAAGTACCTAAACAGGAAGCTGTAAACATGTAGGTATAGTAATAACATAGAAGTGAAAGCCTATTAAAGATTTCAATAATTTTAATTTCTTTTTTTAACGATAAACTTTTAGTTATTTCATTTAGTTAATATAGTTTAATCACACTTCATAATTTTTTAATTTTATTCTTTTTCGAATAAACCCAATTATTAAAACATATTTATAAAATCAATGTCAAATCAATTTAATAAATCCTATTGCAAGGTATTTTCGAATGTTAAATCTATGGACTTTCTGAACGAAAACGTGCACACTGAGAAGAACCAACAAAAAACTCAGTCAGGTAATATTTTTTCACTATTATTTTAAAAAAAGAAAAATTTTGTTTACCTAAAAATATGTATTTAATTTTTAAAAATTATGTAGTTATCTAAATATATTATATAAAATTATGATATTGTATACGTCTTTTAATTATAATTTATACGTCTGGTAACACTACAGACAAATCATACTTCGATGTATGTAGGCTAGCTGCTTGTCATATAAAATGTATAGAAAGTTAATGTTATGAACTCATAATCTTAGATATTCTATTCCGGAATTATAACGCTCGTCGCTCCTCAATATCAATCTGACAAACAGATCTGAAAAATTCAACCTGAAAAAATTTAAATGTGCGTGGAGTAATTCTGAGTGATACAAATTGATAATATGAATTCAGACTATGAATTTAGAGAGACGTTCACGTTGTGTGAGGTCAGGCTTATTATTATTATTATTAGAATAATCATTAATTCGCAACGCATGTAATTCGTAAGTAATATTGCGAAATAATATATTATTTCCCTAGCAAAATAGATAGATAAACTTAAATAGATAGATAAAATAGATAGATAAAATTTATTCTCGTATTATATCTCTTGCTCTTAAACCAAAATATAGGAAAGTGGTTCCCTAGTTTTCAGTTTAAGCACACGTTTTCGTTTGAGATAGAAAAAATTTTCAAACAATTAAAAAAAAGAAAAGTGAAGATTTTTGGGGACTATCGGGTCTATCGGTATCGATGGCTAATATAATACGAATAGTAACACTGATTGTAGGAAATATATTTAACAAATGTGTCAATCCGAGTGTGTACAGTTTGATAAAGCACAGTAAAATTATACCAATATTTAAATTGGCTTGTGAGCCAGACACTACAAACTACCGCCCAGTGTCAATATTACCAGCGTTGAGTAATATACACGAAAAATTAATGCTGGATTAAATGCTGACACATTTTAACATCGGCAGAATATTTCATGGTCGGCTTCACGAGAAGACGGTCAACAACACAATCATGTGGGAGCAAACTTGATCAAAATTGTATTGGAGGCTTGGGAGGGGTCACGGGATGCCATTGTTGTGTTTTGTGATCTTACCAGTGCTTTCGATTGTGTTTGTTACAAAACTTTAATTTATAAGCTGAAATACTATAGAATACGTGATAAAGCTCTCGATTTCGTGATTTCATATCTGAGGGACAGAAAACAAAAAGTGAGTGTCAATAGGGTTACACCTGTCGGCTCAAAATTAAAAATGGGCGTTCCCCAAGGATCGATATTGGGACCTTTCCTATTTTTGGTTTACATTAATGATCTTTCATTTATGCTTAAAGACCTACGTGAAATAATATTATTAGCTGATGACGCATCGTTATTGTTTAAATTAAATAGAAAAGACACAGATATTAGACAGAACAGCATCTTGGCGGATGTTTCGAAGTAGTTCGCTGCTAATAATTTACTACACAAAACATCGATTGCGTCAAGTTTTCCCTATCCTATGTACCCAGAATCCATAATAAACTAGAGTTGGGTGGGAAACAATTAGAATTAGAGATATCAACTACTTTTCTTGGTTAACAGTAGATAATAAGTTACAGTGGGCGGACCATATCGGGACTTTGCTCGATAGGCTCAGTTCGACGATATATGCTATACGACCCAATAGACAGTTGACAGATATGGCTACGGCTAGGCTAGTGTACTTCGCATATTTTCATAGGCTTGTCTTATAGCCTACTACTGAGGGGTTCAGAAGCGCATATGAAGTCTATCTTTACTTTACAAAAGAGGGCAATACGTGCCATCTACGGTATGAATGCACGAGAGTTGCTGATAGATCATTTTAAAGAAATTGATGTACTCACCTCGCCCTCGTTATACATCTTTGAGAACATAATGTACCTACCTACAGTAGAAAAAATATAGATCTATTTCAAAAGAAAGCGTTCTTCATGGAAACTAGTGGTAGTTGTCAACTAGTTATTCCTAAATTTAAGTTATAAAAGTCGAGTGGGTCATTTGTGGACAAGCGTATTCGGTTTTTATAACATATTTTTCAAGAAATTATTCAATTAACGAAACAAGATTTAAACTGGTTATTAGACGCGCACTGATTGGAAAAGCACATTACAGTATAAACGATTTCATTGAAAACAAAACAATAGTTTGGGAATAATCCTCTCTGCACACGCATTTAATGTAAATACATGGAGAATGATGTTGAAAAAATGATACCTTACTAAGTTTTTTGTATGTTCTTCTCAGTGTCCAGGTTTTCTTTTTGAACCGCATTAAAGTATAGATTTGACATTCAAAAATACTTAGCGATTGGGTTTACTGAATAAATTGAACATTTGACTTTTCTACTATTAACTCCCTTTCTTGTCTGTCTGTTCGTTAAAGTTTTCTAAGAAACCCTAATAGTAAGCGTCTCTGTCATAATGTCAGCAAAATGTTTAATATCGATTCAAATTTTACCATTGCGTTTGGCGAATTTTGATTCGGCTAAAACATTTCGTAACACTTGCACATTTAATTTAAAAAAACTATTGTTATACCACGTTTTTATAAAGAACTAAAAAGTATAGAACAATTTTTAGTAGCTATGAAAAGATCAAGATCACAAGAAGATGAAAAGACATTTACGATAAAAAACAAAAAATAAGGAGTGTAGAGAGCATAGTTATCGTTGATAACACTCACATAACAGTTTCATTTGCAGTGCAATAAAATTGTTTGTTAGTTAGGCGAACTATTCACATTTGCTTACCTATTCATGCATGCCCACGTTATTCATTTTAAATCTTACAAGTATTTTCAATATCATAGCTATTTCAAATTAGTATTTCATACTTTTTAGTATATTTTAAAAATGTGGAACGTATATTAATTTTATTTAAATAATTTCGTGTCATAAATCATACTACGTACTGTTGTAGTCTTACAGTAATATTAAACATAATATCTAATTAGCTATGATAATAACTTTATAAAATAACAATAACAAGAGTGAGGATAGTGATAATGGGGCCATACAGAGGCAGTCTGAAGTCAGCACCACATTGAGCAGAAATTCAATCGCTGCACTGACGTAGCGATAATTCCACGACCGTACACAGTAGCCACATTCAATTTTCCATCAGTTGACTATTGAGTGTACGTAAAATGGACCCTATAGAAGTGATAACTACTTATGAAACTAATACAAGACAGAAGAAAGCGTAAATATTAAGTACATGACCTAAATACCCTCAGAGTAATTAGGATGCGATTGCGCACCTTCTATGAGAACATTATCTATGCGAGCGCAGTCGACGCAGACCTCAGACTAAGATTTAGAGTGGACGGAGGCATAATGAGTTGTCGCTCTGCTCTTATCACCGTGTGTCAAACGAATTTTCGTGTTCTCCTTCTATCGCATTGAGCGTAACACGAGCAAAGAATAGCTATAGTAAAGCAACCGTGCACTATCGGTGTAATTCGTGTCAGGTCATCACCGACCCGACGTACAAAACATTGTGTTAGTGAAAATACTATTTTCAAAATACTTTTAATCCTAAGTGTATTGCTAATAGTATTCACAAAAATAAAAATTCGTGATATTCAGCTGCGTATTATTGTACTGTGACCTTTCCCTAGACTTGCACGTTAGTACAAGTCCAGAACCTAAGTCAGCAAAAAGACAGCTCTTAAAGCAAAAGCTCCGTTTCTTAAGGTTCTCGGTCCGAGATGCGGACTGTCTGCCGATTGTGACGCTTTATAAGTAATTACGTAAGACATAGTGTAATGTTACCATAAGTTTAAATATCACCATGAGATTCACAAATTATAATTTTATGTAAAACACTGTAAAGTATTGTACTTTGCATGTTAGGAGTAGGTATACAAGCATTGTAAAAAAATAATAATAAGTAAATGTGATTATTGATTCAACATTAAAAATATAATGGTATTTTATTTAAATGATGAAAATATTGATACAAAGATTTGATAGTGATGCAAAATCCAGTATGATTCCAAGATTCTTGGGTTAAATGAACACGGTGTGTCAACGGTCGTTTGATTGCAATGAGAATTAATAAAATTATGTGAATAACTATAGCGCAAGCTTTCACCCTTTATCTATTCTGTGCTTTTACTCTCTAATCGTAGTAGGTATGTACCATTTGTTAATAAAAAATTATTTGAATATTGATTACTCACAGATCACGCATGAGGGCCGTTACTCCCCGTCGTGTTCCAACGCTTGCGGCGGCAGTGGTGGCGGGGGAGGCGGCGGCGGCACTGGCACGTCGTTGTTTGGTTGGTTCTCCATCAGCCCCAACTGCTCCAGCATGTCGTCGTTATCCTCCATTAGGTGGACCTGCACCAATAACTGCTGGCAAATGATATCGCCAAACATTTTGGTAGTTGATCGTATGGATCACGTCATCCTTCAAGTAAAGCTAAACAAATTGGGTATTCAAGGGAATTTATTGAAATGGGTAGAATCATATTTACGTAATAGGTACCAAGAAATAGTAAAAGTGGACCATTTTCATCTACAATACATCTGGCGTAGCGTACCCCAGGGCTCCCATTTGAGGCCATTATTTTACAACGCTTGACAACTTCACAACTTTACTATGACTTTTTAAAAAACGTGCTAACTAAAAAATAATTGCAAAACCTGATGTTTCGTATTTATATAAGCTTATTTCGAAAGGATGGGTAAATGCGAAAGGGTTTTAAAGTACCTATGACAACGGAAAACTTGCGTCATACACACATACCTACATACTTATCTTCACGCCGTATCCCCAACGGGGTAGTCAGAGAGGACGGAGCGCCAAGCGTAGCGGTCCTTACATACTTCTTTCGCTTCCTCAAATCTCATCATTCTCCTCACATGTTTTCGCCTAGGTATGCGAGTGCTGTTGACATTTCCATCGGCTAACACTCTAGCTATTTGATCTTCATAAGTCAGCCTTGGTCTTTCTTGGCTTCTTTTACCGCTCACATTCGCTCTATAGATTTTCGTCGTCAGTCTTTCATCACTCATTCTTTCTATGTGCCTGAACCATCTTAGCATTCCTTTCTTCATTTTTACAATAACACTGTCGTGCTACCCTGTCATACTGCGTATCTCCTCATCGCTTATTTTGTCCGCAAGGGTGACACCGCACATATTTCTAAGAGATTGTATTTCTACTGCATTTATCTTACTTTCACTCGATTTCTGGCATATCCAGGCCTCACTACCGTGCAATAAAGTTGGCACCAACACCGCATTGTGTATGGTTATTTTGGCTGAGTCAGATATATTCACACTGCCTACTAATGTGGACAGAGCACCGTTCACTTCATTGCCGGCTGCTACCCGTCTCCTCACATCCAACTTACATCTTTCATCCCTCGAAAACGCACCCCTATAGAATTTCGTTCACTTGTTTTAGACATATTCCATTTACCCATATATCACACTTTGTCTGTACATCTTCTCGTTCAAACACCAAAACCTTAGTTTTATTCACATTCATATTCAATACTTTCACTTTGCAGTCTTCTTTCATGCACGTACCTAGTATCTGCAACTCCGACTGCAACTGAAAGTTCTGATGGTGTTATAAGTATCGTCAGCGTACAATAGGCAGTTTACCATTGTACCATCACATATCATACCACTCATACTACCTTTCAATGTCTGGAGGCAACCGTCCAAATACAGCACGAATAGCCAGGGAGACATCACGCAGCCCTGTCTGACGCCTGAACGACTTCGAACCAGGGCGACATGTCACCATCTATCCTTAGAAAAAGCCAATGCTTTTTCAAGACCCACGAAAGGGCAGAAAACTCTCTGACCTATGGCCAGAAACTTCCACTTGGCTTCGCAGAAACTTTTACTTCCCTAGTAAACCTTTGGAATATAGGGTAATAATGATAGGGTTGTTCATTTTTTGCTAAATGAATATTTTAATTCTGTAATTATTACATCTGTAATATAACAATCAACAGTGACACTTTGAAACTCCGGCTGATTTATACTCTCTTTTACAATAACCTTGTATAAAAACGTATACTTAATTTTATCTTTCCCTAATTTATATTGAATTGTTATCCAAATGAAAATTCGTAGTCTTACTAAATAAATAAGCAATGAATAAGTGTACGTTAAAAAATATGAATATCTTATGGTTGTTAAGAAATTTGGCCTGAAAAAAGTGGTATTTTATGTAGATCCAGTCGCGAAACTGATAGGGATTCTTAAGTGCACTAAAATTCTATGCAAAGCTTTCCTGTGTAGTGTATTAGAAAATATCTCGAATAGGAAGCCCGTTAATATGCACGCAGATGCGGAAACTTCCCTGGCAATACCCTGAGTCCGAGGTTGGCCCTCCATATGAGATATCCCTCGACTGAAGGAACCTTTTCAGACAGTCAAACTTCTGACTGGGCGACTTCTGCGCTTGCCCCAACACGACCAGTGACGTTGCGAAAGCCACGAGGGCTAACAGCAGAGGAGGGTTTTTTAGCCGGTTTTAGTCAAACTCTACTCTGTCGGCGTAGTCCGGCTGAGTGTCCGTGGGTATTTTTTACGTTCTCGCAAAAAAAAAGTATTAGAATAACGTGCTCTCCGCAATGGACATTGGGATAATTCTCATTTATTATCACAGATATGCTTCAGCGTTTCTATTCGACGAATTAGATTTACTAAACTATTTTCATTATACATTATATTTCTATACTTTTTGTTGAAACAGCTATTGGTTATTCGTATGACGAAAAAACCAGTTAAGCGCGTGTCGGACCACACGCAGTGAAGGATTCCGTGGCCGGGATGCACAATAAGTTTCTTAATGACACTGTGAAAAACAAAGTTATTTCTACAGTTGCTGAGAGTGTAACCGAAAATATAAACCGAGCCGTGACCTCTCTTGAAAATGGAAAAAGTCCCCAAAACGTGGTTTTAATACTGCTAGAATAGACCAGAATGCTGTGGAACCAAAGTATTTCAGGGCGGTCACAAAAATACCTAACTATTAGGTACGTTAGTTAGTAGCTAACGTATTAACAACAATTAAAAATCGTTATAGAGTTAGTAACTAACGTACCTACGCTAAAACTAACTTATCACTCTATGGTCTAGCCACATTCTGTACTTTGATTAAAACCATATCAGAGTACGATTTGAAAAGTATCTACCTAAGTTTTTTCAATTAGGGATATAAAAAAATTACATTATAATAATTCCTTTGCGAGATTACAAGTTGAAATGTTCTTGTTTTAGTGTAATTAACACTTACGACGTAAGTACTTACATGATTATAAGTACTTATTAAATAGGTAGTAAAACGTAGGCAGTACCTACTTGTAAAGCGAATATCAGATACCTACATATTAACTAAATATATTGTTTGTGATATCGATCAATTTAGTAATGTAATTTTAAAGGCTATTACCATTTACAATGTCATAATCTTCACAATTGCATCAAATTTATCGTTTAAAACGTTACGTAATTACTAAATACATAACTATTACATAAATATTTCACATATTTCTTTAACGCAACGAGAGTTTACATTATGTTAATTGATATAATATACTTATTATTAAAATCGACCGATGTTTATGGATAGGTAGGTAATAAATATCGACATAGTAAAGGGAGAAAATATTTAAGTAACATTTATTCTTCTCTACATCATCTAACATAATCATGACGTACGTGGAGTAACGGACACGTACTCGTACCTACGTTCATAGTTTTCTCCAAGGGACATCTGTTAGAAACCATGTTAGAAACTAAGCAGTACAGTTACTAAAACCTTCAGTGGATTGAGTGGGGGCGCTTTTTGCAAATTGATTTACTACTATACATTTTCTGCTGAGATAAACCTGATACTAACCGTACTTTCAGAATTAGGTATTTATAAACAAAAATACCGAGTGTAAAATAGACCGTACTTACGT
The DNA here is from genome assembly GCA_907165235.1 of Zeuzera pyrina. Taxonomy (NCBI): domain Eukaryota; kingdom Metazoa; phylum Arthropoda; class Insecta; order Lepidoptera; family Cossidae; genus Zeuzera; species Zeuzera pyrina. The sequence goes on along the minus strand of OU015625.1, from coordinate 18,345,612 downwards.
CAGGGAGAGCGGTCCGGTGCTGTCCATGCCTGGCCGTCTCCGACAACAGTATCTTTTGTCGCTTCTCCTCCATAAGTCTCTCACGATGTTTGTGTATGTAGTCATACACATTAGGCAGGCCCATGATCACGCAAGCGGAAAGCGCCGAGCGATAGATGTTCATATCAGTTGCTTCGTACCTATAAGACATAATTCGTAAATACCACTGAAATACATAATATAAATTAATTTTTACAAACTGAAAACTATTAATCGTCTACATATATTAACCACACTGCAGGAAATAGTCCCCAGTCCCCCAGTTCATATACTGGACGTGAAAAAGAGATGGGTGATACTTCACCACGTGGTCCGAGTGCGGATTAGTGGAGGTAGATAACAGCCAGTCAATTATCAGTGTTATCAAACTACCTATGAGCTGTGAGATCGCTTACTTGGCTTAACAACTACCGATACATAACAGTAACTCAGACCAAGGGCTTCACAAACCTTCTGAAGCACAGATTCACTCGATATGGATGTCTACCACTGAATCACCTATTCATTAGATTACCAAATATGCAACGCTACTCCTAATTCTAAATATCGATGACTACATCAAGTATATTACTATAAGCACCACTACATTACGAGCGTTTATTATTTCCAAGAAAAAGAGTAATACATTAATAAATACCTGCATACATTACGACAGAGTAAAAATATAAAATAGTTATGTAGAATTGAAAATCGTAAGAGTAAGCCACTCACCATTCGTTAGTTCTCTCATCATAACATTCAACGTGGTATATAGTGGTTACCCCGTTAAATCCGCCAATAGCAAATATCATGTCGTCTATGACCTCAATTGCAAAGTTGCTTCTAGGATTATACATGTCGGGCACTGGTGCCCACGTGTTGGTAGCAGGATCGTACACCTCACCGCTGCACATTCGCGAAATGCCATTAAACCCGCCGATTACGTAGATCTAGAAAAAACTACCTCTAGAAACATCTGTAATACTGCTGACTGTTGTATGTAAAAAATCATTTTCTCAGTTTTTCCTAGCATTAACCTACACCTGCGCAAGCGCATGAATGCTCCAATGTAGACTGCACGATTCGTTTATGAACGTAATAGCGAGGACAAGTTCCTAAGTGCAGTTCGTGTACATATTGTGTACAGTATGTAACCATTCAAGATACAAAAATACGTGCTTGCCGAACATAAAAATATAAATTTGACGTATTCGTGATCAATTCGTGTCCATACACTGACTACAGCAAGTATGCAAACTACTAAATACAGTATTTTGTTCGCTATCTACGAGTTCGCTAATAGAAAGCGACACGTCTTCAATTCACAGCACTGTAATACTAGTAGCATGTTGCACGTATACAGGTACAGACGCAACATAAAGACAAAACCACTTGTGAAATAGCAGAGACAATCTTAATTATATGTTTAAATACGGGTCTAATACCACATTGTGCTTATTTTTTAATTCTTTAAGTTGAGGATTAGGCTCTCAGGTATGGCAGGTCTCGGTCAGTTTAAGAAAGGAGCTTCTATAAATTATCTTGAGAGTTTAGGTGCAACAGGCAATTCCGCTATAATCAGAAGTGTGGTAGCTATAGCACAAAATTTATGGCTATACTCATGCAAGTGCAGTATTGTTGAAGTGAAAACTTTTATAGGCACGTTATGCGAATTTTAGATAGGTAAAATTTCACGGCTTAGTGTCACCGACATGCAATTGCGCGCGCAGCTAGTGCACATATACACAAATACATTGAATATACTCGACTGTTAGCCATCTATAGATATATGTACCTCTAGAGGTATACCTTATATTTGTTTTTTTTTACATTATTTCATAATTTTTTTTTTAACATTATTTCATAATTTTTTTTAAACATTATTTCATAATTTAAAGTTTTCACTTTTATCGGCAGTCCTTAATAACTGCCTATTTTTTTTTAGCTATTACCTTCGTGTACCTCTTACTTATACAAAATAGATTTAGATAACGTTTACCCCCAAAGTATGTTAGCGGTCGCTCTCGAACCAAGAATCCAAATGGACGGAGTTTTTGCTCTAAGAGCGTGTCCGTTTTTTGTTGACCTAATTTCTAGACTTTTAAAGTGTGTGACTAAGGAAGGATCACAATGCATAGCTGGACATAACATATTTTTATTCCCGTGAATACTAGAGCCAAAACATTTAAGATTTACTAGTATTTTGCAAATAATTATAATATAATAATAATAATATCCTCAGACATTTCACACAGCGCCATCTAGTCCCAAAGTAAGCACAGCGCTTGTATTATGGGTACTAGACAACTGCGGGGTTAATCATAGACGTCTGAAACTTGACTTTCCGTATACGACAGAAAACTTTTCGATGATTTTGTCTAAACGCAATTCACAAATCCGAAACTTTTCCGAAACGACATGATTTGATAGTTCATTTTACTAAGCGACATCTAGTATAATTTATTTGAACTTGTTGAACGCACAGACCAATCAGACGATAAGCACAGACAGTATAATTCGTATTTATAAAGCCCGTTTAGTTATTCGAATGTAAATAAAATAATTTACAAAAATGTTTTAGTCTTAAAAAAGACTAAGTAATTTCTTTGTCTAAGTTGTTTCTCTGTCTGTTTAAATGATATTTTATTACCAAATACATTGTGATTATCGTTTAAACCACACTACTATTTTCTACCAAAACGAAAACGATTTCTACCATTTTGTAACGTGGTTCATAAATGCATTTTCTTTCGGATTTGTAAAGTATGTGTCATGACCTGACACGAATTTGCTCGTGAATACGCTCAATGAGATAGAAAGAGTCACGATTATTCTTGACACACGGTAATAACAATTAAAAATCGATATAGAAAATTAAAATCATTGTACTCGTATCATTATATAACTCATTGTGGCTCCGTCCGTCTGACTCTTGATCCGAGCGGTCGCTAGAATTATGTCAATTCTAGCAACCGTTCGAATTAAGTTTGTCTTTCTTACGTACGTTTTTTTAAGACGGTATGAATAAGTTTTTTAAGTTTTTAAGACGACTTAAGGATTCCGTTATGGTAAATTACGAGCCAAGATTAATATATTCCAAATTGAACCTTAGTGCCTTAACTGATAATACGATTACAATTCAGTGTTTATTGTATAAAGTTTACTAAAATTGCCCTGAACTTGAATATAAAAATAATATTATGAATTTATAAATGATAAGATAATACAGTGTCACAGACCATATGCAATGTATGCTACAGACTCGTAATTGAAACTACGTAGTTTTTAATAAAAATCTATAGATAGATACATACGACATAGGTACCTAGTTGTAGTTGTAGTTACGCGATTTTCTAAAAGCTCACTTGTACAATATCTTATAGTAGGGGAGCCCAATAGAGGATTTTGGGATTTTCTTAAGCTCGCCAGAATAACATATGGGGGATACCTTGCATCCTATTGAGTACCTCCACCATATCTAAGTCCTCCATATAGGGTCGCGCATGTAGAGCAGCCGATCAGAACAGTAAAAAAAACCGATAATCGGAAATACTCAAGCGCGTCAGATTAATGTATGATGGGTTAATTATCTTACATGGGTAAATCTGAAAAGTGTGCATTTCAATAATGTGATGACTTAAGTGTGACCTGATGGAGTACGAGCGTTACAAACTTGCAAATAAAAACGTCACCTCGACATTCTCGAGCGCGGTTGATTTTTTTTATTTTGAAGGTAATAATTGAAGGATAACGGAAAACATAATCTGCCGATTTTCACAAGCCGAAGTAACAAAAAGCGTCAATAAAGTTTAGCGCATGCAGCTGCAGTCATGCATTTATTCCGTACTCCGCGCCTCTCTCTCCCTTTCATTCTTTCTGTTTCTCTCACTGTCCCCACACTATACTCCGATTTCTAATATTCTAGATAATATACTTTCGTCGGGCATCACGCCATCACAGTTGATCACAGCACTCGTGGTCAAAGAAAATGTAAAATTACTACGTAATAAGAGTCGGGACTTCCATAGAGCTAAATACACTTCCAAATGTAAAAAAAAATATATCCTAAATTAATTTAAAACAGTCAGCTTTACCAACATAAAGAACAAAAAAGAGACGTGCCGCCTAATATTCAAATCTATCGATATCCGATTATAATTAGCGCGACGTGTAGTACTAGAAATTGGTAAAAACGATTTAAAGTATTTTTAATTTTTTCAAACCGTCAGATTAAGAAAATCCCTCCAAATAATCGTCAGATTATGGATCAGCCTGACTAGTACATCTAGCCGAACCGTCTGTATGAAAATCTGACGTGCTCGAGTATTTGAAAATGGCGTTCTCTTTTTGCATTTTCTAAAATCCACCACGAGCTTGCGTCACAGCCGAATCATCAGTCTTTGAATGGGAGCTTCGTTCGAGTTCACTCAACATCCCCTCTGAATATCTGATGCACTAAAGTACATTTTTTTTTTCTCATTTTTAACCCTTCTGTACGGCGCCTCCACTATTTAAACCGGCAGATTAACATACCTCCGTCACCGGAGACACGTGGGGCATATACACTATCAATATCTGACGCACTCGAGTATTTACATGACTGTTTCTTTTTACATTTTCGAAAGCCTGTAGACGCTCCCCCACCGATGAAAAGGTATACATCATGTAACCTTTTTTTCTTTCTACCATCTAATCTTCAAAATACAATAGGTCTCCACGATGCTTGAGTAAGTCTCCATTTAGTAGGTATCGTGGCCTCCCCTACTGTTATAGGTGCCGAACTTGAACAATGAGTTTTCAAGAAATTTTGCCATTTTTATTTTTATCAATAAAAAATTATTGCTTGTCAATTATACTAAAAGTCTTATTATGTGTTGTTCTCGAAGTAACAATAAATAATATGTAAGTACTACACCAAGTACCATTCATTCATTTCCACCTTTCATTTTCAACAGTTATTTACATGTAGGTAGATATATTATTATTACATTCATACACACATACATATCTTCACGCCGTATCCCTAACGGCGTAATCAGAGAGGACGGAGCGCCAAGCGTCGCGGTCCTTACATACTTCTTTCGCTTCATCAAATCTAGTCATTCTCTTCACACATTTTCGCCTAGGTATGCGAGTGCTTTTGACATTTTCGTCGGCTAACACTCTAGCTATTTGATCTTCATAAGTCAGTCGTGGTCTTCCTCGGCTTTTTTTACCACACACTTTTGCTCTATAGATTTTCTTCGTCATTCTTTCATCACTTATTCTTTCCATGTACCTGAACCATCTTAGCATTCCTTTCTTCATTTATACAATAACACTGTCGTGCAACGCTGTCATACTGTCATATATTATTATTCATTAATTTTAATCTCTGAAATATAGAAAAACATAATTTTATTTACGTCTAACTTGTTATTTACTCATTGTTATCTATTGCAAACATTACGTACCGATAAAACAGAAATATGGGGTCTGTGTAATAGGTGTCGCTAAACTTCATTGCTACCTCTGGTACACAATTTTTTATTAGAGTCCATTACTGTAATTGACGTTTTATAAAATAAATGTTCTTATTTTGTAGCGTTACACTTTCGTGCCTTTTGCGCTTATACACTGTGAAATTTTCATGAGTTCCGAGCCAAAAGACGATGGTATGATGATTCCACCCATGTAACAGTATGCAGAAAATTTAAAAAATGCGCCATTTGTATTCTGTATTTCGCACAAAACGAAGTTTCTTACTCGATCGTTTTGTATGAAAAGTTAGAAAAAAAATTTGGTGCATTCAATTTTTTTACACGTGAAAGTGTTTAGTTTTCCTTCTGAACCCTTCCTTACCCTTAGCATAATTATGATGTTTCTCTGTCTATGATTCAAGCTTCATAATTATGCATTAGGTACTGAAGAAGTTTGCATGCACACAATACAACAGGAGTTAAAGTATGAAATTGCCGTTTTAACGCACTGATCAATTTGAATTAAAATTAAACCTGCATGGTGCCAGATTTAGGAGTGAAACTTTTTTCACGCGAAAACTATAACATTTTAAATTATAAAAAACCATGACGGTTGATTGTTCAACTTTCAATTGTTTTTAAATGTAGCTTAAATACAGCAAAAATCAGAGTAATTTTCTAATACGAGTTACGACGTGGGACTAACGCAGCAGAAACTGCTCGTAATGTCAACCCTGTTTGGAGAAAAGGCTAACGAATAATTTACCGTACGTTTTTGGTTTAACGGCTTTAGTAGTGGAAACTTCGACTAATTGAATCGGCCACTAAGGTAAATAACGATGAATTGAAGGTTATGGTGGAATCTGATCCTTATCAAACTGCCAAGGAATTAGCGGCATAGTTTGACGTTAGAATACCCGCAATAAAGACCCATTTTAAAAAACTTGAAAAATGAGTGCCTTATGATTTGACGGATCTGCAGAGAGCAGCGCTCGTTGTAGATTGCCTTACCTTTATTAAGACGGTACAGAAATACAGGGATTTTGGACCGGATTGTGACCTGTGACGAAAAGTGGATTGCACAATTTTTTGTACGGAAAAAAATTTTCTTCTCAGGAAGCGGTATGAAATGCCTTTATACAGTTTGTAGAGTCCTAGTCGCCAGAGCTCTATAGCAAAAATGTATAGTTAACGAGGGAAATACTTTGATTAAATAAATATAGGTATTTCATCGTAAAAAAAATAGTTTTAGTTTTTCAGTACGAAACGGCAATTTCATAATATGACCTCTAATATTATAATGTATACTTAGGTAATATGTCGAAAATAACCCTTATTGAGCTCAATCGATCGTGTGGTAGATAGACTGAGATTGATTTTTATATATCATACTGTATACGTAATATACAATACAAAGTATACGTAATATTATCTATAAATAATAAATATTATTTATGGACATATATGTTTATGAATCTCATTATTTTCTAATTAACACTTATTAAATAAAATAGAAATATCCGCCTAATGCTTATTATAGTTAATTACACATACCAACACATAGTATTAAACAAACAACAATTTATTTATAAATAATCTGTAATTCGTTTAAAAATAATATTACAGATTCCCTTAACCCATTTAAGGCCAAAGGGAAATGAAACGAAACAAACATGCAATTTGTTTATTATGGTATTAAAGATAAGGCAAACAATGATATAAGAACAAAAAAAATGAAAAAAAAAAATTTTGATTAAGTTTTTTCAGGGTGTACTCATTTGAGTACAATGGCCTCTTACATATGAAATTTTTCAAAACATTTCATTTCTATGCAAAGGGTTTTACAACACTTTTTACATTGCCAATGGACTCTAGAATGTCAAACAGCACAACGCAATTGTTTATCCATCTTCTCAGGAGTGTGTCCTGTACCATCCTGAGGTAGACCTTCGATTGCTGAAGAAGATGGTCGAGCTCTTTTACGTGACTCTTGCCGTAAATAATATCTAGCGATACTACGTCGAGACAGAAGTTGGTCCATGGGTTCTTCTTTGCTCATGATGTGCAAGTGCCAAGCGTTCGCAACAGCCATATCGATCATGTACATAAATAAAACCCACCACTCTTATTATAATTTTGAAACTGTAATAGAATCTACTTTCTCTCTTTTTACAGGGCACTAACGTTATACAGTACCCGTGGGTTCGATGTCCTCATAGGTGGTTGCCACTGTACACTCACTATTTTCTATCTTTCCATCTTACTAATAAAAGTTCATTAGTCTTGTCAAATCTGTGGTCAAATGTAGCTTTATCCTTCTTCTTCATCTCCTTTACATTCAACAAATTTACACTTTTTTGTGCGGTTATCACGAACAATATCAGTAGCAGAGTATCCTAAATTAATAATAAAACGCCAATAAACTTTTTTAGGTCTGAAAAATTCAGTTCAAATGAATGTCTATTATATATAATAAAACATTTTTCAAAAATCTGAATAGGGTTGAGGTCTTTTAGTTCTCTTTACGGGCATTCTGTTTTTGTTGTCCTTCAGGTGTTCTCTGAGCTGTTTTCGAGTATAAACGTTCGAGCTTGTTGCTGCTGTTATCGTGACCGTTTTACAGCCAGCAGTTTATCATCACTATCGTCTTCATCGTCGCTAGATAAAACCCCTTCATCGTTGTCAATTACTTCAATGCTTCCCGGAACATCGCGTGGCAATGATTGACTTCATGTCATCATCAGCACCTTCTTCCTCGTCAGTAACTACACAGGGATCAGGTGGAAAATAGCCCAATCATATTCACGGTCATCATCACTGTCTTCCAAAACCGCTACGACGACTTCTTCAAGTCTCCTGTAGACCTTAGTAACAACGTTAAAACGCTGTTTGCTCATTGTAATCAATCTGAAAAAAAAAGAAAAATTCTTATATGGATAGGGCCAGTGTACTCAATCGGGTACAGCAAGATAAAACTGAGTGTAAAATCTTAGTACTCACTATATAATGCATAAATTTTAACTCATATTATCAATTATAATATACTTGACTAAAAAAAACATAATTGAGAACACTACTTTCTCAAATAGACTAAAAAAAATGATAATAATTTACTTACTTCCACCAACTGTTGATACGTAGTTTTCAACTGACATTAAATCACAAAAAAAATATGTTTTTAATTATTTTTATTAATTTAAAAATATTAATATACCTTCATCAAAAATTAACGAATCCTAGAAACACTTTATTTCGAATTGTTTTTATGGGGTGTGTAAAAAAATTACTGTACTCAAATGAGTACGGCGGTCTTAAATGGGTTAATACGATGATTGAATATAAATGATAAAATATTGATGACCTTAATGTCGTACCTAGTACATGCCTATCAAACGATTAAGAAATCAAAGCGCTCTCTGTGCAAAAGATTTCGAACTCTTCAGACATTTTTTGTAGAACAGGGAATTTTATTTGTTGTCTTGTGAATTCTTAATTTAGTTTAAGCTACTCAGTAGTGCATGGTAGCGCAAATGAAGCACAAACTGATATTTTTTTCTAGTTATCTATTGGTAATTTTGAATTCTGGGAGGTTATTCACAAACGTCGGAAACTCCGTGTCGGAAAGGCCGATTGTCGAAAAGCATAAATTCAATCCGACGGCTTGGATTTGTGAATACGGATATATATAATATGATATACATATAATATAAATATAATATGATTTCGAATTTGTGAATCGCATATAGACAAAATCATCGATGTTTCCTGTCGGATACGGAAAGTTGAGTTTCCGACGTTTGTAAATAAACCCGCTTATTTCTATTGTGAGTCCGTTAATGTAAAAACTTAGGTTTTGCCTAATTTTAAATTAAAATTAAAATATTTCATTTACAGGTGCAAATCGATAGTTGTTCCATGATGCATGTAAATAAACCCTGTCCGATCCGAATGAGGCCTAGAAGTATCGCAGTGACTTTACCCACAAATCAAGAAAATTATATTATTCATGAAAATAGAAATGTTAACGTAATTATATAAAAAATATGTACAAGTTTTTAGTTCAAAATTACCCCAACCTCTAGCAATTTGTTATAATGTGTCAACACCGTCGTTATCGGCGGCGATACGCAGCGCGCCACGACACAAGACGACCCCCACTTTGTCTGTATTGCCCCTGTAAGTTTCCTCATTTAATAATATTTATTTTATTTTATTCAAGGTATTTTTTGTTTAAATAATATCTAAAAAGGATTACATTAATATAACGCAATGTAGATACCTAATAACACCTTCATGGATTGCAGACAGGGTTTTATTACATACGTATACATATGTGTGTATATTCATTTGTATACACATTTCCAGTTCTGGCAGTGACAGACAGCCCGTCGGAGGCCCGGGATGGCAAAACTAAATAAAGCTCATAGTCGATTGTAGCGTACATTTTGTAAAAAATAAATAATAAGTATACTTACTCCGATGTAAAGGCAAACAAAAAAAATATTTAATATGGTAATTAATAAATTATTAAATCGCCAGTAATGTCTTCATTGTCGTTGCGCATATGTTTAAACTGTAGTTACTAATACACAGACCTGTGTAGATGGTATAGATCAGGGGTCGGCAAACCGTGTCTCGCGAGCCGCATGCGGCACTTTCAAGAGACAACTGCGGCTCTTCAAGTTCCACTCAAAAAATCAATAGCTTAAGCGGAAAAACACGCGGACACGAGTATACACACGAGTATACGAGTAAAGCAGAAATAAAAAATCTTTCTGCTTCTTTCAAATTCATGAAATCGATATTTTTATTGCGGCTGGCTCTTTCGGCTTAAAAGGTTGCCGACCCCTGGTATAGATGCTTAAAAACGTCGTTGACGACAAAAAGATCAATCTACATTTTATGTTTCACCCAAAGTTTTATGTAAATTCTTTGCTGAACACACCCATTGAACATTACCATGGGCTGGATAATAGATAAGTACCTACCAGTACGTATCTACTTAAATAGGTACCAATGCACTTTTATATTTTTCATATGTACATGAGCCTCTATCACCAAGATGCCTCTTACTGAACATATTTTGACCTTTTATGGACTTCTCGAGATTTGAAGACTTTTAGGAGCACAGGGCTGAGGTGGGCCGCCCCTCCGTCTCCCCTTAGTCTACTACGGAAATATTATTCTGGCATGCAAAATACAAAATACTAAACTTTCGTGAGACATTATTAACGCACTAATTATTGAATACGGCTTTACTCACGTATAATCGGTATAGGTACCGACTAGTTTCGGACCTATTTCGGACCCATTCGGCAAATATATGTCTTTTATGAATAAAAACACATTGGACTAGTCAAATTTTCGATAAAATTAATAGTTTAGAAGAAAATACACGGTTTATGGTTTTTTTCTCAAGCCATTCTATTTTGAGCGAATTCGCGTTGTTCCTTCTCTTTCACTTTATGCGACTCGACAGTGATCGCTGAGGCGTGTTGCTCACTTGTTCCTCTTGAATTTTGAAATTATAATTGTCCGAATTATGTAATGTTACGTAGGCGTCGCGTGTTGTTGCTCACATCGCTTTAAAATTTAAATACAAAATTTTGACACCTTATATCCATGTATGTCTAGCTCATTTTTTTACTGTTTTGTGTTATTTTCGAAAATCATTATTATGTTGTGAGTTCAAATCTCGACTCTGTCACCACATTTTTTTTTCAATTTTAATTTCAAAACAGTTTTTTTTATCGGCCGTTGATAATGTTCTAAATCCATACTTTATATTACAAATGCGAAAGTCTGTCTGTATGTCTGTCTGTCTGGTACGTTTTGACTTAGGCGTCGGACCGATTTTTATGAAATTTGACATGGCGATAGTTTGACACTAAGGAATGGACATAGCCTACTTTTTTTTCAAAAATCTACCCCTAAAGGGGTGAAAAGGGGGATGTAACTTTGTATGGGAAATTCTAAACCGCTGAACTGATTAAGATGAAATTTGGTACAGAGGACTTCTTTATTATCAAAAATCTACCCGTAAAGGGATGAAACGGGGAATGAAACTTCATAGGAGAATTACTAAACCAATCAAATTCTATCAAATTCTAGGTTTTCCGGGGTGCTGATTACGAAAATGACGTTCATTTTCAAATCCAAGATGGCGAATATTACTTTTGTTGGATAAATCGATATTCGTATCAAATTCTAGGTTTTTCGGGGTTCTGATTACGAAAATGAAGTTCATTTTCAAATCCAAGATGACGAATATTACTTTTTTTGGATAAATAGATATGGGTAACAAATTCTAGGTTTTTCGGGGTGCTGATTACGAAAATGACGTTCATTGTCAAATCCAAGATGGCGAATATTACTTTTTGGATAAATCGATATGGGTATCAAATTCTAGGTTTTTCGGGGTGCTGATTACGAAAATTACGTTCATTTTCAAATCCAAAATGGCGAAAACGACTGTTTTGGATAAGTCAATATGGGTGTCACATTATACGTTTCTCGGGGTGCTGATTACGAAAATTATGTTTACTTTCGAATGCAAGATGGCGATTATTATTTTTGCTTAAGCTTTATCTAATTTAGATTTTTTAGCTTTATTTAACTAATTTCTGTAAAGTTGTAAATAGTAGATCATTTTTCGAAAAATGATGTCATAAAGAAGTTTCACTTCTTACGTGTGTACTCTAATACACACAAACAAAAATTTTATTTATTCAACACCAACAATACGGGTATCAAATGAAATGGAATACGCAGGGGAAGGTTTCCGTACAAGACCATACAAGAGATCGGACTCAGTCAGCTAACTAGCACCGAATCAACGCAGCACGAAGTGGATTCGGTGCTAGTTAATTGAGTGAGTCCGGTCTTTGGTATATCCTGAGGATGCTTCGTTGAGAGGCGAAACACGTGTCGATTGGTAGGTTCTGGAGTTTGAGCGGAAAATGACTAAAGATTTTATGAATTCATCACATGAAATGGATTTCTGCAAAGTAAAACCTGAATCTATAAAATAGTAGGAACAATAATATAATTTAGTAAATCAGTACAATAAAATCTATTTTATATTTAAAAGTAATAGTTTTTACACATTGAATAGAATGGCAGCTCTGGTTTTGTTTTAATTACGGAGTGCGTGTAAGAGAAAGTATAAACAATTTATAAAGCACACACAATAGTTTATTTTCAATCGATTAGTTTTTTTTTTAAATAATGAAAAAGATTATGTTACATCTACAGTAAATGAAGCAATATAAAAACGCAAAACCAATGCCAAAATACCCATATTGTTGGTGTCGAACAAAAAAGTTATTTCTTATTATAGAACAGCCGCCATATTGGATTTATGGTGACGTCACATGTCCAGAAACCTTCCCCTGCGTATTCCATTTCATTTGATATCCATATTATTGGTGATGAACGAAAAAGTTATTTCCTATAATGGAAAATCCGCTATATTGGATTTATGATGACGTCGCATGTCCAGAAACCTTCCCCTGCGCATTCCATTTCATTTGATACGCATATTGTTGCTGTTGAACGAAAAAGTTATTTGCCATTATGAAACATCCGCCATATTGGATTTATGATGACGACACATACATAGAAACCTTCCCCTGCGTATTCCATTTCATTTGATACCCATATTGTTGGTGTTGAAAAAAAAAGTTATTTCCTGCTATGGAACATCCGCCATATTGGATTTATGATGATGTCACGTATACAGAAACCTTCCCCTGCGTATTCCATTTCATTTGATACCCATATTGTTAGGGTTTAGCATTATCAAGTTCCCCTATAAAGTTTCATCCCCGTTTTCACCCCTTTAGCACTTTTGATAAAAAAGACAACTATGTTTTTTTAATAGAAAAGGTGTATCTCTGTACCAAATTATATCATAATCAGTTCAGCGGTTATTAATTTCCCATACAAAGTTTCATCTCCCTTTTCACCCCTTTAGGGGTAGGTTTTTAAAAAATAAAGTAAAACTATCTCCATGCCAAATTTTATCAAAATCTGTCCGGCGGTTTAGCCTTGAAAACCAAGCAGACAGATAGACAGACAGACAGAGAGACTTTCGCATTTATAATATTATATTAGTATGGAATATGGATATTAGTATGGATTTAGAACATTATCAACGGCCGATAATAAAACTGTCTTGAAAACAAAGTTGAAATAAAAAATTTGTGGAGTGACCAAGTCGAGATTTGAACTTACAACCTAAGAATGATTCTCGAAAAAAAAAGAGAATGATAATCAACCGAGCCAAATACGCATAAAAGATGTTATCCAAAATCTTGTAATTAAAGCGCTGTGAGCAACAATATGCAATGTCTACATAATATTATACAATTCGGTTGTGTTTTAATCTTATGAGTAAGGTTCCCTGTAATGGTTTGATACGGAGAACTCACGATATGTCGTGGGTTTAAAACTAGAATGGTTCTTACCAAGTCATGAATAGCATTATTGTTACTAATAATATAATATTTATAATTGCATCCGTTTATAAACATGTTTTATTTTATTCGTATTTAACAATGTATTTTTTTGTATTTGACAACTAAATTTCACAAATCGTAATTTTATGAGGCTTATAAAAATGTCAATAAATGTTAATGTCAAAAATTGCCGCTAGGCGGCGATTCATGCACGCGCTGTTTTATTGCGGAGTGTCGCGTCGCGGAGTTCGTTGCGAAAGTAAACGGGGGTTGCGGGTTCGATTCCCGTCCCGAGTCTGGGTGTTTATGTATAATATGTATTTATTTACAAAAGAAAAAATGTATAAGTAGTATATCAGTTGTCTAGTACCCATAACACAAGCGCTGTGCCGCTTACTTTGGGACTAGATGGCGCTGTGTGAAATGTCCGAGTTTCTTATTATTATTATTATTATATAGATATATGTATATTAAGCTTTGCTCTGCAGCTAATTACCTATATTAAGCAGGTGTTTTATGTACTCTTTTTTAAATACCTTGTTGTGATAAGCGATGCAAGACACTCCAGAACGACGCGAACGCATAGGAGCTAAATTTGTCCATTGATTGGCGTCAGGATCGTACACTTCAACGCTGTTCATACATTCCTGGCCATTGAAGCCGCCGGTTATGTAAATCTTGTCTACGCCAAAAATATTAACTTCAGTCTATTTATTATTACTACGTCACCATAATAGGTGTACCTAATACCGAGAAGAGTCAATATGGGGAACTCTAAAACTATAAGAAATAGTGAAATATTACGTTCTAAGGAATCATGTCGTCAATTTCAGAGATAAGAATTCGAAGATTTTCAAAAGAAATCATAAGCATTCGAGATTCGAATAAGGTAATTTCTCTAGAAAAAATCTGTAGAAAAAAGTGATTTTATCTACAAATCTCAATATTTAATATTGACGGTTTTCTCTAAAAATTTGCTACTTGTGATATAAATCACACATTTTTAAAATTGTCTTTACAATAAAAAAATGGTAAACTTGAAAATTAAGTTTTCACAATAAAATTTTGGTTACTACTTCAATCACTGAAACTTTAATGTGGTGCAAAGGTGATACTAAATGCTCGGAAGGAAATCTTGAGGACAAATGCAGGATAAGATTTAAATTGTTTCACATTAGATAAAATTTTGCAAATTTTTTGTAACTTTATAAAAACACAACGATATATTTATAACACTTTTTTTGGTAACATTTTATTGTATAACATTATATTTATTATTAGCAATTTGTAGCAATTTTGTCTATATTTTCACCAATTTTGAAGTGCCATTAAATGCATCCCGAAAAATCGTACTTATTTTATTGCGATTAACGGTTATGGATAATATAGGTTGTAAGGAACAAATGTTGCCATAAAACCCTTTATCTACAATTAAAATAAAATGCTGTATTTAATTTTTTTTTATTGTAAACGTACGTTCAAAATGATAACCATCTTGAACATAATAATCGACTCTTTTAGATACTAACGCTTTTGTTATTGCATTTGGTGTGCAACACAACCATCGGTATTCTTCAAAGGATTTGGAGTACATAAGCTTTAGCTTTAAGGTGGTTCGTTTTCCATACAAAAAGTAATCATGAATACTGTTTCATTGATTAGTAAAAATGCTTAAAAATGTGCTCATTAATACTAGTTCAGGTACTTATTTACGTAAAATTAATAAAAAGTAATAAATCTTTAATAGAAATAACATATATCAAATACCGTTTTTTACAAAATGATATGCGTGTGTGTGAAAATGGATTAGAAACAATAATTTCGAATTTTTAACAGGACTACAAATTATTAGTGTACACAATAAATTGTAAATCGGTATGAAAAATGTAGACCTAAAATGAGTTAAATTATTATTTAAAACGATATACAATTATATGTTGTATATTATTTATGTATTTTTATAGTTGATGACAATTATAGATATTATTTGGATATTATTATACTACATATTATATCATATATCATACTACATACATATCTTCACGCTGTATCCCAACGGGGTAGTCAAAGAGGACGGAGTGTCAAGCGACACACTCCTTACATACTTCTTTCGCTTCCACAAATCTCGTCATTCTCCTCACAGGTTTTTACCTAGGTAGGTATACGCGTGCTTTGGACATTTCCCTCGGCTAAGACTCTAGCTATTTGATCTTCATAAGTTAGGCTTGATCTTCCTTGGCTTCTTTTACCACTCCCTTGTTCTGTAGATTTTTTTCATCCGTCTTTCATCACTCATTCAGTCTATGTGCCCGAACCATCTAAGCATTCTTTTTTTCATATTTACTATGACATTGTCGTACAACCCTGTTATACTGCGTATCTCTTCATTGCTTATCTTGTCCCCAAAAGTACACCGCACATATTTCTAAGAGATCGAATTTCTACTGCATTTATCTTACTTTCATTCGAGTTCGGGCAAATCCAGGCCTAACTACCGTACAATAAATTTGGAACTAACGCCGCATTGTAGATGGCCATTTTAGCGGTGTATATATATTCACACTGTCTAATAATGTGGACAGAGCACCGTTCACTTTATTGCCAGCTGCTGCCAGTCTCTCCACAACCAACTTACATCTTCCATGCCTCGAAAACGCGCTCCCCAGATATACAATTTCGTTCACTTGTTCTAGACATTTTCCATTTACCCATATTTCACACTTTGTCGTACATCTTCCCTTTTAAACACCAATTCCATAGTTTTGCTCATATTCATATTCAATCCTTTCACTTACAGTCTTCTTTTGTGCACGTAACTAGTGTCTGAACTCCTCTTCAGATAGTGCTATAAGCACAGCATCGTCAGCATAGAAAAGGCAGTTTGCCACTGTACCATCACATACCATACCACTCGTACTACCTTTCAATGTCTGGAAGCAATTGTCTAAAAGGCAGACATCACGCAGACCTGTCTGACGCCTGAACAGAATTCGAACCAGGGCGACATGACACCATCTATCCTTACGCGGGCTCTGTGGTCTCGATATAATGACCTCACATCCTGCAGTAAGTGGCCCTCCACGCCACATTCAGGCAGAAGACTCTATAATTTCTTTCGCACTACTCTATCGAATGCTTTTTCATGATCCACGCAAGCGCAGAAAACTTACATAATAAGGTGGCACTTCACATGGCTATTTGTATTTGCTTATTTGACATATTTTGCAAACAATTACCACGTGTGGACAGTATATTTGACAAAGTATTGGCCTTATTTGCCTATTTGACTAATATGGCCAATACCAAATACGCGTTACCGTGCGCTTGTCGGTTTCTCGACGCACATCAAAGGGGTCAAATAGGGAAATACGAAAATAAACCGTCTAGACAATGGCCATATTCAGAAGCGCACGCGCCGTGGATCTGTATGGACGTGCAATATTTTGTGTCTGTGTTGTGAGCGCGAACTGGAACAATTATTGAAAATGCAAATTTTTATGCATAGTCAGCATCCACCAGCGCCTTGCTCTCCATGGTATTTTCACTACTTTGTATTTTTTGACGCACTGCATGTAATAGTTACATGCATTTAAATAATAAAATCCCGCTGCAAGTTGAAACACGTCCATAGTTTTGGTGAACACATTTCCTTCTGCTGCCAAATGTGTGTGTGTTTGTTATTTGGCTGCCATGTATGGATGATCATATTTGCTTGTATTTGCATGTTTGCAAGTACGTCATATATTTTTCCAAATACAACAAACACCCAATAGCCAACACAAATAGCCATGTGAAGTGCCACCAATACAGAAATGTGTACATTAAATTATATTAATTAAATACACTATAAAACTCACTAATCACTCACTAAAACACTATGTATAAAGCACTTTTTATAACTCACTGAACATTAATTTGTAAACCCCGACGCAAAAGAAGGGGTGTTATAAGTTTGACGTGTCTGTGTGTCTGTCTGTGGCATCGTAGCTCCTAAACGAATGGACCGATTATGATGCAGTTTTTTTGTTTGAAAGCAAATTTTCTAGAGGTGGTTCTTAGACATGTTTTATCAAAATCTGTTTAGTCGTTTGAAGAATATCAGCTCTTTTTTAGTTTTTAAAGGGACGCGAGCATCTTCTATTAGTCTAATCGATGCGAAATTTAGTATACTGTGATTTCAATAATGTCAAAATAACATCTTGAACAGATGCTGCAGCATCATCTGAAGTCAACAGGATATCCAACTCCTCGCCACTTACAGTAGAGGTATCATGTTTAGGCTCATTGAAATGGTCTGTATGAATATGTTATACATAGATAGATAGATTGTGATCAGGGTCTGATGATGGATCAGACAATTATTGTCAGAATACTCAGATTTCGGCGAGGCACGATCTCGTGTCGCAATTTCGTGAACCGTCCCGGATAGTATTTGCGTGAATGTGGGAATAGAGTGTAGATTGTAGTGTTCAAAAAGCATGAAATATATAAGCGTCGTCACGTCGCGGGATCGCTAAGTAAATAAAGTAATAAAAACAGAATACAACTAAAAATAATAAAGTATGTATGAAATTTAAATACAAGTAAACTTAGCGGTCCCCCGACGTAACGACGCTTGGATATATTACTACTACTATTTGTATTGACACTTATTATAAATTTAAAGGGCTATGAGTTAGATATTATTTTTTTACTTTTCGGAGGTTTTTTTGAGTCAGGTGTTTTTTAAATTTTTGATTTAATGACTATATTTGAACAACGACCGTTTGCGGATGCAGCTTAAAATAGACTAATACTGCACTAGACTACTTCCATTTAACAGCACATGGCAGAGGGTATAATTAAAGTATCTTTGACTACATCCATTTGAATATTATACTGTACACGATCGCTTGTCGCTGCTTGACAACTACTACACAAAGACTAAAGTCAGACTCTTATTATATACAGCTACACCAATACCTAAGCAATCCACTTTAACACCGCTCTTGCTATTAAAATGTTATAAAATTATCACAGATGGCTAATTGAAGTGATTAAAATTGTAGTGAAGCTAACACCCGTTCCGGCCAAAAAATGTGATATACATATTTGTAGCTCGTAACACAGTTTAAACAACTAACACGGGTTACAGGGAATCATTAATTTTTGTAATAGAAATTGTAACAGAAAATAAACATTATCTTATCTTATTATTTTGTAAGAGAAATAAAAATATTTTTAATTTACATTCATTACATAAAATGAGTTACATATTTTAATTTCTAATATTTTACTACCTAACAATATAATAACGGTATAACAATAAAAAACAAATCATTGTGTAGGGATTCGAACACTAAAATTTACAATTCTCTAGTATCAACATATACCATTGAGCTAATTTGACTTAAAAAATTATTGTGAAATTATTAAATAGTACAGTCACTTGAACTCGGTATACATGTGTGGGTAAAAAGACCAAATTTGTGATTTGAATTATTTATCATGATATGTGACTAATAGATCTACAGGATAACTTACAAAGTTGTCTGAATAGTTGCGTATAGATATAAAGTGTACGCAAACATAACTTTCGTGTGTGGAAATACAAAAATAACTGTAAAAAAATAAAAACCTCGAATTTGTGTAAGTGACGCCATCTATTTAGGAAATAGGCGCACGGGAACCGAACGAACCACCTTAAGTGAACTCTTCACTCAATTATAGTACATATATGTATGATTAATAATGCGAACTGACATACAAGACAAAATAACTTCCAGAATAGCATAATTTAATTAAATACAGCATTTCATTTTACTTTTGGATGTGGAGTTCCATAGCAACATTTTTATTCCTACCTACGTTATCAATCACCACAACAAAATAACTTATGATTTTTTTAAGAACAATACTCAGATTATTTCTATATCTCATAGTTTTACAGTTCTCCATACTGACCCTTCTCGATGTTACACCAAACATATAGATATTGCTTAGGTAGGAAAAGGGGATAAACATACACTGAGATCTTTTCACGAACTATCTGCTTATATACGGTATACTTGATAACATTAAAGAGATAACGTAAACGTAAATTATTAAGTTATTACTGTCCAAAGCGGCAGCGCTGGCGTCCGATCTTTGAGCGTTCATTGGAGCAACGAGTGACCACTGATTAGTGCGATGGTTAAATCTCTCGGCAGTGTTCTGACGGTGGTGACCATCGTATCCACCCATGGCATATATTGTTTCACCCAAAACAGCAACAGACACGTAACATCGACGAGCATTCATTGGCGCTACCTGGAAACAAATACTTTTTTAACATTTCTTTTTGAT
The DNA here is from genome assembly GCA_907165235.1 of Zeuzera pyrina. NCBI lineage: Eukaryota > Metazoa > Arthropoda > Insecta > Lepidoptera > Cossidae > Zeuzera > Zeuzera pyrina. The sequence goes on along the minus strand of OU015625.1, from coordinate 18,325,352 downwards.
GGAAAAGAAATAGACATCTGTATAACAGCTACCGAGAATCTAAAACTACCTCACGCCAGATTTTAGACACAGCGTCAAAACAACGGCAGGAATTGAAGTAGTCCATTCCATCAAAACCACCAATTACGTATATACAAAATCCAAGTACAGCTGTGCCATGATACGCTCGAGGACCAGCAGGGTCCACTTCTTCAACCTGTCGTAGAAATTACTTCCCTTTACTTTTTGTCGTAATTCATAACAAATACGAAAGTGAAATATACCTAATATACAAACTTTTATCCATCGATCTGCTCTAGTATCATAGGTTTCAATAAAAGCCGTCGGTGATCCTCCGCTCCAGCCACCGATTGCGAAAAGAACCTTCAAAATTTGTGACGAACCAAAATTTATAACTTACATACATTAATTCACAAACAATATTTTTTTTAAAAGATGAACTTACTTCATGTGGAACTCTCGGTCGTGCTATTTCTGGAGTTGCGACTTCTCCATCTCTTTGTGCAATCATTTCTAAATCGTAGAGGAATTTTAGAGTTTCAATGATAATGGGACGTGAGCCTTCGTTACCAGTAACATAAGGATGGTCTTTTACATTTTCCAGAAAAAACTAAAATATAAATAATGATGTATGTATGTCAAGTTAGTGTTACAAGCAATATTTGATCACAAAAAAATCTTTACTTGCGTGTCCAGTAACCCGAGTCTTATACTGCCCATAAGCTTCACTGTATGCTGCCAACGATTGTCAGGGTCATAGTTTACCCAACGCAATACAGCCTCCCAAACGACTTCCTCGCTCTTAACGTTCAGTTCATCTTCGAGGATAATGGAGTTCAGTTCCTCTAGGGGTAAATGGAGAAATTCATCACTCTGTGTCGCCACTGTTACGAAGTAGCGCAATAGATACCTTCGCGCATCGCCTTCCAGTTTGTAACAGAATACGCGCCTGAAAATAGACTTTTATTTTATTAGCAGAAATAAAAATGTCGACATGAAACACTTTTTCTTTTCTTTTTTCTTAAAGCATAAACTATTTTGTGATGCCCGTGAGAGATTTAAAATAATATATCACTATGTTTATAATGAAATAGATGTGTTAATTATGTCTCATAAACATTAATTTCATTAGAAAAGCTTCTGCTATTTTGCTAGCCAGGTTTTAAGAGAAATACGAAGTCAATAAGCAACTTCATACAAATATTAGTAATGTTCTTCATACTAACATTACTATGTAGATGTCTATAAACTATCGCAAATTATTTTTAAATACGTCTTATAATGGGGCACTTGTACCTGGCAAACATCATGATTCCTAGACAGTTCTTTGGGTTGAGCGAAACCCTCAGATAGTCACAGCATAGTTGTAATACTCCAAGAAAGGCAAGGTAATCGGCTGTCATTAATAGTTCGTAAACGTTGTTGTCTGTGACTTCTATTCGTCGCAAATACGCATATTCTATGAGCAGCAGCAAAATTTCAGAGCGCACTCCCGATATCAATACGTCGCTTTGTTCGCGAGAGTGGAGTGTCGTGGTGAACAATGCCCTGCATAAGACGTATTTTATTACTTTTTGTCCTTTCATACACATAATTCGTTGAACTTTTATAAACTTTCGGTTGTTTCTTCCGTGTAGTTTAAGACCACATTGGAATATCAAAGAATTGAAGTGAGTACTTTTAACATTTTCAAGGATGTGTCCGGATGTGTGATGAAATAATAATAAATTCCTGTATCTACTATCACGGCAGAATTCATTTTAGGTACATACAGCTATTCCTAATAAAACATAACATATCTTCACGCCGTATCCCCAACAAGGTAGTCAGAGAGGACGGAGCGCCAAGCGTGGCGATCCTTACATACTTCTTTCGCTTCCTCAAATCTCATCATTCTTCTCACACATTTTCGCCTAGGTATGCGATTGCTTTTGACATTTCCGTCGGCTAACACTCTAGCTATTTGATTTTCATAAATCAGAATAATGTGCATTAAATCGAAAAGAGGCAGGTGAGGGTTTATTTCCAAATATTTGACGCTTTAAATACAGGCTCCACCTTAAACGGTTTTAAAACAAAGATCGATTTTCTGTTTTTTTGTAATAATAATAAAAGTGTAAATAGGATCAAATTTGTAGATAACAGTAGTTTAAAAGTAAAATTAGCTAACAGGAAATACGGGCTGCAGGCGGACAGTATAGCGCGGTGCACTGGGAAAGCGGCGCCATCGTCCGCGCGCACTATGGCATCGCAGAGCAAGCGGCATTCACGCAGTCGATGCAGCGCTTGCATTGCCGCCACCGACATGCACCGCCCAGTCTCGCGACCCGCTGTCTGTATACCAAACGCTTGTATAGTCCGTAGCAGCCGTTGCAATAAGAAGCTGTTGCTTAGCCAGCTTTATTAATCATCTTGGACATAGCTATAACTGTTTGCTAGGGTGGGAGGTAGAAATCAACGGCCGCTACCGTCCCAATACAGACGGTTGAAGAAGAGAAAAAGCGGAAAAAGCAAAACTGATCAATATTACTGTAATTGTGGGGTAGCTTCTGGTGTGGGCCGGGTCTAAACCAGAATACTTTTGATCCAAGCCAGTATGTTGACTTCAAGCCGAGCTCACGACCACACCCAGACCTAACGGATACTTACAGTGTTATTTGGGTCGATTTCCATTTTCGTCTAACTTCAACGGAAAGTCATTATTACAAAAATTGTCACACATTAAAAATTCTGAAATGTATGATGAAACGATTCGTGACACAATCGGGATTTGGCTATATAAATTTATATAAAAATAATCGTAAAAAATAATAACTCAAAATAACAAAATCAAGTCATTTGATAAAACATTTTAGGTTAGCAAAAAAATGATATGAGAATGACAGACATGTCACACCTTTTTTTTCCAGATGACATTACTGGGCAGTAGTATTTTCATTTTTAGCAGTTGCTTTGCAAATCAGATAACTTAGATTTGTACAAAAAGCATCAAAAATATTTATTATGTTTCTTTTATGAAAACGGCCTTTAAGCGGTCAATCTAAGGAGTTTTTATATGACTTTCAATAACATTGTCACCTCAAGGATACACAAGGTAATTAAAAATACGTTTGTATTTTTGGATTATAGTTCAAAATATTTATTTATTAGCGAAACTGGTAGTACCTACTTACAAAATATCTTTACATCTAGACTTAAATACTACCTACTCGCATAATCGAACACGCAATTAGACTACTTACAAAATTACAACTATAAATAAATTCAAGTTTTATTATTAAGGTACAGTATAACATAAATAAAGTCTTTCTCAGTCACAATGCTACAGATAGATTTGTACGGTATGTACTATGTACCTATCCACATTAAATACAATTTTACAAATTCAGTCAAATTCAAAGCTTTGGTTCAAGTTAGATCTAATTAAAAGCAAATGGAAACAACAACAGTTTCACAACAACAATTTAGATATTTTAGATTTTAAAAATTACAATTTATTTTAAAAGTTTATTTATCTATTTTTATACATAAACCTACTAAAATTCTTGCGTGTATGCATTCCTAATCTACTCCTCCTAATGTTTATAAGGAGGAGAAGAAGCTGTTTAGCTTGAGCGATTTTGACGAAATTTAGAATGGAGATAGATTAAGCCCCAGGACAGGCTACTTTTATACATAAGCTACTTTTTTTAATTCCATGCGAATTAAGTCGCGGGCATTAGTTAGTCTTATGCATAAAATTCAGCTTCCATATTATTTATTATTCAGCAAAACTCGAAAAGTAGTCGATGAATTGACTTGAAATTTTTAACACAACATTGCATTCTATTTTGCATTTATTATTTATTTTTATATTGCATTGCGTTTTTACATACTAAAATATCGACATGTTCGTTTGTTCAACACGCGCCACAGCAACTCATGGCCGGGAACAGCTGTATATTATAAAAATTAATCAATAAAAAAAATTCATCGTGCTCTCTGTACAACTTTATACTACAAAGAAACTGAGTATATTTTTCTTTGTTTATTCTAGTGTTTCTTTAACTTGAGAATTAATTTAGTTGTTTAGTAGTTTCTGTAGCAGTTATGCCATCAGCTCTTAGTCTGGACAAGAGGGATCTGTACACAGCTGGAGAGAATGGCAAAACTACGCCTCGATCCTGGATCTCACCTATAAAGAAAAAGCAGATAAATACTATATTCCATTATATATTCTAATAGGCACTAACTAAGTTAGCTGGCCGAATCTAATCCCTGGAATTACCTGAGGATACTTCGTTAAGATGCAAAATGCGAACTTGCGATTATCATGCGAGATTTTGGGCGGCAAATTATAAGAATGCATCCAAAAATTGCAGTATATGTATAAACGGTGCTATATAGGTCAGATGATTACAAGAGGAATTTGTACACAGCTAATAAAATTATTTCGCTCTCCGAGTCTCTGAGAAAACGACTGTGACCATGGAGCAGTATTTAAACAGGAGACTGCGCTCAGAGGAGGTAATTGAAGTCGAGAAATTTAATCTTGAAACATTTCTTTACCCCTGCATCTCTTCATTTTATGCTGTTGATATATCTATACAGTTACAGCAACCTTATATATACTAGTAGGTGTATTTCCGAATTATTTCCAATATTTAGAGAGACAGAAATGAAACGTTAGTGATCAATGATTACTTGAGGTCATATAATTTTTCTTCAACTACCTCTTCAGAGTGCGATATCCAGAGCCAGAGCCAGAGTCAAAGGTAGACTGTGACACACAGAGACCGAGGTAGATGACCTATAATATAAAGTCATAGACGTTATAAATATATTAACAATATACTAATGACAACTTATGTCTATGACATCATAAGTTGTTCGTACTACAAAGAAGCGTATAAGTAAAATAAAGGTTCACCATCCAGGAGCATTTTGGCAGCGATGGCGGTGGGCAAGCCGACTGTCCGCGCCATTGCAGTGTGCGCGGTCGGTTCACCGCGCACTGCCATCGTGACATCACGCCGCTCCTTGCGTCCGTCGCTCCACGTCACGCTCACCTCGTGCCGTAACACCACCAGGTCCGTCTCATCTGGCTCTACGAATTTCGCGTGTTGAGGTAGAGACGCAAAATAGATTTAAGTAACAATAATACCTATTCTAGACAACATCGACCTACAAGACTGGCAATGTAGAACTTAAAATGTGTCACCTAAAGAATTACGACCTTGTTACATTTAGTCGGTCACATGAGAACAGGTGGTCTGATTTGTGAGCTAAATATTTGAACATTGAAGTTATATCGTATAATATTTATGTGCTTAATTTCAAATATGATAATTAACTTGTTATGTCTGATTTTTTTGACAGTTTTCATTCGCAATGCTTGTCTTGTAGGTACAATTGTGTGACTAAGCTGAGCACTAATGTTATGCTATGTGTACCATTTGTGGGTACTATACAACTGAGGTTGCTCCCAGTGACACCCAAACTCCAGGTCATTTTTTCTTAATTTACCTCACCAGGAATCAAACCCGGAACCACGGACTACCATCGCGCCTATGGGCCAACAAAGAAGAATTAAAAACGAGAAATAGTAGGTAGTTTTGTAACGATAAAAAGAGCAAAGGATAATATGATGTAATTATTATATGAACAGTCAAAGGGAAAATATACACACAAAAACGAAAAAACTTTCGACACGAATTCGACTCAAAGAATAAGGCTACGCCGTAGCATTTTTATTACGAATGTGGACTTAATAGCACCACAAAAAAATATTTTAAGATTGATATGTTTTTATTCAAAAAGCATAACATTTTTAAGTTTTAACTTTCAGTCTATTTTTCTTATCACTGTGATTCAATCCAGCTGTTGAGAACAGAGACGGAATAGAAAAGGGGTTCATCGACATATATTTGTGCAATTTTCTTTATGCCACTATAATCTTCTTTCTTCATTCTAATCGTATAGTTACGAACCACATTTTGTTGTAATGAATCGTAATAAAAACTACGACAACGAAATAGCATTGGTATTGGTTTCATCACTACTTCAGTGTTTACCTATACGATAAAAATTATCATAATATTAGGATTTTTTTAGCTATATGTATTTCTAAGGAACCTTTTTTTTGTTGTTAATATTGAAAACGTTTTTAATGCAAATAGTTATTGGAACGGATTATGTAAATATTTTAGACTTTCTTAGCTTTATCGAGATCCCAAGATGTACTTTGAAGAGAAAGATAAAAAAAGGCTAAGTACATTCTAAGGTTGGAAAAAGGTAGTGTAAGAATACAGATAGGTATCACAACGGGTCACTGTACACTAAATTGACACCTCTCATTACTAACATGAGACCCCCTATGCAAACATTGCAATGGAGAAGAAACTATTATAGCATACACTTCATAGCTAAATGCAGAATGCGTTCTCAGGCATTAGATTCAACACACTAGGGTCAGATACACTGGAAGAAAGGGAACTGAAGACAACCAAACTAAGGAATATCCTCATGTTTTGTAGGAAAACTGGAAGATTCATGGATGAAATAAGGAGGGAGGACCACGAGGCCGGCAGTAACCGGAGGTCAACCCAGGGAACAGGGCTGTTTGGCCACCTCTCGAGGGAAGCCGGCAGCCCGCCTGCAGCCTGGCGGACGTCCCTACACGCAATCTACGTCTAGGTAGCTTTATCAAATTTTTACCGAAAGTATGGTTTTTTTGTTGTTTTTTGCAGTTCGTAGTTTTTTTATCTTATTTACTTATCATTATGAATAACATACAATTCATACCATTGTTACATCATGTAGCGTACATGAAGTCGACGTGTGGAAGTGTGAGTCAAAATTATAAGCTTAAAATTAGAATAAGTAATCTGTTACTATCTCATTCCGGTACGCAATCCTAAATGATATCCCACTAATATACTTACGGAGTTGCAACTTCTTGCTGAGATAATGGCTAATTGTGTCTAGAGGTGTGCCACGTTTTACAATAGGAATATCTTCCAATAATCCCAGCGATTCAATAGCTTGTGCACCTAAAGTACCTATTCGCTCAGCTAAACGAGTCTTCAAGTTTTCGTAAAATATAGAAGAATCAGTCAGGCCAAGTAGTTCACATGCAAATTGACGCTAAAACAAATTAAATATTGATTAACTTTATAACAATATAATAAGGAAAACTTTTTGATAAATTTCTATATTTTATCAATTTTCTGTTATAAATATAATATTGTACAATATACATTTGTGTGTTAGCATGCTAAGTCGGGGTATCCACAGACGTCTTTTGAGTAAATGGGATGAAAAATAAAATACCTATAGGACTGTTTGTACGAAGAATTACATTTATGAAATCTATAGGTAGGTACCTACTCATAAAAATTGATTATTTTTAATCAGGGTGTATGGACTGTTTGGTTAATTCTGTTGCACTCTGTATAAAAATAATACATATAATAATACATGAGGTATTGTAAAGAACATAATAATGTGAAAACAAAACAGATAAATTCGTAAATATAATATAGAACTACGAAGCTTGGCGCTCCCGACTACCCCGCTAGGGATACGGCGTGAAGATATGTATAGGTGTGTGTATGTATAATATAGACATTTAATACGATAAAAACATATCCATCACATTATTTACGAACATGTTAAAGTTATTTTTATATATACTGTAGTGAATAATATTGTTGTGGATAAATTCAATAAAAAAGATTATATGTGCATGTATATGGTCGAGCAGTATGCGTACGGGGCACTAGCTATTTAAAAACGAAACAATCGACATATATCTATCAACCTTTAAACTGTGAACTGTGTCTGATTTACTTAAGTATTTAAAAAGCAAATTATTTTCCGTGTTCGTAATAGGTATATTGACTTAGATGTTACGTCTGCAATGTAACATCTGAGTCTTTATAATAATTATATTGACTATAGAATTGACTAATAATAATTTTTAGTTGCCGACGATATTTCTTTCTACTTCTGCAGATTGTTCCTTGATATATTAGCCACAAATCATAATTATTAACGAGAGTTATTAATGAATTATTTTAACGCAAAAATTTAAGCCTCGTACTCACTAAGTGAGTAATGTCCCACGATACGTGTCGTCAGAAACTACATCATGTGATGTCGCAGGATATTTTGCTACACGACCTATTTCGTCTAAATCGAATTTGAACACGTTGCTCGACTTCTCTGGCGATACGCGTCGCAGAAGATTTATTCCCTAATGAATACGAGGCTTTACCGTACATACCCAATTAATTTCAGGTCCTTCTGGATGGAGAGACGGGTGAGGATTGGGATCTATTAATCCGAACAGTTGCATAGCTTTCATGGTTTCACCAAAACCTGAATAAATGTTTATTGAATAAAAAAATGGACAATATATACGAACCCGTAAAAAACATGCTTAATCTCCTGAAAATCTGATTACTACCTACACCAATTGTATAGCTCCAAACTGAACTCTAAGCTTGTACTGTAAGTGCAACTATTGATAAAATCGAAACGAAGGTATTGATATTGTACTCAGTACAAGCATCGTGTCAGAAGTAACAATATTATGATAGGAATCGAAACCAAAAATGTATCGATAACATTAGGTATTGTATAAATTGAAAAGAATATAACAAGAATAGAATCCTTATTTTGTATTGTTTGTTCACTTTTCATACTCATATTACTAAAATAATTGTAATTTATTTTTTCAAAAATAACCTAGTTTAAAAAAATAAATTATGATGATGCATTTATCCTTGAAATGAGAAGATTTAACGAAAATTTCAAAATTTACACTTACAAAATTTTCATGATGAAGTATTAATGGAATCTACGTCTACATCTACGTCATAAAAATGTGAATTCCTTGATAAAATAGTTGTCGTACATGAGCAAAATATCTAATGATTAATTATCAAGTAGATATAAATTGAAAGCATCTATTATTTGGCTTTAAATGAAATATATTAGTACCACTACAATTGATTCTTTTTCCGTTTCCTCAAGAGCAATACTACTAACTGGAAAATTACCAATTAACATTCTAACTCCGAGTTCTGAGCCAATTTAAAATAATTTAAAAGTCCGACTTCGCACCAATGGCTTTTAGTACAAGTACATTTAAAAGAGGACTAAGCATTACCCTTGTATCGAAGTGTTCCCCTGAATATCGTGTGGGCGTCTTCGATACCGTACAATTCTGAATATTTTGTACTATCTCTGTTCGGAAATCCTTCGAAAGCAAATCCAGGCAGGAAATCAAGATCACGTGACACTGACATTAGTTCACCTCCACTTAAAACTTCGACTATCTGGGACAACAATGCAAAAAAAGGAACATTGAAAAGATGAACATTACATTGTATTGAGATTGAAGTAACTCACAGGCAATTAAAAGATGCTGCCCCATGTTGGGTGCCAACAGAAATATTTAAATCTTGTGTTAAATAAACCTATAAAATTCAAAACTTTATATATAAATAAATACTCTTGGACCTCAAACTAAATAAGTATTAAGTAGTAGGCTTGTACCTTGGGGTGTAACGCAACTAACTGAGGGAGCACAACCTGATTCCAAGCCAATTTAGAAAAGTATATTTTCATAAAGATATAAGATAAGTAATGTCCTTATAATAGTATATAATATTTTAGTAGATAATATTTTCTTTATTGACCTATTCAGTAACGAATACGGGGCCCTATCTTAAAAGTTAGATACTATAATAATAACAGTCATCATGTTTTATTTGCTAGAATGCGAGTAGTTATGGTACATAAAACACAGGTGGACAATAATAAGATGGCCTATTACCGCGTCGACAGGCCACTCAATCAGTCATATTTTTTTAAGATTATGATTATTCATTTTCTGACGTGAGTTTATGAAGTTAATTATATCTTAATTATTCAACTGTGTTCCATTCACTGAAATTATATTCGACGCAAAAGCTACTTGAACATTTTTATTATTTTGAAGGTTACCTGCCCCCTGCTAAGGTACTTAGCTCCAGAAATAGTGTTCAGTAATACTCCACGGGGATTCCATGAGAATTTGTATCTTAAAGCATTGTCACTGAACTCTGGTGCTGGTAAACCTGAACCAAAGCAAATAAATTTGTTTATATTAATGAATTAAATAAAATTAAAATTAGGTGTAAATAAAATAAAACCAAATTTTATTAAAATCCATGTACTTATAAGTATATAGTAAATAGAATGTTCTGAATTAAGTACCTCCACAGTACGATACGAAAGAATCAACCCTGCCGCCGTGACTTTGAACATCGTGAATACACTCTAATGCAAAAAGATGGTCAATACCTGGATCCAGACCAACTTCATTCAAAAATGTTATGCCTCGTTCTTTAGCTCTAAAATTGAAGGACATTATTGTTAAAGTTTTTAAACTTTCACGACTTGTACACATCTTACAATATTTACTAACGGGTCTATGTCGCGTTTATACTTTAAGGCTAATTACCTATTTTCGACCGGATTGCACCGATCGTGGTCACGGGCAGGGCATTGAAAATGGAACCAGATGAAGTAATGGTGAGTTTTGATGTTGAGTCACTATTCACCAATGTTCCTATTCAGGATTGTCTTGATGTCATCGAGAGGAAACTAAGGGAAAATGGTCTGTCCGACAAGTATGTTGTTTTACTGAAGAACTGTCTAGAAGGTAATTTTTTCATATACCATGGACAATATTACCTCCAGATCGACAAAGTGGCCATGGGTAGTCCAGTAGTACCGGTAATGGCCAATATCTGGATGGAACACTTCGAAGAAATGATAAAACCAGAATTGTCACACGTGAAACTGTGGAAGAGGTACGTAGATGTCGTCTTCTGTATTATGAGCAGAGGCAGACAGGAGGTGGAACAATTAGCTAGCCACTTGAACTCCATACAACCTAACATCAGGTTCACATTTGAAATGGAGTTAGACAGATCGTTGCCCTTTCTTGATGTGAAAGTAACGGTGAAAGATAGTGGTACCTTGGCTCACACAGTATACAGAAAACCTGCGCACACTGACGGGTATCTCATGCTAATTCGCATCACCATCCGCGACATCTTCAATCCGTGGTAGCTTCACTGATGAACAGAGCGTACGACCTATGTGATCCTGAACATTTAGATAGTGAACTCACATATGTTCAGGAGGTACTAAAGCAAAACGGATATAGAGGAAACATACGACATCCGTAGAGAAGGGAGCGTCGCCCCGAGGTCGGCAGAGTGCCAGCATTTTTCCCGTATATAAAAGGAGTAACGGAAGTTGGAACAGCACTAAAGAAATACTCCATTAAGACTGTGTATAGTCCGCACTCTAAAATGGCAAATCACTTGCGTACTCTGAAGGATGTCATTCCCTTCCAGACACCTGGTGTCTACAAGGTGGATTGCAGCTGTGGTAGTTCCTACATCGGACAGACGAAAAGAACAATAGCAGAAAGAGTAAAAGAACATGTCACAGAAAACGACAGACAAATAGGTCAGCCATTGCCGAGCACTTGCTGGAGTCAGGACCCAATCACTGGATTGAATTGCATCAGTCACAGGTCCTTTCCACCGATCGACGCTATTATTAAAGAATAGCACGAGAGACGGTTGAAATCAAGAAATACCATAATTTCAACTGGGAAGATGGATACCGCTTATCAACATCATGGAATCCTGTCATCAGTGAGTGTGTCCGGAGCCGGAAAACCGGACGTCGCCAGTAGTGTGTCGAAGTACCGACAGTGACAATAACAAATATTAAGAAAAGCATTGAATGAGTGTGGGTAGTTGCAAAAAACCGCACGCTACGAAGACGTCATTCATCCTCATCAGTCTGCCCGTGACCACGATTGGTGCAATCCGGTCGAAACCTCTGGATAAAATAGGTAATTAGCCTTAAAGTATAATCGCGACATAGACCCGTTAGTAAATATTGTAAGATTGTTGTTAAAGAATTAAACAAATACGTAAAAGTAATTTAAATAAATTTAAAAGAAAATTATGAAGATCACATAGCCAGAGTGTTAGCAGATGGAAATGTCAAAAGCACTCGCATACCTAGGCGAAAATGTGTGAAGAGAATGATGAGTTTTGAGGAAGTGAAAGAGGTGTGTAAGGACCGCGACTCCTGGCCCTCCGTCCTCTGTGACTACCCCGTTGGGAATACAGTGTGAAGATATGTTATGTTATGTTAAAAGAAAATTGTAAGGATATCAATGTACTCACGTTTCGTGCAGTTCTTGTACTTCGGGTGTAATATACGATGCAGTCACCATATGAGTCCCAGAATTTAAACAAGCTCTGGCAACAGCACCGTGAAGTTCATAAGGCAAAAGCGATATAACAAGACGAGCTTTTGAAGCAAATGACTGTAAAGCTGCTTCATCGTTAGCTTGAAGATATTCGGCATTAACTCCGTAGCGTTCTGCCAAAATATCCGCTTCCTCTTTTACTTGCGATGCTAGAAACAATGCAATAAAACAGTGTAAATACAAAGTTTGTACCTTAGAACGTCTGTACGCTAGAGAATAGTGCAAAAGAAGTAATGAGTTACTTTCCAAATTTATCAGTTGCATCAGTGCAATTTGTATTATTATTTAAAAGATTTTTTTTCAAACTTTAACTTTGTAAGTATTTGTAACTTTGTAAGTATTTGTAAATATACAAACTTAAAACTACACATTATCTTAAATAATAGATTTACTCAAAGTTGCCGCTTAGAAAGCTGTCATTGCTTAAGGTGCCAGCAAACTGGTAGCATTATCTCCTTCAATACCCAAACTGATTCGTTGGTGGAAGAAGCTGCTAGGGCGGCAGTCTCCCGAAGCCTCGACCAGTCTCTTACAAATATCAGAAACCAGCCGATGGGCTTCGGGGCCCCAGGGACCCAAAGTTTCGAGTGCAAAAGGCACAAATATGAAACTCTCAGAGAGAGTCGCATACTTACGCCGTTTCAAGTTCTCGCAAGTGCTGGCCGCGGCACCTGCTGACTTGGAAATTGCCAGTACATGGGAAACAACAAGTATATCGATACAAATGGCGTCCCACACCAGCGATCTTCTAAGTTTCCAAGGAATGCGCGTCAAATCATCCGGTCTCCTGCCGTCGCTGCGCGCAATATCTACAGGCTCTAAGACTGCAGGAATGCCAGCGGCGACAAGGGCCCGCCGAAAGACGTCATTCAAGGCAGCATGCCGTGACATGCGGCCCGCACTACGTAAACAGGATAAACCGTGGAGACCTAGTACATCGACGAAATCACCACAGCGGCAACGGGGAGGAAGGTTAGTCCTGGCCCCCAGAGGAAGGGATACTTATGAAAGAAAGTGTGGTATTGTTAATTAAGGTTCCTAAGTTTTTTGAAGGTATTACTTCCAACCAATGTCCTGACTCCTTCTCAGAAACAGCCAGGAGGCGAGACCGATCTTTTTCGGTACTACAAGAGTCTAAAAATTGTAAATGAACATTTTTGCATAGAGGCTCATCCCAGTGTTTCAAAGTCAAAGTCAAATCAATTTATTCAAGTAAACCCAATTACATAGTATTTTTGAACGTCAAATCTACTTTAGTTCGGTTCGAATAGAAAACCTGGACACTGAGAAGAACCGACAAGAAACTCAGTCAGGTATCATTTTTTCAACTTCAGTTTACAAAAAGTTTATTAAAATACAATATTTTCATTAAGCTAGTAAATGCATGTGCAGAGAACATCATTTCCAGACTATTATTTTATCTTCAATGAAATCGTTTATTTTATAGTATGATTGTCTAGTCAATATACGTTTTATAACCAATCTAAATTTATTCTCTGTTAATTGAGTAATTTCTTGGGGAACTTTATTATAAAACGAATGCAGTAACCTAAAAATAAAACATTTGACTTATGTAATTTAAATTTTGGAATAACCAATTTATCACGACCTCGGGTTTCCATACCATTCATATCGCCATTCTTTTTAAACTGATCTATATTTTTTCTCGTATACATAATAATTTCAAAGATGTATAAGGAGGGCAAGGTGAGGACATTAATGTCTTTAAAACGATCTTTAAGCGATTCTCGTGCATTCATCCTGTAGATGGCACGTATTGCTCTTTTTTGTAAAATGAAAATGGAGTTAATGTGCGCCGCTGATCCCCACAGCAGAAGGCCGTAGGACATTAAACTGTGAAAATATGCAAAGTACACCAACCTTGCCGTATCCACATCTGTCATTTGCCTAATGCGTCTAATTGCATATACCGCAGAACCGAGCTTACTAGCCAATGCCCTGATATGGTCCGCCCACTGTAACTTGTTATCTACTGTTAAACCCAGAAAACTGGCTGACTTAACGAATTCTAATTGTTTCCCACCCAGTTTTATTTTATCATGGATTCTGGGTACATTAGAAAGGGAGAATTTAATATACTTAGTTTTTTGTGCATTCAGTAGTAAATTATTGGCAGCGAACCATTTCGAGACATCTGTTAGGATCCTGTTTACCCAAGTAATATCTAGATTTTTTCTGTCTAGTTTAAATAACAATGAGGTATCATCAGCAAACAATACTGTTTCGCATAAGTCCCTGAGCATAAATGGGAAATCGTTAATATATACCAAAAACAGGAAAAGTCCCAAAATTGATCCTTGGGGAACTCCCATTTTTAACTTTGAACCCACAGACAAAACCCCATTAACACTCACTTTCAGCTCGCGGCCAGACAAATACGAGATCACGAGATAGAGAGCGTTACCACGTATTCCATAGTAAATGTTTCTGACAAAAGGTCGAGGTAGACAGGTCAGTACTCGGATAAACACTTAACCAAGCATTTCGAGCATCAGTCAAGCACGGCACCTCAACCGATCCTAAGGAAAGGCGAATAACAGATAGATATGTTAATATTATACGTATTATTAACTACCTAATATTATTTTAATAGCAACTAATATGTAATAATTGCTGGAAAGTAATATGGCATTACTGCATTAGTCATCAATTAATGATTTTTTTATTATTTACAATGGAAAATCGTTAATAGAAGTTGTGCAATCACATTCGTAGATAATGAGATTTCATTATAACTTACCAATTGTAACAGCAACATTTTTGTCTCTTGCGAGATATTCGACAACTGGGGCGGATACTAAACCGCTCCCCAAAATAACCACAGGAGTTTGTTGTTCATAGCCCTCTACTTTGTGACGAGATCGACTAGAAAATCAAGATATAAGAAAGTTAATTTGTTCTTAATACATTATAATGCATGTATCTATTTAAATAAATAATGATATGTTTTTGTAAGTAGGTTTTCTCACATTTCGCTAGCCATTAAATATTTTATATCAGTCTTTAATTTGTGACACTCGGATTATTAACACTAACTGAATACAGCATATTCTTTTTTATACATAATAAATACTTATCTACTTTATTTTCCGTGACACATTTACCTATTTACTATATTATCTAATCAATTGTTTAACTCACTTGTTAGACGTTCGCAGTTCGTTAATGTATTCAAATGCTGGTGTTAATTTTCCGTTGCTCGTTATTATGGCCTGAAAAAATGAAATTGAGTAAGTCGTGTTAAAAGCTCGATGATTGTGACTAAGTGAGAATTCTAAAATCTTTTAATATTCGGTGCACGTAAAATGAACAGTACCTACACTGGGAAAGTTATAAATATGTGTAGCAATTTCATTGATGTTCATAATAGAACGCCGTTTGACGACACGAGGTAACAAAATGCTAAGAGGAATACGCTTATTTTAATTATTAAAAGGTATCTGTTATCGGAGTTTTAGATATTTGTGACCCAAGAAACGGAATAAATTTTACTTACTCCTTTTACAACAGGTGAAAAATCGTGCTCTTCGAGCGGCTTAGAGGCATTAGATTTCATGACATCTTCAGCGTAAGGAAATAGTAGATCTCCAAAGAAATCTGTCGATTCGCGTGGAAGCTGTGTTGGCATGTTATCAATTGAACACACCAAAACTCCTGGTCCTTTGAAACTAACATAAAAGAATATTATTTTGTTTAGATTTCATTGATGTTACCGTGCCGTAAAATAATAAAATATACTGCATAGGTAGGTGGACTTTTTATAATCATTATGTTTAAAGATTAAAGCATCGAAAGCCGAATTAATCTTAGAGTAAGGTAATATTGAAAGGAATGATACTTTTTAATTTTCTATAGTTTTAGAAATAAAATAAAGTACCTTTTGGTATCCTTATTCCTATCGGCATCATAAAGACAGAACGGAGTGTCAATAGTTGTACACTCATTCATAAATTCTATAGAACCACCGGGATCAGCCGAAATGTCGCAAATTGCTAGCATTCTGAAAAATACAAACTTGATTTTAGAAAACTTCTTCAGAACAGTATGACGATGAGTGATAAAAATTATAAACAGCTCTATATTTTTAGCGCGACTGAATCTAGATTAATTTAAAATTCTTAGTGGATTTAAAGACTTATGTTATAAAATGATGTAATCTTTACTATATATAGATAGATACCTTTGATAGATACTAATATGATATGTAGTGATTCTTACCTATGAGGCAACGCTGGTGCGCCAATACTTTTAGGAAGCCATGGTGTATGAGAGGGCAATAATAAATGCTTAGCATCAGGTATTGTCAGCAATTTGGGACTATCAACCGCCCAGTATATACAGTTAACGAGTACAGACGTATACGGCGCAATCTGAGAATAATTTGGTCGAAATGTTATCATAACATTTAATTGAATGAAACAAATTTCCAAATTAATGACTTCACTGCCGTCACGCCTGATAATACTGTTTTTAAGTTACTTATTAGTTGCAAAGATCTGTGACGTGATGTTTTGATTAGATTACTGATTTAACTAATCGTATTATTACAGTATGTAAGTACGTAATTTTTGATTAAGTAATTTTAAGGGATGCATTTAATAGCACTTCAAAATTGGTAAAAATATAGACAAAATTGCTATGAATTGCTAATAAAGAATATAATGTTATACAATAAAATGTTACTCCTTCTACTTAATTATTTAAAATAATAGATTGTGCTATGAAAAATAACATTTTCTATACACTAAATAAATAAGCTTGACAAGTGAATGGAGTTAGTGTAATCGACGTCTGTTCCTATAACTCCTGGAAATAACTCGGAAATACACCTATTAGTATATATGAGATTGATATATATATGCGTGACATATGCTAACAGCAAAAGATGAAAAGAGATAGAAGGATATAGAGGATGTTTCAAGATTAAATTTCCCGACTTCAACTGTCTCCTTAGAGTGTGGACTCCTATTTCAATACTGCTCCTGGAAATAACTCGGAAATACACCTTCTAGTTAATATAACATTGCTATATATAGATATACCAACAGCAAAAAATGAAAAAAGATGGAGGATTATAGAAATATTACGAGATAAAATTTCTCGACTCTACTACCTCCTCAGAGCGCAGCCTCCTGTTTAAATACTGGTCAGTATATGTAACTGACTACGGTTATATATACTGAGCAATATTGCATATAGCATATTGACACCAACAGCAAAAGATGAAAAGAGATGGAGGATTATAGAGATGCCTCGAGATTAAATTTCTCGATTTCAACTATCTCTTTAAAGTGCGAACTTCTGTTTGAATAATACTCCATGCATAAAGCGGATTCCGATCTGGCGCTTAACTTAACTTAAGACCTAACCTAACCTAACCAAAAAAAGTGCTATAAATATAAAATTGCAAAATTTTACACAATGTGAAACAATCTAAACCTTAGTCTGCATTTGTTCTCAAGATTTCCTCCCAACCATTTATTATCACCATTACACCACATTAAAATTTCAATGATTGAAGTTGTAACCAAAATTTTATTGTGAAAACTGTTAATTCTGAAGTTTACCATTTCTAAACTGTCAATTTTAGATATTGAGATTTGTAGATAAAATTACTAATTCTATAGCGCCAATATATAAATATTCCTAATGGTAATTAATTTAGTACTTCCAAATAAATATTCTGTGGATAGGTACCAACAACATAAAGCGGGTATTTGAAAATACGTTGGTACCTACTTTTTGCGCAAAAGTAGAAATATATCTTTCAGGATGCTCTTCGTACTCTTGTGGATCGTAACCACCACCGTTCTTTCTCTCGAGATGATGACGCCTGCGAACTTCGCAACCGTATATTTTATTAGGACCTGTAGAAGTTTATGAATTATTATTAATTAAGTTTTTAAAGCTACTAGTATTTTTTTAATAATATGTAGTTCGAGTAAACTCACTTCCATGTTCAGCTACTTTCCTCAGCATTTCCGGTGGAACGTATTCATTAGGCAATTCTTGAAATATTTCTTGGCTTCCCTGAAAATTTTGTTTATCATTTCATTTATCATTTTATATAATTAGACGTGTCATTTATTTATTTATATTTACTATAATTCTTCGTTAAATACTTTGTTAATGGATTTAATTTTCACCTGAGAAACATTGCCGGAACCTGTAAATACGAATGTTAACGGTCCCAATGACTTCGGCATCATTCCTAGCGCCACTTCGTACCCTGCATCTCGGATAGCCTGTCGCGCCATACTTGAGTTACGATAGTTATGAGCTGGGCCGATGTGCTGCAATTAGAATCCTTTTAACTACTTACCTACTCACAGTTCGCTGTTATTTCTGTTTCACAACTTTAAATAGTACATATCTGAATATTTTCCGAAAGTGTTTCAAAAACACAGAAAAGTAGAGTATTATAGGAAAAACTCTATTGATTATAATAAATGAAAAAGTAAACAAAAAAGAAGAAAATAAATGCCGTTTTGAATTACTGATGAAAGAAGTTTGTGGACAAACAGTTTTAGGAAGCCATTATGGCCTGAAACTGTTTTCAGGCCATAATTGGTCAATGACAAACAGGTAAAAATAATAAATAAATAGTCAAATAAACTACCTCTCTTTTATACTTGTTACGTTACCATGAAAGGAGTGTGATGACCGAGAGCTAATAATCGCAAACCGATGCCATGTAAGATATTGATCATTCCGGCAACTCCAGCGTACTTGCCGAAAGCCACCACGCGATTTCCAGAACCATCCATGAGTTTTTCATAATCCAGTAGACGAATATTCTGGAAATAATACCCGCAGCGATTAACTTCTTCATGCATGTGTTAGCTATGTATATATTAATGTATATAAAAGCGAAATACCAGTTACTCACTGACTAACTAACCGACCGATTAATCATGAAATATCAAAAACTACTAAAGCTGAGAAGAATCATCAAATTTGTTCTAATGATAGTTTGTGTAGTGTGGAGTGGAATAGAGGGTGGGCTTGAACTTTCTATGAAACTTTAATTTTGAACGGAGAACAGCTGCGAAATTGAGTGCAAATATTGTATGGATATTAAAAATAATGGGGCATGTGTTCCGCCTTTTTGTAAATATGCACTCGCAAAAGCCGAGGTTAACTTGGTAACCTATTTTTAGAATGGAGATAAATTAATTCCTGGGAAAAGATATAGGCTACTTTTTTTAGTTCCACGCGGACAAAGTTGTTGAATTTTCGCTGGCTAAAAATAGTGATTAAATCCACTTTAAAATGACAATGTATCCATCTATCAAATCAGCAATTGTGATTGTAATACTTAATGATCACAAATATCGACAATTTAAACAGCTAACAACAAATATTTTATTTACATTTTAAAATTAATAGAAGTATTTTACTATTAGAATCCTTATAAATGACTAGGACTTGGTTATATCACTAGTACTTTGTCTATGAGTATACCTTTGCCAAAATCGCGTCCAGCATGGGCATATTAGCCTCTTGTGCTTTTATAGTGTGTGAAAAGAAACAGTACGTTTTATTCGGTATTAAAAGATCTATCGGCGTTTGTTTGACACCGAAAATCACGCTGGCTTCACTGATGTCCTCCTGGATCACAGCTCCCGCACTTATGTACGTCTGAAACACATGATAACTTTAGAACTTATTCAAGATTCAACCTGGAATTTACTTATTTTAGCGGTACACGTGAAATAATCTTGTGAGGCATCAGACTAAATACGTTACATGAAACACAATATGACACCTTGTAAAGATTAGGCTGGTTCGATTAGTAGCTAGAATAGGCTCTATCTAAAAAAAATAGTATCTGTATAGAAAATACGGATAAGTATAGGTATTAACTTCATGATAAAAACATGATTGTTTATAACTAATAGAGTATTTGGTGCAATAGACATTATTATGCTACTACATCTATGAATTAGTTCGATAAAGGATTTGCCTAGTACAAAAACAATATTTTAATTTTATTAAACAAGTGAACAAGAGATCGATCTATTATTTTATACAAGATTCATGTGTCAGGAAAACATGACGATATGGAATTAAACAAGTACGGGTAAATATGAATGGTACTCTTTGAAACGCTAAGTTATAAATTTTAATAAGAAGCTCCGCAAATTAGCCGGAAGTTATAAAAGACGTAGACATTTTACCTGCATGGGATAAGCACGACGATTAGAAGGCTGTACGATAACCTTGACTCCGCTTCTTACTAAACGGTTTACATTGGATGGTGCAAAAGGTGCTCGCCTTTCCCATACCGACTGATCTTCTCTGCGGATAGCTATAACTCGACGAGGCTACAAATGAAAAAGTATTTGATTTTTGAATTTGCCTGTTTGTTTGTTTGTCTCTCGCACGTGTTTTTCCAGAAACACGTGGACATACAAGTTACAATTAAAATAATTTAATGTAGACTATAGAGAGTACCTTAGTAATACAAATATAAAGCTAAACTGGATTTAATGGTTAAATATGAATTAGTAGCCAGCAGAAACTTTGTACTTAGCAAGTTAAACAAAACTGTTCAGGCCATCATGTGGGGTGTCAAATGAAATAGTCTAGTCGAGAAGTGGATTCCTCAGAAAAATAGTTGCCCGTCTCTTAAAAATATGACCGATAGCTCATTCTATCCGTAATGGCATCTAGAAAAAGACGTTTTTTGGATTTTTTCTACCAATAAGGGGGTTTAATTTTTTGACAATTACTCAAAAACTATAAGCCATAAAAAAAATTTGAAAAAGTTCCAAAAAGAGGAGGAAATTTCTGATGAAAAACTCCCAACCTTCGGAACTCTAGCTATAATATTTATAATTTTAATTTTACGTTGAAAATAGGCCTCCGCGCGGCACTTTCGGCATGCGCGCGCCGCCTCTATAGAGAGTACAGCACATATAATAATTTTTTTACGTATTAAATATCAATTGAAAAATTTGAAAAAATTTAGGTGTTATCTAGACATTCCAAAGAAAGTGGTCCCGTTGAAAAAAAATCGTTATCTCAATTTTTCAAAAAGTTAAAAAAAAAGATGCCATGTCGGATCGAATGAGAGCTATCGCTCATATTTTTAAGAGACAGGCAACTATTTTTCTCAGGAAATCTACTTCTCGACTAGACTAAAAGCTTACTGAATCATGTACCTAAGTATTTAAAAGCGTTCAATAAGAGCATCAAAATGTATTAAGATAAATTCAGATGTGTAACTTCCATCCCTTTACTATATACACTTACTTAATTCTATGGACGATAAAACAACATGCCTATATATACATTCAAAATGCACCTACCTACCTACTTAGCTACTAACCTAATATATTTAACGTAGGGACGCCTTCGTCCGTTACGTTCACTGATACTGATAACTAGATGTCAACAAGTTTAAGGTAACAAACAGCAAAACATTGATAACGAATCACAGCTATCTGGGATTTCATCGTAATAGCAAGTTAATCTGATATTTATAACGATATAATTATAACTAATACTTATTTGGATATTCCATTGAATATAATCACTATCGAAAACAAGAGTAACGACCTCTGGTAACGACATTATTCTGTTATACTATCACCTAAAATATTTGTTTATATATTTATATTTCTGAATTCTAAATCAAAGCCTCCGTATTCAATTCCTGGCAATGTCAATTTGGACTTTAGAATAATTTAATAAATATTTATGGCATTTTGGATGTTATTTGGTGCTCATTCAGATTGTTAGGTTATATGTGGCACTTATTAATCTTAGATTTCTACGGTTTAGAAATTATTTATTAATGCGTAGAAACTAATATTTAACAATGCCTAGCCTTGTATCTATATGCCTGGTCTATTAAGTATAATTGTTATTGTATACATTTTAATTTAACTTATTGTTCTCAGAGAAAACATTTCTATATATTATTCATTACATACCTACTTTATCAGGCCCCCCTAGTGAGGAGGAAGTGGTATTAATTCTTTACGAATTTTTAAGTGTTGCCATGAGTAATTCTTATCTGATATATAATCTCGATTAAGTATTTAGATATGCACATAATATTATGTAGCATACCTCATTCATTTAATATTGTTATTGTTAATTTCAAATCGTACCCTAATTTGATTATCTTTAGTAGTAAATTTGCTGATAAAAAAAGGTCGAAAGAGCCTCTAATAAAAACCTTGTATAAAAATCTAAATAAGTACGCATTGATAATCTAAAGTTATAATAAACAGTAAGTTAATAAATTGTGTATGAACTCAGGTACCTAATATTTTGAAGTAAATTATCAATTTTCTAATTTGAAGTAAAAATTCAATATTTTTGTAGCTTTTTCTTAACACATACATACATACATACATATCTTCACGCCGTACCCCTAACGGGGTAGTCAGAGAGGACGGAGCGCCAAGCGTCGCGGTCCTTACATACTTCTTTTGCTTCCTCAAATCTCATTATTCTCCTCACACATTTTCACCTTTTTTTTAATAATACGTATATTTAGCAATAACTTTCCGTACTAAGTCGACGATATGTTTAAATTAGAGTAATAATTGGTCATTTTAATCGCATACCTAATTCGTAATCATTTTTCTGGAAAACTTTCATAAAACTATAAAGTAACAATAAAAAGCGAAAACGTTGGATAGAAGAACAAATTAAAGAAGCAATCACACCTCAATATTTCATTAATTGTAGTCGTGAATTTAAAAAATAAAAAATAAGAAGTATAGTAGGTACGCCGACATAATCTCACCTTAGCGGTAGAATAGCATGCTATGGTTTTTAAAGCACTCTTTCGTCGAAAACTTGCTGATTTGTGTAACATTTTTTTCGAGTTCAGATATTAAAAAGTAACACTAACAACCTTCATGAAAAAAATACACCGTAGTTATTCGTAAAAGAAAAATTAAACACTGAATCGCTCTACTTCTTATGAAGCCACTAACTAATCTGAAACAGTTTAAACGCCGAAGCTTCTTTGAGAAAACATAACAATTGACGTTTTTATCACTAGAGCGATAGCGATAGCTTATAATTTTTTGTTGACTGTTATTTATAACTTCGCTCTAACATTATATTTCATTAATTTCGGTAATTAGTCTCCTAAACAAATAATACTGGCAGATATTAATGGACACATAATGAAAAAAAAATTACGTATATACCTAGATGTATAAAATTATTATAAATATTTTGTTTAATAGCAGACAATTAAACTAATTTTTATATATGTATTTACAATTTAGAAATAGAATAGGTGTAAGTAACTATGTCTTTCATTGAGCAAAGTATGGGATTATTTTTAGAATAGACAAATTGGTATTTTTGCTTTTAAAATAATCGTTATATAATAATGACTTATATAAAACGTATCTACATAGCTACATACTATTATTGTTTACGTGCGATATTTTAGATACATTATTTTTACGTTTATTGATACATACATACAGAAACAAGTAGTAATTTTTAATTATAATTACTAAGATTATTAGATATAAATATATAAATGGAAAGAGCCATTCTGTGTAACAGAGGGCAATAAGTAGGTCATCAAATAATGTAGACGTAACTTTTGGTATAGATAACGAGGAAAGGAATTCTCTGATTCAATCATCGTCATTATACTTCAATTTAAAATCTCCGAATTTGTAAATTACGTAAATAGGTATCTAAAGCACAATTATTTAGCATTTACTGATTTATGTTTATGTATCCAATCGAATTGTAAATTCAGTTTTGCATTTCGTTTACTGAATCCAATAAAGGCGCATCAAACTCGCAATTTCAGATTTTTAAATTGAAATTTTTCCCAGTTTCTAATTATGTATAAACTACTGCCTGCAATGAAAACGCCCATTACAGTTTCTGTTTTAGGTAGATCGTTAAACTAAGTTTTCTCTGAATCATCTCTTTTCAAGTTATGCCATAGTTGTATTCAGCAGGCGATTTAAACATTAATTCGTTCATGTTCATTATTTCGTTATGGTAATGACGTTACATAGCTCTTTTTTATTAAATTTTAAGTATTGCCTGACGATATATGTCTTATCCTTGTCACTTTCACGCAACAAATCAAAATGACGTAAATAGCAACGTAAATAGATCTAAATAAATCTAGAAAGTCACAAAGAAAAATATAATGAAAATGTAAAATTTAGGCGGCCTCATTGCTAGAGCAATCTCTTGCAGGCAACCTTAAGTTAAATAAAAAAAAAAAACAGGAAAAACCTGCTGGGTGGTGCGAAAATAAAAATATTAACATTTTTTTTTATATACATGGACATCTATTACAAATATTATATAAATAAGTATATAAAAATTAATAATGATGAGTTACCAACATAGTTTAAATAATCACATTACAAATGAAATGACATTACCCTGCATCCACCTGCACCTTTAAACAGGTAAATGGCAAGGCAATGTCCAGAAGTTATGGAGAAAGATAGTAAATTTTGAGTTCACGTTGAAATTGAGTAAGTGTGTTAGCACTTCTTAACTTCAATGGGAGCGAGTTCCATAAACGAACTGCTTGAACGCTGTAGGAATCAGAAAAGAACTTTGTAGTGTGGGAAGAAATTTCAAGACGGAGTGTTTCACAGTGTAGTGAGATTCGATCTCGACCACTGCGAAATTTAAAATTATTTTTTAGATAAGCTGGTATCAAAGGATTTAACAGAATGGAATAAAGAAGATTAAGGATGTGTGTATTACGGCGAAGACGAATTGGAAGCCACTTAAGCTGTGCGCGAAACTTTGAGATATGATCATATTTTCGTAGTCCAAATATGAACCTGATACAAAAATTTTGAAGACGCTCAAGTTTATTTAATTTCTCCTCTGTGAGATCCAGGTAACTGACATCGTTATAATCAAGAATAGGCAGCAAGAATGACTGAGCAAGCGCCCCTCTTGTCTCCAGAGGCAAGAAATTACGCAGTCTTCTCAGTGATGCCGCAGCAGCAAACAACTTCCTGCTGACCTCAGCAATTTGTAGTGACCAGGACAAAGTACGATCAATATAAATTCCAAGATCTTTCACGTGTTCGCAACATGGAATACAATTTCCGTCAACAAAAACGGAAGGAATGGAATTCCAGTCAAGTTTAGAAATCATATTGGAGCTGCCAACAACGATGGCCGGAGTCTTGGAAGGATTAATTTTAAGCTGTAAGACTTACTCCACTCTGAAATTTTACTCAAGTCATAATGGCAGCCACGGCATCACATATATTTTCCCATTTCGCATGTGTGTAAATTTAAGTATCGTCTGCATATAGATGGTAGGAATAAGAAATATGAAGAGTAATAGTATTAATGAATATGGAAAACAGAAGAGGAGACAACACGCCACCTTGCGGGACGCCAGCGGATGTATGACACCAAGTAGGAAAAGAGTCGTCTATGTGAATGCGTTGCCGGCGTCCATGCAAGTAACTGTGAAACCAGTCAATTGCCGTTAGAGATATGTTAAGGGAGTGAAGTAACATTAATAAAACGTCGAAATCCACAGTATTAAACGCGTTACTAAAATCTAAAAGAGTCAACACTGTAAGCTGCTTAGTTTCTATCGCCACTCTCATATCGTCAGTGATTTTGACGAGAACAGTAGTCGTACGACGGAAACCAGATTGGAGAGGATTTAAAATACGGTTGCTAGTTAGGAAATAATTTATTATGTGAATTATACTTTACGCGCGAGACGTAAGAGTGCATTTTAAATCTTTTTTTTAACAAACTTCGTTTCAATGTCATGCAAGATTCGTTTGCGAGCTTTTGTAACCTTATGATTTGACAGTAATGTCTACTTTAGATTAACACAATATTGCCGATAATACTATACGATATTAATAATACATACGTCAATTTGGACAATAATTTATTTCGAGTTTACAGGAGATTGTGAATCTAGTTCTTTGATTGTGATCGCAGCTATTATGTAATGAATAAGTGTGAATAAGGAACCGAATTTTACCCACTTCTGTCACATCATAATGAGAATTGGCAGTTATTTTTGGTTATGATGACAATACAAATAAAGTAATTTCGGCAGTTTACTTTTTACAATGCGCATCTGTTTTATTGGATACGTAATTAACTGTTACATACATAAATACCTATGTCATAATATCTGAGATGTTTTGATTTTGTCATCTTTCAGTGGCGTAATTTATGTGACATTTCTGCCCACAGAAATGATAAATGCGTTAATTGATGCGTTACCGGAATGATTATTCTTTTTCTTTTTGGCCTTCTCCCGTTACATGGAGTGGAATATTTTCTTATAATAAGACTCCAGACAGCACTATTTCATTACAATGAGATAACATGCGATGCCTCATCACCAGAGATCGGACATTAAGGAGCATAAATACCATAAACTTCATTTGCGGAATGATACAGAGTTGCTAAAACGGGTCATAAAATATTGCTGATATTGTGTGATATTTATCAACCGACTTCCAAAAAAGGAGGTTCTCAATTCGGTTGTGTTTTTTTTTTATGTTTGTTACCTCATAACTCCGTCATTTATAAACCGATTTCAAAAATCTTTTTTCGTTTGAAAGGATACACTTCCAGATTAGTCCCATTGAAATTTCACTAGTATTGAAGCTTCGGTTTCGAAGATACACCCAATAACGCGACTTGGTTATAACCTTTATTCATTTATATTGACGATTCTCTTGTATGTCATTTGTTAACTAACGTTGTCCCCACATGGTATAATGGTAGTAGGGAGAACATATAAATTGGCTATGATATAATAAATTCAGTCAGTAGAGTCAGTCTTGTGGCGGACAGAGAATACGGCTGTTGGCTGCCGTCTTCGGATTGTAAGAATACTGCTGGGGTGTAATTATGATGCAACCTTTACACTGTTCTTTTATAACTGATTGATATTGATATGATATTATATTGATGATATTGATAATGGCCATAATGGGCTATAATATCCCATGTTCGATCTGATCGCATCTTTTATTATGAAAGCTCACGGTTTGTGCTCCTCAATAGAATGGAAGTTAACACATTACGCTCCAGAATTAGCCAATAAACTAATTGTAGACCTGCCCTAGATATTTATTTAGGCCAAGGTCACTCAAAAGGGAGAAATATAATTTTTTTTATAAAAACATTAGTTTGACTTCAAAAAGGAACACTGAAAAGTATGAAATAACTATCCCTTACTAATCAAAACTTAAGTACAAAAATAATTTTATAAATACGATACAAATACCAATATAATTAAATTTGACAGTTATTGAAGTTACTTCATACTTTTTAGTGTTCTTTTTTGAAGTCGGTTTAATTTTTTTTTATGAATAAGAGAAGATTGTAACAATACATTAGTAGGTATATGAAATACTTATTTCATGTAGTCCTTATCCAGGGCCGGATTTAAATTTTTGCCGCCTTTGGGCACTGGAAAAAATGCCGCCCCATCACTAAAATTTCACTCAAATATATATAGATTTGATATCTTATTTTAAAAAAATTAAAACATTTAATATATTGCAAATAATTTATTATATGTACTATATACGATATACCTCAATATAATATAAAAAAAATTGTTATATTATATTTGTTTTCAGAACTACAAAATTTTGCACTAAGCTTGACTCATAATTATATTATAATAATTTTTTCACAGGCAAACACGCCTGACTTTCTGAATTGCAAATTGGTCGATTAAATCTTCACAATCTAAACGTTGAATTATGTCCGATTCGATGCATAGAATAGCTAAGCTATTGAGCCTATTTGCACTCATTGTAGAACGTAAGTAGTTTTTAACTCTTTTCAAAGAAGAAATTGATCGTTCTGCGCTACAGTTCGTTACAGCTACAGAAATAAATTAATTAAATTATTTCGAAGGTTAATTTTTCCTTAAGACGCCAAAATTATGATTTACCAAATTTCGATTCGACAAATAATGTATGAGTGGAATTTTTTGAATTCTCTCTTAAATAATAAATGAGTAATTAAAAGAATAAAAAATTCCTATTGAGAACTTTTAATAACACTAAAAAAATTTTTTTTCCATTCCAAATTTTGCCGCCCTAGAAAATTTGCCGCCCTGGGCACTAGCCCCGACTGCCCTTAATGTAAATCCACCACTGTCCTTATCCAAATTTAATACGTTTAGTTGCTCTTGATGCCTTGCGAAACTTAAATTTTAATCAAAATCTTGAATTCTTGACTCTTGAATAACTACATTATTTAAGAGAATACATTACCTACTTTTATTTTCAAAGAAATATGAAATTTAAAACAAAATGCCATAGTCCTAAGTATATAATGGAATGACTATAAAAAGTGCTTATAAAACAAAAGTTTGTTTGTGGGCTAATCGCATCGCATGCCAAAAAAACGTTATCGCTGTTTTTTCCCTATTAATAGTAATTTAACAAAGAATGAAACTAGTCAATATTACACCTAGGATTGAGTCCATAAAATAAATGTTCATGATTTAATAAAATATGAAATAAATTTAATATTTTTGCATTTTTGAGTACGTGGATATCATCTCCTGTGTATCTGTTACTAGTACATATTGGCAACTTTATCACTAATTTAAAAATAGTTCGAATACTGTGGTCGTTTATTTTAAGCTATTTATTATTGCAGTATATAGTCTATTTTTAAGATTTAACAAAGAAAAAATATATTTCGAAG
Organism: Zeuzera pyrina; assembly: GCA_907165235.1. Lineage (NCBI taxonomy): Eukaryota > Metazoa > Arthropoda > Insecta > Lepidoptera > Cossidae > Zeuzera > Zeuzera pyrina. The sequence continues at coordinate 18,296,305 of OU015625.1, read as the reverse complement.
ACATTTTTTGCATGATCATAGATTCGCAACGTGTTACTGAAATTGTGATCATTTCTGTGTACTACTGTAGTTTTTAAAATTTTGCTCTGGTAAACTCGAATTAATAAATATAATTTGCGATAATGGCAACATTAGGATACTTGTCATTTGAAGCGTGCATCAAAACAGCTGTTGTTAGATGATTTTTTGCTAAGTGAACCTTTAAAGTTACAAAAAAAGTTTTTAAAAGTTCACGTGTCATTTCTGTTGGATCGATTAAAAGGTAAGATTTCAATATATTTAAGATTTAAGCAATGGCCAGCATTACTCTGATGTTCCATTTTATAGCCTCACTAATGAAACAAAAATAACCTAGAATTTGATAACTGAGGATTCAATATCGTACCACTTAGTCATTTCCGTGTATGTCATTCATGTGTATAACAGGTACACAGAAATGACTCATTATACACAGGAATTACAGTTCTTGTTATTATTTTTTTTAGTAATTATTTCAAGATGTTTATTACTGCGAATATAGTCTTTTAAGGAAGAAACCCTTAAATATCACTAAAATTAATCTATTTCATTTTGTCATTTCTACGTAAGGTAGCCGCCACTTCTGTGTAGGTACAGATTTTTATTAAAATTTAAAAAAAATTAAAAACAATTTTTGTGAATTACAATACCTAAAAAAATTATTATTACACTATTAATATTTTGTGTGAAAATTTGTAAAACGAACTTTTTTCCGATTATGTCATCTCTGTGTATAGTGAGCGTCATTACCGTGTACAGATTTTTGTTAATAAATGTGAACAAATAATTAATAGATTATTAAAATTTGAGAATGACTACGACAATATTAAATTTTCAGCGCAAAATGGTAAGAACTCGTTGTAAAAAACCAATGAATGAAGCTGAAAAGAAGAAAAAGCATAGGATTACAAATAAGCTTAGTATGCGAAGAGCGAGAGAAAACTTAACTGAAGAACAATTAGAGGAAAGACGAAGAAAAGACAGGGAGAGGTACTGAAGAAAAAAAGAAGAAGGACTAATCAAGGGAATTGCAGAACAATCACCTCGTATCCAAAAAATTATACGACAAAAGTGGAGAGTATGCACTAAAAGATACAGAGACAACATCAAGCAAGTACAACAAGTAGAAAAACAAATGAAAGAGATAGTTGAAAAGGACACACCGCGCAACTCCAGTATCATACTTGAGTTACAGTTCTGGTCTCGAGCATCGTCTGGGAAAAACATTGCTCAAAAGAATCGTAGGCTACTGAAAACAGAAAACATTACGTTGAAGACACGTTTGAAGATGGCAGAGTGGAAATTATCAAAATATAAAATGAGGCTCAGTAGAATTATGAAGAAACTAGATCAGAAATCTAAAACTAGAGTTAAATCGAATAAGAGAGACGGATTCGTCACAATCTAAGTCTGAAGTCATTCTGCTAGATTCTAGCAGAATGACTTCAGGGAAGAAAGAAACTATAACTAGAAAAAAAGTTAAAAAGCAAATAAGACTATTAAATGATACTTTGATCAATTTATACGCAAAGTTTAAAAGTTCTACAAACATAAAAATTTCTTACTCGTAATTCTGCAGATATCGCCCTTTTTGGGTCATATCGCCAACAGTGAAGAAGAGAGATACATGCTTATGTATACAACACGCTAATATGGAAAATATTACGGTTTCACTTAATTCTGCCCGAATGATCAATGAGAAAACTCCCCGTTGCCTTAGTAAAGAGTTTGTGTTGTGAAGGAAAGCTAAAAGAGGCATGTTTAGTGCGCCATTGCAAAAAATGCAAGGACAAAAAGGTAACTTTTAATTCTTATGGGAAAGAAGACATAATAACTTACGAAAGATGGGTTATAAAAAAAACAACATTTGTAGTTAAAGGAAAGGAAAAATCCTGTTAAAAAACAGTAAAAGAGAAAGTTATCGTCAAGAAAGTTAGGCTTGCTGAACTATTAATTCAAAAAATTGACAGTTTTATACACCATCTGAATAATATTTATCACTAGTTTCAAGCTACAAACTCTGTGAAAAATAGCATTTCGACAGAAACTGCTCTTTTACATATAAACTTTTCCGAGAATTATATTTGTAAATACTCAGCTGAAGTACAAGCTGCTCATTTTAAAGCATCAAAGCCGCAGATTCCGCTTCACACTTCCGTATTGTACCACATGGAGGAATCAGGTGACGATGTTTCAATTTCCTCATATTGTACAATTTCAGAAAACTTGGATCATGGTCCAGTATTAATTTGTGCACATTTATTGCCGATACTTAACATAATAAAAGAATCCCATCCAAACCTAAAGACAATACATTTTGCCAGTGATGGACCTTGCTCCCAATATAGGAACAAATCAATGTTCTTCCTCGTGGAAAACTACATTGCTAAAAGTTGGACTGTGAAAATGTGGTATGGCATTTTTCTGAAAGCGGCCATGGCAAGGGTTCGCCTGATGGTATTGGTGCCGTGGTCAAAAGAACAGCCGATCGAGTAGTGGCTCAAGGTCATGATGTATCAAATTTCGATCAATTGATTGATTATCTGATACAAAATTGTAAAGGCGTTAGCATACTAGCAATAGATGACTCAGCTAATGACGACATACATCAAATTCTAGAAAAAAGTGTGACTCGCCCGTTTAAGGGAACTATGAGCGTTCACCAAATTACATGGAGCAAGCGGCAACCAGGAATTATGCATGCAAGGAGACTAAGTTGTATAGAATGCCTGCCTGGCAGCAGCCCTCATTACGAGATAGGAGTTATTTTTGTTACGCCACGAGAAAATAAAGATCAAATGACCGCGTCGTATAACAATGCCAACGTCATGATAGCAAGGTAGACTCCCGATATTGACGGCCGGGACTACTTATTCACGCACTCACACAGTCATCACACTCCATCCATCAGTCCTGACTCCACACATTGCAGCAGTCCTGTTGCTGCCAGACCTATTCCTTCTGAGAACTACCCGCAAATGTATAGCCCAGTGCTATCTCAAACATCACCAGGTTTAGATACCACCATGCTAGACTTGACGAATAAAATGACTCCTAACAATTTCTTTTACAAATATTGTTACGGATTTTCGTCTTCGGAAGAGGAAACCGAAAACAATTCGCCACTGTTTTCAACCATAAACATTCCTACAAAGCGTCGTCAGACTGAGATCCTAGGTTGCTCAGATAAATCCAAAACTGGTACAAGACGTGACGTTATTTCAAAACGACCAAAACCTGATGAATATGATGCATTTAATGATTCGGACGACGAAAATATATTTAAAAAAAAATCACATGGTCGTTTCTATTGAAGTTAGAGTTAAGAAATTTTTACCTAATTGTAAAGCTAATTGTATTTTATTGATTTATAGTTTACAAAGATTTTTTAATTGTGGTTAAATAATGGTAACTTGACGTTCCTATAGTTTTTAAGGCTATTGTTTTTTGTACTGTATTAGGTACACAGATATTACAATCATTTCTGTGTACAGAAGATCTCGATTTTTTTTAGTAGTAAATTATATTCTTTTTAAATCTATTTTAACGTATATTGATAATAAACAAAGTTTATGATAAGTTAGGATCGAGTGCTTTCAAAAAAAATGCACAGAATTTATTTAAATTGCAAATGTGTCATTGCTGTGTATTTCAGCGTCATTTCTGTGTACCATATTTTTTATAATTTGTTAAATTTCTATTAAAATACTATAGATCGACCTCTGTGTTATCGTATTTTATAAATCCCTGCACTTAATACGCCTTTTAGACTAAAGGTATTATTAAGTTTGCAACTTTTTGTTTTTTTTTTTTTTGAAAAAAAAACTCGTAAATGAGAAAGACCCTTGTGAATCAAATTATTTTAACGTTTTTGTTATCTGTAAATTGAAACGTATCTATATTTTTGAATTTTTTAAATATCTGCGAAAATAAAAATTTAATCGCATAAATTTAAAAGAAATTTAAGGCCTTTAAAAACCACTTCAACAACTTTTAAGCATCAGAACTTTGAAACTTTATAAATATAAGGGACCCTTTAGCCCCTGGCTACTTATTGTATGAAATGTTAAAAAATAACATAAAAACCTGATATATAGATTAAGAGACAAATATATTTTAAATTATTTCCAAAATATTTGTATTTCATAATTTTGTTCTTTATTCTAAACACTCGAAACGTTTTACGTCAAATATAATCGAAATCTCAAATTTAATCGCAAAATGTATAAAGACAGTTTCTATTTGTATATTTACGAGAATTTATTGGTAACATCACGGTTACAACATCTAGAAATTAAATTGAGGCCCCCGTAAATCCGTTTCAAAGACCCGTTTTAGCAACTCCATATCATACCGCAAATAAAGTTTAGGTATTTATGTTCCCTAATATCCGATCTCCGCTCATCACACACGAACAAGAATATATTTAAAATCACTAATAAAGTCATAAAAAAAGAATATATGTGAGGTTGTCGAACACGAACAAGAATAGATTTCTTCATTTTCAAAATGTATAGAACACTTCCTACAGGAATTAGTTCGTAACCAGTCATCTTCTCTTCTTTCTAAAAGGCTCTACTAAACGTAATTACCATTTTAAGTCCATTTTTGTTAAAATCAAAGGAATAAATTTACAAGATCCAGTTCAATAAAGAAAATTTCCATACTTAGCATAAAAATACAATAAAAATAACTTACGTACTGAAAAGTGGCTGGCTAGTGGCTACTAGTAGCGTAATGCCGATCGCAGTATTTGTATTTAATATAACATAACATAACTTCACGCTGTATCCCCAACGGGGTAGTCAGAGAGGACGGAGCGCCAGGAGTCGCGGTCCTTACACACCTCTTTCGCTTCCTCAAATCTCATCATTCTCCTCACACATTTTCGCCTAGGTATGCGAGTGCTTTTGACATTTCCGTCTGCTAACACTCTGGCTATTTGATCTTCATAAGTCAGCCTTGGTCTTCCTTGGCTTCTTTTACCACTCACTTTCGCTCTGTATATTTTCTTCGTCAGTCTTTCATCACTCATTCTTTCCATGTGCCCGAACCATCAAAGCATTCCTTTCTTCATTTTTACAATAACACTGTTGTGCAACCCTGTCATACTGCGTATCTCATCATTGCTTATCCTGTCAGCAAGCGTGACACCGCACATATTTCTGAGAGACCGCATCTTCACAGCATTTAACATACTTTCACTCGATTTTGGGCATATCCAGGCCTCACTACCGTACAACAAAGTTGGCACCAACACCGCATTGTGGATGGCCATTTTAGCAGTGTTAGATATATTCACACTACCCACTAATGCGGACAGAGCACCGTTCACTTTATTGCCAGCTGCTACCCGTCTCTCCACATCCAACTCACATCTTCCATCCCTCGAAAACGCACTCCCCAGGTACACAATTTCATTCACCTGTTCTAGACATTTTCCATTTACACAAATCACACATTTCGTTTGTACCGCTTCTCTTTCAAACACCAGAACCTTAGTTTTGTTCACATTCATTTTCAATCCTTTTACTTCACAATATTCTTTCATGCACGTGACTAGTGTCTGCAACTCTGCTTCTGGTGTTATTAGCACAGCATCGTCAGCGTACAATAGGCAGTTTACCACTGTGTCACCACATCCCATACCACTCATATTACCTTTCAATCTCTGGAGGCAAGTGTCCAAATGCAGCACGAATAGCCAGGCAGACATCACGCAGCCCTGTCTGACACCAGAACAGACTTCAAACCAGGGCGACATGTCCCCGTCTATCCTTACACAGGCTCTGTGGTCTCGATATAATGACCTCACAGCCTGCAGTAAGGAGCCCTCCACGCCATATTCACGCAGAAGACTCCACAATTTCTTCCGGACTACTCTATCAAATGCTTTCTCTAGATCCACGAAAGCGCAGAAAACTTTCCGACCTAAAGCCAGAAACCTCCCCACGATAACGCGAAGCGAGAAAATCTGATCCATACAACCCCTACCGTTCCTGAATCCACCTTGCGCCTCCCACAAATATCTTTCTGAAACGCCTTTCATACGTTCAGTCAATACTTTAGTATAGACTTTACTCGCTAAGCTGACCAAGCTGATGGTCCCATAGCACGCACAGTCTAGGTAAGAACCTTTCCCTTTATATAGAGGTACTATGACTGCCGTGCGCCAGTCCTCTGGAACCTCCCCCTTCTGCCAACAAAGGTTGCAGAGTGCACAGAAGGCATCCCAGACCCTAGGACCACCATACTTGATCATCTCAGCAGTCACCTCATCAATTCCCGCAGCCTTTCCACATTTCAAACTTCTTATCACTTTCTCAATCTCTTTCATACTAATGGCATTCTCCAGTCCCTGGCCCGAATGTGGCAATTCATTAGAATCGCTCTCAGTATCAGAGACGGAGTCACCATTCTCATACAGTTCTCCATTGTATTCACTCCATCGCTGCAGAACATCCTTTTTATTTGTAAGCAGGTTGTTTTCTTTCGAACGCACTTTATTCATTCTGCAAGGTGCCGGACCACTTCGGTACTTACGTACTTCTTTCTAAAAATAATTTGGAATTTTCCTCGAAGTTGTCCGACATCTTGTTTTCATCTAACACCCTACACCTTTCACGCTTCTCTTTCACTAGTGCCTTCGTTTCTGCTTTCTGCAGCTTATACCTGTCTCATCAAATTTTTCATACCACAGTCATTAGTAGCAAGGTAGTCTCGCCATGCTTTCTTTTTCTGGTGGTCGCATCCTGCAGTTTCCAGCTTTTAATGCGACTAACCGCTGCAGGTTTGGACACTACGCGATGTCGCCATGCTGCGAACAGACCCCTTATTCTGGTTATCACCAGAAAGTGGTCCGTCCCGAGATCGGCTCCTCTATACGCTCTTGTGTCCATTACCTGCTTCTTAAGTCTGCTATCCACCAGGAATAAATCAATCATACTTCTCGCACCCTTTCTTTCCCACGTATACTGATGGATCCTTTTGTGCCCAAACATGGTATTAGCCACAAAAAGATCCTTTTCCATACACAGTCCTAACACAATCTTACCAGCATCATTCACTCTCTTATCTCCATATTTGCCTAGGACAGACTCGAATCCTGTTCGAGCTGTCCCGACCCATCCATTCATGTCTCCACAGACAACAATTCTTTCGTTCTCTTCAACCGTCGCTAGAACTTCTCTAACATTCTCCCAGAACTGCTCCAGTTCAGCCAAACCGACAGAGGACACTGGGGCATATACTGCCAAAACAAAAATTCTTGTCAACCCAATCTTGAGGCGTACCCAGAGCAGTCTGGGATTTACACATTCATACTCAGTCATACAATTAACCATACGAGAGGACAGTAAAACGCCTACCCCTTGGCATCCCCTATCTCCTTGTGGTACCCCTGACCACAAAGCGATGCCTCCTCCGGGCAAGTCGGCAAGTTCACTGCCGCCTCGCTTGGTTTCACTCAAACATAGCACATCCAATATTTTCTCTTCCACAATATCAATCACTTCATTCATCTTCCGTCAATCCCACCTCTCACATTCCACGCAGCCACTCTGCACTCCTCCCTCCACTTCCCGCCGCTAGGTGCACAGCGTGTTGGGTGGCGGTCCCCAACGCCGAACTGCACTCTGCACACAGCAGCAGGGACAGACCGGTGTACGTCGCTTTCGGGGGACGCCCTAACATTATCATTACCATTGTCCCGCATGGTATGCACAGAAGAGGAATTGCAGCACTGAAAAGGGCTGGCAGGGGTCGCGACGAGCACGCTTCCTCAGTTGACCCCCTAAATTTAATATCTTGTACTAAACATAAAATTATTTTATGTATATGGTAAGTTATCATATCATGACTTCTTTCTGTCTTCTACACCACTTAGCCACACAGGACGTCATTTTTAATTTGCATTTCGCCACTTTTCACGTCAACAAATCAATTTTATTTTCGACGGCTGTCACTGAGCGCACGGTAAACTAAGTAGCGCGTTGATTGTGGTTTTTTAGTGTCGCCCACTTGATTGGGGTTTGTATTGTGTCATATTTTTAAATGAAAGCGATTTCTATAGTATTTCCGAATTCGTTGAAGTAAACCCAATTACAAGGTATTTTTCAACGTCAAATCTACTTTAGTTCGATTCAAAGAGAAGACCTGACACTCAGAAGAGCCGACAAGAACCTGCGACAAGAAGAAAAGAAAAAATGATACCTCGGTCAGGTATCATTTTTTCAACATCATTATACAAAAGGTTTATTAAAACACAATGTTCAGAAAGCCAGTAAATGCATGCAGAGAAACTGTCGGATATTCAAAGCTTGTCATAATAGAGAGCTATTAGCTATTCCTGGTCGAACACTTTTTATTGGTCAATAAAAGCTAACCACAATTTTTCTTTATTCTCACGTGCCATTTCAGTAACCGTCTTGTCAGCATGAATATAATTTTTTCTAATTCGTGTTGCCCTAGGACGATTTATTGCCCCTGGCTGGTATAAATCCAAACTGGTTGTCAGTTAGGGACAACTGCAGGTTTTGAAGGATTTATGACTCTCTCCTATATTTCGAAGGCATGCGATGTTTATTTGATGATTCTATAAGTTCCACATTCGCGAACAGTTTCCTTGTTTTTTAGAAAAGTTCGAGCACACTACTTCTCTAAGGGTGTAGCATTGTTTTATTATGGAAGATGTTATTGAATACCCGTAATTTTTTAAGACACATTTCGCCATCAGTTTTCAGATTTCTCCACATTTCGGCGGCTATTTGATCAGAGTCTGTGGCTTTGTTCCTTTTCAGTACAGCAATAGCTTCGCGAGCTTCCACTATGATGTCTTTTACGGGTCCATATACTTCAGGTTTCAGGTATTTGTGCCGCCGGGGCCGAGTGGTGTGGGTGACCCGCCACAGGGGGTGGACCAACAGGCGCTTATAGCTCCCATTAAGTGGAGCCTTAGCCTGCCATCCCAAGACCGCAGAGCGTAGACTTCATGTCTACACCCTTCTCGAGGTGACCCTGTTTCCACTGAACAAGTTGTGTTCCCCGTCCTCTGCGTGAGGGCGGGGGTCAGGTGTCGGGGTCACTTGCCCCTCTTTCAGGAAGGGTATTGTGACCCCGGAGGTGGAAAGAAGGAAAACTTTTAAAAACCCGTGAGGACACACGTAAAAATCTGAGGTGGAGAGGAGGAAAACTCGAAATGAAACCCGTGAGAAAACACGTTAAAACCAGAGGTGGAGAGAAGGAAAACTCGAAATGAAACCCGTGAGACAACACGTTAAAATCAGAGGCGGGAAGAAGGAAAACTTGTAAAAACCCGTGAGTAAACACGTAAAAATCAGGTGGGCGTGCTGACGCCCCTGCCGTGGTGTAGGCGGGGTGCGGAAGCCGCCAGCTCGGAGGCCTGGGGTGTCCTTCGGGGGAAGGCGCCTCACCAATGGCCTCGGGATGGTGCGCGCGGTTGTTCCCGCGCGCCTCCCAGGAGAGCGGGCAGGTAAAACTGCCCGCAAACGGAGGAGGGCCCGGCTCAGGCAAGGCATAGCCGCCGGGGTCGCGGCAGAATGCCAACGCGCTCCCGTTGCCCCGGCATCAAGGCTCTCGAGGAACACCGTCAGGTTTTAGTGGGTAGACTCGGCCTAGCACCCTAATGTCGAGGAGTCCCACATACCCCTCTGCCACCCCCCTACGGCAGGACGGGATGCATAAGCATTTCCTGACGCAAAAAAAAAAAAAGGTATTTGTGCCGCCGCCGTGCCACTTGCTATTATGTTTCTATCAGAGGTTAAAAGTGTGCTTCTCTTATCCAGAAAGTATTTTATGGTTCCGAAATCTGAGTTGTTATTATGGAACTTTGCGATTTTACATATAATTTGATAAGCCGCTGAATCATTTAATAGGTAATAATAAATTATTTAATTTGAAAATAATAACAAATGTGTTTCGTCTACCTATTAATCACTTAATTATAAATTCTGTATAACCACTAACAATATTAAATTAATTAAAAGTCACTTGCAATTAACATATTAAAAGTAATTTCGTCATTAACGTAGCAGCTTCGTCATTTCGGAGGCGCAAAATATTTGAAAGTAACTTTCCTACCAGAATATTAACTATAAACAGGGGCCTTATAGACCGTTGGATTCCTAATCTATAGTATATCAATGTGTGCTTCTTTACCTTTAAGTTATTAACCGACTTCAAAAAAGGAGGAGGTTCTCAAATCGGTGACACGTTTTTTTTTAGGTTTGTTACCTCATAACTCTGTCGTTTATGAACCGATTTGGACAATTCTTTTTTTATTTGTAAGGACACACTTCCAGGTTAGTCCTTTTTAAATTTCATTCAATGTGCAGCAACAGAAAGTCTATTAGTTTAATAGGCTTGGCATCGAGTTCAGTAACTGCCAAGTTTAATTATACAGGTATTTGTGTCATATTTATAGTTATTTTTGTACTTAAGTTTCGATTAGTAAAGAAAAGAGTTATTTCGTACTTTTAAGTGTTTTTTTGGGTCGGTTTTTTTTTTGTGATATCATTGAAATACAAAAATTTCCCACCAAAATAAAAAAATCGCAATTGAAAAATTTACCAAAAAATGTAATTCTCTATCAATACTTTTTCATTTAGATTGTTTTGATTAATACTTTTGGACTTCGCATGGTGGATAACAAGCAACATAAAGTTGTGTTACAGACACATTTTTAAAATGAATTTGATGCGCCGCACGCTTTTTTATCTTCTATAATTTATGTCCCCAAAACAAAGTAAAATTAATCAAGTGAGAGTTCTTATTGCGCACAGAGGGTCCCGTACGATAATTATAAAATGGTGAATTGTCTTTATTACTTAGGATTTTCGTTATTATTCAGACCGCAGAATTTCTTGATGATCGTTTGAAATCAGAACTACGTCAACATACAAGATTCCCCTCTAATGGAGTGGGCTTTCGAATTATCGTTTTCGAGATTTCGTTATACAATCATCGTAAATAATATATCAACTGGTAACGTAGTCAACTAACAAAATATACCTACAATTAGTCCTTTTGGCACAGTAGCGTCATCTTAATTTAATGTTATCCAACGGACAATTTTGCATACATGGAGTCCTCCTTACCTCTACTCTGCACAGTTTGTTCTCTGTAGCTTGCGAAATGTCAATGTCACAATGCGCAATTGACATTAGTTTTTTTCGGTTGCTATAAATGTTATATTGAGATTGAATTTTGAATTGAATGTTTGCTGTGGTTAGTAGATACGGGGATACGGTGGATGTGTATGTAGTAAACGTAGTTACGGTTTTGCGAGTTTTTATTATTACTAATCGAAATTGCTTCTGCTAATGTGATTCCTGTAATTTAAATAAATACTGAAAGTTTTACCTACATTATTGATATAATAAAATAATTTACAATAATGACTCGGTACCTATCGAAGGATAAACTGGAAGGGTTTGAAAAGTATAAGGTATGTAAAGAAATCGAAATATGTTTATTATTTATATCGTTGTAAATCATTTGCTGAGGTAATGCAATGACATCTAAGAAGCCGCTGTATGTGACGCGGTTTAACAATGTCCAAATATTTTTTTTACATCTTAACTAGCAAATATCTTCACAGAAAAGCTTTTCAAATGTATTTTCTGAATATTGCTTTTCGGAGAGAGTGAAATAGGCATTTCATTTCATGTTGAATTTATTAATTTACGTGTTTGTGTCTAATTTTATAACTACTGTTAGAACTACATTATATTAAAATTATATTCTTGCAGTATAATTCCATTGATACGAGTATTCTTAGCAACTATGTAATGCATCCTTTCTGGAACTGGTGTGTTCAGGTAATATAATTGTATTTGTGTATTTATTATTGAAATGTAATATCAATTATTAAAAAATTAGAATTATTTATTAGAATGTAATATTAACTGTAATTCACAAGGATACTAGTGCTAATAAGCTTTGTAAAAATATACGAATAATATTTAATTTATTAAATAACATAAGTATTTCATAAGTTAAATGACTTCAGTTTTACTTTAAATAATTTAATTCACCATCATAATAGTGATTAGGAATGCAAGGATTATGAAGCACTGCATCATTATACAATTGTAAAATTGTAATAATTACAATTATTAAAATAAAAAATCTAATGCAATTTCTAAACAAAGTAATATAACCAATTATAAATAGCACAACATTTTACTAAATAATGCCAAAGTGTACCTACCTAATTAGTACAAATAAGATTTTCCAAGACTGTACCTCTAATAGTAAATTTATAGTTTAACATGTCTGGCGAACCTCAAATTAATAGAAAAACACAAGAAAGATTTTATGATTTTTTTTATTAATTTATCATTCTTTCTTTGGAATGAAAAGAAACACTGAAAAGATCTGTACATTCTGAGGATTATCGGAGATATTTCTAAATAATGTTTAAAATTGCATTGAATATTGTAATAAGGAATTATATTATTAGTATTGTACTCAATCATAACAACTGAATTGTTGCATCCCTAACAATAATAACAAAACTGTAAAAAGCTTTTATTAATTTAATTGTCATTACTGAGTGCATATAACATACACTGTAATACATAAGAAATACTCATGTATTCATTGTAATTAACAGAGTGACTACACTGATTGCAGTTTTGTCCTGTGTGGGTGGCCCCAAATCTGCTAACATTCACAGGCTTCTTACTGACAGTCCTAAACTTCCTATTGTTTTCCTACTATGACTTCGGGTTCCATGCCCTAACTGAAGAGAATGTTACCAATGATCACATTCCTAGCTGGGTGTGGGCTGTGTCAGCTGTGAACTTATTTGTGGCTTATACCTTAGGTGAGAAGTGCTGTTATTATTAATAGATTAATAGCTAAGACCTATGTACCTGCAATTAATAATACATAAGACCTAAGTACCTGCATAGATCTTCTTCCTTCGCATTATTGTTTAAAATGAAATAAGCAGCTATTTCATTTTTAGAATCCATATCTTAAAATGACAAACGGAACATTGCTTTCATTCATCTGTCTGTCGCATTTAATTTTCTTCTGTCTGTCACATTTAATTTTCTCAGAAACTAGTGCCATACAATCTTAAAATTTGAAATAGTGTTGCAAACAGTTTGTTAATCCAAATTTTTGTACTAGTTAATATTTTAAAAGATATAGATATAACAAATGAGTAACAGAATGAATAATTCAAATTACAATTTATCTTATTTAGAATTAATAATTCTCACTATAAATTTGATGTTTCCGAAAACATGTTTTTTAAAATTGATAGTTTACGCTAAATTTATTACTTAAACCTAAATATGGCAAACTTTAAAATTAACTGTTTTCACAATAAAATTCTATTTTTAACTATAGTCCCTTTTAACAAATGTCTAGTGGCAGTTCAAACTTGACCGCCGCAATTGTAGATAGAAAAAACATTTTACCCAACAACAACTTCTGGCGACTAGGTTAGAAGAACGAAGGTTTTTTTAACTTTTCCAAGGTCTTCTATCAAAAAAATTAAGGCGACTTCAAAAAAAAACACTGAAAAGTCTGACATAACTATCCTTTACTAATCACAACTTAAGTACAAAAATAACTATAAATACAATACAAATAAATAATAAATAAATATAATTAAATATGACAATTATCGAAGTTGGTGCCAAATCAAAGTGCAACAACAGAAAGTCTATTAGTTTAGTGGGATTGGCACCTTTGTTTTGGGGACATTAATTATAGAATATAAAAAAGCGTGTGGCGCATCAAATTAATTTAAAAAATGTGTCTGTAAACTTCATGTTACTTTTTAACCCCATGCGTTAAAAATATTAACCAGAAAAATCTAAACAAAAAGTATTGATAGACAATTACATTTTTGGCTAAATTTTTGAAATGCAAATTTTTTCGTTTAGGTGGCAAATTTTTGTGTATACATGATATCAATAAAAAATTTAATAAAATAATTAAACCGACTTCAAAAAAAAACACTGAAAAATACAAAATAACTATCCTTTACTAATCAAAACTTAAGTATAAAAATAACTTTATAAATACGATACAAATACCCATATAATTAAATTTGACAGTTATGGAAGTTGGTGCCAAATCAAAGTGCAACAACAGAAAGTCTATTAGTTTAGTGGGACTAGCACCGACTTCAGTAACTGTTAAATTTAATTAGTATATGGGTATTTGTATCGTACTTATATAGTAATTTTTGTACTTAAGTTTTAATTAGTAAAGGATAGTTATTTCGTACTTTTCAGTGTTTTTTTTGAAGTTGGCTTAATTGTTTTTTATATCTCGCTTTTGAGTGACTTTGGCCTAAATAAATATCTAGGAGAGGTCTACAGTTAATTTCTTTTCTAATTCTGGAGCGCAATGTATTAACTTTCATTCTATTGAAGAGCACAAACCGTAGGCTCTTACAATAAAGTATGCGTACAGATCGAACATGGGACATTATTACCCACGATCAATATAATATCATATCAATATCAATCGGTTATAAAAGAACAGTGAAGAGGTTACATCATAATTAGAGGTAAACCCTAGCAGTATTCTTACAATCCGAAGACGACAGCCAAAAGCCGTATTCTCTGTCCGCCACAAGACTGACTCGAAGTTATTATATCACAGGTAATTTATACCTTGTCCCTATTACCATTGTACCATGTGGGAATAACGATAGATAACAAATGACATACAAGAGAATCGTCAATATAAATAAATAAAGGTTATCACCAGTTCAGTTATTTGGTGTTATTTGCTGTATCTTCGTAACCAAAGCTCCAATATTAGTGAAATTTAAATGGGACCAATCTGGAAGTGTATCCTTTCAAATAAAAAAATAATTTTCCAAATCGGTTCATAAATGACGGAGTTATGAGGTAACAAACATAAAAAAAAAAAACAAAAAAAATACAACCGAATTGAGAACCTTCTGTTTTTTTGAAGGCGGTTAAAAAACAATTCTGTACACCAATTTCGAACTGACGCGAGATGCTCGTAAACCTTACGGCAGATGTCATTGTCAGGATGACAGCTTAACAGTTTGTTTAGTTTATTCATTTATATAGATTTAATCATTAATTTACAGCACGAACTATTATTATAAATTGTCCTAATTTTTTTTATTGCCGTAGTATCTATAAACATTTTAAATGAAGAAGTAACATTTACTTAATTAATGGAATTATATTTTTAATTGTAATAAATAGCAATTTTTTCGATATTTTTATCAATATTGGAGTGCCATTAAATGTCTCATTTTAAAATATTTATAGGAAAATCAAAGAAGGGTCAAATTGGGTACTGGAACTTGACCGACCTTTCCCCATCTCCTTATTTCCAAAACTTCTAGCTATATAGATTAACTACCTAGAATTTTAAGAATTTCAGAAGATTGAAAGCCTTACCTAAAACTTATTGGAAATATATAACTATAGTTCGAGGTCTTATAAATCCCAGAAATAAAGCTTAGAAAATCATTTTATAAATAATGTGTGGCACCCTCAGTGCGCGAGTCGAACTCGCATTTTGCTTATTTTGATTTTAAAAATCTAAATTGTTATAACTTTTTGAAATTACCTAGATGATTTGAGCAAGAGTAGATCTAACTTTTGAGTCAGGAGGAAGCACTGAATATTGTAATCATAAAAATACTACATTGTTTTAGTAAATCTAACAGAAAAACTGCCAAAAATTAAAAGAAAAATCATCACTTATGCCCAGGGAGGAATAGGATTTTAGGGCCAAGATCTGCCGTTAGGATCGCCTTTGCCTTAGGATGTGAGTGCATATTTTATAATATGTAGGGGTAATACATACATACATATCTTCACGCTGTATCCCCAACAGGGTTGTCAGAGAGGACGATGATACGAATAATAATTATATTAATATTACGTAGAGTAATATGAAGGTAATAAATCTAAAACTTAAATGTTTTATAGCAATATGATCACAAAATTATTGTTTAATTAGTGTTGTTTAATTTTTGTTTATCGAAAAAAACTTGTATGTACTACAATGAAATGATTAATATTATAAAGCTATTTTGCAGACGTCTAACAATAGTTACTGCAAGTACAGTTAGTTCAATTGTAAAGCAATGCAAGATTCTTCAATTATCTTCATTATCCTATTAGTGACATTCTCATGCATTCTTAACCACTAAAGGGTTTCTACAGCATACAATATCCGTTTCATTATATTACTAGATTTTGCCTGCGATTTCATCCACATGGAATTCGGACTACGCGATTTAGTTGATACAAGTTATAACATGATAAAAGTAATCATGAACGTTAATGACATTTGTTGTTATAACCTATAGAGATGAAAAAATACGTAAAATACAAAAATACGTAGTAAGTTTTAGAAGGCTTTTTAAATAAAATAATAAAACGTGAGTTTCAGAAGTACGTGATAGAACAGTATTATAAGGTACTATCCAGTGGTTGTCAATGGTTACATAATTATCATCAACGGTGCAACCACTGTATTCGGGAGCTCTTCGCTGATACTGGGTGTATCCATCGTCTCCTGTTTTAATTTCTTTAAGTAGAGATCGAAGGGGTTTTTTGCTACAACTACTGCCTTTCATACAGAGTGATTTCTTCTTTAAATTACCCAAGCCCCATATATGCCCCTTGACAACATCATGAAGGAGAGAATCTTTATCAGATTTTAGTATCGCTACACAAATAACGTTGTCTATTTTATCTGGGGTAATGCATTGCTCTACCCATGGTAAGATATGGATATGAGCAGATCTTGCTTCATCTATTCCACAGAATACACGAGACAACGTACTTTGCCAATTATTCCTTTTTGTTAACAACACTATCAATTCTTTAAATTTCAAATAAAAACCCTGCTATTGCCACCCCTTTATCAAAATTTAGTATCTCTGCACAAATAACATTATCTATTTTATCTGGAGTAATCCAATGTTCTAGCCACGGTATGATATGAATGTGAGGCAGACCTTGCTTCTTCTAATCCACAGAATACACGAAACAACGTACTTTGGCAATTAATTTCCTTTTTGTTAGCAACACTATCAACGCTTTAACTTTCGAATGAAAACCCTGCTATTGCCACCGCTTTTTCACACTCTTAAGAGTTGATTTTCGGAAAATCCCTTCTTGTTGAATATCTTCGTCATGAAAGGGAGCTACTGCTCAAATTTCATGTCCCTGGCTTCAGAGATCTCAGTCGGGCAATGGTGAATCCGTCAGTTGATCCCCTATTTTACGACCTTAGGGTATAAAATTTATAAATGCTAAAGTAGGTGTTTAATTATTTTTATTGAAGAGTATTTGTGTAAATGTAAAGACAAGAAAATAATAGATAACTTTTTTTTTACCTGTATGAGCTTTACTCTTCCTTTTCACCCTCTTAGGAATTGATTTCGAAAAATCGCTTTTTATCTCGGCACTACGTCATAAAATGGAGCTACTGTCCAAATTTCATGTTTCTGGCATTAGTAGTTTAGGCCGGGCGATGTCACTCGAGTCAAGGCCGATGATCAGATGATCAGTCAGTTAGGGCATCTTTTATTGTACCTACATATCTATATTAATACTATGCAGAGGTAAACTTTGTTTGTTTGTATGTATAGGATTAACTCAAAAACTACTCAACCGATTTCAAAAATTCTTTCACCTATAGAAAGCTACATTATCAGCGAGTAACATGGGCTGTATTTTATTTCCAAAAAAATTTCTACCCGTGCGAAATCGAGGCAGATCGCTAGTGTTATATATAATATTACATTACTTTTTTTAACACTCAAAATAAATTACGCATTTAAAAGCTGTTATTCTCCACTTATCTTCAAAAGTATCGTCTTGAAAAATATAAAAAAGTCGTAAACAGTGAACAACATGTAAAATAAAGACACTATCAGGAATACAGTATATCTTTTTATATAAAAGACCTACGACCAACTGTTAAATATTAAGAATTAGCCATTTATTATGGATAGTAAAATGAATGTAAGTCGGTAATCAGAGTGAACCGTGGCCCCCTAACTGTCTAGAAACTCTAGAATGTAAATAACATAATTGTGTGATATTCATTTTTGGCACATTTTAGACTCAGTTTAATCTGCAAAATTATGATTCGTGATCTTCCGTGATCAGTGATAAGATACTAATTATAATGTAATGATCAATTTGACCCTTTCGACAGTACCTTTAACAAAAACAGGCGATTTTTTTTCCACGTTTGGTCGTTTCAATACCGGCTCAGCCAAACTACTTTAAAAAAAATGTTAATGCTGTCTTTGATTGCAGTATTACAGTATCTTCAATGTATAACGTATTTTCTGTACTTCTGTACTTCCCATTTTCATGTGGAACATAATAGGACTCGTAGAGTTACACTCTTAGAAGTTGTGTATTCTTTATGCAGTGTCATCATATTAGACATTTAGGTACATTTGTAATCCTAGCGATACAAAACCATGGCAAGCCTTTCATATTACTTTATGATTCTAAAATAATATCAGATATTCGAATACCGTAATTTTTCTGGAACTGCGAGGTCACATTTCTCGGATTGCTAGAGCAATTTGATCTTTCAATCTCGTGCCCTTTGTTATCTCATGCCTCGCTTCGATAAGTGCCAAGACACTCATATTATAACGCCGTATTCTTGTCCCAAGAACAACTAAATCATTTATTTGATTACCTAATAACTTACAGAATCAAAGAAATGAGTTATTTAGATTTGTATTAAAACAAACATTAGTATCTAGTATTCATTGGCTTGCTGATTACTTTCCTGAAATCATTGACGTACATTTAAAATTCAATTCATAAAGACAACTAGGTAAAGCTCTTTGTGCATTATATTTATTTATAATTTAATCGATAGTTTAAATAATATTGCTTCGTAATACTAATTTTGTAGCTATACTTAATTCAACTTTAAATTTCTTTAATGAAAGAAATTCTTGTAATGGACAGTAATAAATAGGTAATATATCGAAATTATTTCGTAAATGTTCCAGAACAGGTACCTTTGATAACGTGAGTGTGGCTTGATTATATGATCTATGTACAACATAATATAAAAATATAAGTACACAGATACATATTAAATAACACTATTTACATATACAGTGCCGTATTATGGTATACAGGGGCCCTTGAGCATACAGAGTTTGGGCCCCTCGTAGGAAGCAAGAAATACTTTTTAACCCTCGACAGGAAAATAGAGATGTTATAAGTTTGACGCTGTTGTGTCTGTTTTTATTCGTTACATCGTGACATCGAACGATGTACGGATTTGCATGCTGTTTTTTCGTTCATACATTTAAGTGTTCTTATTTGTTTGGTGAAAATGGTTTCAGGTTATTTTTTGTCTCACGGTTCTTTCAATTTTTAATTTTGTTTAATAACTTCGTTGGTTAACTCAATACACGTTTACCTACAAGCTTTATGTGATATATGTAATTGCATAAAAATGCATAAAATTTATGTGGGAATGGATTTCGGTATTTCGAGGCCCACATACAATCGGGGGGTCCTGAGCTCGCGCCTTACGTGCTCTTACAGTAAAGAGGGAACAGTAGAAGATGGTGATGGACATATTTAACATTATAGACTGGAATAGAACCGGTAGTAGACCTGTAGCTTCTGTAGGTTCTGCCTCTCAGATCTCCAGAACAAGTAATCGAGGGACTGTTTTTCATTTAGTGAGACTAAAAACACTCTTTTTTTCGGGATCTCTTAAACTCGGGAGTCGGAAGCTCCGGTGTACTGTCTCGGCGGCGGTGCAGCTATGAGCTATGACTCCGTCTGTAAGGAACGAGGACGATAATATTATAATCTACTCGTATTTTGCGTGAGTGAGCTTCAAACTTCATTTAGGGGAAGTTCGGGTAGCCCCGGATAAATAAATAAAGTACAAATAAAAAATACAAATATCGAAATTTTAATATTTATTTAACTCTTAAAATAAATATAGGAATTATTTTAATCATATTAATTAGAAATTATGAATTTTTTTTTTTCGTTTCTAAATTATTACAAATACTTAGGTCTTAATTTTTTGGCAACTCAGAAGATGGTGGGTAGCGCCGAACAGTTAACAATAGTGGCTATAACGTTTTTTGTCTTTAAATATTGGGTTTATATTATTACAAATATTGGGTCCTTACATATGAAATTGGCGTTTTGTACGGGAGGAATATAAAGTCAATTATTTTTTTGTAAAATATATTTAATTAATCAAAGTATGCACCGTTGTTATCTATGCACTTTTGTCATCTCATAGGTAGTTCATTGATCCCTTTACTAAAAAAACCATGGGGGCGAGAATCAATAAACTCTTTGAAGACGGTTTGGACTGCCGCATCGGAATTGAATTTTATTCCTTGTAAGAAGTTGTCCAAATTCCGAAAAAAATGGTAATCTGTTGGAGCAAGGTCCGGGGAGTACGGTGGATGTCGAAGACAGTCGAATTGTAACTCATCTAACTTAGTGGTTGTTTGTTGTGCAGTGTGTGGTCTTGCGTTGTCGTGAAGCAGCAGTGGCCTAGAGCGATTGACCAATCTCGGTTGTTTAGCAGCTAGTTCTTCCTTCATGGTTTGCAGTTGCTGACAATAGATATCTGCCGTAATCGTTTGGCCAGATTTTAGAAAGCTGTAGTGAACGACACCGGCGCTAGTCCACCAAACACTCACAAGTAACTTTTTCTGAGTCGATTTTCATTTAGGGCAGGATTTGGCTGGGTCTCCAGAGTTCAGCCATTGCGACGAGCGCTTCCGATTATCGTACAGTATCCACTTTTCATCACAAGTAATGATTCGATTTAAAATCCCTTCATTATTGTGTCGGTTGAGCAAAGTAACACAGCAGTCGACGCGTGTTTGCAAGTTCGATTCACTCAATTCATGAGGTACCCATCGTTCAAGTTTTTTTATTTTCCCGATTTGCTTCAAGTGGGTTAATACAGTTTTGTCACTTACTCCGAAGCCTGCAGCTATCTCTGAAGTGCTTTGTGATGGATCCGCTTCCACAATAGCCTTTAATTCTTCATTCTCCACTTTGGTTTCCGGCCGTCCACGGGGTTGGTTCTGAAGGTCGAAATTTCCAGAACGAAAACGTTGAAATCAAAAACGTACCGTGCTTTCTTTTGCGACACCAGCACCGTACACATCATTAATCCTTCTAGCTGTTTCTGCAGCACTGGTGCCACGGTAGAACTCGTACTCGTAAATATACCGATATTTCATGTTTTCCATTGTGCGGTAATAAGTGACGCCAAAGAAAAAGATAATGAGGAAAAAAACAAATGAATGACTGTTTTCAAAACTCAAATGTACCAGCTAAATGAATTTATAAATTTGAATTTGGAATTCTTAACCAAAGAGGAGATATTTCAGATCAAAATGGTCAGTACGACAAAACGCTAATTTCATATGTAATGACCCAATATATTGAAGATCTGAAGCATCGAGGTAGACACAGTCTTCGTGTGCCCAATCTTTGCACTCATAGCATTGTATCCAGTCCTCTTCGAAAGTTTCCCCGCAGATAATACACTCAGTATCTTTAACTCTATCTTCTTGAGATAGACTTTCAATATTTTTCTTGGTCTTCAACTGTTTCGTGCCTTTAACTTTTTGTGCCTTCTTTTGGTCTTTTCTATAATTTTCTTTATTTTTTTGTCTGTCTTCCAGGTCATTTTTGTAAGGCGAAGATGTTAAAATTTCGCTCTTCTGAGTCTTTCGAGCTCGTGTCACTAAGCGTTTTTTAAATGCGTCTGGCATTGGCGATAGCTTTTGCAATAAATTTGTTGTACTCATTGAAGGCACTGGTTCGAAGACAGGTTGTTGTGCACAACTGCTGAAAGATGGCGCAGGTGATGTGGAATATGTATCTAAGGATTAAACATTTGAAGACGAATTAGTGGTTGAATATTGATCAGCTGAAGGGTGCCTAAATATATTTTCTGTTGAAACGGTTTCTTCAGTAACATTTGTCATCATCGATGGTAAAAAATCCAGGTCACTAAAAACTTCGGGGTTGAATGGATAAATTCCTGTGCATTTAAAACCATTTTGGGCTATATCAAGCCTAGCAGCTTTGCTAAATGCCTCATGGACAAGAGCAGCAATGTCACAATCGGTTATTCTAGCCCCAGGATTTCGCCTCATCCATATTGCACTTGCAGATGAAAATGCAGCCTTAAAAGGTTTAAAGAAGGTTCTATCTAGCGGCTGCAGCTTATGTGTCGTGTGGGGCGATGTACTCAACATATGAATATAATTCTTACGTGCATATTCTATAACTGCCAGCTCTTTATGGCTTGCATGCCCATCCAAGATCAACAAAACAGGCTGTTCTTCTGTTTCTTTTCTTCTGTTGTTTCTGTTGTTTTCTTCTGTTGGATGATCATGCTCTTTGAAATGTTGCAACCATTGTAAAAAAACTTCGCCGTTCATCCAACCACTCTCATGTGGAATAGCGATACTCTCTGGTGGAGCTCAGATCATTAATCGACCATTTTTGTCCATTTTTTTCGAGGGAAAATGAAAAGAGGAGGTACGAAATGACCAGTCACATTCATTGCGAAATTTAAAGTGATATTATGGCCTCTTTCTGCAGAAGTTAATTTGCCAACTTGTTTTTTGCCTTTGACAGAAATGACTATCATTTTTATGCACATTTGATACTCCCGTTTCATCAGAATTATAAATACGAGAAGGAGGGAAGTTATATTTATAATTTTAACTTGTGGCCTATTGGTTTAATAAGCCAGCCCGCGCAATGCTAGTTGATTCAGGAGTCCTTAAAACAATGTCGGGATATTTTTTCCTAAAGCTGAAAAAGAAGTCTTTTCCTGTCATATTCTTCTGTTTATTTTCATATCTATGAGGAATTTTCAGACTTTCTGCTAGATCAAATGCTAACTTTAAAAATTCTTTTCTTGTCAATGGCATCAAACGATTGTCAAGTTCTTTGACATGGTCATAGAGTTGTTTAGAAAAAAAATTCTGAAAATGTGAACTCAAATCTTCCTAACTTTGGCTTTAATATAACCTCTTTACCAATTTTTACGGCCTTTAAACGATCGTGAAGGGAGCTTTTTGGCACATCATACCTATCAGCTGCTAATCTTGTAAATAACTTGCCTTCCATTACACATTTAATTGCTTCCTTCATTTTATTTTCGTTCCACTTGCCTCTATTACTGCTTCTTCCCTTAAATTTCAGCATTTTTCAAAATTTCTGAGATAAACATAAACATCAAAGTAAAATATATCCATAAAGAATCAAATAACCTATGCCAAGGTAGCTTCTTAGAGAAAAATAAAAAAATAATGACCTCGAAAAAATGTCCGGGGTTACTCGATATTACCGTGTCCGGGGATACCCGATCTCTTTCATTCAACAATATTAGCCACAGCTATTTTACGGTGTATAATATACCAAATATACAATTAAAAACATAAAAACTATTAAATTATCTACATATAAATTGATTTAATTAAAACTTATACTTACATTATTCACTTGACAAGCTGAAATAAAGTTTGACAGGAGCAATGAAAATTTTTTCGCGGGAACAAAAATCACTGTCACGTGTCACTCACTGTGCGTTGGCGCTTCAACTGAAATGCATTTGCTTTGTACTCTATGGTAGGACATTTGACACAATGTTTTGTTTTTGCAACGTGTCTCATTTCTAAGTAATTTAAAGGTCCGGGGTTACCCGCCGTCCGAGGCTACCCGATCTTCCCCTACTTCCATTTAGATTTATTTATAGACGACCTCTACAATATTTATTTTGTGTGGCAAAAACCTTTATCTGATGATAATACTTCAATACAAAAGCTGCGTAAAATTAATTAACCTTCCTTTAATTTATTAACACAAACATTTTAATTACCTAGTTTTACAATTATTTACAGATGGTATTGATGGTAAACAAGCCCGTCGTACCGGTACTAGTGGACCACTGGGCGAACTGTTCGACCATGGACTTGACTCCTATTCTGCTGTCCTCATTCCCACATGTCTCTACAGTATATTCGGAAGGTAAATAATCTTTGACCAAGCCTTCATGCGTGCAGGTTTCAGGTTTCTCCTGCGTTACCAAGAAAAGATGGCGCTGTTTACTATCGCGGACGAAACTATGAATTGCAGCTTGTGGTACTATATGTATAATACAGTGTCTATATAGTACAGCGCAGTACTAGTGATCTAATGAATATTCGCATGTTTGTTTGATATTCACATTTCACATTCGCGAATATTCTAATGTTTTTTTGACATTCGCATTCGCGAATAACGGAAACCAACATTCGTACAGCTCTATAAGACACTATTTCATTTATAAACTTTTTTTTTTCATTTCTATTATTATATATACTATTTCATTTACACTGAAATACATACTTTAAGATTTAAAAAGGTCTTTCAAATTTTGTTATGGTGTACGTTTTTTTAAATAAAGGTTCTTATTACGTATCAATTTGGCGAAACTAAATATTTGTTTCAGAGATGAAGTAAACCCTCTAAGATTTCATTTCGTGTTGTGGAATATTTTCATAAATTTTTACTTAACGCACTGGGAGAAATACAACACTGGCGTTATGTTCTTGCCTTGGGGATACGATTTCACGATGATCGTAAGTACCCTATCCGAGTTTCCTGTATATACAATGTGCATAAAATGTGCATTTTGAATTAGTGCTTATGTCATGTCTTTACAATAATATTATATTAAAACGTTTTCATTTGTTGTTCTAATCGAGATAATATCGCAATGTTCTTGACCTATTTTGAGGAAGTAACTTATATTTCGGCTACTATTTAGGCGTACGTAGTAACTAATAATGTTGTATAGTTATTAGTTACTACGAAAGACTTCGATAGAAACTGAGGTAGATGCGCCTTAGTATCAAATTCTGAAATGTTAAATTGGAAGTAAATAACAACTGTGCGTGCGAAATGCTTCTTCGAAAAAATGTGTACAATTTGAAAAAAGGTAAAATATCTTTCTCCTTTACTCTCGTTGTCTTCTATATATACATATATTGCATTCTAATTACACTTATCTTTGGTAACTACATCTACAAATAATATTGCCCTTAGTTTTTCATGATTTTACCAATCACTAGTGTGTTTGCAATTCTAATTACAACGACAATAACAATTATACAATAAAGGTCACTCATTTACTAACCCGGCATTCGATCAGCAGTACCTCTCCTGGGGTGGTTAAGATTTGTTATATGAACTTATTATATGTACATAATATGTTCACTCAACAACTCTGTATCGTCAGTATAACGACTCCGCTCGCAAGCTGTCTGTATGCAGACGGAGAGCGCTATAAAAAAATCTACGTTTGAAAAGAGCGTGTACGTAACTTAACGATTAATCGACATTGGCCCTTATTATTTAGTGTATAAGAGCATTTTTTGTGCATCTCGTTATTGGTTCGGATACTCAGAATCGATCGCATATGAGATACAACGAATGTTCACGCAGCGTCACTAGCACCGAATGCAATTCGAATCCTGGCGCGCTCATACGAATATTCGTGATCAATAACTCCTCAGAATCGATAAAAATTTCTAGGAATCATATCATATCATCATTATCATCATATCATATCTTCACGCTGTATCCCCAACGGGGTAGTCAGAGAGGACGGAGCGCCAGGAGTCGCGGTCCTCACACACCTCTTTCGCTTCCTCAAATCTCATCATTCTCCTCACACATTTTCGCCTAGGTATGCGAGTGCTTCTGACATTTCCGTCTGCTAATACTCTGGCTATTTGTTCTTCATAAGTCAGCCTTGGTCTTCCTTGGCTTCTTTTACCACTCACATTCGCTCTGTATATTTTCTTCGTCAGTCTTTCATCACTCATTCTTTCCATGTGCCCGAACCATCTAAGCATTCCTTTCTTCATTTTTACAATAACACTGTTGTGCATCCCTGTCATACTGCGTATCTCATCATTGTTTGTCCTGTCCGCAAGCGTGACACCGCACATATTTCTGAGAGACCGCATCTCCACAACATTTATCATACTTTCACTCGATTTCGGGCATATCCAGGCCTCAGTACCGTACAACAAAGTTGGCACCAACACCGCATTGTGGATGGCCATTTTAGCAATGTTAGATATATTCACACTACCCACTAATGCGGACAGAGCACCGTTCACTTTATTGCCAGATGCTCCCCGTCCCTCCACATCCAACTCACATCTTCCATCCCTCGAAAACGCACTCCCCAGATACACAATTTCATTCACTTGTTCTAGACATCTTCCATTTACACAAATCACACATTTCGTTTGTACCGCTTCTCTTTCAAACACCAGAACCTTAGTTTTGTTAACATTCATTTTCAATCCTTTTACTTCACAATCTTTTCAATTCTAGGAATCATAAATAATATTGACTCCACGTTCGGTATTGAATCATTTCAGTAATTGGATTACACACGTTGTCTATTTATAACGCGTGGATCGTGGAGTGGATAGCGCACTGTCCCGCACGCTTATTACGTAACTAGCAGTTAGCATGCGACAGCTAATATCGCGCGATATCTGCTGTCAAAACGAGAATTTGCGTAATGTAATTTGTATAGTGGCGCTAAATCTACCGCGAAAAGTGCATTTTACGGTAATAGAATAATAGATACGCAATCGTCATACATGACACCAATTTATTTTATTACAATTAGTCATCGGTCGCGCAGTGATCGCGTGGCTGGCGCTTTCTGCAAATTTTTAGGTAATAACCCCGCCGCAAACACGAGTAGCTTGTACGCGAATTGTTCACTTATTATTGTTATCGATAATTCGTCGATTACGCGGCGTCCTCTCGCTGATTGCACGGTGTTCACTAATTAGCTGCACGGCATCCATTCGTCAACCACGAAGTGTCAATTCGCTCACACCTAATCGACCACCCGACAATGAGTCAGACGCCGAACGGCGAAACAATGTTAGTTGGATGTCGAGGTGATAAATCAGTGTTGACTTTAATTTTAATATTTTTTTAGTCTAATTACGTCAAAACATTATAGGTAATGCCGTTATATGGCAGTTAGGTTTAGGAAAGTATAAAGTGTAATAGTCACTTAAAACCATTACTATAATTTACTGCACTATCTTTTTACAATTTTATTTTTATTGACTACTTTTGATGCCGACTATATGTAGATACTGACTGTATTTTTTGAGTATTTTTTTTTATCAAACGTTTCTTTATTTGAAGGGTTCCTGTATATTGCTGTTGGTGACGTCTGTGATCGGCCCTAAGGCCTGGCATGTTACGCTGCCCGGCGGAATAACACCCGGGATTATATTCGAATTTGTCCTGTATTTTTCAGCAATGATTACCAGCCAGACAGTCATACTCTGGAATATTTACAAGTAATTGACGTTTATGATTAATTAGCGCATGACAGTTCATATTACTTTAATCTTTTACTAACTATGCAAAAAGAAAAAAACTTGTTGTGGCCCTTCATTTTCCTTCTAATTTTTCAGCTTTTCTTAATTTAAAATAAGTACTATTTTTCACCACAATAGGGTCAGGACCAAATTTTTAGCGCTGTCGCACATTAGAAATTACAACGGAAAGTGTCACAAAGAAAAAAATATAGCACAACTGAATTTGTAAAGTAATGTACACATGAGTGTAAAATGCCCACTTTATCAGAATAAACTTGCTACACCATTTTTTATTTACATAAATTTAAATATTATATTATATTTAAATATTTTATTTTAAAGAATTAAAAAAGAATAGTATTTAATTATCATTTTTTATTTAGAGTCTAAGGGTCTTTATTCGAATATTAGATTCTTTTTATTTAAAATGATATCTTATAATGGGATTACAAGGATTCTCACTAGCGCTTATAGTGATAGAATTTTAAGCCGCTAGAACATTGAGATACAAACACTCTTAGTTTCCTTATTCATTGTTGTAGAACAACTTCATTACACATTCCATTGTACACTTCCATCAGAGTTGTCAATGTCATATGTTTTGATCATAATTAACTCCGTTACGATTAATGTTTAATTCGAATTTAAAACGGTGAACACTCAAAAACAATTAGTCATTCGACATAATAATCACGTTGTGATAACTGACAAATATTAATTTAAATATGTACGAAAATCAAAACAACTGTCATCGAAATAATATTGCTACTAGCACGGCCAAAATTAACAAAATATCAAAATCTATCGCTAAATATTATAAATAATAAACAATTTTGCTTTAAAAAATGTCAATCAATGTAATAATCAGGCAAATATGACAACAAAAAATGTGTTGAGCTTGCATTACCTAAAATATTCTTATAACTTTATTATCGGGAAATTTATTAGGACAGATATTACAACAGAAACAGAATAGACAACTTTCAAAAATATATCTTATCTACATCTGCAGTCAAACAGTACTCACTTGCTTGCTTAAGTTGAGTAATTTTAATTTTTTTAACAATTGAAATACTGGTAACAATGTCAAAATCTTTTTTTTAGGAATAATGAATTTTATGATATTTTTTTTTTGTTGTTTTTAGGAAATTTACCGTGTAAAAAGCATCATCTTTGATTTCAATCTTATCTATGAAGCCTGCATAGTACTTCCAATTATTTCTTTGGTAGTATCTTACTAATATACTATCATTCAACATATATGTTTCAGATATGTTTATGGTACCATCTTTGGAACTACATGGAACGGGGTTAGCATATATATTAATATTTTGTCTCATTTTGAGAAAATAAGTTAAAATTAGTATTTATTGGTTTGAGTGATAGTGGTCCATATTTTGTTAGGTCGAAATAAGCTCGATTTTCGTCTTTGTTTCGT
Organism: Zeuzera pyrina; assembly: GCA_907165235.1. NCBI lineage: Eukaryota > Metazoa > Arthropoda > Insecta > Lepidoptera > Cossidae > Zeuzera > Zeuzera pyrina. Next base: position 18,267,398 of record OU015625.1, on the reverse strand, counting down.
ATTTCAGATAAAATTGTCACTTTCCCAGGTGTTTTCTCCATTTCTCTCATGGTCTCTTGTCCCTCATCGTCACTTGTGTATATGCAGTCATCGTCGCTATCATCGGCATATTGAATCTCATTAGAGTCAGTATCATCAGATGACGAGACTACTTCCTTCTTTGCCTTCTTTTTATTACCTGTTCCTCCATGCTCTACAATTTTCTGTTTGATATTTTTGGAATTGCCTGTTGTCTTCTTATTATAATTAGTTATTTTCATGCTCTTATTTTTGAAACTAAAATTATGCATTTTTGGAGAGAAGCAATCACAGTTGCCTCTTGCGCAAAAACAACTTAATGGTCTATATTTTATAGCATGTTTGTCTACTGTAGCAACAATTTGATGGATCTTCATAGTATTAGGCACCGGTTGTAAATTTTCAGGTACTTTAACATTCTCAATACTATTCTCACTGACATAAAATAATTTGACGGTTGTCTCGGTTTTAGACAAAGTTTCAAATGCGGAAATTGCATCAACTATGTTTTCACCATAAGAGACTACTATCCAAAGTTCTTTTGATGGCACCACCTACCCCATTCGCCGCGCCTTTTCCATGGGATGCCTCAAAAAAGAACCATGTCGCTTGATCAAAACCCGCTTCTTTTGTTTCTTCATTAAAAAGCCAAAAATTTTTTTTTTGCCGATATTGCGTCGTTGGTCCGTCTGAGAAAAAATGCACACAACTGATAGCCGGAAACTTTACTTTAAAAAATTCTAAAACGGGTCTTAAGTGGCCCCAAATAGCTTGAGGATCGTGCTTTAGTGATGGGGAAAAAGTACAGAAAGATATAGGTTTTTGGTTTTTTATATACGCAACCCCTGTATGCAATGTAATCTGTTGCCTTGAACCTGCAAAGTGCATAGACTGCACTTCCTCGGCCATTTTACAACTATAATTTTCTGAAAAATCACAGTGTATAATAATTTCTGTATCCTGTATCTTTTCTATAGCTATTGTGTATTGTTTGTGCTGATAGTAAACATTGAAAAAATGAGTTTTAAATTTTACAAGTTCTTTCTGAAATATATTGACAAGTCTGTCTAAGGTCTTTTCCTGTTGTATAGTTTTCTTGGTGGTTATGCTAACACCTGATTTTTCATGATTGTGTGTAACCATCGTCCATTCAAGCCATGATACCTTCTCTTCCTGTATAGCTGTTGAAAGAATAAAGCTAAGTTTTTTCTCAAAACATACTACACACTCTGAATACATGCATTTGTGAGATTTGGTGTCGCAGACTATTTCAGAAAGCAAATCGTTGGGATCAACAGACGATATTAAGCCGGCCCTTTTTAAAATTTGAGCTTTCAAAGACATGTATTGCGGTTGTCTGCATGTGGCGAAATCACATAAAATGGTCGGTAGCGCTTGAAAGTAGAAAAAGATAAAGCTCCACCTTCATTTTTGTATATGTGATACAAGTTTAATAAAGTATTTAATAGAAATCGTTTTTGTTTTTTAATCTTAGTGCGTGTGAGACATTCCTTTTTCCCAGCTGTCATGCGACTGATATCATCGCGTTCAAAGAATTTTCTGATTTCTCGAGCTGTTCTCATTTTCTTCTGCTTAAAAGGATGATAATGGCGTATACCTCTCTTTAGACCTAAATAACTTCTAATTTTAGCCTGCATTTTGTATTTCTTGACTGACTCACACGCAACAAATTTCTTTAACACGTTTTTTTCTTTGAGCGATTTACTGGCTTTGTAAGTTTCTTTTAAAGACTCTTCGAGGGCACGTGTCTGTAATAACTGCTTTCTGACCTGAAATCACACAATACAATAAGATAATTTTGACCATTCATTGGCTTATATTTTGTTTATTAATCGCAATTAGGTTAAAAGCATTTATGATTAAAAAAAATAATCCATAGTCAGCGTTAAGTACCTACTTTTTCGGATATATCGGGAGTTTCCATTTCAAGAAATTTAGTTATGGGAGTGTCGGGAGTCTTAGGATATTCATCCATGTTTTGTTCATTTAACTGGTAAGTGTATTCAATTCTTTGGTTAAGGTATGTACTTTTTTCTTATATCTTACAATAGTTTTCTGAAGACTGGCATTTCTAACACACAAATGTTTATTTTTTTCCTTCAAAATTTTGTTTTCACGTAGTAGTTTACTGCGATACTGTGGGCGACGTAGTCTATCTACATGATTTACTGCTTGAGGTAAAACTTCATTTTTTTCTTTTTTATTACGTTTAGCGTCTCGCCATTGCTTTCTTTTTGCCTTTTTTTTCCTTCATTCATATCGGATATTTTACGTTTTTTAGCCTTAGTTCTCTCAGCGTTCTTCTTTTTCAATTCCTCAAATTTCTCAGGGTTATTTCGTTTTAGTTTTTCGCGGTACGACATCTCTCTGCCGCAGATAAAGGCATCTGACAAAAAAAAATTACTTATTACAATAATAATAATAATACAATACATTTCATTATTCACTCTTTTTGAATTGATACCAGAATTTTACGTTAAACGTAAGTACAACCTACTTATAGACGAATAACTTTATTAATACAACCGAAATAAAATGACTAAATAATACACAACCGAATTCCACACTAAAACGTGAAAAAAGTAGGTACCATTTTCGGTGTTGGTTGTATAATTATCGCATAAAAATCATTTAAATCATAAACAAAAGTTCTCTTAAACATATTTAAAAAAATATGTACAGACAGAACCTCCTCCTTTTTTAAGGTTAGTTAAAATATGCATGAACACTTACCTTTATAATTTCCGTTGTGACACGTCGCACAATTTCGTGTCGTTCGTCTCACAACAGAGAGAAATATCAACGTAATCTAACCTAAAACAAATCATAGCACATGAAATTTATTACTTAGCCCCCTAGAACTATCATATTGCAACCAATAAATGATTTATAACTATGATTTAAAACTAACGACGAGAAAAGCTATTCAATATTTTAAAATATACATATACATATGTTAAACTTACGCTTTTTAGTGATACACTATACGTTCCCGCACGATCTTCCATTTGCCACAAAAACAAAATGGCTGAATCGTCCAGAAATTAGTCGACTATAATAAACTTGTGTTGCCACTTCAAATAAAATAATGTTCGTGGTAGGACAGTAAGTAAATTCGAAAATATCGCGTCGCACAACTGTAGTTGCACAGCGGATTAAATTTTAGGACACTTATAAATTAATTAATAATAATTAAACAGGTTGATATTACGTATTTAATTTCGTATATTTATAACGCTTATATTCAGTAGACCTTGACATAAATAAACTTAAAAGGTTGAAGTGCATCTAAAAAATTAAATTAAATGATTTTGGAGGAGCGGGAGTACACGGACATCAACAAATTGTATGGAATGAATTCGTAATAGTTTTTTGTTTTCTAACAATTAATAGTAAATTATTGATTTATAATAGTGAAAAAAATAAAACATGATGAAAAATAAACGAACTTTCTAACATCCTTAAATAACACCAAGAATTTGTTATTATTTTATTTTATTTTTAGTCTCTAACCTCTCGGACAGTAAGTTTATACAAAGTGCGCGACAAATTTGGTCCTGACCCAATAATGAGCCAATAGACCAATCTGATAAACGGAATATAATTTTTTTAATTTAAATAAATCACGTATACAGTAATTTAGAAAAATTATGTACATATAGATAAACTGTAACTATAATAAACTATAATCATATTACCAACAGCCGTGCACATTGACATCAGACCTAGTGACGCAACGTCGCTGTGTCGTGATAGTGCAGTGCACAAAAAAAATAGCAAATATATTCTTTTTACACAATGTGTAATGTGTTGTTTTTGTGTGCATCGTACGAGACAATTACATCAGCAGATTCAGGTCTTATGTTATCGTGCACGGGCTGTAAACTTATTTCTTACTGCCTCTACTTTTCGTACACAACGATTATTGCAGTTTTAGGAAGAAAAATACGTATTTCTTATTATAAGTATTATTTACACGCAACTTAGATTGCATGGTACTGGGTGATATTGGTCTACATTTTTTACCAATTTAATTATTTTGTGGCAATTTATACCAATTAAATTATTTCGAGGTTGGTTGATCAGCGCGAAGTTTCCTTCGAAGTACAAACTGACATTTCGTTTTCAATATTTATAGAGATTTCTACTTCATTATTGATTGATTTTATTATATTTCAGAAGCACGATTTATTCATCTTTCCTCCACAGGTCTTACCGTGACCGCACGGGCAAAATGCGTTCGTTCATTGAGGCGATGCGACCACTGTTCCCCGTGTTCATGTTCTTTGTAGTCAGTACCATCTGGGCAGTATACTCACCCACGAATATTATCAACCGCAGTCCGCGTATCTTTTATGTGCTGACAGGGACTATATTCTCCAATATTAACGTAAGTTTTAAGTAAATATTTTTAAAAATCTCCGTTAGAATTTTTGATTTGAATACAGTGTACCAGTACAGAATTAAAACTATTGAATGGATTGAATAAAGCTAAATAAGTTGAAATATAATTTTTTACAAAAAATAGTCTCTTTTGAATATAGAAACAGTATCTATTTAATACGCTTGGCACTCCGTCCTCTCTGCCTATCCCGTTGGGGTACAGCGTGAAGATATGTATGTATGTATCTATTTAATATAGGAAAAACGTATTCATCCTGTAATTTTTATTCAATGTTGGTAAAGTGCATCTACATTGAAAAACATTTTGCTGGTTTGCGAGAACACCGACAGTCGTTTAATCACGTATGGTCGACAAGACCATACGTGATTATATTCTTTTTGACACAAACCAGAACAAGGTAGTCCAAATGACACAAAAAAGAGAATATAATGTTTTGTTAGATAGTTTGTGTACATATTTTTAATTTTGACTTGCGTTGGTGTTCTCGCAAACCAGCGATTTATTTCTTAATTGTTTTTTTTACAGAATATTTATCGAGATATACTTTTGGAGATTTTATATTATTTTCGGTTATTACATCCATACTATCCATACTAATATTATAAATGCGAAAGTCTGTCTGTCTGTCTGTCTGCTTGGTTTTCACGGCTAAATCGCCGGACCGATTTTGATAAAATTTGGCATGGAGATACCAGGATTGAGATGGAGACACCAGGGGGTGAACATAGGCTACTTTATTTTTCAAAAACCTACCCCTAAAGGGTTGAAAAGGGGGATGATACTTTGTATGGGAAATTTTTAACCGCTGAACCGATTCAGATGTAATTTGGTACAGAGATACATCTTTTCTATTAAAAAAACACTCTTCTCTTTTATCAAAAATCTACCCCTTATATTATACCGTTTATAAGGGACCTTGATAATGCTAAACCCTAACAATATGGGTATCAAATGAAATGGAATACGCAGGAGAAGGTAGGTACATATGTGAAGTCATCATAAATCCAATATGGCGGATGTTCCATAATGGGAAATAACTTTTCGTTCGACACCAACAATATGGGTATCAAATGAAATGGAATACGCAGGGGAAGGTTTCTGGACATGTGACGTCATCATAAATCCAATATGGCGGATGTTCCATAATGGGAAATAACTTTTTCGTTCGATACCAACAATATGGGTATCAAATGAAATGGAATTCGCAGGGGAAGGTTTCTGGACATGTGACGTCATCATAAATCCAATATGGCGGATGTTCCATAATTGGAAATTACTTTTTTATCCAACACCAACAATATGGGTATCAAATGAAATGGAATGTGCATGGGAAGGTTTTTGTATATGTGACGTCATCATAAATCTAATATGGCGATGTACCATTACAGAGAATAACTTTTTTGTTTGACACCAACAATATGAGTACCTCGGGTAACCTCAGTAACCTAAAGAGGTCAAGAAAAATTTTTCCACGCGGACGAAGCCGCGGGTACAGTTATAATGAAATAAACCCTTTATATTGTTTTTGATTATTTAGATTCACTGTTCTGAAGTTACAGGTAGTTTTTCTAAATTCTGGAAATAACTAAGCCTGTCTGGACGTAGTCATGTTAGGCTAACATGCCAAACTATTTGTAAAAATTATCGACAAAAAACCTACAACATTTTTAAAACAAAAAAAAAACTGACATGCTGGAGGAAACTGAGATGATTCTATAAGTGTTAGGCGCTATGCCTTCGATCACAAATAAAAAATTAGATACACAATCAACACTCCAAAAACGTCCGATCCAAATGTGCATTCAAATGAATGTTTGAGTGCACATTGTTTTAATAATATTTGAAAAAGCTAACAGCGAACATGTCAAATTGCTCCTTCAAAAATTGTAAAAACAATACATCTAGAATGCTAAAAAAAGCGGAAGATTCTTATTTTTGGCAAATAATTAATATTATTTTATTGAGGAGTTCATTATTTCGTAATAATAATACGTTACATAGCTCTTTTTTATTAAATTTGTAATTGTATTTTCCAAATGATATGACCTTGACACCGTTAAGATTAAAATCATGAATAAGAATTTTAAAACCAAAGTTATATAAATACTAACCATTCTAAATAATACCATTCATGTCTTATTTACTCGGGTTATACTTTTATTTCTGTTCTGATTAATAAAGTCGATTTTTTAATATTATCGGTATAATTTTTTAAATATATTTTCGGTACTGAAAATTAAATGTTGTGAAAAAGGATTTGCTGTACTTAATTTATGAATACTTTAAATTGACCCTAGTATTATATTTCTTATAATATAAAACAATATAGCTTTTCTCCGCTAACTATAATTTGTAATTCATACAAGCCCAAAAGTCCGGCTCGCCTTACTGAAATGATCAGTGAAGAATAATTTATGAATAGGCATCAACTTTAAAGTTGATCAAACGGTTTTAAAATACTCGTAAATTACTTGTCAAACGAAAGTAACGGAAGAAAACAGGTACTTAACCCCAAGTGGCGACCAATCAGTGGCAACAACCAGCCAACAGACACTAACGACCTCTCAAGACATAATCAGAGTTCAGAATCAGTTTTCTCTCTCTCACATGCCGACGTGCAGCCAAACTTTGTCAGCTTGTTTAGAAATCTGTCTTTCGGTTTGCACTTCGTACAGGTTCATGGTAAAATGCGCACAGTATGTATGATTCAAATGTGAATAGCGTCCAATACGATTTAACTTTATTCTTTGTTTGTGTGTCTTCATTATATTTATATATTTATTTGTTTAACTCTTCGGTCAAGGATTTTTATAAGTACTAAACGTACACGAAACAGTAGTACCTTGTTTGTCTATCTTTCTATTACGTTAGATATTTAATAAACTAAAACCAAAACCTTTTTTAATATTGATTTTAAATTCTTTCATTGTTATTTATTAAAGTTATGATTTCTAGACAATCAAATCAAAAAAAAATATCAATAATTACATAATAATGCTCCCAAGTTTTCTATATTCCTAAATTGTGTCTGAATACGCCATTGCCTGACGTTGCAACATTTTGAGCTTTGTCTAGCATTGTAATTTAAATTTTTTTATACTTGTCATGTTCACGTAACAAATCAAAATGACGTAAAAATTTAGTTTTACGCCATTTAAATGTATTGTGTGAATTATACTTTAAGCACGAAGCATAAGATTGAATTTTAAATATTTTATTTTTAACAAACTTCGTTTCTATGGCAAGCAAGAGTCTTTTACGAGCAACCTTATGTTTTGACGGTATGGTTCACTTTAGATAAACACAACATTACCGATAGTACTATACGATATTGATAATGTATATGTCAATTCGGACAATAATTTGTGTAAATTTTATAGAAGATTATGAATCCAGTTCTTTATTTATGATCGAAGCGCTATGCCCACCTAAGCAACGTGACACGTGATCTCGTGCATTACTTGCCACTCGTCTCAATGTTTTCTAAGCAAAATTGCATGAAGCAGCGACGATTAGAGTCACAGAATACTAATATACTGGCAATTAGAGTGGCGCGGCGTCGCATGGCGTGACGTGTTACTCAGCGTTCTACTATAGTCGGCCCGGGGAACCTTGATCCCTATGACAGTTCATGTTAGTGATGGGTCGTGTCGATGTAACTTAACTTTTTTATAGGCAAAGGCGTGACTTGCATTCAGCCACGTTAGTAAATATGTTTTTAAAAATATAATCTGCATTTCTAATGTTTGTTATATTGTTGTAATGATTTAAGTTTTTTGGTATAGATTAAGTAAGTAAAACGAAAGTTTTCCAAAAATAAAAATGCACCCAATTCATTTTCGTGTCATATTTTTTTACCCGGTAAACACGCGTTCGTTTCTTCTTTATTTTATTATCGCAGACAACTTAAATGATTATAAATCGTACACTGAAAAGGACATTTGTTTATCGATACTTCGGCACTAATCGATATCTTCCAAACGAAGTAAGTTTTGCAGGACGTAAACGTGAAGTCTGATTGAGATAATTTCTTGTAAATGTTAAGAATTGTTATAATTCCAACGGAATATCATTGTAATGGCATATATCTACCTAAAATTAATAAATGTCATTTTTAGACGCCTCCAATTCGATTCTAATGTAACGGTGACGCCACTACAAGGTTGTGTCGTCAGAATAACTGTCAGTGTCAGGGATCAAGGTTCCCGGGCCGACTATAGTGATGCATCAAAGTGGCACCTTACACGAAACTCAAATTAAAATTATAGTTAAAAAAACATCCTGATGATCCTCGTCGTGACATTAGCTCATAGTTAAGAAATGATTGTAATGTATGTAATGTAATGTATTGTCATTGGTTCTTGATACTCTTATATTATTTAAAATTTCAAGTTATTTTGGCATCTAGAAGTGGGTGCAAATTAATTCGAAAGATTCCGTTATATAGACAAAGCTAATAGAAAGCGTGTGTAAAAGAAAACCAAAAGCATCTTCATCCTCATCGGCCAACATTGTCTCAACTTTGGATCACAATGGACCGAGCATTTGCTCTAAAAGCGTGTCCTTGAAGCGCCCTTTTTTGTTGACCGAATTTCTAGATTTTTACTAATGTGCGTGACTAGGGAAGGCCACAGTACAACGATACACAGCTGAACATGACATATTTTTACTTTTGTGAATACTACCAGCCAAAACACTTAAGATTTACGAGTATTTTGCAAATAATTATTTCATGACCAACTTATAAGCTGACACGAAATACCCTGACAGTGCGAGGTTGCCATACTCACTATAGCTAACTGTTTTACTCTTGGTTACGCTTAATGAGATAGAAAGAGACAGAAAAATTCATTCGACACACGGTGCTAAGAGCGGCAACTTATTACGACTCCGTCCATTATATTTCTTGGTCCGTCGTCTCAACTCACAGTCTGATTTGTCTGATAAATCACATAGGTCGGTCGTGTCATAATCATGCTACATACTGCAAGATCACGTTATAACCTTATTTTTTATTTGTGCGCTTCGAGCTGTCAAGGTCGTTAGGTTGGCAGCATTGAATTCACGCGCCTGCTTATTTCTCCACCGACGCCTCAGTATTGCTTATAGGCGTCAGAAGAGAAGTGGAGAAGCACGCGGGCGGGTGAATTCAATGTTGCCAACCTAACGACTTTGATAGCTCTTAACGTAAGATAGGACTTAGAGTGCACATTTAAAGAAATGGGTCTGAACTCTGAAAACCAGCAAATCAAAATTTAAATTGTTTTTAGCAACAATACGTGCAATAGTGGTCTACAATACGTGACATCGGCAGAATTAATGCGATTGCCACATTAGAAGCCATTATGTTGAAGTTGAAGAAATGAGGTTATATTGTCACATTACTCAAATCAGAACCGAGATTTGTCAAGGAACGCTAACGTCACACGTATTCCAGTGCCGGCTGATAGTGGCGCAAATGAGCGACACGCGTTGCGCGGCGGGCAACGGGCTACTAGTGCCGTATGCGCTGGCGGCGGCCACAGCGTTGTTGGCGCGGCCGTCGCCCGCCACTGAGCTGCTGATACTGGCTGCGCTGTGCGCCGCTTGCTCCGCCGCGCACCTCTGCTACGGCACCGGCGTGGTAAGTGACGTGCTGAGTATCGCTTCACATCTACCAACCATTCACCAACAGCCAGATAAAATAAATTTTTTTATAGCGGAGGGGGCAAACGAGCAAGCGAGTTATCTGATGGAAAGTGATCACCGCCACCCATGGACACCCGGAACCTCCGGGAAATCACGGGTGCGTTACCGGCCTTTAATAATGGAGGGGTAAGGGTGAGATGGGCCACCAGCACTCGCTCACCGAGCGAAACACAGCAGCAATAGATGCTATTATTTCACATCGATATTCTGTGAAAGGGTGTTATTTCACCGGGCGAGCCGGCCCAATTTGTGCTGCAATGCAGCAAGGCTCTACCACACAATATACTTGTATAACATATTAGCATAGGCTTTTTAACTGTTTCTCAAACTACTCTTAAATTGTCTGAAAGATAGGTTTTAAACGTTAGCTGCGGCGGTTATCTGTATGCGTGGATACGTTTATAACCATGTTTTTTTAAGTGTGTACTTGGAGGAGTCAAACTCGTTAGGGTGGTAGCATTTATTTCACCCGCCCGCTTACTTCCTCACCTCTCCGCCGACGTCTATCAGTAGTACCGATAGGTGCATTCTGAAACGATGGCGTAGAAAGCAGAGTCAACGATGGCGGCATGATTGCGCTGTTATGTCGTTCCGAGCCATGGTTTTCCTGGATGAGTTCAGCGTTACTGTTTAATATTCTTCTTTTTTATTATAATTTATAACTTCTTTAAAATATGTGGATTTACTTAAAATATTTATATAAGTGGATCGTGCCACCATCAAATTCATCGGTCTCGAATTTGACGAACGCACAATTCTTAAATTCCGTGTCTCAATAAGGCCTGCTTTCAACGAATTCGTAGCTCTATAGATGCGTGTTCGTCATTATACGTTTGGTGTACGCCTGCTTGTTGCTCCATACAAAACTACGAAACTATTGATGCAGCAGGAACGACACGCCTGTGCCAATACCTACCTATAATAATTAATAATAATAATAATACTCAGACATCTCACACAGCGCCATCTAGTCCCAAAGTAAGCTGCATAGCGCTTGTGTTATGGGTACTAGACAACTGATATACTACTTATATACTTTTCTTTTGTAAATATATTATACATAAACACCCAGACTCGGGACGGGAATCGAACCCGCAACCCCCGTTTTACTTTTCGACACGCTAAACCGTTGCGCCACGGAGGTCGTCAATTACCCCCGTATAATAGTAAGTGTTGGCCTGTGTCGCTGCATGAATGCTTTAAGGCCTGTCCTCTCGTGTCGTTAACTGGACTACATCAAGCGAAGCTGCATATGTTCTTATCTGTACAAAAATGCTGTTTTTGTAAAATAATGGTGCCGTGAGTTGAAATAAACTCGAGTAAGTAATTTTACTCATTCTATGAAATAAATTAATTGTTCTATCATCTTCTAATCATTCTCCTGTAGCTGTGAACAGTCTACAGTTGATATTTTTATGATCTAAATACGTCTAATATAATTGTCTTTGTTGACTTCAAATGTAGTAGTGTACCATAATAATGTCTCCATCGTTTAACAACAATATCGTAAATAATAGGTTATATGTAAATTTTCAGTAACCGCTTTGCGGACAAACTAATATTTCAGTCCGCACAAACTGCACGGCATATTTTGAAACGTTTATAAAAAACTACGTCTCCGTGGACAGTAGCCCTTAAAGTATGTACCTACCTACGTAAATTATTATTTGAAACTACAATGGCTAAGGAAAGGTAAAGGACGCCATTAATTTCTTTGACCTGTGGTTTTGCCACCTTCAGAGATATAATGTCCTATAAGCAAAATCTTGTCCTGTACCTACTTGTAGGCAGTGTTGGACAAAATGAAATTGTAAAAACAATCACAATTTGTAATTGTAATTGTTTGCCTAACAAAATGTTTGTAAGTACATTTTACAATTACGGGAGAAATGACAAAATATATTTGCTTACATCTGGCACATACATTTTAGGTAAAAGCCATTGTAGTTGATCAAGACATAATATGTATGGTACATCTCTAATCATTTTTTTCAGGTACAAGAAATGTGTGCACATTTCAACATTGAATGTTTCCGCATAAAACCTAAGACAAAGTAAGTAATATACAATTTTACTTGGGTATGTCTATGATACATTTGAAAGCAAAAGTTTTTAGTGTCAAAGTATATTCTTATATTTTATATTCGGCGATTTATACCAGGTTAAGTAAACATCTAAAATATTATCAAATGTATACATTTAAAGTATCAAATATAAAATATACTTAGTTATCAAATTTAAATTATGATATGAATCTCAAAGATTCTTCTGAACTTAGGTTAATTTATTTTAATTAATTAATTAATGTATTAGGTACGTTTAAGTAATTATGCAGGTAATTACTAGGTTTACACAGATCAGTAACCATATGGCCACATTGAGTAATTTTGTAATGAAAACACTTTTCAAATTCTTGCGGGCCACAGGACGGTGTGCTGTAACTGATTGATCACATTGTGAAGGCTTGAATATTCTAGAATCTAGAGTTTATAAAAGGAGAGCTGTAGGCGTGGTCACCGTTTAAATAATACTATATTACTAGGTTATGGGCAGTCCCAGGTGACTTCATAGGCTTAGTCTAGGGCTTACTGGTCTGTGTAGATTGTAAAGAAAGCATGATCATTTGATTGAAGTGATTTATGAGTGTTTATACTTTGCAATAATACATAGACATATTTCATTCACTTTTTCTAAATCAAAATAGGCAAAGTTGCTGATATTACATTATGTAAGTACCATGTGAACATTCACTTCAAATCCTTACTCCTAGAGTGTTAACATTTTCTCTATGTTTCATTTTTGTACTACGATTTTGAATGTTGATATAAATATATTCTAGTCAAGCTAGAGGTCAGTTACTGTTTAATTTTATCTAAATCAACAGTTAAGAATAGATATTTTCTCTTTATAATATTAGTTGAAATTTGGTGTGTGGATTGAATATGTGGATTGTTGGGAGATACATAACCTTTTAGGTATTTTTCCGACAAAAATATGCACACTGCTTTATAATTGCCAAAGTAAATTCTCTAATTCTTATACATGCGTAAACATGTATGAATATGTGTTTTAGTGTAAGAAAACCACTAGTTTTCATACAATAAAAATACAAACTAGGCATTTATTTATTGTCGTTAGTTAAACTAGTCATTATGCCATTCATGCCATTTAGAAGAATAGTGTGATAGTATGAAATTTAGTCAATTTATGTCTAAAATATATAACTACATAGGAAAAATATTTGTATAGAAATAACTGTGCTTAGAAATGATGTTAGATATTGTGCACACACTAGTAATCCCACAATGTTATTTCTAATGGATTATATTCATTGAATATCCCGATAAATGTGTGACACTACATGTGTAATAATTTCCATGGAAAAATTTGAGTTTATTCTCTTTTATAGGATACAATGTTACAATTTAAGTACAAAACTAGCACAAGACATTAAATCCAAATACAATGATGTCTTGTCCTAATTTTGTAACACACTGAAGTTGCATTCTACAATCATTACCGTAAAAAATGGATCAACTAAAATATCTACTACTTATATTTCATATAAATACCATAGACTTTATAATTAACTACAGATACTGTGTCTTAGCAGCAATTGTGAGATAAATCAGATGAGCTGACTCACCTCACACCTCACCTTACACAATTATTATCAGATAAGCTGATTGACAGCAATTTTGTTAGAAAACAGCATCACACATCTACATTTTATTTTATTTTATTTGCCTCACTTTTGTAGTGTAGGACACTCTTTCTGGAGTTATAAAGTCTATGATAAATACATAATCTTTGTAGAATTTATTTTAGCTGTAATTGAGACCCTAGATAATTATGCTATATTTTCTAATACAATTTTAAGAGAGCACTGAGAACATAAGAATCCATTAGTCAAAATGGAGTACTTTTTGTGTTTATTTGGCATTCTTGTTTGTGGTAATCAAGATACTTTGTAATTTAAGACATGACAATAATTCATTCATTTACAAATTTTGTGATCTGAACTTTGAATCTCAATTTCATTATGCAAATATAATAATTTCAAATTAAAGTGCTCAACATTGTACCTGTATATTTATTCTTATATTATGTAATCTGAACAGAAATTAGTAACAGAATAAAAGGGTTCTTTTACTGTGACATTTTCATTTACCTACCAACAAGTGTTTTTATATTGTTTTTGATACATCTAGGTACCTACCTAGATACCTCTCTTGTCTATTATATGCTGTTAATGATTTTTAATTTATTCATTTTAAGTTTCTAAGCCTTATCAATCAATTTTCTTTTTAAATATGAACTTACTATTATTTTAAGCAATAAATCTAAATAATAACAATGTCCAACAAAATTAACTCCTACATAAATCATGTCTCAAAAAGACAAAAATGTATATGTATATAATACTTGTGTACTTAAATGTGTCAGTATAGTTTGTTGTAATGGCTAAAACCAAACATGTTTTCACAATCATACCAATGACTTCTAAGTATCCACTGAGCTTCTAATGATAATGAATTGAGGGATTTAATATTATCAGGAATGTTGCTGAAAAATTTTTCAAATTTACGTCATCATTATCATCATTAACACTCAATCACACATTTTCAATTTAATGTGCATATCAAATGTTTTAAGTCTAAGTAGCTCTTTATGACATGCCATACATTAACCTTTTTAAACTTTGTTTTTGAGTCATTAATTAATTAGATTTGTAGGACTAGCCAAAATAACAACTGCAGGTACAAGTAATTTCTCCTTTATTTGCTTCCAACACAATACACACGGTATCACTCTTAATGTCTCAGCCCGAACAACGCCCCGATCAACCAAATGCATCCACTTTTATATCTACCTTCCGTATCACCCATTTTTTCCTAGCGCGTCAGAGCGCCACCTGGTGTGTTTTGCAAAACTGTGATCATTTTCCAACTGTTATTGCGGATTTATCAATTATTAAAAATTTGTCAGAATTAAAGTATTTTATAATAAAAGATACTATTTTTAGAAATATTTAATTCGATTTTTAGTTAACATAATCAGATTTTTATAGTTTAAAGTTACTGATTTGACTAAAATATTTAACTTCCTTTATATGATAGCTTCCGTACTGAATACTGTTTTTTTAAATGGGGTTATTTTTTAAAATAACTACATATATTTATTACTCAAGTCATTTTCAATTTATTTGACCTTACAGATTATAATATATTAATATAAATCTTAACATCAATGCAAACATTTTAAGTATTGGAGCAGTTCTTAATGTATTCAAGGAAATTCTGACTATTATTATACTTTTTCATACTTTATGTCATTCGTAGTCAGTCTTAAAGAAAGAAAACAGAATGCTATTCAAAGATTACACCTTGTTCCATCTGTCACAGCAATTTACTCATTAACCATGCAATGTAGAAACTTCAAAGCCACAATAATACCTTCATTTTATTTATCCAACAGGTTTTATTTATATCCGAAACTACTCCAATTTCGAACATTCTTTCACCAATATCTAGAATTGACCTTCAGTGGACATAGGCTGTATATTATCCCATTAAGATTCAAGCGGGCGAAATCGTGGGCACAGCAAATGTCATATAATTACTAAAAATTATTTATAAAAGCAATTATAATTGTGTGAGGAGAATGATGAGATTTGAGGAAGCGAAAGAGGTATGTAAGGACCGCGACTCCTGGCACTCCCTCCTCTCTGACTACACCGTTGGGGATACAGCGTGAAGATATGTATATGTATATATAACCAATCGCAACCAAAAGATCAAAATAATAAGTATTATGTAAACTGATTTAAAAGCACTTTATTAAAACAATTAAGTGTTGAATTACTTAACATAATAAGTTTTAACATAATGAACTTATGGTTTCATTGATTTCATCTCCTAAAGACAAGAGTTTCCTCCATTGTTCTGGAGTCAAACTAATACCCTTCTTGCCTGGTAACAGTTCACCGTTTTTCTCATAGAACTCCCTAACATCTACATAAACTTTTCCCTTGAATTCCCTAACTTTAACTAACTTCTTGCCTTGCAAGACCCAGGTTGGTTCCTTGTCATCTGTTCTAGAACCCATTTTTGCTTTTTTCTCTGGAGGAGGATTTCTCTGAAATTGATTTAATTTATTAACATTAACATGAGTCATTTAAAATATCTACATACTTACCTACGTGTTCAAAAAATGCTTATAATTAAAAGTTTCTACAGTTCCTACCTACACATTAACAAAATTATAAACACGAACTTACATCAACTGGTCCCGCATCACTGTCGCTACTCTCACTTTCCTCTTTTTTCTTGTGTTTTGGCATGATGAGAGTTTTATACTAAAAAAATAATAAAATGTATAATGCAGATAATGGTTTGACATAAAAATTCTACTCTCAATTAGCAATACGATGTTGATGATATGTAACATGATTATTAAAGCTTAATATATTAAAATAATTTACCGAATTTGATATGGAAACAGCAGTAAATTAAACAATAGACAGTAAAACTAAGTCGTAAGTAATGTAAGTTTTATGCAGGGATTTGATCCACAGATTAAGTATATTTGACCTAAGGATTTGACGTTTCAATGTGTCGTCATTAATGTGTGGACTTTTTGGCGGGAACAGGAGAAGTGAGGTTATTTTATTTAGATTTTCTATTTTTTAAATTTTTAGTTTTAAAGTACAACAGTGATAGTATATTGTGTTTTAAAGTTGAAAGTGAACGTGAAAAGAATGGAATAGGTCTAAACATACATGTGTAGCTGAAGTTCTCGCGCTCTTCCAAGAAGTCCTTTTCAACTTCAGTAAAGTCTACTATCGCTTTACTGATCTCGTAGTGTCGTCATTTCATAATGTGATAAGTAGGTCGAATAAATAAACATTACGTTTTATTTTTCCTTTTTTTTTTAACTATTTTACCGATTTTACCGACTATAAAAATTCTTATATTTTCGACGTTACCGCTATCTTATGAAAGGAATGATACAAAAGGGAATTTTATGCGGATAGCAACCGCTGCAGACTAATAATAATATAAGTCGACTTAATCCTTCTTCCGAGGTCGTAGTGGCATAGTCTATAGGTTTCTCTGCCTACAGTATCAAAGGTAGATCTGTGGTAAGCAGGGTAACAACAGTATAAATCAAATGTAGGTGCGGACTTTTTGGCGGGTACTGGAGAAATGAGGTTGTCATTTTATTAAGATTTTCTACTTTTTACATTTTTGGGAGTTTCAAAGTACAAAAGTGATAACATATTGTGTGTTAAAGTTCTGTGTAAGTGCAATGGAGTAGGTCTAAATAAACACCTGAAGTTCTCACGCTCTTCCAAGTAGTCCTATAAAACTTCAGTAAAGTCTACTATCACTTTACTATTAGTCACGTATTGTATTATTTCGTAGAATGGTTATTACGATAACGAATCTACGTAATAATACAATACGTGACATTGGCAAATGCGCTAATCTGTGCGCCATGCCATGAAGAAAGAAAAAAAAATTCAATCACAGACTAAGAAGACATACTATGTTTAGCATGTTATTAGCACAAAGTACATTACTTATATCTGATATAGAGTAGTCAGTGACACATGCTATCTTAGCGACATCCCTTGACGAATCCTCGAACTACTGAATGACATTTACATATCAACATCTACATATAAATAAATATACATCTAATATAGTCCTCATCTCAATTTAATTTTTTTATTGGATTCTTGTAGGTTTAATAAAAACAATTATTTCAATAATCTTTTATTACCATACAAATACCTATATAATTTATTAACATAAACCAGCATAACATAACCTTAATATTTACAAACTTAAAACTAAAAATACATTTAATTCTCTCGATAGATCCACCTTGTTGACGCAGATAAAACAATATGTTCCGTACATATATCCTTACCTCTGGCAATCTTACAGCATTTATTTAATACTTTAATAATTTAGTCATTTTGTGAGACACAGGTATTCTATTAAAGCCAGCCATTATATTTAAATCAAGTTCTTTCGTAGTAGCCGGGGTCAACACTTGATCGTAGGAGTCAAAAACAGAGCACAGTCACAAAGTAAAGCAAATTTGCCAGGGTCCATAAAGTCGTTGAAAAAAGCCACAAAAATTAGATAAAAATAAAATAAAATTTTAATTCACAACGAAAACGATGAAAAAAAACAGAACATTTACAAAATTTTAAATTAGCAAACGTTACGTTTCACGCTATTTTGTTTTATTTCACATTATCTTATACAAGGTGTTACACGAGTCCACCAAATCCCTGAAAGGTATTGTAACATGTCAATTAGAGTCCACCTATGAGGTTACAAAAGTCCTGTATATTTTTATTTTGATAAAATTTAAATAATTTTAATGATGAATGAAAATATCGACTAAACTGCCGGTATCACTATTTTGAGTTCATGACCCATATACAACCCCAGGGAGTAGTGAATTACCAGCTAACTACCTCCTTTGCTAGGCATCTACCAGGCTACCAGCGGAGCACGCCCACAGCTAGATAGGGACAGCTATATGTATTGTTAAATACAATGTGTCGTCGGCAAGCGGCTCGCGGCCGCTACATTTAGGCCTACTGTAAGCAATTAAATCGCACGTTACTTAACAAACAAAAAAAAATAAAAACTACTTCGCCTAGGTATGCGCATACCTAAGGGAAAATGTGTGAGGAGAATGATGAGATTAGAGGAAGCGAAAGAAGTATGTAAGAATCGAAAAGCTTGGCGCTCCGTCCTATCTGACCACCCCGTTAGGGATACAGCGTGAAGATATGTATGTGCAAAACCTACTTAATAAATAATAGGTGCGGTTATACTGCACAGATATGTGTTACTTAATAAATAAATAAAAGCTACTTAATAAAAATACGTGTTGAAATACTGTTCTGCTACGTTCCGACGGCAAGTGGCTCGTGCCCGTTACAAAGTACATGTGTATCTACTGTTTAGGTATTTTATCGCGCGAATACAATAAATAAAAGCTACTTAATAAATAATAGGCGTTGAAATATTGTACAGATGCGTGTCTAGTAGCTCTCGCAATCTGTGCTGCTTGGCGACGGCACGCCGCGGCCTGCTATACATACCTACCTATTGCTTGCAATTATAACGCGCACTAACCTATCGCTAAAGGTACATAGTTAATAATGTGAAATACATACTGAAATTTTGATGACTCACAATGCAGCCGCTTTGAACTCATCCAAGGGAATTAGGCATCCTTTCGAAAGAACACGTAAGTTGCCGTTCGATTAATCGCACTAACACAATAATACACGCACTCTTTAAGTCACAAAAGCTGTCTCTCTCGCCGTTCAAAACAAAGCGGTTCGCTCCGATATATTGAAATTGATGTTTAGAATCCGCCATACGGTCATGTGATTCGTGCTGAGGATGGCGGCAGCCCTTCGTTTATTACTTCTGGGCTCAGTTGTAGTGTTCTAATATATATCTGTTCTTCGAAGTCTACATTTGTGTGACAGAAAGTCCTTCTCTAGTAGAACTGAGAACACTATCAGCGGTATGCAAACGTTGTGTCATCTTGTGAAACATTTCCAAAAACATAGAAGCAGCCTCCCATCTGCTTCTGATTTGTTGAGGCAAAACCGATATTCGTAAATTCGACAAGCGGCACACAAGTTTCCTTTAATGACTCCGAGCACAGCATCATGTCATAGTAGTCTCCTTTAGTACTATCACATTTTCACTCACAATTAAAATAAATAAAAATTAGATGTTTACGTAAACAGCTCAGAGCTCTGACTAAAATAATAAGTTCCGCCTTTCGGCAGTCAAAGGTGCCGACAAACAGTTGCGATTGGTCGAAGCAAACCATTGAAATTATTGTGCATATTTTGTGTGCAATTTGGTATTATAGTTTTTGTGTATTATAAGAAATGGGAGAACTAATCATTTTTAGGGTCCCGTTTTAAATTTTTATAATTTAATTACATTCGATTTTGTAGTAGGCGTTCGGAACTAGAATTTCAATGATTAAAAACAGTAATGTAAAATTAACACGATGAGTACCATGACCCTGTTATAACCGTATTAACAATGGAACTACACATTTTAAAAATCTTTTGGAAAAAAATAATATTTGCCGTTTTAGAGTTAAGAAACTGATTTTTTAAATACGATACAATACCTAAAAAACTCGTATACTAAAAAACTCGATACAATATTTTTTTTTTTAAATAGAATCTTCAAAGATTCAAACTCATATTTCGTATCGAATGCTTCATTTTTTTTTATTTGAAAGCAACCATTGTACGTCTTTTTAATGTACACTAATATTATAAAGAGGTTAACTTTGTTTATTTGTATGTTAATGGATAAACTCAAAAACTACTGAACCGATTTCAAAAATTCTTTCACCTTAGAAGGCTACATTATCAGCGAGTAACATGGGCTGTATTTTTTTTTAATTCTACCCGTGTAAAGCCGGGGCGAGTCGCTAGATGTAAATAAAAGCGACGAGAACAAATCATAAGTAAATATTAGAAATAAATAATAGCCATGAATAAACAGTCATCTATGAAAGAAAAAATTGTACGTCTTTTTAATTGTAAATAAAAGTAACGAGAAGAAATCATAAGTAAATATTAGAAATAAATAATGTATAAAATCAGCATTACTCTGTAGTACTATTTTAAAATGTGATTATCCGGGTAATTACGATTCGAAACTAAATGAACAATAGTTTTTAAAAATCATGCAAAAGTACGGAACCCTTAAAATTAATTTAGGAAGCCAAATACCAGGAGAGCATGCAATTTAGCTGTGCTCTGTGGGTTGTGCAATTTTGTAATTGTGCAATTTAGCTGTTGAGAGGCCGGATTATCGAACCCTCCATAATACTATTAGGGTCCCGTTTTCAAAATAATTTTAATGCGAAATGAATTTATTCATTTTAAAACAGTAAAGTAAGGGATATGTAAAAAAGAAGATAATTGCTTTGTATTATTGATTACTTTCGAAAATCAATGAAGGAAAGTTTTAAGTTACTACATAAACAGACAAACCATCTACACCAAAAACGGTAGGTACATTTCTAAGTAATTCAAAATTAGAGGATAGGTTCAAAGTGTCGTCCTTTGTCTTTTACGCACAACCTCGCCTGTCGAAAAATGGCTGCGTTGCTGCGTTTGGTAGGTATTCACTATTCACTACTCTACTCACATTCAAGAAAACAACTACAACAACGGTATTTCTATCATAAGCTAATAAGATACGATAAATATTTTAACCGAAATGAAATGAAAACTATTGTCTTCCGAAATTCGATATTGATGCGTTTGATTGATATGAAAGTGAAATTTAAAAATGTCACAAAGTATCCTGCAATGTAACTTGGATGCCTAATTGATGTTGCTGAGCAAAAAGAGTTCAATTACTTATTTGCATTGTTTATTTTGTTCTTCGTAAACTGTAAAGGTCGTTCCTGGTAAACATCTTCTGGTCTAGTGAACGAAGTTCCATATCAAGCAAACCATTGTATCATAATTTGATTATTATACGGAACCCATGTAGAAAAAATAAAAAGCTTTGAAAAAATAGCGCCAAATTCTAATTGCCTGGTATTTACAAAGATTAAACTACAGGAGATAGGTCTGTGTGAAACAGCTAGATAATACGCGTTCCTATGGAATAAGTGCGGTATCATTAAAAGCCGAAGCGTAACAATCCGTACTTTAATTATCATATTCTAAATGTAATTAAGATAATTTGCCGAAAAAACTTTGATTACATCTTTTAGTGTTAGGTGTTCGTTTATTAGCCTTGCAACGCAAAAGACACAGACATAACATCACATACAGACACTAAAAAAGTCAAAATAGTTTGTTGAATACAAATAACGCAATTACATCTTGCACACGAAAGCTTAGGCAGAAATTGCTTACAAATGTCCCCAGTCTGAAAAAATATAATCTATGATTTTGAGGTTGATGACCTTGAACTTGACGAACAGCTGATCAATAGGGATGGGATTCTTAAGAAATTATGTCGATTGTTTTGTAAAACTTCGATAGTAATTATTTCAGAAATCCTAACAGTTAAAACAAAAATAATCGCACTTTTCGTTTCAGTGTTTGTAACATTCTATCGCGCTTTAAGCATTACCCGAACTCGTGTAACACCTTGTATACAATTTCATATCAGCTAGATGTATGTAAAATATCTTTTATTTTGATTATTTTCAAACGTTATTTGTCATTAAAAATTTCGACGAAATAATCAATTGTCCTTTAATTGAAAAGAAAAAAAAATTTTTTTATGAACGGAACGCAAACTGGCTCTCCGTCGTTACTACATAATTACCATTTTGACTACAGTGTTGCTAGAAGTAGGTTTTAATGTCTTTTCATTATAACTCGTGAAGTATTTTTATTATATCATTCGTCATTGTTGTAATTTATTATTGCAAACAAATTACATTACCTCAATATTAATATATATATATTTTTATCAAAATACTGTAACCAACACACTAGCGCCATCACTTGAGGAGTCCTCGAACTAAAAATACTATATCAGAATGCTCTAACACAAATTTGTACTAAGTGAAAAGCCCTTGGTTATTAGTATTCTGTAGGGATGTGACATTGAGTGAAAAAATCTATTAATTAAAAATCGATTGTTTTCTTTTCGGTATTAATCGATTTAAGAAAAATCTATTTTAATTATAAGAAATAATCGATTTTTGAAAAAAAAAATCGGTTTTTTAGTATTAATCGAAAAAAAAGCAGCTTTTTTATATAGTTATAAAACTAAGAGATTAGTATACGATTAACAATTTATTAGAATAAAAATAATATAAAGTGATAAGTACGAAAAATAACCAAAACGACAACCTGGTTTCAAAACGAATCTTTCTGAAAACTTTCTAAGTTTAAACAATGAAAAAGAATTAAAAATAATTATTTCCACATTAGGTTACGACTGTCCCGGCATATCATTTTTGCTGTTTTGAGTTATTTACATCAGCCGATATCCTGAATATCGTCTTCACGGGAGTTTTACGGCAAAAAATCAATTAAAAGATGTAATAATAAATAATAATAATAAACTCAGACATTTCACACAGCGCCATCTAGTCCCAAAGTAAGCAGCACAGCGCTTGTGTTAGGGGTACTAGACAACTGATATACTACTTTTATACTTTTCTCTTGTAAATAAATAAATATTATACATAAACACCCAGACTCGGGGCGGGAATTGAACCCGCTACCCCCGTTTACTTTCCGACGCTCTTAGCTGTTGCGCCACGGAGGTCGTCGAATTAAAAGATATGACCCGTTTCAAAATAATATATTATCCCTAAATATACTTATCCCTAAAAGCAAGCAAGGTTCAGGAAAAGAAAATACTTTAGTTAATAAGTGTTAAGCAGATGGTCAATTTTAATGTTGACTTTTTGGCGGGAACGGGAGAAGTGAGGTTATCATTTTATTTAAACTTTCTATTTTTTACATTTGTGGTAGTTATAAAGTACAAAAGTGATAGTATATTGTGTTTTAAAGTTCTGCGTAAGCGAAAAAAATTGAGTTGATCTAAATAAACATGTGTAGCTGAAGTTCTCGCCCTCTTCCAAGAACTCCTATAAAACTTTAGTCAACTCTACTATCAGTATCACTTTACTGGAGGAGTTTTACGATAACGATCTAGATAACGATTCTTCTAGATTTAATACAATACTTGACATTGGCAAATGTGCTGATTCGTGCACCATTCCATGAAGAAAGAAAAAAAAATTTTAATGTTGAGATTATAAAACGCATGACTCGCATGACAGATAGTATTAGTCATAAGGACCATAATTATAATAAAATATAATAATTTATGCTACCTGGTTAGCCTGTAGGACTTGTTGCTTGCTTTGCTTTGTTGCTGTTGCTTTAAGTTTGTAGTATTACTACATGTTTTCAATTGTTTCGGACATTTGCATTGTGCTGTGGTATTATCCTTCTTCATGAAAAAATACTTCCGCCAGTCGCTTTTAGGTGTTTTACCGTTAGACGTTTTTTTAAATTATTTACAGTCGAAAGAAAGGAAACTGTTGAACAAATACGAAACTGTTTTACGTTCATACATACATATGGCGGCGTCTTTTGATCGACTTGTTCATGGTAGTGAACTTACTTCGCGTTTTTTCATTCGTCGCAATTAAAGTGTGTAATTTTGGCAACATTGAATTTCTTTATTTTGTCATTTCTTCATATTTTCAATAAAAACAAGTGTAATTTATATAATCGATTTTTAAAAATCGATTGTTACTGTTAAGAAATATCTATTAAAAAAAATCGATTAACAAATAATGATTATCGATGAAAATGAAAATCGATTATTTTTTCACATCCCTAGTATTCTGTGCCATACTGTGGTCTCGTTTGTTGTATGGTTATTCTTTTATTAATTTTTTATTTTTATTCTTGAAATTACAAAACTGATTTTTTATGTCTGAAAGAAGATACCTATTTCAAAAATGTTGGAACCTTGGAATGATTCGTCTATTTTGCCGCCTCCAGTACACACATACCCTTGTAATAACAATAATGGTAGGTAATTCTAATCAACCTTTAAAATTAATGTCTAAAATGTATGAACTGGAAGACTAAACAATAAACAAAGATTGTGATCCAGCATGTTGCAGCATACCTAGTATGCCTTTATTAAAAACTTATTTTTATATTAATGAAGTTGTATACGTGTGGTTCAAAACAGACTTCATATTATTCATTTCAATACGTAATGTTTTTCTTTGTTTTCTAAGGGCTGAGGATAATTATTTTCGGTTTGATGTTTTGGCCATATTTTTTTATTCCTTCAATCTAAGATGCTATTAAACTTTTTCAGATGTGATGAATTTAAAACATGAGTGTAATAATATTACTAGAATATTGTCGAAGCAGTTACCACTACACAAAGAAAGTGCAATATTCTCAAGATTTGTGTATAAGTTTGATAGAAAGTTTCGGAATGATGTTGGTTATAGAAGCTTTAAGAAGGTAAACAGTGCTCTGCACAAATATCTGGCTCTTAACCTTTTAAAAGATGTCCAAAATTTTGTGGCGGTTTTGCCTTGCAATGAAGAACTCTATTTGCCAACAAGACAAATGTTAGAATATGTATTAGTGAGATTGATAACATTTTCAAAGATAATGATGAGAATTTGTGTTTGTGCAAAACAGGCTGCTGTATTTTATTTAGATCGTGTAAAAAGAGGTGAGAGTCACTGGATGTCTCTAATGCCATATGCACTTTTGTGTAGAGTACACTCTATGTGCCTGGTACTGCTGCAGCACTCTTGCAACTGGTATACCCATTTGTATCCATTTTTAGATAAACTGCAATTAAAAGGTTTAAATTTCTTACTCCAAGATTATAAACTACCACTGAATTTAGAAGAATGGCTGGAAATGAAGAATCTTGATAATTTGGGCAGGTTTGAGTGGCTACAAAAGAGGACTTTTGAAATTAATCCAAGTTTAATTGAAGATGATGAAGATGGAATAATCGATACAATTATAAAATATGTTAATGAAATCAATGAAGACAGAGATTTAGAAATAGAAATAAATACTAATATTTTAAGCAAACTAAAACCTGATGTTACTAAAGAAGTTACAGGTCTAACAGATAAGAACATAGACCAAGGTGAAGTGGTGTCTAGAGATATGTTTAAAACATTCACTGATTTTATAAACCAAAAAAATACAAAAAAAGAATTAATTTATAATCACCACGCTAATAACATAACTAACAAACGTTCTCTCCAGTACTTTTTGAAATACGAAGAAAAATATAGAAATGAAAATAATAATCTTTCATTAACCGGCCATCTGAGTTTTATGCAATGGCAAGCCTTAAAAACATCACTGCTACAATTATTAGATTCTTTAGCAAGTAATCGAAAAATAGAACGCAAATTTAAAAAAATATGGAAAGAAAAATGCTTAGACTACAGCTAAATAAAAAATTTAAAAAGTTTCAATGTTTCTTTACTGATATTAGTATATAATAACTACAGCACCATTTTTGTAAATATTTTGACACAGTTCAGATAGCCCAATTAGCATGTTTAAATTATTATTAACTGTCAGGTACAATAATGACAATAGATTCCTTTATAGTTGCTTATATTTTGAATCAATATAGATTAGCTTTTAAATTTTACAACAATATAAAATATTAATTTACAAGTTTATTCAAGTAATGAACAGTAACAATATAAAACACCAGACTGAGCATTTTGTATGTTATTATGTTTAATTATAAAGCCAAAAAATAATGACAGCAAAATCATACCACAATAATGGTACTTGAAAACCTCATTACTCCCACTCAGGTATCTAAATCAACAAAAAATAAATATTTACTTCTATTTGATACATAACATACATAATTTGTACTATTTACATTACACATGGCTACAAAAGCAAATACATTTAACTGTAAATTTGTTAAAACTTCTAAACCATTGGAGTGTATCAGTCTGTATTTTGCTTGTATAATATATAAGCAGTTATGGCAAGGATTAGTTTAATAATAAATATAAATTAAGTTTTTGTAATTGCAGAGTGTATTTTATGAGAATATTTAATATTGTGATGATGTATTTATGAGAATATGTAAATATTGGCCATACAAAACTGCATCAAGTTAAATGACAAGCATTTTCATTTAATAGCCTGCGGTATACCCAGGTAGTAATTGTACAATTTTTAACTAATTTCATCTGAACTTTACTTTCTAGCGTTTACAATTGGAGTTTGTTATAATGAACTGGTTTCGAAGCTTAATAATGTAAATATCAACATACAAGCATTCTCCAACTTCATTAATTTAGATTATTCTAAAGTATTGTGTTACTTGATTCTATGAACAGGACATGCTAATATTTTTATACCTATTGCTGACGATTATTGGTTCATTAGAATAATATTGAACTTATTCCTCACGGTTTTCTTTGAAGCTCCTTTTAGACTTAATATATACATTATATGTGTATTAATATTTGTGCTGAAGCCAATTTTTTCAAAAGATGACTCAAATAAATAGAAATTATTTTCTACTGCTGGACAATTTCTGAAGTCTTGCTTTCAAACCACCTTCTTTTTTAGGTTGAGTAAGTGACTTCCTTTCTCCTTGTAATTTCTTTGCTTCTTTCAATCTAAAATACAAAAAAATTATTCACTTGTCTTAAAAAAATTAAAACCATTATTATTTTCCCACATTCCATTACCTACTTTAGAAATGATTAACAAATATAATATTCGTTGTGTTTTTAAATCTGAATCCTCATCATTTAAAAATTGCAATGTACTTTTTTAATTGACCAAAAATTTTGTGGCTCACGAAAACGTTTCGTTCCTAATAAACATTTTCTAAATTGTTGTCAAATTGGAACATGTTTGTTCATTCCTATTTAACTATAAGGCGTATGTTGGAGTTTGTATGTAATACACACGTCTAATTTTACTAAACATCACTCCGTTACTTTGACATTAATAGAGACAATGTTTTTGTACATAAAATATTTATACTTACTTTTCCTTGATGGCTATCTGTTCTTCTTTCTTAAAAATGTCCTTGAAGTCACTACAAAAACTTGTCCAGAGGGAGAAGAATTCTTTTGGTTCACAATCTTCTAGTTTCCCACATTTGGGTGTGTATTGATAGAATTTAACAGTTGCTATGAATTTGGTGCGGCATTCTTCCAAATTCTCGTGTTCAGTCTTAAGTTTTTCTTCTGCAGCAGTGAGAAAGACATCCATTTTATCTTTGAATACTTCCAAACGTTTGTTGTTTTCATTTACTGATGACTCGTCGACAGTTCGCGACTTAGCATCAGTTTCGATGACCTTTTTCGTCTTTTCTTTGCATGCTGAAAGTAGAAAATTTACAAATATTGAACACTATTTTAGTATTTTACCTCTTAAGAGACTTATAGAGAAATGAGTATTTTTGTTTTATATACTTTTTTAATACAGCACTCATTTTTATTTAATCAAAGTACACACTAATGTAAACATCTGATAAAATCAATAACAGCTTTTATATAAATAATTAAGTAGAGGTATATAAGGACCGCGACTCCTGGCGCTCCGTCCTCTCTGATTACCCACTTAGGGATAAGTAATTGTCATCTTATTTATACGAACGGACATGTCAAGAATTGCAGAATGAGACAGAAATATAAAGTAGAAATAAGTCTAAGGTAAACACTTAGAATATTAACCTAATTAAACATAATTTTTAATGGCGAAAATTGTTTGTAACAGTAATAGCGTTTAATATAGTTATACAAAATTACATGCATATTACCATAGGATGAGTGATTGTACTCACTCGGAAAATTCCATAAGAGTATAAGTATCCACTCTGAATTTGACAGCATATAATATGTATAGTATATGTATCTATATTACATAGATATATGTTTATTCATAAATAAATAATGATTGTTCTCCAGAGGGTAGAACTAATTAATTATATGTTTTGCATAATGTTTATTGCAACGCCAGTGACAAAATTTCTAATATTAGCAAAGTGCAAAGTGAATAACAGTTTTTGCTTTGGACTAATAAGTCTTTGGGTTGAATTTTTTAATTGAGTCGATATTATGAAAAGAAGAGCTTAAACAAATTTATTTTATTTTGCCTCTATACATATTTTGTGGAGCAGCTGTTATCTCTCCCGACCACTCGCTCGCGCCGAAAACTGCAAGCCTTGTTTATTCTGAGCTCAGACCAAGAACCTATCACAATGGATGGAGTATTTGCTTTAAGAGTGCCCTTAAATTATCCTTTTTTGTTGACCAAGCTTCTAGATTTTTACTAATGTGTGTGACGGGAAGGTCACAGCACAACGATACACAGCTGAATATCACATATTTTTATTTTTGTGAATACTAGTAACAAAAACATTTATTAAACTTAAACAATAATTATTTTTGACCGACTTATAAGCTGACACTTGTTTCATGATGACATTATGTTTTTTGATCTGAGCTTTAGCCTGTATCCGTTGTTGGAATTAATTTTAGGCCAGGTGCAAAATGGTTAATATAGAATCTCGGATGGAACCATAATAAAATGCTGCTATTACCACCATGTGTCAAACGCATTTTCGTGTCTTTTTCTATCTCATTGATTGTAACCACGAGTGAAAAGTTAGAAACTGAAACAACGATGAGCAACCTCGCACAGTCAGTGTAATTCGTGTCAGCTCATAATCGACTTCACATACATTACTGAAACAATTATTTGTAATATACTCGTAAATCTTAAAAAATCTAAGTGTAAAAACTCGGTCAACAAACATGCTCTGAGAGCAAACCGTCCATTTAGGTAGTTGGTCCGAGGGCTGAAGTCCATGAGTCAATGAGTCACCTGTGAGCTGGCTGGTCAAGGCCGCGAGGCCGGCGCCGACCTCGGCGAAGTCGAGCGCGGCGGCGCGCGCCACGTCGCCGGGCTCGGGCACGGGCAGCGCGCACGCCGGCGCCAGCGCGCCGCCCGCCGACCTCATGTACGTGCACACTATGAAGTGCAGCAGAGTCACGTTCGACTGTTTCGACTGCAAGCACGCAACACTCGTGCAGTGTTCAATATTAACACTGTCTTTAGTGTTAAACCAGTAAGCCCATAGACACAGTATGCACATGAAGACAACTGGCTGGCGTTTACGCAGTTTGTATATGTGCGTGCATTTACGCACGCGCCGTGGCACGCACACAAAGGCAATACTTTGGATAATTATGGGTGGTTGAAATTATTATAAATATATTAAAAACAGAGACGTTCATTTATAAGAAAACTGTTTAAAATTGTATAATTAGTAATTTTATGAATTACTTGCAAACCCGGCCCGTTTCACTGGGCGTAAAAAACAAAAAAAAAATTCTACTGATCCGATCGCTACCAAACTTTACAGGATCACCCGCTAGGTCAATCTGAAGAGTCCCTAAAAATTTCATCGAAATCGGTCCAGCCGTTTCGTATTCCATAAGGAACATACATACATAGCCTTTTATAGATATCCGAAGTAGAAATGTTTGATCATAAAATTAATTGTAAAATGTAAATTGGGAACATTGTAATGAATCTGGACATCTCATGAAACGCCATGATTTCATAAAATTGTGAAGTAATGTAATTACCCGCCATAATGCAAATTATTTAACAATTCACTCTGCTATAGCTGGGCACATCGTATTTTTGTAGGTTGTATAAAGCACTAGTATTAGTAAATAAAAATTAAATGAAATTTTGTGACTCGAAAACTCTTGTAAATAAACCAATCTCAGAGCATACAACCAGTGCCACCAGTGTTGTGAAATGCAATTATTTATTTATTGTTTCACGTTATGCTTAGCCAAATCATGATGTGGCAAAGCATTTAACTCCTAATATCGACAAATGTATGAGCCCAGTTACTTTTTATTGGACATAATATAATATGACAAAGAAATCATAGATAGTTTCACGAAATGGTAGCGTTTAACGATTCCGATATCATGATCTTCCTACAACGATACTACGATGACATAGGTACTATCATAATTTTACTATATTACTCAGTACCAATTTACCTGTTCTGTTAGAATAGGTAAATAGGTACAGCATTTGTTTAGGTTTAAGCGCGAATCATGCTCAAGTCTAACCAAACACAATTGCTAGTAAGCCATACCAAATCTATTTTTATAATAATTATAATGGTAAAGTACACAAAATACATACTTTCACATCTTTTAATTTGGAAAGTATTTCCAGTCCAAAGCCATCAGCCTGCCCCCTTTGCCCATTACCACCGTTCATGTAGTTTCCCAGTGTTAAAATAATCGCGAATAGCTTTTTTAGAGATTCACTGGTCATGAGGAACTGAAAAAGTGATACATTATAAGATTAGAGTGACCAGTGCAACAGTGTCCTACATAACATGTAGATCCTAGTATATTACGATGGGCGTTCAATAAAAAGTGAGAATGTAATACAAACTCTGGAACTAAAATAAAGCAAACACAAGCTAGCAAAGCTGAATTATCTGTTAGATATCACCACAAAAACGACCGAATTATCTTTGTCTTTTAATGAGTTAATTTTTTAAGAGTCGTTTAGAAACAATTGAACTTCGCGTGGTTATTAAATATTTGTGTTTGAAAAATTTTACTCTACGGAACAAGTCCATCAAGATTTATGGGATACATTAGGAGAAAATGCTCCGTTGAACCGAGGTGCCTTTGAGCGTCAACAAGAAGCGACAACGTTTTGATCGGCAAATCTAAAGAAGAAGAAGAAGATCCACCAAAGACTCGCTCGGAACGCTTTGTGATAGGAGTTACCGAAGAAACAGTTAAATTTTAAGTCGAAAAAATGGTTACCTATAACAGATCGTTGTCTCATGGTACTCCTTATTGGTGAAGAATCAAAGATTTTGATAGGTAGTGTGTATTTACATGAACGCTTGGGGATGAAAAAAGTATCCGCGTGTTAGGTACCAAGAATGCTTACCGGTGCGCAAAAACAAATCAGACAATTTCCCTTATTAATGGAACTGTTGTGTGTTGCAATAAGATAGTGATCGTCTTTTGCCTTCGATTTATAACAATGGGCGAAACGTAGCTTCGCCATTACGATTCCAAAATGAAATTACAGTCTATGACTTAGAATAGACCATCATCTCCAACTCCTATGAATCTCAGTGTAAGTCCTTATACCGCACAGTGGTCCCAAATCATTCCTCGGCAAAATATGTTGTTTGATTGTTGTGAAATTTCTTTTGTGTGATTTTTTAATTTTTCTAGGTTTTTTGGTCCCTGATCACGAATCTGAAATCCACTTTTCCAAAAATAAAGTGTGTGAAATAAACAAACTTAGTGCAAAGATTATTATATTTCCACGAAACTCTGGCTTTTGAGATTCTGATTACGAATCTGACGTATTTTCCAAAAACAAAATTCAAAGTGGCATATCACTGTGTGAAAATAGTTGTAATTTCCATGAAACTCTGTATATGGGGGTTTTAGAATGTACTATTTACAAATTTGAAATTTCGAAACTGGGATGTCTTCGCTACAAAATTGACTTGGAACCTTCGATCACAAATATATAACTAGATTCACAATCCTTTATAAAATTGGAACAAATTATTGTCTGAATTGACATATACATTTCTAATATCGTATAATATTATCTCAATATTGTGTTAATTTAAAGTAAACTTTACTGTCAATGCATATAAAGGTTGTAAAAGATTCTCCCATGGCATCGAAACGACGTTTGTTAATAAAAATAGATTTAAAATTCAATCTTACGCTTCATGCTTAAAGTGTAATTCACGTAATTTATTTGTTTCGCTATTTACGTCATTATAATTTGTTAGATGAAAGTGACAAGGATAAGACACATAGAAATTATAATGTTAGACAAGGAATAAGATGTTGCATGTCAGGCAATGACATATTCAGACACAATGTAAGAATAGAAAAAAGGAGGAAGCAGCATTGTTATTAATATTTTTTTATTTTTGGTTCTTCGATCACAAATAAGAATTCACAATTTCCTTTAAAATTTAAATACATAATTACTGTCCGAATTGACATACATTTTGAACATCTTACAGTATTATTGGTAATATTCTTTTAATTTAAAGTAGACCTTAAAGGTATAAAGTTGTAATAGCTCGTTCAGATCTTTGTAAGGCATTGAAACGAAGTTTGTCAAAAAAAAACTTACGTTTCGTGCTTAAAGTATAATTCACGTAATATATTTCCATCGCTGTTTACATCATTTTGGTTTGTTACGTGGATATGACAAGGATAAGACATAATATTTCGATTAGGCGAGACAAGGAAAAAATGTTGGATATCAGGTAATGACGTAATCTAGGAATACAGAGCGAAGTCGCAATAAAGTGCTGATAATTTTTTAATGGGAAATCGTCTGCTAGTCATTATTAAATATATACATACATATTAACACGCCGTATCCCTAACGGGGTAATCAGAGAAATATGTCATGACTAGAAATCTTAACTTTGATAAAAAACAATTAAAGGATCTAAAATCTTAGTTTTAAACGATTTAGTGGCAACGTTAATCTTCTAATAATGCCACAATACAAATAATAACACTGTCAAATAGAAATGCAGTGCAGGTTTAAGTAAATAAGTAATATTGTGTAGCCTTTTTAAGCGTTTCGCTGTGACTATTCGTCACTTTCTAAAAAGTGATCAGAGCAAACTACGCTTCGTTCATTTGGTATGAAGTATTCATCACATTTTTGGCGTGCTACTATAGAAGTCTATTTTTCACATCGAATAGGATCTCGAGGAAAGCTATATATTATTTTATATATTCGAGAAAAATATTGCAATAACTTGCAGTGTTTATAAAAGAATACATAATTACATAAATTACATAAAAATAGCAGCAAATCTTATACTACAGTCATAATTGAAATTTCAACACCAAAAATATATTTAAAGAAATAAAAATGTAAGACTCCATTCTATAGTTTTAGAACAGAGATAAAAGTATAATCCGAATAAATGAAATCTGAATGCGATAGTATGGTTTTCAATGTCTTATTCAAGATCGTATAATTAATTGTATTATGTAGCTGTCATTTGAAAAATATTATTATGAATTTAATAAAAAAGAGCTATATGACATTATTATAACGAAATAATGAACACGTAAATAAAATAATCCTTATTACTTACCGAAAGTAAGAAACTCTATCTTTTTTTAATATTCTAGACGTATCATTTTTACAATTTTTGAAGGAGCACTTTGTCATGTTTCGTTTAGTGTTCGCAAATTACTACTAACACCGAGTGCGCTAAAATTCTCATTTCAGCGCACATTTGGTTCGGACGTTTTTGGAACGCTGATTGTGTATCTTGTTATATATTTGTGATCGAAGCTTGGGACTATTGTGCGTCGGATACAACATGGTCTCTTTTTTCTGAGATAGTTAAGGGTCAGTAATGATTGAATACCTGGATCATGGAACTACGGATATACTACGTTTATATGCAGAACAAATGAAACAATGGCATATCCTAATCCGCGAAAAACGGCGAAGCAAACTCGCAGATTGTCTTGCTTCATCAAGACAACGCCACGGCTCACAAGTCCGCCGTTGCTATGGCTGCTTTAAAGATAAAGCAATAGTCGCCTGCAGTACAGGAATTCCTAGGTACTCAGTACAGTT
Source organism: Zeuzera pyrina (assembly GCA_907165235.1). NCBI lineage: Eukaryota > Metazoa > Arthropoda > Insecta > Lepidoptera > Cossidae > Zeuzera > Zeuzera pyrina. The sequence goes on along the minus strand of OU015625.1, from coordinate 18,233,001 downwards.
CTTTAGGAGGGGAATTTTAAACTTACACAAAAATATTGCAAAATGACTTTTTTTTAATCGAAGATTACGGCTAAAGCTGCAAAAATTTACAGCAAGCAGGGCTATTACAATTACACGAAATATGTCAACTTTTTTTAAATAAAAAGGTAATACATAAACAAATTTTCACTACAAAACATTAATCATTAAAATTATATCAAGCAGAGAAGAGGAGCGTATACCGTTAGCGTTCCTCAGATCTGAAAACGTCAGAAACACTCAATCTTATGGATATATCATCATTCATCGTAAGACAAAAAAAAACCTTTTTATTGAACGCCTTTAGTATGTAGGTATAAAAATGCTTGCCTTTACCTCACAAGTATGTTTTAAGTTGTCTAATTTGTGCATAGTAGTGCTCACTGCATCATCAAATTCAGCTTGGAACATAAAACACGATATTCTTTCTGCAAAATTTGGTATTCCAGATAAGTCATGTAAAAAAGCCTCAGGTTTATCCAATGGGATGTCAGGCTTGTTTTTTAGATGACCTTGTATCATGGATAATTCTTCTTCATTTGCTCTCTACAAACGAATTAAATATATATATATATATAAAATGAAAATTAATGAATACAACAATAACATTGTAAAGTGCAGACATTTACCAGTTCATAAATCTGTTGTAAGGCTTCCAAACTGATGACAGATGTATCGAAATTGTATATAGCGTTTTCAATCTCTGAAAATTCTACATGTAAACTTTGTGCTAATATGCCAACATTCTGTGATCTTTTACTGTCTAAAATCTTTATTGGCTGTATCTTTGTTTTCACTTCAACTTTTTTTTTAACAGGTGCTTTAACCACCTGACGAGAGAACAGATCTGTGAATTCTTCAATGTTGTCTAATTTAGTTTCTTCGATTTCAAGCCACAGTGGTTTCAAAGTGTTTGAGTCTGGTTCTCCCTGGCAATTAACAGGCGGGGGCGGTGCTAAAATTCGTGTCCAATATAAAGGTTTCATTGGAGCAGAGGGTTTCACAGGTATTTTTCTCAAAGCTGTAATAATTTGAAATTGTTTAGAATATAACATGATTTCATTACAGGATAATATTATCTGTTGCTTCACTGTCAAAACTTACTAGCTCTTTGTGTGTTCCAACCTCCAACTGGAGGTGCCGGAAATGGAATAGGGCCCAAATTTGGTAGTGGTGGTACCCCTGGAGGAAGTGGAGTATCAGAACCAGGCAAACTAGGAGTTGGTATACCCATGCCAGGCATTGGTGGTGGAAGTGGGCTAATACCAGGCATTAAAGGTGGAGGTGGAACCATACCTGGCATTGGGGGTGGAGGTGGACACATACCAGGCATTGGAGGGGGAGGTGGACCCATACCAGGCATGGGAGGGGGAGGTGGACCCATGCCAGGCATAGGAGGGGGAGGTGGACCCATGCCAGGCATGGGAGGGGGAGGTGGACCCATGCCAGGCATTGGAGGAGGAGGTGGACCCATACCAGGCATTGGAGGGGGAGGTGGACCCATACCAGGCATTGGAGGGGGAGGTGGACCCATACCAGGCATTGGAGGGGGAGGTGGACTCATACCAGGGATTGGAGGGGGAGGTGGACCCATACCAGGCATTGGAGGGGGAGATGGACCTATACTAGGCATTGGAGGGGGAGGTGGACCCGTACCAGGCATTGGAGGGGGAGGTGGACCCGTACCAGGCATTAGAGGGGGAGGTGGTCCCACACTAGGCATTGGAGGAGAAACTGGACTCATACCAGGCATTGAAGGGAGAGATGGACCCACACTAGACGTTGGAGGAGGCTGATCTATACCAGACTTTGGAGGGGGAGGTGCACCTATATCAGGTATTGGAGGTGAAGATAGACCCATATCGTCAGGCATTAAAGGCAGAGGCGGGCTCATGTCAGGCATTAGAGGCGTCGGTTGGTCTATATGAGCAGTAGGACATGGCGGTGGACATATGCCAGGCGTTGGATGCAGGTCTGTATCAAGCATTGACAGGCATAATGGCATTGAGGGTGCTGATGGATTTGTCTTTAGTTCTGTCTGAGGCAATGGAAGTCGTGTATCTAATGATGAATCTGGAGGCTTGGTTTCATATAATTGTGATGAAATTGTTCCTTTTAATGAAGATTTTTCTGGTAAAGATGGCAAGGAACAATTAGATGAAGTAACTGTTTGTAAAATTGTACTCCCAGGAGTTTTTCTTGCTTTATCTTCAAATACAGAGTCATTGCAGTCTTCTTTTAAGTCTCTTTTAATGATTACTGGATCTGATAATAAATCACTTGTCTTGTCACTAATTAAAGCTTTATTCTTAACATCACTAGAATATAAAACAGTTGTGGGAATGCATGCAGTGTCTGTACAATTTCGTTGTAATATTTCATCCCTTTTCAGTAAATCGGAAACATTTTCTTGTTGATTACTTATTAATTCTGTTGAAGCATATGTACTTAAAAAGGAAGCCTCTGATGAACTGTAAATCTTTGTATTAGAATTAGGTTCCCTAATTTGATTAGCAGATATATTATTTGGTATGGAGATTTTACTGCATGGTAGCGTTTTAAAGTCAACATTCTTATTATCAGCTATTTCTTCTATTCGTAAACCTTTATTATATTCTCGGCTTTTATTCAATTTACAATAATTTTCTACATTTTCAGATCTTAGTGCAATACTTTCATGTTTCATTTGGTTTTTAATATCTAAGTTACTTAAATCTAAACTATCCACATTTGTATTTGTTCTTGTTATATGAGGATCATTTTCGTGGGTATTTATCACAGTTATATTAGATAGCTTATTTAGTTCACATGTAACATAAGTTTGAACCTCTTTATTTACTAATTCTTTATTAAATCTGATAGTGTCTAAATTGTTTGAGTTTTTATTTACTGTTTCTATTTGAGTACTTATTCTATATTTCTCTAACTGACATTCTAAGTCTTCAATCCGTTTTTTCAGTTCAGAAATAATTATGTGGTCTTCATTGATGTCATGATCATCATTATTATTTTGGTTAATAAATCTATTACTGAGAATACACTGTTGAGATGTATTAAGAATATCTTTATCGGGTGGCCATGATGATACTTGCAGTCGGCCTGGAGTTACTGGCTGAGATGCTGGTGCCTCCATATGAGCCCAGTAATACATTAAATTAGGCTGAAATGATATTTAAATATTAAATAACATAACACAATAATCATTTTTATAATAAAATTAATAATTAAGAATATACTTCTACATGCTACAATTCTTTGTACCTATTTCAATTTAGCAATTTAAAATTACGAATGATTATTTACTAAGGTAATCAAGTACCTATTTTATAAAAAACCATAAGAATGAAACTGAATAATTAAAAATTTTGAGAGTTTGTTTTGGCAAGTTACGACAATGAAATCACATTAAATAATCAAATGGATTTTGCATAAATACATGTTAAATATTCTCATGATATGTAGCTAATGGGCGGGACAGATAGGTAATTTCATACTGTATACCTAGATATAGTATAAATTTACCTATCTAGGTATATAGTATGAAATTACCTAGTACACAGTTAAGTAGTGGAGCATAGGTATTTTTAACTTTATTATTTTAATCCATCATTCTGAAATTTTGAATTAGGTTATTCATTCTAAAGGAGTGAATTGTGATGCAATCTTAATTATATTAATGTAATACACATTCATAACACTTCATTATATTTTTCGGATACACATAGGTCTTTTAATATATCTGAAATTAAGAATGATGCTAGTTTGTAAATAACAAGTTCACTAGAAGACAAACTACTAATTTCTCATTATTTTTTAAATGTTAAATCTACATAATAAAACTAACACTGAATGACATACAACGCACAGCCTAATCTAGATCTAGAGCAGCCATTCCCAAAGTGGGCGATAACACCCCCTTGTGGGCGCTGCAGGCCTGAAGGGGGGCGGTAAGAGACCCAGAAAAAAATGGGGGCGTTGTGTAGAGGCCTGGGGGGTGATTTGTAATTTCATTTAGCTAGGAGGCATCTTAGACAACGACTGCATGAGCTCTCGACTCAGTAGACAAAATAAGTTTGGGAACCAGTGATCTAGAGGAATGCAATTTACATAAGAGTTCCTTATGTAGATGAGCACTAAGAAAGGATTTTAGAATTCTGCTGTTTGGGCTTCTGTTTCTCACTGTGATCAAACAGTAAAAAAGATCAGAGCTAGGTTACACAAAAACTTTTGAAATAAGTCAGATGGTTTCTAAGATGGCACCAATGAGAAACCACACAGCACATGGCATAGAATGACTAGTAGTAACAATATCAGTAATATTCAATCAATTAAATATATTATGAATAGTTTGAGCAGAAAATAGCTAAACATTTTAGGAATTCATCACATCTGCTATTGGAAACTATTTCACATTGCCAGCCATTAAATATAACTAATATAATAATATAGGAGACGGTGTTAGGCAATCTACCTTCCAAATCTTCTTTAAAAAACAAATTGTGATTGATACCTCTACAATACACCTCATTATTGAGGTAAAAGACGTAAGCTGCACTTAACGTAAAACAATTCAAAAATAATGTAGTTACACACCTTAAACACATTCTCGGTGGGTGCATTTTTATCCGATATTTGTCGGAGAACTCCAGCTGCTAGAAGATGCGTACAGTATTGAATACCAAGACTTCTTAGATCCTGTACATTTAGAAGATTCTTCAAGTGACTGTTCTGAGTAATTGATGAAATAAACCAATTTAGAAGCATCTGCCCTGGAAATGTAAATTATAATATTGTTAATGCACTATGAATTTCCAAAATCAAAAAGAATGTGTAGGTACAAGATAAGTTGAAAAGCGAAAAACAAGAAAGAAAGAAAACTTAGTAAAATGACATTTGACACGAAATATTATGACTATGACATTATGCGTTCCATTTGACAGTATGTGACAGCCTAATACTTTTTTTTTGTACTTTTTGCCAGGAGCGAGAGAAGTATAGTTGGCGTTTTGTTTGGATTTTTTATTTTTACACTTGGGAGTTCTACAGTACAAAAAAGTATTTTGTGTGTTAAAGTTCTACACAAGTACCAAATTAGAAGGTCAGAATAAACAGCTGAAGTTCTCGCATCGTTCTAAGAAGTCCCTTTTTAACTCGAGTAAAGCCTACTATTCCTTTACTGGAGGAATGTTAGGGATTGAGTAATAAGAAAAAAGAACAAATTATACATCATATATGTGAAAAAAAGGTGTAACATGAAGAATTTTGATACACAGACAAATGCTATTGGAATCTCAATAGTTGACACGGACGGCATATTTGTATGGACATAGTTTCTTTTAAATTACATGAATCGGCACTGACGTGTATATGATATGTAAATTACTATATTACCGATATTACCACTGGACAAGCTTTCCAGAACAAATGACAGTTAATTTTTACGCCAGTTTGAAACGTCACTTACGATAGTCTCGAGAACTAATTTCGACGTATACTAGGGATCGGCAAATGAAATAAAATAGATGGAAGGGAAAATGTGCGTGGAGGTAAGGAAATGGATGTGCAAGAACCGCAACCTGCAGTCTTGACTTAACCCTACAATATGATTAAAGTCAATGTTAAAAAAGATTACTATGCGAAAATATCATTTTGAATCTTTACTTGTTTCTTTTGTGTGGTAAAATTTTTGTCGTTTTTGATTTTGTATATTGAAACGTTATTGTAATGAAGGTAAATATAGGATAATAAAGGAAACGATGTTTAAGTAAGTTGTAATTTTTACAATTGTTGGTTTTTGTTTTGTAGATTTTTGTAGATATAGTCACACACTCCCACTAATATAATTTCGACAGCTCTATCTAACTCACATAATTATGTACCCTCTACATTAAAAGGATCCCTAAACCGGTTCTTATATAATATTCGTTTTCACCAATCTAACGGTTCCCTAATAATGTCAAACATAGTTATGTGACGTTTTATTGTTTCCACAGTGACTATATTCGTTTCCAAAAGTTTATCAATGTAACAGATATTGTTCTGCATATTGTCAAAAACTAACATACAAAACTGTCCAAGCAAAAAGGATCCAGTGTTCGGCATTTAGTTTCCGAGATATACACAGTTTTGTACAGTTGGGTGAAAAAATGACATTTTGCGATTTTAATTGATTATTAATTAATGCTCAATTATCTACAAGTTCATTTAGTAAATGACTATATTATAATGTTTCTAAGTGGAAACAAGCAAGTAGAAGTGTGTGTTTTTTTCAATCAAACTTTAAAAATGGCTTTTCTCAAAACAAGCTTTTTCAGAGTTTCAACTTCAAATGTCTGATAAAAAAAATATGTGCCAGTTTTTGAATATTTTTTTAATCCTTATTATCAATTGACTATTTTCAATTCCGAATCTAGTCTTAACTTAATACCCCACTACTGGACCCTTTTTGCTTGGATGTCCACAAATAATACTACTAAGTAGTTATCTGACTTTTTGGCGGGAACGGGAGAAGAGATGTTGTCATTTTATTTAGATTTTCTATTTTTTACATTTTTGGGAGTTTTAAAGTACAAAAGTGACAGTTTATTGTGTTTTAAAGTTTCGTCTAAGTGAAAAGAATGGAGTAGGTCTAAATAAACATGTGTAGCTGAAGTTCTCGTCTCTTCCAAGAAGTCCTACAAAACTTCAGTTAAGTCTACTATCACTCTACTGGAGGAGTTTTACGGTAACGATTCTACATATTAATGCAATACGTGTCAATGGGAAACGCGCTAATCTGAGGCCATGCCATGAAGAAAGACAAAAAAATAGTTATCTGTGGAGCCTGTATCGGTCTGTGGACATGGAACTTGGATGTGTGACACTGATTGAAATGAGAAATACTCAGTGCTCGGACTGATACAGATTGATGGACACTGAACCTGAATGTAGGTCAGCAGACGCACGCTTATTACGTAACTTGCAGACAGCATGCGACAGCTAATATCGCACGATATCTGCTGTCAAAACGAGAATTTGCGTAATGTAATTTGTATAGTGGCGCTAAATCTACTGTGAAAAGTGTAATTTACGGTCATAGAATAACAGATACGCAATCGTCATACATGATACTAATTTTTTATTACAATTAATCACCGGTCGCGCAGTGATCGCGTGGCTGTCGCTGTCTGCAAATTTTTAGGTAATAACCCGCCAGATTACTTTCAGTAACCTTTAAAACCAATGGTTCCTAACCTTTATTGTCCCTTCACCGACATGGCCCATCGAGATTGGTAGGTATGAGGTAGGTATTGTCACATTTTCAAAAACTTATTGTAAAGGCAAGTTCATAAAATTATTAAAAAAAAAACGTTGGTTTTATGTAAAATAACTTTTACAAGGCGGTGCAGCATATCCGATTCTCTAGGAGTCACCTCTTGTCCGGAAGTGCTGCGCCGCCTTATTATCAGTATTAACTATCGATAGATCGTTTGTCCTTGTGTATACACCACATGTGTATGAAAAATCCTCAGCGAACGCCCTTAACCCCTAACGAAACTTCGTTTTACACTATAGGGGTAATAAGATGAAACATTCGCAAAGCGTGCTTCACAGGAACTATCGTTCACGCATTCTGACTTCACTGTTACCGTGTTTTAAATATATTCCGTCTTACTACAAAAAAGATAGACGGCGTAGACTATGTTTATATGTAAACACAAGCTGGAGCTAGTTTAACGTGTGACTAAAAGCACTGAAACGCTGTAATATATTGACACTAGCCTTTGCTAACGTCATTTTTTACATGTTTTTAAACTATGTCTATCTCTAAAACTGTGTTTACCTAAACACGTGTTAGACCAATGTTTAAAATATGTTTTGTAGTAAGACGGTATATGTTTATGTACGCGCCGGACTAATGTTCATTTTATGATAAAACTTTGTTATTGGTTACTGAAAGTTTGGGTTTATTTGTGTGCTGAAAACAAAGTTACTTATTGTTTAGACCTTGTCTTCACTGGTTCAAAATAATGGTATATAAGAGGATTTCCGAATTTAGGGGAGGGCTCGGTATTTCAATTCAGTACAGTAAAAATTATGTAGGTCTAGACGCAGACTTCACCCCTATACCTTGTGACCCGGGGCACAGGATAAAGCTATATACGCTACGGTATCGCCCACAGGTACGAAGCGAGCGTAGAGAAGAAGCGACTAAACATGAGTCTGGCCGATCTGAGCGGGTATTTCGATAATTTTTTTTTATCAGATAGTACGTATTTAACAACAATCTGTTTCATTTTCGTAGGAGTTCAATAAAGCGAAAAAGCTCAGGAATTCTTAGAAAAAAAAATTCTCAGCTCCAGATGGTCATATGGTAATATATTTTTTTAATTCGTTAAAAAATGTAGTCAGTAAATAGTAGTTTGGTTTCGATAAATGTTGAATTGAAAAAATTACAGCGAAAAACCTAACCTCCAAATTTTGTCATTTGTGTGGTGCAATTTTTGTTGATCGAAGACTTAAATTTAAAAAAATCAAATTCTAAACAATTGCACATGATAGTACAACTTTACGTTAGTAAACTAATTAATCTGTGGTACAACTCTTAACGAACGAAGAAATAGAGCTCTGATAAAATGCTTTATGATGTCGGAGAGTACCTACACGAACAATTTTACGAAAACTCTTTTTTTCACAAAAATAGAATTTTCTTGAATAGTTTTCAAAATTTCGCGCAAAAGTAAAACGACAGTTTCCAGTAGCCAAAACCAACATTTTCACCAAGTAACAAGTTTCAAAGTTGTTTTATGAAAAGTTATTATTAAATGAGGAAACACGATTTTTAACGGTTTTTTGCGTTTTTCTCCATGTATGAAGCATGAGTCGATATTGCACAAGACATCAATCGTAAGATAATTTTAATACCTAGAACTTTCCTATTTAACTTTTTTGGATACAAGCTCTACATTTTGTTTTATTAGCGAAAACCCGTTTTTGGACTTTCGCAAATTTTTTAAGTTAGGTTCGCCATTGAAAATCTGGAAAAAAACGTTATCTTTGTTAGAATTTATTGTTCTACAGGATCATTTTTTTTTCCTGCCTTCAATAGTCTGAAGCATTTCCGTAGATTGATTGCGCTATATTCCTGCGACTGACGTAGGCGGCTTTTTGACATGATAGATATATCTAAGTATGGTTGTGACTTCCACGAAGAATTTATCAAACGACCACACTACTATACACCGAGATAATTTGGAGTGTCCCCTACAAATAAGTATACAAATAAAATAGATCATGTTTTGAGACAAAAAAGTATTTACATTATTTATGAATTTAAGATTCGAGCATATTTTAGGGAAAACAAAACATAATAAACCTTCTGCCATCGCATTAAAAAACCCTTTCATACCTAATTTGCCCAATGCACTTCAGGTAATAAGTGGCTCTTTCCCATATTTTTTACATAATTGAGCATAATATATGTATGTCAAAAGCTCTCGCATATCTAGGCGAAAATGTGTGAGGAGAGTGATGAAATTTGAGGAAGTGAAAGTATGTACGAACCGCGACGCTTGGCGCTCCGTCCTCTCTGACTACCCCATTAGGGATACAGCGTGAGGATATGTAGGTACCTCCTGTTATAAACTTACTTTTTAAGATGTCGTAGTCGGGAGTCATTTGATTTGTGATACTGATTGTACAAATAGCACCAATTGTTGTTTTTTCCAAAAACTCCATCCAGAATATAATTACTCCAGTTGTTAAATCACATTCTAGTCTTATCTGACTAAATCCATATTTTAATGTGAATATAGTAAATTTATGCCATTCCATTGTTTTTTCTATGTTTAAAATAAATTTCTTCGGATATATATAAATTTGTAAAGCACGTTTATTTTTAACTTTCCTTAGTATTGAACGAAGGGCTTTTGACACGATCTTAAACTTGGCGTTAAATGAAGTAAAATTGTCGCTGTGCAAACCCAACACAGTCACAATATCATGAATTCCTTCTTGTGTATCGCGACATTTATTCAAGAATTTTACGTAACTATACTGTGCTACTGAAGACGACGTAAAATGTACACGATTTGTTGATAACTGCATTATTTTGGTTAAACAGTAAATAATATTAATTAAACTTCACAACAATTTTTTTGATATTTTAGTTATGATCACGTACACACTTGACGCGCGACAGCTTACTGGCCATATCTTAACTAAATTGTTAATGATGATGATAAGAATTTGGTGTTATTTGCTAATAAAGTTTATCTTTCTTATCTCGATTATCATTTCTTTTTGTAGGCGCCGTATGATAGGATTTCCTAATGAAAATAGAATCAGATTAAAATAAAAATTATCGACATTGCATGTAAAGATTAAAGAATAAGAAAGTAAGTACCAATAGGTGTAAGTGTAAGAGTACCTAAGTGTTGATTTCAGTATTTGGATTTTATACTCTAGGTTAATATAAATATTATTATCCATCAAAAATAAGCTATTTACTGATTTAGTCATATCTTGTACCTTGATCCTATTTTGCCTTATGCCTTTTATTTTTATGCCTTGATACTCGCCAACAATTAAATTTTGTAATAAGTATAAACTTAATTAATATTTTTAGTGTCCGACTGAGAAATTTTTTTGACCAAAGTTTTCACGACAAAAACGAATGTCGGTGTCTATCTCGGTTTCGACTGAAACCCTCTGAAATTTTCCTTTTACGGTCTACCTATGCAGTACACTGCAAGCGAATTCGTTCTTCATCCCCGCGTTCTATTGCGGTAGCAATAAGGTAGATTTTCGCAGTTGTGTTTGATCATATTTAAGCGCGGAGAAGTCTCGGCATTTCTTTTTTCATACATAACTGTAATTTGCAAGAAATCTACATTACCATTAAAAAGTTGGCTTGAGAAATTTGGGATTTTATTATTTCCGTCTATTTTAGTAAAATCATTTTGAAATTTTGTAGTTTCGACGATCCAAGTGAATTCTTGTGCAAAACATGATTTTCTCTGGATTCTTTTAAAATTGTGTTCCCAACTTTGAAGATTTTAACAACATAACATAACATCTTCACGCAATATCCCCAACGGGGTAATTAGAGAGAACGGAGCGCCAAGCGTCGCGGTCATTACACACTTCTTTCGCTTCCTCAAATATCATCATTCTCCTCACACACTTTCGCCTACGTATGCAAGTGCTTTTGACATTTCTGTCGGCTAACGCTCTGGCTATTTGATCTTCGTAAATCAGTCTTGGTCCTCTTTGGCTTCTTTTACCACTCACTTTTGCTCTGTAGCCCTTCTTCGTCAGTCTTTCATCACTCATTCTTTCCATGTGCCCGAACGTGCAATCCTGTCATACGGGATTATAAGACAAAGGTTTTACGTATTCAAATATCTAACTCTCGGTCTTCTTAGGTATCGAGATCTAGGTAACCGAATACATCAAAGTCTGCATAGATAGGCGGACTTTTAAGGTAACACTCTTGTACATTTTAAAATTTCGGTTCGTTTCAGTAAATGCAATAAAAGCAGTTATCTCTTATCTATTTCATAAAATAGGTTATTACGTAAGTTCATCTAAAATATACTATGTACTACTTGGTTATGTTATGGGGTGAGGTGATCCACTGCCATCGCATCGCCATCGAAGGCAGTACGAATAATCACGAACGTAGTGTCAGTTATATTATGAAGTTATGATAGTTAGGCACCTTTGCTACTTTGCAGCTGCGACCGAGTCGAAACTTGCCAAAAGCGAAAGTACGCCCAGATACGTTATTTTACACGAAAGAACATACACAAAGCTCACTACGATTAACGTAATATCGTGCGATATTGTACATACAGTTTAGGTATATTAGATTAAGATACCTTGCACTGAGTGTTCTGGTGTTGAAAGACGACTGATGAAATTTCTGGTACAAAAAATTTCACGACAAAAACCGAAGGCAGTGTTGCCAGCACTTTTACATCTGAAGCGTTTTCTTAGCCTTGATACATATTGTAAGTATCTATGGGCATTGTCAGGTGGATTGTTCACTCGTTTGTCTTACCAGTAGACAGTATAAAAAAGGAGGCACTTGATACCTTTTGAACCTTTGTTTTTATCATTCCTTTCATAACAGCATGTTTTAGGCCTTAAATACTCTCTATACGTAAATGAATCTTCACTCAAACCTAGCGACGCGCGACGACGCAAATTTCAGCACCCATTTCTCACTTCGCGAACTATTATTTCTAATACATACATACATGTGTATCATGTCATTCAACTTATAGTGGAAATTAAATAAATGGTTTCTTGTTCACTAACCTTCAAATTTCTCATAAAGCTGAAAATCAAGTTTTTCTGGAACAAACTTCGGTCGTACAACTTTGGTGTCTATAAGCTTCTCTAGTGTTAAGGAAGCCACTTTTCTCAGCACATTAGAATCTGCTACCGGAGAGTCACTTACACTTGAATGTCGACGATCGTTCTCTAAAATAGCTGTAAAAGATATCAACAATTATGTTTGAATTAAGAATACATCGTGTAATGATCAAATATAATGTTTAATTTATTACGTAGACATTTAACTAGTTAACTAGCTACAAAATTATCGTATTATATTTATCTTCAGAGTGAAAATTTTTTTATAAATACAGACCTTGATTGCCCTGAAGTTATAAGTAGGTAAGTAGATGTTTTACTATTCTTATGAACTGAATTATATAATTTATTAATTTAACCTATTATAATGGATATTAAATAATAATAATACTGCCTAACGACACCCAAATAAAAAAAAAGATATTTCAGGTTACATTTTCAGTACCTGATGCACTTACAATAAATATTATTATTATTCATGTAGATTAGAGGTTACAAACAAAGAATATGGATTACAAACGACCTTCTTTGTAGTAATAAGTGCGTAAAAAGTTGTGTTTCACTAGTAAGAATAGTTGTTCAATTATTACTTTTGTCGCATTCCGTTAAAGCCGAAAATTCATTGCTGACACATTAACTATTGCAATTGAGAGAGTATCAACAAACAGGTTCGATTTGAATACAATATACATAGTACCTACATTCTATGTTATTGTTATGTTCACTGTAATGTACATAATGTTGTATTATGCTGGTTCTTGGATACTTATATGGGTTTTCATGGTGTAAGTATATACATCATACATTGTTTCCACGATAAGAAATTGTAAATTGCTTAGTTAGAAATTTATGAATTGACGGTACCTTCTCATTGAATGATTGACAAACAATAAAAAAAAATCCACTTATATAATTACATGACTATTCTTTATGTAGAAAACTAACCGTTATCTAATATGGTTAGCGAAGAATCACTCGTTATAGGCGGTAACTCCACCTTCTTGTGTTTGGAGACAGTAAAAGAGGTCTGCGCTGGCGATGCTTTTAGACGATTCTCACGAAATTCGTGACTGCACTCATGCGTATTGCGCTCAATGTTCTGGCTTCGAGTAGTCGACAAAATAGAGCCCATAACCTTTTCATTATCGCTCCTGTCACTGCTTTCATCACATGTGTCAAGTTTTTCTTCTTTATCCATAAAGTAAGTGGAGAGCGAGGAGGCTGCGTCTGTCTCCGGCATGTCTATGGGTAGTGAGTCTGGAGAACGCGAGCGCTGTGCGTGTGCCGGCGCGTCCGCCTGCGAAGGCGTCAACGTGCGCGGCGGCTCTTCGTGCGCGCTGTCGCTCTCGGCTGAGTAGTAACACTGGTTGAGCTCGACGGCGAGCGGCGTTAGCGGTTCCGTGAACACTGACTCCGAGGCGGAGTCGTTGTTCGGTGAGACGTCCGGTAGCGGCGGGCCGATTGCGGGTCGCTCGAGGGTCGGTGACCGCGCCACAGGTTCTTGTGACTCGCACCTGGACACCGTTACATCGTACTGAGCACGCGACTCCACTTCGTCCGCCTCGTCCCGCGGCCTCGATTCCGACAAGCACTCGACCGTATCGTTATCTGACGCTACAATCGTATCAATGATATCGGAATCTGGTGTTTTATCAAACTCTTTGCTGATCACATTTCGTTTTGCATCACTCTTTCGTCTTGCTTGTTTCCTACTCTCCCTTCCCGGTGATTTTCTGTTTAAATTCTTAATGAAATGTTTTCCTTTAGCGGGTGATTTGCCCATTTTAGGTTGTTTTTCATTTGCTTGCATGTTTCCCATTTTTTCTGTATTGAAAGTAAATAGATTCCTAGGTCGTAATGTTATTGAGTCACTTTCTTTGGTAGATGTGATTATATATAATTTATATTGCTAATAACTATAATCTTTAAGATAACTTTAGTTTTTACTACATAAATGAAATAAAGTTAAGCAGAAACTCACAGCCTTTGTAATTGTTCTCACAAGACATGCGCAAACATTTCTGATCAATAATAACGATGCATTCAAATCTATTATTAGACATGAAATACTGCCACGAGATATTATATTTATATTAAAAAACGGTACTTTAAAATACCTATACAATAATCATAAATACCATGATAAAAAATAAGAGTTGTTTAACGAAGTAAGTACAAAAGTGCCATCTATTTGAGAATTGCCTAAAGAGTTACATCTTACGACAGAGGGCACTACAAGCTTTGCAGTTGTGTTACATTTAATAAATTATTATGAATGCGTATTGACACTGTTGCAACCCAAGACTAAAATTAAATTACAAACTTATTTTTGAAAATTTATTTCTGGACTAGCTATATAAATTTACTGTTTATATAAATGAAAATAAGCTTATAAATAATCTTCATTTTCATAAGTAGAATTTTCATCGTGCAGGTATAAGGTGCAGATGTTTAGAATGAAAATCAAAAATTAAAGGATATGAAAGAGGATTTAACTATTTTTCTAAAATATATAATATCAGGAGTAGTAATTAACATTATACAATCTATATTATTTGTATACATAAAAATGGATATATGTAAGTAATCGCTAAACGCCAAAGTTTGATCAATCACCATGAAGGTTGGCATATGTAATTAAGTATTTTTTCATGGAGAACATTTTTGTGCTATCTCCTTTGTTGTGATTGTAACTCGCCACCACGCGGACGAACTCGCGGCCAAAAGCTAGTGGTGCTGTATAAAAATCAGCTTTCGTAAGCTTGTAATCGCTTAGCTCGAAAAATAGCCGATCGATTAACTTGCAATTACACGCGCGTGTTTTTAAGAGTTCATTACCCGCGCGCTCTATGACGATAACAATAAAGTTGATTTTCGCAGTTGCGATTTTAGCGCGGAGAAATGTCAATATTTATTTTTGCACATTAATTCTAATTTGCTAGAAAACTACATTACAAATTAAAAAACCGGTTTTAGAGGTTAGAAATATAATAATTACCTATCCATTTTAGTAAAAATCATTTTAAAATTCTGTAGATTTTCATATGTGCAAAACAGGGCTTTTTTTGGAATTTTTATATCTGCTGCAGCTGCCGGAAAAAAAAAAATATTAGTCACAATAAAATAATTTCTCATATGGATTAATTATAGGTAATTCACAATAGGTATCGTCTATAAAAATAAAAATGTAATTGCTCATTCGTTCGAAATATTAAATTTCCGAAAGTATTTCTGCGACCATCGATGACCGACAATTGAAATTATAATGCCTTACACACCTTCCAATTTGTTGGTACAACTTTCCTAGGGATAGCTATACGAGATCGATTAATGGAAAAATTGATCGATCGATCTCGAGTATAGAATCGATTTAGTGAATTGATTGCGGACACCCAAGAATAGAGTTTTCATTATATTTGTATTGGTAAGAACGCAACTATAAAATAATGAGCTAGCATGAAATTTTTTAATAAATTATACATACACATATCGAACACTGCCGTTACCTTAGCGCTCTCAGAGCCAGATTTAGCGCTTTTTTGGGTCGTCTCACTTTTATCTATCCCATGCAATATTTAAAAAAACCCGTAGAACGATTTTTGAGTGTCTGTCGTCTATTCATTGGATCGATTCACTACTCGAGATCGAATGATCGATTCTTTCAATAATCGATCTCAGATCGCCATCTCTAGGAAAGTTGTTCCAACAAATTGGAAGGTGTGTAGGGCATTTACGACACGTTGCATTCAAATACGCGCGCGTTGTTATAAACTTATTGTACTCATATACTAGTTACTGATCCACAACTACATATGACTATGTTCAGCTAGATTTTAATAAAATCGAGGCGGAGTTATGGAACAAATAATCTTCTAAGCAGCTGTTCTTGTAGTGTTCTGCTTGTGTATGAGTAAATAATGTATGTAGGTCGTTGACAGGTCGATGATTACCACTATATTAAGTACTATATTTACTAGTTATCATGCATTATTTCAACTCGTGTTTCAAAAGATTTATTTCTTTAATACTTTGGTTTATATCAAAAGTATGAAAGAATAACAAAGATTTCTACTCAGCAATCAACATTTTAACACAAAACGTATTTTATCTATCACTTTTAAAAGTAAAAGTCGTTTACATAAAAAAAAAGGTTTGAGCGCCATTGCCCCTGACTATGGGTAATACCGCTCAGGCGAAGCGGTAATATCGCTCAACTGTTTACTTGAATAAAACAAATGAGATCCGTAAACTCTAATAAAATATAAGAGAGATCAACCTTAATCAACTAAATTAAAATATAAAACCACGAGTGGGCATTAATCATTATCCTTATCAACAGCAACGATTTTCATCTTATAGATACATAAGTAACATATGTATTCTTTTACTGATAATATAGATTCTTTGGCTGAATTAGCAAATGTGAACAAAATTATATTATGTGCGTTCCCTTATTCGTCATGGTTGCCAAAGAATAGCAATAATCATATTAAAAATTTAAATAATGTAATGAGTAGGTTGACACTTTGTCATAGTTATTTTATTTTTTTGGACACCAATAGGTATATTAGTAATATTTTACTCAAATTTAGACTGACAAGAAGTACTTTGTACTTGTCTAAAAAAACAAAAAGTAAACTAGCTACTTTAGTAGCTAAATGTATTAACTCTGTTATACGTACTATAACTAATGACATAATTAGAGACGACGCAAGTTTTAGTAGTAATACTAATAGTAATGCGGATAATATTTTTTAAATTAAGTGATAAGACAACAGAGAAACTACATTGTAATTTTATTATGTTAGCATACCAAAATATCAATAGTTTCCCTGGCAAAATATTAGATACCGAATTATTAGTAGACAAATATAATATAGACATCTTGTGCCTCACCGAGACGTGGTTGAGGGCTGATAAGATGTCTTTTAATGTAAATAATTTTAAGGTGACCAGTGTGTTCAATCGAGCGTCGACAGATGACGGCGGTGGTATGATTTTGGTTAAAAATTCTCTCAAAATAAAAAATCGCAAAGACGGTAGATAGTTGCTCGCTCGGTTGAACGTGTATGTGAAATGTCGTGTGCGGAGACGGATGATTACATATTCTTATGTGTTTACAGACCTCCCTCGTCTGATTATTCTAGATTTTTAATTTCTGTAGAGGAGAGTCTTAACATGCTTCAACGAGGACATAAGAAATAGCTCTAAGGAAAGGGAGATGCTAATTTCACTTTTTCTTTCATTTGATCTTGTGCACATTTTTGATGAACCGACCAGGGTTACATACCATTCGGCGACGTGCATTGATAATGTTTTTATGAATAAGAGCAGGATTAGAGAGCACAAAATTATTAGTCGTATTCGATCAGATCATAAAGCTCAATTAATTAAAATAGATTGCATGAAAAATAAATTAGAAAGTATAATTGAGTTTAGACCATTAGGCGGGAACCAGTTAAAACGTTTTACCAACGAAGTAACAAATTTAACAAACATCGTTCCCTCTGTTGGCGATCCAAATATCATGTATAAGAGTTTTTTGAAAAATTTAACCGACATATTTAATAAAAACTGCCCAAAGAAGAAAAAAATAATTACTGACAACAAGTTACATTTCTCTGATTGGGCAACAAAAGATATTAGAAAAAGTAGGAACAGACTTTATGAGTTGTATGACGAAAAATCATACACATCGGATGAAAACTTTCATAGCTATGTCCGCAATTACTCAAAAATATTTAAAAAGGTATCAAAGCACGCGAAATCAATTCATATCGACAATAAAATTAGTAAGGCAGATAACACAGTAAAAGCGATATGGAACACTACTAACACAGAAGTAGGGAAACAAAATAAGAAAAACGAAGACCTCTCAATATACATTAATAATAAAATCGCTACTAATAAAAAACAGGTTACAAATGGTTTTGTTAATTTTTTTTCAAATGCACCTGTACACATTACTAGTGGTCTAGCATCCTCTGCACATACAGCACGGGCACTATTAAGCCAAAATATAGGAAAGTGGTTCCCTAGTTTTCAGTTCAGGCACACGTTTTCATTTGAGATAGAAAAAACTTTCAAAGAATTAAAAAAAAAGAAAAGTGAAGATTTGTGGGGATTAGCAGTTCATGTACTGGCTAATATAATGCCAATAGTAACACCGATTTTAGGAAATATATTTAATAAATGTGTCGATCAAGGTGTGTTTCCCGATTTGATAAAACATAGTAAAATTATACCAATATTTAAATGGGGTAGTAAGTCAGATCCTACAAATTACCGCCCAGTGTCGATATTGCCAGCGTTGAGTAAAATATTCGAAAAAATAATGCTCAACCAAATGCTGGCACATTTTAAGATTTGCAGGATTTTTCATGGTCAACAGTACGGTTTCACGACAGGGCGGTCAACAACACATGCGGGAGCAAGCTTGGTCAAAAATATACTAGAGGCTTGGGAGAGGTCACGAGATGCCATTGGCGTGTTTTGTGATCTTTCCAAGGCTTTTGATTGTGTGTGTCACAAAACTTTAATTTACAAGCTGAAACACTATGGAATACGTGATAAAGCTCTCGATCTCGTGATTTCATATCTGGCTGACCGAGAACAAATAGTGAGTGTAAATGGGGTTACATCTGACGGGTCTAAATTAAAGATGGGCGTTCCCCACGGATCAATTTTGGGACCGTTCCTATTTTTGGTTTACATTAATGATCTTCCATTTATGCTTAAAGACCTTTGTGAAATAATATTATTTGCGGATGACACTATTAATCATTATTATTTAAAGTTAACAGAAAAGACATAGATATTAGCGGACAGAATAGGACCTTGGCGGATGTCTCGAGATGGTTCGCTGCCAATAATTTACTACTGAATGCACAAAAAACCAATTGTGTTAAGTTTTCCCTATCCAATGTACCCAAAATCCATAATGGACTGGAACTGGATGGGAAACAATTGGAATTAATGAAATCAGCTACTTTTCTTGGTTTAACAGTAGACAATAAGTTACAGTGGGTGGACTACATCGGGACTTTATCTAATAAGCTCAGTTCAGCAATATATGCTATTAGGCGCATTAGACAGTTGACAGATGTAGCTACGGCTAGGCTGGTGTATTTCGGATATTTCCATAGCCTTATGTCTTATGGTCTGCTACTGTGGGGATCAGCGGCACGAATGAAATCTATCTTTATTTTACAAAAGAGGGTAATACGTACCATCTACAGTATGAACGCACGAGAGTCGCTGAGAGATCATTTTAAAGACATTGATGTACTCACCTTACCCTCGTTATACATCTATGAAAACATAATGTACACTAGAAAAAATTTAGATCTATTTCAAAAGAAAGGCGTTGTTAATGGTGTGGAAACTCGTGGTCGTAATCAGCTAGTTATTCCTAAATTTAAATTACAAAAGTCAAGTGGTTCATTTTTGGGTAACTGTGTTCGTTTTTATAATAAAATTCCTCAAGAAACTACTGAATTAACGGAAAAGAGACTTAAACTTGTCATTAAACGCACACTGATTGGAAAAGCATACTACAAAATTAGCGATTTCATTGAAGACACAACAATAGACTGGAAATGATCCTCTCTGCATATGCATTTACTGGCTTTATAGATATTGTATTTTTAAATAACTATTGTAGAATTATGTTGAAAAAATGATACCTGACTGAGTTTCTTGACGGTTCTTCTCAGTATTCAGGTTTTCTTTTCGAACCGAACTAAAGTAGATTTGACGTTCAAAAATACCTTGCATTTGGGTTTACTTGAATTAATTGATTTGACTTTGACTTTTGACTTTGACTTTTGCAAAATCTCATCCAGAGAACACAACGTGCAGCGATACCACAATTCATTATTTAGTCCAAATTCTTTGCGAATATTGAACTTATTTTAATTTTTGTCACCCAAGTCAATTTCATTGTCACTGTTATCACAGTACAGATTTTGATTGCCAGAGAACTTTCTTGTAAAACTTTATGTTTATACGATTTCCGTGTTATGTTTTCGTAATTAGATATATTTCACCGCTTTAGCACACATCTAGTCGTCAGCGCTCCAGGCCGCCTTAGCGGTGGTTCTTTGATGATTCTGGACATAAGTGTTCAAAAATGTATACATATCACTAAGGAATAAAATAATGGTGTCCACTTGAGCGGTATAACCCCGAACGACCGTTTTAAATAAGGTAATAATAATAAAAAATAGTAAGATCTTGTAAATATCCATACAGTGTTTAACTTTACATTAAATTTTAATTATATTGTATTTTAATATAATTTGTATGCATGTAATAATGTAATAGTTGTGGATAAACCGTAATAAATAAAATAAAATTAAATTAAAGATTGGAAATTTATAAACGTACAGATACAACTGTTCAAAAATGACTACGTAAATAGAATGTTTTAGTATAACGGCTAACAAAAGTAATAATAAATAAAAACTATAAATCAGGACTTACCCACAAAAATTAAATACCAAAAATTTAATCAGTTCAGCCGCAAACTAACATTTTCGCGTTTCTCCCCATCAGTGTGCGAGCAAACTGATATCTACTAATGTAAGCTGTTGCCATGAATTTTTTATATTTACTGAATGTGTTTGTATGCATTTCATAAACTAATTCATTTAGTAATAAATATTATTTGATACTGCACTAATCTTTTTTATTTTATAACGTCATAAATAATTGACAAAGTAAATTACACATATAATGATGTCGCAGTTCCATAAAAATGGGAAATGCTTACATAGTGTACACCCACACCCGCATATTGTTTGTATGGAGAAAATTCGTCACGGCATCTCCTCTTCGTTTTTACTTCGTGATTGTCGCTGCCTGCTCTTGCGTCGTTCTACCTACACTCAAACCCGCGCGACGTGTTCATATGCACTGTATTTAATAAGTTATGATGGTGAGCGCCATTGCCCGATGAGCGCCATTCCCCCTTCCTCCCCTTACCTACTTAATTATAAATTATGTAAGGAACATTTTGTAGATTTTACTAATTTGTTTAAAGAAAAATTTACTACAAATTAAACTTTTAGAAATAAATTGTCCTAATTCAAAATTTCAGAATTTTGAGATGGGTACAATAATAAACTTAATCTATGTATGTATAGTATATGCATAGTATGTGCACGTGTGTATGTATAGTACGAGTTTCCTTACCTATCCACCCGATATCGTGAGAATATCCAAACATGTTTCTTGAAAAATCCATTTTATTATTTTGAATTGAGTTCCTTGTAGTAACTTGTCAAAACCATATCTCAACATTTTGAATTAGGTTTTATAAGAGCTCAGCTCCAGAGCTCCGTGGTGTATCTTCGAACTTCGTGCACAGTTTCTGACCGATACTTACCTACTGTGATCATAACATGACTTTCGTAGGTTATTTCCATAGACCATGATGAGGTAACATTGCAACCGGTGTACAACCTTTAATACAATAACTCTATATTTTCTTGATACGTGTGCCGTTTGTCATAGAGGAGTTTCGAGTGGTGTTTTCGCAGTTCTTAGAACCGATACACATGTAACCAGTTATTGCGATCTTCAATACATTTATATCCCGTTACGTTTGGGCCACCATTCCAAGAAAAACTGCTGTGACACACAGACAGAAATACAGACTGACAGATACCGCTTTGATCCCATAAGTGCTCCGTTTTTTCAATTTTGAAAGAGAACAACAAGTACTAGTATCATTAAAATATATAAACCGTTGAGGAGTTCTTTTATTTCATCAGTACTACATCATCATGGGACTGCGGTGTATGTGTATAAAAGAGAAGGTGGTATTATGTCGTCTCATTCGCACACGTAGCGTAGAAAGTGGAGGCCGGCAGCTGTCGAGAGAAAGAATGATCTAAAGAGCCAATGTTACGGACTTATTAACAATGACTATACAATTATACACCATAACCATCTTAGAACCAGAACCTTTAAAATAAAAAAAAGCGTAATCGAAATCGGTATACAAACGGCCAAGATATATCGTGTAACAAACATAAAAAAGTAAAGACACAATGCAAATAAATTGAGAACCTCCTCCTTTTTTTGAAGTCGATTAACAAAAGTTCTAAAACACAATAGAACAAAGTTCTTGCAATAAGGAATTATATTTAAGGTATCTGACAGCGAACGTTCCTTTCCTTTCTATCTGACGATAACGAGTTAGTTACCATCGAAGAACTTCGCGAAACTCTTATTTTATAATAATATATTATGTACGAGGTTTGTACCTGTGCTTGAACCAGGGGTAGCCCAAAATGAACTTTGGGAGCATCTGGTAACATCCGGAAACCAAACCAATTTAGAAAAGTTCGTTTCCATAATTGACATGGCTATATAGTCGGCACCCTCTTTTTGGAAGGCAGATTATACATTTACCTGGTTTTACTTTTCTCTGATGTATTATATAATTCTATTTTTACATTACTTAGATTAACTTCATGTAATGTTTACGTTTACGACTTTCTAGAATTAAAATTAACATAATGTACGTATGTATACCAATGTATTTGTACTATCGATACTTAGGTGATACTGGGTGAAATCTAAAACATTCGAAAAATTGAAATGAGGAGTTCTATTATTCTCATGAATAAGATTTTTATTTAGTATTTATTCTATTTGGTGATTTAAATTCAAAACAGTCATTTAAGAATCTAAAAATTAGAAATTCCAAAAGAGTAGTAAAGGTACTACTTTCGTCAAACAGACAAATATCTGTGTTAAAAGATAATTGTTTAATTTGTGTAAACTCAGTACCTACAGCATTATTATTTACTACTGAATGCACGAAACAAATCAGTTTTTTGTGCATTCCCTAACCAATGTACCCAGGATCCATAATAGACTAGAACTGGGTGGGAAACAATTAGAATTAATTAGATCAGCTACTTTTTTTGGTTTAACAGTAGATAATAAGTTACAGCGGGCGGATCATTTCAGGGCTTTGGCTAATAAGCTTAGTTTGCCGACATTATGCTATTAGACGCAAAGATTAGACGCATTAGACAGTTGAAATATGTGGTTACGGCTAGTTTACTTCGCAAATTTCCATAGCCTTATGTCTTGTAGCCTACTTCTGTGGGGATCAGCAGCTTATATGAAGTCTATCTTTATTTTACAAAGGAGAACAATACGTCTCATCTATTATTGTATATGTGCACGAGAGTCGCTAAGAGATCATAGCCTATATCCAGCGCACAACCAAGACGCTTCTAACGATATTTCATTTATTAATTTATGATAGGTATTTAAAATATATGCAGGAACAGATGAACATACATACATAGTATGCTAAAATGTTCATAGTTGGTTACAGTATAAGGTACCTAGTACCTACGTGCTTACGCCTTTCGTAATTACAATAAGGTTAAAATATAAAAACTTATCTAATTTACTTATCATATCAACTATAAAAAAAATTTAATATTAGACGCTAAATTGTTATAGGTGTAAAATCATTTTAAAATTATGGCCGTAAAAGAATTTTTATTTTATTATAACTTGTAAAAGAGTTGCATAATGCCATTCCTACAATTAGTATCTAATATAAACATATCGATTTTGTTGATATTTTTTGATGAAGTACTATAATATGACCTAATATTTTTGTGTTATGCTTCTGTATGAAACCATCTCGAGGCGAAAATTGTTTCAAGTGTTTTCCTTTATGGCCCCCCGAGGAAGGTGTGCAAGTACAAAGGGGCAGATTACAATTGGCAGAATTTCCAGCGGCAAATTTCTTCACACGTACTTACCTACTTATAGAGATATCCTTTATTTACTTATGAAAATTCAAATGTATTATTGCGCGAAATATGAAATAATACATATAAGTAGATATGAAAAAATACATAGAAGTACAAAAATAGATAAGTATAATAAACTATTATCAATACCATAAATAATAGGAAATGAATAACCTTACATAACACGAAGAAAATGATATTTATGTACATATAAACACATTAAGTATACGTATGTGAATATATAAGTAGAGTGAGTATATAAGTGGTAGAGCCATGCTGCATTGCAGTACGAATTGAACCGGCTCGCCCGGTGAAATACCACCCTCTCACAGAATATCGGCGTGAAATACCACCATCTATTTCTGTCGTGTTTCGTTCGATGAGTGAGAGTGCCGGTGGCCTCTGAGCTGTGGCCCATCACCCCCTCCCCCTCCTTTCCCTCGTTTCCTTATTTCCCTAAAGGCCGGCAACGCACCCGTGATTTCCCGGACGTTGCTGGTGCCCATGGGCGGCGATGGTTACTCTCCCTCCCTACTCTCAGGTGATCCCGCTTGTTCGTTTGCCCCCTCTTTTTATAATATAAAATAAAAAATGTAGTACTTACATATTCTGTGATTGAACAAATCTAAGTAAAAATTTCAAAATTCTGCCTCATTTCAAGAGCGAGTTAAATTTATTTCAGTCTCATTATATATATATATCTGCTTTTTTGATCTTTTAGAAAAATAATTTATTTATGTTAGTTTCTTTGATCTTTTAGATAAACAAGCGAAAAATGGCGCATTCTCGAACTTAGAATATACAATATACATGATAATTATGTTCAGCATTAATAAGTTACATGATTAATTTAATGAATTTTTCGTTATTCCTTTGTTTTTGGGTATTCAATATTCAGCTGAATTAAAAAATATAGATAGGTTTTTATAGATACAAAAACCTGATAAATAAGTCTGTTGGAGTTACTACTTACGCAATTACTTAGATAAGTACATAATATGTGAACGTATGTAAAATAAAAACAAGGCTTACGTATGTACTATGTAATGGGAACTTATAAAACACTCGCATTTCTAAGGTAAGGGAAATCTGGGTAAAGCGAACACACCGGGCAAAGCGAAGGCACTCCATCATTACTAAATTATTACCTACTCTGGCAATTACTATGTACTCATGCAAATGATATTTGGTTAATGCAACTCTATATCAGAGTGGCCATGCCACGTAACTTCCATGAGGCACATAATTATGTTTTCGTGAAAAATAGACAATAGATAGTACACATAAGTACTTAATATGTTGCCATAAAATATATAATATGGTGGTCATATATAGGCTAAGCATTTTTTCTTAAATTGTTTGACAAGAAATAACAAAAAAAGTAAATTTTTTAAATTGTAGTGACAGGTGTATTTCGTAATAATTTTTCATTGTTATTGCGAGTATATTCATTATCTTTATCAAAAAAAACCCCTGCAATATGTTGTTTTTGCACAAAATTTCGCTGCCTGCCGCTCTGGTTTCAACATCACAGTATCATGTCATGTCTTACAATGTTCTACGCCTGGCTGTATTCCACGATATGTTTATAGTGCCGTCACTTTTAGAAATACCATAAAATCATTATATAATAAAACTTTATTTACATTACGGATAAGACGAACGAGTTGATCCACCAATCCACCTGATGGCAAGTTGCTCAATAGACTTTTAAAATACCAAGACTAAAAAGCACTTCAAATTGCAAATGCGTTGAGCATTGACAACCCTAAGGAGTTCATACCGCAACCAGCGCCGGCTCTAGCTCACGTAGCGCCCAGGTGCAATCACCTTGGTCTCCTCTATTAGGCTATGAGGCTCTCCTCACCTCTAGTAGGCGCGTGAACGCCATCAAAATGGTTATATATACTTACAGTTAAATATAACATAACTATTTTCTAAATATAACTATTTTCTCCAGTGATCGGAAATTCGAGTGCAAATGGTGCAATTATAAATGATGTTGGGAAGCAATAGCCCGTTTACTTCGTTTGCGGTACGCCGCCATGGATCCGCAGGGTAGACTCGTGAGTAAAAGTATTTTTTAGGAAAGGAGTGCTTACAAGAATAAAAAAGCGCAACTTTGTGATTCAAAAATATATATTTCATTTAAAAACTAAATGTAAATCACAGGACAAACTAGGAGTTGATAAAATTTCGCAGACCCATACACAACATATAGTTCACGTTGGTAATTTTAGTTTTTTAGGCCGGCATCGGCCATAACACGGGCTCGGGGTCTTCGAGAGCGCCACGAGCGACGCCGCACACCCTACACCACAGGTAAAGCCGGTACTGACTGGAATAACAGCGCAAGCACTTCTGTTTGATAGCAAGAGCAAATAAGATGTTGGTAGGGATTCGGTAGAACGGTAATCTGTGGACGCTCCTTCAAAACGAGCTAGAAATGAGCGACATATACAACTAATACACAATATACAATTAAACATTAATATTAATAAATTATTTAATATAGAAAATTTAATACGGAAAGAGTAGAACATGAATTTTCAATGTAAACTATCAGGATCACGTTATTATTTGTGTCCCGGAAGTATTTAAAGAAATTAGTCTGTCAGTCACACACGTTTTTCTCGGAAATTATTTTTAACATAAGCAACTGAGAGGAACAGTTTTAATAAGAAAGACCACTTATTAAAACTGTTCACTTCAAAAGCTAATTTTTCGCTTCTAAAGATTAGTTTGATTAAACAAAAAAGTTTTTTTTAATTTGTAGTGAAGGATATTAAATAAATGCTCTCGTCTTTTAATTAATTTTAGTTAACTTTCATTAACTCTTTTTCGAAAATACTCGTCAAAATGACTATCCTCCACGACTACTCTACGAACAGACGAACACTTCCCTATACGATGCTACTTCGATGATCAACGGGCATTCATATCTCCTTGCATCAGAAAGTATTAAGTACTAATATTAAGTACAAAATAAAAGTAAATATTAAATTTATTAAATGATACTTAATATAATATATTTTGTTCGCGCCAATTTAACGAGTAAAGTCGAAGATGCCCGAACGTCATTGTACTTTTTTAATACATATATACATACATATAATCACGCCTCTTTCCCGTAGGGGTAGGCAGAGACCACTTCTTTCCACTTGCTACGATCCTTACATACTTGTTTCGCTTCGTCCACTTTCATTATTCCCTTCATACATGCTCTTCGGTTTAGGGTACTCTTGACCTGGCCTTTTTTCAAGACGTCCCTGATTTGGTCTCGAAACGTCCGCCGAGGTCTACCCCTACCAACACTTTCATTCATACTCGCCTTCTACACTTTTTTCGTCAATTGTTCTTTATTCATTCTCTCGACATGGCCAAACCATCTCAGCATACCTTTCTCAATTTTTGTCACTACATCTTCTTTCAGACCACAACGTTTCCTTATCTCATTATTTCTTATCCTGTCACTCAGTTTAACTCCTATCATACTTCTTAACGCTCTCATCTCAACTGCATTTATTCTGCTTTCATGTTTCTTCTGCCATACCCAACTTTCACTTCCGTACATGAGTGTCGGAACCAACACCCCCTCATGCACCGCCAAACGAGCCTTGTTAGACACCTTCTGACTGTTCATAAAGGAGTGCAAAGCTCCATTCACCATGTTTCCTGCATTCACTTTTCTTTCAATATCACTCTCACACTTTCCATCTCTTGTAAACTTTGAACCCAGATACACAAACTCATTTACTTACTTACTTTTTTAATGTATGAAATTTAATCGTACTTTTGTTTGTAGACTTATAATATAACACTCAAACCGTGCGCACGCATTTGTCCTTACTTTCATTTTCCTGGTATTCCTACTTAAAGTCTAGTGAATACAATTTCGTATATAATATTTTGTGCAAGCAAAATAGAAGTACTATAAGTAACTTTCATTCGTGTCCGTGTGAGACATGAAATTTGGCGATCGTGACAGGACACATAAAATCTAGACTAGAACTATTGGATGCCGGTTATCAAGAAAGCCGCAGCACACCCAAGTTCAGTTACCAGGAAATTCAAGGAATATATCATCTGAAGGTCTTAAATTCTACAACGCCGGTCAGCAATCAGCACCGCAGCGAAGCCAATTCAGATAAGTGCCCATTCCTTTAAAAAATCCTTTAACTATTTATCACTCATTCCAAATCATATCATAGCTAATTCCATCCTCGTTATTCATAATAGCTATCAATCAGTGCAAAGAGTGATATTAAATGTAAAAAAATTACCTACAAATTCATCGTATTAAATATTTAAATGCACCGAACGTAATATTATCTACTTAATCGTTAAAGTCATTCATGTAGATATAAATTCATATTAATTACTGCTTACTACTGCATATTATATATAAATAATTTACCATAAAAATAAAGGTTGAATTCCATCGTTATAACTCATAACAAGTTATAAAAATACCTTCAATTTAGTGTTATTTCATTTACTTGCTTATCATTTTGTTATCGTTGAGAAAAATTCATTATAATTTATTACAAATAGCTTACTACAAATAATAATATAATTTCACCATAATAAATTCAGTATATCGAAATAGTAAACCTCGTACTTTTATGTGTATTCGTGATTGCCCATACTCGTAGCTTCCTTCACGATAATTAATTTGTTTACTGCTGATTTTAAATCGCACGGCCGACTATTTCAGGTTGACATCTGCTCATCTCGACGTCCGTAACAACTGTGCATCTGATCATCGTGCATATAGATACCAAGTTAATAGAGTGTGGTGCTTGGCGTACTAGCTACTACATAACCAAGGGGAAGCGTAAGATAAAATCGCATAATTTTTCGAATAGTTTTCGTTGCATTTCATTCAATTACTTTGTTTCTTCATTATGGTTGACACTAAGGTTGAATTAAAGGACCTTATAACTAAAAGAGGGTCTTTTAAAGGTCAACTAACTAAATTCAAACATTATGTTGATAAAATTAGCAAAACTACGCTTAATTCGAAGCAAGTTATAGAATTAAATCTAAAACTCATTAAAATAGAAAGTTTATCAAACAAATTCGATGATTAGCAGACTCAGATAGAAGTCGCGAGTGACAGTATTGAGGATGAACTTGATGAACGTGATGACATTGAGCAGTTGTATTGCGACTGCCCAACAGATTTTAAGTAAATATTCACCAAGGCACTCTAGTCACTCCAATGAGTGTCCAAATACTTCTCAATGTTTTCATGATTTTCAGGAAAATTTTTAAATTACCACAAATACAAATTAACAAATTTAGTGGTTCATATCACAGGTGGATTGAGTTTAGAGACACGTATACTTCTCTTATACATAGTAACACTCGCATTCCGGCCATTCACAAGTTTCATTATTTAAATTCTTATTTGGAGGGAGAAGCCTCCAGAGTAATTAGCAACTTAGAGGTCTCTGAGGCTAATTATGACAATGCATGGCGACTTTTATGTGAGCGTTATGATAATAAGAGACAGCTGATAAATAATCACCTGAATTCGTTGTTAAACATCGAACTTATAACGCGCGAATCGGAAAAGTCACTCAGGTCATTAGTAGACCATGTCACAAAAAATTTACGTGCCCTTTCTACGTTAGGTCAACCTACCCAATATTGGGATACTCTAATCATACATATTGTTTCGTCAAAGTTGGATCCTAACACTAGTTTGAAATGGGAGGAGCATCATAGCACGTTGAGTGACATGCCTACTTTTGAACAGTTTTTGAAATTTTTAAATAACCGCGCAAATATACTAGAAACCTATATGCAAATTAAAGTACATAAAAACAAAAATAAGAATAATCATACACAAAATAATTTTAACAATAAGAAAGCACACAATTACACTTCCAATTTGTCTTTGCCTGTTTTCACTGACAATTCTAACAAACATTATAACTTTCCAAATAACTGCATTTTATGTAAAGGCGAACATCGCATTTATAACTGTCCTACTTTTTTAGCGAAAACTCCTGAACAGCGTATAGCTGAAATTAATAAATTAAAACTTTGTAGGGTTTGCTTAAGGGGTTCTCATAATTATTTCAATTGTCGTCTAGACCCATGTCGGCTATGCAAAGGACGATCACATAATTCGCTTATTTGTATGTCTACGTCACCGACTGGTAGTAATACTATTTCTTCGGGCGTACAGACAGATGTCGTAGTTAATTTCAGTACTCAGCCTTCTGAGCAGGTGCTGCTATCAACCGCAATGATCGAGGTTGTAAACCCATCCTCCCACGCAACCGAAACGGTTCGTTGTCTGTTAGACTCTGGAAGTCAGTCTAGTTTCATTTCAGAGTCACTCAGAACTAAACTAGGGCTCGAACCAATTCCTATTAATGCAATTAAGGTCGTGGGCATAGGAAATACACCTTGCACGTATATAAGCAATCGTTGTATAATCAAAATAAATTCATTAAATTCTAATTACAATGTGAAGCTAGCATGCTCTATTCTACCCGAATTGACAGGCAGAGTTCCTAAGTCATTCATAGATTTACGTCACATTAATCTTCCTTCAGGAATCTGGTTAGCAGATCCTAATTTCAATTACCCAGCTCCCGTAGATGTCATAATAGGAGCCGATCTATTTTGGGAGATTATAGGCTGCAATCAAAGGTCATTAGGCCCAAACAAACCATACCTGCGAAGTTCACAGTTTGGCTGGATTATTTCTGGCGCTATTAATAATAAAAAAAATATTAGGGAAGTGAATTGCAATTATTCAAATAATGTACATGTAGCTGATTCTCTCGGTAAATTCAGGC
Source organism: Zeuzera pyrina (assembly GCA_907165235.1). NCBI lineage: Eukaryota > Metazoa > Arthropoda > Insecta > Lepidoptera > Cossidae > Zeuzera > Zeuzera pyrina. The sequence goes on along the minus strand of OU015625.1, from coordinate 18,202,016 downwards.
TCAACAAACAATTTTCTAAATTTTCAGAATCTAAATACAATCCAAAACGTTTATTACTTAGCAGGCAAAAAATGTCACGTGAAAATTATTTTAAACCTCAAAGAACTTACTTGTCTACAAGTAATTTCTGTGAAGTACCTATAAAAGATTCAGTCAATTGTCTTGATAAGTCGTTTCAATTAGCAAAAGAAAGTTTTTTGATGTTAGAAAATCGTTTTAGAAAATGTATGAAGAAATATTAACTTAATTCCAAAATGTGAGGTTGAGCCGCCATCTTTTATATAGAATGTCGTCTTCATGGCTCATCTTTCTGATTTAGTCATTAATAATAATCACAAATTATTCAACATTATTAAATTTACATTTTAATAAGTTCATAAATTCATAAATTAAATAAAATAAAATTAATAAGTTCATAAATTCACAAGTTCACAACATAAAAAAATAAAATAAATCACACGTAACAATTATCAATCCTTTAGTTTCAGTTATCGATTTTACAAAATTCAGTAAGCTCACAAAATTACAACGTAGTTTTTCTTTCTTATTGCGATTTACAAACAATATAAAAAATAAAAATTCGAAATCGACAGGCTTTCTGACTGTCAACGAACTTCAAAACTCATTTATACAATTAGCTAAAATTAGTCAACGACAATCATTTCCTATAGAATATAATAAACTAAGCAATAATCAAACATTAGGTTCGAAATGTAATTTATTATCTTTGTCTCCATATTTGGATCAAGATAGTGTAATTCGAGTTGGCGGTAGGTTAAGTACTTCTAAATACACATTAAATAAAAAACATCCCATTATTTTGAACTCGCAACATAATTTTACCAAGTTAATTTTTCAATATGAACATATTCGTCAGATGCATGCCGGTCCTCAACTGTTATTATATACAGTGAGGGAATACATTTGGCCCATTAACGGTAGAATTCTTGCAAGAAGCACTGTACGCAATTGTGTTGTATGTAGACGACTTCAGGGTGAGACTTTGAACCCCATGATGGGAAACTTACCCGCTCAGCGTATTGAGCCTGCTTTCCCATTCCAGACAGTGGGAGTTGATATGGCCGGACCATTTTCAATATTAAATAGAAGGGGACGTGGCGCTCAAGCTTCAAAGTGTTACCTTTGTCTTTTCGTTTGTTTTAGATACAAGTGTGTTCATCTTGAGGCAGTGACAGAATTGTCTAAAGAGGCTTTTATTGTAGCCTTGCGTCGGTTTATATCTCGTAGAGGTAAACCCGTCGAGATTTTTAGTGATAACGGGCGTAATTTTGTCGCTGCGGCAAGAGATATAGGTAATTTTCTAAAAAATAATAGGCGACCACTGTCTGAGTTTGCTGCAAACGAACAAATTAAATTCAACTTTATACCTAGTTATGGATCACATTTTGGTGGCCTTTGGGAGGCTGGTATCAAGTCTGCCAAGCACCACATAAAGAGAGTCATGGGTAATACAAATCTTACGTACGAGGAGTTGTCCACACTCTTCGCGCAGGTTGAGGCTATACTGAATAGTCGTCCCCTGAGTCCCATTTCTTCTTCTCCTCATGATTTCCTTTCCCTTACTCCAGGGCATTTTCTGATTGGTCGACCCATCACGTCATTTCCAAGTCCTGACTTGGAGGACTACAAACCAAGCAGCCTCAATCGCTATGCTAGGTTCGAGAAGATTCGTCAACATTTTTGGAATCGCTGGCAGAGGGAGTACATAAGAGAACTGCAACAGCGTTCAAAATGGCGAGCCAACCACAACAAGCTACGAATTGGTGACCTGGTACTGATAAAGGAAGATCATGTTCCACCACTCAATTGGCCATTAGCTAGAGTGACACACCTAATCCCTGGACCTGACGGTGTTTGTCGAGTGGCTGATCTGGACACGCTTCGAGGCCGCATAAGGCCTTTTACTCGCCTCTGTCCGCTGCCTAGTACAGAAGAGTATGACGCTTGACGGTTGAGCCTTCAAGGGAGGGAGAGTTATGTTCGCGCCAATTTAACGAGTAAAGACGAAGATGCCCGAACGTCATTGTACTTTTTTAATGTATGAAATTTAATCGTACTTTTGTTTGTAGACTTATAATATAACACTCAAACCGTGCGCACGCATTTGTCCTTACTTTCATTTTCCTGGTATTCCTACTTAATACAATTTCGTATATAATATTTTGTGCAAGCGAATAGAAGTACTATAAGTAACTTCCATTCGTGTCCGTGTGAGACATATTTAATACTATATAATATTGATTTAATATTAAATAATAAAATCAGGCCAAAGCTCTGGCGTCATATTTCGGTTTCGGTTTTGCAATTGAGTCTTCTCGGTTTTCGTTTGAAAACCGAGAAGATGTCAACATTTATTGGAAACAATGTCTATTGGATAATGTTTATTTTCATTATTCGGTGACTAAACCAAAACAGCTGAGTTTTTATATGTTAACTTTTATTTTCGTTATTCGGTGATTGAACTAAAACATCCAGGAAAACTTTAACATTATATTACCAGTCCCTATAGGGTCCATGTGGTGGATTCATCTTCTTCTCTATACCTCTTTCCTCTTTTATATGAAAAGATTTGTGCGCAGCAATGAAACTTAATATATAATAGGCCGTTATAAATTAACTACAATACAGCTCAAGTAAGTCAAACATATCAAAAGCACATCAGGCGACTTTGTAATATCGTTCAACTTAGGAAGAAGAATTGTTCAATTCTTCTAAGTTAAGACAATATCTTATTTACAAATAGAATGTCTTTAACTTTATCCTGTTATTCATTATGGTGTTCATTATGTTCGTGCATGAGAAAGACTGAGGAGAGATACCTACCTAAAAGAGTCATTATCGCCCCTTTGAAGTACATGATCTCAATTAATTTGCCGTTAGATTACCGCCACCCTGCAAGGTCGACATGACGATTGAAGTATACCATAACTATATGAATGCTGCTTATTATGTGCAGGTATGTACATACTTATTTAAAAGACATTTCCATAGGTATTATACTACTGTAATTTTGCAGTGGGGATCAGTATCAAATATTTATTCGTTCTCTCCGTCAGTTCTAAGGGGCTCGTTATTAAGAACAAATATTCATTGCAAATACTCTACATTTTTACAATACTTTTGCAAACAGATGTATACTAATAAAAATATAGAATTACAATAAATTAAAAACGTGAGACTCGAAGTTGTCGTAAGTTATTGTTATTCTCTTATTCCTAAACTTAAATTGCAAAAGTTAACTAAACATTTAAAAAGCATTCGTTTTCTTTAGGTTTCCATATCTAGTTTCGTACTCAAAGGGTGCCATGCCATTACTGGGCCTGCGCCGTCTGCCTGTCCGTCCGTCCGTTCATCCGTCTGTCTATCTAAATTTTAAGAGGTTCTGTAAAGATTTTCTTACATATTATACCATTCTCACCCGGATGCCACAAAAAAGGAATGGATAAAGTAAATTTTGAAATTTATTGGAAATCTTTTTAAATAAAATTCTATTTTAAAAGGAAAATTGTAATATAATTCGACACAAATAAATAAACCAATACTAATTTTGTAAATAAAAGAGAAACAGGAAGATATCAAAAGTGGTTGTGATGGTGTGGTGTAGTTTACAAAAATCAGATATAAATACCTTTCACCTTATTCTTTACACATTATGATAAAAAAACACAACCACTGGCTATAATTAGATTATATTGTCCCATACTCCACTCTCGAATGTTATCTACAAAATTATAAGTCGACTTTATATAATTCTGCAATCAGCATCGTCATTGTAAATATAAGTTCTATAAACTCGTATGAAACTGGTGCGTCACCTTGATTAATGTGCTCTTTATCCGATTGAAGCCATTGCTCCCCCTTATTCTTGTCGAGGGGTCCATTTGCCTTGAAAGTTTGGGCGACATCAGTCTTCTGGTTCGAGCCTCTTTCTTTTTCACTTTGCCAACATCTTCTTTAATATTCTTAACAGACTTTACTTTTACAAAGAAATCAAATATCTTTTTGAGGAGAAAAATAATCTCTTCACTCCAACACAACCTTTTTTTTTCTCTAAAAAACCACCTCGCTCTCTTTTTTTTTCTCGTTTTTCAAATCCTGTTCTATTCTTCAAAAAAAAAACATATTTAAATTTTTAACTTGCCAGTTCTACAATTATTTTCTCTGACAACCTCTAAGCTCTTAAAAAGAAGGTACAATAGCGAAAAAATGTTACAATATGTAGAGTAATAATGAACATACCAAATTACATGTATAAATGAATAGATATGTATGTATGTATATACTTTTTACTTTTGTGTTTGAGCTAGATAGACACTGAATATTTTTGTTAGTATGATTACCAAGTGTCTTTATTGTATTAGGGTAAGTCCGGGGTAGTTGGCCATAGTTTTTTTTAAAAGCTGTTAAAAAAACCTTACACATTACTACAGAAATCTTTATTTATAATTAAACTTTAAACATTCAACTTTGAGATATTAAACAAAAAAGTAACAATTTCTAATGAGATCGTCTTAAAGAAAACGTCTTAAAAAAAATTACAATTGGCCATCTCTCTCGAGGTGTCTGGGTGTGATGGTCATAACATTAGAGGTAAGATGGCCATAACTTAACTTTAACTTTACTATAGTTTATGGTCTTATTTTTAATTTTTATGTATTTGTATGTATATGTATTTTAAGTATAATCTACATATATACATATCTTCACGTTGTATTCCTAACAGGGTAGTCAGAGAGGACGGAGCGCCAGGCGTCGCGGTCCTTACATACTTCTTTCACTTTCTCAAATCTCATAATTTTCCTCACACATTTTCGCATAGGTATGCGAGTGCTTTTGACATTTCTGTCAGCTAACACTGACTATTTGATCTTCATAAGTCAGCCTTGGTCTTACTTGGCTTATTTTACCACTCGCTTTCCTCTGTAGATTTTCTTCGTCAGTCTTTCGTCAACATCACTCATTCTTTCTATGTGCCTGAAATTTTGTCCGCAAGAGTGACACCGCAGATATTTCTAAGAGATCGCATTTCCACTGCATTTATCTTACTTTCACTTGATTTTGGGCATATCCAGATCTCATTACTGTACAATAATGTTGGAACTAACACCGCATTGTGTATGGCCATTTTGGCTGAGTTTGATATATTCACACTGCCTACTAATGCGAAAGGAGCACCGTTCACTTTACTGTCTCTCCATAACTAACTCACATCTTTCATCCCTCAAAAACGCACTCCCCAGACATACAAATTCATTCACTTGTTCTAGACATTTTTCATTTAACCATACTTCACACTTTGTCTGTACATCTTCCCTTTCAAACACCAGAATCTTAGTTTTGTTTACATTCATATTCAATTCTTTCACTTCACAGTCTTCTTTTATGCACGTAAGTAGTGTCTGCAATTCTACTTCTGATGGTGCTATACAGCATCGTCAGCGTACAAAAAGCAGTTTACCACTGTACCATCACATATCATACCACCCATACTACCTTTCAATGTCTGGAGGCTTTCGCCTTTTTCTTGTATTTATTAGGCATCTAAAACAAATATGAAAATGAATCAAATATTTGAATAAGATATCATATTGATAAATAATTATTAGCAGCGAACCACCTCGAAACATCCGCCAAGATCCTGTTCTGTTCGTATCTGTCTTTTCTATTTAATTATAGTGTGTGATAGTAATTGGGATGCATTTAATGGCACTTCAAAACTAGTGAAAATATAGACAAAATAGCTATGAATTGCTAATAAAAAAATAGAATGTCATACAATAAAATGTTACTCCTTCATTAAAAAGAAATTAACTTCAAAAATTTTAAGATGCTATAAAATAATTATTGCCAATAAAAAAAAATAAGCAATCATTTAACATAATGGATTATGCTATGAAAAATTATATTTTCTATAAACTAAATAAATAAAAATAAACAATGCTGGTACATCCGGCGCAGTGAACGGAGTTAGAGGATTATTATATTCCTTGATGGAGTTGATGAAATTGCGCACGTCTCTTCCTAACTCCTGGAAATAACTCGCAAAATACACCTTCTAGTATATATAAGATTACTATAATATATGCAACCAACAGCAAAAGATGAAAAGTAATGGAAGAATATAGAGATGTTTCGAGTTCACATTTCTCGACTTCAACTATCTCCTTAGATTGCGGACTCCTATTTCAGTACTGCTCGCCTTATCTTAGGACACGAACGACTATCAAGCTCTAGCTATGTAAATATATACTTATAATAGTTGTCTAGTTGAGTTGTCTAGTCAATAAATGATATAGGGATATACGGGGTTAATTAAAAAATATTAATAATCTCTTAGTGCAAAATTCCTGTCATCATACCTAACAACTTTTCTTCTACGACTTTTTTGAAAACCTAATACGTTCCTCAAAAAACATTTGTTAAGTTTTATTGTACTGTCTGAAACGTAATTACTCTGTACTACGTATTTCCACGGAACAGTTCAAGCGCAACGGGCCTCAGCGCCGCGCCGCCCCCCCCGCGCCCCACTGTGTGTTTGCCGCTTTAGAGACAAAGTAGAGTAGGTGCCATTTTCAGAAATATTTAATGTATTTTTATTTTTTTATAAAAAAAGAGTTATGAAATTTTAAAAATCATAGAACGAAAGCTGTTGGGGATAATGTTAAGAACAAAATACTAAGAGATTATTAGTATTTTTAAAATAACCCTGTATATTTATTGGAGCTATAGAATTAGTGATTTTATCTACAACTCACAATCTTTAAAATTAATGGTTTTCTCTATCAATTTGCTACTGTTCATATTAATGACATGTAGATACTTTAAAATTAATGTTATCCGCAATAAATTTACTATTTTTTCCGAAATGAACAGTGTCGCTATAAAATTTTGTTTACAGCTTTTATCACTGAAAATTTAATGTAGTGTAAAGTAAATAATAAGTAAATAAATGCTTGGGAGGCATTTGTGAAAATAAATACAGGCTACAGTTTAGATTGCTTCATGTTGGGTAGATTTTACAAATTTTTTTCCCACTTCTATTAGTTACTTTTTTACTTTTTCTTTTTTAATTTATTTGTTCTTAATTCTCATGCGCTGTTGGACGAATAAAAAAGAATAAATTAATGATAATGCGTGAAACGTATTGTAAATATTAACGTATGTAAGTACTTCTTTGTTATTAATAAAGATAATGTCTTAGTTTACTGGTTTTATTAATAGTAATACAAGTTATTAATTCAAAAAATTTCAATTTTTTTTTGTAGGCATAAAGGCATAAATACTTTATAGAATCACTTATTTTTTTTTGCTAATATCTTGTTAATGAAGGAGAAAAATTGTATTGTATAACATATTGTTTAATAGCAATTCATAGCAATTTTGTCTATATTTTCACCAATTTTGAAGTGCCATTAAATGCATCCCATTCAAATATATAGCGTTTTACGCATAATTGCATGATTGATCTAAATTGTATTTAGCGCAAGTAATTTGTTGGTAAAATAAGGTCTCGATATTTGTGAAAATATAATTCAAAAGAGGCGAAAGGAGACTGCACTTCGCGATACTCTGCTTTGACTAGCCCGTTAACGAATGCAGCGTGAGGATATGTACGTTTGCATGTAGAAACCACAACATAAAAATTTTACGCAAAAAGTATTAAATGCAGAAAAAACGTAATGGAGTTTCTGTATGAACACTCTTTTAGGAATACTTTTTATTTGTTGAAGTTCATGATGTCTTTTAATGTGCTTGAGTCTAGGACGACAAATCGTCCTAGGCTTGAGTGGGATAAATTGGTTACATACTTAGTTAGACAGTTTAAAAAGTCTATTCTTATAGGGGCATTCTTTGTAAAAAGGGGCTTTTTTCACTGGGACGACTATTCCTGATTTTTATATTTATTCATAATTATGACTCGCAGTTTCATTCGCGTTACAGTATGTTTCCAATACAAGAACTAGCTTAGAGCTCTGAAAATTCCTCTACCTGCCAATGAAAGTCTCGTCAAAATTGGTTCAGCCATTTCGAAGATTATTCCGGACAAATGAAGACAGAAGAACAGACAAAAATTTTAAAAATTGCGTTTGGGTTTTGGTTACACGCGAATAACCTTATAAGCTTATGAAAAAGTCTTAATTTCGAAATCACAGACGGACACTTAAATTTTATTTATATGTTTAGAACTTTACATGTATAATTTGATACGAGTAGGTAGTAGAACTCAGAAAACAAACGAAATCTCTGTCTGGGTGACGGGCTGCGATATTATGTACTAGACAACACAGATTCATTATTTAGTTAATAACGTAAACTATACAAGTAGACATGAGCAATACTGTACTACGCTACGCCACACAATTGCACCAACTTTATTTACTGCGCCGGATGTGTCGGCTCAGTCATTCCAAATGTGTTGGCGCATAACACACTTTGGCGCATAATACGTGCCTACGCTAAAAACAGCGGACGCGCTTTGCGACCGGCGGGGTTGTTACCTAAAAATTTGCACACAGCGACAGCCACGCGATCACTTCGCAAGCGGTGTTTAAATGTAATAAAAAATTGGTATCATGTATGACCATTTATTATTTTATCACCGTAAAATGTACTTTTCGCGGTAGATTAAGGGCCACTGTACAAATTACATTATACAAATTCTCGTTTTGACAGCAGACATCGCGCGATATTGCCTGTCGCCTGCTGTCTGCAAGTGACGTAATAAGCGTGCCGATTGTGCAATTTCGAGTTAACTCACAGGATCTGCGCAGTGAAATGCGCCTAAATTACTAAGTTGGCACAAATAATTTAGCTGTTACATTCCTAATATATACATAATATGTTAAACATGACGTCGTAGTTATTAATCAATGTTATGTAACTGCATGACCACTTCGAATTTTCTAGGATTGACGAGAGCTCTGCTTTTTCAAAATAAAAATGTACCAATCTTCAGAACATATTTTTATTTAGTTAGTTACTTCCTTAATTAATCTCTTTAATTTTACTGAATATTTAACTAGAAACTCGAGAAATAAATTACATATTCGCGACGAGTATTTATTGTTTGCAGATACATATTTCGTGTTAAATATATACATACCTACACAGATGATGTCGCACCTGAAAAATATGACTTCTTGTTCTAGCTGCATTTTTAAGGAACAAATATTATTGTAACTGTACTTTGCTCTGTCCAATGAACGCCAAACAATGAACGCCGGAAATAATGAACTTCACATCCATTTTCAGTGAAATGGAAAAGTTATGTAATTAGCCTTTAGCCCGCAGGCCCTGGGACCAAGAAGAATAATAGAAAAAATAATAAACAATTCACGTTATCCACATCAAAAGCATGAATAGAATATAAAGAGCTTGAAAACAAAAGAATCGTATGTACCCATATATATTCATATTGCCTATAGTATCTTAGCGACTGAGCTTCACTCGATGTCTTTTAGGTTGATTGTATTAAATAAAGAAAAAAAAAGATTTGACCACATTGCAGGATTCGAAACCGTCCATTTCGGGATGGTAGATAGGTAGATTTGTATATATATATACAAATATTGCTCGTATGATAGCATAAGATATAACATTACAAGGTTATTCTGAAAGGGGGTATAAATCCGCCAGGGTTTCAACGTGTCAATGTTGGCTTGCAATATTGCAAATATAATAATTACGGGATACGTTCATTTTGTTGTCCATACAAAAAAATATAATAGAAAAAAATGTACAACCCCATCGTTCATTCCAAATGTTTGCTAGCGACATAAAAACGCTGATATTAGGGTTGCCTCGCCTTTATTTTTTTCAAACTAAGTGTAGTTTATCTAATAATAATAATAAATAGATCTAGTGAGATCTATTGACTTTTGGCGAAGTTGTAAAATGAAAATTTTCCGTTGTCATAGGTAATTTAATACTATATCGTATTTAGACATCCTTTCGAAATAACCTTGTATATTTTGTATGTAGATAAGTAATATATGTCCTAAGTTGTACGACTTAGCATAACCCACAAAGAACTGTGCTGTTTAATACATAATAACATTTTAGAATACTAACAGCAAGAAGGAGGAACAGGTATTTTATTTTTTAGATATTTTTTTAACTCACTTCATGTAGTGTATGGAAGCACTTCCATAAAAAATTGTTTAGCTCAAAAATCAATCCCTGAATTAAACTGTGAATTGTTTTACTAACAGTTTAAAATTTTTTTTAATAAAATGTCAACTAAGAATGTTTCAAAAAGATAATGTTTTTTCTTGCATTCGAAAAACAAAATGGCAACCGTGACAAGATTTCTAATTATATTCGTCTACGCTCTTTTTGTGTGGCCAAAGGCAATTGTTATGCAATTATCTTGTTATAGGTATGAATTATTTTAATGTTTATTTTGGTCCCAGAATATGTAAATGTTCTTGGGGAGAGATTAATGTTTTCAACGCAATATTAGTAGGTACAGGTATCAGACAAAAAAAATAGAGAAAAGAACATAGTGCTCGTCATCTAGAAACGGATACATATAACCTCTCGCTTATTTAGAAGACATTTAGCGACTTTAAGCAGCAAAAGAAATATAACCAAAGAAGGAAACGCTCGCCTGACTTTGAAACCAAGGGCGTCGCCAACGGGGGGCAGGGGGGGGGGGGGGGCAGTTGCCCCCCCTAGAGATCAAATGTAGCTAGCCGTAAAGCGACCGAAGTGCGAGCAATTGACTTCCTTACCTATTAATAAATTCCGCATCGCATGACAAAACGTAAATAAATTCACAAGGTTTAATGTATATTGTAGAAAGTATTGAAATATTCAGAATAACATTCAGATTTGGACATCCGTTTTTAAAATCGCCGCCATTTTCATCACGACTATATCAGATTTGCCAAAACGCAAGGCCATTAAACAGTGTAAAAATATGTAGATAGGTATGGTGTGTGTGTGCATTGCATTTCTTTCTACGACAGCCGTTCACCAGCATTCACGTTAGTTTTGTATAATTTGTATGCGACATACCAAAATAAAGTAGAAGTTATTGTTACGAACATACAATTTTAATTGGTTTTGTGGACAATGCCATCTGTAAGTGTTCATAAGAAACACCTACAGTTAAATAAATCGACTACAATCCTTGTAAAACCTAGTATTGCTACTCGACGCCAGATGGCGCTTGTTCAATGAACTCTCTGGAATTTGGTAGCAGTTACTAGACCAGGTAGAATGTTACCGTACATTCTAGTATGATGTTCGTTTGGGTATACAAAGACGTGAGCCGCTGCGAGCGAGTCACTTTTTAATTGGAAGCGATCAACGAAACAAGCTAAACAAGCGAATTGGAAAGCGAATATAAGACTACCGGCTTGCCTGTGTTAGTCAATATTGATTTATATTTATTAAATAATAAGATCTCAGTGTTGAGTTGTGAAGTTTCTGAGTGTGTCTCCATTCATCATCTTATCAAAATGGACATCAGAAAGTTTTTTGGTAAGTTATGTACTGCTTTAATCTTTGACTTGGAGCTAGTATTTTTATTTTATTTCTCTTAGCTAATAGCTTTGGTAACGGATATACTAGCTAGAGACGTATAATAATCGTTAAGAATATCATTTTTAATTTTATCTGGCATATTTTTGATGTGGAAAGAAAAGATCTATTATGTGGAAGGGATATGTTAAGAAAAACTATTATTTTATCAAAAACGAGTTTATTGATTCAATCTCTATGAATTTAACGTTAACTAAACAGTGGTTTCGTTTTCAGTAATTAATTATGAAAACAAAACATAAATTATATTAGTGGTTTAATTAAATACAAATTAAAACAGATCCTTGATATAAATAAAGCTAAAAAATACAACTGAGCATTTATTTTCATATTTATAAGTAATTGAACAAAACAGCTCTCCCGTAAAAATTTAATTAATTACATAAAGTTTTATCAAAGCGTTTTGTTTTGCAGGAAGTTTGAAACGAAAAAAAACTGATGGATCAAGTAGCAACAGCGATGAACAGGACAAAGTAACGACCATATCGCATGTGTCTTCATCGGTCACCACAACCACAACAGGTTATATTCAGCCGCAGGAACTACCTAGACCAAGTTCCTCTAGATATCTGGCGCGGAATCCTGATTCATTGATGGATGATTGCAATGAAAATGATATCGGGCGATATGTTGGAAGGTCACACATGTTATCAACCGAAAAGAAGGAATTGATTGAAAACTGTTGGTCCCCTTCCGCGACCTATAACTTTGCGGAAGATGCAAAACATTTAAAGAGAAAATTTAATTATTCTTGGTTGGAAACATACTCTCCATGGTTGGTATATTCCAGGCACCAAAAAGGAGCATTTTGTAAATATTGTACGTTGTTCCCACCAAATCCAAATTCATTTAGAGGCATATTGGGATCATTTACTATAAGGCCCTTTTGTAAGTTCAAAGATATTCACGAGCAGTGCAAAAAGCACATTGAAACCCACTTCCATAAGGAGGCATTGAAAGCTGCTAAATCTTTTCTCGAAGGTGTGCCTGTCGATTTGCAACTGAACAAATATTCCCAGGGAATTATTGAAGAAAATCGCAAAATTATAAAATCTCTTGTTTCCTGCATTACGTTTTGCGGGTCACACGACTTAGCACTGAGAGGCAAACATTATGGTGAAGGTATTCTCGAGGATTTATACAGGCTGCGAATTGACGCGAGAGATTTGATTTTAAAGAAACACATTGAGCAAGGGAAAAAGAATGCAAGCTACCGTTCAGTGGATATTCAAAATGAAATTATTGGTATTTGTGGAAGCGTTATTAAGGCTGATATTATGAAAAAAGTGAAAGAAGCAGCAGCATATAGTGTGCTAGCAGACGAAACAGCTGATATGTCTGGCACTGAACAAATATCGATTGGGATGCGATATTTTGATGAAGAAACACAGGAAGTACAAGAAATGTTTGTCGGATTCATTGAGCTAAAAGATTTGGATGCGAAATCGATTGCACATAGCATAGATGAGTTTTTGACAAAAGAAGATCTGAATATAAATAAATGCGTTGGTTTTGGTTTTGAGGATTGTTCAACGATATCAGGAAAAGACGAAGGGGTACAAGCGATCTTACGCAAAAAGTACACCAAAGCCCTCTACTTTCATTGCTCGTCCCACAAACTGAATCTAGTTATCAATGATCTAAATTCACTTCCTGAAATTAGAAATGCCATGGGAACCACCAAAGATACTATAAACTTTTTTCGGGAATCAGTTTTGAGGAGGAAGTTGATACCTAATATTTCCAGACTTTGCGAGAAAAGATGGAGTGAGAAACACAAAACCATCAGAGTTTTTAAAGAAAATCTTCCAGTAATTCTGGAAGCCTTACAAACATTATCTCAGGAAGGAAATAGTGCAACTCGGAAAAGTGCCTTCCAACTACATGCGGCTACTTCCAGAATTTCTTTCATTCTCGGGATTATGTTGGTGGCCAAATACTCGGCTTTGATGGAACCCGTTGTCAACGTACTCCAATCTGTAGCTTTGGAGGTGGTCAAAGCCTCGGAACACGTTAAAAGGATTTTACTTTTAATTAAAAACCACCGTGAAAATCCGGAAAAAGTGACAGACGAAATTATAAAGGAAGCTACTGCTGTTGCGGAGAAAGTCGGACTGGAGGAGGAAATTACATCAATGCCGCGTATTACGGGGAAACAACGTCATAGAAGCAATCATCCAGCAGAAAGCCCTTCACAATACTGGAAGAGGTCTTTAGTAATACCATACTTGGAATCAATTATCACCTCCCTTGAAGTACGTTTTGCTGAAGAAAACACGCCATCATTCGTATTATCTAAGTTACACCCGGCGCAGATGCAAAAGATGACAACTGAAAATCTGAAACAAACTTGTGAATCTATTGCCCAGTTTTATGATTTACCGAACATAAAGAATGAAATCGAACTTTGGCAGCAATTGTCGCACGATAGGCTTAATCTAACAAATCTAACAGTTGTTGATGTCCTAAAAGAAACAAATTCCTTCTTTTCCGAAACGGAAAAAGCATTGAAAATTTTGATCGCTTTACCATGCACGACTTGTACAGTAGAGCGATCCTTTAGCAGCCTCAGAAGACTAAAAACATGGCTAAGAAGCACCATGGCAGAAGATCGCCTTAATGATCTGGCCATGATGAGTGTACTCAGAGCTATAATAAATAAAAACCTAAATAATTTTAATGATAAAGTGGTTGAAAGTTTTGCAAAAAATCCCCGTAGGTTATGTTTTAATTAAATATTATTTTTGTTAAAATAAATAATTATTACTCTGTTTAAAAGTTTGATTTAGTTATTGTGCTGTCGAGGGTTTGTGAAGTTCTATTCATTGATATTAGAATCGTTCTTATTACAATCGTCATCGAGGCAAAGACTTCCAAAGTGTAACGCTTCATGCTCTCGGCGTTCATATTTTTTATCCTCCATAATATTGCCCCCTTAGTCATAAGCTGGCGACGCCCTTGTTTGAAACTATGTAATGCGGCATATGTAAACGTTGCTATACTTAGCCCTGGGATGGTTCGTGTCTCCAGGCTCACGAAGTGTGCTGAATTGAGATTGATCATATCGAGCCTGGACGATTCTGTGACGGCTGACGACGATTCCGCAGCCGTAATGTGGGTGGGGGGGTGCGCCACTGAGTCGCTTAAGGTGAGCGAGGTCCGTCGTACCCTCTCGGATCTGGGCTCGGCATGGGTTAGGGGCCCGGTAGAGGCAGCGAGAAAGGTAGCGGGTGTCCGCTTATTGATAGGATGGATCTCGGCCGGGGTTCAGCTCCTGGATCCGAGACCTCTTAGGTGCTATCGTTCCTTGCAGGTCAGACACGTACGGGTGGTCGGCACGTCAGAGGTGGATCGTAGCGGACAATGTTTCCGTTGCGGTCAGGATGGTCACAAGGCCGGTACGTGCACGGCGGCACCTTACTGTACGTTGTGTGCCGCCGACGGTCTACCGGCTAACCACCTGTCGGGAGGAAAAACTTGTGCAGGGGCTAGGCCCAAAGAAGGCATGATGAGGTAATAACTGCCGCTGCTCCGTCAGCATCTAACTAGACGGAGGAGGACGGAATGGCCACTGATTAATGGCCTTATCAGGGGCCATCCCTTTGGGCGAGTATATGCTCCGCCGTTATGCCAGTGGAGTGCCCTTGGAGGCTTCGGGTGACTTTCGGGGGAGAATCAACCCTCAGATAGCCTCGAGATGGTGCAGACGGTGTGCCCGCGTGCCTCTCACGTGATTCAGGGCGGGAGTTATGCCCTTTCATCCACAAACGAGACGAGACCGGCGGTATAGGCCTGGTTGCTGCCTGCCGGGGTCGCGGAAGAATGCGAAAGCGCCCCCGTTGACAGTGTTTTAGGCATTACGGCTCTCGAGGAACACCGTCAGGTTTTAGTGGGTAGCTCGGCATTGCACCTTCAGCCGTAGAGCTCCACATACCCCCCCTCGCCACCCCCCTAGGCCGGACCAGGATGTATAAAACATTTCCTGACGCAAAAAAAAAGAGAAAAAGGGTTGCTGTAATTAAGAAAAGTATTAAGTTTCCCTTCTCTTTTTTTATTGTCTCTGACAGCAGTCCCGCAGGTGCAAATGGCAATTGAGTATTGATTATATTGATGGAATGTACATTATGTATGTTTGTGCTTTGTGCATTATAAAGTAACGCATATAACGCAGTTTAAGACGGACAAACGCGAGTGTTCTTATGGGTTCCTTTTTTTATAGTGTATACGGAACCTTAAATAAATCATAATATGTTTTAAATACCCATTATTCAATTTTTTTCTCATTTCTAATTTTAGATTATAGATCACTAAAATAAATCGACTGTCGTACGGACAAAGCGTCGATAGACGGTGAACAGAGGGATCGACAGACAGGTTGAAGGAAAATCGTAAAAATGACATGAAGAATTGGGATCCAATAAAGGTGGAGAATCTCCGATACAAACAATGATGACTATCGCGCTGATATATGGAGGACGGTCATTAGCAATTCAATACACTATCGTCATTATAGGTGGAACAAGCCCTCCTACACTTTATGAACTTACGAATAGCTGTACACCCAACACATTAGGTGGTCACTTTGGCGATCTTAATTAGTTCCAGCGTTTATTAAGGAAAAATTTAAATGTAGGTACCAGCATGAAGGCGACTCACAAACTCCAAAATTTCAAATATTTTGTATCTGTAGTTGAGGGATTTTTGTGTAACTACATGGAGAAATGAAGTTCCACAGACAACAAATTATAAACTACGCACCTAACAAGAACAGGTTACGGGTAAATCTAAGAGATTTATCCCTGACGATGTACGTTTTTCTTGGCTTTGAGCTATCAAAAGAGACACGATCAGACTTTACGTACTGTTGGCGACAATATTGCAAACCGCTCTCACAGTTATTCGATGTTGACTCTCAGCTACGGTATACGTATACGTATATGTACTGTATACGTTCTAGATAACATGACTACGTAATGTGAAAGAGTTATGTATCTAAACCGCGCGGACGAAGTTGCGGGCTAAGGCTAGTTACAAATAAAAATCGCCCACCAAGCCGCGAGGTTATTACCTAAAAATTTGCAGACAGCGACAGCCACGCGATATCTGCGCGACCGGTGACTAATTGTAATAAAAATTGGTATCATGTATGACGATTGCATGTTGGAGGGGTGCGATTATGCAATGCTGGTTCTTTAATAAAGGTTTCGATATCTCGAGATAATAAGTGGACTGTATTTTTGCGGTGAACTTATAAAACCATAGCTGCTTGTAATAGATATATAAAAACTGTTTCCGAGCACTTGTAAATCACGTACAGCTGCACAGGCATGGAAACAGAACTGCAAAGGGCTAATATTTAGGAAGGAAAAACAGTTCTGTAAGGATAGAAGTAATGCACACTTACCTATTCGTAGTCCGGTGCTTGCAGCCTTTGTGATCCAGTCCCCGGTCAAGCTCAATTGCCTGCAGTTCTATATAATATATAATTCGCTTGCAAAAAACAAGAAAACAACACACAACGTAGTCACTTGCGATTAAAGCAAAACAGTTTACACAAATAATAAAGTCGGGAAGCACGTGCTGTCGTTGCTAGCGGCGCGGTAGTTATTTTACACGATTTAACTTGATGAGTTAAAGTTCAAGATTGGGTAGATCACATATAGCACTCGTGTATTATAATATATGCACGGACAGTGTGCATTGTAGGAAAGGGATAGATGCGGAATGGGAAGCACAGTACCGATTTACAAGTGCATTACGTGTCGAATATAAAATGATTCACTTTTAAATCCACCATACCCTCGGTCTTGAAGGAACCCGTTCCTTCGAAATAGCGAAGAAAAAAAAAGAAGTAGAGATATGCGAATAAATCTATCCATTGGGAATGCGTAAAATCTATGCATATTGTAGAGAAATAAAAATAATAACAAAATAAATAAGTGCGGGTTAAAGAATAACATTAAATATAGCGTAAACTTCAAATTATGCGAAACAGTAACTTAAATTAGAGATCAATTGTGTGTTGGCAGCGGGCACAAACGCACAATCGGCCGGTCGTAAGTTCCCGACTTGGTTTTAACTTGTGCGACTCTGGTCACACCATCCTTACCAGGATACAGCCGTGTTATGACACCTAGCGGGCACTGTAATGGCGGAATATTTTCAGTGTCAACTAAAACAATAGTTCCTACTGTCAACGGATTGGATGCCGTATTCCATTTCTCTCGCACCTGTAGATTGTGGAGATACTCTGACCTAAATCTTTTCCAGAAGGACTGTACTAATGAGTATGGACTCATGGATAATGGACTGTACTAATGAGTACGGACTCATATTCGCTCATGGGAGCGAAAACCTAGACAATAAACTTATTCGTTCTTTATTTAAATCAGCGGCAGGAAGAAAATTCAAAGGCGCGGTGCTAATAAAATGAGCAGGAGTTAAATCGGTAGGTTCCGATGGATCGGAACTCAAAGCATATAAAAGACGACTGTTTAATACAGCCTCGATCTGATTTAAGACCGTAAGCATTTCCTCATAAGTGAGGATCTGTTTACCTATTACACGAAAAAGTAGTGATTTTACACATTTAATGTTTGACTCCCATATACCACCAAAGTGACTAGCGGTTGGGGGGTTAGTGCGCCATGTAATGCGATGTTTAACAAGTTCATCTTGAAATGTTTTATAATAATCATTACCTTGCAAAAAAGAGTGAAGCTCACTTAAGTAGGCTTTAGATGCGATAAAGTTTGTTGCATTGTCGCTATACATAAACTTACATGGACCGCGTCTAGAAACAAAACGTTTAAAAGCGTCTAAAAACGTAGCGGAGCTAAGATCAGACGCAAGTTCTATGTGAACTGCTTTAGTTACAAGACATATGAATAAGCATAAATATGCCTTTTGGCTTCGCACACCCCGTCTCCTAGTTAATGTTACATACAAAGGCCCTGCGTAGTCAACGCCTGTGTGCGTGAATGCGTTACACTGTTCCAAGTGACACTCGGGCAAATCTGACATCAGCGGAAACATAGGTTTAGGATTTAAGCGATAACAATTTATGCATCTATATATTCGTTGTTTAATAATACGACGGATGGACAAAATCCAATATTTTTTTCTCAAAATGGATGTTAAAAGTTGCGGACCAGCGTGACAATGCTTGCGGTGATAAATATCAATTATAAGATTAATAATATGACCTTTTTTCGGTAATAGCGCGGGGTGTTTATGTTCATAATCTAACGACGAGTAATCCAAACGACCTCCTACTCTCGATATGTTATCATTAGAAATAAAAGGTGATAGTTTGCGCAGCGGAAATGAGCATAACTTATTATTTTTAAGGTTTTTAATGTCATTACAAAATGCATTATTTTGTACGACTACAATAAGATACTTCTCAGCGTGATCCATATCTTCAGCGGTTATGTTAATTTTAGATTTAATCTTTTTAATAAATTTTAAAACGTATACAATTGAGGGAAGTAACTTATTGTAACAAGAAAACCTATTAGCGAGTGCGATTAGGGGATGTTCATCAGAACAACTAATAACATGAGAAACGGTCTTCTCTTCAGGTAAACGAGGTTTACCCGGTACAAATTTTTTAATTGGCCAATCGTTGAGCGGCAACGATAGCCATGCGGGACCATGAAACCAGAGATCATGAGACAAGAGTTGAGATGGTAAAAGAGAACGAGATATACAATCAGCGGGATTGTGATAACCTGCAATATGATAAAACTTATCACAAGATAAAAAAGATTGAATCTGTGATATCCTATTGGCTACGTATGTTTGAAACCTGTGTGGCGAGGCGTGCACCCAACACAGTGCGACTTCAGAGTCAGAGAAAGCGAAAATATTATTTATACTGTGTCTCGCGGACAACGTATTATATACAGAATGAACCATTTTTGCGAGTAATACTAAAGCGTTTAACTCCAGCCTGACTAAAGTTACAGTGGACTTAGGGGAGGCCACGCGAGATTTAGAACAAACGAGTGTGACTTTAGGTGGTTTGTTGTCATTTTCGACATGTAAATAAATAACACAACCAAACGCCCTTTCGCTTGCATCTGCAAAAGCGATTAATGATATCCGTGAGTTTGTTTCCACCTTCATAAAACGGGGAAAACGAAGCTGCGAGAGAAGCGGTAGCTCAGAAATATATCTATTCCATAAATTTATAATATTTGTGGGTGGCAATTCATCCCAGTCAATGCGAAGTAACCATAACTCTATAGTAAGAAGTTTTGCAAATAAAATAATTGGACCGACCAATCCTATAACGTCATATAGACGTGCGGTTGCCGACAAAATAGCGCGTTTAGTACAAGTAGGTGGCGGTTGTACAACAATAAAAATAAATTCATCAGATGATGGAAGCCAGCGGAGACCCAATATCTTAAACCCGCTTCCGTCATCGAATGAAACACAATCAGTCTGGCGGTGCGTCTCTGGTATGTGCGTGAGCAGCTCACGGGAGTTGCTGGACCACTTCACAAGGTCAAATCCACCGGACTTGAACGGCTGGATCAATTCGGCGGCTATCGCAACTGCTTCTTGAACGGATGAAGCAGAGGAAGCCAAATCGTCCATATACAAGTCTCTCTCAACCACACTAGCCGCGAGAGGCCACTTATCTCTTTCGTCAGTTGCCAACTGGCGAAGAGTGCGAAGCGCGAGAAATGGAGATGATCTTAATCCAAAAGTGACGCGATTAAATTCAAAAACGCTGATAGGTTCGTCCGAGGAAAAGCGATATAAAATCCTTTGGTATTTACGGTGCGGTGCATTAATATGTATACGTAAGTACATTTGTCTAACGTCAGCGAAAAAGGCGATACGATAAATATGAACATTTAATATTATATTAAAAATGTCCGACTGTAGATTACAACCGGTATATAAAATATCGTTTAGCGATACACCCGAATCCGTATCGGCGCTGCCGTCCAGTACGATGCGAAATTTCGTGTCGATTTATCGTTCCGTTTTACTGGATGGTGCGGTAGGTAAAAACCTGTCGACGCGATTTCCTTTTGAGGAACTTTAGAAAGAGTGCCTTGGTCTAAATAATCAAAAATTATTTCATTATATTTATAGCGCAAGTCAGGCGATCTGTTAAATTTATTTTCGAGGGATAAAAACCTCCGTTTCGCGGTAACAAGTGAATCACCGAGCCTATCTGGGCTGTTCTTGAATGGAAGATCGACAGAATAACTTCCATCAGCGTTACGAACTGTTGTAGAAATAAAAATATTTTCACATGCTTGGTCATCGGGACTAAAATATTTTTGAGAAGGCGGCTCCTCGACTAACCAAAATTTTTCTAAAAATGAGTTAAAGAGTTATGTGAAAATGAACAAAAAGCGTGTAAATTATTCTTAGTATTAGAATATCGCGAAACAATTGGTGCGTTTCCCATTATTAAATAACCTAATGTAGTTTCCAAAGCGGGCGGTAAATTATTTCTACCGACAATTTTATTAAACAATACAATTTCACAATATAAATTAACCCCTAACAGTATGTCAATAGGGCCGGGTTTACAATAGTCGTCATCAGCCAATGGTAAACTTGCGATGTATCCAATAGCAGCAGTGTCTATGAGCGAGTCAGGTAACTGTGACGTAATACGTTCCACTATCATTGGGTTAATAGAATAAGTTTTATCAGAATTAAACCGCGAAGAAAATGTCATGGATGTACTACCATTTATTTTTTGCGAAGCCCCTCCTATACCCTGTACTTCGGTATAACGGGTTTGATTACATATGGGAAGAGATAAACGTTTACAACAATCATATGTGATGTAATCACTTTGAGAGCCCGGATCAATCAAGCATCTCAAAAAGTGAGTGCGATTATGACAATCAATATATTTAATTTATGCGGTACCTAATAGGGCAGTAGTAGCTGTGCGATTAATCGATTCACAAGAATAATTGCAAACAGACATATTATTAGCGGAAGGTCCCAGGTTCGATTCCGCGTTGGCGCTTGCACTCGGAAATACTGCAACGTTAGGCGGCGGCCGCGCGTCACAAACGGCAGCGGAAGCGGGTGATTTATTATCATTAAGTTATTAAGCGGGGTGCGTTTACTTATTAATTTGTTATCAAAAGAAGGTTTATTAGGCGTGTTAAAATGTAATAAAGAGTGATGTTTGGCGGAACAATATGAACAGGTGCGTTGCGAACTACAATTGGAATATTTATGTTTAGAACTCAAACAATTAGGGCAGAAAGAATTTTGTTTTATAAAATTATATCTATCATGCGGGGTAAGCTTCATAAATGATGAACACATATAAATGTATATGATTATTATTTTTACACAAACTACATTTAATACTTGTGTTTGTACCACACCCCAAATCGGTAACAAAAGACTTAGTTGATACAAGTTTAGAAGTGGATATATTTTTATTACGCGGTTTATTATTGGACTCGACGAAAGTGTGATTGCGAATAGAACGAGACAGTACTTTACTCTGTTCCCTTATGAACTCAATTAGAGATGCGTATGACGGAATTTTATCTTTACGGTGGGTAATTTCAAATAATTTTACTGTATCAGAATCTAATTTTTGTAATGCGAGATGTAAAAAGATAAAATCGGTTTAAGTTTAACTGTTTAAGTGCTTCAACAGAGGAGTTGAAGTTGTGAATAAAAGACTCGAGAGCGGTTGCACTATTATTATTTAAAGGTTTGAAATCTAATAATTGATTAATGTATGAGCTAGCGAGTGAACGAGGATCATCATATTTTTGTATGAGAGCTTCCCATATAATTAGGTAATTTTCGGCAGTCGGTGGCAACCCTGCGCATACCGATGCAGCTTTGTCCGTCAACTCACCTACCAAATAATATACCTTTTCACTATTAGTCAAGGCCTGGTTATCATGTACAACGCTTTTAAACTGTTGATAGAACAATGGCCATTTTCGAATATCACCATTAAAAGATAACAATTCAATAAGGGGTAGATGGGTTTTGCTGATTTAAACATACTAGATTGCGGGCGCGATTCAGTATCTACTTTTGGTTTTTGATCATATAAAGATAATATGCGTTTTACGTAACAAAACATTTCTTCGAATGCAGTCCACGGCTGATAGTTAACATCCTTAGTAGGATTACTTTTAGCGAATGAAGCGGTATATAAATCTAATGCGCGTTCAAAATCACTTCGTAAACCATCTAAGTTATAAGCCTGACATAATAATGTACTAATGTCGGAACTTTCGGTCTCAACCTGCTTAGCTATTTCATAAATGCTTTGCATTCGGGAGAAAAGTATATCGCGTTTGGACTTTAATACTAATAAGTACGAGTCTTCTGTGACAGTATCTTTGTCTAGATTCTTATTGCCCTTTAAAGTCATGATCATTTGCAAATAAAAATGAGGATAATAAATTTAAAGTTGCGAGCAATAAAAAATACAATTGTAAAATAATATTATTATGTAGCGAGCGATATGTTCCTGTATCTATATATAGGTATCCAATATTATATATACAGCACGGCTAATGATATATAGCGGAGAGTATATATGGCGATTAGCGAGAATACGATGTTTCGAGAACTTATAAAATAAGTTGGCGGTGGCGTTAAAATAAATGCTCAGGTGGCGAGAGAACCAACTATGGGATATAGACCAGCAGCTAGGTGCAGATTTTTTCGATCAATCGAATCACGTATGCCCTTCAGGATTTTCGTCATTTAGTAGGTGTAGATTAACGACGCGGGTGTGCGAGATTGTGATCGCGGGACATGCCTCGTACAATTGAGTTTCAAATTGATAAAAAAAAATCAATTTTTAATCAATTGAATCACGTATGCCATGCACGTTTAATGATGATTTGTAAAAAAAAATCCATCGGAAAACCATCGGCATACGTGTAGGGCGATCCTTTTGGGCTAAGGTCGTCGCTTACATTTGAAAAAAAAATGCTTTTTATTAATCGAATCACGTATGATATGTGTACCAAATAATCATTTTGATGACAAAATTCAGCGGAAAACCCTCGGCATACGTGTAGCGCGGGTCTCGAGGATTAGTGCCTACTACTACTTTTGTAAATTTTTTCTTCTTTTTTAATCAATCGAATCATGTATGCCTCGGATACACTCAGTTATTCTTTGTAAAATGATTTATATATTTCAACGGCATACTTATTAACGAGGTCTAAAGTGGCGGCATACGTTAAAAAACACGTCAAAAATAGGGGTCATGTCTTACCCATCGAATCACGTATGCCCTTCGACATTTCACCTTATAATCATGCAATTGTTCCAAGTTTCAAGGGGCATACAAATCGTGCTGGGTAATAATCGTATAAAATTCGAATAAATGCTTACGACTAAATACGATGTATTAAAAAATTCGATATTATTTTTTATCAATGTAATCACGTATGCCCTTTGAAATTTAAACGTATAATCATACAATTATTTTAAAATTCAAGAGGCATACGAATTTAGAGGAACAATTTTATAAAAAAAAGCAGTATACCACATGTGATTTACAGAAAATGAAAATTTTGTAGTTTATTTAAATTTTGGAAGATTCGAAATAAACACGCCACTGGGCGAACTAGCGTCATGGTTTATTGACCTAAGACCTATTCTACATTCTACATTGCAAAGGTTCTCTTTTTGTTTTATGGCCGGGCGCTGCGGGGGGTAGGGCTCCAAAGAGAAACTTTGTATTACGACAAGTTTCCACCTCCTACCTTCCTACGCTGTTCAAAAATTTATCATATGAATTTTTGTAAACTTAACAAGATTTTTGTTTTAAATGGTTAATATGTTTTTTTTTTATAATGACATCTGTTGTAGAAAATACAAACTATTAGCATATTATTTGCAGGAGAAAAGCGATGAAGTACTTCGTATATTATAAAATTAGATATATAACTATATATTATATATATTATAAGCTCAAGGTAATAAACATGAGCAACCCGTTTACTATATAAGTACAATGATTGCCCAGCATCATTAGTAGTCCTTTGAAATTTTAAATAATTGTATGATTACACGTTAAAAATTCTAAGAGATACGTAATAAGATTGATGTAAAATAATATCGAATTTTATAATATATCTCTTTTATTTGCACGTGTTAATTACAATTTTGTACTATGATTGCCCAGCACGATTCGTATGCCTCTTGACTTTTAAAATAATTGTATGATTATACGTTTAAATTTCAAAGGGCATACGTGATTACATTGATAAAGAATAATATCGAAGTTTTAAATATATCGTAATTAGTCGTAAGCATTTATTCGAATTTTATACGATGATTGCCCAGCACGATTTGTATGCCCCTTGAATCTTGGAACAATTGCATGATTATAAGGTGAAATATCGAAGGGCATACGTGATTCGATGGGTAAAAAAAAATTCAAAATTTTGCAACTTTTCTGAATTTTTTTGCTGTTTTGACCCATGGTAATTGTATGCCATTTGGTATGCCTTTATTTAAAGGTATAAATTGAATTTTGCAATAGGTTTCGTGAATGATTCGATTGATTAAAAAAGAAAAAAAAAAATTACAAAAGTAGTAGTAGGCACTAATCCTCGAGACCCGCGCTACACGTATGTCGAGGGTTTTCCGCTGAATTTTGTCATGAAAATGATTATTTGGTACACATGGCATACGTGATTCGATTAATAAAAAGCATTTTTTTTTTCAAATGTAAGCGACGATGTTAGCCCAAAAGACCCGCCCTACAAGTATGCCGATGGTTTTCCGCTGGATTTTTTTTTACAAATCATCATTAAACGTGCATGGCATACGTGATTCAATTGATTAAAAATTGATTTTTTTTATCAATTTGAAACTCCATTGTACGAGGCATGTCCCACGATCACGATCTCGCACACCCGCGTCGTTAATCTACACCTACTAAATGACGAAAATCCTGAAGGGCATACGTGATTAGATTGATCGAAAAAATCTGCACCTAGCTGCCGGTCTAATACGCGGATGACTACTGACCTAACTACGTTATGCGATTGTAAATGACCAATATTTTATGTTTATCCAGGTTACTATTATGTTATTTATTCGGGTCGTAGCGGACCACTCTGGTTATATCCGGGTCGCAGGACCACTTTTGGAGGGATGCGATTATGCAATGCTGGTTCTTTAATAAAGGTTTCGATATCTCGAGATAATAAGTGGACTGTATTTTTGCGGTGAACTTATAAAACCATAGCTGCTTGTAATAGATATATAAAAACTGTTTCCGAGCACTTGTAAATCACGTACAGCTGCACAGGCATGGAAACAGAACTGCAAAGGGCTAATATTTGGGAAAGAAAAACAGTTCTGTAAGGATGGAAGTAATGCACACTTACCTATTCGTAATCCGGTGCTTGCAGCCGTTGTGATCCAGTCCCCGGTCAGGCTCAATTGCCTGCAGTTTTATATAATATATAATTCGCTTGCAAAAAACAAGAAGACAACACACAACGTAGTCACTTGCGATTAAAGCAAAACAGTTTATACAAATAATAAAGTCGGGAAGCACGTGCTGTCGTTGCTAGCGGCGCGGTAGTTATTTTACACGAGTTAACTTGATGAGTTAAAGTTCAAGATTGGGTAGATCACATATAGCACTCGTGTATTATAATATATGCACGGACAGTGTGCATTGTAGGAAAGGGATAGATGCGAAATGGGAAGTACAGTACCGATTTACAAGTGCATTACGTGTCGAATATAAAATGATTCACTTTTAAATCCACCACATGTCTATTGCACCATGACCGTAAAATGCACTATTTGCGGTAGATTTAGCGCCACTATACACATTACATTATCCGGATTTCCGTTTTGACAGCAGATATCGCGCGATATTTGATTGTCATATACTGACTGTAAGTTATAGGTAATAAACGTGCGGGTCAGCCAGCCCCGTTGGGCTAGCTAGTCTCACCAATGTTGCTTCCTGCCTACTGTTTTCTTCAGCTGTCTTCTAGTTGTAAAAGAAAATGACGTCACGCCGGCATACATAACCCGAAGAAATTAAATACGAGTCTTAAGTAAACGTTGGCGTGTTTTTTATGTAACAAAATAGGTAATAAAAAGGAAATTATTTTACAAAATGACTGTTCATATAATAATCCGTTTTATCATACATTATAATATATTACGATAACAACACACTTTTGGTATTTTATATAATAACGAAGCTCACTTTCTACTTTAAATAAATAAAGAAAATTATGTCATCGATTTTAATTTGCGTGTATTAATGAATAAAGGACTAAAATCTCTACGGGACGAACTGAAGGCTGAAAAATATTCTTTATCCTAATTCATAAGTCACGCGTCCCATTTAGTTTAGAGAAACAAGCACATAGGGAATCAGCAGTCTTAATATTTATTTTTAAGTATTTTTAGTTTTGAAATAAATTAAAATAATAAAACTAGAATTTACGTTCGGTTACTGCAAATATGTATGTGTCGATCCTTCATTTTTCGTAACACACACGCCAACGTAATGACGTTCAGAGCATCAAGGAAAAAAATTAAATCGACTTATTTTTGTACTTTTTAAGTTTTGATTAGTAAAGGATAATTATTTCGTACTTTTCCGTATTTTTTTTTGAAGTGATTTTTATTTTTTTATTTTTTTTTTATTTTTCACTATTGAGTGACCTAGTCCTAAATAAATATCAGGACAGGGCAATTATATTCTTTCTAAGCGCAATGACATACAAGAGAATCATCAATATAAATAAAGTTTATAACCAGATCGCGTTATTTAGTGTATCTTCGAAACACAAGCTCCAATAACAGTGAAATTAAATGGGACTAATCTGGAAGTGTATTTCTTCAAACAAAAAAAGAATTGGTTCATAAAAGATGGTGTACTGAGGACATACACATAAAAAAAGAACCGAATTGAGAACCTCTTCCTTATTTAAGTCGGTTAAAAAATAATGAACACGCTATCAGCTCTCCGTCTCAAAGAGTCACAATTACTTGTACTTTTTGCATGACTGTTTTTTTTTTACTTTTTTGAATACTTGTGGACACCCAAGCACTTCTCATGCCTCAAAAAAGTACATATAGATAGATTGGATAAAGTTGGAGTCAAACCGACTAAAAAAAGTTAAGCACAATATGTGACTTCACAAGATGTATCACTGCAGGAAGTTCATGTTTATACGTCTAAAATACATACATATCTTCACGCTGTATCCCCGACGGGGTAGTCAGAGAGGACGGAGCGCCAAGCGTCGCGGTCCTTATATACTTCTTTAACTTCCTCAAATCTCATCATTCTCCTCACACAAAAATAGGTTCTGTGAAAATCGATTGTGACAGATGGACAGATGAACGGAAGAAATAATGTTCTTACAAGGGTTCCGATTTTTCTTCTAAAGTAAAGAAACTTAAAAAATAAAACGAACCAAGCTATTTCAAAATGGGATATATATGTATAATGGAGCTATAGAATTAGTAATTTTATCTACAAATCTCAATATTTAAAATTGACGGTTTTCTCTATAAAGATACTTTTGAAACTAATTAATCTGTGTCATCTTCTTTAAAATAATGGGCTTTGCTATAAAAAAATGGTAAACTTCAAAATTAACAGTTTTTACAATAAAATTTTGGTTACAACTTCAATTACTGAAACTTTAACGTGATGTAATGGTGACAATGAATGCTTGGGAGGAAATCGTGAGGACAAATGCAGGCTAAGGTTTAGATTGTTTCTCATTGGATACATTTTTTTGTAAGTTTATACGATATATTTATAACACTTTTTTTGGTTAGGTTAGGTTAGGCCCTTCTACCACAACGCGAGCGAAGCGAGCGTGCTGGGGCAGCGGCCGGCGAAGCACCAGATCGGAATCCACTTTATACATGGAGCAGTATTGAAACCGCAGTCCACACTAAAGAGATAGTTGAAGTCGAGAAATTTAATCTCGAAACATCTCTATAATCCTTTATCTCTTCTCATCTTTTGCTGTTGATATGTGTATATATAGCAATTTTATAATTACTAGTAGGTGTATTTCCGAGTTATTTCCAGGAATTACGAAGAGACGTTGCGCAATTTCATCAACTCCATCAAGGAATATAATACTCCTCTAACTCCGTTCACTGCGCCGGATGTACCAGCATTTTCACTATGATAGCTTGTCAAGTTTATTTATTTACTTTATAGAAAATAATGTTATTTTATATAGCACAATCTATTATTTTAACTGATTGCTTATTTTTTTTATTGGCAATAATTATTTTCTAACGTCTTAAATTTTTTTAAAACTAATATCGATTTAATGAAGCAGTAACATATTATTGTATGACATTATATTTTTTATTAGCAATTCATAGCAATTTTGTCTACATTTTCATCAATTTTGAAGCGCCGTTAAATGTATCCCTTTTAAAATTACACATTTATAAAGACTAATAAGAATATCGATTATATAATATAACTACATAATTATTAAATGTAACGTCACTTTACCTGTATATAGTTAATGAAGACAATAATCCGTTGCATAATATCATACCTCCTGCTGCAGTACTTACAGTTCACGATAGAACTCAACATAAATTTTTCTTTCGATATTTAAAAGTTATCGATTCCTTTATAAATACCTATGGAGTGAAAGTATCGATACCTTTGTGGTACCGGTTCGACCGCCGCCATTTTAGAAAGCATAAACATTTATATGAAAAAGATGTTATTACTAGTGCGAAAATTCTAAAATTTAATAAAATTACAAATTACAATAAATAATAACTTACGGAAATTATTTACAAATTTAAAACTGATTACTATATAATAATACACATCTTTGTGTTATGTAGAATTGCCACTTAGAAAGTTGTAAGTACTAATGATACCAGTCTGCTGCTCCCAGCGGACTGGCAGCATTACCTCATGAATAGCCAATTTCAATTTTAATAATTTTATATTACATAAAAACTTTTTTGTAGCGAGTGGTTTCCGTAATGGTTTAGATTAAATTAGTGGTGTATCTATAATTTGTGAACAACGAGTTTCATTAGTTCATGAATTACATTTGGCCTTATTAACTACACACAACGGTTCCCATAATGTAAATTTTTATGACTGATCTGAGCACCTTAATCACTTAGCCAACCCTTAGATTTTGTTACAAAGAGTATTTAAGGAAATAATAAATTATAGAAGTACGTCCATAAATATAATAAACTGCAGAGTTTATACTCATTTATAATACGTAACAGAATCTTGAAACTTCACAAGCTTGGAAGTTTAAGATAGATAATTAGACCTGACGAAAAATGTGCATTACGTGAAAATCATAAGGGCAATTATAGTATATCACTTAATAAGCTTATATTTTCTAGAAGATGTTGAAAGTTTATATTTTGCGTCTTGGAATCTCGCAATCTCTCAAATACCTACTAGTTCTAATAACTACGAAAATAGGTAACATATAAATAATATCACACCATTACCCATTCGGGACAGTCAGAGCATGAAATCACAACAAAATTACAATTTTATACCGCTTATAGCAGTAAACATTTGAGCTTGGAGACTGCAAGTCTTCACAAGTTCTTTACAATGAGTCTTATCCTTTGGCCAACTGTTACTGATTGCAAGGAAAGAGTCACTCATTATTGATGTGCCAATGAAAAATTCCCAAAAGCAAACGTGGGAATTCATCTTTAAAAATTCCCGGATATTTGAGAACTTTTCTGATAAAACTTATTGATTTTAATTGGCGTATATTGTTAATGACACAATGTTAAGTAACAGGAACATTCCATATTATTCTTTCTCTCATAGACCAGTATTTAAGCAAAATTTGTAAGCACTAAACGAAAAATATTTTCCTTTACAAGAACCTATTATCTTATTAAAATCTTTGTCATCGAACGGGGTAGTTGTAGGTACTTAGGACTGCAACAGTTTATCCCATGAAGTATCGTGTCATTGGTAACTCGTACATACATTCGTACAAAACAGTTGAAAAAATTGTGGCAAATGTTTTAAAACACTGCTTTCTAAGTCTATATAAAAGCTTAGTTATGTTGCTGTTCCTTAGATTAACCAACACAGCACTCAAGTCACATGTGCGTTTCAAAGAAATATATTCATCTAATCTGACAGTGAAGTATTTCCAAGCCGGAAATTCGGTTTCTTGAGCTGACATTTCTAATTTAATATTCTAAAAAGATTCTAAATAATTAAATGTACTTTACGTCATTATGTATGAATTGAAAGAACTTAGTTTATTTTTTGTACATTTTTTCATAATAATCAATAATCATTTGAAAATATTTTAAATATAGAAAATTTAAGCATAATATGTATCTTCTCGTGTTTTGTAAATTAAATTGGCATAGTTACTGGGAAACATTTGTTGAGTGTTTATATTAAACGGGCTTTCCTCTCCCTCTTTACACAAGAAACTATATACCATACGTTATAAACTTCGCGGTGCTTTAAATTAAGTTTTGGTGTGATTAGTCACGGTGAAACTACAGTGACATCACACTTTTATTCTTTTGTTTTATTCGGTTATACATTTAACAGATATTGTCATAATTACTTATTTGTTGTTGTGAGTTGTTTATTCCGGGATGTCAAAGGTTGGTTAATTCCAAAGGTTATTTCAGGGATCCAGATGACGGTTTCGGTTGACACAAGGATTATTCACTTCCTCTCCCTACAGTGCATTGTAACTTTAATTAAAGCCTTTAACTTTTAAACCACTTAACTTTTAAACCTTAAAGTTTAAAACCACTTTTATTAAAGTTTACTTTTTTAATAAAAAATTTAAATTGATAATTTTTATCGCAAAAGACACAACTACGTTTATGAATCAAAGTTATAATTTGAAGTTATAGGCTATCTAAACAGTAACGGACTGTAAAAGCTTATAAAATCAAAAGTTCACATTAAAACACATGTTTATTTTAATATACGACGTTTACGTGAAGATAAAAACAAGAAATTATTTCAATGTAATTCATTCAATTTCGCTCGAGTCTTTTTAAATCATATTAGAATTATTTTCCGACTTCAATAACTGTCAAGTTTAATTATATGGGTATTTGTATCGTATTTTTATAAAGTTATTTTTGTACTTAAGTTTCGATCCGTAAGGGATAGTTTAATTTTTTTATAAAAGTTTTTTTATTTCTCCCTTTTGAGTGACCTTGGCCTAAATAAATATCTAGAGCAGGTCTACAATTAGTTAATTTTCTAATTCTGGAGCGCAATGTGTTAACTTCCATTCTATTGAGGAGCACAAACCGTGAGCTTTCACAATAAAGGATGGGAACAGATCGAACATAGGATATTATTTCCCATTATGGCCATTATCAATATTATCAATATAATATCATATCAATATGAATCAGTTATAAAAGAACAGTGTAAAGGGTGCATCATAATTACACCCCAGCAGTATTCTTACAATCCGAAGACGACAGCCACCAGCCGTATTCTCTGTCCACCACAAGACTGACTCTACTGACTGAATTTATTATATCACAGCCAATTTATATCTTCTCCCTACTTTACCATTATACCATACTACCATTATACCATGTGGGGACAACGATAGTTAACAAATGACATACAAGAGAATCGTCAATATAAATAACCAGGCCGCGTTATTTGGTGTATCTTCGAAACCAAAGCTTCAATACCAGTGAAATTTCAATGGGACTAATCTGGAAGTGTATCCTTTCGAACAAAAAAAGAATTTTCCAAATCGGTTCATAAATGACGGAGTTATGAGATAAACATAAAAAAAAATACACAACCGAATTGAAACCTCCTCCTTTTTTGGAAGTCGGTTGATAAAACACCGATTATTGGGGAAGTGTTAAAAAAGACTAACCTAAAAGCTGAAAAAATAACATTGCGTAGGTAATGTATAAACAGTTCGTATTAATTGTGTATCAAATTCTATTCTATTTTTCTATAAATCTAATTTTTTACATATTTTTATGTACTTTAAAATTAGATAAAATTAAAACTACCTACCTACCTTGTGATCACGATAATGTATAAATATAAAATGTATGTATAAGAAAATAACTATTGATTATAATAATTCCAAAATGTTGATTTCAATATTTTGTATTTAATTTAAATCAGAAATACAATCGTTGATTTAAAAAAACACTATATTTTTGAAATATTTAAATATTTATTTTTCAGTATGTAATAGGGATTAAAGTATGAAATTGCCGTTTTAACGCACTGTCCACTTTGAATTAAAATTAAACCTGCGTAGTGTCAGATTTCAGAGTAACTTTTTTTACACGAAAACTATAACGTTTTAATTTTTTTTAAATCATGACATTTGACTGTTCGGACTTTCATTGTTTCTACATTCAGCTTTTAAGAAGATGGACACAGAGAAAACCAGAGTAATTTTCGAATAAGAGTTCCGACGTGGGACTAACGTAGCAGAAACTAGCTCGTTACATCAATGCTGTGTTGGGAGAAGATACGGCTATGGAACGCACCGTGCGTTTTTGGTTTAACCGCTTTAGTAGTGGAAACTGCGACTTGAATAATGAACCACGAGGAAGACCAGCCACTAAGGTAAACAACGTTGAATTAAGGATTATGGTGGAAGCCAATCCGTATCAACCTACCAAGGAATCAGCGGCATCGTTTGACGTTAACATACTCACAATATTGACCCATTTGCAGCCAATCGGTAAAATTAAAAAACTTGGAAAATGGGTGCCTCATGATTTGACTGTTCTGCAGTGAGCAGCGCGCGTTGATGCTTGCCTGCCTTGAACTTGTTAAGCCGGTACAGAAATGAAGGGGTTTTGGAACAAATTGCGACGTGAGACGAAAATTGGATTTTTTAAGATAATCGCGAGCAAACAACGTAATGGCTGACTCCGGGTCAAACGCCACACCAACGCCTTAAAGCGAAGCTTACCCATAGAAAGGTGATGGTAACTGTTTGGTGGTCACTTCATGGTGTAAATCACTACAGCTTCCCCCGATCCGGTCAAGCAATAACAGCAAATATCTACTGTCTAACAACGATGGCGATACTCGCAGCAAAACAGCCCCGACTCGTCAATTGATCTTCACCATTATTGCTCCATGATAACGCAAGACCTCACACTCTTCGAGAAGCAGTTTTAACACTACAGAACCTGCAGTTAGAAACCATCTGTCATCCATCCTCCGTACTCCCCAACCGACTACCATTTTTCCGCGAATTGGACAATATTTTGTACGGAAAATATTTTCTTCCCAGGAAGCAGTACCAAATGCTCTTCCACAGTTTGTGGATTCCAGTTCCCTAGAGTTCTATCACAAAGGTTTAAATGAACTTTTGATTAGATGGCAAAAATGTATAGACAACGAGGGGTAATTACTTTGATTAAATAAATATATCTCGTCCTACAAAAAAAAATGATTAATTTTTAATATTGTGGTTCATTTTAGGAAATTGTATAGTTAACCTACATGTGAAAAACAACTTTTTGTAAAATATTATAAAAACCGGTAATTATCGGTTTTTATCGGGAAAAAAAAGATAATTTTTTTTTATCGTTTATCGGAACATTTCGATAATTGCATGCCTTAATAAGGACATAATTATTGTTATGAAATAGTACGCTTAAATTGCAACTAAGTGTAACTACAATAAAACCACGTGCAGTCAGTCTACTGTAAGACACGTCGTCAGCGCACAAGGCGCCAAATCCATCAACTAATGACGGTATACATTTTAACGCCTCAGGATGTAGCTGATTGGTTCATAAATTTCCCGCGCCTTTAAAATAGTGTCTACTGAACATAAGCCATATAAGATGTGTACTACTGTGCATATCTTCACGCCACGTCCCTAACAGTTCAGACAAAAAGAACTAAGTACTAGTATCGCAGACCATACATACATATGTAGTTTTATCGCTTCATACACAAAATTCCTCATTATCCTCATCACAGCTTTTTGGCGAGGTATGGGAATGTTTTGGACATTCCTTTCTGCGAACACTCGTTACACATTTATAAAGCTACTTGACTTATATTCTGTAACTTTTAAATCTTAATAATGTGTAATTTTCATCATCCATCCTCTCTATACATGTACGTGCACGTGTTCGTGTAGTGTGTGAGTGTGAGTGAGTACGTGCATGCCACCATTTTCAATTTCGTTCTTTATTGGCCGGGGTCGGGTTATACAAAGTTAAAAACTGCGCTAGAAAATGTAATACTCTTTTGTTCTTTTCACTTATTATAAATAAGATGTACAATTTATTACTTTAAAATCTTCAATTAACGTTTTGCTACTTCGTACTGTCAGTTTTCATTTAGACATTTTAGACAAAAGCAAATGTAAATGTTTAATAAATAACCTGTTAATTAAAGTCAGCGTAAAGTCGAATTTTCATTTTAAATTTTCAGGATATAGCTGTACTTACGTACCTACTACAACTATCTTAAAAATATCAATTTAAACTTACGATATGTATTTCTATTTTACTATTTTATAAAAGTGAACACCGAACGCAACATAAACTAATAGTCTGTTATATTGCTTACTGCTAAATAACTTCAACATTATTTATTAACTCATACCTATGTACGTAATACATTTTATTATTAAATATTTCACATCAATAGGAACATGTCGCTGTAATAGAAATTACGTAAATGTAATATCAGATATACTTACATAGTAACTTATTAGTTAGAATGTGCAGAAAGATAAGTTTTCCTCCAAGAAATCGAGATTAATTTGTTTACACTTTCGCATCTCAGCGGGACCGTATAAGGTGCCAAGTCTACCAAACTAATAAACTTCTGTTGTTGCATATTGGTTTGGCACAGACTTCAGTAACTGACAAATTTAATTATATAGGTATGTGTATTGTACTTATATAGTTATTTTTATCGTACTTGAGTTTCGATTAGTAAAGTATAGTTATTTTATACTTTTCAGTGCTTTTTTTTGAAGGCGGTTTAATTTTTTCTCTTAAAATTTTTATTTCTCTCTTTTGAGTGACCTTAGCCTAAATAGATATCTAGGGCAGGTCTGCAATTAACTTCTGTTGTAAATTCTGGAGCGCAATGATATACAGGAGATTCATCAATATAAATAAAGGTTACAATCAGGTCGCGTAATTTGATGTATCCTCGAAGTTCAAGCTGCAATAACAGTGCAATTAAACGGGACTAATCTGGAAGTGTATTCTTTCAAACAAAAAAAGAATTGATGAAATATATATACATATATACAGGGTGTATATGAAAACGGGACAGTTACTTTAATGGATGAAAGGGCATAATTTTAGTATGTAGTTACAAAAAGAATTATCGAAAAAAACGTATCCGTTTAAGAGTTATGACCGTTTTAATTTTCAAGTGTTATCCTCACCATTTCTCGTAAAATTGGGTTGATCGTGTACAGTTACAGATTTTAAATCTTACGTTTTTTTTTATTTTGTAATAATTTCATCGTTACTGAAATACAGCCTGAAAACCCCCATTGGGGTATACGCATTATTTTCGAAAATGGTTTTCGAAAACGTGGAATGCTCTTCTTTCACACATTCGAGAAAGCCAGTCCATTGCTTGTTTCAAGCATGCTGTTAAGGAGCACTATATAAAAGATGTACGTTAAACTTTTATTTATTTATTTATAGCTTTAAGTATATTTATCTCTCCCTATTTATATATTTATATTTATGTATTTAAAATATGATTGTATTATATTTGTGTATAGTATATATAAGTAATTTATTAGTGTATAATATTAGTGTATTTTATTATCATTATAGCAAGTACACAGTGCCTATCTTTTCTATTTTAAATTTGTCACTCTCGCAGGTCTGTTGGAAGAAATTTGTTTAAAAATAAGCTGTACCTTTTGCTCATCCTTTCTGTATGTATATTTTTTTGTAATGTTTGTGTGTGCAATTAATATAAATAAATAAATTAAAATTATTACAATTATCAACAAATGCATAATTTATTATTGGAAATGACTAGTATACATTTTTTGTGTAATGGTAGTACTAACCATATATAACTATTTATCGATATCATCACCTAGTTTATGTCACTGTGTTACATCACTAATTGAGCGTCTGTGCAAACTTCGTGCAAACTGCGGTCGGAAACTTTCAAAACTACCTAATTAGTTCACTTGAAAGTAGACCTTATGACTAACTAAATAAAGATAGTTTCCATTTGCCGTCTTTGTGATGATGGCCATACTAAAATGCGCGTTTAGCTGAAGTAAGCAAAGGCCGAAGTGCGCATTACAGAGCTTACTAGTGGTACGCGGGTACCACCCTCTTGAGATTTCTAGTTGTTTTTTCTGTTCTGAGGATTAGAGCGAAGTCCGACGAGTAAGGAGGATGACAGGTAGTTTCTAACTGAAGGTCTTGTAGTGTTAAAATTGTTTCTCGAGCAGCGTGAGGTCTTGCGTTTCGCCGTCATTGTTTGAGTTCCGCACAGTAAACATCTGCTGTTATTGCTTGACTGGATCTGAGGAAGCTATAGTGAATTACACTATGAAGTAACCACCAAACAGTTACCACCACCTTTCTATGGGCAATCTTCACTCTAGAGCTTTGGTGTGGCGTTTGACTTCGGGTCAGCATTTACGTTGTTAGATTATCACAAAGAATCCACTTTTCGTCTAACTTCACAATACAGTCCAAAATCCTTTTATTTCTATACCGGCTTACTTTGTGTAAGGCATGCTTCAACGCGCACAGCTCTCTGCTGATTAGTCAAATCATGAGGTACCCATTTTTCAAGTTTCTTAATTATACCGATTTGTTACAAATATTGTGGGTATCTATACTAACGTCGAACCGTGCAGCTAATTCTTTGGTAGTTTGATACGGATCGGCTTCCACCATAACCTTCAATTCATCGTTATTTACTGTAGTGGCTGGTCTTCCTCGTGGTTCATTCTTCAAGTCGAAGTTTCCACTACTGAAGTGGTTACACCAAAAACGCACGGTGCGTTCGTTAGCCGTATTCTCTCCAAACACAGCGTTGACATTACAAGCAGTTTCTGCTGCGTTAGTCCCACGTCGGAACTAGTATTCGAAAATTACTCTGATTTTCGCTGTATCCATCTTCACGTTAAAAGCTGAATGTAAAAACAAATTCTAACGAAGAAATGTCATGATTTTTTAAAATTTAAAATGTTATAGTTTTCGTGTGAAAAAAGTTTCACACCGAAATCCGAATATTAACTTATTTTACACTATGTGTGTATATAAAAGCGTTTATCTTATTCAAACTAATTTTTATTGAGAATGATTTTCAAGTAACTATCCTAATTTTTTTTCAGAATTTTCCACCACATAGTTCAAACATTAGAGGTGGGTGGGTTGGGTCACCCTTCTTGCCCGAAAAAAAAGAGCGTTATTTTTTTTTTTTGTTTATCGGAAGGGAAGAAACTTCGAACGAGCACCCAACCGCCTCCAACGCCTCACGAGAGAACGTCGGGCGCGACCGGGTAGTGCCGGGCTCGAACCGGCTTAAACTACCCTCCACCGCCACTTGACCCTACAGGCCGTCGTAGCGAGCCGAACGCGTAGCGGGGAAGCGCGGAGAGCGCTCCCCCAAGAGAGGTCGACAAAGCCTGAGGGCTCCTCCGTCCGGGGGGTACCCGGGACGGAGGACAGAACCTCGGCTCAGGTTGTCGACGGGAAAGTATGCACCTGCGTGCCGTCG
Source organism: Zeuzera pyrina (assembly GCA_907165235.1). Taxonomy (NCBI): domain Eukaryota; kingdom Metazoa; phylum Arthropoda; class Insecta; order Lepidoptera; family Cossidae; genus Zeuzera; species Zeuzera pyrina. The sequence continues at coordinate 18,163,705 of OU015625.1, read as the reverse complement.
AGAAACCTATACGGGTGACGGCCGGTCCCAGAGTGGTTTTGACCGACCGGCGTACAATCAGCTGAAGGCCCGAAATGGTGTGTGCCTATCTTGTAACTCAGCGCGAGCGGAAGGCCCGCGCTCAAGTGAGGCCCTATCTGTGCGTGAGTGATGTAATCGTCGAAGAGAACCTACAAAAGAGGCCCTAGTGTTAACGCGCAAGACGTCGACGCACCCTCCGGAGGGGGCGGTGTGATGTCGCAACGTTGTTTGTACTGTTTAACAGGGCGTCGTTCGCCACTGTTATGAGGTCGTCCGGGTCCGTCAAAAAGTCCCTAGGACGTCTACGGTGGGGTAGAAAAGAGCGTTATGTTTTCAGCCCCGATATATATACTCATCTCATGTATTTTCATCTGTTCGCGCATAATTTCTAAACTACTTATCATAATTTGACGATGAGGTATCGTTATAAGCCTTTTAGAATCGTCATGATCATCCGCTGGTGACGTCACACTATGTGATTATGTGACATCTATGTGTGACTGGCTATGTGATGTGATGTCACACTAAGAGGACACACAGCTTTTCAGAGTTGTCAGTGTTGTTGTATACGTGATACAAAAAAAAAGATGTGAAAGAAACAACGATAAACGATTTCAAAGATTTTGGCACACTCCACAGCCGCCATTTTAACTTTTTCGAAAATGGCGGCGCAAGATGTCGTCTATACATATTAGGCCTTTACCTATGAAATTGCTGTTTAGTTTACAAAAAGTAAAGTATTGCTTATTTCATATATCTTTTTTATTTATATTAATCGAAGTATGCACACATGCTATCGATGCATCTCTGCCAGCGCAGTGGTAATTTTTCAATGCCCTTTTTGAAGAAGTCAGGTGTACGGGAGGCAACAAACTCTTCAAAGACATTTTGTACTGCCTCTCGCATATAGAACTTTTTTCCTGCCAAGAAGTTGTCCATATTTTGGAAAAAGTAGAAGTCTGTTGGCGCAAATCTGGTGAGTACGGTGGATGACACAAAACTTAAAATCCTAGCTCTTGTAGCTTAGAGACCGTATTTTGTGCTGTGTGAGGTCGAGCGTTGTCATGCAGGAGAAGCGAAGACGAGCGATTAACCAAGGCTGGCCGGAGATTTGCGAGCTTCTCCATCATTATGTCCAGTTCCTCACAGTACACATCGCAGTAATGCTCGTGCCATTTGGTAAGAAGCTGTGATGAGTTACACCGGCACTAGACCACCAAACAGCAACCATCACTTTTCTAGGTGTAAGTTTTGGTTTGGGGCATTGCCTAGGTGCGGAACCAACCAACTAATCAACCAACTAGGGTCTAACCAACATGGTGACCGCTTATGCCTGTCAATGCGGTTCAAAATCCCTTTGTTTCTGTGTCTATTAAGCAACGCAAGGCATACCTCAACGCGTTCGTCGTGCTGGCGATCGTTCATTCATGTGGCACCCACTTATCAAGTTTTTTTACCTTGCTAATTTGACGCAAACGGACCAATATTGTTTTGATGCTAACATCGAAAGCTGCTGCTAATTCACCAGTAGATTGAGTATCGTCAACTTCGACTATCGCCTTTAATTCGTCGCTGTTGACTTAAGTTTTCGGACGACCGTGGGATTCACTTTTCAGATCAAAATTTCCATGTCGAAAGTGTTCAAACCAATAACGAATCGTGCGTTCGTTTGTAGTGTTCACTCCGCACACGTCGTTAATGTTGCGACCCCATTGTGCCGCATTGCTACCGCGACGGAACTCGTATTCCGTAATTATTCGTATTTTTATAGTGTCCATACTGATGAAAAAGATACAAATGTAGTGAAAACAAAACACTAATCAATAAACAAATGACTGAATTTGAGAATAAAATTCCATACTTTTAAAATAAAATCCATTTGAATTTAGCATTTATTGCCAGCCATACACAAATTACATTTCAAATGGACAGTATTGTAGAACAGCAACTTCATAGGTAAAGACCTAATAATATATATCGATTGTGGCCACCTATACAAACAAAAACACAGAAAGGTTGCTATGTCCTAAAGTGTTATGTTTCAGAAGTATTTGCAGGAAAAGATCGATGTATGAGAACTTCAGAGAGAGTTTTCCGAGGTTATTTCACATTTATTGAAAAATATTCTACATTTTGAATTAATTATTTTGAGATGTTGTACATTTCTGCTAAAATAAGGCTATTTATTTAATTAATTTCTTATATGTTTGTGTTCAAATGCATTAAATAAAACCAATTACATTTTCATACCATCACGTAAACATGAAATTTAGTTAAAGACCAGCATTAATTGCAAGTATTGATTTAAAAATTCGAAACGCATTGTAAAACAATTTTCATTTGTTACTCGTGAGTTTCTTGCCGGTTCTTCTCAGTGTAGGTTTCATGCGAATTAGAGTTCCAATTAGAATTCGACTTGGCTTTTAAAAATATTGTGTTTGTTAGCAACACCCCGCCACTTCTTGCGAAAATGACGTCATCAAGACAACGTGTTTATATAAAAGTCGCTACAAGCCGAATATCGAGGCACTTATTTATTGTCGGTTGTTGCTAAGAACATGTCTTCGATAGTAGTTATCGTGATCTGTATTGATTTGTAATGATCTTGAATTATAACTGTGACTAGTAATTTGTTATTCAGTATCTCGTATTATTTTATGTAATGAAACCTAATAGTTTCCTAACATCAGAAGATTTTATAAATTTAGAAAAATCCTACGCGTCATGCGTCATGGCCAAGCTAAAAAATTGACATGCATAAGGTAATTGTATATAATTCAAGTAGCAGTTGTGGCAGAATACCGTATGTATCGGATACAAAGGAAGGTATCGTGTAAAACCGTTACCAAGACCGTGAGTACAAGTAAAACTATTTTATCGGAAGCTAACGCCGGAGCTGTGAGTACAGACATAAGTAACGTGTGTAAATCTGTTGCAGAGATCGTTACTACTAGTTTTATTACTATAATTTATTTGTGTAAGTTTATAATAGTCCAGAGTAGTATATCAAAAATAGTAATAGTCTGAATTCGAAAAAGATATTTAAATTGTATACGTGTCTGGTCTTCTCAAGGACCGGAATGACAATACTAAAGCTCAAACTGTCCTTATTAATACAAAGACTACGAAACGAGAATTGACTTACGGGTGGCCTAAGCCTAAAGGAACTCGTAATGTCAATTGCAGGCGTTTCCTAAGCATAAAGGAAGCCTATTCCTGACTTTGGGTAATCTGGTGGGTAGTTCTTCACAACAATTTTAGTTGAGTTGACCATCCGATATTCCATCCGCGATAATTTTGTAACATTTCAATGACTTGTTTATGAGGCTATATATAGTCTATGTCTTTGTGAAGTTGATGTCGAGTTAGCAGCCAAGTGGTCGTGCAAAATGTAGGTAAATAGAGGTAGTCGGAGGTAGTTTCATAAATTCTAACCACTGCCATGCGAAAATAAATAGAAATATAGTGTGCACTCAGAAACGGTATATCTTTACCCGTAACCACAAACTGTAATTGATTAATATAGTCCAAAATTAATAAGTCAATGATAAATTTAGTGAAGGCAGTGTGTATGTCTCGAATTCTTATTAAAGCAAGATATTAAAATATTATGATTTAATGAATATTCAAAATGTGGTGCTTATGATAGTGAGCTTTTAAACGTGGTATTTCAGTAAGGTCTAAAGTAGAGTCCACAGAGTTATTGTAGAACATGAAGTTGTAGTGAGTTTTAGTGCACGTTCAGTAAGGTTAACAGTATGTTTAATATGTGCAATGTTATAGTATACGCAGTGGTACAGTATGAAGGAGTATGGTATTTATGGGTAATATTGTGTTTAATAAAGTGTGGTAATACTGGTAATAAAATTAACGCTTCAAAATAATGATTTCCTAACCTGCTAGGGTATTGACTGAACGTATGAAAACTGTTTCAGAAAGATATTTGTGGGAAGCGCAAGGTGGTTTCAAGACCGGTAGGGGTGGTATGGATCAGATTTTCGTGCTCCGTATAATCGTGGGGAAGTTTCTGGCCACAGGTCGGAAGGTTTTCTGCGCTTTTGTGGATCTAGAAAAGGCACTGGGTAGAGTAGTGCGAAAGATGTGGAGTTTTCTGCCTGAATGTGACCTGGGGGACCCCCTACAGGCTGTGAGGTCATTATATCGAGGCCATGGAGCCTGTTTAAGGATAGAAAGTGACATGTCGCCCTGGTTCGAAGTCTGTTCAGGCATTTACACAGGGCAGGCTAGTTAGACAGGGCTGCGTGATGTCTGCCTGGTTGTTCGTGCTGTATTTGGAAATTTCCTCCAGACATTGAAAGATAGTATATGTGGTAAGATATGTGATGACACAGTGGTAGACTGCCTGTTGTACGTTTACGATGTTGTGCTTATAGCACCACCACAAGCAGAGTTGCAGACATTAGTCATTTGCATGAAAAAAGAATTTGAAGTGCAAGGATTGAATAAAAACGTGAACAAAACTAAGGTTCTGGTGTTTGAAAGGGAAGCGTTACAGACATAATGTAAGATTCGGATACATGAAAAATGTCTAGAACAAGTGAATGAAGTTGTGTATCTGGGGAGTGCGTTTTGGAAGGATGGAAGATAAGATGTGAGTTGGATGTGGAGAGACTGGTAACGGCTGACAATAAAGTATACGGTGCTCTGTCCGCATTAGAAGGCAGTGTGAATATATCTAACACTGCCAAAATGGCCAGCCATTGCGGTGTTAGTGGCAACTTTATGGTATGGTAGTGAGGCCTGAAGGTAAGATAAATGCAGTAGAAATGCGATCTCTTAGAAATATGAGGGGTGTTAACCTTATGGACAGAATAAGCAATGGAAGAGACACGCAGTGTGACGGGGTTGCGCGATAGTGTTAGTGTAAAAGTGAAGAATGGAATGCTTAGATGGTTCGGGCACGAGAAAGGATGAGTGATGATTAACGAAGAACATGAACAATTAACGAAGAAAATATACAGAGTGAATGCGAGTGGTAAAAGAAGCTGAGGAAGACCAGAACAAACTTAGGAAGATCAAATAGCCAGAGCTTTAGCTAATGGAAATGTTAAAAGCACTCGCATACCTAGGCGAATATGTATAAGGAGAGTGATGAAATTTGATGAAGCGAAAGAAGTATGTAAGAACCACGAAGCTTGGCACTCTGTCCTTTCTGAGAACCTCGTTAGGGATACAGCGTGAAGATATGTATGTAAGTGAGTATGTCAAAATCAAATCAAAAATCAAAAATCTGTTTATTTACTGGTTTACAATAATAACAGGACAGAATCTCCTAGTAAGATTAATTGCCTGTGACAGGAGACACTGCTCCTCCATAGGACCAAGTACATTAATTAAAATGAATAAAACAGGACTAAACAGTAAAAAAAACATAATCAGATCTCTACCATGACAACAATGAGACTCGGGTTCCGGATGTCTACTCTAGCTTGCGACACTCAATTTTCACCATTAATATATTTGTAATTTTATACATGTAAATAATTATAGATTATCAGAAACCAGAATAGACAAACCGATATAGCATATTAACGAATTATTAGGAAGATCTGAATCACTGAGTAGTGTATGTATGTGTACATGCGCGTGTATGTGCATGTGTGTATGTACGTGAATGAGTGCGTGTGAATAGGCGTACGCGCATGTGTGTATGTGGGAGCTATTGTAAGTATGAGCGAGTCTAAATATATTGGAATTGTAAAAGAGATTCTACATCGTCATACTCAAATGTAAAGAGCCATTTTATTATAGTCTTCTTACAATCATGTAGGTTTATAACATAACAATCTAGTTTTTGTTAACTTGATTATACAAAAGACAGAAAAGTTTACTGTACTAGCTAAAGCTAGCAAAAGTGGTTTTTACGGGGCCAATTTTAGAAACTATATGTTTCCTTCTTTGACTAAGTATAATAGGATCAAAAGTAAGGTGTACGTAAAGGATACGTTTTCGAATGTTCCTATTGATGCCGAGACTAGCTAATGACAGTTACCTTAAGAGTGTTCTAAGCCTAAAGGAGCTCGTTAAGTTGATTTCAGGTGTTACCTAAGCCTAAAGGAACGTCTTGGTTTTTCGTAGTTTATTAGTCCTGAGACTAGCTAATGACAGTTACCTTAAGAGTGTCCTAAGCCTAAAGGAGCTCGTTAAATTGATTTCAGGCGTTGCCTAAGCCTAAAGAAACGTCTTGGATTAGGGTAGTCTGGTAAAATAAGACTACTACTTAAAAAAGATGGTTACTAAACTGTAAAATCTTTTCTAATTGTTTCTCTAATGTTGTAGAAATCATGATGGGCCGAGCGATTTGAAAATGGAAGATAGAGAAAGAAAATAATATTATTTATATTGTTTGCTTTCTATAATTGTGAACAATGTGTAGAGTCTGGCGCCAAAGGTGGTGATGAGGAACCTTCGGCGAGAGGTGCCTGAGGGCAGGCACGTTGCAGTATGGCCGTGTTAGCAACACCGACGAATAAACATAAAGGGGAACACTGGCGCCCTCTAGCAGAGCGCGACGGTGTTTGTGACGTCATGGAAAAGAAAGACTGTCAGCTTGTTCCCCACTACCGCTCGAGATTATATAAGTCAAAACTCAAGCGCTTCACGTATCTCTATTGTTTTTACCTTCACGACTGCAGCACAAATGTTCGAATATAAATTAATGAATTAATTATTAATTGATATTAAATATTAATATTAATCGATTTGGCCGATAATTTAAGTAAAGTTTGGGATGTTCCATTGCTATAAGTATCTAATTATTTCATTTTATCATAGCTAACACATACATGTTTTACGAGCATTAATTAGGTCATGCTTGTGTAATCGCAATTTAAAATTATTAAAAAAAAATCGGGGAGATGTTAATGTTACCCAATATCACTGATTTACTCATTATGTGTAATTGGTTTGTGTTTTAAAAGCCTGTGCTTTATTTGAAAGTGAGGTTATTTTTAATAATCTTACACGTTGTTATTTAAAATGCGGTTATTTTGGGTGAGATACAAATTACTAGATGAAGTTGAAGAAATGAATTAAAAATGGTCAAATTATGACTAAAGGAAAATGGTATAAAAGTCGAATACATTCAACAATCATTCATTCGGGCAGCTTACTGTCTGAATAGTTTTAATAGGATATGTTTTTCAAACTGTTTCAAAATACTGTCGTCGGGCGGTTGAGAAATTTTTAGGATTGGCCGAACTGCCTAGTCGGGCATCCGCTGCTGCCACCGATGCGGCTGCTGATGGTACCAACGGGCATCGAGGACGCTGCCTTGTCAGGAGAGGCCGTGTTAGCAACACCCCGCCACTTCTTGCGGAAATGACGTCATCAAGACAACGTGTTTATAAAAGTCGCTACAAACCGAATATCGAGGCACTTATTTATTGTCGGTTGTTGCTAAGAGAATGTCTTCGATAGTAGTTATCGTGATCTCTATTGATTTGTAATGATCTTGAATTATAACTGTGACTAGTAATTTATTATTCAGTATCTCGTATTATTTTATTTAATGAAACCTAATAGTTTCCTAACATGTTTGAACATAGACGTGGAACCCACCTTTTAAAATAATATTAAAATGTAAAACAAGTTATGTAGGAAGGTAATCGTATGGAAATTAATTACAAGATCTATGGACAAAATGACAGAACATTCTGAAAGTAAAAAATAAACATTCTACCTCTCTTTCCCAGCATGGCGAGTCTACAAAATAGGCTGCATCGATCCATAATACCTGGTTTGATCCATTTTGTAATCACTCTGCAAAATTTAATCTAATTACAAAGAAGATTCGGTTAAAAATTGAAAAAGTATGCCTTTATTGAATAAAAACACACTAATTCACACTGTTTGAGAAATTACATAATAAGCATTAAAATTTAATTGAATGTTGCGGAGTTTTGTTCCATATCGAATAATAAATAGGTAGCATATAAATAGGTACCAACTACCAAGGTGTGATTTAGAAATATACATATAAAATTTCTTAATTTAATTACTTTTATTTTATCTACTTACTATCTATAATAAAAATAAATATTCGAAATCCAAAAAATGAAATAGAAAAATTAAATTCGTAAATTCTGGTATTATTTATTTATATATATGTAGTATATACACATCATGGTGAAATACGTCTCTATTAAAATATAGGGTGGGACAAATAATTCGTTTTTATCACTTAACAATTCCGTATCGGCGTCGAAATATACCTCGCATGAAAACTAAGTAATGGCAATTGTATGAGTTTTTGACATTAATCGATATTATCGAAACTTCGACGTTGAGCGTGAAAACCTCGATGTTTTAACATCAATATTAGGTCTTCGAAAACATCGATTCATCGACGTTGTACACAAAAATATCGATAATCATTGTTGCCACATTCGTTTGTTGTATAAATCTAAATTTATTTTCGAAATCTGAAATTTCAAAGGACTTGAAATATCTATTACCGCATGTTTTGAACTTTGACAAACGACATAGTTCTTAGTTTTTAATTTTTACGCTAGATTTTACTACCTATGTAATATGTACTTAATTTATTTCATATTTGATTTTAGCAACGAAACGTCGATATTTTTGTTTTGATATTTATCGGCCATTGATGTTTACATACCGACACATCAACGTCAACATTGACGTTTTTCGAATATCTCTTATCCTTAGGCGAATGGGGCGAATGACCCAATCGGTGCGTACCCTCCACTTGGTAATCGCGAGGCGACACCTCACCATCGCCTAGTCAACCTAGCAATAGTCATTCGTTGACAACGCACGTACAGTACAATGGACGCAGAGTCGATGACGGGCTAGTAAATACACGTTGACTAAGTACGATAAAAAACTCGTACTCTTCACACTGTACATGAAAGGTCAATACAATAAATAAGTTGTTTATCAATGCTTACTTTAATGAGAACATTTATTCTTCAGGCATTTTGATTCGAAGGACTTTTATCTGGTACTTATATCCCCCAATTTTTGGACATATTTACCGAACTCTTTAAAAACCATATATTTAGCTGAAAATTTGCTACAATGCCTTTGTAGTTGACAGACCGAATAATTTTTTTCGTAAATTATACCTCATTATGGTCACTGGGTTCAAGGCAATAGAGCGTTGTCAAAAAGTTATGTACAAATACGGGAATTACTCTAGTAATTTTTTTTCGCTTTTAAACAAAATTTTTTATATACCTATATATCTACTAGCTGTAACCCCGACTTCATTCGCGTGGAAAATTTTCTTAACTTCTCCGGGTTACGAATGAATCCGGGTTACGGGCGACCTCCGTGGCGCAACGGTTAAGCGCGTCGGAAAGTATAATAAGTATTTATTTACAAAAGAAAAGTATATAAGTAGTATATCAGTTGTCTAGTACCCATAACACAAGCGCTGTGCTGCTTACTGTGGGACGACTAGATGGCGCTGTGTGAAATGTCTGAGCATATTATTATTATTACTGAGGTTACCCAAGATACCAATATTGTTAGAAATCTTGAAAAAAGTTATTTTTACGTTGGTGTTGAACAAAAAAGTAAATTTATATTATGGAACATCCGCCATATTATATTTATGATGACGTCACATATACAGAATCCTTCCCCTGCGTATTCCATTTGTTGCAACATGCCGCAACATAATATACACATATGTATAACACAATATTAAAACAATAATGTGTCAACGCAACGAAGATCGCGCGAGCAGCGCGACCAGCGAATTAATATTGTTTTCTCGCAGACACTTCAATACGTTATACGTTATACGTACGTACTACAATACGTTTAATACGTTATACGAACTACACGTATATAATGAACCAAACTGCATTTTTAATTTACGTTTTAATTTATAAATTCCCAAGAAGCTACGTGTTCACAAATATTCTGATCCGGCTCGATCGAGTTAGACCAATCCCCACCACCATCACCATTCTAAAAGGAAATTCGCTATAATTCCGACTTTCTCGTTACATTACGAGCCCTCTGCCACCTCAACTCGGCCACCTAAGTAACGACGTCTGTACAACTTTCTAATTGTCTTTCTACCACCGATGTGTAACCTCCACCAACTTCCTTTCCATAGCCCTTTGTGTAACAATAAGTTCTTGCACAACCGCCGTTGTTGCAACCTAAGTCTTGGCTTCAAATACAAAAAACAAATTACATCTTAATATGGTGAAAATGGTATGAAATCCAAATTAGAAATATACGAAATAAAAGTTATCTTTCATTACTTTTTAACCGACTTCAAAAAAAGAAAGAGGTTCTCAATTCGTCTGTATGTTGTTTTTTTTTTATGTTTGTTTAATTCCGTCATTTATGAACCGATTTCGAAAATTCTTTTTTCATTTGGTAGGTAATACTTCAGAGGTGGTCTCATTTAAATTTCACCGATATTGAAGCTTGGACTTCGAAGGTACACTAGATAACACGACCTGGTTATAACCTTTATTTATATTGACGATTTTCTTGTATATCGTTGCGCTCCGGTATTAGAATGAAGTTAATTACAGACCTGCCCTAGATATTTATTTAGGTCAAGACCACTCAAAAGGGAGACATAAAAATTTTTATTAAAAAAAATTAAACCGCCTTCAAAAAAAACACTGAAAAGTATAAAATAACTATTCTTTACTAATCAAAACTCAAGTACAATTAAAATAACTGTATAAATACGATACACATACTTATATAATTAAATCTGACAGTTATTGAAGTCGGTGCCAAATCAATGTGCAACAATATAAAGTCTATTAGTTTGGTGGGCTTGGCACGGACTTCAGTAACTCAAAACTCAAGTGCAATTAAAATAACTTTATAATTACGATATACATACCTATATAATTAAATTTGACTGTTACTGAAGTCGGTACCAAGCCCACCAAACTAATAGACTTTATGTTGTTGCACATTGATTTGGCACCGACTTCAATAACTGTCAAATTTAATTATATAGGTATGTGTATCGTATTTATAAAGTTATTTTAATTGTATGTGTATCGTATTTATAAAGTTATTTTAATTGCACTTGAGTTTTGATTAGCAAAGGATAGTTATTTTATACTTTTCAGTGTTTTTTTTAAGGCGATTTAATTTTTTTTTGTAGTTTTATAATTCTATGAGTCTTTGTGAATATTCTAATTATCGAATGCGGTATCAGTTTTATTAGGGAAGTAGCCTCATTAAAATTAACACAAGCCTTTGGACCCTTTCGTAGTAACAACCTTAATTATTTAATTTTCTGGTAGACTAAACTGAAGTTTCTATTTGCTAAATAATACTTAGGGTAATTATCGTAATTTTAAAAACCAAAATTTTAGAACAGGTATAATTTTCTAGTCTAGTGAAATTCAATGAAATATATTTTAAATAAATACCACAAACGTAGTAAAATATACATACGTATACATTTTATTTTGCGGATACTTATACCAAATGGTTACAGGGTTGCCAGATGCTGGGGAAATTCGAAAAAGCTGCGGAATGTTTATTTTGTCCTGTGTCCAGTACCTGTATTAAGTCCCGGATATTTTTTGTTCTTTACAAGTCCAGTAAAAAATGTTTTAATAATAGTGTCGAACTGATTCTTCAAGAAGACATAGAAGACGTTCTGAGAAGGCTGTCAAACTTAATATCTCGTTGACATAAGATTGCTGACAATATGTAGAGGAAAAAGCGATAGCGGAAGTTTGTCACTCGGACTTAGAAACATAATGGATGAAGCCCTAATAAGTTGCCGCTCTTACCACCGTGTGACAAACGAATTTTCCTGTCTCTTTCTATCTCATTGCGCATAACCACGAGTAAAACAGTTGACTATAGTAAGTATGGCAACATCGCACTGTCAGCGTAATTCGTGTCAGCTTATAAGTCGATCATGAAATAATTATTTGTAAAATACTCGTACCAAATATGTCACGCTATATATTCTTGTACTTTGGCCTTCTCTAGTCAGGCACATTAGTAAAACTCTAGACTCAGTCAACAAAAAAGGACACCGCAAGAACACGTTCTTAGAGCAAATGCTTCGTGCATTGTGATACCTAGTCTGAGGTTTGTCAGCTTTGTCGGTCATTTAGAATGTCTTAATCAATGACTTACAATAAATGCTGATTTTTACTTAGGTAACCAATTTAAACTTAGGTTTAAATTTTATTACAGGTGATACACTTCGATCACAAATATTTGTGATCGAAGGTGTTAACATTTCTGTTTTAATTTTTGCTCAATTTCGTTTGTTTATCATATTAGTGTTATTCGTATGTATTCTTAAAAATATATTTAAGTTACAAGAACCGTAATAAAAATCATTGCGATTTACTTTTATTCATTTTCTAGTATAACTCCAGAAATGTGATAAGTTCCTGCATACCCTAAATGGATATGGTCCTGAACAAACAGTACATGAGGTACACAAAATCCGTACGCCGATGTTAAACGTAAATAAATTTCATAGAATATACCTTCACGATATTTATTATATTATTTTCGTATAACTCCGGAAGCGAAAGAAAAACAGTACGTATCAGCTGTATATCTTCCCACACAGACCGTATGTACCTATGTTCTATGTAATGAATGCAATGTACATTAGTATGTATATGTATGCAAGAGATAGAAAAATACAAAAAAAAATTGAAAATAGTCATGAACATTGAGATAAGGTGTATGTATACATGGAAGAAATATTTACATACATACATGCATATCCTCACGCTGTATCCCTAACGGGGTAGTCAGAGAGGACGGAGCGCCAAGCGTTGCGGTTCTTACATACTTCTTTCGCTTCCTCAAATCTCATCATTCTCCTCACACATTTTCGCCTAGATATGCAAGTGTTATTCACATTTCCATCGGCTAACACTCCGGCTATTTGATCTTCATAAGGCAGCCTTGGTCTTCCTTGGCTTCTTTTACCACTTGCTTTCGCTCTGTAGATTTTCTCCGTCTTTCATCACTAGTTCTTTCTATGTGCCCGAACCATTCATTCCTTTCTTCATTTTTGCAATAATACTTTCATACAAACCTATGACAAGGTTGTGTATCTCTTCATTGTTTATTTTGTCCGCAAGGGTAACACTGCACATATTTCTAAGAGATCCCATTTCTACTGCATTTATCTTTAGTCCAATGAATCTACGGATTCACAATGTTAATTTACAGACAATTGAGGGCAGGTAAAAAAAATATGATCGTGTAGAACAATAAATTTTAAGAAAGATAGCGTTCTTTTTTTCCAGATTTTCAATGGCGAACCTAACCACGAATCCACGAATTCATGAAAGTAAAAAAAACGGTTTTTCGCTAATAAAACAAAAAGTTAACGTGTATTCAAAAAAGTTAAATTGGAAAGTTGTAGGTGATAAAATGATGTTTCGATTGATGTCCTGTGCGATATCGGTTTTTGCCATATACATGGAGAAAAATGCAAAAAACCGTTAAAAATCGCGTGTTTTCATTTAATAATAACTTTTCACCAAAGCAACTTAGAAGCTCGTTACTTGGTGAAAACATTGGTTTTAACTATTGAAAACTGTAGTTTGGTGCGAAATTTTGAAAATTATAGTGATGAGCGAGGATGTTGAAGAATATTGACAGAACCTTAAGAATAGTATGATCGAGGCTTCGTCCCTCTCAACACCTTAGTTTTGTTCACATTCATGTTCAATCCTTTCACTTTACAGTCTTCTTTTATGCAAGTAACTAGTATTTGCAACTCCGCTTCTGATGGTGCTATAAGCGCAGCATCGTCAGCGTACAAAGTTTACCACTGTACCATCGCATATCATACCACTCATACTACCGTTCAATGTCCGGAGGCAACTGTCCAAATACAGCACAAATAGCCAGACAGACATCACGCAGCCCTGTCTGACTCCTGAACAGACTTCGAACCAGGGCGATAATTTGGCAGTAAGGTAGTCTCGCCATCTTTTGTATACAGACTCTTTCACCTCACCATCCCTCCATACATCACGCTTTTTACCATTCCCAAACATATTCGTTCCACACACTTCTTTTGCGGTTTCAATCACATCCACTCTAAGGTTCTGCCAAAATTCTTCAACATCTACGCTCAATTTAATTTATCGTCAAGCTTACCGGATACTACCTTTTCATATTCATTCCTGATGGTCGCATCTTGTGTTAGGAAGAAGGAGAAGGAGAAGGAGAAGAAGAACGAAGGAATATTTCATTTCGTTAAATCATTTTTTTATTTACAGTAAAGAGAAACCTCTAAGATCTTGCAGTTAGTGTATGATAATAACCGACACTACGAACGCGATTCATGCATGTACTTTTTTTCGGGAATAGAAACCTGAACACAGGTACTCAGCCCTTTAGAATTGAGATCGGGGTTATGTGAGGATTTTACCAATCAAAGCTCCCGTAGAGGTGGTCTTCGGCGTTCTCGTTGAGTTTTCTACGAAACGCACCAAAACTCCTCTCGCACTGTGGTGAAGCACTTCTATGGGGTAGTGACTGAGACCCCTGCACTTGTACAGTGTCACGACAGTGCAAACTTCACGATCTGTTGTCCTTATCGAGTTCGCATTGAACAGAAGACCGGAGCCTCCACTCTGAACGGTCGCTACCCCGAAAGCTCCTTCAGTTGCCTCTTATCACAGGCGGGGACTACCGTAGCCTTATTAACTGGCACGGGCTACAATGCTGTTACGCATTGCGTATTGCCTGTTCTTTATGAAATTTAAATGTTTCATTTTTGCCACATGTAAATCTTAAATTTCAGTTATTGTCAAAATTGGTATAAAGACATGATTATGGTGTATATGTATCTCACTACACCATCTTTATTAGAAGAGAGCAGAGCGATTAAAATTTAAAAAGACCATATATCCCAGTAAAGTCTAATAAAAGACAAGGTCTATATGTATGAAGATTTTTAATACTTTTTACACTTTTCTATAACTGTAAACAGACTTGCACACAATTTTATCAATATGTTATTGGTATGTATTGCTGGAGGATTTGTCATCACAAATCCTCCAGCTACAAACAAATATGACAAGCTAAAAACTGAACTGATAAAACGCCTCTTAGCCTTGCAAAAAGAGCGAGTGAAACTACTTTTGATGCACGAGGATCCACAGATCTTTTTAATTCCTGTGAAATCTTATAGACCTTTTTCTTATAGACTTATAGGTCCGGTCCAGTTGTACTTACGGATTTTCTTGGTACCTTGTGTGAAAGAAATGGACTTACTTTTAAACAAGCTAGGCGAATTGGCAGATAAGGTTTACAAGATTGTTCCATCAACTGCTCAGCTGGCAAACATACGCTGCTACATCATCATTCCAAGACCACATGGCTAAACAGATAAGTGAACTGATAAGGCAGGTAGCTCAAGTAACTGCTAGAATAAGCCAGAATGTCACTCTCATGCTCTCGACTTAAAGGTTTAACCGCTCATATAGCCGCTTCAGATTCAAAAAAGCACTGTCGCGAATCACCTGTACTCGATGCTTCACAATATAATGTAAAGATAATAATATGTATGTAATCGCTTAACCCCAATACCACAGTACAAGTAAGCATACAGTATGCTATCTCGGCAGTGTCCTAGAGATAATTACCTACGGTCGTTTGGTACGTAAACGCGCAATAGGGCTACCGACTTGGACTGAATGTTTTTCTTGGGTTACTTATTTGATAGGTACTATATTAAATTGTCATATTATCTTTTCATTTTATATTATTGCAAATTTAATACGTTTTTATTTATATAATTTTACTAGTATTTTATATCTAGTTTCAAAAGTTTGTGAGTTAGTATGGTGGAAATGGACAAAAAAAATGCTTTTTTATGTGCAGTATAATTAAAAATCAGCAATAAATTAACTAGATCATTATGATAATATATTTCCTACAAATTAGCAACAGAGAAATATTTCTGGTTTCGATATAGATGTATTCAAACATCCATACACTGAACATTGTGCTCGTAAACTTGATTGACATAATATTTAGTCAATAAATACGCAGGAGCGTCTCATACCGTCCGACGACAACCGCGGCGCGCTCGCGACTGTCGTATGTCGAAATATGTCGAGATTTCGAGCGCGTTGTTTGGGAGCGTTTGTATGAAGATAGCATACTGTATGCTTACTTGTACTGTGCCAATACTGTTTGACCGATTTTCATGAACGTTATTATTTCATGGAGAAGGTTTTTATGTTATCCCCTTAGTTGTAAATCGCCGCGTACGCCACGCAGACTGCGTCACGGGCAAAAGCTAGTATATAATAATTATAATTTGCAACGATGCATTATTCTACAATATAGGGTAAATTGCGAATCGACGCCATAGGAGATGCCACACGTTTAAGCTTTAATAATATGGCGAATAGATTTCATGCTCATTTTGAGACATTGACAGTTCGCGATGTGCTTGAATATTAAAATACCATCCACCACTCAGAGTCTGAGAAGATTTTCTTTTATTGTCAACTATTTGTCAATTTATAAGACGAAAGATTAGCACAAGATAGATTTTTCTTTTATTGCTGCCCTTAAGTTATCTATTTTCAGTCTTTGTTTGTGTGTAATTTACTTACTATATCTTACATACACTTTATCTAGGTTCCTTCTACCGTTTATTCTTTCCATTCATTCGTATTCTGTTATCTTTTATTGTCTTCCTTATTTCTAATTATCTCTTGTCTTTATTTGCTAATTTCTCATTTAACTCTTATTTTTATTACATTTTTCTCTTGTAGATCTTATTACATTTTGTTTCTAATTTGGTCGATTAAAGCCATCTATTTGCTATGTATATTATTTTGCTTCTTCTTTTACTCTCTACTTTTACTTACATTGCACAAGATAGGTTAGCACCTTCCAGAAAGTCTTTACCACCTGACTGAATGAAAAAGACCTGAAAAATATTATAATATAAAAGATGTAAACAAGACGTATTTATAATCGAATTTTTAAAATTCACACTTACTTTTTAACCGACTTCAAAAAAAGGAGAAATTCTCTATTCGTCTGTACTTATACTTTTGTTGGTTTTTTTTGTATATGTTCGGGTATTATTTCTTTGTTTATGAACTGATTTCAATGATTATTTTTCCATTGGGTTCAATATAGCTCCAAGATGGTCCCATTTAAATTTAATGACATTGGAGCTTGTAACGTTATAACGTACATTTTATTTAATAATTTAATTTTGGTGATATATCTTGGATTTTAATATAAAAAAGGTTAACAAAGATTATTTTAATAGGCAAATATAATAAACAAATATAAAATTTGTTATTATAGAATACTTAAATTTGTCTCTGAACTAAAATACGAGTAATCTGTGCGACAGTACTTCTTCTCGCTCGCTATGTGCCTTAGCACTTAGTCGTTCTACCGCCATTGTTTTTGCAATTCCGTGCGACAAACTAAATTATCGACGGCGCTCAAGAATTGTTATTGTCGCTTTGCTGTTCTAAAAATATTTATAACTAATAATCAATACGCATTATATTGATTTTTATTTTTTGTTCGTTCTCCAGCGTACGCAATTACGTGGAAACATATTACTTATTATAATTATCACCTCACTTTATTGGTTAAGTGAAGAACGAATTTATTTATTTTGTCAAGCTAAATGTAACAGCCATTTTAGCTTAATATTAATTTCGATGCTTATAACAATTTGTATTGTTTTCTTTCTTTAATTTAAATGCATATATATATTATTTGCTGATTTGCTTATTTATTTTGTAAACTCCGGTCTAGTTGTTGGACACCGCCACCTACCTACTTTATTAGCCTTTCTACCATCTGTGCTTGCAGCGGTAATTTTGGAACATCAACTGATGCACTGGAAGCTACGTTCCAGGGTCCTTAGTACGGGTTCAGTAGTGCCCCGACGCCTGCTCTGTCGGGCGTATACTGCTGAACCGCGCGACTCCAGCCACCAACTTCCGGCATCGATTCGTCTGCCGACCGCGGACAGTCAGGGAAGTGCTGCGCTGCGAGGCAAGGACCTTAGACGGGCGATCAACCCCGACCCTGTGTGGTATCCCTTAATAAATTTGTGTTTGCGTGCTCCCGAGTTTTCTTTATTTCGATAGCCGCCACAAGCTTGAACTTCGAAGATATACCAAACGATCCTAACGGCTTAGGTAACATTTGACCATTTAGTAAAAGTATTAGATCATTTTAAATCAAAAATTTTGGTTCGGTTTGAACTCACCGGTTTAATTCGTTTTAATATGGCGTTAGGTTTATTTAGACCCTTCACCATCTGGGAAAAGAGCTGATGATCTTTAGACGAATGAACAAATTCTCGTTAAACAGCTAACAACCGTCATAATTAAATGAAGTTAGCCTTTTAATAAAAAAAAAACATATTGAAATCGGTTATCTAGTCGGGAGGTACGACGCCACAGAAAGGCATACACAATGTGTATCATTACACATACAGACACACAGACAAAGGCTTCAAACTTATAAATTATTACAACCCTCTTTTTACGTACGGGGCATTAATCATACCGCAACTCTTATTTGGATATTTGGTTTATTTGCAATAAACTGAACGTGTTACCTTATAATCGGCCTTACTTTACCTAACAACGACAAGAGTATCATGTTTTATTTCCGGTTAGAGGGTTCATTCATTTTCTGTTAGAATATGGAGTATCACAATATCACATCCGTGGCATGGCATTGTTCTTCCAAGTTTTACAAGGGCAAATAAGTGTAAAATTAAAATCTATTTTTAACCAGATATTAGAATTTCTGGCATCAAATCCGAACAAATCCGAATACAATCCATGGGTGTATTCAATCTTTTGGCTAGGGATGGAGATAGCAGGGGGATTGGGACGTATTTAGCCTACTGAAATGACATATTAAAATAGAAATAGATTAAAATTAAATGTTTCATATTACTGCTACTTTTTCATTTTAAAATTTAGACACTTTTCGTGAAACTTGATTTTTCTGATTATGTTTTAAGGGGATAATAGTCTGTTCGACAAGTTCAAAATACTATATATTTTAAAATACTATATATATTTTTATCAATACTTGATATAGGTCCTAAAAATATGTGCGACAGCTCATTAGATTCGGAATGAAGTCTAGAAAAATGTATGTTAAGGATTTAAAAATTGCAAAAGTTATTAACAAATGAAGATGAGAAAAAAAGGTGTTTGTCGGGGTCACCAGTTTAGGTAAAAATTAATAACAATAAATAACAATTGCAGAAAGAACATAACTTGAAATATATTTGGTACATTAATATTATACCTTTTATTGTACACCAGAAACGTATCCATCAAATCTCAAAATCCAAACAATGACGGTTCTATCATTTTAACTTGTATTCTAAACAAAGAGTTTTATACTGACCGGAGGTTTGAAATGCTAAACAGTATTAAAACAAAATATGTACTTATATAAAAGATTTGTCTGTATATAAAATATTGTTACAATCAAAAGTAGGATTTATTAAAAAAATATACACGGGTGATTATCCCTACTTCTAATATCGATTTAGAGATTCATTTCGCTAGTAACTAGAAATCACTAAAAGAAAGATCTAATAACTCTAAGAACAGAAAACAATCACGAATGAACAATCGAGAGCAGGTATTTATTCTTCGTTTGGTGTCTGGAGCAAAAGTGAAATGCTCTCGTGTCGACCATCGTTAGCGGCGCCTCGCCTTCCGGGTGAACGTCTAAATGACATCTGTCAATACTTCATTGATTCCACATCCTTTTCTATTTATAGTCCATCTCTTTTACTTATATTGAGGTAAATAGAGCTTATCCTTTAACAATATAATATTTAGAAAAGTAAAAAAGGAATAAAATATTAATATGTCCATGTTCGTGACCAGGAGGTGTCTACATCACTTAGTTTTCGCCTATAATTGAAAAACTATTGATATTTAAGAAATTCAAAAGAAAGATTCTTAAAGAGGAGGAAATTTCCCATATTTTAATTTAAAGCTGAAAATAGGGCTCCGCGCGGCCGGTACGGCATAGCACCGCCGCGCCGCTGAAGAGAGCATATCACGTAAAATAATTTTTATTATAGCATTAAATATCAATATTAAAATTTTAAAACAATGGAAATATAAAAAAACGATTTTAAACAATAAAAACATTTTTTAAGAAAAGCTTTTTTTTTAAATATTATTTATATTTTATATTTTTATGCCACCATGACAAAAAGAAATGTTTAAAAATATTTTACTTGTCTATTTGTTTATAAAAAAATTATCAAAAAATAACGTAAAAAAATGTTCCTAACGTCACCTTAAAACTTTCGTGAAACCATTGCCATTGTTAGATACAAATAAAGCAATAACATAACATTTGATTAAAAACATTTTTTAACGACATTTTGTCGTCATTTCATTTTTTGTTAACGTTAAAAAATTATAAGACACAAAATATAAAACTTTTAAAAACTTTTATCTCGTGATCTTGTTAAGTAACACATATAAGAAGCGCTCCAAGAAGCAAAAAAATTTTGGGCCAATTATTCAAACTTTTTGTCGCCTTTTGTGAAAACGAAAGACTGTTAAATATTACTTAGTTAACAATTGTATCTTTTTGAAAAATCAACAAAAAAATTTTCCAAAGGGGCTTTATTCTTTGAAGTATTCTGATAACACCATAATTTTTTTAAATTTTAACATTGATATTTAATACTATAAAATAATTATTTTACGTGGTATATACTCTCTTCGGCGGCGCGGGCGCGGCGGTGCGCCCATGCTGTACCGGTTGCGCGGAGCCCTATTTTCAGCGTTAAATTAAAATTATAAATAACGGTGGTAGAATTCCGGAAGATTCGAGTTTTTATAGGAAATTTCCTCCTCTTTAAGTCTTTTTAGAATTTTTTTCATCTTCATTTGTTAATAACTTGCAATTTTTTAAGTGCTATAAAATTCTTAAAATACATTTATCTAGACGTCATTGCGAATCCAGTGAGCTATCGCATATATTTTTTCGACCTTTATCAAGAATTAACACCATTTTGAACTTGTCGAACAGACTATAAAATCTCAACGCAATGGAAATCGAAATAATATTATAATTACAGTTCGATTAAAGTGGAATGAGCGAATGGATTTCCTTAAAATTAAATATTTGAAAGGAAAGTTGATACAACTCCTGATATGATTGGGGTACTCAAATTACTTATAAAAAAGTACCCCTTTGCCAAACTTAGGAAAAGTTTGATAATAAGATTAATTAAGGTGAATCTTATTGAAGTGGGAATGTATTAAAAAGTATCACGCTTTTTCAATAAAATACAGTTGAGTGTGTGTACATTTTTAACCTACTTCAAAGAAAGGAAGAGGTTGTGTATTCGTTTGTATGTATTGTGGATCGGTTTCAATAATTCTTTTTCCGTTTGCTTCAGGATAGCTCCAACTTGGTCCTATTTAAATTTCATTGATATTGGAGATTGAATTTCGAAGATACACCAAATAGCGTTAACTGCTTATAAACTTTATTTATATAGATGATTCTTTTCGTCCCAGAATTAGAAAAGAAGTTAAGAGGCATGATGATGGTATTAAAGAATCAAATAATAAATGGTTTTAGAGAAAAATATATGTTGAAAAGATTCTAAATAACGACTCAGTTTTAATGTAGACATTGAGATTAACAATATTTTTAATAAAATGAAAGTGTAAAATACTACAATCGGCCTAACTAATTCTTTCTGTAGAGGGTTAAAAATAAAAAAAAGCAGTAGCAGACCAACTTAGCCGAGAGGTCTAGTCATTAGGTAAAATTAAAAAACATTTTAGTCACTGCAATGTACTGTAAAACAAACTCTAAGATGTAGGTATTTTGTTTACATTTACTCAGCATTTGGGTATCAATGAATGTTATAACGTTGGTTTTCAAATAGGATGGTGGAGAATTACAGGTGTATATTCCTGAACGTGTATATTTAAACCTAAACACATTTAACTGAATTTCAGTAAAAATTATATGTCTAGTACGTCTAGTGGTCTAGGTACGTTTCTATACAGAAATAGAATGTAGAGACTGTAGAGGCAACGAAGATCATGCTCTTTATTTGTACATAGTAAGTACCTGGGCGACCGAGCTTTACTCGGTGTCTCATAAAAAAAAAGTATGAATCCAATTTGATTTAAATCTGCGCATTTCAGCGTGGTAGACATACGCTTTAGCCACTGTTCTATTGAGAAAGTAAATACTGTTACGAAATTAGAAGAGTTTAGAAGTTTTAAGTGTGTGAAAGTGAATTTTCCCAGAATTGAGACCTAGCTAGTTCGATTTTTCGCTCCTGTAAATTCCTATAATGTAAATTTCATCGAAATCGTTAGAACTGTTTTCGAGAAAGCGATATCAAATATATACACTTATATACAGAAATATTGCTCGTTTAATATAATAGTGGATATATACGTCTATTACACACAAAACATTTACAAAAAGAAATATACTTATGTACTGAGAAGATAAGCAAAAGCTTGTTCTTCACATATTAAACAGTCTATTTTTTTCATACCTTTCAACAAACCGGCATACTTACCGTGATCCTGTTTAATATCTAATATTGGCACATTTACAGTTGACGTACTTACAAAGAGAACCCTAATAGACGTTGTATTAAGAGGAAGTGGTGAAATGTATCAAATGTAACAACGACAAATAGCGCTATTTACCAATAGACTATTTTTTACCAATTATTTTAAATATTTTTGATGTGAAACATCTTATGCGGCGAGTCAGACCGACTGTTGACGTGGCCATGCGTCGCCACGCGCTTGTACTGAGCTCGTATACCCAGTGTTGTTATTCATTTCGGAACACGTTGCCTGTGTTTTTAAATAGACAATAATTTTTACTTTAAAAACATCTAATATTTTATTTTTGATAATGCCGTGTTTTTTGATTATGGCATATTTAATTCTTTTCATAAACCATTCTTTCACGCATATTTTCTACACAAAATAGTTTCGATGTTTCACGTCTGCTAGGCGTCCCGGGACGGCAATTTTTTATTATTATTTACTGTCTTAATAATTAAAAAGGATAGATGATTTACATGTTTATAAATCGGCGACGAGCAATGAATAAGAATTATTATCGAAATTAAATCGAAAAAACCTCTAAGAATAGTAAAATTGTTCCTTGGACAACCACTAAAGTAGGTAAAACATTAATATATTGTTCAAAGTTAATTTAACAAGAATATTGATGAGATAGATATTAACTTTATGATAAATAGAATATTAATGTACTAAATGAATCTGTAACTATAATTTCTTAGTAATTCGTCAGGAACTCAGGTACAACAATGAGACAAAAATTTAAATTGTTTTGCTCTAGGTAAATGAAACAAAAAGAACAATTAGGCCGTATGAATTCGATTCATATTTGGGCGGGCAATTCTTTGAGAATGTACAAATCGCAGTTCCAGTCACAAAGAACATTTTAAAATTTATAATTTTTAAACGTCATGTCGTTTTTTGGATGGACCCGTATGTACTTTTACTGGGACAATAGACAAAATGTTATTAAATTGAATAAACTTCGCAATATTTTTCAATCAAGTTGCGAAATTCAAATTATCGTTCGTGTCCCTTTCCCCAAATTTTAACACAAAATATTTTATTTCTCGAATTATATCGCGAAGAACGTCTTTTGAGTAATAAATTCCATAAATGGAATGTTTGTTTACAGTAAACAATACAATAAAAACACTCAAAGACTATATTACAATATCTCAGTTATGGTGTACCGTTCGTTAAGACCTTAATTTCTTGCCTCAGTATTAATATTTACGATTGCCCTTAATACTTCATAAGGCGGACGGCAGTTGTCGCTTGTTTGCTGAGAGAAGTATACGCGATCAGCGTTTTATTCGCGAGAATTTTGCAATATACGTCTCAGAAGCGTTTTTATTTTTTTAGTGTTCTCCATACAGTTTGTGTTCTTAACGGTAAGTAGACGTATGAATTTGAATAAATATGAACTTAATTTTGACGTTTATAGGTTTAGTTTAAGTATTTGCATGTCCGAAAATGGTAAATTCTGTAAAAAGTGATATAAATTAACAAGTTTTTGAATTTCTAATTACCGTTTTGCTAATTACCGTATTTTACCCTTCATGTTTGACGAACGTAATGACCATTTTTTTTTTCTAGCTTTGGCCGCGATTTCGTCTTACTTAGGGTTCCAGAAAACACAGTTCCACAAAATCAAAGCAGTCTTCATCCGTCTACTTCTAATGCAACACCAAATTTTCCTGACAATGTAGTTTTGAAAAATGCGAAAAATGTTCAGTCATCCTCTTATCATTCGTTGAGCATTTAGACAGAATTACCAAGTTAACAAAATGACATAAATCTTCAGCCATCGTCTACCGGATCTATCCCTAACGCTCCTTCTAATCAAAGAGAATTGAGGATGAGAGAACGAGAAAGACGAGATGAGAACGAACAAAATAATGAAGGTTTTCACCCAACGAATCAACCAAAAAGCGATCAACAGGTACAAAGACTTCATTAAAAGATAAGACAGCTAATATATTTGATGAGGAAACATGATAAAATATATCAATCACAAATAAAAATACTGAGGAAGAAAATTGAATGTTACAAAAAGATAACACAACGACTAAAGAAAAGATTACGAAGTCCGAACTCTAAAACTATTAACAAGATAAAAGATAAATCTAAAATAGAAGATGTTAAAAAGAAAGTATTATTCGGAGAGGCGATAAAAAAGTCTCTGTAGACTAATTACATGGAATTAAAATCAAAAAAGAACAAAAAAAGAGTTCAACGACACTACATTAAAAGACAAAACAATCGTAAAGAAATGCAAAGTAGTGACCGAAACCAAGAATTTTACTGCAATGAAGGATTTGAAGCAAAATTTAAAAAAAAATGAAGTAATAATTCATATCGATTATAGTGAAAATTATACCATGATATATGCTGCTGAAATCCAAAGTCGTCATTTTGATGGAAGCCAGAAACAATTGACGCTTCACACAACAGTAATTTAATTTAATAGTTGGTACAAGCGAGATGTCAAATCCTTAAATCGAGTTTAAATACACACATTAAGTGTCTAGGGATTAAGTACGTTTTAGAGTATCGCCGCAATTGAGGATTATTATTTTAACTTTTTTGGATCGTTATTGATTTTTTTTAGTGATTTTCACTATTCGAATAAAGAATTTTCTTTAAATTTTGATTAAAAATAGAAAATGAACTGTCAATCAGGATTCTTATAAAAGTATGTCATAGCGTTTTTACAAAACTATTACAATTTGTGCATCAGAACTGAAAAAAATTGCATCGATATGGAGCGACGACATCATTTGACACGAGAAGAGATCATGAGAGCCGTCGGAATGTTGCAATCTGGCTCCAGGCAACGTACTATGGCTGTCGCTCTTGGCACTACACAGAGCATCATAAGCCGTCTCTGGACACGCTATCGTATCACAGGCAGCGTGGCCAAGCGACATTAAGGGAGGATCTCGCATCACCACTCGCAGACAGGACCGGTACATCCAAAATACTGCTCGACGGAATCGTACCATGCCCACCATGATGTTTTCTACGAGGCTCCACAGCTCTTCAGGTTTGCTGATAAGCGACCAAACCATCCGAAATCGTTTACGTGAAGTGGATCTGCGTTCCCGAAGGCCGCTGAGAGTTCACCCTATAGCACCCTGCAATCATAGTGGCCGTTTACAATGGGCTCGCGAACACAGAAATTGGGCGGAAGAAGACTGGCGTTGTGTTTGTTTTTCCGATGAATCTTGTTTCGGTACGAGGCCGGATACAAGACGTACTTGAGTTTGAAGGACCTCTGGACGTCAAGAAGGTTTGAAATTTTGTCAAGAAGTTCATTGATATGGAGGGGGAACAATAATGGCTTCGGCCGTTATTTGGATCGGTAGAAGAACCGATCACGTTTGGATCAGGGGCAACCTCGATGCTCAGATTTGTGCGAAAAGGATTGTTTCAGACGTGATCATCCCTTTGCGAAGCCGGTTGGATGATTCGTTTCGACTAATGCACGACAATGCACGTCCACACACGGCTAGAGTCGTAACACGTACTCTTGCCATGCTCGCATCAACGTTCTGCCCAAATTGAGCACGCATGGGTTATGCTCCAAAGAAGAGCTCTGCCGAATATGGATGCCGTGCATACCCCACAACTTTTTAACTTGTTAGAAAGAACGTGGGCGGCCATTCCTCAAAGTGATTTTGATGAACTGATTTTAAGCATGCCAAATCGCTGTGACTGTGTGATTCGTGTCAACGGTGGAAACAGATTATTAATTTTTTTATTTTTACAATAAAAATTTAAAAAATCTGCATTTTTCCCTTTTTAAACATTTAATTGACGACATTAACTTAGGTTAATTTCCCACAATTTGCAAAAAATTCCATTTTTCTTAATTTTTACAAAATATAGAGATAAGTTGTTAACTTAAATATATGAATTAAAGTAGGAAGTCAGTCTGGTAGACTAGATTTGATAAATATTAATTGTATAATTTTTTATAGTTAAAAATGTACTCGATCCCTAGACCTTTTGATGTGTGTAGTAGGTTCAACTCACCTTAAAAGCACTAATCAAGTTCATTGATTAATAAATACTTATAAAAATACCTATCCAAAATGTTTGTTTTTAATTACATGTGAACTAACATTCGTTTTTAACCGACTTCTAAAAAAGAAAGAGGATCTCCATTCGGTTGTTTTTTTTATATTTGTTATCTCCGTCATTTATGAAGCGATTTGGAAAATTCTTTTTTTATTTGAAAGGATACACTTTCAGATTAGTCCTATTTAAATTTCACTGGTATTGGAGCTTGGATTTTGAAAATACAGCAAATAAAATCTACTGGTTGTAACATTTATTTATTTATATTCATGATTGTCTTGTATGTCATTGCGTTCCAGAATTAGGAAAGAAGTTAATTGTAGACCTAGATACTTAAGTACTTAGTCCAAGGTCACTCAAACGAGAAATACTAAAAATTTAATTAAAAAATTAAACCGACTTCAAAAAAAAACACTGAAAAGTACGAAATGACGATCCTTTACTAATCAAAACTTACTGAAGTTTTGATTAGTAAAGGACTTCAGTAACTGTCTTTGATGATTTGGGTATTTGTATCATATTTATAAAGTTATTTTTGTACTTAAGGTTTGATTAGTAAAGAATAGATATTTCGTACTTTTCAGTGCTTTTTTTGAAGTCGGTTTAATTTTTTTATAAAATTTTTAGTTGATTTTTAGTTGAATAACAGTTATTTGAACAAAATTTTCATGTTTCTTTGGATAGACGAAAATGTCGCATCCTCAAATATTCACCCATTTTGTAGATGAGCCTATACTGATTCGCAGCAGAAGCTGTAGATGTAACCACCACCACGGCACCAATTAACAAGGCACCGAGAGATAAGTACTTTTGTAAATATCATTTTATTACTTAATCGATATTTTGGGACACGAAATAAATAGGCATTTTCACCGTAAACTCGATTTATTTTGCAAATATCGCACCTGTACATAGTTTTTATACACAATAGATTTCCCACATACAGTTTCGTAATGTGATATCATTCATTATTGCCAACATTCAATGTTCATAGACACTATGACAAAACAGATCGCACTTCAACAATTTCCCATCAAATTCCAATTTGTAAATTACTTAAACTAGAATAGAATATGGCTCCACGTTTACATTTCTTTCTTTGTTACATCTACCGTATAAGTACTGAGTGTATAACTAAAACTAGATTTTGTAAAAATTATTCACACGATTAAAATGGCTACATTTATTCAACTATGTCAAGTATAATCAGTAAAATAGGCCGTAATACGCTTCATTTTAAGTCTGAGTTTGTAACGCTAGTGATGTTACCGCAACGACATAGGTAGTACATACTATGAATAAAACAATATCGTGTGCGTTTTGTTAATTATTCGTTATGTTCTATGTACAAATCAGTTGGAATCACTACATAATGAGTATAGTGATGTATGTAATCGCGATATCATCAACAGCATCAACAGTTTAATACTTACATATATAAACTTATTACAGCGCATAAAGTTAAAAAATAATAAAAAATAGAAAAGATATACTAAATAATAATTAATTTTAATGTGTAAATTGTAAATGACAAGCACTTTCAATTATAAACCTTAAAATTTTAGTGTATAATACAATTATTAATTGCTAAAAATAATGTCATATAAAAAAATATTTACTAAATATTGACATACTCGAGGTTTTAAAATATTATAACGATGTATTGTGTGCTATAAACTTGTCAACGAAGTTTTTTATTATATACAAATACACAATAATCATCATTGTCATCGTTGCCGTCATCATCGCGAGATTGTACTCCTTCACTGCTTGATATAGTACATATCAGTAACACAACACAGGTAGATTGAGTCCCAACTAATTGGTAAGATCAATTAGTTGCGGAAGTGGTTAGCTAATCGCAGTGTACTAATTACTTAAGTAACGAGACTTACCAACGAGTGGCTTATCAAACATTAAAACTACATGAATTTAAATATAGGTGGGCCCATTTAATTTTAATTCTAATTAAGTATAATGAGTGAATTTAACAATGAGAAAACTCTGTAATGTACCTATACAAAAAAATAACATCGATTTTATAGGTGTAACAACGCCAATAACAGATATCTAAGTGGTCCAAGGTTTGGCACTTGTTATGAGAGGTAAGAAGTTGATACAGGAATAACATCAATTTATATTTTTATTTATTTTGACATTATATATTTGCATAGTGATATAAGACCAATAGGGATATTGTCAGTAAAATAAATCAGAACATACCGTCATTTAAAATCTAGAAAAGGTAGTTGAGTCTGACCATGAAACCAGGCGAGACGGTACACTTTTTATATTCAAAGTGTAGTTTTTTTACGTATGTACTGTACAATTTCATGATTCAAAATAAAATACGTGATCAATCTGGACTTAGGGCCATTAATTATACAACTAGAATATTTTAAGTAGGTATATAATTACTTACCATGGGCTTATGAGTGTGATATGGGCAAAATTTATTCGTGAGCCTTGAGGCCAGACGTTATAAGTTCCACTTTCGCGTGATATTTGAATAATCACTTTTGCGTGATAATCAAAAGCTACCATTTCTAAAATTAATAGATAATTTGAGATCAATGGCTTCGTAACCGTAAAGGTTTAGGCATAAAACAATACTTAATTCGATTTTTTTTTTAATTAGAAAATACATAACAGAATGATGAAAAGGAACAAAATAAAAATTTGGAAATGGTCAATCATAAATCCAAATATTATACATGCATATAAGTGAAATGTAAAATCGTTGAAATGATTGAGAATATTTACAAAAAAGTTAATAACCAACAGAGGTGTGCGTAATGTTAAATTGCAAAAAATGCTCACGTCGTAGATATGAAAACTTTCTGTTACGGAGAAGAGTTCTTGTCTTATAAGAACGACTATGATGCGACTCGAAAAGCTTAGTGTGCTATTAAACGAATACTGTTCTAATTTACAAATAGCGTACAAAATAAAAATAAATAAAGATAAAACGCTTTAAAATTGCACCACCTACTTAAAATTGAAATTTACGGTTGAATATACACACATGCCGGTCAAAAATAAATACATTTATTTGATTATTGATTATAAATAATTGTTTACTATATAAAATAAGTACGTATTAGGAAAAATTGACGCAAAGGGAGTTGCCAGATATGGAAATTAAAAAACCGAATTTAGCAATAGGAGTTGGACAGTCCCAAAAGCTTCCCTCTTTTTTTATAAAGAATACCTCCGTAACCGCATGTAGTAAGCGCAGGCACGATTTACTCGAAGGCAATGCGAACGAATATACGTACATACGTTTGAGTTTGCCCCGGCCCACGCTAATGCTTAGCGGTTAGTTTAAATTATACAATCATGTTTATCAAGATATTTATTTATTTACTTCAAAAGTTGTTTGTTTCAGCTGTGGATCTCCGGATCCAACGGTATTTCAGACGTATTACCTATTCTGTGGTTTTAGTTACACCCAGTTAATACGTGAAATTTGTGTAAGCTGATCGCTGAAATAGCGAGGTTATATTCTATTTACGAACGTTATACAAACTTTTCCCGTTTCTATTTATTTCTGGAGTTCGGTGACAGCTTACCAACAGTCATAGACATAACTATTAATTATCTACTTACTAAGTCTGCCAGTGATTTATCGAACACAGACAAAAATGGGCAGTACTACCTAACTGTTACTGTGGCAGTGACAGCAATGAATTCTCCAGTTACCTAATCGAATCGAACATTCGCGTTTCCAGAATAGTCTGTGTATATACGTATTAAAGTTAGTACATCTAATTTACTATAAATCCTTTGAGTTATATAACAGTATTACCCACGCTAAGTACTAAGACTTACTAAACATTACTTCTTCATTCCTGTATATAAACGAAATTAAAATAACTTTGTATTCTTATTAGTTGTTACTAAAATAAATGAGATACAATATAACCATTAGATACATTTGTGCCATTCTCTTGAAATTATATATTATATGAGAGGTTTAGAGTATTTTTGAGGAATGCGAAAAGAATTATTAGATTTCCTGAAAAGAATTATAGAACAATCAATTATTTGCTGTTTAACACGCGTTACGAGTAGATATGATGTCAATGCACGTACCTACCTGTCTCTTTAAAGCTATAAAAGGATAAACACGAAACTGCTCTTGTTATATTGCAAATATTATATAAAGCAGATGAGAATGTACATGATATATATTACATGAAGCATATTATACGCGACTTGTAGCATAACATATCAAAAGAATAAAAATGGCACTCAAGTTAACAATGATAAAAAATTCTGAGTATTTTTAGCGATGTATAATAGTTCAATATAACACATTCGATTTAAAACATTTAAAATACTTCAAAGTAACACTTGCAGATAAAGTACAAATAATACTTTTTTACAAACTCGGCAAAAGACATTTATTTCACATCGTTGTTAAGATGTTATGACTAATATTTTCCAAGTTATAATGCATCATACCTATTTAACTAGTTCAATCTGAGAGAGTCAAAAAAGGGTTGACCCTCTCAGATCAAAGGGAGGGTAAAAAAACTGATTTCAATTATATCACATTTCAGTGTTGAGGTTTTTACAACACTGAAATGATACTTTGTTTTAGTATTAGAATCTATAACAGTCTTCCTCCATTCTTAGCGAGCAAACTTTTAAATACCATGTTAAATTCAATAGTAAGCTCATTTTTTTAACAATTTCCAAATAACTAAAAGCGGCTACATAATTCGTTAATGTTCAGATCCATGACAGAGACTTTTACAACGAACTTGAAAGGTACTGTAAATAAAATGGATAATTAGAATATCGATAATTTTGTAAAACAAATATGTATCAATTTCAGTAAGTGATTACTTATGCAATAATTTAGTATTCCATATATTTGCTTTAAAGATCTTTAAACATTCGCGTCAACATAAAAATCCGGACCTTCAAAATGAGAAATTCAGTAGATATGTTATATTCTACAATGCATGAACTTTTTTAGATATGTATACATATTTACATATCTTCACGCTGTATCCCTAACGGGGTAGTCAGTGAGAACGGCGCGCCAAGCGTTGCGGTCCTTATATACCTACCTCTTTCGCTTTCTCAAATCTCATCATTCTCCTCACACATTTTCGCCTAGGTATGCGAGTGCATTTGACATTTCCGTCTGCTAACACTCTGGATATGTATAAATTGACATAAAACAGTATCCATTTATTTTACATCTGATTTTAATAACGGTTATATGGAAATGTTCAACTTCTTTGTAATATTTTATTGTAATATAATAATAATAAGTTACTTATCGATTAATTTGGAAAGATATTAACGAAAAAATAGCCGCTTTTGTAATAAAAACACCAAAGATGTTGGTAAACATCGCGCGTCATTTTTTTGGACGGCTTGTACCAGATACAAATTGGTCATCGTTCAAACTTCATAGATCAGCACCTTTTTTATTGTGGATATACGAAAGGTAATATAAAAAGTAACAATATATTGTATTCAGATAAATATTATTTATATAATTAGCCTTGCGTATGTGTTGAAATGTTATATTATGAGATCAATGATTGAACGATGACACAATGTAAATTATACATCTAGTATGCTTAGCTTAGGCTTATCCTAAGAGGCTAATGAACTAGCGAATCTTTTCACGTAGGTACCCAAGACTTAGCAAAGGTAATTTAGACTGACTAGCTCACTTGCCAATATTTAAAATAGGTACACATTTTTTCATGACCTTTGTCATATATATTTTTATACTTATTCTAATATACGTACATTTACAACTTATATACTAAGTTCTTATAAGAAATCGGTTGACAAGCGACAAACCTCAAATGTGATGGCTCAACGACTATAATAAGTACATATTAGTCATGTGATTATAAATGTTTATTTATAATAATAATAATATATTTCTGAACTGTGTTTCAACTACG
This sequence comes from Zeuzera pyrina, assembly GCA_907165235.1. NCBI lineage: Eukaryota > Metazoa > Arthropoda > Insecta > Lepidoptera > Cossidae > Zeuzera > Zeuzera pyrina. The sequence goes on along the minus strand of OU015625.1, from coordinate 18,131,058 downwards.
CAACAAAGGCGTGCAATCGCACGAGCTTTCACAACAAACGTTCCTATTATCACAATTGACATAACAATCACAATATTGGATTTTCAGTGCTCACAACAGCTAACACTCGAAGTACATTGATGTATACAGCTATGCAATTAATTTAAATTTAAATGTGGAATATAAAACTAATATGCTGAATATATTGAATTCTATTTCAAGGCTTCACAGAAAATAACTGGTTAGAAGCTCAAAGTAGGTTATGAGATAAGAAGTGTTGCCGGTATATCAAATGAACACGTAGGATATAGAATGCTTTTGAGAAAAAGCGTTGAAAAAATCCCGAAATATATTTTAATACCAGTTTCAAATAAATGTAAGATTATAGACGTAAATGGCAAATGACTTGTTACGAAACTCGAATCTAAACTGTTAATTGTATTATTTAGTTCTATGAATTGTAATTTAGTTTCTTGTATGGCTGCCGAAATAAAAGATTCAATATTACGAGTAATTAATAATACTATGGTCTTTAATTACCTCTGAAAATTCATTTCTGAAGCTTTCGACACCTAAAAAGCAGTCTTCATTTGAAACTAAATTCCATGAAACGTTTTAGTAGTATGTATGAAAGGATTACATTTTAATAATAATATTGTAACGAAATAAAATGGAACGTAATAATTTGAAATTATATTTCGAATAAAATTTACTTTAATTTGGTAATAATGTGATCTGTCATTAACATTTCAATCTAATTGACATATAAATTCCGTTATTAATAATATAACACTGTTAAACATTGTGATGTCTATTGAGTCATAGGTTAACAAATTATATGGTAACCACTTCCAATTAATAAAACATGTAGGTACACGATCACATATGTATGTATATGATATATTATTTATATGTATGTAATTAACGACGTATTACATATATTTTTGCTGTTAAAATCAGCTGTCGTTGTTTAATTTTATTCTGCTTTTAATGAAAATTAAATTAATTGCATAGCTTATTGCTGATAAAAGAGGGCTTAACTGTGTTCCGTAGACGAATATAAATGAGTATGATAATAATTGTTGTTAAAATGTTACTCAACGTCTATTAATTAACTTTCATCGTGTCTATGGTTGAGGTATAAAAATAAAAAAAATTTAGTGTACAATTCGAAATTCAAATTCCTATATCGGTAGTAAGATGGGACTTACTATTTGTGACATAATTGCAATGAATAAATAAAAGCATACTGAATAACGACTGAAATTAATCAAACTGAAAATAAAATTATCATTTTATGGGAAGTAGGTATGAAACACATCACCAAATAAAACATACATTTCCTTATGTATTCCTTAAAATGAAATATGCTAACAAAACAAAAAGCACAATAGGTACAGTAATCTGTTCAGCAGTCAGGATTAAGTTCAGAAATATCTTCATAGAAGGAAAAGTTCCTTAAATGCATTTAGAAAGGCAATATTTATTTCCACAGTAACGTTTCCAATGAACTTTTATTTTCGCGGTCACATTTGAACGTAACCCTGCTCATTCTGTTCTCTTGTTAAAAATCTCCTTTAGATTGAATAGCATACCTACTTCACATGTTTTTAGTTTGACGTTGAAATTTAATATATTTATGGATCAATAAATCAAAGCAGCATTAATCTATAATCAAACTTATATAATTGAAGTTCTTATGTTTTCGAGTCATCATGTTCGCTATTCTTGTTTTGAGATTCACAACTATGTGGACGTGATGGCAAGCTCTTAATTACTTTGAGTACTAAATATAGTTCAATTTATGAACTACATTTATACACATATAGTAATTGTATATATACCCATCAAAATAAGATCGTTATACACCTAAATCATATTGTTCACAACACGTAAAGAATTTGTAGTAATCACGGATTTGTAACTGTCTTCTATAAAAGTGTCGAGAGGTTCATACGGAGATTGAACGATCTTACCTAAACACGTAAGCAACAGTTCGCTCGATCGCAGGCGCCAGCGCCGCTCAGACTATGATCTCTCTGATGACGCGGCGCGCGCGTGAATTGGGCGTCGAGTAGCCGGACTCGAGCGACTCGTCGTAGCTGAGGGACATGTGCGGCGGCTTGTCCTCGCCGCCGGCCTCTTCGCCGCCGCCGTACGACTCCGGAAGTCCGGTCACCTCGTGGTACGGCGATTCTGCGCCAATACACAACAAACTGTACTCATGTTTTTAAACTTTCACGACTTGTACACATCTTACAGTACTAACTTCTTCGCACACTTCATTCAATGTACACGTTGCATATTAGTTTACAAACAAAGACTTTCAAAATTTTCATACGCGCTTCGAGAAATAAAAATCACAACTGATTTCAAAACCGCACTTGCCACCTACTATGCCTATGCTTATGCTTGGTTAAGCTACGGCGTTATTCTGTGGGGTGGTAGTGTCGATGCGATTCATGTATTCACAGCACAAAAGAAACTTTTGAGAATTTTGGTCAATTTAGCTTCAACAGACACATGTAAACCGCATTTTACACTTCATGGAGTGCTTACGCTTCCATGCATCTATATTTTGGAAATATGTAAATTTATAAGAAAATATCCAGAAATTTATACAAAACGTGAAAATATCCCTTCAAATTACTCATTGAGACCAACACGGAAAAAACAATTAATACAGCCTAAGTCAAATTTAAAAATGCATTCATCGGGACCTCTATCCACGTCAATAAAGATATATAACCATTTGCCAGAAACCTTAAAAAATGAAAGTAAAGATAGAATTTTCATAAAATTACTAAAAGAACTACTAAACAAAAAATGCTACTATACCATAAATGAATACATAACTGATAGATTATAATATAATATTAAAACAACATTAAATATTAACATCAAATATATAATATATAAAAAAAAAAAAAAAATTATTTATAAATTAATAAATAAATAGTAACAAACTTATAAATAAATAAATATAAATACAAGATAGTTAATAATATACATTTACAAATAAATAAATATAAATAATAATACAGACATAATAAATATAATTAATTACATAATATATATATTGGCAGTCGGGTAAAAAAAAAAAAAAAAAAATTAAAAAAAAAAAATAAGGCTTCCTCTCTCTTGAATTGCAATACCTATTTCAAGGTCCATTCAATTATTGTAATATAATTATGGTATGCAATAAAGATATTATTATTATTATTATTATTAAAAGGAGGTATCTAAAAACACGGGAAATTAACGCGATTACCTTTTATTTTCTCTTGACGTTTCGGCCGAGTTTCATCGGCCGTGGTTTCAAGTAAACTGTCGCAGCAAGCTTCACTCCGTGTCAGAGGCAGATTTTATTTCATCTACCCCCGATATTTGTAAATAATTATTAGGGTTCCTACGCACAACACTCACGGTGTCCACACACTGAACCGACTGTGAAAAACGAGGTTTTGTCATTTGAATCACAGGATTTCTCGCTGTTGATAAATTGTATCCGCTTTCCCGATTAAAATTTTTGTGTCTCTTGATTTCAATTGCTTCTCACGCACGACTCTTGGATAAAAGTGGCGATCAGTGGAATGGACTTGTGGGCGATAAAATTCTATCCAATGATTCGTATCCGATTGGAGATGTTCCGCTATCGCTGATTTGGTAGTTTGCTGGTTTTTTACAGCTGCAATGTGTTCCTTAATCCTTTTAGCAATAGTCCGCTTCGTTTGGCCAATGTATGAGCTACCGCAACTGCAATCTATTTTGTAGACCCCTGGTGTCTGCAACGGTAAGACATCCTTCGGTGGGTAGATGAAATAAAATCTGCCTCTGACACAGAGTGAAGCTTGCTGCGACAGTTTACTTGAGACCACGGCCGATGCAACTCGGCCGAAACGTCAAGAGAAAATAAAAGGTAATCGCGTTAATTTCCCGTGTTTTTAGATATTTTATAATGCAGCGCGAAAGTTTAAAAGTTTATAAAAGGAGGTAGTTGTAATTTTTATTACTCACAGCGTTGCGCAAAACGTACTGCTAAATATACCCGAGATAAACCCGAGATTCAGTGTCTGCCGATAAATTGTGTTGCAGTTTGGTAGAATTAGAATTAGGGCATAGTATAACGGTAACGTCATGTTAAAAATAAATAAAATTACAAAAAAAACTAAACGAGTCTATGTCGAGTTTATATTTTAAGGTTAAATTTCTTTTTTATCCCGACTTTTCAATAGGATTGCAACTATCGTGGTCACGAGCAGATTGATAAACATACTGATAAACAATAGACGGAATTAAAAAGGTCACTTATAGAAGAAATAAGAAAGCCTTAAAATATAAACATGACGCTTATTACGTAACTTGCAGACAGCATGCAACAGTCAATATCACGCGATATCTGCTGTCGAAACGATATAGTTTGTGTAATGTAATTTGTATAGTGGCGCTAAATCTACAGCGAAAAGTGCATTTTACGATCATAGAATAATAGATACGCAATCGTCATACATGATACAAATTTTTTATTACAATTAATCACCGGTCGCGCAGTGATCGCGTGGCTATCGCTGTCTGCAAATTTTTAGGTAATAACCCCGCCGTTTAGTTAGTATCGTAAGAAACTATACTCACATATGGTTTCGCGGAAGTGACTAAAAAACATACTCTATCGTTATTTTTAGGGTTCCGTGTCTCGAAAGGCAAAGGAACTCTTATAATATTAACTCATGCGTCTGTTCGTTTTTCACAGCCGATTTTTTCAGAAATTTTGCATCTTACAAATTGGAACTCTGCATAGTGATAAATCTTGTTAACCGACATATTTTGCACTACATAAGATTATGAAATATTCTTAAAAATTTTTAAAATATTGAATCTAAAATAAAACCATTAGGTATTTAATTTTTTATATCTCATGTCAAGTGATCAGCTCGACCTCGATGCGCAGTGGTTTAGGTGTTAGAGCCTAGTGCGGAAGGTTCCGGGTTCGATTACCGGTCGGGTCAATTTAGGAAACGAACTTTTCTAGATTGTCTCGGGTCTGGGTGTACTGGGAACACCCCTAGTCGTCTGGTTCTCATAACACAGGGAATGCCCTAGTTTGCGACCAGATGAATTGGTGTGTATTGTTGGCTGTATTTAAAAAAATAAAAAAAAACTCATGAATCCGATCTCTGCTCATGTCTCATGTCTGGTGTGGCGTTACCAATTTACGTTTCTATACTTTTCCACTCAGTAGGTGCAAAGGTGACAAAATAAATCGGCCGACATACGGACAAATAGTCGTCATGCTGAATCTACGAGAGTTCCGTTTTTGCTATTTTGGCTACAGAACCCTTAAAAGAATTTAATATAGGCAGTGCATAATATAAAATGTAATATAATTATAGTAGCAGCACATAATACAAAATATTTGTTGTATTCTTCTAATCTAGTTAGTAGGCCGAGTACTCCCCCAGTCCTCCTACTCCTAAAGGTTTAATACGTCGATGGAACGATCTCATGAGTTATGGAAAAAGTAGTTAAATCACGCACAAATAATAACACTTGATATAAAAAAAAACCCGCCAAGTGTGTCTCAGACCACGCACAGGTTGAGGGGGTTCAGTAGTCGGGATAAACAATATTTATTTAATCAAAAGCAAAAATAAGTAGGTATTTTTATTTCTCGAAAACATTGGAAAAAAAGAATGTATGTTCGGTCGTTTAGCGTATAATCGAAAATATCTCATATCTTAAAAACTACACAACATATAAATCAAATTCGTTGAGTGTTGTTTTAAGTCCTACTACCTCGAATTTTTTGAGAATTTTCAGGGGACACACCTTTAATTAATCATTGATTTAACCAAAAAAGTTGTGAAAGGGAAAAGATAACAACGTTATGCGAGCTAAAATAATCCTCCGATTTCAGTTGAATCCCTGACGTAAAGACCCCTAGGGGATTATTTTCCATGTGTAGGCATCTTCTTACTTCAATCAGTTCAACGTTTGAAATCGGAAATACGTACATGTCATGATATCGTTAGGTACGTATAAGGCACAAACAGGGAAAACCGAGCAAAGAATATTTCTAATAAATAATCGCCTGCTATCAAATTATTCCGTAGACGCCTACAACAAATTGGAAAGTTTTTTTTACATTTTATGTCAAATTAGTTTTAGCTGCTATAAGAGAGATCATAGAATTTATACGTATCGTATCATATTAATCAAAACCAGGGCGAAAATAATAAGAATATGTCGGTGAAAATAATAAAAGGCACTCATTTGACTATACTATGGCAAAGCGCGACTTCCGATGACGCGCTAACGGAACGTCGGGGCCGGCGCTGAGTCTGTTAGACTACAGCGGCCGGTGCGATAACATTTCTCCGACGGATCGTTTGCCATTATTAAATTTCCAATTACCTACGTAATAATTGTTACAAAGACTTTGCTGTCGTTTGCACATTAACTTTTGTCTTAACGTTGTATTTTATGGAGTAGTTCGCCTCTTGTAGGATTAGATACCTATTTCTCATGGCTGAGTTGCAAAAGCACGAATTGCCCCGCGTGTTTTCCGGCAAATATATTTTTGTATTTACAATATGAATTTTCGTTTCTAATTATCAATCAGAGATTCAGCTTTGTATACTTGTCGGTGGAAATAATAAAAGGCACTCATTTGACTATACTATGGCAAAGCGCGACTTCTGATGACGCGCTAACGGAACGTCGGGACCGGCGCGGAGTCTGTTAGACTATGGCGGCCGGTGCGATAGCATTTCTCCGACGGATCGTTTGCCATTATTAAATTTCCAATTACCTACGTAATAATTGTTATGAAGTTTTCTGTCGTTTGCACATTAACCTTGTCTTAACGTTGTATTTTATGGAATAGTTCGCATTTTGTAAGATTAGGTAACTATTTCTCATGGCTGAGTTGCAAAAGCACGAATTGCCCCGTGTCTTTTCCGACATAGATACTTATTAGTTTTGATTAAGTAAAATACAACATTCGGCTATATATAAGTGAATGCATTTATTAACGATTTTTCATTTATTTATTCTTAAAAGTATGTATAAATTATTCCATGTCTTTTATATGATAAGAGGGACCTGGATATTCCCGAAGTCAAGTGAAAGTAAGATGAGTGAATTGTAAATGCGATCTCTCAGAATTATGTGCGATATCACTCTTTGCGGACAAAATAAGCAGTGAAGAAATATGCAATATGGCAAGGTTGGACGATAGTTTATTGCAATGACAACATTAGATTAAGTTGTTAAAATATGAAATAAGAAAAGAACGCTAAGGTGGTTCAGAAACATAGAGCGAGTAATAAATGGCGGACAAACAAAATCTACAGAGCGAAAGCAAGCGGTAGCAAAATCCAAGGAATATCGAGGCTGATTTATGACGATAAAATAGCCAGTGTTAGCTGACGATAATGTCAAAAATACTCGCATACTTCGTCGATTTATGAGAAGAATAATGAGATTTGAGGAGGCGAAAGAAGTAGGTATATAAGGACCGCGATGCTCGGCATTCCGTCCGTTATATCCTGTTAGGGTGGATTTTATAAACGAAGAGTAGCACGTTATCCAAGAGTAAATGGTGACTACTCTAGAATAAGACAACTTTTCGTTTTACCAACAGCTAACCCAAGTATAAGTTCGTAATCCGAGAGTAAATACTTACGCGGGCGATTTTGAAAGAATAACTTATTATACACGGTATTATGCACTGTCATGGCGTACAATAATCAGCTGTTGCCTGAATGCTTGCAGTAGGTACTTAACGAATACATAACCTCTTTTCGTCACCTCAGATTATTTATGGTTTTATGTTTAATATAATTTTATAATTTATATCAAATGGAGCATTTGCGAGATGATCGAAGATTCAGATTGCAATGACGATATTGACCAATTTATTAGGAGGCGTCCGAGGTCCGGAGGTAGATTAAAGACAGGAATTATTACTACGAAAATTATGATGATCGAGATCTCGCTATAAGATTTCGACTTTCTTAAGAAGCTACATTATGTTTGTTAGCAAACTTTTCTCTGAAGGCATTTAATTTGGACTTCTCTTCGAAAATGTTAAATAAAAATAGCGTGAATAATACCGCGACGAAACAATTCATGAAAAATTTCGATATTCCGAAGTGTGCTTTTGTGTTAGATGGTTAGCTGTTACCTGTTAGGGGTACTGTTAGGTAAGTTTAAGTTTGGAATTGACATAACATCGACGTTAGTATAATTCGACAAAATTACGTTGTTACGAAATGCGCTCTATGAATAATGCTTGTGCGGAATAATGTCAAAAAAATTTTGCCGGCTTACAGCGTTCGTTCAACGTTCATTCAACACCACAGAGTAACAATACCTCGTACAGTTTAGTCTACGCTTGCATTCAAAAAACAACAGAAGTTATCTGAGAATATATTCGAAGAGTAAAATTATCTTGGGATTAGTTACACTGGCCTAACATTAAATTCGTTGGAATCCACCCTAAAAGGGATATAATGTGAAGATATGTTAATAATAATAATAATGTAACTATTCGAATAAAATATACTCGAGAGTATGCTAAAAATACTTTCATTAAATGGATAAATAATATTACAGATACTGGAGTCTTTATTTTTCCAGGAATAACATTACAAGTACATTATGTATGTACAATGTATATATATGACTGAAAAAGTTTCTGTATATATTATTTATTTGTATTATTACATCGAATATATTCTAATTTGTTTTTCTATAAGGACATTATGAAATCGTGACTTTGGTAACGTTTACTACGAAATATTGGTATACATATTTATATATATAGATTTATATATATAGATATATAATATGATATGAGGTCCAAAATTAAATGAAAACGATGGCTACACTTAACAGATCAAAACATTTTACAGAACGAAATTACTTCCAAGTAGTTTTCTTTGGAAATATTGTATTTGTATAGCAATTTTCATTGTTCACGAAACAGATTGTTTGCGAAACTTAGCCTTTTTAGATTTCGTCTGAAAATGTAGTATTGGCATATATAGATTCAACGGAAATGGTGTAATCGCTACGATCAACATACACGTTTCTAAGATTATTAGTATCCTATTTCATATTTTTCATACTTTAAACTTTAAAACTACGCTAAAACGACTTAGTTGATGCTCCGTATGTCAGTCTGTATGTCATTTATATGTATGTCTACTAGAATACAACTTGATCAATTGAGCTACTTAGAGATTTGATCCGACAGACGTTGTCCTGGCCGAAATTTAAAAAACTTTCGTCGAAAAAAAATTCTTAGAACTTGATTTCAGCGCCACCTACCAGCTCAAATTGTGAATCTAAACTATTCAGGGACCCACTCAAAGACAAAGAATTTCATCAAAATCGGTCCAACCGTTTAGGAGGAATTCAATGACTTACAAGCGTACGGACGAATTATATACATACTAGCTGATGTCCGCGACTTCGTCCGCGTTTTTTATTAAATAGCCTATGTAGTTCCTCAGCTGAATGCTGAGGAACTACCAAATTTCTTTGCAATCGGATGAACGGTGTGACAGCCCATAAATTACGAACGAATAAACAGACAAACATTGATTTTTATATATTAGATATAAATAGATAGATGATAGAGATAAAGTTTGAGCAAGGTTTTTATGAAATCCATGCAACATGCAAAAAGTCTAACTTTTTCGTCCAAACTGATTTCTTTTCTTTACTCAATTACAATACTTTCCTTCCTCTTCCGTTCCGTGAGGTACAAAAAAGAAAATTGACACAGAAATGTACGTATCTATGTGACATACCTATGTGCTGGTCCATTCGCTTCTTGGGCTTGTGCACGGAGGCGTACGGGTCGGAGCAGTAGTCCTGGCGCGAAGGGTTCTGGCTGGAGCGCAGCGCGTAGTCGGCGGGTTGCGGGTAGGGCGCGTAGTCGTCGGGGGCGCCGTACCCGCCGTGCGCCACCGGGTCGTACCCGTAGCCTGGCCGCTCCAGCAGCGGCAGCGCCCCGCCGCCCGCGCCCGCGCCCGCCGCCCCGCCTCCCCCGCCCACGCCCGCCGCCGCCATCTTCATCTGCCACAGCGAGTCCTGCGAGTTCACGCTGCCTCCATTGTTGCTGTTCGTGTAGCTGTTCTCTATATACCCCATGTTCACCCCTGCGAACAATCGTGAAGTTTAGATAGATCCATGGTGTAACGTCAAGTTGACACGCAACATGCAGACAAACGAGTTTACCTTCCACGTTGACGGTGATTAGTCCTTAATGATTGCACAAGAGAAAATTTTTAAGTGAATAATAGACAACAAAAAAATTTAAAGTAACACAAATTGATTTACGCCATTTTTTTCTTTTATAGTTAATTCTTTCTTTAATAGTTAAACGTTTCACTTTGATGGAGTTTTTAACAATGTTTTAAATTGCAGTTGTCTACTTGTAACTGAGATTTAAGCATTGTTATAGTAAACAATTATTCGATAAAATTGTTAAATTGTTCTAGTTAAGTATTCTTAAAAACACGTACCGATACTTGGCAAGTATTATTAACATTATTTATAAACAATAAATTATTGATAACTCACAATCTGTGCCGTTCAAGTTCTGTCCGGGATGCGTCTGCGCATGCGGCGCTATGTGGTAGCCGTAACCTCCCTGCGTCGCGTACACGGCGTTTTTCGAATCGTCCATAGCCAGTGCCATGTCCATAGAATGCTCTAGAGCTTTATTCTCCATGCCTGTGCTGGGATAATAAGGAGGTGGTGCCTGATTCTGAGGTGTCACCAATGACGGTCTCATTTCTAATTCGTAATCTTTAGAAGTATCTTTCTTCTTTTCATTACGTTTACATCTGCAGAATACAAACAGCAGGCTCAAAAATAAGAGGAACACCAAGCACGAGACGACGATTGCAATTAAAGTTGCAGTAGTGAGCGCCGATGCTTCTTTGATGTACGGCGGCCCGACTGAAAACAAACGCGATAATTTGTAGGAGTGTTAGGATTTGAGTATGTACTTTTTGTAACATAAAAAACTGTGGCTATATGTGACATTAAGTCAATACAAATATTATTGAGAATAAATTAATTATACTTAAAACACATCGTAATTTTTTCTCATAATAAGCATTTAAGTATTTCACTATTTAAAAACACTCACTGTCCGCTTCAGAGTATTCACTGCAAACTTCCTGGTTGACTTGTAAACAGAGCTTTAAGCGGAGACGAGGATTCAGTTCGTCAAGAGGTCGGTCGTTCATTCGTCGACTAGACGAGCGACTTGACTTCGTAGGTAGTTCTAGGGTAGCTTCTTGCACCGTGGCTGAAGCTCCGGATAAACTTAAAGGCACAGTGTCTACTACTTGCCAACCTCCATTCCCCCCCAAGCCTTCGGCGACGCCTACTAACGACAAGCAAGTAGGTCCAACACTGAACGCAATGGTTCTCGTGCTTGGATCGTACGTTACTTGTTCTGGAGGTGGAATTTTGTCCACTTTCGTAGTGACAGTGATCTCATTGGAATAATTGCTCTGTCCCTTTGTATTAACGGCTTTCACCTGAAAGTCGAAATTTTTAATTAACAAAAAGGTCAAAATCGTGAAAAATGATCAATAGTGCAATATGTCTATAGCGTGCTTAACACAGACAACGACACAAAACATATAAGAGATAATTAAAACAAACTCAAATGCGAACCGGTTGATTTACCTTGAAAACAAATGTCAGATGCTGTCGGTAGCGATACAAAAAGAGAATAGAAATAAAAATTAATACATATCCAAATTTAACAATACAAATAATAATTTACATAATTTAATCACCAACTTCTACTCGAACTTAATTATTCTATGATTACTCGAAATTATAAGGTGATAATTACATTTGATTCTAAAAAGAGACTAATGTAAAACGAGGTTACCTTGAAGGAATACGAATTGTGTTGTTCAAGTCGTGTGACATTACAAGGATTGGCACGGCCGCAATCGTACTCCATCCAGTCATTAGTGCCAATGCGTTCTGCGGAGCAGTGTTCGCTCTGTGAGGCGCCGTTTCTGCTCACCACTCTTTTATATCGCACAAAATATTTAGTATTTGACAAGCCGCCGTCGAAACCCGCTTCCCATTTGAGAGTCACGTACGAGGGACCGACAGCCTGACTTGTTAAAGATCGTGGAGATTCCGGCGCGCCTTTAGGCTGTAATCGTATTTGAGGACGTATGGTACCAAGAGAATTCTTCACTTTACAATAATATTCACCGTAGTCTTGGGGTTTCACATTCCTTATTTTAAGTACGCTTAAATAAGAATCGTTATTGTCAGTGGTCGTATTAATTTCGTAGTGTCCGTCAGACGACATCTGTAATGGAGCTGTATTGGAGCCGTAAAACCACTGGAATTCTGGTTTCGGATAGGCTTGCACTCTACAGAATATTTCAGCGGTCTCCATTACATCGTATGCTACTTTCTTTTGTTGTCGAATCGATAAAGGTTCATCTGCAAAGCACATATTACATTATTAAGTACGTAGTAATAGACGATATTAACCTTGATAAATGTAAATATTATGTGTTAGTATGAATTATATCTGAGATCTTGAGTTCGATTCCTAACGGCATAAATTAATTGGTAATTAATTACAAGCACCCACTAGTCGTGTTAAATCAATGATTGATCTGAAGTACGCGCCATCCTAAAACCAAAACCATCACCACTTTCGTTCGAAACGTATCATTCCTTTAGGTTATCTTTACCTTATCGTTATCTTTTCTCATGTAAACTGAATGGGGCGAAAATTTATGTTAGTATTAGAATATCTGTAATTCTCATTAAATAAGTTTGAACTGCAAAGGAAAATTTGAAACAATAATGATAAAAAGATAAGCAATCAATTTAAACTTACGTTCTATTCGTAAATGCATCGTAGATTCAACTTTCTTTACTTCGTTTTCGAATGTGCAAGAATATATGCCCCTATCTTCAGGCAATAGATCGTTACTGTTCGGTCTTGCTTTTCCGTTGAACTTTAGTGTACTTTGGACGTTATATACAGCATTCCTTCCCTCTGTCATATCAGTTTTAACTTCATACATATTTGTGTCTGGTTTGATCTCAGAGTTGTCTTTATACCATTTAACGTTAGGTCGTGGTTTTCCAAGAGCACTGCACGACACTGAATAATCCTGCTCACCAGAACGCTTTGTCATATGCGGTTGTAATTTAGATTGAAATCGTGGAGGTTGGTGAACTTCGAGAGTAACAGAAGCTAGTTCCCCGTGGCCTAGTTCATTGGTAGCCTGGCAGTGATATACTCCTTCACTACCGAGGTGAGCACTGGGAATAGTGTATTTATTACCAGTTGCGAGGACAGCTGGTTTGGAATCGGATGAATCGATATCCCTAAACCAACGATATTGAGGAGCAGGCCAGCCGGGTGGTTTAGCGTTACACGTTAAAGTCACTCCGGCGCCTTCTTGTGCCACAGGTCTGTCAGGACTGATATGAGCGCGTCCCGGTTTATGTCTAACTAAAACGGCAACCGAAGCACTGCTAGCACGTTCAACACGTTTTCCATTACTAGAGGATATTACATTCACCGCTCGACATACGTATGTTCCTGCCATGTCCGCATTTACCCTTGTGAGAAGAAGACTGTTCCCGTTTTGATGGAATTCTGATTTTCCCTCCATGGTCCATTCTACAGAAATAGGTTCGGGATTTGCAGAGACATCACAACGAATCTCGACAGTACCACCCTCCTCAGCTTCGTATGTCTTAGATTCGACCGTGACGCTAGGCGGAAACAATACGTCTAAATATATTTCCTTTTCTCCTGGCCGCCCTAACCCATTGTCAGCTGTACATGTATATTTTCCAGCATCTTGAACAGTGACGCCTTGTATGGTGTGTGTAAAAGAATTTGAGATATATTTTCCATTTCGGGTCCATCGCACGGAATTCACTTTGGGTTTAGCATCCACTTTGCATTCCATCATTGCAATACCGTCTATTTCAACTCTTAATGGATTTTCTGGTCCTACTTCGACACGTGGAAAATCTAAAACAGGAAAATAAGAAATATGCTTAAATTTTATAATACAGACAAAAATTCTTGGAAAACATCGAAGGGTACAATTTTGTTAATGTCCCATGCCATTAACAACTTTTCAATTCCAAAGAGATTATTCGAATAATACCCTTCCATTTATGTTAATTTTCTAAAGAAACCATTACAGAATGTTTTAAAGAATTACAAAACAATTTTACATTAAATCGATTTTAGATTCGTGTTAAAAACTAGCTGTGCCCTACAGTTCGCCTGCGTTAAATTCCACATTATACTTCAGAGATAAAAAGTAGTTTAGATTACTCTCTGAAAAGTCTTCTACTTGCCAATGTATGTTTCATCAAAATCGACTCGGACATTTCGGAGATTAAGCCCGGACAAACGAACAGAGAGACAGGAATTTAATATATGCGTGTTTGGGTTTAGGTAACGTGTAAATAACTACTTTCATAAGATTAACGAACCCTTTATTTCGAAATCACAGACAGACTTCAACATTATTTATTCGTACACATTTGTGTATAGATAAGACTATATATATCGATGACTATCTACTTTTTGATTAATTGTTGTAATACCTACTGGTACTTAGTACCTACTAGCCATTTCCTGTTGGCAGTTTGAGAGTATTTCCTACTAGTAATGGTCTGTTTTTAATAAACCTATGTTACGTTAATTGCCTAGTTCTCAAAACAGTTTTATACAATCAAATTGAAATCTGTTAAAAATCAGTTAAGTAATCGGATAAATGTTAAAAATATTTAAAGAATTTGTTTATTTTAATTATAGATCATGTGCATCGTCGAAGTTGCAGGAAGCCGAGCGGATGTATGCTGTGCTAAATACGGGACGTGTAATGTATCTACTATTATAAACATTATGGTATCGGAGAAACTATAGTATGTGAGGAACTGCTCTCACATGGTAAATGTTTTTCATCCAGTCAGTAGTAATTTAAAAATGTCGGAAATCAGATCCATATAAAAAATCCGATCCAGTTTACTTGTATTTATAAACTTACGAAATAGAATTTCGTTGAGAAACACCGACGTTTGAATTGCGTAGGTAACTTTTCAATACAAATAAAACTTTTATGCAACAATAATGTCACCTATTTAACGTTTACATAGCGAATTATGGACACCAAGATTTAAACAAATTCAGTTAGTGATTTACTTACAAGCCTACGTATTAATATTATGTAAAGTTTATATTACTCATTTAAGATAAGAATATTATTTACACAGACAAATTTTTTTGAACCTAATGTTTCGAATTACAAATTGAAAGGTAATTTCAGAACAGTACTTATATTTAAAAATTAGATAACTGGACATCTTATTTCTCTAATCTGATAGTTATTCGGTAATGATTCCGAATACACTCAGCGAGGTGTTCTTATTGATGGTCCAAAAAGACGCGGAAAGAAGTTATTTTTAATCACGATTATTTTTATTATTATCGTAGTGTTATGGAAATTACTAGTTTAAAAGTTATGAAGTAAAATTTTGATTTTTATAAAATACTAGCGGACGCGATAGACGTTCTCCTGCACGAAATAAAAAAAAATCTTAGAACCCGCTTGTAACACCACCTACCGAGTCCAATTGTGAATCTAAACCATCCAGGCACCCACTCAGATACACACAAAAATCTTTATCGAAATCGGTCGAGCTTTCTACGGTCGAGGTCGTATATATATATAAAAAAAACAATTTCTGTTTAATCTATATAGATAATATAGTAGGATTATTAGTAACGTAAAATTTTCAATAAAATCCTTTATTAATATCGATAACAAAATTTTATACTCACAAAAAGAAATTTACTGACTTCAAAATTATGCTTTCATAAAAGAGAATAGTGAAGTTCGCAAGTAAATTAATTCAACGGTAACGGTGTCAAATTTAAAATTAATCGGCTAACTAGAAATGGGTCAAAGTTCAGTTACAGGGTTTGACCCAAATAAATACATAGAAGCTTTAGGATGCGTAAAACAGTTAAAAAATTAAACTGAACTAATTTATCTTTATCTTATACTAGCGACCCGCACCGGCTTTGCACTAGTAGAAATTTTTTTTAAAATAAAATAAAGCCCATGGTACTCGCTGATAATGTAGCTTTCCATAGGTGAAAGAATTTTTGAATTTGGTTGAGTAGTTTTTGAGTTTATCCATGACATACAAACAAACGAAGTTTACTTCTCTATATTATTAGTATAGATTACAATACAATAAGAATTCTAACATTCGAATTGAAGAACATATTAATAAAAGTATACTGTCACTTTGTAGGATATTTTTGCAATCATTTTGTTGTACTTCATTATGTATTTATTATAATATCTCATATGCGGAGAGTTCCGATAGATATTTATGAAATGCTAAATTTATAAAATCAATTCCTGTAGATTTATAAAACATATATCGTTACATTTTTCGTGCAAACTATAAGTGTGGCTTCATATCATCTAAAATTTTTTTTTATTCTAAGTTCAATAGTTATGGTCAACTCTAAAAAAATCAAAGGATTCCTAAATATCTAGAATAAACACATCAGATAAATTACTTCTTATAGCCCTATATGGAAGAAATAGAAAAGTTATTTGTAATGTAATCAAGCTAAATCTATTTGGCTCATTATTATATCACGCATAAAATAGGATATCTTTTTCTTTGTTACCTCCGGATAATACAAAAATAATAACACTCCGGAAAATAATACAAATTGTGTGCCCCACACTAAGAACTAGACTATTACTATGAGTACCACAATATGGACTGTAGGAACGACCAGCAACAACCGGACTCCAAAATGATTTAAAAAAGTTCGTTTCCTAAATTGACCTGATCGGAAATCGAATCTAGGGTCCCGACTTGAGAAGTTGATACTTTGTCACTACGCCAACAAGCCAGTCGAATTTAATATTTATAATTCTCGTGAGCGACGATTTAAGGCAGTCAAATATAACGACAACAATCTAAAATTTATGTCGTGTTTTAATCCCGTTTACAGAAAATCGCCAACTTTACTAGCGTGTGTAAAAGGCTAGGCTCATTATTATATCACGTGACTATCGTATCAAAGTAGATGTGTCTACTTTCGAAGAAAGAATATAAAAAGACGAAACGAGGCGAGGGTTGTTGTCTGTATCGCTTTCTGTCCGTTGCTAAGGTAAACGTAGTCTCCTCAGTTGAGTCCCAAGGCGCCGCCATCGGCCGTCACGGAAACGCTAGGCTTCTTATACAAACCTCAATCATAATACGTCTTTACTACCTCGTCGTCGGAAAATGGAACTTTTGCTCGCGTTACTAACTCCGCCCGTAAAACTATACAGACAAACAGGATGTGAGAAGTTACAAGTAGCATGTTCGCTCTATATGTTTTTGGGGCAGGTAATTTGAACCATAACGAGTTTTCGTCCACTCGCTACACAATATATGTATTTAGTTATAATAAATACTTATACAAGATTCAATTTCTATGTTTATTTGGGAGAAGAAAAATGTAGAACACGCCAGATGCTTGTCTTTTTGCACAGGCTACAAACATCGGCCACTTTGAAAATTACTACAAGCAATTTTAATAAATTTTTGAAAAATACATTTGACAGGTTAATTTTAATCACTTAAAAAGATAGTTTTAAATTAAATTACATTAAATGACAAAAATTTCATACCTGTAAAATTAACAATAAATCAACCTGGCGATTTAATTTTTTTTCATTGTTAAAAAATAGATATTACGTCGATGTTTTCATTTTATTTTTCAGAAAAATCATAAATGTTAAATGATTTATGTCAAGAAAGAAGAATTTTCTTTTATTTGAAAAAATTTCTTTTCTTTCGCTTTTTGTATGTCATTGTGAATTTTAATGACAATAGGCATTTAATGTTACGTGTTACTACAACAATGTAACAAAATAATTATAGTTAATTATAGTTTTGAAATATTAACATTTTCGAACTTTAACAGTTACGAAAGAAAGAAATAAAATTCTTACAATCGATGAAAAAGTAACGATAACAAACGATCACAAATTTTTGTGTCTAAATTTTTTCGCTACTAAAATTTGGGCAGCTTTTAAATTTTGCCGTCTGTCAAATTACTGTACTATACATACTTAAATCCACCGATTTATTAAACCTTACGTTTATCGAATTTATAACAAAACATAAAAAAAGGTTAAAATTTTCCCTAGTAAATAAGCGCTTCAGTGTTTACTACATATATACATTGTTAGGTACTTATAATGTGGTCCCCACTCCCAATCAAAAACTCTATTTACATCTACGAGTATAGGAAATAGCCTTAATATATACCTATGTATCTAACAGTAACTGTGACATACCAAGTAAAGCTTTTGAAACAAAATTCAGATATCAATAGGTATAATGGAGGTAATTCTAGGGGTTCAAAAGGTTGTCAACTGAGAGAGTCGCTGCCGTGAGTGAGATTTTATAGATCTCTGAAAATAAAGTTGGTTTTGCGTTACATATAGTTAATGCTACATTTATGGTTTCATTTGATCCTTTATTGAAAACTATTGAATGCATAATACGATTAATTCTATCATGTAAGCTTAATGCTGAATATAGTATAGTCATTGTTTCGCTGAGGAAGATAAATTATGTAAGTATATATAAATCAATGGAGATGCGATCTCTCAGAAATATGTGTGGTGTCACTTTTGCAGACAGGATAAACAATGAAGAGATACGCAGTATGAGAGAGTTGCATGACAGTGCTATTGTAAAAATGAAGAAAGCAATGCTTAGATGATTTGGGCACTTAGAAGAATGAGTGATGAAAGACTGACGAAGAAAATCTACAGAGCGAAAGTGAGAGGTAAAAGAAGCCAAGGAAGACCAAGACTGACTTAAGAAGATCAAATAGTCAGTGTTAGCAGACGGAAATGTCAAAAGCACTCGCATACTTAGGCGAAAATGTGTAAGAAGAATGATGATATTTGAGGAAGCGAAAGAGGTATGTAAGTACCGCGACTTGGCGGTCCGTCCTCTCTAACTACCCCGTTAGGGATACAGCGTGAAGATATGTATGTATATATAAATCGTATAAAAAGTTTGTAACCACACATTACGGCACGTCAACAAACATCTAAATTAAAGTACTTAATTAATTCATGTTTTTTATTCATTTTGTTTTACATAATTTTCTCCTCACTGTTTATTAATTCGGGTTTTCACGAATTAATTTTGTGAAAGCCTTTTAAGCACGAGTAAGTAAGGCATGAGGATTTGACGCTGATTTTTTAAAAATAAATGTCTGGTGATCGATCGCGACAAAAGAGATGGATCAGTTCTGTCGCTAACTACCTATGCGTTCACGGGGCCCCCGAGCCACAGGGGCCCCGACGTGTCTAAGAAAAAATTCGTCTATTTGCAAATAGTATTTGATTAACTTGATCCTAGGATCTCTAGATCTGTTTCTAAATTTTCTAATACAGTACGTATGTAAATGTGTACTAGTATCCTATACTTTTAATATACTTGTTTTGTTTATGCGAGTGTTTTTGTTTTTTTATAAAAAAAGCATTACCCTGCTTTTGGGTTTCGCTGGAGTGGGTGAAAAGGGCCCCCCAACAAGTATTTATATAGGACCAATTTAAGACTAGCTACGCCACTGTTGTAGCTAATTAAATAATATGAATATCTAAATATAATATTATGTGTACTGATAATTTGAGTAATTACTAGCAAGAATGTTTTGAGATTAAATAAATTATTTATTTGTTTTCTGTTACACATGAAAACCGATACATGGATAATAAAGAACGAAAAAAAGGAAGACTTAACTCTTCTTTAAAGGAGAATTTATTAATTTATTACAGTATATTTGTTATAAGAGTTTATTCTTTCATATTAGGAATGTTGTTTACCACAAATATGGTATAGCTATTTATTTGTAATTAGATAAAATCCTAAATTCTTTGTTGTAATTTTGATGATTAAATAAAAATAATATATATATCTATTATAAAATATTGCATATGTAAAATTGAATAAAATGAAAATCGGCCAAGTGCGTGTAAGACCACGCACAGTGAAGGATGTCGTAGTAGAAATGTACAATATTTTTTTAACCTGCAGCAATAGTAAGTTAGTATTTCATAGTATTTCTCAAAGACGCTGTTAAAACAAAGTTGTGGGTAAGAAACAAAGTTAAAGTATAACCGAAAATACGTCATAAGTATCTCAAAAAATGCACAACATATCTGATTCAAAGCAATTTCGCTGAAACCATTTTTTAAGTTCTACACTAGAATATATGAAAAAAGAAATAAAACCTGACCAAGTTTCTTGTCGGTTCTTTTCAGTCCGGGTTTTCTTTTTGAACCGAACTAAAGTAGATTTGACGTTTAAAAATACCTCATAATTGGGTTTACTTTTGACTTTGGCTTTACTACTATGGAATTTTTAACAATTTGATACCATATAGTTGAAAAGTTAAAGAGGGGACACACTTTTTACGATTTCAGTAGAGCATGTCTCACCAACATAATTTCTGAAGATCTATCTAAAGATACACTACACGCTGTTGTGCATTGGATTTTTTTTCATCCCTCGGTTACATGGAGTGCCGCTTCTAATTTTATGAATTTTGTAAATTCACTACACCATTTGTTTTTATAGAATACACCTACTTTCCAAATTTTATCTATATAGTTCAGACAGACGGACAGGACGTAATTGTAAAGTTCTGTATTTTGCTATTTTCCTACAGAACCCTAAAATGTCTATATTCTAGAGAAATTAAAAAAATGTTTCATCATAGATGTCAATAGCCAAGAATGATGTTTTTACAATATGGTAGTTATTTATAACATTAGCATTGAAATTAAATCATTTGACAAATATTAAAGACATAGTGACGTTCCGTGATCATAACATTGCAGGTTATGAAAAAAAATTAATAATTAGCTTTAATTTTATGCTTTAATTAATAGTATAAGTTCTTATGAACAAACAAACGCACACAGCTATGTAAGGAGGTATCTATTTATAAATGTTTCTATATTAGCAACGAATCAACTTTGTTGAAATTAATATGGTGCTGATATGAACATTGGTTACGCTGTCGATTATTACATAAACAGTACAGTATATAAGCCAGAAACTTCCGTATCGTAATAATGAGCTTCATATTAAAACATTCCATAATAGTAATAAATTGAAATATTTCTCAATTCAAGGAGTTGATGAATGTTTCTAACATTTTTCCCGTATTATAAGGTAATTGAAAATAAATTACTTGTCAGAAATGTTGGTTGCTCTCGGTAATTTACTTTTTCAATTGTTTGAATTTGCGTTCTTTCGATTTAGTTCTTTAAAATTTTGGGATAATTTGGCAAAATCTATCTGTTCGTATGTTACAGCCGACTAATTTCGTCATTTTTACAAATACTGAGCCGAAATTTGACGTAGCGACATTTCTTCTTAACTTACAACCAGTATCATGAAATAAAAAATAATAATGGCCATTTTGAATTTTTTAAATCTTTTATTTTAAATTTGATTTCCAGTTTTTCTAAAATTATTACGTATTATCGAATCTCACGGTAATATGCGTGACCGACATGCTACGCGCCGATTATTTACAAATAAGACCATGTTTATTTCAAGAAAACAACAACAAAATTAGTAATGTTGAAATACCGATGCAGCATTCTCTTTTTTATAAACATATATTATTATTTTACTTCATATCAACGAGAAGCAAAATAATTGATAAATAATATTTTACTCCATAATTACAATAATTTAAATTAGGTAGCAAAATATGTACCAATTATAGAGGCATAATAATATGAAATATTATAGCACTGTCGTACTTTGCCGTATGTTATCAACTTATCACGTAACAGACCAATTAGTGTTTCGTGATGTTAATTGTTACTAACCACCAAGCACAAAACAAAGTTTGTCGTAGAGCTTTCGCTTCACATAAAAAAAAACATCTAACATATTTATATAAATAAAAATTATATGCTGTTCGTTAGTAAGCGCATCACTAGAGAACAGCTGGACTGATTTGGATAATTTTTTTTAAATGTTCGTAATAAGTTGCCTGGAAAGTTGGAAAATTTTAGAAAATGTTTTCTTCTGGAATTTTTTTATTTAAATTTGGCAAGGCAATGTCTGTCGGATCAGTTAGTACCTATTATAAAATATTGTATATGTCGGCGCGAGACCTGGGAGAAAAATTAAATTGAAAAACTTTAATTAATTATTATCCATAATTGAACATAGATTTTATAAATAGTTACTAATTGTATAATTATATCATGCTTATTAGATTTAGATTTTCATTTTGAATCAATAAATATTAATTAGTGTTGCTTGATACAGTTGCTAATTGTTTACTCAGCTTTTGATAGAAAGTTTGTTTAGTTTATTATCTTATTATTATTATTATTATTAGTCTTAATTTAAGATAGATTATTTTGGTCTATTCATTACCGTAACATGCATAAACATAAATGGTTGTTTGGTTGTCTTCGGTGAATACAATGTGGTAGTTACGGTGTGCATGGAATGTCGAGCTTTTAAATGTTAAATCGTTTAAAATCATTTAAAAATCACTGTTAAAATTAATAGGATTTTTGGGTAAGATTATCTTAAAGAAACCAACACGAATTAAATTAATAATTATTGTATTGACGCGAGTGCTTTGAAAAGAGAAGCGCAAAAATGGCGTGCCACGTGTGAAGGATTTTTCAAAGCACTTTGGCTGGAGAACTTGAGAAGTGCAGACGAAAATCATTGTGAGTACGTTAATTTATAATTTATTTCTAATTTCTAATTCTAATTTCTATTTAGATTTTTATTTGTGTTTTACTTCTGTAATAGTTTTAGTAAAAGTTAATATAATTTTGATTAAATTTAATTACAATTCATGTGCTGTGGTGTTTATTGATAATCTATTGTTAAAATTATTTATTGATTTACAATGAGTGATTCAGAAAATAATGATGGTGATGTCAGCCTAGCTGACGTCACTATTTCTAAAAACTCTATTGAGGTAAATCCGCCGTTATATATGTAAACTGATAATTTTCTTGCACCTAATTCTCGACGTTCATGATTTTGTCCAAATTTTTACAACAATTTTAGACGTTTTCCCGAAAAGAAGATGTTCAATCTTTTTTAACACTTTTCCGCTACGCATTTTTGAATTCGTCATTTATAGAGCTTTTATTTGATGCCTAAGAGCATTCACACTAGTTTCTACGTTGTTCAGCTTCCAAAGCTAACTCCCAAAACCAAAAATTAAGTTTTTGAAGTTCATGTCTGCTTCAGCTACTACTGTTTCTTTCACACCACCAAAGTAAATTACGAGATCAAAGTTTCCTTAAGCGTTCTCTTTTTAAATTTTGAGTGCAACACGAAAAATAAGATTTCAGTACAAAATACTCACAGTTGACGCTAAGTTCTACGGTAGCGTCCAGTTGCTGTCCTTCCGGCATGGCACGGTTCCATACAACGCAGCGGAATGTCGCGCCATCGTCCTCGCGCGTAGGCGTTAACGTCAGTGTCGCTGTCGAAGGCTCGGCTCGTGTTTTACCATGCGTCACTGATGCTTCCAGAGGGTACGTTGATCCATCTCTGTACCATCTGTTGACAGATAAAATATGTTTAAATAATGGTTATAGTATATTTCCATATTTCCAGGTTTCTATGCCAGTTTGAGAGAGGAAGAAAGAGAAATATGATATACCAGCCGTTTACATTTTCGCGTAGGTAGTAAAAGTAGACACCTATAAGGGAACTGGTAGGTATATGTTCAAGCAAGCTATTTGGTTCCACTCTTGGAAACTCCTCATTCACTCACTCTTGCGTCCGTAGAAAGAATTCGACTGTAAACCTTATATTTATTGCTAGAAATCGCTTCTAAATTGCATCTCGTTGCATCTGCCATAAAACTTTATCCCAAATGGGAAATTACATGTAATTCGAAATTATTATTCTTGCATATTATTCTTGCTTCATGTTATTATTCAAAACAACCGTTATTTCTACGCTAATTATTACTAGTGGTGGCAATAACGGTTGTTTTGCAATAATAAATAAGTGTTCTGTTATTTATTATTGCAAAACAACCACAATAACTGTTATTATAAACTATTGTATTTATCCTGTTATATTGTTGTTTTTCAGAACGAAAACGAACGAATTCATTACAATATTATGTTATTATCTATTTTGCTTGATGTTACTGTTAGTTATTATTAATTTCTCATTATTAGCTGTCGCGATCAAAAAATAAAATGGACTTTACTTCAAAGTAGAAAGTATGGAATCACTAATTAGTGATTAGATTGTGTGCTTGTGCGTGTGATCTGTACCCGCAGCAATGGTAATAGCAACTTGACAACAGTTTTTACTGCTAACAGGATAATAAATTTAATGTTTAATAATGTGTTTCTCACAGCGTCGAAATAACACATTACATTATCTGTTTTTGTAATAACGACCATCACTACTAACAACAAAACTCATGGCTAACATCCTAAGATACGCGGCTTACTATCCTCACTGCAAAAGTTATCGTCTTTAATTATAACTCAGAAAATGAAACTGATACGGTAATTGCCGATTATATGTTCCGAAAACAATCAGTGGAAATGCTTGAAAATTATTACATTAACAGTCATAAGCTAGTTTAGCAGTACTTAGAAAACGAGTTAATTCAGTAGAAGAATTAACGTTCTCGTTAAAAGGAGGGGCGTGACGTAGTGTAATTGCGGCTCATGATAGGTACCTAGGCATTTATGTGGGGTTTTCAGCCCATTACGAGACCAAGTTTTTGGTAGCTTTGAGCAGGGAAGGGTAATGCGCAGCGGAACAAGGACACAAGTAGGTAACAACTAACAAGCAATAAGCGGGCGGGAGATCATTCAACTAAAGGCATGAAAATAACTTTTTACTAAAAAATTAAACGACTTGAATATAAAAACACTGAAAAGTAAAAAATAATAATTAAGTAAAAATAAAACTTCAGTACAGATTAATTTGTTACTGGTGGCTCAAGTATAAAAATAACTTCATAAATATGATGCAAATAATACCTACCTAAATATAGATAATTAAATTTGATAGTTATTGAAGTCTATGCCAAGAAGCCTACCAAACTACTGACTTTCTGTAATTTTTTATTGGCTTAGCACCGACTTCAATAACCGTCAAATTTAATTATATCGTATAGGTCTTTGTATTGTATTGATGAAGTTATTTTTGTACTTCAGTTTCAAGTACCATTTCGAGTAAAAAAAGGAACATCAATCGGTGCACAAATGGCGATGACATCGCTGCACATACTATGTAAAAAATATTTCGACGGACCGAGAACCTCTTCCGTTTTTTTGTATTCGGTTAAAAATAAAACGACATTGCAACGACATCGACATTATTTATCCGATTATTACAAATATAAGGCAAAAAAAATTCTATTAAAAAATGTATATGTATATTTACACGCCATTTTCCATTCTGGTCAGGCAAAGTATTAAATCGCAACAATTACACGTTGACTCTACATTCAGAAATAATTGTTTGGACTTATGATATAAAGCGGAATTATACGGTGAGCAGCTATTAGCCTGCAGCTCATATACATAGATACATATGTCTTTATAATAAGCACTATAGACGTTATCCCATCCATAACCGTAGGCAGCCAACACATTTTTCAGTTACTCTCAGAGTAGCATGGGGAGTAATAATAATATACAATATATGCATATTAGAAATTGTATATTTCTTATATTTATTTAATAACAATACAGCACACTTAAATGAAATAAGAGTTCTATTGTCAGTGAGGAAACTTTATTTTTCGCTAAATTTTTTGTTACAGCAGTCAATTTGTGGTTCCGTGCTCTTTTATCCCTTGTCCTAAAGAGCAATATCAACGGCGGCTGCCGGTAGCGGTCATTTCGACCTCCTGCGTACCCTTGCGTTTCCTCCCCAACTCTAATTGAATCCGACTCACTGCTTTCATAAAATTTATCACCGCATTTAGCAGCTTTTTATCTTTTATCCTCCTTGTACGCGGCGTTCTTATTACAGTAATGTCTAAGTGGAAAATAATAAGGAACACAATAAGACTCTCGTTCCAAATTCCAATACGTAATGATACCCATTTCGGTTCGCAATGCTTTTCGACTTCTACGTTACTGGAGAATATACGTATTTAAGTAATTATTTACGTACAAATATAAGTAGGTATGTACGTTGAGTAATATTAATTAATAATATGTAGCGAACCAAATATCACATTTGTGTTATAAATAAGATTTTTCTGATCGTTAAAAAATGTTACGACACAACCAACCGACCAATCAATTTATACGCTACGCCGATAACGACTATAAGGACAATTTTCATATATACATAATTGCGTTTAGATACGTATAAAATTACGACAAAAAATAAATTTATATATAAAATATTAATTTCAGATAAAAAAAACACCTCACTATAGTTATATATATAGCACAAATCAGCAGTATTTAAATTTTATTTATTTATTTAACAATTTATGTACACATAATACAAATACAAATAAAAGAAGAAAGCATGACAAGAAAATAATGTACAAAGGCACTGCTTATTTCATAAAGAAATCTCTTCCAGCAGACCTGCGATGGGAGACATAATTTGGACAAAAATTTAGTATGTACAACTTATATTTATACTTATATACCCATAACATATATATACACACACATACACACACATACACACACACACACATACAAATACATAATTATATATACATATGAACAAATCTACATAAATAATCAAAGACGTGTACATATACAAATGGATAAATATATACTATATAAATACAATATGGAAAATCAGGACAGTGACAAATAATATTTTTTTAATAGTTTTTTAAAAACTGAGATAGAAGTGACATCTCGAATATCAGGCGGTAGCGAATTCCACAATCTAACAGCATGTACAGAGAAGGAATGGGAAAAGAAAACAGATTTATGGGACGGAAACTTTAGAAGAGTTCTAAGATGTGCTCTGCAGGGAGCATCTAGAGGGCGTGCAAAAGAGAACCGCTCCCGTAAGTAGGTTGAAGAAGACTGGTTATGAAGAATATTGAAGAGGAGACATAGTACTCGAGTATTCCTGCGAAAACGAATGGGAAGCCACTTGAGATCCTTGCGAAAATGAGACACATGATCAAATTTCTTCAGTCCGAAAATAAACCGTATACATAAATTTTGCAAGCGCTCAAGTTTATTTAAGAGCTCCTTTGAGGCATCCAAATAGCAGGCATCAGCATAATCTAAGATAGTTAGAATAAGACATTGGGTAAGAGAAATCTTAGTTTTTAGAGGCAAGAAATTTTGGAGGCATTTCAGCGAATGAAGCGAGAAGTGGATTTTACGACTGATGTCGCGGATATGCACATTCCATGAAAGCGTAGAATCAAATATGACACCCAGATTTTTTACAGTGTCAGTATAAGGAATCGCAATATCATTTAAAACCACAGATGGGAGAGAAGCAAAATCTAACGAACTACGCATTATTTTACTACCAATAATCGTGGCCTGAGACTTACTAGGACTCAAAAGGAGACCAAAAGACTCAGCCCATTGGGTCAACTTTTTTAAATCCTTGTTCATAGCAGCAAAAGCTACATCAACATCAGATGCTATAAAATGACGATAAAGCTGCAAATCGTCTGCATAAAGATGGTATTTGGAAGATATTATATTAGTGATAGAATTAATAAAGATAGAAAAAAATAATGGAGAAAGGACGCCACCCTGAGGCACACCTGCACTGCGGTCAAACAGGCAATCAATCAGACAAGTTCTCGTTGAGGCGAACACACTGTGAGCGGCCTCGAAGATAGGAGTTAAACCAAGATATGGCAGATGAAGAGAAATTGATGGATTCAAGGATACCAAGAAGAATGTCGAAATTTACTGAATTAAAGGCACTGCTAAAATCAAGTAAGACTAGTAGATTAAGAGATTTATTCTCCATGGTCCAACGAATATCATCACTAACATTGACGAGAGCAGTGACAGTACTGTGACCAACACGAAAGCCAAATCAATGTGCAACAACATAAAGTCTAATAGTTTGGTGGGCTTGGCACCGACCTCAGTAACTGTCAAATTTAATTATATAGGAATGTGTATCGTATTTATAAAGTTATTTTAATTGTACTTGAGCTTTGATTAGTAAAGGATAGTTATTTTATACTTTTCAGTGTTTTTTTTGAAGGCGGGTTAATTTTTTTTTTACTGACAAAACAGACAGACACGAGCTCACCGAGGTAATTCCATGTGTTTTTTTAAATTTTGGAATTTAATATAAACAAACCTTCTCTTTTTTACCCGACTGCGAAGGAGTGTTATGGTTTTCGACTGTATGTGAAAATGTACGTATGTCCATTTCTTTGGCACGCTTTGTAGGCTAAACGGCTTGACGGATATTAACATATTTTTGAGGTGTCATTAGATTCGTCTTAATTGTGGGAGTGACATAAGGTATAACATTTTAATATAGCGCCCGAGAAAAGAAAGTAGAAGGGGAAAAGTATAACAATATGGGTATCAAATTAAAAGTAATAAAAATAACCAATTCCAAATATGTAATTAATAACTTAATAACTAACAACAATTGTGAAATGCAGTCGGGTTTTTGTTTTTTTTTTTAAATAATTTAGTCTTATTATGAAATTGGTTAAAAATCGATTGTAGTATGAAAACACGACCGTAAACTATAACATTTGTCTTAGTGGACGCCAGAATTAAGGACGATGACGTCATCGTGATATTTTTGTGGGCGGCACCGACGTGAAAGCCATAATTATGGTTTTGAACCCTTTAGGATGACAAGATTATTAGGCGTTCTTTTCATATTATAATTTCTAATTTGTCATGTTGTAACACGACATTTTTGACAACACTTATCCTATATGCATAAGAATGATAATGAATTTGATCACATTAAAATCTATAAATACTATAATGATTACGATCTTTTCTGTAACACGTAAAGATGTTAAGAAATATCGTAGCCACATACATACCTTCATTTTTTCTATCTCTAACGGGGTACACAGAGAGAACAGAGCGCCAAGCATCGCGGCCTTGACGTCTTTACATATAAGCCCAGTAAAATTATGATTTGAAAGAATAGAATTCGTAATATTTCTTTTTGCAATCGTTAAATAATATATTATATTCAAGAATCCATCCAAATATTGCCGTATATTTGAAAAAGTTGTATATTTACTTATGTAGACATAAAGTTATTACCATTTTTTGGTTACGTCCAGTCAATTTTTTAGGTTTTTGAAATCAATAATGTCGGTTTGGGTGAACTAAAACAGTTTTGGGAGAATGTTCGAGAAGTTCTAGCGACGGTTGAAGAGAATGAAAGAATTGTTGTGTGTGGAGACATGAATGGATGGGGCCGGTCTGCTTGAACGGGATTTGAGACTGTCCTAGGCAAGTATGGAGATAATGAGATAATGGAGAGTGAATGATTCTGGTAGGATTGTGTTAGGAGTGCGTATGGAAAAAGGTCTTTTTGTATCTAATACCATATTTACGCACAAAAGGATCCATCAGTACACGTGGGAAGGAAAGGGTGTGAGAAGTATGATTGATATATTCCTGGTGGAAAACAGGCTTAAGAGGTAGGTTATGGACACAAGAGCGCATAGAGGACCCGATCTGGGAACGGACCACTTTCTGGTGATAACCAGAATAAGGGGTCTGTTTCCAGCATGGCGACGGCGCGTAGTGTGCAAACCTGCAGTGGTCTGTCACATCAAAAGCTGAAAACTGCATGATGGGACCACTAGGAATAAAATGAACGGGTAATATCCGGTAAGCATGATGATAGATTAGAAGTGATGAGCGAGGATGTTGAAGAATGTTGGCAGAACCTTAGGGATAGTATGATTGCGGCTGCGAAAGAAGTGTGTGGAACGAATAATATTGGGAACGGTAAAAAGCGTGATGTGTGGTGGGATGATGAGGTGAGAGAGTCTGTTTGTAAGAAAAAGAAAGTATGGCGAGACTACTTAGCTACTAAAAATGACTGTGGTATGAAGAATTTGATGAAAGACAGATATAAGCTGCAGGAAACAGAAACGAAAACATTAGTTAAAGAGAAGCATGAAAGGTGTAGGGTGTTAGACGAAAAAAAGATGTCGGACAACTTTGCGGAAAACCAAATTATTTTAGAAAGAAGTGCGTAAGTACCGAAGTGGTCCATCGCCTTGCAGAATGCGAACAAAGTGCGTTCGAAACAAAACCACCTGTTATTAAATAAAAAATTTGTTTCGCAGCGATGGAGTGAATACTATGGAGAACTGTATGAGACTGAGGACTCCGTCTCTGATACTGAGAGTGATTCTAATGAACTGCCACACTCTGGTCACGGACAGGAGAATGCCATTAGTATGAAAGAGATTGAGAAAGTGATAAGAAATCTGAAATGTGGAAAAACTGCGGGAAATGATGAGGTGACTGCTGAGATGATCAAGTATGGTGGTCCTAGGGTCTGGGATACCGACTGTGCACTGTGCAAGAGGACTGATGCAGCGCAGTCATAGTACTTCTCTATAAAGGAAAAGGTTCTCATTTAGACTGCGCGTGCTATAGAGCCATCAGCTTGGTCAGCTTAGCGAGTAAAGTCTATACCAAGGTAATTTACGACGTATGAAAGGTCTTTCTGAAAGATATTTGTGGGAGGCGCAAGGTGAAACAGTAGCGGTCGTATGGAGTAGATTTTCTCGCTTCGCGTTATCGTAACAAAGTTTCTGGCCGTAGGTCGAAAAGTTTTCTGCGCTTTCGTGGATCTAGAAAAAGCATTCGATAGAGTAGTGTGAAAGAAACTGTGGAGTCTTGTGCCTGAGATTTTCTCGCTTCGCGTTATCGTAACAAAGTTTCTGGCCGTAGGTCGAAAAGTTTTCTGCGCTTTCGTGGTTCTAGAAAAAGCATTCGATAGAGTAGTGTGAAATAAACTGTGGAGTCTAGTGCCTGATATGGCGTGGAAAGCCCCTTACTGCAGGCTGTGAGGTCGTTATATCGAGGCCACAGTGCTTTTGTCGGCCTGGTTCGAAGTCTGTTCAGCCGTCAGACAAGACTGCGTGATGTCTGCCTGGCTTTTCGTGCTGTATTTGGACAGTTGCCTCCAGACTTTGAAAGGAGGTATGAGTGGTATGATATGTGATGATACATTGGTAAACTGTCTATTGTACGCTGACGATGCTGTGTTTATAACACCATCAGAAGCAGAGTTGCAGACACTAGTCACGTGCATGAAAAAAGAATGTGAAAAGAAAGGATTGAATATGAATGTGAACAAAACTTAGGATATGGTGTTTGAAAGTTAAGCGGTACAGACGAAATGTGAGATTTGGGCACACGGAAAATGTCTAGAACAAGTGAATGAAGTTGTGTACCTGGGGAGTGCGTTTTCGAGGGATGGAAGATGTAAGGTGGATGTGGAGAGACGGTTAGCAGCTGGCAATAAAGTGAACGGTGCTCTGTCCGCATTCGTAGACAGAGTGAATATATCTAACACAGTAAAAATGGCCATCCACAAAGCGGTGTTGGTTCCAACTTTATTGAACGGTAGTAAGGCCTGTATATATCCGAAATAGTGTGGAAGTATGAAAAATGCAGTAGAAATGCGATCGCTTCGAAATATGTACGGTGTCACCCTTGCGGACAGGATAAGCAATTAAGAAATACGTAGTTCATAGAGTTGCACGACAGTGTTATTGTAAAAATAGAGAAAGGAATGCTTAGATGGTTCGGGCACATAGAAAGAATGGGTGATGAAAGACTGACGAAGAAAATCTACAGAGCGAAAGCGAGTGGTAAAAAGAAGACCTAGGCTGACTTATGAAGAACAAATAGGAAGAGTTATCCGACGGAACTGTGAAAAGCACTCGCATACGTAGGCGAAAATGTGTGGGGAGGGTGATGAGATTTGAGGAAGCGAAAGAAGTATGTAAAGACCGCGACACTTGGCGCATCGTCCTCTCTGATTACCCTGTTAGGGATACAGCGTGAAGATATATGTATGTAATAATTTCGACGGTAAATGAGTCTCATAAAACATATTCTGTTGGTAAGTACCTATTTCGTTAATAAATGTTAATTGATTTGGTATGTAAGTATATATATCACCAAGAATTTTATTTGCAAGAAAACAAACAGCATAAGAAACACATTTGACAATATTTATAACAATTTTCACATGAGCCAACAAAGTTTTCAAGTGTTAATATACATTGTCGCTGAGCAAACAATAAATATAACATGTAAAGATTTTAGTTAATACGAGTACGTTAAATATTAATAAAATCTAAAAGTTTAATGTACCAAAGTTTAACAGCATTTACAAAACATTAACATAAAATGTAACAACAACAAAAAAAGAAGAGAATGGTAAAAAAAATTTTATTTAACTTATTTTATTTATAAAATCAGAATTAGTGACTGCAGTAATACTTTTGTTTCTATTATTATGAAATATGTCCACATGACTAAAATACATTATTCACTTGATACTATATTTTTTTAATTTTTGAGAGTCGAATTTAGTTTTAAATATTTTTTAATAGATATTAATATATTCACTTATTACTATAATTTTTATAGATATTAATACACAATATATACATACATAGATATAACTTCACGCTATATTCCTAACGGGGTAGTCAGAGAGGACGGAGCACCAAGCTTGTCCTTAACGTCCTTATATACGTTTTTCGCTTACTCAAATCTCAATATAATTTATATATAATATATTAATATAGTAATTAAAATATTTAATTTAAAGCATGTTTTAGGTGGATTCAGTAAGTATTCCGTAAAAACTAATTTAATCTTTCAATTAAATTAAAACATTAGTAGCTCTTATTGAATGTTTGCATTCCACGATATTGTATATGTATATTTAACGATATCGTAATTTTACTGAGCTATACTTCTTTCGCCTTCTCAAATCAATTTCTTAACACTTTTGCAGAGGCATGCGAGTGCTTTTCACATTTCCACCAACTAACTTTCTGGATTTTCATAACTCAGCCTTAGTCTTCCTAACCTCTGCTACCACTCAATCTCGCATATTCTTTTTATGGGACCGAACCATCTGAGCATTCCTTTCTTCATTTATTAAGTATTTTAACTGATGAAATGAATGTTTTACTTACTTGATGCTAGGCTCAGGCGAGCCACCCGAACTAGAACATGAGAGTTTAATTTCTTTGCCCTCTTGAGCGTGAGCGTGCAGCCCTGGGGTCAACAGCGGAGCTCTGGGGTGGGTCAGGACTGTCAGCGCATGCCCTTGCGAGTGCAAAGTCCTTCCGGACCCGCCAGCTTTAACGCGACACTCAAAACGGCCGTTGTCGCGTTCATAAGATACGTTTGCCACGAGGAGGTCATATCGACCCTCCGATGGCGCGTATGTGATTCTGTAACAAAACAAATATTTCAATAACTAGATTTCAACCTTGCCTCTGCTCTCCTTAAAAATGTATCATACATGTATATTTAACTTAATTTATATAAATACTCAAAGCTGTTGCCCGCGACTTCATCGGCGCAGATTAAAAAAATATGATTTTCTTTCCTAGGGCTCAAGCTATATCCACACCAAATGCTATATCGTTTGCTGCTATCCCTAAATTCCTGACAAAAATTACTCCAAAAGTATGATGACGTATTCACTTCGTACATAAATAGGTATTGTATTTATCATACTAATATCTATACCATCAATATATTAAATAAATTTTTAATAGTATTTTGATTTTTTCTTTACTTTAGTGATTGTCCAAGAAACAAAACACTCAGTTGTTCAAGGGCCAGTTTTACAATTCTTGGATATTTTTGTTTGATTTTATATTTATACCTGCTCATAAAAGTACGTTCATTATATATCTAAGTTATTATCAATACTTTTAACTTATTAAGACTATAAATAAATAAAAATATGTATTTTACCAAACTAACTGACCGATACAAAAAAATAGTTGACCAACCCACATACAGAGAGCCGGACGCATTAAAACGATAAATTCTGCAAGGAGTTACCTCGTTTGACTACGGAACCTAAAAATGTCTATAATAAAGACGGTCACCAACATGGTTTCCATAAGCACGTTATTTTAGCAACATTTCGTACAAAACACCAAAAATAAACTGAAATCGGAAGCAAATTCACGAACTAGAATTTCCATTTGCATGAATAAAATTTTATGAATGATAAATAATATTCCATCTTTTCTTTTGTCTCCAGCAAAAATCTTGGCAATAACGAGATCAAATTCCGAGACTAAAGACGATTTCCGGGTCATCCTGTCGCCGGGCTCGGCGGACATGATGAGTAATGACGTTACCCGAATGACAAATCACAACTATGTTCAACGTTACCCAACGGCCAAAAGTTTCATCAACTCGTTTTTATTGCAGTTTCCAATTTAGGTCGTTTATTTTCTGTCCGTCGGACTTTTACTATCTGTCAGAATAACCTACCACCTGTACACACTGTAATATAAGTAAGTATATTATGTATAACATAATATATTTCCTCTTACGTACTTTCGATCCTTCACAAAATGTAACGAACTATTGAACGTAATCACCAAATAACTTTTTCACAGTTTATGTCGAAGTCATTGCCAATCCCAATGAATGAAGAGTGTTGTTTAGTTCTAGATACATTTAAATACAGTTAAATCTCACGGATACGTATATCGCTAGACAAATAAATGTATAAATCAAGAAAATAAATCTTGATAATTTATTTTCATGTAAAAAAATAGTTAAACGTACTTATTTGAATATAAACAAACGTATTGAACCTACAATAAAGTACCTAATGGTTCGATCTTTGATTTTAATTGCCTTTTACATGATGGCATTGTAAAACGACATCATCTTTATTTTGTAATATGTGTGAACGTGATGAAAGCCTAATATCTGAGATTCGGATTTCTGTTCTCCTACGTCTCTTGTCTCTTAAGAACCCTTGCAATTACTTCGAGTAGGTAGGTACCTATAGTATAGTATTCGATTCGATGAGGAATTATTCGTCGATGGTTTTAGACTGCTTTTTTTCACTACATCCACTTTTGACCACTTTTTTTAATTTAACTTACTTTCATAAATATTTATTTCTAGTCAATAAAAACAAAAGACGACGCGCTTTTACTTATCCGTTTCTTTTTTTATTCATTTGTTCTCTTAGTCGTTATATTCAATTGTTAATTTTATAAAAATTATTATAAAACTTAACTAATTATTTATTAATCAATAATCATCAACAGAAAATAGCTTAATTAAAAGACCGCAGACGTTGGACAATTTAAGTTCAAAAATTTGTCATGTAATCGGTTTCAAAAATTGGTCACATGAGGTCAAAGTACATAATATTTAGATAACATAATTCTAAATACTAAAATGAAAGAAAATGATTTATGCTAAAAGGAAGCTAAAAGGAAATGTTGATTGAGAAGTTTATGATTACTCCGTATTATTTATTAATGATTAATTAATTATTATTATTATTAAGTGTTTGTTAATGTAAATCGCGACCTGTCCTCGCTTCGCTTCGGTAGAATTTTTTTGTATCAAAAAAAAGTATAGCCTAGCCTTAGGCTAGGCAAATAGGAAGACACAGACAGTGTAGCTTTACAAAAGACTTTACGAAAGACTTTTCAAAATCGGTTCAGTAGTTTCAGAGATTACCTTCAACGCACAAAGATCCTACAATTTTACCACTTTATAATAATATCTATATATAAATAAAGTATAGATAAACGTTAATAACTTTTATTTGATTCCTATCTCCTACTACTTCACCTGTCAGCCTGTTATGAGCATTTTCCTCACGCAACATTTTTCAAACTATTACTTAGTATTATACTAAATGGACGGATTAAAAAAATAAAAGTTATTCAATTACTAACAAAAATTAACAATTACTAAATTTTCATTTACGTCCAGCAAATAACGGTTAGTAAATAATTATAAATAAAATAGAAATTTCAATGAATAAAATAAGAAAGTGAAATAAAGATATCACGCTAAAGGTTTACTTGGTTATTAATTATGAAGAAAAACCGTGTCTAACTCATGGCATTATTTTATGAACCGAAATAGCGGTACTTTGAAGTGCCACACTTTAATAGGACACAGGGAAAAAAAATGTATCATTATTGCTTACTGATAATTCGTTTCCAGCGGTATATTTCCAATAGCGACGTTGTCGTGGCCACTAGCAGTGCTCCGGACCCAGTAGTACGTGAGTGATTCTACGGCCGATGGATCCAGCGCGAACCGGCATTGCATCGTGACGTTATCGCCTTCCCTGGCATCGTGCTGCTCATCTTCTGCTCGGGCGAACCAATCGGCTGTAACAAAAAGCATTCGATGAGATTATGTTAAACGAGCTGGTTACCAGCAGGTAGAACGCTGGTATAAGAGAGAGGGCAAATATAAGATGCGCCAACATATCAATTTCCTTTTTGTTAGCTTGTGGTTAGCTTCACAACAATTTTAGTCACATCAATTAGCCGTCTCTGATAATATTGTAACGTTTCAATAACAAGAGTGAAGAGAAAATAGGTTTCCTCTGCATTAATGAGGCTATCCGAGAGTCGGATTTTTTAGCCTGTGAGCCTGAGAGTTTTAGCCGACAAGTGGTCGTGTAATGTGTAGAGTAGGCGAATAGAGATCCGAGATAGTCGAGATAGTTCAGTTTGAGTAGTACAATCAGAATTAGTACATTTTAGCTGTATCCGCGAACGGTCGTTGTTTTGATACAAACATACATATCTTTACGCTGTATTCCTAAAGGCCTGAGAAGGAAGCGCCAAGCATCACGGTGTTGTTTATCAAATCGTTTATATATACTTAAAATTAATAAAAAAATCAGTAATAAAATAAGTGAATGCAGTGTGTATGCTTTTACAAGTAGAATGTATAAGTCGACTAAAGAATAGGGCTTATTATAAGACATGATGTAGTATATGATGTAATGTAGGCGACGGGCTACAACCTACCACTGTCTGGTCCTGCTTTGTCGCTTTTGCTCTGTAAGCTCAATTTTGCCTAACATACGGTGAATTTATTGAATTAAAACTTCCTTAACTATATTTATTTAATAATGTTTAGTTTTAACTTTGTAAATATGTATCGATTTATGTCAATAAAGTTAAACAGCTTAAATTCGCTTAAGTAGGTTCTATATTTTGTAATTTTCGAGTTCAATTGTCCTGCTTCGTATTGATTCAAGTGTAACTTTGCGAAAATCTAACTCGATTCACATATTTTATTATATAGGTATAGGTATATTTTTAGTAGGGATGAAACGATACGGCTAAATTACAATACCAATAAGAACGATGAATACACCGTAATAAGGATTACGATGTGTAACGAATTTTCGACACGAATGGATTATGATTTTAGGTTAGTCGTAATAGTGAACGCTTACATTTATAAGAATGCTTACCTTTATCGGGAGCTATGTATGTCATTTTGTAACTTTAATATAGGAACGTTAAATGAGAAATATTTTGTTAATAATATTTAAATCTTAGAAATCTTTTTTTTTTTAATTAACAATAAACAATTTTTATTTATTCGTGTTTTTACAGACTTAAAAAGCTCTATTTTCAAATTTCATGTAGTTATTTTTTTAATTAGTCTAATCAACGAGTAACATGGCCCGTATACTGTATTTTATATTCAAAAAAATTTCAACCCGTGTGCAGCCGGGGCGAATCACTAGTAAACTATATTCTTCTATTAGACGTCAATAAAACACCGTTTTGTGTACAATGACAACTGCGTAATGTCTAGGTTACTTTCTACTTCAATTGAGTTTAATAAACCGTATTGTATTATATTCTATTCGGTCGTGATATCCGACAAATTATAAAAGTGAAAATTCAAAGTACTTTAGTGACTTTTGTAATAGTGCTCATGTCACGGTTAATGTACACATCAAAGTCTGTAATTGATAGGTTCACTAGGTAATTTGAACATAAATTAGGCAGATCTTATTAGTTTCGTATATTAAAAGGGAAACGGAACTCTTTATCGCTTACGCGTCTTTCCGTCTGTTAATTTGTGGATTATTTCAGAATCTACGCGACGAAGAATATTGAAATTTATAATATAAAGTAATAATAATATTAGGTACATGAGTATTATCTTACATAAATAGAATATGTTGCATTTTAAAATAAAGTAAAAAAAGAAAAAATCGTTCTCACTCTTCTCTGTAAAACTAGTAGATCAAAAACTCACAATTTCAGAGATTGTACGTAGACTTCTAGAAATTAATTTTACAAGCTTATCATGTAAATGTTGCAGGATGCAGAGATAAAGGAAAATCAGATATAGATCTTAGAAAACCTATTTTGTGTCTTCTCTTCTCTCGTGTGCTCTGAGTGACTTCACGAAGGTTTCTTGAAAAATAGAATAAATTATAATAATTATACAAATATGTAAAAATCAAGATAATGGCTACACTATTGTATTGGGTTTTTAACATGTAAAGATAGTTGTAAGTTTTAAGAAAAATAAATAAATAAATAAAAGTTTCAAAACCATTGATCGATAAGTTTCCCTTCACAGCGACCCATCCTCGATTACGTTGCATATTTTTTAACTTATGCCTAGCTGTTCCCGACGACGCGATGCTATTGCGTGCGTCGAACAAACGAACATTTACATCTTTTGTTATGTAGATATTAGTATATATAGAAAGAAGTGTGTATGCGAATGCAACGTTGTGTCAAATTTCAAGTCAATCACCAGACTCCTTTTCGAATTCGTGACCACAAACACAT
This sequence comes from Zeuzera pyrina, assembly GCA_907165235.1. NCBI lineage: Eukaryota > Metazoa > Arthropoda > Insecta > Lepidoptera > Cossidae > Zeuzera > Zeuzera pyrina. The sequence continues at coordinate 18,092,114 of OU015625.1, read as the reverse complement.
GGAAGTTAAATTTTTGTATATATAGAATTATGTTTATTGTCATTACCATCATAACAGCCAGGAGACGTGCTATGGACACAGATAACAGGTCCCACCATATAATAATAATAATAAAACTCCAGACAATTACACAGATTGTGTGACCCCAAACTAAGCAGTAAGCTTGTACTATGGATACCACACAACGAACTCTGGGGGAGTTCCCAGTAACATCCAGACTCCAAGCCAATTTAGAAAAGTTCTTTTTCCTAAATTGACCTGACCAGGATTAAACCCGGGACCCTAACTTGGAAAGCAGATGCATATGCCACTGCGCCAATGGCCCAGTCAAATATATCGCCAAAGTTCACAGCTTACCGGCTCACTACGACTTTGACCGGATCATCAGTCCACCATGTCACGAGCCCACCCTTCACCGTGACTTTCGTTTCGTAATCGCCACGCAAGTCAGACCAGTAAGCCCTAGACGACGGTTATGAGACCGCCTGTGCCTGCCCATAGTCTAGTAATATATCACTTAATCGGCGACCACGCCCACAGCTCTCCGCGTATCCGCTATAAATATTTAACGCCCGATCTCGATGTGACCAACCACACACCGTCCCGCAGTCCGCAACATTTTGACACTTTTGTTTTCACGATTATGTTATGGATTATATTATTTATTATTATCTCCTTATAGTTTTCTTAGCTTTATTTCGCAGCAGTTAGCGGCTTTTCGTGTATGAGCTATGACCCCAACTTAACTCGTTAGCTTATTAATCCTCTGAGCTATATCGGTTATGTAGTTCTTCCATGAGCCCATTTTTACTTTATTAAATATTAAGCACAAAAACATCTCATGAGGCCCGAGAAGTATGAAGGAAACGAAGCGTTTCTAGTTTAGGTTATTTAAAAACACATAGTCTAATAAAATTTAAACTTCTGCTGTCAAGTATTTCCTATAATTCCTCTAGTTACAGTTTATGATTATATTTAAGCAACGAAATGACAAGAGCTTGTTTTGCACTATTCACGTTTTATGAGGAGGTCGTTAATGCTCACATTACCTAAGTCATAAATTAACAAAGTGTATTATATTTTACAATTTAACGGGCCATATTAGAAGTTTCAAAATTGTCTAATAAATTTTTTTGTTAAAGAATTTCTGACATTTAATTAAAGGCCTGTAAACCTGAATAAATGATCCTGTATTTGTATTTTTACTCCTTCTTAAAGAAATTAATGACAAAAGTACATGCTTGTCACGGTCCTAATTTTATACGGCCAACGACATACATACTTACGAATGTAAACGTAGATACAAGTAAGTATTTATACGGTAAGGTTATCAGTAGACCCTCGTCCTGTCTATTCGTATACGACCGGAATACTATGACTGGATGGACGTGTAGAATAAAGATGAGCTCAGAGCGAAAATAAAATTAAACTGTTTCAAAACCTCAGCGTTCTATCTGGTAGATATTTTTGTTCCTGTTGAAACTTCTAAGAATTTGTTTGCTATCAAAGACCGGTGGCAATTGCATACATTCTATTAAATCTCTATGATTGGCAATATTAATAATATTCAGGTTGAAAATGAATTGCTACAGTATCCACAACTATTAAAAAAAAGGTACTGTACTGTAGTCACCTCTTTATTTTATTTCCTTAGTTTCAACTCGATAATAAATAAAAAACTAAATTAACTGATTTGTGGAGATGCTCTTTTATTTTAAAGTTAGCAAGTCTATACTATATGTCGTATATAGTATATCTAAAACTTACAGTTCCAATTATATCAAACCAGACTTAATTTCTGTGATGTAATAAGTATAATATATTATTTACAGAGAAGAGAAGTTACAGACTAGAATCCAGATTACATTAATTTTCTTCTTAATTTGTTTTCTGTCACACACAAGTGTTGAAGAGTTATTTTTAGTTTTTACATGACAGTTATTTTCATTTAAATGTCAACGAGGCGGCTCATTTTTGGAGATATTTTCTTTAAAATTGTCTTATGAAATCTTGAAAGTGCTGAAATATGTATACGGTTATCTATTTAACTACATTTATTGTAGATATGTTGAAGAGTTATTTTTAGTTTTTACATGACAGTTATTTTCATTTAAATGTCAACGAGGCTCATTTTTGGAAATATTTTCTTCAAAATTGTCTTATGAAATCTTGAAAGTGCTAAAATATGTATACAGTTATCTATTTAACTACAATTATTGTAGATATGTCGAATACATTACTTTTTAACATAAAATGGCATGTATCGAGTACATTCGATGCTAGTTAGCTGACCCCTTCTGATCTCAGGAATATCCTGAGGATGCCTCGTCGATAAGCGAAATACGTGTCGATCAGATTTGATACTTCGGGCAGAAGGTAATTAAAAATGTACGAATTCCGCATAACACATGAATGTTTTTATTTGGCAGTTTTTGTTTTGTATTTCGATACAGTTAAATTATAAATCAACTTAAAACTTTTAATATCCTATTATTTATTTAGGTAACAATTACATAGAAAATTGTCTGGACAGAAAACTGGGCACATCGCAATCTACTTACCGCTTTAAAAATGTAACGAGAAGAGATATTTAAAAAAAAATATGAATAACGAAAAGATAGGTAATATGAAATATCAACTCCTTAAATTCAAGTAAGCGCTTCAGTATTTGAACATAATATAAAACGTTAAATTTTATCAAACTAACGTTAGAAAATCGCATTACCTTATTATATAAATTGTGCGAATAAAACAAGAGAAAAGTAGATGAAATAATGTATCCATGTATAAGAAAAAGTGTACCAATAATTTAGACAATTTGAAATATGCATAATGGTGCCGTGATTTTCGGTGTTGAAGAGCACGTGACAATTTTTTTAATAAACTGTATTGCAGATATACAAAACTGTTTCTGCGTAACGAATTATAATAAGAATTCATTTTTTGTGTTAAGTTACGAAATAACGAATAAGAAAGTCTTTATCGCTATATACATTATATATACATATATATGTACGTCGGTACTATAGCCATAGATGCTATCTTGAACAAGCTTTAGTAAAATAGGGCACAAATAACTTTCGTTCGCATCCTCTAATGAAAATAATAATTTATCTAACTTAACTGCCCTGTTTTATTGCATAATTCAGTTCTTTCAAATAATGATGTCATCGAAAGTGTAGAAAAATAGCGGAAAAAATTAGTTATTGTTACAAAAAATGAGTTAGCCAAAGCAGACAACGAACACTATTGTTTATATTATGCTATTATTGTGTAGTTTTGCGGCGAAGACTCCTTGTGTTTGTGGAAATTATGTAATCTAAAGTTCAGCTAAGCGCTACTTAAGTTCGTAGAATTAGTATTCCGTATTCCCAAATAACAATGAGCCATTTTAAGTTGTAAATGTGACAGAGCACAAAAAATATTTAAAAAAATTGTTTATTTTCTAAACATTTTGTCTTACGAATGTAGGAAATTAGGTAATGCCTTTTTCGAATCGTCAATTTCCAGAAGTATGTATTCAAATCAACGCACCTACATTTTTTCCTCCGTCTCGTTGATTATAGCGACCTAACGTGTTTTTTCTCACATTGATTTCTCTCTTTCTGTACAACGGCACATTGTGTTGTAGCTGTCTCTATCACTCTCGTCGTAGATCCGGAAGGTTGTCTCAATAGCTTGTCGGAACCGTTCAACATTCAGTGTCAATTAAAACGTGAAACATTTGATTTTTATGTCCTAAAATAAATAAATTATTAAAAATATATTAAAATAAATTAACTAAATAATAAATTGCAATATTTTTCTATTTATTAAAAAAAAATGTCTTTGATACTACATTTATGACAACGAATGATGGCAGTGTTAGCTGACGGAAATGTGAAAAGCACTCGCATGCCTAGGCGAAAATGTGTGGGGAGGGTGATGAAGAGTCGAGGAAGCGAAAGAAGTATGTAAGAATCGTGAAGCTTAGTGCTCTGTTCTCTCTGACAAACCGGGTAGGGATACAGCGAGAGATATGTATGTATGTAATGATTGCACATTTAGTAAAGGTTAAGTAAAACTATATTTTGTTTAAGCTATAGATACAGTATAAAATCGATGATTTGATACAAATATAATTAAAGCTGCAAACATTGGCAGAAGTACGAAAGACCGTTGGCAACCCTACGATGACACCCATTCGAATAGCGTCATAAGCGTAACGGCACCGGGGCGCGACGGCGACGCAGGCGCAGGCGCACGGGGCGCGGTCAACGACACGAGGTCGCGTGCGGCGCTGTGCTACTGCCTACATGCCACACCGGCCGGCCCAAACGTTATCACCTTCGTTTTAAATATTTTCAGAAAAATGTTATAAATAGGATTAGAAAATATTAGTGTTCCATTTTAAGAATGGAAAAACGAAACAGATAAGAAACACTTCGAGGTCTGTCTGTCATTGTTGTTCTTTTTCAGCCTAACCTACACAATTGAGATATTGAATAGTTATAATAAAAAGTGGCCCAAACAAAGTGGGGTTAATTTTGTGTTTAAATAAAAAATCAAGCAGAACAATTTTTTTGTGAAATAATGTGGGGTATGAAATTAAAGCTCTTGAAATCACGAATTTAAAAATATATAAAAATATACAAATAAGTAACACTTTACGTTTCTCTTTCGATCAAGATTAATCTTCTTAAATCGATTAATACAGGACATTTCTCAGTCTGTGAAAAACTTTAAAAATAAGTCCCATTTATATTTTAACAAAAACATACTTAGTCATTGTAAACATCTGCACACCGCAAGATAAGTAGGTACCCACCTATTCTTAACCCTCTATTTACAATTTAATCGAATTCCATACTAACAGAAATGAGCACAGAAAGTGGACCCATTGTATCAAAACCTTCGTTGCCAAGCCTAGTTTGTAAATAGTCATCAAAACGAAACTTGCGCACGTGTGTTAAGAACCGGTTCTACAAGTTTTAAGAGCTTTAGCCGTGCGACGCTGGTAGCACAATCGCGCTACTCTTTACAACAGACACTGATCATCAAAAACGAAAATATTAAAAAGTTTATATGTATACGTAAAAAGCATAATTTCAGAGAATGAAATATAACAGAAACTATCGCTTTCTTTTTCTTATTACTAATCATCAATTAATAACTGTAATGTTTTAACTGCGATGCCAATAATATATACATAGATGCAATATACCATTCAGTCCAGAAAGTATCGGGAATGGATGATTTGTTTATGGTTCCAAATTCAATTTTTTGTTTTTTTTTTTGTTGTTGTTAGATTGGCACAACTGTTTTCCATTTTAGCACGGAGTTTGAGTTGCATTTGTTATTTAGATTAATACAGTGCTGTTTTTAGTTATATCATTCTAGTGTATATTGCGAATTTCGTAATGGACAAAAACATCGAACGAAGAGTGTCTTAAATTTTGCATCGCCAATGGAATTTCGTGTTCGGAGTCACTGAAAATGTTACAGAAGGCTTACGCTGAATCGCCTTTATCAAAAACACGTGCTTATGAGTGGTATAAAGCGTTGAAAAGCGGTCGAAATGTGATGGAAGATTTGCCTCGCTCTGGTAGGCCATCAACATCTGCAACTGAAGTTAACATCGCAAAAGTGAAGGAAATAGTGACTTAAAATGCTCATTCAAGTTTGAGAGAGATAGCCGCCGAACTTTCTGTGTCTCACGAGTCGATCCGTACCATTTTAAATAATCACTTGGGTATGATACATGTTGCCGCTCGGCTAGTCTCAAAAGACCTGAATTTTCTTCAAAAACACAATCGCATAAGAATTGCTGAGGACATGCTATTCGAGTCAATTCCGACCCAACATTCATGAAACGCATTTTTACTGGTGAGTTTGACATGCAAACTAGTCAACAAGCTTCGGAGTGGTGCCTTCCAACTGAACCGAAACCGAAAAAACCACGCCAAAGTCGATCAAAAGTCAAAGTCATGTTGACTGTTTTCATTAACTATCGCGGTGTTGTGCACTCGGAATTCTTGCCGGAAGGTCAAACGGTAAATAAAGAATATTATTTGGGCGTTATGCGGCGTTTAAGAGAGCAAATTCGACGAAAAGGGCCAGATTTGTGGAAAGAAAATTCTTGGATTTTGCACCGCGATAATGCGCCTTCGCAGGCCATCATTGTGAACGAATTTTTGACCAAAATCTCAACAAATACCATCGAGCAACCACCTTATTCACCAGATATGGCTCCAGCCGACTTCTTTCTTTTTTCTAAACTCAAATTACCACTTCGTGGCACCCGTTTTCATTCGATAGAAGACATAAAAGAGAATTCGCGGCGAGCACTGAACTCAATTCCGGAAAAAGTGTTTAAAAAATGTTTTGATGATTGGATTATCCGTTGGCGTAAGTGTATCGTTTCTGAAGGAGCATACTTTGAAGGTGATAAAATAAATTTGGATGAATAACTAACATTTCGTGTATTATTGATCTTTTCCCGGTACTTTCTTGACAGAGTAGTATATATGATGTTTCTAAATATTTTGTTATTTTTGTATAGTTATTACTTGTTACATTGATAATTGCGAAAGAAACATGTAAGGACCTCGAAGCTTGGTGCTCCGTCCTCTGACTACCCCATTAAGGATACAGCGTGGAGATATCATATTTTCTTCATTATTACTCATATTATATCATTTGGCCGGAAGATAGCTAAAAGTTATAAGAATTCATTACAGGACAGATCGAATATTTAAAATTCTCACACTAATAACAATCATACTCCATACAATTCCACCAATTGTAGGACCCGAAAGTGAGCATTGTGCTATTATCATGGGTACCACACAACGAAGGTATGGATGGTGATGGGTATGGGAAAGTACTCACTAAGATTCAGACTAAAAATAATTTACAAAAGTAAGAAGCGTAAGAACCCGTTCGTTTGTCTAGACTCTAGGTTCCCAAACTTATTTTGTCTACTAATCTATCTAATAGTAATTATTTTGTACTTTTCAGTGTTTTTATTTTGAAATGATTTTTTTTCTTGATAAGTTATTTATTTTCCCTTTTGAGTGACCTTGACTTAAATAAATATCTAGGGTAAGTCTACGACTAACTCTTTTCCTATTCTGGATCGGAACATTAAATAAAAGGATCGTCTAAACCGCTGAGAAGTTCTTTTGATTAAACAGTATCCTATCATTAGATCTTTACTTTATTTCTATGGGAACATCCTGGATACATATCTTTTCGAATAAATAAAGAATCATTAAAATTGGTTCCCAATCAGTAAAGATATCGCGTAACAACGTAACATACACACAAAGAAAATACACGTTGAATTGAGAACCTCCTCCTTTTTAGCAGTCGTTTAAAAAGGAAAAACTCAAGGTCGTGATATATTGGTTGGTTCCTCTAGATGCTAGGTTCCCAAACTTATTTTGTTTACTGCCCACTTTGAGTCATGCAGTCGTTGTCTAAGATGCCTCCTAGCTAAATGAAATTACAAATCACCCCCCAGGCCTCTACACAACGCCCCCGTTTTTTTTCTGGGTCTCTTACCGCCCCCCTTTAGGGCTGCAGCGCCCACAGGGGGGCGTTATCGCCCATTTTGGGAATGGGTGCGTCTAGACCTAATATTATAAAGAAGATATATGATGAGTAAAGAGAAAAATTAGATTGTTTGTTTGTGATGAATAAACGTCAAAAATTACTCAACCGATTTCAAAAATTATTGCACCAATAGATAATATCACACGATATCAGTAAGTATAATGGGTTGTATTTTATTTTCAAAAAGATTATCTACCCATGCGAAGCCGCTAACCGGCCAAAAGCGAGTCTGATTCGTGCACCAACGTTCCAAACCACCACACAATGTATTGGCTGTTATATATTTATGTACCAAAACAAATTGTGTTTTCTTTCATTCAGTTCGGGCTTATAAGCGCGTCGCGATCCCCACTCATATTGGGCCGGTTTTTATAGTATGTTGTTTAATTGTAAAGTTTTCGCAATAGTCACCATGACCGATATGTATTACCATTTTCACGAACAACGACAACGCATCGTTATCCTGTATCCCTAACGGGATAGTCAGAGAGGACTGAGCGCCAAGCTTCGCGGTCCTTACATACTTCTTTCGCCTCCTCGAATCTCAATTCTCCTTGCATACTTTCGCCTAGGTATGCGAGTGCTTTTGAAATTTCCGTCAACTAAGTTCCGTCACTCTGGCTATTTGATCCTACGTATTTACATTACCATTTTTACGGTAGAGCAAAAAACGCCAAAGTACTTTGCTAGTTTGTAATCCAAAAGAATATTGTTTTATATGATATAACTAAAAATTAACAATGCTCGATTTTTCCTTTACTTGTGCTTCTACGTCGACGGGAAATACTCTAGAGATAGGTTTTGATGAGTAATTCTGCGAGTATCAAAATATGCGACATAAGTAGCCGTATGCATTGATTGTGTTGATTTAAAAGTTTGAATTTTTACACCTTCATAAGACCGTAGATCTTATTTAATATTAATAGTTTTAGCTTTTAACTTGATACCTCTACCCGTTCCAAAGAAACAGGGTCTTGACAAACGGACAAACCGACAAAGTAATCTTAACCTTAGAAGCAATTAAAAATGTCGTCATGTGTATTCTAAATGTGTATGAAATATTAACAAGAGAAAATCTCTTGTTTCATTCGTAAGTATATCAAAGGTATTGTAAATATTAGTATTCATAACTCCAATAATTTTATTTAAAACATGGTAACATAATGATTACATCTTCTTATCCATTCTCACTTGGCCCTCAGTACAAGCGAAATTTTATTTCTTCCTGTAAACAGGATTTCCGTTATTTCGTTGTAAATTTTCTTTCTATTCGTCATTCATTACATACAAATGATTGACGTTCTTAAAGGAGTCTGTGTAAGTAATAAATTCGTTCATTTTTAGTAAATGGAAGTAACACAATTACGTTTCATCGATTTAGAATATGAAATGTTTCAAACGTTGTGACTGTAGGTAAGTGTTACTGGGTACTCCGAGGGGCCTTAGACAAGTGGCTTCATTGTCGTAAACGCTAGTAGAATAGAATAACAAATACCGTGTGATCTAGCGCAGCGAATTTTAAATTGGTAGTCAAACGTTATTAACTTTATTTTAAATAAAACGAAAAGTAAAGTCGTATGAAAATCGCAATACAAAACGTAGCCAAATGGTACTTTTGACGTGCAATATCGTCAGCAAGCGTTATTCTATTTTACAAAACGTTTGCTGCTTGTCCGGCCGCTCGAGAGTTCGTTATATGACACGGTGACACCCTTATAACTATAACAGTATAACTGTATAACAAAGCTTAGTTTAAAGACTTGAGTTTAAATCATATTGATATCGATTATTATGTATACGATACATATCTTAACGTTAATATTTACAAACTTAAAACTAAACATTATCTTAAATAATAGACTTCCACAAAGTTCCGCTTAGAAAGCTGTCATTGCTTAGGGTTCCATTTTCTGTTTAACTTTATTGACATAAATCAGTACGCATTTACAAATTTAATACTAAATATTATCTTAAATAGTAGACTTCCTCAAAGTTGCCGCTTAAAAAGCTGTCATTGCTTAGGGCGCCCAGCAGACTGGCAGCATTACCTCTTTGAATAGACAAACTGATTCGTTGGCAGAAGAAACTGCCAAGCCGACGGTCTCCCGAAGCCTCAACCAGTCGCTTACAAATATCAGAAACCAGTCGATGGGCTTCAGAGCCCCAGAGTACCAAAGTTTCGACTGCATAGGGTGCGATTATGAAACTCTCAGAGAGAGTTCGCATACTTAGGCTTCTCGGCAGTGCTGGCTGACTTGGAAGTCGCCGGTACATGGGAAACAGCAAGTGTATCGACACAAGTGGCGTCCTACACTAACGATAATCCAATCTTGTATACGATGATTATGTATAGATTTATTATGTGTATGAGGAAAAATATAAATCTGTTTAAAAAGAAAGGCGATATTAATGGTACGGAAACTCCAGGACATAATAAATTGATAATTGCAAAATTTAAACTACATAGTAAGTCGAATGTTTCATTTTTAGGCATTCGCTTTTATAATAAAGTTCCTCAGGAAGTTGCTCAAATAACGGAAAGTAGTATGTATTAGATTTGTTATAAATTTTAATACATTGATTAGACAATCATACTACAAAATAAACGATTTTGTTGAAGACAAAACAATAGTCTGGAAATGCTCTGCACATGCATTTACTGCCTTTCTGAACATTGTATTTTGATAAACTTATTGTAAAATTTTGTTGAAAAAATGATACCTGACTGAGTTTTTTGTCGGTTCTTCTGTGTTCAAGTTTTCTTTTCGAACCAAACTAAAGTAGATTTGACGTTCAAAAACACCTTTTAATTGGGTTTACTTGAATAAATTGATTTAATTTCTACTTTGACGAAATTATGATATTATTGTACAAACAAATGAATATATATTGGTAGCTATGTAATCACTATTTGATCGGTTGTAATATTAATTATTAGAGTATCTATTAGATTAATAGCACAGAATTATAAGTAAAATTGTAACTTCAATAGCGAGATTGTGTTTGTCGTAGAATTTATTCGAATATTTGAATTTGTGTAATAGACAGATAAAATTTTTAATATCACAGAAGTCAAAATCATTACAAGGTCTACTTACTTCTTTAATAATTATTATATCAATCATATATATTATAAAACAAGCATGTTTGTTTGCTTGATGTAGGGAGATATGTACATATGTCTCACTTTACAAAAGTAAATTAGAAAATGAAGCGAAGAACTAAAATACGTATTTTCTTCATAAAATGAAACTTTATTTGTAATAAGAGTAATAACAATACTCTACAGAATTTAACAAATCGTGTGACCTCAAACTAATCACTAGGCATATTTTTTTAATTAGGCAGTCTGACCCCAAACTAAGCCTGTAATATGGGCACCAGTCGGTACCACACAACAAACTGGGGGACACCAGTAATACTTAGACTACAAGCCAATTTAGAAGAGTTCATTTTCTAAAACCTAACCGACCAATTTATTAAAGTTCGTTTTCTAAATTCACGAGACCGGGAATCCAACCCAGGACCTCAGCTTCGAAGGTAGGCTCTACCAATGCGCCAACAGAACAGTCAAAAATGTAAGTTTAAAATATTACTTATCAAACTTAGAAAACAAATATTTTAGTAAAACACGAATATTGAATTTTTTCGTCGGCGGAAGTCACTTCGACAAAAGTAAATTCTTTGATGTTTGTTCTTACTTCGTCGTAGTCCGAAATTAATTTAATTTTAATAAAAACTTTTTAAATAATAAAGGTATTTTCACCAGAAAAGTTAACCCTGTACTATATTATACGTATTTTAGAAACCATATTGGTATTATCATTTAGCACGTCACGCAAACATTACATATAATGTTAACGTACTCGGTAAAAAAAATACATAGATTGAGTTTTCCAAGCAAACGACTGAAGACAACGAATTTAAAGAGGATTGCAATTAATATAAATATTTAGCACTATAAGTTCATTACATTATTAGTATCGTAATGTATTTCTTGAATACAAAATAATGTGGAAATATGTATTGTATTCAAAGTAATCGTTAGAAGTATTTAAGAACAGCTTAATAATATTCATTGCAAACATATCAAATTTCCGAAATGTTGTGCAAAATTGTAGCATCCCTAACACCAATGTTGGAATATTAATATAAATATGAATTAGGTTGTCACAGCAGTTATAAAAATATAGCAGTTGTAGAAACAATGTTCAGTATATATTAGTGTTAGTATTACAGGTTATAAAAAAATCGGCGAAAAAAATCTAAGGGAAATAAGGCAGCACGGAACAAATTCATGTTAATGATTCTAATTTTTATGTTTTATTTTTAAATAAAAATTTCAAGCGATATTCATGTGTGATTTGTTTACTCCAGCGGTTTCATTTGGCTTCTTTAATCCTATTTTTACATGTTTCGAATTTCAAAGCCAAAATCTGACCTTTTGTAGGTATGTAAATATTCCATACATGAATTGCACGAAACCCGTATGTAACATATGACCACCAATGTCAAAATGATGTGACAAGTAGGTGAATTAACCTACATATGAATGCTTCACTTTTTTGTTCTGTTGCTTCATATTAGTGAAGCAATCCGTATCCGTATCCGCGGATATTCAAGGAAGAAGAAAGATCCGGATCCTTATCCGTATCCGTTACTATTTTGGCGGATCTTTTACGGATGTTTTACCGTATTAGTTTTCAATACATAGATTAAATTCTATTTAAGTCGAAACATGTCCTGTCACGCTGTGTCAAGTGGCGTCAATAATCGATTCAAGGTCACGCGCACCGACTCCGATCGAGCAAGAAAGTTAAGATCCGTATCCGTATCTGTATCCGCGGATCTTGACACCGGCACATCACTACTTCATATATATATTTCTTTTGATCTGAGTTACCGTATCAAAACATATAAAAAAGAACATAATACAGAATCACTTCGGTGACTGTTTTCGTGTATGAGGTCTGTATGTCCGCCGGTCTATCGCCAACGTTGTGTTTTTCTAAAATTATTAATTTGACGCATACATGTAATTATGGCATTACATAACGTACAACAATAGAAATTAAAATTGAAACTGAGTAAGATTAGGAAGCAGTTTTAGGAAATGTAAGTAGATTAAAAATTTTTTTTTAAAGACGTCGAACATCAGGCTGTTTCAGACGAAAGCTTTAAAACTACACTACACTTGTTTGAAATCAGTATCTTACTTTCCCTAATAGTTAATTCATATTATTTGAAATAAATCTCAGATTCCAGTTATGATTTACCTTTCCTTTTGGAATGTCAATTTTTCGAATTAACAAAAGACGTGCTTTACAGACATAAAAATAAACTCCGCGTCGCGTTTATTACAAGAAAGGTAAATAAAAGAAGCAGATTTACTTATAAATACGACACACATTTCCGTCAAATAAGCTTATTGACCTTCGCTTTGCAAAAAAACATCGTCGCAAATATTGAAGTTAAAGTTTAGTGCTCTTTTCTAACGAAATGGCTTCCGAACGGCTTATTTCTAAAAGTACGTCGTATTTACAAGCTCATCAGCTGATTTGGGTCGCTGCGCTTCCAAGTACGCGACGTGAAGTCTTTCTTTGTATTATGTGTTATGGTTAACCTTTTCACAAAAATTACAAACGTACCAAATCTATAATTCAAAATGAATTAATATTAGACGGCAATGCCTTAAAATAATACAAATGCGAACTACCAAATCACGAACATTAACTATAACTGATATTAAATTGATCACTAATCCAGAAAAAAACGCTAAATACCTATCTTAACTTTTTGTGTGTGAATTGTTCGGCATCAAGCAAATCGTATAAGTAACCATTTATTTTTTCTCGTTGGTTTAATTTAACAGACCCCAAGGGTCAGAACTACGCCAAGTATAAACTTTTATACGCTTGTGGAATAAAAGTATAAGGTAGTCTGACCGCGCTGTAGAAGTAATTTGTCTAAGAAACATTTCACGTTTCTGTTTAGTAATTACCATAAAATATAATATTCTGCACTGTACAACAACATATTTATGATCACATATTTCACGACAATGGTCTCAAAGGTGTTAGTTATTTCAACTGAACGCTTGGGAGCCACCAGAAAGATATAGGATCAATAATAAGAAGATCCACATACATCCCCTGGCAAATGCAATCTGTGTGTAATAGATAAGAGTGGGAAATATGTAATCAGAAAAAGATTTTAGATATAATTTGCTAAAATCATCTGTGGTCGAATTCAACCAATCGTGTCTGGTTGACAAAATTCAGCTTCTTTTATATACAATTAATTGTTATATATTAGAACAAAAAACACTTTATCTGATTTAATGGTCGCATACATATTATGTATAATGTACACACACATTTTTTAATCTAAGAGTTATTCGCTTCTAAACTTTAGTAAGTAGTGGGAAAAAAGTAGGGGTAATTTCCGTCTCTGTCACTCCTAGCACTGGGCAGTGATACTGCGAGTTTGTGACGCAACAGCTATGTAATGCTATCTCCCTCTAGCTTATCACCACTCTATCCCCATGACTGAAGTTTCAAACCCAATAAGTCGATTTCTGTTAATGAATTTAAAGTAGTTTTCACAATTGTTTTCAAAAAGTTTAATTATTTCGATACAATGTATAAAATATACCACTTGTAAGAGTATGTAGTGATCTAGCCTATTGCTGTCAAATTCCAATTGAATATGTCTTGATGGGATTTATGCTTTCATGTTATTCGGAAATCCCATTTTTTAAAATGTTTCTAAAATAACTTGATTAAAAATCGTAAAGCATTGATAGTTTTTAGAGTTCCATAGTCAAATGCCGAAGGAAACGCCGAATGCCGAAAAAACGGAACCTTTATAATTTCGTCCTGTCCATCTATATATTTGTCCGTCTGTCCATCTATCCGTATGTTACAGTGATTTAACTCTGAGACTATAGGCACTATATAGACGAAATTTGGAAGGAAGATGTTTTCTATGAACCGCTGTACAATGGAGTACATGTGAAATTACGAAAAAAATATTAGGAGCGGGCACTCCATATATGTAGTTACATACATTCAGTCAAGAAAGTATCGGGAATGGATGATTTGTTTATGGTTCCCAATTCAATTTTTTGTTTATGTTGTTGTTAGATTGGCACAACTGTTTTACATTTTGGCGCGGAGTTTGAGTTGCATCTGTTATTTAGATTAAATACAGTGCTGTTTTTAGTTATATCATTCTAGTGTATATTGCGAATTTCAAAACGACAAAAAACATCGAACAAAAAGTTTGTGTTAAATTTTGCATCGCCAATGGAATTTCGTGTTCGGAGTCACTGAAAATGTTACAGAAAGCTTACGGTGAATCGACTTTATCAAAAACACGTGCTTATGAGTGGTACAAAGCGTTCAAAAGCGGTCGAGATGTGATGGAAGATTTGCCTTGCTCTGGTAGGCCATCAACGTCTGCAACTGGAGTTAACATCGCAAAAGTGAAGGAAATAGTGACTTAAAATGCTCATTCAAGTTTGAGAGAGATAGCCGACGAACTTTCTGTGTCTCACTAGTCGACCCGTACCATTTTAAATAATCACTTGGGTATTCTCGGCTCGGCTGAACTGAATTTTCTTCAAAAACACAATCGCAAAAGAGTTGCTGAGGACATGCTAGAAAGAGTCAATTCCGACCCAACATTCATGAAACGCATTGTTACTGGTGACGAGTCGTGGGTTTACGAGTTTGACGTGCAAACTAGTCAACAAGCTTCGGAGTGGCGCCTTCCAACTGAACCGAAACCGAAAAAACCACGCCGAAGTCGATCAAAAGTCGCGGTGTTGTGCACTCGGAATTTTTGCCGGAAGGTCAAACGGTAAATAAAGAATATTATTTGGGCGTTATGCGGCGTTTAAGAAAGCAAATTCGACGAAAAAGGCCATATTTGTGGAAAGAAAATTCTTGGATTTTGCACCACGATAATGCGCCTTCGCACAAGGCCATCATTGTGAACGGATTTTTGACCAAAAACTCAACAAATACCATCGAGCAACCACCTTATTCACCAGATATGGCTCCAGCCGACTTCTTTCTTTTTCCTAAACTCAGATTAGCACTTCCTGGCACCCATTTTCATTCGGTAGAAGATATAAAGGAGAATTCGCGGCGAGCACTGAACTCAATTCCGGAAAAAGCGTTTAAAAAATGTTTTGATGATTGGATTATTCGTTGGCGTAAGTGTATCGTTTCTGAAGGAGCATACTTTGAAGGTGATAAAATAAATTTGGATGAATAATTAACATTTCGTGTATTATTGATCTTTTCCCGGTACTTTGACAGAGTGTATATGGAATGCCCGCCCCCGCCCGGACAAAAAAGCAGAGCATGTAAACATGTGGAGTATCTTTAGAAATGACTTTTATTTGAGCCTGTAGTTGGTAAGATATGCGCTTCTATAGCAGTAACAAGTGTGTGTCCCCTCTTATCTTTTAACTGTGGGGTGAAAAATTATGAAAAAAATGTAAAGTAGTAGAAATTAAAAAACACTTGCAACAATTTATTCAAATCAGATATCTTGTGTAGTTTTTGAGACGTGGTGCATTTTTGCTTATATGTTATTTCGAGTTTAGCGATCGCAGAAATGACTTTCGCGGTGTGTTTGAGAAATACTACATACATACATACATATCTTCACGCCGTATCCCTAATGGGGTAGTCACGAGGACGGAGCGCCAAGCGTCGCGGTCCTTACATACTTCTTTCGCTTCCTCTAATATCATCATCGCTACGGAAATGTCAAAAGCACTCACATACCTAGGCGAAAATGTGTGCGGAGCATGATGAGAAATACTATTAAATTATAAATACTTTTAAATTAATCAATACAATCATATTTTATTTAAAGTTAATTAAATTAAAACTTCTAGTTTGTACAAAATCTCTAAAGAACCCTAAGTTATAGCGAGCGCAATATGTTCTTAGGGTTTTTCCATGGCACGGAATAGGCTGTATAGACATTTTGATCAACATTCCTTCCAGAATTATCTGACAATTACACAACCAAGAAGTAGGCACCGAATTCTCATCTTACAGTCAATAAACTTCTTCAAAAGGTATCGCGAAGGAAATTATTTACTACTAATACAATACAACTCGAAAATAATTATGTTTAACATTTTAGTTTGGTTTATACATTTTGAGATAGAATTGGATAGGGTATTTTATTTGATATCAATTATTTACACAGTTTCTTAAAATAAACTTTCACAATAAAATAAATTACTGGAATAATTCTAAAATCAAAATGTAAGAAGTAACCTAACTTATTTTATAAGTATTAAGTAGTAGTTAATTTGTAAGGTACAGACGAAATGTGAGATTGGGTTCATGGAAAATGTCTAGAACAAGTGAATGAAATTGTGCAGCTGGCAATAAAGTGAACGGTGCTCTGTCCGCATAAGTAGGCAGTGTGAACATATCTAACACAGCCAAAATTACCATCCACAATGCGGTGTTGATGCCAACTTTATTGTACGGTGGTGAGGCCTAGATATGCCCGAAAGTATGACATATGCAGCAGAAATGCGATCTCTTAGAAATATGTGCGGTGTCACCCTTGCGGACAAGATAAGCAATGACGAAATACGCAGTATGACAGGGCTGCAAGACAGTTTTATTGTGAAAATGAAGAAAGGAATGCTCATAGGTTCAGGCATATAGAGAGAATGAGTGATGAAAGACTAACGAAGAAAATCTACAGAGCGAAAGCGGGTGGTAAAAAAGCCAAGGAAGGCCAAGGCTGACTTACGAATATCAAACAGCCAGAGTGTTAGCTGACGGAAATGTGAAAAACACCCCCGCATATCTAGGCGAAAATGTGTGAGGAGAATGACGAGATTTGAGGAAGCGAAAGAAGTATGTGAAAGCTAATCGTTCTTCTAGGATGTTAACTTGGATGGAAACGTAGGATGACGAGATATAATTAAAAGACGTGCTTTCGCTAGCTCGTGTATTTCTCAACTGACTTATTTTTTTGACATTAAAAAATACCATGTTATTATGAAAGTAGCAACACAAAACTCAAAAAACAGTGCTGCCATTTCTTAACGATTATGATTAGAACGATTAATCGAGAATATTGATAATAGCTAACGTATGTAAGAATCGTGAAGCTTGGTGCTCCGTCCTCTCTGACTACCCCGCTAGGGATACAGCGTGAGTATGTACGTATGTAAGTAGTAGTTTATTTTTGAAACCGTTGTTAACTATGTCTATAACATTTGTATTTTATGATTACAAAGTTTAGTGTGATTATACCTCATCATAGCTAACTGAAATGCCATATTAATGAGATAATAATTAACATAATTGTTTCCCTTTCCATGCAACAGTCGGTGTATGTATGACAATTAAAGGACTACAAAGCGAAAACATTTGAAAGTCTTTATAAATGTATAAATTTACCTATATTTAGTAAGTAGTTAATGGATAGGTTAGCCCAGACCTAATATTAAATGTGGATACGGTTTTACTACAGTTCCAACGAATATTCGGTTACTATTCGGTATTCGATCTATTCGGCGAACACCGAATTTCGAATCACAATTCGGCCAAATACCGAATACCTAAATACAAGAGTAAGAAATAACAAAAAACACAGAAAATTAATGATGTAACTTTTATTAATGCCGAACATATAAAGTTCGGGAAAGCGCAATTTTTCGTTTTTTTATTTAAAAGGTCAAAGGAAACGTAGGTAACATAACTGAGTTATTTTTATAAAAGATCAAAAAAAAAGTAACAATTGAAACGAAACCCGCCTACTTCTTAAGTACTTTAGTCATTAATACTCGTATATATCGCTTAATGTACTTAATATAAACGTTTACAAAATCAACTAAGTACCTACTTATTATTCGAAAAACAAAACAAAATTACGTTTTTGAAAGTTAATGAAAATAAAGCGAAATAAACAATTACTTTCTTCATTATGATCTCATAATCTTAAATCATACTGTGCCAAAGTCGTTACAAAATGCACATAACAAAATACTGTTACGTTAATCAGGCCGAATAGTTTGACCGAATATTTGGCTATTCGGCCACGCTTCTGCCCGAATATTCGGTATTCGACCTGAGACCGAATACACTAATTTTAGGCTGTCCACTTGGCTGAGAAAATTTAGAATTTAAGTACATTAAATGTAACAAAATTGAAAGAAGAAGGCCATAGATACGGTTAGAACCTCTACATATTATTTTTTAATTTCATTCAAAAGGTCATTTTAGAGATCCATAGTCCATATTTAGTATTCGGCAGTACAATACGCTGGTAACTTATTAATCTGTGGTATTATTTTGGATAGATTATAGCGTTTTTGTTGACCTAAATCCGTCTGTATACATGGAAAAATCTAAAATTAAAATGTCACTTCAGGGTAAGTGATAACAACAATTAACATCCAATTGTTGTCTAAGGACAGTGGCATTGCATACAAGGGAAACATTTTTAATTCACAAGCTGTTTTTAACCTACTTTTTTCTTTTCATCATCTTTATTGCGCCGAGTTGGAGTAAAGACCATCAGAATTAATAAACAAATGAGGTCGCCTGTCACAGACTTATCTCAGTAAAGTTCAAGTAGTCTTAACTTCTGCTTTGAAGGTGTTGTCGGTGAGTCAAGCGTCTGAAGACAGTTACACGTATACGTAAGCCCTGATAGATACATAAACTAAATTATTAATCGTCACACGATTACGTTTCTACGTATATTTTGTTCAACCTAGAGTGAATATTTCATTATTTGTTAAATGTAGTTGATACATTTAAATAAATAAATAGTAAGAGAAATAAACGATAACGTGTTTGTACATATGTATGGTATATATCATGCCTTAGGGTCAATACAAGCCATGCGTGTACGTAATCTTGTTATTAACATTGCTACGTGTCTATGTTATATTATATGGATAATGTACAATACATTACTATAAATGGATGAAAGATATTAGTTCACATATTATGTATGAGTTCAAATTCAAATATATATAAATGCCTCCTGAAATACGACAGCTGTGTAAATCACCGTATTGTTACAGTACAGTGTTATCTGATAAGATAATATATAGTGCTTAATATGGAAGACAATTCGTCTATACAGTAATTTTCTCGACATGTACATAAATTACTGTCATTTTATATCGAGTTCATAATAATAGTTTCTATTATTGTCAAAGATTTGGATATAACGATTTGAATTCAATTCGTAAAAGGTTCTACTAAAATCAACGATGGATTACGATAATACATCCATCGTTAATTTTAATTTCTAATTTCTTTTTCTAGGCAAGCCAAGCACCGAGTACCATACATTCTGGTTTCTAAACTCAATCACGTTCTAAAATAATAGTAATAATAGTTAGATAGTATAATAGCATAATAATAATTGTTAGACGATCAAACATCATCTCTTTAGAAAAACTGTAGTCGATTTAGTTTATACTTAACTTACAATAGTGACAGTTTTCATGTTCTTTATGTTTACCAACTGTGCATGATTTCTTCTTTATTTTTCTGTCTGTATGCCCTTGGCGGATTGCAGAGTACTGTTTTTATGTATATCGATTTGAGGAAGCGATAGAAGTATGTAAGGACCGCGACGCTTGGCGCTCCGTCCTCTCTGACTACCGCGTTAGGGATACAGCATGAAGATATGTATGTATGTATTGTTCACAGCTTCTATTATATAATATACATAAGTAAATGTGTTAACCTAAAAGAATATTTTGACAAAGAATTTGACATTACAAAAGTGAAAGACAAAAGTCTGAAGAAAAAAAAGGTGAACAATATATCTCAGGATCGAGAAACGGAATTCGAGATGTTGTTACTATGCTAATTTAAGGAAAATGTGCGCATAAAACAAGTCTTAAACCATTTCAATTTTGAAATAAAAAAAATTCAAACCAATTTAAAAAAACCACTGAAAAATACAAAGTAACTATCCTTTACTAATGAAAACTCAAATACAAAAATAACTT
The DNA here is from genome assembly GCA_907165235.1 of Zeuzera pyrina. NCBI lineage: Eukaryota > Metazoa > Arthropoda > Insecta > Lepidoptera > Cossidae > Zeuzera > Zeuzera pyrina. Next base: position 18,071,491 of record OU015625.1, on the reverse strand, counting down.
TATAAATACGATACAAATACTTACATAAATAATTAAGTTTGACAATTACTGAAGTCGGTGCCAAACCTACCACATCAGTAGACTTTCTGTTGTTGGACATTGACTTGGCACTGACTTCAATAACTGTTAAAAATGAATCGTGGTCATAGAAGTAGGAACTGTATTACGTAGTTCCTATTTCTATGTCGTGGTTTCTGTCTATCCCTCTACATACATATCTTCACGCTGCATCCCCATACAGCGTGAAGATATGTATGTTTACATTCTACGATTTTAATATCGAGTTATATGTATAATACTAGCCGTACCTCGCGGTTTCACCCGCGTTTGGTATTTTCCGGTATAAAAAGGAGCCCAGATTGTTCTTTGGAAACTCTTCTACCTTTCAGTGAAAGTCTCGTCAAAATGCGTTCAGCCCCGACAAACAGACAGACATAAATTTTAAGCAAGCGTGTTTGGGTTTAACCAAAAACCAAACACGCTAGTTTAAAATTGGTGCAAATAACCATATAGGTAAGCTTAATAAGCTTTTATTTCCAAATCACAGACTGATACTTCAATTTTATCTACATGTATCGATAATAATATATATTGATGTATGATTACATTCGTATCATGTAAATCCTCTTTTCTTTCCGATATCTTTTGTACTTACTATTTATTCTACATAACGAAAGAAGTACGTAAGATCCGAAGTGGTCCGGCACCTTGCAGAATGAATAAAGTGCGTTCGAAAGAAAACAACCTGCTTACAAATAAAAAGGATGTTCTGCAGCGATGGAGTGAATACTATGGAGAACTGTATGAGAGTGGCGACTCCGTCTCTGATACTGAGAGCGATTCTAATGAATTGCCACACTCGGGCCAGGGACTGGAGGATGCCATTAGTATGAAAGAGATTGAGAAAGTGATAAGAAGTTTGAAATGTGGAAAGGCTGCGGGAATTGATGAGGTGACTGCTGAGATGATCAAGTATGGTGGTCCTAGGGTCTGGGATGCCTTCTGTGCACTCTGCAACCTTTGTTGGCAGAAGGGGGAGGTTCCAGAGGACTGGCGCACGGCAGTCATAGTACCTCTATATAAAGGGAAAGGTTCCTACCTAGACTGTGCGTGCTATAGGGCCATCAGCTTGGTCAGCTTAGCGAGTAAAGTCTATACTAAAGTATTGACTGAACGTATGAAAGGTGTTCAGAAAGATATTTGTGGGAGGCGCAAGGTGGATTCAGGAACGGTAGGGGTTGTATGGATCAGATTTTCTCGCTTCGCGTTATCGTGGGAAGGTTTCTGGCTTTAGGTCAGAAAGTTTTCTGCGCTTTCGTGGATCTAGAGAAAGCATTCGATAGAGTAGTGCGGAAGAAATTGTGGAGTCTTCTGCCTGAATATGGCGTGGAGGGCTCCTTACTGCAGGCTGTGAGGTCATTATATCGAGACCACAGAGCCTGTGTAAGGATAGACGGTGACATGTCGCCCTGGTTTGAAGTCTGTTCTGGTGTCAGACAGGGCTGCGTGATGTCTGCCTGGCTATTCGTGCTGTATTTGGACAGTTGCCTCCAGAGATTGAAAGGTAATATGAGTGGTATGGGATGTGGTGACACAGTGGTAAACTGCCTATTGTACGCTGACGATGCTGTGCTAATAGCACCATCAGAAGCAGAGTTGCAGACACTAGTCACGTGCATGAAAGAAGATTGTGAAGTAAAAGGATTGAAAATGAATGTGAACAAAACTAAGGTTCTGGTATTTGAAAGAGAAGCGGAACAAACGAAATGTGTGATTAGTGTAAATGGAAAATGTCTAGAACAGGTGAATGAAATTGTGTACCTGGGGAGTGCGTTTTCGAGGGATGGAAGATGTGAGTTGGATGTGGAGAGACGAGTAGCAGCTGGCAATAAAGTGAACGGTGCTCTGTCCGCATTAGTGGGTAGTGTGAATATATCTAACACTGCTAAAATGGCCATCCACAATGCGGTGTTGGTGCCAACTTTGTTGTACGGCAGTGAGGCCTGGATATGCCCGAAATCGAGTGAAAGTATGATAAATGCTGTGGAGATGCGGTCTCTCAGAAATATGTGCGGTGTCACGCTTGCGGACAGGATAAGCAATGATGAGATACGCAGTATGACAGGGTTGCACAACAGTGTTATTGTAAAAATGAAGAAAGGAATGCTTAGATGGTTCGGGCACATGGAAAGAATGAGTGATGAAAGACTGACGAAGAAAATATACAGAGCGAAAGTGAGTGGTAAAAGAAGCCAAGGAAGACCAAGGCTGACTTATGAAGATCAAATAGCCAGAGTGTTAGCAGACGGAAATGTCAAAAGCACTCGCATACCTAGGCGAAAATGTGTGAGGAGAATGATGAGATTTGAGGAAGCGAAAGAGGTGTGTAAGGACCGCGACTCCTGGCGCTCCGTCCTCTCTGACTACCCCGTTGGGGATACAGCGTGAAGTTATGTTATGTTATGTTATGTTATAACGTTGGTTTCTACGTAGCTGAGGTGTAAAAAAACATAACATACTGAAACTAAACATTTTTCAGTATATTAAGTAAACTGTTTAATATCGTCTGTAGTCTTCCTTTGCATGCTTTCGCATTATTAACTACAACTAACTACAGATTGTTATCGCTTGTACTTCACTATTGGACATTATTACGCAGTATGACAAGGTCGGATGACAGTGTTGGTGTAAAAATGAAGAAAGGAATGCCTAGATGGTTCGGGCACATGAGTGACGAACGAGTGACGAAGAAAATCTACAAAATGAGAGAAGTGGTAGCTGAAGCCAAGGAAGAACAAGATTATGAAGATCGAATAGTCAGAGTTTTAACTGATGAAAATGTCAAAAGCACTCGCATACCTAGGCCCAAATGTGTGAAGAGAATAACGAGATTTGCGGTAGCGAAAGAAGTATATAAAGGCTATGACGCTAGGCGCTCTGTCCTCTCTGACTGCTCTGTTGGGGATATAGCGTGAAGATATTTACAAAAAGACAGAGTTGTTAGCTGATAGAAATATCTCCTGACACACTGTCGTTGTTATGAGTGTGTGTCAGGAAAGTGTGTCAGGAGAATAAGAGATTAGAGGAGGCGAAAGGATTATGCAAGGACCACGATGCTCGGGACTCCGTCCTCTCCCATTACCCCGTGTTCGTATTATTTCTTAACTAATATAAAGTAGCCCGTTGGCGAGGCGGCAAAGCTCAAGGACAATTTAGAAACGAACTTTTAAGGTTAAATTGGCTTGGAGCCTGGATGTTACTGGGTGCTCCCCCAGGTCATTGTGTGATACCCATAGTACAAGTACTTAAATACATTTAATATGCACTAATTATTAAATACGGCTTTACTCACGTATAATCGGTATAGGTACCGATTAGTTTCGGACCTATTGGAGGTCCATCATAAGGGTGAGTAGGATGAGTTCGCGGCCGCGCCCCGTCTCGCACTGCGCGCCTGAGCTCGCAACGCGCGGCTTGACAGGGCGGAGGGCGCGGGGTGCGCCGGCGATGGTGACGAACTCGGAGAGATCGATGCGTTTATGTCAATATACCGATTATACGTGAGTAAAGCCGCATTCAATAATTAGTGCGTTAATAATTGTCTCACGAAAATTTTAATAATTTAACATTTCATATGTTTCTATTTCTTTTAAGTTCATAGTATTTTAGTATGTAAATATGCTTTTTTTTAAAACAGAGGGGGCAAACGAGCAAGCGTGTCACCTGATGGAAAGTGGTCACGCCGCCCCTCACCCTCCCACCCTCACCCCCTCAACGTCCAGGGAATCACGGGTGCGTTGCCGGCGCTTAAGGAAAGAGTAGGCTCGTTTCTTGAAGGTCCCTAAGTCGTAACGGTTCGGGAATACCGCCGCTATAAGTTGGTTCCACAAAATTCACTGTCACAATTAGTACTAGTCATAAGTCTGGGATTACACGATTTGTATAAATGTGAGTATTACAACATTATTATTATTGATTCATTTTAAAATCGTTTACCAATATAAAGAATTTTTGTGAAAATGAGTAATGTACGTGAATATAATTAATATCATCATTATTATTAATAGATACTTGCTATTGCTTTTTTATATTAAAATAAAAATTAAAGAAATGGTTACTAATAATAATTATGACAATAAATAAAATTCTGAAAGTACAAGGATATACAAAAACAGAGACTTATTTATCAAAAACTTGAATCGTGTTATCTTGGAACTGTAGCTACAATTATTGAGAAACTTTTCATTCCACAAAATCTTCAAGGAGTTATTATTAAATTGATCGAACCTTTTTACTGTAATAAATTCTATAGGTCCAAGTTATAAAGTTTCCTTTCTTGTTAGCAAAGTACATGTTATAGACATTGTTTAATTGTAAATCTGGACTTATTCGGATTACTACAATGTTTCTGTAATACTGCAAACAAATTAAACTGTCTAAATGGTAATTGTAATTAAAAACCATTTCAAGGTTTTTTAGAAATTAAAATTTACCACTGACTCAGAAAGGATTTATTCTGAAAAAAGCCACCAAGAAATTAAGTTAGAGGCCACTTTTTAAAACTCAGATCAAATATAATATTGCTCATGCGTCCGTCTACATCACAAACACTATGTGCCATACACGTTTACCCACATGTATGGCCCATTTCGAAATCTATAAATAATTCTTGAATGAAACATATGCCCATGTGTAGATGTAATTATCAGTATTAATTCTTTACTATGACACCAAAAAAATATACCCCGGAAAATTTACAGTTTCATGAAAAATGGCTTTTTAGACACGCTTTTAACGTCTAAGTGAGTGATGAGTGAGTGAATTAAATCAACAATGCCATGAACATTAAAACTTCACACACATTAAATCATGTGATTATAATTTTTTTTTATTCTGTAAAATTCGATGGATCACATTATCAATTTCAATTACTTTATAATTACGGCCCACGTAAAAATCAGCCGAAATATACAAAGTCCTAGGTCTTACTGATCTCCTAAAATCAATTTCTTTTTACATTTTATAAATGTCGTAAGAATACTCTCTGCACGCCAGTAACTCTTAATTGAGCAATGTTTTAGCATGTTTTTTCGACTAATTTTAATGGCATTGTTTCAAAGACCAGTAAAAACGTAGTACTTACAGAATAATTCCCAGACCATATTTATCATGATTATAAAAAGTAGGTTTTAATAAGTGTATCTATGTATTTCCGCTAAACGACGAGCTAAAATCTCCTCGCTGCTAATTGGGTGACTTCTTTAAGAGTATTAATATATAGAAGGGCAGTTGCACAGAAAATCTTTGACTTTGGTTATTATCTAGAGCAGCCATTCCCAAAGTGGGCGATAACGCCCCCTTGTGGGCGCTGCAGGCCTAAAGGGGGGCGGTAAGAGACCCAGAAAAAAATGGGGGCATTGTGTAGAGGCCTGGGGGGTGATTTGTATTTCATTTAGCTAGGAGGCATCTTAGACAATGACTGCATGACTCAAAGTGGGCAGTAGACAAAATAAGTTTGGGAACCTAGAATCTAGAGGAACCAACCAATACATCACGACCTTGAGTTTTTCCTTTTTAAACGATTGCTAAAAAGGAGGAGGTTCTCAATTCAACGTGTATTTTCTTTGTGTGTATGTTACGTTGTTACGCAATATCTTTACTGATTGGGAACCAATTTTAATGATTCTTTATTTATTCGAAAAGATATGTATCCAGGATGTTCCCATAGAAATAAAGTAAAGATCTAATGATAGGATACTGTTTAATCAAAAGAACTTCTCAGCGGTTTAGACGATCCTTTTATTTAATGTTCCGATCCAGAATAGGAAAAGAGTTAGTCGTAGACTTATCCTAGATATTTATTTAAGTCAAGGTCACTCAAAAGGGAAAATAAATAACTTATCAAGAAAAAAAATCATTTCAAAATAAAAACACTGAAAAGTACAAAATAATTACTAAAAAATAATCCTTTACTAATCAAAACTCAAAAATACGATAATTTGCAGTAACAGCTCCAGGCACGACCACTGCGCGTGCTGGGCCCTTTATAATTTCAGCAGTGTGACAAACATGCCGAGAAGTGTGGCGACATCGCCCGCGATTCGCGGCGCTAATAAACAAAATTGTACAAATAATAGAGGCTAAATATCTTTAATGTCCGTTAGTCTTCAGAGTGGTGGAAGTCGGAGGTGGCTTCCGGCGCCATAAACCCACAAAACGGAAGATAGATCCACTTATCACCTGCCTAACCTCTTTGCCTACCACTTCAAGAATTATATGGTAACAGTATAATGTAATAATTCCAGTCGGCGACACGACATAACATGTAAACACGACAAAACAGAATTTCTTTTAGCTTCAAAACAAAGAAGATAAAATTGAGGTTTACAACTAATGTTCCAAAAACTTTACCTTTTTCTTATTACAAAGCGACCGACGCCTTTCTTAGACATCTCCATAACAACATTTCAATTCAATCACTAAATTATCCACATACAAAAAAAAATTAAATCGGCGCTGACGGAACTACCAGCGCCATCTCTTGGTATCGAGAGACAATAAAAACAATAATATGTTTTATTTCTAACAGATAAAAATACCTATATCAATAAATTTGCCAATTATTAAAATCGATGTCAAACAATGAAACAACAACAGAAAGACTGTTAATTTTATAAGCTTGACACCCTTAGTAGCTGTCAAAACGTTATATAGGTATTTGTACATATACATATCGTAATTAAATTATTGTTATACTCGACTTTTGATTAGTAAAGGATATTTATTTTGTAGATTTCACTGCTTTTAACCTGCAGTCGCTTTAAATTATTTCTTAAAAAGTTATTTATATAAAAAACATATATTATTCTTAAAAAAATTACTAATAAGACTTTTTTTTAAATATAAAATTGTAATTAAGAATCGAGTATCATATCAAGAGAAGTGGTCGAATAAATTGAATTAATAAAAATTGAATTGATTCTATCTAGTCTAACTAACAACGAAAAGCAAGCTATAATCCTTGTTATTTTAATACACTATTAATTTATAAATAGTCGGATAATAATAATACATCACAGTAAGTCTTTTAGATTCTTTACATATTCATAACGAAAATAAGAAATTATTTTTTTACATTATACCAATACATTTTTAAACTTCACATAAAATGATAATTACTTAAAGATATGTGTAAGAAATTGAAGCATTATACTGTTATACTTTTACGTAATCGACATCTAAGCAGTTTTAATGTCCAGGTTATTCGAATTGGTCACAACATTAGCGTATTCAGGAAGAGCAGGGAAAGGCAGCGCTCCTCATTATTCTCTAAACTACTTAAAAATATAGCAGCATGGGTGATTATACGGAGAGCAAAGTTCATAAATTCTTCCAAAGACATGTTGGTCCACGACTGAATGCTGTTCTAACACCTCGCCCCCTCAAATTAACTTATAGATACGCATCTTAAATACGAGATTCATAACTGAAAACATAAGTGGGCACTGAAATGTAGCCAATTTAAATCAAAAGCGATTTCAATTTTATTCCGCATACATTAAAAGCATTGATACTTATAAAGATGTATATTATAGATATGTTTAAATCTGTCGAAAAACTTTTATTGTTATAACTTTTAGTCAAAACCGCCAGTGCAAACCCATCTTTATGCGTACTGTCCGCCTGAGAAATGACGGCAATATGCCTGAAAGAATTTCTTTTATGGTAATATAAATTGAAAGATGAACGCGGCCAACGTAGATAAATTGGTTTTGACATACTTCCTAACTTGTCTTCGCCTATTTTATTTATTATCGTTGTTCATTTTCGTGATGAGTATTTTGAAATTCGCATTGCCAATTGAATAATGAGATAGGTATGTCTACGAAGTACAAACAATTGGTATCGATATGAAAGTTTGACATTCAGTCAATAAAAATGAACAATGCTCAAGAGAAGAATGTTTATATACTACTGAACATACTTCCTAACTTGTCTTCGCCTATTTTATTTATTATCGTTGTTCATTTTCGTGATGAGTATTTTGAAATTCGCATTGCCAATTGAATAATGAGATAGGTATGTCTACGAAGTACAAACAATTGGTATCGATATGAAAGTTTGACATTCAGTCAATAAAAATGAACAATGCTCAAGAGAAGAATGTTTATATACTACTGAAAAATATCAAATACTCTACCAAAATTCAGTCAAGGGTAAGTTTTAGTGACCCTGGTGCGACATACAGAATTTCGACCTCAGGAACTGAAGGCATACTGCCGTATTGGTCTCTCTAATGAAAGAGGAAAAGAACGGTCTTGTTGTACAATAGCGTACGAACAAAAAATCCGTGTATTGACAGCTGTTATCTCTTAGATACATACCTACATACATACCATATCCTCATGCTCATATATACCCCTAACGAGGTACACAAAGAGGACGGAGTGCCCAATATCGTGGTCCTTACATACTTCTTTTGCCTCATTAAATCTCATCATTCTCCTCACTTACCTTCGCCTACGCTACGTATGTTACGCCATTAACATTTCCGTCAGCTAACGATTTGGCTATTTGATCACTATTAACTGTTTATTACCAGCTGTTATATATAACCCGACTCTCCGCATCCAACTCACGTCTTCCATCCCTCGAAAATGCATTCCTCAGACCCATAGATAATATCAATACGAACATATCTTAGTTTCTTTCACTTGTTCTAGACAAAACACACAAACTTTCAAAACACACACTTTCTTTCAAACACAAAAACCTTAATCTTGTTTACATTCGTATCCAATCCAATTTCATGCAGATTAGCGTCTGCAATTCTGCTTGTGATAGCGCTAAGTACAGCGTCGTCAGCGTATAGTAATAGGTTAATAATAATAATAATACATTCAGTCAAGAAAGTATCGGGAATGGATGATTTGTTTATGGTTCCAAATTCATTTTTTGTTTTTTTTTTGTTGTTGTCAGATTGGCACAACTGTTTTACATTTTGGCGCGGAGTTTGAGTTGCATCTGTTATTTAGATTAAATACAGTGCTATTTTAGTTATATCACTCTAGTGTATATTGTGAATTTCATAATGGACAAAAACATCGAACAAAGAGTTTGTCTTAAATTTTGCATCGCCAATGGAATTTCTTGTTCAGAGTCACTGAAAATGTTACAGAAGGCTAACGGTGAATCGACTTTATCAAAAACACGTGCTTATGAGTGGTACAAAGCGTTCAAAAGCGGTCGAGATATGATGGAAGATTTGCCTCGCTCTGGTAGGCCATCAACGTCTGCAACTGAAGTTAACATCGCAAAAGTGAAGGAAATAGTGACTGAAAATGCTCATTCAAGTTTGAGAGAGATAGCCGCCGAATTTTCTGCGTCTCACGAGTCGATCCGTACCATTTTAAATAATCACTTGGGTATGAAACATGTTGCCGCTTGGCTAGTCCCGAAAGACCTGAATTTTCTTCAAAAACACAATCGCATAAGAGTCGCTGAGGGCATGCTAGAACGACCCAACATACATGAAACGCATTGTTACTGGTGACGAGACGTGGGTTTACGAGTCTGACATGCAAACTAGTCAACAAGCTTCGGAGTGGCGCCTTCCAACTGAACCGAAACCGAAAAAACCACGCCAAAGTCGATCAAAAGTCAAACTCATGTTGACTGTTTTCTTTAACTATCGCGGTATTGTGCACTCGCAATTCTTGCCGGAAGGTCAAACGGTAAATAAAGAATATTATTTGGGCGTTATGCGGCGTTTAAGAGTGCAAAATCGACAAAAAAGGCCAGATTTGTGGAAAGAAAATTCTTGGATTTTGCACCACGATAATGCGCCTTCGCACAATGTAAACGAATCATTGTAAACGAATTTTAGACCAAAGATTCAACAAATACCATCGAGCAACCATCTTATTTACGAGATATGGCTCCAGCCGACTTCTTTCTTTTTCCTAAACTCAAATTACCACATCGTGGCACCCGTTTTCATTCGGTAGAAGACATAAAGGTGAATTCGCGGCGAGCACTGAACTCAATTCCGGAAAAAGCGTTTAAAAAATGTTTTGCTGATTGGATTATTCGTTGGCGTAAGTGTATCGTTTCTGAAGGAGCATACTTTGTATGTGATAAAATAAATTTGGATGAATAACTAACATTTCGTGTATTATTGATCTTTTCCCGGTACTTTCTTGACAGAGTAGTATACTCAGACATTTCACACAGCGCCGTCTAATTCCAAAGTAAGCAGCACAGTGCACAGCGCTTGTGTTATGGGTACTAGACAACTGATATACTACTTATATACTTTTCTTTTGTAAATAAATACATATTATACATAAACACCCAGACTAGGGGCGGGAATCGAACCTGCAACCCCCGTTTACTTTCCGACGCGCTTAGCCGTTGCGCCACAGAGGTCGTCAGTACCAGTCAGTCAGTCAGTACGGAGGTTGCCAGTTATCACTGTACCGTTTACACATTATTACTACCCATACCGTCTTTCAGTGTATGAAGACAACTGTCCAAATATAACACGAGTAGCTTGCATACATCTAATAAAAACCACAATAAAAAATTAGTCATTAAACTTTAATTAATATATGTAAGTACATTGTACATAGTTATACTAATACACTAATATAAAAGAAAATTATTTTAAAAATGTAATTTGATTCAATAATGATAAACTGATTTAAGATTATTTCAGGAAAAACTTTATTAATGTGGCATCTTTCCTCCGCTATATCTCTTTCCTCATTAGATTTAACAAAAAGTACAGATGTAAAAATTTGGGAAATATTGTCCTCTACAATTTTCTATAATATAAGATACCTATTTCATAAAAAAAAAAAAAGTTACGGAAATAAAACCCGATTACGTACAAATTTAACTAAAATTTGCTAACGAAATTAAATTCAGTCGATGCCCATTAAGTAAAGGAAAGTAATAATAATAGATTTATTGACGAAACTTGATACATTTAGATTAAACCCTGTCTCCTAAACTAGGAAAACCTGTATTTTAGGAGAAGGTAAAGTATATAAATAGACCTCCGACTTTGTCAATGAATTTAAAAATTTTTAGATAATTCATCTTACAGTAAGTTTTTTATATATGAACCTAGTGAGGTTCTAATTTTATAACTTATTTTTATTTTAGTTTTTTAATATCAAAATATTGTTTCATATCACATTTTAATTCCGTCTGTCACATTAACAAAATTCTCGAGCTCTTAAATTTGATATCCACTGTTACGGGGTCTGATTAAATTTATTATTAGTATTAGACTTTGTGTCGTAATACTGACGCCATACTGAATTTTTCAAAACTCACCCTAGCCTATGACACACGTGTAATTGAGTACATAATTCATTAATTTGTGTAAATGAATCTATTGATACTTCATACATTGAAATCAGTTATCTATTTTAGGCTCAGTAAAGGAATGTATGAAGTTTTGGACTCTCCAGAAACCTATTAAGAAAGTATAGACAAATATATTAAATTGTTGAAATAAAATGGCAACATATAATATAGTTAACGTTGAATAAAAACAGAATACATCATAAATTACATTTACGATGTCGATATCTATTATTAATATTGATGTCACATCACTTGCTAAATAGGTGGGTACAATAAATGAAAGTGCGAGATAGTTACATGCGTCCAAACCACCAAACCTAAGAAATAAAAATTTAATGCCATCCTTTAATTACACTTACACTTTTAATATTTTTCCACATAGTGTTACTGCGCAAAAGGGCCCTTTTTGTGCAATAACACCTACTATGTGAACAAAATACGTTACGTTAGCACGGCAGAAATGTGTAAAATGAGAATTCTGGGTGTGGTGGCCGTTTTAGTAACTCATTCAATGGCAGTCTAAGAAAAATGATTAAATAAGTGTGAAGTATTTATGTTTATTCATTTGTTATTCATTATAAAAGAATTATAATACGATTTATTTCAATCACATTGAAAGTTAATATACATAAAGGGCTCGTTTTTTATTATGATGAGACTGGCCCTATTTCTCTATTTCTTTCCGACAGTTACAAATCCTTTACAGAAAATAGTCTTTATACACTCATTATTGACAATAGAGAACAGATACAAGGTATGAATTAGCTAATTAATTTGTTAAATTATTTAACAAATTAATTGTAATTAGTTTTTAAAAATTTGCTATATTTCCATTGATCTGATCGAATTATAAGAGTATTTCGCGTTCCATATCTTTATAATATATATATTCTGTCAAGAAAGTATCGGGAATGGATGATTTGTTTATGGTTCCAAATTCAATTTTTTGTTTCTTTTGTTGTTGTTAGATTGGCACAACTGTTTTCCATTTTGGCGCGGAGTTTGAGTTGCATCTGTTATTTAGATTAACTACAGTGCTGTTTTTAGTTATATCATTCTAGTGTATATTGCGAATTTCATAATGGACAAAAACATCGAACAAAGAGTTTATCTTAAATTTTGCATCGCCAATGGAATTTCGTGTTCGGAGTCACTGAAAATGTTACAGAAGGCTTACGGTGAATCGACTTTATCAAAAACACGTGCTTATGAGTGGTACAAAGCGTTCAAAAGCGGTCGATATGTGATGGAAGAATTGCCTCGCTCTGGTAGGCCATCAACATCTGCAACTGAAGTTAACATCGCAAAAGTGAAGGAAATAGTGACTCAAAATCCTCACTCAAGTTTGCGAGAGATAGCCGCCGAACTTTCTGTGTCTCACGAGTCGATCCGTACCATTGTAAATAATCACTTAGGTATGAAACATGATGCCGCTCGGCTAGTCCCAAAAGACCTGAATTTTCTTCAAAAACACAATCGCATAAGAGTCGCTGAGGATATGCTAGAACGAGTCAATTCCGATCCAACATTCATGAAACGCATTGTTACTGGTGACGAGACGTGGGTTTACGAATTTGACATGCAAACTAGTCAACAAGCTTCGGAGTGGCTCCTTCCAACTGAACCGAAACCGAAAAAACCACGCCAAAGTCGATCAAAAGTCAAAGTCATGTCGACTGTTTTCTTTAACTATCCATTAACTATTATATATAAAAAGGCCAGATTTATGGAAAGGAAATTCTTGGATTTTGCACCACGATAATGCGCCTTCGCACAAAGCCATCATTGTGAACGAATTTTTGACCAAAAACTCAACAAATACCATCGAGCAACCACCTTATTCACCAGATATGGCTCCAGCCGACTTCTTTCTTTTGATGGTGATAAAATAAATTTGGATGAATAACTAACATTTCGTGTAATATTGATCTTTTCCCGGTACTTTCTTGACAGAGTGTATAATTCTTCTGTACGTGTGTTTGTCACTGAACTCCTCCTAAACCTGGACCAATTTTGATGAAATTTTTTGTGTGTGTTTGAGAGAATCCCTGGATGGTTTAGATTCACAATTGGACGTGGTAGGTGGTGCTGCAATGGGGTTCTAGGAAATTTTTTTCGGGCAGGACAACGTCTGTCGGGTCCGCTAGTAAATATACATATGTATCTTCAATAGTATTTAGCACACCAATCCGAAATACAGTGCAATAATGCTATATAATACAATACGGTTGGCAATCCTAGTTGCAGATGTCCTCTTTAAGCATTTTTTCAATGACGTATGCGTCAACTAGGGTATACTGGTCTGTGCTTCATGATTAAAACGCTACTATATTTTACGTCTGATCGGAAAAGTGAGTTGACCTTTATTTTTTGTCGGTCAATACATCTTAGCATCTTAATTAAATTTAGAGAATACCCTTTTGTTTCTCTCATAAAACGAAATGTAAGTTTTCTCTGAAAAGGTCGAATTCAAACACAAATCAGTACATATAACACATCTTCACGCCGTATCCCCAACGAGGTAGTCAGAGAGGACTGAGCGCCAAGCGTCACGGTCCTTACATACTTCTTTCGCTTCCTCAAATCTCGTCGTTCTCCTCACATATTTTCGTCTAGGTATGCGAGTGCTTTTGACATTTCCATTAGCTAATACTCCGGCTATTTGATCTTCGTAAGTAAGCCTTGATCTTCCTTGGCTTCTACTACCACTCACTTTTCACTCATTCTTTCTATGTGCCCGAATCATCTAAACATTCCTTTTTTCATTTTTACAATAACACTGTCGTACAGCCGTGTCATACTGCGTATCTCTCCACTTTTTTCATTTCATTTATTAATTACTACCTAAATACTCATTTTATTAAGCATTTAAAGCATCCGCCTTTATAACGGTTTAACGACTGAGTAAAAATATCTTACTTAGATAATTAGTTAGGTCATAACAACATTTGGATACCTATAGCTCAACATAATTCGTGTTTAGCAGTTTTGTCTCAAATTGAAACCCGTGCAACTAAATTATATCATTCCTTCATAAAATAATAACCTGAAACTGAAGGGGTTAGCAACAAAGGCTCAGTAAAATCACTTTATAATCAAAGTAAAAAGAGAACAAATATTAAGGAATGATTCGGAAAACTGTCTCCGTAGCAGTTATAACGAGTATATTGGGTTCTCTGTTATTAAATTTTATTCTATCTTTGTAATAAATTACAAGACAACTACGCGTACAGATCTTTCCATAAATATTGCTGTATTTTTATCAAAAAGATATTTCACAGATCGCGACTATTCTTACCACATCTTTTATTGATTTTGTTAGTAGAAGTGTTTACTAACAAGAAACTAACTAATAAACAATGCAAATAATAGTGATCCATGTGTATGTTAGCAGTATATCGATTTAAACGATTAAAACTTTGCAATATTAGCAGCATGCATTATTAGAAACTACAACAGCGTAGACCTTTATTTTTTCTATATTATTTAAGGAAGATGCGACTGTCAAGTGTTTTCCTGGCAAACGGCGCTATCTGTGGCTCCAAGTACATAGCTTCAGTTTCATTCGCTTTATCGTTTAATTAAACCATTTATATTGTTTATTTAAAATTGTAGTGATGTTGATAATCGATTAAAATCGATAATCAACGTGGTATTACATGTTAGTGATGTCGATAATCGATTAAAATCGATATCATCATCATATGTACTTAAATTGATAGTCGATTTATCGATCGATTGTTGTATCTTTTACGGGGTAGTTATAAGGGATCGCATGCCAAGCATCGCGGTCGTTGTTCTAGACAATTTTCATTTACCGATATTTCGCACCTCCTATGCATGGCTTCCCTTTCAAGAACCGGAACCTTATCGACTATCTAAATCTCGAAATATATAAATCAACTAGATTCTAGACTAGTCTTCAACACAGTAAATAAATAAAAGTTCCTTACATACATGCATATCCTCACGCTGTATCCCTAACGGGGTAGTCAGAGAGGACGGAGCGCCAAGCGTTGCGGTTCTTACATACTTCTTTCGCTTCCTCAAATCTCATCATTCTCCTCACACATTTTCGTCTAGATATGCGAGAGCTTTTGACATTTCCATCCGCTAACACTAGTTTTTTGATCTTCATAAGTCAACCTTGGTCTTCCTTGGCTTCTTTTACCACTCACTTTCGCTCTGTATATTTTCTTCGTCAGTTTTTCATCACTCATTCTTTCTATATAAAAGGTCCTTCCTTCTGAAATTACATATGCGTTCTGTTTCTTTATGAAAAAATCAACAATATTTAGTATATTATGTCTATACAATATAATATAAGTTCTGTAACAATTATTGGAGAATTGGTAGTTAGAATCTATGGAAAAATATTTTTTTTTGTTTATAAAATAATAAATCAAACATTTCGTGTTAACTCATCAGTCTCAAAAAAGAGAGGTGTTCATATTATTATATAGTTGTACTGTTCTTTTAAGTAAAAGTAGTTTTAAAAATGTTAAATTTCTCCTAAAGTTTGTAGCAGTCATATTGAGTCTCCATCGACATGGAGAACAATAACTTATAATATTTATAGATGCACGTAATTACTTAAAGGATAAATTAACTTTTAACTTCTGTTATCTAGAAAAATAAAGCATTCCTTGTTTAACCTAAATGTTTACAAACAATATTCACTATGACAGACGGACATGGACAACGTAGACCAGTTTAGCTTTCTTAAATCACGTTTGAAGCATTGACCGTAAGCCTTTCAGCAGGAATAAATTTGTCATAAATATAGCATCTTTGAGTATTGAGTGATAGTAATGTATAAATGACAACCTGCAAATTATCTAGACCTCTTTTAGTAATATTATTTTTAATAATTCGTTAGTAAATAGAACTTTCTACAACATTCTAGAACACGCACACGGCTTCGATGACAAATGTACTGTTGGTCTAGATTATCTATACTTAGGAGTGTGGATGTAAAGATATGTTCGATAAACATATCGATAGACTTTAAATATGTAGCCTTTGTTTTCAGATAGAATAAGCTCTAAATTAATGAAATATTAGGTCTCCAGTTCATAAACTTATTAGTACGAACGAATAATAATAAAACTATTGTTGACATAAACGTCATACACTTAGAAAGAAATAATGAATTTTATCGACTCGCTAGGTAGGTGTAATTTTAGATTTGGTTTGGAGGGTTTGTCGACCACTGTCTCTGCACTAGTTGTTCCAGGAGTAAGAGCATAGGTAACCTTCGTCGGGGGTATAAAAAGCGTCTCGTATCCGACAGCTTCCTTTTTTCTTTTCTCTCTGCAACGGGACAAGCTGCCTCATCAAGGTCTCATGAAGAAACTTAAAGTTAGGCCACATGTCGCCTAGGATAGTCTTAGCTGTATTTGTTTGGGAGTAGCAACCCCAATTAGAGTAAATGAGTTAGTTAATAATATGTTAAAGTAGTTGAGATAATCTCATGGTGGATCCCATGAGTTCAAAGGACACCTATAGAAACCAGGTGGACCTCCTGTCCCTATATGTAATGAATACTTTGGAATAGTAGTAAAATCTATTCAACATTCATCTAAACTTAACTATGATCTAATCAAAATAGTTCTTAGAATGGTTTGGTGCACTACTCTGACTATCAAGAAGTCTAAGTCTTCTTCACTTGGGTGCTATATCGCGTGGCCGGGTCGCAGTTCCTGTTAAGGGGGAATCTTTGAGGACCGGGGCATGTGGGTGCTGTGATGCTAGTAGATGTTCGACAAAGGGGAAGACTGAGGAGTAGGTACAGTTGGTGGATGACCACCTCAAGATTGATCAGTGATAACACTGATAACACTCTGCTTGTAACTAATAAATGATTCTCTGTTAGATATTAGCTCCACATAAAGGTATTGTGTATCTAATATATATTTTTCTCTGTGAAATAAAATACTGATTAATAAGGTATAAAATGTACTTGGGTTTATGTATCTGTAACACTAAGAATTTAAATGCAGTACATAAACAAGGTAATGGTGTCTAAGTCTTTATAACTAGGTATACTTCTCTTTAATTTAAGATAACATAAATAAATTATGTTGTTGCAACTATAACAAGTAATATCTGAGCTCAATACTTGTAAAACTTTAATAATAATGAATTATTCTGTAAACTAATTAATATTTAAGTGCTGTTAGATAATAGATGTTCTTATTTTAATCTTAAATTGTTATTAACTTTTATAATAAATACATAGTGATTGAATCCACCATAGAGCTTAAGTTATAAGAAATAAATGTTGTTTCTTCGTGTGATGTTTTTCTGGTGTCTAATTAATTAACTTTCTATAAATATCCCATTAGATGTCGATGTACTGAACAGAGGTGTACTAGGCGCCCTTAAACAAATTAGGTACACCACTGTACCACACACCACAGGTGACAGTAATAATAACATCATCAATTACTTACTCAACCCACACCTCACTCTGCCGGCCTGAGCAAGCCACGTTGCAAGTTTAGAACAACAACTTTGTAGATTGAGAATTAGTGTATGTTGCGTTTATATTATAAATATTTATATAAGCTCTCTCTCTTTCTTCTTTCTTCTCTCTCTTTGTTTTAGGTATTTTATAACTCAGAAGACAATGAAATTCAAAAAAAGATTTTTAAAACTGTCAATTTTTATTAGTATCTAAATCTTTACATGTTTTGCAAAATTCGTTGTGGTTTTACTATTTCTCGTGTTCTGGAAATTTTTTACCGTTTCAAATAAGACCTATTTTCCCGCGAATTATCGCTTCAAGAAGTCTCGACCATAAATAGTGCTGACTGCATGCTTGTCATCGCTAGGCCGCTAAGAAATAGACCTTAATATAGGCGACTGGCTAACAACCTATGATTATACTCGTAATATTACGATGTCGGTTTCCTATCTGGAAAAACCCAAACACTTATTAGAAAGAAAGAAAGAATGAAAACATTTAATCTTTAATAACGTTTAATCTTATTACTAGAAGTGGCATGAAGTTATGTAAGTCAATTATATGTATGTATATAGATATATAAGTAATATAAATCTGATATAATCGTATCTACAAAAAAAATATTACAGATGCGTCTTTGTTCTTGAATGTAAGTACATACACGTTACTTGGCCACACGTGTTCCGCATTGATAATGAACGAGAACAACGAACACACGCGAACACAAGTGGGAAACGTGGCAGGGTGGGACACACGTACTGATATTGGTAGATAGATGTAAGGCGAGACCGTGGGAGCATGCGGGCCGTGTAATGTGTTGGATTGCAGCTTTTAAACCATGGTACTACAACTGGAGCTCACAACATACTACATTGACGAATAAAAATATACTCAATTTCATCTTTTCTTTTCGTGCATTTTAGTGTTCTGTGCGAAAATTAGAAAAATGGAACACTTCAGAGAGAAGTCTAGTTTTTCTGTCCATCTATTACAGACGTTTTTTTAAAGACAGCCGTTAGAAACGATCTGTAGTAACAAAGTAGTGACCCAAACAAAGACTTGAACGAAAAAAGACAAAAGTGGAATTTAGTTAACACTTACCTACTCGGAAAACGTTTAAAAATTGCTGTCCTCCGCCTTATCGACAAATGTATCGCTTTTAAAAAACTGAAAAAATCACGAACATCGAGAATAATGTGTAAACCTAAAGAAAATGATTGCAAATTGTGTTCTTACTTCTGCAAAATATTCGCAATTACATTCAAGCGTATAATATTTTCTTCATCAGCTCGCGCATTAGGTTGCTACTATAATATCTTAAACTAGATATTTTTCGTTATATGATGCGCCATTAAAATTGTTTAAACCGAAATTTGATCTTAGTTCGGAGCATCATGAAACGAACTGTAATATTCAATATTGTAATATGTATACATATTATAAAATAATAAATAGGCATTTTAAGAAGAAGCAAAAGCAGCCACTATATGAAACTGAAATAGCGTTTAGCAACTAAATCCCTAGCAAACAGAAAATGTAAGCACCCATGTCGTAATTTTGCACGGAACAGAAAGGTCAAAGCGGGGCAATCACATTGAAATAATTTGTTTTCCTTTAGATAAACATTGTATTATACTTAATACGTACTTTACATATATACAAACAAGACATAAAAGCAAACTAAACATCTTAAGCCAAGATGTAAAAAACGACGATATACCTACATAATATTATGTCGTCAATACAATCCAAGAATTGCGCAAATTGTGATGTGTCTAGGCATTTTGTGAAGTGCCATCATTTCATGAAATACATACATACATATCCTCACGCTGTATCCCTAACGGGGTAGTCGAGAGGACGGAGCGCCAAGCGTCGCGGTTCTTACATACTTCTTTCGTTTCCTCAAATCTCATCATTCTCCTCACACATTTTCGCCTCGGTATGCGAGAGCTTTTGACATTTCCGTCCGCTAACACTCTGGCTATTCGATCTTCATAAGTCAGCCTTGGTCTTCCTTGGCTTCTTTTACCACTCATTTTCGCTGTGTATATTTTCTTCGTGTCTTTCATCACTCATTCTTTCCATGTGTCCGAACCATCTAAGCATTATTTTCTTCATTTTTACAATAACACTGTCGTGCTTCCCTGTCATACTGCGTATCTCTTCATTACTTATTCTGTCCGCAAGAGTGACACCGCATATTTTTCTAAGAGATCGCATTTCTACTGCATTTATCATACTTTCACTCGATTTCGGACATATCCAGGCCTCACTGCCGTACAATAAAGTTGACACCAACACAGCATTCTGGATGGCCATTTTGGCAGTGTTAGATATATTCACACTATCTACTAATGCGGACAGAGCACCATTCACTTTATTGCCAGCTGCTACCCGTCTCTTCACATCCAACTCACATCTTCCATCCCTCGAAAATACACTCCCCAGATACACAATTTCATTTACTTGTTCTAGACATTTTCCATTTACCCAAACCTCACATTTCGTTTGTACCTCTTCCCTTTAAAACACCAGAACCTTAGTTTTGTTCACATTTCATGAAATGACCAACTAATACCCGTTATATTGTTCAGTGTAAATTTACACATCGGTATTAGTAAATAAAAATGAAATGCAATTGTGTGACTAGCATAAAATTCTTATAACTTCTGCTCTTAGTTTTATTGAAATGCACTCTTTTCGTCAATTACTTTATTATTACAATTTTTTTGGCACAACATTCAAATATCTTGAATCTTAAGCGCACGTAAAACAGAGAGCGTGAAGACAACGCCACTAGTGGGGTCAAGTGCAACTAATCGTATGGTGAAACATTTAGGTTTTTCATGTCAACATAGGTATGGATCTCATCACCTATGCACCCGATTTTTCGATGGCTAGGCAATAGGTACTTTTTGAAACGACTGCGCTTCATGAAATACCTAGCTAGGATTATCATGACATGTCCAGTTCCACAATAAGACGATGACATTTACATTAGCGAAAACTTGGAAAAATAACAAGAGCATATTGCTTTACAAGTAATCGACGAAAATATATAACTACGTATATGTAAATTTCATAAATAATAAAGAAGAATTTCTTCTACGTCCTTATTTAACGTCACGATCATAAAAAAGTGATACTGTCGAGTTTACTAAATCAGTAAATTCTTCAAGCGAAAGCAAGGCGTAACACGCGATGTTCTCGATGATAGATGAGATCTGATAGTGAGCAGTTTAGTTATATAACACTTACATATTATATATGTATGTATGCAATAGTAATTGCTCTTAATAAGTTTTTTTTTCTTTCTTCATGGCACGGCGCACAGATTAGCGCATTTGCCAATGTCACGTATTGTAATCATTAGTCGTTATCGTAAAACTCCTACAGTAAAGTGGTACTAGACTTTACTGAAGTTTTATAGGACTTCTTGGAAGAGCACGAGAACTTCAGCTACACATCATGTTTATTTATACCTAATTCATTCTTTTCACTTATACAGAACTTTAAAACACAATATACTATCACTTTTGTACTTTAAAACTCCAACAATTTAAAAAAACAGAAAATCTAAATAAAATGACAACCTCACTTCTCTCGTTCTCGCCAAAAAGTCTCTTAAAAAGTTAGTTATAAGCTTCACTTTACTATTGCTTTTATACATAGTACACTTTTGATAAGAAACAAAATAAACGTATTTAGTAATTAGTATATTAGTCATCATCAGCAGTCATCAATGGACCACGTTATAATAATTTTTCGACCAATAATTTTTCAGAGTTTTTCTCTTTGTGAGCGACTTCGAAATATTAAGTATTGATTGCTCTATCAATCATCATTAAGGCGTAAATATTACGGATTGACATCGCGATATATCACGACATTGTAAAAACTAAAACCATTTCAAAGCGGTGTCATTCAGTAATGAGTTCGTATAATAATCACTTCGTCCCACGTTCGAGCTCGCCACTGAGAATATGTAGAGCCATTGTCTTCTAAAATTGCACATTTCCGAGAAATATGCTGGTATGTGCAATGTACACGGAACTCACGTATAATCCCCATTTATGAGTACGCTATAGGTTAAAACTTACAGATTTTTTGAATGTAAAATGAGCATTTTACAATATTTTAAATATAACAGTATTCCTTGGACAAAAAAAAATTGTAAACTATAATTTGATATAAAAAGCTTTTTTTAATACATTCATTATATTCTTGATATTTTCTTTCTGTTACTACATTTTCACCTGTATCTACTCGTAAAGTGAATGTTTTAAATAAATTATTTGTTAATAAATTTATAACAGTTTTTATATTTAAAATAAGACTTCAGTAACGTAGCAAGTAATGTATGGATGGATGACATTGTAAGAGTTTTAATAGATAAAGAAACAATAGAAGAATAGCCTGGGAAATTTTACAAAACCTCATTATTAGACAGTGGTAAGTTAGAAGTCATTTAACTTTCGAATTAAAATGAGATTTAAATCACAAACATGTGGAAATAAATTGAACAAAATACAGAATATGTGTATTTGTAATTTCATTTACTATTGAGTGAGCTTTTTTTATTTCAGAGACTTCTTTAATCTGTTATATTACATATTACTATACTCTTTATCGCCTTAAGTTCTGTACACCTAAAAAGTGGTTGCATATCCATATATAATTACCACATCATTATTTTAGACTTTAATTAAAACCTTTGATGGCAGTAATAAATGTTTTGGTACAGTGCTAATCGAAGCTTGGCGTGAGAGCCAGCAGTTCGACTCGTATGTAACTAAATAAGCTACAAAATACGCATATGAAACTGAAATTTATGTGATTTATACATAAATATAGTGCATAATGCTTCGTGAATATAGTGCATAATGCTTCGTGAATATAATGCGTAATGCTTCGTGAATATAGTGCATAATGCTTCGTGAATATAATGCGTAATGCTTCGTGAATATAGTGCATAATACTTTGCGGATACAAACTTTTATACTTAAATGATTAAAACCCAAATTTACTTAAGAAGAAAGTAAATACAATAGGTATTCATTACTGAACCTTTGTAACAGAAACACATAAGTATATACAAGTTACAGCAATACGGACAGTATAATTTAGATGGCTCTATCGCTCAAGCGATCTCTTTCAGGCATCCTCTGAGTAAAGGGATCAACAAATTGTAGAACATTCACGTTAGGTAGTATACAAAATAAATAAATCTGATACTGAATACATTTGTTTACAACAACTTTGCGCAGAAATGAAAATAAAATCATAATTTTTATGTCGCTTTGTAAGTAAAAAAAAAATATCGTGCGTCTAACTTTTTTTAAGCGGAAAGTTGTTATGAGAGGAATCACCCTCTTGCGGTTCGGAACCGATGAACATTTCACGGAATATATAATATAATAAATACATCCAATGTAGTGAACCTGAAGTGAGGTTTCTAATACGAACATAACAACAACCTACATACAACCTGTTTAGAGTATTTTTTTTAAAAAGGGTGTCGTATTTGAAAAAGTAAATATCTATATATATTGAAAAGAAGCCACTACGTACTTAAACCAAGCGAGTACTCGTTCATGTTAGATTATTAATAAACAATTAAGAAAGGAGCGTTTATCGTCGAAGCCCTGATATACGCGAAGTACTGGAATATTGAACAAAATATAAATTTAATATTTGCATTTTGCTCTGATTGAGGTAATTAATCAAACCGTTCCATATTAATATTTAGTACAAGATTTGAATTTTATTAAACGTAATATCGTGCTTTCATTAAAATAGGTACCTACCTTCAAGGGAAAGGGTTAGAATACATTTACATATGAAAATTGTTTTTACCTTAAATGACTAGTATGTAACTAGTTCCATGGTTTTGTTTACCGTGTATCAAATTATTTCGTAGAAATATTATTAAAAGAGAGATTACAATTTTATCGTCACAGAATGAATCTGCTGTTAAAAGTGTGTGGGACATTATGATTGGATGGCCAGCCTTACTTCTTTCATTCGTTTCCATCGGCACTGGTTCGTCTTGTGTCCGGGCCCGGCACTTGTCACATGGTAGAAATAAATTATTATTACATAAATTTTTGACGGAAATTTCAAAAGCACTCGCAAATCTAGGCGAGAGTGCGTGAGGAGAACGATGGGATTTGAGGAGGCCGATATCTGGCGCCCCGTCCTCTTTGCCCCTTTGGAGTACGGCGTGAGGACATGTATGTATGTATGAATTTTTGAAAATGATAATTTTGTTAAAATAGCATTCTATAAGTTAAACGATATTTTGTTTATTATTAGTACCCAATACTAGCTTAAGAATATCGAGCGTCTCTACTAACGAAATAACATGCTGAAAGAATTCATATCCGTGTATAAGCACTTCAATTTAGTAAGGAGTTATTTAACGTTACAAGAAAACACTTTCCGTTTATAGTCAGCTGATTATACTTAACAACGTAGAAATTTAAATGACGACAGGCATGTAGAGATGTTATCAACACGTATAGAAATTTACCGGTACAGACGGGCCCAAAGGGGTCGTTGGTTTACTTATTTCATTAATTTTAGACATTGCCATTGAAATTGTAGAGCAAACTAATATTTGTAATTCGCTAGCTTTATGGGGATATGCATCTGCTATAACTGACTTTATACTACCAAAAAAGATGAATAACAATTTTCAATAAACAAGGCATTTCTGAACATCGCTGGAATGGTTTGGAAAAATTAGCACTGAGAAGAACTAGTAAATAGTCTTCGGTCAGGTACCATTATAAGCTTTTCTGCAACTCGATTTATTAGTTACTGTGTGTAGGTCAAATGCCACTAAATATTAAACTAGTTCCACCTAAACGATTGAGCTAAAATTTAGCACACACTCTTCGTGCTGATGACAGTAAAACCAAAAAAAGTATTAAAAAGTAGTAAAGGTTAAAAACTTTTTTTTGTATAGATGTGTTTTTCAACGTCATCTTAATTAGAATTTGAATACAATATTTTACAAAGACCACAAGAACATTAAATAGTTGTAAAACTAAATAATACATACACATGTGGAAAAAGAAAAGATATTTTTGTAGTATTTACTACAATCAAATAAATTGAAAATATTAAAAAATAAATTATATGATCGTAAATATGTCGTAAATACTGATGTCGCAAGACAGAACACAGATAATGTAATTGGAATGTAGCTTTTATATATTTTAGCTTTTTAATTTAGCTTTTATATCGATATCTCTATTTGTTTCTTAATTTACCGAATGTTCACGGAAACAAACTTTTTAATGAACTCGAATTCACAGGGGTTCGAACTTGTTAAGGATAGCTTGTTTCTGTGTAAGTTTTTTAACAATCAGATATGATTTTTGTTAAATATTAAAGCTTATTTACTTATATTATTAATATACAACCTAAACATTCTCAAATAAGCATTATTCATATTATTAAGTATTAATGTAAAATGAGATTGAAAAAGTTAACAATTAATTAAAGTACTTACGTACGTCCATACTTTCGTACAAGTTACATAAGAACCTATATGAAATATATAAATAGAAATAAACCATATTGGCATTCAAAATATTTTTTGTCAAATAAAACCTATAAAGAGTATTTGAAAGTCAAATTATGTTTTCAGTTCGAGAAAAACCTGCATTGAGAAGAGCCGCAATCAATCGCTTTGCAAACGTCAACAATAACATAAACAAACTTGAAAAGATCTTGACTAGAATTAACTATAGTAAGGTTATAACGAATTAAACCGTATGTAAAAATTAATAATTCGACTACATTCATAAATAACTACATATTTTATACAATACAACTTTTGTGTATGCATTTAAAGAATTTTGTAGGTTTTGACATCACAATCTTTCAAGAAATTCTAATTAGTATCACTTAGTATTAAATTAATTAGACGGAAGTTAGAACATATTTATAATAAAAGTAGTCACTAGGTAATTTACGTTCACGGACATATTTCTTTTATTTATATTTTATTCTTTGTAACTAAAATTATAACTTCAGCGATATGGACGATTACATTATTCTTTTGATCCCATGGTAATAAATTGGAATTGGAAATAAATGACACATACATACATAGAGTACATAAGTACGTACATAGATACACACATACATATCCTCATGCTGTATCTAGTAAGCTGGTCAGAGAGGACGGGCGAAAGACACACATTACGTAAAATAAAGAAATGGAGAGACAATATAAATAACATCAAGAGCGTTTTAAATGACTACAGCCATCGATATTCTTGGCAAGATTGATTCTCGAGAAGAATCTTGGAGAACAGATCAAGAATTTAGAGGATTTTCTCGCATGATACGTTCTCGACGCCTGAATTATTTTCAGTTTGACTTCGGTGCTGTTTGAGTCAAAGGTTAGCACGGAATGTTGTTTTTAATAAAACCACCTCTCTCATATTGCAGAGCTTCAGTGATTTACCTTATGGGTACGTAATTTTAATTCAAACCGCGGGAAACTGTCAAGTCTGATGTCAATGCATTACTGCTATCAACTGTCACCTAATTATTGTTTAAATATTATTGTTAGTAGGTATTTGTGAGTTTAACTTCTCAAAGAGCTTAAAGCGAGACATGAGTAAAGACTCGTTCATATATGCTCTCATATCAAATTTCACAATTCATTATTTCAAAATTCTTGCTTGCGGACGTTCCGTTATATTTCTCATTAAAATGTAGTGCGCTAAAAATAATATCTATAAGTTAAATTCAGACAGAAAATTATATAAAGTGCTATTTCTTTCCTCTTATAGGTTTCCGAAACAGTGTTTTTCTTAAAGGTGTATAAAATCACCGGATTTTTAGAGAGGAAATATTTAAATTAATCCCTCTCGTTCCATATTTCTGGAGATTTGTATCAAGCAATTAGGCTTATATTAATGTATTCTATACCTCTCAATACAAATCCATTCAGATATTAGCGTTTTAGAGTATCTGTGATACTACTATATAATATTTGTGAGGAGAATGATGAGATTTGAGGAAGCGAAAGAAGTATGTATGAACCGCGACGCTCCTCTCCTCTCGTTAGGGATACAGCGTGAGGATATAATATACGTATATTGATGTCAGCTCAAAATACACCATAACTATCTAAGTATTTAGAATAAGACCAGTACCAAAGTGTATATTCTGAATACAACAACACCCACCAAAAACACACGTCGTGTCTATCTAAAATATTCTACTTTTAATTTAAATAATACGTTCTACGAATCTAATTGACATTAAGGCAACACATTGGAAATTTTGACGGCAGGGATCTCAATTTTTCTAAGTGACTTTCTAAGTGACAAAACGAATTAAAGTGATATTTGGTAACCTGATTCTTCATTTTATT
This sequence comes from Zeuzera pyrina, assembly GCA_907165235.1. Classification (NCBI taxonomy): domain Eukaryota; kingdom Metazoa; phylum Arthropoda; class Insecta; order Lepidoptera; family Cossidae; genus Zeuzera; species Zeuzera pyrina. The sequence goes on along the minus strand of OU015625.1, from coordinate 18,044,243 downwards.
GACTTCATATTGCCAGTTGCGTTGCGCGATTGGTTAACATTTGTAAAACAAAAAAAAATATCAAAGAAACCTCTTAGAAAGAAAACAGAGATTTACCTTTTTTCAGAGGAATGGGACCGATGTGTTTCTAAATTTTCTGCTTAGTTCAATCTTAACATATTCTTCAAAATATATTGGATTTATTTAAATTAATTATAATTTTTAAAATAAACGAAAATAACTGTTTTCGTATTTTTCGTAGTCTAGCGCGCGTACGTTTGCATACCTAGAGCAGGGGGCCTGAACAAGTGACTCAATTATCGTAAACGCTAGTAGAATAGAATGACAAATACCGCGTGATTTAGCGTAACGAATTTTAAATTGGTTGTCGAACGTTATTAACTTCCTATATGACCAAACGAAAAGTAGAGTCGTGTGAAAAGCGCCGTATAAAACGTAGCCAAATGGTACTTTTGACGAGCAATAACGTCAGCAAGCGTTGCGACTACGAAACGTTTACCACTTCGCTGGTTTGCGAGAACACCGACGCAAGTCAAAATTAAAAATATGTACACAAACCATCTAACAAAACATTATATTCTCTTTTTTGTGTCATTTGGACTACCTTGTTCTGGTTTGTGTCAAAGAGAATATAATCACGTATGGACCATGTTCTGGTTAGTGTCAAAGAGAATATAATCACGTATGGGCCATGTTCTGGTTAGTGTTAAAGAGAATATAATCACGTATGGACCATGTTCTGGTTAGTGTCAAAGAGAATATAATCACGTATGGACCATGTTCTGGTTAGTGTCAAAGAGAATATAATCACGTATGGACCATGTTCTGGTTTGTGTCTAAGAGAATATAATCACGTATGGACCATGTTCTGGTTAGTGTCAAAGAGAATATATTCATGTATGGTCTTGTGTGTCAAACCAAACGACAAGTCATAATGTTTTGTTCTGTTGGTTTCTGTACATATTTTTAATTTTGACTTGCGTCGTTGTTCTCGCAAAGCAGCGACTTGTCTAGACGCTCTGAGCGTGTAGACAAGTGGCAAACGTTTTGTAAAATAGAAACGCTTGGTGTTTTATTGCTCGTCAAAAGTGCCATTTGGCTTCGATTTATACGGCAGTTTTCACACAATTTTACGTGTCGTGTGATAAATAAGAAAGTTAATAACGTTTGACAAACAATTTAAAATTCGTTACGCTAAATCTCGCGGTATTTGTCATTCTATTCTACTAACGTTTACGATAAATGAGCCACTTGTCTAGGCCCCCTGGTCTATTTTAGATTAAATTATTGCTTATCAATGCATCGCCTTAACTACCTAATTATTTCAGTAGTACTACTAAATAAAAGAAAGAGACTTTTTGGCGGGAACGGGAAAAGTGAGGTTGTCATTTTATTTAGATTTTCTATTTTTTAAATTTTTAGGAGTTTTAAAGTACAACAATGATAGTATATTGTGTTTTAAAGTTCTGTGTAAGTGACAAGAATGAAGGAGATCTAGATAAACATGTGTAGCTCAAATTCTCACGCTCATCCAAGAAGTCCTTTATAACTTTAGTAAAGCCTACTATCACTTTACCAGAGGAGTTTTACGATAAGAAAAAACTAATTTACTTGTGATTCTACACTATGGATTCTACTTATTAATACGTGACATTGGCAAATACGCTAAACTGTGCGCCTTGCCATAAAGGAAGAAGAAGAAAAGAAAAAGGGCGGGAAACTTCGTTTCCTTAACTTTCAACTCATATTTACTTGGTCAATGGCTAAATGCAATCTGCGAAGCCAAAACAAAGAGAAAAAAAAAATAAAAGAAACAAATAATAGATACTGAATTATTAAGTAATTATAAACCAATGAAAGATTCACAGGATTATATCCACATATTATTCTTGCTCTTTTGTCGCGTTGCTGCTGTAAAAGGAGCTCAATTGCAAAGAACTAAAGCACAGCAGATATTAAACTAAATTATTATACAGGACGATGTAAATTTTAGAACACGAATATTTAACTCTACAGTTATAGGTATACATATACAAAGAAGTCGAAATAGTATTATGAGTTGGTTAAATCATCCTAACGTGTCTACTACCAAACATATATTATGTACATACATGTGTATCTACTTATAGTACATGTTACAGTATGCGGAAAATGTTACTTTTCATTAGTTTGTAGGTACGTAAGTACATGATTGAAATTGCTACGTTACATCAAATTCTCATATCGATAAATGTCCACATATATGTAGATAATTATATACAAATCATTGCTTTTTTATTCTATTTCATGTATTTGTCCAAGTTATATTTGAATATATTATATAGATAAAGAGAAATTGATGATGCGATGATGATACTCGCAACTCGTAAAGTTATTATTTAGAAGAAATGTTTAGTATTAGGCACATAAATATATAAATTATAACTCCGTAGTGCCGACAGGAACAAAGATCCCACTTTCATTGACTAAATATTTGTAAAAGGTCAAGCCAAGATCCTCGGAGGTGGAAAGTAAAAAGAACGCACAAAGATAAAATATTATGACGTTCTGAAAAAAGGAAGGTGATGAGTGAAGTGAACCGTTGACATTTTGAATGAAGCTATGCTTCAGTGTGTGAGTAAAACAACAAAGCTCGTTCTAGTACAACCCACTCAAAACTTGCTATATCTCTGACATTTGTATTTTTTTCACATGATCAAAGCATGCAAATACAACCAAAATTCGATATATTCCTTTATTTCAGTGTTTCGAAAATTCACAACGTTAAAAAATATATTTTTAGGATATAATTATTATCAAATACTCCAAGAAAATGTTTGAAATAAAAAGAAAACAACTAATTGGCACATAGTTTTTAATAAAAATAATAACGTGTGAAATAATTTCATAGTTCAAACGACGCGTGAAGTACTCGTGACACAATGAAAAAAAAATGAGACAAATGTTTTTGATTCAGAACTTAATATATACTTACATAATCTAATTTCGGATATTCAGTGATATTTCTACATTAACACATAAAATAATAGATAGGTAGGTACTCAAAACAGAAACATTTAATATTAAAGTGTGTCACTAAAATAAGACTTTGTTATCTTTATTTCTGTCTGACACCAAAGGTTCATTTTTTCTTAACGAGTGTGATAATATTACTTGTACCTTTTTTTGCGTTTCGCTAGCTATAGACAACATATGCGCGGAACGGAGGGCGCTTAGCTTGTATATAAAAACAAACATGTGGTACGTCCCCGCTTCGCGTCCCGCACACATCCGGGACAAGGGCTACTTATAAGCATCTCTCTTAACAGCTTCAATTAATTATTAGGCGCAACTTTGTGCAGATTTTGTGTGCTATATTCAAAATACATACATTGAAATGACATACTATACTTTCTATTAGTATATTTTATCTAAAAAAATTTAATTACAGTTTTTCTTTTTACTGTATTTCCTGCATGTGCTATAGTTTTTAAATACATACATTTAATCTACCTTCAAAATACTAATTACAATGTATTTTTTTCAGTAGCACTAACAACCGGCTGCTATCCGGGTTTCTGCCACTTTACGAATACAATTTATTATGTATTTTAGTCCTAATCTTTTGTTCTCATTTTTGTAATCGTAATCAAGTTTGAAATAAATCTTAAGATAACAGACTGCCACACAGCCTAATACACGCACTACTCGTAATATTTTTTAAGTTTGATATCTTAGGCTGCCAGTTGTCGAGTCAAATTAGATTAAATATAAAGATCGTTTCTGTTCTAAAAATAAATATTAAAGATTAATGATTCCAAATAAGCAATTACTTTTAATCATTAATGTACACCAGAAAATAAAATGAAGAACGACGAACGAAATATCACCGAGATGAATATTTATAATATTCCAAGGAGCGTTAACTGTCTTTTAGAATAAAATAAGGTTTATTATTCGTTTTATCTTATTCAACCAGGATGTTAATTTTGGGTTTATGGAAATTAGAATAAATCTGTTGAATGTTTACTTTTGCAGCTTTCCTTTTGGAGAATAATTAAAATAACATATTTATCCATTGTATTTATCATTATTTTTGTAATGCGTCCGCATCGCAATTTAGAAGGAAGACGAAATAAATGATTCATGAATATTTAAAGCTTTCTTAAAGATTTTATTCGTCCCTACGAAATGCAATAAATAATAACAGAAGTATCGTCTATTAGCATATTTCTTAAATTTTTCTTTGACTCTCGAAGGGCCTTCTATACAGATATTTGTCTAATACTGTTTCGTGGCTTAATACCTATATAAATAAATTGTTATGATGAGATTTAAGGAAGCAAAGGAAGTATGTAAGAACCGCGACGGTTGGCGCTCCGTCCCCTGACTACCCCGTTAGGGATACAGCGTGAAGATATGTATGTATCTATATATATATAAGTTAAACTGTTAGTGGATATTAGACACTAACCGCCTTATGACATAATCAGTTTTAAACCAGGATTTACAAGTCTAAGCTTAAATAATTAATAATTTAATATTTTACAGATGATAATTTTGATAACTTCGTTTATAATGTGTAGCGGTATGTAGAACTAGCCCCTCCTATTCAGAGCTCTAAATACGGACTGCTTACAATTTTAAAACCTTGAATGTAAAGTGCAGAATAAACACAAACTTGGATAAAAACACCAGCCATATTCAATAGTATTGTTGGCACCGCAGGTAAACTGATCACGTTTTTAGTAGCAATGGACTGCGTCGACGCAGCCGCTTGCATTGTGCGGTGGTGTGCGACGTTGCAACATTGCGATGTGTGAAGGAGAAAGAAATATAGACATACGTATGTTGGAGGAAAGGAAGGGAGAGGGGGGAGACCGGCCGAGCAGGTAAGCAGCGCTATGTCGTGTGTTGCGTACACCGAAATCTTGAAACCAGACCAGATGCAATGGCTTGTGGCAGTTTTTATAGAACATGTTTAGTACCTCAGACGGAAAGTATTTTGTGTAAAAAACGGTAGATAATATGTTATTTTAATTAATATTATACGATAATATGTAATTTTGCTTATTCCAAAAGCCTAAAGAGCAAACGAATGTTCAAAATTGTTTATGATTTACTAATAAATCTAAAACAGAAAAAACTGGTTATGAGCGCTCCGGACACGTATTAAGGTAAAGGTATAAGGTTCGATAGCAATTTCGAACAAAGTATAAGTAAAATTAAAATAAACCCATTACTTATTTTTCCTTTTTCATTATTGGGTTTGAGCCTAGAATGGTTTGGGTTATTAATTTGTGTTTTGGAAGTGTTTACAAAATTTCACTTGAGTAGTTACAAATATGACGAAGTAACTCGGATGTGACATACGGACAGACGAATAGATCACCATGACTAAACTTTATGGGATTAAAGGGTCTTAAAAAACTGACAAACATTAATTACTCACAAATACATGTTATATGTAAAGTTTTAGTCTCTTCCTCTAAAACCACTGAATGAATTCAAGATTTTAAGTTATTATTAGGTACACAATATAGATACAGTATTAATATCTATGTAGTAGACAAGAATGTATTCAATTCATTTATACACAGGTATATATGTATCTATATTTTCTTTTTTCTTCTTCTTTCTTTTCTAATCGTAGGTCTGCTAGATGAAATTGCATTTTGAAATAAGCAGTACCTTTTGTAACATTTTTTCCTACTGTACCTTTTTTTTTATGAGCTTAGAGGTTGTCAGAGAAATTAGTTGTAGAACTGGCAAGATAAAAATTTAAATATGTTTTTTGGAAGAATAGAAGAGAATTTTGAAGAATAGAAAGAATACAAAAGCGTGGATTAGAAGGAAAGATGTGATGGAGTGAGGACATGATTTTTTCCTCTAAATGATATTCTATTTGATTATAAAAACAAAGATGATATAACGAGTTCAGTAAAAGTCGGAAAAAGTGACATGATTTGAAGAAAATAATCAAGGCAAAAATTCTATAACCAAGAATGGTAAATAATTACTATTAAAAGAGTATATATGATTATTTTGTCACCTCGCCGAGACATATCTAATAAGAGTGTCGAGATTTATGTAGAAGATTAAAGAATTATGAAAAGGTGGTTTAAAATTTGAAGACATAGTTCGAGAGTGAGAGTGAAATGTGGAACAATAATATCTAATATAAGCCAGTAGTTAGTGTTTTTTATCATATGTAAATTATAATTTAAAAGGTGAATGTAAAAGGTATTTATATTTAATTTTATAAACTCCACACCACACCATCACACCCACTTTTATACTTTTCTGTTGTTTTTTTCATTTTAAAATTAATATTGTTTTTCTTTTCATTATATATCAATCTTTTCAAAAAGAACTTTATTTTAAAAATTTCCGATAGTTTCAAAATTTATTTTATCCATTCCCTTTTCGTGGCATCCGGGTGGGAATGGTATACTTTGTAGATAAGTTACATTTCATGTTTCTTTTATATGCGTAAGTAACTACATAAATAATTAAATAAATTAACTAAATAAGTACATATGTCATACCTCGAATGTTTTACGGTTACGGTATGGACGGAAATGTTAAAATCACCCGCATACTTAGGCGAAAATGTCTGAGGAGAATGATGAGATTTGATGAGACGAAAGAAGTATGTAATGACCACGAAGCTTGGTCATCCGCTCTGACTACCCCAATAGCGATAGTGCGAAGATAAAGATATGTATGTATGTATGTACATCGCATACACACGCCTTAGATCCATGCGAAGCCGGAACAGGAAGCAAGTTGTTACACTGTTAAAAGTTATGAAAATTAGTTATAAAAACGCATAAGAAAGTAAATTATTTTGAAACAACGTCAACTCCATTATTTTGAAACAATGTCAACTCCGGCAAACATAAGGTTATACTAAATATATTTAATATGTCAATACTCAAGCGTACCCTTGCCTACATTATTACTTATTCATTTATTCGATTTCCTCCTTTCATTATAAACAAAACCTGGCAAGTGCAAGACTTACTCGTACAAATATTCCGTACCTACTGTCGGTTTTAACTTTTTACCAAACATCAACCATCATGCTGTATCCCTAACGGGGTAGTCGAAAAGGACGGCGCGCCAGGAGTCGCGGTCCTTACGCACCTTTTTCGCTTCCTCAAATCAGCCTTGGTCTTCCTTGGCTTATTTTACCACTCACTTTCGCTCTGTAGATTTTCTTCGTCAGTCTTTCATCACTAAAAATTAACCCCTAAAAATTAAAACTCGGCTTTCAAATTCCAACCGTTTACATCTAATCGAACAATACTGTAATAAACAAATAGACAACGAGGTGATTTGATAAGTGTTCCATTTCTTTCGAAGGGAACTTTGATAATTTAGCTTCCAAAATTTGACCCACACAACACGGCACATACACACTAACATGACAAGTTAAACAATAGCTTGTAAATAATGTGTCGTTACGGAACGCTGACCATTGCAGCGTTATCGTTCATCAGCGCCGTGTACATCGTTTGCTGAAAAGGCCATGGAAGACAGCTACTGGCCATGGACAGTAAGGTCGAAGTCATACACATTTGTGACTGTGCCTAACCGATCATGTGTATGCAATGCTACATATGTAGAGCATCCAACATAATCGAACGTTCGGCAAGAAACCGTCAGCACTAATCATCAGCAAAGTATTTATATTCTTATAGATGGCGTCTCGAAAACGGACAATATGTTGATAACCTATTTAACCTTCTAATAATCTGTTCAACGATTTCTCTATTTCGCCCTTATTGGTGAGAATAACTATCATGCGAGTTATTGTATCTTGCTTCATTCTAAATTGAAATAAGGGTAGACGGTTTAGAACTTAGATACGCCGAATAAAGGTTTCTATATATACAATAGACTATAATAAACAAAAGCGTTGTATTTCAGAATGATGTGGTTTTACCAGAGTTAATGTGAGTTAGTTACTTATTTCTGTTTGTTCATAAAATATCTTCTCTACTTGATGGAAACTAAACGGCAACACTTAATGATATGATAGTGTAACTTATTAGTGATTAGTTTAAAAAAAAATAACATTCGAAGTTATTACTTTTTCATTTTACTCACATCATGTAATTATTTTTTCCAGGGACATAAATATATTTTGATGTGGTAAACGCGCAATATGAAAAAAATGCGTTCTGATAATAGTACATACAATGTGTATAATGTTTTGGGACTAGATGTGCTTAGACTACACAATAGTTCGTAGATATGCTGATTTAACTCCATGTGGATATGTATATTTAGATGAAGAAATAATTATGGACCTCTCACTGCATTTTAAGGGTTGATAATAACTAATATTATAAAAAGAGAGAGCGGATGTTGTAAGTTTGTTCATATGTGAATGGTAATCACCGGAACCATTTGAAAAATTATTTCACTATTTGAAAGATACATTATTTCAGATAGACATATATATTTTGTATTTAACCTGGGCGGTCAGAACGGGTCGCTAGTTTGTTAATAAAGAGATACTTCGAAACAACTTCATAATCGATTTACCCAAGTAGATATGAGTACCAAGTAGATAGACCGAATCGTCAAAAGGTGTGAACATTGAACAGCATGGCGAATATTAGTTGGCTGTTTCATGAAATGGTAGCTCTTCATGTAACGTCCAGGTATGTCATAATTTGCCTAATTCCGTTGATCGTACGATGAGATAAAATATATAACTTCAAAGAATTATCTGTAGGTACTCGCCTTCGTTGTAAAATATTGTAAGTTTATGTATACACTACACTTATAGAGTATTACAATGATTTGTACCTTCAAATAATATTTCAGTTGGACTTCTAAAGAGTTTTTTTTTGAGTTCATTGTAAACAGCAAGGATTCTTATGGGAATATATACAATTTTTTTGTCTGGAATGTGTAAAGAAGAAATTAAACTACATAGACTTCAAAGAAATTAAAAGAAAGAAATAAAACAATCAAGTAAACTTGTGTTACAAATTATTCTTTATTTCTGCTTATAACCCTAATTTTATAATTAGGGTATTAAGCAATCCGTGTTTTACATGACGTAAAATATGTTGACATGTTTGAATAGATACTATTTAATTTTGTAATTAAAGTAATAATTGTTTCATTATGACAACCATCTCTCTTAAATTCCTTTTATGTTCCCCTTTTCGCAGCTTTATTCGATTACGTATTTGCTCCTAAACTTCAAGTGGTTTGAAGTTCGAAAGCGAACAAAGTAGTTAATAATTCATCAAATTATTAAATTTGACGTAGTAAATTTTATTACCCCACTTCGAGAAATTTTGTTAAAATTGTAATCACAAAGCTGCCAACACTGTTAAAGCAGAAAACCGAAGCAATTTAATTGGTCTGCAGTGCTTACCCACACCTTACAGAGGAAGGAGCGAGGAGGGTACTTAACCCTCTGGCCGCCACCACTAATTGTACTTATTGTTGACTGGAAATAATTAACCATATATGTTATAATATCACTAACTATAAAACTATTTAAGAACAATTTGGATAACGTTCGTAATTATTTTATACAATTTTATTACAGACTGCATCTGTGCTATAGGTAATGCTTACAGAATTGTTATAATACATTATTACACTTCCAACTCATGCTTCCTTGCTGACCTAAGAAAAAAAAATTGAAGGTGCTAAAATCTTCCCAAGCGAATCGTGGATGTCGTCCGATGGACAGCACTAGTAGATAATTCCCTATATTATTAGGAGCTGTCACTATATTATTATTCGAAGTTTCATTAGGTATAATTTTGAGCATTTTGCTCTGTCTACTCCAAATGGAAAACGGCGCTACGTTTATGAATGTGCAACTACTAATCACTAGTTACTAGTGAGTTTGTGATACCAGTTCGCATAAAGGACAAATTATGGGCAATAACAATAATAATTTATAGTCCGCCAGAGTATGCTTCGATGACTAGTTAATTAAGTGAATTGTTTCTCCATGCTACGGAAGGATCCTTTACTGTGACATGTTCCATCCTGCATCGACCCTAAAAGCCCTAACGATGAAATTTATGTATAGCGTAGAATTGATTTAACCGTGATGGGCGTTTAATGAAACGCTACTATTTAATAAAATCACTTATTTTCTAGCCGTTACCATAATGCTTTGCCTAATGAAAAGGTGGGAGGATCAATAAGAGCAAATCGTTTGTCGATATTTCAAGCTAAACGCACCACATTCGGGTTGAGCATAAAGTAGAACAGTTGCATTACACCCCGCTAGTGGCGGTATCTCCGTGTTTTCCGATTGGTTTACATGCGCACAAGATGGCTGCGTCCAAACAAAAAGAATAATGTACAAAAATAATGTTAATGGTAGGTTATAACGTAATTACATTTCAATTAAAGAAAAGTGCATTTCAATAAAACTATGAATTTTACCTTAACTTACAACTTACTACAAAATCGATGTGCACAATTATAACTGGCCACATTTCTAAACAATTCGCACTGAACGATAAGGTATTTAGGTAGGCCATTTCATGAAATAGTGGCATTTCAGGATACGCCCAGGAACATCATGATCTCCATTCTACAATCGAACTACGAGCCACAAATTGCACCTCATCGCTTCGTACATTACTATAAATATATATAGAAACTTTTCACGATTTTTGGCTCTTTCTCACAAATATTTCATACACAGAATTTTTACAATGTAGCACTTGTATACCTTTGAAAACTAATCGATAATATTGATATAATTCGGAATTTAAATGGTATACATATATAACGAAGACGCGGAAACACCTTCCTTATTTCTTTGTGACTATTGTAACTTGTCGGCCATCTTGTTGTATGAAATTGCGTTTCCTTTTATTTAATTTGACAGATAAACGTTCCGGTAAATCGTAAACGCTCTCACCACGTTAGACCAAGAACTAATTCATGCCACGGATGCACAGATATCGCTCACACAGAGCGGAACTTGAACACGTTAATGTCGTTCTGTCACATTATATTGTCACACAGACTATATTGTCACATAAACTATGTTGTCACACAGACTATATTGTTACACAGACTATATTTGAGAGTTTCACAATACTGCCTCACACAACTCCATTCGGATGTTACCCGCTCCAAATCAAATATCACCTACTTATGAAATCACTTCGTTGTAATGTTGTAATATTAAAATAATCACTACCGACAATTGATATTTCTTCAAAACAATCAAAAATAAGATAACGCGCCGTTATATATAAATATATGTGCTATAATGTATACATATATATAATGTATAGTATAACCATACACAGTATTTCAAGAGGCTAATAGAAAAAGTACTGATTCATTTCATAAAATCTTCATTTTGGAAATCTGCATTAAACAATGAATGCGGTAATAAAACATTTCGTTCTTTTAAATGTCCAGCAAAAAAGGGCAAAAGCTTATTAAATTTAGCTTTGTAACCAACGAGTGTAAAAATTCACTAAATTATTTTCAATGACATGTGTATTCGTTATACAATTTCACCACCATGAAAATAACTTATCAAAAAAAACAAAGAAATTCAAGACCATCACTGATGACGTTTCAGTTGACTGAATTTATCAATAGAAATTTTCAACATCGCATTATCGGTAATTACAATAGTGTTATTCCTAAAATTTTCTGTTTCGTAAAAGTTACTAATGTAATATAATGTGTTTCTAATAATATAATGTGTTATAACGATTTTTCAAATAAATTACCACTGGCATAACATAGTAAGTACTTAGGTACACAATATATTTCTAATTTATGTCAGTAATAACCTAACACCGAACTTTCTGAGCACAAGATAGAAAAATAATAAGAAGAACTAGCTCCTCCAGACAAATAAGGACCAACGATGTATAATGCTTAATATTCTGTTCTAAAAATAAAATGACGTTATTTAGTTCTGGGTCGACGAACTTATTCGTCCCCGCCAAGACGTTTTTCCTTTTTAGACATTTGTAGCCAAAATGGCAAAAACGGAACCCTTACAGTTTCATTATATCTGTTTGTCCGTCTATCTTTGTGTCAAAGCGATTTATTCTGTCTTTAGACCTATTGCCACAGAACTACAATAACCCAAACCCAGAATTAAAACATAAACCGCTTTAAAAGAAACGCTGAAAACATTAAACTGAAAATTACAAAATTACTATACTAATCAAAACTCCAGTACAATAAAAATAACTATAAATATGATACAAATACCTGTATAATGAAATTTTACAGTTACTGAGTCGGTGCCAAGCCTACCAAACTAGTAGACTTTCTGTTGTACATTGATTTGGAATAGACTTCAATAACTGTCGAATTTAATTATATTTATAAAGTTATTTTTGTACTTGACATTTCATGAGTAAAGGATAGTTAGTTTGTACTTTTCAGTGTTTTTTTTGTCGGTTTAATTATTTTTTTAAATTTTTTTCTTTCTCCCTTTTGAGTGATCTTGGCCTATATTTAGGGCAGATCTACAATTAACTTATTTTCTAATTCTGGAGCAGAATAATATATAAAAGAATCATGAATATAAATAAAGCTTACAACCAGTTAACGTTATTGTTACTTGATGTATCTGCGAAGTCCAAGCTTCAATATTAGTGAAATTTAAATGGAATCACCTTGCAGCTATATAAGTATACTAAACCCAACGGAAAAAGAATAATTTGAAATCGATTCAGATCAGATAGGTCGGCTAACTAAATGAAACAAGTGTAAAGAAAATAGTTTTCACTTGAATATGTATTAGTGATAATATTTGAAAGTGCCTAATTAAGTAAGGTTAATTTCTATTCTTAGAAGTCACTTTCCGTACCTATTTGGAAAATATTTGTATGATAATGCGTTTTACCAGTTCTATTCTCAAACTTAAACTGCATAGTTTTGATGTAGATCTTACTATTTAACCTAATTTGTTGCGTGCAGTTATGCGTTCAGGGGGCCTAAACAAGTAGCTCAATTTTCGTAAACGATAGTAGAATAGAATGACAAATACGACTTGATCTAGCGTAACCAATTTTAAATTGGTTGTCAAACGTTATTAACTTTCTATTAATTAAATCTGTAATCTAAGAATAAGGAAGAAGTTAATCTCACTCGAGTCTATTACAGTTCACGTTATTATAACGTTATTAACCTATGAGATTATTCTATTTTCTAAAGGAATGTCCAATTTAAGTGGGTACAGATGTCTAAAACAAGTTAAACAAATTTATTACCAAATAAGTACACATTTATGAATTTTGTATTCTAACAATTAGGTTTATATAGACAATAGGTGTTTACATATCTACCAATTAACTACGTATATAATAAAATTGATAGAATACAAACATTACATTCAAGATTCTTGAACGATTTTTGTGTATTATTTTTAATTTTCCTATAAAGATTACACCGTTATAAATCATTTCTTTCTTTTATTACAAAAGACGAGGACGATTACAAAGTGGCAACACTAAAATTGAAAAACAGACCGTAAAATATAATACAACTGTTCTGTGCATGGTATTAATAATTTTACTGGTAAAATGGTTATAATGGTACATAACTTTTCTTAACAATGTGATTGGACTCAAAAACGAGACATAAGTATCATAAAATAATGCGTAATTTAAAAATACACATAGTCGAAACCATCTTTTTAAAATTTTATTGAAATCTAGGAGAGAAAAAAATATACATGTATTGTATGTACCTGCTGCCAAGCCTGCATGCCAAGGATAAGGCTAAGGCCACATACTACCTAGGCGATACTACGTATGCTAAGGCTAACAAAAGAGTTTGTGTATAACTTGGATTTGGCACCTAACATTATCTAGTTAATCATTGCATTCTGTAAGTCCAAATACTCATTTCTAAGATTTTTTTTATTTTATTTATTATTTTATTTGCATATAAAAATACAACAAAAATAGTGACAGTAGTGATGACAATTTGCATTGCTTATAACTTTAGGAGATCTCTTGTTGCCCACCTCGCTAAAAGAGAAAATCATTGCGGGTAGTATGTGCGTAAAAAGAAAAGTAAGAAATTAAGTTATATCACAATAATAACTATGTTAACAACTTTACATACATACGTAACAAACAAGTATATTACGTACATAATTATAATACTAACACTAATTTAAATAAACACAAATAACATAATCTTACGCTAACACGTACACAATTTAAAAGATAATAGCTATACAATAAATGGATAAGTATTATGCAAATGTCACTGTTCTTTCAAGAGCTTTTTAAAAGATGCTAGTGATTGACGATATCAAGAATGGTGTAAAGCTGGTGGTTCCTTGTCCCGTGAGCATCAAGAATTGCGCGAGTGTGATGTTATGTATGTGTCATCGCTTGTACGAGTCGATCTGGATTTGCTGTAAAAAAGTCAACTCGGTGCAGCTCTGAAAGTAATAGGAAAGTATTGTATAAATGAAATAGCGAGAACGTGGAAATAAAACACTATGTATAGTAACGAGTAATGAGCATGTAAACGGATGCAAAACGCTATTGTTATCACTAACGGTGAGCACTGGCTGTACCAGCATGACGACGCTTATACGTACATCGTACATAATATATGAAACTAGTTAGGTGTGTTTCCAAAGTTCCATGACTTTTATAATCAACACCTCTTCATAAAGACAGCAATCATAATATATTATGTAACTTAGACATTTCCTTGTACAATATTTAAAAATACAATATGTAATTTAAGATACTATATTTATAATCAGGACGCATTTAAAGTCTTCAAAATTGATAAAAATGTGGACAAAATTGCTATTTATTATTATAATTATAAAAATATAACGTCATACATTTAAATGTTAATTTCAACAAAAATAATAAATTTAAAAAAAAATTATAGACGCTATAAAATAATCATAGCACTAAAAAAAAAAAAAAATAACTTTTGAATATTAGATTTTGCTATGAAATTTAAAGTACATTATTTTGTAAATACATGTCATTTCTATAAAAAGTAGCAAAATAGAGAAAACCATTAATTTTAAATATTGCGAGTCATAGATAGAATTACTAATTCTATAGCTCTATTTGTTTTATATTTAATAATCCCATTATAATCAGTCCAGATATACAGCCGCATAATTAAAAAAACTTTTTTTAAAACAAGCTTTTATTCAAAAATTCAGTTGTACTAAAACGATATTAATAATTTTATGCAAGGGTTGTGTTTATAAATGTTATTCATATAGATTCTAGGTTCCCAAACTTATTTTGTCTACTGAGTCGAGAGCTCATGCAGTCGTTGTCTAAGATGCCTCCTAGCTAAATGAAATTACAAATCACCCCCAGGCCTCTACACAACGCCCCCATTTTTTTTCTGGGTCTCTTACCGCACCCCTTTAGGCCTGCAGCGCCCACAGGGGGGCGTTATCGCCCACTTTGGGAATGGGTGATATAGATGAATATAACACCTAATATTCTAATATGTACCTAATATTCTAATTACATCAAATAATTTCAAAAGCTTGTAGCGCGAATAGAAAACAGAGAAAGAGGAATTTAAACTAAATAAATATCTTGTGCGATACAAGCTTTTGAAATTATTTGATGCAATTAGAATATTAGGTACAATTATGGATATTCATTTTTTCAGTGATTATCCTAACATCGTGCCTATATCCATTCAGAAGTATTGGTTGATTTGGTACATATATTTTTTTATTATTTATATAATATTTTTATAATAAAAATACTTTATTGTTTGTATTGTGTTGTTATACTATTTATTTAATTTAGAATATTTCCATGTATATTCAACCGATTTCAAATAAAGAAGGAGGTTCTCAATTCGTCTACATGTTGTTTTTTTTTGTATGTTTGTTACCTCATAACTCCGTCACTTATGAACCGATTTCGAAAATTCTTTTTTCGATTGGTAGGTAATACTTCAGAGGTGGTCCCATTTAAATTTCACCGATATCAGAGCTTGGACTTCGAAGATACACTAGATAACACGACCTGGTTATAACCTTTATTTATATTGACGATTCTATTGTATATCGTTGCGCTCCGGAATTAGAATGAAGTTAAATGCAGACCTGCCCTAGATATTGGTTTAGGTCAAGACCACTCAAAAGGGAGAAATAAAAAATTTTTACTAAAAAAAATTAAACCGCCTTCAAAAAAAAAACACTGAAAAGTATAAAATAACTATCCTTTACTACTCAAAACTCAAGTACAATTAAAATAACTATAAATACAATACACATACCTATATAATTAAATTTGACAGTTATTGAAGTCGGTGCCAAATCAATGTGCAACAACATAAAGTCTATTAGTTTGGTGGGCTTGGCACCGACTTCAGTAACTGTCAAATTCAATTTATAGGTATGTGTATTGTATTTATAGTTATTTTAATTGTACTTGAGTTTTGAGTAGTAAAGGATATTTATTTTATACTTTTCAATGTTTTTTTAAAGGCGGTTAAATTTTTTTTAATTTTAATGTCAATCATAGTAAATATTTAGTAACAACTGATATGATCTTTCAATTAAAACACTAATGTTGCTATTATAGATTTTTTCCATTTGACTATATTATATAACGACGTCGTAACGTGACTGGGCTAATATTATTGTACTTATTTACTAAGGTATTTAAAAAAAATTGAAATGGAAGCAATATTATGTTTTTTAACCGCCTTTCCATAATAGCTTTAACAGAGTGATTATATGACAGACAATACATGAGATATATTATGTATTGCCTATGTAGGTATATACATTTCAGTACATGTTTAATAATATTAAAAGGTAATAGATTTAATTTCGTTCAGGACATCTTAGTTTGATACTGTCCTAAGGGTCATATCCTCCTCCACGCAGCATATTATTTTCACCTACTTCGAGTACGGCGCGCGGCGATGCAAAGAGAAGGGTTATGAATTATGAGTTTAGCAGCGTGTGTGTAAAGTATGGTGTATCCATGTATGTAATTTATGTATGTTCATCATTTTAATGTATCTAGTGCTCCTACTCCGATCCGCCTCGACCCCTAAGGCCACTATAGTCGCTTCTTTCGCAAGGGAAGAAAACCGTAGCCTTATTCTCTGGCCCGGGCTACTGGGGTAGGAGTCAGAGGCTTCGATACCTATACTTTTTCTTGCTTATGACCTTCAAGTCAGGAAATAGGTACATTCAAGAAATTACAGTTACATCTTCTTGTTTGCATATTTTTAGGGTTCCGTACTTCAAAGGAAAATAGGACCTCTTATAGGATCACTTCGTTGTCCGTCAAGACCCTTTTTCTCAGGAACACGTGGAGGTATCAAGTTGAAATTAATATCAAATACTCAGGTTTACAGTCCCTTAAGGGTGTGAAAAGATCAAACTTGTAAGTCAACGCAATCAAAAGATACGGCTGTTTATGCCGCATATTTTGACACTGGCAAGGGAGTCAAAACCCAGAATCATTAAATATGGCAAAAAACAAGGTTTCACAGCACAAGTAAAGGAAAAAATCCGAAAATAGTTAATTTGTAGTTATTTCTTCAAATTATCTATTTGTTCTATTGTTATATCTCTGTCTGTTCTCAAAGTTAAGTTTGTTTTTTAATCCCACTTATCGGTAAATACATAACACAAATACATTGTATGGTGGTATGGAACCCTCGACGCGTGAATACGACTCACACTTGACCAGTGTTTTTTTAGTAACCACGTAGTCGAGTTTTAGTTTTACTTTACTTTTTAAAATCGATTAATACATAGTTATTACATTAAATGGTGTTATATTGTAACTGGATCATAAACATAGTATAATAAGGTATATTAAGTGAACTGAACACCGGTAGCATTCTTCTTGATTTTCATTTACTATCTAGTGTCAGATAGTGTATGAGTAGTGTATACTGTTACTACCGTCATTCTCGGTAAAGCATTTTCGGCAAAATTCATTTTTGACGAATTTCCACAGCATTTCAAACGTTAAAAAATATAAAATAATAGGTTTATTGAAGTTACGTAGTTATACATACATACATATTTCACGCTGTATCCACCGGGGTAGTCAGAGAGGACGGAGCGCCAAGCGTCGCGGTTCTTACACACCTCTTTCGCTTCCTGGAATCTCATGATTCTCCTCACACATTTTCGCCCAGGTATGCGAGTGCTTTTGACATTTTCGTCTGCTAACACTGGTTATTTGATCTTCATAAGTCAGTTAGTTATATAGTTATATAAAAATATTATTTAGTGTTGTATGCCAACGAAACGGGCGAAGTAAAGCGATTGATATTTTTAGAACTGTTCTAACTTCAAATATAAAACTAATAACTAAATAAGACGAAAATTGTAATCGGTTTTTTTACTTTTCACAGTACCTACCAATAATTCGACGATTTCATAATATTTCATGATTTGAAACTGTTACAAAACGAACGTGAATCATGCAATTGAAGCATAAAACTAAGTTAATGAAAGCACGGCACGATGTCAGTCACTCGTATAAATTCTTTGCCACTCCATAATTTTCTATAACTAGTTTATTACTGAAATAACGATATAAATAACACAAATACATGATAAAGTTTAAATAATTTGAGATTTTTTAAAATATTTATTTATTGTACTATAATAATATTAAATCCAAGCGATGAGTACTTTTCAAGCATAGCAGACGGTGTCATCGTGACATTATTTAAATCTCTTATAAATTTTAATCATCTGTAGAGATTTCAATTTAAAGAGTATTTTCTAATCAATATAATTTTAATAGAAATTGTATATTCCCGTAATTGCCGTAGTTACTGTAATTCTTTGAAGTTGGCATTGCTAATAGGTATTACAGATACATTTAACGGGTAAAAACATAACATAATATCGTATAATTAGTCGTAAAATAGCAGTAAATTATGTGTAGAATCGAGTAATTTGCCTAACTAATTTATATAGGAAGGTATATTTTTTTTAGCTACGTATATCTTCCGCCCAGTTTCAAAGTTATTGATCGACACGTGTTTTGCTTTCAACGAAACATCCTTATAAAATTCCAGAGCTCAGATTCTGTCAGCTACTCGGCGTACCTGACCAACTTATTATATTATTAAACATCGAAGATTTATCAAGGATAAAGATTTTCACTTTGATCATTTATTTGCTAAGTAAACAATCCAAGGATGTTCATTTCTATTTGCAGCAATCATATCTATCCTAATGTTAGGAAACATATATCTAATATTATGACATAAAAAGCAGCAAAATAGAAACATACTCCACCCGCGGTTATCCCCATGGTTATCCCGGGCGTGGATGTGAATTACTTTCTAAGTTACTACTATTACATGATTGAGATTTGCGACCCTCCCAATGTCGACGATGACAATAAAATAAATCTATACTATTTGGTTCTTATCGCTGTATCACCATTCACCAAATAGGTTTACATCGTAATAATATATGTATATTATATAACACAGCCAATGTATTTGATACATTTTATCTTCAATAGTTATTATTATAATATATTGACGTATAGAGCTGTTACATTATAAGTGTTTTGTCTAGTATGGACTGGACAAGCTGTACATAGACAAAATAAAGGAGATATGAGAAAACTATCCCAGGCCATATTCGTTTTTTTAGTGCCTCGTTCCAAAATTAAAAACAACTAGAACATTTAGTCTTTTTGTCTGCATGTCTGCCACAGACTATTTTCTCAGAGATTAGTCAACATAAACAGCTGAAATTTGGAATAGTTATACGGTACGAGTTGGTACGAGGTGGCCCAAAAACAGACGTGAATATTAAAACTTGAATTTTGACTGAATTTTCACATACCATACTAGTAGACTTTCTGTTGCTGCACATTGATTTGGCAGGAACTTCAATAACTGTCAAATTTAAATATAAATAAATAAATATCAAATTTAAGTATTTGTATCGTATTTAAGAAGTTCATTTTTTATTTGAGTTTTGATTAGTAAATGATAGTTGTTTTGCACTTTGCAGTGTTTTTTTAAAGTTAGTTTAGTTTTCTTTGTCTCTTTTGAGTGACCTTGGCCTAAATAATTAACTAGCGTAGGTCTACAACTAACTTATTTTCTAATTCTGGAACAGAATGACATACAAAAAAATCATCAATATAAATAAACCCTCATAAACAGGATTATTTGGTGTTCTTTGAAGTTCAAGCTTCTATATCAGAGAAATTTAAAGAAGACCACCTTGGAGCTATGCTGAACCCAAAGGAAAAAGAATTATTCAAATTGGTTCAAACAAAGAAGTTGTGCCCGTACAAATGTACATAAAAAAAAAAATACAGACGAACCTTCTACTTTTTGAAGTCGGTTAAAAACTACATTCGTGTACGTTCACCCAATGTTTATTTCTGTTTCTGTATCATTATATTTATCTAATGAAGTTTCTTAAACCTTAATTACGCGTAACGTTGATTTTTATGAAAATAATGTTGGTATCGTGTAATTACTAGCTAACATTATTACTATAATATTAACCTTAATCATGAGTATGAAATTAATACACGTACTCAAATATTACGGAATACACTAACAAATGTATTATGACAACGTATTGACTATACATATTAATAATAACAAATACTCCAAACAGTTACACAAAATATGTGATCACAAATTAAGCACTAGGCTTTAATTAATCTATACTTGTACTAAGGGTACCACACAACGAACTAGGGGAGCTCCCAGTAATTCCCAGACTCCAAGTTAAAACGCTACTTAAATGACTAAAATTCTTTAGGCCCTTGTGATCATGATACTCGTATGTACTTAGAGAAATATTAGAATAGTCCTCATTTCTTTGTTTCTAAATTAACGATGTAGTATCGAATTGAAACACCTTGGATAACTTTTATAATCAAATCCTTTTTTTTTACATTAAACGAATATTTTTTTTTAATTTCAATCAAACTTATTATTACTTAATGTAATAAAAAATCCAACAAAATTCGAGCTCTTTATTTTAAGATTAATACGTGCCTCCTCATAACTCTTCAAAGTTTTAAATGGAAAATAGGTAAGTACGTCATTTTTTCAACTACTATAATTACTTTAATTTTTATAACTGGCAAAAATTAAAGGTACGATCTGAAACTTGGCAAAGTTATTGTATGTGGCAGGAACAAATTTTGAAAATTAAAACAAATTAAAAATAAAACATATTGTAACGTTAGAACTCTAATTAAAGTTAATTTTTTCTGGTAGTCAGTTCGTATATTTTTGGTTATCGCACAGACTTTTAAATGGAAGCAGACTATACCCATCGATACAAAATGCATGGCAAATTTACACTAACAAATATTACTCACACACATGCAGAACTCAGGCCCGGATTAAGGAGTGGGTGCTTATATTGCGTATTATCTTCGAGCAGGACTATTTGGGACACCCCAAATTATATTTTTCATGTGATAAAATAAGAATTAAATTAACTAAGTAATGTACTAGTATTAGAGATTATTACTTTATTATATTCCTTCTTTTTGTAGATTGTTTTTGTCACATGAAGGATGTAATTTGGAGTGTTCCTAATAGCTCCACGATATAATAATATGATTGTTCGTTCGATACATGAGGCCTAACGGCTGTACGCTGCTGGTCTTGGGGCGCATGTACATTGTGATGACCTTGCTTGCGGTTTGATTTATGTGGGTACATGAAGTTTAATGACATAAACGATATATTTTTAAAAGTCGGGAAAGTTGATAATCAGGCAACTGAAAGTTTTGAATTTAGACTTTTTGACGCGAACAAAAGGCGTGGTGGCATTTTATTCAAAATTCACATTTGCTATTTTTTGTGCTTTTGAGAGTTTTAAATGCAAAAATTATAGTATATAGTACGTTAAAGTTGTGTGCGAGTGAGAGGTATAGGAGGAATTTCGTTTAACAGTCCTTTGTAACTCCTGTAAAGCCTACTTACCATTGCTTAACTGTAAGTGTTAGAGACTTGGTTATGAGAAAATAGAACAAGTTTTATATCAGACGAGTGTTATCGTTAACTATTTTTCTAAGGAGATAAGCGTCAGTGAATGTTTTATAAAATTATTCAATAACTCTTCATCGCTATACTTTGTCCTTTGATTATTATTTTCTCTAAACTACGCATAAAACTCAAAAATTAAAATAAATCGGGAGATAGTCGATGGGTGATCGATCACATTGAGAATAAAAACTAAAATACCTTACACAATAAAACAAAGAATGTTTTCAGTCTTTTATTTATTAATCGGATTGTTTTCTTATTACATTATCTAAGAACTCATTATAGATGTGCATCAAACACATCATTTCAATGTTTTCCAATGTGTGCCAGAAGTAACTAGTGCAAGTAATCGTAGGTATTATTTGTCATTATTCGCCTCGAGATATCCATATTTGTTTTCACCATTTTTACATGTGAACACACATTTTATGCATAATAAAGTCTATCTTCGATTACCTGAAGCAAGGGAGTTGTATTATTTTATAAATAAATTAAAAATAATTTTGTAATTATGAAGTGTGGCTTCCAGCACTGGCTTTTTTCTAAACAACACTGGCCCAGGTTCAGCCCAGCATAGCGACTAGAGATTAATTTGGCGATAGCATGTTCATTTTTATTAGGTATGTTAAATTTCATGCTCAAACAACAACAGGGTTTTACGGGTATCTCTTTTACATAATAAATGGGGTTCAAAATGTTTCGAGCACAAAACACTGCCAGAATTGGGCTGCCAGTTTGTTCTGCGTAGCCTTTCTTATGTATTTCTTTTATGTAGTTCTTTAACCAAAAAATTTGGAGATTTTCATCCTTTAGAAACCCGAAATTAACAAGGTATATGTATATCAAAATCAAAAGATAGTTGCAAAAAATAGATAGTTGCTTAACCTTAGGTACCTGTCCGTTAATATTTAATTTTATTACGAGACTCAGTGTTCTCTGAATTCGGCCCTCTTTATGGTACAAGTACTAATATTGTCAAAATTGGTTAGGTACTTGGTACAAAAATATAAAAAACCTATAAAAGAACCTTATACAATATAAGGAATCTTTAATTTTAATAGTTTGCAACATATTTAAGTGTCGGAGCCACGAAATACAAAAATATCAGCTAACTGAATGCAGTAATCAAACAATTTGCGACATCAGATTTACTTACCGATGGGACGTGATTTTCAGGACTTTTCTTTATGAGGTGTTGCAACTATTGGGGGTACAACACTTTTGTACCATATTTTGCACTTTAAATAACCGAAATAATGTTTATACACCAAGAAATATTTAATCATCGGACATGTGACATACTACACAAGTAAACAGACGCCATACTCCGCTTATTTTGACTTAAGCGGTAGATGGCGTCTGCCACGGTTTCGAAATTGTCTATGTGTGCCACTGTGTTGCAACAAATGAAAGAAAAGGATAAAGATATACAATTTTAAACTACAATGAAAGTGACAGTGTTATTACTTACACGGTATCTATGTGTGAGTGAATTATGTTTGCTCTGCTTCCATTTATAAATCTGTGGGTTTTATCGTCCACTCAAAATTTGAAACCTATTGGTTGACATACGCTACGCCCCTCATCGAAGCAACATCAACCAGGCCGAACAATGCCGGTGTTTTCGCAGATAGCTCGTGGTAGGTACCTCACCGATGCTGATCTCTATAATTTTCTGATGATGCTTCGTCGCGGAACAAAGTGCTTGTCAATCAAACGGTTCGAAATTTTGGGCCGAAGACAAGTAGCTACAAAATACACGAATTCACCACTTGTATTAGATTTCTCCAAAGTAACACCTGAATTCGGACAATGTAGGTACTTTATATTTTTTCTATCATGACATGTTTATTTCAGCCTTCAGAATTACATGTTATAGTAACACTATAATTAACACTCACCTTTAGTCAGGGAGCTTAAGAGTAATTTTATTGACACTCAGCAAGAAAAACCAGTGTCTATACGAGAGATATAAATGGACATTTAGTAAATATTATACTTAGTTAATATAAGAGATCTACAAGGAATATTATACACATATTTGTTGTGCCTATGCACATACATATGTAAAGTCTGTTTCACTCCAATGTAGCAAAAAGATAAATAAGATTAAGTACTACCACAGATTAATTAGTTAGTAACGTAAAGTACTACGTTTACTTAAACAAGACATTGAAAAACACGAAATAGTTTTTAACATTTTATATTAACCTAACTTAAACACATTTGACAATGAATTCTATTTTCATAATCATTACCTCTTTTTATAACACCTGTTTTAATGTATAAAGTTTTAAAAATAATATTTTTTTCCAGCGTATTCGACTGAAATAGACCTTACGTACATTCCACAAAAAATATACATTCTTTGTGTGTAATAATATTGATAAACCTACCAGATTACCTATATAATTGTTCGAGTTAATTGTAAAGATAGCATAATATCTAAAATGTAGTAAAAAAAAGTAATAAAAATAGTACATATTACATAGGCGATCTCAAATTCTCAATATTCAAATACATATAATGTTATGACTGAGTGTGTCTTTAGATACACATTATTGCATATGTTATGTAACGTAACATTATGTTACATTTATAGGTTAGGGCGATACACAATATATGTACGTATAATTTTACAGCCTAGAGAAATTAAACAGCTGCTCTTAATTAGGGCAAATTGTTTATGTCTGTACTTCGGTGCGCCAACATGCATAAAAGAAAGTCGCCTACGTCATTAGGTGTTAAATTGTACGTTATAAAAATAACGGGCATTGTTATACACTTTGTCGGAGGATGGGGGCACTTAGGTGGTGAATAAAGAAAACTCAAGGCATCACCATCACACAAGCAGTTTCATTATAAGGCGTACACGTTCATAATAAAAATTATGTTCTTTGAAGGTTCACAAATTGAAATCAATTGACAATATTCAAACAAGTTTAACAAGTCTCATGAGTAGTTTTTGTATTAGTTTTTTAATTTCCTTCTTATACCATTATTTTGTTGTAACCTATAAATGCAAATAAAATTAATAAGACATAATACATATTTAGTATATACGCAATGTCTAATAATCTAATTTAAACATACAGTATAATGTTTAAAAGAAAGAAGAAAGAAAGAAAAAGCGCTGGATACCATAATCCTCACTACAAGGGCCATATTGTACATAATATTATACAGCTTATGTGATACTATTTTTAGAGTTCCGTAGCCAAATGACAAAAAACCGAATCCTTATACTTTCGTCCTATCCGTATGATATCCAACTGATGTTACAGCCGGAGTACTTGGAAACTATTAACACTATATACGGAGAAAATTTGAGAGGTAGGTGTGTTCCACCGCTGCAAAATGGTGTAGTGGAATTACGAAAAAAAATTAGGTATGGCAGCCCATACATGTAAATTGTAACTGAGGTTCATACCACTGTAATTTTTTGTTCATACAAAAAATTACAGTGAATATAAGCGTGCGTTTATTAGGTCTTCAGAAATGATATAGCGGTTTCAAAATGACTTTTTTCTTTAAGGTCATCATCTGCTCTATGCAAATGTGCGCGTGTTAGCTTATGAAAAATACGAAAAAACAGTTATTTTCGTTTATTTTAACAACTAAAATTAACTTAAAAATATCCAACTGGCATTTTGAAAAATATCTTTAGATTAAACTATACAGAAAATTTAGAAACATAAATCGGTCCTGTTACACCGAAAAATGTAAATCTCTGTTTTGAAAGAGGTTTCTTTGATATATTTTTTTAAGTCAATTTTAAGTTACCCATTGGTGTATCGCAACTGGCAAAATAAATTCAATAAAATGAAGAATCAAATATCACTTCCACACGTTTTGTAGTCGCGTAGAAAAATTGAGATCCTTGCGCGCTTTTAAAAATTGTCTCCCTTCTTTTCTACTTTTCAACTATGAGGCGAAAAATTTAGAAAAAATTTAAGACAGCACAACTCAAAAAACATTTTCACTTTGAAGAGTAAAGGGATATTTTCAGTTACACGCAATAAAACCGCAGGAATAACTTTGTTTATGACAGTGTCTGGGATATAGGTACTATGAAATACAAACTTAGTTTTGCTACCGATTAAATAAATATTGTGCATACCGACTACGTAACTCTATTTATACTGTACGTGGTCCGACACGCACTTGCCGATTGCTTTCATATTCCTTCAATAATCGCATGATTAAGATAAACTTTGCCCGCCTTCCTGCTCTCACACATATGCAAAGCTCAGCTCTTCTCTCTCGCACTAAGAAAATAATACCGAAGAATGTTTCAGTTTTTATTTAAATAAAAAAATACACATACAAGACAACAGTTTTTTCAATATTATGCAAATATTGACTTAAAAGATTCCATGTATTGATTATAAGTATACTTTAACAATTATTTTTCCTATTCAAATATTTACTCTAGTAGACTAAAGAGATTTCTGCGACAAAAATTCATGAATAATTTTGCACAGTAGCTAATTTTAAAAACCGCATCTATGTATAAAATCGAATCATACTTCAATTTATACGTTCATAAATATTCAACAGGTAATAACAGGAGACTGGGTACTTACCAGCATTGAATTCTGCCTGACCAAAAATTCGGTATCGATAAAAATCTATTTCGGGAGTGACAATAATATTAACATCAGTTAAGGCTATATTGTCAATTTCAAGAATAGTATAAACCGAAAATTACTGTCTGTCGTCACGGTCAGACGATCTTGAACGCGTATACACGCAGGTGGTGACCATAGCAATCTCAAGAAATGTTTAGTTCACTTGCCATAGTGTGTTAAAATGGTTTATTGTATCCTTTACAAAACAACTTTTATTTTATTGTTTACTTTTGTTAGGTTACATTTTTGTTCGTTTAGTTTGTCTATTATTTGAAGCTGTGGGAGAATGTTTATAAAAAAGTCCGTTTAAAATTTTCAGAAGTGAAAACAACAGTTGTTTCTTGTTGTTCTTTTCTGTTTGTTTCTTGGATTGTGCATCTTGTGGTTTCCACGTGGTCCGATTTAATACTGCGAATCGGCCTGTGTCTCATAACCAAGACTGATAATGAGAATTTACAATTCTTTAATACTTTGTAGAACTACGAAAATAAATTATAACTTAACTATTTGTGAGGACTTCTATCTTCAACCAGCAAATGACTAATAGGTTCTTAGATATGAATAGCTCCCTATTTGTGCTAATCCCGAAAAGAACTGTTTTATAAAAGGTTGACTGATCTTTCCATAGTAAGATTACTTTATCTTTTTTTGAGTACGGACCACGGACTTAAGAATAGAAGATATATGTGTATGTCGCGCGTGAACCAAATTCACAAGTCAAAAGGGACGGAGTCGCGGACGTTCTTCCTATACTAAAACAAGCAAGTGAAATGGCCAAAAAAGCCATTAGAGATTAGGTACGCTGAGGTTACCCAAGTTCGGTTTCAATTGATATTGTAACAGTCAAATCAGTTCAGGTAACAGCGTTGCAATTTCATTTAAACCAGCAATAAATATGGCCGCCTGTGGGCATAGTGGTAGTACGTCTGCCTTTCAAGCCAAGGATTGGAAGAAATGAACTTTTGTAAATTGCCTTTAGAGTCATGAGTGTTACTGGATGCGATTGGGGGCTCCGCCAGTTCGTCGTGTGCTACATAATTGGTGTGTCTGATCTGGGGTATAAATAACACACACACATATATATCCCTCGCGGTGTATCTCTAAAGCTCGATCCACAATCTCCAGGAGGCAAGACGAGGCGACGCAAGTGCAAGAGTATGGATGCCGTACTCTCCTCCTCTCATGTTCCTTCATCTCACCTCGTTCTCGCTCCATTCAATGTCGGTTTTTGTCTCGAATCAAAGGACACGATGCACGTGGCCACCGGATTAACTGCATGAATTGAGTGGGGATGGCTAACGCTCTCGCAGCCTCCACTCGGCACGGCTTGTGCGAGAGCCTCCATCAGGCGTACTCGCGAGAGTGTATACGCGCCGTAACGAGTTAGTGTATGGAGTGAAATGAGTCGCAGTCCTCACTCCTTTCACATCACCATTCTCTTCACATACTTTCTCCTAAATATATGTAAGTGCTTTTGACATATCTGTCAGCTAATACTCTAACTGTTTAATCTTCACAAGTCAGGGGTATGTATTTATTTATTTTTTATATCTGTTGACTGTTAACACACCACATGTAGTGAGCTATACTGATGAGTAGCTATATATAGAGAGAGTATAGATGGCCCTGCTGTCCGCGCACCTGCACTCAAACCGGTTTTAGTAAACATGATTTCACTCACCATTGGCGTCGCCTAATTTACCATCGAAGCCTCTGTCTGTCCATTTATTATAGTTATTTAATAATATTCTACTTCGTTATACGTATCCATAAATATTTATTATTATTTAGAAATACAAAATTAATCTAAAAAAAATCACTACATACACTGTTATGCCAAATAATTGCGAAATAATTTAAAAAATATTATAGTCAAATAATTTCAACTCTTGTAATAATAGTTTCATATACCGTGTAGTTAACGATATCTATGTAGTACTGATTGATCGTTCGAAAGTATCACATGTACCATTCAACTCACAATGTGACCTAGGTGTGGTTCGTACATGTGATCCTCACATGTACGTCGACGCTTATGCAGTGAACAACGGAACGTAGCGTGTTTCGCTTAATTTTATACTAACAACAATTAAACAAATGAATGATTTTACACTTGTCTAATGCTTTTACGATGAGTAATATAGAAAATGAATAATAGATTTAATATTAGATTGCATAAATTCGCAAAATTAAAACGTCGTGGGCAAGTCCAATGCCGCACATTAAATTCGATTTGCCCATTCGAAGCAACAACGAAACAATAACATCGTCTTGCTTTTATTTACGGCGAAATGCCACCGCATATGCGGCGAAATGCCAGTGTGTGGCGCCACGATCATCGTTTTGATATATATTATTATATTAGTGTAACGTATAATTCAATCACTACGGAACTATTTTGCTCTAATCATTGTTGGTTCAGTGATATTTTGCGACTTTCAGAGCTATGTCGACGACCTCGGTGTAAGTACTATTTACTACCTATACCAAAGGTGATTTGCACCAACTACGTAAGGAACTGACATCTCACTTGCACCAACTATTTAAATGTTGCTGTAAGCAAAATATCAAATGCTTAAATTGAGTTCAAATAGTTGGTGCAAGCCTCCCTAATAGTAGCATTATTTACTGAGAATTTGTAGCATTATCATATTCATTTGTACTTTTTTAATTAAGATAAATTTTATCTAATTGAGTTGATAACGTGTCAGTTTTTCAAAAAGCCTAATACCTACATCTTTACGTGAGTAATTAAAAAGGAATAAAAATCTTGAGAAGTTTGCTTTCTTTGTGTTTACAAAAAATACCTTCACACATTGTCTCCTTTGTTCAGTCTATTACTGGTCACTAACAAAAAAATACCCGTTTAAATGACTTGTATAATGCACTTGTACCTTTTACATTGACACATATAGTCATTTATATTACTTACATCAGTAGTAGAATCATCTACATTAGTAATAGAATAATTAATGAATTAGCATTAACAGTATCAACTGTTAATGCTAATTCATTGAAGTGATATATGTCAAGTTTTATACACATCAATCTTCCTCGAGAAATATAGACCATAACACTGAAAACCGCACCGAAGTCCCGTCAGTGGTTTTCAAGATAAACGCAGTCATATAAACAAGACGCTGGCTGGCGATTTCCTAGTATACTGTTTAATGAACAGTGATAGTGAACAGTTATTATTACAGACTATGCAAGATTTAAAGGACCTATTTCACCGCGATCAATTCTAGTCTATTGTCAGAGCCGCGAACATTTATTAGCCATAAGTAACTTATTACAAAGTTTGCCTATAAAAAATTATAATAAGCGTTATGTGGACTTGCTTTTAAAGGGAAAGGAAAAAATATTGCTTTAAGTATTTACCCACTTCACTTTCGCCACATCTGTGTTGTTGAAGGGTCTTTGGGGATCGTAAAACTCAGATAGGCATAATAAAACAAAACCGTACAGGTACATGTTGATGCTACCTTGTATTGGTGTGCATAAAAATCACACATTGTACATACATATTTCATATTCTTTTCATTATCATTTATTTGCCCATTTCAAAGAAATAAAAATTTCAGTGCCATTGTTAGGTACGTAACCTATTTTACTATTAGATATTTTTTCATTGTAGGCAACGTTATACGACAGTGTGATGCATGTGTTGTGTGAATGCCCCGCCTACAGCAGGTATAGACTTATGGCAGAAATCGAAATAGATACAGTTATAACAGAGAATTCAATTGGAGAAATAATGAATAATGGCAATATTAGAGATAGATTCTTGGAATATTGCAGGTTGGTAACAGAAAAGGTAATTAAAAGGAATAAAACAAAGTGATTAAGCTGACAAGTGAAAATTAAATAGATTAAAGGAAATACTGATTCATACTGCACTGTGATACTGTATTAAATCTGACAATGTGACCAAAGATGATAGAAATCTAGAATTAAGTGATTGTGGCAATAGTGATAAGAAGTAAGGATAAGAAGTAAGAATGTAAATGATGACACATATTGTACTAAATGTAAATAAGACTGACCAAATCCATAATGGTGCGAAAGATTGGAAAATTAAAGAACCTAGAATTAAGTGCAATGTGATATTAGTGATAAGAAGTTAGAGTAAGTACGATTATTTAGATTTAAGATTGACATGTACAGTAGAATAAGTGTAGTTTCAGAGTAGTATAAGCCAAAATGTAATAATAATAATAAGACTAAAATTAAATAAAATATTGTATTAAATTAGTAAGTAAAAAAATGAACAATATGTAAATAGTTTAAGAGATTCTCATGTAAATAAAATTTACAGCAGCTAAACAACTGTAAGGATAGAATGAAAGGGAGTTTATACCCAGGTGATATCAATATGCGAGAACTGGAATGATTGGAGAAAAAAGGGCCCTGGCTTTGCCCATGCTAGGGGAAGGAGAATAAATAAAAAAAAAAAAAAACGTTATACGACAGACCTGTATCACTGCGACTGCTGTTTGAACTTTAACATCTAACATAAGTATATACTTACTTTTTTTGGATTCTGTATCGAAAAGGCAAAAATTTACCCTCATTGTGAGATTTCTATGTGCAATCTGCATACAAAGAAGTTCTTACTGACACCTAACACAGTTGAACAATTTTATTCAATGTAATATATTATTTAATAACAAATATTTAACATTTTTATTCCAAAGTTAGTTTAATTGAATCATTTTTAGTCATTATAACTAATTATGAAAGTATAATTATTGTTAATAATGAATTAATGTATATTTATAATTTCAGATATTTACTGATATCTTTAACACATTCGACGCATTGATATTGAAAGACAGAATTAATTGGTTAATGGTGTCTATCCCTATGATTTATAAAACAAAAAAGAAGATAGGTATTTAATGCAATAGGCAATTACTGTTCAAAAGTAATATTATGCGTCAAATACACGGATAAATGTATTATATAGTACTTCATCATATGTAAACAAAAATAAATGTTGAAAACATTTTGCACATTTGTCATCTGTGCGTACAAAATCTAAAGCATTCCTTCGATTGTGATATCGTTGTTATATAGTTGTTCTCCTTACGCCCAAGAAGCTTTCTGAATTACTTAATTCAGTAAATAAAAGACTACGCGAACGAAGTCGCGGGCAATACCTAGTACTTTATATAAATTGAGTAACTACATACAAATTGAGCAACTCACGTTACCAAAAGAAGGTACAGAAAACATTTTAGTACAAAGTAATCTCAAACCTGCTATAATAATTATTTGTCCAATTTCTAATTCATAATCATAATCTATATAATTCATAATCTAATTACGTAGTCAATTATCAACCTCGAACAGCTCCGACATTAATAAAGCCTGCTTTTCGAAGCATAATATGGTTAAAATTAATATACATAAAGTAAAACACTGTGTTGCAATCTTGATCTTCTTAATACTACTCTATGTTAAAATCTTCTAAACACAACATGCAGAGAATCGCAATGCAGCAGTTTCTCGACTTTTACATAATGAAATCATGACATATATTAAAAATGCCTTTCATAATAGATATTTTGCCTAGTAATATCATAATTTAAGCATCATTCATTACGCATAATATGACATTTATTATTTAACGATTGCAAATTATTAATTAACCTGTCAATAGCTATTGAAATTACGAGAACTATTTTGTGCTTAATTAATTTTCTTACGAATAAAATTATTGTAAATAAAATCAGAGAAAGTTGCAATTCACGTTGATTTGTTGTTGTAAATCTTAAAGTTCTAAATAGATTTCTATGCGTAGGGTAATAATATTCAATGTTCGATCTGTTCGCATCTTTTGATGTGTAAGTCTACGGTTTGTGCTTTTCTGTAGAATGGAACACATTGCGCTCCAGATTGAGAAAAGAAATTAATTGTAGACCTGCTCTAGATATTTATTTAGGCCACAAGTTCACTCAAAAGGGAATAATAAAAAAAATTAATAAAAAAATTAAACAGACTTCAAAAAAAAAAACACTGAAGTGTTAAATTAAAATTGACAGTTATTGATGTCGGTGCCAAATCAATATGCCATAACAGAAAGTCTTAGTTTAGTAGGCTTAATTATATTGTGTCGCATTTATAAAGTAATTTTTGTACTTAAGTTTTGATTAGTAAAGGATAGTTATTTCGTATTTTTCAGTGTTTTTTTAAGTCTGTTTAATTCTTTTTCTATCGACTGCCTAAAACCATAACCCAATTTAAGTATTTTCCTTCGATACTTTTTTTCTGCAATGTGATGCCTTTTTGAGATTTTTAAGTATTTCTCATAAATTACTTGAGAAAGTGAGAAAGTTACATAAAATTGCGGCTAACAGGAAGGCAATATAGTTTACTAAATACTGGCTAAAGGATATTTCATTACGTAAATTAATATTCCAATTATAACGATACATTATGTCGCATTCGGGTGGCGGAGCGTAAAGGCGGAGCCTACGCAAAAACTTTTTTTGGGAGCTTGCTCTTAACGAGGAAATTATAAATTATATATACCTCTATAACAATTCACATTCTGTCTATAGAAGTAGAGAAATACTGACGTTTTGTAATCAAGTCCCCTTTCTAACTCTGGCACGGGTCACTACTCACTAGTTTAACTACAAACAACCACCTAGAGACCGCGGAATATCTGCCTGTCTTTCACAGCAGTTTTACTCGGAGACTATTAAGCAGCTTAAATTTGAAACAATGACGGGTAGGGCTTAAATAGAAAGCTAAAATTTCTCTATTATCACAAATTCAAAAATGTACTATTTTAATATACTTTTTTTAACACATTTTCGAAAATTTCGTCAAAATTGCTGTTCCTCACCTTATCTCCAACACAGATATTTTGCGATTGGTGATATTTTTAGATAAAGAGAGAGCTCTTCAAACTTTGTTTTGCGATAACCGGTTGGTAACAACTAATCTGACAGTCCGAAGCACGAATCTCTCAAATACAAAAAGTAGTTAGCTGCTAGCCGACTAAGTGTAAATCATAGGAACGACTGACCCGTAACACTTGGCCGATTTTCTCTTTTGAGATACGGAATCCTGGAAAAAGCATGACTTCATAGAATCAATTTAGTGTTGAATTTTTTGGAATATAAATCTCGAAAAGTTAACCCTTCGCATGCCTGGTCTGACAGACCCAGTATAGCCTAGAAACGAGACATCTTTAAAAATTGAAATCTACGAGCGCTGCGATCCTGAGTAGCTTCAGGTTTTAAACTAGTGGTTATATTTTCGCTACTTCCGCAATGCAGAATATATTCCTGTTCAAATGCTACGGGTGTAAAGTGTATGCAAGTCCGAAAAACCCGATCATGCATAGGTAGGTACTAATACATAAATATTGTATCGGCAAGTTAATTTTTGGGTTCCAAAGTTACAAAATGTAAAAAATGGAATCTATGTGGTTCCGTCTGTCAAATAAAAGACATAACTACTTGAGCTGAAATGTTTTCAACTTTTTATGACTGAAAATTAAAAACATTATCAAAAATATCATAGATCACAATAACCGCATGATTCGAAACAGGGGTACAGGTCTTTAACAGAATATGCATATTCTAAGTCGATTATTAATAAAGGTCAACAGTAATTTAAAGTTTATTATTTAATTTTACCTAAATATAAGTTAAAAAACATGGACACGACATGAACAAATGATATTTAGTTACGGGTCCGACAGACCCACCAGGCATGTCGTGTGATTTCTTTTCACCAGACACGCCAAGGGTTAAAACTAAGTAATTCAATATT
The DNA here is from genome assembly GCA_907165235.1 of Zeuzera pyrina. NCBI lineage: Eukaryota > Metazoa > Arthropoda > Insecta > Lepidoptera > Cossidae > Zeuzera > Zeuzera pyrina. The sequence continues at coordinate 18,009,816 of OU015625.1, read as the reverse complement.
AGGATAAATATTCAGCAATTTAACTGAACTAGAGGTCACTAGGTTGTCAAAATTCGACCGTAAATATAACTAACTAACAATAGGCCTATTTCTACTTGTTATCAAGGTTCAATATTTTTCTGAGCCTTTGAATAAGGAGAGAAGAGCCCCTAAAATAAACCAAGGCCAAAATTCAAGTATTGAAGCTCACGTCGATAATAGCCAAGAAATAGATTAAGCGAGGCAGACATCGAAGCAACTCAAAAAGTAGGTATTCTGTTTCTCCAAATGAATGTAACTGAAAAAAGATACTTACCTACCTATTTATAAAATAGTTTCCAAATGTATATATAAATAAATGTAAATGATGGAAACCTCAATCACGAATTCAACTTGTATTTAGCTGATTATAATAATAACTCACAGGATTTCAAATTGATAAATCAGTGAATAAACCTGGGTACATCCGGATTATCTTCATTACCAATAAACAATAATAATCTCTGGGAAACATCCGAAACATAAAATATATAGGTACCTATATATAGCCTATAATAGATAGTAATCCGATTCTTGCCTATCTGGATCTAAATTTACCCAACGCCGCGCCATTCGGGTACTTAATAATTTAATGATCCTAATTTAATTTTCATCAAGTTTGTTTAAATAGCAGTATAATTTTGTAATTAATGTTCAAAATTCAATCGACATAAGAATTAATGTTCATATACCTATAATTTTTTAATACTAAACATATCTAATAAGCAATTCTGTTTAAAAAATCACTGTTTACCATGTTCACACAGCCACGTATTCAACTCAACAAAAATCTTAGGTTCATAGCGCATTCAAATCAAAAGCATTGATAATATTGTATATTGTATACATAGGTTCCTAACTGAAGAAAGGTATCTGATATCTCAAGCACGTATGTCGGTAGGTATCTACCTCTGTATAAAACAACTGTTGCACATAACAAAGCACAGTGTAACCACAAAGTGTAACACAGAATACTAACACAGGTAATATAAAAGTAGATTCAAGTAAACAATTGAGTTTTATTCCTACGTTACAATATTTACAATACTACCTACAAGCAGCAACATAATACAAAGTAGCTTTTTATTCGTAATTAAAAATTCACAAATACAAAAATATGTTATATAGTTACACACACAACCCTAGTCTCATTCAGATTGTCTGCTTAGTGCGAAGTGAGTCGAGTGAGTCAGAAAGTAAGTGGCCCCGCTTACCTGTACAAATCAGCAGCAAAGTTAATGGTGAAAGCAGTCGGCTGGTCCTCATGGCGGCGGTATGTTAACTTTCTAAACAATTACGGATCACACCAACAAATCCTATGCGCCCATCTTGCAACACAATTTTTATGGCAATTACTTAACTTCAACTTAACCGTCTTACACTGTACACATTATACACGCAAGAATTTAGCACTCCACAAAATAGCACTTCAGTCGGTTATGTTACTAGAACTTTTAATCACACTACAACAGCTTATTTACACTACGAAAAACTATTTATCTCATTTTCAGTTGTTACTTTTTCCAAGTTTGGCGCGAACTATAACAACACGAGTCAAATACGTCATATAAGAGCGACGGTTGGCTCAAGGCTGATGCAAAGCTTGTACAGAGCCCTGTGCTAGAAAGAGAATACATTATCGAAAGAGTGAAACAGCTTATTAGTTTTCATAGCTTGTTGAAACGGCAACAACGCACAGCACAACGCCACAGCCCGAGGTAAGTTGCGAGTTCTGTACTAGATGGCAGTTCTTTCAATAACACTGAAGGAGAGATATCGTAGTCAAATGAAACATTGAATTACTTATTACTCCTTTCGCAAAAGTTTCTTTGCTAAGTGTTCACACAAGAGCGAACTATAACACATTGCAGTGTTCTCTCTGTACATATGTAACTAAGAAGAAATACATAGTTTTATAATAATAAAATAATAAGGAGTGTGAGGAGAATTATGAGATTTGAGGAAGCGAAAGAAGTATGTAAGGATCGAGACGCTTAGCGCTCCGTCCTCTCGGCCAACCCTGTTAGGGATACAGCGTGAAGATATGTATGTATGTAATATGTATAATCATAAAATAACAAAGAGTAATGGTATGAGTACTACTCATACTAATTTATTTATTTATTTGTTAATAATATTATAAGCACATTTAATCTTCTCAGAAACCAAACATTCATGAGAACTAAATTAAATTCGACCAAATGGATTTACTCTCAGAACTTTTTCAATACTGAAACATAATATAGGTAACCCCTGCGTGCTCCGGTTAATTCCATAGGAAATAACGCACCGAGGACCTCCACTGCAAAACTTTTAGTGAATAAAACCGTCACATAACTCAGTTTCTTCTACAGGGGGCTAGGTTTCTGTGTTCAGGTTTCTACCGCATTACCAAAAAAAATACCATAAATAAATAAATACCAAAATAAAAAAATACCAAATACCTTGCATACCATGCTTGAGATGATTGCTTAACAATATGTAATCTTCCACTAAATATTTGAAAAAGGCATAACTATTGTTTATTTTTAAAATAATTTGAGACAGCATGAGAACTGATTTTAATGAAACTTTTCATGATTTCAGCGTAAATTTCCTACTAAAATAAACGTAAATAAGAATTAAATAGACGCTGCTAGCCTTTAAGGAAAGGAGGGGGAGACAGGCTACCGGCACTCTCACTTATCAAACGAAACACACAAAACTTACGAAATAATTGATATATAATAAGAAAGGAGCGCCTGGCGCTCATGCCGTGTTCTGAATCACTGAATGAATGAATGGAGGGGAAAAATCTCAATGTAATATGAGGTGATACGGAGCGACATCGAGTCGGAGCGAAACAAAAATTAAACAGCCCCAAACTATACAATTAGCAATAGTTTATTTCGCACTTACACAGCGTAGGCTACTGGTGTATCACAGTCAGTAGGTAGTGTCTCTGAATAATTTTTTTTAAAGAGGTGGCAAATGAGCGAACGGATCACCTGCTATAAAGTGATCACCGCCGCCCATGGACACCCGCGACGTCCGGGGAATCACGGGTGCGTTGCCGGTCTTTAAGGAAAGGAGGGGGAGGGAGATGGGGCCACCGGCTCTCTAACTTATCAAACGAAACACAACAACAATAGATGCTGTTATTTCACGCCGATATTCTGTGAGAGGGTGGTATTCCACCGGGTAGGGCGGCCCAATTCGTGCTACAATGCAGCATGGCTCTACCACACGCATATACCTTTTGTATATAGTGAACGTACCTTTTTACTCCCACGTACCCAATCCCTGGAAGTGAGACTGGGCTACGTGGGCATTTACCCACTAAAACTCCTGTGGTCGTCCTCGGCGCGTTGTCGAGGAACCCCGAGTTCTCCTATGTACCTCTGTAACGCACCGGAACCACTCTCGCAGCATGCCATGGCACTACTCGGCGGGGCAGTTAGTGTTTTTTTTAAGTGTTCGAACGTCTGCGTGTGTACCTGATCTATCGCTAGACTTCCTAGCTACTCACTGTTTTAGCTTGCTATATTCTAATCTCTCATTTCATCAAAATAGGAAAAATAAATCGGTTAGAAAACTCTCCGACGATCGTTTCAATTTATTTAATCATTTTTAGAACTTGGTATAACAACTTTGTGTAAAAATTGTATTTATCTCATCTAACCTCATGATAGTAAATGGAAATTAATATCGACCTTCGACTTATTTTTATGAAATCGATGATGTTTTATGAAATAATGATATCTACAGTGGCATTAGTATGGACTGATGCCACCGTAGATACCATTATTTCATAAAAATATCATCGATTTCATATGTAGTGCTGTTGTAAACGGGTACAACCATAAAACAATAATTATACGTATCTACATATATGTACTTACCCGAACAATAACAATTAACAGCATAGACACGTAACAGCATAGACCGTATAATAACAACTAAGTATAGGTGTTACAGTTAACCATTTTTATTATTCTAAAGCACTCTGAATATTGTACTTAATGATTCTGTAATCGATTAGAATCATGGAAAAAAAATTATAATTCTAGTATTATCGCAATAATCTTATTAATTATAATTTATTGTTAAATTTAAAATTATTATAATAATGAAATTTTTGGAATCCTGCAATATTAAATATAATATTAATGGACAAATTTTCATATTATTTGTACGTACATAAGTAAAATTGTAATAATATGTTAAACATGATTTAATTAAATTTTCTTTCATTACTCTTACATTACTGCATTTTACTTCATATGAATAAAAATTTAATTAGTTACAACATATATGTTTATATTGGAATTATATTCTATAAATATTCAAATATAGAATAAATGAATATATAAGAAACTGTAGGAACACTGCTGATGTCGGAAGAGATCATAAATTACATCACAAACAGATGGAACAAATATTATAACCACATATTAAACGCAGAGTTCCCACAAAAGCCTTTGCCCAAACTACCATCAGTAAATGGACCAATAGAGGCGATAATGTCAGAGGAAGTAAGAGCTGCCCTTGTGAAAATGAATAATGGCACAGCCGTAGATCTGACAAAATACCATCAGACTTCTAAAAGTCGGCGGCAAGTCCAGCATATTAACATCTTCAACATTGTGCTAATATAAAGGAAAATTCCTGACGATTGGATTTAATTTTATTCAACAAAAACTAAGGCGAAGTAGCAAAATGCGAAAATCCAAGAATGCTAAGAATACCTGCATCTATAGTTTTTATTAAGCTTGTAAATGGCTTTAACAGTATCTTGTGAGAACTTAGTACATACATGGGAAATGCTAAGCGCACAACTAATTTCTGAATACCACATTATGATAATATTCTTAATACACATCTACCGTATATCAATATTAAAGTCAAACTTAAGAGAACGACAGCGACTTTTATTTTTGTTATCATTTTTGTGAATATGGAACATGAAACATCTAAAAAGGTGGCTCTTTTCTTGATCTATCATCTGATGATGAGGATATGATTGTCGTCACGAATAAAATTGAACGTAAGCCTTTGGATTATGACGTCAACCACATTTTCTCGAATATTAAAAATTTCAACCTCTATCAAACCTCAACCTCTAAATGGAGGTTAGAGTCCCTCTTAGAAACGAATATTACTAACATTTTGGATACTATTAACAACGTAGTTGAAATTGAGTTATCAACCCTGATAGATATTACCAACGCCAGCAAGAGATATTTAGAATCCGTAGATTGTCGTAAAAAACTAAAATTGATTAATTACGTGTTTTCTAAAATGTACAAATTGAAGATTTATAAAAAAAAATTAAAATTAATATTATTACTAATCGGCGATGATGCCGGAGTCCCGATCAAGTATGATCAAGTATGGAAGTCAGCTTGAATTTTAGGTACCGCGATAATATGTATAGTATTTTTACTGGACTCTTCACGATGATTCCTGTATTTAATTTTATTGAGATATTTCCACAGAGGAATTCTTCTGTTAAGTATATATTATATTATTTCATTATTTTAACTTTTAAAAGGAAATATAGGAAATTCCACTTTTCTTGATACCATTCCCAGAATCTCACACTGCTTTTTCTTTCTATTTCTCCGCCTTCCCTTTTCAAAATATCAAATTTCCTTTTTGTCTTAGTACTGATCCCGGCCAATATTAAATGAAGAGTCATTATACAGACTTATTTTATATCAATAGTTATTATACAAACTTATTTTAAAGTTATAGAATTTTGGCATAATAATAGTATAAAAAGTAAATATGTATGAATATGTCAAATTTAAAATCAAAACACAATTTAGTACGTAATTAATTTAATTTAATTCTGTTGATAGATCCACCTTGTTGACACAGATAAAACAGCATGTTCCGGACATATATCCCTACCTCTGGCAATCTTACAGCAGTCCTTCAAAATTAATATATAAAGATAATTTATCCGAAGTTGGCTGTCAACAAGGTGATCCTCTCGGATCAGCTATTTTCAGTTTGGCTATCCATCCTGCGATTTGTAATTTAAATTCCAAATTTAATATTTGGTACCTTGACGACGGAACAATAGGAGGTAAAGCAATTACTGTTTTAGATGACCTTAAAACCCTCATTCAAAGGTTTAAAGATATTGACTTAGAATTAAATTTTTCTAAATATGAACTCTTTGTTTCCGATTCTGTTCCAATTATTGCAAAAAATGAAATAATTATTAAATTTAACAATCTGGCACCAAATATTAAAGTCTTGTCAAAAGAATCGCTGTACCTCCTACGTGCTCCCGTTTTAGATGACTCCATACCCTGCTTTATCAATGATCAAATACAAAAATTTAGCCAGTCTTCAGACAAACTTTTCAAAATTAATTCCCACATGGCTCTCGAGTGTGTCACTGCCTGCTTTTCTATCGTCAGCCTACAGCACAGAAAACCTTTTCCTATCTGTTATTCGCCCTTCCTTAGGATCGGTTGAGGTGCCGTGCTTGACTGATGCTCGAAATGCTTGGTTAAGTGTCTGTCCGAGTACCTGCCTGTAGTAACCTGCCTACCTCGACCTTTTCTCAGAAACAGTGGGATGAGCCTCTATGCAAAAATGTTCATTTACAACTTTTAGATTCTTGTAGTACCGAAAAAGATCGGTCTCGCCTCCTGGCTATTTCTGAGAATGAGTCAGGACACTGGTTGACGGTATTACCTTCAAAAAACTTAGGAACCTTAATTAACAATACCACGCTTTCTCTCATAGTATCCCTTCGTCTGGGGGCCAGGACTAGCTTTCCTCACCGTTGCCGCCGACGTCATTCGGCGGGCTCTTGTCGCCGCTGGCGTTCATGCAGTCTTAGAGCCTGTCGGTATTGCGCGCAGCGACGGCAGGAAACCGGATGGTTTGACTCTCATGCCTTGGAAACTTGGAAGATCGCTGGTGTGGGATGACATTTGTGTCGATACACTTGCTGTTTCCCATGTGCCGGCGACTTCCAAGTCAGCAGGTGCCGCGGCCAGCACTGCCGAGTACTTGAAGCGGCGTAAGTATGCGACTCTCTCTGAGAGTTTCATATTTACGCCCTTTGCAGTCGAAACTTTGGGTACCTGGGGCCCCGAAGCCCATCGACTGGTTTCTGATATTTGTAAGAGACTGGTCGAGGCTTTGGGAGACCGCCGGGCTGGCAGCTTTTTCCGCCAACGAATCAGTTTGGCTATTCAAAGAGGCAATGCTGCTGGGTACCTTAAGCAATGACAGCTTTCTAAGCGGCAACTTTGAGGAAGTTTATTATTTAAGATAATGTGTAGTCTTAAGTTTGTAAATATTAACATATTTATGTACTTTTTGTTAATTTAGTACGCAATAATATAAAACGTATTACACAAATAATTTAAAATAAAAGTACATTAATAAACAGGATAATAATACAGATTTTAGAATGACAAACAGAATAAACAGATGTAAGTCTATATAAAACAATATGTGACAAAGTAAACGGAAACTTAATGAAATATTAGACAAGGTAAAGATTATTATACATTATAACATATATTAACAGATAAAAATTATAGAAATGCATATTTACTATAAAATATAAGAAAAAAATTTAACGCTGACCAAAAATAAAATTTCACAATTGTAGGAAAATTATTTGTGGTTGACTTCTGAGGTCTTGACTATGCATACAAAAGTCGCTTAGTTTCTATTCAAACCAGCAACTCGTTGAACAATAAACTTAAAACAATGGAAGGAGAGTAACACTAAGAACGATGTTAACGATTTTACTAGTGAATTGATTCTACTCGCAGTGAGCTCTATGATTATTGTTAACAGTGTGAGTAGAACTCTCAGATACTCCCGAAAAGAGAAATGAAAACGTCCTCGACTAGTTAAGATCACAAATATTGTTGGTGTGAAGCCAACAGTAGGAAATGCGGTCCACATACTCCGTATTCGACCACGAAGTAATTCCGGGCCGTCGTAACTAAATTGAATTCGCAATGTCTCAAACTCTATATTGGATAACATTCGCTGTTGAAAGTACTCCCAAAAAACTTTAAAAAAAAGTTAAACCGCTTATTGATATTGATATTATAGTTGGTGCCAAGCCTACCAAATTAATAAACTTTCTGTTGTTGCACATTGATTTGGCACCGACTTCACTAATTGTCAAATTTAATTATATAGGTATTTGTATCGTATTCGTAAAGTAATTTTTGTACTTGAATTTTGATAAGCAACGGATACTTATTTCGTAATTTTCAGTGCTTTTTTTTAAAAGCGAATTAATTTTTTCTTATAATATTTTTATTTCTCCTTTTTGACTGACCTTGGCCTAAATAAATTTCTAGGGTAGGTCTTCAATTAACTTATTTTCTAATTCTGGAGCGCAATGACACAAGAGTATCATCAATATCAATAAAACTTATAAGCAGTTAGCGTTATTTGGTATATCTTCAAAGTCCAAACTCCAATACTGGTGAAATATAATTGAGACCACCTCAGAAGTATACCTTTTTAAATAAAAAAAGAATTTTCGAAATCGGTTCTCAATTGACGAAGTTATCGGCGAACATGTATAAAAAAATAAATACAAAGAGATGAAAATTGAGCCTCCTCCTTTTTTTGAAATCGGTTAAAAAATGTAGATGTTAAAAAGCATCTGACAACTTTTAACAAAATTAGTTTAAATTAAATAAAAATGGTGACTAAATAGTTAACTTTAGTTAAATATGGATATGGATCCGAAACTAAAATATTTACTTGTGAACAAGACACTTCGCCCTCTTACATTGTGAAAAACATTTCAGATTTACATAAAATGTTCGGTGATCTTTACGTTTCCGGTATAAAAAGTACTCTCTGCAAAGTCCTCTACATGTCAATGAAAGTCCTGTTAAAATGAGTTACCGTTCCGGAGATTATCCCGACCAAACAAACAGACAGACGAAAATTTAAAAAAAGCCTGTTAGGGTTTTGGTTACGTGGAAATTAGCATATAATAGCTTAATAGCTTTAAAAGCCTTTTTTTTTTCAAAATCACAGACTAATTTTACTTATATATTACACTAGCAACCCGCCTGGCTTCGCCCCGGTGTGTTGTTGAATGTTAGCAACATACTAACATTTTTGTAGTGAGATTTTCATACAAAGGTATCAGACTTTTTCGTGGATTTTTAAAAAAAATTATTTCATACAAACCTGACAATCACGAACACAACAAAAAGAAATCGGCCAAATCGGAGGAGCTGTTCTCAAGTGATATTCCGTCATACATGTGGCGATTGATTTTTATTTATGTAGATATAATATATATTCGCCGTGCTCTGTGGTGTCACCAGCGTTAAATTTGGTATTTTCCACGATAAAAAATAGCCTAATTACTCCACGCCAATTAAAGTTCCATCAAAATCGGTTTAAGTGTTTTGGAGATTAGCCTGAACAAACAAACAGATAGACAAAAATTTAATAACGCGTGTTTGAGTTTCAAGAATGTACAAATAACTGTTATGAGATATGAGCTTAAGAAAAGGTTATTTATAAATTACAAACGACCATTTCAATTTTATTTATTATCCTAAAAATATATTGTTTATCGTTGTTTGTTTATTATCTTTAATACCATCAACAAAATTAGTTGGTTAAAAGGAAAACAGCTCGGATGAATTCCATAGGTAATTTTTAATTATTATCACTAAGAGGCTGCCTCGGCAGACTTTGGTGTGTTTCGTGACCTGGATCTCAATATCTAAGAAGACTGAGAGTTAAAATTTGGATACGTACAACTTCTAACACTAACACAACTTCTTCTTCTTTTTTATCTTGAAATCCTTAAACGTGGAAACATGATTGGATAAACAATATTGGATTGGATAACAATATCTGAAATCTCTAAAACCAGTTTTTTAATTGCTAATATAATTTTCTTGCAAATTACAATTATGTGCAAAAACGAATGTTGAGATTCCTCCACGCTATATTTTTATCAAACCGTAACTACGAAAATCAACTTAATCATTATCGCTGTAGGGCGCGGGGATAATGAACGAATTCGGTTGCACTGGACTGCATAGACGGACTCTTAAAAACAATAATTCTGGTAACGATAACAACTTTTAAGCATAAGAGTGATGATTAACATACACAATATAACATGGATATGGACAACATAATAATATATAGTTATCTCGCTTCAAGTTTACTGTTTTATTTCGAGGATGAATGTAATTGTAATATTATTTGCTTTATTATTCTCATACAGTGTAAAAATCTGATTTAATAACATTTTTATTGACGACAATATGACGTACATACACGAGTAAATCTCTCTTTGATCATTATGCTTGCTTTTGGTAATAAATCGCTGCGCTCCAGCCTGAAATCGTTGATGTGAAATAAATTGATGATATGTTTTCATGAAAATCCGAAATGAAGCCGACTGTGAACTTCTCCAGCGAAATCTTAATAGTTCATAGGATTATTATGAAAACAATAAAATTAACATAGCCAAATGCCAAACTATTACATTTGGTAGATAACGATCGCCACTTATCTGTAACTATAATTTTAGGACTTCACTAATAAACGCGGAGTAAACATGGAATAATTAATGGCCCTCTGTCATACTCAAGCTTATGTACAAAATAAAATTATGGAAAGGGATTTATTATTAAATCAGGGATACAGGGATTTATCCCCACGCCCTATAGCGATAACGATAAAGTTGATTTTCGCTGTTACGGTTTGATAAAAATATAGCGTGGAGGAATCTCCATAATATATATGTACCGAGTTTAACCTCGTTTCAATTTTTATTAATAACTGAGTTAGTTTTAGCGGTGTGAAATAGAGTTATTAAGATGGTTCACGATTTAAGAATCATCCTCGACTCCAATATTCTCTCTTATGACATTGATCACATTTTTCATAAAGCCGTTATCTTGGGTTTAAAAAACATTTAAAAACATATTAACTTTAAATATCGTGTATAAATAATGCATACGTGCGAAGTACTTATTTTGCACTATGGAATTTGGTCACCCACAGCACAAATGTCACATAAGCAGGACTGAACGAATACGAGTACACAGTTATTTTGGAATTCTTACGTACATAACCCATGCAAATGGTTTTCTTAGTCTTGAAGCACGTAAAGAACTATTTTAATTTATAAATAAGTATAATATCATGTGGATTCTCTTATGGTGAGAGCTATGGTAGTCTTTTCTGCGATTTCTTTCAGATTATGATCAAAATCCAGATCTAACTCAATTACCAATCACCAAATATTTCTGTGAAATTGCTTACTATTTTCTTTCAATCTAAACTTTCCTAAAGTTTTTACTAAAGTTTTAATTTAGGGTTTCTAAACAAGCACGTAATGTGTCGATACACATCACTATCCACACATTCACACAAATACTTTTCGAACGATACACGAAATGCGACACGAGATCTTGCCTCGCCAACGTCTGCGTAAAGGCGTATATGATAATTATCGTATTTTCCTAAAAAAATTGTTACCGTTTCAAGATTTCGAAAATGCAATATCATATGTGCGGTTTTGAGTATTAACCTAAAATTATTAATCCGACTTTTTTTCTTTGATATTCTTCGATATCAGTACGCGATTTAGTGTGAAGATTACAAACAAGTTGCCGGTTTTTATTAGTTAAGATTAAGTTTTTGGCCAATTTTGGCCCTATTCACTCCTCTTAGGTTAAGTTTAATTAATAATAATTTACTTGTGCAAAGGTAATTATTTCGTCGATTTAGTTTACTATTGTTCTAATAATATACCTTCAACTTTGATCACCATCTATCTATTTATCTATAACGTATTCACTGAGACCATTTTAATGAGCCCAAACACGATACCTCTGCTGTAAATTGGTGAGGAGTTGAGTATCCTGCTGATTGCAAATGATACTGCAACAATAGGTTAAAGTTATCATGTTATTGTAATATCATTGAACGTTGCTCACATCCTTTCAAAAACTAGAAAACAGCTGCTGATTTTCAATCAGCTAAACCAAAGATATTATAATACAAAAGAGGTAGATAGGTTACCTTAGTACTAAAAATATTGTCCTAGTTACAACGTTACAAAGTGAGACAAGTATACATTGCACTGTGTCGCTATGCAATGTAAAACATAATTGCATTTCAAACTAACAATTCACATAGCTCTCTAAATCATTGTGATTGGTCAATTTCAATTTCTTACTACATTTTAAGCGAATCCGTGACTAATTCATAGAATATTAGTAATTGATTCCACAGAACAGACATTTAATAAAAATATGATTGATACCTAATGATATTAGACAGTAAAAAATGATGTTTGCTTTTTTTCGAATTTCGTTTTTCTTGAATCATGTACATGAGAACATATTTATTTAAAAAGATCGCCAACATTTTTTAATTATAAATTTAACTGGTGACTGACTGGAAACTGGTGAATTATATATTATTGCTTTTAATAAATGTAAACGATGACAAAATTAGGAGGCTGCGTCATCACATGATCGTGTATTTTACAAAAAACGTTTGGATTATTAAAAGATTTTAGAATTCTGAATGCACAATAGGCATTGCATGACATTGTTGGTTCTGTAACATTTCTTTTCATATTCTTTGACCAAGTCCGGGTTGGCTAATTAGCAAGGTTTTGGGGGTGCCACTTTTCGAGTGCATGTAACTTATCTACGTCTTTTGTATTATAACATCATTGGGCTAAACTGATTTTCTTGAATCACAGCTAAGAACACTCGATCCAGTCACCGTTCAAACAAAAAATAAACTAAATCAAAGTCAGTTCGTCCATTTAGGTACTATGATGCCACAAACAAGCACGCAGATACATAGATACACAAGTTAAACTAAATAATACACCTCTTTTCGTATTGGGGGTTAATAAAAATAAAATAATTAGTAGTCAGTGAAGAGGCGGCGATATACATATTTTTCTTCATTTCATACTTATTTAGTTGTACTCGTACTCTTATTCATACTTTTTTCTGTTATTATGTACTATATTTTCTTATATGCATCAGTCTCCCTGTGATGCATTGATAAATAAATAATTGCATTTTTGAGTTGCTTTCTCTTTTTTCTCTGGTCTTTTTTTCGACTACGTGTCGTATCGTGAATAATTGTAACGGTGTTGTAGTAAATATTTTTGATTCCTTTGAAGGGAAAGGAGATGTATAGCTATAGCCACTAATTTACATGTTGCAAAACTTTTTTTTTCTGATTTTTTTATGTAGTTGTTGATTTCATAAATAACAATTAATAAAAAGTAAGGTATAAGCCCTGCTGGTGTCAGACTAGAATTATAATAATAAAGCCTTTTTATTCCACGCAAAATCATTTTTTAGACCTTAGAAAAATACCTTGCATTCGAGATTATTTGAATAAATTGATTTTACTTTGACTTTGAAGACAAGTTAAAGTTAAACACAGCAATGCACAGCCGAAGAATGTAGAGGGCTGACATGAGACAGGACTAAAACATAATAAATGGTCTGCAACTTTTCCAAAATATCTAATGTGACGCAACGACCACAAATAGAGGACAATCCTTATATTGACAAGTCACGAAACTTAAGGAATATCATATGACAGAAACTACATGGGACAACCTAAAAAGATCCCAGGTTAACCGCCGTCATGCTGCACTAGATTGTTAACGAGGATATGAAGACCGTGGACTTACAGCAACAAACAACACAGCAATGCGCTCGGTCTAGTGAAAAAGAATTAGGTAGACCGACTTCAATGAACATGGGAAATAGGACGAGAGATGAAAGGCTCAAGTGACATCTAAATTGTTTTTTGTTCCGTAATCTTAAAGAATAAAGATAAATATTAGCCTTAATTCTAAAACTCTTCAAAAGAACACAATTACCATTTACGGTATATATAATAATGGATGTTTGTTTATATTATGTAATCGCTAAACTCCTACACCGTTTGACCGATCACCATGAAAGTTGGCAAGTATGTGTATTTTTTCATGGAGAAGTGTTTATTCTATCCCTATTTAATAATAATAATAATAATGAAACTCCAGACAATTACACAGATTTTGTGACCCCAAACTAAGCAATAATCTTGTACTATACTATCACACAACGAACTCTGGGGGAGTTCCCAGTAACACCCAGACTCCAAGCCAATTTAGAAAAGTTCGTTTCCTAAATTGACCTGACCGGGGATCGAATCCGGAACCCTATAGCTTGGAAAGCAGATGCATATGCCACTTCGCCAACGGGCCAGTCAAATTACTTACTTATTTATTTTATGTATTAAGTCGCGTACAATTAAGTGTATTTAATTTACTTTCTCAAAATAAAATCTATATAAATAATAAAATCAATTGACACGTCATATATGGCGGAGCGTCACTTGAGAAAGGCTCCACCGATTTAGCTGATTTCTTTTTTGTTGTGTTCGTAATCGTCAGGACAAGGTTTCTGTGAAAGAAATTTTTTGGAAAATCCACGAAAAATTTGGAAATTTGGATGGTATTTTTGTATGAAAATTTCAATAGAAAAAATTTCGTGTGTTGCAAACATTCAACATCACGCCCGGGCGAAACCGGAGCGAGTCGCTAGTTTGTAATAAAATATACTACGATAAACAATCGAATTAAGAAAAATGAATTAAAGTAATATTGTATTTATTTAAGTAATGAAAGTTTTTCTATAGCGCAGTGTTACAGGTTAAGGAAAGTGCTTGTCTTGATTTAGGAACAAACATAATCGAATATATCCCTTCTATGACAGCTGCCAAAGAAAGAGAAATGGGTGGAACAGCTGGAAATTCAATTGCGGAATACATTATGAATTGGACTTTAAGAATATCTATTGTCTTCGTATCTATATACTAATAACACACACGTAAATAACTAAATTTATTAAGCCTACCTACATTTTATTAAATGTTTTTCATTACGTATTTTAAGAAAATTTGAATTAATTTCACAGCCGGTTGAAATACAATTTTATAATTTCGATAGGAACTAATTGAAGTAACTGGTTGATCACACCTTAACAAAAAAAAAATTCTTTATATCCACTTTTTACGTTCACCTAAACTTATTCCACCAATAAATAATCTACGAAATTAATCTCTTTCAATAATTGTAACAAAAATTGAAAAGTATGTAACTAAAATTCCGAAATAGGAGCCGGTAACGTGAAAACGCCTACAATTACCAGCCACATAACTGGTAGCAACCTTCATAAATCGTTATCGTATATTTTCCTACCTCCGGCGTTATTTAAGATTATGGCTGTGATAAATGAGGCTCGAATCAAAGCATTAATCGGCCAATATTAATAATGTACCTGAGCGGAGTTAGATCAATAACTACTGATATTACCTATTACTACGACTCGTGTGTACAATGGATATAGACAATGTCGTATTTTCGTTTACCCTAATCTAATTAACTGTATTATATAAAACTAACGAACCGCCCCGGCTTCACACAGGTAGACAATTTTTGAAAATAGAATACAGCCCACGTTACTCGCTGATAATGTAGCTTCCTATAGGTGAAAGAATTTTTGAAATAAGTTGAGTAGTTTTTGAATTTATCCATTACATACAAACAAACGAAGTTCAGCTTTTTGTAATATTAAATATAGATATGTTCTCGCGCTATATGCTTACAGAGCGGACAGGAAAAACGGAGCGCCTAATATCGCGGTCCTTCCTTTTTCTTAATCTTTCGCCTTCGACAAATCTTATGATTTTCCTTACACACTTTCGTCAACGTGTGTAAGGGCTTTTGACATTTCCGTCAGGTAACATTCTAACTATTCGATTTTCATAAGTCAGTCTTCGCATTCCATCTACTGCCACTTACTAGCGCTTTATAGATTTACGCCAGTGAACGCCGTTCGTTCGTTTAACATTTTTTTTACCTCATTGTGGATATTAAATAGGGTAACGTACTATTGCATCCACAGTTTTAAAATTTCTTTTCAAAAATTGTATATAGTTTAAACATTCTCTCAAACTGTAGCTATCAAACATAAAAAACTGATATGTGAATTATTTGAAATACTTAAACTTTATTTAAACTTCAAATACATAATGTAAAATGACGCTTTTTTTAAAAGAAGCATTTTGTATTTTATTTGAAATACCTTCCAGACGTATTTTCTAGTTGCAAAATGCAAAATACTTCATGTTCAATTTTGTCAACAACACCAATTCAAAAGTATTTATGTATCTGTCTATATACGTATTATTATATAAAATTTAAATGTGTCTGTGTTTTCGAAATAAATGCTTTTTAAGCTTGTATCGTTATTTGTACGTAACCAGAACCCAAAAACGCTTTTTTAGAATTTTTGTCTGTCTGTCTGTTTGTGTCTCCAGGCTAATCTCCTAAATAACTGAACCGATTTTGACAGATCTTTCATTCGCAGACGGTGAATTTTTCAAAAAGTAATCTAAGCTACTTTTTATACCGGAAAAATACTAAATTTAACTAAACTTAATTCAAGAGTAGAAAGGTCAGTTGAAAAGTCGTTCTCATATTATGGTGGTATGCTAATGAGATCCCATCGAAGAAAATGAGACAATATCTTCGAATAAATTGTAATATTAAAACTTACATGAATATCTAAATAAAAAAAATTAAAATCTACAAAAATAATTTAGGTATTTTAAATAAATATTTTTAAAATACATATTTTGCATTTAATATTTAAAATAGAAAGGAAAAACTATTTTGCATTTTGTATTAAAATATTTTTAATAATCCATTTAGTATATCTCTGCAAAGAAAACTGCATGCAGATCGTTCCACCGTTCAAAACTATTACACCATTACAAACACATTACAGACGGACAAACAGATACAGACAGACAACGGTGTTCAAATTATAACACCTCCCTTTTCCGTTCGGAGCTAAAAATAATCTTCTATACTAAAGAATACTATACTAAAAGAAGTAAACTTTGTTAGTTTACATGTATATAATATCAAGGATAAACTCAAGAACTACTTTCAAATATAATATCAAAAATTATTTCACCTATAAAAAGGTACATTATCAGCGAGTAACGAGCTGTATTTTATTTTCAAAAAAATTTCTATACGTACGAAGCCTAGGCGGGTCACTAGCATCTAATAAACAGTTGACTTCTAAACTAAAATATGACTATCTCTCTTATTTTTTCCTGCTTTGTTCCTCTTATTGTCATCGAATCCAAGACTTGGAACCGATTTAAATCGATTTAGAAAATATCGATAACAATTACTAACCTCTATTGGATCAATTTGTAACCCATATTAAAAACTATGTATGTTCATCTGTAATTGGCGGGTATTATGAGATAAATAAATGATAAAATCTTTTTATACCGGTGGGTTTTAAACCAATTCCGAGCCTTACCAAATGCTATTTTAAATATGGACAATTACTTTCCACGATAATATTATACAGCTTTCCACGATAATATTATACAGCTTTCTTCTATAAATTCTAATAGTTTCCAAAAAAATCTCAATAATAAATAGGGTAGTGATTCCAGAAATATTTGTCTTATCGATTTTGGTATACAACTCCTTGCCCAAATTAATATTATAATCTAATAATTATCTCCAACTACGACATAGCGTAGATCTGTAGCGTGGTCATATTGTCGTCATGTTTTCGTTCATTGTTACATAATCTTTAAATTAATTATTTAATTTTACTTATTAAGTACTTCGAATGACTTATTACTTGTACTTGAACCATTGCCCTTGAGTACCAAAAGTTAACTTTCCGAAGCGATTTCATAAATGTTCAATCTTTTTATTCTGTTAGTATGGTTTTTTACATCTTTTAATATGGACTGAATGCCATTCGGACTAATATGTATCGAGCGAAAGTACCTAATGATTATAATTTTTCTATTAACAGCAATATAAAGATTTTACGTTAAAACTTTTTCCGTTTTACAGTTCAAATTTAGTCAGGATTTCTAGTCCAGTAATATACATGTGGTTAAAGATAAACCTAGCAATCTCCTGGTTTAACGCTGATCTAAAGCGACAATTTGTCAGTTTGGAGATCGTTCGTGTTTATTCATTATATGTACCTATATTATATAAACTTTTGAACCGCTTTTCGAAATTGTGTCTATAAAATGGATGTGGATAATAGGTGTTGAAGATACAGATTTATTGGAGTCTTCGGAAGTACTGAATCAGTTTTATATTAAGATTTACGAAACTCGACAGTGATGAATTTATATATAAGAATCATTTCGTTAAACGTTTTAAAAGAAAGACACCAGATTCTTTGCTACTTCGAAACTTCGATTATTACTTTGTGAGTTCGATTATCGCGCTGCATGGATACAGTTCTTTTCAACTATATAAGAGCACAACGTATAATAATTATATTTCAATAAAAGTAAATTTTACTCATGTTATAGTAATGTACTAGGTAGGTATACGTAACTAATGTTGGATTATTGGGCCGAAAGCAAAGATGTAATATGATTTCGATAGATTTATTTTGTAGAAAGCAGATACACATTTTTCGCAAAACGCCGGGCACACGAGAGAAAGGACAGCTGTCAACATCAATTGACACTTACACACAGATTATCTATTGTAAGAGTTTACGCATTGTTTACATCACTCATTCTAACAACTAATACGTAATAAACATTTTAATCAAATATTTTTGTTAGTTCTTACTTTTAATTAAATAATTATAATTGTTGAAATTTAAGAACTATGTTCAAAGTATTGCAGAGAATGGAACGTTACGAACGAATTTGATTATTGACTGAATTTAATACCTAGCTAAACTTTAATTTGTCTATGATTAAATCAAGGTCTTAAATTAATTCTGTTTTTGTAATAAAGTGAAGTTTAAATTGTACACTAACTTCATACTAGATTTAAACTTAGACTTGTAAATCCTGGTTTAAAACTGATTATGTCATACCTAACTCATAAGGCAGTTAGTGTCTAATATTCACTAACAGTACAATTTTTAAGAGAAAAAAATTAAACCGACCTCAAAAAAAAACACTGAAAAGTACAAAATAACAATCCTTTTCTAATCAAAACTAACTTTACAAATAGGATACAAATATCTAATAATTAAATTTATCAGTTACTGAAGTCGGTGCCAAGCCTACCAAAGTAATAAATTTTCTGTTGTTACACATTACATACTTATCCTATTTATAAAGTTATTATTATACTTGAGTTTTGATTAGTAAAGGATAGTTATTTTGTACTTTTCAGTGCTTTTTTCGAAGTTGATTTAATTTTTTCTTAAAAAGTTTTTAATTTCTCCCTTTTAAGTGACCTTAGCCTAAATAAATATCTAGGATAGGTCTACAACTAGCTTATTTTCTAATCTTATAACGGAATAATATAAATAAAGCACACGAACAGATGTAATTATTTGGTGTATCTTCGAAGTCCAAATTTGAAATGCTTGGTCGACCGTCTTGGTCGTGCATCGTGCATGCGTCACATTCTCATAGGCCTCTTATCCTCCGTTGGTTTGAGATACGCACAGACAAATTTGATTTTTTTCACTTTCCAATCGCACAGGACATAAAGAGATATGAAATAAAAACAAAAAATGTCTTGGTTTTTTTTTTAGCTTTAACCCTCCCAAGGTATTTGCTTCCAAAGTCGTTATCAAATGTTCCCTTCCCTCTTTAAACCCTAACCCTAAACTATCAATGAAATGTTCGCTCACGGAAACCTAAAAAGAACATTTCTCGTTTCGGCTTCCGAGTTCCAATCCCTGAATTCCAAAATTGTTTTCTTTTTTTCATGGTTTCTTTTTTTGCAAGTTACGATTGTCGAATGTAATATAATTTTTAAAAGTTAATTAAAAAGCTTCATTTCAACGGGCTAGTCAAATTAAATAATATTGAATCTAGAAATTATTGTATAAGTTTAACGAATCGTCAATTGCGTTGTGTATTATTTCTTTACTAGGTATGTTCTTAGCTACGCGCCTCATAGAACAAAGATAATGTTATAAATTTAACTGTCTTTTCACCCTCAAATCGTGAAATGACAAAAGCACAATATGGAAAGTTCCCCACTGAATGCTATCTTAACGCTGTGATAAATAAATGATAAATAACAAGAGGGTCGTGAAGTTTCAGACAAAGGGTAAAGGCTCAGTTGATACTACGAATAGCAATTATTAGCACTCGACACAAAAAAATAATTATACATATTTCAATGTTTTCGTTATACAGAAATGAGATAGGTGTATTAACATCCATGTTAGTTTTGAAGAGAAAGGAGAACACAGCGTACGTAGCTGGTAATAGAAGAAGAAGAATACAGCGTACGAAGCTAGTAAGGGAAAGATGAACACAGCGTACGAAGCTCGTAATTTTCGCGCGCTGGTCCAAAAGTCGGCCAAGAGATAGATATATATTGTCTTAACATAAGGAACTTGGGTGAGTGATGGGCGACAAATCTGTCATTTTGGTCGCCCTTCACCATAAGTGAGCTCAAATATTTATTATTAGAACTAACGTTGAAGGTGTAATTTTGTTGTGGTTAATCTGCAGTTACTTAATATGTACATCCATGCATAATATGTAAGTATTTTTGTATGTAGTAACAATATATTTTATGTGTAATAATAATAATATGTATTATGTATTTTTTTTTAATTTGTGTTATTTATATGGTCTCGGAAGAGCATAAGGTCGAGACCAGCCATACTCAACCTTGTTTTTTTTCGGGCCACTTGTTCGTAATAGCGAAGTGGGCCACAACATTAGGTACTACTAAAATTTAAAAAAACCTTAATGTGTTTGTGCAATATTTATTAAATAAAGACTAATGAGATCGTTGAATTGTGTAAACTTTTTAATAATATTATCTAGATCAGGCTTGTGATAACAGCATGCTGCTCGTGAAACGTAATGCAGGTGACAATTATTAGAGAGAGAATTATTAGTGAGAATTAATAACCTAGTTAAATGCCAATCATTACATGTTTTTGCTGAGTACTTTTGAAAATTGATTATATAGGCATTCACATTGCTTGCTTGACTTGATAGGTTTTTCAACTTATCGGGCCGCTCAAATAAAGCTCGGCGGGCCACATGCAGCCCGCAGGCTGCAGGTTGAGTATGGCTGGTCTCGACCTGTATCAAACCTCTACAAGCTAAATAATTAAGTTAGCTAGGGACTTTTTGGCGGGAACGAGAGAAGTGAGGTTGTCATTTTATTTAGATTTTCTGTTTTTAAAAGTTTTGGAGTTTTAAAGTACAAAAGTGATAGTATATTGTGTTTTAAAGTTGTGTAAGTGAAAAAAATGGAGGAGATCTAAATAAACATAGGTATGTAGCTGAAGTTCTCGCGCTCTTCCAAGAAGTCCTTTAAAACTTCAGTAAAGCGTACTATCTCTTTACTGGAGGAGTTTTACGATAAGAAAAAACTACTTTACTTGTGATTCTACTTATTAATACGTGACATTGGCAAATGCGCTAAACTGCGCGCCATGCCATAAAGAAAGAAAAAAAAAGTTAGCTAGTAGTAAAGCTATTAAGCTAATGATACGGAAATAAGTATAATATAAATAAGTAACAGAATTTGTAGTTCAAACTATTGCTTAGTTGTTATACTTATTTTAAATTGATAGTTTCCACTACACATTTACTCAATTTAAAGGTAGTGTACAATTTTACTGCTTTTAACCGTTACATGTATTGTACTATTTTAAATAATAAAATTAGATAAAGCAAAAGAAAAATATTCAAGTAAACATTTTACCGAATAGAATTTACAAAAATATATAATTGAATGGCCGAAAATAAAATGTCCTTTCGAAATTCTCGTTTATAAGCGATTTCTATCTTTTGTTTGAAATAGGTAAGAACTGACTACTATTGAACCTTAGATTTAAAAAAGTACATAGATAGACCCTCCCATACAAAACGAGTGAAGACAACAAATCGAGACAGGATTGCAATTAAAATAAAATATTTTGCTTTGCAATAAGCTCATTTCACCTAGTAACATAATCTGTTCTAACATAATTTAGTTGCAAAAAAATGCAGAAATGTGCATTTTATTGGAGGTAACCTTTACAAACATTTAAGGAAAGCTAAATAATATTTCTCGCAATCATGTTAAAATCCCAAACTGTTTGCAAGATGACTGGTATCCCTAAAACCAATATGGGAGTATTGCAATACCAATTCGTTTACCCGAAATGAGGGGTAACTTGACAAGATGATTTGTTATTAAATATTTGTTTCAAATAATGTTATAATAACTGGTGACATAAATATAAATATTATATACAGGTTACACGAACAGACTAACGAGCGTACAAATAGGCTTAATTATCTGAACATGCTGGCAACGCATGGTTTGTTACCAGGACATTCATTGCCAACAAGAGGTGAAAGCTGTTTGGATCATTTTATCTTAAAATTAGATAAAAATAAAAACTCTGCCTCTATCGCTGTTTTGAATACTACGATAACAGATCATTTCATGATTTTTCTGAAACTTTCCGACATAGTAAATGTGCATAAATGCTCTAAAATTAAAACGACTGTTGATTTCGAAAAGGCGTTAACTACCCTGAAGGAAAGTAATATTGAAGAATTGCATTTAATTGACGATCCTGTTACGCTATCTGTATTTTTAATAAATAAACTTAATAATTGCTTACTGAGGGGGTCAACTGAGGAAGCGTGCTCGTCGCGACCCCTGCCAGCCCTTTTCAGGGCTGCAATTCCTCTTCTGTGCATACCATGCGGGACAACGGCAATTATAATGTTAGGGCGTCCCCCGGAAGCGACGTACACCGGTCTGTCCCCGCTGGTGTGTGCAGAGTGCAGTTCGGCGTTGGGGACCGCCACCCAACACGCTGTGCACCTAGCGGCGGGAAGTGGAGGGAGGAGTGCAGAGTAGCTGCGTGGAATGTGAGAGGTGGGATTGAGGAGAAGATGAAGTGATTGATATTATGGAAGAGAAAAGATTGGATGTGCTATGTTTGAGTGAAACCAAGCGAGGCGGCAGTGAACTTGCCGACTTGCCCGGAGGAGGCATCGCTTTGTGGTCAGGGGTACCACAAGGAGATAGGGGATGTCAAGGGGTAGGCGTTTTACTGTCCTCTCGTATGGTTAATTGTATGACTGAGTATGAATGTATAAATCCCAGACTGCTCTGGGTACGCCTCAAGATTGGGTTGACAAGAATTTTTGTTTTGGCAGTATATGCCCCAGTGTCCTCTGTCGGTTTGGCTGAACTAGAGCAGTTCTGGGAAAATGTTAGAGAAGTTCTAGCGACGGTTGAAGAGAACGAAAGAATTGTTGTGTGTGGAGACATGAATGGATGGGTCGGGACAGCTCGAACAGGATTTGAGTCTGTCCTAGGCAAATATGGAGATAAGAGAGTAAATGATGCTGGTAAGATTGTGCTAGGACTGTGTATGGAAAAGGATCTTTTTGTGGCTAATACCATGTTTGGGCACAAAAGGATCCATCAGTACACGTGGGAAAGAAAGGGTGCGAGAAGTATGATTGATTTATTCCTGGTGGATAGCAGACTTAAGAAGCAGGTAATGGACACAAGAGCGTATAGAGGAGCCGATCTCGGGACAGACCACTTTCTGGTGATAACCAGAATAAGGGGTCTGTTCGCAGCATGGCGACATCGCGTAGTGTCCAAACCTGCAGCGGTTAGCCGCATTAAAAGCTGGAAACTGCAGGATGCGACCACCAGGAATGAATATGAAAGGGTATTATCCAGTAAGCTTGATGATAGATTGAAAGTGATGAGCGAGGATGTTGAAGAATGCTGGCAGAACCTTAGAGATAGTATGGTTGAGGCTGCGAAAGAAGTGTGTGGAATGAATAAGATTGGGAACGGCAAAAAGCGTGATGTGTGGTGGGATGATGAGGTGAAAGTGGCTGTGTATAAGAAAAAGAAAGCATGGCGAGACTACCTTGCTACTAATGACTGTGGTATGAAAAATTTGATGAAAGACAGGTATAAGCTGCAGAAAGCAGAAACGAAGGCACTAGTGAAAGAGAAGCGTGAAAGGTGTAGGGTGTTAGATGAAAACAAGATGTCGGACAACTTCGAGGAAAATTCCAAATTATTTTGGAAAGAAGTACGTAAAATCCGAAGTGGTCCGGCACCTTGCAGAATGAATAAAGTGCGTTCGAAAGAAAACAACCTGCTTACAAATAAAAAGGATGTTCTGCAGCGATGGAGTGAATACTATGGAGAACTGTATGAGAGTGGCGACTCCGTCTCTGATACTGAGAGCGATTCTAATGAATTGCCACACTCAGGCCAGGGACTGGAGGATGCCATTAGTATGAAAGAGATTGAGAAAGTGATAAGAAGTTTGAAATGTGGAAAGGCTGCGGGAATTGATGAGGTGACTGCTGAGATGATCAAGTATGGTGGTCCTAGGGTCTGGGATGCCTTCTGTGCACTCTGCAACCTTTGTTGGCAGAAGCGGGAGGTTCCAGAGGACTGGCGCACGGCAGTCATAGTACCTCTATATAAAGGGAAAGGTTCCTACCTAGACTGTGCGTGCTATAGGGCCATCAGCTTGGTCAGCTTAGCGAGTAAAGTCTATACTAAAGTATTGACTGAACGTATGAAAGGCGTTTCAGAAAAATATTTGTGGGAGGCGCAAGGTGGATTCAGGAACGGTAGGGGTTGTATGGATCAGATTTTCTCGCTTCGCGTTATCGTGGGAAGGTTTCTGGCTTTAGGTCAGAAAGTTTTCTGCGCTTTCGTGGATCTAGAGAAAGCATTCGATAGAGTAGTGCGGAAGAAATTGTGGAGTCTTCTGCCTGAATATGGCGTGGAGAGCTCCTTACTGCAGGCTGTGAGGTCATTATATCGAGACCACAGAGCCTGTGTAAGGATAGACGGTGACATGTCGCCCTGGTTTGAAGTCTGTTCTGGTGTCAGACAGGGCTGCGTGATGTCTGCCTGGCTATTCGTGCTGTATTTGGACAGTTGCCTCCAGAGATTGAAAGGTAATATGAGTGGTATGGGATGTGGTGACACAATGGTAAACTGCCTATTGTACGCTGACGATGCTGTGCTAATAGCACCATCAGAAGCAAAGTTGCAGACATTAGTCACGTGTATGAAAGAAGATTGTGAAGTAAAGGGATTGAAAATGAATGTGAACAAAACTAAGGTTCTGGTGTTTGAAAGAGAAGCGGTACAAACGAAATGTGTGATTAGTGTAAATGGAAAATGTCTAGAACAGGTGAATGAAATTGTGTACCTGGGGAGTGCGTTTTCGAGGGATGGAAGATGTGAGTTGGATGTGGAGAGACGGGTAGCAGCTGGCAATAAAGTGAACGGTGCTCTGTCCGCATTAGTGGGTAGTGTAAATATATCTAACACTGCTAAAATGGCCATCCACAATGCGGTGTTGGTGCCAACTTTGTTGTACGGCAGTGAGGCCTGGATATGCCCGAAATCGAGTGAAAGTATGATAAATGCTGTGGAGATGCGGTCTCTCAGAAATATGTGCGGTGTCACGCTTGCGGACAGGATAAGCAATGACGAGATACGCAGTATGACAGGGTTGCACAACAGTGTTATTGTAAAAATGAAGAAAGGAATGCTTAGATGGTTCGGGCACATGGAAAGAATGAGTGATGAAAGACTGACGAAGAAAATATACAGAGCGAAAGTGAGTGGTAAAAGAAGCCAAGGAAGACCAAGGCTGACTTATGAAGATCAAATAGCCAGAGTGTTAGCAGACGGAAATGTCAAAAGCACTCGCATACCTAGGCGAAAATGTGTGAGGAGAATGATGAGATTTGAGGAAGCGAAAGAGGTGTGTAAGGACCGCGACTCCTGGCGCTCCGTCCTCTCTGGCTACCCCGTTAGGGATACAGCGTGAAGTTATGTTATGTTAATTGCTTACTGAAAAATACCATAACGAACTTAGTTCCAAGGAAAAACCGTATAATTAAACCATGGATAACTTTAGGTATGTTGCGTTGTATTCAAAACAGAAATAACATGCAGAGGAGGCTACGCTCAGATCCTGAAAATGAAGTCCTTAAAATTACATACAAAAGGTATCGCAACTATTGTAATAATCTTATTAAAAAACTTAAAAGAAAATATGAAAGGGGCCAGTTAGTTAAAGCAAATAAAAATAGTAAAAAAATATGGAATGTTATAAATAGTATCACGCATCGTAAACCACCTAAAACTCAACATCTGGAATTATTACAGTTAAAATCGACCCCGAGTCTTTCAGTAAATTACGTAAACAACTACTTTTCTAATATTGGGAAAACTCTAGCTGAAGAAATTGTTTCTAATAATCCATCACAAGACCATAGCGCTTATAGGTTGAACAATTCACAGGCCTCTTCTTTCGTACTTTTAGAAACAAATCCAAGGGAAGTGTATTGCGTATTAATAAACTGAGAGCGCCCCGGGTTGGGACAATATATCTACTAAATTCCTAAAAATTGCTCATGAAGTAGTGGTACCTATAGTCTCACATCTGGCTAATCTTTGTTTTGGACAAGGAATCTTTCCACCTGCTCTCAAAATATCTATCATCACGCCTGTGCACAAGGGTGGTGACAGAAACGAAGTAAGCAATTACAGACCTATCTCAGTGCTACCTGCAATTTCTAAAATTATAGAAAAGTTAATCAATACTCAATTAATAAAATACATGAATAAATATAACATTATCTCCCACTCTCAATATGGTTTTAGGCAAGGTTTGTCAACTGAAGATGCAGTTACTGCATTAACCTCGCATATTGTGAACCAAGTGGATTCAGGAAGAAAATGCGTTACTGTCTTTTTAGATTTAAAAAAAGCTTTCGACACTGTCTCTGTACCCATCCCTGTGCGTAGTTTAGAGTTCATAGGCATTAGAGGACTTCCTTTGGACATATTGAGGAGTTATCTCCAGGATCGTAGGCAGTGTGTTAGACTAGGAGAATATGTTAGTGAAGAGACTAATGTATGTTTTGGTGTCCCACAAGGCAGTGTCTTGGGTTCGACATTATTTTTAATATATATTAATAATCTTTGTGATATGCGACTTGAAAATGGGCGTATATTCTCTTATGCAGATGACACAGCTGTTGCTTTTACTGGAGATACATGGGATTCTGTGTATGGATTTGCTGAACGGGGGCTGTATAAAATTGCTGACTGGTTAAAGTCTAATCTTTTAACATTAAATACCTCAAAAACCAAGTATATTGCAGTTACAAATTACAACAGTTCTCAACCGGGGCCTGGCCATTGTTTAAAAATCCATATATGAGATAGTCTCCTTAACAGTAATTGTTCTTGTAATCAAATCACAAAAGTGACTAATATAAGGTATTTGGGTATTATGCTTGACCAACGGTTATCTTGGCATACACACACGGATATGATTATGGCTCGAACTAGAAAGCTTATTTGGATGTTCAAAACTTTAAGACATGTTACATCTAAGACTCTTTTGAATCAGATATATGTCTCGCTAGCCCAGTCAGTTCTTGTGTACTGCATACCTGTGTGGGGTGGGGCTACAAAAGCCAAATTTCTCGAATTAGAGCGAGCGCAGAGATCTCTTTTAAAGGTGATGTATTTCAAACCACATAGATTCCCTACTGAAAATCTTTACACGCTAAGTGGACTCCTCACTGTCAGAAAATTATATGTTCTCCATGCTGTTTTGAAACTTCACAAAACTCTTCCTTATGATCGTCATGTCCTCAAAAGAAGAAGGAAACATCATGTGGCCCCTGTAATCTATGCAAAAACATCATACGCAAAGCGACAATACACCCGACTATCTGCTTCCCTCTATAATGAAATAAATAAGCAACTAAATATTTACCCTATGCCATATTTCGAATGTAAGAATTCGCTAAAGGGCTGGTTGGAAACTAAAAGTTATGATGAGATTGAAGCTCTCTTACAAACGGCTATCTAAATAAAACTAAATGTATTGAAGTAGGTATTTTTAAAGTCGCCGACAAACTGTTTTTAACTTTATCTGTTTCACATACAAAAAAACGCCCCAAGCATACATCACACCACACCAAACACATACACACACATACATACACACTGCACCAAACATACATACTATTTACTTTCATAAACACACACATACACCGCACATATTTTATACTCCCATCCATATCTATAATTTTATGTTACTTACCTTTTGTCTCATTAAATATGAAATTGTAATTCTCTATGAAATGCACACTTCTACAATTTTTTTGTACTAGTTATGAGGAGCAGAGTCTTCTAGCACAGGTATTGTTTATACTTAAAAGGAGACTCTGACGTAAGATATACTGTAGAAGATGTATTGTACTAGCTACTGAATAAAAATTTTTCATTTTTCATTTTTTTTTTCAAATTATAGGTATTTAGAGTTATATTTACTGTGTACTGTTGTGTGTTTACTGATTATATATAATGTTTCACCTTCTTACAGTATATTGTTAAGAAATATGAATTGGGTTGTCACGCCAGATATTGATGACAGTAATTGCTACTCTTCATAATCTATAGTCTATACCAATACTACACTTTATACTTGATAGTTAAGTATTAAATTACATCTACAGCTATTCAGTGGAATCTGAAAAATCTTGAATTAGTGACAACCTTGTAAATAGTTAATTGATTATATCCCCTAATCTCATTAGCTCGGGCGTTGTGAACTTGTGACATTGAGTCTCAATGACATACAAACGTGAAGATTATTAGTGCTATTTATTGGAAGTTCTTGTATTACTTATCTAATATTTACATCAAAAACTAAGGTAATTTTTATTTTATTTCGAATTAATATATAAATAGAAGTAAACAAAATGTTCATTATATCTGTTTCATATTTATTATGTAAGTACATAGTTATTTATTAATATACATGTTTACATAAATAACTGTTAATAATATCCAATAAAAATATTTTACGAAGTAGGAAAGTTGTTTGAAAGTAAACCACATACATACATACAAACAACTACGAGTACCTAAGAGGATCTTGAGACCACGGAAAATTTGAAAAAACTGACATTGTGAATTTTGTTTTAAAGTTAACGGAGTCATTTCACTGTATCAAAGACGAAAACAAACTGATCTCCGCAAACAGCACCCGAGAGAATCAAATAAGAGAGACAGTAGGATATTTACACTTGTGGCGAAAAGAACTCTTAGCTTACTTTAAAACTTGAAATATTCTTTCGACTTTTATGTCTTAACTCGTATATTTGTGATAATAAACAAGCGTTCACTATTCCCAACTGGATCAAAACTGTGGTTTATCTTTTAAAAAATGTCGTTGCGTATGTATCATGTTAATAATCAATATTAGAGTAAAAAACCGTCACGTGCAAGTCGTGCCTTTTAAATAATTACTTTACTCTTTGAAGTCGTGCTTGTGAGTAGTGTTTTTAACCACAATATAAAGTCTATTGAAGAGATTTATTTTTATATAAAAAAGTACCTATCTAATATAATATAATCCCAATAATTTTCCCTCAATTTACCATTTATTAGATTTTTTAAATTTACCATTTATTGACTTTAGTATGTACGAAAAGCTATTAAAACAATGGGTTAAAGTATTACCAAAATTTTGAATTTATGACGTAGCTTTTATTCAAAACCTGACACGATAACCACAAATTTCCTTACTTTTCCATATATTTAGCCCCAAAATTCGAATTTCTACACAAAGATCAATTTCCTCGCGTATTTTTTTTTAAATAAGCTTTACTAAGTTTGATTCTATCGTCACCAACCCTAAAAGTGTGTGCAAAATTTAAACTCAGTCGGTTAAGTGGAACTGGTTTAAAATTCAGTTGCGAAATTTAACCCGCACGTACTAAAAAGTCGAGTTGAATAAAACATTTTTAAAAATCCAACAAACGTTGTCGCTCACTGGAAACATACTATTTATGCATGAAACATATTTTAAATTGCATACACATCAGTAGACCTTACTACATGAGCAATAGTAGGTACAGTTAACTGGGATGACCACCACAGGAGTTGTGGTGGTTAAAAGCCCCACATAACCCAGTCCCACCCCCAGGGGCTGGGTACACTGAAAAAATACTTTAATTGAATTCCGAAGGTTGATCTATTGTTTCATAAAACCAACCAAAGTTCACTAAAGTATTAATTATTTTTTTACATTACGAATGTACAATTTACAAAATTAAAAAAATGAAGTTACACGTTCTCACATTTACAAAATTTTATGTTCAACTAACTGACGCCCGCGACTTAGTCCGCGTTTTTTATTTATTTTTAAAATAGCTTGTCCTTCATCAGGCTTTAAGCCATCTCCATACCAAATTTCATCGCAATCGGAAGAACGGTATGGCAGCCCATAAAATACGAACAGAAAAACATTGATTTTTATGTATTAGATTTACTAAAGAGTTTAGTTTAAGAGTATGTTGATGGTGTGCATTACTCACTTTAGTTAATATTACTTAACAAATGATTACACAAAACAGTTTTGCAAATATTTCAACATTTAAAATTTTGTGAAATCAACAATTTCCGTGTCCAACATTAACCAACGAGTTTAGTAAAATTTTTGTACAACCGATAAAATATTTTTTCAGTGCTTGTATGTAGGTTTCCCTGACAATGTGTTAAATATATATAATTTTATATCATAAATATATATTTTTCATATTAGTATAACTTAGTTTAGTATAACTTCTGTGGGAGTAAAAAAACACATACTGTTTCCCGAGTTGTCAAAAATGTAGAAACTTTTACAAAAACATAGATTATTGTGCACTTAATCCTTTAGAAATTCATTCGTAATTAACAACATTTCGTAGGTAAGTATGTGTTATTTATCATCAATAAATTATGTAAGTAAATCAGATATTTCCATGTGCTTATTACCGAATTGGATTTATGAAGACATACACTACACCAAGATACGACGACACTCCTGTACCGAGACAAATCGATAGACCCCTCGTTTATCAAATTCTGTCCAAAAGTTTAGACACTACGATACGATAACCATACAAACATATACTGTTAAATTCGATACCCTTTCTTTTTTATTTTAACAAAATTCATGACAAGAATAGAAAATATATTAGGAAGGTATTTTTATGTTTTATAAATTATTAATAGCTATGAATATTATTTATATTGGGGTAATAATTAATAACATTAATAACTAACCCTGTAAACTGATGTCATCTTTGTCCAATTTCTCAATTGTACCTATATGCTTGTCAGATCCGTATCTAGGAATTCGAGTGTAATTTAAGTTCTGTATGAGTATGGCAGAAGTCTTCTAGAGATGCCAAGCCGACTGGTGTGGAGACTATGGGGAACTGTTACCTACTAAAGTCCTCGCAGTGGTCGTCCTTGAGCACGATAAAGATTCCGATACGAACAGAGGCACTGGCTGGTATCCTCGTCTCGTTGTATCAATACGAGTCGCAGGTAGGACTTGCTGTGCTCCTGTGCCCCCTAATATCTTCATAGTGTTTCTGGGGGTCGCCCCTGTTTCCCCCTTTAGCCGCGCAGGCCCTATGACAGGCGGGGATTCCCCTAACCCCATTCTTTTATTTCCGCGTTACAAAGATGATGTCAACTTTACTTATTTTAATTTATTTTAAGTTTATTAATAGAATAATGACATAAAATTAAAACTTTAGCATTAAAAGCTTTATAATTAAGTATCCAAGTGTAAGTTGATAAAACAAATTAAATAGAATTTTAACTCACACAATAATGCTACGAAGTAATGATAAAAATATTATAATATTATTTATTATATGTATTTTCACTCAGTTTAGCTCAGTTTTAAAATGATTTCGAACTATAATGTAATTTATTTCATTTACGTACTCCTTTATCTCTATTCTGCAATAATTGTTGACACAAGCTTAGTATTTTTGCATTTTATATTTGTTAGCGATCGTACCCTTCGTCCTCAATGCTTCTCTGTGCAGACCGCTTTAATCGTAGTAACGTACTGTTATTTTAACGAGCTACCCCACGACCGTTTGTTTGTGTTGATCCTAACCCTTAGTGTAAAATATTTCAAGTGTTGCTTCCAAGCGGCGACAGTTCTCCTTTACTGTCTATACCTTCATAAGTTAGATCCAACTTCATTACACAACGCCCAGTGGATCTTCCTCCTGCTTATTTCCTAATATACGTATTTTATTAACACAATAACATTGAATTAAATAACACAATGATGAACGCTATTCAGAGAGAGGTTAGTTATAAATACGTTAAATAAATTTTCTTGAAAACTTTATGGATAGCCTTTGTTACTCATTTACATTTAAACAAGTTGAAAACAAAATTTGTTGACGATTCATGACCGAGTACGAGAAAATTTCAACTTGTGATTAGATTTTTATGTAATAAAATGGTAATAATTTATGGATTATCATGTATTTACAGACTCTACTATACGTATTTAATAATCGTCACCTAAAGTACCTTGAATTAAAAGAGATAAATCATTGTTATCACAGTTTCCATACACTTGTAACTGTCGTCCTAATCTTCATACCGATCTATGTACATAAGAACAAGATAAGACATATTATTTATTAAAAGAACAACAAATAGAAAAACGAATCCGATGAGACGGAAAACTCATTTTTATGTTAGACCTTTTCATAACGGAACATAGCACTATTGTTACGAATTCGCGAATCTTGTAACAAATAAATCTTTTAGATCGCTTCGACAACGCTTAACGTCTTTCTATAGAAATTACAATAATAATTCTTCCATAGTCCATTACCCACGAGACTTTGTGACTGTCTACTCTTTACTTTCATGCAAGAAATCAATGACATTTTGTACAGAATTGTAAACAAACAAGACAAACACATACCTTTTATGACATAACGATAAAACTATAAAATAATTTTCGATTAGTCAAGTGAACCACTAAAAGTTCACGGATATTCTGAAATTTTCTTCTTTTGTTAAAACAAAACGTCTTACACTGTATGAAAAGGAATAAAAACACAAAATATAATGCAATGGAAAAAGTCTATGCTAATTTACACCACAGAATTGTACAACTTACCTATCTACTAACCATATTCCAAAACAAAATTATGTTGTTCCTACTAATTACGATGTTCGAATCCTCGTTCAAGAAGCTATCAATAATTTTGCTAATATTAATTAAAAATTGATTACTGAAACCCTATGTAAAGCAAGAACTATGAAGACTACCTCATAATATACATATTCATATATATACATATCCTCACCCTGTATCCCTACTGTATCCATACGCTCCCGTCGTCAAAGAGGAAGGGGCGCTAAGTATTGCAGTCCTTACACATTTCTTTCGCGTCTCCAAATCTCATCATAATATAGTTCAAGTAGTGAGCCTGCCTGTGTCTCTTTCCTGTGAAGACAGTAATGAAATTATGTATCTATCTAAAATAATAAAATATTCAACTTGGTAATAATGTCCAAGGCCAATTCTGAAAGCTTCTGTTCCTAAGTCAGCTAATTTTCCATATTAACAAGTCCTACGTACATTAATGCAAGAATAAA
Source organism: Zeuzera pyrina (assembly GCA_907165235.1). NCBI lineage: Eukaryota > Metazoa > Arthropoda > Insecta > Lepidoptera > Cossidae > Zeuzera > Zeuzera pyrina. The sequence continues at coordinate 17,976,230 of OU015625.1, read as the reverse complement.
AATAAGAATTTACATGAAAGTAATTTAAATTTACTAATTCACTAGGTTCATAATTTTACAAATGGTGTGTGCAATTAAAATAAATGCCTGGCAATGATGGTTCACATGATTTAGGTGAAAAAATTAGCGTGACACTGTTTTAAAATTTACAGTAGTATTCGGTTAAGCAATTAAACCTTTTGTACCTATATGCTTGTCAGACAAATTAATTGTAGACACTATCTATACTAAACACTATTATACGAGCAATTATTTGTAGTATATTTGTAATCGCATTCTCGAAAACGAAATTTATAATACAGGGCTTTACAGGGACGTAAAATCGCTCTAGCTAGGTCTCGGTTCCGGGAAAATTCGTTTTCTTCGTGTTTTCGCACACTTAAAATAATTTCGTAACAGAGTTTATAGCACTGTAACTAGAGCGTAGGTTTACCACGCGGAGGTGCGCGGGTTCGAGTCCTACAATGTGGTCAGCCTTTTGTGTTTTTTTTTATCCGAATGAAGCTCGGTCGCCCAGATACTTAGTTTTAAGTAATATTGTATACCTGATTTTAATGAGAAATAAACTGTCGGTTGCGGCTCTTGTTACACATGTGACTGTATAGCCATTAATACAATAAATAACTTAAAAACTTTTACAGTATATTCGCCGTCTGACTGATGGAACACAGTCCATCAGTTCACCTTTTTTATGTTCCTCTACCAAATTGAAAAAAGTGACACACATAGTAACATTCTATTTGTAAAAACTTTTCATTTACTCTTTGGTTACTTATACATCGCATTTCTTCTTATTGCATCGAGTAGCAAGTTTTCCATATAAATAAATAAATAAAAATAGAATCCTTTTGGTGTCTGGCTGTCTATGTGTCTGTATGTCTTTCCGTCTGTCTGTTTGTCTGTTACATCCGTTTTCCTCGCAGATTATTTGACATAAATAGCTCAAATTCGGAACAATGATAATAAGTGGTAGCTCATAGACGTAAACTTCAGAAGTTGAGTATTAACGTTTGGAGGTTGGTTTTGGAGCCGTAAATACGCCTACCAAACTAATAGACTTTTTATTGTTCCACATTGATTTGGCACCGACTTTAATAACAGTCGAATTTAATTATATAGACATGTGTATCGTATTTAAAAAGTTACTTTCATTGTACTTAAGTTTTGATTAGTAAAGATAGTTATTTTGTACTTTTCAGTGTTTTTTTTTTGAAGGCGGTTTAATTTTATAAATTACTTTTTTATTTCTTCATTTTTTAATTTCAGTTGTAATTGAAACTATTAATTACTTAATCATTAAATAATTACTTAATCATTTTTTTTGTTATGTTGCCATCTAACGATTACACGATTACTTTTTAAATTGCTAAGCCACTTTTTTAAATTTTCATCGAGATTGTTTAGCTAGAGCCTAACAGTATGCAAACATTGAAAAAAACAAACAACATACATAATGACATGTTTTAGAATTACGCTATTTCATTAAGCAACGACACGTTTTCCTAGTGACTGATACACACTTAATTTCGATTTCAAAAACCACTGAACCGATTTTGATAGATTTTGATGAAACTTGCAGTTTTCTCTAAGAGGGGCTATACCTAATCCAAATAAAAAAAGTCGTAATCCGACTTATAGTTTTAGAGATATACGCGGACAAACATACAAACATACATACATATACTTATGAAATTTGGCACACATGTTTAGAAGCTGGTATAGACTAACATATACAAAAACTGCGCCATTCTGACTCTATATTACATACATATGGGTCCAATTGATAACCTCCTGTTTTTCGAAGTCGGTAAAAATGAAAAATGAATGAATTAAAACTGCGACTGTGAAAGTGACAATTATTTTTGCCAATTTCAGTCGAATTTTTATTATCGGAATATTCAAGGAATTAAGAATAGTTATGTCATCCCGTTTAGAACTAAAAGACATTTAAAATGTGATATAGAGCGATACTTTTGTATTAAAATAGTGAAATAAAAAAAGTTTAATCAAATAGCCAGTGTTAGCTGACGGAATTGTCAAAATCACTCGCATACCAAGGCGAAAATGTATAGGGAGAATGATGAGATTTGAGGAAGCAAAACAAGTTCATAAGAACCCCGACGCTTGGCGCTCCGTCCTCTCTGGCAAACTCATTAGGGATACAGCGTGAAGATACGTATTTATGTATGTATGTAAATAAAATTACGAAATTAAAACGCGACTGCACAATTAACTAAAACTTGAGAACAGTATGAAACACTTGTAATTTGTTGCATTTACTGCCGTAGTCAGAGGTCGTGAGCAAGGAAAAGTATAATGGGCCTCAGACTCCAGCAATGAATTAATGTATTCATTGCTGGTTAAATTTCACTTACAAGTTTTTGTTAACTGACTTAAAAAAAAGGAGGAGATTGTAGGTACGTTCATCTGTATGTATTTTTTTATGTATATTCACCAATAACTTCGTAAAATTCTTTTTCGTAGGATTCAGTTTAGCTCCAAAGTGGTCCCATTTTGATTTTACTGATTTTGGAATTTGGACTTTTAAGAAACACAAAATAACACTAACTGTTTATAAGCTTTATTTATATTAATGATTCTTTCGTACATCAATCCGTTCCAGAATTAAAAACGAAGATGTCTATTTACGCCAAGGTCACTCGAAACAGAGAAATAGTCATGTGTGTGTGTGTGTCTTGTGTACGAGAGAAATAGAAGTCGGTGACAAATCAATGTGCAACAACAGAAGTCTACTAGTTTGGTCGACTTACAGACTTGGTAGATTGGCAACGACTTCAGTAAATGTCAAATTTAATTATATAGGCATTTGTAACGTATTTATAAAATTACATTTTGTACTTGACTTTTGATTAGTAAAGGAAATATATATTTTGTACTTTCAGTGTTTTTTTTTTGAAGTCGGTTTAATTATTTTCTTAAATATCTAGGTCTTAATTATAAGTATTAATTTTAAAGAGTTACTTACAAATATTTACGTGCGTAACTGTACGCACGCACATCACAAGCCACGCTGCGTTTCTATGACGATAATAATAATCAATTTTCAAAATTTTCCATCATTTCTTATGATAATGAGATTGACCCGTCCTACGTTGTCAATATAGAAACTACATGATCTACGTATGATATGCTAACATTTGTTGTGGTAATTTTAACATGAAGATAGGAAGGTACTTTCTATCTTTGTGTTATCAACAGTCTCACTTAATCAATAGTTACGATAAAGTTCTAGTTAAGTTATGCATATGCATAACTATGTCTAGAACTTTGTTGATAACTCAAAGGTAATATACATGACTATGTTGTATGTCAAGGGACCAAAATATAAAAATAATTGTTTTTTTTATACAAAATGAAAAACAAATGGTGTTTAAAATTTATGCGTTTTTCTACCGCTTTGCATCAAAAGGATAGACATTACATTACATATCTTCACGCTGTATCCCCAACGGGGTAGTCAGAGAGGACGGAGTGCCAAGCGTCGCGGTCCTTACATACTTCTTTTGCTTCCTCAAATCTCATCATTTTCCTCACACATTTTCGCCTAGGTATGCGAGTGCTTTTGACATTTCCGTCAGCTAACACTGTGGCTAGTTGATCTCCATAAGTCAGCCTTGGTCTTCCTTGGCTTCTTTTACCACTCACTTTCCCTCTGTAGAGCGAATTTGAGTGGTAAAATAACTGTGTTTCTCCGTCAGTCTTTCATCACTCATTCTTTTTATGTGCGCGGACCATCTTAGCATTCCTTTCTTCATTTTTACAATAACACTGTCGTGCAACCCTGTCATACTGCGTATCTCTTCATTGCTTATTTTGTCCGCAAGAGTGACACCGCACTTATTTCTAAGAGATCGCATTTCTACTGCATTTATCTTACTTTTACTCGATTTCGGGCATATCCATGCCTCACTACAGTACAATAAAGTTGGCACCAACACCGCATTGTGATATGGTCATTTTAGCTGAGTTAGAGTTATTCACACTGCCTACTAATGCGGACAGAGCACAAAAAAGGATAGACAATTTTATGAATATTGCATAACAATGTAAATGTTCTCACCATTTTTTGATATGGTGTTCTGAAAAGGCTAGTCAATCGACCACTTCGTATGCAAATGACGGGCTGAAGATATTTTACGGTGGAGAAGTGCGCCTACGTAAATGCCTCTTAGCCATATCACCTTCACTCGTATCGTATGTAGAAATGTAGGTAACGTAGGTACTATCTTTTATATATCTCGAAGCCAATGATGATATATTTACAAAAATTATAACATCATTGGTCGAAGCTCTTAAACACACAAAACTAATGAATGACTAAAAAAACATAAAATTTACTGGTAATTACGAATATACGGAAAAAATTACAGATTTGTATATGTTTTATATACTATAAATACAAATAAAAAAAAATTGATTTCTTTCGTAGGTGCCCTATTTTTTAACATTTCTGCAAACTTCAAATGAATTATACTTCTAGACTTGTTTTAATTGTAGGTGCATATAAGTACTACAGTTAATATTAAAAGGTACCAGGGAAAGGGGAAAATGGTCGAGTCAGTTCGAGTATCCAAGTTGTTAAATATAAATATGTAATAAAAGTACTTATAGACTCTATGGGAAAAAGGAACTCGTAAAAAAAATATTAGAAAAATATTACCGACAGCTGAGTAATAGTTATTGAACAACAATTATACTAATTTAAATAAACTTGCTCTTAAAATGAATAAAATAACCCATTGTAAAAGATATACCTATTTATATGTAATAAATCAAACAACTTAGTCTGAAGACCAACTATATTCACACCTATATTTTGAACTTAGGCCGTGCCGTTAACTTTTTATAACCTCTCTTTAAATCACTGTTTGTCGTGAACTTCCTTTTAAGTAACGTTTTTTTAATAAAATATTATGTAGGAGTCAACACACCTGATAACCATTTGATCTGTCATAACCATGCAGTCTATATATCTAAAAAAAGAATGAACGATTCCATTCCTTATATAAGTAAAAATACGGCCGTATGTCACGCACATGTGTGTGAAACTCTCCTGAAAGTATCCACTCGAAACTTCAATATTCTCATAACGGCCAATTTAAGGTCACGTAGCACGAAAGACCTACGTATATCGTACTACGTATATCGTAGCACCTATGAACTTAACAGTTTTTCTTATACAAAATCATAGCGTGTTTCAGAAAAATGTTAATCTAGTGAGCAACTCAATCTCACCGTCGAATTAGATCACAATAGTTGAGCAATGTTACAATAAAATTGTTATTGTTTCCGTAAGTTCAGGCGGCCGTGACGCCGAGGTTTCCTATTATCCCTGATAACATTACCCAACGTATACAATTTTCTTTATAGAATACAAAAGTTCTTAAAGTTAGCAACTTAGTATGGGGTTCAATACATTGAACGGATATTAACGTGTATATACCGTATTCTTCATTGACACAGTAAAACCGAGAATATATTAAGCTCTCCTTTAGTCGCAATATTGTAATAACGTGCAAGACATGATGTCTCGAAACCTTGCTTGAGACAAACAAATGAGATAAGTACTAGAAAAAATGGTCGTCGATTAAATAATCCTTTTAGTACGTTGAGTATGTACGTACTTTATATTAATTTCACAAACTGGAAACAATATACAAGCTAAATAAAAATATTCATCGTGGATTTTATCAGTTATTAGAGTTTTAACGGAAATCGTAACTACTTTCTTTCTTCTTTCTTTCTTCATGACATGGCGTACAGATCAGCGCATTTGCCAATGTCACGTGTTGTATTTTAATAAGTAATTGTTATCGTAAAACTCCTCCAGTAAAATGATAATAGACTTTAATAAAGTGTTATAGGATTTCTTGGAAAAGCGCGAAAACTACAGTTACACATGTTCATTGAGACCTACTTACTCCATTCTTTTCACTTACACAGAACTATAAAACATAATATACTATGACTTTTGTACTTTAAGACTCCCAAAAATATAAAATCTAAATAAAATGTCAACCTCACTTCTCCCGTTATCCCCAAAAAGTCTCGTAACTACTTCTATATGACTTTTACCTAAGATTGGTGACAGTTGTGCACTTCTGCCCCTTAAAAGTATTTCGGTACGCACTCCATCCGGTGCATTCCGTAATGGTCTGGCTACGCGCACAGTTTTGCCTACGCAGTTAAAATTTCACAGTCAACACTGAACAAGAAAGACGGAACACGGAACGGTAACCACGCACGGTTCAAATAGGTCGTGTAAACTAAGCCTGTGCTAACTTCATTAAAAGCACAGTACCACAGCAATACGGCTTTCATATGGCCTACGAAAGTGTTTTTATTATATTAGGATAATTTCGTACATTACTAATTTTTTAACCGACTCCAAAAAAAGGAGGAGGTTCTCAATTCGTCTATATATGTTGCTTTTTTTTTGTATGTTTGTTACCTCATAACTCCGTCATTTATGAACCGATTACGAAAATTCTTTGATTTGATTTTCGTTTGGTAGGTAATACTTCAGAGGTGGTCCCATTTAAATTTCACCGATATTGGAGCTCGGACTTCGAAGATACACTAAATAACACGACCTGGTTATAACCTTTATTTATATTGATGATTCTCTTGTATATCGTTGCGCTACGGAATTAGAATGAAGTTAATTGCAGACCTTAGATATTTATTTAGGTCAAGATCACTCAAAAGGGAGAAATAAAAAAAATGTATTAAAAAAAATAAACCGCCTTCAAAAAAAACACTGAAAAGTATAAAATAACTATCCTTTACTAATCAAAACTCAGTACAATTAAAATAACTTTATAAAATACGATACACATACCTATCTATATAATTAAATTTGACAGTTATTGAAGACGTCAACATTATACAGAATCCATCCACAAAATCCAAAAATCAAACAAAAAAAATAAAACAGTATCTAAACCACACTGACATCTTCATCACAGCAAAATTTGGAGCTAAATACCATATCCAAGTAATAACAATGCGTTGTGAATATTTTTTCAAATATTTATGATCTAGAAATATACGTTGATGCTGTCACGAAGGCAGCCGAACCGTACCGAGATCCCCTCCAGTACCTCGATCTCTGAAGAAAAAGCCAATGGCCAATCGTGGGTTGTCATTTTATAAAATTTCCCTTATTGTAAGGAAACTTGTCTAATGCAATATAAAACAATTGAACTGAATTTCAATCCAAAACAGAGAATGGCACTATTAAAGTATTAATCCCCCCAGACTAAAAACGCCACAAATTTTTGCATTACTAACAGAAGTACTTAGGAAAATCAAGTGGCATATAATAAATTAGGGGTAAAACAGTACAGAATGAAAGCATGTACTAAGATACAAAATCTGAACTATAAGCGTCAGAAATAGAATCAACTACAGTAAAATGAAAGTTCCGAAGATTTTCCTATAGTATTATGTACTTCTGGAAAAAATAATTAACGAGGGCAACACAAATGCAGCCGGCGCGGAAGCAAACCGGCAAGCTTATTACGTAACGTGCAGACAGCATGCGACAGCGAATATCGCGCGATATCTGCTGTCAAAACGAGAATTTGTGTAATGTCATTTGTATAGTGGCGCTAAATCTACCGCGAAAAGTGCATTTTACGGTCATAGAATAATAGACACGCAATCGTCATAGATTTAGCGCCACTATACAAATGACATTACACAAATTCTCGTTTTGACAGCAGATATCGCGCGATATTGACTGTCGCATGCTGTCTGCAAGTTATGTAAAAGCGTGCGACAGGTTTATTACCTGAAAATTCGCAGACAGCCACAGCCACGCGATCAGTACGCGAGCAGTGACTAATTGTAATTAAAATTTGGTATCATGTACAACAATTGCGTATCTATTATTCTATGACCTTAAAATACACTTTTTAGCACCACATTACAAATTACATTACATAAATTTTTGTTTTGGCAGCAGATATCGCGCGCATATTGGCTGTCGCATGCTGACTGCAAGTTAAGTAATAAGCATGCGGTATGCATTTCTAAAGAAATCATAAAATGCGTTCAGAAATTACATAAAAAATAAAATAAAAACATAAAACAAGCGACAATATTTTTTATTAAAAAAGAATAAATATGTAACAACTACCAAATACAGTTTTTAAGTTCCGACAATAACGATGAAAAAATTATTTATTTATCTAGGGTTATACCAATAGAGCTTTCCGGAAGCGAAATCAGTGTTGAATAACAATAAACCTTGTATTAATACTCTATAAATTATTATTTCTGCTAGCCTAAAAGATGTGTTCACGTAAAAAATGATGATGACGGTGCACAACGCAATCTACCCACACCCTTTTGTACTTTTCTATATTGATAAATTAAGTTTTCAGACATGCTTCGCGTTAAAAGTATAACAAAAAGACAACTATTCTACCCAACCTTCACAGCAACTCATTACTTTTTTTCGTGTTAAGAATAAACGAGGAAACAGCCCAATTGATGGTAAGTGGCAAATGAACATTTACAATATCAAGGTTAAGAAAGCATTGCAAGCAAGCATAAAGATTGCAATCTTGGCAATACTGAGGACTAAGTCGTGCACAGATTTACCAATAGATATCGACTTTAAACGTCACGAATTGTTAGACTGAAAGAAATATATAGCGTAAGCTCGTAAAGGGATGTGTATACAGTGGTGAATCCAGGATTTTGGTTTGGGAGGGGCTTGAACCCAATGAGTTTAGGGCGTTCCGGGACCCTAAAATTTTTCATGGAGGGACTCAGATGCTTTTGAGGGGCTCAAGCCCCTTAGTCCTCCCCTTAAATCCGCTACTGGGAATACACATATTTCGTCTCTATATCGGTATGCTCAATGTTTCAATACTGTTAAACTGTTGCATTTGATAAAACACAAAAAAACAAATGTTCGTTCGTAAGTACTTTTAAGTTTTTTAATTATTTTTGAACTTTACAAATGAAAAATAAATTTAAAAATTTTTGTAAATGTATGTGAGATAAAGACCTTTTTGGGCATGATTAATGATGGTAGAACGTAGTGTTGACAAGTCATCAAAACAAGAGAGACTACAGTAGCCGCATCAACTCAATATATATTTAGTAGTAAATCTGTGAAGTCGTGCCTTTTGTACCAGAAATGCCTCTGGCTGTCTTACTCTCCACGTCGGACTATAACAGTGCAAGTAGTAGACTGTTTGGCGCCAGGATTAGCAAGTAGAATGGCGGTAGAGACTGAAATGAAATATAAAGCTACAATATAGGTACATATAGCAGTGTTCCAATATTTACTACAATAATGCCAAAAATAAAATAGAGCGTTCCAATATCTTTATGATTTTTTGAAAAATGTCGTTTTCGCTGTGAAGTAAAATCACTGAGAGAAATGAGAAAAGAGTAGTTTGTATAATAAGGCAATAAAATATTTTTTTTTACGGCGAGGCGCTATTTTAAGTCCAGAGTAAGTCCAGAGTAAAGGATTCTAAAGTCCTTAAAGAATTTCTGAGCGTAGCGGATTCAATGTACGTCTCCCGAAGTAAAAAATAATTTTACTACCGAATGATATACTCTAGTTTTCATTCCCTTCTATGAGAATAATAAATGAGAGACGTTATTTAATATAGAAAAGTACAAAGATAGGACAATAGGCATTTTTACACGAGCACCTGACCAACAAACTTGAAATGTATCTCATTCGAAACATCGTAACAAGTCGGTAATTTTTTACTATGACGACATTCTTGAAATGCATGGGGTATTCCAGGAAAATCCTGTTTCAATTTTTAATTTTTTTTTTACCTAACGGTCCACTTGACCAACGGACTTCAAATGTATCTCATTCGAAACATCGTAGTGAGTTGATATTTTTTTACTATGATACATTTCAGTCATAGGAATGGCTGGATAAAAAAAAATTAAAAATTAAAACCCAATTTTCCTGGTGTACCCAATCTATTTCAAGGATGTCGTGATAGTAAAAAATTATCAACTTGCTACGATGTATCGAATGAGATACTACTCTGTCAAGAAAGTACCGGGAAAAGATCAATAATACACGAAATGTTAGTTATTCATCCAAATTTATTTTATCATCTTCAAAGTATGCTCCTTCAGAAACGATACACTTACGCCAACGAATAATCCAATCATCAAAACATTTTTTAAACGCTTTTTCCGGAATTGAGTTCAGTGCTCGCCGCGAATTCTCCTTTATGTCTTCTACCTAATGAAAACGGGTGCCACGAAGAGGTAATTTGAGTTTAGGAAAAAGAAAGAAGTCGGCTGGAGCCATATCTGGTGAATAAGGTGGTTGCTCGATGGTATTTGTTGAGTTTTTGTTAAAAAATTCGTTCACAATGATGGCCTTGTGCGAAGGCGCATCATCGTGGTGCAAAATCCAAGAATTTTCTTTCCACAAATCTGGCCTTTTTTGTCCAATTTGCTCTCTTAAACGCCGCATAACGCCCAAATAATATTCTTTATTTACCGTTTGACCTTCCGGCAAGAATTTCGAGTGCACAATACCGCGATAGTTAAAGAAAACAGTCAACATGACTTTGACTTTTGATCGACTTTGGCGTGCTTTTTTCGGTTTCGCTTCAGTTGGAAGGCGCCACTCCGAAGCTTGTTGATTAGTTTGCATGTGAAACTCGTAAACCCACGTCTCGTTACCAGTAGCAATGCGTTTCATGAATGTTGGATCGGAATTGACTCGTTCTAGCATGTCCTCAGCGACTCTTATGTGACTAAGTTTTTGGAGAAAATTCAGGTCTTTTGGGACTAGCCGAGCGGCAACATGTTTCATACCCAAGTGATTATTTAAAATGGTACGGATCGACTCGTGAGACACAGAAAGTTCGGCGGCTATCTCTCTCAAACTTGAATGAGAATTTTCAGTCACTATTTCCTTCACTTTTGCGATGTTAACTTCTGTTGCAGACGTTGATGGCCTACCAGAGCGAGGCAAATCTTCCATCACATTTCGACCGCTTTTGAACGCTTTGTACCACTCATAAGCACGTGTTTTTGATAAAGTCGATTCACCGTAAGCCTTATGTAACATTTTCAGTGACTCCGAGCACGAAATTCTATTGGCGATGCAAAATTTAAGACAAACTCTTTGTTCGATGTTTTTGTACAATAAGAAATTCGCAATATACACTAGAATGATATAACTCAAAACAGCACTATATTTAATCTAAATAACAGATGCTACTTAAACTCCGCGCCAAAATGGAAAACAGTTGTGCCAATCTAACAACAACATAAAAACAAAAAATTGAATTTCGAACCATAAACAAATCATCCATTCTCAATACTTTCTTGACTGAATGTACATTTCATGTCTGTTGGTCAGGGGGACGATTTGCCCTTTGTCCTTTACTTTTTTTTCTGGTGCGCTTCTACCGCCGACCAGGTAATCATCAGCCAGAAACATTTTTTATTAGTACAAAAATTTTATTTGACCTCTTTGCTCGCAGAACAATAAAGATCGATTCGTGTTCTTTATTCAAATTCATTTCTGCTCTCCATGAAGGTCTTAGTATAAGGTAAAAGACCAATGTTTATCGCACTTATTGAACAACCAATCATCGTTTTTCGAATATAATTTTGAGAATGTTATTTTGCTTTCTTACAAGCAGAAGAGAAAGAATAATAATAAGAAATATGTCACTTGTTTATCTTCTTGTGCAGGTTGTAAAAGTTTGCCAAGGGAGGAAGCTTATTATAAGAAGCCGATATAGGCAATGGGCTAACAAGCGTCTACCTGTCACTACATTATCGCCGTTTTTTAACTTTAGATAACAACATAACATAACAACGTAACATATCTTCATCACTCCAGAGAGGACTGAGCGCCAGGAGTCGCGGTCCTTACACACCTCTTTCGCTTCCTCAAATCTCATCATTCTCCTCACACATTTTCGCCTAGGTATGCGACTGCTTTTGACATTTCCGTCTGCTAACACTCTGGCTATTTGATCTTCATAAGTCAGCCTTGGTTTTCCTTGGCTTCTTTTACCACTCACTTTCGCTCTGTATATTTTCTTCGTCAGTCTTTCATCACTCATTCTTTCCATGTGCCCGAACCATTTACGCATTCCTTTCTTCATAGAAAAGGCAATGAATATCTGGACTGGACTATTCTGGATTTACAGATGTACGATTTCAATGACAAATCGTGTAATGCGTATTTTATTAATATGTAATATTTTGCATTGTTACTGCAAATTGAATATTTAATTCATTTGCTAAAAGAAGAATTCGATTTATTCACTCAGTATTTTAAATTATCCTCAATTACAATCACATTCTATAATACATAAAAGTATGTTATTTTGGGCTTCTCGCTTTTGATTTTTCATTTGTCTATATGGAACATTGTAAACAATCAATACGCGGAAAAATGTTTAATTACTTGTTATGTGCGTAATATCATTGTATATATTTTCATAGAACTGTCAATGTGTGCGTATTTGGCAATCACAACCTGCACTCAGACCAAATAAAAGAAAAATAGCGCTAGAACAAACATCCCTCTCTCTCTATTTTTGTTATTAAATTTTAGTAGTTGAAATAAATTTAAAATGTACTTTTCATACATGTAATTAATTAAAACATAACAACAATGATGACCTCAATGGCGCAGTGGTTTAGGTGTTGCACCAAACGCGGAAGGTTCCGTATTCGATTCCCAGTGGGGTCAATTTAGGAAATGACCTTCTATAGATTAGACTTTCTATAGATTAGACGACCTCCGTGGCGCAACGGCTTAGCGCGTCGGAAAGTAAACGGGATTTGCGGGTTCGATTCCCCTCCCGAGTCTGGGTGTTTATGTATAATATGTATATATTTACAAAAGAAAGGTATATAAGTAGTATATCAGTTGTCTAGTACCCATAACACAAGCGCTATGCAGCTTACTTTGAGACTAGATGGCACTGTATGAAATGTCTTAGTATATTATATTATATTATTATTATAGATTGTCTCGGGTTTGGATGTACTGGGAACGCCCCTAGTAGTCGTCTGGTTCTCATAGCATAGGGAATACCGTAGTTTGAGACCAGATGATTGGTATGTATTGTCTGGCGTATGTATTTATTTATTTTATTTCTCTTATCCACTATTATATTAAACGAGCAATATTTGTGTAAATATATACAATACAGGGGTTAAGGAGGGCGAGAAATCGATCTAGGTCAGCTAACCAGCACCGAATTCGGTGTCGAAACACGTGTCGATTGGAGACTTTTGGAGTTTGAGCGGAAAATAGCTAAAGATTTTAGGAATTCATCACATGAAATGGATTTCCGCAAACTAACACCTGAGTCTGTACAACGAACTAGCTAGGTCTCAATTCTGGGAAAAATTGTTTTCTTCGTCTTTAACACACTTAAAACTTCTAAACTTCTAAACTTTTTTTAGTGTTGCAGCAGTTTACCTTCTCAATAGCACAATGGCTAGAGCGTGGGTCTACCACGCCGAAGTGCACGGGTTCGAATCCTGCAATGTGGTCAGACCTCTTTTTGTTTTTTTTTAATAAGTTGAAATAATATGTCTAAGTTCATTTTGCAATAAATACCTTTTAAAAGCACATATAACTTTAATAATGTACTTATAATAAGAAAATAAAATGAAAAATAATGATTAAAGCTTAGACTTCACAACTTCAGACAGCCTGTACCGTACTACGAAGTGAGGCAAATAATATCAGATAAAGATAAAATCAGATTGTGTGCATGTTTTAATAGCAACGCTTAGCTGATAACAGTCTCTTTTTTATATTATTCGTTCCGTACGGGGACCAAGAACCATATTGCAAAGCAAGGCGCAGCTTGCTTTAAGAGCGTGTCCGTTTTTTGCTAGTGTGAGGTTTTAGACTTGTATACTAATGTGCGTGACTAGGGAAAAGATACAACAATACAACACAACATATTTTACTCGTATCATTAATCAGAAATTAGTATCATAAATCAGGTCACTCTCAATGTGTGACTCAATGTGTCAGGTTTTAATCACTAATGAGTGACCTGATTTATAATACTAATTTGATCTAGGAACATAGGCAACCTTTGGTAACACTAAATATTAAAAACAAAACGTTTGACAAATTACCTCAATTTTTTCAATCCTGTACTTACTACATTGGATTATTTTAATGTTATTTGTGCATATTTCATAGTTTCACACCGAACCAGTCAATGGTAAAAAATTAGCAAAATTTTGATTACTTTCTTGTTTGTTTACATTAAAGTCAAAAATGAGATATATTGTACTATATTGTATGAGGTGAAGTTACTATCCCGATCGCTACCGAAGGCATCGCAAAAATTCACGAACATTGTTTAAATGTTGGTCATAATTTCAGCGGATTTACCGCCAAAATAAAAACTAAGCCGAATCTCATTTTTTGGCGCAGATTACTAAAACCAAATTAATAAAATCTTTTGATCAGACCGTGTCATATGTTTTTATTATAAACTAGCTGACCCCACAGATGTTGTCCTATCCAAATAATAAATGTAGAGGAAAGGACTTTCGGTTTTTTCCGAATTTTTCATTTTTTTGGCCAATTTTTCCAATTTCTCTGTACCTAAAAACCTTTTTGGACGACTATGAAACGTTTAAAAAAACATACATGGATCCAGCCATTCTGAAGTGATGCACTTACCAACGAATAACACATTCCATTTTTATTTATATACGTAAGTGTTAGTGAATAGAGGATATACGTGATTTACTATAAAACCGCTATTAGCCGCCGCCTTTGATTGATTTAATTTCATTCGTAAGTACCGTAAGCACTATAATTTGGATGATACAACATGCCTATCAGTAAACTAGACCCATGCGACTTGAGCTCAAAACTGTGGCCGCCTCATATACGACACGTGAGACAATTTATTTTACTTAACGAAATTAAAAACGAACTGATGGTGCCATTGTTAATAACAATGGTTGTAGAGGGCTACCTACGAACCTATATCATCCTTCTTTTAGCTTCGCCATAATCAAACGAAAAAATTAACCAATCTTTTCAAATCAATTTCAAATTTTAACCGTGTAACGTATGTAGGTATATCCACGAAATTTTAATTTCGATTAACCAAATACGAACATTTCATAAATTCCTGCCTCTGCCTGCTTGCAATAATGTATTTAGGGGAGGCACTCGTAATTAAATTATGACTATCCCTTTAGCGGGTGCGGAGTTCAATAAAAGCGCAATAGTGATCTCGCAAGGGTAACCTCTCGCTCCTATGATATGAAATGATTGCTTGCTAAGCACATTTTAGAAGTATATCTCTCTATTGTGTCAATTATAATGATCTCTATGTACCATATACGTATATAAACAGTAGTATATATCCTTTTTTTCGTTTTTACCTAAAAGATGATTTATAACAAGATAAAGTATATACATGTTAATAAGAAGATTCATACATCAAACATTATAGTCAGCCACGTGTTTTTGATAAAGTCGATTCACCGTAAGCCTTCTGTAACATTTTCAGTGACTCCGAACACGAAATTCTAATGGCGATGCAAAATTTAAGACAAACTCTTTGTTCGATGTTTTTGTCCATTATGAAATTCGCTATATACACAAAAATGATATAACTAAAAACAGCACTGTATGTAATCTCAATAACAGATGCAACTCAAACTCCGCGCCAAAATGGAAAACAGTTGTGCCAATCTAACAGCAACAATAAAACAAAAAATTGAATTTGGAACCATAAACAAATCATCCATTCCCGATACTTTCTTGACTGAATGTATATTATTTATGTTCTGTCGAGATGAGGTGGCGATGTAGTAAATTATCGTGAATGAAATCGCGAAATCTAGCTAGAATATACTAAAAAACATGATAATATTAATACTAAATTTAATTGAATTGGATAGCATTAAATATTTATTTTATTTGGGTAGTTTACAGCCAACACACATAAAGTAACTTATATGGTTAAACAAACGCCAATAACAAACTACCACAGATGTGTAAAAAATAATTTGTATCTAATTGATATATCGTCCTAAAATATTTAATGAATGCATAATTATGTAGCAGTCACAGACATTAGTAAAAGTTCAGAAAATCCAAATGTAATAATCAATATAAAGTAAATGAAAAGATACCTGGGAATACGTATTATAGCTATCTCCAGACGTTCCATCTAAATCGGTTCAGCGGTTTAGCCATGGAAACGTAAAGAGAAAAGAGATTTTTTCACATTTGTAATATTACATAATAAGTACAAACATAGATTGACTCAACAAGTCTCAGTATCTTGAAATCAGCACAAAATTAAAAGTTTTAAGCCGTTTGTGATGTGCCTTCTATGTCTTTAAATTTTCATTTTTAGAATTCAAACATAACAAAGTCTTTATACAAAATAATATAGTCCAAGCATTTATATACGTAAATATTTAGGTATCTCGTAGATTACCTAGATGTTTTTATGCCGTATTTATAGTATCAAAATTGATCTTCCGACAGCAATTGGATGCACCCCGGTATACTCATACTACTCATAGTACAGTGTAGCGCGCCGTGTCAAATTGACTAAATTTATGCAACTGCAATACTTACTCCACCCCACACCGAGCAGCACATCAAATGTCATAATTGGAGAGGGGTGGTTGGCACATTTGAATAATGGATTCAAGTGTTCATAAATGATTCTTGAAAATAAAATAACTTTTAGTGTCATTCTATGCTTCCATATAACTATTTGCACTCAGGGCTTCTATAAACCCATTAATTAACACTTAAAAAAAAAAGCAATAAATTTTTAATAAATATGCATATTCCGACTTATCATGCTTTTTCATTGCGTCCGTTAAATTTTAAGCTTCGGTATTATAAAAATACTCTACATAGGACATTAAAAAAAGTCATTAAAATCGGAAGACTTTTGACACTGTATTGGCTTCGTTTTAGGTAATTTTTTTAAGTCTTGATATATAATTTTTAATTTCGTTATAAAATTCATATGATATTAAACATTAGCCTAACCTAACCATATAATTTTACGTAAGTAACTAATTAATCTGTGGTATAATATAAAAAACAACGTAGTTAGGTATATATTTTATAAATTTGAATTCGATTGACTCCGAAAATTATATCTAAATTTTCGGCGTTATTAGAGACAAGCGGAATGGGTGCAAATATGAAACAAACACACAAAGAATTTATACATAGGTAATGCCAGTGAGCTGGCTGAATCCTGAAAAATTGATCGAGAATTGGAAGGGGTAAAGTATGACATTGTATGTTCCATATACACATTTTTTAAATTTAATATTTCACTAAAAGTATATCTCTAAAGGTCTGATACATACTTTTTACATACATATTCGAGTGGCCCGACAGGCGTTGTTTTGCTCTTTCTGGTAGGTGGCCCGACGACTTTTATTTAGTTACAATGACTTGATTACCACACCACCTATCGGATCTAGCAAGGCTATTAACCATCGTCTCGACAAAATAAAATATTGTTGGAATGTGACCTCAATCGGTCAAGTCGTACAGAAATTACACGATAACTAACAGACACACCAACGATTATAAAATTTAATGAGCTCTCTCGACTGGTATTACAAAAATCATTTTTTTTAGAAATAGTACTGTCTCTTAATTAGCCATTTCTATCCACTGTGCGTTGGCGTAATGAAAGTTTATATATCCTTCAGTTACTGCGTCACAGTCCTGCGTTTCATTTCCAACTAAACCAATTTGGTGTTCATATCTTGGACCAAGAAATATAAGGGACGGAGCATTTGCTCTAAAAGCGTGTCCTCAAAATGTTCTTTTTTTTGACCGACTTTCTAGATTTTTACTAATGCGCGTGATTGGGGAAGGTCACAGTACAACGATACACAGTTGAACATGACATATTTTTATTTTTGTGCATACAAGTACCCAAAGCACTTAAGATTTACAAGATCTTATCACTTTATTCAATACAAAGGTTACATTAATAACATTTTGAGATTTCGTGCAAAGGCGAGCTTATTTCTATAAGAGATTTGTTCCAGCTAAACCCACAAAGCGGTGTAGATACTGTAGAAGGTAAAAAACTGAATTTTAACTAAGTATTAATCATTTAATTCTATAAAAACATGAGCAAAAAAATACAATAAAAAAAAACATACTTAACATCATTAACAAGAATTTGTAGGTTTGTACTCTTATTTGGGTAGCTACCTAGTAATTTCAATTCCGGAATTGAATACCATTACATTAATTACATAATGTGCTTCAAATATATGTTCTCTTTCACACTAGTATTGTCTCACATTTTATTGATTTATATCGATAGCAAACCACGTTTAATTATTTAAAAATTCTTTAACTAATAAGAGAAAACGAGGTACAAGAAAATTTACTTTAAACTAGCTTTTTCTCGCGACTTTGTTCGCGTGAAGTTGAAAAATCTTATATAAATTATAGCCTATGTGTGTTATTCTGATGTATGAGCTATATTATTGTAAAGTTTCATAAAAATCCAATAAGTAGTCTTTGCATGAAAGAGTAACAATCATCCACATATCCATCCTCAGAAACTTTCGCGTTTATAATGTTAGCAGGATGTGTTTCTGAATCAACCAAATTTTCCGAAATATGTTGTAGATTTACATAATCTTTTCCAAAATCTTTGATACGTGGTGTTTGCTAGAAAATTGTTTGTGATACCAGTTTACGACACCACGTGCTGAAAAAAATTAAGGGACAAAAATACCCTTTATCTAATTTTACGTTGTCCATTTCTTCGTTTGGATTATCTGACAAAATGTCTCTATACTAAATTTCAAATCTGTAATGATTATGAAACAAATCGGCTGCGACATACGGACAAATAAACAGGCGTGACGGGATATTAGAGTTCTAATTCAGTCATTTTTAATACACGTAATATTTTAGTTGTCGCAATTAAGTTCATAATGTATGTAGAAATTAAACAGTAATTTGTGTAGTCGACAAAAAATTGTTTTGTTATTAATGGAGTTAATCGATACCTCTATTAAAAGCAATAATTTTTGTGGATAACAATTAAATTTTATGAAAACGCTTTTACTATTGCTTCGCGGTGGTTTTTTTTTCACTGTAAAAAGTTGTCCTCCACAAAAATAATCGAAACAAGATCTGACGACTACGGTGGATGTCGAAGTCTTCAGTTGAACTTTCCCACCGTACCTACGTAGGAACTAGTGATGTGCCGGACATCCGTATCCATACTCGAGTCCGCGGATATCCGAGGCGAAAGAAAGATCTGTATTCTATAGATTCAGGTGTTACTTTCAAAGTCAAAGTCAAATCAATTTATTCAAGTAAACCCAATTACATGGTATTTTTGAACGTCAAATCTACTTTAGTTCGGTTCGAATAGAAAACCTTGACACTGAGAAGAACCGACAAGAAACTCAGTCAGGTATCATTTTTTCAACTTCATTTTACAAAAGGTTTATTAAAATTCAATATTTTCATTAAGCCAGTAAACGCATGTGCTGAGAACATCATTTCCAGACTATTGTTTTATCTTCAATGAAATCGTTTATTTTATAGTATGATTGTCTAGTCAATGTAAGTTTTATAACCAATCTAAATTTATTCTCTGTTAATTGAGTAATTTCTTGAGGAACTTTATTATAAAAACGAATGCAGTTACCTAAAAATGAAACATTTGACTTATGTAATTTAAATTTTGGAATAACCAATTTATCACGACCTCGGGTTTCCATACCATTCATATCGCCATTCTTTTTAAACTGATCTATATTTTTTCTCGTATACATAATAATTTCAAAGATGTATAAGGAGGGCAAGGTGAGGACATTAATGTCTTTAAAACGATCTCTAAGCGATTCTCGTGCATTCATCCTGTAGATGGCACGTATTGCTCTTTTTTGTAAAATGAAAATGGAGTTAATATGCGCCGCTGATCCCCACAGCAGAAGGCCGTAGGACATTAAACTGTGAAAATATGCAAAGTACACCAACCTTGCCGTATCCACATCTGTCATTTGCCTAATGCGTCTAATTGCATATACCGCAGAACCGAGCTTACTAGCCAATGCCCCGATATGGTCCGCCCACTGTAACTTGTTATCTACTGTTAAACCCAGAAAACTGGCTGACTTAACGAATTCTAATTGTTTCCCACCCAGTTCTATTTTATCATGGATTCTGGGTACATTAGAAAGGGAAAATTTAATACATTTAGTTTTTTGTGCATTCAGTAGTAAATTATTGGCAGCGAACCATTTCGAGACATCTGTTAGGATCCTGTTTACCCAAGTAATATCTAGATTTTTTCTGTCTAGTTTATATAACAATGAGGTATCATCAGCAAACAATACTGTTTCGCATAAGTCCCTGAGCATAAATGGGAAATCGTTAATATATACCAAAAACAGGAAAGGTCCCAAAATTGATCCTTGGGGAACTCCGATTTTTAACTTTGAACCCACAGACAAAACCCCATTAACACTCACTTTCAGCTCGTGGCCAGACAAATACGAAATCACGAGATCGAGAGTGTTACCACGTATTCCATAGTATTTCAGCTTGCAAAATAAAGTTTCATGACTAACACAATCAAAAGCCTTGGAAAGATCACAAAAAACACCAATAGCATCTTGGGACCCCTCCCAAGCCTGAAGTACAGTCCCGATCAAGCTTACTCCCGCATGAGTTGTTGACCGCCCTCTCGTGAAACCGTATTGTTGACCATGAAATACCCCGTGAATGTTAAAATGTGCCAGCATTTGTTTGAGTTCAATTTTTTCGAATATTTTACTCAACGCTGGCAATATTGACACCGGGCGATAATTGGTTGGATTTAACATACAGCCCGATTTAAATAGTGGAATAATTTTACTGTGTTTCATTAAACTGGGAAATACGCCTTGATCGACACATTTATTAAATATATCTACCAAGATTGGCGATAATATAGGTATTACATTAGTTATTACATTAATTGATAGTCCCCATAAATCCTCACTTTTCTTTTTATTTAATTGCCTGAACGTCCTTTCTATTTCATGTGCAGATGTGTACCTAAATTGAAAACTAGGAGACCATTTTCCAATATTTTTGCTCAAAAACGTCTCTGCTGTATGCGAAGACGATCCTAGACCACTAGTAATTTCTATGGGTACATTTGAAAAATAATTTTCAAAAGCATTAGCAACCTCAATTTTATTTGTAACAATTTTATTTTCAATTTTTATGGAAATATTTTATTAAACTTCTTTATTAATGGTATTCCATGTAGCTTTTACTGCGTTATCTGATTTTCTGATTTTATTCGCAATATAGATTGCTTTTGCGTGTATTGATACCCTCTTAAATATTTTTGAGTAAGTGCGGACATAGTTATGAAAACTTTCATCCCCCGTGTAAGATTTCTCATCATGTAACTCATAAAGCCTGTCCCTACTTTTTCTTATGCCCTTCGTCGCCCAATTCGCGAAACGTAACTTGTTATTAATAACTACTTTATTTTTCTTTGGACAGTTCTTATTAGATATTTCAGATAAGTTATTGACTAATAATTCATACATGATATTTGGATCATCTACCAAAGAAGCAGTGTTTGCAAATTTTGCTACATCATGTGTAAAGTTTTTTAGCCTACTCTCTCCTAATGGCCTAAATTCAAATATTTGTTCTGATTTATGTTTCATGTCCTCTATTTTAATTAACTGTGCTTTATGATCAGAGCGGACACCAGCAACAACAATACTTTCCATAGTTTCACACTTACTCATAAAAATATTATCTATACATGTCGCGGAATGGTATGTGACCCTGGTCGGTTCATTAAAAATATGCACTAAATTAAATGAGAGAAAGAGTGAAATGAGCATATCTCTTTCCCTCGAATTATTCAGTATGTCTACATTGAAGTCACCACACGCTATTATTGACATCTTACATTTGCTAAGTCTTGTGAGACTCTCCTCTACAGAAATTAAAAATTGGCAAAAATTAGACGAAAGAGGTCGGTAAACACATAAAAAAATGTGCTGATCCGTCTCTGCACACGACATTTCACATATACGTTCAATAGAATGAGCAACTATGTCTTTGCGGTTCTTGACTTTAAGATAATTTTTACACAAAATCATGCTACCACCGCCATCTGTCGACGTTCTATTGAACACTGGCCACATTAAAATTATTTATATTAAAAGACATTTTATCTGCTTTCAACCATGTCTCGGTGAAGCACAAGATGTCTATATTATATTTTTCAATGAATAATTCAACATCTAAAATTTTGCCAGAGAAACTATTGATATTTTGATGTACAAACGTAATGAAATTATTATGAAATTTCTCCGTTGTCTGATTATTTAATTTAAATAATTTTTATCAGCAGTAATATTAGTACAACTACTAAAATTTGCTTCGTCCCTAAGTTCTTAGTTATACTCCCTATAACCGAGTTAATACATGTGGCTACTGATGTAGCGAGTTTGTGTTTCGTCTTTTTAGGCAAGTACAAAGTACTTTTTGTCAGTCTAAATTTATGTAAAATGTTACCAATATACCTATTGGTGTCAAAATATATTAATTTGTCACTATGACATATTGTCACCCTACTCATAATATTATTTAAATTTTGAATATAATTATTACAATTCTTTGGCAACCATGACGAATAGGGGAACGCACATACTATAATTTTGTTTACATTTTTTACACTAGCCAAAGAATTCAAACTATCAGCTAATTGCTGCTTCGATACATTTGATGAATTTCCAAATAACCAAGGTGGTATTTATATCAAACTTTTTATTTAAAATTAATTTAAATATTTGTGAAATCGGTACCTCTGGGAAACAATAATTAGTGACTGACTGATTGACACTGTTATTAATTAGACTGCCCAAACCTACTCCCAGTCTATCAGAAAATATTACAATATTATTTTTAGTAGTATTATTACAGTCAGTTTGTTTTCCATTCCCAATTTGTGTACTCAACCTAGAAAGTTGAGGTGATATTGGTGTATTTATTTGAGTATTTTTACACAATGATATATCACTCTCTATTTGTATAAGCCTAAGTTTATTACATTCTTTTTTAACTAGGTTGTACTTATTACTGATATCTGATATGTTTTCGTTTAATTTATCTATGACACCATGCAGCTCTCTGGTCTCCACATCATATCGTTCCCTGCTCTCTTGTAATTTGTAAGTACAGATTTCCATTTGGTCCAACAGATCCCTACGCTCTTTCCTCAATTTTATGTTTTTATAAAAGGACTTCTGTTTTTTGACTAATTTTTCAGTTTTTTTAATGAATTTTTTAATTTTAATATATTTGCGTAATTTATTTCTGCTTTTAATGTTAATTTTATTATGTTTGAATTGAACGCCTAGATCTGTTGATCCACTTGTCCTGCATGAAAATGACTCATCTGTATTAGCAGCGACCAGCTCCTCGAACAGGTTCTGCATGTGTGAAGTTTCCTGGTTTACGGAAATCTATTTCTTGTGATGAATTCCTAAAATCGAAACAGATTCGAATAGATTCAGTCCTGGTTAGCTGTCCGAGTCTGATTTTTGGAATACCCTGAGGATGCTTCGTTGAAAGGCGAAACACGTGTCGATTAGTGGTTTTTGGAGTTTGAGCGGAAAATAGCTAAAGATTTTAGGAATTCATTACAAGATCTGTATTTGTATCCGTACCTGTTACATTTTAGCGGATCGTGAACGGATCTTTCATGTGAATGAATTTCATTAAATGAAATTTTAAAACTAAATAGTAATGAAATATATTAACTTTTATTATTTCTCGAAATTACAGTTTTGCTACATTTATTGCAAAAATGAAACAAATAGTTACGATAAACATTATAATAGTAAGTAACCTCACTATGTTTACATGAAACCGGATTAATTGTTTGTTAATGTAAAGCGAAAATGGCCATCCGCAACGCGGTGTTGGTGCTAACTTTATTGTACGGCAGTGAGGCTATGATATGCCCAAAATCGAGTGAAAGTAAGATAAATGCAGTAGAAATGTGAACTTAGAAATATGTCCGGTGTCACCTTCCCGGACAAAATAAGCAATGAAGAGAAACGCAGTACGACAGGGTTGCACGACACTGTTATTGTATAAATAGAGAAAGGAATGCTTAAAGAGACGAGCGCATAGAGAGAATGAGTGAGAAGGATTGACGAAGAAAATCTACAGAGAGAAAGCGAGTGGTATAAGAATCCAAGGAAGATCAAAGCTAACTTACGAAGATCAAATAGCCAGAGTGTTAGCTGACGGAAATGTTAAAAGCACTCGCATACCTAGGTGGAAATGTATGAGAAGAATGAGGAGATTTGAGAAAGCGAAAGAAGTATGTAAAAACCACGACGCATGGTGCTTCGTTCTCTCTGACTACCCTGTTGGGGATACAGCTTAAAGATATGTAACTTAATTGTATTCGAACAAACAAACGAAGAACGAATGTTGAGATTAATAATATGCCGGATCGTTAAAAATGTATATCCGCGGATACGGAACCGAATACGGATATTTGGTGTCAAGATCCGCGGATGCAGATACGGATACGGATTTTAACTTTCTTATTCGATCAGTGTAGGTGCGCGTGTCCTTGAAACGGTAGTTGACGCCACTTGACGCTTTGCGTGACATATATAAAATATACAGAATTTTCGACTTATATAGAATTTAATCTATGTATTGAAAATTAATAAGGTAAAAGATCCGTAAAAGATACGCCAAAAAGTAACGGATGCGGATACGGACCCGGATCTTTCTTCTCCCTCGGATATCCGCAGATACGGATACAGATATCCGGCACCACTAGTTGAGATCCGTATCCGTATCCGTATTTGCGGGTCTAGACACTAATAATCCGTATCCGTGTTCATATCCGCGTAGATAAATTTTTAACAATCCGGCACATCTCTAGAAGGTACACGGATACACGTAACATACACTTAGTTTTTTTTGCTTTCAAATTACAATAAAATATTTGTACTCGAATGCACGATAATTTTGATTACTGACATCCTTTTAAACTAAGACTACTCATAATACAGATTAGGTACATTAAAACTAACACTATGTACTGTCCACGGAAAGAGAATGTTTAGCAGGTTGGCCGTCACTTTAAATTAGCCGTATTATACAATCACGAGATAACACAATTGATGACGAATAGAAAGACAAGAATTGCAGATGATGAGATTGGCAGCTCAAATTTTGAAATTCAAATTTGTATTCGTTTCAAGGTCCAACCTTAAATGGGTGTTTTCTCATGTATGCAAAAATAAATAAATAAGGCTACTTTCATAATTATTTCTAAGTTATGCATGACATAACTAAAAATAATAAGATATTAAAGAAATTGAATTTGGTTAATTTCCGATCATTTATTTAAATATCACAAATATAAAAATAAATATAACAAAAATAAAAACAATTTCATCAACCAAATTAATAACTACACTCGGTAGTAATGCAGAGTCGAAGCTCATCGAAGCGAAAAACTTATTTTAAACAAATTCCTAAAGAGAAAATAAATGCGTGTTAGATAATAATATATTATAAATAGATACATAATTATTCCATTGATATAATATATGATTACATTGAAATGTGTTTGCTTGTTAATAATGAACTATAGTAATGTTATTTTCATATTGTTACTTTATACATCGATTTACTGCTCGAATAGTTATTTGTGAAACAATAAAGGGTCATTGTGATCATTGAAAGTCATAATATCTCCCTGTTTTCATAACTCTTTGAAACTATGTGTGTTGAAATAATATACATATTAATAATCGCTATTGATTATGGATTACGTATACCTAGTATCGATACATTTGTAAAGTACAAAAGGAATATAATAACTTATACTGATACGAGTTATGATTAAAGTGGTGGGGAAGGTAGTTTCTAATAGTGACTGTTACTACAGAATGACACATTGCTGGCGGGCCACTGGAGCTAAACATATAATGTTAAAAACGTTGATGTTTGTTGTGATTATTATTATTATTATAATTTGATTAATACCAAAGTCATATTACATCTTCTTTAATATATGTATGAATTTTAAGAAATAAATGATGTTTTTAGCTGTAGTAATTATGGAAATATTATTTATTGATTATTGTATTTCTCATTATAAGTCACATTATCAATTTATTTAAATGAATAGGTAGTTGTAATGATTAAAAACTCGACATGAAATGAAAATGAATGATGGCGACTAACTGGCGTGCTCGCAACGAGAAGACGTAATATCAGTGTAAAAATTGTTTAAAGTAAATTATACATATACATTTTATTGTAGTTTAATTTATCAAGTGTAAAGATCGTTAATAGTAAATTATATGTATATGCGTCATTGTAGTTTAATTTATCAATAAATATCCAAATAGATATCAAGTTATTCATTTTGTTATGTAATATGATGTTATAGTGTTTACCTAGTATTGTGTCTAGTATTGTATTAAGAGTATACGGTAATAGAACAATGTTTTAGAGAGATAATCAGTGTAAATAAAATTAGTAAAGTGTAATTGCTTATATTTCAATACTTTGTTAAAAAATAATACTTGACACAGTTCATTCCCGGTTCTTCTCAGTGCAGGTTCATTCTGAACCGCAGTAAATTTTGCTTTTATAAAAATGATTAGATTCAAGGTTAATGTGTTTTCTTTCATTTACCCATTATTATTGATATTTCTGATTCTATTTTTATTTAATTCGTTTGAATAATTGCTTATTTTATATTTTCCTATATTTCTATTTCTAACATCAGAAGTGGGATAGCCGTCTCCATCCTACACATTTTTTAACAAATTTTTATCAGCATAATCGGAGTCGGTTTTCTCCAGCGTCCGTGGTGCTGTTATATAAGCAGCGGTATGAAAACGTCGTGGTGTTGATGTTTGTTCCGAAAATAATGATAATGAACATTATCTAACACGTGCATTCCACCGAATGCGCAAAACATTCAAAACGCAAAAAGTTTAATTCTTTTTCATTCGTGGCAGCAGAATGTCCAATATGTTTTTACATATTCAATGAATTCACATCACAGACATTCTGCTTCCTAGATCTAACTGAAGCTATAGAAACACGTGTTAACCTTGCACGGCAACATACGCCAAATGTTCAATAAGCAGAATGTTAGATAGATAGATAAATTCTTTGCTGCGCACGTTCTAACAAAAATCGTTTACAATTAAACTTAAAACTAATGTGTGCAAGGCGGTCTTATCGCTCAAAGCGATCTTTTTCAGACAATGTTTGTGGAAGACACCTTATATGAAAGCGCAGTGTAAGAATATATATATATAAATTATAAATACTCATAAAATAATAAAAATAGATATCAAGATTAATGATGAAGTGAGAATGGTATCATGTTTAGTTGCAACAACTTAGAAATTTTGCAAGAAGATGTTTGAGCAGGTTTTTTCTAAAGATGGCGAATGACTTAAAATGACGGACATGAGAAGGAAGGTCATTCCACAAGTTCAATGTTGCTTGCATATGAGAAAGTATACGAACGACCGACATTTGCAATCAATATCGAGTGTATGCACCGTTGTTATCAATAACAGCTTGGAGTCACGTACGCATAGACTCGCCTAAACGAGTGCAAATGTTCGTCCCTCGCAAATTTTCCCATATGTCTCTACAATGTTGCACGAGAACCTCCGTTCTCCTTTCACTGCAGTGATCCCATCTCTGCATCATTAAACTCCATAAATTTTATATGGAGTTAAGATCAGGCGATTTAGCTGGCCATGGAATCACCGTAATGTTAGGGTATTGGAGGAACCAGGCATTGGTTAACCATTGGTTATTGGCAGCGTGTGTTCTTCTGTTATCGTGCACGTAGAACACCTTGGACATCGCAGTGGATACACAACTCGCAAAGTGGGCAGCATACTCTCCTCCAACATGTTGACATAATTGATAGCATTTGCTCCAGGAGGTAGCTCAACGAGTTTTCGCACTCCATCAAAAGTGATCCAGCCCCACAAGTTATACGAGATACGGTCTAACTCTATTACGTATAACGTTTTTTTCTTGCCAGCGTATATGGTGATACCGCCATAAATTCAGTTGACCTTGATCACTTGATTTAAACTTTTTTATTTCCAAAAAAATTGTAGACGACCAATCAAATTTCAAATATTGCCGTGCAAAATTAACACGTGCAATTTTATGAGCTTCGGTTACATCAACTTTGTAAGGAGGATATCTGTAGTGTAAATTCAATGAATATAAATGATTTCTTACAGTTTTAATATGCACATCGAAACTCCGCAAAATGTCTAGTTAGACATTTAGTCTAGTTAGTTGGTCTAGTAACTAAGTCACAAATATCCATCTACGATCACAGCAAATTTAATATCATGGAACGAAAATGTCAAAACGAATGAAATTGAAAAATTATAAATGTTAAAAAAGGAATTATAATTTATAAAAAAGGAGCCAGTCGCTAACACCTATACTAAACTACAAACACGACTTTAATGAGACCGTAAAACTATATTTGTTAAGGATTTTTTTAAATTTATCTATTAAATGTGCGATGTGTCGTCAATACAACAGTTTAGTCTCGGATCACAAGGACATTAACATTTTTGATAAAAGGCATATTGCTTTCAAATCAAAAATCAAAACCGTACTCAAATAGCACTCGCCCAACGACTACCATAGATTGTATATGGTAAATCAATTGTCAATCACCACCAATGATGTTGTAGTAAATATGACATCATTGGTATAGACCCATCTATTTCGTACACTCGTAACATTTCCAAGCGTTGTTCATTTGATAACGCCGTAATGCCACGATTTCCTGGACGATGGTCTAGTACGTCGCCGTCATCCGCATACCTTCTGACCCACAAGCTTACTGTATTTCGCTATAAAAATAAAGTAAATAGTTTTGAAAAAAAAATGTAAAGCTTACAATACGTTGATAGATTAGTGATATGACTAATTCTTTCGATATGGCACTATTATTTCGCCCTTGTTGGTGCAGAGTAATAATTCTGTAACGGTCCTCAGTAGAAATTGCAGGAGGCACTTTCCAAATGAAAAAAATAATTAAAATAATTTTTCCTTAACTTTTTACAAAGACAATACTTGTGATTGACATGTCGTACTTTTTTTGTGCCGCGGTGTCTTTTAAAGAGAATATAGTACACTAGGGCGGTTTCCTTGATTCCTCTACCTCTACCTATTTAATTTTAAAATTTACAATGCTTTACAAAACTTTCCAATTTTATTATTAAATTTTAAGTCCTTGATGACTAAAAGTCGAATATGTGTCGGTAGGTCGGTGCGAACGATTTAAAACAGTATGGTTCCGTGTATTGGGATTTTGAGTATTTTTGAGTGAAAAACTTTGAATAACTTATTTTTAACTTCAGTTCATTATTAAGTAGCGAACGCCCGCGACTTGTCCGCATGAACTCGAGTTTCCCGTGTGAATCACTTGTTTTCTCGTGGTGAAAGGATGTGAAAGAAGGACAAACAAACGTTAGAATTTATAATATATAGAATTAGTTTTGATCTAGTTCGCGAAAAATAATAATTCGAATTGATTATGTAAAAATATTCTCTGATTTTTTTGAGTAATTGAACAATGACTCCTTGTTGCTTACGTGAGTCATTGCAACTATAAATTCCAACTATAAATTTCACTGGATTGGACTTCTTTCTTCCCATTGCAAGAGTAGTAGGCAACTCAATTTCTCGTCATTTGTTTGTTTGGAATATCTTAAATAGTTATCGGTATCCCGACCATCTAGTAAATATTTGTCTATTCCTTCCAAATAACTTAAAACAATTAACACAAATTATGAAAAGTTACTTAAAAATGTTTATTCGTGACCTACAACCAAATCATAAGGGTTTCAAGTTAGACTACGCATCCAAAATTGCAGTTAATTTTTATTTACTGTTCTTTGGCACATGTCCCTCTTCGATTCTCGTCATTCGTATTAGTTCGGAATACGAAGATTACCGATTGGTATCCCGTACGTTTATCTTTCCATTTTGAATTTAGAAATAAGAAAGACACCAATATAAACTTCAATTTGCTGACTTTGTCGAGTCGATAAAACAGTCTATTACACGGCAAATTCAAAGGTTTTTTAAACTGCTAAAAATTCACTATCCGTGTTAGTATTTATATAGGTAGATTAAAATACAAAAATGTAACATGTCACTTCTGAAACCTAGTACTTGTCGTGGCTATGCGATGTTCGCCGTCTACCTTGCTCGATAACGAATTGAGTAACTTATATTACCTGCATTATATGTATTCACATATGTTGATATAAATCCTGTCATCAAAAAGCTGAAAAGCACTTCGAAATGTATTTTTCGCGAGGGATGGCAATAAACTACGAGTATACTTACTTCACAACTAACGAAGCCTTATTAATAAATACACGAGATACATTATGTACGTAGTTTAGTATTAATACTACCTAAAGATACAGTACGGTAACATTATAGTTAAAAATTCACACATTTTTCTCTAATAATCTACTAATAGGTTACTTTCAACCTTTCCTTAATCAACTGATCTCTTTCGACTTATGGTATGAAAGCTAGGTTCTCTTTTTTTATTTAATTGGGATTTTTAAAACAAAAGTATGTTCGATAGAATTACATAAATATTATTTATTATTCATTTAGATATTGCGCGCTGAGACAGAAAAGGGTCGAGCTCATAAATGAAATAGACTCGGCATGACAAAGCGAAGTAACGGTCTACTGACCGAGATAGGGTATCTATTACAGTGCAAGAAAAACTTGAATGAATGTACAGAAGCCATTTATTTGCCGACTGACCTTGCAGTTTTAGAAGAAAATCTTCAACAGTAATAATAATAATAATACTCCAGACAATTACACAGATTGTGTGACCCCAAACTAAGCAGTAAGCTTGTACTATGGGTACCACACAACGAACTCTGGGGGAGTTCCCAGTAACACCCAGACCCCAAGCCAATTTAGAAAAGTTCGTTTCCTAAATTGACCTGACCGGGGATCGAACCCGGGACCCTAGCTTGGAAAGCAGCTGCATATGCCACTGCGCCAACGGGCCAGTCGCATATGCAGCTGCATAAATAATATTTATGAAGAAAATAGGTAGGTAAGCAAAGTAATTGTTCTATAGATTAAATATATTTATTTTGAATACTTCCATCACTATTTTTTGCTTTGCTGTTATTAGGCAGTCAAGTAGCACAGTAAATTTATACTTATGTAAATAAAAATGACATACATACATACATACAAAGTTTTTCATTTCAGTTTAAAATTTGATATCAGAGCGTATTACGTGGATACTGTTATCTATTCTGTGGTCAGAGGATCATCTACTAAGATATTTAATTTTGAATAAGGGAGGAAATGATTCTTCATTTCCTCCGTGGCTAAAAAAGTTCTCAACGACAATATCCACAACATAACGACGAGTGCCTGTCAATCCTCACTATGATCCCGTATTATATTAATAAGTAGGTACAATCGTTATCATAAAACTCCTCCAATAGTGATAGCAGACTTTACTGAAGTTTTATAGGACTTCTTGGAAGATCGCGAGAGCTTCAGCTACACATGTTTATTTGGACCAATTCCATTCTTTTCACTTACTCAGAACTTTAAAACACAATATACTATCACTTTTGTACTTTATAACTCCTAAAAATGTAAAAAATCGAAAATGTAAATAAAATGACAACCTCATTTATTTATTTATATTTCTTAAGGCATTGGTAACAAGACCATCAGCCTAATGACGAAACTTCTGAAGAAACATTAATTGTCCCTAACACTCCTCCGGTAAAGTGATAGTAGGCTTTACTGTAGTTAAAAAAGGACTTCTTGGAAGAGCGCGAAAACTTCAGCTACACATGTTTATTTAGATCCTCTCCATTCTTTTCACTTACACAGAACTTTAAAACACAATATACTATCACTGTTGTACTTTAAAACTCCTAAAAATGTAAAAAAGAGACAATCTAAATAAAATGACAACCTCACTTCTCCCGTTCCCGCCAAAAAGTCCCTGACAACCTCATTTCTCCCGATCCTACCAAATAGTCCATTTTTTTTTATTCTCGTTAACGCGTCGTTCGCCCAGGCAATCAGCTAGTAACATTTTTCATACGATATTTTCGTTTGACTTCTTTGTCCGCGGAACAATATTTGTGTTCCTTATTTAAACTCATTTCTGCCCTCTATGAAAGTCTTTAAAAGAAAAGACCTATATTGGTTGCGCTTATCGAAGAGCCAATCTTCGTTTTTAAAATATATGGAATGAAAAACTAGTTTTGTACCTAACTAGCTTTTCGCTCGCAACTTCGCTCGCGTAGACTATAAGATTTCTACAGCTTTTCGACATTAAACCTACCCGTGGCCCGCTTCGCGCCTATACAAAGACATTCAGTCCAATCTGTACAAGCAGTGTACCTCCTTACTTCTTATTGTGATAATATTATATTTTCCCTTATGAAGTTTCGTGCCCCTTTTAAGTTTGCATTTTGAAAAACTTTTTTACGTGTTTGCTCGTTTGAGTTTCAAATGAATCTAATCAGAAAAATATTACCGCCCATACAAACTTTGCCACCTCCTTCAGATTTAATTTTTAAAATTTTAAAAACGCCGGATCATGTAGTACCAGCAGTGTAATGTGAAGAACATTAATACCAAGTTTCAAATAAAGACCATAAAAATAGTCCCGTACAAACTTTCACCACGCCCTCTTACACCCTTAGGTATTGAAGTTCAGGAATGCTTAAAACATAAACTTAGTATATACTTGGCGTATAGACGAACACAGAGCTCGTTGACCCATAACGATTTTTAATTTGTCAATGTCACCTATGAAATGAATGATTCTCTTGATTATTGCGATATGTAATATTACAAACACATACAGAACACGTAAGTATTATTGCAATATACAGTACTTTTTTGAAATAAAACAAGAATAACAAAATAATACAAATAAGTCAACAGCATTCTCCACAGCGTGACGACTTGTCGACTTACAATAGCGTCTCGTTTGCTGTCCCTTTCCTGCTCGTGTCACTATCATAAAAGATTACATTCTCACTCGCAATTTTTGTACGTCTATACGCCAGTAGATATATACTAAAGTTAAAAAATAAAACAAGAATAACAAAATAATACAAATAAGTCAACAGCATTCTCCACAGCGTGACGACTTGTCGACTTACAATAGCGTCTCGTTTGCTGTCCCTTTCCTGCTCGTGTCACTATCATAAAAGATTACATTCTCACTCGCAATTTTTGTACGTCTATACGCCAGTAGATATATACTAAAGTTTATGGCTAAAAATAAGTATATAATCAACAACCTCGCCTCCAAATTATCAAATGTCGAACTGTATATCCAAATATCGAACCTCCTTTTGGGGCTTACACAAGAGGCTCAATCGTCGTAAACTCTAGTAGAATAGAATGACAAATACCACGTGATCTACCGTAACGAATTTTAAATTGGTGGTCAAATGTTATTCGCTTTTTATTCAATCAAATGAAAGTAAAATCGTGTAAAACCGATTTCAAGCGTTTCATGGCAGGAGCTGTTGCCGCTTGTCTAGCCGCTCTACCTATTGAAGCTGGGCGATGATAGGTCATTCAGCTAGTCAGGAACCAGGCTTTGCTTTTACGAGTATAGGTAGGATATTTTTTATTATATTGTATAGACAGGTGTTACTTTGCGGAAATCCGTTTCACGTGATAAATTCCTAAAATCTTTAGCTATATTCACCGAATCTTTATTCGGTGCGGGTTAGCTGACTGAATTCTATCTCTGGTATATCCTGAGGATGCTTCGTTAAGAAGCGAAACACGTGTCGATTGGTGGTTTTTGGAGTTTGAGCGGAAAATAGCTAAAGATTTTAGGAATTTATCACGTATTTTTTATTAATGTTAACTTCTAAACAACTACACACTATTATCAGAAAATTTATTTTCACATCAACGAATGTGTTTGTATCGTTTTATAAGTACACAGATATATTTTATTTTACTTCAATGTAAGTAGGTACACATCCTCGTTTATTGTCTATAAAAAGGGATGAAATTTGGTTGCTCATCTTGTTTTACTCACGGAGCCGAATTCTCCCCTAAGTTTTTTTCTATAACGATTGCTGTAGGGTCTTTTCACCCATTGTTTATTTTCTGAACCATTTTAGAAGAAATAATTAATTTTGCGTTTCTATAGATAAACCAACAGGCTTTCTTTCGCATATGTTACGAGATTATTGATACGTAGTTAAATATGTACTTACGAGTATACCTACGTAATCTGATAAGAAAATATATTGATTTTAAATTATTTTTTTTCTAATTTGATGTAAACTATCTCATCTTTTGTTGTCTTCTAAATCATTTTCGGTTTTAAGTTAGGAAGTCTTTGTTTCCTGTTCTGATTTAATTAGGGTTCAAATTACATCAGTATAAAATAAAAAGTCGATACAGCACAAGTGTATTTTTTAATTACACACTGATGGCTCCGTAGCCATATATATCTATTACATTTCTTCACAATAATATTGTCTGTTTAAACGTTTTTATTTTGAGCTAAAAATGCGGAGTGTTGGCAATAGTAAGAGTCAAAAATTAAATTAATTAAATTAAATATTTTCAAAACGTGTTTCGCCTCTTAACGAAGCAACGAATCCGAATATTTGGTGCTGGTTAGCTGACCGAGTCTGATCTCTGGAATATGCTGAATACTGGTAATTAATAAACATTCAAAATATTATTTTATTATATAAACTTTTAAAATTTCGCGTCGCATTATAAGATATATCTAAAACGGGAAATTTAACCTTTTTATTCTGGCTTGACGTAGTGACCGAGTTGCATCGACCGTGGTCTCAAGCAAAATTTGCTTCAGTTGTTTTCAAATTTCCCGTTTTAGATATTTTATTATGTCTATATCAATAATAAGCTTCTCTACCAGTGAAAATTTTTGCAGATTTTAATACTAATTAACAGGGCACAGTTCACAATGTAAAATTAAAATCCTCTCCTCTAAAGTATTTTTTAGTAGACTATAAACTATACTACTACTTACCGAGAAGTGAGCCACCTGACCAAAACAGAAAAGTTTAGTTCATATTAAAAATAACCATGGATCGTTTATAGTTTTCCGTTTCAAAATTAGTAAATGAAACACTTATGGGATTAATACAGAATTCCAATTTATGGAATTATTTTATAACTTATGGATGGGTCCGTCTGTCTGTCTAACAACTATATTTCTAAGAGACTATAAGTAATTACTAATTATTAGTCTGCGAGATTATTACAATCTCGTAAATAACTCAAACCTAGTAGTTGTCGTGGACTCACCTAATCTTTATATACTTATTGTACTTAATAGTTGATGCCTGTGTTAATTATCATGTAACTTCTGAACGACTTGACCTGCTGAGGACAGTTTCCGATCCGATATGTAGTGCTGTAGTTATCAAATTCTATATTCGAAACCGCGTGAGACCGCAGGGCGTATATCTAGTATTTAATAAAATACCTTCGGAGACTTTTAAACTAAATTACAGCTTTTTTTATTTATTCTTTAACTTTAGTTACTAATAAAAAGGAGCATTCTCTTTTCTTCTATAAATTTTTAACTTACTGTACAATAATAGCTTTATCAAGAAATTATTATATTTATTTTGAATAAATGAATAATACTGGTAATTATTCAGATCTGCTTGAGACCAAGGCTTGAAACCTACACACTTGAGAATAACGACCTGTTGTCTAGGCAACGAGTAGTTAAATAGAAATCGAAATATAAGTAGACAAAGAAAAATAAGTGGGTAAGTTATAAAAACGAGGTTGGTATAATATTGTGTACTTCTACAAAAATAAGATATATAGATTTCAATAACAAGAAGATTCCAGGTACATATTGTAGTACATAAGCTGTCAGGTCATCTTAGACCATGCAGGGGCCCACGGCCACAAAATTTGGGGGCCCTTATAGAAAGCAAGAAAAACGTAAACACAAACAAAAAAAAGTTCTTTTTAACACCAAACGAAAAAGAAACGTGTTACAAATTTAATGTCGTTGTCTGTCTGTCTTTATGTGTTCGTCTGTGGTCTTTGAATTTGCAATTTTTTAAATTTCTAATTTTATTTAATGAAGTTGTTGGTCATAACGATTAGCTCTATCTGTAAAAGTTAAATAATAATATGTTTACAGTTTTTTAACCGACTTCAAAAAAAGAAGGAGGTTCTCAATTCGTCTGTATGTTGCTTTTTTTGTTTTTTTTTTTGTGTGTTTGTTACCTCATAACTCCGTCATTTATGAACCGATTTCGAAAATTCTTTTTACGTTTGGCAGGTAATACTGCAGAGGTGGTCCTATTTATATTTCACCGATATTGGAGCTTGGACTTCGAAGATACACTAGATAACACGATCTGGTTGTAACCTTTATTTATATTGACGATTCTCTTATATATCGTTGCGCTCCGGAATTAGAATAAAGTTAATTGTAGACCTGCCCTAGATATTTATTTAGGTCAAAACCACTCAAAAGTGAGAAATAAAAACCCGTATAATTAAATTTGACAGTTATTGAAGTCGGTGCCAAATCAATGTGCAACAACATAAAGTCTATTAGTTTGGTGGGCTTGGCACCGACTTCAGTAACTGTCAAATTTAATTATATGGGTATGTGTATCGTATTTATAAAGTTATTTTAATTGTACTTAAGTTTTGATTAGTAAAGGATAGTTACTTTATACTTTTCAGTGTTTTTTTTTGGAGGCGATTTAATTTTTTTTAATAAAAATTTTTTACGAATTAAAATTACGTTGACGGATTATGAATAATGGATATTGTATTAGGTCGTCTTTCTGAATATTAATTTTTTTTTCCTAGCTTTAAACTCTAGCTATTTTCCGCTCAAACTCCAAAAACCACCAATGGACACGTGTTTCGCCTCTCAACGAAGCAACGAATCCGAATATTTGGTGCTGGTTAGCTGACCGAGTCTGATCTCTGGAATATCCTGAAGACGCTTCGTTGAGAGGCAAAACACGTGTCGATTGGTTGTTTTTGGAGTTTGAGCGGAAAATAGATAAAGGTTTTAGGAATTCATCACATGAAATGGATTCTCGCAAAGTAACACCTGTATCTATACAACACTGGATTTTTTTTCATTCCTCTGTTGTATGGAGCGCCACCCCTAATTTCACTTTTTTTCAAAATTTCACAGTACCATTATATAGGGGTTCGTAGAATACAGCTACATAATAGTGCCGATAGTCTCCAAGTAAAATAGTTGTGAGATACGGACAGACAGACAGGCAGGACGAAATTATAAGTATTCCGTTTTTTGCTATTTGGCTACGGAACCCTATAAACCACCAAACGCCATTCCATGAAAAAAAACAAAAAATTCTGTATTCCACAGATTATAAACAATGTACATATTACAATATAACAAGAACCTCGCGTGGATAGTGTTGCTATTATTACAATAGAGTAAAAAGCAATGTTTTTGAACTGTTCATTCCATTGGATAAAAATACATATTATATTATGAGCATGAATTTTGGCATTTCGAGGTTCCCATCAAGTCGTGGGTCTTGGGCTCGTGCCCCACGCACAAATGGTGGCCCAAAGACGGACATGAATAAATTTTAAAAGTCGAGTTAGTTTTGAGAACATGGGTTTTAAAACTAATTATAAATATGCAATAGATTACTTTAAGTTAGTTTTTTAACACTTTTTCAAAAATAGTGTAAAAATCGCTTGTTTCCTAAGCACATCTACAATTCCAATCTAGTGGTAGATCTATGTTCCAAAGACATCACTCGCACAGATAACCACTAATAGATATTGCCTTTTACACGTCGCGAATTGTTAGACTGAAAGATATATGGCGTAAGCCTTTAATAGATAGCGATGGGAATATCTGTCGGTACACTCAATGTTTTGAGACTGTTGAACTGTTGCATTTAACAGACATAAGAACTAAAGAAATCTTTGTTTGTTAGAACTTTAAACTATTTTTTATTATTTTTGGACTTCACTAGTGAAAAATTAATATACAATTTTTGTAAATATATATGTGAGATGGAGACTCTTTCGGGCGTTCTGGAAGAACGCCCGAAAGTATTTATTAGTATTTTAGGCTGCAAAGGTTGGTTTGACAAACATAGGTCGTTAAAACAAGAAAGACTATGGTAGCCATGTTCGACACAATATTTATTAGTAGTGTAGATGTGTGATCACTCGGAATTTTTTTGAATGTGGACATTGATAGTGGTGTGCATATTGAAAGAAAATTATCAGATTCGCGTTATGTGAGATAAATATTTTTCCATATAAAAAAATCTTAAAGACAAACTTTATTTTTTGTTTGGTAGTAATTTTACAGACAAATAAAAAAACTATGCGACAAACTGTTTCGCGGTGTACAACTAACACGTGGGCGGTTTAATTTTTTTATGTTTTTTACATGACAATGACATAAACCTGAAAAAATTATAACTACCTAAGTATACCTAATGTTACTTCGAAGATAGATACTGCTGTCTCAACTCGATCAATAACATAATATGTTTAATTGTTGAAATAACTTTGACCTACAAACAGACTCTGAAGTATCTCTACAAGCTTCACTTCACACTTCACAAACCCTAAAGAAGATTTTAATAACACATTTCACTAATATAATTTATGCAATATAAATAATATAATATAATTTAACAACATTAAAAAATTTGGTATGTAATTAACGTTTTACACAAAACGTTTTTCGGCTCCCCTTATCTACCAAACTGCTAGCTGTAGTATTTTGAAATATTTAAAGAATATAAAACCTTATCTAAACTTTACAAGAAAAGTAGTATTTTATTTGGTTTTGGGGGATTTTACCCCGTTATCGTTATGATAAAATAAAACACATTTACAGCTTAAAAAAGATATTACCCTCTCTGTACTCGCACTTAGGAGTTGATCATGTTTTATGCAGCGTATATTTAATTGATAGCCATATAGGAATAACTAACGACTCGCCCCGGCTTTTTACGGGTAGCAGAGCCATTTTGGACAGGACTTTCGTAAAATCCGTTCTTAGTGATTGTCTTCACCGCGAAAGGACTAACTATATGCTAAATTTTAAGTCAATCAGACCTATTAGTTTCGGAGATCTCGGGATGAGTCAGTCAGACAATAAGTGGTATTTCGCTTATAATAGGTATAAGATAGATTATGCATGTTTTTATATATTTTTTAAAACATTGCCAGGTTTATTTTGTGTACAAACAGAACATTATTCTAAAAGTTATACTTCTCATTATTATAACGTAATAAAATCCTTGCAAAATATTTTAAAAAACATCATGAAGACTATGTCGATCGTTTTATAAAGACGTTCTTCTTGTAAACTAGTCTTTGATTCTATAATGACGGAGTAAGCTACCTACGCATAATATCACTAAAGAAGGCGAAGCTATTTGGTGGAAAACTTAGATAAGCCGTCTAACAGACCAAACCTTTCCATGGGCCTGTCATCAATCTTTATTAGATGTTGAAAGTTCGAGTAACTCCTAAACTGCTAAAATACGTTTTGATCGATTAATTTACCACTTTGCAATTTATTCTAAAAGGAGATTCGGAAACTAAAAATGGTTAGCTTCTAAACTTTGTTAAAACACAAGTCGATAACATTTTGCGCTGTCGGTCTTCAATTTTATTTTGATCTAATTATATTAATAATTTAAAATAATAAAACACAAAGACATTGAATTTCTTTCTCTAAAATTGAAACATTGAGTCGATAAAATCTAATACAATATTAAAAAATTTAAAAAACCCCCGACCCAAAAAAGACCTATAAAAAGAAAGAAAATAATATGTTCCGATAGGCCCTTGAAGTTTATGTTTAGTTGTAATATAAATAGCAGTAAGTAATAATATATCCAATTGTGGTCGCATCGGGGGACCGCTAAGGTTTCTTATGTTATCGTTTTTGGTTGTATTCTGTTTTTACTTTATTTACTTAGTGGTATATTACCCCACATTCACACAAACACTATCCACGGGACGATACACGAAATTTAAACCCTGTCACTATCTATCAACTTTTCATTGAGATCAATCCAATGAGCCCAAACACGATACCTCTGTTGTAAGTTGGTGAAGAGTTGGGTATGCTGCTGATTCCAGATAATGCTGCAGCATTAGGTTAAGGTTATTATGATACTAAATTTCGAATCAATTTCAGACCAGTAGAAGTTGCTCACATCCCTTCAACAACTAGAAAAGAGCTGATAATCTTCAAATGACTGAACAGATTTTTTTGAATCATGGTTAAGAAGACTCTCGATCATGTCACCTTTCAAACAAAAGAAAAACTAAACCAAAATCAGTTCATCTGTTATGTCTGGCGCTACGGTGCCACATACAGACACAGATACACACTTATAACTCTTTTTGCGTAGGGGTTAATAAAGAACAAAAAAGAACGTTCAAGCGAATATTTTAATATGTTAGTCGATCTTAAGTTCTACCTGAATAAATGGAAAGTTATGATTACCTGCAAAACCTTCATAGAAATAATTAATTTTGTCTATTTTTAGCATTTCATTACGCTGTCGAACTGTTATTCATCAAAAGTAAACAAAAAACATTATATTGTTCTTTATTCGCCTCTGCAGAGCGTGAGATTAGGTTTATGTACAATCACAATTTTTTTTTTATAACTTAATTCTCTTTCTCAGTTTCTACTGAATCTAATACGTCTGTGACATGTAAAGGTTAATCAAGTACACGATCAATAAAATCTTCAGTAGTTGACATCGACCTAGAAGCTGACAATGTAGAGCTAAAAATTTGTCACCTAAAGAGTAGTCAATTGTTACAACCAGGTTGTCTGATTTGCGAATTAAATATTTGAACACTTCATTAAAAACGCGTTTATTATGAAATCACTTATTGAAGTTATATCGGACAATATTTATGTGCTTTATTTCAAGTATGATAATTAACTTGTGATGTCTGATGTGTGACGAAGTTTTCGTTTGCGATTGCTTGTCTTGTAGGTCTATTCTGGTACTTTTCTGGTATAATGTACATAACTCTTCTCTTTTATAGATAGTGGTAAGGTGGCAACTCGTTTCATATTTGTAGAAACATTTTTTCCATTCTCATACAAAAAAGTTGTGTATATCTGATGTCAAATTTCTGTCGTCTTATTGCTGTCCCAAGAAGCACTCTTCAGTAAAGTGATAGTAGGCTTTACGGAATAAAATGCCAACTTCACTTCCTGCCCTCTTGGCAAATAAGGAGATCCTTTTATTTGGAACGAATAGGGGCAAAGGTTTATTGTCGTATTGTTGTAATTTATTATGAAATCACTTATTGAAGTTATATCGGACAACATTTATGTGCTTTATTTCAAGTATGATAATTAACTCGTGATGTCTGATGTGTGACGAAGTTTTCGTTTGCGATTGCTTGTCTTGTAGGTCTATGGTAGCTGACGATTAAGCCGCAGCTGTGGTAGGTACTTTTCTGGTATAATGTACATAACTCTTCTCTTTTATAGATAGTGGTAAGGTGGCAACTCGTTTCATATTTGTAGAAACATTTTTTCCATTCTCATACAAAAAAGTTGTGTATATCTGATGTCAAATTTCTGTCGTCTTATTGCTGTCCCAAGAAGCACTCTTCAGTAAAGTGATAGTAGGCTTTACGGAATAAAATGCCAACTTCACTTCCTGCCCTCTTGGCAAATAAGGAGATCCTTTTATTTGGAACGAATAGGGGCAAAGGTTTATTGTCGTATTGTTGTAATTTATTATGAAATCACTTATTGAAGTTATATCGGACAACATTTATGTGCTTTATTTCAAGTATGATAATTAACTCGTGATGTCTGATGTGTGACGAAGTTTTCGTTTGCGATTGCTTGTCTTGTAGGTCTATGGTAGCTGACGATTAAGCCGCAGCTGTGGTAGGTACTTTTCTGGTATAATGTACATAACTCTTCTCTTTTATAGATAGTGGTAAGGTGGCAACTCGTTTCATATTTGTAGAAACATTTTTTCCATTCTCATACAAAAAAGTTGTGTATATCTGATGTCAAATTTCTGTCGTCTTATTGCTGTCCCAAGAAGCACTCTTCAGTAAAGTGATAGTAGGCTTTACGGAATAAAATGCCAACTTCACTTCCTGCCCTCTTGGCAAATA
Source organism: Zeuzera pyrina (assembly GCA_907165235.1). Taxonomy (NCBI): domain Eukaryota; kingdom Metazoa; phylum Arthropoda; class Insecta; order Lepidoptera; family Cossidae; genus Zeuzera; species Zeuzera pyrina. The sequence goes on along the minus strand of OU015625.1, from coordinate 17,933,893 downwards.
AGGAGATCCTTTTATTTGCAACGAATAGGGGCAAAGGTTTATTGTCGTATTGTTGTAATTGAGAAAAGGTCTATTCAGTACTGATAGACGGCGTTGATAATCCGCCGTTCGATCTTTGTAACTTTTATTTTAATATAAATAACTAATTTTTAGAGAAAGTGTCAGGCAATCAAATAAAGTTTTACCTTCAAAGGCACAATGTGTAATAATGCTAAATATCCATACTAATTTTATAAATGCTGTTTGTTACATTTTGACGGCTAAACTGCCAATCCGATTTTGATGAAATTTGGCATAGAGATAACTCGAGACCAGGGGACGGACGCAAGCTAATTTTTTTTATCAAAAATTTATCCCTAAGGGAGTGAAATGGGGGATGGAACTTTGTATGGGAAATGCTAAACCGCTGAAATGATTATGATGAAATTTGGTACAGAAAGAGTATAATATGTCCGAAGACAGACGTAGGCTAGATGTAGTATTCTTTTCAAAAAACTACCTCTAACCCGGAAAAGCTATGGAAAAGTTTTCCACGCGGACGATGTTGCAGGTACACCTAGTACATTATAAATAGGTAAGTATGTAAAGTGAAACAATACAAACAATACGTCGATTATAAGAAATATTACGTGAACTCTATTTTATTAATTAATAATTTTATTTACTGTAAAGCAGAGGCAGAGATTTTACCAATACAATAAATGGTCTCTATCAATGAGACAAATGATTATTATCAATAGCTTATTTGTGAATATAATAATCAATGGAAATACACATATCGCTTGCGGACCCCACATCCCGCAGAGCGTAGGCAATTGAAACATCCCTGTCCCCGAGGAGAGACTATTCTCTAACAAAACACCGCAACATCTAAATTGCCTCTAGCGACGCGTAAAAAGCAATGAAAGCATTTTCACATGACCAGTTTTCGTTTCACCAACGCCCCTCAGTTCCCTAGAGGAATTCGTAATAGTACCTACCTCTGTGCACTCCCTAACGCATGCCCGTGGGATATAAGCGCCCCATGATGCACTCGTCCCTTTCGATGATTGTATTGTATTTTTTACTAAAGCGCTCAGACAATCTAATATCGTTGCTATTTCGAGTTAATCATGAGTGAAAGGAAACATGTTGCATATAGTAAGATCTCGACAGAGAAAAACAATATATAAATGTCAAGAAAAACCTCAAAAGCGAACAGCATATGGTTTTTTTTTTCATAACTAAAAATACTACAAAATATGAAGCTACAAAACGAAAACAATATTAAGTATAAAAATTCTTATTCTAATTATGCGTCCGCGACGCATTTATTAATTTGTTGACTTAACTATCAAAGTATAAGCCTTCCACAAGGCACATAATAGTAAAATATGATTTCATTTAAAGATTTTTATGTGTCCGCGAGACGAGAACTGAGTTTTCGTTGTGAAGGAAGTTCAATTTACACGAAGAGTTTATCGTCTACATAATGTTGTGATGATTAATGAAGTAATATAAAAAAATGGAACCATATATAATAAAATATATGTGTAATGTATGTAAAATGTAAAGTATGATAGCGCACGATATCGTGCTAGTAGTGGAAAAGAACTGTCTTGTCGTACAATAAGCCATCTCTATAGATAGCTATTGTCTCTTAGATATATACATACTGTAACATTTTTTTTTTCTATTGTACCTTTTTTATGAGCTTAGAGGTTGTCAGAGAAATTAATTGTAGAACTGGCAAGTTAAAAATTTAAATATGTTTTTTGGAAGAATAGAACAGAATTTTGAAGAATACAAAGAAAACAAAAACGTGGAGAAGAAGAAAGGATGTGATGGAGTGAGGACAAGATTTTTTTCCTCGAAATGATATTCTATTTGATTATAAAAACAAAGATGATATAACGAGTTCAGTAAAAGTCGGAAAATTGACATGATTTAATGAAAATAATCAAGGCAAAAACTCCATAACCAAAAATGGTAAATAATTACTGTTAAAACAGTATATATGTTTATTTTGTCACCTCGCCGACACATATCTAATAAGAGTGTCGAGATTTATATAGAAGATTAAAGAATTATGAAAAGGTGGTTTAAAATTTGAAGACATAGTACGAGAGTGAGAGTGAAATGTGGAACAGTAATATCTAATATAAGCCAATAGTTAGTGTTTTTTTATCATATGTAAATTATAATTTAAAAGGTGAATGTAAAAGGTATTTATATTTAATTTTATAAACTCCACACCACACCATCACACCCACTTTTATACTTTTCTGTTGTTTTTTTCATTTTAAAATTAATATTGTTTTTCTTTTTAAATTTAATTATATTTTCTTTTCAAAAGGAATTTTATTTTTAAAATTTCCGATAGTTTCAAAATTTATTTTATCCATTCCCTTTTCGTGGCATCCGGGTGGGAATGGTATATACGTACCATATCCTCACGATATACCCTTAACGGCGTAATCAGGGTGGACAGAGCGCCAAGAATCGCGGTTGTAACATACCTCTTCGACTAATCATTCTCCTCACACATTTTCGTCTTAGTATGTGAGTGCTGTAATCTTTTATATAAAAATCCAGTGTATGTGTTTTCGTAATTCTTCTCCTAAACGGCTCACCGATTTTGATGATATTTTTCTGCTATGGGGTCACCTGCTCATCTCAATGGTTCTTAAGTATAGACCCGGCTATAGCTATGGACCCGGCAGGTGGCGTTGTTGTCGAGATCGAGAAATTTTTTTACGATAGTGAAAAATTTTTTTTGTCACTATTTCTGTCTATCAGTTTGTGCGTTTAGTTCTTTTAAACTACGCAACCGATTTGCATGCGATTTTTGTTATCATTTAGAAAATTTCTTCCAGAGGGTCTTTGTATAATAGGTACAATATATTGTAATAGGTCCCGCCCAAGTGAAGCCGGCGCGGGTCGCTAGTATACATATAAAATGGGTTTACGAAAAATAACATCTAAGCTAATGCAATATAAGTAAACATACTACATTATTAACTCACTAAGATTAAGTGGTACTTTTAAATATTTTCTAGACAAAATAAGTAGATATCTACTTATTGGACGCTTTAATAATAATTTTCCGTTCAACGATTTTTTCGCCACGATTTTATGGTCCACGATTGTTGTGAATGCGTTAATGTGTATCTACTTACTTACTATGTAGATAGCCTATGTACGCGTAGCTGCGACTACGCCGTGTACGATCGACAATAAACCAGTGTTCTACCACTTGTCCGTTCCGAACCGGCGTTCGTTTCACTTGTCTGTTACGTTTGCTTAGATATAACATTGGTGACGATTACCCAGAAACGAAAAACTTTTATAAATATTTAAATAAAAATGTCACAATTTGGTATTTTAACTACTTTTAACTATAATTCCAACACTTGGAATTCGTAGTCGTAGTAGTCGTAGTAGTAGTAGTAGTAATTTAGTAGTAGACGGAAGTCGCCTTGGGCAATAGTTCATAGCAAACGACATCAACAAGACGAGTGATGCTACAGGAATAAGAAGGCTAGCAATTTTGCTAAGCGCACTCAGCGATGAGATCTATTACAAGCTTGCAGTGGATTTATCCTTACCCAAAGAGCTGCAAGAGGTGTCATACGAGGACATCGTCATATTGTTGGACAACCATTTTTATCCGAAGCGTTGTGGATTCGGCGAGAAATATAATTTTTATGCAGCATTGCAGCAGCCAGGGGAGACTCATGCCCAATGGGCAGTAAGATTTCGCGGCTTGACAGCGTATTGCGAGCTTAGTAAAGTGGAAGAAGCGTTACGTGAGCGTTTTGTGATGGGTATGTTACGCGGGCCGGAAATAGACAAGCTCTTTGCCCAGGATTTCAAGGAACTGACACTAACGATAGCGGTCGAGCTTGCTGCTTCCGTACAGTGTGCTCGTGCAGATGCTGCCGCTACTGCGATGGTTCAGCCGTCTTACAACTCGGCTTCGGAGCAGCTGTGTAAAACATCAAAGGATTCCACAAATAGTAATAAAAATGTTGGTGGTAATAAGTGTCAAGTGTGCGGTCGTTTTAATCATAAGTCAACTGAGTGCCGATTTGTGAAATATAAGTGCAATAAAAAAGGTCATCTGCGGAAAATGTGTACGAGTGTAAACTACCTACAAACGGATAATGTGCATGACGACGGCGATGATGGTAAGGTATTTAGTATTCGATCGGACGGAGGGAAGCCTATGACAGATCACCATCAATAATGTACAATTAAAATTCGAAATCGACAGCGGATCGGCTGTTACGGTGATTTCTGATGATACTTATAAAAATATTATAGTACGGTGCCATTGTCGCCAACAAAAAAATAGTTGTTGTTATATAGCGGTAATAAAATAAAATGTGTCAGGGTAGCATGTTTACCAGTGATGTACATGGGGCGCACACATACGCTCGATGTATACAATGTAAATAGTACGTAACGGCGGGCCGCCGCTTCTAGGCCGAGATTTTTTGTCACTGTTCCCATTAGAATTATTACCGTGCGATTATTTAAGTATATGTTTACGCGTTACAAAGAAGTATTTTCGAATGAATTGGGCAAGTTCAATAAATACAAAATTAAATTACGGTTAAAAGACAATTCAAAACCAATATTCTGTAAAGCTCGGCCAATTGCGTTTGCACTGAAGGATAAAGTGAAATCGATCGATTGATAGAGTTGGGGGTCCTTGCTCCAGCAAATACGTCAGAGTACGCGCCACCTGTAGTCCCTGTGTTGAAGCACGATGGTTCGGTTAGACTGTGCGCGGACTATTCTATTACTATAAATAGGCAATTAATTGTTGACTAGTATCCGTTACCGACAATTAATTAATTGTTTTCTGAATTACACGATAGACAATTTTCTAAGCTCGATCTCTCCATGGCCTACAATAAATTTTTGCTTGACGAAGAATCACAAAAATTACCTGTATTAACACTCACAAGGGCTTATTTAATTATACACGAATGGTTTTCGGTCTTACAAGCGCACCGTCTATTTTTCAGCGCGCCATAGAAAATTTATTGTCTGGTATGGATGGTGTTTTGTCTTTTTGATGTTATATGTATTACAGGAAATAATCCAAATCAACACTTAGATCGCTTGAACGCTGTTCTGCAAAAATTGCAGGACGCTGATTTAAAACTACAAATAAATATGTGAATTTTTAAAGAATGAAATTAATTACTTGGGATCTGTTATACTTAGTCAAAAATGGCCTAAGAAAGTCTTCGCTATAAACAAACGCTATTTTAAATGCCCCCATTCCTACTGATGTAAATCAATTGCAATCATTTCTCGGTCTCGTTAATTATTATAGAAACTTTGTTCCAAATGCATCCAGTATTCTCAGTCCATTGTGCGATTTGTTAAAAAAAAATGTTAAGTGGAACTGGTCAAAATTACATGACTACGCTTTTAAAAAAATTAAAACCTGTTTAGCGTCAGAACAAGTACTGGCTCACTTTCATCCCAAAGCTAAAATAATTTTAACAGTAGACGCCTCCCCCAACAGCTTAGGGGTCGTTTTGTCTCAAATAGATAATGATAGCGTTTGCCTCTCGACCCTAAATGCAGCTGAAAAACGTTGTGTAAATTCAGAAAGAGGTGACTGCGATTATTTTTGGAATTCGCCGATTTCATCAATATCTATACGGTCGGGCAATCCCCTTAACGTTACGTAGGTACCGACCATAATCCACTTATTTCTATTTTTGGTTCTTATCACGGAATTTCGGAACTATGTATTGTCATGTTTTTGAGATTCATTTGTATAACGTTTTGTTTCTTTTCTTCTATTTTGTTTTCTGTACTATTAAGTATCTCTCACTCTCTTTATTGTAATTGTACCTACGCAACTTTGTAAATTCTGCTGTGTAATTTTTAACTGGTTTCTCGCGATACAGGCGAAGCCTAGTGCGGGGATCCCTGGTAATTCTGTTAAAAATTGTGATACCCTAGATATTTATTTAGGCCAAGGACACTCAAATGGGAAAAATAAAAAAAATATATAAAAAAATTAAACAGACTTCAAAAAAAACACAAAGTGAAAAGTACGAAATAACTATCCTTTACTTAATTAAAATTTAAGTACAAAAATAACTTTATAAATACAATACAAATACCTATATAATTATTCGTAAATCTTTATTTACATTAACAAAAAGTACATACATATGTTAATATTTACAAACTTAAAACTACACATTATCTTAAATAATAAACTTCCTCAAAGTTGCCGCTTAGAAAGCTGTCATTGCTCAAGGTACCCAGCAGACTGGCAGCATTGCCTTTTTGAATAGCCAAACTGATTCGTTGGCGGAATAAAATGCCAGCCCGGCCGTCTCCGGAAGCCTCGACCAGTCTCTTACAAATATCAGAAACCTATATAACCTATATAATTAAATTTGAAAGTTATTGAAGTTGGTACCAAATCGATGTGCAACAACGGAAAGTTTACTAGTTTGGTAGGCTCGGCACCGATTTCAGTAATTGTCTTTAATTATATAGATATTTGTATCGTATTTGAAAAGTTATTTTTGTACTTGAATTTTGATTATTAAAAAGTAGTTATTTTGTACTCTTCAGTGTTTTTTTTCTCAAGTTGGTTTAATTTTTTTGATAATATGATATCAGCATATAAGTACATACATACATACATACATATCCTCACGCTGTATCCCTAACGGGGTAGTCAGAGAGGACGGAGCGCCAAGCGTCGCGGTTCTTACATACTTCTTTCGCTTCCTCAAATCTCATCATTCTCCTCACACATTTTCGCCTAGGTATGCGAGAGCTTTTGACATTTCCGTCTGCTAACACTCTGGCTATTTGATTTTCATAAGTCAGCCTTGGTCTTCCTTGCCTTCTTTTACCACTCACTTTCGCTCTGTATATTTTCTTCGTCAGTCTTTCATCACTCATTCTTTCTATGTGCCCGAACCATCTAAGCATTCCTTTCTTCATTTTTACAATAACACTGTCGTGCGACCCTATCATACTGCGTATCTCCTCATTGCTTATCCTGTCCGCAAGGGTGACACCGCACATCTTTCTAAGAGATCGCATTTCTACTGCATTTATCATACTTTCACTCGATTTCGGGCATATCCAGGCCTCACTACCGTACAATAAAGTTGGCACCAACACCGCATTGTGGATCGCCATTTTGGCAGTGTTGGATATATTCACACTATCTGCTAATGTGGACAGAGCACCATTCACTTTATTGCCAGCTGCTACCCGTCTCTCCACATCCAAGTCACATCTTCCATTCCTCGAAAACGCACTCCCCAGGTACACAATTTCATTCACTTGTTCTAGACATTTTCCATTTACCCAAATATCACATTTCGTTTTTACCTCTTCCCTTTCAAACACCAGAACCTCAGTTTTGTTCACATTCATATTCAATCCTTTTACTTCACATTCTTCTTTCATGCACGTGACTAGTGCCTGCAACTCGGCTTCTGATGGTGCTATAAGCACGGCATCGTCAGCGTACAATAGGCAGTTTACCACTGTGTCAACACATAACATACCACTAATACTATCTTTCATTTTCTGGAGGCAACTGTCCAAATACAGCACGAACAGCCAGGCAGACATCACGCAGCCCTGTCTGACGCCTGAACAGACATCAAACCAGGGCGACGTGTCACCCTCTATCCTTACACAAGCTCTGTGGCCGCTATACAATGACCTCACAGCCCGTAGTAAGGAGCCACGCCATACTCAGGCAGAAGACTCCACAATTTCTGTCGCATTACTCTATCGAATGCTTTTTCTAGATCCACAAAAGCGCAGAAAACTTTCTGACCTATAGCCAGAAACTTCCCCACGATAACGCGATGCGAGAAAATCTGAACCATACAACCTCCACCGTTCCTAAAACCACCTTGCGCCTCCCACAAATATCTTTCTGAAACGCCTTTCATACAGTCAATTCAGTCAATACCTTAGTATACACTTTACTTGCTAAGCTGACCAAGCTGATGGCCCTGTAGCACGCGCAGTCCAAATGAGAACCTTTCGTTCCCTTTATAGAGTACTATGACTGCGGTGCGCCAGTCCTTTGCAACCTCCCCCTTCTGCAAACAAAGGTTGCAGAGTGCACAGAAGGCATCCCAGACCCTAGGACCACCATACATGATCATCTCAGCAGTCACGTCATCAATTCCCGCAGCCTTTCCACATTTCAAACTTCTTATCACTTTCTCGATCTCTTTCATACTAACGACTTCCTCCAGTCCCTGACCCGAGTGTGGCAATTCATTAGAATCGCTCTCAGTATCAGAGACGAAGTCGCCACTCTCATACAGTTTTCCATAGTATTCACTCCATCGCTGCAGAACATCTTTTTTATCTGTTAGCCAGTTGTTTTCTTTCGAACGCACTTTATTCATTCTGCATGGTGCCGGGCCACTTCGGTACTTACGCACTTCTTTCCAAAATGATTTGGAATTTTCCTCGAAGTTGTCCGACATCCTGTTTTCGTCTAACATCCTACACCTTTCACGCTTCTCTTTCACTAGTGCTTTCGTTTCTGCTTTCTGCACCTTATATCTATCTTTCATCAAATTCTTCATACCACAGTCTTTTTTTGTAGCAAGGTAGTCTCGCCATGCTTTCTTCTTCTTATACATAGACTCTTTCACCTCATCATCCCACCACACATCACGCTTTTTACCGTTCCCAATCTTATTCGTTCCACACACTTCTTTTGCAGCCTCGATCATACTATCCCTAAGGTTCTGTAAACATTCTTCAACATCCTCGCTCATCACTTTCAATCTATCATCAAGCTTACCGGATACTACTCTTTCATATTCATTCCTGGTAGTCGCATCTTGCAGTTTCCAGCTTTTGATGCGACAAACCGCTGCAGGTTTGGACACTACGCGATGTCGCCATGCTGCAAACAGACCCCTTATTCTGGCTATCACCAGAAAGTGGTCCGTTCCCAGATCGGCTCCTCTATGCACTCTTGTGTCCATAACCGGCTTCTTGAGCCTGTTAGTTACCAGGAATAAATCAATCATACTTCTCTCATGCTTTCTTTCCCAAGTGTACTGATGGATCCTTTTGTGCTTAAATACGGTATTAGCAACAAAAAGATCCTTTTCCATACACACGCCTAACAGAATCCTACCAGCATCATTCACTCTCCTATCTCCATATTTGCCTAGGACAGTCTCAAATCCAGTTCGAGCTGTCCCGACCCATCCATTCATGTCTCCACACAAAATAATTCTCTCATTCTCTTCAACCGTCGCTAGAACTTCTCTAACATTCTCCCAAAACCGCTCTAGCTCACCCACGCCGACGGAGGACACTGGAGCATACACCGCCAAAATAAAAATTCTCGTCAACCCCATCTTGAGGCGCACCCAGAGCAGTCTAGGGTTTACACATTTATACTCAGTCATACAATTAACCAAACGAGAGGACAGCAAAACTCCCACCCCCTGGCATCCTCTATCTCCAAGTGGTACCCCTGACCACAGAGCGATGCCCCCTCCGGGCAAGTCACTGCCCCTTCGCTTGGTTTCACTAAAACATAACACATCCAGTCTTTTCTCTTCCATAATATCAATCACTTCATTCATCTTCTCTTCAATCCCACCTTTCACATTCCACGCAGCTATTCTGCACTCCTTCCTCCACTTCCCGCCGCTAGGTGCACAGCGTGTTGGATGGCGGTCCCCAACGCCGAACTGCACTTTGCTTACACCAGCGGGGACACACTCGTGTCCGTCGCTTTCGGGGGACGCCCTAGCATTTAAATCTGCGTTGTCCCGCATGGTAAGCATAGTAGAGGAATTGCAGCCCTGAAAAGGACTGGCAGGGGTCGCGACGAGCACGCTTCCTCAGTTGACCCCCTATCCATACTATATATCCATACTAATATCCATACTATCCATACTAGTCCATACTTCCATACTAATATTATAAATGCGAAAGTCTCTCTGTCTGTCTGTCTATCTGTCTGTCTGTTCCGTTTTCACGGCTAAACCGCCGGACAGATTTTGATAAAATTTGGCATGGAGATAGTTTGACACCAGGGGGTGAACATAGGCTACTTTATTTTTCAAAAATCTACCCTAAAGGGGTGAAAAGGGGGATGAAACTTTATAGGGGAAATGCTAAACCGCTGAACCAATTAAGACGAAATTTAGTACATAGATAAAACCTTTTCTGTTAGAAAACACAGACTTCTTTTTTTTCCAAAAATCTACCGAAATAACTTTTTCGTTCAACACCAACAATATGGGTATCAAATAAAATGGAATACGCAGGGGAAGGTTTCAGGACATGTGACGTCATCATAAATCTAATATGGCGGATGTTCCTTACAGAGAATAACTTTTTTGTTTAACACCAACAATATGAATACCTCGGGTAAACTTAGTAACCTAAAGAGGTCAAGGAAAATTTTTCCACGCGGACGAAGTCGCGGGTACAGCTAGTATATATATATATATATATATTGTTAATCCTATATATATTGTTAATCAGTATATAAGTAATACTGATTAACAATATGTATTTGTATTACGTTTAAAGGGTTTTTTTCACTTTTTTTTACTGAAGAGCAGCGACGACGTACATTTATTGTCAAGAAAGCAATATTGTCGCGAAAGCGATCTTATATGTTATTTTAAAAAGAAAATTGTTAGTTATGATGAACACTAACCTATAAGCCTCTATTTCATTCAATTATACTACTCTCTCAAGAAAGTACCGAGAAAAGATCAATAATACACGAAATGTTAGTTATTCATCCAAATTTATTTTATCACCTTCAAAGTATACTCCTTCAGAAACGATACATTTACGCCAACGAATAATCCAATCATCAAAACATTTTTTAAACGCTTTTTCCGGAATTGAGTTCGGTGCTCGCCGCGAATTTGCCTTTATGTCTTCTACCGAATGAAAACGGCTGCCACGAAGTGATAATTTGAGTTTAGGAAAAAGAAAGAAGTCGGCTGGAGACATATCTGGTGAATAAGGTGGTTGCTCGATGGTATTTGTTGAGTTTTTGATCAACAATTCGTTCACAATGATGGCCTTGTGCGAAGGCGCATTATCGTGGTGCAAAATCCAAGAATTTTCTTTCCACAAATCTGGCCTTTTTCATCGAATTTGCTCTCTTAAACGCCGCTAAACGCCCAAATAATATTCTTTATTTACCGTTTGACCTTCCGGCGAATTCCGAGTGCACAACACCGCGATAGTTAAAGAAAACAGTCAACATGACTTTGACTTTTGATCGACTTTGACGTGCTTTTTTCGGTTTCGCTTCAGTTGGAAGGCGCCACTCCGATGCTTGTTGATTAGATTGCATGTGAAACTCGTAAACCCACTTCTCGTCACCAGTAACAATGCGTTTCATGAATGTTGTATCGGAATTGACTCGTTCTAGCATGTCCTCAGCGACTCTTATGTGACTAAGTTTTTGGAGAAAATTCAGGTCTTTTGGGTCTAGCCGAGCGGCAACATGTTTCATACCCAAGTGATTATTTAAAATGGTACGGATCGACTCGTGAGACACAGAAAGTTCGGCGGCTATCTCTCTCAAACTTGAATGAGCATTTTAAGTCACTATTTCCTTCACTTTTGCGATGTTAACTTCAGTTGCAGACGTTGATGGCCTACCAGAGCGAGGAAAATCTTTCATCACATCTCCACCGCTTTTGAACGCTTTGTACCACTCATAAGCACGTGTTTTTGATAAAGTCGATTCACCGTAAGCCTTCTGTAACATTTTCAGTGACTCCGAATACGAAATTCCATTGGCGATGCAAAATTTAAGACAAACTCTTTGTTCGATGTTTTTGTCCATTATGAAATTCGCAATATACACTAGAAAGATATAACTCAAAACAGCACTATATTTAATCTAAATAACAGATGCAACTCAAACTCCGCGCCAAAATGGAAAACAGTTGTGCCAATCTAACAACAACAAAAAAAACAAAAAATTGAATTTGGAACCATAAACAAATCATCCATTCCCGATACTTTCTTGACAGAATGTACAAGAGAATCGTCAATATAAATAAAGGTTATAACCAGGTCGTGTTATCTAGTGTATCTTCGAAGTCCAAGCTCCAATATCGGTGAAATTGAAATGGGACCACCTCTAAAGTATTATCTACCAATCGAATAAAGAATTTTCGAAATCGGTTCATAAATGACGGAGTTGTGAGGTAACAAACATATTTAAAAAAAAAAACGACATACAGACGAATTGAGAACCTCTTTCTGTTTTTGAAGTCGGTTAATAAAAACAGAAGAATATTATTGTTTCTGATGTGCGAACAATAATAACCTATTCATGTGATGAATTCCTGAAATCTTTATCTTTTTCCGCTCCAAAAACCACCACAAAGACTCCGAACCACTGGTGCTGGTTAGCTGGCCGAGTTTGATCTCTAGTACCTGAGGATGCTTCGTTGAGGTGAAACACGTGTCGATTGGTGGTTTTTGGAGTTTGAGCGGAATAGAGCTAAAGATTTTAGGAATTCATCACATGAAATGGATTTCCGCAAAGTAACACCTGAGTCTATACAAAATCTATTCTTTATTTTGGAGTGTTTTTTAACAATACAAGTTTTTACACTTACCATGACATATAATTACTATTCTTTTAATTCTTGGTGGTTTTTATTGAAGTACAAATACGCAAACAGACAAAAATTCTAAAAATGTTTGTATTACTAAAAATTAATAAGTTTGACAACTGAGTCAATCATTTGCGAACTAACCCACCTCTATGTTATAAATGTCATAGTCCCCAGCGCCACATTTCTTTACATTATAGACAAAAATAAAAAAATAGGATACATACTTATTGTTACAGGCAATCTGGGTAAATTTGTTCCATTATGCCGAGATTTTGACGTATTACTTTTTATTTCATTTTTTATATTCTTCAATAATTTACATTTCAAGTGGGAATTGAACCTTTGATTCAACTTAAGGAAGTTGAATTCAGGCGATATTTATCAAAATAGTTAATGGAAATCACAAAAAAGCCTAAAGTTTAGTGGGCCAAAGTTATGTGGGCAATTAGGGTAACATTTAATTACTTGTTCAGTATTTATTTTTAGGTCTGCTTTTGGGTCTAACGCACAAAGTAAGTAGACATCTTTGTGTACTTTTACTATAACGACGCTCTAAATATCCTAAATTGTCAAAGTAATATTGTTTTATTGTGTTATAAAACAACTGTTATTTCATATAATTTTTTGCTTTGAGTGTTAATGTTTGAACTGGGACTTTTTGAAATATTATACTTGTATTTGATATAGATAAGATGTAAAAATATAAAGGCCTCGAATTCTTCAATAGAATAAATCTATCTCTGAAAAGAAATTACATAGGGATATCCTTCATAAAATATTTCTCTTATTACACTCTTCAGATTACATTCATATCAAGTATTCAATTAAACGAAATCCCTTATTTCAATAAAGATTCCCTGAAGATTTGTACCTTGCTATACACTATATTACATGTGTATGCCCACGTATTACGTACACATGCTTACATAAATATGAAAACATATATACTTACTTAAACCAATATGTAGAACTGTGTCTATTGGTGCTCCCACACAGCAGTTATACAATGCTGTATAACATGATAAAATTCTCTAACATTATGTTACATCTTGCTACAATTTATTAAATGTTATTTATTCTCCCGTATCCGTAATTTTTTTCTAACATGGATAAAAATCGTACGACAATTTGTGACTATTAATTTGGATCTGACTTTCGAGAAGGCTGAACGTGAGTCTTGCATAGAAAATGGAAGAAGAGTTCCTCATTGGCTTGGCTTTTATTTTAAGTAGGTGTGAAAATAAAGCCGCCTTACTGGATGAGTCGAACACTGAAAGCGAGAGAAAAATACAGTGCAACAGATTACCTGGAGGATTTGGGTATTAACGGATATTTAAATGATTTATTGAGAATGTTTAGAGATTGAATTTCTCTTCCGTCCAAATAAATGTTAAATATGTAAAGGTTGCTATCGTGTAAATAACTGCACTGAGCACCATATTACATGTATAAGCGGATCTAATTGGGTCACGTGCCACCTCCCTCCCCCCAAAGCTCAAAAATAGTTAAGGAGTTTATTCTTTATTCCGATCCCGCCTTAATACATTCGTTTTGTCTTGTGTACTATGGAGCTTCCATCACAGTACATATTATATATTATCGGAAAATCAAATTATCACAAAATTCGCAGTGTTGTGCCTTTCTCAGATTAAATCCTGGATCCACCTTTGTATACATACATACATATTATGTATTTTATACATATGCATATATGTATAACGTATATGTACAAAATATTTTATAGAACCGATATATCGTATTCAGAAAACATGTGTGCCCTACGTACCTACAATAAAAAAGTTAGTAATTACGAATACTTTGTTAACTGTGACAAACAACCAGTGTTTTGTAAATGATATTGATAACACACGTGTGGGATTTAATAAAGGTTAAATTTACCTACTTATTCCCTTATTGCTATGAGTACTGAGTATCTGTTATTGACTACCAACGACTTCGTTTCACACTTAATATAATCATGTTAAAGGACTTTTTTCGAACAAACTTCCTACTTAAAAAAGACACTAAGAAGACTATTATATATGTATATATCATAAAAACCGTTCTGACATATTTTTATTAAAACTAATAAAAGTATGACCATGTTGTAAGCAAGCTCATACTTCAGCTTTTATTTAATTTGTGATTTAGTATTCTAGAATTAGGTCTAAATTAAAAAAAAAAAATTATAAAAGGTAGAATTCATAACTGGTTCAAATATTGAAATACAGAGAAAGCCATTCGCGTCTATTATTCTGTTCTTGTTAAATACATAAAATAGCTTTAATACCGATATTAGAATAATTACATGCGTGTATCTAATAAATATCAATGCAGATATATCAGTTATCGGCATTGTCCTGTAAGAGTAATATTTAAATGCCAAAAAGAATCATAAATCAACGTATTTCATCACACTCCATTACAGGAATCCATAAATCTTTGATGTAGGTGGAAAAATTACAGAACAAAAATATGCCTATATTTTTTAAAGAAACTTCTACGTATTTTATCATGTGAATTCAAAATAATACTCTGAGAAATTTTGATTTTCGTCAAAATATTAGTTACGTGGAACCAAATGTAATAGATTAAATGCATATAACTTATAAATGACGTCGACAATCGTAGCATAAATTGATTGTGATTTGCGTCACGAATATGGAATTTCCGTGGGAATTTCCACTGACGAGCTATCTGTCTGTGGTTATCATAAGATAATCTAGTAATTACACGATGCAGTCGGTGGTATCGCAGAAATACTAAAGCTGTACAGATCATAACGTAACGAAACTGCCTGGCAACCTATGTTAGATTGGAGTACGCGTACCTATTACATGCGGAGATGCGAGCCGCACATGCGACACAATTCGACATGGCAGAGACTTTTGTACAAGATGCATGATAAGTAGGTACATAAAATATAACTATAATTATTGGATTATAAATATTATAGGTTATATGCATGTGCGAGAGAGACACAGATACTTAGTAAAAGAGCTGTGCTAAGCTATGGTCTGTGCAGGTGTGCACCTTGCGTCTCCGTAGGTGTACATCCTCCGATTTTATGCAGGTCTATAGGCTGTTGTTATTTTTTGTTGTGTACTCCAATCTCTTCATATTTCGAATGACAGATAAAGTGATTTTTACGTAATAAGTCACGTAGGCAGATAATTTTGATTACACAAAATGCTGACATACTAAAGAATTACACAGAAAAAGCCATAAATGATTTGCCTGAATGAATATCAATAAGCGTTAACATTTACAGGCAAGACGGTGTATATATTACGGTACGTTCGCTGTTTACATTACGAAGGTATCATTTCAATAAAGCTAATGCCAAATTGAAGGGGCTAGCGGTAGCTGTAACATTTTTTATTCAACAAATTGCCGCCACATTTTTTCTTTTCCAGGTAACGGTTATTATCATATCGGACCAGAACATCATTAGCTGTTCATTAATAATGCGATATTTTTATTCAACCTAAGGGTCTGTAATATCTCGAATTACGAGATTTTCACATAATTATCTTTTTTAATAGTCTATTTACCGCCTTCTTTTCGTAACTGAGAGTAAGAAAGGGAGTTGAGACTTACCTACTTCCCCTACAGTGCACTATCAGTATTCTAAACTTTGATATATATTTTACAAGTACTCAGCCCCCGTATGAGACTTGTATCCACTAAAACTCCCTATGTGGCACAAAAAATCGTAAAATCGTACAGGACGGTCTCTTTGAACTCGGCGCTGCTACTCGCCGGGATCCTTACCCTGGACTTGAGGATCCGTGAAGTGGCCCTTCTTTATGAGTCCAGGAAAGGGTATTCCCGGCGGGTACTAGGGGACCGGGAAATTGAGAGACCGACTCCGTACGTAGAGTTGCCTCATCCGGCGGATTGGATGGGGCTGGGGTATGCTTGTTTGGAGGAGGGTACAGTGGCTGAAATTATAGACCCAAATAAAATAGTAGTATACACCGATGGAAGCAAAATAGACGGAATGGTCGGCGCGGCGCTGTCCGTATGGAACGGCGCCGTGGAGATTTCATCGAAAAAATTTAAATTAGACAGCTGCTGTACCGTCTTCCAGGCTGAGCTCCTAGCCCTGTTCAAGGCGACGGAATGTGTGCTCCTTTGTGCCTCGGACGACTGCTGTATAATTAGTGATTCGCGCTCGGCTCTCGAAGCAGTACTAGGCGGTAAATCCCTCCACCCCCTAGCAATTAACACCAGAACCAATATAGTTAAAATAATGGAACGAAAATCATTAAGATTTTATTAGGTTAAAGCGCATGTGGGGGTGGAAGGAAATGAAAGGGCTGACACACTGGCAAAGGAAGCTGCACACAAAAAAACAAAGCCGGTATATGATGTGTGTCCGGTTTCATTTTTCAGGCGTCAAATTAGAATGCTGACGCTTGATGAATGGAACCGGAGACACAAAAATGAACAAACAGCCAAAGTGACGAAATAATTCTTTCCCAATCCCAAATCTTCACGGGGCACGGTGGATTCTCCGAGTACTTGCACCGATTCCGGTGCAAGGGGGATCTATCGTGCCACTGTGAACCAGGGGTAGACGAGGGTGTAATTCACTTGATAGTAGACTGCCCGATTTATGGTAAACAGAGAAGCGAATTAGAAGTGGAAATAGATCATAAAATTGAGGAAACGGAACTTTGTAAAATAATGATGGACAAAGCCAAAAGGGACAAATTTTTAAAATTTTGCAAAAATGTAGCCACTAAAACAATAAAAAAGAATAAAACTAAAAATGTATTTTTTTTTTTTTTTTTTTTAATGTATTTATATGATTAATACATAATGGGTTAATACATAATGGGTTATTATGATTATAATTCTAAAATTCTATTACAATTATACGAGACTACCGCATGGTCTTTTATATATGCAATACATACCTACACATATACATATACGCAATCGCATACGCACATATACATACATATACACAATAATTTCTTCATAGGCATATATATATACATATACACATACATACATACTACATACATATACACCCATATACACCCACATATGTCAACAAACACAATCACACACACGCACATACGTTTACAATGCAAATATTGCTCGATAGGAACCTATTAGAACTTGTAAGTCGTTGAGGTTATGTATTATTTAATTTATTAAGAAAATAAAATTTGAGTTTATTTTTTATATTTTTTTCATTTATTTCTGTTTTTAGGTTTTGCGGCAGTTGATTTATTAATGTAGGTACTGTATAGGACAGCAAATTTTTACCATACATATTATTATATACTGGAATATTTAGCTTTGATTTCAGAGAGTTTCTTGTTGTTCTGTTAATAATATACGGTACTTGAATATCTTTGTTAAAATACTGCTCGGTTAAAAGATTATAATTAACTTTATCGTGTATTGGAATTAATTTACAATGATAAAAAAGTCCTTCATTGTTATTTTTGTACTTATTTCTAACTTTTATTGGTAATATTGTCTTTAATACTCTCAGCTGAAGTTCATATATTTTATTAAGGTGATTTTTAAATGTGCGGCCGTAACTACTTAAGCCATAGGATATAATGGATTCACCCAGGGCCTTATAGAGTGATAATGCCGTATAATAAGGAATTTTATTTTTAATGAGTGAGAATTTAGCCAATATAGCTTTCAGTCTGTTGCAAACATTATTGATGTGTTCTGTCCATTTCATTCTATTATCTATTAATAATCCCAAATATCTGTGTGTACTAACTATTTCTATGGGTAAACAATTACACTTAACGTTCTTACTATTGCTGTGAATACAGTTATGGTCATGACCAATGATATTTTCATCTAAATTTTGCTTGTTGTGACTAGAACTTAGGTACATTAACTTTGTTTTTTCTGAATTTAAAACTAAACCCGAGTCATGAGACCATTTTAGTAGGTTATTGAAATCTTGTTGAAGAAGTTTCATTGCAGTGTTTATATTCTTGTCGGCCATCAGTAAGCAAGTGTCGTCAGCAAATTGATAAATTTCGCTATGCTTGATTACATTTGGTAGACTGTTTACATATGTTAAATAATGCAAGGGTCCCAGTACTGAACCTTGCGCTGTTCCTTCAGTAACAGGTATGGGGTTACTCAATGAATTCTCCACTTTCACACGATATGATCTATGTTCTAGATAATTTTTACACCATTTTAACAGTGATCCTCTTATGCCACAGTGTTCCAGTCTATTCAACAGTATATCATGTCTTAAAGTGTCAAAAGCTTTAGTGTAATCTATAAAAATAATAAGTATTTGTTTTTTATTGTTTAGGTGTTTATATAAAGAGTCAGTAAAGTTTGTTAGTAGCTGGGTTGTGTTTTTTTTGGGTTGAAATCCGTACTGTGTATCGGTTAATATTTTATTATGTGTATAATACTTAAGTATTTGTTGTGATACATATTTTTCTACAATTTTATTTATAGTTGTTAATATAGTTATAGGTCTATAATTTTCATATTTAGCCTTACTACCCTTCTTAAGTATTGGTCTAACAATCCCATTTTTGAGGTTATCTGGATATACACCTGCCGTTACACAAAGATTGATAAACTTTGCGATTATCGGAGCTATATCCTTTAACATAAGCTTAATGTCTATGGCTCTTACATTGTCAGAACCAGGTGCCTTCTTTATGCTTAATTGTTTTATTATATTTTCTATATTACTCGCAGTAGCTTTTTGAAATCGCATGGTCATATTAGCAGGGAAAATATAACTTTTAGTATCCAATAAATTACGGTTACATTTTGGTATTATTGATTTTATCCCTTTGCTTATTGTATTGGAAAAATTATTTGCTATATCACTATTAGATACATTATATTTTCTAAAAGCGCTTGTAATGGTATCGTCAACCGATTGTTTGATTTTACCTGTTATTGAGTTCAATATGTGCCATAATTTTCTAGGATTTTTTCGACTATGAATAATTTCATTTTTAATAAATTTATTTTTAGATTTTTCTATAAGTTTATTAGCAAAGTTTCTAGCTTTATTGTATTTAATTTTTAAAACCATATTGTTAGGATCACGTATCCATTCCTTAAATAATTTATCTCTATATACACATGCTTTATTAATTCTAAGGTTAAACCATTTAAAATTGCTGTTTTTTAGTTTATTGGTAATTTTTTTAATAGTTTCTGAGCTTTTGTAACATTTATTTATATTGTGACACATACATTCATACAATTCTATAGGACAATTGTGATTCTTGTATATGTTTTGCCACTTTATTTCCTGAAATAATTTTTGTAATTTACTTTCGTTATAAGAAGTTTTAAAAATAAACTCAGCCTGTATATGATCAATGTTGACACATGCAACTGCTACCGCACGGTGATCGGCCAGTACAGTACTTAGTGCCGCTGCGTACAGTTCTTGTGTGCGGGATCTCACATAAATATGGTCTATACAAGTTTTACTTAATTTGCTATCACGTGTTTCGATACGAGTATAATCGGTGATCCCACACGCAAGCCCGCAAGCATGTAGCATCGTACTGTATTTATGCGTTATAGGTGTATCTTTCCTTATGTCAATGTTAATATCTCCCAGCAATAGCAGGTCGCACTGTGATTCCATATTATTCAATAATCTGCTTAATTCCTGTATGAATAAGTGTTTGCTGGTATTTGGCGGTCGGTACACTGCACATAAGTTTACGATATAATTTTTAGGTGTGATAATTTTCATTGCTAGGCATTCAAAATGTTGTGTTATGGTTTTAATAGATGTCATTTTGTGTTTTGTATTAATATATATAATGATCCCTCCACCTTTTTGATAATTCCGTAGTTTAGTGTACATGAAATATCCATTCAGGTTATACAAACAACTTAACGAATTATATATATTGACCTCCGTGACTACGACAACATCCACACACCTCTTACTTGTTAATATATGTTGTTCGAGTGCATTGAAATTTTTTATTAAGTATCTTATGTTTATATGAATGGCTAGTAAGTTAGTTGAATTTATGCTAGGTATACAATTGATGAAATCATTTATATCGGTGCAGTCAGTGATTTCAAGGATGTCAGTACATTCAAATGATTCAGCCATTTTTATAAATACTTAGAAATTTGTTAGTAATCTACACAGTATTCTAATAAGTAATCAATCTAGTAATAATTTTTTAACATCGTCTACCGTCCTTATAATTATACTGCTTGTCTTGTCTTCCATTCTCACTCTGATGACTCCTTTCTTACACCATATGAACTTGTACTTATTTTTGAGATTTTTTTTGGTCTCCCATAGTAGCTTCTTATTATAAGATGTTAATGCTTCTCTTATATAAATAATTTCTTCTTTATTTTTTCGTAAGTGGGTATTAACAATAATATCAGATGTTAATATTTTTGTATTTTTTGCTTTTTCGAGCCATTTTTCTTGAAAACTTTCGGTTTTAAACTTTATCTGTAGCATACCTGGACGGTCATGTTTCCCTTTTACTCGTCTTGTTCCTTGAATGTCCTCAAGCGATTCTCCCAGTTTGTCCGCTATTTTATGTACAATTTCTTCAATAGATTCGTCTTCTATGAAGGGCACATTTGCAATTTCGATGTTGTTCGATAATTGTTTCTGCTCGATATCTTGAATCCTCTGTTCCAATGCACCAATATGAGTTTGCAGGTGATTATTTTTATTAGTTAGCTCATTATTTTTCTTACGCAGTTCCTGAATGTTTTTCTTAAAAGTATCCATATATTCCAGCACTTCGTCTACCTTTTCAGTATGAAATTGAAGTGACTGCTGAAATTGTTTCATTTCCTTTGATATAGCTTTTTCCACTTCTTTATACATGTCGCCTAGTATTTTGTTGAGGTCAAACCGTGCACTGTGATCATAAGAAGTACTTTTAGACTCAGATTGTCTGTCCACTTCATCATCATCTTCATTATCAGGAATAAATATAGAATTTCGCTTTGGAGATAATTGTTGGCAATCCTCACATGACCACTCTAAATTGGAATTAGCACGTAGTGCGTTGCGCTGTTTAGTCGTTAATCCGGAACATTCGATACCGACATGCACCTGTCTCTCACACTTGCTACATTCCACTCCAGGGGCTCTTTTCGTAATATTCTTATCACACTTATCACATTTATTTTTATTCATTTTATGCAGATATCAGAACTTAACACTAGTGACACAACGTATAAACTAAGTAAATGGAATAATGTAAACTATAAAACCAGTTTAAAGGTTTAGAAAGAAGAAAATAGGAAATAAGACGTAAATAAAAGGTTAAATATAAATAATATAAAAATGTAATAAAGTATTAAGATAAAATAAGATTATGTCAAATGTAAACAATAATTGTAAGACAATTGTAAAAGGATAACACCAAAAAGACTGTATAAGAAAATAGAAATAGACGTGAGTGCATAATTGTTAAATAAAGATGTATATAATGGTTAAATAAAGATAAAAATGGGCTACGCAAAATAAAAACCCTTGGCTAGAATGAGGAAAAGTAAAACAGAGAAAGTAATGGAGAGCAGTGAATGAGGAATAATAAAAGGATAAATAAATAAACAAATAAATGTATAAAATTAAGGACTAAATCTGGCAAGGCATGTAAGGCAGTGAATGGTTATGAAAAAATGAAAACCACGAAAGAAAAGGAAAAAAGAGAGGAGAAAAATTTAAGAAATTTAAGGAACAAAAAAGTCCCTGATAAATTAAGTTAGGGGAGCTGTAAAAAAAAAAACTCCCTATGTGATCGTTCTCGGCGCACAGTCGAGAGACTCGGAGATCTATTATTATAGATCACTTATTCGGCGACTTCGCGTGTGCTACTTAACGTCTTTGTGTCGACCACACAGCAAGGGCTTGGGTTTAGAAACGTGTTAAGTCGTTAGGAAGCAACTAAAGGTTGTAGGGGGTGGAGGTGGACGCCCTTTCCACCTTTCGACTTTTTTTGGAGTAGACGCATACTTTATTTTTTATTAATTTTTGAAAATTAATAAAATATAATTATGTAAATCGTAATAAATCGATATAATTTACTAATAAACGTTAATGTAAATGTTCATAATGTAATGTTTGGAATTTACAATGTAATATAATTAATATACTAAATTAAATACATAGTAATTGATTTTCAAGCAAAATAAATCAAAGTTCATAAATGTTATAAGTTCCGTCATGGGAGAAAATTTAGTTCGCTGCGGGATACGATAGGTGACTCATATAATTATTGTAGAGAAGTTGTAGTAATCTACCAAAAATATTTAGGAAAAATTGGTGGTTGAAAAAGTGATACTAATAAGTTTATCGATGCATCTCTGCCAGCGCAGTGGTAATATTTCAATGCCCTTCTTGAAGAAGTCAGGTGTACAGAAGGCAACAAACTCTTCAGGCATTTTGTACTGCCTCTCGGATATAGAACTTTTTTCCTGCCAAAAATTAACCTAATTTTGGAAAAAGTAGAAATCTGTAGGCGCAAGGTCTGGTGAGTACGGTGGATGACGCAAAACTTCCAACTCTAGCTCTTGTAGCTTAGAGACCGTCTGTTGTGTCGTGTGAGGTCGAGCGTTGTCATGCAGGAGTAGCGGGGACGAGCGATTAATAAAGGCTAGCCGGAGATTTATGAGCTTCGCCATCATTGTATCCTATCCTCACAGTACACATCCGCAGTAATGCTCGTGCCATTTGGTGAGAAGCTGTGATAAATTACACCTGCACTAGACCACCAAACAGTAACCATCACTTTTCTGGGAGTAAATTTTCGTTTGGGGCATTGCCTAGGTGCTGAACCAGGGTCTAACCAACATAATGACCGCTTACGATTGTCAAAAGGAATCAATTTTTCATCGCGTGACCATGCGGTTCAAAATCCCTTCGTTTCTGTGTCCATTAAGCAACGCAAAGCATACCTCAACGCGTTCGTCGCGCTGGCGATCGTACATTTCATGCAGCACTTACTTATCAAGCTTTTTTACCTTGCCAATTTCACGCAAATGGACCAATATTGTTTTGATGCTAATATCGAAAGCTGCTGCTACCTCAGCAGTAGATTGCGTATCGTCAGCTTCCACTATCGCCTTTAATTCGTCGTTGTTGACTTTAGTTTTCGGGCGACCACGGGGTTCATTTTTTAGATCAAAATTTCCATGTAGGAAGTATTCAAACCGATAACGGGTCGTGCGTTCGTTTGTAGTGTTCACACACGTCGTTAATGTTGCGAGCCGTTTGTGCCGCATAGCTACCGCGACGGAACTCGTATTCCGTAATTACTCATATTTTTATCATATCGATACTGATGAAAAAGATACAAATGTAGTGAAAACAAAACACTAATCAATAAACAAATGACTAAATTTTGAAATAAAATTCCATATTTTCAAAATAAACTTCATTTGAATTTAGAATTTATTGCCAGCTATACACAAATTACATTTCAAATAGCCAGTATTGTAGAACAGCAACTTCATAGGTAAAGACCTTTTATTATTTTAGAGTACCTGGGCGCCTTAGCTTTACTCGGTGTCTTACTAAAAAAAAAAGGTCTGACCACATTGCAGGATTCGAACCCGCGTATTTCACATTGGTAGATCTACGCTCTAGTCACTGTACCTACTACTGAGAAGGTAAATTGTTGTGAAATCAGAAGAAGATTTAAGTGTGTAAAAACAGTGAAAACGAATTTTCTCAGAATTAGACCCTAGCTAGATCGATTTTTGAACACCGTAAAGCTCTACATTGTAAATTGAAACCACTCCCCGAGGATGGCGGCTGCGGCCTGGAGGCGATGAAGGATGAAGGGGAGACTAGTATTACTATAGTATAGAGCGGTGTCATCCGCAAAGAGAGCTAACTACTTGGTGGGTGCGGGGGACGTCGTTTATAAACAACGTGTAAAGGGTGGGGGCGAGCACGGAGTCCTGAGGGACCCCTGCGTGGATAGGTCGGGGAGAGGAAAACGCTCCGTTGATTCTGAAGCGAAAGGTTCTGTGCGACAAGTAGTCTCGCAAGATGAGCACGAGACTGTCTGGCACCTCTAGTTGGTACAGCTTGTGAAGCAAGCCGTTGTGTCAGACTTTGTCTGACACAACGGCCTTCGCTACATCAAAGTACAGAGCGCCGGTAGGAGTGGGTTTCCCTACGACAGCAAGGATGAGTTCGGTGAGCCGGTGTGCCTGTTGAACGCAGGAGTGACAGGGCCGAAAACCGAACTGTTCAGGAATCTGAAGGCCTTTGGAGTCTATATGGCACCGCAGGCGGGCGAGGAAGATACGCTCATAGAGATTACCTAAACCGTTGAGTAAACTAATGCGACGATAGCTAACGATAGTCTCAGTAGTAGGTACAGTGACTATCGAAATCGTTACGAGCCGTTTACGAGAACGGGATTATAAATATACAAATAAAATAGTATAACATAAAATAACATAGTATTTTCAATTAAAAGAATTCCATGACGAATTTACGAAAATGATTAACAGACTTCTCCGTGAAGCCATAAACTTTATAAATAACTCCATTGCCAGATGCCGTGTCCGAGCAGCAACGGTGAGCTAAATCAGATAACCCGACTCACCTGTACCTACATACGACACACATTTATTATCAGATAAGCTGATCGGTCGCCATTTCGTTATAAAACAGCACCCACACATCTATACTTTATCTGATGTTATTTGCCTCACTTCGTAGTACGGGATAGGCTGTCTGAAACTATGAATTCTATACTTTTGTCATTATTTTTCATTTTATTTCCTTATTATAAGTACATTAAAAAAGTGATACTGTTTTTAATAGGTACTTGTTGCAAACTACACTTTGACATATTATTTCAACTTATTAAAAAAAATTATCCTTTTTATTTCGAACCTAAAAGAAATTCTGCCACGTCGTGTTTACATGTTATGTCGTGTTCGCCGACTGGAATGGGTATTTAATTGTTTTGCATTATACTGTTATTATATAATTCTTGAAGTGGTAGGCAAAGAGGTTAGGTAGGTGATAAGTGGATCTATTTTCTGTTTTGTGGCTCTACGGCGCCAGAAGCCACCCCCGACTTCCACCACTCTGAAGACTAACGGACATTAAAGGTATTTAGCTGTACAATTTTGCCGAATACTGCCGAAATTATATGGGCCCTGCACGCGCTGTGGTCGTGCCTGGAGCTGTACCGCACAAGAATACTCTTTTTGATTATAGATGTGAAAAACCCACACATACATACATACATACATATCCTCACGCTGTATCCCTAACGGGGTAGTCAGAGAGGACGGAGCGCCAAGCGTCGCGGTTCTTACATACTTCTTTCGCTTCCTCAAATCTCATCATTCTCCTCACACATTTTCACCTAGGTATGCGAGAGCTTTTGACATTTCCGTCTGCTAACACTGGCTATTTGATCTTCATAAGTCAGCCAAAAACCCACACGTTTTATGGAAAATTGTTTTCTGATTTTCTCTGAACCTATAAGTTTCCTCTCCCCCTCCTTCATCATCAAGTACCTACTTGGAAGTGAACATCTTCATGTGGAGTTAATACGTTTAAAAACAGAGCCATAATTGCGTTATTTTCATTGGCTGCAAATAAATAAATATTAATTTACACCTCAGAATCACTGACGCAATACTGTCGTAGAGAATGTGCTGAACTATGCTGCATTACATTTTCCAGTCAATGGAATTTTATAGTTAGAGAGCTAGTGAAAGGCAGATAGTATATACAATTTCAACAAATCTTAAATTTTGTCCAGTGACTCTCTCTTACCCCCTATACATAAGATAGGGACCAACTAAGCCCGGTCGCGGTAGGTTCAGTTACTTAGATGGGACAGGTATTGTCACTTGCTTGCTTGTTATAACCGAAGAAAACTACTGCTGTGATAAATATAAGCTTATGACAATGTTAAGAATAATGTGTTAAACGAGATTTATTAAAATACTTTTAAAATTTGTAAAAAATGAAATTTCAAATGTCTGCCGTGACGACGCGCGACGCAACCGCACCAATCGTCTGCCATTATTATTTTTCAATAATAACAATAGTATGCTTTAAAATATCCAAATGGCAGCTTCGATGAAATGCTGTTGAAGTTCATCTGATCTTTATACCTTCACACACTTGAGTCACACGAATAACTGAAACTGAAATATAATACCAGGTTAGGGTCCACATTATTTTCATATAAGTAGGTAATATTAAATTCGGTAGAGGTAATCCTTAGTATTATATCGAACAGATGGGACTGCCCAGTACTAGGACACTGGATACGCTTGCATGCCAGAACGTGACCTGTGTCCAGTATCGTGCGGTCCAGCACTGTATAAATTAAATTAATAATTTAAATAGCATAGTTTTACTAACATTACTTTATAAGTATTGTATTGTTAACAAAGATGGATTTTTCTGGTCCGATTTAAAATAAAAATAAAATAAATAAATATAAAATAAATAAATAAACAAAAATAAAATAAAATAAATAAATAAATATATAACTGATGATAGTTTCAGAGAAAATCAGAAAGATATAATGAGTTTTTTTTTCTTTGACCGCGTTAAACTTGAAAACTACTGGACCAATCGGCATGGGACCATGACCATTCGACGCGGAATTAGTTGTAGATGATTACAGGCTACTTATTTTTTGAACTCCATAGACCCTTCACCATTTTTCAAACAAAAATGTACTATTACGTACAAAATTTTCACTTACGCCCAGCAAAGCGGGTGGGAAACGGCTTGTATAAATATATATGTATAAATAATTTTATAATTCTACTAGCGGTTGCCCGCGACTTCGTCCGTGGAGATTTCATAAGTGCGTCAATGTCATCTGCCCTCAACGATTTAGTATTTCCAAATTCGTTCTCTGCAGTCATGTGTCTATCCATTCGAGTCGGCATACCTAACCAAGTGCACCCCGCCCGCCATACCGCGGCCGATTATAAAAAATTACAAAACTTTTATCTGAATTATGGCGGATGTTAAATGATAGATGTCGTTTATGGGACTAATCTTATTTACGGAATGGTTAAAAAGATAATGTTATGACAATGTTGTTGAGCGCATCCGTAGAATTACGGTGTCAGCATAACTGACGTTCGCCGACGTAATTCTAGTGTCCGGTATTAATCCGAACCAGTGTCTCCATATTTAAATTCAGAGTTACCGTGTTGCAAAGGTAAAAATACGGTGTTTCTAGACAAAATTACGGTGAATCTGTTAAAAGTATACCGTGTAAATTGCCGTGTCATTTTTCAAAGAAAGAAACAACATTATGAACCAAATCAAGCCTTTTTTTATTTATTTTTCAGTTATTATACGAATAATTTTATATTTTTAATTAAAATATGAAGCAATCAAACATAATTATTATACAACAATTATTCAGAATCAGTCTCTTCTAACATGACAATGTCTTTTTCATAAATGGATTTATTCATTTTTGCCAACATATAATTAGTTGGCCTGAAATCGACACAGTTTTTACGTTGATCCATCACATTTGCAAATTTCACTTCTTCTTATATTTACATAAGAACGAGAATAGATTGCGTGAAGCGGACACAAATTTAAATATTGGGAATGCCCCTGGCAACCAGGAGTAGTGTTGCCATTAAAAAATTTGATAAGTTGACTGACTGAGATTCGTTTTACGCATAACATGAAATATTTACAACAACGTAATTCATGATGCTAATACGGTGATATATGACACGGTAATACATTAATACCTTGACGGTAGATAAAGACCAAATTACGGTGCATCTACGGTAATTACCGTGTATATGGAGACACTGATCCGAACAACTTTCATACAAAGTTCAACCCCCTCCAACTTTTTGCAAATGGAATTTTACAAAAACGTGAACTTTAACTTCACAATCGTATTTTGTTTCATATAAAAATTTCATAGAAAATTCAACCCCTTCTTTTCCCCCTTAAAACGTAAATATTCAACATTACACAAACTATTATCAGATCAAATTTCGTGATCCTAACTTTACTAGTTTTTAAGATTTCATGATTAATCAGTCAATCAATGAGTGAGTAACTACAAATAATAATGCTAGCTATATATAACAGGTGTCATATATTATCTGTGTACCAAATTCAGACAATCAGTTCAGTGGTTTAGCAATTCCCATACAGAATTTCATCCCCTATTACATCTCCTTAAAAGTAGATTTCTGAAAAAAGTAGTCTACGTCTATTTTCGGGCACATACTGTGTACTGTTTCTGTACAACATAATCAATACAACGGTTTAGCATTTCCCATACAAAGTTTGATCCCTCTTTTCACCCTCTTAGGGGTAAAAAGAAGTTAGAGCCGGAGATAGTCTGATACCAGAGGACGAACCTCTGGTATCAAACTATCTCCATGCGAAATTTTATCAAAATTGGTGTAGTAGCTCTTTGGGCGTGAAAGCCGACCACATACACATTTGCATTTATAATATTAGTCCGGATATTATTATTTTATGGTTATCATACGATTTATATATGTTATATAGATATGATATATAGCCTATCCATTTCTCGACAAAAAAGATATACAGACGAAAACATTAAGGCTACAGACTTATGTAGTAGTAAATAGAGGGTAAAGATTGAGAAAAGTCTATAGCTTTCGTATTTCTGCTAATAATGCCTTAATCCCTTGCCTTAAAGTTTCATTTAAAGTTATATTATTTATTCTAGTATTAGACTTCAAACTATTAGCATAGAAAGCTCTCGTAGCAATTTCTACGCTGTGCTACGCCATGAAAGAGGTACTTTGATGTTTAATACGATCAGTGAGGTGAAGCAACTTCATACTTCACCCACTGTTAGCAATTTAATATCATTGCTAATTACATTATACCCGTGATTGCGTTACCGTACGTTAATTTCAAAACGAATATGTATGTATATTAAACTATTAATATACAGACTCTAGCTAATGTTCAACACAGAAAATTATACGGGCTGTAACTACGGTTCTTGAAAGCTTTAGTCCTTTCAACAAACTGAGAATATCGTACAGCGTTAATAGATTCAAAATCAGATAAAAAGGTAATAAAATTTACATATCTACATACGCTACAATATATTATTTTTATGTGCGGTTGGATTACCCGGAATGCCTAGAAGTTATGAACTCATATTTAGGATGTTTCAATTCTAAAGACCATGTCTTCCGAGGGTCTATAAGCTTTTGAGTCCGTATCTGTCGCGGTATTTATATTTCTTCGATTACGCGACGTTAATAAATAATATATTTACATTACGCTATAAACACTCACCCACCCTCACCCATATGTACATACTAGCGACCCGCCCCGGCTTCGCACGGGTAGCAGAGTTATTTTACCTGCGCAATGGTCATTTTTCAACGCTCTTGAAAAAGTCAATTGTACGGGAGGCAACAAACTCTTCAAAGGCATTTTGTACTGCCTCTCGGGTATAGAACTTTTTTTAACGGTGGATGACGCTATTGCGTCATCATCAAGTTTTCTTCCAACCCTAGCTCTTGTAGCTTAGAGACCGTCTGTTGTGCCGTGTGAGGTCGAGCGTTATCGTACAGGAGCAGCGGGGCCGAGCGATTAACCAAGGCTGGCCAGAGATTTGCGAGCTTCGCCATCATCGTGTGCAGTTCCTCACAGTATACATCCGCAGTAATGCTCATGTCATTTGGTAAAAAGCTATGATGAATTACACCGGCACTAATCCACCAAATAGTAACCATCACTTTCCTAGGAGTAAGTTTTCGTTTGGGGCATTGCCTAGGTGCTGAACCAGGGTCTAACCAACATGATGACCGCTTACAATTGTCAAAAAGAATCCATTTTTCATTGCAAGTGACAATGCGGTTCAAAATCCCTTCGTTTCTGTGTCTATTAAGCAACGCAAGCCATACCTCAACGCGTTCGTCGCCCTGGCGATCGTTCATTTCATGCGGCACCCACTTATCAAGCTTTTTACCTTGCCAATTTGACGCAAATGGACCAATATTGTTTTGATGCTAACATCAAAAGCTGCTGCTAACTCAGTAGTAGATTGAATATCGTCATCTTCCACTATAGCCTTTAATTCGTCGTTCTTGACTTTATTGTAGTTTGAACGGCAACTTCATAGGTAAAGACCTATTATAGTGTGAATCATTTTTTATAGAATTGCTACATGATATTAGAACTAAAAAAACAGTAATCGCTGTTAAAAATGTTGATGTACAAGTGGGCTTCACTCTCAGCTCTGTACTTTGCAACAAATTATGTTGATCGAGTTACTACTTACATGGAGCAGGAAAACAAATTAAATTTCAATGGACTATCATTTCCAATTAAATTATCAGATATCCAAAAAGTTGAACGTTTAAATAATGTAAGCATAAATGTTTTTGGTTTAGAGTTCAATGCTAAGAGTAAAAATCGTACTGTAATCGGACCATTATATTTTACGAAGTCTCTGAAACAGAAAAATATTAACTTACTGTACATTACAAGAGGGGATAATAGTCATTTTTGTTTTATTAAATATTTGTCTCGGTTAATAAGTATACAGATTACTTCACGAAGATGTGCAATTCGTATATGTGAAGGTTGTTTATTATATTTTACAACACGAAAATCTTTCTAACCATAAAGTTTGTGTTCATGTTCGTATCGATATGCCTAATTCAAACACTTTTAAGAAAAATGGTTTTGTAGAAAACATTCCAAACAACAAGTTGTATTTTGAAGCATATGAAAATAAATTAAGATTTCCTTTTTTTGAAAATTTTTTGAAAGTAAAATTGAGCCCATGTTATTCATTGGTAAAGTAGTTTTCTAGAGGTGAAAAAAATTTTTGAAATGAGACTAGTTTTTGAGTTTATCCGTTAGATACAAACAAACAAAGTTTACCTCTTTATAATATTAATATAGATAACTAATAACCCGCCCTGGCTTCGCTCAGATTATCAATGTTATCAACTTGCGTTTTAAATATTATCATATACCTACTCATTAACGTGTTTATACATATTATGGATTATGTAGAAAGCCGAAACAAGTATATAAGGATCGCGAAGCTTCGCGCTCCGACTTTTCTGACTACCCCGTTAGAAATACAGCATGAAGATATGTACGACATGGATATATATGTATGTATGTAAGCACTCGTATTTATGGACAAACCGTACCGTAGACTTTCTCGTCATTTACAATCCTGTCATAGGTATATATTTTTTTTTATTTTATTTATTTATTTAAGAAATTCAACAGCATTAATTATTATTAAGAAATCACAATTACAAATTTCGTATGCCAAAACAGAATTTCGAAGTCAATCAAATGCTTTAGAGAAGGGACAACAACAAGAAAAACAAAGACAATACAATAAAGAAAAATTTCAGAACCAGAATCTGTGAGCACAAAGCTACCATGCAGACACTCACGCACCTGTGCACATGTGCGCGAGTATGTGCATGCGCGCGAGCGTGTGCATGAATGTGTGTGAGTGTGAGTTAGCGTCTTAGTGTGTTTATTGTGCGAGTAGCAGTGCCAAACAAATCACACCATTGTTTTAGTGATAAATTTTTTATATTGATTAAAATTGTGAGCGAATATGTCCGTGCCCAGAAAGTTACAATTATAATCACTCAAGCACCTATACATAGTCGAATTTCGAGCATAGTTCGTATGAGTCCTAGGTGTGCTAAACAGCCTATGCTGACGACGTGCCATTGCGCGACCCGGAACCCGAAAGCCCACCCGCTCCAACAACTGAGGACAGTCAATCCGATTATGTAATATATTATAAAGAAACATAGCGTCCGCGATCAACCTTCTTGTTTCTAACGGTTGCAGTTTGTGGCGTTTGAGTGCCTGGGCATAATCAGGAGCCGGATCCAACTCGCGGTGTTCCAACAAAGACACAAACTTCCGCTGAATACTTTCTATTCTAGTTTTGTAAGTAATATACTGAGGGGACCAAACCTGGGATGCGAATTCCAAGATACTTCGCACATACGCGCAATAAAGGATCACTAGTGAAGATTTTAATTTTAAGGGTTTGGCAATCCTAACCAAAAATCCCAGCATCTTGTATGATTTGCTAACTATATGTTCATAATGCTCTGTAAATGTGTGCCTTTGATCCAGTATCACCCTTAGATCCCTTATACTGGTCACTCTGTGCAGTGGAACATCGGACAAATTATAGGCAAAAGTGACGAAGTTTCTTTTCCGCGCATATGTGATTATCCGACATTTATTGACGTTGAGGTCCAGCGAGTTTCTTTTGCAATATTGCTCCAATCTGTCCAGGTCCCCCTGCAGCCTTAAACAATCGTCCCTATTAGTAATAGGCAAGTAAATTTTTTTATCATCAGCATACATAGCGAAATTTGCATGATGAAAACATGATGTAATGTCAAATATACAGATGTTAAATAGCAGTGGTCCCAAATGTGATCCCTGCGGGACCCCAGACGTAATTTTTGCAAACCGAGACACATGATTTGCCAGTCGCACAGCCTGTGACCTGTTTTCCAGGTAACTAATTAGCCACCGCAAGAGATCACCATGAATACCGATCCTTCTTATTTTAGAAACTACGACGTTATGATCTAGGCGATCGAAACACTTTGAGTAATCAGTGTAGACAGCGTCCACCTGCTGACCGTTATCCATAGCCGCTGTGACGTCCCCAGTGAAAAGAGCCAGATTTATTACTACCGATCGGTTTCGCATAAAGCCATGCTGGTTAATCGGAATACAGTTAACGACACTAGGATAAACTTGATCATAAACAATTAGTTCAAAAAGTTTACTGAAAACCGCCCTAGCCCAAGCCCTAGACCCGCCTTTATGAACAGGAACCAAAGCTTCCTTCCACTTGTCCGGAAAACAACCACTCGTCAGGGACTGATTGAATATAATAGATAGTGGCAGGCAGATACTGTCAGCACACCTCCTAGCAAATATAGGTGGTATGCCATCACTACCCGCACCCTTATTACAATTAAGCTTTTTGAGATATTTGCTTATGCTGTCCTCGTCTACGTGAATAGTGCCCAAGGAAGATTCTGAATCTGTACCATTATCGTTATACAAGTCGAGAGGGAAAGATTGTATAGGTCTGTAAACGGACAAAAAATAGTCCAGGAAAGTATCACAAATTTTCTTTGCATCAAAGATAGTCTGCGAGCCGTTTTTAATTTGCTTTGGTATGTATCCATCTCGACCTCCCTTAAGACCACTTGAGTATCTCCAAAATGACTTTGGGTTGCGCTTAAGAGCAGTCTCACAATTAGACACATATCTTGACCAGCAAAAGCTTTGCATATTTTTCTGTCTTTTCCTGAGGAGGCTAAATGTATCATAGTCTCTTGGGTTGCCAAATTTCCTCCAACGACGATGATAACTTAATTTTTCTTTGATAATACGAGTAAGACTCATGTTATACCAGACGGGATAGTCACTAGAAACTTTGGTATGCGTGGGTATGTACTTATCTCTGGCTTCGTACAATTTAGCGTACAAAATATAAACTGATTCATTAACTGCATTACCACTCAGCTCAGCCTTCCAATTAATAGACTTTATAAATTCATTAATATTGCCGTAATCACCTTTTCCGTACGAGTAAGCCTTTCGGTGCGGCTCACGAACCAATGAGACCTTCAGCTCGGGCAGCGCCACACAGAGACCGTAGTGATGTGGGAGATCTTCATAAATCAAGGGATCATCGGCCCTCACAGCATTCACAAAAGTGTCACTAAAAATCAACTCCAAGAACTTACCATTGTCATTGTATATTTTATTGTACTGCTTAAGTCCCATGATAACTGTGGTGTCCAGAAAAGACAGCACAGAACCAGTTTGACCGCTGGAAGGAATCATGGCATCCCCGTCAGCATCTATAAGCCAATCAACCCTACTCATATTAAAATCTCCTAGTATTAAGTAATTATCGGTAGGACACTTATCATATACACTGATTAAATACTCCGTTACATGGTCCAATATAGGATCCGAGAGTTTTCTTGCTCCTGATAAATAAAAACAAATGATATGCAAATTATTTTTAATATTCAATGTTCGAGACGGGATAGTTATATGTACGACTTCGTACAGTGCGCGCGAGCTGCAGTCGGGTGGACGCAAGTGGTGGCACGCAGTCAAGTTACGTCGTGTTAAGAGCATGACCCCGCCGCCGCCCATTCTTCCTGTTGCACTAAAGTCGCGATCGCACCGATGGACGTCATAGCGAGCGTCGGACACCTCAGAATCAAATACGTCATCAGTTAGCCATGTCTCCACAATCGCTACGATATCGTAATTATTATTCAATAGACTCTTTCGAAATTGTTGTGTTTTACCACGAACACTCCGTGTATTCTGTAAATAAACTTTTAACGTAAAAGCCATTGAAAAAAGCAAAAACGATATACATTATTAAAATTCATTAATTAAAAATTATAAGAAAAATTATAATATGGCCTTTTATTACATACGTTAAGTGGGTGGGCAGCATCTTTAGTTTGATGCTTAATATTAAACATTAAATTTTTGGGTAATGGGGTAGACATCAAACGCTTAATATTATATGTTAAGTTGCTGGATAATGGGGTATACAGTCTCCCATTCTCATTATAAGATATAATTCGTAGCAAGTAGTAATACAGTAATAATAGGACATGGTGTGTTGTTATGTGTGTGTGTGTGTGTGCAGAACAGCTCTGTGCTCCAGACCAATTACAAACATTATTATTAAGAGGCATTCAAAATATAAATAATGAATAAATTGCACAAAAAAAGATAAAACAGAGAAACAATATAGACTTAGCGGCTTCCTTGAGATGATCCTACAACCGATAATTTCCTTAAGCCCGTTTCGTTCTTTATGTGAATAGAAGGATAAGCGTCGTTTCTTCGCACGTATATTCTGCCGTTCCTGATCCAAGTGGAACGAAACCCCATTTCTTTGCTCATAGTTCTAGTAGCCTTATAAAGTTGTTTGTTTTCTGGCGTTAGATGTTCGTTAATGTAGATCTTTTTGTTGGGGCCCTTAAAATTCAACTCAGAAGTGGTACAGCCTTTACGTCTATGAATTGCACTTATGAGAGCATCCCTTTTTTCAATTGAGATCAATTTAGCAACTATTGGCTTCGGCTGCCCTTGAACGTTGGTTTTAGGCGCCACTCTAATAGCAAAAAGGATATCCGAATCCCTCAAATCACAATCCATAGCTTTTCCGAGGGTCACCAAAGTGTCTACCAATTTTTCTGAGTTAGTTTCAGGGATTCCAAAAACTTCAATATTTTGGGCCCGTGCGCGTTGTTCGTGTTCGTTCAATTTCAACCTTAATTCCCTTATCGTATCCTCATGACATACTAGTCCCTTCAATTTCTCATTGATAGATTGAATATCATACCGGCACTTCTCAGTCTTCTCTTTAATGCCCTCGTACTCGCTAGATAGAAAAGATTGTGATTTTTCTAACTCATTACATTTTTCACTTATAAGGGACAGTTCTGAAGTACCTATTAATATTAGGTATAATATAAAATTTATCAGAAGTGCGCAGTCTAATTAATGAAAACCCGAATTGTAATATGTTCGGTAATTCTCATGTTTTAATAGGAACTCCACACATATCTTGACTCGCGTAAATTCGGCGAGTGTGTGGTGTAGTTTGTAAACTCGAGGGTCTGGTCCATAGGCGGAATCCGGATATGCAGAGGCCCTTGGGCCCTTGGCTTATACGGAGTTTGGACCCCTTGTAGGAAGCAAAAAAGATGTAAATGAAAACATAATTTACTTTGTAACTCTCCACGGGAAAAGAGAGGTGTTATAAGTTTGATGCCGTTGTATGTCTGTGTTTATTGTGGCATCGTGGTATCGAATGGATGCACCGATTTGCATACATTATTTTTGTTTAAACGCTGCGGTTTTTTAAAATATGCGTAGATACGTTTGGTGGAAATCGGTTCACTTTATTGTCCGTGATTTCTACAATTTTTCATTTGTTTAATAACTTTGTTAATCAATACTCATTAAGTTATTAATATAATTGCATAAAAACACAATATATTGCATGGATTTTGACATTTCAGGGCCTATTTGATCGAGGGCCCTGGGCTGGTGGCTCACATGCCTTTAGGGAAAAGACGAAACATCTAATACCCTATTGGGTACTAGCTTTCATTCAAGTTTCAGATGGAAGCTACTGTAAAGAATTAACACTGAAAAGTAGATATAGTAGGTAGCTGGTAGTGTATTATTATACCTATGCTACATAATGCTAAAATTACGATATTTCAAAGGAAATAATATAAAAGGAAATTATAATATTTCATCGAACTTAACTGGTTTCTTAGGCGACTTTGTAAAGCGTAACTGGGGCGGAATACAGATGTATTTGTCATCTGTCAATCGTTTAAATCTTATGATTACATTACGCTGTAGGTACAGTATGGATTCAAAACATTAAATTAAACCACTCATTTTCAGTGTTACGTTCCAAAAAAAATTTGCCATTATAAAATCAGCTAAAAGGAACAGTTACCTATAGTATCTAGTAAATACAGATGTGAACTTAAAAAGGGAACTATTAAATTAGCTATCAATTTAAAATTTTTTAACATTCACGTTGCATTATAGAATATCTAAAACGGGAAATTAACGCGATTACCCTTTTATTTTGGCTTGAGGTTTCGACCGAGTTTCAGGCCGTGGTCTCAAGTTTGCTTGAGACCACGGCCACGGTAGGTAATCACCTTAATTTCTCGTTTTAGATATAGTATCAGTAATACTCAACTTACTCGAAGGACCAAATGTAAGATTTTAATCGTAAAATTTATTATGAAAGTTAAGTATAATTAAGTTATTAAATAAGTTAAGTTAAGTAAGTTAAGTGGCAAATCTTTTCTTGATCTGTCTTGATTGACTACTGTTGTTGCAGCGGCGTTTTAAAATGAAATTAATTGTTAATTTATTGTGAATAATAATGCAACGTGGGCAAAGCCGGCTTAATTTATGGTGCACGATGTGCGGCGCACACGGGCGCGGGGTCTTAGGAGGCGCCGAGCGCCGTGAGCGAGACGCCTCCAAGGAGCCTGCGTGCGTCGCTCGCGGCGATCTCAAAGACCGTGCGCCCGTTTTATGGCCGATGCTGGCGGTGCGGACGGTACACTTTAGTTTGCCCAGGAGATTCTTTTAAATCTATGATTTTAGTTTTCAATAACTTCCCGTAGCCTCTAGAATTGGTGAAGCTATTTAAAACGTATTGTAATTGTCTATATTTTTCGTCTTTTTAGAAGACCTAATTGAATCTAGTTAAATAAGCTACCTGTAGGTGCCTAACCTAAGCTAACAAATGTTTCAATGTACATATTTTACAGTCCCTAAAATTACCAATGTGAACTCTGTTGTGTGTATCTGCGAAATTTTGTCCATATCTTCTTTGTCCTATGATTTACATTAAGTTTTTAAATAGGGTATAAATAAATCATTTATTAACAAAAAGTACATACATATGTTAATATTTACAAACTTACAACTACACATTATCTTAAATAATAAACTTCCTCAAAGTTGCCGCTTAGAAAGCTGTCATTGCTCAAGGTACCTAGCAGACTGGCAGCATTGCCTCTTTGAATAGCCAAACTGTTTTTAAATTAAATATTTTTGAATTAACGACAAAGTTGTACTTCACTACTACTGGATATGCCCGAAATCGAGTGAAAGTATGATAAATGCTGTGGAGATGCGGTCTCTCAGAAATATGTGCGGTGTCACGCTTGCGGACAGGATAAGCAATGACGAGATACGCAGTATGACAGGGTTGCACAACAGTGTTATTGTAAAAATGAAGAAAGGAATGCTTAGATGGTTCGGGCACATGGAAAGAATGAGTGATGAAAGACTGACGAAGAAAATATACAGAGCGAAAGTGAGTGGTAAAAGAAGCCAAGGAAGACCAAGGCTGACTTATGAAGATCAAATAGCCAGAGTGTTAGCAGACGGAAATGTCAAAAGCACTCGCATACCTAGGCGAAAATGTGTGAGGAGAATGATGAGATTTGAGGAAGCGAAAGAGGTGTGTAAGGACCGCGACTCCTGGCGCTCCGTCCTCTCTGGCTACCCCGTTGGGGATACAGCGTGAAGTTATGTTATGTTATGTTATGTTGTACTTCTTTATTCTTGTAAGCCCTCCCTTTCTAAAAATACTTTTCACTCTTGAGTCTACCCTACAGGTCCACGGGGGCGCATACTGCAAGCGAAGTAAACGAGTTATTACTTCCCAACATCACTTATAATTGCAACATTTGGAACTTCAATTTCCGATCGCTGTTGGAAATATAACTGTAAGACTTTGATTATTTAAGAGCCTCGTGGCACAAGCACACAGCAACGTCCAAATCACTCGCAAACCTAGGCGTAAGTGTGTAAGAAGCATGGACGCAATAGGTACGTCCATGGTAAGAAGCATGAATGAGGATTGAGGTGGCGAAAGAAAAAAGGAACATGATACTTAGGCTCCGTCCTCTCTGACTACCCCGTTAGAGATACAGCGTGAGAATATGTATGAATGTGTAAAAAATATCCGAAAATTATTTCATACTTGTCGTGGCTCGCGGTTTCACCCGCGTTAAATTTGATATTTTGCCAGTATAACCTGCTAATGAAAGTCCCGCGAAAATCGGTTCCGCCGTTTCGGAAAATAGCTCTGACAAACGGACAGACAGACAAATAAAAGTTTAAAAAAAGCATGTTTGAGATTTGGTTACATGAAGTTAACCACATAGTCACAAATTAATTAATTACTAACAACGTTACTAATATAAGCTTAAGAAAAAGTCTTTATTTCGAATTCACAAACGGACACTTACATTTTATTTATATGCATATAGATTTTTTTTTTTAATACTCAGACATTTCACACAGCGCCATCTAGTCCCAAAGTAAGCAGCACAGCGCTTATGTTATGGGTACTAGACAACTGATATACTACTTATATACTTTTATTTTGTAAATAAATACATATTATACATAAACTCGAGACGAGAATCGAACCCGCAACCCCCGTTTACTTTCCGACGCGCTAAGCCATTGCGCCACGGAGGTCGTCAAATATAGATGGTGTATAAGTTATTTTAATTATTTTAATATTTACTTACAACGGTTGTTAAATGTGTAAAATGTGTTTTTTACACAAAAAGTAAGTTCAACGACAAAGTTTTGCGATTTGACGATTGATAATAATCCTGCCAAAAAAATTGGACAATCAAAACTTATAAAATTTATTCTTTATTTAGGGGTGACATGTGAGTACCTTTTGAAAATATTCATTTTGGACAGATATTTACTTTTCCATTTATCTGAAGTTTAGATAGACTGATCATTCTTCGTTAGATGCGTCAAAAATCTCAAAGATATAAGCAGCCGAGATTCAGTTCTTTGCTTTCAATCGCTTACCCTTCAATTTTCCTTTAATTTTTGGAGAGGTAAAAATCACAAGGTGCTAGGACAGGGGAGTATGGTGAGTAAAGTAGAACAGTCAAGTCAGAAAAGTGCGGAGCGATGTCGGTGATGTGAAAGAATTACCGACTTCGTCCGCTTATTTTAAAAAAACCGATTTTATTTTAATTTTTTTTAATATTATTCCCAATACTTGCGAAGCAAAAGGAACTATGCCTATACAGCCTTATCTTCATCCTTCATCATTCCGTTTTAAATATCACTTGTCTGACGTCAAATTCGTTCTTTTCTCTTATCACTAAATCAGTAACACTCCTCCAATAAAGCGACAGTAGGCTTTGCTGCAGTTAAAAAAGACTTCTTTCGCCTCCATGTTCCTCTTATTTTAAGGATTTCAAGGACCGTCATGTCGGGGCGAAGGGCCAAGACGGGGCGCCAACCGTGATCTCTAACTACCCCGTTAGGGATACAGCGTGGGGATATGTATGTATGTATGTAAAAAGGGCTTCTTGGAAGAATGCCAAAATTTCAGTTGCAATGTTTATTTCGACTTTCTATTTCTTTTCACTTGCACAGAACTATACTATCACTTTTGTAGTTTAAAACTAGGTACGGGGTAAGAAAAGGTTCGTCACCTTAAAGTCGACATTTGCTTGCACTAAGGCAATATTATCAGTCAAGCCAACATTTCATTTCAAACGAAACAGAATATCGCATTAACATTTGCAATAGGCTAGTTGACTGACAGGTCAACTAATAAAGATAGTAAGATGTAGTGAAAAACGTTTTGTCATTGGGGAAATTGGGACTAATTCCAAAATACAATCAATAATCGTATTAAATTATTAACGTGTTTATGTCCATTAATATGAAATATTTAGTAATTTATATTATTTTTTAAAGAAATAAAATGAATAGTAGTAATTATGGTAAAATTTATTCAAATAAGCAAAACTTAATTAAAAACGAGTATATCCGCCATTCGCATCAAACACAGATTGTAGTCGCTTTCGTATTGACCCAACAAGGCGAGAGCATATGTCCATCCCTCTGAAACCCTCCCAAATACTTCGACAATGCTCTGCGACAGCTGCCTTGGTTATCTCGTTATTTTTTCTCCACCGCTGCACCATCAAATTTAGATGGGGTTTATATACGCTGATTTTGCAGGTTAAGGAATCACCAATACCGATGCCGATGGAATCACTCGTTCACGATATAAGCTATGTGAATGCAAGCGTTGTTGTGGACATAATTGAACTATGTTAGTTCATCAGCTGGAAATAACGTACGAACGTTTGGAATCATACTGTCCAGAACCGTTACCTAATTTGCAGCGTTTGTCCTAGGCGGAAGGTCAATAAGCTCGCCAACTCCATTAGTCGAGATCCAACTCCAAATGTTGGCAGATATGCGTCCAGAACTAAAATTTGGCACAACGTAATCCTCCAAATACCTCGTTCCGTTTATTCTCCACAAGTGTAGTCTTCCGTGTCGGAATGATTGGAGGCACTTTTCATCAGTAAAAATAGTGTGGCTCCAATCGAAATTTAAATATGTTTAGGCCAAATTTAAGCGTTCTGCTTTATGAGGACTAGTTAAAGCCACTTCTTTGGCAGGACGTCCGTGATGAAGTTCCATGGAGTGAAACGCATTTCTTATTACTGTCGGCGATACGTCATATATTTAAGTGAAATAACTAGTTTTTACAAAACTATTTTCTTAATATTGTCGACTCATAAAACTATTTTGTCCATGGGTAAGAGTCGGACGGCGTCCAGAACTGGTATGACAGTGATCAGTAAAATTACCCTCTTCGGCAAGTCTCCTGATCCAGAACCTTAGTGCTCTAGTAATATCATGATTTGAAGATATTTCGCTAATATTATACACAGTTTCGTGATCTGCAATAATCGCAGCTCTTTCATGGATACTTAATTTTCTCGGCGTTATCAAATTAATTCCGAAGCAGAGTTATTATTAATCGCAAGAAATGCAAGAAAAAATATATGACACTGGCACACACTAACAAATAAATAGAACATATTTGATTCAAACTTCGTAATGACTAGGCCATTTAAGAGATTTGATATGAAACTAGATTATAGGTCAAAAGTGTATACTATATTGACCCTTGTTATTATATCTAGTAAGTACAATTTTATATGCAGTTGTCTGCTTAGAGCTTTAGTTTCAAAAGGTACTAAGAGTCTACGATTTGATAAAGGAATTAATTTGAAAACTGACGAAGGTTTTCGTACCCCGACTGTAAAGCGCAAGAAATAGTACATTCATAGGAAAATTCCTTCGATCACAAATAAAAAACTAGATACACAACCAACGCTCCAAAAATGTCCGAACCAAATGTGCGCTCAAAGTAGTATTTAAGCGCACTTGTTTTAATGGTATTCGAAAACGCTAACAGCGAACATGTCAGTGCTCCTTCAAAAATTGCAAAAAAATTGCAAAAATAACACATCTACAACGTTAAAAAAAAACGCGAGTTCTTATTTTCGGTTAATAAATAAATAATATTATTTACGTGTTCATTATTTCATTATAGTAATAACGTTACATAACTTTTTTTATTAAATTCGTAATCATATTTTTAAATATTTACTAACAATATTTGTCTTATCATACAACATAGCAACGCAAATAGATTATTTGAATTATATTTTATGCACTAGACGTAAGATTGCATGTTAAGGCTCTTTGGACCGGTAAAGTACGAGGATATGGGATTTTGCTGAGTTTTGGGTAGAGTTTTTGGGTTAACTAAGTAAATTATACAAAAACTGCAAGTTGAAATAAGTAGGCCATTCTTTCATCTATAATCGTATGGATTTAAATTTTTAAAATTCATAGTAGAACATACTGAAATTTTTTTTTTTCTCAAAGAAGATTTTTCGCATTTACGCAGTACGCGAATTTATTGATTTTCAAGGAGTCCGCAAGGGCTTTTTAATCAAATTACACACAAAATTTAAGTTGAAATATATAGTTCGTTCTTTCGATTACAATCTGATGAGAAAATTTTTTTAAAATTAATAGAAAAACATAGTGAAATAAATTTTTTTCTCTGAGATGAATCACCAAAGAACAAGAAATTACTAACTTTTGAGTGTTATGTTCGGGCTTAATAAGCAAAGTATACACAAACTAAAAATTACAGTAAATAGATCATTCTTTCGTCTATAGCCAGATATGTAGGAAATTTTAAAATTCATAGCAGAACATAATGAAACTATTTTTTTTTCGGACAAGAATCGCTACAGTACGATAATTTGCTGATTTTTGGGTACTACTTACGGGCTAACTAAGCAAATTGCACTCAATCTGTAAGTCAAAATAAATTGTTCAGTCTTTTGTCTACAATCGTATGGATTTCAAATATTGAATATCATAGCGGAACATACGAATTTTTTTTTTTTCTGAGAAGTATCCCCCGGTCATGGTAATTTTACTCGTAACTTTGGAGGATAAGCCAGCTATAATGAAAGAACAGAAAAGTTTTCTGTTATCACTAAAAATAAGTTTATTGTTATAACAACCATAAAAAAAATATATGTTTTTCACATTCGATAAGAAAAGTAAAAAAAACAGGATTCATTGACTCGAATACTTTATGTAAAAGTTGATGTCACCGATGTGGCGCTTCAGTCGGGCTACGAGCCCTGTAGAAAGTGGACGTTTACACCAATT
This sequence comes from Zeuzera pyrina, assembly GCA_907165235.1. Taxonomy (NCBI): domain Eukaryota; kingdom Metazoa; phylum Arthropoda; class Insecta; order Lepidoptera; family Cossidae; genus Zeuzera; species Zeuzera pyrina. The sequence continues at coordinate 17,890,078 of OU015625.1, read as the reverse complement.
TTATTCATAAAAAGTGTTGCCAGTGAAAAAAATAAATGTAATATCGATATATTACTTCATGTGTCCAAAATTTTAATAATCGGTTAGTATTCAATTTAAGTATGACATAATGTAACTCATTTACTGTAATATAACGTAAATTGTCATTATTATGTCATTTAGAAAGAAAACGAATGCCTAAAAGTATATTAAAGTTAATGTAATGGCAATATGCCAATTTTATGTCAGTAAGTACCTAGTTATAATTATATCTATAATTTATATTTTTACCAAATTTTTGGCGGGATTTTATGGGAGCGGTTGGGCGTTTATTTTAATTATTTGCAAATTGTTTACTAGTAAATATCGTGATGTAAAATTGATATAGTTTTGCGTCCCAAGTATCTACGCTGTTATGCATTATGCGAAATTGTTGAAATAAGTGCTTATTCTGTAGTGTGATGTTGAAATTTTTTTAGTGGTTTAGTCGGCTAAAGTCGATCCTACTATAAAGACTGCTTCGATATATTTGTCGCCAGAGAATGTAATGAACATTAAAATGTATTATGTCGACATTTGATATTTTAAGAAGAATATTTCATTTCATACTAAAGACGTCGGCTGTTATATGCATAGATTCCTTTGCCTTCCCTCTCAAGGCATAATTATACAAAAAATATTTATATTTTTACCGCGCTTTCAAAATTTTTCTATCAATTTTGCAAATTTCTCAACTGCAAATACATAGTTATCATAATTTTTTCACTAATCGCTATTTATCATTAATTATACATATAAAAAATCTCTCTTTATTTATGTTCAATTATTCTTCTGTAAAGATATGTATTCGTAAAAGTGATTGTTTAAAAACAATAACTTTGTATATTTCAGATGGGGAAAGTAAGGCAATTTAACAAAATTACCAAAAAGAGGCGTTTGCATTTACAAATCTGTATAGAAAATACACGCAATACAACACGAAAACACCATTCAGAAAGGTAGGTAATTATTATGTTACAGAAAAAATAGTATGCTAGTTACTAGTTAGGTATGAAACTGTTATAGTAAGTTTGAACCCATTGAACGTTTATAATGTATACTTGCCTATTTGAACTAACGAGAGCATCGATTATTACTTGTATAACAAAGTGATATTTAATTAAAATTCATTTCAGACATTTCTCATAAGTCACAATTTAAACTTTAATTAATAGTTCCTAATGCATTAATGGTATTTTAGTGATTTTGTAAATGTCTCAGATCACCACTTATGTTACCACTGATTTATACTTATACCATTTGTGTGACCCCAAAATAAGCATACTTCATACTATGATGATGCACTCAGGCTACAAACTGGTAACTGGTAGTCTGGATGTTACTAAATACTCTTCCAGTAAGTAGACTCACAGTTTAACTCGTTTCATGAACAGAATTAATCTGAGCAGGACATTGAAAGAACAAATTAAGTGATCAGACTGGGAATCAAATAACTCGGATCCTAGGACCTCGGAATGAACACAGCTTTATATTCATGTATATGTATATTATATTAAGAACCATAAAAAACGCATAAGGCCTATTTATAGAAAAACTAATACATCCGAGAATCTGGTAGTAAACTAGTATCAGTAACAAATAATTATAACGTAAAGCTGTTGTTCTATGAAATTTCTATGTAGGTACTTCATTAAAAATCACATCTATGACTTCATAAGTAAAGTTAACTGTCCCTAATATATAATATGTAAACTAGGTGCCTAAATGAGAATTTATCAGAAATTGTATGCGAAGAGGACACAAAGTATAGTTTTAAATTTAAAAAATAGTAATCAAATCAATTCAATTTTTAAAAAATTGACAAATTTATATTATGTAAGTGAAAATTGTAATAAATATATTAATTTTATGTAACAATAACAAATAATTATAATGAAAAACTTGTTCTATGAGATATTTCTATGGAGGTATTTAATTAACAAATCACATTTATTATAAATGAAATTAACTATTCCTAATTTATAATTTGTAAAGTACTTAAGTGAGAATTTATAAGATATTGTATGCGGAGAGGATATAAAGTATAAAGTTTTAAATTATAAAAATAGTTAATTATTATTAATGATTCAATTTTTAATAAATTGTTAAATTTATGTTATGTAAGTGAAAATTGTAATAAAGCCCATATATTAATTTTATGTATTGCAGTTCTATCAACCAGCATCTAACAAGTGGAATTGATAATTTCGAGTGCAACAGATTGAGACTGTATCTACAGTAAGTACTTACTACTTTATGTAATGTGTAGGATTTTGAAAATTTAGTACCTATGCCTACCCTAATATGATGCTTACCTATATGACAGTATTTGCCTAATACTTACCTAATATTTTTAATATTACAATAATGGGTTTTTTTAACAAAAATATTGCAATTAGTTTGCAATATAAAGAAATGTAGTCTATTCGAGGACGATGTAACCCAGTCTATTACATGAGTAATGGTAACCATTGTCCACTGTTACTATTACTACATGATATGTGAAAGAAGTAATAAAAAATAATTATGTTTACATAGACATGTTATCTGTAGTAAATACAATTAATATGAATAAATATATTATATAGTAGGTATGTATAAAAGAGCAATAAATAATGTGAAATTGCTTGCTTGTTTGAAGCCAATTGGCAGCAACTCATTTAGTCAATCACCAGCAAATGACATAACACGTCTGATTCGTAAAGTAAACATTTCAAAATCTTATGAAATTTTAAATAAAACATATTTATAATTTAATTGATAATGATACTAGATAATTAATAAGTTTTTCTGGCCAGTATTTAGGATTAAACACTTTTAGTAGCTAGTACCCGTGGAAAAAACGACATGAAAAGTGGTATGTTACATTCGCAAATGAATTGATCTCGGATTTCATTCACTTCAATGATGATATTCACTGCTAGTTGGCAACATTTGCATTGCAATTTCGATATGAGATTATAGATACGTTCCGTAAAAAATTTCATAATTATTTCTTCCAATTGGAAAAAACATATAACGTTTGATTTTAAATGACGGTCACAGTCACACTTGACTAAAAAGTAACAATTGAACTATGAAGTCTTATTCTTGTGTACAAAAAAGTTATGATTGAAACTCATTTCAACTAGATTTATCTATACTATTCCAATGTTCCAAATAAAATTACCATATTTAGTAAGTGATGTAGGGTGACCAACGTACAATGATGAATAATGGAAACTTTCTCTAATGTTATTACTGAAAGCAATAAATACTAATTTGTGTCGTTTTCCATATGGTAGTTACGGGAAAAATTTCTAAGCTTGTTTCTTATTGTTACAACTAATGTAAATTCTTTCTTAATGATCCGTTTCGAATCCATAACTTATTCAGAAATATATTTTATAGTAATAACAAATAGAATTGGTGTTTCCATTAAATTAATCCGTCTATTAATGAAATAACGTGAGCGCATCTTTCATAAGTATTTAACTGTTAGTATCCATAACAAAACTTTTATCTTGAAAATACTGAATATTGCATCAATTTGTCTCACAGTTATTTCGAATAGTCAGATATATTTGTTTTTTAATTTCAGTTTGCCAGTAAGCAAAAACAAATGCTTGCTAAAAGGCAAAAAGAATTGTAGACAGATTATTTTTTTCAACAAATTCAGGAAATTGCAGATCATGAATCTCTTCATGACTGTAAGTTTTCTTATTTAAATATTAATAGAGAAGTTAAATTTGGTCTTTACTCAAAATTTTATGTTAATTGTAAATTGTGCAACAAGGAGTTTAATTTGGAGACGTCTCGTAATTTAAAAGAAAAAGCGACTATTAACCATAAAGCAGTAGCTGGAATAATTTCTATTGGATGTGGTTTCTCTCATTTAAGATATTTTCTGGCAACCTTGGACATACCATTTTTCACTGTGAAATTATATCGTTCTCACCATGACACCATGTTCACCTGGTGGGAACAGACAACTGCACATAGCATGGCTCAAGCTGCTCGTGAGGAAGCTGAGTACGAGCACCGAAATTAATTGGCAATGTCAATGAAAAGGGAATTAGACAAATAGAAGACAGCGTAAATTCCGGCCGGAGGAATGGGATCTGCGTGTCATGAAGCGTTACTATCAATAACGCTGTACTGTTATTAAAAAGGTATTCGTAATTTATAATGCGTAACTTTTATCATTTATTTTTGCTTTTATCTTCCCTAAAATTTCTACAATGTTCATTCCGTTAAATGATTATAATGTTCATTAGTATTGGTTTTTATTTTATAATAAACTTTTATGATTTTCTGATCTTCCTTTATACCATGTATTTCCAGCATATAGCAGACACCAGACTCCCCCGATGACAATTTGGTGGTGGTTTGAATGATATGTACATTGTATTAATAGAGAGTAAATGTTATAAATAAATGAATATTATCTCTTCATACTATGTTTTATCTCATAGTAATATGTAGTATAGAACAAGTAAAGAGACAAATGGAAGAAGGAGTACCTTCATGCCAGGGGATTATAATGTTCGTTATTACATCTTTTTATTTTATATTATATTAACTTTTATCTTTTATAATTTTTGATCTTCCTTTATTTTTTCCAGTATATTGTGTCCCTTCATACTATGTTTCATCTTCTACTAGCAGGTAGTATGGAACTAGTGAAGAGAAGAAGAGGGAAGAGGGAGTACATTAAAGTCAGAGGAGAGGAAGAGGATGTGAGGGTCATGAAGCATTATCATCAATAACGCTTGTTATTATATATATCATCAATACTTATGAATAATGGCAAACGGTATTATTATTATATAATGTATTAACTTTTATCTTTAATGATTTTTAAATCTTTCTTTATATTTTTCCACCATATTATGTCCCTTCGCTCTGTTTTTATCTTCTTAATACACAGTTTTGGAGAAGAGGTGATGTATTTAGTCTCTTCAGAAGAGAGAAAGAAAATCGGTGGGTCATGAAATCTTGGTAATGAACGGGTCATTAGCAAGACTAATAACGTTAAACTGTGTAAATACTTTTATAATAAGATGCTTATCGATGTTAGTATTATATATCAACTTCATCTCTTATTGTTTCCTATATTTTTAATCCCAACCCAAAAAGAGGGGTGTTATAAGTTTGAAGTGTGTCTGTTTGTGGCATCGTAGGGCCTAAACGGATGAACCGATTTTGATTTAATTTTTTTTGTTTGAAAGGTGACGTGATCGAGTGTCCTTGGCTATGATTTAAGAAAATCTGTTCAGCCGTTTGAAGAATATTAGTTCTTTTTTAGTTTTTGAAGGGACGCGAGCATCTTCTAGTAGTCTGTTCGATACGAAATTTAGTATCTTATGACTTCAATAATGTCACAATGACATGGTAAACTTGACCTGATGCTGCAGCATCGTCTGAAGTCAGCAGGATACCCAATTCCTCTCCACTTATAATAGAGATATCATGTTTAAGCTCATTGAAATGGTCTCTATGAATAGGGTATAGATAGATAGATGGTGATCAGGGTCTGATGATAGATCACACAACTATTGTCAGAATATTCAGATTTTGGCGAGGCACGATCCCATGTCGCAATTTCGTGTATCGTCCCGGGAAGTATTTGCGTGAATGTAGATCGTAGTAATAGTGTAGATTGTAGTGTTTAAAAATCATGAAATAAAACAAATTTAAAATTTAAAAACCCCTGATTCAATAAAGAAACTCCAAAAAGTAAAATAATAATGTGTACCTCATGGGCCTTATAATTTGTGATAAGTTTCGATATAAATAGTAGCAGTAATATATCCAAGGGTTGTCGCGTCGGGGGACCACTAAATAAATAAAGTAAAAACTTAGCAGTCCTCAGACTTGAAGACGCTTGGACATATTACTACTTCTATTTATATCGAAACTTATCATAAACCTAAAGGGCATTGAGGTACATATTATTTTCTTACTTTTTAAAGGTTTATTTTTGTCGGGAGCTTTTTATGTTTTTGATTTTCTTGTCCTTCATACAGTATAGTGTGTTGCAAAGGACAGATACATTATAGACTAAATAGGAGTGGAAATAACTTGTAACTCTTCGATATTATCAATACTTTATTTTGTTTTGTTAAGTTTATTGTTTTTGATATAGACAGAGTGAAGAGACGAAAAATGGAAGCAGAATTATCTTCGATTACAGTGAAGAGGTCCTGCAAGATGCGAAACGCTACTAACAGTAACTTGGAATAAAATACGGAAGAATCCGTAATGAGTAAAATAATAATGGACACCCTACTATTATTAATGTATAGTTTAGTCAAAAGTGTACTAAGTTTTAACAAAATATTTTAAATAAAAACTAAGTTATAAACGTTATATTATTTGCGTTACATGTAATTATATAAGTGCAGTTTCCTCTTTACTTGTACATAAAATTGTCATACATACTTTCCTGTATTTATTACCTAAATTTTAAAAAATATAAGAAACCGATTATAATCTAGTATTTCTTTCTCAAATTAAATTAATAGTAATAGATCCGACTGAGGTTGACCTTCCCTAATCAAGTTTCCTAATAAAATAAATATTTTATACAATATAATGTATAATAAACAAAACGAGCTAGGGTTGCCACCCCACATCCCTGCATTTTGAATTAAAAATTATTGAATTAATTTTTTTCAATAATTATTGTTATGCAGTTTCTAACGAGTAAAAGATGGAAATAAAACTACAAAGTAGGGTTGCAAACAAAGATAACCCTATACCATCGTGTTCCTAATATTATCTACATTTTCACATATAATTTTCATATGTAAGGAAACTCTATGATAGTAAATTACTAATACACACTTACCTATTTACACTTATCAACCTTTAATTATTGCTTAGAAAAAGGTAGGCAACCCTACTTTGGCGTTTTATTTACATCTTTTACTCGTTAGAAACTGCACAGCAACAATTATTAAAAAAAATTAATTAAACAATTTTTAATTCAAAATAGCTATGCAGGGATGTGGGGTGGCAACCCTAGCACGTTTAGTTTAATTATACATTATATATAAAATATTTATTTTATTAGGAAACTCGATTAGGGAAGGTCAACCTCAGTCGGATCTTGGACTAATTGAATAATTATTACAGAATTAGAAATTACCGTATGTGACCTTTTTTTACTAGGAAGTCTGATTTTAACTAGCTGCAAGTGTATACAGTTGAAATCAACCTTGGTGCACGTCTGGTTCAAGTTTAAATTACTAGCTAGCTTGCATAGATCTGCATGGATGGATGACCGAAGCCTCACACCGTTCGCTCGCGACCCCAAAGGCCGGCCTCTTGTCTTTAGAATACCGTAGCCAAATTCTCTGGCCCAAGCCACAGGGTAGGTATTCTTGTTATTGCCGCTGACTCCAAAACCATACTCTTACTCATACTAATAGAAACCTTGGTATTCACCAATATACCTACATGTCAATACCAAATAAGCCGAAGTCGAAATGGTCCGTAGGTACTAGACGGCGAATTGTTAACTCCACGGTATCATTAGGCTGTTGGTTATCATCCATTACCAAAGAACTTGTCGAAATCAGTAGAATGAGTTGGATTTCAATGGGTTTATTATGAGTCGTCTGACTAGGAGTACTTGGGTTTCGTTATCTACTGCATCACACTCAGATCTCTGAATCACATCATCAAGTACAGTATAGTACATAGAATATAATATAAGTATATCCTTGCGCATCATCTGATCCTGGCCCTAGTCTCGTGACAGCAAACAGGTCAAAAAATCTTTACGATATAAGTAGGTGTAACGCATTATTTTTTATTTTATTATATACAAATGAACACCTAATATAATATATGAGAATATGTGTAATATTTTTCAAACTATGTCTAATATGTTTATTTCTAAACTCAATACGATTTCATCTCATAAATATTTCTGAACGTAATGCTTAGGAAACATTCAATAGTATTATAACTTTATTTGCATGTGTGGCCTACGGGAATGGCGCGTGTGTGAGTGTGGGAGAAATCTGTGAAATTAGGTACTATGAACACGTTCGATAAGCAAACGCCATCTAGCGTACGAATGTTTCCCCTAAAAGGAGAGCCACAAGGCCTTAACAAACTTCGTTTCAATGTCATGCAAGAACCGTTTACGACCGTTAATAACCTTATGGTTTGACAATAAGGTCTACTTTAGATTAACACAATATTGCCGATAATACTTTATGATATTAATAATATATACGTCCATTCGGACAATAATTTGCTTAAATTTTATAGGAGATTGTGAATCTAGTTCTCTATTTGTGATCGAAGGAAAATTCACACAAAATGTCAACTTCACTTCTCTCGTTCCCGCCAAAAAGTCGATTTTATTGTTTTTTTTCTCTTTCTTCATGGCGTGGCGCACAGATTAGCGCATTTACCAATGTCACGTATTAATAAGTAGAATAGACATGAAGCACATTCAAAAACACAAGCACAAAGTGATAGTAGGCTTTACTAAAGTTATAAACGACTTCTTGGAAGACTCTTTTCAACAGTAAACTGAATTTAACAATCACGGTAGGGTCAGTGATGCTGAATCGGGTATATCCGGACACAGTCGACATCAAGCGCGCTCGTATATATGTATATTTTAAAATAAACTAATAAAATATATGTATATATTAAAATAAATTAATTAATTAAACAACTCATAATATAATATTTCACTCTATCAGCTCATGATTACTCGTTACGATAATTAATTTGATTATTATCTTCCAAACTACAACAAACACTAAGTTAAATAATAATATACCTATTTTCAAAAATACGTTTCCACACAAACAATAGATAAATAGATAATTTTTCATCATGGCAATTTTACCTTTCACGGAAAACAAATTTTAACATACATATTACCTTTCGTACGTCACAATTCTTATTTTTTAATTACTAATTTTAATATTTTACCACAGATGTTACAAGAAACTGTTCAACAATTACTTGAAACTGGAGATAAACGTACGTTAAAGGAAAACCCAATATTAGAAACAACAGACTACCTACTTACGTAAAATATACCTTTCACTTGGAAAAACTACTTCAAGGCCTTAACCTACTAGCGGGAGGTTAAAAAGAATACTTACCTAATTTATTTCAGTATTAGCTACACCATGTCTTTAATGATCGCACAATATTTCGATTATCTGCCTAAATTTCTCATTATGACTTTAAAATGTACTTTAAACACTAATAAACCTACAGATAACATTATCATAATCCATATATTGTTATAAAGTGAGTGATAAAAAATGTTCAATGTTCACCAGTCTGCTGAATAAGGTACACATTTCATTTGCTGTAAAAACTTCGAACATAGGTACTTACCGAACACATAAAAACGTGTACTGGCAATCGCTAAGTCGTTCTTTGTGTTCATGATGAACCAATGAGTACCTATTGAAATGAAACAGTAAGTACCTACCACTACATACATATGTATATTTTTAAATACAGAGTATACCACTACGTATACCATATACATTCGTGTCATGATAATTTTATTGACAGATTGACATTGTCTTTATCTCATCTGTGTGTCATGTGTTGGTCATTTGTGGGTAAAAAAATCTTATTTTTATATTCCTATTAATGATAGCGTGATATCTACATAGGTTTATTACATATTTTGGTTCTCTTCTTGGATTCTCTACTCTTACAAATAACAATTCTCAAGAGTACAGAGGATCAAAACAATCCAAAGAACCTCTCCTCTCGCTCTCCTTTTTTATTTAAATAATTCCAATGAAACCAGGGTCTGACAGTGTGACCCAATATGTATAACATAATAATTATAATATTATTACGATAGACTTTGCCCGTGTAAAACGAATAGATAATAAATTTATAAGATAAAGAAATATTCATGAGTCATACTCTCAGAGAACAATTGTTAAAATTTTCACCTAATATTAGCGTTGTTTGAAATTGAAACTATTATCTAATGGTTATTACAGTTATTACCTCGATTAGTTTTATGCACATTATCAGTCACGACATTTGCTGTCCTCATACAAGTAAGTACTTACGCGAATAAATAGTATATAACACATATATTGAGTATTTACAATACTTATACAACTAGCACACAACGAACCGTAACTATCATTAGCGGCTCACTATTATCTAATAATAATAATTCAGATTTAAAAAATAATATTGCATTTAATATCTTCGTAGAAGTTTACGTTAGTAACTAATTAATCTGTGGTAGAAGTATAGATAAATTCTAAGAAATAGGTATGTACTTAATATTATTAATAATAACTATATATTCTACTCCTCCGTGGCGCAACGGCTAAGCGCGTCGGAAAGTAAACGGAGTTGCGGGTTCGATTCCCGCCCCGAGTCTGTGCCTATTATGTATAATATGTATTTATTTACAAAATAAAAAGTATATAAGTAGTATATCAGTTGTCTAGTACCCATAATACAAGCGCTGTGCTGCTTACTTTGGGACTAGATGGCGCTGTGTGAAATATCTGAGTATATTATTATTACGAGTATTACTTAAAATCAGACGGTTTACCACTCGAATAATGTAAAGGTAAATCGATTCACTTCCGTAAGCACATCGCGCATGACAGTTTTAAATACTACAAGGTTACAACAAACAGCTGATCTCCTGGCAGACGACCAAAATATACCTAGATAAAGTCTCGGTCGTTTGTATTATTCTACGTTAGTCTAATGTTAGTAAATAAAACAAACTTTATCTTTCAGTACCACATCCACAATGCCACAGGTACAAATCGAACAAGGCACTTTAGAAGGTGTCACCTGTCAAAACGGTGAAGAAAATTACGTAGCGTTCAAAGGTATACCGTATGCAAAACCGCCAATCGGGAATTTAAGGTTCAAGGTATGTTATTTTAAACATTAGTTAATACGTCGAAGGTTTTTTTTCTGTTTCTTAGTTAAGTACATGTGTAAAAATATGTTTGCATTTATAACACCAGGCACCAGAACCACCCGAGGCATGGCAAGGCGTTCGGAATTCATCACAACACGGCCCTGTGTGTCCTCAGTACAATGAGCGTTTAAACCGCATCGAACCTGGTAACGAAGACTGCCTCTATTTAAACGTTTATACTAAAACTCTCAACCCTAAACTGCCTTTACCTGTGATGGTTTGGATCCATGGTGGAGGTTTCTACACCGGCTCTGGTAACTCTGACTTTTACGGACCAGAATTTTTCATGATGTATGACGTCATCCTGGTAACTTTTAACTATAGATTAGAAGTTCTCGGCTTCCTTTGCTTAGATAATGAGGAAGTGCCCGGAAATACTGGCTTAAAGGACCAAGTGGCTGCTCTGAAATGGGTGAAAAAGAATATAGCTGCTTTCGGTGGGGACTCCAACAACATTACAATATTTGGCTGTAGTGCCGGTGCTGCCTCGACCTCCTACCATTTATTGTCAAAAATGAGTGAAGGATTGTACAATAAAGCAATTTGCCAAAGCGGTGTATGTTTAAATGAGTGGAGTTACAACATTTATGCACGACAACGAGCGTTTCAACTTGGCAAGCTTTTGGGAAAAGATACTGATGATTCAAATGAACTACTAGAGTTTTTAAGAAACCAACCAGTATTATCTCTAGTAAACATAAAATTGCCTCTTGTGCAAACAAAATATGTAGACATTGCTGATAGTATTTTTTTCGGACCTGTTATAGAGAAACCCGAACTAAACGTTGAAAAATTTTTGTCAGAATCTCCACCTGATTTAGTACTAAATAACCAAATAGCGGATGTACCCATAATTGTAGGGTACACTTCAGGTGAGGGTATAGAAATAGGGAGAAAATTCTCTCATATTGTAAACTTTCTATCTACGGTAGGAGCTGTAATTCCGAGAGAACTAAAACTCAAATGGTGTCCTGAGAAGATAAAAAAGAATGACGAGAAAATACGTAAAATATATTTTGGAGATAAAGTTATCTCCAATGAAACGTTACAGCAGTATGTAGACCTGGAAACAGACAAATTATTCGCATACAACATTCATAGATTTGCGCGATACCACGCGCGTTATAACTGTAAACCAGTATATCTGTACAAGTTCACGGTAGAAACCGAAAGAAATTTTACTAAAAAATTGTATAACATGGAAGATATTAAAGGTGTATGTCACGCTGATGAATTGCCATATTTTTTCAATATCACGTGCATCGACATACCTTTAACGGAAGAATCAGTTGATATTATTAAAAAAATTGTACATCTGTGGACCAATTTCGCGAGTACTGGGTTAGATATTTATCATCACACAATTCGTTTATAACAAACATTCCCTAAATTACTTATTAAAGTGTCATGTTATCGTTCCAGAAACCCTACAACGACCGACGATAGCGAACAATGGAAGCCTTTCACGGAAACTCAACTAAATTGTTTTATTATCGGGAAAAGATATAAATGTGTTCAAAACGAAGACGTAGAGAAAATGGATTTCTGGCATCAAATATATGAAGAAACAAATTCACATCGAACGACATGAGCGAAGCACAGTCTCTTATGCAAACATTAGAAGTGTACCGTCCAATTTTTTTTTATTAATAATAATTAATGATTTCTATTTCGAAAGCGCTTTGGCTTTAGTGTATTTCCTGTATAAATAATAACATTCTGGTAAGGCGAACAAATTACGAGTTTATATAAGTATTAGTATGTTAGTAAGTTTTATAGAAAAAAGAGCAGATTTTGATCTGGCGCTTCACCCGCCGCTACGCTGCCGCGGCACGCCCGTTTCGCTCGCTCAGCTCGCGCGTAGTGATGAAGATATTGACCTCACATAATCTAACCAAAAAGAAATGTTCATATCATAGAAATTACAAAACTAATATCTCAAAAACTTATACTTGTAAAGTGACACGATAAATTTTTAATACTTATAACGAACACCTTATATTATAAATAAATCGTCACATTGCATAATATTACAAAATTTTACCCAATGTGAAGCAATCCATTATTTCTACATAACTCTAAAAATAAGTTGTTTGCTGAAACCTAGTCCGCTACGTACCGCAGCAATCTGGTATGTACCTGTCATATAACTTTAGACATATTATTTATATCAGTTTTAAATTTTCCACATAGCTGAATGATTCGTAACTGGTAAATTCTCGTCACCTTTTCCTATTTGTTTCTTATAACAAAATCTATAATGAATCCTTTGATTATGAATTTATTTTAAAAGTTCCGGCAGTGAGAATAAGCATAACGATTCCGTTTATTTTATTACAGTTTATTTTAGTAATTATTTTACATTTAATGTAATAGTTTTTTGACACCAGAAAGTGGCAGCCTGAAGTAAGTTTTCTATCCCATTCAATAAACTTTAAAAGATGAAGCACTCAAAAACTGGACCGTATGGACTATACGTATATAGGTATATAGGTGTACATTAGGGTAGGCCGAAAATTTTTTTTCTGAATTTCAAATTGGGCCGTAATGCAAAAGTTGCCCACACATCCCACTATTTTAGGTGTGTAATAGTTTTAGTATTAATCATTTATTTTGTACTGCTCCAACGACTTCAAAGATTTTCAAAATTTGTGAAAAACGTGTTATGTTTCAGGGAGGCAATTTATTAATAAAATCAATAATGTTTTTTAATTATGAATGTTTTTAATCACACAAAAACTCGAAATAATAAAATCAATACAAAACTTGAACAAAATCGTTCTATTAACACAACAGAAAGAATAAAAAAAAAGGTACAAAATACAAAGGTATCAGCTTTAATTCAGTTTATAATCTCTTTTCGATTCAAATATCAGCATGATTTTTCTTGCTTCTATTCTGCTTTTTATGAAACCATCTCTTTTCGTCTATCCACAAACAGCAGCAGAAGCCACTGTCACTAATTTGACACACTGTTCTGTAGCCTGAGTGTGACAGGGCATAAATTTTATTCGGGACAAAATCTTTTCTCCAATAAATTCAGGTGCCATGATGCAGTCCCACACACATTGCTGACATGTTTTAATAAAGGTAGCTCTGTCAAAGAGACTTCATTCCAGTTGACGATATTCGTATAGTCGTCAGCTTCAAAATTATATTTTGCAACTTTAAAACTTGTATCACATTTGTGTTTGTTTCTCGGGGTTCCAAAATATTTTCAGGGTGGCCAAAATAACCGTTTCTTTCGATTACTGAATCTAGAGCAGTTTTCAGTTTGGATGGCATGTATCTTGACAAAGTGATCATTTCGTACAGGTGTTGTGCGCCGTAGATACAATGAAGCATAGTATTAATCGTGAACCACATAAGAGCATACACTTTTATAATGAAGGTTACCAGTATCAGTAATATTTCAGATGGAGTTCGAAATGAGAAGTAGGTATAACCGCAGTATCCGATTTCCAATCGTAAGCCACCGTGAGTGTATAATTTTGCCAGGATTGTTTTTAGATATACTTTCACTGCAAGAACCTAAACTAATGGCCTGACCATATTTCTAAGAGATACATTTGATCTGTACTCAGATCTTTTTTGTTCGTTATGTCCGGAAGAGCGTAGTCAGTTTGTTGAAATGTTAACACAAGCAAATTCTCACAATCTTTCAACTGTTTGCCAAGGCTTCCAGTGAAACTTCTTGGTCCATCTAAGGTCTCAAACAAATAACGTAAGAGTAGCTCGTTTCCATGAAGTTGGCATATCAACCATTGTAATGGCTTTGTCAACTCCATTTCCAGACATCGTATTACTCCTCCTTTATGACCTGTATTTACTACAGTCCCATCGCAGCGAATCGCTTTGATTATGTCCCACGAAATATCTTTACTATCAGCAAACTTTTCAATTTTTTGGCTGACTTAGTTCTTCCTTCTTGCAAAGCCAGATGGCCAAAATGCTCAGATTCTGGTTCTTTAACAATACTTATATGCTCCTCTACTACTACTTTTCTTCTAGAAGAATCAACTGCAGTAAGCGTTTTGTCCTTACGGCCTTCGAAATACAAACCAATCGAAGTCTCCGCAACTGAAAAGGGCTTGTCAGATAAGAGCTTTCTCTCTTTTTCATGACCATGCCGAATTTTATTTTTGTTGTGTTTTGTTTTGTTGGTTGTGATAATACCGACGTCCTGCAGTGTTGCTGAGACGATTGCAGCAGCCGCTCTATCCGAAATATCAAATCTTCGAGTGTTTTAGCTACAATAGACAATTTTTTGACTTTGTTTCGTGATGTTTGTTTTGTTTTCATAGAACATGTAATTGCACAGACAAAACCCACGTGCGTCACTGACAGAAGCGCGCCATATATTGGTTTTGTTTGATTGGTTGATTACTAAAATTAAAATAGCGGCTTACTAGAAATGCGACACATTTATCTCAACCCAACTATTAACATACAAAACATAATATTTTAATGAGTTTATACAAAAAAGTAATATTTTTGCTCATTTCATAATTGAAACAAAAATCTAATGACTAAATATTTTTTTCGAAAGTTTGAATGCCTTGGGGCAGTACTGAAACTATTTATTTTTCAAAGATATTTTATATTTTTAATTTGTGATGCTATATGCAACTTTTGACACTAAGCCCAAAGCAAAATAATAAACAAAAAAAACATAACATAACTTCACGCTGTATCCCCAACGGGGTAGTCAGAGAGGACGGAGCGCCAGGAGTCGCGGTCCTTACACACCTCTTTCGCTTCCTCAAATCTCATCATTCTCCTCACACATTTTCGCCTAGGTATGCGAGTGCTTTTGACATTTCCGTCTGCTAACACTCTGGCTATTTGATCTTCATAAGTCAGCCTTGGTCTTCCTTGGCTTCTTTTACCACTCACCTTCGCTCTGTATATTTTCTTCGTCAGTCTTTCATCACTCATTCTTTCCATGTGCCCGAACCATCTAAGCATTCCTTTCTTCATTTTTACAATAACACTGTTGTGCAACCCTGTCATACTGCGTATCTCATCATTGCTTATCCTGTCCGCAAGCGTGACACCGCACATATTTCTGAGAGACCGCATCTCCACAGCATTTATCATACTTTCACTCGATTTCGGGCATATCCATGCCTCGCTGCCGTACAACAAAGTCGGCACCAACACCGCATTGTGGATGGCCATTTTAGCAGTGTTAGATATATTCACACTACCCACTAATGCGGACAGAGCACCGTTCACTTTATTGCCAGCTGCTACCCGTCTCTCTACATCCAACTCACATCTTCCATCCCTCGAAAACGCACTCCCCAGGTACACAATTTCATTCACCTGTTCTAGACATTTTCCATTTACACTAATCACACATTTCGTTTGTTCCGCTTCTCTTTCAAATACCAGAACCTTAGTTTTGTTCACATTCATTTTAAGCAAAATAATAATAAAAAAAAACATCCATATATTAGCGGCCCACCCTAGTGTACATGTATATCGAAAAATAATGTAAATAATAGTGATTTAGAAGAATATATTGTAAAATACTTGCAATTCATTTGGACAGAAGGCAAAAAACGCGGTTTAACGACGGTTAAACATCGTGATACCGGTTAAATGACGCTAAAATTTTCTTGCAGCCACCGCCCAATACCCGCGCGGTCGCTGCGTTCTTGTATACATTAATGGCGAGTGTGAATGCTATTCACTAGGCAACAACATTTAACGTCGTAAGCACCTAACCGCGTGGCCGCCACGCGTTGACCACGTGACTGCCGCGCGACCGAATAAGCTATCGCGCCGGCGCAATCCATTCCCCTCTGGGCTATCCCGATGCTCCGGATTGAACGAAGTTGCTTGCGCATAATCACAGATAGCGTAAATAAAGTGAGCATATTTCGCTCTAACAGCGCGGTCTCTTAACACGTGCATCGCGGTCCTTACATACTTCTTTCGTTTCCTCAAATCCCATCTTTCTCACTTATTTTCGCCTAGATATGCGAGTGCTTTTGACATTTCCTTCAGTTAACACTGACTATTTGACCTCTATAAGTCAGCGTTGGTTTTCCTTGGCTTCTGCTACCACTCACTTTCGCTCTGTGTGTATTAAATAACTCGTATTGAAAAATATTTACAACCTACACAAAATCATAAAGTTCGTTCTCATGTTTAAAATTAATTGCAACTTACGTACTTTATTCAGGTCTCTAAACCAGTAATTTATAATATCTATTTACGTTATAAATGCTAAAGTTGCAATATCAGAAATCCAAATAAATGTTTATTATTAAAATCACAATTTCATATAAATGTAATAATGAAGCACGTACACGTGTTAGTGTTAACCATAAATTTAGTATTGTTAAATATGAAATGTAACGGGAGCACTGGTCACTATGATCACGTATCAATTCTTCATCATAACTATTATGTACTTGACTATTGACGACTTCTCAACAACTGACTTCCTACAAGACTAAAATCAGGCTTTTATGCAGGAAATCCATTTTACCCTCGTTCTTGTTACTAAAATGTTACAAAATATCACACGTGGGTACTTTATATGATTAAAATTAATGTGGAACTAACAGTACATACTGGCATATAAACGTACAAAGAGTGTGAGTGAGAATGTAATCTTTTATGACAGAAGTACTGTATTTTTCAATAATGGTTACGTGTTCTGTATGTAATTGTGATATTATATATCGCAATAATCAAGGAAATCATACATTTCATAGGTGACATTGACAAAGTAAAAATCGTCACGCGTCAACGAGCTCTATCTTCGTTTATACGCCAGTATATATTAAGTTTATGGTGTTAACTTAAACAGATATTTCAAAATCTCATGTCAATTCCGCAGTCTATTGTCCAGTTTCATCAGTCAATTTATAAGCTCTAAGAGAGATGTTACAAATAGAAGTGGGTCGTTAAAGCTTAGCGTCAACGAAACAGCCGTTTATTTTAAATCGTCTATTACTTGTAAAAGAAGTTAATTTTTCTACTCTTATTTTATTTAACGATGTGATGTTTGATCAACAGTGTAATGTTCTTCATTTGAATAGGGTTTTTCCTTAGTTACTAAATATAATAGTTAAATCCGAAAAATAGCTTTTTTTAAAGAAAACCGTTGCTATGTTAACCATTGATTTAACCAGTTCGTTGAATAATCAACTATTTATCAATGGACGTTTTACTTTAATTGACCGAGTAGTTAACTAATTTTTCTGCTTGGTGCATTTACCCTTACTGCTATTAAATACTGGTACATGTTACAACATATTATACTTTATCCACTTTAAGTAATATTGTACATTAAACTCTAGTGTATTTATAATGTGTCGCCATACGAACGTATGCCATAATGTATCTGGCCACTTCGTGAAATTTCATGAAGTCGCCATATTATGTTGTCATAATATGGCGGCTAGGTGGATCAGGCGGATCGATGACAGTAATATTAAGTTTGTCGATATTATAGATAAACGTTTCACCACATCACGTGGATGAGTATAACATAATAATATTAATATTCCAGAATATTCCAGACAATTTTTTATTTTTGTTCAAATGTTCTAAGTACTAATGTAGCCTATCTTCGTTTCAGCAGTTAACTAACCTATTTTTGACTCATATTCAACAAAGTTTGTGTTTTATTAAAGCGGCGTATTCATTTTTCGGTGTGTTCACAAGAATAACGCTTGTGCCAAAATGCTGTTTTTAAATAAATGTTAACATTGTAACTAATTGGTAACAAGTCATAACACGAGTGTGAAGATAGGGTTCACTAATATTAAATATTTTAACATATGCAAATGTTGATGGACATACCTACTCGACTTATCCTGTTCAGTATGTACTGTTCAGTTTTCCGTACCAATCTATATTAATAACGATAAACATCCTAAGTGATTCATCCATATGTAGCCGAACTACTGAAGCCTGAATCTACAAACATAAAACTTGGATAGTGGTTCTCCTTTGTGTGAGTCAATAAGACGGCATTTTTCTAATAGTAAAGGATAATTTGTTTTAGTATCTAAAGCATTAAAGCGCACATAGATAAAATTAAGAATCTTTATACATATACACCGATACAGTCTGGGATTTTTAAACGGGGTAGTAAGGGTAGGTACTTTAACCATTGTAAATACAGGATAACGTTCTTAAAAAACTAACCTCAACTTTTAAAGATATTTTGATCTGCATTCTCAGATTTTGGAAAAATGTACAGTAGAGAAGAAAATTGCCTATTTGCACAAAAAGCTTTTTTGATGTCAATCAATGCTATTTCCTTACTGACTGTTTGTTTTTTCCAAAATTTATGAATGCAGATCAAAGTTCTAAACTGAAGGATAATCTCTTAAGAATGTTTTCTTTTATCTGGAAAGTTTAAGCTATCTACCCTTACTGGCTCTTTTAAGAATTCCACCCTGTATAATCGTTGGTGCGTTTGTTAGTTATCGTGTAACTTCCGAACGAGGTCATGTTCCCACGATATATTTGTTTTGTCAAGACAATGGCTCTTCCAAGAAGTCCTTTATAACTTCAGTAAAGCCTACTATCACTTCACTGCAGGAGTTTTACGATAAGAAAAATCTAATATACTTGTGATTCTACTTATTAATACGTAATATTGGCAAATGCGCTAAACTGTGCGCCATCCCATAAAGAAAGAAAAAAAAAGAAAGTG
The DNA here is from genome assembly GCA_907165235.1 of Zeuzera pyrina. NCBI lineage: Eukaryota > Metazoa > Arthropoda > Insecta > Lepidoptera > Cossidae > Zeuzera > Zeuzera pyrina. Next base: position 17,870,429 of record OU015625.1, on the reverse strand, counting down.
AACTAAATTTATGTACAAACATCTGTAGCTGGAGAGTATGAGAGAACGTGTCTTTCAATTGCAAATTTAAGTTTGTTCTCGAATCCGATTTATATTTTTTTTTGTAAATACATAACACAAATACATTATATGGCGCTAAGGAACCCTCGACACGCAGTCCGACTCGCACTTGGCCGGTTTTTAATTGTATCGATACCAATCAATAGTACTTACAACTTAATGTTAACAATGCGAAGCTCTAAAAGTTGCGTGTCACGTGTCATTTTATAATTGACTTTATTCTCTTCACATAAGGTCCAACTGTAGTTGTATGATATCAGTTTTTGAACTCTGGTTTCAGGAAAACAAAGTGGTGTGCCAGGCACTTGTAACAGGTGTTAACGTGGCACACCTATATTTTCTTATACAAAAAAGCATAAATTTTCATTTAATCTTAATTTGGAGCTGTTACTCGATAGGTACATGAATGTGCCAAAAAATAGACAATAAAAGCTGGTGTGCCGAAACATTGCAGCAAGACCAAATGAGGCACACCAACGTGTTTTTATATAACTTTATGAATGCTAATTTGTGGCAGAAATTTTAAGCTGTTATTTTATAGGTATATTAACGGTACAAAAAATTGTGCAAAGGGCACTGACATCAATAATCGTTTAATTTAATTATATATTTCTATATTATTTAGGAAGTTCATTTTGTACTGTTCATTTTGTATTTTGATTAGTAAAGAATAATTATTTCGTACTTATCAGTATTTTTATTTTGAAACCGGTGTAATTTTTTTCTTAAAAAATTACTCTTTCCATTTGGAGTGGTCTTGTCCTAAATAAATAATATGTAGGCTAGATTTACAACTTTTAACCAATTCAGGAATAAATTAAATAAAAGCATCATTATGATATATAAACCATTTTCGATAGTATCACGGTACCAATGGATATATACCATTTCAAATAAAAAAGAGAGCAGACAAAATCAATAATATTATGCTTTTTGAAAAAAAAAAACAGGAGTACCTCCCATACAAAACTTTATTAAAATAAATTGCAGGTAGTCATATACCCATGAGGAAGTTGAATATCATTTATTGAAACTAAACCTATTTCTCTATATTTTGTAGATAAGTCATATTAATATGTCCGATCAAATTAGTCTTAAAATTATTTTACTTTTATTTCTGAAGCCAGTAGTACACTGAGTACAGTCTGTAAGGTGAATATTATGTCCATACCTATGTAACAGTTTGGTTGTGTTTAATACAAGGAACACAGTAAACTCCTATTGATCCAGATATACCAAATGCGGATTCGAAAAAAAAAAGATCTACAAATACATCACAAAATTTTAAATATAATGAGTCAGTATTGTAATAAAGGACACTGATAAAATTAACTCCTATTTATTGAATACATATTTTAAAACCTGTGACCGACAGTCTTCGGTTACTATAAGTAGCTGACATTTCACGGACAGTATTGGATCAAACAAATTACATTGTCTTATCTTCTCTTGAGATCTCTCTTTATCTCCATTTATGTATTTATTGGACACCACACTTAGAATGTATATGCTACAATCGTAGACTATAAATAACTCCAGACGCCGTGTCCCAGCAGCAACAGAAGGTAAATCAGATAAGCTGACTCACCTATACGTAACAACATTATTTATAATAATGTACATATTATAATTATTTATTATAAGATAACGTCTTCTTCACTATAAATTGAAAACTTTAGAAAACCGTCGTTGGATCATGAACTGGTTTATAGAATTGGGTTCGATATCACATGTCCTATCGCTCATGTATCAAATTTTAAACCCCTAGTATAAAACATTTTTAGAACGAATTTGGGTTTCTATAGTATATTTTATAGTGTCGTGAGCATAATATCCTCATTAGGTCTACACTGATATTTTCAGTTCTTTCTTGGCAATAAATATACAGTTTTTAATCATAGTTGATAAAAGTTTCCGGGCAGGTTTTTCCTTCTTTTTATTGTATCAATTAATTTAGAAAAGCTGTCGCTATATTATTATAGATTCTTCATGTTGTATTTGTCTATTTCCTATAAAGATATGTTGTGCTTGCCTATTAAAGAGATTCAAAGGCGGCCCTAGGAAATTTTTCAGGAGGTGCAAGATCTAATTGAGACGCCTTTCCTAATACACAATCGCCACGGATTTAAGAAATATAGTGACTGGAAATAATGTCTATTTTTTGACGAAAGAGGGATACCTGTTACAAGAAAGGTAGGAGGTAAAATTGCCCTCCCAAGAGCCAATGTTCTGCGAAAGTGTCGTGGCACATAATACATGTATTGTAAAAAACTATCATTTTTCAATTCGTTCATTTGTTACTTGAAAAATGATATTTACGTACCGTAAACAGTGAGTTGGAATGTAAAGGGACGAGGATCTTGCGTTTAGAGATTCTTCTTCATGATAATTTTGTTAAATAATATGTAAACAGCGAGCTGGAATATTATAGTATTAATGTTGGTGAGTAAGATTAAGCGGTATTGGAACAATTAGGATTTATTTTTTACGTCGACGATCTATAATCGCATTTTCGGCACCTCCTTTATGACGGCACCTCTTTTTTTTTCTTTCTTTATGGAATGGCGCACAGTTTAGCGCATTTGCCAGTATCACGTATTAATAAGTAGAATTACAAGTAAATTAGTTTTTTCTTATCGTAAAACTCCTCCAGTAAAGTGACAGTAGGCTTTACTGAAGTTATAAAGGACTTCTTAGAAGAGCGAGAGAACTTCAGCTACACATGTTTATTAAGACTTACTCCATTCTTTTCACAATACACTATCACGACGGCGCCTAGTGCGGTCGCACCGTTTGCACCGCTCTAGGGCTGCACTGATGAGATTGCACTATATTTAGTTGTAATTATGTAAACAAGTTATTTTTGGGGTAAACATGTTGGCAAGCCTGTATTCAATAAATAAGCTGATTAGCCGCCGTTTCGTTAGAAAACAGCATCCACTATATTTTATTTGCTTCACTTCGAAGCACAGCGCCTACTATATTTTATTTGCTTCACTTCTAAGTACGGGACGGGCTGTCTGGAGTTATAAAGTCTATGGTTACAACTTTAAATTGCATATAATTTCTTGTCCGTCAGCTATAATGAAGATGTCAGTAGCGATGATGAGTGGCGGCGGCGGGTGGGTCCCTCGGGCGGTCAGTAGCGGCCCGAGCGCGAGTTGCGCGGCGGCTCGCGGCGGCGCTCGCGGGAGCGCGAGCGGCGGCGGCGCTCGCGCGAGCGGCTCCGGGAGCGGCGCCCGGTCTTGCGGCGCGAGTACAGGTACCTACGGCAAACAATCATTGTAAAGAATAATGTATAAAAAAAACGCCTATTAGGGATGAGTTCGAAGGTAATACATAAAAATGTTATATTAAAGTGGGTACATTTAAAAAATTATTAGAATTTTAGAAACTCACGTCAACCTATCAAACGTCAAACTATCTAAGAGGCTATTGTTATTATAATTACTTTTTTTTCAGTATTAAAATCGTATTTTGGTCTCGTACAAGTTTTTATTTTTTATAATTGTTTTGTGGACTTGTCAGAATTACGAAACGCTCTGAACAAGGGGCGACACCATGTGTTTAGCGTCCGTATCACATAATTTTTTACATATTTACTGAATAAAACCCTGTATAACTGTAATATTTTATTTTATTGTATTGTAGTATTTATTTTATTGTACTTATTGTATTGTAGTAGTAGTATTGTAGTTACGAAATGGGAGAGAGATAGTTGGCAGCGGCAGTGTTACCGCTACAAAATACTTTGTTAGTGTTGCTAGCAGGCCGACTCCCGCCTCGCGCGTAACAAAATTACCTACTCTCAGCCACATACGTAGGGTTGTTGCATTGTGTGTGAGATACGCATATCTCATATAGTTATACATACAGTTTATAATAATAAAAAAACAATCAATTAATTACGTTTTTCATATTAACAAATATGAAAAACGTAACGTCGGCATCGTAACGTCGTTCTTCAACATAAACACGACAAATTGAATATAACAAATTCAATTTCTTGTAGTTATGTTGAAGAACGAAACTATGGATTCGAATAACTGAAATTATTTTTGGCATCCAAGGACATTACGATATGTTCATTAATGCGACTTAGATATTTTTTTAACTGTGACGATATGAAGAATGAATTAAAGACAAACGGAAGCGGTTCGGTGTTTGCGTCGCTTGCGACCCTACTGACGCTACAATAATCACCCACAGTCACCCTAAATATTACCGTTGTATGCATGCCATGGCGCATGCGTAATACCACGCCGTGTACACTAGCTTTCTATGAAGTCATCTTACTGTTATGTGTGACATCCTACTGTTATGTGTGACATCTTACTGTTAGCCTGCAACGTACATCAATGGTTACTACTTTATTAGTAGCACTTACCCGCTTGCAGTGCTGGACAAAAGTAATTGTAAAAACAATTACAATTACTTTTTATAACTGTAATTGTTTGCTTAACAAAATGTGTTCACAATTATATTTTGCAATTATATTGTGCCTAACACTGACCGCCCGGTTAAGCATCATTGAAAAAGTAAGTACTACTTGATTTTTGTTTGTCTTTAAAACAATTTATATTTTTTAACCCATCTAGCACTCCCGTGCTTTCTATCGTGTCGCTTTCACTCCAGTGACATCCAATAGTTTGAATAATGTTGCGTGAGCAAAATGCTCATGACGGGAGTGCTAACAGGTTAAAACACGTTGTGTTGACGTTTAAAAGTGTGTGAGGAGAATGATGACATTTGAGAAGGCGATGCTTGGCGCTCCGTCCCCTCTATCTCATCATAAATACAATGTGACGATATGTCCATATGTTTAGCACCAGTAATGTGGAAGCTTTAAGCAACTACTGTTATACAGCAGTGGCGTGCATTAGATAGAGACAAATAGACACTGTCTATCCTGACAATTTACTAAATAAAGAAAGTAAAAAATATATACATCACAACCAAAAACATGTTTTCAAAATTTACCGCGCTCGCCTTATCTTTATGAAAACGCATGGAGCACTCAACCTATAAAGACGAATATCGGACCATCTTATTCACCACTGCTCGGTTTATTTACACTAACAAATATCAACTTTCGCTCGCATTAAGCAGTAAATAACCAATACTGGACTTGTGTGTACATCTCTGTATATTCCGACAGACATTTAAAAATGTATATGATGGCTTATTGTTTGTTCTATTCGGTGGTGTGGCCGAAATAGCAAAAAATCAAACTATAAAACAGAATGCAGTAAGCGCAACAGTGTTTAGACGTAAATTGTTTTCATACAAAATCAAAATGTACATTGCCACTCTATATGTTCAGTGCTCCATGTCAAAACGCGACAAGAAAGCGTCACAGCAGCCGTTCGCCCGAGAAACAAATTCGAAAAAGAGCTGAATTTACACACATTCAAAGCTATTCTAACACTGTTTCGTATAATTACACGTGCATTAGTAGTGTGGTGAATGTTTATTGTTTATACTTATACAGTAATTCGTCTGCTTCTGCGAAAATTTACTGTGACGGACAGACAGATGAATGCATGAGCAATCTTATAAAAGTTCCCTTTTCCTTTTAACATATGGGATCCTTAAAATCGCTCATACATACCATGGAATCAGACTATTCCCTGATGTGAACATATCATTCAGTGTGCGTGTCACACGCACACACACACATCACGCTCCCTAATGTGAAAGAGCGGATGGAGCGCCAAATATTTCGGTCCTTATATACTTCTGAAATCACGAGTACATAAACACAAGACACATGACAAAGAAGTACATGATCATATGATTGTGACTGTGACATTATCAATATACTTTGAAAGAATCCAATAATGTGATATATAAGCCTTACCTCCTCAGTTCTCTTGAAATGGGTTTAAGATGCATGAAATTACAGAAACCGCTCCTTGTACATTCACCCATTTCATATTGCCGACAGCATGCCTCTCGGAAGTCTGTCACGGGAGAAAGTTCAGCATAAACTGGTCTGCCCCCAAACCAACGATTATTCAAATCATTCACCGCTTTCTCGGCATCTTCTTCACGACGAAACTGAAATCATAATTTTTAAAGGTATAATAAAAATACTGGAGCCCACAAAAACAATTAAGGCCCAACACTCACGCATTCTAAAGTGGAGGTGGCGTCAAGTAGGAGATCAAAAAGTGCACCTCTTCTTTTTTTCCATAAAATAAAAAACTTAAAGCAGAGCGCAAGTGTATGCACTTGTCGTTTCTTTTTGACCCTTTCAACAAACACAAAAATTGAATTTCAACTCTTATTTCTGTTAGTAAACTGATCCCTAACACTCTCAACTTTATAGTAGAAACCTAACCTTAAAAATCAAAAGTTACTCACACTATAACGAACCATGTCGCTACAAAAGGAAACTTCTATGTGGAGTTATTATTAACTTTATGTAAATGTGATGATTGTTCAATGTACATATATGTTTCATTTTTAGGAACTAAAATCAACAGCTTTTATGCAATTCATAATTAATTAGTTACACAAAATGTTATTATTGGAATTTGATTTTTTTCTATAAAATAACTTTTCGAAAAGAATAGTAAAGAAAAAACACTATTAAAATAATGTTTTTAAGACTTCCTCCAAAAAAGTTATCGATGCTTATGCCTATGATGTCGATGTTTGCATTCGATGTGGGTGCCTAACAGTTTAAATTTTATTTCAATTTCACATTTATGTCCTATTCAGTCGAAGTTTTGGGACCTTGATCCCCCAAAACTGAAGCCCGAAAACCATTGACTGGTTGCTAAAATTCGTAAGTGACTGGTTCACGCTTCGGAAGACCAACTACTTGTGCCAGCAAAATAGCTTGGCTAAAATAAAGAAGTAATGCTGTAAGTCTGCTCATCACCCTAAGCATCGATAAATTTTTAGACGGCGATTCCTTCAAGGAAATCTATTATTTCAAATAATACTTATTTTTAAGTTTGTAAACATTAATGTTTCTATATGACCAACACTTGTGCCAGCAAAATAGCTTGGCTAAAATAAAGAAGTAATGCTGTAAGTCTGCTCATCACCCTAAGCATCGATAAATTTTTAGACGGCGATTCCTTCAAGGAAATCTATTATTTCAAATAATACTTATTTTTAAGTTTGTAAACATTAATGTTTCTATATGTAAAGCTTTAATTATTTTAATATTCATATGTCACATGTACTTCTTCAAGATTATACTATCCAATATAGAAATTATATAAAATGTACGTAATATTATACTCACTTTTATGTAGACATTCCCTACTAAATGATCACCCAGATTGTCACAGACGTTCATTTCTTCTATTTCTCCATATTTGTCTTCACATTCAACAAATACATCTTCAAAGAAATTATCATAATGCTCCTGCATCTCTTCATCAGAAACATTGGCTACCACCACTGAAATATTATATTATATTTCTTTTACATCAATACATAGTAAGAGCAAAAAGTCAATATAACAATACCAGACTATTGAGTAACATGTTATAATGGATTCACAAATTTACGTAAAAAAAATAGTGTGCCTATTTGTTGTTGCTTCAATGTTTTGGCACTCCAACTTTTTTTACCTGTCTTGGCACATTATTTTAAGTACCTATCAAGTAACCGATATAAATAAAAATGTATACTTTTTTCTATAAGAAAATGCTGCCAGGATAATAAATAAGTCTAATATAATATAAAAATCAATGTTTGTTTGTTCGTATTTTATGGGCTGCCATTCCGTGCATCCGAATGTGATGAAATTTGGTATGGAGATAGATTAAAGCCCGGGGAAGAACATAGGCTATTTATAAAATAAAAAACGCGGACGAAGTTGCGGGCATCAGCTAGTACAATACCTGGCACTCCACTTTGTTTTCTCGAATTTAAGAACTCATATCATACTCATCAACTGTAACAACGGTTGGACCTAACGTCTAGAAAATAAGGGTGATTATGGAATGGCACATGATATGCACCTTTTAGGGCTTACATTTTGTTACCTAGGCGTTGCAAAGCTATAACACAAAGACGCATTGTTAACATTAAGGTGTACTTATTGTTTGACTGGTGAGACTTGTTTCCTACTAAAAACTAAAGATTTTAAAATTACTAAGAACTAAACATTTTACTTGTAATTGAAATTATAAGACTTGGTTGCTATACTTTGGTACTTTTATTAACATTTTTCTCATTTCTCAGTTATCTTAATAAATGATATAAACTAAACTGTTGCCTTTATGTCTTGCAACTGAAGCTTGAACCATTAGGGGACTGGGGTAAAGGAAACGAGTGGTGAAAGAAGTATTTTGAAGCCTCTTCATACCTTGCATATTACAGTGGGCAAGTAATAAATCGTAGCGTGTGGCGTAGCGTACATACGGAAGGGCGCCGATCACAACTGCCTTTCATGTTGCTCGCGAATCGGTTCTAAATCGCCTAGAGAGAATGTACATAAGTACGCGTAGCGTGAGCGAATACTACACTGGCGTACGTCAATGATGGACTTGACGCACGCCATACAGATACGTAGCGCAGTGGGGCCGGCAGGAGCGGCCCGCTCCGGGCGGCACCTTTAGGGGGTGGCAAAATTTAACAATAAATAATAATAATATCTTGTAAATATTTGAACCATTTCATATTTTTGTCGCACCTACGATTCGGACCGATTGAGCACGGAATTTTCATTACTTGTACTGTGACGAAATCGGTGAATCCCCTTTCTTTAAATGAGTGTATAATAATGACATCTCGCTCATTGTAGCGACTGACAACACCGTCTGCACTGACTTGCAGGGAATCCCGTATTTTATTTTGTGCTTGGATTGTTTATGACTAATATTTAGCGAGAATGACTTCTATCATATAAATAATAGTGTTCAATATTGTATAATAACACCGGCAAATTAGGTTACAATATGGGTGAATCCTTTCAGGGAAGTCCGTGAGTGATTGTGGTGATGCTTTAACAATTCAAAGATAGTTTGATTGATGGATCGTCAGTTGTCCAATTCACATTATCGTAATCGTATCATATACTATATGTATACACTTTCCAAACTGTGATTTAGTGCTCATAAGTACGTGTTGTCAAGCTCGCCGCTAGCTGTTTGTACGCCCGTGTGCAACACCGATTATCTACAAGTCAACGCTAAGCTCGGAATTGGCGAATCAGTAGAACGCTCCTGAATGGGTTCGATAACGTCCGATCCGTTAGACTACTTCTCCGAATCCGAGTATCGAATTGAATTCGAGCCGTTGTTAACAAGGAGGCAGAAAAGCTATTGAGTGTTGTCTTATACGAGTACTAGCTGTACCCGCGGCTTTGTCTCTGCGGAAAATTTTTTCATGGCTTTCCGGGATTAGATTACATGTACATGTATACATGGACAAAAATTGTTTTTGAATATAGCCTGCGTCTAGCCTACGTCTGCCTACGCGCACATGCTATCTCTGTACCAAATTTGATCGTAGTTGGTTCAGCGGTTTAGCATTTCTTATTCAAAATTCCATCCCCTTTTTCACCCCTTAGGGTTAGGTTTAAGATAAGAATGTAGTCTATGTCCGTTCCCAGGAGCCAAATTATCTCCATGCCACATCACGATCAGTTCAACTGTTTAGCATTTGCCATACAAAGTTTTATACCCCTTTTCACCCCTTTAGCGCTAAATTTTTGAAAAAAAAAATAGCCCATGTCCGTTCTTTGATGTCAAACTATCTCCATGCCAAATTTTATCACAACCATTTCAGCAGTTTAGCATTTCCCATACAAAGTTTCATGCCCTTTTTCACCCTTTTAGGGTAGATTTTCGAAAAATAAAGTAGCCTATCTTTTGCGCAATCACATGTTCTTACTATACACAGATTTTGATTTACATCAGTCAAGCCATTCTCGAGTTATAAAATGGCAATTTATCACAAAATTTTTACAGTAAAACTGTAGTTACAGACAGACGCTACAGATTTATATATTACTTAGTATAGCTATACCAGCGACTTCGTTCGCGCGTAAAATTTTTTCGTAGCTTTCCCGGATTAGGCTTGATTATATATATACTAGCTGTACCCACGAGTTCATCTGCGTGGAGTTTGTTGTTGCTTTCCCGGATTAGGTTAGATTACATGTACATTTTACATGTATATACTCGTATATACAAAGATTGTTTTTGAAGAATCTGTTATTGAAGAATCTATGTCTGCCTACGCTTGCCTCCGGGCACATTCTATCTCTGTACCAAATCTCGTCATAAATTGGTTCAGCAGTTTAGCATTTCCCATTCAAAGTTTCATACCCCTTTTCACCCCCTTAAGGGTAGATTTCTGTTAAAAAAAGTAAGCTTTGTCCGTTCTCTGATGTCCAACTATCTCCAATGCAAATTTCATCATAATAGGTTCAGCGGTTTAGCATTTCCCATACAAAATTTCATCCCCTTTTACCTTTTTATTAACCAACTGTTTGAGCACCAAACGGTGCTCTAAAAAACAAGTCGGACCAAGTACTTTTAGGGGTAAATTTAAAAAAAAAAGTAGCCTTTTGCACAATCAAATGTTCTTACTACATACCAACTTTCATCATAATTGGTCAATCCGTTTTTCAGTTAAAAAAGAACATATCTATCACAAAACATGAAATTAAAATTGTAATTACAGACTGATATAGTAGTACCACAGATTAATTAGTTACTAACGTAAAGTAGTACAGATATTAAGTATAGATAAAAAAAACATGTTTAGCTGGGTCTTATAACTTTCAATATTTTTTAATTAATCAACTAAATATATTTTTATCAATATACCTATGTGTATTTCGATCCCTCAGTTTGCATCCCCTTGGACGTGCCGCCCGCTTGCGGCGGGCCTGCGTGTTGTGATTGTTAAATTATTGAATTTCGTGAAAAATTGTATTGTTCGTGTATGTATGTATATACATTCAATTATGTGAGTATTAAATATTTTATTTACGTTTTTTATTTACGTAATTGTATGTTTGACTATCTGCTGTTGTTCAAGCTTTAATTTATTAGAATAAAAAATCAGAACAAGTAAATTTCAGTAGTTACATTTTTTTAAATATATTAGTAATTATTTTGAAATGTTCTACGATAGTTTCATGTACAACTTTAACTTGTACTTTTATAATTTGTTATATATCTGTCAATATTTTTATTTTTGATGCTTAAAAAGAGTAAAAGAAAGTGGGGCATCATAAAGTAATAAAAAAGTTGGAAAATATTAGAATAAATAAAGGGGCTCTTAAAAAAAGTTTGCATGCCAAAACATTGCAGCAAGATTGAATGAGGCGCACCAGTTTTATGAATGCTAATTGTTGCAGTAATTTTAAGCTGTTACTTTATAAGTACAATAACCAGCCAGCCATATGTAAGTAATAACTAACTTAATGTTGAACAGTAGGTCGGCATCATGTGGACCTCTCCAGATGTTGATTAATAAAGAATAAGAAAAAGATTAAAACTAAGACAAAATAAAAAATATTCATGTTAATCACAAGCCTTTATAAATGATACCCCACACACTATTTAATTTAAAAAATGTTGAACCTGCCGCAAATCAAGATAATGTGTAGTTTTAAGTTTGTAAATATTAACGTTAGGATATGTATGTACCTTTTTGTAATTATTAATAAACAATATTAAAAAGAAGAAACTAGTGTCATATTAATCTCTAGGTGGCTATTACATTCATTTATGTATTACAAATATTAAAGAACTTACAATGGCTTCCATCTGCAGATTTGGCCGAATTCTGAGGATTTACATACAGATTCTGCAGCAAAACAGTCTGAGAAAATGTTGGTTTATTGTGAATCCTTGAACATCGATCTCCATGTCGACAAGCTCCTATTTTGAAGTAAAAGGAGCAATTTACCCTGAAATTATGAAATGTATGTTAACATTTTAGAATGAGTTTTAGACATTAGAGAAATACAGTCGTCCTACTCGTAGTGAACATAACCTAAAAATCATTAAAAAATCTTGTCTTTACTGAAATAATTCAAAGCTAGCGAAGCGGTAAGTTGATAATATCTTATACTTACTTGTCTTTTTCTGTACCAAATATAGCAGCTAAATATTCTGCCATAATGAAACTGACTCTCACAGGGATATGTAACTATCACCTAATATCACTACAACACAAATCCTTATTCACCAAATTATTCGTGATTCAATTTGTTACAAACTAATAATACAATAAACTATTAAATTAAAATTGGTTCCCTAAAGGTCTAAATATACTTCTCAACAAAATAATAGTTAACGCCGTATTGCCGACTAAAAAAATAAACGGCAATAGGTGGTTAGGTGTGGTGATGCCAAGCCGCCATGCCCACAGATAAGATATGTACTGCCTAGGGATGAGCAACATACACAATACCGTAACATCGATTTTTTTAACAAAATATTGCAATATTGATATTTTTAACATTATATCGCAATGTTATTGTTTCATTTACAATGTGTTTTGTAAATAATGGAGTTACCAAAATAATCAATGCAATATGATACAATAATATCTTAGAATAAAATGTGTAAAAAAAAACAGATCATGCCAATATTCTTATATTACTATAGCCTATCTATTACCTACTAGTCAAATGTTGACAGGACAAAGTAAATGGGTAACAGGTAATGTTTCTTGTCAGTTACTTCTGACATAAACTAATTGTTTTTTAGTGTAATTAACAATTACCTTAGTTGCAAATTATCATGGTCGCCTATAAAGTTTGCATTTCAATTAAAGTGTTAAAAACGGTCGACATTAGAAAATATGTGTATTTCAAAATATCGATATTTTGTGGTCGATAATATTAGAATATCTATATTAAACTATCGATATTAAAATTGATTTCGATATAAATATTTTGACAATATCGATTTACTGCATGCCATCCATAGCACAGATTAGAGAAACTTCAGTCATCGATTGTATCGATAAGTATCGATAATATCGCAGATTCTCCGCTTTTATGATTTAGCGTTAAACATTTTTATCGCCATGATTTTACCGTCCACGATACAACAAGTAACCAAAACGCTTCCCTACGATGTCACCGAAAAAGGCGCTTCTTCAAAGTACACGACATGAAGTTATTGTGGACGGAAATTTAAAAACATCTTCGTACAACTGCATACGTTTTGCTTCCCTGTTGTACCGTAGACGGCAAAATCGTGGCGATAAAAACGTTCAATGGTAAATTATAAAAGCGGCTATATGGCGGCCACATCAGCGCTTTTATAATTTACCGTTGCATGTTTTTATTGCGTTTTTTCCGTCCACGGTACAATAGGGAAATTAGGGAAGCAAAATGTATGCAGTTGTCTGAAAAGGCTTTTTTTTCGTCCACGACAACATCATGCTATGGACGACGAAACATCATCTTTTTCTGCCACACAATAGGAAAGCATTATTTTTTCGTGGCAACAAAAACGTTAAAGGTTGCATTGTAAAATTGTAAAAGCGGCCACAGTATATCAATATCACACTATGCCTTCCATTGACATTAGTATTTCTCACTGGCTCGATGATATAAATCGACTTTTGATAAAGAATCGATGTTTGCCCTCGATATATCCAATCAATCCGATATATCGAATTCCTCAATATCAATTAGGTTAGACAGCAAGATTAAAATATCTGGGAAAATTATCAAACTGTCGGGGTTTTGGGAATGCCGTCGGGAAAATAAATATTACAAATCAAAACTTTTTATTATTATAATTAAAATAATAACAAAGAAACTTTTAGGGTACATTAAAAAAATGATGAAGTGAGAGTGAAGTGATTTTAAAACCGTGCAATGTTTTTAAATTTCTGTTTTGTTATGAACTTATTGAGACATTTACCATTATATATTAAGGGATTCAATATATTGGATTCGGATCGGATCGGACGCATCGGATACTTAGCCCATGCAAAGGAACAATTTTAGGCCTTACTCATGGTGCATCTGACTAGCAATTTGTTGCTGCAATCTGTTGTAAGGCAACAAATTGCACCGTAAACAGGCAGTTTGCAGGTCGCATGCAACTTATCACAAGTCTCATCACTCGCGCCCACAACCAATTAATTGCTGCGACAAGTTACAACGTTTATAGTACGGTTGCATGCAATTTGGCTCATACCGTTCACGGAATAGTTCCTATATACTTATCTGTATGGACGTAAATAAATAAATAATAATCTGTATGGACAACAATTTTATAAGTGTACGAAGATTCCCCACCTTTATCCAAAAAAGATACACAAAATCTTTTTTTCTTTCTCTTAGGTGGTTCAATTGATGCAGCAACGGCAATTACAAGACTTAATTTTTGAAATTTAGACAACATTGGTTCATTGGTGCTATTATTACCGATATGGTAGGTAGGCGCGCGTACATGTTGTGGCGCTTGTTCGCAGAACGAAATTGCAATCGCGGTTGCTAAAGTGAGTGGAGCAAAGACAACTGCGACTGCGACAAATTGTAACAACAAATCGCTACTCCGATTGCATCGTGAGTAAGGCTACACGAGATCCAAAGAGTATGATAATTATTTAAAAGGGAAAAGAGTGGCAACTCGACGGTAAAATCGACATGTATGGAAAGTAATGCTAACTAGTTTTGACTAGTAAAGTCAAGTGGTTATACATATAGTATATAAATGCGTACCGCGTACCTACTTATATATTACATTATATCTTACACGTTCAAGACGAAACCGTTACGACTTAGGGACCTTCAAGAAACGAGCCTACTCTTTCCTTAAAGGCCAGCAATGCACCCGTGATTCCCTGGACGTTACGGGTGTCCATGGGCAGCGGTGATCACTCTCTATCAGGTGACATGCTTGCGCGTTTGCCCCCTCTGATATAAAAAAATAACTCATTGATGTCGTCAATCACCATCGATTAGTGAATCTCGACTTGATTTTGATTTGACTTTACTGAAACTGAAAATCAGGACAACTACTTGATTGATGCGCTGAGCAGAGCTCATAGAATAAACACGAAGTTCAGTAATATTTGCAATTGACATTTGCCATTTAACAATGTGACTTTAACAGATAGATCAAGATGGCTGTTTTTTTTTAATTTTAGTTTCTTATTCAATCACCAGTAGCGCTAGTGTTCTATGAAAATTGATGACATTCGAAGGGTGCACCCCTGATAAGATCTCACTACTTTTTGCGGTGGAAGGAAGCTACGTGGCGAAACTTGGATTTTTGTACATTTTATGTTTTTGATGGGATCATTTCTTTTTGTAGGTAGTTCTTCTTTTATTCTTTTCGGTTTACATTTCCTATACCTTAGCTACGGATATACACTATTTAAACGATTGCAGTTACTTATGCAGTTGGTAAAATTATTCGTCATTCTTCATTCGTCATCATATTTTTATCATCTGGGTAGATTAGTTAGTAGTACTGAAACTTAGGAAACAGGTTTGAAATTTCGGGATGTTTCAATTTTCCTACTTTTATAGGCAAAACACTAAATGAATTCAAACTGCGAAGTTTATCTGTCTGCTAGAAGTACTGATAATCTGTGAGGGTGTCAGTGATAAAATTAAGAAAATTTGACTTGCAATGGTTGTCAAACTATAATTTCCAATTTAATTTAATTTAATTTAAGAATATATCTAGGTAGTATTATGACCTCTTAGTGACTGAAAATTCAGCCTTCTAGCTTTATCCACAACAAAATTACAGAGGGGGTCCAAAATGTCCTGAATGGCTTCGAGAAAAGAATAGTACGGCTGTGCCTTTGTTTGTTTTTGATTGGTTTTGCGCGACTTAGCGGGGGCACTACTGTGACCTCAGATGAATAAACTTGATAAATTGTCAAGCTGTCATCCTGTCATCCTGACAATGACAGAGCTCCATTTATGCCCTTTCTTTACGCTAATATTCTACGCATTGTGTGCTTTTCGGGTGATCATATTATTCATAACGTGATCAAGCAACTCAATGTGAAAAGTATGGCAAGAACTTTCTGAAGTGATTCGAATTCTCTAGACCACTTTATTTCCTCTTGGTTAAGGTGTATTTAAGAAAACAATGAGTTTATATCTATATCTTATCTATACATATAATAAAATCGTAGACTTTCTCCGTTTGTAAGCGTATCACGCGAATACCACACATTGAATTCGAAATCAAATTTATGAAAATTATTAACCTTCAATCTGAGTAACATCAGTGTTTAATTCATCAAAATCGACCCACTCATCAAAAGATTAAAAAAAAAATTCAAATATCGCCCGCCGGGAGGAAGCATGTAAGGTACAAAAAGAGAATGTAATATTTCTACGTAATGGTACAATGAAAATGTTAAAAATATATTTGGAAATTTAACTGAAACGATGTTATGCAGATATGCGGTGACGTGCACAGACCATTTCAATAGGGTAGACTAAAAAGAAAACACCGAATTCGTCATTCAGAGTTTGCATGTAAATGGGCGCTTTTATAATTTATCGTTGCACGTCTTTATCGCCACGGTTTTTCCGTCCACGGTACAATAGGGAAGCAAAATGTATGCAGTGCACGAAAAAATTTCCAAAGTTTTGCAGAATCAAGGTTCTGCATAGAATCATGGAAAAGAAAAAGAAAGAAAGAAAGTCGAGAATTTTAATCTCGAAACATCTATATAATCTTCCACCTCTTTTAATCTTTTCGCACTTCCGCACTCTAAGGAGATAGTTGAAGTCGAGAAATTTAATCATGAAACATCTCTATATCCTTCCATCTCTTTTCATCTTTTGCTGTTGGTATATGCATATATTATAGCAATCTTATATATACTAGAAGGTATTTCCGAGTTATTTTCAGGAGTTAGGAAGAGACGTCGCGCAATTTGATCAACTCCATCAAGGAATATAATACTCGTCTAACTACGTTCACTGCGCCGGATGCGCCGGTATAGTCACTATGACAGCTTCTCAAGTTTTTTTAGTTAATAGAAAATGTTATTTTTTTTATAATCTATAATTTTAAGTGATTGCTTATTTTCTTTAATTGGCAATAATTACTTAAATATTAAATATACTGACTACTGATATTTGTCTGACTGTCATTAATAAGTCTTACCTAGCAAGTGTTTTTGTTGACATCGCCTCGGCATATGATAACGTTCTTCTTCCGGCTCTCAGGCACAAGTTGCTATAGCTGAGTATCCCTGTGAGGATGGTACGCTTCATATTTAATCTTTTGTCTAACAAGTCGATAGTAATTAGATACCATAATTCCCTTCTCCCTCCTAGGCATGTATGTAAGGGTCTTCCACCAGGATCGGTCCTCAGTCCCCTTTTATATAGTCTCTATACATATGATTTAGAATGCTCCGTTAATTCCTTTTGTCAAATTCTCCAATATGCTGATGACATTGTAATATATTATACTTCTCAGTCTCTTTCAGACATTACTTATCGTTTAAATTCAGCCCTTTTCTACCTTAATAGCTGGCTATCAGATCATGGTCTTTCTCTGGCTGCTTCTAAATGTCAATCTGTTGTCTTCACTAAGAAAAGGTTATTCCCAACCTTTCTTTGTATATTGATAGTGAAACAGTCCCTCAGTTAAACTGTTAAATTTCTGGGTGTTATTCTGAACTCTAGATGATTATCTGGGGTTCCTTATATTAATTTTCTCATACATAAATGTGGAAAGAATATTAATATTCTTAGATCTCTTGCAGGGATCTGGTGGGGTAGTCACCCATATACCCTTATATTATTGTACAATGCCTTAATTTGTAGCCATCTCGACTATGGCCTATTTCTAATGTTCCCCCGTAATAAGTCCTTTCTGCAATAATTGAATTGTATTTAGTCCAAATCTTTACGCCTAATTTTAGGTGCAATTAAATCCTCCCCGGTAAACGCTCTTCAGGTACAATGCGTGGACCCTCCATTTTCCCTTCGTAGCCAATATTTATGTGGTCAATTTTATTATCATATAATGCAGTACTCCTCCCATCCTTTACATACTAAACTTAACTTTCTTAAAAGCTCTCTATGTGATCTTCGCCGTTCAAGTGATGATTGGCCATGTTTAGTTAAAATTCTTTCTAATTCAATGGCCTTTCTGTTCAACTGTCTCAATTTCCTTGTAACTCTCATTTCTCAGTTCCCTATGACGCCCTTACTTTCCGCCCATCAGTACTATTCAATTTTGGTATTGGGAAAAAATTGTTCAATGCTCCTACGATTTTGAACGAAAAAATGTCCAGTGAATGGTCAGGCTGGACAACGATGTACACAGATGCCTCAAAATTGTCGAACTCCAGTTGTGTTGGTGCAGCTGTTTGGTTACCATCATTTAGAATTGTCCTCAATTGGAAACTTACTCCTCAATCTTCGGTCTTTACTGGAGAAGCGTTAGCCATTTTAAAAGCAATCAAATATGTCAAAGCTCATAACTTTAGTAATGCTCTCATATTTTCAGATTCCGCTAGTTATCTCGAACGAAATAGACGGCTATTTCGTCCAATCCCTTTCACTCCAAATCAAGGTTATTATCAAAATTAGAGAGGAGCTTGTTTACTGTTATCAGAATAACTTAAAAATAGTCCTGGTTTGGATCCCCAGTCACTGCAGCATTCCAGGCAATGAATCTTCTGATTCTTGTGCCAAGCATGCAATCTTCCATGGCTCTACAGACAATTATACCATTTATTGTCACGACCTGAGGTCTTTGGCTAAACCTAGGTTGATGGAGGCTTGGAGCCGGGCATGGCTGATCTCTAAATTAGTTAAGGGCAAATATTACGGCGATATCCAAAATGAAATTCCCCATAAATCCTGGTTCTTTACTTATAGAGGTGCAAATAAAAAGATCACCTCTACTATTTGCCGACTTAGATTGAACCATGCGTGCACACCAGTTTACTTGGCTAAACTTCATATTCGAGATCATTCTATCTGTGAGTGTGGTTTAGATGAGGGCACTCCTGATCACATATTTTTAACTGTCCCAACCTATTGTTCTCCCTATATGACATTCTTCCTTCTGATGTTCCTCGGCCTACAAATTTCAAACACTATATATATTATCTTCAGTCCATTCCCCTTTTGTCAACATCCTCTGTAATTTTATCTCTGTAAATAACATTAAACTGTAATATAATTTAATTATTATTATATTGTCCTTATACTTATTACTTATGTGTGTACAGTCTTTTGTTTTTTTTTAACAATGTGGGTAATTATATGTTATATGTGAGTGTCATTGTTATCAAGTTTGTCTGTGAAATGTGTTGTCTTGTGTCCGTTTATATTTACTCTATGTTGTTTTGTTCTATTCCTTTCTAGGTGTGGATTTCAACTCAACTTTTATGTAGATACCCAATGTGTATATTCCTACTTCAATTGTTGGAATCTTTATAAACATCACCTTAATTGGCCTCTCCTTTTTTTATTATCCTCATTACTACGTGACATTGCCAATATTCGCAATCGCGACAGCGCTATTCAACTAAAAAAGAAGGAGAAGATTTTTCATAGCACAATTTATTATTTTAAATGATTGCTTATTTTTTTTTATTGGCAATAATTATTTTTTAGCATCTTAAAATTTTTTAAAGCTCATATATTTTTAATGAAGGAGTAACATTTAATTGTATAACATTGTATTTTTTAATAACAATTCATAGCAACGTTGTCTATATCTTCTCCAATTTTAATGTGCCATTAAATGCATCCCATTCGGATCTGGCGTTTCACCGGCCGCTGCCATGGAACGCTCGCTCGGCTCGCGCGTTGTGGTAAAAACACCTAACCTAAACTAACCAAAAAAGTGTTATAATATATATAACTATATAGTCGTGTTTGTATAAAGTCAAAAAAAAATTGCAAAATTTTACCCAATATGCAACAATCTAAATCTAAACCTTAGCCTGCATTGGTCCTCATGATTTCCCTCCCAAACATTTATTATCACCATTACACTACATTAAAGTTTCAGTGATTGAAGTTGTAACCAAAATTTTATTGTGAAAACGGTTAACTTTGAAGTACGCCATACTCGTACGTGTGGCGAGTCGAATGGTGATTGATGAATGGCGAATATATTATGCGAAGTGCGCGCGCGAGAATGATCCATTTAAAACTGTTGTGCTAGATATTGCGTGGGTGTGAGCAGGAACACTAGAGTTGTTGTGAAGTAGTTGAGAAAGTTTATGAAGGCAACATGCTCCTAATACAAAATTATAATCAATAATAGCTATTTATTCATACTACTTTATTTCTTATGTTATCAGACCGAATACCGAGGAATACA
Source organism: Zeuzera pyrina (assembly GCA_907165235.1). NCBI lineage: Eukaryota > Metazoa > Arthropoda > Insecta > Lepidoptera > Cossidae > Zeuzera > Zeuzera pyrina. Next base: position 17,850,087 of record OU015625.1, on the reverse strand, counting down.
ATTACGTCGAAAATCATATGGAAGACTTCGAACATATGAGATCTCTGTCAATGGACGACCCAAATTAGCAACTAACAAAAGTAATGATCGAAACATTAAATAGTGACATCTTACGATATAAATTTCAAGCACAAGAAATTAACAGATGACACACTTAAACTCGTAGAGAAACGCCATCAAATGAGACTGGATAATCAGATCGATACTCCGGAATACCGGGCTCTACTTAATAATATTTGCCAAAAGCGGAAAGAGGATTTGCAACAATACCAGGAAGACAGAATTTCAAAGGCAATCGAAATGAATACAAGCAAACAAGTTCTGCGTGCGGAATTATGTAATGGTAGAAAGGCGATATTCCAGTTACTCGACGAAAAAGGCGATATTATCATGAATAGAGAGTCCATGTAGAGAAATTTTTTACGAGACACTGTACAAGAGAAAAGTACTACTTTGTGGATGGCAGAGCGAGAGATGCAGGCCACATGTTACTAATGTCGGTTCTGAGAAAAATTCTGACGTGTCTGTAGAAGAGATGTAGCGCTGGGCCAAATAAAAAGTAGATCTCTAGATTAAGATAACATCATACCCTAGATGTTGAAACTAGGGTCAGAGGCGCTATGTAGAACTCTAGCACTGCTGTTTACAAACTGCATATTAAATCGCAAGGTGCCTTGCACAACGCATTAATAATCCTGCTCCACTAGAAAGGTGATATTAGAAAGCTGGATAACTATCGCCCTATTAGTCTCTTGTCTCATATTTATAAATTTATCCTAAATAGACTGGCTAATAACTCGACACTTACCAGCCGAGGAAGCAGGCCGGCGGGGTTATTACCTAAAAATTTATAGACAACGACAGCCACGCGATCTTTGCGCGACCGGTGACTAATTGTAATAAAAAATTAGTGTCATGTATGACGATTGCGTATCTATTATTCTATGACCATAAAATGCACTTTTCGCGGTAGATTTAGCGCCACTATACAAATTACATTACACAAATTCTCGTTTTGACAGCAGATATCGCGCGATATTGGCTGTCACATGCTGTCTGCAAGTTACGTAATAAGCGTGCGGTTTCCGATCTGGATACGGCACAAATGACCACCTGCAAACGTTGAAGACACAAATCGAAAAGTGTCCTAACTACCGAAAGTCAATCATCACTTTCGTTTACTACGAGAGAACGTTTGAGTCGGTGGAGGCTTGGGCAGTTGAGAGATGTCAAGTAGACTGCAAAGTTTACGAAAGGTACTTCCGGCGTATGAAACATCTACAACAGCATAGAATGTCATCGGTCACTCTATAGAAACTTACAGAGCATTTCAAACTGGAGCGAGGAGTGGAGAGGATTTCGCCAAAATTGTTCAATGCTAACCTCGAGGACTCGATTGAAGTGACAGAGACATTAATAGCGACGGAGAGAGACTGAATAATTTGCTGTTTGCGGATGATATCGCACTGGTCGCGGATATATGCCCACTGTGATCGGCGACTTGCAGAGTCAATCAGCCAAATAAGATGAAAATGAAAAAGTGAAAAACTAAGATCATGACAAACATCCCAGAGGTAAAAAATCATCAACTACCTGTAGATATCCTCGGCCATTATGTTTACTTGGACCATAAAATCACCCTTGGCATGCAAGACCAAGTGGCAGAAGCCAAAAGACGTATCGAAAGAATGGCCAGCTTTTGGAGCAAACAATTCTCCAGTTAAAAAAGATTCCCCAACAAGTAAAGCGAAAGTATTTAATCAGTATGTCCTGCCTATTTTCACATATGGAATGGAACAGCAACTCTCACCAAAAGATCTGCTAAAAAAATCCGAGTTATACATAGTACGATGGAGGGACTGTTGCTTGGAATAACGCTCATACGTCATAAAGGGAATGAGTGGATCAGACAGAAAACAAAAGTTAAAGACGTGGTAGAGGAGATTGAGCGTCGAAAGTGGAGATAAGCAGGGCGCATTGCCAGAATGGACTGCGGTCGATGGTCAAAAAAGACTGGAGTGGTGACCCGGCGTTAATACTCGTGGAAGCGGTAACTTATGTCAGAGTTCGATGGATGACATGAGGCAACAGGCGGGTATGAACTGGATTAAAATGGCGAGAGATATAGGCGTGGGAAGTAAGAAAGAAAAGAAAGAGTAAAGCCCCATATCTAAAGAGGGACGCATCAAGAGCTCATATAGATAAATAGAGATTCATACTACTTTACGTTAGTAACTAATTAATCTGTGATACTACTTTATTGCTATGTATAATAGAACTAAATGTGTATTTAATTGTTCACTCTACATTACCTGTTTACCTGTAATAATTAATCTACCCACTTATTTTTGTCTTATTTACCTATGTATTCCAGCCCAAAAGCTGTATTGGTTTTGGATGGTTAACTTTTAACGGTTAACTTTAACTTGCGTAATTTTTTTAAAAATTTAACGCTTTAACGGTTATCGAAGTTATCTTTTTAATTACCGAATTAACGATTTACGAAGTTAACTTTTGGATTAACTTTTACTATGAATTTTATATACATTTTGTTGTTTTTATGACTTATTAAAAAGAAAAAAAAGAAAAAAAAGAAAGCGGCTTAAAAAAATACTAAATATGAATCTTATTTTTAAATAATTTTTAACTGGTCTATAAATCGAATTCTTATCTTGTATTTAGAGATACTGTTTCATCAGATTACAATAGCACTATGGCTCTACAATATAATGGACGCTTTTATAATTTTCCGTTGAACGTTTTCATCGCCACGTTTTTACCGTCCAAAATACAATAGGTAAGCAATGCTTCCCTGTAATGTCAGAGATAAAGATGCTTTTTCGGCGTCCACGGAATGACGTTATTGTGCACGGAAATATAAAAGCGTCTCCATACAACTGCATACATTTTGCTTCCCCATTGTACCGTGGACGGTAAAAATGTGATGAAAAAACGTTCAACGGAAAGTTATAAAAGCGGCCATTGTTTAAAGTTACGTAGTTAGACTGATAGCCTGTTGCTTATGCCTCAAAAATTAAAAAAAAAGAAATAGACACTCGGCGCCAGTGGCGCCAGCGGCCGCAGCTTTCGTCTTTCATGTTTCATTTAATCTGATTTAATCTTTCATTTTATACATGGTGTCTTGTGATTTTTTCTCTTCGTTCTCCTTAATTTATCGTTTCAGTTTTTTTTACTAAGTTGTGAAATAAAATGCCGTAAATTATGTGATACAAGTCGAGCCATGTTGTCTAAGACCCTATATTAAACTGCAAGCTGTAATTGCAGATTTAATTTCTGTTACACTAGGCTTACGGTGAATGGATGGTGTATTTTTTCGGCTCATGCAACATCGTACAATTCGTGGAAATTGAGATTACGTTTATGTGTTTTATGGCAAATTCAATACATTTATAAATTCGCTGTTAATTTTTTTGTCAAAATGTCTTACAACTCCAGCCTTGACAAGTTCTGTGGAAGTCCATTTTGGGTGAGTAGGTCTTCGACCCTGTTTTTTTTTAGTTAATTTTATTATAAATGAAAACCATTTACTAAGAAAATAATATGTAGTTTTTGTGTTTTTACACAGTTTATTTTATTAAAAACATTGCGAAACAATTATTCCATGTTAAAACTCGTAAAGGTTCACTAAAAAATTGGTACTTATCCAAAAAAAATTCTTAGAAAATGAAAAATATATGACCCTGAATTTGGCAGACATCTGTGTTTCAGTGAAACTTTATATTGTTTCTTAATTATAAACGACTGAAGGATCCCCTGAGCTTTCTTTAGTTAAATATCTTTTCTTTCTATTTTTTTATCAACATCCATGTACGAAATCTGAAAAAAAACTGTAATAAATTTAATTTTATTTAAGAGTACATTAAATAACAAGAGTACACATTATTACTAAATTAACTAATGTTCAACAGAAAATTTAAAAAATTCGTTTTAATATGCAATGTAACTAGTTTCCCTCCATAACATTGTGAAGTTGTACAAGTACAGAATTTTTTATTCACTGTTTGCACTTAGAATTACATTTAATTAAATTTAATAAATATGTAAAATTATATATAATATGTAGGTGTACTTCTTGCAGTCAATATCTAAGTCTTTAAAAAAAATATTTTAGTGACAAGTAAACAAAAAGTTAATGACAAAGTAAAATTTTTCATAAATTTGTAATTACTGTTGTTTTGTTTGCACTCTACTTTCATTAATATAATATATTAAATAGCTGCTTTCTATTTGAGATTTGCTAATGACAATAATGCAACCCTTGTAGTTTCATAATGTCTGTCTGTGCATTTGTCATAGCTGATTTTTTTAATATTATATTTTCTCAGTATATATTATATAGAAGTTTTCAATATCTTCTTGGTTTATTTAAATAAGTCCATGGTCTATAGATTTCAGAAATTAACTTTACAAAGTTATCATTCTCTATGAATATAGTTGAGGATCTTCTTCATGTGAGTCAAACTCACACGACTAAATATTTGCTTTAATATTTTTGTTATTAAGTATATAATAAGTTTATATTAAGTGTACTGAATTAATATTTCATTTTTCAAGTGCAGTAATTAATGTAATGTGTTACACAGAAATACCAAGAGGTATTTTTTTAGGCATTGATTTTATCGATTTTTTGTCTTCAATGAATTAAGCTTTAAGAGTTTTGTCACTGTAGTAATTCGTATGCTGCATTACATAATATTGTGCAAGAATAGATCCTATTCTTGCACAATATTTTAAATTTAATTTTTCTGTCACTATTTGATTTCATTTTCTCAAGTTGTATTTTACTCCCTCTCTACTTAGAATAGGAATGGTATTTTATGCTGGAAACAGTCTGCTATCCTCTTCAGGGGTTTTTTAATGAGTTTTAGTAGGTCTGCTTACCAAACCTGTCTGTCAAAAGCCGTTCAAACTGCTTATTACTCATTATTTCAAAAGAATAACCTAGTATCTTGTATGTAGAGGTTACCCATGCAGATTTTAAGCCATTTCAAGTTTTCTGTATGACACATAAGAGCTATTGTTGCCGGTCCTAGAGCATGTATCAATAGAACTTAAAAAAATATTAAACGAAAAATCACAATTATATTCTTTGTTTTCTTTGTACTAGAATTTAAACTGTCATGGTAACCCTAAAGATCATTTTTCAATGTGGTGGTAAACATTATTTAATATTGACAATACTAAAATAACTGACTGAATACAATGTAATATTTCTGAATGAAATATAAAAATTATTTTACAATTTGTTTGAATACTAAAATGAGTTGATACTGTATGGATGGCAGTGGAGTGCATTCCCTAGAAACAAATAGACGCTGTCTACCCTGACCATTGCTAATTAAATAAAGTAAAAAAAATACATCGCAACCAAACATATGATTTCAAAATTCCCGCACTCCCCTTATCTTTATCCAAACACAACAAGAAAGCGTCACGCCAACTATTCGCCGGAGAGGCAAATTCAAATTGCTGCTCTATTTACACACATTCAAAGTTTTCAAGCACTGTTTTTCGTATAATTACATGTGTATCTGTAGTGGTTGTGAATGTTTACTTAGATCAAAACACACACAAGTTAATAAAGAGACTGTGTCTAGTCAATAAAGGCACCGTAAAAAAAAATTGTCAAGGGTTTGAATCTTATTAGTTATAGATTAATTTAACCCATTAAAAAAATTACATATTATTAACTTCATGAAAAATAGGAACATATTCCTTTAATGTTACAATTTTTTTGAATTAATAATACAAATAATCTTATTTCTCAGTATATTTTTTCTTAATTTAGCGCCCTCTTAAAGTATTTTAGTGACATTCTTTTCCTTACTTATGGAATTTTTAATAGATACATAAAAAAACAACATATAGCGCTTACTGGCATTCAATTTTGAATAAAATTTTCTTTAAATTTTCTTAGTTGTAGCTTTATGGAACAATTTTGCTACTGTTGAAATATTTTTTAAAGTAGTTGCTGTGAATAAATAATGTAAAATTAAATCACATTAACATTATTTATTAATTATTACATATGAATTATATGATAAGTGGCGATTTTGGTGAGTTTTCTTTTTGTCTACACTACCGAAAATGTATATGTAGGTCACTGATGGATGGTATTATATATACTGTAATATATGTATATATAGTTTTTGAAGCAAATGTTTGGGACCTTTAAAATTCTAGAGCCTTGAACAGTCAGCCAATCCTTTCCCTCTTATGAGGTGGATAACATTGAAATAAAAGGGTTCCCCATCGAGACGAAGAAAATATACAGAGCGGAAATGAGTGGTAAAAGAAGGCAAGAAAGACCAAGGCTGACTTATGAAGATCAAATAGCCAGAGTGTTAGCAGACGGAAATGTCAAAAGCTCTTGCATACCTAGGTGAAAATGTGTGAGGAGAATGATGAGATTTGAGGAAGCGAAAGAAGTATGTAAGAACCGCAACGCTTGTCACTCCGTCCTCTCTGACTACCTCGTTGGGCATACAGCGTGAGGATATGTATGTATGTATATTATTTAGATAGGAATTGAATTTGGTAAGCAAGTTCATTGGGTATTCAATATTTAGAGATACACCTTGAAAGGCTTTTGCATGGGAACAGGCTGTCCAGTCTTAATTATGTATATATGTAACTATGTGAGAATACTATAATTGTACACCTTTAGAATGAAAGTGACGGTATTCGAAATTTACCTACCTACTATCTAGACATAATATCGATTTACCTGTCTATCTATCCCATTAACTCATATTATGAGAATATTTAAACAAGTATTTATGAAAAATCCATTTTATGAATTAATTGTTGTAACTCGCACAATCTAAAAATTTAAAATTAGTTTAGTTTCATTCTAAAGATGCAATACATATAGTAGATATACTATACATATTTAAAACAAACATTCAAAGCTTAAAGAAGTAAGGACTGCAATGCTTGGTGCTCTGGTCTGTCTGACTACCTTGTTAGGGATATGGCGTGAGGATATGTTATGTTATGCAGAGCTTGTTTATTTTTTATGATGAATAATATACACTGGGCTTGGTCGAAAGATATCTCTTGCAGAGATAAGCTCACCTTTATACAAATTCTCATATCACAAATGTAACATGTGTGTACAAAAAGTATTAATATAGAGCCCTAAACAGGTACCTTAGGTAGGTATACATGTACAAATAGTATCATTTCGCCAAATAAAAATAATAATGTATCAAGCTTTTTAGTCCAGCCAACAGAGCCAGTGATACATTTTTCTTCTTTCATAAAACAACTAATTTAAAATTAATCTCTAAATAGTATATAAAACAAAGTCACAGTCGAATTTCTCCATATCAAATATCGCCATTTTCACTATTATTTAGAACTTTAAAGGAAGGTTTTTATATGTACAACATATTATAACACAATGTAGTCTATAGATTTGGAACAATATTGACAAAAGTAGTGAAATATCGACAAAAGGGAGAAATATCGACAAAAGGGAGAAATATTGACGTTTTTAATGTTTTTTTCGATCCCCCGTGTGGCATGTGGTCTTCACAGTCCTAGTGACTGAGAAAACTTCCCCTTCAGCAAAAACATGTAATACCTATACTACTAGGATTAATTTTCGCAACTCAACAGGATGTCCAACTTATACTACAAAGAAATAGATTTTGTTATTTGGTGTGTTGTAGGCTCTTTACCTAACACATTTTATATGTAGATTATTATTCTGATAATATTTTATGTATTATATAACAATCTAACAAATATTCTTCACGAAAATGACCATGACCTTAGCCATTTTCTGTAATAGCATGATGTCCATGAGTTAAACCTGTTTTTTGTGATGTTTCAATGGCTGCAAATACTGAGCCACAAATGCTATAACAGTTGATTTTGTTCACACGCCTGAGCAATTTAAACATGAATCATAATTGGTGGACCCCTATTTGACCATAATTCACAATTTTGTTATTATTTATTTTACTCGTATTCATAATTACGTAGGTACTGTATAGGCTTAGAGTTTATTTTAGATCGAAACTACATAATAATGAAGGGCGAAACTAGATAATATTGAATAGTAGTCCATTGCATGTACACACAGTTACTTATTGTGTAACATCTGAATGACTTGACCGATTGATCTCATATTCCCACAATATATTTGTTTTGTTAAGACGATAGTTCATATGTATGCTAGGATGCGATAGGTGGTGCTGTAGTAGTCTATCCCGAGTGAAACTGCTAGATGCAGCTAGTTTGTAATTTATATAAAATTATCCTAAAAAATATCTAAATCTAACATAAAAAATAACATAAAAAAATTTAGGTTAACATAATTTTATTTTTTAATAAGAATACTGTAATACACAACACCCTAAAACCCCAAATAGTCATTATTCATCGACATCACCTTACTAGGTACTGAAATACTAATCTTACTAGATTTTAAAATAGACAAATATGTTACATACATATATATATATATGTATATAAATATGTAAAACTATCCAAGTTTAATAATAAGATAAAATATCTATTTATATATATATATATACATGTATTATGTATGCCATGTAAATATCTAAGTTTAATAATTAGATATAAATAATTAAGTAAACGAAAGAAAACAGTAGAAATTTGTTATCTTTTATTTACACGTATGTGACATTTTCTTATCTTTTACGATTTGCTTACTTTTAAATAGGAAAACTAAAACGTCTCGTTAAATGGAATTTACATTAAATAGATTTATTGTCACTTAAATGTAACACATTATGATTTGATAATTCAATATTTTTAGTAATATTTTGATGATAAGTTGTGGTCCTGTTTTTCCAAGCATTCTTTGAAAAATTTCAGGTTAGATTACAACTAAAATACTTTCCCGGCTTTGTCCGGCTTCAAGAATTTCTGTAGAAATACTATAGAATTGCACTAAAATAAAGACCCAAAAAAATTGTAAAATTTTGTTATATAATAGCGCTCTTCAGCGGCTATGTAGGACTACAAGTGCGTTATTAAACGGGATAGGGTTTACGTTTAAACCATATTGGAGGTAAGCATATTTAAATACGAGTACGCGATTATCGAAAAGTGTAGGTACCTATTGATAACACTCACTAGACAATAGACAATCACACTAGACTGTTTTTAAATATTTCTTTTGCCACATAACCATGCATTTTGTGATAGTAAATTTAACTAAAAGTAAAACACTTGTTTTTTAATTGCATTGCAAAATTATAGTACACTATAAAAAATCTAGACTATAATTAATTATTAAATAGTCTTAATATTAGGGATAGTATGATCGAGGCTGCCTAAGACGTGTGTAGAAGGAATAAGTAAGATTGGGAACGGTAAAAAGCGTGATATGTGGTGGGATGATGAGGTGAAAAGTTAGGAGCCTTGATATAAAAATAACTGTGGTATGAAGAATTTGATGAAAGACAGATATAAAGTGCAGAAAGTAGAAACGAAAGCACTAGTGAAAGAGAAGCGTGAAAGGTGTAGTGTTAGATGAAAACAAGATGTCGGACAACTTCGAGGAAAATTCCAAATTATTTTGGATAGAAGTACGTAAGTACCGAAGTGGTCTGGCACTTTGCAGATTGAATAAAGTGCGTTCGAAAGAAATCCACATGCTAACAAATAAAAAAGATGTTCTGCCACAATGGAGTGAATATTATGGAGAACTGAGAGTGGCGACTCCATCCCGTATGTTACTGAGAGCGACTATAATGAATTGCGACACTCGGCTCAGGAACAGGAGGATGCCATTAGTATGAAAGAGATTGAAAAAGCAATAAGAAAGCGAGAACAGTGGTAGAGCCATGCTGCATTGCGGCACGAATAGGGCCGGCTCGCCCGGTGAAATACTACCCTCTCAAATAAAGACCTTCAAATAAATACTATTTGATACGTACATACGTTATTAAATAGTCTTTATTTGAAGTTTGGCGAAGAGGTTTTGCTAAAATTGCATTTTCCCTTGCATTCAATTGTTGGAGAACATTGGCACTAATACCAGACTTTTAGCAATAGTTTCTTAAAATGTCCAATGCAATAAGGGCCTGCCTTTTCGTGGGTGGAACTATGGATTCACTTCACTGTTACTTTCTTCTTGCTCACACTTTGTAGATTTTATTTTACAGCAAGACCATGAAGACTTCGTTCTTCAGCTGCAGAAAGATAATTTTTCGGCAAAATAAAGAGGCCAGTTTTGTTTATTTAGTGTTTTGCTTCTTTGTTATCGTTATCAATGAATCAATGAGCGGCCCCGACGACACTTTTTTAAAATTGTGAATACGTACGCGCAAAATGTAGTGTAGTTATTTGAAATATTCTGTAAATTATTAAATTAAAGTTAATAAATGTTGTTTACTTAGAATATAATAAAAATATTTACGCATTATAAGCGGTATTGATAGGCGTTAAAGACGATACATTTTCTACACCAATTTAAATGAGCGATAAAACGGGATAGTGGGAACGTCTTAATGAAGTTTTACTGTAATCCTTGAGAGCGTATTCGACGCCAATCCAGGCTTGGTCCAGGCTCTAGTCTAGGCGATAACAGAAGGCTAAATGCCAACATTTTTCCTACTTCATTTACTAATACCGTAATGCTCAGTTCCTATCAGTGATATGGCCAAATTTTGAACCCATGCCATTTGAATTTGGAATTCGATACAGTTACGTAATTAATAACAATGAATGTTACCAATGCCATAAGTAAAAAATTAAAAATGGCGGTTGTAACCACAGGTGACGTCATCTAGAAATAATTGAAAATGAGAATGAGTTTACTTTACGGTTTAGACGTTGATGATTTACATAAAGTTAGTATACTATGATTATGATTAAGAATAACATATTAAAAAGAGAGGCTGCAATGTAGAATGTAGTATGGAATGTAAGTAATAGAATCTTTATTATTTACTGAATTTTTTTAATAATTACCTGAAATAAAGAGAGTCGCATACCGTGGTAGGTACCCCACGTATCAGAAGTATGTAATAGCTTGTCAATATCGTATATAATATAAAAGCTACCAGCCATGGAATTAGTAAACGAGTACTTAATTAATATATTACTTCCGTGTTTCCAGCGCTGTAGCCTAGGCCACAGAATAAGGCTATAAGACCGTGTTTCCCATATATTATACTATAAGAGAAAACAATGGTATGGTCGGGGTCGCAGCCGATCTGAATGGCCCCTGTCGTTTACCCATGCGACCGGGCGACCGCGACTCCGAATAGAATAAAATATCTAGTTCGCGCTGTTATAACACTGTTAGAGTATTGGGAGGGCTATCTTTTCCCCTCAAAGCGTGCCTCGACAATACTCGTGACGGAATTTTTGTAGGAGAAATTCTCACATAATCCAGTCTTTCACCTGGGGGCTGGGTATTACTGTAAGATTTCTCCCGCGTTACAAAAAAGTTATATTCAAAGTTACTGTTTTGTTGTAGCTAAAGTATCGTAGCAACAAAGATCACGAACGACGAAGCGTACGTGTTACTTTCTTTACAATTGACCTTTAGGAAAACTAATGCTGAAGTCAAATTGTAGATCATTTTTAAGTACTTAGGACATAATTATTATACCAGTTATACAATATAGTGCATTTCAATCGCTTTCACAAGAAGTCTGAAGAATTGAAACTAACAGCCTAGATTCCATCGTAGTAACTAGTAACTATGAAATGATTTCAACAACAATAACAAAACAACAAGAGAATTTAAAAATAAAAACAACAAAAAACCTTAAACCAACGATTACCGATAACACTTAAATACCTTTGACTTAAGTACTTCAACATAGTGGGGGGGGGGGGGGGCACTATGTTTATTATGTACAATGATTACAAAAATACCTCTACACAAATGAAATTCATAAACGAAATTGCTGACAATATGTACTTACACATCTTGTAGGTATTAAGATGGACATGTATTTAAAAACATATATTGACGTGATAAATTCCTAAAATCTTTAGCTATTTTCCGCTCAAACTCCAAAAACCACCAATCGACACGTGTTTCGCCTCTGAACGAAGCATCCTCAGGATATACCAGAGATAGGATTCGGTCAGCTAACCAGTGCTGAATCGGTGTCGAATTGAACGAAACGAACGAAAACGAAATTGTCGAATTGAACGAACAGCACCGAATGGATTGGTGGTTTTTGGAGTTTGAATGGAAAATAGCTAAAGCTTTTAGGAATTTATCACCTGAAATGGATTTCCGCAAAGTGACACCTGAGTCTATACAATATATATTGACTTTTGACGGGTGTACATTTGTTATATGTTTGTACTTTTCGTATTTTATGGTACAATTACAGTGAACGTATATTGTACTATCATGGAAAGCGAATGTTTAGCAGGTTGGCAGTCACTTTAAATTGGCCGTATTATACAATCACGAGATAACATGATTGATGACGAATAGAAAGACACGAATTGCAGACGTTGAGATGGCAGCTCAAATTTTGAAATTCAAATTTGTATTCGTTTCAAGGTCCAACCTTGAACTGATGTTTCCTCATGTGTGCAAAAATAAATAAATAAGGCTACTTTCATAATTATTTCTAAGTCATGCATGACAACTAAAAATAATATAAGAAATTATAGAAATTAAATTAAATTTAAGTTCATTTCCGATCATTTATTTATATATCACAGAAATAAAAATAAGGGTAAAAAAATAAAAACAACTGCATCAACCAAATTAGAAACTATCTCGATAGTAATGCAGTGTCGAAGCTCATCGAAGTCAAAATCTTATTTTAAACAAATTCCTAAAAAGAAAATAAATGCGTGCATTTCACCGAATGCGCAAAACATTCAAAACGCAAAAAGTTTAATTCTTTTTCATTTGCGGCAGCAGAATGTCCAATATATTTTTACGTATTCAATGAATTGACATCACAGACTTCCTGCTTCCTAGATTTAACTGAAGCTTTAGAAACACGTGTTAATTTTGCACGATAATGTATGCCAAATGTTCAATAAGCAGAATGTTAGATAGATAGATAAATTTTTTACTGCGCACATTCTATCAAAAATCGTTCACAATTAAACTTAAAAATAATGTGTGCAAGGCGGTCTTAACGCTCAAAGCGATCTCTTTCAGATTACTTTTGTGAAGATACTTTATATGAAACTGCAGTGTAGAAGAATATATATACTTCTCATCAAAAAACTCGAAACACCCCTGAAGTTTGGTTTTGAATAAGTCTTATAAATTTTTTATGCTAAAACAAAAAAAAAGAAATAGTGCCAATTAACTGCGGATATTATAAGGTATCGTTTAACAAACATTGATATTTCAAATTAAAATTAAATTTCTTTAGCTCGTATGTTTTGTTCAACAGGTATGGTTTTACCCTTTGAGAAGAATTTGTAAAATGTTAGAAACAAAGACGTAAGACAAAAAAATGTTAAAAAAAAGTTTATTTAGTATCTCGTATTTCCTCCCCTGGCTCTAATAACTGCTTCCATACGGTTCCTCATGGAACGGATGAGAGTCACAATCTTGTGTTGTGGGATGTTATCCCATTCTTCTCGTAAGCTGTTTTAAGCTGGCCAAGCGTCTCCGGAGCAGGATCACTCGCTCTTACTCGTCTCTTCAACTCATCCCATAGGTGTTCTATGGGATTCATATCCGGGCTTTTTGCTGACCAGCCCATAACCGTTATACCGACTCAGTGCCGATTTAAGTTATTAATTTAAGCTATTAAATCAATAAAGCAAATAGAGATACCTACCTTTTTGCCCTGGAAAAATTAGATTTATTTCGTCCCACAACATCTTAATAACATTTTATGTTGCGAATGACTTGCCATCCATGTAGCAGATCTTAAATTTCTGTGTTCATGATTGCGCGGAAAAAAAAAAATTATTTATTCAAGGCGCTCGATACCAAATTCGTCTGTCGCACTTGCCACACGCGCCGCGCTGAGTTGTGGCATCCGCGCTGTAGCTTAGTTTCACACTCACGCCTCCCCCCGCTCACCGCCAGCCGCGGTCGCGCGCTCGTTTCCGCGCCGCTCACCTCTCGCCGCTGCGACTCATGGCACGCTCTAAACAACTTCTTACAATTATTCTATCCGCGGTCGCAGACGCAAAACGCGCGAGCGGTGAGGTCGTGGCCAAGGGGTAAGTGAGTGCAAATGTTGGTCTCTCGCAAATTTTCGCATATGTCTACAATAATCGCACTCGTTAACAACTCAATTTCTCATCATTTGTGTTTGTTTGGAATATCTTAGTTGGCTAGCGGTATCTCGACCATCTAGTAAATTGTTCTTAGTGTTTGTCTATTCCATCCAATTAACTTAAAGCAATTAACACAAATTATGAAGAGGGACTTAAAAATGTTTATTCGTGACCTACGACCAAATCATAAGGTTAAAAACTTCCAAGTTTGTCAACGCATCCATAAATTGCAATTAATTTCTATTTACTGTTCTTTGGCACATGTCGTCGATTCTCGTCATTCGTGTTAGTTCGGAATACGAAGATTACCGATTGGTATCCCGTACGTTTATCTTTCAATTCTGAATTTAAGAATGACAAAGACACCAATAGAAACTTCAATTTGCTGATTTTGTCGAGTCGATAAAACAGTCTATTGCACGGCAAATTTAAAGGTTTTTTAAACTGCTAAACATTCGTTTTCCGCGATAGTACATTGCAATTTTATGAAAGAAAAAACAATTTTATTAAATTTGACAGTTATTGAACGACTTCAGTAACTGTAAAATTTAATTATATAGGTATGTGTATCGTATCTATAAAGTTATTTTCATTGTACTTGAGTTTTGATTAGTAAAGAATAGTTATTTTATACGTTTCAGTGTTTTTTTTTTTGAAGGCGGTTTAATTTTTTTTTATAAAAATTTTTTATTTCTCTCTTTTGAGTGATCTTGACCTAAATAAATATCTAGGGTAGGTCTGCAATTAACTTCATTCTAATTCCGGAGCGCAACGATATACAAGAGAATCTTCAATATAAATAAAGATTATAACCAGGTCGCGTTATCTAGTGTATATTCGAAGTCCAAGCTCCAATATCGGTGAAATTTAAATGGGACCACCTCTGAAGTATTACCTACCAAACCAAAAAAGAATTTTTGAAATCGGTTCATAAATGACGAGGTTATGAGGTAACAAACATACAAAAAAAAACAACATGCAGACGAATTGAGAACCTCCTCCTTTTTTTAAAGTCGGTTAAAAAGAGTTACGAGGGAATCTAAGTAAATGTTCACAAGGAAAGTTTTTGTGTGCTTCCAAGAACTTGGTCTAGGTATAAACCAACTTGTAAATTATTGTAATATGAGTCGAATAAAATCTTATTATTAATAAGTACTTATTATAAATATAAGCTCTCTTGTGACCACAATTAGTGTGCCGTGCATATTACTAGAGTCAAATCTGTATATATCAAGATCGAATTTGCCTATGAATATGAAATATAACTATATGTTAAGTCGAGCTAGAAGGTGAACAGAAGCGGTGAAAGTCACTCACTTTCACGTGATATTAAAGTAAACTGATAAAAATTCTAACAATGGAAATGTATTGATTTACCTAAGTTATAATACTAGTACGTAATATAGGTACTAGTTATACCAGTGATTCCCAAAGTTACTTCGGTCATGGACCTATTACTATAACAACAACTTTATCGAGAACCCCTAGTGGAATAACTTTATGATATAATAAAACTTAATGAAAATACTTGGTTCATTCCTCTCTGATGAGCAAAATTTGACTTAGGTATGTTAGATTTAAGTACACATTTTTAATTTTTAAAAGAACGCAACATAATAATTATAGGAAAATAAAAAAAATGTGGTTGTGCTTGAAACTATTGATAAGTACTTAAACATTTAAATAATTTTAAGTAAAATTATCCGCGTAGCGCGTGTATGCTGTCGTGAGCGGGACGCGGCGAATCTACATAAAAGCACAGTACAAGTAATAAAAGCTACATAAAGCGGGCGATAGTTATTAAGGCGAGCGTTCACAATAGAAACAATCTAATGCACTCTACACACGAGCAAGTATACTGGATCAAGCCTATTCAATTTGCTTGAAGCGGAGGTTGCATCAAGTTAATTTGATCGTGTGTGGCGGTTCACTGGCATGATCAATTTTACTCGAAGCAAGTCGTTCGATTCTGCCGGCTTGATCAAACCACTCGCGTCCTGCATACTTGTTCAAGAGTGGTTGAGTGGTGTCTGGCGGCATCTTGCTTTTTTGTCAGTTCGCTCCGATTATGTTAGCGATGGGTGTGTATGTCTCAGCGACGAAAATATCGTATTATGAATTATAATTTTTTAAATCGTATTTTTACTGGTATATTTTTTATTTTATTGAAATATAACTGAACTACGTTTATTAAGAAGTAAAGAATAAATTAATGTTATCAGAGTATAGTGCAATAAAAATACGATTATCTTTAAATAAGTTATATTTATTTCATTACAACGATTTATTTGGTGGATTCACAGTTTAATCTCATAAAAAAGAGAACTATGGATAACTGATTAACACTAAGCTATTACAATTTTTTGTTTGTGCTAGTAAAATTCTAAGTAAACGAATTTCCGAAATCATATTCCATTCGGAAATGTTGATTAATTCGGTGCGTTTATCAAAAAGAAAAACTATTTTTAAAAGCTGACACATTGTCAATTGGCTTAATTTTTTTAATAATTTTTTTAATAATTTTTAAGAATTAGAACATTTTTATATATTTAATTGAAAATACTTATATTTAGTAATAACTAATTTGATCTTTCTATTACAACAATAAAGTAGCTATTATAGAATTTTTGCATTTCACCATAATATGTATAGATAACAATGTCGCAACTTTACTGGGCTAATTTACATAATAATAAAAAACAATGCACATGTATAAGTTTTTTATGTTTGTTAAATTTAATTAATTGTAGTTATGTTGAATAATGATAACTATAATAATAATGCGCCAGACGATACACACCAATCATCTGATCTCAAACTAGGGTATTCCCTGTGCTATGAGAACTAGACGACGACTACTGGGGGCGTCTCCCAGTACACCCAGACCCGAGACAATCTATATAGGAAACTTCCGCGCTTGGGTTAACGTCTAAACCACTGCGCCATCTAGGTCGTAAAATTCTATAAAAGTCGTCAAAATCTAGGTTGTCAAACTCTGCATTCGAATGACTAAAATTATTTAGGCATCTAAGGACATTATAATACGTTCGTTTATGTGATTTAACTGTTTTCGTACTTGCGACAATGTGAAAAACGATTTAATGACAAACGGAAGCGGTCACATGTTTGCGTCGCGTGCGACCCCGACTGGCGTTACAATAATTGTCCACATTCGCCTAAAATATTACCGTTGTGTGCGTGCCACGGCGCGTCCGTTTTAGCGGGCACACATACAAATCGCGTACGCTACGCTACCTTACTATGAAGACATCCTACTGTTATGTTTATACTGTGATCTAGTTTATCCAAGTTTATGAGAGGTACCTATCTCCTACACATTGTAATTAAATGACTGACAGTCGTCAATGTCTTTCTGTATAGATGGATGTTAGCAACATTAACAGACTAATTTGTTGTGGCAACAGAGCCGCCAACTCTCTCTCTGACTTTGCATTCAGTGATAAAACTCTTTTGTACATTTAATTCAAATAATTCAATAATACAGGGTTTTATTAAGTAAATATATAAAGTACGTGATACAGACACAGACACTACATGGTGTGACCCCTGACAAATGGACAAGTGGAGAAATGGCACGGATTTTTTGAGCTTCAAGGCTAATATAAGTCAAGCTATTGCTATGTCCTAATCCCTAGACATCGTAAAGATAGCGCGCAAAACCACCATTCTTCGGACATAAAATTGCGTGAACTGATGCCACGTCAAATAAAACGGCGGGGTTGTCACGTACAGAACGATAGCTGCGCCGCAGTCCCGCGACGATTGTTTTAAATTGGTAATTTCGGTGCGATGCGATGAAATAAAGTCGCTAGTAGTAGTTTTCAGTTTACTAATTAATCAACAGAGGCAACAATAGCGATTTGTGGCATTATATCGTACTCGATTTAACAACACATCGCGATCGATCGCGTAAGGTTCGGCTATCGCTTACTGGCGCAGTTACGTAATAAGGTAGCGGTTCGTTTGTGTGCTTAGGGGCGTCATGCCAAACTACACTTCATGAAAACTGGACGGGCTTGATCAAGCATACTTGATCGTCATTGCCCGGCAGAAGGCGCCATTGATCATTTTCGTGGACCTCCGATAGTTCTTTGCACACCCCCAAAATAATGCTTACCGCTAAGATCATCCCATAGACCCCCAGGGGTCCATATGGACCACTTTGGGAAAGTACGGTATGACTCCCGAGCGTTCATCTCGTAGGTCTTTAATTAGTCCAGTCAATAAATACTTAGTCTCATAAGATCTCATATCGGCAAGGCAGATATCAAAGGTTAAATGTCACTAAAATCGGTTTATTTAACTACTAATAAATATTTCGATAATATTTTCAATATAGGCTAATTTTTTGTATTCACATTGTGATTAAGAATCGAATTAAATCACACATTTATCGATATTACTATAAAAAGTGAAGTGTCTTATCTGTGTCTGATTTTTGTTAACGCAAATCTGATTGAAGTTATAGCATAGAGATAAATTGTATTAAAATAAAAATGAAACATGGATGAATATAAAGCTCATAAATTTTAAGAAAATTGTGCAATGGACTTTTAACTTTTTTATTGATGTTTCTATGTATATTTTATTGAAATCTACGCTACCGACAAAAACGATAAAACTACAGTGTTAGGATTGTCAATATTCGTGATTAACTGTTATGTTATAATCAATAATCATAATTGTAAATGGACGGCAACACGTTTTGAGGGTGTTGCTACTTAATCCACTATTATATTAAACGAGCAATATACCGGGTTACTAGTAAATCGACGTATTCCCGTTGGGAGGTGATAGGGGTGACTATTTGTGGTAATTTTAACCCCCATATGCGTTCTGCAAAAGTGAACCATTTTTGAGTTATCATGTTTTTTAGCTTTTTTCAAAATAAGTAAAAAATGCAACATCAAAAATTTATTTTAAAAAAAATATCAATTTAAATCTCATTTTTTCTTCTGATTTATAAAAACGATTAAACTGGTTATTATCATTATTAAAACAACATTTATCTGTCCGAATTTAAAAATGCGAGACGAAAAACGATATTATTTCAATATTTTTTTCAGATTTTTTTCCACTAAAATGCCTTAAAAACAAAAAAAACGTCATGAAACTTCGCTTACAGATTATTTTAAAAACATAACTGTTTTCTTAGCTGAAAGAAACTGAAAAAAAAAGATAACAAAGGAAGCAGGCGGAAATTCGTATTCGAACTAAACTTAGGTCGTTCTTTAAAATTTCCATAAAATTAATTAAAAAAAATACCCAATGTTAATAAAACAAAAAATACAAATTTAAAATAAAATTTAGAACCAGTAACAGTTTAGTAGTAATAACAATTAGCAATTAATAATAAGTAACAAGACATTTTGTAATTTAGCCCAATTAAAGTTCTTGCTCGAAGTGACTTCCCCTATTCCGTACGCAAAGTCGCATTCTTTTTCTGAATTGTGACAACTACCGAAGTAGTCAAATTATTTCGCATCGCATTTGCTGCATTTATAATTCTTGTTTCGAGTTCTTCCGCGGATGACACAGGCAAGACGTCCTAAACTAGGGATTTCATGTGACCCCAGACATAGAAATCAACCAGCGTTAAGTCCGGACTCCTCGCAGGCCACGGAATGGGTCCTCCTAGCCCTATCCAACGATTAGGAAAATGGCTATCGAGCCATCGCCTAACATCGACACCAAAATGTGCAGGACATCCGTCTTGCTGGTATATCATGTTTTGCCTTGTAGCCAAAGGCACATCTTCGAGGAGGTCAAACATTTCATTTGTCAAAAAATTATCGTAAGCTTCAGCATTGCAGCATTTAGATTGCTCGGTAAAAAATGTGGTCCGATTAAATTGTCGTCAATTATTCCCATCCACACACTGACCGAAAAACGGCGTTGCAACCCATTTGGCCTCTTTTTATTAGGATTTTTGTGCACTTTCTCACTCCAGTAATGTTCATTGTGGTAATTAGTAATCCCATCTTGATCGAATTTGGATTCGTTGGTCCATAGAATTTTTTTCTAAAAAGACGCGTCTTATAAATCTGCATTTAACATGAATTTACAGAAAGCAACTCTCCTTTCAGGGTCCTCTTTGTGAATAACTTGCACAGGAGTATAATGGTAAGGATAGAATCCTGCATTATGCACTGTAGACCACGCTTTCCATTGTGTTACAGAAAGTCGTGTGGCGACGGTGTTTGTCGAAATTGTTGGTTCATCGATAAATTTTTGCAGAATATCCTCTTCGTAATTAACAACATGGACTGGGTGTCTTCCGGCATTAAATTCTCGGATTCGCCTATACACTATTAAAAACTGATACATAGGGTAACCAAGGAAACCAACGCGAATAATCTTGACGAGCAGCTTCACTGTTACCGTTGCAAAAAAAGCCGTAACAAAACACAATATCGGCATATTCTTCATTTGTGTAAATTTGAAACATACGCTGTTCATTTTGATCAAGCTCTTCCATATTCCAATTCAAATTAAAAATTAAACTACAATCGTGAGTGTATTTACTTCAAAAAACACGGCGCCAATTTGTAAAACAAAACCAATGCACGTGTTAGAAATAGGGAACATAGAGAGTTATAAAAATAATATCTAATATAGACAATTACTCAAAAGAATTAAATAATAATAGGAGTAGAAATATTAATAATAATGGGTAAATGGAAGGAAACACATCATTAAGCTTGAATCCAATCATTTTTATTACTATACACAATAAATATCACAATACTAGGTACACACCTTAACATCGTATTATACATAACAAAAATGAATATAAGTTAATAATCTATTTGGATACTTATCTGCTTAGCTCTAGTGTCCCGACAGCAATGTGTCATTCTGTAGTTACAATCACTATTAGAAACTACCTTCCCCACCACTTTAATCATAACACGTATCAGTATAAGTTATATTTCTTTTGTACTTTACAAATATATCCATACTAGGTATATGTGATCCATAATTAATAGCTATTTATTAATATATAAATATAATTTATACTGATTTTCATAGGCAACACAGTTTCAAAGAGTTACGAAAATAGGGAGCTATTATGACTTTCAATGATCACAATGACCCTTTATTGTTTCATAAATAATTATTCGAATATTAAATCGATAATATCAAGGTAAAAATATTAAAATAACAATTTATAGTTCATTATTATCAATCAAATATACATTTCAATAAAGTAATATATTATAACTATGTAATAATATATATCTATATAATACATCATTATCTAACACACGTGTGAAAAGTTTTTGAAAAAAGAACTCTTTGAAACCTTTGTTTTTTTTTCTTAATGTGCCAGTTTGCGTCCTGCATTGGCTTAGGTACGCATTAAACCTATTTGCAAGATATTCAAACAGCGCGATTTGAAGTTTAGTTTATACGAATAATACTATATTCCGCCTGTTTCCTTTGTGATCTTTTTTTTTCAGTTTCTTTGAAATAAGTTCCTAGTTGTTATGCATTGTTGGAGAGCTAAGAAAACGGTTATGTTTTTAAAATAATCTGCAAGCCAAGTTTCATAACTTTTGTTTTTAAGGCATTTTAGTAGAAAAAAATCTCAAAAAAAAATATTGAAATAATATCGTTTTTCGTCTCGCATTTTTAAATTTGGACAGATAAATGTTGTTTTAATAATGATAAATAACTAGTGTTTAATCGTTTTTATAAATCAGAAGAAAAAATGAGATTTAAATTGATGCTTTTTTTAAATAAATTTTTGATGTTGCATTTTCGACTTATTTAAAAAAGCTAAAAAACATGATAACTCAAAAATGGTTCACTTTTGCATAATGCATATGGGGGTTAAAATTATCGCAAATAGTCACCCCTATCACCTTCTAACCGGAATACGTCGAATTACCAATAACCCTGTATTAGATTATATTTGATATCGATTTCTCGAAAACGGATCTAGCGATTTTGATTAAATTTACAATTTAGGGGTTCAGAGGGGAGAGAAATCGATCTACCTAGGTCTCAATTCTAGGAAAAATCGTTTTATCCGTCTTACACACACTTAAAACTTCTAAACTCTAAACTTTTTTAATTTTACGGCAGAGTTTACCTTCTAAATAGTACAATGGCTAGAGTGTAGGTCTACCAACGCCGAAGTGCGCGGGTTCCTGCAATGTGTTCTGAACTTTTTTTGTTTTTTTTTTAATAAGTTGAAATAATATATATAAGTTCAGTTTGCAACAAGTACCTATTTAAGACACATACCACTTTAATAAAGTACTTATAATAAAGAAATAAAATAAAAAATGATGATAAAAGCATAGACTATGAAGTCTATGCTATAATCTGATAACTTCGGACTACGAACTGAGCCAAATAACATCAAATAAAATATAGATGTGTGGGTGCTGTTTTCTAACGAAATATCGTAATTTTAAAAAAGCTCTATAGAAATGGTATCAATGACTGCAATATATTATACTGACTTCAATATATTATGTACAATGTATGATTTAATAACTTTTACGGCAATAAAAATTATAAAGTCAATAAAGCGTTTGAATAAATAACAAACATAGCATTGAGTCACTTGTTACGTAACCCCCGTATTATAAGTTCAAGTTGATTGAATTCGTAGCTCTTGTCATAGTCATTAGTGGCGTTGTGAGTTGTGACCTCTATTTTTATGTCACCTTACGTCGAATGTAGAATACAATGCTGCGTGAACGTTTGTCAGAACAAGATAATTTTATTTTTCGTTTCTATATATTAAATATTTTATTTTGTATTACACATACAATTAATATTTTTTAAATTCATAATTAAAACTTATAAAATAATCGGCCAATTCCTCTTATTTTTGTAGTTAGTAATTACGGATGATAAGATGTAAAAGTAATATTAGTCTCACGGACTTGGGAATGTCAAATAGGTAAATTATATATTTTAAACATCACAAGAATGTAAGAGAAGTGCTACTAAATAGTAGTGTTTAGAGATTATAGAATCAAGAAGTAGACATTGTAATCTAGATTTTGTCAACGTGAAACTAGGACGATAGGGAATTATCTAAAAAACAGACCTTGAACTGAAACATACAATAAAACTGAAATCAAGGTTATGCAAGCGCGATATTATAAATACTCTTTCTATTTAGGTAGCTATCTAATAAAACAATGCTCACATTTAATAAAATTATTTATAAATTATAATTCGGACAATGTGAGACTTGATTTTCAAGAACTTCGTACTGTCGGCGGTACATTGCATTCATCTTGTATAATTTGTTAGGATTTCATATCTATTTTCCTATTTAAAACAATGTGTGCATGAAGAAAAAAAACATTTAAATCAAAATGTTTTTCTAGCTACGACCGAATTCCTATCGTCAAGCCAGTAAACTATGGATGTTGTAATGGTCCAAAACGTTTGTATAGTAAAAATTCAAACGCTGTTACCAAATAGACTTATTAGTGTTATAATGTCTATTATGTATAGGATCGTCATTACAAATGCACATTTTTTTAGGTCGTTATAATTTAGTATTTTTGGTACATACTAATAAATAATACTAATAATAATTTGGAGAGGCGAAAAAGTATGTTACGACCACGATACTTGATGCTTTGTCCTCTGACTACTCTGTTAGTGATACAGCGTGAGGATATGTAACTGTGTAAATGATAAATAGGCCTGACGAAATCGCAAATATCAAAAAATTAAAATACTGTCTTTAATTTCTGACCTTTAATGACATATAAATCCTATTTTGTTTATTAGTAAATTCTGTGTATAAAAATAAAATATAACTAAATACCTGTTTTACAATCTCCAAATAAGCACTATCGAGCAGGTAGAGTACTTTTTTATGAAGATATCAGTCAGGCAAGTATTGCGAACAAATTCCAGACTTATTTGGACATTGTGAACCAAGTTCTATATAAAGTTTTAATTTCAGGGCGTGTTTTTATTATATTTCAAAGTAAACCATTTAAAATATTAAAAAAAAATGAAAATGAAAGTAAAAATCGAAGATAAAAACGTTACGAAACTGTTCTTCACTATTTCTATTCGGAGTTTTGTTGATCATTTGTGAACTTCACAAAAGTACCGATCTATGTTGTTATCTAGATATCCTTGCACAGTGGTTACACAACGCTGAGTAAGTAGGTAAGATGTATGCGGTGTACCTACAACAAAAAGTCGAATTATAAAAGTCATGCTGATAAGCTATCATATTATAAGTTAGAACTGTACTTTACTGTACTTTATGTACTTCAAATATAGCTAGGTTTAAAACTAATAATAGTAACTGTCTCTTCAATAATAGGAAGACTATTTTAACTATTATTAGTACAAATATTGTAAATAAATTCGCATATATGTCTAATATATTAATTAAGTATTACGTTTTTGCGTACAAGTTCGACTTGTTCTCCAAATTTTCTTTTTACCAAATTACAAAGCAAAACTTTTTTCATATAAGTATACGTATTATTTCATTTTATTCAGATACCGAACTAAAAATAAGACTTACTTTATTATTTAAGAAGTCAATACCCAATTGCGGTCATTTGCCGTATAAAATATTAATGATTCGTTTCCTCAATAGACACACTAACTAACAAAGGTGTCTTTAGACTTTCACCTTTAAAGAAAATAGGTCAAATGTGTATTAAGTAATTTTAAACGAATGTACGTATATTATTCAATTTTACTTTTAATTTTCACATAAATACATAAGTAGAAGAATATCGGTATCTACAAGGGTATTTCGAAAGGATGGGTAAATGCAAAAGGGTATTAAAATACCCATGACAAAGGAAAACTTGCTTTCTACAACTTTGCCGAAAGTCAATAGTTTTATGTAACCCTTCAAACTTTAAAATAAAATAAAGGTGAGACAACCTTAATATCAGCGTTTTTACATCGCTAGCAAACGTCAAGAATATAGGACATAATGATAGGGTTATTAAATTTTTTTTTTTTGCAATAGAAAAAAAAATAAACGCGTCCCTTAATTACATCTGACACGTCCTTAATTACATCTTAATTACATTTACACGGGACACGTTGAAACCTCGGCGGATTTATACTTTCACAATACCTTGTATAATAGATAAATTTCTATTAATTATTCTAATTTCATTTTTCTTTTTTCAGAATAGCACTCTCACATGGGAAAAAACACACAATCCAGAACTTACGGAATGTTTCGAAAAAACCGTATTAGTATGGGTACCCTGCATATACCTTTGGGTGACGGCTATACTTGATACCTACTATATCCTAAATAGCAAAGAGAAAAATATACCATGGAACCCGTTAAATATTAGTAAACTGCTAATAACTTGCCTTCTTATAGTTTTAACATTAGTAGATCTAGGCGTGACCGTCCACAGATCGTCGAAGGATGATGTTGTTGTGTTCAACGTGGATTATTATACACCTATCATAAAAATAATGACTTTTGTAAGTATTTTTATAATTACCTTTAACACTACTTTATGTAAACTTAAACATATAAAGGTTCTGTAATTAATTCCACAAGCAACTAAGTAAGTACCATATTATGGATAGCCCAATCAATCTACGGAATTGCTCCAGACAATTGAGGGCAGGCAAAAAAGTATGATCGTGTAGGACAGGGGTTCCCTAACTTATTTTGTCTACTGCCCACTTTGAGTCATTCAGTCGTTGTCTAAGATGCCTCCTAGCTAAATGAAATTACAAATCACCCCCCAGGCCTCTACACAACGCCCCCATTTTTTTTCTGGGTCTCTTACCGCCCCCCTTTAGGCCTGCAGCGCCCACAAGGGGGCGTTATCGTCCACTTTGGGAAAGGCTGGTGTAGGACAATGAATTCTAAGAAAGATAGTGTTTTTTTCACGATTTTCAATCGCGAACCTAACTTAAAAAATTCGCAGAAACTACAAAAAACGGTATTTCGCTAATAATACAAAAAGTGGAGGTTGTATCCAAAAAAGTTAAATAGGAAAGTTGTAGATATTAAAATTATCTTTCGATGAATGTCTTGTACAATATCGATTTTTACCTTATACAATATTATACATACATACCTCCAAATATTGGCATTTGTGTGGTGCAATTTTTTTGTACTTAAAATTAAAAAAAATAATTCTTTACAATTGCACATGATATTACAACTCTTTGTGAAGAAATGGAGCTCCGAAAAAATGCTCTACGATGTTGGAGAGGTGTAGACGAACAATTTTACGAAAACGCTTTTTTTTCACGAATATGAAATTTTCTTGAATAATTTTCAAAATTTCGCGCAAAAAAAAAATACAGTTTCAAATAGCCACAACCAACATTTTTATCAAATAACGAGTTTCTAAGTTACTTTGATAAAAAGTTATTAAATGAAAAAACGCGGTTTTTAACGGTTTCTGCGTTTTTCTCCATGTATAAGGCAAAAATCGATATTGCAGAGTAGATCATAATAATCTTAATTTGTCTCGTATATATTTACATATTTAGTATGTAACTATGTATTTCTTCTGAGTTATTTTTCTTTCTTTTTAATTAGTTTATTAATGTAAGCTATTTTTACTCAATTTTGTGAATGTCATAGCGTGGAAATGTATTTAGGGTCTCGATCTCGTACATAACTGTGATTTATCAATTATTATACTAATTATTATGATTGTAACCTGTTGTATTTCCCAATAATAAAAAAAAGGTCAGTCGAAAGATAATTTTAATACCTACAACTTTCCCAATAAATGCTACCTTTCTTAGAATTTATGGTTCTACACGATCATATCTTTTTTCCTGCCCTCAATTGTCTGGAAATTAACATTGTGAAACCGTAGATTGATTCGACTAAAAGAACACTTGTTAAAATCCAATTTCTCTCTAATGGGTGACGACCATAAAAAGCTTTGCAGCTACTAGTACAACCTGACCACTACCTAATTTCCAGAAGCAGGGAATCTCCAAGTAATTCAAGAGTTATGTATGTATTTAGCGTTTTAATGATTCTTCAATTTATTATTATTAATGAAGAGATACGCAGTAGGACAGGGTCGCACGAGTGTTATTGTAAAATGTATAAAGGAATGCTTAGATAGTTCGGGCACATAGAAAGAATGAGTGATGAAAGACTGACGAAGAAAATATACAGAGCGAAAGCGAGTGGTAAAAGAACCCAAGGAAGACCAAGGCTGACTTGTGAAGACCAAATAGCCAGAGGGTTAGCCGACGGAAATATCAGAAGCACTCGAATACCTAGGCGAAAATGCGTGAGGAGAATGATGAGATTTAAGGAAGCGAAAGAAGTATGTAAGAACTGCGACGCTTGGCTCTTCGTCCTCTGAAGCGAAAGAAATATGTAAGGACGCGACGCTTGGCTCTTCGTCCTCTCTGACTATAACGTGAAGATATGTATGTATGTCAATCTATTTTCAAGTTTTCCGTATCTAAAATAATGTTATTACAAAATTATATTAGGTGAGCTATGGATCTATAAATGAGACAAATTTTAAATTAGGTACCTACGTTATAAGTACAATATTTTTTATGTGATAACAATATTATATTTACATGTATTCCTAACATGTACACCAAAAACCTCATGAATCATAAAGCCTAGCACTTTGTAACCAAAATGTAATACCGTACTTCATACCTACGTCTATTGCATAGTGATTAATTTAACCACTATGTATTTACTACTCCATGTTATGTTATATATATGAAATGATATGGTTTTAAATTGATATAAACGTAGTACTGCATGGGTATTTCTTATAAACAACTACAAAACATATTTCCTGGTCGTATTCTTTCCTATTTTTGTGTTCTCAACTTTAATGGTTATTCACAAAAAACATTCGTTACATAATATTGCGTCATAAAGAGTATTTTAAATAACCTAAATTCACTTGGAGAGCCTTTGCCCGCTGGTATCACAAGCGGATCTTCCTTCGCTTGTTGACCTTGAGTATTTACTGTTATGCTTAAAAAAGTATCACAAGAAACGGTAGAGTATATTTTTGCAACAACTTGCTCTTTGAAAGTATTATTGAAATATAAAGAAATTGTCGTATTTCTTTATAGTCTATTATACGAATATCGTATACAGTACAATATTTACCAACGTACCACCAACACCTGTGCCATCTGTTCGATTACAATCAAAATCTAATTAAAGCAGAGGAACTACTATGTAAACTGTATTGTTATGTACAATACAGTTTACATATTTGTTACAGAAGTCTTTAATTTTGTTATACATATTGTAAATCGTATATTGAGGACTGTTTATTTATTATATTATATTTTATGTTACAGTCAAAGTCATTAATCTAGCTATTATTTATACTATCTAGTCATACAAATACATGTTATGTAAAATATGTACCGAATTGAACCAAAGTCATTGTTGAGGCGAAATTAGCGGAGCCAGTATATTATATAATTTCTACTTAGATAAAGTTATAAAACGATAGATTTTGACTCATTTTATATTGCACTGTTACATGTAGTTTATAAATATTAAATCTTGTGGATATAAAGCTATATTGTACGCTACCTTTACACTTTTTGTATAAAACGTTATAAATAATGCGGAAATCCCTTGCGAGAGGCTACTTTGTCGATATACTATATCTACGGAGGCTACTTTGTCGATATACTATATCTACGTAGCTTGTAGGTTAGAAGTTTTAAGTCACATAGAAAGCGATTGCCGAAGACTAAGTTAAATGGAAGTTTCGGCATTTTGTGGGGGACCGCGAAAGCGAGCTCGGCAGTTCCACCCTCCCTGACACGGTTAATTTCGGGTGCTTCACCCTGTCATAGCACCGCGAAAGTGCTGGAGGCGTGATTATTGCTTCCTCAAGACGTGCTATGACACATTATAAGAGGGTCTTCGTTGAGGACTGGGTACCTTTTGAAGCTTTCTGCTGCATTACAAAAAAAAAAGGTTCGCATGTGGCAACAGTTATCACCTGGTATCAGAAATACGAGTACTTTGCTTCCACAGAATTTTAATCCTTTAGTTTCAAATTTAATAATTAAAATTGCGTTTTAGCGTCGTTACGTGGAGATCACGTCACCGTGCCATCAATATATATCTGTTATAACGTACCTATCATATACCTAGATAATAGATATACACACACCCATTACATTGACCGTGTTTACTACTTTAACCAATTCTAACTAGCTGTTATTAATAATGATTAGACAAAGTTATTAATTTATCAAGTTAATACACGATTTAGTCAATATACCATACATATGTAATGTCTGGTCATTATGTATAATTGATATTAGATTACTGTCTTTAACATATATTATTATACACAAGGAAAAAATCACGAATACATTTAACACTTTATATGAACTAATCATGTAAAATTCTAAATCAAGATTTTATTGCTGTAATAACGACATTGTTACAGGTTTTGTCTGCCACATTGTTATATTATAATAGAAAATATGGCATGAGAGCGTCAGGGGTGCTATTTTTTTTCTGGTTATTGTTGCTAGTGGCAGGACTGCCGCAACTCAGGTCCGAAATTGTAGATCATTCCAATAAAGATGAAGACGAAGACATACATTACCAGTTCGTCAGTTACGTGATATACTATCCACTGGTTCTACTGATGTTTATACTCAACTGTTTCGCCGATTTGCCTGCAAACGAATCACCTTATAAGTATGAAAAGGTAAGGAGCTTTTATTAAACTATAGTAGAGTATTTGAAAGTGAAAGTTTTATTTCATATACTATTATTGCTTAGTTATTACTACACATGGCCTTCATCTATTTTATTAGACACGGGAAAAATATACCGCTTATATTAATTACTTACACGAATAAAACGTGTTTCTGTTATAATTTTATTAGTCTTTAGTAAAGAATATTGTTTTAAGTACCTATATCAAACTACTTACATAATATGTACAGGCATGCACATGTAAATTACTGAATCGACAAAAACAATCGCACGTGGTTTGCTCGTAACTCTCAGTGAGACCTCTCTCACTTGTCCACGGTCATAAATCTTCGTATTTATGACATAGTCTTTTTACTATGTCATTAATTTGGTTATTCTCACCTTCTTAATTAACATAAACAGAAACTATGAAGGTGAGAATAACCAAATTAATGACGTACTAGCTATCCTCCAACTGCGACCGCGTGAATTTTGAAATAAATACAATATTAAGAACATAACAGAAAAAATAGATATAAATAAGCTGGTAATCTTTATAATGTGTTTGTGATGTTGACATTCAATCTCTTTGCCATACCCTATTTTGCTCCCCTTAAGAGGTAATTTTTTAAAAACTCCGAAACACGTGATTTTTAATTTTGAGCCAAAATTAAAAATTTCAAGGTATTAGCTACAAAAAATCAGAATTCCCTAACAAACTTTCGTCCCCTGTTTTACTCCTTTGAGGATGAATCAAAAATTTTTAAACACTTCTCCAATTATCAATTGGAGAAGTGTTTCAATCCAATTATCATTTTACCCTCTTAGGGGTTAAATTTCCAAATTTCCGAAAACCTCTTTTTAGTGCACATGTACACCACCTAAGGGCACCTAAATATGTTCCCATGTTTCTGTATTCAACGGTGTACTGTATTGTGAGTGTGGTAGAGCCACGTTGCATCGCAGCATGAATTGGGCCGGCTCGCCCGGTCAAATACCATCCTCTCACAAAATATCGGCGTGAAATAACAGTATCGATTGCTGTTGTGTTTCGTTCGGTGAGTGAGTGTCGGTGACCCATTACCCCGTCCCGCTTCTTTTTCTCCTTTCCCTATTTCCCTATAGTCCGGCAATGCACCCGTGATTCCACGGACCGCTGTGGGTATCCATGGGCGGCGATGGTCACTCTCCATCAGGTGACCTGCTTGTTTGTTTGCCCCCTTTTTATAAAAGAAAAAAACTGGATTAGACTGTGTTGTCGGTCAGGCAATCAGAGACTTTTATTAAGTAGATGTGTGTTATTATTACTTGCATGCTGGTGTAGCAGAGAAAAAAACCAATGAATCAGCTGT
Organism: Zeuzera pyrina; assembly: GCA_907165235.1. Taxonomy (NCBI): domain Eukaryota; kingdom Metazoa; phylum Arthropoda; class Insecta; order Lepidoptera; family Cossidae; genus Zeuzera; species Zeuzera pyrina. Next base: position 17,818,806 of record OU015625.1, on the reverse strand, counting down.
TTATTTTCCCGACCAGGTCTTCAAAGTCGGCCTAGAAATATAAGTTGATTGGCTAGTAACCTATCCTTGTCCAGTTCCACATTGCCATCTGTAAACCTTACTACTAAAACTGGCGTCAAGGTGTAATTCTGTTGCGTATCGATTCTTTAACTACCTCGAGTGAAAAATGTTCATAATTTATGTATACATGTTTTCTAATCACAAATTATTTAATAGAACCAATGTCCAGAAAATGGAGCAGGGTTCCCGAGCCGACTAGTATTCGGCTGGTTCGATCCACTCGCGTTAACCGGATTTCGTAGAAGCTTAACTGAGAACGACTTATGGGCCTTGAATCCTCAAGACTCCTCAAAGGAAGTCGTACCCCGCTTCGACAAATTTTGGGAAAAGTCACTCCGAAAACGAGAAATGTGAGTAATAATTTTGAATAACTAATCTTTGGCAGTGTTAAAAATTATAAATATAACTTCATTAAATAAACACTGTATTGTTATTGCAAATGTTTATTACCCTCGCACATATTTTTGTACCAAATACCACTGTAATATATTATAACTATCAAGTTACCTCGGACAAAGAATTAGTCTAGCTATTCAAACGCTGGGGAACGCTGCCAGTATCTTTGGAACCTTGCCTAAAGGGACTCCTTTTAAAAATATATTTTAGTTATTATGTTATTTTTTCTAAGGTTTTTAGTTTTAGGTTCATTCATTCTTTATGATATATCTTACTAATCCATGTGTAGTCTTAAGTTTATAACTATCATCTCGTCTTCACCACAGTGTGTGGTATTGACAACGTCTTGAGGATGAAAAAATCCTTTCTCATTATTATTTACGAAAATAATTTATGCTTGTATTTGTTCACAGTTACAACGGTACCCAAGCAACCTATAGTAAAACATCAGCGAGTGTTAATTTTAAACCAGAAAAAGAAAATAAACCTGCCTCGATTTTGCCAGTACTTTGTCTAGCTTTTGGAGGACAGTTTCTTTTTGGTACTATTTTAAAATTATTCAACGACATATTGATGTTTCTTTCACCACAGTTATTGAAGTAAGTTTAACAAGTATTTAAAGAAAATTTTTCTGAGGTATATTGTTTTATTAACTTAGTCGCTCTTCGCTATTTTATTAGTCTAGGCTACAAGTTTGCGAATATTTATCTAACTCTCTCTCATTTTAATATCTTTTGTGTATAAAGATATATAAGAAAGATACAAACACGTAAATTAATAAATGAATAACTATTTTTTCATTCCATCTTTTTGAAAATGTCATCCCCGTTAGGGATATAGCGTGAAGATATGTATGTATGTATCTTTTTAAAAAACTGGTTCTTCGATAAGTGCGACTAAAGTACGTCTTTTCTCTAGAAAACTTAAAATAGAGGCCAGAAATAGATTTGAATAAGAAACACGAATATTGTTCTTTAACGTTCCACTTTACGTTAGTAACTAATTAATCTGTGGTTCCACGATCAGAGATCAAATGAAAATATTATATGACTAGCGACCATCCCGCACGGGTAGAAATTTTTTGAAAATAAAATACATCCCATGTTTCTCGCTGATGATAGATTTCTATAGGTGAAAGATTTTTTTAAATCGGTTAAGTAGTTTTTGGGTTTATTCATAACAAACAATCAAATTTTTTCTCATAATGATATTATAGGACATAATATTGTAGTATTATAGTAAAGAAAAATGTTACTGGCCGATTACCTAGGCGGTGACCCTAGTCGTGTTAATGAGAAAAAAAATTTAAATACAAAATTTTTTTGTACATTATCAATAACAGTAGTAACAGCGCCTTTTATTCTCTTTAAGGAGAATGAAAAGTAGAATTTGTGTTTTCGATGGTAAAATGGGCTGCGACGTCCAATAAATACTTCGGTTGGCAGGATTCTTTGGAATTCCTTCCTACGCTCGGAACCCTAGTCGTGTTAATGAGAAAAAAAATTTAAATACAAAATTTTTTTTTACATTATCAAAACAGTAGTAACAGCGCCTTTTTTTCTCTTCAAGGAGAATGAAAAGTAGAATGTGTTTTCGATGGTAAAATGGGCTGCGACGTACGTTGAATACCTCGGTCCGCAGGATTCTTTGGAATTCCTTCCTACGCTCGGTATTCTTTAGAATCCTTCACTCCGCTCTGGACTCAAAGTTGCGCTTCACTGTAAAAATATTTTATTCCTTTGCTATACAATCTACTATTGTACCCCTTGTAAACGCAAAGAATTGCACTTCCTTCGTCTATGAATTCATATTCTAAAAAACAACAAGAAATATGATAACCAAGTTTTTTTTTTCTTTTTTTATGGCATGGCGCACAGTTTAGCGCATTTGCCAATGTCACGTATTAATAAGTAGAATCACAAGTAAATTAGTTTTTTCTTATCGTAAAACTCCTCCAGTAAAGTGATTTAAGCTTTACTGAAGTTATAAAGGACTTCTTGGAAGAACGCGAGAATTTGAGCTACACATGTTTATTTAGATCTACTCCATTCTTTTCACTTATACAGAACTTTAAAACACAATATATTATCACTTTTGTACTTTAAAACTCTCAAAAATGTAAAAAATAGAAAATCTAAATAAAATGACAACTTCACTTCTCTCGTTCCCGCCAAAAAGTCCGATAACCAAGTTATTTGAGCTCACTTCTGATTTTCAGGGTGGCTTGCACCATTTAAACTAGATAAGATAAGAACTAGAAACTTAAGGATTTGATATCTCGCTTGCACCAAGTATTAAATGGATGGTGAAAGCGAGATGTTAAATCCTTAAATCGAGTTTAAATATTTTGTGCAAGCCACCCTCAATGTAATATAAACGACAAATGATAGTAAAGGAAAATAATTTTCGAGCATTTTTCATATAAGGCTATGAAATCCCATCATATTTTAAATCAACTAAACCATGTTTTCTGATTGAGAACTGTTGTGCTTTATCTCCATTTTGTCTTGTAGGCTTTTAATAGGTTTCGTAAAAAGCGATGAACCGGTATGGAAAGGATATCTGTATGCAGTTGCCCTCTTAGTGTGCGCCACAGTTCAGACGATGCTATTAGCTCACTACTTCACCACAATGTACCTCGTGGGCATGAGAATACGAACAGCGCTCACCAGCGCCATATACAGGAAATCACTTCGTATGTCTAATTCGGCAAGGAAAGAGTCCACCGTAGGTGAAATTGTCAACTTGATGTCTGTGGATGCTCATAGGTAAGCTTTTGTATTGAAATCTTTGACTGATATCTCTGTAAAAGTGATCATTTTATATACATTTCTATAATTACTTTGTCCAAATACTTCATCAAAAACAAGTGTTATTTTTTTCCAATTTTAGAATGAAACAAATTGTGTCTCGTAGAATTAAAAAGGCATGAACAATAAAGATATACAATACTTACATATATTTTGAGATAGAGAAGATATAATTGAAAATTAGATTATACTTAATATACTACGTTGATTTTCATGTCGCGGTCGATTTGGAAATTATAGAATTTGACATGAAAAGATTATTTATGTTTCAGATTTCTTGAATTAACAGCTTATTTGAACATGATATGGTCGGCACCATTACAAATAGCCTTGGCTCTCTACTTTTTGTGGGGTATACTAGGCCCATCAGTGCTTGCGGGCCTGGCTGTGATGATTGTACTGATACCCGTCAATGGACTGATAGCTAACAGGGTAAAAACTTTACAAATCAGACAGATGAAGTATAAAGACGAACGCGTCAAACTCATGAATGAAGTACTCAACGGTATTAAGGTATGTAATAGATAGGAATATATTGTATAGACTCAGGTGTTAGTTTGCGGAAATCCATTTCATGTGATGAATTCCTAAAATCTTTAGCTATTTTCCGCTCAAACTCCAAAAACCACCAATCGACACGTGTTTCACCTCTCAACGAAGCATCCTCAGGATATACCAGAGATTGGACTCGGTCAGCTAACCACGACGGAATCCTTCGGATTCAGATTGGTGGTTTTTGGAGTTTGAGCGGAAAATAACTAAAGATTTTAGGAATTCATCACATAAGATAGGAATATACATACAATATTTATATTTCTTAAGATTTACATTGCAGAAAACAAAGTATTGTAATAGAAAAAAATCTCATTCTAAAGAATGCAATAACAAAATAAATTAAAGATATTTTATCGATCACGTTTGCTTGAATAATATGTACTTGATGCGATGGTTTAATTTATTCTTATTATTATTATCACAAAGTGATTTACAAGATACTTTTATTAGTGTTCTATTGGTATATATGCAATTTCTTAACGATTGTATCATCGGTAGTTTGTATGTCTGCTGTGTTTAAAGGTCCATTTTAAATTGTCATTTATATCAAAGCAATTCAACTGCTTTTTTTTAAATAATGGAATTTTTTTCGAAGCTTTATTTGAGTACTTATATCTATCTTTACGTTAAAAAAGTGAAGTTAAAGAAGTGGTTGATAAAATCATAAATATTTAGGGTGGCTTGGACCAACTATTTAAACTGGATTTAAGGATTTGACATCTCGCTCGCACCTACTATTAAATAATTGGTGGAAGCGAGATGTCAAATCTGGCCTTAATATATTATTTGTATCAGATTGCATCAGAATATATTCGATCTGCGTCAATATTCTCTACATTATATCGTCTGCATTCGGATTTCTTCTATCCAGTGACAAATTGGGGTATTTATCAATTTATCAGACAAGGTCGTTTTATCAGCTCACATAGTTATCATATTGGATTCTGCTCTGATAACACACTGTGGGAGTTACGTATACAGATATAACAAAAAAGTGAAAATTAGGGCTAGGTCTAAAATTGAGCCAATACTGAAATATTTTATTTTCGTGATATTGTGTTTGTAAACTCCTGCGTATATTACTGCTAGGCACATGTAAATTACAGATAAAATTATGTAAATAAGTTATTTTGTATTGTATTTCTTATAGAAGTAAAAAATAATAATTGATAATATGACAGAATTTAAGTTTAAAAAAGGAATAACGACATATAAAGGACAACTAGCCCGTTGGCGCAGTGGCATATGCATCTGGTTTCCAAGCTAGGGTCCCGGGTTCGATCCCCGGTCAGGTCAATTTAGGGACTGAACTTTTCTAATTTGACTTGGAGTCTGGGTGTTACTGGGAACTCCCACAGAGTTCGTTGTATGGTACCCATAGTACAAGCTTACTGCTTAGTTTGGGGTCACACAATCCGTGTAATTGTCTGGAGTATTATTATTATATTATTATTATATATTTAAAATATATGAAAAAAGGTTTATAATGTCATAGACAGTATTTAGCCATTATGCAGATCCTGACAAAGATTAAATAAGGGTCTCAATAGTGTACCATTTCTTTTCTACAACTCTCTATAAATTATCCTAATTTTAACTTATGTTTACCCGACTGCTCAAGAAGGAGGGTAATGTTTTTCGGATGTATGTATGTTTGTTTCTTTGTGACCTCCTGCAGGCTAAACGGTTTGATGGATTTGAAGTGCATGGTATCGTTGGACTGGTGTTAATCCAAGGATTGTCATAGGGTGTATTTTAACATGTAATTTTCAAATTCTGAAAACTAAAAGTTTTGAATTAAAAAATATTATTTAAAAAAATAAAAAACCCGACTGTTAAAACTGATGTTAACAAGATGGGTTTATAATACAATTTTTCAAAGAGTGCCTAGTAGAATAATCTAAGTAGGCTTTCAAAAAGTCATATCTAGGTATCAATTCATAAAGTGACTAAAAATATTTGTAGCCTCCGCTGCATGTTAAGATTTAATACCATGAATTTTTGAAAGCGTAGCCTTTCAAAAACAAGATGGGTTTATAATAAAATTTTCCAAGGAGTGCCTACTAGATTTTCCTAGTAGGCACTCCTTGGAAAATTTTGTTATAAACCCATCTTGTTAACATCAGTTTTAACATCTTTATAGTTCCTTTTACAGTTTTTACAGTCGGGTTTTTGATTTTTTTTTTTATATTTTTTATTGCCACTTTTAGTTTTCAGAATTTGAAAATTACATGTTAAATTACAGCCTATGACAATCCTTGGATTTTTTTAATAAACTTTTTTTAATATTATCATTGAGACATTTTTTGTTATAACGTACAAATATATTGCTTTTTACTTGTTGCCATACTGGTCTGGGAGAGATGTAAATACATATACATATATGAAATATGCGAGCTGCTTGTATTACCGGCCTAGAGCTGCTAGAGATTTGAGGGCTTATTATAAGGAACTTATATAGGCGACGAGCTAGCAAACTAGCACTTAATGTCTTATTCCGCTTTACCGTATGTAAATTCTAATACTTGTTGCTAAAAGTCAAGCTGTTTTGTTGCATCTTGAAGCTTTGTCGATCCCAAAAGCCAAATGGCGTTCGCTACAAAGCATTAAGTGATCACAATCAAACAAAGAATGTACTAATATGTATGTATATAAATACGTCAAATATGTAAGAATGTAACAAATAATATAACCTAAGCATATTTATGTATACCTTACATCTTTGAAATTTTTTTAAGAACCCATTATGCACTTACAGAAAATTATATCAATAACAAAAAAAACTTTTACAGGTTCTTAAAATGTATGCATGGGAACCAAGTTTTGAAGAACAAATATTGAAAATAAGAAACAAAGAGATGAATGTATTGAAACAAACTGCGTATCTTAATTCAGCGACTTCATTTATATGGTCTTGTGCACCATTTTTGGTAAGAATTAACTAAGCACATATTCCTGTCCACCACAAATTGTATGTATTAACGCAGAGATACAAAAATAATAATATTCAGCGCTCGCCCCAAAGCGATCTGTCACGCTGTAAAGACCACTGGATGTAACAGCAAAGAGGACAAATTCTTTTGTTGGTTCAATTACAACACTGCTCAGTTATCTTAGCGACTAAGTATCCTTGGGAATTTCTTCCCATATCAGAAACAAATACAAATAAAACTTACGGAATCAAATCTATATACTGTAAATATCTAGTTTTTTTTTGCAGAACTACTTGAATGCAACGGAAACGAAAAAAAACTTTTTTTTAGTTTTTGTTTGTTTGTCTGGTGTTTTTTACTCTATCTCATTGCGCTCATCGCACAAAAAATACTATAAGACTTGAGATTGAGTTTTAATTCATATAATATGGAGCACTTAGAATGCATTTGTATTCCTGTCATGACCAAAATGTATTTATTATTTAAATAAATCCACGCGAAGTAAATCGCGGGCACAGTTAGTTAACATGAAGTTAACAAAGCTATTCGAGTGCGAACAACTCGCGCAGTAAAATATCTATAACATGGTACGTAAGACGTAACATTAAAAAATTTGTAAAAAAATAATTAGTGAGGACGATTTTAAAAATTTGAAAGAACCGAGCACAATCGGTTCCTACAACTAATCGTCCCTTAATGCTTATCAAAATATCGGCAATTGTAAGGATCTCGCTTTTTGAAGTGCAGTTGAAGAGATTAAAGTGATAAAATAACCTATTATGAAACACTCTTCTACTACAAAGTACGCATAAAGCTCATTTATGTGTAATGTCCATGGACACTTTTATAATTTTCCGTTGAACGTTTTTACCGTCCACGGTACAATGGGGAAGCAAAATGTATGGAGACGCTTTTATATTTCCGTGCACGATAACGTCATTCCGTGGACGTTGAAAAAGCGTCTTTATAACCGACATTATAGGGAAGCATTTTGCTTTCCTATTGTATTTCGGACGGTAAAAACGTGGCGATAAAACCGTTCAACGGAAAATTATAAAAGCGTCCGTTAGCTCCATTACAATTGCATATAATATAATGCCGTGTCGTCGTAGCGCATCAGTATCTGTTGACATTCATCGAATCAATTAGTTTGTTATGGGCACTGGCCGTGACACATTCTATAGCAGCTTCACTCTAGTTGGACTATTCCAAAAACAATGTTTTCGTTAACATCAATAAAATAAGCAAATGTAGTTTTGTTGTGAAATCGTTGTTATTTTTTATAGATTAAAGCTAACTTAGTGATTACAGCGACTAGCCCGTTGGCATGGTGGTTGGTCGTCTGTATTTCAAAAAAACATTCAAATAATTAATATTAGGTTGCAATAATTAAACATTAATACATAATAATATAAAATCATTATCAATCAATGACAACAGGTTGTTTATGATAAACAATGTTCACATTTATCGTTTCAAATCTGTGTGCAATCAAATGGGATTATCATCAATTCTATATTGATTACTTCAATAGTACACTATGTACATTTGTGATAATGTTTATCTATTAATAGTATTGCTTATTATGTTTATTGACATAATTTAAAAAAGTAATTTATTGTTACGTGACTTGCATTAAATATATCATATTACGTAATTTAGTTAGTATGCTGTCTCATATTACTTTATTATTTGGTCAATATTTACAAATACTTAATTAATTATAACGACCACGCACAACAAAAATATTTTTAGAGAAACATAATAGAGGTAATAATATTATAACAAAGATTTTTTTGGACAAAATAAATATCTGCTCAATATAATTGTTGCATATCGATTCTAGAACATGAAGAACATTATTAGGCTTATGTAATATTATTCTAAAATAGCATAAGGTAATAATTGTGTGTGTTTGTAATAAGGTTACTCGGAAGTTACTCAATTAACGAAAAATTTATTTAGATTTGTTATAAGAAGTACAATAATTCGAAAATAATATGATGCTATAAAATAAACTTCTAGAATAAATTATACTCGCCTGAGTTTTTTATTAGTTCTTCTCAGTGTACGTTTTCTTTCCGAACGAAAGGTAGATTTGACATTTAAAAATACCTTGTAACTGGGTTTACTTGAATGAATTAATTTGACTTCGAAGTCAACTTTATTCATGTACTTTGTTTTCCTTCAAGGTGACCTTCCTAACTTTCTTCACGTATGTGATATCTGACCCAGACAATAATATATTGACAGCCGAAAGAATATTCGTCTCGATGTCTCTGTTTTTCACGATGCATTTGCCATTAGGTCTACTTCCTCTAATCTTGGTCTGGACCATCGAGGTAGAACCTTTAATGTGTCATTCCTTTACCCCTCTAAATTTAAGAGGCTATGGTTCTTTCTCTGTCATGCATCCACTAACTCATATTACATTAATCGCCTGCGGTAATAGACTCTTAAAAGAGCCGCATATTAATATACGTTCCATCTTTAGCTTATTTTTTCATTGAAATATATAAATATCAATAGAGGTTAGTATTTAAAAGGTGACTTTAACCTGATTTGAATGTGTACAAAAGGTGACTGTAAAAACCGGTTCAGCAGTTTTGCGAATTATGTTATTTGTTGCTGCTTGAGCACTTTACTTAAGCGTAATGTGTGTATATATTTTCCTTATTTATTTATTTATTAGACACGCCAACGAATGGTAGACAATACGTTATGAAACAATTTTTAGTAATAAATATCTTTCGAGAAATTTATATTTGCATTGTATTGCGAATACGTTACTTTAAAGATACAATTTAAAAAAAAATTATTCCACGCTAGACTGGGAGAGAAAGAGAAATAAAGATGTGTCAGCTATCTTCCCACGCATGCCGCAAAAGTCAAAGAATAAGGCGTATAAGGAGCTAGTATTAGCTAGTATGTTCCAGCAACCTGTCACCGTTTAGTTTTTCTTTGCCATCTATAGGTCCCCCAACACTTATAGCCCAGTAAAGTTTGACATCGTTATGCATAAATTCTATTATATCTACATGCTTTATTGTTTTAATTGTAAGATCAAATTAGCTGTTACTAAATATTTAGTGAATCCACCTAAAAATATACTTTCTTGAAAATTTTTTAGTAAAAATAAATGAAATTGCATTTATTCTTAAAATTTAACTTTAACTCCAAAAATTTTATTGCGCATAAACGAAAAATGGTAGAATGTAGCTTAAGTCTTTATTAAATACATACGTATCTTCACGCTGTATCCCTAACGGAGTAGTCAGTCTTTATTAGTTGTCCATATTCTCTTTTTTATGAGATTAAATTGGAAATTTACCAAATAAATCACTGTAATTGCATGAGTATAATTTTTTTAATATGCGGCTCCTGTGTCTGCTTAAATATAATATCTTAAAATTATATTATGTATATATGTATAGAATTAAAAAAACATTCCTTTTTGTTAAATATATATAGTTAACGAAGAGGAATGTTTTTTTTTCAATTCATATTTTTTTATTGAGTTGTTATTGCTAGAAGCGACGACAAGGTGTGATCTTGTTATGTCTAATACTCGTTCTTCACCCCGGCCACGATAATAGCGCGAAATTATGAATGTGAAAATGTAACAATTACGCTCATGTCTCACGTGTCGATGCTTATGAAAACATAACAAGAATGTATTCGTAACCGCTTTAAACTCAAACCTTACTGGATAAAAATTACTATTTGTCCCTTTTTAAGAATAATGACGTAATATTCGACAATAAAAACCATATAATTCTTTTGAAATGAATTATTCGATTTAGTCCATTCACTGCGAACTCTACTGTCGTTTGAACTTAACCCGAAAGAATTTTAGTACAAAACACTACGTAGAAACTCCACTCTTCAGTCTAAGGTATTAACTATTGACATATTTAAAAAGCACTTGCCGGAGGTTATCGCATCTGTATAGTGAAATAGAAATTTCAAGCTAAACTCGAACGTTAGTTTAATTCTAAATTAATACAATATGCAATAGAGATATAATTTCGCTATACAAATAGAAACAGCGCTAAAGATTGAACGTAAACTACAACGCAATCATTAATTAATGCATGTCCGAATTTATGTAAATTTCCACATCTGGTCTGGTCTCTCAGGTGTCGCTGATGTCGTTCGGATGCTTTGTACTGGTAAACGACACAGAGGTGCTGGACTCTGAGAGGGCTTTCGTAGCGCTATCTCTTTTCAACATACTACGTTTCCCATTATCGATGCTACCTAATGTTATATCAAATGTCGTGCAAGTAAGTTTAAAGGAAAATTTTGAACAATCAGAGTTCAGTGGTTTGTAGTTAGTGCACATGTGTTGTTTTAATCTGAAATTATGTAATTATTTATTTATCATAGATAACGACAATTCGTATCAAGTCATTTCATTACCACAATAAATTTTAACGCTTCCGTGACTAAACTATTAACCAAACCAAAACTTTCACAATTTGCTAAACTGCATTTAAAGAAGGAAACTGGTATGAGGCTTGCTTTTGCTTTCTTTAAGGTTGTTATTTTATGTATGGTACGTATGTAGTATGTGAAACACATCTTAGTTTGTAATTGCTTTCATTGCAGACATCAGTCGGTATCAAGAGATTGAATAAGTTCATGAATTGTGATGAATTGGATGACAGTGCAGTCGAGCATGACCCTAAGGAACGTAAGTGTTTTTCATCTCAAAATTAGACCATTACTTAGTTGTAAATATGGCGAGTATAACATTCACCTAGTAGTCACTCCAAAACTCCCGTTCCGATACTATCCACCAGTAGCACTTAAGGTAAGACGCTCACTGCTAAGTCTAGGCGGCCGACGTTGGGAGCCCATAATCGTTACAGGACTCAAGACGCAAATCTTTACTTTTACTTTTGTATGAAAAGATATGAGATTATTCAACAGAATCAGATCAATGAGCCCACTTCCATCTGATTCTTGATTAATGCGCCTTGACTTTGAATTTGCGAGAGTCCAGACTAACAACTTCGTTGAAATATGTTTTTACCACTGTTTGTAATACTGACAACTTGTTGAAAAAAGTTCTTAGTCGTTATACATCATACAAGTTTTGTTTAAAGGCTACACGTCCTAGTGTAGTGTTATTCAGACCTAAATTGACCGACTTGTTGGTGTAAAAGCTAGTACAATAGTACACATCTTATATGGCTTACCGATGTACTTGCGCAGTAAACATAATTTTAAAGGCGCAGGAAATAACGGACCAATCATTTAGCATCATCCTGACGCGACATCAACGGGCGTTAAAATGTTTGCCGTCATTGGTTGATTGATTTGGCGCCTTGTGCATTGACGAAGTGTCTTTCTGAAGGTCATCAGACGTCATTGTGTCTGCACGTGGTTTTTTTTGTGGTTACACTTAGTGGCAAATTAAGCATACTATTTCTTCTGTCTTCTTATGTCTTCATTAAAAAGAGGATGTCCTTTAAAAATATTCGAGGGAAATTGAATGATTTACATTTAAATAATAAGTTGTTCTTGTCTTCACGTAAACGTCGTATATTAAAATAAACATTTGTTTTTATTTGAACTTCTCATTTTATAAGCTTTTATAGTCCGTTACTGACTAGATAGCTGTAACTTCAAGTCATTATTATGATTCAAAAACGTAGTTGTGTCTTTTGAGAAAAAAAATATCATTTTAAATTTACTAATAAAATAAACTTTAATAAAAGTGACCCATTTCAGTTGCACGTAGTGTGTAATATAGCGAGAGCGAAATAGAAAATGAATGCACTGTAATAATTTTTCCACCTTATGACTGTTACATGAGATTGATTATAAAATATAACATTTCGGGTATTTTTGTCGACCGTCTTTTCATATCTGCGCGAACGAAGATTAACGAAGCGTCATATCTTTTGTGTCTTACTGTAAATATTATGTCTTCCAAGCCGAAGATTACATTCCTAGCTCCGAGATTTCAACTTTTCTACGAATCGTCTTGAAGTATAAAATACTTTCCCAGTTTGTTGCATCTGATTATATAGAATCCATCGTCCGATATTGGATACTCAGGTGTTGAATGAAATCCATTTCATGTGATGAATTCCTAAAATCTAGCTATTTTCCGCTCAAACAACAAAAACCACCCATCGACACGTGTTTCGCCTCTCAACGAACCATCCTCAGGACATTCCAGAGATCAGATTAGGTCAGCTAACCAGCAGGATTCGGTGCTGATTAACTGACCAAGTCTGATCTGATGAGCGGAAAATAGCTAAAAACGTTAGTAATTCATCAAATTTTAAGAAAATAAATGAACAGATTGAGTAAATCACTCAATATTTTAACGAAATGGTTCCATTTTTGTTCTCCAGCTAATCCGTTGGTGATAGAGAATGGGCACTTCTCGTGGGGCGATAAAGACTCGGAGCCTATACTGAAAAACATAAACATGCAAGTGGGCCGCGCCTCACTAGTGGCGGTGGTGGGCACGGTGGGCTCGGGGAAGAGCTCGCTGCTGGCCGCCTTCCTCGGAGAGATGAACAAGGTCTCCGGGCGGGTCAACACTAACGGTGAGTACTATTGTTACATTTACACTGTCACATATCACAGAAAGAGCTACGTATCTTAATGTTCGCTTCATAACGAAAAAGTTACGTTAATTCGTCACCTAAGATAATTTTATAACTACAAGAATGGGTATAAAGTAAGTTACCCACGTTGGAGGCGGTCTGACCTGTAGCCCTCAGAGCTTTGAGTTCTCTCGGATAAAAAGCTATCTCTGTCGCTATGAGCTGTCAGGTATGAGTAGATTAGATTGACTTTAACTGTGGCTGTCAGCGGCTGCGACTTGTAGTCGAGAATTGTTTTTGAGGTATAGAAACGTGGAGCTTTCATGAATGACAACTGAACCACGCGCCCAATGCGGTATATTGAATTTGGGTATACTGAAAATATCTATAAAATGTTTTTATGTGTGAAATACACTTTTCAATTCATATTTTAAAAAATGTTATCGTATCGGAATTGTAGTACTGTAAAATAATCTACCTAAAAGTGTAATTAGAAAAGGAGACATGAAAATGTCAACAAAAAGCCACAATATTATAAAAAATAACATAATTTTATTTTATTTTGCTTTTTTTAACATATTTTCATTTGATCGCTCCATTACAGGCAGTATAGCATACGTGCCGCAGCAAGCGTGGATTCAAAATGCGACGTTACAAGACAACATAATTTTCGGCAAAGCCTTGGAGAAACACAAATATAACAATGTGATAAATGTATGCGCGCTCAAGCCAGACTTCGACATGTTACCAGGCGGGGACCAGACTGAGATCGGCGAGAAGGGTATGTCACGGCAATTATCCTTACTTATGTATCTCTATACATATATAAAATAATATATCTATAAATGTTAATGAAATATTTAAGTCATTGGCGTGCCTAGAGCTTCAGAATAGGGCAAGCTCGGAATACATGTTCTTCATTCTTTTTGTAAAAATAAAGGCAAGGCTAAAATATTTCTAGATTACTAATTAATCATGACGTTGCCACAAACGATGGACAAGATGAGAGAAAAAGGAACGCTCACCGCGTTACTTTTCAACAAAACAATTATTATGATAATAATTTGCTATTAAAAATATGTAGGTGTAAATAGTTTAAACAGCTCTTAACATATTAAATGTGTCTCAATTCATTGTTTACTAAAATTACTAAAAGAAATCATGCGTTCATGTATTTTTGTGATATTCATATGTCTGTTATGGCGCCAGTATAGTTGTTTAATCGTCATAACCAGAACGATTCTAAATATTTTCGTCAATTGAATAAAATATACAGCACCAATATTAAGTAGTACCTACCTATAACTTTGTGGAGAACAACCAAAAGTGCAGTGAGTTTCGTAACCTAATCTATTAAATTGTCTTTTATGCAAATTACTTAGTCAGTGAAACACACATTCGAGGTGTTAAATGTAAATAGTTTTGTACACTGATTTATTGTCTTTATGCAATTTACTAGTCAAGTAATACACAAATCAGGCGTAGGTTGTAACGAAACAATGAGTTGTTTTTATCTGTGGAAAGTTCAAAGATTTTACATTTTCTATGTCGATTAAAATTTGTATACACTTTAAATCATCACAACGAACAACTTATTGCGTTTTTTATTACGAATTAACGCACTTGAGATGGAAATTAAAAAAATACTTATCACTCGTTCACCGGCTCAAAGAAATATATATTAGGTATAATCAATGAAGTTGAATCGTATTCAGATCGTATCTCTCTATTTATCATGTTGCTATTTCGCAGGTATAAATTTGTCGGGCGGTCAAAAACAGCGCGTGTCGTTAGCTCGCGCCGTGTACTTCGACGCCGACAACTACTTCCTGGACGACCCACTGAGCGCCGTCGACTCGCACGTCGGGAAACACATCTTCGACAAGGTTCCATTCTTTGCCCTATTTCCACTGAGCCAAAAAACCACTGATCACACGAAACCTATTAAAGACCCATTAAACGCACGAAACTGCAACAATTTACTCGGAGCCATAAATGGCTCCGTTTGCCGAGCAAGCACTTGTCTATTGTATCTCCCTCAAATGAAATAGAATAAATGACGGGTTTTGCAATGAAATGATGTTGCAAGTTATAACACGTTAGAAAAACAGAAAAATTTCTTATACTAATTGCATTCTATAGCTGTTGTGTGCAAACCCTTCTTACGCACATTTGCATAACTTTTTGGTTTCATTGCTTTACTGAGTGTTATTAATTATTATTCTAAGCATTGAATTTATTTTAATAGTTGTAATTGTAGCAATGATTGGATTTGTTTCATGTTAATAGTATGGTGTCATTCTAATATCGGCATTGCTGTACTCACAATCAGTTATCGAGAACTACCTAACTACAACCTGGAATTATTATTGTTAATAAGATTAGATCCTGCTGCACATATAACTGTTCTATTTCTTCGACTCTAATTGTTTGAGTTAATAATAGCTTTAGGCCAGTCAATAAAGTCTCACAATAAAAATCTTTGACTAGCTGTATCTCAGCAACTAACGGACTTAGAGGTCAATTTACACTCAAATCGTAGCAACTTTAGTTTGCTTTATAAAAGTATTAAGTAAAAATAGTCAAAAAACACTTTCTTAAGGTATTTTTTTCGAAAAAACTAAAACAAGTGCCAGAATTTTGCAGCTTTTGGAGCACCACAAGAGTAGCACAAGGTTTTTGGGTTGGCAAATTTGGGTATAAACTACTCTCAGAGATCTTAAGAACATATTAAAAAATCATAGACACATGCGCGTTTGCGATGTTTGCATTTTTGTGTCGATATTGACTGTCCTACTAACTCCAAGCAATTAGATAAATTGTGTAGGTAAGGTAGGTAAGCACTAGGCTTGTATTATGGATACCACACAGCGAAAAGGAGGTAAATGAACTCCCAGTAACACTCCAAGCCAATTTAGAAAAGTTCGTTTCCTAAATTGACATGACCGGGCATTGAACCCTGGACCCCGGCTAGGAAGACAGATACTCTTCACACCACACCAACGAGCCATTCTTTTTTTTGTCTAATTTACTGCATATTTTTTTTTAAAAGGTATGAGCACAGATTAATTAGTTTACTAACGTAAAGTATGAGTACCAAAGGTAGACGATCCAAATATTCTCAAAAGAAATTGCTTAATCAGTTTCAAATTTTTCCGACTTTAGTAGTATTCGAAAACGCTAAGAGCGAACATGTCAGTCCTCTTTCAAAAATTGTAAAAACAACATAATCGCTAGCTTGGACGAACAGGGTAGTAACTAAAAAA
This sequence comes from Zeuzera pyrina, assembly GCA_907165235.1. NCBI lineage: Eukaryota > Metazoa > Arthropoda > Insecta > Lepidoptera > Cossidae > Zeuzera > Zeuzera pyrina. The sequence continues at coordinate 17,802,217 of OU015625.1, read as the reverse complement.
AATGTGATTTTGAGATACTACTACACCTTTACTTAAAAATTTAAGATCTTTCGAATGAATTTGGTCGCATATTATCCGACGCGACGCCCGGCGATCTACGGGCAGGGTAGTATCTCCGTCCTTTTTGCACTTTTTCGCCGCCCCATTGGATGTATATAGTCGTATTTAGTCGCCCGTAAAGCCTTTTTCTCGTCAATTGGTAGGTAGCGACAGAACGTCAGTTTTTGTTGAACAAAATATTAAACTAAAATAATGCTGTATTCATCAAACGGTGAGTTACATTTGAATATCACATATTTGTGAAATTCGGCAGTATCTTAAAATAATACCTTGTTTGTTGATCATTTTATACGGAAAAAGTGAGTATTATGTACCTCTCCTCAGTAATATCTTATTATTTCGTCTATTACGAACTTCTCCAAAAAATGAAGTAGGCTGGAACCTTACCAAAGGAGTAACTTTCATAAAAAAATAGGTATGGTTAACCGATCTAATACAGAAAAGCTGGAATATCACAATAAAACCTTAAAATTGCTCTCCTGGAAAATCGACTTTTTTGAGTTAATACCCTGTTCATACAAGCAAAGGATATCTAGAACGGTAAAAAAAGATGGAGATTCTTATTTTCGGTTTTTAATTAAATAATATTATATACGTGTTCATTATTTCGTTGTAGTAATAATGTTACATATATTTAAATATTGCCTGACGATATATGTCTTATCCTTGTCACTTTCACGTAATAAATCAAAATGACGTAAATAGCAATGCAAATAGATTATATGAATTATACTTTACACACGAGACGTAAGATTGCATTTTATTATATTTTTTTTCAATATCATGCAAGAATCGTTTGTGACCTTTTATAACCTTATGGTTCGACAGTAAGGTCTACTTTAGATTAACACAATATTACCGATAATACTATAAGATATTAAAAATATATGTTAATTCGAACAATAATTTATTTAGATTTTACAGAAGATTGTGAATCTAGTTCTTTATTTCTGATTGAAGGACGTTTTTCAAAATTCCACTCCTAAGAGGAGAAAGGCGTTGCCGAAGTTTGTATAAGCAATATTTTTCTGATCAGATTTATTTAAAACTTGGTTCGTTGACTCAATGAATACATATTTTAACGTTTTTGAAAATACAGCCTGTAAGGGTACGCAAAGTAGTGGAAAAATGATATTTTACAGCATAGAGTACACTTTGTGTGGACGAAAAACTAGTAATTGTACAAAAAGGCTCTAAAAATATTTTATTGCCGTCTGTGTTCAGATAAATAAAAACTATAGAGCAACCACAACAAAACTACAAACTCTATGGTTAGTCATTGATAAAAACATTTTTTTTGTCACATTTGCGAAGCATGGTCATGTCATCTTTTTGATATTTATTTTAAACATATATTTTTAATTCTGATTGTACTATAACAAATGACACTTGTAGTTTAAGTTATTAAGTCCAGTAGTTAATTGAAAATGTGTAAAATAATTATTTTATTTTATTTTTATTAAATATTTTTAATTCTGATTGTACTATAACAAATGACACTTGTAGTTTAAGTTATTAAGTCCAGTAGTTAATTGAAAATGTGTATTATTGTCAGAATTATAATATAACTATTTATTTAATTTTATAGGTTATTGGTCCAAATGGTCTCCTAAAGAATAAGACGAGAGTATGGGTTACGCATAACGTGTCATACTTAGCACAGACAGACTTAGTAGTAGTGCTGAAAGAAGGTGAAATATCAGAAGCAGGTACTTACCAACAGCTGCTTGAGAAGAAGGGAGCATTTGCCGAGTTTCTGCTGCACCATCTTAGTGACGCCGAAAAAACATCGCCAGAAGGTTATTGAACATTATATTTCGAAGTAATAACGCACAGAATATCTTGTAAGATATTTGGTAATCTGCTAGTGAAATGTATTCTTTAATATGTGCCATACTCTTTAAAGTATAGCATGTTATTTTAGTAATAATTATACTTGTAATAATGTCTTCGCGTGACCAAGCTCTGTGCAATTCGATCGAAACATAGCAAAAAATATTCAAGGTTAGACCCAGTTATGGGCAAATTGAAAACCTCCTTTTTGAAGTAGGTTAAAACAGTACTTATTGTTGGGGCATAAGGCTTAAACGTAATTAATTCTAACATTTAATATTTTTTATTAAGTTTCGATAAAATTGCTTTTGTCGATAAATGAGAATATCTCTAGTCGATTCCACATACCAGTCAAAATTAGATTCGACAATATTATGTAATATAATATCCCAAACGCAGTAATTTCTTATCTAAGACAATAGTAATTATTTTGAATGAATAATTCTTTAAAAAAAAAAAGATGTACGTTGATATTGGTAATTAATTGTACTTATAAATGCTTATATTCAATATTAATATTATTGATTTCGCACAATATTTATGAAAATACTTTAACCTGGCAATTAATGTAAAGATAACATGTACACATTAACACTGTCGTAAAAAGCATTATAAATATATCTACAATACTTTGGAAAAAGATCTCTTTTTAATTATTGTTGTTCTGTTGACAAATGTTGTACATTCATTCGCTATTTGTTTTCTCATTCCATTTTCATCGGAAAGTTCTAAATCAAATAATAATGCCTATATCGTTATCCGAAATAATTAAATGGACAAATCGCATGAAATGAACTCTTGTGTGTAAAGCTGCGTCATTTAAAAAAGTTATTATACATTGTTATATTTATATTATTCTTGCTTATTTTAATTTTGTTACAAGGTTTCTGAATACCCTCCCATTCCTTTGACTTAAGATTGCCTCATAATCAGAAATCAAAGATACATATTCCTTGATTTCTTGTTTCTGTAAACAGTAAAAGTATATGTTTTGTATATTATACATACATACATACATACATATACGCGGTAGTCAGAGAGGTAGTTGTATATTTCAGTAATTTGCATTCACGTATGATCTCTATAAATTACCAACGTAAATTGTTTTTTCAGAACTGGATGAAATAAAACAAGAACTTGGGAGCAAACTCGGCATGGAATTCCAGAACAAATTGCAGAGAGCACGCTCGTTGTCTGAAAGCACGTCTGAGTCAGAGCAAACTGCTGCAGGTATAATTAAAAATTTATTTATTTTATATTGCCTAATTTTTAAGAGCAAATGAAACAAAAACAAGTTAGGCTACGTATTAACTATCATAGAATATTAGGATTAGTACATATATATACGACAATTTAAGTTTACCTAAAACGCGCTACAAGCACATCGACTTCGAGCATATTCGAGCATATATCACATATTTATGTATGATAATAGATAGTCAAATTAATTTTTTGAAATCTATAAGACCTAGAACTGTCATCATATTTTTCTTATAAACTTCAAATGAGGCTTTGTATTCCCTGATAATTTTAATTTTCTCTTCGCTGTCATTACCAGAGATAAGGGAGGAATGTCGGAACAGCATCTTAATATGTTTGAATTAACCTCTGTATATGTGTAAGGAGATCGCGCTGGCAGCGTCAAGAGACGGACACCAGACGGGGCAACACCTAATGAGTTGAAGGAAAAGAACAAGCTCATAGAGGCTGAGAAGGCTGAAACTGGCAGTGTAAGTATTTCGTCCTTTAGTATGATATAGTGCAAAGGTAATTATCACCACTGACAATACAGAATTTATCAAAAAAATTATGGAAACCAAGGTTTTCAACTTGTGACAATGGCAAATTACACATAATAAGAAAATTTAAGAAAAAAATAAGAAATTTAAAAAAAAAATGCTATACTGTCCCGCGGATAGTAACAGCATGCTGCATAAAGTGTTATTTTCTGTTTCCCTTACACGCTGAAGAAAAATCTTACCATCTCTTTCTGTGAAATGTTACTGTCTCGGCGCCATTCCCATAAATCTAAAATTAAAGTAAATTAATTATCTTGATGAATTAATGAAAGTAATGTTCTTATTGTAACCTTGACTCCGGGTGACTGATTTAACTAACTGAACATTAAACAAAAGGTTAGACCTATTCCGTGATTCGGAACAAAAAGGTAAGATAACTTTTTTTTCATAACATAACATAACATAACTTCACGCTGTATCCCCAACGGGGTAGTCAGAGAGGACGGAGCGCCAGGAGTCGCGGTCCTTCACGTACAGAAACGAAGCGAAGGTCTCACCTACAATGTAACTACCTACTGTCCCACTGAATTTTCCCACTTTACATATGTATATAGCACGATAAGCATTGAGAACTTGCCCTCAGAGCCAAATTTAATGAATGATTATTTATGAATGTCGTATTGCTAATTAGGTTATCCATTCACATTACTGTTTATGTAATTTTAGTCTTTCTAGTTATCTCAACGAACTTTTGAAAAACGAAATTATTCTTTTATTTATTAAATATTTCACTGCACCTTTGTATGGTGTTTTTTTTCATCATATAAATAAACGCGCGTTCTCCCTATGTTGTATAACAAACTACATTTTTGTCATATTTTGAGCTATTTAACCAGATGCATAGGTATTTACATGCACCTGATTATATATATTGTTTGAACACTAAATATGTCGAACCCATATTAGTCAACAAAACTTCAGATTAGTAAGCATTCGATTTTATTATCAGATCAGAACACAATTTGTCGATCCCTGAATCCCGGTGAAAAAGTGCTTTCCATATTAGCCAACTTCACAACTTTAGGTAAATATGCATCGGAATATCCCACCACTGATTATAATATATAATGTCAAAAGTACACGCATACCTAGGCGAATGTGTGTGAGGAGAATGATGAGATTTGAGGAAGCAAAAGAAGTATGTAAGGAACGCGAAGCTTGGCACTCCATCCTCTCTGACTACCCCTTAGGGATACACCGTGAAGTTATGTATGTATAGTTTATACAAACTATAATGTAAATAGAAATACGTAATATGGAAATACATAACATAATAGAACATTATTTTACTCGAAGGAATATAATAATATTTATTATTGTTAGAACCTAATTTATACTTTATTGAAAACAAAAAGGTACATACATACGTTAATATTTGTAGGGACTCATTGTGTATGACATCTGGCGCGAGTCAGCAATTCCAACCGCCGCCTGCGCCAGTTGTCCCCTTGCGTTCGCGTACGTAACTGTGGCCTTATTTCTAATGTAACATATTCCTTTGTGGTAAAGATAATACACAAATCCAAGCACTTAACAAGACTTTTACTGAGAAGGTTAATTAATAAGTGATAAGAACAATTCGTAAATAAACAATCTTTAAATATTTACAAAAGTTTTGTTATAATTATTATTATTATTATGTTCCTTCTAGTACAATAATGTTATATTTAAATTCAAACCTAGCTTACTGTATCTCTACTAAATATGTGCTATGTATTTATATTTACATTATATAATATGCGAAGGAATATGCGCAAGATAACCCCTACTAAGAGCGCCTAATCGTACATATAGTTTACATGACCCATTTTTTATATCCATCCAATAATAGCATGATTGAGATGATAAACTGTATTTATAAACACACCTTCACGTCAATGATGTTATATTTAAAAAAGAGGTAGATAGGTTACGTTAGTACTAATGCTTGTAAAATATTGTCCCGGTTACGCACACACATAAGCCATACACTCTGTTTATATACACTAATAAAATAATGAAGTGTAAATAAGATAGCATGACAATTACCATAAGCAAAGTGAGACAAATATACATTGCACTGCGTCGCTATACAATGTAAGACTTCAATTGCATTTCAAACTAACAAATCACACGGCTCTCTAAATCCATTGTGATTGGTCAATTTCACTTTCTTACTGCATTTTAACCGAATCCGTGACTAATTCATGGAATATTAGTAATTAATGTCACAGAACAGACATTTTTGAAAAATATGATTGATGCCTAACGGTAAGACAGTAAAAAAGGATTTATGTTTGATTTGAAACAGAATTATTTAAGTACATACTTTTATAAAACAATTTTGTTATAAATTTGAAAATGATAAAAATAAAACACCAGGTATTGTCATGTAAAATATTTTTTATTATTGGATTATTGGGATATCAGACCACTGCTAAAGCTTCTGATTCGTTTTAAAAAATACGTATATTATAACTTATATACCAACTAAATAAACGTAATCAAATGTTTAATAGGCACTGCATGAGATTGACGGTTCTGTAACATAACTTTTTATATTTGACCAAATATAATATATTGCTCTCTGTCGCGCTTGGTAACTGGGGTATTACCTATCGCATTTCATTTTTTTATGATTTAGTATTTTACTGATATTTTAGATTTTGGAAAAAATGGTGACACAAAAAATGAACGAAATAAGTATACTTACGCATTATACGTGATCATGATTCGTGAACCTTTGGAAGTCTTGCTAGTATAGTTTCTGCAGTATCTAACAACACAGGACGGCATTTTAATATTAATATTAGGAACGCACATACGAGTTGACACTGTCACGATGTTACACGAATGAGTTCCAAGTTAGCTAATTAGCAAAGTTTTGGGGTGCCAGTTTTCGAGCGCAATAACTTATGTTCCTCTTTTAAATATAACATCATTGCCTTCACGTACAGAAACGAAGCGAAGGTCTCACCTACAATGTAACTACCTACTGTCCCACTGAATTTTCCCACTTTACATATGTATATAGCACGATAAGCATTGAGAACTTGCCCTCAGAGCCAAATTTAATGAATGATTATTTATGAATGTCGTATTGCTAATTAGGTTATCCATTCACATTACTGTTTATGTAATTTTAGTCTTTCTAGTTATCTCAACGAACTTTTGAAAAACGAAATTATTCTTTTATTTATTAAATATTTCACTGCACCTTTGTATGGTGGTTTATGGAATACACCTACCATCCAAACAACTATATAGTAGTAATAGTCTACGAGTAAAATGGCTGTCACATACGGACAGACAGACAGGACGAAATTATAAGGGTCCAGTGTTTTGCCATTCGCTACAGAATCCTAAAAATACTATATTTTATTTAATGTCCTAATTGACACAATACACGATAATATGCGACTTTTCAATGATTCGTTTAATAACGAACGATACGAAAAGCCGGCTAAGCGCGAGTCGGACTCGCACGTTAAGAGTTCAGTAGTCACATAATAGAAAACCCAACACACTTGGTCCGTTTTTATTATTTGTTGTTAGCTTTAGTGTTTGCAGTATCACACCAAAGGCTGTTGTATGTTATGCATTACGGTTACTACGACAGAATAATAAAATTAAATATGATATGTTGAAAAAAACATGTTTTTTAAATCAGGACTCTCCCTTCCTTTTTTACTTTTTGTTTTTTTTTTTTTGTTATTCGTTAGGATATCATAAAATACGTTGCTCAACACGAATTTACAAATATGTACATTATCGTTTATCTTTTTGAATTATAACACAATAAATAAATTAAAAACATATTTTATTAAACTATTTGATCAGTACAAAAAATATAGGTATATAAAATAGAGATTTATTACGCCTACTAACTCTGGAACACAATTCTCCACCTACCAATTCTTAATATAAAACCAAACATTCGATAAGTTTTCTCTGAAATAATCTCCATATAATATAAAAAGTTAATTTACTATCTAAATAAACCTCTCTCACTTCGGTAGGTAAACCTTGTGGTAACCATATTATTAGAGTCGAATACAAATTGTCTACATTTTTCTAATTAACCTTTTGGTTGGAAAATTAATAATGACGTATTTCAGGGTATTTGTAGAATTACTAAGAACGTAAAATAAGATATATATATATGACACTTCATTAGCGAATACTACAAAAGTACTTTACAAAGAGCTGTTAGGCTAAGATTAATTAAGAGATTTGAGGAAGCGAAAGAAGGATGTAAGGATCGCGACGCTTGGCACTCCATCCTCTCTGACTACCCTGTTAGGGGTACGGCGTGAAGATAATGTATGTATGCAAGGCTAAGATTACCTAGCTGACTTATTCCTATTTATTTCTATTGTATTTTCAAATTCTATTTACATTTTAAAAACCCGCGCGGGTGAATTCGGGGCAGAATGCCAGTTATTTAATAAATATAATGACATGCGCAACTTCTCCTAGGTGAAATGGAGCGTTTACAAACACTACCTGATGAGTGTGGGCATCACGGCATCGGTAGTGACGGTGGTCATGAACCTGGTGCTGCAGGTGTTCCAGGTCGGCTCCAACTACTGGCTCGCCGAGTGGTCCAACGACGAGAACATGGTGAGACACACACGCACACACACACCAGCACAACCTGTACTACGCACCTACTCCACTGGAAATTTCAATGGAAAAGAAAATTGAATCGACTCATACACAGGTTCATTACAGTGTAATTATAAAATGGTAAAGTAGACTAATTTCTGGAGATCTATGAGATTTAGGACTTTCGTTATATTTTTCTTGTAGTTGTTAAATAACCCATTATATTTTCCAAAGTTTTTAAAATTTGAAGTTTAGTATTTTTGGATGTAAGAAGAGGAATAATCCAAAATATCAATGGGTTAACAAGATGCATCCTAATCACAACACCGTTCAAACTTGTAAGTTCCAAAAGTTATTGAGAAAACCGAATGTACAGACAGTCGGAAAGATGAACAAACGGTGAGTAGAATTAAAACGGTTCCGTTTTTAGGGTTCCGTCCTTAAAAAGGAAAATAAAATTATTATTGCATCACTAGAGCGTATTCCAGAACGATACTCAAGTGTGAATCTCTGCTTGAGAGTAATAAGAGAGAAATGCCGTTATTCGTCCCGTGTAGCGGCATCTCTTTTTAACTGTGTTCAATTCACGAGATTCACATTTCGGAGTATCGATCTAAAATAGAGACCTACGTTATGTATAAACTTAAAAGGAGCATGCCCATCCTGGACCTGGAAAAGTATCTGAGATAAAAGTCACCAATATCGAAACTGTAATTGATATTTATTGGCTATATTATAATTTTACTAAAAGTGCGTGAAGAAAAGAAAATGATTTTTAAAAGTAGTGGTTAGATTTTGCTTTGAACGCATCAATAAAGCATTTTTATTGAACAAATCGTAGTGACATGTCATCTACTTCACACTAGGGCTGACAATGCGTGGAGATATTCCTTAATAACTCCGTATTTCGAGCCGATTGGATTTGTAGGAAATATTACCATGTTAGGGATTGTAAAATTTTGGAATTAATAATGAAACAATACTATATAGGTGTACTACAAGTACATTGTTATTTATGTAGAAAGCGCACATCAGCATTTTATGCCGCCTATATAATAACGTGTTTCAATTAATTAGTCAGTTCCATAAAAGGTTTTGCCTAGTACATAACAAAATAAATAAAAAAGTGAACAAGAAGATCGATCATTTCCAACAAGATTCATGTAAAAGGAAACAAGACCTCTTACATTGTGGTCCTTCGAACAAGCGTTTTCTGTTTTTTTTTTTTTTATATTCCTCGAGAATTGGAGAATATTCAGAGAAGCTGAAAAATCACCAGCGGCCAAGCGGAAACAAGTCTGCTGCAGCAAGTAACAAGTTATTCTATCACACGTTATCTAGCGGAAACAAGTCTGCTGTATCAAGTAACAAGTTATTCTATCAAGTTATCTAGCGGAAACAAGTCTGCTGTATCAAGGGCCCTACAGCAATTACGTCACGGATACTCGCAACTTGAGTACTATAACCAACTGCTACTGAGTCAGCAAACACGCGAGACGGTGCGCGCGCCCGGAACACGCCGGCTGCGGCGCGGCCTTGTCAACGGTGTAGGATATCTAGCACGCGAATTATTCGGCGTACTCGATCAACGTTTTGCCGAACAGTATAAACAAGACATTAGTGCCCTTCAAAACAAAATTAACTTATGAAAGAACCAAGCCTCGATAATTGAAGCGGAAACTAATTTATTAAAACGCACCGAAAAGTTAATGGACAAACAGCAAAAAATAATAAAACAACATACTATGACTAGAAAACTCAATAAAAGAATTAGAACAAGAAACACGAAGAAATATCGACCTTAACGCCTTCGCAATAGGCTATATCTTAGCAAACAACCTATTGAATAATCTTAAAGGGCATACAGAATACTTTGATTGACACAATCACAGATGTTTATCAAGGGCGTTTCAATTTACATCTACTTACACCGGAACAACTTGTACACGAACTTACTATGACAATATCAAGTCAAATACCGAAAGACGAATCACTACCAGTTGATAACATCAATACCGATCTACGGAATACATTCAACCTTCTAAGGGCAAAAACAAGAGTCATGGAAGAATATATTATTTTCGAAATTAGAGTATCGCTCGTCAGTCGAGACACTTTTGAGATTTTTAGAGTAATTCCAGTGCCTATAGCAAGAAACGGCAAAATGATTACGATAACAAGCATTTCAGATTATGTTGCTATAAACATTAACTGAGTTTGACATTCGATCCTGTATGATACAAGCTGGCATATATTTTTGTCACAGTCAAAAACCGGTATATCAGCTAACAGATGACAAGATTTTCTGTGAAATTGAAGACTCAACTTGCAAGATCCACATTGTGAATTGTAAAGACATTTGGCTAGAAAGTTATTTAATGAACGTCTACATGTATTTTTGTTGTGGGATTTGTCACGTGCGAACAATTTGCGAAAATGAAATGACAGCACTTGAGCTAACAGAGGCGGGTATCATTACGATAAGTTATGAATGTATCATCAAAACCGATTTATTAACAATATATCCACATAAACCACATTCAAGTGACGTCAAGATTACACCAAATTTAGTTTTGCCAAAAATTGCTCATATCAATCCCTTATCAATTAGACTATACCAGAAGTTTGGCAAAACTACACAGATAATTCGATTCAACAAGGAATTAATGAAATAAACAACAATATTCAAATGAATAATAATAAAGAAGATGACATGACAAAAGAAGCGACGGCTTGTTTCATGTCATGCGAGCCTTCATTGATCCAGGGTCTCAAATGTTCCTTATAACCGAAAAAGCAGCGAAGAAACTCGAAAACAAAAATGCAGAGATATCATCACGGGGGTCGGCAGTAACGACGTAAAATGCAAGGGCATGACTCATAAATTGTCAATCGTTATATGAAACAATAGATATTGTAATATATATAGATGTAGGTACTTGAATATAATGGTTACAATTGCAATTGTAGGTAGCAGTTTTTTCTGTCAGTCTGTTTCCATCGAGTAAACGCGTAGTGTAACGTATTTGTTTTATTTAAAAAAAATTGTTTTATATGCAATAAGTATATAAAACAAATAAGAGTTAAAATTTCAAGATATAATTAATGTCATTCTGCTACCAGCTTTAGTGATTAGGTTATAGCAAATAACAATCAAAGGAGAAAATATAGTGATGAAAAGAAGAGAGAATAAATTCTCTGATGCTTATCTCCTTAGAAAAATAATTATTTTTCTAAGCTTATTTCTAACTTTCTCTTTATATTATTCCTCAATTCTTGAGATGCGTAGGGCGCTATGCCCATACAGCTTGGTCTTCCGTGTTCATCATTCAGGTTACAATAACACTTGTCTAATGTAAAACTTGTTCTTTTTTCTCACAACCATAGTCACGTAACACTCTTTCAGTAACGCAATAGTAGGTAGGCTTTACTGGAGTTACAAAGGACTGTTAAATCAAATTCCTCCAGTTCTCACTTGCACACAACTTTAACGTGCAATATACTATCATTTTTGTACTTTAAAACTCCCAAAACCACAAAAAATAGCAAATCTGAATTTTGAACAAAATCTCCACCACACTTCTTTCGTTCGCCCCAAAAAGTCTAACCTCGAAACTTTCACTTGCCTAATTATCAAGTTTCCCCACTTTTAAAAATATAACTTTTATATCATTATATTTCATATACCCACTTAAATCGAACCGTAATCAAGGTATTCATGGTTCCCATATTTTTTTTCCCGGTCCACAGTTGTATGGGAGATGGGCGTCATCCTTTGTCATAATGATACATTTTGTTAACTAACATGTGTTGTACTATATAACATTTTAAAATATTGATATAAGAATTAAAGAAGGGGAAAATTGAGTATTCGAAGTCGACTATTGCCCTCTTTCAACTCCAAAATCACTGGACCATAGAATTTTAAAAATTTCTGATAATTTAAAGCCTTACCGAACGTATTCAAGAAAAATATGACGAAAGTATTAGATCTCATAGATCTCCAGCGATTAAGTTAAAAAAATTACCATTTTAGAAAACCCGCTGCGCGAGTCAAATTCACGCTTCACTAATTTTCCCTTTATAGTGTGTAATTTTAAAGAATTAATAAGTTTATATCTAAATTTTGTTTTGAACAACAAAACTTAGATAAAGAAAGTATTATTGGAAAATAAGGATAGTTAATGATAATAAAAATGAACACTAAAGATACAGTCTTCTAGCCATTTATGTTAAGGTAATCTGTTATTTGCCTGTTGTGTATTATATGTGATAGCGAATATTATTAATCTCAAAGTGTTATTAATCCATGGGATCTTATCTTGATTACTTGATTAAATTAATTAAATTTAATAACAAATTTTCTTTATAAAAAGATTTAACATACTGTAGTGTGTGTCACTGCTGAGCATATGTCTTTTGTCTCAAATAAGTTGAGAAGGCGAGTCGTACTCCATTACTTGGAACAGTGCGTATTGGTGGCCTTTGGTTATCGGCCAACCTACTGTCAAGATTTTTAAGCCGCCTACAAGATAACTTACAATAAGGCTAACCGCTTAACAGCGACCACGACCATAATAACAATAGTCGACACTAGCAACTTAATATTACGTTCTGAAGCATGGAGACCCTCCATATGTATGCCACTACATCCAACAAATCTAATAGATAACTGCGCGCCACGTTTTTAACCTCGGCGAGTGTATCAATAACAAAAATACCACTATGCTGTGAGAACCTCACTATAATTAGTCCTCATAAATTAAGGTAAAACTTATTTATTTGTAGAAATATAAAAATACTTTTATTATTTCTAGAAAGTCAATGGCACTGTCGATACTAAACGAAGAGACCTCTATCTTGGTGTCTATGGTGGCCTCGGAATAGGGCAAGGTAGGTTTTGTAAAATAAATATATCTTGTTAATATATTTGTATGACTCACAATACTAACAACTTAACTCGATTTGTATGGAATCGTTATCTTATTTTCATACACATGCTTATATAAACAATAAACACATATTATATTATGTTGGTAAGATGTCAAATAACACATTATATATTTCTGATATTGCTTAATTATTCGACAGTAATTCTAATATTCATAATTTACATTATTCTCTGTACATAATAACATGATGTATAGTCAGCAACAAAAGTAGTCGATTAAATAATAATAAACTCCAAAAAGGTGATTTTATGCTGGTCTGGGAGAGAAAGAAAAACAGTATTGGCCAAATACCTACTTATATATATAATAGTAAGGCACAGATATAAGCGACGTGCTAGCGAAGCGACCTGTCGCTATTTGGTTCCGCTTTACCGTTTATTTTTTTAATAATTTCTTACTGAAATAGTCCTAATTTCTTATTGATCTAGGTGCGCAAATTGAAATTTATTGCACTTTAATGCCTTTTCTACTCCAACAGAAAATATACTACATGTATACATAAATATATATAAAAGTAACAATTGACATGATTGTAGTTTACAAGTGAAAGATATGTACACATTCTTTTAATCATATAAAGGCGATAATTCTTAAATTTTTATAACTAAACATAATGAGTGACACACGCACCGGGATTTGCGCTTATTTGTATGAAGTTATATACTCGTATGTGCGTTATCACAAACGATTCCAGTCCAAAACCGGACAAAAAAGGGACATCACCGGAATAGCCCGCGTCGGCTGACCGCCATCTTTCCGTCCAGCGCTGAACACTAAAAGTATATACATGGTGACACACGCAATCAAAATTCTATCCAGAAATCTCAATTGTATCTTATCTCTCTTTTAAAATTCACCCTCTACGTAACGTAGAGATACTATGAGTTCAACCATATTTTTAATTTTTAAAACCTCGTATTCTTCTTATTGTTAATAATAAATACAGAGTAACTGGTTCTTCATTGCTACAAATACAAGTGGACTGTCTGACGTAAAATGTGACTGGAAAAAAAAAGTCCGGAGCGCCGGAAAACGGCGCGTGTTTTCCGTCCGGCAATCGTAAGAAATTACCGGTCCGTAAGTCAGCGCTATAAAAAAATATTTAAACTAATAATAATTGTCACAGTATTATGTGACAGCTTTAAGCATCATAATCACGTCACCTTTTTTGAGAGTTTATTTCCAGCATCTACTTTTGAGGCTGATTGTATTTAAAACAAAAATTTTATATACGCTCGTCTGGAAAATTATTGCTGCAACTGGAAGATGTAATCTAAATATCTGAAGCAAATATTTTGTATAATAAAAAAGACAGTATTTTACTGAATATTGCTTTTGTTATTAGGATATAGAGGACTGTACAGAGGTTATTAATTTTGAGTGGCCCATGGCATGGTGACAGAGCATCTGTTTTTCAAGTTGGGGTCCCGGGTTCGATTCCTGGTCAGGTCAATTTAGGAAACGAACTTTTCTAAATTGACTCGGAGTATGGGCGTTGCTGGAAGATCCCCCAGTTCTTTGTGTTGTACTCATAGTACAAACTGCTTAATTTCACACACACACAATTTATGTAATTGATTATGCGGAATATTAGTATTATTATTATTATTTTGAAATTGGGATTAAGAGATGCTCAGGTGGTGGAAAAAATATTTTTATTTTTTAAACTACAGTTTTCTGTGTCATGAATGATTATGGTAGGCGTTGTAAATTCCTACACTTGTATTATATGGGTGTTGTAATGAATACATTATTTACATTTTATTTGCTGCAGCATTTTTTCCTCATTTTCATTGTCTTCATAACTTTCCACAATTCTCTACATATTTATTATCTAATCGACAACACTATCTCTCAATAATAATTAATCATTGCATGATTTAGAAAACAGAATTATATTAATGATTCATTGCATGTCTCCCCTAATTGTTAATTCCGTTTATTTTATATTTCTATCTATGTACATACATATTAAAGCATGCTTTTGCATTTTTTATACTTTTACGTTATAACGTCAAAATTAAATAATAATAAATAATATAAAAATCACATTGTGATATCTGTGAAGTTTGTTATAAAATAAATTTGTAAATGATATATTTTTGATTATATTTTTTGATTTAATGCTGCTCGCGCCTGCCATTTATTTAGATTGAGTATTGATATGCAGACCCATAGTCAGCATCCGCGGTCGGGAGACGATGAGATTTTCGCTTAGTGGTTAGGCAAACAAAAATACGTTTTCATTATTAATTGTTATTAATCAAAGCATTTTTATTACACAATGCTTTTCATTTATATTAGTTTATATGTCAAAAATTGGACAAAGTACAATTTAGTCAAAAGAATGAACTACATGTTTTTATTTTTGTTAGTGTGTTTCTTACTATTTTTTACCTCAGTACATATTATATAGTTCCAAAATGAGAAATTTAGTCAAATTAGCATTTCGGTTAAGTATTCAAATGAGCATTATTCCCCTTTGGGGGCTACTGTTATTCACAGATAATTGCAAATGTTCCAAAAATATAACTATGCCTATTTTATATATAATGTGAGCGGAAATAATTAAATAAATCAATGAAATATTTTTTAAAGTTGTGTACAACAAACTAAATTAGCTCCATATTTGATAGCATCTATATTATGTTTTAAAAAAGTTGTCAAGACTATTACATTATTGGAGAATATTGACGAAATCGAAGAATAACACGTGATTATTATTCACGTCCGTAATTAAGTTTACTTATTACTTTTGATAATCTTAATCCAAAATTAACCTGTGAAAGAGAGACAGTGAGTTGATTAATTCTTGTTGATGATTCTTCTGAGATGAAGATACTTCAACGACTGTTCTAAAGGGGGTGTTAGAGTAATGTCGCTAAAAGCGCGCGGCGTGGTGCTGCCGTCGCCGCGGGGCGATAGGCCGGGGCGAGGGGCGAGTGGCGAGGGGCGGCGGGCGGCGGGCAGTGAGAGGCGCGCGTGTATGTGTATGTGCGTGCGCGTGTGTGGTGTCGCAGTGGCGTCGGTGTCGGTGTCGTCGCTGGCGCTGTACCTGGGCTCGCTGGGCGCGGCGCGCGCGCTGCACGCGGCGCTGCTGGCCGGCGTGCTGCGCGCGCCCTGCATCGGCTTCTTCGACTGCACGCCCGTGGGCCGCGTGCTCAACCGCTTCTCCAAGGACGTGGACGTGCTCGACAACGTGCTGCCCATGACGCTGCGCGGGTGGACCTCGTGCTTCTTTGCGGTACGAGCCGCGCCCCCGCCCGCACCGCAACGCTTTGCGACCGCCGCGCTGTGTCAATGTGGCGGCCACTCGCGTCGAGCTCTACCCTCGTTCGGAAACATTCAACTCTACTGGCTAAATTTAATATTGGCACAATTCACATTTTGAACTTTTACCAGCATATTTTAACCCTATAATAATTATATTATTGTATTTATGTATTCACGGACGTATATAAAAGAAGCGTTTACAAGGCCCGGACCGTTCCTCTTAGCTTTCGCTAATGTTCCCCGAATACCTTTTCATCTGTGTCACAAAATAACACAGTAAAAAGATGCGTTTATGTACTTTCCATTTTCAATAGATTGATTTTATTGGCGTGTTTAAAACTCGTCTTTTTTGGCGTTAATTCGCAGATAAAAACAAATTTACCTTTATGTGTTATTGACCCTCCCCCTTTTGAAAGCTATAGATAACTACGTCCGTATATATTACACTTACACTTACGTTATATTACAGCCACATTAATTATATAATTATGCGAAATAATAATAACTGTTAAAAAGTTTTTACTGCTTGAGTAAAACCAACCGAAATTATAAATTTTAAATTATACTAAATGAACTCGAAACCTTTATCTAATTTATCGAAATTACATTCTTTACTTGTGCCACTATTGCATTCAGTCATTGATAGTGATTTGATCGTGATTTCCAATGTCTATTTCATTACAAACTTATGCAGATAAATAAATTTGTGAAAGATTAAAGATTGCTATTGAACATTGATTTCAAAAGGGATAAAAATATCTATTCGATATTTACACAAAAACTTAGTTTTTGGACGAGAGTAGACTCACTACAATTGTTATTTTTATATTGTGATTTTTAGAAACTTAAAGTTCTTCTTGAAATCTCATTTAAAACAATATATTCTTGAAAAGGGATTGCCCAACTAAAATATCAATGATAAAAATACCAATTGCTCAGTTTCATAAGCGTGAAATCGTATCGCTAACAAGCGTCCTGTCTGTTTCAATAACTAAATGATATCACTGTTCACATGTTATTAAATAGAGGTATACATACAATGAGACATAATAGTAGGCACTATTACATAATATAATTCTAGCGAGCACCCATAACTTTATCCTCATGTTGTCGAATGAAATTCTTATGCAAATCTTTAATGCAGAGAATTTTTAAGTTATAAAAACCAGTTATTATAATTAAAAAAATTGGCAAACACTGCAATTGAGACATAATATCTAGGGATTTAAAAATGAAACATACCTGCTTTATTACAAGTCACTCCTTAAATTTTGCAGTTATAATTAAATATATGGGATCAGTTTATGTATGCGGCGTATTATAATAATGTTCTAATATTGTTAACCATTGCTTTTTGCGCTTCATTCCTAGAGCTTAGGACGCTTTCGAAAACAAAGCTTCACTTAATTCTCGCTTTAGGTAGGTGCGTACAATATTATAAACGTTAAAATTGCGTATTTTGTTGCATGTATATTAATAGCAGTAGTTCCTGTTGTGTCGTTTCACCCCGCACAGTCATCTTCGTGTAGTATACACCCTTTAGCAGCGTCTTGTTTATTATACAGCAAATTTTATTCGGTTTAGTTAGTAATTTCATAAATAATGTATTCATTATTTAGTACATGTAATTATGTATATCACTTTGTGACGCAACTGCAGAAGAAAAGCGGCCGTTTGAAATGTGAAAAAGAAATTGTACGTCAACAACAGACGAAGGAATTACGGGTCACGGTCAATTAGGCACTAAAATGTTACCCGTGGACGTTGTTACAGCAATAGCGTCGATTTTCGCGGACCTTATGCCGTTCATGGCGTGTTGGCGCGCGGCCAGGATCCTGCACGCTACGTTGTTGGCGAATGTGTTAAGGTCACCGTTGCAATTCTTCGAAGTAACGCCGCTCGGTCGTATTCTGGCGCGTTTCTCTAAAGACATTGATGTGGTGGACACAGATCTGCCCAGGGAGGCCCCGGACGTGATATATTGCGCGGCCGAGGTAAAACTACTTTGATAATTAAGAAACATTTTTGATATTGTTTTCGGAGCGGAGAAGTCTTTTGTTATATTCTTGGATTTTTACTCGTTTTTATTTATTTCGTGTTTTCTTTCTCATTCTATAAATTTGTTATTAATCTATAACATTAATATGAAATACACCGATGTTAATAAACTGATCCCAATACTGCGTAATATGCGCATGTTAACATATTGATAAATTTACTTTGAAGTAAACTTCAATCTGGTGACTTGTAAATTCTTCGTCTATGTTTGTGTGTTGTAGTGTTGTTGAAATAGTTTGTGATAGCGACATTTTTAAAATTATCGTGGTTGTATGTTTTTGTGGTGTGGTGTGGTTGATGGTCCGAGACGAATAATTTTTTTTTTAAATTAACCTGGGTGTGTTGTGTTGTTGGGCAGTTTCATTTATTAAAACCAAGGACTACCTATAAATTCTTCATACTTTTTAAGGTTAAGAATGACTTTTACGAAGCGATATTCTTAGGAATCCCCTGTCGACAAATAGTTTATTGATTTACGTGATACATCAGCTAGTTTCGGCACGTAGAATGTGAGTAGTATCGAAATTACAGCACTTCTACATCCTTACTTACGTAAACCATCCTTACATCATAGTCTCAACTACAGTCTTGGATTGATATGTATGCCTCTATTATTGAATTAAGAGAAAATGATACAGATCTGCCAGTAGAGTATTTTTGATTAAAATTGACTTATCGCGTTTTTTTGTTATAAGTACCTGATTACTCTGTATCATTTCAAATTTTCTTTTCAGTTTTGATAACGACAAATATAACTAGTGAACAGTATATGAAACAAAACCGAAATGAATATCTTGTAATATATACATTTTTTGTCATTATTAAAATATGAGTGTGTTCTGAGTCCGGAATAGATTGAGGTTACCTATAGCCTTGAATTGCTAAAACATTATCCAGATGGGAGGTTTTATTGGTTACTGAATGATAAGTAAAGTAAAAGATTTGAATATGAACAAAACTCATGTTCTGGTGTTTCAAAGAGAGATGTGCAGAAGAAGTGTGAAATGTGAGATGTGCCGTGTCACCCTCCCGAAAAAGCAATGTACACAGTATGGCAGAGTTGAATGACAGTGTTATTGTAAAAAAGTAGAAAAGAATGCTTAGATGGTTCAGGCACTTAGAAAGAATGTATAATGAAGAATTGACGAAGAAAATCAACAGAACTAAACAAACAGTGCTAAAGTGATAGCAGAAGCTAAAGAAAACCTAGGCTGAGTTATGAAGATAAAATAGTCCGAATGTTGGCTAACAGAGATACCTAAAGCAGTCGCGTACCTCGGCAAAACTGCGTAATTTGAGGAGGCGAAAGAAGTATATAAGGACCGTGATGCTTGACATTCATTCCTATTTGACTACCTCGTCAAGGCTAAAGCGTGAGGATACATACGTAAAGATAATTGTTAGGAAAGCTTGAAAATTTAGTAAAACATCTAATATGAAAATCATTTTATCAGGTACTGGGTACGCTGTTTGTGATAAGTTTGTCGACACCTATCTTTATGGCGGTGATCTTGCCTGTCGGCGTTGTGTACTACTTGATCCAACGGTTCTACGTGGCTACGTCAAGACAGCTGAAGAGATTGGAGTCTGTCTCTCGCTCGCCTATATACTCTCATTTCGGAGAGAGCATCACAGGAGCGAGCACTATACGAGCTTATGGCGTTACACAAAGGTACATCTTTATAATTTTTATTTTTTACAGACACAACAATATATCGAGCATGCGGTATACTATCGATTACAGCAAATGAACTGGTTTCATTGTTTTTCATACAATTTGGTGGCGAATTTTTCATACAAATGTATTTCTTTAGCGAGGAAGTACACAAAACTCATATTAGAAGTGAATTTGGAAATTCTCTTCGCACCTAGTATCTACATATTAATGCGTGAAGAGAAACCTTTGTACCCCTTTTTAAGTATATTTCGCACACGGAGGAGTGTTAAGTTTGAGATAATGAAGATTTATATGGAAGTGAAGAAAGCTAAAATTTTATCATATACAGTCAAACCTGGATAACTGAGAGCTCAAGGGACCGCGATCTCTTTTTCTCTTATAGAGGTTTCTCACTAACCCGAGTTTCTAGCTTACAGAGTTACAGAATGGGGTCTGTCTCACTTATATACTCACTCACTGTCTATAAAAATACGGCAAATATGACGTAATTAGAAACAAAATACGTGTATGTATGGGTATTACATATTTATTGAAATAATAGCTGAACATAAATGTTTAATCTAAATAATATTATAACAACATTTACTTGAAAAAATCTGTTAATTTCTTTTGCGATTCTGTTTTTAGATTTTGTGTATGTTTTTCAAGTTCATAAATTTTATCAAATATGGTTTGATTAACCGCCGCATATTCATAAAATTTGTGAAGCGTCTCCAATGCCTTTAAAGCTTCTCGTTTTGTTGGAATTTCTTCCACCTCTCTATCCAAAATGTGTGATTGGCTGGCTTCATTTTCTCTGTCATTTTCGTTAGTACACGAGCTCACACAGTTTTGAACGATATCGTCTTCGGTGTATTCTTCGGCGGTAGCCACGTCGTCGTCAATCTGTACGAAGTCTTCAAAGGTTGGTGTCGACACATTACCAGTGGTATCTTGGGACACGAGCTTGGCCCATTCTTCATTGCTAGGTGCAACTTCAAGCTCATTGTCAAGTTCAACCTCATTTTGCTCGATCAGAAAGTCTTTGTTAGCTGGACAGATACTGAACCCAGCTTTCTTGAAGCAGTTTTTGATAGTTACGTCACTCACTGCATACCATGCTCTTCTTGCAAATTTCATAGCCAAGAGAATATTTATCTCAGGGCTAATGTTTTCTTCCAAGCAGGTAAGCGTATGCTTTACAACTTCTCTGCGATAAACCCGTTTGAATGTATGAATGATACCTTGATCTAAAGGTTGAAGTTTACTGGTGGTATTGGCAGGCAAAAATATAACTTTGACATTTGCAAGTGTTGGTAAGTCCGTATGAGCAGTACAGTTGTCAATAAAAAGCAAAATTTTTTTTCGCTTGTTTTTCATTTGCTTGTCAATTTTTTTTAACCAATCTTTGAACAATTCCTTAGTCATCCAAGCTTTTGTATTACTCGCATAATCAACGGGTAGAGTCTTGGCACCTTTAAAGCATCTAGGTCGCTTAGATTTCCCAATGATTAGAAGAGGGAGTTTGTCTGTACCGGTCATGTTAACACATTGATGAATAGTAAGGCGTTCCTTGCTTTGTTTTCCTCCATGGCATTTTTCGCCCTTGAAAATGAATGTTTTATCTGGCAGACATTTAAAGAACAAAGCAGTTTCATCGGCGTTATAAATATTGTTTGGATCATATCCTCTTAAAAGATTCGGCAAATCTTCAGTCCATTGGTTACATACTCCCTGATCCACAGATCTACTTTCTCCGGCTGCTTTTTTGAAAGTTATATCATGGCGTTTTTTAAAACCCTCTAACCAGCCGTTACTAGCTGAAAAGTTTTGGATTCCTAAATTTGTGGCGAAGTCTTTAGATTTTTGTTTCAGCAGTGGTCCATCTATGCGAATGTTCTTATCGAGTGTTTGTTTAATCCATTGTAACAGGCACTTTTCAACGTCGGGAAACTCAGAAAGCCGGCTTCTCTTGATATTTCCGTGTCCCTCAGAGCACTAAGACTTAATTAATTCTTTTGATTTTATAATTTTATAGTAGGTGGATTCTACTAAGCCAAAGTCACTCTGTATTTGATTTCGTAATTTCCCAGATTCAAAAGCATTCACAATTTTTAGTTTATCACTTAAAGACAACACATTGAGTTTTCGTTTAGACATTATGAGTAAGTACGGTAACTTTCTCCGCAACTGCTGTTTATGAACTGATTGTAATAAGCTTGACAAACAAATCGGTGCGCACATTTGGCTTTTTGTATAGAATAAGTTCCTCGAACTATGATAACACAACAATAACAGACGCACATTCATAAACTCGTTTAACTGTCGCTTATAGGCTTATAGGCAAGTATCAATCTCACTTGAAGAGGTTCACGCGTGAAAAATGACTGTCACTTATACAGGTTTTATTTATTTATTTTTATTTATTTATTTCTACAACTTTTACACAATCTACAGGTTCTAGCCTAATACGGTAGTGTAAGTATTACGTTACAAAAATACATTAAAATTATGTATAACATATTACATACAGTGCCATCTTTGTGAATTCACTCAGAGGACAAACAAATAAGTCGATGTCTTCAGCTAACCTATTAAGAGTGTTTAAAGCTCTGGTTAACGGAGCTTTGCTGAGTAAATTGGTTCGCCCTGTTGGAACTACCAGCAGCCGCGGCCGACGACGACGCCACACGTATCTGTCGGGGACGCATATACCAATCACTCCCAACAGTTCGATATTACTAACCTTGCCTCTAATAACCCCCAGTATATAGGATATGAGATGTACCTCCCTCCGTACTCGTAGCTCGCTGTACCCTACCATACCCAGCACAAATAAAGTAGGATACATCAAAGGGTAGAAAGAATACACCCCGTAGTTCCTCATGTATAAATATCTAGTGAACTTATTCTGTATGCGCTCCAGCATGAGACTATATTTAGTTTCATGTGGGGCCCAGATGCCTGCGTTACATTCTAGATGACTTCTAACCAACGCGTTGTATAAAACGCTTATAGCCTTAATATTAGAGAAACCATTGGCCATACGAAGTATAAATCCCAGTTTTCTATAAGCTTTCTTACAGATACTAGTAATATGGTCTTGAAACCTAAGCTCAGATGTAAACTTTACGCCCAAGTCTTTTACTTCCGTTACCCTCTTGAGTGGCGTCTCATCTATCGTATAATCATACCGTACGGGATTTCGTACCCGGGAGAAAGTGATCGTCATACATTTGGAACGGTTAAAGAAAAATCTGTTCCGTTTACTCCATGACAGAACCCTATTGATATCACCTTGCAATTGCTCACAGTCAACGGTGCTTGTAATAGACTTAAATAATTTTAAATCATCAGCGAACAGCAAGCAGTTCGAGTCCTTGATCACCTCTGGCAAGTCATTTATCATAATAAGGAATTCAAGGGGACCAAGGTTGCTACCTTGACTCACGCCCGACATGACATCATATAACTCCGATCGGTATCCCGCATACTCGACGTACTGCTGTCTATCTCTCATATAACTGGCAAAAAACCTTAACAGATGAGATACCAAACCTATGCCTGCTAACTTCCTAAGCAGTATATCGTTATCGACAACATCGAACGCTTTTCGGAAATCAAAATACGCAGCATCTACCTGCCCCCCACTGTCCACTGTTGGTATAAGCCTAGTTACATAACTGATTAGATTGCTGGTGGTACTACAGACAGGTCGGAACCCGTGCTGTGCTTCTGACAGTTGTGCTTTTACTTGCTCAAATATAACTTCTTGTATGGCCGATTCAAATGCCTTAGCTGGTGTTGAGAGCACTGCTACCGGTCTATAGCCATCAACCATCTCATCAGCTCCTCCTTTCGGAACAGGAACCACTCGAGTGGTCTTCCACATCTCCGGAAAAACCTCATCATCTAAACATAGGTTGTATATGTGCAGCAGTGGCGCGGCTAGCACATGTCGACAGTCTTTAAAGATAAAAGCAGGAATGCCATCAGGTCCAGCTGATCGTTTTCGCTTGAGTTTCGCAAGTGCCCGCATTACATCAGACAGTTGCAACTGGTTCAACTGTATTCGCGCTGATCCGTTCGTCCCTCCTGCTTCCTCTATCGCCTCACTAACAACAAGTTGGGGCCGCACTGTACTATACACTGATCTAAAGTAGTTGGCGAACTCGCTAGCGCATTGTTCACCCATAAGTACTTCCCCATCTTTCAGAATATTTTTACCCATATGTTGACTTTTCGATTTAATATAATTCCAGAATGATTTTGGATCTTCCACTAAATGGCTTTGGACTTGGTCCTGATACCGAGCCTGAGCAACCCTTATCATACGTTTTCACCCGGGTCCTGAACCGCGCGAACGCTTCGTACTCATTTTGTAATTTACTTGTTTTATAACGTTTGTGAAGAAGCGCCTTATATTTAATGTCGCGAATTATTTCGGCCGTATACCATTCAGGGTAAGTATACCTAGAATTTACACGCCTTCGCTTTTTGCTGAGAACACAGTCATCAAAAGCATTATTAACAATATTATAAAAATCCTTTACACTATCTTCTACAATGCAACGCAACACACTCCGCGCACCGTCGCGCCACCGTCATGTCATGCGACGCGTTCTTTCCTTTTTTCGTACGCGCGGGCTATGGTTCATTCGCCTCATTCTCACCGCTTACTTGTATTTGTCGTAAGTCACCACCACGTGGACCAAGTCGCAGGCAAAATCTAGTATGTATTCTAGAATACATGAGGCAATTAAAAAAACCGGTTAATTTCGGTTAACAGAACCAGAATATGTAAAAAACCGGTTTCTCGATTAACTGGTTAAAATACCGATACCCGTAACCCAGCCATTCCCAAAGTGGGCGATAACGCACCCTTGTGGGTGCTGCAGGCCTAAAGGGGGGCGGTAAGAGACCCAAAAATAAAATGGGGGCGTTGTGTAGAGGCCTGGGGGGTGATTTGTAATTTCATTTAGCTAGGAGGCATCTTAGACAACGACTGCATGAGCTCTCGACTCGGTAGATAAAATAAGTTTGGTAACCAGTGCCGTAACCCAAACCGCAAGAAATTCCGGTTCGGGGTTAATGACCTAAACTGGTTTGGAAAGTTAACCGGTTTCCAAGCCCTGACTGTGACCTTCCATAGTCACGCGCGTAAAAATCTAGAAAGTCGGTCAACAAAAAAAGTACTTTTTTTGTTGACCGACCCTAGGACCAAATAACAGTGCCTTTTTTTTATTATCTGCAGTGTAGGTAGTAACTAATTAAATTATTAATAAATTAAAATTAAATTAATTCGTGTGGTGTAGGTATTGTTGAGTGTGACCTTTTGCTAACCTCACGCGTAGAACTTTGACCATAGTCTGACGTTGTATACAGAATCTGAGAAAAAAAATGTCATTTTCACAGTTGTAGGCTTAGTTCAAAAACGCATAGCACACCATGACCCAAAATTAAAAAAAAATAATCACCTTTGTCTAAAATGAATTTAGAAATAGTGTATCATCATAAATACTACTACAGCTATCACAAAAGGCACAAACATAAAAAAGATAAACATAAAAAAGATATATGAACAAGTGATTAAGTGATGCTCATTGATGAAGTCCTGGATCCGTCGCTGTTAGGTTTATTGACAAACCTTTGCAACATTGTACGGTATGCACGATACGTCCAATTTAGTCGTACCACCGCGACTATGCTATTATTTTTATCGAAGACATGCATATCAAATACTTACATAATTATGTTAACTATATGGGCAGGTTCGTGGAGGAGTCGGAGCGCGGCGTTGATCACAACCAGTCGTGCTACTACCCTTCGTGCATCGCCAACCGCTGGCTGGCCGTTCGTCTCGAGATGATCGGTAACTTGATCATATTCTTCGCCGCTCTGTTCGCGGTGCTCGGCCGCGACACCATCAGTCCTGGAGTCGTGGGACTCTCCGTTAGCTACGCCCTGCAGGTATCACACAAACTGCTTGCTTATCACTTTAACCGATATACAAATTAGGTGCGAACTAGGATTTCCGATTCTCGTCCTCGAATTGTGGTCTTGATATTTGCAGTACCAAAGATATTTAATACCACTGTAAATAATTTAAGGAAAAGTTAGAGAAAATTTGAATATTTAAATAAAGCCAATAGCTTGTACCTAAAAAATGTGATATAGCTTTAGGAGGATTTATGGCGATTTTTGATCCCGTAAATTCTGCGGGATTCTTCACACACAATCTTTCGGAGAACGAGTTTCGCAAATGATGTGTGGTCAAAATCGGAAGCTCTTTACCAAAAAATTGTACCATGGTGAAGAAATTGCGATGTGAAATGTCAGTGTCAATGGTTTCCAGAATATCTTTATTAATTTCAAATAACTTTGTTTATTTTCGGATCCTCTATTATTCAATTTAGATTACGCAAACACTGAACTGGCTGGTACGGATGACTTCAGAAGTAGAGACTAACATCGTAGCAGTAGAAAGAATAAAGGAATATGCAGAAACTAAACAGGTAATATTATCACTTATACATTCCAGAGGAAAATGATGAGATTTGAGGAAGCGAAAGAAGTATGTAAGGACCACGACGATTGGAGCTCCGTCCCCGTTAGGGATACGGCGTGAAGATATGTACGTATGTATGCATGTATACATTCCAGATAGGCGATCTTCCATATGAATTAATCTGTGCTGCCATATTTTTTGCATGCATCATTGTCTGAAAACTATTTATTGAATAACAGCTAATAAATATGAGCATTTCGCATACTAAAAAGCATAATGAGTCTTGACTGAGTTGCCAGAGATCATAAAGTAAAAAGTACATTACTGGTTACATTATATGGTTTGATCTACTTAGCTATTGAACATTTAATATCACTCTTACATTGTTGGCGTACCTTATTTTACACTTTCGGGCAGAATGAACTGGATATTATTTTCAGTGTAGCGTGACATTTAATTAATTGGCGCTTTCTGTGTCATAAAATCGTCGCAGTTTGATTGCAATGATGAAACGATTATAAACGCTATAAAAACGAACTCCAATGCACAAACCGATCGCTGTTGTGTGTGTGTATGTGTGTCTGTGTGTGTCGGCAGGAGGCGGCGTGGGCCGCGGGCGGCGGGCCGGGCTCCACGTGGCCCAAGACGGGCGCGCTGCAGCTGGAGCGGCTGACGTAGAGTGTAGAGAGTGTGTGTGTGTGTGTGTGTCGGCAGGAGGCGGCGTGGGCCGCGGGCGGCGGGCCGGGCTCCACGTGGCCCGAGACGGGCGCGCTGCAGCTGGAGCGGCTGACGTAGAGTGTAGAGAGTGTGTGTGTGTGTGTGTGTCGGCAGGAGGCGGCGTAGGCCGCGGGCGGCGGGCCGGGCTCCACGTGGCCCGAGACGGGCGCGCTGCAGCTGGAGCGGCTGACGTAGAGTGTAGAGAGTGTGTGTGTGTGTGTGTCGGCAGGAGGCGGCGTGGGCCGCGGGCGGCGGGCCGGGCTCCACGTGGCCCGAGACGGGCGCGCTGCAGCTGGAGCGGCTGACGTA
This sequence comes from Zeuzera pyrina, assembly GCA_907165235.1. Lineage (NCBI taxonomy): Eukaryota > Metazoa > Arthropoda > Insecta > Lepidoptera > Cossidae > Zeuzera > Zeuzera pyrina. The sequence goes on along the minus strand of OU015625.1, from coordinate 17,774,464 downwards.
GAGTGTAGAGAGTGTGTGTGTGTGTGTGTGTCGGCAGGAGGCGGCGTGGGCCGCGGGCGGCGGGCCGGGCTCCACGTGGCCCGAGACGGGCGCGCTGCAGCTGGAGCGGCTGACGTAGAGTGTAGAGTGTGTGTGTGTGTGTGTGTGTGTGTCGGCAGGAGGCGGCGTGGGCCGCGGGCGGCGGGCCGGGCTCCACGTGGCCCGAGACGGGCGCGCTGCAGCTGGAGCGGCTGACGTAGAGTGTAGAGAGTGTGTGTGTGTGTGTGTGTGTGTCGGCAGGAGGCGGCGTGGGCCGCGGGCGGCGGGCCGGGCTCCACGTGGCCCGAGACGGGCGCGCTGCAGCTGGAGCGGCTGACGTAGAGTGTAGAGTGTGTGTGTGTGTGTGTGTGTGTGTCGGCAGGAGGCGGCGTGGGCCGCGGGCGGCGGGCCGGGCTCCACGTGGCCCGAGACGGGCGCGCTGCAGCTGGAGCGGCTGACGTAGAGTGTAGAGAGTGTGTGTGTGTGTGTGTGTCGGCAGGAGGCGGCGTGGGCCGCGGGCGGCGGGCCGGGCTCCACGTGGCCCGAGACGGGCGCGCTGCAGCTGGAGCGGCTGACGTAGAGTGTAGAGTGTGTGTGTGTGTGTGTGTGTCGGCAGGAGGCGGCGTGGGCCGCGGGCGGCGGGCCGGGCTCCACGTGGCCCGAGACGGGCGCGCTGCAGCTGGAGCGGCTGACGTAGAGTGTAGAGAGTGTGTGTGTGTGTGTGTGTGTCGGCAGGAGGCGGCGTGGGCCGCGGGCGGCGGGCCGGGCTCCACGTGGCCCGAGACGGGCGCGCTGCAGATGGAGCGGCTGACGTAGAGTGTAGAGTGTGTGTGTGTGTGTGTGTGTCGGCAGGAGGCGGCGTGGGCCGCGGGCGGCGGGCCGGGCTCCACGTGGCCCGAGACGGGCGCGCTGCAGCTGGAGCGGCTGACGTAGAGTGTAGAGAGTGTGTGTGTGTGTGTGTGTGTGTGTGTCGGCAGGAGGCGGCGTGGGCCGCGGGCGGCGGGCCGGGCTCCACGTGGCCCGAGACGGGCGCGCTGCAGCTGGAGCGGCTGACGTAGAGTGTAGAGAGTGTGTGTGTGTGTGTGTGTGTCGGCAGGAGGCGGCGTGGGCCGCGGGCGGCGGGCCGGGCTCCACGTGGCCCGAGACGGGCGCGCTGCAGCTGGAGCGGCTGACGTAGAGTGTAGAGTGTGTGTGTGTGTGTGTGTGTGTGTCGGCAGGAGGCGGCGTGGGCCGCGGGCGGCGGGCCGGGCTCCACGTGGCCCGAGACGGGCGCGCTGCAGCTGGAGCGGCTGACGTAGAGTGTAGAGAGTGTGTGTGTGTGTGTGTGTGTGTCGGCAGGAGGCGGCGTGGGCCGCGGGCGGCGGGCCGGGCTCCACGTGGCCCGAGACGGGCGCGCTGCAGCTGGAGCGGCTGACGTAGAGTGTAGAGTGTGTGTGTGTGTGTGTGTGTGTGTGTCGGCAGGAGGCGGCGTGGGCCGCGGGCGGCGGGCCGGGCTCCACGTGGCCCGAGACGGGCGCGCTGCAGCTGGAGCGGCTGACGTAGAGTGTAGAGAGTGTGTGTGTGTGTGTGTGTCGGCAGGAGGCGGCGTGGGCCGCGGGCGGCGGGCCGGGCTCCACGTGGCCCGAGACGGGCGCGCTGCAGCTGGAGCGGCTGACGTAGAGTGTAGAGTGTGTGTGTGTGTGTGTGTGTCGGCAGGAGGCGGCGTGGGCCGCGGGCGGCGGGCCGGGCTCCACGTGGCCCGAGACGGGCGCGCTGCAGCTGGAGCGGCTGACGTAGAGTGTAGAGAGTGTGTGTGTGTGTGTGTGTGTCGGCAGGAGGCGGCGTGGGCCGCGGGCGGCGGGCCGGGCTCCACGTGGCCCGAGACGGGCGCGCTGCAGCTGGAGCGGCTGACGTAGAGTGTAGAGAGTGTGTGTGTGTGTGTGTGTGTCGGCAGGAGGCGGCGTGGGCCGCGGGCGGCGGGCCGGGCTCCACGTGGCCCGAGACGGGCGCGCTGCAGCTGGAGCGGCTGACGTAGAGTGTAGAGAGTGTGTGTGTGTGTGTGTCGGCAGGAGGCGGCGTGGGCCGCGGGCGGCGGGCCGGGCTCCACGTGGCCCGAGACGGGCGCGCTGCAGCTGGAGCGGCTGACGCTGGGCTACCGCGCGGGCGAGCCGGCGCTGCGCGACGTCACGTGCGCCGTGGCGCCGCGCGACAAGCTGGGCATCGTGGGCCGCACCGGCGCCGGCAAGTCCACGCTCACGCTCGGCCTCTTCAGGTACCGCCGTACTGCCGCCACTCGCCCGCCTACACATCTCGCACACACCCCTCACGCACCCCTTACACACATTACACACATTACTGCTTCATTCGTCTGGAATGGAAGAATGGATGGACAACGGAAGGACAACTATCATTGCTCAATCAATTACATTCATAATTTATATGAAATCTTAGCTTAATCAAGACGCACATTTAATTATCTTATAACAATTAACAATCTTTATAAACAAGTAGAAATGTGTCGTTCCTGGGAGAATTCTAAAAATTAGGAAAATTGGTAACTCCATTTCTGAATATATTTTCTAATATAAGAACCTTTCACATTTTTTCAAAATTCCCACTTTTACCTTTTATTCCCGGTAAAAATTTCTCTATTGAAACTTTAGTAAATTTATGTAATCCTTTGAACAAGGAATTAGTCATGTATATCTTAATATAAAAGTATGTCTTAATTAATCATAAAGATATGTATGCACACATATGTATAAAATAATATATAATTATATCGATATATAGATAATACGTTGGTCTGACCGAGAAAGAAAAAGATAGAATGTGTTAGTTAGCTTATCTTCCTATGTAGGTTGTACATAAGTCTGACAAGGAATAAAGAGTTTAATGTAACGAACTTGTACCAAAGAACATGCACAGGCTACGAGCTATCAATGTCACTATCTGATTCCGCTGCGCCATCTATAAGCCTAAATATTTATCGTACTAGGCATCATTATGAGATTTTGCTATACCTTGATGTTCTATAATCATGAATGAAAAATAATTTGAAGTTATTCATGTATAATATCATCCAATTGCAAGTTACCCTATTTCGTTGCAACCCCTTTTTTACTAATACAAAAAACTTAATTAGAATATTCATCTTACCTGTTACAGGATAGTAGAAGCGATGAGCGGTAAAATAATGATCGACGGTATCGACATATCTACTATCGGCTTGCACCAACTTCGCTCGCGAATCACCGTGATACCACAAGACCCGGTTTTGTTCAGCGGCACCTTACGCATGAACCTCGATCCGTTTGGTGTGTACACTGATGAAGAGATCTGGACTTCGTTGGAACATGCGCATCTTAAGACCTTTGTACAAGGTAAACTATTCATTATTGTCACTATAAATGGTTCAATACGAAGAAAGTGTGGGAGCAGATCTAATACCTCAATGTCTACAAAGAGCTTTTGATCTTACACACACACCTTCACTTCTACTGAATAGAAAGACGCTCAGCTCAAGTTTACGAAGAAATTTTCCGCGCAGACCAAGTCGCGGGTACAGCTAGTATGGATTTATATAAATGGATAGCATATTTTGATTCGAATCTAAATCGTAACCTAGCAATTATTTTAGTGGCACCATGAATCATGACTAGCGTTCTTCAACTGTGCGTTTAGAATGTACATAAACGATCGATCTTGCTGAAATCGTCCGTGTGGAGAGCGACTCGTAACATACTTTATGTATTGATAAGGTGTATAAAAAGTATACGTAGGTGAAGGTATTGGCAACACAAATAGCAAGTGCGTGGTGTCGGGCAGGTCTACAAGCGGGGCTCCGTCACGAGATCGCCGAGGGCGGGGAGAACCTGTCGGTGGGCCAGCGGCAGCTGGTGTGCCTGGCGCGCGCGCTGCTGCGGAAGACGCCGCTGCTGGTGCTGGACGAGGCCACGGCCGCCGTGGACCTGGAGACGGACGAGCTCATACAGGTCCGCCGTCTACTCCCACTCCCACTTCTACTTCCACTTCCACGTCCACGTCTCGTCGACTCTAGCCCGACTTGACGAACGCGCCGAACACGCCAACAATTTAACTTTATTCATTTGCAAGAGCAGTCAGCACAGTATTACTACGTATTCATAACTCTGACTGATTAAACAAGACGACACACGCCGCTCGAGCGGCCGCGATTTGTTCGCGAAATCGATCAACTAATAACAGCGTAGGATTTTAGTTGATAAAGTCTCAGCTGTGCCATGAGTAGATCAAAATTATTTTTCTCGCTACTTTGTCTACTGCGCAGGTACATCGGGATGACTAATATTTTGTTTGACATTGTACCTGCTTATCTAATACAAAATGCTAAGATAAGAACACCCTCCTGCTGGACATCCACTCATTCTTGTGAAATAATTATCCTTCTCACTATTTTGCATCAGGCAAGACGGGATGTATGCCCATTTACATTGAAATAAAGTCAAACTGAATCATACATCATACAAATTTAATGTTATATTTCTTCAACACAAGTATTAAATTCTGTGATCTGTCGAGTAAGAAATATTTAAGAGGACAATTTCTACTGTATTTTACAATGGATATGAACGATCTGTATTTATAAAAGCGAAATGCTCTTGATTAATTCATCGCCGAGTCGAAAATGCTACAGCTATAACTGCATTTAAGTAAAGACTCGATAGAATACTGAAATTTTTGCAATTAATGACGTCAGCTATCGCTGGTCGATAACTTAGTGCTTCGGTTACATTTTAAACTCGTACTTATGTATCGAAGCCAGAGCGGGTCGCTAGCTGTTCATATAGCCATGACCATTAGTATAGGTATAGACGTGCATAATATTAATTCAAATCATTGTTCAGCAACTTAGGTTTTTGTTTCAGAAAACCATTCGTTCTGAATTTTCATCTTGTACTGTGCTTACCATCGCTCATCGTCTCAACACTATCATGGACTCTACTAAAGTGATGGTACTTGATAAAGGTCAGTTAGTAGAATATGCACCGCCAGACCAACTGCTGCAAGACAAGAACTCCATCTTTTATAGTATGGCGAAAGACGCAGGGCTCGTCAACTGAAGAGTTTCTGAAGAAATTAAAAATGAAAACCAGTACCTTTTAATATCGCTTATTTCTATGAAAGATTATCATGCAGATATCCGAGAATTATATTACAGTATAGAACATTCAAGCTTTATTCACGTTGTCACTGCTCTCGGGATTACTCAATCTATTCTTAATCTGATGAAACATTTTTCGCATTAGATACTAATCTACTGCGAAAAACGTTTCCAGTACAGACTAGATATATACAATATACATATGTATTATATGTATACATATAGTACATATTGTGATACTGTAAAGTACTTGTATAGGCTGGAGACCACCTCTAATAGGAAGTGGCGTGACGATCTTCACATCCGCATTGGATGATTAGAACAATGCCAATATTATAAAACTTGTATTAAAATACCTCACGATATTGATAATGTGAATCAAGTCATACAGCCAATGCTCATTGGGCATAAAAAACCAGAAATTGTAAAGTATAGCTTCTGTTGAAATGGAATGTTTTAAATGATTCTCTAATGAACAGTATTCTAAGGAAACTATTGTCCGACCGCTGACGGAATGCGTTCTTGACGTCTGTCAGTTGATCATGACTAGTGATGGGCAAAAAATAACACTGTTGTATTATTACTTCAACCGACCCAAGAAAAGAGTAATATAAGTTTCAGTACTTGTTTGTCTGGCTTCTAATTTCTGAATGTAACTCGCGTAAAGAAAACAAAAATGCGAGAGAATAGAAAATATTCAGAAATGTTTAATATAAAAATCAACAATAAAAATATCTTAAAAAATATTATTTCATAGTATATCCACAGATGACGTTACAATTGCCTGTTATTTTTGGCATATCACTACACAAATAAATAGTTCACGTAACCTTGTAACAGCGTAGTATGGATTTTAAAGAATATTATTTTGTTATTTATTTCGTATTAAATTTAGCGCAAAATCATAACATTTATTGTCAGTCGACATAATAATATAGTTTTTAATGATAATTATCCGTTAGTTGCGCAAATAAACAATACAAATATTTTTTTCGTAAATTTAACGCCATTTCAAAGATACCTCATCCATTCAATTACGACCTGTCAGGAACGCATTCTCTCAGCGGTCGGACTGTACTTAATATAAGTGCTCGAATATAGGTATTATAAAAATTAAGAGTAGACATCACAATTATTAATCACATAGCATCACAGTTTCTGTAATGCGATTACTAAAATATTACTAATTGTAAAAAAATGTAATATCTTTCACTGAGTTACGTGTGAAGCCCAAGTTCTCTATAACTTCCCGCATGTATTCTCAAGTAATAAGAACTTGTTATCCACTTTAAGTAAAGTATTCTGAGTAAACAAAAATATGAAATCAAATAAAATACTAATTTTTTTATCATGTATTTCCATTTTATGTTCAAAATATCTCAAAATAAGTGTCACAATTGTAAGTTTACTTTATTTAATATTTAAAAATTAAAATACAAAATAGGTAGATACGATAATTAGTTACTACTTTCGTTACAATACATTGCACCACACTTGTGTAAAATAATAACACTTGAACTGAAAACAATGTAAAAATAATTAACTGTTATTTTAACGTGCTTAAGCGAGATTTCAGTACTTAGATAATGTTATCATAGCTTTAAATGCCTTATAAATAAAAGCCGAGTCTGTCAGTAAGTCGGTGTTGACGACGTGCGATTGATGCCCTTACGTTTTTATATTACCGTGTATAACGACTGTGAATATTTGTAAGTACATGAGTACATAATTATTAATACATATGTTTCAGTAATGCAATTACTAGTTTAAAATAGATAAGACTTCACTTCTAGTGCCTGTTAAACTATGAATAAACGTTTACCTGAGCATAAGCAATGTTACTGTTTTACCTGTATGTTAATGTTGAATGTTATTATTTGTTGTTTGCTTTATATCTTACGAAGAGCCACGAAAAGAAACTTGTAATTGTTTGAATTTATATTAATCATCATATTTTTATACCGTTAGGAATCTTAAGCGTTCGCATGCAATTATACACATATAATACCATGTATACAAGTGATAATAGATATTTATAAAACTTCAGTCGATGTGGAAACTATTTCACTTATTGAATAGAGTGACATTTTAATTAATATAGAAAAGCTATTTGACCGAAATTTTAGTTTTAGTGCTCCCATGTGTTTACTGTGGCACTTTTTTTTAAATAATTGTTTTTAAATTCCAATACACTGATTGGAACTCCTTTGTGTGTAGTTCACAGAATTACTAAATCAATAAAATGTTATTTATTTTGTATTCGTAACTAACTAAATCCGTTGATATTTAGAGAATACGAGTACACTGAATATAACTGTACGGTAGATGCCCCACTTATCGTAAAATAATATCATTTTGTTCACTAAGCGATATAGTTTCAATGTCAATATAACTTTTTAGATATTTAATAATCACTTGTGGACACATTGTTACCACAGACATCTAAGCATATAAAATTAATTCGGGATGGTCATAAGTTAAAATATTATCAAGGCATTGCCACTTTATCGTTACTTGCCGCTATAATATTATGACAAAATAAGCATTTAATTAAAATAGGTTTAATAAAATGTCACTCTTTTTATCACAGTAGACATATTCTTTAACTTTTGTGTAAGGCAATAGACATTACAGAAGAAACAAACTTTTGAACGTGAATGAAGCTGCTTTGTAATAAAGCTTACACTAGTACTTAAAACTGATTAATAACTTTCTTATTTATTACCCATTTACAATGTATATTTATTTGTAATATATTTGTACTTAAAAGTTACAGAAAAATATATACTTAATAATTTTAATACTATTCTGTTAGTGTAATTATTTATTGGCTTTTTAAGTTTCCGTAGTCAAAATGGTAAAAACGAAACATAAATTATAGTTCCGTAATGTCTGTCTGTCTGTCCGTATGTCCGTATATAGCAATTGAGTTATTCCATCATCTTTACATCTACCGAGTTCAAATTTGGTGCAGAGACGTAACTGGTAAATGATGCGTATCTTTGAACCATTCTTTTAATTTTGTTATTTAACATTAATTGATGAAATTAAATTTGTAATTTATTATTCTGTCATAAATTGCTACGGAACTATCTGCGTGTCCGACGCGCCCTTAGACGGTTTTGTTTTTATACATTTGTAAAATAACATAAAATTAAAAAATAAGTTCATTTATGCAAAGCTGACACCACGTAATTCAATATTATTGATTGATACTTGCTTTTAATACGTAGTACTTAGTGATACACTGAGGAGGTGATACATTGCTCAAAATGCTAACATTCAGTAATACGTCTGTGTATTGAGACTTCTACCGCATGAAAATGTCTTTATTCTTTAATTTTTGAGATAGTGAAACTTAGCTTTAGCCCTCTTACATTGCAATTAAACACTTAATTGTGTTTCTTTAATTACCTTTAGCCCTCTTACATTGCAATTAAACACTTAATTGTGTTTCTTTAATTACTCATAATTATTGTGTAGCATTGAACCTTATAAATCAATCACATCATACCACAACATGTTATCCGATAAACAATGTCAACAATGACATAAACGTTATGTAATAGCTTGTAATTATTATTTTTGTTACAAATCATATAATACAGGTAATTTTTTCTCTTATTAAAGTTATTTATACATATAGTTTTTTTTAAAATCCTGACCGGATCCTATGACACGTAGTTGTTACTTTATAATATCTAAAAAGAATACATATACTTTCCTACCTATATTTATATTTACCTACCTATACATTTCATGAATTCTAATTTATTTATTCAAGTAAGTAAACCAAAATACAGAATATATTTTTAACACATTGGGCTTGAGTGCGGCCCCACTTTAGTCATTTTACATCAATTTTACATACTCTTAGGCCCGCACTCCTACAATATAATAAGAATAAGACACTCGAAATGTCTAAGAATTCGTTTATTATTCAAAAATCATATTCTGTCAGACAGAATTTTTGAAAGATCTGATTTGGGCTGAACCGCAAAACAATATATACTCCAAGAAGGCCTGAAGACCCCCATTGCGTTGACTCCAAAGCCCAAGGGCTCAATTTTTGTATTATATTATAGTATAGGTAATTTAATCATTCCTAAAAAAAGTAGTCCTAAAATTACTTGTAGATATTTTTAAACATCAACCTCATGGTATCACTGGTGCGGAGAATCTGCACTTGGAATACAGAGATGAAAGCAAACTCGCTAGGTATTCCTTGCTGAGAATAATTGGCATTCGGCAAGAAACTAAGTTACAAGTCGATTTTCAATATCTTTAACAGCCGACCTAATTTTTTTTCTATACCAGTCATTTGATGCTAATTAATGGTTTACTGATAACGTTTTCAGTTAATTAGTTCGTTCATGAAAAAGTTAATCCAGTCATTATAGATTGCCGTTTGATGACAAAAGAAAGCTGAACCATGGTTTATTCCCAGAGATGTGATTTATTTAAAATACATCTATTTAAAACGCAAATACAAAATACCTGTTTTTTATTTGCATTTGAAATACTTTTTTCAAAATGCATTTTGTATTTTTTTTTATTTTAATTAAAAAATATAATAATAATTATTATTATTATATTTTTCTTAATTCACACTGGACGATTCACACCAATTATCTGATCTCAAACTAGGGTATATCCCTGTGCTATGAGAACCAGACGACGACTAACTGGGGGCGTCTCCCAGTACACCCAGACCCGACACAATCTAGAAAAGTTCATTTTCTAATTTGACCCGACCGGGAATCGAACCCGGAATCTTCCGCGCTTGTGTTTACGTCTAAACCACTGCGCCAACTAGGTCGTCATATCATATTTAAAATAATTACATAAATATTTAGTATTCGTGAAATGGAAAATGATTTGTTAATTTTTTTAATTCATATTTCGTATTTTTCTTGTTACCAACATTACAAGTCAAACTGTTTCTGTGCCTATAATGCCCTGCATACCTTCCAATTTGTTGAACAACTTTTGTAGGTATGGCGATCTGACATCGATTAATGGAAGAATCGATCCAGTAAATTCAGTTTTTTTTTAATTTTACATGGGATAGTTAGACGACTCAAAAAAGCGCTAAATATGGTTCTGAGAGCGCTAAGGTGAGGACGGCAGTGTTCGATATGTTGTGTATGTATAACTTATTAAAAAATTCCACATTAGCTCATTATTTTATAGTTGCGTTCTTACCAATACAAATGTAATAGAAACTCCATTTTTGGGTGTTCGCAATCAATTCGCTAAATCGATTGTATATTCGAGATCCATCGATTAATTTTTCCATTAATCGATCTCATATCGCCATCTCTAGGAAAGTTGTTCCAACAAATTGGAAGGTGTGTAGGTAATTTTAGTCAATGCCAATACTAGAAATTTATGAGGCCACAGGCAATTCTGTGACATAGACGGAACATGAAAGATGAACTCTTCGAACAAAACTATTGTTAATATCAGTGAAATAAGTATTTTATTTGAAGAAAGTATTTTGAAAATACCTATTTTGTATTTAAATACTTTTATTCAAAACTATTTTGTATTTGTATTTAAAATAAAAAAATAACTTGCAACGTGGCTTGCTCAGGCCGGTAGAGTGAGGTGTGGGTTGAGTAATAGAAAATGTTTATTATTACTATCACCTGGAGAGTGGTGTACCTAATTTGTTTAAGGACGCCTAGTACACCTCTGTAATCGACATCTAATGGGATATTTCTAGAAAGTTATTAGACACGAAAAACAATACACGAAGAAACAACATTTATTTCTTAATTCTAAGTCTCATTGGTGGGTTCAATGATTTCACTATATATTTAATACAAAAGTTATTATCAATTTCAAAATATTAAATGTTATTATAATACAATATTACCTAGTTTATTTTTGTTTATTTATATTAAATAAGAACCTCTATCATCTAACAGCACTTAGATATTAATAAGTTTACAAAGTGATTAATAGTATTAAAGTTTTACAAGTATTGAGCTGAGATATTACTTGTCATAGTTACAACAACATAATTTATTTATGTTATCTTAAATTAAAGAAATATACTTAATTATAAAGGTTTAGAAACCATTACATAATTCATGTACTGCATTTACAATTCTCAGTAGTACAGCTACATAAACTCAAGTACATTTTATACATCAAAAGTAAATTATTTCAATTTAGAGAGAACAATATATTAGATAAACAATAACTTTACATGGAGCTAATATGTAACAGAGAATCATTTATTAATTACAAGTAGAGAAATGTTATCAGTTTTATCACCGATAAATCTAAAGAAGGAAGTGGTCATCCACCAACAAACCTACTCCTCAGTCTTCCCCTTTGTAGGCCGTCTACTGGAAGTATACCACCCACATGCCCCGGTCCTCAAGGATGTTCCTTTTGGAAAGAAACTATGACCTGGCCACTCGTTCTTCCACTCAGAGCTAAGATCATCTACTTGAATTATTCCTCTTAAACGGCACAGAGAGTTGAGTAATAACCCAATATAGGTACTTATTGGATATCTGAGATTTAGATGTTTATGAATAGTCTTTAGCACTATTCCTAAGTATTCATTTAATACAGGGACAGGAGGCCCACCTGGTTTTATTAGGTGTCCCTCGAACTCTGTAACAAGCACATGTAGACATTAGGATCCTATTCCCTAGTCCTATCATTATTGCTTGCCCTTATCTACAGCTACAGTACTCACCATGGGATCCACCATGAGATTACCTAATCTACAATAACATTACTAAATTAATCAACACATTACTTATAATTGGGGGCTACTCCCACACTAAGCTATACTAGACGACATGTGGCCTAACTTCGAGTTCCTACATGAGATTATGATGAGGCAACTCGTTCCGCAGCAGAAAGAAAAAGTTTTTTTGTTTTTGTTTCTGAGAGGCGAAATTAAATCCCCGCGGACTACCCAGCCGGACTACGCCGACTGGGGAGTGTCGGACTCGAACCGACTAAACAAAACCCCTCTTTGCTGTTAGCCCTAGTGGCTTTTACAGCGTCACAGGTCGCGTTGGGGGGAGCGCTGAAGGCGCCCTGCCAGATGGTCGACCGCCTGAGGGTTCCTCCAGCCGAGGGATGCCTCGTATGGAGGGCGGACTCGGGCTCAAGGCGTCGCCAGGGGAGCTTTCCGCACCTGCGTGCATCTTATCGGGCTTCCTATTCGGGTGAGGGCCGGGCCTCTAGCAGACCCGGCCGGCGAGGTGGCTGAGGGCCGGTTAGTGTGCCTAGTGTTCCGCGTGGCAGTTTACAATGTGGCTTAAGGCCCGCATGTGTGCGTGTAGAGCTACGTGATCGAGCTTCTAAACGTGAGACCCTACGGGTGTCGCGGGGGTCGTCCTCGCCTCCGCCGGTGGGGGCGGTACGGTTGTAGTGTGTAAGTCGGCATGTTCGAGTTCCAGACGTGAAACGTTTTATAGTATACCCCCCACGACGAAGGTCACCTAGGCTCTCACTCCTGGAACAACTAGTGAAGAAACAGTGGTCGATAAACCCTATCTAAAATTACATCTACCTAGCGAGTCGATAAGATTAATACATATTTTATCAGTGTATGACGTGTATGTCAATTATAGTTTTATTATTATTCATTTGTACTAATAAATTTATGAATTTGAGACCTAATATTTCATTAATTTAGAGCTTATTCTATCTGAAAACAAAGGTTACATATTTAGAGTCTATCGATATGTTTATAGAACGTATCTTTACCTCCACACTCCTAAGCATAGATAATCTAGACAACCGGTACATTTGTCACAATGACTAAGGAAACTAAAGGACATGAAACAAGTGCAAAATAAACGTGCATACTTAAACCTCGACTGTCGCAATTAATGGCTGCCGATTAGTGATGTCCCAAATAGGGGTCATTATATCAGTTGTCGAAACTCGAAAATAGTCGTTTTGTATGGGTTGCCAAAATTTCTTCGGCTGATTATAATATTTAGAAAATTATAAAACATTTCAAAAAAATATAGTATTTTATGGAAAGAATAAAAAATAGACAGATATATTTGTTACTTATTTATTTCTGTAAAAATTATATTCTTTTGTACTTCTTGTATTTTTTAACAACATTTTGTGTACAATAAAAATGTCATATTATGTTTTATCGCAATCAATTTCTAAATGAATGTAAATCAAAAGCTTATTTCAAGACAGAGACGGCTTCGGCTACATGGACATAATAATGGAACATTGAAGTTTTTCATATTTTTCAATTATTATTCCGATATTTTCCCATTTTTGAAATTATTCCGAATTTTTCCCAAATTTGACTAACTGAATGAATCGAAAACGGCTAGCAGTGACGGAGTGAAGTTGTTTCATTGCTCATTTAGTTTGAAATGTAATTGTTAAATAATAGAGAACAGCGTGAACATATGCTTGTATTTTATTAAAAAGTAGTGGCTTGGCCACAAAGTACTAGAATAACATTTTACATATAAGCAAACAAAGGGCTTCGTTTAAAAAAAAAAACAAAAGGGAGCTGAAAAATATGCCAAAATATTCGAATTCCTTTACTTTGTAATATTACCTAGTATGGTAGAAAATCAACGACAGATGGATCTTATCGATAGAATATAAATCTTTTGAAAGCTAAGATAGTTAATTGAACATTACGCTACAAGGTGATCAATTTCAACTAGTTATATATAAAGTTTACAAAAATGTTTAGTAAAATATTTTTTACCAAGTTTGAAAAATAACAGTGTTTATTAAAATTAAAAATAATTATTATATTATGTACATAAATTTTTTTATCTATTTATTTCTAAATAGTACAATTTTTGTCAAATAATTTCTGAATGAAACTTTTTCAGTTAGTTTCTTCCCATAATACTTAAATCTTAAATTTAAGTAAGTACGAATTACGCTTTTTATCAATAGAAATTTATGGTTTGAATCATGATCTGGATCTGAACTAAAGATGGACTGTCTGTCTTCAAAATAATCAATAAGAAATTTAAATATGTATAAATAATAATTTTCTGGTTTCTTTCTATTTGCTAAATTAGTCTTTATTAGTTTTTCTGTTTGTTTGATAATATATTCGATATCTTTTGAGGGATATTTTAAGCCACCTCTCGTTTTGAATTTAATAAGAGTATTGTTATACGAATGTCCAAAAAACAAACTTGCAAGCCTGCAATGTAAGTTATTACACTTTCTGAATACTGAGAAAGATTCGAATTTAAGCGATCAACGTATTCATCAAATAAATCGCTGTCGTCTTCTGGCACATCAACAAAAGAATTTCTCGCTGTCAAACTATTTATCGTTTTCACTGGATCCGTCCTACTAGAGCAATTTAATATTGTTATTTGTTCCATAGGAATACAGTTTCCGACACCCTCGTCTGTTATTTCTGCTCTTATTTAGAGTCTTTTAAACGCCGCTTTAAACTGCACCGCATCTGGGTTATTATTAAAACCACCACGAGCTCTTATGGCCGCAAAAAATAACTCTATGTGGTCTTGACTTACTTTATAAAGTGGCAAATATTTCAACATTTTTGTATTTATAACAAGATGGCGGTAAATCTCGATGGCGCTGTTCATGTCGATTATCAGTCCGATAAATCCCGTCCGGCGTTTAGATTCAACGAGTAGCTCTCCTGAAGGGAGCTTGAGTTCACGTATATATCCATTTGCTCCATCAAATAGCGCTTCGATTAAGCCGATATTTTGGGGGCACATAGCTTTTTTCCATCCAGGTGAACGTATTGAATGACTGTTTAATACATCAAAAACGTCATTCATAACTCTTATAAAGTTTACTGTGCCTTCGCAGTTTTCGAATTCTTTAAGATTTAATTCCTTACTGCAAAATTCTAATGCATCTGCCACCGAACTGCTAAGAAGTTGTTGCCAAACGCACTTTCATTTTTTGTTTAGCAAAATATATATGCGCTTTTGTAATTTTTGTTGCTAAATGTAAGCCTTCGTCTTCCTGCAATTTTAATAATAATTCTAAATTTTTAAAATCAATTTTTCTTCCATGACTGTCAAAAAACAACTTTAACGCATTTCGAATTAATTAAATCGCGTGACAGGGATCTATAAAGATCTGGATAGTGCTGCTACTGCATTTGATTGTGGTGTCGTTTTGATTTTTCGATACATTACATCCCAGCGAAGCAAACATACTGAAATTAGCAGCTGGCCCATCACATGTTACACTGACGACTTTTACGCCTTCTTTACATTTTTCTATACACATTTTAAGCAAGGCCGACTTTTGTTCTCCGGATAACGTAGTGATAAAAAAAATATCCGACAGGAATTTTCCAGCTACCATTAATGCACGTGAGTAACATCACAAGGCACTGACTAGCTTCTTCGAAGCAATCACTGTCGGAAGCAAATCCTGCGTTTACCCGTCCATAATATTGTTGGGTCTGAGAATCCCAACAAAGGGATTTTCTAATGGCCATCTCATCCAAGACGAGGATATATATTATTAAAGACACATATTATTAAAGAATCACTCAATTGTGCTTTTGTTTCTTAAAGTGTCAAAAGCTTCCGTACAAAAACCGGGTTCAGCATTTACATTTTGATACCATTTGCTCAATGTTCTTGGATGAGGCAAACACGTATTATATGTGCGACGAACAAAATTATATGCCTTAGGCGAAAAAAAATGTAGTCAAAGAAAACTTTCTTATCTCATCGGAACATTGTTTGGTCAATGGTAAATCTTTTGATTTTAATATTTGCCTCTTTAAAAAGTCTTTGGGTCCTGCACATTCATCCAAGATAATTGAACAATCATTGTTTATTAAATTTTTTTCCCGAAGTTCTTTTATTATACTTTGGAAATCAACTATTTTATTAGTCTTCTAAATTTTTCGTTTAACCTTTTTATCTTCTTTCTATAGAATTCACATTTTTGTTTCATAGTTTCAACCTTTTGCTGTAAAAAAATATTAATTCAAATATTAATAATAAATTTACAATTAATGTCGTAAAAACCCTCACTTTAAAGAAGTTTTACTAACATATATATAAGTTTTTATTACTATTAATAATATTATTTCAACCCGTGAAATGAGGTTGAACTTCTTCGAAGAACTGTGAGCAGACTCTGTGCTGGAAACTGTTTCAATTCCTTTATCTCCAACAATGTTGATAAGCTGAAAAAATGTATTTATGTATAAATGGCACTATAAAATACATATTAATTAATTTTTTTTTATAAAATACGTCAGACAATACACACCAATCATCTGCAGATCTAAAAAGGCCACATTAGATGAATAATAATAGGATCCCAATATAATTCATATTTCAAATCGCAAAATGGTTACTTAAGTGACGATTCATAATATGATCGCCAGCGGTTCATATTTAGCAATTCATCTGTTAGACAGTTTTGTATGGGAATTCGTAAAATGGTTCACAAAATATGAATTGCATTAGTGTCAAATAGCAGAATCAATAGAAGTTACTCAAGAGCAACATCTAGCAATTCATTTTACAGAGATTTTTGAAAAATAAATTAATAATGGCAGATTTAGTTCTTTATGAAAATTTTTTGGAGCACGCGGGTTTTATGGAGAGTATTTTATATCGCCGGCTAAGTGTCGCTCTCCGAAAAGTGGAATTAGCCTTTGAAATGCCGGATTCCGAGTTTGTTGGACCATATAGACTTAATAAAAGTGTGTTTCGCGATCTCATACAGGAGCTGGAGCCTTATTTACCCACCCGTCGAAGTGGAATAAGTACAATCTCCAAGGTAAGTCAAATAATCATATACAATACTAGCTGGCTCAGCAGATGTTCTTTACTTGTTTTCTTTTAATAATTACCTACAACGCTACCTATCGGATCCTAAAATAGCTATAAACCATTGTGTCGACGAAACAAATATATTGTGAGAATATGACCTCAATTGGTCAAGCCGTTAGTTATACGATCACTACAGACGTACCAACGATTAGATACATATATAAAGGTTTTACTTAACTAATAAACACCTCTTGCACCGTCTATGCTATGAGCCCTTTGTCCCATTGGAGGGACCTTAGCATATAATACATAATCGTTGTTATTACATTTTTTTCAATATAGAAAATTAATAGAATTTGTAGTTAAATCATTACAATATTCTTTTTTATGCATCTGGTTCATACCAGAGGTTTATAGGCGTCAGTGCACACCACAAGCAAGCTAACTGTGTGAGGGCTGTGACACTAGCTTTAAACAATAACCATTTTAGGAGAAAGTATATTCATTTTCCACAAACTCGGGAAGAAAGAAATGTCATCAAACATGGGCAAGTTGAAATATTTATACATACATATCTTCACGCCGTATTCCTAACAGGGTAATCAGAGAGGACAGAGCGCCAAGCGTCACAGTCCTTACATACTTCTTTCACTTCCTCAAATCTCATCATTCTCTTCACACATTTTTGCCTAGGTATGCAAGTGCTTTTGACATTTCCTTCGGCTAACACTGATTTTTAGAAATATTTATATTTCTAGAAATCAAAGTAAATTAGGAATAATATTTTGCTAGGGAAGCCATGTAGAGAAAATGATCACTTTTACATTTTCAGGTTTTACCACAAGTATGGAATGCCTGGTGTGTATTGATGGCACTCACATAGCAATCGTGAGGCCTGCACAGTACGAAGAGAGATTTTTTACCGAAAACGGTATCACTCTTTAAATGCGCAAATAGTGAGTATTTCTCTTACCTTACACCTAGACCCTTTTCACTTACTAAAATATTTTTATATAGATTTTGTAATGATTAATGTAGACAGATTATTACTAATAGGTATTTAATATACTTTTAGTAGTTATAGTTAAACTACAACTAATAAGTATTTTATTTGACGATTTCCGTGGCGCAACGATTAAGCGCGTAGGAAAGTAAATGGGGGTAGCGGGTTCGATTCCCGCCCCGAGTCTGGGTGTCTATGTATTATATGTATTTATTTACAAAAGAAAAGTATATAAGTAGTATATCAGTTGTCTAGCAGGGGAGACCGGGGTTGGTTGACTAACTTTTTACTTATGCCTGTATATCTTTTTAGTTTCAATTGATACAGGGAAAACTATCTCTGTCTCATACAGGAGAACTATTTAGCTAACAAAAATAGTCATTACTAACCTAAATATTTATTACTATAGTGGTTATCTAGTCGGTTTTGTGAAACTGTAAATCTTGGTCAACCAGCCCCATACCCGGGGTTGGTTGACAACATGCACGGGGTAGGTTGACCTAGGACGTAATTAGTGCAAATACAGAGGATTAGTGTAGAATAAAACCTGTTAGTTATTATTGAGTCCTTATTACATTTGTAAACAAACATAATTTTTTGTTTAATCATAATCAACCTAAAAATAAGAGATCCATACTTGGTTAACAGAAACTTAAATATCAATAAAATAGAACAGTCTCTTTTAATAACAATTTTCTAAAAAAATACTTTAATAACTTTAATTGACACCATTTTTAGTTTTTGTACTTAATAATCATTGTAGTAAACACGCCATCAGAGATCAAATTGCTCTTAGAGAAATATTAACTAACATTTATAAACTAGTATATCAAACAAAATATTTTTCATGTGATGAATTACTAAAATCTTTAGCTATTTTCCGCTCTAACTTTTTTCGTCTAAGGTCATGGCACGATATTTGATGCTAAGATGGGAAGCAACCACACCCGTAAACCTCCAGCGAGTCTCTAGCTGACTGATCTCTTACTGTCAGATCACACCAACGCTCTCGCTTGACATTATTGTGGTAGTGATCAGGTACTAAATTGCTACCCGTGCTGGAAATTTCACTCGTGATCCTTGATCGCGAGTGAAATTTCGCACTGCCATTCTTGTATGGCAGTGCAGTACGGCACGAAGAGAGATAAAATATTAAATTTACTAACAGGAGTTGGTTGACTAATTAGTCTACCTACCCCAAATAAAACTAGTCAACCAGCCCCAGACGCCATTTTGGATTTCTATCGTGTGGCTAACCTAAACACTGGTACTATCTTTAAAATAATGCTATGTAATATAAAGAAAAACCATCCAACCAACGTTTAGAATACCAACAGCATCGTTTCAAATAAATATACAGGCAAAATAACAAAAAGAAGTACGAAAAGAAAAAATACTTAACAAGGCCAAAAATACGTCAAGTGCAACCACTCGTAAACGACTCGCGACTGCGACAGCGCACTTCGGACAACTGGTGGGGCTCGGAGTTGGGTCCTTGTTTGTGATTGGTTGGCGGAAAACACGTGATACCGACGAGTTATTGTCAGTTAGTCTACCTACCCCTATAGTCAACCAACCCCGGTCTCCCCTACTCATAAGACAAGCGCTTTGCTGCTTTGGGGACTAGATGGCGCTGTGTGAAATGTCTGAGAATATTATTATTGTTTTTTTTTTATGGAAATAATACGTTTATAGATCAAAATAATTTTTGTGTGTGTATTAGAGTACACACGTAAGAAGTGAAACTTCTTTACGACATCATTGTTCGAAAAATGATCCACTATTTACAACTTTACAGAAATTGATTAAATAAAGTTAAAAAATCTAAATTAGATAAAGCTTAAGCAAAAATAATAATCGCCATCTTGGATTCGAAAATAAACATAATTTTCGTAATCAGCACCCCGAGAGACCTATAATGTGACACCCATATCGATTTATCCAAAAGTCATTTTCGCCATCTTGGATTTGAAAATGAACGTAATTTTCGTAATCAGCATCCCGAAAAACCTAGAATTTGATACCCATATCGATTTATCCAATAAAAGTTATATTCGCCATCTTGGATTTGAAAATGAACGTCGTTTTCATAATCAGCACCCCGAAAAACCTAGAATTTGATACCCATATCGATTTATCCAATAAAAGTTATATTCGCCATCTTGGATTTGAAAATGAACGTCGTTTTCATAATCAGCACCCCGAAAAACCTAGAATTTGATACCCATATCGATTTATCCAATAAAAGTTATATTCGCCATCTTGGATTTGAAAATGAACGTCGTTTTCATAATCAGCACCCCGAAAAACCTAGAATTTGATACCCATATCGATTTATCCAATAAAAGTTATATTCGCCATCTTGGATTTTAAAATGAACGTCGTTTTCGTAATCAGCACCCCGAAAAACCTAGAATTTGATACCCATATCGATTTATCCAATAAAAGTTATATTCGCCATCTTGGATTTTAAAATGAACGTCGTTTTCGTAATCAGCACCCCGAAAAACCTAGAATTTGATACCCATATCGATTTATCCAAAAAAAGGAAAATTGGAACTCGGTAGATGTAAAGATGATGCAATAACTCAATTGCTACATACAGACAGACAGACAGACATTAAGGAACTATAAGTTATAAGTTTCGTTTTTACCATTTTGACTACGGAAACTTAAAAAGCCAATAAATAACTACACTAACAGAATAGTATTAAAATTATTAAGTATATATTTTTCTGTAACTTTTAAGTACAATATATTACAAATAAATATACATTGTAAATGGGTAATAAATAAGAAAGTTATTAATCAGTTTTAAGTACTAGTGTAAGCTTTATTACAAAGCAGCTTCATTCACGTTCAAAGTTTGTTTCTTCTGTAATGTCTATTGCCTTACACAAAAGGTAAAGAATAATGTAATAAAAAGAGTGACATTTTATTAAACTTATTTTAATTAAATGCTTATTTTGTCATAATATTATTGCGGCAAGTAACGATAAAGTGGGAATGCCTCGTACGCCAGTGTACTCGTATTCTCTAAAAATCAACGGATTTAGTTAGTTACGAATACAAAATAATTAACATTTTATTGATTTAGTAATTCTGTGAACTACACACAAAGGAGTTCCAATAATTGTATTGGAATTTAAAAACAATTATTTAAAAAAAAGTGCCACAGTAAACATATGAGAGCACTAAAACTAAAATTTCGGTCAAATAGGTTTTCTATACTAATTAAAATGTCACTCTATGCAATAAGCGAAATAGTTTCTACATCGATTGAAGTTTTATAAATATATGTTATCACTTGTATACATGGTATTATATGTGTATAATTGCATGCGGACGCTTAAGATCCCTAACGGCATGTGGTATCAGCGACATACATTAGGTTTCACGGTACACTAAGAACAATGAAAGATGTCACTACCAGTATCGGTAGAATGTGAACATAAAGTAATTCTTTTGTAATTGCAAATGTATCCAAAAATGTAGTTTGTATTGGTATTTACAACTGAATACTTTTAGATTTACGCACATTTTATGTGTTAATTTCAATTATAAAAATGAAAAACCTTTTATTAAATTTTAATGTCAGTGGCATCTAGTAATACCTTTTATATTTATGTTAAAATGTTTAGAGAGTATGAACGCAAGTGTTTTATTCTACTCAACGACAGATGGCCTCATAATACAACAAAATTAGGATAATGCTCTAATTACATGATGATACCTAAAGCGCACTGACTTTTCAATTCGGTAAAGTTAAAAACTAAAAGGGATATATAGATACGTCAAAACAATTCTATTTCGCGACAGAGGGCCATTACATTACAAAAAAGGATGATGTTCTTCAATATCAAGGATTAAATCAAACCACTAACTTCTTTATTTGGTAGGTTATAGACCTGTTATCCTTTTTACATTTCAAACAGCGTTGCTAGATTGGGGTTTTTTGCAATTATTTTGGAAGACAATTCAAATCTTTTGAGAAATATTTTCGTAAAAAAATATGCGATAACGCTATTTTCGGAAATTATTTTTTTATGATCTAAAGATCTAAACAATAGGTTCGCAAACAAAGCAAACGACATCATATAATCAAAGCCTAAAAACTTGGACTTTATCCAACGATACTTTCGGGGTTTTTGAATTTAGTTCCTGCGCAACACTTCTCCTATTTGTTTGTAATCTACATTAAACATTAACACCTCGATAGTTTTGATTTTCGATAGTTGGTCAGATTCCTTTTTTTAGGGTTCCATAGCCAAATGGTAAAAAACGAAACCCTTATAATTTCATTCTGTCCGTATGTCAGTCATTTTACTCCGAGACTATAATTGGCACTACATAGATAGAATTTGAAAGATAGGTATATTTCACAAACCGCTATACAATGCTGTAGTGAAATCTTGAAAATGTAACTGAAGTATGAAAAAAAGATCCCAGCACACTTAGCGTGTGATTTATATTCAGATAGGTGTTCAAAGACATAGTGGTTTCGAAGTGACTTATCTAAGTCAATAGTTCCTGATATTCGCACTTCTAAAATAGTAAGACCAGCTAAGTGCGTGTCGAACCACGCGCAGGGAAGGGTTCCAGAAGGGATGCGCAATATTAATTTAATCTCCCGTAAAAACGAATTTCCATTTAATAACGTTTCACAGTGAGCTATAAGACAAAGTTATTTCTGCAGTTACTGAGCGCATAACCGAGAATACCCCATATCTTAAAAACTGCACGATACATTCTTATTCAATTCAATTCAAGGAGAATGATGAGATTCGAGGAAGCGAAAGAAGTATGTAAGGAATGGGACGCTTGGCGCTCCGCCCTCTCTGACTACCCCGTTAGGGATACGGTGTGAAGATATATGTATATCCTTATTCAAATCAATTTTCCAAATGAAATTATAACGGTTCCGTTTTTTACCATTTAGCTACGGAACCCTAAAAGTGTGCCCTTTCTCTCAAACTTCAATTATGGATGGAGTGGAAAATTCTGAAAAAAATTTGAGAGAGTAGATCTTAAAAAGCACTTTCTACGAAAATTAGTTTCAATACAATTTTCGATTAAACGTTCAACGACCGCAAAAATATTTTGTTTCTTACAGTATTATTGAGAAATGCTATGAAATACAAACTTAAATTTGCTGGTAATTAAATGAATATTGTGCATTCCAACTACGCAATCCTTCACTGCGTAGTCCGACACGCACTTGGCCGATTTTTTTATTACCTACCTGCCTACATAATTATAGAAATTACTACTTTATTGCTCCGTCGTCTCTGATTACCCCGTTAGGGATACGGCGTGACGATATGCATGTATGTACTACTTTATTGATTCATTCATGACTTTTTGACAGTTTGAAAATAATCGTTATCAATAATAATATCAATGTTAGGTTTTAATATAGTTCGCACAGGATCCTTTTCAACTCTTTAGCGTGAGCTGTTTTTAACGATTTAGATAGACTTTCTGACTTTCCGTGCGCGATCGCACTTATCATGGAAGACATAAAATCACTTCGCACTTATCATGGACTTATAATAAAAGTTAAAAAACATGGATGGATATATAAATAGCTAATGCGGGAATTTCAGCTATATAAATCGTGCATCCGCCTCTAGCAAAATATTAAGACAAGTGATTTTTTTAACAAGGCTCATATGAACATTAAGGATCGAAGCGGTTAAACAAAATATGCCACCGACGCTTTTTACTTTTTACACAAGGCTTTTTTTAGCTCTCGTGCGAACGCATACTTTTGACACAGGCATTATTTTATAAAGATTACATTTCTTTTTTTGCAATTTCAACATGCCAGTTATAAAATTATATAAGTACCGTGAAGATCGTATTCAAAAATTTCAATGAAATACTTGGAAATATAAAATTCAGCAAAGCATGTCCCCCGCTAAATTTTAAACTGCAAAGAATATCTGAAATATTTTTGTTAGCTCTTTAAGTACCTTCAATTAAAAATTATAGCGAACATTGTAGAAGAAATACCTAGCTTGTGAAAAGAAATAATTTGTTTCGTCAACAAAACAACGCTCGCGCCGCACTGAACGTACCTACTTTTCTTACGCATACACGCATATCTGTACAGTATTTCACCACCTATTATAATATCAAGTAATCTTTATTTATTTTATTTATTGAGTAACGCGCGAAATAATTGTTAACAGTAGGTATGTTTATGTACTATGTAGCAGGCGCGAGCCACGTGCCTTCGAGACGTAGCACAGCTTGCGAGAGTTAACGGTCACGCATATCTGTACAGTATTTCAGCACCTATTATTTATTAAGTAGCTTTTGCACATACATTTCTTCACGCTGTATCCCTAACGAGGTAGTCAGAGAGGACGGAGCGCCAGGCTTTGCGGTTCTTACATACTTCTTTCGCTTCTTCTAATCTCATCGTTCGCCTCACACATTTTTGCTTAGGTATGTGCATACCTAGACGAAGTAGCTTTTATTTTTTATTATCTACTAAGTAACGCGCGATTTAATTGTTAAAGATAGGTATATGTGTACTATGTTGCGGGTGAGAGGCGCGTGCCAACGGCACATAGCATTTAACAATAGATACTTATCTACACAACTATCTAACAGCTGTGGGCGTAGTCTCCTAGTAGCCTAGCGAATGAGGTAGTTAGCAGGTAATTTACTACTCCGTGGGATTGTATATGGGTCATGAACTCAAAATAGTGATGCTGTCAGTTTAGTCGATATTTTCATTTATCGTTAAAATTATTTAAGTTTTATCAAAATTAAAATATCACAGGACTTGTCATCTGAGAGGTGGACTCTCTACTTGACATGCTTATAATAAATACCTTTCACGGATTAGTAGGAGTTTTGTAACACCTTGTATATTATATATACCTGATATCGCTTTCTCGAAAACGGCTCTAGCGATTTCGATAAAATTTACAATATATGGTTTGAGGAGGGTAAGAAATCGACCTAGCTAAAACTTCGAAACTTTTTTTTTTTTGCAGCAGTTTACCTTCTCTATAGCACAATGGCTAGAACGTAGGTCTACTACGCCGAAATCGCGGGTTCGGATCCTGCAATGCGGTCAGACCTTCCTTTGTTTTTTTTATTAGCCCTTTAGTACTTTTAATCAAGAATTATTGCGAACATTGTAGAAGAAATACCTAGCTTGTGAAAAAAAAATTTTTTTTCGTCAACAAAACAACGCCATAGTGAAATGTACCTAATTTTCTTATATGTATAAAAGTAAAAGCTGGCTGACAGACAAATTACACATGAGATTCTTGTACGATGTAGAAAGGGTTATTAGAAGTTCAACCCCTAAAAAGGTTAAAAGGATATAAAATGGATTTTAATTATTTTATTTACACAGTATGTAAATAAAATAATTTAAATCCAAATTCTGAACCCAAAACTTTGTGTACCCATATTATAATATTCAATAATTACTTGGACGTGTATTTTTTCAATTTAGAAAAATTAACCTCTGAACAGGTTTCATTTTTATGAAAAAAGTGAAAAACGTGTAACAAAGTAAAACTTTACGCTAGTAAACTAATTAATCTGTGGTAAAACTTTGAAAGTATGCAGAAACTATAAATAAATAATTGAATATGCATTTGGTCGATTTTTAAAAATCAACCTCCGAAGGGATGATAAGGGGTGTCAAACTAAGTACTATAAAAATAAAAAACACACTTTCTGTATAAAATCAAGTTAAAATCCATTAAAAAAATTACGAAACACGGATTTAGCAAATTTTGATAAATCAACTCATAACGGGGTGAAAAGGAGTGTCAAAGAATATTGAAACAAAAAAAAATGCATATTCATTCGAGTAAACAATGAAACATGTATTTAGCAGATTGTAAGATATCAACCCCTAAAGGGGTGAAAAGGGGTATCAAATCGATTTAAAAAAATAATAACGTTATTTAAAAATAATTCTTCTTTACATAAAATATTTCGTTTTTTTGTTTATTGAAATAATAGCCTTTAAACTTAAAAACCAATTAATGTTTATTCCTGCCGCAAAGATACAGAGGAAGCACACTATAGAGTAGCGCACTATAGAGTAAATAACTTAATCAAAATATTTTAATTCAGTAAAATTACAAACGAAATAAGAAATACATCAGGGTGTGCTGAAAGCACCTAAATAAAAAAACTACCTAACGAACTATTTATCTATGATACTTCACGACTAATATTTACCGTTTATTCCATCTATTCGTTACGTAATGATTGGATCTTCGATAAATGAGTTCGAAATAGGTGTTCTCACATAATAAACTTTCTTTTTCTCTTTGTTTTGGCTTCGCAGATTGCATTTAACCATTGACCAAGTAAATATGAGTCGAAAGTTAGGGAAACGAAGTTTTCCGCCCTTTTTCTTTTCTTTTTCTTCCTTTATGGCATGGCGCACAGTTTAGCGTATTTGCCAATGTCACATATTAATAAGTAATCCATAGTGTAGAATCACAAGTAAATTAGTTTTTTCTTATCGTAAAACTCCTCCAGTAAAGTGATAGTAGGCTTTACTGAAGTTATAAAGTACTTCTTGGAAGAGCGCGAATACTTCAGCTACAGATGTTTATTTAGATCTCCTCCATTCTTGTTACTTACACAGAACTTTAAAACACAATATACTATCACTGTTGTACTTTAAAACTCCTAAAAATGTAAGAAATAGAAAATCTAAATAAAATGACAACCTCACTTCTCCCGTTCCCGCTAAAAAGTCTCCATAATAAACTTTCATAGAAGCAGAAATGAGTTTGAATAAGGAACACGAATATTATTCCGTACTGGTTCCGCGATCAAAGAGGTCAAACGAAAATAATGTTTGAAAAAATTTAGTGGCTGATAACGACAACGTGAGTAGTCACGCGCCAGAGAGAAAAAGAAATAATTATTTTAAATACGCTCGGGACTAGAACGTTTGGCTCTGCTCTAGACGACAAAAATAAAATACGCATATATTATATTACTTATATATGTCGGAAAAGACACGAGGCAACTCGCGCTTTTGCAACTCAGCCATGAGAAATAGGTACCTAATCTTACAAGAGGCGTACTACTCCATAAAATACAACACTTAAGGCAAAGTTAATGTGCTAACGACAGAAAACTCTTTGTAACAATTATTACGTTGGTAATTGGAAATTTAATATTGGCAAACGATCTGTCGGAGAAATGCTATCGCACCGGCCGCCGTAGTCTAACAGACTCTCAGCGCCGGCCCCGACGTTCCGTTAGCGCGTCATCGGAAGACGCGCTTTGCTATAGTATAGTCAAATGAGTGCCTTTTATTATTTCCACCGACATATACATATCTTCGCGCTGCAATCCTAACGGGGTAGTCAGAGAGGACGGAGCGCCAAGCGTCGCGGTCCTTACATACTTCTTTCGCTTCCTCGAATCTCATCATTCTCCTCACACATTTTCGCTAGGTATGAGAGTGCTTTTGACACTTCCATCGGCTAACACTCTAGCTATTTGATCTTCATAAGTCAGCCTTGGTCTTCCTTGGCTTCTTTTACCACTCACTTTTGCTCTATAGATTTTCTTCGTCAGTCTCATCACTCATTCTTTCCATGTGCCCGAACCATCTTAGCATTCCTTTCTTTTATATTTTTACAATAACATTGTCGTGCAACCCTGTCATACTGCGTATCTCTTCATTGCTTATTTTGTCCGCAAGAGTGACACTGCACATATTTCTAAGAGATCGCATTTCTACTGCATTTATCTTACTTTCACTCGATTTCTCACTCGATTGACATTATGCAACTTTTTAGTCAAGTGCGAGATGTCCATAAAAATTGGAGTACAATTGGCAATTTTTCTTTTAATGCACATCGCCTCAGTTTTATTTAAGCATCATTTCGTTGCATGGGAAGAAAAAATGTGGATAACAGAAGTTAGTCAAATTGAATAAATAATTTTTTCATGCAATAGAAGAAGCTAATGTACTAAATCATAATCGACTTACTCGGGAAGAATTCATTTAAAGTGTTCCATAACTGAATTTCATGTCGATACGTCCTACATGAAATTCAAATGTGGAACACTTGAGAAGAATTAATTTAAAGTGTTCCATAGTAGAATTCGTGTCGATGCGTCATACTCGAAATTCAAACATGGAACACTTACGTAGCACACAAAAGTTTTTGTCACTTTGAATTATTGTTTGCGACTAATCTACTTGACCGCCTCATTATTATCGCCATCTTTCGTGTAATAGAAATATGTAATGACTAAAGACATCTATTGTGAAGAGGACAGAAAAAAGTCATAGCTGTGACCAGTAAGTATCAAATGTATTCAGAGTATGCCGCCATCTAGTTCAATTTAAATGTAAACTTTCTAGCCAGTTGCGTAGCCAGTTTTAATGTGGGACAGTTTGTCTCTATGCCACTGACCATCTGTTTACGGTAGTAAACTAATTAATCTGTGCTAACGGTATAAAAATATGATGATTACATTCTAATATAAATTCAAACAATTACAAGTTTCTTTTCGTGGCTCTTCGTAAGATATAAAGCAAACAACAAATAATAACATTCAACATTAACATACAGGTAAAACAGTAACATTGCTTATGCTCAGGTAAACGTTTATTCATAGTTTAACAGGCACTAGAAGTGAAGTCTTATCTATTTTAAACTAGTAATTGCATTACTGAAACATATGTATTAATAATTATGTACTCATGTACTTACAAATATTCACAGTCGTTATACACGGTAATATAAAAACGTAAGGGCATCAATCGCACGTCGTCAACACCGACTTACTGACAGACTCGGCTTTTATTTATAAGGCATTTAAAGCTATGATAACATTATCTAAGTACTGAAATCTCGCTTAAGCACGTTAAAATAACAGTTAATTATTTTTACATTGTTCTCAGTTTTAGCATTATTATTTTGTGGTGCAATGTATTGTAATAAAAGAATTAATTAAAAATGAAATAAAGTACGATCATATTTGTAACATTTTATTTTAATTTTTAACATAAAATAAGATCACAAAAATATAGTTATATTTCATTTCATACGTTTCTTTACTCAGAATAGTTTACACAAAGTAGACAACAGGTTCTTAATTCTTAAGAATATAAGCAGGGAGTTATTAGAGATTTTGTGCTTCACCTTCACAAAAATTGCTTAGAAATAACATTTGAGTTATTGCATTACAGAAAGTGTGATGCTATAAATTGTGATGTCTCGTGTCGATGTGTCGATACTCTTAATTTTTATAATACCTATATTCGAGCACTTAGATTAAATAGTTTCCTCAGAATACTGTTCATCAGAGAATCATTTAAAACATTCCATTTTAACAGAAGCTATACTTTACAATTTCTGTTTTTTATGCTCAATGAGCATTAGCTGTAAGACTTGATTCACATTATCAATGTCGTGAGGTATTTCAATACAAGTTTTATAAATATGGCATTGTTCTAATCATCCAATGCGGATGTGAAGATCGTCACGCCACTTCCTATTAGAGGTGGTCGCCAGCCTATACAAGTACTTTACAGTATCACAATATGTACTATATGTATACATATAATACATATGTATATTGTATATATCTAGTCTGTACTGGAAACGTTTTTCGCAGTAGATTAGTATCTAATGCGAAAAATGTTTCATCAGATTAAGAATAGATTGAGTAATCCCGAGAGCAGTGACAACGTGAATAAAGCTTGAATGTTCTATACTGTAATATAATTCTCAGATATCTGCATGATAATCTTTCATAGAAATAAGCGATATTAAAAGGTACTGGTTTTCATTTTTAATTTCTTCAGAAACTCTTTAGTTGACGAGCCCTGCGTCCTTCGCCATACTATAAAAGATGGAGTTCTTGTCTTGCAGCAGTTGGTCTGGCGGTGCATATTCTACTAACTGACCTTTATCAAGTACCATCACTTTAGTAGAGTCCATGATAGTGTTGAGACGATGAGCGATGGTAAGCACAGTACAAGATGAAAATTCAGAACGAATGGTTTTCTGAAACAAAAAGCCTAAGTTGCTGAACAATGATTTGAATTAATATTATGCACATCTATACCGTGCTAATGGTCATGGCTATATGAACAGCTAGCGACCCGCTCTGACTTCGATACATAAGTACGAGTTTAAAATGTAACCGAAGCACTAAGTTATCCACCAGCGATAACTGACGTCATTAATTTCAAAACATTCAGTATGCTATCGAGTCTACTTAAATGCAGTTATAGCTGTAGCACTTTCGACTCGCGATGATTAATCAAGAGCATTTCGCTTTTATAAATACAGATCGTTCATATCCATTGTAAAATACAGTAGAATTAGTTCTCTTAAACATTTCTTACTCGATAGATCACAGAATTTAATACTTGTGTTAAAGAAATTTGACGTTTGTATGATGTATGATTCAGTTTGACTTTATTTAAATGTAAATGGGCATACATCCCGGTCTTGTCCGATGCAAAATAATGAGAAGGATAATTATTTCACAAGAATGAGTGGATGTCCAGCAGGAGGGTGTTCTTTGACAAGCAGGTACAATGTCAAACAAAATATTAGTCATCCCGATGTACCTGCGCAGTAGACAAAGTAGCGAGAGAAATAATTTTAATCTACTCATGGCACAGCTGAGACTTTATCGCACTGAAATCCTACGCTGTTATTAGTTGATCGATTTCGCGAACAAATCGCGGCCGCTCGAGCGGCGTGTGTCGTCTTGTTTAATCAGTCAGAGTTATGAATACGTAGTAATACTGTGCTGACTGCTCTTGCAAATGAATAAAGTTAAATTGTTGGCGTGTTCGGCGCGTTCGTCAAGTCGAGCTAGAGTCGACGAGACGTGGAAGTGGAAGTAGAAGTGGGAGTGGGAGTAGACGGCGGACCTGTATGAGCTCGTCCGTCTCCAGGTCCACGGCGGCCGTGGCCTCGTCCAGCACCAGCAGCGGCGTCTTCCGCAGCAGCGCGCGCGCCAGGCACACCAGCTGCCGCTGGCCCACCGACAGGTTCTCCCCGCCCTCGGCGATCTCGTGACGGAGCCCCGCTTGTAGACCTGCCCGACACCACGCACTTGCTATTTGTGTTGCCAATACCTTCACCTACGTATACTTTTTATACACCTTATCAATACCTAAAGTATGTTATGAGTCGCTCTCCACACGGACGATTTCACCAAGATCGATCGTTAATGTACATTCTAAACGCACAGTTGAAGAACGCTAGTCATGATTCATGGTGCCACTAAAATAATTGCTAGGTTACGATTTAGATTCGAATCAAAATATGCTATCCACATTTATATAAATCCATACTAGCTGTACCCGCGACTTGGTCTGCGCGGAAAATTTCTTCGTAAACTTGAGCTGAGCGTCTTTCTATTCAGTAGAAGTGAAGGTGTGTGTGTAAGATCAAAAGCTCTTTGTAGACATTGAGGTATTAGATCTGCTCCCACACTTTCTTCGTATTGAACCATTTATAGTGACAATAATGAATAGTTTACCTTGTACAAAGGTCTTTAGATGCGCATGGTCCAACGAAGTCCAGATGTCTTCATCAGTGTACACACCAAACGGATCGAGGTTCATGCGTAAGGTGCCGCTGAACAAAACCGGGTCTTGTGGTATCACGGTGATTCGCGAGCGAAGTTGGTGCAAGCCGATAGTAGATATGTCGATGCCGTCGATCATTATTTTACCGCTCATCGCTTCTACTATCCTGTAACAGATATCATGTTTATTCTAATTAAGTTCTGTGTATTAGTCAAATGGTTGTCGCAGCGAATTGGGATTACGTACAGTTGGATCATAGATACTTACATTAATATCTTCAAGTTATTCCTTATTCGGGGTTAACAGAACATCAAAGCATAGCAAAATTACACAATGATGCCACTTCAATGATAAATGATTAGGCTTACAGATGGCGCAGCGGAACAAGATAGTGACATATTGATAACTACAAGTTCTTTGATACTAGTGCATTACATTAAACTCTTTATTCCTGGAATTCTCTCAGAAATTACACATTTCATATTGTTTTTAAAGATTGTTAAAATAAATGTGCATCTTGAATAAATTAAGATGTCCAATGTCCATCTTAATTATTAACGCTGTATCCCTAACGAGGTAGTCAGAGACGACGGAGCGCCATATCATAATTTTATCAAAGTCAAAGTGAAATCAATTTATTCAAGTAAACCCAATTATAAGGTACTTTTGAACGTCAAATCTACTTTAGTTCGGTTCGAAAAGACAACCTGGACACTGAGAAGAACCGACAAGAAACTCAGTCAAGTATCATTTTCAACATCATTTTACAATAGGTTTGTTAGAATACAATGTTCAAAAAGCCAATAAATATGCATTTATTGGCAGGGAAGATTATATCCAGACTATTGTTTTGTCTTCAACGAAATCGTTTTATAACAAATCTAAATCTATTATGCGTTAATTGAGGAACTTTATTATAAAAACGAACGCAGTTACCCAAATATACCCAAAATTCGATATGTAATTTAAATTTTGGAATAACCAATTTATTATGACCTCGGGTTTCCATACCATTAATATCGCCTTTCTTTTTAAACAGATCTATATTTTTCCTCATATAAATAATAATTTCAAATATGTATAAGGACGGCAAGGTGAGTACATTCTCTCAGAGATTCTCGTGCATAGATAATGTAGACTTACGTATTGCTCTTTTTTGTAAAATAACAATGGAGTTTATACACGCCGCTGATCCCTACAGCAAAAGGCTATATATAGGACATTATGCTATGGAAATATGCGAAGTACACCAGCCCTGCCGCATCCACATCCGTCATTTGCCTAATGCGCCTAATTGCATATATTGCGGAACCGAGCTTTCTAGCCAATGCCCCGATCTACTGTTAAGTTATCTACTGTAGTTATCTACTGTAGTTATCTGAAGTAAGTTATCTACTGTTAAACCATGAAAACTGGCTGACTGGCTTAACTAATTCTAATTGCTTCCCACCAAGTTCTATTTTATCATGGATTCTGGGTACATTGGATAGAGAATATTTAATACATTTGGTTTTTTGTGCATTCAATAGTAAATTATTGGCAGCGAACCATTTCGAGACATCTTTTAGGATTCTGTTTATCCAAGTAATATAAAGTAATCCTTTCTGTCTAGTTTAAATAACAACGAGGTGTCATCAGCAAATAATACTTTTTCGTATAAGTCCCTGAGCAAAAATGATTAATCAAAAACAGGAAAGGTTGCAAAATTGATCCTTGGGGAACGCCCGTTATTAATTTTGAACCGACAGACAAAACCCCATTAACACTCAGTTTTTGCTCCCGGTCAGACAAATACGAGTTCACGAGATCGATAGCGTTACTACATATTCCATAGTATTTAAGTTTTCAAATTAAAGTTTCGTGACTAACACAATCAAAAGCCTTGGAAAGATCACAAAAAACACCAATGGCATGCTGGGATCCCTCCCAAGCCTGAAGTACGGTCTTAATCAAGCTTGCTCCCGCATGAGTTGTTGACCGCCCTCTCGTGAACCCGTACTGTTGATCGTGAAATATCCCGTGAATATTAAAATGTGTCAGCAAGTATTATTTTTTCGAATAATTTTACTCAACGCTGGCAATGTTGACACCGGGCGATAATTTGTTGGATTTAACATACAACCTTATTTAAATAATGGAATAATTTTACTGTGTTTCATTAAATTGGGAAATACCTTTTGATCGACTCATTTCTTAAGTATGTCTACTAGAATTGGCAATAATATAGGTATTACATGAACTGTTAGTCCCCATAAAACCTCACTTTTCTTTTTATTTAATCGCTTGAAAGTTTTTTCTATCATAATTATAAGATGTGTATCTGAATTAAAAACTAGGGCACCATTTTTTACTGTTTTTTTCTTAAAAACGTCTCTCTCTGCTGTATGCGAAGACGATCTTAGACCATCAGTATAATTTCTATGCGTAATTTGAGACAATTTTCATAAGCATTGGCAACCTCAATTTTATTTGTAACAATTTTTGTAACAAAATGTCTATTGAAATATCTGCGTTTTTTTAATTTGTTTATTTTTTTAGGCGAAAAGAGTGAGGAGAATGATGAGATTTGAAGAAGCGAAAAAAGTATGTAAGAACCGCGACGCTTGGCGCTCTGTCCTCTCTGACTACCCCGTTAGGGATACAGCGTGAGGATATGTACTACTCTGTCAAGAAAGTACCGGGAAAAGATTAATAATACACGAAATGTTAGTTATTCATCCAAATTTATTTTATCACCTCCAAAGTATGCTCCTTCAGAAACGATACACTTACGCCAACGAATCATCCAATCATCAAAACATTTTTTAAACGCTTTTTCCGGAATTGAGTTCAGTGCTCGCCGCGAATTCTCTTTATGTCTTCTACCGAATGAAAACAGGTGCCACGAAGTGGTAATTTGAGTTTAGGAAAAAGAAAGAAGTCGGCTGGAGCCGTATCTGGTGAATAAGGTGGTTTTACTCGATGGTATTTGTTTTTTTTGGTCAAAAATTCGTTCACAATGATGGCCTTGTACGAAGGCGCATTATCGTGGTGCAAAATTCAAGAATTTTCTTTCCACAAATCTGGCCTTTTTCGTCGAATTTGCTCTCTTAAACGCCACATAACGCCCAAATAATATTCTTTATTTACCGTTTGACCTTCCGGCAAGACTTCCGAGTGCACAACACCGCGATAGTTAAAGAAAACCGCCTTCAAAAAAACACTGAAAAATATAAAATAACTATCCTTTACTACTCAAAACTCAAGTACAATTAAAATAACTATAAATATAATTACATAATTCTGATGACATGACTCTGACTTTTGACAGATTTTGGTGTGGTGAAGGCGCCACTCCGAAGCTTGTTGACTAGTTTGCATGTCAAACTCGTAAACCCACGTCTCGTCACCAGTAACAATGCGTTTCATGAATGTTGGATCGGAATTGACTCGTTCTAGCATGTCCTCAGCGACTCTTATGCGATTGAGTTTTTGGAGAAAATTCAGGTCTTTTGGGACTAGCCGAGCGGCAACATGTTTCATACCCAAGTGATTATTTAAAGTGGTACGGATCGACTCGT
This sequence comes from Zeuzera pyrina, assembly GCA_907165235.1. Taxonomy (NCBI): domain Eukaryota; kingdom Metazoa; phylum Arthropoda; class Insecta; order Lepidoptera; family Cossidae; genus Zeuzera; species Zeuzera pyrina. The sequence goes on along the minus strand of OU015625.1, from coordinate 17,739,420 downwards.
GAGACACAGAAAGTTCGGCGGCTATCTCTCTCAAACTTGAATGAGGATTTTCAGTCACTATTTCCTTCACTTTTGCGATGTTAACTTCAGTTGCAGACGTTGATGGCCTACCAGAGCGAGGCAAATCTTCCATCACATCTCGACCGCTTTTCAACGCTTTGTACCACTCATAAGCACGTGTTTTTGATAAAGTCGATTCACCGTAAGCCTTCTGTAACATTTTCAGTGACTCCGAACACGAAATTCCATTGGCGATGCAAAATTTAAGACAAACTCTTTGTTCGATGTTTTTGTCCATTATGAAATTCGCAATATACACTAGAATGATATAACTAAAAACAACACTGTATTTAATCTAAATAACATATGCAACTCAAACTCCGCGCCAAAATGGAAAACAGTTGTGCCAATCTAACAACAACAAAAAAAAAACAAAAAATTGAATTTGGAACCATAAACAAATCATTCCCGATACTTTCTTGACTGAATGTATGTATGTTTATTACCGACTTTTGTTAATGCTGTTCCATGTAGTCTTTGTTGTGTTATCTGATTTTCTAATTTTACTCTTAGATTTCATATCAATTATTAATATAATTTCTGTCCTGTAATGTGCGTAAGGCACACCCCTTACACACACACACACATATTGGTGTGTGAGGGGTGTGCAAGGGGTGTGTAGGCGGGCGAGTGGCGGCAGTACGGCGGTACCTGAAGAGGCCGAGCGTGAGCGTGGACTTGCCGGCGCCGGTGCGGCCCACGATGCCCAGCTTGTCGCGCGGCGCCACGGCGCACGTGACGTCGCGCAGCGCCGGCTCGCCCGCGCGGTAGCCCAGCGTCAGCCGCTCCAGCTGCAGCGCGCCCGTCTCGGGCCACGTGGAGCCCGGCCCGCCGCCCGCGGCCCACGCCGCCTCCTGCCGACACACACACACACACACACACTCTCTACACTCTACGTCAGCCGCTCCAGCTGCAGCGCGCCCGTCTCGGGCCACGTGGAGCCCGGCCCGCCGCCCGCGGCCCACGCCGCCTCCTGCCGACACACACACACACACACACTCTCTACACTCTACGTCAGCCGCTCCAGCTGCAGCGCGCCCGTCTCGGGCCACGTGGAGCCCGGCCCGCCGCCCGCGGCCCACGCCGCCTCCTGCCGACACACACACACACACACACTCTCTACACTCTACGTCAGCCGCTCCAGCTGCAGCGCGCCCGTCTCGGGCCACGTGGAGCCCGGCCCGCCGCCCGCGGCCCACGCCGCCTCCTGCCGACACACACACACACACACACTCTCTACACTCTACGTCAGCCGCTCCAGCTGCAGCGCGCCCGTCTCGGGCCACGTGGAGCCCGGCCCGCCGCCCGCGGCCCACGCCGCCTCCTGCCGACACACACACACACACACACACTCTCTACACTCTACGTCAGCCGCTCCAGCTGCAGCGCGCCCGTCTCGGGCCACGTGGAGCCCGGCCCGCCGCCCGCGGCCCACGCCGCCTCCTGCCGACACACACACACACACACACACACTCTCTACACTCTACGTCAGCCGCTCCAGCTGCAGCGCGCCCGTCTCGGGCCACGTGGAGCCCGGCCCGCCGCCCGCGGCCCACGCCGCCTCCTGCCGACACACACACACACACTCTCTACACTCTACGTCAGCCGCTCCAGCTGCAGCGCGCCCGTCTCGGGCCACGTGGAGCCCGGCCCACACACACACAACAGCGATCGGTTTGTGCATTGGAGTTCGTTTCTATAGTTTATAAGCGTTTCATCATTACAATCAAACTGCGACGATTTTATGACACAGAAGGCGCCAATTAATTAAATCTCGCGCTACGCTGAAAATATTATCCAGCTGATTTTGCCCAAAAGTGTAAAATAAGATACGCCAACAATGTAAATGATATCAAATATTCAATAGCTAGGTAGACCAAACGATGTAACTCATTCACGCAACTCAGTCAATTGTCCTTATCCTTTTTAGTATACGAAATGCTCATATATAGCTGTTATTCATTAAATAGCTTTCAGATAAAGATACACACAAAAAATATGGCAACACAGATTAATTAGTATGTAAGTTTGCCTATCTGGAATGTATAAATAGTAATATTACCTGTTTAATTTCTGCATATTCCTTTATTCTTTCTACTGCTACGATGTCAGTCTCTACTTCTGAAGCCATTCGTACCAGCCAATTCAGCGTTTGCGTAATCTAAAATGAATAATAGAGGATACGAAAATAAACAAACTTATATGAAATTAGTAAAGATAACCTGCAATTAACTCATTGACACTGACATCATCGCAATTTCTTCACCGTGGTACAATTTTTAATTAGTAAAAAGCTTCCGACTAAAGCTTTCGACTTTGACCACGCATCATTTACCGAACTCGTTCTCTGAAAGATTGCATGTAAAGAATCCCGCAGGATATACGAGAACAAAAATCGCCATAAATCCTCTCAAAGCAATCGGAATTGCTCAGCTACGGGCTATTGGCTTTATTTAAATATTTAAATTTTCTCGTAACTTTTTCTTCAAATTATTTAAAACAGTTTACTACGTGGTATTAAAAATCTTTGATACCATAAATATCGAGACCATATATCAAGAGCGAAAATCGGAAGTCCCACTTCATATCTAACTTGTATCTCAGTTAAAGTGATAATAAGCAAGCAGTTTGTGTGATACCTCCAGGGCGTAGCTAACGGAGAGTCCCACGAGCCCAGGACTGATGGTGTCGCGGCCGAGCACCGCGAACAGAGCGGCAAAAAATATGATCAAGTTGCCGATTATCTCGAGACGAACTGCCAGCCAGCGGTTGGCGATGCACGAAGGGTAGTAGCACGACTGGTTGTTATCAACGCCGCGTTCCGACTCCTCCACGAACCTTCCCGTATAGTTAACACGTGTATATATCTTTGACAAAAACGAAGGCATTCCGTCAGTAAGGCAAAGATCGCAGTGGTACTACCAGTGGCGTGCACTCCATAGACAAATACTCTGTCTACCCCATGAAGGAAGGAGGAGACGTTGTAAAAAAATGTAGGCTCAGCTTTAAAGCGTAGGGGTGTGTCGACTACACGTATGCCAGTTCGATCCTGACAGTCACGCGTATTATTTTACGAAAAAAAAAGATTTTCAGTGATTTTACAATAGAAAAATGAAGTGCCGTATGGTTGGTTGCAAGTCGCATTCAGATGAATGCTGTGATACTCTAAAAAATATCACATTTCATGTATAAGTATCAATTTATACAATATTACATCGACAGTTCTAGAAAGTTTTCTTGTTCGTGTAGGTGTATTCGTCGACAGATGTCAACTTAATCGCCCTTTAAAATCACATTTTGCACTCAGATATCGCCAAGCGTATTAAAAACCTACCTGTTTACTCCTAACATTGCTCAATTGTTAATTTAATTCATGAAATTGTTTGTAAAAAGCTACATCGATTCATTTACACCGATTGAAGTGACCTCTGTTGGGGAATAAAAATTCTTGCTAACACTGACATTATCAGCAGGACCGCACGCAGGAGGTAGACGTATTATAATAAGACTAACGTATTTTTTTTTGTTACGGATAATTTCTGTTGGGGAATAGAATAGAAGTTACTTTACAAAACATTATAAGGACCGCACTCTAGACGTATTAATACTAATATACTCTTTTATAAAGGATAATTAAAGCCAAGGGACATCAAGGCTAACTTACGAATATTTAATAGCCAGAGCTGTTAGCTGACGGAAATGTGAAAAACACTCGCATACCCAGGCGAAAATGTGTGAGGAGTGATAATGAGTGATGAGATTTGAGGAAGCGAAAAAAGTATGTAACTTTGACTACCGCGTTAGGGATACAGCGTGAGGATAATATCTTGTTGTTGTATAAAGGATAATTTTTATATGCTTTTCATAAACTAATTCATTTAATAATAACTATTATTTGATAATGCACTCATATTTTGTATTTTATAACAAAGTTATAACGTAATAAATAACTAACCGAAACTAAATTACGCATATACTGGTGTAGCAGTTTTATAGTAATGGGAACTGCTTACATAGACCATAGAATGAAATTGGTCTAATTCGAAATTTTGAGATTTTGTTTTAGCAAGTTCCGACATTGATTTCACATAGAATAATAAAAAGGATTTTTCACAAATACATGTTTAAATATTCTCGCGATATGTTGCTAATGGGACAGGCAAGTCTGTACTGTTATCTATTAAATTAAGTAGTAGGTATTTTTAAGTTTATTATTTTCATCCGAAAATCTGAAATTTTAAATTAAGTCGCTTTCATTCTAAAGATGCGATATATTGTCTTACCAATAATAAATACGTAGCGACCTGGCGATGCTAAAAGTGCTGAATTTAAAGCATTTAGTGAATTTTAGTGAATATAAAGCAATTTGAGAAAGCGAAAGAAGTATCTAAGGACCGCGACGCTTGGCGCTCCGCCCTCTCTAACCACCCCTTTAGGGATACAGCGTGAAGATATGTATGTATGTATAAAGTAATTCGAACGCGTGGCTCGCCAGTCGCTTTCATACCATCGCCCTGCCATGCCACCTCGTGCTAGTTAAATTGTGTAAGAAGAAAATAAAAGTTCGACACCAATATGTAATTAATTTATTTGGATTTATAATAAATGAGGAGAATGGACACTAAGAAAATCCCTAAAAACACATTACAATTTCGTAAGAGCGTATCTAGGCGGATTCCCCACTACAATCGCTTGTCAAGACTCATCTTTCGTGGCGCGATCTGTATTATCATTCTATTTAAATAAAGAGACAGTAACAGTTGCATGATGCGTATACAAACAAATCGACAAACGGTAATTTAAAAATTGCTATTCTAGACCGTTATTCGGTCCCCAACATGCACGATACATACATACATATCTTCACGCTGTATCAAACGATACGTTGTATTATGATAAAAAAATTTACAAATGTAAAACTACATCTCGTCCCCTTTACTGCTCCATCATAATATTCATTATGGATTTATATCAATTTACTCTTAGTTAATGAATGTATTTTACTCATCTGGTGGTCAATAATAAAACTACTTAAAAAATTATAACACAAAGAGACTGCTACAACTCGCTAGATGGCGGCAGATTCGCAACATCCCCCTCCATTTATTCCGCGTCCCCCTCAACCCGCATGTTGTTACACTGGTTTGTATGAGGAAAATTCGTTACGGCGCCTCCTCTTTGTTTTTACTTCATGGTCTACCCTAGCAATTTGTTAATTAATTAATGTAAGAAAAAGAAATAAATTGCAACCGAAAACATTTTCAAAATTCCCGTGCTCGTCTTATTTTATCGTTCGCCCGAGAGACAATTCGCATCAGAAGCTGAATTTACACACATGCAAAGATTTTCTAACGTTGGGTCTCGTATAATTACACGCGTGCATCTGTAGTGGTTTTGGATGTTTATTTATCCCAAAACACGCACACAAGTTAAAAAAGAGACGCAGTCTCTAGCCAATACCAGCATGGGACAAAAAAATCATCAATAGTTTTAATTTTATTAGTTAATATTGTACGCGCCTTCATTTCGCTGAAAGCTTATTGGTTAAAATCAGATACAACACTTTAATGCATCCGATTTCAAAATGCGTTCATTTTTATTATCTATTATACAGGATGTATATGAAAACGGGACAGTTACTTTAATGGATGAAAGGGCATAACTTTAGTATGTAGTTACAAAAAGAAATTATCGAAAAAAACGTATCCGTTTAAGAGTTATGACCTAGTTACCAACCAAGTTATGATGATGAAAACGTAAGATTTAAAATCTGTAACTGTACACGATCAACCCAATTTTACGAGAAATGGTGGGGATAACACTTGAAAATTAAAACGGTCGTAACTCTTAAACGGATACGTTTTTTTCGATAATTTCTTTTTGTAACTACATACTTTCCCTTTCATCCATTAAAGTAACTGTCCCGTTTTCATATACACCCTGTATATTTAGATTTCGCGATGACTAAAAGTTTATACAATTAATTTAACACATTGAGAAAAGTAACAACTTAATTACAAAATAATCTAACTTCTTTGAATGAATAACACGAGCCAGCGATCTCTTTTTTTATAAGCGCCCCCTAAACCATTTCTAGTGATTTTTTCTTCTTTACTTAAAGAATATTTAACAAATTGGTAATAAAAATAACAGATGGCGGTCGTCGGCATTCAGAATTAAACGAGATTATTGAGTAAGATTGATATAGGTAATGACTTGAAATTTGTTATTAAATATTATAAGATAATCCTTTTACAAAAATTATAATAAGCAAGCAGTTTGGTACCATTGAAAGATTTTTCATACCTAGTAGTTCCGATGAATAATTAACATGACGTAAAGAATATTTTCATTTACACACAAACTTTGAATGACGAATTCGATGTTTTCTTTTTAGGCTACCCTATTGAAATTGTCTGTGCACGTCACTGGGTACTACTGGACGTCTTATATACCATTAAATGCTGCAAAGAATTGTCAATAAACTTGACAGCGATAGTCTCAAGATTTCGTGTTTATATACTACTGCTACTACTACTAATATATATATAAGGATATATATAAGGAAGAATTTTTTCACTTATCACTACACAAACTTAAATATTACGATCTGTGATGAAAATAAAAATATACATATATTTTTTTAGTGTCGCTCAGTACTAAAATTATAAGTTATGACAAAGTTGTCTCAAAACAATCGCGACGTTCACGCGCACCTCGGGCCAGCTTGGGCCGCCCGCCGCCGGGGTCATTCACCTCATGCCTACGATGCAAATTTTTCCTTCATACTTTCAAGGGCTTAGGACCGTCAAAATGCAAAAGGTTTGTGCATTTTTTTGTGATTTGAATGTAACTAATAATTGATTATAAGAAATTGAATAAACAACCATTGTTTAAAGAAACAAAATCAGATAATAGCTTTTGCATTCAGACATATTTAAAAGAGTTGAATCAACTTATGTACAATTAAATAATTAAAAATCAAATAATCACACCACTAAAAATAAAACTTTCCATTTCTCTCTAAACAAAGTCTAGTAGGTTTTTACACACATTGTCTTTCGATTTAGAGATTTCGTCTTCGATCTTTTTGAACAATCTTGGTTGACCACGTCCTTGACCAATCTTTTTAGTTAAAATTTTCATAATAACTTTTTTTTACCACACCAATAATCAAAATTGCATGTTATTATTAACATAGCTCGCACAGAATTCCTAGTCGCGCGAGGGTAGCGGAAGGGGTGGTAAGCGCTCGAGCCGCGCACGCACTCACGCAGGACGTCGCTTCAGTCGTCCGCGCAAGCCCGTGTTCGGGGCTGCGCGGACGACTAAATCACCTGTTTTTCGCTTCTGTGTTCCGCCGGTGGTGTGCTCGAGTACCTACTCACAATGTACTCACACTGCGAGTATTATGAGATGGTGGTTATGTGGAGGAGATTCCAAGCCTCGAGGACTTAAATGCTAATAGTACGTGAATTTGACGAAGTGAGAGGTAATAATTTAGTGCTCAGTAAATTAAGAGACAATGTACAAAAACGTGCTAGAATTTGTTTAGAAAGAAATGGATTACATTTTGAACATTTATTAAAGCATTAAGTTTAACTTTAAGTGAATACGCGATTATTTTATTTTAAATTATTTAATTGTACACAAGTTGATTCAAATTTTTTAAATACGTCTGAATTCAAAAGCTGTTTTTCAAAACTGCTGTTGTTCAAAAACTGTTTTTGTTACTTTAAACAACAGTTATTTTTCTTTAAATTAATTATTAGTTACATTCAAATCACAAAAAAACGAACAAACCTTTTGTTGAAAACGCCATTTTGTCTTACATTCTGTATGCATTGTCAGATTATGGTCCGAGTTTTGCGCGTAAGATTAACAAAAGGACCTTACACTAACAATACCGACATTATAAATAATTTAAAATATCTTTTACTTTAAAATGCTATACTATATAATTATACTATAATAAATAATTATTTTATACTTTTTTCAGGATTCGCGTTCTATAATTGAAAAATAAAAATATTATTATGAAAATGGCATCCTGACACACTCCTCTTCTCATTTAAATTACATACCAGACTATTTCTATTTAACGTAAATTATTTTACTGTTTTATTAGTCACGTGCATGAAAGAAGATTGTGAAGTAAAAGGATTGAAAATGAATGTGAACAAAACTAAGGTTCTGGTGTTTGAAAGAGAAGCGGCACAAACGAAATGTGTGATTTGTGTAAATGGAAAATGTCTAGAACAGGTGACTGAAATTGTGTATCTAGGGAGTGCGTCTTCGAGGGATGGAAGATGTGTTGGATGTGGAGAGACGGGTAGCAGCTGGCAATAAAGTGAACGGTGCTCTGTCCGCATTAGTGGGTAGTGTGAATATATCTAACACTGCTAAAATGGCCATCCACAATGCGGTGTTGGTGCCAACTTTGTTGTACGGTAGTGAGGCCTGGATATGCCCGAAATCGAGTGAAAGTATGATAAATGCTGTGGAAATGCGGTCTCTCAGAAATATGTGCGGTGTCACACTTGCGAACAGGATAAACAATGATGAGATACGCAGTATGACAGGGTTGCACAACAGTGTTATTGTAAAAATGAAGAAAGGAATGCTTAGATGGTTCGGGCACTTGGAAAGAATGAGTGATGAAAGACTGACGAAGAAAATATACAGAGCGAAAGTGAATGGTAAAAGAAGCCAAGGAAGACCAAGGCTGACTTATGAAGATCAAATAGCAAGAGTGTTAGCAGACGGAAATGTCAAAAGCACTCGCAAACCTAGGCGAAAATGTGTGAGGAGAATGATGAGATTTGAGGAAGCGAGAGGTGTGTAAGGACCGCGACTCCTGGCGCTCCGTCCTCTTTGACTACCCCGTTAGGGATACAGTGTGAAGATATGTTATGTTATGTTTATTTTACTGTTTAGAAAGACTGAAAAACATCGTATTTTATTGCTAGTCTTACAACAATGTCGAAAACCGAGCAGTAGTGGGTGACGTTGTCTATGGATTCGGTTCTATTCTTGTTTCAAACGCATATACTGTTAAAATTATTTGAATACGTCAACTATCGAAATATTGAATTTATTGACCACATAACGCTGGGCTAAGTGAATATTCAACAACGAAAACTAGATATCTTCATATTAAGCTCCACTGTAATAAAGTTTCAAGTGATTATACAAACCCATCGATACCTTCAATTTCATTCCTAGGTCTATGGGAAATTCTCAATTTCACTTTTACTAGTACAAGTTGATTTGCTGTAATCGATAGTAAGCATATTACACTACAATGACGTACTGATGTGTCTGTAAAAAAATTATTATTATAAAGATGTACCTTTGCTTTACGCCATAAGCTCGTATAGTGCTCGCGCCTGTGATGCTCTCTCCGAAATGCGAGTATATAGGCGAGCGCGAGATTGACTCCAATCTCATCAACTGCCTAGACGTCGCCACATAGAAACGTTGAATCAAGTAGTATACGATGCCGATAGGCAAGATCACCGCTATGAAGATAGGTGTCGACAAACTTATCACGAACAGCGTACCCAGTACCTGATGAAATTATTGTAATATTAGATGATAAAAAATATATTAAATATTATTAGGTATTATCAGGGCGCGTTTATTCAACACGAATTTCTTCGCGTCGTCGCAACGTGGTCGGCGCGCAGCCGCCACGCGATCGCTAAGCGGACACCCCAAAATAGAGCAAAATACACTATACGAGTATATATTTACATATCTAAGCTCATGTCAAGCGCAAATAACTTCAATCTGTCTGGAGTGGCAAGAGAGGAATGGAATGCGAGGGTGCAACCCCGCAGAAACCGCGCAGCGTCCGCTAAGCGACCGCGCGGTCGCCGCACGGTTGGGTAGTTCCCAGAAATTCGAACGTTGTTGCCTAGTGAACAGAGTTTACATTCGCTTTTAACAAATACCGGAGAATGTCAACCTCGCGAGAAAATTTTCGCGTCGTCTAACTGCGTTGTCACGTTTTTTCCCTAAAGCAATTATCAAAGACAGAAAGAGACGTAGTATCAAGTATCGCAATCTTTACACACTTCTTTCACCTCTTCAAATCTCATCATTCTCCTTACACAGTTTCGCCGATGTATGCTGTATGCTTTTCGGATTTCTGTCAGCCAACATTCGGGATATTTTATCTTCATAAGTTAGCTTTAGTTTTCCTTGTCTTCTGCTACCACTTTCGCTCTGTAGATTTACTTCATCAACTGTAGACTACTCTGCATTCTTTCTGTATGCCTGAACCATCTGAACATTCTTTTCTGGTTTTCTTACAATATCAAACTCTGCCATACTGCGTATCTCATCATTGTTTGTTTTCTCCGCGAGGGTGACATCGCACATACATATTTCTGAGAGTTCACATTTCCACTACATTTATCTTACAATCATTCGACTTTATGCATACGCAGGCCTCGCTACTGTACAATAAAGTTGGCATCAACATCAATCTTGGAAGACCATTTTGCCAGAGTTAGATCTGTTCACACTGCAACTAATGCGGATAGAGCAATGTTAAGATTATTTCCAGATGCTAACCGTCTCTCCATAGTCTGTTCACATCTTCCATACCTCGAAAACGCACTCCCCAGATAAACAATTACATTCACTAGTTCCAGTTATTTTCCATTTACCCACATTTCACACTTCTTCTGGACATCTTCTCTTCGAAACACCAGAACCTTAGTTTTGTTCACATTCATATTCATGGGTTACCAATAAAACCCATATCAGAATAATTTTTCAGTAATTCAAGGCCATATAAGTAATCTAAAATCAGTCTTTTCCGGACTTATGACACACCAATAATATAACAATGATTAAAAACTTATTTAGTACAAGATATTCATCTCACAGTTTCGTTCCAAACGCATATACTGCTCACTAGTTAGTTACATTTGTTGTTACCAAAGGCAAAAAGAACACTCGAAATGATATAAAGAAATCAAATATAACAAAAAACATAACCTGTATTTTCGATACTACTCGAGTTCTCCGTGCCAAAACTAGCTGATGTTATCACGTATAATATAACAATAAACTATTTGTCAACAGGCGATTCTTAAAAATATCGCTTCGTTAAAGTCAGTCTGAACCTTAAAAGGTACGAAGAAAAATTTATAAGTAGGCTTTGGTTTTAATACATAAAACTAATAAACAACCCAACAACCCAATACCCAGACAATTTTAAAATAATAGTTTATCTGGGATCATACCTTTCAAAAATATGTACAACGACGATATTCTTAAAAATGTCGCTATCACAATTTTAAAAACGTTAAAACGGATACAATAGACGAAAAATTCACAAGTCACCAGACTTCCTTCAAAGTAAAGGGGTTTAAAGATTTTTGTTCAGAATCTGCCATACTCAATGGTCGCTATTTATTTTTTTTAAATTCCGGTGCACGATAATACCTACATAACACTAAAACGAATAAAAAAGTAATAAGATTACTATATACTAAAGTGTCATGTTACAGTTATTTGCAAGAAAAGATCGATGTATGGAAACTTCAATAACCATGAAAATATTACTAATTAAATGTTTTTGTTATGAAAATAAAATGTTACGCATTATATTGTATTGAAATAGCAATTCCTAAATAGATTAAACTTTTTACTATAAGTATTAGTATATTCTAAATGGTATTATCGGGCGCATATTATTTTAACATGATTGTCATGTCGTTAAGTATCATCACACTAAAGAGATAATGGGCAGTACCATGGCAGTACATATGAGGAACCCGATAGGTTTTGGCAATTTGTACTCTTCTGGGCCGGCAGTACATTATGGTGTACTTTTAAGAATGACAAATAGCTATTTTAATTAATTAATTTATCCCGGCATTTCCTTTTCATGGTTATTGAAGTTCTCATTCATATCAATATTTTATTGCAGATAACTCTCTTACTTGATACTATAGGAGTTAGGACATAGCAACTTTAGCAATTTTTTGTTTGTACAAGTGTCTCCGATCGATATATGTAAAGGTTAAAATCGTGCGCCGCCATTATCGGAAAAAAATAAACTGGCGGCTGATGAGTATGCCAAAATCTTCGACTCCTTGTATGTGTATATTAAGCAATATAGACTGGGATCATTTTACCAATATCCGTGATAATATTTTCATGTTAACTTTATAGATTAATGACAGATTTAGAAAATTATCAAGAATACGAGAAGTAAATAAAAACAATAGTATGGGAGCCCAATAGGAGATGTTGGGATTTACTCAAGCGCGACAGATTAACATATGGGGACCTTGCACCTTGTTGAGTACCTCCACAACATCTGAGCTTTCTATATAGGGTCGCGCGTGTAAAGCAACCGATCAGAATAGTAAAACAAAATCAATAATTAGAAATACTCAAGCGCGCCAGATTAAAATATGAGGGGTTAATTACATGCTGACAAGTGTGTATTTCAATAATCTGACGACTTGAGCGTGATCTAAGGAAGTGGAAAGGTCAGAAACTTACAAAAAAAAGCGTCACCTTGACATACTCGAGCGCGGTCTAATTTTTATTTTATTTTGAAGGAAATAACTCAAGGATAACGGGAAAAATATAATCTGACGATTTCGACAAGCCGAAATAACAAAAGTCGTCAATAAAGTTTAGCGCGCGCAGCTGCAGTGAAGCATATATTCTCTAATCCGCGCTTCTCTATCTCTTTCACTATTTCTCTATCTCTCACTCTCTCGCACCGTCTCCACACTATACTCCAATTCCTAATTCAAGATATTATACTTTCCTTCGGCCATCACGCCACGCCACGCCATCCCAGCACTCGTGGTCAAAGACAATAATAATAATACATTTATTTGCAGAGATGCGAGTATAACTAGGCGTAGGTACCTGTTATATACTATATACAGATATCTTTCCACACTGTTTATTAAAAGCATGCAAATAATGAATTAAATCAAAACCAGTGATACCGTCAGATTAAGAAAATCCTTCCAAATAATTGTCAGATTATGGATCAGCATGACCAGGACATCAAACTGAACCGTCTGTATGAAAATCTGACACGCTCGAGTATTTTAAAATGTTGATTTTTTTGCATTTTCAAAAAGCCGCCACGAGCTTACGTCACATTCGAATCGTCAGTCTTTTGAATGGGAGCTTCGTTAGGGTTCATTCAACATCCACTCTGAATATTTGACGCACTCGAGTAAATATTTTTTCTCATTTTAAACCCTTCTGTATGGCTGCCCCCTCCATGCAAACCGGCAGATTAACATACCTCCGTCATCGGAGATAGATGGGGCTTATTTGCTATCAATATCTGACGCGTTTGAGTATTTCCATGTGACTGTTTCTTTACATTTTCGAAAGCTTGTAGACGCTCCCCCTCCGGTGAAAGGGTATACATCATATGACCTTTTTTTCTTTCTACCATCTTATCTTTAAAATCCAATAGGTCCCCACAACGCTCAAGTAAATTCCCATTTAGCATCGTGGCCTCCCCTACTACAAGTAAAAATCTACTAGCATAGCATAAGACCTTGCAGCACAGAAAACATGATAAAAATGTTTCTTAGTTATCAGTTATACCTTGAGGCTTTCATGTGTATTTATGTTGTTAGTAACACAATTTCTTTTCCCTTAGTGCAACACTTTCCCCTCACCACACTCTTTCTTCCTGTGTTTGTACTCTGCTGCACATCTTGTTAAAATAAAAGTTGTTAATAATTAATAACTAATGGCTATGTATTCAACTAAAAATATAATTTTAAAAGTAGTTTTACCTCGGCCGCGCAATGTATAACGTCCGAGGCTTCCCTGGGCAGATTTGTGTCCACCACATCAATGTCTTTAGAGAAACGCGCCAGAATACGACCAACGGGCGTTACTTCAAAGAATTGCAACGGTGACTTTAACACATTCGCCAACAACGTAGCGTGCAGGATCCTGGCTGCACGCCAACACGCCATGAACGGCATAAGGTCCGCGAAAATAGACGTTATTGCTGTAACAATGTCCGCGGGTAACATTTTAGTGACTCATTAACCGTGACTTATAATTCCTCCGTCTTTTCGGTGTCAAAAGTAGTTGTTGAAAGTTGTTGAAACTCTCAAAAAAGGCGACATTATTATGATTTATAAAGAACTGTTACAATACTGCGACATATATTTCACGATAATAGTTTAACATTTCTTCTAGAATATTTTGTAACAATTATAGTGTTGACATAATCAATTTTGGACGATGGCCTACCTATAGTGTATCTAGCCTAGCTAACTAAGCTAGTTTAACTAGTCTATTGTAGTTGTTTCGTTACATTATAGAAATAATATCTCTATTGAAATATAAATGTATTTTTGTATGATAAAATCAATTACATTTTCAAATTAATTACAAAAGTATTATAATATTTATTTTCTTACAAGTGTCCTATAACTATATAGGGGCCAGTAAGCAGTAACTGTGGTGTTTCCCCTATATTCTGTTGGGGTGCAAAAGGCATCAAAACGCAATAAATTTAAATTTGCACAACCCTTTGAGTAAGAAATTAGGACATAAAGATGGTAAAGCGGAATCAGATAGCGACAGGCTTATACGTGTGCCTTATAAACACGAAGTAAAAAATTTAAATTTTAAATTTTAAAAACCCCCGACTCAAAAAAACCTCCAAAAAGTAAAAAAATAATAGTACCTCATAGACCTTTAAATTTGTGATAAGTTTCAATATCAATAGTAGTAGTAATATATCCAAGCGTCGTCACGTCGGGAGACGCGTTATAATCGGTCCATTCGTTTAGGAGCTACGATGCCACAGACAGACACACAGACACGTCAAACTTTAACACCCCTTCTTTTGCGTCGGGGGTTAAAAACGAAGTTTATAATTATAGATAGATAAGTAGGTAGTTGGCCAATTCTATATTTTTCTTACTCTCCCAGACTAGCATGGAATCACCTTTTTGGAGTTTAATTTAATCAACTACCTACTTTTGTTGCTGTCTATACATGACATTATTATGTGCAGAGATAAATTGTGAATATTGGAATTACTGTCTAAGCAATGTCAGAAATATATACTCGTAATATGTCATTTCACATCTTACCGATATATACGTATGCTTACATGAAAATGAAAGATTCCATACAAACTGAGTTAAGGAGTCAGTATTATAGCAGAGATCGGATATTAGGGAGCATAAATACCCAAACTTCATTTGTGGAATGACATAGAGTTGCTAAAACGGGTCCCTAAAACGGATTTACGGGGGCCCCAATTTAATCTCTAGATATTGTAAATGTGTTGCCAATAAATTCTCTTAAATATACATATAGAAACTGTCTTTATACATTTTGCGATTAAATCTGTGATTTCGATGACATTTAACGGAAAACGTTTCGAGTGCTTAGAATGAAGAATAAAATTATAAAATACAAATATTTTGGCAATAATTATCAAATATGTTGTTAGTCTCTAAATATCAGGTTTTTATGTTATTTTTTAACATTTCATGCAATAAGTAGCCAGGGCCCAGTGGCCCCTTATATTTTATTATATTTCTTAGTTTTGATATTTAAAAGTTGTTGAAGCGGTTTTTAAACGCCTGAAAATTATTCTTTTAAATTTATGCGATTGAATTTCTGTTTTCGCTGATATTTTAAAATTCAAAATGTACCTATTTCAATTTACGGATAACAAAAACGTAAAAATAATTTGATTTACAAATATTTAGAACTTTTGTTTTATAAATACTTTTAACAGTTATCCATAAAATACTTAGGACCAAGACCTTTTGTTTTAAATTTCATATTTCTTTGAAAATAAAAGTAAATCTCTTAAATGATGGAGTTATTCAAGAGTTAAAGAGTTCAAAAGTTCGATTAAATTTAAGTTTCGCGAGGCATTAAAAACAACTAAACGTATTAAATTTGGATAAGGACTACAAGAAATAAATATTTCATGTACTTTTTACAATCTTGTCTTATTCATAAAATAAATAGCACGCAATATCAGCAATATTTTACGTCTACAAAGTACAGCGAGGCCCTTGTGCAAGAAAGAAACAACGTTATTTAGCTACTAGTAATATTAATCTTGAGTGGTGCTAATACAGCCAATTCCCGGAAAAACTGTTTGTGCAACCGTTTCAATACAGGTTCTTTTGTTTTTGGGCGTTATTATGATGTAGTTTCATTTGCACAGAAAGGCAAGAATTCCACCTATTCTCTTGCTTTGGCTCGCAGAGTGCGCTTGTTTCTGGGTTTCGATTGTGATAGTTTATTTTATTGACCTCTGCTTGTTTACGCATAATTGATTCTTCTTGACACGACAACTTTTGATCAGACACACGGACTTCGCTTTGATATGCCAGATTCAATGTTTTTTCAATATTTTTTATATAATAAAATATTATTAACATTATTGTAGACATTTTCGTTCCGAGTATTCACAACAAAGATATACCTGGATATAACTCTCTAACAAGTCAGCAGAACACGAAAACTATTTTAGACGTTTTTTAAATTCTATTTTAAAATATTCTTTGGTACGTATTGTTTTCATTTTAAGTATCTGCACTTCTGTTGCACTAACTTGATTTTGAACATGACGAGACGAGACGCAAAAATCGGTGGCGCGCCTCCATACAAATAACAACACACCGCCAAGAATAAAATTTTACATGCTAGATTATGGTAACTTGTGAGAGCTGTTTGTGATTTTTATTAATTCGAACAAATGTATGTATCACACTTTGAGAGAAATAAACACACTTTGAGAGAAATAAATGATATTCTATTCCACTCCATTCTATTCTCCAATCAAACTGGGGCCCCCGTAAATCAGTTTTAGGGACCCGTTTTAGCTACTCTATATCATTCCGCAAATTAAGTTTAGGTATTTATGTTCTCTAATTTCCGATCTCTGATTATAAATCATACAAATATATGAATAAGATAAATATGCTATATTTATTTTACAAAACTTACCTTGCCCTACGCCGAAGCCACCATAGACACCAAGATAGAGGTCTCTTCGTTTAGTATCGACAGTGTCATTGACTTTCTAGAAATAATTAGTCCTTTTATATTTTATACATTGTATTAAAATAATTAAAAATTTTTAATATAATGGTAAAATCTTACTAGCTTTCTTACTCATATACTTAAATTTTTGTTATCTATCTACTGACTGTTCCCGACCACGCGTTGCAGTAGCGTGCGTAGAAAAAACGACCATTTAAATTTTTATTTATGTCGATATTAGTACATAAAAGAAAGAGTTAATTCGAATGCAACGTTATGTCAAAATTTCAAGTCCATCGACCAACTACTTTTTGAGTTTTGCGACCGCGACCAAATGACGAAAGTTGAATTTTTATATCCACTATTATATTGTTATTATAACGAGCAATATTTGTGTGTATATATATATATATGACATCGCTTTGTCGAAAACGGCTCTAGCGATTTCGATGAAATTTACAATATAGGGGTTGAGGGGGGCGAGAAATCGATCTAGCTAAGTCTCAATTCTGGGAAAAATCGTTTTCTCCGTCTTTCACTCATTTAAAACTTCTAAACTCTTGTAATTTCACAACAGAATTTACTTTCGCAATAGAACAGAAAAATGTAAATCTCTGTTCTAAAAGAGGTTTCTTAGATATTTTTTTTGTGTTACAAATTTTAACCAATAGTGTATCGTAACTAGCAAAATGAAGCCAATGAAATGAAGATTCAGGTTTCCAAATACCACTTTCATACGTTTCGTAGTCTTTTAAAAAAATTAAGAACCCTCCGTCATAATTTCCAATGCGTCGCCTTAAATGAATACTACAGAATATCGTCAGAATTATATTAAACTATTTATCGTTTTTTCAAATAACCAACATTTAGCTTAATTTTTAATGATTAATTACAGCGATGTTCTCGTAGTATAGTGGTGTTTCGGTTATCGATACAGTCACCAAGGCTAAAAAATGTGCCGCGTATTTATTTATTACATTAACGAACATTAACGAAATAACAGACTCCATGACAACTTGGCTATTACTATATGGTCGTGGTCACTGTTGTTAAGCTACATTATAAGTTGTATTGTAGACGGCTGAAATATTTTGAAAGTAGGTTGGCCATATGTCTACTAATCCGCACTGTGCCGAAATGGAGTACGACTTGTCTTTTCAACTTATTTGAGAAATAAGATTTATGCCCAGCAGCGAGGCTTACAGTACAGTATGTTAATACTTTATAATTAATACCATATTAATAATATTCATAGTAAACAAAAACAGATTACCCTGGTAACAAATGATTAGAAGATTACAGTGTATCTTTGAAATATTCATTTTTATTATCATTAACCACTTTTGTAAATAAAATTGTTTAACTCTTTAGAATTCCGCACTTTAAAGGGAAAATTAGTGAAGTGTTATTTCGACTCGTTATAAGACTTTCGTTATATTGTTCTTGTAAATGTTAGATAAGGCTCTGAAATTTCAAAATTCTATGGTCCAGTGGTTTTGGAGATAAAGAAGGGGGAATAGTAGAGTTATGAGAATTGAGAGTACTAAATTTTTCCCTTCTTTAGTTCTTATATGTATACTAGCGGACTCGACAGACGTCCTGCCTGAAATTTAAAAAAAAACATCATTTCACAAACCATCCAGGGATCCACTCAAACACACACAAAACCTTTCATTAAAATCGATCAAGCCGTTTAGTTCCCGGAATAAATAAAAAAAATGTCCTAGAACCCGATTGCAGCGCCATCTACCGGGTATAATTGTGAATCTAAACCGTCGAGAGATCCACGCAAATAGACACGAAAAATTTCACCAAAATCGGTACAGTCTTAGGAGTTCAGTGACAAAAACGTGTACAGAAGAATCTATACTTATCTGTATCTATAATCTTTACTAATGTTATAAAGAGGTAAACTTGTTGTTTATATGTACTGCATAGACTCAAAAACTGCTCAACCGATTTCAAAAATTCTTTCAGCTATAGAAAGCTACATTATCAGCGAGTAACATGGGCTGTATTTTTTTTTTATTTCTACCCGTGCGAAGCCGGGTCGGGTCGCTGGTTATACATATAAAAATATTAAAATCTTAAATAGTACAACACATGTTAGTTAACAAAATGTATTATTATGACATATTTGAAGTTCATACATCACATAGGTCACCTCTGTTCATCATACAAGTGAAGAATAAAGGCATTTCTTTTTAACTACTCTCGAGCGGATATTCACACTTGAATATCGTTCGCGAATATGCACAAGTAATGCAAAAACAGCTCCCTTTTTTCTTTTAAGATACGGAAACTTAAAAAGGGAACCATTACAAGTCTACTGCTCGTCTGTCTGTATGTCTGTACATCTGGTTTTTAGTTACTTTTGGAATGTACAAGCTTGGGCATTGTGATTATGATGCACCTTGTTAACCCATTAATAGTTTGCACGATTTATCATTATAAAATATTCATAGAAACGAACGTGATCTACTTGAACTTCGGCCGTTGCTCTTCTTACATCAGAAAACATTAAAATTTTAAAAATTTCAGGGAATATGAAGACTTATTTAAACACCAGGAACAGAACATATAATGAAAGTCCTAAACGTCGTAGGTCTCCAGAAATTAAGTTTACCATTTTAAATACACCGTAATGAATTCCCTGTATGAGTCGTTTCAATGTTTTTTTCCGTTGAAATTCTCAGTAGGGTAGGTACATAATGCAGTGTTGTGCAGGTATGTGTATGTGTGCGTGTGTGTCTCACCATGTTCTCGTCGTTGGACCACTCGGCGAGCCAGTAGCTGGAGCCGACCTGGAACACCTGCAGTAACAGTTTCAAGGCCACCGTTACTATCGAAGCCGTGATGCCCACCTTCATCAGGTAGTGTTTATACACACTCCATTTCACCTAGGACAAGTTGCACATGACATTATGTTTATTATATAAATAAGTAGTGAATTATGTAATAGGTATACAATTCCAAAGAAAGTTAAATAATCATTATAAATTTCCGAAATTAATTGAAACAATATTGACATATCTAAAAGTATGAAAATCTGTTGGATGGTTCAGAAGAGTAGCTTTTGGTGCGTTATTAATATTGTATATTTTTTTAGTTTGTTTTTAATGATGTATTAATAACTTAGAGAATTAAATGTCAATTCATTTTGCTCAAGAATAAATTGAAATATCTCAAAAATGGTTATTCTTACAAATGTAAATAATATTGTCCATTTTGTAAGAAATCTCATAAGTAACAAATTCGGTATTTATTATTTTTCATAGACGGAGCGACTTGGCGCTCCGTCCTCTCTGACTACCCCGTTAGGGATACAATGTGAAGATATGTATGTATGTATTATTTTTCATTTACGACAAACTCAAAAAAATTAGGAGATAAAGGAGAATAGATTGTGGACGTAGACAATATCTTTTCAGAAATCTCAGACTTCTAATGAGTGATTTTTAGAGATGATACAAAATTGCTGTTTGTCTTTGGTGATATTTACCCTTGTACTACATCATACTAAAGGACGGAATACTTACACTGCCAGTTTCAGCCTTCTCGACCTCTATAAGCTTGTTCTGTTCCTTCAACTCATTAGGTGTTGCCCCGTCTGATGTCTGTCTTTTTACGCTGACAACGCGATCTCCTTACACATATTACATATACAGAGGTTAATAAAGTAAGACGTGTTATAATCGCGATATAGTGACACGTTTTTAGGGTTCTGTATTTCAAAAGGAATAATCGAATCTGAAATCCTTATTCCTCACGCGTCTGGCAGACTATCACAGTCGAATTTCTCAGAAACTACGCCATATGTTGTACAAATAAATAAAGAAAATATTATTTTCTTTATCTTATTATTTATTTGCGTCATATAATATATTATTATATTATATATCAAGCAAATTTATGTAGGTATTCACTTTTTATACAGAGCAAGCAACATGTCCTGATTTTACATATGTTCTGTGCGGGCATCGCTGAAAATCAGTGCTGTAGCGCTTGCGTCAGCTTATGCCGAGTCGGTGTCCAATTTTGGCATCACATCACTCATGGGCTAAGTAAATTGTATTTAGTCCTAGATATGTAGTGTATAAGTAATGTTATTCTGTGTCGATGTTTTTTTTGTTTTTGTATAAATTGTTATAATGCCTGAATGATGACAAATAAATGTCTGTGTCTAAATATTATATTATGCACATATTATGTACAAATCTTTTCGACACTCCTCCCTTATATCCGAAAATTATTGGACAGAGAAATTTACTTTCAAGGAATATATATATATATATATTCCCTGATATATATATATATATATTTCAAGAAATTAACTTTAAAATATTATCATACATACATAGTCTGTTCTTAAAAACTAGGCAATTTAAAATTAATTGTTAATAATACCTGCAGCAGTTTGTTCCGACTCAGACGCGCTTTCAGACATCGACCGTGCTCTCTGCAATTTATTCTGGAATTCCATGCCGAGTTTGGTCCCAAGTTCTTCTGTTATTTCATCCAATTCTGAAAAACCGAGGCACCGATTTAATTATACGAGCTGTGGGTGCAGTGTTTATTTCAGTTGGCACACACGAGTGTCAGGAACAGGCGAACTTAATTACGATGATTCCTAGTCCTCGTCCCTAGAAACACTCGCGTAGTAAGTAGTCACCGAACGTATAAACTTCACTCACAAACAACGGTCCCGAATCGCAGTACTCTTCTATCCAGAGTCATCGTAGTAGTCATCATAGCAGTTTTCGTAATCTGCTTTGATAATGCCTTGATATATCACTTCGATCGATAGTCGAATAACTGACTCACTCGGCGAACATGTCGTTATATTTATAATCCGATAAAACGAGGGCGGAAACTTCTTGAGCATTCTCGATCACTAATAACAATAGTCCATAATAATAATAGAAAAGGTGGAGACTTCTAGATAATTCCGATCACTAATAGTAATACAACATTATTATCAACGCCGCCAGTTTGTACATGTGAATACGTCATCGCTCCAGAATTTTCGAGTTACAACTTGTTCTCGTTTCTTAATTCTGCGCATACCAATCGATACAGCCTAGATCTCGAGATAATCCTTAAAAGTAGTGTGACGCGACATTTGATAATCGACCTTATTTTTTTCAGCATAAGCGCCAATCCAACAAATATATTTGTATTTTTCAGTGTTTTCTTCGGAGTGGATTAAAATTTTTTTTAATATTAAAGTTTTTTAAATCTCCCTTTTGGAGTGGCTTTGGGCTAAATAAATATCTAGGGAAGGTCTACAACTAACTTCTCTAGTTCTGGAACGGTATGATATACAAAAGAATCATCAGTATAAATAAACCCTTAAAATCAGTTAGGAATAGTTGGTGTATCTTCGAAATCTGAGCTCCAATATCAGTGAAATTTCAATGGGAGCTATACTGAACCCAACAGAAAAATAATCATTGAAATTTTCATAAACAAATAAGTTGATTCATTGATTCATAAATAAAGAAGTTGATTCATTGATTCATATATAAAGAAATTATGCCGAAACATACATAAAAAAATACAGACGAATGGAGAACCTCCTCTTTTTTATAAGTTCATTAGAGCATGGTATATACTTATTGAAGAACACATTTCACTAGTAGATTACCAAATATTTTACAATATATTATACGCGTTATTACTTCCAAATAAAATGTTAATAACCTTCTGGCGATGTTTTTTTGACGTCACTAAGATAGTACAGCAGAAACTCTGCAAATGCTCCCTTCTTCTCAAGCAGCTGTTGGTAAGTACCTGCTTCTGATATTTCACCTTCTTTCAGCACTACTACTAAGTCTGTCTGTGCTAAGTACGACACGTTATGCGTAACCCATACTCGCGTCTTATTCTTCAGGAGACCATTTGGACCAATAACCTATAAAATTAAAAAATACTTTTATTATAATTTTGACAATAATACAATTTTTCAAATTAACTACTGAACTAAAGAACTTGGATTACAAGCTACAACCATATCCATAAGTGTCTATCTATAGTACAGTCTAGTCTAGTGTTTGTATATAGTACAGTCAGAATAAAAAATATACGACCAAAATAAATATCAAAAAGATGACATGACCATTATTATTACCTAAATGTATACTTATTATGTAGACATATAGATAGATATTATATAGACTGCAATAAAGTTTCGTTTTTTATAGTGTTTTGTACAATTAAGGTGCGTTGGGGTTATTTCATTCTAAGATTTTTATAGAAGACAACTTAATAAAATGAAAATTGGGTTGTTCATAATTAAAAATACTAATTGATGTATATTTTTTGTTTCTCTAATTATAACTATCATGTTGGACAAGTTTTAAAGTGGAGTTATACTTTTTAAAAATCCCTCGATCTATCCTAGATAGACGGACCTTGACGGTCCAAGATCGGACTACCTTCTAAAAGCGTCCCTATTATCGGGTACACAAAGTCTATACAAAGAGTGTAATCTGAACCTAGTTATCTCTATGCTATGTAGAAATACCTAAAAAATTCCTTAAAATATTTACAATAGCAAAACATTTTTAAAAAATGTGTAGGCATCAGATTTCACTCCTCATGAGCCATTGTGATTCTCAAAGTTTCGTATCTCAAAAAATAAGAAAAAAATCTATTTTCCTTTCACATGTGTATATGGGAAAGGAAAATAGACTATACTTTCATTCATATTCTGTGGTATTCCCAGGAAATGTTTAAAGAACAAAATAATTTTTTTTCATTCGACATTTATTTAATTATAAGTGTTTTATTTACTATGAAGCATGATGAATCTGTAAAATGAAATAAAATATAATTTCCTTAATCATATTATTTTTCTACACAATAACAATCATTCACAAGTTAGTATCAAGGTGAATGAAATAACACGAACAAATACTGTTATTGACGAAGACTGGAGTGTTATAATTTACGTCATTTCGCTGCACAGTTCGTCATTTATTCTATTTCTTTTGAGGGAGATGCAATTGATAAGTGCTTGCTCGGCAAACAGAGCCATTTATGGCTCAAAGTAAATTGTTGCAGTTTCGTGTGTTGAATAGGTTTTTAAGTGTCATTATTCTAAGTATGAATGGTTTTGGCTCAGTGATAATAGGACAAAGAATGGAACCTTGTCGAAGATATGTTTCCCGACGTGCGAGTCGACGGCGCTCAGTGGGTCGTCCAGGAAGTAGTTGTCGGCGTCGAAGTACACGGCGCGAGCTAACGACACGCGCTGTTTTTGACCGCCCGACAAATTTATACCTGCAGAATTAAATCGTCACCTGATTATAGGTGCTACCCTGGCCAAGGGCGGCCCTAAAGGGGTACGAAGGTGTAATACACCCTGATATAGATTCCCAATTGGCTCCGAAGCCTGAATACACGTGCTACTACTATGCCGTGCCCGCGACATCGTTAGCGTCAATTTGATAAAATTGCGTCATAAAGGAGTATGATGAATTCTGGTCTGGTAGAGATGGAAAAGCATAAGATGTATCAGTTGCTTATCTTTTCATGTTAGTCGTAAAAACCAGCCAAGGATAGCGCTTATTACAAGTATTTTGTAAACGATCTTTTTCAGGTTCTGCTAGAAATGGCATTTAGGAGATCTTGCTTCACACTTGCGAGTCGCAAATCTTTAAGAGCCCTATGACAAATCGTAAGCACTTGAATTTAGGTATTGGCGCGCTCGGACACTCGGACACACGGACGTATGTATGCGACTTTCGTCGCGCACATATTAGCGCATTTGCCAATGTCACGTTTAATAAGTAGAATCACAAGTAAATTAGTTTTTTCTTTTCGTAGAACTCCTCCAGTAAAGTGATAGTAGGCTTTACTGAAGTTAAAATGGACTTCTTGGAAGAGCGCGAAAACTTCAGATACACATGTTTATTTAGACCTACTCCATTCTTTTTACATACAGAACTTTAAAACACAATATACATTCAGTCAAGAAAGTATCGGGAATGGATGATTTGTTTATGGTTCCAAATTCAATTTTTTGTTTTTTTTGTTGTTGTTAGATTGGCACAACTGTTTTCTTTTTTGGCGCGGAGTTTGAGTTGTATCTGTTATTTAGATTAAATACAGTGTTGTTTTTAGTTATGTCATTCTAGTGTATATTGCGAATTTCAATGGACAAAAACATCGAACAAAGAGTTTGTCTTAAATTTTGCATCGCCAATGGAATTTCGTGTTCGGAGTCAATGAAAATGTTACAGAAGGCTTACGGTGACTCGATTTTATCAAAAACAAGTGCTTATGAGTGGTACAAAGCGTTGAAAAGCGGTCGAGATGTGATGGAACATTTGCCTCGCTCTGGTAGGCCATCAACGTCTGCAACTGAAGTTAACATCGCAAAAGTGAAGGAAATAGTGACTGAAAATGCTCATTCAAGTTTGAGAGAGATAGCCGCCGA
This sequence comes from Zeuzera pyrina, assembly GCA_907165235.1. Classification (NCBI taxonomy): domain Eukaryota; kingdom Metazoa; phylum Arthropoda; class Insecta; order Lepidoptera; family Cossidae; genus Zeuzera; species Zeuzera pyrina. The sequence goes on along the minus strand of OU015625.1, from coordinate 17,713,877 downwards.
ACTTTCTGTCTCACGAGTCGATCGGTACCATTTAAAATAATCACTTGGGTATGAAACATGTTGCCGCTCGGCTAGTCCCAAAAGACCTGAATTTTCTTCAAAAACACAATCGCATAAGTCGTTGAGGATATGCTAGAACGAGTCAATTCCGACCCAACATTCATGAAACGCATTGTTACTGGTGACTAGACGTGGGTTTACGAGTTTGACATGCAGACTAGTCAACAAGCTTCGGAGTGGCGCCTTCCAACTGAACTGAAACCGAAAGAACCACGCCAAATTCGATCAAAAGTCAAAGTCATGTTGACTGTTTTTAACCGATTTCAAAAAAAGAAGGAGGTTCTCAATTCGTCTGTATGTTGTTTTTTTTTGTATGTTTGTTACCTCATAACTCCGTCATTTATGAACCAATTTCGAAAATTCGTTTGGTAGATAATACTTCAGAGGTAGTGCCATTTAAATTTCACCGATATTGGAGCTTGGACTTCGAAGATACACGAGATAACACGACCTGGTTATAAACTTTATTTATATTGACGACTCTCTTGTATATCGTTGCGCTCCGGAATTAGAATAAAGTTAATTGCAGACCTGCCCTAAATATGTATTTAGGTCAAGACCACTCAAAAGGGAAAAATAAAAAAAAATTATTAAGAAAAATTAAACCGCCTTCAAAAAAAAAACACTGAAAAGTATAAAATAACTATCCTTTACTAATCAAAACTCAAGTACAATAAAAATAACTTTATAAATACGATACACATACCTATATAATTAAATTTGACATTTATTGAAGTCGGTGCCAAATCAATGTGCAACAACATAAAGTCTATTAGTTTGGTGGGCTTGGCACCGACTTCAGTAACTGTCAAATTTAATTATATAGGTATGTGACTTCAGTAACTGTCAAATTTAATTATATTTATAGTTATTTTAATTGTACTTGAGTTTTGAGTAGTAAAGGATAGTTATTTTATATTTTTCAGTGTTTTTTTTGAAGGCGGTTTTCTTTAACTATCGCGGTGTTGTGCACTCGGAAGTCTTGCCGGAAGGTCAAACAGTAAATAGAGAATATTATTTGGGCGTTATGTGGCGTTTAAGAGAGCAAATCCGACGAAAAAGGCCAGATTTGTGGAAAGAAAATTCTTGGATTTTGCACCACGATAATGCGCCTTCGCACAAGGCCATCATTGGGAACGAATTTTTGACCAAAAACTCAACAAATACCATCGAGCAACCACCTTATTCACCAGATATGGCTCCAGTAGACTTATTTATTTTACCTAAACTCAAATTACCACTTCGTGGCACCCGTTTTCATTCGGTAGAAGACATAAAGGAGAATTCGCGGCGAGCACTGAACTCAATTCCGGAAAAAGCGTTTAAAAAAATGTTTTGATGATTGGATTATTCGTTGGCGTAAGTGTATCGTTTCTGAAGGAGCATACTTTGAAAGTGATAAAATAAATTTGGATGAATAACTAACATTTCGTGTATTATTTATCTTTTCCCGGTACTTTCTTGACAAAGTAGTACTATCACTTTTGTACTTTAAAACTCACAAAAATATAAAAAATTGAAAATCTAAATAAAATGACAACCTCACTTCTCCCGTTCCCGTTATTACAGTGTGAGTAACGAAGCGACTTCAGTATAAAATATAATTTTGATACTTTCCGAATCTAAGTTTCGATTTTTGTTATTATTTTTGTTTTAAATAAATACATAAGTATAATATTTTTATAATTAGTATTGAGTGTTCTCGACGGGTTGAATGCATGTAAAGGAAATACAATAACATTCCATAATACAAATATTGTATTAAGTTACATATTTATTATTATGTTTAATATAAGTACTATTTTAAAAGTAAAGATTGAATAGAGGTAAGTATTTGTCTGTCTAGCACTACTAGTATTAGGATCGGTTACCTAGAAACCACTACCTATAGTTACATAGTCATGATTAGATTTTATCGTCTATTAATCAAAATTCAAGTATATGAACTTGAGAACCTTGACTAATTAAAAATAACTTCGCACCGTTGTGATAAAGATTAACGGGATGATATGCACTTTATTAAGTAAGTGAGACTTCAGTTCTTCAAACAGAGAAATTCGTATAGAAATTCAATGGCAGTTTCTTGGTTTTGAATAAATAAACATTTCACAGACACAACTCACAGACAACAATTCTATGAGTATTTATTTTGGAATCAGAAAAGCCTAAAATGTCTAGTTCAGTCATTTTTAAAAAGATCGTCTATGTACAGACATGGCTTTGTTACTGTTTTATAAAAAAATATAGATAGACGTCCTTGCTATGCTTATGTATGTTTACGGTAAAAAAATATAGGATCAACGGAAAAACCACTATAAATTAAGTCCATATTACAGGTGCAACTTAACTAAACAGAGCTCATTTTAGATCTGAACTTTTAGACGGCGGATCACGATGAAATATACCCAATGTGCGATCTGACTATAGCAGTATAAAAATTCTAAAAAAAAATGTTATGGTTCCTATTAATCTTATGCGTCTATGGTTATTTTTTTATATATCTTTAACAGGTGCGGATCAACTTACAGTTTAAGTATTTGTAGTTTTTCAATTTTTACTTAAGAAACTCAGATTATCTTTGAAAAAATCTCTATATTCCTGTGAATATCACGTTAAAATCGGTTCAGCCATTTTGAAGATTAGGCCGAAAAGATCAAAAATTTTAAAAACGTGTTTTTTGGGTGTGGTTAACGCACAAATAACCATATAAGCTTAAGAAAAAGCCTTTATTTAAAAATTATAGACAGACAATTCTATTTTGTTTATATGTAGGTATAGGTTGTTATAAATGTAATAGATACTATCTTGATAGCCGGCTTCAATACTTCTTGTAAGCTAGCATTATTTATAAACTTTTTTATTTAACTTTATTACTAGCGATTATATTTAAAACACAATGTTTAAATCCCTAAGAAAAAATGAAGGAAATCAGCAAGTCATGACAGACTCATGGAACAGAGAAGTCAACAATGGATCAAAACAAGTCAGTCGGCATATACGGGCTACTATATAATGTTCTCGCTTGCGATTTTGCTCGTTATGAAGAGAGCATTATGTTTTTTTTATTTATTATATTTATTACACTGATTAATTTCAAAAAATAATTTCTGTCGTATTTTGTACATTGAATGAAGTTTCATTTCATATCGTTTTTTTTTAGAAGTCATTGCTTTTTTTGAACTAAATCGACGTTTAATCACGGCAATCTATCCTTGAAATAAGCCTTTTTAAATATTTTTTGAGTTTACTCCTTATGAATCGATTTTCATATAAGGCCCCCGGTATGAAAAAAATATGAGGAGTAAAATCTACTCATCGAATGACCTCGTTACGTTTTTTGTGCGCAATCTATTGTGCGCACCTTTCACTTTTCAGTCGAGAGTATTAAGACGTACATAAGGTATGCTGCGGAGCAGCTTACGCATGTAAGTATTATGTGTATATAATATACCTATATGTTATTTCTATATAAAATATATAGGTATATAATATATACGCTACAGCGTCTTCAAATGATGAATATATATATATATATATATGTTTATTATATTATGTTTAAGTGTTTTATCCTATATTTTTTGATACCGCATAAACACAGGTCACATATATCTGTTTCCTGGTTACTACTAAACGAGTGCGCATTTGTGTTTGAATATATATGAACATTTGTGCAAATGGACAATAGACAACGGTGCCTTTTTATTTCAAGTCTCATAGGCTATGTTGTCTGTGATTTACGCGAATAGCAAATGACGTGAAGTTATTTATATATGTATTGATAATGTCAAAATTTTAAATTGATCGCTTCTATAGTTTTATTACATGTATATAAATATTAACCATAGCTTTAATCAATGACTGCTCGAATGGTAAGTATTTGCAAATGATAGATTATGTTTTGACTATTGATTGGTACTGTTCGCACAAAAGAAAAAGTAAACAAACAAATGTTTCGTTTTTATAATAATAGTAACTTTTGCCCGCGACTTCGTTCGCGTGAAGTTCAAAGGCATATAATATCTATAAATTATAGCCTATGTGTTATTCTGATATATGAGCTATATTATTGTAGTTTCGTTAAAATCCATTGGTAGTTTTTGCGTGAACGAGTAACAATTATCCACATATCCATCCTCACAAACTTTCGCGTTTTTATTATTAGTAGGATACATAAGCAAGGATCTAGGGATAATTGTCGTGACATACCCTTCTCGCCGATCTCAGTCTGGTCCCCGCCTGGTAACATATCGAAATCTGTCTTGAGCGCGCATACATTTATCACATTGTTATATTTATGTTTCTCCAAGGCTTTGCCGAAAATTATGTTGTCTTGCAACGTCGCATTTTGAATCCACGCTTGCTGCGGCACGTATGCTATACTGCCTGTAATGGAACGATCAAATGAAAATATGTTAAAAAAAAGCAAAATCATATTATGTTATTTTTTGTAATATTGTGGATTATTGTTCACATTTTCATGTCTCCTTTTCTGATTACACATTAAGGTAGATTATTTTACAGTACTAAAATTCCAACGCGACATACATTTTGTAAAATATGAATTGAAAAGCGTATATCATACATTAAAAAAAAATTATAGATAGATACTGTTTATAGCCTAAAACCACTATCTGCATTGATGCGTGTTGTTTAGTGTCTCGTGTCCTTTCCGTTGAAATTATGAAAAGAAATACGCTATATAAATCTCTAGCGTCTGTCTGTATTAGGGTTTCTGGTCGAGACATCTCGAAGCGAGAATTCCCGGGAAATCTGAGTCTACTCAAGACGAGAAAAAGGTGTCGAGAAATCGAGAAATCGCGTCTCTTGAATATAGTTGCGTCCGTGCTCTCTTCTCCCGCGCGGTTTTTTTTGGAGTTTACTCCTTAAGAATCGATTTTCATATAAGGCCGCCGGTATGAAAAAAATATGAGGAGTAAAATTTATTCATCGAATGACAGCGTTACGTTTTTTGTGCGCAACCTATTGTGCGCACCTTTCACTTTTCAGTCGTGAGTATTAAGACGTACATAGGGTATGCTGCGGGGCAGCTTACGCATGTAAGTATTATGTGTATATAATATACCTAATGTTATTTCTATATAAAATATATAGGTATATAATATATACTCTACAGCGTCTTCAAATGATGAATTATAATATGATGATAAATGATATTAGGATGTGCCAAAAAACTCGATATTTTTTTTTTACTCTCAGCCTAAAATATCGTAGAATATGTCCAAATAAAGCACCTGTCCAAACGGGAGCTCTTAATTTTAATTTTAAGAGGTTCTCCATCGAACCTGAAGTTTTCCCATTTAAATAACACGGTAAATGTGACTTTTTACATTATTTACCGCTGCAAGCCATGAAGATTTTATTTTTTCATAAAATAAATAAATGGGCCTTATTCGGCATTAAATTTTGAACTAAAAATTTCCTTGAGTCAAAATTCTATCATCAATAGCTAACCTTGTGCAGAGCCTTAAAATACTTTTTTTTTTAAATTTTCGGTTTTTCGCATTTTTTAACTAAACTATTGAAGATAGAACAAAAAGTCAAATGATTATTTTGTAGTTTATCTGACGCACTATAAAAAAGTTCCGGATGAATTTTTTATATTATCAATATTTATAAAGATACAGGCCCACGAAGTCTTACTTTTCTAATTTTTAGCTGTGTTCAAGTAAGCTATTGATAGTAGCATGCAAAATTTGATACTTATTTTTTAGTACATCAAATTTGCTATGAAATTATTTAGAAAAGATTTCTTATATCCGCAATAGGTCAATATAACGAGCCCTACAAGTCATATTTTTATGATTTTTCACCTATATTTTGAAAACTATTGATGATAGACAAAAAATTTCAATGACAAATTTAAAGTATATCCAATTTTCTACAAAATTAGCTTTGACTAACTTTTCATATGAACTACAGTTTCATGCTAACATACAGTTTAAATATACTAACAATATTATTGTTACTTTTGTAATGTTTCTTCGTTGAATGTATATTAAACATATGCAAATAAAGTCATTTTCTTCAATAGAAATTTGAAGAAGAAAATGATATTGAAGTTTACACTAATTGATAAAATGATAAGCTCGTATATTTAATACAAGAAATCTTTTCTAAATAATTTCATAGCAATTTGATGTACTAAAAAATAAGTATCAAATTTTGCATGGTACTATCAATAGCTTACTTGAACACAGCTAAAAATTAGAAAAGTAAGACTTCTAATTTTTAGCTGTGAAAAGTGGGCCTGTATCTTTATAAATATTGATAATATAAAAAATTCGTCAGGAACTTTTTTATGGTGCGTCAGATAAACTATAAAATTATCATTTGACTTTTAGTTCTATCTTCAATAGTTTAGTTAAAAAATGCGAAAAACCGAAAATTTTAAAAAAATTAGTATTTTAAAGCTCTGTAGGTCAGCTATTGACGATAGAAATTTGATTCGAGGAAATTTTTGGTTCAAAATTTAATGCCGAATAAGGTCCATTTATTTATTTTATAAAAAAATAAAATCTTGATGGCTTGCAGAGGTAAATAATGTAAACAGTCACATTTACCGTGTTATTTAAATGGAAAAACTTCAGGTTCGATGGAGAACCTCTTAAAATTAAAATTAAGAGCTCCCGTTTGGACAGGTGCTTTATTTGGACATATTCTACGATATTTTAGGCTGAGAGTAAAAAAAAAATAGTTTTTTTGGCACACCCTAATATATAGCCCAATATATACCCTAATATATATCTAGGTTTCTCGGGGTGCTGATTACGAAAATGATGTTCATTTTCAAATCCAAGATGGCGAATATTACTTTTTTTTGGATAAATCGATACGGGTATCAAATTCTAGGTTTCTCGGGGTGCTGATTACGAAAATGACGTTCATTTTGTAATTCAAGATGGCGAATATTTTTTTTTTTTTGATAGATCTACATGGGTGTCATGTTCTAGGTTTCTCGGGGTACTGATTACGAAAATGATGTTAATTTTCAAGTCGAAGATGGCAAATGCTACTTTTTTTATATCTATTAATATTGATATTTAATATTATTGTATACAGTGAAGTATATAAAATATAGAGAAAACCAGTAAACTCCAGTCGTGCGTCGGAGCTGACATACGCTTTTTTTTATTTAATTAAACGAACGTGATTAAAAGCTCCAATTATTTATGGGAAAAAGATAATGTAAGTGTTCAACTATAATTTAAAAATGGTTTGTATGAAGATACTCGTTATTGGAGTTTACTCCTTAAGAATCGATTTTCATATAAGGCCCTCGGTATGAAAAAAATGAGGAGTAAAATCTACTCATCGAATGACTTCGTTACGTTTTTTGTGCGCAACCTATTGTGCGCACCTTTCACTTTTCCGTCATAAGTATTAAGACGTACATAGGGTATGCTGCGGGGCAGCTTACGCATGTAAGTATTATGTGTATATAATATACCTATATGTTATTTCTATATTTTATTTTTTATTTCTTTGGAACACCAACAGCACAAGAAAATAGAACAACACATAAAATTTCAAGACACCTAGACAAGCATCACCTAGACACGCACCACCTAGACATGCACCACCTGCACACGCACCACCTAGACACGCACCACTTGCACATGCACCACCCAGACACGCACCACCTAGACACGCACCACCAACACAGGCACTACCTGCACACGCACCACCTAGACACACACCACCTGTACACGCACTACCTGCACACGCACCACCTGCACATGCACCACCTGCAGACGCACCACCTAGACACGCACCATCTAGACACGCACCACCTGCACACGCACCACCTGCACACGCACCACCTGCACACGCGCCACTTAGACACGCACCACCAACACAGGCACTACCTGCGCACGCACCACCTAGACACGTACCATCTAGACACGCACCACCTGCACACGCATCATCTAGACATGCACCACCTAGACGTGCACCACCTAGACACGCACCACCTAGACACGCACCAACTCCACACGCACCACCTAGACATGCACCACATGAAAATCTGACACAGAACGCAACAGACATGCAGAATGCACCGGTGGTGAATAATTAAAGAAGATTGAAATAATAGGACAAAACACAATTTTTGATAAAATTCGAAGCTCGGTCGGCACGGGTTGCAATTACGCTAGAAAGATAAAATTTCATATTTGAGTATGATTTTACATTTATAAGATACAGATGGTATGCATTAGAGCGTGAACTCCGGAATTCCGGTTTTAACAAAATTTAATATTTGCGCTCCGAAATGTTTCGTCCACCCCCTCGGTGATAAGAGTGGACGATAGTGCAAAAGTTGTCAAAAGTAAAGTTGTAGTGCTTGAAGCTCCCTCTACGCTTGTATCTTTTTTATCGCCGTACAATTAAAAATGGCCGAGATATAGGCGACACAAGATATGCACCTCAAACAGAAAAAATATAGAAAAATGTGGATTCAGTATTTCCAGGGAGCTTTAAAACAGCATGCAAAAATTCAGCTAGATAGGTGAATTTGAAATTAAAAAATTCCTTATGCCTGGACTATTAAAGACAACTATATTTTGTGTCATGGAATTAAAAGTCATAACAAAAAATTTATTGTAACAAAAAATTAATTCATGTCATTTAATTCATCATTTTGGCATCATTTCTAGTAACATTTCTCTATATCGAAATTAGTAATATCGATATTCATGATTTTTAATCGTGAATTTTCTTATTAGGTTTTCTAAATGTCCTGAAACTAGAAATCAATGTATCAAAGCTGTAAGGCGGAAAAATTGGGAACCAACAAAATATTCTAGACTTTGGTTTAAACATTTTGAAAAATCCAGATTTGTTACTGGACTATCAGCGAGACGACTTAAAATTGATGCAGTACCAAAGTAAGTGTGCATATACTATATTTATCTACTCGTAATCCCAATTACCAGTTATAATATATACCAGTAAATGGCCCGTTGGTGTTGTGGCGGAGCATCTGTTTTCCAAGCTGTCTCGGAATCTATTTTCCTGGATTCGATTCCCGGTCGGGTCAATTTAGGAAAAGAACTTTTCTAAATTTAAAACTGAAACAGATAACTAATGCTGGCTGATAGCCAGAAAAGGTCACGTCACCACGCCAGCAGATTCGTGGTGAAAAGTAGTAGATATCTTATATAGGTACCTAATACTTTTGTCTGTTATTTCCGTAGGTGGCGAAAAAGAGAAAACCGTCTGCGCGTGGTAAAAAAAAACGTAGGTAGTTAGCCCAAAGATAAAGAAAAGGATGTAAATGCATGGTATCGAAATAGAAGACATTTTTACTACTCTCAGGTAAAGAGTGAAACTTTTAACAACGTTAGCAAAATCATGGGCGGTCGCGTTAAGACGTCTGAGAACTATTAGAGAGTTAAGAGAATGCAAGATGTATTATTTTATTCGTAAATTAAGTGATAAAGTTCTACGCAAATGTGTGCTATGTACCTAACATAGCAAAATCAGTAACAAAGATGTACATAAAATGATCCGAGATGTGACATTGCAAATTATGCACACATCAAATTACGGAAATATTTTTCAATGTTTGAATGAACACTATTTTATGTTATAACATAACATAACTTCACGCTGTATCCCCAACGGGGTAGTCAGAGAGGACGGAGCGCCAGGAGTCGCGGTCCTTACACACCTCTTTCGCTTCCTCAAATCTCAATCTCATCATTCTCCTCACACATTTTCGCCTAGGTATGCGAGTGCTTTTGACATTTCCGTCTGCTAACACTCTGGCTATTTGATCTTCATAAGTCAGCCTTGGTCTTCCTTGGCTTCTTTTACCACTCACTTTCGCTCTGTATATTTTCTTCGTCAGTCTTTCATCACTCATTCTTTCCATGTGCCCGAACCATCTAAGCATTCCTTTCTTCATTTTTACAATAACAGTGTTGTGCGACCCTGTCATACTGCGTATCTCATCATTGCTTATCCTGTCAGCAAGCGTGACACCGCACATATTTCTGAGAGACCGCATCTCCACAGCATTTAACATACTTTCACTCGATTTTGGGCATATCCAGGCCTCACTACCGTACAACAAAGTTGGCACCAACACCGCATTGTGGATGGCCATGTTATTATACACATGTAATGTTAATATGGGACGAGCCGTGCGAAGCGAAGACGAGTTCTATAAACTTTGGCCACTGTTATGACTAATGCAAGCCTGCAAGGAATAAAAATAAAAACATTTGTCGAATTTTTTATATTTTAATACATTAATTGTGATCTATCTCATGCTCTAGAGGACGAACTCCATCAATTATTGGATTGCAAGAACTGTCAAAATCTTCATTGTCAGAGTCACTGCTTTCGCTTTCACTATCGCTAGCCAAACTAATAATGAACGGTTCATCTAAATACGCATCTTTTACTCTGTATTTGTTTTCAATTTTTTTTACACGATCGCAATGTTTCCATTCTGTGACCGATATTCTGTCGAAGGCTTCTGTAATCATCTGGGGCATTTCAGTACTTGATTTTTCAATGTTCTTCTCTGCTACATTCCGTTTCATTGAGCTCCAAATCATTTCAATTGGGTTCAGTGATAAGGTGGCAATCTCATAACCGTGTGTCCACTATCTTTCATCAATTTTTCAATTTCGTATTCTGGCGCCGGTTTGGACCTTTTGATAAGTTTGTAAAGCTGTGGTTTTGTAAAACTTTCGTGGAATGTCACGTTCTTTTCAGTAAGCCATTGCTGCATTTCTGCTTTTCTAGAATTTGAATTTGAACACTTGTTCGTGCAAATACAGTGATATGGAGCATTATCTATTATGATTAATGACTCCTGATCCAAATTTGGGAGCAACTTGTCAGTCACCCATTTTTTAAAATTGGTGTTATTCATCTCGTCATGATAATCACCGCTTTTTGTGTTTGATTTGAAAACGAGTAAAGCATTATTGACAAAACCTGCTTCTCCTCCTTCATTGACGATTATATATCTATTTCCTTTAAAACTGGGTTCAGAACACCATGATCCTCATTACTTTGCCAACATTGTCCAGTTGTGTGCGAAGTGTGAATATATGTTTCGTCCAAATAAACTACAGGTTTCTTTTTGTCACTGCATTCATTTTCCTTAATTTTTTGCAAATAAGTCGCCCTCCATGCTGATATATCATTACGTTTAATAATAACTTTTCTATCAGATTGGGTCTTCTTGTATCGAAATCCTATTTTATGTAATATTTTACGTAGGGTCTCTCGGCTCCCTTTAAAATCAATTTCTTCTCGAAGAACATTGAGTAACTTCGGTATAGTGGGAATTTCTTTTCTAACTGAGTAAAATTCGTGAATTTGTCTTCTTATGACACCTAGATCACAGTCGTCAACTTCTATCTTTCCTTTTGTTCTTTTTTTTTTCCCAGGACTAGAAACTTTTGTCCTTGTTTCATCGGCCCGATTCATTTCATTTACCATTCGTCGCACCGACCTTTCACTGACACATGTAATCAAAAATATAAATGAGTATAGCTTCCGTTTAAGATTGTGACAATGACTGACCTACAAATCTGGCATCTACAAACTGAGTGACAGATAGAAGATTTTTTACTTTCATTAAGTGATATCATGTATCCTATTTTGAACAAATAATTTGAATTTGAACTACATGAAGAAACGTAGACGTAGAAACCTACAATACGTAGAAAACAAAATATTTTTTACTGGGTTAGGAAAAGCATCGTATAATAAATTATTTTTTTTTACATACGCTGGTATAACCATAGATGCACCCGATTTACGGATTCAAATATAAGAACTCTATTGTAGTGGCAGGAAAACAATGAAATAATTTGAAAACAAAATTATTTTAGTTTTAAATTATTGTAAACAAAAAACATCTTTTTTCCCTATCCATTCATGTCCCACTGCTGTTTGTTTGTTCAAAATATTGTTTTGAAATAGCTTTCCACTTTTTTTTACTATTTTATTTATTTATTTATTGGGTTTAGTTTAGACCCGGCAAAAGGGTGTTATCCCTATATAAGCTGGTAATACTAACCTGTAGTGGCAGCAACTCGTTCATATGCTTTTTCGAATGGTTTATTGGCGCTTGCTGGCGTTTTTCTTCATTCATAAAAGAAAGAACTAATAAAACAATGATTCTGGCATCGCTTTTTCATGCACCCGGCATGATATATGTTGATAAAAACCACAAAACACAAATAAAACACAAAGGAAGTCCGCACGTACATTTACAAACAAGGTAACAAACTGACAATGACATTTCAAAATGGCGACGTTTAGTTCCAGTTTCGGCCGCCGGCCGAGAAAAGTTTGTGGCACTGCAGCTTTTTATCCGAGAGAGCTCAAAGTTATAATTCAAACCGCCTCGTAACTTACTTTATCCCATTCTTATAGTTATAAAATTATCTTAGGTAGCGAATTAACATAACTTTTTCGTTATGAAGCGAACATTAAGATACGTAGCTCTTTCTGTGATATGTGACAGTGTAAATGTAACAATAGTACTCACCGTTAGTGTTGACCCGCCCGGAGAGCTTGTTCATCTCTCCGAGGAAGGCGGCCAGCAGCGAGCTCTTCCCCGAGCCCACCGTGCCCACCACCGCCACTAGTGAGGCGCGGCCCACTTGCATGTTTATGTTTTTCAGTATAGGCTCCGAGTCTTTATCGCCCCACGAGAAGTGCCCATTCTCTATCACCAACGGATTAGCTGGAGAACAAAAATGGAGCCATTTCGTTAAAATATTGAGTGATTTACTCAATCTGTCCATTTATTACTAAAAAATCTCCAGATACTAAGATCTAAGCTCGGAGTATGAATTCCAACAAATCAGAAGAAACAAACTGGAAAAGTATTTTATACTTCAATATGATTCGTAGAAAAATTGAAATCTCGGAGCTAGGAATGGTATATGCGGCTTGGAAGACATAACATATACTTTTACAGCTTTTACACTAACAGGTCGATCGGTTTAGGTCTGAGTAACACTTCGTTTGGCTATTAATAAAGATCTATTAAAGGCCTTCTAACGAAACTTACATGTTGTACAAGTAAGAAGTTTTCCTCAACAACTTGTTAGTAATGCAACCTGTGTTAAAAACTTATATTTGTATGACGAGTTGTTGGGCTGGACTCTCGTAAATTCAAAGTCAAGGCGATGTCAAGTTACAAGCCCTGAAGAAGCACGTCTTTTTATTTTTTCCATAGAATCGTATAAGTGCACTTATTTATCTGATTCTGTTATATCATTTTGTATCTTTTTATACAAAAGCAAAAGTCAAAATCTGCGTCTTGAGTCTTGTAACGATTATGGGCTCTCGACTATCTGCCGCCTAGACTTATCAGTGAGCGTCTTGCCTTAAGTGCCACTAGTAGTGTTGGGAGTGACTTTACTAGATGCATGTTATACTCGTCACATTTACAACTAATGGTCTCATTACGAGACGGAAAACACTTACATTCCTCACGGTCATGCTCGACTGCATTGTCGTCCAATTCATCACAATTCATGAACTTATTCAATCTCTTAATAGCGACTAATGTCTGAAATGTATGAAAAAAAATTTAAAATTGAAAAGTAATTCACATACTTACATACATACATAAAACAACATTCGAAAAAGCAAAAACATGCTCCTCCCTTCCGATTCATAAAAGTTTCCTTCATTTGCTTTGAGTTCGTTAACAACAATTTGATTTGGTTAATAATTTTGTTTACATAAAAGCATTAAAATTTATTATAGTACGAAATGATTCGATACGAATTGTTGTTATCTATTATAAATAATAATTTATATAATTTTAGACTTAAACAACTTAGTGTAGATGGGCACTAACTAAATACAAATTCCTGAACTCTGATTTTTCAAAATTCTCTTTAAAACTTACTTGCACGACATTTGATATAACATCAGGTAGAACTGATAGCGGGAAACGTAGTATGTTGAAAAGAGATAGCGCTACGAAAGCCCTCTCAGAGTCCAGCACTTCTGTGTCGTTTACCAGTACAAAGCATCCGAACGACATCAGCGACACCTAAGAAACCAGACCGGACGTGGGAAATTACTTAATATTCATTAAGTAATTTTCGTACGTTACGTTAATTAATGAATGCGTTGTAGCTTACGTTCAAGCTTTAGCGCTGTTTCAGAGTGTAACTAGGTTCTACGATTAGCTCTGTGCGATTCCATTTGTAATGCGAAACTGAAGTAAAGTAACGTTCAAGTTTGCATTGAGGCTTCTATTTCACTATACAAATATAATAGCTTTCAGAAAATGCTTTTTAAGTTTTTTTTTTATTATAAAAGAGGGGGCAAACGAGCAAGCGGGTCACCTGATGGAGAGTGACCACCGCCACCCATGAACACCCACAACGTCCGGGGAATCACGGGTGCGTTGCCGGCCTTTAGGGACAGATGGGGCGAGGGGGTGATAGGCCACCGGCACTCTCACTCACCGAACGAAACACAACAGCAGTAGATGCTGTTATTTCACGCCGATATTCTTTAAGAGGGTGATATTTCACCGGGCGAGCTGGCCCCATTCGTGCTGCAATGCAACATGGCTTTACCACATACAATAGTTAACAACTAAAGACTAGAGTTTTTAAAGTTAATAATGTTACGGACCTTATGCTTAAGGAATAAGGTCGATTTTTAATGGAACTAGAAACGTAACTTTTAGTGCTTATATCTCGAGACCTAGGCTTTGCAGAGTTCTAAAAACGCATTGCTAGGTTTAAGGTCTACTATCGAATGGTATAAGTTAAATTAAGAAAGAAAAACAAAGTTGCACCTCGAATATTCCCGAGCGATGACGTGTCATATACCTATGACTCATGCAAATAGGTGGCGTCGAGAACAATGTCGAATTACTGTTAGCGAGCGTAATCAACTAGAAAGTTCCACCCTCTTTATTTATATGCGTTATTATTACTACCATTCGAGTTTACTCTAAAAGTTTCCACCCTCATTTTTATCGGACTATAAATAGAGCTCCATGTCCGCTGCCGAGTCAGTTCACACAGGTGCGGAAAGCTCCCCTGGCGACGCCTTGAGCTCGAGATCCGCCCTCCATACGAGGTATCCCTCGGCTGGAGGAACCCTCAGGCGGTCGACCATCTGGCAGGGCGCATTCAGCGCTCGCCCCAACGCGACCTGTGACGCTGTAAAAGCCACTAGGGCTAATAGCAGAGGGGTTTTGTTTAGTCGGTTCGAGTCCGACACTCCCCAGTCGGCGTAGTCCGCGGTGATTTAATTTCGCCTCTCAGAAACCAAGAAAAAAAAAGCCGAGTCAGAGTTTCTCAACTATCGATCGAGGCGACATCAAGGCCACTACAACGACTACTGCGACGACCTTGGATAGAAGAACTGCAATTCGGGAACGTTATTGAGTGAAGCCTGTACCTTCGGTGACTACTACGCGAGTACCTACTTCGAGGGCGACTACGAAGTTCGCGTGTTCTTGACATCTGCTTGTACGAAGGAAAATAAACTCTTTGCACCCTTAACCGGCATCTTATTACCCTCAGCTCGTAACAATAAGATGGTTCTTCCGAATGCACCGAAGTACAAAGAGAGCATGGTTTAAAAGCTAGTTGTTTCATCCGTCGCGATGTTTGAAAAAGACACACTACGAAAAAAAGAGATAGCGCCGGCTCACTCGCACCGTCCGTATCGATTGGCTCATCCCCCGCATACTTTACGCCGTCTATTGACTCAAGCAAGCAGCAAGCTAGCGAGAACGCGATAACATCGTACGAAAATCGGTGGGCGGAAATTTCGTAAAACGTATACCAGGGGATGTGTTTTTAAAAAAAAACCTTATTATGAAGGAAATGTTGGTTTTTTAGAATCTCCATTACATTTCCGAGCTTTCTATTAGGATGTTTTTTTCTTTTACAATTTATGAGTACATTATAAACGGCCAATTTTCAGGTATATGAACACTGACCATTTTTGACCTGTCAAGTGTATCAAGTTCGTAAAAGTATTTGTTTTGTATAATAATGTGACATATCTCTAAAAAAAAGTAATTTTATGTTTATTTCGAAATATGAACAGAAATGAAAAATTACAATCTAGAAACAATTGAAATGAATTTCTAAAAATATCCTCACATACAATTTTGAAGTTTTTAAGAACGCAACCATTAAAACGCATCTAATATGGATGAAATGAGATCCCATCAAAAACAAAAAAATGTAAAAAAATGCCAAGTCTCGCAACGCAGTTCTTCCACTAAAAAAAGTTGTGAGATTTCACGTAAAACCAAGTCAGTTACTTTAGTTAGTGGAAGCACCTATTCAATATCTTTGTTATAAATTGTTATTTAATCAATTGCCTATCAGTATTTATAGTGACCGTATCAATATTAGACATCTTTATTTCTATAATAAATATAATGACTTGGCAACCGTTGTTCTAGAGTAAGTCAACTATGATTTAGTACATTCGATATTTCAATTGCGTGAAAAAATATTTTATTAAATTTGACCAACTTCTGCTGTCCAAATTTGTTTCTCCCGATACAATGAAATGCCGCCTGCATAAAACTGAGTCAATCTGCTTTAAAAAAAGAAATAGTTGATTTTACTAATTTTCTTGGAAAACTCACGCTTGACCAAAAAACCGATAATGTCAAAATCATTTTCACAAAAAAAAAACCTAATGATTGCTAAGTCTGCTCCCTTGTGTCTCTTATGGATTCGGATTTCCTCATACTGTCCCGTTCAAATTCGAAATCATTTTTTCAAAACTGAATTCTAAAAATGTCATTGACGTCAATAAATCTACTATCGCGTTGTTGCGGACTCCTTTTTGCACAGTAGCTGGTACTAGGCGTAACTGGCCGGACAAAAAAAAAGACAGATAAACTAACTAAGAAAGTGAACCAAATTTGTGTACAACCTTATATCTGCAGTTGGAGAGTATAGAAGAACGTGTCTTTCAACTGCAAAATTAAGTTTGTTTTTGAATCCGACTCATATTTCTTTGGTAAATACATAACACAAATACATTGTATGGTGGTAAGGAACCCTCGGAGTGCAGAGTCTGACTCGCACTTGCCTGTTTTTAATTCTATCGATACCAATCAATAGTACTTACAACTTAATGTTAACAACGCAAAGCTCTAGAAGTAGCGTGGCACATGTTATTTAATAATTGACTTTATTTTCTTGTTGTTAGGTCCAACTATAACTGTATGATATCCATTTTTTGAACTCTGGTTTTAGGAAAATAAAGTGGTATGTCAGGCACTTGTAACAGGCATTGACGTGACACACATATATTTTCTTATAGAAAAAAATATACATTTTCATTTAGTCTTAATTTGGAGCTTTTACTCGATAAACATCAACGTCCCTAAAAATAGACAATAAAAGTTGGTGCGCCAAAACATTGCAGCAAGATTGAATGAGGCACACCAACGTTTTTTTATATATCTTCATGAATGCTAATTTGTGGCAGTAATTTTAAGCTGTTTCTTTATAGTTACGTTAACGATGCAATAAATTCACCGGTAGCGAGGGTATAAAAAGTATATGCTATCGGTTGCGCGCAGGCACACAATGATTTCTATCATTAATTCTGTAAGTACTAACACTTTAAATCCATTCTAACCTGTTACACGATAGGCTGGAGTTATTGCATTGCACTCTCGTACCATTGTTATTGTGCGTGAGTGCTATTATTCGTTAACGTTATACAATAAAGTTAATATTGACCGAATTATGAAGGTATTATAAGATCGATTATTAACTAAATTATATATGGTTTTAAAGCAAGTCACATGACAATAAATAACATTTTTAATTTATGTCAATAAACACAACAAGCGGTACTATTAATAGATAAACGATATCGATATCACAAACGAGTATTATCGTGTATTATTGAAATAATATAGAATTGCTGATAATCCTTTTTAATTGCAAACAGATTTGAAATGACAAATGTAAACACTGTCTTAAACAACTTGTCGTTAATGATTGATATGATTGATATTTTATATTAGTACTAGGGTCGCCCTGTGGTCGAAATTCGACCGTAAATATAAACTTATAAATATAAGCCCTTTGGCGATATCTCTACTCTGTGCGACTGTTAGATAGGAGGAGGTTACGTACATGCGATCACATACTATTACGAGTTTGAACTTACAGTCTTTTTGACATTGGCCATATGAACATAAACAATGAGTGATTTATTTTATTTAATGTGTTTCTAATGCATATTATATAAAAATATTAATTTTCTCCTGTCGTTCTCCATATAAACTTTAAGTGTACCAAATTTCACACTCCTCCGTCCGCACAATTTTCTTAAAAAGGTAACCAACATTTTCGCTTCACGTAAAAGTATATAGATATGTACATACATACATATCTTCACCCTGTATCCCTAACGGGTAATCAGAGAGGACCGAGCGCCAAGCGTCACGGTTTACATACATACTTCTATCGCTTCCTCAAATCTCATAATTCTCTTCACAGATCATTCTTTGTCTGCTTTTTTTTACAATTACTTCAATTGTGTGATTAGGTTTATACTATGGATACTACATAACGAACTACAGGAGCTCCCAGTAACAACCAGACTCCAAGCCAATTTAAAAAGGTTCGTTTCCTAAATTGACCTGACCCGAAAAGTACCCAGGTCCCTCCTCACTTGAAGTTTGAAATACAAACGCCCTACCACCGCGTCAACGGGCCAGTTAAAGTCAAAGTCAAATCACTTTATTCAAGTAAACCCAATTACAAGGTATTTTTGAACGTCAAATCTACTTTAGTTCGGTTCAAAGAGAAGAGAAAAGAAAACCTGGACACAGAAGAACATTTTACAAAAGGATATTCACTATAGTCGCTATTATCACTCATTATAACTCAGCTTTAACCTTTAAAAAATAAAAATTATTTCTTAACAAAACTACATACATACTTATTCATTTTGCTGATTTTATTGACGTTAACGAAAAAAATCCATTCTTTGCCGTTTATAATGTCTACGTGGCTAACAATGTGACAGTACAATATGAAAAACAATGAAATGGAACAATTTCCGTGGTTTTCCATAAAATTATCATATGTCCGACTACATTGTTTTTAGCATAGTCCAGTTAAGAGTGAAGCTGCTATAAATTGTGTCACGGCTAGTGCCCATAACAAATTAATTTTGATTTGATCAGTGGTAGCAGCTACTGATGCGCTACGACGAAAATATAGTATTATATGCTATTGTAATCATATTAAATTTAAATCAATTTTAGGCGTACTTTATAGTAAAAAAAATGGTCTATAAATAATCACATTAATCTCTTCAACTGCGCTATTAAAGCGAGATATTTACAATTTTAAAAATAACATTGAAAATGAATTAAAGAATTATTTTATTACGAAGCTAGATTGAAATCCGATTGAAGCATCTGCACTGTAAGGTTCTCAACCTTGATGGTCCACCGCCTACTTCGACAATTTTTTTTTCTAGGACCCGCAATTTTTTTTTATTTACCGTCTGTCACGAATCGCGAACGTATCTTACGTATGACTTATATAGTCGTAAGATACGATATGACCCCCTTATCCTATTTCTGACTTTAAAGAAGAATATTTCAATGAGAACAATAAAACGCATACTTAATTACATTCACAAGTATTTTTATTAACATTCAAAAGACATTAAATTTATAACTTATCTAATGAGAAGGTTGAAGTTAATGCATTTTAAGGAGTTTGTTAATATCAGGCTCGATTTTAATTAAGAACAATCGTAAGTCGTCGCGTTCAGTAATATGGAGCCGATTTTCTACATTTAAGTTACCAACGTTGCTACAGCACTAAATCAACGTTCAGCTGCATAGGACGATGGGAATGCGATCAGAAATCGTTGAACAATCGACCATAATCCTGGGGTACAGATGTGATATCGGCTTCTGGAGCCAAAATTCTTTGTAGCCATTCTTAAATTTAATGTTTAATTCCTCATTTGTCGTCAGTTCTATTAGTTCTTATAATTTAGATGATCCTGCTGTGTTGACATTTGAAAAAGGATCCAAAACCCAGTCTGTTATGGTCATTCTTAAAATAGCCTAGAATCGTTCCTTGAAATCACTGTGGAGATTTTCCAAATGTTTACATTAAACAAGCAAGTCGTCGTTCTTAAATGATGCTGCTGATAAAGGGAAGTTATTAAATTCCCGTATGCCGATATTTCTTTTGAATAATAGCAATTTGGATGTGAAAACAGCAACGCTATTTTTCCTATTAATCAAGTTTAAGTTCTCAATTGCGCGCGATAATGCTAATGAAAATAAAATGAACTATCACGGCCTTTTTGGAAACATGTAACACGCATCAACATGAATAAGATAAACATAATACCCGGCGCGGAAGTAAAGCCTAGGCGCCGCGCGGGAGCAAGGGCGACGCGGGAGCAGACTGCGGGTCGGGGACTGCGGGGTTCAGTTGTGTCGTCGCATGTATACTCACTCGCTGAGTCCCGAATGCCCCGAAGATACTGAGCATGTTAGAACAAACACAGATAATACTGTCAATTTTTGCAGCATTGCAAAAATCGTGGTATTTAACAAAAACTTGTTATACAAATATATTTTTTTGATATTTTTAATTAACAGGCTATTCTTAACTTCACCTGTATTTAAATGAGACATTTCACTTGAAATCGAAAGATTTGAAAATTTTTAATTTAAATAAAAAATTAAAAATTTTAATATCATCCAATTTAATGTAGATCTGAATGTAATGAAATCTATCAGTTCCGTTTTCATCCACTTCCCGAACTACCGAAATATGTGAATTTTTCCACTTTATAAAAATTATTACAATACATACAGTAACTAAAATTTACCAAACATTAAAGTTTACTTTAGTACGTGATTAGCATGATTTTTTTTGTCTTTTTTTTATTACATTTTTATTTATACTATATATTTTTTTAATCTGGCCACGCTCCCTCTGTGGTATCTTAACGTCCTCTAATTATCTCTGGGTCTTCTAGCCCCCCTAAAAGTCTCAAACGGCCGCATTGGGGCGTTATGAACCACGTTGAGAACCTAGGCTGTATACAATCTTAAGTACAAAAACCAGTTTAGCGTAGACTGCCACACTAACTGTAGTCTCAACGCACTCGCGTAAAGCTGGTTTATGTTTATCTAATTTATGAATTATCATTACAAGTAAATACTTCTTTAAATGTGGGTATAATGTAACATTTCTGCATGCATACATGATAATATATCTACTGTATTTAGTGTTTTCACGCATGAGCCACGCACATCGCAGACAAACTTATATAAGTTTTGCGAGATGTGTTTTTGTTTTTTCTGTATTATATTTTATGCAACAGTAAGTAAATAAACAAAATTGGCGATATATTGACGTTGGCATTAAGTGACGATAAGTTGAAGGTACCAATTGTGCTCGGGTCTTCTAAAAGGAAATTTGATGTGAAACATGTATTGACGCGCCATTGTGGTTAGTACGACACGTATGCCATGCGTGACGGCCAATGGCATGACGCTCTTTCAAGCCATTATGCCCCCTCTCAGCCACCGCTCTCTACTCGCTAGTGTGCGTGGCGCGTATACCTCATATTTTTTATTGCTTTCTTCAATTATAAATTCCTTTTTAATTGCTCCAATACATTTAATTTTCTACACAATTTTTAGGGTTACGTCTTACGTACCATGTTATAGATATTTTACAAAACCCTCTGTGCGCGGGTTGAGCTCGCACTCGGCTAGTTTTGTTAACTTTTTGTTAGCTGACTAACTGTGCCTGCGATTGACTCCGCGTGAGCTTAATTCATTAATAAATTATGATGAAACATACACAGATTGGAATAGAAACGTATCCGAAGTAAGCGCTCCGTATATAAACTAAAACTATGCCAAGTTGTAGGTATAATATTTGACGATTGACGATTGTGACGAGCGCAAGAGATACAGAGAAAAAACATCAAGCGAACAGGCAAAAATAAGGTTTTATTTTTTGATTCCGTTGTTGGTTAAGCGCCAAAACAGAATCGGCTCTATAAGAACACTCTCTTTGGGTAGGTTAGGGTAGTATGCCGACCAAAACGCGCGAGCCGAGCGAGCGAGCGAGCGAGGCCGGCGAAGCGCCAGAACAGAATCAACTCGTTAAATTTGCTTGGTTAATCACAATAAATTGCAAATATATAATTCTACCACCGACACTTCAATAATACACCTCATTATGTATAAAACCACGATAGCAGTAGAGAGTAGTTTATCTAAAGTACGTCCGTTTAGATTTTTTGCATCTTATACGGGTAGAAATTCCCAAGAACATTCGGTCGCTAACTTAACTAAGCAGTGTTGTAATTGAACCAATAAAATAATTTGTCCTCTTTGCTGTTGGATCCGGTGGTCTTTACAGCGTTACAGGTCGTTTTGGGGCGAGCGCTGAATATTGTTATTTATGTGTCTCTGCGTCAATAAATATAATTTGTAGTGGATAGGAATATGTGCTTATTTAATTCTTACCAAAAATGGTGTACAAGTCCACATAAATGAAGTGGCTGAATTAAGATACGCAGTTTGTTTCAGTACATTCATCTCTTTGTTTCTTATTTTCGATATTTGTTCTTCAAAACTTGGTTCCCATGCATACATTTTAAGAACCTGTAAATGTTTTTTTATTACTGATAAAATTTTCTGTAAGTACATAATGAGTTCTTAGAAAATATTACAATAATTAATATAGCTATGTATACATAATATATAACACACAAATATCCGTATTCGTAAGGGATAGTTATTTCATACTTTTCAGTGTTCTTTTTTGAAGTCGGTGTAATTTTTTTAAAAGTTTTTTTATTTCTCCCTTTTGAGTGATTTGGCCTAAATTAATATCTAGAGCAGGTCTACAATTAGTTTATTTTCTAATTCTGGAGCGCAATATGTTAACTTCCATTCTATCGAGAAGCACAAACCGTGAGCTTTCACAATAAAGGATGCGAACAGATCGAACATGGGCGCATTATGGCCATTATCAATATCATCAATATAATATCATATCAATCAGTTATAAAAGAACAGTGTAAAGGGTGCATCATAATTACACCCTAGCAGTATTCTTACAATCCGAAGACGACAGCCACCAGCCGTATTCTCTGTCCGCCACAAGACTGACTCTACTGACTGAATTTATTATATCACAGCCAATTTATATCTTCTCCCTACTTTACCATTATATCATACTACCACTATACCATGTGGGGACAACGATAGTTAACAAATGACAAACAAGAGAATCGTCAATATAAATAACCAGGTCGCGTTATTTGGTGTATCTTCGAAATCAAAGCTTCAATACCAGTGAAATTTCAATGGGACCAATCTGGAAGTGTATCCTTTCTAACAAAAAAAGAATTTCCAAATCGGTTCATAAATGACGGAGTTATGAGGTAACAAACATAAAAAAATTAAAAAAAACACAACCGAATTGAGAACCTCCTCCTTTTTTGGAAGTCGGTTAAAACAGTATTTACATACGGTAACGGGCAATAGCTCGTGGCCTATACGAGTATAATAAGCCCTCGACCTTTGAGCTCTTGACCAACCTGCCCGAGAAGACAAGCAGCTGGCATATCTCATAATTATGTATTTACATTTCCCCCAGACCAGCGTGGAAACATGCAAAAAAAGTATATATTTGTTCGTCATAACAAAAAGACACCTAATAGTAAGTTAAAGTTAGGATAATTTATAAAGAGTTCAATCAATCATTAAGACAGGACCTGCACAATGGCTAGAAACTCATACATCATAAACACTATATCATGAAAACCATATTAACATTTCAATATGAACTCAATTTTGGACCTGGCCCTAATTTTTACTTTTTTTTGCATACACGTAACTACCACACTGTGTTATCAGGACAGAATCCAATATGATAACTATTACTATATGAGCTGTTAAAGCGACCTGGGAGCCAATTCTCGCGTAATAGACATTTTATCTATGATAGATATATATCGAAAATCGATATTTTATCTATGGAAAGCTTATTTGTCTATTCTCGGAATATCACTTGCGATATATGTCGAAGGAACGTCGTTCGACTTACATCGACTGGCCTCTAACATTCGATATAATTAATTTCTATTGCTACACGGTAGATATCGGTCTTTGAGTGACAAAAAATTTGGTATTATTGGACATATTATTATTTTTTTTAAATTGTAATACATATAAGTATATAAAGAAAAATCAAATACAATTGTAATAGATGATTTGGTGGCTGCCTATATTATTGGAACTCTTGAAGAGGCGACAGCTGCCGCTTCTTCAGTTTCAAGACATGCTAGCTCTATTCGAAGAAATGCGTCAGATCCTTTTGAGATGACTGAAGTTGAGTTCAAGAAAATGTTTCGACTAAATAAAGAGTTAACAATAGACAATTATCGCGGTCTCTTCTCTCGTTTTTGCTTTGACGTGAAAAGTTACGTTTCATTACTACATTAACGAATCATTATAAAATAAATAATAACTGTTTTAATTGTACAGTTGTTTCCAAACTATTCGTTATTCATAGAAATACGAAAATTAAAGATAGTACTTAGTTTTATGAATTTAAAAATAGATATTAATAATGACTGAAACCGTAATTTAAGATCTCGAATTTATGTTGTCACAGTCGAGAAAAACGGAACGTAAAAACTTCTTGAGTTGGTAGTATTGTGATAGATATGCGTAGTCTCCTGCGATATATATGTCTATTGTGTGCGAGAATTGAATTTTAGTTATCAATAGATATTTTTCCTTCGAAATGATATTTTTACATTCGATAATTTTGGATAGAAATATATCTATTCGTGATATTTTGTCTATCGTGTCAAAATTAGCCTCCTAGTCTGATAAATTCATAAATAACCCAATGTGGGTAGAAGGAAATCTAAATTCAGACGATATGATGTAGAATATTAACATAGATCGTACACATTCTGATGCAATCTGATACAAATAATACATTTACATACATTCATTTTCGCGCTGTATCACTAACGGGTTAGTCTGGGAGGACGGAGCGCCAAGCGTCGCGGTCTTTACATACTTCTTTCGCTTCCTTAAAAACTAATCATTCTCCTCACACATTATATACAAATAATACACTAAATATTTATCATTTTTTTAAGCACTTCGTTAGCTTCACTTATTAATAGATCGAAACGAGTTAGAAAATTTTAGACTGCAAGCAGTTGTCCTGTTTTTGAAATAGAAAATGCGACCACAAGGCATTTTTTCTTCTTTGCAGAACGTAAACAGATAGGTAATATAAGCAGCGAAAGGATTTGAATTATAATACTTTAATAATTGACAATTTCAAATGGACTTTTAAACACAACAAACATACAAACTACCAATGAAGTAATTGTTAAGAAACTGCATGTATAGGTACCTATATACCTCTATAACAGAATCCTGTAAATGCTTTTGTGAAAACAATTAAACCATTGCTAGATATTATTCATGAAAACGTGTTCAATATGTCATTAGATTTATATTTTAATGAATTCTCTAAAATGAGATTTTTTCTACTTTCTACGTCTATTTTTTTTAAACTTTGCTTTCTGCCACGGAAATGTAAAATATATAAATTTCTGTATAAGTCTATATTGTATGTATATTCCTATCTATAACATACCTTAATACCATTGAGGACTTCATTCATGAGTTTAATGCGTTCGTCTTTAAATTTCATTTGTCTGATTTGTAGAGTTTGTGCCTTGTTAGCTACCAGTCCATTTATGGGTATCAGCACAATCATCACAGCCAAGCCCGCAAGCACTGATGGGCCTAGCACATCCCACAAAAAGTAGAGAGCCAAAGCTATTTGTAATGGTGCCGACCATATCATGTTCAAATAAGCTGTTAAATCAAGAAATCTGAAAAATAAATAATAATCTTTTTATGTCAAGTTTTATCATTTCCAAATCGACCGAGACATGAAAATGTACGTAGAAATATTATGTACAATTTATTAGTAATTATACAACAACTTTGTATTTTTTTTAAATATATAATGGCAACTACCCATAGATAATTTTTGCCAACGACTTGTTTCGATAAGACACTGTACAATATGCTAAAAATGTTGAATAATTTTTGTCCAGGTAAAATTCCAGAGTGACGATTCAGTTGAGGACCTAAAAACAAACAACACAAACATTGAACAAGCACATCACAAGTTAATTGGTATTCTACATAAAAAATATGCCATACTGTGTTAATAATAGATACATAAAAAAAAATAAAACGATTTCAAAAAAACACTGAAAAGTACAAAATAACTATCCTAATTAAAACTCAAGTACGAAAATAACTTTAAAATACGATACAAATACCTATATAATGAAATACCCCGCTTTTAGTGATGCTTATATGTCGAAACCTAAGCTTTGTAGGACTATGACCTAAAAACGCATTGCTAGGTTTAAGGTCTACTATCGATCGGTATACGAGACATAAGCACTAAAAGTTGCACGTGACGTACCATTTGATAATCCATTTCACTGTTTCAACATAAGGTACAATCGTAGAAATATATACACAGACAAATCGAGTGGCTCCTCCTTTTTTGAATAAACTTAAACTTAATAAAGCTTGAAAGGAATTACAATAAGTAGGGTGTCAATATATAAGAACTAAGAAAGGTATCAAAATTCGTACGCAAAGGAATAAAAGGAGGAATATCACTACATAGGTAATAGTTTAGTGTTGAACAGAAAGTATGGTCAACTGTGCCATTTTCTAGTTCACACTCACACAAGAAGTAATCCCGAATTTTAGTCAGAAAGATTGGTGAACAAATATGGCTGAACCAAAATCGGACAATAGTGGAAGTAATGTGTTTACTAACAGATAGGAGTTTAAAAAACCGCGGTTTGACCGGTACTTTGGGTTGAATGTCCCAATATTTCTTGCCTTTGTTAAATCTAGAAGAATACCAAAACAATCCGAACTTCAGGGAGCGATCGATTTCTGGAGAAAACAACCATGTTGCAATTAGATGGTGACAACGATTAACCATGTCCAGAGAACCATGTTTTTAAGTAGAGCAAAACGCTACTTAACCGACTAGAAGAATCCGAAATAGATGAAGAGGAAACATAAAGAGCAATATCATTAGCGTATTGGAGAACATCACAAAAAGAGTCAATGGATTTATCAAGGCCATGTGTGTTGGCCATTAATATTTATATTGATTTTTGCCTTGAGAATTCGGGCCACTTTTTATTTATAGCAAAGTGACGTACCTATCAAAATAAACCAGTAGCCTCTGCTCTGTTTCAGCAACAGGGCAACCTTCTTCTGTACGAGGTTGAGCACAACGGTAACACCGGGGTTTTTACCTACGCTGAGCTTTAACATGTCCATACTATTGCTGTGCTATTGCATTGGGTAATTGGTACACCTCAACATTAATGGCTACATTGAAACAATAAATTTTAGAGGATAAGAGCTGTCACTTAAAACTAATGACTACTGCCTGAGTTGGGAACCGCTCCGCAACACCATCTTTAATTTTTTTTCTATTTAATCTACGTGCTTTTACAACTATACCACAATTACTAGGACACTCTAAACCAGATACTAATCCTTCCATTGACCAGTCTAAAGGGATATATTTTATAATTCAAAATCAAAATCTGGATTGACATAAACGTGCTGTACAGATGAGAGCGGAGAAATCTTTTTTTTTGACTCCGCATTTCCATTAAGTGAACAATTATTGCGACTTTTCTAGCTCTAGAATCAGACATTTCTATATCAACAGAAATGGCTTGGGAATGCGATGCGACTATTTCATGAGGAGACGGCCCTCCACCCGTCAAGCAGATCGTCCTCCCCTGAACTCTATATTTAGACGAAAAATAATAATACTAAATAAACCCTTCACAAATAGACAAAAACACAATTGTAGGACTCAACAGAAATATTTAAAACAAAAAAAGTAAATAACGTGTGTCAACCAAGACAAACCGAAGCAATCAAACTTCGTATTCTTTGCGTATTGATAATTCAGAAATATCATGTCATTTTAATTTTAAATGATATCTTCAGATATCTTCTTCGACACAATTTTTAGTGTTCCATTCTAAAATTGAAAAAAGGAACGCTAATTTTTTATGAAGTATTTTAGACAATGTAATTGTAGAAATGTATACAAAATTATCAGTGCTTTTACAGGGAAATTAGTGCATTCAGTCAAAGATTTCGATAAAAAAAGCTTACCTGTGAGCATCCACAGCCATCAAGTTGACAATTTCACCTACGGTGGACTCTTTCCTTGCCGAATTAGACATTCGAAGTGATTTCTTGTATATGGCGCTGGTGAGCGCTGTTCGTATCCTCATGCCCACGACGTACATTGTGGTGAAGTAGTGAGCTAATAGCATCGTCTGAACGGTAGCGCACACTAAGAGGGCAACGGTGTACAGATATCCTTTCCATACCGGTTCATCGCTTTTCACAAAACCTATTAACAGCCTATAAGAGAAAATGGACAGAAACAATAGTTCACATTCAGAAAGCACGGTTTAGTTGACTTACAATTTCATAGCTTTACTTATACTATTTAAAAAAAATACTTTGAAATTGTTTTTGTTCACTGTTATTTTCATGAGATTAAAAAATTAGAAGTGAGCTCATCGATAACTACTTTTAAAAGCAAATATTGCGTAATTGAAAGGTTCGAATCATAAGATTACCATATTTCTTGTTGTTGTATATTTGCAAATCAATTCAAAGACATCCCGCTCGAGAAAGAAAGTGTAATTCTTGGCTTTACATTCCAGTCTGTGAGTAGAAGTCCTAAGGGGTACAATAATAAATAACAATAACAAGAGAGCAAAATAATATTTTTACGGCGAGGTGCTATTTTGGATCCAGAGTGCAGCGAAGGATTCTAGAGAATCTCGAGCGCAGCAAGGGATTCTAAAGTAGACTCCTGAGCGCAGCGAGTTATTCAATATAAGTCACCAGAGGTAAAAAAAAAATTTCACTACCGAGTGATACACTCTATGCATGTATTTAAACTGTCTTCAAAATTAGTGAAAATGAGGACAAAATTGCTATTATATAATTACTATATAAAAATATAAACTACAATTAAAAGTTACACCTTCTTTAAAAATATCTATATACTAAAAAAATGGATGAAATCTATGAGTTCGTCCGGCTGTTCTATCCAACCGATTTACTTATTTTTTTTTAAATGAGAGGTATTGATGCACAGATTTGTCATCAAGCATTGGGAATCACCTAACTTTCATCCTTCTCAAGTTATATAATATATATAATGTGCAACAACAGAAAGTTTATTAGTTTGTTAGGCTTGGTACCGACATCAGTAACTGACAAATTTTATCATATAGGTATGTGCATCGTATTTATAAAGTAATTTTTATTGTACTTAAGTTTTGATTCGTAAAGGAAAGTTATTTTGTACTTTTCAATGTTTTTTTTTGAAGTCGGTTTAATTTTTTTCTTTAAATTTTTTGGGTAGAAAAGTTTCACTATTCACAATAGCGGCAGCCAAGTTCGATGCGTAGCGACGTTTCTACGTATTATTATTAATTTACTAGTCCTCTCCTACTACCCCGTTAGGGATACAGCGTGAAGATATGTATGTATGTATTATTAATTTATGTTCATTTATTAATTTTTGGTGGTCCAGTAGTCCGTGTGTAATAATAATAAATGACTGAATGCGCCTTAATTATCTTAATCTTAACAAATATTATGAAAAGGTAAAGTTTATAAGTTTGGATGTAGGAGGTAATCTCCAAAACTACTCATCCAATTTCAAAAATCATTTTACCAATATTTAGAATGGACTTTCGGGGTGGACATAGGCTGTATATTATCCTGATATCCATGCGGACGAAGTCGTGGTAAACATATAGTAATTTATAAACTCGTATTAGGCGCATGTTTTGTGCATATGTGAAAATATGAATAATTACGTGTTCTTCCAAGAAGTCCTATTTAACTCCAGTAAAGCCTACTATTACATTACTGGAGGAGTATTAGGGACGTAGTGATCAGATACAAGTACATAATATTATTTCACGTGTTTGTCTTTCTTATAAAGGATTTATATTAAAATGAAAAGACTAAGAGTTTTTGACATACATATAGAAATAGAATATAAAAAATAGTTATTCATTTATTATTTATTTTACGTGTTTGTATCTTTCTTATATCTCTTTTTACAGAATTGATATTAAAATGAGAGAGAGTTGGATAAATATTCGTAATCTTGTAACCTATAGCCTCATAAAACAACGAAGAAGAACTAAGTTGTTAAAACGATATACTCTAGAAATATTTTCTTTAACTGTTACACTTACTTCAATAACTGAGGTGAGAGAAACATCAATACGTCGTTGAATAATTTTAAAAAAGACCCAAAAATAAATTGTCCTCCAAATGCTAGACAAAGTACCGGTAAAATTGAGACAGGTTTATTTTTCTTTTCTGGTTTAATGTTAACACTAGCTGATGTTTTATTATAACTCGCTTGGGTACCGTTGTAGCTGTGAAAAAATATAATCATACATTATTTTCGTAAATAATAATGACAAAAGATTTCTTATAATCCTCAACAAGTTGTCAATTTTACAAATTGTGGTGAAGACAAGATGACAGTTATAATATAGTACCTGGACGACGGAGCATTACTGTTTAAAAAAAAAACTTTTGACCACATTGCAGAATTCAAACCCGCACACTTCAGCATGATAGTACTATACTCTAGCCACTGTGCTATTGGG
The DNA here is from genome assembly GCA_907165235.1 of Zeuzera pyrina. Lineage (NCBI taxonomy): Eukaryota > Metazoa > Arthropoda > Insecta > Lepidoptera > Cossidae > Zeuzera > Zeuzera pyrina. The sequence continues at coordinate 17,682,968 of OU015625.1, read as the reverse complement.
AAGCTTAAGTCTGTTGCAAATTGCAAAAACAGCACACAAATTCACATTTTGTTTGATTTTATTTGCCTCACTTCCTAATACAGGCTGTTTGAAGTTATGAAGTCTATGCTTTTATCATTATCCTTTATTTTATTTCCTTATTGTAAGTACATTATTACAGTGATATGTGTTTTAAATAGGCACTTGTTGCAAACTGAACTTAGACGTATTATAACAACTTATTAAAAAAAAACAAAAAAGGTCTGACCGCATTGCAGGATTCAAACCGGCGCACTTCGGTGTGGTACTTATACTTAACCACTGTGCTGTTGAGAAGGTAAACTCTTGTGCTCAATTAAAAACGTTTAGAAGTTCAGAGTTCAGAAGTTCTAAGTGTGTGAAAGACGGAGAAAACGATTTTTCCCAGAATTGAGATCTAGCTAGATCGATTTTTCGCTCCAACAACTCCTACATTGTAAATTTCATCGAAATCGCTCAAGCAGTTTTCGAGAAAGCTTCGAGAATATATTGCTCGTTTAATATAATAGTAGATACTGTATTATAGCTTAATTTGATTAAAATTAAAATTATAAATATAACTTGATTAAAATAATACAGTTTATTTAAATTTTTTAATCAATCTATATTTATAATCTTTACCACTGCTAAAGACCAACTGGTCTTTAAAATTAAATTTAAAATGATTACTCACATTTTTCGTTTTCTAAGTGACCTTTCCCAAAATTTTTCGAAGCGGGGTACGACTTCTTTTGAAGAGTCTTGAGGTTTCAAATCCCATAAGTCTTTCTCGGTTAAGCTTCTACGGAATCCGGTTAACGCGAGTGGATCGAACCAGCCGAATACCAGTCGGCTCGGGAACCCTGCTCCATTTTCTGGACATTGGTTCTATTAAATAATTAGTGATTAGTAAACACACATACTTACATAAATTATGACCATTTCCCACTCGAGGTAGACAGAGCATCAATACGCAACAAAATCACATCTTGTCGCCAGTTTAAGCAGTAAGGTTAAGAGATGGAAATGTGTAATTCGATACTAGTCAATCGCCTACAGAAATTGCGAAGTCCTTTATATCCCTAGGCAGACTGTTACGACCTGTTGGGAAATGAAGCAGCTGATTCATTGCTTTTCTTTCTCTGACACACCAGCGTGGAAGTAATAATAGCATGCATCTGCTCTCTGATTGACTGACCGATAACGGACAGCCCAAACCAGTAAATACAAAAACTTTGATTATTATAGAAACACTAGCTGTACCCGCGACTTCGTCTGCGCGGAAAATTTTTTCGTGGCTTTCCCGGATTAGGTTAGATTATATGTACCTACATGTGCATAGTATATTTAGAGATTGTTTCTGAAAAAAGTCTACGTCTAGCCTACGTCTGTCTCCGGGCACATACTATCTCTGTACCAAATATCTTAATGGGTTCGGCGGTTCAGCATTTCCCAGTCAAAGTTTCATCCCCCTTTTCACCCCATTAGGGGCAGTTTTTTTTATTAAAAAGTAGCTTGTGTACGTTCCCAGGTGTCCAACTATTTCCACGTTACATCATAATCAGCTGAGCGGTTTAGCATTTCCCGTACAAAGTTTCGTCCACCTCCCTCCCGTCTCCCTTTTCACAGATTTTTGATAAAAAAAAGTAGCCTATGTTTTTTTGATAAAAAAATGTCTCATCTCCGCACCAAATTTTATCATTATCAAGTTTTAACGTTTCCCATACAAAGTTTCAACCCCCTTTTCACCCTCTTAAGGATAGATTTTTTATAAAAAGTAGCCTATGTCCGTTCTCTGATGTCAAACTATCTTCTTGCCAAATGTCATCATAATCGGATCAGCAGTTTAGCCTTTTCCCGTACAAAGTGTCGTCCCTCTCCCTCCCGTCACTCTTTTTACAGAGCTTTGATAAAAAAGTAGCCTATGTATTTTTGATAAAAAAAAGGCTTATCACCGCACCAAATTGTATCATTACCAAGTTTTAGCGTTCCCTATATAAAGTTTCATCCCCCTTTATATTCTCCTAGAGGTAGATTTTTTATAAAAAGTAGCCTATGTCCGTTCTCTGATGTCGAAATATCTTCTTGACAAATTTCATCATAATCGATTGTGGTTTACCATTTCCCATACAAAGTATCATCCCCCTTTTCACCCCTTTAGGGGCATATTTTCTAAAAAATAAGTAGCCTATCATGAGCGCAATTATATGTTCTTACTACGTACCTATTTTCATCAAGATCGATTAAGCCGTTCTTCAATTATAAAGGCACATACAGACAGACAGACAGACTAAAATTTTTAAAATGGTAGAATCGAAGTCAGTGAGTCATAAAATGACTATCTATCACAAAATTTGACAGTAAAATTATAATTACAGACAGACGCTAGAGATTTATAGTAGTACAGATGACATTTGGAAGATATGCTCGTTAGGTGGTGTACAAGTGCACTAAAAAGGGGTTTTAGGAAATTGATTCCTTAAGAGCGTAAAATAGGGCACACGGTTGCGTATGAAAATTATTAAAATTAATTATAAAAATTGCGTGATTTTTAAGATAAATCCAAGAAAATTGATACTTAGAGAAATGTTTTAAATTTTTTGATTTATCCTTTAAGGGGGCAGATCAAAGATGAAAGTTTGTATGGGAATCTCGTTGTTTGTAGTTCATTTCATAAAATTTAGTAATTAGCCTTTTTTTATAAAATAAAAATGACATGTTTCTTTTTTTATTATAAATCATTCTCTAAGGGCGGATAACATAATAGATGACAGTTTGTACAAAAAATCAAAAGAGAACAACACGAACATAGATTAGGATTACCAATTTATTTATATTTACTTATCTGTTATGTTCTCAATTTGTATTTATTTCAAGATCCATGTGGATGAAGTCGTGGTTGGAAAGCTAGTAATACATTTCTTGTGGCTCTGATTGCTATAATTTACAAGAAACAGAGACTATGAAGGTGAGAATAGCCAAACTAATGACATAGTAAAAAGGTCAAGTCATAAGTACGAAGATTTATGACCATAGACAAGTGAGAGAGAGTGAAAGAGAATCATATGCGATTATTTTTGTCGATTCCAGTAATTTACATGTGTATGCATGTACATATTATGTAAGTAGTTTGATATAGGTACTTAAAACAGAATTCTTTACTTAAGACTTTCTAATAAAATTATAACAGAAACACGTTTTATTTATGAATTGACTTTTAAGTTTATTTAATTCAAGTCTATTAACTATTAAATGTTTGTGCAACTATCTTTCTTTGGTACCTTATATCTTTATTTCTTCTGTAACCATTATCTATAAATTCCTTAGTGTAGATCTCTTTTAATCTTTTCTACTTCTTTCTGTCTTAGGTTAATATCCTGTTATGGTTATCACCACTCTGATATTATCTTTGACTTTACTTTGCGTCTCTCCCTCAATCTTACCTGATGTCACGGTTTCTACAATTTTAGGACTCTCATATACCATGACTTGTGTTTTTATCTTTTTCTCGTGTCTAATAAAATAAATGAAGGCCAGGTGTAATAATACATATACACATATCTTCGGTAGTCAGAAAGGACGGAGCGCCAAGCGTCGCGGTCCTTACAAACTTCTTTCGCTTCCTCAAATCTCATTCTCTTTACACATTTTCGCCTAGGTATGCGAGTGCTTTTGACATGTGCTTGTGTAGTAATAACTATGCAACAATAGTACATGAAATAAAATTTTCACTTTCAGATATTCTACTATAGTTTAATAAAAGCTCCTTACCTTTTCATACTTATAAGGCGATTCGTTTGCAGGCAAATCGGCGAAACAGTTGAGTATAAACATCAGTAGAACCAGTGGATAGTATATCACGTAACTGACGAACTGGTAATGTATGTCTTCGTCTTCATCTTTATTGGAATGATCTACAATTTCGGATCTGAGTTGCGGCAGTCCTGCCACTAGCAACAATAACCAGAAAAAAAATAGCACCCCTGACGCTCTCATGCCATATTTTCTATTATAATATAACAATGTGGCAGACAAAACCTGTAACAATGTCGTTATTACAGCAATAAAATCTTGATTTAGAATTTAACATGATTCGTTTATATAAATTTTTAAATGTACTTGTGATTTTTTTTTCTTGTGTACAATTATATGTTAAAGATAAAGTGATAAAAAAGTAATTATGTATATATTATGAGTAGACATTATGTATTGACAAAATTGCGTATTCATCTGATAAATAAATTACTTTATTTAGACGTTAACATAACAGCTGGTTGGAATTGCTTAAAGTAATTAACACGGTCAATATGATGTATCTAGATCTAGGTATATGCTATAATTTTCTCTATAGGTATATGACACGTAGTTTCTGACGCAATGGTGACGTATTCTCCTTTAAAGAAGGAAAACGACGCTAAAACATCATTGTAATTATAAAAATTTGAAACTAAACAAGTGACAATGCTGTGAAAACGAAGTACTCATATTTCTGGGCGGTATATACAAAAAAAATACCAAACACCTGGATATCGTTAGTTGAGTTTAGTTCGCTCGCTTTTTTTTTGGTAACGGGGTAGTAACCTTCAAAAGGTACCCAGCCCCCAACAGAGCCCCTCTCGTGCTGTGCCGAAGCACGACTCGAGGAAGCAAAAATCACGCCGCAGTGCTATGACAGCGTGAACCATGATAACCATGTCAGGAAGGGTGGAACTTCCGAGCTCGCTCTCGCAGGGCCGCGCAAAATGTGGGAACTCCCATTTATCTTGAATTCTTCGGCGGTCGCCATCTATGCGACTTAAAATTTATATCCTACGAGCTAAGAGTTGTTTAATTCTCGCAAAGACATTTCTGCAATATTTATAACGTTTTATACAAAGCGCGATTTTAGCGTATCTACGATATAACTTTATACGAACAGGATTTATTATTTATTAACTTCCTGTAACCATGCAATACAAAATATACCATTTAGAGTTTTATAACTTTATCTAAGTCTAACGCGACATTATATGAAATAGTGGCTCCACTAAATCGGTTTCAATAATAATGATGGGTCACTGAATGTTTTCAAGAATTCAAGAAATCCTTGAAATTCAAGAATTTATCATATTTTCCAATTATTTCCTTCCTTTTTCTGCTATTTCTCCAAAATAAATAATAACTGTGTTGCCTTCACATAATTTTTTAATTATCACAGTTATCACAATAATAAATTAAACAAATGATTGCTGTTGTAGTATACATCTTCAGAATTCATCTAAATGTAACATTGTTATCACTTAAAAAATATTGTATTAACGTAATTTAAAATTACTCTCATTTGTAGATTCATAGCTCACCTAATATAGTTTTGAAATAACATTATTTTAGATATGAAAGATTTGCAAACAAATTGAAGAATCATTATAACATGATTACAACGCTATATACATAATTCACGTATTTCATAGGGATTCCCTGCTGCTGGAAATTAGGTTGTCGTCACGTTGCACTACTTGCTGCTGCAACTATTCTTGTTCGTCACCCACTAAACATTATGTACATTGCATATTAACAACAACACAGAGCCTTTAATGGTTAAGTTTACATAAAGGTAATTATGAAAGTACTTACAAAAGTCATTATTTTTATGATCGGTGTATAATAATCCACGTGGAACACAACAACATCATTCTTCGATGATCTGTGGACGGTCACGCCTAGATCTACTAATGTCAATACCATTAGAAGACAAGTTATTAGCAGTTTACTAATATTTAACGGATTCCATGGTATATTTTTCTCTTTGCTATTTATGATATAGTATGTATCAAGTATAGCCGTCACCCAAAGATATATGCAGGGTACCCATACTAATACGGTTTTTTCGAAACATTCCGTAAGTTCTGGATTATGTGTTTCCCATGTGAGAGTGCTATTCTGAAAAAATAAAAATTAAATTAGAATTAATTGAACATTTTGTGATGAAATTATTACGATTATTTATAACTGACATTATCGACATTTTACGATCAATCGTAATCGTCGATTATCATTGCGATTATCTAGCGATTATTTCTGACTTATATTTTAAATGTTCTCCATTGTAATGTAATTTATTTCAATTGTTTCTATCGAGTGTTTTCATTTTACTTATTACTTATCAGTTAATATAAGTTCATTCGTTCATAAGAAATAGTGTCTGTCTTATTTAATTGAAGTGTACCTAATAACTAGTTGGTACATACCAAGAAACCACGAAAATGCCATCGAGAGGAATGTTAACCAATGCTATTTGGCTGCACTTTGAAAAATTACCTGAAACCACTCAAAAGACGAAATGTCTGACACTAATTGAAATCTTTTTTATAGGGAAAATTAAAATACAACAAATATGGGGAACCATGGGAAAGATTTCCCTCATGTACAATTATAGAAAAACCTTCAAAAAACAAATAACTGTGACAGAAGTTTCTGATAAAAAAATATTTAGTTCGCCACAAATGACCCAAGAGCGATCGTCATTACAAAATTGATAGCAGAAATGTCACCCATATGCCATCCATTGAAAATGGTGAATCATCTAGGCTTTAACAGATTAATAAATAAAATCTACCCCAAATGTAAGATGCCATCAAGGACACACTGCTGAAAATGTGATTCCAGATATGTATGAAGTGATTAAAAAGCGTATTTTGCGAGGACTGCAACAACTGAGTTATATTTGCTTACGCCAGACCTCTGAACAAGTAATTCGTCGTGGAACGTAAATGATTTTATACGTTCCAGTGCTCATAGAATCACAAATGACTTAGAACCTAAATAAATATTATTCCTTGAAGTTATGCCATATGCAGGTAAAACAAATTCTGCTCAAATTATAGCAGATAAAATTCGTTCTGCATTAAAAAAGTGTGATATTACGAACAAAACAGAAACTATTGTTACTGATAACGCCAGCAATATTTCTAAGACGATCAAAAATTTAGATCAAGTTATTTCTTACTCCAACATCGAACACATCCCATGCACGATACATGCAATACAAATAGTTTTGAAGAACAGTTTATTTGAAAACGTATTTATAACAAATATCATAGACAAATTGAGCAAAATCGTCGGTCACTTCGGTTACTCTATCAAGGCAATGAAATTATTCAGAGCTAGCTAGGAGAAGCACAATGTGTCTAAACATGTGTTATACAAGATGTGACGACACGTTGGAATTCAATGTATTATATGCTTTGCCGATTGTATAAACAGCGAGTGGCAATACAAGCTGTTTTGTTAAAAACTAACAATAACTGCGAATTAATTAAGTGTTTCATTTTTGGGTAACTTCATTCGTTTTTATAATAAAGTTCCTCATGAAGTCACTCAATTAACAGGAAATAGATTTACATCAGTTATAAATCGTACATTGATTAGACAATCATACTATAAAATAAACGATTATGTTGAAGATAAAACAATAGCCTGGAAATGATCTTCTCTGCACATACATTTACTGGCTTTTTTAATATTGCATTTTAATAAACCTTTTGTAAAATGATGTTGAAAAAATGATACCTGACTGAACTTCTTGTCGGTTCTTCTCAGTGTCCAGGTTTTCTCTTTGGACGTTCAAAAATACCTTGTAATTGAGTTTTACTTCAGTTGATTGATTTGACTTTGACTTTGAAGTATACTCGGGAGTGCAAAATCGTCGAAGACGAGATATTTGTGAGTGAGAAAAACATGACCTATGCGATATCTACAGCTTTGGACCCTAGATTTAAGAATTGTACATTTAGACAAGCTAGAACTTCATTGAACCCAAAAAATAGCCTTATACACTCTTTGTTCAGAGCATATTGATGAACATAATGTCGGAAAAAAAATATCTTTCAATCAAACCATCATCCGTAACATCGGTCGTCGCGTCGCGTTGGAGAGATTTTCCACTTCTGGATTGACTCAAATTGAAAAAAGAAACAGATTGACGCCCGAAAAGCTAGAAATGTACAAAAATTTAAAATTCTTTAATTTCGATTTATTAATTCCTCAGCAAATATTACTTAGACTAGTTTATGGTAATGAAAATGGTCTTTTATCGATAATAAATATACTATATTATTAAAAAACCAGAAGTAATCGCGATCTTAATCTTCGATTATTAAGCGCCATAATCGCAATCATAATCGTTATCATTAAGTGACAATAATCGTTCATCACTAACAAAATAATCTATTGTATACAGATGTTCCTCTATATATTATATATTTATGTGAAAATTAATAGCAAAATTGAATAAATATACTACTATTATTGTTACACCTACCTATATTTTAAGTACATAAAGTACAATAAAAGACCGTTCCAACTTATAATTGCTTATCAGCATGACTTAAAAAGTTATAATTCGACTTTTTTTGTAGGTACGCCTTGGCTACTTACTCAACGTTGTGTAACTACTGTGCAAGATAGATATCTAGATAACAATATAAAGCATTACTTTTGTGAAGTTCATGAATGATCAACAAAACTCCGATTAATAGTCGAAAAACACCACTTCGTAGCGCTTTTATCTTCAATTTTTGCTTTAATAATTTTTTTAACTTTATAAGTAAATATTTTACGTTCAAATAAAATACAAACATTTACATACATACAAATACACTAACTTTTCATTAATTTTCTATATATTATGAAACCTTTTCATTATTTCATAATATTATATCGTATTTATTTCGCAATGTCCAAATAAGTCTGGAATTAGTTCGCAATACTTGTCTTACTGATGTCGTCATAAAAAAGTACTCTATCTGGTCAATAGTGCTTATTTGGAGATTGTAAAACAGGTATTTAGTTATATTTTATATTTATACACAATTTACTAATAAACAAAATGGGATTTATATATCACTAAAGGTAAGAAACTAAAAAGACCGCATTTAAATTTTTTTATATTTGCTATTGTGTCAGGTCTATTGATCATTTATTTTACACATGTTACTTATCCTTACACTATATCCCTAACAGGGTAGTCAGAGAGGACGGAGTGCCAAGTATCGCGTAAGTGTCTATACATACTTTTTTCGCCTCCTCAAATTATTATTAGTATTATTTATTAGTATGTACCAAAAATTCTAAACTATAACAATCTACAAAGATGTGCACATGTAATGACGACCCTATGTACCTATACATGATATACGTACATTATAATACTAATAAGTCTATCTGGTAAGAATTTGTTTGAATTTTTACTATACAAACGTTTTGGGCCATTACAACGTCCATAGTTTTCTGGGTTCACGATAGGTTTAGGTCATAGCTAGAAAAATAAATTGATTTGACTTGTTTATTTTTTTATCGTTAAATCTATTTTAAAAGAAAATAGGAAAATAGAGATGAAATCATAACAAATTATTTATTGAGCTCAAGATGAATGCAAGTGCCAACACTACGAAGCTATTGAAAATCAAGTCTCGCATTGTCTGATTTATAATTTATGCAATTCTCTTAAATGTGTGTATTGTGCGTTGTTTTATTAGATAGTTAATTTATAATATCGCGCTTGCATAACCTGATATCGGTTTTAATTACATGTTTCAGTTCAAAGCCTGTTTTTTAGTTAAATCCCTGTCGTCCTAGTTTCACGTTGACAAAATCTAGATTACAATGTCTACTTCTTGATTCTATAATTTATAAACACTACTATGTGTAGTAAACTTCCTTTACATTCTTGATGTTTAAAATATATTTACCTATTTGATATTCCCAAGTCCGTAGGACGTGGACGTTTTTTTTGCTTAACAGATTATTTTTAGTATAATATTTTTACTACATTGCATCATCCGTACATCTATAAAAAATAAAAAGAATTGGCCAATTATTTTTTATTATGTTTTAAATATGAATTTAAAATAATGATTGTAGTTGCAATGCAAAATAAAATATTTAATGGCATGCATTTAAACTGTCTCCAAAATTGGTGAAAATGTGGTCAAAATTGGTATTAATCCGATTATCCTACTAATATTATAAACGTGAAAGTTTGTGAAGATGAATGGATGTTTGTTACACTTTGATGCAAAAACTACTCAATGAATTTTAATGAAACTTTACAGTAATATAGCTCATACATCAGAATAACACAGGCTACAATTTATAAAGATATTGTGTGTTGTTGAACTTCGCGCGAAGTCGCGGGCGAAAGCCAGTTGTTATATAAAAATACACACATCAAAAAAGTCTAAGCAACACGCATCATTTACAGAAACTACATGTTTTATTAATTGGTACTTTATTTTTTTTCTTAGAAAAATAGATTGGTATACAATCTTTTTTGTTCTCGGAAACATATACTGGCTGATTTTAAAAATAGAACCTTTTCGGTTATGTTTTGTTTTCATTAAAATAAAAGCTAATTATTTTTTTTCGATTTCATGTGTTTTCATTGCTTGATAAATTTGGTATTTATCGCACTTTTATCATTTTGAGATATACAGTTTTTGAAAAAATTGAGTGGTGAGTCATTTTTTATGTTATGGAGCGACGCATTTGACAGCTGTAGGAATGCTAGAAGCGGGAAGAAATCAGTCCCAGGTGTCTCGGCATTTAGGTGTCAATAGGAGTGTAATTTGTCGTCTTTGGCAGCGTTACGTTAATACAGGGGATCCTGCTGAGCAGCGCCCAGGACGTGGAAGGAGTACAACTGCTCGACAAGACCGATACATACAACTTACTGCAAGAAGTCAGCCGATGTTAACCGCCCGGAAGATAGGTTTAAAGCTACAATTCTCAAGCAGTGTTGTTGTTAGCCACCAAACCGCGAGAAATAGGCTATCTGAATACGGCCTACGAGCACGACGCCCAATTCGGTGCCCACCTATACGCCATGGGAATCGCGCCCGTCGAAACGAATGGTGTGGGGAACACTTGACATAGACCCAGGAGCAATGGGATAAAATTTTATTTTGTGATGAGTCCCGGTTTGGATTTAGGCCTGATACGAGAAGGGTAAGAGTGTATTGTCGCCCCGTAAATACTGAACGGCTGAGATTCATCCAGGAAGTGCACCCTCACAGTGGCTCCACAGTAACGGTATGGGCGGGTATTATGAAGAACAGACGAACTGAGCTCGTTTTTGTAGATGGCAATATGAACGCTGAAAGTTATGTTGAAGATGTCCTCGGGCCTTATGTTCACCCATTTCCACAAAGTCTTGGCTCAGATTTCACGCTGATGGATGACAATGCGCGTTCGCACACAGCTCGGTGGACCAGAGAGTACTTGGCAATGGAAAACATCCGGGTATTGCTGTGGCCTGCACAATCGCCAGACCTCAATCCATCGAGCACGCATGGGACATGCTTCAAGACGTGTTCTAGAGAACTTGGACGGAGTGTCAACAACGCAACAACTGAAAGACTTGTTAAAATTCCATTGGGACCGATTGCCGCAGGATCAGATAAACAATCTTATAAATTCAATGAAAAATTGCTGCCGACAAGTTTTAAACAACAGAGGCTATACTTTGTATTGAATTACCAAATAATAAAAAAAAGTCCTTATTTAATTTTGTAAAACATGAAAAGTTTAATTTCGTTTTAGCTTTATTTTATGCTACGTATGTTACGGTACACATATTGTTAATTACTGTGATTAAATGAACAATTGAATGAGGGATTTTGTTGCTTTAGTCACTAATGCGTCAAAAAATGCTTAGTTATTATTTATAACAGAAATATAAATATATTACAATAGTAAAAATCGTTCAAAAGTTCAAAATCGTACATGTTGCTTAGACTTTTTTGATATGTGTATAACGTCATACTTATATGTATGAAACCTGTCGTTACATCTGTATTTGGGAAGCGCTTTAGTGTACTTCTTGCGTAATAGAGAAAATGAATGTAGGGAGATGGGAACAGAAGTAATTAACATTCTGGTAAGGTTAGCAAATTACAAAAGTTTAAGTGTAAGTTAAAAGTTTATGTTAGTGTTCTTATAAAGTAGATTCTGCATGGTAATTCACTTTTCTTAACAATGACTTTCATCAAAACAACTTAGAAAGTTGTTACTTGGTGAAAATGTTGGTTTTGGCTATTGGAAAGTGTAGTTTTTTTTTTTGAGCGAAATTTTGAAAATTATTCAACATAATTTTATAAACAATTTTCAAAATGTTTCCCAATGTGAAATAATCTAAGCCTTAGCTTGCATTTATTCTGACGATTTCCTCCCAAGCACTTATTATTACCATTACACCACATTAAAGTATCAGTGATTGAAGTTGTAATCAAAATTTTATTGTGAAAACTGTTGATTCTGAAGTTTGCCATAAAAGCAAATACCATTAATTTTAAAGATGTGATTTATATCAGAAGTAGCAAATTTTAGAGCAAACCATCAATTTTAAATATTAAGATTTGTAGATAAAATTACTAATTCTATAACTCCATCATACACACATCAAAAGACTAGGGATCGAGTGCATTTTTAACTATAAAATATTCAATTAATATTTATCAAATCTAGCCTTCCAGACTGGCTTCTTACTTTAATTCCTATGTTTAAGTTAACAACTTATCCCTATATTATGTTAAAATTAAAAAACTACAATTTTTGTAAATTGTGGGAAATTAATCTAAATTAATGTCGTCAATGGCAAAAAAAGGCAAAAATGAGGACTTTTTAAATTTTTATTGTAATGATAAAAAAATTAATAATCTATGTTTCCACCATTGACACGAATCTCACAATCACAGCGATTTGGCATGCTTAAAATCAGTTCATCAAAATCACTTTGAGGAATGGCCGCCCACGTTCTTTCTAACGAGTCAAAAAGTTGTTGTGGTGTATGCACAGCATCCATACTCTTCAGAGCAGAGCTCTTCTTTGGGGCATATCCCATGCGTGGTTAATTGGGTTGAGGTCACGGTTTTGAACGATTTGAGCAGGCCACGGCAGAACGTTGATACGAGCATCGGCAAGAGTGCGTGTTACGACTCTAGTCGTGTGTGGACGTGCATTGTTGTGCATTAGTCGAAACGAATCATCCAACCGGTCTCGCAAAGGGATGATCACGTCTCAAATAATCCTCTCCGCACAAATCTGAGCATTGAGGTTGCCCCTGATCCAAATAAGATGGGTTCTTCCACCGATTCAAATATCGGCCCAAACCATTATTGTTGCCCCTACATATGAATGAACTTTCTGACAAAATTTCAAACGTTCTTGACGTCCAGAGGTTCTCCAAACTCTAGTACGTCTTGTATCCGGCCTCATACCGAAACGAGATTCATCGGAAAAGCAAACACAACGTCAGTCTTCTTCCTCCCACTTTCTCTGTTCGCGAGCCCATTGTAAACGGGCCCTACGATTGCAATGTGCTATAAGCGGAACTCTCAGCGACCTTCGGGAACGCAGACCCTCTTCACGTAAACGATTTCAGATGGTTTGGTCGCTTATTAGCAAGCCTGAAGAGCTGTGGAGTCTTGTAGCCAACGTCATGGCAGTCATTGTACGATTCCGTCGAGCAGTATTTTGGATGGACCGGTCCTGTTTGCGAGTGGTGATGCGAGATCGTCCTCCATGTCCCTCGGCCACGCTGCCCGTGATATGATAGCGTGTCCAGAGACGGCTTATGACGCCTGGAACCAGCTTGCAACATTCTGACGGCTCTCATGATCTCTTTTCGTGTCAAGTGATGTCGTCGCTCCATATCGATGCAATTTTTTTCAGTTCCAATGCAGAAATTGTAATGGTTTTGTAAAAACGCTATTACACATTTTTATAGGAATCCTGATTGACAGTTGATTTTCTATTTTTAATCAAAATTTTCTTTATTCAAATAGTGAAAATCACTAAAAAGAATCAATAACGATCTAAAAAAGTTAAAATAATATCCTCAATTGCGGCGATATTCTAAAATGTACTTGATCCCTAGACACTTTTGATGTGTGTATTTATCCCATTTTAATACCTACAATTTTCCCATTTAACTTTTTTGGATACAAGCTCAACATTTTGTTTTATTAGCAAAAAACCGTTTTTTGAATTTTTCAGGTTAGGTCCGCCATTGAAAATCCGGAGAAAAGCTATCTTGCTTAGAATTTATTGTTTTACACGATTTTTTTTTCTTGCCCTCAATTGTCTAAAGCAGGGGTTCCCAAACTTATTTTGTCTACTGCCCACTTTGAGAATAAATTATTTATTAGCGCCCCCATTTTTTCACCTACTGAAAAACCACTATAACTTCAAATTAAATTAATTAATTATTGTGAGCTATATTAGCGGAGATTAAACATTAATTCCAAACGTGACTTTTACTATAACCCGCAAGAGTTAACTTGAAACCTGAGCGCAATAGGTAATACACAACGGCGCTCAGGTCTCAAGTTAACTCTTACGGGCTACACCTGTCAATGATAATAATGATTATAGTAATGATAATGATTATAGTAACTTTACAGTATTCAAACAGAGTATCTTTTATTCAAAATAAAACAAATATAATCGATCCTTATATAAAAACTAATGTGAAGGATGAATCTGATGCTGTTTAATAAGTTTGTTGATATCAGGTTCCAATTTACTCAAGAACAGTCGCAAGTCGCCACGTTTGGTAACATGCAAACGATTTCTCTTTTTAGTAAGCAGTGTTGCCACAGCAAATCCACGTTCACACAAATATGACGATGGGAATGCTGTCAAGAATCGCTGAACAATTGACCACAATCCAGGGTACAATTGCGGGATCGGTTTTTGTAGCCAAAATTCTTGGTAACCATTTTTGAACTTGATTTTTATTTCCTCGTTTGTTGTCAATTCTATAAGTTCTTCTTCCAGCTGTTTGCATTGTCTGCATTGCTGTGTTGACATTTGAAAACGGATCCAACACCCAGTCTGGTATTTCCAAGTTCAAAATGTCCTGGTATCGTTCGGTGAAGTCAATGTGGAGGTTTTCCAAATGTTGGCAGTAGGCAAACAATTCGTCGTTACTGCATGATACTGATAAATTCGGAAAATTGTGAAACTCACGTCTGCCCATATTCTTTTTGTGTAGAAGCAGTTTGGCTGCGAAAGCAGCAACGACGTTTTTTGTTTTAATTAAATTTAGTTCATCGCCGTGCAGTTGGAGATTCATGTCGTTGAACTATTTATACAAGTCTGTCATGTAAGCTATATCATTCTTTGATGTAATGACCTTGTTGTGCAATTCTGTATCTTTAGTTTCCAAGAACTCTATAACAGAGTCAAACAGGTTGTAAAATCGAGTCAGACAATTGCCTCTTGATAGCCAACGAACTTCAGTATGAAACAACAAACTGTTGAAATCCTCGTCATTAGTAACACAAAGCTGATGAAATAATCTATCATTCAACGAGCTGTTGCGGATTTTATTGACTGCTTTGATGACATATTGCAGTGATTGAAATAGTCGTTCACTTAAGTTTCTAGCAACCAAATGTTGTCTATGAATAACGCAATGTACAGCAAGGACATCTGGAATTTTATTTTTTAAGTACGCTATGAAGCCTTTATGGCACCCTGTCATAGCCGGAGCGCCATCCGTAGCAACTGATATAATATTTTTCAAGGGAATCTCTTTCTCATCACAAAACTTTTCCAATGTATTGAATATGGTTTCGCCTTTTGTATCGGTCTCTAAATTTCTAGCAAAGAATAGTTCTTCACATATTTTCTCATCTTTAATAAACCTCACGTAAGACAGCAAGAATGCTTCATTAGTTGGTAAAGTGGACTCATCGCGCTGAATTGAGAATTGACTTGTCCTCAGGTGATCACACAATGATCCTTCAAAGTTTTCAGCCATTTCATCAATTCGTCTTTGCACAGAATTATTACTCAAAGGAATTTTTCGGATAATATCTGCGGCTGGTTTATGAAGCACAGTAGTTATTACTTCCTTTATTGCTGGCAAAATTAACTCTTCTCCGATGTTATGTGGTTTGCCTTTTTGAGCAATTAACAAAGAGATATTGTACGAAGCTCGAAGTCCGTCGTCATCTTGCTTAGCAGCCGCCGAAAATAGTTTTGCTACACTTGGCTGAGTATTATGCTTCTTCTCTAGGTCTTGAAAATATGCTACATTCTTGTCTTTCTTATCTGGATGCATTTTATTCAAATGATCTTGCAGTCTTGAAGGCTTTATTGCTTCATTCGAAAATGTTTTTAGACATAGAAGACACAAAGGCGACGATGGGTTTGTCGGATTTTCAATGAATCCGAATTTAATATATTCCGCACAGTATTGCCGTCTCTTTTTTTTTACTTCCGACATTGATTTGTTTTGAGAAATACGTAAGTAAGTGTTGAACTTAAGTACTGCTCATCTATTACGCGCGAAATTGCAAATGAAAATAAAATAAATATTACGTTGTTTATATAGGATTGCATAAGCAGCACGCACCGACAGGAATAAAACAAACAAAAATGCATAAACTCGTTTATCTCATTCGACGCTCAATCGTAATCAACAAGTCAGAACAAGTATTCTATGAACCAGCCGATTGATACGGGAATGCACAATTCGGGTTATTTAACAAAAACTTGTTAAAACATGATTGCCCGCGGTCTATTATCTACAAAAATTACCTATCTGGGAGTACTAATAACTATTAAAATGCGAAAGTGTGTCTGTTGCCTTTTTATTTGTTTGTTTGTGTCTACTTTCATTTCGAAACGGGACGACCGATTGACATGATTTTTATTTTGTATATTCAATAAAACAGGACAGATATATGAACTACGCGGAGAGAAATATCAAACCGAGTTTGAGCAATCTTTTAATTAATATTAGTTGATGTTCACAAGTTGTAGTTGAGAGTCGAGAGCTCATGCAGTCGTTGTCTAAGATGCCTCCTAGCTAAATGAAATTACAAATCACCCCCCAGGCCTCTACACAACGCCCCCATTTTTTTTCTGGGTCTCTTACCGCCCCCCTTTAGGGCTGCAGCGCCCACAAGGGGGCGTTATCGCCCACTTTGGGAAAGGCTGGTCTAAAGCATTTCCGTAGATTGATTGGGCTAGATGCCAGTACCTCAACACAATACAAATGTTTATTAGCGCTTTCCTTTCCTTATGATTTAAACGTAATCTAAGTAGTAACCAACAATAATTATTTTCTAAAATTATTAATTTAGTTGTCTCGGAGTTTATGATCAATTGTGCTGATCTGGCGTTTCGCGGCCGCTGCCGCGGCATGCTCGCTTCGCTCGCTCGGCTTACGCGTTGTAGTAAAAATACTGACCTAAACAAACCAAAAAGAGTGTTCATACAGAAATTACAAAATTAATATCTTAAAATATTACACTTCTAAATTAACGCTAAATCTTGAATACCTTGTGTTATAAATATACTTTCATGTTGTAAATATTTTACAAAAAATTTTGCAAAATTGTACACAATGTGAAGCAATCTACCCCTTAGCCTGTATTGCTCCTCACAAATATCTTCCAAGCATTTATTGTTACCACTGCACTACCATTAGTTTCAGTAATTAAAGTTGTAAACAAATTTATATAGTGAAACTGATAATTTTGAAGTTTATCTCATTTAGTAGTTAAAAATAGTTTTATTGCAGAAGACTATTAATTTTAAAGTACATGTCATTTATAACACAAGTAGCTACTTGTTATAAAGCTTTATAGAGAAGCCAATTTTTTTTAATAGGTATTGTGAGTTGTAGATATATAGGATTTACTAATTCTATAGCTCCATATATGCATTCCATATTTAATTTATAGAATCCATACTCATAAACGAAAAATAAAATTAATTTGTTTCTGACAAATGTTCACACAGCATTGTAGTCTACGTTCGATGTAAGAACACAAAGATAGAGGTCGCAACTCACAAGTTACAACGCCACTAATTACTGTGGCAAGAGCTACAATTTCAATTGCCGTTTAAGTAATTGCCGTATAAATATAAGACTTCAATATATTATTATTTACATTGTACATAATAATATATTGAGTCATTGAGTACATTGATACCAATTATGTAGAATTTCTATAAGGAAAACATTTAATATTTTTGATATTTGGTGTCGTTCATCCTACTGTTTCATTATTTTTTTCGAGTTTTTTTGTTATTATTTTAATACTAGTTATCTCTATGTTATAATTTCGATCAGATTTACGTTAACAAAAATAAGACAGATAAGACACCACTTTTTTAACAATATCGATAAACGTGTGATTTAATTCGATTCTTTATCACAATGCAAATACAAAAATTTAGCCTTGTCACGTAAAATATTATCAAAATATTTGTTAGTAGTTAAAGTAACCGGTTTTTGTGACACTGATATCTCCCTTGCCGATATGAGACATAATGAGACTGAGTAGGACCAGGGGGGTTATTCACAAACGTCGGAAACTTTCCGTGGCGAAAAGGCCGCTAGTCGAAAAGCATAAATTCAATCCGATGGCTTGGATTTTTGAATACGACTATATATAATATATATATATATATATATATTATATAGTAATATACGACTATATATATATATAATACGATTTCGGATTTGTGTATCGCGTATAGACAAAATCATCGAAAAGTTTCCTGTCGGATACGGAAAGTCGAATTTCCGACGTTTGTGAATAACCCGCTGACCCTTATAGAATGATCCTAGGAGTTCGTCGTATGTAATTATTTTGGGTGTGCGAAGAACTACGGAGATTTGCGAAAATGTTCAAAAACATTCATAAATAAAAAATTAAAAAGCATTTTTTCCGCTTGACCACGCGGACAAAATGAATTATGCATAGTTTCATTATATATTTCATTATAAGTTACTAATAATTCAGTAAATATAATAAAAATTCCAAAATTCCATACTATACCTATTGTAGTCTCCCTATTTAATATTTCTTATTTTAATATTCTTATTCTTTTCTTAATAATTCTTAATCATAAATCTAAAACATCTAAAACGTACATAATAAATAAACTTGTATTTTATATATACAATATACTAGCGGTTATGTACGGGTAGATTACTGATGTATTTAGGAAAAGAAAATTAGGAAAAACTCAAAAGAACAGTCGAAAAATCGAAAAAATCGAAATTGGTGATTTTAAATTGGTAACTAAACCTAATCCGAGAAATCCATAGAAAAATATTCCGCGAGGACGAAGTCGCGGGTACAGCTAGTATTTTTATATTTTTAAATTACAAAAGTAAATAATAATAGTATAATACAATAACAATGATGTCAATAATAATAAAAGCTACGCTACGCTAGGGTACGCCTTACCCAAAAACACCGCCCCGTATCGTACCTGACGCAAAAGTGACCATTACGCTTACCTTCTTGGATCGAAAGCGATATACGTTGCACCAGGGGCCTAGACAAGTGACTCAATTGTCGTAAACGTTAGTAGAATAGAACGACAAATACCACGTGATCTAGCATAACGAACTTTAAATTGATAATCAAACGTTATTAACTTTTTATTAAATCAAATGAAAAGCAATATCGTGTGAAAACCGACGTATAAAAGCGTAGCCAAATAACAATTTTGACAGGCAATAACGCCAGCAAGTTTCGATTTACGAAGCGTTTGCCACTTGTCTAGCCGCCCAGGTACGATTCAGAACGGGGATCTACACCATTTTTCCTAGGCGCTGCGCCGAACCCTGCACAAGTGGTGCCAAAATGTGCCGATGAGTAGGCATGTAACCAAGTTTCGGACTCTGGACAGGCCGCTGCCTTAAGGCGAGCGACATCAGCTCTTGAAGCCGCTTCAAAGATCTCCACAAATCTCACCTTACACTGTTGCATAAGTAAACTCATTCTCATGTTCAATTCGACTGGCGCGGGTTCAAATATCAGCCATATCATAAATAAGAGCTGAACATTACGGTATTAGTGATTGAAGTCAGGACAATGTTTACTATTCGCCTTCTGATAGCGCCGGACTATAACGTCTAATACGTTTTCATGGAATACAGTAAAACTTCGTTAAAACGTTCCCACTTATAGTGGTGTACCGTATTAAACGCTTTATAATGGTCCCCGACCCCTCCAGACACATTGGTATACAGAAAATGTACCGTTTTTAACGCCTATCGATGCCGCTTATAATGTGCAATTTTTTTTATTATTATTCTATGATATAAGTGGCTACGCAGGTTCCACCAGACCTGCATAGACACTGCGACCAAAATTGATATATTATGGTCATTATTCTACGATAACTGATAAGTTAATAAAAACGTTTGACGAGACATATCAACAACTACATTTGGTGCACACGTATTGTCAATTTTATAGACGTGTGGCCGGGACTATGCATTAATTCATTGATAAGATAACAAAGATGCAAAACACTAAAGAAACAAAACATGCCTCTTTTTATGTCGCCAAAAAATTTATTTTTCAGCTAAAGAGCGAAGAACGAAGCCTTCATGATCTTGCTGCAGAAACAAATTTTACGGAGTGTGAGCAAAAAAAAAGTGACAGTGAAGTGAACCCGTAGTTACAACCACTGAAAGCAGGGGCCGTACCGCGTAACTCCATGAAGTTCGGAAAATTTTATGAACATGAAGTTCATGCTCATTTAATTAATATCATGTAATTGGTACCGGCTAACAACTCGATGGCGATTGGACCTTCCATGAACATCGTTATAGATATAGACAATAATAGTGCGGAAATTATTTAACGTACTATTTTAACCGCACGTTTTGTTACGAAGATTTAGCCTAATAAGAAATTGAGTATTTCATCTTAATTTCATATAAGAATATTGTTTTAAAGAATTCATTGCCTTTACTTTATTGTTGTGACGCTTTAGTTAGCAATTATTACCCCGAGGACTAAAAATTACTCAGTAACAACAAAACAATACATACAGAACTAAATCAACGTAGTGATTATTTACTCAGTGGAACTAAACGAAAGTGTCAGCTGTTAAACTTTATAAAATAAAATAATTATTTCCATGTATGTTTTATAATGTTAATAAGCTTTCTAATGATTTTTTGAAAAATGTCTTCATTTTCGGCGTGTGGAATATTTGTCGATAAAACAAAGGTTATTACGGAATCAAGAATTGAATTAGAAGGTAAGGTACCAACACAAAACACTGACGTGAGTTAAAGAGTCTATAAAAGCGACTTAGCTACAATTTCATGTTTTTCAGATACCAGCACACGAGTAGATTTTCGACGCTGCAGAGAAACAGAGAGATATAAGTGTAACTACATATTCGGAATCGGAAGTATTGATACAAATTCGCAACTTGTGATGTGGCTAAACGTTAAGACCACAGGGGTTCAGCCGCTGCCAAAAGAAGCAACAATTTCAATGTTTAACAGAGGAACCACTGCCGGTAACAAGAGCTACCGTCTATCAAGACCCACTACTAGAATAACACACTTAAAACGTTTTTGTAAGAATGTACTTAAGAACACATTACAAAGTTATATGTGATTACTTTCCTTAATTTTGAAATAAAATGTGACCTTTATTAAAACACTTAGGTTTAATGAGAACCACATAGAGGGTTTTAAAGACACAATGTCGATGGTGTATTGTGGAACAAATATAAAAATTTGTGCTTTTTCTATTAATAAATATTATTCGAATGACTGCTTTTTATTTGTATTTTTATTAACTATATTACAAAATATTTAGTTTTGAATTAAGGTGGTTATTTGTCCCAAGATGTGTTGGTATACTATAGGACAATGTATCTGCAGAGTTTCTATGCACAGTAGAAAAAACTCAATTATGAATGTTGCGGTTAAGCATTTAATGTTGAACACTAGTAAATAATTATAAAGATAAAATTATTTATATCAAAGATGACATGCAGATGGTAATGGTAAGTATTCTACCTCATAATATACTCAAGTAATGTGTACTTTTACAAAATTTTATGAGTTCCTAAGAAGCACAGTCAAAATTATTATAAATTGTAGTACCTATAGTACATGTTTTACTATGTCGGTACCTATGTTACAGGATAGGAAAAACTGTAGATAGACACGAAAGGATAATCATATATTTAAGGTTTCCTTTGTATTAACTAAACTAATCCTTGTCATGGAAATAAAAGGCATATCAATATAATTCTATAATTTATTTCCATATTTATTTCCCTTTTGATGTCCTTATGGCAAAAGACCACTGTCAAATCACTGCACAAAGCTATAGAATGGGTTTCTGATAGCGTGACTGCTCTCTGATAGGAACATAGGCTGGCTGATATCTCTTATCATCTCCTTTACTCCATAAGGTCAACATTCTTGACACGTTCTTCTTGCGCAGCAAGATACAATAATGTTAACGCCATGCTCACTGTTCACAGTTTATAACACGGTAAATTGAGAAAAATTTCACTTTAGATACTTAAATGCGTAGTAGCATATTGCAACAAAAGATGAAGTGTATTGAAACTTGATTGAAACACGCAAAATAGTCACAAAAATCATTGTTTTCTATTGAAGCCCGGGACAGTAAAGTTGGCGGTTTCATCTGACAGTCATCAATTGACACGATTTTCATTAGATTAATATCATTTTTTTAGCCGGTACGGTTAGCTGTCAAAATGAAGTCCGCCATTCACTCAATTTTCATCTTGATGAACATCGGAATTTTGACACATGACATTTGCTTACGCGGTACGACGAAGTTCAGAATTAGAAATATTAACTTCATTTTAATCAAATTGTCATCGTCTTCACGTTACGCGGTAGGCCCGCAGGCCCTTCAATAAGGGCCTGCCTTGTTTCTTAAGATGTCCTATGTTAGGGCGATTTTCCTATGCAATCATAGGACAATGGTCCTAACATAGGACATTTTAAGAAACTGCTCAATGTCTGGTACTAATGTCAATGTTTTCCAAGAATTGAATGCAACCCAGATTGCAACGGATTATGCATTTTTATCAATCCCTCTTCGCCAAACTTTAATTAAAGACTATTTTAATCATTATTACATCATATTTACAGTGTATTATCATTTTTATACATATCTATAGAATGCAATTAAGGAACAAATGCTTTATTTTTAGTTAAACTTACTATCACAAAATGTACATTTACCAACCCCGTCCCGTCTTATAACGCGCTTTTTATTGTACCCGCTAAAGAACGCCATTATTTAACGAAGTTTCACTATTTCTTTTCGGTCTTTATTTTAATGTAACTGCAAAAATTCTTAAAGCTGGGCAAAGTCGAGAAGCTATTTTAGTTAGTACCTAAAATAAAACAAAAGAAATCTTAGAAAAACAGGATCCAATTTATAATTATTATAAAACATTTTTTAAAAACATCTTTGTAAGTATATAAAATGCCGGAGTGCGTGTGTTCCTAATTCTTCTCTTTTAATTTTCCGATCAAAAATACCTACAATGACTATAGTCACATTTTCTCCGCAATACACGCGGACTAAGTTGTGGGTTACGGTTAGTTGAATTATAAAATGTCAATTATGTTACATTTAAGTGACAATAAATCTATTTAATGTAAACATTTAATGAGACGTTTTAATGCTTCCTATTACAATGCAAGTAAATCATAAAAGATAAGAAAATATCATATTTGTGTAAATAAAAGATAGCAAATCTACCGTTTTCTTTCGGTTTATTTAGATATTTATATCTAACTAGCGACCCGCCCTGGCTTCGCGCCGTTGTGATGTTGAATGTTTGCTACATACCACATTTATTTATTGAGATTTTCATACAAAAATACCATCCAATTTTACCAACTTTTTCCATGCATTTTCGAAAAATTTTCTGTCATGCAAACCTCGTCCTGACAATTACGAACACAACAAAAAATAAATCAGACGAATCGGTCGAGTTGTTCTCAAGTGATGCTCCGTCATACATGTGGCACTTGATTTTCATTTATGTAGAAGATCATTAAACTTAGATATTTACATACGTGAAAGGAAGCGTTGAAAAGATAGACCAGTGAAACGATGGGAAGATGATTTACTTAAAGGATAGAAAAGAGCAACCGCAACCGACACAAATGAAAGAAGCCGTAATAAATTGATGAAATGAATGAATTGGGTCATGTTCGAAGGGTGCTGCGCAGATATATGTTCGATGTCGCGCGCTTTCAATGCAGGAGGAAGCGCTTATCTCCTCTTAGTGTTCAACGTCAACCAACGTACTTACCATATGTTAAAGGAGTGACAAATAAAGTTGCGAAGTTATTGAAGAAACTGTCGGTAAGAACTGTCTTCACTCTTTTAAAGAGAATCGCACAATATATGCGTTCACCGAAGGATAATTTTCCTTTTAAAAATGGGCGTGCATACATCGGACAAACCAAGCGCTCCATTTCATGTCGTATCAAAGAACACATTAGAGCCGTGAAAAATAATGACGTGCAGAAATCCGCTGTTGCAGAACATATACTGGAGACAGGCCCTAATCACTCGATAGAAATTTACAAGCCACAAATATTGTCGACAGAACGCCGTTACATACCCAGAATGGTCCAAAGAAGCCCAGAATGGTCAAAGAAGACATCGAAATCTCTTGGCACGAGATCTTCAATCGAGGGGACGGGTTTAAATTGTCCAATACGTGGAATCCAGTGACAGGCCCACCAATACTAAAGATCATGACGATATGGTGAATGTGTATTGTCGGGGTGACTGTCGAGTGAGTTCCAGTAGTGATGGTGAAATATGACGACTAAGAACCAGAAAGAGGATAGAGTGAAATATTTGCTCTTGAATATCCACCCTCAGTGTCACCAGTTAAGCCGTGATCATGGTGCTTGCAACAGCATCGAAATATCGGGAAACTCGAAAATATTTAATGTCACAGTAAGACTTGGTAAAACCCCATTCATTTTATTCTTATATTGGATACGAACCGTGACTAAAAGTGTTTCTTGATAATTTTATATAAATTACAAACTAGCTGCGTCTCGCAGTTTCATTCGGGGTAGACTATTACAGCATCACCTATCGCATCCTAGTATTGCTATGAACTGTCGTCTTAACATAACAAACATATTGTGGGAACACGAAATGAGATCAATCGATCAAGTCGTTCAGAAGTTACACAATAGGTAACAATGTGTACAAGTGATGTACTATTATTAATTATTATCTTTATTATTCATTATTATCATTATTATCTAGTTACGATCTAATAATAATTTCTAAGCCTATACAGTACGTAATTATGAATACGAGTAAAGTATTTTAGATAATAAGAAAATTGTGAATTATGGTGAAATAGGGGTCCCACTATTATGACTCATGTTTAAATTGCTCAGGCGTGTGAACAAAATCAACTGTTACAGCATTTACGACTCATTATTTGCAGTCATTGAAACATCCCAAAAAACAGATTTAACTCATGGACATAATGCTATTATAGAAAATAGCTAAAGTTTTTAAGGTTTATTTTCATGAAGAACATTTGTTAGATTCTTATCCTATACTATTATACGCACTACTATTATATTATACGCACTACTATTATATTATACGCACAATATTTGCATATTTGTAATCGCGTTCTCGAAAACGGCTTGTACGATTTTGATTAAATTTACAATATAGATTACAGGGGCGAAAAATCGATCTAGCTAGGTCTCAATTCTGAGGAAATTTGTTTTTTTCGTGTTTCGTGAGTCTGCGTTCCCGAAGGCCGCTGAGAGTTCTGCCTATAGCACGCTGCAATCGTAGGGCCCGTTTACAATGGGCTCGCGAACACAGAAATTGGGAGGAAGACTGGCGTTGTATTTGCATTTCCGATGAATCTCGTTTCGGTATGAGACCGAATACAAGACGTACTCGAGTTTGGAGGCCCTCTGGACGTCAAGAACGTTTGAAATTTTGTCAGGAAGTTCATTCATATGGAGGGGGAACAATAATGGTCTGAGCCGGTATTTGGATCGGTGGAAGAATCGATCTCATTTGGATCAGGGGCAACCTCAATGTTCAGATTTATGCAGAGGATTGTTTCAGACGTGATTATCCCTCTGCGAAGCCGGTTGGACGATTCGTTTCGACTAATGCACGACAATGCACGTCCACACACGGCTAAAGTCGTAACACGCGCTCTTGCCGACGCTCGCTTCAACGTTCTGCCGTGGCCTGCTCAATCGCCACACCTCAACCCAATTGAGCACACATGGGATATGCTTCAAAGAAGAGCTCTGCCGAGTATGGATGCCGTGCATACCCCACAACAACTTTTTGACTTGTTAGAAAGAATGTGGGCGTGCAATCCTCAAAGTGATTTTGATGAACTGATTTTAAGCGTGCCAAATCGCTGTGATTGTGTAATTCGTGTCAATGGTGGAAAGACAGATTATTAATTTTTTTATCATTACAGTAAAAATTTAAAAAGTCCTCATTTTTGCCTTTTTTTTGCCATTGACGACATTAATTTAGGTTAATTTCCCACAATTTACAAAAATTGTAGTTTTTTAATTTTAACATAATATAGGGATAAGTTGTTAACTTAAACATAGGAATTAAAGTAAGAAGCCAGTCTGGAAGGCTAGATTTGATAATTATTAATAGTTAAAAATGCACTCGATCCCTAGACACTCTTGGTGTGAGTAGGTAAATTCTTCATATTATTTCATTAAAACGTCGATGTAATACATTTTAATCTCTTAGAGTTTCTGGTGACAAATATATTGAAACAATCTTTCTAGTAGGTTCCACTGAAGCGGACTAGGCCACTATAAAAGTCTCAACGTCACACAACTAAATTAGCACTTATTTCAACAATTCCACATTAATGCACAATAGTGTAGACACTGAGACGCAAAACTATGCCAATTTTACAACATAATATTCGCTAGTAACAATTCGCAAATTATTAAAATAAATGCCCAAGCGCTCCCCATAAAATCCCTCCAAAAACTCCTCCTGTTCGTGTTGTCAATATTTCAAAAATAAAAAAAAACTGATGTCTATGTATGAATATATTTATATCGAACATGATACAAAAATTTACAAAACTAATTAAAATTTAATTTTATAATTATATACCTATAATATTTTAAAGTGTTAAATTTTGTTGAATGAATATTTGAATTTTGAGATCTTAATGGAAATGTCTTTTTTATTAAACATGTCATTTTATTATTCATTAGCGATCAATCCAAATTGTAAGCAATTTTAAGTATTTTTCTAAAATGTTTTTTACACAAAGTATCAATTTTTGTAATTTGCCTCCTTTATCGGAATGTTAATTACTTATTTTCCTATCTCCCTACACCTCCTCAATCTTCTTTTAAATTCCATCACTGACACCTCATTAAGTATAAAAACATGTAAGCGGTAGTCAACCAAACATGCCTTCATTATTTATTTTCCTAGACTTTTTTGCATAAGTACCAACTCTTGTAAAACTTTTTTAACATTTGTCTTTTGCGAACCAAAAAGAGTTCATATACAAATTACAAAATTACATATATATGTTCACACTGTATTAATAATAATGGGGTAGTCAGAGAGGACGGAGTGCCAAGTGTCACGGGTCTTACATACTTCTTTCGCTTCCTCAAATCTCCTCACACATTTAAAAAATAAATATCTAAAAAAATTAAACTTGTGAATCGTGAATACCAAAACTTTGCCAAATGTGAGGCAATCTAAACCTTAGCCAAAACAAGTGCACAATAAAAATTACAAACTAATATTAAAAAAATTTTTGTTTTTAAAGTAACAATTTAAATCTTGAATAATTAAAGCAAATGCCTTGTGTTATAAATAGATCGTCTTATGGCATAATTTTACAAAATACACAACTACATAAATTAAATAACTAACTGTGAAGCAATCTAAACTTTAGCCAAATGGTTTATATTTATAGTAAAATTATATAACAAAAAACAGGGTCAAAGACTTACCCAAAATGGACTTCCGCAGAAGTTGTCAAGGCTGGAATTATAAGACATTTTGACACAAAATTAACAAGGAATTATTAATAATAATTGTTTTGAATCTGCCATGGAACACGTTAACGTAATCGCAGTTTCCACGAACTGTTCATTGCTGTATGAGCCGGTTCTATAAAAAAATACACCATCCATTCACTGTAAGCCAAGTGTAATAGAAATAAAATCTGCAATTAAGTATGTATGTACAGCTTAACGAGTTTAATAAAAAGTTTTAAAATACATGACGTGTGTCACATAATTTATTGCATTTTATTTCACAACATAATAAAAAAACTGAAACTATAAATTCAGAACAAATCACGAGACGCCACTATCGAAACGGCACAATGGATAAAATAAAAGATGTAACGAAAACACGAAACAATATATTACAAATGTATTACACAATTGAATGAAACTGAATTTCAACAAACGAAACGTCAAATTCTACAAGTGCTCACAGATTAAGTATTTGTAGGATGTGCTGTCCAGTCTGACGAAACTCTATTAAGAAAAACACTCGGTATCAAATGTGTGCTAACTTTAATGGCGGCTATCCTCTTTTTCAACCCCATACACACTTCTCTTTCTCAATCTGTTGATTCACAATTAAATTCGTTATTCTTTTCTGTATATTAATCTGTGTTAATTTCATTGTTTTATGCCTTTGTAGTCATTGATATTTATAACTTTTTTTCAAATATACGTGTATAATTATTGGATTTATAATTCTGAAGTGTAATACAGTGTTTCGTAGTGTTGTATTAAGAAGAACGCATTACAAAGCCTGCGAAATATGTGATTTAAAAGTTGGCTGGACTGACGATAAAAAACTTTTGTTTATGGCGAAATTTCCATTAGGTGTCAACATTGTATTATGTGGTGTCGATCTCGCATACAAAATAATATTTAAACCTTGGAAGAATAATTTACGTGGAAGGAACTGTCATAGCATTTTTGTGTACACTGCCAGACAGCAGAAAATTTACGAGTATTGTGAGCGTGTCGTCACAAAAATCGTCTAAATAATATTGATCTATTGTCAATAGTTACACAGTACATACTCATAGATTTATTGCGTATAATCTTGCAAATAAATTTCTAAAAATGGGTCGTTACAGAAAAATCATTTTTGGATCTATTAATTATGTACGCATATATGTAAGTATTATAATCTGTATGGTGAAATGGTTATGTATTGTTGCGATGATTGTCGCGAAATAAGTGTGTATATATATAAATGCCAACACTGAAGAAAAGAATCAGTGTTGGCATTTAGAATGACGTGGTAAGCATTGTCAAGTTTATGTTTACTAGTCTGTGATGTAGGCACTAGTATATTAGTAATCTGTACTCTTTCCTTTTAATCTTGATGGCAGTAAAGATAACTTGTGTTCTGTGGTAAATAAGTTTAATTTTGCGATAAACTTTGTGCTTCCACGCCTGCGCCTGTGACCTGCGACCTACCCTAGCATTAAGATTCTATTATGTATATGTGCTCATAAAGAAGTTCTATAAGCTTCGTATTCGTTAAATGCATAGTACAATAGACATGCAACACGCAAGACGTGTTCTAGGGATCTAACGGTAATGCTTACACTCTGCCAAACGGTGGAGAGCTTGTAAGGCAACCCGCTAGATGTGCGCTGGGGTTTAGATCTTCTCATAGAAGAGTTTTTAAGATTCATAAAAGAATATAGAGAGCCCGCTAGATGTGCTCTGGGGACTTAGATACTCATAGTAAGGTTCCAACCCGCTAGACGTGTTCTAGGGGTCTAATGATAATATTTACACCTGTAGTACAATACAGTACAGATGATATTGTATCCAATTCATAGTTGACCAAGTCGTATGATCTAGAGATAGAACATATAATCTGTTGTTAGTTCGAATATGACGATAGATCATATAATAGTATATAGGGACTGCTAGAGGTAAGGCTAATGGTGATGTCAGGCAGTGAACATCAGATTATAATTCTTTTACAGGTGGTGATTATAGCGGTCATAAAGTTCTCATAGATTAGCAGTCCCAGCAGTACGAGTATCGAGTCTTAAGGAATACGTTTCTACGTACTATAAAGGTGAAGCTAAAAAATTTACGGTATATAATTCTTACACAATAAACCTAACTGAACTACGGTCATTCCTAGCAGTTTGTTGGGAATTAATGATTACACGAACTAGGGGCTAATAGAACAATGTTCAAAACAGAATAAATTCCCCGATATGTATGTTGTAAAAATATTTATTAATTTGACCCATGTTTATTGGGGAAAAATTCTCATTTTCGTGGACTAGCATCATCACGCATCGTTATACCAAAGATCCTATAATATTAAAAAATAAGATAAAATAATGCTATTACTTTAAAACAATCTCTTATTTTAGAAAGATAATATTTGAATTTATTTATTTATTTACATAAATGGGTTACAGTCACAGTTAATCCAAAAGTTAACGTCGTTAACCGTTGATTCGTTTATTAAAAAGTTAACTTCGATATTCGCCTAAGCGTTAAATTTTCGAAAATTTTACGCGTTAAAGTTAACCGTTGAAAGTTAACCATCCAAAACTAAAACTCCTTTTGGGTTGGAATAATAAATAAGTATAAATAAGACAAAAATAGGAATAAGAATAAATAAGACACAAATAAGTGTAACTACTTATTTTTACACTTACAATTGTGTCTACATAATAAGTGTACACATATTTTTGTCTTATTTACCTATGTATTAAATTAATTATTATAGGTAATGGCGAATGAACAATTGAATACACATCTACTTAGCTCTAAGATAGATAACAATAAAGTAATTTGAATCCCTATCTATATCAGCCCGTCTTTGGACATGAGCCAACTCTCTTTCTTCTCTTCTTTCCTTCCACGCCTATCTCTCGCCACTTTCTTCCACGGTATGCCCGCCTGTTGTAAAATCCACTCATTTCCGAGATGGCATACCTTTTCCGCATGTAAGCTATTGTTAATATTTGCGATTAACTGTTACAATCATAATTGCTAGTTAATTATAATTTATTATTTTTGGATGTCAAAAAATAGGTCAATCGAGAAATACACGAGCTAGCGAAAACACGTCTTTTAATTATAACCCAATTATATTGTACGTTTCCTTCCATCCAACTTTCATCTTCTACCTGATTCACTCATTCCTTTTATGATGTATGGGAGTTATTCCAAGCATCAGTAGCTCCCATCACCTTCTGTGTAACTCGGATTTTCGCAGCAAAACTTTCGGTGAAAGTTGCTGTCCCCATTCCATACTTAAAAACTGGCAGGACACTGATTAAACACTTTTGTTTTAGGTGTTGGAGAATCTTCGGACTGGATCGAGCTGTTTGCTCCAAAGGCCGGCCATGCTTGTGCGATACAACTTTCGGTGCACTTAATCTTCCATGCCATGGGTGATTTTATGGCCCAAGTAAATATAATGGTCGCCGACCATTATATTATTATACCTAGAGGCAGCTAGTGATTTTTCGCCTCTGCGATGTTTGTCATGATCTTGGTTATTGACTTGTTCAGTTTCATATACTTTACGTCTATTACTACTTCACATACATTGAAATTTAAAAATATATCCGTTTATGCGAGTATCGACAATGGACCGCACTATTGTACTTGGTTATAAATCAAGATTTTACAAAAGGCATAAAATAAATGGCATATAAAAAGGCATTGGGACAATACATATCGTAAAAATAAAGGATATGTCTTAGTATAAGGGAAATTTCGCCATAAACAAACGTTTATGGCGAGTCCAGTCAACTCTTAAACCACATATTCACGGATTTTGCAATGCATTTTTTTTAATACAACACCACGAAACGCTATTACATTTTTCAAAATGTTAAATCCAATAATTACATACGTATATTTGAAAAAAAGTTATTAATGTCTGTTAGGTTTAGAATGTTGGAAGAATGTCTTTATGTGCCAACATTAGCTTAAGTAGGTTAAGACGTCACTAACATTCCCAATTACTTACCTTTCCTATCGTTTTATCCCTTTTGACGGGCTACCTGGGGGTAGTTGCGAAAGATGTGTCATAACAGACTAGAACAAGTCAGTTATCATTTCGATCGACGCTCGGTCATTCATCTCGATACCATACGGCACATCGCCTTGTGAAAAATCAACTTTGAAAGGAAATCAACTCATCGCAAATCGTCGAATCATCTTTCAACATCATCGCACGAAACATCAGCACATCAACGCTTGTGGAGGATGGCAGCTAAGAAAGTTACGACGCGTCTATTACAGCCAGCAAGCGAGGGCAACGGCCATCCAATGTCAATGACTACAAAGACATAAAACAATGAAATTAACACAGATCACAGAGTATTAATATACTGACGGAAAAGAATGACAAAGAAAATATTGAATCAACAGATTGAGAAAGAGACGTGTGTATGGGGTCAAAAGACAGAGATGGCCGCCATTAAAGTTAAAGTTAGCACATGGTTTGACGTTTCATACACACCTATTTTTCAGAGAGGAGTTTCGTCAGACTGACACCAACTATTTAAACTCTATTTATAATGCCTTACACACCTTCCAATTTGTTGGAACAACTTTCCTAGGGATGGCGAAACGAGATCGATTAATGGAAAAATTGTTCGATCGATTTAGAGTAGAGAATTGATTTAGTGGATTGATTGCGGACACCCAAAAATGGAGTTTACATTATATTTGTATTGGTAAGAACGCAACTATAAAGTAATGAGCTAGAGTGGAATTTTTACATAAATTATACATACACATATCGAACACTGCCGTCACCTTAACGCTCTCAGACCCAGATTTAGCGCTTTTTTGTGGTCTAACTTTTATCTATCCCATGCAAAATTAAAAAAAAACCCGTAGAACTATTTTCGAGTTGTTGTCGTCTATCACTGGATCGATTCACTGCTCGAGATCGAATGATCGGTCTTCCATTAATAGATCTCAGATCGCCATCCCTAGGAAAGTTGTTCCAACAAATTGGTTTTTGGCGGGAACGGAAGAAGTGAGTGGTCATTTTATTTAGATTTTCTATTTTTTACATATTTGGGAGTTTAAAAGTACAAAAGTGATAGTATATTGGATTAAAGTTCTGAGTAAGTGAAAAGAATGGAGTAGGTCTAAATAAACATGTGTAGCTGAAGTTCTCGCGCTTTTCCAAGAAGTTCTATAAAATGACAGTAGTCTACTATCACTTTTCCGGAGGAGTTTTACGATAATGATTCTACTTACTATTACAATACGTGACATTGACAAATGCGCTAATCTGTAAACCAGTCTGTCGCAACTTCATTCAAAAAAAATGACGTACGGAACAAAGCTATTTTTTTGTGTTTTATCTCGGATCAAGTATGTTTTCTAATGCATTGTCCAGATTAAAGAGAGATGTCTATATTTGTCTTTGATAAAGTGTCATCTGTCACGACACAATTTATTTGCTTCAACAGCGTAAATGTTTCATTGCCCAATTTATTACATAATGAACTATTTTTAGCAATATTTGGGTAATTATAACTTCTGGCAGAACTTTGCAATATTTAGTATGTATTTAGTGAGTAAACAAACATGAAGTACAGAAAATAAAATTTGGTTGGAAATCAAAAGAGATGACGGCATTTTAAAACATTTTATGGCGAGATATTCTTTAGATAAAGTTCGGTGAATAGAGTATTAATTAATTCATCAGTCCCAATGCTTACTATCGGGATACAATTTCATAATTTTAGTTTTGAGTATAACTTTCGTTCATTAAAAATAGTGTGGAATGGTACATTTATGAATGCCGATATCGATGTTTTTATTTTTTAGATGTAAAAAATCTGTGAAAATCACAAAACGAGGACATAGTATAAAATACCATTCGAAAAACTCCACAAATTAAAATTTGTACACGAAGAGTATTTTATTGACAAAAATTTAAAGAGAAAAAAATGAAAATAACTGCGAAACCACTTCGGATGACAAACTGTTAAGATTTTCCTAATACTTTTGAGGGAAGCTTTCTGAATTTGTATTTTAAGTATGCCTATTTTAAAATGTTGAAAATATGACTTGATTGAGTTTCTTATCGGTTCTTTTCAGTATACAGGTTTTTTTCGACTTGTTATTATATTTACTTAATTTGACCTTAAAAACACCTTGCAGTTGTGTTTACTTGAATAAATTCATTTGACTGACTTTAAAGAACTTCTTAAAACTTATTAATTAAACATTTTCTAATAGTTCTTTATGTCTACAGTTTTGAGGAAAAAACCTGTAGCAAAAAAAAAGAAAACTGAAAGTTGACCGTTAGTCCTCAAAAGAAGAAACTGGTCAGGAACCTATCAAAGTGGCAGGGAGACGAAGAAAGGTTTCTAGAGCAAAGGAGCATACTGAACCGGCCGTAGCGTTACATATGCTTGCATGTACACCGCCACGAATTTATGAAATAAATATTTCATTTCATACATATTTTTATTGAATAGACTTCACAAACTGGTGTCACTGGTTTTGTTTAAGTGGTGCTTAAACAAAACCACTGTTTGGATTGTTTTCACCAATTTCTGGTAACGTATGTCGCGCTAATTATTATCGATATCGTTAAATTTGAATGAAAGGCGGTACGTCTCTATTTTGTTCTTTATGTTGGTAGAGCTGATTGTTTTGTAGTCGTCAGGTTGTCTATTTTGGGTTCCTTTTTTTGACATTCGGAGTCCATTTAGCTCTATGAAAGTCCCGACTCTTATTGCGTAGTAATATTACATTCTCTTTGCTGTAAAATTTACTTGCTCTGTTAGAACTAACATCTCGTGTCTCGATACAAAGAATTCTAAAAGTTTACACATTATTTTGAAATTACAATGGATACCATTTATCTTACGGAATCAATGGAAGTTTTTCAGAATGTATGTAGGTCTTACCTACTCGAGATCTTACTTTGTCATTTATGTTTTATATTTTTATATAAACGTAATTTCAAGTAAAAATTTAAATGGTACGGCGTACAGCATCAGAACTGCCTAGTTCTCCATTGACTTCTCATTCTTTCATTTTGTTTTCCAGATTTTAGAAGAAATTGTAGACGATTTGTACAAGTCAAAACAGACTCTTAATGTTGACTTACAGTCAGAAATTATTTCAGCTGCTAAAGACGATTTAAAAAAATTGCTTTCGAATAACAATTTTGACGTGGATAAAATCAGAGATTCATTGTCTAGTAGAGGTTGGAAAGAAAACAAGCTCAATTGTTTGTTAACCATTTTGGAGAAAAAGAGGAACCATTTAGCTTATTCGTCAATAATATTATATAACAGTGCATATGGAGAGATTATAGCAGATTTTGATTGGGCAATAAAAATTGTGCTTGGTTCAAGTGAATTACAGACTTTGAGGTACCCTCTATTGCAAATTATGTTATCAACTGTGAATTCAGATGGAGAGCAAAAATTTAAAATGTATGAATTGAATAAGGAAATTTTAAAGAAAATTATCACAATTTTGGAAAATTATGAATAAGGTTTTAAATTATAATAATAATCATTTGTCATAACAATTTCACATGCTTTCAGTGTTTGTAACTTACTTTTCACAAAGGCAATGTAGAAGTTTGAAAATTACAAAATAATCTGAATTTTCAAACTTCTATAAGTCTGTATGAGTGACAACTTTGTCTCTGACACAGAGTGATCCTAATGAATTGCCACACTCGAGTCGGGAACTAGAGGAAGTCATTAGTTGAAAGAGATTGAGAAAGCGATAACAATTCTGAAATGTGAAAAGGCTGCGGGAAATGATGAGATTACTGCTGACCTGTTGAGATGATCAAGTATGGTGGTCCTAGGGTCTGGGATACATTCTATAAACTGTGCAATCTTTGCTAGCAGAAAGGTTACAGAGGACTGGCGCACCGCAGTCATAGTGCCTCTCTATAAAGGGAAAAGTTCCTATTTAGACTACCCGTGCTATAGACCCATCAGCTTGGTCGGCTTAGCAAGTAAAGTCTGCACCAAGGTATTGACTGAAAGTATGAAAGGTATTTCTGAAAGATATTTGTGGGTGGCCCAAGGTGGTTTCAGGAATGGTAGAGGTTGTATGGATCAGATTTCCTCGCTCTGCGGTATCATGGGGAAGTTTCTGACCATAGGTCAGAAAGTTTTCTGCGCTTTCGTGGACCTCGAAAAAACATTCGATAGTGCAAAAGAAATTGTGGAGTCTTCTGCCTGAATATGGCATGAAGGGCCCATTATGCCGATATTACACGGTTCACTTCTGCTTTTCAATATGGATGAAGCAACAAAATTGAATCATGTAAACATAAAAATGAATTATTCAATGTCATTGTTCAACTGCCTTGAAGGAATTAATCTTGTTCAATATTTTCACTTTTGTCGTTCATCATTCAACGTAATTGAATGAAAGTTGAACATGTAAACACAAGAATTGAAGGATTCACTCGATGTTCATTCTTGTGCACCGCAGTGTCACGCTAGGACTTTGAAACGATAAAAAAATGGTTTTTAAATGGAAAGAGGAACATACGCCTTTATTTTTGGAACATTTTAAGAAGTATCGTAGCCTGTAGAATTATAAAGTGGAGGGTTATAAAAACCGAGACGTATGCACAAATTCAATAAAAGCATTATTTGAATATCGGCGTGAATGAAGAGGATATAAAATTAAAAGTATCCGCACCGGATACACTTGCGAATTATCAAAAATAAAACTATCAATGAAAAGTGGCTGTTCAACAGATGAAGTATATGTACCTAAGTTGTTTTGGTTTAAACAAGGGGATGAATTTTTGAATGCTGTATGTATTCCAAGGGAAAGTTAATCGAATTTCGTAAGTATCTAATTGTCACTCAAAACAAAAATATATTGCTTTTACTAGGTGAAATTTAATTATTGTTAGCCTGAAGATATGTATGTATGTAAATTTAATTACAATATATAAAATTAGTTGGCGAAATTTCAGTCGAGTTTGTTGTTTGATGTGTTGTCCCGGAGAGTCCGAGAGTTAGTTTATAATAACCTTATACATGCAGTACAAGAAAAGAGAAAAATTTGCCGAAAAGAAATTTATTCAAAATTAATTTACTCTTCCTATCATTCGCCATTGCCAAGGCACAATATCTGTAGTGATGAATTTTTCTGCAAACATATTTCGTACTCTGTGAGCATTTTCACTGACATTTCCTAACCTGGTCAGCGGCATGTCTGCTAATGCTTCAGATGGTACATTTCGCCATTCTCCTGGGATAATGCATCCTGTCTCCCAATATTCTGTTTCAAGTGAACGTTGCAAGTTCATATAATTTGGACTTGTTTTTCTAAGCCAGTTATGAAGAGCGCAAGTTGTTTTCACTAACTTTTCAACTTTTACAACAGAGAGTGTAATAGGTTTTTCGAATATTCGAAATTTTGACACCAATATGCCAAATGAATTTTCCACTACACGTCTAGCTCTAGACAATCGATAATTGAATACTTTTTGTTTTTCCTCAAATTCTCCCCTTCTATTATATGGTTTCAAAATATTTGTTTTTAAGGGAAATGCATCATCCGAATACACCTTCCACAGGGATGTTTAGTAGATTCGCAGATAACGCTACATTCAAAGTTGATTTTTCAAAAACACAAGCATCATTTGCTCTTCCGTTTGTTCCCACATCTCTATAAATGAAATTATAATTTGCATCTACTACAGCAAATAAAATAATACTGAAATTTTTTTTGTAATCAAAGTACTCAGAAACACTATTTGGTGGACATCGTAGTTTTACTAGCTTCCCATCCATAGCTCCACAGCAGTTTGGGAAGTTCCACAGCTTGAAGTAATCATTTATTATTCTTCTCCATTCATTTTCACATTGTGGAACCTGAAAAAATGTTACATTTTTATTTACAGAATATCTCAGAGCAGCAGTCACAGGAGAAAGTAAATGAAAATCTAGAGGAAGGAGGGCAAAAAACTCCCCAAGCAAATAATAGCGGACTATGTCAGAAACCAAATAATGAACATCTCGATGATATATCTCATGTGCCAAAAAGTCGGAAAAGAAATAAAGATATGCCGATAGACAGGGCTTTAAAGCAATTAAAAGCCATAAGTGATAACAATAAAGAGAACGCCGAAAATGAATTTGACTTATTCTGTAAGAGTTTGGCGGTGCAATTGAAGAATATGCCTCTACATTGAGCTTTAATTTGCCAATAGAAATTACAATCTGTTATGGTTCAGGAACGTCTGCAATTCAATTACTACAGGTTCACCGCTACAGTCTTCATATGATTTATTAGATGAAAACATTCAATCTCAAAATTCTACACATTCATCACAAGCGTCCTGGACCTACATAAACTCACCGGCTTATAATACTGAAGAGCAATATGAAAACAATTCATCGGACTTGCTCCAAAAAGCCATTCAAACCATCCGGTAAGGTACTAATTAATAAAAGATGATTAAGTAATATAAAAATTGGTTGTTATAATTATCTTACTGACCTTAATATAATTTCGTACTGCTATCCAGATAGCTTCGCACACTTCTTCGAAAAAAGACGATATTGTGCATCGGGGTACTCTGTATAATTGTTCCAATGATCCAAAACAATCACCAGTAGCAAGGTGTCTGAGGACTATTTGCAATTTTATTCGTGCTGGTAAAGCATCTCTCATCAAAGTATTTTCTTTTTGGATGTATGGAGTAACCATTTTTAGAAGTTCTTCAAAATTTTCTTCATTCATTCGAAGATGGTTGTTGTATGAATCTAGATCCTCTTCTGCCAATTCTCTCAATAGACGGTTTGAAGCACCCAAGACGTGTCTTCTTAATATCCATGGTCGCACCCACCAACGCCCTCTTATTTCTTCGCTTCTTTTTTGTTGATTCTTCAATTAAATGATCACAAATTAAAGTAATTCCCAAGCGTACGACCTGATTCGAAGACATCTTCAGTGTAATGTGAATTGAATAGTTCATTTTATAAGATACGTGTAAACAGTATATTTTTCACTTCTGTACCATTCAACCAAAGTGAATCAATTTGGTTGAACCGTGTAATATCGCTATTACTGTAGGTTGTGAGGTCACAGTCATATAGAGGCCACAGAGCTTGTGTATGGATAGATGGTGACTTGTCGCCCTGGTTCCAAGTCAATCAGGCGTCAAACAAAGCTGTGTGATGTCTGCCTGGCTATTCTTGCTGTATTTGGACAGTTGCTTCCAGACATTGAAAGGTAGTATGAGTGCTACGGTATGTGATGGTACAGTGGCAAATTGCATATGCTGACGATGCTGTGCTTATAGCACCATCAGAAGTGGAGTTGCAGACACTAGTTACGTGTGTAGTGTAGTGGTATATGTGGTTGTGTGGTTCGTTCGGAGGTAATTCGAAATTAATACGAAAAAAACAAAATGTAATACAGTTTATTTACGACGTACAAAAGTTTACAGAAGGAGCACAGAATGACACTAATGAGAACAATGACAAGCACATAAGAAGAAGGATCGAATAACAAATAACTAATTTCGATTACAAAGCCTCGCGCGAGTAATTAAATATTAAAAAGCGAAAACATGCGATTGTAGCTAAAGCAAGCAGCCGACTTAGTAAGACCATAGCGGTGCATGCGCGGGCGCGCGGTGTACGTTCACGCGCAGGCGCAGTGGTCGCTAGCTCACGCGGGACATTGCAACTATCTACTTATAAATATGATTGTTTGTCCGCTCAACATACAAACTACTAATATATAAAATACAATAATATTAAATAATTTTTAAATATTAGATACAAAATAATATTACATTAATTGAGCCATGCTTAAGCATCACCACACGTGCATGAAAGAAGACTGAAGTGAAAGGATTGAATATGAATGTGAAGAAAAATTATGGTTCTGGTGTTTGAAACGGAAGATGTACAGACACAGTGTGAAATATGGGTATATCGATCGGGTTCGATTCCCCGCTAATGAAAAAGTTACTAAAGTGGTTATGTAGTGACTAGCACAGTGGCAAAATAGTACGTCAAGTAGATAAGTTAGGTATTTAGACAAGAAAGTGTTGTGTACAGCTATTGGTGCGATCGCCAGCTGCGGCCTGCAGGCCGCGCGTGTGCGGCGCCCGCGCGTCCTTTGACCCGAGCGTCAGCTGTTTTTGATTTTGTTTCACTGCTAGTTTTAGTAGTGATGTAGTTTTTATGAAATTATCGTTTCATTTAGCTGTACTAACATGATGGAGCGTGAATAATGCTAATAAAATGTTGTAAAAAGAATTTTTTTCGCATGGGATTCGATTTTTCTTCTGACCCATCATCAAAGGTGTCATTAGTACTATCGTCTGTCTTCGCGTTTCTCTAATAAATTAAACTGCATTGCCGCCATATTTACGGACGTAACTATACTGTTGATACTGAACACGAGTTAATAAAAAACACACAATCATAAAATTACATTTTTATTTTTAATTTTCGTAAATAAATTCCTTCCGTGTATAAACACCTTGTATGAAACCACAAATTTGCAGAAACGATGCACCAGCAAGGCAGCGACCTTGTCCCTTACCCCGTCCTATAGACAATACAGCATTGGTTCCAACTTTATTGTACGTTAGTATGGCGTGGATATGCCTGAAATCGAGTGAAAGTATAAATGTAGTGGAAATGCGATCTCTTGCGGATAGGATAAGTAATGAAGAGATTGTAGCATAAAAATGAAGAGAAGAATGCCAAGATGGTTTGGGCCACGAAGTAAAAACAAAAAGGTGTCGTAACGAATTTTCCTCATACAAACCAGTGTAACAACATGCGGGTTGAGGGGGACGCGGAATAAATGGAGGGGGATGTTGCGAATCTGCCGCCATCTAGCGAGTTGTAGCAGTCTCTTTGTGTTATCATTTTTCAAGTAGTTTTATTATTGACCACCAGATGAGTAAAATACTTTCATTAACTAAGAGTAAATTGATATAAATCCATAATGAATATTATGATGGAGCAGTAAAGGGGACGAGATGTAGTTTTACATTTGTAAATTTTTTTATCATAATACAACGTATCGTTTGATACAGCGTGAAGATATGTATGTATGTATCGTGCATGTTGGGGACCGAATAACGGTCTAGAATAGCAATTTTTAAATTACCGTTTGTCGATTTGTTTGTATACGCATCATGCAACTGTTACTGTCTCTTTATTTAAATAGAATGATAATACAGATCGCGCCACGAAAGATGAGTCTTGACAAGCGATTGTAGTGGGGAATCCGCCTAGATACGCTCTTACGAAATTGTAATGTGTTTTTAGGGATTTTCTTAGTGTCCATTCTCCTCATTTATTATAAATCCAAATAAATTAATTACATATTGGTGTCGAACTTTTATTTTCTTCTTACACAATTTAACTAGCACGAAGTGGCATGGCAGGGCGATGGTATGAGAGCGACTGGCGAGCCACGCGTTCGAATTGCTTTGTACATACATATCCTCACGCTGTATCCTTAGAGGGGTGGTTAGAGAGGGCGGAGCGCCAAGCGTCGCGGTCCTTACATACTTCTTTCGCTTCCTCAAATTGCTTTACATTCTACTAAAATGCAATTCAGCACTTTTAGCATCGCCAGGTCGCTACGTATTTATTATTGGTAAGACAATATATCGCATCTTTAGAATGAAAGCGACTTAATTTAAAATTTCAGAATTTCGGATGAAAATAATAAACTTAAATATACCTACTACTTAATTTAATAGATAACAGTACAAACTTGCCTGTCCCATTAGCAACATATCGCGAGAACATTTAAACATGTATTTGTGAAAAATCCATTTTATTATTCTATGTGAATTCAATGTCGGAACTTGCCAAAACAAAATCTCAAAATTTCGAATTAGACCAATTTCATTCTATGGTCTATGTAAGCAGTTCCCATTACTATAAAACTGCTACACCAGTATATGCGTAATTTAGTTTCGGTTAGTTATTTATTACGTTGTAACTTTGTTATAAAATACAAAATATGAGTGCATTATCAAATAATGGTTATTATTAAATGAGATTTGAGGAAGCGAAAGAAGTATGTAAGAACCGCGACGCTTGGCGCTCCGTCCTCTCTGACTACCCCGTTAGGGATACAGCGTGAGGATATGTATGTATGTATGTATTAAATGAATTAGTTTATGAAAAGCATATAAAAATTATCCTTTATACAACAACAACATATTATCCTCACGCTGTATCCCTAACGGGGTAGTCAGAG
This sequence comes from Zeuzera pyrina, assembly GCA_907165235.1. Lineage (NCBI taxonomy): Eukaryota > Metazoa > Arthropoda > Insecta > Lepidoptera > Cossidae > Zeuzera > Zeuzera pyrina. The sequence goes on along the minus strand of OU015625.1, from coordinate 17,640,841 downwards.
TTACATACTTTTTCGCTTCCTCAAATCTCATCACTCATTATCACTCACAAATTTTGGCCTGGGTATGCGAGTGTTTTTCACATTTCCGTCAGCTAACAGCTCTGGCTATTAAATATTCGTAAGTCAGCCTTGATGTTCCTTGGCTTTAATTATCCTTTATAAAAGAGTATATTAGTATTAATACGTCTAGAGTGCGGTCCTTATAATGTTTTGTAAAGTAACTTGTATTCTATTCCCCAACAGAAATTATCCGTAACAAAAAAAAATACGTTAGTATTATTGTAACACGTCTACCTCCTGCGTGCGGTCCTGCTGATAATGTCAGTTTTAGCAAGAATTTTTATTCCCCAACAGAGGTCACTTCACTCGGTGTAAATGAATCGATGTAGCTTTTTTACAAACAATTTCATGAATTAAATTAACAATTGAGCAATGTTAGGAGTAAACAGGTAGGTTTTTAATATGCTTAGCGATATCAGAGTGCAAAATGTGATTTTAAGGGCGATTAAGTTGACATCTGTCGACGAATAGTAAAACCTACACGAACAAGAAAACTTTCTAGAACTGTCGATGTAATATTGTATAAATTGATACTTATACATGAAATATGATATTTTTTAGAATATCACAGCATCCATCTGAATGCGACTTGCAACCAACCACACGGCACTTCATTTTTCTATTGTAAAATCACTGAAAATCTTTTTTTTTTCGTAAAATAATACGCGTGACTGTCAGGATCGAACTGGCATACGTGTAGTCGATACACCCCTAGCCTATATTTTTTTACACACAGGCTCAGCCCATTACAACGTCTCCTCCTTCCTTCATGGTTTGGGCACATAGAAAAAATGAGTGATGAAAGACTGACGAAGAAAATCTAAAGAGCGAAAGGGAGTGGTAAAATAAGCCAAACAAGACCAAGGCTGACTTAAGAAGATCAAATAGCTAGAATGTTAGCAGACGGAAATGTCAAAAGCACTCGCATACCTAGGCGAAAATGTTTGAAGAGAATGATGAGATTTGAGGAAGTGAAAGATGTAAAGACCGCGACGATTGGCGCTCCGTCCTCCGACTACCCAGTTAGGGTTACGACGTGAAAATATAAGATCAAATAGCCAGTGTTAGCTGACCGAAATGTCAAAAGCACTCACTGAGGACAATGATGTGTCCTGAAGAAGCCAAAGAAGTATGTAAGGGACCAAGACGCTTGGCACTCCGTCCTCTTAAGGATACAGTGTGATGTTATGTATGTAATATTTCATACAAAATTAACTAGGTGGCGATGAAACTTTAGTTCTCTTCTAATGGGGGAGTGTCTAAACCTTGTTGGTATCACAAGAGATTAAGGCCTTGTGGCTCTCCTTTTAGGGGAAACATTCGTACGCTAGATGGCGTTTGCTTATCGAACGTGTTCATAGTACCTAATTTCAAAGATTTCTACCACACTCACACACGCGCCATTCCCGTAGGCCACACATGCAAATAAAGTTATAATACTATTGAATGTTTCGTAAGCATTACGTTCAGAAATATTTATGAGATGAAATCGTATTTAGTTTAGAAATAAACATATTAAACGTAGTTTGAAAAATATTACACATATTCTCAAATATTATATTAGGTATTCATTTGTATATAATAAAATAGAAAATAATGCGTTACACCTACTTATATCGTAAAGATTTTTTGACCTGTTTGCTGTCACGAGACTAGGGCCAGGATCAGATGATGCGCAAGGATATACTTATATTATATTCTATGTACTGTACTGTACTTGATGATGTGATTCAGAGATCTGAGTGTGATGCAGTAGATAACGAAACCCAAGTACTCCTAGTCAGACGACTCATAATAAACCCATTGAAATCCAACTCATTCTACTGATTTCGACAAGTTCTTTGGTAATGGATGATAACCAACAGCCTAATGATACCGTGGAGTTAACAATTCGCCGTCTAGTACCTACGGACCATTTCGACTTCGGCTTATTTGGTATTGACATGTAGGTATATTGGTGAATACCAAGGTTTCTATTAGTATGAGTAAGAGTATGGTTTTGGAGTCAGCGGCAATAACAAGAACACCTACCCTGTGGCTTGGGCCAGAGAATTTGGCTACGGTATTCTAAAGACAAGAGGCCGGCCTTTGGGGTCGCGAGCGAACGGAGTGAGGCTTCGGTCATCCATCCATGCAGATCTATGTAAGCTAGCTAGTAATTTAAACTTGAACCAGACGTGCACCAAGGTTGATTTCAACGGTATACACTTGCAGCTAGTTAAAATCAGAGTTCCTAGTAAAAAAAGAAGGTCACTTATACGGTAATTTCTAATTCTGTAATCATTATTCAATTAGTCCAAGATCCGACTGAGGTTGACCTTCCCTAATCGAGTTTCCTAATAAAATAAATATTTTATACAATATAATGTATAATTAAACAAAACGTGCTAGGGTTGCCACCCCACATCCCTGCATAGCTATTTTGAATTAAAAATTGTTTAATTAATTTTTTTCAATAATTATTGTTGTGCAGTTTCTAACGAGTAAAAGATGTAAATAAAACGCCAAAGTAGGGTTGCCTACCTTTTTCTAAGCAATAATTAAAGGTTGATAAGTGTAAATAGGTAAGTGTGTATTAGTAATTTACTCTCATAGAGTTTCCTTACATATGAAAATTATATGTGAAAATGTAGATAATAATATTAGGAACACGATGGTATAGGGTTATCTTTGTTTGCAACCCTACTTTGGAGTTTTATTTCCATCTTTTACTCGTTAGAAACTGCATAACAATAATTATTGAAAAAAATTAATTCAATAATTTTTAATTCAAAATGCAGGGATGTGGGGTGGCAACCCTAGCTCGTTTTGTTTATTATGCATTATATTGTATAAAATATTTATTTTATTAGGAAACTTGATTAGGGAAGGTCAACCTCAGTCGGATCTATTACTATTAATTTAATTTGAGAAAAAAATACTAGATTATAATCGGTTTCTTATATTTTTTTAAATTTAGGTAATAAATACAGGAAAGTATGTATGACAATTGTATGTACAAGTAAAGAGGAAACTGCACTTATATAATTACATGTAACGAAATAATATAACGTTTATAACTTAGTTTTTATTTAAAATATTTTGTTAAAACTTAGTACACTTTTGACTAAACTATACATTAATAATAGTAGGGTGTCCATTATTATTTTACTCATTACGGATTCTTCTGTATTTTATTCCAAGTTACTGTTAGTGGCGTTTCGCATCTTGCAGGACCTCTTCACTGTAATCGAAGATAATTCTGCTTCCATTTTTCGTCTCTTCACTCTGTCTATATCAAAAACAATAAACTTAACAAAACAAAATAAAGTATTGATAATATCGAAGAGTTACAAGTTATTTCCACTCCTATTTAGTCTATAATGTATCTGTCCTTTGCAACACACTATACTGTATGAAGGACAAGAAAATCAAAAACATAAAAAGCTCCCGACAAAAATAAACCTTTAAAAAGTAAGAAAATAATATGTACCTCAATGCCCTTTAGGTTTATGATAAGTTTCGATATAAATAGAAGTAGTAATATGTCCAAGCGTCTTCAAGTCTGAGGACTGCTAAGTTTTTACTTTATTTATTTAGTGGTCCCCCGACGCGACAACGCTTGGATATATTACTGCTACTATTTATATCGTAACTTATCACAAATTATAAGGCCCATGAGGTACATATTATTATTTTACTTTTTGGAGTTTCTTTATTGAATCAGGGGTTTTTAAATTTTAAATTTGTTTTATTTCATGATTTTTAAACACTACAATCTACACTATTACTACGATCTACATTCACGCAAATACTTCCCGGGACGATACACGAAATTGCGACATGGGATCGTGCCTCGCCAAAATCTGAATATTCTGACAATAGTTGTATGATCTATCATCAGACCCTGATCACCATCTATCTATCTATACCCTATTCATAGAGACCATTTCAATGAGCTTAAACATGATATCTCTACTATAAGTGGCGAGGAGTTGGGTATCCTGCTGACTTCAGACGATGCTGCAGCATCAGGTCAAGTTTACCATGTCATTGTGACATTATTGAAGTCATAAGATACTAAATTTCGTATCGAACAGACTAGTAGAAGATGCTCGCGTCCCTTCAAAAACTAAAAAAGAACTAATATTCTTCAAACGGCTGAACAGATTTTCTTAAATCATAGCCAAGGACACTCGATCACGTCACCATTCAAACAAAAAAATTAAATCAAAATCGGTTCATCCGTTTAGGCCCTACCCCTCTTTTTGGGTTGGGATTAAAAATATAGGAAACAATAAGAGATGAAGTTGATATATAACACTAACATCGATTAGCATCTTATAATACAAGTATTTACACAGTTTAACGTTATTAGTCTTGCTAATGACCCGTTCATTACCAAGATTTCATGACCCACCGATTTTCTTTCTCTCTTCTGAAGAGACTAAATACATCACCTCTTCTCCAAAACTGTGTATTAAGAAGATAAAAACAGAGTGAAGGGACATAATAGGTGGAAAAATATAAAGAAAGATTTAAAAATCATTAAAGATAAAAGTTAATACATTATATAATAATAATACCGTTTGCCATTATTCATAAGTATTGATGATATAAATAATAACAAGCGTTATTGATGATAATGCTTCATGACCCTCACATCCTCTTCCTCTCCTCTGACTTTAATGTACTCCCTCTTCTTCCTTCCCTCTTCCCTCTTCTTCTCTTCACTAGTTCCATACTACCTGCTAGTAGAAGATGAAACATAGTACGAAGGGACACAATATACTGGAAAAAATAAAGGAAGATCAAAAATTATAAAAGATAAAAGTTAATATAATATAAAATAAAAAGATGTAATAACGAACATTATAATCCCCTGGCATGAAGGTACTCCTTCTTCCATTTGTCTCTTTACTTGTTCTATACTACATATTACTATGAGATAAAACATAGTATGAAGAGATAATATTCATTTATTTATAACATTTACTCTCTATTAATACAATGTACATATCATTCAAACCACCACCAAATTGTCATCGGGGGAGTCTGGTGTCTGCTATATGCTGGAAATACATGGTATAAAGGAAGATCAGAAAATCATAAAAGTTTATTATAAAATAAAAACCAATACTAATGAACATTATAATCATTTAACGGAATGAACATTGTAGAAATTTTAGGGAAGATAAAAGCAAAAATAAATGATAAAAGTTACGCATTATAAATTACGAATACCTTTTTAATAACAGTACAGCGTTATTGATAGTAACGCTTCATGACACGCAGATCCCATTCCTCCGGCCGGAATTTACGCTGTCTTCTATTTGTCTAATTCCCTTTTCATTGACATTGCCAATTAATTTCGGTGCTCGTACTCAGCTTCCTCACGAGCAGCTTGAGCCATGCTATGTGCAGTTGTCTGTTCCCACCAGGTGAACATGGTGTCATGGTGAGAACGATATAATTTCATAGTGAAAAATGGTATGTCCAAGGTTGCCAGAAAATATCTTAAATGAGAGAAACCACATCCAATAGAAATTATTCCAGCTACTGCGTCATGGTTAATAGTCGCTTTTTCTTTTAAATTACGAGACGTCTCCAAATTAAACTCCTTGTTGCACAATTTACAATTAACATAAAATTTTGAGTAAAGACCAAATTTAACTTCTCTATTAATATTTAAATAAGAAAACTTACAGTCATGAAGAGATTCATGATCTGCAATTTCCTGAATTTGTTGAAAAAAATAATCTGTCTACAATTCTTTTTGCCTTTTAGCAAGCATTTGTTTTTGCTTACTGGCAAACTGAAATTAAAAAACAAATATATCTGACTATTCGAAATAACTGTGAGACAAATTGATGCAATATTCAGTATTTTCAAGATAAAAGTTTTGTTATGGATACTAACAGTTAAATACTTATGAAAGATGCGCTCACGTTATTTCATTAATAGACGGATTAATTTAATGGAAACACCAATTCTATTTGTTATTACTATAAAATATATTTCTGAATAAGTTATGGATTCGAAACGGATCATTAAGAATTTACATTAGTTGTAACAATAAGAAACAAGCTTAGAAATTTTTCCCGTAACTACCATATGGAAAACGACACAAATTAGTATTTATTGCTTTCAGTAATAACATTAGAGAAAGTTTCCATTATTCATCATTGTACGTTGGTCACCCTACATCACTTACTAAATATGGTAATTTTATTTGGAACATTGGAATGGTATAGATAAATCTAGTTCAAATGAGTTTCAATCATAACTTTTTTGTACACAAGAATAAGACTTCATAGTTCAATTGTTACTTTTTAGTCAAGTGTGACTGTGACCGTCATTTAAAATCAAACGTTATATGTTTTTTCCAATTGGAAGAAATAATTATGAAATTTTTTACGGAACGTATCTATAATCTCATATCGAAATTGCAATGCAAATGTTGCCAACTAGCAGTGAATATCATCATTGAAGTGAATGAAATCTGAGATCAATTCATTTGCGAATGTAACATACCACTTTTCATGTCCAGTTTTTTCCACGGGCACTAGCTACTAAAAGTGTTTAATCCTAAATACTGGCCAGAAAAACTATTAATTATTTAGTATCATCGAGCCCAGTAATTAGGACATTACTATTATATAAATAATATTATTATTATATTATTCATATAATAGTAATGTCCTAATTACTACCTAATTATTACCTAATTACTGGGCGACAAACACTGCACATCATAACTAAAATAAGCAATTAAATTATAAATATGTTTTATTTAAAATTTCATAAGATTTTGAAATGTTTACTTTACGAATCAGACGTGTTATGTCATTTGCTGGTGATTGACTAAATGAGTTGCTGCCAATTGGCTTCAAACAAGCAAGCAATTTCACATTATTTATTGCTCTTTTATACATACCTACTATATAATATATTTATTCATATTAATTGTATTTACTACAGATAACATGTCTATGTAAACATAATTATTTTTTATTAGTTCTTTCACATATCATGTAGTAATAGTAACAGTGGACAATGGTTACCATTACTCATGTAATAGCCTGGGTTACATCGTCCTCGAATAGACTACATTTCTTTACATTGCAAACTAATTGCAATATTTTTGTTAAAAAAACCCATTATTGTAATATTAAAAATATTAGGTAAGTATTAGGCAAATACTGTCATATAGGTAAGTATCATATTAGGGTAGGCATAGGTACTAAATTTTCAAAATCCTACACATTACATAAAGTAGTAAGTACTTACTGTAGATACAGTCTCAATCTGTTGCACTCGAAATGATCAATTCCACTTGTTAGATGCTGGTTGATAGAACTGCAATACATAAAATTAATATATGGGCTTTATTACAATTTTCACTTACATAACATAAATTTAACAATTTATAAAAATTGAATCATTAATAATGATTAACTATTTTTATAATTTAAAACTTTATACTTTATATCCTCTCCGCATACAATATCTTATAAATTCTCACTTAAGTACTTTACAAATTATAAATTAGGAATAGTTAATTTCATTTATAACAAATGTGATTTGTTAATTAAATACCTCCATAGAAATATCTCATGGAACAAGTTTTTCATTATAATTATTTATTATTGTTACATAAAATTAATATATTTATTACAATTTTCACTTACATAATATAAATTTGTCAATTTTATTAAAATTGAATTGATTTGATTACTATTTTTTAAATTTAAAACTATACTTTATGTCCTCTTCGCATACAATTTCTGATAAATTCTCATTTAGGCACCTAGTTTACATATTATAAATTAGGGATAGTTAACTTTACTTATGAAGTCATAAATGTGATTTTTAATGAAGTACCTACATAGAAATTTCATAGAACAACAGCTTTACGTTATAATTATTTGTTACTGATACTAGGTTACTACCAGATTCTCGGATGTATTAGTTTTTCTATAAATAGGCCTTATGCGTTTTTTATGGTTCTTAATGTAATATACATATACATGACATATACAAATATTATTAATGCATTAGGAACTATTAATTAAAGTTTAAATTGTGACTTATGAGAAATGTCTGAAATGAATAGTAATTAAATATCACTATGTTATACAAGTTATAATCGATGCTCTCGTTAGTTCAAATAGGCAAGTATAAATTATAAACGTTCAATGGGTTCAAACTTACTATAACAGTTTCATACCTAACTAGTAACGCATACTTTTTTTTCTGTAACATAATAATTACCTACCTTTTTGAATGGTGTTTTCGTGTTGTATTGCGTGTATTATCTATACAGATTTGTAAATGCAAACGCCTCTTTTTGGTAATTTTGTTAAATTGCCTTACTTTCCCCATCTCAAATATACAAAGTTATTGTTTTTAAACAATCACTTTTACGAATACATATCTTTACAGAAGAATAATTGAACATAAATAAAGAGAGATTTTTTATAATGATAAATAGCGATTAGTGAAAAAATTATGATAACTACGTATTTGCAGTTGATAAAATTGCAAAATTGATAGAAAAATTTTGAAAGCGCGGTAAAAATATAAATATTTTTTGTACAATTATGCCTTGAGTGGGAAGGCAAAGGAATCTATGCATATAACACCCGACGTCTTTAGTATGAAATGAAATATTCTTCTTAAAATATCAAATGTCGACATAATACATTTTAATGTTCATTACATTCTCTGGCGACAAATATATCGAAGCAGTCTTTATAGTAGGATCGACTTTAGCCGACTAAACCACTAAAAAAATCCCAACATCGCGCTACAGAATAAGCACTTATTTCAACAATTTCGCATAATGCATAATAGCGTAGATACTTGGGACGCAAAACTATATCAATTTTACATCACGATATTTACTAGTAAACAATTTGCAAATAATTAAAATAAACGCCCAACCGCTCCCATAAAATCCCGCCAAAAATTTGGTAAAAATATAAATTATAGATATAATTATAACTAGGTACTTACTGACACTTACTTACTGACATAAAATTGGCATATTGCCATTACATTAACTTTAATATACTTTTAGGCATTCGTTTTCTTTCTAAATAACATAATTATGACAATTTACGTTATATTACAGTAAATGAGTTACATTATGTCATACTTAAATTGAATACTAACCGATTATTAAAATTTTGCACACATGAAGTAATATATCGATATTACATTTATTTTTTTCACTGGCAACACTTTTTATGAATAAAATTGGTTTATAAATCCACTCCCTACAGGGCTCCTAGCCCGACTGAAGCGCCACATCGGTGACATCAACTTTTACATAAAGTATTCGAGTCAATGAATCCTGTTTTTTTTACTTTTCTTATTGAATGTGAAAAATATATATTTTTTTTATGGTTGTTATAACAATAAACTTATTATTAGTGATAATAGAAAACTTTTCTGTTCTTTCATTATAGCTGGCTTGTCCTCCAAAGTTACGAGTAAAATTACCATGACCGGGCGATACTTCTCAGAAAAAAAAAAAATTCGTATGTTCCGCTATGATATTCAATATTTGAAATCCATACGATTGTAGACAAAAGACTAAACAGTTTATTTTGACTTACAGATTGGGTGCAATTTGCTTAGTTAGCCCGTAAGTAGTACCCAAAAATCAGCAAATTATTGTACTGTAGCGATTCTTGTCAGAAAAAAAAAATAATTTCATTATGTTCTGCTATGAATTTTAAAACTTCCTACATATCTGGCTATAGACGAAAGAATGATCTATTTACTGTAATTTTTAGTTTGTGTATACTTTGCTTATTAAGCCCGAACATAACACTCAAAAGTTAGTAATTTCTTGTTCTTTGGTGATTCATCTCAGAGAAAAAAATTTATTTCGCTGTTTTTCTATTAATTTAAAAAAAATTTTCTCATCAGACTGTAATCGAAAGAACGAACTATATATTTCAACTTAAATTTTGTGTGTAATTTGATTAAAAAGCCCTTGCGGACTCCTTGAAAATCAATAAATTCGCGTACTGCGTAAATGCGAAAAATGTTCTTTGAGAAAAAAAAAATTCAGTATGTTCTACTATGAATTTTAAAAATTTAAATCCATACGATTATAGATGAAAGAATGGCCTACTTATTTCAACTTGCAGTTTTTGTATAATTTACTTAGTTAACCCAAAAACTCTACCCAAAACTCAGCAAAATCCCATATCCTCGAACTTTACCGGTCCAAAGAGCCTTAAGACAAAAGAGCCCAAGTGTATCAGTTCATGATTAGCATTCTAATCGCAAGGCAAAATGTGCCAGCAATTAGTAGAGGCGGCTGCTGATTATCTCGCTCTGACTCGCCGTTTGTTTGGTCCGGATCCCGAGTGCAGTTTCTTAGTCGATACCGGACTTTGCGTTATGGCATGTGATTGTGATCTTCACGCCACTAACAGCAGTATATTAAACTTATGGACTTATTCTTCTTCAATCTTATAATTTAAGTTTACGCCGCGATTTCCATTCGAATTTTATTATTGTCATGTAGGTACACCCCATCATAGGTTCGAGACTTCATCTCCATCCAGACTTTCTATGACACAAGTGTATATCCACGCCTGTTTTGTATTGGTCAGGTGAAACAAATTAGGCTGTATATACACAATAATAAAAAACCACAGCATATCATTTTAAAATTTATTGGTTAGAGACATTCACACATCAACATTTAAGTTCAAATTGTAATAGAATTATATTAAATTATCATACAAATTCCACATTGCCACAGTGAGCAAATAAATTTATTGTAATAATAATTAAAATGTTCATTATGGATTTCAATATAATCTTAAATATTACGCTATAAATACATATACGTCCCAGTCGCAGTATTATTATAATATAGATGTATGGAATGCAGATAATTTTGATGTAAAGTAGCAAGGTATATTACAGTCTAGGGTGTTATGTAATAATATATTATGTATAACAAACAGGTGGGTTTTGACACAGTGGGTTAGTAGCACTGGATATGGAATGTCTCACTCATGTTTTACTGCTAATATACTTGGAGTAAGTCTCCCAATCATGCACATGTGTCACTTTTAAATTTCATAAAAAATGTATAAAATTACAAAAACGATTATGAAATCATTATAATTATTGGACGTAGATTATTATTATAGAAAATCGTCACATAATATGTATAGTAATATCAAACCTTATGAGTCACTAATTGCATGTATAATTTCAAACGGATACAATAGCAGCGCCACGTATGTCGCATTGACTTCACTAATTCGTTACACATTCTACAAGTCTAAATATTAAATATAATTATGTATGTCTGTATATGCATAAAAATTGTATAATATTATAATCAAAAAACTTGGCCGCTGAATATAGTCCAAAAATTTTGGCATTTCTACTACAAATAATTGATGACAATGTATTAACATTTGAATACGACGTGCCTAATTGTACAGTGTCACTAAGCATTATCAATGACTTAACAGTATGGTAAATTTAAATTTCATCAATTCGCTTTCAAGAGAGCTGACGATCGAACTACATTTTTACAACTTAATATAAATTAGGAGCTGAATACGTGCACAATAAAAATAACACACTAATGAGATAATAGAAAATTCATTTTGTTACTTCTTTTAACAATTTACATACAATGAAATTTTAAACTTTTGACACACAATCATTAACAGAATAATTAGGAAATAAGTTTAAGGAAACTCATTTATTCATATATACATAATAATGTCTCAACTACTACAACCATATTGACAATATTTTATCATATTCGAGTGGTATACAATTAATTTTATATAATACGAATCAAATATCAATTTATGTTAACAGCTTTTCAGCCGTAAAAAGCCATAAACATCTAGCAACCTCACAAGATGTTTACAAACACACATGTGCATGTGGCACACACATGTACACTTTATACATAACCATCTCACAATAACATCTTATCCTTAGTTCAGTACCTTATTTGAAGTGTTTTCATTCCGTTTTTATCTGTTCCCCTCATTAATCGAAGCATAATAAGAAGTTGAGTGAATTGAAAAGTCGTGAACCTACTATGAAAATGCAAAGACAATGCTTATCAGGCAGAAAATGCTTATGAAAGCCCAGAAGCATCACATAAAATCCATTGGCAGTTAGTACACTACTAGAGCAAATTTTTAAAATCGTAAAAAATAGTAAAAAAAAATGAATTAAGGTGTAATAAACAGAAATGAAATACGAAGTGGACACTGAATGATTTTAAGAGTTCAGTAAGTGAGATCGATAGTTACATAGTAAGCAACATAATGAGATAGAAAATAAGAAAGCGACATTTGATCTTTATCCAGATTTGCACTACATATTGTTTTTGCATTATCTAGTTTAAAGCTCTTTCATTTTAAGACTGAATTAATTTTAAAACTGATTCTAACCTTTAAACAGAATTGACGTTGAAACAAGATTAAGACTATCGAAACCGCAGAAAATCTGTTGTTAGTGTTCTATCGCCGCTAAATATTTTCACAAATTATTCACGACTTGCAAGTATGAAGGAAGTACTAATATTACTTAAAAATATTTGTACCAATCTAACAAAAGGGTACTTTCATACCTTTTTTCATTTGCTTCATCATGTGACGTACATATCAAGTTAACGTTATAGCTATGAATGAATGAAACAATATTAAGAGATTAAGTTCCATCATGAGCTACAATTTAGGAGCGACGACATCAAAACTAATACCCCTGTAATAATGGCACCAACTTATCGCACCGTATACTGTGTCTACATAACTTTGTTAATGTAATATAATTATAAAAAAACTCGATCCTAGCGAATAATAAAATGTATAAAATCTTAATTTTACAAAAGCAAAGCACGCTAAACTTATACTATACTCATTCTATAATATAAGGAAGGTCTCATTTGAAATCGGAATCCACATCTTTTACTTTGACCATATTATTATCGAACTTAGTTCGACATTACTCATCAGCAATAATGGAAATAAATTAAAGGCGCGTTTTAGACATGTTTCGCAGAAGATTAATGTGGATACGGTAATTTAGTTCGCCACTGCAACGTCGGTCGTCGTCTCCTGCAACAAATTATTATTATTATAATTAAGTAAAATGATGACTCACTGACGTCCGATGTAGAAAATGTAGATATTTACCGTTTCGGATTTAAAATCTGGAATTGTCGGTATTTCTGGGATCAAGTCTGCCAGTTTATCAGATACGGGGAGGGGATCCTGAAAGAAAATAAAATGAAAAATTGAAGAAATATATCTATAATCTTCGTCCATGAAATTATTACAATTATAATATTTGCAAAAAGTGTACTAATGATATTGACGTATAATCAAATAACTGTTTAGTTACAGAAATAGCTTCATATGTATACTAAAAACTGCGTGTTTAAATATATAGAAATAGTGGAATAATTGTAAAATGTATTAGCTAAAGTTACTTAATGAAATAAATGAATTGATGATTGTTTTTCCAAAGTGAAATATATTGTTAAAGCAAATTATCTTAAAATTGAATTGAAAATCGTGTTAGCACAGAAGCATTAACTTTGTTAGCATGCTGAATATTAATCATGTATCTATGACATATACTTCAAGCGAAAAGGAAAGGAGAGGATTAGGGAGGCAGCCGCTTTCTACATTAATGTCGAATCGTGGAATACAACAGATTCGAGCACACTCCAATTATTATTCTTCTGGTTATTGAAGATCCACACATGCTGGTAGATGCTGAGAATGCACATGAAACTAAATACGATGTTAACGGGGTGCGAAAACGGTCCTTATATTACGGAACTAATCCACTACAAGAGCAAGTGGCCGGCGTAATCACCTGGGGCGTGAGCAGCTCGCTGGGCGGCGGCGGGAAGCAGCCGGCCGCGCCCTCCGCGCCCTCACCGCCCTCCGCGACCTCACCGCCCTCCGCGACCTCACCGCCCTCCGTGACCTCCGCTCGGCTCTCGACGGCCTCCGACAACTCGCTCGACCCGTCGGAACCCTCGCCCGCCTTCGTCGATTCGATGGTGGCCTCCGTCGTCGTGTTCTCTGCAGTCTCATTGTTCGTTAACACGTCGTCCACGACGTTGCCGTTGCACTCGATCGTTTCTACGTCTTCGAGACCGTTGACGATCTTGTTTTTGAAGTTTGCCTCTTCGATGTCGTCGTTACCATTAATATTTACTTTATCGATTCCATTCGAATCAGCTTCTGATATGTGATTAGAATTGATGACAATGTCTTTGCTTTCTGTAACATTCTCAACTTCAGTTTGTGAAACCACATCTTTCTCATCAGACATGTCATTCTGTAAAATATCATCCTCTGTTGGAGGAGGAGGAAGAGGTAAGTCTTCATCAGTATCTTGAATATCGTGAACTACTTCAGAAATGTTATCAATCTCAACATTTACCATTTTAGAGTCAATTATTTCTTTATTTATTTCATCTATAACTATATTTTCATCTGTAGTAACATTTTCAATGGAATCACAAGATTTCACATTACACTCTATTCTCGCTTCTGACAAAGTATTTTGTTCTGATGTTACGTTTACATCTTGAGGTTTGATAGTTGATGATTCAACACTTATATTATCGTTACTTGAAATTACGTCAATATCTATCGGGTTTTGCTTATTTGGAACCTGCTCAGGATAGATTGGCTTATTATTTATTGTATTACAGGAAGCGTCAATAATAATTTCTTCTACAATGCCTACATCCTTCGCTTCATTATCGCATTCTTCTGTTTTCGTAACGGGTACATTAACTATATCCTTATTTTCGACTTCAACAGGAGTTTCAGTCGTGTCCATCTTTTCGATGGACGCTTCTTTAATCGTGTTGCTAGATATTTGTTTGGTAGCTTCCTTTGGGGTGGAAGCAAGTTCCGTAGTAGTTTTAGCATTGATTGAAACAATTTGAGGCTTAATTAGAATCTCATTAATTTCAGATTTAACATCGGAGGCAAAGGGAGGTGTTGATATTGCGGTGTCAGCAGTGTTAGCTAGCAAAGCGTCTGTCATTTCTGGTGCCATTGTGGTAGCAGCAAACGAGGCCACTGAAGAAGGAGGAGGATTTGCGGGGAGCGGAGGAGGCGGGGATTCTATCAAAGGCATTTGTTCAACACAAACCTCCGTTTTGACAGGAATTTCAGGAACCGGGACCATTTCTGTCGACTCAGCAGTTGGTAGTTCAGGTTTACTCTCGTCGATTTGTGTGGGTTTAGGTTCCTGCTGTTTTGGTTCCTCTAAAGAGAGTCCATTCATTGGCAGCTGTTCAGGTTCAGTGTTGATTTTGGACTCTGGTTTAGCGCTTTCAGGACTCACGGACACGACAGGTGCAGATACAGGTGCTGGTGTTGGCTCTTCACTAACAGGAGTCTCAGCCTTAGGCGACTCCGGTGTGCTGCTGCCATTTGTGATAGGTTCAGTTACAGGTGTCTCGGGAGTTTTCTCGTTCTTAGGTTCTGAATCAGACTGTGTTTCTTCCTTATTTTTCACAGTTTCGGGGGTAGCTTCGGCTGCCTATAAAACGAAAAGATAAATGTAATACGAATTTAAAACTTTTTGGAACAAATATTTTCTAATGTGTTACACAGACGGTTTTAAAAATCCACCAAGTTCACACAAATACAAATGCACACCTTATTATCGGCCATGACGTCACAATTTTAGTTCTTTCACACAAGAAATCTGTCGTGACACTGAAGGGAGATCGACTTGCGCAATATTATTTATAGTATTTCTTTTTGTAACGGAAGATTGGTGCTCATTTTTAGATATCTATGTAGTTACCCTTCAATGATCATGAGACATATGAGTATTACATTGCAGTGAAATAGGGTTGACACATTTTCATGTCCACCTCATAATATAAAATGTACACAGAGACTAGCTGCTAATAGTGCTATTTATTTGTAATAATTGTGAAAAATTATTTAAATAAAATATGTATAAGTTTACAGCGACTCGGTGTGAGTATGGTTTAATTAAAGTTGTAATACCGCTAAGTAACATCTGAAGCAATACAAGTTTTAACATATTTTGCATTGTACATACCATATATGTTCATTAAATTTGTACCTATACTAAAATACTAAAAGAGAACAAGTGTACAATCATTATACAGCGAAAACTTCGGATTCCTTTTATTCGCACGGAGTGTGAGATTTGGCATAAAGCTAAAATTTATACATGTGTTATAAACACATAAAATAAAATAGAACATTCATGGTTTATATTCATTCTGCCAATGTCGAACACATAATTGTAGAAGGTTTGTAGTCAAACAGTCGGCAGAGTAGAGATTCTCGCCATCAAGAATTTTCAAATGTTGCCAACAAATAATTACTGACAGATCAACTGAATGAGTTTCAAGCTGTGAACTTTGTGTGAGTTGTGAGCCGTTTGGAGTTTATGTCAAGGGAAAAAAGGCTTTTATTCTATATTTGCGGTTGAATTTCGGCCACTGGGATACATACACATTTCATCAATGTTATTCTCTTGATGGCTCGTACACATTCATATGCCTAATTCGATAAATATTGTATAATATATACGACAGGTAATTGCATTAGTGGACATTTTCTCGTATTATATGGATTCGCCCTTTTGTAAATAATAGATTTTATTTAATCGTCTGTAGCCATGCAACCGCTGCGGTTGTGGCGAACAATAAAACGATACTGCTCGACAAGGCCGTCTTTGTTTACTGATACAGAAAGATACGCGTCGAATGTTGCACTAATGGACATGTTCGATAATTATGTACAATGTATATAATGTGTTCAGTAAATATTACATATTTACCAACGGACTGTCTCATTTGTAATTAATAAGTATGATTGTTCTTTAAATATGTAGAATACAATCAAAAACAATATTTATACAGACATCATCTATCACAAACATTGCTTTAGAAAATATTATGTCCATATTTGTATAAAGTCCCTGCATCATACGACCTGTGCTACACATACGGTAGAAACACAATGTATACCATACATACTATGTATGTCCTCGTAGACACCAGTGGCGTGCCTAGGGCTTCAGTATAGGGCAAGTCCGACATACATGTTCTTCATTGTTTTTGTAAAAGTAAAGGGAAGGCTAAAATATTATAGATTACTAATTAATCATGACTTAAGCGCAACCGGTGGATAAGAAGAGAGGAAAGAGATCGTTTCCGGTATTATCTTTCAACATAACAACTTTTATAATATTTTGCTATTAAAAATGTACAGGCGTAAATAGTTTATCAGTTTATCAGTCTTTTATGGCGCCAGTATAGTTTTTTAATCGTCATAACTAAACAATTCTAAATATTTTCGTCATTTGAATAAAATATACAGCACTAATAATAATAAGTAGTACCACCTACCCATAACTTGATGGGAGAACCGGAAGAACAATAAAAAATACAATTAGTTTCGTAAACTGATAAAATTGTCTTTTATGCAAATTACTAATCAGAGATTTATTGTCTTTTATGAAATTTATTAGTGGAATAATACACAAATCAGCCGTAGGTTATAAGTATAACGAAACAGTTGTTTTTTCTATGCAAAGTTCAAAGATTTTGCATTTCAATGCCGATTAAAACTTGTAGTCCTCACCATGAATAACTTGGGTTGTTTATTACAAAGTTTGGGTTTTTTATTACAAATTAACTAACTTATGATGGGAATTAAAAAAATTTTTATCACTCGTCCACCGGCTCAAACAAATAAATATTAGATAAAAACAATGACGTTGTATCACGTGGAATTCTATTCGTATTCGTATCGTATCTCTCAATCTGTACAAAGTTCAGTATGAAAGCTGGGAATTTCGCTTCTTACTAATTACTATAAAGCTATAACGAATTTTGCCATTAGAGAAAGAGAGGTTGCAAGCCCCGTTGCAAGCCAACGCGTGAGAGTGAGACGATTGATTACACTGATTTTTGCCGTTTATAGTGTCGATCAACCGACGCACTGATTGGTCGCGATTTGGGGTCAAAAACGGTTTTATTTGTCTAAGTTACCTATACTGTATTCATTTGACAAGTACTTCGCGGAAATTTTTAAAACTGATATAATTTGAAGTTGATATTTATTACTCATTCTTAACACATTAGTATTCTGTGTTCCTGACAGCATCTTAGTAAGGCAAGCCGGGCTTTTGGGCTTGTATGAAGGGTCCGCCGCTGTTAGAAGACACATTATGAACGACAAACTAAATAATATGCTATATTTGAACTTGGTATATTATATGTATATTACATACATACGTATTTAAAATGTAAATATTTTAATGAATGACGGCCAATATGCATGCATACCTACGTAGTATGCGAAAATCATACTAATTGTGTTACGGATTGACCGACTCGTCACAGCGCGGTGGATAGTAGATTTAGTTCTTCTACTCCAAGGGTCTGGGGCCTGCTGTGTAATATTTCTAAAACTGTCTTGAAGTCTAGATATTATTGGGTACCTAAGTGCGTTGTATGGTTATTTAATACATATTATGTAATAACGAGCCTAATTAGTGTTTGGTTTTGAGGCGATTAATAACTACACGATTAGTAGATAATTGTCTGGAATATTTATATAAATTATGTATTTATTAATAAGTACATATATCTGTTACATACGATTTGTATATAAGTATTTAAACAAAATATACATAATACGTATGTACATAGTATTACATGCACTGCAGCAGCAATACAATTAGTTATCTAAGTTAATTACGAAGCTACAAGATTTATTGACAGTAATAAAGTATTCTTGAATTATTTAGTTATTTTACGTTACATGACTACATATTATTGTTTCCATTTTTCTGTTGTAATATATTATCACTGACATAAAAAGGAGGTTCTTAGTTTTCGCTTCAATATTTTAATTATGATTTCTGGTTCAGTACTTACTATGCCAATTGTCTATTATTATTTTTTGTGTTACGTTAAGCATTTTAAGGCTATCACAGATCAGGGGCCCGAACTAGGCAAGTTTGGTGGGTTGCATATAATACAGATAGACCTAGGCAGGTCGCGTGTTATTATGATTATGATTTAATTGTAAAGCGATTGTTAGCGAGGTGCAATGACACCGTCATGGAATGAGACAACGAATGAGGTAAAAGAGAGACACATACAAAATCCTTGTCCAAAACAAGAACAATTCTTACTGCTTACATTACAGTACCTAGTAGATATACAAAAACAGTAAATTATTTATCTTTTAAAAGGAAATGTACGCAGTATACGTTTTCTGTTAATTATTAATTTTTAATTCATTAGAGCTGATAAAGTAATTAGTAATGAATGATTTGTAGAATCTTTCACACTACAGGATAATTTAGCATTATTCCATAGAACCAGCAACGTTAATAACCATTATTAATTATGTAATGGTCAGGAACAAATTAAAATGTTTATAAATAACCTATACGCCTTATCTAACCACTAAAATAAATTATTGATAAAGACCTGGGTACTATGCATGTAAATAATTATGTGCGTACAAATAATATACCATACATACCATGTTTTGTAAATAATTGTAAACACTAGGGATATAGGGAAGAGCATTTTTCTAGATTACTAAAATACATTTTTGCACGATGGCATTGAAGAACACAAATTAATTTAAAGGTTAAACATTAAAACATTAAACTTTCAAATTAAGATTGTTAAGTTTTTGCTAACAAATTGTTATTATAATGGTGTCAATAGTATATTGTTAGGTATGTTATCCAAGGGGTAACGGTAAGCGGGCGACAACAGCTAACGATGACTCACAAAATATCATACAAGTACAGTCTGACTATGGAAATGATTTTCCGCTCTAAAACACCGCCATGGCACGCTTCGATATATTTGACTCCTCAATTACGTTCATTGTCTACTATGAATAGTCACCTTTTTTTAAAATTAGTTCCAAATTTTGTGCGCCTGAATGTCGTGATAGTCATAACGTAATTTAACATAGCAGTCCAGAAAAATAACAGTTGGATATTACTTGATTTTAACGAAAGTTGACAGTTCTAAACGCTAACATTTCGCTAACATCATCTTATAAGGATTATGAAGCTCAAGTGGGTATCGAAAAGGTAGCATTCCCAATATAGATGAGCATTTCATTCTGTGAGCATTCAAGTTATGGTATTAGAGCATTTGATACCTAGCATACATGGTAATTTTACAAATAATAATATCTGTTGTTGCTATCTCACTGACTACCAATTCACTGAGATCAGTTTGCTCGCTGACAATAGCTGAGCCGTACTCAATACCTGTTGCTCGGTTGAATGTACTCACTGGTCTAATGTTCGAATTTATATCACGTTACAAACATGAGCTTTGTAATACTCGACTAAAACACTGACAGCACTGTACTTGGAATTGAAATGTTACAACTAAGGTCTTAATTTCTGACAACCTGTTTACATAAACACACTATTTTCAAAGATATTTGATACAATTTTCCAATGCCTTCTTATTTTCTACAATAGAGACATTTGACAAAGCGCCATCAAAATGTTAAATTTTCAATTGTAATAGATTCGAGTACCGTACATTTTAACAACGTAAGTGGTCAGAAGAGCACTAGGCGGGAGGTAATTTGCATGGGCAATAAATAACGGCTGAGATAGCATCGCGCCGGGTTTAGACTAGCTACTGTCATACCTATATAGTCACTATCACTGGTTGAACGACCCGTCTTGCTGTTGATTATGCGTAATAACACAAATAACGTCTGTCACGATACTCTCCATTATTTATACATTGCTTTGACGCCTATTTAACAAAAAGCATAAAGAAGTATATTGCAAATTAATTTTAACTTCTTCAATTAGCAAAACTTATTAAATTAAGCTAATAATATACTTATAAATTCAGTTAAGAATTTATATTCGTAATGTAGTTAACAATACATAATAATTATATTGATTAATCATTAATTGGTTGTCTCTGCTTGAGTTCTCTTCGTATTGTAATTCGCTATTACTCTTAAATTCACATTGGTTGTTTCTTCAGAACCAAACTTCTCCGTAATACTTGTTTATGGATGTGTGCGTAATTTTACAGAAATTGTCTAATTACCTCCACATAGCCCTTTGTTCACTGTAGAACAATGTAATTCTTTGTGTCAATTGTTTCAGACGCAACCCACCTTAAAACGTTTAACATGGGCTCCAAACTATCGGACTACCTATCAAAGTTCTTGAACTTCGATAGTTCAACAAGTGTAATAGCCATTTGAGTAGGTAGTTACGAAAACAACGTATTTCACGAGAAAATAATAACAAACAATTACCGCATACATCAGTAGGGTCATATAGTCATAATAGATTTTTTATACAACTGCGTCAATGGGAAACGAAGCCCTTCGATGTTATGTCAACGCACTATTCAATGACGATATTATGAAAATAAGACAGATGAGACTGAGTAGACGCCGCCATTTAGTAAACATGCAACTTGAACGGTAACCTCTTCGGCTTACAACCGGCAGCGGATTTTAATACAAACTTCGATATACAGTAGGTACATATTATACACTGCATTGTTCACATGATGCCATTACTGACATTATTTGTTTGTGATTAAAGTAATGTTATTGTGGCGCATACTTTAGCCATCATTCAAAGGTTAACAAATTCCTTAAGTATAGAATTTGATACTTCTACATAATATATAGTACAAACCTCGAATATGGATGATCGGATATTATTATATTTATATTCACACTTTTATCGTTATCTTTCGACATCGACACTTACTAGGTATGGAAAGAAAATTACCGATACTTGTATCGAATGGATCGATATACTTAGTGCTCGATGATATGAGATATTTCAACAATCAAAAAATTATAGTTTGATAGGTACGGCACTAAAAAGCAAAGAATTATTACTGTAGAGCTTGTTCTTCTTGTCTACTCCGTAAGGGTTTCAGTGTAAGCCATGTTTGGAATTCAATATTTTTATTATTATTATAGATTCTATTGCCAACAGTTTATAAACATATAAATTATTATTTTATTATACTGCGTTATATCATGTGGATAATGCACCAGTGTCAGCGTGTCCTTGCGACACAAAGGCTCTTCCAGCTTTTTCCACTCTTCCCTTAATGTAGCTGTTCGCTGCCATAATGGGCCTGCTATTTTTTTAATTTCATCGGACCATCGTTTTCTTTGCCTTCCTCTTTTTTTTTGTTTGGAATCTAGGAGTCCATTATGTTATGTCTTTTGTCCATTTATTTTTATTTTCTCTAAGCATATGTCCTACCCACCGCCACTTAAGATGTTTTGTTTTGGTCACAACATCTTCTATTTTGGTTATGTGTCAATGGCTCTTTTTCTGTCTCTTTTTGTATAGCCCAGTTTGCTACTGGCCATTGCTGTTTGACATGTAATCAGTTTTTGGTCTTGTATCTGTTTATTTGCCAAGTCTGGCATCCATAGCTAAGCATGGTTAGTATACAGGTGTAGTATATTTTTCTTTTCATTGTTATGTTGTATGGTTTGCTTTTTATCACTTCTTTGAGTGCCCAAAATCGCTTCCATGAGTTGGCGACCCTTCTCTCTATTTCTAATTCCATTTGGTCACCGAATGCAATTAGTTGACCCAAGTAAATATAGGAGTTGTTTACATATTCAATTTCTTCCTCTTCAACTTTGATGTTCTTGGGAAAAATTTGTTATTATTTTGGCCTTTGTTTTGTTCATTGTTAGTCCCACCTTTTTGCTACCTAGTGCCAGATCTTGGAGCACAGTTTGTAGGTTTTATGAGTATTATGTCATCCGTAAATCTCAGATGGTTCAGGTTTGTTCCATTGATATTGATTCCGAAATTGTTCCATTCTATTTACCTATAGATTTCCTCTGGTACTGAGGAAAACAGTTTTGGTGAGAGTGGGTCTTCCTGTATCACACCTCGACGTATAGGGAAGATTTCCCCCTTTGTTTCTAGCTTTACTCAGCCTGTGATGTTAGTGTTTACATTCTTTATTATCCTTATGTATTTCTTATCAATTCTTTGGTTTTTCAGGGCTTCCCAGATATAGTGATGTCCCAAGGAGTCAAGTAAACACCTATATAATAATATACATAGGCCATGTATAGTAGGTAGTTGTATTCGTGGCTTTTTTCCATCAACTGTGTATACTTGGATGTGGTCCACTGGAATATCCCGATCTAAATTCAGCTTGTCTCTTGGTTGTTCTTCGTCTAGTTTTTTGGTGATACGATTAAGTATTATTTTTGAGAATACCTTATATACATTAGACATCAGCCTTATTGTGTGATAGTTGCCCTGATCTGTCTCCTTTTTTATGGGTTTTAAAACACGTTCCGTACAGAATTATTGGCTGATTTGATAACAACGAAAACCATTTTTACGAACTAAAAAATATTATTTAGTTCTTAAATAAATTATAAAAAATACTACATAATATGTGTATGTACTATTTATCAAATACTTTTATTTAATTTAAAAAAAAGTTAGGTGGATTCAGTACATTTTTAGAAACAATTTTGATTTCAATTAAAACAATAATGTAGTTAAGAATTTTTCATTTCACCGGTCGTAACTTTACTGAGCTACACAATGTTCACCTTAATCATAAAGCTGTTTAACTGTTTACTGTTTCAAATTACTTAATTAAATTATTAATTAACTAGGTAGCGACCCGCTCCAGCTTCGCAAGGGTAGAAATTTTTTTGAAAATAAAATACAGTCCATGTTACTCGCTGATAATGTAGCTTTCTATAGGTGAAAGAATTTTTGAAATCGGTAGTGGTTTTGAGTATATCCATTACATACAAACAAACAAAGTTTACCTTTTTATAAAATTAGTATAGAAGTATAGATATATAGATGATACCTTTAGAGATTCAAATAAAGCGACGGCGACTGTTAAGCGTTTTTTCTGAAAATGTTAAAACAAGTAGCACAAAGTACAGTAGTCTGAGAAAAACGGCCGTTACAGACACACCGCAGACATTTCATAAGGGTTTTATCTCTTCAATTTTCGAATGTGGTACTAATAATGTGACACAAGTCAAATCCCTTCTGTGCTACATCGTTGGACTTCTGACCAGTGGACGCGACGTTACATTTACTGGATGATCAAGTGGTATACTACACTAACTACTATTTTTTATGATATCATTCGAATGTTTTCCATTCTAATTCCAGTAGGTATCGCGATTAAAAGTATCGAGTAGAAAAGTATTTGGTATTGAATCAAAAGTATGAATATACTACGTATTTATTTGTTATGGTGCAATTTATCTCTAATCCTAAACTACTCTTAAATTTTCAAAAGAATAGACTTAATACAGTTAAATCTCTCGCAAACAATATAAATTGTGTTGAGAATTATTATGCGGGCGCAGACATTGTGAGACGGAGTACAACGGTGGGGTGCACTGTCACTTAAGTGGAGTGGGGCCTGGGGGCTGCAACGGCTGGTGGGAGAAGCGGTTTGCCGGCCTCCTACACGCATACACTGCAGGGCGGCAGACCGCTCGCTCAGGCCTACTTTAGAATTAGGCTCACTACCTACTAGTGTAGTCGAATTGAACCTAATGTAATAAAGTATGTATTACAAAAAGTTATTTTTAATAATAGCAATCCTCTTTTTACGTCAAAACCTGTTTTCACTCGTAGAATAGTTGTAATTTAATACTGGGGACGATTTAAAAAATATTTGTTTTGAAATACACGCAAAAATATGTTTAATCTCAGAGGCATTACACAAGATGAAACAAACTAACAACCTATATACACAAAATTTTATTTGTGTATTTCTTTCACTCAATATTTTCCTCAAAACAAAACCATAGACATAAATTATGTAACGGAATTTTGTAGTGCGATATAATATTAAATTGTTCAACTAGAAAAAATATTACAAAATTAAATTATGTTTTTATCATAAAGTGACAGAGCCATAGGAGGTTCGAATACACGTAGTGACTCACATAGAGCTATAGTTATAAGTTATTAGTACGAATTAATGAGTAATACTTTTTCCTTGAATCACTGTCGTGGTTAATAAGAGATGTACAAATATGTTATTGTTTAATTGTGTCAAATGCCTTGTGGGAGGCAAAGTGCTAACGACCGCGTGTCAACGCAAGATGCGGGGAACGAAAAGAGACAAACATCTCATAGTCGCGGATGTCGAGTTACGACCCTGTGAACGCAAGATATATACAAATAACAGTGATGTCCTAGTTGCTCGCTTAAACAAAAGAGAGAGTATTATTATTGCAATTAAATTGTTGACAATATGCTGTCTTGGTAATAATCTATTAACTAGGTGACTAACTTTACTCGGTTCTTTTTAACCTATATTGACACGTTGACAATTACACGTGGTTTTGTTTGGTTTAAAATAACTTCTGTCACTAACACTTAGTATCTATATTATTTATCTATTATGGTGTCGCAGTGACCAACAATAAAATTAATCTAAAATAGAGCTTTTGCGCCCATACATACATACCCCATACAAACGTGCGCGCGTTAGCTTACGAAAAATATGAAAAAACAGTTATTTTCGTTTATATTAAAAACTATTAATTTAAAAAATATCCAACTGGAATTTTAGTGTTTAGATTATATAGAAAATTTAGAGGCATAAATTCCGTTAGTCCGAAAAATAAATATCTCTGTTTTAAGAGGTTCCTTTAATATTTATTTTCTTTAAAGTTAGTTAACCACTCGTGTAATGCAATTATGCAACTGGAAAAAGGAAGTTAATGAAATGAGAATCCGTTTACTAAATATCATCTTCATACGTTTCGTAATCCCTTAGAAAAATTGAGATGTCACCCGTCAAAATTTCCAATTCGTCGCCTAAAATCGGTCAATCACGTTTTAAAATCTTATAGAAGAAACTTGGCTTATTAATTAAGGTTCAAGAAAATATCGTTAATAATGTAGCAACTTTTTTTAAGGGTTTTTAATTAGTATGTGTAATATACGACGTACTTTTTTTTATAGATAATCTAATATTAACTTTAGTATTTTTATGGTGACTAATTTCTTTGTTCCCACACAATCAATTCTAATGTATTTATTTGGACTCGCTTATCACTTAAGTACTAACTTTAAAAATGTGAGATATGTAATTTAGTTCTCCTGGTAGAATCAAAAAAGTGTAACTTTAATATACCAGTATGCAAACATCCGCAGGAAAGTCGAGGAGCGCCGTTCTACTGCCGTTTTTTTTTTTTTTTTTTATTTGCAAATGGCACCGTACGTGAGTACATTGCCAACGTCAAGTAAAGCGAGAAAACAATTCAGTAGATGATTAGCGCATTTGCCAATGTCACGCATTAACACAAACTAGTATACAGTAGAATCCATGTAGAATCACAAGTAAATTAGTTCTTTCTTGTAAAACTCCTCCAGTAAAGTGATAGTAGGCTTTACTGAAGTTATAAAGGACTTCTTGGAAGAGCGCGAAAACTTCAGCTACACATGTTTATTTAGATCTCCTCCATTCTTGTCACTTACACAGAACTTTAAAACACGATATACTATCACTGTTGTACTTTAAAACTCCTAAAAATGTAAAAAATAGAAAATCTAAATAAAATGACAACCTCACTTCTCCCGTTCCCGCCAAAAAGCTGCCGTTTATTTACATTATAGAAATAAAGATGTCAAAAATATTGAAATACTTTTTTGCTTTTTCAACTAAAAATACTTAATAGCTAAACGTCCTTAGCTCTTAATTTACTAGGTTTAGGGTCAACGCAAACCGAGAACACCGCAGAGAGGATTTACTGTTAACATTGAAAACTTCATTTTATTGCCCTTCTTAAAAAGCGTAATTATTTTAAAGTATAGATTACTTATCTGTATAAATAGATGTTTGTATTATGTAATCGCTAAACTCCAACACCGTTTAACAGATCACCATGAAAGTTGGCACGTATATGTATTGTTTCATGGAGAAGGTTTTTATGCTATCCCCTTTGTTGTAAGTCGCCACCACGTGGACGAAGTCGCGGGGAAAAGCTAGTAAAATATAAAGTGTAAATTGCCATAAAGATAAAGTATAAATATAAAGTAAATTGCCATTCTTATAAAGCGTCCCCTACGCGATGACGCTTCAGTATTGCCGCTAGGTTCGACAAGTTATTTTTACGCATACGATGACGTACTTACATATCTTTGTACACCATGAACGAAGAAAAATTGAAACACATACAACGTTATGAATATTCGGGAAAAACACCCTAAAGAAATGGGAATACCAGACAATTTGTTATGAGTTTACTCGAGACATAGTAAACCCCACAGACAACCTAAACTATTCTGTCAAGGTCAGAGGACTGACACGTAAGCGGGGGCACTGGTAACGTCGTGTAGTAGAGAAAAAGGGATTATGCATGTAATTTCATGTCACGAGGAGAATGCTTTCCACGTTTCTAAAAAAAGAAAAATTATAAAATAAAAACAAAATTATTTATTTTGAAATAGAAATATGTATGAATTTACTAGTCTTAAATCACTAAATTTATAATTTAAAAACAATTATTCAAATCAAAAATTTATGTAATAATAATAGGAAGGCAACAAGGCAATTTGGAACTAGATATATAATTTTACAGAATGATAATATTGATAGCCATTATAAATTTCCAAAATAATTTAAAACAATATTGACATATCGATACGTTTTTTTCTCATCTTTACTCACACATGCCTACTTGCAAGAGCGAGACGTAAAATATAATTATAACGTGCTAGACAAGGACAAACGCTAACTCGATGCTTAGCATCAACCAGTATAACTAGAACTCTGTTAACTTCTGTTGTTTCTATTATTAATTTTGTACTGAACGATGAAACGTGACACTGTCCTTTTTGAAACTATTTTGACTGCCACACCAGTTTACAGCGCAATTCGGCATTGTTTTCGCACTTTATTCCATATTTTTTGATAACGCTTAGACACAGGTCACGTATCTGCTTCCTGTTTACTACAAAACGAGCGCGCGTTTGTGCTTGAACTTATATATGAGCATTTGTGCAGATCGACGGCAGAATGCGGTCTTACTATTTTAAGTCTCGTGGACTAGGTTGTCTGTGGTAAACCCGAAGGATTTGTTCGCGTAAGCTAGTGCAGGAGTCGTGTGTGGTCTCAAGCATCGTCGAGCGTTTAAGAGCATGTTTGAACCTGCGCAAGGATTTATCAGTGCAGACTAAACGGAAAAACCATTCGGCAATGGCATTTAAAGAAAGTTTATCGATACTATATGTGTTGAATATGGTGGACTGGGCAACACTGAAGTTTCGCGCTAGTACCGTCTCGAGGCTACGCAAATGGATTGAGCGCGCGCGAGCAGCACACATTTCTGCACTTTATAAGAATGTCGATAAAATATTTTTCAATGTTATTAGAAAATGTTTTACTCTGCATTGCTCGCGGTTTGCGCTGACTCTTAGGAAGTAAAACACCTTATCTCCGTCCTTGTGTCAGTCAGTAGCCATTTACAAGCAGCAGGAGAGCGGTAAGACTATAGCACACTGGCCCACACACTATACGAGAATATAAACAGTATTCCAGGTGAAACATAAAAGCCATTAAGAGCTCTTTGACATTATTTTGCGAAATAGTAATATTTAAATGCTCTAATTCTAAGAAACCTTAAGTTTTTTTTATATTTTGCTCGCAATGTACAATAGATTCATTTCCCTTCTTGAATACAAGTGTTGCATATTTTCATATTTAATTTATACAGGATGTATATGAAAACGGGACAGTTACTTTAATGGATGAAAGGGCATAACTTTAGTATGTAGTTGCAAAAAGAATTATTGAAAAAAACGTATCCGTTTAAGAGTTATGACCGTTTTAATTTTCAAGTGTTATCCCCACCATTTCTCGTAAAATTGGGTTGATCGTGTACAGTTACATATTTTAAATCTTACGTATTTTTTTATTTTGTAATAATTTCATCCGTTACTGAAATACAGCCTGAAAACCCCCATTGGGGTATACGCATTATTTTCGAAAATAATGCGTATACCCCAATGGGGGTTTTCAGGCTGTATTTCAGTAACGGATGAAATTATTACAAAATAAAAAAATACGTAAGATTTAAAATATGTAACTGTACACGATCAACCCAATTTTACGAGAAATGGTGGGGATAACACTTGAAAATTAAAACGGTCATAACTCTTAAACGGATACGTTTTTTTCGATAATTCTTTTTGTAACTACATACTAAAGTTATGCCCTTTCATCCATTAAAGTAACTAATAGTAAACAGTAAAAAAATAAGCAATCATTTAAAATAGATTCTGCTATGAAAAATAACATTTCCTATAAACTAAATAAATAAACTTGACAAGCTGTCATCTCATCAATGCCGACGCATTCGGCGCAGTGAACGGAGTTGGTTCCCGTTTTCATATACACCCTGTATATCTTACAATAACCATTCTACGAAGTCACTTTAGAAGGATACTTCTTAGACGCGCTACTTTGACGTCCTAAATAACATTGTTTCCACGAGTTCTAACAATTTCTAAAATTATGTTGAGATAAAGTACATACTCTTATTGAATATTAGTGTTGTGGAAATGTCATTCTTCCTTTTTACAGAAACAATGTTTAAAAAAGCTTATTTTCAAGATAGTGTCGTGATTAAACGTCGATTTAGTTCCAAAAAAAGCATTGATTTATAAAAAAAAACGATATGAAGTGAAACTTCATTCAATGTACAATGTATGACAGAAATTATTTTTTTTAATTAATCAGTGTTATAAATATAATAAACAATAAAATCAGCATAAAATACGCGATGTTGACGCGTGAATATCAGACCCGCGCGAGCGCTTGTAAGTGGTAGGACCTGTACGAGAAAATGCACTCTTCAAAACTAGCAATCACAAGCGAGAACTTTAAATAGTGACCCGTATATGCCGACTGACTTGTTTTGATCCAGTATTGACTTCTCTGTTCCGTGAGTCTATTATGACTTTTTGATTTCCTGCATTTTTTCTTAGGCATGTAAACATTGTGTTTTAAATATAATCACTAGTAGTAAAGCTAAAGTAAGATTGAACTAGGCATTTTAGGGTTTTCTGATTCCAAAATAAACACATAGAATTTTTATATGTGTGTTTGTATGTTTATTTCTTTAAAGCTAAGAAACTGCCATTTAATTTCTATACGAATCTCTCTGTTTGAAGAACTGGAGTCTCACTTACTTAATAAAGTGGATATCAACATGTTAATCTTTATTACAACGGTGCGGTCATTTTTAAATAGTAAAGGATGCGGGATGCGAACTCTAGTTTTGATTACTAAAGGATAATAATTATATCTAATCATGACTACGTAACTATTGGTTTCTAGGTAACCGATCCTAATACTAGTAGCGCTAGAAAAGTAAATACTTACCTCTATTCAATCTATACTTTTAAAATAGTACCTATATAAATATAATAATATGTAACTAAATATTTGTGTTAAGGAATGTTATTATATTTCCTTTACATGCGTTTAACGCGTCGAGAACACTTAATACTAATTACATATATTACATGTATTTATCTAAAACGAAAAAAATTTAATAACAAAAATCGCAACTTCATTCGGAAAAGTGTCAAAATTATATTTTATACTGAAGTCGCTTTGTTACTCACACTACAATCAAGCTACGAAAGTCGCACGCATATATGAGTGTCCCCGAGCACGCCAATACCTAAATTCAAGTACTTACGATTCATCATAGGGCTCGTAAAAGCCAAATGCCCTGTAAATTGTACATTAATTGTGATTGATATTGGCGGTAGTTGTGAGTCGGTCGTCATTGAACTAAGTTTTAATACTGACTCCACATCGTTGACAATGGCTGCTCACGTTTGCTGAGCGCGGATATAGAATCACTTTGAATTATAATGCGCATTGTTCATCGCGCCGGTTCGGGTGCATTGCACTAATCGCGTTACGTCGCAACAGTTGCTTGTCATAGAAATCGACGGTTTCTAGCCGGCCCGACCACAAGGTCGCACTTCAGACGATTGATTGCTTACCTCCCGGTCATACTACGTTATCATTTTGTAACAGCAATTAAAATAAATTAAAACAAATTCTGATGCTTAGATAAATTAACAATTAAGAATAACAGAGGCTATTTCTGCATCCGCTATAAACAGACTACATTATCCAACATGGTAAATAGTACGCATTTGTAACATCACTACGCAATTTACAGTATGTAATTATAAACATATCTTCTCGCGTATCCCTAATGGGGTAAGTCAGAGAGGATGGAGAGCCAAGCATTACGGTAATTCTAGTACATTATGTGTTCTAGGAGTGGTTGTATGAAAAAAAAATTTTTTTCTTGTTTTGAATTATAATAGAGGGGGGGATTTATGCCTCGTATTAGAGTAAAAATCCATAAAAATTTTCAATTAAAATGAGAAACATCTTCTGCCTCCAAACTGAGCTCAAAGGTTCAGATTTCTTTGAAAAATCTCAGTACCTTTGTGGCGTAATATTGGGCACAATCTAATGTCAGATATATATGTTAAATTACACAAATTAGATAACTGAAACACTTATTAATGCACTTTCATTAAAAAAACTATCATGTTGTAATTGTGATATATAAAAAAATTAATAACGGTTTCCTCGAAAATCTCTCTTTATCTCTTTATGCATACATTTCCAACTTTTTTTTGTGCATTGTAAAATGGCAGCTTCCGTCGTTATTTTGACAATAGCTTGGATATGGCATGAAAGTAGTACTTAACAACAATTTACTCTCAGCATCAGATTGGAGAATGCATTAAATTCCTTGGTCAGAAGAGTTTTTCAAAATCGGTAGTTATGTTAATTTTTTTTTGAGAAATCAGATCAATATGTTTGTTGATGCACTGAAATTTATGTCAGGTGTTTCAAATAGGCTCAGTGAGGAAGGTAGAGACAATTTGTGTGCTCTCATAATGTGGCGAGCTGTCAGCTTCTGTCATCGGTAATCATTGCAAGTAAAAGTCTCAAAATGTGTAAAATAGCTATTACGTTAAATGACAGGCTTAAATTTAAATCTTTTTCAGATTTTCTAGCAGGTACCTAGAGCTCAAAGTGATATAGAAAAGATATCGTGAGCAATCTTTGCAACATGGTTTAGTCCAAAGAGAATGTAATCACTACGTGGTCTTAATAAAAATATCAGAACGGAGCATAAACTGTTATTAAATAATTAGTTAAAGTTATAAGTTTCGAAAAATGTATCAGTCGCTAAAAGAGTAGTATTGGATTACCACGTGTAAGCCAAAGAGCATGTGATAGTTTGCCTAGAGATTTATTTGCCAAATCTTTCGGAAAATTTCCTGATAGGACCACTGAAACAATCTGGCGCAAGTATTGTTGGTCTGTATTCAAATCTCAATTTTTTCTGTCTTTCGGACAAATGCGTTGAACGAATTCCTTATACTTGTTAGCTAAAATATCTTACTGTTTTGTCTGAAAGTTGGAAAGGCACTTGATAGAGTTAAGTAGATTTTTGTATATTAGACTCTTTACGTCTGTACGACTTGTATTTGTATATAACTATCGGAATGGAATGGATGTTTGTCGTATATTTTACATCTTATATGCCACCATATCTACTTTTTTGAAAAAAAAAAAGTTTTTTTGAAGTTTCCGTATGCAATTTTAATCGATATTTTGTCAGTTCATAGTATTTCATTACATACTAATAATAAAGTTGGACGTTGTCTATTTTATCTCAAAAATATCACCAAAAAGGGTATTCTAATGTATTCCGGGTTCTTTCCATGTTCACAAAAAATTTTTAAACTAGTATTTTTAGATAGCCGAACGCGCAACTCGTCTCAAAAAAACAATCTAACACAATAGCGTTACAAGTTCACAACAGTTTTATAGCAGATTGCCTTCCCCGCTTATCATAACCTTAACCTTTTCTTTTAAGTAATCAAATTATAACTATGCTTTCTTTTTGTTTTGGATCAATGTTAAGTTGGCATTTCAATTATATACACGATAAAATAGGTCTAATTATTAAAATTTAATGCTTTTTACCTAACAATGAAATTTAACTCCGAAAACGACTTTTTTCTAAATCGCAATGGCCTTGCAGAGGCAGTTACTGTAAACCAAATAAATTTATATTTTGCATGGACTAATTTGAATCTGGAAGGCACCAAATTTTCACTATTAGGTTATCTTAGAACGACAAAAATTTTTTCGCTTTACCCTACTGCGGCAACTTTGAGAAAGTCTATTATTTAAGATAATGTTTAGTTATTATGGTGTTATTATTATATATATTACAACGCCCACAAATATACGAATATTAATTGTTTAAAAGAATGCAAAGCTAATTTGCGAACAATACATAGGTATCCTAAAAATAACCGGTCTAGTGCTAGTCGGACTGTCGCACTGACGGTTCCGTACTATCACACAATATAATACATATTATAGTCATGTTGTGTTATGTATTTACCAAAATTCACATTTAGCCGGTTCTTATTATTAGTGGTTTTCCTTTAATCTTTGCACTATAGTTTATAGGTTATTGTTTGTACAATAATCATTAATCACACCAAGTTTGACGTCTGTATGTATTACAGTTTATACGATAGAGCAAATGCAAAAAAATTGTGACTGACAGACAGACGGATGGATAGCGTAAGCTCAGTATGGGTTCAGTAATAAGGTCCGTTAGCACGCTTTGTAACATTGAGACAAAGACATTTTTATGAGCTTTGTACGAGTTGAGTAAATGACAAAATTTTTGAATGCGTAATGTGACTGTTATATGGATTTCTTGAAATTTTATTTCTTTAGTACGGCGGTTTAATTAATATTTGTTAATTTACATTGAACACAATTACATAATTTGAAACTACAAATGTACAGATACCTTGTGGCGAGATTATTTTGTTCAGATAACTTTTCTATTTCCTTTTAATGCCTTTGATTCCATTTTCATTAATAGATTTTTTAATAAATGGACTCTATGTAATGAACCCTACTTTAGGCACTCCTAATGTAGTTATATTATTTTGTTTGATTTTGTGAAGTTTCGTATCTGTAGATGCTAGACCAACGGTACTCGCATGCACGAGGCGGTTCGGCCGCCCTCGTACCAGTTCCATTCGACCACACGTGTGAACGATTTCACATCTCCGCCGATATTTTTGCACGACTAAGGCCATTGACTCCGACTGTATGGCCGAATTAATTCGAACTTTTAATTTTTATTTTCGCATACTATAATAAGTATATTGACAATGGTTGCTTCCTCTTCGACATACGAACCGACAATACAGCAAAAGTAGGCCGTTACTTCGATGATGGATGGTGTGGTGTGGACTATTACGCCGTGGAATTCAGCAAGTACTTCATTGTGCTGTTTGACAGCGTAGACAGAATATGAATAACTTATAGATATGGAGTAATATGAATTAGAAAGTTATTACTTTAGAAGTAATGTAACGTTGTGCTCACTCATTCACTCTGAAGGTGGTTATTTTACTTCGTGCTCATAAAATGAGGCCTCTAAGCTCAATATTTTTTGTTTGCTTTAAAATAACTACGCAAGTACTTAAAGGTTTGAAGCATAAAAAGCTAATGTTAAGAAGCCACTTACCTCTTCCGGAACTTTCTCCGGTTCGCCATTAGTTTTGTTATCTTCCTCCTTTTGCTTCTTCTCTTGCTTTGGCTTGTCTTTTCTGCTAAAACTGATAGATCTGAGCGACCATTTCTTCTTGACCTGAACGCGACATGCTCAGGGTTAATAGACATTAAATTTCACGCTGCATGCGACGAATAACTTCCGCAAATACGGTTATAGGTAACACGAGACACGGTAACAGTATGGTGTCCGTCTACTATGTAAGGAACAAACGTGAATACTCGTCTAGCAGTATACGATAGACATCTTAATTTGCAACTCATGACTAAAATAAATGCAAAGCATTTGCGTCTATTGCTATGCTTTTTATATGCATATATAAAATAAGAAGTTAAAAGAAAACAAGATAAAATTAGATAATTAAAAGAAATAAGAATGTATAGCATATTCCATTACACAAAAAAATTACTTTTAAGGAAAATGAATTTGTCATTATGAGAAAACAGCTGTATCTATTTATATTTATTTTTTATTATTTATTGAATGAACAACTAGAGGGTATGGAAAATTTAGTTGTTTTCTCGTGTTGGCTTGCTTCACGCTTCACCGAGTATTCATATCTAATTTATTTAGATGATTCAATATTCAAGGCTATATACAATTTCGAATTTTTATTACATTATTTTAAATGCAACGTAAGTTGTGTCGGTAATAGAAATTCTGCTATGAAAGCATATTGTTGGGTGACAAAAATAATGTTTTTCTTTTTAGGTTTATTGAAAGAATGTATGTATTAATCTATTGTGTATTTTTGAGGTATACAGAAAAGCAGTGACAATGATAAATAATGTTTAAAAAGGTAAGTTTTTTAAATTCCTCTAGGATTCGCTAATCTTTTTCAAAATCAAGTTAAGCTCATTGACGATCGAGTTACGTTAGAATCATGTGGGTTATACTGTTTTCTCACATTGATAGTTAAAAAAGCGTTAACAAACAAGACAAAGGACAACAAACCTTCTCCTTTTTGGGTTTTTTGTTCTCCTCTGTTGTAGGTGTAGATTCTCCGTTTTCTGCTTTCTGTTCGGTTTCGCCGTTTGTTGTTACAGTTGCGGCTTCCTTCTCTTTTTCATTCTCCTGTTCTTTTCCTTCCTTCTCTGTGGTTGCATCCTTTTCATTCTCCGGTGTGCCACTGTCGAGTTGTTTCTCTTTATCCTACAATGTTTATATTTTATAGACATCTTTACATTCGTTTCAATTAGTGTACATAAACAATTGCAATGGATAATTCTAAATCTTTATTGACTTGCATTAATAATTACGACTAGATCGATAAACAAAATATTGCACTCTCTAAAATAAAACAAATCGACAAACAGTTTATAGTCTGACATATATAACAATTATACATTATAATATACACATCATACAGTTATTATTAGTGTAATAGTAGTAAATATAAAAAGAAATCAACAACTTTATTGCGATTACAATTTTTTATGTAATGATTAACTGTAATATGAACGTGCATTCTTGAATGAATAACACAATTAACGTTACGATTTTTTTGTGCTTTTTAAACCTCCAAAAACGAAAACTCAACTTTGAAGTTCACGTCTGTTCTACAACAGTTCCAAATTTAAAAGCGATTACGTCAAATAATCTCCGAAAACGGCTGCGAGCTGTGAGGGACTGGCAGACAGACGGACGCAGTATGAGAAGATCGGCATGCTTATTAAGTAACTTGCATGCGACAGCCCATATCGCGCGATATCTGCTGTCAAAACCAGAATTTGTGTAATGTAATTTGTATAGTGGTGCTTAAGAGGGCGTACAAAGGTACACTAGCGCCACTCCTTTAAAAAAATATTATCTCGTGACTGAGAAGGAATTATGAATAACGGCTCAATAAGGACCCTCGGTAAGTGTGTCTAGAATTTTCTGATACCTTTTATAAAGTTTTATATTGAGACACGAACCAACAAAACTCAATCTAAAGAAAAGCGGCCACATTCCTCTAGATCAGCCATTCCCAAAGTGGGCGATAACGCCCCCTTGTGGGCGCTGCAGGCCTAAAGGGGGGCGGTAAGAGACCCAGAAAAAAATGGGGGCGTTGTGTAGAGGCCTGGGGGGTGATTTGTAATTTCATTTAGCTAGGAGGCATCTTAGACAACGACTGCATGAGCTCTTGACTCAGTAGACAAAATAAGTTTGGGAACCAGTGCTCTAGATCCTATTTTGTTGCTTCGTGTCTCAATATGAAACTTTGTAAAAGGTATTAGAAAATTCTAGACACACTTACCGAGGGTTGTCATTGAGACGTTATTCATAATTCCTTCTCGGTCACGAGATAATATTTTTTTAAAGGAGTGGCGCTAGTGTACCTTTGTACGCCCTCTTAATCTACCGCGAAAAGTGTATTTTACGGTCATAGAATAATAGATACGCAATCGTCATACATGATACCATTTTTTTATTATCATTATTAGTCACCGGTCGCGCAGTGATCGCGTAGCTGTCGCTGTCTGCAAATTTTTAGGTAATAACCCTGCGGGTCATTTTCGTGTCATAAATCTATAACTTCTTTGTTTTTCAAGATATTTACGTGTTTTTTTCTAAAACTCAAATAATATAACCTTTGTATATATTTGTTTTTAATTACCTAGTTAAAAAATAATGAATATAGTAAAATGAAAATTGGAATAAACTAGCAGCTGTTATACAATTTTTACACTGGAATAATGAAAATGTTAAAATATGCCTTTTTATGAGGATTATCATTTTTAGGAGGTACGAAATAGTAACTAATAATAATAGTAAAAAAAAATATTAATATAAAATTAAAACTTGAATAAACTTACAGCTGTTATCCAAATTTTATATAATAACCGCGACTTCGTCTGCGCGAAAAATTTGTTCGTGGCTTTTTCGGATTAGGTTAGATTACATGTACATATGTGCAAGGATTATTTTTGAAAAAAAAAAAGGCTAAGTTTGCTTCCAGGCACATACATACCTCTGTACCAAATTTCATTATAATTAGTTCTGCGGTTTAATATTTTCCATTCAGTTTCATCCCCCTCCTTTTCACCCCTTTTGGGGTAGGTTTTTGATAAAACAGTAGCCTATGTCCGTGCCCAGGTATCTATAATCAGTTTAGCGTTTTAGCATTTCCCATAAATTCCATCCACATTTTTACCCCTTTAGGTGTAGATTTTTGATAAAAAGATAGAAGTAGCCTATCTCTTTTTTATAAAAAAAAAGCCTATCACTGCACCAAATTTTATTATTATCGAGGTTTAGCATTTCTCATATAAAGTTTCATCCCCTTTTCACCTTCTTAGTGGTAAATCTTTGATAAAAAAAAGTAGCCTATGGCCGTTCTGTGATGTCAAACTGTCTTCATGCCAAATTTCATTATAATTGGTTCAGCGGTTTAGCAGTTCTCATACAAAGTTTCGTCCCATTTTTGACCCATTTAGGGTTAGATTTTCGAAAAAAAGTAACCTATCTTTTGCGCAAGCATACGTTCTTACTACATAGCAATTTTCATCAAGATCGGTCACGCCGTTCTTCAGTTATAAAAGGACACATAAGTCTGTATGACATACAAACAGACAGACAGACAGACAGACACGACAGACAAAAATTTAAAAAATGAGTGTCATAAAATAACTATCTAACACAAAATTGTACAGTAAAATTATAATTACAGACAGATGCTAGAGACTTAGTATAGTAGTATAAACATAAAAACTAAAATCTTAAAATGTAGAAAAATGTGATGCAGTAAGAGGTAAGCTATTAGCATTAAACGACTTAAAAGTCACCTAAAAGTTATACAGGTTCATCTAGCTCCATAGAATTCTTATAAAAAAGGTTTCCTTAAACTCGTTATATAAGGGTCCGATCTATACAACAGTGTGTGTAGAACGTCTTCGTTAGTGGCTATCCTGGAGCATTTCCTTGCATAGTGAAGTCTAAACCTTTTATAATCGTTGTTTCGTCATTCCTGGGCATCTTCGGAGAGTTATCCAAGAGGCAACACAGAATAATGTCGAATTACACTTTCTCCGTTCATTAAGACTATGCACAGCAGATGGCATGTAATACCACTTATATTTATTAACATACAGTTGTGCTATGTAATGTAATGCGTACTGACCAAATTTCGTGGTATTGGTACTTCTTCCACTTCATATAACTTGCAGTAAAACATAAAATCATTTTATCTGTTCCTCATCTACACCAGTGATTTCTGATGCACTGTTTTATGAATATTTTGTCTTAAAAACTGTTATTTTTTTCAACTAGATTTAGTATAACGTTGACGAAAAAACTGTTATTTTTTTCAACTAGATTTAGTATAACGTTGACGAAACTGAGCAATGAAATT
This sequence comes from Zeuzera pyrina, assembly GCA_907165235.1. Taxonomy (NCBI): domain Eukaryota; kingdom Metazoa; phylum Arthropoda; class Insecta; order Lepidoptera; family Cossidae; genus Zeuzera; species Zeuzera pyrina. The sequence continues at coordinate 17,601,706 of OU015625.1, read as the reverse complement.
TTTTTGTACACTTGCTATAATTTTTGCAATATTTGCTTCAGAAGAATCGGCAAAGTTGTCTCGTAATAGATAGAATCTATTTAGAATAGAATAGATCTCGTGATAGAATCAACGTAATCCTTATCACTATTAATTAATACGAGACTTAAATCGCGTCTAGTACAGAAGAACTGAGTCATTGTTACAAGTTAATTAATGAAACTTAGTCACGACAATATTATTCGTCATTTAACGAATGTAGCTTATCAAAACAATAACTACAAAAATAAATATTACAATAACAAAAACGTTTTATTTACATGCTAAAAAGAAAAAAAATACCTTCATATTTTAATAGATTAACCATGTTACGCACTAAAACTGCAAACTTTTTTATACTCTAAATCTGTATTAAATTTCTTACAAAACAAGACTACTAACAGAACTTGGGCAAATTTTTGCAACTATCAAAACTAATTGAAAATTGAAGAAAAGAAAAAACTACATATGAGATATACGTCTCTAGTGCTTTTTATATGAACCAAGTGCATATTTATATAGTTCATAATAAAGAACACATTTCGAGCTTTCGGAAATGGTATAACAATTGTATGATACTCATAAGAATGCCACTATTAAATCATACATAAATGAGAACTTCAAGAATATTTTTAACATTTTTTCATTTAGCGTTTTTAAGTTCTTTTATTATAAAATAGGTACAGACACAAGTGCAAATCGTGTTTATAATAATAGATTATTCTTTTGGCTACAATTTGAGGTATAATAGAAGTACCTCTGCATCAAAAAAGCATTTATGGCATGGCTCTCTTAGGCGCTTACCGATAGTGGGACGCCGAGATAATTCCATAAGTGCTTTTATTTCACATTTCAGACCTTGATATTAAAATGGATGAAACGTCACGTATTAGGCTATTAAACACACTAATGGAATATTACAAACATGTTTTACTGTTCTATTCTTTAGACTGTTTACCTAACGCATTTTGCGCATGCAATTAATTTGCTGAAATATACTTACTATACCTACGCAATTTTATAACATGAAATATATCTAGTTTAAAATATAATATTTGAATTCAATAATCTGTAGCAATTATATCTACAAAAAAGGCGTCATGTGCAAAATGTCTGCAGTTTGGAAATTGTAAGAAAAAGTAGGTATAGGTTATTAAAAACGAAAAGCAAAATGTGAGCTACCATTTTGTCAAAGGCAAAGATAGAGCTAGCTAAAAAGAACAAAGCCAAAGATTTTCGTCATTGTCTACACGACTAATGGTTTACATTTGTAAAAAAAAATCTGTGCCCCAGTTTGAGAACAGTTTTTGTCAGTGATATACGTAGATAGCATTCATAAACATGAATCTCTCTCAGAACTGACATTTACGAAAAGTACAAAGACAACATAATTATTATAATAATGCAAGTTCTTGAAAACTATTGATAATGCAATGACAACCAAAAATGTAAAATAATTACATTTTAAATGAAGTCCATGTTGGTGGAATAGGAAAATATCCATTCTTTTAAATTTGAAAAATTATTTCATTTATACTAATCGGCATTAACACTTCACTGCTGTAGGACTAACATTTGGTATTGCGTGACCCAAAAACAATCCCTTGAAAGGGGATTCGAGCGAGGCGAGGGTGGCACATGGCAGCAGTGAACAAAAAGTTGTCCGCAGTAATGTTTAGAACTAACTGATTGAATGTTATATAGTTATTACAATAGATTTATTTTTAGCTTTTGCTTTGTTTATCGAATAAAACAGAATAAATAAACAATCAATTCAATTAATTTAAAGGAGTTGCAAATACCTAAAAGATATATAGTCTATGTAATAATATAAAAAGTTTCTGGCCCTGGGTGAATGAGACAAGTTCACCTTTACCTGCCAAATATAATACAAACAAGGATAAGTATAAAATACTAAGAATATTTCGCTTTCAATGCATTGTCAAGGCGTATTCCCTGATTGTCTATTTAATAAAATCAGTTGTAACATTTTACTTATTGACGAAAACAAGATAGCCATATACAATTATACGTACCACCTTACATCCTGGTCAATGACAAAGTATATTATACTTATTTTAGACTTGTCGTAGACGGGTAAAATTAAAGCTATATTATCTTGAAGACTCATGTTTCAATGGGTGAATCCATACTAATAAAAAAGACAAGTGCGAGTTGATTTGTGTTCAGAGGGTTCTGAAACTGAATATTATGACACCCAGGACTTTCCTTATATTTCTCTTATGTAAAACCTATATGTAAAAATCTATATGTAAAACCTTAAATTCCCTAATTTTTTTTCTATCTTATTTCCTGTTGTTTTCAAGGGAATTGGAAGGGATATGATGGGGAAGAATGATTAAGTTTAATTAACCTCTTTAATTATTAGATGAACCACTATAAAATTTATACACTATAAAACATGACAGTAAAAAAGATGTCACTATATATGGACATAATATGTTGCAGTTTCTAAGAAAATGTATCGGTGTGGTATCGGGAACCGGGACAAACGGACGAGAGCGTAAGTGATCTCATAATGGGTTCCGTTTATCCCTTTTGATGATACAAGACCCCAATGTTTTACGCATCAAGCTACATACATATTATGCATATAAGCATAGCAGGTACAGAGGTTTGGCCTTACCGTTTGCTCCTGCGGCGGCTGTATGTGCGCGTCGCCGTTGAGCTGAGGCTTGAGGGTGTCGGCGTCGGCCAGCTGCTCGACGCGGCCCTCGCCGCCGGCGCCCGCTGCCGCCACTTCTCCGGCGCCTTCGGCCTCCTTGCCGCTTATGTCCACCGAGCGCTTGCTCTGTTTAGCACCCATATTTGTTGCTCACCTGAACATCAAACACATACATACTTCGCCTCATGTTCTACTTCGATATGCACATAATTTTCGTTTAATATTAGATTTATAACATCAACAAATCTAGAAATGTCATTCGGAGCCGATTTTGAAATCGAATACATCAGACAACTTATCAGAAGCACAAAAATACTTATACACACGTATGAAGAGATGTATTTCTTATACACAATAATAATATTATTTACAAAACGAGACATTAAATGGGTATTTAAAATACTCAAGTTATAAAGTACGCAAGAATAAAATACAAAATTTAACGTTTATATTCTATAAGCATTATAGCCACTTCCCGTCAATGCCTTCCGATTTTACAAAATAAAGAAAATGATACGTGAAGTTAAACCCGTGCTTAAATTCATAATCACGATTTATTTTTTAAACTTACAGTTCCACTAGACCATGAACGTGTTTTACTATAATAGTAATAATACAGTTATAGACAATAAAATTGGAACTTGTATATATTTAAAACCGTACAAATTAACTGCAAGCGAAAAGTTATAGTCACTGCATACAATTATAAGCTGTGTGAGACGAAAATAACTCAGGTAGATAGGAGGTACTTTGGAATACAAAACAAGTCACTAGGTCACGGTACTGGGAACACGCTTGAAATAATGTTAACTGTTGACTAAAATAGTGTCTCGTTAACGAAAGTGCATCGAGCGTGATGGATCCATATGTATGTAAGCACCTACTATACGAAACAAAGCGTGCACTGAATATTAGGATTTCATTAGTCATTTCTCATTACGAGATTTATTTTGTGTATGATTAGTTTTGACCTTTGATGTTGCTTTTGATTTCTTCGGCAATTTGTAACATGTGGAAGTTGAAGAAGTGTTGAAGATCTTAGATATTCTAGTTTATATGTATAATTTAATTATAGGTGCTGCTTAACTGCACCAAAAATTGCGTATTAAAATCACTTGGTCTGTTTAAAAATTTAAACAAGTTTTGAAACCCAGACTCATCCGGATAAGATCGAGCATACTGGATTGGTTACATTTAGCTGCAGTAATACTGTCCTATTATAATACATAATTTTATGCTATACCTATCCTTAATCAATTCAAAACAAATTACAACATAATAACAAATAATTTTAAGAAACGACATGCTTCTGAATAGATATCAACTTAAATAAATGTAGAAGATAGTACACTCACAGCACTTGCCAACTGTCACACTTATAAACACGTAATCACGACACATAAGTAACTATTCTTTATAATAGGATTTTTATAGTTTAAACTATGATATAACATGTACTATGTAGGTATATAGAAGTAAAGTAACGGTACAGCTACGTTAGAAATGAAACTAAGAGTGGGGAGTAATATTTAGTCAAGACTCCAGTTATCGTCCACATTGGTCATTAGCTGTAGACCGAATTCCTAACGCATCGTCGCATTTATCGTTCATTATCCCACTCGTTACTCTGTATAATAATAATAGAAATACTAACGACGTTAGTCACGTTTCGTACGTTATCTCTAAAAGACAATGGTAGGTACTTACATACCTAAGCATATGGTTACAATATTTTCATACATAAAAATGAAACATTAACAGATTTAGAGTTAATATATACAGATCGCAACATTCAGAAATACTATGTGATAATAAAATATGACTTATTTCCATGTTTCGTGGGTAATCAGAGATAGTAACTTGAACTACATGATGTTGGTTTTGTCCGTAGGATATCCGTGTAACCTATTGTTTAACAATACCGCTACGTAGGAAATTATCATAAATAAATGTGTTATTAACGAGCGAAGAGCAACAACGTTCATCACGTGGCCTTATTTTATAATGGTTTACGCATCGAGGTGATTGACCTTTTTAAGCTCCCACTACAACGTAATTTTTTTATACTCAAGCAGTCAACCTGAACTTATTGTCGTTAATAGCACAATGGGAGGCTGTTTAAGAAGACTGGCTCGATTTAAATAAGATCCGGAGAATATCGTTGACCTTGACTCGGGTGCTTTCAAGGTCGACGGCTCGACAGGGTATCTACCTAGGTACTTACACATTTTGTAAACGTTATAGGAATTTAACCAGGAATGGTTGCGCACTCAGAAACTGTATATTATATTCGGTTTTTAACGGTTGTAACTTTGTTATGATTAAAGAATGCATAGTAATTATATATTTTGATAGAGTAGGCCAATTTAAAAGTTTATAGAGTATAAATAAAAACTAAATACAAAAACATGTAATTTGTACACATATCTTATAATATAGGTAGGTACATATTGTCTGTGATTCTATAGTAAGTGGTTTTATCGTTGGGTTTTACTAACAATCATCAAGACCTATACAATTTGTATCTTTTATCCGAGTTTATCAATATGGATAGATTTCATTGGAACTGGCAAGATTGAAATTTGTAAGGATTTAAAAAAATATTCGTGGCATATTTATGTTGACATTATGATATGTATTACATCAATATCATACACCGATACAGTATCTAAATTATATTAAACAACATGATTATTTAAAAACTCATTAACTCGCTGAGGTATTTAAAAAAATCCGAGGTAAAATTTGCTCTTGTGTACAGCGGAAGAGTGACCGGATGTTTCGATTCGAAACTTTTGAACAATGGAGATGACTGTAGGCATGACACAAACTAGGGAAGAGAATCACTCGCAGTCGCTCCCTGTTGTCCCGTCGTATTTTATGCATGACAACACATTTTTAAACAATATTTTAAACTCGAACATACAAAGTTTCTATTCGCCTATATTATAAGTTAGTACTTAAAGACAGTCCAGTCACGAACGACGAAGATATCCGAGATTCGTTTGTTTGCAAACAAAACATAATATTATGATTTATACAAAACAATCTGTATCACGGGATTATTCTTTATTCTGTTTTAAATACAGGTAAGTACATAAAATAGAATACAGAATAATCCCGTAAGTAATTGGTACAAATACTCCGTTTACAAAAATGTCCATTACTTCAGTAGTTTTAGCCGCGCGGCGCGAGACAAAAACAAACGAACGCAAAATCAACAATGTTTCATTTTTATCCTATTAGTAAAGGCAGTAAGGATTTATACCGAATGATTTTAAGTGAAGTAATTATACATAGTAGTAACTATATTCTTAAGTATTTAAATGTTTATAGGTTCATACATTACAAAAAACAAATGATTTTGGCCGACTTACTTCAACTACTTAAATACAAATGAATAATTAAAGAGATGTTTCAGCATTCACCTGAGGGATTATTAAAAAAGATTTCATTTTTATTGGTAAAAATAACCACATTTTTGGTTTTAAAACTTGTACCGGTGGGAGGAATAATGTAAGTTCCGGACAGTCACACAAATTGCATAGGCAGTGCTACTGCACAACAAAATAGAGGATTACCCATGTAAAAGTTTGTTTCTTAGGCAAACCTGGATAAATAATGTAGATATCTATATAGCAGCTGTATTCGCATATACCTATATAAGCGTCACTGAATACTACTTTCCAAATATCGGAATTTTGAGTCAAAATTCGGCGTAGAAAGAATACGTAGTAATCTTGCACCAACAGATCAGTCAAATTATCGATGCTTAAAAGATTATTTTTATGGTGCCATTGTTAAAATGATAAAATAAAACCCTTAAGTTTCTTCAGCTGTTTGGTTGTATTTCATTGCCGATTTATTGAGTCACCTTTATACCTATTAACCTGAAATTAGGTACTTAGACGTGAATTGATTACATCATACACAAGTAACAAAAGATAATAGTAATTTAATCTTTCGACACCGTTTTTTTTAAACTTTACATCTACTTTGTCTGATATAGATACGGAACCCTTAAGTTAATGCGTATCCGACAAGCATGACAAGGTCTTGGTCGATTTTATTGGACTATAGTCGAATGACTAACTATGCATGTGGACAAAACATGTACCTAATATAGTGTTTTTGTGTAGACTTAAAAGGACACAAACTAATATAATGCCAACCATTTCATACTATATTTTTACTTCGACATCTGTACAGTCCAATATATTTATATTATTTATATATCCATATTTTGTACGTGTAATTCATCGGATACATCGACAAACTACTCTTTCTAGGTGAAAGTAAGCAACTACGTAACTTAGACTTTTTAAAATAAATAATGTAGATATCTATATAGCAGCTGTATTCGCATATACCTATGAAGGTGTCACTGAGATACTACTTTCCAGATAATATCGGAATTTTTAGTCAAAATTCACCGAACAGTCAGTCACCATTATTTTATCACTAATTCTGATTTCAGGAATTTTATACGTGTGCAAATTAGAAAAAGTAGAATTGTACTTATATTATAGATAAACTTAAAAATGTATTGCCTACAACATAAATAAATTATATTATTTAGAGAGGTTTCGTTCGATGTTCAGGAAACACGCAAAGGTGATAGAAACTCGATTTTAAATCATTTGCAATTTCAGCTGCCCAATCATGACAGTTGCGTTGCATGTTTCATCTGCGCATCAAATATTTTTTTTAAATAACGTTAGTCGGAGAATTAGCATAATAGCTTATACTATCGACTCGCCTCCGGCTTCGCACGGTTATACAGTGTGTGTGACGTAGGTCGTATATAATGTATTTATATACAATGTTTAGAGCAGTTTTTTCAACAAACAGATTCCGATTCGCTGCGAACGATTCATAATTTTAAATCTGTGATATCTTTTAAAATATTTATTTTAATGATATTCTGTAAAGGGCAATTTTAATCTACATTAAATACACAATTCGGCGAACAGTCAGTTCGTACGCGTATCTAACGCATTTAATTGGATAAGGATTAATACTTATTGTTTAAAATAGTATTATTTTTTAGTAATATGTAAAAGATAAAAATGGTTACTTTGGGTTATCCTTAGGAGATAGACATATATACTATCGCGGACTTTTCTGTAGACCTTTTTGAGTACATTATGTTGATTTATATCAAAAAATATATTTTGTACGTCATCATTACAAATCATTGAAATTCTAGGCTTTTCTCTACTATAATATGCATGTATTACACATATAAACCTTCCGGGAAATTTTTTGTAAATGATAGTGAAAACCGCATCAAAATCCTTTGCGTGGTTTAGAAGTTAGCGGAGAAACACAGACGAAAACAGCGACTGCTTTATACTATTTAGAGAAATGGAGCTAGAGAAGAGATTAGAGAAGATAGGGATTAGACGAGAGAAGAGAAGAGATTAGAGATATACTATGTACACAAGTAGTGAGTAGGTAACTGCATAAATGGAAAATCGATAGCGATCGATAGTTGCGGATTCAAACCGCAAGTAACTAGGTACCTATCAGTCATATGAGCCTTCTTCAAATGGCCACAGGAAACAGCTGTTGCCATATAATCAACATCGATATGTTGTATTTGAAAAGGTATACCTAATAACGAGTATATATTGAAATAATCAGTTTTAGTACAGGACAGGACACAAGTGTAATTTACAAGGTTTAGAGTGGAATATTGTTGTCATATTTTTCCTAGTAGGTACATAATGAATGTACATAATAAATATGTAATACTTTAGAAACTATACTATCATTTTTATGAAAATAGCTGAGTAATGGTTTATTCAACTATTAAGGCGACGCATTGGCAATTTTGATGGTAGGGATCTCAATTTTTCTAAGTAATTACAAAACTCATGAAAGTGATATTTGGTAACCTGGAGGCCTAGACAAAAAACTCGAATGTGGTAAATGTTAGTAGAATAGAATGACAAATACCGCGCGATTTAGACGAATTTTAAATTGGTTGTCAAACGTTATTATGTTTCTTATATATCAAACGAAACGTGAAATCATGTGAAAAACGCCGTATAAAATGTAGCCGAAGGGCATTTTTGACGAGCAATAACGCCAGTAAGCGTTTCCATTTTACGAAACGTTTGCCACTTGTCTAGACGCTCCGATTCTTCATTTCATTGATTTCATGTTGTCAGATTCGATACACGATTTTGTAACAGAAAAAATGTATCAAAGAAACCTCTTTTAAAACCCAGATTTACATTTTTCGGAGTAACGGCTCCGATTTGTGAATCTAAATTTTCTGTGTAGATCAATCTAAACACACTCTTCAAAATGGCAGTTGGATTTTTTGAAATTAATTGCAGTTTTTAAAATAAACGAAAATATCTGTTTTTTAGTATTTTTCGTAAGCTAGCGCGTTAACGTGTGTATAGTGCAGGGTCCATTTACGATTACTTTTATCACTGCCTCACCATACCGATGGTTTTAATGTCCATATTATTGCAATGTAGTTTTCTAACACCAGTAGTAAAATAAATACTCTTAAGCCGGCTATATATCCAAACTATATTATGTCTAAACATATTATCTTGTTATTATGCAAATGAGTAATATTCCAATGGCATTAATACATAGGTATATACATACATTTCACATTTTTGATTAAAACTATTTATATTTATCAAACAAATTGATTTTTGAGTTAATCAAACATACCTTTTTTGATTAAAATTATTAAAAGTTTATGAAGGAGTTGATTAGACAAATACCTACCTACATATTATGTAGTTGAAACAAATTTGTACTTAGCGATCAGACAAATCAGATTTTTAATTATCAGATATTACAAGTAGGTAACCAAATCAATATGTAAACTATAAAAAAATATAAAACGATAAGTATAGCCTTTTAAGTAAATACCTTAAATATTAGCTATATATGTACCTACCTAATCAAATCAAATAGGTAGGTACCCATGTTCTCAAATGTATGACACCCTTGTTTCACTTCGGCAACTGTCTCCCTATGTTACACTGATGATTCATCATTATCGTTCTATTCATTTTCAAGTTTGGATATTTAGAACCTCAATTTAGTGGATACATAAATCGAAATTATTTATTTTAAAATTAGATTACATACATAAGTTTTAGTAATTAGAATTTAAAATTATTTTATGTAACATATGTACGTATCCTTTGTTTCGAGTGATAATTAAAATTAATATAAGTACTTATTACCTACATAAAAGGCTATGATTACTATAGGTAGATAAGTAATACATAAGTATCCATAAAAGCAAGCGGGTGGGTCGGTAGCACCGATAAAAGAAAGTAGCCCTTTCAAAGTACCTACTTTTACCAATACTTTGATTTCAACAGCCGGCTTAGCGACGAAATAACGAAATTAAAACATTAATAAAATAACGATGACAAAAACTAGCATTAGTTTTAGACTTACCTTAAAGCTTTTCAATCCGAATTGTATTTTCAAAGAATATACACTACAATTTAGGATACAAAACTATATTATATTCAACACACACAGGCTAGCACAATATGGCGGCAGGATAAAATCCCCACCTTGAAATGAATTTAAAATTGAACTTACTTGTGATTGGTTGCTTTCGTGACGACGCTTCATAGTAGACAACATTATAAAGAAAAAATTCATAGACAAAATGTAATCCATGGTAGCAAATGTTCACAAATAATTTTTTGTTGTTCTTTAAAATTTCCGGATTTTCAACCCAAATAAAATACATTAGCACGTTGCAAATAATATCATTTTCAATATTGGCATAGAAATTTCCATAAATTCATAAACGTTATGATTAAGGACAAATATAAGTACCATAAACAAAAATAAAAAATCAATAAAACTATTTTTGATAATGGCAGTTATTGCAGAATATAAAATACCTGTAGAGTATAGAAGACCGTGGAAGACCACATTCGTTAGAAATGCACTACCACAAGGATTTCTATACGGCTATACTATCAGTGTTGCTAGCTAATAATTATTCCTGTGTAGGAAGTAGGCTTCTTCATAACGACGCGGTCAAAAGTAAATAAGGTTTTTAATAATAATATTATAACCATGTGACTATGTTTATTATTGGAACGTATCACATACGTGTCATTTACATACAAAGTATGTTTATCTACTCATGAAATCTTGGACCAAGTAACAATGGGCCGAGCATTTGCTCTGAAATCGTATCCTGTGCCTTTATTTGTTGACCCACTTTCTAGATTTTACTAATAATGCGCGTGACTAGGAAAGGTCGCAGTACAACGATACACAGCTGAACATGACACATTTTTATTTTCGTGAATACTAATAGCCAAAGCACTTAAGAATCAGGAGCATTTTGCAAATAATTATTTCATGACCGACTCATTAGCTGACACGAATTTCACCAGTGCGATTCTTCTCAGTAATATGAACGAGGTAATAACAGAATAACAACCATACTAAATTAGGAAGAACACTGAATGTGTTCTAAATCTACGATTTCGTTTGATTTTGCATTTAGTTTCACTTTCAACATTCCATTATAGATAGCAGGTAGGTTACAAATAAAAAAAATTTTTTCATTGCAATCGAAAGTAATTATAATTATAATAATAAAAAGTACATGCATATGTTAACATTTACTAAGTTAAAACTACACATTATCTTAAATAATAAACTTCCTCAAAGTTGCCGCTTAGAAAGCTGTCATTGCTCAAGGTACCCAGCAGACTGGCAGCATTGCCTCTTTGAATAGCCAAACTGATTCGTTGGCGGAAGAAGCTGCCAGCCCGGCGGTCTCCCGAAGCCTCGACCAGTCTCTTACAAATATCAGAAACCAGTCGATGGGCTTCGGGGCCCCAGGGACCCAAAGTTTCGACTGCAAAGGGCGTAAATATGAAACTCTCAGAGAGAGTCACATACTTACGCCGCTTCAAGTTCTCGGCAGTATTGGCCGCGGCACCTGCTGACTTGGAAGTCGCCGGCACATAAGAAACAGCAAGTGTATCGACACAAGTGGCCTCCCACACCATCGATCTTCCAAGTTTTCAAGGAATGAGCGTCAAACCATCCGGTCTCCTGCCGTCGCTGCGCGCAATACCTACAGGCTCTAAGATTGCAGGAACGCCAGCGGCGACAAGAGCCCGCCGAATGACGTCATTCAAGGCAACATGTCGTGACATGCGGCCCGCACTACGTAAACAGGATAAGCCGTGGTGACCTAGTACATCAACGAGATCACCACAGCGGCAACGGTGTAGAAGGTTAGTCCTGGCCCCCAGACGAAGGGATACTATGAGAGAAAGCGTGGTATTGTCGATTAAGGTTCCTAAGTTTTTTGAAGGTATTACCTTCAACCAGTGTCCTGACTCCTTCTCAGAAACAGCTAGGAGGCGAGACCGATCTTTTTCGGTACTACAAGAATCTAAAAGTTGTAAATGAACATTTTTGCATAGAGGCTCACCCCAGTGTTTCTGAGAAAAGGTCGAGGTAGGCAGGTTAGTACTCGGACAAACACTTAACCAAGCATTTCGAGCATCAGTCAAGCACGGCACCTCAACCGATCCTAAGGAAGGGCGAATAACAGATAGGAAAAGGTTTTCCGTGCTGTAGGCTGACGAAAGAAAAGCAGGCAGTGACACACTCGAGATTTTGCGTATGCCCAAGCCTCCATAACAGATAGGAAGCGAGGCTTGATTCCAGACCCTGTCATCAACAAAGGAGCAATTTAATATTTTAGATAATGTATTTTTTAGAATATTGTCTACAGATTTTAAGTGTTTGAAATTAAAAAAACTGAGAACAGCGAAGAGCATATGTAAATTTTGGAACGAAAAAGCAAAAGCGGATAATGAGGAGAGCCCTGTGGGAATTAATTTTGAAAAGTTTGTCTGAAGACTGGATTTTTGTATTTGATCATTGATAAAGCAGGGTATGGAGTCATCTAAAACGGGAGCACCTAGGAGGTACAGCGATTCTTTTTTAAATTTATTAATAATTTCATTTTTTGTAATAGTTGGAACAGAATTGGAAACAAAGAGTTCACATTTAGAAAAATTTAATTCTAAGCCAATATCTTTAAATCTTTTGAATGAGGGTTTTAAGGTCTCCTAAAACAGTAATTGCTTTACCTCCTATTGTTCCGTCGTCAAGGTACCAAATATTAAATTTGGAATTTAAATTACAAATCGCAGGATGGATAGCCAAACTGAAAATAGCTGGTCCGAGAGGATCATCTTGTTGACAGCCAACTTCGGAATGTAATAAATTATCTTCATATATTAATTTTGAAGGACATTATAATAATTAATTATTATGATAAATACTTTGTGAATTATTGCTGAACTCGTACATCGAGTTCATAATTATTAACTTCAGGTTTTTTTATGTATATTTTTTACTTTTCTTGGCAACACTGAAAATTCGTCGTGGTCACAGGCTGGTATATTCACAGAAGAACTCTATAACGCTATGAAAATATTCTTAGCTGTGAGTCCGATACACTAGAATTGTAATTTGGTTTGTAACGCGTCTAAAATGTTAGCTAAAAATATAGTCTCATTATGGAGTGCGTTTACTTCACAATTTGTACAATTCGACAATTAAAAACTGTAAGGTACAAATTTAAACCAATTTAAGAATTATTATCGTATGACAAACATTACGATGTGACTTTCTAGAATGATGAACATTATTGCAACATATTCGCATGAATCGAAATACGTTGTGATGAGTTCGGTAAATCAATTTTGTGATACGATTCTGAAAAATGATATTTACTTATGAAATTGCTACAATTCCGTCCTTAGCTAGTCTCATATTGTCATGTTCCATGAAACGATTTGAAAATCATCAAAATTATCAATCACCTTGTTTTTGAGCGAGCGCATGTTACGACGAGTTATATTGAGATGTCATGCCTAGACTACCTTTTTATACATGCCATTCTACAAAATAGACGCGTCTAGTGTATCGCATCTATAGCGTATACCAACATTTTATATATTTACTTATTTACGTATGGTAGGTCTAACTTTGCATAACAGATGCCAATAGTTATGCAGTTACCCATTTGAGGCCCAGAGTTTGTTCTCTATTTCAGTATATAGTAAAGTACATACATTGTGAATTTCACTGACAGTGTGAGGTTGCCATACTTTAGTGTTTACTGTTTTACTAGTGGTTATGTCCAATGAGATAGAATGAAACAGGAAATTTCTTTTGTCACATGCTGGTAAGAGCGGAAACCTATTATGGTGCCGTCCATTACATTTTTCGCTCCGAGCACAAAATAAATTACTGTCTAAAATCATTTATTTCTATATTCTGTAATGTAAAATTTCTGAGTATTATGTTACTGCGTAATCATTTGACTGCAATTTTGTTTTGGTTTTTACATTTACTTTACAAATATTTCATAAATCAGATATGAGAAAGGTGACATTCGTATAGCAAATTGATGGCAAATCTTTGAATCGAAATTTGTGTAAAAGTCAAATATTTTGTTTCATCGACAAATGAAATTTTTAAAAATATATAAATTTTTCAGAATAGAACAGAATTGTGAAGAAGCATTATGGGTGGAATATTTACTATAACTATATATACTATGTGGATACAATAAAATATCGCGAAAAATTATATTTAACCTAATTTTCTTCACCTAATTAACATATAATCTCCCTAGCTTCTTGCACCTTGATCTTTGGCTCCTTGCCAGCTTGCCTCGATCCTTGAACTTCGTACCAACCACAGACTTCCGATAAACTAGGTACCGTATGAACACATTTAATATATGCAGTTGGTTAAAGAATTCGGAGATCGCACAGAACCACAGAGCGATTGTTCGGTTGCATGCGGGATGATATTGTTACAGTTGGACCTTATGCGTGGGGAGTGGGGTCGAATTTTGGTGGAACTCGAGACATAGCTTTTGGTGCTTGCATCTCGAGACCTAGGCTTTATCGAGTTATGACCTAGAAACGCGTTGCTGGGTTTGGGGCCTACTATCGAGTGGTATAAGTCAAATTGGGAGGGAAGAACCAAGTTGCACCTCGAATATTCCCGGGCGATGACGTGTCATGTACCTATGACTCATGCAAACGGGCGGCGTCGGGAACAATGTCGAGTTGCCGTTAGCGGGCGTAGTTCACTGGAAAGTTCCACCCTCTTTTTAGCCGACTGTAAATGGAGCTCCGTGTCCGCCGCCGAGTCAGTCTTTCTCAACTATCGTTCGAAGCGATATATCGAGGCGACATCAAGGCGAATTGCGAAGACCACTGCGACGACTGCTGCGGCGACCTTGGGTGGAGGAACTCTGCGATTCGGGAACGTTGTTATTGAGTGAAGCGTGTACCTTCGGTGACTACTACGCGAGTACCTACTTCGAGGGCGACTACGAAGATTTGGAACCGCCGTAATTAAGTTCGCGTGTTCTTGACATCTACTTGTACGAAGAAAAATAAACTCTTTGCACCCTTAACCGGCATCTTATTACCCTCAGCTCGTAACAATATTAAAAAATAATCACTTGCGAATTCTTTTACATTTTCTGAAACTAGTCACGGAATACTAATATACTTACTACTAGTACAATTCATGATACAAATCATCTTCACATAAAAACAAATGTGGGCGTTCAAGCAAAAGGGTCCAGTAGTGGGGTATTGAGTTAAGACTAGATTCGGAATTCAGAATAGTAAATTGATAATAAAGATTACAAAAATATTCAAAAACTGGCATAAATTTTTTTATCAGACATATAATAAAGTTGAAACTCTGAGAAAGCTTGTTTTACAAAATAGGATTTTTAAAGTTCGATTGAAAAAAATACACATTTCTACTTGTTTGTTTCTGCTAGAAACATTATATGAATTCATTTATTGTATGAACTTGCAGATAATTGAGCATTAATTAATAATCAATTAGACCGCGATTGCCAATTTTTCACCCAACTACAAAACTGCGTAGTGCGTTTATCTTGGAAACTACATACGAAATTTACGTTTTTTTTTAACTTCCGATCAAGGGAAGAGCATGTACGAATTTTTTATGAAGTTAATTTAAAATTTTAATATTTTAAGTGTAATATGGTAGGATAATATGATGGTAATAGTTATACTAATTATTTATGTCGTCTTTATTTATAACAAAAAAGTACATACACATCCTAACGTTAATATTGACAAACTTAAAACTAAAGATTATCTGAAATGATCTGAAATAATAGACTTTCTCAAAGTTGCTGCTTAGAAAGCTGTCATTACTTAGGATACCTGGTTAATTGGTTAGTTATATTACGGTTTTGTTACACTTATTACGAATATTAGTTACGTACCTTTGAACACATAAATATCTAAACGAAAACAGAATATTATGAGAATGCCACAAGGCGACAACTTACTTTTTCATTTGGCACCACCTTGGTGGTACCAAATGGAAGAGTTTGATGAGATGAGTTACTTTCTCGCAAACGTACTGTATGTATATGTCGCATATATGTCGTGTTGTTAGATATTATGACTTTGACATTACGACAGCTGCAATGATGGTGATGACATAATAATAAAGATTTCGCTTTGGTATATGATATACGAACGGCTCGCTACTAAAATGTTATTGTTTGTTGTTTCATTTTGGCTACATTAGATCTGTGCCGTGGTGCATATGGCTAGGTAGTCGTAATAGTAGTTGCGTATTTTTATGTTAAACCCATAAACGTACAAGTTTATTAATATTTATATCATAAAATGATTGCTCAAAATTGTCTTGTAATATTTTTCATAGTTACTATGGTAACCCTGTCAATTTGTCATGTAAATAAATTCGTTGGTTATTTAAAGGTACTTAATCTGAGGTTATTTACCTGACAGCCATTGTTCATTACAGATTTTGTTGTATAATTCTCTATAATCGTATGGTGCCTATTATAAAATGGTAAAAAAGTGTTGCATGAAAATATGTAAAAGCGAATCATATGGAGTTTGTGGTATATCCTTCCACGGATAAGCTAAACTATTCTAAACTTTTGGATTTCATGAAAAGCGTGACCTAAGATAGGTAAACCATGGACGTACTACACAAATACGTCCATTCATACGTCAAATACGTATTACGAAGTCAATTTTACTTGTATGTATATATTTACTCAAGTTATGTATATGTAGCTAAAAGAAAAATATCTAATTCTCTGTGTTTCGATTTGGTAACAGTTTTCTGAATAATTAAGTAAGAAGGCAAATGTTGTTGGACGTTACTCCGGTTTCGCAAATAATAACTATAAATCTATAGACTCCGTTGTGTCTAGCCTACACCAAAAATCAGAATTTTTTTATGTAGTCAAAACTTGCTAAAAGCCATCGTAATAAAATTTAGTTGAAGGGAAACTGTTTTATTTAACGTGTCTTTACTTACTAAAGTATCACGAAAAACAAACTATAGGTTTCATAGTTCTTAATTTGCTTATGTAGGTAATTCGTTTTATACTTACATGTATGAAAAAACAAAGTATAATATTGACGTAAGACATATGAAAAGAAAAAAAAACGAACGAAACAAAACGAAAGAAAGAGAAAGAATGAACAGATTATAACCAAAAGTTAAATTACATCTCACAATTACATCTCATCTCATAATTTTATATTAATTTTTCACTCGAAAAGTTCAAAAATAATTAAAAAGCTTAAATAGTACTAACGAACGAAGATTTGTTTGGTTCTTATGTCTGTCAAAGGCAGCAGCTTAACAGTCTTGAAACATTGAGAGATAAAATATGTTTATTCCCATTCCCTTCTATTATATTCTTACGTAGTCTAACAATTCGTGGTGTGAAAGGCGATATTTATTAGTGATAAATCTGTGGATATTTCAAAATTGTCCAATGTAATAAATGTGTTATGGTCACCTAGTTAGACAGTGATAAAAGGCCTCCGTAGTAAACATCTTGCTTGGCTTGCATTATAGCAGCAAGTGTTCAGTCCTGTTATACTAGTAAGTCCATGATTTTGAAAGTTACTTATTTTAATATAAAGAAAATTTATTTTTTTATTTATGTGACATATAATAAGTTACCGCCTTCAGCACAGTAAATAATCACTACGTTTTAGCCTTCAGCTTTTACTTGGCAACACTATATAGAACCATGACAAATGGCGTATGCTACATTACATCGATGTCGCGTTGCCCTGTGTCTTTGATTCTATCTATTTAATTACTTGTTTTTAAAAAGTTTTTCTTATAAAATGTGTAAAATTGTTTTTACTTCTTAGAAATATCTATAAATAGTGTTTCAGAGATTGTGTCCAGTGTTTGGTTCATTAGTGTTGTCTAAAATTTGTATAGCGTCACCTGACAGAGCTCATTGTCATTTCCCGCCATTGTGGACTTTTAAGAAATAATTCCTCTGATTCAACTTAATTTTATTGTAACTACATGAGAAATACTTAAAACATTTGTTCAGTGCACCAAAGTGATGTCGTTACACAGTAACGATGTTTGTTTATTAGACGTAGATTACAATCTGTACGAAGAAGAGACGTCCGATCACGCTTTTACTAGGTATGAATACCCGGCATGTTTGGCTTTATTTACCTTATATTTGTCTTCTACTTTGATAAACTTATGTAAAATGTCGTCTTTTTTAATACAAACCAATAATTTGATAGTTTTTATTGTATGCTGTTGAGTACGCTTGCCATATGATTCGATTCCCGCCTCGTGCCGGTCTGTAGTCAGCTGTTGGTCCGCCATGTTTGGTCAAATAGGCGTAGTAGACGCCCCTACCTATCTATCGCACTTACTATCAAACACATGTAGCTACTATCGTAAATACAGTCATTCATGTTTTTGTATGAAATATGCATAATGTTGCGATTTTACAATTAATATGAAGTTTATACATAATAAGTTATTACCTAAAATATATTACGGCAATGAATACATATAAATATTGTACATAACTATTACATACTCATGTTCTCTAACAAATTACTATTTGATCTCAATATAGTATAAAAAAAAGTATGTATGTAAATGTTTGTCACAATTTAAGCCTTTTTGGTTATAAACTTTCCCTTTAATTTTAGGGATGATTTCCTGCATAAAGTTTGGAAATTTTAATTTATGAATATATAGATATTTAAAATTTATATGTAAATTGGCAGTCCTGTTTCTACATAGTGTGATCATTTATATTTCATTTCAGAAGTGATAAGCACTCTTTATCTGGTGGAAAAGCAATGGAGGCACAAAAGAGGATTAGAAGAGAAATTGCAAACAGTAATGAGCGTCGTCGAATGCAGAGTATAAATGCTGGTTTTCAGGCATTACGAACTCTGCTACCACGTCATGAAGGAGAAAAACTGAGCAAGGTAGGCACATAGTTATTGATTGGTAAAATGTCTTTGTGGTAGAATAAAAATATGCAAATTGTACAAAAAAATTGTAAATAATTATCTAAATTTAATTTTGCACCAATATATTAATGTTCCAAAATTGTGTTACTTGTCGATATGTATTAAGAAATTTGTACTTACAATAATATTATGAATTTGTATTTAAAATTTGATTTGATTTGATCTGTGCTGCAAAAATATTTTATTTTAAACATTCTTCAAATATGTTTTGCAGGCTGCCATTTTGCAGCAAACAGCTGAATACATCTACAGCCTGGAACAAGAAAAGACAAGACTTTTGTCACAAAATTGTCAGTTGAAAAGGTTATTGAATCAACATGAAGGAGGAGAGATACCTTTAAAGAAGAGAAAAAATGAAATACTTCCCCTTGTGCATTCTATCATCCCTGACTCTACTGATGACACACTGGCAAATTCGCGATCACCTGAGCCAGTGCCTATAATAAGTGTAACAGGTGCGTCACAAAAGAAAGAAGCGGATAATGAGTACCGTGTCCGGTGGGAGAGAGAGCGACGGCTGCGACTGCTGGCCGAGGAGCGTGCTAACACGCTAGAGACACAGCTGGTGAGCGAAGAAGGGCGCGAAGTCGCGCGCGGAGTGCTTTACGAACCAAGCGAGCCTGGCGAGGTCGAGGCGGAGATCGAGGAGGCGGAGCTTCCGCCGGAGGCACCGGCGGCGCCGCTGCTCGAGGCCGCCATCAAGGCAGAGCCGCGCGTGGAGGTGGAGGTGCTGCCGGAGGGAGGCGAAGCGCAAGAGCACGACGCGCCCTCGCGGCTGTACCTAGCCAGTACCAGCCGCCAGAACCTGGAGACCATCGTGGAGGCCATTCGCCACCTGGAGGGTGACCACTTATTCCGCGAGGAGGGCGCCGAGCCGCTGGCGCTCACTAAAAAGGAGAGCGCGGTGCCGCCGCCGCCGCCACCGCCCCCGCCGCGGCCCGGCGTCATCGTGGTGAAGCACTCGTGATCGCGCTGAGCGCGGCTGAGAGCTTGCGCCCCGGCTCCGCGCCCCCACCGCCGCTCGTCGCTCGCAGCTCGTTCGACGGCCATCCGTCACACTCCTCGAATGTAGTATGTAAATTTTTAGTTTAGTTTTATCTTTTCCAAAGCCAGGAATCGATAAGTCTGCATCTGTTTTTTATGTTTCGAGATAGATTCAAAAATGTTAGGAAAGGTCTGATGGTTGTAGCGTATATCGATCGGCGCTGTGCTTAGTTAAGTCTCGAATGTGATCGTCCTGATGTATATTTTGGACTTGTCGCAGTGACCAGTCAATCGAAAAAATCCACCGAAGAGATTGGTGACACAATGCTGCGCCATGTGCCGATGACGTATCACGATATCTATAGGGAAATTTACAATTCGAAGTCGTGATGTGTATTAAATTTAGGCTTGTGATACATTTTGTACTACCAAATGAACAACAAAAATTATGTCAAAATTCATCTACCAAATTGTATCTATTGTGAAATGTAAAGCAATCATAATAGGTCAGAGTTGGTTGCAGTTACAGGTCTGGTATGACTTGCATAGCCACTTATATTAAAAAATCTATTAATAAAGCAATAACACGCTTTATACCTTTATACGGTTGATAATTAATGGGTTGTTCAACATTTTACAGTAATATAGTATGTGTTATAATCGATTACTGTTAATTTCAAAGATTTGTGTTATAAGTTACAATACTTTATTTTTGAATTTAAAATGGATGAGAAGATCATAAATTGGAAGTCCTTTTTATTATTTTCACTATTAAATAATTTCCGTAAACTAAAGATGCTCCACATAATATAAAATGCGGCATTACAAAAATTCTCAATTTTGTAGTAAGGAAAAGTTATTTGCTATTTATCTGTAGACTATAACAGAAAGAAATGTATAGAGTAATTCTAAATGATGCTTTTCTTTCCGTTTTAAATGTTCCAGTGAGTTACATATTATTTCTACACATACATTGATAAAATAAAATATCATTAATGCATTGGTAGTGGCTGAATTTAGAGCATTCCAACTAGTTGAATTCTCTCTAATATAAGGAATATTCTACATTATGAGAATAGTTAATTGGAGCATGAATATAAAAAAAAACTGATGAAATGAATTCTGTATTGCTTTCTGTGAGCATTATACTAATATATATAATAAACTCTAAATTTAATTAGTAATAACATACAACTTTTAAACCAAACCTAATTGCGTATCAGATTTTGTGGACATTTTTTAAAATATATTATACCCAACTAAATCATATTGAAATTTGACATTTAGACAAGTTTATAAAGGATGATCTAATCATCAACCTAATATTTCCGTATTTTGCTTTTAAGGGATTTAGATTTATGGATTTTATATGGATCCATATTTTAGGTAATATAAACAGTGATTTAATTATTTGCTTTATTGTGCTGACATTTTTTGTTGAGAACTTAACCTGCAGTGCTTTTTGTTAATATTTTCTCTTGTAAGTTTTGAACATTGTATTTTAAGTTTGACTCAGCAACAGAGTGGATCAACTTTTACAATGTAATATTTACAGAAATAGAGGCATGATCCTATTCCTAGGGTTATGTGAATGTTTAAGACTGATCATTATTCATTATTAAGTTACGCTAGGTCAAGCCACCATATTACTAGTATAACAGTGTGTGTATGTGTGTTCTGTTCCTGTAGGTATGAGTATGTGTGATGTGTTACATGCAGTAATTGTGTTAGATGTTGACAACCCACCACTGGTAAGTAGATCCCACAACCAAGGAACTTTTAGCAATAATTATGTCAATCATTTGTACTATACTGTATTGATGGTAGTGTGTATCTTATACATATCTACCTACCTTATGTCCATATGCATTATATAAGTAATCAATGGGATCTTCCTAATGGTGATGGGTATGATTGTTGTAAGTGTGACTGTGTTATTTATTTGCAATTTATGTTTGATGTTTATGTGACATTTACTAGTGCTGATATGGGTTCTTTACCCAAATATAATAATTTTTGAAATAAGTTCACAATCTTGACATATTATTATTGTAAAACATTCTTTACATACTATATGTATGTAAGGTAGAACGCTGTGCTTGTAATCCCTTTGTCTAATTCACGTTCCGATAGCGTGTCTGGTGTATGTAAGACGTAATGGTAAAATATATTTTGCGGTGGTCAGTGTATTTCCTTGACAGAAATCTTTTATTTGAAACTCATTATAAAATAGCCCGGAGCTCATTCGCGCTCTGTTCCTGAGTCCATAGTTGTAAGGAGTTGTCTGCCTACCGCCTTTTACATTATGTCAGTATAGGATAATTTTAATTGTAACATAACGGACTTCGTTATACTATTAGTGTAGTCAAAAATAGTAATAAGAGGTTTAAGTCAAAGAAAACAAGTTAAATTGTTTAAAATGTTATTATTTATGTCCTAAAGTATTAAAATGTTTACTTCTTATTAATTAGTTTGTAAATGATAATCAGCTGTATTTTTAATCAAGCTAATATCTTTGTCATGTCTGTTGGCTAAAACCAATAAAACATATTCAATGAAAAAAATGAGGAGTAAAGTATATTTTTTTTTATGTAAAGACTGAATAAGGACAGATCATGCACAAATTATCGTTCGTCTAAAACGCTCATGCAAGATCCTATTCTATGATTATATTAATCTCGCTAGTCTAGTTAGGAATATAGATTTTAATTGATAATGTCATTGAAATAAGTAAATAAGACCTCTTTTTGAACACTTGTAGACATGTTCTACCACTCTGGTGGGATGCCATGTTTTATTGGTTTTATGCACTATTCAATGTTACTATTCTAATTTTCTACACTCTATCTCATTTTTTGCAGTCACCGTGATATACTATATATCTTTATATTGATTGATTCAACAATCTATGTGAGATATTGCATTTAAAATAAGTGTTTGTTTGATTTAATATTAATTTGTTCACACTTTAGACTCATTTTTTATTCTATTAGCGATAGTGTCAATACATTGTAACTTACAACACTTCTGCTTGGACTATGCAGGTGATGAAAGCGGTGATTATTGTGAATTGGTTTATAAATATGCAGTTTTCGTGTATCACGACTTAATGTTATTATTGTATATTATTATGCACTTTCATTTTAAAAAATATATGTATGTATATGTGATATATACATATTATTTTAATATATTATGTCTAATAAAATATGACATTTCAATTATTTTCTAGTCACCAGAATCATTCATAAGAGGAAAAACCTGCATTGATTCAATACAGAAGGGTATTTTTAATTATTCTATCATAGATAAGCAATAATTGCACATGCGCCTTCGTTGTAAGGGTAGGAATGAAATTGAACTTGTAGTTGATGCAATTAAAATATTCATTACTATGTAATTATTCCACCCTATCGCTAATAACTGTTCCTACATACATTTGTATTTTTTTATTATTCATATCAAGTTAATGATAAAGTGTAGAAAATATTACATACATGGATGTTTCTTTTTGATATGAAATAGATAAAAATATTTCGTCTGATTTTAATTGTACCACATTTGACCTATATATACGAATATTTATAAAATATTGATACTTTTGTGTTTTATTTACTAACCCTTTTATTGATTTGTCTATTATAAAAACCATCATAATTACATAGTTCATTAGTTATTTACTCGTATAAGTAAATGATAAATACTCAGGTATTTTAATAATATAGGGCGTCAATTGAGGAAGCGTGGTCGTCGCGAAACCTAATAGCCATTTTTAGGGCTGCAATTCCTCTTCTGTGTACACCATGCGGTACAATGTTAACGATAGAGATAGGGTGTCTCTCGAAAGCGATGTACATCAGTTTGTTGTCGCTGGTGTGAGCAGAGTGCAGTCCAGCGTTGGGGACCGCCACCCAACACGCTGTGCACCTCGCGACGGGAAGTGTAGGGACGAGTGCAGAATAGCTGCGTGGAATATGAGAGGTGGGATTGAAGAGAATATGAATGAAGTGATTGATATTATGAAAGAAAGAAAATTGGATGTGTTATGTTTCAGTGAAACTAAGCGAAAGGCAGTGAACTTGCCAACTTGCCTGGAGGGGGCATCGCTTTGTGATTTGGGGTACTACAAGAAGAAAGGGGATGCCAAGGGGTAGGCGTCTTACTGTCCTCTCCTTTGCTTAATTGTCTAACTGAGTTCTCCTTTGGTTAATTGTGTAAACCCGAGACTGCTCTGGGTGCGTTTCGAGACAGGCTTGATGATGATTTTTGTTTTAGTGGTGTATACCTCAGTGTTCTCTGTCGGAATGGGCGAGCTAAAGCAGTTTTAGGAGATTGTTAGAGAAGTTCTAGCGACGGTTAAAAAGAATGAGGGAATTATAGTGCGTGGAGACATGAATGGATCAGTCGGGACAGCTCGTACAGGATTTGAGTCTATCCTAGACAAGTTTTTTACAAGTAGACAAGCTTTTTGAGCCGGCTGTCCACCAGCAATATACCAATCATACTCTTTTCATTCTTTCTTTCTCACGTGTACTGATAAATCTTCTTGTGCTTAACTAAGGTATTAGCAACAAAAAGATCCTTTTCCATACACAAACCTACCAGCATCATTGGTAGGTTTGTGTATGGAAAAGGATCTTTTTGTTGCTAATACCTTAGTTAAGCACAAGAAGATTTATCAGTACACGTGAGAAAGAAAGAATGAAAAGAGTATGATTGGTATATTGCTGGTGGACAGCCGGCTCAAAAAGCAAGTTATACAGTATTGCGTCGCGGACTTTTCTTTAATAACTATTTGAAAGAAGCAATTCAACCATATGTATCACTAATCTGTAATCTGTGAATCAAATTCTGTGACCAATGACCATACATTATTTTTATATAACTATAAATTTGCACAGCGTCCCAGCCATGAAAACTCATTGGCAGTAGGCATGACAAATTATAATCACTGTTGGGCCAATTCGCATAACATATTCATAAAATATATATATATATATGTATATATATATATATATATATATATTATATATATATGAAGATTAATTCGCAATAGCAAACAATAGTTTAAAAGAGTCGTTTGAATTTGTGCTGCCTGCACCTCTAACTTCTAGTCTTCTACTGTAAACTGTACGCAGGTAGCAATAGCGAACGAGTGTAAAACGCGCGAAGCGAGATTGAATGATTTTTAATGTAACGTTGATTACAATTATTTTCTCTTCGGTTCAGGAGCACTCTGATCTCCGACTGATCGCTTATTCACACACTGGGGGAGTCAACTGTCCCCCCTGTCCTTACCTATTGCTAAGCCCTTAAGTCTGTAAGGTGTTTTTGCACTCTACAGGCTTGTGTAGTACATATTTTATGTTTACACTGTAAAATTGCATAAGTAGGTATATGTGTACTACACAGGTAGGTATATAAACATCTCTGTAAAGTTCATTACTCTTTTTTTGACTTCTAAGTAGGTGGTAAATAATAGAGGGGAACTCAGTACATTTGAGTTCAATAAAATAAAAAACTGATGATATACTCATGATTTCATGTCTGCTTCATTACAAGTTCATTACTTACTTGCTTACTTCTAAATTCATTAATTATTTATATTTTAAATCTGTGGGACAGAGCACAAGGTTAATACCACATTTAATACTTATTAGTTATTATTATAGTCAAGTGAGTCCAGTCAGTTGAGTAACGCTAGCGTATCAAGCTTATATACGTTTACCTTACTTGTTAGCGCTATCCACATACGCAAAGGGATTGTAGAAGCGCATGGACGTGACTGTTATTTAAGCGTTTTTATTAAATTACTCACAGTGGCTTTGATATCTTACATTTTAGTGTTTTTTAATGGCATTGTTTTGAATCTAACAAATACTTAATTTAAAGTTTATTGTATGATTACAAGACTGGTAAGTAGATAATTCAGTTTTTTGTATGTACCTACCTATCTTCGGTTGTATCTACTGAAATGCATAACGCATATTGTCATCCAAAATATTTATTCGGTGTTTTTTCATTCAACCAAACTTAGTATGCATTATAATAAATCTTTCGTAACGTAATTGATCACTGTACCTAATTTACATTATTATGCGGTTGATGTATTATGATCTGAATTTATGATTATTAATCTACTTATTTTTTTAAATCACTACTTATATTATTTTATATTGCCGTTGCCATAACAATGCATGTAGATGCAAATTACAATTTTATGAGTATAACCTTAGTACAACCATGGTATATATATAACCTACCTCGATTACCTGTGACATTCACGTTTGAATTTTGTTGCGGTTCTATTTAGCAATAGAGTAAATATAAATAGACAAATTCAGGGTAATAAAGGTAGGTAACTTTTAGTGCTCTAGCTTTTTGAACACGAAAACAGTACATACAACCACTGACCTACCTATATACAACACGTTTGATTTATAACCGACTTCAAAAAAGTAGGTTCTCTATTCGTCTGTATGTATTTTTTTTATGTATGTTCGGCCATAACTATTTATGAATCGATTTAAATGGTTTTTCCTTTGGGTTTAGTATAGCTCCAAGGTGGTCCTATTAAAATTTCACTGATATTGCAGCTCGGTCTTCGAAGATATACCGAATAATCTTAACGCCTTAAACGGTTTACTTATATTGATGATTCTTTTCTATATCATATTCCGTTCCAGAATTAGAAAAGAAGTTAGATATTTACTTAGGCTAAATAAATAATGTGCAACAACAGAAAGTACTAGTTTGGTAGTTTGGACTTCAGGCTAGGCCAACCTGCCAAGGTCACTTAAAAGGGAGAAATAAAAAACTTTTTAAGAAAAATTATTATAAACCGACTTCAAAAAAGACACCGAGAAGTACAAAATAGCTATTCTTTACTAATCAAAATTCAAATACAAAAATAACTTTATACATACGATACAAATACATTGACTTATCGAAGTCGGTGCCAAATAGTTTCTATGGTGCCAAATCAATGTGTAACAACAACAACCCTTGGTAACAACAGAAAAGTACATAGTTTGTTAGGCATTTCAGTAACTGTCAAATTTAATTACACTAAGTATATTATAGAAAAGGCATTTGTATCGTATGTATAAAGCTCAAATGTATAAAGTTATTTTTGTACTTCAGTTTTGATTAGTAAAGGATAGTCATTCAAATTTGTACTTTTCAGTGTTTTTTTTTGAAGTCACTAATTTTTTCTTAAAAGTTTTGACAGTTTTTCTCTATTTGTCATTATACATGTTTTTAACGGATTAATTTAAAGTCAATTTTCGTCTTTCGTTCATTTTCGTCTCTTCACATATAATTAATTGCTTAAGTCAGGTTTCCCAAACATTTTTTTTGCTCTGGCCCGGTAATGTTCACACGTCCTCTTCATGAAGGCTCTCCCACATAGATGCGATATAACGGTCGATAATATTGCAAAACGTGATTGCAATATCTGTTCTTAGTACATTTTGTATTAGGACGCATGCGATCTTACACACTGCTGCGATAATAACGACGCGATAGAAGTAAAACGCTTGCGATCTTACGTCCTGCAATATTCCGATATCTGTTCTTAGTACATTTTGTATTAGGTCTCATGAAATGTTATATACACCTGCGTTAATAACGCTAGTAGAACTCTCAGAACGCAATTTCGGTTCTAAAAACAGTCACACAATGATATTCGGTATTCTACTGAATAGTAGTAGCGGTTACATTTCTGTACGAGTGTCCTGAGATCTTACTTATCGAGCCTGAGATAAATTTGTAAATTTGTAGTGCCGGCGGGGGACCTGTAGGGCCGGACACACGTTGGAAATATCGCACGATCAAAACGTAGCTGTGTGGCAAGCAGGGCCGGACCGTGAGTTTAGGGGGCCCTGGGCTAATACTACATAGGGGCCCACCTAATTACTCAAAGTATAAGAAAAAAATAAGACAATAAAATATTTCATTTATATTATAATATATTATGTCTTAGGATCCTTAGGACCTTACGATCTGTTTAATTTAATAAAATTATGGATTTTTTCACATTATGGTCTATTTTTGACTTTGACTTGACTTAGCTGGGGGCCCCTTGAATCCACAGGGCCCTGGGCTGAAGCTCAAAAAGCCATATGGGTAGATCCGGCCCTGGTGGCAAGGACGCAGAACGCATTGTCGCAATATCGCATGCGATATTATCGACCGTTATATCGCAGCTGTGTGGGGGAGCCTTGACCCACTCAAGTTTTTAAACTGTTACATTAAGTAAAATAAAACACATTCATTGATAATAGAATTACTTAAATGTATTACAATAAAAAAAAGAACTTTTAACTATAATTAATGGTTATAATTGTAATGATATCAAATCAAAAGTCAAGTGGTTCATTTTTGGGCAACTGTGTAAAATTCCTTAAGAAATTACTTATTTAACGGAAAAGAGATTTAAACTTATTATTAAACGCACCCTGATTGGAAAGTATACTAGTCTGGAAATAATCCTGTCTGCAAATGTATTTACTGACTTTATTAATATTGTATTATATATATAGCTATTGTAGAATGATGTTGAAAAAATGATACCTAACTAACTGAGTTTCTTATCTGTTCTTTTTTGTCTAACTGTCTGAACTAAAATATATATATACCTTGCAATTGGGTTTACTTTAATATATTCATTTGACTTTGATTGTTGACTGTTAGTGAAAAGTATGAAGCTGTTTATTTTTGACCACCAAATCCAAGTTTGCCAGATATGACGACGATCGATGCGTCCTAGTACTATCATAACGAGGAGGCAATGCTGCGACCCTGTATTTTTTCTTTGTGGCCCGGTACCGGGTCGCGACCCACCAAATGGGAAACGCTGGCTTAAGTATTTCCTTAAGTTCTTGATGAGTCAGCGATAATGATAATGTCGTCCACAAACCGTAAATGGCTTAGTTGTTCTCTATTGTGCTTTTTCCTTCACTATCATTATTTAAAAAAAAAAAACATTTTCTAGCACAGTATTAAAAAAAGATTAGGTGTAATAGGATCCCCGGTCTCACACCTCTGCCAATATCAAAAACGTCTCCCATTTTATCCGCAGCTTCAGTTGTCAAAGTCAAAGTCAAATCAATTTATTCAAATAAACCCAAATGCAAGGTATTTTTGAACGTCAAATCTACTTTAGTTCGGTTCAAAAAGGAAACCTGAATACTGAGAAGAACCGACAAGAAACTCAGTCAGGTATCATTTTTTCACAACACATCATTCTACAACAGTTATTTAAAAATACAATATTTATAAAGCCAGTAAATGCATATGCAGAGAGGATCACTTCCAGTCTATTGGTGTGTCTTCAATGAAATCGCTAATTTTGTAGTATGCTTTTCCAATCAGTGTGCGTTTAATGACAAGTTTAAATCTCTTTTCCGTTAGTTGAGTAATTTCTTGAGGAATTTTATTATAAAAACGAACACAGTTACCCAAAAATGAACCACTTGACTTTTGTAATTTAAATTTAGGAATAACTAGCTGACCACGACCACGAGTTTCCATACCATTAACAACGCCTTTCTTTTGAAATAGATCTAAATTTTTTCTAGTGTACATTATGTTTTCATAGATGTATAACGAGGGTAAGGTGAGTACATCAATGTGTTTAAAATGATCTCTCAGCGACTCTCGTGCGTTCATACTGTAGATGGTACGTATTGCCCTCTTTTGTAAAATAAAGATAGATTTCATATGCGCCGCTGATCCCCACAGTAGCAGACCATAAGACATAAGGCTATGGAAATATGCGAAATACACCAGCCTAGCCGTAGCTACATCTGTCAACTGTCTAATGCGCCTAATAGCATATATTGCCGAACTGAGCTTATTAGATAAAGTCCCGATATGGTCCGCCCACTGTAACTTATTGTCTACTGTTAAACCAAGAAAAGTTGTTGCTCTACTTTGTCTATAAATCTCTTCTAATATCACTATGTCTTATTTATTTATTTCTTGATACTGCAAAGCCTGTAGTTTATAAAAATAAAATTAATAAAAAATTATTTGAGAATACAACGGGTAAGGAAGGACAGTACCTAACAGTTTTATCTGTTAAAGCAGATATAACGGTACAATTAATTACAAACGAGTTCAGTAAAGTTAAAGGCAAAAAATTTTTGTTTCTTTCGTTTTTTTTTAAATATCTTTAATGAGCTAGACAGAAATTGAGTGGCTTCCTCCTATCCTTGAGCTACACTGACACGGAATATTTGTTGGCAATTAATATATAATAATTTTGTAACATATCATTAGACGCACTTGACATTATTGTACTGACTCATTTTACACAATTTTGGACAATTTACAATTAATTAGACAATATTGTACATAAGAATTATTATTATTTTTTTTTGTGAAGATTAATGAAACCCTCATTTAATGGTCACCCGCGATACAGGTTCGCCTAGTGCGGGGACCACTGTGACAATGTGCTTTTGTATTATTTTTTTTTTTTCTTTGTGTAATTAATAATAATAATAAAATTAATAATAATAAAAAAAAGTAAGTGGTCAAAGAAATCAGTACTTATGTATTTTATGAATACAATTTCGTAAGTTTCAATAGTTATTTTTTTGTTTTTCTTATTGCGCTACCAGAGGCTTGCAAAATGTATCTTGCCTACATCAAGTTTGGATGTTGCCACTGAATACAGAATCAAATGCTTTTGTGTAATCTATGACAGCGATGTAGAATTTCTCGCCGTACCTACATACTCGTCGTTACTATCGCTATATTAACTGTGTAAATAAAAATACATGATCAATTGTTGAGTACAGTTTCACCTGAAACCTGTTTTCTCTCGTGGTTGTTGATTATTTAGAGTTGTTCTCATTCTTCTTAATAGAGTACCTGCTGTAAATATTTTATAAATGGTCTGTAGTAAATAAAGGTCTGTAATTTCCGATATCTAAATAATTTGCTTTTTTTTATAAAAGTGTTATTACACAGAATACAGTATTCCCATTCTTTTGGAATAGTTTTGACTTCTATTATTTTGTTTAATAGTTTCGTGAGTATTGGAGTGATGGGCTCTATCAATGCTTTTATAATATCGTTCGTTATTCCATCTGATCCTGGATTTTTATTTAATTTAAGTTTTTTTATTCATTCATATATTTCACACTCCAGGAAAGGCCAGGCACCCGTCGCTTCGCTTTCCCTGTCATTCAAACTCGTCGCGTGTTTTTCGTTCATATCAATTTTGTTAAAGGCTAATTTGACTTAAAACGACTGAAACAAATTTACGATTGAAAGTTATGGTATGTCACAAAAATATTCGCCATTTATTTTGTTATAAAGGCATACAAATGAAAAAAAATATTGTAAGTTGTGACAACCATAGGCAAAGCTGGGTATAGATACTTTACGTGTACCTACACATGACATAATACGTAACCAAAATTACTTTCATTCGATATAAAAACATTCAATTAACACGTTAGTGTGTGAAAAAAGTTCTCTGCGGAAAGAAACCAGCTTAGAATGGTTCAGATGGGTTGAGTTTAACAAGTCACTAAATTCTGGTTGTTATGACTAGGTATATGTATAAAATATGCTGTTGATGATGATGGTGCTAAATCAGATGTTTTAAGTTATTGATAAATTATATTACATTTTGGGCAAAGTTAAATATGGAAGGCACTGTTGCAGCCTTTTACGGTAAGTAGATAATGAGTTTATTCAAAGAAAGCAATGTAAAAGAAAGAATCTTCGGTGCAAATATTCATGAACCCAAAGCACGTACTCATTTGTAAAGCTTTACATCAGAATCTGCTTTGTTTGCGCTGAGAGACAAAAGCTAAAGAACAAAGAAAACCTATTTAATACAATATTCTCTACTAAATAAGTTTTTAGAACACAATAACGTCTAACAGTTATATGACCGCAATTATCATCTTTTATGAAAATTTACCTACAAAAAATGCTGGCCGGTTTATTTTTAAACAGTAAAAACCGCTTGTAAGAATTGAGGTTTTGTAGTACTTACATATTATTACTATATCAAGTAGACAAAAGGAGTTATTTCAACATGTAGGTACCTACACCTAGACAATATAGACATAAAAATAATTTAATAAGTACCTAGACCTCGTAATACAATAAGAAACAAAACTTTCAGTGAAAAGCTTTCATAAGAGATGTTATTACTGATGTTTACTCCCGACTCAAAAAGAGGGGTATTTATAAGTTTGAAGTCTTTATCCGTGTTTGTATGTCTGTCTGTGGTATCGTAGCTCTCAAACAGATGGACTGATTTGCATGAGGTTTTTTTTTGTTTGAAGCTGTGTAGTTGTCGACCTTATTTTTGGTTAGTTTTGGTGTAAATCGGTCTAACTAATTCTAATACTCATGAACTCTAAAGAATTTGAAGGAATCTTAAACACTTTTCAGCTAAAAACGTCGAGTTTGATCTCTAATGGCAATCGAAGGTCTAACGATGATCAGATCAAGGTATTACTGAATGTTATAAACCTATTAGTTTTCTTTTATCTGACTTTAAAAATCATCAAATAAAAGTTAAGAATAATTTGAAAATCCCCGTCACAAAAAATAATTAGTAAGTACCTGCTAATCTTTTTTTGAATAGAGGGGAAATATTATATAAACTCTGGAAATATACCATTTCAAATAAAAAAGAATAATCGAAATCAGTCCAGGCGTGTAAACAATTATTGTTGAACATACCTATATAAAAACATTGACCTATATAAAAAAAATTTCGACGAATTGAGAACCTCTTCCTTTTTTGAAAGTGGTTAAAAATAGTCATTATACAACGTCCAACAACGACGCGACGTACATATATTACGTCGTATAATGCAATACATGTGCACGTCAAAAAGGTTTTGATTTTTTGTATCAGCGTTTTTTTTTTGTTTATAAAATAATCCGTTTTTAAACAACTCGCGACCTCACGTAGTCTTTTATTTACTGTTATATAATTCATAAACATTCGCGGACGTGCGCAGAACAACTCTACAAAGTTTCATCACAATTGAATGAATGGTTTAGGAACGCATAGAGGACAAACATACAAAGAAACATTTATTTTTATTTATGTGGACGGATAGAAAACTTCATTACCTTTTTTAGTAAAAGAGAGGCTGTATTTTTGTCAAAAACAATTTTATAATAAAAACTATACTTTAACTTTAGGTACTTTAACCAGTGTTAGCCGACGGAAATGTCAAAATAAATCTGACATGTGCATTTTAATAAGCTTTACATTATATCTATCATTATATTTGAAATTTTATCTTACAATTAATTCTACGTATTTTTTGTTATAATATTTGGCTAATTGCTTGTTTATTGCTGCATCAATAATTTATCTTTTATTTCATTGTTAAATTGTAATTGTACCAATACTCATTGATGTATTTTGTACTGATTGTTATGATGTGTATGTTATATTTACAAATAACATCATTCTGTAAAAATGTGTGTATGCACTTACATAATACATCAAATAAAAAAAGAATAAAAAAAGCACTCGTATACCTGTGAAAAGGCGAAAATGTGTAAAGAGAATGATGAGATTTGAGGAAGCGAAAGAAAATTATGTAAGGACCGCTACGCTAGGCGCTCCGTTCTCTCTGACTACCCCGTTGGGGATATAGCGTGAACATATGTACGTACTATACTTTATTAAAATGTACACCTATATTGTACAAAGTAAATCAATTTACTTGGTGAGAAAAAAAAAGCAATAATTAATTCTTCCGTAAATAAAAATCAATAAGAGTATGACCTCCTCGACTGTTCAAAACTTGTCGACAACGATTTTTCATGGTATCAATAAGAGTATATCTGCTCTTGCGGGAGATGCTCCTAATGGAATTTTAACAATCCCTGCAGCTGTCCTGTTGTCGTCTCTCTGTCCAAATCTCTTATAACACTTCTTTGTAGCATGTCCCATACATGTTCCATGGGATGGAGGTTTGGTGACTGTGCAGGCCACGCTAATACCCAAACGTATTTCTTTATCAACCACTCTTGAGTCCTTCTAGCTGTATGAAAACGAGCATTGACTTGCATCAATATCAAAGTCAATCTGTGCGAATGGGTGAACATAAGGTCTTAAAAACTTCTCAGTGTATCTTTCAGCTTTAATGTTGCCATTGATAAAAACAAGTGCAGTGCGTCTATTTTTCATTATTTTCGCCCAAACCATCACAGCCGAGTCTCTATAAGGGTGTACTTCCTGAACGCACCCCAGTCGCCGCATTTCAAGCACTACGAGATTCATCGGAAAACAAAATTTTTCCCCATTAATCCTGGGTCCATGCTGTACGTTCCCTACGTCACTCGGTTCGACGTACACGATTTCCGTGGCGGATAGATGTTCATGCAACTGAGCGTCGTGCATGTAGGCCATACTCGTAGTCTATTTCTCGCAGTTTGAGGACTAACAACCACATCACTTGCCTGTAGCAAGGCTTGTAGGCTTAAATTTATCTCTCGAGCGGTTAGCATCTTGCGATCGATTTTATAAAACGATCTTGTCGAATGGTTGTACTCCTTCCAAGGCCTGAATGCTACTCAGCATGGTCTCATGTGTTAGAATAAGGACACAAAAGACGACAAATTACACTACTATTTATTTCCAAATGCCGAGAAACTTCAGATTGATTCCCTTTGCTTTTCTTCAGCCGTAACGTCATTCAATGACAAACTATACTTCATAAGCTGAAAATGTAGAGAAAACTGTATTTAATATGCCGTTGAAATGACAAAATTTTTAAAAAAAAGAAAGATTTTTGTGAGCGAAGGCAAACCCACTTTAAATTCAAATAATAAAATTTTCTTTCAATTTAAGAAAAATAAAGAAAATCGTAGTATTTTATTTTTCGACTACCTACTCTAATTACTCTAGCCATTATGTTTTTGGAACAATAGAGTTACATACGGAAAAAGAAAAAAAATTTCAAATTAATATTTTAATACTTTTCAAGTGTCAGGCATAAACAGCACATAATGGCCGCTTTTATAATTTTCCGTTGAACGTTTTTATCGCCATGTTTTTACCGTCCACGGTACAATGGGGAAGCAAAATGTATGCAGTTGTATGGAGACGCTTTTATATTTCCGTGCACGATAACGTCATGCAGTGGACGTTGAAAAAGCGTCTTTATCGACGAAATAATAGGGCAGCACTTTGCTTACCTATTGTATTTCGGACGGTAAAAACGTGGCGATAAAAACGTTCAACGGAAAATTATGCTTAATTACGGATAATTAATAGTGCTTAAATTTTTTTTTCTGTATTACTAAAAATAATACAATTTTTAAATGGTGAATATAGGGTAGGTGTTGACCTTTGATTATTGTGTTGACATTCTTTAATTTTTTTACAGAAAATAAGCAGAAAATGGATCAAAAATTACAAGTATTATTGATATCCCTACTATGTATGACGTGGCCGGTGCAGACAGAAACTGAATATGATGACATACCAAGGTAAGTGAAATGTTCTAAGTACTCGTATAGGTACCCGATTACAATTCAAACAAAATGAAATTCAAATTCAAACGATTGAAAAGTGAAATGTTCCAAGTGTAGGAGTACTAGTACTAGTACTACTATGTTCTAAAATTACAATTCAAACAAAACATTATCTGTAGATCTGTACATTTATATACTTATTATTAATATAAATAAAATTGAAGTATGTCTGTGATTTTGATTTCGAAATAAAGGCTTTGCACGTAATCAAAACCCAAACACGCTTTATTGAAATTTTGCCTGTCTATCTGTTTGTTTGTCCGGTCTATTTTCCGAAACGGCTGAACCGATTTTAACGTCTTTCTTTGGCAAGTAGAGGATTTTTCAGAGAGTAATCTAAGCAACTAATCTTTTTCATTCCATCTATTCGAAAAACGATAATCAGTTCCTCGATAAGCGCGATCAAAATGGTATTTTCTCTTAAAGACTTTCACAGAGGGTAGGAATGAATTTGAATAAGGAACACGAGAGGTCAAATGAAAATATTGTATGAAAAATGTGGGTGGCTGATGATGATGATGAGGCAACTGCGCGGCTGCAGTCGCGCGCCAGAAAAATAAAGAAATAAAAAATTTAAAAAAATGAAGTTTATTTGTAGTTTAAAATATCAAATAACGTCTCTCATTTATTTTCACTCATAGATGGGTATGAAAAGTAGTGTGTAGTAAAATTAATTTTTTACTTTTTTTTACATTGAATCCCTCTCTGCGCTCGGGATTCTACTCTTAGAATCCTTTGCTCCGTTCTGGACTCAAAATAGAGCCTCGCCGTAAAAATATTATTTTATTCCATTGTTATACAATCTACTATTATGCACCCGGTGCAAGTGTCTAAAACTGCGCCCTTGAATAATGCTTTGATCTTACCCGGCTCGGACAACGAAATGGACATAATGTTTTACGGTAGTAAACTAATTAATCTGTGATATTGTCAAAAAACGAACCTATCATCTGAAAACAAAATTTGTGTTTATAGTTATTTAGTAGAATTTTGAATATATTTAATTAAGGCAAAAAAATGTTAATATATAAAAAACTAATTTGAGATTCGGAAAAACATATTTGCCAAAATAAATAATAATACTCGTACGATACACAAATGAACCAAATACAAACCCTAAACGCAAACAAAAAAGACTACTACCTACTTAAAGGTTTACTTTCGCTTTCTTCATTGTGAAGTCCTGGTCATTTTTGCGCCCCTCTAAGGTCTGCGCGCTGTGCCTGGGCACCGCTGGCAACGCCCTATTAGTTAGGGCTTTGTACTTAGTATACCGGAAATGTACCAAATGCGGGTGAAAGCGCTAGACACAGCTAGTTAGGAATAAAAATAAAGCCTTTGCAATTATTTTGTATTAGTTTAAATTTTTTAATAGCTTCATGCAGCATAAAGCTAAGCTATGGTGTGTTATGTGAAGTATAAGTACTGTTGGGAACATTGAAATTAGAATTACATATTATATAATAGCAACATATTATATAACGGATGTGCCCGTCACGCTCTACTTGGAAGGCTTTAGCAGCAGGGTTAAAAATATCTACTTAATTTGCGCAAGAGCAAATGTAATATAAGAACATTTTTAGTGTTGCCGTTATAAAATATTTCTAATTTTAATGTTCCCGACAGGTATTGCGCATACTATTATGATTACCGAATTGTGTTGGCTCTTGACTAGTAGTAAAGTGAAATATCCATCCAATGCATGTCCAAAGTCTCACCCTCGGTTCCTAATGCATTTTCTCTGTTTCGCACTTGAGTGGTAGTAACTTTTAATAGAATCTCTGTTTTCATTTTTCAATTAAGTGCTCCCGAGACATTATTTCATGAGTATAAACCAGCTCCTTGGCTCGACCCTAGACATCCATTGCGGTCAATTAAGGCGATCGAGCAGGCCAGGCCATCGGTCCTTCTCTTCCAAACCAACTGTTATCAGAGAAACAAACAATCGTCGAGATATTACTAATTATTGTCTGTTTGCGTATTGTTATGAGCATGTTAGTGTCAAATTTTGGGATTTTTTTTAAAAATCATACTTATCAAGATAATTCGAAAACCTTAGACTTTGATATGTTGTGCCTAATGAGGTATTCTATCACCCCTTCAAAATTTTGCATCGACCTTCGAAACAACCTGTATAAGTGGGTACACAAACCAAAAGACAAGTGGTACAAATATTCTGTACCTACTTAAATACTTATTAAATTAATGACAACTGTTTCAGTACGACACCAGCAATCGAGGAGAAAAATAATTTAACAGACACTATAAACGAATTTGGTTATAAAATACTAACTACAATGATGAAATTAGAAGAAAATGAAAACATCGTTATTTCACCCACAGGCATAGCTGGTATGTATAATACGCTAAAATATATATCTAATGTCATTGTGTACAATGTACCTACATAATATAGTACGTAGGTATGTTATTCAATTAAATTGCTCTTTGCAATATTTGATTGAAGGCTCTTTGTAGTCTGTGATTAGGATTACAGTGACGATAAATATGTTAAAGAATGTTTTTCCTAAAATTAAACAATTTATTATAAAAAAAATAGAATAAAATAGGTAGTGATTAAGAACTGCCGATAGAAGTGAAAACTTAATATTATGCAATAATGTAAAAAAAAAATATCTACTTAAAATAAAGTAAAAAAATATATATATAAAATAATGAAAAAAAAAACAATAAATATAAGACATGTATAGGTACATATGTATATCTATAGATATCGATCTATTACAGTCGAGTATATACAATGTATTTGTGTATATGTGTACTACCTGCGCGCGTAACAGTATGTGGGTGATGCGCGCACAGCATGTCGGTGACGCTAACACCCGATTTACATTGGTCAAGCGTTTAGCGAAGTAGATAAGTACAGTACATAAGTACAGTGGTGTAAACTGATCGGACAGTGGCAAGTCAACTTGGCTTGCAAGCTGCCTTACTTATAATTGATCCACATAAAATCGCTTTCTATTTTTTGGGTAAGTGAAGCCTCTCGCGCGCGCCCTTTTCCTCCGCACGGTTCTTCACTAGCTACTTGGCGTAGTGTAAACGGTGAAATTTAGTACAGCGTATAAAGCTCGTCACACACCATCCAGTATGCTTGATCAAGTCTGTCCAGTGTGCATGAAGCGGCGTTTGTCATGACGCCCCTAGAGCACACACACGATCCGTTGTACTTGACGTCAATCCCGTCCAGTATGCATGAAGCACTGGACGCGCTGTCCAGTTTGCATGAAGCATTTAAGGGACGGTTGTGCGAATGTCTTATTATGAATTATCTTTTTAAAATCGTATATATTTTATTTAAAAGTATATCGAAGCGAGCTATGTTCAAGATAAGTAAAAATTAAATTAATGTTATTACAATATAGTCCTATAGGTACTATTTTTGTAAACTAAAAAAATTATCAATCGATTATTTATCGATTATTATTAATTGATAAAAAACTAAATAAAAAAAAAAATTAAGTCAATAAATGAAATCGATTGAAAAAATAATTAAAAAATATTAATTGATTAAAAATTATAATTCGATTATATTTTTTAGAATTTAAATGTTTTTATTTACTTAATTTAAAATGTATTTAATAGCAACTAATGTGATAATGTGACCTTCTGAAAAGCAATGAAGATTATATAGCCAGAGTGTTAACTGACGGAAATGTGAAAATCACTCGCATACCTAGGCGAAAATGTGTGAGGAGGGCGAGGAGATTTGAGGAAGCGAAAGAAGTATGTAAGAATCGCAAAGCTTGGTGCTCCGTTCTCTCTGACTACCCCAATAGGGATATAACGTGAAGATATGTATGTATGTATGTATGGTATAATAATTGTTAATTGATATTCAGTTGACAATTTTTTAGTTTATGAAAATAGTTTTTCTCCTTGGTAAACGCACCTTATAAAAGAGTATTTCTGAACGACACGTTTTAAAAACTCGATGTTCTCTTTTTATTGAAATTAAAATGTGAATCCTCCAAATAAATCGCTGTAATTTAATGAAAATAACTTATTTAATTCAATAAATCAATACATATTTCCATAAAATAAATCAAGACGAAACGGCATGACGCGCCCACACACGTTCAAGTATGCAGGACGGACTTAATGGCTTGATAGATTGACGGAAGATAGGCAAAACGATTTCCGTCAAGTATAACTGATCAAGTCAAATCGGCACCACACACGATCAATATGACTTGATGGAACCGTCGCTTCATGCATACTGGACAGACTTGATCATGCATACTTGATGGTGTGTGGCGGGCATAAGTGACCGGCAACAGGACGGTCCGTGTGTGCTGTTTTATGTGATATTGTAAACAAAATTACGTCTAAATGGTATACATTGATTTTTATATATAACAGAAGAAGATAACGTTTTCTTTCTATTTCCTC
This sequence comes from Zeuzera pyrina, assembly GCA_907165235.1. Classification (NCBI taxonomy): domain Eukaryota; kingdom Metazoa; phylum Arthropoda; class Insecta; order Lepidoptera; family Cossidae; genus Zeuzera; species Zeuzera pyrina. Next base: position 17,561,656 of record OU015625.1, on the reverse strand, counting down.
CATTGTAGTGAAAACATTTCTGCGCGAAATTGCATGTATTTTTCGATGTTGCTCGTTCATTGCGGCGGAGTAATGCCACTTGACTTGCTGTAGTGTAAACGCTTACTGTCCCGGTGTTCGCCATTTGCCATTGGACATGCACATGCCACTCGCCACTGTCCTTGACCAATGTAAATCGGGCGTAAACCATAAAATTTTACCCGTATAAAATTCCCCGAACGTGCCTATAGAAGTTTTCACTTCAAAAATAATGTTTCTCAAACCAGCGCGAGCGCTTGACGAGGTAGGCCTTCAATGAATATTAGTTTCCTTAGTCATTGTAGTACCTATACGAAAAATGTATGCGTTCTTCATTACGAGCGATCGTAAGCGAGAACATGAAATAGCGAGCCGTATATGCGGACTGCCTTGTTTTGATCCAGTGTTGACTTCTCTGTTCCATGAATCTACTATATATTACTGTCTGATTTCCTGCATTTTTTCTTAGACATGTAAACATTGTGTTGTAAACATAATCACTAGTAATAAAGTTAAATAAAAAAATAGGCATATAATTATAAGTAATATAATTTAAAAAGTAGGTATAAGATAGCATAACGATTAACAATAACAAGGTATGAAAAAATTCTTTAGAATAAAATATCTATAAATTATAAGATCACGAAAAGCGATATTGTTTACGTTACTTGTGATCCTGTGTAGCCGGATATTTTTATTTTCGTGTAATATGACACGTTTTCTGTGATTAACGACCACTGTTACGCACTCGTCGAACCTGTTTTGGCCCCATTCAAATTACAACCACACCGCCCCCACCGGCGACGACGAGAGCATCTCCCGTGAGCCGTGCCCCCCGTAGGGACTCACTTTCGAAGTTCGATCACGTCGTACTCACACGGCCACATTGTAAACTTCTCAAATAACGGTCGATCCGCTCTAGGGCCAGTCCAAACCCCCATACAAGAAACCACTAACATATAAGCAGGTGCAGATTTCTCTGGTGACGCCCTGAGCCAAGGTCCATCCTCCATATAAGGTATATCCTTCAGCTGGAGGAACTCTCAGGCTGTCGACCTCATGGCAGGGTGCCTTCAGCGTTTGCCCCAACGCGACTAGTGACGCTGTAAAAGTCACTACTCACAGCAAAAAGGAAGGTTTTTTTTAGTTGATTCAAGTCCATCACAACACAATCAGCGTAGTCGCGCTGGCGAGTGCCGTAGGGTACTTTTCACTACTCGGAAACAAAAAAAAAATGTTTTGCCCAATGTTATTTTGTATCCAACAAAAGGCTTTACTCCAAGGAATATCCTGGTTCGTGCGTCCAGTTTGCAGTAGGATTTGTTAATGTTTTACAAATTATAAGACTTGAGTGGTGATCACACGCACCCTTCGATAACAAATAAAGAACCACGCATTATAAAAATTGGTCGCAGTTATACAAGTCTGTTATAGCTTATAGCCGGTATATGGCCGGTATGACCAGTAGTTAGCTATTAAAAAATTACTATTATGATTGAGCATTGAGTAATATAATTGCTAAATACTACAATATAGATACCTACCTTAAAATAATAATATAGTTAATTCAATAAATCGAGTTACTATTAGGAACGATTAAATAGGTAATGATTAACGTTTTCGTTGTTCCGGTGTTAGTAATGATTTCAAAGCAATTAAATTTATAAGTATACTTAGGTTACCCGTAGCCATGGACGATAGTTTTTATAAAATCTGTACTTATAGGCATATCACAGATTAATTAGTTACTAGCGTCTCTAGCTTGTTTAATTTCATAATGGACGATACAAATTACAGATTGTACAGCAAGTTGTATCGTCTATAGTACACTGTAATATTATTATTTTTCTATTGCTGTTGCCATGTTTTGTACTTAGTACAATAATCAAAGCTGAGTACCTACCTTTAGGTAGGTACTTATATTAAGTAGAAGTTTTGTAAAGGAAACCTGAACGACGATTAGTAAGGAAAAAATAAGTACAATAAGAGTACAATATGCAATACAATAATGTAAGTACAATATACGTACAAATCTTCACAATGTCACTATCAGGTTAGAGGTCTCGTCAATTTATCAGTTAATGGCTTTATTTATTTAACTCTACAATGATTATTATAACTTATTACTCTAAGAAATACATTAAAACGAAAAATAGGAAGAGGAAATCATGAACGAAAACTTATTGTATACGTAGGTAGCATTGTAATGGTGAATAGTACAATTTACTATAACATTTTCCTCGACAGGTTTACTTGCTATGACACTTCTGGGTAGCGCTGGAAATACGTATGACGAACTTGCAAAGACATTGGGATTTTCTCAAGGTAAGCAGCAGCTGATGAGTTTGGTACTGTGTAGCTATACTTTAAATCAGGTATTCTATGTAATAATATTATGTTAGAAAAGTTACCTACTTATTTTGTACAGAAAAGCAAAAACGTTACCCATTTTTCAAATGCTATCTTTTTTCACAGCTTGGGTAGTTTGTTTTAGTAATAAAATCAATGCGATCGCTGGAATGCTGCTTTTTAATGTTGCTTTTTGTGCTCCGCTCCAATGTTACTTTCACTTATGGATTCATGTCAGTGTATGTCTGTTTGTCTCGGAGATGGGCCTAAGTTAGGTAATTATTCGGTATTCGAAATATTTTTCCATGTTCTTGTTTGGCCAAATATTCAGTTGAATTCCCGAATAGTTACCGGATAAATTCATTTAATTTTTAAAACCAAAACCCAATAAAGCTAGGAAATTTTTTAAATCATTTTCCTACCTGCATTTTAGGTTATATTTTTTAAGATATGTAATTCGAACATTAAAAGATAGCGGGTTAAATGTCACATTTATATGTTATTAGCTGTTGCCCGCGACCTCGCTCGCAGTTTTTATAAGAAAACGTCAACTAGTATTCGATCTTATGATAGGGGTTTTACGTAGTCATATTGTTATCATGAAAGCACATAACAAAACTGAGAGCGACCGGTCACCATCGATCGCCGACACTTTGCAGCATTCGACCGCGTAGGTACCTACTTGGTGATAAATAGTCAAAGCAAAGGAACAGGGATAATATGGACATCGGTCTATAAACAGTAACTATCAAGAACCTTTGGTGATTTTTCGTCAAATAGTTGTTCGCATTATCCAGATGTTCATAAATATTTCTTTCCATTAAATATACTACTTAGATAATAAATAATATGTATATCTCAGAATAGAATAAACATTAGTAGAAGGTAAAGGAGACATTTATCGTGGATTTATGATGTAGAACAAAAATATTTTTTTCCGTTCATTGCCTCGAAGTCCTTTCGACAACAGAAAATAAAATATCTAGAAATTCTTGACTTGTTTTCGAGCAGTAAATTTTTGTTTATTTCAAAGCGTAAAAGCGCGTGTAAAATCAACCGAATAATTCAGTCGAATATTTGGTTTAGTACATTATAACCGAACATAATGTCTATTCGGTAGAACTCCGTGAACATACATATTTTCGGTCAATCACTACTGTATTCACTATCGGAAATTTTATAATATTTCGATAAAAAACTTGAAATTAGACAAAGGTGAAATTGAAATTATAGACTATGTTATTTGCAGAGAATGGTAAACCTGTAACAAAGGAGCGTAGATTTGGTAGGCACAGAGCAGAGAACATTTATCAATCAACTATGTACATTATATGTTCAAACTCCAACTATTTATATATTGTACAATACACATATACAGTAGGAGCAGATTCGCGTAATTACTGTGTACATGAACTATTTGTTCACTATTCTACTATTTATTTATTACTATTTATTTCACCTATTTTTACTATTTTTATCAGTGTATATATTTATATACATACTATATAAACTACTTTTTGTAAACACGAATAATGTGGGAGTTAACATAGGTATATAGTAGTCTTATCAAGTACCTACCTACCAACTTAATTTGATATTGTAGATATTCTGACGAACCGGGAAAACCACGAACAATTTGGCGATCTCCTTCGAAAGTTGAACGCTAAAGACATATCAAGCCAAACCTTATATGCCGATGGAATTTTCATAGACATAAACACAAAGCTGCGAGAGGCTTACCGTTCTTACCTCAAACGAGTATACAACGGAGACACCCTACTTACTGACTTCCACGACAAGTCAAAGGCTATGGAAATGATTAATGAGTAAGTTTACTTCGCATTTGTTCTCTATCCATTTAAAAGATTACTTATAAAGACATTATTTTCAGATGGGTGGTTAATAACACTAATGGTAAAATATCAGATTTCTTGGAAAAACCACTTCCTGACAACACAAAACTTGTATTACTGAGTGCCCTGTATTTCAGTGGTCAGTGGGAACAACCCTTCTTACCGGAATTCACAAAGAAGTAATGTAACTTAAGCGTTTTTACTTCTTACCATTAGATTAAATAATCAAAAAAAATTTATTCGATTGTCGTGTCTTTCAGAATGAATTTCAAGCGACCTTCTGGTAATGTCATGGCAGATCTCATGTTGAATATGGGACATTTCAAGTACTACTTATCACGAGAGGATGGTGAGTCAATATTGTATAGACTCAGATGTTACTTTGCGGAAATCCAATCATGTGATGAATTCCTAAAATCTTTAGCTGTTTTCCTCTCAAACTCCAAAAACTATTTGATTCGGTGCTGGTTAGCTGACCGAGTCCGATCTCTGGTATATCCTGAGGATGCTTCGTTGAGAGGCGAAACACGTGTCAATTGGTGGTTTTTGGAGTTTGAGCGGAAAATAACTAAAGATTTTAGGAATTCGTCACATGGTGAATGGTGAGTCAATATTAAAACAGAAGATTGGCTAAGGTTTAGATTATTTACTGTTTTGGTAGCACGATGATACCTACATTATTTTTAACAGAAGGCTGTCACTACGAGTATTCAAAATTTAGATCACGTGGCGATCGCCTTAGATATTTTTTGTTTAGTACGTACCTATACAAAAAATTTTTTTCGTCGAATCTATTATAATATACTCTCCATAAAGAATCTTTCAAGCATGTTTTCAGCTAATTACCAAATGGCCGCTGCGCTCATATGCGATAACTTTGACGCGTTAGAATTGTTTTTTATGTCTATTGTTTATATAATTTTCTCTTCATACTGGCCACTTTTTATACTTAACCTATACTAATATTATAAAGAGGTGAACTTTGTTTCTTTGTATGTAATGGATAAACTCAAAAACTACTTAACCGATTTCACAAATTTTTTCACCTGTAGAAAGTTACATTATCAGCGAGTAACATGGGCTGTATTTTATTTTCAAAAAGATTTCTACCTGCGCAAAACCGGAACGGCTCGCTTATTACGTAACTTGCAGACAGCATGCAACAGCCAATATCGCGCTATATCTGCTGTCAAAACGAGAATTTGTGTAATGTAATTTGTATAGTGGCGCTAAATCAACCGCGAAAAGTGCATTTTATAGTCATAGAATAATCGATACGCAATCGTCATACATGATACCAGTTTTTTATTACAATTAATCAAGGTCGCGTAGAAATCGCGTGGCTGTCGCTGTCTGCAAACTTTTATGTAGGTAATAACCCCGAGGATCGCAGACCCGTAACGCAAATTATTGTGCGTCGTTTTCTATCATGGTTCCAAACACATCATGGCTTTTCTTTATTGCCACAATACGTTGCGGTCGTATACATGATAACCACGACACAAATTTCTTATAACAGTTCTTATTAGAAGTTCATATAGAGGGAGTTCATATAAGAGCCATAACACAAATTTCGCGATGTGGATGTTTTACAGTGACCACAACGCGTCATGGGAGTTTTTATCAGAGCCATAACACGAATTTCGCGATGTGGATGTTTTATAGTGACCACAACGCATTGTGAGCTGTTTTTTCGTTTAATGAGCGTTTTCGGTCTTTAAGCTTAACATACATAACAGTTTATTGAGATTACGGTAGTAATTTTATAAAAAAATGCAAAAATCCTGCGAATTTCGCACAAAACAGGGAAAGAATGAAATATGTATACTATTATTTATTATGTCACATAAAGAGACTTATGAGAATCCGCTTGTTATATACATTCATTAATTTTCAGATTTACACATCGTGGCGTTACCTTACAACGACAGTGTGACCACACTTTATGTTGTAAAACCTATTGTAACGCGACGTTTAAATTTATCAGATCTAATGGAACAACTGAGCTATGCTAAAATAAATGATTTAATAAATAAATTAACTAAAACTGAAGTCGTAATTAGGCTTCCAAAGATGGAACTGAAAAGTAAAGTTGATCTTGAAAAGGTATTGAAAGATCTCGGTGTGACGTCAATATTTAAGCCAAATGAAGCAAATTTCGCTCTTATGGTGGAAGGTAATAATGAAGTTAATCAGACTGAAGAAGAATTAATTACAAGAATAAATAACCGAAGTGCGGAACCTCAAGGACTTAAAGACCAAGTTAATAGTCTACCTAATCCAGGAGTGTTCGTAGATTCTGTGATACACGACGTTAAAATGACTATAAATGGTAAATGTTTAATTTTCATAATAATATACATAACTAGGTAACATTTGTAAAAAAATGTGAATAATTTGTAGGTATGTGACCTTTAATTATTTACTGTGTGACATAGTAATTACATTGCACATTGTAAATTATAGTCATATTATTGTGTACTCATACCAATTTTTGTGCCTTTATATACCTACCTACCTACATAAGTTATTTACATAAAGGCACAAAAATTATCTTTCACGAATGGAATTTACGTTAATGTGTGAAAGCGATGTTTTTTTTTAAATTGATTAATTAGATAATGGCTTGGGTTTCGGGATTTCGGAGTCCCCATTAGGCAGGTGCCCTTAGGGTAAAGGCAGTCAATGGTGAAGTTCCTTAGATATATATATTCATGATTGGAGTCTGAGACCAATACATAAGGGAACTCCGACTCCAACTTCGATTTGTTTGTATGTTAAACTCGTAATCGGGTTTCATTTTTGTTAGTCACAGTAGGGGAGGTCGTGGTTGGAAGTCACATTTTTTTTCCTATGCATTTTTAGTGTCCATGTTTTCCATTTAGCAATGACATTTAAATATCGATAGATAGTGTATTTATTGTAGTTCAAAGATCTCAAACGGTATCTATTGAGGAAATATTATAATTTTTGGGAAAAAGGGAAGTGTCACTTTTAACCCCGTGTCGGGGATGGTTGTCGCAGTGTCTGGAGTAGGTAGTCACATGATGAATTAAGGGGGGAATATAAAAAGAAACCCTTATTTACACCAAATGAGTATATTTATTAAAGGTATGTAACAAAATGTACCCGAGAAAAGAACAAAAAAATTCTTATTCACATTAAAAAATAACTGAAATTCGCTTTACGCATATAACTATCTACTGAACTCAAACGAAAATGAAAAACGAAAAGAACGGTGGAATCGAATTGTCTCTTCTCGGCTGAGATAATAGCACAATGAACAGAGATGAGTGACTACATAAATGACGTAAACCAGTCGGAGTCGGAGCTAGTTTGTTTGATTTCCAAGCACCTTGGAACTTTCAGGTTATTGAAAATTGCAAGCTGGAATGCTATTTTCCGAATATTCTTTAGAGACATTCTGAAATAAATACTTGAAGGCAGAAGTATATGTATTTTTCGAATTCTTCTTCTCGTTCGTCGGCAAAAATCTGCCGATTCCTTTTGTAGCCTATGTTTTAGATGGTGTTGAATATTGATACAGCCGTATTGTTTATCTCTTCGGTAGAAAATTTATTAAAATACGTTGTTAAATTACAATAATTAATTTCAAAATCCTTCGCGATAGCCCTTACAGATTTGACATAGTTTTTCACTTTTGTTGCAGCACGCAGCATCAATGCTGGTGAAACATGCCTTCGAGCAAACTTTCGTGTTCGATGCCGAGGCATATTCGTGACTAGTTCTAAAACTAACAAACGTTTATGTAGTGACCCCCAAAAACCCAACAAAAAAGACAGCGCAAATGCATGAGATTGGTTGTCATTATGTGACAACCGTCCCCGTCAACCTGCCCCGAAACACATTTTATAAAATAACCTCCCAAAATATATTTAAATAAATTCTTATTTAAAAAAACGTATAACAATATCATGAAACATTATAGATATTTAACATTATAAATACTTATACATTACTATGCAAAATTCTTTTCAAAAATGACTTTTTTCGTGAAAAAAAACGAACGTACATATTCTACGTCACGGCACTTCAGAGTGACTTCAGAGCAGACTGAACTGAAGTGAAGTATGGAAGGAGATGTCGCTCTCGCGCTCCTTGTCGCTATCGCGCTCCTTGTCGCTATCGCGCTCCTTGTCGCTATCCCGCTCCTTGTCGCTATCGCGCTCCTGCAACGCTATAAAATGAACTTAATCGTTCGTTTAGGTTTCTGTTATAGCTGCTGTTACGACAGCCTACCCGTGAGACAACGGTCTCCCCTACCTCATGTCTAATAAGTACTGTATAATTTACTCGACTTTTACATGTGACATTGAAAACGTTAGTCAAATACTTAACATTGGTCAAGAGCTGTATTTTTAACCGACTTCAAAAAAGAAGGAGGTTCTCAATTCGTCTGTTGTTTTTTTTTTGTTTGTATGTTTGTTACCTCATAACTCCGTCATTTATGAACCGATTTCGAAAATTTTTTTTTCGTTTGGTAGGTAATACTTCAGAGGTGGTCCCATTTAAATTTCACCGATATTGGAGCTTGGACTTCGAAGATACACTAGATAACAAGACCTGGTTATAACCTTTATTTATATTGACGATTCTCTTGTATATCGTTACGCTCCGGAATTAGAATGAAGTTAATTGCAGACCTGTCCTAGATATTTATTTAGGTCAAGACCACTCAAAAGGGAGAAATAAAAAATTTTTATTAAAAAAAATTAAACCGCCGCCGCGCCTTCAAAAAAAAACACTGAAAAGTATAAAATAACTATCCTTTACTAATCAAAACTCAAGTACAATTAAAATAACTTTATAAATACGATACACATACCTATATAATTAAATTTGACAATTATTGAAGTCGGTGCCAAATCAATGTGCAACAACATAAAGTCTATTAGTTTGGTGGGATTGGCACCGACTTCAGTAACTGTCAAATTTAATTATATACGTATGTGTATCGTATTCATAAAGTTATTTTCATTGTACTTGAGTTTTGATTAGTAAAGGATAGTTATTTTATACTTTTCAGTGTTTTTTTGAAGGCGGTTTAATTTTTTTTATAAAAATTTTAGACAATAGACATAAGTATTAATCAATATATATTTAAGCACTTTAAAAATATACTCAATAGCATTTGAAAGCACGTTTAAATTGGTATATATCACGATAAAAAGAAACGTTATCATTAAAATTATACTAACTATACTACTAATCCGAAACCGTTACGATTTCTGATACAATAATTATGCGAAGTCTAAATCAGAACGTTATTCTACTTGAAGTAAACTATAAATTACCGAAATTGGCTTTCAAATTCAATACGGATGTTTATTTGATACTAACAAATCCAGTGAAAATGAATAGTAGCTTAGAATAATACTTATTATTCTAAGGTGAATATTAAGAAAATGAAATGATCAATGCATGTAGAGAGCACTGACTCAAGCTAACTCAACGCCTAAGGCCAGATAGCGACCCTTGAAACAAACATTTCGCTTCAAAATAAAACAACTGTAAAACAATAATGTTTTGAATGAAAGACACAGACAATAGAATTCGAACGCAAAAGTCTCTATCGTTCAAAAGGGCGCGCTAGCTAGAAAAAGTTATATCATGACAAAATTAATGTCAGTTAATTAAAAAAAACAAAAAACGGTATTAAAATCTCAAAAACTTTAGATTATTTCAAAGCCCAAAATGGTAAAGAAAATTCGTCAAATGGAGCCAGGTTTGAAATTCTTTCAATTGACCGAAATAACAGAACACCAATTCTAACACTGTGCAAACTATCTATGAATCAAAATCTCAACGGATTTCGAATTTGTATTAATCAAGCGTACGGTGTACCTAACACACGTATTTAATTAGAACATGCTAGATACTTCTCTAAGCCATGTTACTTTTATTTTTGAATTTTGTTGAACAGGAATATTAATGAATTATTATAACCATGCATAATTTTTCAGAATTTGGTACAGAAGCGGCAGCCGCATCAGCTGGCGTATTAGCTCGGTCAGCGGCACTATTCTATGCTGATTCACCATTCTACATGTTCATCAGAAATGAGAAGACCAAACTCGTGACTTTTAGTGCGGTCATATTTGATCCTAACGCATAGTAGACAAAGAACAAAATGTTCAGACAGTCAACATGTTGTAGAATCAATTTTTGTTATGAAATAGTTTAAAATAAAGTAACGTGCTTAGGTAGGCCTGCTTAGATAGGTAAACCGTGAGCGCATGCGCATGTAACAAAGGGGTGACGTGTGGTCTTATCGTCAAAAAACTCTTATCCCTCTTTGTAGTATAAGTATAGCATCTACATCTGTCAGCTTGCTGTCAATTCAGTATGCAGACGGTATGTGTGAATCTCTTCGTCTTGAAATTCCTTCCCACACTTCAAAGTTCTTTTCTGATTCCTATACACAGTTTTCAAGCAGTTCGTTTATGGAACTCCTTCTCATTGATGGTGAAGTACACATTTGAGCAATTTAAACGTCAACTCAAAATCTATTATATCTTTCTCAACAGCTTTTGGACATTACTTGCATCTATGTTTACCTTTCTTAATTTTTTATATTGTTTATATTATACATACATATCTTTACGCTGTATCCTTAACGGAGTAGTCAGAGAGGACGGAGCGCCAAGCGTCGCGGTCCTTACATACTTCTTTCGCCTCTTCCAATTTCATCATACTCCTCACGCATTTTATGTGTTTATTAATATAATATTTGGAATAAATGTATACTCGTATTTCATACACTGTGAATTATGTGTATATTTAATCTCGGTTTGTATATTCATAATTCTACTTTTGCACTACCCAGCGCATTTTCCGTGCTTTTTCTCCTTTACGTTAACATTGCCTGGAAGAGATTGCTTTAGCGATAAAATCGTTTAAATTGTAATTTTTTATTGTATTTTTCTTTTTGACTTTGTACCGTATTTTGTACTGGTGCAATAAAATGTATTGTAAGCCAGACAAATTAGATGAAATAATGGGGGGGAGAGTATGGTTTACAAGTTTTATAATAATCATTGAATCTCTAAAATTTATAAGAAACGAAATATTCGCGAAAAAACGATTTTTGTAACCTTTAATGACTTAAGACGCGTATACGCGATTATTATATGAGACTTTTGGGACCTGGACTTCAGTTCGTACAAACGTAAAATGTTTTGAGTTACCAATTCACCAGACCAAACTTCAGTTCATTAAGTTCGGAATAAATCGGTGGAGTTTGTGACTGAAAGACATAACGAAGGGTTTCGGTCAAACCTTCGCCAAGCATCGCGTCCCTTATCTACATACGTCTTTCGCCCCCTCAAATGTCATCACTCTCTTCACACATTTTCGCCTAGGTATGCGAGTGCTTTTGACATTTCCGTCTGCTAACACTCTGGCTATTTGATCTTTATAAGTCAGCCTTGGTCTTCCTTGGCTTCTTTTACCACTCACTTTCGCTCTGTATATTTTCTTCGTCAGTCTTTCATCACTCATTCTTTTCATGTGCCCGAACCATCTAAGCATTCCTTTCTTCATTTTTACAATAACACTGTTGTGCAACCCTGTCATACTGCGTATCTCATCATTGCTTATCCTGTCAGCAAGCGTGACACCGCACATATTTCTGAGAGACCGCATCTCCACAGCATTTAACATACTTTCACTCTATTTTGGGCATATCCAGGCTTCACTACCGTACAACAAAGTTGGCACCAACACCGCATTGTGGATGGCCATTTTAGCAGTGTTAGATATATTCACACTACCCACTAATGCGGACAGAGCACCGTTCACTTTATTGCCAGCTGCTACCCGTCTCTCCACATCCAACTCACATCTTCCATCCCTCGAAAACGCACTCCTCAGGTACACAATTTCATTCACCTGTTCTAGACATTTTCCATTTACACAAATCACACATTTCGTTTGTACCGCTTATCTTTCAAACACCAGAACCTTAGTTTTGTTCGCATACATTTTCAATCCTTTTACTTCACAGTCTTCTTTCATGCACGTGACTAGTATCTGCAACTCTGCTTCTGATGGTGCTATTAGCACAGCATCGTCAGCGTACAATAGGCAGTTTAAAATGTTTTGAGTTACCAATTCACCAGACCAAACTTCAGTTCATTAAGTTCGGAATAAATCGGTGGAGTTTGTGACTGAAAGACATAACGAAGGGTTTCGGTCAAACCTTCGCCAAGCATCGCGTCCCTTATCTACATACGTCTTTCGCCCCCTCAAATGTCATCACTCTCTTCACACACTACCCAGTAGTAATACCTTGGTACTTGTCACTGTTGACTACACAACCCCAAAAATGACTTTGACGTCACAATGGCTTCCGTTATTCCATGGAGTGCCAATGTAATGAAAAAGGGTCAGTAAATATATCTATATGAACGCTATCGTGTCGATGTCAGTAATGACTGCGACTATACTAAGACATTGTTAGTTTTTAATTAAAGAAAAGAAAATAAGAACTTGTTATATGTTTAAGTACTATTTATTACGTTAATTTTAAAATGTATTTATATAAATAAAATAACAATGAAATAATAGCATCTGTTGCACACATACTTTTAGCTAATACTATAAATAGATAAACATGTAATCACTTTTCACTAGATTATGTATGTTGAATGTTGTTATGTTTTGTTCCCTTTTAAATAATTACCATACTCTTTGATGTTTTTTGGCCTATAATTATAATTCCGGTCCCAGACATGATATACTCGTATAAAGAATTTTTGCAAAAGTACGCAAAAAGTCAAAATTTATGTGTGGGAGGCCATTTTAAAATATTTTGTATTTGCCATTACATACTGTGTCGATTTTTGGCAAACATCAAAGTGCGCAACTGTTTAGATGACTCCCACACAATTGCAGTTTCAGTGAAATTTAGTAAAAATGATTTTTCTATTTTGCAAAACTGATCCAAAAATATTTGCAAAACATGTAATCGGTCTTTCCAGAGAGTTTTAATGTTAAATATTTTCAAAAACATTTGTAGAACCATGTCATACCTATAAATATCTATTATACAATTGTACACATTTCTGAGATTGACTTCAATGATTTTCATTTTCAACACCTGTTCAAAAAATGTTCAAATGATTATGCAATGTACAGTTGAGTAAAAATAATTAAAATTTTGTTCTAGTACAACTGGGATTATCAATATTATTATTATTATATTAAAAATAGTATTGGGATACACTTGAATGTATGCAGTTGGAACCTTTTTATTACATAGTTTTGATGGATATTTATACTAATATATGTTATATGTATGTATTTTGTAGTACTATGCATTTAAATTAGGAATAGGATCGCACTAGCAAACAATTTCACTCAGTAGCTCAGTTTTGATACTTAACTATTACACCATGATTATACCTATTATCAACAAAAAGTTGTATAATAAACAGTTACGTTTTTTATTAACCTTTTTCATCACTAAACTAAGCAGATAAAAACTAAGGAAATCACTACAATAAATGTCAATTCAAAAATTGAATCCAAAACCACATCTAATAACTTAATCAAAAAACTTTCTACTTCATTGTATACAATTTCAATTTTATACACAAATATCCAGTCTATAACGTCAAAATTAGACCTTTTCACTGCTAGAGTGAATTTCTTAAATCCTACAATAATTATTGTTACCGAGACATGGCTTAAACCAAATGTAACAGACTCAATTATAAAATTACCAGGCTATGACATATATAGAGACGATCGGCACGCTTATTACGTAACTTGCAAACAGCATGCGACAGCCAATATCGCGCGATATCTGCATCAAAACGGGAATTTGTGTAATGTAATTTGTATATTGGCGCTAAATCTACTGCGAAAAGTGCTTTTAACGGTCATACAATAATAGATACGCAATCATCAAACATGATACTAATTTTTTATTACAATTAGTCACTGCATGGTCGCGCAGTGATCGCGTGGCTGTCGCTGTCTGCAAATTTTTAGGTAATAACCCCGCGCAGATTGACAAGCGAAGTGACAAGCGGAGTATGTATATATGTTGCAACTAATACTGGGTTATTATCTGCAAATTAAACACAAACTATAAAATTAAAATCGATTGTGTAGAATATTTGTGGTTGGACATAAAGAGTTGGGTATACAGATTTCTTATTGTGCGAGTGTATCGAGGACACGACTCAACCCTAGACCAGGATATCGTACTACTAAACCAAATCAGACTGGCATCTGAGGCTGACACAGTTATCATCACGGTTGATTTTAACTTTGGCGGAGTTAAATGGCCTCTTCCAGATAGTGGTTATCCAGATAAAAAAAATTCGTACAGTGGTATAAAAATACCAATCTTGTGCAACTGGTGGAGAAACATACCAGATTTCGTGAAGGCCACCAGTTAGGACTTAATCATGGTTAATGACGAGTCGTTTATAGTAGACACTAGTAATGAAGCCCCAATTGGAAAAAGTGACCATATCTGTTTAGTTTCAACCATTCAGCTAGAGGCTCACAAAAGTAGTACAATAACACGAAAATGGAACTTAATACAGCTGACTATGGTAAAATAAATGAATAGTTAATCAGTGAACTACCCGATACACTGAATCGCTTAATTTGTGTAGAGGAGTAATATGAGACATTTCTCAAAATGTTCAAAAGTCCAATTAAATTGTATGTACCCCTGACTGAACAATACCTTAGTGCCAAAAACAAGCCATGCATATCTAATGAAATACAAAAACTCATAAGACATAAAAAATCATCGCATAAAGAATACAGATAATATGGAATAGATACAAAGTAACGAGACTGCACAAAACTTACAAGAAATACAGAGAAAGAAATAATAAACTAACAAACATAATTACAGCATCTAGACCGCGATATGAAACAGATTTATTACAAGCAGGACCTAAGAAATTCTATTCGACAACAAACAAATAAGACAACAAAGTACAAAAATGAGCATACCAACAGTTCTACGTGATAAATAGGGATGGGTGGTAAGTAATAACGCAAGACAGTGAAATTACTGCAGCATTTGCAGATCAATTTGCTAGTGTCTTCCAAATAGAACCGCCGAACCATAACGAGACTGTTGTACAAACAGGTTTTTGTTGGAATAAGAGGCAAAGAGCTCAAGTGGATTGCAGCTTTCTTGCGCCACAGGAGTTTTCACATGAGAGTGGGAGAAACACTATCTGGGCAGCATGAAATCCACAGTGGCGTTCCGCAGGGATCAGTCCTTGGTCCTTTATTATATATAATATACACTTTTGATCTACCTCACTGCTTAATGTGTAATGTGTGTATCTTTGCCGATGACGCAGATTTTTTTAGAGTCGTCTTCAGGTGGATCTGGATGCAATCGCTAATTGGTCAAGAGTGTGGCTTATCAATTTAACGGCTACCAAATGTAATATGTTGCACTTGGGGGAGTCCTAATCCTCATCTGACATACAACTTGGGCAATATCCAGCTTGGCGAGGTTAATACGCAAACAGACCTTGGTGTTATTAAGACTAAAAATCTAAAATGGCAAGATCACATCTACTATCACTAAAAAAGTTAAATCCTTTATCTACCTTATTAGAAAAGCATTCAGATCTTTAACACCAAAGTTGATGCTTAAAATTCATAAAACTTATGTCAGATCAATCTTAGAGTACGCTTTCCAGGTGTGAAGCCCTTACTTTGACAAAGACATTGACCTAATTGTAAATGTGCAATGCAGTTTCACAAAAATTCCACGTCAAATGAGAAAAGAGTCATATGAGTGGAGACTTGAGTTATTAAAGTTAACAACTCTTAAAAAACGCATGGAGCGAGAAGATTTAATAGAAACATTTAAAATCTTAAATCGACATTACGACTTACAGGACTTTGACAAGATGTTTATATGGATATAAATTTCCGTCTTAGAGGGCACAACTTAAAATTAAAAACACGTCTCGCGCACAATAACGTATTTAAACACTTTTTGAGCAACAGAGTTGTAAAAGCGTGGAATGCACTACCAAAGGATGTCGTTTAGGCTAAAAGTGTAAATGAATTCAAAAATAAACTAGACAAGCATCTACAAACACACAATTAAATGCATAGAGATTAACTGGATACAGGCATTATCAATTGTTGCAAATGCCAGTCTGATAAATAAATAATAATAATAATATCAGGATGAAAGTCATAGCCATTTTTTTAAATTTTTTACAGTAATAGAAGACAAATTATAAATGAATTATGTCCCTAAAATATCCACTATTATATTAAACAAGCAATATTTGTATGTACATATATATTTGATATCGCTTTCTCGAAAACAGCTCTAGCGTTTTCGATGAAATGTACAATATAGGGGTTGAGGGGGGCGAGAAATCGATCTATCTAGGTCTCAATTCTGGAAAAAATCGTTTTCTCCGTCTTTCACACACTTAAAACTTCTTAACTCTAAACTTTTTAATTTCGCAGCAGAGTTTACCTTCTCAACAGCACAGTGGCTGAGTGCAGGTCTACCACACCGAAGTGCGCGGGTTCGAATCCTGCAATGTGGTCAAACTTTTTTGTTTTTTTTTATACGACACAGAGAAAAGTTTGGTTGCCCAGGTACTTATCAGTAATACACAATAAAGTAAAAAAGAAATATAATTTTTTTATTTCAATATATAAGGTTATTGAGTAAGGGGGTATAAATCCACAGGAGTTCCAACGTGTCGCTGTTGACTGTTGAATTGCAGATATAATAATTACAGGATACATTCATTTTGTTTCCCATACAAAAAAAATTCATTTAATAGAAAAAAAATATACGACCCTATCATTATGCCCTATATTCCAAATGTTTGCTAGCGACGGGAAAACGCTGATATTAGGGTTGCCTCAACTTAATTTTTGTTTAAACTTTGAGGTTTTACATTAGAACTATTGACTTTTAGTAAAGTTGTAGAATGCAAGTTTTCCGTTGTCATGGGTACTTTTATACGCTTCCGACTTCTGTAATTACTCATCTTTTAGAAATAACCTTGTATGTAGGTACCTAGTGTATTTTTGATATCCTTTTTTGTTAACCTTAGCAAAACATGACATTAGGTGAAGAAAATCTTATTCTTTCAAACACTTAATATGGTTGACAATCTTAAGTACAACTGAATTTGAATTTGCATGAAATAATTTGCATTATACTATATACAAGGTTATTGTGAAGGGGGGTATAAATCCGCCAGGGTGCCAACGTTTCACTGTTGACTCTTATATTGCAGATGTAATAATTACGAGATATATTTTGTTTTCCATATAAAAAAAAAGTTCATGTAATGGAAAAAAATGTACAACCCTATCATTATGCCCTATATTCCAAATGTTTGCTAGCGACGCAAAAACGCTGATATTAGAGTTGCCTCACCTTTATTTTTGTTTAAACTTTTTTTTAACTAGTGTAAAGGTTTTACACTAGAATTATTGACTTTTGGCAAAGTTGTAGAATGCAAGTATTCCTTTTTCATGGATACTTTTATACCCTTCCGTATTTACCCATCCTTTCGAAATAACCTTGAATATATAAGGATAAGAATACAATAAACTTTACATGTTTATCTATTACTTTTCAGTTTTTCTATTCTGTCGTGAAGAGTTTGTTTCCACTGTTCCTCAGACACACTGTGTGCCCATTCAGGTATTGATGTCTGGGGCAGAACAAAGTTGGCCATTGCTGACATGACCTGTAATTTGAAACACAACAAAATGTGGATATATATGTATAATTGTATATTACACAGACAATATTATACCATTTCCTATTTGAGGCAGACGATCAAGTTTTCTTACAAGGTCCTTGGGCAACTTTTACGACCTCACAACAAGCAACTGGTACATTCTTTATTTTCTTTCTTCCAGACCAATATTGAAACAATAAAGTACTTTGTATATTTTCTTAGACATTGTTAACTAAAGACAAAAAATAGCACAATATTTACCAGTTGAACTCTATCACTGTCCATCTGTATGGAATCTGTAGCATGTGGCATAGTCCACACTTCTCTAGTTATAAGACTGTCCATAGGTTCTATTGCTGGCACATTATTGCCTGGAGGCTGTTCTTCCATATTCTTAAATGATAGAAAATGAGATATATCCCATGAAAAAAAAAACATTTTATTTATAATAAACAATAAATTCTCAAAACAATTTTGCTTATAGAAAAAATGTACAATAAAACAAATATTGTGTTTTGATATTGTAACATTGAATTTTTACCTGTAATACCTAGTTATTATTATATAAACCTAGACAGAAAGATTGAATAACGGGGGAAAATAAATTTCAAATTTCCTTTATACCATTTCAGTATTTGTAAATTATGTTTATTACAAACATCAAAATTAGGTACCTCATAGCAATAGTATTTAGTACCAAATTTATAAATATGTTAAAATATGCACTAAAAATAGATTTAAAAATAGTTATTCCCTTGGTCCCTTTTGTAAAACTAATTAAATCATAATTTCATGAGCTGACATGACTGGTTTGTTAGTGCGATAGTTTGTGCATTTGTGTTCCAAATTGAAGATATTACAATTAGTTCGATTCTGGACCAGGCCAATGTAGACTACTTCAAATTACTGTGGAATCCAGATTCTACATATAGCACAAGTCTAGTACTTAGTTTGGACTTTGGAAGACACAATTGGTGTAAATGTCTGATATATAACTTAATAAACTGAGAAACTACAAAACCGCTTTAAAACATAAATGATTAGAAATTTTATATTTTGTTTATATTTGAGGAGATCACTCTTTTAGTAATTATGAGTATTAATTCCAGATAAAACTCAATTCACAATTGATTGACATGTCCAAGGATAAGATATTTTTTCCTAAACATTCATTGGAATTAATTGTAAAATATAATAACTATTAACTACAAATTATGTTTTTTAAATTGCTTGTTCTGGATGTACATGTACCCGTGGCGCTCTGGTGTGCTCACGTCATTTAACTTTGGAAACAGTTACCTCACTATCGTCATCACTGCGATCCGAAAGAGCTGTATCTGGACCCTGTGGTAAAGGTTCATATCCGAAATACTCATTTTGTTCATCGTCACTCTCTTCAGTTTGATTCCCGTTAATAATAAGATCATGTCTAGGTGGCGGTGTCAAATCATGAGGGCTGTGGTCAGTCGGATCAGGACCATGGCAGACCATTGTTTAGATTGGTAGATCTATCTTGGATCTATGGAGTGAATATAGATATGGCCCTATTTACACTATTATTTATGGATGTGGCCTGTGGTAATAGTAACCGGTACTTTAACAATGAACAGGGATTAAAATGGTTAGAAATCAGTACATTTAATCATGTGAATAACAAAATTGTGATATCACAACTTGATCACATATCATTGTTTTATTTTTATATGTTTTTTAAGGCATTGGTAACAAGACTATCAGTCTAATGACGTAACTTCTGGAGAAACATTAACTGTCAGTAACTGTAAAGTGATAGTAGACTTTACTGAAGTTTTATAGGACTTCTTGGAAGAGCGCGAAAACTTCAGCTACACATGTTTATTTAGACCTACTCCATTCTTTTCACTTACACAGAACTTTAAAACACAATTTACTATCACTTTTGTACTTTATTACTCCCAAAAATGGAAAAAATAGAAAACCGAAATAAAGTGACAACCTCACTTCTCCCGTTCCCGCCAAAAAGTCCTTTTAAGCGTCTTGGTCAGTCTTGGCACAGATTATGTATTAGGTCAAATGTATCATTGTATACGAAAAATTAAATTTATAGCTACCTTTATTAATTAAATATACACATCAAAAAGGTCTAAGCAACATATACTATTTTGAACTTTTGAACGATTTTTACTTGTAATATATTTATCTTTCTTTTATAAATAATAACTAAGCATTTTTTGACGCATTAGTGACTAAAGCAACAAAATCCTTCATTCAATTGTTCATTGGTTCACAGTAATTAACAATGTGTGTACCGTAACATACGTAATATAAAATAAAGTTAAAATGAAATTAAATTTTTCATGCTTTACACAATTAATTAAAACATTTTTTTAATTATTTGGTAATTCAATACAAAGTGTGACCGCCTCATTTGTTTTAAAATTTGTCAGCAGAGACTTTTCATTGAATTTATAAGATTGTTTATCTGATCCTGCGGCAATCGGTCCCAATGGAATTATAACAAGTCTTTCAGTTGTTGGATTGTCGACGCTCCGTCCAGCTTCTCTAGAACTTATGTCCCATGCGTGCTCGATGGGATTAAGGTCTGGGGATTGTGCAGGCCACGCCAATACCCGTATGTTTTCCATAGCCAAGTACACTCTGGTTCACCGAGCTGTGTGCGAACGCGCATTGTCATGCATCAGCGTGAAATCTAAGCTAAGACTGTGCAAATGGGTGAACATAAGGCCCGAGGACATCTTCAACGTAACTTTCAGCGTTCATGTTGCCATCTACAAAAACGAGCTCAGTTCGTCTGTTCTTCATAATACTCGCCCATATCATCACTGTGGAGCCACTGTAAGGATGCACTTTCTGGACGAATCTCAGCCGTTCAGCATTTCCGGGACAAGGATACACTTTTACCCTTCTCGTATCAGGCCTAAATCCAAACCGGGACTCACCACAAAATAAAATTTTATTCCATTGCTCCTGGGTCCATGTCAAGTGTTCTCTACATCATTCGTTTCGACGGTCGCGATTCCCATGGCGTATAGGTGGGCACCTAATTGGGTGTCGTGCTCGTAGGCCGTATTCATGCAGCCTATTTCTCACACTTTGGTGGCTAACAACAACACCGCTTGAGAATTGTAGCTTTAAACCTGTCTTCCGGGCGGTTAACATCGGCTAACGTCTTGGAGTCAGTTGTATGTATGTATGTATCGGTCCTGTCGAGCAGTTGTACTCCTTCCACGTCCTGGGTGCTGCTCAGCAGGATCCCCTGTATTAACATAACGCTGCCAAAGACGACAAATCACGTTTCTATTGACACCAAAATGCCTAAAAATGACTCACCACTCAAATTTTTCAAAAACTGTATATCTCAAATACCAAATTTATCAAGCAACGAAAACGCATGAAATCGGGAAAAAGTAATGAGTTTTTATTTTAATGAAAACAAAACACAAAATATCAGCTAAAATCAGCCAGTATATTATGTTTCCGAGAACAAAAAAGATTGTATACCAATCTACTTTTCTAAGAAAAAAATAAAGTATCAATTTATAAAACATGCAGTTTCTGTAAATGATGCATGTTGCTTAGACTTTTTTGATGTGTGTATTATATTTATACCTACCGGAGACTCAAACACAGATTAGAGAGAGACTCAAAGTTTTGTTGCTTTTTCAAATTTAGACAACATTGGTTAATTGGTGCCATTATTACACATAGGTAGGAGCGTGCACACGATGTGGCGCTTGTTCGCAGGAAGAAATTGCAATCGTGGTTGCTAAAGTGAGTAGAGTAAAGACAACTGCGACTACAACGAATTGCAGCCACAAATCGCTAGTCAGATTGCACTGATTGATTGAGTAAGACCGTGAGATATATAAATCCCTTTGTCTCCTTTCTCAAGAGAGAATTGTATAAAAAAAAAACATAGACGGTAGGTTAGTTGCATTGGTTAGTTGACACTTGACACCACAAATGTCAAAACTGGTCAGAACTAACAGAAAATATTTTTATTAGCATGGCTTTTTAATGATAGTATTTAAAAATATATAAAAAAATTGAGACTTCATGGCATAAAGTTTGTTTACTTTTAGTTGGCTGTAGTTTTGCAATAATGGCTTGGAGGAGCCATGGCAAAAACAATGCCGATATGATCCGAAATCTTAGAGGTACATAAGTGCATAATATTTAAGATTGCTTCTTTTATTGGACATAACAAAAACTATTATTTTTCATAAATTATATAATACCTCTATATTGATTTGCTTTCAATAATTCACATGAATCATTTTATTGTAGGGAATGGAATTATAAAGTCTGATGTTGTAGCAAACGCAATGAATGCTGTTGATAGAAAAAACTATTGTCCTTATGCTCCATATCATGATTCTCCACAATCAATT
The DNA here is from genome assembly GCA_907165235.1 of Zeuzera pyrina. Taxonomy (NCBI): domain Eukaryota; kingdom Metazoa; phylum Arthropoda; class Insecta; order Lepidoptera; family Cossidae; genus Zeuzera; species Zeuzera pyrina. The sequence goes on along the minus strand of OU015625.1, from coordinate 17,539,306 downwards.
GGATATTCGGCCACAATCAGTGCTCCTCATATGGTTAGTAAATATAAATTTCAATTATTGTGTACATTGCAATTTTGCAATAAAATTTTGTGAGTAGGTGTTCAAATCTAGATAATACAAATCTACTGTAATATTTTTATTATGAAGTCTAATACTTTCTATGGTTTCAATAGAATTGATTTAAATTAGTGATGTGCTGGATATCCATATCCATGTCTGCGGATATCTAAGCCGCAAAAAAAAATCTGTATTTGTGTCCGTATCCGTTACTTTTTAACGAATCTTGAACAGTTCTTTTATGTTAATAAATTTCATTAAATGGAATTTTAAAAATAAATAGCATTTAAATATAATAACTTCAAATGACTTTTTATTTATTAAAGTTACAGTTTTGACTTTTATTGCAAAAGTCAAACAAATAATTATGATAAACAATATATTTATATAAAATAGGATTAATTTAATTGTATTCGAACAAACAACCGAAGTATGAAAGTTGAGGTCTGTATCCATATATGCGGTATGCGGACCTAGACACTAAAAATCCGTACCTGTGTCCATATCTGCGGATATACATGTTTAACAACCTGGCACATCACTAATTTAGATCCCTCATATAAAAAAAATACACACATTTGGAGCAACAGAATCGAAAAGTGAAGCATTCGTAAGTTAGTGAATTCACTTACTTGATGGTTGTTACATCATCCAAAAAATGACAGTGTGGTCCACGTGCAATTTGTTTATGTAATATTTATGTGCAAAATGTCAGATTCTTACTTAGTAACACATAAAATTAAACTAAAGAATGCAAACAAAAACAATGGAGAACAAATCACACCTTATACATAATTTTAAATTATTAATTCTAATATGTTTTTAAAATGTTTTAGAAATGTTTTAGAGAAAATGATAAATTTAACCTTTTCCGTGCCTACTACGAGCAAACTCGTAGTTGGTATACATGCAGTAATATAATTATTCTCATAGAGTTTGTATTGACATTTATAAGGAAAGCTGTCTCTTGGCACTACAAAGAAGGTTGAATTTGTATGGGCCAGCATTAGTAAAGAAAACACTTAGTAAAATCAAGATTGTAAGTTTAGTTTGAAAAATAATATGACCTTATAAATTTAACATAAACAACTCGATTTCATCAAATTTTTTACCATCAATTAATTTATTATGCTGGCTTTTACAGGTTTTTTGGGCATAATGGCCAAAAGTATGTAGTTTCTTTACAAACCTTATTTTTTGTGCGAAAAAACATGGTTTGGTTGGTTGGTCTTCTTTTCTCATATAGGATTAAAGTCCTATGATTTATCTTGTAGGTTATCAAATATATGACGGTATACTAGATAAAATCGAAATATTTGTCCGGTGCGGAAAGGGTTAATAAAAAACTATATCATTTAATTCAATAGTATTCATTTCATATTTAAAAAGAAAAGTATGGGTATGAATTAAATAAAACGAGAACTTCGAAACAAAACTATTTTCAGCTATTAAACTGTATATTTTATTTCTAATTAAATATAGTATTTTTTTAAATACCATTCGATAAAGTGTTGAATTGAGTAATTTTTCTTCCTGTATGTTTTTTTTTGGAGTTTATAGCTGTAGTAGAAGTGTCGACTTTTTTATTGTCAAAGTGGCATGTAATAATATGATGTCTTAATATAATACTGATCGGAAAAAAAAAAAAATTATATTTACTTTTTACGGAACAGCGTTTCAAAGTTTTCCAAACAGTGTAAATTTTAATTTTTGATCGTATTCAACTAAAGTTTTGAAGTATGTACCTATCTTTCGAAAGACTAAGTTATCATTATCAAGCTTTATTTTATTCTAAGGTATAAAATAATGTACTTATTAAAAATTTTATATTTCTTAAAAAGAAAATGAATTAAAATTACTCAAAATCCAATAACTGGTGAGTAATAGTTTAATATACAAAATAAGGGCACTGTCCATATTTATATAGGATTTTTTATACCCACCAATAGAATACCGACTAAACTTTTGTTGAACTTTTATTATATATTACTATCAACCCACCCCGGCTCTCTCTTTGGTATCTCTTTTCAAATTCTTTTAAAGTTCCTTTTTACATCTCCCAAAAAATCCTCTTGTCTTTACCCCATCACATCCTTTTCTCCTCATTTGTTTTTTCTCACTTCAAAAATTCTCTTCCATTCTTCCAAAAAAATATATTCAAATTTTTAACTTACCAATTCTACAATTAATTTATCTGACAATGTTTAAGCTCATAAAAAAAGATAGAATGGAAAAAAAATGATACAATATCTAGGTTGACTAACTCAGGAATTCAATCATGATTTCATATAAAAATTTTCAATCCAAGGTCGATGCAGGCTAACTTGGCTACAAGAGCTGACTAACTGAACCGTCCTCTAGGCACAACCATAGTTGCAAAATTCTTGTAGAGGAAGCTTGTATAAAAATAAAACCATGAATAAAATACTTGTTACTAATTTATTAATCAAATTACATGTTATTAAATAAAGTCATTTTCTGTAAACATTGGTATAAAGTAGAGGGATCCCAATTAATTTAAAATTTTGTATTTCAGTATGGCTCAGTATCTCAAATTAAAATATGAAGATGCAATGCTCTTACAAATCACAATCTCGTGATAATCTAGCATCAGGTTTCAGTGTCGATTTAACCTTATGAATTATTTTATCCTCTGATTTGAAGTGACGGCTGCAAATGAAACTGTAGCTTGAATATTTTTTTAAATGCGACTACTTCAAGCCACTGTTGTCGAAGCTTCCCATTTCTTAGAAAACTGCAACAAATAAATGATAATAATAGGATATTAATAGTTAACAGCAGACCAAGGCCACTTCACGCATGTTTTTTTGATCCAATTAGACTGCAAAATCGCAGGATTTATGTATACAGTTAATTATTTATTATTACCTACCTTCTTCACATATTCTTTTATAATTGTATTGAAATTTTTCAATTTCCCGAGAATCAAAAACATATATTATCACAGATTAATTAGTTTACTACGATATTATTATGGTCTCCCTACAGAAGTAATTTGTAAACAAAAGTAAAAAACTTACCTAAAAATGAAATTCTACAGCCATCATACGCCTCACTATACACCACTTTACATAGCAAATGTTCACTATGTTGTACTAGTAAATTTAACTTAAAGTGATCGAAAGAACTTATAGTAAGTGGAAATTGAACTTCAACGTAAGTATCGGCCATATTTTTTATTGAAACCGTCAGAAGTTCTGCCATGCATATTTGCAACTTACTACCAGTGGCTACTATTGGTTGGATGCTAAAAAAACAAAATTTTTTATTACACAAATAATCTTCAACGACCAGAGGAAGACCAGCCACTAAGATAAATAATGATGAATTTAAGGTTACGGTGGAAGCTGATCCTTATCAAACTACCAAGGAATTAGCGGCTTGCTTTGACGTTAGCATACCCACAATATTGACCCATTTGCAGCAAATCGGTAAAATTAAAATACTTGAAAAATGGGTGCCTCAAGATTTGACTGGTCTGCAGAGAGCAACGCGCGTTGAAGCTTGCCATACCTTGTTAAGCCGGTAGAGAACTGAAAGGATTTTGATGAAGGGAAGGGACAAAAAGTGGATTCTTTAAGATAATAGCAAGTGAACAACGTAATGGCAGACCCCAGGTCAAACGCCATGCCAATGCCCTAAAGCGAAACTTACCCATAGAAAGGTGATGGTATCTCTTTGGTGGTCACTTCATGTTATAATTTACTACATCATCCTCAGATCCGGCCAAGCAATAACATCAGATGTCTCCTGTGCAGAACTCGGAACTAAATAGCGAAACTCGTAACAAAACAGCTCCGACTCATAAATCGATCTTCACCACTATTGCTCCATGAAAACGCAAGGCCTAACACTGTTTGAGAAACAGTTTTAACACTATAAGACCTGCAGTTAGAAACCATCCGTCACGTACATACTCGCCGGCTACCATTATTCCCGCGATTTGGAGACTTTTTTGCATGGAAAAAAAAATCATTTCAGAAAGCAGTACAAAATGCTTTCACATAGTTTGTGGAGTCCAGGTCTCCAGAGTTCTATCGCCAGGTTTCAATTTCCGATTAGATAAAAAAAATGTATAGACAACAATGGTAAATACTTTGATGAAATAAATGTATTTCATTCTGCAAGAAAAATTGTTTTACATTTTTAATATTAAACGGCAATTTCATCAGATCATGGTATACGGTATGCCATACATTATGGCTAAGGTTTAGATCATAGATTAGTATACCGTATACCACATATGAATTCTCATTAATTATAATAATTTTGTCAAAACTATATTGTATGTTAGAAATACGTACCTACATCAAACAATTGTTATTTAAATTAAAAATGGTTTCAGCATGCCCATGCTTTGGAAAAGTTAAAAAATCAATTAATACCTGGTGAAAAAGCATTGGATGTAGGATCAGGTTCTGGTTACCTCACTGCTTGCATGGCTATTATGTTAGGTGAAACAGGAAAGGTGGTTGGGATAGAACACATACCAGAGCTTGTGACATTGGCTACTAAGAACATAAACCAAGATAATCCACATTTGTTGTCTTCAGAAAGAATTAAACTAATGGGTAAGAATAATTTTACTTTTCTTAATTTTTACTTTCAGGCTGTTTTGAATTAACTATTTTTTGTAGTGGTCAGTTTCGTAAAATATTTCTTTTGATTTATTTTTATTGTCTTAATACGGAACAGGATATATAATAATTTATATATTAATTATTATAAAATCGAAAAAACCTTAAAAAATTAGTAAAATTGTACCCTTGAACAACTGAAAGTATCTTTTGTCTCCCAGACAACCACTGAAGTAGGGAAAAAATATCGAAAAATTGTTAACCGCTAACTTAAATATAGTATATTGACAGGATAGATAAATAGGATATCTATGTATAAACTTTCCTTTCAGAATAATTAATAACTATTTAAAATTTTTTTACCATTTTTTAATAGTTATTTAACAATAATCTATTTTTTAATTTTTCTTTCTGAAATATATAAATATAGCCTATAAGCTATATTTCAACTTGATTCAAATATGTTAGCTGTTTTTTCTCATTTGATTGAGTTACCTACCTATTATAGCTTGAGCCCTCAGTAACTATTTTAGAGACATTCTTATCAGGTCTAGAATACCTGGACGCTTTGAAACTATCTGCATTGAATTATGATTTATAAGTTTATTTTATCATTTATAGTTAAGTGCTACAATAATATGAACACAGGTATATCATATACTACATGTAATATGAGCAATAGTTATTTGCAATCGCGTTCTCGAAAACGGCTCTGCCGATTTCGATGAAATTTACGATACGGGATTTACGTGGGCGAAAAATCGATCTAGCTAGGTCACAATTCTGCGAAAATTCGTTGTCTCCGTATATTCCTTAAAATTGGTAGTTGGTATTGATTGGTAATTTCGCAAGAGTTTACCTTTTCAATAGCAGTGGCTAAAGCGTCTACCACGCCGAAATGCGCGGTTCGAATCCTGTAATATGGTCAGTCATTTTTTTGCACCTAGTCGCCTAGGTACTTATTATAATATAGTGACATGTAGGTATGACATCACGAATTCAATGGAAATTTATATAATTATAACTTATATAATTTATCATTGCTTATTCTGTTTCATGACTTGTATTTTGACAAATGACGACCTCGATGGCGCAGTGGTTTAGACGTTAACCCAGGCGCGGAAGGTTCCGGATTCGATTCCCGATCGAACCAATTTAGAAAATGAACTTTTCTAGATTGTCTCTGGTTTGGTTGTACTGGGAGACGCCCCCAGTAGTCGTCGTCTGGTTCTCATAGCACAGAGAATACCCTAGTTTGAGATCGGATGATGTGTATTGTCTGGCGCATTATTATTATCATTACAATAATACTTTATACTTATTTTTAGTTGGCGATGGGCGACAGGGATTTCCAACTGAAGCACCTTACAACGCCATTCATGTGGGAGCAGCAGCACCTACTTTACCTCAGGCTGTAGGTTATTTTGTGGACTAGTGTAATATCACTCAGTAGGCCATAATATGCCCATAAGGTTGACAAAAAGCTACTTAACTTTTTACAGTATAAATGCTGTGAAATCCTGGAAGCAAATAGTTTAAAGCAAATTTCTATAGCAATTTCATTTGGTCCATGAATTGCTGAAAACATACATATTATACAAACATAATATGATTACTTGATTAGCCCGTTAACGCAGCAGTGTGAAGCAGGTGGTGGGGAGTCTAACCAGAAAAATATCAATGCCCATAAAAACTTTGCCATTTTGGAGTTGTTTGAAAAAAGGGTTTCATTATTTTTATTCAAGAGCGATAATTACATTTCAAGTACATAAATACCAGAAAAAACATTAATTCCCATACAATTTTTGTCAGCCTCTTAGGGGTTGAATTTCGGGAAATCAACACCCACTCTCGTCAGTTAATCAATCGGGACTTAGCGTTTTATAAAATATATGCATAAAGATAAATAGTAAAATAAAATAAACAAATAATTAACTTATATAGGTATTAATTAAAATGTTCAAAAGCCAGTAATTGCAAACAAAATGTATCTTGTAGATTCAATCAAAAATTAGTAATTTGTACATTTTTATCTGGTTTTCCCAAAGCTTCTTTGATTATTAAATTATTATATCTGATCTTTTTACAAAAGTTTACTGCCTTTACAGTTGATTGAACAACTGAAGCCAGGCGGACGACTTATTGTACCTGTTGGACCTGAGGGAGGTGAACAACATCTTACGCAGGTAATCTAATTTTTTCATCCTTCACTTCATTTCTTGGATTTGCAGTTTTTTTATATGAATTACATTTAGTTTTTAGAATTTTTGTCTGTACAGTCTTAATATATATCTATTATCTATCTATCTAATATATCTATTTAATGGATTGATACTCTTTACCTTTAGAAAGTTAAATATGATTATAATATAATAATAATACCCCAAACAATTACACAGATTGTGTGACCTCTAAACTAAGCAGTAAGCTTGTACTATGGGTACCACACAACGAACTCTGGGTAGTTCCCAGTAACGCCCACACTCCAAGCCAATTTAGAAAAGTTCGTTTCCTAAATTGATCTGACCGGGGTTCGAACCCGGGATCCTAGCTTGGAAAGCAGATGCATATGCCACTGCACCAACGGGCGAGTCAAATTGCTTTATGGATGGTCTACATCCTACATCGCCCGCCAGCTACATTGCTACAACTGCTTAAAAAAAATAGGTATTACAAGCTTAACTCAATGGTGTTTCACGCAAGTGCTGATACCGAGGGCGTTTCTGGCTAAGTTCGTATTGGAACAGTACAGCGTCCTGACGTTAATTAGACATTTTTCTATTTTTATATAAGCTATAGATGTGCATCTATTTGCGTGCGGAAGATTGCGAAAGCGTACCCGCAGCCCCGGCACTATGGTATCTCGAGGAACACCGTCAGGTTTTAGTGGGTAGACTCGAGTAGTCCCACATACACTCACCGCTGCCCCCGATCAGACAGGGGTGCATAACATTTTGTGATGTAAAAAAAAGGAGTATCTATACTCAGCATGTGCTATGTTCGGAATGACAGAAGCCTGGCAATGCATATGAATTATTGGAGTGTGAGGGCAAATTGTGTTATTAAAATAAATGATAATAATTTAAAATGATCTCGTGTTTTTTTTCGTTAGGTTGACAAAGCTGCCGATGGAACAACCACAATAAAAAAACTCATGAGTGTAATTTATGTACCCCTTACGGACAAGAATCACCAATACCGTGAGTGACCGTTTATTGTCCTGGCCCTTTGTATGATCTTAGTCTTCGCAACTATCACCCTTTGCTGGTTTAGCGCGAATATTGTTGCAGAAATGTGCTCGCTAAAAACGTAGTGACTAAGTAATACAAATAAATTATCATGTGGCATGCACATTGCAAGTACTTTATTAATTATTTATTTATTGTATAATGGTAGTTAGGAAAGTAAGGAAACAAAAGCTCTCATCTGTGTCATGTTGTAGAATTTGTGATTTCATAAAGGGTTAGAAGTGTATAGAGTGCCGCACTTGGCGGCGAAATATCATTTTACGCGATCGCAAAACAATACAATGCAAAAAGATTTAGTAATATTTCTTGTTCATATAAAACTACATTTTGAACTTTATTAATTTTACTTTGGTTGTAATTTAAGTACGAATATACAGGTTTACATAAGGACAATTGTTAACAAGAAAACAGACATTGCATTTATCGTCTACCCCGTTAGAGATATATAAAGATGTGTATGGATTGGATAGAAGGATTATATGTATAAATAAACTATAAAATTAATAGGTACTACAGTTACAAGTTTGATTTGAAAAATAAATATGCGTATAATATAAACTAAGCAAACTTCAAACTTAACAGTTTTCACTAATAAATAATTGTTTTTAACATAAAACTGAATTGTTCCGGTGTAAAGGTCATTCGTTAGAATTTTTGGATTAGGTTTTGTTAGGTATCTGGTGAACATATGACTAAATAAAGTATTGAATGTTTGCATGAGTGCATTATTTTAAAGTGATATTTTTTTAATGCATTATGTTTTCATAAAAATGGCATTTCGCCTATACCATCTAATTTATTGTAATAACATGGACTTGTTTAATAATTAGGTACCTAGTCAATAACCTGAGATCTGAGAACTCAACAACGGCTGTTACGGACATATCAAAAGCTGTCAACTATAATACAGACAATTCCCAGCGGTTTAGATGACGCCATTTTTACTGCACGAATGCAACATTTATAATTATATATTCAGTTGATGGTAGAGTGATGTTATGGCACTTTGGCACTCTATACATTTTCTAAAATATTTTAACATTGTTTCTCATCATTTTGAATTGTATACAGTATATTCAATGTTTTACAACTCGAGAACTGAGATTGTTGCATTACCTGTATTGTAATTTGCTTCCATCAGTATTAATAAGCTTTGTTTAGTAATTGTCATTATTTTAAAAATAATATATCCAACTGATACTACACAGTAGCGACAGAATTTGTACTTTAACAAAAGGTTGTAGGTGAAAAAAATGCATGACATGCAATATATTTGATGAATGTAATTTATAAATGTTAATTTTAGGCATAAAATGCAATCGTTGTTCTTGTTTTAGGTACTTGGCGTTAATTTTTAGTCTTTAAAAATTGAATGTGAATTAAAAACAAAATTTATTATATACTATACATGTTTTTTTGGTAAACCATTTCTAACAATAAATTTTAACTTTGTGTCTACTGTACAAATAAATTAAGCTTATAAAATAAATTATTTTTTTGCGTTTCTAAATGGTTTTCTTTGGAATTTTTTCTTTCCATATGATTTTTCTTCCTTATTTGTATCTGCTGGTTTTGCTTGCACATGAAGAATCGAAAACAGGGTTTCCGCCTCAGTTTTGTTTTCTAATATTTCACTTAATTTATCCTGTAATATACATATTACATCGCGTTTAATAAGAACATAAGAAATAACGCTTATTGTAACCTTCATTTTTTAAGAATGCTATGGTGACAAATTATGAGATCGCATTGATTCAATACTTTCTCTTTAAAGTAATTATAAAATTTAATGGAACCTAAAAAACATCAATGTTTGTTCTTTTATTTGGAAACGACGTGAGAATATTTCCATAAAACAAAGAATTAAAAAAGCTACAGTGAAACCTAAGTATAATTTTCAAAGACGTTAAAATGCGTTCCACAATGTTCCGCAACAGAGAGAAATATAGAACGTGTTAGCTTCTTGTTAATCTCGCAAGGAATGAGCAAACTGGTTTATACCAGTTTGTTTTTACATTGCTTATGCGATGGGCCATCCACCTGTTGCAATATGGTTTGTTTTGTCATCTGTAAAGTTAAATACTTATTGATAGAACTTCTAGCAATAAGTATTTAACTTTCGCCTAGAAGTATAGGCGTCTAGGTGTCAGTAAGTTTCGCCTTAATGTTCAGTACACTCTGAATGAGAATAACCATAAAGAAATACTACTCGATACTCGCCTTAGGTAAAGAAATTAAATGATCCAATGAAACACCTTTATTCATAATTCTGTGAATATTTTTCGATGTAACTCCAGGCAGTTTTTGCACAAAATCATGGACCTGGATATTGTATCGCTCAAAATTCATATCATCTGCAGTATGTTCACCACTGAGTGCAAGAGCTTCTTCAACATTAGGGTTATTTCGGCCTTGCTGAAAGTTATTATTTACAGACAATGATTCTCTTCATAAATGTGATACTATATTACTCGTGCTTAACATGAGACTTGTAAGCAAATGTGAATCTCCCTGGGCTTCGTTTCATCTCCCCGAGTTCACCACTGTTGTATCGCTAGCAGTGTCATTTCTTTAGTCTTTTATTTTTGTTTCGTTCAGTTTTCATATGCATAATGCAACGCTATACACGCATGTTTGCAGAAGTTTCCAAAGCTATTTTAATCATATATATACTTATTTTTTTTATGAAAAATTCATCTTCACTGTGAAAAAAATTATTCACTATTTTTTTTGTACACCGTACAAGTACGAGGCACGAGTACACGAGTAGTATTAAAAAAAATAATTAGGGCTTTTTGGCGGGAACGTGAGAAGTGAGGTTGTCATTTTATTTACTTTCTATTTTTTACATTTTTTGGGAGTTTTAAAATACAAAAGTGATAGTATATTGTGTTTTAAAGTTCTGTGTAAGTGAAAAGAATGGAGTAGATCTAAATAAACTGTGTAGCTGTAAAATAAATGTGTAGCTGAAGTTCTCGCGCTCTTCCAAGAAGTCCTATAAAACTTAAGTAAAGCCTACTATCACTTGACTGGAAGAGTTTTACGATAAGAAAAAACTAATTTACTTGTGATTCTACTTATTGACATTGGTAAATGCGCTAAATTCGTGCGCGATGCTATTAAGAAGAAAAAAAATTATTACCTTTAATTCGTAAAAAAGTTCAGCGGTGGCGTATGGGCTAGGAGACCAAACGAGTTTTAGTCTTGGAAAATGTATTGTCAAAAGCTGTAGTTTTTGCTGTATATCTGCGCCCGATATATCAGTTGATACGACAAAGTGACCCTGTGAAAAGTTTACGAACAAAATTGTGTTATGATTATGAAAATCACAAAAAAATGTTAAAAACTTTTGTACAGAAAAATCATTTACTTGTAAATTGAAAGGTTTATTTTGATCGAATTCGATGAGCAATATAGGTCTGCTATAGTTTCTACACATTTGAGTACATTGTGTATACAGACGTCCTGAATTTAGAGAGCCAATTAAATCTGATATTGACTTCCTTTCAATGCAAATGTCTGGTGTCAAAATATAATCTCCGATCTACAAAACAACAATTTTTAAAAATAAATAACAATATAAAACAATAAGTAAATCCTATTCTGTTGAAAGACAAATATATCACCAGCTGGATAGGAACCTGCACTGAGAAAGACCTGCATCGAAGATGTATCATTCGGAACATAATAGTCACAAACTCATGTAACAATTTTAGTATTATTTGTATGAACGCTATTGCATTGACTCAGATGCAAATGTTGCAGATATCACGACTGACTGACACGCAATGAATTCCCCAAATAATATCTGACACTAGTGTGGGGTTTATTTCAAATTGGTGAATTCTGGCCATGGACTATATTACATAAAAATGTTATTTGTATATGTACATAAAACATAATGTATATTTTCTGAACTAAAAAGTTGACGTAGGATTTCCATGGACCATCCCCCCTGTCTCCCGGGCCCTTTAAATGAGATTTGGTGATATTTTGCTGAGTCCTCTCACATTTTGAGCTCACGTAATTTATAGACGCTTCCCTACTGGTTTGTATCACGGCGGCGCACTGTGACCCTGTCAGGGCGAATGGTTACATATATATCGCCACACTACGTACAGTTTACTTATTGTAGGCAGCTTGTATGAATCTTAATATTCGTTAGATATTTAGTCATGTAATGGTATTGGCTTTCTTACAGCTATAGTAACTGGTTCAATATGTATTCCTTTCTTATGAAGCAAAGCAGGAAGGTCCGAGCGGAATTCTCTCATATCAACTATAATAACTGGTTTCTCTTTGTTTTGATTCTGTCCACCTGAAGACGATATAACAAAGTCATAACGGGAACGTTAGATAAATGTATTTCTATAACAACACTAGCTGTACCCGTGCAGCATCGGTTCAATGGTTTAGCAATTCTCATACAAAGTTTCATCCCTCATTTCACCCTCTTAGGGGTAGATTTTCACAATCACATGTTCTTACTATATATCAATTTTCACCAAGATAGGTTGAGTCGTTTTTAAGTTATAAAAGGACATACAAACAGACATACAAAAAATTTAAAAATGGTAGAATTGAAGTCAGTGAGTCATAAAATGACTATTTATCACAAAATTTAACAGTAAAATTGTAATTACAGGCAGACGCTACAGATTTATATAGTAGTATAAATAAAATTTTTCTTTAAATAGGTATTTAATTACCTGCTTTCCTGGTGTTCATTGAATCCATTTCTTCTTCAACGTTTAAATTAAAATATTCATCCGTTTTTCCGTCTTGATAGGATGGTACTACCATAACCTGAGAACACGTAATATTTTGCTTAATATGTATCAGTACTGTATACAACTGTACTTATAAATTAGTGTTCTAACTTACCCGTTAAAGGTGTTAATATGCTGCAAAATTGTAAATTCTTTATAGAGAATTGGTTAAAGTAAATAAAAGCAAATTATCTAAAGATTTATAACAAAGTTTGTTATTTCATGTTATTTAGTAACAAAGACTGTATATATACAAGATTGTTTCGAGGATGGGTAAATACGGAAGTATAAAAGTACCCATGACAAAGGAAAACTTGCGTTCTACAACTTCGCCAAAAGTCAATGGTTCTAGTGTATAACCTCAGTTTAAACAAAAATAAAAGTGAGGCAACCCCAATAACAGCGTTTTCCCGTCGCTAGCAAACATTTGGATTATAAGGCCTAATGATAAGGTTGTACATTTTTTTCCCATTAAATAAATGTTTTTTTTGTATGGAAAACAAAATAAGCGTATCCCGTAATTATTACATCTGCAATATAACAGTGACACGTTGGGAGCCCGGCGGATTTATTCTCCCTTTCACAATAACCTTGTGTACATTCAGTCAAGAAAGTATCGGGAATGGATGATTTATTTATGGTTCCAAATTCAATTTTTTGTTTCTTTTATTGTTGTTAGATTGGCAGATTGGCACAACTGTTTTCCATTTTGGCGCGGAGTTTGAGTTGCATCTGTTATTTAGATTAAATACAGTGCTGTTTTTAGTTATATCATTCTAGTGTATATTGCGAATTTCATAATGGACAAAAACATCGAACAAAGAGTTTGTCTTAAATTTTGCATCGCCGATGAAATTTCGTGTTCGGAGTCATTGAAAATGTTACAGAAGGCTTACGGTGAATCGACTTTATCAAAAACATGTGCTTATGAGTGATACAAAGCGTTCAAAAGCGGTGGAGATGTGATGGAACATTTGCCTCGCTCTGGTAGGCCATCAACGTCTGCAACTGAAGTTAACATCGCAAAAGTGAAGGAAATAGTGACTGAAAATCCTCATTCAAGTTTGAGAGAGATAGCCGCCGAACTTTCTGTGTCTCACGAGTCGATCCGTACCATTTTAAATAATCATTTGGGTATGAAACATGTTGCCGCTCGGCTAGTCCCAAAAGACCTGAATTTTCTCCAAAAACTCAATCGCATAAGAGTCGCTGAGGACACGCTAGAACGAGTCAATTCCGATCCAACATTCATGAAACGCATTGTTACTGGTGACGAGACGTGGCTTTACAAGTTTGACATGCAAACTAGTCAACAAGCTTCGGAGTGGCGCCTTCCAACTGAACCGAAACCGAAAAAACCACGCCAAAGTCGATCAAAAGTCAAAGTCACGTTGACTGTTTTCTTCAACTATCGCGGTGTTGTGCACTCGGAATTCTTGCCGGAAGGTCAAACGGTAAATAAAGAATATTATGTGGGCGTTATGCGGCGTTTAAGAGAGCAAATTCGACGAAAAAGGGCAGATTTGTGGAAAGAAAATTCTTGGATTTTGCACCACGATAATGCGCCTTCGCACAAGGCCATCATTGTGAACGAATTTTTGACTAAAAACTCAACAAATACCATCGAATAACCACCTTATTCACCAGATATGGCTCCAGCCGACTTCTTTCTTTTTCCTAAACTCAAATTACCACTTCGTGGCACCCGTTTTCATTCGGTAGAAGACATAAAGGAGAATTCGCGGCGAGCACTGAACTCAATTCCGGAAAAATCGTTTAAAAAATGTTTTGATGATTGGATTATTCGTTGGCGTAAGTGTATCGTTTCTGGAGGAGCATACTTTGAAGGTGATAAAATAAATTTGGACGAATAACTAACATTTCGTGTATTATTGATCTTTTCCCGGTACTTTCTTGACAGAGTAGTATATATGGTTTATGGTGAATTATTAAAATCCTCTGTAAATTAGTGTACTTACGCTCTTTGTTTCTATTAATAATTCATAAGCTTGTTTCTCCCTCTTCAATGAAGTGAGATATGCCTGCTCTTCTACAGTTTTATCATAAATCATAAAGTAGACTTTGGACAAGGGCTCATCGGCCTTTTTTCTGCATTCAAATAATTCTATTTGTCTGACTGCGGAGACATCACTATGGTACAAAATTATGTATGCTGGATGTAAAACATCTAATGTTCGTTCAAGTGAAAAGTTGCTGCCATTCTCCTTGAATGTTTGGATGCAGATAATTGGCTTATCAGCTTCTATTTGGGTTATGTTCAAATCTTCTATCTGTAAATACAATTTGAAATAGGAATTATATCTGATCTATAGGTGCATCCACTTATCTAAAATTGAAGTGTCTGCGATTCCAAATTAAAGGCTTTTAAGTTTTTACGGTTATTTGCATGTAACAAAACCCAAACACGGTTTTTTAAATTTTTGTTTGGCCGTCTGTTTGGCAGGGCTAATCTCCGAAATGGCTGAACCGATTTTCACGGGACTTTCATAGACAGGTAGAGCATTTTTCAAAGAGTAATCTAGGCTACTTCTCGTATCCGAAAAATACCCAATTTAATGTGGGTGAAAAAGCGAGGCACAACTAGTATGAAATAAAATTCAAAGTCATGAATTCTTATAACTTTTGGCTATCTCACAAAATCCCAGTTTTTGATCGACATGTTTCATCTCTCTATGAAGCATCCTCAGCCTGATCGCTGCAATTAATCTGCTGAGTGCTAAATGCTAACTAGCACCAGTGTTGAGCAACATGTAATTGTAACAACAATTACAATAAAAAATTGTAAATGTAAAATGTAATTGTAAATACATTTTGTCAGGCAAACAATACAAATTGTAATTACAAGTACAAATTGTCAATGTTAGTACAATTACTTTTGCCCAACACTGACTAGCGCGAAATGCATTTGGTGCTAGTTAGTTGGGTTGGTATGCTTTGTTAAGAGATGAATCACGTGACGATCAAGTTTGGGATTTTGGCCGAAAAACGGCTAAAAATTATAAGAAATCATCACATGAAATGGATTTCTGCAAAGTAGTACTCGGATATTTTAGGCGTGTGTTAGCTGACGAAAATATCAAAAGAACTTGCATACCTAGGCGAAAATGTGTGAGAATGATGAGATTTGAGAAGGCTAAAGAAGTATGTACGGATCGCGAAGCTTGGTGCTTCGTCCTCTCCGACTACCCCTTTAAGGATATAGCGTGAATATATGTATGTATGTAACACCTGGATATACGCAACATATAAAATTCAGTGTAATAGAACTCACTTGGGAAATAGGTTCGAATATACTTTCATCACATAATTTGTTCTTTTTGACTTCAGTTTGTTTAGGTACTTGTGTTAAAGTTAAAATGTACTTAGATTTGCTTGTTTCGTCCATATAGCAATCGCTATCACTCACTTCGGTTTTGTCATTCTCTGTAACATTTTCTGGTATGACAGTTGTAACATTTGTTGTTTTACTTTTCACTTCACATTGCCCTGAAAGGCTATCTTTAAAGTTCTTATATTTTGTCGCAACAGCATTTATGGTTATGTCTCTTCTTAGAGTTGTGTAAAACAGGTACTTGCTTGTTCCCATAGTAAGTAAAAGATTTAATTGGCAACAAGTTCTATTATCTTGACACAATATTAGTATTTTGGTGTGATTTAAGTTCTCATTCTTTTTCTTTACCTCTTCTGGTATTTCATATAAAAGTAATTCAGTTAGACTCTTCCACTTTGGTGAAGATTCTGGGTCAAATTCTAAAAAATAAGATACCCGATTATCAGGGCCGGACCGTGAGTTTAGGGGGCCCTGGGCTAATACTACTTGGGGCCCACCTAATTACTCAAAATATAAGACAATAAAATATTTGATTTATATTATAATATATTATGGCTTAGTGTCGCGTATTTTAATTTAATTTGGTAAAACTCAAAAGAGAAATGAAAACTATGTTATAATATTAAATATGTGAGTAAAATCGTTATTAAAATATTCAATCGTTACGTGTAAAATTTTTTAAGCAGTTATCCACAACTAGAAAATGAAGTAAATGTATTGTCGTCCGTAAAAAATCGACGCAGAAATCCCCGTTCTGTTTAATAGAGATGCATACCGGGAGTTCAGGGTTGCCAACCCGTAGGCAGCCATTACACATTCAATCTGGATCACGATTCGCTACATTCCTTCAAAACTCTGTTTCTTTCTATCCTACTAGTTATAAATAATTAAAAATACTAAATAAAAATGATAAATAATGGTACTTATAAATAATTCTAGCAAGATAGAAAGAGACAGAGTCTGAGAAGGAAACAGCGGAGCACGATCGAGATCGAATGAATGTGTAACGGCAGCCGAACATTTTAACTGTCAGTTCGAAGTACCAACACCTGAACGTAGGCTTGAATTAAATGAATTGAATAGGTTTGATTAATCGCAGGATTCGCAGGGCTGCAAACCTTACGATCTGTTTAATTTAATAAAATTATGGATTTTTTCGCATTATCGTCTATTTTTGACTTTGACTTGATTTGGCTGGGGGTTCCTTGAATCCACGGGGCCCTGGGCTGAAGCCCAAAAAGCCATATGGTAGATCCGGCCCTGCCGATTATCCTTTGAATAAAAGTACCTAAACCCTTTGTAATAGCAAAACAAATAACAAGTAAGACATGTTTGCATTAAAGTTTCTACCGTTTTTATTGTTATACACTCTGCTTCTAGCAAATCCAAATAGATGTTCTGCAGCATCTAGAAGTATCCATCCAGAATTTATTCTTGCATATTCTGGTGTTCTGTATTTATTTACAAGAGCATAGAATGAAACTGAATCATCATGTATTAAGTTTCTGCAAAAGATAGGCATATCAGTTTGATTAATTAATAGAGTTTGACATCATTACCTACTACAATAGACTTCGTGTTATGATATCATACTGTAATATGTATATCATTGTAGTAACGCCATTTAAGGATTAGAAGCAGAATTTTAGCCATTTTCAACCCCTCGCCCTTTGTCAGCGAAAGTTAGCAAAACTATGGCAAAACTTACCCCCTCCTCCCTCATAAGCTTATGTGAATATTGATATAGTTTTTAGTTTTGTCAAATAATAATGGTAACTCATAAATATTGTATCATTGTTATTAATTTAAGTAGGTATATTACAATGATAGCTAGGCACTTTACAAACAATATTTTTTTCAGAGTGCGAAATAAATTAATAACTATTAGTACAACAAATAACTATTAACTATTACAATAAAATGTTTTACCAAAAAATGTATTCCTACTAAGACTGATTCCTGCCAATTGCTTGTTTGCTGTTGTAATCACTTCGATCACAAATAAAAAACTAGATTCACAATTTTCTATAAAATCTAAACAAATTATTGTCCGAATTGACGTATACGTTTCTAATATCGTATATTTCGTATAGTATTATCGGTAATATTGTGTTAATTTAAAGTAGACCTTACTGTCAAAGCATAAGATTGTAAAAGCTGGTAAAAGATCTTTGCATGACATTGAAACGAAGTTCATTTAAAATGCAATATTACGTTTTGTCCATAAAGCATAATTCAAATACTATATTGTCATTGCTATTTAGGTCATTTTGATATGTTACGTCAAAGCGACAAGGATAAGACATATAACGTCAGGCAATATTTGAAAAATGTGATTACGAATTTAATGAAAAAGAACTATGTAGTTATTACAAGGAAATAATGAACATGTAAATAAAATTATTTTATTTATTTGCCGAAAATAAGAATCTCCTTCTTTTCTAGATGTTCTAGACGAGTTATTTTTAGAATTTAAGAAGGACCACTTTGACATGTTTGCTGTTAGCGTTTTCGACTACTACTAAAACAAAAGTGCACTCAAATACTCATTTGAGTGCACATTTGGTTCGAACGTTTTTGGAATGTTAATTGTGTAACTTGTTTTTTATATATTTGATCGAAATGTAATCATCATTCAAATCGTCTCGCCCCCGTTGTCATCAAAAATAGTAAAGTAAAAACTGTCTATACCTCCTTTTTAATGCCTACTATAAGTAATACTTGAGTGGTTTCTAACACATTATATTGGCTACACTGTATTCAACTCACATTATCATACTCCTAAGAATCTTGAGATCCTGTATATACTCTTTTGTTCGTGTACTTAGTTGATGCCAAACACAATCCAGTTGAGTTTGAAGTATTTTGTGGAATTTTTTGGTAAGGCAATTTTCTGTTGTTATCTCCTAGAATTTAGAATAAACGAACATTATAAAGAAATACTGTATTTTTTTCTACATAATTATAAAAATGTTATAATATATATTTTGGTGTTCTCAATAAAGTATTAAATTACTATTATTATTAAATTATTAAATAATAATAATAGTAATCCCAGTCTGTCTGTAATAATACTGAAACATCTAATAATGGACTACAAACATCCTACACCAAAAAAAACTACCTAGTTTCAGTTTTTTTGGTATCTGTTTATACAAGTAGTTGCTCCTTTGTATCACATCATTTCTTTACCTACATGTATTATTTTCAAGAATTTGTAAGAATATCGCTATGATATATGTTATAAATGATTATCTTTTTAGAATCTGGAATTTACATGTCAATTTTACTGATAACTGTTCAAGTGTACTTAGTTATGTGCTTACTGGTACTTCATATTCTTTCACATGGAACTCCTAATTAGCTACATACACATATTCTCTGTTGATACATTATAAAAATATAAATGACAAAAACAGCATTAATATATTTTTTAAGCTAACAGTAAGTAGGTATTATTTTCAGCAAATTTCTTATAAGTCAAATTTTTTAAAGTAACCTTTCAACTAGTCTCAAATGCACCATTAAGACTAGGTTTTAGAATAGCAGTGAAGCTCTCTATTGATCACTTGTTTTGGACTATGACTACCAAACACTACACATTACGTATCTACATGTTTTTCATTAAATTTTGTGTTTTCTTAATTGTTAAAATTTACTACTAGTTACTATACTTATATAGAATATACGTATATTACCTGCATATCTATGGATCTATTTATTGTTTTCAGTTGCTTAACTGTATAGTTCATGATGTCTAGGAGGCATGCTTGTATGTGATTCATGTTTTTTGTCATTGGTACATGGAGTTCTTCAACTTGGGCTTGTCTACTCTTGAGAGATTTTATGATAGTTCCATGAAATCTTTATTAAGAAATACAATAACATTTAATATATGGCCACTTCATACAGAATGAATAAGATTTACTTCTTTACATTAAATGCAAATACAAAAAAAATGCATTAGAGCGGACCCAGATATCAAGTCGGGGGAGTATATATTCGAAATCTAGTTAGGACAGACTCCAATTCGATTACAATGAGATTAGAAAAATTATCACTAGTAAACCTAGGCCCAGCCCTAGGGTCATGACCCCAATTACCTCCCCCTTGTACATAGACATAGTACATAGTAAGAACCAGCTAGACAAGTTCTTTAATTTTGTTTCTAAAATCCATTATTGATGATGGATCTGTCCAACTGTACAGTGAATTGTCAATTGGAAGAATATGCTAGTTAACTATACTTGAAAGTGATGTGTACATTAGTATTCAAATAATTAAAAAAACCGTGGGAGAAACGTTTGAAATTCATTAAAAAATAACGGAGTTATTACGTAGTTTTAAACTTCAATAGTGGAAACAATGGAGTGTAAGCGGATAATTTTAAAACTTTTAGTATGGGTACTAATTGTTATTGATTGGTCAATTGCAAGTCAAGACGATCTCACCTTGGCCATAAGAATAATTCTGTGACGAAAAGCGCCCGCATTACTTTTTCTACTTGATTATAACCAAAAGTAAAGGATATAGGAGAGTTGGAAAATGCTTTGATAAACCCAGTCTGAAATAAAACATTTGTTTTGTTAATAGTTTTCACTAACATATTTAGGGGGTTAAGTGAGGAAGCATGCTCGTCGCGACCCCTGCCAGCTCTTTTCAGGCTGCAGTTCCTCTCCTGTGCATACCATGCGGGATAACGATTATGATAAATTTAGGGCGTCCCCTGAAAGCAACGTATACCGGTCTGTCCACGCTGTTATGTTTGAGTGAAACCAAACGAAAGGGCAGTGAACTTGCCGACTTGTCCGCAAAAGGCATCGCTTTGTGGTCAGGGGTACCACATGAAGACAGTGGATGCCAAGGGGTAGGCGTTTTACTGTCCTCTCGTTTAGTTAATTGTATGACTGAGTATAGATGTATAAATTCCAGACTGCTTTGGGTGGGGCTTAAGATAGAGTTGACGAGAATTTTTATTTTGGCAGTGTATGCCCCAGTGTCCTCTGTCGGTTTGGGTGAACTAGAGCAGTTTCGGAAGTATATCAGAGAAGTTCTAGCGACGGTTGAAGAGAATGAGAGAATTATTGTGTGTGGAGACACAAATGGATGGGTCGGGACAGCTCGAACAGGAATCGAGACTGTCCTAGACAAGTATGGAGATAAGAGAGTGAATGATGCTGGTAGGATTGTGTTAGAAGTGTGCATGGAAAAGGATCTTTTTGTAGCTAATACCGTATTTGAGCACAAGTACACAAGGGAAAGAAAGGGTGAGAGAAGTGATTGATTTATTCCTTGTGGATAGCAAGCTCAAGAAGCAGGCATAGAGGAGAGAACACAAGAGTGCATAGAGGAGTCGATCTGGGAACTGATCACTTTCTGGTGATAACCAGAATAAGGGTTCCAAACTGCAGCGGTCTGTCGCATCAAAAGCTGGAAACTGCAAGATGCGACCACCAGGACTGAATATGAAAGTATCCGGCAAGCTTGATGATAGATTGAAAGTGATGAGCGAAGATGTTGAAGAATGTCGGTCGAACCTTAGGGATAGCATGATAGAGGCTGCGAAAGAAGTATGTAGAACGAATAAGATTAGGAACGGTAAAAAGCGTGATGAGTGGTGGCATGATGAGGTGAAAGAATCTGTGTATAAGCAAAAGAAAGCATGACGAGACTACCTTGCTACTAAAAATGACTGTGGTATGAAGAATTTGATGAAAGAGAGATAAAAGCTGCAGAAAGTAGAAACGAAAGCACCAGTGAAAGAGAAGCGTGAAAGGTGTAGGGTATTAGACGAAAACAAGATGTCGAACAACTTCGAGGAAATTTCCAAATTATTTTGGAAAGAAATACGCAAGTACCAAAGTGGTAAAGCACTTTTCAGAATGAATAAAGTGCGTTCGAAAGAAAACCATGTTCTGAAGACAAAAGATGTTCTGCAGCGATGGAGTGAATATTATGGAGAAATGTATGAGAGTGGCGACTCCGTTTCTGATACTGAGAGCAATTCTAAACAATTGCCGCAGTCGGGTCAGGGACTGGAGGATGCCATTAGTATGAAAGAGATTGAAAAAGTGATAAGAAGTTTGAAATGTGGAAAAACTGCGGAAAATGATGTGGTGACAGCTGAGATGTTCAAGTATGGTGGTCCTAAGGTTTAGGATACCTTCTGTGCACTGTGCAACCTTTGTTTTCAGAAGGGGGAGGTGCCAGAGGACTGGCTTACCACAGTCATAATGCCTCTCTATAAAGGGAAAAGTTCTCATTTAAACTGTGCGTGCTATAGGCCCATCAGCTTGGTCAGCTTAGCATAACATAACATATCTTCACGCTGTATCCCCAACGGGGTAGTCAGAGAGGACGGAGCGCCAGGAGTCGCGGTCCTTACACAGCTCTTTCGCTTCCTCAAAACACATCATTCTCTTCACACATTTTCGCCTAGGTATGCGAGTGCTTTTGACATTTCCGTCTGCTAACACTCTGGCTATTTGATCTTCATAAGTCAGCCTTGGTCTTCCTTGGCTTCTTTTACCACTCACTTTCGCTCTGTAGATTTTCTTCGTCAGTCTTTCATCACTCATTCTTTCCAAGTGCCCGAACCATCTGAGCATTCCTTTTTTCATTTTTACAATAACACTGTTGTGTAACCCTGTCATACCATGTATCTCATCATTGCTTATCCTGTCCGCAAGTGTGACACCACACATATTTCTGAGAGACCGCATCTCCACAGCATTTATCATCCTTTCACTCGATTTCGGGCATATCCAGGCCTCACTACCGTACAACAAAGTTGGCACCAACACCGCATTGTGGATGGCCATTTTAGCAGTGTTAGATATATTCATACTACCCACTAATGCGGACAGAGCACCGTTCACTTTATTGTCAGCTGCTACCCGTCTCTCCACATCCAAGTCACATCTTCCATCCCTCGAAAACGCACTCCCCTGATACACAATTTCATTCACTTGTTCTAGACATTTTCCATTTACACAAATCACACATTTCGTTTGTACCGCTTCTCTTTCAAACACCAGAACCTTAGTTTTGTTCACATTCATTTGCTTCAACTTCGAGGAAAATTCCAAATTATTTTGGAAAGAAGTACGTAAGTACCGAAGTGGTCCGGCACCTTGTAGAATGAATAAAGTGCGTTCGAAAGAAAACAACCTGCTTACAAATAAAAATGACGTTCTGCAGCGATGGAGTGAATACTATGGAGAACTGTATGGGAGTGGCGACTCCGTCTCTGATACTGAGAGCGATTCTAATGAATTGCCACACTCGGGCCAGGGACTGGAGGATGCCATTAGTATGAAAGAAATTGAGAAAGTGATAAGAAGTTTGAAATGTGGAAAGGCTGCGGGAAATGATGAGGTGACAGCTGAGATGATCAAGTATGGTGGTCCTAGGGTCTGGGATGCCTTCTGTGCACTCTGCAACCTTTGTTGGCAGAAGGGGAGGTTCCAGAGGACTGGTGCACGGCAGTCATAGTACCTATATATAAAGGGAAAGGTTCTTATCTAGACTGTGCGTGCTATAGGGCCATCAGCTTGGTCAGCTCAGCGAGTAAAGTCTATACTAAGGTATTGACTGAACGTATGAAAGGCGTTTCAGAAAGATATTTGTGGGAGGCGCAAGGTGGTTTCAGGAACGGTAGGGATTGTATGGATCAGATTTTCTCGCTTCACGTTATCGTGGGGAGGTTTCTGGCTATAGGTCAGAAAGTTTTCTGCGCTTTCGTGGATCTAGAAAAAGCATTCGATAGAGTAGTGCGGAAGAAATTGTGGAGTCTTCTGCCTGAATATGGCGTGGAGGGCTCCTTACGGCAGGCTGTGAGGTCATTATATCGTGGCCACAGAGCCTGTGTAAGGATAGACGGTGACATGTCGCCCTGGTTTGAAGTCTGTTCTGGTGTCAGATAGGGCTGCGTGATGTCTGCCTGGCTGTTCACAGTGGACAGTTGCCTCCAGAGATTGAAAGGTAATATGAGTAGTATGGGATGTGATGACACAGAAGTAAACTGCCTATTGTACGCTGACGATGCTGTGCTAATAAGCACCATCAGAAGCAGAGTTGCAGACACTAGTCACGTGCATTAAAGAAGAATGTGAAGTGAAAGGATTGAATATGAATGTGAACAAAACCAAAGTTCTGGTGTTTGAAAGAGAAGCAGTACAGACGAAATATAAGATTTGGGTACATGGAAAATGTCTAGAACAACGAATGAAATTGTGTATCTAGGGAGTGCGTCTTCTAGAGATGGAAGATGTGAGTTGGATGTGGAGACGGGTAGCAGCTGGCAATAAAGTGAACAGTGCTTTGTCCGCATTAGTAGATAAGTGTGAATATATCTAACACTTGATCCACAATGCGATGTTGGTGCCAACTTTATTGTACGGTAGTGAGGCCTGGATATGCCCGAAATCGAGTAAAAGTATGATAAATGCAGTAGAAATGCGATCTCTTAGAAATATGTACGGTGTCACCCTTGTGGACAGGATAAGCAATGAAGAGATACGCAGTATGATAGGGTTGCACGACAGCGTTATTGTAAAAATGAAGAAAGGAATGCTTAGATGGTTCAGGCACATAAAAAAATGTGTGATGAAAGACTAACGAAGAAAATCTACAGAGCGAAAGTGAGTGGTAAAAAGAGCCAAAGAAGATCAAAGCTGACTTATGAAAATCAAATAGTCAGGATGTTAGTTGACGGAAATGTAAAAAGCACCCACATACCTTGGGGAAAATGTGTGAGGAGAATGACAAGGTTTGAGGAAGCAAAGGAAGCTTGGCGCTCTGTCCTCTCTGTCTACCCCATTGGGAATACAGCATGAAGATCTGTATGTATGGGCTAACACATCTTATACATTTGTAACATTAATATGTTATAAAAAATAACACAGCAATTCATTGTTTATTAGACATTAGAAACCCAATAGACAATTATAACTGGAATATCAACAAATTTGGAGAATATAATACAATATAACACATTTGTTTTGTTATATATATATGTATATGTTATTTTTAAAGCATACCTTATTTTTCTGTCTGTACAGTCTTAATGCAAATGCCTCCTGGCAGGACTCTAACACTGTGTGAGCTCTAAGAACAATGATACCTGTTATATGAGTCACAGGAACTCGGTTTTTCAATAAATCCACAACTAAAATACGAGTTGATATAAAATGGATACCACCCTCTAAGTAAGCTCTTTCTCTGAAACATTAAGAAATATTTAATAGAAAATTACAGTTTGCAACTTGAAATGATTTATTTTACTTTATGTAAGTATATAAAATATTACCGTTCTACGCCAACATTAGGCAGTGCAACAAAATTAAACTTCTCTGTGAAATATTTCTCCTCATGATCACTACTATTCAATATTAAAACTAAATTTGATGGATCTTTGTAAACCCATAAAAGATTCGCAATAATAGCGTTGTAGTTCAGACCTCTGAAATTTTCAATAGGTACATCTTGTGTGAAATACAATAAAATATTTTTTTTAATTTTAATTTTTTTTCATATTTTCGTAGCAAAAAAAAGTTATTAGGTGCATGGTTTGGTAAGGTTCTACTACATAGATTTTCAACAGGAGCGATATCCCCCCCCGTGCGTTGGAACGGACCCAGAAAGGCGGTAGTGGATCCAGAGGCCAGAGGCAAATAGGGGCGTTGAGACATTTAAAAGGGGTGGTCAAATATATATAAATTCATTATATTTAATATTTTTTATAATGATTTTTTTTTTTACTTTACTTGTAATACTTTGCTTATTAGAAGTTTTCATTAATAAATATTTTATCTAGTTAACATAGCTAAATTATCTTATTGTAATCCCATTAACAAGCATTTCTAAATTAGCATTAGGTATACCTATACCTAATTTGTTTTAGTTCGGAATAGACAAATTGACTCTTTACAACTTGGTTATCAAGCAGTATTCACGCAATTCAATAAGAATATGGGACATTGAAATGACTTTTACTTTTAAGAAATAATTGTATAGTACTTAGCAACCCAGCCTCACATGGTTAGAATTTTTTTTTTAAATAAAATACGGCCCATGTTACTCATTCATAATGTAGCATTCTATAGGTGAAAGATTTTTTGTAATGGGTTAAATAGTTTTTGAGTTTATCCATAACATACTGTTAGTTTCACATTAATTTTAATCACATAAATTACCCACGTGTGATATTTTGTAACATTTTAGTAAGAAGAACGAGGGTAGAATGGATTTCCTGCGTGTAGTGGGGCTGCATAAAAGCCCGATTTTGTTCAATTGTTTAGAAGCCGTCGAATAGTCAAGTACATAATAGTTGTGATGAAGAATTGATAATGTGTCATAGTGATCAGTGCTCCCGTTACATTTCATATTTAACAATACAAACAAAGTTTAGTTCTTTATAATATTATACAGATATAGAAGTGTAGATTTGGTTGCCATTATATTAATTTCTGCTTTATGATTTTGAATAGATAATAACCAAATAAATTAGGTACAATAATATGCAACAATATTTTAATATGCCATTAAAATTAACTATTATGGATTAGGACCTATTCTCTGTACAATATTCTACCCCTCTGTTCCTCGCCCTGTAAACTGTAAATTTGTTTTGTCTCTGGTAAATACTCATTTTGTGTTGTGGCTTGTTTTTTACATTTGTCAGTTTCACTGTAACTGCAATAATTGTGTGTGTGTGTGTGTGACATGTATCCCTTACAAAATCTTATTTGTTTTAGATACCTACATTTGTCTGAATAACAACAGATCAAAAATTTTTAGCATATTTTTTTATCAAACTCCATTATAGTGTCTTTTGCAATGGCATTGGCAGAATTAATGTGTTTATCACATTAGAAGCCATCACTGAAAAGTTGGAAGTTGAAGTTAACTAGGGATTAGAGGGGCGCTGAAATGTTTGTTTCCTTGTAAAGGGGGTGACGGTCCAGAAAAGGTTGGGAATCTATGCTCTACTATATAGATACAAAATTAGGTTGCCTTCACAGACCAGAATGTCTTTCTGAATTTATAATATAAATTCCGGCAGTTTGTTTCACACATCTTAAAAATTATCAATAGTCCCATGTTATTGACTCAGGCAAATGCCTCTAGTAAAAATGGAATAGTTTGTTACTCATAGCACTTCTTTTACTTATCTCTTTATCCATAAAATCCCTAAATTGGAATTAAAATTTGAACGTTTTTAATCATACTGACTTTTTACTTTCTTGTCGTGACAATTATCAAATAAAGTGTACTTTACAGGGATAATTTTCTATGCATAATATTACATTTTCTATAAAGAAAACAATATAGTCGCTACATGTCTTGGCATTTAGCGATAGGGAACGCTTAGCCGAAATAATTCATCTATTCCCTAACAATTCATTAGACAACGCAATATTAGGTTTAGATTACTGTTATTGATAAAATCAGTAATTTTAAAATACTTACTTAGCCATGATAACAAGTGCATCTTTTTCGAAGATATCAATAAAAATTTGTTTTTCAAATTCAAGCAAAGGGTATTTGATGTCAATAGGGACAGTTTCGTTATTACATTCTATTGATTCCATTCCTTTTGTTTGTATTAATTTGCTTGTTAATATTAGATAAACAAATAGTAAGAATCAATATGTATTTTTCTTCTTGCAGAAGCTAAAAGTAGGGATGTGAAAAAATAATCGATTATGGAAATAATCGATTAAGATCGATTTTTTTAAAGTAAAAATCGATTTTAATACGTGTTTTTAACATTACAAATAATCGATTTTTTTTTATAATCAAAAATCAATCGATTATTCATCTGCCACTCTCGACATTAAGTCTGGTCTATAGCCCGAAGCGTGAAGCGAGAACCTGAGTATTGTCCACCGTCAATAACTTCGGCCGCTGATGATGTCGATAATGATGACATTATTTGGGAAACCTACAACAAGCTGTTGGTGGAGACTACGAGAACCAGTCAAAGTTACAGTCAGACATCCGAATTAACCTTGTACATAGCTGCGCCTCTGATAGAATTAAAAGAAGACGCTTTAGAATCCTGGAGAAGCTATGAGGGAGCTTATCCCCAACTGACACAGTTGACATGTAAGCACCTTTTGGTACAGGCTTCTTCGGCTCCAGCAGAGATTGTTCTCGAAAGTTGGCGCCATATTAACAAAGACCAGGAGCCGAAAATTATCCAAACGCTTACCTTAGCTGTTATTCCTGAACTCATTGCCTACGAATTTTTTGTTTTTTTTTATTTGAATAGTTTAATTTTGTTAATTTATGTTGAAAGAAAGAAAAACATTCTAATTTAAATCTATAAGAATGTTGATTATTCTAAAACTTTAATTTGTGTTGATTATTAAAAACTTACTATTTCTGTTCTTTATTTTTAATTAGTAAAACAAGGATTAATATAATTTTTATGACGTTTATTTTGAAATTAATTGACAAATTAGGAAAAAATCGATTAATACAACAAACTCCATTATTTTTATAAAAAATCGATTATTTATTAATCGATCGATTCGATTTATTAATCGAAAAATCGATTATTTATTAATCGATTTTTCATCCTAAAAAAACAATCGATTTTTTATGTAGAATGACACATCTCTAGCTAAAAGTACCATCACAAAGTAGTTTTTTATTTATATTTATTAAGGCATTGGTACCAAGACCATCAGACTAATTAACGTAACTTCTGGAGAAACACTAAATAAGTTCATAGCACTCTTCCAGTAAAGTGATAGTAGGCTTTACTGAAGTTAAAAACGACTTCTTGGAAGAGCGCGAAAACTTCAGCTACACATGTTTATTTAGATCTCTTCCATTCTTTTCACTTACACAGAACTTTAAAATACAATATAGTATCACTTTTGTACTTTAAAACTCCTAAAAATGCAAAAACTAGAAAATCTAAATAAAATGACAACCTGACTTCTCACGTTCCCGCCAAAAAATGCACAAATTAGTAAGAGTATGTCTAAAAGAAAGTGTCTCACCACAGATATCGTCTCACAAAGTAGTACTTTTTTTTTTCTGAGAGGCGAAATGAAATCCCCGTGGACTACCCAGCCGGACTCTACGCCAACTGGGGAGTGTCGGACTCGAACTGACTAAACAAAACTCCTCTGCTGTTAGCCCTAGTGGCTTTTACAGCGTCACAGGTATGGAGGGCGGACCTCGGGCTCAAGGCGTCGCCAGGGGAGATTTCCGCACCTGCGTGCATCTTATCGGACTTCCTATTCGGGTGAGGGCTGGGCCTCTAGTGGACCCGGTCGTAATGTAGTACTATATCACAGATCACTATATTTATAGTAAACTAATAGTCAATAATAGTCACTGTTGTTGTAGTGTTATACACGTGATAGTGGGAATTTTTAGAATTTTTGGTTATTTTTCACGAAATAATCTTTTTTTCGTGTTAAATTGTTGAGCTTTTTATCTTAATTGTTTTATTAAATGTGGTTGTGGTTTGTAATTAGGTAAGTTCTTATTTGTTAACAATGAATTCTATTCCACCTGAACCTCCGGACCCTCCTGATTTGTCGCCGGAAATAATGGAAATTAATCAATCTGCAAATTTATTTCTACAAAACGACAATAACTGAACATCGTCCATTAAAAAGACATTGCGAGATTTTATCTCCGGCATATGTTACCAACAAAAAATACGTGGTAGAACCGTCCATCTCTTCTGAGACAATGTTTGTTTATCTACCGCTTACTGCTGGCCCCAAGTTATATGGACATTCTGATAAAGGACCCTTCATAGTTCACGTGTCTAGAATCGAGCCAGACCCTTCTATAGGCATCACTATCCGCCCAATTCAATTCGGTCAATTTCTCTTTAAGCATAATGTTAAAAATATTGTTTCTGATGGAGTGAAAGGTGTGGGCCGTAACAAGATTTCCGTTGAATTTAAAACAGCAGACGATGCCAATCAATTTATATCTTTTCCGGTTCTCGAAAACAATAAATATAAGGCTATTATTCCTACTTACATTGTTACCAGAATGGGTATTGTTAAAGGTATACCTACGGACCTGGGAATGGAGGAATTTGTAAAATCTTTGTATTTCTCACTAAATTGCGGACTTGTTATCAAAGCGACGTTTCAATAGAAAAGTTACAGTTAATGATTGCGCCAAGTGGGTTCCGACTCAAACTGTTGTTTTAACCTTCCAAGGTCAGGTTCTCCCCCCTAGCGTCTATGCCTTCCACACTTCACTTCCTGTTGACTCATATATATTGCCTACTATCCAATGCTTTAGTTGTTGCAGATTTGGTCATGTTCGTGCACAATGGCGTTTAAAACCTAGGTGTTATCGTTGTGCGCAACCACATTTTGGTGACAGTTCTGAGATTTCTGAACACCAGTCGACCTGCCTCTATTGCTCGGGTAGCCATTTTGCTACCAATAAGTCTTGTCCAGAGCAATCTAGACAGAAATCCATTAAGATGGTAATGTCACAGGACAATATTTCCTACGCTGCGGCACCCACTCAATTTCCTCCAGTTCGCAGAAGTTATGCTGAGACTTCTAAGTCCTTTTCTACAAACGTAATTTTCTCTTCTTCTCCTTAAAAACAACTTCTCTCCCCGCATAACAGATCGTACACCAAAACAATGATACGTTCTCGTCCTTGTACCCCTTTTCGCAGTGGAAAAGGATACGATATAGCAGCCCATCAGGCCATTATCAATAACCCCCCTTCCTCTTTACCTAATGATAGTGCTTTACGTCAATCTTCATCTAATTCAGTGACCCCAAATGATAACCTTTTGGAACTGATAGTGTCTTCGAAAATATTGTCTCGAAAGGCAATGATTGCTTACCGTCCAACGTTGCTAATACATACAACTTGTCAAAATTATCTCTACTATTGGTTGTAATGGATCCAGTAGCACTCCAATGGAATTTATAGAGTATTCGTCCTAACAAACCGGAAATATTTTACCTTATTAATAAATTTAATCTTATCGTTCTTACAATATTTACTAACGGGTCTATGTCGCGTTTATGCTTTAATTAGCTATTCATATCTTATCTATCTTATACGTATCGTTCTTGTTGTTTCGGAGACTTAGTTAGTCCCTGGGACCCATTTCAGAGTTCCAGGTTATTTTTGTCTCCGGGATGACAGGGTTGATATTTATGCTGGTTGTGCTATTCTTATTAAACACTCTGTCCCTTTTTCTCAGATTGCTATTCCCTTTCATTGCCAGGATATTAATGCTGTAACGGTGAGAGTTCTGAATATCACCTTTTTATGTATGTATATTCCTCATCCCCATAACTTTTTAGTCCCTGATATCTCATCCATTTTTTCTTCCCTTCCATCCCCTATAGTTGTTATGGGAGATTTTAATACCCATCATTTATCATAGGGTTCCCACTTCTGCGACAGTTTTTCTCCATACTTGTTAGACCTTCTTGATGATTTTGATCTATGTTTTCTCAACGATGGCTCCCCAACTAGGAGAGTGCGTCCTTCTCAAAATCCCAATAGTGTAGTCGACCTAACTTTGTATTCCCCGTGTCTTGCCTTAGCTATTTCTTGAAGAGTCCTATCTGAATCGTGTGGCAGTGATCATTACCCTATCCTCATTTCTCTCTCATCCAATTCTGCTACTCTGGCACCCCTTCCTCCTCAATTAAATTTCAGACTTACAGCCGCAGACTGGTCTAAATAAACTCTGTCTCTTGACAGCAAATTAAATTCCCTTTTTGTCCCGAATAACAATGAAGATTTATTAAACCTTTACACTAAATTTGTTTCTTATGTATTATCTGCTGCTGATGAGTCTACACAAAAAAAAAGAAAGAAAACACACTCAGGTAGTTTTTCGCCTTCGGTAGGAATTTCGCCTCCATGGTGGGACTTAGAATGCACGAGGATGGTAATATGGTTGTATTCCCGATACATGGAATTACCAAATCGTCATCCCTATTCTAAAACCTGGCAAGGATCCACTCGATCTTAATATCTCTATCCTAACTACTGATATCCGTCAAGTCCTCCTCAACAAGGCTTATTTAGCAAGTGTCTTTCTCGACATTGCCTCAGCATATAATAATGTCTAGGGCATGCAATTATCGAAATGTTCCGATAAACGATAAAAAAAAATTATCGTTTTTTTCCCCGATAAAAACCGAACTTGATTTTTAGTAATGTTTATGTCTGTAAAGGTACCTACCTTGTGTGTTGTAGTCCTGTAATAAACTGTTTATCTATCTATCTATCTATCTACTGCTTCCCCAGTAAATACAGAGGATTGAGGAGGGAGCTTATAATTGAGGATAATTCGAAATTACGGGATCCAAACGGCAGCGCCAACACAACTGATTTTCGATAATTTCAAGGCGTCCGTGTATATTGTTGTCCAGCCGTAAAGTTGTAGAAGCATTGGAAAAACTTTTCTTAATACCAAAGTTTAACAGGACGAAAGGACGGAAAATAAGGATATCAAAAGGAATTGAAAAAAGAGGATTACATGGAAACTGAAAAACCTGTACAGAAAGATGGGAGAAATAAGCAAGGGTTTTTGCTAAGCAAGGCTAATCATCGCTTGGACGATGAAGTTCATTTAAAGAACTCTTAAGAATATTAGGCTTGGAGTGTAAAAGAATCTGTCGCAGCTATTGGTTACGAAGAGAACGTGGAGGATCTACACATTAAACCTGAAGAACATTCACTGGAGAGGATCTCATGGCCCCTAATATTAATCGTAAAGATTTAGATTGGATACGATTCAATTTTTGTAGGGAAGTTTTATTGCAAGGGAAGAAAAGAAATAAGCCATAATCCATGTGACTACGAATTAAATCGTTGTAAATTAATTTTTGAGTGACGGGTGACTTGGTGACTACCCCACCATGTACCTGAGAGAGACCTTAGAATATTAATTAATTTTCTTTTCGCATTTTTGAATAATGAAATTTATATGAGGGACCCCGGACAATCTGGAATCCAGAATAATACCCAGAAATTTGACTGAATTAGCTTGGAGAACTGTTTCATTACCTATGTTTAAAGTAAGGTTGGGAATTACTCTTTTTTTAGTGAAAACAATAGTTTGACTTTTAGCTGCAGCTAAAGAAAGTCCATGATCTAATAGCCAGCAGTCCTGGTAAAAAAGAGCAGAATTCAAGCGGGAAGAAATATCAGAAAGAATCTGGGGCGAAGAATATAATACGATATCATCAGCATATTGTAAAATTTGACAAAAAGAACTAACAGAGCCTTCTAAATCACATGTATAAATACTAAATAAAAAGGACTGAGGACCGATCCCTGAGGGAGACCTTTCCATACTTGTGTAGGGGATATAAGGGAGTTCTGGTGTCTAATTACTATCGACCGGTTTGAAAGCAGATTCAATATGAAACGTACCATCCTCACTGGGATGCTCAGCTGTAGAAACTTATGCCTGAGAACAGGAAGAAGGACGTTATTAGGGCATGCAAACCGATAATTGATAATCGGTTATTTATCGATAATCGGTCCATTTTGAAAAACGATAAATATCGAAAGAAAAATCGATAAATATCGGTATTCGATAAAAAAATATAAAATCATATTAGAATTATTTCCCAATCATTAGAGCTGATTCCGAAATAAAACACCGATTATTCGGGAAGTTGAAAAAAAATACTAACCTAAAAACTGAAAAAATAACATTGCGTAGGTAATGTGTAAATAGTTCGTATTAATTGTGTATCAAATTCTATTCTATTTTTCTATAAATGTATTTTTTTTACATATTTTTATGTACTCTTAGTTCAGTAAATTGTTTTTACATTAAAGTAAAATTAGATAAAATTAAAACTACCTACCTACCTTGTGATCACGATATTATATAAATATAAAATGTATGTATAAGAAAATAATTAATGACTATAATAATTCCAAAATGTTGATTTCAATATTTTGTATTTAATTTAAATCAGAAATACAATCGTTGATTTAAAAAAAAAACTATATTTTTGAAATATTTAAATATTGGGTCCTTACATATGAAATTGGCGTTTTGTACGGGAGGAATATAAAGTCAACTTCTTGGCTGGAAAAAAGTTATATACACGAGAGGCGGTACAAAATACCTTTGAAGAGTTTGTTGCCTCCCGTACACTTGACTTCTTAAAGAAGAGCATTGAAAAATTATCACTGCGCTGGCAGAGATGCATCCATAGAATGGGTGCATGCTTTGATTAATAGATAAAAATTATCTAATCTATCTTAGATAAAATTTGAATAATAAATAAAAAAAAATTATAAAAAAAATACTTTTAAATTTTATATTGTATTGGGTCCTTACATATGAAATTGGCGTTTTGTACGGGAGGAATATAAAGTCAATTTTTTTTTGTAAAGTATATTTAATTAATCAAAGTATGCATCGTTGTTATCTATGCACTTTTGCCATCTCATAGGTAGTTCATTGATCAATTTACTAAAAGAACTATGGGGGCGAGAATCAATAAACTCTTTGAAGGCGGTTTGGACTGCCGCATCGGAGTTGAATTTTTTTCCTTGTAAGAAGTTGTCCAAATTCCGGAAAAAATGGTAATCTGTTGGAGCAAGGTCAGGGGAGTACGGTGGATGTCGCAGACATTCCAATTGTAGCTCATCTAACTTAGTGGTTGTTTGTTGTGCAGTGTGTGGTCTTGCGTTGTCGTGAAGCAGCAGTGGCCTAGAGCGATTGACCAATCTCGGTTGTTTAGCAGCTAGTTCTTCCTTCATGGTTTGCAGTTGCTGACGATAAATATCTGCCGTAATCGTTTGGCCAGATTTTAGAAAGCTGTAGTGAACGACACCGGCGCTAGTCCACCAAACACTCACAAGTAACTTTTTCTGAGGCAATTTTCGTTTAGGACAGGATTTGGCTGGGTCTGCAAGGTTCAGCCATTGCGACGAGCGCTTCCGATTATCGTACAGTATCCACTTTTCATCACAAGTAATGATTCGATTTAAAATCCCTTCATTATTGTGTCGGTTCAGCAAAGTAACACGGCAGTCGACGCGTGTTTGCAAGTTCGATTCACTCAATTCATGAGGTACCCATCGTTCAAGTTTTTTTACTTTCCCGATTTGCTTCAAGTGGATTAATACAGTTTTGTCACTTACCCCGAAGCCTGCAGCTATCTCTGAAGTGCTTTGTGATGGATCCGCTTCCACAATAGCCTTTAATTCTTCCTTTTCCACTTTGGTCTCCGGCCGTCCACGGGGTTGGTTCTGAAGGTCGAAATTTCCAGAACGAAAACGTTAAAACCAAAAACGTACCGTGCTTTCTTTTGCGACATCAGCGCCGTACACATCATTAATCCTTCGAGCTGAGAGCAGTTGACAATCTCACCGCGGATTCAGAAGTGAATTCGACTAATTCGCTTTAGAGAATCGCAGGGCAGTTGTTCTGTAGTCAGTTTGTTGTTACTCTAATGTCAGTGTATCTACTCTATAGTAAAATATGTAATTGAAAATTTCGAGTTCAATTTTTTTGCAAGTTAACAAAAAACGTATGCAATTGTTTAAGGGTGACGCATTAACAATTTAAACTTTATTTAAAGGTTTGACATCTGGCTTGCACTAACTATTTAATAATTAGTGCAAGCGAGAAGCAAGTTCCTTAAATCGAGCTTAAATGGTTGGTGCAAGTTATCCTAAAACTGTTCAGGAAATTTTTTTCATCAAAACTTTTTTTTTGTCGCTGAGACTTTTCACTGACCTAATGGGGACCTATCGGTTAAGGTCGTAACCACTCGCAATTCTTTAGATGGCATACTAACTGTGCGTTGCTAGATGTTACCCCGTTTACAAGTAGTTTATAGGAAGTCTGTGGTTTACACTTACTTTTGTTCATGGTCTACTTCCCTAAAATGTTTTTTAATTGATACTGATAGCTATGTCAGCCAATGCCATAAAAAAAATTCGCCATTTTGTTTATTAATATGACGTGTCTTTGCTTCCGTTTCCTTAAAACTGAGATCGATGCCATGCCAACGCCTGCCATCTTTAATTTTTCATTCTACTTGACTGTTTAGGTAAGTTACGTACTAAGTTTTTGTCGTAGTGCGTATCGCTTTAGTCTTACAATTTTTACAATATTTAACATTTTTGAAAAGTGAAACAATTTCATTTTTCTGGCAGAATGTAAGTAGTAGTAGTAAATTGTTCCTTATTTTAGTATTTTCAGTGAAGCTTGTTCTTAATTACGTTTTTGATTTTCTAGATGCAAATGCAAGGAATGAATAACTTTGGCAATCAGAGAGGTTTTGGGGGTCCACCACAACCCCAAAGACAGGGTGGACGTCGAGGAATTAACAGAGGAGGAGGAGGAGGAGGAGGAGGTTTTCGTAATTCTAGATTTGAACACAATCAAAGAAACCCTAACTTTAACCAAGGAGGTCAACGGCCTAATAATGCGGTAAGTGTATTTGTGAAATGTGCTTGTATAACTGTTTTTTCATTTATTTCCTCTGATTGTAGCATTGACATTGTATTCAATATCACATTGTAGGTTTTCTTGATTTAAATTTATTGCCCAATTGTGTTTCTGTTCTCTGTACATACAACCGCCATTTTGACGGCTTAGCTGCATTGTGGCTTCATGGTATTTGATATTTTCGTACTTGTATATTTATTTTCGGATAGATATATTCGGACTTGGAATAAAAGTCTTAATTTTTGCACTTGTCATTAAATGAGCAGAAAGGTTTTAATAATTTTTTGTCACAGAAATTTAGATTCTATTGGAGATAGTTCTATTTATAGCTATAGTCCATAGATCTATTACTAATAGATATTGCATTGATGTGGCCACTGTAGTCTTTCTCCTTATGACGACTTACGTTTGTCAAACCGGTTTTTGCAGCCTAAAATACTGTTTTCTACTATTATGCCCAAGAGAGTCTATCTCACAAATTTTTTATGTTAATTTTTCACTTGTAAAGTTCAAAAATAATTAAAAAACCTAAAAGCACTACTCTGTGCTATAGTCCCACTTATAATTCCATAGAGTGATTTGACGTTTCCAGGGTAACCAGTTCATGCAAGTTTTTAAATAGAAACTTTAATCATTATTATTAGTCTGTAAGGGTTGCCTCACAGTACCAAAGGTAAAATAGTAAAAGAAGGAAAAATAAAATGTTTATTTGAATTATATAATACATATATTATGAAATAACTATGCTACAAAGCCATGTCAGTACTAAATTAAATGAATTAAATGTTAGGTTAGTCAATCGTTTTAGTTGAATCAATATCGACTCAGTTCTATTACTTGTCAACACCATTTTGTCTGGCCACATTATTTAAAGCTTTGACATATTAAAATGTCAAATCACTATATCAAATTAATATTTAATATTTAGACTATAGTAACATGACAAATCAACATGATGCCCAGAAATTAATTTAACCATTGACGAAATACAATGTGAGAATATTTCATTTTAATGCTGTTCAGCGGGTATGACAAAAAATGCCTTACAGTCAGGTTGGCGTTTATGTGGGAGATAAGTACCAATTTTTGAATATGAGTATCGAAAATTGTATAGTTAACGCTAACAGCAGTCTGTTTGTAAATGTTTCTTTTGCTGCTTAACTATGCATTTTGTGATTTGAGGTTTAATTTAAAATAAAACACTTGTTCATTAGATGCATTCTATATGTGTTAAAAATTATAGTACACTAAAAAATTGAAACCATAACTGCGTAATTATTGTTAATTTTTATTCGTCTTTAGTTGAAAGGCACCATCGCGATTGCGAATGCCACTAGTATGTACCAGACATTGAACTGTAGTTTTTTAAAATTTCCAGTACTTTTTGTGGGTGGACCATCATTTTTTTCTTGCTCACACATATAACACTATAACACTATAACACATATAACACTTATATAATTTAATGCTGCAGCAAGATAATGAACATTTTGTTCTTCAGCTGAATAAATTAATTTTGTCAACCTTTAAAGAAGGATACATGTGCAAGCCTAAGGTAGTGTAGTTATTGAAATAACTCATAAAATGTTTTCTTTTATTTATAATGTAATACAAAGTTTTGCACATTGTAAGCGGTAAATGGCTAAATTTTCTCACCAATATATGAGGTGGGGTCAGGACTATTTAAAATGAACGTTAAATACTGGATAGCACTATAAGTGGACTAAATCTTACAATAATTTCTAAAATAATTTTTTGTACGTATGGTGGTGGTTATATTTGACTTAAAGTATTGTTGGAATAGGGTAGCCATTCATCGAGATCGAGTATATGACCTAACAATTCGATTTTTATTCAGAGTGTGCAGCCTATTGGGAAAAATCAACAGCAGCCCCAACAGCAGTCTCAACAGCAGCCCCAACAACAGCCTCAACAGCAGCCTCAACAGCAACTCCAACAGCAGTCCCAACAACAAGTGCAGAACCAGCCTCAACAAGTACAAAGTCAACAAAAGCAAGATGTTCAACAAGTGGCCCCACCACCACCGCAACAGCAACAACAGAAGCCACAACAACAACAGAAGCCACAACAACAACAGAAACCACCACAACAACAGCAGCAGCAATCACAACAACAGCAGCAACAAAAGTCTCCACAGCAGTTACAACAACCATCACAACTGCCATCAGTACAGAATATTCAAATTAAACAAAATTCTCAGGATCATGAGAGTGTTAATATCGAACCAAAATCCCAGAATCTAATGGATCAAAATCAGCAGAAGGTTGGGTTAATTTCTTTGTAAAAGTTTGTTTTGTTAAAACTGTTTCAAACTGATTTTTTAAACAATACTTTTTATTTTAGAATGTTAATGGAAATTTTGGAGGTGGCAATCGTCAAGGCGGCTCATGGGGTCAAGCTGCACAAGGTAGTAGACTGGGGTTAGGAAATAAACTAGGCCAGAAGCCTAGTGGTGGCGTTGGCGGTGGTATGGTTCGTAATCAACAGCAGCGTAATATGAGGGGACCTCAGGGAGATGTTAAGCCTGCTCAGAGAGAGGTTATTATATTTTCAAAGAAAATTATATTTCGTTGAGTGTATTCAAATAAATACATACTAAAATCTTCTTTTTTGCAGGAACAAATGCTTGCTAACAAATTAAAGGACCTGGTTGGACCAATACTTGATTTACCACCATTAGATCAACAAGAGCTGAAATTCAATGGAAGGAGTCGTTTATACATTGGGAATCTCACTACAGATGTGACTGAAGAAGAAATATTAAGTTTGTTTGCTCCATATGGAGAAACAGCAGAACTTTTCCTTAACAAGGAGAAAAACTTCGGGTTTATTAAATTGGTAAATATCAGCAGACTTATTTTTTTGTTACAATAAAAATATTGTTTTGTTATAGTCTTTGTTTTCTGAAAACAGTTTCTCTAATATTGATTTTATTATTATTATAACAGGATTACAGAGTGAATGCTGAAAAAGCAAAACGTGAACTGGATGGCAAGATGAGAAATGGGAGGACACTCAGAGTGCGATTTGCTCCTCACAACAGTGCAGTTCGAGTGAAGAATCTGCCGCCATTTGTATCTAATGAACTTTTATATAAAGCTTTCGAGATTTTTGGCAAAATTGAGAGAGCTTATGTGAAAGTTGATGAGAGAGGAAAGACTCTAGGAGAGGGCGTTGTCGAATTTGCACGTAAACCTAGTGCTTTGGCTGCCATTCGTAACTGCACTGAGAAATGTTTCTTTTTAACATCGTAAGTGTATTTATTGTTTATTATGTGGATCTAAATGTATGTTTTAAAAAGCTGTTTCTTATAGATTTTACTTTTTCAGATCTCTTCGTCCAGTTATTGTAGAAAACTTTGAGGAGCCAGATGAATTTGATGGGTACCCAGAAAAGAATTTACCAAAGAAACATCCTGAATTTATGAAGGCCCGAGAGGTAAGTGTACAAGTGTAAGGTTATGCATGTCAAGAATATATTGAAATCCTTTGGTTTTATATATTTTAGAATTCATGATAATATTTCATGTTATTATTCGACAGATGGGACCACGTTTTTCTGAACTTAATAGTTTTGAACATGAATATGGGACTAGGTGGAAACAATTGCATGAACTTCATAGACAGAAGGAAGAGGCTCTTAAAAAGGAACTTGCTGTTGAAGAGGAAAAACTAGAAGCTCAAATGGAGTATGCAAAGTATGTTAAAGTAAATAGTATTATAATATGTAACAATTGGGATGCCTATCTTAACCCATATATACATTAGGTCACATGTTCCTATGAAACAAGACTGTCAAATTTATGTAAACCTAGCTCACATCACACTTTTAATATTGTTATTAAAGAATTTATAAAAATATGTCAGTGTAAAAGATGATGCTGAGCCATTGTAACAATAATGGAAGTATAATTCGATAATCTTACTATTTACATATTTAGATTATTTTAATCTTAACTAGATATTGCAGATTAAAACTATGGAATAATTACAATACATATATGTAAGTAAAAAACATCATGAAATCAATAGGAAGCTATGTGAGCTGATTCAAATGATAACTGGATATAAATGTTTCTACCCATATAATACATCTTACATACATATCCTCACCTCATACTGTGTCCCTAATGGGACAGTCAGAGAGGATGGATCGCCAAGTATCGCGGTATTTACATCTTTCGCATCCTCAAATCTCATAATAATAAATCATAATAATGGACAGATATGATGTAGAATACTGTTTGCAGAATATTTTTTCGTAATGCGCCAGACAATATAGACCAATTATGTGGTCTTAAACTAGGGCTTTTCCTGTGCTACGACAACCAGACGACTACTAGGAGCGTCTCCCAGACCTGACAATCTAGAATAGTTCGTTTCTTATTTTGGCCCGACCAGGAATCGAACCCAGAACCTTCCATGCTTGGATGTAATGCCCAAACCACTACGTAATCAAGGTCATCGAGTATTGTTAGCGGCACTTACATGGTGTAAACAAAACATCCTAACGCCGCAAGAGTGTGCAAACTCAACACGTGGTACACGGGACTTTCGTCTCGCCTTTGCCCTGCACACTTATTACCTAACTTCCTTGCGTAAGCCAAATATCGCGTGATATCTGCTGGCAAAACGATAACTTGTATAATGTAATTTGTATAGTGGCGCTATATCTACCGCGAAAAGTGCATTTTGTGATTATGGCACAATAGGCATGTCGTCAATCGTCATACATGATATTAATTTAAATTACAATTAGTCACCGGTCGCGCAATGATCGCGTGGTTGTCGCTGTCGGTTTGTCTGTCAGTTGTCATTTTAATTAAGTTTTGGGAATTTTTGGGAGTTTTAAAGTACAAAAATGATAGTATATTGTGTTTTAAAGTTCTGTATAAGTGAAAAGAATGGAGTAGGTCTAAATAAACATGTGTAGCTGAAGTTCTCGCGCTCTTCCAAGAACTGCTATAAAACTTCAGTAAAGCCTACTATCACTTGACTGGAGGAGTTTTACGATAAGAAAAAACAAATTTACTTGTGATTCTATTAATTAATACGTGACATTGGCAAATGCATTTAACTGTGCGCCATGCCATAAAGAAAGAAAGAAAGAAAAAGGTGGCGTAACATGTCCGGTGTGTGTGTCAGGTATGAGCACGAGACGGAGCTGCTCCGCGAACAGCTGCGGCAGC
Source organism: Zeuzera pyrina (assembly GCA_907165235.1). Classification (NCBI taxonomy): domain Eukaryota; kingdom Metazoa; phylum Arthropoda; class Insecta; order Lepidoptera; family Cossidae; genus Zeuzera; species Zeuzera pyrina. The sequence goes on along the minus strand of OU015625.1, from coordinate 17,497,612 downwards.
GCGAACAGGACCGCGAGCGGCAGAAGCGCAGCTGGGAGCAGGCGGAGCGCGCGGCAGACGAGCGGCGCGAGGCCGAGCGCGCGCAGCTGCTGCGCCAGGAGGAGGAGCTGTCGCAGCGCATGCGCCAGCAAGACGACGAGCTGCGCCGCCGCCAGCAGGAGAACACGCTCTTCGTGCAGGTGACCACTGCCCACTGACACACTATATGACACTACTATATAAACTTTCAAACTTTCGCGTTGCACTATAGAATATATCTAAAACGGGAAATTTAACGCGATTACCTTTTTATGCTGGCTTGACGTTTCGACCGAGTTGCATCGGTCGTGGTCTTAAGCAAACTGTCGCAGCAAGCACACATCTACTACTGACACCACGCCTGTCGACGCTTGACAGCATCTACGCTCGTATAAGTAGCGGCACGAAAATTTTGCGGTGAATGAAATGTGATAGCTGCGCGTGGGTACTCTCATAAACGTATCAGTATCGGTTCATATCAGTGTGGGGTACACAGTACGACTGGAAAGCAAATCAGCGCTTACGAACGATGCACACGCCCTCCCCGCATCCCACTAACTCCCCTGAAATACTCTATTTTCGACTTCTGCGCAATGGTCACCGCTAGACTTTCGTGCTGCTACCTGTACCATCTTTTATTGCAGTCACAGACCAGTAATCTAAACTAATATGATAAAGTTAATCTTTTTAAACTTATCATCTGATTTCAAAAATTCTTCCACCAGTATTTAGAATAAACCTTCAGGATGGATATAGGCTATTATATTATCCTGTTAAATTCCACGCGGGTGAAGTCGCGGATAACAGATCGTGATAATAATAATACTTCAGACAATTACACAAATTGTGTGACCCAAACTAAGCACTAGAGTATTGTACTATGGGTACCACGCAACGAATTGATGGACTCCCAGAAAGGTCCAGGCTCCAAGCCACTTTAGAACAGTTCGTTTCCTAAGTAGACCTGACCTAGTATTGTACCTAGAACCAACTAGGAAGATAGAAGTAGTTCTGCAACCATGCCAACGGGCCTGTTGATCAATAAGTCCTAGACAACGCTGAGGCCACCTGTGACTGCCCATAGTTTAGTAATATGTTACATAAACTGCTACCATGCCAACAAGTCTGCCGCTCCACGATCAAATGTTTAATGTCTCATCTCAATGTGATCAATAAAATCAAGCACTATCCTGCACTGTAAGATTTTTATATATATTTTTAATTTTCAAATTATAAAATTAAAACGTCGTCTATTAGGTTACTGGTCTTTGATCGGAGTATGTGTCTTCTAGTTTCTAGCTAACCTGTTTACACTTGTGCATTTTTCTTATTTTATTAATCAGTACAACTTTGCTTAAAACTTTTCTTAGCCAAAAATTGGCATTTCTAGTCTTTTCTAACCAAGTCGTTAAAAAAATGAACAAGTAGTTGATATTGATTGAAAAATATTACATTTTGACGGAAACAAAAGGAGTAGAATTTAGATTTTATAATCATATCAGTCGAGTAACAGCCCTATTTCTTCTTACAACTTACAGGCGTGGTGTCAGAGCACATATTTACTTAGCTCGGTCCCTAGAATTAGAATCTTTTATTGACATACCAAGTACAGAACATCGAAAAATGTTACTGACTTATAAATGTGAAATATGTTTTACTCGTAAGTACATTATTACTGTTTTTATAGGCACAACGTCTTAACTCCATGTTGGATCGCCAGGAACAAGGCATGTTCGACCAACAGCAGCCAATGGTGAGTAATATTATTTAACAATATTTTACCTTATGATAATATTGAAAATTTTATTATTCTTGTTTGTCATGCACTTGACAATATTTTTTTAATGATCAGAAAAGAATACATTCTTTTATTACGTGCATTAGCCGCTTCATTAAAGAATGAACGTAAAACTATTTCATTCCAAATTCCTCACAGTTTATAGTACCTAATTCTTTACAACTAGATTTAGAAGAGTGAACAAAAAGTGAAATCCGAATGAGTTGAATTGTTTTAAATATTTATAGTATTGTTTTATTTTAGTGTTTTATTTTAGAATAATAACTGCAACTTCACATTAGTTTTATAAATAATTTCTTAATATGATTTTAGAATGTTCTTTTTGTAATATAAAGTTGTACTTAAACTGGGGCGAATCCCGTGCGGGACGCGGGATCACAGTTCGCGCGAATCGCTCGCTCGCTTAGCCGTTCACATTGACGCGACTTCCTGCGAGTCAGTATTTTTTGTTTTTCAATAAAGAAACTTGTCTTTTGATCATAAAGAAGTCATGCTGTTGTTAGCGATAGTAGAAAAAAGACTATCAAGATTCAAAGTATGACATGCAAAATCTTTATAGTTGCATTTCCTACTATAAAAAAAATTTAATAGAAAACAACTTTACTTTTTCTATGGCGATTTGTTATTGAATCGTGATCAGACTTTAATTTATTTCTTATGTTCGGTATAATATGTTGTTATAGTAGTCACAGAAAAAATCGTTTGTTTTAGGGCTCGTAGCCAATGGCAAAAAATGGAACCCTAATAATTTCGTCCAATCCATCTGTCTGGCTGTCCGTATGTCACAGCCATTTTTTTCGGAGACTATTACAATATATTTGTATAGTTAGTACTCAATGATGTAGTGAAATTAAAAAAAAGTAAAATTAGTGGTGGAACTTCATACATATACCAGAGAGATAAAAAATCTAGTACACATAAGCGCGTAGAGTAACTTTAGATAGATCTTCAAAAATTATATAGACGCGCGAGTGAATCAAATCCCGCGTCCCGCGCGGAATTCGCCTTAGTTTGAGCAGAGCTTAAACGTTTTTTTAGTCTAAATTTCATTATTTAAAAATTCGTTCTTTTTTGTCGCGGCTAGCACAAAGTTCGTTTTACGATAATGTTGATTTTACTTGTTTATCACAAGCATTGACTGCTCTAATCGCAATTTATTTATAGTTTCGACTTTCACCTTTCAATGACAATGCAGTGCAATGACATACCATAAAATATAAATATTACTTAACATTATTTTAACCTTACGAGTAATAATCAAACAATATTTTTAACCTTCCGTTAGCAACACAATAAAATATTATAATACATTTAGTACTGAGGGTAATTTCTCTTCTAATAGCTGTATTTCGAAAGAAAATAACATGCGCTATCTTCGTACGCACGCGCGCATGTGGCCGGCCACTTAACTGAATATTATTGATATATCGCCAGCGGTTTACAACAAATACTTATACAATAAACATACAAATTTAAGTATTATAAAAAGTTTTAAATATGGTCTTCTTATTTAATTACGTGATTTCGCAATTACGTACCTAACAATAAAAGAACCTTAAAACTGTTTTCTTTACAATATAGTATGATTTAAGAGTCCACCTATGCAAACTTTGGTGTGTTTGGTGACCTGGATCTCGATATCTAAGAAGACAGAGCGTTAGATATTTAGATACATACAACTTCAACTCTTTAACTTGTAATTCTTCTTAAAATCGATAAAAAACATCCAGAAGAAACCCTGTTTTGCACAAAGATTCAATTGCATCTACGAAATTCTACAGAATTTTGAAATGATTTTTACTAAAATGGATAGGTAATTATAATATCTCAAATCTCTAAGACCAGTTTTTAATTGATAATGTATTTTTGTTGCAAATTACAATTATGCGCAAAACAAATGTTGAGATTTCTGCGCTTTAATGTGATGAAATTGCAACTGTGGGCAAATACAACTTTGTCGTTATAGACATAGGGCGCAGAGGTGATGAACCGATTCGGTTGCACTGGACTGCATAGGCAGACTTAATATAAACATAACATAACATATCTTCACGCTGTATCCCCAACGGGGTAGTCAGAGAGGACGGAGCGCCAGGAGTCGCGGTCCTTACACACCTCTTTCGCTTCCTCAATCTCATCATTCTCCTCACACATTTTCGCCTAGGTATGCGAGTGCTTTTGACTCTTAATATAATAAAGAACAATGACCATTTTCGACCTGTCAAATCCATAAAAGCATTTGTGTTGTTTAATAATGTGACACATATAAAAAAAAGGTAATTTTTTGTTCATTTCGAAATAATAACAGAAATAAAAAATTACAATCTAGAAAAAGTTCAAATGAATTTCTAAAAATGTCCTCGCATACGATTTTTAAGTTTATAAGAACGCAACCATGAAACCTCATCCAATATGGATTGTCAACGTTCTTTTATTGGTATCGAAAATATGACGCTGTTTTTTTGTAATTACTTCAATTATTCTTCAAAATATAATATTTTGATTTGTAAACACTAAACAGATGAGGTGTAATAATATTAAAAGTACGTAATACATTTCATTTTCACAAATAGGCATGCGTGAAAGTCAAGACAATTTGAACTGAGCCGTGAAGCGGAATGTGTAATTTGTATTTTCAAATCGACTATTTCTAATTTCCAAGGAATTTTTGGCGAGATTTTTACATTTATTTTAATTATTTGCGAATTGTTTCTAGTGGATACATGTGTTGTAAAATAAGCGTAGTGTTGCGTCTCAAGTATCTACGCTATTGTGTAATGTGTGGAAATGTTAATAATGTGCTTATTTAGTAGCGCGATATTGGGATATTTTTAGTTGCTTACTCTGCCTCAGCGGATCCTACTAGAAAGACTGCCTCAATATATTTGTCGCCAGTACCTCCGAAAAACATTAAAATTGTATTGCCACTCTCTTCAATGAAATAATATGAAGAATATTAAAATATGTATTCATTATTGAAGACATCGGTCGTATGTATCCTTTTGCCTTCCCTTTCAAGGAAGAATCGCGCAAACAACATCAACAACAATATGTAGGTACTATATATAGTCTGTAACACACTCATAACTTCAAAATTGTTTTTAATGTAACTTATTTTTCCGATTGCCAAATCTTTGGTTCAGGAAATAGTATTAGGTAATATACGGCCCTAATAAATAATCGGTATAAAGCATCTAATAAAAAAAATGAGTGACAGGTAAACAAATGTATGGGCGGTGGTCATTGTTCTTTTAGTAGTTTTTCAGTTTTGACTTCATTGACTTCATAAAATGCAACATCTATGGAATCGTTTTTGTTGCCTGTCCATCTGTTATGGGCATTTTTGTGTGGGTGGCATACCACTATTTGGTAAAATCTTGGATCACTGGGATACTACCCTATTCCACTGGTCCAAGATTTGATCAAATTTTTTTGTCCAAGATTTGATAAACAATTATCACATCTTGGACCAGTGGAATACCGCCCCTAGGCGCTCTTTGTCATGGCAAATTGCTTGGCATAATTGTATTTAGGGATGGCTCAATTACACACGCAACTTACAGAAAGTTTAATTTGTTTGAGGGATGTTAGTGGATAAGTACTTACTAAATATTTTTGAGGTTCCAACTATCAAATTGTTATACTTAATAATCAGAGTTGAGAAATAAAACAACTTTAGTTTTTAGGGTACTTACATTTTTTAAATATGTTTTCCAAAAGACAAACTTTTCTCCAGAATTATGTATTTCAATAAAATTGAATATTTTTAGTTATATTTTATAATAAGTGGGGTTCTTTGATGGCGCCATCACCCATCAGTGACTTGATAAAAGTTTTGATAGACAATTCAGTGGAACAAATCACCCACTATTATAATATACAACTTCAAGATTTTGCGTTGTTCAGACTAGTTGTCTTCGAAATCTGAGTACATTTAATAATGGAATATATAGCGTTTTATTAATCTCGAAAGTGTGGAAAAATCTTTAAACAAAGAATACTGGATTTTTGTAGTAACTTACTCTTTTAAAAACATTGAAGTGATATATGTACTAAATAATATATAAATATTGAACTGATATATAGATCGATTTTCGGTCAACCCTGACCCTAGAAATTAAGTTGCCATCGTTTTGTTTTATGAAATTGAACGTTTCATAATAAATTAAATTTATTGTAATGAAGGAAAAAGTTATCAATGGAGCTGGTTTTTACCGTAGATTTTCATACAATTTGCACTGTAATCAGAACACTGTATGAATCTACATTTTTGGTTTACACAGTAAAATTAAAATAAAGGAAATATTGGTTTAATAAGTGTTATGGGTGCCATGACAACTCAGTTGCTATCCGAAGGTTAATATTATAAATTGTAACTCCTTACTTTGATTTACTCTTCCACTAAAATTAACATTTACTAAGGTACAACTATTTATTACGATTTACAAGTATTTGATTGTTGAGTATAAAGTTATTATTTCTTTTTTATTTTGCAATCATTAGTGGCCAGTCCACTCCATCAGATCTCTATAATATATTTATACTTAGCTGTTTTTAAAGAATTAAAAAAATATTCTCTGTTTTCAGCCATTACGAACGTGTGTTTGTTAGAGTATATTTTTAGTTTGATTGTTTGGGGTTAACTTATTATAAATTGATTATATAATGTCATTATGATTACACCAAAAGTATTTCAACTGTAGAAATATTCAGACTTATGCATATTTTACACAATTATACTAAGAACCACTTAATGATAATTTAGGAAAAGAATGGGATCGTCTCTTACTAGGCCGAACACTAAATAATTTTAATAATGACGGTTCATACTGTTATATTTTTCGACTACTAAATTACTATATGAAAAAATGTTTAACCTTTCGTATAAAATAAAATATTAATATATAAGTTACGTCATACACATATAGCATGTGTGTTTTCGCATTCCTATATTTCAACTACTTACTGTCGTTCATGTACGTAATACTATGTACGACTACGTATTTATTAGACTCGACATTTTAGTAAAAGTCTAGTTACGTATATTCGTAAATTAAAGTTTGTCGTATAAACAACTACATTGCTAAGGGCTGAAATAAAATAATATGAAACTGAAAATTATATAATTATGAAATAATTACGTATAATTATTCGCTATTCTAGTAAAATGAATAAATAGCACGGCCGTGCTTACTTGAATTAATAAAATTAAATTGACAGCGTATTGCCGCACACCATTGCCGCTGATTTATTTCTAAGAATTTAATCCTTTTGGTATAGTTTTATTTGAATCTGTATCAATATGTAAGTAGTAGGGTATGCGAATGGATTGTATATAGTTTCAAGTAAATATAGTTTTAACTAAATATAGTTTTAACTGTAAATGTGTTCTTGTAATTACAAGAACAGACATAATTATGTAATGTAATTATTAGTGACACCTGTGAAAATACATATGACAAAGAAGTAATGACATGGATTGCCTTTTGCAGTCAACAATTGTTTTTCGATAAAAGTATTTAAAAAAATCATGAATATGGTAGAATTTCTTTAGTTCTGCAGATAACTACTCTAGTACTCAGAGCTCGGTTAGAAGCATGGCATGTGAAATATCACATGTGATTTATTTGAAATCCATTTCGAGATACGACGTAGCAAAATCTGAAATTATCGGATTGTTAATATTTTAGCGTTGAGGTTTAGCCTAATAGAAACCCTTGTATTTTCGATATTTCCGTCCGTCTGTATCTCAGTTTTTTCATTGTTTCAACAAATTGCCTCAAAAACAGATACCGAGGAGACTTGAGAAAAAAAAATACTCCCAACTGTAGTAAAACTAAAGTACCGTCTACTGTAGTAACTACTGCATTTATCCTATTGAGTGGAGTGTTATTGTATGGGTCAAAAAATGTTAAAACATTTTTTAAAGTAACAAATGTTTTGAGACTTCTGACTTTATCCCTTCAATCATTGCAGTTAGGTAATATGATTATTTATACTCATACATGAGCTCCATGACCCGCGTGTTCAATATATTTGCCTGGTTTTTTTTATAAATTACCATTGTTCGTTCGTGATAATATGGTCTGTTTGACCAAATATGTATGTACCTGATTTCTCGGTATTCGATATTAACATGTTTGGCCGAATTATTTGTGACTTGGTCATATACCAATGTGTTTGCTACTGACTAAGCACATTCTTCGGTCGAAATTCAGCTATGGATTATTATCAATGCATGCATGCCTTCCTACATTTTACGTTTATAATTATAACATACATACTTTCCTGTCTATTTCGCTATTAAATTAAATTGTAATTAAATATGTGTAGTTATTCGTTTTAACGTTGTCAATTTTTTGCGTTTGGAAAAAAATCTCAGCATCGTATTACATCGTTAATAATTTCCCTAGAAAAAAAGAAAAATTCCCTAAATATACAATAATAATAATAATTAATAATCACATAAGCAGTACGAAAGTTGATAAATACGTCTACCATTGTTTATAATATTGTTTAATTTAAAATTATGCATTAGATAAATTACTATTGGAAAGTATTATGATTGCTCATTTAGGATGGAGGCTACAGAGACCAGTACGACATGGGACGTGGTTATGACAACATGCCGCCGAACCGCGGCTGGGATGGACCCCGTCAAATCGACGATTACCCTAACAAACGCCGTCGGTTTTAAACATTTAGTTCACAGTTAAATGTGTCACAATGACCTCGAAAATAAGTGTCGTAATTTTTTTAATTATCAAGTCTATGGTTAGTTTCAATTAGTAGAGATTTATATTTGACGTCATGGACATGGACTCATCTAATTTTTTTTAAATTATATGATATATACATTTATGTATAGGTACGTTTAGAATTTTTCATTCCGGTTCATTTCCATTACACAAAAATAAGCCCTACAGTTATTGAAATAAAGTATAATAAAAGGGTGATAACACCATGCTGTGTATACTTTGTATCAACCATAGCAATTGAAATATTAATATGAAACTTATTTTTGTGATTTGATAATGAACTGAAAGCAAAAAATCCAGAAAAACATCCTTTGCCTACTACTTGTGCTAACTGTGGACTCGCTTGTTGGCTAAATAGCCGCGTTTTCTATCACTCTTAAAGATTAAGATACTAACTAATGATTTCATTCTAATTAACTATGATTTAGAATTACAATGAAACCGTTATTTTGTATTAATTAACTGTATTTATTATTGTGAGTACTTGCTATTGGTGGCTTTGGTTGAAATTCAATACAAAGATTTTTTATGTTAAATAATATTTCGCTAAAGATACCCGATGAGGAGTATGTATATGATACGGTACGCTAAATGTGTTTTAGTTTTTTTACTAAGTTGAACGGGACTAAATAATATTAAATCATTTTAGAACAACAAAAAAGCAGTATGAATTTGACATTGTCTCCTGTATTTTAAATATGTTTCATATAGTCATTCTCTTGTTTATTAAAAATAGAGAATGCAAATATTATAAATATGAGACTTTTTTTACTTAGAACAATTTTCATGGAGAATGTGCATTTTATTAATTGTACATTGACTGTCACAATTTATTATTGTTACGGCTCCGAAACTTCACCAGTAACTTTTGCAACTTGTTTTCGCTATTGTCTCCCTCTGAATTAATGTAGTTTTATAATTAAATATATGTATATCTGCGTAAGACTGTGAAAAAGAATGACTTGAATGTGAGTAGAACGTCAGTTTTTTTTTAGATTTAATGAAGATCCTTACACAACGCAGCACATTATTTGATTCCATTTAGTATAAATTATTGTACGTAAGAAAGTAAAACACTAATCTTAAAGTATTATAAGTTTATTATTAGAACATTAGAATTGATTAGCGCATACAGTTTAGTTATATTTATAGTATGTACACATAATATACAAAGAGATCAGTGTGCTACATGTGTGAGGAGTTTATTTATTCGAGCATTAAATAACAAATTGAACATTACAAGATATAAGTCTTCATTAATTAATAAATTTACTCTTTATAAAAATACACCTACGCTTTTATTCTTTTATCCCCAATATATAATATAAATGATATGTAATAAATAATAATATACATATTTATGAATTGTATAGAAAGTTACGTAATCCTAAACATCAATATTTCGTTGTGTTTCGTTATAATACATTACCTATTCCATCACTCATTATAAAAAATAATAGATTTTTTACAGACTAACGTGATGTATGATACGATGTTATTTGCTCAGCAAAAGAATATTAAATAATTGTAATTGATATATTATTTACATTGTATAAAACGTTTACTTGACGTAATAATATCTCAGTGCATTTTGTTTATTATTAATTAATTATAAATGATGTACGGATTAACACTCCAGTACACGCGGACGTTAGTGCTCGCGCGTTCTACGTGTATGTAGAACAATTTAATTCTTAAGTTTTTGTAGAAATATTTTATTAATTAAATATACAATTACGTCATATCAAAATATGCTTTTTGACAAACTAAATCAAAGAAACATAAACATTAAGGATTAAATAGGAACTAAATATTAGACTTCTTTGGAAAATTGAAAAAATCAACAAAATTTTGCCACTTTTAATTATAATTTTCATTTTATTTATTGGCTCATATACTCCACCTGATTTTTTTCATTATCATGACACGTAGGACACTAAAGAACCTGGTGTTCTAAACAAATCCACTTCTTACATGCGTAACATTGTTTTTTAGTAGACGTATTCTATTTGGTTCGCTGTTTTCGGAGTTTGACTCTGTATCAATTCCTTCCTGTTCCGTATCCGTATTATGTAGATATTCAAATACACAATCTTCATCTCTAAGCATCTTTTCAGTGTCACTTTCAATTAAATTTTCATCATCTGTACTGATTTCTTGTAACTATCTGTTAATTCTTTGTTGTGAGGTCATTATTCTGAGAAATGACATTACTTAGGTTATGAATAATCTTCTACTCTACAATATATCTCATGGTAAGAGCAACAAGAAACAATAAATATGCTTATAACCAAAAACTAGAAAACAAACTTCCGAAAAAAATGTCATGCGAGTACTCACGCGTTCTACGATCGTAGAAATCGCGCTTTAGCGCCAAACTGCTGACCGCCCCGTGGACACTGTTTATGTTTATTAGTTACTAATGGAGGAATACTGTGAGCGAGTGCATTAGATACCTTCAATTTACGCTTATATTTAACAAAAGGCATGGTTGTTGTACAATGGTAGAACGCGCGTCTACTGGAGTGTTAATGTACGGACATTCTTATTCGACTTGATGGCGGCACCGCTGTGCCCTCAGATAAAGTGCAAAATAGTTATTTACTTTTGTTACTTTACTGTCTTTACGCGGTCCAGCATTGCTCTATCTATCCGTTTCGGACGCGTAATTGACAGCGATCTCGAAATGCTTACTATCCAACAGGAATTAGTTGTTGTAACTTGTCAATCATAAGCGGCGTAAGGAGTTGCAAGCGCTGCGCGCTCTGGGTCACACAATTAGCTTCTTTAGCTAATATTGATATTACGCGCAATTCTCATCGAGCACAGTCTGAGGGAGTATCGGCGACGACGCGAACTAAAAATCCTGTGTTTCAGTCAAACGCACATATTGTTACAGCAGCATTGCTTTACCATATAATGATAGTAAGAGAGTTTGTTAGTAAACAAAGACGAAGTAAACCACGCTGGCAGATTTAAAAAAGGGAGGAATGTGACACCGTCTGTGCGTATCTCGAACTCGGCACCGTTTGAGCTTTAAGCGTTTAACTAAAAAATACCGAAAGTTCAGGCTCAAAACAGAGTGACGCGAATAGGGTTGCCAGACCCAAAAGTAGAAAAGGCAGCTTCTTATTTAGCCGAATATTTAGTCATAAACGTCAGACTACCTTATTTGAAATAAAAATAGAATGAGTAGGGTAATTTCAATTTTTTATTTATAATGAACTAGCTGTTCTCAGCCACACATCACTGTGACTCGGTAGATATTATATTATTATTCGTGAGTTATGGTTTTGTGTTCATACGTCAGTCCCATAGAAAAAAACACTTTCAGTTTTTCCTAAATTTGCCAATTTTGCGGGGAACTCTTTGAAATTTCTTTCCATGAAAGCCTTACTCGGACTTTCAAACTTATTACAAACATGTAAAAAAAATAGGTCCATCCGTTCTTTTTTTATCCTATGTTATTTATGACTTTTTTTATGAGTTCAATCTTAAGCATGCTCAAACAAAATGAACAATCAGTGTATAGCGTTAGCCTTATTATTTGGAAATTATGATAGTGTCTAAATGTTCACTTTTCTTATTGTTTACTCTCCTTTCTAATTTTTTGTCAAAATAAACTGAAAGTTCTCCATTAAACAAAGTAAATAATATCTGGGACGGAAAACAGAGATATGTATTTCTGACTTGTATTAGTTGTGCGTTCTCTACTTCATCGTTAAAAAGCCTAACAAAAACGGCACGCTTATTAAGTAACAGTCAGTATGCGACAGCCAAATATCGCGCGATACATGCTGTCAAAACGACAATTTGTGTAATGTAATTTGTATAGTGGCGCTAAATCTACCGTTAAAAGTGTATTTTACGATCATAGCGCAATAGACACGCAATTGGCATACATGATACCTATTTTTTATTACAATTAGTCACCGGTCGCGTTGTGATCGCATGGATATTGCTGTCTGCAAATGTTTAGGTAATAACTCCGCCGGCCTCATCACCGTAAAATGCACTTTTCATGGTAGATTTAGCGCCTCTATACAAATTATATTAGACAAATTCTCGTTTTGACAGCAAATATCACGCGATATTTGGCTGTCGCATCCTGATTGCATATTGTGCAATAAGTGTGCGGATTGTAATTATTCGGCAGGACACGATCGTAAAAAGCCAGACACCTGGCAACCCTGAAGACACCAACCGAGCCATTCGACTTGAGCAATTTATGGCGATCTATGAGCTGATCCGCTTAGACCTTAAAGTGTACCGCATTCGCAAGTTGATATGCGACTATAAGTCTTTAGATCATGGTCCATGTTCACGTGGGCATGCGTAATAACGTTCAGCTACGTTTTCTGTTTTTCTGTTTTACTCATCTGATGTACTCGTTATGTTGTTACTCTTGAGGCTGGATGTAATGACGATTATTAGTTGTACCTATATAAGATATCGGTTAATAACCAGAAGCATAAACTATTTCAAGTCTTTATTCCAATATAAAGGAAATTCATATGAAACTGAAACATACAATGTCTGTTTTATATTGTTAGTTTTCTTTACATCGTAATAAAGACTATAACAAAATTGTTTGTGTTGCTTAACTAGATTAATACGAACCGACGAAATACGGTTGGTGGAGTATTTTTGTATAATTCATACTTCATTTCGTTGTCATTACCCTGTCCTTGAAGAAGAGAATTTTTTCACATTTTATGTACAACGTGTAACAGTTAACTAGAAAGCTCATACACCCTAACTAAATTAACAGTTTTTATCAGTAGGTATAGATTTAAAAAATGATTTGTATTTTATTAGTATCAGAGAATACAGTTCATAAATTAGTTATATCATTTTCAATTTTTCGCAAAAGCTCGTCTCACGACTCCAAAATGGTGTACCTCATCAATACATGATTTTTTTTTCCAGCTCAGTGTTATACACTCACGTCTTAGTTATATAAATATTCTTAATCTTATTTACATAGCATATTTGTGGATTACTACGACGTAGCGCACTAACCGCTATCAAAACTATGTGATTTTTGTGGTACGATTTGGTGTATGTAATTTTGTGTATGGTCAGCATATAATAGTTTATCGGAACACTAGCGATCCACTCTCGCTTCGCTTCGGTAGAAAGTATTTTTATCAAAATAAAATATGATAATGTAGCTTCTTATTTGTGAAAAATTTTTTGAAATCGGTTCAGTAATTCCAGAGATTATCCCCAACGTACAAACAAACACAGTTTTACCTCTTTATAATATTAGTATAGATAAATGTCTGTTATCACCTTATCACGCACTATGTAAGGTTTATTTTCATTTCTACTAACTAACATTTTAATAAATGTTAATATGGTTTCAGTTAATTGTTACACGTTGTGTACATACATACATATTAGGTGTGACAACATTAGTGGTTCTGACATGCTACCGACGCCCATTTTATCATATTCCATTTTATTTCAGTATTTTTAAAATCCATTTATAGAGACTAATCACTCGCTGCCGGAAATAGCAATTGACCAAGAAATAGCGTCGAAATCTGTTGTAAGTTAATAAAGATAGTAAGTAATCTAATAACTGTTGATATTTGCGAAGAGATATAGAATTATTATTATCTTTATACATTTTACAGGAATCTCTTTCTTGTTGCTGCATCGGATGCTTATTCATTTATCGTATAGTATATAAATCTTTATCAATTTTCTAAGTATATTCTGTATGTATGTCGTTGTCCAAATGTAGAATCGGGCATTGCATGATGTGCTCAGGCATTTTATGAAACCCTGCCGTTTCTTGAAATGATCTATTGTCTAGCCTTTATATATGATGTAATCAAAGAAAAGCCGGGCAAATCAGACATTATGTTATGCCTGGATTTTTTTATATTAACTTCATGATATGATTTGTTGTTTAACCGTCATAATATCACAATGTAGCTAATAAAAAGTCGGGCGGATCGAAAAGAGCAATACGGTTGTCAATATTCCAACTAAAACGTTTCGTTACTTCACAATTTGGCGAGGCATAACGTAAAACAGTTATATTTGACTTCGCTAGTGGCGCTGTCTCCACGCTTTCCACTTTATGTTGCGTGAGTCAATTACACACTGTTTTGCTTAACTACGGGTTATGAAGGCTGTTTACTCGCGCAATATTGTGAAAAAAAAATTGTAAAACAAAAGTGATTGACGAAGAAGTACATTTCAATGAAGCTGTAAGCAAAAGCTATAAGTTTTATGCAATTTTTCTTTACTAATACTTTCAAGAAAGGGTGTTGAAATCGAATTGGTTGTGGGAGATAATATACCCAACTATACAATTTCATAGTTGGGCGAATCTTCAAACGATATGCGTTTAACGATATGGCGGGTATTAGTTGGCCATTTCATGAATTGGTGGCATTTCCCGAAATGCCCAGACAAATTATAATTTGCCCAATTCTACGATCGCACAACGACGTGTATAATGTAGGTAAGCAAGACAAAGTTAACATTAAAAATGATATAATTTATATAGATTTTGAAGAATCTTTCAAATAAATAATTGAAAACATAAAAGTGTAAAAATTTATAAGAAAAAAAAAACGTGGTCGAAGTTGCGGGCAGCACTTGTTTAATCAAAATGTGAATGTGGTCAGATCTATACATTGAAAATATCAAAGACAAATAATTTTGTAGAACTATTTGAAAACAACAGTAAACTAGCAACTAAAAAATTCCATTTACAGGGTTCTATACCCAAATACAGCAAAGGCGGAATCCTTATAGTTTTATCATGTCTCTGTCTGTCCGTATGTTACAGTCAATTTGTTCAGTCATTTTTACATATTATACTGATTTGAAATTGACACGAAGACTTAAACTGGTAGTCTATAACTAAATGAAAAAAAAAACCGGACTTTGGACCTCCTCTTCTACAAGGAAAAGGGGTGGAATATTCTTTTTTAAAACTATCCTTGTTGAGTGGTGGCGGGGCGTATCACGCAGAGGTGGCAAAAATAAAATGAAGATTACTTTGACTTCTATTTTTTATTTTGAAATCAGCATTTACAAAATATTGACAAAGTGACGTTTATTATGTTCCCTAGTAATTTTTTTATCTAACAATCTTAATCTAAAGAAATAACAAATGCCAGTTACAAAAAAGTATAGTTGATCCTTGCTTTCATACAAAATACATTTTGGAGGTAGTTACGAGTACAGTGATCGTGTTTCAAGTTGGAATTAAACTTTAAGTGTCTGAAACTAAGTTGATGCGTGTGTCCAGCACGCTTTTGGCCGATTTGGAAATCTTTGCCTGTCTCTCTGTCTGTCACTTTGTTTACTCGTCAATCATCACACAAAAAATGCTGAACGGATTTTGATGTAACTTAGTATTAGTAATTTTTCTTTGCATGTACTTACCTATAATCGTGTATCGAGTATAGAATATATCTCCACCCATCACAAAGTTTCCGCAGGATCATCGTAAATACGGTGCGAAGCAAATATGGTGACTGGGCGGAGTTTTAATCTAAATGATAAATGCTTTTTAAGATATTTTATAACCGATCTCACAGTAAATAAAGACATTAACACAACAATATCTTTTTTAATTCTACCAAATTGTAAATTCCACGCAGCAGTCGCGCGGGCATTGCTAGTTAAATTAAAAAATATGCCACAATTGAAATATCGTTATTTTTGTATTTGAGACTAGGTCTACTTAAGTGTTATTTTAATATAACTCCTGTTGTATCTACTAACATATTTTAAGAATGCTCGTATTGGTTTCCTTTAAGAAAAACTTGTTAATTTGCTCTTTTCTCCATCTAATTTCCACTTCCTGCTTGATTAGTGATTATCAGCTATAAGATGTTTTTAACATACTTATTGGCGACAAACAAAAACTCTAGACGTGGTTTCTTACTAAGAACGTTAATATATTTTATACCTATATGTGGTTGTATGTTTAGTTGATTCAGTCATGTGCGTCTTTTATATACGCAATATACTATTAAAACAAAGTTCAAAAATACATCAAAATTAAGAGAAATTACGAGATAAGGTTTTGTACCACTAGGGAAAAACTTGCGATAATAATTAAAACGTACTAATATTATTAGTAATGTAAAATGTATTTACTAAAATACTACAACCGAAACGGTTATTTTAGGCATTTTTGTGAATGGATTGACTTATTGGTACTTCAGACTGCTTGTTTAAATATTTGGTGTAGGTAACAACAATTTTTTGTTTTTTTTTTTTTTATTATAAACTGTACATACTTAGCAATGTAATACATAGATTCGTAATGAAAAAACTAAAATTACAGTTAATAGTAGATAGGTATTATTAGAATATTTAAGATTCCTCAGTAAGGTGGTCGAGATTATCTTCATTTAGTATAAATATTAGGTTTGTTTGATTTTAATTTTTAATAGAATTAACGTTATTATGTATGTGAACTAATTTTTTTAGTGTCGCAATTATTTTTTTGGTTTTAATAATTATTTATTATCACTAATTATTATTTATTATTTTAAGTGGTTGTAAAGTACTTTATACCACGAATTTTATTTTCGAAGTTTACGGTATTCAGACCTTTATTTTGGTTATTATCGTGATCATTTTTTTACAACCATCATATACATAAATGATTTACGTATGTTATTATTACAATTTAGAAAATAACCCCTGGACGTCACAGAATAGATGCAAGGTGTGATGAGTGTGTGTTGATTTGAAGTTGATGAACTTTATTTACGTTAGAGAAAAACATTTCCATGTCAATAATTTACCGTATGTAAAACTTGGAATAAATAAATAGAGTTTGATAATGTTTGTGACTTTGCGTGGTCTGATGATGATTATGTATAAATAGTTATTATACTAATTAACCTGAGGCAGAAAGGAGTGTTAACATTTTCGTCGACGTATTGCCAAATTGTACACGATTTAAAATTGTATGGTATGTTGAACGGAAGTAAAGTTAGACGAGGCGAGTGACCGACAATTTGTAGTTGTTATAAAATTATGATCGAGCTGAATGTATGGCTAAGTGAAAAAGATGTCGATGAAATGGTTATGGTAAAGGTAATAAATCATTTACAAAAACTGTAAAGGAGTTTGAAGATTTCGCCGTACTCATCACGCACGATGTAACCTGTATATTATATATATATATCGATTGTGGACACTTATAAGAACAAAAAATAAATTACTAAGTTTGCTATGTCCTAAAGTGTCATGTCACAAAGTTATTTGCAGAAAAAGATCGATATATGAGAACTTCAATAAAAATGAAAAAAAATGCCAGGATAAATTAAATTAAAATAGTTATTTTTGGCTCTGAAAAGTGCACTATAATGTATTGCCAGGCCAGATGAATATAAATTGCCAATACTTATGGAGTTCTTCATATTATACTTACACTGCCCATTATCTCTTCAGTGTGATACTCAACGACATGACAACGTTAGTAAACGTTAGTAAAACGTTAAATCAATCTAGGAATTCTTATTTGAATGCAATATGATTCGTAAAACCATTTAACGAGTAATATTTTGATGGCTATTACATTTTTCGTACATCGATTTTCCTTGCAAATATCTCTGTAACGTGACGTTTTAAAACAACCTTAGTATTTTTTCGTTCGTGTAGGTGTCCCCCATCGATTTATATAGATTTTATAATGGCGCCATAATTTAAAAAAAAGAAGAAAATGGTGGCCATTGAGTATGCCAGGTTTCTAACAATAATCTTCGAACCCCTCTGTGTGTGTAGGTAGGTATATAATTAATTTTACTGATTGTGAGTTTACATTTTGTCATGTTTCCTTTTGGGTAAACTGACTAAATTGTAACTCAGTTTCTAATCGGTCACAACGTACCGAAGTCTCACATTAACGCCATTAGAATTCACATGGATGGAATACATATGAGAGGTTATTTTACATAACCAATACTATCCAATTTTACACCTACAGTTTTCTATTACTGTTTGGTCTCTTTTTTTTCATCTACGATATCAAAACTTATTATCTATTTCACGTTCATAGACTATAAAGACCTTAAAGAATTAAAAATATTCAGACAACATATTCGTTAAGAAAACTTTCAAATGTTGTTTTCTAAAATTATGTGTAATTCCAAATTAGTTTTTCATCTACGTTAATATTTTTCTTATGCCCATATATATAAAAATTACTATAAGTCATAAAAAATACTTCATAAATCCTAAAAGTTTATTGCAATATATTTTTAGGCAATCACAAGGTTCAAGGTTTGAAGCCTGAGGAGAAATCTCAATTGAAATAATGAATCAAACCCTATATCGATTTTAGCTCAGTATTTTGAGCCAAATTTTTTTTTCTCTGTGGATGTTCTTCGAAAAATCTGTTTTTATTAGTTTCAAGGTTATCTTCGTATGTTTTTAGAGAAATATATCAATTTGAGCAATTTAAATCTTATTATTGCTGGGTTAATAAGATACTAGAAATATCGACACTTCGAATACAAACCTCACTAATTTTTTGGCCTTCGTAATGCCTTTTCTATTACTGTTTTATCTAAGTATGAGTTGTTAATCGAATCGTCTAGTTAAAAGTTTCTGCAGAATCACATGAAAAATGTATCGCTTTCAGACTACCAAATCCTGCAGTTTAGCAAGTCATAACATGTTATTCTCAAATAATTTTAGTTTGTCTACTGACAACAAGGTGTGGTTTAAAATTTTTCTATACCAATTTTATATTTATATGCCATGAATGATGGCTATTTTTCCATGTAATGGGTGCTCGTGCCATTGTGTGCAATGTTCAAATATTCTTTCGAATTTGCTGTAATTTCTCGTATTATTTATTGTCTTCTTACATGTTGTGGCATTCTTCTAATTGGGCGTTTATGTGACGTCTAGATCAGTATTCTTAACAAATTTTCCTACACACGAAACAGCCTGATGGAGAAAGAAGAATTATATGTACTCCAGAAGAAACGATTCGGACTAAGATAACTCGTTCCAACGGATCAAACTTGTTTTCTTTACCTTCATATTCATCAGAGAAGATCTGCGCTATATTTATGTCTGAGATCTACGACGTTAAATGCAAGTGGTAAGTTATAAGCAAATGAAAGTGTACCTACTATTTCACTATTATTTTTATCAACATGCGTAAATAAAATAGCAATATCGGTATCAACCGGGGACCGTCTTATATACGATGTTTACTTAGGGTTTTAGTTAAGATTTAACTTTGACTACTTACTTCATTAATGAACGTTATTTTAAAAAGTTTTTAAATGAAATTGTAAGTTGTATCTCTTCTGTCAACGGCAATGTAATATCCAAAACATCACCGTACGTTTCTTAATTTATACTGGAAAAAATGACCATTTACTCCTGTTATAGGTACTTTTAATCGCTGTAAAAATGAATTTAGAGTATTATTTGAAGGAATCCAGGTATTCAACCGTACTCTCTACGGCATTTGGGTATTGTCGGATTTGCTTCAAGTTTATTTTTTCTAATCTCTACCTTCTATAATATTATATTGTTGGGTGACACTCACTATACATATTTTTGCCTAAAAGTTTTTTTAAACGTGATATAATAACGCATTATTTTTGCGTAGTTTATAAAACAATATTTCGAATGTTAACTTTTACATACTTTCTCATATTTCTTCTCTGTATAAAAATTGAATTATTTAAATTAAAGAGATGAACAATATGGCGGATAGGAAATTAGTTTTCTTGTATTGTTTTTTTGTGAACTGTAACAACAAACACCTAATGTCTTTTTGGTGTATTATAGTCACGGTAACAACATATCACCATAAGGTCGCTTGTGTACTACACTGACTTTTACTGTCCGTAATTGGGCGTCAGTCTTCATCTTCCCTCATTGCTGACAGTAAAAGGAATAATTCGCTTGTGCATTTGTCCGTTAAAACTCGGATCGGCGAAGTAAACCTAGTTGCAGTTGCTGGGTGTTTACTTTGTAAGATACACGATATACTACGATGGTTTTCTTGGAATGCTGGTAAAATAAATGCTATATTATGTTGTGTAAAGACGAAGAAGACAAAAACAATTTTGGGTTTATCCCTTATGAGTACCTACTTTATGCAGACTTTGTAGTGTTTTGTGGCCTGGATCTCAATATGTAAGGATACAGAGTTAAATATCGGGATATATAATATGTATGTACGAATACAACTTCAATTCTTTATCTTAAAACCCTTAAACGTGAAAACATTTGGAATATATCTCCGTAAAGAAAAGTCTCGAAAAAACCCTGTTTTGTACAAAGATTCAGTTGGATGTAGGGTTGCCAGTTTTCTTGTTGAGCAAATGAAGGATATTTACTAGGGTACAAAAGAGAGAACAACACACGCAAATAAAGTATTATTTTATTCAACTTGCTATTTTTTTCCATAAGCACGTATGTATTTTTCGTTGCTTTTAGCAACGTCCTACGAATACTTTACCATTCTACATTTAAGATACGTACTGAAATAATTCATTTTTTTAAAAGGGAAAAGATAAATTATTTTCACGTACGTTATTGCTTTATTAAAGAACGTTTGGTCATAATAACGTACAATAATTTACTATGAAGTGCGGGTGGGGTAACCTTAGTTGGATCGCCGAAATTCTGCAGAATTACAAAATAACTTTTAATGCAATAGAAATATCTCGAATCGCTCAAGCCTTTTTTAAAATTGTTATTGCAGTTTTCTTTCTGTGCTAAAATATGGTCAAACCACAATTTAGAAAATCGACCTTATAACTGTCGCCACAAGTCACGAGACATTAGCTCTATAGACTCTAGCAATAGAGTATCTGACAGGCACATTTTACGCAAGTCACGAAAATTGAGGTAGAATGAAGATAAATTTTATATACCTAATTGAATCCCTTCGTAAAAGCCATAGATATGCATGTATGGTTTTGAAATAAGTAAATGTCGTAAATCGTATATCCTTTTCGGCTGCAATTACACTAATTGTATTGTAGTCATTTACGCGTAGTAACTAATACGTATTAAAATAATTATAACGTACTGAAGCCAGACAAACATATATGGTACTTAGGATTTATATCAAAGCGACATGATCGTACTGTGCCATTTAGTATTTCTAACGGCTAATATGAAGTAACTAGCTTAATTTTCAAAATAATGTCCGCTGCTAAATAAGTTATATTCGTTAAGAATACCTTATATTCTAAGGTGAAACAGCAGCCGTATCCCCCTATTATTATTATTGTAACTATTGCTGTTATAAGGCAATTACTAAAAATCTTACCTATCCGCCATTTTGTTTTTTTTTTACTTATTTTGTACAAAATCTATAACTTGAGTTTAGGTTTACAAAATACTGACTGTACTAAGATACTTATTATTATTTACAGTTTGAATCGTTACATCGAATAAACGTAGTCATTGCAAACAGATAATGTTATCACGTATCATTTATTTCGATTATTTTTATAATATAAAAAAATAAAGCATGTTTTGGAATTATTGAGAAATAATAAATTAATTATTTTATTACGTAATCACGTTATGTGTATCTCTTAAAAGCTGAACGATTGTAACATGAACTAATATTTTATTATTGTGTTTACAGGTGTCAGTATTTAGCTAGACGAAAGCCTGACTTTCCACACAGGTAATTAATCTTTTCTTTTTATATCAAATTTAGCTTACATTCCGGCAATCAATTTGGCTCACATTTTATTTAATAACGTGCTTAAAAGATTTTTTATAAGTTTCAAGAAACAGTTGGTAAAGGTTTTTCATTGTGAAATGTAGGATTCACTTTGAAATCATGAGCGTAGCCATGTAAGGTTCTACTCATGACACATTTTACATTAGGATTAAGATGAATGAAAAAAAATGAAATTCAATAAATTTTTGACTTTGAAACCTTGAACTCGTCGTGCAGCAATGAAATGCTGCCGTGAAATGACAATTCAAAGTCTTTGAATTTGTAAACAAAACTTGTGACTCTGTCGTTGCGTTCGCTCAGCATTGAATCGATTATCTAGACTAAATCTCTAGATCTAGAACTACTACTACTAGTCACTACTAGGGAACACGTCGTGTGCGTTTCATTTCGCCCAATACAAATTCACATTAAAATTTATTGTATACGTAATATAATAGGTTCCGTTGATGGCATGGTTTTAAATTCACCTGTAAGGTGATTTTAAACTGTAGATGATATCAAAATTACCTGTAGGTATATGTTGTAGATTAGGTCTTTGTGAGGATTAAAAGGATGTTAGATGTTTTATTTTATTCTTTGTAATATTAATGTACAATTTTATTTTCAGATGGCAAGGAAAAAGGCACAGACCAATAATTGGGCTTGCGACGACTGTCGTCTACAGGTACATTACATACATACATATGAACTGTATCACTAGTATACTGAGACGGTTATTTAGTATATTGAAATGATGATTCATTGCATTTTGTCTTCTTTTCCCGACGGAAACATAGTGACGCATAAAATTCTATCTGAGAATCGATTTCATAAAAACTACAATATTATACTTTTGTCGAAATTAATAGGCGTGTTTATTATTTACAGAGCTAATTGGTGCGGACTATGGGAGCTGATGGGCGATTGTCATGCGGCGAGAGAATGTAGAGAAGTTTAAAATAAAAAAAAGACAATACAAATAATACTTAAATGATATTAAATATCTCATAAAATATTGCCAATAAGGTGACGACGACGATATTGTTAGTCACCTGAATAAATATATGTTTTACATTAGACAATTTTTAAAACCGATTATTCATCTTTGAAATATCTAAATTTACACTTATAGGTATAAGAACATGCATATTAAGTCAGTCCGTCAGTATTACAAAAATTAATGTTTAAAACATAATTTTTGCATTGTTCTGAAAAATTATTTTCGGTATCTGTTTATCGTTCCCATAATGTAAAAATTACAAAATCCAGTGCTGTGGTAACATAAGTTACATAGTAACTGTTGATCGAGTCACCACTATTGAAAATGAAAATGGCGTCCATAAAATTATCTGTTCTCCGCCACGAATGGTGCAAATAGGAATTATTATAAACAATTTTTAATTAGAATTACTTCAAACGCAGATTTTGCAGACTCCTTGTATACTGACAAGTTCACTGACGTAGGTACAAATTATCACTGTATACATGTCAATGTCCAAGTTCCATATTATTTCAATCTGTGATTAAATATTAAGTTTTTGCTATTTGTTTGATACTTAATATAATTATACGCCACCATTATTAATTTGATTCTTTATTGGTTTGGTTACACGTAGCAATTTGTATATAATTTTTGAAGTTAAATTGTATACCTCATTACAAATGAATAGTTATTGAAAGAAGCATTTCAACGTCACAATAAGTGAAGCGATTCAATGATAAATGTTAGAAATACATATGAATTTCAGACTTAAAAGTTTTTTTCTTTCTAATATGTGACATACAGACATTATTCTCACAAAACAGTAAAATTTGACGTTTCGTTATGTATTCACTAGTTCATTACAAAATATGACAGTCAGAGAGAGTTTCAGTGTTCGTTACTATTTGTGTTTAATATGTGTAAAGTATTTCGAATTCACTACATATTGTACGTATACATTGTATATGAACTTTGAGTATACTATTAACGAGGCAAAATTAAGATTATAGGCCAAATCAATATAATAAACTTTGTTTATACCCACAGATAATACTGTAATCTGTAATATCATAGGATATGAATAAAAGGTGAGTTAATTAATATTAACCTGTATGAATGTTTTTATTATAGTTGATTTTTAATGTTTTTGGTAGCGTTCTACCGAAATTTTTTTTTAAAATTGCAACTGAGTTGCGTTTTTTAGTTTGAAGACACGCTCTCCACTCATCCTTAGGGCCAATAATGTTTTTTAACACTGAAAAATCGAACTGAAACCTGTCACACTTGGTTTTATTTTCTATAATTTTTCTAATAATCGTAATACAAAAATGATCAAACTGAGTGTTTGTTATAGCAAATGTCAAAATAACAAATATTTCTGTTGTTACAGATTTGATATTGAAATACATATAGGTAGAAAGGCTGTGTTAATATTTAAGTTCTATATGTATCTATTTTGCACAAATTTTAAAGTAAATTACAGTAATTTGTTCTAAGTATAATTTATTTCTTATAAAAGTTTTGAAAAAAATGTTTTATGATTTGTAATAAATTATTTGAATCTACTATTGTATAGTAACTTTATTTTGTCCCATTATACCCTATATCTATATACATGTGTGTAAATGTTTGTATTATACTACATATTTAGATATTCATTAGTATGTAATTCACAATGTTGCCTAATTATTATTCTTGAATTGCATATTTAGATTCATTTCGCGTGTGAAGATAATAGTCTCCTCTGTCACTGTCTTTTGTTAAATATCCCATATAAGTTGCATTATTTTTACATTCACCATTTTGGAATTTTTCCCAATTTTCACAAGGATATGCTGGAAATCCTGATTCAATAGACTCGACAAAATATTCATGTGATCTCCCATGACTGCAAGCTTCTGGAGAAAAATTGAAAATACCAAATATCAGTTTCACGGGTGTTGTTAACTTTGTTTTAAAAGCTACTAATATCTAAGTGATTATTATAAAGTCGTCTTATTATAAATCTCGCCATGAGAACTGAGGCGAACACAATTCGGAATAGGCTAGTAATTTAGTAACTAAACGTGTGTAACCATATGATTATTTTAGTCGAGTATTTTAGTAAGTAATTTAGTCGAGTCAATCTGTTCTCTTTTTTTTTGGCGAATAGTGCCTCCCACCACATGTCACTGCTCAGTGGTTCATGGACTAAATAAGTGCTATTCTGTCGTTTTAATTAAGTTATTGGCTACCGCAAAAACGTTGTTTCGCTAGACCGCTAGAGCATTGTTTCTCAACCATTTTTATGTCGCGACCCACGAGAAAACCAAGAAGTTAAAAAGTCTTGCGACCCCTTCACCTTAAAATTATAATTGTAATAATATTTTAATTAATAATTTATTTATACGTTTAATTTAAATTTTCAAGGCTCCATTAGCCTTACCATGAGTTTGCGCCGTTGATACTCGATAACGACCGCGTCAAAGTTTTGTATGACGATTCTTAGTTCATTATAGTAACCGCTAGGGGCGCTGCCCAATTCTTCATACAAAGTTTTACGTTGTCGATAGCGAGTATCGACGGCGTTAACTCATGGTAGAAGCACAGGCGATAAAAACGCAAAACCGCGCATAACAAATATAAATTATCGCGCGTGTAAATCGCGCCCGCCTGTCTGAGGGTCTAAAATTACTGTCTAGGCGAGATTTTAATCTGCGTTCTACTTGCACGATCTTGTTAAATTACCCGTGACACGTGGGCTAGACAGGTTCGTACATATGTTAGTTCCTTAGTTATAGAAACAAGGACGCGAGACAGAGTTTCATTGTCATTTACATTTTTAGGGAAGTAGCACAGAGAAGCAAGTACATACAATAACGATTCTATCTCACTCACCCAGTGTTTAATTTTTATAAATAACAGTAAAAAAGTTAAATTAATATTTAATTTTATAACACCACTAAAATTCGTTGCTTTAGTAAACGAATCTTTTTATAGGTCTTTTTTTTAACAAACCGCGACCCCTTTTAATACGCGACCCAACCCTCAAAGATTGCGACCCCCAGTTTGAGAAACTAGGCGCTAGAGGGAAAACAACTAAAATTTAATTCGAAATATAAGTATATAGAACACGAGTATGTATTAGTGGAATATTAATTAATTCACAGCTCCCAGTTTTATGATCAATTCTCGGATCTATCTTTTTTTCATTATCACGCAATTCATTTTCCAACTTTTTAAAAAGCCATTAACATGGATAAACTTTATAGTACTTTATTGCGGTTGGAGCCTGTGCATCTTTTCTTTTTTTTTGTTTGTTTGCGAAACTAACAGCTTTACAAAACACTACTCGCTCGTGTATTTTACACGACCGTAACGCGAACGATTTTTTGTATGGTAGCGAGTATTTTAGTTACTAAATTACTCTCCACTTGCCTTAATGCTCGCGTTGTCCGAACTAGGCATTTTTGTTACTCATCTCGATCTTCGTGGCAAGACTGGTTAAGTAATAATAATATGTATATCTGACGATCTTACCTATTTGTTCTTGTATACCTGCACACCCCGGTTGTTTTGGGCGACCATTGTTTGGATAAAAATCTGCATGACCGTGACTTTCTTTGTAACCCAATATTCCTCCACATGTGTGGATTATATCTACAAATTCTGCGTCACTCTTCTCTAAACGAAAGTCTCTGCCCATGTGAGGTAATTCAAATAGCGGCCTTGCAGGATCTAATCCTATAAATAATTTCTAAAGCACATGTTGCACTTGTATTGGTTATGAATATAGTTAAAAATAAGCAGTTAGACTGTTTCTTACACTTACATTGGATAGTAGAGATATTGCCTATTTTTAATTGATGGCTTCTGTCTCTCGTCAGTTCTAATAAAGCTATAACGCTGTACAATACCTACGATACCACGAGTTGGTGACGTCAAAGTCCGGTAGGGTAATTTCTAGCTGTTACTTCATCTTTACTATTAAATAGAGCTTAAAATTCAATAACTATTTTTCCGACGGAAACGTTTAAATAGGTTCCCAAAATGAGCGTCGTTTACGTCCCTGGGCGACATGTAGACAGCGCTAACCGGCGAACGACACGGTAAAAGTATTATTTATCAACATGCACATGTTCAAACTTAATAATAGTATGTAGATTGTATAACAAGGGAGTAAAATAGTATTTTTATGGCGAGGTGCTATTTCGAGTCCAGAGCGGAGCGAGGGAATCTTAAAGTCGAATCCTGAACGCAGCGAGGGATTCAATCGCTGTACGACGCCTGAGGGAAAACTTTAATTTTATTACCGAGTGATGATTATACTCTACTTTTCATTCCCATCTGTGAGAAAAACAAATGAAAGACGTTATTCAATATGTAAAAGTACAAAAATACATTCTTACAGTGTTATTGTAAAAATGAAGAAAGGAATGCTTAGATGGTTCGGGCACATGGAAAGAATGAGTGATGAAAGACTGACGAAGAAAATATACAGAGCGAAAGTGAGTGGTAAAAGAAGCCAAGGAAGACCAAGGCTGACTTATGAAGATCAAATAGCCAGAGTGTTAGCAGACGGAAATGTCAAAAGCACTCGCATACCTAGGCGAAAATGTGTGAGGAGAATGATGAGAATTGAGGAAGCGAAAGAGGTGTGTAAGGACCGCGACTCCTGGCGCTCCGTCCTCTCTGACTACCCCGTTGGGGATACAGCGTGAAGTTATGTTATGTTATGTTTTATATTGATTGACCCCGCTGGATACCGTTGAGTGCGGACGTGTTATTGGAATATTAATAGTAGTTAATTATTATAATTTATTCTTTGAAAGTATCGAGAAAGTAATAAGAGTGCATAATTTCTTGGCAATTTGACTGTGATTTGTTACTCATACATACATCGGTCCGCATCTTCGCGCTGCGGGTGGGTGAGTGTGTTTCTGTGGGGTTTTGAATCGGTGAAAGCTTAAGTGATATTCATCTGTACTTTAAATGCCAATACAAAGAGTGCAATTTTAACTCTCGATTATCTATTTGTTTTGTATTGAGAGTGTCAACTAAGACTGGACGGCAAGCAAATTCATATGAAATCATCGATCGGTCACCAGATTAGTTGACCTGTCTGTTATTTGCGACAACTCATTTGTTGAATTTTCTGTTTGCCTGGTATCGTGCACAGTTGTGCTGCGTGGTGCACAATATGCCGCTGAAACGTACTCCACCTCCTTCACCCGCAGTTAAGAATGGTGAGAATATGAATAACCCAGTTATTACTATTGCTATGCATATAGCATTGAAGCCGACGACCTATTGTGACTCAGACGCGACTTCCGAAGGCAGTACAAAGACAAATAAGACCACACGTGCAAAAAGAAGATGTGAGACCAAAGATGATAATGAAATAAGAACGCTAAGGGCAGAATTAAGGAGTATGATATCTAATTTATCTGATGTGCTCGAACAACGTTTTGATGAAATTAAAGGCCAATGTTCTGACATGCGTGCCAGTTTACAATTTATGTCTGATAAATATGACACAGTGTTGCAAAAAATTACAGCTTTGGAAGAAGAAAAAATTGGAGACAAGAGATATATTAAGCAACTTGAAGAGAAAGTAGAAATGCTGGAGCGTAAAACAAGATCGGCCGGCCTTGAAATTCGGAATGTACCTAAAAAATCGCAATACCCTGAAAAAAAGGCCGAACTTATTAATGTAGTTAAAAACTTAGCCGCTACGGTCAATATCGATTTACAGGAGCACGAAATTAAGGATATATATCGCATATATACTGAAAAAGATACTATAAAACCTATTATGGTTGATTTCGTAAGCGTTATGAAAAAAGAGACTATTATTTCAGCTATAAAGAAATTTAACAAAGACAGATTAAGAGAGGAAAAATTAAACACAGAACACATTAGAATTCCGGGACCAAAAAAACCTATATTTGTGTCTGAAACTCTTACACTCAAAACTCAAAAACTTTTTTATAATTCGCGTGAGTTTTCCAGAAATAATGCGTATGCTTACTGTTGGACATCAAGAGGAATAGTCTACCTTCGAAAAGCCGCTAACGAACCACTATTACGAATTAATAGTGAAGCTGATCTCAACAAGCTAATAAACAAAGACTGACTGATTATTAGTTCATACCAAATATTCAGAAAAACAGTGTTGTGTGTATGCACATTAATTTTAACACGTAGTTCTTACCATGCATGTTGTAATATTTTCATAATGGTGATAAGACCGTACGCGAGTGAACTTAAGTATATCATAACTTTAAATAGTTACTACAATTCTAACTTAACAATTTACAAATATACTTTATATTACAAATACAAATACCCACATTTACAAATATTTTATGCGACTTACTATAGACGAACCATCCTTTGTAGATGGAAACTGTTAATTACCCACATATTAATACACAATTACAATAACACTAAGTACGCAAATACACATTTTTTAATCTTACAAACATACCCACACAAAATTCTTGTTTATATTATGAACACAAAATATTGCAAATTATATACTTACACCATACTATTAGTCGTGAATGTCTGTTCCTATTGGTTTTCTCTGTTCAATATTATACATAACTACTTTGGTTACCTTAATATGATCTTATTGACACTAATAACAATTCTATCATATACATACAATAATACACATAGCGGATTGTACCTTTATCATGAGGTTAGCACTCTGTTTAATAATGACATTGTTCCCTCTATTTATAAAATTCGATTCCATACAAAATATTTCAAATGATGTTGATTTAATGGAGATATCTAAATCAGATTTCTGTGATATCGATAGTTGCAACACCCTAATTGAAGATCCCAAGTTATACTTAAAAATACTAAATCAAAATATTAGAACCCTGTCTAACATAACCGACGTACAAGTTATGCTGGAAAGGACGAAAGTGATTTGGGATTTTATTATACTTACAGAATGTCGTTTGCGTGATTCAGTATCTAAGCCTATCTTGAATGGATACTGTCTTCATACAACATCTAATAACTTAACACAAAATGAAGGGGTAGCAGTATATGCCAATTCAAAAATCTCAATAGCAGTTGAAGAACCAAACATAGTAGATGGTAATTGCCTTATCATAAAAATTAAATTTGACTTTGCAGTGGTAGCTATCTACAGACCGCCCGGTTACAAAAAAAGTGGATTTATAGAGTCATTAAATAATATTTTAGCGAATTTAAAAAAGTTCAAAAATGTAATATTAACAGGAGACCTAAACATAAATATTAAAGGTCCAGACCTGAGCAACGACGCGATTGAGTATCTTAATCTTCTTGCATTTCATGGTCTACTACCTGCCCATTATTTACCCACACGGCTCAACAGCTGCTTAGATCATGTGATGGTAAAAACCATCCTACAGGCATATACATATGTAGCCCAAACTTCAGTAACTGACCATGACACGGTAATCCTGTATCTAAAATTTCATAAAACAATTGAATATTCTACTACAACTATTACTAAGACTAACTATGAAGGGTTGGCGAAAGATCTAGCTAAAATGGATTTTAAACAAATATATACCCTCACTGATGCGAACGTAGCATTAAACTATCTATTACAACATGTAACAAACTCTATTACATCCAATACAAGATATATTACTCTTTCAAAACGCAAAAGAATAATTAAGCCCTGGATCACGCCAGGACTACTGCGGTGTATGCGACACAGAGATAACTTACATAAAAAATTAAAAAAGGACATTAACAATGTAATAAAAAAGATAGAATATAAGCGATACAGAAACTTCTGTAACAAATTACTAAAAAAGGTTAAAGATGAATATAACAGAACAATCCTAAATCAAGCAAAATCAAATAATAAAAATCTTTGGAGAACTATAAACTCTATAGCTAATAGGAACACAAATAGAACTTCCTCTGATGAACTTATTTCTGCGTACAAAACACCGCATGAAGCAGTCAATAACATTAATATTTTCTTTTCAAACGTTGGCAAGAATATTGCAGAGAAAAACATGCACTTAATAACTAATGACAAATACCCATCACAATCTTGTCAGTCCCTGGTATTGCTCACAACTGATGAGAAGGAAGTAACGTACTTAATCAAATCCTTGAAGAGTGACGCAATGGGATGGGACAATATCTCGCCAAAAATTCTAAAGCAGTTTTCTGACATTATTGTGCCCCCTTTAACATATGTATGTAACCTAGCCCTCAATTCTGGTGTCTTCCCCAAATCATTCAAAAAGTCTATTATAATACCAATACACAAAAGTGGGACTAGAGACTGCGTAAACAACTATCGCCCAATATCGATACTCCCATCTATGTCTAAAATACTTGAACGCATCATCAACAGTAGACTAAATTCTTTTCTTGAAACGAACCGGCTTCTGTCTCCTAACCAATTCGGTTTTAGAACACAATGTTTAACAACAGATGCGGTACATAGCCTTACAGATTATGTGGTGAGAGCCATGGATCGGGGTAAAAAATGTGTCGCGATCTTTCTTGACTTAGCAAAGGCGTTCGACACGGTCTCTATACCCAGATTAACTCGAAAATTGGAAGCTCTAGGAGTTCGTGGTACGCAACTTAAACTATTCAAAAGCTACCTGAATGATCGAACACAGTGCGTAAGAGTGGGGGACTGTGTTAGTGAAGATGAAAATATCATTTATGGTGTTCCGCAGGGTAGTGTCTTAGGCCCTACACTCTTTTTAGCTTACATTAATGACTTATGTGATCTTAATCTCACAAATGGTAAAATTATAGCGTTTGCTGACGACACCGCCTTACTGTTCTCAGCAGACAATTGGCATGACACGCAAAAGTTTGCTCAGGAAGGATTCAACAAAGTAACCACGTGGCTTCAAAATAACCAATTGACTCTAAATTCTGATAAAACTAAGTATATCACGTTCACTATATATGGTCAACCGCCAATCTTGCCCTCTCCAATTATTGCTCACACATGCAATTCGTTAACTTCCATCACTTGCAACTGTCCAAGCCTACAACAAACAAACAGTACAAAGTATCTTGGCGTTCAAATAGATTACAAACTAAATTTTCACGAACACATAAATAACGTCACGGCTAGGACACGGAAATTGATGTGCGTATTCAAAATTTTGAGGAATGTTGCTGACAATAAGACCATGCGACAAGTTTACTTGGCCTTATGCCAATCTATCCAAAGCTATAGCATATTATCATGGGGCGGAGCTACTAAATCCTGGCTTATTAAACTTGAGCGAGCACAACGATCTGTCCTAAAGGTATGTTTTATGTTGCCCTTTCTATTTCCTACTTCTGAGCTATATAAACTTTCTAATGTATTAACCATACGCCAGCTTTTCATCCAATCTATAATACTGAAACAACACGCCTGTCTTCATTATGATCGTAATGCTAACAATACTAATAGACGTAATTATGATGTTTGCCCTACTATGAGGTATCGTACTGAGTTTGCAACAAGATTTATGTGCTTTCTAGGTCCATTCTTATACAATAGACTGAATAAAAACCTAGAAATGTATCGGCATGCGCAAACTACATGTAAAAAAATTATCTCTGACTGGCTATTGAAGCTAAATTATGAACAGACTGAAGCTCTATTCCTCATTATTAGGTAAATTATACGGTGAATAACAATTATATTAATATCCTAATGCGTACACTCACTCATACATACTCACCCTCCTACTCACACACGCACTCACTCACTCACCACTCACACACACACTCACACACTCAAACACTCACTCGCTCACTTGAACATTCACTCACTCAATCACACACACACTCACTCTAACTTGGACAAGACTCTTATGTACTTCAAGTAAGTCAATGTTTATCTGTAGTTATTATTTTCTTGCATTAATTTGGTTTAGATTTAAACTTCAAGTATCATTGTTGAACATCGCTACTGAATTTTCATTGTCTGAATTGGCTTAAAGATAGTGCTCTTTAAACTAAACCCAATAAATTAAGATTAAAGACTAAGGCAACTGTTGTGAACGTAATTACAGGGGTGGAGCCTGGTGTCCTATCATACAGGAAATAATCCTAGTTTAGGCACCAGTCTCCCTAACTAGCTTATTACTAGCCTTAAAGAACTGTAACATTTTTTATTTAAAATCTTTGTAAGCTTTGGGAGAAATAAATGGATACAAATGGATACAAATATTTTAAGTTTTTAATTTCTTTTATTTCTGGCGCGTGGCTACCGCCAGTAACAATTATTATTATCAGTAACAATATTTTCATTTGACTTCTTTGCTCGCAGAACATTAAGGATGAATTCATGTTCTTCATTTAATTACTATTCGATATTTGGCCTATTTTTTGCTATTCGGTCAAATGTCGAATCACTGTTCAAGCTTGAATACCTACTTTATAGCCTAAAACAAAGCAATAACAAAAACGCAGTAAATTAATCACGTAACTTTAAATAGTGAACATACCTATGTACAAGGGCGTCGCCAGGGGGGGGGGGCAGGGGGGGGGGGGGCGTTGCCCCCCTTCTAGAGATCAAATGTAGCTAGACGCAAAGTGACCAAAGTGCGAGCAATTGACTTCCTTACCTATTAATAAATTCCGCATCGCATGACAAAACGTAAATAAATTCACAAGGTTTAATGTATATTGTAGAAAGTATTGAAATATTCAGAATAACATTAAGATTTTGACATCCGTTTTTAAAATCGCCGCCATTTTCATCACGAGTATCGGACTATATCAGATTTGCCAAAACGCAAGGCCATTAAACAGTGTAAAAATATGTAGGTAGGTATGGTGTGTGTGTGCATTGCATTTCTTTCTACGACAGCCGTTCACCAGCATTCACGTTAGTTTTGTATAATTTGTATGCGGCATACCTAAATAAAGTAGAAGTTATTGTTACGAACATACAATTTTAATTGGTTTTGTGGACAATGCCATCTGTAAGTGTTCATAAGAAACACCTACGAGTAGCCAAATACTCTGCTTTGATGGAACCCATTGTCAACGTACTCCAATCTGTAGCTTTGGACGTGGTCAAAGCCTCGGAACACGTTAAAAGGATTTTACTTTTAATTAAAAACCACCGTGAAAATCCGGAAAAAGTGACAGACAAAATTATAAAGGAAGCTACTGTTGTTGCGGAGAAAGTCGGACTGGAGGAGGACATTACATCAATGCCGCGTATTACGGGGAAACAACATCATAGAAGCAATCATCCACCAGAAAGCCCTTCAGAATACTGGAAGAGGTCTTTAGTAATACCATACTTGGATTCAATTATCACCTCCCTTGAAGTACGTTTTGCTGAAGAAAACACGCCATCATTCGCATTATGTAAGTTACACCCGGCGCAGATGCAAAAGATGACAACTGAAAATCTGAAACAAACTTGTGAATCTATTTGCCCAGTTTTATGATTTACCGAACATAAAGAATGAAATCGAACTTTGGCAGCAATTGTGGCACGATAGGCTTAATCTAACAAATCTAACAGTTGTTGATGTCCTAAAAGAAACAAATTCCTTCTTTCCCGAAACGGAAAAAGCATTGAAAATTTTGATCGCTTTACCATGCACGACCTGTACAGTAGAGCGAACCTTTAGCAGCCTCAGAAGACTAAAAACATGGCTAAGAAGCACCATGGCAGAAGATCGCCTTAATGGTCTGGCCATGATGAGTGTACACAGAGCTATAATAAATAAAAACCTAAATAATTTTTATGATAAAGTGGTTGAAAGTTTTGCAAAAAATCCCCGCAGGTTATGTTTTAATTAAATATTATTTTTGTTAAAATAAATAATTATTACTGTGTTTAAAAGTTTGATTTAGTTATTGTGCTGTCGAGGGCTTGTGAAGTTTAATACATTGATATTAGAACCGTTCTTATTACAATCGTCATCGAGGCAAAGACTTCCAAAGTGTAACGCTTCATGCTCTCGGCGTTCATATTTTTTATCTTCCATAATATTGCCCCATTGCCCCCCCTCTTAGTCATAAGCTGGCGACTCCCTTGCCTATGTACATTCTTATATGTACTTCGAAAAAGCGCAATTTTTCGCTTATTTATCTAAAAGATCAAACGAATTGTAACATAACTAAGTAATATTTTTCTAAAAAATCCACAAAAGTTAACAAATGGAACGAAACCTGCATACTTATATGTACCTACTTTAGTCATTACTAATTAATACAAAAACCAATTAAATATTATTATTTGCAAACTAAAATAAAATTAACTTTTTGAAAGTTAAACACAAACGCAAAAACAAATAGACTTTCTTAATTATGATTTAAATTATAAATCATGATGTTAGAGTTGTTATAACCTACACAAACGAAGCACTGCCAAGAATTAACGCGGTTGGCAATGCGTAGTGACAGAGCGGTCCAATCATTGAGCAGGGGGATCATTGTTATAATGCGGTTTGCGCGCCAATTTTGGTACGTGCGTTAATCAGGCCGAATATTGTGGCCGAACGTTCGGCTATTTGGCCACGCTTCTGGCGAAACATTTGTTATTCAGCCTGGGGCTGAATTTACTATTTCTTACGCACTTATCGAAGAACCAAACATCATTTTTCGAATATATGTATAAAAATTCGAAATTCGAATAAAGTATATTTTTCCATTCTCGATGAACGACTTCTGAGTATCGCAGCGGCATGTACCTATCGATGATTCGGTAGATGATACCGCGACGGGAGGATGCCCTGGAATCCTTCGGTATGTGACGACATGTGCATGTGTCGGAAGGCGTCGAACGTGACACCATTATCAAACCCACAAAAAACTCGTTCAAAAGCCGTCCTTTCGAGTGGCTAGTCGAATAGAATCAAATCCGAGCGATCGGTGGTATATCGATGGATACCGGCGGACATCGCGATACTCTAACGAACGCTTGTGGTAATGCAAGGGATTTTTCTTATCAGCACACGCTTGCGGGCAGGCAATTCACCTAGATACTCTCCCCTGCCGTCTACCGGTTTGCGCTAAGAAATACCTACCAGCTTCAATAACAATTGACTAACATGTATTGCTTACCTGTGATTCTGTGTATATTTTCTTCTGAAAACATTCCTGCATATCCCATAATTTGCGCTCCTAAACTATGTCCAATTAAGTGCATATATTTAGATCTTATTTTGTATGTATTTATTAAAGTATTTAGCAGTTTTGCTACTTTTTTCCCCACATATCGAGTACTGAGTGCCGACCATGGATAAATAGGGTTGTTAGATATCTCACTCCAGTCGACGGTAATAACATTTACTTCATATTTTGTCAAGAACTCTGTTTTGATGTTTTGCAGCCATTCAGTTTGGTCGTTTGACAGCCATCCGTGTGTTAATACTTTCAAATCATTGGAAGCATTAAAGAAGGTACTTTTAATCGAAGAGTTACCGTAGGGTATTGTTAAAAGTTCTGGCTCGTCAGCGTTACGTCTAACAACAAAACAAGGAGTTTATTACTTACAAACTTGGTAATTAATTAATATATATGATAATAATATTATAATTAGTAAATACTTATAGTAATTATGTACAATATTTTTTACTCGATTGCCTGCGAAACGCATGGGCGTAAGATAGAGGGGGGGCCGGGTGGGCCGCGCCCTTCCCAGAATGGTTTGATGCTCCAGGATGTTGGGTTAGTGATTCAAAATTTCAATCAAATAATCTGCAACCGACAAACCTACATACTTATATCCTATTTTTTCATTTTTGTCCTTAATGTAAATGAACAAAAACTAACCAAAATTTCACTAAGTTTTCGCTGTGCGCTGGTCCGGCGTATTACACATAGCACTCTAATGACACTGCGTTTTTATTATATACACGAAATAATGAAATATTTACAAATAACACTAATTATCCGGTATAGTACAGCAAAAGTTATTTTTGTCTAACGTTTTGTTTTTAGTTTGTAGTGTTACCTAAAGGTTGACCATGTTCCTAGATCTAATACATCAAATCAAATCAAGATCAAATAATAAATCAGTTCACTCCAATTATGTGAGTGATACGGTTCATTCGAAATGTAAGACAAAATAATAACTGAAGAATATTATTGTTTAGATACATACATACATTAAGCTGTAGTTAGAGTCAAAGCGGGGTAGACAGAGAGGATGGAGCGCCAAGCCTCGCGGTTCTTACATACTTCTTTCGCTTCCTCAAATCTCATAATTCTCCTCACACATTTTCGCCTAGGTATATGAATGCTTTTGACCTTTCCGTCTGCTAACACTCTGGCTATTTGATCTTCATAAGTCAGTCTTGGTCTTCTTGGCTTCTTTTACCATTCACTTTCGCTCTGTAGATTTTATTCGTCAGTCTTTCATCACTCATTCTTTTTATGTGCCCGAATCATCTAAGCATTCCTTTCTTCGTTTAGATATATTCACATTGCCTACCTCGACCGACCCCTCGCAGTGTTGCGACAGCGAGGTCGGGGTCGCATGTATGGACGACCGAGGGGTTATTACCTAAAAATTTGCAGACAGCGACAGCCACGCGATCACTGTGCGACCGGTGATTAATTGTTATAAAAAATTAGTACCATGTATGACGATTGCGTATCTATTATTCTATGAACGTAAAATGCACTTTTCGCAGTAGATTTAGCGCCACTATGCAAATTACAATACACAAATTCTCGTTTTGACAGCAGATATCGCGCGATATAGGCTGTCGCATGCTGTCTGCAAGTTACGTAATTACCAGAGAAGACCATAGTCTTATTTTCTGGCTTGGGTCACACCCGAACAGGTAGGCAAACTGTTTTATCCCCGCCCTTATTATTAAAATGTTACGAAATTGTAACAGGTGGCTAATTAATGTTATTAAAATTGACGTGATGCTAACACCAGGTATTGAGATAAAGGTCATTACCTAGTGTACAGATGGAAGTATGCGTCTCCGAAAATCAAACCTCGAGTGTCACTTCGTAATGTAGAAAAGTTCATCACGTGCGTCGTACCGTTGTCGTCAACGAAATATAGCCATTCATTACCATATTCTGATTCATATCGGTTCTCATAGTCATCTGCCTCTATATAAATAACTAAAAAAATAATATTCGACATTGTGACAAATAAATTTCACTAGAATATAGTCTGTTTAATCTACTTTACCAACCTAGTAAACAAATTAAGCTTTTTTTGAGTAGTAATGATTTCGGTGACATAATTATATAAACGGTCTATGCTACTAAAGGTTAAAATGCATTTTAACGAAATGTAATGCACTACCTAAAAACTGAAGTTAAGTTGTGTAATTTACATAGATACATATATTTGCTTTATGTCAAACAACGAACAAGTAATTGGTTCCATTTGCGAATTATAACCATATGTAGTTATAACTATACAGTATTTTCTCTTCCGCTGACAATCATGAATAACAATTTTAACGAATAGGTATGTATGTACCTGTAGTTTAAAATTAGGTAGGCATGTAAATTTCAATCTCCACAAAGTATGTACCTATACTTTATATTGACTGCGGTGAGTAAAAACCGTGTTAGCAATTTAACTTAACAAGAATGAATGAAACAAATGGTTTACAATTATTTAGATTGAGAATTATATGAGAAAATAAAACAAGACTTGGAAATATTCTTAACAAACAAATATGTATGAAAATATGCATGGTTGGCATGGCATGCATATGCATGGTTGGCATGGCATGCATATGCATGGTTGGCATGATGTTCTATTGGCCGCTTTTATAATTTTCCGCCGCAGTTGTATGGAGACGCTTTTATAATTCTGTGCACGATAACGTGAAAAACCATGGATGTTGAAAAAGCGTCTTTATCGTCGACATAATAGGGATACTTACCTATTGAATTTCGGATAGTAAGAACGTGACGATAAAAACGCGCAACGATACATTATACATTCTGTCAAGAAAGTATCGGGAATGGATGATTTGTTTATGGTTCCAAATTCAATTTTTTATTTTTTTTTGTTGTTGTTAGATTGACACAACTGTTTTCCATTTTGACGCGAAGTTTGAGTTGCATATGTTATTTCGATTAAATACAGTGCTGTTTTTAGTTATATCATTCTAGTGTATATTGCGAATTTCATAATGGACAAAAACATCGAACAAAGAGTTTGTCTTACATTTTGCATCGCCAATGGAATTTCGTGTCGGAGTCACTGAAAATGTTACAGAAGGCTTACGGTGAATCGAATTTATCAAAAACACGTGCTTATGAGTGGTACAAAAGCGTTCAAAAGCGGTCGAGATGTGATGGAAGATTTGCCTCGCTCTAGTAGGCCATCAACGTCTGCAACTGAAGTTAACATCGCAAAAGTGAAGGAAATAGTGACGGAAAATCCTCATTCAAGTTTGAGAGAGATAGCTGCCGAACTTTCTGGGTCTCACGAGTCGATCCCTACCATTTTAAATAATCACTTGGGTATGAAACATGTTGCCGCTCGACTAGTCCCAAAAGACCTGAATTTTCTCCAAAAACTCAATCGCATAAGAGTCGCTGAGGACATGCTAGAACAAGTCAATTCCGATCCAACATTCATGAAACGCATTGTTACTGGTGACGAGACGTGGGTTTATGAGTTTGACATGCAAACTAGTCAACAAGCTTCGGAGTGGCGCCTTCCAACTGAACCGAAACCGAAAAAACCACGCCAAAAGTCGATCAAAAGTCAAAGTCATGTTGACTGTTTTCTTTAACTATCGCGGTGTTGTACACTCGGAATTCTTGCCGGAAGGTCAAACGGTAAATAAAGAATATTATTTGGGCGTTATGCGGCGTTTAAGAAAGCAAATTCGGCGAAAAAGATCAGATTTGTGGAAAGAAAATTCTTGGATTTTGCACCACGATAATGCGCCTTCGCACAAGGCCATCATTGTGAACGAATTTTTGACCAAAAACAACAATACCATCGAGCAACCACCTTATTCACCAGATATGGCTCCAGCCGACTTCTTTCTTTTTCCTAAACTCAAATTACCACTTCGTGGCACCCGTTTTCATTCGGTAGAAGACATAAAGGAGAATTTGCGGCAAGCACTGAACTCAATTTCGGAAAAGCGTTTAAAAAATATTTTGATGGTTGGATTATTTGTTGGCGTAAGTGTATTGTTTCTGAAGGAGCATACTTTGAATGTGATAAAATAAATTTGGATGAATAACTAACATTTCGTGTATTATTGATCTTTTCCCGATACTTTCTTGACAGAGTGTAAAAGCGCCCATTGACTGGCGACGGCCACGGCACGGCGAAGCATGATATACCTGGGGGTCTAGACAAGTGCCTCAATTGGCGTAAACGCTAGTAGAATAGAATGACAAATACGACGTGCTTTAGCATCACTAATTTTAAATTGGTACGTTATTATCGTTATTGTAACGTTATTAACTTTCTATTAAATTAAACGAAACGTAGTCGTGTGAAATCGCCGTATAAAATGTAACCAAATGGCGTGGGCGACCTGTGGGGCGACCGCCGACGGTATCGTGCCTGCGGAGTGCGAGCGCCTCGCAAAAAAGTGTTTCAAGTTGTTAAAAATGTAGTTATTTAGTTATCCGTATTTATTTCCGTACGAGTGTTGTAGCATATTCATAAAATTAGTGTATAATTATTGTTACTAGTGTATAATTCAGCTCATTCAATTTAACATTTTCTTCCTGAGCGGAAAATGAAATAGGCCTCCCAAAGCTGTTGTCTCTGACGTTCACGTTTCTTCTAGAGCCGCCACTGGGTGGATTTAACTGAAATAAACATATTATTATTTACTAGCCGTGCCCTATTTTATGGGCTTTAAAGATAAAAATCCCATAGAAAAAAGTACATAGTCAGTTTTTTCCCAATTTTCCCGGCTAATTTTCTAATTTTTTTTCCATAAAAACCTATTACACAGATTATATCAGACGCATGTAAACAAAAAAATTGCGAAATCGTTGTAGCCGTTCTCAACTTTTGCGCTTAGCAACGAACATTTTTTCTTATTTTATAATAATGGTGTCCCAATGTGATATCGTAACTCTTATTGAGTTTTTTTTTATTTCATATAAGTGGCTGTGCAGGCGGGTTATTCACAAACGTCGGAAACTCAACTTTCCGTATCCGACAGGAAACTTCTCCACGATTTTGTCTATACGCGATTATCAAATCCGAAGTTGTATTATATTTATATTATATATATATATCATATTATTTATAGTGGTACTCACAAATCCAAGCCATCAGATTGAATTTATGCTTTTCGACGATCGGCCTTTCCGCCACGGAAAGTTTCCGACGTTTGTGAATAACCCCCCAGGTCTCACCAGACCTGTATCACTGCAACAAAAATTGTCTATTGTGATCGCCACTGTGTTACAAAACACTACCAAGTCCCACTGTAGTCAAAAACTGCAAGGTATATTTCTTGGAGTGATATACTGAATCTCCTCCGGACTCGGAAAATACTGGCTCAGGCAGGATCGACGAGTGCGCATCAGTGGTCCGCAGTCACACAAAATGTGCATAGGCGTTTCATCCGTCTCTTGGCAGTACCGGCACATTCTTGTGTCGGAGAGTCCCATATTAGTATGGGGCTTATAAACCACGAAAGTAATTAAATCCACAAATACACAATGTACTATGCTAGAGTACATTTGAATTTCGCGCCACAAGGCAAAACGGCAAGCAGGGGCACGCCATTGGCCGGAACATAGCCGCCACTTGTCGCCCCATCTCATACGCCTAATTAAGACGTGACTGAGGTCTGCTATAGGAGAAGAAAGGTTCTTAAGCACTACCCTTCTCCAAATAGAAAACATCTAAAATCTAAAAAAAATATTATACGTAGTAGTATCTACCTATTGGCTCTTTAAATTTATGATAAGTTGTAATATAAATAGTAGTAATAGTAGTAGTAAAATAATAGACCAACCGTCGTCCCGTCGGAGGACCGCTAAGTTTTCGTACTTTTTCATTTTTAATTGCATTCTCTTTTTACCTTATTTACTTAGCAGTCCCCCGACTCGAAAACGATTGGATATATTACTACAACTATTTATATTACCATTTATCATACACTTAAAGGGCCAGTAGGTACATGGGTATAATATTATTTTTTTACTTTTCAGATGTTTTTTATTTGAGTCGGGTGTTTTTTAAGTTTTTAATTTAACTTTTATTTCATGCTTTTTAAAAACGCTGCGATCGACACTACCATATTCCCACA
Organism: Zeuzera pyrina; assembly: GCA_907165235.1. NCBI lineage: Eukaryota > Metazoa > Arthropoda > Insecta > Lepidoptera > Cossidae > Zeuzera > Zeuzera pyrina. Next base: position 17,455,134 of record OU015625.1, on the reverse strand, counting down.
TTCACACAAATACTTTCCGGGACTTTAATATAATAATATTAGTTATTTTTTTTATACTCTTTCCTGCTCCATCATCAGACCCTGATCACCATCTATCTATCTATAACCTATTCATTGAGACCATTCCAATATGCCCAAACACGATACTTTTACTGTAAATCGGTAAGGATTTGGGTATCCTGTTGATTCCAGATGATACTGCAGCATCAAGTTAAAGTTACCATATTATTGTAATATCATTGAAGTCACAGGATACTAAATTTTGAATCGATCAGATCAGTAGAAGTTGTTCGCATCTGTTCCATAACTAGAAAAGTGCTAATGATCTTCAAATGGCTGAATAGATATATTCTTGAATTATAGCTAAGAACACTTGATCAAGTCAATTTTCAAACAAAAAAAATTAAATCAAAATCGGTTCATCCGTTTAGATGCCATGTTGCCACAGCAAACACGATACACGAGAAACATATAACACCCCTTTTTTTTGCGTCGGGGTTAAAAATAATTACGTCAAGGAAAACGTTACGCCAGAAAAGGTTTTAAACAGTTTTGCAGAGAAGAAATGTAAATTAAAGTTGTTTTAAATAATTTATTAATTAAAAGTAGTATTCTACTTTTGTAATCAATCGAAATAAACACGAGTCATGAAACTTAAAGAATAATAATTAAGTTAACTACATTCCGAAAATTGAAATTACTCTTAGTGCGTACGGTCAGCATCAAACAGATATAGGTGGTATACTATTATACTTTGTGGCTTTAACGCTTTTGATAAATTCAAACACGTAAAACATGGTGTTACAGCGACAAGGTACATAAGAAGTGTAAATATTTTTATGAATATAATTATGATGCTAATCCTAATCGTGTTCACTGACTGTACATTGGGCGTCGACTCGGCTTCATCGGCCATCGCATTTCAGGCAAATCAGTGATTTCAGGGGTCAGGCCCCTGGAAAATATCCCTAAAAAGCACCCGTTTGTATAACTAAACCGTTTTACACATTTTTAAGGAAGAATGTAGTGGGGAAGCAGTGCCTACTACTTACAGTACCTACCTATGGTCTATTGAGGCATTAAGTGTTTATTATCTTTGGTTTATTAAATATTATTGTTTTAATATATTTTTGTACTTATATTTCAAAAGCACTTATTGTTGACTATACGAATTGTTGACTAAGAATAACTTTTAAATGTAAAAAATAAAATTTTATGCAACAGCTATTACATAAACTTACCATTTAGATTCAAAAAGGATAGATTTCTCTGGGATTTTCTCTTTCCCGTAACATTTTCCTATTAGGATTTTTACTATAGGATAGATGTGTACCTGTTAAAAGATGTTATGATCATAGAGTTATGACAATCTTACTAAAACTAATGTGTTTTCTTGTAAATATTAGAGGTTAAAGTATGAAATTGCCGTTTCGTACCTACTAAAAAATTAAAACAATTTGTTTTTGTAGAATGAGATATATTTATTTAATTAAAGTATTTACCCTCGTTTTTGCCATCTAATCGGAAGATTACTTAAACCTTAGCGATAGAATTCTGGGTACCTGGACTCCACAAACTGTGTGAAGACGTTGCTCTCTTTATAGGTTAGAATTATTAGAAGTTTTCATTTAAGTAGATAAATGTCAAGGCGTTATTATTTTGTTTACTTTATATATTTTTTTTGAATTTATTAAATATTAAAAAAAAAACGGTGTAGAACAGATTTTATACTGCTTCCTAGGAAGAAGATTTATCCGTGCAAAAAATTGACAAAATTGTGGAAAAAATGGTAGTCCGTTGGGGCGAAGTCTGGCGAATATGGAGGATGGCAGATGGTTTTTAACTTTTTAACTGCATGTCTTGTAGTGTTAAATTTGTTTCTCGAGCAGAGTGAAGTCTTGCGTTATCATGGAGCAATAATGGTGAAGATCGATTGACGAGTTGGGGCTGTTTCGCTGCGAGCTTTGCCATCATTGTTTAGAGTTCTGCGCAGTAGATATCTGCTGTATTACTTGATCGGATCTGAGGAAGCTAAGGGCATTGATGTGATGTTTGATGTAGGGTCAGCCATTGCGTTGTTCGCCGGGTATTATCGTAAAGAATCCATTTTTTGTCACACGTCACAATTCGATACAAATTCGTCATTTCTGTGCCGGCTTAACAAAGTAAGATAAGTTCCAACGCACACTGCTCTCTACGATCAGTAAAATCATGAGGCACCCACTTTTCAAGTTTCTTAATTTTACCGAATTGCTGCAAATGAGTCAATATTGTGGGCATGCAACGTCAAACCATGCCGCTAATTCCTCAGTAGTTTGATACGGATCGGCTTCATCATAACCTTATCGTTATTTACCTTAGTAGCTGGTCTTCCTCATGGTTCATTTTTCAAGTCGAAGTTTCCACTACTAAGGGGGTTAAACCAAAAACACACGGTGCGTTCGTTAGCCGTATCCTCTCCAAACATAGTATTGACATTACGAGCAGTTTCTGCTGCGTTAGTCCCACGTCCGCGTCGAAATGAATATTCCAAAATTACTCTGATTTTCGCTGTATCTATCTTCACATTAACAGCTGAATGTAAAAACTATTGAAAATAATGATTTTTATAATTTAAAATGTTATTGTTTTCGTGTAAAAAAGTTTCAATCTGAAATCTGTCACCATGCAGGTTTAATTTTAATTCAAAGTGGCCAGTGCGTTAAAAAGGCAATTTCATACTTTAACCCCTATTAGTTGTCATGTGTATAAAACCGAATGAACCAAGCAATCGCGGAACCGTCTGAATTTATTAAAGGTGGTCAAGTTGTACCCACAGTGATACACTAAGTACGTATGGTTTATGTTAACAAAATGATACACTCAGTTTTAAGATGGTTTTAAGCATAAAAGTTTAAATAAATAATACAAAAAATAATCATAGCAACGTTATTGTATTATTATTTTTTGAATTGAATCCATTTTGTGCTTACACAGTAAACACATGATTTCAACACTTACAACTAAAAATATTCTAGAAATGAAAATCATGGATATTTCAAGTTATAAAAAGTGGCTTGTGCAACTGTTGGTATCAATAAAGGCAAACTCATAATTGGACTTACAATAAAGTGCTGTTTGTATAATAAATTGATTATCCGATTATTCACCAGTTATTGTGCTGAGACATTGTGCATTACTTTTTAATTTGTTAATAGATGAGTGCCATTATTACCACATTAGATTCTGCCAATGTGCAGGTAATTTCGTTTTCTTATTTCCTTTATACAAACTGATATACAATTTAGTTACGTTAATCTAATTATATTGCTATCTTTTCCTTTTAGTCTATAGAAATGTTCAATGACTGACAATGATCTTCATATTTCATGTAACGCAATTAGATACTTATAACCAAGGCTTCAAACGTTCCAAAGTGTGCCTTGCACTGACGAGACCTACGTATGTATTCGTACAGTAGCTCATCAGCTCGTCTCCATTATAAAATTGTGGAATTAAACAATCATCATGTAGGTACATTTTTAGGCATTTAAATTGTTTTGGGAAATAATGTGTAAATACGATTTAAGTCTAATGTAACATTTTAGTATGTAAAGGAAGGAAAATTTTACAATGGAAAAAGACTAGATATCACATGGTTTGAGCTATATCTATTATTTTTGTTATACTCTCATTATAATAAGAGTCGTATATATTAGGCAAAATGTTATTAACGTATTATAATAAAGTTTTCATCAGTATTCATTGTTTTTTTTATTAACAGTCAGATTTGCCATATAAAAGAAAGTTTTAGACATATAAAACCTATGTAACTAGCAGAATGTAGTCGTGTACCTACTTAAGTGCGATATATCAGTAGTCGCGTTACATTTGTTGCTTCCAAAATCATCCAAATTAATTGTATACTATTTACACTATAATATTCTACTAAGTTTAAACTTTTATAATAAATTATGCGTAATCGAACAAAAGTAACCGTCTAAAGTGGGTTTGTTATGTCGTGATATGCCTATTGCATTAGTTAAGGCAAACGCAGCCACTAGACTTTAGAATTTGTGTAAGTGTTCTTTAGTATATTTATCCGTGTACGGTGTGAGGCGTGATGCTTATAGGTATGTTCGTCAGAAGCAACCTAAATATTCGGTCGATGATAATCAGTCGGCAACACAAGTGGAACCTACATCAATACATAAATTCGTACACGATTATGATTTGTTACCAATAATTTTTACAGTTGGTCAGTCGAAAAAATTGAGCATATACATACATATAATTAATTTATATAGGTACTGAACAGTGGATTAATTTATTGCACAATATTCGATCCTAATATTCTAAGTGTAACACTATGGCTGGAATTGCCTAGAGAACCATGATGAAAATATAAAAAAAAGTCTATTGTGTGTCGTTTAAATAGCTTATCTATCGTCTGCGGCAGTGAGCTCGTGGCGCGCTCGTTGAGACCATTCGCCGTCTTGACGTTACCTACTTGCTGACGCCAGCGCCTCGCGGCGCTCTCCAGACGCTTCCTTGCACGCACATACATCGTTACACCTTAACATACCTACCTATCTATTTTTTATGAGTAATTTTATTCAATTTCTTTAAAGCGTACATTTTTATACTTATTTATTAGGAGTTCCTTCGCATAATAAACGAAATGTCCCATTTTAAAATACAATACATAAAAGTGCAACGTGCATGCAGGGAAATCTCAGAGTTCGTCCGATACTGAAATTAACTTAAACACGATCATAATACTAAACAGTCTTCTCTTTGACTGATATATAGGTGGGATACAACCAGGAACAGACATGTAATAATGACGTCAATGTAACACAACAGACACCTAGTGTCGTGGTCGAAATAAAACACGAACTAAACTTGTAACATCAGTCAAATAACTTACTGGATAGAAGAAGTAGAAAACAATTGACTGAACTTTTGCTATTACTTCGGGCCTTGACACTACTAAGTCGCTCTTTGTGTCAATGGTCGTTCATAACATATCAACAACGCAGAAAAATATATATGTACTTAATAATAACAACGTAAAATCATGATAATTAAAACGATAATTGGCGACAGTGTCGAGTGCCTCGCAAGCGCTGGCAAAAAGTTCTTCGGAACCTCTATCTTATTATATTAAATAAATAAGTGTATAATATTAATATCTATGATTTTTTACATATTTACAATTCATTAAAAATTATATAACGTAGGTACATAAAACAAAAGATTCAAAAATTTGTACTTGGAAAATAATTTAAAAAAACTGAATAAGTCAATTTAAACGCTTTTGCCTCAACCTAGGTATTTATGTCTAATATCTACTTATGTTTATTTTTGTTGTATAATGTTATAAACGAACAGTCGTCGCTGGCTGCGGTCCTCAAGAATGTGTACTTAGTACTTACGTGAACAACGATTCCACATTACTTATTATATTTTATTCGTTTTTATGAGTGCCAGTAGCCAGCAGAGCGTGTTCCCATATAAATCGTTATTTATAATTAATTATTATAATAACTACAATATAATGTTGGTATGAGCGGTGTCGTGGATGCTTCCCCGCTCATACCTAAAGCGTTTAGGTGAACGTGTAACCGCACTGCCTGCCTGCCGCGCGACACTACCTGACAGCTGCACGTCGGACCTTCGCACAGTCAAACACTTCTACACAAACTGAGGTAGACATGCCTGAAACGAACGTTTCGAAATGAACATTTTTTAGCGGTCCTAGAATTAAACCATTTAAAATATTACTCACATATACCAACAATATGCACGAAAGGGTAATTAAAAAGTAATATATGAAGACAACAAGAATAAAAGACGTAATTTAAGCTTTTTCTAATTTTAACTAACACTTTTTGTAGGACCGCTTGACGTGCACGTGACGTGCGTTTCGCACGTACTGGTGTTATTTAACTCCTAAGTCCTAAGAATTCGGTGCATAGCTCGCGTCTACCTCAGTTTATGTAGACGTCTGCATACAACACGCAAGCTATCAAACGTTATCATTTATTGCACCGTGTATTATTATGGCACATTCTTCTTGTAACGATCCGTTCGGAAAAAAGCTCTTATGTTTCCAAACAAGTACCTAAGTATTCCAATTCAAAGGAACATTTGTGGATTTTGAATATTAATTGACATCATTAAAATATGAGGAAAGCAGGTAGTGCGAACACAAAACGCCACAGCATCCACATTTCCTACATACATTAAGTTATTACAGCGTCAAACGAGATCGAATGACTGAAGACAACGTTTCTATTATATGTATATATCTATAATAGTAGTCACCAGGGGTGTTAAAACTATGCCAAAGGCTCATTTCAAATACGTAGATACATATTGTTAAAAGTTAATATTACGCACTTAACTAGCGATCAGTATGAATGCTTTATGTTGATAAAATTAAACATATAAAAATTGCCTACTTAGATGTTAATTTGTTTCGTCTACCCCTGGTGGCAAAAGGTGGGATTTTATGTATTACCGTAAACAGAGTTATCGAATCATATCTATTTCAGAAGTTGGCCCTCTTCAATTAAATTGTTTACCAGGCCGAAGTTGTTTCTGACCGATAAAACTAAGGGATATTAACGTTATTAATGTTCTTATTTAGGGCTGCGAGAGCCCGACTCCAACATTCCAAAGTTCTTAGTTATCGGTGCTTATAAAACGGAGTTAGAGTGCATGAGACGCGTGGTATGTTGAAAAGAGCGCTAGTCTTGCTACTTTATGTATTAAATTTCTTATCAAATATTTATTGCCTATCAATTATTAGGCGTTTTGTAAATCTTGCACACGTATGCAGTCGAGGGCTGGCGTGTCTCTTTTGCCAGCGTGTAAATTCGCTAGCTATATAGTGGATAAAGAGACTTTTATGACAAATAATATATAATAGCGAAGTGTCGTCAAACACCATTTCATCTAGAAAAGGTTAATTTTAGAATTTCAGCAGTTTCGATCGATATATTATATATATTATAGCACAATTAGCAGACGCTTTCGGTGGGCGCGAGAGGCGAGAGCGGGGGCAGTGCGGATAGCGGAGGTGGCGGGCCGAGGGGCTCAGGCGAGCGCCGCCTCAGAGCCTGCCGCTTGCGGAATTCGAGAAATTCCTCCTTCATAGCGCGCACGCGGGCCTCCACGTCGTCGCGCGAGGGCCGCGCGCGGGGCCGCTCCGGCGTCGACGGCGTCGGCGTGCGCGTGGCGCGGTCCCACTCGTAGTGCACGTCCACGGAGCCGGCGTCCAGCGCGGCCTCGCGCGAGCCCGGCCGCGGGGCCGCACCCGACGGCGGCGGCGGCGGCGGTCGGTACGGCGGCGGCCGCCACTCTGCCAGGCTGCCCGTGCGGCTGCTGCGGTTATGTTGCGACGACGACGCGTTCTTACTGCCAAATCCACTCGACGACGAGCGACTTTCCGGTGACGCTTCGTGCGGCGGCGGCTGCAGCTCGGTCGAGGGTCGCGGTCTCGCGTGGCGCGGCAGCGGCCGGGCGCGCGCTCTCACTAGTGTTCCCGGGATCGGTCTCGTCGTCAGTGGCTCGTGAGCCTGCCGCAGCGAGCGGAAGCGGACGAGTGACGGCGGCGTCGGGAACGATGTTTCCGCGGAGCTCGGGAAGGGCACGGAGCTGAGGTCTGACACGTGGAGCGGCGACCAGGGCGTCCAGGCAGCCGCCCAGGGGGGCCAGGGGGGCCATGCCGGCCACGCCAGCGTGAACGCCGGCGACGACGCGCGGAACAGCGGCGGCGCCGCGGACGGGCGCAGCGGCGCGCGTAGTCGCGGCAGGAAGCCGCCGTCGTCTGAGGACGAGGCCGAGACGGAGGGCGCGGGCGAAGTGGACGCAGCGGACGCGGCGGACGGCGCGCGTGCGCTCGACACGCGCCGCACCGACGACCAGTAGTGCGTCTCGCCGCCGCAGCGCGACGCTGGCCATACCCAGTTGGCCGTGAACCGCAAACATTGCACTATACTCGATATTCCGCGTTCTCTAATTCTGAAAAGATACACGAGGGGGCGTTTCGAATTTAAATATTTTTTTTTTGTAGAAACAAGTATTTAACGATAAATACCAAACTGACCTGATTTCCTGTCATTTGATAGCATAAATAATAAATAAAACGATGTTAAAAAATCAATTCCACTTATAATATCGCAAAGCATGTCCACCCATGTACTCACTTTTTAAAAGGCACTTGAGTGCTGTCTGCGGTGCGGAGGTCTGTCAGGCGTGCGGCTACCATGTTGTATGCTGTAATCGAATAATTTCTAAACATTAACGCAGTGCCGACTGTATCACGGAGCCCCGAGGACTGAGGGCCGCCGCCCGCCACCGACCGACACCTCCCACTACCCACCATATTGTCAACTTGAAAGCTAACATACATCAAAAAGGACATTTATACTTTCGTTTTTTTGTTGACGTACCCAATAATGCGAAAATATGTATGTATATTAACATACTTTCGTAAAATATATCTACATTACGGAAACATCTATTTTGTCCTTTTTAATGTTTGTTTATATAATGATGTGATAGCCCATTCATGAAAAAACAACAGAATGCAACACATAATAATAATAACACAGAGATAACGATAAATAACACATTACTACTACAAAATCATGTGGCTACACGTGAGTATTTCTATACCATAATACTTAAATTATATACCTAAGTACTATAATCATATTGATTGTATGAAATGAGTAAATGATGATGGTCTTCATGCAAAAAAGCTCCAGTCAGCGACACAGTAAACACGTATGAGTAGACAGAGATTGTGCTTCGTCACCGACAATATGGCAAGTTACCGTTATGTAATGAATGTTAATTCACTACGTCGTAAGTAGGTTACAGCTACTGTTAGATCAGTAAGTCGCATTCAACGCCACATTGCACCGAGGTGAACCCTTTTCATTAGACGCTGAATGTCTCTTACATTTTCATGTGAATGCACAAAACTATATGACATGTTGTAAGTTCCATTTAGCGTCGGAAGCGGGTTAGCGGCCGCTTCTCCTTCGGTTCACTTACCTTTCTCCTGCTTGCGTCTCTTGCGCTTGTTGCAGATTTTCACAGCACACACCGACAGTATGATGGCGACTATAAAAAACAGTATCCCGCCGACCACGCCCGCGGTGATCGCTTTATGTTTCACTCTCGCAGGAACTGGAAATCTCACCTCCTCAGAACTTTCATAACTTGTCGCCGAATTAGCAAGAACTCGAAAGTAATAAGTGCGACCACCCACCAAAGTTTTTACTGAAATAAAAAAGTAATTTGCTAATCACTATGTATGTATTAGAATTGCATATTTTAAAAGGAAAATATCTTTTGCGTCCGTTTGTTTGTTCATTAGTTCGATACAGCTATTTTTCTTGGAAACCGTGCAACGTAGAAACTTAAAAGGTTGGTAGTAATATACATTTCATTATCTCACGTATATTGCAATAGTGAATACTACAATATCTTTTAAATAGCATATTTAAATCGTATGTCAAATACTTATGTAAACCATTCCCCTTGTTCGAAGCAAAAGGATCGACAGCTTTTAGAATACAGGGAATATAACCGAAAGTATAGATTTCAATAAATAAATATTAAAATATATTACTCGTTTTTGTGATTAATATTGCACGAAACCTGTTTGTGAGTTGACCTCACATTCGAGAATAATTTTTTTATAATGAATTAGTACCTTATGAAGTTTAATTTTATTCAAAAAAGTGTGATAGAAATAACATTGTCTACATATGTAATATTATTTTAAATAACACACATACTACTTATATGGAAATAAAGTCACGAGACGAGAAATGAGCTTTGTGTTCGTGTAAGTGATCGCTGAATACGAATATACTTTACAGATTGATGGAGCTAGCTAGCATCATATTGTGCAATATTATTCAATGTACATGCTAATTTCAATGTACATTGTTGGTTCGGATTTTAATCAATGAAATCGTACGATCTAATGAGCCAAGTATCCAAAGAGGAGGCCATCGAATCATTTGTGCGTTTCGTAGTTCTTTTTCGAAAATATTAAGTCTCTTAATACCTAAATATGCACAGCATAGTTATACAATACATATTTATATTTTTAAATACTACGCATCACTTTTATACCACATTTATACCATACACAACTGTAAAACGCATATACATTGAAATAGTTTTCATATGTATACACACTTTAAATCTTTACCAATATACATTTACATAATATACAACTTATATAGGTACAAATACAATATAATCTACCAATCGATAGAGAAAAAGAATAAAAATATAATTTTCAAGTGACGCAAATGTTACTCGTATAGTCGTGTTCTGAAGTAATGTTCGCTATCTATGATCAAGCGAAACAGAATAGAAATAAAAAGCAGCCAAGTACGAGCGTACTCACGCACTGAGGGTTCCGTATCACCTTACTATGTATTTGTATTGTGTATTCACTGCCAAAATGTAAGTCAAATTCAAAATCAAATTTAACTTTTCAGTTAAAAGATACGTTCAACCATATTCACCCGCCTCAAATGTAAGTTTGTAATGGCAAATAACTACAAATTTACGGTTTTCGGAGTTTTGCATTTACTTGTGCTACATTGCTTCTTCATTTTAGGTGCCCTACAAGTTTTGATTCCCTGTGCTAATGTCAAAATGTGTCGCACAAACGGCCGTATGTTTTGATTGCGTTGACTTTGAAGTTTGATTTGTTCACAGCTCCAAAGGGTTGCAGACCTGAGTATTTGATATTAATTTCAACTTGTTACCTTTACGCCTTTTTGAGAAAAAGGGTCTTGACATCTGTCAAGACGGACAACGAAGTGATCTTATAAGGATTCCTTTTTTTCTTTGAGGTACGGAACTCTAAAACAGGATATTGTTGGTGATAATGTGGAAGACAGCAATTTTAAAATTTTTTAGAAAAAATATTAACAATATACTATAAACATACATCTACCATATGCTAAAATTATAAAGAGGTAAACTTTGTTTGTTTGTATGTAATGGATAAACTCAAAAACTACTAAACCGATTTCAAAAATTCTTTCACCTATAGAAAGGTACATTATCAGCGAGTAACATGAGTTGTATTTTATTTTCAAAATAATTTTTACCCGCGCGAAACCGGGGCGGGTCGCTAGTATATTATAAATTAACATATATTATTTATTTTTAAATTCGTGATCTAAGGACTTTTCATTCGACACCTCGTATTATGACTGCATCAAGATTTTTTCAACTTTTTATTTAATTTTTACAGCCAAACCCAAAGCCAAAATTAACCTTTGGAAGTTCGTCTGTATTTGGACGGCCACTTACTACAAATGTTCCGAATTTCAACTACTTACGTTACTAACAGTTTTTGAGCAATACGACTGTGAAAGACAGATGTACAGACAGACAGACATCGAGGTTATTTCATGTGTTGCATTTTTCAGTTTGAAAGCGGAATACTAAACATTAGTATATATGAAAGAAAATGTAATAAATATTTAAATAAATATAATGTAATAAAAGGGTCAATTAACAATTTTTTGTCTCACTATTGTTTTCTGGCTTCGTAACAAAAATTGCTCGGAAATTATAGTTATGCATACATTTTATACATAAATATTGTATTCATCATAAATATATCCTATCAATATATTAAATTATAACTTTTAACGATATTTTGAATTTTTTTTATACTTTAGTGGTTGTCCAGGAGACAAAACACTTTCAGCTGTCCAAGGGAGAATTTTACTATTCTTTGAGGTTTTTTCGATTTTATCATAAATTCTATTCATAAAAGTACGTTGCTCAGTACTGATTTATAAATAAGTGAATTTTTATCTATAGTTCTTAGTTATTAAGGCATCAAATAAATAAAATATTTTACTAAATTAACCGAGACAATTAAAAAAAATTGTTGATCAAAGCAAGTACATACGATGTATCTCTCACATCTCACATCATACCTACATATAATATAAAAAAAATCGTGCAATAAAATTTAAATCATAACTCAAACTTGTTCTATCATTGTGTCAATATCATCTGTCAAAAATATGTTAATTTCTACAATATAATTGATAATATTCTATGAGGCGTCTTAATTACAAGTAGCGTATGTCTCAAGCCGATAATTATCAAAAAGACGCGCCGCGCGTTTTTAGCTAGTTTACACTCTACACTATAGATGTACACAAACAAAAAGCTCAGTTCTCGCTCGGTTCTGTTCTCGTATTAATATAATTGCATCGAAATAGACATAATTCTTACCCAAATAACTAGTCTCCTCAGGCCTTATCTGCCCTCTGTTGAGAGTCTTCCATTGTGCATCTGTTCTGTACTTGATAGTGTAAAACTGTACTAAATGAGCGCGTTCTAAGGGCGCTTGCCAAGTGATCAGAAATCCGTTGTGTGCCTCAGTAACGGTGAGATTGCGCGGCGGACCGGATTTGGGGCCTGTTTTTATACAGAGTTTATGATTATTTTAGCTCCTTAGAACTAGTTATGCAATAAAAATAGATGTCTACAACACTCATGCCATCTCTATTCTGTTTATAAGCATGCTACACAGCAATGAAGACTATTCTATATTCTATTGTTCTTTCTGTTGCTATGGGCGTATAACATATGTATCTATGTGCACGATTACTAATACAGAAAAAAGTGATTTGTTGCTATATAAAACACAATATTCTACAGTGCTCTATAACTAAGATACGGATTTGGGCAAATACAAATGTATAATATACATTATATAACTGTTATAAATCGGTTTGTGCAATAAATAATAATATACTAATATATTAATACAGCAAACATTATAACGTTACAAAGCGTCAACAGATAAGCTTTATTATGTGCAATTTAAGTATATACCAGAGCCTTCTGGTGCGTTCTGAAATATCTTTTCGTCTACGGGCCCCGCGGGCGTTGCCGGCACCTTTATCTTGGAGCCTACATCTACAAAAAGCAAAATATAATAGCTTTATGGAATCGTACATAGATAAAACCCTCTTTAAATTATTGGAAAAATTACGATATTATTGATTTATAATATATAATATTTGTAACCATTAACACCAATCGACATTTTCAAAGTTTTTCTTGAAGAAATAATGTAAGTAACTACGGATATAGAAAAGATTTCAACGGGTGCACTTTCACCAACTGTCACCTGCCAAAAATATATAGTCCCTCCGTCTGCTGTTTTAGCTCATTAAAAACTTACCGAGTGTTCTTATTGTAATAGCTTTACTCATCATCCCTTCTCCTATTGTGTTTTTACTGTTCACTTGAAATTCGTAAGTAGTTCCTGGCTGAAGTCGATTTATTGTGACCTATGAAATAAAAGCATACAGGTAAATTGAGAACTTACTTCTGTTTTGAAGTTGGTTAAAAGTTAACTTTAAGTATGAATCTATATATTCTAACTACGTATATATTTTAATTATGTATAGTTCCTTATTAGCTGGTTCGAAACTTTAACAATATACCTTTGTTCAAAAATTGTTTCAAGGGGTTGATAAGTCGAAGTATTAAAATAATTTCGTAATGGTTCTTCTTTAACGTAGAAATACGTACTGTATGGTGGTTTGAATATACAATAAATTATTCGATAGTTTCAAAAATGATAGTTTACGAGTTTTTAAAAGAAATACTTTTAATTTTTTCACGTTTCGATGCTATGATTGTATGTGTTATGAGTGTAAATAAAAGTTTATTTGTATGATATGAATTTGTAAATTGTGTTGTTTTGTTTTGTCTTTATGACTGTGTAAAATTATGTATATTTATTTTTTACGTAAAATTGTGTGACATTTTTTTTTTTGGAAAAAAGCTGTTATGAAAAAAATGCTGTTATTTCACGCCAATATTTTTTGAGAGGATAGTATTTCACCGGGCGAGCCGGCCCAATTCGTTCTGCAATGCAGTATGGCTCTACTACTCTTGAAATATTTACATACATGAGATATTTAGATAAATTTACTTTTAATTTTTTTTTTTATAAAAGAGGGGGCAAACGAGCGGGCGGGTCACCTGATGGAGAGTAACCAACCGCCGCCCATGGACACCCACAACATCCGGAGATTCACGAGTGCGTTGCCGGCCTTTAGGTAATTAGGGAAAGGAGCCAAAGGAGAGGGAGGGGGTGATGGTTCACCAGCACTCTCACTCACCGAACGAAACACAACAGCAATAGATGCTGTTATTTCAAGTCGATATTCTGTGAGAGGGTGCTATTTCACCGGGAGAGCCGGCCCTATTCGTGCTGCAATGCAGCATGGCTCCACCCCACCACCTTTACAAACAAGGTCCCGCAAAACTCTTGTGACGTATTGTAAAAAAATAATTTGTTTAATTTTGCACGCCAAAGTTTGGCAGAATCATTACCGGATATGACTATTGCAGCAAATAAATAATTATATATTTACTTACTTTAAATTAATTGTGTGTGTGTGTGTAAATGACAGTAGAGATTTAAGAATACCACTCGAATGGAAGTCGATGGCAACGTCGAAAGCACTTAAATAAATCGACGTACATATGTGCGAAGGTTTGAAGCAACTAGACGAGGTACACAGGGAAGCAACGATTGGGTATTCACCCTCTCTACCCAGTTAGGGATAAAGTGAGAAGATAATTATGAACACGTACATTCGTATGTCAAATATAATTGTATAAATAAATTACGTTTATTGTATAAAGTCCAGTACGAGTAAGAGTCATAAAAAAGTGAAGTAGTAGTAATTGAAGCAGTGTTAAAAAATGCAGTATAAACTGTTACAGAATAGAATTACATCCATACGCACATAATTTCGCACAACGAAATTACACATCGAAGCCACTCCTAGCAACCTAGCCCCAAGTGCTTGGGACTACAATGGTAAAGTGCCAATAGATAACGACATGTTGTTACTTATTGTTGTATCGGTTCGTAGAGAAACAGCGGTTCTTACTCTACTTACGGATGTTGCCCCAGAAGGCGTCACCGGAACTTTGGTCCACTCGGAGAAACCGGCCTCTCTGTACCAGATGGTATAGTCCTGTTTATAATCTGGTCCTCCCGCATAACCTGGCTGCCAGCGAAGCGTCACTTGGAACTCTGTAGCCGTCCCTGTCACGTTGTACGGAGCGTGTGGTTGCGTGCCTTCGATGACTAATTGAGTGTCGGCTACTATTGTCGCTACCTAAGATCGCCACCCGAAACAAATTTTTAGCAAGATAATTTCTGACCATGAACTCTCGATCTCAGTTTATGGTATAATTATTTTAAACAACACTTAATACACATTTCAGAAAAGTATTAACTGTCCCATATATAACTTTAAACTTGTCGCTCGAAAGATTCGTTAATAAAGATATCATTTTTTCAGGGTGTAGGTTTTCTTTTCGAACTCAAGGTAGATTTGACGTTCAAAAACACCTTGCACTTGGATTTATTTAAATCGATTCGACTTAGACTTTGAATACAGTTTTAATATTGTAAAGATTTTATTTAATTTTCTTATGAAAATAATTGTGGGTCACCTCGTTCGAAGCAACACACTGGTAAATTCCGAAGTCTTGTCTTCGAAGCGTGTCGATAGTGATGTTGCCTCCAACAGCTCGAACACGACTCTTTTGTAGTGGGAGTCCGTCTCGTCGTCGCCATGTTATCGTGGGTCGTTGGGTGCCCTCTGCTTCTTGCGCCTCACAATGCATCTCCACTGATTCTCCTACCTGACATTTCCAGTTTACATTTAAATTGCAGAGTTCAATAGAAAATTAAACCAAATACTTTGTTCTTGCTCAAACTAACTTGTATAATTAATTCATATTTCTTATTTGTTTGTATTATAAATAAGCTAACCTTTCTTTGGTACAAGGGTTCCGGTTCTACTGTGAATACTGGTGGTTTGCGTACTAAGACTTCCATTGGACCTGTCATGATAACAGTTATTAGTTCTGTTAGTTTTTAAACAATTTATTCAAAGTAAACTTGCTTCAATTATTACCTGAAGAACCTTGAGTGCCTTGGGAGTTATATGGAGTACAAGTATACCGTCCCTGATGGTTTTGATTGACACGAGTAAAAAGCAATGAACCATTGTTCATGATAACTATGTCTTTTGTTTGATAGGGTTCTAGCAACCTTTTGTCTTTTGTCCATGTTACATATTGAAGAGGTGGGTTGGCTTTTATGTAACACTGCACTACTCCTGCCAAACGGAATGGTAGATACTGCACAGTAGGTGTGAAAGTCACCTTGGCTGGATCTGTTATTAAATGGAGAAATGTTGTGTGTTCATTATGTTTATAGTGTGATATAATGAGATTTAAGTAAAGTACTTACATTCGACATTTAAGTAGGCTGAAGCGCTTTGGGGTTCACCTATACCATTGGATACTTCACATAAATACTGTCCTGAATCATCAGCGGCCACTGGATTTATAACAAGTGCGCCGTCTCTTCTGATGGTGACTCTCGTTTCCAATGCCGCTACTTCTGCAACCGGTGCTCCTTCCCGAAACCATTTTACCGTGACATTACCAGGTAATGCTTTTGCTTCACATGAAAACTGTACTTTCTCACCCTCTAATTTAGTTTGGTTTGTAGGTGGCATCTGAAAAACAGCACTGATTAATCTTATACCCTAGAGTTGCTTGTTTAATTGTATTTTCTTCAAATAATTGACATTTTCTCTTATAATGTGTTTTCAAGTCACATGAAATTTTATGGCTCTTAATAATATCCTATTTTTTATTGCTTGTCCTTAAAACACGAGAAAAGAACTATAGCCTCTCAGTAACTAATTATAAACAAACTCACAGTAATGACAGCACCTCCGGCGATGATAACCCTGGCAGTGTGTGAGACCTGCCCCTCTCCGTTGCGAGCGATACACGTATAATCACCAATATCTTCATGTCTTATATTAGATATGCGAAGCTCTGTGCCATCGTTGAAAATGCCTACTGTGCCAGATGGTTCTACAGGGTTGGCGTCCTTATACCATAATATTTCGGGCGTTGGAGTGCCCTCTGCTTGACAGTTAAGAATGATGGCATCTCCTGTAGTAATACAATAATAATTACATTTTGATATATAGAGGTAAAGACGAATTTGGGCGACGTAATTTGTGAATTATAAATGTTGAAATTAGTTTAAACTGTTCAGTAAAATTCACATCGATCACTATCGAACGAAGCCATGGAATGTTACAAACTCCCGCATTTAATGAATACTAAGATTGATGGCTAAATGAAGTGACAGAGGTATACCAGGGAATCAGGATTGAGATTAATGACATTTTGATCGTATCGTTTCTCGAAGGAACTGACAAAGATAGGTATCATATTTTTATGTATAACTTTTATAATAAGAGCGTACCTAAATTAACGTAGATAATGTCTTCCGGTGTGATGGAGAAGCGTGGTGGTGCGTGCACATCCAAGTGGAACCAGGTGCCATTTTTGTGCTGATTTGGTGAGCGATTAAGGAACACCACCTTACACTCGTACCAACCCTACATAAAAATGTAATAAATAAATAGTCATACGAAAATTAACCTGACTATGAAAAGTAAAGAAATAGAGAATTAGTAGTAGAAGGCTTTGTAGTTTATTTGTTGGTCTTTAATTAGTCAATTTAAAAACTGATTACAATTAGAATTTAAAGTTTTTCTATGAAGAACGATAAATTTAATTTACCTGGTCTGATTCTCGAATATTGGTAAGGTTGAGACTGGCTGCGCCATAGGGTGAGTCGGGCGCCACCCGTGACACTCTGCCCTCGTAACCCTCTCCGCTGTGCGTCGGGTAGCTCTCGTACCAGATATAAATCGGGATGTCCTGTCCCTATACGTATGCGATACTATAATCACTCTCTATTTTTTAAATGGTGCGAAGGTTATTTACCTACCTAATCATATAATAACATGGTTACGTTTGGAAGCGTCTACGTGGAAACAAAAATAGTCGGATCCGACTCTACATAAATATGTATGTTTTCCTACCTCCAACTCTGTCTACTGTTTTAAAAAATAAGATGCACAATGTTCACATTGAGACAGAATCGGATATTGAATATCTTGCAACAGCGTCCAACTATAGAAACAGATTTGAATTAATGTGGTTTGTGCTTGGTTTTACTGTTACAAGATAAAATTAGCTAACTACATAATATCAAAACGAAAACATGCAATGTAGGCCAAATGTTCGGTATTTAATGTTTAATGCAGACGAACCTACTAATCGTATGAAATATTATGTATTCTTTATCAATTGGTCTATCATTGGTTGGTTATTTTTTATTAGGAAAATTGGACTATATCAAACTTTTAGAACACATTATTAGTTTGTTTAGTTATAGTATATTTCTTGTATACTATATAGTTTATGTTTATTCTAAGAGCTTTAGCATGCATAAATGTGAACAACAAAACCAAATAGTTTCATCTACTTCATGCAAGGAGGTGAAGAAATGTGCAGCTTATACTGTCGAAGTATAATAATCATAGCACAGGTACGTACATATATTATAATGAAAAATATTATTCTACAATAACGGTAGAGCGTGGGAGAAGCCCACAGCCACAGGAAGAGAGAAACAGACAGAACCGCCGCCAGTGCGCGAGGGAGTGCGCGTGCCCCGTGTTTAGCTGTGTAAGCAACATGGTGCTCCCGTCACTATCCCAACATAACATAACTGTGCACCCAAAAAAAAGAGGTAAGTAATTACAATTATTGAAAAAGAAACAGTATATTATAATTATGTAAAGTGGCAGTGTTTGTGTATGATCGGTATCTAACGGGGGTCTGCTGCTCTCTCGGACTCGCTTTGAAGGCCTTTATCACTGTGGTATTTAGTCGACCGGTGGGACGACGAGCGCAGTACACGAGGCAGTACAGTACTCAGAAGAGGCAAGAGATACACAAAAGGCGTGCGCCGGGCGGCCGCGGGGCGAGGGCGGCGGGGCGGCGTCCCCGGCCCGCGGCGCCCTACGGTGCCACTAGCACGGGACACATTACGAGGTGTCGTTGCCGACACAGGCACATCAGATATACTTTACATTCTGCGGGGCGCGTCGCGGGGACGAGCCGTCCTCTACTGAACAGAAACACACACGGTAGGTGAGCAGCATTGTATTGTAAGAGTGGAGTGTGACCGTCGTACCGTTTCGCCTACCTTCTTCTCCCACTGCAACACGTACGGCACCGGGATGTCCTCGGGGAAGTCCACCTGGCAGTTGAACACGACGCTTTCGCCGAGAATTGCTGTGATGTGCACAGCATCTTGGTGCTCTTGGTGACAGGTTACTGTAAACGATACATTCCTATTGTGCACATCAGCGAAATGTAGATCGGTATCTACTGTAGGTATTCTATCATATAGGACAAGGTAAATTGTTAATTTGTTGAATATCATTAGAAACTTGTAAATTCACAATGTTTCATTTTAACTTATAGTTACTATGATGTCATTATGTTGTGCATTGGAATGAAAATGTCGTTTATATAATGTATAAATGGAATGGCCTTGAAGCTATACAATTACGGCAATAAAAGGTCACGGTAACTACGTTAATTTTGGGTGTGTATTGATGATTAGGTTAAGTTATATATGAGGTTCAATTTATTAACTTTTGTATGTATTGTTTAATTCTTGCATACCTATATCCTACATATAATATTATATTAACGAACATTAGATGCATTACATATATAGGTATACATTAGATATGACGCCGTGATATACAAATGTCGAAAAACAATTAAAAAATTATACGTACCTACGTAAAATGTGTAATTGACGTCAATTCACAAATATATTATGAGTTTATGAGGTATAAAGTATGTATATCATCTATGTGTGTAAGATTTGTAAATGCGCCTTTTTTTGGTTCTGTTATGTTTAAACTACACTTACTACATAATTATGTACACTATTTCAGGATCCTAATTGTGGAATTTCTACTGCTGAAAATTAATATTAGTTTGATATTTTAGACTCATATTTCATAAATATATTTATTTATTCGTACAGTACGTACATACAGTATATACTATATACAGCTACATAACCTCATGCCATTTGCCATTCGGAGGATTATACAGGACCACAGTACTAAGCTGTGACAAATCATCTTGACGCCATTTCTAGCAGTATTTGGGTTTATAGATGGAAAAGCCGAAAAGTGATAGGTTGCAAATCGATTCATATAAAAATGTAAAGTTCCATATAAAAAGCCAGATGGCAACATACATATTTCTTTCCTTCCCATACCATCATAGAAGATGTCAGATATTAGAAGTAATGGTTTTACTAATAAGTTAACGTACGAGTATAATACTATGCTTTGTGCTACTCTCGAGGATTCTCTAATTGGTAAATCCAAAATTGAGTTATTCGGTAGAGAACCCAAGTAGTGGGCTGCTCACATTTATCTAAGCACAGACAACCGCTGGGGCAAATGAGTTTTAAAAGTGCGTATCCAGTCATCGGATAAGAAAAACCGAAGATTGTATTCAATGGTGTGCTTTGGGAGAGGTCTATGTCTAGGGTTGCCAACATTCCCAATGAATATTTCGGGATTTAATGGGAAAAAATCGGGACTTCTCAAAAAAACTTTTTAAGCATAGTAATAAACAAGAGATAAAAATTTCCACTGGAAATTTAAACAATACACAGAGTCAGAACGTGACAATCAACGAACTACTTATATACTAGGTACATACAATACGTTTAATTTTTGTCCTTAAAAGAATATTTATTCTAAGATTTGGCGCATTTCAAAAAATTTTTATTTTTATTTACGTAATCGTAAAATTCAGATCATGTTTCATTAAAATTAACTCTTATTTGTAATTAAGAGAGCGCGGTAATTTGGAAACAACAATAGCGAAACTGGCGGGTTAACAAAATAAAAAAATTGTAGATGTTCAAAATTAGGACAATTAGCATCCCCCCAGTACTGTGGTCGGGATGCGGGACACAGGGGCCCAAAATCCGTATATACCGATTAAATCGGAACAGTTGTCAAACCTATGTAGCCTATGTCCAATGTAGTCCTACATTGGACTGCTATAGGCTGATGATGACGTAATACTATAAAAAATGTAATATGCAATAAAGTTGTTATCCTTTATGTGTTGCTTGTAATCCTGTACAAAAACAAATAAATAAATAAAAAACTTTTAACCTAAATATTAAGTGTTTATATTAATTTAAACTTTTATAATAAATATTAAGCCCTCAAAAACCCCGTGTCAGAAACCTTGTACAAAATACATATATTTGATTAGTCTGCACAATATTGTAATTAACTTCAAGCATAGCCAGTATTCGCCGTACCATTTTTCTAATTCATCTGTTATTTATTACCTCCCTCCGTTTTCAGTAAAAGAAACTCAGCGCTCAGACCTAATGAAAAATGTTTGTGACGAAGACAGCCTCATGGATAAAGAGTTATTATCTAACGTTAATTAGCAATGATTTTTTTATATATGTGATGAATATACACAGACCAAGCAATGAAATAATTTTAAAGAATAATAGAACAGTAAATTATTTAGATTATTTAAACTAATGATAGACAGTAATAAAGTAAATATTACTATATAACATTTACATCAAATTCTAATCCACATACTTAAAAATTGGGAAGTTTAATTTTATTTGTTTGCATCATCTGTCTGATTACACCCTTGGTAAAGTAGTATATTTGAGTACTAAGAGAATAGATCGAAGCCTAAGGAGCAACTCTCCATTATATATTTGCATTAAAGTTGTACACTGGGCCTTAGAACTAATGAATAACGCGTTTATATTATTTTCATATACAATCTACTTATTTGATTCTTGGACATTAGGTTAAGTACATAGAATATACTTCATTTCAAAAAGATGAATTCGTATGAAAAGGAACATACATGCATGTTACCACCATCAAGTTAGGTACAGGGCCAAAGATATTTTAACTAAAATATATAATTAAAATATAACGCTTCAATGTAACATTATTTGTATAATTTTCCATTTGTCATGAATAGGTAGCTCAATATAATTTCGTTATATGTAAAGAAAACTTTTGTAATTTACAAGGTAGGTATTATAAAAACAAACCCAGAACAGCAAGTAATTCCATAATATTACATACCATATATTACATATACATATGTGTATACTATAGCATTTCCCTTCCAGTGTAGATTATGCTGATAAAACCGTATATGTTTGAAGTAAATATTACCCGGGAAGTGGACTATCAGCAGCAGTAGGAAGGCGGCGGCGATGTGCGAGAGTTGCACGTCGCGCCAGCCCATGCCTGCGCTCCCATGTCACGGCCGCGCGCGGCGACTCATCGTTGATGCATCACCTAGCGAAAAATACCAATGAAGTGAATTATGTTCGATTTCACCAAAGTCTTCTAATACTTAGCGAACGCCTAAAAAAGGATTGGAGACCGCTAACGTTGATTTTGCGTTTCACGATGCGTTAGGAGCCCCTATGCTGTTAAAAATTCCCCTATTTAGAAACTCAGTTTTAGAACCCATAACCATAACAGTATGTGACAATTATGTGTGTATTGTGGCTTATGAAAATTAAATGTGTTATGAATATTTAATTCTCTTTATTTTCCCATTAGTATCGTGTATATCGTATTAGAAAAATACAAAAAAAAACAGCTATTTTCGTTTAGGCGTTTTGAAGTGTGTTCATCAATTCAATTTTATTTGTGTTTATGTGTAATCTACACAGAAAATTTTGAAGTATCCGAAAGTTACTCCGAAAAACGTCAATCTCTGTTTTGGAAGAGGTTTCTTTGTTATTTTTTTTCTGTTACAAAATTAATCAATCGTGTAACACAACTAGCAAAATGAAGTCAATGAAATGAAGAATGCCAAATATCACTTTCATACACTAAAACACAAAAGATATGGCGCATCGTTAATTTTCGTTAGCGCAGACACGAAAGGACGATCGACGAAAATACCCGAAACGGTAAATCCGTTTCATAATCAATATCATGCAACAGTCATAAGGTGGAAAAATTATTGCAATGCATTCACTTTCTATTTCGCTCATGCGAAATTGATAATTTTTTTCGCAAAAGACATAAACATAAACTATGTTTAAGAATCAAAATAATTAAATAAAATTATAACTATCTAGTCAGTAACGAACTGTAAAAGCTTATAAAATCAGAAGTTCAAATTAAAACAAATGTTTATTTTAATATACGACGTTTACATGAAGACAAAAACAAGAAATTATTTAAATACAAATAATTCAATTTCCTTCGATTATCTTTTTATCGGACGTACTCTTTTAAATGAGGACATAATTATTGTTATGAAATAGTATGCTTAATTTGTACGTAAGTGTAACCATAAAAAAAACCAGGAGCAGTCACGATAACGTCTGATGGTCCACCGAAAGACACGTCATCAGCGCACAAGGCGCTAAATCAATTAACCAATGACGGCATAGATTTCAATGCCATTGATGTCGCCTCAGGATGTAGCTAACTGTTTGCTCCATCCATTTCCCGCGCCTTTATAATTGTGTCATGTGTACTAGGCTTGTATTAGGGGTTGTTATCATATTATTATGCACAGCAATGAATTGAGGAAGTGACCAGTATAGAGCACGTAGGCTTCAATAGAGTTTAGAAAATCTTTCTAAAGTGATTGAGAATCGAATCAGGGACCTCGGCTTGTATCTAGATGCATTAATCACTGAAGTAACGAACCAGCCGCGCATATAGGGTACGCTATACGGTCAAATAGTCGCGTAAAAAATTACAAAAATATCTCTAGAGGCTATTTCCATCTTTTTCCATGCAATGATTTCTATCATTTAAATCATTTTGTATAAGTAGTATTTACTGAACGCGGCCTTTTGGACGTCCTTGGACTGTTTCCACGTACTAGTCGGTAATTGCACTGCATCACGACACATAATCGACCTGCCGCACCTACCCCTCACTCGAACTTATACTTTTTGTTTGATGTTCAGAATGTTCGTGTTCCTACTTAACAAGTAATCAGCTTATCGATTTTGCTGTTACCTGCTTCATAAGCTGCTTGAGAGTTCGGAGGTCAAATAAAAAATTGTTTGTAATCCTTCTGATTGATCTATAACTAAGTAAATACCTATTTGTTTTCTTATTTAATGGATTTTATGTTATTTTTTATACACTTTTCGTCGTCCAGTGAATAATGTCTGGTTATTATAAAAAAAATTGATACTGTTTTCGCAATATAATAAACACGGACGATAGCTAGTTTCTTAGAAACGGAAAGTGCAATTAGAAATAAAACTGGAGCACCAGTTTTGGAAATAAGTTAAGGAATACGGTTAACAGCATAACTCGTTGTAATTTAATATAAACTATGTACGGTGCAGGTACCCTTGTCTTTCGATTTACTACACCCTCATTAAAGCTCTAAACCAGCCATTCCCAAAGTGGGCGATAACGCCCCCTTGTGGGCGCTGCAGGCCTAAAGGGGGGCGGTAAGAGACCCAGAAAAAAAATGGGGGCGTTGTGTAGAGGCCTGGGGGATGATTTGTAATTTCATTTAGCTAGGAGGCATCTTAGACAACGACTGCATGAGCTCTCGACTCAGTAGACAAAATAAGTTTGGGAACCAGTGCTCTAAACTTATCTATACTTTGTCTCGTTGTAACTTACTTATATGAATAAACTTAATGAACGCCGAGACATCTTTTGTCGAGTGTTTATTAAATCTTTTATCTGTGAATCTGTAATTTGGGGGGATTTAATACATGTGTAAGTACCTCAATCCCATGATACAAAGATACCGGGGGTTTATCTCAAAAGATGCACACAAAGTTATGATATCCACAGACGTAGGCATACAACTACATATAGTTATTAATAATAATAGTAATATAATTGATTGCACACAAAACAAAAGAAATAAAAGTCAATATAATATGTACAAAGTAAAATACAACAAGCAGTCTTATCGCTAAGAGCGATCTCTTCCAGATAACCTATCCTTATTATACAGGCGTATGACTTAGTTAAGCCTTTAAATCGTCAAATATTAATTTTATGTAATACAAATGTCAGTAATTTGTAGTTGCAATGTTGTTGTTTCATGCGCAGATTAAAGTGAGTGGTCTGAGTAGTTTGAAGATCTGTTGAGAAAAGACTGTTCCTATTGTTAAACGTTCAGAAGATCGGTGTATCAAGTTGAGATTAGCAAAACAGAGTTCGAAAGACTACTGCGTTTGGTTTGAAGTTAAGCGTTTTATATATTCAAAACATTATTATTATACTTTGATAACTAGAATAATATAGGTATATAGTAGAATAATATAGGTATATAGTTTATCTATGCATTATTGTAAAACCTAAACACATGTATGCACACATGTATTTCACTGTAATGGCTGTGTTAATATAATGAGGCGTTTACTAGTCGATATAATTGTTGATTCTGTTCAGCTAAACCTTTTTACTTTCGAGTGACTTAATGGTAAGAAAGTATGTATTGCGTTCGTGGATAAAATGTAAATTAGAAATTAATTCTAGAGCTTTAGCAGTTCAAAAACGTAGAATGGAAAATGGGTAATGGGTCTTTACCTATGAAATTGTCGTTAAGTATACAAAAAGTTAAAGTATTTTTTTAATATTTTTTTTTTATTTCTATTAAACAAAGTATGGCACCTATGCTATCGATGCATCTCTGCTAGCGCGGTGGTAATTTTTCAATGTCCTTCTTGAAGAAGTCAGGTGTACGGGAGGCAATAAACTCTTCAAAGGCATTTTGTGCTGCTTCTCGGGTACAGAATTTTTTCCTGCCAAGAAGTTATCCAAATTTTGGAAAAAGTAGAAGTCTGTCGGTGCAAGGTTTGGTGAGTATTGTGGATGACGCAAAATTTCCAACCCTTGTAGTTTAGAGATCGTCTGTTGTGCCATGTGAGGTCGAGCGATGTGAAGTAGCAGCGGGGACGAGCGATTGACCAAGCTGGCCGGGATTCGCGAGCTTCTCCATAATTGTGTCCAGTTCCTCACAGTACACATCCGCAGTAATGCTCGTGCCATTTGGTAAGAAGCTGTGATGAATTACACCGGCACTAGACCACCAGACAGTAACCGTCACTACAACTTCACAGTAAGTTTTCGTTTGCAGCATTGCCTAGGTGCTGAACCAGGGTCTAACCAACATGATGACCGTTTACGATTGTC
The DNA here is from genome assembly GCA_907165235.1 of Zeuzera pyrina. Classification (NCBI taxonomy): domain Eukaryota; kingdom Metazoa; phylum Arthropoda; class Insecta; order Lepidoptera; family Cossidae; genus Zeuzera; species Zeuzera pyrina. The sequence continues at coordinate 17,428,915 of OU015625.1, read as the reverse complement.
AAAAAGAATCCATTTTTCATTGCAAGTGACAATGCGGTTCAAAATCCCTGCGTTTCTGTGTCTATTAAGCAACGCAAGGGATATCTCAATGCGTTCGTCGCGCTGGCGATCGTTCATTTCATGCGGCACTCACTTAGCAAGCTTTTTTACCTTGCCAACGCAAATGGAGCAATATTGTTTTGATGCTAACATCGAAAGAAGCTTCTAATTCAGCAGAAGATTGAGTATCGTCAGCTTCCAGTATCGTCATTAATTCGTTGTTGTTGACTTTAGTTTTAGGGCGACAACGGGGTTCATTTTTCAGATCAAAATTTCCATGTCGAAAGCGGTCAAACCAATAACGGGTCGTGCGTTCGTTTGTAGTGTTAAAAGATACAAATGTAGTGAAATCAAAACATTAATCAATAATCAAATGACTGAGTTTGAAAATAGAATTTCATATTTGTAAAATAAAATTCATTTGAATTTAGAATTTATTGCCGGCCATATACAAATTACATTTCAAATGGCCAGTATTGTGGAAGGGCATCATCATAGGTAAAGACTCGTATTATAAATGATCAACAGAATTACTAATTCAAACTACAAGTTATATATAAAATAAATACTTTTCACTACAAATTTGCTATAGATTACATCACATGTATTTTAAGTTTCCACAATACATTTATTACTTTCATTTACTAAACATTGTTAATTTTAAAATTAACCGTTTCGACAAAAAAAATTTTGTTTTTAACTTTAGTTTTAATAACTTTAGTTACTTTTGACGAGTGTTTCGCGATAGTTCGAACTTAACTACCGTAATTGTAGATAGGGAGAATATTCTACCCAAAAACGACTTCTGCCAGTTTAGGTTAGAAATCTGAGGCGAAAGCGAAACTTCGATGTTAGGTTTTTTCTTTAAATGTTCGAAACTCTTCTATCAAAAAACAATTCTATCAGCGGCAACTAAGTACGAATTGTCGCGAGATGGTTGTATATCTTATGACGGATGCCATAGCCAGCTTATTACAGCTTGCTAAGTTTGTCAAGTTTATTGATTTATTTTATAGACAATTTAATGAATTTTATAGCGCAATCTAATATTCAAAATTATCTAATTTTTTTATTAGCCATGATTATGTGACAGGGTCTATAATTTTTTTTAAATATAATATATTTTTAAAGAAGGAATAATATTTAATTGTATGGCATTATATATTTTTTTGTAATAAGTAGCAATTTTATCAATATTTTCACCTATTTTGAAGTGCTTTTAGTTTGTAGTTTATCCCATAGAAAAACGACTGCCTGAGAATATGCCATTGTACATTGTTTCATCTCCTGGGCAGTTTATGAGGCATTTTACAGAGTTCTTTTTCATTTTCTTTCAATTTTAAATTAAAATTTAAAATTACTTTTATTGTATGAATTGTTTGTGATGATTTTGTAAATTAACTATAGTATTAGTAGTATTTACTTACCCAGTATATTAAAAGTCAAATATATTTAATACACAAGTCATAAAATTGTGTCGAACCGATCTTTATTTATTTTAATATATTACATAATTATAACGCTTGGTAATTTAACGAAAATTATTGTACAAATATCTGTTCCGTATCCGCGTGACATACCTGTAAAGATTGCTTTGTAAAATCACAAAGCTTTTTCACGATAGCGAATTTGTTGTCATCAAAAGCTCATCTCGTTTATACATTTTATTTACTTTTCCCAACACTTTCAATGTAATCACACAGACCTGCGGTTACAGTGAAATGGTGCGCGCAGAACACTTCACATTGTGTGACATGACGGCGGCGTGCGCGTTACGCGAGTAAATGACGCCCAGAAGGTGTTCAAGAGTTCCTGCGGCCGTTCATAAGACTTTCATACCTTGTCGTACAGGTAGTACAGTGAGATGTTGTTAGAGGGGTCACGCGCGCGGCTCTGTCGGGCGTGCTGGCTGCGTGGCTAGTGCGGCGTACTCTTGGGGCGGTGGCGGTCTCCGTCATCTGTGGGACGGCATGAAGATGCGTGCGGCACGACGCGCGGCGGACCGGGCACTGCCCGCACAGGCGTATTGATCGGTGCGCGCGCAGGCACCCACCCTCGCACATGAATGGTCCCCGGTGGTAGCTCACGTGCTCGGCTCGCCCCTGGTGCCCCTGCCGGCCTGACCTCCCTGAATAGTTACTAGTCTGAGACCAGTCAGAACTCTCTGTGTAACATTCTTGCTGGTTCTACGTCTTTATGTCCGCTATCGTTAGTTCAGACATGAAATTGCTTCTTACAGTTTCATTAAAACTTAATTAAACTTTTCTTCTACTATTTAGTAGGTGAATGCTACAAGTATATGAAAAAACAATCTACATATACGCTTGTATTACAGGTACTTAAACGTGATTATTTAGTCTGCCTAAAAAGTAATTGTATATTAAGAATGAAACGAATCAGAGATGAACTGTACATACATACATAATGCACATAAATATTTTGTTACACGCGGTATAATCATATTTGTTACTTGTAGGTAGTTTAGTTATATCTAAATGTAGCTACATGATATTATGAAACCACAAATCGCCACATCGCGGTAACTCTTTTTTTTACCTTTTGACGTAAGTGGATGATCGATGAAGGACCCTTTGGATCATCTTATAGCTACATTTTATATTTGCTAGCGAACCTTTTCCTGTGGACCCATTTTGTTGTTCAAAATCAAGGATATCGATGGAAACTTTTCGTTGGTCAGGAAGTAACTAGTGAGAGTATGTAAGCTTTGTCTTGTTAGCTATTTCCAATATTCATTTTTAAATGTTAAGGGTCGCTAGTTAACAATAATTTATTTTTGATTTTGACAGTTGGTATTGTTGAAAGTCAGTTGTTAAAAATGACTCAGTCGAGAATTACCAGAGCTAGCGGAAACACTTCTTCTCGTTATATCCTAGAAGAAGGAAAAGTATATAAAGAATCAGAGATAGTATGAAGAGATATAATGAAAAGGCTTGTTTTAGCTAGCTCGTGTAAATTATTCATACCCAATTATAAAAAATGACATTCAAAAGTATCAACTGTTGAAAGCACATATGTATAAATTATTATCGTTAAGTAACAACACCGTCAAATGATAGTGTTACCATCTAATAATGACTATGATTGTAACATTTAATCACGAATATTAGCTATACTTAACAACCTGTACTTCAACTGCTACCTATACGTTGCGTACATACTATTTAATTCAATTTTAGTTATACCGCGTACTGCTTATAAACTACCAAAGAAAACATTTTTTTCTTTATAACAAGACATTCACCAAAAGAAATAATTTCTCGAAATTAAGATTCTTTAGTGGGTTTGATTTGGTATATGTTCAACTATGTTCATTTAAACTCCAACTAAAAAAACTGTACTGTGATGAAAAAATAATAAATAATCTAGGTTTTTGCTTCAATATGTAAAATAGCGACCCGCCCCGGCTTCGCATGGGTTTAAAATTTTTTTTAAATAAAATACAGCCCATATCACTCGCTGATAATGTAGCTTTCTAACAGTGAAAGAATTTTGAAAATCGGATCAGTAGTACCGGAGATTATCCCGAACATCCAAACTCACAAAATTTACCTCTTTATAATATTAGTATAGATTACCTACAGCTTTTTTATAAAGGAACCTGTGACATAACGTGCAGTAATACTTAATACAACATGTACCAGCTGTGTCTTCTTCCGCAGGTTGTAAAAGTCAGCCAAGGGGTAAGGCATGGCTTATTGCAAGGAACATGCGTATAGCCAATAAAAACTATCTGGATCCTTTCTGCCATCTATAAGCTGGTTGCTAGGAGTAGTCGAGGTGTGATTTTCTTGTGGTTTGATGCTCTGTCTACTCCGACTGGGAAATGCCGTGAACTCGTGAAGTCATATATGTAAGTATGGCCCTTAAAACTTACGAGACACATTACATACATTTTTTGTGGATTATTTTAGTTATTGTTAAAATGCTATTGTTCGTAATAAGAATATCAATTGATTAGGTATTTTTAAATAAATATAATGCGACAAAATAAAAATGAGTCGTATAAGTAGACATCTAGTTCTTTAATATCTTGTCAAAGCTCAACACGATTATAAGCAACTAGACGTAGTGAGTCCTACGGAGGGCGTGGCGGACACGGCTGGAGGCATCACATTAACTAATGGTGCCCTAATGGATGGAAGGTAGCTAACTCATAGAGAACCTTCGCGTTGCAGTCAAGCTTTAAAATGTTTTCCGCACTTTAATGATTTTCATAACGTTAGTTACTTCACATAACACATGTGATTTATAATATTTTACTCTAGTTTTTTGAAGTAAACAATATTAATTTATTGTAAGTACTAGGTAGTTACCGTACAAGAATGCGGTGTTGGTGTCAACTTTATTGTATGATAGTGAGGTCTAGATATGCCCGAAATCGAGTAAAAGTAAGGTAAATGCAGTAGAAATGCGTATCGTGCATATATCTAAATATATGTGTGGCGTCACTTTTGTTAACAAAATAAGCAATGAAGAGAGTAAGAGTAAAAAATGAAGAAAGGAATGCGTAGATAAATCGGGCACGTAGAAATAATGCGTGATGAAAGACTGACGACGAAAATCTACAGAGCGAAAGTGAGTGATAGCGGAAGTCAAGGAAGACCAAGGCTGAGGAAGATCAAGTAGCTAGAGCTTTAGCTGGCTGAAATGTCAAAAGCATCTAGAATATCTAATAGGTGAAAATGTGTGAGAAGAATGATAAGTTTTCAGGAGGCGAAAGAAGTATGTAAGGACCGCGAAGCTTGCCGCTCCGTTCTCTCTAACTACCTCGTTAGGGATACAGCTTGAAGATGTATGTATGTACTAGGTAGCTATTAGTTTATTTTACATTCCAATTACTTCACTTAGCAGAAAATACCTAGGTAGACACCTAGGTGCGTTAGGTACACTTGGGTATATATTAATATATACACTTGGGTATACTACTTGTGCTGTGTCCGCGACTCGTCTAGCGTGGACTACATACTTATCGCTTATTTTTTGTAATAAGATTTTATTCTGTTATCCATCACTACTCGTCCACCCATCCACCCATTCATCCATCTATATATTATTATAAAACACAACGTCTTTCTGTCTGCTTGTTTGTGTCTTTATAACTCGTGAAACAAATATTATACTAAAATCTGGCTTAAAAATTAACGTAATTCCATATCACGAAAATAATCATGTAAATCGGACCAGTGGTTCTCGATTTATAAGTGCACAAACAGGCAGACTGACCGAGATAATGTGTTTTATTAAGTACTAGCGTTCCGCCCCGGCTTCGTACGGGTAGAATTTTTTTAAAAATAAAATACAGCCCATGTCACTCTCTGATAATATAATGTAGCTTTCTTAGGTGATACGGTGAAGTTTTGGATGTCGTTATTAATATGTTTCAAGGTTATAAGGTTGTTTATATGGTTAATATGCTTCAAGGAAATCTCTACTTATTAATTTATTATAACTTGCGATATTTTTGTATTCAATTGTATCTTAAGTTCATACACACCCTCTCACATACATACACGTACACACACACACCATATACTAATGAGAGGATCATTTATATAATCTTAGCTTAGCTTTACTAAATATTAAGGTTTTTTTGTCAGAAAACTAAGCATCAAACCTAACTAACCTGGCTAACTTAGTCCACATATTTTGTTTCAATTACTTTGCTGAGGGGAGTTGCGCCGAAAGCTGAAATACAGGTATAACCTAGTTCGGCAACGGATGCTGTTTTTTCATATTCATTTCGTCACGTTTAGCTAATGTATTGTAATCATATTGTTAAACAATTTTCGGTAATAAATATTATTATCTATTTATTATTATTTTATATAGGTGAAAGAATTTTTTAAATCAGTTGATTAATTTTTGAGTTCATACATTACATACAAACAAATATTTTCTCCTTATAACATTAAGTACCTATAGACAAAAAAAAAATAACCACAAAAAATTATACTTATTTTACATGCTACTTGTGGTAGACACTTGTGAAAACTTATAAAAATTAGACAAAATTTATAGTTTTCCAGACCGAACCGACCGACCGAACCGACCGACCGAAACTAGGTTATTATGAAATAATGATATAATCACATAAGAAATGCTACAACAACATTTATGAATTTATTAAAGATACTAAGTAAGTTATTTTATTAACAGAGACAAACGAGCGACTTTTGAATTAATGTCATTTTTTTGTTTTCTTTATATATTTACTAGCTGTTCCCACAACTTCGTCCGCGTGGAAAATATTTCTGTAACTTCTCCGGGCTACTGAGGTTATCCTAGATACCTAAATTGTTAGAGGAGCTCTTGAAAAGTTACTTTCTGTCGTAGTGCATCCGCCATATTGAATTTATAATGACATTAAATATACGAATACAGTATCCTTCTCCTGTGTACCTCATTTCATTTAATACCTATATTGTTGGAAGTCTTGACAAAAGCTATTTCCTGCCGCGGAACATCTGCAATATTGGATTTTTGATGACGTCACATGTACGGAATTCTTCCCCTGCGTATTCCTTTTTATTTGATATTGTTGGTGTTGAACAAAAAAAAAATTTCCTATTATAGAACATCCCCCATATTGGATTTATGATGACGTCTTCCATGGCCATATTGTTGGAGGTCTTAAAAAAAGCTATTTCCTACCACATAGCATCCACTATTTTGGATTTATGATGACGTCACATATACAGAAACCTTCCTCTGTGTATCCCATTTCATTTGATACACATATTGTTGAAGGTCTTGACAAAGTTATTTCCTACTGCGTAGCATCCGCCATATTTGATTTATGATGACGTCACATATACAGAAACCTTCTGTGTATCCCGTTTCATTTGATACCCATATGGTTGGTGTTTAACAAAAAAGTTATTTCATATAATGGAACATCCACCTTATTGGATTTACGATGACGCACATATTATACAGAAACCTTCCCCTACGTATTTCATTTCATTTGATACTAATATTGTTGTGTTGAACAAAAAAAATATTTCCTATTATGGAACGTCCGCCATATTGGATTTATGATGACGTCACATATATGTATAAAAAAACCAGATGTCACTTTTTAACAAACAAAGTAGCTTACGTTTGTTTTCGGGCACATACTATCTCTGTACCAAATTTCATTATAATCGGTTCAGCGGTTTAGCATTTTCCCGTATAAAGTTTCATTCCCCTTTTCACCCCTTTTAGGGGTAGATTTTTGATAAATAAAGAAGTAAGTTTTTGAATAGAGAAGGTTGATCTCTGTACCAAATTTTATCTTAATTGGTTCGGCGGTTTAGCATTTCGCATACAGTTTCATCCCCCTTTTCACCTCTTTAGGGGTACATTTTTGAAAATAAAGTAGCCTATGTTCACACTCCAGTGTCAAACTATCTCCATGCTAAATTTCATAAAAATCGGTTTAGTGATTTAGCCGCGAAAACGAACCAGACAGACAGACAGACTCGCATTTATAATATTAATTTAGATAGACATAGATTATTGTGACATTCAATTTAACTTTATATTCGATATCTCATAAAATCATTGATATTTTACTAGGAGTAATTACAAGATATTTCAATTAATACATTTCATATTTATAAACTTAAAACTACTAATATGTAGTTATTTTAAAAGGTAGACTTCCTCAAAGTCGCCGTTTAAAAAATTGTATTTGCTTAGGGTGTCTAGTAGACTGGCAGCAGCACCTCTATGAATAGCCAAATCCATATCCATACTATCCATATTAATATTATAAATGCGAGTCTCTGTCTGTCTGTCTGTTCAGTTTTCACGGCTAAACCGCCGGATAGATTTTAATAAAATTTGGCATGGAGATTCTATACTAATATTATAAATGCGAAAGTCTCTCTGTCTGTCTGTTCGGTTTTCACGGCTAAACTGCCGGACAGATTTTAATAAAATTTGGCATGGAGATAGTTTGACACCAGGGGGTGAACATAGGCTACTTTATTTTTCAGAAATCTACCCCTAAATGGGGTGAAACGGGGGATGAAATTTTGGTAAACTGGGGTACATCTTTTCTGTTAAAAAATACATGGTTTTCTTTTTTTTTCAAAAATCTACCCCTATAAGGGTGAAAAAGGGGATGAAACTTTATAGGGAAAATGTTACACCGCTGAACCGATTAAGACGAAATTTAGTACATAGATAAAACCTTTTCTAATAAAAAACATAGACTTCTTGTTTTCCAAATATCTACCCCTAAAGGAGCGCAAAGGGGGATGAAACTTTGTATGGGAAATTTTTAACCGCTGAAACGATTAAGATGAAATTTGGTACAGAGATACACCTTGTCTATTAAAAAAACATAGTTTTCTTTTTTATCAAAAATCTACTCCTAAAGGGGTGAAAAAGCGGATGAAATTTTATAGGGGAACTCGATAATGCTATACCCTAACAATATGGGTATCAAATGAAATGGAATACGCAGGGGAAGGGGATACCAACAATATGGGTACACGTGACGTCATCATAAATCCAATATGGCGGATGTTCCATAATAGGGAATAAGTTTTTCGTTCGACATCAGCAATATGGGTATTAAATGAAATGGAATACATAGGGGAAGGTTTTTGTATATGTAACGTCATCATAAATCCAATATGGCGGATGTTCCATAATAGAGAATAAGTTTTTCTTTCGACACCAACAATATGGGTATTAAATGAAATAGAATATGAAGGGGAAGTTTTTTGTATATGTGACGTCATCATTAATCCAATATGTCGCATGTTCCGTAATAGGAAATAAGTTATTCGTTCGACACCAACAATATGGGTATTAAATGAAATGGAATACATAGGGGAAGGTTTCTGGACATATGATGACATCATAAATCCAATATGGCGGATGTTCCATAGCAGAAAATAACTTTTTCATTCAACACCAACAATATGGGTATCAAACGAAATGGAATACGCAGGGGAAGGTTTTTGGACATGTGACGTCATCATAAATCCAATATGGCGGATGTTCTATAATAAGAAATAACTTTTTGTTCAATACTAACAATATGGGTATCAAATGAAAAGAAATACGCAGTGGAAGATTTTTGTATATGTGACGGCATCATAAATCCAATATGGCGGATGTTCCATAATAGGGAATAACTTTTTTTTTAACATCAACAATATGAGTACCTCGGGTAACCTTAGTAACCTAAAGAGATCAAGGAAAATTTTTCCACGCGGACGAAGTCGTGGGTGCAGCTAGTTAATAAATAAATGAAAAAAACGATTAAATTGAAATTAACTAAATAATTAATTCAATCCAATTAAATATTTGCGAGCTATATCGTTAACAAAATGTATATTGTTCATTATCTTTTTATTAAGGTACCATCACCTATTAATATTAATTTCCTAGCAAACAAAAATACTATTATTTTTGGTAAACGAATTTCGGCCGGTTTTATGAGAAAACTACCTGCAGTTGAAGTTCAAAAATTAGTTTATTGTACGAGTAATAGTAGATATTATTATTATTATAAACTAATTGATGAACTTCAAACGACGACGACGTAACGACGTAAAGTACTGGAGTTTTAACCTGTCGCTTTTCAAAACAATGGGTGATGAATCTAGTTCTATCTAGAAGTATCTAGTGGGTTCGCAAGAAGAAGACGCCGACTCGGTGATAGAAAAAAACATGTATCTCGTAACTGGAATGAGCGATCGAAAGAGGAAGCTCACAGGCGGGAAGACGTAGAGTATGACGTTGCCTTCGAAAAAATATTTTTCTTTTTGTATTTTACGAAAGTTTGGCAAGTCAGGCATAATTTTTCAGGAGTACATTAAGTTTTGTTCTAATTAAAATATTTTCATGGTTTTCATTTAATTTAAGGTACTATGTTATTTAGAAGTAATTGATCGTAATAACGAACTTGAACGGTATCATAAAAATAGAGGTGATTTATTTTCTCGTTTGGCCAGTCGGCTCCAAGCACTGGCGAGCCGCTTTTGAGAAATCTTTAACGCAGTATTGCCTAATTTTGAAATAAAATTAAGGCGTCATTAAGTGAAATTTATTTCTTTATTCAGATCTCAATATTTAAAATTGATGGTTTTCTCTATAAATTTACTACTTTTGATATAAATCACATCTTCTTTAAAATTAATGGTTTTTGCTTTAAAAAATGGTAAACTTCAAAATTAACAGTTTTCGCAATAAGATTTTGGTTACAACTTCAATCACTGAAACTTTAATGTGGTGTAATGGTGATAATAAATGCTTGGGAGGAAATCTTGTGGACAAATGCAGGCTAAGGTTTAGATTGTTTCACATTGGGTACAATTTTGCAAATTTTTTTGGAACTTTATACAAAGACGACGATATACTTATAATATTTTTTTTTGGTTAGCTTAGGTCTCTTTACCCACAACGCGCGAGCCAAGCGAATGAAGCGAGCGTGCCGCGGTAGCGGCCGACGAAGCGCCATATCAGAAACCGCTTTATACATGGAGCAGTATTGAAACATGAGTCCACATTCTATAGAGATACTTGAAGTCGAGAAATTTAATCTTGAAATATTTCTATAATTCTCCATAATTTTTCATCTTTTGTTGTTGGTATATCTATGTATAGCAATGTTATATATATAAGTAGGTGTATTTCAGACTTATTTCTAAGTGCATTATTGAAACAGGAGTCCGCACTCTAAAGAAATAGTTGAATTCGAGAAATTTAATATTGAAACATCTCTATAATCCTTGGTATATCTATATATAGCAATCTTATACATACTAGTAGGTGTATTTCAGAGTTATTTCCAGGAGTTTAGAAGAGACGTCGCGCAAAGCACCAACTCCATTCATAACAGCTTGTTAAGCTTATTTATTTAGTTTATAGAAAAGTTATTTTTCATAGCACAATCTATTACATATTTTTAATGATTGCTTATTTTTTTAGTGGCAATAATAGTTTTATAGCGTCTTAAAATTTTTAACGAAGGAGTAACATTTAAATGTATAACATCATATTTTTAATAGCAATTCATAGCAATTTTGTCTATAATTTCACCAATTATGAAGTGCTATTAAATGTATCCTCTTTCCTTCTGCATACTATTGTATAGGCGTGATAATAGCAGATCGTGGTGACAAATTACCTTTTTATTACTAGACACGGCGAAGCGAAAGTTATGATTTTAGTAGTGTATGTATTTGTGGGCATAACATATTATGTACATGTGTAATTGTTCATCTGTTCCCTCAGAACCGAAAACACTTAACCGATTTCAATATGAAATATCATCATTGGATTCGTATGTTTTGAAAAATTCAATATGGCCTCTATGGGACGACATAAAATCAAGGACTAAAAAAAAGTTTCAACTAATTATATATATATATCTTATAATATTATATTATACATATATATCTTATAATATAATTATCATATCATAATTAAATTACCTTTTCAGAAATTGTACATAAATATCATAAAACTTAACCCAATTACGTAATATGACAAAAATCTGTAGATAAGATAAAATAACTGTAATTGCTTGAATTAATTCAAAAATATGATAAAAAACAATTGTAATTCCTTTAATGCATTGCCTGAATAAATTCAAGGAATTACAGTTATTTCATTTTGTTTGCAAGTTTTTGTTAAATATGTAGTCGGCTATAAATAAAACCCGTACAATGACCATAAGAAATAATTCGTATTCAACAAGAACTTGTTAACAAGGTATAATAACTTTTATTTTTTTCCTAAGGGTGTATTTAGAAAAGGGCAGAGGAAGGGAGTTGCCCCCCCTGGAGTCTCTTGATTACTGGAAAGTATAGGTCATTAATTCTTGTACCGGGAATTCAATTAATACATTTACGGAAGACCACAAACAATATTATTTTGTGTTAAACAAAGATATTTATCATTAGTACGCAGTTTTTAAGCTTTATTAGAGAGAGAAAGATATAGAACGTGACAGCTGCTCATCTTCTCTCACAGGCCATTTATGTCGGCCAAGGGAGAGAGGGCTTATAAGAGACTGATATAGGCTGGCTAGTGACCTGTCACTATATGATGCCGCTTCGCCATCTATAATTATGAATACTTACTACTAAATAGATATCAAGGTGTCATTTTTGCTCTCTTTACATTATAAGAAATTACATAAATTAGGTATGTCTATTAAACGTTTAATTTCATTTTATATGATGCAGTTATGTATTTAAATACATAACATATTTTACATAAGAAGTAAAAACGGTTATACAGTATTGATCAGGTCTGTTAAAGACCGCGGTCTATTATTACCGTTTGGGTCACTAAAAGTTTATGTAGGTACGGTACACATGTCTATAACTCGAATAAAGCATAATTCATCTAGAAAGGTAGTTATACGTTTTATGAACGGTCCGTTGTACATTATTTATAATTTAATACATAGATAGACCCTACCATACAAAACGAGTGAAGACAACAAATCGAGAAGGGGTTGCAATTAAAATAATATTTTGCACAATGAGCTCATTTCACCTAGTAGTAGGTAACATAATCTTTTCTAACATAATTTAGTTACAAAAAAATGTGGAAATATGTACTTTATTGAAGGTAGTCTTTACAAACACCTAAGGAAAGCTTAATAATAATTCTCACAATCATATTGAAATCTCAAACTGTGTGCAAAGCGACTAGTATCCCTAAAACCAATGTGGTAGTATTGCAAAACTAAGTCGTTTACCCGAAATGAAGAGTAACTGGACAAGATGATTCGTTATTAAATATTTGTTTTTAATTAGGTATTTAGTTATATTTACTGTTTATATATAATGTTTTACGTTCTTCTTACAGTTTATTATTAATGAATATAAACAAGGTTGTCACACCAGATATCTGTATACATAATCTGTATATAGGTAAAGAAAAAACTGTTCAGTGTCTGTTTCTCCTCTGTTTGTCAACAGATTTTCTTTTTTTTGTTTAGTTATTTAATATATATTATTACATTTTTAATAAGTGCATTATTTTATAAATTAAGAATAAAATAAAGCTTGCAAACAATAATTATAACTTAGTCTTTAACCTACTTCACCACTTTTATTAAGTATGATCAAAAGTTAAAATGTAAATATTTTTAGAAAAATTGGAAACGCACTGTTCGGTAAAAAGTAAAACATGTAAACATTTTTATTAAATCTAAAAACAATTCGCTTTCCGATCTATATTATATTAAACATATCATATTATGTATGAGATACCAATTTGACGACGAAGAGTTGACACCTCTACTATAGCTATAAATTCCTATAAAAACATTTAGAAAAAACATACAGAAAAGAAAATTACTCAGTTAAATACTTTATCAAACAGAATTTACGAAAACACTATATTTAATTAGAAATAAATTATACAGTTTAATAGCCGAAAAAAAGTTTCGTTTCGAAGTTCTTGTTTATGTGAGCGATACGCTTTTTTTTTAAATATGAGCTGAATATGAGTTAAATGATTTATCGATTACATTTTTATTAAGTCCATTTTCGAACATTTTAATTGTGAGTCTTCATTCTGATTTATGAATGTCTACCCTATTCCTACACCTTTGTCTCGCTTCTCATCTCGTTCATATCTGGAAATATCTGGTCTTCATTACATAATAATATTTAAATACTATAACAAATAAAATGTAAAACTGGGTAAAAAAATTCTAATACGGCATCACTGAAGAAATTCTTTATAGTTTTAATTTTAGTTTTATTTTGAAAAGTAACAATTTAGAATGATTTTTGAGGTGTGATTTGTTACTCCATCGGTTTTGTTTGCGTTCTTTAATCTTAATTTGTATGTTTCTGAGGTAGAATCTGACATATTGGGCGTATATACGAATAGCACGAAAATCATGTGAATTGTGTGACCCCCATTGTTAGAATGACGTGACAAGTAAGTATATTCACTGACTTACGAATGCTTCATTTTTCGGTTCTGTTGAACTATGTATTTTTTTAAATCTAAGACATCTACATAGTATTTTATGTCGTAGGTTAATTAAACTAAGTCACTAAAGTTAAACTCACTCAAGACAAAAATTAGATATATTAAATCTAAAAGTGCATTAATTAAAACAAAATCGTGATCTTGAAAATCTTGATTTCGTCGTGTGACATTTCAAGGCCGCTTGTGTGTTCAAACAAAAACTGTTGTTTCACCCTTTATGCGATATCTGTGTTCTTCCTCAATTGATCGATCAAGTGGAAATGCATGTCTCGCGAAGTTGTCGCGTAATGTATAATTTCACCCACTATTGGAGTTCGGATTGCGTAGTATACGTAACAGAATAAATGCTTCAATTGATATCAATTATTCAAAATTCACCTTTATCCACTATTATATTAAATGAGCAATATATATATATATATTTATATTTGATATCGCTCTCTCGAAACCGGCTTCTTCAATGTAATTTACGATATATGGGTTGAGGGGGGGCGAGAAATTGATCTATATGTTTTAATTCTGGGAAAAATCGTTTGCTCTAAACTTCTAACCTTTTTTAATTTTGCAACAGAGTTTACCTTCTCAATAGCACAATGGCTAGAGCGTACGTCTACCACGCCGAAGTGCGCGGGTTCGATTCCTGCAATGTGTTCAGACTTTTTTTTGTTATTTTATTTGTAAGACACCGAGTAAAGGTCGATCGTTCAGGTACTACGTAATTTTATTATCATATTAACAAAGGGGTATAAGCCATGACAAAACATTACATAAATAAAAAAGTTGAAAATCGCGTCTGGTCGTGTTATTCCTTTTTGCATACGGAGTGAATAAAAATAGAACAAAAAAATTATTAGTTTGAGTTTGTGCATAAGCACAAAGTCTAGGGAAGAGCTGAACGTCTTACTATAATATTTTTCGTTATAAAATAAGAATAGTTGAAAACCATTTATTTGAATATATTTATTTTGTTCCGTAAATATACTAATACTGTTAAAAGGAAGCGAATCAGTCTTTAGCGAACACTAGTAATTGTACTCGTTTTATCTATCTATCTATCTATATATTAAAAAGAGGTAAACTTTGTATGTAATGGATAAACTCGAAAACTCCTCAACCGATTTCAAAAATTCTTTCACATATGGAAAGCTAGGTTTACATTATCAGGGAGTAACAAGGGTGTATTTTATTTTCAAAAAAACTTCAACCCGTGCGAAGCCGGGCGGGGGTCGCTAGTAATTCGTATTCGTAAAAGCAATCTATGATTTTAAAAGGATATGTTTTAATACACTGACTCATATTTTATTGTTATTCTTGGAAGTGATGAAGCTGTAGGTTCCTCAAATCAATTTATTCTAGTAAACCCAGTCACAGTTACAACGTATTTATGAACGTCAAATTTAATTTCAGTTCAGAAAGAAAATTTGCAGTGAGAAAAACCACAAGAAATTCAGACAGGTATAATTTTCTCAACATCATTTTATGCCTATTTTAAAATTAAAATATAATAACGAGAAAGAAACTAGAAGTGAGAGTGAGAGAAGGATATTATACTGCATAGATTTAGGTGTTATGTTGGAGAAATAAATTTGTGTATTTTTTTTTCTTTAGCTATGTGTAGATGCATGTGCCGCTTTTCAATGAAGCATACTCAAGAAATTTCAGTGATCAGACTCGGTCAGCTACCTAGCATCGAAATATCTTGTAATGGTAAAATCGATTTTAAAAAATGCCTCGTGTATTACCAATTTGATATTAAAATAAAAAAGTTTTTAAGCCTCGGTATCACATATGCTAAACATGCGTCGCCATTTTCGATTTTATTCTTTATTTAACTAAGATGCCGACACGTGTATAATGTATATGTTTAAGTGTTATAAGTGAGATTTAACGGCAATAAAAGAGTCAGATTAATGGTTCGATATATCTCGATTTACACTCGAAGGATTATTATGTAAATTATGTGTTCATAGGTAATGACAAAATATGGCTTCCTTTATTATAAAATAACATAGTTCCTACCTCGTAATTTTATATATTTGTATACCTATACAAATAGTACTTGCGCACGTAGATTATATGTATTAGCAGAATAGTATTAAATAATAGATAGTTTGTAAGCATGTAAAAGCTACAATAACTTTGTGACAGCTGTCTCGTAGCATATTGCCTTTGATAATGAAATTGAGAGTTTTCTTAGGAGTTTATGCTACTAATAGAAGGGAATATTATAAAATATTACATTTAGATTTGTTCTAGCTTTTACCCAACTTTTACCCATGTTTTAGAAGAAAACGATGATAGATAGTTTGATTGTAATTGTAGAGCATATAATATTCTCTATGTTGTAGAGAATCATTTCACGTCAAGTTTGCAACTGTTTTTATTTCTAATTTTATATATACATTCTAAAATCATTTTATTCTACAAATTACAAAATGTAAAAATAGGTTGGTTGATTACGAAATATAAAAATAGGTCGGTTGCGAACAATAATAATAACCTTAATTATTTTTATGTGTTATGTTACCTTGGTGTTTGAATGAGTGCCTACCTTCATTCTAATTTTTATTTTTTGAACGACATTCGCGTAGAGAGAAGTAGACAAAAATGAAGAAAAATTATTTTTATAGACAAAAATACTTTCTGTTTATGTAATATCAATTATTGAAATCAACCACTTAACAGTACTAATAGAACCACTTTGTTAGTCATATTAAAACTTTAAAGTTTACATTTACGGAACTTGTGTTGTACAGAAATTGCATACAAAACTAAAAATATAACAAGTAACAATACAACGATACTTCAGCGACAACATTTTATCCCTAAAGAATATTCTAAGCTCATCCCTTGTTGCATAAAATCGTTAAAGGTACGGACGATACTCTGAATAAGATTTAAGTAGGGTTTCCAAGTTTTAAGAAAGTTACATCGACACGTATCTTATTACCCTTTTGTCGAAGATTTCGCATCGCGGCAGCAAGTTTAAAGTAGGGAGCTGTTCAGAAGAGCGATCGACAAAGTTGCTGGCTGTGACCAAAGCGGATTACTCGTACTTGCCAGCCTTCCTCGGTAGCGCTCCTTGGGGATATTCCCGAAATGCTTGCCAACACGAAGTATTCATAACTCGATTATTTTAGAAAGACCTTGTTATGAGAGTATCGTATTCTGGATTCATTAGTATTGCAGAACTCTCCGATATTAACTACTAATGACAATAGGATACAGAATATGTAGTGATAGAATTAAGGAACGACTGATGGAGAAAAATTAATGGATGAAAGTGAACAAGTTATGAGCGAGAGAAGGAAAAAAGACCAGATAGTCTATGTGTTTCTGACAAGAGTATCAAAATTGTATCTCTTGGTGAAAATGAAGTCAATAATAATGAGATTTGAGGAAGTGGAAGAGGCAACAATCGTGGTTCTAGGCGTTCCAAATCTTTGATCGATAAAGTGTTACGTTATACGTTAGCTACGAAAAACGAAACTGTTACGCCACCGACGGATTGATAAAAACTACAGATTTACTTCGGTAGTAACATTTCCTTATGTGTTTGAATGAATGAATGAATGATTGAATGAATGATTTATTGAATAACTAACAGTTAGTTAACAACTAATAATAGGTATATGCATTATAAGATTGTACATAAAACAAATTATTATTATAGAATTATAAATTATTACTAAATTATAGGCTTATGTAAAACCTGTGACTTGGGGGTCAGTGTTCTACTGTAGGAAGGAACAAATTTAATTACAATCTTTGAGACCAGTGAAAAGAAATATTTAAGAACAAAATGTGTGTGTGTGTGTGTGTGTGTGTGAGAGAGAGAGAGTAAGTGTGTGTATGAGTGTGAGTGAGTGTGTGGTGTGGGCGTACGTCAGTTAAGTCTGTGAGTAAAGTGAGTTAGTTGTTTATAGTCTATACATTAACGGAGGTATATATGTATATGTCAAATTGAGCATGATATTCCCAAGACCCTTATCTCTGTGTAATGAAATGAGTGGCGTGTACAAATTGACCACATAGACTACACGAATTACTGGCAATAAATGTGGGGAAGAGCGAATTCAAATATTTAATAGCAAACATTAAAAAAGATGTATCTTCATCCTTTGTTATATTTTCAAGACATAAGTAACATTTTTCTTGTAATGAGGCAATGGGTGTAGATTTACATTATTTATCTTTAAAATGTGATGCAAAAATGTCCTTGTAAGAAAGACGAAGGCCCCAGATAGAGGCTGGCCAAGTAAATTAGTCAATAATCTTTTCTAAAGTGGTCCATTGTCGGCGCGACATGTTATTGGGTCCTGCCTTATAATTCGTTGTGTGACATCCATAATATAACTTTAGTAATTAGTTCAGGACACAAAATAGGTGTGATTCGATATGGAGACAATACAAAAACAAAAGTTATAAAGTTAAATTTCGTCTATACATTTCATAAAAAGTTGTAAAAGAGGTAAAATATCTATCTGTAATATCAATTAATTCCTGAACTTGGAGGCCTAAGCATTATACGTTCCTTTGCTTAAAGCCTCCGACTAAACTATAGATAATACTTAGGCCAAAAGTTTATTTCTGTTTACTTTTTCTCACAGACTTTAAACATAACTCTAGACGCCGTGAATGAGCAGCAATGGTGAGGTAAATCAGATAACCTGACTTACTCGTACATATGACATACGTTTATTATATCAGACAGGCTGATCGACCGCCAATTCAATAGAAAACTCGCATATTTAATGTAATAATAATACTCCAGACAATTACACAGATTGTGTGACCCTAAATTAAGCAGTAAGCTTGTACTATGGGTACCACACAACGAACTCTGGGGGAGTTTCCAGTAACACCCAGACTCCAAGCCAATTTAAAAAAGTTTGTTTCCTAAATTCACCTGACCGGAGATCGAACCCGGGACCCTAAGCTTGGAAAGCAGATACATATGCCACTGCGCCAACGGGCCAGTCAGTAACATTTTATTTGATTTTATTCGCCTCACTTCGTAGTACGCGGCAGGTTGTTTATGTTTTTTCTAATATGAAGAATATTGCTATCGACATTTTTGTCTTATGCGTTGAATATATTTGAATGGTCTTCTCTATCTTTTGAATTTAGTACCCATCATAGGAGCCGATGAAATTTTTTTTATATCTTCCAAACCTACCTCACACGCTAAAATTTGTTGAGTGGTTTCGGCTCTGTGAGAGAACAAATGAACATACATACATTAGTAATGTACATACATAATTTATGTACAATGTACATGCATATAATCTATCTACGTAGGGACGCACATGTACCAGTTGTAAAAATCGCAACCCTTTTTTTGCTAGGCCGTAGTCGGGTAACAAAAACTCTAAGTACCTACAGAAATGAAGTTAATTGAGTAACTTACCAGTCGCTGCATCCGATCTCCACTTCGCTTCGGACACTAGAACAAAAATATAAAGAAAATTAGGCTAGAGTTCTACAAGATATTGTCGAATTGTGACTCAGTACCTGGGCCACCGAGCTTTACTCGGTGTTTTACAAAAAAAAAAACAAAAACAGTGACCACATTGCAGGGTTAGAACCCGCGCATTTCTGCGTGGTGGACATTCGCTCTAGCCACTGTGCTATTGAGAAGGTAAATTCTGTTGTGAAATTAAAAGAGTTTAGAGTTTAGAAGTTTTAAGAATGTGAAAACATAGAGAAAACGAATTTTCGCAGAATTTAGACCTAGCTAGATAGATTTCTCGCCCCTGTAAATCGCTATATTGTAAATTTCATCGAAATCGTTAGAGCCGTTTTCGACAAATATCGGATATTTTTCATATAATACTGTTCTTTATAATACTATTCCTCTAAATAACATAGTATCCTAAATTTAAGGAAGCCCATGAAATTTAAGGTTCGGTTCATTGTTCAGGAAAATGAATAATTGACTTTTCTCCGTGACTTTCAGCCATAGACTTCATAATTAACTCCAGAGCCAGACGCTGTGTTTGAGCAGTAAGAGTGAGCTAAATCCGATAATCTGACTCACCTGTACATAAAAGTGTGAAAGACGGAGAAAATGATTTTTCCCAGAATTGAGACTTAGCTAGATCGATTTATCGCCCCCCTCAACCCCTATATTGTAAATCTTATCGAAATCGCTAGAACGCGATATCAAATATATATACAAATATTGCTCGTTTAATATAATAGTGAATTAAAACTATCCTAAAGCGAGTAAATGTTCTTTATTTCTAGTATTGGTTTTAGGCAAGTATATTCGTACTTTTACTTCTTTTTATTTATAAATTTAGTAATACACATCTAAAAAATCACGATTTTTAAATGAACTACAGGAATTTATTTCATTATCATGAGTAAACGTGTGAAAAAAATAATACATGAAATAAAAACAAACACACAAACAAAATGAAAACAAAAATATATATTCTCCTATGCTCTCTATGTAATAAATGTACATACATACATATATACATTTCCTTACGTTGCAGTCCCTAACGCGGTAGTCAGAGAAAATCGAGCGCAAAGTATCGCGGTCCTTAAGGTCTTTCGACTACTCAATCTTCATTATTATTTTTATACACTTTCACCTAGGTCTGCGAGAGCATTTGACATTACCGTCTGCTAACACTCTAGCTATTTGATCTTCATAAGTCAGCCTTTATCTTCCTTGGCTTCCACTACCGCTCACTTTCCCTCTGTAGATTTTATTCGTCAGTCCTTCATCACTCATTTTTTCCATATGCCCGAACCATTGAAGCATTCCTTTTTTCATTTTTACAAATACATTGTCATGCAATATTGTCATAGTGCATATCTTTTCATTGTTTATTTTGTTCACAAGGGTGCCACCGCACTTATTTCTAAGATATCGCATTTCTACTGCATTTATCTTACTTTCGCCTGGTTTCAGGCATATCTAGTAAAAAAATAAATTACTTATGTACTATATGTATTGACATAAAATACTTACTTAGATTTAATAATGTTAAGTAACGATGTTTTTAACTTTGTCGTAAACTGTATTTTTTTACTGTAGGGGGTCAACTGAGGAAGCGTGCTCGTCGCGACCCCTGCCAACCCTTTTCAGGGCTGCAATTCCTCTACTATGCTTACCATGCGGGACAACGTAGATTTAAATGCTAGGGCGTCCCCCGAAAGCGACGGACACCAGTGTGTCCCTGCTGGTGTAAGCAAAATGCAGTTCGGCGTTGGGGACCGCCACCCAACACGCTATGCACCTAGCGGCGGGAAGTGGAGGGAGGAGTGCAGAATAGCTGCGTGGAATGTGAGAGGTGGGATTGAAGAGAAGATGAATGAAGTGATTGATATTATGGAAGAGAAAAGACTGGATGTGTTATGTTTGAGTGAAACCAAGCGAAGGGGCAGTGAACTTGCTGACTTGCCCAGAGGGGGCATCGCTCTGTGGTCAGGGGTACCACTTGGAGATAGAGGATGCCAGGGGATGGGCGTTTTGCTGTCCTCTCGTTTGGTTAATTGTATGAATGAGTATAAATGTGTAAACCCTAGACTGCTCTGGATGCGCCTCAAGATGGGGTTGACGAGAATTTTTATTTTGGCGGTGTATGCTCCAGTGTCCTCCGTCGGCGTGGGTGAGCTAGAGCGGTTTTGGGAGAATGTTAGAGAAGTTCTAGCGACGGTTGAAGAGAATGAGAGAATTGTTTTGTGTGGAGACATGAATGGATGGGTCGGGACAGCTCGAACTGGATTTGAGACTGTCCTAGGCAAATATGGAGATAGGAGAGTGAATGATGCTGGTAGGATTCTGTTAGGCGTGTGTATGGAAAAGGATCTTTTTGTTGCTAATACCGTATTTAAGCACAAAAGGATCCATCAGTACACTTGGGAAAGAAAGCATGAGAGAAGTATGATTTATTTATTCCTGGTAGATAACAGGCTCAAGAAGCAGGTTATGGACACAAGAGCGCATAGAGGAGCCGATCTGGGAACGGACCACTTTCTGGTGATAACCAGAATAAGGGGCAGCATGGCGACATCGCGTAGTGTCCAAACCTGCAGCGGTTTGTCGCATCAAAAGCTGGAAACTGCAAGATGCGACTACCAGGAATGAATATGGAAGGGTAGTATCCGGTAAGCTATGTGATAGATTGAAAGTGATGAGCGAGGATGTTGAAGAATGTTGGCAGAACCTTAGGGATAGTATGATCGAGGCTGCAAAAGAAGTGTGTGAAACGAATAAGATTGGGAACGGTAAAAAGCGTGATGTGTATATGTGTATGAAGAATTTGATGAAAGATAGATATAAGCTGCAGAAAGCAGAAACGAAAGCACTAGTGAAAGAGAAGCGTGAAAGGTGTAGGATGTTAGACGAAAACAGGATGTCGGACAACTTCGAGGAAAATTCGGAATTATTTTGGAAAGAAGTGCGTAAGTGCCGAAGTGGCCCGGCATCTTGCAGAATGAATAAAGTGCGTTCGAAAGAAAACAACTTGCTAACAGATAAAAAAGATGTTCTGCAGCGATGGAGTGAATACTATGGAGAACTGTATGAGAGTGGCGACTTCGTCTCTGATACTGAGAGCGATTCTAATGAATTGCCACACTCGGATCAGGGACTGGAGGATGCCATTAGTATGAAAGAGATCGAGAAAGTGATAAGAAGTTTGAAATGTGGAAAGGCTGCGGGAATTGATGACGTGACTGCTCATCAAGTATGGTGGTCCTAGGGTCTGGGATGCCTTCTGTGCACTCTGCAACCTTTGTTTTCAGAAGGGGGAGGTTCCAGAGGACTGGCCTAGGGTCTGGGATGCCTTCTGTGCACTCTGCAACCTTTGTTTTCAGAAGGGGGAGGTTCCAGAGGACTGGCGCACCGCAGTCATAGTACCTCTCTATAAAGGGAAAGGTTCTCATTTGGACTGCGCGTGCTACAGGGCCATCGGCTTGGTCAGCTTAGCAAGTAAAGTCTATACTAAGGTATTGACTGAACGTATGAAAGGCGTTTCAGAAAGATATTTGTGGGAGGCGCAAGGTGGTTTTAGGAACGGTAGAGGTTGTATGGATCAGCTTCGCGTTATCGTAGGGAAGTTTCTGGCTATAGGTCAGAAAGTTTTCTGCGCTTTCGTGGATCTAGAAAAAGCATTCGATAGATTAGTGTGGATTGTGGAGTCTTCTACCTGAGTATGGCGTGGGGGGCTCCTTACTACGGGCTGTGAGGTCATTATATAGCGGCCACAAAGCCTGTGTAAGGATAGAGGGTGACACGTCGCCCTGGTTTGATGTCTGTTCAGGCATCAGACAGGGCTGCGTGATGTCTGCCTGGCTGTTCGTGCTGTATTTGGACAGTTGCCTCCAGAAAATTAAAGGTAGTATGAGTGGTATGTTATGTGTTGACACAGTGGTAAACTGCCTATTGTACGCTGACGATGCTGTGCTTATAGCACCATCAGAAGCCGAGTTGCAGGCACTAGTCACGTGCATGAAAGAAGAATGTGAAGTAAAAGGATTGAATATGAATGTGAACAAAACTAAGGTTCTGGTGTTTGAAAGGGACGAGGTACAAACGAAATGTGATATTTGGGTAAATGGAAAATGTCTAGAACAAGTGAATGAAATTGTGTATCTGGGGAGTGCGTTTTCGAGGGATGGAAGATGTGACTTGGATGTGGAGAGACGGGTAGCAGCTGGCAATAAAGTGAATGGTGCTCTGTCCGCATTAGCAGATAGTGTGAATATATCTAACACTGTCAAAATGGCGATCCACAATGCGGTGTTGGTGCCAACTTTATTGTACGGTAGTGAGGCCTGGATATGCCCGAAATCGAGTGAAAGTATGATAAATGCAGTAGAAATGCGATCTCTTAGAAAGATGTGCGGTGTCACCCTTGCGGACAGGATAAGCAATGATGAGATACGCAGTATGACAGGGTCGCACGACAGTGTTATTGTAAAAATGAAGAAAGGAATGCTTAGATGGTTCGGGCACATAGAAAGAATGAGTGATGAAAGACTGACGAAGAAAATATACAGAGCGAAAGTGAGTGGTAAAAGAAGGCAAGGAAGACCAAATCAAAACCAAAAGAAGATCAAATGCCAGAGTGTTAGCAGACGGAAATGTCAAAAGCTCTCGCATACCTAGGGCGAAAATGTGTGAGGAGAATGATGAAATTTGATTCCTCAAATCTCATCATTCTCCTCACGAAACGCGAAAGAAGTATGTAAGAACCGCGACGCTTGGCGCTCCGTCCTCTTGACTACCCCGTTAGGTATACAGCGTGAGGATATGTATGTATGTATTTTTTTACGGCTGATATTTCAACCAAGCAACGGTAAACTTAATGAGCGTGTAATATAACCAGTGTCCTTAATAACTATGCTCTCTTATGAATATTTTATATACAATAATCTAATCACCTATTATTACTAGTAAGTTTTCAGTAATAAATGGACTTCCAAACGATTCAATCGTCATTATTTATATAGTCCCGCCGTCCTGACAGACTACAGGCGTATCCTAAAACTGGTACATTTCCTTTGCAATTGAATCCACTTAGTATTCATACCTATAAATTAGTATGTTGTATTCATAAAGACATTAAAGTTATACCCAAAAACTTTTCAAGAAAAAAATTAAACCAAATTAAAAAAAAACAATGACGAGCACAAAATAACTATTCTTTACTAATTAAAACTAAGGTTCAAAAATAACTTTATGAATACGATACGAGTATAAATACCTATATAATTAAATTTGATAGTTACTGAAGTCGGTGCCAAACCTACCAAACTATTAGACTTTCTGTTGTTGCACATTGATTTGAAATTCACAAACTAATCAAACATTTCAAAAATTGGAGCAAATAAGTACATTCGAGCACTTGCATTCGTTATCTGGCTATATGGAGTATTGCAACGTGGCTTGCTCAGGCCGGTAGAGTGAGGTGTGGGTTGAGTAATTGATGATGTTATTATTACTGTCACCTGGAGAGTGGTGTACCTAATTTGTTTAAGGGCGCCTAGTACACCTCTGCAATCGACATCTAATGGGATATTTATAGAAAGTTAATTAATTAGACATCAGAAAAACATCACACAAAGAAAACATTTATTTCTTCTAACTTAATCTCTATGGTGGATACAATCAGTTCACTATGTATTTATTATTAAAAGTTAGTAACAATTTAAAAAGATTAAATGCTATGGTTAAACAACATTATCCTGTTTATTATTATATATGTATTAAATAAGGTCAAATTTTAATTTCAAATTTTAAAGGTAAATATTATCTAACAGCACTTAGATATTATTTAGTTTACAGAATAATTCATTAGTATTAAAGTTTTACAAGTATTGAGCTCAGATATTACTTGTTATAGTTACAACAACATAATTTATTTATGTTATCTTAAATTAAAGAGAAGTATACCTAGTTATAAAGACACCCTTTCCTTGTTTATGTACTGCATTTAAATTCTTAGTGTTACAGATACATAAACCCAAGTACATTTTATACCTTATTATCCAGTATTTTATTTCGCAGAGAAAAATATTTATTAGATACACAATACCTTTATGTGGAGCAAATATCTAACAGAGAATCATTTATTAGTTACATGCAGAGTGTTATCAGTTTTATCACTGATCAATCTTAAGAAGGAGGTGGTCATCCACCAACTGCACCTACTCCTCAGTCTTCCCCTTTGTCGAACATCTACTAGCATCACAGCACCCACATGCCCCGGCCCTCAAAGATTCCCCTTTAATAGGAACTGCGGCCTGGCCACGCGATATAGCACCCAAGTGAAGAAGACTTAGACTTCTTGATAGTCAGAGTAGTGTACCAAATCATTCTAAGAACTATTTTGATTAGTTCATACTGAAGTTTAGATGAATGTTGAATAGATTTTACTACTATTCCTAAGTATTCATTACATATAGGGACAGGAGGTCCACCTGGTTTCTATAGGTGTCCTTTGAACTCTGTAACAAGCACATGTAGACATTAGGATCCTATTCCCTAGTCCTATCATCATTGCTTGCCCTTATCTACAGCTACAGTACTCACCATAGGATCCACCACTCAAAGATACTATATTTATGACAAATTTATTCCTGCTGAAAGACTTACGGTCAATGCTTCAAACGTGATTTAAGAAAGCTCAACGGGTCTACGTTGTCCATGCCCGTCTGTCATAGTGAATGCCGTTTGCAAACAATTAGGCTAACCAAGGAATGCTTTATTTTTCTAGATAACAGAAGTTAAAAGTTAATTTATCTTTTAAGTAATTACGTGCCTCTATAAATATTATAAGTTATTGTTCTCCACGTCGATGGAGACTCAATTAGACTGCTACAGTATATGCTCAGACTTTATTTGGTCTGAGGGTATATACGTTACAAATCAGTTGTCCTCTCTTCACTGTTCCCGGAACATGAACGTGAATGTGTCAGTGACAGATTATGCGCTTATGCAAACGATTCGTTGCTTGTAGTAGAGCAGTACTATTGCTGAACAGTTGCATGCAGATTGCTCTCTGAACAAGATAATACCCATACGGTTAACACTGACATAGGTGCGAACGTTCTGGCTGCTACGCCAATCAATCATGGACGGCGACAGTGCAGCTGCCCGCGCCCACACGCGAACATTTACATAATCAAACCCAGCTCCAAGTACCCTAGCAACACACTGTTAAATTAGCTTCAATAATGACATTCCACGACATCATTAGTTTTAGTTGTGAGATCTATGCATTGTCTAAAAATACAGGAACATGCGTTCAATATGGAGTTTTCTGTAACTTAACACAATTAATTGATTAAAGATATTGAATTAAATAACAAAATACTAAGTAAAACTTTTATTTTAATACTGTCCACTGCTCAATCATAAACGATAACTAAAGGATATATTACTTATTATATTATTTTTTTATTAAATAAGAAGAGATTTAATCAATTTGGAAATTATAGATGTCACAGGCATTTTATAAATTCGAAGTTACTCGAAGACTAAACTTAATAAAAAAATAAAAAATTGTTTATTAAAGGTAGTTGTAGAAATACAATATGTAGAAAATACGATTAAAGACTGTATCTGCCTATGTATTTACATTGTACGTGATTGTATGTACGAGTATGTTTTTAAAGAGTAGAATTTGGTATTGGGAGATAGTTTAGAAGGGCAATAAATATTTTAATTCCTTATTTTTATCTGCTTTGGATTAAATATGTAAGTATTATTACATTCTGCTAAGCGTTACCAAAAACAGCAAAAGGTAATTTAAAATAATAACTATCCTAAATCCTAGTCTATTTTTTATGTTTAGTAAATATTTTTTGTAATAAGGTGATAAGTAGTTAGATTGTTGGTAACGAATAATAATACTGTTGCTAATGTAAATTACAATTAGCATCATACTTCAAACGCAATGTATCTAAAGTTACCATGTGTATTGTTAGCATAATATCATGATTATTATATCACATGTCGTCATGTGTACTGTGTGTTTATAAAATGTTATAATATAATATAGCAGAAGCTATGTAGGTTTATGCAAAACGTCAACTAATTTCCGTTACGTTCGTTTAAACGGAGTAGTTTCCTGTGTCAGTGATACTGTGCTATCGCAAATAATTAGATTTGAGTTAGCACTGCGCCACTTCCACTAGGTTTCCACCGCAGTTACGTAATTGAGTACGAGTATGAGCTCAAAATATGGAATGTTGGTATGTATTTCTAAATACGATTTCGCGGCTCATGAAAGATTCAATACGATGCCATTCAGTGTTATTTTATTGTAACTGGTTATTTTAACCATAAAGCTCTCTTAGTAATTTACTAGTCATCAGCACAGATCCCATCCTAAGTATACCATGAGTTTGGGTTATTCGTTCAATTTTTTATTAAAAAAAAATTTTATTCTGTTCGCCCGCGATTTCATTCATTTAATGTTCAAACTGTCTTGTCTTGCCATAAATATTGTTACAAGGAAAACATCGTCTTTTTTCTATTACACAGACGTGTGTGCAGTGTGCGTTAGTTTACACATTAATATAACAGCATTTTGAAAAAATGAAGCTCATTCAAAATTATTATCATTAGTCGTAATACAATACTTTAAACTTTGTGGTCAGTTATCGGTTGAACTTCTCCATGGGAAAATTCACCACTGCCAATCTCATGGAATGTTTTATGGACTCCGAATTATCATGGCGTTTAGAGGATGCCATACTCTCTAAAAGAAGTCATACTTTATAATCAAATGGATTAGGATCGGGACTAGATGACGGCCAGTCTTCAGCTCTGGTGGAGTCAGAAACGTTCCTTTCCAGCTACGCTTGTGTGGATCGAGCTTTATGATCCGGTGCTGCCACTTGCCGAAAGGACCATTCTTAGTTATGGAACATGGTGTTGTTAAGAGACTTGACTACTTTCTCAAGAACCGTATGTTGATACACCTGGGCCAATGTTTTGATAACTTCTTCACAAAAATGTGGCTCAATCACTCTTTGATAGCTAACACTCCACCAAATCATCACTGAAGCCAAATAATGCCCACGTTTAACTCTACTGACTAATTCAGAAACTTCTCTAGAGCTTTGTGCATAAGCTCGGTCATTCTGCTTATTAAAATATTGCTGGATAGTAAACATTTTCTTGTAAATAAATAAAATATTTCTATGACCTCCCTTTGCGTACCGCCTAAGAAGTTGTTTTGATTTTACCGCCCTATCCATTTTTAAAATATCGGTTAAATAATGACCAGTACGCCTCTTATAAGCTGTAAGTCCTAAGTCATCTTTTAAACTACGCGACATGATTCTGGGTGCTATATTCATTTCTCTAGAAAAAATCTTACTTTTGGACAGAATTCCTTCGGATTCTGTCCTTCCGTGCTTTGATCGCCAATATAGTAGGAATACTACGTGGATGGCCAGATCTTTATCTGTCACAAACAGAGGACGTTTCATTATACCTATCAATAGCCCAGTACACAAACATTCGACTAATACCAAGCAGTTGGAGAGTTTCAAAAATTGCATTCGGCTTCATACCTGTTTTGTACAATGCTATCACAGCAATTCTGTTCTCTTTATCATCACACTCCATTTTAATATCACACGAATATTTAATAGAGATTGGCGCAAAAATGAGACACTATTATGAATATTCATATGAGAATGACAGATTCGAAATTAAAATGTAATATTATCGTTTTTTTTCACTGTGACTGTACAGTGATGTCTCAATTACATACGAAACTTACAAAAAGTTTAGTTTGTTTGAGGATTGTTAGTGGATAGGTACTTACTAAATATTTTTAAGGTTTCAAATATCAAATTATATACTTAATATATTACATATACAATAATAATCAGAGCTGAAAAATATAACAACTTTTGTCTCAACACTATGAATATTCATATGAGAATAACAGGTTCCGAATTCAAATGTAATATTATAGATTTTTTATTATTGTAACAGTATTTATGGCCAGACTGTGAATATGTATATTTAAGTGATTGTCTATAATATGTAGATAAATAAGTGCATCCCTATAAACTTTCAAACAGCGCAATCCACACATAAATTAATTTAGTAATTTGAAAGTGCTGCTTGAACAAAGAAACGTAAAAATACTGAAAATATTTGCTTTTTCAGAGAAGTAAATATCTCTAGTTTATAAACACAGTTCTGTTGCTATTTTATAATAAGTAGCTATACAAATGTATGTTTATCAACGTTACAAAGAAATAAGTAGACATTTAGTATTAGTATTTCTTAGAGGTAATGTAAAATAATTATTCATTTTAAATTATTATTACATTACACAAAGTACTGTATTATCAAGCAAAAATATACAAAGTACGATTACAATAAACAAGCCACAACGTTTTTTCATTTTATCTACAAATAGGTTCCTAGTAAGTATTAAAGTGAACAATATGGTACAAATAATATAAGGTATCTGTGTCGCATATTAGGCATTATTAATACATCATAATGATGACGTCATAGGTGTGAACGTAAGATTGATCGATGTTACCGGTTCGCCGCCGTCAATGTAGGATGATTTTAGAAAAAAGGTATACAAGGGCCAATAACATATTCCATAAATAAACTGTCCGTTAGCGCCTGCCGCTGCCCATTCACAGCCTGAAAGGGTTGGCAAGCATACTGAGTAATTAACTCGGCAGTTTTAATCATCGCAGTTGTGTTATGTCGACCGCATGCCACCTCGCGATACAAGCTTTGTGGAAAATAATCCAGAATCAAATTAACTACAGACAGTATTTTCAGAAAACATTTTTTTCTATATATATATATATATATATATACTATATCTACTCATATATTGTTAATCTATTTTTATAATCAAAAGTAAAATTTATTAAAAAACGAACTATTATTCTAACATCTATTACCAATTTACGGATTCACACTAAAAATGAATAATAAAGAAACAAGAACTCTAACTCTAATAACTCTAAAAACAGAAAATAGTCGCGAATTAGCAATCGAGAGCAGATGTTCTCCGTTCGGTGTCTGGAGCAATAGTGCCCTCGCGTCAACCATCGTTAGCGGCGTCTCGTCTTCCGGGTGAACCTTGGGGGTGAACGTCCAAATGACATTTGTCATCCTTCATCATCATGTGATCTTTCGTTGATTTCATGTCCCATTCTAATTATAGTCCATCTCTTTTACTTTTATTTAAATAAATAGAGCTCTTCGTTTAATATATACAGGTGTATATGAAAACGGGACAGTTACTTTAATGGATGAAAGGGCATAACTTTAGTATGTAGTTACAAAAAGAATTATCGAAAAAACCATTTTCGAAAATGGGGGTTTTCAGGCTGTATTTCAGTAACGGATAAAATTATTACAAAATAAAAAAAAAACGTAAGATTTAAAATGTGTAACTGTACACGATCAACCCAATTTTACGAGAAATGGTGGGGATAACACTTGAAAATTAAAACGGTCATAACTTAAACGGATACGTTTTTTTCGATAATTATTTTTGTAACTACATACTAAAGTTATGCCCTTTCGTCCATTAAAGTAACTGTCCCGTTTTCATATACACCCTGTATAAATAATAAATTAAAATTAAACGCTCGTTGCTAAGCGCAAATCTTGAGAGCGGCTGGGCCGATTTGGAAAAATTTGTTTACATGTTCGTAGTACTCCAAGTAAGGTTTTAATGGAAAGAAAAATTCGAAAACTTGCGCGTACATACATATATCTTCTGTTTGTAAGATTTATCAAAATTCAAATATATATACACATACATACATACATATCCGAACGATGTATCCCTAACGGGGTAGTCAGAGAGGACGGAGCACCAACCATCGCGGTTCTTACATACTTCTTTCTTTCGCTTCCTCAAATCTCATCATACTCCTCACACATTTTCGAATAATAATAGAAAATTGGGGAAAAATTGAAAGTACTGTTTTCTGTCGAATTTTTGTGCAAACTCAAAATCATCAACTCAACTCACGAATGTGCCAGGCCAAGTGTCGTGTCATAACTATATACCCCTAGATTAAAAGGACCCCTAAACCGGTTCTTAGATAATATTCGTTTTCATTAATCTAACGATTCCCTAGTAATATCAGACAAAGTTATGTGGCGTTTTATTGTTTCTATAGTGACTATTCGTTTCCAAAAGTTTATCGATAAAACAGATATTATTGTTTTAGTTCTAAGTTTCAACCAATATAGTACAATAAATTGTTCTCTATATCGTCAAAAACTAGCACACAACACTGTCATATAGTGTTGTGGGTTCGAAAATCAAGTTTCTAAGTTTAGGGGACCTTTTAACTACGAAGGGGCTCCCAATGTTTTATGAAACACAAAATCATCGTTGGCGGAACCTCATCACTTTTTAGGGGTTCACTAATTATTAGGGGACTGTGGTGAAATCAGGCATTATTCTCACTATTCACTAAAATAAAATTTCAGTCGTATTCCTTTTAGTATCCACCTAAAATGTTTGATTCTTGTTATTGAATCATATTTTTTAAATGCTTTGTGCTCATTTAATGTACGTACTATATAGGAATGTATAAACACCTGTATATTTTCTTTTGTTAGATCTTGCTAAGTACCACAAAAAAGGAATAAATCAAGTGAGATAGGTACCCGTTGGTATAAATAAACGTAATTTACGGCTACATTTTCGCATTCCAAGGATAAAATGACGTTCCAGGGAGCTTCGGAGAAACGATAAGTAAAGGCGCCAATGATGAAAAATATTTAGGACTTTTTCAATGGAAATTTTACTAATACGATTTGTAAAAGGCTTTTAATCATTTACAGATTCCTTTACAATTTTCCTTTTCAATACGATGTTAAAAAGATTGCGTTTAGTTACAATTCTGTTATGATTTTGTATACATTTATTTATAAGGAGACTTGTGCTCTCAGTTTCATTCACTAGGAATTTTGAATTCGTGTACGAAATATATGACCTCTGCGGTGCAGTGGCTAAGGTTCTCCAGGTGTTATGTTTGAAGTTATGGATGCAATACACAATTCAACTTTTAGAGCAACAATATTTATGTTGGCTTGATCACGTGTCACACGCTGTAACACTGAAAATTAATTTATCAGAACGGAACGTTTCATAACTCAGTTAGTTTTGATAATCTATATCTACCCGCTTGTAGATCCAGCTACAAAAGTAATAAAATTTTTTAGAATGGATTTGCTGCTTGTAATGGCTACGCGAATTCTTGAGATTTTATATAATGATAAGTACCCAATATCCATCCTAAGCAATGCAAGCATTCATTCAAAAAATCTAAAACACCGGCCAGGTTCGAGTTGGGCCACGCGCGGTACAGAATTACGTAGTCGCCCGTCACATTATGCGTAATTAAAAGGTGGTTTTTTGATACATGAGCATATTAAATGAGTTCGTTGTTCGCTTTAATAACGATTAAAAAAATGGATGTATGATGAACGAAAAGGACGATGAAGAATTAAAGAAACTGAAGAAGGAGTTTTACAATAACATTTAAGTTATGTTTCTAGTTTTAATTTGTTGACTAAACGTCATCTAAGTCATTTTCTGTGGAATTTCTACGAAACTTGTAATTAATTTATTTCTTTTATTTATTTAGTTAATTCACATATACAATAAATTTTTAAATTAACAAACACGAAGCAAGGTAGGTAGGTCCATACTTATGTACCCATAACACTCTATTATTCAAGTACATTTTATAAGTTGGTCAACTATTACTCGTTAACTTGTGGAGCCTACTTAGCTGTAATAGATTTCCTTTTAATTTCGTTATTATATACCAATATCGTGAATACTTTTCTCATATCCAAAAACAATGGTATAGCTTGTAGGAGGGAGGGGGGCGACATCCGACTTTAACAATAATGAAAAATGCTCATCACAAAATGGAATAACCGAGTAAAAAAATCTTCCTCGCTTTATGTGTAAAAAATGAGTGAAAAAAAATTATTTCATGATTTTATTTCTCAATTTTGTCATCGTAATTAATATGTATGCCAAATTGTTTTTACTACGAAACCCTAAAGACGGGACAGGATATCTGCGTTTGTTTGTGTCGGTTTGGCTTAGTACTTATTATCTACACTAAAACTGGAATACGAGATGAAACTATGTACCTTATTTAGATGTCGTAGGGCAAGTGCATAACATATAATCACGTCATATCCCATTTGCGGTGGGCAAGTATCAAGGCGCAAAAATGATAGTTCTAGCAATAATTTGATCTTACTGATGGTGCATGTATAGGTAAATAGGGACAGGAAGGAAGGTACTATATTAGGAAGGTACATAAGGTAATATATTATGTACTTACATTTTGTACATTCATACACATTATGCGTGATTTATGTTATTACTTATTATGTAATAAACTCGCACACCTAGGCGAAAATGTGTGAGGAGAATGATGAGATTTGAGGAAGCGAAAGAAGTATGTAGGGTCCGCGACGCTTGGCGCTCCGTCCTCTCTGACTACCCCGTTAGGAATACGGCGTGAAGATATATATGTATGTATGTAATAAACATTTGACAATTTCGTAATGGAACTTATGTCAATGTGATTTATATTTTTCTATAAACAAGGTTATTTCGAAAGGATGGGTAAATACGGAAGGGTTTAAAAGTACTCATGACAAAGAAAAACTTGCGTTCTACAGCTTCGCCATAAGTCAGTAGTTCTAGTGTATAACCTCAAAGTTTAAACAAAAATAAAGGTGAGGCAACCCCAATATCAACGTTTGCTCGTCGCTAGCAAACATTTGGAATATAGGGCATAATGATAGGGTTGTACATTTTTTTTTCGATTAAATTAATGTTTTTTTTCAGTGAAAATAAAATAAACGTATTCCGTAATTATTACATCTGTAATATAACAGTCAATAGTAACACGTTGAGACCTCGGCGGATTTATACCCCTTCAACAATAACCTTCTATATATAATATGTATATATATATATATTATATATATTTCAGAAAGATTAAATCTAAATCAGAGATTGTTTCGTTTCTGTATTATATATATTCAATATAAATATTTGTATTGTCATTAATATTACATTAGTGTGGTGTAGTAGGTACGTGCATGACAAATATGACGTTATTCTTAAATGTTATGGTAAACTGTTTATCGTAAAGCGAAGTACAAAATGCGGTGTCCGTCCACTCAAAATTCTTCCCTCGGAATTTGTTTCATGAAAATGTTTTTCGAGTTTTTCTCGTTTGATCTACTTTGTTCCTCTGAAGTAGCTTCTATTCATGAAAATAAAATTAACTACTTAGTCCTTGTCTGCCGTTAAACTTTCGATAAATGTTAAAAATATCTGTACAAAGAAAACAACTATAACAAAGTAGGTACATTTGAATTATGAGTCACAAAAGAGTCGCAATAGTTATGATGACATCGGTAATAGACATATTGTTAGGGTACATTTCAGAGCATCAATTCCAAAATTAATGACCTGACTCTTTTACCTACCGGTTTTAATAAAGGAAGTTTTATTTTTAATTTTTAACAATAGGTAATGTTTCGAGTTGAATGCTCAACCTTTTTCAGCTATTGTTAAGAACATTTTCAGTTACCAATTATTTTGCTGGTTTTTGAATATTATGTAGGAATAATCGAATAATTTAAATAAGTAGGCGTGTAAGTCTACATTTTTGCCTTGTTTTTCTTTTATTTAGGTAAAAAAACAATAGCAGTAGATACATCAACATGTGTCCAGTTTTTCCAACAAATTCCCTGTTATGCTGTTTCGTCATAAATGACACTTAGAAGAATAAAAAGCAAACAATATTTTTGCCATAACCACAAGCTTTTGAAACAAACATTGTGGAAACGGCGATAGGTATACAAAGAAAACGGTTCAAAAGGAATCAAGGGAACAAGAAGTATTAATTAGGGCAGGGCCTGCGTACCGGACGTGCACCGACTGCCGGCCGCCTGTTGTAAACACCAATAATTTAATATAGACCTCGATGGGACCCGCTCTAATTAATCAACGATGACTCTTTTTCTTTACAGTAGATATTACATAAAATATTCGTAAATTAAGTAATACCTACTTCATAATATTGTGCAGAAGGGTGAAAACATATTGTAATGCGTAAGTTTTACAATCTTCATTAAAATTATATGAATTTTAAAATTAGTTACATAACAAAAAAATACCATTTGTAAATTTTTGAGATACGAATGTATTGTGAAAAAACTTACAAAACCGAAGTTTTATCAAGTTTAACGTATGTAATTGTAGGTTTTTTTTTATGTATTTCTCTATACGAAAGTCGTGGAAATTATTTAATTTAGTTTGCCTGTAACAAAAGAGCTGTAGGTATCCGGTATATTAGGTTTTCTTTTTCTGAATTTGTCATGTTTTTTAAATATTCTTTTGAACTAAACGATATTTTATTTATAAATAACAATGTGAAATATCGTTTTATTATTATTGTAGAAAAATTTAATTTCCATTAGGTATTGATAAATATCCTACTGGTAACTAAAGCGAATCCTCTGTCAAGCTTTGATAACGGAACGTATTTCCGTTGTACGAGAATATTCGAGTGCTTATCTTTTAATAAAAAAAAGGGGATGCATTTAAGCTGTCTTCAAAATCGGCGAAAATGTCGACAAAATTGCTAATCTTGTTGTATGAAAATATAACGCCATATAGTTAAATGTTACTCTTTCATCTAAATGTAAACTAATATTACAAAGAGGTAAACTTTGTTTGTTTGTAATGAATAAACTCAAAAACTAATCAACCGATTTCAGAAATTCTTTCACCTATAGAAAGCTACATTATCAGCGAGTAACATGGACTGTATTTTATTTTCAAAAATATTTCTATCCGTGCGAAACCGGGGCGCGTTGCTAGTTAAATATATCCCAAAGATAAATGTTCCATTGCTTACCATAACTCTACATTTTTGTGAAACTTGGAAAAACCATTTTAAAAAATAAAAACAAAAGTTACATATTTTTTACATTTTACATGTACATGTAAAATATGATATTAAACAATGATGACTTTAGCTCTTGTGTTAATTCCTTATATGTAAAAGCATTTAGGCACATTTTACTTACAGCACAGGGAAAACAAACAAGTTTGCTTTGGGAAATAGAATGAAACTTGTAAGACAAGGGGCTACGACGAGCGTGTCTCTCAGGCGTGCTTCCTCTGTCACCACAATGTGTGGGTGCGGTCATTGTTCCTATAACAAGTTTATTCTCGTATCCGTATATTAAAGGAATTAGTAAAATACGACTATGCATTTACAACTTGCCTGTGAATAAGTACAAAAGAAATCAAATATGTACATAAAGCCTGATTGAAATTATGTGAAAACTTTTCTCATAAATTTTTATTTTTCTCTAAAATTCAAAACTCTTGTTTAAAAATTAAAAATTATAAATACAACTGTCGCCGAAAACTTATTTTGAAACACTTCGAAATAAATTTTTGGCAACAGTTGTTTGTAATTTTTATTTAATTACTAGCCGATAACCGCGACTTCGTTCGCGTTTTTTATTTTTATTAGCCTATGTTCTTCCTTAGGATTCAAGCTATCTCCATACCAAATTTCATCGCAATTGGATGAACGGTATGGCATCCCATAAAATACGAACAAACAAACATTGATTTTTATATTATATTAGACTAGCATTCCGCCCCGGCTTTGCATGGATAGAAATTTTTTCGAAAATAAAATACTGCCCATGTTACTCTCTGATAATATAGACTTCTATAGGTGAAAGAATTTTCGAAAGCCGTTGAATAGTTATTGAGTTTATCCATTACATACAAACAAACAAAGTTTACCTTTTTGTAATACTTATTAGTATGTATGTATAGATATAGATTACAACAAAACGGAAAAATAAATTAAAAAGAAATAAAAATAGATTCAACTGTTGCTGAAAATTTATTTTGAAGTGTTTCCTTTCCCTTTTTGAAACAAGACTTGATTAATACAGAAAAAATACAAATATATGAAAAGTTTTTATATGAAGCTACAGAAGTAGGTTACATGTACCTATGTATATGTCTGCAAACATGGTTAGTGGAAGTGTCTGAAGACGAGACAGAAATTATGAGCTTACAAATCAATCAAGAGGGAGAGAGGTGACCATAGAAGTACACAGAGATATGCACGTTGAACTACAGCAAGAATGGCAACTAATTTTGGGTCACTGTAAGCTATCGTAACAAATCTAATTTATTCAATAAGCTCCATTTTTGTACATTATATTTATGTTACGAAAATAATGGTAATTCTTTTTTCGATCAACTTTATAACTGTAGTAATAAACTAGCGACAGTTTTTAATAAGCATTCAACGTATACATTTTTAGTGGTCGAGATTTCGACATGAGTTCGATTAGATGGGTTTCTGAAGGTAGTGATTTACACGCAACGAATCTTGATGGTGCTCATACTGAATTATTTATAGACACAATTAACTTCTGCGGCTTACAACAATATAATAATGTACATAATAACTTGTTGATGTTATTATTATTTCAACCTGTTTTGATCCACTGGTACTTGAGGGGCCTCATCACAAAGCCTTTATCATTGATTTTCCCATAATGATATTCTCCTTTTTACTATTAAATACTAGAAAATATTTATTTACTCCAATGGTGATTATGATTCATTAAATAAAGAAATATCAGAAATAAATTGGAATGATCGTCTTACTGTTACTGATATTGATACAGCATTAGAAAAATTTTATGTTATAATTTGCGTGATCAATATGTTTAATAAAAATGATAAAATACAAATTTATATGAAAAGATAAATTCAAAAAGTATGGTAACATATCAGATAAAATCTCTTTTCAAGTTCTAAGAAAGAAGTTAAAGTTCTATTTAGAGAAAATTAAATTATCTGTTAGTGATAATCCCAAGACTTTTAGGCGTACATGAAAACTACAACAAAAAATAACACCATTCCTTCAGTGATGACTTACGGAGTGGAAACTTGTAATAGTGGTAACGATATTTGCGAACTATTTTGTTTTTACTTTCGATCCACGTTTCATAACTTTGCTCTCACAGGTGAGTCCTACTCTTTTTCTTTCAATCTTTACTACAATAATAGTATTCACTCAATTGATGAGCGGGTTCTTAAGTTGCTAAAAACTTTCGACCTCATTACGGCCGCAGGTCCTATTAGCAGTACTAGTTTCTATATTATTCAGGCAATCTCTTGCTTACGGTGTGGTACCGCGTAGGTGGAAATAGACATCTGTTACTCCTGTTCACAAAAAGGGCTTTAAACATTTGGTTGAGAATTATAGACCTCTATGAAAACTGGTCATACTTGCTAAAGTAATGGAACGTATTATACTTGACTAATTATATTCCGGTTTAAAATCAATCTTTAGTCCATACCAACA
This sequence comes from Zeuzera pyrina, assembly GCA_907165235.1. Lineage (NCBI taxonomy): Eukaryota > Metazoa > Arthropoda > Insecta > Lepidoptera > Cossidae > Zeuzera > Zeuzera pyrina. The sequence goes on along the minus strand of OU015625.1, from coordinate 17,389,948 downwards.
TGGTTTTTCAAAAGGGAAATCTACTACATCCAACCTCTTTCTTTTTCATGACTACACGACTGAAAATATGTACAACCATCATCAAGTCAAAGTCAAATCAATTTATTCATGTAAACCCAATTACAAGGTTTTTTTAAACTGTACTTTAGTCCGGCCAAAGAGAAAACTTGGACACTAAGAAAATACAACAAGAAACTCAGTTAGGTATCATTTTTTCAACATCATTTTACAAATGGTTTATTAAAATACAATATTCAGAAAGCCAGTAAATGCATGTGCAGAGAAGATCATATCCAGACTATTGTTTTGTCTACAACGAAATCTTTTATTTTATAGTATGATTGTCTCATCAATGTATGTTTTAGAACAAATTTAAATCTATGGTATTTTCTGTTAATTAACTTCCCGAGGAACTTTATTATAAAAACGAACGCAGTTATCCAAAAATGAAACATTTGACTTCTGTAATTAAAATTTTGGAATAACCAATTTATCACGACTTGGATTTCCATACCATCACTATCGCCTTTCTTTTTAAATAGTAAATAAAAATAAAAATATATAATAAAATAAAAATATAATAAAAATATTTTTTCTCGTACACAGGTAATAATTTTAAAGATGTATAAGGCCGCCAAGGTGAATACATCAATGTCTTTAAAACGATCTCTTAGTGATTTTCGTGCATTCATACTGTTGATGGCACGTATTGCTCTTTTTTGTAAATAAAAATTGAGCTAATATGCGCCGCTGGTCCCCACAGCAGAAGGCCGTAATGACATTAGGCAATGGGAATATGCAAGGTACACCAACCTAGATGTATCCACATCCATATATCTCGAAACCGAGATTACTAGCCAATGCCCTTATATGGTCCGCCAGTCGATGCCGTCTACACTAACTACAGCAAAATATTTGATCGTATTGATCATAATATATTGTTTCGGAAGTTATGGTCTGTTGTAATAAGTGTTGAATTATTTCGATGGTTAACATCCTGTGTAAGGTTTCGAGCGGTTGTTTCGAATTCTTTCATGTCTTCTTGGACAACTATTCCGTCTGGAGTCTGCCAAGGATCACTATTGAGACCCTTACTATTCACGCTCTTTATTCGAGATATAGATAGTTGTTTTATTCATTCGAAATTTCTATTATTTGCGTATGATACGAAAATAATTAGAACGACGTGACAAATGAAATTTTGTTTCGAGAGGATCTATCGAGACTAGATAACTATTGTCTTAAAAATAGCTCGGAAATTAATATCTCAAAATGTCTGGTCGTTTTCTTAACGCGTAACAGAACCAGGGTTTATTTCTAATTATAAATGGCGTGGCCAAGCCTTAAATAATAATTATGACAATGTGAGAGATTTTGGTATTACAATGGATAGAAAACTCATCTAACAGTCATATTGAGCCCACCTGCAACAAAGCATTCAAAGCACTTCGCTTTATTCTAGGAGGAATAAAGGCTTTTAAGGATATGAAATCTCTGAGTGTTTCACTGTTCATATGTCCGTAGTTAACTAGAATATGCTTCACAAGTCTGGAATTCCATTTACAGTGTTAAAATCTCCAGAATTAAGAGTATTAGGAAAAAATTCATCCAATTCATTAGTTCTAAATTGAAAGTTTCGTATCACAATTATGGCTTCTTATTTAATAAATTCCATTTGTTACCACTTTAATGAAGGAGACAAACATCTGATATTGCTTATTTGATTAGTGTAATTAATGGTAGAATTGACAGTCCTAAGTTTTTAAGTGAAGTAGTTTCAAATCAATCAACTTTCTTTATCCCTTACTCTAATACTAATTAAAGAAAACATTGTTTCATAACTAGATTTTGCTCCGATTTCAATAAATTTTTGAATGAAAATGTTAGTGTCGACCCATTCTATGGCAGCGTCAATGGTATACAGATTATTGATCGGCATGTGGAATCAACCACCAGACACCTCTCTTGTTTATTTAAATGTTCTTACAGATGTAACTATACATAATATAATTTTATAATATTCATTGTTAATTATCTGTGAAAACTTCTAATTAGGTTAACCATATATTAATTTCATATATTGTAAAATAGCTATTTTGAGCAATAAAATAAGGATAATAATAAAATAAGTCAATATATGAAGGCTGTCAAAAGACCGCCACTTGTTCGCTTCATATATGTTTCATTTTTCAGTTCTCTTTAAATTCAGTAATACGTTTGATCTTCATATATTTCTAGCCAGACTATAAATAGCTTCGGCGAAGTTAGAGCCTACATAATTTTGGTAGCGAAATTTTTTTTAGTGTGACATATTTTACGCTTCTATATAATTCTTATCTACTTGCGTTAGCTGTCTCCTCCTAGATTTATACTGTGTTCGCCCACTTATTCTAAAAATTAATATTAAAGAAAAATGATTTCCAGGACATCTGGCTTAGCCGAACATGCGTAGTTTTCCACGGTCTTGACTGGATTTTGTTACGCCCTTTGTGCACGAAATCTGATGCCAGTACAGCAAGTGAGCACAGAGTGACTGAACGTTAAGCATAAAAATAATACTTAATAATATGTCAATATGATCAAGTTCATGCTAGTAAACGGTAAAATCCCCCGAGAAAATGTACGCGCTTTTTGTGGTAAAATGTTTTCATTTGAACGTCAAATCCGGTTTTTCGATTTTATGTCATACTTGCGTATCTGACAGCTCTAGCGATAGCAACAATAACATTACAAAAGTATCTGTTAAGATAAAATCACGTCATTAAAATAATATTAACATAAAAGTACAGTCGCACTTAAAAATGTTTGCAATTTTTTAAAATAAATGTAAGTACGTACCATTTACTTGCTCAGAAAGTTTTCTCCCTAGTTAAGGAATACAAGAATACAAGCATATTGATCTCTTACCACTTAGTTTTTTTTAAATTTTATCATTCTCTTTACATATTTACACTGAAACACATAAACAATTTTGTTATAAGATGATGTGAAAGAATAACTGACCGAGATTCTAGTCGGTTTTCATCAGTGCAGTTCCTTTTGAATTCTCCGTGATAGATTTTACTTTCACAAATACCTTAAATGAAAAATATTTTGATTACATATAATTAATTTGTAAAATGCATTGAAGTGCATGACTGTATTTTATATTGAAGGGTAAAATAAAATGACAATTTATTAATAGTTTCGAACAGTCATATTCTAACTTCATCATATTTAAAAGACATAATAATGACAGCGAATTTAAAGTGGCTTACTGTTGTATTTTTATACTTTTTATTATTTGTTTTAGATAATATTGGATGTCAGGAAGAAACATATGTAAGTGTATAGCTTGTTTTATTTAGGTAATTAGTAATTACATACTTTTAACTGCTGCATCGTTCAAATAGTAACAAAACAACTAAATGACATCCTTTTTTGGCCAGAAGTAATTTTAGCATTAAAAATCTACGCAAAAATTAAAATAAATAAAGCATGTAAACATAAAAATATGTTATGTTTATGTAATGATAAAAATGTTTACATATTTTATTTGAATCTTGGTTTCTTCATAGCATATATATATGTTGTCTTGAAATTCTTACAAGTTATTATGGCTTGTGTAAATCGTATTTGCGCAATTAGTTGTCCCTTTTTCAGTTATTACCAACCGCAAGACATTTAATTGTCATAGAGCTTTGTTTTCATGTAAAAAAAGTTTAAATATATTTATAAATAATTATACATAAAATTATATATTTGTAACTTTATATATAATTATTTATAAAATAACTTTTGAAATAATTGAGAAAACTAAAATTCATTGCCTTACGATCCCAAAAAACCAAAGTTTATCTTAAGATAAGTCAGGACTTCGATGAAAACCACCTAAATTTAACTTTGTTGAAATTTTTTTTATGTCAGACTATTTTACTGGACTTTATATACATACACACATATCTTCACGCTGTATCACGCTGTATTCACGCTGTATTCACGCTAACGGGGTAGTCAGAGAGGACGGTCAGGGTCGGTTAGTTTTAACTGAATTCGAATAAGGAGGAGGCTCTATGTTCGTCTCTATGTATTTTTTTTAATGTCACCGATAACTTTGTCAATTGTGGACCGATTTCGAAATTTTTTTTTTGTTTGAAAGGGTATATGTACTACCGGTGTGGTTCCATTTAAATGTCACTTTTATTGGAGCTTGATGGACTTCGAAGATTCGCTAAATAACACCAAATAACGCTAACTGCTTCTAAACTTTATTTATATTGATGATTCTCTTGTATGTCATTGCGCTCCAGAGTTAGAAAAGAAGTTAATTGTATACCTACCCCTAGATATTTATTCAGATCGAGGTCACTCAAAAGGGAAAAACAATTTAACAATAAATAAAACCGTTAACTTTAACTAAACTTTAACAATTTTATAAATACGATACAAATACCTATATAATTAAATTTGACAGTTATTGAAGTCGGTGCTAAATCAATGTGCAACAACAGAAAGTCTATTAGTTTGGTAGGCTTGGCACCGACTTCAGTAATTGTCGAATTTAATTATATAGGTATTGAACTTGAAGCTGCGTAAGTATGCGTCTCTCTATGAGTTTCATATTTACGCTCTTTGCAGTCGAAACTTTGGGTCCCTGGGGCCCCAAAGCCCATCGACTGATTTGATATTTGTAAGAGACTGGTCGAAGCTTCGGGAGATCGCTGGGCTGGCAGCTTCTTCCGCCAACGAATCAGTTTGGCTATTCAGAGGTAATGCTGCCAGTCTGCTGGGTATCTTAAGCAATGACAGCATTCTAAGCGGCGACTTTGAGGAAGTCTATTATTTAAGATGATGTTTAAGTTTAAGTTTGTAAATATTAACGTTAGGATATGTACTTACTGATTTATATAATAAATAAAGTGTGTATAAAAAAATTATATAAGTAGGTATTTATATCGTATTTATAAAGTTATTTTTATACTTGAGTTTTGATTAGTAAAGGATAGTTATTTAGTACTTTTCAGTGATTTTTTTGTGGCCTTAATATTTTTATTAAATTTTTTTTATGCGTCTTCGTCGGTGACGGTCGGCATAGTGGGAAGTTATCTTTTTACCTTTAATAAATAATTTATGAAATGACTGCTTTAATTATGCTATGAACATTAATTAATGAAGTTAGTTAATTTAAAATGACCTATAATGAACAGAAAAAACGTACACAGAGTTATCTTAAAACTAAGTTTTGATTTCGGCCAAAATCGAGAAACGGAATTTTATTTACTTACAGAATATTCTAACACCGTCCTGCAAATAATATATAGATATAAGTACATGTAGTCAAAAGTTTTTATAGAAGGGTTTTGCATTCTTAAATATATTATTTAGAATACTTAAATAATTTTATATAACTGGCGTCACGTTAAAGTTACTTCAATTTCAGGGTCCATATGTAACACGTTTGAAATCTTTTAATAAGTGTAAAGTTGTTAGTAGACCGTATTTGTCACACAAAATTATTATGTTGTATGTAGAATTTTACGAGAAAAATAATAAACAATATATGAGAGGGAATTTAACATTGGTTGGAAGTTCATTAGAACACAAGGTAAGCAAATGAGTAAACTTGTCTATCTACTTTTCATTATAAAATTTAAATATTGTGAAGAATGATAAGAGGGTCAGATTTGTTAAATAGGTATATCCCTTATACTCGACTAAATGAGGATTAAGCGATAAAGCTGTGTTTAATTATATGTTTATGAATTATTCTATACACATCTGTAAATATGACATGTCCTACAGATAAAATCGATCAGTATCAATTAATTAAATTAATCGATCAAGTGTACTTGATAATCATTTTTTATCGATTTCAAAAAAGGAGGAGAGTCTCAAACCATCAGTATGTATTTTTTTTTATGTATTTTGGGACATAACTTCTTTATTTATTATGAACCAATTACGATGATTCTTGTTACCTTTGGGTTCAGTAAAGCTTCAAGGTGGTCTCATTTAAATTTCATTGATATTAGAGCAGGGACTTTGAAGATGTACCAAACAATCCTAACGGTTTATAAGGGCTTATTTATATTCTTTTATTAACCCCCGACGCAAAAGAAGGGGTGTTACAAGTTTAACGTGTCTGTGTGTCTGTCTGTGGCATCGTAGCTCCTAAACGAATGGAGCAATTATGATGCGGGTTTTTTTTGTTTGAAAGCAGGTTTTCTAGCGGTGGTTCTTCGATATGTTTTATCAAAATGGGTTCAGCCGTTTGAAGAATATTTTCAAACGTTTCTATCAATCAATCAAATCAAAATCAAAATCTTTTTTAGTTTTTAAAGGGACGCGAGCATCTTCTATTAGTCTAATCGATGCGAAATTTAGTAGACTGTTACTTCAATAATGTCATAATAACATAGTAACCTGCTGCAGCATCATCTGAAGTCAGCAGGGTATCTAACTCCTCGCCGCTTACAGTATAGCTATCTTGTTTAGGCTCATAGAAATGGTCTCTATGAATAGGTTATAGATAGATAGATAGACAGATGGTGATCAGGATCTGATGATGGATCAGACAACTATTGTCAGAATACTCAGATTTCGGCGAGGCGCGATCTCGTGTCGCAATTTCGTGTATCGTCCTCGAAAGTATTTGCGTGAATGTGGGCATAGAGTGTGGATCGTAGAGTGTTTAAAAAGCATAAAATAAAACTTAAATTAAAAATTTTAAAAACACCCGACAAAAAAAAACCTCTAAAAAGTAAAAAAATAATATGTACCTTATAGCCCTTTAAATTTATGATAAGTTTCAATATAAATAGTAGTAGTAATAATATCCAAGCGTCGTCACGTCGGGGGACCGCTAAGTAAATAAAATAATAAAAAAAAATGAAAAAGTATGTATGAAATTTAAACACAACTAAACTTAGCGGTCCCCGACGTGACGACGCTTGGATATATTACTACTAATATTTATATTTAAAGTTATCACAAATTTAAAGGGCTTATGAGGAACATATTATTTTTTTACTTTTTGGGGATTTTTTTGAGTCGGGGGTTTTTAAAATTTTTAATTTAAGTTTTATATCATTCCGTTCCAGAAATAGAAAAGAAGTTAGTTATAGATCTACGCTAAATATTTATTTAGGCTAAATGAATCTGCAACAATAGAAATTCTACTAGATTCGTAGGCTTCATACCGAATTTAGTAACTGTCAAATTTAATTATGTACATAGGTATTTGTATCGTCTGTATTATTTTTGTATTTGAGTTTTGATTGTAAGAAGATAGTTATTTTGTACTTTTCAGTGTTTTTTATTTTGAAATCAGTTTAATTTTTTCTTAAATAGGTTTTGTAAATTTTAGATTACTCACAATTCACAAAAAAGTGCACTTACTTTTGATTCTACGAAATTTTATTGGCACAACTTGTATATTTTATATTTTTAGGTAAATATAGTTTCATCTTACGTAACTAACAAGGGCGAAAATATGAAACGATATAACTTGAAAAATTTAACTTGCAAGCAAGGTCTAATGAAAATTATTTATAGAGCGATGAAAGTTTCCTTTAAAAAGAGGAGCTGCATCCCTCTTCCGGTAAGTAAAAGAAGAAAACGTTACCTAAAATATAAATGGTACCTATATTTATGTCCTATATGTTTCTAGGGAGTGTACGATTTTGAAGATAAAGATTTTGATGCCCTTCTGCACTTGGTGTCGCAAAGTCGCGAGTATGGATTGCATTATTGGCGTATTGAGATATTTACACAAAACGGTACCGCGGAATGTATAGAAGCGGAAGCAGAAGTGTCTCCTATATAATTATTTACTTCGTATTTGTGTTTTGTGGTTATATTTTGTACAAGAGAAACGTATTATAATCATTGTCGATATTCTGGACTTTTTATTTCTTCTTATCGACATTGACTACTATATAATAATTAAATAGATACTTTAAAAAATTGTGGCTGTTTTAAAAATTTTATGCAGCTTAATTTAACGCTAGATGGCGCTATGTTTTTTTTAAATCGCGTTGTTCATAATTTTGTTTACTTTCATATAAAAGATTTGTTGTTCTAATTATTTTGCGCTCTGCCGGCTCGGTCTGTAGAGGTTCAAGGATCCTATGGGTCGAGGCATCTAACCTAACCATATTCTAGGGCCTCTTTAGCGGGGTGGCGGGTCGACCTTCGGGTCAGGAAAAATTGAAACCCCGTAAAATAAAGCATTAAAAAATACATACTGTTAGACGTTATCATTTTTAGGTGTGATTAATAGTAAACAGCGAATTCGATATATATCGGAAATAATAATTTATTTATTTATTATTTCTATTACAATTAATTACACATAATATATAACTTTAATCATTTATACTAAATGAAATAATAATCAATAGAAAGAATTTTATGTTTAGTTTTAAGTTTGTAAATATTAACGTTAAGATTCTATCAAGTGTGTACTGATTTATGTCAATAAACAAGAGAATATAATTCGTAACAATATTCAAAATGTTCAATCAGTCTACAATCGAGTCTACGTCAAAAACATAGAGATCATTTTCGGTTGTTATGCCTTCTTCTGACGATAAAAAAAGTGGTTTCACGATAGTTTTCTCAGACATCAATCACTTCTTAACTCGGTTGAACTGTTGAAGTGTATTTACGTACTGAGATCGTTTCTAAAAAAAATTTAAATATAAATTTTTTTGGCGCCACAAAAACAAATCTAACTATAATAGCGATAATTAGGGATTTTCAGGTAGGTATTCCGATTGAAAGTAGTTATTATCTGTGTCCTGATGATATCTGGCGAAATTCGTCGTATTAAAAGTATGTATATGAGTTTTTGAGGGATGTTGTTTCGGCTCTGAAATAATTTGTAAGCCAAATAACCAAGAAGAAATCAATGTACAGTATAACTACCTATAAGTATATTTTCTAAACTGAATTGTAAATTAACTATTGACTGGTGAGTCGATAATGTCATGTCATTTTTGGTTCTTGAACGTAAGCTTAGTTAAAGAACCTATAAATCGTTACTTGGTTTGTTGATTTTGTCGAAGAAAATTATAAATTGAAGAAAATAACTCAAACACAGTCTGTTTGAAATGGTTTTCTAAGTAACATAAAATAAAATTCGCTTTGTTGTGTCCGCGTTCTCGACAGTTTTCTCGAAGTTTGTAGGCAGAGTGAAATAATTTCCTAACGGGCTTCGGGCGATAGCCGAGTTCGTATCGAGGCATTAACTCGTCATTGGGGTATTTAGCTAAGTTTAAGGGATGAAGGGAACCTTTGACGTCATTTCGCATAATGTTAGCTCTCCCCGGTCTCGACCCGTTCGATTATTAATACTAATTTTAAAGTTTAAATTACATGAAGATTTCATAAATGTCGCTATGAGGGTAGTTACAAGGTTTCATAAGTTGTACCGGAAAAAAATTTGCAAATGTATTATTGTTCTAAATATATAAAAGCAACAATGATTTCATTTAGGTAACGTTTACTCAATGTCTTACAAAACTTTTGTCAAACAACAGTCAGTTATTGATTTTAGCACATTCAGTTGTTTCAGACAGGGTCGTTTGAGGGCGCATGAGGGGTGTACGGTGCGGGGTAGCGGGGGTGGTGAAGGGGGAGGGGCTTGGAGGCAGTAAAATGGCAACCATACCTCCACACGTGAATATTTGATGGCTGAATCTCGCTGTGGCTAGGATTCTACGGATATGTGTGCTTACAAGATGTTAGAAACGCTTGACATCACATTGACTTACCCACTTTAATTTAACTGATTAGGCAGGAAGTGGAAGAACATTTTTTATTTTTAGTTTTTTATTTTTAGAGACGTATTTAGTAAAAACATTTTTCAGGAATCCTATGTATTTATTACTGACAATGTACACATAATAACTCTAAATATCCACATTCAATTAGAAAAAGAGTTAAAAAGTTTTTTTACATATTTTTAATTTTTTCTCTAATTTAAAAAAGCCGTAGTCATAACAACAAAAATAGCCTTTTGCATCTGATTACTTAAAGATTGAAAAGAAATACGAAGGAAAGCAAATCAAATTATTTAAAGCTTAGAGATGGCAAAGTGGAACTAGAAAGTGTCAGGACGCTAGCTCGTTGTCTACCATTGACCTACAAGACAAGCAATTGCTAAACGAAAACTTTGTAACACATCAGACATCATAAGTTAATTATCATATTTGAAATAAAGCACAAAAATATTGCACGATATAACTCCAATAAGCAATTTAATAATGAACGAGTTTTTAATGAAGTGTTCAAATATTTAGCTCACAAATCAGACAACCCGTTCTCATAGTTGCATGCGTTCGACTAAATGCGTTGTAAGTAATTGACTACTCTCTAGGTGCCAAAATTTTTAATTCTGCATTGCCAGTCTTGTAGGTCGATTATGCCTACACGAGTTTCTTACGATAAGCTCTATTTCTTGGACAACTTTTAGGACCTGCGCGAGAAGATAAGCAGCTGATACAGTCGACATTCTTCTCTTTCCCGTATTAAAACGGAAACTTCTTTTAAATAATGTAAATTAATTATTTCTTTAATTACATGTGATAGAATACGATCCGTGCCCATACAAGAGTACGAGAGGTGTTGATAAGTGACAACATTAATAGATACTAGAACGACGTGTTTTTTAATACTTGTCTGTCTGTGGGTTTAATTTCAACATGATAATAAACGCACGAAATTGAACGGATCTTCAGCAGTTGCCTTGTTTACTTCAACTTAAAAATTAGTGTACCTACTGCATGTTTTATTGTAAAACGCCGTCCAGAGTTGAGATCTATGTGTTTTACAATGAGTTTTTGTTGTGGTTTTTCCATTGACTGTATAGCATTAGAAGTTGAGTATAATGGAAACAAATTAATATGGTAATAAGAGATACTCAAAACCTACGTTATGCGTAAAACTAAAAGGCAACGTATAGGTAACGAATAAGGTGAATCCTAATTAAAGCTTCTTTCAATTGTTTAGACTAGGTACTTTTTAACAAAATAATAAAAATGTCAACTTAATATGACATTTATGTGTTGTATGTATAAGTGTTGGTTTTTACAGTGATTGTGAATTAACTCTCGTACTAAAAATTATTTGCCTGCCTTTGTGATCATTAATTATGACCAGTTAATCATTTTAAAAGTATAAATGGAGTTAATTCCTAACAATTTTATGTATTGCTGTTAAGAATTAAAGTCAAGTAACTGCGTGCTACTGTTAGTGAAATAAAAATGAAATAACAATTAGACAGATATTATCCGATATATGTAAGTAACATTCTTCGATAGTCAAACAACCACAAAAACCGTTAAATAAACCAATTTATATATTGACATTCGTCAGAATATATATTTAATACGTAAACTGATTATTAGTAAAAAATATAAAAGGTTGTAGTGGCTTAGATCTCAAAACAGTAGTGAAATGATATGAGTTTATTTGGTTACGATTCAATTTCACAAAATGTATTTTACAAGCGTCCGCACTAGTAGTGGCTTATCAGGAGTTGAATATAGATACAAATTGAATGAAATATTAGGAATTGACAGGTACAGAAGATCTCTACTGGGTCTTGATTCTTAAATCATACCTTCAAATATGATAAAAAGACGAAAGAAATATTTGAAATATTAACAAATGCTGAGAGATAAACAAAACTTGGCAAGAAAATTACCAACACATCAACCCTTATTGTCTGAAATACAGATACTCCTGTGCTAAAGATATTAAATTGAAGTTGATCAGGAGTAGTAGAGTAGACGTGACAGTCTTGTAGTTCGGGCCAGAGAGTAAGGCTATTATATTCCCCGGCAACGAGAGAAGCCTTCGTGTAGCGGCCGATCGGAGTGGAGCGTCTGTCGTCTGGTCGCTGTGATATGCGACCCCGAAGATGACAGCACGTGTGGGTGCAGGTAAAGCTCTATAACTGCCCTCTCAAGAAATGCTTCGGCACATAGCACGAGAGGGGCTCCGGTACATTCCGTAGGAGACCTCGGAACCCCTAGACTACGCGCAGTCCTGGAACCTCACGACTATCGCAGGGGTTTTAGTGAGAAAAAGCCCCTCATAAGCCAGTCTCATCCCCGTAGGGGTGGGTTACCTGTATTCAGATTTTTCCTGCTTTACCAAAAAAAAGGAGTAGTAGAAGTGAAATGGTAGATAATGTGGCAATAGGCAAAGGTTGTTAGAATGCAACCCTTACGAAAGCGTAAGGGTTGCATTCTAAATTGATTTTGTTTAAATGTATGAAGGAAAAATGAAGGAATAAGATCATAAAATTAAGTACAGACTTTTTTTATGTCTGTGAAATTATGTGATGTCTTCATTCAATTTGGGACTAAAACTATGACTAGAAAGCGAAAGACTCAATGACTTTTTAAAAACGAACCAGATCCCGTCAGCAGATACCAAGTCAGATTTCTTCAGGATGTCTACTTACATGTTTTTATTGGATACATATTTATTCAAACCATTGGAGATTCTTCTAACGGAATTCCGAAGAATGATATCAAGAACTGAAGATTGATAAAAAACTCATCGTGGTCATACTTAGATTTTGGATCATAAGATATTCTAAATTGTCTTTTCCATTACTACAGAAAATTGCATATTGATAATGTCGTGTTAAATAAAATTTTGTAATCCGCATGTGTCACTTTGTTTCCCATAGCGCGATAAAAACTCGTATCCTGTTCGAGAGAGACGTTAATTATTGTTTAGCGATAATGACGTCAAACGACGTAACTTTTATGACAATTTCTCTACTGCGCTCTATTGGAACAGAAAACATAAACGTACATTATCATCAACATCAATTATTAATGTGTGATGTTTTTATTACATACCTTTTTCGAAATAACATTTCTCGTCCTGTGATGTATGATGAACAAAAGTTGTACAGTAATGAATAAATAAACTAATACCTAAAAGTAATGTTTGTATGTTCGTATTTTATGGGCCGCCATACTGTTCATCCGATTGCGATGAAATTTGGTAAGGAGATAATAATAATTATTTATTTATTCTTGTTATGTAATACCATACATTTAGTATAACACATACACATAGCCTTAATATATATATATATATTCATCAATCATTATGCTAAAGAGAGAGATAGATAGATTAAACTCAGGGGAAGGATATAGGATATTTTAAAAATAAAAAACGCGCAACAAAGTCGCGGGCATCAGATATTAATAAATCAATAATAAATGCGCCGGACAATACGCACCAATCGTCTGGTATCAAACTAAGGCATTCTGTGAGAACCAAACGACAAGTACTAGAGGCCTCTCCCAGTACACACAGATTCGAGACAATCTACAAAAGTTCGTTTCCTAAATTGACCCGACCGGGAATCGAACCTGGAATACGCTTGGATGAAGCACCTAAACCTATAATTTGAATAGTAATTTGTTCACTGGTGGAACGAGAAACGATAATAAGGTCAGTAATATCTACAGGTACAGGGACTTGCGAAAATTACATGATGCATTCACTCAATGCGCGAGGTCACTCTCAGTATTTTTTTTATATTACGGAGAAGTCAAAGGCTCAAACAGTCATCTGATGGTAAGTGGACTAAGGACCATGGGCGTTAAGAATTATCAAGGTTAAGAAAGAACTTGAAATTGCACATGAGTTAGCAACCCTGAAAAACATAATATTGTGCCTCTAGCGCCAAGAATTTCATCGACTGTCCAATCATCAGCGGGAAAATTAGGTGGTAGCGAACCGGATGGACCTCACGCAAGGACCCACTCGCACATCTTTCTAAATGGAAGGCTCCGTGCTCATATAAAGAAGATAAATATAACACTTATTATTTCAATTAATAACACTCCTGTAAGTATACTTTATTCATATTATATGAGGATATCATTATAAATACATAAATTTGTGTGTAGTATATGTATATTCTTTACTTTAAGACGGTTTACACTGTTTATGTTTAGTAACAAAATATACTGGAAATAAATATCAGTCGAACTAAGCCACAAATCACAGACAAATCCCGATGTAAATCTGCCCTAGTAATAAATTAAAACGTTGGAATCGTACCGGGAATCCAATTATGGCAGTGGTAAGGAGGTATCTCGTGAGATTCCGCCAGACCGTTTCCGTGTTCGCTTTATTGGTCTAAATCTGTAATATCTAGACGATAACTATCTTTAGAATATCGCGTAGAGCTCACTAATAACATAAGACATACATCAGAAACATTGGTCTCTATGAAATATTTATATATTTATTTATCATATAAATGATTATGCAGGTCTGCAACCAAAACGCATAATATGATTTTTTGATTGTTTCTAATAGATTTTTATTCACTGAAACTAGAAATATCGTTAAGAAAATTTCACCTTTGTTGGGTTTTCTTGAAAAGTTTATATTTTCAGTTTAATTAAGCATAAAAGTTCCCTTTTTTAGTAAAATCTGTTATCCTATTCATGAGTTAAAAAAAAACCAATACTGGTTTTCTTAAAGCGAGATTACAAATAAATACAAACCAAAAATCCTAGTAATTGAGGGGGGGGGGGGGGCAAACTCAGGCGGTCGTGTTCACTTGAAAAGGCATTAATTTTATTACCAGCTCTTTATTCAAAATAAGGGTTGATAAAGTCGTTTATTAAATGACTGTCAAAAGATGGCGAATGATTTAGATATTAACTGTGTTCTAAGGTTTTTTGCTGATCCTAACATATGAAAACTGTTATCCGTTTTCCTTTCTTTAGAAACAATGCGGAAAAAGAAAAAAAAGCGTAGGGCTTATTTAAGGATGTAGAGTATACATTTTTGTTGAATACTAAAGACACCCTCTACAAAACCACTGTACCTACAACGCATGTTAGCTGCATATATAGCTTAAGGGTGCAAGATGAGCCTAAAAGCTTATTGCCTACTCGCTCATACAGATTGTTTCCCGAAAATTTAGGAGCCTATAATGAAAAACAAGAAAGGACAATCTTATCAGGTTGTTCATGATATCGAGAGATGATACTAAGGAAGGTGGAACGTCGATAGTTAGTGTTTCATGCTCAGATGGGAAATAGAAGATCGAAAGCAAAAGCTTATTCGGAGGAGCAATAAAGAGAAGAAAAAGCCAAGCCTACTAAACTAATAGACTTTCCGTTGTCGAACATTGATTTGGCACCGACTTCAATAACTGTCAAATTTAATTATATGGGTATGTCTATCGTATTTTTATAAAGTTATTTTTGTACTTAAGTTTCGATCTGTAAGGGATAGTTATTTCATACTTTTCAGTGTTCTTTTTTGAAGTCGGTTTAATTTTTTTATAAAAGTTTTTTTATTTCTCCCTTTTGAGTGACCTTGGCCTAAATAAATGTCTAGAGGAGGTCTACAATTAGTTTATTTTCTAATTCTGGAGCGCAATGTGTTAACTTCCATTCTATTGAGGAGCACAAACCGTGAGCTTTCACAATAAAGGATGCGAACAGATCGAACATGGGATATTATTGCCCATTATGGCCACTATTAATATCATCATATTGATAATATCAATCAGTTATAAAAGAACAGTGTAAAGGTTGCATCATAATTACACCCTAGCAGTATTCTTAAAATCCGAAGACGAAAGCCACCAGCCGTATTCTCTGTCCGCCACAAGACTGACTCTACTGACTGAATTTATTATATCACAGCCAATTTATATCTTCTCCCTACTTTACCATTATACCATACTACCATTATACCATGTGGGGTCAACGATAGTTAACAAATGACATACAAGAGAATCGTCAATATAAATAACCAGGTCGCGTTATTTGGTGTATCTTCGAAACCAAAGCTTCAATACCAGTGAAATTTCAATGGGACCAATCTGGAAGTGTATCCTTTCAAACAAAGAAAGAATTTTTACATTAAATTTGCCATGTGCTTTATTAGAGATTTATCGTTTTCGCTTTCTATCTAAATTAAGTGTATATTATATCGTTTGAAGAGATTATATTATATACGTTTCCGTCCGTTGAAAAAATAAAGATACCTACTAGGTTATCGTAATAGTTCTGACACCGGTTTAATTGCTGGTTGCTACTTAAAACTGGATTACCCGGTGGCACTAACGCTTATAAAAACAATATTGCATATAAGCATAATTATAACATTGTAATAAAAGGATATACACATTCCATAAACTTGGAGACATTTAAATTAGAAATCTAAATCTTTTACATTTTTTGTATCTGGTGTACGAACTAAATATGAAATAATAATAATTTATCGATCCCATCATTTGGCTTCGCTCAAATAGCTATCGACGTGTTTCTATAGAATTTCTCATTACTATAACCACATTAATTTGTTTCCGACGCCATCTGTTGTTATACCCTTGTGCACTTACGTGTTATATAGTACATACATAAATAAAACGAAATATCAAAATGGCATATATTTGTAAAACGTAAAACTACGCTTAGCTAAAGAGAGTTCAGCTTAGATTTCGGCTTTTGAATGGTGTATCACGGTAGAGCGCGATATTTTTTAAGTTATTTTTTACATTTTTCAAGGCCAAAGCTCGCCACTATAAGTGGTAACCGTGAATTAATTGTTACTTAGTGAGTATTAATAAAATGAGTTTATGACTGGCCCATTGGCGCAGTGGCATATGCATCTGCTTTCCAAGCTAGGGTCCCGGGTTCGATCCCCGGTGGGGTCAATTTAGGAAACGAACTATTCTAAATTGGCTTGGAGTCTGGGTGTTACAGGGAACTCCCCCAGAGTTCGTTGTGTGGCACCCATAGTACAAGCTTACTGCTTAGTTTGGAGTCACACAATCTGTGTAATTGTCTGGAGACTGGAGTATTATCTGTTGTTATCTAACATCCGTATACTTATAAATAATTTTAAGTAGAGATGTTTAGGCAATGACTCTGGAATTAGGTACTTGTTAGCTTGTTACGATTAACGCACAACCAATTATTAAGATTCTATTTTTTAACTTTATGTTTAGATCGTAAATAATCAAGTAGCTAATAATGTTACCAATTACTAATCAATTCATTGCTGAAAAGTAAATTACATGTAATCAAAAAGGGTTACACATTGTTCCAACAAAATCTGTCAAATATATGAGTTTTGACTTTTGTGAAGGATGATAGGCTTTGTTATATAGGAGCAGTAAGAAATGAACTACATTAATATTTGTTTAGTAAACTACGATTTTACAATTTGTTACGTAAACAATAAATTACGTAAGTTCCAAATAATATTTGTTACGGTACTAACCTACTAGGTTACGGTACCAACCTAGTAGGTTAGTACCGTATACTATACCGTACTATATGTCATATTCTTTGTACATGTTCTTTAAACGAACACGAAAATGTATATGTAATTGGTAATGTGATATATTTGAACTATTTGAATAACTAATATGTTTGTAATGTTGCGAGTATATTGCGTGCAGTGAGCTTGCAATTTGATTCCAATGCTATGTAATAAAGCGATGTAACGGTAGCACGGTGACGACAACATAACGAAAGGTGGGTCAAGGTGCATGAATGTAGGGTCGACCGTAGGAGGCGCCTACGCAGTCAACCAAGACAGGCTACGCGATAGATTAAAGTAAGAATAGATACATAAATTGTACAGTTGTATTTAATGCTTGTTGCTCTAACGTGTGCTTTTCCATTTTACGCTCATAATATTATAAAATCGTCTCAGATGTTAAATTGTACACTCGTACAATTCATTCGTTACATTCTATTTATTTTTTATAGTAACAACTATAACAGCTATGCATATAATTTATAAATGTAAAAGTGTCTTTGTCTGTATATTTGTTATGTTTTGACCGCTAAACTGCTGGACTTATTTTGATGAAATTTTAAGATGGAGATAGGTTAACCCCTGGGAAAGGACACAAGCTACTTTTTTTATTCTACGCGGATGAAGTCGCGGCGAATAGCTACTTTAAAATAATCTTAGAATGTAAGTGATTTTAAAGAAGTTATGGTGTATTTCTTTAAATTCTGGTAATTATCAGTAATTATGTATTTGTTATTTTAGCTAGACTATCTGACAAATAATATACATAGAGTATTCCTTTAGATTGTTTGCTATTATTGACAGCATCACTCATAAATATAAAAAAAACGAACCTTACGTTCGCTCTTTTTCTGTTATACATATATATTATATATATGTTATACATATATACATATATATATATGTTAAACATATACATATATCTCTTATATAAACTATAACTAAGTAATTATTGGAACGTCACAACATAACATCGCATTCGATATATTTGATTTTATAATATTTGTATTTATTACAGTTTTGTATGTTGCTGGTATTCCAAACAAATAAAATAAACAAAATAGATCATAACATGATATGACATTAATTAAAGACATGTTCTAAATATAAACACTTTAGTTTGAGTTACACGCTATTTTAAAAACACTTATTAGAATAATGCACTGTAATAATGTGATAAGTTATATATTATATCGTTAACGTATTAAATAATATCTTCTTACTTATTTTTTGAACCCGATATTTTAATGTGAAGATTGAATCGCGAGTGCTATCGTCTAAGATCATGTAATTACAAATCACGATGTGACAAGACATTTGCAGAGCATATATGTATGTGACGTGATATTATAATAATGTATCACATTATGTCGGCGACAGTGGCAAAGGCGGTGATCACGCGTCAGACCGGTCCGGGTCGATGACCTGCTAGAGCTTACGCGCTGCTCCGCTAGTTTATGTACATCTAGGCTTTTCAGAGATCCTTCAAAAATGCCTATTAAAACCATTAACGATTTATTCTAACAGTGCGTATAGAAATGAGAGAATTAAATTCGTAAGGTAAACATTAATTCAAAATCTATTAAAACATTAATACAGATTCATTTCTTTGATTTATTAAACATTACTCAATTGTGTAATGAATTAAGTAAGTACAGAGTTTGAATCCCATTGTTTGAAAGATGAACCTCGATCTTTTAACACAGACAACTAAATACTGTCTTGCTATTTTTATTATACGAGTATGACCCCTGTGACAATGTTATTGAACTCTGAAAACATAAGATTGATTTTATTTGAGTACTGTTTCAGAATAAAAATACAATGATTGCAGTTTATAGAGAAGTTCTATCTTAGAGTTAAAAATCGGATGAAGGAGCAGACAAATGAAATACATTTACATTAATAAACGTAATATTTTACATTCGTGTCACTGAACAAAATAATTATAAAGAAATTATCTTCGTTGTAATTTTAGTTATATTTAATATATTTAAAATTATACAACTCATAATACAACTAGATATCTATTTAATATGTATATTTAATATAACTAAAATTCTAAAACTCTAAAAAAAACTAAAATTATATAACTTATGAGTTGTATAATTTTAAATATATTATAAATATCTATTACAAAAATTACAAAATTTTATCTTATGAATTACATTGTGATGTTGAACATCAATAGAAGTTCAACAATGGAAAGAAATATCTGAAACTGATTTAATATAGTTTTTTAACATTTTAACTTTATCTGTACGATAAACGGTCAATTACTGATTTCGTTTATAACAACCGCAAAATAGATAAAGTTGTATTCTCTTTCAGGTTCTACTAAATTTTATGCTCTGTAGATGCTCTGTAGTAATAACAAACCGTAAAGTACATTCAAAACAACATTTTGTATAATTGTTTAAAAGGCTGAATATAGTAAAATTTGGGTCTATAAATGAATACTTTACATAAGCTGTAAAGTCACATGTGTAAACTAACCTTTTCCTAAACCAATATTTGATTTTGGACGACATAATATATATTTTTGTTGCTGACGTCGATATTATTAAAATATTACATAAGTTATTTAGTAATTTGTGAATCAAAATAATCCCTAATAAATAACTTACAGAATAGCAACATATTTTTTTGCTTTTTTTACATAATCAAATAATAAACGGATAAACAAATAATAAGGTCGCATATGTACCATAAAATTAAGATAGATTCTTAATTTTACCAATTGTTTCACAATATTAATGTATTATTGTATTGTAGTTATATGTATTGTATACATATACATACAAATATTATATTTGTAAGCACGATTTGCCCTCAGATATAATATTTATAACATCTTGATTCTCGATCCAGAGCAACACATCACCGCTTTGGAACACTTTTATAATAGTTGTTACTTTTTTATAAGTTTGTATTAAATATGATCAAAAAAATAAGATTTACGGCATTTAGACACCATTATATGGCATGTTCAGTTTTTCTTTCATACGTTTCAATCTTTTGTACCTATTGTAAATATTATATTAGTTTAGTTCATTATTTGTTAGCCACTCATCGAATTCTAGAATATTTTTAATACGCTTACAGTTCAGAGTTTTTCACAGTAGGTAGTTGATATTGGGATATAGAAATAAAGGAAAAATGTCACACAATAGCATCTTCTAAAATACGGGGATACTTAATTTGGTATGGACAGTGAATCAAAAAATTAATTTATTTTATGTAACTAGTTAAATATACATATATACTTTGCCGTATATAATAAAATTCTTTAAGAACAACTTCACCAAAGCAAAAGAGTTATTTAAGCCAGATAAATCTTCATTTTTTAAAACGATTTTGTGGAAGATGGAAAAATACAGTATACAGATATTATATTCTTTGTATCTTTGTCTGGTCTTGCAAGCAATTGAAATAAAAAAATAATATTGATCAGGATACCTTATAAACTACTTTATAAACTTGTCATATTTTTTCTCAATAAATTTTTTTAATGAAATCTAACTGACTATAATAAATATATATTGATTTAATAATCGAGTTAAAACTATCACCTGTTTTTTATTTTTTCTTATATTTTATCTTATTATATTATTAAATTATCTTCATTCGTAATCTAATACTTCATTGCAGTGTTTGATTCGATTCGGTATGACACGGGGATATTTTCGGCTTCCCCTACTAAGATTCTCTCCATACCACCGAGACGACATCAAATTGGCGACATAACGTCAACGATAAAGCACTCAGCCGAGAACCAATCTCTTTTACGGTTTAATCAGGACTCGTCTTACCTAATATACGCTCTGTGCTATACGATCGCAATTTTACGCATTGCTTGGCGCGGGTTACAGAAGAGAAATTTAGTGTTATCACAATTCACAGCGGTTTCCTCGATGTAAAGTTTTATTGTTGATGAGAAATATATTCAAGACGCAAAACCGATTTTCGCGACAACATCTCGTACGAAAAAGTAACTGTAAATCTGGTTGGAATCCAAGATTATGTTAAGTCAATATCCTCACATAACAGGTATAACTTGAGTTAAATAGCAGGGAATTTATATTTTGTTTATGCAAATCAAATTACGACATAATGGAGTTAGTAAAATTCCGTGAGGAAAAGAATTGCTGCTAAAATAATGCTGTTATAAAAACTAATAGCTACGTATTTTTAAAGTGGCCATAAATTATAGAATATAGTTAAATTTTGAGCAACCTTAATTACTTGTTACCCACTATCCGGAAAGTAAACGAAAGGAATCATAATATTTCATAAAATGTTACGAAAGTACAACTGTACGGTGTATACAGCCAGATAATGACAGGGCCCAAGGTTCATGTTGAAATCATTGCAATAAGCATAACATACGAAAAATAGACAAGCTTTCTTAACATGCCAACCTCGTCCTCTATTCCGGTAATGACAAGTAATTTGTAATAATTCGAGAAGTTTAGATACTTATGTTTCAAAACGCTTAGGATATAATATAGAGTTTATTAAACTAACTTTTATTTTGTGATGTCAATGTCGATTATTATTATATTAATTAATGGTTCATCAAATCTATAGTAATCGGATCAACGGATGCGATTATTGAAACACTTGCGTTTTCTGTAACCGATGGCCGACTTCGTATTCCTCTTCACTGCGTGCAGTAGATGGCATGCGTTCTAGTGATCACACGCCGTGTGAAGTTCAGTAGTTCAGTTGGCTATCTGTCTTCAGAGGCAGAGAACGCATGATCGATGTTGTTGAGGGTTCACAATATCGGATAATGTCACTGAAGCTTCGATAGAAACCGCGCCGTGCGTAAACATGTTACGTATATTGCTATATTTCAAATTACAGACAATAATAGAATTTCTTCTTCTTTTCTTTGTTTTCATCCGAACTTGATTCACTTCGCTCATCATTCGTACTCATCTTGTTTTATTTAAGGTAACACATAATAGATCATAATTGGTATGGCATAAATTATAAACACCCTTGCGAGTTACAATCTGGTTGAGCGATTCGTCCTAAGGATGCGTTCTACTATCGATTCGGTGGATGCGCGGGGTTATTACCCAAAAATTTGCAGACAGCGACAGCCACGCGATTACTACGCGACCGGTGACTAATTGTAATAAAAATTGGTATCATTTATTACGATTGCATATCTATTATTCTATGACCATAAAATGCACTTTTCGCGGTAGATTTAGCGCCACTATACAAATTACGTTTCACAAATTCTCGTTATGACAGCAGATATCGCGCGATATTGGCTGTCGCATGCTGTCTGCAAGTTACGTAATAAGCGGGCGGATCGGGTGCTGTGAGTAGAGCTACATACCTGAATCAGTGATCGGAATAAGCGCAATACAAATATCTAAAAGTTGGCGAGGGGACATTAAGGAATGATAGAATATAAAGTAAAAGTTAAATTTTCCCGTTGCATTATAATATATCTAAAACGCGAAATTTAACGAGATTACCTTTTATTTTGGCTTGACGTATCGACCGAGTTGCATCGGCCGTGGCCTCAAGCAAAGAATTTACCTCGGCAGTGGTCTCAAGCAAAGAGTTAAATTTCCTGTTTTAGATATAAGAAATGATAGAGTTGTTGAAATCACCGATTTTTTAATGTCTTTATGATTGAATTCCAGGAACCCGAAAATTGAAGTAAGACTTAATATTAGGAATCGGAGTAAGTAGAGCAATTCGGAAGTTTGCTTGTCATGTTTTTATCTACATCCTTCTAGGTTTTAAATAGTTGCAGTTCATTTGTGTTCATAAAAAATATATTTGGGTGTAATATGATACTCTTTTGAGAATAAAATAAATAACATTTGGGATTTATTGCTTCTTTCGTTTCTAAAGCTCATTTGTATTATTTCTTCAATTCGACTAATTACATACTGTTTGGTACAAACATACAATTTTTTTTCTTATTATAATTTTTTGGTATCATCTGTGGGTGGATCTGGCAACACCTTTCTTTTTTTTTGTCTCTATTCAGTTGTTGATGGATCGCCTTATGGCTTCCTTTCGCTGCATGTGTAGCGGATACAAGTAAAAGTTGTTCAGCCTTTGTTTGTTTAAAACACATACTTTTAATGGCCGCGAAATGTAATTAATCTCGGGATTAAGCAAAAACATTAATAAATTAGTAGTTTTAACAACTCTATATTACAACTTCTTCATTCTTCTCACCGATTTGCAATATTTATAGTCTACATATTCCAACGACTCCATATAGTACTTAATTAAATTGATTTTTAGCTATATTCTGCCAAAATTTCAAACCTATTAACTGATGTTTTTGGCTATTTCACCTATTAACGAAGCCTCTTCGAGAATTTGAAGATTAGATATGATCAATTACCTACCGTCTAATTTTAGAATAATAAAAACAGTAGTGTTAAAAGAAGTTCAAAACGGCAGTTTCAAAATGTAAATTAATTGAATAAAATAATTTGTAAATAATATATAAATAATAAATATAATTATTAATGATATTTGGTAATCTGTCGACGTTAGAAAAATATATTTATTCTTGAAGTTTTAAGACAATGTTATGACATTTATAAATAAAAGTCCTAAAAGTCATTTATTTCATTATTGTAAAATTAACGCATTAGTTTCACATTCTCACTATATGTAACGAGATTTATTTGACTTCTTTTTATCAGTCGCATTCGTGTATCATCTAAGTTAGTTTTACCTATGTTATCTGATGGCAACCCAATATCGATGAACAGAATTCTAAAGACAACGACAAAGAAGAATCGTTCAATTTAGCTTATTGGTCAAATGTCCAATAGGCCTACAGACCACATCAACTCACGCGGGGTGTTCATTACTTCTTTTCAAGTTGAGGTCACTTCCGTTAGCTTCGTCATTTCTATGGCAGCGACTAACTGAAAGGGAGTAGGTGTATTTTTCTTTGATTATACTTCCTTTATAGCGTTTTTTCGGTAGCTATTAACCTATTTGCGTGACCCGACCGCTAGGCACGAGCGGTGTTCGTACTGCGCGTAAGTAACTACCTGTTCCAAGCTGCTACAACTCAACGTTTAGAACGTTCTCTGTGTTCTGATAAAATTTATATTATAATGGTAGGTGAGCAGTGACAATGCATTAGCGGAGCATTTATATCTAATGTTCAGTAGTTTTAGTAATTGATATTTATGTTTATTAAGTATTTCTTCTCGATTACTGCACATTAGTTCCTACTTTTTGGCTACGTGTTAACATCGCATATAAGCGGTTATCGTATCATCACTAAAAGCGTTTTAATTGTTTGATAGCGTTCTGAAGAACCCCCTTTCAAAGTCGAGTCCTTCATTATCTGATTTGTTTTCGTTTCCGATTGTTCTGGTAACCATTATTTATTATTCTATTTAGTTAAATAGGTCTCTATACCATAATATCATTCTACCTTATTTCCTTTTTATAATATTATACACATGTAGCGTCAAAATATTTCCCATTTAGATTTAGGGTGCTCAGAGAATCGCGAATCATAACAAAATCACACCGTGACACAATTTATTATTAGTAAATAATATTCGACCTCGGAAATGGCAAAGCACAATTATATGGCGAAAGGTTGCCAGGCCATCACTTATACTAGTTCCCTATAATATCTTGGCCGACTTCTATAATCCACGCGTGAAGAAAAGCACTTAACACGATCCGTCTTTTTTTATATCCAGACTAGATGAAAAAAGAAGAGTTTATAGAATTTTCCCTATATACGTCTATTAATATACTTTAATTACTTTAAGTCGGTACATAATACATAATATTACGTACACATAATACGATGTAGTCTACATTGTAAAAAACGGTCACGGTATATAATTTTTTTTTATATTTATGCTTTTTTATAAGTAGATATGGGTGAATAAATATATATATACAATGCTGCAATAAAGGTATTTAAATCAAAGAATAATTTATTACAACTATGATAAACTGGCTATCGGATTCTAGTCCAATCAATCTACGGATTCACTATGTTAATTTCCTAGACAATTGAGAGCAAGAAAAAAAATTATCGTGTAGAACAGGGATCACCAATTAGTTTCATTAGAGGTCCATTTTTAGAAATTATAAGACTGTCGCGGTCCGTTTGGTAGATGATGATGAGAAACCATCGGATATCAAATCTTGGTTCAATCTTTGTTGTTGATATCATCGCTCGTCGGATAGTCAAGATATAAAACGCGGATATTTTGTTTTGATATTCTTATATTTTAAATTCCGCGCAAAATACGTTGACGGTCCGGATCCGGACCGCGGTCCGCCATTTGGTGACCCCTGGTGTAGAACAATAAATTTTAAGAACGTTTTTTTCCGGATTTTCAATGGCGAACCTAACCTAAAAAATTTGCGAGTCTAAAAAACGGTTTTTCGCTAATAAAAAAAAAGTTGAGCTTGTATCCAAAAAAGTTAATTGGATCACATTTTTTTTTCCTGGCCTAAATTATCTGGAACATCTCCGTAGATTGATTAGACTACTCCTTAGTCCTATAGATTATATGTCTGTTCTATATACTTCCTCTGAGCTATCTTGACGTAGTCACTGGAAGCTAGAAACTACGAAGGCGATCATGGCGAACACTGCGAAGGGTACTTACATCTATAAATTGTAAATGTAGCTAACGTTATTGTATATTAACATAACATAACATAACTTCACGCTGTATCCCCAACGGGGTAGTCAGAGAGGACGGAGCGCCAGGAGTCGCGGTCCTTACACACCTCTTTCGCTTCCTCAAATCTCATCATTCTCCTCACACATTTTCGCCTAGGTATGCGAGTGCTTTTGACATTTCCGTCTGCTAACACTCTGGCTATTTGATCTTCATAAGTCAGCCTTGGTCTTCCTTGGCTTCTTTTACCACTCACTTTCGCTCTGTATATTTTCTTCGTCAGTCTTTCATCACTCATTCTTTCCATGTGCCCGAACCATCTAAGCATTCCTTTCTTCATTTTTACAATAACACTGTTGTGCAACCCTGTCATACTGCGTATCTCATCATTGTTTATCCTGTCCGCAAGCGTGACACCGCACATATTTCTGAGAGATCACATCTCCACAGCATTTATCATACTATATTTAATTATTCATACTATATTCATTTATTGTATATTAAATTTCCCAAAAGTATGTACTATGTTTACTAATATAATAATGTCAATTACACGAGTATTTACGTACTGACTCCTGCGCATATACTATATCAGTTGCTCCTAATCAACAATATTTGCAATAAATATTTTGTCTTATGTATGATATGTAATTAAAAACCAAAAATCAGACTCAAATTAAATTTTACGATAAATCTGGTAAAGAATGAAAAAAAATAAATAGGTACTTATTTTTAATCCATTCTATTCGCCAATGTTTTTATAAAGAAAGAGGAAAAGTAATTGAATATCTTGGGGTATCCGCTACATAGCGGTTCTAATAGGGCTTCATTTATTTATGTATATCAATTAGTTGAGGCGTTTAACCTGTAGGCAGGAAAACAAATAACTATGAATACATATAAATGTGAATATAATATCCTTATTATTACGTTTATATTACGTTATTATACTAGGTAACAATGAAAACAAATTCAACACGAATTGAAGAAAGGCGAATGCCTTTCTTCCACGATGGTAATAAGGTTCCAATGAGATAGTATAACTGCTTCATTCATTACTCTGCCACTAAAGGAAACTGTACTACTTTATTCACAGATATTGACGTTGATGGGAAGGGGTTGTCCCTTAGATTGTTGTTATCCATTTACTTAAGTAGGGATACGATTCTACATCATAACACACTCACGTAGAATAATATATAGGTATTTACACACATACATACATATTCTTTCACGCTGCATTCTTAACGGGGTAGTAAGAGAGAACGGAGCGCTAAGTATAGCGGTCCTTACATACTTCTTTCGCCTACTTAAACATTGTAATTCTAGTGTGTTTGCGTGCTTGTGAGTGTTTTTGACCTTTCCATTTTTCAAAACTTTTTTTTCATTCTTTATGGAATGGCGCACAGATTAGTGCATTTGGCAATGTTACGTATTATTAAGTACAATCACAAGTAAATTACTTTTTTCTTATCGTAAAACTCCTCCAGTAAAGTGATAGTAGGCTTTACTGAAGTTTTAAAAGACATCTTGAAAGAGCGCGAGAGCTTTAGCTACACATGTTTATTTAGATCTACTCCATTCTTTTCACTTATTCAGAACTTTAAAACACAATATACTATTATTTTTGTACTTTAAAACTCCCAAAAATGTAAAAAATAAAAATCTAAATCAAATGACAACATCACTTCTCTCGTTCCCACCGAAAAGTCTTCTCAAAATTTAATTGCAATACCGCGACTATAAAACTGACGTATGATATAAAACAAAAACAAAAAAACAAATAAGTTTTCATGATCACTGTGAATCTATGTATAGAGCTAACGAACCTAGCGCGGCGCGGTACGCGCGTCCCGCCCCACGTTGTTCAATTTACTAGCGTGTGTTAGTAAGAGACAGAGAGAGAGTCGCTGAGAGTCGAATGAAGGAGTCATTTCAGTTTTTCGTTACGTGACGATTTCTATCAACTCACATCTCCCACAAGAAGCGTTATGGAACTTCTTTCCAAAATACAGAAAAATCATATTTCACGTCATTTCATAAATGCGCGTGTACTTCTTTAGTCTTCGTTTGAATTGTACTATAGAATCAATATATTGTATTTCATTAATACATACTGCTCTTGTTACGTAACATTTTTTCAAACGACTATAGTTTTTCTAATCGGAACGCGCCGCCAATTCTTTCAGACGTAAGTAAAATTCTAAGAAGCTATGGGTTCATCCTAGGTAATTGTCTTGTTAGTTCAAAGTTTATTGAGTTATGTTTCTCAGCTAACGTTAGGGAGTAATAATGCTAGTTTATCAGTTGTTCTCTTCTGGTAGGAACTTAATTAAGGTAGAGTTCCGCGGTGTGTGGCGTAAACTTGCGGTTGGAAACGGGCGGAATGGCGATATGAGAAAACTCCGCACATCCAAACAGTGATACTGCACACAACTTATCGGACCCTTATTGTTATTGTAATAAAAAGTTTTACTGTACACAAGCTTATCCAGCTTATGAAGTATTAGCAAAAGCTTAGGGAAAGCAATATCAACATATTCTTTGGCTTGCGTTATCTATTTTATAAGAATAGTTATTGTTTATCTATCTATTTAAAATTGTCAAATTATTCAATTATTGTTTATAAGCTATGGGTTACACTAAGATTGTTTTTATAAGAGACTAGTGTTAATTAAATACAGAATACATAATTGAGCCAAAGGTTTGTTACCGATATGACAACTTGATGTCGATATAATAAGTGAGATTGCAATTAACGACCTAAATGTATTTTATTCTGTACTATGATGAAAGAGAACGTATTCTCAATTAAATTTTTATTAAAACACGAAACAAATTTCGGAGCATAGCATTAAGCGTCTTGTAAAGAAAAAAAATAAAAAGTAAAGTCAAGTCAAGTAAAAAACGTCTAGCCTTCTTCTAAAATTAAAATTACTATTGAACGTAGTGTAATAATGTCTGTCCTATAGGTATTCTTCTCATTTTCTTAATTTTTGCATGCGGTGTTTACCTCTAGGATGTGCATTTAGTTTGTCAAAAAGTGTTAACTTATACTATGCTATGTAATAATGTTATATCCGCTCGTGAACCTAAAAATAAATAAATAAATAAAAATTCAGTAGACAATTACCGATATTTCGAAATCTTACTTTTATTAATAAATCAAATTACAGGTGACAAAATGAAAACGACAACAGAGAAACGTGACGAAATGCGCTACGGCTTCGTGTCACGGTCATACGAACAGCACTCGTCTGCCAATTTTGAACTGTTCGTACCTACGTACATATTACCTACTTCAGTCGAGAGAATTGGGGTCTAAAGAGCAATTATTTCGAAATACGATCATGAAAGTGTTAATGACTAAAGTTATTCTTCTTCAATCGATTCGTTAGACGTAATGAGTCAAAGATCAAGTTACATGACATCGTTGACTTAGGTATTATAATTTCTTATAATTTCTATTACTTAAATATTCAGTTAAATCATCGTGATAGTTTATCCTTTAAAACCAAAATAAATGTTTTACAAATGCAATAAGTGATTTCCGAAAGGTACTTGCATTCATAATATATATTCTACAATATAAATAATACAAGATACTAGATACCTCTAAAACACCTAAGCTATAGTTAAAGTCAAACATTATATTGTTGTATAAAAAAGGTGAACCCCGCGATATAAGCAACTATCGACCCAACGACCATCTGCCTTCGCTATACAAACTGTTCTCGTCGATTACAGACAAAAAATTACTTCCACATTCGACTCATATCAGCCGATTATTGAACAAGCAGGATTCTGGAGAGGGTTCTCTACAGTGCTACATTCTGTACTTGAGTGTACTACATTTATTCAGTGGAGCTAGTTATCGAGAAGTAGCAAGAATTCCAAAGACCATTTTACGTAGGCTTTATAGATTATCAGAAAGCCTCGACGTATACTCCTTTCATCGATATGGAAAGTTCTTAAATCACAAAATGTAGAGGCCAAAAAACAACAGAGTGCTGAAATACCTCTACGACAACAACACTAGTAGAGTGAAATTAGAGACAACAGGCAATTGCTTAATTGCAATAGGGGGGCCTATTGCAATAAAGAAATAAGGCAAGGGGATCCCCTATCACCCAGATTCTTCATCGCAGTGCTAGAACCGATAATCGATAATAAATTAAACTGGAATACAGTCAGTTTAAATATAAAAGGAAAGCATATCAGTCTTATTAATCGAAAACAGTGGTGAACCAGAACACATGACAGACACGCTACAAAAATTAAGCAGTCAGGCCTAAAGATCAATTTCAGTAAAACACAATGCCAAATCAATGTGCAACAACAGAAGTTTATTAGTTTAGTAGACTCGGCACCGACTTCAGTAACTGGCAAATTTAATTATATAGGTATGTGTATCGTACTTATAAAGTTATTTTTATTGTACTTGAGTTTTGATTAGTAAAGGATAGTTATTTTGTACTTTTCGGTTTTTATTTGATGGCGATTTAATTTTTTTTTTAATTTTATTATTTCTCACTTTTGAGTGATTTTGGCCTAAATAAATATGTAGAGCAGGTCTGCAATTAACTTCTTTCTAATTCTGGAAAACAACGACATACAAGAGAATCATCAATATAAATAAAGGTTATAACCAGGTCTGGTTATTTGGTGTATCTTCGAAGTCCAAGCTTCAATACCGGTATAATTTAAATGGAACTACTTCTGAAGTATGGCCTACCAAATAAAAAAAGAATCATCGAAATCAATTCATAACTGGCGGAATAATCGCGTAACAAACATACAAAAAAAAACATATGATCGAATTGAAAACCTCCTCCTTTTTTTGAAGTTGGTTAATAAAAGGCATTTTATTATTTATTATTTTAGGCATTTATAATATATATTCTACAATAAAAGTACAGACACACAGGAACGTACTCAGATGGTTGAATGTTACATGAGGCTGGACAAAGATTCTTCATTAGTTATTTGCAAATGCAACAATTAACATAGACATTGATACAAAGCCATTGTTACATCCGATCAACAGTTTATGTTATCCCACTGCTATCCCACATCCCACATAGGTATAAATTATAGAGGTGACATAAGTCTGTTACAAAACATTCCACGGTTACCGAGATCGATAATCAACTCTTCCCATCCCATCCCATTGCCAACTCTCTTACGCAAACTGTCACTTCATCGCGCTGAACGATGTCCTACATTACTTTCGTCCATATGACATAATATGTAGTAAATCATACATACATCATCAGGCTAAAGTAGTCAACTGGTGGACATAAGCTACCTTCTCCAAATAGCAGGGATCTCCGAGTACCTGCACCGTTTTAGGTGCAAGGAGAGCCCGGCGTGCGTCTGTGACGAGAATGTGAGTGAGAGCGTGATGCATGTTTTGTGTGAATGCCCCGCCTACAGCAGGTACAGACTTGATTTCGAGATTGAAACTGAGCAGGAAATGAAGGAGCAAAACATCAAAGATTTTATGAAGGACGGTAGAATAAGACAAAAGTTCCTAAAATATTGTAGGAAAATAGCCATGAAAGTCATAGATAGGAACAAAACGCTGAAATAGCAAAACAGTACAAAGTATATTGTGACAAAAAATTTTATACACTGTTATAGTAGTAAGACAAGCTGTGATATTAGTATAAGGATATCACTGTGATAGTAGTATTAAGATTGTTATGTTGTATAGTGTATAATGACCTGTGATATAGTTTTAAGAATATCACTATGATAATTTAATATAAGACAACCAAAGAAATACATGCTAAAAACTAATGTATAGTAAATAAGATGTGATAGCATGTAGAATAATATTAAGACTGAACAGTGTATTAGTATTAAGATAATTAAAAAGGACAAATGTTAATAAGTATAAGGACTAATTAAGTATATACATAAGCAAACTGTATTAAAAGTAAGGATGTTTTTTAAAAAGAAATAAAAATTTCAGCAGATAATCAACCGTTAGGTAGAGTAGTAGAATGTGAGGGAATTTAAACCCAGAATGGTATGAATGATAGCGAGAACTGGAATGACCGAAGAAAAAGGGCCCTGGCTTTGCCCACGCTAGGGGGATGCAGTCATATAAAAAAAAAAAAAAAAAATAGCAGGGATTTTCCTGTAATTGTCGCGCTGGGTAGGAAGCTTGGTGATCGCATAGTGTTGCTCCTCGCATCGGAGTGAAGCTTTAGGTAAAGCTTTAATTATCGTCTGAAGTTCTTAAACTCTAGGTCCAGTCGTTGCAGAGAATTATCTAATTGGCCCCTTCATTCTCTCTCTTCTCTTCTTAACCTATTCATATTTTAAAATATAAACTAGTATAACATACGTACATAAATATCAATATGCTAAAGAATTTACGATGAGACGTCAGTCATACGTCGTGTAATTTCTGAGCAAATCAGGATGGACAGTCTGACAGACGGACGGACGTAGATATGAGTAACTTATAAGGGTTTCGTTTTTCTTCTTAAAGCGGAACTTTAAAAATGAAGGAAAAATGACAAAACTAATTCTATCGAATAACGTTATTGACTTGACTGTTAAAATAAGTACATTTTGATACGTTATTAACCAGCAACTACTCTGAACGAAAAACACCGCAACGTTTTTATTAAATAAACACATGCACGTATCCCTAAGTTAACATTGGATATGTCCATCTCTCCTTTGATAATATCAGCCAGTTTTTGAAAGTAGAAACCTAAATCTGCTATTCGATACTTGAAGTAATAGATTTTTAAAACGTATTTTGTTAACAACGAAGTATTGCAATAAATAACTTAAGAAAGAAAAGTATTGGAAATAACTTGTCGGGGGTCTATTTTATATCTCTGAAAAACTCGATAGGGAAGAATATCTCAGAGACTACTGTTTGCACGACGTTATTGAGTGCAAACATCGCGGTCCGCGCAAACATTCTGGCTCACAATATAACTTTGCGCAGTGAAATTGTTAAAGTGCAGAATTGGGTACGTAATTGAACTTCAAACTTTGATTCGAAATATTTTTATTTTTGTTAAGAATATTTCGTACCTACTTTATAAAGTACGAGTGGATTTCGTACTCATTTGAGATGATTTTAAATTACTTTTGAGAATGGCTGAAAAATTAAAAAATATTTTATTCTTACTATTTTAATAGTTGTAACACTTATGAAATTCGTGATTGTTGGTTACGGCCTACAATCTAATAATATCTAATAATGGTGTTAGGTGCTTTATCTTTTGTCTACATTCTTATAGATGTAATATGAAGAATTATGCGTATTGATTAATTACAAATTGTCCTGAAAGAAAAAAGGAACAAATTCGGGAGGAGAACAGGAGTCATTTTGGTGTTTGTCTGTCACAGTCTTTATTCTGAGAGACTATTTGACGAATAGTACAACTGATTTTTTTTATGTGCCAACGCTTTTTTATGGACTTATCCCACATACGTATCAGACATCTGCTTTGTTTTATTATTCATTTAAAACTAATAATTATTCATTAAAATAATTATAAGTACATACCTAATATGTGTTTTAGAAATTTTTAGTCAATCAAGTTTATATTTTAAATTTTCTTGTTCTTAGAGCTCCTAATACTTGAGCGAAATATATGGTTGCATAAGACAATAATAATATTTTATAAAGTTAAAAGTACCATTATGTCTACCTGCAATAAAAATACTGTGCTAAAACATTATCGTTTATGTTGAAGTAATACTTATCTAATTAAACCGAGAAAGATATACGCACTATAACCAATTTAATCTTGAAACATCAAGGTCGTGATAGTTTGTAGAGCGCAAACGAAATTATAAGCAAGCAGTTGAGCGCGACAAGTGTTTTGCCGGGCGTCGAACCTCGTCCGTCCAGCGAAGCAGGTTTGCGTGGCCTGTCTCCACCGCATCCGTCCGCTTCACACGTCAAATGCAATTATGTAACCGACAAGTCCACACTCCAGCAATCACTTATATTGTGTATAATGTATACAGTTTGTTAAATAAATTATGTAATTTATTGTGGACTAATAAAACTGAGACGTGTGTGTAGGCATGAAAGGTATGAATTGGTTAAATAGACAGTCTTAATTAATTTACGCAAGTGGCTCTTATTATTTTGTACTCACATACACAAAACTACATGTAAAAAGACGAATGTTTGAAAAAAGTCTGAAATTATTTTTGAATAATTAATATCTAATGGATCCCTAATTAGAAGAACACAAAGGAAATATTTTTATATGCTATTTTTGCTACAGATAAGGTTCAAACTTTTTGAACATTATGTTCTCATAAAAAGAACGCGTATATTAATATAGACTTAGTATTATAAAATATTGTAGGGTCATAAGGTTGTCATCATCAGATTCGCTTTAAAAATTATTATTAAATTGTATGTATTGATATTTTCGTCACATAAGGGACGTTTTATAATCAGTATGGCAGGCTATAGGAGTAGATACCTTTTTACTGGTGTCGGTGTCATCGGTTCATTTCATTTCAACGTACTGCTCACTGCAGAAGTTACACTACATTAAAGATGGACGCAACACAGTTTTATCTGCGTTTGCTCTTGGCTTGAGCTAATGGATACATAATAATCATATTCTACGTTATAAATAATAATATATTATAATTTGATGTGATATTCTTTTGCATGTGTATGTATGTGTATTGGTTCGATACTGTTATTTCATAATTATAATTTTATCCTCGTATACTTAAATTAAATTTTACTTTCAGTGTTACATTTAATTGACGTACTGCTCAAATTGAGCAATACACAAAACTATCCAATCAACATAAATTAATAATTGCTTAACTTAATCAATTACTTTGTAAAAAATGAGATAAAATGTGAGTGGATTGAATTATTTATAGTGTTAGAATTACAAATGCTTCGGAGTACACATTATTTTTTAGTCGAAGTGACCGTAATATAGCTCTTACATAGAATTTTGAGATAAACTGAAGATATACATTTACATATATCTGTTATAAGTATACTAGGCAACTCACTGACTTCGCTCAGGTGGTTTTTAAATACTTTTATTACCATATTTACTTTCTATTGTTATCTTATATGAAACTAGCGATCCACCCCGGCTTCGCACGAGTAGAAACTTTTTTGAAAATAAAATATGTACAGCCCATGTTACTCGCTAATAATGTAACTTTCTATAGGTGAAAGAATTTTTGAAATAGAATGAATAATAGTTTTTGAGTTTGTCCATAACATACAAACAAACAAAGTTTCTTAATAATATTAGTACAGAATATAGACTTGCTACCCGTCCTGACTTCAAATGCGTCGACATATAAGCAAAAGCTTAAAATCTCGTCGAAGAACTAAGCTATCAGATAGCAGTGGGTATTAACCGTAACTACATTCGCGTGGAATTTAATTTCTCTCTAATTTCTAATATTTTCTCTCTCTCACTTAAGGGTTGATTTTTCAAGATAATTCAAATATGTATTTAAGCTATCTAACATTGACAGTTGTCCACAACTTCGTTTGTGTGGAATTTAATTTTCTCCAAGGCAATCAATACTTGACATTTCTTTTTGACCCTTAAGGGGTCAAATGTGTGTGTTTAATAATTATTTGATATGTTATTTAAACTCTTTTGGGTTATTATATGCATTTTGGTTTTTACTTTATACTACATTCGACACTATTTTTCATATAACACACCATTTTTTTTTTAAATTTTCATACAAAAATACCATCCAAATTTCCGGCATTCGTCCGGCATTATTCCGGTTGATTTTCCAAATTTTCTTTCACACGAATCTTGACATCTTATCATCCTAACAATTACCAACACAACAAACAAAACAGGAAAAATCGGTCCAGCCGTTTTCAAGTGATGATTTCCCATACACGCGGTGATTGATTTTTATTTACACATGTATATGCTTATAACAGAACAGAAGATGAATATTATTTTCTTTTCAGATAACCCCTATAATATTTCAAATGTTACAAAATGGGATACTTATTTAGTGCTAATGACATTTTGTTTAACATCACCGCTTAGCACTTGTTTTGATTTTATCAACGTTAAGGGGACGTCTCAAGCAAAAAGCAGCGACCAGGTAAGAGCGTATTATTTATGGGATTAATTAAGGACGACTCAATAAAGCGATAGTTAAGGGCTGGCTGTTAATAATAATTTTCTGTATGGTTGTAATAGAAAAATAATAAAAAGTTGAATCCGCTTAATGCTCTAGCTATTATAGAGAAGTCAGGTGTGTCTATCTTACAACTACTGTAAGTGAATTATCATAAAACATCTAAGCAACGCAACTGCGTGATGCGTATGCAAACATACGGACCATATACAAATAAAAATATTAATGAATTAATAAAAAAAAATTATAGTTTTGCAACATTGTCTGCCTGTCACTAAAGCTTTTCTCGTGAACGGTTTAACGAGTCATTGCCTCTGTCATGGCTTAAGGCGCCCAGCAGACTGGCAGCATTACCTCTTTGAATTCGTTTTTTGTTCGTTTGGTTTTATTTCAAAATGATTTTTTATCTTTTTGCTAATAAAACGAAATTTAAAATTTTCTTCCATTCTAGTTATTTCAGTAGACGTTTTTTACTCCCCTGTAAAATTGTGCTTCATACATGTACTAGTACGTCATGGTCTTCCCTTTCAATTAAAGATAGATAGGTGAAATTTAGGTATACTATTTATAATATATGAGTAAGTACTTACATATATAATATGGCGATTATAAAAAATAATTTACGAACATTTTTATTATAGACTTATTACTGGGCAATAGAAGTTAATTTTATTCCGTAGCGTATATTACACCTTTACGTTTAAAGTAATTACATATACGTAATTAATAATTATTATATAAACAATATTATAATACCATCTTGTACTTTTGTTTTGGTACCTACTTATTTTAATTTAAAGTTCAAAGATACGAAGGGTCTATTCAGTACATATAAATTTAACATACGGAAAGATATGATGATATGATGAAATATACAGAAACAACGAAGTTTGAAGTGTGTGTAGACGAAACAATGACAATCGGGGACGAGTGAAGAGATAGCAGGTAGCAGCGGTTACTCCACAATCCACATACAGTCAAAGTGTGCAGATTCCCTGCGGCCGCTGCGGTCTGCATACACTAGTGAAAGTACAGACCGCTCATTAGCGATGCCTCGTCGACGTTACAGCAAACACTTGACGCCTACGAAAGGCTCGTCTCCATGCCCTGCACGTAATACATGTGAGAATATGTATCAGAGAAATCGTCTCTGAGTTGTTAACGGCTCCTAAAAAACGACAGTTTTGTACCGTGAATTTCTTAGACATACGAGTAAGTTATTACGTATTAGTCTTTTAATTTTGGATACATAAGATTTTCGATGCGATATTTTTTTAGTTTCAACTTACAACATTTTATCTTATCTTTTTTATCTTAAATTTTTTCTTATTCGCAAATTAATCTGGAGTTCACGAAGAACCAGGTTGTTGACTTTTCTTAATCAACTTTTAACGGTTATTCTTGAATCCTAAGAGCATATGTTGCATATGAGCACCCGTCTGCATGTCACAGCTCTATCATTACCTCATTTTCATAACTATAAATCTAAAATCTGTTTTCAGATGTAAATTAATGACCTGAAGAGAAATGAAGAAAAAAATGAGAAATGGAGAGATATTTAATACATAATACTGTGGTTGTTACGCCTATCACAAGGTGTTTTGTTATTGCACGAGTCTAAGTTTCTAAAACAGTGCCATAATAATGCGAGGTGCATAATCTACTTTTCTGTCAACTGTAATATGTTTTTGGATATTTCTCTCTGGGCTTTTGTGCTAGAAGTTTATCAGCAATCTGAGTCAGATGCACTATGCACTATCCCTAGACAAATCCATATAAGCAAAAAAGAAAGAAAGAAAATTAGTAAAATTCGTATTTGCTATGTACGCAATACGCAATGCTCAATACGAAAACAACTTTGTTTTTAATTTCCGACGAAATCATAATATATTTTAAAAGAAGCTTGAACCTTAATAACTTTTTAGGTGATTGTTTCCTTAACCCATAACACTAACAAATTACTAATAATTAAATAAATTATTAGCCCAAATGAATGAATTACTGTTTACTGCGCAGTTTGATTACAACAATTAATGAATATTATTAAATTGCTTTTTGAATTAAGAGTAGTAAAGTGCCGCTTTGTGTAGAGAAAATGTAATACAATTTTTTTTTACAATGTTTACATTTTAAGTACATAATTGAATCTAATATTATTAAATACGTATCCCAAAATGAAATAAGAATACCTTTATAGAAATCTAATAATATTAACTAATTATTTAGGCACTATAGTACGTCGATAACAAGAATATGCCTTTCTGAACTAATTGCCAACATAGTTCCCCTTAGTAATTTTTAATTACTTATGTGATAAACTATCTATGAATATCAAACTTATACCTATTTAATACTTTCAATGACAATTAGATACTGTATTAGGTGCTTTCTGAAATAAAAAAATAATTTTAAGAATTTTAGAGAATTTACGGCCCTTTGCAGTCGAATCTCTGGGACCCTGGACCGTAGCCCATCGACTCATGGTTTCTGATATTTGTAAGAGACCGGTCGAGGCTTCGGGCAGCTTCTTCCGCCGACTAATCAGTTTGGCTATTCAAAGATATGCGGCCAGTCTCCTGGACATCCTAAGCAATAACGCCTTTCTAAGCGGCAACTTTGAAGTCTATTATTTAAGATTTTTAGTTTTTAAGTTTGTAGATATTAACGTTAAGATAATGTATGTACCGATTAATGACGATTTTTGGACACTGTTTTTTTTCAATAGTGTAAAGTCGGTGGAAATGTGCATGTCCATCACGCTCTTGGTGGATTTTCAATTTTTTTCAAATTAATTTCTCATTTAGATTTTGTCAAGGACAGGGTATTTAAAAGACTCGAAAATACATGTTAGGATTTCCTAGTGTTTCTAGCCATGTGTGTCCATTGACTGACGAAGAAAATCTACAGAGCAAAAGTTAGTGGTAAAAGAAGTCAAGGAAGACCAAAGCCGACTAATGAAAATCAAATAGCCAGAGTGTTAGCAGACGGAAATGTCAAAAGCACTCGCATATCTAGACGAAAATGTGTGAGGAGAATGATGAGATTTGAGGAAGCGAATGAGGTATGTAAGGACCGCGACGCTTGGCGCTCGGTTCTCTCTGACTATCCCGTTAGGGATGCAGCGTGAAGATATGTATGTATGTAAGTACTGCCCATACTATTACGTACTATATATGTACATAGCTGTTGTTAAGGTTTACATATTTAAAGAAAAAACGGTCAACTGCGAAGTAAGACTCGTGCACCGAGGATTCCATACGATCATATAATGTATTTACATACATTTACATACATACATACATAAATACATATCTTCACGCTGTATTCCTAACGAGGTAGTCAGAAAGAACGGAGCGCCAAGCGTCACGGTTCTTACATACTTCTTTCGGCTCCTCAAATCTGATCAAGCTCGTCACACATCGCCTAGGTATGCGAGTGTTTTTGAGATTTCATTATGTTACATATTTCCCAAAAATATATTAGAATTAAAAAGTAAACTTAACTTTGCAGATAAATATGGAAATAATAAATAGAGAATGTATAAAGCTATAAACATATAATATAAAAATGTAATAGATGGATAAGTATAAATGTATAGATATAAGTAAATGTAAGGAGATACAAGATACATAGCGAAAAAGTGTAGATAAATGTAAATATAATAAATAACAGCATGTAATAGCTATAATCAAACAACAATCAATAACAATAACAGCATATAATATCTATAACTAGAGTAAAAATAATGTAATAGAGTAAGATGGGTCTCAAATAATAAAGAAATATTGCCTAGCAATTCATAGCATTCTTAGAATGTAAGGAATTTTTGGCAAAGAATATTAGAAGAATGATTGGAATGGGAAAAATACCGTAAAAGGTAAATAATGAAAGAGAGCAAAATTATATCGAAAACAAAATTCTAAATGGACATAATTTGACCAAGGAATGGAAGGAATCGAAGGATGGACGGAAACCTAAGATGAAATGTAAGAGAGAACAATTCTAAAACAAGTCCCCAGCAGGCATATAGTTAGGGGAAGCTGAAAAAAAAACTGCAGTTAGAAGACAACATTCTGCTGTACTGTCCAACTGCCATGGTATGTTTATAATGGTAAAAAAGTGCGATATAATTACAAATTCACAATTTTTGAATTTTTACTTTTATTTCTCACTTTACTTTGATTCCTTTTATCGTACTGTGAAACATTGTGTTGTCAACGGGAAGTACCCTATAGGTTTTCGTTTGAGACCATAAATGACCGTACCTTTTGGTCGCGTTGACTTAGACGCTTGAATTTTTTACACCTCTTCATAAATCTTTAATATTTTCAACTTGATACCTTCGCTTTTAAGATAATCTTCTAAAAGATAATCTATTCGTTCTTAAGATTAAGGTCTTGACTGGACAGACATATAGTTACACATGGACACACGGACAGTGAAGCGATCCAATATAAGGGTTTCAAATTTTTTTTTAGTTACGCAATCTTAAAAAATATCTTACAAACTCCGTGGAGCTAATGCTCAAGCCAAAACTACAGTTTGGAGGATTTTAGTTTGTGATAAGATTTGATATTTCGGAGTTTTTATAAAATTCCAGAAAATTCTTTATTTTATTCGAGTTTCAACATTTAGAGCAATATCATTAATAAAAACGCGTATTTTTTTTTCAAACACAATTGCAAGAATTTTTTTTATAATTTTGTGTGTTATTAGTACTTTACAAAATCAACAACATATGACATAAGTAGTTCTTCCGGTAAATATCAGATAAAGATACCTCCGTAAAATCGTAAAGAGGTTAATTGCATGAACTCGTAAGCAAAGTTTGATAAAAGACGTGTCGCTCCACTAGTTTGTGAACAATTCCGATCAATCGTATTCTTTATACAAATGTAACTTTTAAGCATTACTATGTTGTGTTAGCGAATTAGAAAAATTGTTCTATATAATCTTAATTATATATAAAATATAATACTTGTAATCGTATTACTACAAATCGATCTTTCACGGTCTTTATAATTAAAGCGTTTTAGCTCCAGACCCTCCACATAAATATACGTTTTAAATGAAAGGATTCCTGAGTTAATGCACGAGCGTGGGAGCAAAAGGAACAATCGTAATGGTAATAATTTTTCTTTTCTCACATAATCTCGATAATGAAACAAAGAAAGTATTTTATAATACGTTACCAGGGCAAGATAGTAATTAGAGAACAGTTGAACACAAGGTGAGCATTGTTTATAATCTTCAGTATCTTAGGTACGTCCATTAAAGCCTTAGCCAATTCACGAATTAATTAACTATTTACTTTCGCTTTGAATGTAAGATCAAACGAACTGAGAATTAAACATGTGACCTATATACTCCGCAATAATTTAACTTAGCTATTTTGATCGATTCAATTACCAATATACTGAAGGTGGTGTTTTTCAAGATGATTGGCCCTAAATAGAAAAGTGATTGGGGATCACAAGGCCGCTCACATATGCCGCTGTTGCGTGGTGTGAATTTTAACTACGATCCCCTCGAACCGGGAAGAGTAGCCTGCACACGACATGGGTCGTTACGCGCCGCGCCGCGCTCTGCGCTCTCTATGGCAGCCACGAGACAACAATTTCAATTCAGGATGATACACCATTAATTTTTGTTGCAAAAAAATCATTACTCGTTTTACTTGTTTAATCTAGTTTACATACGGACAGTTGTATTTTCATATGTACCTAGTTTTATACATACGTATATAAATAATTATCAGTTCAGTCAGTCTTTGATAGCGATTATACGATTTTAAGTAGCAAGTAGAAGGAGTTTATGAATAGTTATCAAACAATATTTTTAGGTAGTAAATATGTTACACAAACGTTCATTTCCTACGCGTTTATGAATGAAGAAGTGATAATAACTCAAATCATCCTATCAAGTGGTAACTCGTGGTTTCGTGGTATAACAAAGTCAGAAAGATTTTGTGTAAACACAAAACCGGTTAAAACAGGTTTAGTACATTTCATCTTTGAAAAAAACTCCTATGTAAATAAAGAACTTTACACAAGAAATTGAAAACAGCTCTACCATCGTTGATCAAAGTGTAAAAATAGAATACTCCTAAACTAATATTTGAAAGTTTTGTAAATAACAGTGCAGAGCTTGTGTTTAGTTTCCCACATTCGTGAATAGCTGTAGCTGTGTTTTTGGGGTTACATATTATGCATTACGTGTGTTAAAAAAAGGCTAAGATTATGCTGAATATTCTTCGCTTTAGTCTTCATTATTTTTCAACAGCAATATATTGTCAAAAGCTCATTTTTGCTGTAGAATAGGTATATGTAAGAGGTACAAAAGTAAGAGCTGACCTTTTATTGATTCTGGAAATAGGACAAGACAAAATAATATAAATGAATACCGCGTCAAATGCCACCCGCTGAGAGTACCTACAGTCGTCGCCATCATTCACAAAAGCGATCGAGCTGCGAGCCATTGTCAATAAACGCTCGACGGCTCGAGGGTGTGTAATGTAGTTTCACGTTGAAAATGCTCGAAAGCAACCCTCGCATTAATATGAACGTACGACTGATACTAGGACGAATGTAATAGATAGCTGTGTCTTCCTACCTGTACATTATAAAAGATACATGTATAGTGCATACAAATATCGGTAAACGAAAGGGCAAAAAACAACTAAAAGTAATTGTGTATGTACCTATATGTATATATTGGGACGTATATGTTTTTTCTTTTGTTAGTTTCTATTACTAAATCATTTGAAATATTAATTATTCGACTGATAAAAAATACATAAATGTAAACATAGGTTTAACATACATATTGTACATACGTGTATAATATATATATCGCACATTGTTATGTGCAATGTCTTAAGACGACGCATTGATAAACCAAAATTCAATCTAAAATAGACCTTCTGCTCTATGCAAACGTGCGCACGCTAGCTTCCGAAAAATAAGAAAAACAGTTGTTTTCTTTTATTTTAAAAACTATAATTATTTAAAAAAAATCGAACTGGCATTTTCATATACAGAAAATTTAGAAACATAAATCGGTCCGATAAAATTTTTTGTCCGATATGAATGAGAAGAATCTACTAAAGAAAATATGCTTTTTTACAAATCAATTCCTGATCGAGCATCTGGGGAAGAACTTTTTAAAGTATTCATTGAAGCAACACAAAACGAAAACTTGGACTGGAATAAATGCATTGCAGTGTGTACTGATGGCGCGAAAGTGATAACGGGGAAGAACAGTGGCGTGATAGTAAAATTAAAAGACAATATGCCGTATGTGGAATAAGCGGACTGAAAAGATGCCAAACAATTTACAAAATGTTTTATCACAAACTGTTAAAATTTTTAATTTTATTAAAAGCCGACTGTTGCAAACTAGATTGCTTTCCATACTCTGCGCAGAAATGGGTGTCAAGAACAATTCACTGCTTTTCCATACTGAAGTGTAGATGTCTGTCGCGAG
Organism: Zeuzera pyrina; assembly: GCA_907165235.1. Classification (NCBI taxonomy): domain Eukaryota; kingdom Metazoa; phylum Arthropoda; class Insecta; order Lepidoptera; family Cossidae; genus Zeuzera; species Zeuzera pyrina. The sequence continues at coordinate 17,346,338 of OU015625.1, read as the reverse complement.
GAAAAGTTTTAACAAAGCTTTTTGCGACATGAATTAAAAATCTTTTTTACAGATAAAAACATGTCATTTTTAGAATTTTTACAAGATGAGAAGAATCATTATTGTTGTTGGCTTACTTGAGTGACATATTTTCAAATTTGAATGATTTGAATACGAGTTTACAAGGCCTTAACAAAAACATTTTACTTATAATAGATAAAGTCATTGCCTTTATCAAGAAGTTTAGTGTTTGGATTATAAGCTTTAAAAAACGAAGTTTTGATGCATTTACTGCAACTTTCGATTATATTAAGAAAAATGAGAATTTATAAAATTCAGTTATTGACCGCCTTTTGGAGAGCATGAAAACGCATTTAGGTGAATTAAAAGATTCAGGTCCTAGAATATTTTCCAGATGACAACAACGATTTCTCGAAAAGATGGGTTCTCAATCAGTTTGATGAAAATATTGTGGGAGCTGCCAAGTTATGAACTGAGACTCACAATCAACTCATTGAACTATCAGCTGATAAAACTTTACAACTGGAATTTTTATCTCATGATTTAGATAAATTTTGGCTTGCACGATGATGTGAGTACTGAAGCTTTAAAAACATTGATACCCTTTGCTACTTCTTAGCTGTGCGAAAAAGGTTTCTCGTCTATGGTGGCTTTAAAAACTAAATATAGAAATCGTCTATCACTCGAAAATAATTTACTTATGAGTGTTTAATGTAATGTAATTTATGTTAGTACGTACAGAAATACTTTTAAGTGAGAAACAAAGCCATCCATTGCATTAATTAATTAATGTTTATGATGAATCACTTCAATAAATCAAAGTAAGCTAAATATTACATGGTAATATTTAATTTTATAAGACTACACTAAAATTCATTCTTTTAAAAAACGAATCTTTTGTATATAGGTCTTATTCTTTTAAACAGACTGCAACCCCCTTTAATAACAAACGCGACCCCCCCAAGAGTCGCGACCCCCAGGTTGAGAAACTAGTAACTACAGACACTGTACATAGAACAATAATAAGTATATTATATTTCTAACTATTTAATTTTACGAAAATACATTAGGACAGTAAAAAGTTCATTCCATGTCTACTCAATATTTTTCGTTGAGTTGCTATCTAATTCCTAATATTTTTAGTGCGTAAAAGAATTATGCATCGAACATTTAATGATTATTATTATTGTAATGCGGATGAACCAGTCTCAAGGCTTCTTTGATATCTATCACATTTAGTTTTAACCCACGGAACATCATAATTATTATGCAATGTAACTGAAGTTCTAATGTTTTAAATCGTGTTATATAATATGCTTAGTTTTCAATTCTAATTTCAAGTTCTCGCTTTCCTCACCAATAAATTAGTGACTATCGCACTATACTACAGAGTCGTACCAACATTTTATGTTATATCTTGTAAATACTCAATACTACCATTTTTTTGTGGCTTTCGTTACTTCTTTTTTCTGATGGTTTACAGCGCCGAGACGGTGAATTGTAACGCAGTTAAATGACCGAACAGCGAGGGGGATTAGATTCAACTTCAACAATAGATATTTCGTATTTTTGTTCGTAGCCGTGAGAAATTAAGAGCTGAATAGATCTCTCTAAGTTGTTGGCTAAAAAGAAAGTGATCTATCTTACTTAATCCATCGTAACACATTTACTTGTTCTGACATTGCGGTCATTTCGCAATTTTAGAACGTACAACGCGATTTATGTATCGTTACTCGAATATTATGATTGGTTATTTAATGTTTGCAGAGATTCATTTTTTTATTTGAGTTAAAAAAATTTACATCCACTTTACGATTTTCTTTTGTTTTATTATTGGTATATCTAAATTATCTCAATTATATAGATATTGCACAACTGATATTATTGAACACTAAAGGGAAACGGATCTTTAATACACGTCTGTGTCCAAGTGGGGCGTTGGCTAAAACGAATATTTTACAAATTTTACATAAATATTGGCACATATCCAAGTTAGCCTCAAAACTAATAAACCGTAGGATCTTTTGAAAAATAGAGTATTTCTTGTGGTTTAATAATTTGAAGAATGAAACATGTACTTACTTAATATTAGTAATGTAGATGTGTCTACACTCTCTAAGAATATGATGACCTTTTTGATAATATTAGAACAGAAATAAAGAAATAAATGCTAAACAGTTAATATTATACTTAATTTATGATACGTAATGGGTATTTGGATATGTAAATATTCCATTGTGTTCTTTAAATAGCAGAATATTATACGTCGTTAAATGATTCGTACATATTAGTACTTACCTTTTTACGAAAGCGATCGTACGATCCCTACTCGTAAACGGGTCCAGGGGTCCACAGTAGTTAAAATTGCCGCATTCCACTGTAATCGGGTGCGAGGCCGGCTCAGCTTCCCTATCTGGACCGGTTGTTCACCTGTGCATTGGCTCAGTAGCGACACTAGATTATTTTATCACTTAAACAACTGTTAAAACACTGTAAACAGCTGGATGGCATCAAATAAGCATCATGATTACGTGTATTTCATTCAGAACGTGTGGTCACTATGTAAAGTATATACACCTGTACAGGTGCAGCCAGCACGGAGACGCGCGCGGGACTGAAGTCGAAGCGACGCCAGCGCCCCCGCGCACATGCGTATTGAGTCCAATGAGTACTTCGTTTCCAGCTAGCTACACAAAAAGCCCCATCACACGACAACACCTCAATTCTGTGACCACAATAAAACTTAGTGTAGAATGTAGACACATATTTTTATCAACCAATTTCTTTAAATATGTGACATGCAAATAACGAATGAGGCTATAAAGCTCGATCCAATGTAAGGGCAACTGTAGATTGCGTCACTGATTTGATGGGCCACAGGTTTGACCTAGTTCTAAATCCGCACAAATATTTGAGTGAGTCTGGGAGTGGCACCCTGTAACAATATGCTTTGTCACATACATACAAGTATAAAGTATGAGCACATAATTTCAGTTAAAACTGTTCTACACATTAATTTCAGTAGTATTTCTTAATAACGTTGCGTGCTACGTTCACAATTTTACATAGCAAACACCTAAACGTTAAATATGGTATAAATATTGTAATAAATTCCTAGTATTTTGCGTATTTTATGCTACGAAAATCTATTTAAATAATAAGAAAAAAATTCAATCGGACTTTTTGGCGGGAACTGGAGAAGTGAGGTTGTCATTTTATTTAGATTTTCTATTTTTTACATTTTTAGGAATTTTAAAGTACAACAGTGATAGTATATTGTGTTTTAAAGTTTCGTGTAAGTGACAAGAACGGAGGAGATATAAATAAACATGTGTAGCTGAAGTTCTCGCGCTCTTCCAAGAAGTCCTTTAAAACTTCAGTAAAGCCTACTATCACTTTACTGGAGGTGTTTTACTAATTTGCTTGTGATTCTACTTATTAATATGAGACATTGGCAAATGCCCTAATCTGTGCGCCATGCCATAAAGAAAGAAAAATAAAAATTCAATCAACTTCAAAATAAAAACACTAAAAACTACAAAATAATTAATCCTTTACTAATCGAAACTTGATCACAAAAACAACTTCGTAAATATGATGGAAATATATACATACATTTAGTTTAATTCGACAGTTACTGAAGATGCGGTGCCAAGCGTATCAAACATTCTGTCATTGTTTATTGGTTTGGCACCGACTTCAAGAACTGTAACATTTAATTAACTTATAGGTATTTGTGTCGTCTTTACGAAGTTATTTTTGTACGTGAGACTTGCTTTATAAAGGACTAAAATATAATTAATTTGTAGTCTTCAGTGTTTTTATATTGAAGTCGTTGACTTTTTTCCTTCAAAAAATTATTTATTTACCCTTTTGATTGGCTTGTTCCTAAATAAATATCTAGGTAGAGTAGATATTTATCTACTCTACCTAGATACTAGATACATATAACTTTTCCTAATCTTTTTCCTAAACATTTAATAAAAGGATTATCAACATACATAAACCGTTGAGGAGTTCTTTTCTTTAAGTAATAATCCATCATCAGATTTAAATCAATGTATATGGAACCACCCCGAACTTTAATTTTATAATATAAAAAAATAATTACCAAAATCGGTGCACAAATGGCGAATAAATCGCTGAAAATACATAGACAAAAGATTTCACGAATTGAGAACTTTCCTCCTTTTTCACAAGCTTTTATTTACATTGCAATGTTGTTGGTTTGTTTAAGTCAAATATTGCAATTAGAACCACTTCCTCTTATCCTACGGAGTTGAATTTTTTCATGTTGGTTTAGTTTCGACGACAATGCATTTTTATGGTAAGCATCCAAAGCGACCTGATCGCATCGAATCGATATCGAGGATTAACTCCAGATAAAGGAACTCTTCACCGGTAAACACCACTGAAACGAAATTTTGTGTACGCATTTTATTATGATAGCCGGTTTTAAGTGTTACCATGACATGGATGCTGCACTCAGGGTTGTGTCCTGACTAGGGAACTCGTCATTGGTAGTATACGCGTTCAATTATGATAACCCATTCTAAGTGTCACCATGACATGGTTACTGTACTCAAAATTGGCTCCTAACGAGGGATCTCCTTAACGGTTAACAACACAGACAGGAAATGTTGAAGAACTAGACTCTACTAATTTAACAAACAAACGACCATGCAACAATGACGCATTAAATGAAATGTACAGACTTAGACACACGTCCAGCGAAAACTAAAAAATAAAAAATTAATGAACAATTAAATACATTTTTAAAAACAAACTCTTATTTTGCTCTAAAAAGAAGAAAGTAACCTTTAAATTAAATCAACCCCATCAATTTATTACATTATACGATTTATATGATATATAAAAGCTTGTCGCGGGAGTTACCTGTGTAAATAAACAAGAATACAATATGTAACTTGATCTCGACACAAGTAATTCTACGAAAAAATGAATGTATATAAAAAAATTAATTTACACAGGTAAATCTCGCGGCAAGCTTTTATGTCAAATAAATTGTATAATGTAATAAATTGATAGAGTTCATTTAATTTAATGTTTATTTTTTTCTTTTTAGAGCATTTAAAGAAAAGCTTGTATTAAAAAACGTTTTTTTACTATTTTTCCGTAATAAAAAGATTGTATTCTAAATACATTTATTTTATACAAAACTGTTTTTAAAAATAATATACCTACTTATGTCAAACTAAGAAAATAAAATTAATAAAAGGGGTTTTGAAACGCGTTAACGTAACTAAAATAATACGTATAAAAGACATCAACGGGATATTATTTGTACACACATTACTAAGTATAACTGAAAAACACTGGTGCAAGCGCATATCACCACGTACAAATTGTTTTTAATCGTATCCTTAAAATATTTGGCCATGAAGCTATTTACTTTTATTTTTATTTATAAAATCCAGACTGAAAACCCTTTCCTATCTGTTATTCAACTTTCCTTAGGATCGATTGAGGTTGCATGGTTAAGTGTTTGCCGAGTACCTACTAACCTGCCTACCTCGATCTTTTGTCGGAAACACTGGGATGAGGCTCTATGCAAAAATGTTTACAACTTTTAGATTCTTATAGTGCCGAAAAAGATTGGTCTCGCCTCCTGGCTGTTTCTGAGAAGTAGTCAGGAGGTTGGAGGTAATACCTTCAAAAAACTTAGGCACCTTAATTGACAATACCACACTTTCTCTCATAGTATCCCTTCGTCCGGGGGCCAGGACTAATCTTCCTCACCGCTGCCACTGTGGTGTTCTCGTCGATGTACTAGGTCACCACGGTTTACCCTGTTTACGTAGTGCGAGTCGCATGTCACGACATGCTACCTTGAAATACGTCATTCGGTGGGCCCTTGTCGCCGCTGGCGTTGCTGCAGTCTTTGAGCCTGTAGGTATTGCGCGCTGCGACGGCAGGAGACCGGATGGTTCGACGCTCATTCCTCGGAAACTCAGAAGATCGCTGGTGTGAGACGCCACTTGTGTCGATACACTTGCTGTTATCCCATGTACCAGTGACTTCTAAGTCAGCAGATGCCGCAGCCAGCTCTACCGAGAACTTGAAGCGGCGTAAGTATGCGACTCTATTTGAGATTTTCATATTTACGCATTTTGCAGCCGAAACTTTGGGTCCCTGGGGCCCCGAAGCCATCGACTGGTTTCTGATACATGTAAGAGACTGGTCGAGGTTCCGGGAGACCGCCGGGCTGGCAGCTTCTTCAGCTAGCGAATCAGTTTGACTATTCAAAGAGGTAATGCTGCCAGTCTGCTGGGCACCTTAAGCAATGACAGCTTCCTAAGTGGCAACTTCGAGGAAGTCTATTATTTAAGATAATGTGTACTTTTAACTTTGTAAATATTAACGTATATATGTACTTTTTTGTTATTAATAAATTACATAATTTAAATAATTAATAAATTAAATCATAAAAAAATAAAAATAAAATTCAAATATATAAGAATATATTTATGGGACAAGGAAGACCAAAGCTCACTTAAGAAGAAAATCAGAGTGTTAGCTGACGGAAATGTCAAAAGCACTCTCATACCTAGGCGAGAATGCGTGATGATGAGATTTGAGAAGGCGAAAGAATAATATAACTAAGCTCACGCTGTATTCCCAATGTGGTAAACAGAGGTCGGACATCATGTGTTTTTTACATGTTTAAGTTTTCTCAATTTCATAATTTTTTCTATTATTTCATTGACAATGAGTGGTTTTAATATTTCCGTCATCTAAATCTCTGTTATAATGATACAGGACTGTATATTAGGACTGCGATGCGTTGCACTACATCCTCTCTGACTGCCCCGTAGGAATACAGCGTGAAGATATGTATGTATGTATAAATACATATATCTATATAGGAGTATATTGGTTATTTAAATGTTTATTATCCATTCAATAATGCAGTACACACTCGATATTGATTAGAGGTGCTCGTAGCGTGTAGAAGTGCTTGGGTGTTTGATACGGTGGCTGAGGTTAACAACCTACGGAAAACGGCCACATAGAGCAATGTCATATAAATAGTTTTCGTTTTGCTAAATTCCTAAGTACTTATCCAAATTTGATAAAAATTGTATGGGACCACCTTCGGAGTATTATTATTCTTTTATATAAATGAAATCGTTCGAATCTGTACAGGGGGCGTTCAATAAAAAGTGAATACACTTTTTTTTTCGACATTGCCACTTTTTAATGTATTTAATATGTCTTTTTTTTGCAAGCTTACAATTCCCTTCCTAAAGAACTCTTCATGCTAAGTACCTAAAAATTCCTGTACTGCGTCGAGTACTGCTTTATCATCTTCAAATCACTGTCCATTCAGACACCCACCCTTTCAACTTCGGAATTAATAAAACTAGTGGCAAAGTCCGATGAATTTGGAGGATACTCAAGCATTTCAAAGCCAATATCTCGAATTGCGATCATCGCATCAGCGGACTTGTGAGCTTGTAACGATTACATTAAATTTAAATTCATGGTCCAAATCTATACCAATATTATAAAGAGGTAAACTTTCTTTGTTTGTATGTAATGGATAAACTCAAAAACTACTCAACCGATTTCAAAAATTCTTTCACCTGTAGAAAGCTATATTATCGGCGAGTAACACAGATGTATTTTATTTTCAAAAAAATTATAGCCATGAGAAGCCGGGGCGAGTCGCTAGTTTTAAATTTTATTTTTTTTATTTTATTTTATTTTATTTGGAATGACAAACAGAAGTGCATTAAATTACAGACAATTTATATATTAGCAACAGGAACAATAAATGCACAACCCACAGCGTCACTCACAGGTTACTAACGTGCCGAAGTACCATTTAGATGAAGCGATTTTATGTTTTTATTATTATTATTATTTTTAATGTGAATTATACATAAGATGTATTTAAATTTGAATTTTGAAAGATAAAGAAAAGAACAAAGAAGATAAAGAAAAAAAAAATTAAAATTTTACAAACAGGAGACAAGCTCTGGTTTGCCTTTATTGTCTGACAATTAAATCCAAAACAGATTTTTTTAATAATTTTTAAATATAATTATACTGGTTATTTTAATTTTGTTTTTTTTAAATTTGGTTTTTAGTTACTACTAGCTGGTTACTAAATCCTAAATGTTTGACAAATGAATTAGTTAACTAGTGCCATTATTTAGATACATTCCTCTGTACGTGTGCTTGTCACTGAACTCTTAAACGGCTGGATCGATTTTGAAGAAATTTTTTGTGCGTGTTTAAGTGGGTCCTTAGTTGGTTTAGATTTACAATTGGACCAGGCAGGAGGCGCTGCAACCGCCTTCTAGGATTTTTTTTACTCCAACGTTCGGGCAGGACAATATCTGAGGGGTTGAGTGAGACCCTATATGGTTTAGATTCATAATTAGACCCGGTAGGTGTTTTTTGTTATTTCGGGTAGGACAATGTCTGTCGGATTTGTGTTTGAGTGGGTCCCTGGATGCTTTAGATTCATAATTGGACCCGGTAGGTGGAGCTGCATTCATGTTCTAGGATTTTTTTTATTTTGGTCAGGACGACGTCTGTCGGATCCGCTAGTCTAAAATAAATATTAGGCTTTTAACAGGTAGTTTGTAATATTCTGTTATTGAACTCTTACTGTTTTTAAAATAAACTTTTAATTTTTTCTTTTTAGGATATACATAATGGAGCTATAGAATTATTAATTTTATTTACAAATCCCAATATTTAAAATTGATGGTTTTCTCTATAAATTTGATATAAATCAGATCTTCTTTAAAATTTTTAAATGGTCTTTGCCATAAAAAAATGGTAAACTTAAAAATTAAGTTTCCACAATAGAATTTTGGTTACAACTTCAATCACTGAAACTTTAATGGTGTGATATGCTCTCTGACTCTTTCTGCTATGAAAAAAAAGAACAATAGCAGAAAGAGTCAGAGAACACATCACAGCTGTTAGAAAACATCAGACAACAAGGTCAGCCATTGCCGAGCACTTGCTGGAGTCAGGACCCAATTACTGGATTGAATTGCATCAGCCACAGGTCCTTTCCATCGATCGACACTATTATTCCAGAATAGCATGAGAGGTGGTTGAAATCAAGAAACACCATAATCTTAACCGGGAAGATGAATACCGCTTATCAACATCATGGAATTATGTCATCGGATATGTCCGGCGGAAACCGGACGTCGCCAGTGTGTAGATGTCGTTAGTGTAATGTATCAAAGTATCGACACTGACAATAATAAAAATTAAAAAATGTGATGAATGAGTGCGGGTAGTTGCCAGAAACCGCATACTACGAAGACGACATTCATCCTTATCAGTCTGCCCGTAACCACGATCGGTGCAATCCGGTCGAAACGTCGGGATTCGGAGATATTTAGCCTTAAAGTATAAACGTGACATAGACTCGTGAAAGAATATTGTAAGATGTGTACAAGTTTAAAAACATTAACGAAATCGAGAAATTTAATCTTGAAATATCTCTATATCTTTCCATCGCTTTTCATCTTTTGCTGTTGTTAAATGTATATATAGAGCAATTTTATATATACTAGTAGGTGTACTTCCGAGTTATTTCCAGGAATTAGGAAAAGACGTTGCGCAATTGCACCAACTCCATCAATGAATATAATACTCCTCTTAACTTTATTCACTGGGCCGGATGTGCCCGCACATTGTCAGGATGACAGCGCGTCAAGTTTATTTATTTAGTTTATAGAAAGTGTTATTTTACATGACACAATTTATTATTTGAATGATTGCTTTTTTTTATTGATATTAATTATATTAGAGCGTCGTAAATTTTTTTAAAGCTAATATCGATTTAACGAAGACGTAATATTAATTTATTGTATGACATTATATTTTTTATTAGCAATTCATAGCAATTTTCTCTATATTTTCACCAATTTTGAAGTGCCGTTAAATGGATCCCTTTCTTTTTGTACTTCTTATCCTGTCTAATCTTTAATGTTCTTCTAAATTAATAATTTCATTCATACATATTATAGTACAACTTGAACACTTAAAAAAAAACTGAAAATGAGTTTACAGATTCTAATGTTTAATACAAAACCTACTACGAACCACTTTACGAAATTACTTGGGACAAAGAGACAAACATGTTCAATTTCAGTAATAGTAGATTATTAGAGTAAAATAGCACTCAGTCTAAAATCGTAATTTAACACCCACATATTTATGACCACACAATTTCGGACCCTTTTGTTTTAAAAATAAATTATATATTATTTCATTAGTAATAAAGGTGGACAAGTGTTATCTAAAGTTTTTATAAATGTCCAGTCGTTAGCACCAGTAGTGGTATCAAATTTTTGATGAAGACGGTGATTCAGACAGTCTTTATGCTTTATTTGCTTAAGATGCCGATAATATACCTACGATGAAACGGCATACTATCCGCCGGAGAAATGCTAGTGCACCGGACGCCGTAGTCTCGCGCACTTTCAGCGTCGGCCCCGGCCCCGACGTACTCGTTCTCGTGCGTTATTCATCTCAAACACAACAAAAGCTCGGTACGAGAATTCCATTCGAAAAGAGATGAAACGAAATCTGCATGTCTCTGCAATAAATGTCTCTACATTCAATCACGATCACCACAAATACCCTCACACAAGTTGCGCGTATAGCATTCGCTAAAATCCGTGACATGCGCAGGGGACCCAGGCGCACGTAGCGCGAGGCAAGCCAGCAGCTTGCGGCAGTCAATAAGATGCTACATATAACGTACCTTCATCATACCGTCACGTACAAACATACTTCATCATACCGAACTGCGCCACACACTGTGGACTAACACCTATGTAGCTCGAGGCAGGCCGGCGACTTGCCTCTAGTCAACGAGAATAGGTACACATACAACCTTACACTGATCAACCTTCACGTACATTACGCGTATAGCACTCGCGATTTCACCTCCATCAGATTCACGGGTCCCGTATCGTATCCCGAAAAGACATAAGGCAATCGTTCTTTTGTGAATCAAATATGAGAAATAGGTGTTACAGAAACAGAAGCCTAATTTACAGGAGGCGAACTACTCAATAAAATACCACGTTGTGACAAAGTTAATGTGCAAACGACAGAACACTTAGTAACAATAAATAGGTAGGTAATTGGAAATTGAATAATGGCAAACGATCTGTGGGAGAAATGCTCGTTAAAGTAATAGAAGGCGCACTTTGCCTTAGTATAGTCAAATGAGTGCCTTTTATTATTTGCACCTATAAGTAGGTACATAAAAACAAGTGCGTATTCAAATGTACCGTTTGTCGAAATTTCAAGTCAATCGACAAACTATTTTTTGAGTTTTGCCTGCACGAACATACAGAAGTTAAATTTTATATAAGTGCTAGCTGTACCCCCGACTTCGTCTGCATGAAAGATTTTCCCTTGACTTTTCCGGGTTACTGAAGTTACCCGAGATACCTATATTGTTGGAGGTCTTGAAAAAAGTTACTTTCTATCGCGGAGCATCCGCCATACTGAATTTATGATGACGTCAAATGTACAGAAACCCCTTGTGTATCTCATTTCATTTGATACCTATATTGTTAGTGTTTAACAAAAAAGTTCTAACAAAAAATCACTATCTTTTTATTCCTAATTTGTTCCATAAGGAACAACATTGCAACAACAGAAATTAGTATATAGGTAAGTATACCTACTGCCTAGTACTAGTTTCGTAGGTTTGACGCCGACTGCAGTACTTGTCAAAAAGTATATGTAGGTATTTATAGGTAATTAGTATTTACATTTGATTAGTAAAAGAGTAATAATTATTTTGTACTTAAGGATAATAATTATTTTATAGCCAGCTCCCCTTGATAACTACAGTTTTTCATTTGACTATTTGTTTAAGGACTCAGCCGCAAAATTGTTATATTTGTATAACGTAAGCTTGAAATTGCACGTGCGGTGGTGAGTCGGAGCGAGCGGACATAAGTGCACACGAGCGCAGCAAAAAGTGGTATAACACCACACAATCATACTCTCGCGCTCCCATCTACTCGGTTAGAGTGTAGTACCGATAATCCAGAAGGAGAACACCGAGCGGGAAAAGCCATGCAATTCTGTAAAACCTGGAATCGCCCAAATGACACTCGCTTGACGATTCACCTCACTTCGCATTGGAACTCACTTGGGCTACAAACGGAATTCTCTAAACCACACATACTAGAAGCACAGTACTAGGAGCGAAGTGAAGTGATCTTGGATGCGAGTTTGTCGGACATTGCTTTAAGAGTAAACATCTCAGTCGATATTTCCTCTTAGTGTATTTTAACTTCTTCTGCTATAATTACGTTAAATAAAACTCGTTTTATTTAGATTTATTTAAATTAGATTGTTACTTTTAGCGAAACGTCAAATAATTCATTAATGTTAGTACGACTCGCTGCCGCATTCATCGAGGCGAGCGCTAGTATCTCTGTCAATATATGAAGAATGTTTAGTTAAATACGAATCGTAGAATACGAATGTACGACCTATTATAATACGTACATCTACCTACAATACCTGTAATCGGACCACGCATAGTCATAGTGAACTTTGTGGTCATAGTGCAAATTCAGTTACAATTTTATCGTGACATAAAACACACTGACGGATGGTGTATCCCTGAGCGTGCGACGAATTCGAATCCTTCCGTGGACCTAAATAATTGTAAAATGTTGTGTAGTGTGTCGTACCTACTACGTGTGTTGTGTTTTGTCACTCCGGAGGAGACGCCAAAGGAGAGTCCCAAAATCGTACGTACTCTAATCCTGATACCGACCTGGGCGGACGATAATTTTATTTAATATGTTAATTGCGTCCCTCCCTTTGTATACATATTTCTTATAGCAGAGCATGGTTCAAATTTCTTTTTTACGTACATACATACATATCTTCACGCTATATATATGTAGTTAGAGAGGACAGAGCGCCAAGCTTCGCGGTTCTTACATACTTCCTTCGCTTCCTCAAATCTCATCATTCTCCTCACACATTTTCACCTAGGTATGCGGGTGCTTTTCACATTTACATCAGCTAACACCTTAGCTATTTGATCTTCGTAAATCAGCCTTGGTCTTCCCTTGCTTTTTACCACTCGCTTGCGCTCTGTAAATTTTCGTTCTTAGTCTTTCATCGCTCATTTTTTCTATATGCCCAAAACATCTAAGCATTCTTTTCTTCATCTTTACAATAACACTGTCGTGCAACCCTGTCATACTGCGTATTTCTTCATTGTTTATTCTGTCCGCAAGGGCGACACTGCACATATTTATAAGAGATCACATTTCTATTCCATTTTTCTTACTTTCACTCGATTTCGAGCATATCCAGTCCTCACTATCGTACAATTAAGTTGGCACCAACACCACATTGTAAATGGCCATTTTGGCTGTGTTAGATATATTCACACTGCCTACTAATGCGGACAGAACACCGTTCACTTTATTGCCAGTTGCTACCCGTCTCTCCACATCTAACTCACATCTTCCATCCCTCAAAAACGCACTCCCCAGATAAACAATTTCATTCACTCGTTATACCCAAATCTCACGTATCATCTGTACCACTACCACAGTACCGCTTCCCTTTCAAACACCAGAACCTTAGTTTTGTTCCCATTCATATTCAATCCTTTCACTTCATATTCTTGTTTCATGCACGTGACTAGTGTATACAACTTTGCGTCTGATGTTGCTATAAGCACAGTATCGTCAGCGTACAATAGGTAGTTGACCATTGTACCACCACATATCATACCACTCATACTACCTTTCAACGTCTGCAGGAAACTGTCCATATACAGCACGAACAGCCAGGCGGACAATATTTGTTGTCTGTTTTGGCAGAAAGGGGAGGTTCTAGAGGACTGGCACCGCAGGGATTTTACTTTTCTATAAAGGGAAAGGTTCTCATTTGGACTGTGCGTGCTATAGGGCCATCAGCTTGGTCAGCTTAGCAAGTAAAGTCTATACCAGCCATTCCCAAAGTGGGCGATAACGCCCCCCTTGTGGGCGCTGCAGGCCTAAAGGGGGGCGGTAAGAGACCCAGAAAAAAAATGAGGGCGTTGTGTAGAGGCCTGGGGGGTGATTTGTAATTTCACTTAGCTAGGAGGCATCTTAGACAACGACTGCATGAGCTCTCGACTCAGTAGACAAAATAAGTTTGGGAACCAGTGGATACCAAGGTATTGACTAAACGTATGAAAGATGTTTCTGAAAGATACTTGTGGGAAGCACAAGATGGTTTTAGGAACGGTAGAGGTTGTACGGATCAGATTTTTTCGCTTCGCGTTATCGTGGGGAAGTTTTTGGTCATAGGTCAGAAAGTCTTCTGCGCTTTCGTCGATCTAGAATAAGTAGATATAACGCATTAGTAACCAGTATGAATATATCTAACTCAGCCAAAATGGTCATACACAATGCGATGTTGGTGCCAACTTTATTGTATGGTAGTGAGTCCTGGATATGCCCGAAATCGAGTGAAAGTATGATAAATGCAGTAGAAACGCTATTAGAAATATGTGCGGTGTCACCCTTGCAAACAAAATAAGCAATAAAGAGATGCGCAGTATGACAAGCTTGCACGACAGTGTTATTGAAAAAATGAAGAAAGAAATGCTAAGATGGTTCAGGCACATAGAAAAAATTAGTGATGAAAGACTAACGAAGAAAACCTATAGAGCGAAAGTGAGTGATAAAAGAGGCCAAGGAAGACCAAGGCTGACATATTAAGATCAAATAGCTAGAGTGTTAGCCGACGGAAATGTCAAAAGCACTCGCTTACCTAGGCGAAAATGTGTGAGGAGAATGATGATATTTGAGGAAGCGAAAGAAGTATGTAAGGATCGCGACGCTCGGCGCTCCGTCCTCTATGACTACCTCGTTGGGGATACGGCGTGAAGATATGTATGTATGTACGTTCATACTAATGGCATCCCCAAGTCCCTGACCCGAGTGTGGCAATTCATTAGAATCGCTATCAGTATCAGAAAGAAAATCGCTGCTCTCATACAGTTCTCTATAGTATTCACTCCATCGCTGCAGAACGTCTTTTTTATCTGTTAGCAGATGGTTTTCTTTTGAACGCCTTTTATTCATTCTGCATGGTGCCAGACCAATTCGGTACTTATGTAATTCTTTCCAACATTATTTGGAATTTGTCTCGAAGCTGTCCGACATCTTGTTTTCGTCTACACACTACGCCTTTCACTCTTCTCTTTCACTAGTGTTTTCGTTTTCGCTTTCAGCAGCTTGTATCTGTCTTTCATCAAATTCTTCATACCACGGTCATTTTTAGTAGCGAGGTAGTCTCGCCATACTTTCTTCTTTTCACAGACTCTTTCACCTCATCATCCCACCCCACACGTCACGCTTTTTACCGTTCCCAATCTTATTCGTTCCACACACTTCTTTCGCAGGCTCGATCATGTTATCCTTCCAGGAAGTGCGTTTTCGAGGGATGAAAGATGCGAGTTGAATGTGGAGAGACGGGTAGCAGGTGGCAATAAAATGAACGGTGCTCTGTCCGCATTAGTAGGCAGTATGAATATATCTCACACAGCCAAAATGGCCATCCATAATGCGGTGTTGGTGCCAACTTAATTATATGCTCGAAAACGAGTGAAAGTGTGATAAATGCAGTAGAAACGCGATCTCTTAGAAATGTGTAGCGGTGTCGCCCACGCAGTATGACAGGGTTGCACGACAGTGTTATTGTAAAAATGAAGAAAAAAATGCTTAGATGGTTCGGGCACATAGAAAGAATGAGTGATAAAAGACTGAGGAAAAAATCTACAGAGGGAAAAAAATGGCAAAAGAAGCCAGGGAAGACCAAGGCTGACTTATGAAGATCAAATAGCCAGAGTGTTAGCCGATGGAAATGTCAAAAGCACTCGCATACCCAGGCGAATATATGTATGAGAATGATGAGATTTGAGGAAGCGAAAGAAGTATGAAAGGACCACGACGCCTTGCGCTCTGCCCTCTCTGACTACCCCGTTAGGGATACAATGTGAAGATATGTAGGAAAATTCCTTTTTTAAACAAAGAAAATTACAGTTTGCCGACTGATTATCATCCTGCGCAAGTTGTAATATTGTTGGCCAAAGGATGAGCATGACATGAGAAACTACCGAACTAGTATAGGAGACAGGCTAGCTATGTTATTGTTTGGTTCTCCTTTACCATCTATACCTACCACATTCGTACCTAATTCATTGTAACATCTATTATGTCGTATATTAAACACTTATTGCTAGGAGTGCCACTGAAGTGCGATTTTGTTAAGTATATTATTAATGCTCTGTCCACTCCGAATGCAAGATGGTGTGAAGTTATTCACATAATTATGTTTGTATACATATATGATATGTATGTACGGTAAACTTTAAAATTGTATGTACCTATATTCCTTGTACCTGTATGTATTGTATGTACGTAGATACTAAAGATAGAACCGGATCGATACGTGTCCACGGACCCGCATCCGTTGCGGTAATGCGTACTGAATAGTGATAGATGGATGTACGTACATAATACATGTGTGGTGTGTGTGGTACATGTATATGTACATCAGAGTAAATTGAACACGTATCCTTTGTGTGTCGGCGGAGTGGAATGGAACGCGTGTGAATGAAAGCGTGACATAGATCGCAGGCGGCCCGAGGAAACGGAACGCAGAGGAGCTGGAACGGCAATCGTGCGCGGGATCTGAGCGGTTTCGTACGTATTCCTTGACGCGAACCAATTCGCGAGCTACTTTTTTATTGTAACGTATATTTACTGATCGCGCTGTAGTTCCGTATAAAGGTAAGTTTCTTACTGAAAAAATATTTCTTAATCACCAGGTAGTGATCTTCATAATTTTTAAATGTGTAAAATATCCAAGGGTAGCTACCAACCTAATAATTCAAACCCCGGTAGGCTCGGTAGTCCGGCACAGTGTTCATGTTAGAACCATGTCTGTCTGTTCGATTGGTAGTTTTGGTAGATAGATACTTATATTCTATGATATAGATATGGTTTTAGATTTGACTAAACAGACTGTTTAAAATATATATTGGTTTTGGCAATGCTTTTGGCACAATCATTTTGCATAAGTATATTATATGAATACCAATAAATAACATTTTCCCGAATTAGGGAGAAATTTAAAATTGGGATACAATTAAAAACCTTCAAACCGGTCGGATCGAAATCCTATTCACTGCTCTAAAATAATGCAATGTATAATAAATATACTTTATACTTTTTTTCATTTTGGTGTAAATCTTGTAAATAACGCAAACAAATATGGCGACTATGCCAGTATATTAGTATTTTGTGGTCTATGACATTTATAACTTAACTAGAGATGGGCTAGTTCGCAAATGATTGACTCAGTCGTCATACTTATTAGTTATTAACAAAATAAACATTTTTAGAAATTTTCTCTGTTTGTGCTTCAATAAAAACTACAATGAATTAAAAGAATAATAAACCTCGTGACAATTGTAAAAATTTGTATTTTAAAAAAATACTTCAAAAAATAATAATTTGGCAACAATAACATTCTTCTGCTGTTATTCTGTATTACGTTTCGAATGAATTGTGTCACTCACATATTACAGTGAACTGATATGAGATACTAATTTGATCTAGTAACATAGGCAACCTTTAGGTAACATTACAAATTAGAAACAAAACGCAACAATCAAACTATATATTATTGATAAATCATAATACATAACTAAATCAAATGTACCTACAACGTATATGATACTCTTTGATAAATAAGACGAAAGTAGGACTTTTTGGCGGGAACGGGAGAAGTGAGTTTGTCATTTTATGTAGATTTTCTATTTATTACATTTTTAGGAGTTTTAAAGTACAAAAGTGATAGCATATTGTGGTTTAAAGTTCTGTTTAAGTGAAAAAAATTGAGTAAGTCTAAATAAACTTGTGTAGCTGAAGTTCTCGCTGTCTTTCAAGAAATCCTATATAACATCAGTCAAGCCTACTGTCACTTTACTTAAGGAGTTTTATGATAAGAAGAAAAAATGAATTTACTTCGAACGTGCTTCATGTGGATTTTACTTATTAATACGTGATATTGGCAAATGCGCTAATTTGTGCGCCTTGCCATGAGGAAAGATAAAATAAAATAAAACGCTTGACGAATAACCGCAATTTTTGCAATGCTGTCTAAATTAGATAATATTAGTGTTGTTTTTGAGTATGTCATAATTTCGTGTGTATAACACAAAAGCAGTGTTAACAGAGCATTATGTCTAATACGCTGGCGCAGCAAGTAATGAAAATTTAGCGAAATTTTGCTTAGTTTCGTGTTTGTTTACATTATGGACAAAAATAAAAAAAATGGAATATGCAGTAAAATGTTGCTCAGCGTTGCCACTATCAGGTCCTGAAAAATACGTATACATCGAAGTTGTGAACAAAAATATCGAAAATTGATGTTTTCACTTTGTTTCCACTTTTGTTTGTCGTAAAAATCAAATTGTCAAATCAAGCTAATGCAAGTAGAAAAAATATTTTAAACGGGCCCAGTACGTTACCCGAACGCGTTCAATAAGTGCATTCAGCCAACGCGTACTGGATCTTTTTGCGTGTAGTCATTGTTTTTGTGACCAACGCTTTTGGAAGATTCGACGAGTGTCGGTTTCCGTGTACAAATCTAAAATAATTTAACGCAACCCCAATAACGTTTACACGTTGGCTGAGTGTAGAGATGAGACGAGCGATGTTAGAAAAACATCGATGTTGACATCATTATCAATATTGCTAAGTAGACATTGATTTCAATGTCTACTTACCAATTTAGGTGTGTATATCGTATTTATAAAGTTATTATTTATCGGTGAAATTTAAATGGAACCACCTCTGAAATATTATCTACCAAAGAAAAAAAGAATTTTTGAAATCGGTTCATAAAGGACAGATTTATGAGGTAACAAACATACAAAAAAAAATAAAAAAACAACTTATAGACGAATTGAGAACCTCCTCCTTTTTTTGAAGTCGGTTAAAAAATATACTCAAATTTAGTTATTTTGTTTAAAAATGTGTGTTATTACTCACAAGACTGAAGAATTAATAAATGTTGATGATTATTGCATAATAAGCATGGATTTATTTTGCATTTAATGAAAAAAAAAAATTTTTTTTTAATATTTCTCGAATATTCGAGAATTCCCGGTAATTCTTAGTCGAGAATTCTCGAGCTCCGGGAAAAATATAAGTCGAGAAATCAGAAACCCTAGATGCGTAGTAATACATAAAAACATTCTCGCTTGCTAGCATTATCCCGTGCGATCATGTGATCGGTGATCACGTGTGCCGGGCATCCAATCATCGTTGACTTTGGAATGTAACACGAAACATGTTAAATGCCAGGCTACAGTTGAATAAAGATTGTCCGGGTTTAAAATAAACTTCATTTTAAAAGTTGACTGATGAGTTTGCAACCTTTCGTGTTTTGGAGTGTGTGAATCAGATTCGCGGTACCATGTTTTTCGGCCACAATTATTCTGAATTACATTTCCATAGTATTTCCGAATTCATTGACTTTTACTAATGTGTGTGACTCACAGTACAACGATACGCAGCTGAACACGACATATTTTTACTTTTATAAATTCTAGTAGCTAAAACACAAACTTTAGGAGTATTTTGTAAATAATTATTTCAATTTTGTACGTCAAGTCGGTTATGAGCTGACACGAATTACACCGACAGTGCGAGGTTGCCATAGTTACGCTAGCTAACTGTTTACTCGTGATTACACTCCATGAGATAGAAAGAAAGACACGAAAATTCGTTTTAAATTTATTTTAAATTTAAATTTTAAATTTTTGCCGCTCTTGGGCACTGGAAAAAATGCCGCCCTATCACTAAAATTTCACTCAAATATATATAGATTTGATATCTTATTTAAAAAAAATAAAACATTTAATGTATTGCAAATAATTTATTATATGTACTATATACGATATACCTCAATATAATATAAAAAAATATTTTTTTTTGTTTTCAGAACTACAAATTTTGCACTAAGCTTGACTCATAATTATATTATAATAATTTTTTCACAGACAAACACGCCTGACTTTTTGAATTGCAAATTGGTTGATTAAATCTTCACAATCTAAACGTTGAATTATGTCCGATTCGATGCATAGAATAGCTAATCTATTGAGCCTATTTGCACTCATTGTAGAATGTAAGTAGTCTTTAACTGTTTTCAAACAAGAAAACGATCGTTCTGCGCTACAGTTCGTTAAAGCTAAAGTAATAAATGTTCGATATGCGATTTCTACGTTCGGAAACTCAGTATAAAGGTCGTTTGCACGCAAAAGTTTCAGAATATCGGAAGGTGAATTGTGTTCCATCTTTTTTTCAGTAAGCATGGAAGTGCACAAATTCGTCATTTAATGAAGACTCAAGATCTGAAGATTAAACATTTTTCAAACGTGCCAACGTTTTTATTTTTGATTGTTGTTGTATCTAAAAATACCTCAAATACCTCAAAGAACGTTTAGCTATGGTTGCGTAGCTAATAAAATATGTTATAAAAATATAAGGCAAATTGAAATGAAAATGAAAAAATCAAATATTATCATTTCAAATCTTCAAGGAAATAAATAAATTAAATAATCTCGAAGGTTAATTTTTCCTTAAGACGCCAAAATTATGATTTACCAAATTTCGATTCGACAAATAATGTATGAGTTGAATTTTTTGAATTCTCTCTTAAATAATAAATTAGTAATTAAAAGAACAAAAAATTCCTATTGAGAACTTTTAATAACACTAAAAAAATTTTTTTCCACTCCAAATTTTGCCGCCCTAGAAAATTTGCCGCCCTGGGCACTAGCCCCGACTGCCCCTAGTGTAAATCCACCACTGGTGATAAGAGCGGCAACTCATTATGACTCCGTCTATTATGATTCTTGGTGCGAGCTAACAACTAAGAACTTCTTCGTTTGTCAAAGTTTGAAATAGCCGTCGATAAGTTGACGTTTTTGAAGTCGTTTATAAAATTCAGATCTTTGCAAAATAAAAATAATGTACAACACTACTAATTTGTCACTAAAATATCGATGTTTGAAAATGTTTGATGTTTGATAGAGAGAAATAGGAAATTCGGGATAAAATAGTGAAAAAAACTTAAAATAAAAATATAAAACACCATCGACTCAAAGAAAGAACTAAAAATGTAAAAAAATAATGTGTACCTATTAGCCCTTTAAATTTATGATAAATTGTAATATAAGTAATAGCAGTAATAATATAGGTGAGTTTTCTGTGTATTGTCTAAAACAGCATTTCTATTTGTTTAGATTCCATTATGTCACCTCCGAGAACCAGTGAAGTATGGAACCACTACACGAGCTTTGGGAAAAAAGCTAAATGTCGATATTGTTGTTTAAATCTTGCTTACAATCCAAATAATGGGACAGGAAATTTAGTTCGACATATGAAGAGAAAACACAACATTATTCCTATACATCGAGGATTAAAATTAATAAAAACCGAGTTCATTGGAACTAACAGTACTCCAGCTGAAAATACCAACACAGATTTGGTTTTTGACAATACCAACACTGATTTAATTTTCAACAATACCAATACCGAATTGGTTTTTGACCCATTAAATACAACAACAATGTTACCATCAACTTCAACAATGACACAGCCGCCAACATTACCCAAAAACCCCAAGCCCCCAACAATACCCAAAAAGCCTAAAACAGCACGCCAAGCATCAAATATAAAGAATAGAAACTACACGATTAACGAAAAACCATTACCGATTCATTATTCCAAACAAATTGATAATCAGTTACTGAAAATGATTGTAAAAGAGTATCATCCATTTGAAATTGTAGAAGAGCCGGAGTTCCGAAATCTAATAAATTTACTTTGTCCAAAATATAAGATGCCAACAAGAAAAACAATATCTTGCACTTTATTACCAACAATCCACAAAGAATCGAAAGAACAAATTCAAACATTATTTAAACCGGACTTGGTTGTGTGTTTAACGGCTGATGGGTGGACTTCTCATAATAACCAGAATCATTTTTATGCTATCACAGCTCATTTTATCGACGAAAACACTACACTGCAGAATGTTCACCTGGATTGCGTACACTATGAAGACAGACATACAGCTGACAATTTAGCCGATATGCTAAAAAATTTAGCAACCGAATGGGGTGTACAAAATAATATAACCGCCATAGTGACCGACAATGCCAACAACAATATGATAAAGGCTGTTACGAATTTAGGATGGAGGCATATAACGTGCATGGCGCATTCCTTAAACTCGGCAATAAATATTGGTCTACAACAACAACAAATTAATTCTGTTATTCTAAAAGTGAGAAATATTGTCGAATATTTTAGACGAAATTCATACGCTTTGTCAAAGTTACAAGATAATGAAAAAAAATTAAACATGCCGATATTAAAACTAAAACAGGACTGTGTAACTCATTGGAACTCTACATACGACATGCTCATTAAATTCCAATCAATTAAAAATGCTATAATAATCACTCTAGTCAATGAAAACCCAGACTTAAATAATTTGTCCATTAAAGAGTGGGAAATTATTTCCAAATGTACAGAAGTTTTACACATTTTCCAAATCGTTACAGAGTGCCTTTGTTCAGAAAAACACATTTCTCTATCAAAAGTTCCCGTTTATGTTGCTTCCATGACTGACGATTTAGATAAACACATAATGAATCAAAACATGGACTGTATAAAAGAACTATGTGAGATTATTAAGTTCGAGATTCATGCAAGGCTTGGTGAGGTAGAAAACAATGAATTAATTGCTCAAGCAACACTCCTAGATCCAAGGATCAAGTCCCATGGCTTATCCCCGAAAAATGCAGAAAAAGCAATAGGTGACCTAAAGTTGTTATGTGCAAGGATTAAATTAAATGTGCTCGATCAAAATCATCAAGAGACAAAAGAGACCGATAAAGAATCTTACTTGGAACTTCAACATAAATCTCAATCGTTGCTATGGAAAAAATTTGATCAGAAAGTAAAAAATTTTTTTACTCCACAAAATTCTACAGCTCCTAACACTACAGAAGTGGACAAATATCTAACTGAAGTGTTACTTGATAGGACACAAGATCCTTTTATTTGGTGGAAACAACGAAAAGACATTTATCCACGTCTTTATAAAGTGATGCTTAAACGGTTGTGTATCACTACTACCTCTGCTCCATGTGCGGGAGTTTTTTCTAAGACAGGCCAAACAATTAACGATAAACGTAGCAAATTGAAACCTCAGATGTCTTCCAAAATCATATTTCTAGCTCAAAATTTGAAATGATTATTTAAAAAACGATTTCGACACCAAAATCTCATTCACTGAATATTTGTTTACTATTATCTATACATATTCCTCCCTATCAACTGAAATATTGGGTCCTTACATGTGAAATTAGCGTTTTGTCTCCTCCTCTTTGGTTAAGAATTCCAAATTCAAATTTATAAATTCATTTAGCTGGTACATTTGAGTTTTGAAAACAGTCATTCATTTGTTTTTTTCCTCATAATTTTTTCTTTGGCGTCGCTTATTACCGCACAATGGAAAACATGAAATATCGGTATATTTACGAGTACGAGTTCTACCGTGGCACCAGTGCTGCAGAAACAGCTCGAAGGATTAATGATGTGTACGGCGCTGGTGTCGCAAAAGAAAGCACGGTACGTTTTTGGTTTCAACGTTTTCGTTCTGGAAATTTCGACCTTCAGAACCAACCCCGTGGACGGCCGGAGACCAAAGTAGAAAATGAAGAATTAAAGGCTATTGTGGAAGCGGATCCATCACAAAGCACTTCAGAGATAGTTGCAGGCTTCGGGGTAAGCGACAAAACTGTATTAATCCACTTGAAGCAAATCGGGAAAGTAAAAAAACTTGAACGATGGGTACCTCATGAATTGAGTGAATCGAACTTGCAAACACGCATCGACTGCTGTGTTACTTTGCTCAACCGACACAATAATGAAGGGATTTTAAATCGAATCATTGCTTTGAACCGAGATTGGTAAATCGCTCTAGGCCACTGCTGCTTCACGACAACGCAAGACCACACACTGCACAACAAACAACCACTAAGTTAGATGAGCTACAATTGGAATGTCTGCGACATCCACCGTACTCCCCGGACCTTGCTCCAACAGATTACCATTTTTTCCGGAATTTGGACAACTTTTTACAAGGAAAAAAATTCAACTCCGATGCGGCAGTCCGAACCGCCTTCAAAGAGTTTATTGATTCTCGCCCCCATGGTTTTTTTAGTAAAGGGATCAATGAACTACCTATGAGATGGCAAAAGTGCATAGATAACAACGGTGCATACTTTGATTAATTAAATATACTTTACAAAAAAAAAAATTGACTTTATATTCCTCCCGTACAAAACGCTAATTTCATATGTAAGGACCCAATATTATAACTATTTTTGCACCATTACATAATTTTGCATTCGTTTGTATGTTGGCTGAAAGATACTATTTTAGTGATAATTAAGGCCACATAAACTATTATTTATTTTCAATGGCTCAGACGGCAAATCTGAGCGCAATGGTTTTTTAAATCTGTATGTGTTATACTATAACAATAAAGTGTGTTGTTTTGTACAAAAATATTCTTTACATATTTGTTAGAACTTGCTATAAGCAATATCACACAATAACGACAATTACACATTGCGCAATTTAAAGGGAAATCCGAGTTACAAAAATTATGATTTTGTCATGAAATAAGTAGGTACAACATACTCTTCGCTTTTATTAACTTTGACTTTTGACATTGATATTTCATGTTTGGAATCTTTGGAATTCGGAAGAGGAGTGGCACTGAGTGACACAGAACAACGTGGAACAACCAAAACTGACAGACCACTGACAAATGAAGAGTTGTAATCACAGTTTTAATTCATAGAATGCACCAAGACCAAAGAGAATATAATCACTACGTTGAATTCACCATGAATTTATACATGTGTTATTATTGTAAATGCTAATGACGTATTATCAAAGTTTGTAAATAATATATATTATAGGAATAGCTTGGTCTTAGATTAGCATAATGTTGTGTTGTTTGATCACAATCGCTGGGGCGCTACCGGATTCTCGGAAATCCATTTTTTATAAGTAAAAATAAGTGTTACAGTATACAGTGACCAAAGAAGATTGAGAACTTTATTTTAATCTCAATTTAAAATAAAATAACATATTTCTACCATATTTCTACTTTTGAAATGCCCAAATTACAAGAATTACAAGAAGTTCATCGAACAAAATAAATGAAGTAAAAACTAATTAATCCTTAATTTAAGTTTCTGATATTCACAACAATCTATAATGTCTGAAAGAAGTGTTATGTTCCACCCGATCATCAGTTCTATTCAGCGTATAGCTTTATATGAAACTAAAGCGGTGAGTGAATTTTACAATAGCATAATAGTTATTATTTGTAAGTATGCAAAATAACAGTAATACAAATAAAATGTAATTGCAATATATTGTTATAAACAATAGTCACCTACAACAATGAATTTGAACTATGTGAGGTTTCTTAAAAGGGTCTCAAAAATTTAAATTTTCCTAAATTTAACTTTTTATATGTAATTAGAAGTGAATAAAACTATATATTTTAACATCTATGTAAAATATTAAATAGTTAAATATGCCCCTTGTCTTAGTTTTATGTAGATGACTTGTTTAAGAATACATAAAAAATATCTTTACACTGTATCCCTTGTTAGGGACATGCAGCAGAGTACAGGTAACAGGGTAATCAGAGACTTGGAGTATTGGAGTATTGGAATGATAAGTAAATAAAGAAAAAATGTATGTCAAAGATAAATGAAAAAGATTGAATGTAAAATTAATGAAGTATTGACATATGCATATAGCAAATCTATATATCTTCTATATATATATAATGAAAGTTCTTTTTTCTTTGACCGCGATAAACTTGAAAACTACTGGACCGATCGGCATGGGACTAATTCTGTGTTGAATGGTCATCATGCCATTCAACGCAGAATTAGTTATAGATGGTTATAGGCTACTTATTTTTTGAACTCCATAGACCTTTCACCATTTTTCAAACAAAAATGTACTATTACGTATAAAATTTTCACTTATGCCTAGCGAAGCAGGCGGAAAACGGCTTGTACTAAATATAACAATTAATTTAAAAAAGTTATATCCTTATACTTTCAACATACTATGTAATAACTTGATAAACAATGCTTTTTCAGAGGTATTATTTAATAGGATCTAACAACACGGAAACTAGATTCAGAGTTCTTAAAATTGACAGAACAGATCCTAGAGAGCTCATATTAGTTGATGACAAAGTGGAATATAACAAACATGAGATCCATCAGTTGTTGAACATGATCGGTTTTGGTAACAGAACTGGGAGGGCAACTGGATTCAATAAACTTGTGTCTGCATTTGGCATAGTTGGTAATGTATTAATTACTATATTATTATTGTTATACATGTAACTGTCCTATTGGTATGGTGGTTAGCACATCATTACTAGCTGAAGATCCAAGTAGTTTTTTTTCTCAAAAATATCCTGCAGTTGTTTCTTGTTTATTATCCAAAGTTCAAATATAGTGCTTAGTTATTAGGGTCATACAATTGGGTATAGTTATCTGGAATATTTAATTAAAGTTATTCTGTTGCTTATTTCCTATTGGAGGAAGCAATATTTCTTAAATTTCTTGGGGATATTGAAAGTTGGTATCGTTTTTTTCATGTTCCTTTTTCCTTTTTAATAACTTTTTATTTAAAAATAAGGAAATTACAAATTTCTATAAATGTTTATGTAGCTATGTACTATCGCGGAAAGTGAATGTTTAGCAGTTTAAAAACCTTTGAATTTGCTGTGTAATAGACTGTTTATCGACTCGACAAAGTCAGTATATTGAAATTACAATTGGTGTCTGTCATTTCTAAATTCAAAATTGAAAGATAAACATATGGGATATCAATTGGTAATCTTCGTATTCCGAACAAACATAAATGACGAGAATCGAAGAGCGACATGTACTAAAGAACAGTAAATAGAAATTAACTGCAATTTATGGATGCATAGTCAAACTTGGACCCTATTGGTTTGGTCCAGATTAGGTCAAGAATAAAAAATTTTTAAGTCACTATTCATAATTTGTGTTACTTAATTGTTTTATGTTAATTGGATGGAATAGACAAATACTAAAAAAAATTTACTAGATGGTCGGGATACTGATAGCCAACTAAGATATTCCAAACAAACCCAAATGAAGAGAGATTGAGGTGTTAGCCGAGTGCGATTATGATTATTTTATGATAGATTATGTCATTTAGTATCGATTTATGATTCGACAATAATAAGAGAATACAGCGTCACAGCAAACTGATGGTAGCATTGTTAAACTGAGTGTATCCTACTATTCTTGCAATGGGAAGAAAGAAGTCAAATCCGGTTGAGATTTATAGTTACAAAGTCTCACATAAACAGTAAGGAGTCATTGTTCAACTACTCAAAAAATCAGAGAATATTTTTACATAGTCAATTCGAATTATTATTTTTCATAAACTAGATCAAAACTAATTCTAACTATATATTATAAATTCGAACGTTTGTTTGTCCTTAAGAGAAAGTAAGTGATTCCCACGGGAAACTCGAGTTCATGCAGACTCAGTCGCCGGCGGTCGCTACTTAATAATAAACTGAAGTTAATTTTAAGTTATTCAAAGTTTAAGGAAAATTTTATTTATTTAATTCTAAAATGCCTCCTGCAATTTCTACTGAGGACCGTTACAGAATTATTACTCTGTACGTACAAGGACGAAGGATTAGTGCCATATTGAGAGAAATATTCATATCGGTAGGGTCATAATAATGTCACTAATCTATCAACGCATTGTTCAGCTTTATATTTTTTTTCAAAACTATTTGCTTTATTTCTTTAGCGAAGTACAGTAAGCTTATGGGTTAGAAGGTATGTAGAAGAAGGCGAAGTGCTAGACCATCGTCAAGGAAATCGTGGCATTGCGGTGTTATCAAAGGAACAACGTTTGGATATGGTACGAGCTTACGAATTAGATGGGTTTATACCAACTAGATATTTTGCGGAGCGATTCGATGTGCATACTAAGACTATAAGAAATCATTATATTCAATGAATTTACATTGCAGATATCCTGCTTACAAAGTAGATCTAACCGAAGCTCATAAAATTGCACGTGTTAATTTTACACGGCAATATTTGAATTTTGATTGGTCGTCTACGATTTTTTCGGATGAAAATACATTTAAATCAAATGATCAGGGTCGACTGAATCTATGGCGGTATGACCTTACAAGCCGCCAAGAAAAAAACGTAATATGTAATGGAGAGTCGTGCCGTATCTCCTGTAACTTGTGGGGCTGGATGACTTTTGATGGAGTCAAAAGTTTTGATGGAACTCGTTGAGCTACCTCCTAGAGCAAATGCTATCAATTATGTCAACATGTTGGAAAGAGAGTATCCTACCCACTTTGCGAGTTGTGTATCCACAGCAAGAAATGCCTGAGGTGTTCTATGTACACTATAACAGTAGAACACACACTGTAAGGATAACCAATGCCTAGTTCCTCCAACACACTGTCATTACGGTGATTCCATGTCCAGTTAAATAGCCTGATCTTAACCCCATAGAAAATCTATGGGCTGTAATGGTGCAGAGATGGGATCACCGTAATTACAGGACCGTTCTCCTTTGGAGGAGGTTGTGCAACATTGTAGAAACATAGGGTAAAATTTGCAAGGGACCAACATTTGCACTCGCCTAGGCCAATCTATGCGTACGCGACTCGAAGCTGTCATTGATAACAATGGTGCGTACAGTCGATATTGAGTGCAAATGTCGGTCGTTCGTATATTTTCTCATATGGAAGCAACATTGAACTTGCGGAATGACCTTCATTCTCATGTCCGTCAATCCAAGTCACTGGCCATCTTTAGAAAAAACTTGCTCAAACATGTTCTTGCAAAGTTCCTTAATTGTTGCATCTAAACATGATGAATACCTTTCTCACTTCATCATTAATCTTTATATATAATTTTATTATTTTTTACATATCTACTCATATTCATGGAAGACACTTTACATGAAACTGCAGTGTATTTATATGGCAGTCTTATCGCTTTGAGCGATAAGACTGCATGCACACATTAGTTATAAGTTTAATTGTTAAAGATTTTTGTTAGAATGTGCACAAAAAAGAATTTATCTATATATCTAACATTCTGATTAGTGAACATTTGGCGTATATTGCCGTGCAAAATTAACACGTGTTTCTATAGCTTCAATTAGAACTAGGAAGCAGGATGTCTGTGATGTGAATTAATTTAATACATAAAAACGTATTGGACATTCTACTGCCGCAAATGAAAAAGAATTAAACTTTTTGCATTTTGAATGTATTGCACATTCGGTGGAATGCACGCATCTATTTTCTCTTTAGGAATTTGTTTAAAATAAGAGTTTCGCTTCGATGAGCTTCGACTCTGCATTACTATCGAGAGTAGTTTCTATTTGGTTGATGAAGTCTTTTTTTTTTCATGCATACTTTTTTATTCATGCATAACGCATGACCTAGAAATAATTATGAAAAAAGCCTTATTTATTTATTTTGGCATACATGAGGAAACAGCTGTTCAAGGTTAGATTTTGAAATGATTACAAATTTGAATTTTAAAATTTGAGCTGCCATCTCATCGTCTGCAATTCTCATGATTGTATAATATGGCCAATTTAAAGTGACGGCTAACCTACTAAACATTCTCTTTCCGTTATTGTACATAATGTTTTATCATGTTATCTAAATTAATGAACTTTTACAGGGTTTGTCAGATTTCTTGAAGGATATTACATAACACTTGTAACAAAAAGAAGAAAAGTTGCTGTTGTCGGATCACATTCTATATATAAAATTGAAGATACTAATACAATTTATATTCCAAATGACAGTAATAAACCAAGCCATCCTGATGAGCAGAGGTATTACAAAATGTTTCAAGCTATAGATCTCTCTACAAATTTTTACTACAGCTACAGTTATGATATAACTCATACATTACAAATGAATATGGCACCGCCAAGGAAATTGGCACCTGCATTGTTTCCAAAACCAGTTACTGCAGCAGTGTATCGCTCCAACTTGAATATTGCTGCTGGTGAGCAACAGAAGTGTACTTGTCAAAGGGAAGATGATGATGAGGACATATTTGAAACATGGAAGACTCAGTTACAACAACGGCATCAGAAAACTGGGTAATTACATAGAAATTAATTAGTGGAGAAACATTATAAAATATTTAATAAAAAAGAAGCAGAATTTTTTTTTAATACAATGCCCACTTTGAGACTAATTCTCTTTTATGAAATTTTTAATTTAATTTTTTTTAAATATATGTTTCGAAAAGAGCTGTCATAACAATATAGAATACTAGCAATCCACCTCGACATCGCATGGGTAGAAATTATTTTGAAAATAAATACAGCCCATATTATTCGCTGATAACGTAGCTTTCTAGAGGTGAAACAATTTTTAAATCGGTTGAGTAGTTTCAGAGGCGTCTTTACCTATGGTGCAGGGTGTGCGGCGCACACGGGCGCCGGGTCTAAGGGGGCGCCGAGCGCCCTCTAGTGCGACACCTCCAAAGATGCGTCGCTCGCGGCGCCGGCGCTCTCAAAGACCCTGCGCCTGTGTTTATGGCCGACGCCGGGCGCGCGGTAGCAAAGCAAGGCGCGCCACCACAAGCTACTCCTTTTCCTACTCTACACAATAACTTTTGTTTCAACGTGAAATCAGCCTTAAAACAGATAGTTAAAGATTATATTGGCGTAATGTCGCATCGCTACCAAAGGCGCGTGCCGGCGTTGCACCTGTTTGTTTTGATTTGTTTGACAATACGCCAATAATAAATTAATTTCAGTGTTCCCAAATCTGTCCACAGCACTGAGGATATACCTGACACTTCCAGTCACGGTCGCACATAGCGAAAGGTCATTTTCTAAACTAAAAATTACTAAAAACTATCTTAGATCAACATTGTCGCAAAGTAGACTGCCAAATTTATCGTTAATAAGTATTGAACATGAAATCAAAATTGAAGTTAGTGACATTGTTAAAGATTTCGCTAATGCAAAAGCACGAAAAGTAACTTTTTTGTAAATACATTTGTGTGTACGAGCGTCCTGTAATGTAACTATATTAGTTTTTAAATTAAATATGTTTGGAAGAACTACAAAGTTGTGATTTTTTATTCTTGATGTAACCCCTTCCATCCAAAAAAAAAGTTTTTGCTTTCCGACACCATTTGCACCCGAATTTCCGTTTGAAAATTATAACTGTTAGTATTCCATTTTGACCCCGCTTCTACTAGAGGGCGCCAGGGTACTGGTTGCACACGGGCGCCACAAGGGCTAGAGACGCTTCTGAGTAGTTTTTGAGTGTATCCGTTATATACAAGCAGACAAAGGTTACCCTTTTATAATATTAGTATAGATGAACTAAAAAGAAAGAAAACTAAACAAAGTGAGGATAAGTTCCTCAATGGGCAATGATACTGCAAGTATTTATATTCAAAAAATATGTACCTACCTCGTCTTTGAAAAATAAATGAATTGTTTTTTATTTCACAGTTCTCAAAACCAAAGACTAGAGTTTGGAGTGCGAACAGTTCCAGAATGGCGATTTGTATGGAATAGTCACTTGCTTTCTGCAGTACATTCTCAATTACATCCCGATTGGATCTTATACATTGTTCATGGGTTCATAGAACAAAGCAACTTGAATATATTTGGTAGACCTGTGTATCTTACATTGATTGCCAGAAGAAGCAATAGATATGCAGGTACCAGATTTTTGAAAAGAGGCGCCAATATGCATGGAGATGTAGCAAATGAAGTAGAGACTGAACAAATAGTCCACGATTCTATGGTATCATCTTTTACTGTGGGCAGGTATTTTTAATTGAGACGTAATCTGAATGATTCATCTTCATCAGCCCTGCCTTTCATTCCAATTTTCTTTAGAGCTGGTAGGGCTATTATGTACCATGTCTAAAGTGATATCCATCATCATCATCATATTGCTTCATACTGTTCTCGTTATGTAATCAAGAGACACCCACAGTCTCCTAACCTCAGCAATTTTTAATACAGTCTTAGTCATGTGTATCCTCTGCTTATTATTACATACATGTACAGATTTTCACATAGTATATCTTTGATGTGTAGCATTTTTAAATATGGACAAATAAAAATAAAATTACATAATTTTATTATTGCAGATACAGTTCTTTTGTCCAAATGAGAGGGTCTATACCCAGCTATTGGTCACAGGATGTATCAAAAATGGTGCCAAAGCCACAAATATCTATAGATTTGGGTGACCCATATGCAGAAATACCAGCAAAACATTTGAATAATCTAATGAAAAGATATGGCGCTCCAATTATGTTTCTGAATTTGGTCAAGAAAAGAGAAAAAAAGAAGCATGAGTCTTTATTGACAGATGTTATTAGCAATGCTGTGAAATATTTAAATCAATTTCTACCGCCAGAACATGCTGTGCAGTATTATCATTTGGATATGGCTAGGATGAACAAAGGAGCAGATGCTAAGGTGCTGGATAAGTAAGTGGTAAACAGTTATTGAAGATTTTAGAGTAGTAGATAAATATTCGAAATGTAACTTGTAGCTATTTGCTATTAGGTAATGTTTTTAGTCTCTTACATTTTTGAGGTTGTAACATAACGGTATTGTATAGCATTAAACAGAATAAACTCAGATTATGAAACAAAGTTCTGTATGTTCCTGACTGTTAGCGCCTTTCCTCGTAAGTTCGTCTAATCTAAATTATGGTCGTTTATTATTAATTCATGTTTAAAATGTAGCAACGACTGTATGACTATTTTAGAAGAGCATAATTCCTCTCAATTATAGTGTAATACATGTTCAGGGCCTTATTAAAATAAATTTGAATGATGAACATTTTTCTCTATTTACAATATTGCACATTAGTTCACAGAGATTATTGACTTTTGCAAGTTTCATCCTGACAGTCCTCTAAACTTTCCTGATTCTTTCTCTTTTTCTATTGTATTGTATTTGGGAATAAATCTACAATTCATGTTAGCATGAATTTTTTTAAACTTTTCTATTAAAATATTGTCCCACTTATGCATCATGTCAATCAATGACACTACATTTCAGATTATCAGCGATTGCTCGTGCAGCTGTTCGTAGAACTGGCATTTTCTTTAGTAGAAGAGGCTATGATGAGGAAACTGGTGTGCGAGGACATCAAGATGGCCGTTTACAAACTGGTCTTGTGCGTGTGAATTGTGTTGATTGTCTAGACAGAACTAACACTGCGCAATTTGCTATTGGAAAATGTGTATTGGCATATCAGGTATGCTGTTTGTTAGAAGAATTTAAAGGATTTAATATAGTTTTTTGATTTTGAGTTTTGACTGATAGTAAAGCAAAAACGAGACCTAACATTAGTCACGTTTGCTCAGAAAGTACTTTTTCACTCTCGCCTTGAAAAGGACTAACATGAGACATAATAAAACCATGTAATTCTAATTTGTTTTGAAAAATCAAAATATTAGATACAATTAGTCACAGACAAACTACCCTAGAGACCTGAAATGTTTACGAATTTCTAAGCGAACTATTCTGTCAAGGTTAGAGGAATGAGACGTAAGCGGGCGGCAAGGTAACGTCACGTACTAAACGAAATAGTGATGTACTCGTAGATATTGTATATTATATCGATAAATACAAGAATTATTTTCATAAGCTTATTTTAAAAATAAAAATAATAAAATGTGTATATAATCAAAACAAGATTCTTTATTTCGAAACAAAAAAATCTAAAATTTTGAATAGAAATGCAAATCAATTCGTTTGGGTAGTATGTGTTTCTCCTAATGTAAAACTTTTTAACAAAAAATTAAATAGACAAAAAACGAAACTGAAAGGCTTTAGTGGTAGAACCACCCAACCTTTTAGTCTGTATGAATTTTTTTAACCAACTTTAAAAAGAAGGAGATTCTATTTGCGTCTGTATGACGTCATGTATACAGAAACCTTCCCCTGCGTATTTCATTTCATTTGATACCCATATTGTTGGTGTCGAACGAAAAACTTATTTCCATATTGGATTTATGATGACGTCACATGTCTGGGAACCTTCCTCTGCGTATTCCATTTCATTTGATACCCATATTGTTGATGTTGAACGAAAAAGTTATTTCCTATTAAGGAACATCCGCCATATTGGATTTATCATGACGTCACAGGGAAACCTTCCCCTGCGCATTCTATTTCATTTGATACCCGTATTATTAGTGTTGGATAAAAAATTTATTTCCTATTGTGGAACATCCACCATATTGGATTTATGATCATGTCACATACATAGGGACTTTCCTCTGCGTATTCCATTTCATTTGATACCCATATTGTTAGGGTTTAGCATTATAAAGTTCCCCTATAAAGTTTCATCCACTTTTTCACCCTTTTAGGGGTAGAATTTTGATAAAAAAGAAAACTGTGTTTTTTAATAGAAAAGGTGTATCTCTGTACCAAATTACATCTTAATCCGTTCAGCGGTTAAAAATTTCCCATACAAAGTTTCATCCCATTTTCACTCCTTTAGGGGTAGATTTTTGGAAAAAAGAAGTATGTTTTTTAATAGAAAAGGTTTTATGTATGTACCATACTAAATTTCGTCTTAATCGGTTCAGGGGTTAAAAATTTCCCATACAAAGTTTCATCCCCTTATTCACCCCTTTAGGGCTAGATTTTTGAAAAATAAAGTAGCATATGTTCACCCCCTGGTGTCAAACTATGTCCATGATAAATTTTATTAAAATCGGTACGGCGGTTTAGCCGTGAAAAGCGACAGACAGAGAGACTCGCATTTATAATTATGTATGGATATGGATTATACAATTATATAATATTATATAATTATATATTATATATATTAATATATTATATTATATAATTATATGTTATATATATTATATTATTATATGGTATGGATGGAACTAGGTATATAATTTCAAGGAATGGTAGTCATTATAAATTCTCAAAATTAATGGAAAATATATTGATATATCGATACGTTTTTTCGCGTCCCTACTTACACGTGCCATCTTGCAAGAGTGAGGACGCAACATGTAATTATAGCTTGCTAGACAAGGACAAGCGCTGACTCAAAGTTATCAGCAACTAGTATAGTGAGAGCTCTGCATTTTGTTGATATAAATTTTTATTATTAATTTTATACTTACCGATGAAACGTGATATTATCCTTTTTGAAACTAATTTTACGACTGTCACTACCACACTACAGCGCAATTTGGCATTGTTTACATAATTTATACTATATTTTTTAAAACAATTAGCACAGGTCACGGATCTGCTTTCTGGTTTATACTAAAGGAGCGCGCATTTGTGTTTAAAGTTATATGAGCGTTTGTGCGCATCGATGGCAGAAAACGGTGTCCTTTCATTTCCTGTCTTTAGGCTAATTTGTCTGTGCAATGAGTGGAGTGGAGTATGTATGTGTTTTTAATATTCAAATCTTAAAAAAATTTTAAAATCTCTGATGATAAAAACAATAATAGATCTTAAGATATTAGACTTAGAGAGGAGTAATACATGGATGTTTAGAATTTTAATCTATCTAGGAAATGCATAGAATGTAGTGCATAAAATCATTTAATGAGTAATAATTTCATGGTTATTGAAGTTCTCTTACATCAATCCTTTCCTGCAAATAACCTGACCTTTTAGAACATAGCAATCTTAGTCATTTTTCGTATGTTTAAAGTATCTCCATCAAACTCCTTTACCATTTTATGATAGTTATCTCCGAAATTGTTGAACTTAGATTGTTTTTTTAAATAAGTGGTTATAGAGCTATACTTAAACTTTACGGTAGTAACTAATTAGTCTGTGCTTAAACTTTACAAGAAAATTATAATGAAAGATCTTTGTAGATCTCCCAGAAATTCATTATAAAAATTTACACACATTTTTGGCTAAATAATGAAACAGTAATTTTAAAATAATACCACAGATTAATATTAGTTATTAACGTAAAATAATACTGTAACATGCATGCATTGTGTACAGCTCTACGCCTTAGGTCTTATCGGTGAGCCAGTACTGGAGTTTGATTCAGATTGTGTGAGGCTACTTGAAAGTTTATATGAAGACCACGGTGACACGCTCGCTTTGCAGTACGGGGGATCACAACTTGTACACAGGTATATACATTTCTAATTTCTATTCAAATTTATTCTATCGATTATTATTCTCAAATAATTTTTTTAAGAACTCGAGATTTCTCGACAAGGATTACTTGGAAACTCTCAGGTTTTTGAAAAATTACTAAATTTTTAAAGGCCTACTGCTAATTTATATGAAATGGATAGATAATAAAACATTCATTAATATAAACTTTTAATCTTTCGCGTTACATTATAAAATATCTAACCAAGAAAAGAAATTTTGAAAGTCATTTAGATTTTGGAAATATAATATTAAATGTTACCACCCAGTTTTAGTTCCAAAGGAGTTGTATTGGCGCTATAATCGTTTGTGCCGTCTTGACTATCCGTCTTAAAAATCTATTGCTTGTCAGTGTGCTGTCAGTCCGACTCATACTCAGACTGACTATTTTTCTATTTTGTTTTGAGTTTTGGTTCGCCTTATGTTTTCTTCTATTTTATGCTTGAGTTGAGAACCTTGAAATGCCTATTCTCCTCTGTTGTTTGATATAAATAATCCCCTACACCGCTGCGTTGATGGTTTTTCGGAATCACTAGGATGTACCTACATAAACATAACATAACATATCTTCACGCTGTATCCCTAACGGGGTAGTCATAGAGGACGGAGCGCCAGGAGTCGCGGTCCTTACACACCTCTTTCGCTTCCTCAAAACTCATCATTCTCTTCACACATTTTCGCCTAGGTATGCGAGTGCTTTGACATTTCCGTCTGCTAACACTCTGGCTATTTGATCTTCATAAGTCAGCCTTGGTCTTCCTTGGCTTCTTTTACCACTCACTTTCGCTCTGTAGATTTTCTTCGTCAGTCTTTCATCACTCATTCTTTCCAAGTGCCCGAACCATCTAAGCATTCCTTTCTTCATTTTTACAATAACACTGTTGTGCAACCCTGTCATACTGCGTATCTCATCATTGCTTATCCTGTCCGCAAGCGTGACACCGCACATATTTCTGAGAGACCGCATCTCCACAGCATTTATCATCCTTTCACTCGATTTCGGGCATATCCAGGCCTCGCTACCGTACAACAAAGTTGGCACCAACACTGCATTGTGGATGGCCATTTTAGCAGTGTTAGATATATTCATACTACCCACTAATGCGGACAGAGCACCGTTCACTATATTGCCAGCTGCTACCCGTCTCTCCACATCCAAGTCACATCTTCCATCCCTCGAAAACGCACTCCCCAGATACACAATTTCATTCACTTGTTCTAGACATTTTCCAATTACACAAATCACACATTTCGTTTGTACCGCTTCTCTTTCAAACACCTTAGACCTTAGAACCTTAGTTTTGTTCACATTGATTTTCAATCCTTTTACTTCACAATCTTCTTTCATACACGTGACTAGTGTCTGCAACTCTGCTTCTGATGGTGCTATTAGCACAGCATCGTCAGAGTACAATAGGCAGTTTACCACTGTCATCACATCCCATACCACTCATATTACCTTTCAATCTCTGGAGGCAACTATCCAAATACAGCACGAACAGCCAGGCAGACATCACGTAGCCCTGTCTGACACCAGAACAGACTTCAAACCAGGGCGACATGTCACCGTCTATCCTTACACAGGCTCTGTGGCCACGATATAATGACCTCACAGCCTGCAGTAAGGAGCTCTCCACGCCATATTTAGGCAGAAGACTCCACAATTTCTTCTGCACTACTCTATCGAATGCTTTTTCTAGATCCACGAAAGCGCAGAAAACTTTCTGGCCTATAGCTAGAAACCTTCCCACGATAACGCGAAGCGAGAAAATCTGATCCATACAACCCCTACCGTTCCTGAAACCACCTTGCGCCTCCCACAAATATCTTTCTGAAACGCCTTTCATACGTTCAGTCAATACCTTAGTATAGACTTTACTCGCTAAGTTGAGCAAGCTGATGGTCCTATAGCACGCAGTCTAGATAGGAACCTTTCCCTTTATATATAAGTACTATGCCTGCCGTGCACCAGTCCTCTGGAACCTCCCCCTTCTGCCAACAAAGGTTGCAGAGTGCACAGAAGGCATCTCAGACCCTAGGACCACCATTGTTGATCATCTCAGCAGTCACCTCATCATTTCCCACAGCCTTTCCACATTTCAAACTTCTTATCACTTTTTCAATCTCTCATACTAATGGGATCATCCTGTCCCTGGCCCGAGTGTGGCAATTCATTAGAATCGCTCTCAGTATCAGAGACGGAGTCGCCATTCTCATACAGTTCTCCATAGTATTCACTCCATCGCTGCAGAACGTCTTTTTTATTTGTATGCAGGTTGTTTTCTTTCGAATGCACTTTATTCATTCTGCAAGGTACCGGACCACTTCGGTACTTACGTACTTCTTTCAAAAATAATTTGGAATTTTCCTCGAAGTTGTCCGACATCTTGTTTTCGTCTAACACCCTACACCTTTCACGCTTCTCTTTCACTAGTGCCTTCGTTTCTGCTTTCTGCAGTTTATATCTGTCTTTCATCAAATTCTTCATACCACAGTCATTTTTATTAGCAAGGTAGTCCCGGCATGCTTTCTTCTTCTTATGCACACACTTTCACCTCATCATCCCACCACACATCACGCTTTTTACCATTACCAATCTTATTCATTCCACACACTTCTTTCGCAGCTTCGATCATGCCATCCCTAAGATTTTGCCAAAATTCTTCAACATCCTCGCTCATCACTTTCAATCTATCGTCAAGCTTACCGGATAATAGCTTTTCATATTCATTCCTGGTGGTCGCATCTTGGAGTTTCCAGCTTTTAATGCGACAAACCGCTGCAGGCTTGGATACTACGCGATGTCGCCATGCCGCAAATAGATCCCTTATTCTAGTTACCACTAGAAAGTGGTCCGTTCCCAGATCGGCTCCTCTGTGTGCTCTAGTGTCCATAACCTGCTTTTTGAGCCGGCTGTCCACCAGGAATAAATCAATCATACTTCTTTCATCCTTCCTTTCCCACGTGTACTGATGAATCCTTTTGTGCTTAAATAAGGTATTAGCAACAAAAAAATCCTTTTCCATACACAGTCCTAACACAATCCTACCAGCATCATTCACTCTCTTATCTTCATACTTGCCTAGGACAGACTCAAATCCTATTCGAGCTGTCCCAACCCATCCATTCATGTCTCCACACACTATAATTCTCTCATTCTCCTCAACCGTCTCTAGAACTTCCGTAACATTCTCCCAAAACTGCTCCAGCTCGCCCAAGCCGACAGAGGACACTGGGGCATACACCACTAAAACAAATAACCTCGTCAACCCTGTCTTGAGACGCACCCAGAGCAGTCTCGGGTTTACATACTTTTACTCAGTTACACAGTTAACCAAACGAGAGGACAGTAAGACGCCTACCCCCTGGCATCCCCTTTCTTCTTGTGGTACACCTGACCACAAAGCGATGCCCCCTCCAGGCAAGTCGACAAGTTCACTGCCCTTTCGCTTGGTTTCACTCAAACATAACACATCCAATCTTCTTTCTTCCATAATATCAATCACTTCATTCATCTTCTCTTCAATCCCACCTCTCACATTCCACGCAGCTATTCTGCACTCCTCCCTCCACTTCCCGCCGCTAGGTGCACAGCGTGTTGGGTGGCGGTCCCCAACGCCGAACTGCACTCTGCTCACACCAGCGGGGACAAACCGGTGTACGTCGCTTTCGGGGGACGCCCTAGCATTCATATTTGCACTGTCCCGCATGGTGTGCACAGAAGAGGAATTGCAGCCCTGAAAAGGGCTGGCAGGTGTCGCGACGAGCACGTTTCCTCAGTTGACCCCCCTACCTTTAGAAATAGGGAACATAAGAGAGTTATAAAATAATATAGAATATAGACAACTCAAAAGAATTAAATAATAATAGAAATAGAAATATTAATAATAATGGGTAAATGGAAGGAAACACATCATTAAGCTTGAATCCAATCATTTTTATTCAAGCAAAATCTATCACGATTCAGAATGAATCTGCACTGAGAACCGGCAAGAAACTCAGTCAGGTATAATTTTTTAATAAAGTATTGAAATATAAGCAATTACACTTTACTAATTATTATTACAATAATTGTCTCTCTAAAACATTATATTCCATTATCATATTATATTTTATTATTATACACAATAAATATCACAATACTAGGTACACACTTTAACATCGTATTATACATAACAAAAATGAATATAAGTTAATAATCTATTTGGATACTTATTTGCTTAGCTCTGCCGACAGCAATGTGTCGTTCTGTAGTTGCAATCACTATTAGAAACTACCTTCCCCACCACTTTAATCATAACTCGTATCAGTATAAGTTACATTTCTTTTGTACTTTCCAAATATATCCATACTAGGTATATGTGATCCATAATTACAAGCTTTTTATTAATATATAAATATAATTTATACTGATTTTCATAGGCAACACATAGTTTCAAAGAGTTACGAAAATAGGGAGCTATTATGACTTTCAATGATCCCAATGGCCCTTTATTGTTTCATAAATAATTATTCGAATATTAAATCGATATATCAAGGTAAGAATATTAAAATAACAATTTACAGTTCATTATTATCAATCAAATATACATTTCAATGAAGTAATATATTATATCTATATAATACATCATTATCTAACACGGCCATACTGACATGCACTTCGTTCTCGAAGTACACACAGAAAACAAAAATGTTACTATACCTACCTACCTACATAAAGATATATAAAAAGTATTGGTACGTACGTATACTACGCTTGTCAAAAAAGTAGACGAAATACAATTGTTAGAAATACTTAATCTGTGGTTACCAACAGAAGGAAGGTATTTTTCTCAAAATAGTTTGCTTGAGACCACGGCCGATGCAACTCGGTCGAAACGTCAAGCCAAAATAAAAGGTAATCGCGTTAAATTTACAGTTTTAGACACATTCATAATTAACAACATTTTATTATTTATTCCATGTTCCGTTTTAATTAAAAAAAATATCTTCCTTCTGTGGTAACATTTAATATTATATTTCCAAAATCTAAATCAACTTTGAAAACTTCTAATCGTATTGGTTTATAATAGATAATTTCAGTTGTATTCCCTAAGAGCATTACAAAATTAAGGGTATTACACTAGGACGACTAGGTGTTACATGATTAATAGCAGCAGATTAGGCTGTGGATAATTATTATTTTATGTATTTTTTACAGAATTAAGACATACCGTAAGACTGCACCCTGGTCCTCTCACGGCAACGATATAATGCAAACTTTGAGTCGTTACTATTCCAACACATTTTCTGATGCTGAAAAACAGAACACAATGAATTTGT
The DNA here is from genome assembly GCA_907165235.1 of Zeuzera pyrina. Lineage (NCBI taxonomy): Eukaryota > Metazoa > Arthropoda > Insecta > Lepidoptera > Cossidae > Zeuzera > Zeuzera pyrina. Next base: position 17,304,582 of record OU015625.1, on the reverse strand, counting down.
TCCTTGGATTGTTTATACCTGATGCGAGTAAACCGCCGATATGGGAATATCAAAGTGATTATTATCTTCATCACCCTGAGGCTATGGTGTATATACCAAATCGTAGGTAAATATAATAAGTCAATTCAAATTCGTTTATACAAGTAAACATTGGTATTGCTATTGAGTTGTTTTTTTTTGACATTTTTTCATAACGAATAAAATAACAAAGATCAGTGACATAGTGACGGTGATTGCCGGTAGACACAAGAAATTGACGCCACTACATTTTATTTTGATTTGGCATTTCGTCATCAGCCATGGTCTCAAGCAAATTATTACAGCAAGTTTCACTGTGTCCGAGGCAGATTTTCATCATATATCCTCGATATTTGAGGACTCCTACACACTACACTCACAGTGTTCACATATTTAAGAGTGTGTGATTTTGTTTGAAACGGAGTGATGCTTGGTTTGACAGTTTGCTTGAGATGATGCCACGTCCGATGCAACTCGGCTGAAACGTCAAGTCAAATTAAAAAGTAATCGCGTTAATTTGTTGTGTCAGACAGTAAAACGTACTGATTACTTACTCAGTGGTGTCAAGTTCATAGCTTAAATGATAAAAACGGAATCATTATTATTCATCGTATTTCTTTATTTGTCTGTTCCTACGTCACATTCAATTTATTCCGTTATCTGAGCTCTTTAGCACATAGATGTGTAACCTAAGGCTAGAAACAAGAAATAAATTAAATAATAGATATATTTAGTATCCATTCTATTTTCATTTTAACTTATATTAGTTCATTTAAGGGCGTAGGCTCTGTGGAGAAACAGCCCCAGTGTCGTACTGTGCCGTCACCAGTACCTGGCTAGTGGATAAACGCCCAATGCTATGGAATCTTAAGTTAAAACGTCCGACATGCTTCTGTCCGTTTTTTTTTAAAAAATTTTAGTGCGAAATCATTATTGGTTGTAATTTCCTTGACTTCAGATCGTTAACGAAGTGGTGGGATGATGACGTGCTGCGGTTCCTGCCGCTGGCGTGCAATGAGATGCGGAAGCTGTGTTGCGAGATCATCGGCATGCAAGCGGACGGCGGCGGCGGTAGCGCCGCGCTCGAGATGGTGGACACCTACCACGACTATAACAGGCCCTTCGAGTACACGATCTTCGCGGACTGCTTCGAGTTCGAGGTATCGCATATCGCAGTTTTAGCTAGAGGTATACAGGATACAACATGTAACAGGGGATTAACCGGAAATCTAATACACGCTAATTGATTCAATTATTATGTGTTTAGAATTATGTAATAAGTATGATATAGCCGGCAAACAATAACAAAATATTAAGTGATATGAAAGTATTATGGATATATTTCATTTCAAAGTTTTAGTCAATAACTATTAAATTAAATATAGGCGTTTGCATTTTATATTCTTTTTAAAACAATATCATTTTCAACTACTAACCTAAAAAAAAACATAAAAAGTAATCCTACAAAAATGAAAATAAAATTACCTTCTGTCGAATAGTGTAGGTTATTCTGTATTCCTTGTCAACATAAATCAAATTATAAGACTTAGGTGCTATGAATGTAATCATCATTAATAAAAGAACAGATTTTATGCAATTTTTATTGTTAAAAAAATCTGTAAAACAGAAACTTATTCAATTTCCAATATCCTATTATTCTGATAATACAAATGACTAGGAGTTTTCCATGTAAAAGGCCTTAAATGTGCTTATAACAAATTTTTGTGCAATACGCATTTATTCACTTTTCGTAGTATGCTGACGATATTAGTTATTTCGTAAAATATTAAGGTAATTTAATTTCTCATTAAACATTGCGAAACGGCCCGCACTATACAGGGTTAGTTTAAAAATACTAATAACATCTTAATATTTTGTACTAAACATTATCCCCAATAGCTATTGTTTTATGAGTCAAAATTCATGTTTTTTCTTTCATACAAAAATAAAAATATATTAAATGTTTCTGAAAATGGCCCCTACTCTCGACTGAAATGGCTCCGTCCTCTCTGACTACCCCGTTGGGGATACAGTGTGAGGATATGTATGTGTGTATGTCTCGAGTATTACTATTGTTTTATAACGTATGGAATTCTCGGTGCATAAATTGAACTCTCACTTAACAAATGTTCTCTTACCCACTACAACAGATGTACCATACCTTGCGAGACTTGACGCCGACGTCTTCGGAGAGCTCCAGCCCGTTCGTAGTCCGCGGGCGGCCCGGCGCGCCGGCCAAGGGACCCACTTCCAAGAACCCAGTCATTAGCGGCCGTTCCAGCACTACATCCAATAACTCCAGCGAGTATGTTTAAGCCTTAAAAGAAATAAGTGAAAAAAGTGACTTATTAATCTTAACCTAACACTTCGCCGTAAACTTCGTGAGTTTCTACGTTCCTTTTTTGAACTCCCATATAAACTATCATCCCCTATTTTTATATTTAACAAACACGCAACCTACAACATAACATTCTTAATTTCCAACCAAAAAGCTAATTGTCTTCATGCTATTTTATACAAAAACAGCGAAATTCCTAAACAAACTCATCCCTTATTCTACTCCCTTATAGGATACGAAAAACTCAAAAACATTTCTTTGGTAATTTTAACCAATAAGTCAATTTTCATGTATGATTTGTCTTACAGGTTGAATTCCAAAAAATCCCTACTTATAAGGCGCCTATACTATGTAAGAAACTTCTGTGCAAAATTTTAGGTAACTAGAGTTAGACCTAATGGTTTAGAATTTAGATAGACTGTGTTGCCTGTCAGTCATATCTAAAAACTGTTTTTAATTTAAATATAAATAATTAATAGGCGTCGTAATCAATTTAAATCTTTAACAACTAACCGAGGCCATTTTAGGCCATGGATAGATTGTTGGGCACACAGATTTTAGAAAGCCAAAAATTTTACTAATTATTATTTTATAGTTAGCTTTAAATAAATACAAGGTTATTTTAATACTACTTTTAAATTTATCGCCGTTGCTGTGCCGACATGATATTCTTGTTTTCTTTTAAAAAAAAAAAAACTATTGCTTTTATCAGTTCCAATAGTGACACTTCAACGGACGAAGATTTGACCAGCTCAGTAACATACTCGCGCCAGACTGTCCCGTCGCCTTTATCTGCTGTGATTAAAGTACTTGAGACCGAGCCTGTTGAAGAAACACCAATGTTCCCCGCTGTGAAACGATCTAATCGGATACTTATTAAGGAGCCAGCAAAACGTGACATGGTGATGTAAGTGTTATACAACTATTAAAAGGTGTTTTAGGCTTCCGTACTTCAAAAGAAAAACCGGAACTCTTGTATATACCTCGTGTGTGTTCATAAGTCTTGAAACAAAGTAAAACTAAAATATTTTTGGGGTAATGTTAAGTATTCATTTATTGATTACATAAACTATAACTACTGACATCTAGATTTAAATATAATAATAAGTCATTCAAAATGGCTCCCTTGTTTTCAATGCAGGCCTTCAAACGCGTGGGCCATTCATCTATGGCGGCACGAATCTTTTCAATAGGAATCCTTTTCGATTCCTTGATAAGGGCTCGCTTGAGAGAATCTAGGTTTGGGTGAGACTTTCTGCATGCCCTTAGCTCCAAATTAGTCCATAAAGAATAATCCAAAGGATTCAAGTCAGGGCTCGACGACGGCCAATCTTCGCTCCGAATGAAGCCTGGGCAAATTACCCTCCAGCCAACGTTGAGTAGACTTAGCTTTATTATTATTAGCTTAGAGGGTGCAGAGTCCTGTTGGAAAACCCAGTATTTTCCGCCGAATAGAGCGTATCACTTAATGGTTTAACCACCGTTTCCAATGTGTTTTGTGATTTGTGATTTTTATTTCCTCGTTTGTTGTCAATTCTATAAGTTCTTCTTCCAGCTGAGGTGACATTGCTGTGTTGAGATTTGAAAACTGATCCAACACCCAGTCTGGTATTTCCAAGTTCAAAATGTCCTGGTATCGTTCGGTGAAGTCAATGTGGAGGTTTTCCAAATGTTGGCAGTAGGCAAACAATTCGTCGTTACTGCATGATACTGATAAATTCGGAAAATTGTGAAACTCACGTCTGCCCATATTCTTTTTGTGTAGAAGCAGTTTGGGTGTGAAAGCAGCAACGACGTTTTTTGTTTTAATTAAATTTAGTTCATCGCCTTGCAGTTGGAGATTCATGTCGTTGAACAATTTATACAGGTCTGTCATGTAAGCTATATCATTCTTTGATGTAATGAGCTTGTTGTGCAATTCTGTATCTTTAGTTTTCAAGAACTCTATAACAGAGTAACAGGTTGTAAAATCGATTCAGACAATTGCCTCTTGATAGCCAACGAACTTCAGTATGAAACAACAAACTGTTGAAATCCTCGTCATTAGTAACACAAAGCTGATGAAATAATCTATCATTCAAAGAGCTGTTGCGGATTTTATTGACTGCTTTGATGACATATTGCAGTGATTGAAATAGTCGTTCACTTAAGTTTCTAGCTACCAAATGTTGTCTATGAATAACGCAATGTACAGCAAGGACATCTGTAATTTTATTTTTTAAGTACGCTATGAAGCCTTTTTGGCACCCTGTCATAGCCGGAGCGCCATCCGTAGCAACTGACATAATATTTTTCAAGGGAATCTCTTTCTCATCACAAAACTTTTCCAATGTATTGAATATGGTTTCCCCTTTTGTATCGGTCTCTAAATTTCTAGCAAAGAATAGTTCTTCACATATTTTCTCATCTTTAATAAACCTCACGTAAGACAGCAACAATACTTCATTAGTTGGTAAAGTGGACTCATCGAGCTGAATTGCGAATTGACTTGTCCTCAGGTGATCACACAATGATCCTTCAATGTTTTCAGCCATTTCATCAATTCGTCTTTGCACAGAATTATTACTCAAAGGAATTTTTCGGATAATATCTGCGGCTGGTTTATGAAGCACAGTAGTTATTACTTCCTTTATTTAAACTTAAATTAACTCTTCTCCGATGTTATGTGGTTTGCCTTTTTGAGCAATTAACAAAGAGATATTGTACGAAGCTCGAAGTCCGACGTCATCTTGCTTTCTTATCTGGATGCATTTTATTCAAATGATCTTGCAGTCTTGAAGGCTTCATTGCTTCATTCGAAAATTTTTTTAGACATAGAAGACACAAAGGCGACGATGGGTTTGTCGGATTTTCAATGAATCCGAATTTAATATATTCCGCACAGTATTGCCGTCTCTTCTTTTTTACTTCCGACATTGTTTTTTTTTTTTGAGAAATACGTAAGTAAGTGTTGAACTTAAGTACTGCTGATCTATTGCGCGCAAAACCGCAAATGAAAATAAAATAAATATTACGTTGTTTATATAGGATTGCATAAGCAGCACGCACCGACAGGAATAAAACAAACATGCATAAACTCGTTTATCTCATTCGACGCTCAATCGTACTCAACAAGTCAGAACAAGTATTCTATGAACCAGCCGATTGATACAGGAATGCACAATTCGGATTATTTAACAAAAACTTGTTAAAACATGATTGCCCGCGGTCTATTATCTACGAAAATTACCTATCTGGGAGTACTAATAACTATTAAAATTCGAAAGTGTGTCTGTTGCCTTTTTATTTGTTTGTTTATGTCTACTTTCATTTCGAAACGGAACGACCGATTGACATGATTTTTATTTTGTATATTCAATAAAACAGGACAGATATATGAACTACGCGGAGAGAAATATCGAACCGAGTTTGAGCAATCTTTTAATTAATATTAGTTGATGTTCACAAGTTGTAGTTGAGACTCGAGAGCTCATGCAGTCGTCGTCTAAGATGTCTCCTAGCTAAATGAAATTACAAATCACCCCCCAGGCCTCTACGCAACGCCCCCATTTTTTTCTGGGTCTCTTACCGCCCCCCTTTAGGCCTGCAGCGCCCACAAGGGGGCGTTACCGCCCACTTTGGGAAAGGCTGATCTAAACCATCCAGGAACCCACTCAAACAAAAAAAATCCATAAAATCGGTCATGGAGCACTCAACCTATAGAGACGAAATGTCGGACCATGTTATTAACCGCTGTTCAGTTTCAATAAATGACATTGCCACTTGCAATTGCCACACAGGTTGAGTGCTCCATGAAATCGGTTCCCGAAATAAATAAAAAATATCCTAGAACCCGATTGCAGCGCCACCTACCGGGTCTAATTGTGAATTTAAACCATCTAAGGACCCACTCAAACACAAAAGGGATGAATAAAAAACTTAAAAAAAAATTAAACTGACTGCAAAAACACACTGAAAAGTAGCAAATATATATAATACTATCCTCACATGTCAGTGTTTCTTTTATTTGAAGTCCATTTAATTTTTTTCTTAAAATATTTTTGTTATATTCACAATTACGAGTTTACTGAGATGCAAACATTTAATTACTTGTGGCCGCAGATACAAGCGTTATGTAAACGTGGAGCGGCGCTCGAACCCGCGCTACAACACTAACAGCCACGTGGTGCTGACGGTCAGCAGCGCGTTCACCATCGACAGCACCGTCGACGTCATCCCGCCCACCGTCAGCAAGGCTGCTAAAGAAATATACCAAGATTACGTCAGTAGAAGTACTGGACGGATTACAGTGCCGTCTGATTCGCTGGCTCTCTATAAAAAATATGTTAACTTTAATCTATAAACTTTATACATATTGTAGTTACTTTGGGTTTTGAGTTTTAACATTTATTGGGCTTGAAAAGATTTTCTTTATTTTAGTTGTCATTGATATTAGTTGTTGAAGATAAGAAACATGAGTTTCTTATATTTCTTCTTTTATGAGATTTTAAATAATTTTTTTTATTTAAATGTTTACTTAACATTTAAACATGAAACTATAAATCTGTGAAATAAATTGATAAATCGTTTTCGTAGCTTATTCTCATTATAGCATAAAATAATTTGTGCCGTTAATTAATCACTTTGAAATTAAGAGGTAATGTAATTAGTAAACGAATAAGTCCCATTTATTTAGTGGCATAGATAATCTTAATGTTTCAATGTTTAGGTATTTAATGTATAAAATTTGTAGTGATGTGAATATGTTTTCAAACTATTCCTGGGTCGGTTTCAGAAATGTTTCCATAGAAGCAAAAGTTATCAAAAAAAGTTAAAAGTTCCAAATGCATTTAGGAAACTTACTTCCATGGGGACATTGTTGAACATTTGTATCGAGTACCATTGTAGTAAAATTGTGGCTACTTATTTATAACAACATTTAGAAAAATATTAATAAATAATATTTTAAAACTTATTAGAATATGTATTGTGTTTATATCTATTAAAAATTAATATGTTAAAAGTTCAATTTTTCTTATAAACATATTTATATTAGATATTTATTTTTATTACTCTGCAAAATGGGAATCTACAATCATGGGTAATCAAAATTATCTTAATACATATTTGGCGTCAAGTAAGCAAATTGTACAGATTTCTATTGTAGGTTCTAAGTAATATCTGAAACTCATTTATTTAAATATTTTTCAGTCCATCCTAGGTCCCAATATTACCTACCCATGCTCTTCAGAGCAACGCTGGAGGGGAGTAGCCATACTAGTCCCTTCAGATACAAAGTTGCTACTTTTGCGGGCGGTAAATGCTGATTTACACAATAAGTACCTAAGTGTGATTTGTATACAAGTATTAAGTTGTTAACTTTAAAGACAGCATAGTATGTGTGATGTGATCGTCGGAGAGAACCTACATGAGAGGCCCTAGTGTTAGCGCGCAAGACGTCGACGCCCCCTCCGAAGGGGGCGGTGTGATGTCGCAGCGTTGTTTATATTGTTTAACAGGGCGCCGTTCGCCACTGTTATGAGGTCGTCCGGGTCCGTCAAAATGTCCCTAGGACGTCTACGATGGGGTCGATGTTTAATGCCTTACACCTTCCAATTTGTAGGAACAACTTTCGTAGGGATGGCGATACGAGATCGATTAAGAGAAAAATTGATTGATCGATCTCGAGTAGAGAATCGATTTAGTGAATTGATTGCGGACACCCAAGAATGGAGTTTCCATTTTATTTAAATTGTTAAGAACGCAACTATAAAATAATGAGCTAGTGTGGAATTGAATTATACATACACATATCGAACACTGCCGACACCTTAGCGCTCTCGGAGCCATATTTAGCGCTTTTTTGAGACATCTAACTTTTATCTATCCTATGTAAAATTTAAAAAAACCCGTAGAATGATTTTTGAGTGTCTGTCGTCTATTCACTAGATCGATTCACTGCTCGAGATCGAATGATCGGTCTTCCATTAATCGATCTCATTCCTAGGAAAGTTGTTCCAACAAATTGGAAGATGTGTAGTGCATTTATGTCGCGAGTCGCCGTGTGTCATCTAATGGCTCGTTTTATTCATTAAATATTTTTAAGATTTTAATTTTTCATAGAACGAAATAAGGTTTCCATCTGTACATACGATATATTATTATTTTCTATATTTTTTTATTTTTATAAATTAGACATTTCAATTTACGATTTCATACTTTCTACGTCCTTTTAAGTAATGTCTGTTTTAATGTTTGATTGCGACATACAGTAATGAATAATAACTAATAACAATTAATAGTAACATACATAATAATGTAAAATATTGTAATTAATTTGTTCAGTAACGATTTGCAAAACAGCAAAGTAGAGTCTGTCCAGAAAGAGAACCATCGTAGAATTCGAGGGCGGAGCTGTGTTCAATTACTGTTTTTGTTTCGCTAGCAACACTTAAAACAACTGTTCGATTTTGATACTTTGAATTTTTATTTTTATTTAACATCACATCTAGGTATATGTACCTACATCATTACTAAATCTAGTTAAAAATTTCGAGATAGAAATCAGCTAAAAAATAAAGGGGTTAGGAAGTTCGGCAAAATAAAAAAAATAAGTTTATAAATTTAGTTACTGTATATTAGATACACAAAAGTTACATTGAACCAACGAGTATCCACAAATTATTAATATAGATTATTCATAGTTTAGCGACAAGTACTTAATGAGATGAACACATTTACAGTTGTTCAGACAATATTTGACGAATCCAAGTTCGGCCGTTTCTAATAGAAATATAATTCCAACACTTCCAATTCACTTACAAGAGAAAAAAAAAAGATTAAAAGAAAAAGATACATTTCAGGTTTCTAGGGCCATTAATCAAGAAATTCAAGTAATATATCTTCTTCTGAACTTGAAGTATCAGAATCATTTATAACAAATAATACATTTATAACAAATTAACGCTTATCTTCCATAACATGATCTTGTTCCCAATATTTTGTGTTCAAGATGTACGACATGGTTATATTCCTTTCACTATTGCTCTGCAGTTTTTTTTTTTTCTTATATTCTGAGAGGCGAAAAAATCCCCACGGACTCTCAGCCGGACTCTACGCCGACTGAGTAGTGTCGGACTCGAACCGACTAAAAAAAAAGCCCTCTTTGCTGTTAGCCCTAGTGGCTTTTACAGCGTCACCGGTCGCGTTGGAGCGAGCGCTAAATGCGTCCTGCCAAATGGTCGACCGCCTGAGGGTTCCTCCAACCGAGGGATACCTCATATGGAGGGCGGACCTCGGGCTCAAGGCGTCGCCAGGGGAGCTTTCCGCACCTGGCTGCATCTTAACGGGCTTCCTACTCGGGTGAGGGCCGGGCCTCTAGTGGACCCGGCCGGCGAAGCGGCTGAAGCCTGGTTAGTGTGCCTAGTGTTCTGCGTGACAGTTTACAATGTGGCTTAAGGCCCGCGTGTGTGCGTGTGAAGCTACGTGATCGAACCTCGCCTCCGCCTCTGCCGGTTAGGGCGGTGCGGTCGTAATGTGTAAGTGGGCATGTTCGAGTTCGAATGTGTAATGTCGTTGTCGCTGTCGCCTAACACATGTCTAGGCCTTCAATAGCGTTTGCGGACGCGTGGCGCGAGGGTGTACGATGACGGCCTGACCACTAGGGGGTTTGTGTGTAAAGAGGAACGGTGAAAGAAGCCTTGGGACGCCTCTTTTAGACACTGGGTTATTGAGGGCAATTCTAGGACGTAGTGCAGATCTACGTTGCGTACGTAAGGAGAGACACCGGTGGCCCTGCGCATGAATCGATTCTGAATTATAGTAGGTAGTTGATATGAGTGGGCGCAGAGTGAGCGAATACTAAGCTGGCGTATGTCATGATAGGCCTGACGCACGTCTTGTACAAAGTGACTATGTCTGAGGGACAATTTGCTTTTGGCGCAAATGAGGATATTGAGACGGCCGAGGACGAACGCAGCGCGGTCGCGGACCGTTTTGATGTGGTGGCGAAATATCATGGTACTGTCAAGGGTAACGCCTAGGTATTTGACTTTCCTAGTCCAGGGGATATACTAACCGAAAAGTGTGATCGTGCGTAGAGTTTCAGCGCGGCGGGCGCGGCTGGTCTTCGTACCCCTCGAGAAATATACGGCGGTACTTTTCGCGGGGTTGACCTCGATTCTCCAAAGTCCGAACCACTTGCCTATAGGCTCATGACCGTGACTTGGAGGAGGTGAGAGACTCGGAGGTGAGTACAGTCTGATATGAAAAGTGCGGTATCATCCGCAAATAGGGCGAGCTCTACACCGGGGGTTTTGGGGACGTCGTTTATGTAGAGCGAGTAGAAAGTGGGCAATAAAACAGTGCTCTGTGAGACGCCTTCCTTAATTGGGGGAGAGTAGAGCACCCCTTCGACTCTATAGCGGATGAAGCAGTCCGACAATAAGTCCCATATTATGCGTACGAGATCGTCCGGCACGCCGAGCCGGCGCAGCTTGTACACCAGCCCGGCGTGCCAAACTTTGTTGAACGCCTTCGTTACATCGAAGAAGAGGGCCCCCGTGCCTATGTAGTGACTCGGACGGTTAAGGCCCTCCAGGATGTGTTCTGTTCCGTGTTTAGCTCAAAAGCCGAATTGCTTGTCTATGAGGAGACCGGAAGTGTCTAAGTGGGCTTTGAGACGAGCCATAAAGGACCCGCTCGTAAATTTTCCCCAGCATGCTAAGGAGACTGATGGAACGATAGGTATTGGGGCTTTTGCGGGGTTTACCCGGTTTGAGGATTCCGATGACGATCGCTTCCTTAATGATAGCTACCGAGAGCGCGGGAAGACGCATCGAAAACAGTTTTACTACTCGATTAGAGATGTCGTCTCTACCGGGGGCTTTTCTAGGTTTGAGAGCCTTGACAATGTCCTGAACCTTGTCAACCGTTGCGGGTCTGAGTTGGCGAGGGCGGTCGTGACGTTTTTGCGGTAGGGAGCCTGCTTCGCGATTGACCATGTCTAAATAGTTCTGATCTACAGGCTGAGAGCTAGGGGAGCATTGGGCTTCCAGAGTGTCGGCCAAGAGTTTGGCTTTATCTACGTCGTCGAAAGCTGTCTGTCCGTTCGGTTTCGTCAGAGGTGGCATTGTTTGGAACGTGTCCGATTTGAGAGATCGGGCTAACTTCCAGTAAGCCTGATGCTTCCGCTCGATCTCTCGCATCAGATCGCTCCACATATTTTCCCTGAGTTCGGAAATTGGGTCTTTGACTTCGCGTTGGAGGGCGCGTAAGTTACGTCTATTCGTTTCTGAGGGAAATGAATCGTAAGCGCGGGTCGCGGCATTCTTGGCTCTAATCAGTTGGTGGATGTCCCCAGGGAGCACGAAGAGACCGAGTCGCGGATGTAGGCGGTGAGTGCGTCTATCGCCGCGGTCCTCGGCAGTATATAGTCCTCGGCAGAACGGATAACGTCCGGTATCGCGTTAAGCCGCGATGAATTCTCAGAGTTTAGTGTTTCGTCTAATCTCTGCCAATCTGTTACGATTTTCGTGAGCGTCCGTGTGTCTGTCGCAAGTCCTAGTTTGAGTAATGGCCTATGGTCAGTCTAACTCGTGTAACGTCTCTATTGAATGCACCGTTAGAGCTACGTTCTTTTTATTGTTATTTTTTATTCCTTTAGAAGCACTATGTCGAGCACGTACGGTCTGTGTGTTGTAACTCAGATAGTGGGTGGGCGTCATGGGGACGGTAACGTCAAAGATAAGGTCATCGGTCAGTTGGTCTAAAGCTCTGCCATTTCGCGAGGTGGAGTGCGAATTCCAGCGACAATGTTTCGCGTTGAGGTCGCTGGCGAGTATGACAGAGTCGTCTAAGTTTAGAAGGGCCTCTAAATCGCTTCTAATTAGTGCTTTACCGGGAGGGAGATATACAGACGCAAGGCCCTTGCCTCGTGAGGGCCACCCGGCAGGCCCGACACACCGACGCTTCTGTATTATCGATCGAAATGCTGTGCAAGGACCTTCTGTAGTAGATAAGAGTGCCGCCTTTAGGGGCGGGCACTCTATCGTTGCACACGATGTTAAGCCCGGAGAGACCGGGGTCGCGCTCTTTAGGTATCAAAAAGGTTTCCTGCACTGACATTATACATATCTATTTGGTGGTCTCGCGTAAACTCGTGAAGGAGGTCGCGTGCCTACGGAGTCCGTCCGCGTTAAAGAAAGAAATTGAGAGCCCGCGCGGTTTGATACGCGGGGAGGGAGTTGTCTCGTAGGTGCCCGGTTTTATAACCTACGAGGGGGCGCCGTGATGCGGCTTAAGTCCAGAAGGGATGCGTACTCGGCAAGTATAATGAGCCGTCCCATCCTGTCTCTACAGTCGCGAATTTTTCGCGCGACTAATTTAATTTCGTTAAGGTTAATGTCCTTAACGAGGTCGGCGAACATTTTAATGTCGCCCAGGAGATCGGACGCCGCCGCAATACCCACTAAAACGAGGGCACATAGAAGGAGGTTCTCAAGTTTAATTGACATTTGACAGACGGTTGGCATGTAAAAATCATAACGTTATTTTACTTGAGCCGCGACGGTCTTCTTTCCGTACAGATTCTAGCAGACAAGTTTATTCTGTCAATTTTTTAAAAATAATACAACACTGTTATTAGTTATTATAATATACATTATTGGCATCAGAAATGGTCATCAATTATCACAAATGAGAAAAAAAACAACGATATAAATCGTATCGATATTTTCAAATAGTATTGATTTAAGTAGAGTAAAAATATCGATATTTCAATATATCGATATTTTTGCACGAAGCGTGATCCTAAAAGTATTGTCAAAATACTCGAAAATTAAAAAATGAAATACGTTTCTATCGTTTAGATCGTAATATTTTACCATTAACTTACTATATGTTGGGGTAAATAAAGTCTCCGAAAATACCCATAACAACTTGATACCCCTAAATAAATACTATATTACCCCATACCACGCATATTTCCCCCCTAAATTCGGGTGGAAAACCCCTAAGTTGAGAACCTTGCACTCAGTCGATCAATTATCACACAGATAAAATTAGATAATGTCGTATACACTGACATGTGTGTATTTAATACCCAATGACTGAAGTTTCCTTAGTCATTGTTAATACCATACTGAACTGGCGGCTGTCGAGTTATATTTGTATCTATTTAATTACCACCGTTTTGGCGCTGTAGACAGATACGAGTGTCCATGGAACTAAAATTAGTGATGTTCGTAAGTCGACGTGTGCGTTATATCGATCATTAATTATTATTACAGCTAGGTTTAAGGCTGAAGATGACTAGAGATAGTAGTATAAGAAGCTTTCCATCACATTTCTCATATTTACATGCATACATATCTTCACTCTGTATTCCTAATAGGTTAGACAGAGAGGACGGAGTGCCAAGCGTCGCAGTCTTTACATACTTTATTCGCTTCCTCAAATCTCATCATTCTCCTCACGCATTTTCACCTAGGTATGCGAGTGCTTTTGATATTTCTGTCGGCTAACACTGGCTATTTAATCTTCATAAGTCAGCCTTAGTCTTTCTTGGCTTCTTTTACCACTCGCTTGCGCTCTGTAGATTTTCTTCGTCAGTCTTTCATCACTCATTCTTTCTGTATGCCTGAACCTTCTAAGTATTCGTTTCTTCATTTTTACAATAACACTGTCATGCAACCATTTCATACTGCGTACTCTTCATTGCTTATCCTGTCCGCTAGGGTGACACTGCACATATTTGTAAGAGATCGCATTTCTAAAGCATTTATCATACTTTCGCTCGATTTTGTGCATATCCAAGCCTCACTACTGCATATTACAAAAAAATAGAAACACTACTGCAAGTGTTATTCAGGCGGCATTTAAATAAAAAAGAGGTTTGATATCATTAAAAAAATACTCCAATAAATAGCTGGCAGTTTAGTCTACAGGTGTACTACAATTCCAAATTCGAATTTAAATTTTCGAATTTTCATTGAATAAATGACTGTGGAGCTCAATGTGCTGTATGGTAACGACGCAAGCAAGAAGGTGTATCGAATAGAGGGAGAGCGTTTTGCACAGTGCTGCATTGAAGAAAGAGTCTGTTACGGTAGCGGTTCATGGATGGTTTGGGGAGGCATAAGCGCCGATGGAAAAACCGAACTTGCTTTTGTATCTGGACCTCGCTTCCTATCATTAAATGGATCACGTTACATCGAAGATGTCTGGAGCCTCCTGTGGTATCTTACGCACATTTTATTGACGAAGAGTTCATTTTTATGCAGGACAATTCCAGGGCTCATACCGAAGTCGGTATTACGGTAATGGGCTGGCCAGCAAAAAGCCCGGATATGAATCCCATAGAACACCTATGGGATTAATTGAAGAGACGAGTAAAAGCGAGAGATCCTGCTCCGAAGACGCTTGGCCAGCTTAAAACAGCTATACGAGAAGAATGGGAAAACATCTCACAACACAAGGTTGTAACTCTCATCCGTTCCATGAGGAACCGCATAGAAACAGTCATTAGAGCCCGGGGAGGAAATATGAGATACTGAATAACCTTTTTTTAAACATTTTTTTTGTCTTACGTCTTTGTTTCTAACATTTTACAAATTCTTCTCAAAGGGTAAAACCATACCTGTTGAACAAAACACGCTAGCTAAAGAAATTTCATTTTAATTTGAAACATCAATGTTTGTTAAACGATACCTCATAATATTCGAAATTAACTGGTACTGTTTCTTATTTTTGTTTTAGCGTAAAAATTCATAAGACTTATTCAAAACCAAACTTCAGGGGTGTTTCGATTTTTTTGATGAGAAGTATATTTACCCTGCCTACTAATGCGGACAGAGTACTGTTCACTTTATTGCCGTCTGCTACCCGTTTCTCCACATTCAACTCTCACATTCAACATTTTTCATGTATTCAAATCTCACATTTCGTCTGTACCGCAATACCGTTTCCCTTTCAAACACCAGAGCCTTAGTTTTGTTCACATTCATATTCAATCCTTTTGCTTCACATTCTGCTTTCGTACACGTGATTAGTGTCTGCAACTCTGCTTTCACACAGCACAGAAGCACAGCATCGTCATTTCTGGTATTTAATACTGGATAACTCGATCTACGAAATAAAAATCAGTAATAAAAATCTCACATTTAATTTAAAAAATATACAGGTATTAACAGACAGATTTAAATAATTTCCGAATCAAGAAATGCCGTAGGTATACTTTAACTTCGAATACTTTTTTAATTGCGAAGAATCTAACGTTCTTTTATTCTAAAAGTGTCGCCTATCGCAGTGGCGAAGAATTAAGTGGCGAAGAAACTTGTAAAGATTTCATCATGAAAGTAGTAAACTATCGAAATCACCTCTTTGAATTACTAGCAGGTTTTAAACAAAACAAACACAAATTTTGTTGAAGTTCATCACCGTATTGCTAAAATAATAATGCAAATTTTCTGATTACAATCAGATGTTATGAGTATAATTTTAAACAAATTTTGAATAAAAACAACAATTAAATGCAAGTACCGCTGAAATTACGATTTATTCTTCTTATTTTCGTAGCAATTTTTGCATAATACGCATGTGCTCATGTTAAAAAAGTCGAGCTGACACAAATAAATTTAAACTCACTAAGGCTGTTTGCGCTGTAGTGCTCTTTAACACGCGCGTGGCCAAAAGCATTTCAGCGTCAAATGCGTCATACAACTAGAACTAGAGTGACTTAGCGAACCCATGCGGCTAAATTATTAACAAATAGTATTAAAATAGGCAAATGTTTCACGATTGTTTACTCTACCACAGCCACCACCACAACCATAGCCATAACCATTTGCAATGTAAACTTCGATCACAAATAAAGAACTAGATTCACAATCTCCTGTAAAATTTAAACAAATTGTTATACGAATTGACGTATATATTTTTAATATCGTAAAGTATTATCGGCAATATTGTGTTAATCTAAAGTAGAGCTAACTGTCAAACCATAAGGTTATAAAAGCTCATAAGCGATTCTTGCACGACATTGAAACGAAGTTATTTAAATAAAATATTTAAAATGCAATCTTACGTCTCGTGCATAAAATATAATTCAAACAATCTATTTGCGTTACAAAAATGAAATATACATGTTGATTATACTATGCTTTATAAAAAAATGTTAGAAGCAGATTTTAATAAGAAAAATAAAAAATACGAGAATTTGGAGAAATTTATTAATAGACATGTAAATATGAGTAAAATTACAAAATATAAAATTTTAAATCCACCAAAAAAAGATTGGATAAATAAAAACATCATGAACAGTATAAATAGAAGAAATAAAATGTGGAAAGATTTGAAGAGAGACTCGGGAAATCAAAGATTAAAAGAAGAATTTACAAGAGAAAGAAATAAAGTAAACGAAATTATAAAGGTAGCAAAGAAACAATATTATGTTAATGCTTGTGGTAAATGTAAAAATAATCCTAAAATAATGTGGAACCTAATTAATAGTATAGCAAATAACAGATTTAAAAATAGTTGTACTCCCCCAAAACTTATAATAAACTCTAGAATTATTTCTGATGGATTGGAAGTCTGTGAATGCTTCAATGAATATTTTTCATCTATTGGTAATGTTCTGGCTGATAAAATATCACAATCGTTGTACAAACACACTTGTATCACACCAACACACACTCAAACCCATTTACAGAAAACTACGCTTTCGAATTTTAAACCGTGCACTATTGACGAAGTAAATAAAATTATTGATGACTTAAAATTAAATACTAGTGCTGGGATTGATTGCATAAATACAAAAACTATTAAATGTATAAAACCACTTATTATTGACAACTTAGCAAATTGTATAAATAATTGTTTAAAATTTGGCATTTTTCCGGATAGCCTTAAGGTTGCCAAGGTTAGTCCTATTTATAAATCAGGTACAAGAACCGATCCTGGCAATTACCGACCATTTCAGTGTTGCCAGTTATGTCCAAAGTATTCGAAAGAATAATACATACACGTCTGAAAGAATATATTGACAGTAACAGATTATTAAATGATAAACAGTATGGTTTTAGAGCTAAATCAAGTGCACTGTCTGCGACTATTGATTTAATTACTGAAATTAAAAACAACATAGAAAAAAAATGTTGCTGTTGGTGTATTTATTGATTTAAAAAAGCTTTCGATACAGTTAATCATAATCTAATGTTACAAAAACTTAATAATATAGGAGTGACAGAATCAGCATATAAGATTTTAGAATCTTATCTCACAAACAGACATCAAGTAGTCAAGATTGATAATCACGAAAGTAAGCTAATAAAAGTTACTTGTGGAATACCTCAAGGTTCAATACTGGGACCTTTGCTATTTTTAATTTACGTTAATAATATATTTAACATCGAGCTTTCTGGGAAAATTACATAGTATGTTGATGACACTTGCCTTTTTTATTTTGGTCATTCCATACATGATATTATGATAGATGCACAACGAGATTTAAATAAACTACACAAATGGTTTCAGATTAATTTATTAACCATCAATATTTCGAAAACATCTTATATGATCTTCGCTCCTAAAAATAAGAAAATTCCTCAACATAATTTTCTCACCATTAATAACGAAACCATTCGCAAGTCAGAACAAGAAAAATACTTGGGTCTAATACTTGATACTAAATTGACATGGAAGGCTCACATACAACTTTTACAAACGAAAATATCTTCTCTTGTTGGCATGATTCGTAGTATGGCCATTTGTATCCCACGAAATTTAAGTCTCACCATATATAATACTTTAGTAAAACCTCACCTGGAATATTTAATAGAAATCTGGGGCTCTGCATCAAAAACAAATATAAAAGAACTGCAAACACTCCAAAATAAAATAATAAAGACACTATAATAATTACCTCACACCTACACGCATACTTTATGAAAACACATGACTATTTAACATAAAGCAAATATACACTTACAACACGTGCATACTTATTAGAAAAATTCTCACTAATTCAATTCACACTCAGATACACTTTACCATTGAAGACACTAAATACACTTTCAGAAATAAAAACAGCCTTAGGTTGAACACACCAAGAACAGAATATGGTAAAAAAAACATCATGTTTGAGGGAGTACAATTATATAACGCCTTGCCTGAAGTTATTAAGGATTCGGTAACTTTAGCCACATTTAAACACCAACTTAAGAAGCATTTAGAAAAATCACACTGATGCTATTAATTGGGTATCTTTAGACTGCGTCTGCCATTGTCATCACTCTGGTCAAATGCATATTTGTAAAATCATGCTGTATATTAAATTTTCTCATTTTAAGTGAATGTAACATATTCTTATGAGAAATAAAAATATCTTTAATCCGAAGACAAATATTGTCAGGGAATATTTAAAAATATGATTACGAATTTAATAAAAAAGCGCTATGTGACGTTATTACTATAATGAAATAATGAACACTTAAATAATATTATTTATTTATTAACCGAAAATAAGAATTCGCGTCTTTTTTTAGCGTTCTAGATGTGTTATTTTTGCAATTTTTGAAGGAGCACTTTGACATGTTCGCTGTTAGCGTTTTCGAATACCATTAAAACAGAAGTGCGCCCAAATACACATGTGAGCGCACATTTGGTTCGGACATTTTTGGAGCGTTGATTGTGTATCTAGTTTTTTATTTGTGATCGAAGAATCTAAATCTAGTTAATTCTTGTGACACTCGCTGACGGCGCTTCAAATTGGCACACAAATTTATGGTACCTGTCGTTTGCTTAATAAGGCCTGTCTAGTAATATATACAAATACATGTCAGTGGTCTTCTTCTTCTTCTCTTTTATGTATTGGTAACTCGTTTCATACTTATTAGAAACATTTCTGCCATTCTCACATAAAAAAGATGTATCCATAGAGAAATATAATGCTATCGGCTACGACTATCGTTGTATCTCTATGGTAACTTTATGTCTGTTTTCTTGTTACTTAGTAGTCCCTAACACTCCAATAAAGTGATATGCTTTACTGGAGTCAAAAAGGAGTATTTATTTTAGAAGAATGCGAAAACTTCAGTTGCACATATTTATTCAAACTTGCCAGTTTCTAACACTTGTACAGAACTTTAACGCTCAATATACTTACTATCACTTTTGTACCTTAAAACTCCCAAAAACGCAAAAAACAGAAAATTAAATGCAAACTTCGCTTCTCCCGTTCCCGCCAAAAGTCAGGGATTGGTTAGAGTGGTTGGATACAACATGATGCGATGCATGAACGGAGCTCCTAAAAATATATCTAATTTGATAAGCGGAAATAAATATCGAAAATCGATATATCGAGATTAAAAATACCACCGATATAATATATTGATTACATTTTATAAAAATATCGATATTTCGATATATCGATACTTTGTGTGCAATTCTACTTGTCATTTGTCATTTTTGTGGTGCATCGGTTATCGTATATCCTCACTTTTCATGAATAATTAAATTGTAATAAAACGGGGTCGGCAGACTTGTGGCCGCATGTAACTCCAAGAATAATAACTATGGCTATGTCAAAAGGATTCAAAGTCCTTGAGAAATCTGCGCCACCTAATCCATACAGTATAATTCTTCAGCACCGAAATAAAGACAATGCGCTTCTGTTCGAGTCTCAAGCAGTAGTCTCGTTGTCTTCTCAGGAAACGGAAACACTTAGGAGACAATACCAAAAAATCGCCGATGCTTATGGATGTTTAGGTGTGCTTCAGCTGAATTCTGGTGAAAGCTGCTTGCTATATCTCGTCCTCGTCACGGGCTGTTGCTCCGTCGGTAAGGTCGGTGACGTAGAAGTCTTCAAAATAACACAAACACAATTCCTGCCATTGTTTTATCAAATGCAAGGTGAAGACAAAGTTTCAGAGGTGAGAAAATTACTAAATTCTGGTACTTTTTACTTTTCATGGAACTCGGGTAAAATCAATGATAATCTTTTTGATTTAACTCTATGTGCTCAAAGGAAAAGTAAGGGAACTATTTCAGATAATAGGTTCTTTTGGAACAGAACATTGTTTATTCATTTAATTAGATATGGCATAGACTGTGATGATTGGCTCACGAGGTCTATGTGTGGTGCTGTTGAGATTCGCACTATCTATGTAGGCCATCGTCAAGCCAGAGCTGTGTTAGTATCACGCCTCAGCTGTGAAAGGGCAGGAACTCGTTTTAATGTTAGAGGTTGTAACGATGATGGTAATGTGGCCAACTTTGTAGAAACAGAACAAGCTATCTATATAGATGACTCAGTGGCATCTTATATTCAAACTAGAGGCTCAGTGCCTTTGTTTTGGGAACAACCTGGAATCCAAGTAGGTTCTCATAAAGTAAAAATGTCTAGAGGATATGATGCATCCACTAGTGCTTGTGAAAGACATTTTTCTCAACTTAAACGCAACTATGGCTCTATAATTGTGGTGAACCTTTTAGGATCTAGTCTAATAGGTGGTAGTGAAGGTGAAGCAACACTCAGTCAAGCTTTCCAAAAACATCTCAATGAATCTGCACATTCTGATGTCACACAAATAATTTTTGATTATCATCAGGAAGTAAGAGCTGGTTCAATAGATACGGCGTTGGTAAAATTCAAGAAAATAATAGAGAAATATTATGATGACATTGGAATTTTCAGCGCTAAAGATGCTGATATTTATAATATTCAAAAAGGTGTTATTCGCACCAACTGCTTAGATTGCTTAGATAGAACAAATTCTATACAGACATTTATTGGACTAGAAATGCTAGCTGTTCAGCTTATACTGTTACAATGTATTGATAAGAAACAAAACGTAAATCGGTTTGAAGAAGTTTTCAGACAGATGTGGGTTAATAATGGTAATGAAGTATCTAAAATTTATGCTGGAACTGGTGCAATTCAAGGTGGCTCTAAGTTAATGGATGGTGCAAGATCAGCTGCTCGGACTATACAGAATAACTTGTTAGATAATTCAAAACAAGAAGCAATTGATATATTACTTCTTGGTTCAACATTAAATTCAGAACTTTCAGATCGTACCAGGATATTACTACCATCGAACATATTACATACAGCTACGCCAGTGCTTAGGGAAATGTGTCGCCGTGCCAATGAATACACTCAGCCAACCAGTGTACGCATTACCATAGGAACTTACAATGTAAATGGAGGAAAACATTTTAGAAGTGTGGCATATAAAGATGTGTCATTAGCTGATTGGTTATTAGACTGCACAAACTCCTCGTTGGTTAATACTGTGAATGGAAAAGATAATCCCTCTGACATTTTTGCTATTGGCTTTGAGGAAATTGTAGATTTAAATGCTAGTAACATTATGGCTGCTAGTTCTGATAATGCTAAAGCATGGAGTGAGGAATTAGAGAAGGTTTTATGTAGAGATGCTCCCTATACGCTCCTTTCAAGTCACCAGTTAGTCGGCGTATGTCTGTTTGTATTCGTTAGAAAAGATCTGATTCCTCATATAAGAGATGTTGCTTTAGATTCTGTCAAAACTGGTCTTGGAGGTGCAACAGGTAATAAAGGCGCCGTTGCCATACGTTTGGTCTTATACGGAACATCACTGTGTTTCGTATGTGCTCACTTTGCTGCTGGTCAGTCTCAAGTTAATGAGCGCAATGCAGACTATACTGAAATAACAAGAAAAGTAGCATTTCCCATGGGTCGATCTCTGTATTCTCATGATTATGTATTTTGGTGCGGTGATTTCAATTATCGCGTTGATTTAGATAAAGATGAAATTCGTTTATTGGTATCTCAGAATAACTTACAAAGAATATTGGAACAGGATCAACTTCTTCGTCAAAAATCTCAAGATTTAGTGTTCAAAAATTGTTTTGAGGGAGAGATCACCTTTCCTCCCACATATAAATATGATCTGTTTAGTGATGACTATGATACCAGTGAAAAATGTCGGGCTCCAGCGTGGACGGACCGTATTTTATGGAGAAGTCGAAAACATACTATCGACCCAGAAACTACATCAGAATTAGCAGCAGGAAAATTACTTCACTATGGTCGTGCGGAGTTGAAACAAAGTGATCACAGACCTGTTATAGCAATATTAGAGATAGAAGTATTGCAGGTTAGTTACACGAAGTGTATGGAAGTGTTTTACGACGTTGTTAAAGACCTTGGCCCCCCGGACGCGAGCATTATTGTTCAGCCTATGGAGGAAATAAACAATGATGAATCAGTATTTGACGACAGTGTTATGGCAGCTGTGTTGCAAGAATTAGCAACTATAGGTGAAGTAACACTTGTACGTTTTGTTGACGATCATACGTTGAGTATTACCTTCCGAGATGGTCAACACGCTTTAGCTGCATCCCAAAAGGGTCATATATCAGCTTGTTCGATTCCATTACGTGTAACACTGAAGTGTCCAAATTGGGTTGATATAGTAAAAGCAGAGATAAACTTATGTTCAAATAATACAGTACCACTATTTGGTGAGATTCAACCTGAAAGACCGCTAAGATCAGCTCCACCGACACCGCGTAGACAGCAACCTAGTAGACCACCGGCACCTTCACCCACGCCATTGGTCCCCTCAAGGGCATCATCCGCGGGACCCGCGCGACCTCCACCACCGAGACCTGCGCCTCTGCCGCCTAACAGTGTCACGGACGGTAAAAACAACACATCCCCAACAATGTCCCCTCTAGCAGAAAATATCCCTCCACCTACTTGTGCCCCACCGCCGCCTCCTCCGAGCAGCACTCCCCCTCTTGTAGGTCCTCCTCCGCCAGTACCCGCAAGACAAGGGGCACCACCTCCCTTGCCTGCACGTCCACGACCAGTAACATAAGTATCATAATTTTTTTTTATTCAAATTATTTATTTTATGTAAGCATTTAATTAGGTCGTAATAGGCGGAGAGCTCATGACAAAAAACTGCAAGTTTTGTAATGAGTAATTATATTCCAATATGATGTAGTATTAAGGGTGTATGCAAGTCAGCACCCTCTCCTTAAAAGTATGGTAAATTATTATATGCCCACAAACGTTTCGTATTAGTTGAAAATGAGTGCTAAACTAATTTATAAAAAAACGACCAACTGCGTGTCAGACTACGCACAGTGAAGGTTTCCGTAGTCGTAACTTACAATATTCACTTAATCAGCAAAAAAAATAAGAACTTTAAAAAAATTAAAACGAAGTTATTTCCGAGGTCACAGGCGTTTTTCCGAAAATATTCCTTATCTCTACCCAACATGTCAAATTAATTTTCGTTGTGTTTTTGAGTTCCAATACCTTGTATTTTTTCAGAATTTTCTACCCTATTGTTGACAATGAAAGGGGTCGCATTATTTACCACTAGAAACGTACGTAGGTACATTACATCAACTATTGACTTTAGTAAAAAAGTTGTCATTTTTGAAGATCTCTATAATGATAATAAGAAAACAGTGCACATAAGCACGCGCACTAGTTTTATAGTTATATAGTTTATCACTCAACTACGTGTACCTAGGTACCACCCTCAATTTAATTTTTTCGTGAGTTTACTACATTGTTTTATAAAAACTCATAGAATACACGTAACTATAAAATTTTTCTACATAGCTTTAATAGTCTCCGAGTAAAATGGTTGTGACATACGGACATACATGTATACATGACGAAATTATAAGTTTTATCGTCATTTGGCTACGGACCCCTAAAAACGTGAGATAGTGGTCGGACTGCTGCATGGTTGTTTGTTGCAGAACGCGAAAAATCAACACGTCGCAGAATAAGTTTGGTACAGGAGTTATGTAATGACCGTTTTTTCTTTAATATTGTGTAGTAATTAATTACTTAGTACATATACGCACCCTTAATACTACATTATTGGAATGTGAGCCAATACAAAACTTGCTATTTTTTGTGCCAAACTCTGACTATAATATATATATATATGTATACATATATTATGTATAATATATTGTATACTGTCTATTGTTTTTCCATGTAGTAATTGATTAATTTAGCGTCATTAGTATTTTTTATTTGATGGGAGAAGAAAAGATCTATTACTATTAATTAATTTACAAGGGATGGTAAGTGAATAGTTCGGAATTATGCTCGATTATAATTGAAAATAATGGTGGGGGTGGGTTTACCTATCGCAGCCCATCATCATTCGTTTTACTTGCTTATGTTGGCTGATTTAAAGTTGGAAAAATACCACAGAATAGAGTGGGTTTATTTGTATATTCATCTGTTATTATAATGTGTACCTAGTGGCTAGTGCCTATTTTTTATAGGCTTCTTCCTCATAATAGCTCGCTTAAAACAGTATAGGTAATAAACAAGTATGTCACACAAAATTGTTTTGCTTTGTTTTGTATCTTTTCTTCTCAATGGCGACATAATAGTTGTATTTAAAGTTAGTGTACATTTAGGTAAAAATAAATCGTAAATATTTAACGAAACATTTACTTGTTATATTATTATTTACATAGTATGTAGTAGGACCGAGGGCTATCACGGGCACTTAGGGATGAAACCTTAAAATGTAGGTAAGTTGTGTTTGGTTTAAATCAATTGTTTGAATATTAAATCTTATACTTATGGACCACCCTAAGCAAAACTGATGAAGCAGAATTTTCTCGTTATCTGAACAGTAAAAAACGTTAACTATGCAAAGATTATAAATGATGTTATCGCTAGTATTATTTCTCTAAAAATATTCTAATATCTTTGCCTTTAGTTAAACGCAATAATTTATTAAATTAATTGGCAAGATCTCTGTTATTATTATTGTGTATATTTAGATCTCATAAGCGAACAATATAGGTATAAATAATGCAGCGAATTACTTGCTAGTAAATAATAAAAGTTTACAGGTTTAATCTATAATAAATAATCGTATGTAATGGCAGTGTGCTTTGCATATCTTTAACTTCTATGACTTTTACAAGACTTTTACATGTTCGCATCGAAAACTGTGTAGCAGGTAGGTAGGTACTCGTAATAGCTTGATTAATTATATTCGTCGCCGACGTTATGTAGATATCTAAGGTAGATAGTAATACGTATGTACTTTTACATCCATTTTATTATCAGATCATCTACATGTTATGTGGTATAGTGGTAGCAATAGAAATAATGTGCAATTACATTCTAGTTATTTGATGACACATTTCATTAATTTCGTTTAATTGTAAATTAATTTTTTAAGTTTTTTTTAAAAAGCTTAGAGCTCTAATTTTCTCGTTTGTCCTATGTAAAAACGAATTTATTTAATGATTTTATTTTTATTTTAGATATCAAATCAATTTAATTATTGAAGAGTACATACAGGTACTAAAAAGTAAAAATAACTTTCAAACTTCAAAATAAAGTTTCACATAGGTAAGGTACATAGAATGACATAGATGATAATGTAACGATTATAATCGACTCATTTATACAACACACACTGTAATATGGTGATAATGCGTGAGATGATAATAATGGATAATACATACCTATCTTACACATTATGAGCATATAATATAGTCCGTTTCAAATGTATTTACCAAAAAGGGTAAAAAATAGTATAAAATACTTATATGTGTATGTTAATGTGTTTTGTTTAAAGTAAATGCAATTATAAATCTTATTTACCTTTCTGCTAAATTGGTTAAAAGCGGACTTTGGCATACAAGTGTTCAGTGTTCGAAAGATAATTTTTACTTTTTAGAAACTTTTAAAAATAGGTAAATTTTTTTTTTAAATTATTTAAGACTACATGATCTAAATTTTAGGATACCATGAACTAGATATTTTTATCTGTATATCACTACATTCTACTATTCTCTCATTTTTATCAATTGAGATAAAATTAATTATACGCTCCGCATTGGTGATTGACATCCCCCTAACAGAAATCCCGATCAATAAAGTTTACAACCAACGTTGCAAAAAATACTTATTTATTCTAATTACTAGTTTCGAAGTTACATATTAGGCAAAAGATTAACATTGAATAATAAATGTATAACGTCACGCCATTTCTCATTCGAGGTGGACAGAGCGATGCGTAAAAAATCACGCCTTGAGACGCCGACGTTTAGCAACAAGGCTTAGATATTCGAGGCCAAAGCGAAACCAGACAGTAACAGATTAAAAGATTAACGATATCTTTTAACGTAAAGAAGCTCTTAGCACACCATACGCATTTACCATAGCATGAATTTAAAAAGAATGAGTATTTGGAATTGTACACTTCACCTGAGATTTTAGATCTATTTTTTATTACGTATCTCTAAATTGCCTTTTGCTCAATATTACCACCCTTAATGTTTGATGTAATGAAGCTAAGAGTCTCAAACCCAGTTCTAGAGTTCCAGTCCTAGAGGAATCATTAGAAGATTTCAACTCAATTAGTTGAATTTTTAAAAGCAGTCAAAAATTTTTGATTATTTAATTTTATATAATTTATTGGTGGCTGTGTCTCGCATTTTATAGATATATATTTTTTATAATTTCTGTAATTTTCTTATTTAGTGTTATTTTGTTTTTATACTTACCTGTTTTTCTTTTATAATACCTATTATATTGTAATTATATAAAATACATTGTTGCACAGTTGTTAACATTGATAAAAATGTAATCCAATGTTACGCCCAATGTTGTATAATTGGTACCTGATACTTGATTACTTTACAAACATTTATACCTATGCTCTATTTTTTCCGATACAATACATACCCCCAGATATCATGTTTTGTTATCGTGGTATTGGTACCTATAATTTTGTATTAAATAGTCTTTATTGAAATAATGTGAATGTGTATTTATAGTTAGTATTTTAGATAAATATTCTGATGTTCATGTTGCATATTTATTATTTACATATATTATTGTGAAATATAGAATGTTTAAACAGCATTTTTTGTTTAAATGTATATTATACTCGTAATTTACATACACCAACCTTAGTAACATCTAACATTTAAGAGTCCGCTATGCAGACTTTGGTGTTTGGTGACCTGGATCCACTGATTTATCCCGGATCTCGATATCTAAGAAGAGTGAGTTAGATATTTTAATATCTACAACTTCAACTTTTTATCTTGAAATCCTTAAGCGTGGAAACATGATTGGATAAAAAAATGTTGATGAAAAAATCCAGAAAAAGCGCTGTTTTGCACAAAGATTCAGTTGCATCTCCGAAATTCTACAGAATTTTAAAATGATTTTTACTAAAATGGATAGGTAATTATAATATGTCATATCTCTGAAACCAGTTTTTTAATTGGTAATATAGTTTTCTTGCAAGTTACAATTACGTGCAAAAACAAATGTTGAGATTTCTCAGCGCTAAAATATGAGTACTTAAACCGCAACTACGAAAATCAACTTTATTGTTATCGCTATAGGGCGCGGGGGTAATGAACGAATTCGGTTGCGTAAGGCTGCACAGGTGGACTCTTAACCCATTTGTAGCCTAACAACAATGGCCAGCATAAATTTTGAAAATTCTTTATTTAGTTGTAATAGTAATACAATGTGAAACAACAAAATAATAAAAAAAAAGTCCAAAATGATATTTTTCAGGATATTATAGGAGTGTACCTAAATTGGCACAATTGCCACTTTAGAGTGAACATTTGTGAAATGGGGTTTCTCAATGTAAAGTGTTTTTTTGCATTTTTTGTGACCACGGCTTCTGTTATGGCAAATAATACAACAAGCACGTTTTGGAAGCTTTTCAAGAATATGAACATTGCCGTCTAGCATCAAATCCTCTGAGTTCATTGAACGAAATAAAATTCGGCTGTACCGTCGAAGTAATATTGATCCATGGTGTCTTCTTCAGCATATAAGTACATATTTGCCACACATAATGATATGCTCATATTAAGTGAATAAGATCCGCCACCATTTCTTTCCATGCATACCAATTCGCAACTCTCTGTAGCGATATTGAATGGTCCATTTCTTTTACTTCCATGTCCTTGTCATTTTGGAAGAAATGTGTAATCTTCATTCATATCAGATTTATCTTTTATTTTTGAGCACCATCTTTTTAGTTTCTACTGGCTCGTATTTCGATTATTTTGACTCACGTACAACTTGCTAAAGTTTACAATAAAAACTTCTTTGTAAAATCATTTCAAATGTTTGAAAAGGCGTGAAGTCTTTAAATGCTTATTTCACACGATTTTCTTACAGTCGTCAGATTCTGCGTAAGTCTTCGAATACTTTGGAGTAAACTTTTGCCAAACCAGAAGTTTCAATGCTGATCGATTTGGTGCAATACTAATGTATTCTGAATAGCCCTTTTGACAGCCTGCGGCTCATGATCACTGCTAGTTTTAGACACCGAAAGAGTACCAACATTATGAACAAATACTTTGATATTTCCAGAAACGTAATTGTCGCTTTTTCTCAAACGCTTGTCGAGTCTTAACGTCACCAAAATCTTCTTCTTCATCGGTGACAACGCCAGGCTCTGGTAAAATTTCGTCTAAAAAAACATAAATCAACGTCCTGTCTTCTACGATCGCATTTATAGCTTCTTCTAATTCTTGAAAGACATTGCTAGCTCTATAACCTCATTTGCGATTCATTTTGATAATTTAGAAAGTGAATAAACATACTAAAGTGTAGTATGTTAGTTGTACCCAAATTGTCAATAATATTTTGAGTGTTACAGAATTTTATAGGTTTAGTATAACTGAAAATGTATCTAAATGTTTAGTTATTAATTGAATTTGATATAATAACTAATATAATAAATATATAAAATAAATAATATAATAAGATAATAAAGAATTCATGATGATCTATACGTTCCACGCCTGTTTTAATAATGAAATTCACTTCATTATTACTAAAAAATTACTAATTGCAACTAAATTCTTTTAAATCATATTAAATCACTGTTATTTCAACTACTCAAAAATGTAATAATATATTACCTAACTGTCGTCAACGTCTTTTTTGTAAACCTTTAAAAATTAAGTGTTCCCAAATTGGCACGACGGGCAAGACTTGATTAACGCAATTTAAGCAATTATGTATATGTAGGTATATGTATATATATATTTTTTATTATCAATCACCATTGACCCTCTGACATGACGAGTCCTCTTTTTTTTTAATATATCCTTTCGTCCTTACTATTACCTTTCATTTACATATATACATTAGGCTATTAAGTATTAACATTGCTAGTCTTTACAATGATCTCTTCCTTAGTCTTGTTCTTGATCTATTTACATTTTATTTTCTATTCATACAATTATGTATAAGTGTACAACATATTCCTTGTAAGTTATGTTTAGACTTGTTTACAACATAAATATTTTAAATAGGGGCGAAATTTCTGAGGAAAATGTGAAAATAGGAGTGGTCAAAAATAAAAGCAAAATTTTATTGACCTTGCTTTACTGCAATTAGAACAGTAGGATAACTATTATTAACACAGTTAACTAATACATAAATACAGTAACATTCAAATTTTTACTGTTTTTTTGGTACAGCATGTGAATATATGGTGTGTCCAACACCAACAAGGCCCAAGATGCAGAGAGCCATAGTGAAACGATAAAGGATAGCATCCAAAGGTCCACCTTTCAGGAACACTGGAACATCATTGTCTTTCTGAAATAATAAACGCAGCCGTGTTAGTTACAGGAATTGATTTAGTATCCATTCACACAGACCACGTTGGAGAGCATCAGATGCTTGTTTTTTCAAATAGACTTCAAATAGCTTTCGTAGTCGACCCCCGCACATGGCAAGAGTAAAGCATTTATTTATATTGAATTTGATCTCTTTCTAAAAGAATATTAACAATTTCGTTATTTCATTACCGATAATTTTCCATATATAATTCTTTCGCTTAAACGTCACCCACCATTCTAACATTATTATCAAAATATATCCCACCATTCTTACATTATTATCAAAATATAGAAGTGTAAATAAGTTTCCATATCTTTATAGGTAAATATAATTCATCTGTACATGTGTTTGTCACTGAACTCCTCCTAAACGGCTGAACCGATATTAATTAAATTTTGTGTGTGTTTGTGTTTAGATACACAACTACCTTGGATGGTTTAGATACACAATTGGATCCGCACGCTTATTACCTAACTTGCACTCAACACACGACAACCAAATATCGCGCGATATCTGCTGTCAAAACGAGAATTTGTAGTGTCGCTATATCCACCGTGAAAAGTGCATTTTACGGTCATGGCGCAATAGACACATAATCGTCATACATTATATCAATTTTTTACATGTATTTTTTATTACAAATAGTCACTGGTCGCGCAATGATCACGTGGCTCTCGCTGTCTGCAAATCTTTAGGTAATAACCCCGCCGGTAGTAGGCGCTGCAATCGCGTTCTAGGCTGTTTTTTTTAATTTCTTAATCCGCTAATAGCGGGAAGGAAGTTTGTCGGGTCCGCTAGTTGTGAATAAATAAACAATACATGTCTGTGTACATAACTATACCATCGCTCAGTCAGTTTGGTTAGATCATCTAGGCACTATAAATATTTACTTTAACATAAATTTCAGAAAAAAGTCATAAATTACTATGGCTTGAGTAATGCGACTATGTATACCCAAATCAGCCTAAGGAGAGTTTTGACTCGGGAGCTTCACCATAAAAGCTATGGCAAAGAGTGCACGCCTTCGCACCAATGAACCAGATACCAACAGATCTCAATCAAATTTTCACGTTCGGTTAAACATGTGGACACTGTGAGTGTTGTGTGTAGGTATCCTAAAAACTATTTACAAATATCGGGGGTAGATGATAAAACTTTTATCTCGGACACAGAGTGAAACTTGCTGCTGTGACAGTTTGCTTGAGATCACGCCACGGCCAATACCACTCGGTCGAAACATCAAGCCAAAATAAAAGGTAATTGCAATAATTTTCTGTTATGGAATCTATCAAATTTATTTCAAAACAAAACCCCTATAATGCCTTTTTCATCTATTTGTCCAATAATAATTAAATAATGCAATAAAAAAATTTTAATTAGTGATTACGAGTTTGTTCTTTGGGTTTGGTTTAAATTGTTAGATGTAAAAAGTGGTATCTTGTGCAATGCATCATTGGGTATAAACAAGTGAATTATAATATTGTTTTGAGCATGGTCAAGCTAGCGGTCGCACCAATTACACTCCCCCCCCGTCTTCACAGCAATTTGTTTTCCCTTTTAGGAGAAAACCCCTAAGTTAATTACAATGGTGTAGCAACTATATAATATGTATCCCATAAGCTTGACTTAACTGTGGTTGCTGGACATGAAAATGTAAAGTCCATTTTGATATTTTTAGCAACACTATTTGTCTAATCTGACATTTTATTAATAAAAACAAGTTATGATAGTTAAATAACATGAGGTATTGACATTTCTTAGTTTACATAAACGTATAGGTAGTTAAATGTATATAATGATAATTT
Organism: Zeuzera pyrina; assembly: GCA_907165235.1. Classification (NCBI taxonomy): domain Eukaryota; kingdom Metazoa; phylum Arthropoda; class Insecta; order Lepidoptera; family Cossidae; genus Zeuzera; species Zeuzera pyrina. The sequence goes on along the minus strand of OU015625.1, from coordinate 17,272,778 downwards.
GAAAGCTCAGATTTTATGCACTAAAAGTATAAAAAAATGTAGGCAAACCAGATATACATAAAATTTTGGCCAGACGAGACTGGAAAAGCTAAAACCCATTAGATCTAACTGTAGTATAATGTAAGGATCGTAAGACATAAGAAACCAAAAAATGAATTATTACCTGAAATAGTTCTTGATTCTTGCGGATATTCTCCGGTACAGGTGGATATGGAATGTTGGTGCCCGGCATAAGGTTTCTCTTTCCAGTACTGCAAGATTCAGTGACCGTCGAAAGATGAGCCGTGTTGTACTGGATAGTCGGCGGTTCAATCCTTTGGACAGCAATTGGTGCCTATAAGGGTAATAAAAGATAAGATTTTAGGGAGTGGATTATTTCTATTATATAAATCACACTTACAACTGGAAATAGAGGACTCTGCAAATGTGTGGCACTGATGAGCCTGCCCGTTACTCTATTAAGTTGATGATACATGTTGATACTTATTTAAAATTAAGAAAAGCAAGCTATTTTAATTCTTTAGAAGTGTTACGAAACAAGTACCAGAACAAGTACCTAGTACCTAAACCACAGATCACTAATATTTGTCAGTAGACGGACACCTACACTAATGTAAAATATAAATTTTAGAAATCGAACGCAAAATAAAAACGACTTTAAATCTTAGCAATACAGGTCACAACAGCCGCTAATCATAATTTGGTTGAAACTGCATTTTAACACTAATTGCACAAGCATAATTATCTACTTTCTTAAGTTGGCTGTATTGAGCACGTGCCGAACTCTACTTGCTATTCTGTTTCCATATATTTCATAGTACTCTGTGATCATGACCAATATGGTGTCTACTTTTACATTTCTTATTCACAAAAATGTTTTAGTTTGATTTTTACGTATGTTTTAGACTATTTGTTCAAGGTGTACGTATCCATAGATTCTCAGCGTTATCGTGTTTCACGACCGCTCTTAATCTTACGCATGTCTTATGTCCTTACACGTCACAACGTGCCTCACAACTCGCAACAAAACTTTGTAATTTAAGGTGGTATCACACGATGCATTTAGATGCAAGCAAAGATGATGTCGTAGTGGCAAATAAGTTATAGTTGCAAACTAAACGCTAAAAAATAATCGCTATTTACGTATTGATACGTACACATGTCGCGCACTTAGACACTTGCATGAAATGCATGAAATCTTCAAACTGCACACGTTTTAATGCATAGTCAAATCAACGAATGCATTTAAGCGTTTGCTGCACCTGTGTCCGCCTTTATTTTTCTTATTAGTATTACTAGCTAATAGTCCGCGCCCCTCTCCTTTCATACTCCTTCACCCGTATGCACCCTCAGTTAGCCGCAAGTATCCGTGTGTAACACGTGTGTTGCATGCGCTCGCGCCGTGCCGCCGCCGGCTACGTAAAAACGCCGTACCAGTAGAGTGATAGTTAATACTCATATGTGATAATGTGCCATTACGAGAGTGGTAGAGTTCTACCAGCAGCTAGGCAGCGGTATCCTGAACTGTTTGGCCATTTGCGGCCTGTACCAGCAGAGTGAACAATTCTTGGGGCTGTTCAACGAATGCGAGAAGGTTGTTTTCGTACTCTATCTGTCGACACTGGCAGGCTGGCAGGCATAAGTTGATTCAATTTTTTAAGCATGCCATTTTATTTTATCAATTTATAACCTACCACAAATTGCTGAATGCACTTTAATTTATTTTTTAAACTGATAAAATAAAATGCCAATCCAAAGCCTGAGTAAATGTGATGGGAAAAATGGAATCGTAGTTGTAGAATACAATGCGGTAATATTATGCGCTGACTGGGCGCGCGGCGCGTGGCGGGTGGCGGCGGGCGGGACGACGCGCGCAACGCGCGCTGTAGCACGTTGGCGTGCAAATGCGTGTGGGTGAGGCGCGCGTCACTAACAACCATGGAGTCCCTTTGCTTACTTCAATTATTATTTTTTTGTAAAGAAACAAATTTAGTTAAGAATTTAGTGTTTATTTTAGTTTTATTCTGTAGCTATATTAATAGCGATGCAAACCCTGAAAGGACGTTAACTAATATTTTAACACATTATATAATAAATAAATAAAAATATGTTGACAGTTTTTCATTAATTTTTTTTAAATAATAATATGAAATTCATTGGGGGGTGGGTACATAGCAAATATAGATAACGATGTAATTGCACAGCACTACTATCGATAATCAGGTGGACATCAATAATTTTCTGTTGGTTGGTACACGTAATTTTTGTTTTTCCGTCGTGGTATTAACTTAATCACTGGTTTAACATCACTGACAGAAATTGTTCTCAGTGCCGTGTCATAAACGGTGTTGAATTGTTCTGTGGATTATAATCTCTTTCGTATTTGTAGTAAACTTCGACCATGTACTTATCATTCGATACGTCTTTGGATCAATGATTAAGGTTTGGATACGTCCATGACTTCGACACTTTTCAACTATTTATAAATGCTATTAATAATGAGTACACTGTATCATTATTAATGACACACACAGTGTACTTAATTCTTAGTTCAAACTTCAAACCATGGACGTATCACTAATTCAAACATATTTCTTACAATTCAATTGGTCAATCTATTGTCTAATCAAAACGATAACTGTATCCTGTATCTAAAGGTAACATATTCTTACTAATTTGTGGTCCACACATTAAGCTGACTGAGTAGTGTCGAACTCGAACCGATTAAAAAAACCCCTCTTTGCTAGTCCTAGTGGCTTTTACAGCGTCGCGTTGGGGCGAGCGCTAAAGGCGCCCTGCTAGATGGTCGACCGCCTGAGGGTTCCTCCAGCCGAGGGATACCTCGTATGGAGAGCGGACCTCGAGCTCAAGGCGTCGCCAAGGGAGCTTTCCGCACGTTCGTGCATCTTAACGGACTTTCTACTCGGGTGAGGGCCCGGACTTCCTACTCTGGTGTAGCGTACCCGGCCGGCAAGATGGCTGAAGGCCGGTTGTGCAGGCGTGTAGTACTACGTGATCGAGCTTCTAAACGTGAGACTCTACGGGTGTTGCGTGTGACGTCGGCGCTTCCGCCGGTGGAGGCGGTGCGGTCGTAATGTGTAAGTGGGTATGTTCGAGTTCGAACGTGTAATGTCGTCGTCGCTGTCGCCTAACACATGTATAAGCCTTCGATAGCGTTTGCGGACGCGGGGCTCGGGTTCTGGATCTGTTGACAATCTGGCTGGTATTTATATACCAATGAACAAACAACAGATGACGTAGTGAGAGTGATACATGTGTTTCATTGTACTAACGACTTGTTTCGAAATAAATTGTTTGTGTAAAATAATGAACAATCTCTCACAAGTATGCGAAGGCAATTATGCCTTCGCGATATTAATTATTAATTAAAAATATTAATTTTTTATCAATTATGTACAAGGCAAGTGCAAATTAGAATATTCTAAATTACAAACGAAATAAATTTTTGAAAAAAGATATGGAAATAATAATAAAATAATTATCCATCATTCTGTCTAATCGGCAGACAATTCTAAATCTAAAAGAAGACGTTTCACGAATGTATGGAGCCCCGTCTTGCACTTTGTACATTTATAATTTAGAAACTTTAATATTAAATAAAAGTGTTTTAATTATGGTTTCGGTATATATTAGCCTAGTTCTTTCGTACAAAAGTATTATATGCACATATCATAGGCAACACCTTACCTAAACAAGATGGCGTCAATGACATATTTGACGTATTCCACTTTTAATAGTTAATTAATAGTACTCTTTGTAACAAATTATATTGCAGGTTTTAACAGTTGAAACCTATTTAAAATATCAAACAGTGGCCTGTTCACAGTTTGAACATATTATCCACACTGCAGTTTAGGGTATAAAAAAATTAAAAAGAAATGAAATCTTTGACGCCTCGTTAAACAGATCAACCAAATCAACTGTTCTTTTGAGAAATGCCATATAGCGACAACAAATGTTAAGCCAACATATTAAATAAGTTCTATTTTATTAATCTTGGTAAATAATATGGGTAAACTATAAGTAGGTACTTAATAAAAAAATAACCCCGTTTGAGGAACAGATCAAAGTTAAGCGAAATTAGAAATAAACACGCCTTTTTTGATATATGCAGTTCTAGTATGAATTGTAGACATTTTTAGTCAGCACATCAAAGATGGTGTTGTATTTTATTAAGCTTGGTAATATGAATAGTGATAAAAAAAATAACCTGAACATTTAAATATGCGATAGTAGCGCCAAAACGAAATACATAACAAATACGGTAAAGCGACTGTCGCATCTGTAGCTTGCTACAAATGCTTAATCTGTGCTCCATAGTTTTTGACAGCGTTTTGACTGTTTTGACCCGTGACGTTCGCGACGTTCAAAGTATATTCATACATCACAACTCGAAGACATTTTCAACTACACATGTTTTTAACAAAACAAAAATAGTTCGCTGAAAGCTCTTTGTAAGTAGGTATTTTTGTTTATTAAAGAACAAATTAATGGATGAGATTTTTTTATCATTATTTTGTTAATAATACACCTACATATCACATGAGTTTGATAGTAAATTGAGTAATTCGCATTTAGTTTTGGAACGAACTCGTTGTGGCGTACTTGTCCGTATAGCCCTGTTAAATAATAAAATATTGCTCTTGTACTAAAAATATGTAATAAAATTTGCAATTTGACTATTTTTCTAACAATCTTTAGATATTTCCTCGATTTTCTAAATAGCGTACAAAACGCGAGCCGAAAAGCTAACATCTCCTTTGTAATATATATTTGGCTGAATTCATGGATAAAGTTTTTGAACGGAATATCGCCATATTTCTTTTAGACTTGATTTTTGACAGTTCGTTTTCTTTTCGTTGATCACGTTGTTCATAGAGGTGAGTTTACTTTTTGTAAATTGTAATTTATAGTTTTATTAACCTATCTACAGGTTTATTTTACTAAGAAAACAATCTTCATATTACATTTTAAACAAAGGACTTTTTGCAAAGTGGGATCTTGTCATATTCGAAATTTAAAATATAACCGCGTGGCGTATGTCATATTCATGCAGACAAACGATTGGAATTTGTTTTTCACATATATCCATTTCAAGGACTAGTCCATTAAAAATCAATAGCTAAATTCGTGTTAAACTTTTCAGCTGAATAACAACAATGCAGATATTCGTAAAAACATTAACGGGGAAAACAATCACCCTTGAGGTGGAGGCATCGGACACCATCGAAAATGTAAAGGCGAAGATTCAAGATAAGGAGGGTATCCCACCAGATCAACAGCGATTGATTTTTGCTGGCAAGCAGCTGGAAGATGGACGCACCTTATCAGATTATAACATTCAAAAGGAGTCCACACTTCATTTGGTGCTCAGGCTGAGAGGAGGTAATTTAAAATATTATGCTATTTAGAAAAAAATTGTTGTTAATACTTTTTATTTACTCTTGTCTGATTCTAATTTATGGTAAATTTGTTTTAGGTACTATTGAGCCTTCCCTCCGTATCTTGGCTATGAAGTACAATTGTGAGAAAATGATTTGCCGTAAGTGCTATGCTCGTCTCCACCCTCGCGCTACCAATTGCCGTAAAACCAAATGTGGGCACACTAACAACCTTCGCCCCAAGAAGAAGCTGAAGGATTAAACATTTCCCACAATCGCCTCCGATTATTGCAACTTTCAGATGTAAACTACCAAAATTTTAATAAAAATGTAACCAACTGTAATATGATTTATTTAATAATTTAATTACAGAGTACACAACCTAATTGCGATTTTTCTTTACTTTATTGTGTAATTGGTTAAAATAATATGAAAACTTGAAATCTCACGTGAAATTTTAGTACAGATCACTATATAGTCCTGTGTTATGAATGTTATATTATCTAGATACTTTAATTTAGGTGTTTCTGATCTGAAATAGAACCTGGACTTTCATTTTAGAATGTAGATGTATTATTGTAGGATCATTATGCAGAAATTGTTCCAAATACAAACATGTCTGCAAGCTGTATCCCTAACCGGGTAGTTAAAGGATGGAGTCCCAAGCATTGCGAAGCTTACCTCATTTACTTCTTGAAATTACATTCTCCTCACACATTTACGCCTAGGATGTGTGTTTTTTAACATTTCTGTCAGCATCAACACTGGCTATTTGGTCTTCATAAGTCAGCGTTGTTCCAAATAGTGATATATATATGTGTTTTAAACAAATAAGTGGAGCTAAAGAGTAAGAATTCGATACCCCATATATACATACATGAAACAATGTGTCTGCCTGTTTATGCACTAACTTTCGAGACATTTGTTCAATTTACATATGATTCTTTTTTAGTATGGAAATACATTAACTTTTACAGGTTTTAGTACACATTTGGTTCTAGAACAGCTATTCTCAACCTACGGCTCTCAAACCGCATTTTCTCCGATGAGCTTTATTGAGTGGCCTGTTAAGTAAAAAGCTTGGGCCAGAGCCACTCAATTCTCAGAAGTCTAAAATGCTACATAAATATGTACACATAGAACAAACTATTTCATTCCATTCTTATTTCTCTTAGATTTTCATCAGAAGATCGTTAAAAAGTTAATAATTTCAACAATCTCATTAGTCTTTGTAATATACCAAGAAATTTCTTTCATTTTAATTGTAATGTTGTGGCCCACTTGAAATAGCTATTATGGATATATGGCCTGAGAAAAAAAATATTGAGTACGGCTGTTCTAGAGTAAACCGCACAAAAGAGAATGTAATATTACTACGTAATAAACCACACAAAGAACAGACAGATAGATGTATTCATCTATAAATATTACAAAACCAAACAACAAAAGCAATCAAAACCAGCCTGGGAGATATTTTGTTATTGATTTTGTTGATTTATTAGGTTGAGAAAATAAAACCATCTTAAACATACATAAATTAGTTTATTTCATGTAATTTTCACAACCTTTGATTGCTATTTTAATAAGATACTTAATTGGTTTTATTAATAAACTACGTATAAATATTATTACTTATCTATAATTATTACATTGCATATCCTTTATAATAATATCCTTTATAGGTTAAACATATCTTTAATGCAATTCACAATTAAAATAATTTATTTTAACAATAATGGACGGAATAACACTATAAAATACGATAAGTATTCACAAAGGACGGAATAATTGTGTTTTGTGAATTTATTTACACCATACCAAAATGGACTACTTTGATTTTTGGTGGCTTTTGAGCAGCTTTTTCTGGAAATTAAAAACCATTGTTACCTATAATACTTCAAATCATAAATGAAGCGCTTAAGTTGTAAGACGGACTTAAGATGTAAGACGTGCTTAAGGTGTAAGACGGACATAAAAGACGTAAAGCCAAAACGAGGCAGAGACTTTCGTTTCATAGAAAATTTATAATTTATTACATCTGTACAGAGAAGACGAGACGTCGACGTGAGCATCGTCGTCTGCGCTCCATTAGGCGGCCCATACACTTACAATAATATTGCGAAATATTAATGATTGCACAATACTATTCAACGTTTGGGGGTATATTGAAAGGTTGGAGAATGATTGAACACAAGTTAGAGCAAGCTTAAAATTTATTGCGCAATATTTCTTCATTGCACCGTGTATGTTTAATATGGCGCAAAAATTCTTCACTTCACTGTTTCCAGCGGTCGCGATCTCGGTTACGCGTAGCATAGGGTCGCGCATTAAAATCAAAACAAAAATACGTGGAAAGATAAGTGAAGGGAGTTTTCGAGTGCATCGAATTGTATCGGAGTTTAACAGCTTTTTTTCCTTTCTTTTTTCAACGAAATCACCAGCACGGCTGCAGCCAAAACTTCGTCGTCAGACATGTTGCTCGCACCGAAATATTGATGCGAGTAGCTCGTCAATTTTATTGGCTCCATAATAAACGTTTAGGTTCAAAGGTGTATTCAATATTATTGCACAATAAAAGTATTAATATATTATTGTAGGTGTATTGGCTGCCTTACAAAACATACAGAGAAGACGAGGCACGGACGCAACGGGGTGGAGACCGGGACGTGGGGTGTCCTTACGCTTAAAAATGCATAACGATTTAGCATTTAAGCTTGGCCGTACACAGCTGAAATGTTTTTTGAATCGGTAATCCGAATTCATATTATTTATTAATTCATAACGCCCGGGAGTGCATCCGATATAAGTAATACTACTCCACACGTAGTCTGATTTTTTTCAGATCATGTGTATAAAAATAAGACGAGTGATGATGAGCGTTATGAATTCCGGAACGGAGGATTTAAGATTATTAAAAATATTCCGGGTGTTTGCGGCCAGGTTTAAATGTTAAATCATCACGCATTTTTAAGTATGACGGCACCTTACGCCTCGCTCACACCCCCCGTTGTGTCCTCGTTCCGACTCATTTATACGTTTTGCAATAAGGTGCTGGCGACGACGTGGTTATTACCTAAAAATTTGCAGTCACGCGATCACTGCGCGACCGGTTGTAATAAAAAATTGGCATCACGTATGACGATTGCGTGTCTATTGGCACCAGGTACGTAAAATGCACTTTTCTCAGTAGATTTAACGCCACTACAAATTACATTAACAAATTCTCGTTTTACAACACATATCGCGCAATATGTGGCTGTCGCATGCTGACTGCGAGTTAGGTAATAAACTAATGACTTAAAGGGTCACGTCTCCGCCCCGTTTCTATGCATTTTCTATGCATGTTTTATTAAAATAAAAAGGTGTCATGTTTCCGCCTCGTCGTTGGCTTATGTCTTTTCCGTCTTTAAAGCGCCTAATATTTATATAAGTAGTAAAAAAACTACGTATCGTCAGCTTAAAAAATTTATAATCAAAATTAATCCTTAAAAATATGAATGTGGTTCACAATCACAAGTGATAGGTACTTACTATATATTATGTTAGTGACTTGTAATTGTGAACTACAAATATGTCCTATTTTTAGAGTTTATTTTGATTAACTAGTTTTCATGTTGACCATTAAATACATGGATGTTTATAAAAAAATTATATTAAAAGCTATTACTCTATCAAGCTACCTTTCTTCACAGAAATGTTCTATTTTAATAATAATAATATATGTTTTTTATTATTCATTACATTTATGAAATCAGGTTTTTACACAAATTAATTTAGTATTTCTAAATTAATTTGTTTACAACATTTATAACATACTAAATTTTTGAAACTGGTATGGATTATTTAGACGGGACATTCTGTTAGAAAATATATCAGGCATTACATGCAGTTAATATATATACTTTATGGCAACAGTATAATCAGTGGCGGCACTAGAGGCCAGAGCGGAAAATGCGGCGACAGATCGTCGGATTAATAAATTAAACCTAATATTCCAATACTGCTTAATCCTACCGTCACTTTAATTCTATAGAAATCCGGCTCGCTATTTACATATTATTTAAAGATAATTATCATCAAGAAGAATTTCCAAACGCAAGCTCTTCGTCCCTATAGAGCCCTGTATTCACCGTTTACGTACATAAATATTATATAATAAGTAACAAATTAACGGATTGAAAAATTATGTTTTTTGAAATATGTGCTACGACCAACGACGAACTCAGAATATTGATGAGGAAAGGTTATTTTTAATGAATTTTTATCTCGTCCCTTGCTTGTAAAAGGTATCCGTCTCTCGTCAAAACATTTATGTAATGCCCGCCACACTCGATCAAGTGTGCTCGATAAAGTTCGTCCAATTGGCATGAATCGTCACACACGATCAAATTTACTTAATGCAACCTCCAACTTCATGCAAATTGAACGGGCTCGATTATGCATACTTGATCGTGTGGGGCGAGCATTATATCCACTCTTTATATTTCCTAAGCTTATGGCGACAGCAAATTTAGAAGGGCACCTCAATTGAATGTTGAACCTCCTGAAAAACTAGGGCCGCCACTGAGTACTAATAACGTAATATGTTCATATTCATTGGCGTAGCTAGGAATTTTGCCTAGGGGGGGGGGGGGGGGGGGGGCAGCCGTCAAGCTGAACTAACAAGTCATTTAGCTAAATCTACATTAACATTGTAGTATGTCCGTCTATAACCTGTTCACGCTTAAACGCAATTTGATAGTTTGGTAATATATAATAGTATCTTGGAGAAGGTACTTTTTACCGCGGGAAAATATCTAATTCCGAAGCGAATCAAGAATAAAAAGACATTAAACATGCGGCATATATTTGGGCACGCCTGTTCACTCTAATCTCAAGCTTGTCAAAATGGTTGCGTTTCGGTTCTCGCACACACATTCGTATGGTACGAGTCCTAGCATTTTCGACGCTAATATTCTAAGTGCCAGAAACTCGCGGGCGTCACAGTGCGTCGGGGGCCGGCATTCGGGTTTCATTCGGGTGCATTCGCTTGATTCGTAATATAGCCGCACTTTTTTGCTTTAACGCGTGTGAGTATGACACATGGTACGTCTAGCATTAACTAATTCTTCAATACTGTCGATTTTTCTAGCGTGGGCAAAGAAGTTTCCAGGGTGAGCATTGCCCACCCTTACCCCCCCCTAGCTGCGCCCATGTTCATAGTTAGCGACAAGTGGTGCAATGTGACAAACATTTAGTGCGTGGTGCGGCATGCGTGCGTCACACTTCGACGTAGTCTAGCGGAGTACCGGGCGGGGGCGGGGGCGCGGGCGCGGGGGCGGGGGCGGGGGCGGGCGCGGACTGGGGCCTGAACGCTGCCAAGTACTTATGGGGCGCGCATAGCGGCAGGCTGTCGGCCAGTTCGCGCTCCGGCTCTGGGCACCCCGGCACAGCTGTCTCCTACAATAATGATTAGTTTATTCAAGTAGTAATAGTACAGCTCGCTCTTAGTGGGGAAGGTAAAGGGATCTGAGCCCATACAACCGATGTCTTCAGTACTAAATAGATAAATTCCTCATATTATTTCGTTGAAATGTCGATGTAATACATTTTAATTGTTTCAGGGAGTTTCTGGTGACATGTCGAGATTTTTTTAGTGGTTTAGTCTGCCTCGGCGGATCCTACTAGAAAGACTGCCTCAATATATTTGTCGAAACTCCAAGAAACATTAACATTTTAATAAAACAATATGAAGAATAATCTACATAGTGCTAAAGACATCGGCGGTTACGGGCGTAGATTCCTTTACCTTCCCTCTTAACGAAAAATCGTACAATAAAAATGTGCGATGTATTTGACATTGACAATAGACATATTGATTTTTAGGTACATACATACATATCTATTGCATATGTATGTATCTATGTACATACATATCTTCAAGCTGTATCCCTAACGGAGTAGTCAGAGAGGACGGAGCGTCAAGCGTCGCGGTCCTTACATACTTCTTTCGCTTCCTCAAATGCCATCATTCTCCTCAAACATTTTCGCCTAGGTATGCGAGTGCTTTTGACATTTCCGCCGGCTAACACTCTGGCTATTTGATCTTTAAGATTTTTAGGTCTTTTTATAATTTCCCTTATTAATGAATACTCCAGACAATTATTACACAAATTGTGTCACCTCAAGCTAAGCATTAGCTTGCACTATGGGTACACACAACGAACTGGGTGAGTTTCCCAGTAACACCCAGACTACAAGTCAATTCAAAAAAGTTTATTTCTTTAATTGGTCTGACTGGAAATCGACTCTGGGCCCCTGGTTTCGAAGGCAATGAACTACAACCGCACAAACAGTCCAGTCAAAATGAATCTACACTAATATTAAAAAAAGAGAGCGCATATTTTGTGTTTATGTGCATCTGGAAGGTAATCTCCGGAAGCACTGCGACTATTTGAAGAATTATTTTATAATTAATAATATATAATTATAATTATGTATATAATTATAATTAAATAAGATACTATATTTCAGATGGACATAGGCTATATATGTATTCAACCCGGACGAAGTCGGGACGGGCTGGTATTTTATTAAAAACTTTATGTTAAGAACTACCTACACAATATGAATTTTAGAATTTAAGAAATATACTATTCTATACTTGAAAAATAAGCAAATCAAACCCCATTAGTAAGTATTGACTGGCCCGTTGGCACAGTGGCATATGCATATCCTTTCCAAGCTAGGGTCCCGGGTTCGATTCCCGGTCAGGTCAATTTAGGAAACGAACTTTACTAAATTGGCTTGGAGTCTGGGTGTTACTGGGAACTCCCCCAGAGTTCGTACCCATAGTACAAGCTTACTGTTTAGTTTGGGGTCACACAATCTGTGTAATTGTATGGAGTATTCTATATTGTATTATATATATTGTATTCAACTCGTAATCATATCCTCAAGACTATCGATTTTTGAAAAAGAATATAACTTACCGATGACATCACAGCAATTGTAACGGTTTCTGAAAATTTTACTTTATTTTTTTCTCCTTGAGGTTTAACAGCTTTATCTGTTGAGTTTTGGAATTTATAGTTCATGTTTGAATTGGGGTAATTATTATTGAAATTTGGACTTTGGTAACTATTACTACTGATGCTTGAGCTTGGGTAATTATTACTTGTGCTAGAATTTGGATAGTTGTTATTAAGAGAGTAACGATATAATGTGGCGGGTGCTCCTTCTCTCAATTCGGTGTGAAACACGCGATTATATTGAGTTGTACCCAACTTTTCTTCACTTGGCCTCGGAATGAGGTCAAAAATATGTGATGATTTTCTAGGCTCTTCATTTATAACTATCAGACTATTATGTTTAGGCATCGATTGTTTATAATTAAGCAATACGTTATCAACACTAAGCCATTTGGAGTTTTGATTCAATATTGGCTTGAAATCTCTGTTGTGACCGTTGCTTTTTAGATAGTTGTCGTCTCTGACATCCGTGTTCCATATAGTGTTGTCTCTTTCTAGATATTGATGTAAGTTCGGCCGTATGCTGTTGGTGGACATAGGCTCCGATTGTGCGATGGGGACGGACATGACCGTGGGCTGGGGGGGCGAGGGAAGGGGCACGCGCGGGAGGGGGGGCGGCTTCATGCGGACGGGCTCGGAGGACGTGCTTGTTTCGGCTTCCGACCCGGAGCATGACGACTGAGAGTCGCATTGCGAACAAGAATCTGAGCATTCCGATTCTGTGAAAAATAAATGTTAAATTTCAATAAAATTAAATGTTACTTGTGGAATAATAAAATTCCTCAAAAAATTACTGAATTCACGGAAAAGAGATTTAAAATTGGAAAGCATATTACAAAATTAGCGATTTCATTGAAGACGAAACAATAATCTGGAAATAATCCGCTCCGCACATACATTTACAAGCCTTATGAATTCTGTATTTTAAATAACTATTGTAGAATGATGTTGAAAAAATGATAACTGACTGAGATTCTCTTCTTGGTTTTTCTCAGTGTTTTTCAGTTTTTCAGTGGTTTTCTTTTCAAATCGAACTGAGGTAGATTTGATGTACAAAAATACCTTGCAATTGGGTTTACTTAAATAAATTGATTTGACTTTGACTTATTAGCAATATTTTTATGTAAATAACGGAAACATCACAGTTATTGGCCATTTAAGAAGTTTGAGTTACCTTGACCGACTCCTTTCAAATGTAAAAGGAGATAAATAAAAATACTATTCAGTGAATCTTTAAAAATGCATTTATTAATTAATTTGAATGGACTTTAACTTCAAAATAAATTGCTATTAAAAATAGAAATGAGAAAATTACAGTAATCTGCCGTTTCATTATTACCTTGGCCTCTGTTTGTGGTAGTTATTAGCCTCAAACAAGACTCTAGAAGTCATATCTCTATTTAAGATTTAAACGTATTATTAAACAATCATTTCAATTAAATTTTTAAATTAACTAAAAATGTACCATAATACTTATTTTTTAATGATAAAGTTGAAGTGTCGAATAACTAAAATAGGAGCCAATAACTGGTGTAACATCAGGCCGTTAATATTTTGAGGTAGACAGAGAATTAAAGGGCGACAAAATTACACCATAACATTACTTGTAGCTGTACTGGTTTACAGATAGTAAAGAGAAATACAATAGTAACATGTTAACCACTGCACCTTTTTGAAGAATCCTTTCCATCATTTTAAAGGTATATTATTTCAGATGGACGTAGGCTATATTTTCGTCCAATCTATATTATAAAAGGCGATGTATGTATGTATGTTCCTTATGGACTCCGAAACGGCTGGACCGATTTCGATGAAATTTTCAGGGAATCTTCAGATTGGCCTAGCGGGTGATCCTGTAAAGTTTGATAGCGATCGGATCAGTAGATTTTTTTTTGTTTTTTACGCCCAGTGAAGCGGGCAGGGTTTGCTAGTATCCTTATAATTAAGCGCTTAATCTTGGATCTATTTACGTGCAAAGGAAGATGGTACATTCAGTTTTTTTTTTCTTAGACAAGCAAGGAGATGTATGTTCAAAATGTATTGCAATTAATTTCATGTACGTTTTACTAATGGCTTGGTAACAAAAATCTTGAATATTAATAACTAAATGTAAAAACATCTACAACAAATAAGAATTTTGATGGGTATCACTTGGTGGATATTCATTGCTATGAACATTCTCAAAAATTGTAGCTTTCAAACAAAAAAATCGAATAGAAATCGGTACATCTATTCAAGAGGTATGATGCTACAGGCAAACAACGGCGCCAAATGCAGAACATACAGCTTTTCCCTCGAAGCTTAAAAACAACCGGTAAGAAACTCAGCCAAGTGTAAGTACTTAGCAATTTTAATGGGTGCTGCGAGAAAGTTTTGATATTCACCGGTTTACTAATTTGAAATGAATTGAAATATTTATTATTCATGTACAATAGATTTCAGACAATATTACAACAACAATTCTAGTTTCCACTCTAGGATACCCTGTGTTGTGGATAACTAGATTCCTCTTGAGTGCACATTAGTTATTAAGAAATGTAGAAGAGCTTCATAACAGAACTCCAGGAATTGAAATCCACGTACCATGCTCTTGCCTCGCGTATTGTTCACAGAGCGCGGCGGCTTCATCTGCGAGGTGGCGCAAGCCGAGCCGCAGCGCCGCCCACTTTACATCAGCGAATAGATCCCAAGCCCCTAAATCTATCGCTAGGCTCAGTGCTTTCTCTATCCTGCCTCGCCTGAAACAAAAACAAATTACAGACCACCTAAAATTACACAACAGACATTTCGTAATTTTTAAACTTCTCTACGTTATAAAGATCTTCGTAACCTCAGCGTTATAGGTTGTCGCAATATCTTGACCTCATTATTGTGATGTCACATTAGTATATGTTTATACTCTCTAGTTAACTCAGTGAACTGGATGTGCAATGTGTCTTTTAATATGGTATACTCAATAATTTCACGTCTTTTCTTTCGGTCCCCACGGTATAGGCTTAGCGTAGTGGATAAGATAAGAAAGAGATAAGTGGTAAGTGGATAGAAGGATAGTGGTTGTAATAAGTGGCGTTAACAGGGTTTTTCAACAGGGTAGGCAGTTAAAATAACAAATATATAAAAAAAATAACAATCTTAGTACATAATTATACTTACTAATACAGCGATACTGACGACCGAGTACGGTACCATTACTTTAATTTTTCGTAGTGGTTGTTATTTGTAGTTAATGCAAAGAAAACAAAATAAACTATTAGTATGTGCACAACCCATCAGCCAGTTAAATGTTTCATAATATTTAGAATTAAAATTTCAAGTCATATTACCTGACTTTTAATATACATAAATGCAACTCCTGACAGGTGTGTTCCAGAGTTGCATTTATGTATATTAAAAGTCAGGTAATGTGACTTGAAATTTTAATTCTAAATATTATGAAACATTTAACTGGCTGATGGGTTGTGTACATACTAATAGTTTATTTTGTTTTCTTTGCATTAACTACATATAACAAATAACAACCACTACGAAAAATTTTAGCTATAGTTTATAATTTTCTATATGAAAATTTTGAAAACGCGGCTTGTTTTAGTTTTTGTAAATACACACTGCCAACATAATTATCACAGCTAAAACATTCCATTCTTTAAAATACAACTGAAATTATCTATTCTAAACCAATACTTTACTTCAAATACGAACTGTAAGAAGAACAGAACTAACTCATAGAACAACAAATCACTTGCACGAAGAAAACAAATATGGGTCATTTCACTCCATACAAAAATTTTTTCGTATCAATTTTTGCCTTCGTAGTAGTGTAGTTTAGCATAGTTAGATGCCACCACTAGTTTTTTACGTCAAGTATTAAAGTTTTTCGTCAATATATTCAAAATAGTGATAGCGCAGATGTATTCGCTCAGCATCGTGTAATATTTCAAATTCAAACCTTGATGTTGACCATTGAATTTTCGTTTCTCGTTAACAAAGCAAAAACGAGTAATTTAAATTTGTCAAATACATTTAACTCTATAATGTCGTTGATGTAGTCAATGCCTTCAAAACACGCACACAAACTTAATTTTCGTGTATAAAATAGCACACATTTGAAATATTATTTCGTGCACTGATAGGTGAAAGGTACACATGTGTGCGTGAATTGTAGGCACCGGACCGACGTCCCTCCAGTGTTATATCGCGGGTTTTTTATATCGATAGATGGCATGATTGTTAAAAATAAAATACGGCAATGAAAAAATACGAAATACAATTACGAACACGAACAGATGAAGGACGGAAGAATGGGGATGTTAGACGGCGGTGTTTTTAAACAATTGTTGTTTAATTTTAAATTGTCTATAAAATATAAATGGTAGATATCGAAATAACTTTCGTTTGAATTATCAGGATAGGCAGTGGTGTCTCTGTGCCTATAAGGGATGCATGCCACTGCTGATCATACACAAAATTACATACACCAAATCGTACCACAAAGTCCGCATAGTTTTGATAGCGGTTATCATTATTTAATAATAATGCAGTTTCGGTTCTGGAAAACTAGAAATTTTGTCTAATTTTTATAAGTTTTCACCAGTGTCTGCCACAAGTAGCATGTAAAATATGTAGGCTTTGTTGTGGTTATTTTATTTCTTTATCTATACTTAATATTGAAAAGAGAAAAACTTTGTTGGTTTATGTAATGGATAAACTCAAAAACTACCCAACCGATTTCACTAATTCTTTCACCAATAGAAAGCTACATTATCAGCTACTAACAGGGGCTGTATTTTATTTAAAAAAGAAATCTAGCCGTGCGAAGCCAGGGCGGGTCGCTAGTTTAGTATATTTATATGGGTAATTAAAGAAATAAAAAAAAAATTCAGTGGCATTCTGAATTTCTTTATACATATTATTGTATAATCATGGTAGTTGTGAGGAGAATGATGAGATTTGAGGAAGCGAAAGAAGTATGTAAGGACCGCAACGCTCGGCGCACCGTCCCCTTTGACTACCCCGTTAGGGATACAGCGTAAAGAATATATATGTAGGTATGTACTAATGTTGTACATCTCGAAATTATTATTACCACTTATATTTTTCTTAACTTAATGTATTTAAAACATTGCAATTTTCAGAAAAATAAAAAATAGCCTATTATTAATGATTTCGTCAGAATTAGTTGACTGTTCCTTTTACATCAAATTAAAATAATTAGAAATTATTGTTGTAACACATTTGCAAAAAAATATTGAATTTAATTTCATTAAACTTACATGTATCCAAATACATGTAATTTTAATGAAATTAAATTCCAAAACAGTCATGTTACATCATAACTACTTTCAAAAAACAAAAATACCTAATTCCATAGCCTTTTGGAGATTTCCAGCAACGTTGATTTACCTTAGCAGATGATGGAAGAACTTCCTAGCCAGATTATGTACGGACGGCGCGTGTTTGTGCGCGGCGGGCGAGAGCGGCGCGGCGGGGGCCATATACGCCCCCAAAGCCGCCTGGACTATGGCTTCCCCCGCGCTGTCCCGTAGACCTTTTCGTAGCACTTCACAAATAATCTTGTTCATTCCCCAAATACATTCAGTTCCATCTTGCTCCCAGTCCATAGTACATAGTAAGGACACCGCATTTGAAATTCGGCCAGAATCTATCCAAGCCTGAACACCAATTTATAAATTATTGTTACAGTTGGATCTTATAGCAAGGCAATAAGGTCGATTATTGAAAGGCACGTGACAAGCAAATTTTAGGTCTTAAACCTTAGAGCTATCAGTATTACACCTAAAAATGCTAACACTAAGTTGTACAATATTCATTGGTATAGGCAGAATTAAAAAAATAAAACAAAGTTGTAATTCGAAAACTCTAACAGTGTGACATGTGTAAAATCATGGTACAAATTGACTGTCTGTTATTATTATAGCGATGGGAACATGAGAATCATATAAGAGGTTCCATCGCAGTTCTTATCTGGACCACATAGGACTGGACGTTCGCCAAGTGTGTGATGGAGAGTAATAACAAGGTGACATTGAAACGAAATGTAAGGGCTACTATGATGACTACTGCGACAACTATTAGGAGACTATACTGTGATTCTCAAACGCTGTTTGCGTAAATTACCTTCGATGACTACTACACGAGGACTACGATGGACGACATAACTAGGAACCGCTTTAATTGAGCTCGTGCGTACTCCTTACTCCATGCACCTAACCAGCACTTCATTACATTTAATTATCTCGTAACAGTATAATGTATATTTGCCTTTTATATCACATCCTCAGTACAAAATTGATCTAATTTGAAGTAGCGGGTTTTAAGTAATAATAAAATAGGAAGAGTAAGTAATTGATTGATCTAAAAGTAACATAAGAAATAAGAATCAATTTTTGTTGATGAAAATAACTGGTTTAGAATTTAAAAAAATAGAAATTTAAAGTACCTCTCGGATAATTGCATTACAAATGTAAGTATGCCAATTGATGTAGGCATTGATACAAATACTTTACATTAGATCAAAATTAGGTTAACTTCTATTTGAGATTGGTGACAACAGAAGTCGGTCGGAGATATGAACAATATTATCTTGATGTGCCAACAACGATCGCCCATTCATCCACTGGTACACCTCAACAAAAATCCTTAAATTGGTTATTTATTAATATGATTTTACTGATAGCTATTTGGAGTACAAGCTTTTCAGAGGAACTATAAGTCAAAAGATGCTATTTATTTACTAATTAAAATTATCACATTTGATAGGATAGTAAGAATAGAAAAATAAATAATTACCGTCATTAACTGTGGATGTTGAATATGCACCAAAGTCAGAGGTCCTCCCGAGAAAGACAGCAAGATTAAAGGACCGTACGTGTATCGCCGTGTCGCCAATATTTGCATTCTTCTAGTCTCTCTGAAATCACTATCCATCCTTTAGCTCCTAACATTAAAATTGGACATTATTATATACATAGCAAATAATTGTAGTTATGCATCTTTGTTTTTAAATGAAAACAGTCGTAAATAAAACAAAAAAAATCTGTTTTGGAGGCTACAAACCGAGAAGGATGAAAAACATTTACATACAATTTATCATTCAAGATTAAAACACATTATTTTCAAAACGTATAAATTCTTGGATATATTTGAAAGCAACGAATTCGGAAATACTATGGAAGTGTAATTCAGAACAATTATGGCCGTAATACATGGTACTGCGAGTCTGATTCAAATACTCCGAAATACGAAAGGTTTCAACTCAACAGTCAACTTTTAAAATGAACTCTATTTTAAACCCGCACGATCTTTATTCAACTGTAGCCGGACGTTTAAAACGTTTCGGATTACCATACATTCTAAAGTCAACGACTGGATGCCCGGCACACGTGGTCACTGATCACGTGATCGCACGTAAAGCAAGAATATTTTTATGCATTACTACGCATCGCAACGCAACTTATTGGTAATATTTATTTACCTTATTTACGTGAAGTTAAATAGTTTTTTATTTTGATTCTTTCATATGAGAAAATAATGAAAAATTAATTTGAAAGTTAAAAAGAAGTTATATTTACGAGTTCATCTGCATTTTATTTATGCAAGTTTTTGATGTGTTATGTTACCTTAGAGCTTGAGTGTAATTAATTTACTTAGTCTGTCTTGTAGAATTCAATAAAGAATCTTTTTTTTTATCAAACAACACAGATAAGCTCGTAATTATAACTTTTTTTAAAATACTTTTTATTAAAATAGTGTCGCGATCTGGTTTTCCTGTTTGCTTGTTTTTAATAACTGTAGTTATGTCTATTCATTCTACAATTTTTGAGAAATAACGAAATAGAATCACTGCAAGATTTCAGTCTTCGATTAGATAACATGCGATGCCTCTACAACAAGAATAAATTCTTCATTTTCACAATATATGGAACACATACCCTATTGGCATTAGGTGGTAACAAGTCATCTTCTTTTCTTTCTTAGCGAACTGCTTTAATCTACTGTAATCACTAATCACAATTCATTTTTGGTAAAATTAAAGGAATAAATTATCAATTTATGAGATCTCATTCAACTGCTTTAATCTACTGTAATCACTAATTACAATTCATTTTTGGTAAAATTAAAGGAATAAATTATAAATTTATGAGATCTCATTCAATAAAGAGAATTCCCACATTTAGCATAAAAATACAATAAAAGTAACTTACGTACTAAAAACTGGCTGGCTACTAGTTGCATAATACAATATTTTTATTTAAGTTATTGTAAACGTAAAATTATTTTATATATATGATAAGTTATCATATCATGACTTCTTTCTGTCTTCTACACCACTTAACCGCACAGAAGATAATTTTTAATTTACATTTCGCCAGTTTTCACGTCAAAGAATCAATTTTATTTGCGACGGCTGACTGTCACTGAGCGCACGGTAGACTAAGTAGCGTGTTGATTGTGGTTTTTTAGCTCCGCCCACTTGATTGGGGTTAGCGTTGTGTCTTATTTTTAAATGAATGCGAGTTCCATAGTATTTCCGAATTCGTTGTTTGAAATATTATAATACGTACGGGAAATACGACATGAGATCAATGCATTTGGAGTCTTGGTGAAGTAACAAGGACAGAGCGCGGTCGAAGCACTGTAGTCGTCCGCTTTCGTCGGAAGTTATGATTAGGTCTCCAGCCCACCGTACGTCTGTTGCTATCTGTTATTAAATATGAATTTTAAATTTCTGATATCTTTGAAGTACATAGGAGCATTTTTGAGTAGCATGTATTATAGCGTTTTTTGTATTCTGAATATTGGTCTCACTTCCTCAGTTCAGGGGTATACAATGGGTGTGATAGTCCAGAAATTATTACATAAATAAAGAAAAAGATAATATTAATCATATAAGTATAACAAAGATTAAAATACTATGTCCTAAATCCAGTAAAAGTATGATAAATGCAGTAGAAATGCGATCTCTTACTCAATATGTGCGGTGTCAACCTTACGGACAGAATAAGCAATAAAGAAATACGCAGTATGACAGGGTTGCACGACAGTGTTATTGTAAAAATGAAGAAATGAATGCTTAGATGGTTCGGGCACATAGAAAGAATGAGTGATGAAAGACTGACGAAGAAAATCTACAGAGTGAAAGCGAGTGGTAAAAGAAGCCAAGAAAGACTAAGGCTGACTTATGAAGATCAAATGGCCAGAGTGTTAGCCGACGAAAATGTCAAAAGCACACATACCTAGGCGAAAATGCATGAGAATATAATGTGATTTGAGGAAGTGAAATAAATATGTAAGGACCGCGAAGCTTGGCGTTCCGTCAACTCTGACTACCCCGTTAGGGATACATCGTGAAGATATGTATGTATGTAAGATTAAATATTTTATTAATTTGTTCTACTTTTTAGTATTACACATAGATGTACCATGAATATGGCAATATATATATATGAAGACATACAATACGCAACAGAATTTATCGAAAAGCTCATACATCGCAACTAAATAACTATGTACTTATTTTTATAGTACATAATTAAAATACATAGTTACAAAGGACATTTGTAGACACTCGATAAAGTGCGTAAACGCGGCAACAGCGTCCAATCTGTGCGTCTGTGGGGTTGAAGGCGGGGGTGAAGTATTCTCTTCCGCGAGGGGACCTGCGTGTCACTGCGCACAGTAGGTTCCTTGTCCGCCATTGACAACGCAAAATTGAAATAAACTAATATGACTATAATCTCCTTGAAACACGGACTGGACTCCCAGGTGGTTGTGACCCACACTTTAAAAAACACTATTCTATTTACACAAGTGTGATGTATTATATAATATACACTTTTTTATTTAAGTACCTAATTGTAACATGCAACAATGAATGACTGACCATGTAATAGAAATAATAAAATTATCTGAGCAAGCTAGTGTGTCGCCTCGGCCGGCGAAAACTTGTCATAACTGTCGCATTTCGACTCCGCCTCTATCCGAAATTATTTAAAACTTTTATATTAGGTTTAGTTACGGTTTTCATTTTGTATTTTATTTTTTCGATAGTTACGATTACGGAGCTCCATAACATCTCTGAGCTGCTAGACAAGTGGCAAACGCTTCGAAGCGTTTATATTTCAAAAAATATTTACACTTTATCGTTAGCGATGTTAGATTGGTAGCCAAAATTAAAAGAACTCTGCAAAAGCTCATTCCATTCGTTGATTCGATAAAAACCACAATATTGTTTATGTTTTCGAACGCAAACTTCAATTGTCAGTTCGGTTTGACATTAAACACATAAACACAGACTAAATAGGGATATAATATAACTTCCGACATGGTCCGAGGATATAATATATTATTAATATACTCTTTGGATGTTACTACATAATTAAACAGTCACCATTACGTTTCGTTTTCTACAAGACACAAGTTTTTAGCGTTCGCTTAGTTTGTGTACAATGGGAACGCTCGCTGGCTTAAAGCTTGTCAAATGTGCCACATGACTACGCTTAATGCGACGGATGTTACAAGACTTCATGTATCGTTTGATTGAAAAGAAAGTTAATAACGTTGTTTATCCATTTGAAATACGTTACGCTAAATCACGTGGTATTTCGTTTGCTAATGTTAATCTCGTACATTTGTTATTATATTCTGCTAGTGTTTACGACAATTGAGAGCTACTTGCCGAGGCGTGCTGCGGGGCTAGACAAGTGGCAAACGTTTCCTACAATTGATTGCACGTCAAAAGTGCCAGTTGGCTAAGTTTTATACGATGGTTTTCACGTGACTTTACGTTTCATCTGATTCAATAGAAAGTTAATGTTCAACTACCAATTTAAAATTCGTTATGCTAGATCACGTGTTACTTGTTATTCTATTCTACTAACATTTACGACAATTGAACCACTTGTCTAGGCTTTTGTGTGGAAGAGCCATGCTGCATTGCAGCATGAATTGGTTTTCAATTGATCGGAATTATTTCACCGGCTCGCCCGGTGAATACCACCCTCTCATAGAATATTGGCGTGAAATAACAGCATCTATTGCTGTTGAGTTTCGTTCAGTGAGTGAGAATGCCGGTGGCCCATATCCCTCCTCTTTCTAACTTCCTTAAAGGCCGGCAACGCACCCGTGTTGCCCCGGACGTCGCGGGTGTCCATGGGCGGCGGAGGTCACTTTCCATCAGGTGACTCGTTTGCTCCCTCTTTTTATAAAGAAAAAGAATGTGTGCGGTCGGGGGACACCCGTTAGGAACGAAGTTCCTTAGATACAGTTTCAATTTCTCAAAACTTAATTGTAATAATGAGACAATAAAACTCAAGCGATTTAAATCAAAAACAAAAACCTATTGCACGATTGTCTCGCTCCATGCGCTTTTTCCTTACGTGATTTTTACCAACGGGAAGCTTGAGTTGGTAGAAATCACGTAAGGTAAAAGTGTTACATGGAGCGAGATCCGCGCAACTCAAGCTCCCCACAAGTCGCGTTAAAGAATATCGTTCCAAAAAAAACTGGTGTAGGCGTTCTGGTGTGAGCCGCTCGCGGCGCGTACGTACCGTGAGCGTGCGCGCGGTGTGCGTGAGGCCGGCGCGGTGGTGCAGCACGCGCAGCGCGCCGTCCACGCACGCGGCCGCCAGCCGCGCGCCGCAGCCGCTCACGCGCGCCGCGCGCGCCGCCGCCGGCACGCGCGCGCGGCTCGCGCCCGCCGCCGCCCACCGCCCCGCCCCGCCCGCCCCGCCCGCCCCGCCCGCCCGGTACCGCCGCCACTCGATCACGGCGCCCGGGCCCGCGCCCTTGGCGTTATGTACTTTTTATTTAAAGGTGGCACTTCACATGGCTATTTGTATTTGCGTATTTGGCATATTTGGCAAACAATTACCACGTGTGGACAGCATATTTGACAAAGTATTGGCCTTATTTGCCTATTTGACAAATATGGCCAATACCAAATACGCGTTACCGTGCGCTTGTCGGTTTCTCGACGCACATCAAAGGGGTCAAATAGGCAAATACGCAAATAAACCGTCTACACAATGGCCATATTCAAAAACACACGCCCGCACGCGCCGTGGATCTGTATGGACGTGCAGTATTTTGTGTCTGTGTTGTGAGCGCGAACAACAATTATTGAAAATGCAAATTTTTAAGCATAGTCAGCATCCACCAGCGCCTTGCTCTCCATGGTCTTTTCACTACTTTGTATTTTTTCACGCACTGCATATAATAGTTACATGCATTTAAATAATAAAATCCCGCTGCAAGTTGAAACACGTCCATAGTTTTGGTGAACACATTTCCTTCTGCTGCCAAATGTTTGTGTGTTTGTTATTTGGCTGCCATGTATGGATGGTCGTATTTGCCTGTATTTCCATGTTTGCAAGTACGTCATATATTTTTCCAAATACAACAAACGCCCAATAGCGAACACAAATAGCCATGTGAAGTGCCACCATAAGAGTCTGCCTTTGCAAACCAGTGCAACTGAATTCGTTTATTACCCGCGCGCCCTATGACGATAACGATAAAGTTGATTTTCGCATTTTCGGTTTAATCAAATTTTAGCGCGAAGAAATCTAACGTTTGTTTTTGCACATAATTGTAATTTGCAAAGAAAACTACATTACCGTTTACCCGTTAAAAAACTGGTTTTAGACATTTGAGATATTATAATTATTTATCGATTTTAGTAAAAATAGTTTTAAAATTCTGTATAATTTCGGAGATGCAACTGGATCTCTATAACTCTCAGTCTTCTTAGATATTCAGATATAGGTCATCAAACACACCAGTCTGCATAGGCAGACTTAAAACCAGGCAATCTCTAGTCACTTGACATCGTAAGACAATAACTCTATAATATATTCTCAATGTACATATTTTGATAAGAGATCTTATTTCGATTATTGTTTTATTTGTAAAAAATATATCTATATAAAAATCTTTAAATTTAATTATTTCAGAAAACATCAACAAATGTATAATCTGCTAAAATACAAAAAAAAAATGAATTAAATGTTTAACAAAACCCTACAAAAGACAAAAAAACAAACTATTTGAACTTGACTTATTAGTATTATTACACATTGTTTCTTTGTCATATTCTGTAACAGTTGGTCAAATTATACAGAATAAATTGAATATAAAGGTATAAACATACACTACACTACAATGATGTAAGTAGATACAAAACGAATAATAATATAAATCCTACTGTGGAGAAAAGTAATAATAACAATAAATAAAATTAGCACACAATATAAAATTTTAAACTTTCGCGTTGCATTATAAAATATGAAAAATACGCGATTACTTTTTGCTTGAGACCACGGCCGACTCAACTCCGTCGAAACGTCAATCCAAATAAAATGTAATCGAGTAAATTTCCCATGTTTTTAAATATTTTAGCACACAACGCTCAATAAACAATTGTTTATTAAATTATACTTAATTAAAATAGGTTGTCTACAATATTGACACAATAAACACTACTCACCTTGTGGCTATTATCTTGGTCTACAATATGAATGATGTTTTTGTGTGATAACTCCACTAAGAGAACTTCGTTTTCCAATTGATGATATCCTATTAGGGACATTTGTTGCCTGAAATAAATTCATGTTTCAAAAGCTTTTTCATACTCCGATTTATTTGTAAATATCAAGTAGAGTTTAAGAGAACAATAAATTCAATTAAAATAGAAATATTATTGTGGATTATTATATTTTATGTAAATTGTACAAATTATTGAATATAGCATTTTGGTGTTGAGTTGTCGAATATGCTGTATGGGTACACTAAACAATTCAAAAACAATACCAACATATTAATTTTCTGTATATATATTATGTATGTACATATCGCACTGCTGAGGACATGTCCCTTTTTACAAATGAAGTCAGAAGATAACTACATCAGGGCCTAATGCAGATTGGAGGAGGTAAGTGATCCACATACTAAGAATTTTCAAACCGCCTATACAAACTCTAAACTAGTGTACCTACTATAATTACATAGCAATATCAGTCACTAGACATACCTTCCGAAATATGGACACACTCAATATGGGTTTAATATCATAATGTTGCTTGACAGCAGCAATCACATTAAACACTATTACTAATTTAAAGTAAAAATTAATAATCCATACAAAGTACAACACAGGAAAGCTATTGCTCTAGCATTTTTTAAGAAAAATTGAGTTTTTCTGTGTAAAAAATTATTGAGTAAAAAGAATAGGTATATAATTCTATTCAACAATAATACTTGAGGAAACCTTACAAGTAATCCCAAGATTAGCAATTTTGTAAAATTACCCTTTGATCTCATAAAGGTGTAAGTTCGCATGATCTTCAACAATAGGACTCCACGGTGCAGGTTCTGCAGCTGTTGCACCCCAAACTAGTACTTTTACTCCATCGTCATTCCCAATCCATGATACTCGTTTCTCTGTTCGGCGGGATGTTCCATTCAGTTCTAAAGTCTGCAATTGATGCAATAAATAGTTATTACAAAATGTTTGAACTTTACTCTTTTGCACATGTAGTTCAAAATTACTATCTCTAGCTACATACTATGTAGCTTGTATGTCCATTGGTATAAAAACATGCTTTATTGAACATCAGCCTAAGTTTATTTTTGTTTGTACTAAATTGTATGTTCACAATTTAATTTTAAATTAATGCAATTATTAAAAAATATAACACAAACAGTGGCGAAGTAGCTAAAGTGAAATTGGACAAGACAGATCCAAGGGACAAATGGACGAGGAAAATTACAGAATGGTACCCAAGGGATGGGAAAAGAAACAGAGGACGACAATTTAAAAGGTGAGAGGATGACATTAGGAAGACTGCAAGGCCATTATGGTCAAGTAAAACAAGGAATAGAAAGAAATAGAAGGACCTATGTTAGAAGACAGGCTGGTAAAGAGAGGAAGGAAAAGTTTTTTCTAAAGCTTATGTAGTTATTTGCACATAACCATAACCCAAACTTTTTAAAATTTTTGTCTTGTCTATCTGTTTGTCCGTGCTAATCTTCGAATCTGAACTGATTTTCGTGAGACTTTCTTTAGCAGTTAGGGGCCATCCATAAATTACGTCACACAAGTTTTATGATATTTTGAAACCACCGCCCCTGTCACAGGTCACATTTGAAACCCCCTCCCCTCGGTGTGACATAACATATTTTTCAATTTTATATTTAGAAATAATTAAATTAAAACAGTAGTTTCAACATTTTTTTTTATTTCTATTAAAAATAATCTTTAATAATATCAACATAAAGTCAAATACTTTAGATAATTAACAAAACAAAAGAGTAATTAAAAAACGATAAACAATTAAGATAAACAATTAATTTTAACATGTGACGTCACAAAGCTTTCGACCCCCCCTTCCCCTTGTCACATAATGTGATGTAATTTATGGATGGTCCCTTAGAAGACTTTTCAGAGCAATCTACACAACTTTTTATGTTGGAAAAATAGCAAAATTAAAACGAGTGAAACAACGAGGCACAGCTAGTATATAATATAGCTTTCAGTACAAGCATTTCTAAGAACATTTTTTTTATTCTATTATTTTTTTTTCTAAAAAAAAAACAAACAAACAAGTTTGAGCGGAAAATAGATAAAGATTTTAGGAATTTATTACATTATCATTGAATAATATTAAAAATAAGAAAAAAAGCTTATTTTTTTCTAAACAACTTACTTGTACATGAGGATCTCTCTGTGATATACAACATGGCTGGGTACTGTCAGCGCTTTTTTTAAAGGATATTAATGTTGCTGACCGATCAGTATGCACAAATAGTAAATGTGTCTTGCAAAGTACCACTGAAAAATAATTTAATTATTTTTATTTCTATAGCTTTATTTTTGATTTATTTTCTAGCCAAATTATACCCATTTTTTATACTAATAGTTTTTTATGGGATACATTTAAACTGTCTTCAAAATTGGTGAAAACGTGGACAAAATTGCTATTAATTACTATATAAAAATATAATGTCTGGAAAACAACAAATCAAAATTTTTTATATTATATTTCTATCAACCTCCACTATAGGGTTTTTTTTTGTTTTTGTCACATTAGAAGCCATCACTGGAAAGTTGAAATTAGTTTTTTGATAGAAGTCATCTAAGGAAGTCGTTTTTGAGTAAAAAAGTTTCCCTATCTACAATTGGGGCAGCCAAGTTGGAACCGTTGTGTAGCATCGGGAGACATACCTACACATTTACACATTTTTTCATTCATGTTATATTTTTTCATCTTCGAATTTGGCATTCAGTTAAATATTTATTAGTTTAGTTTATATATGAACACCTCAAGCAAGATTCCATTTATACCTTTTCTTGCTGATTACAAGAAACTAAACATGAAGGGTAATGTAAGAATTTAAGAAGTGGTTAGAATTCTTGAGTCCATTAGCTCCGATTTAAAAAGAAAAAAAGTAAATAGGTACACAGTAATAAAATATAAAAATGGTATAAAATCTGTTGTTACATCTGTATTTGAGAAATGCTTTATGGTGTTCTTCATGTGTAAAAGAAAAAGAGAGTAAAAAGAGATGGCAACGGAAGTAATTAACATTCTAGAAAGGGGGGAAATTATGAGTTAGTATGTCATTTTCAAAAAAGTTGTACATTACACAAAAAAAACCAATCCAATACAAACTTTTCAACAATTGTTGCAACATGGCGCTACATAACATACACATATGTACATATAACACAATATATGTAACATCAACGCAACGAAGATTGCACGAGCGGCGCGACCAGCAAATTAATATGGTTTTTTAAACACTTCAATATATATTTTTTTACAAACCACATGCATACAATAAACCAAAATGAATTTAGTTTGCATTTTCATTTATCATAAACTCCCAAGAAGTTGAGATTATAAATAGTCACAAATAGTCAAAAACAATAATTTTACAAGACAATTTTGCAAAATTTTATCCAATGCAAAGCAATCTAAACCTTAATCTGTATTTGTTCTCGCAAATGTCTCCTAAGCATTTATTGTTGCCATTACACTACATTAAAGTTTCGGTGATTAGTTGTAAACAAAATTTTAGTGAAATTGTTAATTCTGAAGTTTATCTTATTTAGTGAATAAAAATAGTATTAATTTTAAAGTACATTTTTATGTTAAAAAGTAAAAAAATTATTTAAGGAGAAAACCATTAATTTTAAATAGTTATAAGAGTTACTAATTCTATAGCTCCATTATACATATCCCTTTGTTTGGGAGGTTGGGCAATTAACTTTACAACACAAAAAACTTGTACTAATAGTCAGAAAGCTGGTAAACATATTAAGGTATGTGTTTGACCTAAGACATATACACCAGTTCTCTTACTACGAGAATAACCAGCAAGAAACAGTTAGGAAAAGTATAGCATGAGACTTACCTCCAGAAATTGGGTGTCCTGATATCTTATTAACACAGTATTTATCAAACAGAACTTGTACTACATCCAGAGTGTTAGGTTTAACAGTAAGATAAGCAATGGCCCCTGAAGAAAATACTAAGGTTATGAAAGTATCGCACGTCCATTCACATGTTATAACACTTTTATCACGTAGTTTTGACTCGAGTCTTCGAATTTGTCGCGGTTTAGGTGCGCGCCAGTGACCGCCGCGTTGTTCGCAAAAATCCCTTTTTGCTCTGTTATATATAGTCTCTTCACTTTTTTTCTTTGTCTCATATCTAAAATAACAACAAATAAGTTTTGTGCATTAGAGATAGAACAAAAGTATATAAACACAAAATATGTAAACTTACTTGTAAATTTTAAAATCGTTACTGTCTAAATGCAAAGATTCATCAGAAGAGATAAACTTTACATCGTAACTAAACATTATAACTGTTTTAGTAAATAGTTACAAATATTTTATTAGAATATTGTTACTGGTAAAATATAAGCCAATAAAGATTAAAAAATACATTTTGTTTGTACACACCACACACAACCACACAACACAATACAGTCTAAAACTTTTTTTTGAGCTTTTCATTTTTTTTTTCTACATACGGATTACTACCTTTTAAGGAAAAGACAAAGGTCATTCGACCATACAGCCAAGTATTGAGTATGTACCGTATTGCATACATCAGTAACAAAAGAAAACTGTGCAAAGCCAAGTAAGAAAAAATAAAATTATGGATTAAATATCTCCAACACTAAAAGATATATATATAAAAATAGCTAAATAAGTTTTTGGATTTTTTATAATTTCTTGGATAGAGCGCGGGATATTCGAAATTTCTTGGTAAATTTTAATTAGATTGTCTATTAACAGCATTCTATGAATAGCAAAGCACGAACAATCAAAGAAAATGTGTTGCGATGATTAAGAAATACCATAGTAACAATAATTATACAAAGGTGACGATATTATATTCATGCGATAAAGATATTGATTGAAACGAGTATGGTCATGGGCGCCCGCAGCAGGGTGCAAGGGGGTGCACTTGCACCCCCTGTCAGGAAAGAAAATACATAGAAAAAAATACATTTTTTATTACCTACGTTATTCTTTGAAGAAAAACTGAAGGCGTCTAGGTTGATGTTCAACTTTGTTCATCACCTTGCCAATAAATTCAGTATCCTCCTCATTGAGGTATATGTACTATGTACTAGAGAAGCTGTTCTCAACAAAACTGTTGCCTTACTTTTGAAAGGGTTTAAGCTAAAGTTCGCTCTAGCGTTGAGGGAATGATTGTGTCATCTAGCCAAACATTTAAGCATGTAGCGCTGAATCGCAAATAGTGTATACAGTTTTCTCGCAACGACAAGGTCGTAAGCGCCGTATATTTCATGGCGCTTACGCGTTTCGTCTAACTTAGCGTGACAATATGGCTCAGTTATAGATTTTACATTACAGAACGGACATAATAATTGTTCATACATATGCTAATATTTACAAACTTAAAACTACACATTATCTTAAATAATAAACTTTCTTTTCATTGTTCATTAAATTAAAAATTCGTAAATTTTGGAATACGCGTTTATTCATGATGAAATATGTTTAGGTTAATTTAAAAACAAATAAAATAGAAATATTTTGCTGAATTGTAACTTCACACTTCGATTTGATTTCTCGTATTTATTAACACCGCTCGGTACACGCCACGAAGTAAAAACAAAGAGGAGGCGCCGTAACGAATTTTCCTCATACAAACCAGTGTAATAATATGCGGGTTGAGGGGGACGCGGAATAAATGGAGGGGGATGTTAAGAATCTGCCGCCATCTAGCGAGTTGTAGCAGTCTCTTTGTGTTATCATTTTTCAAGTAGTTTTATTATTGACCACCAGATGAGTAAAATACATTCTTGATACAGAGACGTACTTAGTGATTAATCGGTAACTTGAAATTGCACGATTCAAAAATTTTCACATTAAATTATGAAATACCACTTATATTTGTATTTAAGAGTAAAATGATATAAATCCATAATGTATATTATGATGGAGCAGTAAAGCGGATGAGATGTAGTTTTACATTTGTAAATTTTTTTATCATAATACAACGTATCGTTTGATACAGCGTGAAGATATGTATGTATGTATCGTGCGTGTTGGGGACCGAATAACGGTCTAGAATAGCAATTTTTAAATTAACGTTTGTCGATTTGTTTGTATGCGCATCATGCAACTGTTACTGTTTCTTTATTTAAATAGAATGATAATACAGATCGCGCCACGAAAGATGAGTCTTGACAAGCGATTGTAGTGGGGAATCCACCTAGATACGCTCTTACGAAATTGTAATGTGTTTTTAGGGATTTTCTTAGTGTCCATTCTCCTCATTTATTATAAATCCAATTAAATTAATTACATATTGTTGTCGAACTTTTATTTTCTTACACAATTTAACTAGCACGAAGTGGCATGGCAGGGCGATGGTATGAAAGCGACTGGCGAGCCACGCGTTCGAGTTGCTTTATACATACATACATATCTTCACGCTGTATCCCTAAAGGGGTGGTCAGAGAGGGCGGAGCGCCAAGCGTCGCGGTCCTTACATACTTCTTTCGCTTCCTCAAATTGCTTTATATTCTACTAAAATGCAATTCTGCACTTTTAGCATCGCCAGGTCGCTACGTATTTATTATTGGTAAGACAATATATCGCATCTTTAGAATGAAAGCGACTTAATTTAAAATTTCAGAATTTCGGATGAAAATAACAAACTTAAAAATACCTTAATTTAATAGATAACAGTACAAACTTGTCTGTCCCTTTAGCAACATATCGCGAGAATATTTAAACATGTATTTGTCCATTTTATTATTCTATGTGAATTCAATGTCGGAACTTGCCAAAACAAAATCACAAAATTTCGAATTAGACCAATTTCATTCTATGGTCTATGTAAGCAGTTCCCATTACTATAAAACTGCTACACCAGTATATGCGTAATTTAGTTTCGGTTAGTTATTTATTACGTTATAACTTTGTTATTAAATACAAAATATGAGTGCATTATCAAATAATAGTTATTATTAAATGAATTAGTTTATGAAAAGCATATAAAAATTATCCTTTATACAACAACAATATATTATTCTCACGCTGTATCCCTAACAGGGTAGTCAGAGTTACATACTTTTTTCGCTTCCTCAAATCTCATCACTCATTATCACTCCTCACACATTTTCGCCTGGGTATGCGAGTGTTTTTCACATTTCCGTCAGCTAGCAGCTCTGGCTATTAAATATTAGTAAGTCAGCCTTGATGTTCCTTGGCTTTAATTATCCCTTATAAAAGAGTATATTAGTATTAATACGTCTAGAGTGCGGTCCTTATAATGTTTTGTAAAGTAACTTCTATTCTATTCCCCAACAGAAATTATCCGTAACAAAAAAAAATACGTTAGTATTATTGTAATACGTCTACCTCCTGCGTGCGGTCCTGCTGATAATGTCAGTATTAGAAATAATTTTTATTCCCCAACAGAGGTCACTTCACTCGGTGTAAATGAATCGATGTAGCTTTTTTACAAACAATTTCATTATTTAAATTAACAATTGAGCAATGTTAGGAGTAAACAGGTAGGTTTTTAATATGCTTAGCGATATCTGAGTGCAAAATGAGATTTTAAAGGGCGATTAAGTTGACATCTGTCGACGAATAATAAAACCTACACGAACAAGAAAACTTTCTAGAACTGTCGATGTAATATTGTATAAATTGATACTTATACATGAAATGTGATATTTTTTAGAGTATCACAGCATCCATCTGAATGCGACTTGCAACCAACCACACGACACTTCATTTTTCTATTGTAAAATCACTGAAAATCTTTTTTTTTCGTAAAATAATACGCGTGACTGTCAGGATCGAACTGGCATACGTGTAGTCGATACACCCCTACGCTTTAAAGCTGAGCCTATATTTTTTACACACAGGCTCAGCCATTAGAACGTCTCCTCCAAGGTACACGCACACAAGCTATGACAGTTGAAGCCACACTAAGTAAGGTGTACGGACTGCAGTACAGTTGAGTTGAACAAAGCGAGTGTTCGGACCGCGTAATCTAGTTCGTAGCACATATAGATCAATGATCCTCCTCTACTCTTTTCCTGTGAACACCGAGCATGCACAGGCCGCTTAGCCTCGCGTCTCCCATCTTTGAGCGATTTTACGTCTTGACATGTAGTAACGTGCTAAATGTACGTTCAATGCTACATGTTGTAGCTGGAACAGTTAAATCAATTTTGATTGCCTCACATACCGCTGGATAAAACGAAGTGGCGTGAGCAATTACATCTGCGTATTCAACAACAGATTCATTTAAAACCGCATCATTTGCTTTATTTGTCTTCATCATCTCGTACCATGTGGTAACCTTGGCAATAAAATTATGTAGAAGACCTCCGTACAGGTTCTGTATATCTTCTGCTATCGGTAAAAATGCTGATTTGTCTAATTTTCTCATATATTCTGGGTGAAGCTGCATAAGCGAAAATGCTTTCTTGTGTGTTGAAGAAAATCGGTTTTTTAGAGAAGAAATAATAGAATCTAAGTATGGGATAAATATAGATATTCTGAAAAATTCTTCCACATTTTCAGATGGTTCATTTGATCTGTAAGTGTGTTTTGCCACTACTCGAGGATACTTAAATTCAACATCTAGTTTTTCGCAAACTTTTCGAGTTTTCTCGAAAATAACCGCAAACTCCACAGAGGCATTATCGCGGTGAGATTGAAGCACATCAGTTAATTTATTTATATGATCGTGTATAGCCTTTATATTCATATTTACTTCTTGTAATTGATTGCACACGTGTTCAAGTTTGGCAGAATAGGCAGCAATTACTAAAAGTGTTACAATATATGTTGGAGTAGTTGCAGTTGTGTAGAGCCGATACGTTTTGGTTTTCGTTTTAGAGTTCGGTGAGTCCTACGAAAGTTCTTCTAAAACTTGTACAATAGTCAGAAAGTTTTCAGAAAATTGATGAGCGAAATATATTCAATCAAATACCCGCGTGATTCGAATCTGACATTACATTTATCTACATAATATACATGTATAATTCTATGTTTTATATTAGTTAATAGTATACTGTGTAGAAGCAGTTGCACCTCCCTGAAAGTAATCCTGGGGGTGCCCATGAGTATGGCCTATTCTTAATCTGCAAATTGTAGAATAAAATTTTCTACTGCAAAAAGTTCCTTTCGAGAACCAGGATATTACAATATTACATTAATGCCTGCATACCACTGTCCTTTTGATTGTGAGGAATCATGCCAATGTTGAGATCATAGTAAGGGTGGCTTTCACCAACTATTTAAACTCGATTTAAGGATTTGACATCTCGCTTGCACAGACTATTAAATAATTAGTGCAACCGAGATGGCAAATCTTTAAATCGAGCTTAAATAGTTGGTGCAAGCCACCCTAAATTAATATCTTTTTTAATTTTAGCGTAACTGTCAGAAATTGGGAGGTTTATATTCATAATAATGTAAATACTGTCATTAGAAATGTTCGTAGCAAGGGTATTTGCTTTTTCATTACCCGTTACTACAACGTGAGACGTAGCCCAAAATAAAATTATATCCTTATTTTGTTGAGTCTTTAAGTTATAGTATTTTTCACGGATTTCTTAAATTAAGTATGAAAATTTAACAAAGAAGCAAGTATTCAATAAGGCATCTAATATACCCATACCACAAATTAATTAGTTACTAACATCCCATACTGTCTATAACAATAACCCATTTATTCTAAACGTCATTTTCAATACTATTGTTTAAAGCAGTTAGAAGAGCGTAAGCTTCTGCAGTGTAAATGTTAGCAAGATTTGATAGTTTGTAACCTATTCTTAAGTGCTTACTACTACGGCTACAGCCATGGAAACGCTAACATAATTTTTGCTACCATCAGTAAATATGTGCCTATAAGTATTCCAAACAGAAAGTTTGTTAGATACATCGAACTTATTAATAAGAGAGTTATCAATTACGATATTTAAATCAAAATTTTTACTACCAAAACAACCTCCATAACAAGGCCGAGCAACGCTTTCAAAAATATTAAACTGTGCTTAAAATCTAATACTAAGAATAAATTTTTAGACAAAAAGATGTTCGATGGCAAAATTATTAACTAAGTAGTAAATTTTTTGTAACAGACGAAAGATTCAGAATAAATTTACGTTTTAGAAATTTAAAACGAATAAATAAAGGAGGCATATTACATTCGGTCTGCATTGAATTTATAGAAGTATTCATTACTTCCAAAATTAAAGGTAAATTTTGATTTTGTACTTTTTAATTTTACTCATTAGAACACTGTCTGAAGCACAACAAAAGAAAGCATAATCGAAATGACTACGGACAAGCGATTTATTCAACGTGAGCAAGATCTTAGGATCAGCAAGCACCTCACCGAAAACTTGTTAAAGATCTAAGAAGATTAGTGGATCTAAGAAGAATAGCACATTCAATTATGTGATCTAGATATTTTACCCATTTAAAATTTTGTTCAAAAATTACAAGCAGAAATTTTGCAGGAGAAGTGTTCGAATACAAATTAATTAATTATTAGTTGATATTAAATATTAATATTAATCGATAATTTAAGTAAAGTTTGGAGTGTTCCATTGCTATAAGTATCTAACTTACTATTTAATTGTATCGTAGCTAACGATGTTTAGAGACATATAGAATATAAAGCAAAGGGCTTAGGATACCTCCTTGACTAACTCCTCTATATGAAAGTCTAGGATCGAACAATTTATTATTAAATTTAACAAAAATCT
This sequence comes from Zeuzera pyrina, assembly GCA_907165235.1. Taxonomy (NCBI): domain Eukaryota; kingdom Metazoa; phylum Arthropoda; class Insecta; order Lepidoptera; family Cossidae; genus Zeuzera; species Zeuzera pyrina. The sequence goes on along the minus strand of OU015625.1, from coordinate 17,236,063 downwards.
CACTACCACTAAGAAACAAATAAATCTAATTATTTAACAAATTGATTATTGATACCTACACAAATTAAAATATCACAAAGTATAACGACGTTGACGTTATTAAAAACACCTACTATATCAAGAAATACACAAGTTAAATGACTTCCTTTGTTAAAAGCATTGATAACATCCACGAATAGATTACCGATGCTTTCACGAGCGGCCAACCCACGTCAAAAACCAAATATGTTCAACATAGAATTCGAGATGTTGTTTTATTAAATGTTTGAATATTTCACTGACGCAAAATGTCAGTGTTATAGGAGGATAAGACATAGGAATCTGCTGAATTTTTAACTTTCCCCGGCTTAAGAACAGGAACTAGACAACCTCTTTTCCATTCCGAAGGTATTTCCAAAGGGCATTAAGTATTTGCAGGAATTTCAGTAGATTAACGGATTTAAGCTTACGAAACATTTTATAACTGAAATTGTCTAAGCGACAAGCTGTATCTTTTCTAGTTTTGAGAGCTGAAAATAATTCATTCATAGTAAAGCAATCACCACGAAGAATGTCACTAGAATCCAATGAATCACAAGGATCAAATTCAAGATTGCTTTCCACAAAATCTGGAGTACATTTTTTAAGAAGTCATTGATCCATGACATATTTGAATCATCAAAGATAACTGACGAAATATAACTTTTGTTAAATTTACGCAGTAGTAGAGTACAGGGGGTTTGGATCGAGGATTCTGAGACACCACTTTTCAATAATTTTTGACATTGCAACTAAAAGAAAATGAAACGCCTCCATTTGAGACGATTGCGCTGGGCCCCAGAGCCGTATCTCGCTCCGTTTCCTTTGTACACATTTCTCATCTGCACGCCTAAATGATTACACTAATTGATATCATTAATCCATTACTATCATTATGTCACCTCAAGCATCCTAATCACCTAATTAATACTCGTTGGTAATTACTTTTTAATTGTCGTCTTCAACTGTCATCGACTATGATTTTCAAAGTATCGTTAACATCACGCCGTATAAATGTGTCGCCAGAGCCATCAAACGATGTAACTTATAGCCAGATATAAGTTTCTATAGAAAGAAAAGGTACTTCAATAATCACCTAGTAGGTAGCAACGCACATAGAAATACCGCTCTGCGAATTCTTCGGTTTGCCAATCGTTTTACATACATATCTTCAGGCTGTATCCCTAACGGAGTAGTCAGAGAGGGCGGAGCGTCGTGGTCCTTACATACTTCTTTCGCTTCCTCAAATCTCCTCACAGTTTACCAATCGTTTTACATACATATCTTCGCTGTATCCCTAACGGAGTAGTCAGAGAGGGCGGAGCGTCGTGGTCCTTACATATTTCTTTCGTTTCCTCAAATCTCATCATTCTCCTCACACATTTTCGCCTAGGTATGCGAGTGCTTTTAACATTTCCGTCTGCTACACTCATTATTATATAACCACGGATATATGTTAAACTAAAATTAGGTTCACATAAAAAAATAAATAAAAATTTTAAACTAGTGCCAAAGAAACGAAAACGCTTCTTTTCTTAAAAATAAAAATATGTTGTTTTATAACAATTTAAAAAACAAATAATAACTTTTCAAATACAAATTCTGACACCAGTTCAATTTAGCCTACTTACAAACATGAACTCCATACAATTTTTGAACATATCATGCAAATAAGTTGCTGGCACTTAGTGCACAAGTGAACAGTCTTGGTTCTCTTAGCAGGTAGGCAGAAACCGTATCTCTTTCTTTTGTTCCTGTCAAATTTCGCGCTTTCACCAGAGTCTGTAGCTGCCAGAGGAAACTTTAGGACCGCGGCAATGCTAATTTTGAGTCGTGTAGGCAGTCTTTGACTGGAGCATCGCTTTTCATGTACTACTCACATATAGACTTGGCAAGTTCTTTCAAAAACATAATCCTTGTCATTTTCGAGGCTGTTTCGTGACTCTGCTGGATGATATAGGCATTCAAAGCGCTCATGTCCAACAACCTATACAGAATAGGCGTCGGCCAACGGCGACTGTATCATTCACTTCGATTTCACTTGAGTTTTCAATGTCAGATAGTTCTGAGTTAGAGTCATGATCACTAACCACGACAAAGTCCTCGTCATCATCAGAAACCTCGTTGCCAGAATTCGTAGTTACGGCATTACGAGCAGACACAGAATTTTCATCGTTTTCGTCGTTATCACTGTAAATCGGGGTTCAACCATTGCTCTAATATATCTTTGACTTACAGACACACCTTTTCTATTTGCCATGACGAGAAAATGAAATGAAACACGAAATTAAACAAAATGGCAGATATGAAAAAAACACGTATTTGTAGTCGTGGGTCCATTGGACCCAAGCGGAATCAATTACTTACCTTTGGAGTACCGAGTGAAACACGTCTGTCTCACAGCGTGCGCTATGGGGAATTTGCGGAAGGTACTGAGGAGCCGGGGGAGCTGCGCCGCTCGCAGCGCTTTAATTTCGACTTTGAAAAATCAACACGGGTCCAGTGGACCCACGACTATAGTTAAGGGTTAAAAGAGGTAGATGAGTTATTGCGCTCGAAAACTGGTACCCCAAAACTTTGCTAATTAGCCAACCTGGAGCTCATTCGTGTAACAACGTGACAGTGTCAACGTGTATGTGCGTTCCTAATATTAATATTAAAATGTCATCCTGTGTTATTAGATACTGCAGAAACTATACTAGCAAGACTTCCAAAGGTTCACGAATCACGTATCATGCGTAAGTATACTTATTTAATTCATTTGTGTCACCTTTTTCTCCAAAATCTAAAATATCAGTAAAATATTAAATCATAAAGCTATGAAATGCGATAGGTAATACCCCAGTTACCAAGTGTGACAGAGAACAATATATTATATTTGGTCAAAGAATATAAAAAGTTATGTTACAAAACCGTCAATGTCATGCAGTGCCTATTAAACATTTCATTACGTTTATTTAGTTGGTATATAAGTTATAATATTTTTAAAACGATATATATTTTTAAAACGAATCGGAAGCTTTAGCAGTGAGTCTAATATCCCAATAATTTCACAAAATAAAAAATATTTTACATGAAAATACCTAGTGTTTTATTTTTATCATTTTCAAATTTATAACAAAATTGTTTTACAAATGTATGTACTTAAATAATTCTGTTTCCAAATGTACATGACTCAAGAAAAATTAATATTATAAATCAAGCATAAATCCTTTTTTACTGTCTTACCATTAAGCATTAATCATATTTTTCGAAAATGTCTGTTCTGTGGCATACTAATATTCTATGAATTAGTCACGGATTCGCTTAAAATGCAGTAAGAAAGTGAAATTGACCAATCACAATGCTTTTAGAGAGCCGTGTGATTTGTTAGTTTGAAATGCAATTGAAGTCTTACATTGTATAGCGACGCAGTGCAATGTATATTTGTCTCACTTTGCTTATGGTAATTGTCATGCTATCTTATTTACACTTCATCATTTTATTAGTGTGTATAAAACAAAGCGTGTGGCTTACGTGTGTGCGTAACAGGGACAATATTTTACAAGCATTAGTACTAACAAAACCTATCCACCCCTTATTCAAATATAACATCATTGCACAGAACAGACATTTACAAAAAAATATTATTGATACCTAATGGGATTAGACAGTAAAAAATTATGTTTGCTTTTTTTCGAATTTCGTTTTTCTTGAATCATGTACATGAGAACATATTTATTTAAAAAGATGGCCAACATTTTTTAATTATAAATTTGAAAATGATGAATTATATATTTTTTCTTTTAATAAATGTAAACGATGATTAAAATTGGGTGGCTGCGTCATCACATGATCGTTTATAAATATTATAAAAAACGTTTGGATTATTAAAATATTTTAGAATTTTGAATGCGCAATAGGCATTGCATGACATTGTTGGTTCTGTAACATTACTTTTCATATTCTTTGACCAAGTCCGGGTTGGCTAATTAGCAAAGTTTTGAGGGTGCCACTTTTCGAGTGCATATAACCTATCAACCTCTTTTGTATTATAACATCATTGGATGCGACCCTTTGTTATTTGTTCGTATCACTACTACTTTTTATGTTGAATTTCGGAGGAATTAAAGTATTACATATTGTTACAGAAAAGGCACTTCAATAATCACCTTAATAACAACGCACATAAAAATAACGCTCTACGAATTCATCACAGTTTGTCAATCGTTTTATATACATACATATCTTCAGGCTGTATTCATAACGGGATAGTTAGCGAGAGGTCGGAGCGCCAAGCGTCGCGGTCCTTACATACTTCTTTCGCTTCCTCAGATCTCATAATTCCCCTCACACATTATCGCCTAGGTATGCTATTGCTTTTGAAATGTCCGTCTGCTAACGCTCGTTTTATTAAATGAAAAGCGTTTGGAAAAAGAATTTTCACATACAGGATTATTTCATCAACAGATGATAAAAGTATTGAAACTGTCGAATTATTTATCGATTCAATAAAAGATAAATTAAAAGTTTTGATCCACATAAAATAATTGAACACATTTAAATTAAATTCATATAATTAAAAAAAACTCTATTTACTTTATTAACCTTTAAACCCAACTCTAAACTTTGTAAAAGATTTCTATAATGTATTACATACTTCTGCTAATTATTTAAATATGATAACAAATTGATTTCCGAACTATATAATTAATGAATCCTATAACACTGATTTTTACACCTTAAAGGAATGTCTGTTATGTAGAATCAGTGAATTTGTAAAGAAAGATAATGGTTGCAGTTAAAAAAGACATTATGATTAATACATCAACCTAACCAAAAATATTAACAAATCTGGTACAAGAGGTGGAGTGTCACAGTGCAGTAATCGCTAAGCTTAAGTACAAAAATAACTTTATAAATACGATACAAATACCCATATAATTAAATTTGACAGTTACTGAAGTCGGTGCCAAGCCTACTAAACTAATAGGCTTTCCGTTGTCGAACATTGATTTGGCACAGACTTCAATAACTGTCAAATTTAATTATATGGGTATTTGTATCGTATTTATAAAGTTATTTTTGTACTTAAGTTTCGATCCGTAAGGGATAGTTATTTCATACTTTTCAGTGTTCTTTTTTGAAGTCGGTTTAATTTTTTTATAAAAGTCTTTTTATTTCTCCCTTTTGAGTGACCTTGGCCTAAATAAATATCTAGGGCAGGTCTACAATTAGTTTATATTCCAATTCTGGAGCGCAATGTGTTAACTTCCATTCTATTGAGGAGCACAAACCGTGGGCTTTCACAATAAGAGATGCGAACAGATCGAACATGGGATATTATTGCCTATTATGGCCATTATCAATATCATATTAATTATTCATCAATATAATATCATATCAATATCAATCAGTTATAAAAGAACAGTGTAAAGGTCGCATTATAATTACACCCTAGCAGTATTCTTACAAGACGACAGCCACCAGCCGTATTCTCTGTCCGCCACAAGACTGACTCTACTGACTGAATTTATTACATCACAGCCAATTTATATCTTCTTCCTACTTTACCATTATACCATGAGGGGACAACGATAGTTAACAAATGACATGCAAGAGAATCATCAATATAAATAACCAGGTCGTATTATTTGGTGTATCTTCGAAACCAAAGCTTCAATACCAGTGAAATTTTAATGGGACCAATCTGGCAGTGTATCCTTTCGAACAAAAAAAGAATTTTCCAAATCGGTTCATAAATGACGGAGTTATGAGGTAAAAAACATACAAAAAAAAAAAAAAACAACATACAACCGAATTGAGAACATCCTCCTTTTTTGGAAGTCGGTTGAAAATATTGAAAGATTATGAAACTCAGGTCGAGCTACGAGACTTTGTGGACCTTGTATTTTGCCACGGTTTTCCCAAATGTGTTAATAGTTCTACATTTACTCGTAATCAATATTCTCCATAGTTTTACCAAATATAGAATTGTTCATCAATTTATAGAAATCTTTCTCAAAGTCTGAACTAGCTTATGTACGTAATTGAATATTTAATTCTATATACGATTTCAGCCATAGACTTTGCTTAAAGTTTAAAACTCTGCACTTTATTAATCTTTAAACCCAACTCTAAATTTAAAAGATTTCTATAATGTATTCTTCTTGTAATTTAAATTTGTTAACAATTTACTTTCGTTATATTTATCTATATGAATATTTTCGGGGCTTAACGGAAAGTTAGAATGTTGGTCATGAAGAGAATCGGGATATTCTAAGTCTACCTCAAGAATAATAACCGACGTCTGAATTAATTGGAACATTATAATTAATATCAGTACTCTTCCACTCGAATTCGTTAATGAGATGGATCCAAATGATGTATGTTTAAACAAACATCTCTAAAGTTTTCAAATAATTCGGTTAAAAGAAGCACATCTGTTTTTAAATATATATCAGAATAATAGTATGACAAAATGATTCCATATTCTATGAGCATGATTATAAACATCGATGGAAATAGTGGTCTCAGTAAGGGAGCTATAAAAGTCTTCGATAGCCGGTAATGAACTACATTTTAATGATTCAAATGAGGATATACACTATATATATAAAATATATAATATATTATAAGGATATAAGGAAAAATACTTTTTCGTTTTAGTAAAAGATAATCTTCATTACTAGGAAAGTCTTTTTTAAGTTCATGATATTGGTTATCGTTAAGATTACTAGCTAGAGAATCGAAACTACAAAACAAAAGTTTAAAGGAAGTCCAAAAATCTTAAGCTCACACTTTTTTGTGGTTAGTAAAATGTAATAAACCACCATGGCGTATATGAATTGCACATTTTCATGAAGTAATCTGTTTACTTACTAACTAAGAAAATTTTTAAATAAAACAAATATGTTTCTGTTTCAGAGACTTCGTAAAATATAATGCTCCGATTACAGTATGACTTTTACTCTTAGCATTGAACTCTAAACTAAAAACATATAAATGTTTAGTATATCATTTAAACGTTCAACTTTTTGGATGTCTGATAATTTAGCTGGAAAAATGATATTCCATTGAAATTTAATTTGTTTTCGTGCTCCATGTAAGAAGTAACTCGATCAACATGATTTGCTGCAGAGTACAAAGCTGAGAGTAAAGCCCACTTCAGACATTATACATCAATATTTTTAATATTAATTACAGCCTTTTTAGCTCTAACATCATGTGACAATTCTATAAAAGATGATCCACGCAGGGGATTCATTTACCTATTGATGTTCATGTCCAAACCAATAATGTCTTTAACACTCCTACCACTGACTATCTTTCTTTTCAAATACGCTGATTCTATGTGACAGATATTCCTTTAAGGTGTTAATAAATATATCGATGTTATAGGATTCATTAATTAAATAGTTTGATGTTTGAAAATCAAAGTTATTTAATAATCCCTTTGTAGGTTGCACGAAATTAACATGAAGAATAAAATTTAATTTAAATGTGTTCAATTATTTTATGTGAATCAAAACTTTTAATTTATCTTTTATTGAGTCGATAAATAATTCGATAGTTTCAATACCTTTAGCATCTGTTGATGAAGTAATTCTGTATGTGAAAATTCTTTTTCCAAACGCTTTTCAATTAATAAAATGAGTGTTAGCAAACGGAAATTTCAAAAGCAGTAGCATACCTAGGCGATAATGTGTGAAGAGAATGATGAGATTTGAGGAAGCGAAAGAAGTATGTAAGGACCGCGACGCTTGGCGCTCCGCCCTCTCCTTGACTACCCCGTTATGGATAAAGCGTGAAGACATGTATGTACCTATATAAAACGATTGACAAACTGTGATGAATTCGCAGAGCGTGATTTTTATGTACGTTGCTATTAAGGTGATTATTGAAGTGCCTTTTCTGTAACAATAATGTAATACTTATTGCAGATCGTGTACTCTCTGAAAATTCTTTTTCCAAATGCTTTTCAATTAATAACGAGTATTAGCAGACGGAAATGTCAAAAGCACTCGCATACCTAGGCGACAATGTGTGAGGAGAATGATGAGATTTGAGGAAACGAAAGAAATATGTAAGGACCACGACGCTCCGCCCTCTCTGACTACTCCGTTAGAGATATAACGTGAAGATATGTATGTAAAATGATTGGCAAACTGTGAGGAGATTTGAGGAAGCGAAAGAAGTATGTAAGGACCACGACGCTCCGCCCTCTCTGATTACTCCGTTAGGGATACAGCGTGAAGATATGTATGTAAAACGATTGGTAAACTGTGAGGAATTCGCAAAGCGTTATTTTTATGCACGTTGCTACATGCTAGGTGATTATTGAAATACCTTTTCTTTAACAACATATTGCAGATCGTGCAGTCTCTCATCTCGCTATCACTTGATGGCTCTGGCGACACATTTATACCGCGTGATGTTGACTATACTTTAAAAATCATAGTCGATGACAGTTGAAGACAATTAAAAAGTAATTGCCAACGAGCATTAATTAGGTGATTAGGATGCCGTGAGGTGGCTAATGATAGTAATGAATTAATGATAGCAATTAGTGTAATCATCTAGGCGTACAGATGAGAAATGTGTACAGAGGAAACGGAGCGAGATACGGCTCTGGGGCCCAGCGCAATCGTCTCAAATGGGGGTGTGTCATTTTTTTTTTAGTTGCAATGTCAAAAATTATTGAAAAGTGGTGTCTCAGAATCCTCGATCCAAACCCTCTGTACTCTACTACTGCGTAAATTTAACAAAAGTTATATTTCGTCAGTTATCTTTGATGATTCTGATATGTCATGGATCAATGACTTCTTAAAAAATATACTCCAGATTTTGTGGAAAGCAATCTTGAATTTGATCCTTGTGATTCATTGGATTCTAGTGACATTCTTCGTGGTGATTGCTTCACTATGAATGAATTATTTTCAACTCTCAAAACTAGAAAAGATACAGCTTGTCGCTTAGACAATTTCAGTAATAAAATGTTTTGTAAGCTTAAATCCGCAATCGTCTCAAATGGGGGCGTTTCATTTTTTTTTTAGCTGCAGTTTCAAAAATTATTGAAAAGTGCTGTCTCAGAATCCTCGGTCCAAACCCCCTGTACTCTACTACTTTACGCATACTATTCCAAACTTTAGACATAAGAGAACAAAAATCTTTCCAACTAATAAATTTTTCTTGCTTTACGATTAGTTTTTTGTAAAAACCAGCAAACCATTTTTTAAAAAACCTGGTAAAAAACCAGCAAACTACCAAATCAGCGATAGCGGAACATCGTCTCCAATCGGATACGAATCATTGGATAGAATTTTATCGCCCACAAGTCCTTTCCAGCGATCGCCACTTTTATCCAAGAGTCGTGCGTGAAGCAATTGAAATCAAGAGACACAAAAATTTCAATCGGGAAAGCGGATACAATTTATCAACAGCGTGGAATCCTGTGATTCAAATAACAAAACCTCGTTTTTCACATCCGGTTAAGTGTGTGGACACTGAGTGTTGTGTGTAGGAACCCTAAAAATTATTTACAAATATCGGGGGTAGATGAAATAAAATCTGCCTCGGACACGGAGTGAAGCTTTGCTGCGACAGTTTACTTGAGACCACGGTTTCTTTGTTTTGTCAAAATGTTTGTAACCACACTGAAGCCTTTTTCGACTAGATATGATGATGGAAAAGCGATAAGGCATTTTTTAGCAATGTTCCACAATGCAGGATACTATGTTTCAATGTTGCACTGCAACCAGAACTTCTGATAAAGGCTATCAGAAGTTGAACTTCTACTTAAGCACCTCGTCTGTGCTGATGGTGATCAACTCTTCTTGCATTATCACATAGGCTTCTTCCATGGCTGTGATATTGTACGGATGTATTATCCATTGAGAAATTTCTAAATTTAAGAGATCCTCTAACCTCTTAGTAAAATCCTTATGTAATGCGTCCAAGTGAGTGACATAAGATAAAATAACATCGTCTTGAAGCATTTCTGGTAACATTGGCCGCATGTCACGACATGCTGCCTTGAATAACGTCATTCGGCGGGCTCTTGTCTCCGCTGGCGTTCCTGTAGTCTAAGAGCCTGTAGGTATTACACGCAGGGACGGCAGGAGACCGGATGGCTTGACGCTCATTCCTTGGAAACTTGGAAGATCGCTGGTGTGGGATGCCACTTGTGTCGATACACTTGGTGTTTCCCATGTGCCGGCGACTTCCAAGTCAGCAGGTGCCGCGGCTAGCACTGCCGAGAACTTGAAGCGGCATAAGTACATGACTCTCTCTGAGTTTCATATTTACGCCCTTTGCAGTCGAAACTTTGGGTCCCTGGGGTCCCGAAGCCCCGAAGCCCGAAGAATTGTTTCTGATATTTGTTCCTTTTTTTTCAAATTATGTGTTGTATGTAATTTATCGCACCATTTTATCCGTTGCAATCGATAACTCAAACTTATTTTAAAACCGTGTAATATAATAATTAATGATGATTTCGACAGAGATATACATTTTGACAATTTGATTGAAAATGATATAATTATAGATGGGAATGATGATGAAAGTACAAGTAGTGAGAGTGAATGAATTGATTTTAATCAAATTATGTCTCTTTTATTTGGTACTTTGAAAACAACCTCATCAAGATCATTTTAAAGTTGAGTGACTCACAAAAAGTCATTAGATTTAATCCTTTGTCTATACTAGTCCCGTCAGTAGTAAAGAACATAACGGTAAATTTATAATTATGAGTGACAACATCTAATGACATTTATTGCAACTTACTGGAAAAGTCTCAGGGCGTATGTATTTAATCGGTTTTAATCTTGTAACAGAATATTGACATATACCTGTTCAATCAATTTGCAACTACAAGTAGTTAAAATAGATACTTTGCAGGAATCGAATAACGTAGGTTACGATTTTCTAAGCCCCATCCTTAGACCGCATCTGTCATACCGTACCTATTTGTGCCGTACCGTACATTTTGCGGACAGTAATTGCTATATAAACCCTAGTAACCAAGTTATAGCTTTATCGACTTTTGATGCGATGAGAGATGCGATGGTCTTGTATGAAGGTACCGTCGCTGTTAATAATATAACAGAAATTATAATAGACTGCAAAGGTTTATTTGGTTCAAATACGAAATATTTTAAAGATGAATTTACAATTGTGGTATATAAATCCCAATTCACTGTATTTAATTTAAAACTACAGTACAGTTCAAAGTTATAAATTTTGACGCAACTGGTAAATGATAACTTCCTAGCCCTAGAGTGGGCGCGCTATTCCGCATAATGTCAGTGCAGCATTTTGCCGCTCATATTCATTGTTAATTTCAAACCCGAACCCTATTATTTAATTAATTTCTTTTTTCATGATTTAAATAAAAGACAGTAAATTCTTAGAAATTCAAGATCTTTATTAAAATTTTTTTGAGGATACTTATATAATCTTTGGAAAAATAATTAAAATTTTTATTTTTTTTTAATTATTTCTAAAAATACGGAAAAAGTAATAAAAATTATAAGTTTTCTTAATCTACAGGATATGCTTTAGCATAACAGTCTTGACAAAAGTACATGTAATGATCACTGCACAGCAACTTTGAGCATCTATGACACCCTTTTTTGGTGCGCCTATTTTTATTTGTTGGGCATAAATTGCACATGCTTTTCGTCAAAATTCGTTGCTTTTTTTAATCAAGACAATATTTGAACTTCCTTCTTATGATTCTTGTGTTCTTGTCATATATTCATAACATAAAAATAAAAAAAACTACGAGAACAATATTGAAAATTCACCTTACGACGTCAAGAAAACTTTATGTTATCATAATAATAACCTCTTTATGATACAAAAACAAACACAAATACTAGTATAAGTTATATGATATTAATTACATATTTATTGCAAGTACAAGATACCATACACAAATACAAAGAAACTATTGTTTCAACTTAGTAAAGAAAAAATATTACAGAATTTGTACTTACGTGAGTAGGCGCGCGGTGAGCAAATTGCCGCCACAGGACACTTAATGGTAACAAACCTCCACTCCTGCGGTCTCCCGCGCACTGATCGGATTTAAACTTTCGGTACGGCCCCACGATGAAAATGGGGGACAAGTTTTTTAAAAAATATTGACAGTTTCTTAACGAGAGTGGCAAAATACTGATAGCGCGCCCACTCTAGGGCTAGAAGTTTGTCATTGACCCACCAGTCATAGTTTAAAACTGAAAAGGACTAACTAAAGTTAAATCTGAACCATTAGGTCTTCACAAATTACTACTGACAGTAGTTAGAGTGTCATCGTTCAATAATACCAAATCACAAACATCTAAACGAGGGATTCCCAAACTATTTTGGGCAAGAGACCCCTTTTCTAAAATGAACTGATACCTCGGACCCCCATAGCCAAATTACTTTAAGAATTCTATCTAGTTTTTTTCATATTGATACAAAATACTTACCAATTTAAAAACTTTGCGGTTGGTTGTGAGTAAACTTGACATCATTTTTTCATCAAAATTTTACAAAATAAATAGACATAAAATTCAGTAAATATCAAGTGTAATTTAATTAATAATCATTAATACGAATTACGTAAAAATACTTAAGTAATTATTTTTTGAAAAAAAAAAATAACATTAAAATCGCAAAGTAAAGATCGCAAAGAAAAAAAACAAAAAATTCAGTGTGAGGAATGAACCTGGTGACTTTCTACCAATCTAGCTAAATCTGGTTTAATATTGGTGAGTTGCAGCCTTAAATCTCCGCGTTCGTTGATTTTCAAACGGTTTCTTTGTTTTGTCAAAATGTTTGTAACCACACTGAAGCCTTTTTCGACTAGATATGATGATGGAAAAGCGATAAGGCATTTTTCAGCAATGTTCCACAATGCAGGATACTATGTTTCAATGTTGCACTGCAACCAGAACTTCTGATAGCCTTGGTTGAACTTCTACTTAAGCACCTCGTCTGTGCTAATGGTGATCAACTCTTCTTGCATTATCACATTGGCTTCTTCCATGGCTGTGATATTGTACGGATGTATTATCCATTGAGAAATTTCTAAATTTAAGAGATCCTCAAACCTCTTAGTAAAATCCTTATGTAATGCGTCCAAGTGAGTGACATAAGATAAAATAACATCGTCTTGAAGCATTTCTGGTAATTTTGACAAATGCGGAAACTGTGAATATTCTTTTCTGCTTAAATTTTGTTTATAAAGGATAAGTTTACCCACAAAGGCCGATATTGTTGATTTTGTTTTAATATAGTTGAGATCGTCATCTTGCAGTACTAGGGCATACAAACCGATAATTGATAATCGGTTATTTATCGATAATCGGACCATTTTGAAAAACGATAAATATCGAAAGAAAAATCGATAAATATCGGTATTCGATAAAAAAATATAAAATCATATTAGAATTATTTCCCAATCATTAGAGCTGATTCCGAAATAAAACACCGATTATTCGGGAAGTTGAAAAAAAATACTAACCTAAAAACTGAAAAAATAACATTGCGTAGGTAATGTGTAAATAGTTCGTATTAATTGTGTATCAAATTCTATTATATTTTTCTATAAATGTAATTTTTTACATATTTTTATGTACTCTTAGTTCAGTAAATTGTTTTTACATTAAAGTAAAATTAGATAAAATTAAAACTACCGACCTACCTTGTGATCACGATATTATATAAATATAAAATGTATGTATAAGAAAATAACTAATGACTATAATAATTCCAAAATGTTGATTTCAATATTTTGTATTTCATTTAAATCAGAAATACAATCGTTGATTAAAAAAAAAAAACTATATTTTTGAAATATTTAAATATTGGGTCCTTGGTCCTTACATATGAAATTGGCGTTTTGTACGGGAGGAATATAAAGTCGATTTTTTTTTGTAAAATATATTTAATTAATCAAAGTATGCACCGTTGTTATCTATGCACTTTTGCCATCTCATAGGTAGTTCATTGATCCCTTTACTAATAAAACCATGGGAGCAAGAATCAATAAACTCTTTGAAGGCGGTTTGGACTGCCGCATCGGAGTTGAATTTTTTTCCTTGTAAGAAATTGTCCAAATTCCGGAAAAAATGGTAATCTGTTGTAGCAAGGTCCGGGGAGTACGGTGGATGTCGCAGACATTCCAATTGTAGCTCATCTAACTTAGTGGTTGTTTGTTGTGCAGTGTGTGGTCTTGCGTTGTCGTGAAGCAGCAGTGGCCTAGAGCGATTGACCAATCTCGGTTGTTTAGCAGCTAGTTCTTCCTTCATGGTTTGCAGTTGTTGACAATAGATATCTGCCGTAATCGTTTGGCTAGATTTTAGAAAGCTGTACTGAACGACACCGGCGCTAGTCCACCAAACACTCACAAGTGACTTTTTCTGAGTCAATTTTCGTTTAGGGCAGGATTTGGCTGGGTCTCCAGGGTTCAGCCATTGCGACGAGCGCTTCTGATTATCGTACAGTATCCACTTTTCATCACAAGTAATGATTCGATTTAAAATCCCTTTATTATTGTGTCAGTTGAGCAAAGTAACACAGCAGTCGACGCGTGTTTGCAAGTTCGATTCACTCAATTCATGAGGTACACATCGTTCAAGTTTTTTTACTTTCCCGATTTGCTTCAAGTGGATTAATACAGTTTTGTCACTTACCACGAAGCCTGCAGCTATCTCTGAAGTGCTTTGTGATGGATCCACTTCCACAATAGCCTTTAATTCTTCATTTTCCACTTTGGTCTCCGGCCGTCTACGGGGTTGGTTCTGAAGGTCTAAATTTCCAGAACGAAAACGTTGAAACCAAAACCGTATCGTGCTTTCTTTTGCGACACCAGCGCCGTACACGTCATTAATCCTTCGAGCTGTTTCTGCAGCACTGGTGCCATAGTAGAACTCGTACTCGTAAATATACCGATATTTCATGTTTTCCATTGTGCGGTAATAAGCGACGCCAAAGAAAAAATAATGAGGAAAAAAACAAATGAATGACTGTTTTCAAAACTCAAATGTACCAGCTAAATGAATTTATAAATTTGAATTTGGAATTCTTAACCAAAGAGGAGATATTTCAGATCAAAGTGGTCAGTACGACAAAACGCTAATTTCATATGTAAGGACCCAATATATCGAACATATCCTAACAACAGAGCTTCACTGCCGGGTAATGTAGACTCGTCCAACTGAAGAGAGAATCCGTTGGTTTGTAAGAAACACACGAAAATAAACACGCCTTTTTTGATGTATGCAGTTCTAGTGTAAATTGTAGAGATTTTTAGTCAGCACATCAAAGATGGTGTTGTATTTTATCAAGCTTGGTTAAATATGAATAGCGATAAAAACAAATAACCTAAACATTTAAGTAGACGATAGTAGGGCCAAAACGAAATACATAACAATTACGGTAAAGCGACTGTCGCATCTGTAGCTTGCTACAAATACCTAATCTATGCTCCATAGTTTTTGACAGCGTTTTGACAGATATGACCCGTGACGTGCGCGACGTTCAAAGTGTATTCATACATCACAACTCGAAGACATTTTCGACTACACATGTTTTCAACAAAATGAAATTAGTTGCGCTGAAATCTTTTTGTAAGTGGGTATTTTTGTTTAGTAAAGAATAAATTAATGGGTGAGATTTTTTTATCATTACTTTGTTAATATATATACATATCACATGAGTTTGATAGTAAATTGAATATTTCGCATTTAGTTTTGGAACGAACTCGTTATGGCGTACTTGTCCGTATAGCCCTGTTAAATAATAAAATATTGCTCTTGTACTAAAAATATATAATAAAAATTGCAATTTCACTTATTTTCTAACAATCTAGATTTTTCCTTTATTTTCTAAATAGCGTACAAAGCGCGAGCCGAAAATCTAAAATCTCCTTTTCTAATAAGTGCCTCCGTAATCTTGCAAACAACATACACATACATCTTGTGAAGTGTAAACTAATCCATCTTTATTTCATGTATTAACAAGTCTAAAGTATTAATGCTTATCATTTGCCAACAAAGATTTTATACACGCCATACATTTCACTTGTCTACTTAAACATCTCACCAGCGGCGGCTTTAGCCTAAGTAGCGCCCGTGTGCAATCAATACCTTGGCACTAGTGATATGTTCTGTGCACTAGTGCGTTTAATTTCAGTACTACGAACAAGGTAATGACAGAATAACAACTACTAAATTAGGAAGAAGGCTGAATGTGTTCCAAATCTGCAATGTGGTTTGATTTTTAATGTAGTCGAATTCGAATTCAAGTTTCACTTTCTACTTTCATTCAGTGATGGCAGCGTAGGTTACAAATAAAAAATATTTTTTCATTGCATTCGAAAGTAATTATAAGGTTAATACAATAATTAATTATTATAAAAATACTTCGTGAGTTACATTGAGTTCAGCAATATGATAATAAATAACTTGAGGTTTTCTTCTGTATATTTTTTACTTTTCTTGGCAACACTGAATTTGAAAATTCGCCCGCTTACGTCCCATTTCTCTAACCTTGATTGAATAGTTTGCTTAGAAATTCGTAAACATTTCTTGTCTCGTAGGCTAATTTCTCTGTATATGTGTCAAATCTTCAATCCATATTTTTGCTTGATAACATTCCACGTATTTTCCATGTCCACCGTAATCCACAGCCACAAACCATTTGACGTCAAGCCATTTGCCCGTGAGTGCGAAAAATCTGGTCCATGCCATCACGCCGCGCTGCCCGTGTATGTGCGAACTCACAGCCATTTGTGTTCATTTCCACAGACTACCTAGGGGATATTACGTATCAGACGGTTAACTACGACCGATAGTTTTTGGCCAATAGTAAGCTGCTGTGCTAGAAAATGACAGTTTTTTTTTCAATAGGCAAAGAAGTTTTATAATAAAAGTCACTCGTAATACGTTAGCGATGTAACATTTCCTGCCAGGGAAATGTTATATAAAAATTCTATGTCTTTTTCGTACTCGTCTTCTGTAAAAAGATCTTTGTGTTCTTGGATCAGAGCTCTCATCCGACGTGTTACTCGGGCTGTGGGGTTGTATGATACCCGTTTATACACCTTGTTATCACCCAGTAGAATCCGAATTTTCATGTGGTATTCTGCTGTGTTCATCACTACAGTGGCGTTTCCCTTATCGGCCTTTAGTACAAAAATGTCCTTATTGTCCCGGATATGTTTTAATGCTAGATGCTCTTATGCAGATACGAAAATTGAAGCATCCCACTAGTAACATCATTACAATATAGTAATTATATTGATTTGCTTAAAAACTGTTTAGACGGTAATTATTTCCTCTACTAAAATCAATATTGACACAGTGGCGATCGCAATAGATCAATTTTGGTCGCAGTGATACAGGTCTGGTAGGACCTGCATATCCACTTACATGAAATAAAAAAAAAATCAATATTACCTCTAGATTGAGGGTGTCGCAATGGGCAGTCCTGTAGCCCCTGTGCTTGCCAACATCTGGATGGAACATTTTGAACAGAAGGCTCTCAGCTTGGGATCGAAGACCATTCGGTTTTGAAAAAGGTACGTGGATGATATCTCTGTATCATCAAGGGAAGTACGCAGGAAGTAGACCAAAGTACGGAACCCCGGAACTCCATTCACCCAAGTATGAGGTTCACATATGAAATGGAGAGTAGAGGTCACTGGCATTCTTGGATGTAAAGCTAACGTAAGTTATCATACTGTGTATATCGGCAGCCTACACACACGGACAGATACCTGCACGCTACGTCTCACCACCATCCCAGTCACCTGCAATCCGTTATGGAATCATTAAAGAACAGAGCAATATATGTGACCCGGAACATCTGGAGCACGAGCTCGATTCAGGGGTATTTTATTTCTCCCTTAAAGTTTTTTATTTGCCTTATTAAAGTTTTTTATTTCTCCCTTTTGAGTGACCTTGGCCTAAATAAATATCTAGGGCAGGTCTACAATTAGTTTATATTCTAATTCTGGAGCGCAATGTGTTAACTTCCATTCTATTGAGGAGCACAAACCGTGGGCTTTCACAATAAGAGATGCGAACAGATCGAACATGGGATATTATTGCCTATTATGGATCGAAACTTAAGTACAAAAATAACTTTATAAATACGATACAAATACCCATATAATTAAATTTGACAGTTACTGAAGTCGGTGCCAAGCCTACTAAACTAATAGACTTTCCGTTGTCGAACATTGATTTGGCACCGACTTCAATAACTGTCAAATTTAATTATATGGGTATTTGTATCGTATTTATAAAGTTATTTTTGTACTTAAGTTTCGATCCGTAAGGGATAGTTATTTCATACTTTTCAGTGTTCTTTTTTGAAGTCGGTTTAATTTTTTTATAAAAGTTTTTTATTTCTCCCTTTTGAGTGACCTTGGCCTAAATAAATATCTAGGGCAGGTCTACAATTAGTTTATATTCCAATTCTGGAGCGCAATGTGTTAACTTCCATTCTATTGAGGAGCACAAACCGTGGGCTTTCACACAGATATATATAAGAGATGCGAACAGATCGAACATGGGATATTATTGCCTATTATGGCCATTATCAATATCATATTAATTATTCATCAATATAATATCATATCAATATCAATCAGTTATAAAAGAACAGTGTAAAGGTCGCATTATAATTACACCCTAGCAGTATTCTTACAAGACGACAGCCACCAGCCGTATTCTCTGTCCGCCACAAGACTGACTCTACTGACTGAATTTATTACATCACAGCCAATTTATATCTTCTTCCTACTTTACCATTATACCATGAGGGGACAACGATAGTTAACAAATGACATACAAGAGAATCGTCAATATAAATAACCAGGTCGCATTATTTGGTGTATCTTCGAAACCAAAGCTTCAATACCAGTGAAATTTTAATGGGACCAATCTGGCAGTGTATCCTTTCGAACAAAAAAAGAATTTTCCAAATCGGTTCATAAATGACGGAGTTATGAGGTAACAAACATAAAAAAAACAACATACAACCGAATTGAGAACCTCTTCCTTTTTTGGAAGTCGGTTGAAAAGGAAGGAGTCCAACCATAAATTAATTAAACGTATTAAAAATAATCAAAGGTAATAAAATGAATGTCTGTTGCATGTTCTACATACTTATCTACTCCTCAGTACATAACACGTGAATACCAAATTTTAAATGGTTTCCTAATATCACAGATTAATTAGTTTACTAACGTAAATTAATATTATAATAATTTCATGACAGTACATCAATGACTGAAAGTAATAATCGCAAATGTGAAAAAATGTAATTTCGAGAAAGTAAACACTAAAATATTAAAAGTGTGCGCTATCAGTGCGCCTACATAATGGCTCTGATTTATACTTGCTACTCCATAGTTTATGCATCTAGATAGGTACTTGTATAATATTGATGTTTGGTTATTATTCTGTCATTTACTAGATACGTTATAGGGGAATACTTAAGCAGTAGCACTTTCAATTATGTATTATTTAGAGTTATTAAATAAAATAAGATTGTTCATATACGGACGTATTTTATAAGCTCAAAAACTCAAAATGGTGAAATTTGGATTTATTTCGCAATTGAATTCGGTTAGTTGCTATATGTAGGTACATGAAATCATTGACATTAAAATTGTGATAAACGAGCGCATGAAAAGTTATGGGCAATGAAAGCGGGTGTGTAGTGGGGAGGTGACTGTTTGGGGTGTTACAGTCCCTTGGGGTTTAGGCGCACATATAGTATTTCATTTGATTGTTATGGCGAGATCCCTACGAGAACCACATCATCGCAGCTTGTTAGCGGGACTGTGTTTGTGGTTATTTTGCCTGTTACAGAGATGCTCATTACTTGTTATAATTACGATACGTAATTATAACAAGTAATGTAAATTACGATAAACTTATTTGTATTATTTATAGGTGAACTCTTTTCTGGTAGATACCTATTGCACGTATGCATTAGATTTTTTTTTATGTCACTTGAATGATGTCTGGATGATTGGATGCTATAAAGACTTTTCAGAAATTGCTAAGGTTTCTAAATGAATCGGAAAAAGAATGTCGCTGTCTACTGACGTTTTCATTTTAGTAACATTAAATTTTAGCAGTAGAATATTTATCACATTTATCATCAAATTATGTAAACCGCAAATATTTATATATGTAAATATATTTCAAGGTTTTGTTTTATTATTATTACAGTTGAGAGTGACGTAAGTATTCCAAGAGCTCAACCAAACCACTGAATATTAACATACTGGCGTCTCAGTTTGTCTGAGACTGGCGTAAACTAAACCCTAAAAGAAAGTGCACAGTTTTAATATTTACACTGAGAAAATTACTATAGTGCTCTCTACCGGCCGTATTAGTTAGCGAAAAATCCACTCCACGCATGTGATCGATTACAATCAAATGAAATAGGAAAGTTTGGTTTGTATCTCAATGAATGATACAATAAATAACATCAAATTGCATATTATGTCCTTACATTACTATTGAATTGTCTTTCTTAAATACTCGTTCACACCACGTACACACGTTATAAGTTAGTAGTCGGTAAATAGTCAACTACATTTTCACATGTGAACAGATATAAACCCGATTCTATTCTACTAATCCGATTCGGTGCTGGTTAGCTGATCGAATCCTATCTCTGGTACATCCTGAGGATGCTTCGTTGAGAGGCGACACACGTGTGGATTGGTGGTTTTTGGAGTTTGAGCGGAAAGTAGCTAAAGATTTTGGGAATTTATCACAAACTTGCCAATTACCGAGCTGTTTAATTGCGGAACTTTAGTTTACTTGCTACTTACCGATTTACTAAACACATAATTATGTAAATCAGGTACAAAGACCCAGAGTAATGTCTAGTGGTAAGATGTTGCTTTAACACGTTAGTTGGCAAATCGAATAGAGTCAGTAGACGTGGAAATTTATGCATGTTAACAACTCGGTAAGGAACAAGTCGACTAGACGACTGAAGCGACAATTTACCCCTTGCGACTTATCAAGCTGTTACATGTTGAAATTTAGTTGACTTGCCACCTTACCGACTTAACTAATAGTTAGTAACTAATTAGGTAATTATTAACTAATAACGAGTAGATCGGCCAAAATTGTCACGCGTAAGCAGCTCGGTAAGTAGTGAGATGATAGCGAGTCAATTCAAATGCGTGTAAGCGGCATTGCTAAGTAGCAAGTCGAACGATGAAAGCGGCGACTTAGGATTTAAGGTTGCAACTTATCAAGCTACTCGCGAAAATTTTATTGACTTGTCAACTTGCCGACTTATCAACTAATAACGTATAAACCAGGCTTAAATATAAACGGTTTGGACTAGTCTAGTAAGTAAACGTGTTTGAACAATGAAAATTTAATCGAGTACTATCCTAAGTAATTTAGTCGAGTTGATCCGTTCTGATTTATTTTTTCGTGCGAGTCCGCTCTCCATCACGAGTCACTGCTCAATAGTTCATCGAATAAACAAGACTAAACCCACGTTTTAGTAGAGTTCGTTAGTTGACCCAAAACAATTGCATTTCGCTGGTGTGAAGCAACAAATTTTTGTTTCATAGTTATATAAAACTAGAAAAAAACAAATTAAGAAATCTGCGCATACGTGGAGTTGGAATCTTCTCTTCTAATAACTCATTTCGTATCCATAGTTTTTTCCTTAGCCACAAAAATTTTTCTTTCTTTTTCTTTCGCCTCTTCTTAGATAGCGATTGCATATAAGTATTCATTAGATTATTCACTTTATTGCATTGTGGTCTGTTCGTTTTGCAAAACGCCACTCACGGCTGTACTATACGACCGTAGGGTGAACGATTTTTGGGCAGTAGCGAGTATCTTAGTAATTACTAGCCACTCGACTAAATACTCGCATAATCCGAACTGGACTTGAGAGAGTGACGCGATTGGTTTTCGATGACACTTTCGAGTAGGTTTAAGTAACTAAACGTAGTTTTTCCATATTCGTCGAATTAATTGTGTAAAACCATTACAATTTATGTAATATATATTTATGTATGAGTACATACAAGTGTAAATGTAGATTACTTAAATAGGTAATAGGTAATAAAAAAATGTAGTAATCCAGGAATTAGTAAAAATTCCAATATTTTTCCAATCTTCAGTCTAGCACCACAAGGGGTAGACAGAGAATATTTAGCGTTAAACTATCAGTTTAGATATTGTTATTTATCTGTGTTCACTGTACCATTATTTTCACTATTGCTACTAATTTATCAAATAAAACCATAGCAAAATAACGTTTAATTTTTACAAATACAAAATAATATGACTTCATTTAAGACGTTACAAAGTATAATATACTTTGCCGAACGAAAATAATACTGATAAAATAGAATAATAGCAGCCATCTGGTCCTTGAGTGTCCACATTAAACGGGTCCCGAATTATAACAATTTAGGTTGAGAGCTTTCAGGTGCGTAGATTATTCCAAGAAATTTTAATTACTTAGGTTGCGCTAGAGGGCTGCCCCGCGCAGATCTAAACGAACAAATTACTTAAAGTCACCAAGCTTTATTCAATGTCGTATTTCTAACCTATCGTTATTCAAATTTAGATATGAACGAAACGAAAACGTTTTAAATGTATGTAACAGTCTACTTCCCTAACTATTATTACAAAAATTAACACAATACCGAAAATTAACGTTACGAAAATAAATGTACGTTTGTTTGTTGTTTTTTTTATGATTTTATCATCAATCAACTTAAAATTTTGCATAAATTCTAATGAATTGATAAATATTTTAATGAATCAATGATGAATAGATGAATGGATAAGAATTGGTGGAGTAATTACAAGCAAATAATAAAAGTATGAAAAAAATCCACCAATGTTTTTGTTACACAGCCTTGTTATATACAAATGGCTTTTCTGGCGCCATAAAAATGAATGATCATGCGCGAACTACCAATAAACTAGGAGAAAAAAATAAATAAATGGAATGGCTTTTTGTGTGTAGGAAATTGATATGGATATTTTCATCCACTTCGTTATTTGATTTGGTTACAAATATATTTAACGCTCACATAAAAAGCTTTCAGAAGTTTTCTTCACAAGACAAGATAATTAATTTCGTTTTTACAGATGTGTAGAACTCAATCAGAATAGAACCAGATGTATATAGGCAGGGTATTGAGGGGTCTGGATCCCCTCTTAGCCTACGTTAATATTCGCCGAATATTAGCCGATTTTTTTTTATAAAATAGTAGTTGCACGATTGGTAATAGTAGTACCTAGTACGGTTCTCCCTTAGAAAAGAAGGCAAAGGGATCTCAGTCCATACAACTCATGTCTTCAGCGATAAGTACATAAATTCTTAATATTATTTCATTAAAATGTCGGTGTAATAAATTTTAATTGTTTTTTGGAGTTTCTGGTGACAAATATAGTGAGACAGTTTTTCTAGTAGGATCCGCTGAGGCGGACTAAGCCACTACAAAAATCTCAACATCACACTACTAAATAAGCACTTATTTCAACAATGCCACGTAATGCACAACAGCGTAGGCACTGGGACGGAAAACTACGCTAATCGAGTTTTGCGAACACAAACATACGGAAACTGAATTTTCATTATATAGAAGATATTCGTATGCACATATATCGGTCTCCAAACTAGACAATGCAATAGTATATTTATTAATTTTTGGATTTTTTACAGATAACATAATATAAAATTTTGTTATCTAATAGCTGATAATAGCAAAAACGTTAGTTGACGGAAATGTCAAAAGCACTCGCATACCTAGGCTAGGCGAAAATGTGTGAGGAAAATAATGAGATTCGAGGAAGCGAAAAAAGTATGTAAGGACCGCGAAGTCAGGCGCTTCGTCCTTAAAATATCTTTAGTTTTTAATTACACTTTGTTTATTAAAAGTACATACATATCGTGTAAATTATATCTATTTTGTTTCTAAGCAAAAATAAACATGTCGTGTAGGTATTGGTACCATTGTTGAAATAATTGGGTAACATTACCTACTAAATATGTGTAACTATATTACCTTTGCATAATTTTCTTTAGATACCTAACTACGTTTAATCATTAGCACCGCAGGTACATTATAATGACTGTAATGAATATTTTACTATAACTACGAACATTACACGGACGTTATTATAAAAACATTTTGCAAGCAGTTGTGGAAAACAATAAAGTTTTATGGTGTATTGTTGTATTACGATGACTACAATTAATGTTACATTTTTAATTAGTTATAAGGAATTTATTTAATGTGAAAACAATTTATTTCATTGCATTTGTGTTAAATATTATTGTCAAATTATCTTAGTGCATTAGTATTGTTTCAGTTTGCGTATTATATACATATAAACTCCTTGGGCTGCGTTCATTGTGTAAGTAGGTAGTTACATAAAACACATAAAGTGTGTAGGTACACAATAGGATAATACACACACACACACATTTGAATATAATACTATCTATCTAATGCAGTACGAAAATAAATTGTTAACTGCAAGCTACTTGTTGAAATTACTTTTAGTTTAAGCTTTTTATCTGATTACGTCAAAGCAAAAAGAAGGTATGTATGGTCATCTATTACTCATTTAGCCGAAATCACTAAACCGATTTCAATTAAAGAGGCATCATTAGATTTGTCTCAATTACATAGAGATTAGGAAAAAATCAATATTTATAGTTTATGGTAGGTACTAAAACTTAAATACGGCATAGTGAAAAACTACAAAATAATTCAATAAAACTCATCAAGATGGGTATAAAATTCAAGAGCTAGAAAAGGCCATTCCAAAATTACTATGTATAACATTCGAGATAAAAGTATGATCTAGATTGATTGATGATTTTTCAAGAAATATTAATTAATAATATAATCAAGTAAAAGGACAAGTTAGCAAGGGAAATACAATACCTAAACCTTTAACTCTAAAAATTATGTCAAGGACATATGTACATTATAGTTATTTCATTTCTTTCGCAAATAATTTTTTTGGCGGGAACGGGAGAAGTGCTGTTCGCATTTTATTTTAATTTTCAATTTTTTGCGTTTTTGACATCTTTAATGTATAAAAATGATAGTGTTTCATGCGTTACATTTCTAAGTATTGAAAATGGGAAGGTTTGAACAAATATGTGCAGCTGAAGTTTTCGCGTTTTTCCAAGAAGTCCTTTTTAACGCCAGTAAAGCCTACTATCACTTTACTGGAGAATGTTAGGGACTAGTATTAAGAAAACATACATTTTACGTTAGAGTTACACCAATTTTTTACATGAGAATGGTAGAAATGTTTCTACTAAATACGAATAGAGTTGTCAGTACGTAAAAGAGAAGAAGAAATTTGCAAATTTTTCTTAAATATGTAGTCGATATTTCATTTATATATCATAGTTATATCCATATATTAATACCTGAAGAGAAAACTTTGTATCCTTTTTTAAGCATATTGCGAGCATGAGATTTGGCATATCGTTAAAGTTTATATGAAAAATGCAGAAAGCTCAATTTTATAATATATGTTACAAACGTTACAAATAGATTAAATAAAATAAAACAACACATTCATTTATTCATATTGTCAGTGTCAAACACATTACACACATAATGTCAAACACGTAAGATGTAACGGACGTAACAGTTTGTGGTCGCACTTCGGACCAAGAAACATAATGGACGAAGTCATAATGAGTGGCTGCTCATACCACCGTGTGTCACACGTATTTTTGTGTCTCTTTCTATCTCATAGAGCGTAAAGAGTAAAACAGTTGGCTATAGTAACTGTATATGACAACCTCGAACTGTCAGTGTAATTCGTGTCATCTTATGAGTCGGTCATGAAACAACTATTTGGAAAATACTCGTAACTTTTAAGTGTGTCGGTTATTAACATTCACAAAAATAAAAATATGTCATGTTCAGCTGTGTATCGTTGTATTGTGACCTTCCCTATCACGCACATCAATAAAAATCTAGAAATTCGGTCAACAAAAAAGGACACCGTAAGGACTCGCTCTTAGAGCAAATGCTTCGTCCATTGTAATACTCGGTCTGAGGGTCGCACAGAGTAGAGTGTACCGTCAAAGAATTTTAAAATATTGCCAACAAATGGTTACTGACAAAAAGACAGAATGAATGAGCGAATGAGTTTCGAGCTGTGAATTTTGTGTTATTTGTGAGGTGTGAACAGTTTCGAGTCTGTAGAATGTATGTCTAGGGAAAAAACGTTCACATTACATTTACGGTCGAATTTCGAGCACTGGGCGACCACTAGTCTACATAATAATGTTATTTTTTCTCTCCCTGATCAGTGAATTACGAGTAAATAGTTGCTTTACGCCAAACTAGGTTTTGTCTTGTAAACGTAAAAATGTCACATGAAACTAGATAGTTAACCTCGATTTTAGGAAGGTAAGATACCTGTAGATATCTAATGAAGCCGTGTGCGAAGGCTCTACATGACGTGACAAAATAATTCGGGCTAGTTGTGTCTCCATTGTTACGTACTGCAAATGTCACAGAAGCTTAAATTGTCCGGCACGGTCTCAGAATACAATTAATTAGTTGTTGGAATAAAACACTTTAATTGTATCTCTATTCAACATACAACAGTTATGTAGGTATATTAGCAAAACGAATACTTTTCAGATACTTATGTAGTAATTCATTTACGTGTAATTTGGAATATCTTGAATTGAAACAGTCATGCTCTTTGGTACTGCTCTCTTCACAGTACCTATAGGAACAGTACATGTAAAATAATAAATATAATATGTAGAATAAGATGGAATAAGAATAATCAATTTCGGTACTGGTATGTACATACATATGTATGTGTTCACTAATTAATGTAATATATTATGCATAACATCATAACATCAGTCTGTAATGTGTCCTCATGTCAGCAAATAAACGAAAAAATAAATAAATAAATAAAGTAACAACACATAAGATCATTCACATACCAGCTACAGGCCAAGGCTCGTCCAATCAAAATGTCGAAAAGCGAAAAAAATATTTATTTTATTTTCTGGTTTATTACTAAGGCGTCCCATTGGACATGGCGCCTGGAGCGGCCGCTCCGTTCGTCCTATGGTAAGGTCGGTCTTGATTAAATATTTTCGTAATTCCAATATTTTGAAAACGTAAATATAATTTTATGTATTTACTCTCGATTTAACTATTTGTCAAAGTTAATTATTAGACTATTGCACTTTACTATACGTTTTTTAGCTATCCTCGGTGCTGGGTAGCTGACCAAGTCTGAGCTAATGTCTAATTGATGTTGATATGGATTGATGTATTAATATACTACCACGTAATCTTCAACACTGTCCGCTTTTTGCAAATATCACATATAATTTGCTTTATTAAAGCGCACTCGTTTGCTTTATTATATATGTATATATATATATCCAGGTTCATATATGTCGATGGAAATAATAAAAGGCACTCATTTAACTATACTATGGCAAAGCGCGACTTCCGATGACGCGCTAACGGACCATCGGGGCGCTGAGAGGCTGTGAGACTACGGCGGCCGGTGCGATAGCATTTCTCTGACGGATCGCTTGCCATTATTAAATCTCCAATTACCTACGTAATAATTGTTACAAAGAATTTTTTGCGTTTGCACATTAACTTTGTGTTAACGTTGTATTTTATGGAGTAGTTCGCCTCTTGTAAGATAAGGTACCTATTTCTCATGGTTGAGTTGCAAAAGCACGAATTGCCCCGTGTCTTTTCCGACATCAGAAGTGGGATTACGGGACCAGTGAGACTGATTGAGGTGTAATCCCGAGTGAACAAAATGCTAAAGCCTATCCACATTGTTAACGCCCTTAGTCGTCGCATCCACGGTCTTTTGTAAAAGGAGAATTCGGCTACTGATCGACATGTGGACGCTTGCGGGATGCAAGGATTACGTTAACTACTGAAACTACAGCCCGGTGAATCGTAGCCTTTTTATTCTTATTCTAGCGCCCAATGTTCTGTGTGTTGATTCTAGTTTTAGTATTACTGGCATTAGTGATTCAGGAGTGTATAGTACCGAGCAAATATCGTGGGAGGTTATAATTAAAGTTAGTGGTGTGAAAATTTTATTTCATGTCGTAGCCGACGATTGTGAAGGTGTAATCTAATTAATGACCGTAAAACTCTAAAACCTTATTATCATTATGAGCGAAATAAGTTTAAACATTGCTAGCGCTTTTGAATTCTTCTTAAGTTAAAGCTAAGTGTTTTAAACTCAGTAAGGATAGGAAATGAACCCGATGTTGCGAATGTGACGGAACACGTGGTAACGAATATTGAAGAGAACGCTTGTTATGACATTAGATTTGATGGCAATGAATCGAAATTGATTAAATTTAACGTCGGTGGTTTTGTGTTGAAAAATAACGACGAGAGTAATTAAAGCTAACGCAATATTCCGTTTGGGAGTCCATTTAAAGTTAGTTGCTTGAAGGTTACCGTTAAGTTTTGAAATCTTTGATTAGTAGTCGGATCTACAAGTACTTACGCTCATGAATGTTTCCGTAAAATGTCACTAGGTAAAATTCTCAGTTAGATTCGTGTGATGTTAATGACAGCGGAGGAGGTTATGGCATACCATGAATACTTTGGCCGCGATACACATAAAAAGCGTAGTCGTAACTGCCCTTTGAATTATTATCCAAAGCGTGTTGTGCGAGCTGGTGAGGTCACGATGACCTGAGTGACATGTGTCATTACGTTTCTGGTAGCAACTGGGCCATGATTGTTGGTGTGTGTGTGTGTTCATGACTGATGGTTGATAAGTCTGTGTAAATAATTGTTAAAGATTACCAAAAGCTTACTGCGGTTTCTGCATTTTTTCTCCTCATTCCGATTAAATATTGCAACGTGCGTCAGGTAGGCCAAACCTGTAATAACCTCAAACTGCAGTTGAATTTTGTTATATTCACGGGAACACATGAAGTCCTGTGATACGTCTGTATGGCTATGTAGTAGCGAGCGATAATTAAGCGAGAATTTGTAATCGAATTGATTTTTTTATGTTACCCGTCATTGTTAAAATCTGCTGCATAATAGTAGTTTGTGAAAATGAGTCGATTAATATAGCGGCCGCGTGGACAGAGTTGTTGTTTGTGGCAGCGATCATTCGTTTTCGGTTGTCTGACATCCTTGGCAAAGGTGTCCTTGCGTGACATCACTGTCAGTTCACTCCGTTGTCACGAAGAAGTGTGTAGGTAGGTAGGTCGGGTACCCCGTGAACAGATAGATAGGTAAAGTATAGGGTAGGGGAGTAGGTCAAATAAACTAGTTACATTAGGTAGGCAGTTGAGTTTATTATCCAATCAATTCTCAATAAGCCGCACAACTACGTCTTCTCTAGTTATGAGGGAGTTACTGGCCTGAGCGTTGCGTTTTGGTAGGCCTGTTGTGGAATGATGTTGAAAGAGTGGTGTGCCTGGCTGAGTTTCTTGTCGGTTCTTCACGGTATCTGGGTTTCCTTTCGATTCGAGCCGGAGTGGATCTGGCGTTCGGGAACGCCTTGTCGCTGGGTTTGCTTGAGTGGATTGGGGTGACTTTGACTTAGTTGGGCTGGAAATTCTGATTTAAAACTTGCTAAGCGAATGAGGTGTACGATGAGTGTTCAAGGGTAAACTTTAGGAATTTGAAGTATCGTGTACCCAACAAGTTTGCATAAGGTACCTAAAGGGAGTAAAGGACTCATGGTGACGATGAAATCACTATATAGTCTGCTTTAGAGTAAAACGAGTTCGCGTCGGCTATAGTGTTGTTGACGAGAGAGGAGTCGGTGAGCGAGATGGAGCCCGAGAGTGACGCGGTGGTCGTGGAACCATTCGGCGTGTGAAATGTTGAAGGTACGTTATGTAGCATCTCGTTGACTGGCTCAGTCTGACTGACTGAACCTGACTGAGAAAGGGGAGGGTAAGATGGAGCATATGATAGAATACGCCAGCAGGTTGTTAACCCCAGCTGAAAGCAAGTACACGACAACGGAGCGCGAAGCTCCAGTCGTTGTCTGGGCACTAAACAAGTTTCGTGGTTACATTGAGGGTGTCCACGGTGATCACCTCACCAGGCTCTAACGTGGCTACTATCGGTCAAAACCTCAACAGGTAGATTAGCACGGTGGGCTCTCACTATTCAGGCTTACGATATCACGATTAAATACTCACTAGGCCGAACCAACGTCGTTGCTGATGCCCTATCACGACCTATCTGTGATGACGAAACCAGTATTAACTGTGTAATATGCAGTCTCGCAGTCGACCTCCCGACTCGACGCTCAGCTGAAATCCGTCAAGAACAACTGAAGGATGAGTATATCGATAAGATTCTACAAGCTTTGGAATCAGGTCCTAACGAAGATGCTGTATATTGGGGTGGAAAGGGCTATACATTGAATAATGGAATCTTATATAGATATAATCCTGAAAGAGATGGGGAGGATGCAAAGCTAATGGTACCACAACACGAATGGAGTAATGTACTCAAGGTCTATCATGACACTTCCCTTGTTGGGCATTACGGTGCAGATAAGACTTACCAGAGAATAGCACAGAGGTACCATTGGAAGGCGTTTGATTTATTTGGACCGCTACCCACCTCAAGCACAGGCAAGAATTGGGTTCTAATAGTGGAAGATCTTGCTAGTGGATGGATAGAACTTTTCGCCATGGAGAACGCGAATGCTGAAAACTGCGCGACTACTTTAATAAATGAAGTTTTCCTCCGATACGGCATGCTCAGACGCATACATAGCGATAATGATCCGCAATTTGTTAGCGCGGTAATGCAGCAAGTGGTTTACTGTTTAGGAATAAAGCACACTTTTACACCAGTTTATCATCCAGCAGCTAACCCTGTAGAACGAAAGAACAGAGATTTAAAAACACAGCTGGCCATACTCGTACATGATGACCATCGCCAGTGGCCTGAGAAATTACACTGTCGAATCGCACATTCGTCATGAACACAGTAAAAAGCCTCACGACAGGGGCCACACTCCGGCCTATTTGACTTTCGGTCGAGAGCTCAGAACACCAGATGACATTTAGAATGATTTAAGACAAATAGTGTCATCCAAAAACTTCATTGCCGAGATAACGCCTACACTAGTTTTGGCTGACACCTTAAAGAGAGTTAAAGAAGTCCGAGAGAACAAGGAGGAAATGCGAAAAGAGCGAGTTGACAAGACACGACGACCCGATCCCGGCTACAAACCTGGTGATGTGGTCCTCGCTACAGTATATGCAGTAAGTAAGAGTCACCAAGGCACGAGTACCAAGTTTGTTCCGCGGCGTGATGGGCCTTACATAATCAAATCACGATTGGGAGCTGCAACTTACAGCCTGGCTAAACCGGAGGATCCAGAAGAGTCAATTGGTGCCTACCACACGTCAGCTTTGACTCCATTCACTGGCGACTTGAGCTGTTTACCTACGCCACTACGGCCAATAAGATAACGTGGTAGACCAAGAAAGAGCCTTACAGTCGCAATCGTGAAAACTGCAGGACGAAGATGCCGTCCGAGAATACGTAAATAATTCTTGCATTTCTGTCCTTCTCGTCGGGACACCTTCGAGGACAGAGGGGCAGAAGATGTAACACCACGCCTACAATTAGTACCGCAATGCGCCAAGAGATGGCGCCACTAGGATTCTGAATAGCGGTGTCATTCTGTATCAGCAACATTGAAGGGAAGACTAACATTTTGGAATTGGATCGATGTCTTGGGGGATATTAGAACAGACTGATATCCGGTTTTCTATTATCTCAGCGGAATTTACTGCTTGCGGAAAGCGAACGGATTCCCGGTCGTTCCGTGATAGCATCTAATTGTATCAGAACGTTATATCTGTTAAAATAAAGATATCCGACGTTACATATATATATTACATTATATTATAATATGCGTGCATATGTATTTATATTTTTTAATTATAGTATGCATAATGTACACACAGTGTCTATCTTTATTAAACGAAACTGTCACTCTCATGGGTCTGCTGGAAGAAATTTCTGATAGAAATAAGCTGTACCCTTTGTTTATCTTCTCTATATGTAACTTTTTGTTTGTGTATTATCTGTGTGAAATAAATATTTTAATAAAAAAATATAAATAAAAATATTTTTTTAAAATTAATTAATGGAATAATGTTGACTGTTTCCGAGTGCGTAGTAGTCAAGGCGACTGTTCCATTTGAATGCTGGATGAGAGACGGCAACATAGCAACGTGTTTTCGTGCCTAATTTGCAAAATCGTTCGGCAGAGTGAGAGTACCAGAGTACCTACCTAATATAATTTCTGCGACAAAAAATATAGTTCCATTAAAATATTCGTGAAAAAAGGTCAGATTCGAGTAATAAATAAGTTGGCCGAAAAAAAACTAATATTGCTTTAGACAGAGCTTAAATTCAATTTTTGGGTACATAATTGAAACTAGTTAATTGAGGTTTTTTTTTTATTCTTACTAATTTAACGTTATACTTACATAAGTACATAATATTATCTACTTCAACTGTTTACTGTATTTCTTTCTTTTTACGATTAATCCATGTGTTACTGGAATTAAGTCTCTTACAAACTATTTTTTTGTAGTTTTATTATTTCTTTTTGTAGATTAAATATTTAAGTTTATTATTTAATAATAAACATAGGTTCTTTGAATCATTCGATGTTACATACAAATACATGTTTAAATTGATCCAATGTCGCACAAAAATATGTTTTCAACATGAGAAATCACATTTTGTACGCTTTAGTAAGAATTATTTGGGAGTAACGTACATCACTCCTATCTTACTGTCTTTTCTTAGAGCGCTTTATCACTACCTACTTCCGATCTGAATCCGAGAAAATGTGGTCTGAAATAGTCGTAGAACCATTTGTATGAGTTCATACTGTGTCCGATCCGAATCCGGCAAAATACAGTTTTAAAAACTCAAACTGAACTCTGATGTCGCTTGTGCGCTGCGTCCCATCTAAGGAATATTATAACTTTTATGCTATCTTTTTCTTTTTCAGTTCGACATCCTACATCCTTAAATATCACTGTGATTGTCTGTGTAATCGCTTAAAATTTTTATATTTCTTGAGCGTACAAGTGGATCTTAGTATTTTCTTGGATCGTTTGCGGTACACAAGTGACATCCCAATTCGGTCGAATTTTTTAAATCTTTATTTCGTTAGATTCAGATAGGATGGAGTGCGAAAGCGATCTCACACGAAAAACGCGATTCTTTTTTTACACGGAAAAACATACAAAAAGAACCGACAGCCGACACTGTCGTAATTACTATTTATATGACAGCCTAAAGCCGAACCGAACCGAAGCAAATCGTTTCTATAATAAAGATTTCATATCATGAAATCTTTATTGTAGATATGATTTGCTTCGATTTTATGATGTCATGAATATTTAATGATAACGGTCCTTAATACGTCAGAGTGTCAGACTCTCGCGTGATAGAACGCTCTATCTCTCAACTTAAAATTGTTTGCGATTCTTCGGAACAGAGGTTAAAGGTTAAATTTCCTTTACCACGACTTATTAGACAGGGTGAACGTGCGTTTATCAGATAGGTAGATACAATTACTATCTACTATTAGGAATTCATTCGTAACTTTCCCTCTATACTTACAAGGTTGTTTTCTGAAACTTTTCTTCATTGTAATCGTGTTACTTTAAAATTTAAACTTCACTACTTAAATAATTTAGGTATATTTTATCTACAGTTGTATAATCGTGTTATTAAAGAGTAATTTAAGTATGTTTTATTTACAATTCTTGTAAGCTATACCTATTGACGCATTAAACTGAATAATATGGTATAGGAAAGGTAGCTACTGTGATATACCCTCGATTCAATTAAAACGTAACAACAAATTTAAAGTAAACAAACGCGCCGACTTTAGTTAAGCCAGTTTTTAATCATGTGTGTGCTTACGTGCTACAAAATAAAATTGCCAGATGTTCCAATTGTTGGCAGTTTTAGCCCGATCCACAATTACTCATTGCTAACGATTTTTAAAGTTTTTAACGGTTTTTAAACTGAACAACATCATTATGATACGAGTATGTGCTAGCGGGCAACACTTAGAATTGCTGCAGTAAGGAAGTTATTCTTTATTATTTCTGTATTATTTCTCGTACCAAATACCATTGATTACTAGGACTTATACTACGTAAATAACATAGGTCATCTATGT
This sequence comes from Zeuzera pyrina, assembly GCA_907165235.1. Taxonomy (NCBI): domain Eukaryota; kingdom Metazoa; phylum Arthropoda; class Insecta; order Lepidoptera; family Cossidae; genus Zeuzera; species Zeuzera pyrina. The sequence goes on along the minus strand of OU015625.1, from coordinate 17,201,795 downwards.
GAACAATGTTACAATAAAATATGACATTTATTAGAAAAAGCGAATATTATGAGACTAATGACTTCTAAAATTCCTGTCAAGTTACATTATTCAAGTTTACAATTGAAAGTTATAAATATAATATAAATAAAAAATAGAACATTAACAATTACTGGCTTAGGATTTCATTACAAATGAACGGGTTCTTACCGCGACAATAAGTTTAAATGAGTTTCCCAATATTTCGATGCGGTTGCAACCACTATGATTACGGGTTAACTGGTAAAACTACGGTGGATATTTGATAGCAAACATTTCACTCTACCCTCTACTTGATTCGTAATTCTCATTTTCACTATCAGTACTGGAACTTACTCGATAGTCTCCTTGACACACAATATCGTCACATTTTTTAATACTTGTGGGCTTTATTGTTCTTAATCCTATAGCCGCATTCTACAAATTGGACAACTTATACCGTCCCCTCGATTGAAGTTATTATACGAGAGATTTTAATGGCTTCCCTGACCATTCTGGTTATGAAAAGGTCGGCAATATTTGTAGCTTGTAAATTTCAACCCAGTGATTAAAGCCGGTCTCCAGTATTAGTTCTACAGTAGCAGATTTCTACACGTCATTATTCTTCACCGCTTTAATGTGCTCCCTGATAAGGGCATGAAATCGAGCGTCTGGTCCGCCCGTTGTATGCACGCCTGCAACTAAGTACTCTACCTTAAACGCATCAGGATTACCAAAAGGAAAATTAACTTTAATTGTTTACAATGCATGTAGGCATTGTACAGATATTGTAGTGGTACTGTCCTCACTATAAACAAAGTAGCAAAGTAGGTATACAAACTTTGTGGTACTTACACACTAAATTAGTGATGCGAAAACACATTAAGATAAATTGACTAATCAAGAGAAAGCCTCGTATCAAAAAAAATTAGAGAGCTCACGTTCTACTGGAAGGATTTTCTGTCTTGGTGAATTGAACTATATTTACATATTGAAACAGAAACTGTGTTTCAGTAGGTTTATCCGTTAAAACAGTGAACTACATGATAACTTAATTTTATCCCACAATGTACAGTATAAAAATCACATGTTGACCGACTACTGACCACAGAATACTAATATACTAGCGTTACTGGCTACCCATCGAATTCGATAAAGAAACATTGCAAAGCTACCAAGAACATCTTATTTAGGAACATATTATATCACCAAGATTCTTTAATTGCCGTTTAGAAACTTAGCAATACATTCTAGACAACATATTTCTTATTAATATGTAATTATTACTCTTATCGCCGAGAACTTGAAGCGGCAAGTATGCGACTCTGTTTTATATTTACGCCATGTGCAGTCGTAACTTTGGGACTCTGGGCACCCGAAGCCCATCAACTAGCTTCTGATATTTGTTAGAGACTGGTTGGGGCTTCGGGAAACTGTCGGGCTGGCAGCTTCTTCCGCCAACGAATCAGTTTGGCTATTCAAAGAGGTAATGCTGCCAGTCTGCTGGGTACCCTAAGCAATGACAGCTTTCTAAGGGGCAACTTTGAGGAAGTCTATTATTTAAGATAATGTTTACTTTTAAATTTGAATATTAACGTTCAGATATGTATGTACTGATTTGTTACTGTTACTACAATAGGATTACAATATTATATGTCAAAATAAAGACAGCAACAATGAACAGCGAATTTATAGCTAATAATTATTTCAGTTATTTTTAATGATTTTGCAATATTCTGTCTATTTTACGTAACTTAAAACTAGTTTAGATTAGAACAATCTAGTTTAGAACAATCATTTACGATGCGGTTTACGACATTATAGGGTGTAATTTTATATCGTTCTTGTTATTTCCACTAATATTACAAAAGCATACGTCTGTTTGTTTGCCTTTCTTTAACTAAGTAATCTGTGCTAATATTATTCAATCGGTCGACCTTACACTTTGCACACATAGTAGCAAAATAAGGTAACATTTGCTACAAACATGCGAGCGATGCCGCAGGCAAAAATCTAATATACTCATACTTTACAAAGTATAATGAGCGTTATCATCAGTAGACATGTGTAACTCCGGATTCAAAGATTCAAATGATTCGATACTTCACACGGAGTCGAAACCCTTAATGAATCCTTCAAATTCTTATCAACTCAGAGGACTTATTGACTCCGAACATTCATGCGAGCACGGCAGATTCAACAGGCAAGTATATCTTACGAAATCAATTTCGAGTTTCTAAGCTTTATTGGGATGTAAAAAGTAAAGACTAAACTCACTATAAGAAGGTACATTGTTAGGGGGGGGGGGGGGGGGGGGGGGGGCGAGCCTTCGACGTGTTTTCTTCCTCCTCGCCGGTGCCCCAATTTTACTTGTAGAGTAGTGGACTGTATTCACTAGATGAGAATGAAACACGAGAACACAGAATAATATTCTTGTATTTCAAACGAACCAGTTTACATATACATGTCATACAAATATATGTGACGCGAGGTGGATGAGCCCTTGCTGAAGTCTTCTCTATGAATTCTTCTTGCTTCTGTAGTCTTCTTAGTAGATGTCTTCTTTTTTCAAAAGGCGTCACCCGACTGGTTGCCAGAGGCTTTTTTTTTGTTTCTCGGAAAGGAAGAAACTTCGCACGAGCACCCAGCCACCTCCGACGCCTCACGAGAGAACGTCGGGCGCGACCGGGTAGTGCCGGGCTCAAACCGGCTGAAACTACCCTCTACCGCCACTTGACCCTACAGGCCGTCGTAGCGAGTAAAACGCGTAGCGGAGAAGCGCGGAGGGTGCTCCTCCAAGAGAGGTCGACAAAGCCTGAGGGCCCCTCCGTCCGGGGGGTACCCGGGACGGAGGACGGAACCTCGGCTCAGTTTGTCGAAGGGAAAATATGCACCTGTGTGCCGTCAAGAAACCTATACGGGTGAGGGCCGGTCCCAGAGTGGTTTTAACCGGCCGGCGTACAATCAGCTGAAGGCCCAAAATGGTGGGTGCCTAACGTGTGACTCAGCGCGAGCGGAAGGCCCGCGCTCAAGTGAGGCCCTATCTGAGTATGTGTGATGTGATCGTCGGAGAGAACCTACATGAGAGGCCCTGGTGTTAGCGAGCAAGACGTCTACGCCTTCTCCGAAGGGGGCGGTCTGATGTCGTAGCGTTGTTTGTAATGTTTAACAGGGCGTCGTTCGCTACTGTTATGAGGTCGTCCGGGTCCGTCAAAATGTCCCTAGGACGTCTACGATGGGGTCGAGGTTGCCAGAGGCCGGCGGGGGATCGCTTTTATAGGCGACGCGTAATGCGCGATTAGAGCGGATTAAAACAATACACCGCTCGTCTAATCACCCAATTACAATAACACACATTACGCGAGCCGCGGATCTCTGTAACAGAGAAGACATTATGTCTCTTTCTCGTTCTCTCTCTATATTTATTTATACATTTGCATTCAACTATTTATTTATACTTATTAAACTAGTACAACTGATAGTCTTACCATCAATATTATACTATGTATGAATACAAATATAAACACACATTAATATTCTTTACTAACACAAAACAATGCTCAATATAAATACAACAATGCTCAATACCATTACAAATACAAAGCGTGTAAATAAAACAACAACATTTCCCTTACTTAACTAACTAATTACTAATAAAAGACTATGACAAAACAATAACAATAAGGGAAATAATCTGTATACAAAAATATATATCTACACGTTATTTACATGATTCTATTCTCGCCGTCCGCTACATACATAATACATAATTACAACAAATAATATTGCAACAACAGTAACTATACAATATTGTTAAATCGTAATATCTAACTGAATCAAATGTACCTACAACTATATACTATCTATTGATAAATCATAATATATAACTAAACCAAATGTACCTACAACGTATATGGTACTCTTTGATAAATAAGACTTTTTGGCTGGAACGGGAGAAGTGAAATTAACATTTTGTTTAGATTTACTATTTTTTACATTTTTGGAAGTTTTAAAGAGCAAAAATGATAGTACATTGTGTTTTAAAGTTCTGTATAAGTGAAAAGAATGGAGTAGGTCTAAATAAACATGTGTAACTGAAGTTCTCGCGCTCCTCCAAGAAGTCTTTTATAACTTCAGTAAAGCCTACTATCACTATACTGGAGGAGTTTTACAATAAGAAAAAACTAATTTACTTGTGATTCTACTTATTGTGTACGTATTAATACGTGATATTGGGAAATCCGCTAAACCATGCGCAATGTCGTACAGAACGTAAAAAAAAGGCGAAAGTACTGCGACCTACGTAGCTACCGAGTCCCTAAACTTTTATAGACAAAATAAAGAAGAGTGAAGGAGTCATTACCACCTATATAATGAAACCGAATTGAATACATCTAAGTACAACCACAGTAAAAATATTTACTATGGTCGAACATAGACTGTAATTGTAGACTTGCGTTATAAAATTCTCTAAACAATTGTTATCACTTATTAGATTTAAATTCTTATAATAATAACAATACCTAAGCAACGGAGCTTTTAAAATGTTTAGTTTAGAAGTTTTAAATGTGTGAATGAAGAAGAAAACGATTTCACCCAGAACTGAGACTTAACTAGATCAATTCTTCGCCCCTCTCAGCCTCTATATAGCAAATTTCATCGAAATCGCTAGAGCCCTTTTCGAGAATGCGATATCAAATATATTAACAAATTAATATATCAAATATATTCAAATATATATGCAAATCTTACTCGTTTAATATAATAGTGGATTGTCATAATCTACAGTTAGCTTATTAAAAATAGTCAGTTAATCAGTACCTAGTCAATGAAAGAGAAATATCTGCTGTACAAAATTCTTCGCTTCATAAATTTGGGTAAATAATTGAATGAACCATTTGCAATGAAAAATCTTAAAATGGCGTTTCGCAGTCGTAATGGTTTCTTTATAGCGTTTTAGCTTTTAAGTAGAATTCCTGATGCCGTGTCCTTGAGGACCTTATTTGCAATGAGGTCACGTGCCGCTCTCTACCTTAATAGACTTCCATATATCGAAATGCTTTGAGATAAAGCCTCTGATAAAACAGTCCTTACCATCACTCTTGAGCTCGTGTAACAATACAGGTAATATTAATTCCAGCTCAGTTAATTAATTACTAGCATAAATTGAAGTATAAACTTCGTATTTAATTTTATTTAAAAATAAATAATAGTAAATACTTCAGGCATTCAGGCACCAATCGGACATTAAACTAAGGACTAAACTTATACTGTAGGTACCATAGGTACCATACACTAAACTGGGAAACACCAAAACACAAACTTCAAGAAACTTTAGAAATATTTAAATAATAATAATACTCCAGACAATTATACAAATTGTGTGACCCAAAACTAAGCACTAGACTTGTACTATGAGTGCCACACAACAAACTGGGGGAGGTCCCAGAAACACTAAGGATCCAAACCAATTTAAAAAAGCTCGTTTCCTAATATCTGACCGAGGTCCAAATTCTAGGCACCGGCTTAGAAGTCAGATGCTATGCCACCGAGTCAACAACTAATTGCGACGACTATTGAAAGGAAACTACTGTGATTTGACGCCGTTGTGTGAATATGAAGTGGACTTCCAGGGACGACTATGAAAACTGAAGGCCGTAGTGCTGTAATTTCACTGAGTTTGAATGTACTTGATAACTGTGTTTGTATAAAGAAAGAAACTCTTAGCCGGTATTCAAATATTCAGTCTTAACATCACCTTAAGCGTCGATATATTATGGAATAAGTTATTGCTCTGAAGAGCTTGTATTCCGGTGATTTATTGTCATAAATAATTTGTTGCAAGTTTTAACAATCAATGAGAATTTGTCTTAAAATTGGCATTGTTATTAATTTTAATTGATGCATGACATTAATTTTGAGAGACTATACCTCACATAGACGTTAAAAAAAATAAATTTCAAGTAAAAAATTGAACATACAAAACGATTATCTTTTACTAACGAAGACTTAAGTATTTACATAATTAAATACGATACAATTACAAATATCAATGATATAATCAAATTTGACTGTTACTAAAGACTTTTCAGCGTTTTGTAGTCGGTTAAATTTTTATTCCAAAAAATGTTTAGTTTTCTCTTTTAAGAGGCCTTGTCCTAAATAAATATCTATAATAAGTTTACCCTTAAGTTTCTTATCAATTCTGGAACGGAACATTAAACATGATTATCTAAACATAATCGGTAGAGATCCATCAACAGATGAAATAAAATGTTTATTTATCCATGTACTATCGCGGAAAGCGAATGTTTAGTAGTTTAAAAAAACCTTTGAATTTGCCGTGTGATAGACTTTTTTATCGACTCGACAAAGTCAGCAAATTGAAGTTTCTATTGGTGTGTTTGTCATTTCTAAATTCAAAATTGAAAGATAAACGTACGGTATACCAATCGGTAATGTTCGTATTCCGAACTAATACGAATGACGATAATCGAAGAGCGACATGTGCCAAAGAACACTAAATAAAAATTAGCTGCAATTTATGGATACATATTCAAATTTGGAACCCTAATGATTTGGTCGTAGGTCACGAATAAAAATTTATAACTCACTTCATAATTAGTGTTAATTGTTTTAAGTTAATTGGACGGAATATAAAAATACTAAGAAGAATTTACTAAATGGTCGAGAAACAGATAGCCAACTAAGATGTTCCAAACAAACACAAATGACGAGAGATTGAGTTGTTAGCGAGTACGATTATTTTATGACAGATTATGTCATTTAATATCAATTTATAATTCGTTAATAAATAAAACTAATACAGCGTCACAATACACTGATAGTACCATTGTTAAACTGGATGTACCCTACTATTCTTGCAATGGGAAGACAGAAGTCCAATCCGGTTGGGATTTATATTTGCAACTAGCTGAACCCGCGACTTTGTCTGCGCGGAATATTTTTTCGTGGCTAACCCGGATTAGGTTAGATTATATTGGGTCCTTACATATGAAATTAGCGTTTTGGTCGTACTGACCATTTTGATCTGAAATATCTCCTCTTTGGTTAAGAATTCCAAATTCAAATTTATAAATTCATTTAGCTGAGTTTTGAAAACAGTCATTCATTTGTTTTTTTCCTAATTATTTTTTTCTTTGGCGTCGCTATTACCGCACAATGGAAAACTTGAAATATCGGTATATTTACGAGTACGAGTTCTACCGTGGCACCAGTACTGCAGAAACATCTCGAAGGATTAAGGATGTGTACGGCGCTGGTGTCGCAAAAGAAAGCACGGTACGTTTCTGGTTTCAACGTTTTCGTTCTGGAAATTTCGACCTTCAGAACCAACCCCGTGGACGGCCGGAGACCAAAGTGGAAAATGAAGAATTAAAGGCTATTGTGGAAGCAGATCCATCACAAAGCACTTCAGAGATAGCTGCAGGCTTAGGGGTAAGTGAAAAAACTGTATTAATCCACTTGAAGCAAACCGGGAAAGTAAAAAAACTTGAACGATTGGTACCTCATGAATTGAGTGAATCGAACTTGCAAACACGCGTCGACTGCTGTGTTACTTTGCTCAACCGACACAATAATGAAGGGATTTTAAATCGAATCATTACTTGTGATGAAAAGTGGATACTGTACGATAATCGGAAGTGCTCGTCGCAATGGCTGAACCCTGGAGATCCAGCCAAATCCTGCCCTAAACGAAAATTGACTCAGAAAAAGTTACTTGCGAGTGTTTGGTGGACTAGCACCGGTGTCGTTCACTACAGCTTTCTAAAACCTGGCCAAACGATTACGGCAGATATCTATTGTCAGCAACTGCAAACCATGAAGGAAGAACTAGCTGCTAAACAACCGAGATTGGTCAATCACTCTAGGCCACTGCTGCTTCACGACAACGCAAGACCACACACTGCACAACAAACAACCACTAAGTTAGATGAGCTACAATTGGAATGTCTGCGACATCCACCGTACTCCCCGGACCTTGCTCCAACAGATTACTATTTTTTCCGGAATTTGAACAACTTCTTACAAGGAAAAAAATTCAACTCCGATGCGGCAGTCCAAACCGCCTTCAAAGAGTTTATTGATTCTCGCCCTCATGGTTTTTTTAGTAAAGGGATCAATAAACTACCTATGAGATGGCAAAAGTGCATAGATAACAACGATGCATACTTTGATTAATTAAATATATTTTACAAAAAAAAAATTGACTTTACATTCCTCCCGTACAAAACGCCAATTTCATATGTAAGGACCCAATATGTACGTATACATAGTATGTTCAAAGATTGTTTTTGAAAAAAATCTATGTCTAGCCTTCGTCTGTCTCCGTTCATATACTATCTCTTTATCAAACATCATAATTGGTTCGGCGGTTCAGCATTTCCCATTCAAAGTTTCATCAACCCCTTAGGGGTAGTTTTTTGATAAAAAAGTGGCCTATGTCCGTTCCCAGGCGTCAAACTATATCCATGCTACAACATAATCAGTTCAGAGCATTAGCATTTCCGGTACAAAGTTGCGTCCCCTTCCCTCCCGTTCCCCTTTTCACAGATTTTTGATAAAAAAAAGTAGCCTATGTGTTTTTGATAAAAAAATTCTTATCACCGTACCAAATTTTATCATTACCAAGATTTAGCGTTTCCCATACAAAATTTTATCCTCCTTTTCAACCTTTAAGGGTAGATTTTTGATTGAAATAATAGCCAATGTCCGTTTTCTGATGTCAAACTATCTCCCTGTCAAATTTCATTATAATCAGTTCAGCAGTTTACCATTTCCTATACAAACTTTTATCCCCTTTTTCAAAAAGCAGAGCAGAACTAAAGTAGATTTGACGTTCAAAAAAATTTTTATTAAAAAAAATTTAACCACCTCCAAAAAAAACACTGAAAAGTATAAAATAACTATCCTTTACTAATCAAAACTCAAGTACTATCAATTAAAATAACTTTATGAATACGATACACATACGTATATAATTAAATTTGACAGTTACTGAAGTCGGTGCCAAGCCCACCAAACTAATAGACTTTATGTTGTTGCACATTGATTTGGCACCGACTTCAATAACTGTCAAATTTAATTATATAGGTATGTGTATCGTATTTATAAAGTTATTTTAATTGTACTTGAATTTTGATTAGTAAAGGGTAGTTATTTTATACTTTTCAGTGTTTTTTTTGAATAAATTTAATTTAATTTTTTTTAATAAAAATTTTTTATTTCTCCCTTTTGAGTGGTCTTGACCTAAATAAATATCTAGGACAGGTCTGCAATTAACTTCATTCTAATTCCGGAGCGTAACGATATACAAGAGAATCGTCAATATAAATAAAGGTTATAACCAGGTCGTGTTATGTAGTGTATCTTCGAAGTCCAAGCTCCAATATCGGTGAAATTTAAATGGGACCACCTATGAAGTATCATTACTAAGAACCAACCAATCGAAAAAAGAATTTTTGAAATCGGTTGATAAATGACGGAGATATGAGGTAACAAACATACAAAAAAAAAACAGACGAATTGAGAACCTCCTTCTTTTTTTGATGTTGGTTAAATATATCTTGTAATTGGGTTAATTGAAATTAATTTGAGAGTGCAGTTCGGCATTGCGGACCGCCACCCAACACGCTGTGCACCTCGTGCCGGAAGTGGAGGGAGAACTGCAGAATAGCTACGTGGAATGTGACAGGTTTGATTGAAGAGAATATGAATGAAGTGATTGATATTATGGAAGAAAGGAGATTGGATGTGTTATGCTTGAGTGAAACCAAGCAAAAGGGCAGTGAACTTGCCGACTTGCCTGGAGGGGACATCGCCTTGTGGTCAGAGGTACCACAAGAAGAAAGGGGATGCCAAGGGGTAGGCGTCTCACTGTCCTCTCGTTTAGTTAATTGTGTAACTGTGTAAAGCTGAGACTGCTCTGGGTGCGTTTCAAGACAGGGTTGATGAGGACTTTTGTTTTGGTGGTGCATGCCCCGGTGTCCTCTGTCGATTTGGGCGAGCAGTTTTGGGAGAATGTTAGGGAAGTACAGTATGTGGAAACATGAACAGATGGTTCGGGACAGCTCGAACAGGATTTGAGTCTGTCCTAGACAAGTATGGCGACAAGAGGGTAAATGATGCTGGTGGGGATGTGAAAAAATAATCGGTTTTCATTTAAATCGATTATTATTTCATTGTAATCGATTTTTTAGAATCGATTATGTAAATTACATTTGTTTTTATTAAAAATATGAAGAAATAAAAAATAAAGAAATCCAATGCTGCCAAAATTACACATTTTAATTGCGAGGAATGAATAAACGCGAAGTAAGTTCACTACCATGAACAAGTCGATCAAAAGACGGTGCCATCTGTATTTATGTACGTAAAACAGTTTCGTATTTGTTCAACAGTTTCCTTTCTTTTGACTGTAAATAATTTAAAAAAACGTTTTCTAACGGTAAAACACCTAAAAGCGGCTGGCGGAAGTATTTTTTCATTAAGAAGGATAATACCACAGCACAATGCAAATATTGCTCGAAAGAATTAAAAACATGTAGTAATACTACAAATTTAAAGCAACATATGGAGCGATGGTGTCTTACAGGCTAACCAGGTAGCATAAATTATTATATTTTATTATAATTATGGTCCTTATGACTAATAATATCTGTCAAGCGAGTCAAGCGTTTTATAATCTCAACATTAACATTTTTTTTTCTAAATCTAGAAGAATCGTTATCTAGATCGTTATCGTAAAACTCCTCCAGAAAAGTGATACTGATAGTAGACTTGACTGAAGTTTTATAGGAGTTCTTGGAAGAGGGCGAGAACTTCAGCTACAGATGTTTATTTAGATCAATTCAATTTCTTTCGCTTACACAGAACTTTAAAACACAATATACTATCACTTTTGTACTTTATAACTCCCACAAATGTCAAAAATGGAAAGTTTAAATAAAATGATAACCTCACTTCTCACGTTCCCGCCAAAAAGTCAACATTAAAATTAAAAGCACAGGAAATTTTTAGTTAATTTTTTTCAATAAGCATTGTATCGAGACCATCTGCTCAAACACTTATTAACTAAAGTATTTTCTTTTCCTGAACCTTGCTTGCTTTTAGGGATAAGCATTGTATGATTTTGAAACTAACGGGTCATATCTTTTAATTGATTTTTCGCCGTAGAATTCCCGTGAAGATGATATTCAAGATATCGGCTGATTGGACAGTCTAACCTAATGTGGAAATAATTATTTTTAATTTTTTTTCATTGTTTAAACTTGGAGTTTTCAGAAAAATTTGTTTTGAAACCAGGTTGTCGTATTTTTCGTACTTATCATTTTATATTATTTTTATTATGATAAATTGTTAATCCTATACTAATCTCTTAGTTTTATTACTACATAGAAAAGCTGCTTTTTTTTCAATTAATACTAAAAAATAGATTTTTTTTGTAATTAAAATCGATTTTTCTCAAATCGATTAATACTGAAAAGAAAACAATGGATTTTTAAGTAATCGATTTTTTTCACTCAATGTCACATCCCTAGATGCTGGTAGGATGTTTATACATATTTTTTTTTAATTTTTCTGCTTCCCCTAACGTGTGTAATGGAAGGGTCTTTGTCCATCTGTTTTCTTTCCATCTGTCATTTTTCTTTCAATACTTATTCTAGGTATATCCATCCTCTTTCGTTTTCCCTACTCTTCATTTCCAATCTATTTTCTTTACCTATCCTTATTACAATAGTTCTACATTTTTCTCATCTATTACATCATTATACCTATTACAATGTTCGCTTACATTTACTTGCTAACTTATACACTAATTATACCTACTTATTCTATTATCTCTATTTTTTACACTATCACAGTTGTTTACATTTTTACCTTATATCTGATATCACATTTATTTCCTTTATACAATACTATTAATATTTCATATTTTTCTATTTTTTTATATACTTTATTCATTCTTACTTATAACTTTTTTCGCTATGTATTTACAATAGTTGAAGAACTTGTCCCTATTTTCTTTCTATGCAATAATTGAGTGCATAATATTACTTTCTATTTTCTTTCCTATTTCCTTTTCTATTTTAATTCGTTCGTAACTGTATAGAGGGCATTCTACTAGGACATGGGTCACGCTCTTGTCCTTCCCCGTCTCATAGGGGCACGTCGGGTTCTCCTTGCATCTGAATCTATATAGATACTCAGACAATCCCTCGTGCCCTGTCAGGATCTGGACCAGAACGTGGCCCACTTCCATTTTTCTAACAACAGGGTAGGCGCTGGCGGCATCAGGGAAAAATATCTTGGACGAATGAAACAGGGCATGCGTCGTATTCCGGCCTCGCTTTCTTTCGCTGTACCGCCCCTTTCGCCAGTTCGTCGGCTCTCTTATTTCCCTCCATCCCCACATGTGCCTTTATCCAAAACAAATGTAACCTTTTGCTTTGCTCATTGATCTTATCGAACTTGGTTCTTATCTCTATGGCTAGGGGATGGAGGGAAGTTCACTTAACTACCGCCCTCGAATCACAGTATATTCAGCAGCTGGATGTGGCGCATCTGAGGACATTCCCGACTACCTCAGAGAGTGCCAGGAGTTCTGCCTGAAAGACGGTGCAACAGTCATTTAATTTTATTATTTTATTTTTTATTTATTTATTGCCTTCCCATACTATGTATGCTGCCCCAACCTTACCGTCCACCTTACTACCGTTTGTATAAAGACGGAGTTCCAGGTTGGGGGCGCTATACAATGCCGCACCGTCCTTCAGGCACTCATACCCTAATTCTGTCCACTTTGCCGGGTGTGGCGTATCCGTAGGTCACATCGGCCTCTCTACATCCCGGTCCCCTACCATTCGCGGAGAATATCCCTTTTTTATTTCGTATAAGAGTGAGAATTCCCTCACCTTTATATCTAGGGGCAATATCCCGGCGAGCAACAGGGTCGAGAGCCAGTGCGATAAACCCTAATCATTTTGAGTACAAATCCTCTCTGCGCCACCTCAAACCGCTTCCTGATCCCGTTCTTCTTCGTCGACTGCGCCCACGCACACGAACCATACATAATTATAGGTTCGATCAGTGCTGTGTACGTGGTCCGGACTATCTCATGTTCTAACCTCCAATGGATTCTGGCGGCTCTTGAGAGCTGTTTGTATATATTTATAGCCTTTTGGCATACGTTATTTTTATGTGTTCTGAATATCAGTTTATAGTCTATTGTGAGCCCCATTTACCTCCCTCGACAGCCCATTGCCCACCCCGCCCATGTGCAGGATTGGAGAATCATATTCCATTTTGCTCGTAACAACCATTGCCTTCGTTTTACTTGGCGCAAAATGTAGTTTATTTTTGATACCCCAATCTTGAACATAACGAAGCGCAGCATTGGCCCGACACTGGAGGTCCCGGCCGCAATCACCCGAGATAATCAAGACCACGTCATCAGCAAAAGCTTGACAGTGATCTCTCCCATTCATCTCTTTCAGTAGGCGGTCCAACAACAAGTTCCAAAATGTTGGGCCCCCTATAGATCCTTGCACGCATCCCTTTGTCGTACCTCTTACACACTCTTCTCCAGCATACTTAAGCATGATAGTTCTGTCTGACAGGTAGGAATCAACCAGGCGTCTCAGGTTAACCGGACAATTCGTTTTCGCGAGCTCACACTGTATCGCCGGCCACCACGCGTTGTCGAAGGTTCCCTCTATATCTAGTGATATTATTAACGCAATTTTCTTATTTTTGACGTATTTTCTTACGAGATTTACCATTACATAGAGGAAGTCCTCGGGACCTCGCTGCGGTGTAAAGCCGTATTGGTGTGGGCTCTAGTCCGGTAACACATGGCATCTGATCCTACCTATTAACATCTTCTCTAAGATCATGCCCAACACAGGCAACAAGCCAATTGGCCTGTATGATCTTGGAGAAATGTAGTCAGCCCTGCCAGGCTTCCTCAATACAACGACCGCTGCCTTCTTCCACAAACTCCGGAAGAGAGACAGGGCCAGACACCTATTATACATCTCAACAAACAACTCGGGACACAAAGTGACAGCTGCCTGGCAGATGTTGACCGTGGTTTTTTGTCCAGACCCGGCGCTTTTTTGGGATTAAAGCTAGATGCAGCCCACGTGAGATCTTTCTTGATAAACGGCGGGTCGGATGAATCATCATCCGCCTTCTCATTTATCTTATCTGCTAATTCTCTTACTCTCATGTTTTCTGCATCGTCGCTTTCCTTTGGATCTTCTGGATAAAATGTTTCCGCTAATAGCCTAGCTTATTGCACGGCTCCCAACGCCTTACCATTTTGGGTAAGAGCTAAGTCCTCTTCCCTTGTGGCTGTGCTATGTATCACTCTGTAAATCCCATCCCACATACTTTCCTCATTCTGCTTCTCGCAAAAGTCCTTCCAACTGGCGGTCCGAGCATTTCTCGCCTCGGTCAGGTACCTTTCCTTGACTATTAGGTATTACTCCACAACTCATGCCCTCCTTACTGGAGCTGCGTAAGATATTCGACGATTTTTGATGTTGACCTCTTTTTTGAGGCGGGTGACCTCCTCGGTCTACCAAGGCAGTCCTGTCCATTTCCCCCTGCCAACTCTGGGTGTACTCCTTTCACATGCCAAGTTGATGGTATTGGTTAACTTCCTTTATCGCATTATCTAATTCCTCTACTTTTCTATCCTGCTCATCCGCTCGCCACTTATTCCTTTCTCCTTCCTTAGTTGGGCCAGCTCCTCCCGTAACCCGGGTTGATTTGCTGATTTTTGGTCCCTCCCTAGTGCCTAAATTTATTACGAACAGGATTGGCCTGTGATCCGAGGTTGTCATATCCGCCTCTATCCTCCAGTTCTTCACCCAGTGTAGCATGTTAGTGGAGCAAACCGTCAAGATCACAACTGGTGTACCTTTTACCACCGTGTCGAAAGTCAGCCCGGGCCCCCAGTTGGATCTGCATCTCCCATTCGTGTAATACACTCGGTAGTTCCTTTCCTCTTTCATTCATCTTCTCACTTCCCCACCACGGGTTCCATGTAATCCAATCTCCTCCTAATTAAACATACTTTGTCCCTATTTCCTTGATAATTTTCCCCATCCATCGGGTGTACAGTTCTAGTGGCTTGTTACCCTCCAGGTATACCGACACCATCCCAATTTTTCTGTATCCTGTCTTTATTATGGCTACCGATATATTGATTGTTGGTAAAATCGGGCATAGGATGATGTCGATTTCCCTGTGAAAGACTACTATGGCGGCCTTAATTGGCTCTTCTGGACGTCCTTACTGTTGTGGGACTCTTATGCCACTAAAGCCTCTCACCTTCCCCGCGCTCCCGATATACTTGTATCATTGCCACGCCTATTCCTCTATTAGCCGCAGCCATCAATAACTCAGCGGTAGCCTGTCGGCTACGCTGGTAACTGGTACGATTGTGTTAAGAGTGTGTATGGAAAAGGACCTTTTTGTTGCTAATACCATATTTAAACACAAAAGGAATCATCAGTACACGTGGGAAAGGAAGAATAAAAGGAGTATAATTGATTTATTCCTTTTGAAATTCCTAGCTCAAAAAGCAACTTATGGACACGAGAGCACACAGAGAAGCCGATCTGAGAACGGACCACTTTTTAGTAGTAACTAGAATAAGAGGTGTGTTTGCAGCATGGCAATGTCGTGTAGCGTCCGAACCTGCAGCGGTCTGTCGCATCAAGAGCTGGAAACTGCAAGACGCGACCAACAGGAATGAATATGAAAGGGTAGTACCCGGTAAGCTTGACGATAGATTGAAAGTGATGAGCGAGGATGTTGAATGGACGAACCTTAGGGATTGTATGGTCGAGGCTATGAAAGAAGTATGTGGAACGAATACGATTGGGAACGGTAAAAAGCATGTGTGGTGGGATGATGAGGTGAAAGAAATGTGGTCCGCAAGGTGGTTTTAGAAACAGTAGAGGTTATATGGAACAGATTTTCTCACTTCGCGTTATTGTGGGATAGTTTCTGGCCATAGGTCAGAAAGTTTTCTGCGCTTTCGTGGATCTAAAAAAAGCATTCGATAGATTAGTGCGAAAAAACTACGGAGTCTTCAGCCTAAATATGGCGTGGAAGGCCACTTACTGCAGGCTGTGAGATTGTTATATCCGGACCACAGAGCCTGTGTAAGGCTAGATGGTGACATGTCGCTCTGGTTTGAAGTTTGTTCAGGCGTCAGACAGGGCTGCGTGATGTCTGTCTGGCTATTCGTGCTGCATTTGGACAGTTGATTCCAGACATTGAAAGATAGTACGAGTGGTATGATATGTGATGGTATAGTGGTAAACTGCTTTTTCTACGCTTTCAATGCTGTGCTTATAGCACCATCAGAAGCGGAGTTGCAGACACTAGTCACGTGCATGAAAAATGAATGTGAAGTGTAAGAATTGAATATCAATGTGAACAAAACTAAGGTTCTGGTATTTGAAAGGGAAGCGGTACCGACGAAATGTGAGATTTGGGTAAACGAAAAATGTTTAGAACAAGTGAATGAATTAGTGTATCTGGGGAGTGCGTTTTCGAGAGATTGAAGATGTGAGTTGGATGTGGAGGATAGCAACAGGGAATAAAGTGAACGGTGCTCTGTTTGTATAAGTGAGATTTGAAGAAGCGAAAGAAGTATGTAATGGCCGCGACGCTTGGCGCTTCGTTCTCTCTGACTACCCCGTTAAGGATACAGCGTGAAGATAT
The DNA here is from genome assembly GCA_907165235.1 of Zeuzera pyrina. Taxonomy (NCBI): domain Eukaryota; kingdom Metazoa; phylum Arthropoda; class Insecta; order Lepidoptera; family Cossidae; genus Zeuzera; species Zeuzera pyrina. Next base: position 17,185,034 of record OU015625.1, on the reverse strand, counting down.
GTACGTACATATGTATTTTCGGTGTCATCCGTTTCTACATGTCAGGAAATACTCAAATGTTTCAAAAATTTCTCCTTGAATGTTGGTGGTATAAAGTTATTAATATTAATTCTAATTACTTCGTTTCGATATTAACAAATAATAAGATTATTCTTGTTTTGTGTCGCACATAGCGCAAGTTAAAAAAAAAACGTTTTGTAGCGTTTCCATTTGTTTAGTCAATTCGATTTTTGTTTCCTTTGCCACTAAGTTTTGCTCTTTCTTGTCAATAGTCTGTCCTTTTTGAAGTCTGTTCTCCAACTCCTTCCATATGCAATATAATTTTAGCTGTGTAGTGCACTTGATTCGTGATTTGAAACCTTAGGATTTAATTTCCACCAAGTATTAAATCCATCAGATGAGCAAAAATTTGATCCATTGAGTGTGTTTACGTTCTCAAATTAACGACAGCGGAAGTAAAATAATGATGCTTTGGAAGGAGAATAAGCCATCCAAGTATGTAAAACTTTCTAACGCCGTTAGTCAAATGTGCGGTAAGACCACTCCTGGGTAAGCCGTCTTGTCTCTCCTTTTGATGTTAAAGAGCACGAATCTGACTTACAGTTGACGCTTCGGCGCAGTTAGTATTGATATGCTGAACAATTTCCTGGCTTTGCTGAATGAGATGCATACTTTCATCTATATGTTCAGGCCATTTTCCAATTTCGCCTAGTATTGGTATTGAATAGCAGACAATGCTGATGCTGTATCAGTCTCATTTTTTAAGCTATCGAAATCTATGTTTAGACATACAGATGCAGACTTTAATTGAGTAGATGTTGTTGGAATTAGATCTTCAAGAACAATGTCAACATTTCTAACAGGTACCAGATCAACAGTGTCAAGTTCTTGTATTTTTTTAGCTTGTTCTAGATTTAAAGACCCAGTTGTCTTTGAAGAATTTAAGCCCAACGTGGAATCTGAAGTCTCAGGAACAGGACTTTTCACGTATTTAAATAAAGCCCCTACATTTTTTCTAATATTTTCCAACTTAGCTCTTCTTTTATTACAGTAACATTCCCCACTTTCTTTTACTCTTCATTTTTGATGCTAAAACAAAAAAATTGACACATATACAATAAATAATAAAAGTACAAGTTGGAGTCGTAAAGGAAACTATCATAGAACATTTCAAAATAATTACCAATAAATTAAAAAAAATATAACTTACTTTACTGAACTTTACTTCTTCTGTATTTTTTATTTTAATAAATTAAAGCTTCAACAACATGTACATAAAAGAAAATTATACACCAGCTGTTCTACAAAAACACAAAGAGCTTCAGGAAGAGCTTCAAAGAAGAAGGTTATCTGGGGAAAAGGTAATGCTTCGTCACGACAGAATAGTCAAGTTAAAATTTCAAGAACATAAAACCTATACACCCAAAGATTCTTCTAATAAATGATATCTTTCAGTCTCCTGAAACCGAGGAACAGGAACACCAAACAATGAGGAACAGACTAAACAAGTCCCCAAGAAAAATAAACATCAGAAGATAACGAACTTCTTGCGTCCTTCACAACGGAATAACGCGTCCAAATCCTCCGCAAGCCGTGAATACCAAGAACCTCAAAAAAACTAAGCTACGCCCCCCCGTCTCCTCCTCTCCCAACACGGCCGGTCCCCGTGCGAAATGTAGAGCAAAACCCTCTAGAGAGCACATATGCAGATAATAACCTCAAGCGAAACCAACTCTACGTAGTAACATATAATGTCAGAATAATATCATCCTACTATCGTCTCTTGGAACTAGATGAAGCCGTAAAAGACATCAAATACGACATCGGCGGTCTCTGTGAAATTAGACGACCTGGTAATTCTATAGAAGAACATGAAAATTTCATTCTCTACTATGTAGGACAAACACCAGGCTTGTATGGAGTAGGATTTATTGTACATAAACGTCATAAGAAAAACATTGTATGTTTCAAAGGACTATCAGAACGAGTGGCTCTACTTCAGCTAAATATCGAAAACATCGAAATAAGCATAATACAATGTTATGCTCCAACAGAATCAGCAAGCGAAACAGACATCTTTTACACCACTGTAAATAAAGCGTTGAAAATGTCAAATAAAAATGTAATAGTAATGGGCGATTTCAATGCCAAATTTGGCTAACCAGAACAAGAAGAAAACCTAATAATGAAAAGTTTTAGCTATGGCAGTAGAAATGGTAGAGGAAATAGACTTATTCAATTTGCATACGAAAACAAAATGGTAGTTTTAAACACATTTTTAAAAAGAAACATAGTAAGATATGGACTTGGAGATCACCGAATGGTATGGTAAAAAATGAATTGGATTACATTCTAACCTTCAGAAATACGCCAAAATATCCTAGCGACCATAGATTGGTAAGAGCGACATTTAAAATGCAGCCTTCGAAGAAGAATAGAAAAACCTACGGAAAAAATGAAAAAAGTACCTTGAAGAATGAAGAAGAAATACAAATTTACAAAAAAACACTTAAAGAGAGTTTGGAATACTCTTCTATGGGGAAACAAAGTGCAAGAATTTTACGAAAAAATTATTTCTGTAACAGAAATTAGTCTCAAAAAGCTCATAAATGTTCACAGCACAAAAGCATTTTTTCTGACTATACCAGGAAGTTAATGTTAAGACGGCAGCATCTCCAAAAAATTAAACCAAAAACACAAAGTATGAAAAACGAGCTTAAAGCTCTCTACAAACTTATAAGCAAAAATATCCGTTATGACTACAACACCCATCGTAAGAAAACGATTGAACTTGTACTACAGTCTGGAAGCTTAAAGAGAGCTAACAAAGAATTGAGATCACATAAAACTTGGATAGAAGGACTAAAAGCTTCAAACAAAACAACCTGCAATAGAAATAAAGTACTCCAAGTTGCAACTAATTTTTACAAAAATTTATACAAGTGTGAAAATCAAGAGCCTACTCTTACTTTACCGACGGAAACACCTAAAGGTATACATGACATTGATGAAGCTGAAGTAATTAAAGGAATTGCTAAATTGAAATTGAAAAAAGCCCAGGACCTGATAAAATAACCAACGAAGCTCTGAAACTAGGATGCATCTACATAGTGGGTCCTCTAACACAGCTATTTAACCTGGTGTTAAAATCGACAACTACACCAAAACAATGGAATGAGTCGGATATTATCTTATTGTATAAAAAGGGAGATCCAAATAATATTAGTAGTTATCGACCAATAAGCCTACTGTCTTCAATATATAAACTATTCTCATCAATTCTAGAAAAGAGAATCAGAAGCACTGTTGAAATATACCAACCTGTAGAACAGGCAGGATTCAGGAGAGGATTTTCTACTGTAGACTATATCCACTCTATCGAAATGCTCATAGATAAATACCAAGAATTCCACAGACCACTCTACCTAGTAATTATTGATTTTCAAAAAGCTTTTCACTCGTTGTACCATCACTCAATATGGGAGTCTCTACAATCGCTAAATATTGACCCAAAATATCTGAAGGTTCTACAAAATCTGTATCAAAATTGTAACAGTAGAATTAAACTGGAGGCAACTGGATCTTCTATACCTATCAGAAGAGGAGTAAGGCAAGGAGATGTCATCTCTCCAACAATATTTAGGTATAGCTGTGTACAACACGTCATTAGTCACCTAAAATGGGAAAAAGTCGGTTTAAATATAAACAATCGCTATATGTCATTTAAGGTTCGCCGACGACATTGTTTTGATGTTTGAGAATACAATCGAGTTGCAGTCAATGATTAACGCCCTGCAAGTAGCAAGACAACAGGTAGGTCTTGAAATTAACCGTAGTAAAACCAACATCATGTCAAACTCTTTCAAACATCCAGTATACCTAGAAAATGTAGCGCTAGAGTATGTCGATACCTATATATATATCTTGGTAAGCAAATTTTATTTGATAAACAGAGAAACGAATACGAAATTTATAGGAGAATTTCAAATGCCTGGAAAAATTTTGGAGCCTGAAAGAAGTTATGAAGGGTGACATGCCGATCATTATTAAGCAAAAAGTTATGGATACCTGTATACTGCCTTCATTAACCTACGCTAATCAAACTTGGAAGTTTTCACATCAAACTAAATCCAAAATCAGATCATGTCAAAGAGGTATGGAGAGAAGTATATTAAAAATTAAAAGAATACAAAAAATCAAACATAAAAATATAAGAAAAATAACAAAAGTGAATGATGCTCTATACCATTCCAATAAAACTTAAATGGCGCTGGGCTGGTCACATAGCCAGATTGACAGACGATCGGTGGACTCACAAGATAACAATTTGGAAAGGAGTGCTAGAAGGAGAGGTAGACCAGCTGCACGGTGGGCAGACGACTTCACAAAAGTGGCTGGCGAAAATTGGATGGAGACAGCGAAGAATAGGGAGGCATGGAAATCTCTAGAGGAGGCCTTCATCTTCGAAAACGAGGGGTTCTTACAGAGTAGCTGAATTAATATTATATATTTTTATAGTTAAGCATGTTAGTAGTTAAGCGTTTACAAATATTTATGTTTTATTTCTTTTGTTACTTATTTTTAGTAAGAAATATAAGGCTTTTTTAATTTATTTTAATGTTATTATTACCTATATATTGCAGCCCAAAAGCAGTATTTAGTTTTGGATGATTAACTTGTAACGCTTAACTTTAACTAGCGTTAAATTTTCGAAAATTTAACTCTTTAACGATTAGCGAAGTTAACTTTTTATTTAACGGATTAACGATGAACGAAGTTAACTTTTTGATTAACTGTGCCCACCTATGTAAGAAAATTTTATATTTATGAATGCCTCCGTAAAATTCACAAATCCATTTCAAGGACAAAAAAAATTGGTTCCATTGGTTAAAAGTGCACACACAACACGCACGCACGCACGCACGCACGCACGCACACACACACACACACACACACATCAGATATATTCATGTATGTCCTTCGCAATAATAAATTATTATAGTCCTTTTTCCATTATTTTACATTTTAGAAGCCTACTTTTCATTTTTTACTATTTCAATCGTTATTTCTTTTTATTTTGAGTATGTTTTTTATTTATTTTGAATGTTTCTTTGCTTTGTTTTTTTATATTTATGATAAATTGAAAAACTTTTACGTGTCGATCCGGGGAAGACTGTCTCCTAAAACACAAGTTTTCCTAGTTTAGGAGACAGGGTTTAATCGAAATGTAACAAGTTTTGTCAATAAATCAATTATTATTATTTTGTTATGTTTATTATATTTATTACACTGATTAATTTAATAAAATATATTCTGTCATATATTGACCATTGAATTAAGTTTCATCTCATATCGCTTTTTTTTATAAGTCATTGCTTTTTTAGAACTAAATCGACGTTTAATCACGACACTTTATACTGGAAATAAGCCTTTTTAAATATTTTTTTTTGTAAAAAAATTACAAAACAGCAATATTCAATAAAAATATGTACTTAATCTCAACATAATTTTAGAAATTGTTAGAACTCGTCGAAACAATGTTAATTAGGACGTCAAAGTAGCACGTTTAAGGATTTTCCCTGTAAATTGACATCGTAGAATGGTTATTGCAAGATATAAAATAAATATAAAAATACGCAACACCAGTATTGAAGAAGAGAAATGGATCTATTACAAACTGCCAGCAGAATATTAAAAAATCTTAAGATTTCTGAGAATTAAACCGTCAAAATATCAGTATTTCGCAAGAAAATGTCAAAGGGCTCTTAATGACTGAAGGAATGAGTAAATTAACAACCTCGATTTAATTAGTATGATTTACGGCGTTAAATGAAATTTTATTTCGAAAATGCCAACGTATTGGGCCCCTTATCAATCTTTCTACGCCGCCCTGCCGCCCTAGAGGGAACGCCCCACTGGTTGGATAATCTTGGCTTACAATTATTATTTTGTGGCCAGTTATTAAACCTTACCTTCGCATACTTTTTTTTTTTTTTGCGTCAGGAAATGCTTTATGCATTCCGTCCTGCCATGGGGGATGGCAGTGGGATATGTGGGACTCCACGGCTGTGAGGTGCAAGGCCGGGCTACCCACTAAAACCTGACGGTGTTCCTCGAGAGCCTTGGTACCGGGGCAACGGGAGTGCGTTAGCATTCCTCCGCGGCCCCGGCGGGCTACGGCCGGCGCTAAACCGCCAGCCTCGTCTCGTTTTGGGTGGGAGGGCAGAACTCCCACCCTAAGTGCTTTAGAGGCGCGCGGGAACACCGCGCGCGCCATCTCGAGGCTATCTGAGAGATGGCACTCCCCCGAATGCCACCCCATGCCTCAGTGGGCTCTCCGCCGCTACTATCGGCGGCGGAGGAATTGCACGCCAGAGGCGTTGGTCACGTGGGGAGGCCACTATTCCGTGGCCATCCCCTCTACTCCCGGCCCGGCAGGAGCCACACGGGCGGCGGCAAAAGCCACCCTTTCGCCCTTTTTGGGCTTGGCCCCCGCACAGGCCTTCCCCCCCGTTATATGACCGGCCGGCAGACCGATTGCGGCGCACAACGTGCAGTTGGGCGCCGCATCGCACCCGCCGGCCTTGTGACCCTCTTGGCCGCAGCGGTAGCACTGTCCGCTGCGGTCCACCTCTGACGTGCAGGAGACCCGCACGTGCCCAATCTTAAGGCACTTGTAGCACCTTAAGGGCCTCGGCTCCAGGAGTTGCACCCCGGCCGAGACCCATCCGACTAAAAGCCGGGCACCCGCCACCTTCTTCGCTGCCTCCACTGGGCAGCGGACCCAGGCTGCCCCGAGTCCTGAAGGGGCGCGGCGGATCTCTCCCACTTTCAGTGCCTCAACGGCACAGTTTCCGGCTTTTGCGACGGCTGCGGCAACATCAGCAGCCGTCGCCGAGTCATCCAGACCCGATACGCGCAGTTCTGCGTACTTCGTGGGCCTGGAGACTCGAACGACCTCAGGACTTAAGTTCTCCCTCAACTTGGTCGCAAGGGAGTCAGCCTTCTCACGACCAGTGGCGCCCGGTATCTCTAGGATTCCAGCTCCGGTCGCCGCCTTCCTATAAGTCATCTCGGTGATACCCAACCTTCGCATACCTAGGCGAAAATGTGTAAGGAGAATGATGAGATTTGCGTGAAGCGAAAGAAGTATGTAAGAACCGCGACATTGGCGCTCCGTTCTCTCTGACTACCCCCTTAGGGATACAGCATGAGGATTTACATGTACCTATGTATATATATAGCCCATAACACTAACGAAATAAAACGAAATAAAAGTTCAAGTGTTCTATTCGTTGAAAACAATGCGGCAATTAATGTTGTGCCATAGATTTTACAAATAGCTCCAGACGCCGTATCCGAGCAGCAATAGCGAGATAAATCAGATAAGCTGCCTCATGCGTATAAACACTAAACATTCGTTATCAGATAAGATGATCGGCCGCCATTTCGTCACAAAACAGCACCCATACATCTATACTTTATTTTATTTGTCTCACTTCGTAGTATGGGACAGGCCGTTTGGAGTTATAGAATCTCTTAAAGCAAATTTACTTTATGTTGTGATTGATGAACAAAGAGGTAATGCTGCCAGTCTGCTGGGCACCCTAAGCAACGACAGCTTTCAAAGCGCCAACTTTGAGGAAGTCTATTATTTACGATAATGTTTAGTTTTAAGTTTCTAAATATTAACGTTAAGAATTATCTTATTGGTATTAACCAATGATAATATTGTATTTTAATAAACCTTTTTAACCGACTTCAAAAAAAAAAGAAGGAGGTTCTCAATTCGTCTGTATGTTGTTTTTTTTTTGTATGTTTGTTACCTCATAATTCCGTCATTTATGAACCGATTTCGAAAATTCTTTTTTCGTTTGGTAGGTAATACTTTAGAGGTGGTCCCATTTAAATTTCACCGATATTGAAGCTTGGACTTCGAAGATACACTAGATAACACGACCTGGTTATAACCTTTATTTATATTGACGATTCTCTTGTATATCGTTGCGCTCCTTTAATTGCAGACCTGCCCTAGATATTTATTTAGGTCAAGACCACTCAAAAGGGAGTAATAAAAAAAAGAAAATTAAAGCGCCTTCAAAAAAACACTGAAAAGTATAAAATAACAGACTATCCTTTACTAATCAAAACTCAAGTACAATTAAAATAACTTTTTGAGATTTATATTTGACATTTGACATAATTTGACAGTTATTGAAGTCGGTGCCAAATCAATGTGCAACATAAAATCTATTAGTTTCGTGGGCTTGGCACCAACTTCAGTAACTGTCAAATTTAATTATATAGGTATGTGTATCGTATTTATAAAGTTATTTTAATTGTACTTGAGTTTTGATTAGTAAAGGATAGTTATTTTATACTTTTCAGTGTTTTTTTTGAAGGCGGTTCAATTTAAAAAAAAAAAAAAATTTTTTTGTAAAATGATGTTGAAAAAATTATACCTGACTGAGCTTCTTGTCGGTTCTTCTCAGTGTCCAGGTTTTCTTTTTGAACCGAACTAAAGTAGATTTGACGTTTGAAAATATCTTGTAATCGGATTTACTTGAATGAATTGATTTGATTTGTATTTGCTGATTTTTGTCAATAAAATTAATAACTTTATTTTACATTGCGCATTGTTTTTGCTGAAAATTATAGAAGTGCCGCTTTGTGTTCGCTTTATGGGGAAATTATTAGAAAAAAAAAGGATTTTTGTAATCTAAAAACTTTTGTAGTTTTTAAACTTTTAATAATTTTGGTTCGGTAAATTTTTTACGTTGGTACAGGGAACAGAAAATAACATAAATGTAAACAGACATTCTTTCTTGGTCGCACACAAAATGTAGCTAATAATATTCTTTTGTCCTAAGTCAATATTTTTGTACGTAATGTCACAGAACAAAAGTCGTATAAGGTTGGCAGGTAATGTAATAAACTGTATCACAATGTGTAGGCACTCGTATATAATTTTAGGCTATTATTCTTATTACACGACATCTCTAACAAGGATAATAAAAATATTTCTGAAGTAACATTTAGAAGACAGCTACAGCTTACTGTATAATAACACATTCCACGCGGATGAAATCACGCTTAACTTTTAAAGCGATATGAAAACGAATTCAACGAAAAAATTATAAAGTTGAAATCCAACCAGTAGAGAAATTATCGCTTACATTTAAAATTATTGACTCTCTGTTTTGTTTTAAGTAAAAGTAGGATCAAAGTAATAACTATTAAATTAATAATTAAGCAATCTTGCCGATAAAAAAGGAGTACCTAAAATTATGCAAACATTACTGGATATTATTTCGTGGTTACGTATTACATAGATAAAAGATGGTCTAATTTATATATGTAATATGGACAGATAAATATATGTATGTATGCTCGTTGCAATTATATTTTTACAGTGTGGTCTTTGACCTATGTAAGACGTTATACAAGTTATAAATGTGTGTACATACATTCAGACCACATTTGTTACGATTCACGTACATATTGAGCGCACAGGTAACATGTTTTCCCTATGTCTACCCAACCACATTCTTAAGTACATATATATTACCTAATGTCAAGATCTAATAAAACAGTCACCTCAATATAAGCGTTTCGCATCCAATGTCGCCCAGAGGCTGTTTATTCACAGAAAAGGACTGCTTTGTTTACTCCAGCTAATTTAGATTTAGAGGTGTTTATTTGTTTGTGAACTCAGGAGTTAAATAAATTAAAGGTAAAGATAGGTGATGATCGCTGAGGAGTTGACATTGACCTCGGCGCATGTTGCGTGAGAGGAAGCAAGTGTAGACGGCCGGCAGTGGCGTTTTCAGTAGCGATCCGATCGCGCCACCACCTTCTCGTATTAAACGCATTGTAAAGCATATTCTTTTTCGCAGAGTCGGCATCGTCGGCGGCTCTTATGTCCTATAAGAAATTAATAAGCGTAATATTATCCGTGAAACACATAGTGATTACGTGTTATACTCAGTGTAAATAAATGCCATTATTAATTCGTTGAGTTTGGGAATTTAGTGAAAAGTTTTCTTCAATTGCAGTCTTCGTGTTGTAAACATTTCGCGGTAAGTGATTTTCTGATAATATACAATGTTATTATTATTTTATTGGTAGAAAATACATGTAGAAAAACATTATTTTGCATGTAGATCGGTTTGCGTATAGTAGGAAAAATAAAAATAAAATGCTGTTGTTTTGTTATTATATATTAAGAAATAAAAAGTGGTCAATGGGAGCATTGATAATGAAGTATTTTAAGATGTCTATTTTAAACTAGAGTTCGAGATCAAAATAATCTACAACGCTAAACGCATATTTTCGACTTCTCGTTTTATTTTTTTTATATCAGAGGAGGCAAACGAGCAAGCGTATCATCCGATGATCTTATTTTTTTTTTTTAAATCATATTTTCGATTCATGCACATTTTTAACATTAAAATAATTTAAATTTTAAAAGAATACAGTTAACGATTAACGAAACAGCTATTATAAAACTTTAAAATAGGTAACTAATATAATAGAAGGTATAATTATTAATTATTTATTAGACGTATAAAAGTGTAGCGATTCATAAAGAATTGTTTAAATGAAAATCCGTTAAGGTCCGTAAGGCGACGAATTGGAAATTTTGACGGTAGACATCTTATGTTTTCTAAGCGACTACAGAACGTATGAAAGTGATATTTGGTTACCTGATTTTTATTTCATTGACTTCATCGATTTCAGTTGCGATACATGAACTAACTTTTTAACAAAAAAAAATATCAAAGAAACTTTTCAAACAGAGATTTACATTTTTCGGACTAACAGGATTGATTTATGTTATGATATATTTATATTATTCAAATTTTGTGTGCAAATTAATCTAAATACACTCTTCAAAATGCCGGTTGGATTTATAAAAATTTATTATAGTTTTTAATATAAACGTAAATAACTGTAGCTCTATATTAGATTAATTATTGTTTATCACTGCGTCGCCTTAAAGTCCAATCAAATGACCGAATTCATTACATGATATTCATAAATGTGTTACAAACATGCATGGAAAAATGTAATATTCTAACCTCCCAAATTTGGTTAGAAAATAATTTGTAGTAAAAAAAACAATGTCTTTTTTTATTTTTTTTTTTCAAGGAATAACTTACAATGTAAACTAAACACCTAAACAATATTTCGCCAAACTGCTATTGCAGTTTGATGGCGAATGAAGCACTCTCTTTTACTAATATCTATATACATTGTAACACGTATTATCTATTATACTATGTACTTTTATAATATTCATTATATACACACACACACATTCATATAATATACTAGATATTGCTTTCCATATTCTAAATACATTTCTACATTTCTATATCACAAAAAATATTCAGTAGTTGTTGTTTATATTTACGTTTAAAAACGCCTTGTGATGCACTTTCCATTTCTTTAATGTTATTATATAATCTCGGAATTAAATATCTTGCAGTTCTCTTTACAACAGTAAGTCACATTCAAAAAAACATTTCACATAAAATATATAGAACGTAAAATTTTCCCTTAAATTGCTTACTATTACTTTTCGTAGTATAGTTAGATGGTACATTAACGGAGTCTGAAGATTGAAGCTTTAAAGACTGAAATAAAATTTCGTAATAAAACGAATTTTTATGTAATCGATTTAAGAAATATTACATTTTCTTTTTAGATAAATAGAATTACTGTGGTTTGGACTAATTAGATTTTCACAGAAAACTAGGAAATGTTGAAAAGTATAGTAACTAAATTAGTGTACCTATATAAGTAGGTATATACCTATCACATTTTGTAGAAATAAAAAGAAATGAATTTCGAATTAATTTTTGTGCTTTTCTATCAAAATATAAAAATCAAATTCAAATAAATAAAATAAATCGCATTTTTTTTCATTTCTTTTATATACTGGTAACTCGTTTCAAACTCAAAGTCAAATCAATGTATTCAAGTAACTTTATTACAAGGTGTTTTTGGACGTCAATTCAATTTTAGTTCGGTTCAAATAGAAAATGAGAAGAACAGACAAGAAACTCAGTCAGGTATCATTTATTCGGTATACGGTAGGTATCGTATTTATTAGAAACATTTTTTCTTTTCTCATTTAAAAAATATCAGTATCTCTGACATAAAAATACTGTCTTTTTATTATTAAGTCGCTAACATTCTCCGGTAAAGTGATAGTAGGGTTTACTGGAGTTAAAAAGGACTTCTTGGAAAAACGCGAAAACTTCAGCCGTATATATTTATTCAAACTTTCCAATTTTTAACACTTAGAAAATTAATGCACGAAATATTATCGCTTTTGTTCCTTAAAACTCCTAAATACGCAAAAAATAGAAAATTTAAATAAAACGCGAACTTCACCTCTTCTGTTCCCGCCAAAAAGTCAGTAGTGTTGACGTAGTAGAGTCACAGATTAATTACTTGCTAGGGTGTAGAGAGGTGTAGAGCGATCAAAAGCGATATTATTTGATTAAAATATCTTTGTTAAACCATAAACAATTAAAATTAACAGTTTTCACAGTAAAACTGTTTTCGATGATTATTATTGTAAACTTTGTAATTAATGGTTTCCACACAATTTTTTTAAATTTAAATTGCAATTTAGCTACAGGCAGGTGTCTTTGATAGAATGAACCAGAAATGGAAATAAATGTAAACGGAATTGTACTTATTTTAAACGCTGTTTTTTTATTGACTGTTTTTATATAATTACTTCATAGCATCTCTATGTTATTTTAATTTATTAGATAATGTTCTTAATGAACTGGTAACATTTCGTTAAAAATACTATGAATTTTAACAACACTTGATATTGTTTTATAGTAGTAAATATCATTTTAATCGTTATTTTAAGTATTTTAAAGTGCTTCTGTTTGCGTCCCATAAGTATTTGGGCTCATCCAATAAAGTGGAATCAGGTAGTAACAGGTTGTGAGCAAATCTGTAAGCCTGGTCCTTGTTTACACGTTATAAGTTGGCAAGTCAGTATGTAGCGATTGAACAAAAATTCCCCGTGCGATCATTATAAACTCGTGGAGTTATCATGTTAAGAATGATAGACGTGCCGCAGTGGCGCGACTATTGTTTTATAGTGCCATGGGGTAAAATACTTTTTGTAGCATAAATATGGACGCTAGCAGTAGTTTCTAGTTCTCTGATTAATCAGCAGAAGCAGCAATAGCGATTCGCGACATTATATCCTGCTCGATTTAACAACATATCGCGATTGATCGCGTAAGATTCGGCTATCGCTTTATGGCTGCAGTTACTTAATAAGGTAGCCGATTTTTATCACATTTGCTAACTAAAGAACTAAAGCGACAAGTTACGACTTGCTATTTGCCAAATTGGAAAAGATAATTGCTACTTAAGTTACTACTTACTGCCCTACCAATTTATAATTATTTTTAATTTAGACAATATAACAAGACTGGCTGAGTTCCACGACCTGCTATTTTTCCCCTCTCTCAGACCAGTATCAAAATTATCCGTAAACCAAATCGATACGCATTAAAATTTAAATAATTACGTTATATATTATTTAAGCTAACACTAAAATTTAAATTTAATAATCGATACCTGTTTTCTATGAATTTTTTGATGATGAGTAGAACACGAACTAGCCGCATTTAAGACTTGTCTATTTATTGGTATGTATTTATGGGCAAAGCTAATAGAAGGCATTAGATTACCGTAAAAAGTTTAAGCGAAGGTTTCTTTATTGTGTTTCGAATATTGAATTCGTTCATTATAATATAAAACTATCATAGCGATATTTACCAGCAAAGGAAGCTTTCCGTCTAGGCATACATTTACAACGGCCTATTTGTTTATGTACAGTGATATTTACAAGTGAACGAAGCTTTCCATATAGGAAGATGTATACACGTAGGTATATAAGTCACGAATTGTTGGCTTCGTCATCAGCAAATATTGATTGCCGACACGAAGTTTCATTCAGAATTTCTTTTATATTGAGCGTCTTATTTAATGGAAGTTTCTAATAAAAGGTTAATAATATAGAGACAGATGTGTTTCGATCACTTGCTGTAATATGTATGAAGAGATCAAAATGTAATTATTTGAAACACGCCACTCATGCCAGTAGCGTTAGCGAAGGACGGAAATGAAGCGAAAGTTCCAAATAGCTATTTCGTTAAATATTACCCGTCCGAAATAGATATTTAATTAAATATTATCTGACCATGGCGATCTTTTAGAAAAGTAATTTTCTTTCTGTGCGAGAGTACTAATTTACATATAAATTATACAATTTACTATAAAAAGGGTACCTAACATTTCCTTCATACATGGGAGAGATAAATATGAAACGGATTATTGTATGGAACATATTTATATAAGCGATTTCTTTCTACAAAATGTGATGTTAAGTTGTGATTATGTAGTATCTTGGTATTGGTATGGTACTTGGTAAAAAGTAACAGTAAGTGAAGGTAAAATACTGTTTATAGCACGAATTTCCTCAAAATCAATTGGCGAAATCATATTTCACTCTACGCTGCCGCAGTCACCGATATACAGTATTAATCACAGTATTAACCCAGACATAATTCCTATCGCCAGTTTTCGTTTGTAGAGAAAAGCGTAACCGATTTCCGACTGTAGCCGAACTTGAAGAATGCGTAAAGAATTTATATTGAACTTTATTCGCAACGGCAATTAGCAGAGTATTGCTTGCTATTTATAACTCTGATTGAACAAGATGGCGCACGCCACAATAACAGCGCAGGATTTTAGCGCGAAAAACGTTCAACGCTGTCGATGGTAGTTTTAAGTTTCCTGCGCCATTAGAATTTGTCTACTGTGCAGGTATACATCGAGACAACTTATATATTGGGAATACGGTACCTATGTAGCCAGTATGTATATAATAGTAATCACATTTCAAATATCCAGATATGACCCAAATATTGACAAATAATGTACCTAACATTTCAGCCGCATAGTGGTCGTGTTGTTATTGTGGTTACATATTTAATTGAAAAAATTAGGTGCCAAAGAAAAATTTATGTAAATTGTGTAACTTCTATAAAACTCTTGTAACTTCAGGTGTACTATGATTCAGATCTAGATTCGGATAGCGCGGAAACGGCACTACTAACGTGAAATGCAATTGAATTAATTACATTATGCCTAGCCAGATCACGATGTGCAACTGGCAAAGCATTAGCACTATTACGTACTCCGTGATTTAGCTTGGAATATCGACATAAGTTTTGCTCTCATCGATACGCCAAATTTTCATTGGGAATTACATGGGAATTCATAATACCAATACTATGATGGTTACGAATTAGGTCGTGTCATGAAATGTTGGCATTTCGCAAAATGCCTTACACACGCTGAATTTTTATTACTGATTTATTAAATTACGAGTATCCTTTCAGCTTGATTGAGCTGACTAATGTAATGTTCCTGAGATTGGCAATAAACATCTTGTTATTTCATTCGACAATCGGATCCGATAAATCATTACACGAGTGTATCAACGACAGCTATTAAAGTATTCGATGATATATTATTGTAAAATTGAAATGTATGCATGATGAAAACGTCATATTGTGGAATTAAAACAATACTGTCTATCATTAATGTGTTTGCATTAACGATAGACAATCGACAATTTGTGAATGTATTGAGAAGTAATACAATAATTCGATGGTTACGTAAAACGCATTGTATATGTACGTATGCTTGGCGTTCCATCCTCTCTGACTATTGAACTGAAACAACGTGAGGATATATATGTGTACATTTAACTGAAGAGTTATTAGATTAAATTAAACTAGACATCTGACGTATTAAAATATTATTTCTATGCTTTGTAAAAACATATCAAGTTAAGCTTTTACGCGTGATTGACGCAAACCAATCAAGCTTTAACGAAATCGTAAGTTTCGGTACAAATATTATTACTTGAAATCTACTTGGAATTTTTTAGTCGTCCTGCTCAATGTCTGTTATGAAAGACAAAGAGGTCTTATTCGTAATCTGAAATAACACCGAGAAAGATTAAAGTACTGTTAAATATGGAATGTAACGGGAGCACTGATCACTATGAACACGTTATCAATTCTTCATCACAATTATTATATATTTGACTATTGGACGGCTTCTCAACAACTGAACTCTTACAAGACTAAAATCAGGCTTTTATGCAGACCCACTACACGCAGGAAATCCATTCTACCCTCGTTCTTGTTACTAAAATGGTACAAAATATCACACGTGGGTACTTTATGTGATTAAAATTAATGTGGAACTAACAGTACTTAATCGAGCATATAAGATCAATGTAAGAAAAAGGAAAGACAATATAATTCCCAATAAAGTACAAGACCAACTCTTTGGAAAACGTAAGAGATAATAATAATATTATAATAATGGTATTCCAGACAATTACACAAATTGTGTGACCCCGAACTAAGCACCAGGCTTGTACTATGGGTACCACACGACGAACTGGGGAAGCGTCTAGCAAGACCCAGACTCCAAGTTAATTTAGAAAGTTCGTGTCTTCATTTGGCCACCGGAGATCGAACTTGGGGCCCCGAGCTTGGAAGTCAGATGTTCTTCCAACGCGTCAATAGGCCTGTCGATGGACTAATGCCTCTAATCGTGCTTAATCGTGGTCTTATTGAAGATTACGCTCTCTTTTTGGAAATCGTATTTTAGAAAGAGAGATGACTTCAATTCTAAGGAGAATAAGATCACTTCTTCAATACTTAATACAAGACAAAGAAATAATTTTTAATTCTAGTAGTAGATGAGATTGTTTTTGGGAAAGATAGGAGATTGACTGATTCTTAATCGGGAATAACACGACGTCCTCGGGAAAATTCTAGATGCACTAATTAATAATAAAAGAACTTGTTTGGAAAAAACGAGCGACGTACTGGTTGTTAATTGGAAATAAGAACCTTCGCTTTAAAAAAAGATTAGAATTGTACTGGTTCACCACACTTCTGAAAGACATAACGGAAAGACATAGAGTGGTCTTCTTCCTAATCAAGAACAAAATATCATATTTGCTTAATTTTAAAATTAGATACCGTTGTTTTCTTACGACTACAATTATTATTATTCAACATTTTTATATTTAATTTACACACATACCTATTATATAATAATAGTTTATACATACATACATATCATCACGCTGTATCCTTATCAGGGTAGTCAGAGAGGACGTAGCGCCAAGCTATGATAGGTATTCTATTTCCTATTAAAAAATAATGATCTCATTGCATTTTTAAAGTAGAAGTAAAGTATTTCGCCATGTTACATATATCTCTCATTATAAATATGAGTACAGAGACAGTGTCGTTTGGTGCATATTAATAGGCTTAATTAGGCAGTATACATTCCGTTGTCGAGTGAACTTCTCTCGAATGTCATGGATTGTTATTTATTCGTAACACTAAACTTTATACATTAAATAAGTCTGAAGTCACTTAATTACATTTCGGATTGTTCAAAATTTTCTTTAACAGCTACTTATATGTATCTTTTTTAGTTAATATCTTAACTCGCAAATTTATCATATTATGGCATTTCGTTTTGTGAAAATCTTATAAAAAAAATCTTCTGTATTATGTAAAATTAATGCTTCTGTATTCGTCTAATACATACTTACTATTTCGCACATCGTTCATCCAATTGTACGCACACTTTGTTGTAATTGTTTCTGAATTAGTACAACCATCACGCAAACGAAGAAGCAGGCAGTAACTCGCACTAAACATAAATTGTAATAGATTTCTACTATAGTAACTTATTTGTATTGTAAATTTTTTTTTGTAAATTTTTGTGTTCATTCTTGACGTTTTACATTTTTTTTATATGGTGTTTATTTCTGTAAATCTAACACATTCTTACACGGCAGAGTAGTTTTATATACCCAATAAATGATATTGAAGAACCAGTTCGAGAAAGTTGTAGAGCAGAGTACTCCATAGGAGTAATATCTACATTTTATTTTCATATGATAAGTAACTGTTCAAGTTATTAAAGTGATAACTTGTGAGTGACGCCAAGAACTATGCTTCTTATTCCCAAATATTTCATTTTATCGTTATAAGAAAACATTCTGGACCCAGGCTTAATAATTGTTTAAGTGAGGTATATGTTTTTCAGTTTTTCGTCATATTATAAATATTTTTTTATTTACTTAAAATTATTGGCTATGCAAGCTATTACAGTTTAGATATCGGTTTCATTCCAACCAACTGTGATCGATCGTGATTCCAAGTCCCATTGCAGTCAGGAATCGCAAGATATTCCTTTCTCCGAATGAAGAAAGCATTGGTTGAAGTAGGTTCAACAAGTGCACATACTCCACACTTTTTTGGTAATTAATCTATTGAGGAATTCGATGTCATGTTAAGAAACGAGAAGTCTGGTACCTAGTCTGAATGCTGTTTTATTTCATCGTTGCTTTCTGATATATACTTCACTTAAAAATTTGGTATTAATATTAGGTGACTATTTACCTAATATATTGTAAATAAAGCCATGTCGTTTTACAGACAAGAACTCATTGAATATTTTATGCACCAGCTGAATTTTAAAATAACTAAGTATACTAGTAATATTGCCTTATACGAAAGCCAAAATACGTGTTTAATTTCGTAATCTACAAACTCGAAATAAAATTTTACGGAGTTCAGTAAAAAATTTGTAAATAAAATTATTTTAAAGTTCTCAGGAGCATCGGACGTATCCGCTTGTAATAACAGTTTGCTACATGCCAATTGCTTCTAGATATGTATGTAACATATAATACATACATTAAAAATAAGATTAAAATAATAATTTTGATACATGTTTTTTAATCAAGTAGTAATAATGCTTTTTTGATTTTACCAGTATAACCTAAAATATTTATGCCTTCCTCTATGTAAAAGAAATTGTTTTCCAAAATTGAACAAATAATGTTTCAGGACTTTTTTTGATTTCAACCTTTCCACGAGACATTTGTTCTCAAAGTCGTTATAAACATACAAGGGTATCCTCTTTCTTATTACTACACTATCCATTCAAGTACCTAATAAGAATTAAAGGTAAAAACTCTTTCTGAAAATGTTCTTGACATAGGAAATTTGTTTAGATTTATCCCCGTAAATATAATGTACTAGTTGTAAACCGCGACTTCGTCCGCGTGAAAAAATTTTCCTTGACCTCTTTAGATTACTGAGGTTACTCGAGGTACTCATATTGTTGGTGTTAAACAAAAAAGTTATTCTCTGTAATGGAGCATCCGCCATATTAGATTTATAATGACGTCACATATACAAAAACCTTCCCATGCACATTCCATTTCATTTGATACCCATATTGTTGGTGTTGAACGAAAAAGTTATTTCCTGCTATGGAACATCCGCTATATTGGATTTATGATGACGTCACATTTACAAAACCTTCCTTTGCGTATTCCATTTCATTTGATACCGATATTGTTGGTGTCGAACGAAAAAGTTATTTCCTATTATGGAATATCCGCCATATTGGATTTAAAATGACGTCACCTGTCTAGAAACTTTCCCCCGCGTATTCAATTTCATTTGATACACATATTGTTGGTGTTGAACGAAAAAGTTATTTCCTGCTATGGAATATCCGCCATATTGGATTTATGATGACGTCAAATTTACAAAAATCTTCCCTTGCGTATTCCATTTCATTTGATACCCATATTGTTGGTGTTGGATAAATAAGTTATTTCATATAACGCCCCCGCAACCACCTTTGCGGGTGAAATATCGTAAAATCCATTCTTAGCTGACCTTTACTCGCCGCTATGGAACATCCGCCATATTGGATTTATGATGACGTCACATTTACAAAAACCTTCCCTTGCGTATTCCATTTCATTTGATATCTATATTGTTAGTGTTGGATAAATAAGTTATTTCATATAACGCCCCCGCAACCCCCTTTGCGGGTGGAATATCGTAAAATCCGTTCTTAGCTGACCTTTATTCGCCGAAAGGAATATCCCTACCAAATTTCAAACCTCTAGGTCTTATGGTTCCACAGAAATCGTGATGAGCGAGTTCAAAATCGGGATCTCCTATATATATATATATATATATATATATATATATATATATAGGAGGCTGAGTTGCAAAAGCACGAATTACCCCGTGTCTTTTCCGACATATTTATCTTCTTTATTTATCTCTATATATATATATATATATATATGCCCTCAGTAGTTTGTTATGTTGTTTGTCTTAGTGGACAAGTCTTAGTGTTTGAGGTCGCAAATATTGTATACTTTTCTGGAGTATTATTATTGTTATTACATGTTTACATAGTTCTTTACATAATATTTCTTTCGCCTCCGCGAATCTCATCACTCTCCTGTATATATATATATATATATATATAGAGATAAATAAAGAAGATAAATATGTCGGAAAAGACACGGGGTAATTCGTGCTTTTGCAACTCAGCCATGAGAAATATGTACCTAATCTTACAAGAGGCGAACTACTCCATAAAATACAACACTTAAGACAAAGTTAATGTGCAAACGACAGAAAACTCTTTGTATAAATTATTATGTAGGTAATTGGAAATTTAATAATGGCAAACGATCCGTCGGCGAAATGCTATCGCACCGGCCGCCATAGTCTAACAGACTCAGCGCCGGCCTCGACGTTCCGTTAGCGCGTCATCGGAAGTCGCGCTTTGCCATGATATAGTCAAATGAGTACCTTTTATTATTTCCACCGACAAATATATAAAATATATAAGAAGATGTAGGTATAGAATAAAGCTGATGAGAACATTAATTTAGAAAGCAGGGATACATAACTCCAAGATTCTATCTATATAACATGTTTTAGCGTGTTTATTTTAAAACTAGCTGTGCCTCGTGATTTTACCCGCGTTAAATTTGATATTTTTTCGATATAAAAAGTATACAAGATTGTTCCCCTAGATTACGTTCTGCAATGTCCTCTATCTATAAATGAAAGTCCCGTCAAAATCGGTTCAGCCGTTTCAGAGATTATTCCAGACAAACAAACAGAAAGACAGCTAAACATTTTAAAAAGCGTGTTTGGTTACGCGCAAATAACTATATAAATTTAAAAAAGCCTTTATTTCGAAATCCCAGATATACCGTTCAATTCTATTTACATATGTATAGATGTAAAGGCGTTATTTTATTCATTTAATTATATGTTAATTAATAATTTAAGACAAATCATTTGAATTATATTCATTACATTTTTTGTAGGTTATATGTAGGCTTCTCTTTTGTTTTAGATATATATATATAGCCATAATGCTTCCGTTTTTGGGTTTTAACGGTTTATGCGTCCAAAAAACCTGTTCGTTTAATCTGTGGTCAAACATCTTATAGTATCTACGATGTAAGGTGTGTTAAAATTAATAAACTATAAAGATTTTTTTGTCTTATTACTAGCGACCCGCCCCGGCTTCGCCCGGGTGGGATGTAGAATGTTTGCAACACACCAAATTTTTAATTGAGATTTTCATACAAAAATATCATCCAAATTTCCGACTTTTTCGGTAGATTTTCCCAAAATTTTCTTTCATACAATCTTCATTTGATACGAATCTTGTCTTGACAATTACAACACAACACAAGAAAAAAAAACCGCCGAATCGGTCGAGCCCTTCTCAAGTTATGATCTTTCATACAAGAGGGGCAATAGATTTTTATTTATATATAATATATATAGATTATTACAATTTCAATTTGAACAAATAAATTAAATGTCATACATCATAATATTCTGTCATAAACGTAACAAAATGGTACTTATATAAAAACTTACAATATATTATTTCAAGATGACTTATTTACATTACGAAGATTAGCCTGTTGACGGTGACAGAGCAACATACTGCAAGCAAGATTCGAGCGAGTATTCAAGCAAGAATTTGAAGCTGAGGCCCCGGGTTCGATCCACGGCAACGTCAATTTAGGAAACTTACTTTTCTAAACTGGCTTGGAATCTAGGTGTCACTGGGAGCGCCCTCAGTAGTTTGTTATGTTGTTTGTCTTAGTGGACAAGTCTTAGTGTTTGAGGTCGCAAATATTGTATACTTTTCTGGAGTATTATTATTGTTATTACATGTTTACATAGTTCTTTACTCTCCTCACACATTTTCACATACTTTTGACTTTTCCGTCAGCTAACTCTCTATTTGGTCTTCGTAAATCAGCCTTGGTCTTCCTTGGTTTCTGCTACCATTCACTTTCGCTCTATAGATTTTCTTCGTCAATCTTTCATCACTCATTCTTTATATGTGTCCGAACCATCTAAGTATTCCTTTCTTCATATTTACAATAACACTGTCGTACAACCCTGTCACACTGCGTATCTCTCCTCTCATTGGTTATTTTGTCCACAAGGGGGACGCCGCACATATTTCTAAGAGACCGCATTTTCACTGCATTTATCTTGATTTTGCGCATATCCAGGCCTCACTACCGTTCTATAAATTTGACATCAATATCTGTTTGAGAATAGCCATTTACGCCATTTAAGGACCACGAAGCTTGGCGCTCCATCTTTTCTGACTACCCCATTAAGGATACAACGCGAAGACATGTATAACACATGTAAATCAATGATAATACTTAGTTGATTTTTTATATTGGGATGCATTTAGTGGGCATGAATTTATGAAAAGGTTATAAATATAAAAATCCGTGTCTATTGCAACGTGTAGAATTTGTGGGGCGTATAGTGTTTTAACACATTCTTAAAATATTTTCAGATAAAGCTGGGTCGCACCGAATATGGATGCCGTTCTTTAATGAATCCCGTCCCGTAATTTTTTCAGCTCTGTTATTATCGGATAATTAGGGCTCAATTTATAAAGATCAGTAATTGCTAATTTCAGTTGATATGGAATATTAATTCCGTTGGCCGCATTCTGATTGTTTTTATAGACTTACTACGAATCAACACTAGTAGTTACCTATTATTACTCCAGACTGCTTGAATCCTCATCCTTTGTTGCCGAGCTCCTCCACAGAAGTTCGACACTTTATTCCGAATACTCTTGTCTGTTTCTTATTAAAACTGTTCCGGTATTATTTGAGACTGATACAAATTCATTGAAGTCTGGCAAATTACCGTTAATTTTGCTGTTTTTGAGTCTCTAATGTACTAATATTTGCATCCTTATGTAATATATTTCTGTTTACATATCTGTAATCTAAATATTATGTGTAATAAATGTTGCGGAGAGGACATAATATAATAATACGTATTTTATTTACGCATTTTGTACAAATCGATATTCGAGCCCACCCTAACACGTTTTTTTAGTATATTTTGTAATTTGCAAATGTTACTACGCAAGACATGTTTTGCAGATTTGTTTATCGTTTTTACCCGAGTACAACAAAGCAAAAAGGAAGGTTATGATTTTAACGGTTTAAGTACATAGATACGTTAGTATTATATGTTCAACGTTTCATCTGTTCCAGTGAAGCTTCTAAGCTCAGACCATCTTAAGATACTTATCATGTTTTGAGAAATATAAGGTAATTTTCAATTCAACATGGCGGATATGACTCGTTCATGGAATTAATATATCCACTTACATAGAACATGGATTTGCTTTAATTCAAAAATGTAACGAGATTGTTATCAAATAAAAGCTTATATTTCGTAGATTCAGAAAATATATACCTAGGTAATTTATTTTTAACGATAAGATTTCGAAAGAGAAGATTAGATTTCGAAAAAAAGAGGAGGTCCTGTGTTCGTCTGTATCTACGTATGTTTTTCTTAAAGGATAACTTCCGAGGTGGTCCCATTTAAATTTCACTAGTATTGGGACTTGAATTTCGAAGATGCACCAAATAATCGTAACTGACTTATAAGCTTTATTTATATTGAGGATTCTATTGTATAACATTCCGTTCCATAATTAGAAAATAAGTTAGTTGTAGACCCATCCTAGTTATTTATTTAGGTTAAGGTCACTTAAAAGGGTGCAATAAAAACTATTTAAGAAAATGATTAAACCAACTTCAAAAAGAAACTCTGGAAAGTACAAAATCCTTTACTAATCAAAACTCAAGTACCACAAAAAGTAATTTTACACATGCCATACAAATACCTAGATCTATATAATTAAATCTGACAGTTACTGAAGTCTGTGCCAAATCAATGTGCAATAACAAAAAATCTATTAGTTTGATAGGCTTAGCACCGACTTTAGTAACTGCTTAATTAAATTATATAGGTAGTATATTATATTTAGTACAAAAGTATTATTTTGTACTTTCAGTGTTTCTTTTTTAAATCGGTTTAATGTTTTTTACAAAAGAGTTGTTACCCTGTTCCCGAATGAAATATATACCTACTTATAACTTTGTAAAGGAATTATCTACAAACAATTTTAAATAAACCAATTGAAAAAGTTAAAACCCGACTACGAAAAATATGAATGAAACGAGTTTAAAAAGTGTTGTAACGTTTAATACCATCTACTATTATCCAATGTTGAGATTATTTGTCGTATTCGAAGGCACAACTGCGATGCACATAGGTAGCTGTAACAAATTCTAATCGCCTACGAGAAATAACGTTGGGTGTTACAAAATGGTATAAAACCTTACAAAGCTTTTCAAACTTGTTTCTAGTTTTATGGTAGTCGGATATAGTTTTTTTGTAATGTCTAATTTAATTTTGAACATCAAACTAAAACTACTGTTGGACAACAAACTACCATTGTTAATTCATTAAAAATTTTTGATTACTAATTTGATCCAAGTAAAGTTACGACGTCGTTTTAATATATTACAGCGAAATTTAAAAATTATACAATAGCTACTTCATTGTTTTAATTAAAAGATCAAATTTATTGTTACTAAATAATAATAATATAATAATAAACTCAGACATTTTCACACAGCGCCATCTAGTCCCAAAGTAAGCAGCACAGCGCTTGTGTTATGGGTACTAGACAACTGATATACTACTTATATACTTTTCTTTTGTAAATAAATACATATTATACATAAACATCCAGACTCGGGGCGGGAATCGAACCCGCAACCCCCGTTTACTTTCCGACGCGTTAAGCCGTTGCGCTACGGAGGTGGTAACTATGGTAAATGTTAACTGAATCTGTGGTGTGATCCTAGTCTATCACTACCATTAGGTGTCCGCTGGTATATCTCTTCTGTGACACTTTATATTCTATTATGTAGGTAAGAAGAGTTGAATAATGTAAAAGTAGAAGTATTTTTGAAGATTAAATCTAGCACCGGTCCAGAACATACCTATATCACATTTACTAAAAAGAGCGAGCAATATTAACTCAGATTTAATTAACCGGTTTCATTTGTAATTAATAATGTTAGATGCTGGATTTTGTGAAACTTGGTCAGTTGGTTTCTAGGAAAACGTCAATACCTCTTTCGCCTGTACCATTGTTGGACATTAAACTTCATCTTTTTCTCAGGTATTTCATTACAGTTTTTTCAATAATATTCGTTTAGATTTTGAACTTTCAGAACACCCTTTTGAAACAAATAGCGTAATGATACTATTAAGTAAATGGGACTCAATACTTTCAAACAATGCAGTTTGTAATGAAATTCATTCCGTAGTTTTTAGTGAACTTCGAACAAAGAGATACAAATCAATAAAAAGACAAAAATTTAAAAATGTTTCTTTCGGTGTGAGAGAAATCTTAAATACTTTATTTCGATCATTTTTTCAAAAATAACTTCATACTTTTCATTTATTCTTGTTTACTACGGCTCTGTTGTAGTTTTAGAATAGTAGATACTTATAACATAGTAATAGGTATGTAGCTATATGACCTTGCACTTCACGGTCATTAAAGATTTGAAACTAGATAATACATTTTTATCATACAAATATTACCTAAAGATGGAAAGCAATAGAAGAATACAGTTTTAATGTTCTCTATTCTCATATGTTTATCGCTCAAGAATCACATAAGCATTCAAAACTGTATTTGTTCAGATTCATATGTACCTGTAACGTAACATACTTACATAATCCTCTGAAACAACAATTGACGTATAATATGATTTTACAGTCAATTTTATGAGTTCTATATAAAAATATTAGCTATAATATATTACATAGAATCCGTACTTTACGTATTTCGAAGTTTTCTAATTTCTAGCGAAATGAAGCCTGACCGGCTTATTTGATATAAATGCGCGTCACATTTACAAGTAGATCGTTTTTAATAAAACGATCTGGTGGTTGCTTCACTTTTGTAGTACGTGATGTGGAATCTCATTTGTTTATTATACGTATCCTGCGTACGATGTCCGAAATTTTGTTAGTCAAAACTCAAAAGTAATTAAGTTGGTACTTCCTTAATATTCCATATGTTAAGTTTACTTTAATACATAACAGTAAAGTAAGTTTTAGAAACTTGAATAATCATGATCTTCCCAACATCGTTAAAATTTACATAAATTTTAAAAAGAATAACGTAGTAAATTATATGTTGAGCAATTTGTTCGAAGGATTGCCTATAAATCACGTTGATGTCATGTTGATAGTGTTGATCATAAATATCCACATTTTATGTTCATGTCATCGTAGGATTGTAGAATTGGACAGATAATGATATTCTTGGGTAATTCGTGAAATGCCACCATTTTATGAAATGACCTAATTTGTAGTCAAAGTCATAGTCAAATCAATTTATTCAAGTAAACGAAATTGCAAGGTATTTTTAAAAGTCAAATCTACTTTAGTTCGGTACGAAAAGAAAACCTAAATACTGAGAAGAACCGACAAGAAACTCAGTCAGGTATCATTTTTTCAACATCATTCTACAATAGTTATTTAAAATACAATATTCATACAGATATGACTACTACTCTCTGACTACCCCGTTAGGGATACAGCGTGAGGATATGTATGTAAGTATGTACATATGTATGTAATATTCATAAACCCAGTAAATGCTTGTGCAGAGAAGATTATTTCCAGACTATCGTTTTTCTTCAATGAATCGCTAACTATGTACTTTGCTTTTCTAAACAGTGTGCGTTTAATAACAAGTTTGAATTGCTTTTCCGTTAATTGAGTAATTTCTTGAGGAAT
Organism: Zeuzera pyrina; assembly: GCA_907165235.1. Classification (NCBI taxonomy): domain Eukaryota; kingdom Metazoa; phylum Arthropoda; class Insecta; order Lepidoptera; family Cossidae; genus Zeuzera; species Zeuzera pyrina. The sequence goes on along the minus strand of OU015625.1, from coordinate 17,157,870 downwards.
TTTATTGTTAAAACGAACACAGTTGCCCAAAAATTACCCACTTGACTTTTGTAATTTAAATTTAGCTGTAACTAGCTGATTACGATCATATATTATAGTAATCAAATGTATAAAATCAAATGTATTACTAAGTTTAGTATCATATATAGTACCATTTTTTTTTTCATACGATACATACGATAGTAATCAAATGTAGTAGTAAGTTGCCAATGAAGTCAGGTACCAAGCTATTAAACGTCTAGTGAGATCACGATGTTCAAATACCTCTTGATTTGACTGGGCACTGTGTAAAATAGTTGCATTTCACATCTCTGCGGTGCTTTCTCTCCGATAGGTTTAGGTACATGTACATACATACATATCTTCACGCTGTATCCCTAATAGGTTAGTCAGAGAGGACAGAGAGACAAGCTTCGCGGTCTTCACATACTTCTTTCGTCTCTTCGAATCTCACCATTCTCCTCCAACATTTTTGCCTAAATATTATACTTATTATACAAAAAACAATTGTAGTAATGAAGTAATATATACAGGATGTATATGAAAACGGGACAGTTACTTTAATGGATGAAAGGGCATAACTTTAGTATATAGTTACAAAAAGAATTATCGAAAAAAACGTATCCGTTTAAGAGTTATGACCGTTTTAATTTTCAAGTGTTATCCCCACCATTTCTCGTAAAATTGGGTTGATCGTGTACAGTTACAGATTTTAAATCTTACGTTTTTTTTTCATCCGTTACTGAAATACAGCCTGAAAACCATTTTCGAAAACAATGCGTATACCCCAATGGGGGTTTTCAGGCTGTATTTCAGTAACGGATGAAATTATTACAAAATAAAAAAAAACGTAAGATTTAAAATCTGTAACTGTACACGATCAACCCAATTTTACGAGAAATGGTGGGGATAACACTTGAAAATTAAAATGGTCATAACTCTTAAACGGATACGTTTTTTTCGATAATTCTTTTTGTAACTACGTACTAAAGTTATGCCCTTTCATCCATTAAAGTAACTGTCCCGTTTTCATATACACCCTGTATATACGAGAAAAGTGCATTGAAATGAAGCTATTAACAAAACTTGCAAGCTTTGTATGCAAGTCACGTATTTGATTTAATATTTATTTAATAATATTTTGGACAACTTATACGCAATTGACGTAGTTTATTATAACCGGGCGAATCGTCAAACAACTTGCATTGAACAATATGGCGGGTATTATTTGGCAATTTTATGAAATGGTGCAGGCGTTCTATGTAATGCCCAGGCATAATCATGATCTTCCCAATTCTATGATTTTACGACAACATTTACAAACTTATTTATACATTATACTCTTAGAGTTGCCTTTACTTACATAAAAAAATATGTAAACACATTTTCATTGCATGTCTATAACATGGTAGATAACAAAAAATGTATTTATGATAATAATAATAAGCTTTCAAATGCAATCGAACGTGATATTTAATGATTAAACTTATAAAAAATTTACTGTAAGGCACCGAAAAATGTCGGAAATATAAACACGTTTTAAAGGCTAAAAATAATATTGCATTCTTAAAACAAAGTATTATCTTAAATGATAGACTTCCTTAAAGTCGATGTTTCAAAAGTTGTCGATGCTTAGAGTTATTGGCGTAAAAAGCTAAAGGTGGCACTTCACATGGCTATTCGTGTTCGTGTAGTGTATTCGCCATGTTTGACTAAATATTCGTGTGAAGTTCTAAACATCACGAACACGCCATCCACACATGAACGCAAACGGCAAATATGTCAAATACTTGCGAATATGTTTGTTGAGTTCTTTTTGTACACGCTGTAGCTATGGACGTGTTGTTTGCAAGTAATGTACAAAATGCAAGCATGCAATTGGTATGTCATGTATGCACAAAATGCAAGGAAGCATTTGGATAACTCCAAAAATCACAACACATGATCATTTGTCCAATCCATTCTACTGAACTGGCCATGTGTGGAACCTATACGAATATATTTGGAATATTTGAATCCTTTGATTTGTGACCAAAAACCGACAAGCGGGTTCTTGTTCGTGCAAATAAGACAAATAAATACAAATGAGTCGTCTTCACATGGTCGTTTTCGAGCAAATAAGACAAATACACAAATAAGAATAGCCATGTGAAGTGCCACCATGAAAATGAAATTTTGCAGTGTAGTGACGCCACAGTTTATAATTGACGATAACAGTAATTTGATGGGCGTATGCGATGGAATGATATTAAATTCTAATTACACAAAAATCTCACTAAAATGAAACCATCAGATGATATAGGTATCATCTATAACCCTTTAATTAGGCCACCAGTCAAATAATTACACAGTCGAACATGACCAAAGAAATATGAATATAAAAATATACTTATTTACTTAATAAACTTCGAAGATTTCGGTTCTATAATGTTATTATTAAAGTTTACTTTATTATTTTTTATTGACTTAACCTTGAAATGTTGTTGATGAAAGAAAATACTTTCGGTTTCGTTTAAGTACATTTTTTTTACGTTGTGATGTTAATTTGACATTTTTTAATAAGTTTTTTGTGACTTCGAGATTCACATTATGAACCGCATCAAAATTTAACTACTTCAATTTTGATGTGATTTGTTTCTAGGTTATTTATTTAGATAATTTTAACGCGTAAATCCTTTACTTTGTTTAAATCATAGGAGTTATTTTCATAATGTCTGTCTTTTTAATAACATTGATTATTATCAGGATTTAGAAATTCGATTTAGAAGTTCGTTTCAAAAATAATTTAGGCGGCACAGCATAGGTCTTTTGTAGAAAAATATTGTCAAGAAACAAAATGTTCATTACACAGTCTATTATTAAAAACAAAAATGCGGGTTTGAAGCCCAAATCTTGCCTCTGCCCTCTCAATAAAAAATCTTTGTTATGTTGTGGTTGAAATGACGGCAAACAAACGGTTCTGTTTGTTTGTTTTTCGCGATTTAATAAATAACTTAATGTAGTCCTTACTTGAGAATGTTTTGAAAAGTTTCGTAAAGATTAAGTACTTACTTACTCGTCGATATCCAAAACTAAATATAAGAGTAAGTTATATCGCCGAGTGACTTCATTTCGACTGCTAACTTCAGTAACGACATTAAGCTTCATTGTTTACGTTGTCAACAACCTACAGTTCATGTATTACAGAACATGAAATAACCAAAAGAGTTTCTGTCTTGCGGTTACTCTTACACTACCTGTACTACACTACACTACGTATAATAATATAATACTATATAAAAATAGGCTACAATATTTTCTTTTTTTGTGTGAAACAATGGGATTCATAATTATTATCATATAGATATACTACATCAGTTCATACATTTCGTACACATACAATTTTTTTTCAAAGGCCTTTTAAATGTAGTATAAATCAGTTGCATAACTTTGCTACTGTCAAATTATTGTAAATTATTATTTTTAATAAAACAGGCCTTCAGCGAGATGAGACTCGAAATTGTTGAAACAACTGAGTTAAATTAAAGGTCGGTAAGTAAATTTCATTATAAACCGATTATTAAACTTCAAAATTGCTCAAAACAAGAAAACGTTATTAACAAATATCGTTTCTGATTAAATCACGTTGTCAATTTCAGACCTTCGGCATTTTGCCAGTTAATTAAGGAGGGTACCTTACTATGCTGTAATTTCATGAGAATAGGGACCGTGCGTTACCTTATCTGTATAAAATGAAGTATGAAAATGATAGTAGAATAATAACATTGTAATTAATTTAAATTAAAGTCAGAAAGAATTAGAGCAATTTACAAAATTACTTCAATTAGAGACAGCTGAGGTTTGACTTCATTCACGATTAAATTACTAAAACATCGAATTTTAAAATGAAATCATTATAATTAAACTCCCTAGAAATGAACTTAAGTATAATGTTATATTAATGTAAATAAGTTCATTTTTGGTGTTCTATGAAATAGTCATTTCGGTATCCAATTCAGACAGAGATGGATAGCCAAAGAGTGAAGTAATATTTTTAGAGTCCATTAACGAAACTAAAGAAACAGCTAGTGCAAGAAAAAAGTAAAAACAATAGATATGAACTTTAAAAGTTGAATTTTAAAGATTGGATTTTGAAAGGGGTTAGTTCCTTTGGGTTAGGATATCTTAAAGATAAAAAGAAAGCTAAACGGCAAACTTCTTTTTTTGTTTAATTTAATCACAAATAAAAAATTTCTAATGCCTAATCTATTTCGTAAAGATAACTGTAGCGCGAGCACGAATCCTACCGACAAAGCATTCGTATCGTAAGCGTAAGCAAATTGTATGACTTTTAGTGCAGCGCCCCTATAGGACGTAAAAAGAACTATTTCGTATCGCCTTCGTAACGCAACGTAAAGGCACAGATTAATTAGTTTACTACCGTAAAGTAAAGGTAACGTAAGCCATTTGTATTGAAATAGAGTAAAATCACGAGCACGAACCTTATTTTGACGTACGGTAACGTAAATCTCGATGACAGACGCACGAATACTTTTTCATAATAATAATAATATTACTCGCATACCTAGGCGAAAATGTGTGAGGAGAATGATGAGATTTGAGGAAGCGAAAGAGGTGTGTAAGGACCGCGACTCCTGGCGCTCCGTCCTCTCTGACTACCCCGTTGGGGATACAGCGTGAAGTTATAATATTAATAATATTGTGTGGGACTTGTTTTCATTTTCATGTGATGAAATTAAAATCAAAACGTACACAAAAAACGCAACAAACTTTTCCGCACAAGAATGTTTCAAGTCTCAATAGTGTTAACATAAAGAAATGTGACATCGAGAGGTTATTAAAACGACAAGCAAGTCAAAAAACCGTCAAATCTAAGCCGTTCGAAACTATCAACTATAATATAAAAACCAACTTTATTTTGAAAAATAATGCACAATTGTAAAACAATAATACATTGTTTTAGACATTTATAAGTTATAAATATCTAATACAATATATTTTTTAAAGATTTACTCCTTTTTTAATAAATTTATTATAATCGTTTTAGATTTCAAATAAAAATCTAAAACTTTCTCTGATTTCGTTTTAGGACGCACCCTTCATTCAATAAATGGTGTAGTTTACTCAAACTTGCCAGTCCCTAGTTACATTAGGATGACGTCACCTTCGTAATCGTAGCGAGCTCTCGATAGTTGGTAAAATGCGCTTCGTGCTGCGACTCTCGTAATCGTATAGTAAACTCGATACGATTACGTTACGAAACTGTCGAAAGTTCGTGCTCGCCCTACTGGTAGATATATTGATTTGACAGTTATAATGCGAGAAAATTGGCAAGACATTTTAAAACGGGAATAAAACAACGATGCCCCATCGTAGTTTTATTCTCGTTGTAAAATTCGTAAGTGTGCAACTCGTGAATGTCCACTTAGCAAGCAAAAACCAAGTAAAATCTAAGCAACGACGCATAAGCACCGAAGTCGAATTTACTGACTTTGGACACTTTAATGTCATTATTTCTGCAGATTATTTATTTTTTATTTTATTACATAATTTTTGTTTTCTTTCATCCTGTTATGAATGAATATTTATTAACAGCAAAAATAGTATGTTTAAATCACGACGAAGACAACAAACATTACAATTTTTAAATGTGTTTTAACCTATTGTTACCTCTTTTCACTTTGCCATCTGTAAGTTGAAATTATTATTGTTACATTGGTGTAAAAATGTGAAAATATTGCAACGACGCCTACTGTTCGTTGCTATGTTTTATTATGACTGTAGTATCTCTGTCCGACCCGTGTGGAGATGACTAGAGCTACTGCCTCCATACGGCCTCACTTACACGCAGGCAATTTATTTTAAGTATACTGTTTACTATACAGTTAACGTGGATGGCCAAAAACGTCAATGCTGGTGCAGCTAACGTTTGTCTACCTCGAATAGCGTAAACTTCAAATTATTCATTTTCTTTTATTTTCTAAATAAGCAAGAATTGCGTTTCAATGGTATTATTCTCTGTCCCACTTGAAAACAAAACCAAAATCTTTTAAATTAGTCTTCGTCAATTATAAATATTATCGGATCATCTAATCATGTTATATAATAAGTGTATGGATGTGTACGTATATTTATATGTACCCGGTCGCCCGGTGGTCGAAATTTAACCATAAATATACATATAAACTTATAATGTAAATTATTTGGCGACGATCTCTAATCTGTGCGACTGTTTCATCGAAGGAGGTTACACTCGGACCAAGTATGACATGGACATTTGTTCTAAGAGCGTGTCCTTACGGTGTCCTTTTTTCGTTGAACGAATTACTAAATTTTTACAAATGTGCGTGGCTAGGGAAGATGACAGTACAACGATACACAGCTGAACATGACATATTTTTATTTTTGTGAATATTAGTACCAAAAACACTTAAGATTTACGAGAATTTTGCAAAGAATTATTTCATGACCGAGTCATAAGCTGACACGAAATACACTGACAGTGCGAGGTTGCCATACTTACTATAGCTAACTGTTTTACTTGTTAAGAGTAACTCGCTCGCTCAATGAGTTAGAAAGAGACAGGAAAATTCGTTTGACACACGGTGGTAAGAGCGGCAACATATTATGACTCCGTCCATTATGATTCTAGGTCCGAGAGGTTACATATATATGATCACAAACTATTATGAGCCTGAAATTGACAGTTTTTTTGACATTGGCAGTACGAACGTAAAACTATGCCAAATCTCACGCTCCTCCGTGCGCGCAATATTCTTATAAAGGAATACGAAGTTTTAGCTTTACGTATGAATACACCTGTTTCCAAAATTTTTTATTGGTGATGACGATTTGACTAAACAAAAAGAAAGAAAATCGGTTGACATACAGAGGGAAAAAAGGTGTTGAAGTGTTTTGTCTCTACCTATTTAATATAATATATCGTATAGATATATAGATTGCTAAGAAATAGATTGTAATCATAGACGGGTAAGGTTCTTAGAGAGTGTTACTATGTCTATTGCTATTTCCGTAAGTGCGAAATGTAAGAACGTAGGCAAGAAAAAATATAAAGGAATAAATTATTAAAAATAGTTAATGTCAAAAAGAAAACTACGGCGTCGTATCGCCAAATTACGTAAATGATATCTATTTTACTTCATTAAATTACCGTTAACGACAATAGATAGTAATTTTTTGTACCTATAAACTGTAAAAAGGAATTACAAAAATGTTAAAAATAATTTGGACCTTATTAGATATAAGTAGTATTAATATTAGAGGTAGATAACCTGCAATTAGGAAATGAGTATAATGTCTTATTATTTGTTCATTTCATAAGAAGCTATTAGTGACTAATTATATCTGTTATAATACCTAGACTTACGAATATCTCATGAAGGTGATAATTTTTTTGTTAAAAATAATAGGATTCGGATTCACATTCACACGAATTAATTTTTAAGTTTAATATGATAGAATAGCATACAAGAGACTCTTCATTCAATCTTCTTGTTTTCTTCTGACATATAAAAAGAAGAATGAAAAACCAAGAATTCGAAGGCTGGCGTATAATTGTCAAATAGCTTAAGTGACGGAAATGTCAAAAGCTGTAAAATTTTCAGAGAGAATGTGTGAGGAAAATGATAACCGAGGAAGATGTTTAAAGAAGCAAAAGGCAAGGAACGTGGCACTTGGCGTCCACTCTCTCAGTCTACCTTGTTTAAGAAACAGCGTGAAGACATAATATAATCTTGTATGTTATCGTACAGGTCCCTGATTAAAATGAACTGCACAGTATTTATAACATAATATTGTCCCCCTACTCAAACTTGCTGTCACCAAAAACACGGGTAAATAAATTAATCAATAAAAACACTGTATTATTTGGGTCACGACAGATGTCGCTGCGAACTGGATGCAATTTTATAAAACGAATTGTAAGAAATTAGACCTGTGTCAATCGTTCATTTTCAAAGATTCGATCGTTCAAGTATTGATTTGAAAAAAGATTCGGTCAAATGATCCAATCAATCATTGATCCATTGATTGTATACAGATACAATCATGATTGTATTTTAGATTGAAATGAAAGATCGAACGATTGTGTGAGTTATCTTATCTTTTACGATTTCGATATTTTTTATAGTTATAATTATAATTTAGACGCATTTATAATATTATTGTTCGTGTTTTAAAAAACAATGTGTAACTTTTTTGAATTTCACTTTTTATCACATTAAACGGCATAGACAATCGATTAAATATCGACAAGTACCGAGATCGAATCGGTTAAATGATCGAATCGATGAATGATATGTTCATTCAAATGTGATTGCAATCATCAATACTGTGAAATGATTGCAATCAAATGATCGAATCAATCACGACCGACACAGGTCTATTAGAAATATGGAAGGAATTGAATGGTCGTACTCCTTCTATGCCTGAATGCTCCTCGGGAGGGTCTCCTGTGATAGAATAACTACGTAAAAGATGAAAAATTACACTCCTAGGTATTTATTGCAAAATGTCAAGATACCTCAGATTGATTTGTTCCCGCTTGAAGCATCTCTAAAGCTCTTTGCATTTGTTCATACGTCAAATGACTGCTTTCCATAACGTAAAGTATACTTCAGAAGCTGATAATCTCAAAAACTGTATTAAATTTGCCGTCGAAATGAAAAATTTTCTAAAAACCAAATTTTTTGTCAGCAAAAGCAAATTCACTTTAAATTAAAACAATTTTTTTGGTACAATTCTCCATTGAGAGAGAAGGCAAAGGGATCTATGACTATAGCAGCCGATGTCCTCAGTAATGAAATGATACATTCTTCATTTATTTCATTAAAATGTCAACGCAATACATTTTAATGTTTTTTAGATTTTCTGGCGACAAATATACTGAGGCAGTCTTTCTAATAGGATAAACTGAGTCAGACAACCACAAAAAAGAATCTCAACGCCACACTATTAAATAAGCACTTATTTCAACAATTCCACGTAATGCACAGCAGCTAGATACTTGGGATACAAAACTACGTTAATTTTACGTTACAATATCCAGTAGAAACAATTTGCAAATAATTAAAATGAAGTCCCAACCGTTCTCCATAAAATCCCGCCAAAAACACCAATTCAAACAAATGAATTAGCTTTTAATTTAACAAAAAAAGAATTTAAGAAAGCCAGTATGTTTTTTGGAACAATAATACTAAATATGGAAAATTTATATATAACTTAATATAATATTGTAGTAATTTTCGCCAGACATAATGTATTGCCACTACGCAATACTAGTGTGTTGATTAGTCTTTTTTGACGTGTGTGTGTTACATCTAACACTATTTACTCTAACGCTACTTGATACCCAAAAAAACAGAATTACCTTGAACACTACACTTTTTACCAGTAATAGGGAACAGGAAAGATGTTTCATTTCTGACCATGACTATGTACGGTGTGCATAAGAATAAAAAATAATAAAAACAAAATGAAGGCAAAAAATCTTAATTTATTGCTGATTTCTCTGGTAGAGTGGTAATAAAATATTTTTCAAACCGCACAACATTCATCTACGTTGTAACAGTGTCTGACATAAAGTATAATATAATGAAGTGTGATAAGAAAAGAGCGTTTTTCGAGTTAAATTTTAGGCTGATGGCTAAGTTGTCAATGTCTTAGAGCAGTCGAGCTTTTATTTTAATGACTTGTTAATTGTTTCTAGTGGATATCGTGATGTAAAATTAGCGCAGTTTTGCATCCCAAGTATTTACGCTATCGTGGAATATTTGGAATTGTTAAAATATGTGCTTAATTAGTAGTGTGATGTTGAGATTTTTTTAATGGCTTAATTTGCCTCAGCGGATCCTAGTAGAAAGGTTGCCTGAATATATTTGTCGTCAGGTACTTTAAGAAACATTAAAATGTATTACGTCGACATTTTAATTATGTAATATGAAGAATACATCTATTTACTACTGAAGACGTAGGCTGTATGGGCGTAGACTCTTTGTTTTCCCTCTCAATGAAAAATCGTACCTGTGGTATGACTTTTCGGCGCGAAGGACTTTTTGGCGGGAACGGCAGAACTGAGGTTGTCATTTTATTTAGATTTTCTATTTTTTACATTTTTAGGAGTTTTAAAGTACAACAGTGATAGTACATTGTGTTTTAAAGTTCTGTGTAAGTGAAAAGAATGGAGGAGATCTAAATAAATGTGTAGCTGAAGTTTTCGCGCACTTTCAAGAAGTACTTTTTTAACTTCAGTAAAGCCTACTATCAGTTTACTGGAGGAGCGTTAGGGACAGATAATATTCCTCCAGAAGTTACGTCATTAGGCTGATGGTCTTGTTACCAATGCCTTAAGAAATATAAATAAATTAAATTTTGGCGCGAAGTGAAGTTGGCATTTTATTTAGATTTTTTATTTACAATCTATACAACTATTACAATTTCAGCTGTTTGGAACGATTGCAATACGGAATATAATACGCTTAAACAGATGTGAACTTCAGAAGTCGACTTTTACATTGGAGTTTTATTACGGAGACTTCAGTAGAAGCCAAAAAAATTTTTTTTGAGGTCGTCATGTAGGGTATCGTATGAACGCTTTTCAAGTTACGAATTCAAAAACGTAAAATACTCGTATGTCGCATCTTATTGAACACTTTTTGAAAAAGATTTTAAAATTAACAAATTACGTGTTACTCAATAAGTTTGAAATTTTGGTAAATAGACACATCAAAAGTGTCTAGGGATCAAGTACATTTTTAACTATAAAAAATTATCCAATTAGTATTTATCAAATCTAGTCTTCCAGACTGGCTTCTTACTTTGATTCCTATGTTTAAGTTAACAAGTTATCCCTGCATTTTGTAAAAATTAAGAAAAATTACAATTTTTGCAAATTGTGGGAAATTAACCTAAGTTAATGTCGTCAATTAAATGGCAAAAAAAAGGCAAAAATGAGGATTTTTTTAAATTTTTATTGTAAAGATAAAAAAAATAATAATCTGTGTTTCCACCATTGACACGAATTACACAATCACAGCGATTTGGCATGCTTAAAATCAGTTCATCAAAATCACTTTGAGGAATGGCCGCCCACATTCATTCTAACAAGTCAAAAAGTTGTTGTGGGGTATGCACGGCATCCATACTCGGCAGAGCTCTTCTTTGAAGCATATCCCATGCGTGCTCAATTGGGTTGAGGTCTGGCGATTGAGCAGGCCACGGCAGAACGTTGATGCGAGCGTCGGCAAGAGCGCGTGTTACGACTCTAGCCGTGTGTGGACGTGCTTTGTCGTGCATTAGTCGAAACGAATTATCGAACATGTTTCGCAGAGGGATGATCACGTCTGAAACAATTCTCTCCGTATAAATCTGAGCATTAAGGTTGCCCCTGATCCAAATGAGATCGGTTCTTCCACTGATCCAAATACCGGCCCAAACCATTATTGTTCCCCCTCCATATGAATGAACTTCCTGACAAAATTTCAAACGTTCTTGACGTCCAGAGATCCTCCAAACTCCAGTACATCTTGTATCCGACCTAAACGAGATTTATCGTAAAAGCAAACACAACGCCAGTCTTCTTCCTCCCAACCAAACCATACGAAAAAAACGATTTCGGATGGTTTGGTCGCTTATCAGCAAGGCTAAAGAGCTGTAGGGCCTCGTAGCCTACATCATGGCGGTCATAGTACGATTCCGTCGAGCAATATTTCGGATGTACCGGTCCTGTCTGCGAGTGGTGATGCGAGATCGTCCTCTATGTCGCTCGGCCACGCTGCCCGTGATACGATAGCGTGTCCAGGGGGTTATTTACAAACGTCGGAAACTTTCCGTGGTGGAAAGGCTGATCGTCGGAAGGCAAAAATTCAATCTGATGGCTTGGATTTGTGAATACGACTACATATAATATGATAATCAAAATTTAAAGAAAATTCTTTGTTCAAATAGTGAAAATCACTAAAAAGAATCAATAACGATCCAAAAAAGTTAAAATAATAATATTCAATTGCGGCGATACTCTAAAACGTACTTGATCCCTAGACACTTTTGATGAGTGTAGTTCAAGATATACGAAATAAAACATCTGAGCCAGAAGAATATGATAAAGAGAAAGTTCTACGACAAAGTCTAAGTTTTTTGTCCTTTTTTAAATTAAAGTCTTTTCAAACCTAAGGTGAATTTGATGTTCGAAAAACCTTGCAATTGGATTTATTTCAATTGATTTGACTTTGACTTTGTTTTGCGGTCGATGGTCAGCAACGATTGATAGTACAGAACACTAATTTTGCAAGTAAGACTTTTCGTTAACTATTTTTTAATAAGGTTTTTTTAAACTATTGTAACAGAAAATTCCTTATTTATTTAATATCTTTTTTTTATACAAACATGCATGGGGACCTATCTGATGGTAAGCGATTGCCGCAGTACCGTAACTTATGGACGCATTCAACTCCAGAGGCATCTCCACAGAGTACATTATATGTATATACAGAAATAGAGGTATCAGTCGAAATTCCCCATCTAGTGCCATCTATTAATGTTTTTAATGCCATCATGATAGTGCCATAATTATAGTGACATCTAGTAAAACTAGACTCAAATTGTCAAGTAATCTTCATACATACAACAAAACTACGTAAAAATGTTATGACTTGATTAATAACAAATTGAAATTTAATAATAATGAAAACTATAAATGAAAATTCAACGGTTAACATCAAGGTTTGAAAATTGAATGATACGAAGCTGAACAACAAGATTACGTCGAATACAACTGAGTTATCACTACTTTTAATATAATGACGAACAAGTTCAATACTTGATATAAAAAACTAGTGTTGATATCTACTATGTTAGACTGCACTACTACGAGGGCCAAAAATTCATATGAAAAATTGTTGTATGCAGTGAAACGACCCTGGGTATCTCTTGCGCCTTGCCGATCTTATAAGAACCTCATCAATTAACCTCAGGAAGATCCTCATTAATTATTAGGAATTTAATACGTTGTATCAGAATTTGCGCCGTATCACTAAAAGAATACTTTAGTTGAATTCCGAGGGTTGATCTGTTATTAGGTAAAACCAAGCAAAGTGCACTAAAATATTAATTATTATTTTTAGAATATCACGAATGTTCAATTTACAAAATAAAAAAAATTTAAGTCGCACGTTCTAACAAAATAAAATTTATTAGTTTAAGAGTATGCTGATGGTGTGCATCGGATATACTTTAATTAATATTACTTTACAAATTTGTTAACTACACAAAACAGTTTTGTAAATATTAAATAATTTTAAGTTTAGTGAAATCAACCATTTTCATGTGTTAGTCCGAAATTAACCCGCGAGCTTTGTAAAACTTTTGTAAAACCCACTAAAGTATTTTTTCAGTGTATATTTTATTTCTAAAATAATACCTACGGTGGACTTTAAATGTTTTCTTTGCATAGCTCATGCAGACTTTTACGTAATTCATTTGAATTTATTTCATTAGAAGCTCTCATCTTTCAGGTGTATCACACAGAAATAAGTATTTACGATGTGGTTTCTCGTTGTCTATAATAAAGAAACAGTAATGTATCGGCGCGTTTTAGAAGGTATTTATTTCCATTAAAACGACCAGGAGTTCAGCGTAGCGTAGCGGATATTTTAAAATATTTTCGAAGTGTAGCGGATATTTTAAAATATTTTCGAATCTATCCAAAAATAATTTAAAGCCTCCTTCGTCATCTACCATATATTCAATAAGCCTGTGTTCATAATTTCCTATAAAATTATGTTTATAAAACCTAAAGATAACAGCGTAGCTTAAAAACAAACTATGCAGTTATCTTTAGACACATAACGTAAGCGTACCATCAGGTGCTATAATTAGATTTTCTGAATTGCTATGATTTAAATATGGTGTTCATAACCATGTCGTCATATTACTATGTACGCACGCCAACTGGCGGTTTGAATTATAGATCCTTCTGCTACGTGTTTTTTTATTAATGGTATTAATGTGTTCTGCTGCCTTATATTTGTCGAACACAACTCCAAACGTAAATACTCACTTCCGTTCTTAATATTTCTATCACCCAGTGTCTTTCAAAATGTCTTCCTTTATTATATTTTTGTTGTCTTTCATAATTTCGTCAACCTGCACGATTTTAGTATGACGTCAGTTTTCTTTCTCTCCATCTTACCCTAAACAATATACTACTACCTTCTGACAATAATTCAATCAATTATCTGCTGTTGCCTGTCTAATAACAGATTCTTGCTCTAAACTATAACTTACACACTAACATCGTTAGCATGGAGTTGAATTCAACTGCAAAACAGTAAATAAGCCAAAATACAAGTTTTAATGATAAACGAACATTTTCAAACCACATATCACTTGCCCTAGAAATAAAAAAAACATCTGGAATTTATATTTACAAGTATATATACCACCTATCAAATAAAACATTGTAACAACCCCAACGCTTACAGGTGTCAAGATCGTACGGGATAAATATTTCAAGGTTAGGCGAATGTTTATTTTTTTACAATAAAATAGGTATTAGCTAAAACTGGCAACATTCTGAATCAACCACTGACGTTGGATAATGGTGTGAAGTGCAATTATTCATTAGAAGAAGAAGATGCTTCTCCATTGCAAACTTAATGCATTGCTGTTTAGTATCGAACTCTCGTAAAATTTGTTCAACATTACAACTATTTTAATAGCTATAATCAAATTAACAAAAAATGTATGCACGTCGTGTCAAGCGCTTCGTATAATGCCGAAGGTCGCCACTGCCGCTGCTGCTGGTCACGTACGCCACCGTCTGCAGCCGTCCGCTTTCCCCGCACACCGCACCCGTTAATACATGTGTGTAACAAGTAACAATACGCAAAAAGTCCAACGTGATTCATTAATCCTCTTATGTGTTCTTTAATTTACAAAATATTTGATGAAGCCCTTTCTCTCATCTTCTATGCTCGCGAATACTGAAATCCGCCTAAGGACTGGCAATACATATGCACGCATATTAAGTAATTTAGTACATATATGTGTATGATGTATTTCTGTAATATACAAGTGAATTAAAATGGGGTGTAATTTCTTTGTTGTTCGTCGATTCGTTATAAAAATTGTTTTCCTGTATTTTTGTTATAAACTGATTATAACTTTTATACAGTTGATGGATTTCACAAAATTAGATAGACGTAGTACGTAGCGCAAAACCTTATCAGATTGTAGCCAAATTACGAATCTCAGAACTTTAAATAATCTTTATCTTAGAACTTTATATAAGCTTAACTTTCGTGTATTTTTTAGACGTGTTACGATAACAACACTGAAATATTTAGAAGGAAATCGTTACGCATAACATTATTCTTTTACAAAACTCATACGTTTTGTTATAAAATAATAACAGCGTTTACAATTATTTTATTTAACAATATAAAAGATGTAATGAATGAAATAACGGTGTAGAATATAAATCCTGATATTTAGCGGAATATATTCAAAGACTAATTGAATGTAAAAAAGCGAACACTTATCGTTCTTCAACATAACTACAAGAAATTAAATTTAACAAACACGAACAACGTATCCGTGTGCATTGTTTTTTTATTATTATTCACATACATATATGTAAGTGAATGAGTATGACTATGTGAATATGGAATAGGCGTGACTGTGAGAACCTGTCCGCATTTCACACTCTACGTACAACAAAGTTACGTTTCCAGCCTAGAGTAGGCAATTTTGTTACATGCGAGGCGTGAGTCTGCCTTCTTTAATACATATTCTTTGATACGGTAAAGTTAAGGCCGTAGTCAAGTATGTATGTATGTTCAACTACAAAAGAGATGCTACAAAAGTTTATAAAATTTGATATTACTATTATTCAAAACATTAAAAACAATTAAACAGAGCAAAGCGAGCATTAAAAATTACGTTTTAATGCTCGCTTTGCACTGCTAATTATACTAAAGAACAAATACGTGTACGTATTAAAGGCTTAAGATACTTTAGTTCATTATTTCGTAATAATGCATAAATAATACCTACATAGTAAAGCTCAAGCTAAGACGAAATAATGCATAGTAAAGCACAAAAGCTTTACTCGTAGTTTACGCAGCAAATAACACTGTATCCTTTTTAAAACATCCAAACGTTCCAGATCTCATTAGTATTAATTATCGACAGTTAATTAGTTAAATTAGTTAAATCTAAAATACGTGTCTTATATTCCGGCAATTTAAATTGATGTAAACGCTCATTTAACTTCTTGGAATATAGAATTCGTGTTTTACATTTCCATCTCCATTACCGTCAATTGACAGTCTTTATGAAAATACCACACAATCTTTTCAGGCAGTCAGTCAAGATAGAGAGTCTTCTTAAAAAGACTACAGTCTTTTTGTGAAGATAATGTCAGTCTTTTCGAAACTGTCGGTTGAGGGTTTAGCATAACGAGTACCGAAGAATATCCATTGACAGCCATTCACGTTGTGCCTGTTATATATTTTACACAATATACATTCAAATGTAATTTTACATTCGGAGTGAAAATGATTTCAAGTTGGTCTGGAAGAGAAAGCAAAACATAGAATTTGCCAGCTGCTTATCTCACCGTGCAAGTTATAAAAATCAGTCAAAAGCGCTCATAACCAAAAGCTTGTATATAACGGAGGTAGCAACCTGTTAGTAGTACCATCAAAGCACACCCTGACGTCTCTTTTTCGACATTGTTTCTTCATCTGTACATATAAATTATCTTACAGATTTCAGATGGTAAGACGGAACCATGTAGTCTGTCAATCAGATTTACTTCAATAATTATATTTTATATAGAATAATAAATAATTTATAACAGAATGATTTACTAAAATTTACAATTTCGATCTGTGAATGATTCTGCAGTGCACAGACAAGGAACAAGTTTATGTGCAAAATTAATAGTTTATAAAATCGTGTTTTTTCATTGACATTGATATAGGTGAAGAGTGTAAGGTCGAATAAAAAAATTATAAATTTAATTAATGATTTGCGCATTGGTATACTAAGGTACAATTAGCTGGCAGAAAACATTACGTACACTGATACGGGATAGAACCTCTGACAATAACAGATTAAGTCATGTATAACCCTAATAAATCATTACAAGTCCTTGTTGTTATCGTAACGGTGACAGAGATTTCTCACACGTGAACCATTTTGTACCGGATAAGAGAAGTGACTTACTGTTTCTTATTATTTGATAACAACGTATTCATTTCCTATGTCAAAAGTAATTACCTTGAACTAATGAGATGAGCAATAAGTTCGACTACCCGTTCAGCTTGTTATTATATATATACATATTTGTTTATCTTTATTACATAGTGCTTTATACATAACATACATATGTATTTGTTTTTAAAGGATAGAGGCTAATGTCCACTGTTAGTCGCCGACAAGTCACAATTGAAAAAGTTTAATACTACAGTAATTATTTTTCGACTATTAACAGACGTATCAAATTCGAAGGATGTTTTCAATCAACGTACTTGATAATGATTGCCTGAAATACACATACATATATTATCTAAAATATATACGTCACATGTTATGCAATTTCCTTTCTTGAGAGTTAGTACAACAAAATCTAACCTTGATGAAAGATGCAAAGTAAAACTATACAGTGATAGCTTGTTAGCCTATCGCCTATACAGTTCCTTATAATAAGCCCTATAATATATAAATCTCTTCGTCGATTTCAATGAACTACGCGCGTTAAAAGGCAGTTGGAAAGTGTGAACGTTTCGTGTTTTTCTTTTTTCCCAGATCAGCACTGAAGCATTTATCGAGAATGTTGACAATAGCTAACATTATATTGTCTTTAATTATTTCACATAGTACCGATATTGCTATAACATTTCAAAAAGTGTTTTGTTCAGTAAATACAAAAATATTCAATACTCTTATTAGAGCTTGATGATTTATTGTCACAACAATTGCGCAAATTGTTTCAGATACAGGATATAGGAGAGTAATACGAGTTGTTGTTTACTTCAGGGGAAGGTATAAAATTCCATTAAATATTATCTTATTCTTGTCTGTTCTATTGCTTAGTCTTGCTGTGTGATAATATAAATATTGCTCAGAAGCTTAGACATTAGAATAAATCGAATTTGTTTTGGTTATCGAATACATTATTATATTTTCAAAATGAAAATTACCTACTTGTATAAACCCTGATACCGAATAAAATAAAAATTGAGATCGATCTTTGTCAATCTGTGCAATCTATTCGGTGTTACAAACACATTTTTAAATACTTTATTGACATTATTAATCAGGACATACATATCTTAACATTAATATTTACTAATAAACAAAATTCAGTGTTTACATGAAATAAATGTATTATGTATCTCTATTTAGAAATGTATTGCTAATTATACAATAAAAAACCGGCTAAGTGTGTGTCGGACCATGCACAAGGAAGGGTTCCGTAGTCGGGTTGAACAATATTAATTTAATTAGTAACAAAAATGATTTCCCGTTTCTCAATTACACTGAAAACTAAGCGTGTACCCGAAAATACTCCGTATCTCGAAAACTACACATTATATTATATTCCAACCTATTCGAATTCTCCAACCCACAATTGAAAAGTTAGACACACACTTTTTATGACTTCAGAATCGCGTATCTCAGCAACTATTAACCGAAATGAAATATTAAACTTATACAGCATTTTCGAAGACCAAAAAATTCTTTTTGGTGTATAGACAATTATTTTATTTTGAAATTAATTGGAATTGTGTGTAATTAAATATAAAATAAAATAATTAAGCACATAATCATTACCTACTAATAGATATCTTACATTCAAACACCACTTTTCAGTCATCATAATTGTTCTATTTATATTAGTCGTATGAAGCGTAAAACTTCTTTTTTGGCACTAAGGTAGCACTAAACCATCATTAAATATCGAGTAAAAAATTGACCGATTTTGCTAATTTGACACTGCTGAATTGTCTAAGTTAAATGAGTAACTATTTATTCATTTATATTTCTTAAGGTATTGGTAACAAGACCATCAGCCTAATGACGTAACTTCTGGAGAAACACTAAGTCCCTAACACTCCTCCAGTAAAGTGATAGTAGGCATTACTGAAGTTAAAAAGGACTTCTTGGAAGAGCGCGAAAACTTCAGTTACATATATTTATTTAGATCTCCTCCATTCTTTCCACTTACACAGAACTTTAAAACATAGTATACTATCACTGTTGTATTTTAAAACTCCTAAAAATGTAAAAAATGTAAAAAATAGAAAATCTAAATAAAATGATAACCTCACTTCTCCCGTTCCCGCCAAAAAGTTCAATAAGTGAATAACTAAATTTTGTTACGAAGTTTGTTGCAATTAATAAAGGAATCGTCCTTACATACCGCCGCCCATACAATTGTTGACCACTCTCAATTTTTTTATTAGGCAAAGTCAAAGTCAAATCAATTTATTCTAGTAAACCCAATTACATGGTATTTTTGAACGTCAAATCTACTTTAGTTCGGTTCGAATAGAAAACCTGGACACTGAGAAGAACCGACAAGAAACTCAGTCAGGTATCATTTTTTCAACTTTATTTTACAAAAGGTTTATTAAAATACAATATTTTCATTAAGCCAGTAAACGCATGTGCAGAGAACATCATTTCCAGACTATTGTTTTATCTTCAATGAAATCGTTTATTTTATAGTATGATTGTCTAGTCAATGTACGTTTTATAACCAATCTAAATTTATTCTCTGTTAATTGAGTAATTTCTTCAGGAACTTTATTATAAAAACGGGTGCAGTTACCTAAAAATGAAACATTTGACTTATGTAATTTAAATTTTGGAATAACCAATTTATCACGACCTCGGGTTTCCATACCCTTCATATCGCCATTCTTTTTAAACTGATCTATATTTTTTCTCGTATACATAATAATTTCAAAGATGTATAAGGAGGGCAAGGTGAGGACATTAATGTCTTTAAAACGATCTTTAAGCGATTCTCGTGCATTCATCCTGTAGATGGCACGTATTGCTCTTTTTTGTAAAATGAAAATGGAGTTAATATGCGCCGCTGATCCCTACAGCAGAAGGCCGTAGGACATTAAACTGTGAAAATATGCAAAGTACACCAACCTTGCCGTATCCACATCTGTCATTTGCCTAATGCGTCTAATTGCATATACCGCAGAACCGAGCTTACTAGCCAATGCCCCGATATGGTCCGCCCACTGTAACTTGTTATCTACTGTTAAACCCAGAAAACTGGCTGACTTAACGAATTCTAATTGTTTCCCACCCAGTTCTATTTTATCATGGATTTTGGGTACATTAGAAAGGGAAAATTTAATACATTTAGTTTTTTGTGCATTCAGTAGTAAATTATTAGCAGCGAACCATTTCGAGACATCTGTTAGGATCCTGTTTACCCAAGTAATATCTAGATTTTTTCTGTCTAGTTTAAATAACAATGAGGTATCATCAGCAAACAATACTGTTTCGCATAAGTCCCTGAGCATAAATGGGAAATCGTTAATGTATACCAAAAACAGGAAAGGTCCCAAAACTGATCCTTGGGGCATTCCCATTTTTAACTTTGAACCCACAGACAAAACCCCATTAACACTCACTTTCAGCTCGCGGCCAGACAAATACGAGATCACGAGATCGAGAGCGTTACCACGTATTCCATAGTATTTCAGCTTGCAAATTAAAGTTTCATGACTAACACAATCAAAAGCCTTGGAAAGATCACAAAAAACACCAATAGCATCTTGGGACCCCTCCCAAGCCTGAAGTACAGTCCCGATCAAGCTTACTCCCGCATGAGTTGTTGACCGCCCTCTCGTGAAACCGTATTATTGACCATGAAATACCCCGTGAATGTTAAAATGTGCCAGCATTTGTTTGAGTATTATTTTTTCGAATATTTTACTCAGCGCTGGCAATATTGACACCGGGCGATAATTCGTTGGATTTAACATACAGCCCGATTTAAATAGTGGAATAATTTTACTGTGTTTCATTAAACTGGGAAATACGCCTTGATCGACACATTTATTAAATATATCTACCAAGATTGGCGATAATATAGGTATTACATTAGTTATTACATTAATTGATAGTCCCCATAAATCCTCACTTTTCTTTTTATTTAATTGCCTGAAAGTCCTTTCTATTTCATGTGCAGATGTGTACCTAAATTGAAAACTAGGAAACCATTTTCCAATATTTTTGCTCAAAAACGTCTCTGCTGTATGCGAAGACGATCCCAGACCACTAGTAAATTCTATGGGTACATTTGAAAAATAATTTTCAAAAGCATTAGCAACCTCAATTTTATTTGTAACAATTTTATTATCAATTTTTATGGAAATATTTTCATTTTTTTTATTTTGTTTACCCCCAACTTCTTTATTAATGGTATTCCATGTAGCTTTTACTGCGTTATCTGATTTTTTGATTTTATTCGCAATATAGATTGCTTTTGCGTGTATTGATACCCTCTTAAATATTTTTTAATAAGTGCGGACATAGTTATGAAAACTTTCATCCCCCGTGTAAGATTTCTCATCATATAACTCATAAATCCTGTCCCTACTTTTTCTTATGCCCTTCGTCGCCCAATTCGCGAAACGTAACTTGTTATTAATAACTACTTTCTTTTTCTTTGGACAGTTCTTATTAAATATTTCAGATAAGTTATTGACTAATAATTCATACATGATATTTGGATCATCTACCAAAGAAGCAGTGTTTGCAAATTTTGCTACATCATGTGTAAAGTTTTTTAGCCTACTCTCTCCTAATGGCCTAAATTCAAATATTTGTTCTGATTTATGTTTCATGTCCTCTATTTTAATTAACTGTGCTTTATGATCGGAGCGGACACCAGCAACAACAATACTTTCCATAGTTTCACACTTATTCATAAAAATATTATCTATACATGTCGCGGAATGGTATGTGACCCTGGTCGGTTCATTAAAAATATGCACTAAATTAAATGAGAGAAAGAGTGAAATGAGCATATCTCTTTCCCTCGAATTATTCAGTATGTCTACATTGAAGTCACCACACGCTATTATTGACTTCTTACATTTGCTAAGTCTTGTGAGACTCTCCTCTACAGAAATTAAAAATTGGCAAAAATCAGACGAAGGAGGTCGGTAAACACACAAAAAAATGTGCTGATCCGTCTCTGCACACGACATTTCACATATACGTTCAATAGAATGAGCAACTATGTCTTTGCGGTTCTTGACTTTAAGATAATTTTTACACAAAATCATGCTTCCACCGCCATCTGTCGACGTTCTATTGACATCTATTAGGATCCTGTTTACCCAAGTTATATCTAGATCTGTTCTGTCTAGTTTAAATAACAATAAGGTATCATCAGCAAACAATACTGTTTCGCATAAGTCCCTGAGCATAAATGGGAAATCGTTAATATATACCAAAAACAGGAAAGGTCCCAAAATTGATCCTTGGGCAACTCTCATTTTTAACTTTGAACCAACAGACAAAATCCCATTAACACTCACTTTTAGCTCGCGGTCAGACAAATACGAGATCACGAGATAAAACCATAAATCCTCACTTTTCTTTTTATTTAATTGCCTGAAAGTACTTTCTATTTCATGTGCAGATGTGTACCTAAATTGAAGACTAGGAAACCATTTTCCAATATTTTTGCTCAAAAACGTCTCTGCTGTATGCGAAGATCCTACACCACTAGTAATTTCTATGGGTACATTTGAAAAATAATTTTTAAAAGCATTAGCAACCTCAATTTTATTTGTAACAATTTTATTATCAATTTTTATCGAAATATTTTCGTTTTTTTAATTTGTGTACCCCCAACTTTTTATTAATGGTCTTCCATGTAGCTTTTACTGCGTTATCTGAGTTTCTGATTTTATTCACAATATAGATTGCTTTTGCGTGTATTGAAACCCTCTTAAATATTTTTGAGTAACTGCGGACATAGTTATGAAAACTTTCATCCACCGTGTAAGATTTCTCATCATATAACTCATAAAGCCTGTCCCTACTTTTTCTTATGCCGTTCGTCGCCCAATTCGCGAAACGTAGCTTGTAATAACTACTTTCTTCTTTCTTACTTTCTTAATTAGATAATGTATACCTACTATTAGGGCCGTATAATAATTACTACTATTTCCTAAAGCAACGATATTATTGTGGTTTAATTTGGCAATCAGAAAAGGAAGTAATTTTGAAAACAAATTTGAGATTATGATGCGTATTAAAGATTATAGTAGCTATTGTTGTTGTTGTTTTATTCTTCCTTGAGAGGGAAGGCAAAGATATGTTTGCCCATACAACCGATGTTTTAGTATGGACTAATGAATACATGCATTCTTCATATTATTTCATTAAAGTGTAGACATAATACATAATACATACATAATACATTTTACTGTTTTTTGGAGTTACTGGCGACAAATAATTGAGGCAGTCTTTCTAGTATAGGCTCCGCTGAGGCAGACTAACCTCACTAAAAATCTCAAGATCACACTACTAAATAAGCACTTATTTTAACGATTCCATATATTGTGCAACAGCGTAGGTACTTGAGACACACGCCAATTTTACATAAAAATATCTACTAGACACAATTCACAAATAATTAAAATAAATGCCCAAAGGTAACGGTTCTCCTAAAAATCCCGCCAAGAACTCTTCGGAAATTAGAAATTGTCAAAAGTGAATAAACAAATTACACATTCCGTTTCACTCCTCAACTCGAATAGTCTGACTTTCTGACTGACTGAAAATAAAATAAAATAAATTTGCATTACATTTTGAAAAAACTGGGAGAAAATAATTGAAGTGATTACGCAAAGACAGCGTCATATTTTCGATACCTTTAAAGAAACGTTGATAAACGTAATGGTTGCGTTCTTAAATACTTAAAAATGGTGGCAAGAATATTTTTAGAAATTCATTTTAATTTTTTCGAGATTGTAACTTTTCATTTCTGTTTATATTTCGACAGAAACAAAAAAATACCTTTCTTGGAGATATATCACATCATTATACAAAACAAATGCTTTTACAGATTTGACAGTTCAAAAATGGTCATTGTTCTTTAATTGAAATAGGTAGGTTATGTAGGTATGTTAAATAGGTATGTTATGTATAGAATACTTACTATCGACTATGACTATTATACACTTTTTATATAAGTACATATGTAAGTACATGAGTAGTGGATACAATAATTAATTTGTAATATTATATTATTTTGGTATATACGAAATATGTAATAGGTATATAATAAGAACGTGATATATTAAAAGTAGTTTATCTCACGAAACAGGTTTTTTGTATGCAGAATAATTATGATATCATTAAAACTTCAACGCAAAGATAAATTAATTAATTAAATCAAATGCTCTCATTAACATCGCGGTAATTCGTACACTGGAAATTTAAAATAATATTAAATTATATATAACAGTATCTACCGACTACTTTTATTAATGTGCAATTAAAGCACGAGCTTTTAACTGCGAGTTCAAATTGTTAAAAAGAATACAACTTATTGCTTTATTACCGACGATATGGTATTGTTTTCATATACACATAAATGTCGTGATGTATTAATGTCAATTAACGAATCAGATATTATTTTTGTTAATAAAACATGACTAAAAACCCGCAACTCGTCTAGCGAAACAACATTCTCAACTTTAGAGGCAAGTTCAAATCGTACCTACTATCATTTGTGACTAACCGCTGGTGCTTACGTTTTTAACCTTAGAAAGATAATCTACGTCGACGTGTGCCATTTTGTTAAATCCGCGGAGTTATTACCTAAAAATTTGCAGACAGCGACAGCCACGCGATCACTGCGCGACTGGTGACTAATTGTAATAAAAAGTCGGTATCTTGTATGATGATTGCGTATCTATTATTCTATGACCGTAAAATGCACTTTTCGCGGTAGATTTAGGGCCACTATACAAATTACATTACACAAATTCTCGTTTTGACAGCAGATATCGCGCAATATTGGCTGTCGCATGCTGACTGCAAGTTGCGTAATAAACGCGCCGTTTTACTCGTACGCGACTCGCGACACGGCGACTATCTTTTTGATCAACTCAGTGGTCCGCAACAGCTCGCAGGAGCAGGACACACACTTGTTGTTCGAGTAAGTGCGCTATTTTCGTAGATATTAACTTATCGTACGTCAAAGCGACGTATCATTATCTTTTATGTTACATTTTGTGTCATTTCTGAACATGATTTTATTACGTTTATACGGTTAATTTTTGCTTGTATTTTTTTTCTGTCTTAGGTGAAAGTTAGCATAACATCATGACGTCACAAAATATGTTAACTGACGAGCGAATATGCCGATTATTGCAAGAATTTAGCGAAGAAGAGGTGAGAGAATCGGATAGTGAGATTGAGAATAATTTGCAAGAAGATGAAGTTTGCAGTGATACTGAAGATAAAGAGGTGAATTTACCCCATGCTGATGACAGTCCTTTAGAACTTGAAAATACAACAGAGCGACCCGCGTCTTCAGCTCTGAATGATCCTATTTATACGCCACAAAGACAAACGCTAAGTGTCAAGAATGGTCATATTTGGGCAGCTACAAAAGCTACATGCAAATGCCTACGTTATTTACTATCACAACATTTTGCACAAACAAGAAAAACCATTGAGTCGCCACAATTTTATGATAAATCTCAGCAATAGCCTTACAGCTCCTTGGATGTTGACACGGCAGAATATACCTACTTTGCCTACGAATCTGAAAGACAAAATTAGCAATATTCCAACAAAGAGGGCAACTGAGTCTTCTGAACAAGAAGATGATGTTCCTATGCCAAAGAAGAGGAAGTATTGCGCATTTTGTGCTTCAAAACTTAGAAGGATGTCAAAATCTCTCTGTGATAAGTGCAAAAATCCTATGTGTGAGAACATAAAAATAATGTTTATTCTAAGTGCATTTAAGATAAAGTATGAGTAATTCTTTTATTTTGTTATTATAAAATAAGTAAAGACGTTATAAAAAGTTGATTGTGTGAGCCATAATTTCGAATAATTAGTCTAAAGAAAAGATCTCAGTTGAAGTTGATTTTTGTTTGGTTAAAAAAGTTTAAAATTTTTATAATTCTATTTTTTTTTATTAAAATTCTAAAATGCAAACCATGTTTTAATTTTATTTACATAAAAACACCATGGACAATAAGTACCATTCACAAAAATACTAAATTTACATAATGATCTTAAATATTTATAAATAACTAGTGCACACGTCAAAACGACGTATGATTATCTTTCCCAACGTATTTCTAGTACTAGAAATACGTTATTCGGATAATTTTCCTAAAATCTGCATCTTATTCTGATGTTTCCTTTTTCTGGGTAATGCATTTTATCTTTAAGCTGTTCTCTGAATCTGTTTTATTTTTAAGTTTTATTAAATAAGTATGTTTTAATACTGTTATTGTTAAAAGGTTTTACTGTTATTTTTATAAGGGAAGACGTACAGACAAAGTGTGAAATATGGATAAATGGAAAATGTCTAGAAATTTTCCATTTATATATATTATATATATATATATATATATATATATATATATATATATATATATATATATATATATATATATATAGAAATTTTATATCTAGGAACTAGGAACTAGGAATGTTTTCGAGGGATGGACGATGTTAGTTGGATGTGGAGAGACGGGTAGCAGCTGGGAATAAAGCGAACGGTACTCTATCCGCATTAGTAGGCAATGTGAATATATTAAACTCTGCCAAAATGACCAATCGTTTAATTAATTATTTCATTGACCAATCAGTACAGTAAGTGATAATACTAAAATCGTATTTGACTAACGCGAAATGAATTTAGCGAACAAAAATGTATATATGAAATACTTATCAAAACATTAAGTCGATTCTACAGAAATTTTAATGAAACTGGTATTAGAAATACTAAATTTTATATTCACTGTCTTTTTTTGTAATATAAATAATAATTCATAAATAAAAATGTAAAAATATTTAATGTATAAGGAACATAATTTTTCGTTTTAATTTTGCGAGCTTGGCTTGTCTTTTGTTTTATCAATTGTATGACACAGGCATACACGAACTTGCAATTTTACGGAAACAAAAGTTTTGTGATTATACTTGTACCTTCGAAATAATTAGCATAATTATAAACTAAGATAATTAAGCTACTTGTGACATAAAGTACTCTATTATAAGAAAATAATAATCGAATAATCTTTAATTCTGAAACCTTGAACTCGTGATTAATCAGGGAAAGAATTCAATTGATTTACATCTTCCAATACTTAGTATCTAGTCCTAAGGCATCATTTTTTATATTTGTAAATATTGTAATATTTGTTATTTAGGCAAATATGCAATAATTATATTTTAGTTATTTGTAAGTACTGAGTACAATTTATATTATAATATAAATAAGAAGTTTTGTTGAAGTAAGAAAGAAAGAAAGAAATTCAATATACTAATATAATATATAATATGTTATTAGAAGAGTATTTTACTTTGTCACCTATTTTCTGCATTTTAGAGACAGACGAAAACGTTTAAAGATGTTCCGCAGCAATATTCTGATTTATTCTAGGTAACACACTGCCCCTAATTGTTTAATTTTTAGCAGGTACTTACTGTAATAAATCCAGCCAGTGGCGAAATACAGCATTTAATCCTTGGCTCATTGTATCGTTTATAATTTCTCTTTAGCACAGATGGAATAGAATGAGTCGTTCAAAATTATTGTAGTTTAGGAAGTTCCAAATTTTTGGAATTTTGCTTTATAGAGGTGTTATTATAAGAGTAAAAGAGATAAGAGAGCATCATTCTTATTTAATAGCTTACGGTTAAGTCTGTTGCAGATAATAACGATTATGACGAGTTATAACTACAGATATACATTTTAATAATGTAGGTAATACAACAAAAAATTAAAACATTATTAACAATGCTAGAAATAATTTATAATTGTAAATATTTGCATACATACATGTCTTGACGCTGTATTCCTAACGGGTTAGTCAGACAGGACGGAGCGCCAAGCTTCGCAGTCCTTACTTCTTTTGCCTTCTCAAATCTCATCATTTTCCTCACGCATTTTTGCCTAAGCATGCGCGTGTTTTTTACATTTCCGTCAGCCAATATTCCGGCAATTTGTTTATATATTGATATATTTAAATTTTAAATATATATATATATTTTCATTTTATTCGTCTATTTTTATTTATCGATTTCAGCGAAGTTTTCATTTCGAGTCTTCGCGTCGTTAATGAAAATACTTACGGAAAGATGTTATTTTTAATAGATAGTTAAGGAATGTCACACACACTGGTTCTGTGTTTAAAATATCTAATAGCCGAAATAGCCATGAAATTATTTTAAACGCATACTACGTTTCCGTCTCAAGATAATCACAGTAAGGTTCCTGTTAAAAAAATCATGTGTTATTAGCTTAAATTGGTTTTTATTTGTTGTTTATTTAATCTTAGCACACGGATAGATATTTAACTATGCGTGTGTACAATAACGATTGTGTCTTTTGTGTTTTTCTGTGAAAATCTGGTGGATATCTGTTAAAACTAATAATTTTAAGAATTAATTAACAACTTCCTTGTTCAAGCTATTTGCTTTTCATATTGTTGATTTTTATCAGTATAAGTCGTACGCAACTTTCTTTAGTTTTTCCTACTCGAGTATTGGAAGATTTCTATTTTATAAAACCAAATTACCAGCATAACTGCGATCCAAATCGATTTACCCATTTGAGATTAACCTGAGAAATAAATAAAAATGTTGTTAGTACTGTTTGATTTTCGTATTATGTAAATATGCATAAGAGTTCGGAAAAGGCATTATAGACATACAGGTTTTCTTTACACAGAGTATATTGCACTATAATAGATTTATAGATTCCATAAAGATTCCTCTCATTTCATACAAATGTTGACAGTGTATTTAGTGTCAACATGTTCCAAATATTATCACTTTTTTGCAAAATAACAGTTAAAGAATTATTTCGCTTAATTTAATAGTTAAATACAATTTTAAGTACACGTCTAGAGTTAGGTATTTATATGCATGTTGTTTGTATATTGTATGCACTTATTTAAGACAGTAATTGTGGGTGTAAATAAGTATTACAAAATACTGATACCTTTCTATTGTTTAATTGCTATCTTTGACACTAAGCAGTACATGTATGTACAATATGAATACCCTCTAACTTCTAACTTTATAATAGGAAACTTTAGAATTCTTTGCAGTTTATTTGAAGTCGGAGAAAGTTTACATAACCTACTTGCTGACTTCTTAAGAACTCAAAGTAAAATGAAGATTTCCGTCGCTAAAAATTTTTGTTTTCTCGCGGATTCTGTGCCGGAACACATCCAAAACTTTTATTTGTTCAGGGTATTTTAGTAGATATAATTTTTTCAGTCGCCGTGAAACTACAGTAAAGTATCATATTAGATAAAGTAAATCAGGTTTAGGAGGTAAGAAGTAAAGTAAATATTGATATTATACATGGTAAGATGAAAATTACTCTGTTTAAAACAGTCTAGTAATAAGAAAATTCTTTAGAAAGAGCTAAGTGGGTCTATTTATGGAGAGAATTCAAAGCTGTAAATAATTTTATGTTGTAAGATACATTATATTATATTTTAACGTTTCAAATGTGATAACACAAATCATATGAATCACATGATTTCATTCAATGCATGTAGATATACATATGCACATAGTACGCACCTACATTGAATGAAAGTCATTCATGGTTAAGTCTACGCGCGTTGACATGATTTATAATCTGTACAACTCATAAATTCGATGTTCAATTTGAGTTATTTTTGTACGAAAATCCACGATTTATTGGATCAACATTTATCGAAACATTTAATAGATATTATGTACAATCTTCGAAGACTTCCTGCTGTACAAAAAACTAGAGTAAATAACTTTGACTAAAATGACTTTTTAAAAGTGCGTATTCCATAAAATTGCGTGTAGATATAAATAATGAATAAAGTTTCCAGTTATCTTATTTTTTATATTGCGAACTAGATTTTGCCTGCGACTTCTTCCACGTGGAATTCCAATGTCTCTCCTGTAGGGCTTTCATATTATGCTACATTACATAGTCATAGTACATTAGAACGAAGGGAGTCACCATCAAACGTTTAGTTAAATAATAATTTAGCAGATCTACACCGATAGTTCTTTGACTGTGACTGTGAGCTTTGCTGTCTTGAACTCAACAAACTCACAGGAGTTTGAACACCTCCAATCAGAGTAAAGAATATATACACATACATGGAAACTGTACAGAGAGACTGAAAAACTGTGTAGAGATGAAGGTCACAGGAAACTGTGAGCGCTTACACGGATGAAGGCTTCGTCATTATTCAAGTGATGAATTTCCTAGAACATTTTGTAAAGTTTCATCCCAAGCCAAATTATAAAGAGAGCATCCGTCGTCGATATGGTGAAACAGCGAAGATCGCGATTTTTTTTTGACATTCACTTTAGCAGTTCCTTCACGAAATTTGATCCAATTCAATTTTCAGATAATAAATTATCTGAAAACTGTTGACCTGTCACACTATGTGTATTGTGTACTCTTTAAAACATTTAATTAATTAATTGTTTTCTGATCTAAGAAGATATTGAAAAACAATTCCTGACTTTTTGTTGGTTTCTTGTTGACTTTATTTAGTACAGATATTTATCGAATTTATTTTAGAATTGAATAGCTACTTATATAAATAATTACAATTTACTTAGTTTTCATTAATTTTTTAAGATCGAATCGAATATTCAAACCGGGACTTTCCATTTACTTATGGCCTGCGGTTCGTTAATTACACAAATCACGTTCGTATTTTAGATATTGCTTTTAAATAATAATTATTGGTCATACAATTTCAGAATTCAACAATATCTGTCTCCATATGATGATATCGTTGTCATAAAATATGCTATAGTACCACTGTACAGTAATAGTATCTATGTAAAATAGACCCAAATCTGATAAATACAAATATTAATTGCATTTAAATTCATTTTTACATTTTGATTGCAAGTTTACAAATAAACTTAATAAAAAGACATATTTACAAAATCCATATATTTGTTTTGGTTCGGAGAATAAAATGCCCTTTTCGATCACTTTTCCAAACGTATTTTTAAAGTACATAGCACGCAAGTTTCTTGAAAAATTAATGGTTTGAGAACTACGTGATAAACTACATGAAAAGCTACATGATATGTAATAATATTGCACATTTTCTCTCCCCTCTCCTTGGTAAGGTTGATCTTTGTATTTATTTTCAATTTATGATACTTCATTTTGATTTTTGCAAATAAGTGATCTTACAAGAAATATTTTTTTAAACTTTCCAATTGTAATAGCTATACCACCCCTATAATAAGGAGACTGTAATAAAAGATATACCCTTTTCAGCAACTGGGTCCCTAGTATCTCCAACAGTGCTGTCAACGCTGAATTGAATTCCATTCAGTGGCTTTATGTGAAGCTCAAATAAATAAACACACAAACGCAAAAAATTAATTAAAAGTCTAACCCAATCATTTTACAAAAAACATTTTCAATGTATAGATATGGCTCCGTTACAGATTTATGATAGGGTACATATGTATATATATATATATTATATACGACTAGATATCTTAAATAATATGTACGTGACTTACAATACAATACAATTTTTAAGTTCAAAAATAACAAATAAAGAATGAGCTGCTTATTAGTTAGGTTAGGTTATACTTTTGATTGTGTTTGAGTAAACTAGGTAATTTAATATCGATAAGTAGGTACCATACTACATTGCTAATTCTACACTAAACGTATTACTTTGGTTGAAACATACATCAAAGAATTTTGACTTAAGTTGCAGCTGTGCTCCAGTGTTAAATTTAATATGTGTTTGAGTGTATCTACATAATTGTCATTGGGAAATCACCTTGAATAATAAATTCCGTAAGGAGATTAACATTTTTAAAAAGGTAAGAAATAAACAAATTAACAAACCTGTTTAATAACAAGCGAGCGTTTTGATTATCTTTATATTACATCTCTTATTATACTTGTGATTACGTTTGAAATTGTGTTAAACAGTATCTATACTATAAGGATGTAGTAAAATATTTTGATTTGCACTATTTTATTGACCTTAAAAAGTGCTTGGTTTTAAAATGAATATTGAAATGAATTAAAAAAAATTACTGAGATTTATTAACGATTTATGTACATGTTAATTAAGAGTTAATTTAAATACAGCTCATTGTCATTATGACCAATAGATTTAATGAAGATGACGAGCTGGGTCGTGAACGAAGTTAAAGCATCAGATTTTTAATCTAAAGCCTAATAAATACGAGTATATCCGCAATGACTGCATTTACTTGTTACTTTTACATACTGTGTATGTATAGATTCAGAGACAAGGTGGCTTGCACCAACTACTTAAACTCGATTTAAGGATTTGACATCTCGTTTGCACCAACCATTCAATAGTTGGTGCTAGCGAGATGTCAAATCCTTAAATCGAGTTAAAAAAGTTGGTGCAAGCCACTCTTAATATTCAAAATTCGAATATTTTAAAAGGGGGAGGGGCTAATTTGGTTTTTGGGGGTTTAGATCTTCCAAGTCCTCTTCTTCACTCGTGAGTGCAATTCAATACCAATTAGTTAATATACAGCATTAAAAGATAAAGCGGTTTCGTTTAGGTTAAATTCAGAAAAGCATGTAAACAGAGCGAATGAGCGAGTGTCCAAGTGTATTGGAATAGAAGCCGGCGAGTAAGTTGAATGACTTTTTATAATGTTATTATTGTATGCATTTTATTACATTAGTGTCTGTTTATATAATATCACTAGCGACCCGCCCAGTAGCGCATTTAGGGGGAAGCTAAGGGTCTTGAGCCCCCCAAAAGCATTTGAGTCCCTCCATGAAAAATTTTAGGGTCCCGGAACGCCCTACCCTCATTGGTTTCAAGGCCTTTCCAAATTAAAATCCTGGATCCACCACTGGACCCGCCCCGGCTTCGCACAGTTAGCAGAGCATATATGCCTCAATTTTTTTTTGTCCAAGTGGGGTATCAGCTTGTTGCGTCGATCATTACGCGTCGGTGTGGGACCGCTTGAATTTATTATGTCGCGCGATAGTTTTGATTTTGCGATAACTTCTAAGATATTTATTTAAATTGTGTGGTGCGAAGCGAACTAATGCATTTAATTTGATAAGGATTAATATCGTATCCGTTTAAATAGCTTTCCAATTACTACAATACATGTGACCATTTTTTTAAACATTAAAAAGCTATCCTTATAGGATGACATATGCCGTCACGGACTTTTCTGTAGACCTATAAAAGAGGAACAATTGCACGGTACACTATTTTGTTATATCTCATAGGGATTAGGCAGCGTTTTCGATGAAAGCTCCCAGACGACTTGATTTTTTTCGACATCTTCAACAATCATCATCATATTTCAACCAACTTACACAAAATATTAATGAATTATACACATAAACCTTCCTATTGAATAACTCCATCCATTGCTAACCGTATGAAAATCCATTCGGTAGTTATTGAGTTTATTGCGTTCAGACAGATAGACAGACACGGCGGGAGGACTTTGTTTTATAATACTATTTAGTGATAGTGATAAGTAAAAGTTACTTTATGTTAAAATATTATAATACATGTTTTCAATCTAAATTGGTTGCTTAAGCCGAAAATTTTTTTTAATTGAATCTAACATTGCCCAAATACTGCCGAATTCAATTAATTCCAGTAGTTGCTCGAATTAATTTAATTCGTGAATACACCTAGTTAGGTGTATTCACTCTTTAAATATTGTTAGTATAGGTACAAATTATTGCGGTTCTACCATAAATATAGCTACAAAGAGAGAAAACTTTATATTCCTTTTTAAACATATTGCACGCACGCAGCAGTGTGAAGTGAAGGACGGAAGATTGTGTATTGGAGATTTATACGGAGAAGAGGTGCAGAAAGCTATATGTATAATATCTCTTACAACTACATTAAACTAAATAAAATAAATTCGTTGTTTATGTTCATACTACCAACGTCAAACACAAAGTTATACTGTCGATGTCAAATACATAATAGTTTGTGGTTAAACAGCCGCAAAGATAGAGATCGCCAAAGAATTTTAAAATGTTGCCAATATTGAATAATTTTCGAACTATGAATTTGTGGTTTGTGAGCTGTGAGCTGTGCGTCTCTGTGGAGTGTATGTCAAGGGATAAAAGCATTAATTTCATATTTACGATACGGTACGGAACCCTCAGCGCACGAGTCGAGTTCGCTCGTTACTAATTTATTTATTATGTAATATAATAAACCTTATTATCGAAGTAAAAATATGGCACAAGTAGATTATAATAGATTTTTTTTTGTGGTGTGTAAATTTTATTTGTAGGTATATCCAAATAATATTATTTTTCAGAAAAACGAATCAATTCCTAATATATGTTTATGTGACTAACGTTTCATGTTGACACCAAATGTATTTTTATTATGAGAAAAGGTAAATATATTTTATTTTGAATTCTATGACTTTTTATTAAACATTTTACGCACCTAGTATGTAGTTGTGTTTCTCTAACATTGGAAAAAACGATAATGATGTTGTTTATAACCAGTTCGACTGTTCCTTGGAACGTAGACTTGTAGAGGTTGTCTTATAGAATAATTTCAGACATAATATTATTTGTGTAGGTATTACTCTTGGCAAAAGTAGGCTGAATTTCATAATAATGACTGCTACATGCTGTATACGAAAAAAGTTAGTAAAAAATCTAAAATATAACAGTTATATCAAATCCATTTACGTAAAGAAAAAGTTTTAAATGTTGTTTAAAACTCGGATGGAAGTAACTGTTACGATTACGACCTTTAATTTAAATACTTTTTGGTATTTATTACAGTAGGTACTAATGAAATCCCAAAAGATTAGAAAACTTTAACCTCTGAAAGTGATCTTTCAAGGGTTCTTCTGTACCAAAATGTTATTTATAGATCGGCACATCATCTTGAATTCTGAGGAGCAGGTGTCGAGTTTAGTCATCCCACGTACGCTTAGATTAAAAATATATTGCGACAATATGTTGCGGAAACTTTTCTCGTCTCATTATTTTGTTTTTGAAAATAACCTTATGACGATCAAAACTAAACATCTTAGCTAACTCTAAACATCGTCTTGTTCTAAAGGTAACAGCGTATTTTCAGATGCATTATAACGATTATCGGATAGGAATAATATGGAAAGAAGTATGTGCTACTGTGTTGAATTTGTGCGTCAATCACGTTAAAACTACTGAACGGATCGACATGGGACCATTCGATGCGGAATCGTTTGTAGATGCTTTAAGTCTATTCATTTTTTCAATTTTATAGACCCTTCACCATTTTTCAAACAATAATGTACTATTACGTACAAAATTTTCACTTACGCCCAGCGGAGCGGGCGGGAAACGGGTTGTAAATTTATATGTGTAATTACTTAGTATGGTAGCAGGAATGATTTTTTTGTGTAATTACTTAGTATATAGCGGGAATGATTTTTGTAGCCCACAACTGATATAACGTGGTGCCTGTGTTCGAGTCACGTTAAGCTTTGTAAAGGGACTTACGTAAACGAAGGTTCACCTTTTGTCTCTATACTATTGAGTCGACATTAAAGAGTTCATTATTATAAATAGAAAACTGGCAGGCAACATATTAGTGTATGTATATCTATAATACTTATACGATAGTTCGTTTAGAGTTTTGAGTTCGTTTTTAATATTCATTACTTTTAAACCAAGAATTAATTGAAAATATATAATTTGAGTAAACAAGTAGATAAAAGTAATTTCATCGCTTATCTTGACTCACAATGACTTGTGGTTTTATAAAGGACGAAATAAATATCATCTCTTAAAAATTAAACTAACATTGAACGTATCGTTTTCTTCTAACACTTCCAAACTGCATCGCTTGAGGCACAGCCGTGTATAACGCGAAAACCCATGTCGCCACTATAATATACTATGGTCGGCGTCTTCCCCAGGTTAACGCACTTCGCTGCCGACATTTTATTTTATTAATAGTAATTATAGTGGCCTTGTAAACAAATACGCGTAAACACTTTGTAAGTTGAAGTAATTAAGTTTATGATAACATCATAAAGAACAATTTCTTATACCTTCTTGCAAGTAACGAATTTTCCTTAAATTGCATAAAATTTCAAATCACGTAACTATGTCACTGAAATAAGTCGCCCTTTGGCCTCGGAAATAAAACTGACAATATAGAGTGATTAATTGCTAGCAATTTTAAAATTTTGTGATTTTAATATTTTAGTATTTTGATAAAAAAAAATGGAAATGAAGCAAACTGTCAACATAATTTGTTATTGTAATTAAGTTATATGATTAATAATCTGAATTTGTTTATACAACAAACTCAAAGACAA
Source organism: Zeuzera pyrina (assembly GCA_907165235.1). Classification (NCBI taxonomy): domain Eukaryota; kingdom Metazoa; phylum Arthropoda; class Insecta; order Lepidoptera; family Cossidae; genus Zeuzera; species Zeuzera pyrina. The sequence continues at coordinate 17,121,249 of OU015625.1, read as the reverse complement.
TTTTTGTAGTTTACATTATAATTATAACAATAATAATTAATTAAAGTTTATTTTTGTTTGATTACAGGTAAAGCAGTTATGACGTCTTCTACAGTTATGGTGAACGCGACAAATATTACTGTGTACTCTACAGACTACGAGGAAGAGGAATCGCTCGACTTATTGGTTCCATTAAGTGTTACGTATACAGTGATTTTCGTGGCAGGAGTGCTTGGGAATATCAGCACGTGTGTTGTCATAGCGAGAAACAGGTCTATGCACACAGCCACAAATTTTTACCTATTTAGTCTTGCCATATCAGATTTAATTCTCTTAGTTTGTGGGCTACCATTGGAATTTTATCGATTATGGAACCCTTCTACGTACCCTTTAGGAGAAGCGCCTTGCATAGCTCTAGGGTTAGCTTCCGAGACCTCGTCGAACGCGACAGTATTAACAATAACGGCTTTCACAGTAGAAAGATATATTGCCATATGCCGACCGTTTATGTCACACACAATGTCGAAGCTATCAAGAGCGGTGCGTTTTATAGTGGCGATATGGGTGTTCGCGTTATGCACGGCTGTGCCTCAAGCGATGCAGTTTGGAATTGTTACGTATGAAGATAAAGGGCAAAACATAAGTACTTGTACAGTGAAAGGGATTGGTGTACATCAAGTGTTTGTAATATCGGGTTTTATGTTTTTCGTTGTACCCATGTCGGTAATATCCGTGTTGTACGCACTTATAGGCATTAAACTACGCACGTCTAGTGTTTTGCATCCTAAGAAGAAATTGTCTGTTGAGAGTAATGGACGTTCGAGTGGCAGCAATCGATACAGAAACGGCGCTTCGCAAAGAAGAGTTATCAGAATGTTGGGTAAGTTTAATAAACAACGAAACATTATTCAAATACACTTAATTATTTATTTACTTCTATTTAATTTCTATTTCATCATTATTTTCTTATAAAACGAACAGCAGCATTTATCTGTTTTGCAAGAAAAAAAATTACAATAACATTCATTATATACTGTATTGTTTTTTGATTAAACAGAACAATGTTTATTTTATGATCTGTTAAGGAAACGACTGACTGAGAAATTGTAATGAATTTCACTCGGACCAAGAATGACAATGGACGGAGCCATAATGAGTTGCGTCGGCGCTCTTATCACCGTAATTCCGTGTATCTCTATTATCTATTTCATTGATCGTAACCATGAGCAAAACAGTGTTAACTGCGAATAAAACAGCTACAGTAAAGTTTGGCAATCTCACACTATCGTAACCATGAGTAAAACAGTGTTAACTGCGAATAAAACAGCTACAGTATAGCTTGGCAACCTCACACTATCGTAACCATTAGTAAAACAGTGTTAACTGCGAATAAAACAGCTACAGTAAAGTTTGGCAACCTCATACTATCGTAACCATTAGTAAAACAGTGTTAACTGCGAATAAAACAGCTACAGTGAAATTTGGCAACCTCACACAATCGTAACCATAAGTAAAACAGTGTTAACTGCGAATAAAACAGCTAAAGTAAAGTTTGGCAACCTTACACTATCGTAACCATGAGTAAAACAGTGTTAACTGCGAATAAAACAGCTACAGTAAAGTTTGGCAACCTCACACTATCGTAAACATGAGTAAAACAGTGTTAACTGCGAATAAAACAGCTACAGTAAAGTTCGGCAACCTCACACTATCGTAACCATGAGTAAAACAGTGTTAACTGCGAATAAAACAGCTACAGTAAAGTTTGGCAACCTCACACTATCGTAACCATGAGTAAAACAGTGTTAACTGCGAATAAAACAGCTACAGTAAAGTTTGGCAACCTCACACTATCGTAACCATGAGTAAAACAGTGTTAACTGCGAATAAAACACCTACAGTAATTCGTGTCAGCTCATGAGCGATTCGACGTGCAAAACGTTGCATTACTGAAATGATTATTTTCAAAATTCTTGTAAATCTTTAATTTTTTGCTACTACTATTCACAAAAATAAATATGTCATATTCAGCTGTGTGTTGTTGTAGTGTGACCCTTCCCTAGTCACGCATATTAGTACAAGTTTAGAACCTAAGTCAACAATAAACGGACACGCCGTTAAAGCCAAAGCTCCGTCCATTAAGATTCATGGTTCGAGAAAATTCATATAAAATATATAATAGGTTCGTCGAAGGAGATTAAAAAACGAAGTGTTCGAATACAAATCGATCTCATTTAGGAAAGCTAGTTACGCAATGCACGATATGAATTTCAGAAATTTAGCACGAAATAAGAATTTTCTTTGAAGTATCATTAATTGTTGTTGGAATTTAGTTTTTTATTTTCACTTAATTTTCATCAGTAAGAAGAAAAAGAAAAGTTGTTGGATAACAACTGTTTTATTATTATACTCGCGTTTTAGTACCCGTATTTACTACGAGTATTAGGTACACACGGGCTCCAAACTAACACTCGTGCAATAACAAAACGTTTTATGGTCGGTTTAATAACCTGCTATTATAATACGTGTATGGACTTCACATTAATATTGATTACTTAGAAATGTATTTTAGATGTACCTTTCGTAAATAATAAATATATACTTAATTCTTATTATCTATTAAGTTAATTATTTCGTCTATTGTTTGTGGAAGATAGAAAAGAAAGTAAAAGAAAACTAACGATTGGTTGAAAAAATGATAATTGATGACAGTTACCTATATTCATACTTCAATGAGTAGTATAACAACCTTGTTAATAGTTATCACGAAAAATCTTATTAAATGCTTGCATCAAAAGTGTAAAAATATCGGACGTCAAACCAATGGTTATTCGTTTTTCAATATTAATGTCGAAATTCATTGTTTTTAGTAAACGTAAAAATATTTAATAACTGAGGTCAATAATTAACAGAAATATTTAAGCATGTAGTGGTATGTGGGTACTATTTAACTGACATATGAGAACTTTTTTTTATGATAACTAGAACTCTCATTCTTTGACATTAGGTATTAAAATGGTATTAAATAATTTAAAATAATCGTGGTTTCTTCAAGTACGAGCTCCCAAAGATCACGGAAAAGTCTAGAAAATAAGTAAAAGTGTAGAAAGTAATAACTCCACTCTATACAACACTAAATATTTTTTTAAATCACTATGAAATTGCAAAGACTAATTTAACTCAATACGATGTGTATTACCTATTGGGGAACTAAAGTACGAGTATTTTATTGAAAAAGTTTTAAAAATAGGGATACTTTGAATGATAAGCTTCAATTTTTACGTAACGATAATTGCTTCAAATGAATATTTAAATAGTAAATGTTACGTAAATTAAATAAAAAAATGTATAAAATTTTAGATTTTTGTATGCACTTACGTATAAATGAATTTAGCTGATTTAGTACCTGCGTTGAGTCTACGACTATTCGGTTTTTATTACACAATAAACAACAAATATAGAATGCACATTGTATATTTATACTTCATACTTAAATATTGCATATACTTATTCGCTTTCTACGTCAAGTGAAGAAGTTAAATTTTACGATACTTACAACTTACATTTTACAATGTTGTAACCGACCATAAAACATACAGTTTGGATTTTAGTATGGGTGGTTTCCCTTTAGAAATTGAGGAGAATGAGATCTATTTGAAATGCAATATGGCCCGAAGGAGGCTTACTATATTTAGCATTATCGTGGTATGTCCTTTCTTATTATGAGAGCGGCTATTTTATGGAAATTTCATTTGTATGAAGTGTCTGTGTAAATGATATATCGTCTGAAAAGCAATTCATATTTGCTCAATGTAACTAAACCTTTAAAAATTATATTCAAAGTTTGGCTTTACTGTTTAAAATGTTATATTTTTCTATTAAGAAGAGTTTATTAACTTCTGAATAAAATTTATCCACAAAGCATTCGCGATTTTTCTCTAACTATACAAAAGAAAGATAAAAAATTACTTACAAAAAAAATATTTTTAAAATTGTTCATTTCATTTTTTGTTAGTGTTAGACTTCGTGGAAATAGCTGAATAGGTTTCGTTGGAGTTTCTCTATCTATTAGTATTACAGAAAATGATCAGAACTATCATCGTGATAAAATATTGGAATGTCGATGTAATTAAATATTATGTATAGGTAAACGTTATAATAAATAACACATGACGTGCGAACGGCAACTAGTTCCCAAAATGTCCCTAAAAGTAGAGACCAAATCGAATAGGGTTAGAAGAGAGCTTATTTCTGAGCATTTTATTCTCATCCTCCCCAGTGTTTCTATTTGATATGCGTTTGCTCATATTCATCATCATTGCGTGTGGTCATATTCACATGAATGAATTTGTGTATCGACTACCTGTAAAACGTTACTTCGCGGCGTTTCCCTAATGGAATCTCACAGACGAGCGCTATATGCCGACCAATGAGCAACAATATCTAATTAATAATAGTGACTTCTAATTACTTTAATCTTAGTTTTTCAAAATTGGCAGTTTATCGTCCATTATGGTAATCTAACTAAACAGACAATATATACAAAATGAAATAAAAAAAATATTCTTTATGTTTCATGTAATAATATGTTAGCACTTAGACTGTCATAATACAAGAGTCTCGTAAGTAGACAATATATGGTTGTTATTTGTTGTAGTTGCAGTGGCGCTTTCCTTTTTCATCTGCTGGGCGCCATTCCACGTTCAGAGGTTGCTTGCGATCTACGGCAAGAGCTTGGAGCGTCCAACTGATACATATTTTTTGGTAATTAAGAAATAATACTACATATTCTTCCTATCAAAGGCATTGTTATTACATTAATACGATAAATATCACAGTTCCAAAATATTGATATAAGGAGAAGGTGGTTAAGGCCGTTGCCTTCTGAGACGATTATCCGAGACTTAGATTCCAAGTTAGGTCAATTTAATGAAATAAACTTTTTTGAATTTTCTTGGAGTCAGTGTTATTGGGTACCTACTCCACTAGATCGTTATATCGTATATACGATATAACGTAGAATAGGTAGGAGTTGGAATAAAGAGAGTATTTAAATATGATTTATATAAATAATATTTAAATACTCTCGTTATTAGTTTGTTTATTTTATTTGCTAGCAGAACTGTCTTTACTTTGCATAAAATATCTTTTTAGTATCACGCGTGGTAGAGCCATGCTGCATTGCAGCACAAATTGGGCCGGCTCGTCCGGTGAAATACCACCCTCTCATAGAATATCGGCGTGAAAGAACAGCATATATTGCTGTTGTGTTTCGTTCGGTGAGTGAGAGTACCGGTATGCCCCTGCTTTCCCTCTTTCCTTAAAGGCTGGCAACACACCCGTAATTCCCAGGACATTGCGGCTGTCCATGGGCGGCGGTGATGACTTTCTACCAGGTGACTCGCTTGTTCGTTCGCCCCTTTCATATGAAAAAAAAGTAAAAGTTATAATCTAATTTTTTTCTTAACTGCGGTCTGGTGTCAACTATTAGAAACTAGGAATTATTATAACTTATTAGTATAATATAATAGTGAATATTAGAAAAATAAACCGTATATTTCATACTTAATAGTCCATTTTCGTTGTATTTTAAAAAATTTTGATGATGTACGTATAACTAGCTGAGCTGGCGAACTTAGTACCGCTTCATAATCAATAAAAGTGTTAACGTATTAGTTGAATTAAATTCGGTTTTTTATTAAGAATGTTCAGAATGAATTAAGTTCAATAAAAGTACAAAAATCAAAAGTTCAATGACATGCAACAGTAGGGGAGCCCAATAGGAGATTTTGGTATTTACTCAAGTGCAACAGATTAAGATAAGGTGGATACCTTGCACCCTCTTGAGTACCTCCACTATATCTGAGGTCTCGATATAAGGCCGCGCGAGTAGAGCAGTCGAATAATAAAAAAAAAATGATAGTTGGAAATACTCGAGCGTGTCAGATTAAGGTATGATGGGTTAATTACATGCTGAAAAGTGTACATTTCAATAATCTGACGACTTGAGCGTGAAGTAAAGAAGTGGGAGTCACAAACTTGCAAAAAAAAACGTCATCTCGACATTCTCGAGTGCGGTCGAATTTTTTTTATTTTGAAGTAAATAATTCAAGGATAACGGGAAAGATTAATCTGCTGATTTCCACGAGCCGAAGTAATAAAAATTGTCAATAAAGTTTAGCGCGTGCGGTTGTAGTGAAGCATGTATTGCCCACTCCGCGCCTCTCTCTCCCTTTCGCTATTTCTCTATCTCTCACTCTCTCGCACCGTTCTCACACTACACCAATTCCTAATCCAATGTAATATACTTTACGTCAGCCATCAGGCCATCACAGGTGATCACAGTACACGTGGTCAAAGAGAATGTAAAATTACTACATGATAAGAGTCGGGACTTCCATAGAGCTAAATAGATTTCCAAATGTCAAAAAAAAATACAGCCCATGTTACTCGCTGATAATGTTCTTTAGGTGAATGAATTTTTGAAATAGGCTGAGCAGTTATTGAGTTTATCCATTACATACAAACAAACAGAGTTTACCTTTTTGTAATATTAAGTATTGACATACATTTTTTATGGTTTTTTAACTGCTTCCAGTTTTAAATTTTTCTTAAATGAATATATGAATATCTCATATGTTTTGTTAACAGTTATCTGTAACTCTCGGTTATCCAACCACAGCGTACATTTACGTATATTATGTACATATTTGCTCAACGTCTGGAAAAAACATACTATGATTACAGTTTCATTTTTAGACTTGCTTCAAAGTTCAACTCGTCTATTTAACATTTATGCTAATGAAAAAAGTACTGTTTCATTGCTGTTTTTAAGTTGTGTCCACTTAACTATATTAACCGCTAAATTGTAAAAACTTTATGGAATCGGTGGTCGTGGAAATATAAAGAACTAGCGATCCACCCCGGCTTCTCGCGGGTAGAAATTTTTTTGAAAATAAAATAAAGCCCATGTTACTCGCTAATAATGTAGCTTTTATAGGTGAAAGAATTTTTGAAATCGTTTGAGTAGTGTTTGAGTTTATCCATTACATGCAAGCAAATAAAGTTTACCTCTTCATGATATTAGTATCGATAACAAATGATGTTCATGGCGTTATAGTCAGCGCTCATGTACTAAGCCGGCGTCCGGCAACCAGTGTCAACTCTCTTCTAGTGATTTAAATTGGTAACAGCAAGGTAACAAGTACAATGTTATTATTTACAGCGTCGATGTTTTAAATACTGGTTGCATATCTTGAAAATAAATACGCACCTTATAAGATTACTCAAGCGTTCGTCTATTCATCTTTCACAGTTAGTCACATGAAAGCTGTCACAGTTGAACATCGTTTTAATGCACATGATTGCATATAAAATATTATGTATGTAGTTAAAACTGAAATATTCGTATAAAAGTTATAAAGAGGAGGTAAAATGGTTAGGTACTTAAATTCGACTCAAACATTTCCTTCTCCCTTTGTGAAACACTGTACCTTTAATTTAAAGAAAGTCAGGGATACTCCTAAGTCACAGATCTCTAGAAATTCATTTTACAAATTTATTATTTTATACGAGTAAATATGGCCAGGAACCCCATGCGCACAAGTGAACTCACACTATTTCTAATATTGTGAATGCCAAATGCCATAAAGAACACAAATTTACCATATCGATAACGAAAGGCCGAAGCTTTAAATATTTTAATAAGAGTAATAAATATTTTCATAAATAACCTATAATAGTTATTTTTACATCTGCGAACCTACGCTATTCGATAATGACGCGTTGTTGGCGCATTGATTGGCGTCAATTTTAATTTATGGTTACTAACTAGTTTTAGTGACGAAATTAACTAAATAGCTTATGATGTTGGTGTGTGTGTGTCGATACACTGCTATTTCCCATGTACCGGCGACTTTTAAGTCAGCAGGTGCCGCGGCCAGCACTGCGTATGCAACTTGAAATGGCGTAGGCATGCGACTCTCTCGGAGAGTTTCATATTTACACCCTTTGCAGTCGAAACTTTGGGTCCCTGGGGCCCCGAAGTCCATCAACCGGTTTCTGATATTTGTAAGAGACTGGTCGGGGCTTCAGGAGACCGCCGGGCTGGTAGCTTCTTCCGCCAATGAATAGTTTGCCTAATCAAAGAGGTAAGGCTGCCAGTCTGCTGAACACCTAAGCAATGATGGCTTTGTAAGCGGCAACTTTTAAGAAGTCTATTATTTAAGATAATGTGTAGTTTTAAGTTCGTAAATATTGACGTTAGGATATGTAAGTATTTTTTTTATTATTCAACATTAATTATATTTATGATATATACTAGCTTTGATATATTAACGTGTGGCGAATTTAATTGAATTTTTAGGGTTCTGTATAGAAACCTTATTGATAGTTTCGTTATGACTTTCTGTCCGTCTGTGAGATCGTATGTCACATCAATCCATTTTGACATTCTTACACCTACCTAATTGAAGTTTATTTATTTATTTATTTAACATGTGAATCACATGTATTAATGGTGTTATAATACATATTTCCGTTCACTGTGTAAGGACAAAAATAGGTCATCATTACATTTAAAAATATATTATAAAGAAAAAAAAAGTGTCACTACAAATTATTAAATTCATTGTCATTTTTTATAAATTAACGTCGTTTAGAAACTTATAAAGTGTATAATATGCCTTAACTATTAATAATTTTTTCACATTTCTTTTAAAAGAATAAACATTATTATTGTTTCTTATTACCTTTGGTAATTTATTGTATATTTTTTAAGCCTGACAAAATATACTCTCATGCTTTAATTTTTTCTTCGAAACCACCAAGTACGGAGCAAAGGAAAATTATGATATTTTTTTACTTATTATGTCAATATGAGGTATCCATGTCTTTTTACTGTCAATAGTTAATCCAAGAAATTTAATATTACTCATGTCAGTAATCTCTCTACCTAAGCCTGCCACAGAGACGTAAATTGGTGATCAAATACCAGAAATAAGTATCAAAAAATTGGCTAATGGGTCGAAGTCAAAGTGAAATCAATTTATTCAAGTAATTTGCAAGGTATTTTTGAACGTCAAATCTACTTTAGTTCGGTTCGAAAAACGAACCTGAATTTTATGAAGACAGACAATAAACTCAGTCAGGTGTCATTTTTTTCACATCATTCTAAAATAGTTATCTAAAAAGCAATATTCATAAAGCCAGTAAATGCGTGTGCAGAGGGGATTATTTCAAGACTATTGTTTTATCTTCATTGAAATCGCTAATTCTGTAGTATGCTTTTTCTTTCAGTGTGCGTTTAATAACAAATTTAAATCTCTTTTGAGTAATTTTTTGAGAAATTTTATTATAAAAACGAACACAGTTACCCAAAAATGAACAATTTGACTTTTGTGATTTAAATTTAGGAATAACTAGCTGATCACGACCACGAGTTTTCATACCATTAATAACGCCTTTCTTTTGGAATAGATTTGATTTTTAGTATTTGAAATTTATTTTGATTTTAACTTTTCTAACATTTAACGTTAATTTGTGAAATCAAACGTGTAGTTCTTTCGGAATTGCTACGAAATCCTGCTTGTCCGACAGCTTCTTTCTGAATTTGCCTTGTTTGACTTTATCATCTATGTCATCACCAGTTTTGTTAATTGAAAAGACTAAAGAACATGTTTAAATAACAATGGCAGAATTTTACCTGAATGTTTTAGCGAGCGTCTTAGAATATGATATATGACGTACACTAAACCTAATAATCTAATTTACTCATTTTTTACAAGACTAGCTTTCCTTGTAGAAGCCATCAAAATTATTCAATTAATAGACTTAATTGACGAAACTCCTTTTCTATTTTTATTTGGGAAAATATAATCAATGTTGCTAGTCATATGTAGTAAACTTTCCACTATATTTGTTTTTAATGGAAAATAAAATAAATACCTTCCTTTAAATCGTCAAAATGATTAATGTCATTAATAAATAAATTGTTTAACTCGTGCATTGGGGTTTGAAATTAACTATTTTTCAAAAGATGTTAAAGCGATGAACTCTGTTTAGAAAACCAGAAAAGGTAATGATGCCGCACAACTAGTAAATGTAGACATTGACATTTTAGTTTTGATTTCGCTTTGTCCTTTACATTATTTTCTATTTTCTGATTTATTGCTAGTTTTAGATATTAGTTGAAAATGCGTTAGGAAAAGATACTATAAATTGATAGTTGTTACGAATACGTAATGACGTTATTGTGATATCTTGGATGGGCAACGCATCAGAGCAAAGCGTCAGTGTCAGGCTGCCAGTCAAGTTCTTAGTTGTATAGGTATAATATAATGATCTGTGGTTCTTAGACGGCATTTTGTAGCATAGTGTAGTTGATTATATGTGTTTTATGGTGTAGTTGTAGTCAGAGATAACGTGATTTTTTGGTGAGAACGGGAGAAGTGGAATTGGCATTTTATTTTGATGTTCTATTTTTTGCATTTTTGGGAGTTTTAACGTCCAAAAGTGATAGTATATTGTGTGTAAAATTATGCGCAAGTGCTAAGTATTACAAAAATTGAATAAATATGTGCAACTGAAGTTCGCGTTTTTCCAAGTAGTCTTTTTTACCTCCGGTAAAGCCTACTATTACTTTACTGGAGACTGTTAGGGACTTAGTAATAAGAAGACAGACATTTTACGTTAGAGTACACCTATTATTTATTTACATAAGAATTGTAGAAATGTTTCTAATAAATATGCAACGAGTTGCTAGTATATAAAACAGTAAAGAGAAGATCACGATGAGTTAATGTATAGATTCGGGTGTTACTTTGCGGAAATCCATTTCATGTGATCAATTCCTGACATCTTAGCGCTATTTTCCGTTGAATTTCCAAAAACCACCAATCGACGCGTGTTTCGCCTCTCAACAAAGCTTCCTCAGGATATATCAGAGATAAGATTCGGTCAGAAGTTTTGAAGTTTGAGTGGAAAATAGCAAGAGATTTCAGGAATTTATCACATGATAATGAGTAATAAACGCATATAAAAATGTAACCGTTTCATTTTATTAACAAATGGTAATCGTATTATTTTGACATAACAGGCAACGTGTGCGTATCTAACCACCAACACAATATTTTTATTGTAAAGGTATATCTCGTGTTCATCATTATTTATCGAGTGTGGTTTGTGCGTTAAATGAATATTCATATGAAAGTAATGTTGTTCTTTTCATAGATTTTAGAAAGTGCTTGTAATATGAAACGAAGTAAGATGCGACGTTGTTCACTACACAAGCGTCTAATTGAAAGTGAGCTAAGTGTAGCCGCCGGAGCCTCAATTGAGTGGAACATAGCGATTGTTAAAAAAACTCAATCTACATACTAATTATTGTTGGTTATTTGTAACTCGCTTGTGGTTAAAATTATGTTTAGTTACCCATTAACAGAAGTAAACCACTGACGTGCAAAATAAATGCATATATTTTGTATCATTAAATCATTAAACACAGAATTTTGCATTGAAATAATTGGTTTCATTATTTTGTAAATTCCGCAGGCACAGCAATTAGAGTTAAAATAGGTACAAATATTTAAATACGATTAAATAATTGTAAAACTAAGTAGGAATAAGTGATATATTTATTAGTAAGTCAGGGAAACTCCTAGATTACAGATCTCTCTATTTATTTTACTAAACTCTAAATAGTACGTCTATTTGTCTATTATATACGTATTTGTTCATTTGTCCTTAGTTATTTAAAATCCATATCACTATCGTTACACGATTTCACTATCATTTAGAGATTTTTTTCCGAAAGATTTGAAAGAAATTACAATATATGATTAATATATTGTAATTAAAATATGGCAAGGAGCCCTATGCGCGCAAGTGAACTCCCACTTCTCTTAATATTGTGGTTGGCTGTGCCTACAGAGAACGAAATGAGAAAATGACCTCTATCGACAACGAAGCACCGAATCATTAAATATTTTAATAAAAGGAATAAGTTATAGTTATTTTTACATCTGAGAATTTATGCTATTAGATAATGACGTCATTGTTGGCATATTGATTGGCGTCAATTTCAATTTATTTTTACTAACTAGTTTTAATGACGAAATCAAGTAAATAGTTTATGATATGATGTATACATATTATTATCCATGTAAGTGTGGATGTTATTCTGTTTTCAGTTAAACTTTTAGGGTTCCATAACAAATACGGCTAAAATGGAACCAGTATAATATATAGGTAACCCGTCCGTTTGTCAGACTGTGTTTGGACTTTTTTAGGACAGTCGATCTCATTCATCTTTGCACCTACTTAGCTGAAGTCTTTCGCAGAGACGTAAATTGGAAACCAAAAATCAGAAACGAAAATCAAAATATTGCCGTTAATTTGTTAAAATGAATGTTCTGATTGTATGGAATTGCTGCGGAACCCTTAGTCATTGCATGTCTGACATGCCTTTTAAAAAAAACCTGTTGACAACAGGTTTTTTTTAATTTGCGTTTTTTACCTTTGTTATGTCATTGCTAGTTTTAAGCTACAAAATAAATTAATATTATTTCGTATTTTAAATATAATTAAGTCAAACAATCCTATTAAATAATGATAAAAAGAAAATGGATGAATTAACTAAAATAATTAAATTTATTCATTTTTAATAGTTATTTTTTTTAACTAACTAACAAAATGACTCCTGCTCTAGCTCAAACACATGCGGAAATCCTCCTGGGCATGCTGAAGATCAAGTTATCCAGGAACTCTTGTGGTAGTCTGTCCCATTCTTGAATAGTGGCTCCTTAATCTCTGATAGGGTCTGTGGACAGACCCCAGACACCCGGTTGGCGATTCCAAACAGCTCGCTTAAGAGCATCTCATGCGCGCTCGATCGGGTTTAAGTCAGGCAAGTCGGCCGGTCAATATAATCGTTAGATATTGTATTCTTGGAGAGCGCTGTTCGCTCATTCAGGTCAATGTGCGGGCGCATTAGCATCGACAAACACGAATCGATGTTCGTGATTTGTTCTAAATGGTCAGACAATTTCGTCGATCAAAGGCGTTCTAGTTCCAATAATTATTCCACACCAAAACGATAATGGTTTGCCGCATAGCTGAACGGTTCCATTGGCATTCTTTGTCTTTCTGAGTCTCCAGGCTTTCTCCAGACACGAACACGTCGATTATGTGGGTGAGTACTGATCCGGGTTTTGTCAACGAAAAGGCGATTTTCCAACATGTATTCTCCTCATCTTCTTCACTTTAACGCTGCTTCGTTTATTGTAATCTTCGTTGTCATCTTTACCGTGTGTTCAGTGGTGCTCTCCAGGTTCTCATTAATCGTAATCCAAACTGGTGTAAGCAATTCCGAATGGTTTTAGTGCTAATTTCACGTCCGATGGCGGCAACTGTGATATGATTTGAGTGCAGTCTGATGTTACGCATACGCGAACAGGTAACTACTACGAAGTCAATCAGCCAAGTTTCCTGTGCTCTGGTACCTCTTTACATTCACCGACTGTCTTGCTGGCAAAAACAAGAATAAGCGTCTAAATTTTTATATGAAAAAACGAGAAGGTTTACGATTTTTTTTTGGTTTAATGACATATGTTTAAACAAAGAACATGCATAAAAATAAAATTCAAAAATTTTCAGCATAAAAAATATAATCCCAGTTTTTCCAAGTGAACGCAAACTTTTTTGATATGTGTAGGTTTCGATATTTTTAACTTATTTCTACATATTTTATTTTAGAATTAGACTTTACCAACACTTTAAAATAAAATGAACAAAAGTAATTTTTGTATTCTGAGAAATTCAGAATGCGTATAAGTTATCATGTTAGATGATTCGCTCGTAGGTACGTGTACATATGTGTATAAGGAAAAATTTGAAGTTGATTGTTTTAGTTAATGACTTACCTCTTTAATAGTCATTAATGTTTATTAATTAGGTGCAGTTTTTGTGTTAGGTAGGTACGATTCGAATTACAATAGAATAAGTGTGATAAAGAAGATAACGTGCGAATAATGCCTACTTGTACAGTAAAGGTCCGTACAAATCATGGAGCAGAGAAGGTATAAATGAATTTCGACACTGAACGTTTTAAATGATTAGAGTACTTTGGTCGAAGGCTTAATTAAAAATAATACCAAGATTTTGCTCAAGACTAACTTCTGATAGAGCTAAGCGGAAAGGTGGCTTGCACTCAACTGTTTTTATGAGATAAATTGTGTTTCTGCTTCTATTTTCCTGGAAATTGTGTCACCAGTTTAGGAACAGCTGTTCTATAACTTTTTGGATACATTAAACTTCGTGGTTTTGTCTCTGTCTTTTGATCATGAATTATCATCAAATTATAAATAATATTATGATGTCAGATACCTACTCTCGTTAAATTTTCTGATTTTTTTCACTTGGAATAACTTTTTACTTAAAATTTCTTTCCTAAAGAACTCTTCACCCTGAGTACTTAGACATTCCTATACTACAGCGACTATTGCATCATCGTTTTCAAATCGCTGTCCTTCTTCGACCTCGGAAATTGATAGAAATCACAAGGGGAAAAGTCTGTTGAATATGGGGATGCTCAAGCATTTCAAACTCAGGGTCTCGGTGGACTTGTGATCCGGAGCGTTGTCTAGATGAGACAGTTTTTGCGAGTTTGCTACGCCGTTTTTCGCGGATTTCGTTGCGCAATTTTTTTTCTGCATTTAACATGCCTATAACAATAGCTTTACAATCAGGTATTCAATCATTACTGCCCTTGATTATCCCAGGAAAGGGAGCTCATGATCTTACCGGCGGAAGGATTCACATTGAATTTCTATGGAATTGAAAGTGATGGTCTTTTCCAAATCATAGACTGTAATTTCGTTTCAGAATCACGTTCAGGAAAAAAACGACCAGGATCTTGTTGCAGTAGTTCCAAAGAGCGTCGAGAATTCTTTAGTACAAGTTCTTTCACGTTTAAATTCTTTCTCCAACGTGAAACTGTGGATTACGGTTGAGCATTTACCATATACATTTATATAAAATCGTAAATCTGGATTGATTTGTTCCATAATAAAATTTTTTTAGCACAGATATTATATTAACCGCGCGCAGTTCATTTTTTTCATTTTCGCCAAAGCGAAACAACAATCAAATGACTCCTATTTTTAGAAAACAAAAGATAACAAGTTTATTTTTTTGTGGTATCTAACAAATAATCCAGCTCTGCCAGCCTGCTTTTACCGCTTATATTTGGACTCCATCCTCTCTGACCAACGCTTTAGAAATACAGCTTGAGTATATGTATGTGTCTATTATCTACCTATTGCTTAAATATAATTCTTAGAAATAATTCACTGTCCCTCGGCTCCCTCGGAATACAAAAGTTTCAAACTTTGATTACCTATTCGATTTGATAAGGAGCTCTCGCTTGTTGGTATTAGTACTGTCAATTCCCGTTATAGCAGAGTGTTATTTGCGCAAGAATTTCGAACTGGTCAATTTATCTAGGTAATAAGTAACGTCTTGCTGAGACGACAATGCCCATACGTGCTAAACTTCGCTTGCCATGAATTGACGACATTACTTTGAAGTGATACATATGTATATTAACAAACAATAACTTCAGAGGACAATAGCAGCGATAAATTTATGTAAATTCACTTTTTACGTTAGTAGAGTAAAATAATAGCATTGCATAACTCTGTAATTCTATAGTCTCTTCATTCTACCACAGAATAGGTGATAGTAATAAATTCTACCTAAAAAACAATATTCATTCATAGACGTAATAATAATATCTTAAATGTAAATAAATAACTTCATATACTTTAAAAATGACGCAATTTATTTAGGTTAAATAAGTCGATCGTTGCCATTTTGGAAAAGAGTGCAGGTACTATGCAATTATAAACTTATAGTATACTTGCGGTACTGTTTCCTGACAAAATGGCATACGTACTTACTATCACGAGTATCTAAACATGTTATAATTGAGTAAAATCCGGGAACTAATTCTAAAGCGACATTTCATAATTACCTGCCACAAAATTACAAATCTAAGCCTTATTTTTTTTTGCAGGTGTACACCGTGTTCAACAATTTGTCTGGAGTACTATATTTTCTATCGACGGCTATCAATCCATTCCTCTATAACATTATGTCAAATAAATTCAGGAACGCTTTCAAGGTACGTTAAAATTTATCTTAACTGCTGTTTACATTAAGTTTCGCTATTCAATTTAAGCACCATTGTTGCGATTTACCACAAAAGTTCAGTTAATGTTTAAAATACAGTTTGGTGACAAAATATGATATTAAAACATTTTTTTAATACAGTTTGGTCATTAAATACTCAAAGTAGTGCTTGGAATTTTTTTATTAGCAGTTATTTTTTTCGGTAATCTAGAAAAAATATTTATCAAGGTGAAAACAAAATGTCTAAAATATTTGCTAACTTTGGCTCACAGCTTCACTTGCGTGGAATTCGTTTTTGTTCCGATTTGTTTTTGCTGTCAAGATTTTAATGTAATGTAATATTATTATATCGTAATAGTCGTAGTTTTTGTGCCTATTTTTTGAGTAAAATTGTAATTGAAAATGTTGTAATGTATGTAATATAACGTAATAATACTGTTAGTTTCACAATAAAACGAATCATATTATTTAGCCAACTGTGACATTACAATAAGTCCCGAAAATGTGTATAAATTAAGAAGGTTGTGTGGTGGTAGTCTTGATCGCCGTGGCCACAGTTTCGCGTAGTCTTGCCTTAAACGAAATGAGTTCAGAAATGACCCGTTAAAGTAATAGTTCTCTATAGAATGTTTGTAGATTTTTTTTAATGATTATAGATTGTGACATGACATATCTTCTCGCTGTATCGTTAACGGGGTAGTTAGAGAGGATAGAGTGCCAAGTATCGCGGTATTATATGTTTTCTTATTTCTGCACTGTATGCAGTGTTCAGAATAAACTATCTCTCTATCTAGATGCGTTCGAAAAGGCTACTTTAACTTATATTACTACTAGCTGTACCCGCGACTACGTCCGCGTGGAAAAAAATTCCTTGAACTCTTTAGATTACTCAGGTTACCCGAGGTACTCATATTGTTTGTATTAAACAAAAAAGTTATTCTCTGTAATAGAACATCCGCCATATTAGATTTATGATGACGTCACATATACAAAAACCTTCCCATGCACATTCCATTTCATTAGATACCCATATTGTTGGTGCTGAACAAAAAAGTTATTTTCTATTATGGAGCATCCACCATATTGGTTTATGATGATGTCATATATACAGAAACATTCCCCTGCGTATTCCATTTCATTTGATACCCATATTGTTGGTGTCGAACGAAAAACTTATTTCCTATTATGGAACATCTGCCATATTGGATTTATGATGACGTCGCATGTCCAGAAACCTTCTCCTGCGTATTCCATTTCATTTGATACCCATATTGTTGGTGTCGAACGAAAAACTTATTTCCTATTATGGAATATCCGCCATATTGGATTTATGATGACGTCACATGTCCAGAAACCTTCCCCTGTGTATTCCATTTCATTTGATACCCATATTGTTAGGGTTTAGCATTATCAAGTTCCCCTATAAAGTTTAATCTCCTTTTTCACCCCTTTAGGGGTAGATTTTTGATAAAAAAGAAAACTACGTTTGTTTTTTTAATAGAAAAGATATATCTCTATATCAAATTACATCTTATTCGGTTCAGCGGTTAAAAATTTCCCGTACAAAGTTTCATCTCCCTTTTCACCCCTATAGGGGTAGATTTTTGGAAAAAGCGGTAGCCTATGTTCACTCCCTGGTGTCAAACTATCTCCATGTCAAATTTTATCAAAATCGGTCCGGCGGTTTAGCCGTGAAAACCATGCAGACAGACAGAGAGACTCGCATTTATAATATTAGTATGGATAGTATGGATACTACATTGGTGATCTTCTTCCAAAGGGACATTTCTGAACCCAACCCTATAGTAACGAACCAACGTTGTTTTAAAAGTAAGTAATCAATTGTCTTTCCATCCCCTCCACCTTGATGGATGGCGGTCTACAACTGTGCGTTTTTTACGACATTTTCTACCACGTACGGCAATTTTGTGGAACCAACTTATAGCGGCGGTATTCCCGGACCGTTACGACTTAGGGACCTTTCAGAAACGAGCCTACTCTTTCCTTAAAGGCCGGCTACACACCCGTGATTTCCTGGACGTTGCGGGTGTCCATAGGCGGCGGTGATCACTTTCCAAGGTGAAACGCCTGTTCGTTTACCCCCTTTGATATAATAAAAAAAGAAAGTAAACGCAGCGAGACGCTTTTCTATTTTTACGCAATGGAGAGTGTTTATCGGTCTATATATACATTATGTGTGTATGTTGTGCTTATGTGGCGTTCTAGAGGCGAAACTCGTGGGCCGATTTTGGTAATTATTACGACAATCTATCTTGAGAGAGTCACTAAAGATAATGACTAATCAAAAATCAAAATGGCTATAACTAGACTATTGTGACATAGATAAAAATGAAAAAATGGGATATCATTGAATAGGTTTTCAAAAATAGTTTTTAGGTTTCTTAGATCATTTTGAGCGTCCATTTAGGATTCATAACGACTTGAAGTTGGTTGGATACCATACTCACTTAAATTTTAAATACTCGCTACTAATAGTGCTGAAAAATAGTGCTTATATAGTCGTGTACAGGTATTATTATCGTTAAAAATATATTCTTAAAACCGAATGACAAACCCAGTTTACTACTTTGAAAGATAATTTATAATCTCTACGATATTAACTCCTTCAAGGAAATGAGATTACGACATGTACCTTCTTGTAATAACTAAAAAGTGTAAAACGAATAAAAAAGTAAATGTAAATATATTAAAAAAACCGAATTGTGTACAAAGTGAATTTAAATTGAACTCAAAAAAAAATGTCTTACTGTTCTCTTAAATCCCACAGTTAGCGAGTACACTAAGGCGAGATCCGTGCCTGAACAGTGTGAGAAAAATTTTATGTAAGAGGTTGACTATCAAACTTCATACTGTATATAGTATGATGCAGTCAGAGGCATTAGTTATTCCCGTTAAACTTAAGATGCCTGCGACTACGTAATATCTAAATATATCAATACTAATATTACAGGGGAAAACTTTGTTTGTTTGTTTGTAGTGGATAAACTCAGAAACTATTCAACCGATTTCAAAAATTCTTTCACCTATGGGAAGCTAAATTATCAGTGATTAATATTTTTAGATGTATTTTATTTTCAAATAATTTCTACTTGTGTGAAGTCGGGGCGGGTCACTAGTTATTTATATACGGTATGAATAATTTCGTTGTTTGAAAGAATAGGGTTCCACCACAGAGAGTTCTATTATAGATCGATTTATCATAGTTCTGGGGTCCAGTGAGGTACTTATATTCATTTACATTTTACACGAACAAAGTTGGGGAAAGGTTAACGTATACAATGGAAAATTTCACGTTATATTTATGACATTATTAATTACTTGCGTATTTTGATCACTGATATAGATTGACATAATCGTTTGATGTTTTTGCTTAATTACTTGATACTGTGCCTTTTTTAAATTAACATTGGGCCTTTCCATTTGTGAGGGTAATGCTCCAGTACTTTAGAGGTCGAACCTGTTTACTGATTCATTTGTATACTCATACATATAATCAGTGGTATACGGATATGTATTAATGTGAAATCTTTTTTCGTAAGTTTGAATGGATATTGTACACATTGTAAGTTGACATAATTGAAAAAAACTCAAGTAGACAAAAACTTCATATGCACGACATAAAATACTAATCTATAATTTGACTTTTTTCATTTTTACAACAACACTGTCGTGCAAGCCTATCATACTGCGTATCTCTTATTTGCTTATTTTGTCCACAAGGGTGACACTGCACATATTTCTGAGAGATGGCATTTCTACTGCATAGTATTCTACTTTATCTCATTTTCACTCGATTTCGGGCATATCCAGGCCTTTACTACCGTATAATAAAGTTGGCACCAACACCGCAATATGTATGGCCATTTTGTCTGAGTTAGATATATTCACACTCCCTACTAATGCGGACAGAGCACCGTTCACTTTATTGCCGGTTGCTACCCGTCTCTCCACATCCAACTCAAATCTTCCATCCCCCGAAAACGCACTCCTGAGATATATAATTTTGTTCAATTGTTCTAGACATTTTCCATTTACCCATATTTCACACTTTGTCTGTACACCTTCCCTTTCATACACCAGAACCTTAGTTTTGTTCACATTTATATTCAATCCTTTCTGTATTCTTCTTTCATGCACGTGACTAGTGTCTGCAACTCTGCTTCTGATGGTGCTATAAGCACAGCATCGTCAGCGTATAATAGACAGTTTACCACTGTATCATCACATTTCATACCACTCATACTACCTTCCAATGTCTGGAGGCAACTGTCCATATACAGCACGAAAAGCCAGCTAGATATCACCTTCTTCATCCTCTTTTAAAGTTGGTTATAAACATAAATGAAATCACGGTCTTTAATCACTCAACTGGTAATTCAGTTAAAATACTTATATTTTAAGATATACATATTTTACATATATAAATGAATTACGTATTGCTAATATTCATAAGTACGTTTTAATTTAAGACAAAAATAAACTTGTTACAAGAAAATATTAGGTATTATTATTTTTAGAGACAACTTGTGATGTGCACAAAAAAATAATGACTTGTGGTTAGGAATAATATTGAAAGATTTGACTTAATCGCAGCAACACATTTTTTATTGATGCCAAAAATATCATCATATATTTTTGATTATTCGTTTTTCTCGTACCTATATCTAATAAGTAACTAAAAATAGATAATAATTATCGACTAAGCGCGATTCGTATCGGCGAAGCGCTCTTAACTATAGTTGATTAGCATAAAGAAACAAAAAACAATCGAAAAATGAGATGTTAGATTTCTGTTTGGTAACAGTTCTCATAAGCGATATATTTTTACTAGTTGAAAGTAAAGCTTTTCAAGCAAGTTTAAAAAAAAAGGTATTTTTATATATATTTTATCTTATTCGATAATCATATTTAAGATATGTAAGACAGTAAAATAAGCTTCAGAATAAGGTTTTTGATCTGATTTGTGGTGTGAAATGGTTCAAACTCTTTAAAATTGCATTCCAAAATTAAACCTTAAAAGCTTTTTTAGCGTTGCTTTTGTAAATAGGATTTTACGTGCCAAAACTATTGTTTACTTTCTGCGTAAAATAGTCTCAGAGAAAACTGGATGTGATAGTTACATAGAGAGACCGATGGACAGGTGTACATACTTTCCATGCAGACAGACAATTAGACATACTTACTAACAGACGACGAAGTGATTTCAAAACTATCTCCTGTAAAAGTGGAAAATAAAAACAGGTGTTATTGCAGATTTCTTCTTGGTTTGGATTGGAGATTATTGTAATCAAATAATGTTCCTCGAATAAGGAAATTCAGAGCAAGGTATATGTAGGCACTTTTAAGTCATTCACAAATGATTTTCTTATTTCTCAACTATTATCTTATTGTTATAATAAGCCTTATGACTTCAACACTGACGATTTGCGAGCATGTTTCTAGCGAGGTGATTTGAGTACGCCGCATGCTAACAGCAAATTCGTCGCGTATGCAACGAGCTCACCGCGCATGTATAACGAGCACGTTACCTGCGGTGTACGATCACGTCACGCGCCGAGCTAGCTGTATGCTTCACAAGTCGCATTGCTGGAAACACATTCGCAAACCGCTCGTGTGATATTGTTGTTAGATTTACTCTGATGGTCGGTAAAGATTGCACTAATTCATATTTCGAGGCACTCGTAGTGCTTTTCGAACAGCTTTAGATGCAATTTCTATAGTGCATATGTAGATGCAGATATTTGAAAATATTTATGTTACATAAAATATTTGACGTCGTTTCCTAGATAGAGTAGAATTCGCAATGAAATATTGAAATTTCAAACATTTTTGTACATTTTTACGACGACACAAGAGAAATTTTATTTTCATTTCAGTAGCTTTTATGAATCGTTTCGAACATATCATTGTTAGTGTTTATTATAAAGTTTTAAATATACTTACTAACCTTTTAACAGATCAGACAATCCGAAATTAGTAAACTGTTTTGCTGATTAGCTACTATTTCTTTATTTATCGCTTTACACTGACAACATATTTTCTATAATATACCTTAGTATGTCAGTGTAAAGCGAGAAATAAAGAAATAGTAGCTGTCTAATAGTAGAGACTACTCTCTCGTACCCGCTTTGACCAGACTGACCAAGCTTTCAAGCTTCGCTTATATCTATCTATATAAACAAAAATTAAATACTGTTCTTTGGTGCGCCCATCAAGGCGATGCATTGGAAATTTTGACGGCAGGGCTCACACTTTTTCACAAATTTTCTGTATAGTTTATTTTAAATATATTCTTCAAAATGAGTTGGATTTTTTAAACCGAATTGTAGTTTTTTAGTTTTAGATTTTTCATATTTTTCGAAAGCTAGCGCACGCACGTTTGCAGTAGAGCAGAAGGTCTATTTTAAATTAAATTATTGTTTAATTTAAAATAGCATAGAGCAGAAGGTCTATTTTAAATTAAATTATTGTTTATTAATGCGTCGTCTGAACGGCCGGACAGATTTGAATAATTTTCTTTTAAGTATTCATAATAGTCTGAACAAGGTTTTTAGGAAAAGAAAAATTGGAATAGTTGCTCGAATAATTGGGAAATTCGGGAAAAGCTAAAAGTGCTTTTTTCTTTTTTATAACAATTTTATTTAAAGGATAGGACGACGTTTGTCGGGTCAACTAGTATCTTGTCAATATAAAGGTCGTATATGCGTTAAAAACAAAACATCCATTAAAACTGAAATATAATAATGTTTACTAAAGGCATGAAGAAAACAATACGTTATAATAATGTGTACTGTCAATCAAAAGCTCAGTTTACATTTTTCAGTTAGGACGGTTAAGTCGACTTTATATTTAGGTAGAAGGTAGGTAGACTATAATTATGTAGAATTTATGTGCGTAAAACATTCTGTATTTACTACATATTATGTGTACAACAACTATCTCTGTATGTAAGGTAATTTATTTTCAGTAGATATTTTAAGCCGCTAATAAGGTCTTTGAACAAGCCTAACAACTTATAGCCATATCCAAATGTCGCCATATAAAATGAGGTGGACTCGATTGATTAAATTCTCTTCCGAAACACGAAACGCAACCAATTCTGTCAGTGCTAGTTAGCTGACCGTGCAACGTGGCTTGCTCAGGCCGGCAGAGTGAGGTGTGGGTTGAGTAATGTAAAGATGTTTATCATTACTATCACCTGGAGAGTGGTGTACCTAATTTGTTTTAAGGCGCCTAGTACACCTCTGCAATCGACGTCTAATGGGATATGTATTAAAAGTTAATTAATTAGACACAAGAAAAACATCACACGAAGAAACAACATTTATTCCTTATAACTAATTCTCATTGGTGGATTCAACAAGTTCACTATATATATTTAATACAAAAGTTATTAACAATTTCAAAAGATTAAATGCTTTTTTAATACAACATTGTTTATTATTGTATATTTATTAAGAAAGCACCTCTATTATATAACAGCACTTAGATTTTAATAACTTTACAGAGTAATTAATAGTATTAAAGTTTTACAAGTATCGAGCTCAGATATTACTTGTTATAGGTATAACAACATAATTTATTTATGTTATCCTAAATTACAGAGAAATATACTTAGACATAAAGGTTTAGAAACCATCACAGAGTTTATGTACTGCGTTTAAATTCTCAGTAGTACAGGTACATAAATATAAGTATATTTTATACATTAGTATTAAATTTAGAAAGAAAAATATATTAGAATATACAATATCTTAACGTGGAGCTAATATCTAACGGAGTCCTTAGTTTCTAATAGACAGTTATCAGTTTTATTACTGCTGAATCTTAAGAAGGAGGTGGTCATCCACCAACTGCACCTACTCCTCAGTCTCAGTCCCTTTAAGAAAAGGAGCTATGACCTGGCCACGCGTTCTTCCACCCAGAGCTAATAGGATTCAGACTTCTTGATAGTCACATAGAGTAGTGTACCAAACCATTACAGGTATACTCATTGGATATATAAGCTTTAGATGAGTTTGAATAGTTTTTAGTACTATTCCTACATATTCATTGAATATAGGGACAGGAGGCCCACCTGGTTTTGTTAGGTGTCCTTAGAACTCATGGGATTCGCCATGAGATTACCTAACCTACATTACTACACATTATTAACTTAATTAACACCTAATTTCTAATTGGGGTTGCTAATCCCACACAAAGCTATACTAGGCGACATGTGGCCTAACTAAGTTTCTACATGGTTGAGGCAGCTCGTTCCGCAGCAGAGAGAAAAGAAAAAGAAGGTATCCAGACGTGAAACGCTTTATATACCCCCACGACGAAGGTCACCTATGCTCCTAATCCTGGAACAACTAGTGAATAGACCGTGGTCGATAAACCCTATCTAAAATTACATCTACCTAGCGAGTCGATAAAATTAATTGATAATATCTAAGTGTATGCCGTTTATGTCAACTATACTTTTATTACTATTTCTTAGTAGTACTAACTTACTGAACTTAAGACCTAATATTTCATTAATTCAGAGCTCATTCTAACTGAAAATCTATTTGTTAAATAATTACTTGTATTAATTAGACTATGAGCAATTGTTCTCCTTGTAGATGGAGACATCCAATATGAATGCTACAACCGAGTCTGATCTCTAGAATATCCGGAGGATGTAAATATAAAACACGTGTCGATACCACACCAATCGACACGTGTTTCGCTTTTCTGCGAAGAGAAGCGAAACACGTGTCGGTTAGTGGTTTTTGGAGTTTAGCGGAAAATAGCTAAAGACTTTAGAAATTCATCACATTTTCACCTTTGCAAAGCGATGAAGTTCTCTTGTTATTTTTCTCTCGACTGATGGGATAGGGCCAGAAGGGCGCCCCTTTGGCCCTGGTAACCTGTTCACCCCCCAAGCCAGCCTGCATAGTTACGTATTTGTGTTTGGTATATACGTTATATATACGTTTGATATGTACTCACCTTACCCTCATTATACTTCCTAATGAAAACATAATGTACACTAGAAAAAATATAGATCTATTTCAAAGGAAAGGTGTTATTAGTGGTATGGCAATTCGTGGTAGTGATCACTATATGAGGTGAGATAGTTACTGCAAATTTATATTACAAAAGTCGTGGGTCATTTTTGGACAACTGTGTTCGTTTTTATAATAAACTTCCTCAAGAAACTATTAAATTAACGGAAAAAAAATTAAACTTGTTATTATAACGTATATAAACGACACTGATTGGAAAAGCATACCACAAAGTTAGCGATTTTATTGAAGAAAAACAATAGTCTGGCAATAATCATTTCAGCACACGTATTTACTGGCTTTATGAATATTATATTTCAAATAACTATTGTGGAATGATGTTGAAAAAATGATACCTGACTGAGTTTCTTGTCGGTTCTTCTGTGTTCAGGTTTTCTTTTCGAACTAAAGTAGATTTGACGTTCAAAAATACCTTGCAATTTTGTTTACTTGAAGAAATTGATTTGACTTTGACTTTGACGTTAAGTTAGTTATTCGCTTGAAATTGTTGCCAAAAGATGTTACATGACATTATAATTACTACTAAAACGCATTTCTTTGCTTCTAGTTAAATAAAAATACCTACTTTTAAGACGCTGAATAATAAATACCTATTCCGCATATCGGAATGGACAGATGAAACCTTGACGCCATTTTTGAGAACAAATTACACAGTTCAAATGATTAAAAGTTTAATACCTACTTAGTCGAAATCATTCCTAAAGTCAATTATTTATTATTTTTATTAATTAATATAATTAATAATAATCACATTATCGATAATCTTAAATCTTTCAAATAGTAATTCTTAGTAATTTTTAAACATTAATTGTGAGTAACGACGTGTATCTATGTAAGATATATTTAAATTATATGTATGTATATACATTTAATTATTTCATCCATAAATATGTACGTATATTGTATACTTTGCGTGTGGGATACAAACTGTGGAATAAATATAGTCTACATCAGAAAAATAGCTCGTAATCATTCGCGAGCTAATTTATTTTTGGTTTCCTTTTATTATTGTTGATTAACTATTTTTTTGTACTGGTCACTTAGTTTGGTAAATTAACATTTTTTGTATTTATTAGATAGATTACAGATAGATAACATTGTTAGATACGTAATAATTTACATATTTATAAATTCGTACTGAGCAACGTACTTTGATGAATAGGAATTATTATACAATTGAAAAATACCTCAAAAATGTAATAAAATAATAAAATTGTCCCTTGGACAACTGAACATGCTTAGTCTCCTGGACAATTATTAAAGTAGGGAAAATTATAGAAATATCGCTAAAAGTGCACCTCATAAGACAGAAGGTGCACTTTTGATAGGAAGGAAGAAGGTGAGAAGATATATCAATTTCTAAATTCAGGGAGCAACTGTAAAACAACAGAGAAAAATAAAATATCTGGGCGTGTTAATAGACAATAATCTTTTCTTCGGAGAACACATTAAATGGACAACAGAAAAAGCCGTAAGAGCAACTAGTGCACTAAACAGGTTAATGGCAAGAGTAAGAGGGGCTGGAGAAAACAGAAGAGGAATTTTGGCATCTGTGACTAATAATATAATTATGTATGCTGCACCAGTGTGGATTAGAGGCGTAAAATACAAGAAATACAAAAACATCATTTTCTCAGAGCAAAGAAGGCTTGCAAAGCAAATATGTAGAGGGTAGAGAACAATATTTCAAAAAAAGAGTATGGTAATAGCACGGTATAGCATGGTATTGTATTGACGAGGTAGATATTAGCTTTGTGATAAATAGAATATTTATGCAACAAATAAATACGAACTATATTTTCCACATATTTTCCGAGTAATTTTTGGCAAGAGTACACGGATAGTAGCGTGACTATAATCGTTGATCGACCCATAAAATATGCAACCTTCTTGCCCTTAAGATGTTGTTCATTAGTTTGAGGTAAGACTACTTTATACAGGTGCCGAATATAGTATTAATATATTTTATTAATATTATCAAAATTATAGTCGCGAAAGATTTCAGAGAGGGCGTGTGTGAAAGAGAGGGATGAAAGATACAGAGATAAAATCTAGGATGGCGATTGAGGGAGGTGATAAATGGTGTGCGCACGCAGGTTTAAATTTTTAAAATTATCAAAAAACCAAGTGAGAATATTTTTTATTTCGGATCCCTAATGCATGAAATAATATTTTCATTTTAAGTATTGTTTTAATTTATCATATATCTGTTATGTTAGGAAACTATTCCAAATAATTCGATGTAGATATTTGAAGTTATAGCAACAATGCTCCATTAGAAAATGAATTTATAAATGAAAAGGGTGCAATTTACATACTTTGTATATCCCTCATAAAAGTTAACGGCAGGTTTTTGTTTTATGACTCTCATTAAACCTAATAGTTATGTCAATCTCAGTCGATGTCTGATTGTTTTGGGAAACTATTACAAATGTATAATACTAAAAAATTCTGTTTATTACAGAGAAATTAGGTATCTATATTAACATTAAGTAGATACTTTATGTTATTAATTTCTGTAGAACGGTACAAGTATCTGGAGTAAATGAGGTTCAAACAAGTTGAACAAAGTTGTATAAATACTTATTTTATTATGTACAGAATTTAATTGTCCCGATTAAATATTGATGTTCTTTGTTTTTAATGTACAAAAGTATAAAATGATATAGCGTTACATTTATTTAAGAAATAGGTATTTGAAGAATTTGTGTAATATAAATAATGTGACTCGGTCCCTTTTCGCCTTGGTTTTTATGACCCTTGTTTATCCACATCCTCTGAAAATAAAATTCCGATTGGTTTTTACGCCTTGCTATCAAATTCGGTAGATATACCTACATAGGTATTAAATTATCTATCAATAGGATTTTTACGAGTAACATCTACAATTTCATATTTTGATTATCTAAATATTGTGTAGGTAGCATATTTTTCTTCAGAATTCTTATTTTAGTCTTGTTTAATTGAAGGTACGTACGTAAAATATCTAGGTGTCGAAGTAAAAGGCTCAGTTTTAGATTCATCACCTGCGAGCTCAAAGTTTCTTTAAGGGGTGCGGTGATAAGACTGCAAGATTTCACGTAAATTCAGCCCTGGTGGCTATATGGATATTTAATAAAAGCAAAATATGAGTACCTAAATGTAATTCAAATGAGGAAAATGTACACTGAATGTTTTAAAAACTACATGTTTACCGCGAATAAAAAGTGCCTTTACATGTTGAAACGTTCTCATGTAGTCTAGCAGGTGTTTTTGTCATAAACGGCTAATGTTGTAGATTTTGTGGAAATGACATCGCGGGCAGTACTCACGCCATTTGAACGATCGTGGTCAGAGGTCGTCCATAAATCTCAACAATATTTTATGGAAATGTCCACATCCTAACTTTTGGGTCGGGAGTAGTTCCACAAATATATTGTTTGCTGACTTTTATTAGGTGTTCACAAAGCGAATGAATGAAACAAAATGTAAACGATCCGTTTATTTTTGATACCTTGATTTTCTTTACCTACATTTAGAGCAATTAAATATAGTCATTTAATACTTATAATCACAGCTTCTAATAGGCAGTGGCTTACCAATCAGTAAACGAAATGCTCTAGCACTCTAGGTGCTCATTTGTTAGATATAGGTATATTTCATTCAAATGAATGATAAAGAACGGATATCAGATTAACCGACGAATGAGGCGGTCTAAAAAGAAGGACAGACATCCGGACGTGAGCAGACAACCCGCCTATATGCCTTAAGTGAAAGAAGTGACGGACAAAATAGGATCTATTTAAAAAAAGTATTCCATCCATACCGTGTACACACCGGGAACTAAGGTAAAAAAAATAGTGGGCACACCGAAGGATGTCTTGCCGTTGCAGACACCAGGGGTCTACAAAATAGATTGCAGTTGCGGTAGCTCATACATTGGCCAAACGAAGCGGACTATTGCTGAAAGGATTAAGGAACACATTGCAGCTGTAAAAAACCAGCAAACTACCAAATCAGCGATAGCGGAACATTTTCTCCAATTTTAGAATTTTATCGCTCACAAGTCCTTTCCACCGATCGCCACTTTTATCCAAGAGTCGTGCGTGAAGCAATTGAAATTAAGAGACACAAAAATTTCAATCGGGAAAGCGGATACAATTTATCAACAGCGTGGAATCCTGTGATTCAAATGACAAAACCTCGTTTTTCACATCCGGTTAAGTGTGTGGACACCGTGAGTGTTGTGTGTAGGAACCCTAATAATTATTTACAAATATCGGAGGTAGATGAAATAAAATCTGCCTCTGACACGGAGTGAAGCTTGCTGCGACAGTTTACTTGAGACCACGGCCGATGAAACTCGGCCGAAACGTCAAGGGAAAATAAAAGGTAATCGCGTTAATTTCCCATGTTTTTACATATATTATAATGCAGCGCGAAAGATTAAAGGTTTATATTACAAAAGCTTTATTAATAAAAAGTACATACACATGTTAATATTTACAAACTTAAAACTACACATTATCTTAACTAATAAACTTCCTCAAAGTTGCCGCTTAGAAAGCTGTCATTGCTCAAGGTACCCAGCAGACTGGCAGCATTGCCTCTTTGAATAGCCAAACTGATTCGTTGGCGGAAGAAGCTGTCAGCTGCTGCATATTACAAATGAATATTGATGACAAGTAAATACTATTAAATTATCTCTCTGATTACCTTGGTTTAATTAGGTTCTTACGTATGTTAAGAGCCCTTTCAGAAATCGTAAGCACTTGAATTGGTATTGGCGCGCTCGAACACTCATGTATGCGTGTGTTAGAAATAGGGAACATAGAGTTATAAAATAATATAAAATATAGGAAATTACTCAAAAGAATGAAATAATAATAGGAGTAGAATAATAGGAGTAGAGAGTAGGAAAACCAATCCATTGAAAGTCATAATAGGTCCCTATTTTCGTAACTCTTTGAAACTATGTGTTGCCTATGACAATCAGTATAAGTTATATTTATACATTAATAAATAGCTAATAATTATGGATCACATATACCTAGTATGGATATATTTGTAAAGTACAAAAGAAATATAACTTATACTGATACGAGTTATGATTAAAGTGGTGGGGAAGGTAGTTTAAAATTGGGTATCTGTTTAGTTTAACACTGTTTAGCTGTTGATCTAAAAGAAATTGTTATCACCTTCACAGCCTCTATTGAAGTTAATATTCATTAATTAACAAGTTAGACATCGCATTGGTTTATTTAAATGTTAGTAACTTTTTATAAATTATCAGATTGACCGAGCGGTTTGTTAAAGTAGTATCCAATATAGTAACAAAGATTGAGCAAAAAAACATTTACTGTTTCGTTTATTGATTGTTTATATAATCGAACTGAACAGCAAATATTAAAATATTCCCTGTGTAATGTTGTTAGATTGAATATCTATGGAGTTTTGTTTATAAGTACATTACATATCTTCACGCTGTGTCCCTGATGTGATAGTCAAACAGAACGAAACTCCATATGGACTTTCTAATGTACCCAGAATCCATGATAAAATAGAATTGGGTGGGAAACAGTTAGAATTAGTTAGGTCTGCCAGTTTTCTTGGTTTAACAGTAGATAGTAAATTGCAATGGGCGGATCATATCGGGGCATTGGCTAGTAAGCTCGGTTCCGCGATATATGCCATTAGACTAGGGTTGCCATCTCCAAAACTTGGCAACCAGGACAAGACGCTTGAAATCCCCGAATTTTAGAGCCCAGAACCCGGACATGTTAACAGGTTTTTTTAAACATAGTCAGTGTAATAAAAAACAGTTGAAAATGTCATAAATCACCTTTTTATTTATTTTCAGACCTTAAAATTAAATTTAGTCATCTTTTATCATCATTTTAAATGTACCTAACAAAACAGAATCTTGTTACAGTTTCTTACAAATTGTTTTAATAATCAGTTAGAATTTTTTTATTCTTAAAATAAAACACAAATTTTTAATATACTCTGTTATGAAAACAAAACCTTATTAAAATATTGAACCTAACCAAATTCAATTAAATTTTTAAACAAAAATCTTAAAAGTACTGAGACCATTTTAGTATTCAGTCTTACAATTTTCAACCGACTTCCAAAAAAGGAGGAGGTTCTCAATTCGGTTGTATGGTTTTTTTTTTATATTTGTTACCTCATAACTCCGTCATTTATGAACCGATTTGGAAAATTCTTTTTTTGTTTGAAAGGATACACTTCCAGATTGGTCCCATTGAAATTTCACTGGTATTGAAGCTTTGGTTTCAAAGATACACCCAATAACGCGACCTTTATTCATTTATATTGACGATTCTCTTGTATGTCATTTGTTAACTATCGTTATCCCCACATGGTATAATGGTAGTAAGGAGTAGATATATATTGGCTGTGATATAATAAATTCAAACAATAGAGTCAGTCTTGTGCCGGACAGAGAATACAGCTGGTGGCTGTCGTCTTCGGATTGTAAGAATACAGCTAGGGTGTAATTATGATGTAACCTTTACACTGTTCTTTTACAACTGATTGATATCTATGATATTATATTGATGGTCATAATGGGCAATAATATCCCATGTTCGATCTGATCGCATCTTTTATTGTGAAAGCCCACGGTTTGTGCTCCTCAATAGAATGGAAGTTAACAAATTGCTCTCCAGAATTAGAAAATAATCTAATTGTAGACCTGCCCTAGATATTTATTTAGGCTAAGGTTACTCAAAAGGGAGAAATAAAAAAACTTAAAAAAAAAAATTAAACCGACTTCAAAAAAGAATACTGAAAAGTGTGAAATAACTATCCCTTACTAATTAAAACTTAAGTACAAAAATAACTTTAGAAATACGATACAAATACCCATATAATTAAATTTGACAGTTATTGAAGTCGCGTGTGAGTGTCGCGGGCGGCCCAAAACTTTAAATTTTTAAACCCGGACTACAAATGAAGCCCCGCCCTGACGCTCCCCGGATGCCCTATAAACTAGGACAAATCCGGGGAAACCCGGACGGATGGCAACCCTACATTAGACGCATTAGGCAATTGACGGATGCGGATACGGCTAGGCTGGTGTACTTCGCATATTTTCATAGCCTAATGTCCTATGGCCTTTTGCTGTGGGGATCAGCGGCGCATATTAACTCGATTTTTATTTTACAAAAAAGAGCGATACGTGCTATTTACAGTATGAATGCACGAGAATCACTAAGAGATCGTTTTAAAGACATTGATGTACTGACCTTGCCGTCCTTATACATCTTTGAAATTATTATGTATACGAGGAAAAATATAGATCGATTTACAAAAAAAGGCGATATTGGTGGTATGGAAACCCGAGGTCGTGATAAATTGGTTGTTCCAAAATTTAAATAACATAAGTCAAATGTTTCATTTTTGGGTAACTGCGTTCGTTTTTATAATAAAGTTCCTCAAGAAGTCACTCAATTAACAGAAAATATATTTAGATTAGTTATAAAACGTAAGTTGATTAGACAATCATACTATAAAATAAACGATTTCGTTGAAGATAAAACAATAGTCTGGAAATGATTTTCTCTGCACATGCATTTACTGGCTCTGAATATTGTATTTTAATAAACCTTTTGTAAAAAGATGTTGAAAAATTATACCTGACTGAGTTTCTTGTCGGTTCTTCTCAGTGTCCAGGTTTTCTTTTCTCTTCTCTTTGAACCGAACTAAAGTAGATTTGACGTTCAAAAATACCTTATGATTGGGTTTACTTGAATAAATTGATTTGACTTTGACTTTGAAACCAAAATTAATAAGTCCAGGCTTAAATCTAATCCAAAGTTAGTCCATAGTTAATACTTTACTTTAATATATTGTCCAATGAGTTTATTAAACAGTTTAGTTACAAGGAGACAGAAATCAGACGAACAGAAATATTATGACGACCTATTTTTTCATTTGATTTACGAACGATTCACTTTATAAGTAAGTTTTTAAGTCGTAATATTACTCTAGCAGATTCAAAGTATGAATCACTTGAATCCGAAGTATTTACTGTATTGCCTTAGTTAATTTTCCAAATAAATTTTTAAAAACAAAATTGTTAGATTCCCTTTTATTAAAAATTTACCAACTGGAAAAATATACAATGGCCATAAAATTAGCAGATACAACCCATATAATAAAAAAAAACTAAAACAGTATAACTAATTCCACTATTAAAATGCAACTATTCCGTAGATATTCATATCTGTGACAATAGTTCATAAAGAGATAAAATTTATTTGTATGTAGTGGGTAGTTTCTGGAACTACTGTGTAAATCCTTTAACTATAGAAACCTACACTATCCCCGAGGACCGTAGGCTATATTTCGAAATCCATCAGCTAGTTTTAAATATAATAAGTTGTGATCTAAATTACTAATTTTGTTACTCATTAATTTACATGTCACTAATTATTTTTTCTACCAAGGGTACATTACAATAAAATATTTTTATAAATTGTTCAATTTTGGCTCGAGTCTATTTAGAGTAGAGTAGAGCTCCGGACATCCTTACTTGCTTTAGCTGCCCTTTGAATGATACTCCACCCGAACTCAGCTCGCAGTTGTTAGATGATGTCCATTTCATTATTTTCAAAATCAAATATTGGCACCATCAACGTCTTCATACCGCTGCTTATTTATACAACAGCACCACGGACGCTGGAGAAAACTGAAAATTATTATTGTTAAAAAAAATGTGTAAGATGGAGACGGCGATCCCACTTCTGATGCTAGAAATAGGGAATATAGAGTTATAAAATAATATAAAATATAGGCAATTACTCGAAAGAATTAAGTAATAATAGGAGTAGAAGTATTAATAACAATGGATAAACGGAAGGAAACACATCATTAAGCTTGAATCCAATAATTTTTATTCAAGCAAAATCAACCACGTTTCAGAATGAATCTGCACTGAGAAGAACCGGCAAGAAACTCAGTCAGGTATTGCTGTTAAATAAAGTATTGAAATATAAGCAATTATACTTTACTACTTTTTATTACAATGATTGTCTCTCTAAAACATTATATCCTATTATCACCTCATACTATACATAATGCAAATATCACAATACTATGTACACACTATAACACCATATTATATAACAAAATGAATAACTTAATATTCTATTTGGATACTTATCTGCTTAGCTCTAGTGTCCCGACAGCAATGTGTCATTCTGTAGTTACAATCACTATTAGAAACTACTTTCCCCACCACTTTAATCATAACTCGTATCAGTATAAG
The DNA here is from genome assembly GCA_907165235.1 of Zeuzera pyrina. NCBI lineage: Eukaryota > Metazoa > Arthropoda > Insecta > Lepidoptera > Cossidae > Zeuzera > Zeuzera pyrina. The sequence continues at coordinate 17,086,734 of OU015625.1, read as the reverse complement.
TTATATTTCTTTTGTACTATACAAATATATCCATACTAGGTATATGTGATCCATAATTATTGGCTATTTATTAATATATAAATATAACTTATATTGATTATCATAGGTAACACATAGTTTCAAAGAGTTACAAAAATAAGGAGCTGTTATGACTTTCAATGATCACAATGACCCTTTATTGTTTCATAAATAATTATTCAAATATTAAATCGATATATCAAGGTAAGAATAATAAAATAACAATTTATAGTTCATTATTATCAATCAAATATACATTTCAATGAAGTAATATATTATATCTATGTAATAATATATATCTATAAAATACATCATTATCTAACACGTGCGACTTTCGTAGCTTTATCGCATTGTGAGGTAACGAAGCGACTTCAGTATAAAATGTAATTTTGATATTTTTCCGAATGAAAAGTTTAGATTTTTGGTAATGTTTTTTCTTTTCAGATAAATACATATAATATTTGTCATTAGTATTAAGTGTTGTCGACGTGTTAAATGCATGTCAAGTAAATACAATAACATTCATTAAAACAATAATTAATTACATATTATTATGTTTAATAAAGGTACTATTTTAAAAGTAAAGATTGAATAGAGTGAAGTATTTACCTGTCTAGCACTACTAGCATTAGGATAAGTTACCTAGAAAGCACTAGTTACGTAGTCGTGATTAGATACAATTATTTTCACTAATCAAAACTAAAGTTCACATCTTTTACTAATTAAAAATAACTTCGCACAGTTTTAAAGATGAACGCGATGATATGCACTTTATTAAGTGAGACTCCAGTTCTTCAAACAGAGAGATAGAAATTCGTATATAAATTCAACGGTAGTTTCTTAGCTTTGAAGAAATAAACGTACAAACACATACAACAATTCCATAAAATTTTCCTAAAATTCTAACATTAAACATTCCTAAAATGTCTATTTAAATCATTTTTAAAAAGATCGTCAATGTACAGACATGGCTTTGTTGCTGTTTTATAATAAACTAGCTGTACCCGCAACTTCGTCTGTGCGGAAAACTTTTTCGTGGCTTTCCTGGATTAGATTAGATCGCATGTACATGTATATGCGTATAAAGATGGTTTTTGAAAAAAATTCATTATAATTGGTTCATTGGTTTAGCATTTCTCATTCAAAGTAAAAATCTACCCCTAGGAATGTGAAAAGGGGGATAAAAAAAAGAGAAGGAGTGAAAATTTTCATGCCATGCCATATAGAACTTTTTTCCTGCCAAGAAGTTGTCCAAATTTTGGAAAAGTAGAAGTCTGTCGGCGCAAGGTCTGGTGATTACGGTGGATGACGTAAAACTTCCAACCAGGGATCTTGTAGCTTAGAGACAGTCTGTTGTGCCGTTCGATACAGACACTAGTTACGTCCATGAAAGAAGACTGAAGTGAAAACATTGAATATGAACGTGACCAAAACTAAGGTTCTGGTGTTTGAAAGGGTAGGTGTAAAGATAGTGTAAAATAAAGGTAAATGGAAAATGTCTATAAGAAGTGAACGAAATTGTATATCTGGGTAGTGCGTTTTCGAGGGATGGAAGATGCAAGTTGGATGTGAAGAGACGTGTAGACGTGTAGTAGCTGGCAATAAAGTGAACGGTGCTCTGTCCGCATTAGTAGGCAGTGTGAATATATCTAACTCAGACAAAATGGCCATACATAATGTGGTGTTGATTTCAACTTCATTATACGGTAGTGTGGCCTAGATATTCCCGAAATCGAGCAAAAGTAAAATAAATGCAGAAGAAATGCGATCTCTTAGAAATATGGGCGGTGCCATAAGTGATGAAGAGATACGCAGTATGGCAGGGTTGCACTGAGGAAGCGAAAGAAGTATGTAAGGACAGCGACGCTTGGCGCTCCGTTCTCTCTGACTACCTCGTTAGGGATACAGCGTGAAGATATATATGTATGTATGTTCATTTTTTCAATTTATAATTTAATACACCACGTGCTGATGTTCATATGCTCCTGATCAGTTTTTTATATTATGGACCACATTTTGTTTTAAATTCTTTGAACAATTGAAACATATTTTTCATTTTTTTGTTACTGAAAGACAAATATTTCATAAAATTGGTGAAGAATTCAAGTATATCAAGAATTGAAACACGTCATTGTACTTGTCGCGTATATCCGCTATTGTATTAAACGAGCAATATTTGTATACATATACATATTATATTTATAACATAACATAACATATCTTCACGCTGTATCCCTAACGGGGTAGTCAGAGAGGACGGAGCGCCAGCAGTCGCGGTCCTTACACACCTCTTTCGCTTCTTCAAATCTCAACATTCTCCTCACACATTTTCGCCTAGGTATGCGAGTGCTTTTGACATTTCCGTCGGCTAACACTCTGACTATTTGATCTTCATTTGTCAGCCTTGGTCTTCCTTGGTTTTTACCACTCAATTTCGCTCCATAGATTTTCTTCGTCAGTCTTTCATTACTCATTCTTTCCAAGTGCCCGAACCATCTAAGCATTCCTTTCTTCATTTTTGCAATAACTCTGTTGTGCAACCTTGTCATACTGCGTATCTCATCATTGTTTATCCTGTCCGCAATTAGTCTATATATATATCGTTTTTTTGAAAACTGCTAGAGCGATTTCGATAAAATTCACAATATAGGGGTTGAGGAGGGCAAAAAATCGATTCTGGGAAAAATCGTTTTCTCCGTCTTTCACACACTTAGAATTTCTGATCTCTAAACTTCAAAACTTTTTTAATTTCGCAGCAGTGTTTACCTTCTCAGCAACACTGTAGCTGAGTGTGGGTCTACCACAGCAAAGTGCGCGGGTTCGAATCCTGCAATGTGGTCAGACCTTTTTGTTTTTTTTTTATATTTTGAAATAATATATCTGAGTTCAGTTTGCAACAAGTACCTATTAAAAACACATATCATAATACATAATAATGTACTTATAATAAGGAAACAAATGAAAAATAATGACAAAAACATAGACTTCATAACTTCGGACTATCCCGTACTACGAAGTGAGGCAAATAAAATCAAATAAAATGTAGATGTGTGGGTGCTGTTTTTTAACGAAATGGCGACCGATCAGCTTATCTGTTAATAAATGTGTGTCGTATGTACAGGTGAGTCAGGTTATCTGATTTAGCACAACGTCGTTACTCGGACACGACGTCTGGCTCCGGAGTTATTTGTCAGGTCTATGGTTAAAAGTAATAGAGAAAAGTCTATTATTTATTTTCCTGAACAGTGAATTGAATGTTAAATTTCATGGGTTTCTTTAATTTAAGGTACTATGTTATTCAGAAGAATAGTATTTTAATAGTATATTGTGCAACAAGTGCGGTAAATTGTCGATTGCCTACTCGAACGAATTTGAGTGCACAAGCGAAGCGAGTGCGCTCATTCGTTCGAGTGGGCAATCGACAACACCGCACGAGTTGCAGATACTATTTTTTATTGCTAATGCTGAGATAATTTCGGTTCAAAGAAAAATTAAAGAAAGTTATAACTTTATTGCAAACAATGGGCATGTTGTTTAACAAGAGCAATTAATTTTCATTTAAATACACAGTTATATTTCAACTGATTTAAAAAAACGTATGGTTGATATTTTTTGTAGAAATTGAATCTAAAACTTTGACATCAAGATTTTCTTTATCTTCCACACTGATGTCTATGGGTAATAAAATCGATTGTGTTTTTTTAGATATTCATTTTACATTCTTTTTTAAATTGTAAATTTGCGAGTACTCGTACCAAGCAAAATTTGCGTGCGAAAAGTAAAATGAGAAAATAGCTACTTATCAACCGCAAAAATGTGTGTTTAGATACTGTTTATCCCACATGAGTAATTAAAAGAACGGTATTATACGAGAAATATTTGTATATTTGTAATTGCAGTCTCGAAAACGACTGTAACGATTTCTATGAAATTTACAATTTAGGAATTTACGGGGGCGAAAAATCGATCTAGCTAGGTTTCAATTCTGGAAAAATTTGTTTTCTCTATGTTTTCACACACTTAAAACCTCTGAACACTTAATTCTTCTATTTTTTGCAACAGAACTTACTTTATCGATAGAACAGCGGTCGAAGCGTATGTCTACCCATTTTTTTTATCGTTTTTTTAAGCTCGGTCACCCAGGTACTAATTTCTTTATTTTTGAAATTCATTAATGTTTAGTACATATTTTGGTTGTACAGGTTACATTAGCGTCATGTTGTGGAAGACGCAGAGGTGGTCAGCGACTGGGCCGCACTTATAGCGCCCTTTTGGCCTCTCAACGACAGCGCGCAATGATAGCAGGTCAAGAGCGTGTTGGGCCGCGGCGCCTGCGACGGTTGTCTACGGCTACTACCAAGTTATATGACGCACCGCCGAGAGCGCAGGTGAGGTCAGGCACAACATACATTATTTGGTTTGGAAGGTTTTGCACACCGCTTCAGGAAGCGCTATCAGTTAAATCAGATCTGTCCCAACCTGAGGAGTTAACAGGCTAGTATAAATTACGAAATAGGCTGAAAGACTGCAAATATTGTTACCTATTTTTCAATACAAATTAAAACGAAAAAAGAATATTAATATTTTTTAAATATTTTTTTTAAAAACCTTACAAATTTTTAGGAGCTCACAAAAATCCTTGCCTTTGAAACTGTGATGCGATTGTTGATTGCGATTCATAAAATTGGGATTGTGATAACCCTGAAATCTTTATAACAACAAAAAGATACGTAATTATTTGGGTCGCTAAAAGATAAATAAATACAAAAGTATATTGTGATAACATACTATGTGTAATGGTAACAACATTTTGGTTTTTAAAACTTTTCTATTTTAAATAAAATAATACTTTGTGTTTTATTTGATGGATTCAAAGTAAATAATGTGGTGCGGGCCGCATAAATTCATACCACAGTCTAGTTTGGACAGCTCTGATATGTTTTGAGAGACCCTAGAGAAAGTCACTATTTATTGTCATTTTAGTCAGAAACGTATTTGTATAAAACTGACGTACGTAATTACTCACGTGACAAAATTTTTTATATGTAACCACTTCAAACATTCTGCTTTTAACCCTCAGTGGAAAAGAAGAATGTTTGGAAAAAGAAAAAGAGGATTGTGAGAAAGGAAATGGACATTCCTCTCTGTATGCTTGTCTGTGGCTTTGATTCGATTTACATCGGCCTTTTTTGTTCAAATGTTTTTAGTTGTGTTTGGTGGAAGTCGTTCCAAATTTAATTTTGTCTGAGTTTTTAAATTCTTTATTTTTCTAATAACAAAATCCATAGTATTAGATAGTGAATTTCTCTAAGAAGGTCGGCATTCTAACGCTTTGCTATATGTAACATATTGATTGAATGTACATTATTAAACTTGTGTATGGAGATGAATATCAGTTGAAGTTTAACATAAGGTTTACAGACATAAGAAGTACATAGGTACCTACATTGTAAATTCTTGTTGTGCATCAGACCTTAAAACAACTTTAACGTTATTTGATAATGTATTATGTATAACATAAAACAATATCTATAAATATTTTAAAAATGTTCATAACGTTTATCTCTGAGTTGTGAACGTGTTCAAAAGACACCAACATTCGAAACAACAAAATACCCGTAGAACAAGTTCTTTTTGTCGAAATACTTGTACATAACTCTAGTTCAATGTCAGTGCGTGTTACAATCCTTATTAATTTTTGTGAACATATTATATCATATGAATATTTGTAATTTAAAATGAATTAGAGATAAATATTTTAATTTTATTCTCTCGTATTATACCTTAAAACTCAAATCTTATGGAATATTGAAGTGTATTTATATGTGATATTAAATAAAATATAATAATTTTGTAAGAGTAACTCATAGAAATGCATAGAATATTTTTTGATTCGATATGAGTGGCTATGCAGGTCCCACCAGGCATAGAATATCGTTTTCACTGAATACATTTCAAAGTACTTATATTGGGAAATTAAACAAATAATGTATTGAAGCAGCATTTAGCCGATAATTTGAATTCTTTAGTTAGTGTTAAAAATGTGAACAAAATTATACTATGTGCGTTCCCATGGCGTTTCCCTATTCGTCATAGACTGTCAAAAAATTTTATAATTAGGTATATTCGAAACTTAAATAATTTTGTATGAGTAAGGGGATTAGATGACACTTTGTCATAGTGACAAATCCATATTTTTTGACACCAATAGTATATTGGTAACATTTTATGATATATAAATTTAGAGTGACAAAAAGTATTCTATATCTACTTGTCTAAAAAGGCAAAACATAAACACACTACATCAGTTGCTAAATGTATTAACTTGGGTATATGGACTATAACTATCATAAGCACGTAGTTATGGGAAAAACAAGTTTTAGTAGTAATACCAATATGATAGCTGATAAAATTATTAAAATTAAACAAACAGGCAACGGAGAAACTTCATAACAATTTATAATAATCGTTACGATTATATATCAAAATATAAATACTTACTCTGGCAAAGTATTAGATGTCCAAATAATTTTAATGTGGCCAGTGTGTTCAATAGAGCGTCGATAGATGGCGGTGGTAGAATGATTTTGTGTAAAAATTATCTTGAATTAAAATCGCGATGGCAGTCACTCGCTCTATTGAACGCGTAAGTGAAATGAAATGCCGTGTGCAGCGACGTATCCGCACAATTTTTATGTGTTTACATTTCTATAGAGAAGAATCTCACAAAACTTAGCAAATGTAAGAAGTCAATAATAGCGTGTGGCGAATTGAATTGAATTGAATAGTTCGATTTTATTTAGTGCATATTTTTAATGAGCCGACCAGGGTCACATACCATTCCGCGACGTGTGTAGATTATATTTAAATGAATAAGTGTGAAATTATAGAAGAAGCTATTGTTAACGGTATCCGCTCAGATCACAAAGCTCAGTTAATTAAAATAGAGGACCTAAAATATAAATCAGAACAAATATTTGAATTTAGACCATTAGGAGAGAGTAGGCTAAAAAACTTTACTCGGGATATAACGTTGCAAACACTGCTCTTTTGGTTGATGAATCAAACATCATGTATGAATTATTAGTCAAAAACTTATCCAAAATATCTAATAAAAACTGTCCAAAGAAAACAAATTTATAAAAAATTAAACGGACTTCAGTAAAAACACTGAAAAGTACGAAGTAACTATCGTTTACTAATCAAAACTTAAGTACAAAAATAACTTTATAATTATACGATACAAATACTCATATAATAAAATTTGACAGTTACTGAAGTCGGTGCCAAGCCTACTAAACTAATTAATAGTAAAATAAAAGACTCTCTGTAGTTGGAAATTGATTTGGCAACGACCTCAATAACTGTCAAATTTAAATATATGGGTATTTGTATCGTATTTATAGTCATTTTGGTAGTTAAGTTTTGATTAGTAAAGGATAGTTATTTCGTACTTTTCAGTGTTCTTATCAGTCCGTTTAATTTTTTTAAATAATTTTTTTTTATTTCTCCCATTTGAGTGACCTTGGCCTAAATAAGTATGTAGGGCAGCTCTTCAATTAATTTATTTTCTAATTACGGAATCGCAATGACATACAAGAGAATCATCAATATAAATGAATAAAGGTTATAACCAGTTCGTGTTATTTGGTGTTATTCGGTGTAACTTTAAAATCAAGCTCCAATACCGGTAAAGTTTAAATGGGACCAATCTGAAAGTGTGTCCTTTCAAATAAAAATTTTTCAAATATTTTCATAAATGACGGAGTTATGAGGGCACAAACAAAAAAAAACATACGACTGAATTGAGAACCTCCTCTTTTTTTGAAGTGGGTTAAAAATAAACTAGTATTATTAGTAACAAGTTACGTTTTGCGGATTAGGCGACAAAAGGCAAAAGAAAAAGTAGGAACAGGCTTTATGAGTCATATGATAAACAATCTTACACTGTAGATGAAAATATTCATAATTATGTCCGTACTTATTTGAAAATATTTAAAAGGATATTAATACACGTGAAAGCAATCTATATTTGCATATAAAATTAGAAAGTCAGATAACGCAATAAAGACTACATGGAATACAATCAACAAAGAAGTTGGTAGTAAAGAAAATAAAAAAAACGAAGATATTTCAATATAAATTGGTAATAAAATTGTTACAAATGAAATCGAGGTTGCTAATACTTTTGAAAAGTATTTTTCGAATAAACTGATAGAATTTATTAATGCTTTAGCATTGTTTTCGTATACAATAGAGACGTTTTTGAGCAAATATATTGGAAAATGATTCCCTAATTTTCAATTTAGGTCCACATCTTCACTTGAAATAGAAAAAACCTTCAAATAATTATACTATTAGACTATTCATACAATAGCGAATGTAATAACCTAATAACTGTATTATCGCCACTTTTGGTAGATATGTTCAATAAATGTATTGATCCTGGGGTATTTCCCAATTTAATGAAACAGTAAAATTATTTCATTATAAATAATAGAATAATCAGGTTGTATGTTAAATCCAACAAATTATCGCCCGGTGTCAATATTGCCAGCGTTGAGTAAAATATTCTAAAAAACAATACTCAACCAAATGCAAATTTCAACATTCACGGGGTATTTTAAAATCAACACTGGTTCACGAGAGGGACTGGTCGAGAACTCATGCGCGAGCAAGTTTGATCAAGACTGTACTTCAGGCTTGGGAGGAATCTCAGTACGTCTTTGATATTTTATGTGATCTTTTCAAAGCTTTTGATCGTGTTAGTCACGAAACTTTAATTCATAAGCTTAAATACTATGGAATACGTGGTAACGTTCTCGATCTCGTGATCTAGTATTTGTCTGACGGGAAGCAAAAAATTAAACAAACTTACAAAATACACTGAAAAGTATGAAATAACTATTCTTTACTAATCGAAACTTAATTACAAAAATAACTTTATAAATACGATACAAATACCCATATAATTAAATTGGACTGTTACTGTTGAAGTCCGTGCCAAGCCTACTAAACTAATAGACATTCTGTTGTTGCACATCGATCGACTTCAACAACTGTCAAATTTAATTATACGGGTATTTGTATCATATTTATAAAGTTATTTTTGTACTAAATTTTTGATTAGTATAGGTTATTTCACACATTTTAGTGTTTCTTTTTGAAGTCGGTTTAATTTTTTTTATTTTTTTTTATTTTTCTCTTTTGAATGACCTTGACCTAAATAAATATCTAGGATAGGTCAACAATTAATTTCTTTTCTAATTCTGGAGTGCAATGTGTTAAGTTCCGTTCTATTGAAGAGCACCAACCGTGGGCTCTCACAATAAAAGATGCGAGCAGATCGAACATGGGATATTATTACTCATTATCAATATCAATATCAATGATATCAATATCAATCAGTTATAAAAGAACAGTGAAAAGCTTACATCATAATTACAACCTAGCAGTATTCTTACAATCTGGAGACGACAGCCAACACAGCCGTATTCTCTGATCGCCACAAGACTGATTCCAATTTAATATATAACAGGTAATTTAAACCTTCTCCCTATAACCATTATACCATGTGGGTATAAACGATAGTTAACAGATGACATACAAGAGAATCATCAATATAAATAAATAAAGGTTCTAACCAGTTCGCGTTATTTGGTGTATCTCCGAAACTCAAACTTCAATACTAATGAAATTTACATCCAATCTTAAAGTGCATCCTTTTAAATAAAAAAAGAATTTTCTAAATCGGTTCATAAACGACGGAGTCATCAAGTAACAATCATAAAAAAAGAAACAAAAAAAATACAACCAAATTGAGAACCTTTTTCTTTTTTGAATTCGGTTAAAAAGTGAGTATGAATGAGGTTTTTTCTGTCGGTTCAATATTAAAAATGGGCGTTCCTCAAGGATTAATTTTACGACTTTTACTGTTTTTGGTTTACATTAATTTCACATTTATGCTCAGGCATTTATGCGAAACAGTATTGATTATAGTACACCGATGACACTTCATTGTAATTCAAACTAGACAGAAAGGACTTTGATATAACCTGGGTGAAAAAGATCCTAACAGACGTCTCGATATAGTTCACTGTTAATAATTTACTACCAAATGCACGAAAAACAAAATATATTAAATTTTCCCTTTCTAATGTACCCGGAATCCATGATAAGATAGAACTGGGTGGAAACAATTAGAATTAGTTAAGCCAGCCAGTTTTCTTGGTTTAACAATAGATAAGAAGTGTGTGCATGTGCTTTTTGTTATAAATATATATTTAAATTAATATTTTATTTAAATGCAACATAATTTAGTCACCTATGCGTTAATTTACGTATCTGCACCAGTTGGAAAAATAATATCACTTTTTTCTTACTCCAATATCGTAATTTGCCACAACAATGGACTCAGCACTTCAGATCAATAAGAATATGGAAAACTTAATGTTTTTATTTAAGTCACGGATGAACGAATTTGAGAAAAATGTACAGCAGCAGGTCAGTAACACGTCTGCTGCAACTCCACATACCATGAAAACATTATCTGCAGATTATGGCACTTTCAAAACATTTGTGTGGAAAGCTATTACTATGATTAAGTCGCAAATGGAATTGCTCACTGCTGCTTTGGATCGTCAAGAGTGTTATCTGCGGCCTGAAGTGTTTCTATTTCAAGGTGTACCGGAAGAAACGAAGGAAAAAGTAGGTGAAAAGTTACTCGAAATACTACGGTGACCAACTGATGTTGAGTGATGTTCGTACTTCAACTATCGAAACATGTCATTGTTTGGGAGTTAAAAAAGAAAAACCCAGACCAGTATTGGTTCGTTTTACTAGCCTTTTCTACTGTACAGAATGCTAAAACTATAAACTAACTACTAAAAACTACTTAAAGGGCAGTAAAGTAGCTGTATCCGAGGTTTTAACTAAATCACGTCAAGAAGTTTTTTTGCTGCGAAAAAACCTGTGGAGAAAACACTGGCATAACGCCTAATAGTTTTGTCTGACAAAGGTCGTTTGAAAATAACAGCCATGAACGTACTCAAGGAATTGCAATTGCAGTACCCATTGTACGGAGCAGGTGCGACCCGAGATCCAAAGTATACACAAATCCCTGGCTCCAGTAACAGAACTGCCAGAGGAAAAGGCTAAGATTGCTTTACATTTAGTAAAATTTTGTAAATTTCTTGTGTAAAATTCAAAAAAATTATGATATATTCGTAGCACAAGACAATCATTATAAGTATTTAAGATTCAACGCGTCACTACACGATAACATTTTTTAGGATATTAATTTTGTAATTTCTATATCTTGATATAGAAATTACAAATGCAACTACTACGTGTTTTATCACTTGCATACAAATATTTTTCATTGTTTTCCTATTATGAGGAAAGGGGAAGACGCTCAATGCAAATACTTAAGATTTTAAAGTAATCAATTAGCCGATTTTAAAATGTCAGGGTAAAGGCTCGTATATAGAGGCACATCAGACTTCGCAAATTTTCTCATTTAGGTAATTTAATTTAATTTTATTCGGGGTATTTTTTTTATTTATTATCTGAAAATAATTACATACCTAGTCTAATTCTCACGAGAGCATTACTAACGGTCAGTTAAAAAAGGAACGTCAAAATGATACAAATGTGTTACCGAATATTCACACGTCACACGTCAGCGCTTTTATTACGCGACACTTTTTTATTATGTTTTTTTATTGAGTTGTGTTGAATTTTAAGAACTCGCGTTCGATGGTGAACGTTACGTTGAATTTATCATAATGTCTTGTCTCTATTCAAACAGACAGACAGCAATCCAGCAAAATTCCTAGCGTCAACTCAGTAACTCATTTGCGTCTCACTGCGCGGTCATTTTCAAAATTGCGCCAAAGGAATATGTTCAGAATGAGTCGTAAAATATCCTCACCCCGCGCTCGTCGGCGAAGTTATGTATTTTGTTGGTGGTAAGTTATGTGAAATTATTTATTTTAAATAACGATTTGTAATGTTTTGCATTTTTCATATGTGTAATGTTGTAGTTATCAGCCAACTTAATCCAATGTCGATTTTGCAGATACAACCTACTTAAAATGTTAATTAAATATTTACTTTTAAGCTGTTTGTTCATTTGTGTTGTTTGTTTATGTATATGTAACTGGACTAGAAATACATAAATATGATGGATAGATTGGTTGAAAGGGTTGACAGATATTGTTAATTTTTTTTCCTAACCTAAAACATTTTCAATGAAAATCGAAATCGAAATTTATACGTAATGAAGAAAATCGAATACGGATCGAAAAAAAAGTACAAAGTACAAAAATTTACTCCTGCAGATAACTGCATTTACTTTGTACTAAAGTAATTCTTTATCAGTATAAACTGATAAAGAATTACTTGCGATATTACTTCATGAAATACGAATATATTATGTAAATGTTAATATAGTGTATGTGTATTTTATGTAAATGTGAATATTGTTCTTATTCCTTGAATTTTATTATTCAGTATTTACATTTCTGTTTAGGTACTGCTAAAGAAGTGAAATGATGAAGAATATCGGTGTGATCAAGATTGAAAAGCCAAATGTACTTTATTGCAGTAGATGCTGAAAATAAAATCAAATTGTTTGTGGTGTGGCCAAAAATTATCAATTGCCAGTAAATCTACAAATATAATCTTATTCGACATACGAACAAAGAGCATCCAACGCAACATATAGTGTGACAATCATATGCTAAATCAAATAATATTAATTCTACAAATAATTTAGAAATCGATACGGAATCATAGCAGTTACTGTTAACGTAATCCCATATCGACATACTTTAAAAGTGTCCGAATCTCAAAAATTTCTTTGATTTTGCTACAATAAAACTACTAGTACCAAGAAATATAAAGAAATTGATAGACGGTTATTGATTACGAAATTGAATGTATAATGGCTGAATGGCAAATTGATGATAAAATCATCGTCATTGTTAGTGACAATGCAGCTAACATGAAGGCTGCAGTGCGTTCAGGTGAATGACGTCACTGGGATTGTTTTGCTCATTCTCTTAACCTTATTTCACAAACGGGAATTAAGGAGAGTCAAGCAGTGGTTGACAAAATCATAACCTTAATTGATTAAATATTTTAAAAAGTTCACATACAACCGCCCTGTTAGCAGCAGTTCAAGAAAATATGAATATGCTACCTCTTGAAAGGAGTCAGTTACAGTTACAGACGATATATTCTTTAAAGATTTCGACAACGAAGTTCAGAAATACCTCAGACCTGCAAATGCTAGAGCGTCTGTTGTCGTCAAGGGTGATAAATACTTAGAAGAACCGTTATCACCCAGAAAAAATGCCAATGGACTATAATGGTATTTTTTCTGACATAGATCCGTTGTGACGGTTGTTCCAAAGATATGCATGGCTATCCTCGATTAATTCAACTTGTGAAGAGGATTATGTATAATGGCGATTTCAGTACCTACCATGCTCGAGAATATTTTCGCATTCTAGCCAAATTGAAAATGAAGGAAGAGATAATCTCAAAGCAAAGTGGTATTTTTAAATTATTATATTTAAATGATTAAGGTAGTACAAGATCTTTTTTTTCTTATAAAATATTTTGTTCATATTTTTGAGTTATTTTTCATCGAGATAATTTTCAATTATTGGTTAATTGTTGATTATAAGAATCATTTTTGTTGATATTTTTTTAATACTGGTTTTCTAAGATTTAAACTTTTAAAAGCGGACTTAGTAGTTTTTATGCTGACTCATGAATAAAAATATGTTAAAGCTAAAGCTAAAAGTTAAAGCAACATTTTATTTGTAACCAATGATAGAGATTATTTTCTTTGTTTTGTATTTATTACAGCTGTAAATAAAAAAAAATGATAATGTGTCCTACTTACGTAAGATTTAAGGTTCGAAGTGCAAATAACAATTTAATAAAAAGTTTATCTTATGCATATTTCATGTGTAACCATCATTTTGCATTGTAAAAATGAAAGAAAGGTTTTTATTGAAGTAAAAATAATACTTAATTTGTTAACATAATTCATCATCGAATTTAATCGTAATTTTCAATAGGTATGAAATTTAATTTAACTCACTGACTACCCTGTTAGGGATACAGCGTGAAGATACGTATATATGAATTTTAAAATCTGAGTACAGTTTTATTTCTTTATTATATTTTCATATCATATAAAACTTTAACTATCCACTGTGATCGCTAACTGAGGTCGTCAGTATCCAGTACAATATGTACATACGTTTTTTTGAACAAATTGTTTTTCCACTTAATTTTTAACTTTCATAATTTTTTCTAATAAATACAGATGTTATTTATTGAATGACGATTAGAACAATTTAATTTTGCATAAAAAATATTTCAATGTTTATTTTATGGTTAATTCACAAGCCCATTTCACTGGAAGACGTCTCTGCTTCCCATAGTAGCAACGTACGCATTACTATGGTAATGCCCATTTTTCAAACTGTAATTATTATCTAATTCAATATGTATATACTGAAAACGGATAATATGGACTTTTTAAATAGTGACAGTTCAAATGTAACGGCTTATAAGATATTCCTGTATTCATATAATTAATTTGTTGACTATAATTCAATTGTTCTTTTCGAACGTAAACAAACCAGTTCTGAAATTATAAGCCGGTAACAACGAATTCGGAAATCATTGGCCAGTAAAATATAAAAAGTTTGAAAAAAGAATTACAATTATCTGTTACTAGTATTACTAGGTACTGTAATGAAAAGTGATGCTTCTTTATTTGCTCGGTTATCGGTTAGGTATAGATTTATAGTAATTCTTTCATATTTCCCTGAGTTGTAATTTTTAGGTTAGAAAAATACCTTTAAATTGTAGTTAAAAATTCGTGCAAATGCCATACCACGAAAAAATTTCAATAATACTCCACTGTATTTATATAGCTTTCGAATTCGCCCTAACTAATAAAGTTTTGAGTTAAACTTCACTGAAGTGTGTTATGCGCTAATACATTTGGAATAAGCGACTCGACACATTAGTTACAGAAATTGCGTTGTATAGCGCAGTTATGTTAGACATGTCAAGTATGTAGTGCCGCGCGCTCGAAAAGCGTTGGGCCATGAGTCGTGACGTGTCATGCGATAGTAGGTATATAATAAATGCATACACGTTGACTATTCGCATCTATCTATCTATCTCCATTCCTTTTTTTGGTTACGCTATGGCTACGCAGGAGAAATCTGCACACACATTGCGAGAATGTAACTGCTTTCTTAATTCAATTTAAATTTTTGTTAAAATCAGCTTTTTTTTGGTGTATTTTGATTTTTGAAGAAGATAATATTCTAAGATGGCTGACAAAGTTTTGCTATCTCGTTCACAATACATTTACTTTATAATCCGAGAACCTATGCACACTATATACGCGGCAATGCATATTCGAGACATTAAACTATTTTTTTACTTTTAATGTATTTACTTGCTGAACTGGGACATGAAAAAAAATTTGGCTTCATTTTATTTCACGCTTTTCCTACTTTCTATGCCATCTGACGACCCTAGTACGGTCCGTCCCATTTTCGCTACATTTATGAGAAGATATGCCCAGCATTGGAATGAATGATGTATGTAATATTGTCAGGCTGGCTAATTCGATAGTGGCATAAACCATTTAGGCGTATTTTGGGTTAGTAATAGTATATTACACCTAATACATTTAAGTTACAAATTTGTTATTATCTACTGTGAAACGATAGAGGATTTTAGTAATTACACGTTACTAATTATAGATAAAGAATAGAAATGATGGTTTCCTAGTGATATCTGTATTTGTATTAAAGTATAATGTTACTTTTATTAGACCGAGCTTATAAAGGTAAAAACATTCAGGAACTTCTCTTTTGTTCTGTTAGAAAATATTATAGGAAAAAACAAATTGGAATTTACTGTCGACAGAGCAAATAAAAGAAAATAGAGGATAAAAATAAATAGCCAGTTTGATATTGACAACGATAGCAATAAAATGCAACAAATGGATGTAAAAAAGTACCTACTTATACATATATTTCGTTTTGTACTTTTTATTTTGTATTGTAATTTGTTTATTTTGTATTCAAAGATTATTAAATAGTTACTAATCTTTGAATACAAAATAAACAAATTACATACAATACAAAATAAAAAGTACGAAACGAAATATATGTATAAGTAGGTACTAAATATGGAATAGTAGGTACTAAATTAAATATTAATACGCGAAAAGAAAACTTTTCACCCCTTTCGAGCATTTGCGCGCACTAAGCAGTGTGAGATTTGGCTTATAGTTAAAGTTCATATGAAGAAGGAGCGCAGAAAGCTAAAATGTGTATATAATGTGTGTTACAAATATATGAAATAAAATAAAGTAAAACATTCGTTTTTTTTCTGTGGCTTCTGTCGATTGTGGATAATATTGCCAACGTTGATTATAGACTTGCCCCTATGGGCACTATTCACGAGTGACTATTCACGAGTTGACTAAAGCACGTACAAACAATATACAGTAGGTAATAGAAATTTTAAGATTTTTGAAGTTGAGATATCTACTATAATATAAATATTAGTATTGTAATTTGATATTATTAATTTTAATGAATTCGGATAAAATATCGACGAAGGTCGCGTTAGTAACAGTTAAAGGAAAGGAAAGTTTAATTTTTGATTAATTGGACGAGGTGTATCATGATATGCGGTAAAATGTTATAAGGAGAGAATCGTAATTTAGGAGAAAGGAGAATGATGAGATTTGAGGAAGCGAAAGAAGTGTGTAAGGACTGCAACGAATAGCGCTCATCTTCTCTGACTACCCCATCCCATTAGGGATATAGCGTGAGATATGTATGTATGTACAAAATATATGGTCCGGAGAATTTTCTACCAATTCAAGAAAATGGTCCCGAAATCTAACTTTTCTTGAAAAAACAGGAGAGCATGACCTAATCGTAGATGAATTATTGTTGTGGTGACATATCTATCATCATCTTTGTATTTAAAAAAATAAGCTTTATAGGAATAGAGGGTTGAATCATATTATATTGGAACGAAAACATTCATTGTTTACGTACATACTGCCAATGTCAAACACACAATAGTTAGTGGTCAAGCTAGCAGGGAGGTTTTTTTTTTATAATACTCCAGACAATTACACAGAGTGTGTGACTTCAAACTAAGCAGTTAGCTTGTGCTATGGGTACCACACAACGAACTCTGGGGTAGTTCCCAGTAACACCCAGACTCCAAGACAATTTAGAAAAGTTCGTTTCCAAAATTGACCTGACCGGGGATCGAACACGGGACCCTAGCTTGGAAAGCAGATGCATATGCCACTGCACCAACGGGCCAGTCAATATCAAACGGGCCAGGTTTACATCAAACCTCGGACCAAGTATCACAATGGATGGAGCAATTGCTCTAAGAGCGTGTCCTCACGGTGTCCTTTTTTGTTGACCGAGTTTCTAGATTTTTACTAATGTGCGTGATTAGGGCAGGTCACAGTACAACGATACGCAGCTGAACATGACATATTTTTATATTTGCGAATACTAATAGCCAAAACAATTAAGATTTACGAGTAAATTGTTTTGTAAATTAATAATAATTATTATTATTTGATGACAGATTCATAGGCTGACACGAATTACACTGAGTGCGAGGTTGCCATACTTATTACAGCTGTTTTATTCGTGGTTACGCTCATCTAATTGAGATGAGATAGACAATCTAAATGAGAGAGAAAGAGACAGGAAAATTTGTTTGACACATGGTGGTAAAAGCGGCAACTCATTGTAGATCCCAATGTCCAATATGGTTCTTAGTGCGAGTATCAAATAGTCACGTAGAGTAGAGATTATCACCTAGGCATTTTAAAATGTTGCCAACAAGTAATTACTGATAGGCTAACTGAGTAAGTTTCGAGCTGTGAATTTTGTGTAATTTGTGATTTGTGAGCTGTTTCTAATCTGCAGTGTATGTTAAGAGAAGAAGCGTTTATTATGTTAGGCTAAATAGTACTTCTCCTACCCATTGTCAGTAAACATTGGAAAAGTTTGGGTATTTATTCTAATTTATGATTTGTATATTAAAAAAGTACGACAGTAACGTTAACGATGCAAAATAGACATCGATTGACTTTAACAATGTGTTACTGATGTTTATTCATCAATGTCATGGCCTCGGTTACTGATCTTTCTTTTAAAACACAGACACGCGAAAACAAAGAAATCTATTGTATACCTACAGTTTTCATATTCATATATTCAAGTAGTCCAAATCGATGGATCTATTTTTTTCCTTATTAGTTCATAAAAATGATCATGATTTTTTTCTGATTATTATTTGTAGCACTAACACAATTGTAGTATTATAACTATAGGTAAATAAAACCTGATATAAAAAGTTAATAAGAATGAACTGTCGATCTGCTTATTTGAGTTTCACTGGAAAACTACAAAATAAAATTCAATACAAATTGCACTATTGGAAAAGTTAGAATTACTTTTGCAGTTAATGGGGTAGATATTTTTATTGAGTCTACCCGAACACGCATATATATATTCGGACCTTCTCATCCATCCGAACTTGTGTAGGCGATGAGTTAGCTACTCGTCACTGTTTGGTTCCAGTTTGTATTTTTAAGCCTTATTAATTAAAAGGAGCCATGCTAAAAGGATTATGATTTTTGCAGTGTATGTAAGTATTGTATGTTTCTACATGAACGTATGTCCATCTGTTCTCAGAGCCGAAAACACTTGACCAATTTCTTCGCAAATACTGGACTAGTGTTATTTAGCGGCCTGCTAAATAGGTTGTTAATAAAAAAATTCAATATGGCGATTTGCAGTACATAAATTCACAGATTAAAAAATTATTGTTGAATCCCATTACGATAAGTATTCAATTGAAGCGTTTGATAAGGCTAATTCAAAAAATAACACATCAAGAAAAAATTAGAAAATATAAATTAAAAAATAAAAGCTATAAAACAAATTCGACTACTCTATCAAGTAAGCAAGGTGAAATTGTTATATTTTGTTAAAATCGTCATTAAACAAAGGAATGTGTAATAGGCCTTAGACTCCGATAATAAATTCAATCAATGGCAGCTGTTTCATCTTGATTGCCAGTTTTTGTTATATATGTACGTTGCATTCGAAAACATGCATACTACAAAGATAGATCAGGTATACACATAGACGCGTTGTCGTTATTACTATAGATTTCGTATTGTTGTTGTGACTCGGTTCAGTGCCGCTCCATTTGTAGTCCGTAACACAATAATAGTTTTCCCCTTACTACCTTCTGAGGTTAATGTGCCAGACGTTCATACCATAATAATAAGGGTTTTATGCATTAGAGTACGATTTTTATATTTTGTTCAGTGATGCTCTGACCATCACAAATAGGAAAGATCGTAGTTTTACAAATCGAAACAATTAATTCAAGTAGACTATAGAGTATAGACACTTTTGAAGCCATCAATTCGGATGCAAAAACTAACACTATAAATAAATAATAAATAAATAACTCTTTATTGACAAATTTTACAATATTAATGAAATCTCTAACTACTGAAGTAGGCGTATGGCCTGTATCTCAGTAGCTAGCTTCTTCTCCAAAGTTATTAAAATATGTCAATATAAGTAAAGTAACATGCAGTAAAAAAAAAAAAAAATTTAATAAACTTAAGTAAAACGTGAAAAACAAAAATAAACACGCCATGAGTGTGTGTATATGTGGGTGTATGTTAATGTGTGGTGTGAATGAAAATTGTGAATGTGTGTAATGTATGGTGTATATATAGATACTGTGTAATCAGAACACTGAGAGGAACTTTTAAGAAACTCAGTAAATACTAACACATATGTACACATAAGTAAGAACACTATGTATATACGTATATATTACGTTCTGTCTATACTTTCTTGCTCTTAATTAGAGGGTAACTCACGATAGTTGCCCATAAATATATATATATGTCGGATATTAGACGACATAGCTTGTATACGGAACGCAAGTGACGTCTAGCGTCGTCTTGGATGGAGGCTGCCGCAGGAGGGTGAGGTCAAAGGGGAGTGGTGACGAGCAGTTACGAATGGGACTCACCGCGCGCAGACGCATCTGTTCCTTGATTGTTTTATTCGTCGAGTAATAATAGTTATTTAATCGGACTTGAGTACTTTTGTAGAGTTAGTGTATAGTATTGTTATCAAATGAGTATCTATCCATTATCTCGAGGTACCCACAGGATGACAGAACCAGAAGTAGACACGCCCACTGAAGTCATGCAGAGCCCTTCTGCGACATATATATATATATAATTCTGCTTTTGTGGATCTTGAAGAAGCATTCGATAGAGTAGTGCGAAAGAAATTATGGAGTCCTCTGCCTGAATATGGCGTGAAGAGCCCCTTACTGCAGGCTAAGACGTCATTATATCTGCCTGTGTAAGGATAGACTCGTCGCCTTGGTTCGAAGTCTGTTCAGGCTTCAGACAGAGTTGCGTGATGTTTGCCTGGCTATTCGTCCTGTATTTGGACAGTTGCCTCCAGACGTTGGAAGGTAGTATGAGTGGTATGATATGTGATGGTACTGTGGTAAACTGCCTTTTGTACGCTGACGATTCTGTGCTAATAGCCATCAGAAGCCGAGTTGCAGACTCTAGTTACGTGCATAAAAAAAGACTGAAGTGAATTGATTAAATATGAATGTGAACAAAACTAAGGTTCTAGTGTTTGAAAGGTAATATATACGGATAAAGTGTGAAATACGGGTAAATCGAAAATGTGTGATGTGTGAACGAAATTGTATTTGTGGGGTGTACGTTTTCGAGGGATGGAAGATGTGAGTTGGATGTCGAGAAACGGGTAGCAGCTGGCAATAAAGTGAACAGTACTCTGTCCGCATTAGTAGGTAATGTGAATTTATCTAATTCAGCCAAAATGGCCATATAAATGCGGTGTTGGTTCTAACTTAATGGTACGGTAGTGAGGCCTGGATATGCCCGAAATCGAGTGAAAGTACTATAAATGCAGTAGAAATGCGATTTCTTAGAAATATGTGCGGCATCACTCTTGCGGACAAAATTAGCAAGGAAGAGACATACGTAGTACGACTATGACAGGGTTGCACGGCAGTATCATTGTAAAAATGAAGAAAGGAATGTTTGGATGGTTTAGGCACATAGAATTAATGAGTGATGAAAGACTGAGGAAGAAAATCTACAGAGCGAAAGTGAGTGATAAAAGAGGCCAAGGAAGACCAAGGCTGACTTATGAAGATCAAATAGCCACGGTGTTAGCCGACGGAAATGTCAAAAGCACTCGCATACCTAGGCAAAAATGTGTGAGGAGAATGATGACATTTGTCCTTTCTGACTAGCCCGCTAGAGATACATCATGATGATATGTATGTATCTATAGTTCTGACAAAACTACCTAGCTATATATACTAACATTATTTTGTATGGATAGACTCTTACTAAAGATAATTTTCAAATATGCTTTCCATTGGTAAACTTCATATTTATCATAAAGCTTAAAAATAGTTGTTCGGTATGACATAGTAGCGGAAAGACAATAGCAGAATTTTCTTCATCACAAAAATGTTGGAAATCCACAATATATATGTGTGTGTGTTATTCTTAAATAAGAAAATAATATAGAAACATACATATATGATTCCGAACTTCGTAATGTTTTTATGAATAGAATAAAGCAAATATGAATATCATAATGTATAGAAAATAAATTAAAGTCAAAGTATCACATTTAAATTTATTTGGAGTTTTAAAATACCCTTAGTATTCAATTGTGTTATTCGAGAGGAGAGGTTCCTTTTGAAGTTGTTATATCATTTATTTTGTAGATCGAATTATCCCAGACAATTGATATTATCATGGAATAGTAGGTATTACAAAATTATCTAATTTAAGGATAAATTTGTACACCTGTGAGAGGTATTCCATGTTATTTTACAAGTAACTAAATTCACATAGTTAATGTTTAACAATTAATAATATATTATGTGAGAGTTTAAATGAGACTACATGGGTATAAAATTCTGTGCCTATATCAACAGTTCGTACGTATTTATAGATTCTTTTATAATTCCAATTTCCAACTAGGGATGTGATGTCATGAGCAACATTTTTTAACTAAGAACGAACCTATCGGATATCCTTAATAAAAATCATTAAACGAGATTGAAATAAATGTTTCGGATAATTTAAAATAATACCATTCTATTTAAAATATCAACTTTGTTGGTTGATTAAAAGTTTTTATCATATTTGTGATTCCTTTAAAATGGGCTAAAATTGTTAATTAACCGATTACATACTTCATAATTGCATATTTTTTAGATATTCTTTTTTGTTTTAGCTTTAATAAAGTTCAAACAAAATATCTATTGTGTATATTTAAGACATTATATAAAAAAAAATATAGACCTAGCCCTATTCGTATCCGTATCCGACATATCCCTAACAACACTATAGTTCTATGAACAATTTCAGATAATTTAGTTAGGTATATATAGAGTCCTATCATAACTTAAATTGTTTGTAAAACGACAAAAAGAATTTAAAACGATTTGTAAAAAAACGAACAGATATTCATAGAAACAAAACTAACAATTTTGTTTTTAGTGAGTTCGTTTTATACAAATCTACTATACCAATACTTACTCACGTGGAAAATTTATCGATGACGAATTGTATTCCTGATGGCGACGTATGTACGCAGTATTGACGAATTTGGACGTCGTTTAACCCGAACCCCAAGAGAGTAATATTTTACGTAAATCCTTGGAATCTGAATATTCCGGACGCTTCATAGCACTATAAGACGGTATTTGAATTGGTAGTTAGAATTTATAGCGCTTACCACTGCAATTTACGTAGGCTACCAACTGGTTGCGGCTGTAGGGATTTTAAGAACGTCTTTATTTCAAAGGGAATCGTTATTCTACCTTATATCGTTGTTTTAGTTATTTGTAACCTAACTGCGGCGAAGCTAAAAGCGTGATAATGTACGTATACTGGATGTATATAATATAGCACGTGCATACATGCGTAGGTATATGCAGCAGCAGTACGAAAATATATTATTTGCCTACATAACATTTGTTGTGATATATTACCATGACAAAGCAGTAAGCCGTGGACGATGTTCTTGAGAGCTCTTGAGACTGCCCGTAGTTTAGTAATATATTGGCTCTCGGGTATTCAACGTCTATCTCGATGATACCAGATTACAGCATACTAACACGCGTCCCGCAAGATTTTAAGACGTTTGTCGTTTGCTTTCATTATAAAATTTCTATAAGCATCAATTATGGACTAACTGGTTTGTGATTACTCTCTATAGGCTAAGTTTGGGATGGACAAATCATAAACTTAGTATGCTTCCGCTAAAAGGACAAATCATGAAAGCTCAATATAATCACACCTTGATGCCACTTCTAACGATAATTTTTTTTTCTATATATTCAAAAAACCATGATTGGTTCATCGATAGGTGCGACCAAAATAGAGGGCAGAAACGAGTTTGAATAAAGAACGCGAATGTTGTTTTTTATTGTTCTGTGATCAAAAAGATCAAACGAAAATATTGAATAAAAAGGGAGTTTATAGCGGGATTTTATGGGGAGCGGTTGGGCGTTTATTTTAATTATTCACAAATTGTTTCTAGTGGATATTATGATGTAAAATTGACGCAGTTTTGCGTCTCAAGCATGCGCTGTTGTGCAATATGTTAAAATAGTTAAAATAAATGCTTACTTAGTAGTGTGATGTTGAGATTCTTTTAGTGGCTTAGTCTGTCTCAGCGGAATTTTCTAGAAAGACCGCCTCAATAATGATTTGTCGTCAGAAACTCCAAGAAACATTAAAATTAAAATATTTATATTTTAATGAAGTAATATGAAGAATATATCTATCTATTATTAAAGACATCGGCTATTATGTGCATAGATCCCTTTGCCTTTTCTTTCAGGGGAAAATCGTACGGAAAGTGTAATGAAAAGTGACTGATTACCCGTTGGCGGCAGTAAGAACAAGAAAAGACAAAGAATTAAAAATATGTTTTTCTGTACTTATCTAATATAGCAAGTAGAGTCACAGATTAGTTACTAGGTAGAGTATTAAGGTTCTGGCGTTTCAAAGAGAAGATGTACAGATACCTACATACATACATATCTTCACGCCGTATCCCTAACGGGGTAGTCAGAGAGGACGGAGCGCCAAGCGTCGCGGTCCTTACATACTTCTTTCGCTTCCTCAAATCTCACAATTCTCCTCACACATTTTCGCCTAGGTATGCGAGTGCTTTTGACATTTTGATCTTCATAAGTCAGCTTTGATCTTTCTTGGCTTTTTTTACCACTCACTTTTGCTTTATAGATTTTCTTCGTCAGTCTTACATCACTCATTTTTTCCATGTGCCCAAATCATCTTAGCATTCCTTTCTTCATTTTTACAATAATACTGTCGTGCAACCCTGTCAAAAGCAAAAAGATGTACAGATGAAATGTGAAATATGGGTAATTGGAAAATATCTAGAACAAATGAATAAAACTGTATCTGGGTAGTGCGTTTTCGAGGGATAGAATATATGAGTTGGACGTAGAGAGATGGATAGCTGTAATAAAGTAAACGGTGCTCTTGTCTCATTAGTAGGCAAAATTAGTAGGCCAAAATGGCCAATCAAAATGTGGTGTTCGTGCCAACTTTATTTTACGATAGTGGGACCTAGAAAGTAAGATAATATAGTAAAAATGCGATCTCTTAGAAATAAATCACCTTCGCGGACCAGATCAGCAATGAAGAGACACGAAGTACGATAAGGCTAGATGACAGTGTTATTATAAAAATAAAGAAAGGAATATTTAATTGGTTCAGTCACATAGAAAGAAAGAGCGATGAAATATTAACGAAGAAAATCTACACGCTGAAAGTGAGTGGTAGCGGACCCCAAGTAAGACAAAGGCTGACTTATGAAGATCAAATAGCTAGTGTTAATTGACTGAAATGGCAAAAGTACTTGTGTACCAAAGCCAGTGTGTGAGAAGAAGATCGAGGAGGCAAAAGAAGT
Organism: Zeuzera pyrina; assembly: GCA_907165235.1. NCBI lineage: Eukaryota > Metazoa > Arthropoda > Insecta > Lepidoptera > Cossidae > Zeuzera > Zeuzera pyrina. Next base: position 17,061,571 of record OU015625.1, on the reverse strand, counting down.
GGATAAATACCACAGTGATTAACGCTCCATCCTCTCTTACTGCCCCATTAAGCGTGAGGATATGTATACGTGTGTGTATGAAAATGAGAGTGTATCCTTTGGCAGTAAAATTATATTGCCTCAGGCGACGTACACTGAATCCCTCGCTGCGCCAGGATTATGTTTTAGAATCCTTTGCCACGCTCAGGATTATATTCTTATAATACAATCTTTCACTTTACTTTGAATCAAAATAGCACCTTGTCGTAAAAATTACTATTATTTTATTCCTTTGTTATTCAATCTACTATTGAGTTAGATTTGCCAATATGGAACCATCAGTTATTATGAGGTTTAGCTTATCATCTGCAATACATGTTCCTTACAAGAAATCTTTCTTGACTCTCGCCTTTAGCAGTCTTTTACGGCCTATACGAGTACATAAAACTGCAGCAGTAGAATATTCTACATTTTTATTGCCCTCTTAGTTCAACATGGAAGAAACATATCAGATATAACATTGAAAAGGTTCAGTATGGGGAACTTTAAAACCAAGATATAGAGTAACATGTTCTAAGCAATCATGTTGTAAATATTCGATATAAGATTAACAGCATTCAAAGAATTTCAAGAAATCTCATGCACGACTCGAGAATCGAGCCCCGTCGCTTTTCTTGAAAAAAATCGCAAGTTAATTGATGAATAGCTTGTAAATAATGATAATTGTTACTCTGAGTCCCTGTATCTACATTTAAAATAAAATACTCTATAAAAATAATAATACTATGCATAAAATAAAATGCTTACATTTCAATTTAATCGAGTTACACTTAGAAAAATGTAGTACTTCTTTGAAATGGAACAGGAATAACACAAAATAATAAAATAAGCCACCGGCATTCTCCACAGCGTTACGACTTCTGATGACCTGTCATTCAAAACGGATTACAATAGCGTCCCGTTCGCTGTCCCTTTTGTACTCGTGGCACCATCATAAAAAACAGGCATTACACTTAGAATCACAATAATCTGGTTTATTTATGGACTCTTTGGTACGTATGGAAGTTGAACTAACCACCACGTAGTAAAGTTCGGAACAACTGGGGGTATTACTTCCATTTGCCGAATAGCTTAATCTATTAAACTTTTTCTAAATCGACTTCAAGGGCCCCCAGTACGTTGTGGGGAATAGTGCAACCCGCCAGATACGGCTAGGTTACAAACGATGTAATTGTTTAGAAATAATTCATAAATCTATTATGAAATGCGACGTCACCATAAAACCAATGTGGCGGACGAATCAAAATATAAACCATTTATTTTGTTTGGAATTCTTTTTAACGCATAAAATGATAGATACATATACTTCATCCTATTGCAGTTATACATACATATATCTTAGAACGGCATAAGAATATCCTTTTGTAAACAAAAGTAAGAAGGTTGTCCGTTACCTTTTCATTTCCAGGCATTTTACATTAACTTCATTTGGAATATTTTTTTTGCTTTGTGATTTGCCTTAGTGTAGTCAAATGAGCGCCTTTTGTTATTTCCACCGACATATACATTTTAATATTTTGAAATTATCAATGAAATACGTATTTACTAATATTATATTACAAATTTTTAATAATTAGCTACAATAGTAAGATAGTTTTTAATACAAAATGTGATATAAAAACTCTTAGTAAAATTTTAAATAGGAGCTGCACTTTCGATATTTCGTATGAAATCTAAAACATTCGACAAATTGAAATAGGGAGCTTCGTGATTAATTCTACGCTAATTCAGTAAATGAAATTATTCAAAGAAGAGTAATAATATTATAACATAATTTTGTACACTTCCAAATTCAAATAAACACATGACTAAGTTGACGCAGTGATAAATAATAATTAATCTACATAGTTACATACAAACCCCACACAACCCTATACAAGTGATAGCGCGCTAGCATACGAAAAAAACGAAAAAACGCTTATTTTAGTTTTAATTAAAAACTATAATTAATTTTAAAAAATCCAACTGGCACTTCGAAGTGTGTTCTGATCATAAACCTGGTATATACTGGCGTATAGACGTGCAACAAGTGCGAGTGAGAATGCAGTTTTTTATGATGGTGCCACGAGTACAAAAGGGACAGCGAACGGGACGCTATTGTAATCCGTTTTGAATGACAGGTCATCAGAAGTCGTAACGCTGTGGAGAATGCCGGTGGCTTATTTTATTATTTTGTGTTATTCCTGTTCCATTTCAAAGAAGTACTACATTTTTCAGTAATGGTTACGTGTTCTGTATGTCATTGTGATAATACAGACCGTTAAAATTTCCAATGCGTCGCCTTAAAAAATAATATTATCTTGAGTGTCAAAATACCGCCGCGTGTGCACACGAGTAAAAATATTAATATCGTTCAAAATTAAACACAATTAAAGTACAAGAAAACATTGACATATTGACATTATACATATTGCCATGAACTATCCACATGATTTAGTCAAATGAATTCAAGTTCATAGATTAAATTCTTCATGGTTAGTCAAAGTCGTTTGGAGAAATAATAAAGTGATAAATTACTCTCCTTCTAGCTTTGCTGTAATTGGGTAAAAAGTTACACAGTGGTTCCATATATAAGTTTTAATGAGAATAAATATTAAATTATTACAAATAATTTAGTATTAGATAATTTATCTACTTATCGAACGACTTTGAATTAACATATTATTTTATATTGCAGTGTTACAACGGGCGGGAGCTCAGCACAGTGAGCGAATCACCGAGTGGCAACGGACACTGGGGGAATTCATGGCGCCTGCAAAACAACCAACCCTCGGACTCCATTGGCTCTCCGCGAAGTATTTCCAATTCAAGTCTTCGAGAAATCGACGAAGAACTTACCGGAGAAGAGCTTGCCACTTATATGTACCAAGTTAACTGTGATATAGGAGGACTTACCTGAGACACATCTGTTTAGAGAAAAGTGGTGAAACAAAGTATATACAAAAAGGCCTCTTACGGTCTATAGAGAGTAATGGCGGCCTAAAAAAGAATAATGTGATGTATTTGAAAATGCATTTCGTGAGTGATTTATAAATACTCCATGAACTATTTTAGTACCTACTTTATTATTGTAATATATATCGATGTGTATATATTTGTAAAACAAGTATATTAGGATATACATACATGTTGCATTGTTTATCATATAAGTGGGTACAACTTCAGACGAAGACTGTTTCTTCCTAAGTTAGTTGATATTAAAAACTACATAAGTTGCATATAATTATAACAATAGGATAAGGTCCAGCGAATACTTCAAAAAACTTAAGAATCATAAATTTTTTAGAGGACCAAAAAAAGTTCAATTGTTGCACTTTACTACGACCTAAGTAGTTAGGTTTTTATTAAAACGGAAATGTTGCAGCGGTTTTTATTAAAACGGAAATGTTGCAGCGGTAGTTTTTAACAGATAAACTATGAAGATCGAGATAATTGATGTGCTAGTGGGAGTAGATTACGCCTAGTTTAGTTACGTATGTCTACACATGCTTGAGATATCTGTGGCTTAAGGATCGTTTATTAGTTAGTACACATGCAGTAGTTTATTTTACATACAAACACACTTATGTATATTTTCGCGCCATATACTTTTTAGGGCAGACTGTCTACCTTGAGTTTTTGGACTTACAAATGATAAAACTAAGCCACGTACAATGTGAGACAGGTTGTTTTCCATCGTCTAAGTATAATAACTACAAGTCCCTTATATATCCCTATCCCTTGGCTAACTTTTCGCCCTATGTGAGATTTTCTATGTTTTTATTTCACTCCTACACCGACATGACAGTTGTTTATTTTTATTGATTTATTAACAATAATCTTATTATATAATAATTACCTATTTTTTCATATCAGTAGGGATATTCACATTGCTAATGTCTACTAAATTTTTGACTACGTTCTCTTCCGTTCCTGACTAATCGTTTTGATGTTATTTACACAGTGTGTTTATCTTATTTTATCAGTTTCGTACTACGTTTAATTGAAATTGTCTCCATTTCTTGTGAATAATTTTCTTGTATACTCAAAGCAATGTTATTTTTCTACAAAATTGATGTTATGAATCATTTCAAATAAATTTTTATCTTTATCTTATTATAACTATTTCATATTTTAATGCAGACATTATTTGTCAGAAGCTAAGGAAGACCAAGGTTGGCTTACGAAGATCAAATTGCCAGAGTTTATGCTGACAGAAATGTCAAAAGCACCCGCATATCTAGGCGAAAATGCGTGAGGAGAATGATGAAATTCGAAGAGGCGAAAGAAGTATGTAAGGACCGTGAAGCTTGGCGCCCTGTTCTCTCTAACTACCCCGTTAGGGATACAGCGTGAAGATATTATATATGTATGTATTATTTGTCTGGTTAAAGTAATTTTTATTTAGTAGTTAATTTTTATATCGGAAAAGGTCAATCTGTAAAGGATGTGACATAAATATTTTATACGGTAAACATTGATCAAAAAAGGTTGTGATTCCAAGAATACATTCAATAACTTTTTGTTTCATGTCACTGGAAATACTAAAAAGTATTTCAAATATAAATGTTTTTCGTGAAGATATGTACTTATATATGTATGTTATGTATTTCATTCTTTTTTTTACAATCAATAATTATAAAGCTTAAAGCGATTCCTTTTGTTACGATTTTTAACATAGAAAGACACAAAAAAAACCGGAAACCCTGTTTATATCTGTGAATATTACGGAAAATGAGTAGAGTAACCTATTTTTATTTTACAATATAATGAAGAAAGCTTTAGATTTGACATTTATTCTATAATATGATAAAGGTAGATTGTGTACAACTTTGATATTAAATGATTTCTAATATTATGTCGATATCTATTAAAATGCGATCTCTTAGAAATAAATATGTGCGGTGTCACCCGCGACAACAAAATAAGCAATGATAAGATACTCAATATGACAACATCGGAAAACAACGTTAGGTTAAGTTGAAAAAAGGAATCGTTAGATGGTTCAAGCACACATAGAAAGAATGAGCTACAAACGATCGACGAAGAAGATCTATAGTGCGAAAGTGAGTAATAGCAGAAGCTAAGGAAAACTAAGGTTTATTTATGACGATCATATAGCGAGAATGCTAGCTAATGAAAATGTCAAAAGCACTCTCATACCTAGATGAGAATTTGTATGTATGTAGATATTATCTAGCCAGAGAAAATAAAGTTTCAACTATTTTATTTCTTATATCTGTTGTACTACAGTTATTACTACTTAAATTGCTTCTAAACTCCACTATTATAACTTTTATCTATAGACATAAAAGTTAAACGTTAATGGAACGTTGTAGATTCAACATCAATATGAATTAATTGTGCTGGAAGTTGTTGAAATTTTTAATTATTTTAACTTCTTGTTATCTCTTGTTAATAATTTTGTACAACACCTATCAGGTTCTTTCGTTTTTAAAGCTTTTAACTTACATTTATGAAGCTCTTCTTATCTCATGTTTATTTTCAAAATAAATACGTTATTGGGATTCAAATTCGGTATTTTTTAAATATATACGTCATGTAATTACTTTGTACATATATGTTTCAAAGCTATCTTCTGCCTAAAGCTTCAAAAATGTTGATCGACGCGTTTCGCCTCTCAACTAAGCCTCCTCAGGAATGCCAGAAATCAGACTCAGTCAGCTATCGTTTTGTGTTGGATAGCAACAAGTTCGAAGCTTTTTGCGGAAGACAAAAAAAATCCAACACCAAAAATGCTGGATAGCTGTTAACTAACTTTGGAATTTCGTTGAGAGGCGTAATATGTGTCAATTAAAAATCGACAAAAGACAAGTTAATAACTTGAGACGGGTTTCCGCGAAGTGACGTCTGAGTCTTATACAAAAATGATGTTCATTGTGATTTTATAATACAAAACAACGCAATAAAACTAAATTAAATAATGTTGAAATAAAAATATTAGGGAACGGTTTGAAAGCAAAAATTTAAAATAGGTATCACTTTTGATTTTTTATGTGTCTAAAATAATGTGACATTATTTTAAATAAACTGTTCACATTTTTACTTTATGTAACTTGTATTATCAGATATTTAGAATATATTTTTTTCTCATTCAACAATGTTATCACTAGATCAATCGTAAAATTCATTTAATTCATGACAAAAATAGACAAATAAAATTATAAGACTAAGAGGAGTTTAGAATATGTTCAATGTCAATCAAATGGAAAAAAAGAAAACCGTGTCTTCTTTCATTCAATTCGGTATTCTTAGCTCAAGCCCGACTCACATCAAACGCATATTGGGCCGGTTTTTATTACTTTTTATTTTACCTCTCACTATAATCACACCAAGTCTGACAACTGTGCGTTTTTACGATAGAGAAGAAATAAAATTCGCTAAAAGAACACGTTTCGCGTACAAGAACCCACCTGAATTTTTACCTTCTTGTTGTTTTTCTATTATTTTTTAAGATGTTCGCCATAATGACACATTCCGTAATAAATTCAACCGGCTTATTATTACGGTTCAAAAGATACAGTCCTTTAGAGGTAGGACAGACAGACGGACGGACGACATAGGCTTAGTAATAGCTAATAGAGTCCCGTTGACACTTTTTGGGTACGGAACCTTAAAGGTGGTATTAAATGGGACTAAAAATATTTTTATTTTAGACTGGAATGTTCTGTTGTTCATATTTTGGCCGCCGAACAATTCATGATTTATGACAAAAGTTAATTTTAATCACAAATACGTAATTATTTATAAGTTAAATTATATGGGGGTAGATGCTGTGCAACGTCGGTGTAATGGCAATTGTCGTCGAACGCCTTGTTTTTCCAAGTGCAGCCTATGTGTTGGAATTTTTCCTGTGATGCTATGTGAGTCCTTACGTCAATTCTGAATTTAATGTCTAACTTTAATTCATTGTTTTATTACTGTGACGTTACATGTGACTACGTACTATCTTCTACTTTGTGTAAATAAGTAAGTGATGGTTGTTGTCAGAGCTCTTAAACAAGTTTGTAGGTGAGAGATCAGGAGTAGTTATAATGACTCGTAGGAGAATACTCGCGTGGTATTTAACTTCATTGAGATAACTAAGTTAACTATTACAGTTAGGAGTACCTCGCGTCAGTAATTACATAACAGCATAGCACAAACTTTTCATAAAACGATGTTAAAGAGCTTCTATTAAAATATTTGTACAATGCTGTGTTCATTTAACAGATGAACTATCTCTTGTCTGCAATTCTATAGAATGTTCACTCATTTCGACATTCCCATTGTAAAAATATTATATCTGATGGACATAAGTAAATCTAATTTATCAAACTTAGATAAACTTATTCATATTTTTTCAGTGTACGTTATACAATGAAGTACTTTGTTTTTCTAACTTTCGAGCGAAGTCGTAGGGAGAGCATTTTGACTATATATGTTACACTTATACTCATTTAATAAAGGCGGTCCGGTCCGGCTTTTCTTGCACAGACTTTTTTAAAAATAAATTGCATTGGTAATTTAATAAATAAAATATGTAGGACTGTAGGCTTTAAAAGTATGATCCCTATCTCGAGGATAGTTTATCTTGCTCCTTGTAATGGAATTCCTTCAATTTAATATTTAAGTTTTTTCCGTGCATGAATCTGTGCTAATATTTTAAAGAGGTAAACTTTATTTGTTTGTATGTAATGGATAAACTCAAAAACTACTCAACCGATTTCAAAAATTCTTTCACCTATAGAATGCTACAATATCAGCGAATAACATGAGCTGTATTTTATTTTCAAAAAAATTTCTACCCGCGCGAAGCCGGGGTGGGTCGCTAGTTAAAGATTTTATAAGTAATTAATATGAATTGATAGCATTTAGCGCACTTTCTGTTGTTTGGTGATGTTCGTGGCGAAAGCAAAACTAAGCTTTTCAAATGGTGCTCAGCCCAAGAGGATACATCTGTTTATTTCGTTCATCTGGTTTCCCTTTCCCATCCTCAACTATTAACCCAAGTACACATATTTGCTACGCATTCCAAAGATGTTTCTCCCACTGTGACCAACACTGCTCTGATTGTATCGTTTTTATCTTCGCCTTGATCAGATTCATCTCGAGATCAATTCTCAGGTATTCATAGTGGATTTTTTTAAACATTGCCTGTAGTTCTCGTGCGTCACTGGCAACTCAAAATTAACATCATCAGAAATCGAAGATTGTTAAGTCTTCTTGCTTGTCTCGTCTTGTTTCGTCCCTCATATGTTATATTAGGCACATAGTCCGATCCTACATTGAAAATTTTGGCTGATTTGTACTGGAAGGTTTTAGAGCAATTGGTGAATACAAGTTATGAGCTCTTCTATTATTTGTAGACTTTTGCCCTGTCATGCCCTTGATCTATTATGTGCGTCTTTGTCAGGAAAATATTCCAAGTATGTCAATTGAAAATGATACTATGAATATGTATTCTATGTAGTCCACTATACATAGTTCCAGTTTAATTTTATGTATAATAATTCAACACTGAAATTACATTCTGCATAAAATTAATAATGTTAGTTAATATTAATTACTTAATTAGGTAGTAAGGCTATAATATATCTATATACGTATAAGCTTTAGATAATTATAATGTACATCTTTCCATTTCTTGTTTTTGTATTTGAATTGTTGTGAAAATAAATAAGAAGTATAAAGGTGAAATGTTTTAGTTGTGAAATAAGTGCAGGGTTATAATTTTTCCCATAGACATGATTGTGTTGGACACAAACCTGGAATCTAGGGATCTTACAGTCATTTTATTGTGATTGTCAATACCGTCTTTTCATATTATGGTTAATTATTGAATTGTTATCTAAGATCGTCATGGTCATACTTTTTATAAAAAATAAAGTGTTTAAAAATACCTTGTAAAAGATTACTTTATTTTATGAGATATTTGGTGTTATGTATTTCTATGTATTACGATATGATGTATTATAATATATAACTACATAACATACGACTTTCATAAGAAATAGAGTATTTCGTGCTTGAATGACATAAATATATCCAACAATGAAGCAAATCGTCAAGAGGGGTAACTTCGCGAGTTCTTCCTTGTCTGCTTCTTACATTAGATTACACATATTATAACGCAGGTACCTATCTATGTCGTGTAAATCGAAATATATGTAAATAACTAAATATAGAGTGACTATACTTATAACTGCTGGTGCGTATGCAAATTAAAATTACTGATGTCGTTGTTATATATCTAAACTGTTATTGTTTTTGGAATAAATAGGTAGTATACATATAATTAATATTTGAAGAATTATATTTTGATTACAATCATAAAGATGTGAATGGAAACAGTGATAATTTGAATAATCGATACAACAATTGTCTTAAATGGTGTTTTATAATTAAAATTTAAAAAAAATAATGTTTTTTTATCTAAAGGCGTATGCACATGACGACTTTTTCACGATATAGGCCTCTCACGGTAAATACACGTTCTTCCTGTATGTATTGATTTTAATTTATACTTATCGTACCTAAATACTAATTTAAGCAAGTGTGATTGATCACCCATTTGGCAAAGGTATAATTTTTATTACTTTGAAGTTGGTGTACATTCTAACACTCTTTAAATAGATATTCCTAACTATTTTTGTATTAACAGGTTCAATCACACAAATTATAAGCTGTCGAAATTCATATTACAACAAAATAGAATTGTGACACGGGTTGACTGATGTTACAATTTCTATTTTGTATTTAGGTAAGTAGGTACATACATACGTCTCGGTAATGTCTGCGTGATGTGCGACTGACACCCAGGTGTTTTCAGTTAAGTGAGATAAAATTCTTGTATTCCCTCCTCGCTTTCGCCATAAGAAGAAAGGTAAGTATGTTATCCAAAGGACGAGTATATATGTACTCGCTGCCATCAAACAGTACTATTGACTCTACATGGGATTTTTCAAATGCCATATGAATTCCAGTATTCGTATTATGCAGTATAATACAGTAAAATACTGCTGTGGATATTATTTCAACAAAAATATACATGTGCTTTTCATAATTTCAATACCTATATTATTTACGTTGTTATGCAGTCAGGTCGATGGTAACTCGGCAAAATTTAATAATAAAACTTATATTGAAAATTAAAAAACCCCGACTCAAAAAAAACCTCTAAAAAGTAAAAAAATGATACGTACTGTTGGCACTTCAAGTTTATGATAAATTGTAACGTAAATAGTAGTCGACGATGCTTGGATATATACGTATTACTACTACTATAATTACGTTACAACTTTTATCATAAATTTAAAGAGCCAATATTTAACATATTATTTTTTTACTTTTTTAGTTTTTTTTCAAGTCGGGGGTTTTTCAAAACTTTAATTTAAGGTTTATTTTATACTTTTTAAACACGCTATGTTCGACACTATCTGCACAATCACACAAATACTTTCCGGGACAATACACGAAATTGCGACTCGAGATCTTGTCGAGATCTGCGTATTCTGACAATAGTTGTCGGCTCCATCATCAGACCCCGATCGCCAACTATCTATAATCTATTAATTGAGACAATTCCAATGAGCTCAAACACGATACCTCTGGTGTAAGTTGGTGAGGAGTGGGGTATCCAGATAATGTTGTAGCATCAGATCAAAGTTACCATGTTATGGTTATATCACTGAAGTCACAGGATACTACATTTCGAATCGTTCAGATCAGTAGAAGTAGCTCACATCCCTTCAATAACTTGAAAAGAGCTGATGATCTTCAAACGGTTCAAACGGATTTTTTTGAATCTTAGCTAAGAACACTCGATTAAGTCACCTTTCAAACAAAAAAAAACTAAGTCAAAATCGGTTCATTGTTTAGGTGCTACGGTGCCACAGACAAACCCACAGATACACAGACAGATACACAGACACACAAGAACACATACACACGTTAAACTTATAAGACCCCTCTTTTTGCGTCGGGGCTTAAAAATAAAGAAATGTATACATACGTAAATGCTTAACATTAAAAGTTCTTGAGTTGTTTTATAATTTATATCACTACCGGTAGACAATCACAATCGTTCAAGAAAATTCCTTCCTACGCAAAATACAAAGTAGGAACGTAAACAAATAAAAACATAAATATTCACGCTTCCTCTTTTATATCTATTCGCATTCCAGTGGACTGGATATTGTATAAAGGGATTATTACTATCGAAGACAGGATATCTACTTCGTACATACACACTTTCTTGAATTTAGACGAGACACAAAAAGATTTCAAAAGGAAATCTTAATATTTGCAAAATTGTTGCATAATAGGTATAATTAAAAAAACCTGATGAGAGGGTAAGAATTTAGATAATTTGGAGACGTCAATACTTTCAATGTGTTGAAAAATATAAAAAAATTCGGACGTAATAATATTTAGTGTATTATTGTTTTTAGTATTGAAATGGTTTTATATTACTTGATATGCATAGTAGTATGTTACCTATACTTATCTCCCACGTTCCGTAGCCGAACCGTTTTAATTTCGTCCTGTTCGTCTATTTGTTTTCATAGCCATTTTATTCGAAGACTATTGACACTTTATAGATACAGTTTGAAAAGTACTAAGTAAGCGTATTCTGTGAACTGCTATACAATAGCATAGTTAAATTTCGAAAGATTAAAATAATATTTTTTGGGGTGGCACTCTATTTGTGTAACTGAGTGATGAAAAAAAATCCTGTGCGTGTGGGATATCTTTAGATATGTCTTCAAATATAATGTCCGATGATGTTTTAAAGTGACTTTTTCATTCAAGAGGGCGCTCACATTTTTTGAGCTTTAAACCAAAAATAAATACTTTTTCAAGTCGTAGAACTCTGCCATTTGTAGAATATTTCAATGGACAATCATACGTTAGACTTTGTTTGATACAATAATTAATGTAAATATTTTAAAAAATAGCAATTCTTCGACATCCGATGTCGAGCAAACGTAAAATATTGTGTTTTCCCTATGCCCGTGTATTAAACAGGCAGCACGTAAAAATCCGTAAACACTTCAAAAAGTGTTTTCCCTCTAACTTTTCAAGTGTTGGACGGAAAATTCTGAAAAAATTATTTGGAACAACATTTTTTTGTCGTTTAACTTACGTCAGAAGTCCTTAACCAGGATTAAATATCTAGCAATTGTGCAGCGCTTTTATAAACTTTTACATTTCATAAGGATTTGAAAATACATAAAAACTCACGTATGAAATACCTACATATATTTATTTTACGTGAAAAATTTTTACAATATGAACCTTCAAGGAGCTGTTTTTATTGTAATTGTATTACTTATTAGTGCTCAACAAGTGATTCAATATTAAATGTGTAATACATTTAAAGAATATTGAAAACTTTTTACTAGTCGCAATTTATTCTCTGGTGTTACTATCGGCTACCTTAACTATCATGTACAATAAGCGAGTCGCGCTTACACCGAAATAAGAATCCATTAAATCATTTCAATATCACAAACATGTCTAGAATACGTGAACGAAATTGTATATCCGGGGAGTGCGTTTTCGAGGGATGGAAGATGTTAGTTGGGTATGGAGAGACGCGTAGCACCTGACAATAAAGTAAACGGCGCTCTGGCCGCATTAATAGGCAGTGTGAATCTCACCAACTCAGCCAAAATGGCCATACATAATGCGGTGTTGATTCCAGGGACTGAGTCTTCCCTGCTAGCTGCAACCTCATGATATCACCACAGCGCCGACCACACCCGCTGCCGTACTTCTCGGGGTCGTATGGACGGACAACCCGAGCCCTCACTACGATCGACGCAACCTCGAACATCCCTTTAGACGCTTTTACGACGGATGGGGAACACCGTAATCTTATTCTCTGGCCCAGGCTACAGGGCTGTCCACAAAATAATACCTGAGTCAATGCAAATTATAAACTGTAATAATCCAATTATCACGTTCCTTTTGTGTACTTACAAAGATTTAAAATTGCCCCACGTTAAGCTCCGCTCTCTGCTGAAACACTTTTACGTCTTTAAGCTTTAGCTTAAGCGTTTTCACACAGATTCAGTGGATTCAAGCAACCTATTAGGAATTGGTTAGAATTTTATGGCTTACATTGCTACGTGTAAGTATGTACATTAAGTTTTATAGGGACGGTGTTAATATTGTTACTCAACGTTCAGTTTAAGGCAGGTAGGTGAATATACAGTATGTGAACAACTGAAATTGAAACAAATGGCTCAACTGATGTTTGAGCCATTTTTAGAAATAAGTATTACGGCAGGTTTTATTTAAAGTAAAATAATATTACTTTTAATTAACTACCGATGATTATTTTGTAGTAAGTGCAGCGATCCTGATGTACATCTTCCGTTTCTAGGATTCTCATTATTTTCTTCAGATATTTACATCAAGGGGTGCTTTTGTTTTTAATGGTCTTAATAAATAACTAGTATACCAGGCCGCTTTACTGGAACTATGTACGTTTTAAGCCAAAGTCTTTAGGTATGCAACCTTTTTTATTTATAAGAAAACATACGTGTAGAACTGCAGACTTATAAATAGCTATAGAAGTATTGATAGAACTAGCATGAGTTGTTATTGTGTTGAGAGTAGGGTCAGTGAGGGGCAGATATACTTTACATACTGTGTATAAATGATATAACTACTAGTTATAGCTTAGTATACTCACGTATCTTGGTAAATTAAGGTCACGATCCAATAGCAATAAAAGAAAAAAGCTAGTTGCGTCCTTGCTCCTATCTTAAGGTGATAGCGAATGGAGGCAGTAAAGCAGTTCTATTTCTATCGGCAATGTAAAGCGAAACGTGTAAGTTATTTATGAAAATACCTATGAAATAAAACATAACTTGTGTTACTGAAAAGACACCTTAATGCTTCAAATAAATTAATTTGTATTTCGATGTTTCAATTTTCCTAACAAGATTCCATAAAAGAGATGACTAGAAACATTTCAGATTATCATATTACAATGAGATAATTGGGAATATTCACTTTGTACCAATTTATTCCCAGTTCTTTAACAACGTGATTGGTGTTTATTCTGATAGCTCTAAGATACACTAAAACCTGATACAGTAAAAACAAATTCTAATTTTTAATTAATCCAAAAGATACTCCAATCAAGCTTTAAGATTAAATACATTTGTAAAAATACTATATTAAAAACAATAATGGATCAAATTATACTTTTATTATATCTAATATTATGGTTGTTATTTTTAACGACAAAATTTTACCTATATGTTTTCGAGAGATGGAAGACGTGAGTTCGATGTGGAGATGTGCGTAACAGATGGTAATAACGTTAATGGTACTCTAACGCTAATGGGTTGTGTATATATATTAAAGTTGTCATTTTAGCACCTAGTCGTACCCGCAACTTCACATGTTTGGGTTTTAGAATATTGTTGGACAGAAGTTTTTAGTCTGAACTCTTTTTATTTTATTCCCGCAATAAATTTTTTTTCATTTGCAAATTTCAGCAATATATCTATAGAACTATTCGGGTAATGCCTGCAAAAATATTTTCTATGTTGATAGCAAAGTCAAAGTGAAATCAATTTATTCAACTAAGCCCAATTACAAGGTGTTTTTGACCGTCAACTCACTTTAGATCCGTTCGAAAAGAAAACAAAAGAAGAACCGACAAGGAACTCAGTTAGTTATCATTTTTTCAACATCATTTTACAAAAGGTTTATTAAAATACAATGTTCAGAATACATTATAAGCAGTATATGCATGTGCAGAGAAGATTTTTTCCAGACTATTGTTTTGTCTTCAACGAAATCCTTTATTTATAATATGATTGTTTTTTGTCTAATCAATGTGCGTTTTATAATCGATCTAAGTCTTTTTTTCTGTTAATTGAGCGACTTCTTGAGGAACTTTATTATAAATACGAAAGCAATTACCCAAAAATGAAACATTTGACTTATGTAATTTAAATTTTGGAGTAACCAATTTATTATGACGTCGAGTTTCCATACTATTTGTATCGCCTTTCTTGTTAAACAGATTTATATTTCTCCTCGTATACATAATACCCTAATATCAAAGATGTATAAAGATGGCAGGTGAGTACATCAATGTCTTTAAAACGATCTCTTAGAGATTATCGTGCATTCATACTGTGGATGGCACGTATTGTTGCTCTTCTTGTAAAATAAAAATAGAGTTAACATACGCTGCTGATCACAACAGCAGGAAGCCATAGGACATTAGGCTATAAAAATATGCGAAGCATACTAGCCTAGCCGTATCCACATCCGTCAATTGCCTAATGCGTCTGATGGCATATATCGCGGAACCGAGCTTAATAGCCAAAGCCCCGATTTGGTCCGCCCACAGTAACATATTATCTACTGTTAAACTAAGAAAAGTGGCTGACATAACCAATTTTAAATGTTTCCCACCCGGTTCTATTTTATCATGGATTCTGGGTGCATTAGAAAGGGAAAATTTAATATATTTGGTTTTTTGTGCATTCAGTAATAATTATTAGCAGCAAACAATCTTGAAACGTCTGTTAAGATCCTCTTTACCCAATGTCTAGGGTCTTTTTGTCTAGTTTAAATATAATATTTAAATATAACAATGAAGTGCCATGAGCAAATAATACTGTTTAAACGGGAAATACTGTTTACATGAGCATAAATGGGAGATCATTAATATAAACCAAAAACAGTAAAGATCCCAAAATTGATCCTTGGGGAACGCCCATTTTAATTTTAAACCGATAGACAAAACCCCATTCACGCTCACTTTATGCTCCCGGTCAGACAAATACGAGATCACGAAATCGAGAGCATTGCCACGTATTCCATAGTATTTAAGCTTGCAAATTAAGGTTTCGTAGCTGGCACAATAAAAAGTTTTGGAAAGACCACAAAAACACCAATGGCATCCTGGGATATCTCCCAAGCCTGAAGTACAATTATGATCAAATTTGCTCCCGCATGAGTTGTTGACCGCCCTGTCGTGAACCCATACTGTTGATTGGGAAATAACTCGTGAATGTTAAAATGTGCCAGCATTTGGTTGAGTAATATTTTATCGAATATTTTACTCAACGCTGGCAATATTGATACCGGGCGATAATTTGTTGGTTTTAACAACCTGATTTGATGAAGTTTATAATTCATTGCGATTTCTTTTTACTCAACTACACCAAAAAGTAATGTAGAGTTCAAAAGTATTTAAAAAATAAATAAATGTTATTATTAATATTATATCCTCAGATGCCTAAATAAATAATAAATAATATATCAGAGTTACGTTGTTTTTGTATTTCATGTACAAACATGATCTTGTTACAATTTTGTTTAGTTTATGTATATATTACCTTCAAGTTGTATTCTTTCGTCAGAGAACACGGAACACCGAGCAACGCATTCCTTATATAGCTCTTTCGCATCCTCAAATATAAATTCATATTGTGGTGCTGATATATAACCGAATAAAAGTAAGCTTAATGCAGTGAAAATGTGCTTTCTTTGAAATATGCGGTGGCATCTTAATTGCATAATATCGTACAGCGTAACAGTTACCTCTTAATAACTTTGTTTGATGTATTTTATATTATGTTATATTATATTAGTATGTAAGCACCGCGATGCTCGTTATTCCATCCTCTCTAACTACCTCGTTAGGGATAAGGCGTGAAGATATATATGTATATTAAGTTATTAATAGCATAACTGTACCGCAAGTACCTTTTCTCGCAAATGAGATAAGAAGGCGCTCATTCTCTATCATAAGGGGTGCGTGGTTGCGGATAGATGGAAGTATATTGATAGTTTGCTGCACAACTCACATTTACATATATTCGCAGAGTCAATTCATTAATTATTAATTGTTAAATTAATATAAGTTTTAAAACGTGAAGAAAATCTAGAACAGAAGTTTAATGAAATATGTAAAATAAATGAATACAGAAATTTGTATTTTTAAAAGGCCCAATAAATGTTATTATTATTATTTTTCTTCAAAAGTTTATGTGAATACTTAATATCATGTACAGATTTTCCGAAGATACTTTTTTGCGGTTTGAACGAAGCATTCGCTCATGTAAGCTAATGCCTATTACCACAAGGTAATCGATTTCCATCCAAATTCAGGCACAGGCGGATTGCCGGTATCAACGTTTCTAATACGTACCTAATCTTTTATTGTTCAAATAAGGCTACTGCTCACTAAACTGTTACCTCACTATTTGTGGACAAAGTAAACATCTAAGATTTACTTTCATTGGATTAACTTTGTTCATATCGATATCCTGAATCTTGAAGACTTAAAGAATAATTAGATATTACGCTATTACGTAAGCATTTATTAATATAGAGAATGTATTTTATTGCTTTTGAAAGTTCAAGGGTCCAGGGTATCGCTGAATCTTTTGTAATTTTTGGACATCTATTTCCGAACTTAGATCTAATTGTATAATTTTCGTTGAGTGTAATTAATTTGACATTATAATATACGAAAAATAGACGATAAACATTAAACAGATACTTTTTAAATTGGGAAAAATGCCGGAATGTAATAACTAAAGATGCGTAGTTGACTTTTTTATTATTGACGAAACGCAGTCGTTTCTCTTGTGTCGTCAACTATATGAAGAACAAATTAACTTTTTCAACTACTTGTAGGAAAACTGTGAAATATGGATAAATGGAACACGTCTAAAACAGAGTAATTAAAATGTTCATTGGAGAAGCTTGTAAATAGCTAAGCATCAAGTTTAGCGAAAAAATATTTTAATTTAATTTGCCACACAAAATTACAGAATCAAGAAATAACCAATAGTAAGTACATACCTGGCGATTCTTGATTGCCGACCTTCTGGTGAACTTTTTATGAAAATAAGCAATGATGACTATTATTAGCGAAGGGCACCTCCAGCCACATACAAAGCGATGACAGCGTAAAAAACTTCATAATTTGATTTTATCTTTTTAATAGTTCTTATTTTTCTTTGCGGCCATTGCGCGAAAAGGTTGATAATGCGCGTGATATTGAGTCCAGCTATCAGGACTGGTTCACAATTTAAGCGAAGGAAAAAACAATAAAAGGAGTCAAACCATACTCCCCGCCTTGGAAGTTCATAGAACTTTCAATAGAAAGTAAAAGTGAAAAAATTATAATAAATGAGACTCAAGCCACAAGGGTTAATATGAAAAGAAGAGATGATACTAACATTATGTATCATAACGCAACAAGTGTGCGGAAACCATAATCCGCATTTTAAGCGGTGTTACAATAACAATATGAATAGCGAGGTAAGTTATTATTAATTTTATGCGTACATTTTTACAGTTTATAACAGAATTACATAAAAACTAAGTTTAAAAAACCGAAATTATAAATTTGATTTATTTATTGTGTGGGTAAAGAATATAATTTAGTAACCGAGCGTTTATAATTGCCAGTAGTTTTTTAACTGTGGCAACTCGAAGTACTCCACCTGAACCAAGAAAAATTTAGATTATTACGCCTAATGGCGAACATAAGGGTGTACATTTTCGTGACCTCCGATAACTACAGTTCCTAACTCGATAGAACGTTATGAAGTTCACCATTTTTGATGCACTTGCAGCGTATACAAGTGTTCAACTCGCCACTTGTTCCAGTGAGACTGGATAAGTTGATCTAAAAGCTCTTTGCGCTTAGATAATGAAATACGTTCATCTCCTAGTTCAGATGAAGATAAATAGCGCAACTGGGTAGACATTAAAAAATGCGCAGGCGTTAATAAATCTGCAGAAATGAAATTCGATATACAAATAGTATTCGTTTTCAAGCGTTTAATAAATTTTAGAATGCAAGTAAATATTTTAAGAAGTTTGTTTCAAGATGAGATACGTTTACTTATTTCATTCGTAAGCTCATACTAATTTTTTTTTTTCGGAAAGGGCAAACGAGCAAGCGTGTCACCTGATGGAAAGTGATCACCGCCGACTATGGACACCCATAACGTTCAGGGAGTGGCAGAAATAAGCGTTTTACTGGTGTTCTTATACTCAGGAAGTATCTCACTTTCTAAAGATGAAAATTATTTATAGGCCATTCATAAGTAGGTTTACGAAGCCAGTCGGGACCATCCCATCAAAGTGAATGGGAGGCCAATTGAGAAGACAGCATACCGCGGGATAAGCAGTCGCTTTAATTTTCTTTGCCCGGCACATGATGAAATGATTTTAGAGGTCAATTTTCTTGAATCTTAGCAACGCAGTTGCTTACAAATATGGATCATTTATGGGGAGAAGAATGAATCCCCGAAAGCGCGATTGTAGAATCTGAAAACATATAAATTCCTACAATAGGAAAGCGGACAGATATTCTATCATTGACTACTTTAACTAGCTTAGAAAGTAATAAAAGCGCTACAAGTTCCAAGCGCGCTGAGGATATAATTTTAGCGGGCGAAACATTCGACTTTGCACATAAAGGTCTAACAGTAATATTTCCGTCAATATCAGTCACGTACAAATAAATACAACAACCATAACCACTGAAACTAGCATCACAGAAGGCTGCTAAATTCGCTGTGAAACCTACGTGAATACTTGTATGACGTGGAATCTTTAAAGTGGAAAGCACGGAGAAGTCTGAAACTAAAGCGCAAAGCGTTTAGTAATAATAAAGTAAATCAAAAAATAGATTCTGGAGGGGGTTTGTCCCAATCGATCTTACCCAACCAAAGTTCCTTAATTAGAATTTTGGCGTATAAGACAACGGGAGCCACCAGAACAAGCACATCAAATAAGCGAGCAACTAATGAAAGAATGGTGCGTTTCGTACATTTAATGTCGAGGTCAACCGTACTTAATGAGAATAAATCATTTGCAACTACTCAAGACAATCCTAACATTTTACAATTGTGCTTACCTGTGCAGAAAAGTTTACAAGTTGATGGTGCGGATCAGGGAGCGTACTTAGCAAAACAATTGCAATTGTTTATCCATTTGACAAGATTAAAAGAACCCATTTTAATTACCTCAACAAGATCGTGAGAAACACTCATAGCGGTTTGTTTATCGGGTGCGGAATAAATAAAATCGTTTCGAAAACTGAGTTTCCACTAATTTAGAAGTTTCAGGAAAGCGATCATTGTGATCAGAGGCTAATTTGCGCAAAGTACGCATAGCTAAAAAGGACTTAATGTAAGATCAAAGGGAACACTATTAAAATTATAAGTAAGAAAAAAAAGAAAGTTCATGACTATGAAATCGAAATATCCTTTCGATTTGTGGTGATGCTCATTTACTCCAATACGAAGAAACATTTGTTTCACATCAGATGTCATTGCGATAAGAAAAATTCTAAAGTCTAATAAAAGTAAAAACAAATCCACCTGTAGGTTAGGTCCGTCATGAGGCACGTCATTTAGAGACAATCCAGAATGCGTTTTAGCACTAGCGTCTAAGACGATGCGAACACTAGTATTTTCCTTGTCCGATCGTAACAGCCTGATGCGGTATACAGTAACCTTTATCTGTTAATTCCGAATCAGGAAATTGCGATAAGTAACCTTTTTCGATATATTCATTTATTGTTTTATTATAGTCTTCTCGTAAACCATCTACCTGATTGAATTTGCGTTCTAGCGAGAGAAAGTGACGGTGAGCCACTGTACGAGAGTTACCTTACTAGAAGGGGCTCTTGCAAAAAGGTAAGTGAACAAAATATTTAATAGGTATTTTAATAAATAACAGAAGAATCGATAATATTTTCGCATTGTAATTCGTCCGAACTAGAGACGCGTTTATAAGGCACTTCCTCTAATTCAAAGAATTTATGTAAACTAGACTCAATGTCTTTATGCGTAAGAGCAGCGAAAAAAAATGAAACTTGATGAGGTGAGCTGGCGCGGTACGGGACGTCACCCATAACCACAACCGAAATTCATAAGTAAAGCGGGCGGTGCGCGAGAACCCGAGTCCACCCTATTCCCTAGATAAATATAAGGAAATAGTTGAGCTCCAAGTACTACGTCAATCTCATCTGGAATCCAGGACAAATCTGCAAGTGGTCAGTTTTTAAGATACGACATGTCTTCGTCTATTTCTATGCAATTAGCAGGAAGTTGATCGGTAATACAATCGACTACAAGAGCATGAGTATAATATTTGTAATTAAGATTAAAGCGAGATTGAATATTAAAATTATAACCGTAAACTGGTCGCGAAGTTAACTCAATACCTTGTAAATATGAATTATTTAATTTTATAATAGGTAAATTCAAACGATGACAACATTCCAAAGTAATCAAAATACTTTGCGATCTGTTATTTATCAAACGATGAACTATTATTTTTTCATTACTAGTATTAGCATATACTTGTGCCGTTAACAATAAAATATCGGAACAAGGTTTTAACTCTGAGCTGAGTGAAACGGTAATATCACTTTTGTTTAGTTGCGCAGTGACACTACTGTGTTGTTCACTACACTGTAGCGCGGTATGGGTCGAGCTAGAAGTAGGCGTACTCGCGGCAGCGGACGCTGGATATATTGAAGTGTTACCAGGTTCAATGCGTGATCCTTGCGTATTTCGTGAACAATTACGACATTAAAACGCAATAAAGTGTGATGAGACTTTTTACAATATTTACAACTAATATTCGATTGACACCTGCCAACTGAATGTAATAAGCTAAGACAATTTACACAACTCCCTTTAGATTTGATCAGTTCAAAGCGTTTACGAGGATCACGAATATTTTTAAATCGACAGCAAAAATACAAC
Organism: Zeuzera pyrina; assembly: GCA_907165235.1. Classification (NCBI taxonomy): domain Eukaryota; kingdom Metazoa; phylum Arthropoda; class Insecta; order Lepidoptera; family Cossidae; genus Zeuzera; species Zeuzera pyrina. The sequence continues at coordinate 17,039,768 of OU015625.1, read as the reverse complement.
TTACTATGACCACTTTTGTTGCAAACAATCTGGATGTAAGAAAGTATGTGAGCGAGATTCGCTATTACTAGCAATAAATGATTTAAAAGTATTATTATTTTTGAATGAATTTGAATTGCCTTTTGCGCGCGCAGCTGTTAATAGATTATTGCTTGATCGTTTGAGAATCTATACATGGTCTTGAACAAAAGAACTTAAATCATTACAAGTGGGAATGTCTTTCTCATTGATAGAGATTTCAAAATTTTGTAAAGTCCGGGAATCAATTTTTCTCAAATCGCAATTTAAAATTATAAAATCGGTTAGATCCGGAATCTCTAACTGCTTTAGTGCAGCTAAAGATGCGGAATACTTTTCTACAAATGAATTTAAGCTGGCAGCGGTATAAGTATTTAATGTTTCATTTTAAAATATTATTTAAATACTGCACACCAAGAGTACGTTTATCCTAATAGTTTTTGATCAGACTATACCAAATAATACTGTAAGTATCAACCGTGGGTAAATACCTGCGGTCATTTTAAGTGCGCTAAATCATGCTCATTGAATATTGCACATGCTGCGAATCATTTAACTGTACATTTAAATGAACATTAGTGTGAAATATTTCGTAAAAAATGGTCAATTCCCAGTTTTGCCGTCAAAAGTGGAAAGCTAATGGCCGGTAGTTTAATAACGTTCTTGCAATTAGACGTACAAGGAGCATTCTGGGAAGCGTTACGTGAACATTTGGAAGATTTCAATAAATGATTACGAGCATATTTAATAGCGGAATACAAATCTTCAAAGGAGCTCAAACAGCTGTATTCAATTTTATGTTTGGGGTTAATTATTAAAGACAATTCATTAATATCATCGATGAGCGATTCAAATGTATTATACAATTCATTGATACTTACAGTTTCTTCTAAAAACTTCTCATTAGCGCGCGAATCAAAGGTCGAAATATTTGTCGACAAAACATGTAAGCGGTTAACTCTATCGAATATGATTTACTTTTTAGAAATAAGTAAATTCAGTTAAGATTCTAACTTTGAAGTTATATTATAAGCGGTAAATTATATGAAATTATAGCGAATATTGCATATGGCGGGCGGTTGTACATAGTGTCACTTTACCAATTAATACGTAAGATAAGAAAACAAGACATAATTAAGCATAATGTAACTGATTCTATCCGAGATCTGAAAGAAACTAGAGTGAAAAAGCTTTTAAATAGCTAAGCACCATTTGTTTAGCGAAAAAAAAATTAATTAAATTTTTTAAAATTTGCTACACAAATTACGGAATCAAGAAATAAAACAATAGTACATACCTGGCGATCCTTGATTGTCGACCTTCTGGTGAACTTTTTATGAAAATAAGCGATGCGAAACGAATATTAATAGCGAAGGGCACCTCCAGCCACATGCAAAGCGATGACAGCGAAAAAACTTCACAATTAGATTTTATCTTTTTAATAGTTCTTATTTTTCTTTGCGGCCTTTGTGCGAAAAGGTTGATAATGCGCGTGATGTCCAGAGTCCAGCCATCAGGACTGGCTGGAAGTTTCCCTCGTTCCACAATTTGTAATATGGCGAAAGGGAAAACAAAAAGAAAGGAGTCCGACCATGTATATTATTATACAGTGTGTTGTGTGTTTGGGCGATGGAAGATGTGAGCTGGTTGTTTAGAGACAAGTAGCAGCTGAAAATCAAGTTAACGGTGCATCATCCGCACAAGCTAGCAGTGTAAATTTATTAAAATCCGACAGGTCTTTTTGGCGGGAACGGGAGAAGTGAGGTTGTCATTTTATTTAGAGTTTCTGTTTTTTACATTTTTAGAAGTTTTAAAGTACAACAGTGATAGCATATTGTGTTTTAAAGTCCTGTGTAAGTGAAAAGAATAAAGGAGATCTAAATAAACATGTGAAGCTGAAGTTTTCGTACTCTTCCCAGAAGTCCTTTTTAACTCCAGTAAAGCCCACTATCACTTTATTGGAGGACTGTTAGGGACAGTCAGTGTTTCTCCAGAAGCTACGTCATTGCGTCAATGCCTTAAGAAATATAAAAAAATGAATTAAAACTGTCAAAATGACTATCTAAATTATGCGAAATTGCCGCCAATTTTATAGGGCGGTAGTACGGTATTGTGGTGAGTGAGACCGGGATATGCCTAAAAATGAGTGAAATGCAATGGAAATGCGATCTCTCAGATATAAGTGCAATGAAACCCTCGCTGATAAAATAAACGATGAAGAGACACGCTGCACGGCAAAGATGGGTCACAGCGATATTGAAAAAATGAAGAGAAGAATGCTTAAGTGAGTACCTAGGCGGAAGTGTGTACGAGATTTGATGCCCATGAATTATGTAAGGACAGAGATGCTTATAGTACTCCATCATCTCTGACTACCCCATTAGGGATACAGCCTGAGGACATGTTTGTACATAATTTATAGAGATTTTAAAGAAAAACCAACATTTTATAGTACGAAAATTTTTTATTCGGATAAATGTTACATTTTTCGTCTATAAATTTTATTTAATATGCCTATCAATAGGGTTCCTAAAAAAACGATCTCGAACTCACGGTCGTTTTGGTTTTATGATACCATCACATATTCTATGTTACATATCAGATGATCACGACTCTTAATTTATTTATTCAAATTGATCAGTTTGAATTCGAGTTATATACTTTATCTGAAAGCGTAAACATGGCACATTCTTGTGCATTATACATACACAACTTACATAACTTTACACATTATAAAAATACACACATAAATAAACATACATAACTTCAAAACAACTAAATACATAGATACATGTTGCTTGGCTATTGCTATTACCAATATCCAACACATACGTACGGTAATTATAAAATGAATAATAACCTAACTTTTACAGCTTGCTTGTATGACATATTCAATGTATTTTTTTCTCCCTGACCAGCATGAAATCACAAAATTTTAAATATTTATAAAATTCATTATTTTTCCTTTAGCTTTGTCGCAACCAAGTACAAATGTAATAAGTGCAAAAATATCAAATCAACTATCTATCAAATATCTCGTATCAAATAGCGAGCGCCTCGTATCCAAGCGAATAACAGAGGGAAAAAAAAAATGTAATAAATGCATATACTTACGAGAGTTTTGCGACAAAAAAATGCAATGTTTTAAGGTTACATAGATCAATTTATTTTGATCAGCAATTTAATCCACCTCATTAACTACTTCAACTCGTTACAACTCGTAGAATTTTTTATAGATATAAAATTAATAGGGAGAAAGGATGTGTGTTGTTTACTATTTCTCATTTTCGATGTCAGTTTGGTCATGCATGTACAAATTACACATAGCTGGAGCTGGACAAATTGGAATTGAAATAGCTTCCTTATTCTTATTTTGAAATTGTAGTGAATCACTGTTTGTAAGTATATCGTTGCTGTGACTGTATTATGTTATAAAAAGTGAATGTATTATGGAAATTTAAATTGGTTGGAAGCTACAATTCCTCACAAGTCACTCAATTCCTTACAAACATTATTATATATTGTTAATATCTCCGATAGTTTTTCCTGATATCGTCTTTCTTTCTAAGTCTAGCCAATGTGGGTTCAACTCCAAGTTGTCACTGTTTGGCTAGTTGGGAACTTTGATTATTTACTTAAACAAAGGTACGGAATATAATTATGTGTCGTATGTAGGCAATTTTTCAAGTAACATAATTTTAATATTTGAATCCAGATTGTTTTCAAGGCTTTACATGTTAAGTTGTTCTGTTTGCAATATTTGAATGCTCTATTGCTCATTTTGTTCATCGATTTGTAAATCAGTGCTGAGATCAAAGTCACTGTTGGGTAGCAATTTATATAGCGAAGACCTATAAGATAAAAGTCGAGAATAAAAAAATAATTACTACTGATTTGAGGCTTCGTCGTGTGGATTTCGAAGAAACCGACGTTACGGTCGGCCTTATAGCGGTGATTTTGTATTCATAATTATATTACGTAGTCTTGTTGTCTATAGCGCAGGGAGCCAACATCGAAAATGCGATGCTTTGTTCACTGTGAGAACCGTTACCAGATCAACATCAAAAGGTTTTATAACCTTTTTGTAGCCCAGAGAGTGACTTTGTTGATAAACAGTAAAACCTGAGCACACAAGTTCTAAAGAACTTTAAAAATCGTAATAAAAAAAACTTAACAATATCGAATGCTTTCATCCCTTGTTCCAGTAGAGTCGACGATAATTATAATTTTTATTTTCAAGTAATTTTTTTATAAATATCTCGTTATGAATGGTTTTTAACATTTCGATTTGAATGACTCTATCACTCCTATAATAAAAATAAACAGTGTAATGATGTACACATATCATAGTCAGCAACCGGGACCTCAGTTACACCGACGCTGTTGTCTACAGTGAAATCCATCCAGCGGTTTTTCATTGAGGCTCGAACAAACACACAAACAGACAAAAGATTCTAAATATGTTTGTTTTGAAATCATAAACTCCTAAAAAGCTAATCCCAGTATTTCTTTTTCAACAATATCTTCAATTTACAGACTTCAATATATAGAGCTCGTTACAGTTGTATAGTGCTATACAGATTAGATAGATATAGATATTGATAACAATGTATTCGGCGACAGGAGGCTAGACTTTCGTAGGCAATTTGAAAAGGAAACCATAAGCTTCTGTTTTAGAAATAAGTTGCATCAGTTGCCAAGGTAACCTAAAGATATAATATAATTTCTTGAGAAACCATTGTGTTCAGTGTATCGATATTTTTATTTTATGTTATTATTTAACTTGCCTTGTTAGTTTGTTTGGATAAAATCTTGTTTGAATTAATTGTTTTATTTTAGAAAACAAAACAATCTTTAGTAAAATTGAAAAATAAAATAATATTAATAGAAAGGGCACGTCAGTGTTATTGTTAAAATTAAGAAAGGAATGCTTAGATAGTTCGGGCACATAGAATAAATGATGAAAGACCAATGAAGATAATCTGTAGTTTGCGCGAAAGCGAGTCGTAAAAGAACCCAAGAAAGACTAAGGCTGACTTACGAAGATTAAATAGCCAGATGGTAGCTGACTGAAATGTCAAAAGTACTCGCATATCTAGGCGAAAACATGTGAGGAGAATGATGAGATTTGAGAAAGCGAAAGAAGTATGTAAAGACCGCGAAGCTTGGCGCCCCGTCCTCTCTGACTACCCCGTTAGGGATACAGCGTGAAGATATGTATGTATGTATGTAAAAGAAAACTGTTTAAGACAAGCTTTCGTTAAATTCAATATTCAAAGTGTACACTGCGTCAAATAGTGAATTTCTATCTAAACGAAAAAAGTGGCCAAGTACGAGTCGGACTCGGGTACCGAGGGTTTCGTACCGTCATTTATATTTGTGCTACAATGTATTTGTGTTACACTATTTAACAAATAATATACGTTGGATTCAATAACAAACTGCAGTTGAAGGACATGTTCTCCCATACACTCCAACTGCAAATATAAGTTTATAATAGCAAAAAGTGTGATACAGTTATAAATTGGCAATTTTTGGACTATTCGTTTTTATTGTGCTATGATTTCTTTCTTCTTGTCTTTCATGATTCTAGTATGGTTCCGTTTTATATTTTTGAGTTATGGAACCCTACAAAACTAAATACATACATACATATCTTCACGCTGTATCCCTTACGGGGTAGTCAGAGAGAACGGAGCGCCAAGCATCAAAATATAAAATAATATAAAATATTAATAATACGAAACTAAATAAATACTAAAAAAATATTATATAAAATATAATATTGTAATATCTACCAATATTAAAAGCAATAGCATACCTCGGCGTAGAATATACGAGATTTAGAATATGAATATATGACAAGGGGAATATGAATATATGACATGTTGGATTGGGATGTTGGGACCGCGAATCTTGAACTTTATCCTCCCTGATGCCTCCTTTAGGGATACATTAAACTCAAAAATTATTAGTTTATCGCAATGGTAACTCCAAATCGAGAAGGATCACCGCCGATTATCGTTTGACTAGGAGTTTGTTATTTATTTGTACGTACTCGATTTCACGTTCTTGTACGCGATAACTGCTGGACGCTTTTAACTTAGAACTATATTATAACTACCACTCACAATATTTTTGTGACTAATCCCTCTAGATTCTTCTTCTACTTCTTTCTTCATCTTCATTATTTATTATTATTCATCGTCTTCTTAATCTTTCTACAAAAAGAAGATTCCCTTTCTTCCGAAATTTTCCTTTTGATAAAAAATAAACAAGCAGGTGATAAGAATCAGACGCTCTGTATCATCTGGGTTATTATCTGGGATCGCTAGCATTAAAAAAAACAGCGACAATTTATCCAGATGTCCAGAATAGTCAGGTCAGTGACCTACCTACAATTTTTGGAGATATTGTATAGATTCAGGAGTTACTTTGCGGAAATCCATCGCATGTGATAAATTCCTAAAATCTCCAGCCATCCTCCGCTCAAACTCCAAAAATCACCAATCGACACGTGTTTCGCCTCTCAACGAAGCATCCTCAGGATATACCAGAGATAGAACTCGGCCACCCAACCAGCACCGAATCGGTGCGATTGGTGATTTTTGGAGTTTGAGCGGAGGATGGCTGGAATTTTAGGAATTTATCACAATTTTTGGAGAGGCAAAGAGTATTGTGCAATAATAATTAACTAAATCTACGTGTAGTTACATTATACATCGAACCCAATCCGACTGTTACCAACTACCCCTATTCTGTATCTGGGCGCAAACCCCAGATACAACTAAAAGGAATAAAATAATTAGATAACATTGTAACAGTGTTCATGTTTCATATGCAAAACTAATATAGTTTACATAAAGGGATTTCAATAAATATAATATCAAAATTATAAGATAATGGTGTATACAAATAACGTCATGTTTATAATAAGTTTATTTAACAAGTATTAATTTCAACTATAATCAATTAAATTAAAACTTTAAATTCTATTACATCAAATTTTTATAAACGTGACGTTATTTTTGTGACATATACTTATTATGTGTTTGACAATTTTGATATTTCCTTTATTAAGATCCCTCTGCGTAAACAAGGTACAGGGATTTTGCTGTCAGAGTGATTGTCGGATACACGTTTTCGCTGCAAAATTATTATATTTTTGTATTTAATTTGTTTTCCAGACTTTCTAATAATCCCAGTAGTTTGTATTAACATGTAATACTGTTTTGTGTTTGTTTTGTGTTGTCTTTTAAGGTAAGTGTGCTTTATTTGTTGTGTTATGTGTAGTAGTTTTTGTTTGTGATAATGGATGTTGATGGGGACGCGGTACCTCCAGATAAATCTGGTGGTAACGCCATATCTAGTCACAAAAGAAAAATACAAGACATACGTCTTGTGGCTTCGGATAACCCGAAAAATAAATTGTCTCACAATAACCCTCCTTCAGCTTCAGTCCAACGTACTTTTACCATACCGAATATTGAGCAAAAGAAAAAATACTCTGAGTATGACCAAGCCCCTTACATAGTGCATGTTTCAAGAACTGAGGATGACCCAAAAATTAACTACGCACTAAAGAGCGTCATTGTAGGTAAATTCCTCTTTAAAAATAATTTTCAAGATATATCACAGGGAGGTGTACAAAACGTCGGTCGTAACAAAGTGGCCGTATCATTTAATACTGCTGCAGCAGCTAATAACTTTGTGAATGACCCTAAACTGAAATGTGTCAACCTAATTGCCAATATTCCCACATATAGCATCACTCGCATGGGTATTGTGCGAAATGTTCCACTTGAGATAGACATGGAAGAATTTATAACCAGTATAGATACACCCCCTGGTTGTGGTGAGATAATCAAAGCTAGACGACTTCATCGCAAAGATTATAAAAATGGAGAAACAGAATGGATTCCAACTCAAACAGTAGTGCTCACATTTTCAGGTCAAACACTACCTAAACGGATTTTTAGTTACTATACGTCCTTGCCAGTTGAAACTTATCTATTTCCAACTATCCAATGCTTTAAATGTTGTCGCTTTGGACATGTCAAAAGTAAATGCAAATCAAAACCAAGATGTTATAAGTGTGCTCAGCAACATTTAGGTTCAGAATGCTCTGCTGATATGCCTATTTGTCTGTTTTGTTCTGGTAGCCATTCGGCTATTGACAAAAGCTGCCCTGAACATGCTTGGCAAAAAGCCATAAAATTAGTTATGTCACAAGAAAATATTTCCTATGCAGAAGCATCTGCTAGACACCCCGCCGTTAGGAGGCCATTTGTAGATATTGCCCGCCCAAGAACAGTTAATCACACTATCAATAATCATACTGAAACCTCTCCGCATTCACAGACCTCATTGCTTAAAAAAACAGTACCAATACGAAGACCTCCTCGTACAATCTCTACTGCATATGAGTATGATAAAAATGTACATCGTCATTTAACACAATCCCCAGCTTCAGTATTACCTAATGGATGTGGATACCCCTCTGAGCATGATTCGTCTTCAACCTCTCATAAAGATAATTTGGTAGAACAATTCCTAAATACATTAATTAACTTAATATCTAGATTCGATGATATCTCCTTACCGAACGACGTGATAACTAAATTGACTCAAGTGTATACTAAAATTAACAAAACTCATGACGATAATTCAATGGAATATACGGAGTGTTAGACAAAAAAAAATCTGAATTAATATACCTAATTAATAAACATAGACCAGCCCTTCTTGCCATATCTGAAACCTGGCTTCGTCCTGGATCTGTTTTTCGGATCCCAGGTTATTCATGCCTCCGCCATGACAGAGAAGATGCACATGGTGGCTCTATGATATTAGTTAAACAAGATTTAGCATTCTCTAGAATCCCTATTCCCGATGTTGGTGAAAGTATAAATGCTGTGGCACTTAAGACCCTAAATATCTCATTTCTTTCTATTTATATACCACACCCTCATTATTCTCTTATACCAGATTTAAATTTAATTCTATCTTCACTTTCCTATTATGGTCTTCCTCCTATTATGGTCCTTGGTGATTTTAACTCGCATCACATTATGTGGGGATCTTACAAAACAGATTCTTTTTCGCTTTTGTTACTAGATGTTTTTGATGAGTTTAATTTGTGTTTGCTGAATGATAGTTCTCCAACAAGATGGGTCCCTCCTACACAAAACCCTAAAAGAGTTCTTGATTTGTCATTGTGTTCTCCGTCCCTTGCATCAAGAACATTATGGAAGACCCTACCATCCTCTTATGGGAGTGATCATTTTCCCATCTTAATTGAGATACCCGATAAAAATACTCCCACTAGGGAACCTAACCCTCTTTTGTGCAAATTGGCAACAGTATTTTATTTCAACAGACCAAAACATACAATCCATATTACCCTCTATACCTGTCGACTGTTCCCTAAATTATTCTCAATTTATATCTTGTCTTACCTCTGCCGCAAAATCTTGTATTCCATTAAAAAACTTCACTAAAAACTTTTTATCGTCACCACCTTGGTGGGATTCAGAGTGCACAAGATTAGTTAAGAAACGCAAAGAGGCAGAATCTCAGTTCTCTTCTTCGGCATCTTTGGATAATTATCTTGCATTTAAAAAAATCTCTGCCGAAACTAAAAGACTCTTATCAGCAAAGAAAAAGAAAGGATGGCTACAGTTCTGTGAAAGTCTCTCACCACGCTCCTCTTCTTCACTTGTATGGAAACGCATCAAAAAATACCGTAGATGCTTTGCCTCCGAAACGAATATCTCCTCAAATGATCCCTGCTCCTGGCTGGAAGGGTTTGCTTCTAAGTTAGCACCAACATGGGTTCCCTCTTTTGAAGAATCTTTAACTTCTGAGCATCAAAGTTCTAATAGTAATAATGACAGTATGAATGAGCCATTTACTTATAACGAATTATGCCTAGTTTTAAATCATGTTAAAGACTCAGCACCAGGTATTGACGGAATTCCATACTCTTTCTTGACTAAAGCTGGCCCTTTCACTAAAAAAGCCCTCCTCAATATTATCAATAATGCTTTCTTATCTGGCCTGCTGCCATCAGAATGGAAAACTCAAGTAATTATTCCCATTTTAAAACTTGGTAAAAGTTGTAGTGATCCAACATCCTATCGCTCCATAGCCTTATCTTTCACTTTATCTAAAATTGCAGAGCATTTGGTCAAAAATAGGCTTGAATGGTTATTAGAAAATAAAAGAATATTATCACGGTCCCAGTTTGGTTTTAGAAAGGGATTAGGTACCACTGACAACCTAGCCACATTCATCTCTGATATCATATTGGCTTTTTCAAACCAGGAATTGGTCACGGGCTTGTTCCTTGACATCTGCTCCGCCTACGACAATGTTCTTCTCCCCCTGCTCAGGCAGAAAATGCAACAGCTGAGCATCCCAGAGAGAATAACGGATATTATTTTTAATCTATATATGGCTAGGACAGTTGTTATTCGCCTAAATGGATCTCATCTCCCTCCTAGAACTATTTGGAAAGGTCTACCTCAGGGATCGGTGCTCAGTCCAATTTTATATAATTTATACACACACAATTTGGAACTGACAGTTAATTGTTTCTCCAATGTTCTACAGTACGCAGATGATATTTGTCTCTACACAACAACCAAAATTATTGATGAAGCCTCTTCAAGACTAAATACATCCCTGCAATATTTGGATTCTTGGTTATCTGAACATGGATTATCTTTGTCCAATCCAAAGAGCAATGTGGTAACATTCTCCAGAAAGCGCTTTATTTCTGACGCCACTATATCTTATAATGGTCAAGAAGTTCCAGCTACTGATAGCGTTAAATTCCTTGATGTCATTTTAGATTCCAAATTAACAGGCATCCCACAACATTCTACGTTCATTATCTGGTGTTTGGTGGGGATCCCACCCATTCACACAGAAACTCCTCTACAACGCGTTAATACGTAGTCACTTTGATTATGGCTTGTTTTTACTCGAACCCTGCAACAAAACCACACTTAGCATAATAGACAAGATCCAGTTCAAGTGCCTACGTATCATAACTGGAGCAATGAAATCTTCACCAATTAATGCGTTACAGATTGAGTGTGTTGAACCTCCATTATGCCTCAGAAGACAGACGCTCTCTGATCAATTTATATTTAGAGCCTCTCAGTCCAACTCTCATCCAATGTTACCTAAATTGCACTTATTATCACAATCCATTAGAAATAATAGCCAAGGCTACTGGACTCACAAGGAACCTCCTTTCATTCTCAAAAGTTATTCAACGTTTATTAAGCTTAATTTCCCAATCCTTCAGAGTGATATTAACCCTCTTTTCGATTCCCCTTATAAAGCTTTGATATTCCAGCCTGAGATTATTTTAAACTTCGGCATTGAAAAAGATCGTCCATTTGCTGATGATAAATTTAACCAAATTATTTCGGAAGAATGGCAAGGCTGGATACTTATGTTTACGGATGCCTCAAAATTACTGAATGATGGTTACACTGGAGCTGCAGTGTGGATCCCGAAATATAAAATAATTTTAAATTATAAATTACCTCCTATATCTTCGGTGTTTACAGGAGAAGCTGTAGCTATCCTGGAAGCAATTAAATATGTTGATTCCCATAAATTAAACAATTCTATAATATTTTCAGACTCCAAAAGTTGCTTACAGGCCATTCTATCAAATTCATTTTACTCCAAGCTATCACCCGTTATTTTAAATATAAAAACTGCGCTATATCACTGTCACAGTCAGGGAATCCGTGTTGTTCTTGCCTGGATACCAGGTCATAGTGGAATTCGGAACAATGAGGTTGCTGATCTTTTAGCAAAAGACGCTATTAATAGAGGTTGCCTTGTTCATTACAGGGCATATGTACAAGATTTACCTCATATAGCTAAGACACAACTTAGATCATCTTGGGCTTCCAGGTGGCATGAATCTAAGTCGTTTAAAGGAAAATTTTATGCCGAGGTTCAAGACTCGATCCCTAATAAACCTTGGTTTTTTGTCTATAAAAACTGCGCTATATCACTGTCACAGTCAGGGAATCCGTGTTGTTCTTGCCTGGATACCAGGTCATAGTGGAATTCGGAACAATGAGGTTGCTGATCTTTTAGCAAAAGACGCTATTAATAGAGGTTGCCTTGTTCATTACAGGGCATATGTACAAGATTTACCTCATATAGCTAAGACACAACTTAGATCATCTTGGGCTTCCAGGTGGCATGAATCTAAGTCGTTTAAAGGAAAATTTTATGCCGAGGTTCAAGACTCGATCCCTAATAAACCTTGGTTTTTTGTCTATAAAAACTGCGCTATATCACTGTCACAGTCAGGGAATCCGTGTTGTTCTTGCCTGGATACCAGGTCATAGTGGAATTCGGAACAATGAGGTTGCTGATCTTTTAGCAAAAGACGCTATTAATAGAGGTTGCCTTGTTCATTACAGGGCATATGTACAAGATTTACCTCATATAGCTAAGACACAACTTAGATCATCTTGGGCTTCCAGGTGGCATGAATCTAAGTCGTTTAAAGGAAAATTTTATGCCGAGGTTCAAGACTCGATCCCTAATAAACCTTGGTTTTTTGTCTACCACAAAGCTAATAAACATGTCACATCGACCATCTGTCGCCTCCGACTAGGACACGTATGCACCCCTGTACACCTCGCGAAACTTAGAATCAAGGATAGTCCTTTTGTAAAGATCCTGGCCCATTTTATATTTATTAACAACATTAAGCTATAATTATATATTACTAATTCCTATGTAGCAGTCCATAATTTTAACATTTATTTTATAAGGTGATGGTAAAGGTTTGTTTTGTGTTTCCTTTTTTTCAGACTTCTGGAAGACGTAGAGTATAAAGTTTGGCATGTGTGCTATGATTTTGATTTTGTGATGTGAACTTGACACTGGCAGAATTCGTATAAACGAGAAGCCAATAATATAAAAGAAAAAAACAAGGTACATCAATTTTGCATGTGAAGCACCAACACTGATAATAATACATTACTTATCTACTTATTTTATTCCTTTACTAGGTACATATAAATCTTCTATTTTAGTAACTGTTTGTTTCGAAAAGATTTTTTTATTTAAAGTTTCTTTTATTTATATTGTAATATTAAATTTTAGTTTAAAACCTATAATTTGAGGTCTTCTGATTGTGTATTATGTACCTACTTCTGTAAAGTATCGAGCGAAATTGAGATGAATACGTTTGAAAACTGAAATGCAATCTCTTAGAAAAATGTGCAATGATGAAGAATCAAAATGTTTTAAAATGATGTAAGAAGTAGTAAGTATAGAGGGATTCCGGACCACTGCTTCTGGAACCTCACTTTTTTTAATAATTTTTTAAACCACCGCTAAAAAAAAAAAAAAAAAAAAAAGAAACACCCCCATTCAACATTCGAGACGATTGCGCTGGGTCCCAGAGCCGTATCTCGCTCCGTTTCCTCTGTATAGATTTCTCATCTGCACGCCTAGATGATTACATTAATTGCTATCATTAATCCATTACTATCATTAGCCACCTCGCGACATCCTAATGACCTAATTAATGCTTGCTGGTAATTACTTTTTAATTGACGTCTTCAACTGTCATCGACTATGATTTTTAAAGTATCGTCAACATCACATCACGCGGTATACATGAGTCGCCAGAGCCATCAAATAATGTCACTGATAGCGAGATGAGAGAGTGTACGATCTGCAATATGTTGTTACACAAAAAAAAAGGTACTTCAATAATCACCTTAGTAGCAACGTACATAAAAATAACGCTCTGCGAATTCCTCACAGTTTGCCAATCGTTTTACATACATATCTTCACGCTGTATCCCTAACGGAGTAGTCAGAGAACGCCTAGCGTCGTGTTCTTTACATACTTATTTCGCTTCCTCAAATCTCCTCACAGTTTATCAATCGTTTTATATACATATCTTCGCGCTGTATCCCTAACGGAGTAGTCAGAGAGAGCGGAGCGTCGTAGTCCTTACATACTTCTTTCGCTTCCTCAAATCTCCTCACAGTTTGTCAATCGTTTTGCATACATATCTTCACGTTGTATCCCTAACAGAGTAGTCAGAGAGGGCGGAGCGTCGTGGTCCTTACATACTTCTTTCGCTTCCTCAAATCTCCTCACAGTTTGTCAATCGTTTTGCATACATATCTTCACGTTGTAACCCTAACAGCGTAGTCAGAGAGGGCGGAGCGTCGTGGTCCTTACATACTTCTTTCGCTTCCTCAAATCTCCTCACAGTTTGTCAATCGTTTTGCATACATATCTTCACGTTGTATCCCTAACAGAGTAGTCAGAGAGGGCGGAGCGTCGTGGTCCTTACATACTTCTTTCACTTCCTCAAATCTCCTCACAGTTTGTCAATCGTTTTGCATACATATCTTCACGTTGTATCCCTAACAGAGTAGTCAGAGAGGGCGGAGCGTCGTGGTCCTTACATACTTCTTTCGCTTCCTCAAATCTCCTCACAGTTTGTCAATCGTTTTGCATACATATCTTCACGTTGTATCCCTAACAGAATAGTCAGAGAGGGCGGAGCGTCGTGGTCCTTACATACTTCTTTCGCTTCCTCAAATCTCATCATTCTCCTCACACATTTTCGTCTAGGTATGTGAGTGCTTTTGACGTTTCCGTCTGCTAACACTCGTTATTAATTGAAAAGCATTTGGAAAAAGAAATTTCAGAGAGTACACGATCTGCAATAAGTATTACATATTGTTACAGAAAAGGTACTTCAATAATCAGCTTAATAGCAACGCACATAAAATAACGCTCTGTGAATTCATCACAGTTTGTCAATCGTTTTATCTACATACATATCTTCACGCTGTATCCATAACGGGGTAGTCAGCGAGAGGGCAGAGCGTCAAGCGTCGCGGTCCTTACATACTTCTTTCGCTTCCTCAAATCTCATCATCCCCCTCACACATTATCGTCTGAGTATGCTAGTGCTTAAATAATTGAACACATTTAAATTAAATTTCATTCTTCATGTTAATTTCATGCAACCTACAAAGGGATTATTAAATAACTTTGATATTCAAACATCAAACTATTTAATTAATGAATCCGGTAACATCGATATATTTATTAACACCTTAAAGGAATATCTATCACATAGAATCAGTGTATTTGACAAGAAAGATAGTGGTAGGAGTGTTAAAGACATTACTGGTTTGGAGATGAACATCAATAAATATCTCCTGCGCGGATCATCTTTTATAGAATTGTCACATGATGTTAGAGCTAAAAAGGCTGTAATTAATATTAAAAAATATTGATGTATAACGTCTGAAGTGCGCTTTACTCTCAGCTTTGTACTCTGCAACAAATCATGTTGATCGAGTTACTTCTTACATGGAACACGAAAACAAATTAAATTTCAGTGGAATATCATTTTTCCAGCTAAAATATCAGACATCCAAGAACTTGAACGTTTAAATAATATACGTATAAATGTTTTTAGTTTAGAGTTCAATGCTAAGAGTAAAAGTCATACTGTAATCGAAGCATTATATTTTACGAAGTCTCTGAAACAGAAACATATTTGTTTTATTAAAAATTTATCTCGGTTAGTAAGTAGACAGATTACTTCATGAAACTGTGCAATTCATATATGCGATGGTGGTTTATTACATTTTACAACAAGGAAAATCTTTCTAACCACAAAGTTCATGATTGTTTTAATGTTCGTACCGATATGTCTAATTCAAACACTTTTAAGAAAAATTGGCTTGGAGAAAACTTTAAAACCAATTAAATCTTGCCCTAATGATCCTAGTCTATCATCAACTTCCAATGCTCCAAGATACGATGTACCATAATATAGTTTCGGATATTGTATAAAATGTTCATACGATGACAAACTGTCAAAGTATGTATCTTATAATGGCGAAAACTGTGTTATAGTATTTTTGGATACAATGATATATGAACATATCAAAGTCATTTGTAGAAAAATACTTTCCAAGTTTGTCCCCTTCCACTTAGTGATACAGATAAAAAATTTATAAGTGAAGCGACTGTCTGTCACATTTGTGAAAAAAGCATCTCGGAGCGACATATTGATTATGATTGGCATACAGGTCGTTTTATAGGTGTATCTCATGAAAGTTGTAGTAGGCAATTTTATAAAACATATTTCATACCAATATTTTTACATAGTTTTAGCACAGATTAGTTAGTTACTAACGTGTCTTAGTAATTACGATACACATTTTATTGTACATGTATTAAATTTTGTCGAAGGTGGGTGCAAATCATAACTCAGAACAAAGAAAAATATATTTCTTTTTCTAAAATTCTGAACATAAATGTTTAAAGTGTGAGCTTAAGATTTGTAGACTCCTTTAAATTTTTTGTCTTGTAGTTTAGATTCTCTAGCTGGTAATCTTAACGATGACCAATATCATGAACTTAAAAAAGACTTCCCTAGATGAGAATAATGGTAAAGTTTTTGTGGAACTCGTTGGTTTACGTTCAAAGATCTATGCTATGAGAATGCTATGACAACAGAAAAAAAACCGTTACTAAAGCAAAAGGTGTCAATAGATGTCGTAAAAAAATTAAAATGGAAATCTATAAATCATGTTTATTTAAAAGATAACAAACAATATGCAGAAATGTATCGATTTCTATCTATAAAGCATATAAAATTACTCATGTAGGAGTTATTAGCACTTGCACAGCTATTTCTGTACTGCGTCACTCTACCTCTTACACCAGATTTGATAGTATTTTTGGTCAGGTCAATTTACCGAGAACCTTTTTTTTTTTTTTTTTTTTTTTTTTTGCGTCAGGAAATGCTTTATGCATTCCGTCCTGCCATGGGGGATGGCAGGGGGATATGTGGGACTCCACGGCTGTGAAGGTGCAATGCCGGGCTACCCACTAAAACCTGACGGTGTTCCTCGAGAGCCTTGATGCCGGGGCAACGGGAGCGCGTTGGCATTCCTCCGCGACCCCGGCGGCAACGGCCAGCGCTTAGACACCGGCCTCGTCTCGTTTTGGGTGGGAGGGCAGAACTCCCACCCTCAGTGCTTGAGAGGCGCGCGGAAACACCGCGCGCGCCATCTCGAGGCTATCTGAGGGGTGGCATTCCCCCGAATACCACCCCAAGCCTCAGTGGGCTCTCCGCCGCTTTGTCGGCGGCGGAGGAAACGCACGCCAGAGGCGTTCGTCACGTGGGGAGGCCACTATTCCATGGCCATCCCCTCTACTCCCGGCCTGGCAGGAGCCACACGGGCGGCGGCAGAAGCCACCCTATCGCCCTTTTTGGGCTTGGCTCCCGCACAGGCCTTCCCCCCCGTCAGATGACCGGCCGGCAGGCCGCTCGCGGCGCACAACGTGCAGTTGGGCGCCGCATTGCACCCGACGGCCTTGTGACCCTCTTGGCCGCAGCGGTAGCACTGTCCGCTGCGGTCCACCTCTGACGTGCAGGAGATCCGCACGTGCCCAATCTTGAGACACTTGTAGCATCTCAAGGGCCTCGGCTCAAGGAGTTGCACCCCGGCCGAGACCCATCCGACAAGTAGTCGGGCACCCGCCACCTTCCTCGCTGCTTCTACGGGGCAGCGGACCCAAACTGCGCCAAGCCCCGAAGGGGCGCGGCGGATCTCTCCCACCTTTATTGCCTCAACGGCACAACCTCCGTTCTTTGCAACGGCCGCGGTAACATCCGCAACCGTCGCCGAGTCATCCAGACCCGACACGCGCAGTTCTGCGCATTTCGTGGGCCTGGAGACCCGGACGACTTCAGAGCTCAGACACTCCCGCAGCCGATCTGCAAGGGCGTCGGCTTTCTCTTTGTTGGAGGCACCAGGCAGCTCCAAAATGCCAGACCCCGTCACTCCTTTCCGGTAAAGCAAGCCGGTAATGCCCAGCTGGCCAAGATCCACTTTGTTTTTTGCCTCCGTCAGAACGGAGGCATACGTCGCTCCTCTATGCTGCGCTTCAGGCAAAAGCGTGAGGACAACAGCCGAAGTCCGAGGAATTCGGAGCTTCGACTTCTTCTTCTTCTTGGCCTTGGGCTTTTTGCCCTTGGCCTGGTCCTCTTTGGGGGGGGGCTGAGAAGTCCCCCCCGGAGCCTTCTTCTTGCCCCTTCGGGCAACTACGCTATAGGCCTCCTCCATGGAGGCCGGTGCCGGAGGCAGCGGACGGGGCCCTGGAGGTACCCCCGCCCCAGACAACGCCGGAGCCCTACCCTTCGCCTTTCCTCCCATACCCCTCCCAACGACGCCGGACACGCTGGACTTGGGAGCAGCCTTTTTGCTACTCCCGGACGTACTCTGTGCCGGTAGCGGAGCTACGAGTTCCGGCTCCACACCCACCCTGTTATCTGCCAGAGATACCGGACGGAACCGTTTCTCTGGCAGAAGCCGGTCTTCGAGGGCCTCAAACCGGGCGTTCACCATGGCGCCCACCTGCGAGACAATCGCTCGCGTCACCTCCTCCTGTGTGGGCGCCACGGGTTCCCTCGCTGCCACGGAGCGGTCTATAAACTTGACCATCTCCTCCTTCAGCTCCGCCAGCTGGGAGCGAAGGTCTGCCATTTCGGTCCGCAGGCGCCTGTTCTCTTCCTGCAACCGGCGAGTCTCCTCGGTTGAGGATCTGGAGCACAGGGCCTCGGTTGTTTCCTTGATGGAAACGACGGCTAGGTTGAGGGCCCTAACGTATGGCCCCTTCAAATTTTTAGACGTCTTGGCCACCTTTTCGATGGCGGCCAAGTTCTTCGCCACAATACCTTGAAGGTCCGCAGCCGACTCCGCCCGACTCTCGGAACCTTCATCAGCCAACCTTTCGAGACGCGATACTCTAGCGCGCGCGAGCTCTAGGTTCATCAGCGCCATCTCCTCCTCGGCTCGCAGCTCCGCATCCCGCCTCTCGTTGTCTGAAAGGAGCTGTTTGGTCGTCGCCAAGCCAACGCGCTGGCCAGTAGTAGGCGGCCGGCCCCTGCCTCTCTTCGCCACATTTTTTTTTGGTACCTCCTTTTTTCCCTCCGAATCCGAAGATGAGAGGTTTGTGCGCTCCCATGAGGATGTTCTCTTTTCACCTGCTCTCGGGGTTATCCTAACACTAACCAAACTCTCCATGCTCGAACTTGGAGAGTCCGACATGAGCACCACCTCCGCTTCTTTCTCCTCCTCGTCAAACTTCTGCCTAACGTCTTTTTTATTGTTGTTTGTGTTCATCATTCATTAACGTCCCCTTTTCACGGGGGACTACGGTTTATGGAACGAAATAAAGGTCACTCCCCGGGTGACGTCCATTCCGGGGAGAAGGGTAAATACTGTGGGGGTCCCCAGGTACCCACAGGTTTTTACGTGTTCGCTCACGGGTTTGTTTCAAGTTTTCCTTCTCTTGGGCCGGCCAATGAAGGCAAGCCCGTCGTCGGTCCGCGCAGCCACGACGTACCCCCTTAGCACCGACACGGGGGTCGTTGAAGTGCCTGCGCGGGGTCCCGGGGAGGGCGGCTGGTGCAGGTCCGCCCTCCATACGCCACCCGGCGACAGGGTTAGTGCCGCCGAGCGCGTTCCACCTAGACTTTGCGTCCTCCGCAGAGGACGCAAAAACACAACTCCGCGCCGAAGCGCTCGACGACCATTCCCCTCTGAAAGCAGAGGGGTAAGGTGACGACAACGATCCCCTTTTCGTCCTTTGAAAGGACGATTCCCCCCCCGGTCCGGGCCGGGCCCTTTCGGCACTGCAGCCTCATCGGCCCCGACCCGGTACTGAGGGCGCCGCCGAAACACCACCCTCAGGAGTGTTTATCGACTCTCCAGTCTAGATCCGCAGTGTTCAGTAGAAACAGGGTCACCTCGAGAAGGATGTAGACATGAAGTCTACGCACTGCGGTCTAGGGATGGCAGACTAAGGCTCCACTTAATGGGAGCTGTAAGCGCCTGTTGGTCCACCCCCTGTGACGGGTCACCCACACCACTCGGCCCCTAACGCTGTATCCCTTTTTTTTTTTTTTTTTTTTTTGCGTCAGGAAATGCTTTATGCATCCCGTCCTGCCGTAGGGGGGTGGCAGGGGGGTATGTGGGACTCCTCGACATTAGGGTGCTAGGCCGAGTCTACCCACTAAAACCTGACGGTGTTCCTCGAGAGCCTTGATGCCGGGGCAACGGGAGCGCGTTGGCATTCTGCCGCGACCCCGGCGGCTATGCCCAGCCTGAGCCGGGCCCTCCTCCGTTTGCGGGCAGTTTGACCTGCCCGCTCTCCTGGGAGGCGCGCGGGAACAACCGCGCGCACCATCCCGAGGCCATTGGTGAGGCGCCTTCCCCCGAAGGACACCCCAGGCCTCCGAAGTGGCGGCTTCCGCACCCCGCCTACACCACGGCAGGGGCGTCAGCACGCCCACCTGATTTTTACGTGTTTACTCACGGGTTTTTACAAGTTTTCCTTCTTTCCACCTCCGGGGTCACAATACCCTTCCTGGAAGAGGGGCAAGTGACCCCGACGCCTGACCCCCGCCCTCACGCAGAGGACGGGGAACACAACTTGTCCCCATAAATGGGGACATCCCCCCCCCGGTCCGGGCCAGGCCCTTTCGGCACTGCAGCCTCATCGGCCCCGACCCGGTACTGAGGGCGCCGCCGAAGCACCACCCTCAGGAGTGTTTATCGACTCTCCAGTCTAGATCCGCAGTGTTCAGTAGAAACAGGGTCACCTCGAGAAGGATGTAGACATGAAGTCTACGCACTGCGGTCTTGGGATGGCAGGCTAAGGCTCCACTTAATGGGAGCTATAAGCGCCTGTTGGTCCACCCCCTGTGGCGGGTCACCCACACCACTCGGCCCCAACGCTGTATCCCTAAAGTATCTCGGAGTAACCGAGAACAAGGATTGCCAAGCATCCTAACATTCATCTTTCACCTCCGCAAATCTCGTCATTCTTGTCACACAATTTCTCCGGGCTATGTGAGTGTATTTGACATTTCCGCCAGTTAACACATTGGCTATTTGATTTTCATAAGTCAGCCTTCCTTTGCTTCTGCTACCACTCGCTTTCGCTGTTGAGATTCTCTTTGTTAATCGTTCATCATTCATTCTTTCAATGTGATCAGACCATCTCAGCATTCCTTTCTGAATTTCTTCAATAACACTGTCACCCAACCTTGCTATACAGTGTGTCTCTTCATTACTTGTTTTATCAGCGATACACATAGCCAAGTTCATATTATATCTAGGTAGTAGGTAGGTTAAGTTTAATATTACAACTCAAAATTCTGAAATATTGAATTAGGTCAGTTCTATTCTAAGGGTGCGATATATCGGAAAGATCGCATTTCATTTGCATTAATCTTATTGTCACTCCACTTTAGGCACATCCAGATCTCGCTCACTAACGTACAACAAAGTTGGCGCCCATATCGCATGTGGATAACCATTTTTACAGATTTTAACATAATTACACTGTTATTTAGTGTGGACAGGGCACCGTTGACATTATTGCCAGCTGCTACCTGCCTTTATACATACAGCTCTCATATAAAATATGCGTTTTAATTACCCTGTTTAGACATGTTTCGTTTATCCATATTTTATACTTCGTCTGCAAGCGATTGACAAAATTAATTCTTCAATAGTTGATAATTCAAAATAAACGGTTGCGTTTTGTTAATACTAAATACTTTAATTGAACCTGCAATGTTTGTTGTTAAAAACAGAGAAGCCAAGTTTGCTAACATTACTTGATCAATATTAATGGTATAAATTGGTTACAATTTTTTTTAAGCCCAACCTAATAATCTTTTTAAAGTTACAGAGTAACGTTTGTAAGACGTAATTAAGTTCACTTAGTTTATAATAACAAATTTCTCGTTATTTTAAGCCCATTTACTCCGTAGCTACAGCTAACCTATTTAACATAACATAACATAACATAACTTCACGCTGTATCCCCAACGGGGTAGTCAGAGAGGACCTAACCTAACCTAACCTAACCTAACAACAAAAATATAATATGGGTTCGGTAAATTAACCTGACCAAAAATACTATCAAATCTGGTGTAAGAGGTGAGTGTCGTAGTGTAGAAATAGCTGTACAAGTGCTAATAACCCCTACATGAGTAATTTTATATGCTTTATAGATCGAAATCGATACATTTCTGCATATTGTTTGTTATCTTTTAAATAAACATGATTTATAGATTTCCATTTAAATTTTTTTACGACATCTATTGACACCTTTTGCTTTAGTAACGGTTTTTTTTCTGTTGTCATAGCATTCTCATAGCATAGATCTTTGAACGTAAACCAACGAGTTCCACAAAAACTTTACCATTATTCTCATCTAGGGAAGTCTTTTTTAAGTTCATGATATTGGTCATCGTTAAGATTACCAGCTAGAGAATCTAAACTACAAGACAAAAAATTTAAAGGAGTCTACAAATCTTAAGCTCACACTTTAAACATTTATGTTCAGAATTTTAGAAAAAGAAATATATTTTTCTTTGTTCTGAGTTATGATCTGCACCCACCTTCGACAAAATTTAATACATGTACAATAAAATGTGTATCGTAATTACTAAGACACGTTAGTAACTAACTAATCTGTGCTAAGACTATGTAAAAATATTGGTATGAAATATGTTTTATAAAATTGCCTACTACAACTTTCATGAGATACACCTATAAAACGACCTGTATGCCAATCATAATCAATATGTCGCTTCGAGATGCTTTTTTCACAAATGTGACAGACAGTCGCTTCACTTATAAATTTTTTATCTGTATCACTAAGTGGAAGGGGACAAACTTGGAAAGTATTTTTCTACAAATGACTTTGATATGTTCATATATCATTGTATCCAAAAATACTATAACACAGTTTTCGCCATTATAAGATACATACTTTGACAGTTTGTCATCGTATGAACATTTTATACAATATCCGAAACTATATTATGGTACATCGTATCTTGGAGCATTGGAAGTTGATGATAGACTAGGATCATTAGGGCAAGATTTAATTGGTTTTAAAGTTTTCTCCAAGCCAATTTTTCTTAAAAGTGTTTGAATTAGACATATCGGTACGAACATTAAAACAATCATGAACTTTGTGGTTAGAAAGATTTTCCTTGTTGTAAAATGTAATAAACCACCATCGCATATATGAATTGCACAGTTTCATGAAGTAATCTGTCTACTTACTAACCGAGATAAATTTTTAATAAAACAAATATGTTTCTGTTTCAGAGACTTCGTAAAATATAATGCTTCGATTACAGTATGACTTTTACTCTTAGCATTGAACTCTAAACTAAAAACATTTATACGTATATTATTTAAACGTTCAAGTTCTTGGATGTCTGATATTTTAGCTGGAAAAATGATATTCCACTGAAATTTAATTTGTTTTCGTGTTCCATGTAAGAAGTAACTCGATCAACATGATTTGTTGCAGAGTACAAAGCTGAGAGTAAAGCGCACTTCAGACGTTATACATCAATATTTTTTAATATTAATTACAGCCTTTTTAGCTCTAACATCATGTGACAATTCTATAAAAGATGATCCGCGCAGGAGATATTTATTGATGTTCATCTCCAAACCAGTAATGTCTTTAACACTCCTACCACTATCTTTCTTGTCAAATACACTGATTCTATGTGATAGATATTCCTTTAAGGTGTTAATAAATATATCGATGTTACCGGATTCATTAATTAAATAGTTTGATGTTTGAATATCAAAGTTATTTAATAATCCCTTTGTAGGTTGCATGAAATTAACATGAAGAATGAAATTTAATTTAAATGTGTTCAATTATTTAAGCACTAGCATACTCAGACGATAATGTGTGAGGGGGATGATGAGATTTGAGGAAGCGAAAGAAGTATGTAAGGACCGCGACGCTTGACGCTCTGCCCTCTCGCTGACTACCCCGTTATGGATACAGCGTGAAGATATGTATGTAGATAAAACGATTGACAAACTGTGATGAATTCACAGAGCGTTATTTTATGTGCGTTGCTATTAAGGTGATTATTGAAGTACCTTTTCTGTAACAATATGTAATACTTATTGCAGATCGTGTACTCTCTGAAATTTCTTTTTCCAAATGCTTTTCAATTAATAACGAGTGTTAGCAGACGGAAACGTCAAAAGCACTCACATACCTAGACGAAAATGTGTGAGGAGAATGATGAGATTTGAGGAAGCGAAAGAAGTATGTAAGGACCACGACGCTCCGCCCTCTCTGACTATTCTGTTAGGGATACAACGTGAAGATATGTATGCAAAACGATTGACAAACTGTGAGGAGATTTGAGGAAGCGAAAGAAGTATGTAAGGACCACGACGCTCCGCCCTCTCTGACTACTCTGTTAGGGATACAACGTGAAGATATGTATGCAAAACGATTGACAAACTGTGAGGAGATTTGAGGAAGTGAAAGAAGTATGTAAGGACCACGACGCTCCGCCCTCTCTGACTACTCTGTTAGGGATACAACGTGAAGATATGTATGCAAAACGATTGACAAACTGTGAGGAGATTTGAGGAAGCGAAAGAAGTATGTAAGGACCACGACGCTCCGCCCTCTCTGACTACGCTGTTAGGGTTACAACGTGAAGATATGTATGCAAAACGATTGACAAACTGTGAGGAGATTTGAGGAAGCGAAAGAAGTATGTAAGGACCACGACGCTCCGCCCTCTCTGACTACTCTGTTAGGGATACAACGTGAAGATATGTATGCAAAACGATTGACAAACTGTGAGGAGATTTGAGGAAGCGAAAGAAGTATGTAAGGACTACGACGCTCCGCTCTCTCTGACTACTCCGTTAGGGATACAGCGCGAAGATATGTATATAAAACGATTGATAAACTGTGAGGAGATTTGAGGAAGCGAAATAAGTATGTAAAGAACACGACGCTAGGCGTTCTCTGACTACTCCGTTAGGGATACAGCGTGAAGATATGTATGTAAAACGATTGGCAAACTGTGAGGAATTCGCAGAGCGTTATTTTTATGTACGTTGCTACTAAGGTGATTATTGAAGTACCTTTTTTTTTGTGTAACAACATATTGCAGATCGTACACTCTCTCATCTCGCTATCAGTGACATTATTTGATGGCTCTGGCGACTCATGTATACCGCGTGATGTGATGTTGACGATACTTTAAAAATCATAGTCGATGACAGTTGAAGACGTCAATTAAAAAGTAATTACCAGCAAGCATTAATTAGGTCATTAGGATGTCGCGAGGTGGCTAATGATAGTAATGGATTAATGATAGCAATTAATGTAATCATCTAGGCGTGCAGATGAGAAATCTATACAGAGGAAACGGAGCGAGATACGGCTCTGGGACCCAGCGCAATCGTCTCGAATGTTGAATGGGGGTGTTTCTTTTTTTTTTTTTTTTTTTTAGCGGTGGTTTAAAAAATTATTAAAAAAAGTGAGGTTCCAGAAGCAGTGGTCCGCAATCCCTCTATACTTACTACTGAAAATGAAGTGAGTACTATTTACTTTGTATTATGTGATGTGATATGTAATTATGTATAATATAGAATGTTCTGTAAATTATATATAAAGATATTATATATATATAAAGATATTAATTCGATTCATATGAAGTAAGGGGATATAAGTACAAACGCAAGGTTGTGTTGTTGGACATAACAAATTCAAGGCGAGGACGACGCGATGCGCGTTGGGGATTGCTTAGCTCCCAGATATGTACTTTATAGAAGATGTTGAAGTTGCTTGATATGCGCCGAGGACAACTACCGCAGAATTTGTAGTGGGCGAGAGAGTCTTACATAACTTTGTTGCTGAAAAAGAAAGGGAACACCTGTAATTTGCGTGCGAGCACAGGGGGTGAAGGCAATGTGAGTTGTGGTAGTCGATAAATACTATGATCGAGTTATCTTTTCTGCATTAAAAAATATTTGATACTGTTTTAAACATTTTTATAAACAGTATAACATACGTACATATTTTCAGTCTTCACGCTGTACGCCTAACGGGGTAGTCAGAGAAACTGGAGTGCCCAGCGTCGCGGTCCTTACATACTTCTTTCGTTTCCTCAAATCTCATCATTCTCCTCACACATTTTCGCCTAGGTATGCGAGTGCTTTTGAGATTTTCGTCGGCTGACGCTCTGGCTATTTGATCTTTATAGTCAGCTTTGGTCTTCCCTGGCTTCTTTTACTAGATTTTCTTCGTCGGTCTTTCATCACTCATTCCTTCTATGTGCCCGAACCATCTAAGCATTCCTTTCTTCATATTTTAAAATAACACTGTTGTGAAACCCTGTCATACAGCGTATCTCTTCATTGCTGATTTTGTCCCCAAGGGGACCGCACATATTTCTAAGAGATCGCATTTCTACTGCATTTATTTTACTTTCACTCGATTTTGGGCATATCCAGGCCTGTGCTATGGCCATTTTGGATGAGTTAGATATATTCGCACTACCTTCTTATGCGGACAGAGCACCGTTCACTTTATTGCCAGCTGCTACCCGTCTCTTCACATCCAACTCATATCTTCCATCCCTCGAAAACATACTCCCCAGATATACAATTTCGTTCATTTGATCTAGACATTTTCCATTTATCCATATTTCACGGTTTGTCTGAACATCTCCCCTTTCAAACTCCAGAACCTTAGTTTTGTTCACATTCATATTCTATCCTTTTACTTCACAGTCTTCTTTGATGCACGTAATTAGTGTCTGCAATTCCGTTTCTGATGGTGCTACAAGCACAGCATCGTCAGCGTACAAAAGGCAGTTAATGTATAAACAATATAAATAAAAAAAATGTATAAAAATCTAATAAATAAATGATCTTTTTAGCTATTATAGGTATTATGATGTACATTCTTCTGTAATGTCTTTTCTGATATTATGTATATAAAAATATTTGAGACCGCTAAGCAGAAACAGTGACGTCCTTCGTCCTGTGCTTAACAATGTGTTCCAATATCCAAAGTAAAATATTTCCAAGATCAATAAATTCATTATGAGTTTATGAGTAAGAAGTTTGTAAAAGTAAAAGGTCAGTCTACGTATTGCATGATTTACATAGGTAGGTAATTGATACGGATTGTGGTTAGGTATAGGAGAAGATAATATATTAAAATTTCATACGGAATCACAGTAGCCAACCCTAACTTTTAACTGTAGATTAAGTGTAGAGTTTGTTGCAAGTCTTTCTAAGTTTAAATTTCATCCCTCAAATCTATTATTTTTACTTTAGAGCATAAGATTTTATTTTCGTTCTTCACTTAAGTCTGTACGCACACAAATCCTCCCACACAAGTATTCAATTACTCGTACCAAAGCCATAGTCGTAGATTTATTAACTAAACAATGAATAACAGGTCAGTAACTTTTGATATTTAAGTAGGTCCTGTGTAAATGTTTCTTTACTTGTTTTAAATAATACATACATACATACATATCTTCACGCTGTATCCCCAACGGGATGGTTAATTATAGTTGTATAGTTTTAATTTATAAATCTCAAAAATTTTGATTACAGCAATTTTTGTTCGTTTAATTCTACTTCAAATTAATTTAATAACTTATGCAACTTTGTTACTAGTTTTCTATGGTTATAAGCTAGGCTATAGCAATGCAAACTTTGTTACTAGTTTTCTATGGTTATAAGGTAGTCTATAGCAATGCAATTTTACTTTACGGCATTATTAGCAATACTCTACGTAGCGAATATTATGGGTAGTTATGTTGACCTTTACTTATCTTTTCCTATATGATATTAACGTGAAAAAGAAAAAGCACTTTTTATTTTAATTCCTAGTAATATATGGAGTCTGTTCACAAATACAACTTGAAGTGTAATAAATTTGATTTTAAAATTATCTTATTTATTAATGAAAACGATCCGGCTTGGTTTCACCAGAGTAATTTAGTTTTTACAGCATAAGCGCAGCGGAAACACTGGTGCGGTAGACTTTCTCGACTTGATTTTGTATGACATTTGTACATTTGGAGAGAACATGTGGTTTTGTAGTGACCTATGTGATACATTTCGTATGGCAGAGCTGTTTTCCAAGGACAGGAAAATAGCAACTGCATCAAAGTGTTTTAGACAAAGGTACGTTTTAAAGTTTCAATATGTTAATTACATAAAGGCGTATAATTAAAATTCTGTTTACTATTAAATGATTAAATAATCGATTACCTAACATTAGCGAGTCTGTACATATTACGAAATTACATTTATGAGTCCAATATGGCATTAATCGATTACTTTATTACGTTCCAGAATAGTTGCAACAGTTACAACGTCGATCTTGCCATAGGTTGCGCACCAAATATAGCGTGGCTACAAAACTGATAAATTTACAAAATTGACCTGAACTTGACTATTATTATCAACTAACGACCCGCCCCGGCTTCGCAGGAGGAGACATTTTTTTGAAATTAAAATATAGTCTATGTTGCTGATAATGTAAATTATCATTTTTTTTTTATTTTTTCTTTTTCATCATGGTGGTATTGTCGGTTATAAATCGGTTGAGTAATTTTTGAGTTTATCCCTTACAAACAGATAATCAAATTTTTTCTCTTTATAATATTAGTTTAGATGAAAATATTAAAAGGTACGTAAACATCATTTTCATAAAGTTTACGATATATGTAAATGGTCGCGTGATAAGAGTTTCGGTTGTTACGAAATCTCTTAAAGATATTTCGGTACTATCACAATCACTTTGACGTAGTTGACTGATGAATTAGGTAGTCAACCTGTGATCAAAGCTTAGACTAAAACTTTTATGTTTTAAGAACCTCTTCAATTTCTATAAGATAGGGTGATATAAATCCGCATTAACCATGTAGTTTCATCATTGAAATTCGATAAAATACATGCAATAACCTTTCTTGTACAATGCAATTAAACCACGATTTTTATTTAAGCCACCGAAATCATGACGTTAGAGGCAGCTGGTAAGGAAACGGTCTTGGGGTCCCATTCAAGTGAACAAGTTTAAAAATACACAAATACCAATAATAAAATTGTAACAGTGTAATACGATGTAAGATTATTATCTAATAGATGGTAAGACAAGTTATGAAATTTCTGGCTCTGTCATTTTGCACCCATATCACGCGATAATTGATGGATTTTGACTTGACATAGCAATAGCTTCGTCACTTGATGTAAAATCGACATATTCTGAAAATATTTGGTTACATTGAATTCCAAATGTATAGGTAGGTACACATAAAAAAATAAAATGTTAAAAACTCATGCAAGCTTCAGAAAGTGAATCTGAGTGTTTTTTCTCTACTAGGTTATAACGAATCAAAACACACGTACCTACACATTTGTGTGTGTTTTATTTATCTAAATATCTTACATGTATGCATAAGAAATGTTCCTTCATTAATAATAATTTATTTTTAGACTCCTTTTTTTGGGTAATCCAAATTTAATTTATTAAACTATTAGTTACATACGTAAATTACAAAATTTCTTTAATTTCCTTAGTCTCCTTTTCAGTTAGTATTCGTTAGTTAGCCCTACTTATTATTGAGTGGTGATAAATATAATAATGTAATAATGTATGTACAATAGAAGACTCTATAAAGGTGTTTATTTTTCATACTTTTTTGTTAAACATATACGTTTAGTAATTTTTTGATCTATAGAACTATTTGTATATTTAATGGTAAAAATACATACCTTCAAAAACATAAAAAGTTACGTCTGTATGTTTTTCTAATAGTGTTTGCCATTTATCGTGAAGCGGAGGTATTTAACCTTAACCTTTTAGTATTTAACCTTTTATCGTACATGTGTCATAAAATCATGTCACTAATATGCTGCGTAATAATTACACATATTATACATTTCATTTTCGCATGTAAAGAAAACGGTTATTTTTATATTAGCGAGCAGTTTTTAAAATAACACAGTAAACAAAATTAAAATAATACAATAAAAAGCTTTCTTTGGTACACGAGTACCCATCGAAAAACGTGGTTTAAAAATGTGAGCCGAATTTCAGAGGACAAATTTGAAATATTGCCATAATTATCTAGATTTGTAGTTGATAGCAGTACTTTTTATCTACTTGTAACATATTTTGTATGTAGACCGTTAAGATTAATGTATTTTAAAGAATGTAACTGCTCTTAATGTAAGAAAACAAAGAAGTTTTGTCGAGTAATATTTTTTAAACTAGCAACATCGAAGATACAGTATCAGACTAGGGTTAGACTTAAATCTTAAATATAAACATTTTTAGAATTTTTGCCTGTTTTCTCATACCGAATTCAATTCGCAGCCATAGCAAACGAACTTTCTAAGTTGTGTTCGAGTCTGAATTTTACACGTTGTTTCTCCAAAACTTTGTCTGGTGGTTATAATAGCTAATGCTTAAGGCTTAGTTTTGAACTAAAACCGAATGTCTATAGTTTTATGTTACACAATTGCTTGGAATATTTTTAAACAATAATTTTATTAATTAATGAAGTATCAACTCGTTATTTGAAAATTCGAAAATTATTTGTTTCCTATATAATAGAAGTCTCTTTATGTTAGCATAACTTATTTGTAGTAGGTAGTAAGTACCTACTGTAACGAGCCTGTGGAAGTCCTATATAAAAATAGTCATATTTTAAGATATAAATAAGCGCGTATAATAATAGACTAATATACATAATATCTGTATGTACTACGATGAATAGCCAAATCTTAAGTAACAAAAGGGCGAAAGCTGTTGTTCTAAGCACCATGTGCAAGCGAGTGCAATATAAAACGATTTACAATTTTTTGTTATATTCGACCGTCTCATAAACCATTCTTTAGCACCTACAAACGTCCAAGTAATTGAAAGACGAGTTTATAGAAAACGAGAGATATCGCCACATGTGCAAGTTCTTTGTCTCGAGCTATCGGTATGGTACTATACATAGGCTTATTTAAGGAGTTATCATCCGCTCCATGAAGAAAATGTATGATATAGGCTTATTTAAGGAGTTATCATCCGCTCCATGAAGAAAAATGTATGATATAGGCTTATTTAAGGAGTTATCATCCGCTCCATGAAGAAAAATGTATGATATAGGCTTATTTAAGGAGTTATCATCCGCTCCATGAAGAAAATGTATGTGCCATTATCAACTAGATGTGATGCGAAAGATACCTCAAGGGAAAATAACAAGGATTATACAAGGAACTAAATTCTTAATATGCCAATGACTTAGAGCACTGCATAAAAATAAATAAATATTAAGAATTATACAAGAGATTGCACAGCTTAAAATCTTTGATATGCCATTCACCTAAATTGCGACCTGACATATCTTCCAATGTGTAAACTAGTGGTGATTTTTTATCTATTATTCTACACTTTTGAAATTTTGGAGCTAACTTCTTGTTAAAATGAGCGCTTTTGTCACTTTGAAAATAACAACGGTTCCAGACAATATCATTAATTTGAAATTCAGCATCTTTTCGTCGTGTGTTATATCTTTTAGAATTTTTTACGTTTTAGTATTTTTATTGGATAAGACATTTTAATTTCTAATTTCGAAAATATCCTACCGAGTAAGTTGTGCAAAAACAATAAATGAAGCAAAAAAATACAATTTAGTTATTGTAACGCATCTGGCAGCACGACGGTGATCGCTAGACAGCCAGCCAGCCCTGTGACAGCCGTCACGCCCCCCTCTACCCGTTGCCGGCCGGTTGCGGGAAGGGGCGCCAGCCTCAAAAGCTTAAAAGAGGCAGCATAGCCGGCACGCGTGCCATTCCGTCATAATAAATATTGTATTGCTAATGTAGCATCTTGATTATTTCGTTAAAAATATAAAACAAGTACTTAGTTCACATCTTTTATTGTGTTCACCTTTGTCGACCTCAACAATTCAGAACTGGGATGAAACGAAGTCCACTTATGTGGAAGCTGGGTGTAGACCCTTCTGAACGCGAAGAAGACTCTGCTGTAGAAGAAGATGACACCATGCCGCCCGCCAGAAAATTGTTAAAAACCCTGCTAAATCAACAGGTACACAATGCCATACGTGACCTCCACAGTGAGATGCCAGCGACACTGTGGAGCAAAACTCATCGAGCCGCATCATTAATACCAGAGTTTGACCCCGACAGCGAGGAGTGCACGATTAAAGGTTGGTTGAAGAAGATTGATCAATTAGGTGAGATCCACGATTGGGACGACAAAACCAAATCCTTCCACTTACAAGATAAGTTGAGAGGACAAGCCAGGAAGTGGTACAACGGGCTAGAGGATTATAACTATTCGTGGGACGAATGGAAGCAGTTGCTGTTACGCGCGTTTCCAAAGCATCGTGATTACGCAAGTATGCTAGAAGAAATGATGAATAGAAGGAAGCTACCGTCAGAAAGTATGACGAAATATTATCAGGATAAGATAGCGATGTGTTTCAGATGTAAGTTATCGGACAGCGCTAGTGTTTCGTGTATCATCAAAGGCTTGCCCGCACCGTTGCAGTCGAACGCGAGAGCTTTTCAGTGCGAGCGACCAGACGAGCTTTATGAAGGTTTCCTATGTGCTCTCGATGATTACCGCACTCCTTCTACTGATACGCGTCAGAGCCAAATAGAAGCTAGTAACAGTACAGGTAGTCGACGTTCGTCGGAACGCAAAGACTCTTTTTATAACCCTGAAGTAGACCCGTGCCCCAGGTGCAAGAACACTGGACATTTACTTCGTGATTGCCCCCAACCTGATCAGCGCAGATGTTACAAGTGTGGCACACAAGGTCACATCGTATCGAAATGTTTCAAAAATGTCAAGACATCTCATATCAGCGCTAAACCTACCGCCACCGCCAACGTAGCCGATGTCAAAATTTTATAGAGTTACAACGATATTTACAAAAAAAATGTTAAAATTGACGGTATTCATGTAAAAGCATATCTGGATACGGGTAGTCAGGTAAACGTGCTCAGTTCGCAAGTTGCTAAAGTCTTAGCTCTCGAGGTGAAGCCCACCAATATCATACTTAAGGGGTTTTCAGGTAGTTGTATAAGAAGTCGCGGTGAAGTTGAATTTCAACTAATTTACTTCGGTTAACTAATTTACTTCGATAGGTTGATGGCTACTGAGTAGCCATCAACCTATCCTTCGTCAACCTTATCGCTTATCGATTAGTGAACAGGCAATCGTTAAGTCTAAAGTGTCAGAGTTACTAGAGGCAGGTATAGTAAAAGAGTCTGAGTCTGATGCTTTCCCGGTCATACTTGTAAAAAAAAAACGGAGATAGCAGATTATGCGTAGATTATCGCGCGCTGAACGCCGTTACAGTAAAAGACAGATATCCGTTACCTAATATTGATGATCAGGTGTCAAAGTTAGCGGGTAAAAATTATTTTACATGTCTAGATATGGCTCAAAGTTATCATCAATTAAAAATTTATCCACAAGACACTCACAAAACCGCGTTCATAACTACACAAGGACATTATGAATATACTCGCGTACCATTTGGTCTCGCGAATGCGCCATCAGTTTTTATGAGGGTAGTTAATAAAATCGTCGACTCCTTGCGTAGTGATGGTAAGTTTTTCGAAATTCTGGCATTCTTGGACGATTTGCTGTTACCTACAATTGATGTACAATCTGGATTAGTGCTGCTAAAAATCGTACTTGACAAATTGAAGGCAGAAAATTTAAAATTAAACATGAAAAAATGTTCGTTTTTGCAGAACAAAATAACTTATTTAGGCTATGAAATTTCACCCAATAGTATCTGTCCAGGAGAGGTGAAGTTAGTAGCGGTTTCTAAATTTCCCACACCACGAAGCGTATATGAAGTGCGGCAGTTTATTGGGTTATGTAGCTATTTTAGAAAGTTTATCTTCAATCTCGCTGTTATCGCCCGCCCTCTTACGGAACTAACGAAAAAGACGTAGCGTGGATCTGGGGGCCTGAGCAAGAGAAGAGTTTCACAAAATTAAAAGTTCAGTTGTGCGCAAAACCGGTATTAGCTATCTATGATTGTAACTTGGTGACAGAGATTCACACAGATGCATGCAAATTAGGTATTGCTGGCATATTACTTCAAAAACAAACTGACGACTCTATAAAACCAGTTATGTACTTCAGCCGTGTAACATCCAAAGAGGCAAGTGTGTATCATAGTTACGAGCTCGAGACCCTCGCGGTGGTCTAGTCGCTGCGTAGATTTCGTGTCTATGTTACTGGGATTCACGTAAAAGTAGTTACCGATTGTTCTGCAGTCCGTGCCACGCTAACAAAACGAGACCTGATCCCACGTATTGCTAGATGGTGGCTACAAATACAGGACTACGACATTAGTGTCGAATATAGACCTGGGGAGCGTATGAACCATGTTGATGCTTTGAGTAGGAATCCAATAGACGCGGTAAACATAAATAGATTAGAGGTCACTGATTGGTTTTATACAATACAATATCAAATCTACAAATTAAAACAAATTATAGACCAATTAAGGGTGGGTAGCGCGAGTACAGAAATTACTAATGATTACGAAATAGTAGAAAACAGACTATATCGCAAAACATTAAACGGGAAACGGTTAGTAGTGCCGGGACCTGCCAGGTGGAGAATAGTTCAAATGCATCATGACGACATCGGTCATGTGGGGCTGCACCGTTGCACTGAGTTAATTAAAAACTACTATTGGTTCCCTAAAATGTCACGATTTATTAAAAAATATGTTGTTTCGTGTCTTCACTGTGCCTTTGGAAAAGCTCAATATGGAAAAAAGGAAGGTAAACTGTATCCAATACCAAAACCCTCTGAACCAATGAAAATGATTCATATTGATCACCTAGGGCCGTTTTGCAGGACAAAAAAAGGTTATCAGTACATATTAGTCATTACAGATTCATTTTCCAAATTCGTGATAGCAGAACCGACTCGCACTGTAAATTCAATTGAAACTATTAGCGTACTAAAAAGAATCTTTAGCTTATTTGACTTTCCCGAACGCGTAATTACTGATCATGGTAAAGCATTTACCAGTAGATATTTCAAAAAGTTCGCGACTGATAAACAATTCAAGCACACTATGTACGCTATCGCTTGTCCGAGAGTCAACGGGCAAGTGGAGCGCACGAATAGGACGATATTAGACGCTTTAAGGGCTACGGATCCTAGCGAGGCAGCCGTTAATTGGAATAACAGTTTACCGAATGTTTTATGGGGCATAAACAACACTGTTAATAGCACTACTGGATTCAAGCCTTACGATTTAATGTTTTCACATACTGGTCGGTCGGTCTGTGAGGTAGCTGTTCCCGACAGGGAACCAGAATCCATAAAAAATAGGCGTGAAAGGGCAGGACGTTGAATTAATAGGGCAGCTGAGAAAATGAAGCGTAATTATGACAAAAAACGAAAAGCCAGTAAAATTTACAAAAAAGGAGATTTAGTACTATGGAAACAGGCTCCAACCAGTAGTGCTAGTAAGGTAAATACTAAACTAGATAATTTATTTTCCGGTCCATACATGATCGTACAGGTTGTGGGGAACGATAGATATAGGATTAAAAGCATAAAGGGATTGCGGGGATAAAAGAACTTTATAGGACTGGTATCGTCTGATTCCCTTCGACCTTATACAAGTATACCTCCAATCTCTGATAGTGAGAGTAGCACAGATGACCAATTAGAAACTGAAGACTTAATTGATTTACTGGAAAGCTAATAATGGTGTTTGCTGTCCATTGCGGGAGCAATTGTTTCAGGAGGATGGCCGAGTGTAACGCATCTGGCAGCACGACGGTGATCGCTAGACAGCCAGCCAGCCCTGTGACAGCCGTCACGCCCCCCTCTACCCGTTGCCGGCCGGTTGCGGGAAGGGGCGCCAGCCTCAAAAGCTTAAAAGAGGCAGCATAGCCGGCACGCGTGCCATTCCGTCATAATAAATATTGTATTGCTAATGTAGCATCTTGATTATTTCGTTAAAAATATAAAACGAGTACTTAGTTCACATCTTTTATTGTGTTCACCTTTGTCGACCTCAACATTATATAACATTCAACAAAATAAATGTGAGGATAAAACAATAAAATATATAACAAAAGAAAACTAAAAATAAAACAGAAATAAATGAACACACAGCACACGGAGTTCTTAAGCACTTAATTGGACAGCACAACAGACATGCACGCACCAACCTCAGTTGCAGAAGACCAGTAGACCACAGCAGACCAACTTAAAGCTATAATTTAGATAGTATTGGGCGCCATTGTCACCTCCAGCTCCTTAGGGGAGCTTGAGGGAGCACAATAAGTTTATTAAGAAAATTAAGTTAAAATAAGTCAAGACAAAAATTAGTTACATTTATTTAAGAAGAATTAGTCATAATTTAGAAATTAAAATAAGCGGGTCGTGGATCAGGCTAGCGATGAGTTTAGATCTACTGCGGTCACCGTCCTTTCGCGGCACCGTACTCCCCTTGTCCTCCTAGTCTGGGTCTGGCCGGATATTGCAACCCGTACAGCCGCGCTGTAGATAGATTGTTGTTGCTTGTTGGTTGGTAATACATGTTGGTGTTTGCGATGTAAGTAGAAGGGGCAGAGTCCAATCCCAACGGAGTTCCTGGAACCTGCGTGGATCGAGTTATAATAAGTACTTTGCTCGTTCTGGACTGCCATAGCCGATTATCATATATATAAGGGGGTAGGTTTACAAATAGCAACGAAGTAAACTGTGTGATGCGGCAGTCCAGATAATGAAAATTAGCAGAAATTTACAGCAGTAGATACAAAGCGTTATGTAAGAATAAACAGTGAATGATATTATACAAGTTTAAAATGTTGTGAAAACAAAATGACGGTAATGCCACCAGTATGATTTAAATAATTTAAAAATATGAGATATTCGGCATGAACTAGTTCTATATATAATCTGGATA
Organism: Zeuzera pyrina; assembly: GCA_907165235.1. Taxonomy (NCBI): domain Eukaryota; kingdom Metazoa; phylum Arthropoda; class Insecta; order Lepidoptera; family Cossidae; genus Zeuzera; species Zeuzera pyrina. The sequence goes on along the minus strand of OU015625.1, from coordinate 17,002,827 downwards.
CATTTATTTAGCATATAAGTTTCAAATCAAACAGCAATAAACATGAAGATGCTAAAAAAAACAAACCTACAATGTATGAAGACAAACAATTATTATTAATATAGTGAAAAGTAGGTATGCACATTGCAACAACTTACCCGGTACGGGATCAAACTCGATTCACAATTATATTGTATTATTTAGAATTTTACGCTATTATAAATTTAGAAAGATTGTCTCCAAAACGATAGTACGTTGGAGAAAATTACAAATATTAGGTATACTCGTATTATAATACTAGGCATGCCTTTTAAGTTCTGTCGTTCTGTGTCACGAATTCCAATCACCTTCCTACAAAATAGTGTTACGTTACAAGGGTACCTAATACTGTGCATAGAATTAAATAATACAAGTGATATTGATACAGTGAAGTCGCATTACTAGAGGACCCCGATGAGCCCGTTCTGATTTCCATGCTTTATATAATTACTATGTATTTGTTACGAATTTAATTATATATAAATGTGAATAATGTATATTATGTACAAATCTAAAACCTCCAATTCACTACAGGAGTTCTTTGACAAAGCAAACCATGGTATATTCCTATCAACCATCGAATGTATACGAGGGCTGCTATTTATGTATCCGGAACTGGCCAGTTACAGAACAATATTAAAAAAGTAATTATAACATTTAAAAATGGAACTCTTTGGCTGAAGAATACGATTTGTTTTATGTAGCTGTCATTTGTTTATCCTTTGTGGTGTCATTTTGAAAATTGCGAGTCTTTATCACCATGGATTTAAGTCGTGAAAATTTTTGTGCTATAATTTATTACGATTTTCGGCGATGGCTAATTCAAAAACAGTGCATCGATCAACTCACTTCGACTTTTGGGGACGAAGCACCATCGAAAACTACTGTGTATCACTGGTTTAGTGAGTTTAATCGTGGGCGGTCTGTGCTCACAGACGAAGTTAAAGGAGGTCGCCCTAAATCGGTTGTTGTACCTCAAAATATTGATGCTGTGCGGGAACTAATAATACAAGATCGTCATGTTACATATCGCGAGATAGAGGCGTCTCTAGGCATAAGTATGACGAGTATATATAAAATATTACACGAAGATTTAGCTGTAAAATAAATTTGTTCACGTTGGTACCCGCACAACTTGAGAATTGACCAAAAACGGGCTCATGTCGATGTTACAAAAGTATAATCAGGGTGCGTCAAAAGCTGTCTATAATATCTACACAGGTGATGAATCTTGGATATATGCGTATGATCCTGAAACTAAACAAAAATCAACGGTTTGGGTGTTCCAAGATGAGCCGAACCCAACAAAAGTCATTCGTTCAAAAAGCACTTTGAAGCAAATGGTCGCTTGTCCTTTTGATATAAATGGACATGTAACTACAGTGCCGCTAGAGGATCGTAAAACGGTTAATTCTGAATGGTACACGACCATTTGTCTGCCAGAAGTCTTTGAAGAAATAAGAAAGAACAACCGACAACGCAGAATCCTTCTTCATCATGACAATGCTAGCTGCCACACATCGGCCGAAACAACTCGGTATTTGGAAGATCAAAAGATGGAATTAACGGGTCATCCGCCGTACAGATCCGACTTGGCCCCCAACGACTTGTATTTATTCCCAATCATGAAGAATAAATTACGTGGTCAACGTTTTTCGAGCAGTGAAGAGGATGAGCAGTGGAGAGGAATGCGTTCAAAATGCACATTTTGGAGATACCTCAATCCGAATGGAAAAAGTGCTACGAAAATTGGTTCCAACGCATGCAAAAGTGCATCGATCATCATGGTGAATATTTTGAAAAGTAATAAAACTGTAATAAATGCTATAGGTATGTTTGTTTCACTTTGTTATTCCGGATACATAAATAGCAGTCCTCGTATTTGATTATTTATAATATTTATGCAAACGCACTTACATGCGCAGTGTCATAGTATCAACTGTGATTCGTTCCCTCCATAAATGAGGACGAACCATATTGTATGAACAACAAACCTAAACAGCAACTTGTTGACTACATTATTATATTATAATCGACAACAAACCATGAGAATTGTGGAACCAATATTTAGTTGCTGTTGCCCATGAGCTATGACCCGGGACGAGCTGCGGAAACACTATCGCTATATGCGCAACGATATATTATACCTCATCAAGAAACCAACGACATTATCTACAGAACCGAACCTCTTAGTGGTCTATACGACTTGTGCACGTGACACGATGAGTATCAGGTTTCACAATTCCTTTGAACGCAACAAATAGTAAAATCTATGAATAACGGTATTTGGCGTTTATTGAATGAGACGTACCATGGTGGACTGCCACATGCACTCAACTGTTTTACACAGGGTCTCGCGACTCTAAACCATTACTGCACATTGGGTGACTTCAGCGTGCTTTGGTGGGCGATGAAATTCTCTGGCGCTCATGACGGACCTACGATGATTAGGAACCCGGATCCTTGAGCGAGACCTGCGGGTGCTCTTGTGTAAGAAAGGTGTACAAAAGTCTAGGACGGAGGGGCGCCATGTGATTGTATCGTTATAAGACCCGGACCACATTGGACCACTCGACCAAGCATTATACCATTCTGCCATCGGAGGCAGGCTAATAGGACACTTACACAATGCCTAGGTCAGGCTAGGGCCTCTAATACCGTCGGGTGGTGGAAGTTGAGCGAAGTGTATATTAGAGGGGCGCTGTGGTTTGTGCCTTGGCTCGTCAATTCCAATGCCTACTATAAATTAATATTATAAATAAATATCATAAGCATGACTTATTATCATAAATCATACAAGACTACTCTCCGAAGTCCTCACATGGCGTGCGGATGGATGAGTCAGCCTTTGATATGCACGGTCGGGTTGTAGGTGTGTTAGGGAGACCCAAATGCCCCCACGATATTAGGATATTATCACGACTGACGGGACTAGGTCTATCAGACGGGGCCTGATTCGCCTTGTTGTGTCAAGCCTACATCTTCTTGTTCATAGGAAACCTTATTATACATATGTTATGCATAGTATATTATGCATAGTATATTATGTACATGCTTGCATGCCAAATAATAAGTATTATTAGTATTATGCTGTCTTGTTGGAATAATTATATATCTTTCTGTGTCTCTAGTAATTATTCGTTTCTCAAGGGCTGGAATAGACTTTAGTTGTGTGAACCGACTACCTCGATGGGGCCGACACTTAGACGTGCCTAGAAGGGAAGAAGGGACATCGAGAATACGATTCCTGGAAACTAAGATAAGATCCATGCTTTCTCCTCTCTCTCCTATAATTTATGTGTACTGCATGTTGTTGTATTAATGATAGATGGAAAACATTATTCCACAACATTAGGGTCCGTATTAGGGAAATAGACGATCACGCCATGGCCAAATTATATTAGGTAAAACCTATATAGACCTAGATATCCTAAGTTATGACACTAAAGACTAAGTTAAAAATAGGAACCTATGATGTAGGAAATTAGAAATAAAATAGGTAGGTTGGGCGAGCGCGAATAGATGCGTGACGTCCGTGACGCACACCAACAAAGGGTGGTTTTATTTGTATATGTGTGGTGGGTGTTGTTACACTACTTACGTATAGATGTAGGTATCTAGTTAAAATTAGACAGGGCCTTGACATAATACTATTTTATCTGTAACGCGATTAAGTACAAGTAAAACTTTTCTACTGAATTTCAGCAAGCGAAGGTACTCCAGCGGAATTCGTTACATAACTTTAGACTTTCATAATAAAGAACTGCGTTCAAGTATTTTTTATTACTTTGTCTCCTAGTTCTTTTCCCAGAAAATATAGTCGTCGTTGAGAATTGAGGCTAATATATTTTGTAATTAAAACGAGTTTCTTGTTATATAGTTATAGTTAATCAGAATAGCAAATTAAAAAAAACTTTATACTGCCCATTAAATATTCAAATTTACATAAATTTTATTAAAAGTACCTGATTTTAAAAGAAACTTTGTTAGTTCTAGGCATAAATGCTATAAATATTTATGTTTTTAGGTGATAAGTTAACATTCGATTAAAGATAACTCCGAGTAAATTGTATTGATTGTTCACAAAATATGTTTTCAAAAATGTCAGTAGGTACTTACAAGAGTGAGAATATTTTTGATTTTAAAGGTTTTCTTGAAGCTTTATGTCTTTTAAATACGATTCGAAATTTGTAGACTTGTGTTTTCTTTTATGTTATGATTTCCGAGTGGTTCGACTTTGAAGGTGTAGCTTTCAAATGAAACAAGGAAAATTATTATTTTGTTTACTTATGCGCTTAAACGACGTAATAAATAGATACGAAAAATTCTAAGCAGCGTCACTTAAAGACAGAGTACGCAATAACTTGTTTTTCCATGTCGTTTTTACTTGTAAACAACAATATCACCAAAAACGTTAGAAGGAGGAAGGCGAAGTAATAATGTTAGTAGTTTGACATCGTACCCTTCGTTAATGATAAACATCGGATTCTGGAGCAATCAGAACTTTTGGTAATTTCCTCGTTGTATGACCGTAATTCGGTGAAGTGATGCAGATAAATATAATTTCCTTTGTTTCTTCATTGAGTAATAACATACGCACAGGATCTATATACAGACTTATGTTATAGTACTTGTGCTCGCCCAGTGGTCGAAATTCTGAAATGACAGTAAATATAAATAAAATAAACGCTTTTTGCCCTTTTTTTTTGCCCTTGACATATACTCCGCAGACTCGAAACAGCACACAGCCCACAAATCTCACAAAGTTCACAACTCGAAACTCATTTGGTCAATCTGTCGGTAATAATTTTTTGTTGATAACATGTTAAAATTCGTTATCGACGACTGTGCTACTGTTTGACTTTCGAACCAAGAATAATAATGGATGCAGCCATAATGAGTTGCCGCTCTTATCACCGTGTGTCAAATAAATTTTCGTGTCTCTCTGTCTATCTCGTTGAGCATAACCACGAGTTAAACAGCTATAGCAAATTTGATAACCTCGCGCTGTCGGTGTAATTCGTGTCAGCTCATGACTGGCAACGCCCGTCAAAACATTGCAAAACCGAAATAGTTATTTGCGACATACTTGTAAATATTAAATGTTTTGGCTACTAGTAGTAACAAAAAAATAAAAGTTAATTAATAAATCAAAAAACCCGACTGTAAAAACTGTAAAAGAAACTAAAGAGATGATAATAAAAATGATGTTAACAAAAAGTGCTTACTTTTGTACCTCGAGGAGTGTCTAGTAGAAAAATCTACGTAGGCTTTCAAAAATTCATGCTATTAAATCTTAACATGCAGTCGATTAAGACCAATCCAACGATACCTTGCACTTCAAAATCCATCAAACCGTTTAGCCTGTAGGAGGTCACAAAAAAACATTCATATATACAACCGTACATCCGAAAAACATTAACCACCTTCTTGTGCAGTCAAGTAATAAAAACGTGTCATGTTCGACTGTGTATTGTTCATTAAAACAAGGAGTAAAAAAACGCATAATTGTAAGTCATAAGAATTATAAATAATAATTATAATTTATAAGTCATAAGAATAATTGAGGGTAATTATTAAACTCATTATTTTGGACCTCATTTGTAGTAATGTTTCTTTATATCGAAATTGGTTATATTGATATTCCTGATTATTTATTATTCGTGAACTTTGTTTTTAGTTTTCTTTTGTAATACTGCAGTACTGTGACTCTTCCTTAGTTACGCACATTAGTACAAGTGTAGATAGAACCTTACAGCAACAAAAAACGGGCATGGTCTTAATGCAAAACCTCCGTCCATTATAGTTCTTGCTCCGAGGTTTGAAATGAAGGAGATCAGTAGGATACAAATATTTCCGCGTAAATAGAATTTCTGTGATTATTTAATCTATATAAATAAATCTTATGTAAATGTCTATGTAATGTGGCTAGTATGTGTGGTTTATGTAAATTGGCGAGATACGAATCACATTGTATTAGTTTTAAGAAGCAATAAGGTGTTTATTAAGCAGTTTAAAGATCACAAACCAAGAATACATCGATTATCGTGTGCGTTAGTGTAAGTACAAGCATAACATACACATAATTAAGTTGGCGATCAACATAATCCTACATTTTGCGTACTCACGACCCGTTCGTTACATGCAAATGTTGTACTCTGAAAATTTATTGCTAGTTAAAAACATTCGTTCTGTAACTAAGCAACCGAGACGCTCCCCAGTGATAAACGATTACAGCGTTTAATTCCACCACAAATTGGTACATATTGACTGCGTAATATAATGTTGAGAACTTTGTTATACTGACTACATGGTTTACTTACTTAACCAGAAGACATTTTAACTTCCATTCGATGTTACTGCAAATACTCAATATATACTTAAAGAATATTAATATTTACAAACTTAAAACTACACATTATCTTAAATAATAAACTTCCTCAAAGTTGCCGCTTAGAAAGCTGTCATTGCTCAAGGTACCTAGCAGACTGGCAGCATTGCCTTACATATTAACATATGTATGTACTTTTTGTTAATAAATCTAACATTGTTCACTTGTTACTGTGTTCTGAAACAGTTATATGGGTCTGTCGACCCTTTAAGCCAAAATCTTATGAGTCAATTTACATAAGGATTTGACGATCTATTTGACCTAGTTATTTGTCTGCTTATGGATGCGCGGAGGATTTGATATAAAAATTCCGACAAATATTTGAATATAAAACAAGATTTGTTTTAGGTCCAATATTTTGAATTTAAGGTTGGTAAGGTGCTCTGGATTCAGTGCTGGTAGCTGATCGCGACTGATCTCTGGAATATCTTCAGGATGCTTCGCTGAGAGGCGAAACACGTGTCGATTGGTGGTTTTTGGAGTTTGAGCGGAAAATAGCTAAAGATTTCAGGAATTTATCACTTGAAACGGATTTCCGCAAAGTAACACCTGAGTCTATACAATAAATTTTAAGTTTATTTACTAGTTCTATTCTATTCTAGTCGTATCGTAAAAGTCGATAGTCTTCGAGCAAAGAGTCCTCCTCGTTATGGTTAATGGAGTCGAGACTTCACGTTCATACATTCATACAGTAAGTTATTCAAAAGCTGCAGGTCAGTCTAAGAGTGATGCAGTGAGCTATGTTGGGTGTGTTTTTCTTGAAATTCGGAAAATAACTAAACTGAGCTTATCGAAATAGCTACGGTGACAATTCGAAGGAAAGAATAAGTAACGATAACATATAGTGAAAAAACACTGATTTGGGAATTCGGAATGAGATAGAGACGCGTAGGCACGCTGCTGACGATATGGATCAACAACCATAACGAAATTAGTGCGAAATGGACTAATGACTAAATGAAAGTAGCTTATATTCAGCATTGGATTTTAAAAGGCTGAAAATGATATTTATAAGTAAGTATATATATAAACTAGCTGTACCCGCGACTTCGTCCGCGTGGAACATTTTTCTGTAACTTCTCCGGGTTACTGAGGTTTGATGATATTGTTAGAGGAAGTCTTGAAAAAGTTATTTTCTATTGCGGTGCATCCGCTATATTGAATTTATAATGACGTCAAACATACAGTAACTCCTGTGTATCCCATTTGATTTGTTGCCCATTTTGTTGGTGTTGAACAAAAAAATATTTTCTATTATGGAACATCCGCCATATTGGATTTACGATGACGTCACATATACGGAAACCTTCCCCTGCGTATTCCATTTCATTTGATACCCATATTGTTTGTGTTGAACAAAAAGGTTATTTCCCATAATGGAATATCCGCCATATTGCATTTATGATGACGTCACATATACAGAATATATACATATATACATATACTGCGTGGTTTCATTTCATTTGATACCCATATTGTTGGTGTTGAATAAAAATAATATTTCCTATTAAAGAACATCCGCCATATTGGATTTATGATGACGTCACATATATAGAAACCTTCTCCTGCGTATTCCATTTCATTTCATATCCATATTTTTCATTTTGACCAAAGAAATATTTTCTAATATGGAATGTCCGCCATATTGGATTTATGATGACGTCACATATACCGAAATATTCCTCTTGCGTGTTCCATTTCATTTGATACCCATATTGTTGGTGTTGAACAAAAAAAATTTCTTATTATGGACCGTCCGCCATATTGGATTTATGATGACGTCACATATGTGGAAACCTTCTCCGTATGCTGCGTATTCCATTTCATTTAATACCCATATTGTTGGTGTTGAACAAGAGTTAGGTATTTTCTATGAAGGAACATCTGCCATATTGGATTTACGATGACGTCACGTATATAAAAAACCGCATATCATTTGTTATTGGGCACATACTATCTCTGTACCAAATGTCATCAATATCTGACTTTGATCTGACCAACATCGAATTGACGTATATATTTTTAATATCGTAAAGTATTATCGGGAATATTTAATCTAAAGTAGACCTTACTGTCAAACCATGAGGTTATAAACGCTCGTAAACGATTCTTACATGACATTGAAACGAAGTTTGTTAAATAAAAGAATTAAAATGCAATCTTACGTCTCGTGCATAAAATATAATTCAAATAATCTATTTGCGTTGCTATGTATATCATTTTGATTTGTTACGTGACAAGGATAAGACAAGTAATTGTCAGGCAATATTCAAAAATATGATTACGAATTTCATAAAAAAGAGCTATGTAACGTTATTACTACAATGAAATAATGAACACGTAAATAATATTATTTATTTATTAACCGAAAATAAGAACTCGCGTCTTTTTTTAGCGTTCTAGATGTGTTACTTTTGCAGTTTTTGAAGGAGCACTGACATGTTCGCTGTTTTCGTTTTCGAATACCATTAAAATAGGAGTGCGCTCAAATACTCATTTGAGCGCACATTTGGTTCGGACATTTTTGGAGCGTTGATTGTATATCTAGTTTTTTATTTGTAATCGAAGCATTTTCCCTATGAAGTTTCATCCCCCTTATCATCCTTTTAGTTAGGTATGATAAGGGGTAGTAGTACTTTACGTAGCTTTTTGATAAAATATGTTTTTTGAATAGAAAAGATTTATCTCTGTACCATATTTCGGTTCAGCGGTTGTCGTGTAGCGACAATAAATAAATAATAATTAAAATAAATTTTGACGTGTAAATATGTATTTCAAAAAAATGTACATTTAAGCTTTTGTAAACAATAAATTTAATTAATACTGAAGAACGAATGAAGAATAAATAGTTGATGTGCTGGCGTACTCCACGAGCCTTTTTCCCTTAGTAAACCTAGTTGTGTAGCTGCGTGTGGCTTCCTTACCCGATTTGATGTGCTATCATTTAAAAAGATATGCTAAGTCTTCTGGGTTTCTCTATAGCATCAACATATCATTTCTATTGGCTTGTATTACCTTAAAAACAGGAACATCCAGCAAAGTTTTTTCTAAAGATGGGTAGCCTAATTTATTTAAAAGGTATCCATTCTCCTTGAAGTTCACAATAATCGCAGTTACATTGACTTATAGTTAACGATCCGTTTTAAGAATTAACTTACTTAAAAAACATACACTTCTAACTAACTTCTTTCACCACAAATTGAATAATTTATTTCTATTGTTACAGCCACCATTTACTTTTCTTGACCTTCTCCCGAGTTCTTCACGTCTCTCTTTTCCTATTCCTTCTTCAAAATTTCAAATTGCATTTTTGTCTTAGTACTGACTCCGGCCAGTACTAAATCAAGAGTTATTATACGAATTTATTTTATATCAAGAGAATACACTTATTTTAAAGATATAGAATTTTGGCATAATACTATAAAAAATAAACATGTAAGTATATGTCAAATATAAAAGTCATAACACATAATTTAGTACACAATAATATAAAAAGTATTACACAATACTTTTAAATACATACATACATATCTTCACGCCGCATCCCCAAAGAGGTAGTCAGAGAGGACGGAGCGCCAAGCGTCTTACTAAATAAAGGTACATTAATAAGAGGATAAGAATACAGATTTTAGAATGAAAAAGAGAATAAACAGATATCTAAGCGTTAAGTAAAACAATAAATGACAAAGTAATCGAAAGCTTAACACAGTATTAGACAAGGTGAAGACTATTATACGTTATTATATATACTACATATACTATCAGATAAAAACTAAAGTAATACATATTTGCTATACGGTTTAGCATTTCCCCTATAAAGTTTCGTCCCCTATTTCACCCCTTTAGGGGTAGATTTTTGATAAAAAAAGAAATGTATGTTTTTTAAATAGAATTTTTAATAGAAAAGGTTTATCTCTGTACAAAATTTCATCTTAATCGGTTCAAGGTTTAGAATTTCCTTTACAAAGTTTCATCCTCCTTCTCACCCCTTGAGGGGTAGATTTTTGAAAAAAAGGTATCCCATATCCGTCGCCTGCTGTCAAACTATCTCCATACCAAATTTCATCAAAATCGGTCCGGCGGTTTAGCCGTCAAAACCAAGCAGATAGACAGAGAGACTCGCATTTAAAATATTAGTATGGAAGTATGGATGTATTATAACAGAGTTCAATCAACGAGAAAATTGTCATAAAAAAACTGTCATAAACATCGCCAACTGCTCGTATTTATTGCGAATATTAATATTTATTAGTTTCATTGTAAACCTCGCTTTGTGTCACGTAAATGCTTATATCTACTGTCTATTGTTTGCTTTCGTAGTAAATGCGATGTGGTTTTATTGTCACAGGAAATTTCTTTCTTTGATCTTTGTAGGCAATGATTTTATTGTGTTTTGATCTCTTTGAGCAATACTGAGAAAATATTTATTTCGTTGATAGGCAGTGATTACTTGTTTAATATATTATGTATTATTGCAATTATTGCATAATTACGTAAGTAATAATTGTTGTTACGTAATGCACTATTATATATTATTTAGTGTATTTGAGGAAGCGAAAGAAGTATGTAAGGATCGCGACGTTTGGCGCTCCGTCCTCTACCCCGTTAGGGATACAGCGTGAAGCTGTATCCCTAACGGGGATACATTAATATTGAAACTAAATCACATGTATGTATTTAGTTTTAATATTAATGAAGTAAATACATTTTTGATGAAATCTTTGTTGACAAAAAATTATTTTTTCTTATGGAAGCCAATTCTTAATAATATGTGTATCCGTATTGCGGAAAGCATGTTAAGCCGTTGGTTGTCGCTACTGCTATATGGGTCATTTGCAGAAAATGTGTACTTTATTTGTGTTTTTTTGTCCCGTGAACTTCTAAGTTTTTACATCACATCATATTATTTGTAAAGAGAAATGACTTTTACACCTATTTCATATTGTACGTCACTGTAACCATATTGGACACATAAACTTTACGTTTGTTAATTAAAATTGCTTAAAAATGAGCCTGTGATGAAAATAGGGTCAGTTTATTACTCATACTACATTCTAGTGTCCCGTCGTAACGTTACGAATAAAATTATTTTTTAGAACTATATTTTTGTTCTAACAGGCATAGCTTTTAATTTTTATTCTATTCTTTATACTCATAGGATAATACTTAATAAATTTTATTGTATTCCCTTATCATTTGTAGTTTTTTTTTGGAATTTAAATATGTCCCAAAATAATTAATTTTCGTTGCTCACTATTAGTTACGTGGCATTTGTGAACCGTAGCTACATTTCCGAACGCAGCCGTAATTTTTTTTGAATTGGCCACATTTTTTTTATTTACTTTGATGCTTCTTGACAAGAAGCCATATTTTTCGGCGTGAAGAAATTTGTTGTTTGGTGCGTAAGTTTTTTGTGCCTAATAATTATCAGGGTGATTAAGGGTAGTTTTTTAACTAAGAATTATGCTGTAGGAAATAATTTTCTGCACAGAAAATAGTAGACCACTGTGTTTTATTATCGAAATAACTTAAAATCCCGGCTTCATAGTAAAAGTAGCGATTTGACAATAATTTGAAATTATAATTTCTCAGAAAATCTTATCAGTTTAGTTATTATGTAGTAACGTTACGACACTGAAAATAAAGTAAAGTACAAGTTATGCTGTATTATTTACATACTGACAAATTGTTTTACCTTTAATCTTTATATTTTAAGTAGCTTTCCACCCTGCGTTTCGCGTGATTTAAAAAGTTTTATCTCAAAATTTTAAAGACGAAGCGAATTCACAAGTTTTTTCTCCGGTACACTGTATTAAAATTAAAGTAAACGAAATTCCTTTATTCATTGTAAGAATTATACAATTCACTTTATGACGTCAAAAAATAGATATGTTAATTAATTATTAAAATAGTGTTTTAGTTACAGAAATGGCTCCTAAAACTTCTTAGAAACTTTTAGAAACTTCGTGGAACTTTCTAGAAACTACAGATCTTCTAGCAACGTCATGCAATTTTCCAAAAACTTCACAGAACCCTTAAAAAGCTTATAAAAAATCTCATAGAAACTTCATAAGAAATTCTAAAACCTTTTAGAAACTTCATGGAACCTTGTAGAAACTTATGGAACTTCATGGAAACTTCTAAGTTTCTAAAAGTATTGCAAGTTCTACCAACTTCATAGAACATTCTAGAAAATTCATGGAAGCTTCTAGAAACTTCATAGAAACTTCTAAAATCGTAATTGAAACTTCTAAAACTTCTAAAAACCTCATAAAAACTTTTGGAAACTTCAAGGAACTTTTCGGAAACTTTTAGAAACTGCACAAAAACTTCTAGACTTATGAATATTTCTACAAACTTCACAGAACTTTCTAGAAACTTCATGGAACCTTCTAGAAACTTCACAGAACTTTTTATAAACTTCATGGAACTTTCTAGAGGCTTCATAGAATCTCCTAAAAGTTTCTCAAAATTCATAGAAACTCTAGAAACTTCACGGAAATTTCCAAAAACATTTAGGAGCTTCATGGAAACTTCTAAAAACTTCATGGAACTTCACGGACTTTCATGGAATCTTCTAAAAAAATTATTAAAATTTATATAAACTTCATAGAACTTCCTGGAAACTTCATGAACACTTTCAGGAACTTCATGGAATCTTTTAGAAACATCCTAGAAACTTCTAGAAACTTTATTGGACTTTACATAATCTTCATAGAATCTTCTAGAAACTTCATGGAATCTTCTAGAATCTCTCCAATTAGAAGAGCAAACACAGATGAAGTAAGTAGCATATTGACTCTGAACTTATGTGAACATGACTTTATTAGTATCAGTTTCATTATAATTATATCAGTTTCGTTTTTTCTCAGTTGCATTATTTTCTGAGATTCGGTCACATTTTCTGCAAATGACCCATATATAAACGATCACTATTGTTTAGCTAGGTCAGGCCAGACAAAAAAGAATAGTTACACCTGTCGTAGAAGGCGAGGTCCCAAAAGAGGTCTCGGTGTCGGAAATGCGACCACTTGAAGTAGGGGCTTTGGTGGTCTATTTCAAGCTACCCTGAGGAATCTATGATCCGTGACTGCCATATGTTCGGGTACTGTTTGTGTAATATTCGGGGACACGTGCTGGGGACAGTGCGAGAAAGCACATGCTTTTGTGAGAAGAGGCTTGTGTCCAGCAATGGTACCTATATAAACTAGTACTGAACCATAATTACTATATTCAATAATCATGCACAATAATATCTAAATAGTACAAAACAAAGTTGCAATCCGCTTTTGCCTGTATAAGATACTCGCTTATAATTTTTGAAGTTCCTGAAGAAGTTTGAAGAATGTGGATTTCAATGCGGTTTTCACAACGATTTGCAATATTTAATGAGAATGATTTATAGTGCAACACATTCACGTTTACTCATTAAAAGTAGAAGTATACTGACGGTTCGTAATCAAATTCCTTTTGAAGCCGGGCGAGTTGCTGATTTTGCATGATAAGCAGAGATATGAGTGGGATTGGCAATCTTGCAACTGTGACTCCATTCGATCGATATAAGTGTTTGGTTGAGATGCGGTACATGTCATAGTAGGGAACTCAAAATTTAACTTTAAAGGCCTGAGCAAACAATTTCACTAGCGCGTGTATAAAAAGCACATCTGGTACAGTAGGGGACTCAAAACTAACTTTCAAGGCCTGACCAAACAATTTCACTAGCGCGTGTATAAAAAGCACATCTGGTACAGTAGGGGACTCAAAACTAACTTTCAAGGCCTGACCAAACAATTCCACTAGCGCGGGTACAAAAAGCATATCTTAATATATATGTACCTATTTAAGTCTGTGTATAAAATGATGTGTAGTCTAATTCCTTGGGTAATTGCGGCGGTGAGTGTTGTTGCTTGTAAAGGGTGAAGAATTAGTATTGATTGCTCGATCATTGCAAGTGTGCGAGTAAATAAATAAAATTTAAAACTTACTGCTACAAAAATACGGTGTTGCTGCCATAATCCATAATTATGTTACTACCTATTTAAGTATGTGTGTATACACATATTTAAGTATGTGTATACATTATATTCGAGTACAAGTCAGGAATGAAGAATGAAATGAGGAAGTCTATTATTTAAGATAATGTTTAGTTTTAAGTTTGTAAATATTAACGTATGTATGTACTTTTTGTTAATGTAAATAAAGTATTTAATATCTTATTTATGAGTACAATGTGTTATAGAAATAATCAAAAAGTTCCTGATTGAATAATCAGTATTTATAAATTATTATAGAGTTAATAAATATAACTTTTTATGAACTCAAGTCATTTCGTAAATTATTAAATCAATTTACGCACTTGTAAGACTTTTGTGGACACCTAGCATAACACATAATGCTTATAATTCGTTCTACGTATTTTTATGTAGTGATCTATTGTAACAAAAATGTGATTAATCGTACATTGCATAAGGTTTGGTTTCATTAGTAATAACAACTTAACGACCATTTTATAAATTTAAAGAAGTAATGAAGTTAAGTATGGTTGGTAAAAATGGTTTCAATGGATTCAGTTAATAATTCTAACCGGAGTTTTTGTTTTTGCTTATTTATATTATTCGTATTATACGATTAGATATTTCCCATATAACTGTTAGTACATATGTACGTGTGGTGGAATCTTGCGGCGTGTGTTCCACCGGAGCAGTGGACTGTGTTCAGGAGCCGTGTACTGTACGGGAGTCGGAAGTGGAATGCGTAGTCTAGCGATTTTTATTTTATTTTTTTTTGTTTATCGGAAGGGAAGAAACTCCACACGAGCACCCAACCGCCTCCGACGCCTCGCGAGAGAACGTCGGGCGCGACCGGGTAGTGCCGCCACTTGATCCTACAGGCCGTCGTAGCGAGCTGAACGCGTAGCGGGGAAGCGCGGAGGGCGCTCCCCCAAGAGAGGTCGACAAAGCTCGAGGGCCCCTCCGTCCGGGGGGTACCCGGGATGGATGACGGAACCTCGGCTCAGGTTGTCGACGGGAAAGTATGCACCTGCGTGCCGTTGAGAAACCTATACGGGTGAGGGCCGGAGTGGTTTTAACCGGCCGGCGTACAATCGGCTGAAGGCCCGAAATGGTGTTTGCCTATCTTGTGACTCAGCGCGAGCGGAAGGCCCGCGCTCAAGTGAGGCCCTATCTGTGTGTGTGATGGTGATCGTCGAAGAGAACCTACAGAAGAGGCCGTGGTGTTAGCGTGCAAGACGTCGAGGCCCCCCCCCGGAGGGGGCGGTGTGATGTCGCAGCGTTGGTTGTATTGTTTGACAGGGCGTCGTTCGCCACTGTTATGAGGTCGTCCGGGTCAGTTAGAATGTCCCTAGGACGTCTACGGTGGGGTCGAGCGTCTAGCGAGCTTTCTCGCTCTGTTTTTATCCCCGTGAGTTAGACCATACATAGAGGTGTGTGAAGCGCGCTCAATTTATTGGCTAATTTTCACTATAAATGGTATTACAATTTAATCCTTATGCATATCAGGAAAACAATAACACCAATAGATAAATCTTTTATTGTTTTACCTATGTACAAAACTGTTAATGTCTTATAATAAACGGCGTAATTTTAGTGAAAATTATTATAATTTTATAAACGATTATACAATTATTATGTATATTATATCTAAACATTAGTAAAAATTATGACTACATATAACTATTATTTACAGTACAATCATTCCGTCGTCAACAGTACGTCTTGCCATTTCCCATTCGAGGTGAACAAAATCACTCTTTGATACCACTTCTAGCAATATTATGTAAGTATATTTAGACTTAGAGTTGACTATGTGGCAGATTTGGGCTTAATTCAATTAATATTTTATTAATATTTTAATTGCAATAAAATCAATTGCAATTAATTTTATTCAATTTAACGTGTAATTGTGAGGTACAAATGCATTTAATGGCAATTAAATCCTTAATTGTAGTTTACAATTAATGTAACGACAATTACTTAATTTAATTGCACTTAATGCAATAACAATTAAAAATAATATGTCACGCTCCAGTTATTATTCGGCCTAAGTAACAATGTCTTATTACAATAAAGCATTAGATACGACAGAATCAACTACTTGATAAGTTTATGAATTCCTACAACTTATTAATTGTTAATTGTAAAAACTTCAATAACAATTGTTCATTCCAATTGTAGTTCACAATTACGATTTTAATTGTTAATTGTTTTTGCCCAACACTGCTATGTGGAAACAGATGTATTGTATACTTTTGTAAATATACAGGTCGATAGGTTCATAGCTCATCATATATATCTTCTATTTATTTTTAATAAGCCCTTTGACCGACTGTTGAAATTTATTGAATTCGACATTTTAAGTGTTAAATTATATTCACAAATCCACATAACTTTATTTATCTATGATTTACGTAACTTTTACTAGATATTTACTTAATTGCATTACATCTAAGATTATTACATTGAAATTACTAGAAATGTTTCCTATTATATGCTACATTAAATACTTCGTTATAAGTATATCCCATGAGCATTTAGATCTAGATGCTTAGATGGTCTTGGCACATAGAAAGAATGAGTGATGAAAGATTGTCGAAGAAAATCTGAATTGATCTGAAGAAGAAAAGAAGAAGAAAGAATGACGAAGAAAAATGTGCGAAAGTGAGTAACGGTAGAAGCCAAGGAGGACCAAGGATTAAATGGCCAGAGTGTTAGCTGACGGAAATATCAATAGCACTCACATACCTAGACGAAAATGTATGAGGAGAATGATGAGATTTTAGGAGGCGAAAGAAGTATGTAAGGAACGCGAAACTTGGCACTATGTCCACTCTGACTACCCCGTTAGCGATACAGCGTGAAGATATACATATATGTATGTATTTAGATTGAGTATGAACATATGTATTTAGGAAACATTTAGGAAAAAAATATTTAATATTAATTTTAGGCGTATTTATTACAACACAAAACAGGTAGCACTTTTATTCTGAAAAATATATAAATTCGTTCTAAAACAAGCTATTACTCGTACCACACAACTATTTACACTGTATAGCTACTATTATCCTTTTCAGTGACCTTTTCATTATGTTACAATCAGTGGTGATTACAATTACAGTTCCGTAAAATGGTCATGCCGTCAGCTTGGTACACCAAATAGGGAATGAACATTTCGCGTTTCATTTAAAATTTAAAACAGAACGTCTACGGAATACTCAAAATTTGTATAATGATTTAGACATTAGTATTAAATGGGATAAAATTAAGATTTTTAGAGTTCTGTATATCAAAAGTAAGACTGGAATCCCTAATGGTCTAATCGTCTCGATCGTTCGATCGTCTATTTTATCAGAAACCATGCGACGCGGACGTAGAAATTTTAAATTGGCATTGGCATTCTTTCACTGTTTTTGCAGTAGTTAATATTTTTAAATCTTTTGAAATAACAATTTTTTAGAAAATGTTCTGAAAAACAAGCAAAATAGATAATTCTTCTTCCAAAAAAAAAGGTTCTAATACATTCCACGACATTTTAATCGATATCGCTTGTTAGTAAACACCCCACCTGAGCTTTATTATTCCAAAATGTAAGCATTCATGGGTAGTAAGAGTAAATTGATTGACATCTGTGTAAATATTTTGTATTAGGAAACCAACCTGCAGATTCGATATATATGCATAAGGTTAGGTTAATGTAGGATTTTTTTGAATTGGTTTAGTCTCTGTGTGCCTGTGGTGTGTGTGTATGTATAATGGGCATGTTCGACCGAATTCAGACTTCAATATTCTTAGCAAGACAATCGAACTGTCTGGCTAATAATTGTCTTACTGAAAAAACTTAGTTCGGTCGGACACGCACAATATTTTGGTTTGATAATCATTTTCAGTCAGGCAGTACTGACATGCACCGACTATACTCTATACCATTTAACAATTATCAGTATGAATGGTCCAGGAATACATTTTGGAATCCAGGCTCATTAGGCACCCGTGTTACGAATTACTGAATAAATAAACGAAACATATACGTTGAATTGAACAAAATGAATGTGAAAGATAATATAATTACTTTTGACCTTTTCATGTATTGTATATAACATAACATATCTTCACGCTGTATCTCCAACAGGGTAGTCAGAGAGGACGGAGCGCCAGGAGTCGCGGTCCTTACACACCTCTTTCGCTTCCTCAAATCTCATCATCCTTCTCACACATTTTCGACTAGGTGTGCGAGTGCTTTTGACATTTCCGTCTGCTAACACTCTGGCTATTTGATCTTCATAAGTCAGCCTTGGTCTTCCTTGGCTTCTTTTACCACTCACTTTCGCTCTGTATATTTTCTTCGTCAGTCTGTATTATATATGATTATTAGTACTAATATTCAAGCGCAAGTTTATATAGTTTCTAAAGAAAAAATGATAATTATTTTGAGGTACATAATAATATGTCGATTTAGCACTAGTAACTTATCTGTTAAAGCTTGCCTAATAGGATCAGGTTACTTATTGAGTGTAGACTTTAATTCCATTCAGCATCATGAAGAAAATGAACTTGGTATGTAATTAATTTTCAGATTTTTCACTTAAATTGGTTAGTACTCTAAAGAGAATTTGGTCATTTATTTTTACTATAACAGGAATGAAATTCGTAATAGAAAAACTATGGACAAAACTAGCTTTAAGATTGTTGCAATTGTAAAACAGTAGGGTCGTCTGAAACAAATAGAACTTTTAAAGATAGAATTTAAAGTCTGTTTTTGACAGCTCTTAACAGCAGTTTTATTATTAATTAGACATGTCAAATATTCAGAACTCATAGGTTCTCTGTTTGCGTGAACTTCGTGAGAAAAATAATAAAGCACCTGAGTATAGTACAGACACTTGTATACCTACCTATGTTTTATACATTAGTGTCCAATTCGTAACCGATGGATACAGGTAAGGTAAAAAAATACGTGTTGTGGTCATGCTACAATCCCTGTAATTAAAAACAGGATCATTGTAATAATTACAGAATAATTTGTATCCGTTTTTCCGATTACAGTTACAATTTATTATATTACATTTTATTGACGAAGTGAAATCCAGTGTATCAAGGAACAAAATTTTGTTTTTCACTTTCGGTTAAATGTGTGACACTGAGTGTTGTGTGTATAGGCACCCTCAAACTATTTACGAATGTCGGAAGTAGATGATAAAACTTGTACCTCTTGGGATATTGAGTGAAACTTGCTGCGACAGATTGCTTGAGACATGACCGATGCAACACGGTCGAAACGACAAACCAAAATAAAAGGTAATCGCGTTATTTTACCGTTTTTTTAGATGTTTTGTAATGCAACGCAAAAGTTTAAAGTTTATAGAAAAACTGAGCCTTGGATTTAGGAGAAGAAAAGTTATAAATCGTGAAGTTTCTACTGAATCGAACCACAACGGCTTGTGTACAAAAAATAACTACCCCAGATATTTACACCAAATACATTATAAAGTACGCTCCAAATTAGAGCACCATGGTCGTCATACATTAATAATACCCTGACCCCGAGATAATTTGGAGAAGTTCGTTTCTGAGATTGGGATCTTCAGCTAGGAAAGCAAATGCACCAACCACCGTGCCAACGGATAAGTCTCAACCTTGCATTTATTCGTTTGTTATATGTATGTAAGTAAAATATTTTAATGTCCCAAAAGTATTTGCATTACAGGTGTGAGGTGAGACTGGAGTGATTGTAAAAGTTTCATTTATGAATCTTTTCCAACTCATTTAGATAAACTTTTTGCATAAATGTAGATTATTCTCCAAAGAAAAATATAGGTATGAAACACAATTTTCTTTTTGTGGATATGAAATGTATTTCAAATATGAGAAAATAGAAGAGAAAACGTGTTCCAATCACAAACAATAACTTATTCAGGGAATTTAAGAGCAGAGTAGATTGTAACAGATATATCTCAGATAAATATCTCCACATGATTTCAATGCAAAAAATAACATTCTAACTTAAAACGCTGTAGGCTTAAAGTAACTTATGTAACGAAATATTTCATAGCCGGTGATTATAATAATGTCATCAATTTTTTAAGGCATACGAGGCTTTTTTTTATGCCGGAGGGAGCAAGCAATCGAGCAAGCAAATCATCTGATGGAAAGTGATCGAAGCCACCCATGGATAGACACCCGCGACGTTCGGGGAATCACGGGTGCGTCGCCGGCCTTTAAGGGAAGAGTAGGCTCGTTTCTTGAAGGTCCCTAAGTCATAATAGTGTGAAAATTAACATTTCAGATTTTTTTTTACACGAGAAATTTATGTTACAAGTGAAAAATATTTCTGTGTACAGTTTAAGTATTAAAAATATTAAGCTGATTTCAAAATAAAAACACTTAAATACAAAATAATTTTTCTTTAATAAATAAAATTCAAGCACAAAAAGAACTTCATAAATATGATACGAATACTTACATATATCCAAGGTGAATTACATCATTGGCATCATTAAAAAGTGGGGATTCTGTTTACTTTTGTGAATATATAAGTAAATTAAATTAGAGTAAATACTATGAAAAATAATTAAAATATATTAATAACGCGACAAGTTTCAAAACTTTATTGGTCTTCCTCAGAACAAATAAAAGTTCGTTTTGTTCTGAGAGGTCTTCCATTGCACGCTGAAGCCGCAGTCGCGCACTCGGATGAGTCTACGCCCACACCTCGGGCCCCGCTAACTTACCCGCTAAGACGACGCGAAAGGAAGCGTTTGCGATAGTAAGGTTGAAAGAACTAGAAAGTTTAATTTTTTGTCTATTTTAAAATTTTTTGACTTGGTTTTATATACATCTTATACACATCTCATACATATCTTCATGCTGTACCTATCCCTAACGCGGTAGTCAAAGAGGAATTTCTTTCGCCTCCTTTCTCATCATTCTCAGCACACATTTTGGCGTAGGTATGCGGATGCTTTTGACATTTCCGTCAGCGAATACTCTGGCTATTTGATCGTCGTTAAGTCAACTTTGGTCTTTCTTGGCTTCTGCTACCACTCACTTTCGCTCAGTAGATTTTCTTCGTCAGTCTTTTATCACTTATTCTTTCTATGTGCCCGAACCATCTAAGTATTACTTTCCTCATTTTTACAATAACACTGTCTTGCAACCCTATTATACTGCGTGTCTCTTCATCGCTTATTGTAAGGGTGACATCACACATATTTGGTTTTACAGTTTTCGATTTTAAACATTTTGGTAGTAATTAATTCAGTACCATGTATATAAATTAATAAATACACCAGACAATGCGCAACAATTATCTGGTCTCAAACTACGTCATTGCCCGTGCTATGAGAATCAGACGACTACTAGGAGCGTTCCCAGTACATCCGGACCCAAGACTATCTAGAAAAGCTCGTTTCCTAAATTGACCCTACCGGGAATCAAACCTAGAACCTTCCGCGCTTAGGTGCGACACCTAAACTACTGCGCCCTCGAGGTCGTCGAATGTGTAGAATCTTAGTTTAAAAGAATGCCATTATTTTCTATTTCACTGGTATAATAAAAAATGACAGTAACTGAAGTCGGTGCCAAGTCTACCAAACTAGTAGACATTTTATTGTTGTTTATTTGTGCGGTTCAATAAGTTCAATAACTATAAAATTTAATTATCTAGTTATTCGTATCATATTATATGTTATTTTTGCAGTCAAGTTTTAGTTGGTAAAAGATAATTATTACTATGTAGTGTTTTTATTCTGGATTAGTTTTATTTTCTTTTTTTCCATGAAAAATGTTTTTTCCTTTTGAGCGGCATAGCCCTAAATAAATATTAAAGATAGGTCTACACCTAACTGTTTCCCAATTCGGGAACGGACTCAATATAAAAAGATCATGTAAATGTATTAGCTCCTGAGAAGTTTTCTTTTCTTTGAAACTTCTTTTCAGTTTTCAGTACTTTTCTTTTTGAAGGCGGTTTAATATTTTTTCTTAAATTTTTTTTATTTCTCCCTTTTGAGTGATATTAATCTAAATAAATATCTAGGGCAGGTCTGCAATTAACTTCTTTCTAATTCTGGAGCACAATGATATACACTCGAATCATCATCATTATCAGCAGGTCGCGTTATTTGGTGTATCTTCGAAGTCCAAACTAAAATACCGGTGAAATTTAAATGGGACCACCTCTGAAGTATGACCTACTAAACAAAAAAAAAATCATCGAAATGAATTCATAATTGGCGGAGTAATCCCGTAACAAACATATAAAAAAAAACATAGTCGAATTGAAAACGTCCGTCTTTTTTAAATTGGTTAATAACTATTCTTTACTAATCAAAATTCAACTACAAAAATAACTAGTACTTACAAATCAGTGTGCTACAACAGAAAGTCTACCATACAGTTTGGTAGGCTTGGCACCGACTTCAGTAACTGTCACGTTTAATTATATAGGTATTTACATTGTATTTATAAAGTTATTTTTGTACTTTAGTGTTGATTAGTATGTAAGGATAGTTATTTTGTACTTTTCAGTGTTTTTTTTAAGTCGGTTTAATTTTTAACGGAATTTAAAAAAAGGAGATTCTACGTTTGTCTGTATATATGTTTTCTTTATTGCTAAGTTTTGAAATATAAGTGTGTACTGTGTGTGAATAGTACCTTGTAAACTTGTCTATTACACCTTTTTTCGGGCAATAAAGCAATAAAGGGCATACGCAATCAATTAGCTGTCGACTAGTACCGGAATTCAGACCGTCAAAATAATGATGAATGAAAATTGTAATTGGAATTGTCAATACTTTCAAATGATTTCAATTAAATGACCTAATCAATTAGGAACGACACAGGCTTAATTTGAGGCAGTCGTTCGTCTCTTGTTTGCATTTTATTTTAAATTATTATATTATTAAACAAAATGAAACCAAAAAGCTTAGTTTTAGAACATTTAAGCTCTGTTATTGAACTAAGTAAATAAGTATCGTGTATAAAAATGTATAAAGGTAAAAAATGCTTATGTTTTTACAAAGCAGTCTCATTTTTGTGACGTTAAAATTTCTATTGATATGATAAATTTAAATATTGGCAATTTTGGCGACGACATGAGCAGTTTTGTTCGATATAATACCTTACTTTGTGAAAGCTATTGTGAAATGCTGTTACTAACCCGTTTACATTTACGATTTATTCGTTAAAAAGAAGTATTTCAAAAATTATCTAAAACTTCAATTTTGGGTTAAATTACCGACAATTTAACCATTCATGTTTCCGCTTTGGGCAATATTTCCGGCAACTGTGCATCACTACTCGGGGTTACGTTCTACCTTAGGTTGTTTACATAATGAATGTTATCTTGGATTAGATTGGATTTGTTTCGCATTAGAATTACCTAATACCACTGACTATTAAGTCATTAATAGATTTCTAGCTTTATTTTCTTATTAATGAAGTAGATTATGGCCCTATTTATAAACATAGTAAATCGTCGTTCTATATAAGATGTGATGTGCCCAAATTAATGTTATTATTGTAAAATAAGTTTAGTATTTTTTTGAAATAACAAACTGAAAGATCGATAGCAATTAAATGTAGCTAAATAAATATCTTTCAAGCTTTCCGATTTACGAATACATAAATACAGTCTAAAAATACTTAGTAAGTACGATGGTAAAGTATTGATTGCAATATTTTACTAAATGAGGAGTTCGTTTTATATTATTATTTTAAAATAGCCTATGTCCTTTCGCAGGATTTAAACTATCTCCAAGCGGTATGGAAACCCTTAAAATACGAACAAACAAACATTGATTGCTATATATTAAATAACTACAATATTTATTATACATAACAACATATAATATTTATTGTATAATTTTTTTATTCGTTAACTAATTTTTCTATAATAATAGTACTCCAGACGGTTGAAGAGAATTAGAGAATTATAGTGTGTGGAGACATGAATGGATGGGTCGGGACAGCTCGAATAGTATTTGAGTCTGTCCTAGGCAAGTATGGAGATAAGAGAGTGAATGATGCTGGTAGAATTGTGTTAGGACTGTGTACGGAAAAGGATATTTTTGTTGCTAATACCTTATTTAAGCACAATAGGATTCATCAGTACACGTGGGAAAGGAAGGATGAAAGAAGTATGATTGATTTATTCTTGGTGGACAGCCGGCTCAAAAAGCAGGTTATGGACACCTGCTTGGCGCTCCGTCCTCTCGTGACTACCTCGTTGGGGATACGGCGTGAAAATATGTAATGTATAATACTCCAGACAATAACACAAATCGTGAGACCCCAAACTAAACACTAGGCTAGTACTATTGGTACCAAACAATGAAGTGGGGAAGCTACCAGTTACACTTAGAGGCTAATTTAGAAAAGTTCCGTTTTCTGAATTGACCTGATCGAGATTCGAACCCAGGGTCCCAGGGTCCCGGCTTGGAAGCCAGACGCTTTGACGCTTTGACACCGCGCTAACAGACCAGAAAGCCAGTATTTATTTCGAAAATTATAAGCAAAAAAGCAACTTCAAATAAAACACTGATAAGTACAAAATAACTATCGTTTACTAATCAAAACTCAAGTACATCAATCCACTAATATTATAAATGCGAAAGTCTGTCTGTCCGTCTGATACGTTTTCACGGCTAAACCGTTGGACCGATTTTTATGAAGTTTGGCATAGAGAGATGACACTATGTAGGGGAAATGCTAAACCGCTGAACCGATTATGATAAAATATGGTACAGAGATAGTATGTGCCCAAAAAAAAATGTAGGCTACTTTGTTTTTCAAAAAACGAGAAGTGGTTTTGTATTTATGTGACGTCATCATAAATCCAATATGGATAATTCTTTTGTTCAACGTCAACAATATGGGTATCAAATGAAATGGAATACGAAGGGGAAGGTTTCTGTATACGTGACGTCATCATTAATCCAATATGGCGGACGCTCCGCAATAGAAAGTAACTTTTTCGTTCAACACCAACAATATGGGTATCAAATGAAATGGAATACGCAGGGGAAGGTTTCTGGACATGTGACGTCACTATAAATCCAATATGGCGGATGTTCCACAATAGGTATTAACTTATTCATTCAACACCAACAATATGAGTATCAAATGAAATGATATACGCAGGGAAAGCTTTCTGCATATGTGACGTCATCATAAATCCAATATGGCGCATGTTCCATAATAGGAAATAACTTTTTCGTTCGACACCAACAATATCGGTATCAAATGAAATGGAAAGTGCATGGAAAGTTTTTGTATATGTGACGTCATCATGAATCTAATATGACGGATGTTCCATTACAGAGAATAACCTTTTTGTTTAACGCCAATAATATGAGTACCTCGGGTAACCTCAGTAACCTAAAGAGGTCAAGAAAAATATTTCCACGCGAACGAAGTCGCGGGTACAGCTAATATATATATATATATATATATATATATTCTTATATATGTGTATATATATATATATTTGATATCGCTTTCTCGAAAACTGCTCTGAGAGATTTAGACGAAATTTACAATATAAGGATTGAAAGGGGCGAGAAATCGATCTAGTTAGGTTTCAATCCTGGGAAAAAATGTTTTCTCCGTCTTTCACACACTTAAAACTACTAGTCTAAACTTTTAAAACTTTTTTAATTTTGCAGCAGAGTTTTCCTTTTCAATAGCACAGTGGTTAGAGCGTGGGTCTACCACGCCGAAGTACGCGGGTTCGAATTTTGCAATGTGTTCAGATCTTTTTTGTTTTCTTCTTAATAGGTAAGTTGAAATAATATTTCTAAATTCAATTTGCAACAAGTACCATAAAAAACACATCACTTTAATAACGTACTTATAAAAAGGAAATAAAATGAAAAATTATGATAAAAGCATAGACTTCATAACTACAGCCAGCCTGTCCCGTACAAAGAAGTGAGGCAAATAACATCAAATAAAATGTAGATGTGTGGGTGCTGTTTTCTAACGAAATGCTTATAAGCTTATCTGATAATAAATGTGTGTCGTATGTACAGGTGGGACAAGTTATCTGATTTAGCTCAACGTTGCTGCTCAAACACGGCGTCTGGCTTTGGAGTTATTTATAGTCTATGGGCTAAAAGTCTCGGAAAAATATCTGTTATTTATTTTCCTGAACAATGACTTTAATGTTAAACTTCATGGACTTCCTTTAGTTTGAGATAATATGTTATTTCAAAGAGTAGTATTTTACAAGCAATATTTGTATACTTATAGTCGCGTTCTCGAAAACGGCTCTAACGATTTCGATGAAATTTACAATATACAGCTTTGCTGTGGTCAAAAGTGGATCTAGCTAGGGTCCAATTCTGAGAAAATTTGTTTTCCCTATGTTTTCACACATTTAAAACTTCTAAACTTTTAACTCTTCTGATTTCAGAAAAGAATTTTCTCAGTAGTACAGTAGCTAGAGTGTAGATCTACCAAGCTGTAATACGCGGGTTCGAATCCTGAAATGTGGTCAGACTATTTTTTTTGTAAGTCACCGAGTAAAGCAGGTACTATTATGTAATATGAATAAGATTGTTTTATCAATTAATATTTGAGAACTATTTTATTTGACATGTAGACACACAGACATTTTTACTACTCGTTTTCTAAAAATAAAGCTATAAGGTATATTTATATAGACACTGAATCCTGAAAATCGAGGAAGACGCAGTAACAAAGAAATAAAAGTCTGTTATTTAAATAATTTACATACGTTAAAGTATTTCAACAAAAGTGCAAGATTGTTTATCGAATTAAACGTCGTTGTCATTGATCCTTGGCAAACGCAAGAATGAAGTTTTGAGTGACTTGACTAGTGTTCTCTAAAAGTCACTTCAAGAACTATAAATAAAAGCTCATTTTGACCCGACATCCTGAATAGCAGTAATGACCTGTTCATTTTGACAATGAAGCAACGCTTTCAAGTTAACGATCGTTAACTATCGTACGTAACTGTAAAATTTTAACAAGCGGAAGTTTCTTTGAATCAACCCACCCTTAACAAGCCTAAACAGTAGTCCGCACTTTTACCTTTATAAGTAAGCTGTAGAAATTTTTGTGGAATAGTGTGTGTTTTTATATGTGTTATTGTAGCAGGTATTCTAACAAATAAAAAAAATACAAAAAGTAAAATATTGAGATGGTCCGTACAAGAAACGTGTTATTGCTCTCCATTTTTATTTGTTTTATATTTATTTAACAATTTATTGCACACAACAAGATATGTAAACTAGAAAGATACATACAGAAAGAAGAGCAAAAGGTACTGCTTATTTCTGTAAGAAATTTCTCCCAGTGAACCCGCGGGAGAGATATTTCTTTAATGATGTTAAACAGTCGTACAGTTTTAGTACACTATGTGTACTGTACTATTTGTTCGCGACTAATTATTGTAACGCGTCGTTTAAATAATGAATAATATACTAATTACTTTTGTTACTTTACTTACTATACTTTTGTTTTCAAATGGAAACACTTCCATTATTGTTTGAGGTATTATGCTATTCTTGAGTGAAATACATGTGTATATGTGTTGTACATGTTATGTATTGTATAATGTTATTCATGTTATTTATATTAAATAAATATTGTTATGTTATTGTATTGTTACATTTCAAAATTGAAATGGATGGTTAAAGAGCTATTGCGTGAGTATAATTTCTCTTATGTAATATAATATGTAATAAACAGTTTATTGTATAAAATGATACTAAGTACAATAGATTTGAACATTTTTTAGAAACGACGCTGACACAGCAGAGTTCTGAAAGTAATCAATTATTTTGTATTAATAATAATTTTATTTTTCTAAAAGTATGTAAAATACAAGAGTTATTTGATAGAAAAAATTAACAATTTTATAAAAATATTATCATAATATCTGTGTCATGATTTCGTTAATTCTTCAGTAGATAAGAGCATATTAAGGGAGTCATAGTCCTAAGCATATACTTCTATAAGTATTCCTATTTCTATGGTCGTAAGCTAATTCCTATTTCTATGGTCGTAGAATATGCAGCTGTAACCGTATTATGTATTAACTGTAAGCAAAAAGGACATAAGATCCTATTTTACCACTATTATAGTATGGATTTGCTGTACCTAGAGCGTAAAGATCGACATCTGAAGTCTCGATTTTAAAGCACTTTTTTATGTACCTAACAACTTTTTATTAAATCATATTATTTTCAATGTTTTTCATTTCATAGTCTACTAAACATAAACAGAACTCGAGACCTAATATCAGTCTAATATAAATGTGAAGAATGAACCACAGAAAAGAATATATGAATACAATATTCATGTATGACGCATTAAAATATGAGCTACGTAAGAAGGAAAATGGAGAATGTGCGACTTTTTCCATTCCGCTAGATTTCTCATATTTATACGACTAGTTATGTGGAAATCATAACCTTCCATTGTTTATGTTTTTTCGCCATTAGATTTTTAGAGGTTTTGTTATAGATCTTGAAAAAGACTGCATGTGGATAGTTATGTACGTACTACGTAGCTATGTGGTTCTTTATGTAATTACTTACTATATATACGTACGCACGTGTCATACTTTCATACTATTTCTTTGTTTTAAAAAAAAAGTTGTATGGAGCTTTTTATGGATAACATTTTATTTTTCTTCATTTATATTATTTTACACAAGGCATTATTTGGCTTTTAAACAATTAGAACATAAGAACTTACAGGGCTGTGTCTATGCGTGAGTACTTATCTGATATTATTGTCCAAACCCAGAGAGAGGTATAGTATAAATTTCAGTAGTGTCTTTACCAAATATAACTACCGCAAACGATTTCATGATGGAAAATGAATACTCATTCAACCCTTTACCACCACCATTTATGGAATGAGCCTTATCCATACTTACATACATATGTACATATCTTCACGCTGTATCCTTAACGGGCTAGTCAGAGAGGACGGAACGCCAAGCTTCGCGGTTCTTACGTACTTCTTTCGCTTCCTCAAATCTCATCACCTTCTTCACACATTTTCGCCTAGGTATGCGAGTGTTTTTCACATTTTTGTTAGCGAACACTCTGGTTATTTGATCTTCGTAAGTCAGTCTTGGTCTTCCTTGGCTTCTACTACCACTCACTTTTGCTCTGTAGATTTATTCGTCAGTAATTTTTCTATGTGCCCGAACCATCTGAGCATTCCTTTCTTACATACTTCTTTCGCTTCCTCAATTATTATGCAATAAATCATAATTTTTAATTCAATGTTAAGTCGGTCAACAAGAGATCGTTGACATTAAAAAACCAAGTGCTAGTCGTTTTTGCGCAATTAGTGTTCAGGTCAGCGGCAGACAATAACTTTTTGTGACAAACTGTTGTCATATTGTCTGTTGTGATGATGTCATATAATGGTTTAGCATAATTAGAATATTTTTATGTAGGAAAATAGGAGAGATTCAGACAGTTGGCTAAGGACGAGGGTCTCTTGACGAAAGTATATACAAGCAATGAGATGGCAAATCAAGTAAGTATTCAGCAGCTTATTGATTTAGTAGCAATTCTGTTAATGCTTTCTGAAAATACTCCCTCGCCCTCGCTCTTTTAGATTAGCATCTAGATCAAACTTATCTTTTAGCAAAGGATTACAAAGATTTATTTTTATTATATAAACTATAGCCATGGAACTAAAATGAATGATGGGTTGTGTGCTTGTGTGCTATTGTTTCAGCATATGTCTCACTTTAGGGTGTCAGTAAGAGGTTCTTTTCTGGTCGGAATTGTTTTGACAATACTAGATCAACTGACAAGGAACCAACTATTTCTACGTAATAATCGCGATTTTTTCCAATTTTTCTAAATATGATACGGTAAATAGTAATTCTGTCGCGTATAATTTTGAAATGTTTTAATGAATATGATGTGAAATATCACATTTATTAAAACTTACTTAACTTTGTTTATTTGTTATAATTTGGTTAGGGGGAAAAATATCGACTATTATAGGTTATTCTATATTTTAGCACTTTATTCAAATGTCTCGTTGCCAATGTGATAGTTCACTATTATATGTGTAATTAATTAAGACACTTGAACTAATCACTAGATATTTATTTATTATAGCGGTACCTGTTAACAGTATTGGTACAAGTACATAGATTATTGACTAACGATGGAGAAAGCCAGAGTCATAGACAACGTCTATGAAGCGTTCAGGAATAAATGTCTCATAATAAATATTAACTCAAAGTATCGTGTTGTCCATTTTTGAATTTGTGGTTTAAAAATCTTTCATTTAACATCTCATATACGAACACCGTAAACATTTTTTTAAATCTTTTTGTTCAAGCCCCAAAACCATGGAGATTGAACAAAAAGATACCTATAGAGACGATATATCGGGCCATCTTATTCACTACTGCTCAGTTTATTTACGCTAACAAATACTGGACGTGTGTATTCCGACAGATATTTAATTATTTATGTAATGGCTTATTTATTGTTCTATTCGGTGGTGTGGCAAAAAATCAAACTATAAAACAGAATGCAGTAACCGCAATAGTGTTTAGACGTAAATTGTTTTCATACAAAATAAATACCACTATACAAAACTAACTCTCAAAAACGAAAGCAAGTAAGACCTTATCCATACTACACGTAAGCGAAATTATAGCAATTCTGAGCCTAATAATTTCAGAAATAAAGGGATGACGATAAAATAGAGTTCAATTGTCTAATTTATTTTTCTAAAAATATTTTTATGTTATGTTGAGTAGATATATTATAGTTTATTGTACGGTAGTGAAATCTCGAAATCGATTGAAAGTAAGATAAATGCAGTAGAAATACAATCTCTCAGAAATATGTGCGTTGTCACCCTTGCAGACAAAATGCAATATTACAATCTTATATGACGGTGTTATTTTAGAAATGAACAAAGAAAAGCTTTGGTGGTTCAGGCACATAGAAAGAATGAGTGATGAATGATTAACGTAGAAAACTTACAAAGCGAAAACGAGTAGTAGCAGAAACCAAGGAAGACCAAGACTGATTTATCTAAATCAAACAGCTAGAGAGTTAAATGACGGTAAAGTCAAAAGCACTCGCGAAAATCAAGCGTGTGATGAGAATGATGAGAATTGAGATTTAAGAAGGCGAAGGTATGCAAGAACCACAATTCTTGGCACTCCGTCTTCTGTGACTGCCCCTTCAGAGATGCAGCATAGGGATACGTATACAAGTATTAATGTATGTATATGTTGAGTAGAGAGAAATATTATATCAACAGTTTTTACGTCACATCGTTTCTGAGAAAAACGCCTGAGATATTCTATAGAGACTGATTATTTATTTTTAGGTACGAAATCCTAAAAATGTGCGCATAACTCTCATAATATTATATAGGTATTCGTTTACAAATATGTCTACTTACTTTGGTTGCTTTTTCGTTGAATTACGCAATGTTATATTTATTTTTTAGCTTCTGTGAAAGTCAATGGGGAAGAATTAACGTTAGTGGGGGAGAAAACTGTCACTAGTTTGCGCAGCTTTCTGGTTCCAGAAAATCTATTACATTTTTCATGAAGAAATAGATCGTTGCTCTTATTACCCGGTGGACTAGTTTCCAGGACATAATCCCATTGATACCTCATTTAGCTAAATAGATCTATACCAATTAAAGCAGATTAAATTATGAATAAGTTGTAAATAAATAAAATAGAGAGAAAACGAAACAGTTTTAGTAATCGGTTTTAAGCCCTACCTAATTACTAAAAACTGCTTCGGAAAAATATATTTTTACAGCGTATACTTAATTTCACAATAGTCGTAACGGTAAAACAGTGAACGGTTTTCTTTGAATCGGTACAAGCTTTTTACCTTTTAACTGTCGAAAACGTGATATCAGTTTTGTGGAGCGAAATCTGATAAATTCTACTTTATATATATTATTTTGTTCTCAATAAATATGCTTTGTGGTAACAAACACAAAGCAAATGAAAATCTTTTTTTCCGTTGTAAAAATATTCGGTAATTTTAGTTTATTGAAGTCAAGAATCTACATAAAAAATAAATGTTAATCTGGTATTCGAGTCTTTAAGTGAGAACTTAAAAACTAATACTTTACGGGTTTACAGTTTCGAGGGTTCAAGTTTACGGGTTATGTTGTTCGACACATTACTAGAGAGTAAAGCAGTTTGAGCGACGCTTCTTCGAACTTAAACTTCGAAGTCATGGAAGTGTGATTGAAGATTTTAATTAAAAAAAAAAGGAAATATTTTAATAATGAAAATATATAAAATATATCTAAAACGGGAAATTTAACGCGATTACCTTATTCTGGCTTGATATTTCGACCGAGTTGCTTGCAAGCAAACGTCAAGCCAGAATAAAAACGTAATCGCGTTAAATTTCCCGTTTTAGATATATTTTATAATGCAACG
This sequence comes from Zeuzera pyrina, assembly GCA_907165235.1. Taxonomy (NCBI): domain Eukaryota; kingdom Metazoa; phylum Arthropoda; class Insecta; order Lepidoptera; family Cossidae; genus Zeuzera; species Zeuzera pyrina. The sequence continues at coordinate 16,969,967 of OU015625.1, read as the reverse complement.
CGAAAGTTTTTAAGTTAAAGAAAATATATGGCTATAATACGTTATTGTAATTTTTATTCAGTTTGTAATGTATCGATCGATTTTTTAAATCATTAGTAGATAAATATTAGTAATAACGCTCTTATGTTTTTTGGAGAAATTCAATCTTTTTAGTCCGGTGATGATATTAGAACTTCTTGAGTGGTTCTTGACCACAAACCACTTGCCTACGTTAAAAATTAAAATATATCTGTTTCACACAACCGTTTATTGCTGTTTTTTAATCTCGTAAATACGATCTAATAGGGCCGAACAAAGTCTAAAAGAAGACAGCAATGCTAACGTAACTTTACCACAAAATAAAGTTGCGATAAGGAAGCTGTTTTGTTTTATCTGTGGAAAATATGGCAGACATTTACCTCCCAAAACAGGTTTTATCGAAAATATCTGGAAAAATGCTTATTCGGGACTATGTATAAATCAGGTTGTGGCTGTTTTGTTTTACATTTTTTCAGAGCTCAACAAAAGTCGTCATAAAATAACTTAATGAAATATTTAATTAAATATGTTTACCTCACGAATAATTAAAAAATGTACTTACTATGTTTTAATTAAAAGAATTTATCGACCTTGTAGCTTATAATATGGCGAATTTTTATTGAACAATTGTAACCATTATTACCAATGTGGCGTACACGGCATACATTATTGACTGGTACTCGTTTCGTATCCCGTACACGATAAGATAATTTTAAAAAATGCGGCGTTCAAAATAAGCAATTTGAGTGTAAATCTCTAAACGTTTTTATAAAAGCCACGGCTGCACTCTATAGTCAGGACCAGGCAAATTGGTGGAATGTATAAGTGATCCCCTTTTAAAATACAATTTCCTAGAATCCTTTTTTCTCGTGTCGGCGCAAAACGTGCCAGATTAACTAAATGAATTGTTCAGATACGCAAATCCTTTTTAGTTCAGCCAAGATTTTTCCTGATTAAATTTCTACAGAAAAAATTACGATAGACATTTTGCTCACGTGCTGCCATTAAAAAAGAGCTGGAAGTAATTTTTATTCTTTTTGAAAAAAATAAGGGAGAAGGATTTGTATTTTTTTGCTGTAATAGAAAAGGAGTCCTGGGGGCCGAGACAAGTGCCTCTATTGTCGTAAACGCTAGTAGAATAGAATGACAAATACCACGTAATCTAGCGTAACGAATTTAAAATTGGTAGTCAAACGTTATTAACTTTCGTATATATCAAACAAAACAAAATCGTGTGAAAATCGCCGCATAACACGTAGCCAAGTGGCACTTTTGACGAGCGATAACGCCAGAAAGCATTTCTATTGTACGAAACATTTGCCACTTGTCTAGAGCCACTGTACTCAGTTTGATAATTTTATTATAGATAATTTTATTATATTATATACTAGGTGGGTTCAAATTAGAGGAGTGATATTGAAACAATTAAATTATTTATATATGTCACTGTAAATAAGTAACCGAGCAAGAAGAAAGTATAATATTAACGTTCTGTATTCCATTTGTCTTAAACTTGGCGATTATATAAATAAATAAACAATACTTGCCTACAACGGAATAATTGAGAATTTAAGACAGCGCGGATATAGAATGATATATTTGGAGAATAAAAATTTTGATGTACAGAAAGATATAACAGTGTTATAGTTGTAATTTATATACTACAATGAAACTGCATAGAACCAATCATATTATTTATAACTGCATAGTATCTGTACATTGAATATACATCTGTACATACATGTCTTAACGCTGTATCCCTTTTTTTTTTGTTTTTTGTTTTTGCGTCAGGAAATGCTTTATGCATATCCCGTCCTGCCGTAGGGGGGTGGCAGGGGGGTATGTGGGACTCCTCGACATCAGGGTGCTAGGCCGAGTCTACCCACTAAAACCTGACGGTGTTCCTCGAGAGCCTTGATGCCGGGGCAACGGGAGCGCGTTGGCATTCTGCCGCGACCCCGCCGGCTATGCCCAGCCTGAGCCGGGCCCTCCTCCGTTTGCAGGCAGTTTTACCTGCCCGCTCTCCTGGGAGGCGCGCGGGAACAACCGCGCGCACCATTCCGAGGCCATTAATGAGGCGCCTTCCCCCGAAGGACACCCCAGGCCTCCGAAGTGGTGGCTTCCGCACCCCGCCTACCCCACGGCAGGGGCGTCAGCACGCCCACCTGATTTTTACGTGTTTACTCACGGGTTTTTACAAGTTTTCCTTCTTCCCACCTTTGATTTTAACGTGTTGTCTCACGGGTTTCATTTCGAGTTTTCCTTCTCTCCACCTCTGGTTTTAACGTGTTTTCTCACGGGTTTCATTTCGAGTTTTCCTTCTCTCCACCTCAGATTTTTACGTGTATCCTCACGGGTTTTTAAAAGTTTTAAAAGAAGGAATTCTTTCCACCTCCGGGGTCACAATACCCTTCCTGAAAGAGGGGCAAGTGACCCCGACACCTGACCCCCGCCCTCACGCAGAGGACGGGGAACACAACTTGTCCCCATAAATGGGGACATCCCCCCCCCCGGTCCGGGCCAGGCCCTTTCGGCACTGCAGCCTCATCGGCCCCGACCCGGTACTGATGGCGCCGTCGAAGCACCACCCTCAGGAGTGTTTATCGACTCTCCAGTCTAGATCCGCAGTGTTCAGTGGAAACAGGGTCACCTCGAGAAGGGTGTAGACATGAAGTCTACGCACTGCGGTCTTGGGATGGCAGGCTAAGGCTCCACTTAATGGGAGCTATAATGTATATATATGTTGGTCCAGTGGTCCAGTCAGTGGCGTAATATTCCGCGACCCCGGCGGCAACGGCCGGCGCTAAACCGCCAGCCTCGTCTCGTTTTGGGTGGGAGGGCAGAACTCCCACCCTCAGTGCTTGAGAGGCGCGCGGAAACACCGCGCGCGCCATCTCGAGGCTATCTGAGGGGTGGCACTCCCCCGAATGCCACCCCAAGCCTCAGTGGGCTCTCCGCCGCTACTGTCGGCGGCGGAGGATACGCACGCCAGAGGCGTTGGTCACGTGGGGAGGCCACTATTCCGTGGCCATCCCCTCTACTCCCGGCCTGGCAGGAACCACACGGGCGGCGGCAAAAGCCACCCTTTCGCCCTTTTTGGGCTTGGCTCCCGCACAGGCCTTCCCCCCCGTCAGATGACCGGCCGGCAGACCGCTCGCGGCGCACAACATACAGTTGGGCGCAGCATTGCAGCCGCCGGCCTTGTGACCCTCTTGGCCGCAGCGGTAGCACTGTCCGCTGCGGTCCACCTCTGACGTGCAGGAGATCCGCACGTGCCCAATCTTGAGGCACTTATAACACCTCAAGGGCCTCGGCTCAAGGACTTGCACCCCGGCCGAGACCCATCCCACCAGCAGTCGGGCACCCGCCACCTTCTTCGCTGCCTCCACTGGGCAGCGGACCCAGACTGCTCCGAGCCCCGAAGGGGCGCGGCGAATCTCTCCCACTTTTAGTGCCTCTACGGCAACATCTCCAGTTTTCGCGACAGCTGCGGCGACATCCTCAACCGTCGCCGAGTCATCCAGACCCGATACGCGCAGTTCTGCGCATTTCGTGGGCCTGGAGACCCGGACGACCTTATCGCTCAAACACTCCCGCAGCCGATTTGCGAGGGCGTCGGCCTTCTCTTTGTTGGAGGCACCCGGCAGTTCTAGAATGCCGGCCCCCGTCACTCCCTTCCGGTATAGCAAACCGGTAATTCCCAGCTGGCTGAGGTCCACCTTGTTTTTCGCCTCTGTGAGGACGGAGGCGTACGTTACTCCTTTACGCTCCGCCTCAGGCGAGAGCGTCAGGACTACCGCCGACGTCCGCGGGCTTTTGAGCTTCGACTTCTTCTTCTTCTTGGCCTTGGGCTTTTTGCCCTTGGCCTGGTCCTCTTTGGGGGGGGGCTGAGAAGTTCCCCCCGGAGCCTTCTTCTTGCCCCTTCGGGCAACTACGCTATAGGCCTCCTCCATGGAGGCAGGTGCCGGAGGCAGCGGACGGGGCCCTGGAGGTACCCCCGCCCCAGACAACGCCGGAACCCTACCCTTCGCCTTTCCTCCCATACCCCTCCCAGCAACGCCGGACACGCTGGACTTGGGAGCAGCCTTTTTGCTACTCCCGGACGTACTCTGTGCCGGTATCGGAGCTACCAGTTCAGGCTCCACACCCACCCTGTTATCTGCCAGAGATACCGGACGGAACCGTTTCTCTGGCAGAAGCCGGTCTTCGAGGGCCTCAAACCGGGCGTTCACCATGGCGCCCACCTGCGCGACAATCGCTCGAGTCAACTCCTCCTGTGTGGGCGCCACGGCTTCCCTCGCTGTCGCAGAGCGGTCAATATACTTGACCATCTCCTCCTTCAGCTCCGCTAGCTGGGAGCGAAGGTCTGCCATATCGGTCCGTAGGCGTTTGTTCTCCTCCTGCAACCGGCGAGTCTCCTCGGTTGAGGTTCTGGAGCACAGGGCCTCGGTTGTTTCCTTGATAGAAACGACGGCTTGCTTGAGGGCCCTAATGTATGGCCCCTTTAGATTTTTCGACGTTTTGGCCACCTTTTAGATGGCGGCCAAGTTCTTCGTCATAATATCTTGAAGGTCCGCAGTCGACTCCGCCCGACTCTCGGAACCTTCATCAGCCAACCTTTCGAGACGCGATACTCTAGCGCGCGCGAGCTCTAGGTTCATCAGCGCCATCTCCTCCTCGGCTCGCAGCTCCGCATCCCGCCTCTCGTTGTCTGAAAGGAGCTGTTTGGTCGTCGCCAAGCCAACGCGCTGGCCAGTAGTAGGCGGCCGGCCCCTGCCTCTCTTCGCCACATTTTTTTTGGTACCTCCTTTTTTCCCTCCGAATCCGAAGATGAGAGGTTTGTGCGCTCCCATGAGGATGTTCTCTTTTCACCTGCTCTCGGGGTTATCCTAACACTAACCAAACTCTCCATGCTCGAACTTGGAGAGTCCGACATGAGCACCACCTCCGCTTCTTTCTCCTCCTCGTCAAACTTCTGCCTAACGTCTTTTTTATTGTTGTTTGTGTTCATCATTCATAAACGTCCCCTTTTCACGGGGGACTACGGTTTATGGAACGAAATAAAGGTCACTCCCCGGGTGACGTCCATTCCGGGGAGAAGGGTAAATACTGTGGGGGTCCCCAGGTACCCACAGGTTTTTACGTGTTCGCTCACGGGTTTGTTTCAAGTTTTCCTTCTCTTGGGCCGGCCAATGAAGGCAAGCCCGTCGTCGGTCCGCGCAGCCACGACGTACCCCCTTAGCACCGACACGGGGGTCGTTGAAGTGCCTGCGCGGGGTCCCGGGGAGGGCGGCTGGTGCAGGTCCGCCCTCCATACGCCACCCGGCGACAGGGTTAGTGCCGCCGAGCGCGTTCCACCTAGACTTTGCGTCCTCCGCAGAGGACGCAAAAACACAACTCCGCGCCGAAGCGCTCGACGACCATTCCCGTCTGAAAGCAGAGGGGTAAGGTGACGACAACGATCCCCTTTTCGTCCTTTGAAAGGACGATTCCCCCCCCGGTCCGGGCCGGGCCCTTTCGGCACTGCAGCCTCATCGGCCCCGACCCGGTACTGAGGGCGCCGCCGAAACACCACCCTCAGGAGTGTTTATCGACTCTCCAGTCTAGATCCGCAGTGTTCAGTAGAAACAGGGTCACCTCGAGAAGGATGTAGACATGAAGTCTACGCACTGCGGTCTTGGGATGGCAGGCTAAGGCTCCACTTAATGGGAGCTGTAAGCGCCTGTTGGTCCACCCCCTGTGACGGGTCACCCACACCACTCGGCCCCTAACGCTGTATCCCTTTTTTTTTTTTTTTTTTTTTTTTTTTTTTTTTTTTTTTTTTTTTTTTTTTGCGTCAGGAAATGCTTTATGCATCCCGTCCTGCCGTAGGGGGGTGGCAGGGGGGTATGTGGGACTCCTCGACATTAGGGTGCTAGGCCGAGTCTACCCACTAAAACCTGACGGTGTTCCTCGAGAGCCTTGATGCCGGGGCAACGGGAGCGCGTTGGCATTCTGCCGCGACCCCGGCGGCTATGCCCAGCCTGAGCCGGGCCCTCCTCCGTTTGCGGGCAGTTTTACCTGCCCGCTCTCCTGGGAGGCGCGCGGGAACAACCGCGCGCACCATCCCGAGGCCATTGGTGAGGCGCCTTCCCCCGAAGGACACCCCAGGCCTCCGAAGTGGCGGCTTCCGCACCCTGCCTACACCACGACAGGGGCGTCAGCACGCCCACCTGATTTTTACGTGTTTACTCACGGGTTTTTACAAGTTTTCCTTCTTCCCACCTTTGATTTTAACGTGTTGTCTCACGGGTTTCATTTCGAGTTTTCCTTCTCTCCACCTCTGGTTTTAACGTGTTTTCTCACGGGTTTCATTTCGAGTTTTCCTTCTCTCCACCTCAGATTTTTACGTGTATCCTCACGGGTTTTTAAAAGTTTTCCTTCTTTCCACCTCCGGGGTCACAATACCCTTCCTGGAAGAGGGGCAAGTGACCCCGACGCCTGACCCCCGCCCTCACGCAGAGGACGGGGAATACAACTTGTCCCCATAAATGGGGACATCCCCCCCCCCCGGTCCGGGCCAGGCCCTTTCGGCACTGCAGCCTCATCGGCCCCGACCCGGTACTGAGGGCGCCGCCGAAGCACCACCCTCAGGAGTGTTTATCGACTCTCCAGTCTAGATCCGCAGTGTTAAGTAGAAACAGGGTCACCTCGAGAAGGATGTAGACATGAAGTCTACGCACTGCGGTCTTGGGATGGCAGGCTAAGGCTCCACTTAATGGGAGCTATAAGCGCCTGTTGGTCCACCCCCTGTGGCGGGTCACCCACACCACTCGGCCCCAACGCTGTATCCCTAAAGTATCTCGGAGTAACCGAGAACAAGGATTGCCAAGCATCCTAACATTCATCTTTCACCTCCGCAAATCTCGTCATTCTTGTCACACAATTTCTCCGGGCTATGTGAGTGTATTTGACATTTCCGCCAGTTAACACATTGGCTATTTGATTTTCATAAGTCAGCCTGCCTTTGCTTCTGCTACCACTCGCTTTCGCTGTTGAGATTCTCTTTGTTAATCGTTCATCATTCATTCTTTCAATGTGATCAGACCATCTCAGCATTCCTTTCTGAATTTCTTCAATAACACTGTCACCCAACCTTGCTATACAGTGTGTCTCTTCATTACTTGTTTTATCAGCGATACACATAGCCAAGTTCATATTATATCTAGGTAGTAGGTAGGTTAAGTTTAATATTACAACTCAAAATTCTGAAATATAGAATTAGGTCAGTTCTATTCTAAGGGTGCGATATATCGGAAAGATCGCATTTCATTTGCATTAATCTTATTGTCACTCCACTTTAGGCACATCCAGATCTCGCTCACTAACGTACAACAAAGTTGGCGCCCATATCGCATGTGGATAACCATTTTTACAGATTTTAACATAATTACACTGTTATTTAGTGTGGACAGGGCACCGTTGACATTATTGCCAGCTGCTACCTGCCTTTATACATACAGCTCTCATATAAAATATGCGTTTTAATTACCCTGTTTAGACATGTTTCGTTTATCCATATTTTATACTTCGTCTGCAAGCGATTGACAAAATTAATTCTTCAATAGTTGATAATTCAAAATAAACGGTTGCGTTTTGTTAATACTAAATACTTTAGTTGAACCTGCAATGTTTGTTGTTAAAAACAGAGAAGCCAAGTTTGCTAACATTACTTGATCAATATTAATGGTATAAATTGGTTACAATTTTTTTTAAGCCCAACCTAATAATCTTTTTAAAGTTACAGAGTAACGTTTGTAAGACGTAATTAAGTTCACTTAGTTTATAATAACAAATTTCTCGTTATTTTAAGCCCATTTACTCCGTAGCTACAGCTAACCTATTTAACATAACATAACATAACTTCACGCTGTATCCCCAACGGGGTAGTCAGAGAGGACGGAGCGCCAGGAGTCGCGGTCCTTACACACCTCTTTGGCTTCCTCAAATCTCATCATTCTCCTCACACATTTTCGCCTAGGTATGCGAGTGCTTTTGACATTTCCGTCTGCTAACACTCTGGCTATTTGATCTTCATAAGTCAGCCTTGGTCTTCCTTGGCTTCTTTTACCACTCACTTTCGCTATGTATATTTTCTTCGTCAGTCTTTCATCACTGATTCTTTCCATGTGCCCGAACCATCTAAGCATTCCTTTCTTCATTTTTACAATAACACTGTTGTGCAACCCTGTCATACTGCGTATCTCATCATTGCTTATCCTGTCAGCAAGCGTGACACCGCACATATTTCTATCCAACCTATTTAGTATCTTGATATTTACTTTGTAGTCATAATCGACTATCTCTGTAGTTTTGACCAATTTATTTGGTAACTATAGCCAACCTACTTAATATTTACATATAATTTGCTTCATAGTTATAACCGACTTTCTTTGTAGTTTTAGCCAATTTATTCCATAACTACAGCCAACCTACTTAGTACTCATATATAATTTGCACTGTAGTCATAACAAACCTTTTCTGTAGTTATAACCAATTTACTCGGTAGCTATAGCCAACCTACTTGGTATCTATATATAATTTGCTTTGTAGTTTTAACCGATTCTTTCTGTAGTTTTAGCCAATTTGCTCGGTAGCTACAGCCAGCCTACTTAGTATCTGTATACAATTTGCTTTATAGTTTTAACCGATTTTATCGGTAGTTTGCTTTGTAGTCATAACCTACTTTTCCTGTACTTTTAGTTAATTTACTCAGTATCTGGAATGGATCTCAGATTTTACATGGTAGCCACAGGTAGTATAATTGGTATCTTCAACCAATTCGCTTTTTAATAATATGAAACGTACATGTAGAACAATTAATAAGGTATTTACCTTATTATAAGGTCGTAAAAGTATGTCCATAACGCAAACAATACTTCAACTTATATTAACTGAATTGTAATCTATAAAAGAATTTCTTTGTTTTAATTAATTTTTAAAAGGTTACGAATGTGTATACAAACTATAGTCTTCTTAAAAAATTCTGTTAAATTTCTATAAGTTTATTTTGCAGTATGGTACATTTTTTGGCCTTATCCTTTTGCCTAATTAATAAGTTTTGAATGTACGTTTAACATAATAACGAAGTAAATTGACTAAACATACCAATGATACTGGATGTAGCTACTAAGTAAAATCCTAGATACCGAGTAAATTGAAATGAATAGAATACATTACAACGTGGATATTTTACCTACGATTATTATTATTAGCACAATTAAATAAAATTAAATAAAATCGAAATATTTTTTTTATTTAAACTTATTTTTGTTACAAACTTTTTAAACTAATCATAACCATTACAATTCTTGAAAATAAAAAAAGTATACAGATTTTATATCTTAAAACTAGCTTGTAACAATCTTATGTACATGTACATAAACGGAAGTTCTAATTACAGATTCAGGATGATTAATTAAAATAAACTTTCAATGAGTCTCACTATTCGCTGTCGGGCAGCATTATCCAAAGGAATACTCTTATTTAAATTCAATAAACCTTTGCCTTCCAGGCTATGATTTAAAAGCTGCTGTAAATCCTGAAAAAATAGAAAAACTAGTAAGTTTTCGACACTAAAATGTCGTGGGAAGCATCCCAAGGTTTCGTCCGGAAATGAACTGTCAAATCATTTCGTTTCGGAACGGTTTCGGATTTGTGAATAACGTTTAGACAAAATCATCGAAAAGTTTCCTGTCGGATACGGATACCTAAATCTTGGCTAAACATTAGAGACTATTAATAAAAACTTAAATACTAATAGAAAAAACTAATAGAAACTTGTTATGTTCATGTTCCCGTCATATAGCTAGATAATAAAGCTAAGTAAGTATATTTCATTTGATATGATATCTATATGATGAATGAATCTATATGATATAATGAAAGTTTTTTCTCTTTGACCGCGACAAACTTGAAAACAACTGAATCGATCGGCATGGGACCATGAACATTCGACGCGGAATTAGTTGTAGATGGTTATAGGCTACTTATTTTTTGAACTCCATAGACCCTTCACCATTTTTCAAACAAAAATGTACTATTACGTACAAAATTTTCACTTACGCCCAGCGAAGCGGGCGGGAAACGGCTTGTTATTATATATAGATGTAAACAATTTGGAATGTGTAAAACAATTTGGAATGTGGGTACTTTCGTGTAAACATCGCTATTCATCAGCTCGTAACAATTATTTATTAATTAGTGGTAACAGTGAATGTTTTATTATATTTACCATATTAACGTTAAGTTAGTAGTATTGTCTGTGTATATGTTGTGTTTTATAACTCGTAACGAATTTGGGAGAAATTTAATGTGAACTTTGATTCTATCCAATGTCAATTAAGCAAATAGACTTACATAGTTATTGTGTGATCGGTCTTGTCTTACTGAAGGCGACTTTAATACTATTTCGCATATGTGTTTTGCTTGTCAAGGTGAAAACCATATAGTGTTCTGTGTTTACACTTTGGCTGGATAACTGCGTGAACTTACTATAATCGTAAATAATGAATTGTGCGGCATGCAAAAAAAGCCTTGACAGAGGTGAATTATTGAAATGTACTGCATGTAAACACATCTTTCACTATGCATGTCTCAACATGACACCTACCTACTACAGGAACCACATTTTGGAATTCAACAAGTCCTGGAAATGTCCGACATGTGTTAATGTTACAAATAGGCGTAAAAATGATAGCACCCCGATACGGAATCAATTTGAGCCTCTCCGTGAGGACGTTAATATGTCTTGTGATGAACAGATTGTGATTAGTGACATCTCTAAAACAACTCCGTCGCAAGCTGGTGCTACGGCTTCTTCAATACTATCACCGCAGACTTCCTCCGCCACTGTTGTTATCACCTTTGAACAACTTAGTGCGCTGTTTGATTCCAAGCTTGAGGAATTCAGACCTGCATTGATCGAGGATATCACTTCAAGTATTCGGACTGAAGTATCTTCAGCTATTGAGGGATTGAGAGCAGAATTCACAGCGACTACCGATTTTCTCTCTGCAGAACAAAAAGATATAAAACAAAATCTTGTAAGTACTAACAAAAATATTAATCTACTTGAAACCACAAACTCAAATATACAAACGGAAATGAGGGACTTGAAACGTCGATTGGTAACTTTGGAGGGAGCCTCTCGCAGTCGCAATATCGAGATACAAATGATACCTGAAAAACAAAATGAAAATCTACCATCTATACTTAGGAAACTGTATGAAGAAATTAATACGCCGATGAGTGAAACGGAAGTTTGTGCAATACGGAGAGTGGCTAAACTAGACTCTAAATCTAAACGTCCTCGCAGTGTACTTGTTACATTGCCTACGGAACGTCACCGCGATTGCATAATCTCCGCGTTCAGGAGATTTAACAAAGTGCATAGGAATGAACCCTTGAGTTCACAACATCTGAATATCCCCGGTGACAAACAAACGATATATGTCACAGAACATCTAGGACCCGATGCGAAAAGTTTACATGCTGCTGCGAGAAAACTGGCTAAGGAAAGAAACTACAAATACGTATGGGTGAAATATGGACGTGTTTATGCTCGCAAGGATGATTCTTCAGGTGCTGTTTTAATCAAAGATCAAAATTGTCTGGACAAAATGGTGTGATAATATAGTGATTGAAATTAATCGTCTTAACTTAGTTTTTATTATTGTTTAATGCATTTATTCTACTCTAATTTACTTCTCAGTAATATGTTAGTTTATTACCAGAATGTTAACCGAATCAGATCAAAAACCAAACATCTATGTTTGAATACATTAAACACCGATTATGATATCGTGTGTTTAACCGAAACTAATCTTAACTCTGACTTTTTTGATAGTGAACTATTTGACAGTCGTTATAGAGTTTTTCGTAGAGACCGAGATAGTGTATCATCGTCTAAAATAGAAGATGGCGGTGTTCTGATCGCTATTAAAAAGCATTTTAATGTGATTCGGCAAACGTCTTGGGACAGTTCAGTGGAGGATATTTGGATTAGTATCTTACCTTAAATAATCAAGGACATAGGTTTAACCTTTGTGTTTGTTACCTACCCCGTGACATCCCAAGTAATCGGTTGATCAGTTTTTATGACAACATACACGACGTTCTCACAGCTGCGGGGGATGACTGTATCAACTTAATAGTGGGTGATTTTAACATTCCTGGTCTACATTGGTATTCAGCAATAATTGGTAATAAAAGGGAGTCTGATGGATCCACGAAATCGAAATCCAATCTCTTTTTAAGCACATTGGCATCTTGTGGACTTTGTCAATACAATAACATAGCAAATAAGAATGGTCGATATCTGGATCTCATTTTATGTAGTCATGACATATTACTAGTTCAAGAGACGGAACCATTAACTCGCATTGATGATCACCACCCGCACCTGCAAATTAATGTTAATGAACCCACTCCTAACAATTATATTAACCCACAAAAACAATATTATAGAAACTTCCATAGATGTGATTATACTAAAATTAAATTTGAATTAAATAAAGTAAATTGGTTTTTGCTTGAACTGGTCGATATAAATACAGCCGTTACACAATTTTATAACATACTCGAAGACTTAATAAAACAATATACACCGCTATCTTGCAAGTGTGATGGCCGTTTTCCAGTTTGGTATAACCAGACATTAAGATGGTATCTTAAAAAGAAAAAGAAATATCATATTCATTTTAAAAAATATAAGAACTCAAGAGATTATGACAATTTTGTTGCACTACGTAAACTATGTAAGAACTTGATCAATTCTTGTCACAAATCCTTCTTATATTCTGTGGAGGATCGTTTGGCATCAAACACTAGATCCTTCTGGAGATTTGTTAACAGTCGAAAAAATATTGAAGGTATACCTCAGACCATGAAATATGATAATGAATTGGTAACCGGGGGTCAGGAAGACTGTGAATTATTTTCCAAATACTTTTCATCTGTATTTGAGGGAGGTTCTCATAATAATCATGACATTAAAGGCCTGATTGAGTGTAATGAGAATTTATCTAAAATCACATTGACATATAATGAAGTACTAGCAAAATTAAAGAATTTAGATATTAATAAGGGCTACGGTCCTGATAGTATACCTATAAGTTCTTAAAAGAGTGCGCCGACGAGTTAAGTCTCCCGTTACAACTATTATTCAATATGTCGCTTAAGTCTGGTGAGTTTCCATCATATTGGAAGACTGCCCATATAATCCCTATACACAAGTCAGGGGAGAAGTCGCACTGTGTCAATTATAGGCCAATAAGTATTTTATCATGCACAGCTAAAGTTTTTGAAGCAGCAGTTTATGACCATATCTATAATTATTTACAACCTTCCTTATCACAAAATCAACACGGTTTCATCAAACACAGATCCATAATCACTAACCTACTGGAATACAAAAATTTCTTGTGTTCTGGTTTTGCCTCTGGGGACCAGGTAGACTCTATATATACGGACTTCAAAAAAGCATTCGACAAGGTGAATCATTCTCTGCTCTGTGCGAAGCTACGTTGTTACGGTATTCATGGCAGTCTTCTTAGATGGGTATAGTCCTACCTAAATAATAGGAATCAGTTGGTGGCACTGAAAGGTTACATATCCTCACCAGTAGTTATCACATCTGGCGTACCTCAAAGCTCACATTTGGGATCTCTTTTCTTCTTGGTTTACATTAACGATCTTATTATTGAGCTTAAATGTCCATGTCTCCTTTATGCCGATGACTTGAAAGTTTTTACCATAATAACTGACACGAACAGCTGTGTCTCCCTTCAGAGTGACCTAGACGCTATATCTGAATGGTGTCGCATGAACCATATGTTTTTAAGTATCGACAAGTGTCAAGTAATTTCGTTTACCAAATGGAAAAAGAAAATAATTTTTGATTATATATTGCATGGACATATATTGCAGCGTACTTCAGTTGTTAAAGACCTAGGTATATCGTTTGATGATCAATTAACATTTAGACATCATTACGAGCGCATCTCTTTAAAAGGTTTTCAGCTTATGGGCTTTATAACGAGAACAATCAAAGACTTTACCAAACCTCAAAGTTTACTTTATCTTTACAATAGCCTTGTTAGAAGTGTGATGGAATACGGATCTGTAGTATGGTCTCCATATTAGAAAGTACATTCGGAACAGATAGAAGTGGTGCAGAAAAGATTTCTTAAGATCTTAAGTTACAGAAGTGGCTTCGGACGCAGGTTGAACTCCTATGCTGAAAGAGTCGATCACTTTAAAATTACTTCTTTAGCCACCCGCCGTAAGCAACAAGACCTTATTCATCTTCACAAAATTCTACAGTCCTACTTTGACTCCCCAGCGTTGCTTTCTCTACTCAATGTTAACTCAAGGTTACGCGCAACCGTCCACGTAATATTTTTATTCTACAAGTATATAAAAATAATACATCTTATTATAATTCAGTCGTTAGAATGTGTCGCATTTATAATGAAATATCATTTACGAATGATAGCATAGATATATTTGATAACAGACATAATTTATTCAAAACCAATGTTAAACGTATTCTCCACTGAGCTATTAATGTAGAAATGAAATATTTAAGAAATGATGCTATTTATGTTTACACATTACTTTACCGTGTTGTGTACGCACGTGCCTGGACTTCAGTCTGGTTCACGACTAGAATATAACTACTTTGTTTATTGTACTCTTGATTGTAGTCCGTTGTGTGTACCATTTAATAAATAAATAAATAAATAAACGTAAATATAACAAGTTTAGTTTAATAACCTAATTCTATTTAATTATGAAAATTCAAAGTAATAGTCTTCTCTGTTTTGTTTTTTTTTACTTAGTAAAGAATTAATAGCTAGACCTATTGGCATAGGTATAAATATTGATGCAAAATAATATATTTTAAGGCTACATATATTTACATCACAAATATACTTATTACTTACATAAATCACCTAGGCTAAAAGGATATACCTAATAATTAACAATATTTATCTTTTCTAAGTATATGACTGTAGGGTGTCTACATCATACTCGTATTACTATATATACAAGCAAGGTATATAGGTACCTACTTATAATGTCGTTAATGTTTTTAAACTTTAACGACTTGTGCATATTTTACTATTATATAAATACGGGTCTACGGGTGTTTATGTATATGCATATAAAAAGAAAAGTACATAAGTAGTAAGTATATCAGTTGTCTAGTACCCGTAAACACAAGCGCTGTGCTGCTTACTTAGGGACTAGATGGCGCTGTGTGAAATGTCTGAGATTATTATTATTATTACTGTCGCGTAATTTATTTTATTGTACGTAAACATCTTTTTTATCCCGACTTTTCGACCAAGTTATTTACATAAAATAAAATGAATTACTCGAAAATAGACCGTATAATTTATACATGTACTCGTAGTAGTAAAATATAACGTCATATAGGTTGGTACTCCTTTATTAATGTTCACTAAAATATTTAATATTTTCTAAATAGGTATGTACATATTTTTATATGTAGATATGTTTTTATGTTTTATATCGTACACTAACAAGTCATAATAATATCTCGTCAATTAACTAGTACCTGGTACTCAACAAATTTCAACCTGTTTATTTCTGTGCGTATGCGTTCGTATACCTAATACCTAGACCTACCTATCTTCTACAGGTAAGCGCAGGTGGCGTAGACTATGGATGGACAATGGTTTAACACGGCAACTCACTTCTTTTCTTTATAGAGACAACTAAGATTAGGAATCAGGACTAACCAACAGAATATATCAAATTGTAACGCCTACTTTTTTAGCGAAAACACAAAACATGATTTTGTAAAACATTATTTATTAATATCTATTAAAACTTGGCGATATAGCGATGCGATGTGGCAATGGGGATGAAGTTAAAATGATAAAATTACTATACAATACAACTGGAACACTAACACTATACGTATGTATACTATTTAAGTAATAATAGTTTTTATTTAAACTTTTCTAATTATATCCGGAAAAAATATGTGACATTATAGTGAAATACTTACATTTGAACACGTCTATGTATTCTTCGAGTCCCCACGCTCTAAGAAGATTTTGTACTTCTTCGTCCATTTCGATATTTGAATAGCACTTAAAAACTTAATAGACTTAATTATAAAACGTACACAATTTTTCGATTCGACACGAGTAATATTGTAAAATTATACAGGTAATATTTGTGTAATATGTATTGCTTTCCACTTCTTAACATTTAATGATGTGTGTTTGTTTGTAAACTGTATAGCAAACAAAAATATGGATTGAAAGGAAGTCGTATGTCATACGCGCGTCATGGGAATCGTAGATGAAATGAACGAACGAAAGTCGAAATAAAAATATGCTGCAGTCTGGAATGTACCTACTCGGTTAGTATTTGATAATTAGTGTCATTCATTTATATTTAACTAATTAACTAGTTTATTTTTTATTATTGTTACTTAACTAATCTAATCTATAACTTATCACATTTTTAACCATTTCGAAAACAATAAAATGTAATAAGTAACACATGACATTTAATAAGTTATGTGTTATTAATAATCAATACAAATTAACAACGTTCTCGTGTCTACGAATGGCCGAGTTTACTTCGAGGTTTTGAATGTGTCTTTGTCAAAAATAATCAAGATATAATTAGCGGAGCTAAAAAGGTGCTTTGCTGAGTTCGAATTTTTTCCGTGTTCATTCCAACTTCATTGCCAGCCGCTACCTATCTCTTTACATCCAGCTGCTGCTTAATCTTTTCTCCCTCCAAAACGTATTCCCCAGATATAGTTTCATTCGCTCGTTCTAGATATTTTCATTTTACCCGCATTTCACACTTCATCTACTCGTCTTCTCTTTCAAACACCAGTTTGGTTTCACATTATTTTTTCGTGTAAAAACCGAATTGTGGATTCAAATCATGTGACTAGAATCTTGAATTCGATTTCTAATGGTGCTATAAGTACAGCATCGTGAGCGTATAAAAAGCAATTTACCTCTGTGCTACCACACGTCATACCATTCATACCAGCAGCCCAAATATACTATGAATATCTAAGCAGACCACAAGCAGCCCTGTCAAACGCCTGAATAATCTTCAAGCCAGGCGACATTCAGTGGTTATTCAACAGAGTAGGCAGTAAAAATAACAAATATATAAAAAAATAACAATTTTAATAATTATATTTACTAATACAGCAATAGTGACAAGCGGGAACGTTACCGTTACTTTAATTTTTCGTAGTGGTTGTAATTTGTTATATTATTATGTAGTTAACGCAAGGAAAACAAAATAAACTATTAGTATGTGCACAAACCGTCAGTCAGTTAAATGTTTCATAATATTTAGAACTAAAGTTTCGAGTAGCACTACCTGAATTTTGAGATAAATACAAATCTGGGACACACTTGCCTTTTGCTATAACTTGTAATTTTTCACTCTTAGAAAATTTCGAAAAGATGGCTTGTTTTAGTCTCTGTAAACACGCACTGCCAATACAATTTTAAAGAATTTTATTGTTGTTTAATTTTAAATTGTCTATAAATGGTAGCTATCGAAATAATTTTCATTTAAATAGACAGGATAGGCAGTGTCTCTGTGCCTATATGGGATGCACACCATTGGCGGCAGTTCCACTTTATAATGGGAAAGACTCACGTAGCCATCAGCTTGGTCAACTTAACACGTAAAATCTACGCTAAGGTATTGACCGAATGCATGAAAGAGATTTTTAAAGATATTTGTGTTAGCTACGATAGAACCTTTACCTTTTAGCCGTAGAAACTTTACACAGGCTGTATGGCCACGATATAATGACCACACAATCCGTACAAAAAAAATCTACTGTGTTCGTGACGTCATAGAAAAGAACGACTGACGGCTTGTTCCCCACTACCGCTGGAGATTATATAAGTCAAAACTCGAGCGCTCCACTCTCTCTATTGCTTTTTACCTTCACGATTATCTGTATTATCTATGCACGACTGTAGCACGAATGTTCGAATACAAATTAATTAATTATTAATTGATATTAAATACCGATATTAATCGATAATTCGACAACTTAAGTAAAAGTTTGGGGTGTTCCATTGCTATAAGTATCTATCTTACTATTTAATTCTATCGAAGCTAACACAAATATCTTTATAAAATCTCTTTCATGCAGTCTGTCAATACCTTAGCGTAGATTTTACATGTTAAGTTGACCAAGCTGATGGCTACGTGAGTCTTTCCCATTAAGTGGAACTGCGACTGCAGTGAGTCAGACCTGGCTCGAAATCGGCTGACGAAGAGGAAAGATAATCCATTTTAAAATTTTAGAACTTATGGTAAACAAATAATTGTAGTAATTAACAATTATTTTTTGTTTTCATGTTCTTGTAACTTGTAAAAAAATCAAATAAAATAAAAAGTTATGCACATTCTGATGCTGGTCACGTTATAAAATCATAGTCTGTGTACAAATTTTGCATTTGCCTACAAGTATATGTTTTTAGTCAAAGTCAAAAATGATACTC
Source organism: Zeuzera pyrina (assembly GCA_907165235.1). Classification (NCBI taxonomy): domain Eukaryota; kingdom Metazoa; phylum Arthropoda; class Insecta; order Lepidoptera; family Cossidae; genus Zeuzera; species Zeuzera pyrina. The sequence goes on along the minus strand of OU015625.1, from coordinate 16,951,371 downwards.
GTATAATACAGAAAACATCCATACAAAAAACAGCCAATAAATTATTATTGGATACATAGGGATCCGCAGCCGTTCAATAAACTTTATTTTATCACAGTGTGAGCTATTTTACTTTGCAAAGAACAATGTATTCGTGAACATTCCGATAAGAGTTAAATGAATTATAAATTATCATTTTATTTATTTTAGATAAGTTTGCCAGGAATCTACATAAATATTACTTTGTATTTAACTAGAATCTATACTGATAATGCTATACCTACACGTTTTGTAGGTATTCTTCATAGCAGGTCTTGGAACCGGTTTCGAAATAGCGGTTAATATCGTTCTTTAACCGGTTATAATTCCGTTCATTGATTAACTAGGTAATGAAGGGTACGATTACGAATAAATCAAAAAAATTTTGGTTACCGGTTAATGAAGAAAACGAAACTAAAACCGATGCTAAAACCTAAATGTACCGGTTTAAATCAGACGCACGTTGCCTGCCTAGATCGATCGAAGCCGAGCACACCACACTCCGCGTACCGGCGTGCCACCATCATGTCATGCGATGCGTTCTTTCCTTTTTCTGTACGCGCTGGCTAAGGCTATGGTTCATTCGTTTCATTCTTAAGCGCTTGTTTGTATTTGTTGTAAGTCACAACCACGTGGACGAAGTCGCGGGCAAAAGCTAGTATGTATTCTAGTATACATGCGGCAACTCAAAAAACCGGTTAATTTCGGTTAACATAACCGGAAAATGTGAAAACCGGTTAAATCAATTCCGGTTCGGGGTCATTGACCTTAAGTGGTTTGAAAATTTAACCGGTTTCCGAGCCCTGTTTCTTGGTAACCCTTATCATTTCAATATTATTCAGTTTCAATTATCATAGTGTTCCGCGGGTAAAAATAAAGTAACTATATGACTATTCAATTATGATTTATGTGACGTGTTAATAACTACTATAAGTTTAATATATGAAATCATATTTACGTATCTACAATTCAATCGATGAATACAACTGAAATCGTTTAAATCGATTTTTAATTTTATGAAGCAGGTATACTTATTTCATAATTAGCCAATCTCGAGATTCTAAGCATGATCTAACGATATTTTCAGTTACTATCCCGATTTAAAACTTTGTGAGACTTTTTATTTTCATTTTGCTATTAAAAAAGTATGACAATAAATATGACGCACTTTCTATCGACTTTTGAGATGTTCTTTCTGTGATTCTCTTTATACCTATTAAGAATATTGTTTTTGAGGTTTCAAAAGTAAAATTAGATATTTGACTCGACGACCTCCGTGGCGCAACGGTTAAGCGCGTCGCAAAGTAAACGGGGTTGCGGGTTCGATTCCCGCCTCGAGTTTGGGTGTCTACGTATTATATGTATTTATTTACAAAAGAAAAGTATGTAAGTAGTATATCAGTTATCTAGTACCCATAACACAAGCGCTCTGCTGCTTACTTTGGGACTAGATGGCGCTGTGTGAAATGTCTGAGAATATTATTATTATTATATTTTAATAATTTCATTAGATATTAAAAATTTCATGGGAGAGTTTTCAAATGTACAATTTTCACTTTTGGGCCGGGACACTAGACAACATGGATATTAACCATTTCTCCTTTGCTTGCTTTCGAAAAAGAGTTACAACTCGAATAAACTATTTTTGATACAGCTATGTTAATTATCAGTCATAATAAGTTAAGGCCACATACAATTTTTCTTTATAATTTTTACATTGATAGTTAAGAAATCAGATTGTAAAATACCCTCTGACAATAAAAGAGAAAAATAGTATCTCATGACGGAAAGATTAAAATCGTAGAATTCCTTCTACGATGCAAGCTTGCGTGAACAGCATGTTAAAATGCCGTCGTATGCATAAGTTCTAATCTTATTGGCCTCTGAATTTATGTCACTTTTATTAGACACATGTAATGCAGACAGTGTCCTTTCTTCGTTGAATGGGTTGGACAAGTTGAGGAACAACCGTTAGAACAAATCGGCCATAAAATCACGCACCATTTAGAGTGCGTAATACATTACCGCGTTAGCTCGCAGCCCCAAACAATACTAGCTTAATTGAGCGTGAAGGGACACCCGACTCGCACTTGCAGCTTTGTTCTTTGTTCCATTTTATTATATTTTGATTAGAAGGGATGTTTTATTTAAAATGTCAAAAAATGTTCTGTAGAATATGAAGAACATTATTTACAGAATTTATTTTATGAATATATATTCTATTACATATATATTCTATAATACATATTCATAAATATAATACTCGTATACTACAAATATAGATATAAATGTATACATAAGCATATCGTGGAAAAATAGAAGGAAGAAACAAAAATATCTAAGATTGTATTTCTATGATGTTTTATGCGATATTAGTAATATATTTAATGAAGTAATAATGATGTATTTTATTGAATCTACAATACAATAAGTTATTTTGTAGTACATAAGTTGAAATCTATGACTAAGAAAACCACAGATTTACCACTATAGATATCACCTTTCACACATCACGAATTGTTAGACTGGAAGAAATATAATATGGCGTAAGCCTATAATAGAAAGGGATGGGAATACACATATTTCGTCTCTATCGGTATGTGCAATGTTTTCGGTGTTAGTTACTTAGCGGACCCCTAAAACTGAAACTACTTTCTTCGTCAAATACTTTTAAGCTTAAACAAATTTTTTTTCGTTAATACTTTTACATACATACATACATATCCTCACGCTGTATCGCTAACGGGGTAGTCAGAGAGGACGGAGCGCCAAGCGTCGCGGTTCTTACATACTTCTTTCGCTTCCTCAAATCTCATCATTCTCCTCACACATTTTCGCCTAGGTATGCAAGAGCTTTTGACATTTCCCTCTGCTAACACTCTGGCTATTTGATCTTCATCAGTCAGCCTTGGTCTTCCTTGCCTTCTTAATACTTTTAAGCTTAATAATTATTTTTGCAAGTGAAAAATTAATACGAACACTTTTGTAAATATATATGGGAGAATGCAGTAAGGTTTCGACCCATGCTAAAAGGTTAGTGTACGTCTACCAACAAATCATGCTAGTGCACCAGAGTACCCAAGACTTACAATGTGCTGTCAAAAGAAGTTATGTATAATTGTATAATGTACGAAAATGAATACTAAGGAATGCAATATTAAATATGATGTTTATAATTATAAGCGTAAACTCTATTGTAGTTTAAAGAGAGCAGTTTTGAAGTTATAGCGTTGTCAATACATTTACTTACATCGTTGATGTCAAAATTCGCTATTAAGCGGCGATTAGACTTTATATCACTAAAAACCAATTTGAATACTTTTTGAATACATTACAATTTTGTTTTACTTTCATATCTGCCTTGAAATGCTTTAATATTTGTCGAGGAGAGCAAGAATAAAAAAAATATAGTTTAAGTATAAACTAAAAAAAAACGTGGTTATTTGATCTTCATAAGTCAACCTTGTTCTTCCTTGGCTTCTTTTACCACTCGCTTTCGCTCTGTAGAATTTCTTCGTGAGTCTTTCATCACTCATTCTTTCTATGTGCCCGAACCATCCTTCGAACGAAGCATTCCTTTTTTCATTTTTACTATAATACTGTCGTGCAACACTGTGTGAGGAGTGTGTGGAAAGGAAAAATGAGTGAGGCGAATGACGAGATTTGAGAAGCGAAAGAAGTATGTAAGGACCGCGACGCTTAGCACTCCGTCCGCTCTGACTACGCTGTTAGGGATACAGCGTGAAGATGTGAATGTATGTATAAAAACATGCTTATCCTAAAGTGGTCAGGCCATTAGGTCGAAGTTATGGAGTTATTGTATTTTCACCGGTTTTTAATACGTAGGTATGCAAAATTTCATATTATTAATTTCTGGAAATAGGTGAAAATTAATTTGAAAAAGACTGTTAAACAGACACGTATGTATGTATGTACACAAGTATAGTAGTAGTAGTATATACAGGTAAAACTATTAAAAAGCATGTAATAAAGTAGAATATGCTTGTTACTTATTTTCCTTTGCAGATTGTAAAACTCAACTAAGGAAGGCTAATCTTCAGAGGTATCTTATTATATTAAATATTATTATCAAATCTATTCGTATTCTGGCTTTGTAAGTCCAAATACTAAGATATTGTTAAAAGCACCGTCGAAGTTTGCCTTGAAGATCCACATCGATAATTACCCACTAGCCCAGGCGTTCTTAAAGAGCGCCGCGGTGGTGGGAAATGAGGCTAGGGGCGCCGCGAGGCATGCGTGAAGTGCCACCCCATTCCGCCCCCTCCACAGCGGCAACTTTCTGACAGCAGACCCTTCGTCACTTTTAGAAATAATGCAACGTGAGGCGCCGCGAAAAAATACAAAAACGTAAGACGTACTGAAAAAGTTTGGGAACCGCAGCACCGTGTGCACAATTATGTTGAAAAATTCTTAATAGAATACTAATTACTTCAGTAAATTATACGATAATATTATTTTTCTACACCGCTCTGGTATGTGAAAATACGAATGAAATATTTTCATCGGATTATTTCCTTCCTCAGTGGTTCCTTTAATATACGAACCTCTTTCAAGTATAAAGTTTACCCTCGAAATTATTATTAGGGACACACAGATATTGCCTTGACTGTATTGCAACTATATTGTTGTTTTTAATACACTAGCAGCACCCGCGACTTTGTTCAAAGTGAAAGCCAAACCAATTTATTCAAATGAACCAAATTGCTAGGTGTTTTTGAATGTCACCTCCACCTTCGTTCAACATCATTTTATAATAGATATATTAAAATACTATTCAGACAGCCAAAAAATGCATGTGCAGTAATAGTTATTTCCATACTATTGTTTTGTCTTCGATGAAAGTTTATTGTGTGAATTTCTAGTGAATGTCCGTTTTACAATAAATAAAGTAAAATTCGTTTCATGCTAATTGAGTAACTTGCTGACTTAGGTATGTAATTTAAAATCCGGGACAAACAATTTATCATAATCACGGGTTTCCACGTCACTATAAAGAAAGACGATAGGTTTTTCTTTTTAAACAGACCCATTACTTATTCTTGATACGAGTAGCATAAATTGTATTTTCAAACATTTATGACCTCTAATTCCTAGGGATAATAAGCAGGTATTGTTTGCTCGGGTTCTCTATATACCCAATCTTATATTCGAAGGTTTCCTCTTAACCTATCGAACCACTCCAGAAATCCAGTTTTTTTAACAGAAACCTTTTATTTTCTGAGACAAAAATTAATCAAGATACTGAGTCAGCACATAAATCTGCTGAGTTTGATGAAAATCGTATCCGTAGCCTACGAGTGATGAGTGTACATAGAGATAAACATAATTGCAGTTTTGGTCTCTGTATCGATAATCATTTTTGTCAGAATTACTTTTATTTTATGTACAAACAGTAACAGTTTTATTATCAATATAAGAGTACAGATAGAAGATAACATAGAAAATAATATAGATATATGTGATGTTGAGAACGTAACAAGAACTTTTCAAGATCATTATTATAGTCGAATAGTCACAGTTACGGCATTTTCCTTGTTCAAGAAAGTCTGTAACTGGAAAATGGAGAGCAAGTTAGGCTTTAAAAGTCCACTGTTGTAGTCTATGGATGTCCGCGTAGTTCCGAGAGCGGCCGTTTTCATTGGCCCACAGCCAAATCCTTCGACATAAACAACTCTGAACATTTATTTATTTTTATTAAATAAATGTCGAGTTTTTCTTTCGTTCGGATGCAAACATCGGAACTTATGCCATTATTGGGCAGCTAGCTATAAATAAAAATGGTATCTCTTTTGTGGCGGATAAATTATTAGGAAGTGAACACGATGCGTATCTAACCGTGTCATTAAATCAAATAAGGTGTTTTTGTCAGTTGTATAGAAATGTTAAAATATTTGTATGCACATACAGTGGAGAACTGTAATAGCTTTGCAGGGATAGGTAGACATAAGAGTAATAATATGTATGTATTATCTATATTTGTAGCCTAAAAGCTTGCCCATAAACCAAGCTATTCATTATTGGTAACTCCAGGTGAATAGTAGTAATATTTTACACGTATTATTTTTGTTAAAAACGAATTTAAGAGGCTAGTATATTTACCTATTTCCTGAAATACTTATTAACAAAAAACGATATTAAATAATGTACCGCCGTGTATTCTTCATAAAAACACTGATTGTATGTATTTCATATGGATTCGCTTTGATTGTCTTTGCATCATAAGCTGGATTAACGAGCTCGATCTAGTTCATGCGTATAAGACTGAGGTCGTGACCAATCACACAGATCGGGAATCATTGGATGTTTATTAACCACATACCTACGTATTATGTACTGTATGTATGCTACTTAGATATATTAAGGCGTAGTAATAAATTTCAAATAATGCAGATTTCATCTTCATTGCTAAGAAACTTATTCAATTTTTAGCTCTATTCATTTTTTAATAATATTTTCCTGTTTTTTCTGTAAAATGGTATTTTTCGATTTTTGTTTTCGATTTGATAATCGAGCATAGATTTCAGCAATATGTCAGCTTGACGGCGTCATTAAATTATTGCTTTTCATATTGATTTTGAGACAAGACTTTCACCCATCTAGTGGCAGCACATCACATTTTGTTTTTCTTGTGATTTAGGACATCATTCCCAGTTCTGTAGAGATTCCAATGGAATGAGATGCAGTAGCAAAAGTTACTAGTGTATCGACAACAAGAATGGGCTTAATTAGATAATTTCTAAAAACACGGGAAATTAACGGTATCACCTTTTATTTTCTTTTGACGTTTCGGCCGAGTTGCATCGGCCGTGGTCTCAATAAACTGTCGCAGCAAGCTTCAAGCAAGCAAGCAAGAAAATTATGAAAAATTACCTAATTGGATAAAATTTCATCGCCCACACGTCCTTTCCACCTATTGCCACTTTTATCTAAGAGTTGTGAGTGAAGCGATTGAAATCAAGAGACACTAAAATTTCAATCATAAAAACGGATACAATTAATCAACAGCGTGGAATCCTGTGATTCAAATGACAATACCTCGTTTTTCACATCCGATTTAGTGTGTGAACACCGTGAGTGTTGTGTGTACCCTAATAATTATTTACAAATATCGGGGGTAGATGATATAAAATCTGCCTCGGACAGGGAGTGAAGCTTGCTGCGACAGTTTATTTGAGACCACGGCTGATGCAACTTGGCCATAACGTCAAGCGCAAATAAAAGGTAATTCCGTTAATTTCCCGTGTTTTTAGATATTTTATAATTCAACGCGAAAGTTTAAAAGTTTATAATTTTCGTTGAAATTAGACAAAGGGAAGCATTTTATGCTGCTTCCGTCTTAAAAGAAGATTAAGGAGGTGTAGGAAGATAGGAAAATAAGTTATTAACGTCCTGATAAAGGAGGTAAATTATGAAAATCAGACTTTCTTTAAAAATCATTTTTGAAAATACATACTTAAAATTGCTTACGTTTTGGATTGACCGCTAATGAATAATAAAATTGTTATTTTACTAAAAAAAACATTTCCATTAAGATCTCAAAATTCCAATCTTAATTCGACGAAATTTAATAATTTTTAAAACATTATACTGTCAAGAAAGTATCGGGAAAAGATCAATAATACACGAAATGTTAGTTATTCATCCAAATTTATTTTATCACTTTCAAAGTATGCGCCTTCAGAAACGATACACTTACGCCAACGAATAATCCAATCATCAAAACATTTTTTAAACGTTTTTTCCGGAATTGAGTTCAGTGCTCGCCGCGAATTCTCCTTTATGTCTTCTACCGAATGAAAACGGGTGCCACGAAGTGGTAATTTGAGTTTAGGAAAAAGAAAGAAGTCGGCTGGAGCCATATCATGGATGGTATTTGTTAAGTTTTTGGTCAAAAATTCGTTCACAATGAAGGCCTTTTTTTAATTTTCTTTCTACAAATCTGGCCTTTTTCGTCAAATTTGCTCTCTTAAACGCCGCATAACGCCCAAATAATATTCTTTATTTACCGTTTGACCTTCCCGCAAGAATTCCAAGTGCACAACATCGCGATAGTTAAAGAAAACAGTCAACATGACTTTGACTTTTGATCGACTTTGGCGTGGTTTTCGATTTCGGTTCAGTTGGAAGGCGTCTCGTAACCAGTAACAATGCGTTTCATGAATGTTGGATCGGAATTGACTCGTTCTAGCATGTCCTCAGCGACTTTTATGCGATTGAGCTTTTGGAGAAAATTCAGGTCTTTTGGGACTAGCCGAGCGGCAACATGTTTCATACCCAAGTGATTATTTAAAATGGTGCGGATCGACTCGTGAGACAGAAAGTTCGGCGGCTATCTCTCTCAAACTTGAATGAGGATTTTCAGTCACTATTTCCTTCACTTCTGCGATGTTAACTTCAGTTGCTGACGTTGATGGCCTACCAGAGCGAGGCAAATCTTCCATCACATCTCGACCGGTTTTGAACGCTTTGTACCACTCATAAGCACGTGTTTTTGATAAAGTCGATTCACCTTAAGCCTTCTGTAACATTTTCAGTGACTCCGAACACGAAATTCCATTGGCGATGCAAAGTTTAAGACAAACTCTTTGTTCGATGTTTTTGTCCATTATGAAATTCGCAATGTACACTAGAATGATATAACTAAAAACAGCACTGTATTTAATCTAAATAACGGATGCCACTCAAACTCCGCGCCAAAATGGAAAACAGTTGTGCCAATCTAACAACAACAAAAAAACAAAGTTAAATTTGGAACCATAAACAAATCATCCATTCCCGATACTTTCTTGACTGAATGTATATAATTATAAAACTAAATTTTAATTTAGGTTTTCTAAATATTAGTATCGTATTTGATACAAATATAATCATACACAGACAACGGTCTTTTTAATTTATTGAAATATAGACAACATGAACCATGTTAAGAACCTAATCCTCGGACCATGAAAAATTCTTGTTCCGAGATTTAATCCTTTCCGAACAATTTTTTGTCTAATATAATTTTTAAGAGGTAAAGTTCCCTTTAATAATAAAATAACTAGCTTTGTTCCGTCATTAGTACTTGGCGGTCACTAGTGCTACACTCAACAACGTAACCAAAAAAAGAATATTTTCATGGAGCTGATTCTATTCTGGCGCATCGCCGGCCGCTGCCGCGGCACGCTCGCTTCGCTCGCTCGGCTCGCGCATTATGGTTTACATACTTACCTAACCTAATCTACCCAAAGCGAGTGTTATTGTAGGGCGGATTCTATTATGGCGCTTAGCTGGCCGCTACCTCGGCGCGCTCGCTTCGCTCGCTCGGCTCGCGCGTTTTTGTTTACGTTCTTACCTAACGCAACCTACCCAAACAGAGTATTTTAAAAGGGCGGATTCTGTTCTGGCGCTTCGTAGGACGCTGCCGCGGCACCCTTGCTATGCTCGCTCGGCTCGCGCATTGTAGTTTACATACCTTACCGAATATACCCAGAGTATATTTATAGGGCGGATTCTGTTCTGGCGCTTCGCTGGCCGCTGCCACGGCATGCTCGTTTTGCTCTCTCGACTCGCGCTTTGTGGTTAATATACAAACCTAACCTATCTAAAGAGAATATTCTTATAAGACGGATTCAGTTTTGCATTAAGTTTACTAATAACGAAAAAGTCTTCGGCTATATAAGTATAGTTTTCTTTGCCTGCTAAAAGTTAAAAAAGTAAAATATCATAAAAATAATATCTGTAATCAAAAAATTAATATTAAATCTGTGATTGAATCCCATACAATTTTGAGTTATAAAAGTTTACGAATTAATATCTTAAAATATTAGATCCCGTAATGTAAAACTTTAAAATCTGAAACACATTAGAGAGTGTCGTCCCCGTCCCTCATTACAGAAATATAATAAAAAAAAAAATAAATACAATACAATATGTATATACAATTGATAAAACACGTAGTAGTTGCAACTTGATATAGAAATTACAAAAAAGTTATTATCTTAAAGAATATAATTGTTCTAAAGTGATGCTTTAAATCTTAGATATTTATAATGATTGTCTTGTACTATGAATATATCATCATTTTGTTGAATTTTTCAAAAGAATTTTACCTACTACTAATTTTAAAAAATACTAAAAAGCGTTACGATGCAGCGAATGTGTATTGTCGGGGTGACTGTCAAGTAAGTTTCAGTAGTGATGGTGAAAATGATAGAACCAGGGTAGAGTGAAGTATTTGTTCTCAAATATCCACCCGCAGTTTCATCAGTCGAAATATCAGGAAACTCAATAATATAATGGATTAATATCGCGGTAAGAACCCGTTCATTTTATTGTTATTAATTCTTTTTCTGTTTTAATTTTCTTATTTCAGTGTTCCCATAGAAATTTAGTTTTTAATAATGAAATACTGGTTAAGTAAAGAAACTCTTCAAAGATTTATATATTTCAATTATCTTGCTTCAGTTATGCAAGTAGTGGCTCAAATACAGACAACTATTGATTTTTGCACAGCGGCGGGTTAGTTTTATAGTTTTTCTGAACGTTGTTTTAATAAGCCTATTGTGAAATGATGTAGAAAAAAAGATACCTGACTTGAGTTTCTTGTCGGTGCTTCTCAGTGTTCAGTGAGGTTATTCGCAAACGTCGGAAACTCAACTTTCCATATCGGACAGGAAACTTTTCGGTGATATGTTCAATAATACCTTGGGTTTACTTGAATAAATTGACTTGACTGACTTTATACAAGCAAAGAAAACATTTTTTTGTTATTGTCGTGTGACAGCCCTGTTAATCACGAATTCATTTTGAAAAATAAATTTACAATGCGGTACCTACGGTATTGAAGAATTAGAAACTCCTGTTAGCTTTGATGCACTAGCACAAGGTCAACTTTCAGATCCTGAGCTAGCAAAACTTCTTGCAGAAGGATCCTACCTGCGCTTGCAAAAACTCATAGTACCTGGAAGTCGTAAACCGCTGTACCGACCGACTCCCAGCCTGTTCGTACCTAAGTTTTTCCGAAAACAGGTTTTTCATAGCCTGCACTCTCTAAGTCATCCTGGCGCTAATGCGTCTGCAAAAATGATAACAGAGCGCTTTGTGTGGCCAGGAGTAAGAAAAGATTGTCGAGATTGGGCACAAAGCTGTTTATCATGCTAACGTGTCAAGTGAGTTAGCACGTCACTGCACCTTTAGGTGCATTCCACATAGATATTGTAGGTCTACTTCCGATGTCACATGGCTTCTGCTATTGTCTTACTGCGGTGGATCGGTTTACCAGATGGTCCGAGGCTGTGCCAATTATAGACATCACTGCTGAGACTGTCGCAAATCGTTACTGTCGATGTGGATTACTCGTTTCGTTTGCCCGACTTGCATCATCACAGACCGCGGTCGGCAATTCGAATCAAAACGACAGCATATCATCCTGCATGTAACAGACTCGTTGAACGGTTCCATAGACAACTCAAAGCATCCATCGTTTGCCACGCAAGTAAATACTGGACTGAGTCGCCTTGAATGCTGCTTGGCATTCGCAGTTCTCATAAAGAATACCTGTAGTCTTAGTCTGCTAACTGCTCTATAGCGAGTCATTTAGATTGCTGGCGAATTTTTTGAACCAATTGTAGACGGAACCACGGATATATCCGAATTTTCCGCAATATTTATGATTGCGTAAATATGCTGAACAACTGCCAGCATCACGACATAGTTCGCAAGAAGTATTTATTTTCAAGGACTTGGCAACCACTGATCATGTCTTCCTACGAGATGACACTTTACATGGTTCTCTCCAACTCGCTTACTCTGGTCCTTTTAAAAAAATATTGACAACAAATGATACAGTTTTCTTCTCTCCTCCTCCTCAACGTCAAAGTCAACGGCAAACGGCAAAGAAATCTCAGTATCAATGGACGGCCTTAAACCGGGCTATGTACCGAACGACACCATTAACCGTACACCGCATACAACTGAGGAACCAATACCCATCCAGAAAGATTACGTTACACGATGTGGACGACGAGTGCGATTCTCAGATTATTATCGCTCTTGACGGGAGGGGGACCTCATTTTTATCCCACACATGATTCACATAATTTTTATTTATTTTGGAATATGTTAAGATTATATACAAACTATTTTAAACACAGATTGCGCATACGAAAAAAAAATAACTTGGTTGTCATCGTTGTCATAGAGATTTTGTCAATAAAATAACATCTTTATTAATATATCTTTGTTAACGTTAATGATTTTTCTTTTAAATCTGCATTAAATCTGTTTTATTAGCGTATAATGCCTAAAATTTAGTTCAGTGCTGAGTTATAATTTTTTGTTTGTAAATAAACGTCGTAACGTACCGCAAATTATCGAGTGGGAGGAAAAGGATGTTCTTCGTAATGGTGTTGCATGTCTGTTCTCTGTCGGTTCGTGATTCGACGAATGATTACGCTGTCCATGTTCAAACGGTGTTCCGAGTTATATTTGACTCTCGTTAGGGGGACTTTTTGGCATGAACGGGAGAAGCTCACTTCTCCCGTTCATGCCAAAAAGTCCTAAATAAAATGACAACCTCAGCTGTCATTTTATTAAAATAATTAAATTGTAAAAATGTCATTTTATAAAATGACAACCTCAGTTGTAATTTTATTTAGATTTTCTATTTTATACATTTTTAAGAGTTTTAAAGTACAAAAGTGATAGTATATTGTGTTTTAAAGTTCTGTATAAGTGAAAAGAATGGAGTAGGTCTAAAAATATGTGTAGCTGAAGTTCTCGCGCTCTTCCAAGAAGTCCTGTATAACTTCAGTAAAGCTTATTATCACTTTACTGGAGAGATTTACGATAAGAAGAAGAAACGAATTTTCTTCGAACGTGCTTCATGTGGATTCTATTTATTAATATGTGACATTGGCAAATGCGCTAATCTGTTCGCAATGTCATGAAGGATGAAAGAGAAATAACTTTCATAATATTTATCGTATGCTCACTGAGCACTATAATCCGAGCTCTTCATTCAGCCAAATCCATTGCGCGGTTTAAATGTTTAATTACTTAATTTTTAGTTTCGATTTAATTTCATAGTACTGGACATGCGACACATTCAGTATGACGTTTGACTCTTTGTAATTATCTTGGGTAATTACAATACTTTTTTCTTACATACATATGATACATACCCTCATTCTTGCCTAATAATAATAACTAAAACATTCTTGCATGTGGAGTGTCAGCTAATTCAAAATTCAAAACATTAGTAATCACGTTATGAATTTTCATCTAAAACATAACTACTGTATAACAAAGGTCAAAATTGCATAGATCTCTCAGCCGTATTGACGCAGTTTCATTAATATTAAAAACTTCTTAGTTGTACCATGAAAGCTAAAGAAGAAGCCTTAAAGGCGTTTAGCTTATATATTATTCATTTGAAATCTATTTTGACGATTTCAAATGAATTATCGGCAAAATGAGATTGTACGGCGATAAAACATTACATAAATAAAATCAAACCATTTTATGTACTTGAAACTAACGTTTATTTCTTACATTTTAATGCAAAGGTTTATTTTATTCATTTTTAAATATTAAGATGTGTGCACGGACCCCAAGGAATATGCTCAACGGAGTCTGCAGATTGCAAGATGAAAAGACTGCTGTAAATAAATGGCTTATAGATAGGAAATTTGGAAAAAGTTGTTAGGTCCCTTTTTACGAACATACCACTTAATCCAAAAATACTTAACTAATACCGTGGCAACTAAAAGCCGAGACTTGGTCCCTTTATGCTTGGAAGTCAACATAATCTCCTTACTTATTTATCATGATTCTAAGACATTATTCATGTACTTTAAAGTTTCGACGTGCGTAATACGGAATACTACATTGATCACTTTGTATTGTTCAGAACTGTAATTTGGTGCTTGTCAGTCTTGGACCGTTGGTGTTACTATTGAACATTGTTAAGTTAGAAGAACAATCAGCTCTACATCTGCTTGTGCTTTTGCGACCTTTGAGAAAATCCTGAAACAGAGCAATTAAATGAATTACAGAATCCATAAATAACTCCACTTCGCAACCCTTTATCAAATTAACTAAATGTAATAGGTATGTATATAAAATACGAATTTTAGACGTTTTTAAAAGATATTTCCAAATAGCAGTTTTTATTACGTCTACCTATATGCAAATAAGTAGATAAATACAAAGACTGAAAATTGAAACTTGCATAATAAGTTTGAGAATGTTATATTATATTAAACGAATAAAAAAATTAGCAGTTGGGTTGTATTCAAAAAGATGATTTGAAATACGAGAGCCTTGGAGTAAAACCAAGTAGTTTAATTTGTATTTTATTGGTATGTTTATTTGCGACTCATGACCTTTGACTATTTGTGAATGTGACATACGTAATACGTTTCAGAAGTGCTCGATATATGCGTTTTTTAATAACTAATTTTTACATTTAATGCCTATTTTCATATAAAACGGTTATACGCATTATTTTATTTGTGATGTTTCAGATTGTAAACCTGTTATGTGTATTTCCTACAATAATTTCATTTGACTGATAATCTCACTTCACTGACATGGATTCATGATTGATGTTTTAAATAAATTTATTCTATTGATTGATAAAAAAATTTTATTAAAAAAAATTAAACCGCCTTCAAAAAAAACACTGAAAGGTCTAAAATAACTATCCTTTACTAATCAAAACCCAAGTACAATTAAAATAAGTTTCCAAATACGATACACATACCTATATAGTTAAATTTGACAGTTACTGAAGTCGGTGCCAAGCCCACCAAACTAATAGACTTTATGTTGTTGCACATTAATTTGGCACCGACTTCAATAACTGTCATATTTAACTATATAGGTATGTGTATCGTATTTATAAACTTATTTTAATTGTACTTGGGTTTTGATTAGTAAAGGATAGTTATTTTATACTTTTCAGTTTTTTTGAAGGTGGTTTAATTTTTTTTAATAAAAATTTTTTATTTCTCTCTTTTGAGTGGTCTTGACCTAAATAAATATCTAGGACAGGTCTGCAATTAACTTCATTCTAATTCCGGAGCGCAACGATATACAAGAGAGTCGTCAATATAAATAAAGGTAATAACCAGGTCGTGTTATCTAGTGTATCTTCGAAGTCCAAGCTCCAATATCGGTGAAACTTAAATGGAACCACCTTTGAAGTATTACCTACCAAACGAAAAAAGAGTCGTCGAAATCGGTTCATAAATGAAGGAGTTATGAGGTAACAAACATACAAAAATAAAAACAACATACAGACGAATTGAGCACCTCCTCCTTTTTTTGAAGTCGGTTAATAAGTTTACTATGGTAAACTTGCGAAAAGAGATAAGTGGCGAAGAAATAGCAACAACGAAAGCATTTACACAAAAATTAAGTTAAGTGAACATAAGAAAAAAAGACGATCTCATTACGAGTAATAGAAATTTAATTCCTAATTAATAATTACTGTGCAAGTTTTTATAACACGATTCTTCTTATAACATGATCTAAAATTGACGTTTTTTAACAAAAATTGCAAGCTGTCTGATCTTTATTCAACGTTTATACAAGGTGTTACACGAGTTCGGGTAATGCTTAAAGCGCGATAGAATGTTACAAACACTGAAACGAATAGTGTGATTATTTTTGTTTTAACTGTTAGGATTTCTGAAATAATTACTATCGAAGTTTTACAAAACAATCGACATAATTTCTTAAGAATCCCTAGTGATCAGCTGTTCAAGGTCATTAAACTCAAAATCATAGATTATATTTTTTCAGGCTGGGGACATTTGTAAGTAATTTCTGCCTAAGCTTTCGTGTGCAAGATTTTGCAAGATTTGCGCTATTTGTATTGAACAAATTATTTAGACTTTTTTAGTGTCTGTATGTGATATTATGTCTGTGTCTTTTGCGTTGCAAGGCTAATAAATGAACACCT
Source organism: Zeuzera pyrina (assembly GCA_907165235.1). Lineage (NCBI taxonomy): Eukaryota > Metazoa > Arthropoda > Insecta > Lepidoptera > Cossidae > Zeuzera > Zeuzera pyrina. The sequence goes on along the minus strand of OU015625.1, from coordinate 16,935,383 downwards.
AACACTAAAAGATGTAATTAAAGTTTTTTCGGCAAATTATCTTAATGAGAATTAGAAAATGAAAATTAAAGTACGGATTGTTACGCTTTGGCTTTTAACGATAGCGCACTTATTTCATAGGAACGCGTTTTATCTAGGTGTCTCACACAGACCCATCTCCTGTAGTTTAATCTGTAGGACACATACCACATTACAATACATACATATATACTTACACTTTATTTATATTTTATGTAACTAGTCATATCTACACCCCCACAAATCTTTGTAAATACCAGGCAATTAGAATTTGGCGCTATTTTTTCAAAGCTTTTTATTTTTTCTACATGGATTCCGTATAATAATTAAAATATGATACAATGGTTTGCTTGATATGGAACTTCGTTCACTAGACCAGAAGATTTTTACCAGCAACGACATTTACAGTTTACTAAGAACAAAATAAACAATGCAAATAAGTAATTGAACTCTCTTTGTTCAGCAACATTAATTAGGCATCCAAGTTACATTGCAGGATACTTTGTGACTTTTTTAAGTTTTACTTTCATATCAATCAAACGGATCAATATCGAATTTCGGAAGACAATAGTTTTCATTTCATTTCGGTTAAAATATTTATCGTACCTTAGCTTAAGATAGAAATACCGTTGTTGTGTTAGTTTCGAATCATAATTACCCTGATAATCACATTTTCAAAATACTAGAACTAGAAAGTAATGTTGATTTTATACATTATTTATTTCTAATATTTACTTATGATTTCTTCTCGTTACTTTTATTTACAATTCAAAAGACGTACAATTTTTTTCTTTCATAGATGACTGTTTATTCATGGCTATTATTTATTTCTAATATTTACTTATGACTTGTTCTTGTCGCTTTTATTTACATCTAGCGACCCGCCCCGGCTTTGCACGGGTAGAATTAAAAAAAAATACAGCCCATGTTACTCGCTGATAATGTAGCCTTCTAAGGTGAAAGAATTTTTGAAATCGGTTTAGTAGTTTTTGAGTTTATCCATTAACATACAAATAAACAAAGTTAACCTCTTTATAATGTTAGCGTAAATTAAAAAGACGTACAATGTTTGCTTTCAAATAAAAAAAAATTAAGCACTCGATACGAAATATGAGTTTGAATCTTTGAAGATTCAGTCCTTTTTTTAAAAATTGTATCGAGTTTTTTAGTATTCGAGTTTTTCAGGTATTGTATCGTATTTCAAAAATCAGTTTCTTAACTCTAAAACGGCAAAAATTATGTATTTCCGAAAAATTTTTAAAATGTGTAGTTCCATTGTTAATACGGTTATAACGGGGTCATGGTACTCATCGTGTTAATTTTGCATTACTGTTTTTAATTATTGAAATTCTAGTTCCGAACGCCTACTACGAAATCGAATGTTATTAAATTATAAAAATTTAAAACGGGACCTTAAAAATGATTAGTTCTCCCATTTCTTATAATACATAAAAACTATAATACCAAAATAGCACATAAAATATGCAATAATTTCATTGGTTTGCTTCGACCAATCGCAACTGTTTGTCGGCACCTTTGACTGCCGGAAGGCGTAACTTATTATTTTAGTCAGAGCTCTGAGCTGTTAACGTAAACATCTAATTTTTATTTATTTTAAATGTGACAGTACTAAAGGAGACTACTATGACATGATGCTGTGCTCGCGCTTGTCGAATTTACGAATATCGGTTTTGCCTCAACAAATCAGAAGCAGATGGGAGGCTGCTACTATGTTTTTGGAAATGTTTCGCAAGATGACACAACGTTTGCATACCGCTGGTAGTGTTCTCAGTTTTACTAGAGAAGGACTTTCTGTCACATAAATGTAGACTTCGAAGAACAGATAGATATTAAAACACTACAACTGAGCCCAGAAGTAATAAACGAAGCGCTGCCTCCATCCTCAGTCCAATACAAACGAACGTACTTTTTCAAGTAATCGAATTATATCAAATCATTTTTAAAGAATTTAATGTGTAGTGAAAACAAACTACTTATCTTATGCTTATCGAACATACTTTATGGTTCCCGAACAATGATATTATAATACACTCTTATAATATCATTGTTCGGGAACCATAAAGTATGTTCGATAAGCATTACCTTATATAAGGTTAAGGTTACCTTAGTACTAATCCAAGTAAAATATTGTCCCAGTTACAACGTTACAAAGTGAGACAAATATACATTGCACTTCTTCGCTATGCAATGTAAAACATAATCGCATTTCAAACTAACAAATCACATAGCTCTCTAAATCATTGTGATTGGTCAATTTCAATGTCTTACATTTTAAGCGAATCCGTGACTAATTCATAGAATATTAGTAATTAATTCCATAGAACAGACATTTAAAAAAAAATGATTGATACCTAATGGGATTAGACAGTAAAAAATGATATTTGCTTTTTTCGAATTTCATTTTTCTTGAATCATGTACATGAGAACATATTTATTTAAAAAGATCGCCAACATTTTTTAATTATAAATTTGAAAACGATGAATTATATATTATTGCTTTTAATAAATGTAAACGATGATTAAAACTGGGTGGCTGCGTCATCACATTATCGTGTATATTATAAAAAACGTTTGAATCATTAAAATATTTTAGAATTTTGAATGCGCAATAGGCATTGCATGACATTGTTGGTTCTGTAATATTACTTTTCATATTCTTTGACAAAGTCCGGGTTGGCTAATTAGCAAAGTTTTGGGGAGCCACTTTTCGAGTGCATGTAACCTATCCAAGGGCGTCGCCAGCTTATGACTAAGGGGGGGGGCAATGGGGCAATATTATGGAGGATAAAAATTATGAACGCCGAGAGCATGAAGCGTTACACTTTTGAAGTCTTTGCCTCGATGACGATTGTAATAAGAACGGTTCTAATATCAATGTATAAAACTTCACAAGCCCTCGACAGCACAATAACTAAATCAAACTTTTAAACACAGTAATAATTATTTATTTTAACAAAAATAATATTTAATTAAAACATAACCTGCGGGGATTTTTTGCAAAACTTTCAACCACTTTATCATTAAAATTATTTAGGTTTTTATTTATTATAGCTCTGTGTACACTTATCATGGCCAGACCATTAAGGCGATCTTCTGCCATGGTGCTTCTTAGCCATGTTTTTCGTCTTCTGAGGCTGCTAAAGGATCGCTCTACTGTACAGGTCGTGCATGGTAAAGCGATCAAAATTTTCAATGCTTTTTCCGTTTCGGGAAAGAAGGAATTTTTTTCTTTTAGGACATCAACAACTGTTAGATTTGTTACATTAAGCCTATCGTGCCACAATTGCTGCCAAAGTTCGATTTCATTCTTCATGTTCGGTAAATCATAAAACTGGGCAATAGATTCACAAGTTTGTTTCAGATTTTCAGTTGTCATCTTTTGCATCTGCGCCGGGTGTAACTTAGATAATGCGAATGATGGCGTGTTTTCTTCAGCAAAACGTACTTCAAGAGAGGTGATAATTGAATCCAAGTATGGTTACTATAGTATAATAAAGACCTCTTCCAGTATTCTGAAGGGCTTTCTGCTGGATGATTGCTTCTATGACGTTGCTTCCCCGTAATACGCGGCATTGATGTAATGTCCTCCTCCAGTTCGACTTTCTCCGCAACAGCAGTAGCTTCCTTTATAATTTCGTCTGTCACTTTTTCCGGATTTTCACAGTGGTTTTTAATTAAAAGTAAAATCCTTTTAACGTGTTCCGAGGCTTTGACCACGTCCAAAGCTACAGATTGGAGTACGTTGACAACGGGTTCCATCAAAGCCGAGTATTTGGCTACCAACATAATCCCGAGAATGAAAGAAATTCTGGAAGTAGCCGCATTCATTTGTAAGGCACTTTTCCGAGTTGCACTATTTCCTTCCTGAGATAATGTTTGTAAGGCTTCCAGAGTTACTGGAAGATTTTCTTTAAAAACTCTGATAGTTTTGTATTTCTCAGTCCATCTTGTCTCGCAAAGTCTGCAAATATTAGGTATCAACTTCCTCCTCAAAACTGATTCCCGAAAAAAGTTTATAGTATCTTTGGTGGTTCCCATGGCATTTCTAATTTCAGGAAGTGAATTTAGATCATTGATAACTAGATTCAGTTTGTGGGACGAGCAATGAAAGTAGAGGGCTTTGGTCTACTTTTTGCGTAAGATCGCTTGTACCCCGTCCGTCCGTCTTTTCATGACATCGTTGAACAACCATCAAAACCAAAACCAACGCATTTATTTATATTCAGATCTTCTTTTGTCAAAAACTCATCTATACTATGTGCAATCGATTTCGCTTCCAAATCTTTTAAGCTCAATGAATCCGACAAACATTTCTTGGACTTCCTGTGTTTCTTCATTAAAATATCGCACCCCAATCGATAGTTGTTCAGTGCCAGAAATATCAGCTGTTTCGTCTGCTAGCACACTATATGCTGCTGCTTCTTTCACTTTTTTCATAATATCAGCCTTAATAACGCTTCCACAAATATCAATAATTGCTTTTTGAATATCCACTGAAAGGCAGCTTCCATTCCTTTTCCCTTGCTCAATGTGTTTCTTTAAAATCAAATCTCCCGCGTCAATTCACAGCCTGTATAAATCCTCGAGAATACCTTCACCATAATGTTTACCTCTCAGTGCTAAGTCGTGTGACCCGCAAAACGTAATGCAGGAAATAATAGATTTTATAATTTTGCGATTTTCTTCAATAATTCCCTGGGAATATTTGTTCAATTGCAAATCGACAGGCACACCTTCGAGAAAAGATTTAGCAGCTTTCAATGCCTCCTTATGGAAGTGGGTTTCAATGTGCTTTTTGCACTGCTCGTGAATATCTTTGAACTTACAAAAGGGCCTTATAGTAAATGATCCCAATATGCCTCTAAATGAATTTGGATTTGGTGGGAACAACGTACAATATTTACAAAATGCTCCTTTTTGGCGCTTGGAATATACCAACCATGGAGAGTAAGTTTCCAACCAAGAATAATTAAATTTTCTCTTTAAATGTTTTGCATCTTCCGCAAAGTTATAGGTCGCAGAAGGGGACCAACAGTTTATCAATTCCTTCTTCTTTTCGGTTGATAACATGTGTGCCCGTCCAACATATCGCCCGATATCATTTTCATTGCAGTCATCCATCAATGAATCAGGATTCGGCGCCAGATATCTAGAGGAACTTGGTCTAGGTAGTTCCTGCGGCTGAATATAACCTGTTGTGGTTGTGCTGACTGATGAAGACACATGCGATATTGTCGTTACTTTGTCCTGTTCATCGCTGTCGCTACTTGATCCATCAGTTTTTTTTTCGTTTCAAACTTCCTGCAAAACAAAACGCTTTGATAAAACTTTATGTAATTAATTAAATTTTTACGGGAGAGCAGTTTTGTTCAATTACTTATAAATATTAAAATAAATATAGTATTTTTTAGCTTTATTTATATCAAGGATCTGTTTTAATTTGTATTTAATTAAACCGCAAATATAATTTATGTTTTGTTTTCATAATTAATTACTGAAAACGAAACCACTGTTTAGTTAACGTTAAATTCATAGAGATTGAATAACAATAAACTCGTTCTTAATAAAATAATAGTTTTTCTTAACATTTCCCTTCCACATAATCGATCCTTTCTTTCCACATCAAAAATATGCCAGATAAAATTAAAAATTATATTCTTAACGATTATTATACGTCTCTAGCTAGTATATCCGTTACCAAAGCTATTAGCTAAGAGAAATAAAATAAAAATACTAGCTCCAAGTCCAAGATTAAAGCGGTACATAACTTACCAAAAAACTTTCTGATGTCCATTTTGATAAGATGATGAATGGAGAAACACTCAGAAACTTCACAACTCAACACTGAGATCTTATTATTTAATAAATATAAATCAATATTGACTAACACAGGCAAGCCGGTAGTCTTATATTCGCTTTCCAATTCGCTTGTTTAGCTTGTTTCGTTGATCGCTTTTAATTAAAAAGTGACTCGCTCGCAGCGCATCACGTCTTTATATACCCAAACGAACATCATACTAGAATGAACGGTAACATTCTACCTGGTCTAGTAACTACTACCAAATTACAGAGAGTTCATTGAACAAGCGCCATCTAGCGTCGAATAGCAATACTAAGTTTTACAAGGATTGTAGTCGATTTATTCAACTGTAGGTGTTTCTTATGAACACTTAAAGATGGCATTGTCCACAAAACCAATTAAAATTGTATATTCGTAACAATAACTTCTACTTTATTTAGGTATGCCGCATACAAATTATACAAAACTAACGCGAATGCTGGTGAACGGCTGTCGTAGAAAGAAATGCAATGCACACACACACCATACCTACCTACATATTTTTATACTGTTTAATGGCCTTGGGTTTTGGCAAATCAAAATAGCGGCGATTTTAAAAACGGATGTCAAAATCTTAATGTTATTCTGAATATTTCAATACTTTCTACAATATACATTAAATCTTGTGAATTTATTTACGTTTTGACATGCGATGCGGAATTTATTAATAGGTAAGGAAGTTAATTGCTCGCACTTTGGTCGCTTTGCGGCTAACTACATTTGATCTCTAGGGTGGGGCAACTACCCCCCCCTGCCCCCCTTGGCGACGCCCTTGAACCTATCTACCTCTTTTGTATTATCATTGTTCCCGAACGAAAGAAACAAATCCGATCAATGATGTTATATTTAAAAAAGAGATAGATAGGTTACGTTAGTACTAATGCTTGTAAAATATTGTCCCGGTTACGCACACACATAAGCCATACACTTTGTTTATACACACTAATAAAATGATGAAGTGTAAACAAGATAGCATGACAATTACCATAAGCAAAGTGAGACAAATATACATTGCACTGCGTCGCTATACAATGTAAGACTTCAATTGCATTTCAAACTAACAAATCACACGGCTCTCTAAAACCATTGTGATTGGTCAGTTTCACTTTCTTACTACATTTTAAGCGAATCCGTGACTAATTCATAGAATATTAGTAATTAATACCACAGAACAGACATTTTCGAAAAATATGATTGATGCCTAATGGGTTTAGATAGTAAAAAAGGATTTATGTTTGATTTTTAAAATTATTTTTTCTTGAGTCATGTACATTTGGAAACAGAATTATTTAGGTACATACTTTTATAAAACAATTTTGTTACAAATTTGAAAATGATAAAAATAAAACACTAGATATTTTCATGTAAAATATTTTTTATTGTGTGAGATTATTGGGATATTAGACTCGCTGCTAAAACTTCTGATTCGTTTTAAAAAATACGTATATTGTATCTTATATACCAACTAAATAAACGTAAACAAATGTTTAATAGGCACTGCATGACATTGACGGGTCTGTAACTATATGTGTATGTATTGTATCTTTGATCAAATATAATATATTGCTCTTTGTCGCACTTGGTAACTGGGGTATTACCTATCGCATTTCATTTTTTTATGATTTATTATTTTACTGATATTTTAGATTTTGAAAAGAATGGTGACACAAATGAATTAAATAAGTATACTTACGCATGATACGTGATTCGTGAATCTTTGGAAGTCTTGCTAGTATAGTTTCTGCAGTATCTTATAACATAGGACAGCATTTTAATATTAATATTAGGAACGGACATACGTGTTGACGCTGTCACGTTGTTACACGAATGAGCTCCAGGTTGGCTAATTAGCAAAGTTTTGGGGTGCCAGTTTTAGAGCGCAATAACTCATCTACCTCTTTTGTAAATATAACATCATTGAATCCGATACAACTTCATGGTAGTCCATATCATTGTATTTCGTTCGGGTCCGAAGTTTCGTATAAACATTTTCATGGTAGTCCCACAGATTTTTTTTTTAATATATTGAAATAATATGTTGTCTAAGTTCAGTTTGCAAATAGTACCAATTAAAAACACATATCACTTTAATAATGTACTTATATTAAAGAAATAAAAGGAAAAATAGTGATAAAAACATAGACTTCATAACTTCAGACAGTCTGTCCCATATTACGAAGTTAAGCAAATTAAACCAAAAAAAGGGAGATGCGTGGGTGCTGTTTTGTAACGAAATAGCGACCGATCAGCTTGTATTTATCTTGCTGATAATGAATGTGTGTCGTATGTACAGGTGAAGTCAGGTTATCTGATTTAGCTCATCGTTGCTGCTCGGATACGGCGTCTGGCTCTGTAGTTATTTATGAAGTCAATGCTTAAAAATCACAGGGAAGTCTATTATTTATTTTCCTGAACAGTGAATGTCAAATTTCATGAGCTTCCTTTAATTTAAGATACTATGTTATTCAAAAGAATAATATTATACAAGCAATGTTTGTGTATTTATAATCGCGTTCTCGAAAACGGCTCTAACGATTTTGATGACATTTACAATATAGAGCTTTATGGTGGTCAAAAGTCGATCTAGCAGCAATTCTGAGAAAATTCGTTTTTTCTATGTTTTTACACACTTAAAACTTCTAAATTCTAAGCTCTTCTGATTTCTCAACAGAGTTTACCATCTCAGTAGTACAATGGCTAGAGCGTAGATCTACCAAACTGAAATACGCAGGTTCGATTCCTGCAATGAGGTCAGAACCTTTTTGTTATTTTTTTTGTAAGACACCGAGTAAAACTCGGTCGCCCAGGTACTTACATAATATATCATCAATTTTGCGTGTTAACCGCTCAAGTATTGTGGTACCACTGCCGTTCTTATTTTAAAAATGGGTAGGAGACCTCTACACTCCTCTACATGTAAGTGTAAGAATCATTAGCCCTAGAATTTATAGTTATGAGTACATGTACTAGCTTACCGCTCTTTATTGGCGTGAATCTTGAAATTTAATAGAGATACAAATTTAAAATTTAAATGAAATGTTCATACTACGTTTGCGATGGTCTTTTTTGAACACATATTCAAACTGTCGTCCTCTATTTTACATTCTTAGGGGTGATTTTTCAAAAACGTGGAACACTTTATGCTTAATTTCAACAAAAATTAAATACAGACTTTAATGATGGTAACTGCAAAAACAACAGAGATCTTGCGCAAACTTTTATTCCCTTTTCTTTTCCCTTAATGTATAAATTTTTAGAGATATCGAAACATTTCTTTCTTAATTTCTAAATAAAAACCAAACTTAAGTTTTCTTGGATTTATCAAAAAAAAGATGAATTTTTTGTATTCCTTATTTTGTCTTTTTACGAGCTGAATTTCCGAAAATCTCTTTTAGCTGGTTTTTGTACCTACTATATAGAATGACGCTTCGTGCAAAACATCAAGTTTCTAGACTCAGCAACCGTGCATTGCCTGACAATCAGTTACAGTGATGGAACAGTACCAGTAATATGTACCTATAAATATATACATAAATTTGATCTTAAATTGTATGATATTATTTAGTTTGATAAAAACATTACCTTGAACGCGTGTCGAAATTTGCGAGACATTAAACTGTATAGTATGGGATTAATAACTGTAGATACGTAGCTGTTAACTGAACATAAGTAGTGCAGAATTCGCCAAACCTGTGAAAAGATTATTATTATTAATTTACCATTCTTGCAAATTCGTAAAGTTTGATTTTAAACTAAGTAGATGTAATAATCTAACAACGCTTATTTTAATTTTATCACTATGGTGTCTTTTAACTGAAAATTAAAAAGATTTTATAACATTTCGCCGACAAAATACAAAACTTCTTATTGTGACAGCTATTGTATCCTTTAAGGAAACTTGGGGTCGAGGTCAAAGTAATTAATTTTTTTTAATTATAAGAAACAATAAAAAAGAGATGTTTCATAGGTACGTAAATACGAACCTATACTGATACTTGCGATAATTTATATTTAATACCTAGCTATGCCCGACCACGCGTTGCTGTGGCTTAGTAGTAGTTACCGGGTATTATATTATTATTCGTGAGTTATAGGGCCATCAGTTTGGTCGGCTTAGCAAGTAATGTCTATACCAAAGTATTGACTGAACGTATAAGAGGCGTTTCTGAAAGATATTTGTGGAAGACGCAAGGTGGTTTTAGGAACGGTAGGGGTTGTATCGATCAGGTTTTCTCGCTCCGCGTTATCGTGGGGAAGTTTCTGGTCATATCTCAGTTTTCTGTGCTTTCGTGGATCTAGAAAAAGCATTCGATAGAATAGTGCAAAAAAAATTGTGCATGACGTGAGGGGCCCCTTACTGCAGGCTGTGAGGTCATTATATCGAGGTTCTTATAGCACCGTCAGAAGCAGAGTTGCAGACGCTGTAGTCACGTACATGAAAAAAGAAGAATGAAGTCACGAATAAAACTAAGATAGGGAAGCGGTACAGACGAAATATGAGATTTGGGTACATGGAAAATGTCTAAAACGACTAATGAATTTTTGTATCTGGGGAGTGCGTTTTCGAAGGATGGAAAATGTGAGTTGGATGTGGAGAGATGGCTAGCAGCTGGCAATAAAGTGAACGGTACTCTGTCCGCATTAGTGGGTAGTGTGAATATATCTAACACAGCCAAAGTGGCCATCCACAATGCTGTGTTGGTACGAGTACGAGAAATCGAGTGAAAATAAGATAAATGAATTAAAAATGCGATCTTTTAGAAATATGTGTGGTGTCCACTTTGCGGACAGGATAAGCAATGAAGAGGTACGCACTATGTCAGGGTTGCACGACAGTGTTATTGTAAAATGAGGAAAGGGATGCTTAGATGGTTCGGGCACATATTATGAAAGACTAACGAAGAAAATCTACACAGCGAAAGCGAGTGATAAAAAAAGCCAAGAAAACCAAGGCTGACTTACGAAGATCAATTAGCTAAAGTGTTAGCTGACGGAAATGTATAAAGCACTCGCATACCTGGGCGAAAATGTGTGAGGAGAATGATGAGATTTTCGGAAGCGTAGGAAGTATGCAAGGAGCGCGAAACTTGGCACTCCGTCCCTCGGACTACCCCGTTAGTGATACAGCGTGAAAATGTGTATGTATGTATGTATTCTTGAGTTATGGTCTTCAGTTTACACAAAAATCTCATAGAAAAAATGCTTTTGGTTTTTACCCAATTTTTCCATTTTCCGGGCAATTTTTCCAATTTTTTTTTAGGATACATTGAAACTGTCTTCAAAATTGATGAAAATGTGGACAAATTGCTATTAATTTTAATAAAAAAACATAACATCATACAATTAAATGTTACTCCTTCATTAAAAATATATTACCTTTAAAAATTTACAAACGCCATTAAATAATCATACCAAAAAAAAAATAAGCAATCATTTCAAATATTAGATCATGTTGTGAAAAATGAAATTCTGTATAAACTAAATCGTAGACAGAAACTACGCCATATACTACGCTGACTACACCATACATTCCATCTCATTCGCACAAGAAGGAGACTAACTTATCCACATGCAACGTAAAAGAAGTTGAGAAAGCTATAGTATTTTCTATCCTTTAGCGCGTGCCGATTTTTTCAAGGTCAGGCACAGTGATGTGCCTGCACAGCGTATAAAGTTAAATTATTATTATTATTAAGCCTTTTTTATTTTCCAACAACCTTACAAAACATTGTTTGTCTTAAATCTGTGTATTAAATATCATTATGTTATTGGAACCCCATGCTGGGTATAGGCCTTCTCCAGCTTACTCTATGTTTCCTTACTCTTTGTTTTGCTTCTCCATTCCTTTCCAGCCGTTGCTATTATATCGTCGCTCCATCTGTTCCTTAGACGGCCTCTTCTTCTTTACCCCTTTGGTCCTTCCCATATGTAGTTATTTCTAATGTCCATCTTTTGTCCGTGTATCTCGCTAGATGTCCTTCCCAACACTACTTTTGTGATAGAGCGTAGTTGAGAGCATCTATTAACTTTGTCTTTTTTCTTATGTATTCGCTTTTCATCTTTTGAACTTTTCTTTATACTTCTTTCCATCGCCTTCTGGCAGGTCGCTAATTTTGCTTTTTTTTGGTGTTGTATGTCCATGTTTGGCAGCCGTATGTGAGAGTCGGCAAGATACAGATGTCCAGAACAGTCTTTTTCAGGTGAAGAGGAAAAGAAGACCCTTTTAGAATTTCTTTTAAACTCCAAAATTTGTTCCAACTCATATTCACGCGGCGTTCGACTTCTTCCTCTTCGTTGTTGTCTTTGAGTGATATTGATTTGCCGAGATATATATAGTCGTTGACGTACCCTAACGGTTTGCTATACAAGCTGATTTTATTAGGTTTGCTGTTTATCATTACCTTGGTTTTATCTTGGTTCATTTTTAGTCCAACTTTTTTACTTTCCGCATCTAAAGAATTTATCATTTTTTCGAGTTTTTCGTTTGTTTCAGCGAAGAGGACGATGTCATCGGCGAATCTCAGGTGTGTAAGTCGCTTGCTATTCACACTGATTCCATCTGACAGCCAGTGTAGATTATCAAAGACAAGCTGTAGTACGGTTATAAAAAGTTTAGGAGACAGAGGGTCACCCTGTCTCACTCCTCGCCAGATTGGTATGTTCAATCCCCGTTGTTCTAATTTGACCCTGCTGACACTTCCATTATAGATGCTTTTTAATATCTTTATGTATTTATCATCAATGTGGCATTTATGTAAGGCTTTCCATATGGAATCATGCGGAATCGTGTCAAAAGCTTTAGCATAGTCAATGAAAGCTGAACGAAATCCCGCTTGCTCGATCGGCTGGTGTTCGGTGATTTTTAGAGCCATCATGTTGTGTAGAATTGATGTGAATAGCTTGTACACACGTGAAAGGAGGCTTATAGGCTTGTAGTTGCTAATATCTTTTGGGTCTCCTTTTTTGTATAGTAAGATTATATCTCTTCCATTGTTCAGGCAACTGGCCAGTATTTAGTACTTTATTAAATAAGTAGGCAAGAGAGTGTACTAGCATAGCAGAACCAGATTTTAGAGTCTCATTTTGTAAACCATCGGGTCCTGTACTTTTGCCTTGCTTCAATTTTTGAATATATTTGATAACTTCCGTAACATTTATTGGTGTTATATCAACTTTCTCCTGGATGGTTTCGCCATGCTTGTGATTTCTATTAGAATAAAAGGTAATGAAAGTAGTTGAGCTCAAAGAGGTGTCAGCTTTCTTTTCGTATAGTATTTTATAAAATTCTGTAGCACAATTTATTATATCATCTCTAGTTTTGATCTCCTTATTGTTTGTTTTTAGGTTCTGATTCCAGTTTTTGTGAGTTGTCAGTTGTTTATAAGCTCTTATGGAAGTTCTATATTTTCGTAGGTTGTCCTCAATTATTTTGTTTCTATAGTTTTGATAATCTTTTTTGATGGCTTTGCTTGTTATTTTGTATTAAACGCAGAGTTCCTTCTTCATTTCTTTAGCTTTTTGTTTTGTTTTTACTAGTTCTGTTCGTTTTGTGAGCGAATCCAGTGTATGTTTACTGAGAATTTTCCCAACAGTATCTACTTTTAGCACCTTCTGTTTTGATGGCATAGTCTTGTTAATTATGTTTTGTAGTACATTGTAGAATGTTCGAACGTCGTGCTCGCCAGTTTGTGTATTCAATTCTTGTATATTTTGTTCTAAGTTCTTCAAATAACAGCTAACATCTTCTGTTGTTTTTAATGATTTGGGTTGTGAATTAAATGTCGGTCTGCTTTTCCTTTTTTTTTTGTAGCATGTATGTAGCTCTGACTAGGCGATGGTCTGATCTGAATCCTAAGCCATGGAGAACTTCTATCTTCCTTATCTTTTTGGGTTCATTCGATAAGATAAAATCTACCTCATTTTTAGTTTTTCCATCTGGAGATAACCATGTCCATTTGCGACTTTTCTTGCTTTGAAAAAGGTATTCATTATCGATAGATTGTTCTCCAAGGCGTATTGCACAAGCTTTTCTCCTCTCTCGCTCGTTTGCCGTGTACTTTTTTTCTTTAAATTAGCTGGAGGGTTATGGTCTCTTTCCCCCACGGGGACCAGTCGGCTTGAGGGAGATTTTGTAGTGGTTAAATTTTGTATGTTATTTTTGTTGTTGTCGATTTTCCGGCTGCTGGTATTTATTGGTTGCTAGATATTAATCTTGTCTTTGAGTGAGTTGCTTTCTGGGACGAGACATAAAGTAAAGTTAAATAATCTCGTTGTATTAGGGTACCAGTTTTTTAATACCATTTTTCCCCGTACGGTTTGAAATAAGTGAAGAGAAAATGCCGTGGAAAACTATTTCTATAGTTTCCATAATAATGATGTATTAGCTTTATTACCTTTATGATTTTTTTTTAAAACATTTCATTTGCCGATAAAAAAGTATTTAATATTTATTCAAATTTCAGAGTAAAGAATTACTTCTACAATTGTTCTGATGTACAAACACAACACAAAATGTGACAGTAATACAATATTATGTGTAAATATTAACTGAGTATTATAATTAAGATACATTGATGTTATTAAAACTTACATCGTAATAATCTTCATAGTTGTATTTGGGTGAAGACATCATGACCCGCAAACCGCAATATGGGAACCAGCAAAAAAAAAAGGTCGCAGCGACGGCAGCTGAAATCATAATGAGTAAAATCGTATTGGAAAACTAAAACACCTTTTATCGGACAGTTTACCGGATAGTTTTTATTTTGTTATACGCATCAAATCAATCAAAAGTCGTGAACGGAATATGTTTTAAAAAAAATTAGTTTTAAAGAAAATGACCTTAGTTCACTAGAATTATAAGAGGAAGTAACAATATGGAGAATATCATCGTTCATGCTAAGAACTGGAAAGTCACTAGGACTGATTTTTAAATATTTCTAAATGTCGAGAAATACTTTTGAAGAATCGTATCAAGTAATATGGCTTGAAATAACAAAACAATAATGTCCAGTAAGTGCTCTGATTTAAGATACGCAAATTGTTCCGACTTATTGCCGTAACACTAGAAGCAACATGGCGATCATATAATTAGGCATTTATTAGAGAGCATAGAGCTTTGAAATGCTTTTGGCCTCGTTTGTTCTCCCAATACTCGCATTAGGCTTTAAAACAGGATTTCCACAAAATTAGTTTGGTCTTGATTTTTGGAAACTCCACGAAAAGGTTCTTGCTCTGGACTGTATTTTCTTGTAAATATCATTGCTGCTTTTTGAAAAATTATGATTATTCTGTTGCTTTCAGTTGATACAACATTGTTTTGTAATAGTCTTTTCCTTGTGAAGTATTATAAACTATAACCATATTCAAATTCATAATACACTTCCCAAAACAGGTAACAAGACAACAGACAAATGTCATGACAACAAATGACAATAGAATTTATAACATGCTAATACCGAAGTATTTATTTAAATTTCACTAGATGTATTCGAGCAAATATTCCAAAGGAGACAATTATATACAATACAAAGCAAATATAACAATATAAAACTTCGCGATATTGTACAAGAAAGATACTTTTTAAAACTTACCTAACATTGTAACTGCTTTATCTCGATTTTGTTGTCCACTGACTGGGCTATTCCTTAGTTTTGTATGTGCTGACTTTAACTTCAGGGCTATCAAGACGTAGAGGACGAATATAATTGTCATTGGTATTACGAAGAACACGAATAACTCAACTGCCACCAGAATTCTCATATTATCTGATAAAGTTATATAGCAGAAAACATATTTCTTTCTTTCCAATAAGTCTATGTAAAAAATATCCGGTATACAGAATATACAGGACACTACCCAAATTATAGCTACAATTTTGAAAACACGTGAGTTTAGGGACAGCTTTTGACGTAAGAAAGGCTTAGAAACGACCAGATAGCGTTCAACTGTGAAGGCCGATATCGTAAATATATTACAATTACTTAAGCAGTCCCAAAGAACAAAATGTAGAAAGCAACCTTCTTCTCCGAAAGGATAAAAATCTGGTACCCACAATAAATATATGTCCAACGGAATAAAAAAAGTCGACAAAAGATCGGTAATGGCCAAGTTGAAGAGGTAACAGTTTGTAGGAGTCCTCATAGAACGGTCACGAGCAATGACAGCGCAAGTGCAAATGTTCCCCACAACACCAAACACCATTGAAACACTCAGAACTATACTTATGGCCAATTTTACTGAATATGTTTCCTCTATGGCGTTACCGTCGTCGTAGAACGCCATACCCAAAGGTCCAAAGAAAGCAAACGAATCGTTTTCATAGTCGGTGTCATTAATCATGTTGTATATTTGAAATAGGTACTTAATAAAAATCTATTTTAAATATTTTTTGATATTTGTCACTTGATTTAATAGGCGTATAATATGTGTACGTTTGTTGTCAAGACTAAGACGAGGGAAAGACTGATGTACAAAATGACTACATATTATGTATATGTAAAAAACCTTAACTACTCTACAGGGGATGTAAAAAGTGTTGGTGAATGTAATCTATCTATATATCTATACCTCCATATCCATACTAATATTATAAAAGCGAAAGTCTATCTGTCTGGTCAGCTTTCACGGCTAAATCGCTGGACTGCTTTTGGTGAAATTTAAAATGCAGGTAGGTTAAGCCCTGGAGAGAAGGACATAGGCTTCTGTTTTTCAATTCAACGGCTAGTTATAAATAAAAGAAGAAAATGACTGACTAATTATACCAAACTGACATTGACTATATTGTTGAGTTTAGAAACTTGTCAGTTTTGGAACGAGTTCCTGAAGTAGTGTGGGCACCCGCTAAGAAAGGATGCTTGGAAATTCCACCCTTAAGAAATTAAAAAGAGGTAAAAATGAAAATAAAAAATTCATTATAGAATCAAAAACTTTATGCAGGTAAGCTATAGTAGATATAATATATCACCTAAATATGTATTTTTCTGTTTTTGGAAAATAAACCCCTAAGAGGGTAAATGGAGGTGTGAAAGTTAATCAAAAAACGTCTAAGGAAACTACCCATAAAAAATTAAACACACGATGAAATTGAAACCGTGAGGTTTTCGAAAATTAATTCAAAGCATTAATTTTTCTACTAGCCGCTCTGTGAAGTACAAAAATGGTGTAAGCGTATCTTGTTAAAGTACATCATTTTATACATCTTTGTGGATATTATGTTGACATTGCACTGACATTATATGGACATCCCGATTTAAGGAATGATTGTGATTCGCCCGATATTTCTATTTATGTTTATATAAACCTGCACATATTTGTTAAATATTTACATTTGCATGTCATATTGTGACATGTATTGAAACTTTCACTGATAACAAACATCTATGTGATATTAACGACGCATAATAACAAATAAATAATTTATTATTATAGAGATATAATAATAATAAGAAAAATGAATTTTAACATCTAATTTGGTTTTTGTTTTTTTTTATATCCGTTACATTTTTAGTACACCCTACATCACAAAGTAATTGAGTGTATCCAAACAAGCGCTCAAATTGACAGCAACCATACAAATAAAGTATATGCAAGAGGCACTCCTAATTGAAATGACTGGGTCGTTTGTCCTCTTATAAACAACGGTGTGCAGTGGAGTAACATACCAGCATTAACTAGAAATCTTTTACTTCCGTGTTACAAGTTACAAGTATTAGTATGTAACCTCTTAATATTGTTGATCACATATTTTAAACTTCGTGAGTGATTTCATTTTGACTAGTCAACCACAATTTTCATCTGCGACTAAACTCGGAAACGCTGCCTATTCATCTAGGCAGCTTTGAAATATGCCAATTTTATTATGTCATGTAATACTATTAGCGGTACCTGCGACTTCGCCTGCGCGGAAAATTTTTGCGTCTAGCCTATGTGTACCTCCAGGCACATACACATACTATCTCTCTTTCATCATAGTTGGCTCCGCGGTTTAGCATTTCCCATTCAAAAAGTTTCATTCCCCTTTTCACCCCCTAGGGCTAGATTTTTGAAAAAAAAGAGCCTATGTCCGTTCCCTGGTATAAAAACCATATCCATGCCGCATCATAATCCGTCCAGCGGCCCACCATTTCTCAAGCTTCTTCTCAAGCCGATGAAACTTTGTAGACAAAGCTTTTTTGTCTACAAGTTTCATCGCCTTTTTCATCTCTTTAGGGGTAGATTTTAATAAAAAAGTAGCCTATGTCTTATTGATAAAAATGTCTATCACCGCACCAACTTTTATCATTTTCGCCTTCTTAGGGATAGATTTTTGATAAAAAAAATCCTTTTTCCGTTTTCTGATGTCCAAAT
Organism: Zeuzera pyrina; assembly: GCA_907165235.1. Taxonomy (NCBI): domain Eukaryota; kingdom Metazoa; phylum Arthropoda; class Insecta; order Lepidoptera; family Cossidae; genus Zeuzera; species Zeuzera pyrina. The sequence continues at coordinate 16,917,157 of OU015625.1, read as the reverse complement.
ATCTCCGTGCCAAATTTCACCATAATCGGTTCTGCGGTTTAGTACTTCCCATACAAAGTTTCATCCTCCTATTTCGATTTTCGATTAAAAAAGTACCCTATTTTTATTTATTTTTATACTTTTGTTTCGTAAGTAAATTGAGTTACACTTGAAATATGCCATCATAAGAAAATATAGGTATTTTGTCATATACAAAGCTAATTTATATAAAACTAGACATTTAAAATGTCATTTATACAATTCAGTCATTTGTTTATTATTATTTCTAATTATATGTATCATGGATCAAAACAAAAAAAAAAAACAAATAAAAACTTGGTCGTAGCTGAGCAGGTCAATCCCATGAGTTTTCGTCATCTAGGAATTCAAATATTTTATAGTAGCCTTTCGTGTATAATTTTTTGTTAAAGGTAAATTTTGTATACCGACTGGGACTCTATTGTGAAATAGCACATATAGACACTAAATCTTTCGTTTCTTAACATAGATAAGGTTTTCATATATGTATTGTGATGTCAATGTTAATGTCATTAAAATAATATGCTGAAAGGCGGTTTATGTAAGAATAAAAAAAATATTGCCTGCCTAATAGTTTTTCTTCTTTTATTTCTTACTTTTAATTTTACTCATTAACATTGGTTTTTGTTACTTTGTTTAAAGTAAATGTGAATAAATATTATCTAAATGCTAATATTTACAAACTTTAAACTTAGTATTATTGTATTATTTATTATTAACGAGTATCTAAAGCTGCATTAGCAGGTTCATACCAGATTTGGCTGGGCAGGAGGGAGAGAAACATGAGTAGTAAAGGTGAGTGTTGATGTACGTCAGAAAGGGGCCCCTTAAACCTACACCTGTGTCACAAGTCTCGGGATCTGCTCGGAGTTTCTCTCTCTGCCACACGATGGACTTGGCACCAGCACGTTGAATCCATGGAATGCTAAGAAGTTCGTCTCATATAAATAATGGAGTTCCTCAAAGTTGCCACTTAGAAAGCTGTCATTGCTTAGGGTGTCCAGCAGACTAGCAGCGTTACCTCTTTGAATAGTCAAACTGATTAGAGTCCGACTGTCTCCCGGTGCCAAGCCTACTAAACTAATACTTTATATTGTTGGACATTTATTTCGCGCCGACTTCCAATAACTATCAAATAATTATATAGGTATTTGTATCGTATTTAGTAAGTTAAATTTTGTACTTCAGTTTTGATTAGTAAAGGATAGCTATTTCGTACTTTTCAGTGATTTTTTTGAAGTCAGTTTAATTTTTTTCTTAATTTTTTTTATTTCTCCCTTTAGAGTAACCTTGGCCTAAATAAATATCTAGAATAGGTTTACAATTAACTTCTTTTCTAATTCTGGTGCGCAATGACATACAAGAGAATCATCAGTATAAAGTTAAATAAGAAATGTAACAAGCACTGATCACTATGAACACGCTATCAATTCTTCATCACAACTATTATGTACTTGACTATTCGACGACTTCTCAACAATTGAGCTCTTACGAGACCAAAATGAGGCTTTTATGCAACTCCACTACACGCAGGAAATCCATCTCGTTCTTGTTACTAAAATGTTACAAAATATCACACGTGGGTAATTTATGCGATTAAAATTAATGTGGAACTAACAATAAATAAAGTTTATGAGCAGTTAGCGTTATTTGGTGATATTTGGTGTATCTTAAAAGTCCAAGTTCCAATAACAGTGAAATTTAAATGGGACGAATCTGGAAGTATATTCTTTCAAATTCAAAAATAATTTTTGAAATCGGGTTATAAATGACGGAGTTCTGAGGTAACACCTATGTGTGATACTTCAGAAAATACAACCGAATTGAGAAACTCCTCCTTTTCTTGAATTCGGCTAAATAGAAAGGCGTTAGTGTCTAATAGATATATTAGGATTTTATGATGGAATTATTCATTTAACCGTGCTCTTAGTATTATTTTTGTCTAATCTTCATCTTTTCTCATCAGCAAAAAAACTGAAATTTCTTAAAAAAAACATTTAATAACAAAACCAAGTCAGTAAATTAGTTTTTAGAGTTCAGATTAGCTAGAAATAAATAAAATAATATTATGCAAATGGGTGAATTTCAACAACAACGATTTTTTGCTGATTTTGGCGGTAAATTTTATTTATTAATTTTTTTAGGAAATAATACATTTATATTAAATTTAAATATATATATAAACTATATGTGTAAGTAACATATCATTTAAAATGTCGCAATTTTAAACTTTACAAACTCACCGAAATTGCATTTATTCACCAAAATTTCAATTCTATCTACCGACATTTAAATTACTTACCTTTTAAGGTTGGAATTGTATCCACTTAATTCGAAAATACTTAAAAAAATTATGTCAAAAAATATTTTTCAATAAGTATAAATAATTTTGTATCAAATCAGATATTAAATTCATATTTGTTTAGTCGAAACGATCCATTCATTGTTTCAAAATTAAATAAAATAAGTCTTTATTTATGTTAACGGTTATATACCTAACAAATATTGAGTTACTGAGTTAGCAACGACCGACAATTCGGATTTCGCCACCGGCGCTCTATGGGAGTTCTTATAGTGTGACTCACTTGCTATGGTCTTTTACCGTTGAGAGCCAGTGAGGCGTTGACTGTCACCCTAGATACGATGAATGCATTCGATCGGATCTGGCACCGGAGTCTTCTCTCGAAGTTACCACCGACCGACAGGTGAATTAGAGGAATACTAAAAGGTGGTTGCTTTGATCACATGAAAATAAATGCTGGCGTCCCACAAGGCTCTGTACTATATCCAGAAAAAACAGACTGAATATATATTCAGTCAAGAAAGTATCGGGAATGGATGATTTGTTTATGGTTCCAAATTCAATTTTTTGTTTTTTTTGTTGTTGTTAGATTGGCACAACAGTTTTTCCATTTTGGCGCGGAGTTTGAGTTGCATCTGTTATTTAGATTAAATACAGTGCTGTTTTTAGTTATATCATTCTAGTGTATATTGCGAATTTCATAATGGACAAAAACATCGAACAAAGAGTTTGTCTTAAATTTTGCATCGCCAATGGAATTTCGTGTTCGGAGTCACTGAAAATGTTACAGAAGGCTTACGGTGAATCGACCTTATCAAAAACACGTGCTTATGAGTGGTACAAAGCGTTGAAAAGTGGTCGAGATGTGATGGACGTCTGTAACTGAAGTTAACATCACAAAAGTGAAGGAAATAGTGACTGAAAATGCGCATTCAAGTTTGAGAGAGATAGCCGCCGAACTTTATGTGTGTCACGAGTCGATCCGTACCATTTTAAATAAATAATCACTTGGGTATGAAACATGTTGCCGCTCGGCTAGTCCCAAAAGACGTGAATTTTCTTCAAAAACACAATCGCATAAGAGTCACTGAGGACATGCTAGAACGAGTCAATTCCGACCCAACATTCATGAAACGCATTGTTACGAGACGTGGGTTTACGAGTTTGACATGCCATCTAATCAACAAACTTCGGAGCGGCGCCTTCCAACTGAACTGAAATCGAAAAAACCACGCCAAAGTCGATCAAAAGTCAGTCATGTTGACTGTTTTCTTTAACTATCGCGGTGTTGTGCACTCGGAATTCTTGCCGGAAGGTCAAACGGTTAATAAAGAATATTATTTGGGCGTTATGCGGCGTTTAAGAGAGTAAATTTGACGAAAAAGGCCAGATTTGTGGAAAGAAAATTCTTGGATTTTGCACCACGATAATGCGCCTTCGCACAAGGCCATCATTGTGAACGAATTTTTGACCAAAAACGCAACAAATACCATGGAGCAATCACCTTCTTTCCTTTTTCTAAACTTAAATTACCACTTCGTGGCACCCGTTTTCATTCGGTAGAAGACATAAAGGAGAATTCGCGGCGAGGACTGAACTCAATTCCGGAAAAAGCGTTTAAAAAATGTTTTGATGATTGGATTATTCGTTAGCGTAAGTATATCGTTTCTGAAGGCGCATACTTTGAAGGTGATAAAATAAATTTGGATGAATAACTAACATTTCGTGTATTATTGATCTTTTCCCGGTACTTTCTTGACAGAGTAGTATTTGGGGACGCTATTTAAATATGTAGAGCAAATGCTTCTCGTCGTTCTTGCGTTCGTCGTCTCGGCATTGTAATCAATTCGAAAAACGAAATCTTTGGAATTTTTGATTCTTCGAGTGGGTTTTATTTTTTAAATTTACGACAAATTTTATGATCATGTAAAATTACTAAAATGTGTAATAATAAATTATCACTGCATTTAGGTACGTTTTAGCGCCAGTTTGAGCATCGTACCTACCGACATTTTAAATATATATGTATTTAGAAAGAATTAAGAAATAATTGAAATAATGTGTAGGTACATAATATTGGTATATTTTAATAGATATGTATGACCAAAAATATTTCAATGTAGATAAAATTGAATGTTTTTTGTACGGTTGTGCTCTATGCGTTGCTAAACCATTCATCTGATTATGATGAAACTTTGGTGAGTTGTTCTGCGTATGTCTGCGAAGTTTTTGAGTTATTTAATTTAGTAAATCCAAGATCACGCGAATGATATCGCGTGCAATATTTAGTATATTTTACAAACAGAATTATACAAATATACCAATCACCAAAAAGTGAATACGTTTCTAAGTTATTTGTACATTGTACAGTACTGAAACAGGTAAGTAGCCTAGCTGAGTAGTCTTACGTAGCGAGCGGGAATTGAAATTGATGAATAACATCTAGAACTTCAGTAATTATTATTTATTTAATGTTTAGATTTGCATATATTTACATACTTAAAATATTATCTATACTAACTACAATGCTTTCACATATTGATATAAAAAGCTTTAGTCTTTGACAAAAAAGCATAGCAATGCCATTAATACCTACCAATAAAATAAATTGTATTTTATCACATGTATACAGTTTCTTACTAATAACATAGATATTGTTCTATCTAAAACCAATAAATAATAATTGTAATTCCATCTAAACAGTATAATTAGTAACATTAATTTCTAATTAAGAAGCCTTTTTATTTTCTGCGTTGACAATCGTAGCTCCGTCCTTGTCTTCTAATGGGATATCTTTGTCATCCCATCCCCAAACAGCGTGGCTGCCGTCACCGGTGCGTTTGACTCTCTTTTCAATCACATCTCTAGAAACTGTCTTCAAGTCGTATGCCCAACCAATTTTCGACATTGTATCAATGAACAGTTTACTAAAATTGAGAGAGTAGTCACCTAGTTCAGCCGTTTTGTAATCCCAAGGGAACGTATGGTGGTAATTGTGGAAACCTTCTCCAAGCACGACGAGCGATACCTGTTTGTTTTCTACGGGATTTATATTTTTGTCATAAGGCTTATCACCCCATTTATGAGCGGCAGAGTTCACTAGCCAAGTTACATTCAGGACGTAAGTGTAACGGAAAATGGAACTAACGAAGTAGGCGTTCCACAAAGTCTCACCCCATAGCGTTGGAATTATAGTCGGCAATATGAAGCAGGCTACAGGCATGAGCAGCAAATAATATCTGCAAATGGAAACATTGACATATTTCGTTATATTTATTTTGTTGAAACATTTCGTTTTATTTGTTTAAGATTATGTAGTTTTGTGTTAGACTTTACACCTACATTTCGAATTTCATGAAAATTTAATTATCTTTATTTCATAATTCTTGTGTGCGACCCACGAAGAAATTAAGTTTCATTTATTAATAAGTTATGAAATTCCTTAAGTTATATTAGTTTATATTATATAATGTAATTTATGTACCAATGCATTATATACTAGTATTTTCCATAGATTATTATTATTATGCATATACAACATATTATATGCAAGTGTGGTTCTCGTTACAGTTGTGTAATGAGTACTACTAGTTTATGTTCAGTATGCACTCGTATATTTTATAATGAAGTGAAGTGATTAATTTTATACCTAATCTTTTATTTGCCTTTAGAAGTATACTCACTTTTTTTGGAAACGTAGTACTGGATCGGCCCACAAGTCACTCATGTCAATGGTGTGTCCCTTGGCCTTGATTTCAGGGTGCTTTCTAACGAGCAACCAGCCGACGTGAGAAAAGAAAAATCCACGGGTAGCATTATGAGGATCAGCATCTGTCTCTGAATATTTGTGGTGCATGCGATGGTCACGTGCCCAGTCCAATACCGAATCCTAAAAAAAATATATAAATAATACAATGGAATAATACATAGATGCTATCAAATATAATTTAAACTTTAAACTAATAATGAATCCGTTTGTCAATTATTATACTAATTTTTCTCGTCACATGAGAAAAACAAAGCTATATAACTCATAATATACTGTGAGTTGATTTTAATATGACATGTTAGTGTTCATTCTTACAATAATTTCATATAATAATAATAATGTGCCAGACATCACCAATCATCAATCATCACCAATCATCTGATCTCAAGTTAGGGTATTCCCTGTGTAATGAGAACCCGACGACGTCTACTAGGGGGCGTTTCCCAGTATACTCGGACTCGAGACAATCTAAAAACGTTCGTTTCCTAAATTGACCCGACCAGGAATCAAACCCGCTAACTTCCCCGCATGGATACAAAGTCTAAACCATTGCGCCATCGCGGTTGTCATATGTGTATATTTTATGTAAAGAAGTTAAATTTAATTTGTACGTAATATTAGTTTAAAATAAATAGTGGATTTATACATTGAAAAAAAAATTAATGATTTGTTGGTGGCAACACGTTTTCTTGCCGTTAATCTTTTGATGTACCTAATAACGATAACGATATGTAAAAAAACTAAAATTGCAAAGTCGTCAATATAAGTATTATGGTTTGATCGTTATTTAATGTTGATCTCATTACCACCTTGTTAATATTACTAAGTACTATCTAATTAGTGATCGAAATGAAAATTGCATAATAACTGTTGATAACCTCTTGTAGGAAATAACCTTTCGAGGTTGATAATAGCAAGAAATTATTAAAACTTGATAAAGTAAAATATAAACTGCGTGTTGTGTTCATGATCTTCACGTTTTTTTTATCGAATGTCACCTACATAATAATTAATAATGATCACTGTTGAAAGTCTAATGATATCTTTCGATCTGGAAAGAATGATTCTATTTTTCTGATAACAAATGTTAATAGCATTGACCTTTTATCAGTTATGGTAAATTCCATATGACGTGATATGGAATTTATTATTATACTCGTATGTATTTGTAATCAATGTAATTAATAAAAAAAAAATTGTTAATAATACGTACTGAAATGACAAGAACTTTCAAAAAATTCATAAACTAAAGGAACAGTTTAAATACCAAATCACAAATATTAAAGTAAACCCAGTGCTCTAAATAACGAATAGTAGGTGTCTTTGTTTTATAGTTTTATAGTACATAGCATTATATACTTATAAATATACTTATTTTGATAATAGTGTTTTTGTTTATATTATACGAAGAAACATTACCCTCCTTTTGAGCTTTCCCACAGTTGGATAAAAAGGGCCCCAACCAATATTGGCCAGTGCATAATAAGAACTTAATAAATATTAATTAACCTTTTTTGAGACTACATTAGTGTGTATCAACAATTATATTAAAACCATAATTTTAATCACGCAAGCGATTTATCGCATAATCTGTTTTATATGTACTATTTTTAATAGATAAATAATCGACAATGTCACAGATTATTCGACGTTAGCTTTTTGACGTACGTACGCTATGCAGCGCGTAATTCTAATTACTAGGGCGTATGCGCACCTGGCCAAATGTCAGTCAACTAACTCTGAAGTCTGAACTATGTCCGATATAAAATTTATGCAATCACATATCCGTGTCAATTCAATACAACGGCATTATGCTGCACACACAGCAGAGTCAACCGGCTGATTTTTTTTTATTATGAATGCGGCTTTAAGAAACAGAAGACATCAAGTGAAAACTTTTGTGCTGTAGTTTTAATTAGGTAAGTATCTGCTATAATAAAAATAGTACTTCTATATAAAGTGGAAAAGAATCGGAGTACTTAAACCATTGTTATGTTTCATAGTAAAAGTTATTGAACTATTATTGTTATTTTAGAGAAACAGGTTGCCTAGATAATATTTAGGCAAAGTTTGCGAAGTTGTTGCCTCTTACCTATAAACACTATTTTAATTTATAAACAAAACTCAATTAAACCTATTTTATGTTAATTAATTCTGCTTTGAATCTTCTATATAATATCTTTATAAGCTGTCATGAACCGCATAGTGTGTTTTTAGACTTCATTGCCAGCTGTATTACTTATAAGACCCTATTTGTTTTGCTCGAAGTAATAGAAGGACACTTACCATGCTGCCCAAATGAGTTGGGGAGGCAGAGTAATATGATCTTTCACATATACATACATATACTCACACTATATTCCTAACGGGATAATCAAAGAAGATGGAGTGCCAAGCATCGCGGCCCTTACATACTTTTTACGCTTCCTCAAATCTCATCGTTTTCCACACACATTTTCGCCGAGGCATGTCAATGTTTTTGACATTTTTGTCAATTGACATTCTTGCTTGCTTGCTTGTCTTCCTTGGCTTCTGCTACCTCTCACTTTCGCTATGTAGATTTTCTTCGTCAGTCTTTCATCACTCATTCTTCACCTGTACCTGAAGCATCTAAGCTTTCCTTTCTTCATTTTTATTATAGCATTGTCGTCCAACCCTGTCATACTGCGTATCTCCTCATTGCATGCTTTACCCGCGAGGGTAACACCGCACATATTTCTAAGAAATCGTGTTTCAGACAAATCACACGCTTGTGGTCTTTGAACACTTATTTCGATAACGTTGGTTATTCTTTTATTATTATAACTGTACTTTGCACATAAATAATTGTAATTGATGTCGTTCTGAATTGGTTGAATATTAATATTTATTGTGGTCACTCAAAAAAGCAACTACATATTTCTGAACAATAAATACAGTAGATTAAAACATCTGTGACTTAGATGATTTGGCTGGAATTTAAGTAATCAAATTCTGTGTATAAGAGGACAAAGAAACCTAATGAATTATGAATTAAGAACGCCGTATCCCTAGCAGGGTAGTCAGAGAGGACGGAGTGCCAGGCGTCGCTACCTTACATACCGTTTTCGCTTTCTCAAATCCTATCATTCGCTACCCCCTAACCGAACTGAACCCCTAAAACCGAAACCACTATGGAAATTTCACCGTTAGCAGACTCCTGTCCAGTTTTAGGGGTTCATTATGTATTAGGAGAATTTGGTGAAATCGGGCAGTATTATAAGCTTTGCAATAATTTGCAATAGCAATATTTGAAATATTGAATTTTATAAAAATGTAGATAGCTAAACTACCGCATTTCGAAGAAATAGCTCACATTTAAGTAGGAAAAAATGGAGCTTCATCTTAATCGCTGAGTGCGCAGACGGAATATTTTAGATTTCTGATGAAATATTCATCCATTGTTTGAACCAACCCCTTAAGTTTTATTACAATTAATTAATACAAAAGAAAATTGAATATTTCTTACAAATATAGAAAACGTCTATGAATCATTAGTTTTATTAAGTTGTAAGTACAAGCTTAATGTCTATATAATAAGTAAATTTGTCATGACGTAATTAGACAGTGGACGTCTTAGTGGATTCTAAATTTAGATCACTAAATTGAACAAAATGTAGCAATAAAATAGCTGGTCGTTGTAAGATAAGATAAGATAAAGGTAAGGTAATTGCATTTGCCTAAAATAATGCAAATTTAATATTTAAAATTTATCCCAAGTCTGTAATGTATCAAAATCTCAACTAATACAAATAAATGCAGTATTAGGCGTTATTATATATGGCGTATTAGGCGTTATACTTTTTATCTAATTATTCGACTGGCTCGATGACGCAGTGGTATAACATTATTTCCTTTCAAGTGGGGGTCCCGGGTTTGAGGGATCAAACTGACCGGGGACGGTCAGTTAATTCAAGAAACGAATTTTTCTAAATTCACTTGAAGTCTAGGTATTACTGGGAGCTTTCCCAGTTCGTTGTGTGGTATCCATAGTACAAGGCTAGTACTTAGTTTGAGGTTACACAATTTATGTAATTGGAAAGAGTATTATTACTATTATTAATTGGAAAAGTTTAATTTGTAATGGTTGGCCAAGCCTAAAGATTTACAACTAATAGATATCGCTTTTGCACGTCACGAATTCCTAGACTGAAAGAAATATACACATATTTAATCTCAATCGGTGTGATCAAAATTTTAAGACTGTTATGCTGTTGCATTTGACAGACCAATAAACAAAACACATCTTTGTTCGTTAGTCTTATGTTTTTTAATTATTTTCAAAATTTACAAGTGATAACGTAAAAAAATTTGTAAATATATGCGAAATAGACTTTTTTGGGCGTGATGGTAGAATGCAGTATTTCAGGCTGGAAAGGTCGGTTTGACAAATAAAGGTTATCAAAGCGAGACAAACTATAGTGACCACATCAACACAATGTCTATCAGTAATATATCTGTGGCTGGGCCAAAGTTAACATAATGAAATTAAACTAGTGAGAATTCAAGGTTAATATTTACCTGGAAAGCTATGGTGTTGAAAATCATCAACATGATTCGAAGTGGCAGTTTAGCTTTATAGGACTTATGTGCCCATAGTCTATGTGCGCCTGCTGTGATACCAAGTCCAGAGCTTATATAGAGTAGAACCGCTGTAAAAAAAATGAAGAAATATGTGGATAAACGTATTTATTAAAATATTTTACTTCAATAATTATATTAGTATACTTAATTCTCATATTTATGTACATATGTAAAAATTGTACGAGAACTTCAAAGTAAATTGTTAATTTCATGTTCTCGTTATAAATCAACCTTAAATAATGATAATGATAAATAGTTTACAATTATTTGTATTAATTTGTTGACATGTAAGCTTCATATAAATCTTTACCTACGAGATTAGTTAAAGGATAAAATTACAACATAATATCTTCGTGATAGTGTGATTATAATTCCATGTAATACATTATGATTAAAAGATAAATCGCTATTATTTTTACCCGACTGCTCAAGAACGGGGGTAATGTATTTCGGGTGTACATAATGTGTCTATAATTTCGTTTGTTTCTTTATGAATAGCGAGCTTTTCGTAACTAGGAAGGAAAGGGAAAAAAACTGGATGGTTCCCGGATTCTTAAATGTGGTATGTATTTAATTAAGTGGTATTGTTAAATTCTTTTATCCTTGGAGTATCATAGACTATATTTTAAAACGCGACTTGAAGGGTTTATTATTTCTTATTTAGTGTTGAAGATATGAAGCAAAAAGCAACTACTCAGTCCTGATGCTGCAGGGGTACCTTGCTGCAGGGTTTGTGTAATTCAGTGTTGACGACTTTTTGAAAGCCTGTATAAATTGTCTCTACTAAGAGCTTTCTGAACTATAAAAATAAGTCGAATTTTGTTTAAGTGCTTTTTTCACATTTTCTCAGACCATTTACATACAGTTGGGTTTTTCAATTTTATATATTATTCTATATTTTAATAGTTTCATTCCTATCTTAATGCGTAATGATATATAAAAGCCTTGCAGGTACAGAGAGAAAAAAAAATATTATCATCGTAGTATTTTTAGATTAATTATATATTGATTATTAAATCATTTTATTCCATAATTGTGTAAATCCACAACCAGAAGTAAATAAAGATACATATTATGTTAACAAATATCCTTTCGTCTGAAACTGTAAACTGTTATGCAGAGATATCTAGTATTATCTATGTGATTTGTAGACTAATATTAACTAGAATTTTATGTTATTGATTCTTTGACCTTGTTCAAGTTTCATTAAGAGCGAAATGTTCAATCCTGTTCTATCAAAATTGTTCATGTTTCATGCTATCTTCGTGAGAAAATTTATCACTTACTGAATATCCGTGTGGTCCATGTAACTTTAGTTAAGAAGAGGTAGGCGCCGTATACGCTAAAGGTATGGAGAAACACGAATAGAATTAAGTTTCTCCAAACTATTTGCCATTTTCTCTTTTCTGCTGACGGCAAGGCAGGTGTTGCAACATCTTTGTCTTCAGTAGTGGCGTCAGATTCGAACAGGACGAACGAATTTGAAGTTTGTGTTTGAGGAGGCATTTTCCTGTAACAAAAAAATATTTAACTTTTATTACTAGTCACTGTCCAAATATTATTTTGTTTATTATTAGTCACTGTCCTTGTACCTGCTAGATGAAAATAGAATTACAATTCTGTTTAAAAGGAGACTAAAAGCTTGTTTTCTCTGCGACTGCTTAATAAATTTATCGAGCCATGTACGTGCGATATTATAGCTTCAACCTCCACAACTTATTCAATTTTATGACATCAATACGTCGGTAATAGTTGATGTCAATGATCATTACTTATTAATATGTTGTTAAGAACATATTTCATTAATCTACTAATTATTATAATACGTAGGTATTATAATAATTAGTAATAGTAATTTATGCGCGTTAGTAGTAATCGCTAAATTATCTTCTCGAAAATATTACATTGACTGGCCCGTTGGCGCAGTGGCATATGCATCTGCTTTCCAAGCTAAGTTCCCGGGTTCAATCCCCGGTCAGGTCAATTTAGAAAACCAACTTTTCTAAATTGGCTTGGAGTCTGGGTGTTACTGGGTGTTCCCCCAAGTTTATTATGTGGTACCCATAGTACAAGCTTACTGCTTAGTTTGGGGTTACACAATCTGTGTAATTGTCTGGAGTATTATTATTATTGTAATTTTGTGTATTATGATTCATGCAGCGTAAATTATGCAATTGATGTGTAGTTACCGTTTACTATAATCAACGTCTACGTTAATTACACATCAATATGTCTAGTACATTAAAAAAATGAAAAATCTGTTATAATTATCAATAACTTAAGTAATATCTTCTGATAGGATCTAATACATAATGGTTTTGGTTTGGTTGAAAGAATTCTGTGTGTAGGTATAGTGTAAAATCTAAGTAAGTGACCCCTTGGAATGATAAAGGTATTCTTATGATTGTGTAATTGCTATTATATTACCTATGTAGATATAATTACTCGCAACAACTTTTGCAGTCTAAATGCAATTTGTATGTTTACCTTGGAATGTAACGAATACAAGTTGCCGTTATTATTTTCAAATAACATAAAATTACAACAATTTTTTACTTTGCAATTGTTTACTTGTCCGTTGAGGTATATGTACGAGTACCTCATTATATATAATCCTAGCGTTTCTAATATTACATTCCATTGTTGTTCGCAATCGGAAGATCTTTTGTGTTTTGATATATCTATCTATAAACGGTTACATGTCATTATGTTCACAAAATTGTGATAAAAGTTCATTTTTATATATTAATTTGTAATACGTGTCACGTTTTTGTGATATTTTATTTATAATCTATTGTGACAACTATTTAATCCTTAATAGATACACACGTGTTGTTATGAGATAACATATCACGTGTGATTTTTTTATTGTTTTGACGTTATTATATATTTTATGTTATACAACTCTAAAGGTTTTCGAAAGAATTTTTAGGCACTATATTTCTTTGTGGATTATCACATCAGTCGAAAATAAGAATGTTCTCACATATATTATTATAATGGCGACCCTGGACTTTAATGTGAACTCAACACCATAAATAAGTAAATCTGGGAGTGTATTCTTTCAAACAAAAAAATAATTTTCCAAATCGGATCATAAATGATAGTTATGAGGTTACAAACATAAAAAAAAAACATACAACCGAATTGAGAAACTCCTCGTTTTTTGGAAGTCGGTTGAAAATAAGAATGTTCTTACATATATTACTATAATGGCGACCCTGGAATTTAATTTGAACTCAACACCGTAAGTGATTGTTCATAATGGGAATTAGCTATTAATTTTAATTTAATTATTATTTCAAGCAGATGCTTCATAATTGTAACTATATAATTCTAATAGTCATTAGCAAGTATTTTAGAGTAAAAGTAATTATATTTACTATGGTTACAATTGCAAGTACGTACATGTTGTCTTTTTCAGTCTATTTGAGTACCTACTTATTGAATTGTACAACAATTTAACAAAGACGGAAAATCTACTCATACACATTTAAATATATTTGTAATTGGTTAATCATTCTATTAAAAGGTGTCAAAAAACAACAATGAGTTTTTGGTAAAAACTGGCAAAAACCATAAATAATCATTTTCGTTTCTTCTGTCATACATCATAATTCATATTTTTTTAGAAGCAACGTAAATATTTCGCTACTTTATAATCCATTTTACTACACGTGTTTTAAATACATACATTTTTTCTCGCTGTATCCCTAACGCTATATTCAGAGCTCCACGCTGTATTTAGAGAGGACGAAGCGCCAAGTGTCGCGGTCCTTGTTTATTACTTAAATCGCTTCCTCAAATCTCATCACACTCCTCACACATTTTGCCTAGATACAGTAGTGCTTTTGGCATTTCCGTCAGTTAATACTCTGACAATTTGATTTGCCGTGGTCTTCCTTGCCTTCTGCTACAACTCACTTTCGCTCTGTATATTTTATTCGTGAGTCTTTCATCACTCATTCTTTTTATGTGCCCGATCTATCTAGGTATTCCTTTCTTGAATTTTACAATGATCCTGTCAGACTGCTTATCTATCGTTAATGCTTTTTTCATTGCTTTTAGTATGTGTTTTAACTTCGGAAAATGAATCTTACGATTCTAAACTTAGCGGGTCTATGTCATGTAAAGATATAGTTCAAGGCTAATACCTTTTTTTAAAGTATTAACACGATAAAGACCCGTTAGTTGAGAATTTGGAAAATAAAAGTTCTCGTAATTTACGAAATGGGCGTTTCTCAATATCGCGATTTAAATTATTTAATTGTGAGAACTACATGACAGTTAAGTTAGTCATAATCACTACAACTTGCACATTAGGAAAATCGCAATTTAACATAGTTTTCCAAGGCATAATTATATTTTAGTAATTACGAAAATTTACGATATTTTTATGACCTTGAGAAGTTAAATTATATTAAACTTAAGTACCTACATAGGTATTATTTAAAACATTAACAAGTTTAAGTCGCCAGTTTAAATATTTAAATCAGACTTATCGATGTCTACTGTACATATAACAACAAAATATTTAAATTTTCCTGTAACATCTTTTGCAATATATATTTATTTCAAACAGTATATATGAATTTTTATGAATATTTAATAAATGTAAGCTGTGTTTTTGTAATACATATATAAACATATGATTTTGTAAAACATTAATAAACTTATGGATAACAGCATCGCTACCTAATTTAAACGAAGTATATAAATCTATTTTTCCTCATTTCCTTATATTTTGTACAGTTTGTGCAACTAAAAAACAAGAAATGCCAAAGTTATTACATACTTTGAAACACTGGATGAGTAAAAAATTTATTGGTACATGATCACATGGGGAGGCGTGCGAAAGAACACAATGACGCGTGTGTTGCGGTGGCGTGATCTCTGAATGATGAACCAACAATTGACTTATATTCGTCACATTGAGCGAGGGCTACGTAGCGATATCAATATACAACAATATGTGTACATTACATGCATAGATATTATTTTATCACGCATATTTCACACACACAATCTATTTCAAATACAATACTAATATGGATAACAATATGGATTAAACAAATGAGATTAAAATAAATCAAGACTAACTACTTGCCCCGGCTTTGCATGGGTAGATATATTAGTAGTGTAATAACATTGGCGAAGTACCAAGCCGGAAACGGAAATGAAATTAATTTGTATAGGTAGCAATATTTTTAAAGGAGGGAATTTTTGAATTCAATAATAAAATTAATACAAAAAACGTTTATGGATACGTTAACTAAAAATTGTCCTTTATTTTTATTTATTACTTTACTAATTTTTTATTTATTACTTTAATGGGAAAAATTGTAATTCTTTGACTGAAATAAATAAGATTATTACAATGAAATTCATGACATTGAGTTGTGTAGGTATAATACAGTAAGCACTGAATTTACGTGAATTCTGTATATAATTTATATTATTTATTTATTTATGTAAGACAACAACGTATTTGTTTTGAAAAATATTCTCATGAGGAATATAATAAACATGAATCGAAAATGCATCAAATTTATAACGTATTGAAAAAAAAGAAAAAATTAAATATGAATAATCATTTAGTATCTGAAAAGAGACAAAGTAGATACTTTTTAATTTTAAATTTACAATATTTTCAATAAAATATATTTGAATAACTACATCGAATTAAATAACATTTCTAAAAAAAAAATGTGGTACATATTACAGGGAAAATAAAAGAATAATAAAAATACACACCTTTAAAAACGAAACTTTCAGAACTGAACACAAATGTTTTGTAACACAATAATTGATTATTTAAAAAAAAACTTGAGACCTGTTTTAGATGTACATATTCCAAAAGACTGTCTTCAGAAATTCGCCAACGCCTATTATATATGTCGATAAGCACGGCAATTGGCCGATGCGTATCGTAAGATGTTATGTACTTACTCGTTAAGTGAAGGCGCGTTTGTAAAATTGGGTTTTCGTTTACATGTCTAAATTTTTAAAGAATCTTAAATCATGAGTAATTTATGATTAAATATATGATTAATATTGTAACTCACACCATGTATACACACCCAGATGACTTCGTTTTAATCGCCGGAGATTTTAGCTTACCCAACATTAAATGGAAAGATTCAGGTGTAACGTACTTGAAGCGTGGTCCGGTAGTTACTCAGAACATTGGCATAATACTGGTCGAAGAATTCAGTTTGCTTGGTCGAACTCAATATAACCGTATTGAAAACTAACACAATAATACTCTCGATCTCACGTTTAGTATCTTACCGTTGGAGATAATTCCGAGTACATTACCTTTAAGTAAAGTTGATAGCTTTCACCCCCAATTATATATTAAATTATATAATAATTTAATTACCCCCACCCCGAATTTAATTTAATATATTTATGTATAAAATATAAAACTAAATATTATATATTAAACTTTCTCCTATTGACAAGCAATATAAACACAAAATTTATTTTTCGCAGAGGTATTATGAAGTGATAAATGACATTATTTCTACAATTGATTGGTGTAATTTAATAAATTCTATTCCTTTGGATTGCGCTGTTCAATTGTTTAATGATATAATAAGAAATACTATAGAAAATCATATACGTAAAAATACTGTATCCAATAATTAGTATCAATACCCAGTGTGGTTTAGCAATTCACTGATTAAAATAATCCGAGAAAAAAATAGGGCACATAAAAAATGGAAAAAGCACAGTAATCCACTTGATTATGACGAATTTTCTTTATTACGAGCGCGAGTACGACGAGTTACTAAAGAACGTCACAAAAAATATATTATTAATGCTGAAAAATTATTAAAAAAGAATACAAAGTTTTTCTGGTCTTACATGAAATCTTTTAACACCACTGCTGGTTATCCTAGCTCTATATCTTTTGAAAATAAAATGTATTCTGAACCAATTGATATCTGTAATGTTTTTAATAAATACTTTGAAAGTGTTTGTATAAATCCTGCTGACAGTTACGCGAATTTTCCTCAGAGAAGTAATCATTCGGAAGCACTCAGTAGAATTATTGTTCATGAGGAACAGGTTCTTTAATTGCTTCTGGACCTGGATATTGCTGAAGGAGCTGGTTGTGATGGAATACCTCCTATCTACTTAGTTAACTGTGCGCCTTCCCATGCACAGCCTCTTATTTTTCGCAGATCACTGTCTGAGGGAATATTTCCTAAAGCAAGGAAGGAAACGCTGTAATAGCGTTCTTCCTATAGCAAGAACACTTTAATAGTGCCTGTGTATAAAGGAAGAACTAGAGTCAAAATCGAGCATTATAGACCAATATCTATTCTCAGTACAATGAGTAAAATTCTAGAAAAAATTGTGTATATATTTATAATATTGTGTCTCGTGGCATTTCAGAGCAACAACACGGGTTTTTGAAAAATAGATCCACGGTTACTAATTTAGCATACTTTACATCTTATGTATTGGAGCATATGGAGGGTGAGGGACAGATTGACGTGATCTACACGGACTTCTAAAAACGCTTTTGACCAAGCGGATCACGTCATTCTGCTTTACAAATTGCAATGTCTTTGTATACATGGAGATTTACTGCGTTGGATCGAATCTTATCTATCTAATCGATCACAGACAGTAGTTATCGGTGGCCACAGGTCAAATTTCGTCTCGATTCATTCAGGAATTCCACAAGGATCTCACCCTGGGCCTCTTCTATATAACGCATTTGTTCATGAAATTAGCTCGTGTTTACGTTTCTCTCAGCACTTATTGTATGCCGATGATAAAAAAGTTTTCCTTAATGTTGGCTCGGAACGTGACTGTGAGAATCTTCAGAGCGACCTAAACCGTCTCTCCGAGTATTATAAATTAAATAGAATAAAGGTTAACATTAAAAAATGCCAGTGCATATCCTTTACTCGTCGAAGTAACGAAATAGATTATCACTACAACTTCGATAATTCAAATATTGAGAAGGTTAAGGTCGTCCGTGATTTGGGGGTTTATTTTGATAACAAAATGCTCATGGACAAACACGTGGACATCATAACTCAAAAAGCCTACAAGAAGATGGGTTACATATTTCGTGTCTGTAAACCTTTTTCTGATATTTCTTGTTTAAAATTAGTATATCTTGCGTATGTACGTAGCAACCTTGAGTACGCTTCATCTATATGGTCACCTCAGTACAATATATACAATGAAAGAGTGGAGCGTATTCAAAAGATCTTTATGAATCATCTTAGGAAACGTACTGGTGAACTCTACGAATCTTATAAAGACCTTTGTTGTCAACAGTGGAATCACACATGTCACAACTGTTAAGATAAGAGTTCTGCTAGACATGTGTATGCTATACGATGTCGTTCGTGGACGGTTAGACTGTCCAGCGTTGGTGGCGCGCGCGGCACTGCGCGTGCCCGTACGCTGCACACGCCACACGCCTTTATTTCACGTGCCTGCCTGTCGTGACTCGTATTCTAAATATGTACAACAAGCTCTTCCACCATATATATATGTATAACATATGTTAACATATGTTTATGTATAACATACACATATTTAGTATTAGTATAAATATTCACGTAGGTATGCAGTTTTCTTTGTTTGGGTTTTTGTACAGTTAAATTTAACTGTACAAAAACGCACTTAAGTGATAGAAATTTATTGTGATACACCCATGTATTTGTTTAATGAGTTATGATATCTTCACATGAAAAAATAATTCATAGTAAACTTTAGCTGTTTGTATATGTTAATTAATAATATATGGAAATACTTAATATACTCATTATCTACATTATGTAACACTAGTTTTCGTAGATTAGTATATGTTACATCTATAATAGAGGCTGCAGTTATACATACTAAAATTCATCCTGCTAGAAGTTAGATCTCTGTCTAACTTCTAGCGGGACGAATTTAAGTATATTTCTTAATTACCAGTTTCTTAATTTATAACTCTATTTAATTTGAGATTGAATTTCTAATAATTTCGAAATCATTCATTTAGCGACGGTACCTACTATAACAATAATGAAGCACATATAGAACAAAAAAATAAAGGAAATTCTGGACATTTTCGTATTCGTCATAATATTCATACTTCATACAACAGTTTGTTGATAAAGTGTCCATCCCCGTCGCTACTGTTAGGTGTTCGGGGTGCAAAGTTTGTGCTTTTAACACGTAGCGTTCAGCGGAACTGAAAACATTTGGCGAATCATTTATTGTTACAATTGCTGCCGTAAACTTTGAACCTATGCCAGAAATATGCATCGTACAATAAATTATACCGACGTATACATAAGATTTAACGAAAATGTAACGTATTGTATTGAGTATTGTATAATGTATTGAGCAATTTACATATATTATATAAAGTAGGTTTGTCATGAGCTAATAATTACATTAAGTAATTATTATAATATATTATATATTAAAAAAGTAATTATTATAATAAAGACACAATAATAGTTTGAAAGTTATTTAACAAAAATTTAAAGTGTATCTCTAGGAAATTCTGTAGATATTAATAAATGTACCTACCTATTAAAAGCGTAGTAATACGTGTGTAAACACTATGAACAATATTTCACTATGAAATAGGTAAGTTTATTGTATACTAGCTATTGCCCGCGACTTCCGCGAATAGTAAGCACTACATACCTAATACAATGGCAGTTAATAAGTTGATTTATGGAAGTAACCTGACCAAAAATTGTCTCCTCATTTTACATTTTACATTCTAGGTGGTGCCTGAGTTTTTAGGTGATATTATAAAATTGTTGTATATAAAACTATTACTCGCTAACAAAAAAATGTTCAATGTTATTACTCGCTAACGATTAGATTTTGAGTGACATTTCAATTTCCTAAGATATGTAAAATTTTTAATATTGATTACCTACATTACAAAAAGGTTAGAACCGGCTAAAGATGATGACTTATGTGTTGTTATTTAGGTAAGAATCATAACTGCGTGGTGATTAATTCGGTGGTACACGTGACAAGGTCGCATAATAATATAAGGTCGACGGTCACATCACTATCTCTTTCTTCATCCCATTTAGTACAATATATGTTTCCATTACCTTATTGCGGTAGTTTAAAAAAGAGTAATGTGTTCACGCATACATATCTCTACAATATATCGCAAACTGAACTGACAGAACAAATGAATGCTTTACCACAGCCATTCTCAAAATGTGTTCCGCGCAGCCCTTGGGTTCCGCAAGGCTTCTTCAAGGGCTCCGTGGAAATAATGTTAACCTATTTAGTCTGACAACCTAAATAACAAAGCATATCAAGTTTAGTCACATAATGATAGAACTGTATACATGCTATGAAACTGACACGATTTCATCAATTTACAGTAGAATTAATGATTGTGGTTATGTAAAATACCTATCTGTTTTTGTATGATTTCATTAAAATTAATTCAAGTACAAATACGAGTATAAAAGCAATTTTTGCTTATTTTAAGGTTTCGAAAAATATTCAGGTGTTTCAAAAAAGTTCCAGTTTGAGTTCAACTACTGATAAATACCCAACAATGAAAAATGTCAAAATTGTGATTCATACAGCACATTGAATTTTATATTTTATCTCGGAATTATAATACAATTGTGTATGTAGCTAATATGTATTACATATTTATGTATGTATACTTGTAGTTTATATTAGATAAATTAATTATGATTAAGGCAGCTACGAGTATTTGAAAAAAATTCAGGTCGATGTTAATGATTTGTTGAATTAATAAAAACTGCGTTACGCCTTATATTATGAATTTTTTTATGTAGGTACTTGAAATGAGGCCAACTTAAGTATACCTTTGACAAGTTTTTTATAAGAATTAGTAGTAGTATAAAAAGAAAAATTAAAATAAATTTTAATATATTACGTCGGTGCAAATAATAAAAGGCACTCATTTGACCATACTAAGGCGAAGCGCGCCTTTGGTTTGGAAGGGATGCGCTCTAACGGAACGCTGAAATATTGAATATGAGGAACCACGTGGTAACGAATATTCAAAATAATGGTAGTTATGACATTAGATTTGATAACAATAAATCAAAATTGATTAAATTTAACGTTGGTGATTTTGTGTTAATTAAGAACGATGAGAGTACTGGGCCATGACTGTTGGTGTGTGTATTCATCACTGATAGTTGACGAGTTAAAAGTGTAAATAGTTGTTGATCGATACGTGTGGAACTTTACCGAGAGCTAAGTGTACTTTCTAGTTTTTTTCCTAGTTCCGATTTATTGTTGCACTGTGTGTCAGAAAGGCCGAGCCTGTGTTAACTGCAAACTGCAGTTGAATTTTGTTTTGTTCACGGGGACACATAAGTAGTCCAGTAGAATTAGCTCAAAATAAGACATGATTTTGCATTAATTGTGGTACTAATGATTTTTGGCACATCGATAGAGTTATGTCTGTGTATGATTACCTTTAATTCGCAACCGATTTGGAAGTGCGGAAAATGGTGAAAATTGAGAAAATCTTGGATTTTTGAATAATTCCAAAACAAAAATTGTGGTAGTAGTTGCGAGAATACCACGTGTTTGGAGTACGAATACCTACCTACTCAAGCAATTTGGACCGGTTGCGACATCCGGAACATACCTAAATTTAAAAAAAAACTGATTTTTCGTCTTTATCTCCTAGGCAAAATTTGTGGTACTAGTTGCGAACTCATCAAACACTTGTTTTAGCTTAATATACTTAGTTTTAAGTTTGCAACCGGTTGCGACCTACGGAACCCTAAAAAAATACTTTTTTCAAAATTCTACTTCCAGCAAAATTAGTGCAGTCAATATTATTGCTTATATCACATTTATAGGTCGTATTCCAACTGCTTTGTGATCGCAACCTCTGAAAACACTACGGAACTTAGTCTATTTTGTAAATAAAAAGTACGTATAATTACGAGTCTTGCGAGGGGAATGCGGGCGGCGCGCGGCGGGCGGTACAGGTACGGGACTAGCGTTGAAATTAGCGTTGCGTATGATAACTGTTTTTAATATTTGAAATATTTTTTAATTAAACAAAAGACTTTTTATGTCTTCTTTTTTTTTCGAAAAATAATTTAGATTTATTTTGTTTTAACAAAAATTCAGCGTATCTGTATTTTACTGACTATACAGTTTAAAAAAAAGCGATTTATTGTCCTAACTATACTCTAACGTTTTTACAGAGCTTAAAGAAGCATCATTTAAAATAACAATTAACTCTTTTTATACGCGTATTTGAGGAAGCTAAAGAAGTATGTATCGATCGCGAAGCGTGGCGCTCCGTCCGCTCTGACTACCCCGTTAGGGTTACAGCGTGAAGATATGTATGTATGTACGAGTATGTATGTATACGTGTATATCATTTTAGTTTACGTTTACTTTTATTATCTTTTCATACATCTTTCAATATGCAAAATTTTGTAATAATTAATTTACGTCCAACAAGTCAGCTTAAAATGAAATTTTTTTGACTAATCTATACACGTAATAAAATCGTAGACTATCTTCATTTGTAATCACATTACGCATATACCACTTATTGAATTAAAAATCTAATTTCTGAAAAAAAATGAACCTTCTATCTGAGTAACATATAGTGTCTATTTTATCGAAATCGACCCACTCAAACAAAAGATTAGAAGAAATCGAAACCTCACAGACCACCGTGCAACACGTCACCGGGAGGAAGTGCTTTTCTCGTATATGTATGTACAATGATAAACCGCCTACAAAAAAAACACTGAAAAGTATAAAATAACTATCCTTTACTAATCAAAACTCAAGTACAATTAAAATAACTTTATAAATACGAAACACATACCCTATATAATTAAATTTGACAGTTACTGAAGTCGATGCCAAGCCTACCAAACTAAAGACTTTCTGTTGTTGCACATTGATTTGGCACCGACTTCAATAACTGTCAAATTTAATTATAGAGGTATGTGTTTCGTATTTATAAAGTTATTTTAATTGTACTTGAGTTTTGATTAGTAAAGGATAGTTATTTTATACTTTTCAGTTTTTTTTTTGAAGGCGGTTTAATTTTTTTTAATAAAATTTTTTATTTCTCCCTTTTGAGTGATCTTGACCTAAATAAATATCTACAGCAGCTGCAGCAGCAGGTCTGCAATTAACTTCATTCTAATTCCAGAGCGCAACGATATACAAGAGAATCGTCAATATAAATAAAGGTTATAACCAGGTCGCGTTATCTAGTGTATCTTCAAAGTCCAGGCCCCAATATCAGTGAAATTTAAATGGGACCACCTCTGAAGTATTACCTACCAAACGAAAAAAAAATTTCGAAATCGGCTCATAAACGACGGAGTTATGAGGTAACAAACATACAAAAAAAAACAACATGCAGACGAATTGAGAACCTCCTCCTTTTTTTGAAGTCGGTTAAAAATGTAATACGAACAATGAAAATATATTTGGAAATAAAACTGAGACGGCGTTATATTTTTTCTTAATCGAAATAAATAAAAAATTATCTACATCCATACTAATATAATAAATACGAAAGTCTGGGTTTTCACTGTTACCGGACTATCTTTTTTTTTTTAAATCTATCCCTAAGGGGGATGAAACTTTGTATGGGAAATGCTAAACCGCTGAACCGATTATAATGATATTTGGTACAGAAATAGTAATTGCCCGAAAGCACAATTTTTTTTTTAAAATAGCCTACATATGGCAATTTAAAAAAAAAAGTGATTAAAAAAATGATATGGTTTTTGTATATGTGACGTCATCATATACAATATGATATGCCAATATGGCGGATGATCAACAATTAGGAAATAACTTTTTTTCAGTCTTCGGGGAACTAATTATGACAAAGACGTCCATTTTCAAATCGACGTCTTTGTCATAATTAAAAAAAATTAATAATGCATGTTAATTTTTTTAAATGATATGACATGGGTATCAGTTTCGAGGTTTCTCGGAGTACTGCTTACAAAAGTCTATTTTCGAATCTGAAATGGCAGACATTACTATATTCAATAAATTGATATAGGCGTCATTTTTAAGGTTTTTCAGGGTGTAGATTACGAAAATGACGTTGATCTTAAAATCCAAGATGGAGGACATTATTCTTTTAGTAAAATGATATGGGTGTCATTTTTGAAGTTGCTCCCGGTGCAGATTACGAAAATAATATTTTTTGTAAAACATAAAATGTAGATTAAAATGTACATAGTATGCTATACGATCCATACTATCTCCTAGTAATAAGTATTATTCTTGCAAAAGTATGTCTGTCTGTATGTTACGTACGTTTTCACGGCTAAACCGCCAGTTCGATTTTGATGGCATGGATCTCCGTGCCATCAAAATCGAACTGGAAATCGAAATCGAATCGAACTTCAAACTATCTAGTTTGAAACCGGGAGTCGAACATAGGCTGCTTCGTTTATCAAAAATCTTTTCATAACGGGATGGAAACGGGGATAAAACTTTGTGTGGGAAATGCTAAACCGGTGAATCGATTACGATGTTTAAGACAGTGATAGACTTTTTTAAAGGAAAACACAAAGGCTACTTTTTATGAAAAATCTACCCATAAGGGGATGAAAAAGAAACACTAACTCGGAAAAGTCACGGAAATTTTTTCCACGCGGAAGAAGTCGCGGGTACAGCTAGAACATCAATAATACAAAAACAAAGAAGAAGTAGAACCCAAAGTCATTTAACCTTTTTTTTTTTTTTTTTTTTTTTTTTTGCGTCAGGAAATGCTTTATGCATCCCGTCCTGCCGTAGGGGGGTGGCAGGGGGGTATGTGGGACTCCTCGACATTAGGGTGCTAGGCCGAGTCTACCCACTAAAACCTGACGGTGTTCCTCGAGAGCCTTGATGCCGGGGCAACGGGAGCGCGTTGGCATTCTGCCGCGACCCCGGCGGCTATGCCCAGCCTGAGCCGGGCCCTCCTCCGTTTGCGGGCAGTTTGACCTGCCCGCTCTCCTGGGAGGCGCGCGGGAACAACCGCGCGCACCATCCCGAGGCCATTGATGAGGCGCCTTCCCCCGAAGGACACCCCAGGCCTCCGAAGTGGCGGCTTCCGCACCCCGCCTACACCACGGCAGGGGCGTCAGCACGCCCACCTGATTTTTACGTGTTTACTCACGGGTTTTTACAAGTTTTCCTTCTTCCCACCTTTGATTTTAACGTGTTGTCTCACGGGTTTCATTTCGAGTTTTCCTTCTCTCCACCTCTGGTTTTAACGTGTTTTCTCACGGGTTTCATTTCGAGTTTTCCTTCTCTCCACCTCAGATTTTTACGTGTATCCTCACGGGTTTTTAAAAGTTTTCCTTCTTTCCACCTCCGGGGTCACAATACCCTTCCTGGAAGAGGGGCAAGTGACCCCGACGCCTGACCCCCGCCCTCACGCAGAGGACGGGGAACACAACTTGTCCCCATAAATGGGGACATCCCCCCCCCGGTCCGGGCCAGGCCCTTTCGGCACTGCAGCCTCATCGGCCCCGACCCGGTACTGAGGGCGCCGCCGAAGCACCACCCTCAGGAGTGTTTATCGACTCTCCAGTCTAGATCCGCAGTGTTCAGTAGAAACAGGGTCACCTCGAGAAGGATGTAGACATGAAGTCTACGCACTGCGGTCTTGGGATGGCAGGCTAAGGCTCCACTTAATGGGAGCTATAAGCGCCTGTTGGTCCACCCCCTGTGGCGGGTCACCCACACCACTCGGCCCCAAAGTCATTTAACCTAACCTAACCTAATCTTAATCGATTTTTTTATTAGATCTTTACCTATAAAATCGATTTTTAATACCTACTAGCTGACCCGGCGAACTTCGTACCGCCTTCTTTCCGTAAATATTTTCAAAATTTCTGAATTTCAGACTATCTACTGTTTATACCCGCCTCAGCATGACATAGGTGGTGTACAGTCGTGGACTAAAGAAATGTAACACTTCCGGTAAATTCATATCGTTTATATTGCGTCAAACAATAAAGTATAGTATTTAAATATTTACAACATATCTATTGTAATGCTTTGTAATGTACAATATTTTTGTTTTTCCTTCTGGAGAGAAAACAAATAGTGCCGATGGTTTCCCGACTCTTGAGCACGCAACTTACAACTGCCCATGCGAAAAACACGGCAATTCAAGATTTATTCTACACACTTCTAACGATTGGCCTTGGGATTTATTAATTGTCATTGCGAATGCAAGGCGCACTGGAAACTGGAGACGTTTAAATTCAAAAGGAAAGTCAGTTGGCATTAGTGGTATTCTTGGAATGAGCACAACTGTACGTATTGTGGAACGT
Source organism: Zeuzera pyrina (assembly GCA_907165235.1). Lineage (NCBI taxonomy): Eukaryota > Metazoa > Arthropoda > Insecta > Lepidoptera > Cossidae > Zeuzera > Zeuzera pyrina. Next base: position 16,890,144 of record OU015625.1, on the reverse strand, counting down.
CCGCTATATTGGATGTACGATGACGTCACATATACACAAACCTTCCCCCGCGTAATACATTTCATTTAATACCCATATTGTTGGTGTTAAACAAAAAAGTAATTTCCTATTGTGGAACATCCGCCATATTCGATTTATAATGACGGCACATATACACAAACCTTCCCCTTCTTATTCCACTAATCTATCAATGTTTTGTCAATATATTCTCTCACAGTCTTCTGTCTCATTCACTCATTCACTTTTCATATTATGAGATTTAAAAATTTTTTTTTTCAATATTTTTTTAAATGTTCTGTCAATATATTGAAGATCTCTCACAGTCTTCTGTCTCATTCACTCACTCACTTCCCATATTATAGATTTTAAATTTTTTCCTTTTTTTTAATTTTTTTAAATTTTTTTTTTTATACAAACCTTGTCCTGACAATAACGAACATAAAAAAAAAACAATTATCTAATTTGGTGCAGTCGTATGGAAGTTATGCGCGTACATACATTTATCATAGGTATTAAAAATCGATTTTATAGGTAATTTTTATTTATATAGATGATTTCAGTGTGAATATCGATGTCTTTCATTGTACTTAGAATTCCAAATTTGAATTAAATTTTGAATGAGTAAAATTTTATGAGTTCGCGTCACGACATGATATTTATTCTTTCTTTTTATATTTGACCTCTGCTATACATAATGCAATGAGTATTACCTATGTAATACTCATTGCATTATGCTTATGAGTTATTTCACTAGCGTGGTAAAACAAATTTCTATGTGTTCGATAATATTTTCCTCGTGAATATTAAAATTTAAAAATCTATTACATTTTATAACAATTTTAAAGGAGACTGGCAAAATCCCATAGTACTTTGGGCCAAAGATGACTAAGAATGAGAATGGTCTTAAAAGAGAGGTATAATGGAAACTAATAAATATCTGTTACTTTAAATTTAATTGGCAATGGGAGAAAAAAGATATATGAAGTTTAATTTTGTCATAAAAGTGAGGTTATTTCATATATTAAACGATATATTGATACAATCTCAGTCTATAATAAATATAGAATTTCACTTAGATTTCAGAGGCAAATGTCTAAATTAAATAAATCCACATTAAATGTCAAAATCAGTTTTATTTAGTAGGTATAATAGGTGTTTATCTTGTTTAAAATATGTGATTGAACATTGAAGTGTGTAAATAAAAATAATACATTTTTTAAATAATAATTCCTTTATTATTCCTCTCCATCATCACATACAATCAAAATGGTATCAAGGAACTGTGCAAGAGGTGCTATATTTTCTTAGTACCTTCCCCAACCGAGGTACCATATTACCGACATGATATGAGCACAACAACCTACTGTTCGTTTCCCTACAATACAATTACAGTAGTAATGTATTATTGCTGCTCTACCGTTTAGAGAGCTATCTACTAAAATATAAATGAAATGTATTTTCCTATTAACATGTCTGGACTTAATTCTGCCTTGCAGAATACATTAGTATTTGGTGTAGATAGCTCTCGCAGTAGTTTGCTATCTACCTCCCTGCACACTTCTATTGTGTAGGTGCCATTTGCCCTTATGTGCTCTCCATAATAAGAACGTGCCTGTTTTATTTGATATGTGCCCAGCGATATTAAAATTAATTCATTAAATGTTAGCCTTGGAAAATCTGTAACATTATTATTTTCTACAGTGATGCTACAAAAATCAGCTCTTCGTCTATTAACATTATTTGAAATTATAAATGTTGCAAATGTGTTATTTGTATTCATGTTTTCTGTTATAATCCTCATGATTTCCTCTGCATCAACACAATTCGTTACAGGAGAATGAAACGCATTGATAAGAGTGGCTGCCACCTCAAAATCTTGCATTAAGTGCTTTGAAGCAACATTAAACTAATTTTGCCAGAACAATTTGTAAAACCTTTTATATCTACCATTGACAACTTTTACAAGCCATTAACAAATGTTGACTGCCCTTGATTTATTACCTTCTAAAGTTGAAAGTTGCGTTTCACCTTCCTGTAATGTAGCTGGCACATAATTATGTTCTGTAACCACATTCGTTTAATTAGGGCAAGGCATCTCTAAAGCCCCTATCCAATATAAAGGCATCTCCTGCTTGAAAATAAGTTCGTAAAATATTATTTTCATTTTGAAATTCTCTTTTCATAATGTCAGCATCAGATGTTGTAGCTGGATAGGGCCGAGAACATCAATTATATAACCATCAGTTGTGACCATAAGAAATGGTTTAACTAGGTTTTGATATTTATGAAGACTATATGTATTTTTTTGACCATAGCAATAGGTTCCGTCAATAATGACTACTGGTTTTACAATCACCATTGTGATTTCCAAATACACCATTTGGTAACAAAAGATTTCGTTGGACTAACTGTTGTCTAATACTATGGTTCAAACCTAAGTGTTTAGGAACTAAATGTTCAGTCAACATGTATCACGCGCTTATCATCATTGCCTCCAGTGTACTCCTCGGCGTTCGGAATAATGTGGATAATCTTTCATTAGAATCGCCAGTTCTTAATTTAAATAGATATGCAGCGAAAGCATTTTCAGCTCTATGCATTTGAGCCAGTTGTGGTACTTCATTTAGTATTTGTATAAATTGCTCTTTATTCAAACCAACCCAGTAACTTACAATTTGATTCTCTAAAATGTTAATATTTGAAAAGTTAATATTTTGATTTTTTAAACTATCTTGAATATGTTTTGCAGTGAATACATTATTATAGTTTTCTAACACTTCATCTAAAAAATCCCATGTATCACATCTTAAGTGATTACTGCACACACGATTATTTTTTGGCACATAATAATTATACTCATTCAGCGACATCTTTCTTGTAGATATAGGTATTCTATGCCTTTCATCACCCTGACATCCTTCTACAAAACATTTGGACTGTTTCAACAGCTCTTATGTAAACGAGCAAAACAATAGTAGTTTGATTTCTTGGCACTTGTGATACCTCCGGGTCAGGTGGTGGTAATGGCTCTGGTACAGAAGGTTCTCTAAGGCGTTCCAGAGCTGATGATAAAGATTCATCTTGAATTGTAGAATTAGATGGTCCAGAGACAAAATGACGTGAGGCTCTGTCTGCTCTCTTCCAACAAGGAGCTCATATAAGACTCGTCTTTCCACCTATGATAAAAAAGACAATTTGATAAGAATGAGGTATAATTCAAAGAGGTGTCAGATAGATATATATACCAATTGAAACACATTTTAACCACATCACTGTAATAATAATTTCATATATTATATATGTCGGTGGAAATCATAAAAGGCACTCATTTGACTATACTATGGCAAAGCGCGACTTCCGACTTCGCGACTTTTCACGGTCTTTTGTAAAAGAAGAATTCGGCTACTGATCGACATGTGGACGCTTGCGGGATGCAAGGATTACGTTAACTACTGAAACTACAGCCCGGTGAGTCGTAGCCATTTTATTCTGATTCTAGCGCCCAATGTTCTGTGTGTTGATTATAGTTTTAGTATTACTGGCATTGGTGATTCAGGAGTGTATAGTATTTTGCAATACCGAGCAAATATTGTGGGAGGTTATAATTAAAATTAGTGGTGTGAAAATTTTATTTCATGTCGTACCCGACGATTGTGAAGATGTGATCTAATTAATAACCGTGTAACTATAAAACCTTGTTGTCACTATGAGCACAACAAGTTTAAACATTGCTAGCGCTTTTGAATTCTTCTTTCAAGTAGGGTAGCGAAGTGTTTGAAACTGAGTATGGATAGGGAATGAACCCGATGTTACAAATGCGATGAAACACGTGGTAACGAATATTGAAGATAATGATGAAACAATACATTAGATTTGATAGCACTGAATTAAAATTGATTAAATTTAAAGTCTATGGTCGTTGAAAAACAACGACGAGAGTAATCAAACCTAATACAATATTCAATTCGGGATTCCATTTAAAGTTAGTTGCTTGAAGGTTACCGTTTAAGTTTTGAATTTTTTGACTAGTATTCTGATCTACAAGTACCTACGCTCATGAACGTTTTCGTAAAATGTCACGAGGTAAAATTCTCAGTTAGATTCGTGCGATGTTAATGAGAGTGGAGGAGGTTGTTATACCATGACTACTTTGGCCACGATACACACACTAAGCGTAGTCGTAACTGCGCTCTGAATTATTGTCCAGAGTGCGTTGGGCGGCTAGTGATGTGACGATGACCTGGGTGACCTGTCACTATGTTTCTGGTAGCAACTGGGCCATAATTGTTGGTGTGTGTGTGTGTTCATGACTTATGGTTGTTAACTCTGTGTAAATAGTTGTTAAAGTTTATCAAAAGTTTACTGCGCTTTCTGCTTTTTTCTCCTCATGCCGATTAATTATTGTAACGTGCGTCATGTAGGCCAAACCTGTAATAACCTCAAACTGCAGTTGAATTTTGTTATGTTCACGGGAACACATGAAGTACTGTGATACGTCTGTATGGCAATGTAGTAGCGAGCGATAATTAAGCGAGAATTTATAATCGAATTGTTTTTTTATGTTAGCGTCATCAAGATCTGCTGCATAATGCTAGTAGTTTGTGAAAATGAGTCAATTAATATGGCGGCCGCGTGGACAGAGTTGTTATATGTGGCAGCGATCATTCGTTTTCGGTTGTCTGACATCCTTGGCAAAGGTGTCCTTGCGTGACATCACTGTCGGTTCACTCCGTTGTCACGAAGAAGCGTGCAGGCTGGTAGGTTAGGTACCCCGTGTACAGATAGATAGGTAAAGTATAGACTAGGGGAGTAGGTCAAAGAAACTAGTTACATTAGGTAGGCAGTTGTGTTTATTATCCAATCAATTCTCAATACGCCGCCCAACTACGTCTTCTGTAGTTACGAGGGAGTCACTGGCCTGAACGTTGCGTTTTGGTAAGCCTATTGTGTAATAATGTTGTGAGAGTGGTGCCTGGCTGAGTTTCTTGTCGGTTCTTCTCGGTATCCGGGTTTTCTTTTCGATTCGAGCCGGAGTGAATCTGGCGTTCGAGAACGCCTTGTGGCTGGGTTTGCTTGAGTGGATTGGGGTGACTTTGACTTAGTTGGAGCTGGAAATTCTGATTTAAAACTTACTAAGTGAATGAGGTGTACGATGAGTGTTTAAACTTTAAGAATTTGAAGTATCGTGTTGTACCTCACAAGTTTGCATAAGGTACCTAAAGGGAGTAAAGGACTCATGGTCACGATGAAATCACTATGTAGTCTGCTTTAGAGTAAAACGAATTCGCGTCGGCTATAGTGTTGTTGACGAGAGAGGAGTCGGTGGGCGAGATGGAGCCCGAGAGTGACGCGGTGGTCGTGGGACCATTCGGCGTGTGAGATGTTGAAGGTACGTTATGTAGCATCTCGTTGACTGGCTTGCAAGCCGCTGGCCTGCCTCGTGCTATATGCGCGTTGGTCCCCAGCGTGTGGCGCATATCTGTAGCGAGTGCTATACGCGTAATATATGTGACGACGTGATGGAGGTACGTTATGTAGCATCTTGTTGACAGACTGCAAGGCGCAGGTCTGTAGCGAATGTTATACGCGTAACTTGTATGGGGGTGTTTAGGGTGTTCGTCATTGGGTACCTTGTGTTAGCGTGTTCGGGTTGTTTGTGATAGCGTACCTTGTATGTGAAGACGTTTAGGGTGAATGTAAAGATGTTTAGGGTGTATGTGAAGATGTTTAGGGTGTATGTGAACATGTTTAGGGTGAATATGAAGATGTTTAGGGTGTACATGAACATGTTTAGGGTGTTTGTGAAGACTTTTAGGGTGTCTGTGATAGAATGAAGAGAGACGTACAGATTTCGTTTTATTTCTTTTCGAATGAGAATGAGATGAAGAACGCACGAGGACGTGCGTGTTGTCGGGAAGGCCGTGTCGGTGGAAATCATAAAAGGCACTCATTTGACTATACTATGGCAAAGCGCGACTTCCGAGGACGCGCTAATGAAACGTCGGGGCCGGCGCACAGTCTGTTAGACTACGGCGGCCGGTGCGATAGCATTTCTCCGACGGATCGTTTGCCATTATTAAATATCCAATTACCTACGTAATAATTGTTATGAAGAGTTTTCTGTCGTTTGCACATTAACTTTGTCTTAACGTTGTATTTTATGGAGTAGTTCGCCTCTAAGATTAGGTACCTATTTCTCATGGCTGAGTTGCAAAAGAACGAATTGCCTCGTGTCTTTTCCGACATATATAATAAATTACTTACGGTTCGACATATTATACATTCTGAGATTATATTATGTGTTCTATGTTCACGTTCATTGCTAATGTGGAGCAGATGGGACTGTGAACGTAGTAATGTTCGACCACAATAATTACAAACACGTCGAAGACCAATAGTGTTTGTAGTTGTCGATTCTGTATGCCCTGATTGTATTACATTATTGTCCAGCATGCTTAGCACAAATGGTCGTTGATGGTAATCTATAACAAACATTTATTTTGTTCAAGAAACATAACATTATACACGGCACAAGCATATAAGAAGAATCTAAGTATAACATTACGCACTGTTTTTTTACGTAATACAATATTGGAAATAACATTTTTTACACTTACAGTACGAGGGGCAATCCATCCGCGAATAACATTCAGAATAGATTCATCCTCCAAGTAAATCTCATTTTATTACGAGTGTTTGCTATTCCACAATTAATACAAAGATGATGATCCATGTTGCTGTGGCACTCAGTCCAAATTAACGAGTTATGGTCTAACAAGTTAGCAAGGTTCGAGGTTCCAGTAAGAAAGAAGCTTTAGTTGCTTGTAAAGGCGATATAGCAAGCAAAAGTCGTAAAATCCAGTAAACAGACAACACACAATAATATGACAGCAGAGGCGAAATACGAAAGAGAATCAAACCACAGAAACTAAACACAATGTACGAAAGTACGAAACACAGAATGCTATCACAAAGTCACAGATCACTAATATCTAGGATTGGGTAAAAATATTAACACACATAATATATCGATATTTTTTAATCAATGTAACATTTTTTTTAAATATAATCGATAGACGTCGTTATGACGTCGTGATAACATTTTTAAACTCGACATATCATTTCCGATATTTATTTCCGCGTAATGGTAGTAATTACTAAAACTAAAGGAATTAAATACTTAAATCGTTTTGTCTGTAATCGATATCACCTAAACTTGTAATACCGTTCTATTATATCTATGGCTAAGTCAGAAGAGATGCGTTTTCGACTATCGTTATAAACGATGACATTAAAATATATTTTATTAAATTTCTTCAATTTCCCATTGCCAAATAATTCAATATTTCTACATTATAATCACAAAAAATAACCTTTTTTTAAGGTATGTTTCATTTTTAGGCATTCAAATCATTATAGGGCCAATTTCGCCATACTCCTTTATATATTAAATTTTCAGATATTTGTAATACTCATTGCATTATGCTTATGAGTTATTTCACTAGCGTGGTAAAACAAATTTCTATGTGTTCGATAATATTTTCCTCATGGATATTAAAATTAAAAAATCTATTAAATTTTATAACAATTTTAAATATATATATATAAAAAAATTTCAGAAATTTGGTTACTAATGCAAAGTTATTGTTTATTACCTTATATTATACAAATTTTAGACTGAAAATTTTGCAAAAAAAGCCTTAGATGTTCAAGTCAAACCTAGTTATGCAAACTGACTTTTATTTCAAATTTAGGGTTTATTAGCAAATACTAACGTAATTTCAGGTAGAAAAATATACGTAGGAATATTTAGGAATAGTAATTTGAATTGAAAATGTATAACAGTCTGACTGTACATGATTTTTTACATTATTTCATAATTTTAGGTTTTCACTTCTGTCGGCAGTCCTTAATGACTGCCAATTTTTTTTAACGAAAACTAATCGGTGTAATTTTTTTTCTACTGTCAAAAGTTGTTAAGATAAAATTATTACCTATTTCTCATAATTATAAAAAGAAAACACTCCACCATTCCGACTTTTGGGTCTACGTCCATCTATTTTCAATTTGGAATAATAGCTTCCTAATGCGTTAATATTTAACAATGTATGAATGAACCGCACGGCGAGTCGTAGTCTCTCGAGCCGTACCCTGTCTCCCGCGCCGCTCGCATTCCCCTCGAAATATGCGTAATAAGCGTATATTTAATTTACAAAATAAACTATGTTCCGTAGTGGTTTCAGAGGTTGCGATCACAAAGCAGTTGGAATACGACCTATAAATGTGATATAAGCAATAATATTGACCACTAATTTTGCTGGAAGTAGAATTTTGAAAAAAGTATTTTCTTAGGGTTCCGTAGGTCGCAACCGGTTGCAAACTTAAAACTAAGTATATTAAGCTAAAACATGTGTCCGATGAGTTCGCAACTAGTACTACAAATTTTGCCTAGGAGATAAAGACGAAAAATCAGTTTTTTAAATTTAGGTATGTTCCGTATGTCGCAACCAGTCCAAATTGCTTGAGTAGATAGGTATTCGTACTACAAACACGTGGTATTCTCGCAACTAGTACCACAATTTTTGTTTTGGAATTATTCAAAAATACAAGATTTCCTCAATTTTCCCCATTTTCCGTACTTCCAAACCGGTTGCGAATTTAAGATAATCATACACAGACATAACTCTATCGATGTGCCAAAAATCATTAGTACCACAATTAATGTAAATTGATAATCTAATTCTACTGCACTAAAGGTCGTGTGATACATTTGCATGGCCGTGTAGAAGCGTGCGATAATTAAGAGAAAATTTATAATCAAATCCATTTTTTTCGTACTACCTTCACCGTTAAAATCTGCTGCTAAATGCTAGTAGGTTGGCGGTTTAACACGGCGGCCGCGTGAATAGACTTGTTGCATGTGACAGCGACCTTTCGTTTTCAGTTGTCTGACTTCCTTGGCAAAGATGGCCTTGCGCAACAAAACTATCGGTTCACTCCGTGATTTGATAAGTGTTCACTGTTTCATTCTAAACTTCACAAATATATAGACCGTCGATGGTGGTTTCGACACGCCCTGAAAAGCGGCGGCCGGTGACGTGCTATACGAGTGCGGTAAGTCGAGACTCGCGGCCAGCGGGCCTATTACCTGTCTTTGCCGTTTCGTAGTGGACAACCGAGATCGGTTGGTCACCGAGCTCGGTGGACAACCGAAGATTTGTTCTTTTTAGTTTTACGTATCGTAGGAACTCCCTAGTGACAGTCGGTGGCTACGAACATTAATCGACAATGCCTATAGCGTCTCTAGTGCACACCGGATATGTCATGATATGTTATGCGGCAAAAAGACAATTGTAGTTATTGCTAGAGTTTGCAGAAGCGCATCGCGACGTTGCGCTGGGTTACATTTCAGGCGGGCCCCTTGCAAGTCAGGCTATAAAGCGAGCCTGGGATTCGCTATGCAGTTGAATGCTGTAGCAGATGGTACCACTAAAACAGCGGTTCAGTGGCGCAGGGTGCGTAAAGTATTTAACTTTTTAAAGAAAATCTTTGAGGAGAATTTATTACAAGTTTGCTATTTTTTTTTATACATACATATATATCTTCACGCTGCATCAATCGTCGCGGTATCTATTTAAACCTTTCGCTTTCTCAAAACTCATGAATCTCCTCACACACTTTAACTGGGGTATGCGAATACTCTTGACATTCCTATCAGCTGACACTATGTCTATTTCATATTTGTAAGTCAGTCCTTCTAATATATAATCATTCTTTAAACACTTTCATTCGAACCTTATTATGTCCTCTGTTACTTTGGTAATTATTAACTCGAGCGAGCGGTGCAGAGTAACTGCATGGAATGACACTTGGCACTCTGACTCCTTTGCCCACCCCATTAGGAAAATGGCGTAAAGATATATATCTACGTGTTGTAGGAAAAAAAATGATTTTTTTTTAAATTTCGTAGTACTGGATAGAATTTAAGACTTAAACTAAAGCAAAGGCTGCAGATTTTAGAAGAAATGCGTCTGGTACTGATGGTAGACCCAGTAAGCTAATATCTTTGAGCGATATAGAGCAAAGAGATTTAATAATCCGACTGTCCGTTCCCTGGTATAAAAACCATATCCATGCCGCATAACAATCACTCCAGCGGTCCAGCATTTCCCATACAAAGTTTCATCGCTCTCTTTAGGGATAGACTTGATAAAAAAATCCTTTATCCCTTTTTTTTGATGTCCAAATATCTCCGAGCCAAATTTCATCATAATCGGTTCTGCGGTTTAGTATTTCCCATACAAAGTTTCATCCCCCTATTCACCCCTTCAAAGGTAGATTTTCGATTAAAAAAGTAGCCTATCTTTTGTGCCATCACATGTTCTTATTATATATTATATAGATTTAATGTTTAATTATTGTATAATGTTGAAATAATATGTTTAACTTTGAATGAGTCGTTGCAGATTTAGTTTCATGAGATAGTATTTTTACAAAAATTACAAGTATTTTACTAAAATAAAAAATTACAAGATTTTGTTACAAAAGAAACAATTTTAAAGTCGTTCGTATGAATAAATAATATAACGAAAAACTACGTCAACATTTACATACAATTATCACAGTACAAGTAAGCATACAGTATGCTATCTTCATACAAACGCTCCCAAACAACGCGCTCGAAATCTCGACATATCTCGACATACGACAGTCGCGAGCGCGCCGCGGTTGTCGTCGGACGGTATGAAAAGCTCCTGCGCATTTATTGACTAAATATTATGTCAGTCAAGTTTACGAGCACAATGTTCAGTGTATGGATGTTTGAATACATCTATATCGAAACCAGAAATATTTCTCTGTTTTGCTAATTTGTAGGAAATATATTATCATAATGATCTAGTTAATTTATTGCTGATTTTTAATTATACTGCACATAAAAAAGCATTTTTTGTCCATTTCCACCACACTAACTCACAAACTTTTGAAACTAGATATAAAATACTAGTAAAATTATATAAATAAAAACTTATTAAATTTGCAATAATATAAAATGAAAAGATAATATGACAATTCAATATAGTACCTATTATCAAATAAGTAACCCAAGAAAAACATTCAGTCCAAGTCGGTAGCCCTATTGCGCGTTTACGTACCAAACGACCTAGCTAATTATCTCTAGGACACTGCCGAGATAGCATACTGTATGCTTACTTGTACTGTGCAATTATCAAGTAGCAAATTTGTTTTCTTTTTTGTCTACCTTATTGAATATGTCACACGTCATTAAAATAATATGCTGAAAGGAAGATTATGTAAGAATAAAAAAAAATATTATGCCCACATGCGTAATAGTTTTTCTTCTTTTATTATTTACTTTCAATTTTACTCTTTAACACTGGTTTTTGTTACTTCGTATAAAGTAAATGTGAATAAAATACATATTATCTAAATGCTTGTATTTACGAACTTTAAACTTAGTATTATTTTAAATAAAGTTTCTCAAAGTCGCTGCTTAGAAAGCTTAGGATGTTCAGCAGACTGGCAGCGTTGCCTCTTTGAATCGTCAAACTGATTCGAGTCCGAATGTCTCCCGATGCCAAGACTACTAAATTAATAGACTTTCTATTGTTGGACATTGATTTGGCGCCGACTTCAATGACTGACAAATAACTATATAGGTATTTGTATCGTATTTAGTAAATTAAGTTTTGTATTTCAGTTTTGGTTAGTAAAGGATAGTTATTTCGTACTTTTCAGTGTTTTTTTGAAGTCGATTTAATTTCTTTCTTAATTTTTTTTTTCCTTATATCCTTTCATATAAAAAAAATTTTCAAATCGGGTTATAAATGACGTATGTGTGTTACCTCAGAAAATACAACCGAATTGAGAAACTCCTCCTTTTCGTGAATTCGGTTAAAAAGAAAGGCGTTAGTGTCTAGTAGATATATTAGGATTTGGTGAAGGAATTCATTTAACCGTGCTCTTTGTATTATTTTTGTTTAATCTTTTTCTTTTCTCATCAGGAAAAAAGCTGAAATTTCTTTAAAAAAAATATTTAAAACAAATTCAAGTAAGTAAATTAGGGGTTCAGATTCGCTAGAAATAAATAAAATAATATTATGCAAATGGGTGAATTTCAACAACTACGATTATTTGCTGATTTTAGTGCCAAATTTTATTTATTAATTTTTTGAGGAAATAATACATTTATATTAAATTTAAATAAATTTATAAACTATATGTGTAAGTAACATATCATTTAAAATGTCGCAATTTCAAACTTAGAAACCCACCGAAATTGCATTTATTCACCAAAATTTCAATTCTATCTACCGACATTTAAACTACCTACTTTTTAAGGTTGGAATTGTACCCACTTAATTAGAAGATACATAAAAAAATTATGTCAAAAAATATTTTTTAATAAGTATCGGTAACGCACTAATTATAATTAACTAATTATAACTTAATAATTTAAGTATCGGTAAGTAGTTTTATATCAAATCAGATATTAAATTCATATTTGTTTAGTCGAAACGATCCATTCATTGTTTCAAAATTACATAAAATAAGTCTTTATTTATGTTAACGATTATGTACCTAACAAATATTGAGTTACTGAGTTAGCAGCGACCGACAATACGGGTTTCGCCACCGGCGCTCTATGGGTGTTCTTATAGTGTGACTCACACGCTGTGGTCTTTTACCGTTGAGAGTCAGAGTGAGGGGTTGACTGTCACCTTAGATATGGTGAAGACATTCGATCGGAGATGGCACCGGAGTCTTCTCTCGAAGTTACCACCGACTGACAGGTGAATTAGAGCAATAGTAGATGGTGGTGCTTTGATAACATGAATATTAATGCTGGTGTCCCACAAGGTTCTGTACTAATCCCAACACTATTTCTGCTGCATGTCAGTGATATATTGTATATTAATGGCGTACATTGTTACGGGGATGACAGAACTGGGGAAGCTATTTAAATATGTAGAGCAAATGCTTCTCGTCGTTCTACTGTGGAGGAAGGGTGTGACGACTTATATCTAGAATCGAAAGCATTGTGGTTAGAGCTTCTGATTGGGACGACGGAAATTAGTCCAGTTTAACCTCACCAAGATACAAGTTTGTATATTCAGCGCTAAAAACCCCTATTTGCTGTGATCTTACAGTTCCAAGACACGTTCCTTACCACCTCTGAGAGAATTGGGATCCTTGGTGTCGACATCTTTCGCGACGTTCAATTCCAATGTCATTTGGAAGACAATGTAGGGTAGCCTCCAAAGAGCTCGGCGTGCTCAACAGCGTGAAATGTGATAAAAAAAATCTCACAGAGAACTAAATAATCTTACTGCGACTACACTACTACTTCTACAATTGCACTATATTTTTTTCGAAATATGCAATGAAATATTAAAAACAAATTAAGAATTGGGTTTGAAGCTTAAATTATTTTAATGGCACTTCTTGATGTAGGTAGACTCAAATTCTCCACCAAAACCACCAAAATGGTACCACCAAAATTAGAAACGTGAAGAAAAAAATAATTTAATTTAAATTCGTCGATTTACAAGAATGTTTGCATTATTAAATCACATTGGCACAAAAATGGTATCTGAAGTATGTGACACGATGAGAAAAAGTTTAAAAATGAAGAAAATAAATTAACCACCGAAATTACAAATTTTTGGACCTCAGTGCAACCGAAACACATACTTTCGTGAATGGCTGGAAAACGATGTGAGATACAACAAATGTATTAGATACAAGCGCTATTATAGCACACGCCTAAGTGCTGTAACATTGAAGCAGTACGTTTTGAAATGTTTTACGAGTAGCTATGCAAACCGAAAGAAAACATACCGAAATTATATTCGTGGACAGTTCTTTGGACTATGATGCTGATTAGTACAAAGAAGTCGAAGTAAAATTCAGACCAGTTTGGATCACTGTAATTCAATAGGAATTGACTTATTAAGTTCAATTGTCAGAAAAGTGTCTCAATATGTCTATAATAATAGGATTTAGTCAAAAAAATGGAATGTGGACACCCCAAATAATTAGATTTTAGGCTTTCAAATTTTTTTAAATACACAGATATGTAAATCACACAGTGCACTGCTACATATACAGACAGCTATATTTAAACATAAAAAATATTTTACGGCTATTCATAACTCGTAGGAAATTCATCCAAATCTACTGTTATCATGTTAAATTTAATATGATCACATCGAATTTATTTTTGAGTTAACATAGGTATTATTACACGTAGAAAGGACACAAGATGGCATAATTTTTTATAAAGTGACACGTAAACAGCAATACTTTTTATACGATTCAAAGAATCATTGATAACACCAATTTAGTGTAGTGTATTTTTGTTATCTCAGTTTTAAGCGTGTTTGCGCCTTCTGGTTGATTCTGTATTTTGAGGTATAAACCTAGTGATCGGCGGGGCTATTACCTAAAAAGCCGCGCGACCAGTGATTAATTGTATTAAAAAAATTATATCGTGTATAACGATCGCGTGTCTATTGCGCCATGACAGTAAGTCTACTTTTCGTGGTAGATATAGCGCCAGTGTACAAATTGTATTATACAAATTCTCAATTTGACAGCAGATATCGTATATAATTGTGCGGATTGATTCCAATATTTGCGATACCTTTGGCATTGTAATCAATTAGAAATACGAAATCTTTGGAAATTGTTGATTCTATGCGTGTTATATTTTTTTTTAAATTTACGACTAATTTTATAATCACCTGATTCATGTAAAATTACTAAAATGTGTAATAATAAGGTACGAGTATCACTGTGTATAGGTATGTTTTAGTGCCAGTTTGAGCATCGTACTGACATTTAAAACATATTATATGTATTTCAGAAAGAATTAAGAAATAATTGAGATAATGTGTAGGTACATAATATTGGTATATTGTAATAGATATGTATGACCAGAAATATTTCAATGTAGATAAAAATGAATGTTTTTTGTATGTTTGTCCTCTATGCGTTGTTAAATCACTCGTCTGATTATGATGAAATATTGGTGAGTTGTTCTGCGTATGTTATTTACTTAATTTAGTAAATCCAAGATCACGCGAATGATTTCGCGCGCAAAAGTTAGTATATTTTACAAACAGAATTATACGAATATACCAATCACCAAAAAGTGAATAAATACATGTTTCGAAGTTATTTGTACACTGTACAGTAATGAAACAGTTAAGTACTCCGCCTAGCTGAGAAGTCTTAAAATAGCAGTAATTGACATAGCGAGCGGGAATAGAAATTGATGAATAACATCTAGAACTTTAGTAATTATTATTTATTTAATGTTTAGATTTGCATATAATTACATACATATTAATTAAAATATTATCTATACTAACTACAATGCTTTCTCATATTGATATAAAAAGCTTAGTCTTTGACAAGAAATCATAGCAATGCCATTAATACCTACCAATAAAATAAACTGTATTTTATCACATCATGTATACAGTTTCTTACTAAGAACATAGTTATTGTTCTATCTAAAACCAATAAATATTAATTTTAATTCCATCAAAACAGTATAATTAGTAGCATGCATTTCTAATTAAGAAGACTTTTTATTTCCTGTGTTAACAATCGTAGCTCCGTCCTTGTCTTCTAATGTGATATCTTTGTCATCCCATCCCCAAACAGCGTGGCTGCCGTCACCAGTGCGTTTGACTCTCTTTTCAATCACATCTCTAGAAACGGTCTTCAAGTCGTATGCCCAACCAATTTTCGACATTGTATCAATGAACAGTTTACTAAAATTGAGAGAGTAGTCGCCTAATTCAGCCGTTTTGTAATCCCAAGGGAACGTATGGTGGTAATTGTGGAAACCTTCTCCAAGCACGACGAGCGATACCTGTTTGCTTTCTATCGGGTTTATGTTTTTGTCATAAGGCTTATCACCCCATTTATGAGCGGCAGAGTTCACTAGCCAAGTTACATTCAGGACGTAAGCGTAACGGAAAATAGTACTAACGAAGTAGGCGTTCCACAAAGTCTCACCCCATAGTGTTGGAATTATAGTCGGCAATATGAAGCAGGCTACAGGCATGAGCAGCAAATAATATCTGCAAATGGAAACATTGACATATTTCGTTATATTTATTTTGTTGAAACATTTCGTTTAGGGGGTCAACTGAGGAAGCGTGCTCGTCGCGACCCCTGCCAGCCCTTTTCAGGGCTGCAATTCCTCTTCTGTGCATACCATGCGGAACAACGGCAATGATAATGTTAGGGCGTCCCCTGAAAGCGACTTACACAGGTTTGTCCCCGCTGGTGTGTGCAGAGTGCAGTTCGGCGTTGGGGACCGCCACCCAACACGCTGTGCACCTAGCGGCGGGAAGTGGAGGGAGGAGTGCAGAGTAGCTGCGTGGAATGTGAGAGGTGGGATTGAGGAGAAGATGAATGAAGTGATTGATATTATGGAAGAGAAAAGATTGGATGTGCTATGTTTGAGTGAAACAAAGCGAGGCGGCAGTGAACTTGCCGACTTGCCCGAAGGAGGCATCGCTTTGTGGTCAGGGGTACCACAAGGAGATAGGGGATGCCAAGGGGTAGGCGTTTTACTGTCCTCTCGTATGGTTAATTGTATGACTAAGTATGAATGTGTAAATCCCAGACTGCTCTGGGTACGCCTCAAGATTGGGTTGACAAGAACTTTTGTTTTGGCAGTATATGTCCCAGTGTCCTCTGTCGGTTTGGCTGAACTAGAGCAGTTCTGAGAGATTGTTAGAGAAGTTCTAGCGACGGTTGAAGGGAACGAAAGAATTGTTGTGTGTGGAGACATGAATGGATGGGTCGGGACAGCTCGAATAGGATTTGAGACTGTCCTAGGCAAATATGGAGATAAGAAAGTGAATGATGCTGGTAAGATTGTGTTAGGACTATGTATGGAAAAGGATCTTTTTGTGGCTAATACCATGTTTGGGCACAAAAGGATCCATCAGTACACGTGGGAAAGAAAGGGTGCGAGAAGTATGATTGATTTATTCCTGGTGGATAGCAGACTTAAGAAGCAGGTAATGGACACAAGAGCGTATAGAGGAGCCGATCTCGGGACGGACCACTTTCTGGTGATAACCAGAATAAGGGGTCTGTTCGCAGCATGGCGACATCGCGTAGTATCCAAACCTGCAGCGGTTAGCCGCGTTAAAAGCTGGAAACTGCAGGATGCGACCACCAGGAATGAATATGAAAGGGTATTATCCAGTAAGCTTGATGATAGATTGAAAGTGATGAGCGAGGATGTTGAAGAATGCTGGCAGAACCTTAGAGATAGTATGATTGAGGCTGCGAAAGAAGTGTGTGGAATGAATAAGATTGGGAACGGTAAAAAGCGTGGTGGTGTGGTGGGATGATGCGGTGAAAGTGGCTGTGTATAAGAAAAAAAAAGCACGGCGAGACTACCTTGCTACTAATGACAGTGGTATGAAAAATTTGATGAAAGACAGGTATAAGCTGCAGAAAGCAGAAACGAAGGCACTAGTGAAAGAGAAGCGTGAAAGGTGTAGGGTGTTAGATGAAAACAAGATGTCGGACAACTTCGAGGAAAATTCCAAATTATTTTGGAAAGAAGTACGTAAGTACCGAAGTGGTCCGGCACCTTGCAGAATGAATAAAGTGCGTTCGAAAGAAAACAACCTGCTTACAAATAAAAAGGATGTTCTGCAGCGATGGAGTGAATACTATGGAGAACTGTATGAGAGTGGCGACTCCGTCTCTGATACTGAGAGCGAATTAATGAATTGCCACACTCGGGCCAGGGACTGGAGGATGCCATCAGTATGAAAGAGATTGAGAAAGTGATAAGAAGTTTGAAATGTGGAAAGGCTGCGGGAATTCATGAGGTGACTGCTGAGATGATCAAGTATGGTGGTCCTAGGGTATGGGATACCTTCTGTGCACTCTGCAAACTTTGTTGGCAGAAGGGGGAGGTTCCAGAGGACTGGCGCACGGCAGTCATAGTACCTCTATATAAAGGGAAAGGTTCCTACCTAGACTGTGCGTGCTATAGGGCCATCATCAATCATCATCAAGCTCGGTCAGCTTAGCAAGTAAAGTCTATACTAAAGTATTGACTGAACGTATGAAAGGCGTTTCAGAAAGATATTTGTGGGAGGCGCAAGGTGGATTCAGGAACGGTAGGGGTTGTATGGGTCAGATTTTCTCGCTTCGCGTTATCGTGGGAAGGTTTCTGGCTTTAGGTCGGAAAGTTTTCTGCGCTTTCGTGGATCTAGAGAAAGCATTCGATAGAGTAGTGCGGAAGAAATTGTGGAGTCTTCTGCCTGAATATGGCGTGGAGAGCTCCTTACTGCAGGCTGTGAGGTCATTATATCGAGACCACAGAGCCTGTGTAAGGATAGACGGTGACATGTCGCCCTGGTTTGAAGTCTGTTCTGGTGTCAGACAGGGCTGCGTGATGTCTGCCTGGCTATTCGTGCTGTGTTTGGACAGTTGCCTCCAGAGATTGAAAGGTAATATGAGTGGTATGGGATGTGGTGACACAGTGGTAAACTGCCTATTGTACGCTGACGATACTGTGCTAATAGCACCATCAGAAGCAGAGTTGCAGACACTAGTCACGTGCATGAAAGAAGATTGTGAAGTAAAAGGATTGGAAATGAATGTGAACAAAACTAAGGTTCTGGTGTTTGAAAGAGAAGCTAAACATGTGTGCGAATTGTGTGATTTGTGTAAATGGAAAATGTCTAGAACAGGTGAATGAAATTGTGTACCTGGGGAGTGCGTTTTCGAGGGATGGAAGGTGTGAGTTTGATGTGGAGAGACGGGTAGCAGCTGCCAATAAAGTGAACGGTGCTCTGTCCGCATTAGTGGGTAGTGTGAATATATCTAGCACTGCTAAAATGGCCACCCACAATGCGGTGTTGGTGCCAACTTTGTTGTACGTTAGTGAGGCCTGGATATACCCAAAATCGAGTGAAAGTATGTTAAATGTTGTGGAGATGCGGTCTCTCAGAAATATGTGCGGTGTCACGCTTGCTGACAGGATAAGCAATGATGAGATACGCAGTATAACAGGGTTGCATAACAGTGTTATTGTAAAAATGAAGAAAGGAATGCTTAGATGGTTCGGGCACATGGAAAGAATGAGTGATGAAAGACTGACGAAGAAAATATACAGAGCGAAAGTGAGTGGTAAAAGAGCCAAGGAAGACCAAGGCTGACTTATGAAGATCAAATAGCCATAGTGTTAGCAGACGGAAATGTCAAAAGCACTCGCATACCTAGGCGAAAATGTGTGAGGAGTATGGTGAGGTTTGAGGAAGCGAAAGAGGTATGTAAGGACCGCGACTCCTGGCGCTTCGTCCTCTCTGACTACCCCGTTGGGGATACAGCGTGAAGTTATGTTATGTTATTTCGTTTTATTTATTTAAGATTATGTAGTTTTGTGTTAGACTTTACACCTACATTTCGAATTTCATGAAAATTTAATTATTTTTATTTCATAATCCTTCTGTGCGACTTACAAAAGAATTATGCTTCATTTATTAATAAGTTATGTAATTCCTTAAGTTATATTAGTTTATTAAATTTTTGACATGAAATATATAATGTAATTTATGTACCCATGCATTATTATAGATTATTATTATTATGCATATACAACATATTACATTCAAGTGTGGTACTCGTTGCAGTTGTGTAATGAGTACTACTAGTCTGTATTCGGTATGCACTCGTATATTTTATAATGAATTGAAGTGATTAATTTTATACCCAATTTTATATTTACCTTTAGAAGTATACTCACTTTTTTTGGAAACGTAGTACTGGATCGGCCCACAAGTCACTCATGTCAATGGTGTGTGCCTTGGCCTTGATTTCAGGGTGCTTTCTAACAAGCAGCCAGCCGACGTGAGAAAAGAAAAATCCACGGGTAGCATTATGTGGATCAGCATCTGTCTCTGAATATTTGTGGTGCATGCGATGGTCACGTGCCCACTCCAATACTGAATTCTAAAAAAAAATATATAAATAATACAATGGAATAATACACAGATGTTATTAAATATAATTTACATTAATTGACATTTAAACCTTCAAACTACGAGTAATAACGAATCCGTTTTGTCAATTATTACACTAATTTTTCTCGTCACATGAGAAAAATAAAGCTATACAGCTCATAATATACTGTGAGTTGATTTTAATATGACATGTTAGTGTTCATAATAATAATAATAATGCGCCAGACAATACACACCAATCATCTGATCTCAAGCTAGGCTATTTTCTGTGTTATGAGAACCCGACGACGACTACTAGGGGGCGTCTCCCAGTATACCCGGACTCGAGACAATCTAAAAACGTTCGTTTCCTAAATTGACCCGATCAGGAATCAAACCCGCTAACTTCCGCGCATGGATACAAAGTCTAAACCATTGCACCATCGCGGTTGTCATATGTGTATATTTTATATAAAGAAGTTAAATTTAATTTGTAAGTAATATTAGTTTAAAATAAACAGTGGATTTATACATTGAAAAAAACATTAATGATTTGTTGGTGGCAACACATTTTCTTGCCGTTAATCTTTTGATGTACCTAATAACGATAACGATATGTAAAAAAACTAAAATTGCAAAATCGTCAATATTACAAGTATTATGGTTTAATCGTTATTTAATGTTGATCTCATTACCACCTTGTTAATATTACTAAGTACTATCTAATTAGTGATCGAAATGAAAATTGCATAATAACTGTTGATAATCTCTTATAGGAAGTAACCTTTCGAGGTTGATAATAGCAAGATATTAATAAAACGTGATAAAGTAAAATATAAACTGCGTGCTGTGTTCATGTTCACCATGTTGTGAATAATAATTAATAATGATCACTGTTGAAAGTCTAATGATATCTTTCGATCTAGAAAGAATGATTCTTTTTTTCTGATTACAAATGTTAATAGCATTGACCTTTTATCAGTTATGGTAAATTTCATATGACGTGATATGGAACTTATTATTATATGTATTTGTAATCAATGTAATTAATAAAAAAAAAATTGTTAATAATATGTACTGAAATGACAAGAACTTTCAAAAAATTCATAAACTAAAGGAACAGTTTTAATACCAAATCACAAATCTTAAAGTAAACCCAGTGCTCTAAATAAACGTAGTATGTTTGTAAGTATATATAAAATCCGTCTATTATTTAACCTTTTTTGAGACTACAATAGTGAGTATCAACAATTATATCGAAACAATGATTTTAATCACGCAAACGATTTATTGTACAATCTATTTTCTATGTACTATTTTTAATAGATAAATAATCGACGATGTCACCGATTATTCGACGTTGGCTTTTTGAGGTGCGTACGCTATGCAGCGCGTAATTTCTAATTCTAATTACTAGGGCGCATGCACACCTGGCCAAATGTCAGTCAGCTGACTCTAAAGTCTGAACTATGTCTGATATAAAATGTATGCATGTCAATTCATTACAACGGCATTATGCTGCAGACTCAGCAGAGTCAACAGGCTGATTTTTTGATATTATGAATGCGGCTTTAAGAACAGAAGATCAAGTGAAAACTTTTGTGCTGTAGTTATAATTAGGTAAATATCTACTATAATAAAAATGGTTCTTCTATATAAAGTAGAAAAGAAATAGAGTATATAAATTATTATGTTTCATAGTAAAAGTTATTGAGCTATTTATTAACTTATTGTTATTTTAGAGAAACAGGTTGCCTAGATAAGATTTAGGCAAAATTTGCGAAGTTGTTGCCTCTTACCTGTAAACACTATTTTAATTTATAAACAAAACTCAATTAAACCTATTTTATGTTAATTAATTTTGCTTTGAATATTTATCTTTATAAGCTGTCATGAACCGCATAGTGTTTCTTTTAGACTTCATTGCCAGTTGTATTACTCATAAGACCCTATTTGTTTTGCTCAAAATAATAGAAGTAATAGAAGGACGCTTACCATGCTGCCCAAATGGGTTGGAGAGGCAGGATAATATTTATAACCGTACTTTGCACATAAATAATTGTAATTAATGTCGTTCTGAATTGGTTGAATATTAATATTTATTGTAGTCACTCATAAAAGTAACTACATATTTCTTTCTGAACAATAAATACAGTAGATTAAAATATCTGTGACTTAGATAATTTGGCTGGAACTTAAGTAATCAAATTCTGTGTATAAGAGGACAAAGAAACCTAATGAATTATCAATTAAGAACGCCGTATCCCTAACGGGGTAGTCAGAGAGGACGGAGCGCCAAGCGTCGCGGTCCTTACAAACCGTTTTCGCTTTCTCAAATCCTATCATTCCCTACCCCCTAACTGAACCGAACCCCTAAAACCGAAACTACTATGGAAATTTTACCGTTAGCGGACTCCTATCCGGTTTTAGGGGTTCATTAAGTATTGGGAGACTTTGGTGAAATCGGCCAGTATTTTAAGCTATAAGACCTTTGAAATATTTAATTTTATAAAAATGTAGATAGCCCAACTACTGCATTTCGAAGAAATAGCTCATATTTAAGAAAGAGAAAATGGAGCTCCATCTTAATAACTGAGTGCGCTGACGGAATATTTTAGATTTCCGATGAAATATTTATCCATTGTTTGAACCAACCCCTAAGTTTTATTAGAATTAATTCATTCAAAAGAAAATTGAATATTACAAATATAGTAAACTTCTATGAATCACTAATTTTATTTAGTTGTAAGTACAAGCTTAATGTCTATACTGTTAGTTCCACAATATTTTAATCACATAAAGTACCCACGTGTGATATTTTGTAACATTTTAGTAACAAGAACGAGGGTAGAATGAATTTCCTGCATGTAGTGGGGCTCCATAAAAGCCTGATTTTGGTCTTATAAGAGTTCAGTTGTCAAGCAGTCGTCGAATAGTCAAGGACATAATAGTTGTGATGAAGAATTGATAGTGTGTTCATAGTGATCAATGCTCCCGTTAAATTTCATATTTAACAATACATAAGTAAATTTGTCATGACGTAATTAGACAGTGGACGTATTAGTGGGATTCTAAATTTAGATCACTAAATTGAACAAAATTTTGAAATAAAATAGCTGGTCGTTGTAAGATAAGGTAAGATAAAGGTAAGGTAATTGCATTGTCCTAAAATATTACAAATTTAATATTTAAAGTTTATCCGAAGTCTGTAATGTATCGAAATCTCAACTAATACAAATAAATGCAATACTGGCGTATTAGGCGTTATACTTTTTATCTAATTATTCGACTAGCTCGATGACAGGATGATGCAGTGGCATAACATTTCCTTTCAAGTGGGGGTCCCGGGTTTGATCCTCGGTCAGTTGATTCAGGAAATTTTCTAAATTCACTTGAAGTCTAGGTGTTACTGGGATCTTTCCCAGTTCATTGAGTGGTATCCATAGTACAAGGCTAGTTCTTAGTTTGAGGTTGCACAATTTATGTAATTGGCAAGAGTATTTTTACTATTGTTAATTGGAGAAATTTAATTTATATTGGTTGGCCGAGCCTAAAGATTTACAACTAATAGATATTGCTTTTGCAAGTCACGAATTCCTAGACTGAAAGAAATATACACATATTTAATCTCAATCGGTGTGCTCAAAATTTTAAGACTGTTATGCTGTTGCATTTGAGAGACAAATAAACAAACAAATCTTTGTTCGTTAGTCTCATGTTGTTTATATATTTTCAAAATTTACAAGTGATATCGTAAAAAAATTTGTAAATATATGCGAAATAGACTTTTTTGGGCGTGATGGTAGAATGCAGTATTTCAGGCTGGAAAGGTCGGTTTGACAAATAAAGGTTATCAAAGAGAGACAAACTATAGTGACCACATCAACACAATGTCTATCAGTAGTATATCTGTGGCTGGGCCAAAGTTAACATAATGAAATTAAACTAGTGAGAATTCAAGGTTAATATTTACCTGGAAAGCTATGGTGTTGAAAATCATCAACATGATTCGAAGTGGCAATTTAGCTTTATAAGACTTATGTGCCCATAGTCTATGTGCGCCTGCTGTGATACCAAGAGCAGAGCTTATATAGAGTAGAACCGCTGTAAAAAAAAAAACGAAGAAATATGTGGATAAACGTATTTATTAATATATAAATGTGTACGAGAACTTCAAAGTAATTTCATGTACTCGTAATAAATGGACCTTAAATAATGATACAATTATTTACAATTATTTGTTTACAATTATTTGTATTAATTTGTCGACATGTAAGCTTCATATAAATCATTTACCTACAAGATTAATAAAAGGATAAAATTACGACATAATATCTTCGTGATAGTATGATTATAATTCCATGTAATACATTATGATTAAAAGATAAATCACTTTATTGTTTTTATCCGACTGCTCAAGAACGGGGGTAATGTATTTCGGGTGTACATAATCTATACTACTAAATTTCTTGCGTCTGTCTGTAATTTCAGTATTTTTGTAAAATTTTGCGTTAAGTAGTCGTTAATGACTTACAAATTTTGAATCTACCATTTTTAAAATTTTTGTTTGTCTGTCTGTCTGTATGTCCTTTTATAACTAAAGAACTGCTTGACTGATCTTGATGACAATCAGTACGTAGTAAGAACACGTGATTGCGCTCATGATGGGCTACTTATTTTTTAGAAAATCTACCCCTAAAGTAGTGAAAAGGAGGTTGAAACTTTATATGGGAAATGGTAAACCCCTGAACCGATAATGATGAAATTTAGCATAGGGATAGATTGACATCAGAAAACGGACATAGGTTACTTTTTTTTTTTTAAAACCTACCCTTAAGGGGGTGAAAAGGGGATGAAACTTTGTATAGGAAACGGTAAATCTATACTGCAATATAAATTTCTAGCGTCTGTCTGTAATTATAATTTTACTGTCGAACTTTGTGATAGATAGTAATTTTATGACTCACTGACTTCGATTCTACCATTTTTAAAATTTTTGTGTGTGTGTCTGTATGTATGTCCTTTTATAACTGAAGAATGGTTTGACCGATCTTAATTAAAATCAAGAAGTAGTAAGAACATGTGATTGCGTTCATAATAGGCTACTTACTTTTTAGAAAATCTAACCCTAAAAAAATGAAAAGGGAAATCTGTCTAAAGGGGGCGGTAGGGAGAGGACGAAACTTTGTACGGGAAATAGCTAAACCGCTCAACCGATTATGATGAAATTTGGCAAGAAGATAGTTCGACATCAGAAAACGGACATAAGCTACTTTTTATGAAAAATCTACCCCTAAGAGGGTGAAAAGGGGGATGAAACTTTGTATGGCGAAAGCTAAATCTAGGTAATGATAAAATTTGGTGTGATGATAAGACATTATTTATTAAAGATATATACACTACTTTTTTATCAATAATCTGTGAAAAGGTGGACGCGAGGGAGGGGTACGAAACTTTGTACGGGAAATGCTAAGCCACTGAACTGATTATGATGTAGCATATGGATATAGTTTGACACCTGGGAACGGACATAGGCTACTTTTTATCAAAAATCTACTCCTAATAGGGTGAATATGGGGATGAAACTTTATATGGGAAACGCTGCAACTTGGTAATGATACAATTTGGTGTGGTAATAAGACTTTTTTTATATCAAAAACACACAGGCTACTTTTTTTTATTAAAAATCTGTCTAAAGGGGGCGGTAGGGAGAGGACGAAACTTTGTACGGGAAATAGCTAAACCGCTGAACCGATTATGATCACATTTTGCAAGAAGATAGTTGCCATCAGAGAAAGGACATAGGCTACTTTTTATAAAAAATATACCCCCTACGAGGATGAAAAGGGGGATGAAATGAAGGACTTTTTATGAGAAACGCTAAAACGTAGTAATGATAAATTTGGTGTGGTAATAAGACTTTTTTATCAAAAAACAAAGGCTACTTTTTTTTATCAAAAATCAGTTAAAATTGGGACGGGAGGGAGGGGGACGAAACTTTGTACGGGAAATGCTAAAGTGCTGAACTGATTATGGTTGTAGCATGGATATAGTTAGATGCATGGGAACAAACACAGGCTAATTTTTTATTAAAAAACTACCCCTAATGGGGTGAAAAAGGGGATGAAACTTTGAATGGGAAATGCTGAACCGCCGAATCAATTATGATGTTTGGTACAGAGATAGTATGTGCTAGGAGACAGACGTAGGCTAGACGAAGACTCTTTCAAAAACAATCTTTAAACATACTATGCACATGTACATATAATCCAACCTAATCGCAGTCGCACGTACAGCTAGTGTGTCTATAATTTCGTTTGTTTCTTTGGGAATAGCGAGCTTTTCTAAACTAGGCGAGTGAAGAAAGGGGAAAAAAACTGGATGGTTCGCGGATTTTTAAGTGTGGTATGTATTTAATTAAGTGATATTGTTAAATTCTTTTATCCATGGAGTATCATAGACTATATTTTAAAACGCGACTTGAAGGGTTTATTATTTCTTATTTAGTGTTGAAGATATGAAGTAAAAAGCAATTATTCGGTCCTGATGCTGTAGGGGTACCTATTGCCCAGCTAAAACGCGGTTAAGGGTTTGTGTAATTCAGTGTTGAAGACTGTTTGAAAGCCTGTATAAACTGTCTCTACTAAGCGCTTTCTGAAGTATAAAAATAAGTCGAATTTTAAAGTAACACATTTTGTTTAAGTGCTTTTATCACATCTTCTCAGACCATTTACATACAGTTGGGTTTTTCAATTTTATATATTATTCTATATTTTAATAGTTTCATTCCTATCTTAATGCGTAATGATATATAAAAGCCTTGCAGGTACAGAGAGAAAAAAAATTATTATCATCGTAGTATTTATAGATTAATTATATATTGATATTTTTTTTATTTTTATTAACAAAAAGTACATACATATGTTAATATTTACAAACTTAAAACTACATTGATTATTGATTAATATATTGATTATTAAATCATTTTATTCCATAATTGTGTAAATCCACAACCAGAAGAAGTAAATTAAAATACATATTATGTTAACAAATATCCTTTCGTCTGAAACTGTAAACTGTTATCCAGAGATATTTAGTATTATCTATATGCTTTGTAGACTAATATTAACTATAAATTTGTTATTGACTTGTAGTCACCTTGTTCAAGTTTCATTAAGGATGAAATGTTCAATCCTGTTCTATCAAAATTGTTCATGTTTCATGCTGTCTCCGTGAGAAAATTTATCACTTACTGAATATCCGTGTGGTCCATGTAACTTTAGTTAAGAAGAGGTAGGCACCGTATACGCTAAAGGTATGGAGAAGCACAAATAGAATTAAGTTTCTCCAAACTATTTGCAGTTTTCTCTTTTCTGCTGACGGCAAGGCAGGTGTTGCAACATCTTTGTCTTCAGTAGTGGCGTCAGATTCGAATAGGACGAATGAATTTGAAGTTTGTGTTTGAGGAGGCATTTTCCTGTAACAAAAAAATATTTAACTTTTATTACTAGTCACTGTCAAAATATTATTTTATTTTATTATTAGTCTCTGTACACACGTACCTACTAGATGAAAATATAATTACAATTATGTTTAAAAGGAGACTAAAAGCTTGTTTTCTATGCGACTGCTTTCACGAAATAAATTTTTCGAACCATGCACGTGCGATATTATAGCTTCAACCTCTACAACTTATTCAAATTTATGACAACACAAGCCGTTTACCGCCCGTTTCGCTGGGCAAAAAAAATTTCAAAAAATAAGTAGCCTAAAACCATCTACAACTAATTCCGCGTCGAATGGTTTTGGTCCCATGCCGATCGATCCAGTAGTTTTTAAGTTTATCGCGGTCAAAGGAAAAAACTTTCATTATACATTCTCAAGAAAGTATCGGGAATGGATGATTTGTTTATGGTTCAAAATTCAATTTTTTGTTTTTTTTTTGTTGTTGTTAGATTGGCACAACTGTTTTCCATTTTGGCGCGGAGTTTGAATTGCATCTGTTATTTAGATTAAATACAGTGCTGTTTTTAGTTATATCAATCTGTGTGTATTGGGAATTTCATAATGGACAAAAACATCGAACAAAGAGTTTGTCTTAAATTTTGCATCGCCAATGGAATTTCGTGTTCGGAGTCACTGAAAATGTTACAGAAGGCTTACGGTGAATTGACTTTATCAAAACCACGTGCTTATGAGTGGTACAAAGCGTTCAAAAGCGGTCGAGATGTGATGGAAGATTTGCCTCGCTCTGGTAGGCCATCGACGTCTGCAACTGAAGTTAACATCGCAAAAATGAAGGAAATAGTGACTGAAAATGCTCATTCAAGTTTGAGAGAGATAGCTGCCGAATTTTCTGTGTCTCACGAGTCGATCTGTACCATTTTAAATAATCATTTGGGTATGAAACATGTTGCCGCTCGGCTAGTCCCAAAAGACCTGAATTTTCTTCATAAACACAATCGCATAAGAGTCGCAGAGGACATGCTAGAACGAGTCAATTCCGTCCCAACATTCATGAAACGCATTGTTACTGATGACGAGACGTGGGTTTACGAGTTTCACATGCAAACTAGTCAACAAGCTTCGGAGTGGCGCCTTCTAACTGAACCGAAACCGAAAAAACCATGCCAAAGTCGATCAAAAGTCAAAGTCATGTTGACTGTTTTCTTTAACTATCGCGGTGTTGTGCACTCGGAATTGTTACCGGAAGGTCAAACGGAAAATAAAGAATATTATGTTGGCGTTATGCGGCGTTTACGAGAGCAAATTCGACGAAAAAGGCCAGATTTGTGGAAAAAAAAATTCTTGGATTTTGCGCCACGATAATGCGCCTTCACACAAGGCCATCATTGTGAACAAATTTTTGACCAAAAACTCAACAAATAACATCGAACAACCACCTTATTCACCAGATATGGCTCCAGCCGACTTCTTTCTTTTTCCTAAACTCAAATTACCACTTCGTGGCACCCGTTTTCATTCGGTAGAAGACATTGGAGAATTCGCGGCGAGCACTGAACTCAGTTCCGGAAAAAGCGTTTAAAAAATGTTTTGATGATTGGATTATTCGTTGGCGTAAGTGTATCGTTTCTGAATGAGCATACTTTGAAGGTAATAAAATAAATTTGGATGAATAACTAACATTTTGTGTATTATTGATCTTTTCCCGGTACTTTCTTGACAGAGCAGTACATTTTTTCTCGCTGTATCCCTAACGCTATATTCAGAGCTCCACGCTGTATTTAGATAGGACGAAGCGCCAAGAGTCGCGGTCCTTGCTTGTTATTTAAATCGGTACCTCAAATCTCATCATTCTCCTCACACATTTTCGCCTAGATACAGGAGTGCTTTTGGCATTTCCGTCAGTTATTACTCTGACAATTTGATTTGCTCTGGTCTTCCTTGCTTTCTGCTACCACTCACTTTCGCTCTGTATATTTTATTCGTCAGTCTTTCATCACTCATTCTTTTTATGTGCCCGAACTTTCTAGTTAGCATTGAAGAAAAATTAGCATTAGTAGCATTGAGGAAAAAGCATTGAAGATCAATGCTTTTTCATTCCTTTTATGTGTTTTAACTTTGGAAAATGAATCTTATAGAATCTTACGATTCTAAACTAAGCGGGTCTATGTCGTGTTAATACATAGTTTAAGGCTAATACCTTTTTTTAAAGTATTAACACGATAAAGACCCGGTTAGTTAAGAATTTGGTAAATGAAGTTCTTGTATTTTACGAAATGGACGTTTCTAAATATCGCGATTTAAATTATTAAATTGTGAGAACTACATGACAGTTAAGTTAATAACAATCACTACAACTTGCACATTAGGCAAATCGCAATTTAACATAGTTTTCCAAGGCATAATTACATTTTAGTAATTACGAAGATTTACGATGTCTTTATGACCTTGAGAAGTTAAATTATATTTAACTTAAGTACCATAGGTATTATTTAAAACATTGACAAGTTTAAGTCGCCAGTTTAAATATTTATGTCAGACTTATCGACGTCTACTGTACATATAACAACAAAATATTAAAATTTCCTGTAACACCTTTCGTAATATATATTTATTTCAAACTTAGTAGTATTTTGTAATACATGTATAAACATATGAATTTGTAAAACATTAATAAACTTATGGATAACAGCATCGTTACCTAATTTAAACGAAGTATATAAATCTATTTTTCCTTATTTCCTAATATTTTGTACAGTTTGTGCCATTAAAAAACAAGAAATGCCAAAGTTACTACATACTTTGAAACACTAGACAAGTAAATCATTTATTGGTACATGGTCACATGGGGAGGCGCGCGAAAGAGCACAATGACTCGTGTGTTGCCGTGGCGTGATCTCTGAATGATGAATCAACATTGAGTTATATTCGACACATTGAGCGAGGGCTACATAGCGATATCAATATAAAACAAGATGTATACATTACATGCGTAGATATTGTTTTATCACGCACATTAAAATCTATTTAAAGCACAATACTATAATGGATAACAATATGGATTAAACAAATGAGATTAAAATAAAACATAACTAACTACTTGCCCCGGCATTGCACGGGTAGATTAGTAGTGTAATAACATTGGCGAAGTACCAAGCCGGAAACGGAAATGAAATTAATTTGTATAGGTAACAATATTTTTAAAAGAGAGAATTTTTTAATTAATTAGTAAAATTAATATAAAAAACGTTTAGGGATAAGTTAACAAAAATTGTCCTTCATTTTTATTTATTACTTTAGTTATTTTTTTTTATTTATTACTTTAATGGGAAAAATTGTAATTCTTTGACTGAAATAAATAAGATTATTACAATGCAATTAATGACATCGAGTTGTGTGGGATTAATACAGTAAGCACTGTATTTACGTGAATTCTGTAAGTAATTTATTTTATTTATTTATTTATACAAGACAACAACGTATTTATTTTGAAAAATATTGTCATGAGGAATATAATAAACATGAATCGAAAATGCATCAAATTTATAACGCATTGAAAAAAAAAATTAAGTATTAATAATCATTTAGTATCTGAAAAGAGACAAAGTAGATACTTTTTAATTTTAAATTTACAATATTTTCAATAAATAATATTTGAAAAACTAAATCGAATTAAATAACCTATTTCTAAAAAAAACTGTGGTACATGTTAAGGGAAAATAAAAGAATAATAAAAAATACATACCTTTAAAAACAAAACTTTAAAAACTGAACACGAATGTTTTGTAACACAATAATTGATTATTTAAAAAAAAAACTTGAGAGGTGTTTTAGATGTACATGTCCCAAAAGACTGTCTTCAGAAATTTGCCAACGCCTATTATATAGGTATGTCGTTAAGCACGGCAATTGGTCGATGCGTACATATATGTATTATATAAAATAGGTATTGTCATGAGCTAATAATATCTGTGCAAATATTATATTAAGTAATATTTAATTATTATAATAAAGACACAATAATAGTTTGAAAGTTATTTAACAGAAATTTAAAGTATATCTCTAGGAAATTCTGTATTAATAAATGTACCTAACACGTAGCGTTCAGCGGAACTTAAAACATTTGGTGAATCATTTGTTGTTACAATTGCTGCCGCAAACTTTGAACCTCAGTGTTAGCCAGAAATATGCATCGTACAATAAATTATACCTACGTATACATAAGATTAATTACCTATATAAAGCGTAGTAATACGTATGTAAACACTATGAACAATATTTCACTATGAAATAGGTAAGTTTATTGTATACTAGCTATTGCCCGCGACTTACGCGAAAAGTTAGCCTTACATATCTAATACAAAGGCAGTTATTAAGTGCACCTAGCGTCGTACTGATTTATGGAAGTAACTTGACCAAAAATGTTGTCCTTATTTTACATTTTACATTCTAGGATTCTAGGTGGTGCTTGAGTTTTTGGGTGATATTATAAAATCGTTGTATATTTGTTGTATATTACCCGCTAACAAGACAATTTTCAATGTTATTACTCGCTAACGATTGGATTTTGAGTGACATTTCAATTTCCTAAAATATGTAAAATTTTGAAAATTGAATACATTATAAAAAGTTTAGAACCGGCTAAAGATGATGACAACTTAGTCTTTCAAAGAATAGGTACGTATTTAACCAGTTTCACTCATGTACCTACAACCACAAAATACATTGAATGTTTTCAAAAATTTTAATAGCAAAATAGTGAACGAAATTGTATATCTGGGAAGTGCATTTTTGAGGGATGGAAGATGTGAGTTGGATGTAGAGAGACGGGTAGCAGCTGGTAATAAAGTGAACGGTACTCTGTCCGCATTAGTAGGCAGTGTGAATATATCCAACTCAGCCAAGATGGCTATACACAATGCGGTGTTGGTTCCACCTTTATTGTACGGTAGTGAGGCCTGGATATGCCTTAAATCGAGTGAAAGTAAGATAAATTCAGTAGAAATGCGATCTTTCTTGAGGAGAAAATAAGCAATGAAGAGATATTACGCAGTATGACAGGGTTTGCACGATAGTGTTATTGTAAAAATGAAGAAAGGAATGCTTAGATAGGTCGGGCATATAGAAATAATGAGTGATGAAAGACTGACGAACCAAATCTACAGAGCGAAAGAAGATCAAAGAGCCAGAGTGTTAGTCGACGGGAAAAGTCAAAAGCCATCGCATACCTAGGTGAAAATGTGTGAGGAGAATGATGAGATTTGAGGAAGTGAAAGAAGTGTGTAACGACCGCGACGCTTGGCGCTCCATCCTCTCTGATTACCCCTTAAGGGGTACAGCGTGAAGATATGTATGTATGTATGTATGTATGAATAACAGTTCGGTAAATAGTAAAATACACGAACGCACATAATTACGGTATTTTGTACTTTAAAAACAAATGCTGCTCCAATTTATGTATGCACAATATTATTGCACAAATGAATATAAAAATTCAACAGGAAATATGGAAACACTAAAACAACTCTTAGTTTTATAATAAAATGGTTTTTTTGTTTTATTTTTAAATAATGATTTAAACTGATAAATAACCCGTGAGTGATAATCACGTGCGATACGTCACATGTTACTGGTTACTATAAAGGCGTTATAAATGCCTTCTTTATCCTATTTTTAAACCCCGACGCAAAATATGGGTGTTACTCGTATAAGTTCGATGACTTTGTATATGTGTCGCTATGGGTGTCTGTGTGGCATCGTATCTAGATAAATAGATCGATTGCATGCGGTTTTTTTTATGTGAAAACAACAGATATCGATCGTGGTTTTAGTTAAATTTGGTGGAAATTGAATCTTGAACACTTTATAGCTAAAGATTCAAGTCGAGATTCTTTAGTGGCAACAGAAAATTTGATGATGACCAGCTTGAGAGTATTTTATTTAAAGTAGGTACCTATTATTTTTATTTAATCTAACTTTAAAAAAGTGTTAATAAAAATTTAAAAATACTTCACACAATAAACAATTAGTAGGTATTTAAGCACATATAACCACATTTCAATTTTGTCTGCTCTCTAAAAAATTCATATTTCAACAATAGAGTTAAATAAGTATGTTGGAAACCGTCATGTAAAACAATAGAAAAAATGTGATAAGAAATCTTAGCGGCCCCGGAAGCATTTGTTAATTTGTTAACACTATCGTTACAGAATGAGTCTTCCGGAGTAGGTACTGATAATAATTAAATATTTATTGATACCAATAAGGATACCAACCGGCTAATTACTATATGCGACAAGGGGTTTTAAATTTTTAATTTATTGCTGGTATATTGGAAAACCTTGTGCAACGTGTGACGTGTGACCATATATATGTATGTATGTATGTATGTACTCGTAATACGTAATCTAGTGGATTATCACAAAAAAAATTTGCGATGCTATTTTAACCAATACGGTATTCAATTATTGTTCTCTACATGAATATATTAAAAGATATCACAGATTTGAAATTATGCGTCGTCCAAGCCATTGGTAGAATTACATAGGTGAAATTACCGTCTTACGAATGATTCACAAATTTTTTAATAATTGAATGAAATGAATCTCTGTTCCATCGTCTTTAACTAGGCGCACGGAGATTCTCTTTCCTTATGTTATTAACCTACATATCCACAGAAGGACACGATTCTTTTTAAATTATGTAGCCTGCTAAGGTACGAAACATCTTTCCAGCGCTAGTATTTTCTCCTTGCTATAACTTGGGCGACTTTAAAGCAACAGTGAATAGTAACTTTTTGGTTTTTTGGGCAGGTGTGTCGTCAATATTAAGGGTCTCGTTTGCTTTTCATCAGACAAAACTGGACCCATCGAGTACTCAAACCAAAAGATTTTTTGTGAAATAGTAGGTAAGTGGTAAGCTATAACTGCATGTAAGTACACATAATATGCATTTTTTAAATCTTTGTTAATATTATACTTATCCTTGATATTATTATTTTTTTAATCTATATGTCATAATTTTATATTTATTTACTTATAAATATTTCAGCAGGCATAGAAAATTTCTCACAATAGTATTTATAAGAAGTAGGAGGATAAAAATGAATATTCTTATAGTATTGTGTAATAGGTCATAGAAAGTCAAAATCGATGTTGTAGGTCAAATCTCATTCTGTTAGCTTTTGTATCTATGCATATGTATGTACATAATAATATATAAATATTATGTATGCACATATTAAATACAAGGTACAAAGTGTAAACATTTTTTTTTAGCATAATTTGATTTGTGCCAACTATTTAGTTTTTTCTTAATTCTGTAAAATGTAAACCCATGTTGTGCTCACTGTTCATAAATTTTTCACGTGACTAGGAAATAGAAACATTTGCATTCACGTTCGCTGTAACTACCTATCTGGTCCCGACGCCCAATAAACTCAAGTCAAATTTTACATGACTTAGATACTTACTATCACTTAGATAGTTTCGACATCACTAGTTTGAGTGTGAATCGTATGAATCTCTTTCATTCATCTTTCACCATACCATGCTGGTGAATAGGTCCATTTTCATCTCTTTACATCTCTTGATAGTTGTATTTGTAGTCCTTGATGCTAGCAAAGGAATGTGGAAATAAATAACGTAATGTTACATAAAAAAATTTAAAAAAATCTATTAACATACAAACCATAATATAATATTTCTCAAATGTAGAGATATATTATTTATTGAAATTAGTGCCCACTAGTAGTTATTTCTTAGATAAATAATACCACAAGTCATACAATTTAGTATTATGTATTTAATATGTTATGTATATTACATATGAGATTTGAGGAAGCGAAAGAAGTATGTAAGGACCGCAACGCTTGGTGCTCCGTCCTCTCTGGCTACCCCGATAGGGGTACGGCGTGCAGATATGTATGTATGTATATTATCTATGACAAAATTAAAAAATTTGAGGTAAGAAGGCGATTGGGCTTAAAATAAAATACTTATTTGAGTCTTATATCATTATTTTTTGACCTAACATTGTACAAACAAATTAGGTAAAGTAGGTTTGTTACTTTAGTAACATGATAGAAGTAATTAGATTCCAATTAGTGCCTGTGATGTATTAATTAAACAAAATAAAGTGCTCGAACATTCATGACTTGAATGGACGTATCCTTTAACGAGTCCAACGGTTTTATTTATAAACTCGTTGCAAAGTTTCTGATTATATTTCACAAGCAATTAATACTATTCTTAGGGAAAATGTGTCATGAACTGCATATACCTTAAAGGTCTTAACTACAAAAAAAAGGTCGACAAAAAAATATAGACTGGACTTAATTTGCAAATTTTTTTATATCTGCTATTAAATATTAATTTTACAAGTATATTTATATTTTTACTACCTTATGAACTTTTGAACATGTCTTACGTGATTTTCAATTCTATTCTGTAACGATGTAACGAGTTTTATTATGTCTAAGGCACAATATTATCTTTAAAATACCAGACTATCAAGTAATTTGTGATAATATTTAATACATTATGTATACCTACGAGTATTATATAAAGTAATTATATAAATACTAGATACTTATACTGTAACTAAAGGTACATATATATAATATAATTATATATGTTGTATATATATATGGAATAATGATCTCGCAATAAATTGAGGAGTATTTTAGATCACCTCTTATTTTGATTAAAATTCACTCTTATTTCAATCTTACTTTGGATCGGAAAATACTTACTTAAATTTAATTACAAATATTAAAAACATATTATGTAATTGAAGCATAGACGAAATGAATTTCGTCATGCATATATTATGTACGTAGGTATCCTAACCTATCTCAGTTTTGTTCAAGAATAATAATAATCGTGCCAGAACCAGATTAGAACCTTATGTTAAACATGAGATTAAAAATATATCAGTGAACTTTAGAATCATAACTGCGTGGTGATTAATTCGGTGGTACACAAGTGACAAGGTCGCATAACAATATAATGCCGACGGTCACATCACTATCTCTTTCTTCACCCTATTTAGTACAATACATGTTTCTATTACCTTATTGCGGTAGTTTAAAAAAGAGTAATGTGTTCACGCATACATATATTGTAATATATCGCAAACTGAAATGACAGAACAAATGAATGCTATACCACAGCCATTCTCAAAATGTGTTCCGCGCAGCCCTTGGGTTCCGCAAGGCTTCTTCAAGGCCTCCGTGGAAATAATGTTAACCTATTTAGTCTGACAAACTAAATAACAAAGCATATCAAGTTTAGTCACATAATGATAGAACTGCATACATGCTATGAAATTAAAACGATTTCATCAATTTACAGTAGAATTAATTATTGTGGTTATGTAAGGTACCTACATGTTTTCGTATGATTTCATTAAAATTAATTCAAGTACAAAAGCAATTTTTGCTTATTTTAAGGTTTCAAAAAATATTCAGGTGTTTCAAAAAAGTTCCGTCGCTAAAGTTCGAGAACTTTAGTTTAGAGAACTTCCAGTTTGAGAAAAAGTTCAACTGCTAATAAAAACCCAACAATAAAAAATTTCAAAATTGTGATTCATACAGCACATTGTATTTTACATTTTATCTCGAAATTATAGTACAATTATGTATGTAGCTAATATGTATTACATATTTATGTATGTATACTTGTAGTTTATATTAGATAAATCAATTAGGATTAAGGCAGTTATTGGAAAATATTCAGGTCGATAAATGATTTGTTGAATTAGGTAATAAAAACTGCGTTACGCCTAATATCATGAACTTTTTATGTAGGCACTTGAAATGAGGCCAACTTAAGTATACCTTTGACAAGTTTTTTACAAGAATTACTAGTAGTAGAAAAAAAAAATTTAAAATATATTTTGATATATTACGTCGGTGCAAATAATAAAAGGCACTCATTTGACTATACTAAGGCAAAGCGCGCCTTTGCTTTGGAAGGGATGCCCTCTAACGGAACGTTGAAATTTTGAATATGAGGAACCACGTGGTAACGAATATTCAAAATAACGGTTATTATGACATTAGATTTGATAACAATAAATCTTATTATCGATATAAATAGTGATTTTGTGTTGATTAAGAACGATGAGAGTAATCGAACTTAAGACAATACTCAACTCAGAGGTCCATGTGAAGTTATACGAGTTGCTCGAAGGAGGAGGAGATACTTCCATTATGACATGAACACATGCCATGACTACTTTGGCCGCGATACACACACTAAGCGTAGTCGTAACTGCGGTCTGAGTGGGCACGATGGGCGGCTGGTGGTGTGACGATGACCCGGATGACATATGTGTATCCGTTTCTGAAAGCAACTGGGCCATGACTGTTGGTGTGTATATTCATGACTTATGGTT
The DNA here is from genome assembly GCA_907165235.1 of Zeuzera pyrina. Lineage (NCBI taxonomy): Eukaryota > Metazoa > Arthropoda > Insecta > Lepidoptera > Cossidae > Zeuzera > Zeuzera pyrina. Next base: position 16,852,267 of record OU015625.1, on the reverse strand, counting down.
GACGAGTTAAAAGTATAAATAGTTGTTGATCGTTACATGTGGAACTTTACCGAGGGCTAAGTGTACTTTCTAGTGTTTTTCCTAGTTCCGATTTATTATTGCGCTGTGTGTCAGGAAGGCCGAGCCTGTGTTAACTGCAACCTGCAGTTGAATTTTGTTCACGGGAACACATAAGGTCGTGTGATATATTTGTGTAGCCTAGAGACTCGCGGCCAGTGGGCCTATTACCTATCTTTGACATTTCGTAGTGGACAACCGAGATCGGTTGGTCACCGAGCTCGGTGGACAACCGAAGATTTGTTCTTTTTAGTATTACGTATCGTAGGAACTCCCTAGTGACAGTCGGTGGCTACGAACATTTATCGACAATGCCTATAGCGTCTCTAGTGTACACCGGATGTGTCATGATGTATTATGCAGTAAAATTTTGTTATACGCACGCAAGCATAAGTCGCTATATATAATAACATGCCGAGTTGAGCAACATAAAGAGTGCCATAGATAAAATAAATAAAGATCTTGAAGCTGTTTGCGAATGGTCTGCCAATTTTGGAGTCTCAGTAAATCCAAGTAAATGAACGGCCATCATAACCGGTGCAACATATTAGCTTTCTAAACTCGATCACCTAACCACACTGCCCGTTCTTTTAAACAGAAGCCGTATTCCCAACTGCTCCTGTGTAAAAGACTTAGGCCTGATTGTTGATGAAACCTTGAGTTGGAGGCCCTTGGTGGTGGAGCTCAGTCGTAAGATCACTGTCACTCTCAGAAACTTATATCGCTTTAAGAACTTTTTACCCAAGAAAACCAAGACTCTGCTGATACAGACTCTAGTCTTACCACTGATTGACTATGCGGATATTTGTTGTACTAACATTAACCAAGGTCGTCTCAACCAATTGGATCGCCTCCTGAATAAATGCATTCGTTTCATTTTTAGGCTACGCAAATACGACCACATATCTCAATATCGTCGACATCTTAAATGGCTAACTATACGTCAGCATCGTAACCTACAGATTCTTTGCATGCTTTACTCCATTTTAAATGATCCACTAGCGCCAGAACACCTAAAACCAAGATTTCGTCTTCGGAGTACATCCCATGATCGTAATCTTCGCTCATCTGACGTCCTCTTGCTTTGTGTGCCTGCTCATCGAACTAGCTCTATGTCTGATTCGTTCGTTCTTCAGGCTATTAGACTGGAATGGCCTTCACCTTGACATCATGAATACTCCGAGCAAGTCCACTTTTAAAATGAAAGTTAAAGACCATCTGCTCAAAGTGATCAGCTGATGATTATCCGTTATATTTGTTATACATTATTATCATATTTATTATACTATCATTTTGAATTTTTTGACACTGGGACACTTATATGAATACGTAAATATGTATTGAGAGTTCGTTGTGTATATGTATACTCGTATATGTATGTATGTATGTGTGTGTGTATGTGTATATTTATGTGTATGCTTATGAATATGTATTCCATGCAGTAACTCTGCACCGCTCGCTCGAGTTAATAATTACCAAAGTAACAGAGGACATAATAAGGTTCGAATGAAAGTGTTTAAAGAATGATTACATATTAGAAGGACTGACTTACAAATATGAAATAGACATAGTGTCAGCTGATAGGAATGTCAAGAGTATTCGCATACCCCAGTTAAAGTGTGTGAGGAGATTCATGAGTTTTGAGAAAGCGAAAGGTTTAAATAGATACCGCGACGATTGATGCAGCGTGAAGATATATATGTATGTATAAAAAAAAATAGCAAACTTGTAATAAATTCTCCTCAAAGATTTTCTTTAAAAAGTTAAATACTTTACGCACCCTGCGCCACTGAACCGCTGTTTTAGTGGCACCATCTGCTACAGCATTCAACTGCATAGCGAATCCCAGGCTCGCTTTATAGCCTGACTTGCAAGGGGCCCGCCTGAAATGTAACCCAGCGCAACGTCGCGATGCGCTTCTGCAAACTCTAGCAATAACTACAATTGTCTTTTTGCCGCATAACATATCATGACATATCCGGTGTGCACTAGAGACGCTATAGGCATTGTCGATTAATGTTCGTAGCCACCGACTGTCACTAGGGAGTTCCTACGATACGTAATACTAAAAAGAACAAATCTTCGATTGTCCACCGAGCTCGGTGACCAACCGATCTCGGTTGTCCACTACGAAACGGCAAAGACAGGTAATAGGCCCGCTGGCCGCGAGTCTCGACTTACCGCACTCGTATAGCACGTCACCGGGCGCCGCTTTTCGGGGCGTGTCGAAACCACCATCGACGGTCTATATATTTGTGAAGTTTAGAATGAAACAGTGAACACTTATCAAATCACGGAGTGAACCGATAGTTTTGTTGCGCAAGGCCATCTTTGCCAAGGAAGTCAGACAACTGAAAACGAAAGGTCGCTGTCACATGCAACAAGTCTATTCACGCGGCCGCCGTGTTAAACCGCCAACCTACTAGCATTTAGCAGCAGATTTTAACGGTGAAGGTAGTACGAAAAAAATGGATTTGATTATAAATTTTCTCTTAATTATCGCCCGCTTCTACACGGCCATGCAAATGTATCACACGACCTTTAGTGCAGTAGAATTAGATTATCAATTTACATTAATTGTGGTACTAATGATTTTTGGCACATCGATAGAGTTATGTCTGTGTATGATTACCTTAAATTCGCAACCGGTTTGGAAGTACGGAAAATGGGGAAAATTGAGGAAATCTTGTATTTTTGAATAATTCCAAAACAAAAATTGTGGTACTAGTTGCGAGAATACCACGTGTTTGTAGTACGAATACCTATCTACTCAAGCAATTTGGACTGGTTGCGACATACGGAACATACCTAAATTTAAAAAACTGATTTTTCGTCTTTATCTCCTAGGCAAAATTTGTAGTACTAGTTGCGAACTCATCGGACACATGTTTTAGCTTAATATACTTAGTTTTAAGTTTGCAACCGGTTGCGACCTACGGAACCCTAAGAAAATACTTTTTTCAAAATTCTACTTCCAGCAAAATTAGTGGTCAATATTATTGCTTATATCACATTTATAGGTCGTATTCCAACTGCTTTGTGATCGCAACCTCTGAAACCACTACGGAACATAGTCTATTTTGTAAATTAAATATACGCTTATTACGCATATTTCGAGGGGAATGCGAGCGACGCGGGAGACAGGGTACGGCTCGAGAGACTACGACTCGCCGTGCGGTTCATTCATACATTGTTAAATATTAACGCATTAGGAAGCTATTATTCCAAATTGAAAATAGATGGACGTAGACACAAAAGTCGGAATGGTGGAGTGTTTTCTTTTTATAATTATGAGAAATAGGTAATAATTTTATCTTAACAACTTTTGACAGTAGAAAAAAAATTACACCGATTAGTTTTCGTTAAAAAAAATTGGCAGTCATTAAGGACTGCCGACAGAAGTGAAAACCTAAAATTATGAAATAATGTAAAAAATCATGTACAGTCAGACTGTTATACATTTTCAATTCAAATTACTATTCCTAAATATTTCTACGTATATTTTTCTACCTGAAATTACGTTAGTATTTGCTAATAAACCCTAAATTTGAAATAAAAGTCAGTTTGCATAACTAGGTTTAACTTGAACATCTAAGGCTTTTTTTGCAAAATTTTCAGTCTAAAATTTGTATAATATAAGGTAATAAACAATAACTATGCATTAGTAACCAAATTTCTGAAATTTTTTTATATATATATTTAAAATTGTTATAAAGTTTAATAGATTTTTTAATTTTAATATCCACGAGGAAAATATTATCGAACACATAGAAATTTGTTTTACCACGCTAGTGAAATAACTCATAAGCATAATGCAATGACTATTACAAATTTCTGCTACACTAGAGACGCTATAAGCATTGTCGATAAATGTTCATAGCCACCGACTGTCACTAGGGAGTTCCTACGATACGTAATACTAAAAAGAACAAATCTTCATTTTTACAATAACACTGTCATGTGATCCTATCATACTGCGTATCTCCTCATTGCTTATCCTGTCCGCAAGGGTGACACCGCACATCTTTATAAGAGATCGCATTTCTACTGCATTTATCATACTTTCACTCGATTTCGGGCATATCCAGGCCTCACTACCGTACAATAAAGTTGACACCAACACCGCATTGTGGATGGCCATTTTGGCAGTGTTAGATATATTCACACTATCTACTAATGCGGACAGAGCATACCCATCTTAATACATACATAAATATCTTAATACCGGTAGTATATATAGAAAATAAGCATTATTTCGATATTGAAATTCCCGAACACCGATTTTAACAATCATTTTGGGAATGATAGATGTTTTATAAATAAAAGTACACTTTAAACTAATTCAACAAACGTTAGGAACAAATTAAAAAATATTAGCAATATTCAAACAAGTTATCAAGTAGCTCTAAAATAGTTATATTGTAAACCACTGTGTAGTATACAAAGTAGAATTATAAATTATTTATGCAAAACGTTGTATTTTTATTTAACTTTACTGTTTTCATTTTCTTCAAACTTAATATTAAAATACTCTTCTACTCCAAGAGGTTTCCCAATATAACATGTTTAGTTTGAAGTCTTTCAATACTATCGAAAAGTGATATAAATAATGTTTTTAGTTTCTTAGAAAAAATACTACACACCATATCATAGATATATTGAAAGCAGAAGCAGTTGAAATTAAAGTTGAATTGACTGCAGAACCTCATTCTTGCAATCTGTCAAGAACAAACTCACCATTATTCTTTGTATATTACTTTAATGAAAGTTACATATGACTAATAAAAAACAATTTCAACTATTTAAAAATTCAATAAATAATTATTTTATAAATTATATTTATATCTTATGTAATATATTAAATATTGTTACTTTATTACATATTTGTATATTTCAACAACTGCCCGGCCAAGTGTTCCTGTGGCTTAGTAGTGAATTGTGAGTTATGGTCTTGAATTCATACAAAAATCCCATAGAAAAAGAATTCAGTTCTTCCCGAATTTTCCAATTTCCCAGCCAACTTTTCCAAGTTTTCTTGTCACAAAAACCTTACATGGACTGTTAAGAACATGTAAAAAAGAGTCCAGCCCTTCTCAGGTTTTACGTTTAGCAAATAACAAAATTTAACTTTATTTATATAAAACATAAATTATTATTTATTACATTGAGCTTTTTCCTACACCGCCTGTGAAGGCGCGTTTTTTTCATTTGTAGGCGTAATCTGCAAGTCTCTATTTAAAATTTAATATACTTAAAAGACTATTTAATACATTTGTACTCGTAATACATATTATACATAAATATATATATAATACACATAATAATATAGAAGAAATATATTGATTAAGAAATAGGTATGTTACAGGTATATAATAGGTACATTAGGTAAAATTAAAAAAAACAGAACATTCTTGCGCCAAAGAATTAGCTTGGCTATTCAAAAAGCTAATACTTCCAGTCTGCTAGGCACTCTAAGCCATAATAAACAATAAGTAATGTCAACTTTTTAAATGGAGAGTTTGAGGTTTATTGTTTAACATAATACTTAAGTTTTAAGTTAGTAAATATTAACATTTAAATGTCTCTGTTACTATTGATTTTACTTTTAGTTAATATAAACGTTATTTGAAAATATTGATGAGTTAATAAAAATAACATAAAATATAATACTATAAATACTATGTTTAAATAAATGAGACAATAATATTTTATTTATATCTACGAACTACGCTTAACTTTGATCCTCGTTTTCTAGTGTCCTCCATAACCATCTGACAAGCCAATCTCTTGTATTGTCTGAAATACTTTTAACCTGTGCAGCACCAGTATGGACCGGCTGATGTAGTTGATCTTGATTAATATCAGAATCAAGCAAGTCTTCTATGGGAGTATATGTGCATTGGCTATATTATGTAACACAATACAAGCATTCACTATTCTGCCAGTTGTTACTGGGTTATAATGATTTGTGTGCTAATAAACATCTCTAACATGATTTTAGTATTCCAATACACCGTTCAATAGTGTTCCTAACTCTACAATGAAGATTGGTGTAATTTTCTTCAGGAGAACCTCTGGAGAATGCTCCTAAAACAGGAGTCATAATGCCAAGGACGTTGAGCAGATCCAAAGTCACCTGAACAGAAGTATAAAACAATGTTTAAATAAATGTTTCTATTTTTGGTAGACAATATTGTGTAGCTGCCAATGATCATTACCTATCCCACCGAGTTACAGAGATGTATATAATATCACAAGCATTTACTCAGATTTTATAATTTATTTACACTTTTATAACAGCTGTATAAAAAACAAATTTACGAATAAATTGGTATTATTCAGTTTTAAATACGCTCACCCAACAACCACCAGTTTTCGCCATATTTATGAAGTTCATCCAAATACGACTTAATTGGTGACTGATTCCATATATAGGAATCATGAGACGCTCCCCCATATGATGCATTACATAATTATTTAAATTGGAATCACAAATCTGAAAACAATATGCAGTTTCAAAAATTGTACCAGCACCGCATTTCTTAAAACTATAAATGTGGTAGTGGTAAAACTTTTGAAAATGCATTTACAACTGGCTTTAGAGCTGGACGAGTCCGCGTCGGCGAGAGATTATAATATGAGATGCGATGATGTTATTGAGGAGTCGGTGGGTGAGGTAGAGTCCGAGAGTGATGCGGTGGTGACGAGACCAATCGGCGTGTGAGATGTTGATGGTACGTTATGTAGCATCTAGTTGACTGACTGCAAGCCGCTGACCTGCCTAGCACTACATGCGCGTTGGTCCCCAGCGTGTGACGCAGATCAGTAGTACGCGTAACTTGCGTGTTGGTGTTCAGGGTGCTTGTGATTGAATGTAGAGACATTTATCGGAGAGATGTGCAGATTAGATTTTACCTCTTTGCGAATGGAATTCTCACACCGGCCTCTTCTTGAGTTTGAGATGGATAACGCACAAGGACGTGCGTTTTGTCAGGGAGGCCGTATTGGTACAAATAATAAAAAGCACACATTTAACTATACTAAGGCAAATCGCGCCTTCTGGTTTGGAACGGATGCGCGCTAACGGAACGGTGGGGGTGGCGCTGGCAGAGCGTAAGACGACGGCGTCCGGGGCACTAGTATTTCTCCAAGAGATCGTTTGCCATTATTAATTTCTAATTGCTAGTAATTGCTAGTGCCTACCTAATAATTGCTAGTAAGTATTTTGTCTTTCTATCTGGGTCTGCACATTTATTTTATCTTAACGTGGTATTTTATCGAGTAGGTCACCTCCTGTCTAGGTTAGGTACCTATTTCTCATAACTGAGTCGCAAGAGCACGAACCGCCCTATGTTTTTACCAACATATACTTATTATACATACATATCTTTACGCTGTGTTACTAACGGGGTAGTCAGAGAGGACGGAGCGCCAAGCTTATTATACATATATACATGATATCGATACGCTACATCCCTAACGGGGTAGTCACATACTTTTGTCGCCTCCTCAAATTCCATCATTCTTCTCACACATTTTCGCCCAGGTATGCGAATACTTTTGACATTTCCGACGGCTAATTAATTGATCTTCGTAAGTTAGTCATGGTCCTCCTTGGCTTATATTATCACTCGCTTTCGCTGTGTAGATTTTCTTCGTAAGTCTTCCATCACTCATTCTATGTGCTCAAACCATTTAAGCATTCCTTTCTTCATTTAACAATAACATTGTCTGTAACCCTGTCCCACTGCGTATCTCTTCATTGCTTATTTTGCCCTAAATGAACTCGATTCACTCGATTTCGGGCATATCCAGGTCTCACTACCGTACAATGAAGTTGGCACCAACACCGGCTTGTGGATGGCCATTTTGGCTGATTTAGATATATTCACGCTGTCTGCTAATGTGGGTAGAGCACCGTACACTTAATTGCCAGCTGCTACATCTCTCCGCATCCAATTCACATCTCATTTCTCGAAAATCTCATCCCTCTCACAACTCATCCCTCGAAAATGTATTAACGTACTGCCCAGATACACAATTTCATTTACTTGTTATAGACATTTCCCATGTACCCATACCTCAGATATCGTCATATTCGCCAAGCCTATTATAATTTTTATTATGAAATTACTATTCCAGCCAAATAGGAAAAACGTAACCCTTACAATTACAACAAATTCACGATATCTGTGGTCCACTGTACCATTGTTTATAATTCTGTAGTTGTTTCACTTGGCACTATTTAAGTCACTATTGTTGGATGTATATAAGAATGGTTATTCGAAAGTGGACTGTATTTGTTATGAGTGTGAGAAGTAGGTCGATCCGTTGCCAAAAGCCAGTGAGCAAGAATCTCTACTAACCTTAAGCTCCACGTAGTCTCCAACGGGAAACCAGCCTTCTTATTGCGTACGGCACAACACGGAGACAGGCTCAATGTGGTGTTTACTTTCACACTCCGAATTGATGAATTGACGAATAACAAGACGATCAGCACGGCTGTCTATGCTTGGTTTGTGTTATTTGCAGCGTAATTGCAAAGCGGAACGTCCGACCTCGCATAAGGCGCGTGGCGTAGTATATGCCGTCGTTGACAGACATGTCACTCAAAGTCAGTGGAGATATTTCGATTTACCCACCAACCATGTTATGGCAAAGATCGAACAACTATACAAGCAACTAATGACTTGCAATGTTCGAACTTTGTTTTTATTCATTTTTATACATATTATAACTTACTGTAATGAGGTATAGATTATTGTACTCACTAGTATGATATATATATATATATATATATAGTATAGTATAGTAGATGCAAAGTACAACGTTTTTATACGATAGAATAGACATGAGATAAGCAACTAACAGAGACTATAATACGATATTAACAGATAACAAAATAAGCAAAGCGATGTACGTGTTATTCGATCATTTCCAACTCTCCCCTTATGAACATCAGTCGAGTTGATTCAAAGTTTAGTTCTTAAAGTTGTTCTAAACTCTAAAGTTACATTTAGCTGATTTGTTAACAAAAGATTTCTTTTGTACACAAATCAGCTTCTATTTTTTCTATTTGCTTACATTCAATGCCTTCAAATGAGCTTCTTTTGTGTACATTCTCTTATAAAATGTAGTTTTATGTCAATGCGATTCGATTTTCTATTTTGTAACAGAGAGATCATGAGGTGAAGAACGATACAAGACGAAGCGGGCCGAGCTTGAGGCAGAGCGGTACTTTGTGAGAAAGTGGAGAGAAGCGGTGAGGGGAAGAAGAGACGCGGAGAGAAGAAGTGGCAATAAAACGAGATGTTTAGACAGCGTGTGCGCATTATGACTGTTGTTAAATATGAACTGTAACGGAAGCACTGATCACTATGAACACGTTATCAATTCTTCATCACAACTATTATGTACTTGACTATTCGACGACTTCTCAACAACTGAACCCACTACAAGCAGGAAATCCAATCTACCCTCGTTCTTGTTACTAAAATGTTACAAAATATCACACGTGGGTACTTTATGTGATTAAAATTAATGTGGAACTAACATATGCTTTATATTATATGAGATGTACACAACCAACACCCGGAAGCTGTAACACTGTATAATTCTGTAAAACATAAGTCTTAATCTACAACAATAAAAAAATAGTTAACTAGTGATTATACCTTAGGTATAATTTTATTTATATATAATAATAATATGTAACGACGAAAGAAATTTTATTTCGTCACAAGAATCTTTTGATGTTACAATCAGAAGCGGGATAAAGGACACAATGAAATGTTTCGTCACGTTAACTAGTGATTATATCTGAGGTAGGTGTTTCATTTCATGTTCATACACGGGCTAATATTTATAATGCCTTAGTAACACTGATTTCAGTAAATATATTTAATAAATGTGTTGATCAAGGTGTGTTTCCTGATTTGACCTGAAGGATAGTAAAATTACATCAATATTTAAATCGGGTTGTAAGTCAGATCCTACAAACTACCGCCCAGTGTCGATTTTGCCAGCGTTGTGTAAAATATTCGAAAAAATAATGCTCGACCAAATACTGGCACATTTTAACATTAGCAGGATATTTCATGATCAACAGTACGGTTTCACGAGAGGGCGGTGAAGAACAAAACCCGGAGCAACCTTGATCAAAACTGTACTAGAGGCTTGGGAGGTGTCACGGGTTGCCATTTGTGTTTTGTGATCTTTCCAAGCTTTTGATTGTGTTTGTCACAAAACATTAATTTATAAGCTGAAATACTGTAGAATGCGTGATGAAAGCTCTCGATCTCGTGATTTAATATCTGGCTGACCGAGAACAAAAAGTGAGTGTAAATGGTAACCCCACTTAGAAGAAAAAAAAAATTAAAGCAATTTAAAAAAAAAGCACTGAAAAGTACGAAATAACTATCCTTCACTAATAAAAACTTAAATACAAAAATAGGTTCATAAATACGATACGAATACCCATATAATTAAATTTGACAGTTATTGAAGTCGGTGCCAAATCAATGTGCAACAACAGAAAATATATTAGTTTAGTAGGGTTAGCACCGACTTCAGTAACTGTCAAGTTTGGTAAGTTCTAAATCTAATTTCATGTACCATTGTCTTCCTGATTGCATTAATCAGATTTTTTGGCGGGAACGGGAGAAGTGAGGTTGTGATTTTATTTAGATTTTAGATTTTTTACATTTTTAGTAGTTTTAAAATACAACAGTGATAGTATATTGTGTTTTAAAGTTCTGTGTAAGTGAAAAGAATCGAGAAGATCTAAATACACATGTGTAGATTAAGTTTTCGCGCTCTTCCAAGAATTCCTAAATGGACAGTGTGCATCATCTGTGCTACGCGTGGTGAGACGTCATTGTAATTGCTACGAAACCGCTACGTGTTTATTGCGCCCGCTTTGCTGCACGGCTACGCTCTCCGCTTCTTTGTAATTTGTGCCTAAGCACCCGCACGCTGTTTATTTATTTCATCTGATCGACTCCAGAATGTCAGTACAGCGAACACCTCCAAGAAAAAAATAAATACGACACAGTCAGAACCAGACATCTCGCTACTGAACAATGAAGATATAAATACTTTTTCTCGGTACAAGCGTCAGCGAACCGAATCTCCTCCCATGTTATCTAAATCTTACAGATTTCTGACTACTCAACTATATAAAATGTATCTAAAACGGGAAATTTTAACGCGAATTAATTACTTCCTCTACCAAAATCAATATTACCTCCAGATTAAGGGAGTCGCAATGGGCAGTCCTGTAGCCCATTACTTGCCAATACCTGGATGGAGCATTTTAAACAGAAGGTTCTCAACTTGGGACTGAAGACCATTCGATTTTGGAAAAGGTACGTGGATGACATTTTCTGTATCATCAAGGGAAGTACGCAGGACGTAGACCAATATATGGAACACCTGAACTCAATTTATCTAAGTATGAGGTTCACATATGAAATGGAAAGTGGTAGGTCACTGACGTTCTTGGATGTTAAGCTAACCGCGAGACAAGATGGAAAGTTATCACACTGTGTATATCGGAAGCGTACACACACAGACAGAGACCTGCACGCTACGTCTCACCACCATCCCAGTCACCTGCAATCCATTATGACATCATTAAAGAACAGAGCGTATAATATATGTGACCAGGAACATCTGTAGGAGGAGCTCGATTATGTTCAGGAGGTACTGGTGAAGAACGGATATCGGGGGAATCGACGACTGCGTAGGGCTACAGAGAGGTACAGATATCTAGAGGTGAGTAGACAACCAGCCTACATACTCTATGTGAAAGATGTAACTGATAAAATTTGATCAGTTTTAAAAAAGTACTCTATCCGCACCATACACACCCCTGGAACAAAGGTGAACAACTTAGTGGGCACATTAAAGGATGTTTTGCTGTTGCAGAGATCAGGAGTCTATAAAATAGATTGTAGCCACGGTAGTTCATACATTGGCCAAACGAAACGCACTATTGCTGAAAGGGTTAAAGAACACATTCCAGCGGTGAAAAACCGGCAAACAACCAAATCAGCGATAGCGGAACATCTGCTCCAATCAGATACCAATCACTGGATTGAGTTTCATCGCCCACAAGTCCTTTTTACTGATCGCCATTTTTATCCAAGAGTAGTGCGTAAAGCGATTGACTTTAAAAGAAATAAAAAAAAATATCGGGAAAACGGGTACAATAATTTATCGACGATGTGGAATCCTGTGATTCAGGGAACAAAACCTCATGTTTCGCATTCGGTTAAACGCGTGGACACTGTGAGTGTTGTGTGTATCTCGAAAACTATTTACATATATGGGGGTCGCACACGTACGCACACACGCACGCACACACCCACGCACACACGCACGCACACACGCACGCACACACGCACACACACACACGAACACACACGCACACACACACACACATGCATGCACACATGCACGCACGCTCGGACTCACGCATGCACGCACGCACGCACGCACGGACGCACGCACGTACGCATGCACACACGCACACTCTCTTTCACATACACATATATATTGTTTTCAAAATTTCCGTTCACTGGTCCCAAAGATTGTAATGTTTTTGTTTCCTTCCTACGGTAGAATACTGACACTCCAGTCACAGGTTTTATATAAGCCTAGTTTGGGAGTCAGGCTCTCATTGTATTAGTTATTATTTGTACAATCTTATTAAGTATGTACCTATTATAACAAATTGTTAACAAACCATTTATTCAATAAATTCATTCTTTCATTCATTCATTCAATCAATATAACGCCTTTTGTAATTTACATACTTTTTCACCATGTATACTTCTAATGTCTTCCAGCATTTGTTAAGCTTTATTGTATAAAGATAAATCTTTGTTTAAACTTTATTTTAACATAATCTCAGTACTATATTTTATTAGATATTCCTTAAAATTATAATTTTATTAAATAATGCATTACTATTTTGGAAGAAATAATGTAATAAGTAACACATTTTTTTAAAGTAACATTGAACTTGACAATAACATGAAGACAATAACATTGAAACTCAATAACGCTTGCGAATGATACATCTTGTGAGACTAACAAGCGATTTAGATATTTATTACACCAAACTTCGAAAACGAAACAACATAGAAGTTAGGGTATAATATTTCACGCTCGTTCCAAGTTACTGCATATCTTCTTACCTGGTTCATTAAACCTTTCGTTTACTGAATAGTATTCAGTAACCGAATATACATTTATCTAGGAGATTTCAAAATTTAACTACCGTAGCTTACTTTAATTAGTTTTATATAACTACCGCAGCTTAGCTACAAACAATAAGTAAAATAATTATTGCTTGATTTAGAAATGGAGATTATTATTATTCGTATCGTTCTTCCAATAGTCAAACAGCATACGGCTTAGTGACCAGTTATCCACATATAAGAATTGCTCTTCATCTAACATTGACGCTACCTGTACATAACTTTTGTCAGCTGCTGTAAAAGTTCTCTCAACAAATATTAAATTATCAAAAAACTTTTTACGATCGCAGATATGTTAGGAACGTTTAAGTAATCTAGATATACTATGGTGAATATGACGCAAAAAATATTGATGTAGACCATGTGATTGACTAATTCATGGCAAAAAAGCTAAAAAATAACTTTTTTATCATATTCTCGGATCTCAGTATTTTTATTTGTAAAGTTTAAATGTAAAATTAAATATGAACGGAGTGATATACAAAAGAATCATAAATATAGATAAACCTTGTAATGAGTTAGAATTATTTGGTGTATTTTCGAAGTGCAAGCTCCAATACCAGCGAAATTTAAATGAGACCGCCTCGGAAGTTTACCCTTTCAAACAAAAAAAGAATTTTAAAATTGGTCCACAATTGACGAAGTTTTCGGCGAACATACATAAAGAAAACACATACGGATGAACATAAAACCTCTTCTATTTGAAATCGGTTAAAAACCAGATTTGGTGTATCAAGGAGAAAAACGACAGATAAAGTGTGAATGTGAAATAGATATTGTCTTTACCGAGCGAAGAAATGAAAAGTTTATTTTCATAATTAATCACATCCGCAATATTGATTATTAGATTCGACCAATTTTACAAGCTTTACGAAGAAATAACGTGATGTAAAATTTATGGACAACAATATCCTACATATATTACATCTAAAATATTATCCTTCTTTTCATGTTCCTCATAGGCGAGTAAAAATAATTTATTTTAATGGGGCGATGAAATATTATCTTCATTCGAGCCATTATTTTCACGAACCCTGGCTAAACAAAACAATCTAAGGCGTCTACGGTGCACAAGCAATGCAGTAATAAGGATAGTTTTAGAATCATGTGTATTTACTCAGGCACGCGGGATTGCTCGCATGCGAATTTTGTCCATGACAGTCTGCACCACGCGTGCAGTTAAGTATAAATAGGCACGTGTATGAAAGGATGTAACACAAGTGCTAAGTAGGAAAAGTAATGTCACCTGCATGGGGATAATAAGGGCTTTATGTAATGATAAGTAATAATACATATGGTTGAGTATAAAACGAAACACAGTTGCAAAAAATAAAGTTTTATAGAAGGTATCAAGACGTAGCTATATATATACCAACCTGCAAACATATACTCGTATATGTTGGTACATGTACTGCCTACATTGTTCATGGCGTGACGATAATGCAGTGCCGTAACTAGCCTAGCCCAGTTTGAGATTGTATTTAAGCTATTATTACCATGCATGATACAAAACTTGGTCCTGGTAATTTTTGCGCCCCTCTCACCATAGAGGGGCGCAGACCTCTGCGCCCTGTGCTTGGGCACCGTTACACCGCCTTAATTACGGCACTGCGATAATGATTAATATAATCTAAAACTTACGTCATTTCTTAACTCCTTTCTTTTGTAGAAAAAAAAGTGTATTCAAAACACATTCTATAATTGAACCAAAAGCGTCTGTGAGACGTTATTTTCAATGTTTTTCATAGAATGAAATGTAATCGCCGTGAATGATCGATAGCAAAAGTCGGGATGGCGTCGCGTCGCAGCGAAATTCGAGTCATTTTTGTGTCTGTCTTGAATAAAAATTAAAAACCCATGAAAAGTATTGCCGTATGATGCTGGTAGTCAGAGAGAGACAATTTTTATTCAAGATTTAACAACCGAATAAACGTTTGGAAAATTAATTTTAGATTTTTTTATCTTTAAAGAACATAATATAAAAATTACAAACATTAAAAATATACTTTGAATTTTTTATTTTAAAAAATAAAAAATTGGCGTATGGCACATGACTAACAATAATAAAAATGTCTGGCAATGAAAAATTTATGTCTGGTAGGTAGGTATCTGAAGGTAAATATTGGAAAATTATGTCTTTAGAAATTGTTTAAAAATCCAAAAGTATTACCTGTGCAGGTAGGATGTGCGCAATAATCAACGCAACCACTATCGGCAGCCAGCTCGCCCAGATTCTAACCGAAAGAGTAAGAAGGACAACATATCAGAAAATCAGCTGACCTAAAAATAAAATATTTTTTTATAGTATTAAATATCAATATTAAAATTTGAAAAAGCCCTATGCCAGTAAAAATTAAAACCGAAGTCAAGTCAAGCTGCCTTTTACCGTGCCTAACTTATGCTTGTCAGACCTGGAAGTACACAACTAAAATAAGGAAAAAATGACCACCTGTCAAAGAGTCTAACGAAGCATGCTATACAAAAATCAAGAAAATTAAAAAAATACGATATACAAAAATAAGAAGTATATCTAAAGCTATTGATGCTCTAAGCTATGCCCAAAAACTAAAATGGAGATGAGCGGGACATGTAGCGAGACGACTAACAGACGTACGATGGACCAAAAGAGTGACATTGTAGAGGCGCAAATGGGAATGGCTACAGAGGAAGACCACTTACGAGATGGGCGGATGATATAAGCAAAATGCTTGGTCCGGACTGTATGCAAACAGCCCAAGATAGAAAAAACTAGGTTTCTATGGATGAGGCCTTCACCGGCGGAGGGGTTTTTGCAAATTAATCAAATCATTAATTAAGATGTAAATTATCCGAAGCGTACAAACGTTCATGTAGAAAGAACATCTTCGTTAGTGGATATCGCATTTTCCGTCATGTGTAACGTTGGTAGTATTTGTCATGTGCCTCTTGAGTATCTTCCGAGAGTTACTCAAAGGGCAACACAGATTAGTAACGAATTGCACTTCCACGATAAATTAATACCATCCTCGATGGCATATACTTAGTACCACAAAATCATAAATGTATCAATGTAACTATTAACCAAAAGACATTGATATAATACATAATATAAAATCTCTTTATCAATTTTTCATCCATACAAGTACTTTCGGCTGTAGGTACGGCTATAGTTTTGAAAAAATCTTCTAGCTGTATTGCGATAACTACCATTGCCGCTATCTTTATTAAGTTTATCGGTATTTAAAACAAGTTTTCTCTGATTTCATTGACGTAAGTCTTCCTTTTCTCCAAAAATCTCCGTTTTCCTTTGTTGTGGCAGACCACTTTGAATAACCTTATATAATAAAGGTATCAATGCCATAAATCTGGTTCAACTATACTAAGTTGAGACAAGCCACACTGAATAAACATAACTTCACGCTGTATCCCCAACGGGGTAGTCAGAGAGGACGGAGCGCCTGGAGTCGCGGTCCTTACACACCTCTTTCGCTTCCTCGAATCTCATCATTCTCCTGACACATTTTCGCGAGTGCTTTTGACATTTCCGTCTGCTAACACTCTGGCTATTTGATCTTCATAAGTCAGCCTTGGTCTTCCTTGGCTTCTTTTACCACTCACTTTCGCTCTGTATATTTTCTTCGTCAGTTTTTCATCACTCATTCTTTCCATGTGCCCGAACCATCTAAACATTCCTTTCTTCATTTTTACAATAACACTGTTGTGCAACCCTGTTATACTGCGTATCTCATCATTGCTTATCTTGTCAGCAAGCGTGACACCGCACATATTTCTGAGAGACCGCATCTCCACAACATTTAACATACTTTCACTCGATTTTGGGCATATCCAGGCCTCACTACCGTACAACAAAGTTGACACCAACACCGCATTGTGGATGGCCATTTTGGCAGTGTTAGATATATTCACACTACCCACTAATGCGGACAGAGCACCGTTCACTTTATTGCCAGCTGCTACCCGTCTCTCCACATCCAACTCACATCTTCCATCCCTCGAAAACGCACTCCCCAGGTACACAATTTCATTCACCTGTTCTAGACATTTTCCATTTACACAAATCACACATTTCGTTTGTACCGCTTCTCTTTCAAACACCAGAACCTTAGTTTTGTTCACATTCATTTTCAATCCTTTTACTTCACAATCTTCTTTCATGCACGTGACTAGTGTCTGCAACTCTGCTTCTGATGGTGCTATTAGCACAGCATCGTCAGCGTACAATAGGCACTTTACCACTGTGTCACCACATCCCATACCACTCATATTACTTTTCAATCTCTGGAGGCAACTGTCCAAATACAGCACGAATAGCCAGGCAGACATCACGCAGCCCTGTCTGACACCAGAACAGACTTCAAACCAGGGCGACATGTCACCGTCTATCCTTACACAGGCTCTGTGGTCTCGATATAATGGCCTCACATCCTGCAGTAAGGAGCCCTCCACGCCATATTCAGGCAAAAGACTCCACAAATTCTTAACTGAATAACACTCATTAACTGATTACAGTCTTAATTATCTAAATTGTTTATATCTTTTGACTTTACATCACTGGTAAAAATGGTACATGCAGCAGTTGAAAAGGTATCCGAAAGAATTAAGTTCTCCGTCAACAATCATTACTGGTTGAACAAAATAATTCATGGTCGATTTCGACAACATCTATTGATTTGTATTTATTAGAGCGTCGACTTTATCAATTGTACTTTCAGTTTTCTTAGCCAAATTCTCTAAGCGATCTCTAACTGAGAAATTATGTATTGTTAATTATATACTCGCAATAATTTTTGCTATATTTTCATCCAATGATTTGACGAAATTATCTCATACAGATATAGCTTGTGACAGCCGAAACGTAATTATCACTTTCGATCAAAGTAAACCATATATCGTGTCTGGTACAGGTTAATTGGCTCATTGTAGATCACACTTTTGGTAATAAGGAAAACGAATAAATCACTGTACTCGCTACAAGAATGCGTAATTTTTAGCAAATCGTTGACGCGTGGAACACATACAACACATGTCAATTTTGAGAACTTTTCGAAGGAAATTAATTAACATTCGAGACCAAACGATTTGATATTGTTGTTTTGTTACTTATCTACGTTGCCTAGATAGAGTACTTTTATTAGAATTGCAAATTTTTTATATCAATAACAAACTTCTTTTTATTTCTATTCTGTTTTTCAATTTAGTTATTTAGCGGTCCCTCGACGCGATCACGCTTGAATCACAAAATATTTCAAATTAATAATTTAAATATTAAAGTTAAAGGACCAGTCCCAGAAATTTTATTTTTTAAAGACTGTTGTAAACTTAGGCAAAAAAACTTTTGAAAAAGGCCAGGCTAATGTGGCTTTGAGTCGCGTGAAAAGTTTACAAGGTGTTGCAATTTGTGAATTGATCAAAAAAAACTATTGAATTGTCTTCGTGACAAATCAGTATTGGAACAATTGCAAAGAATAAGAAATTAAAACGAAGCTTTATCTCGATAATATTTAGTTTTTATGCACTTAGTCATAATTTTCAGGTATGTATGTCAAAAAGTTAACCCAATTTAATAATATAGAAATTGGTTTTTTATTTACATTTTCAATTTAATTTTTATTCAAGAGCGTACTAGTGTGGTGGATATCCTGACTACAGCATCAGCTCATCGTGTTGCCACCATTGCATTGTATATAGAATCAAAAATACTGATCAAAAACTAATCTAAACACGACATATCTGCTATTATTTTTTCAAAAGTGTATTAGTGTGCTAGTTATCCTGGCTACAGCATCAGACCAAGAATTTCATAATCTTGCATAGTTATGTAGCATACATGTGTTTCAAATTTTATGTCACACATATGTTGCACCTAGCGGCGGGAAAGGAGGGAGGAGTGCAGAATAACTGCGTGGAATGTGAGAGGTGGGATTGAAGAGAAGATGAATGAAATGATTGATATTATGGAAGAAAGAAGATTGGATATGTATGTTTGAGTGAAACCAAGCGAAAGGGCAGTGAACATGTCGACTTGCCTGGAGGGAGCATCACTTTGTGGTCAGGTGTACCACAAGAAGAAAGGGAATGCCAGGGGGTAAGCAGGTCACTGTCCTCTCGTTTGGTTAACTGTGTAACTGAGTATAAGTGTGTAAACCCGAGACTGCTCTGGGTGCGTCTCAAGACAGGGTTGACGAGGTTATTTGTTTTAGTGGTGTATGCCCCAGTGTCCTCTGTCGGCTTGGGCGAGCTAGAGCAGTTTTGTGAGAATGTTAGGGAAGTTCTAGAGACGGTTGAAGAGAATGAGAGAATTATAGTGTGTGGAGACATGAATGGATGGGTTGGGACACCTCGAACAGGATTTGAGTCTGTCCTAGGCAAGTATGGAGATAAGAGAGTGAATGATTCTGGTAGGATTGTGTTAGGACTGTGTATGGAAAAGGATCTTTTTGTTGCTAATACCTTATTTAAGCACAAAAGGATTCATCAGTACACGTGGGAAAAGAAGGATGAAAAAAGTATGATTGATTTATTCCTGGTGGACAGCCGGCTAAAAAAGCAGGTTATGGACACTAGAGCACACAGAGGAGCCGATCTGGGATCTGACCACTTTCTAGTGGTAACTAGAATAAGGGGTCTGTTTGCGGCATGGCGACATCGAGTAGTGTCCAAGCCTGCAGCGGTTTGTCGCATTAAAAGCTGGAAACTCCAAGATGCGACCACCAGGAATGAATATGAAAGGGTATTTATCCGGTAAGCTTGATGATAGATTGAAAGTGATGTGCGAGGATGTTGAAGAATGCTGGCAGAACCTTAGAGATAGTATGATTGAGGCTGCAAAAGAAGTGTGTGGAATAAATAAGATTGGGAACGGCAAAAAGCGTGATGTGTGGTGGGATGAAGCGGTGAAAGTGGCTGTGTATAAGAAAAAGAAAGCACGGCGAGACTACCTTGCTACTAATGACTGTGGTATGAAAAATTTGATGAAAGACAGGTATAAGCTGCAGAAAGCAGAAACGAAGGCACTAGTGAAAGAGAAGCGTGAAAGGTGTAGGATGTTAGACGAAAACAAGATGTCGGACAACTTCGAGGAAAATTCCAAGTTATTTTGGAAAGAAGTACGTAAGTACCGAAGTCATTAAAGCAGATTTCAGAAATTTACCAATAGTTAGTGTCGACATGGTTGTAACTTTTTCGTCGACAATGCGGAGTTTTTAACCGACTTCAAAAAAAGGAGGAGGTTCTATGTTCGTCTGTGTGCGTGATTTTTTTATTTTTTTTTATTTATGTTCACCGATAACTTCGTCGATTGTGGACAGATTTTGAATTTCTTTTTTTGTTTGTAAGGGTACCTTCTCAAAATTCTTAGGTGCTCCCATTTCAATTTTACCGGTATTGGAGTTTCGACTTCGAAGATACACCAAATAATACGAAATAACTCGACCTGGTTACCTTTATTTATATTAATGATTCTCTTGTATATCGTTGCGCTCTAGTATTAGAAAGGCCAAGGTCACTAAAAAGGGAGAAATAAATAAATGTTAAAAAAAAAATGAAACCGCCTTCAAAAAAAACACGAAAAGTACAAAATAACTTTTCTTTATTAATCAAAACTCAAATATAATAAAAAAAACTTTATAAGTTCGATACACATACCTATTATATATACATATACCTATAATATATACTATAATTAATTTTTACAGTTATTGAAGTCGGTGCCAAAACAATGTGCAACAACAGTAAAATTAGTTTGGTAGGCTTGGTGCCGACTTGAGTAACTGACAAATTTAATTATGTAGGTATCTGTATCGTACTTATAAAGTTACTTTTATTGTACTTGAGTTTTGATTAGTAAAGGAAAGTTATACTTTACAGTTGTACTTTACAGTATTTTTTTTAAGGTGGTTTATCAAGTGTGGAAATTAAGGCGAATAAACTACTACGGTGCGGTACTTTTGCGTGGTAGAGCCATGCTACATTGCAGCACGAATCGGGCCGTATCGTCAGGTGAAATACCACCCTCTCACAGAATGTTGGCGTGAAATAACAGCATCTATTGCTGTTGTGTTTCGTTTGGTGAGTGCGAGTGTCGGTGGGCCATCTTCCCTCTCCACCTCCTTACTTTAAACGCCGGCAACGCGCCCGTGATTCCCGAGCGGTGATCACTTTCCGTGTTATTGTGTTACAGCCAATATAAATAAAACTGAAGACTTGAGAAACGTTGAGAAACGTCTTTGTTGAAATAGATGGACACATGGCACAAAATACGAATCGTAGCTTTTTTTGCACGGCTTTGGTGGCGTTATTATGACTATCATGTTAATGGATAGTCAATTTTAAACAGTTTACAATACTCGGACCAAGAGACGTAATGGACGGTCATATAGTCAGATAGTCATAATAAATTGCCGGTCTTACCACCGCGTGTCAAACGAATGTTCCTGTCTCTTTCTGTCTCATTGAGTGTAACCACGATTAAAACAGTTGGCTGTAGTAAGTATGGCAACCTCGCACTCTCAGCGTATTTCATGTCAGCTTATGAGTTGGTCATGAAATATTTATTTGCAAAGTACTCGTAAATCTTTCAATTCAAAAAACAAAATTATGTCATGTTCGGCTGTGTATCGTTGTACTGTGACCTTCCTTAGTCACGCACATTAGTAAAAATTTAGAAAGTCGGTCAACAAAAAAACGTCACTTTAAGAACACGATTTTAAAGCAAATGCTCCGTCCATTGTGATATTTGGTCCGAGTTGCAGTACCTAGATGCAAAAAAAATATCTTTAAAGTTGAAAGTAATGCAAAAATATGAAAGCCAGCGACAAATAAGTATGACAGTAACAGACAGGAGTGACGCCACCGGAACAGTAGATCCGTTTTCGCGAGCAAATTTAAACCGACAGATATATAGACCGACCGCACTTTTTGCGATAATATAAGTGCTTTGATTTTTTTATATACTTGTGGTCTATTCTACATGGAATATTTCAAAATGAAAGCAAACATAAAAATAGCGCATGTTCCCTATTATATGCATCATCATTTAACACAAACAATTTGCAATTTAATATCATTGGATACATGTTTACAATGTTGCCTTCCTGACCTTGATCAAGTGACAATATACCCTTTGACCTATCTTTCTTTACATTCATACCCAAACAATTTTTAATAGGTCCAAGATTTTTAACGTTTTGTTTAGAACATCCCTTACATACCTTACATACATAAAAATTGTCTACATAAAGAGCAATTATCACTATGTCATTATTATTAAATATTTTAACATACACGCATGGCCCACGTTTACTTTGGTGATAATTATTTTTAATCGACAAGTCATGAACTTCGTAATTCCACGTTTTAATATCCTGTTTGAGACCATATAAACTTTTTAATAACAGGCAATTTTTCCACTGTTATCGTCAAAACTTACATATAAATAGTTTTACTTAAATCGCCATTACAGAAAGCATTTGTGACATCAATACGATCTATGTCCATATACATTTAATTAGCTAAAGAAAATAATATTCTTATTGTCGAATGTCTCACAACAGGAGAAAAAGTATCACAATAATCTATACCTTTTTTTTGACTAAAACTACGAGCAACTAAACGAGCTTTAAACTTATCAAAATCACAAGAGCACCATTTTCATAGAATTTAACCAATTATCACTAGAGGATTAAGAGATTGCCTCATCATATCTTTGTGGCTCATCAATTGAAGTTCCTTATTGACCTAACATTGAAAAATAATAATCAGCATACCGTTTCAGTGGTATATTACAAGTGAAATCTGAATAAGTGCCTCAGGACATCCGCGCATATACGATGAATTAGAACAAAACAACTCTTCTCTGGCACTATCACCACCAACAGGAGACGTAAAACTCTGGTCAGTTTCACAAGTGATTTCACTTGCACTGATATCTCTCGCTGAAATTTCAGAAACATTAATATTATTAAACTTATTACCACATTGAGAAGTATTACTATTAAAATCGTCGCTCATAATATCATCTAACCGACTATAAGACTGATTTATTTTGACATTGCATTCATTTAATTCCACATTGTTATTATAAGTCGAATTTATAAAATATTCTTTATTATTATAAAATTCATTATTATTAGTCAACATATTACAAATATTTATTCTCTAAAAACACTACATTTCGAAAAATTATCACTTTCTTGGGGTTCATAGCGTTCATTAGTCTATAACCCATAACAGTTTCACTGTAACCCACGATCAAATATATTTTACTTTTAGGATCTAACTTAGACCTTTTTTTTCTAGCACCAAGGAATATGCGAAGATGGCTTAAGTCTATCTTAGACGAAGTCTAAACCTTTTCAGGGATTGAACCAGACAATGCTGAAGTGGGGCTTTTATATTTCCAATAAACAGCAGTAATTACTACCTCACCTCAATAACGTTTACACAAGCCACTTTCCTGACGCATACGTCGTGCCTTATCCATAATAGTTCTATTAAGGCGCTCACTGACACCATTCTGAGCAGGATATTATGGTACCTTAGTTTGAAGAACAATGGCCTCTTTTCTCAAATACTCTCCGAACTTGTTCTGACCATTGTCAGAACGTAAACATTTATTATAATAGAATAACCAGTCTGTTTTTCAACTAAAGCCTTAAAATTAATAAAACATGGCATTAGCTCAGTCTAAAATTTTAACAATATCCAAAAGATCCTTGAGTAGTCATTTTTAAATGTCAGAAAATAACGCAAATCTCCCCAACTGCATACAGACATATGTCCACATAAATCGTAGTGTACCAGTTCCAACAACTTGGTAGCACGCCTTACGTCTCCCCTCTTGTAAAAGTTGGCTATATCAGTTCCTCAAGACAGGTTATGCAGTTCTTCAAGTTAAACTCGTAATCATTGTCATAAAACATAATGCAGGTATGCAAACCGTCTTTTAAAGCATACATACTCCGTTCACTCAAGTGCTCAAGACGCTTGTGTCAAACGTCAGCAGTTACATCAGCTGCACTCACACCATGCCCCACATGTAGAACCCTGGAGGACTGCATCTGTAAACTAGCCTCAATATAACCTAAGACTACACAATTCAAGACATAATATGTACCTGCTATTATTTTTAATTGCAACACCAATATATTGACCGATACATACCTCTGGCAAAATTGACAGAAAATCCCTTTTCTTATCTAAAAACTTTGTGACTTAAATCAAATCACAAAATAATTTGACGGACATACATTGGATAATACTCGAGCATTATTATAAAAGCAAATATTTAAATCACCCATTCTTTGTCATAACAGCTTTTTATTTTCAATTGAAACTACAGAATTACACTTTCTAAAATTATAAATAATTTTTTTACAGTTGTTTATGTGCGCAGTACAATCAGAATCTATCACCCAATCGTTAATATGCCTAATCAATCGTTATCAAGGTCTGTTCATTTTTATTAAATTTTCTATTTTTCTTGTCGCGCTCTATTTTATAAGATTTTGGTTTAATATGACCTGTTCTTTTACAATAACTACATATAATTGCTTTATTTCTAAGTAAGTTTTCTTTCACTCTACAAGTGCTACTATTTCTACTAAGATATTTTACATTAAAATCACTACATGCACTATTACTACTTTATTATTTTCTAAATTCCTCTTGGAACAATCTAGTGCACACCATTTCACTTGATAAACTACCGGTGATATTTTCTCTCTCGAGATTTGAAACCGAAGTGTCATATTCGACAGGTAAACCGCTCAGTAAGAGTTCTGCAACTTCCGCTTCCGCAAACTTCAATTATTCGCCCAATATCAGCTAGGCTGCTGAACGATCATCATGACAGATTGTATGTAGTCAGTCACATTGCTATGGTAGTTATATTGAGCATGATGCAACGCAGCTTTAGATTAACGTTCGTATGCGTAATGACGGCCGAGTTATTAGCCCCAACAATGTCCTATGCAGCGCCAATATAATTGTTCATGAAATGACGAAAGGCAACTTCAAGCCTTATATCTGTAAGGAAAGGGCAATCTGGGCCCATAACCTATTAAGGTGGAAGTCAGAGATTGTTCGACTCTTCGTGCAGCCTTCCTACAGAATCCGTCGAGTGTGCAAACAACAGGAATTTGTTTGAATAAATAAACTGCTTAATTCTTCTACATAATATATGCAACTAGAATTATTTATATTCTATCACTACAGCACAAACTATTAATATAATTAAATTATTATGCGAACCATGAAAAACACAACGAGCGTAGCTGGAGCCAGAGCGAAAAAGGGAACAGAGAGAAGATGTTGCCACATACAATTACTAAAAATAATTGCCAGTATAAACATATAAAACTACATCAATTATAAGGCATATATACACGTTCCAACAAAGCGTACATATACACACATCAAAAGTGTCTAGGGATCAAGTATATTTTTAACTATAAAAAATTATCCAATTAATATTTATCAAATCTAGTCTTCCAGACTGGCTTCTTACTTTAATTCCTATGTTTAAGTTTAACAACTTATCTGTACTGTAACTGTAAAATTTAATTATATAGGTATGTGTATCGTATTTATAAAGTTATTTTAATTGTACTTGGATTTTGATTAGTAAAGGATAGTTATTTTATACTTTTCAGTGTTTGTTTTGAAGGCGGTTTAATTTTTTTAATAACAATTTTTTATTTCTCCCTTTTGAGTGACCTTGACCTAAATAAATATCTAAAGCAGGTCTGCAATTAACTTCATTCTAATTCCGGAGCGCAACGATATACAAGAGAATCATCAATATAAATAAAGGTTATAACCAGGTCGCGTTATTTAGTGTATCTTCGAAGTCCAAGCTCCAATATCGGTGAAATTTAAATGGAACCACCTCTGAAGTATTACCTACCAAACGTAAAAAGAATTTTCGAAATCGGTTCATAAATGACGGAGTTATGAGGTAAACATAAAAAAAAAACACAGACGAATTGAGAACCTCCTCCTTTTTTTGAAGTCGGTTAAAAAATAACATGAATCATCGGCAAAATTCTGTAGCTGTTAAAACTTTCATTGAAAACTAAAATTATAAACAATCGGCATGTACTCAGATATATATCCATCTATTGGCTGCACTATACATAAAAACAATGTATGTCTCAACAAAGTACGTGAAACTAGAGTTTGAACTTTCCAAAATAGTAAGTGTAACACACACATTATATTTTCTTAATAGTTTATTAATTTTGTAACCAAGCCCTAATTAAAGAGTTATTCACAACTTTTTCTTATCTCGTGAAATATTAAAGTCGTAATACATTATCAATATTGAAGTAGACTTTCGAAAAATGCATTTATGGCATGACTTTCATAGACGTTTCCCTGCAGTGCGATATCGAAAACCGATCGCGTCAACATAGCGACAGCTGAATGATGTAACGTTGAAAAAAAATGGCTAAGGGTGTGTTGAATTTGTATTAATTTAGCATTTCGTAGCAATATCGAACAAAGTAAAAGTTAATTAAGAAAATAAAAAAATTGTAACCACAATATTTTATTATTTTTCATTTTTTGTTTTTCATTTCTGAACTTAGGTCATCAATTAACGTTTTTGTAACAAACAATTTCGTAGGTATAAAGACGAATAAATTGGTTGTGACAAACGGACAGACAGACAGGCGGACAGCTATGACGAAAGGGTTCTGTTTTTGCCAATTTGGCTACGGGATTCTTGAAATGACTTTCTTGCCAGTTTTCCGAGATGATGATACATTTAACGTTCAAAAACACCTAACAAAATGGATAAGTTAAATAAAAATAATTTTATTTCTAATTAATTAATTAATGACTACGTACCTTCCTGTCCCTTTATTTCTTTGGTAAGTACCTATATACGTAGAACATAAGTATTGACTGTTTGGCTATGCTACAAGCTTTTTCAGACTGTTGTTTTCATAATTTAAATTTTTTTTTTTCAAAATAGTGTAACAACTGTCTGTTATCTAATAACACGGCCGCCTTTGAATGTTGTTATAACCAAACATTTGGTAAATCCGACCAGACCTAAAAAATGCTTCCTTGTCCTTGCACCATTAAAGACTATAGAACTAAGTAATGGATTAAGCGTGACATTCAGAAGTACCATTACATTGTTTATAATCACCATGTATTATACTAATGCAAAAAATATCGTTATAACTAGGATTTAGCAAGTATAAAAGGAGGAGCAAACTATGATAACAGTCAGATGAGTCTGCAGACCTCAAAAATGATCGTAAGTAGAAACCCATTTATTAATATTAGTTATTAACGTTTGTTTAAAAAATAAAAATTCGGCATATTTCACGTACAAAAAATATGTAATTGTGATTTTACCCTCTTAATAAACAAGTTATCAAAGTAATGTTTTTTTGTAGTGTATGTATTTATGTGTACCGGTGTCTAGTGCATAACTATCAGAATATCATAATTTTCCATTAGAAATAATGTTGTTTGTTTTTAATTTTGAAAAATCAATTTATTTTCTTCATTGCGTTGTGTATGAATTATCATAGTACTAGGAACAGCTTGTATATATTTATGTATGTATTTAATTATGGCTCATTTTCTTCGCTCTTGTAGTCTAAATGGCTAAACCAATTATAATAGACAAAGTATCTTTTGATTCTTCTTGGTGTTACGAGTGATAGGGGCTATGTAAAATTTGTAAAAAATGTAAAAAAGATAACTACAATTTGGATATAAAAAACTATTAAAATAATTGAGAAACCCGGACTAATAACTAATAAGATAACAAACAAGATTTACTGAAATATCTAATAACACGGGAAATTAACGCGATTACCTTTTATTTTATGATATAAGGTAAGTCTTATATAAACCACTCTACGATGATGTACATGAAATATGGATGACAATCAATACAATCATGTAACTGAGTGACAAAAAAAAATTCCAATGCACATAAGCATGTGGGCTTTAAAAATGTTATACCTTTCAAAGTCATTTTTTATTGAAATCAATAGCTGCTGATTTGTGCCCTTTTAAAGTCGTAAAAAGTGTGTCCACTTCTCTGAATTTTTAACAATGGGGATTAAAATTCTGAAAATTTAAGGTATTAGAACATAAAAAACACTTTCAATAAAAATACTAATTAGCGTGTAACCAAAAGTCAAAAACTGTTATTTAACCTATTAAATAACAGTTTTTGATTTTTGGTTACACGTTATGCGACCGCAGAAATAACTTCGTTTCACATTGTCTTTGAGAAATACTATGAATAAACTCCTTTTTACTACCAACAAAATGAATATTTGCCCACGCATAAATATTTTATTCTTCTCTTCACCCAACGTTCGTTTTGTCCTACAGAGCGAGCACTAGGGCGAGCACGAATCCTATCGAAAAGGTATTCGTATCGTGATCGTCTATCGTAAGCCAAATATATGATATTTAGTACAGCGCCCCTCTAGGTAATAAGAGCTATTTTTGCGAGCGCGAACAACTTTCGCGTCACCTTCGTATCGCAACGTAAAGTGCGTAGACCATTTATATTGAAATCGCGAACACGAACTTTATTTTGACGTACAGTAACGTAAATTTCGATGTTAAACGTACGAATGTTTTTTCCCTGAAAATTTGTTGGTGAAAGAAAATGGGTAATTTATTAACTGAAGATTAACGTTAATTTTTATGTTTATATGTAAGTGTATATGTTTTATATTTACATAAAATGTAAAGGTCATCAAGACACGAAGATATATAGTGTACATTGTTATCTTGCTCTAAGATTAATTGAAGACGAACAAAAAGGAAAACGAGAAATAGTAATACAAGATAATATTATTGTTTTTATTCTTCGAACTTAAATAATTCCCGAACACACATTACAATATTTACGGGTGATCCCGAATATCCAGAGTGACCATGGTTGATGACGCCAACTCCTGATACTCCTGAACGACCTCAGAAGCCAAATTACTAATGGAACCGGCAAAGTTAGGGTTGCAATTGAGAACACATTTGGCAGGTTAAAAAATCGATGGATATGTAATATGTATGCAAATACCGCACACTTCATTACTCAACAGAAAAGTGTGCAAGGATAATAATGGCTTGCTGTGTACTCCATTACTTAACAATACATTTTAATGTGTCTGAACCAAATCAAGATTTTAACGTGAATGCACACGATGAATTATTCCAAATTTTTCAAGAAAATAATTGAGGATGACATAGTACGAGGAATAGGAATAAGAAGTTTGTTAGTGAGCTGAATTCAACGACTTCATACATAAATATAATTTAAAATATTGTTTAAAATTAATATACTACATATTATTCACTATACATATATTTACTATTACAGATTTTAATCCTTACCTGTAACTTAAAATTAAAACTTTCCACAATAAAAGTCCTTGTAACCCTTAATAGCATTTTTATTATTTTGTCAATTTTAAAGTACTTTTAAATGCATGTCTAGTATTTCTTTTATATGTATTTCACTAAAACATTTATAGCCTCGTTCATGAATTCCAACCATTTTCTCTCCAGTGGTTTTTTAAATCTGTAACGGTGATTGGAGCGTTGTACCATCACCATTTTTTTAAAGTCACGCCACAGCTCAAGAGATGTCCATAAAAATTAGTAAAATTGGCAAAAACATTTTTACTGCAAATCGACACAGTTTCATGTATCATTTCATTATATCAGAGGTAGAGAATCTAGACAGCAGGAGTTGGTCAAATTTAATAAAATACTTTTTCATGCAATACAGTATGGGGAAATCCGAATGCATAGAAAATACAAAGGAACCATCTTAGGGGCCATTCGGTCCCTTTTGTGAAAACAATTTTGGCATTATAAATTTTTTGAACAAGCGTGAGTAGTCCATAAAAATTAGTAAAATTGACTATTTTTTAACGCAGATCTACTCAGTTTCACGTAAGTGTCATTTCGTCAGTCATTTAAAAAAAAATATAATATTATTGGTAAATGTTACCTACGTCTGTAGTACATATCTTCACACTATATCCCTAAGGGGGCAGTCAGAAAGGACGGAGCGTCAAGCTTCGTGGTCCTTCTTTCACTTTCTCAAATCGCATCATTCTCCTCACACACCTTCACCTAGATATGCGAGTGCTTTTGACATTCCGTCAGCTAACACTCTGGCAATATTTTAATACCTAAGTATAAATTACTGATACATGAAATTATATTAAATTTATATTAATTATTATGTCCTTACATTTGTCATAAAGATACAAAGGTACGTAAATCTCACCGACTCTGCTAATAATTTCTATTATTTTGATGTAACGAAAAACATTTCGTTACACGTTAATAATCTTAGGTAGGTACGTAAGGTACATATCAGTATTTTTCTTTTACAGTTCAAAGTAGCGTTATTGATCATGTTCGCAGTCATGGTAGTGGATGTATCGGCTCACAGGCAATCGCGGTCTCCAGGTAAGCATATTCGTTTAAGAACTTTGAATTATTAGATTTTGTTCTTGTTCAACGACTGTTCGAAAATTTTAAAATTTAAATGTAATTACAACAATATAGAAGGATTAGTAAAGAATAATTGATAAAGTAATTGAAGCTGTGAAAGACTTACTCTTATTAACGAAGATCAAATAGTACGATCGTTATCTGGGTATTATATTATAATATCATCTAATAACTAATAAGTAGTCTGTAGTTATACTAGCATACTACTAACATACACGTAGTCTACCAACCCAAAGAAATATTATGTCTATCCATCAACCTTGCACTCCTAATTTGACGTTTTTTTTTGGTAATCGTACGACAAACATGTTTATTTTTTTTGCTTATATTCTGATTTTTACATCTTACACATTACAAAACATGTATGAATATTTTTGCAAAGATGCGCATGAGTGGAACCGCTGGGACTAGATATTCACATGTTTCGCCCTTTGATGTACGTACCTATGCTAAAAAACCGGCACAGTGATCGCAAATACGAAATATTTAAATGTTTGTACAAATAGATATTTATAAATAGCCACATAGTTTTAATGAACTTTCGCAAAGATATTACTCTTACACATGTCTGGGGCAGCAGTACTTAATTGTATTCGTTGTAGGCGGTAGACAAATAAAACTGCGAATAAATGGAATACACATGAAACTTTATTACTGGTTTTATATGAAAACTCATCTTCTTCCAGGTGGCGGAGCTTGGAAAGGTAGTAGCAGCTTCGGTAACGGGCCTTCCGTCGGTGTTGCACGCTCTTCGTTTGGCAGCTGGGGTGGATCTAAAGCATCAGGCAGTCGCAGTTTCAGTGGATCTGATTGGGGCGGTTCTGGCTTAGCTAGAAATTCAAACGGCTTCAGTGGGAATGGACATGGATACGGAGAAAGTGCATACAGCTCAGACGGATGGGCAGGTTCGTCTGGCGGTAGCAGATTTAAATCAACCAGTGGTTGGGACTCAGGGCTAGGTCGTTCAAGCGGTGGCTGGCAATCTTCGGGATGGTAACTCATAACGGACGAGTACAGTATGCCCAATAGTTCTCATTACTGATTGTGTATGATATGTTTATATACTAACCCGTTGGGGATACAGCGTGAAGATATGTATATATATATTTATGTTATATCTATTTCATTATATAGGTATTTATTTGTGTACTCACGTATTACTATAAAATCTCGAAAGTAAAAACTTAAAATTTTTCATCATAAAATAATACAAATAATAATGACAATAAACAACATTTTTTTGGCACGCCTTATTACAATTATTTTTTTATTTATTTGGCCTTATTACAATACTTTAAGCGTTGTAGCCAGTTATCGAATAAAACAAATCTAGGAAAAAAGCACAATTAAAAAAAACGCAAAGGAAATAAACGCACAGAAGAAAGCGCAATATTATATAAGCTCACAAGAAATATCTACACGTGGAAAATTGCACACATGGATTAAATCGAACAAGGAAAAAACCTGTCATGTGTAAATGCGCATATAGAAAAAAGCACAATGATGTGCGCTTTTTTCCGAGAATAAAATTAGATTATGTCAAAAAAATTTATGTCAAATTAAATTGTCTAACGTACTCGTATAAAGTGTCTATTTTTATTAAAACTAATTCATTTTTTGTATTTTAAATTCATTTTTATTTTATACCCAATGGAGTTTTCGACAAGCCAGAAAGGCAAGTGAGTTCTCGTTTATAGTAGTTTTGAATACCTTCATTTTCGTACAAGAGATGGAATAGATACCTACATGGAGGTGCCGTGAAAATCGACAAGTTTTAATTGTGCTTTTTTCCGGACACGGAATGTGCATGGAGAAATTCAAACATGCAATTTCTCCATGGAAAATTCCACTGCCAATCTTATGGAATGTTTTCGGGACTCCAAATTATCATGGTGTTTAGAGCATGCCATACTCTCTAAAAGAGACCATAAATCTCCATCTTGCAAACTAAACTAATTTAATCTCCATCTTACAAACTAGGAAAACCTGTATTTTATGAAAGGAGACAGTCTATACATATTCTTCTTATCTTTAGATCTGTTATTTTTCTGTTATACTCATACTACATACATTTTTAGCTTTTACTTTAAATGTTCAATTGCTCGTGCCGATTGTTCATTTGTACTTTAATGATGAAATAAAATTTTAGAAAAGCATTTTATTCGAATGTATTATTTTCCCCAGCGACGTAAAGTCACCACATTCTATTATTATACCTATTTTACAAAATATTATTTATTCTAGGAACTCATTGCGGAGGTATAATTGTTTATTGTCTCATTGTACACGAAATGGGTGGAGAATGCTCATTAGCACTTTCCAGTTTTCCTTCTAATTATTAACAGCGTAATAGTACAGCAGTCCGTAAATGTATGCCAGAGTAATTCTTAAAAAAACGAAAAATGATGAAGGAATTGTACAACCCATTTACTTCATATTTTATACTGCATTATTCACATAAAAAAAGTTACCAAAAATAATATATATGTTATTACTATTAGTCAGTTACAAAACTAACTTAAATTGTCTGTGAAAAATGAAAACAATGTGAAGCTCTATATTCTAATAGCTTTTATAACTAACTTTGCTGGCTGAAAAGGTCAATTGAATAGCTATTCTATAATCCTATTATAAACAGTAAATGTGATGTTAAAAAAACCATTTCGCGATGGCAGGCAATTTATTACAGCTATTATTTTTAACGTGAAGGGGTCTAAACTATAAACTGATAAACTGATGTTATGTAGTACAGAAGTGGAGGGATATCATTTGGTCGCTGTCTTAAAAATAAGGATGTAATCAATTTTTTCAATACATCTCAGACACTAACACGGTAGGCATACCTACCACATAAATGTTTGTTGTAGCGTTCATCAACAAGTTAAGACAAAAATAAAGACGTCAAAAATATCTGTATTATTAGTATCAAGTTCAATTTCCTTTTCAGCTGAAAGGTTTAATGTTACATACATATATCTTCACCCTGTTTTCCTAACGGGGTAGTCATAGAGGATGGAGCGCCAAGCGTCGCGTTCCTTACATATTTCTTTCGCTTCCTCAAATCTCATCATTCTGCTTACACATTTTCGCCTAAGTCGGCTAACACTATGGCTCTTTGATCTTAATAAGTCAGCCTCGGTCTTCTATGGCTTTTTTTACCACTCACTTTCGCTTTGTAAATTTTCTTCGTCAGTCTTTCATTACTCATTCTTTCTATGTGCCTGAAGCATCTAAGCATTCCTTTCTTCATTTTTACAATAACAATGTCGTGAAACCCTGTCATACTGCATATCTCTTCATTGCTCGTTTTATCCGCAAGGGCGACACCGCGCATATTTCTAAGAAATCGCATTTCTACTGCATTTATCTTACTTTCACTCGATTTCGGGCATATCCAGGCTTCACCACCGTACAATAAAGTTGGAATTAATACCGCATTGTGTATAGCATTTTGGCTGAGTTAGATATATTCACACTGCCTACTGATGAGGACAGAGCACCGCTCACATTATTGTCCATCCAATATTTCACACTTTGTCTGTACATCTTCCCTTTCAAACACCAGAACCTTAGTTTTGTTCACATTCATATTCAATCCTTTCACTTCACAGTCTTCTTTCATGCACGTAACTAGTGTCTGAAACTCCGCTTCCATCAAATATCATACCACTCGTACTACCTTTTAATGACTGGAGACAACTGTCCAAATACAGCACGAATAGCCAGGCAGACATCACGCAGCCCTGTCTGATGCCTGAACAGACTTCGGTTTAATAATAACTGGTTATAATAATTAAACACAATCATTATCTAGTTGTTCTCTATATCTATGTATTTTATTGACAATATTTCCAATCAAGGCCTCATACCTACTAATAAGTTCTTAAGCATGTATAATTAGTTGTTCTTTAAACTTTAAAACCTTTTTTTTATTTGCTTATCTTCAAAAACAACATAACTAAATTCTTTTTACTGTTTTGATAAATGGAATGTGAAAAAAGAAGTGCTTGAGACGGACTTTTTCTTATTTTACTGAAATTAATAATGGCAGACTACAATAATGAATGAAAATGTAACTTATTAGAAATGTAACAGCTGCTTATGTATTATACGGTTTTAACATGATCTATTATCGAGGTTTTATTTGCAAACACTAGGTACTACTGAAGCGGTTAACCGTGGATCTTTTTAAATTTTATAATACAATTTTGTTAAAATAGTCAACGAAGTAAATAATTTGCACAGATTACTAAATGCATGTTGTTTAAACAAAGTGTTACCTACCTACTGTATTACGTAATAATATTCGAATTCAATTTTTAGATGTAAATATTATTAGTAATAATAACGTTGTGTAATTAAACACCGACATAATTAAGATAACTGTAACTGGAAGGAAGAAATTTAATTTGATATATTGTATTATGAGATACTTAAATTTCTGTATCAGCAAAAACAGTATGCAATAACAATTTTAAATTTATTAATACGAACATCATAAAACGGAGCTCTAAATAAGAATGAATAATAATGATTTGGTAACAATTATTAAACCAAAAATGTTTAAAATTGGACTGTGGTGCGGAGATGTTAATTGCAAATGGTTAGTTATTGCCATCATCTGTTTCATGACCACTAACATCACTCAGATAATAAAGCTTATCATGGCAAGAGACGAAGCATACAAGTTATTCGAATGTTTTAGTATTTTTTCCTTTTGTGGCATGGGAATGCTTAAACTTATATCCCTATGTATCTATCACCGTCGTTGGGAATGCCTTCTTACAAATATCACTATTTTAGAAGATAAACAGATACGAAGTAACGATGGGTTTAATTACGAAACGAGTTATGAAGAACATGACAAACTTTTTTTCTCTAAATACGTTAAATATTATTCTAAAAGATTTAAACTCTTTGCAACGTTATTATCAAGGCTCTATTATTGTACAATGATAATATTTATCATTACACCTTTTGCTGAATATATTTTCCGCAAATTTTACTCGACTGATGTTCAAGATTATCCACATATTTTACCCGGTTGGACACCAATCGACAATATTAATATTCTCGGCTATTTTTTTACAATTATATTTGAAGTCATAGGTGCAGTGTACTGTGTTTTCGTCCATATTGCCTTTGATGTTACGGTGGTTGGTATAACAATATTCGCTTGTGGCCAATTTTCATTATTGCGAAGTTACAGTGAGCTTATCGGAAAGAATAATGAAGTGATTTTATCTTTTGACGAACGTGCCCGTTACATGATCATGAAATGTCATCATACTCATATCATAGTTCTCAAGTATGTGCTTTTATTTTCTTTATTTAGTATTAATATTTTATTAATAGTTGCAAAGTACTACACAAGCTGCACAAGCACTAATGGCCAAATAGTAATTAACATTTATAACTTAACATCTACAAGTCTAGTAAATATGTTTTATCGACACCAGTTTTATCCACATCATTGACAGTCTAAATTATTTAGGTGCTCCGTAGGGTCTATTAAGAATAATGTATTATTTTATATCTATTTTCAATAAAATACTGCAAACCTTCTTATTTTATACTCTACGGGATCCACCCCGGCTTAGTACCCACAGGGACTTCATTACGAAATATTAATCATTCTCTACTTCTATAGACCATATGTGAATGAGTTATACATTTAAACCTTCTTTGTTTATATGTTCTAAATGGTGAAAACATCATTCAATTCCCCTTAGAAGTTTAGAACTTAATATCCCTAAGCGAATACACAGACAAACGCAGATTGCGACTTTGTATACTATTTACAAAAAAACATCATACACGAATTAGTGTCTAAAGTCCGTTTCAGTCCAATTTGCCAAAAAGGTAAACAAAATTTAATTAAAATGTACAAAATAGTGTTTGACATAGATTACTTACTACAAATACATTAATTGTATCCGGCATCGAATTGCTATGGCTCGGCAGGTACATTAAGTACATTAATTCTCGTTATATGAAAACACGCACGTTGCAATTCGAAAGTAACCTACATACCTACACACATATCTTTACGCCGTATCCCTAACGGGCTAGTCAGAGAAGAGGACGGAGCGCCAAACGTCACGGTCCTTATATATTTATTTCATTCCTCAAATCAAATCATTCTCCTCTCTCCTCTTCGAATGTAACGTTGTGTCAAAAATTCGAATCGATCTGTGAAGAACTTCCGGAGATCTAATTACTAAATAAATGAACACTCGCCGTTGGAAGGCGCAAAAAAAAACAAATTTAGAAATTATAAATTAATAAACTAAAATTACAACGTAATTTAATTCTAATTTGCAAGTAAATGATATTGGCTATAGATTCGATGTTAGAGTCAAAAAGCCCCGGCAGTAATTGTGTGTTCAGTTTTATTCAGTCGACGCGTGTGTCGCTAAATGCGGACTCGGCGGCACGTGCGAAATACATGTGTTGCAATGATGACACTCGTAAGTAGATCGTCGCAGCATAGGCAAGATGCAGCAGGAGGACTCATATAATATCTCCCTTCAGAAGATCAGCATCTGTTTAAGAACTTTTGTTGAGAATAGTGCTGAGAAAGATGGTTGTGCTTGAGTAGGTGTTTTCTTATCTTTAATTTCAATATACGTATCATGATTAATATCTATTGACTGTGTCGATTTGGTTGCCTGACGATTGCTCTTTTTGTAATGTTGTCGAATAGTGAATATAATGCTCAGTACACCTGCACCTGATAAGATTATGTACGTAGGAATCGTTGTATGGAATATACTGTCGATTTGCAGCTATCTGGAACTAACTGGTGATTCTGGGGCTATCTCAGCGTCAGCAACATGCAATCTTGTAAGATTAATAGAATTTAACTTGATTGTTTTATGCACGGGATGATTCCGTTGTTCGTCTTTGATAGAAAATCTTTCTTCTTTAAGAATCTAAGAAATAAATCGCGAGCACACGCCAACTAAACCGCATACACGCCAGTCCACCAACTGCGACGCGAATACAGGAGCGGGATGCGAACGAAATGAAAGACTTCTTTTTTCTATCGATGCGAACTTGAGTGTTCTTGCAGGTATCTTCTTGTTTTTGTGTGAGTTTGAGTGTAGGTAGGAAAAAGACGGCGGCGGTGCCACACTTTTTTTTTGTTTCTGAAAGGGGAGAAAATCCCTCAGGACACTCAGCCTCCGACTGAGTAGCGTCGGACGCGAACCGGCTAAAAAAAACCCCCTTTTTGCTGTTAGCCTTAGTGGCTTTTACAGCATCACCGATCGCGTTGGGGCTAGCGCTAAAGGTGCCCCGCCAGATAGTCGACCACCTGAGTGTTCGTCCAGTCGAGGAATACCTCGTATGGAGGGCGGATTTCTGTCTCTCTGTTTCTATATCTGTCTATTTATTACTATCCTATACGCCTGTGACTATTTCTCACATATTTATTAATTTATCCCTAACTTACAGCAGCTATAACTGACATCTACCTACACATAATACTATAATTATTACATACTATCTTTTTATGTTCCTAACTATATATTTTATTGCTATTATCTATTTACATATCGTATCTGTTTACATTTCACGCGCACTATTATGGCATTTCACTCATTATTTCGCGCGTATCGCGAGCACTAACTAATTTCTCGATTCGCGCACTATCGCACTCACTACACGAATATTCGCATTGGTTCTACACGTCGCGAACACTTTCTACATTATCGCTTAAGATTAGTAGGTTCTATGCCAGATGCGCTGATCTGTTTCCAACTGATTTTTAAATACAGACACAAAGTCAACAATTTTCTCTATTTTTGCCTAATTTTTTACCAAAATCGTTATTATATCTGAATTTTGTGTCATCCAATGTTTCATAAGACTCATATGATTATATAATTCTGTAATTATTTTATCATTATTTTCTTGTAAGACCTATTGCTTTATCGTACCTTAAAGCATTTGCATAATTTAAATTTCCATTTATAATTTTATAACGGAACCTAGGCCATCTATGAGACCTCTTTTGACCTGACTTGGTTCAAGAAATTCCAATTGCTGAGATAATTTATCAAGTTTTATACCTACTTAAATATTCGAGATATGATTCATATAAATATAATGTCTTATTGTTAAGATGAAGGATAAGAGTGTTGAATTGGTTTTTAAGCAAGTCCAAATTCGACTGGATATTCTTAAGATTTACAGGCCGTGAAAACGTATAGTAATGGAAAATTATCCTGAAAATGCCTAATTTGAACGGTAGTATGCCTGGTCCAACTTCTAAGTGGTTAAGTATTATCTCGTTCGCTCGTCCTTGGCTCAGAATCAGAAGCAGTATCCTGTAACAAACGTGCACTCTTGAGAAGTCTTTTCAGTCGCGATTTAGCTACGGGGGACCACGTCTTTTTGGTGTAAATGTGTATGGGCAGGTCGGCCATTACCGTGTCATGTGTTTACACACATAGGAGCTAGTTTTTGACGTACTGCATGCGTACATATACTTCTTGATCTAGGCTATACGAAGCTTCCGGCTCTTAATTATATTAATATTTTCAGTGATTTCAGTACGACGGTGGAGAGACGATTCGTTAACAATGTTATACACCTTAATCATTTTATCTCGGTAGTCTTGAATATATTGTTGGAGTAAATGTTCAGATAAATTTTTGTCTAAAGGGTGTCTTGGATTGAAATGCCCCATTAATATGTCTATAGGTTTACATTTGGTAATACTGTGCATAGCATAGAGCATGAGATTGGTAATTGATTCACCGTGACGTTCTAATTTTGATATACGTAAATGTTCCCTTAAGGTGGAGTGTACACGTTCTACCATTCCGTTTTCATTCGAAGTATACGCCAAAATCTTATGGTGTTCAATTTTTTGCAATCTAACAAATTCTAAAAACAACTGGTTAGTGAATTCGGATCTGCGATCTGTTACGACCGTTAAAGGTATTCCATGAAGAGTGACAAACTCTAGTAAGGCCTGTCTACACTAACTGCTGTTGCATCTCGTAAAAGGTTTGTCTAATTACATTTAGAAAAAGCATCTATTATCGTAAAATATTTTTCATTATTCATTATTCAATTCATTTAATCACATAAAAACTTACAGCGGTTGCCAAATCACTTATATGCTAGTCATACATAGTCATACATAGATAAAATAAGTTTTACATAGTGATACTGCTTTGTGTTCTTAAATAATCACTAAGGAACGAAACAGCCTCTCTTTTTGTCCTTCGACACCAAATAAATCTAGGTGAACAGTTTGAAAAGGTCTTGTTGGAGGTGGAACTATGTGAAATTGTTGTTTGATAGGGTTATATTATATTTAGGCCGACCACAGATGTAACATTCATTTATATATTTAGAAACGTGTTCCTTCATTTTAGGCTAGTAGTATTTTCCAGATAATGCAGAATAGCATTCGTTAACCCCACAATGGTTGGTTTTTCAAATTCAAATTCAAATCAATTTATTCAAGTAAACCCAAATGCAAGGTATTTTTGAACGTCAAATCTACTTTAGTTTGGTTCAAAAAGGAAACCTGAATACTGAGAAGAACCGACAAGAAACTCAGTCAGGTATCATTTTTTCAACATCATTCTACAACAGTTATTTAAAAATACAATATTTATAAAGCCAGTAAATGCATATGCAGAGAGGATCATTTCCAGTCTATTGTTGTGTATTCAATGAAATCGGTAATTGACTTTTGTATTACTTTCGTGGTACGTATAAATTCTGCCATTTGAGTTAATCAAGCGAGAGGCGGGTCCAGTTACTTTATTTAAAATATAATTTAATACGCCGAGGTTAAATAATGCGTTACTCGACTCCGTATTAATGCAATCAGCAACTAATTGGTCGCATAATTTTACAAATCGCGTCAGAAGATTAGGGTTCCCATCGAATTCGGGGACCAATTGGAGGGCCTTCATTACAATTTCTAAATTCCTGTTTTTATAATTCAAAGATGTATTTAAATTCTGATGAATATTTTACAGAACTAGGCTAGTTCTATTTATGTCTAGCGTAAGTGAACGCGCATTTCTCGGATGGAAAATTTTTACTACATTACTAACATACTATAATATACTACACTTTTCTACACGTTTATAGTACATTACAATATTAACGAAAAATGTTCACGCTTTATCCGATATGGAGTCGACAGAACTAATAGGAAACGCAATTAGAGGAATAATATGGTAGGAAATAAGCAACTATTAGAAGATTCTAATGTACTTACATAAGCATTTTGGTTTCTTCGCAGCTGTATCGATGTCCGGATACTTGACTCCCCTCGGCATACGACGTATAGGTTCAGGATACTCAATCGATGGAGGCGTCATATAACAAGTTTACAAACATAAACAACTATTCTAAAACCACGACAGTTGCGTATGCGAGTTCAGAAACCAATAACAGTCGTTACTACACTTTTACAAATAACCCTCTCTCACATGTGACTGTTACTTCTACATTATAGTAGGTAAATGAAACTATCAAAATCTATAAAAATTACATGTTGACAGAAAGATCTGTTATGATCTTATAATCCTCCTATATGCATACAACCTCTGGTGAAAAATATCCAGCTTAAAGTTATAATAATAAGATGTATTTATTCAGACAACTAAGGTCCGTTTGTTAGTAACAATATTCTTAATACGCTAATTAGTAATATATAAATGACAATGATACTAATATAAAGATAACTAATTTGGAATACTAATATCGAAATAATTAATATTAATATTAGGATTACTAATATGAAATACTAATATGAAAATACTACTAATATGAAATTAAAATACATAAACACTTACTAACTATACATATATAAGTCTATCAATAAAATGCCTTAGGATAGGTTCAAATTTGCTACAAAACTGTTTCAGAATGCTATTAGAACTATTCCGCGATCTAGTCAGTAAAGATGACGTCTTCTTTCGCATCATGGCATGAAAGTCGTCTGTTCGCGCTTCCGCAAACATGCCAGATGCACTACAGAAACGTGGTAGTCCCAGCAGCACTCTGAACTCATTATTATATTGCACTCTGAGTGCATCCAGTGTCTTTTTAGTATAGTTGGTCCACAGGGCGCCCGTGTAGAACGTTTGGCAGTAGGCCTTAAACAGTGTTATTTTGGCCTCATGAATGCAGCGAGCAAACCTGTGGGCCAACATATTACATCTAGCCGCCAATGCCCTACACTCACGTTCAATGTCTGCTTGGTCTTTAAGGTCTTCGCAAACATAATGGCCTAAATATTTAAATATACTCACTCTATTAAGAGGTGCCCCATTTAACTTTAATATAGGTTCATAGTCCATTTGTTTGCCCTTAATCTTAAAGATCATGTACTGGCTCTTGTCTATTTTGTACTTCAACCCGTAATCCTTTGCATGTGTCTCGCATATACCAAATAATTCCCTAATGGAACTCGCCGTGGGACCCAACAGCACCATATCATCTGCATAGCTTGAATTGTTGACGCAGATTCCGTCTATCCAACAACCTACTGACTTATTTCTCAGTCCCACAATAAGTTCATTAATATAGAGATTAAACAGCCTAGGCGAAGTGATACCTCCCTGTCTTACCCCACACTCTAGCCTGTATGCCTCAGACAAAGAATCTCCCCATCTTATCTCGTTTAGCTGGTGTGTATACCAAAACTGTAAAGTACGGACCACATCTAAGGATACGTTCTCTCTCCTAAGCTTTTCCCACAAGACGTCGTAGGCTACGAGATCAAACGCCCTCGAAAGATCCAGGAAGCAAGCATATATTTGCCTGTTTCTGGACTTGTAGTATTAGACAATCTGTTTAAAGCATATGATAGCACTTTCAGTTGCTATGTTTGTTCAAGATGTTTGTCAAGCAGAATGTCCAACACCTTGGCAGTTACCGTAGCTAAAGCGATTAGTCTGTAGTTATTCCTGTCCGATATGTCACCAGTTTTATTTTTTACAATTGGAACTACGATGGTTCTCATAAGGTTAACAGGGAAGTAGCTATGCGAAAGACACAGGGAGTAAAACATAGCCAACATTCCAGGAAGATAATACCCTGCACATTTCAGATGCTCCATGCTGAGACCGTCATGCCCCGGGGATTTTCCTCTAGACATTTTCCTTACTACTGTAGCAACTTGTTTAGCTGTAAAACATATAGGTTTGAGATGGTCTTTTTCGGTCTTAGCATTCACCATCTGCCGTGCCGAACCTAGAGGTGAAGACATCCTGAAGTGGTCTTTAAAGAGATTGGCTATTTCTCCATCTGTATCACAGTTATCCACGCTCACCGGGCGACCCGACTCAACGTCGAGCCTGTTAGTATCTCTCCAAAATTGGCTAAAGTTTCCACAAGACCGGTGCGTAGCGATAGTGTGCATTTTCATTCGGTCTTGATGGTTCTGACACCATCTTAACTTACTCTTAAGAATCCTTCGACTCTAGCGCATATCCTCCCATATTTTGCCGCTAGATGGTTTATTATAGAGCAGCCAGGTCTCAGCGCTGAGTCGGGCCTCCCTATGAGCTTCACGCACATGTTTATTCCATTCCACCAGCTTCCTACCACGTGAGACCTTTTTGCTTTGGTGGGTTTTAATAGCTGACTCTGTAAGAATCTTAATTATTACATTATATAATAGGCCTAACGCTGTCTTATGCTCAATATCAGTGCACATTTTATCCCCACAAGATAAAAACATTTCTCACGATATATATCAATCTGAGCGTTTGATATTATTCCATATCACTTTATTACACCTCGTGTTCACAGGTGATATTTTTGGTACCATTACATCTAGCTTACATCGAAGAATTAGTGGAAAATGGCCAGGCCAACACACATCACGCCCCACCTCAACATTATCTATTGTTTTCCGCGCTGTCACAATGCAGTAGTCCAACCATCTCCCACTGCCATTTATATCGCTAATAAACTTACAGTGTTTGAGTCAAGCCCCAACTTATCAGTATCCTCACACTGCCAAAATTTCTCCGAACAATACTGCTGTAGTTCTTCCCAAAATGGCTGCTTAGGTTGTGCGTTAAAATCACCTAGCATAAATACAGCTTCTACATCATTATTCGTGATACATTTCGTTCAAATTGCTAATAAATTCTACAGTATTGTTTGGTTCATCCGTCGGCATGTACTGACATTACAAGCAATGATTTATTACAAACACTGACCTTAATTGCCACAA
Organism: Zeuzera pyrina; assembly: GCA_907165235.1. Lineage (NCBI taxonomy): Eukaryota > Metazoa > Arthropoda > Insecta > Lepidoptera > Cossidae > Zeuzera > Zeuzera pyrina. The sequence continues at coordinate 16,808,212 of OU015625.1, read as the reverse complement.
GACGTTCACTCTGACAGGTAATTACTTCAACAGAATCAAAGATTCCTTTCCGCCACAGAAATCCTACTCCTCCATATGGCCTCCCTCTAAGGATACTTGTGGAAATATCCACAGCCGATTTATTTGTGTATTCAAATTTGTCACTAACTGTACCTAATGTGGTAAGGTCATGTGGTAGAAGCCACGTTTCCTGAAGTGGCACTTATATCTGATGTCTTACACAAGTTTCTAACAGATTCGATTGACCTTTTAAAACTTTTACAATTAAATGTTACTAATGTAGTGCTATTTTTAGTTCTACGATCACTACTGTCCATAATTATTAGATTTAATTTCAGTCCTAGTACCAGGTTTTATTCCATCTTGTTAGCTACGATAAAATTAAAGAGTAAGATACTTATAGCAATAGAACACCCCAAACTTTATTTAAATTATGGATTAATCTATTAATATTAATATTTAATATCAATTAATATTAATTAATTTGTATTCGAACACTTCGTGCAGTCGTGAAGGTAAAAACAATAGAGAGACGTGAAGCGTTTGAGTTTTGACTTATATAATCTCGAGCGGTAGTGGGGAACAAGCCGTCAGTCGTTCTTTTCTATAACGTCACGAACACCATCGCTTTCTTCTAGATGGCGCCAGTGTTCTCCTTTATGTTTATTCGTCGGTGTTGCTAACAGTCTTTATTTTTAAATATAATAAACTTTCTAAAACTAATTCCTTCAGGCCGCAAGTCATTATTAAGAAATAGAGGAACCCTAAAACTATCAACGTAGAAAAGAAATGAATTACACCTTCTATCCTTTTTTCCTTCAATCTTTTCTAAAGTAGGTAACGGTGACTTGCGTTTTGCGGCGTATATATTCAACAATGTCTTGTGCTTTGGTTTGTTTACAAACGTTAGATATATACAGTTATTTCCGCAGCTCTAAACTTGGAGATAAAATCATTTCTAGCTTTCCCCTGATACCCGATAAACCTATTTCTAGATTTTCTTTTATTGTTCAACATTAACTGCCATTTGCCAGTCTCATTAGGTTTCCACGCTTTAGTTGAACTAAGTACCTCTGCCATTCTCGGTTTGGAAGCACGCTCCATAATAAGGTACGTATTATTTTCCGAGTTCTCATTATCGCTAGACATGCCGGTAGCATGCACTGTACTAGTCGATTACTGTATATTCGAAACCATGGTGTGCCTCACTTCCTCGTGCCGCTCAGGTGTCATGTTCGAAACCGCAGTCCGCGCCTCCACATGCGCGCTCTCGCACACAATTTGCGTCTGCGCAGGCGAGATAACAATATTATCATTTTCTGCGGCTTGCATTTGTAAGTGAGTGAGATGATCTCTCAAGCGCAAGCGTGTTAATGTAGGTAGCATTAGTAAATATCTTATCAGCTGTTTGATTTGTTGTTTTGTTTGAAATATTGTCTAACATAGTTTGATCGAATCCCATTGGACCACTATCATATTCAAAGCTTTGCAATAAACAAGCACCACGTTTAGTGTTTACATTATGATTTATAGATTTATTATAAATACCTCTTTGCAATGGCTGCTGATATTGATTTTGATTTACAACAAGTTGCTTCGCTTCATCGCGCGTAATAAAACCCTTCTTTATGTCTATCAAATCTCCTTGCAGTGACACTATGTGATCTTGTAATTTCTGAATATCTCGTAATAGTGGCGTCGCATCCAAGTCAAAAGTTATCGGGGGCAATTTATGTAAATATTTTGCCACAAAAGTGGTATTTTTTCCAGATCCGTCGCATCCATAAGTTTTAAAAGATCAATCATATCTTTCAGGTCTTTACGAGATTTATCATCCTTTTTACGAAGTTTTATTTTGCCCTTTGGTGCGGCTTTTTTGCCTCCAATATATCTACTGACGAGAATCCCGTTTCACATATTCTAATTAATGAATCTTCGTCAATGACTGCATTTTTTTTTATAGCTGAACACTGAGTTCTTTATATAGGGATATCCAAGATATCGGGTTATTATTGAAAAGGTGACTCTTACCTATAGGAATACGAAAAACATTGTCTTGCCCGTTTTATCTAAAGAAACGCAAAAAGTTTACATGAAATACTTATTTTTACTTTTTTTAAATGTTTACTTTTTTGACAAATTGGATTGAACCGTGCCATATCTGTACGTGCCTGTACTACGTATATTCATTTATGTCCATTTAGTGGTAGATTGCTTATTTTGTAAGTAACAATGACATCAAATATTTTTTGATATTTATTGTAATTTTCAGTGTAATTACAAATTTAAATGCATTGATAAAACCCATCCTGGGCGTTTATTATTTGGTAGTCTGTCTTACACTCTGCACCACAGCTGTACAACTGGATTCGGTAATGTACTTTATATATATATATTTTAATTATATATATATATTTTACATTTTTATTGCTATTTCTTGCTATGGTTCATGGTTATTGTAAACTATAGCTTTTTAAATCTATTTTTTAATAAGGAACATGTTTGTGCATACACACATATGTAGATAGGTATTTGATTCTTTAGATATGGATATTTATGAATTAGAAATAATGAAATTGATAATAATAGTACAAAAATCGTGATTAAAAATTTGCAATTTAGTTAAAAGTGCAAATTATGCTATAAACCCTAATAATAATGAATAACTATTTAAGGTTTATTGTTTCAGGAACATTTAAGTGTGATGCAGATCATTTCATTGCTACAGTACTTGTGTGCCACGCTCACACAGTTTTTATTCTTTTCATATTATGGAGATGTTTTACAAAACAAGGTTGTATAAAGGAATGTTTTCTTATTGTTATGTTAATTGTTATCATATCTACAAAAAAATGTTTACGTAGATAGGAATAATATGATAAGAATATACTGTCGACCCGAGTAATTGTTTTTGAACTGACAATCTGTAATTATTTCATTATTTTTTCATTATTTTTTGTATATGTATATAATATACATCATAGTAGTTACCTATGTATACATATATATATTTAATTTGACGATAATATTATCTAGTGTGCAATTTTAATAATTCTGTTGTTGATGTATGTCTCTCGCTGTTTATCTAGTGCATTCAATATTACACACCTATAATAATATTGATACCAAATCCCATCTTGAAATCGAAATTGAAAGTAGTTTATAAAGAATTTTAATTTAACCACTTTATCCGAAAAGCTATCCGTATGATCGTAGCAAGGTTTTTGGCCATAGGTCAGAAACTTTTCTGGAGCTAGAAAAAGCATGATAGAGTAGTGCGAAGAAAACTGGAGTCTCCTGCCTAAATATGGCGTGAAATGCCCCATACTAACAGCTGTGCGATCATTAAATCGTGGAGATCATTGAGCCAGACTTAACATATCGCTGTGGGTTCGAAGTTAATTCAAGCGTTCATACATTGAAAGGTGACATGACTAGTATGATGTAAGATAGCACAGTGGTAAATTGCTTTTCATTAGCTAACGATGCTATATGTTTATAGCGGCATAAAACTCGCGCACACAAAATGCACGATCCGCACCGAGCGCTCTATTTTTGCCCCACTCGCGCCCTCCCGTTCATCTTATGCATTCTATTCAAAATTTCAATTTCGAAGACTAATGGGCTACACTGTATTTGATAATGAGACGAACTATTAAATAATTAATGTTCACTCGATCATCAACATCAATTAAGTAGAACAGTACAATTTTTGGCGTCAATGCGTTAACTACTAATAATTGAAACCTGTAACATCTGGATTCTAGACCTACATTCCAAAATGACATTTAAATATAGTCTTCAATTTAATTTTTCATTGGTTTTGGAGTTAATGAACTTTAAATTAGGTACCTACTCACTTTTTCAGAATATTTTTGAAAATCATTCAAAAACTATAAAATCCACGGGTTTAAACCTTATAATAATTGAATATTCTATCTGCTGATTGCTGCTCCAATATATGGGTACCATTCATTACATTCGGCTTGGGGATTTTCTTTCGCTATAGTCTTCCTATTTGTATATACTTACTCCTTTTGTTCAAATATGATTCGATTTACGTTTGAAACAATTGATCTTACGAAAGAACTTTTCTTGTGTAGAATTACAGATATTAAAAAGATAGTCATTTGTCTAGGATCTCAAATAGCATGCAAGGATGCTGCATGCTTGATTTTCCTTTTTTGTAAATTGCCAAGTCAAATACGAAGATGCAAGTTTTTGAATAATTATGTACAATTATATATAACATATGATTTATAGTTGAAAACTGCTGTGTGTGCTATGTCTAATATGGCAATAACATTTTTGATAATGTTGCTACAATTTTTTATTTTAGCAGGTATCAAGTTTTTGTTTACATGACGTGACGTGACGAATTCCTGCAATCTTTAGTAATTTTCCGCTCAAACTCTAAAACCCACCAATCGACACGTGTTTCGCCTCTCAACGAAGCATCCTTAGGATATACTGATCAGACTCGGTCAGCTAACCACCACCGAATCAACAAAGATTCGTTTGTTGATTCGGTGTTGATTGGTGATTTTTGGAGTTTGAGCGGAAAAGTGCTAAATACAATATTTTTGTTTATATTTTGGTACCTACTTTTTTGTAATTATCACACAATTGCCTTCTGATGTTGGAGTGTCGTATGTGAATAACTCCAGCACAAAAAACTCAATTACTATGTCAAATATTGTATCTTTGTCGCGTGGTACCAGGAAGTCTAATTTTAAATTGCCTCAAGTACATGTAGTTGCATGGCAAACTTGGCGCATACCTGGTTGAAGTTTAAATTGCTATCAGGGATTTTTGCAATAAACTATTGCAAAAACCTAAGCCGTTTTCAAGACGTAACATTAAAAAAGCCAAGGTCTAAATTACCTCCAGAATCTAAAGAAAAATCAGACTTAATCAGAATTCTTTAAATGTAAAAGTCTAATTTTCTTTGGCTACTACTTTATATTTTCTGGGTTATACCAGTAGGTACAGTGAACAGACAGTAGTAAAACATATAAAATTATACTCACGCTGTATCCCTAACGAGGTAGTCAGATAGGACGGAGCGCCAAGTGTCGCGGTTCTTACATTCTTCTTTCGTTTCCTCAAATCTCATCATTCTCCTCACATATATTGCAAATAGTACTATTATAACACATGTAATTTTAGAGTGCTGTGGGGGTAGGCCGAGGTCCATTTGGAGCAGCTTGGTGGAATCTCAGCTCGCGTATGCACCGTGATGTCATTCTACTTGGAATAGGCATGTCTCAGCCACAACATATACGTGCAGGGTTTTTCCATCTCCTCAATTTGCCTTCTTTTATGCAGGTTAAAAATGTTAAGTATTTTTAGTATTAACTTTATTGAGTTTTAAGGATTCCTTAAAAAACGGCAAAAATAGACAAATGGTAAAAACCCTTATAGTCTGTCGGTCTCACAATGAAATCACACCCGATTAAACCTTCAAAGTCGAAGTACAGAGACGTACATAGATAAACTAATAACTTAAAACCAGAAAATATAAATATAAATAGATTTTCTTGTTAAATTATACTTCTGCTTGTCCAATGGATGGGTGACAGATAAGAATGGAAGGGTTAACCTGGTTCGCCGTTGCCATGTTAAGTGTTACGGACCGTCGTTATTTTGCTCAGTTGCCGTCCTCCACAAGCTGATATGTTGATTTTCCGTGCGATGATTTTCAAAATACGATTGGATGATTTGTGATAAGATAATTTCGATGGAGTTGATTTTACGATGATATTCTTAAGGTGATTTTCCACGAGATGATGTGACGTATACCATAATTGCAAGATGCAGATTGATCGAATGAATGATGCGTTCTTGTCTGTCGCTGACACATCTTTCCCAACGACCCCCAAGTAGCCCGTGAAAATGGATAAAACGAGAGGAAATATCCGTAGTTGGGAATATTACTAATGTCTTAACCTTCTTAAGCTAGTGTTGGCACAGAAAACGATCTCTGTCAACATTCTAAACCTAACATCCAAAATTCTAAGAAATCCTAAGTTAACTCATATCTAACAAACTCTTTACCAGTTTTATGACTACCAGTCAACGTCAGTATTTACAATGTATTCGTAACTTCTAAGATAATTTCGGTAGGTATGTTTGGTAGTAAGTTACCGATGTAGATCGATGATCTAAAGTTGATTATTATAGATCATCGATCTATTTTAGATCACCATGTCAAGAAAGAAAAGCATCCTCAACATTTTTCTTCACTTGCTGTATTGAGTGAAATGTCCTAACATCTCTCTCCTAAAACACTATAAGTATTAGAAATGTTTAAAAAACTTTTGATTTTAACCTTCAGTAACAAAATATTTGCTAAATCAAAATGTCTGTTTCCCCTGCACTAATTTGTATACTATTTCATGAAAAGAAACTAAAAATATGCCTGAATGTAATTTTCAGTTAATACTTTTCAATAAAAATACCGTACACTAGCATATATAGCCTAAAAAAAAAGTTCCAAGAACAATTTGTGTAGTAACTAATCTGTGGTATTACTATATACAGCCCTGTAGCCCGCCCAAGGAAAAAGGTTACGGTTTTTTCCGCCTGTCGTAAGAGGCAACAAAAGAGGCCTTCGGGGTCATGGCCGATCGGAGTGGGGGCTGCGGTCGCCCATACATGTTACCCTGAGGACGCGTGCGGTCTGCGCTGTCGTGGCACTGCGAGGGTGCCGGGGGTTCCGTAGTTGCCCCCTTGGGGGGTGCTTTGGTACAGCGCGAGAGGAGCTCCAGTACGTTCTGTAGGAGATCCGGAGCCCTTCGACAAAGCGCCGAGGACGACTACTGAAAGAGTTTTGTTGAGTAAAAGCCCCACATAACCCAGTCTTTCCCCCAGGGGACTGGGTATTTGTGTCCAGATTATTCTTGTATAACCAAAAAAAGTATAAGTACAATTGCTAATTTATGATACCTATCAATAAACAAAATTATGAGTTCATGAAATAAATCAGTACATAACTTAGCGTTAATATTTACAAATTTAAAACCATAATTGTTTGTTGAGACATTTAATTTTTGGAGTTTAGTCATTAAGAATCGATTTTCATATAAGGCCCCCGGTATGAAAAAAATATGAGGAGTAAAATCTACTTTCTCGGGGTGCTGATTACGAAAATGATGTTCATTTTCAAATCCAAGATGGCGAATATTACTTTTTTTGGATAAATCGATACGGGTATCAAATTCTAGGTTTCTCGGGGTGCTGATTACGAAATGACTCACTTTCAAATCCAAGATGGCGAATATTACTTTTTTGGATAAATCGAAATGGGTGTCAAATTATAGGTTTCTCGGGCGTGCTGATTACAAAAATTATGTTTATTTTCGAATCTAAGATGGCGATTATTATTTTTTTGGATAAATCTACATAGGTATCATATTATAGGTTTCTCGGGGTGCTAATTACGAAAATGATGTTCATTTTCAAATCCAAGATGGCGAATATTACTTTTTTTTTTGATAAATCGATATGGGTATCAAATTATAGGTTTCTCGGGGTGCTGATTACGAAAATGACTCGTTTTCAAATTCAAGATGGCGAATATTACTTTTTTGGATAAATCGATATGGGTGTCAAATTCTAAGTATCTCGGGGTGCCGATTACGAAAATGACGTTCATTTTGTAATCCAAGGTAGCGATTATTATTTTATTTGATAAATATAGGTATCATATTCTAGGTTTCTTGGGGTGCTAATTACGAAAATGATGTTCATTTTTAAATCCAAGATGGAGAATATTACTTTTTGGATAAATCGATATAGCTGTCAAATTCTAAGTACCTCGGGGTGCTGATTACGAAAATGACGTTCATTTTGTAATCAAAGATGGCGAATATTATTTTTTTTTGATACATCTACATGAGTGTCATGTCCTAGGTTTCTCGGGGTACTGATTACGAAAATGACGTTCATTTTCAAATCGAAGATGGCAAATGATACTTTTTTTATACCTATTAATATTGATATTTAATATTATTGTATACAGTGAAGTGAATAAAAGTATATAAAATATGAAAAAAACCAATAAACTCCAGTCATGCGTTGGAGCTGACACATACACTTTTTTTTTAATTGAATATTACAAAATAAGTAACCATATTTAAAATTGTTACATACGTATATTTTTTTGTTTACAGATCTTACGGGCTGCTTACAATTTTAATGCAGTACTATGTCAAAAGTCAAAATGAGTTGTTTTTTTGAGTGTACCTCTGCTCATTACATATTGCCTGCTGTATTGACATCTAAAACACAAATAATTCAAAATTAGAGGAAAATATTTGATGATTTTATCTATACATATAATAAAACAGTAGAAACTGTGTGTCTGTACATCGAATGAATTTATAAAAAAAATAGTGTGGGTGATAAAAAAGAGTAACAGAAAACAAAAATGCATTTTTTTAAATTTTTGTTTGTCTGTGTGTTTGTACACGCTAATCTCCGAAATTACTGCAAGGATTTTCTTGCGGTTTTAACAAGTAGATTAAGCTCAACTTGTAGTAACATTTAGGCTGTTTCATTAAAATCGGATGACAGTGAAAAAAATATCGTCTTTTAAAAATAATTGTATTACAATGAAGCAGTAGAAACCGCGTACACGCGAATGTCCGAAATTAGTAAATGGATTTTCTTGCAAATTTCACAGGTAGATTAAGCTCAGCCTGGAGCAACATTTAGGTTTTGTTTCAATGAGCTCAAGTGACAACAAAAAAGTTATCGTCATTTAAGTATAATGTCATAGAAACCTGAAGAATGTTCACGCTAATCTCCGAAACTACTGGACGGATTTTCTTGCCGTTTTCTCAAGCAAGTAGATTAAGCTCATCTTGGAGCAAAATTTAGGCATTGTTTGATTAAAATCTGATAACAGTAAAAAAAAGTTATCGTCATTTAAAGGTTCTCCTAAACAGTTAGATCGGTTTTGATAAAATTTAGAATGTAAATAGATTGTCTCGGTAAAGGATACAGGCTACTTTTTTAATTCCACACGGACGAAGTTGCAGGCAATAGCTAGTTTTATAAATAAATGCCAAATGTGTGCTTTTGGTGGACAGTAGATATTAAATATACTCATTTACTATACTCTCAGACATTTCACACAGCGCCATCTAGTCCCAAAGTAAGCAGTGCAGCGCTTGTTTTATGGGTACTAGACAACTGATATACTACTTATATACTTTTTTTTTAAATAAACACCCAGACTTGGAGCGGGAATCGAATCCGCAACCCCTATTTACTTTCCGACGCGCTAAGCCGTTGCGCCACGGAGGTCGTCTAACTAAATATTGCTAAGTACCTACTAGGATGTGGTACTTTTAAGTATTACAATTCTTTTGGTAGTTCAATAGCAGTTTGTAATTTAATAAACAATATGAGCTCAAACAAATTATAAGCTCATAATATTTAGTAATGTCTCCCAAAAGCACACATTTAGCATTTATTCATAAAACTAGCTGTTGCCCGCGACTTCGTTAGTTCATTATTGTCGTTCGTTGTTGTAACTATCGTTAGTTTCGCTATGATTCATTAAATCATAGAGAAACTAACGATACGATAAGTTACGGTAACTAATAGTAATATAAGTTACTATAGTTACTAATAACTAATATAAGTTACAATTGAATTCCTTAGATGGCATAACTACTATAAGGGCTTACCTTTATTATCTTTTAATTAACACCCATAGTACCTACAATTGCAATGCCGCTTGTGACAGTGCGCGGTAGTTCAACATTATTATAAAATATTATAAATTTTTTGTTAGTTGTCAATTCTTCTTCTGTCAACCTTGTCGTGCGAATAAAATCACTCAATAATTTTTTTTTTGTTTAAATAATAGTACCTGTACAATATAATATACAAAAATGTACATAAAAAATTGGCGCGCCTAATTAACTACAGAGCACTGCTACAAGCGGCATTGCAATTGTATTATGGTAGGCGTTAACAAGAGACTTTAATAATCATGAATAAAATTGACAAAATATACGAAACATAAAAAAAATATAAGTTTTATACGTTTTTAAACTTAAGTAGTAAACAGAGCGAGAATAAGTTCCGTCTCTGTCACGCCTAGCGCCGTGCAACGTCAATATAATATTAATGTAGGTAATATTTTGAATAATTTAGGGGGGGTTTGAAAATTGTATTCAATTGTACCTTGCATTATTATTCATATGTAAACTTTTTGATTTATACTAAGATTTACACCAACTTCATGATCTTAACACCAACTACACTGTTTGACACTGAATAGCAAACTGGCAACCCAAAACATGAAGTTTTGACCACATCGTGTTCCATTTTCGGATCAAGAATTCAGATGGACGGAGCATTTGCTCTGAGAGCGTGTCCGTTTTTTGTTGAGCGACTTTCTGGACTTTTAGTTATGTGCGTAACTAGGGAAGAGTCACAGTACAACAATAAACAGCTGAACATGACAAAAATTATACTTTTCTGAACATTAGTAATTTTGGTGGAGGGAGCAAACGAGTAAACGAGTCACCTGGTGGAAAGTGATCACCGCCGCCCATGGATACCCACAACATTCGGGGAATCAGGGGTGTGTTGCCGGCCTTTAAGGAAGTAGGCTCGTTTCTTGAAGGTCTCTAAGTCGTAACGGTCAGGGAATACCGCAGCTATAAGCTAAAATATTATATAAGTACCTATGCTATTTATAACACATGTCTTCAGCTATGACCAAATGGAAACACATCGTGAACGACAACAGAACTTTGTCGTAAATAACGTTTCATCGCAAACAATATACTACACATCAACCCTAATGAAAATCAGAAATTATAATATTTATTTTGTAGTTTATCACATGAATATAGAATTAAATAAAGATTATCAAATAATAATCGCCTTTATTTCCTTATCGATTACGATATGTTTTACATTGTAGAGAAAATCAAAATTCTCACTCCTTTGTCTCTTTTTATTTAATTATACTCTTAGTAACAAGAAAATCAGCCTACTTTATCATAATTATTAGCAACAATTAATTTATACATAACAAAACTATTTGTATTAAAAAAGGAATTATTTAATTTAAATTTACATATATTATGTAATTTATGTACATTATTTAAAGATGACTTGGGACGTCAAAGAAAAAAACCCATGGAAATATCGCGCAAAAAGTAAATAATATCCATGAAATATGTATGTTTTGTTGTATGTGTTTTGTTTGTTTACAAGTGAATTATTGTAATAACGTCTTGACATTCAATACTAGTGATCTCGCATATTATAATCGTCTTTATTAAAGGCACTTATAGAATTAGGATTATATTTAAACCGAAATTAAAAATGATGTGTTTGGAACCAAGAGGAAACAGCGTCTAGATGCGTGGCGGCCCACTTCATGTTGTTACGGATATTCTCCAAAGCTCTTCTCCGCGCCGCTTCTCCTGCACCAGCATCAGGATACTTGACGAAAAACTCCTCCATCTATTTCAATAATATTTATTTCGTTATTTAAATATTTCAACTTTTTATTACAACAAGATGGACTAACAATCTAGTCAAATTGTATTAATTGTATCTAGATCCAAGTGTAACCAAAGTTTGACGGAATAGTGGGAAGGCTTATCATCAGTTACCACTTACCAGTAGCCGAGACCCCACTGTGATAATGATATAAACTTACATAACTTCACGTCATTTCCAACTCGGGATGAACAGAGTATAAAGACAACATGTCCGACCGGTTTTGAGTTACATTAATATTGGATGAAAAGTTGTAATTCATTCGGTGGCAATTACCATAGTGAGAAGTTATTGTACAAAATACTATGCGCAGTGGAAAGCATTTTTTTTAGCAACAACACTATTAATTTATCAAATAATTGCTTCTTTGAACACAAACACATTTTTAATTAGCTAAAATGAACAGACACCTGAAAAATGTACAAGAGAATTACCTTAGTTTAAAGGATATTTCAGTTTCGGCCGAAACTGACACAAAAGCCGAAATTCGATTTCGATTAGAAAAGCTAGTTTCGATCACACTGAATTTCATACCGTCATACCACTTTTAGCAATAAATATTGAGGTTTATAAATGGCATACCAGTTCTGCTGGCACATTATATGTATATATAATTTTCATTCTTTTCCGGGCCAACATGCGAGCCAAATTATTTAATGTGACTTACATACATACATACATACATATCCTCACGCTGTATCCCTAACGGGGTAGTCGAGAGAGGATGGAGCGCCAAGCGTCGCGGTTCTTACATTTAAATGTGACTTATGTATTATAATTGTGAATTACCTCTTTGAGTTGAACTTCTGTCTTAAATGAATGTGTTACAGCCGGTATCATATTGCCCAAATATCGGCTATTAAGTGTGAATCGTTCCACGAGCTGTTCCCAGCGCGATCGTACTTCATCCCATACCAATGCTGTCCCGGAGGGATTTGAACTTATATGATGTAGAACGTTAAGGTAGTCTTGACTGCGTATGTTTTTCTCGTCCCAGGCAAGTATTAAGTACCTTTAAAATAAAAAAATTCCAAATAATTACAGCTAAAAGTTACAAGTGTATTCAGACGTTGATTTAGGAGGATGGTTGAACAAGATTCACCTGTAGATAGATGAACTACCTGACATAAAAAATCTAATTACGAATATTTTTTTCTGTTTATATTATAAAAGAAACAGGCAGACTCACTAACAAATCTATGTAGTTTATGTTGAAATTGTATGTAAATTCTTTGTAAATTATTTCTTATATTTTTTTGATTTACATAATGTCACTTTTTTTTTTAATATAAAAATCTTTTTCTTTATCTTCAACGTACATTTACTATATTTTACCTATTATTCCTAAATTTGGTCCTTCGAGCCGGATAATCAGAAATCAGCCTATTAAAATAAAAAGAACGATTATTTTAATGGAGTAATAAGGCTAAGTAAGATTGAAGATTTACCATCATTAAAAGGAGTTCGGAAGCTTAATAAGAAGCAGTGTGAAAGTTGTAAATTTATAAGAACTTTAAGTTTGCGTTATATTTAAATATATTTTAACACAACATTCTAAACTTATAACATTCGCTCTACTCCAAAATGACCGAAGAAAGAGATTTATTGAGGAAATATAACAATTATAAAAGACGATTAACTGCGTTTAATACCTATTTGAATCAATTGGATGTATCTTCGCTGACGCAGGCTCAGATTGGTAAGTTGCAGTTGCGTTCAGGTAAATTTGAATTTTCATGTGATCAATTTAACGACGTTCAATAAAAGTTGGAATGTCCCGCCACAATTATGGACCCATTTATTGATGAGCGAAATGAGTTTGAGTCAAAATATTACAAAGCATTATCTATCCCTCATGACATATTGATATCGTGTCCGAATCGTTAAGAGCAAACGGTCGATGATGGGGTGTCTCGTACTAATAATAATTGTAAGCTCGTCAAGTTGCCTATGATTCAGTTGCCAAAACTTACTGGGTTGTATGACCATTGCTTAGAGTTTCGTGACACATTCGCCAGCCTGCTACATTCTTATAGTGAAATTGATGCAATTAACAAATATCATTATTTTAAATCGTCTTTAGAAGGTTCCGCAGCATTAGCCATTCAGTTCATTGAATATTCTGCTAAAAATTATTCTCTCGCTTGGACTTTGTTATGCGACTTATGCGAACATTTTGACAATAGTCGTTTATTAATACAAAATCACGTTTCCGCTTTATTCAACATTGAAGTAATATTAAAAGAATCATCAGCCACTTTAAAACATAAGATTGATTCATTAAATAAAAATTTATGCGCTTTGGAATCGTTGGGTGAGTTAGTCAAACACTGAGACACACTATTAATTTATATAATTACTCGTAAATTAGATTCCAAAACATATCGAGAATGGGAAGAATACAAATGTCAGATAGATAAAAACGTCTATTACTTTTGACACATTTATTTAGTTTATGCGAGATTAAGCCGAGGTACGGTTAAACAGTGATTTTATTGAACAAAATCAAGTCGTTTTTTTAAATGTGAGTGTGATTGGTAATTGGTGTTTCTGTACAACCTAATAATATGCCCAGTGTATGTTTACACACGCACTGGTCATGTTATTCCATCCACCATCTGATACTTTTGTTATATTTACGGTCAACTTATTGTTAAAAGTCAACGTCGTAGTTTGACACCATTATTTCAAAACTGTTATTTTAATTATTTTGGCTTTCCGGTGTGAAATTTGGACAAAACCTGGACTCATAGTGTGTTAGTTTATTAACATCATGGGCTAAAGGATCTCGTCATACACCGTTCGCAGTTCCAATGATATGGTCTGAACCGAAAGAGCATGAATCAGATTGTTATTTTTGCCAAACTTCAATAAAAGGTATTATTCACAAATCTAGACACACTGTGAACTATCCAAATCTGTAATCTGCTCAAGGATCTATCCCACACAGTGATGATTTTCCTGTTCCTCAGCCTCCAATAAACATGGATAACGTGACTGAAGAAAATGTATCAGCGATGAAGAAAAATCAGCGATGCCAAAATAAAAGAAGGAATATTTGTAGGGCCACAAATTAGAGACCTTCTGGCTGATGAAGAGTTTGAACAAAAATGTAATCCGATCGAAAAATCCGCATGGACATGTTTTCGAAATATTTTTTGAAATTTTCTTGGAAACCACAAGGCCGAAAACTATAAAGAGATGATCAACAACCTCTTAACAGCTCACAAGGATATGGGATGCAATATGTCGCTCAAGATACACTTTTTACACTCACATTTATATTTTTTCCTCAAAACTTGGAGGCCGTTAGTAAAACACAGTGAGCAGTTCATTTCCAACATTTCCAACATGGAAAAGCGGTACCAAGGCAAGTGGAGTCCGAACATGTTAGCTATCACACTCGCTCAAAAGAGACGTACCTGACGCTAAATATTCCCGAAAATCCTGAATAAAATAATACTACTTTAAAAAAAGTTAACTGCTGTTGCAAAACAACTGAGGGTGATTGAATTTTTTTTAAATGCAGATTAGTTACGGGCTAGTTGTAGATACAAGATAATCCATTCAATTTTATAACTTTCATTAAGGTTATTTTTGTTTATCAATGATAATCAGACGAAGTGTATTACCTAAATTTAAAACTATGGGTTTAATACAAGAGACAAACACATCATCACCAAAATATAATATGTATCCTAAGTGTAATGGTCATCATAATTTGAGTAATTGTGCTCAATTTCTAATCATTAAACAATGATGAACGGCTGATATTGCCGAAATACAAAAGCAGAATACCCATCCTGGACCTGGAAAAGTATCTGAGACAAGTCCCCAATATCGAAAATGTTTGTAATGGAGCATTTATTCGTTATATTATAATTTTACTAAAAGTACGTGAAAAAAGATTTTTAAAAGTAGTAGTTACATTTTGTTTTGAACGCACCAATAAAGCATTTTTATTGAACGAATTGTAGTGACTGTCATCTACTTCACGCTAAGGTTGCCAATACGTAGAGATATCCCTAAATAACGGGTAATTTTAAGACCATTGGATTTGTAGAAAAAATTACCATGCTAGAGAATGTGGAATTTTAGAGTCAATAATGAAACAATAATACATAGGTATACAAAATAAAAAAGAGTTAGGATTTCAAGATAGAATTAATGTCATTCTACTACCAGCTTTTAATGAAAATAGTTCAATATTATTCGTAATACGGATTTTCTTACGGTTCTTTTTTGGAAATTGGAAAACGTTAGTATTTCGCTTTCAAAGTTTGAAGAATTCGGGAAACACTTCTGGGGAGTTTAGACTTTTGGTAGTTATTGGCAGTTCTGCTCAATACTGCAATAGCAATACCGTCAAACGTCGAAGTCATACTGTCATTTGATCGATGTTTTCGTCTTGTTTTTATTGTTGTTTTTCGTATTTGTATAATTTCTTCCTCTATTTCTTGACTTTCGGCTTTGGTAAACGGATTGGAACAATCTTTACATTAATTGTGACTTCAGACTAATCATGCTTGTTTTATTGTGACCTCGGCTCTGAAAAACGGACTCCGATTCGTTGCTCTCCTGGACTGCATTGTATTCGAGTATAGCATGGAGGGTTCTGAACCATCCACGGCAACAGATATTCTGTGCATTAACTGCGACATACGTATAAATAGAAGTTGGCGATGTCTGACGTTGGATCAGGACATGAGAGTAATCTCTTTACTCACGGAATGGATTCCACCTGGTACAGTATGTGAGCGAGGATATTGTTATTTCTTTCGAGCCAAGTGACGTGATGAAATTCGGATTCCATATCTCAAAAGGAAAACCGGAGCCTTTATTTTGATGAATCACATTAAAAGTAGTACATTTTTTTTAATTTGGAATGACAAACAAAAGTGCATTACATTGTAGTCAATTTATACATTTGCTACAGGAACAATAAATGCACAACCCACACCTTATGTATAATTCCCATTAAAAAAAAAACAACAATAATAATAAAATAACATAAAATCGCTTCATCTAAATTTTAAATGGTACTTTGCCACATTAGTAACCTGTGAGTGACGCTGTGGGTTGTGCATTTATTGTTCTTGTTGCAAATATATAAATTGACGTTGTATGTCAAATTTCAAGTATACATACTGTATATTTGAATTTGAATTTCGACAAATCTTACAAACAGAACATGAGTATATGTTGTGCTTTTATTGTTTGATGACTACATCTAAAACAGATTTTTTAAATTTCTGGCATAACAGCGATGAGATATCTAATTCCTGATGATATTTATTACAATTATACATAATGCGGCGCAAAGGCACCGGCCGGCTTTCGTACGGCTACTGCCAATAGCCAATAGCCTCTCGCCGATGAAAAGTTCTGGGTATATGACAGACCATTACACAATTCAATACAGTCGTGCCTGCCATGACATAAGCTTTGTAAAAACATCATCTGATGTAACGCACGCCTTGAGTCAAGTGTTGGCATATAGGCTTGATTATGTGGTAAATATTTATGGAAGCATTATTTGTAACGCATCGTGCGTAAGAAAACTTTCTGAACATTTTCAATATTGTTTTTTAATTTTTGATAATATGGAACAAAAAGGAGGTTCCCGAAATGACAGTTAGCGAAATCTCTGTTTAAGAACAATATTACAGAAAAAGTAGTTAAATTCTATGCTCTGTCCATCAAACTATTGCTTAAACACAGATGTAGTGACAACATAAAGCAGTTATCGTCGTTATAGCATTTAAAATTTTTCGTAATGAAACCAAATTTGAAATTTTCCACCTTGGTGATTTTGTGCCATATATACCTATTACAATAATTTGCCTAAAGTTGAATGTTACGCATTCTGTTCCCTCTCCGTAAAGGAACATCTGGATACCATGGATGTAATGCTTAACACCTCAGCCTACGTAAAACACTCAAAGATATGCTACGGCTTTTAGTAACTGCGATATTACATTGTTGATGTAATTCAAAATATATGTATTGTGTGAGACTCTCTAAGAACCTTTTAAATCTTACGTTTTCGAGAACGAAAAACTTGTTAATAATCACATATTATATTAATAATCTAAATCAACAAGTAGGTCGCTTGAAACTTGAAAGTCTCACCTCCGCAGTATTTCCGCATCACGTGGCGCTGCCAGCGCTACTCTGAGCTTTGCCTGTTCCTGTGCGTCTTCTTCTTTCAAATATATTTGCCAAAGTTTCTCCCATTCAGATTGCGTTGCTGATTTCATACCTGTGAATCAATTCAAATCTATTTATTCAAGTAAACTTATATGATTATATGATACCTACTCATGAACGTTAAATAGGAAGGACCGACAAGAAATTCAGACAGTTACAGTCAGGTATCAGGTTTTATCAGGTACTCGTAATTTACAACTTAGAAGATTTTTATTATTTTTTATGTATACCAATAATATATAGGATAACATATAAAGAGTGATGATTTTAAGACGCTTTATGATATAAACGACAATATTGAAGATGCAAATTCGTACCATAATAATAAATTACATCCCTCAAGTCCGGTTCAATGTCTGCTTCCGATGCAATGCCGTGATTGTTAAGCCAGTTGAGGAACAACACTTTCACTTTATTATCAGCATCAGGTAAGTGACAACGAACCGCCAATGACAGGATTTTTGTGCGAAGAAGACTGTTGGAAGTACATTATTTAGAAAAATTATTATCAACAAAAATATACACAACGCACTATGAAAAATGGAGTTGTTTCGTATCAAAAATCTGTAACTTCATGAATTTTCATTATATCGTGATGAAATTTGGTACACATATGCAGTAATGTATAGAGGTTGGAATGGTATATAATTTATAGTGATTTCTCATATATGTATATTGTATGTAATATAGCGTAAAAAGAAAATAAAACGGGAATGCAGGAAAAAAAATTATTAAATAATTTGTTTAAAGTGAAATACGAGGTTATAATTACTAAACAAGTTAAAACCAAGGTTAATTACAAGAAGCCATGGCAAAAAAATTTGTCTTCTAAAAAATTTAATCGCTTTAATCTACCTCATTACCTTATATTTGCTGGTACGTACTGTAAAAAGGTGAAAGTAATGATTAAATTTAGGAGTGAA
The DNA here is from genome assembly GCA_907165235.1 of Zeuzera pyrina. NCBI lineage: Eukaryota > Metazoa > Arthropoda > Insecta > Lepidoptera > Cossidae > Zeuzera > Zeuzera pyrina. Next base: position 16,789,544 of record OU015625.1, on the reverse strand, counting down.
TACATTGGAAAAACAAATCGCCATCTACTTAGGCTCTTAGGTCAATTGCAAGTGGTGCCCCTTTTAGAAGACTTAGTGCCTCTTCTTCAAGATCTTTTACATTTCTTATGTATGGTTTTTTTAAACTTGTTATATACGGATTTGACGTGTAAAATAGAGTTTTAAAGACATCTTCATTTGTAGCTGTTCGGGAACATTTTCTGACATGATGTAGTCGCATGTTTCTGTAGTCATTGTTGCGCGACTCTTGTGCGTCTTCCAATAGCTGTCTAATAGGAAGCACTGGGAAATATTTGATAATGTTTTCTCCGTGTAAAAGTATCTTATGAATTGAAGATGGCATGTAATACGAATTATATTACCCACATATATTCTTGCAGTTTCCATTGCGTATTCGCAAAAATTTTTTGGGAGCGATCATCATTCCTGAAAAAAGAACTTGTAAAATAATGTAATGGTGTTTAATTAACGTTTCATCCACACCCGTAATTTACGCAGAGCATGTGCTGTTACAGAAAAATCTTCGTGCGGTATTTCCATCGTTAGTATTCCCACTAACTTGCCGAGGTTTATCTATCAATCCTAACTCCTCCCTGAAACGTTTTTGAACATGTTCTTTCTTTTCCTTATTCAATCTCTTTTTTTCTTCACTTGTAGCAGACCAAGTTCTTAAAGAAAGATTATAGGAAATGTATATTATCATTTCCATACAGCGAATCCAGGCGTGTAAGGTGGACAGCCCGTGCTGGTGGTACTTTCATTTTCAGGTCTGGCCCTAACTTTCAATAAACCATTCATAAGTCGTGGACTAACACATATCGTGCACGTGTAACCAGAAGGAGTATCTGTTAGCACCTGAGCCACTTTTCCATCTATCATTGTTAGAAAGAGTTCATGCTTCATTTGAACTCCAACACCACCTTTATTTATCAATGACGATTGTAAAATCTCTATTTGCCTTGTAATTTCATCTACAACAGCTTTGGTTTTCTTTGGAGTTTCCTTACAAAACTCTATCGAAATGGGTCTACAAAAACAAACAAATGAAGATACCGGATTTATCCAAATAACAAAACCCGACTGCTCATCAATTAATCTGATGGGGAGCATAGAAGTGATGAACAAATGTGTATCTGAAATCGTTTGCGACTCCTCTGTAAGTTTTTGCTTATATTAGCTTTGACCAGACGAACCATCACAGCCCCATTCACTATAAAGAATTAATGTTTTATAATGTCTTTGGAAAACTGAAACGATTTCTAAAATTCTAGAAACAGTGTGGTGCAATAAATCTTGAATATTAATTACTTTAGCATAAGTATTGGTGATCTCAATTGTAGAAGATGGTGGATAACAAGATTTCTTTATTTATTGTATTTTGTAGTATGGCAGGAATATACAACATTTTCGTTAGTTTGTCAAGTTTCTCAAGTAGGTACATACATTGTGCTTTTGTTAAATCCAAATCTATAAAAGCACTCAATGCTTCCGCGTCGGAAAGCATTTTTATCTGCTCTGAGTCATTCCAGATACTTGATATGTACAATTTCTTTTGGTTGTCGGCGTTCCTTAATGATTCGACAAGATGTGCTTCTGTATTTTCACCTAAGTCAAAATCATATCAATTTATTCAAGTAAACCCAATTTAAGGTAAGGTATTTTTGAACGTCAAATCTACTTTAGTTCGGTTCAAAAAGAAAACCTAAACACGGGGAAGAACCGACAAGAAACTCAGGTATCATTTTTTCAACATCATTCTACAATAGTTATTCAAAATACAATATTCATAAAGCCAGTAAATGCGTGTGCTTATTATTTCCAGGCTATTGTTTTTCTTCAATGAAATTTTGTAGTATGCTTTTCCAATCAATGTGCGTTTAATAACAAGTTTAAATTGTTTTTCCGTTAATTGAGAAATTTCTTGACGAATTTTATTATAAAAACGAACACAGTTGCCCAAAAATGACCCACTTTGACTTTTGTAATTTAAATTTACGAATAACTACGTGATCACGACCAAGAGTTTCTATACCATTAATAACACCTTCTTTTTAAATAGATCTATATTTTTTCTAGTGTACATTATGTTTTCATAGATGTATAACGAGGGTAAGGTGAGTACATCAATGTCTTTAAAACGGTCTCGCAGCGACTCTCGTGTATTTATACTGTAGATGGTACGTATTGCCCTCTGTTGTAAAATAAAAATAGAATTCATATGCGCCGCTGTAGTATGTCCACAGTAGTAGGCCACTGTGGAAATATGCGAAGTACACCAGCCTAGCCATGGCCACATTTATCAACTGTCTAATGCGTCTAATAGCATATATTGGCGAACTGAGCTTATTAGCCAAAACCCCAATATGGTCCGCCCACTGTGACTTATTGCCTGATGTTAAACCAAGAAAAGTAGTAGCTATGGCCCGTAGTCCCTGCACGTAGGCGTTATTGATATGCTCGAAGCCATATTCTTCGAGTAGAAGAGTGTTTTTCCTCTTTTTGGTAGATTCTGAGGAGTCTCCATAAACCCACGCACGGTCTTCTTTGTTGGCCAGGCGTTGATGTACAATATTGATTTGGAATCTGGTAAATTCATCGAATACCCTGAGTCCAACTAAGTACTATTCTTCCTTAAAAATGTTTCTTTTTTCCGAGATGCCAGGGCCCAGCGCTTGTTAAACGTAGGAAGAATGTGCCTTTGTATATCACTTATTATAAAACACAAGTTGTTTTCAGAACCATTAAATTTTTTCGTTAAAACTTTGGACAATGATTCTACGGTTCTACCTCCCTCAATGTAGGGAAGTATGAAATCTTGTTTGGTACAGCTGAAGGAAGACATTTTAGAACTTCACAATCTGCGGAAATTACAGGCGTAGATGAGCTTTACTTCACTTGAAGTTACACTGAAGTGGATGGCTGGAATAATTTTTACCTCCCTTTATATACAATTTTACAATATTGAATCGGTACCTACATCATTATTAACTCTTATTTTCGCAAAACGGGTGCAAATTTGATAAGATCACTTTGTTATTACGAAATAATAAAAAAAGTACTAAAAAGTCCATACTGTTCGTGCCAACAATCCCCGTGAAACCACAAAAGATACCGAACTTCCTACTCCAACTTTTTATCACATTTTTCTCATATCTTCCAAAACCGCAAATATCCGCAGCTGATTTTTTTTGCATCTTTTTTATGAATAGTTAGACTATTAATTAACACTAAAAGTAGCGCGTGGGGTGACGTGGGTGAGTGATAATCTCAAACGAAAAAAAAAATAAGAGAAAAATGTATGTCACTTTTTAAGTACTTACTCAAAAATGTAAAAATAATATGAAAACTAAAAAGCTGTTTTGTAAAGTCCATAAAATCACCCTTCTAAAAATGTATTATACTGCATATCTGTACTAAATATTTTTTCCACAATATTGTTTTGAAATATGTACACTTAAAGATACCGAATTGCCTATTCCAACGTTTAACACATTTTTCTCATATCTTCTAAAACTGTAAATATCTACAGCTGATTTTTTTTTGCAAAACTCAAACGCTGTTTTGTAAAGTACATACAATTATCTTTCCAAAAATGCATTATACTGCATATCTGTGCTAAATATTTTTTTTACAATATTGTTTTGAAATATGTATACGCAAAGACTTGAGTTTGCCATCCCTGTCTTCTATGTACTTATGACTATGAAAAACAATATTATTTTGCGTATTAAATGGCTCAAGTATCAATTGAAATCGACATATTAACCAAATCATGATATTTGTAAAAAACATTTTTGATATGCTCTTGCTCTACCATTTTCCATAGTGCAAAGGGTCGATGAGACTTCTGACTACCATGTTTATAGGTACCACGACGCCATTATTATAAAGACTAGCGATGTCGATTTTAATGTGACAACTACTTAAGACCAGGTTATCCGAAATGTCGTATTGTGAGATAACACTATAGAACGACTAGCGACCCGCCCCGGCTTCACGCGGGTAGAAGTTTTTTGAAAATAAAATACAGCCTATGTTATTCGCTGTTAATGTAGCTTTCTATAGGTGAAGAATTTTTGAAATCGGTTGAGTAGTTCTTGAGTTTATCCATTACGTACAAACAAACAAAGTTTACCTCTTTATAATGTTAGTATAGATAGAATAATTAAAGTGAGAAAGTCAATACTAAACTTGAGCTACAGTTTACATTTCCGTTGTACTTATCAGCTTTAGATTTAAAACGTAATATAACAAAAAAAAATTATTTTCGACACTGACTTGATTAACCCGCGTACACCCGATAGAAAAGACACAGGAAAGGCAAAGGAATATATTTGTATGGATGGCAACAATATCTTATGATTAGTTGCAATTAAGAAATACATGTAAGTATTGGCCCATGGCCATCCACAATGCGGTGTTGGTGCCAACTTTATTGTACGGTAGTGAGGCCTGGATATGCCCGAAAACGAGTGAAAGTATAAATGCTGTGGAGATGCGGTCTCTCAGAAATATGTGCGGTGTCACGCTTGCGGACAGGATAAACAATGATGAGATACGCAGTATGACAGGGTTACACAACAGTGTTATTGTAAAAATGAAGAAAGGAATGCTTAGATGGTTCGGGCACTTGGAAAGAATGAGTGATGAAAGACTGACGAAGAAAATCTACAGAGCGAAAGTGAGTGGTAAAAGAAGCCAAGGAAGACCAAGGCTGACTTATGAAGATCAAATAGCCAGTGTTAGCAGACGGAAATGTCAAAAGCATTCGCATACCTAGGCGAAAATGTGTGAAGAGAATGATGAGTTTTGAGGAAGCGAAAGAGGTGTGTAAGGACCGCGACTCCTGGCGCTCCGTCCTCTCTGACTACCCCGTTGGGGATACAGCGTGAAGATATGTTATGTTTATGTTATGTAAGTATAGTTTATGTCTAATGAAAATAACTTTAATACAACGTTGTTCTCAAGTATCTTCTTGTGAGACACGGAACTTACCTTTGAATTACACTCGTGTCACTTCTTTCCCATGTTTGTTTCGCGTACAACGGCTTTACGAGGTGTTGAATGAATTTCTATATAAATAAAGTGAACAACGCATTATTAAAACCCTATAAATTGTTATTAAACGCAACAAGTCTTGATTTGAGTAAAAAAATATTATACAAACTAAGAACAAGAAAGAACTATACGTTTTTTAAACATTATACAAAGTAAACGGAAATGTATAGTTTTCAAACTGTAACTTCCTTACAATTGTAATAACATTTTCTATGTAATCCATTTCAAAATAGATTATAAATTCAAGATAGATTAAATTTAATAGTGACCCATAAAAGCCCTTAAAGAAGATCGCTATCTATAGACGTTTCTCGTAGTAGAAATTAGAATATATCGGAATGTATAACAATTGAAGAAAATCTTTATCTACAGACGTTTCGGAATACTCCGTTCGTCCACTCTGACTACCTCGTTAAAGATATAGCCTCAAGATGTGTATTTATGTAAGTTAAAGAATGTATGACATTTGACATTAGCTGTCAAAAATTTATCGCATGACTTGTCGTTTAATCACTGACAACCTAACCCACAAGACTTGTAACAGGAAGTGGCCGTTGTCTGCCACTTGCCATTTTCATTTGAACAAATGATCCTATAAATTTAAACAATCGCGCGCTCTTTCTGTAATAACCAGGAAACAGATACCTACTATGCGACCTGTGTCTAAGCGGTAACAAAAAAAAAGAATAAAATATATAAACAATGCCAAACAACAAATGCCAACAATGCCATTGCTCTGTATAGTGGTGTGAAAAAGACATTCGGCAATTGTTTTAAAAAGCCATTTTTCATCGATAAGTTGTATGAAATGAATAACACCAAAAAATACTGAAAGTTCTAGTGATACTGGTTACGGCTAAGGCCCAAATCAGTGTTTTTCCTTGTCTAACATGTATAATTATATTGCGTCTGATTCTTAAAAGACGGTACGTGTAAGTAGAAATGCGAAAAAATTTATCGATATGTCAATATTATTTCTATTTTGGAAATTTATAATGACGCTTTATAATGTTTCTTAGTAATTATATATCTAGCTCTAAAATATCTTGTAATCTTCCTAGTGGTACAAGTTTTAATTAATTGACATAACTATTTGGGTAGTTCTCGAGAAATCTCGAAATTTCGTCTTAAGAAATTAATTAAAAAAAATTAATTTAATTTGTAAATATTTATCGCGAATTTGACAGTACTTAAGTACATCTGTTACTAGTATTTCATAAAATAGTGGTTCCCAGAAAAAATGTGTTTCAAAAATAGACGGATGAGGGAATGTCAAAATGATTGTTGATTGTTTAATCAACAAAAACCTGCGATAAAATTTTATATCTGTATTGAATTTTTGAGTGAAATTAATACTCCCTAATATCCGTTTCACTAAATAAATAACATTCAATTAAACGTAATTATCTTCTTATTTCACGACAATAACTATCAAAAGTGTAACTCTTGAAAAATAATAATTAAACCTTTTGTAAAAATAACCTCTAAAACTAAGATGAATCGACTAATATTTAAAAATTAATAGTACTGTTAAATCACTAATTATTGAATACGGCTTTACTCACGTGTAATCGGTATAGGTACCGACTAGTTTCGGACCTATTGGAGGTCCATCATCAGGGTGAGTGGGATGAGTTCGCGGCCTCGCCCCGTCTGGCACTGCGCGCCTGAGCTCGCAACGCGCGGCTTGACAGGATGGGAAACTAGTCGGTACCTATACCGATTACACGTGAGTAAAGCCGTATTCAATAATTAGTGCGTTAATAATGTCTCACGAAAGTTTTAATAATTTAAGTACTGTTAAATATTAAAAACCAATAGGAGCGTTAACGCATGATTAAAGATGCATTTACAAATACGCTGTCAGTGAGGAAATAATTTTCTTACTTGAAACACATAAAAAAATAATTTATCAACTTATTCTGAATAATAGAACTTTCGAAAAAACATTGTATTTTTAATCGATTTATAATTCATATAATTGGTCTCCAATTGGTTTTATTAAGGAATTGTTGAGTTAAAAATCCGAAAGTGTTTAAATCTGGAGATTGGGACATAGTGAGAGAATGATTTTCGGAGCTTTAGCTTTTTTGATTTTTCACAAATATGATTCAGAAATGATAACTGATAGAGCTTCCGTGGAAATAACAGTATAACCAATAGAAGTTGGCTACATTTTTGTTAAATCTAAAATAATTATAAAAGAAAAATTAAACCGCCTTCAAAAAAAAAAACACTGAAAATTACATAGCTATCCTGTATTTATTACTGAAGACATCGGTTGTATGGGCATAGTTCCCTTTGCCTTCCCATTCAAAGAAGAATCGCACAAACAACAACAATGAATACTATAGTCTGTAATGCCCATCATAACTTCAAAGTTGATTTCAATATAGACTTCTTTTTCTGATTGTCAAATCAAACCACATTAATATCTTTGCTTTAGGTAATAGTAATAGTTAATATACGGCCCTAATAAATCGGTATGTTATATAATAAAAAAAAGCGAGTGACAGTTAAACAAATGTATGGGCAGTGGTCATTGTTCTTTCTGTTGTTGCCTAGAGGTAGATCTGCGGTTTTTGCACATTAATTTGGTACCGACTTCAATAATATTGTCAAATTTAATTGTATAGGTATGTGTATTGTATTCATAAAGTTATTTTTATTGTATTAGAGTTTTAATTAGAAAAGATTTTTATTTATTTTGTACTTTTCGGTGTTTCTTTTTGAAGGCGGTTCTATTTTTTCTTAAATTTTGTTTATTTCATCCTTTTGAGTGTTCTTTGCCTAAATAAATATCTAGGGCAGGTCTCTAAATAACTTCTTTCTAATTCTGGAGCGCAACGATATACAAAAGAATCATCAATATAAATAAGGGCCAAAAGCAGTTCGCGTTATTTGGTGTATCTTCGAAGTCCAAGCTCCAATACCGGTGAAATTTAAATGGGACCACCTTGGAAGTATACCCTTTCAAAAAAAAAAGAATTTTCGAAAGCGGTCCATAATTGATAAAGTTATCGGTGAACATACATAAAAAAAAACATATAGACGAATATAGAGCCTCTTCCTTTTTTTGAAGTCGGTTAAAAAGGTCAGGAATTTCGAGACTATGAGAATTACCCATTTATGAAACATATTTTTCATTTGAATTAGTTTTTAAATTGAAAATTTCATGATTTGGGCCCAACTATGTTTATGTCGAATTTGATATAGTATCCAGTTTTAGCTGACGGTAATGTGAAAAGCAACCGCATACCTAGGCAAAAATATGTGAGGAGAATGATGAGATTTGAGTAAGCGAAAGATGTATGTAAGAACCGCGAAACTTGGCGCTCCGTCCTCTCTGACTAACCCGTTAGGGATACAGCGTGAAAATAATATGTATATTTATGTAGTACTAGATTGAGTGTTAAGGGTTCTGTTCAGATATGGATTCCTAAAAATTAATATCAAAATGTAAATCACTCGCAAAAAGCCATTTTTAACTAATCACTTTTTACCTGTAGCTTTTCGTAGACGGGAGAATTCAGAAGTTTATTATCTAAGTTGACTAAAACAGAATATGCTGTGTCCCAAGGTACATAGTCTTCTTCCACAATAAGATAAGTACTCAAATTCAATGCTACATCATAAGCCACGGCACGTGCTTCAGCTAATGCAAACACTTCGTTTATTAAGTGAGCTCTATCCGAAATTGTGAGCTGTAAAAAACAATAAAATATAGTTTTCTAGACAACTTTCTAGACAATTCTTATCAACAGTTCACTAACTTTATATTGGGTTACCACAGTGAGCTGACGGAAATATGAAAAGAAATATGTCTCGCACACCTAGGCGAATGTGTGCGAAGAGAATGATGAGATTTGAGGAGGTGAAAGACGTATGTAAGGACCTAAGGACCGCAATGCTTGGCGTTCCATAGTTTCTGAATACCCCATTAGAGATTTAATATTATTTTATTACCTGTTCAGATTTGCTCTTCAATTGATTAATTAATTTCATCCATAAATCTAGCTCGTAATTTACCCTGTAATAACCTATTTGATTGTTATTTAATTTGATCCAATTCTCTCCATCTTCAAGTGTTATAAATACTAGAAAAAAATTAAAATTATGAACTTCTGCTTTCTTAATTTATATAACTAATAATAACGTAATTAATAAGTATACAAAAAAGTAAAAAAAATATTAAATAATTTAATTACTATAAGATTTTAACAAAACCAATTAAATTGTATTTTTCCTACATTACCATTATCTAGCGTGTCAAAAAACCATATAATTTTCTTTTTCTCTCCTTTATTTGTATTGTATGTGATAGGAATAAACCAGCGATAACTGTAAAAAAATTGAATTGGTTTTAATGTTTTAATATACATAGTAGCACATACGTACACGTAGCACAAGCAGACCAAAAAACCAGTTTTACATTTTTGTTCATCAAACACGAGAAAGAAAAGAACAATACCTGTATAGTGAGTCTTTAATACCTGTAAGGTGAATCATTAGTATACACTGCCTCGGGATCTAGCAGAAACCGAGACTGTGTGATCACGTACGTCTTAGGATCTTCACTCTGTTTAACAGTCAACAGTGGATAACCCATTTGTCTCGTCCACGTATCCATGATATGCCTGAAATGAAAATGTAGTCAAGTGCAATTAATAAGCCTATTATAATATAAGAAACTTGTCTGCCGAATAACATTTCATTTTGAAATAAGTAGATTTTCATACATTTTATGATGTACTTAAATCTACTTACCTATTTAAAATTAAATGAAAAGTTTATATGTATGCCCAATGTATACCAATAAATAAATAGTCAAAAAATCTCGTTTCTTTGTTGTTTAGAAATATACTAAACCTAAAAGGATTTAAGCGTGGCATGTGTGGCCTTCATTTATCTTTTAAATTTCAATCAATTCCCTTTACAAAATATGGGAGCATGGCAATCATGATCGTTTAGTTAATACGTCGTTCGTAACGATCGTTTAGTTAAAGAGTTTATTTCCGTTGTACAAACAGATGTCAAGAACACGCGAATTTAATTACGGCGGTTTCTACTCTTCGCCATTCAACTCATTCGTTCAACGCATTCCTTTGGAAATAAAACTAATTTGCAAACGAATGCCTGTCCCTATAAAACTGTTATATAAATGAGTGGGTATATAAATTGTGTGCTCTTTTTTACGACTTGGAGGTGTCGATTTTTTTTAAAAAACATTCGTTAGATTTCTTCAAGTTAATAATAACACTAATAAAATGACCAAATTTTTCATTTTAATTCATAGTAGTAAGTACTGAGTGCTGACCACAGTTGCTCGCTTTCAGAATATTTTTCCATGCCTGGGAGTAGGTGTTATACCCTGTAATGCTTTAGCTCCGGAACACCCACAATTTGTCAATTTAATTTTTTGTTAAAAAGTTTTACATTAGGAAAAACACGTACTACCCAAACGAATTTGATTTGTATTTCTATTCCAATTTTTTTATTTTTGTGTGTTACTATTTCAAAATAAAGAATCTTGTTTTGATTATTTATACAGGGTGTATATGAAAACCCCCCATTGGGGTATACGCATTATTTTCGAAAATGGTTTTCAGGCTGTATTTCAGTAACGGATGAAATTATTACAAAATAAAAAAAAAGTAAGATTTAAAATCTGTAACTGTACACGATCAACCCAATTTTACGAGAAATGGTGGGGATAACACTTGAAAATTAAAAGGGTCATAACTCTTAAATGGATACGTTTTTTTCGATAATTCTTTTTGTAACTACATACTAAAGTTATGCCCTTTCATCCATTAAAGTAACTGTCCCGTTTTCATATACACCCTGTTTATTAATTTCTATTTTTAAAGTAAGCTTATGAAAATAACTTGTACTTATCGATATACACAATATCTACGAGTACATCACTTTTTCGTCTTGTACGTGACGTTACCGTGCCACCCGCTAACGTGCCATTCCTCTAACCTTGACAGAATAGTTTGCTTAGAAATTCGTAAACATTTCAGGTCTCTCTAGGGTAGTTTGTCTGTGCATGTTTGCATCGCTTGCGACCCCGAGTGGCGCTAAAATAATTACCCAATTCGCCCAAAATATTGCCGCTGTGTGTGCCACGGCGTGTGCGCACAGATACAAACCGCATACGTTAGCTTTCTATGAAGACATCCTGCTGCTATGTTTATACTGTGCTTTCGTAGTCGCCCCTTGAAGTACTCGCGTAGTAGTCACCGAAGCTAAATGCTTCACTCACAAACAACTATTCTATTCAGTCGTCGCAGTAGTTGTGGTAGTAGTCTGCGTAATTCGCCTTGATTTCGCCTTAATATCGCCTTGATAATATCACTTTGATCGACAGTCGAAAAACTGATTCACTGGCGGACATGAAGCCCTATTTATAGTCCGAAAAAACGAGGGTGAAAACTTCTAGAGCAACCCCGAATGCTAATAATAATAACGCATAGAAATAAAGACGGTGGAACCTTCTAGTTAATTCCGCTCGCTGACAATAATACGACATTGTTCTCGACGCCGCTAGTTTGCATAAGTAGGTACATAACACATCATAGCTCTGGAATTTTCAAAATACAACTTTGTTCTTGTTTCTTAATTTTGCTCGTTTATATAATTATAAAATACGCTAGACAATGCACGCCAATCATCTGATCTCAAACTAGGGCATCCTTGTGCTATGAGAACTAGACGATGACTACTAGGGCGTTCCTAGTACACTCAGACCCAAGACATTCAGAAAAGATCATTTATCTAAATTGACCCGACCGGGAATCAAACCCGGAACCTTCCGTGCTTGGGTGCAACACTTAAACCACTGCGCCATCGCGGTCGTCAATTATTATACCAATCGATAGTAGACCTTAAACCTAGCAATATGTTTTTAGGTCATAGCTCTGCAAAGCCTAGGTCTCGAGATATAGGCTTTAAAAGTTGCGTATCTCGTGCCATTTAACAATCAACCTTATACCTTGCATGTGAGGTCCAACCGTAACAATATTTAAGAAGTTAACGATAAATATATGTATATGTATTTATGGAACTTCTTCATTGTTATATAAAGTATGTTAGAAAATACGACAGAGACCTCTACTCAAAAAAAATCAGCCAAGTTCGTACTTGCACAATTAGAGTAAAATGTTAAATAAATATTTGCTTTCTTTCATATTTATTTATATAAATATTTATGTTAATATAAAAATGTTAACAAATGCCAATTTCAAAATAAATAATGCTATGTAAAAAAATAGTTTCTAACACAATGCAACCTGATTATTTTCGTACAATGTTCATGATCTCTTTTTTAAAAAATACCAGGCAATTAGAATTTGGCGCTATTTTTTCAAAGCTTTTTATTTTTTCTACATGGGTTCCGTGTAATAATTAAAATATGATACAATGGTTTACTTGATATGGAACTTCGTTCACTAGACCAGAAGATGTTTACCAGGAACGACCTTTACAGTTTACTAAGAACAAAATAAACAATGCAAATAAGTAATTGAACTCTCTTTGCTCAGCAACATCAATTAGGCATCCAAGTTACATTGCAGGATACTTTGTGACATTTTTCAATTTCACTTTCATATCAATCAAACGCATCAATATCGAATTTCGGAAGACAATAGTTTTCATTTCATTTCGGTTAAAATATTTATCGTATCTTATTAGCTTACGATAGAAATGCCGTTGTTGTAGTTGTTTTCTTGAATGTGAGTAGAGTAGTGAATACCTACCAAACGCAGCAACGCAGCCATTTTTCGACAGGCGAGGTTGTGCGTAAAAGACAAAGGACGACACTTTGAACCTCTCCTCTAATTTTGAATTACTTAGAAATGTACCTACCGTTTTTGGTGTAGGTGGTTTGTCTGTTTATGTAGTGACTTAAAACTTTCCTTCATTAATTTTCGAAAGTAATCAATAATACAAAGCAATTATCTTCTTTTTTACATATCCCTTACTTTACTGTTTTAAAATTAATAAATTCATTTCGCATTAAAATTATTTTGAAAACGGGACCCTAATAGTATTATGGAGGGTTCGATATTCCGGCCTCTCAACAGCTAAATTGCACAATTGCACAACCCACAGAGCACTGCTAAATTGCATGCTCTCCTGGTATTTGGTTTCCTAAATTAATTTTAAGAGTTCCGTACTTTTGCATGATTTTTAATAAGTATTGTTCATTTAGTTTCGAATCGTAATTACCCGGATAATCACATTTTCAAAATAGTACTACAAAGTAATGTTGACTTTTTAAAATTATTTATTTCTAATATTTACTTATGATTTCTTCTCGTTACTTTTATTTACAATTAAAAAGACGTACAATTTTTTCTTTCATAGATGGCTGTTTATTCATGGCTATTATTTATTTCTAATATTTACTTATGATTTGTTCTCGTCGCTTTTATTTACATCTAGCGACCCGCCCCGGCTTTGTACGGGTACAATTTAAAAAAAATACAGCCCATGTTACTCGTTGATAATGTAGCCTTCTAAGGTGAAAGAATTTTTGAAATCGGTTTAGTAGCTTTTGAAATTATCCATTAACATACAAATAAACATAGTTAACCTCTTTATAATATTAGTGTACATTAAAAAGACATACAATGGTTGCTTTCAAAAAAAAAAAAAAAGAAGCACTCGATACGAAATATGAGTTTGAATCTGAAGATTCTATTTTTTTTTAAAATATTGTATCGAGTTTTTTAGGTATTGTATCGTATTTAAAAAATCAGTTTCTTAACTCTAAAACGGCAAAAATTTTGTTTTTCCAAAAGATTTTTAAAATGTGTAGTTCCATTGTCAATACGGTTATAACGGGGTCATGGTACTCATCGTGTTAATTTTACATTACTGTTTTTAATCATTGAAATTCTAGTTCCGAACGCCTACTACGAAATCAAATGTAATTAAATTATAAAAATTTAAAACGGGACCCTAAAATGATTAGTTCTCCCCTTTCTTATAATACACAAAAACTATAATACCAAATTGCACACAAAATGTGCAATAATTTCATTGGTTTGCTTCGACCAATCGCAACTGTTTGTCGGCACCTTTGACTGCCAGAAGGCGGAACTTATTATTTTAGTCAGAGCTCTGAGCTGTTTACGTAAACATCTAATTTTTATTTATTTTAATTGTGAGTGAAAATGTGATAGTACTAAAGGAGACTACTATGACATGATGCTGTGCTCGAAGCCATTAAAGGAAACTTGTGTGCCGCTTGTCGAATTTACGAATATCGGTTTTGCCTCAACAAATCAGAAGCAGATGGGAGGCTGCTTCTATGTTTTTGGAAATGTTTCGCAAGATGACACAACGTTTGCATACCGCTGATAGTGTTCTCAGTTCTACTAGAGAAGGACTTTCTGTCACACAAATGTAGACTTCGAAGAAGATATTAGAACACTACAACTGAGCCCAGAAGTAATAAACGAAGCGCTGCCGCCATCCTCAGCAGGAATCACATGACCGTATGGCGGATTCTAAACATCAATTTCAATATATCGGAGCGAACCGCTTTGTTTTGAACAGCGAGAGAGACAGCTTTTGTGACTTAAAGAGTGCGTGTATTATTGTTTGTGTTAGTGCGATTAATCGAACGGCAACTTACGTGTTCTTTCGAAAGGATGCCTAATTCCCTTGGATGGGTTCAAAGCGGCTGCATTGTGAGTCATCAAACTTTTAGTATTATTTTAGTACATTATTAACTATGTACCTTTAGCGACAGGTTAGTGCGCGTTATAATTGCAAGCAATAGGTATGTATGTATAGCAGGCCGCGGCGTGCCGTCGCGTCGGCAAGCAGCACAGATTGCGAGAGCTACTAGACACGCATCTGTACAATATTTCAACGCCTTTATTTATTGTATTCGCGCGATGAAATACCTAAACGATAGGTACATATGTACTTTGTAACGGGCGCGAGCCACTTGCCGTCGGAACGTAGCACAACCTCCGAGAGCTAACAAATACGCATATCTGTACAGTATTTCAACACGTATTTTTATTAAGTAGCTTTTATTTATCTATTAAGTAACACATATTTGTACAGTATAACCACACCTATTATTTATTAAATAGGTTTTGCACATACATATCTTCACGCTGTATCCCTAACGGGGTGGTCAGAGAGGACGGAGCGCCAAGCTTTTCTATTCTTACATACTTCTTTCGCTTCCTCTAATCTCATCATTCTCCTCACAAATTTTCCCTTAGGTATGCGCATACCTAGGCGAAGTAGTTTTTATTTTTTTTTGTTTGCTAAGTAACGTGCAATTTAATTGCTTACAGTAGGCCTAAATGTAGCGGCTGCGAGCCGCTTGCCGACGGCACATTGCATTTAACAATAGATATAGCTATCCCTATCTAGCTGTGGGCGTGATCCGCTGGTAGCCTGGTAGATGCCTAGCAAAGGAGGTAGTTAGCTGGTAATTCACTACTCCCTGGGGTTGTATATGGGTCATGAACTCAAAATAGTGATGCCGGCAGTTTAGTCGATATTTTTATTTTAAATTTTATCAAAATATAAATATCACAGGAGGACTTTTGTAACCTCATAGGTGGACTCTCTACTTGACATGCTACAATACCTTTTTCCCTTTCTTTACCTTGGATTTGGTGTTAGTTTGTAACACCTTGTATATATATTTACGGACAAGTTACTTTAATAAAACAAACTTTCGCATGGGAAATTAAAAACGTCAAGCCAAAATAAAAGATAATAGCGTTAATTTCCTATGTTTTTAGAGTAAGGTTAATATTATGTATTTTAAAATATGTGATTTGAAGTGTTTCTCTTTTACTTTACTTTTTATGCCCCAAAACTCTAACCCCTAAAAGACAAATTTAACTTTTAAAGCTCACATTTTTGTCTTTAGGTCACTTTTTCATATGTTCCTAATTTCGGCCGTTAACATTAATCAGTCTTTAATAAAAACCACTGTGACAGACAGACACACTCCAATTTCAGAACGAAACATTAAGAAATTCACACTTTTGAAGTGCCAATTTTATGTTCATAACACATACGAACTCACGTTAAATTCAAGTTTGGATGGTCCTTTTTAAAATAAGGCTCAAGTGAAGCAAGTAAGTCTTGTGTCACAGTGTTGCCAAATTCAAACTTCTTCAAATAGTCTGATACTCCTCGTCGAAAATTCTCTTCACCGATAAATCCTTCTAACATCCTTAAAATTGATGCTCCCTGTGAAAATCAAAAGGAAAAAGTAATTAACTGTATTTTAAAACATCTAAAACCGACAAATAGAATTGCATTAAAACTATATTAATAAAATAAAATTCCAATTTAAATACTTTACTAATAATAAATTACCTTATTGTAAGAAATGGCGTCAAAAATCGCGGTAATTTGGTCGGGTGTAGCCACAGTTTGTACTATGGGATGACTAGAGAGTTTAGCATCAGTTACCAGCACTGAGTGCAAGGTCTTGGTCAAAAATTGATCTAACTGAAACAAATAACTTTTGTAAAAAGAGGCGAGGCTTAACATTAGGACATCAGGGACAGTAGGAGGTTTGTTATGCTAACATAAGGAACCTACCACTGTCTTTTTTGAAGAAAAAAATAGAAAAAAAGAGCTGTCATTTTTATAGATTTATATAGAGAATGACATTTATAATGTGGTTTTCCAAACGTGTGATGAGTTCTTATAATTTTTAGCTATCCTCTGCTCAAAATCTCAAACTCGTTAAACGAATGTATGTCGCCTGTCAAAAAAGTATCCTCAAGAAATTAGAGACTCGGTCAGCCAGCACCGAATTTTACTTAGCTGTCAGAGTTTGATATCTGAAATTTTCTAAGGATGCTTCCTTGAGAGGTCAAATAAGCTTGATAGTTTAGGTGGAAGATAGCTAATAATTATATGAATTGATCACATGAAATGGATATCCGCAAAGTAACACCTGAATCAATACAATAATACTATATTTGATTTTAAGAAATAAATTTATAAGACCTATGATTTGCGGAAATGGTTTTCCTGTAAACCATAGCCAAAGCTTTGACATTTGCCGATACTTTTAAAATTGTAATTGAAGCAGTTTTAGAGATGAAAGGTTGATCAAAACAGATTGACAGACGGACAGATGTATTAATGATCTTATACATAACTAGCGAGCCGCCCCGGATTCCCAGTAGAAATTTTTTTTAAATAAAATACAGCCCATGTTATTCACTAATAATGTAGCTTTCTATGGGTGAATAAATTTTTTAAACCGATTGAGTAGTTTTTGAGTTTATCCATTACATACAAACAAACAAAGTGTATCTTTTTGTAATATTAGTTACGTTAGTAACCAATTAATCTGTGATATTAGTATAGATATATGTACTGTTTTTCCTTTTAATGTATGGAACCCTTCAAAAAAATGCTATTATACTTGCACCAAAACGACTCAGCATAAGCATAATATAATCATATTTCAAATTATTATTAAAATAATACCATAGTCCAAGATGGTTCAATAGCGTTCAAAGCTTTCACTTGCATGTATGATGCAAATCCTTCATTCAGCCAAAGATCATCCCACCATTTTATTGTAACTGAGACAAAAAGAAGTAAAATGAATTAGAACATAAAATGCAAATTATTATTATTATATACGTTTAATAAGTAAAAAATACAAAATTACCTAAATTTCCAAACCACATATGTGCAAGTTCATGAGCGATTGTGTTGGCCACACTTATTTTGTTTTGAGCAGATGCTGTGGACTGATCCACAAGGAATGATGTCTCTCTGTAAGTAATCAGGCCCCAGTGTTCTGTAGCACCAGAAACATAGTCCGGAATGGCAATCATGTCTGAAATGTCATAATAAAGATTATTAAGTACACATAATCTATTCAATATTTCTAGTATACCATATAATGGTTTATCCAAATAAGTTGTTGACAAAAATTGCTTAGTAGTAACCATTATTATAAGAAAAAGTAGTACATAAGTACTCTTAATACCATCAAGTCTAAAAATGTAACCTATGTACTTGGTGTACTACAGACTTTATTTATAATTTAATGAAAATTCATGTATTTTTTTTAAACAACCATATTATTACTTACCTAGTTTAGGAAGAGGAAAAGGCACTTCATAATATTTCACATAAAATTCTGTAGCTCTCTTTCCAATGTCTTGAGCAAAATCAATTTTATGCATCTGATCTTTCTGTGCAAAGGATCGTAATTTAAAATTGTTTCCTATACCGTTTGAATTAATTGTTGTTTCCTTAAAGGTAAAATCACAGACAACAAAACAAGCCAAATATGTAGACATTGGTACACTTGTAGCAAACGTGACTGCTTCAGTTTGAGTGTGCTCATCATATTTTCTAGATATTTCCTGAAAAAAGAATCCACATTGGTATAACATAATATATAGGTAGGTATGATGTTATATTAAATGTAATTGCAAAAATAAAGTTGGCAAAACAGTAATTTTTTTAACAAGTTATATAAACCCATAAGTACTTAGTAATGATATTTGAGCAAATGTTACATATTATTACTTACATTCATATTAGACAGTGCCAGATATGAAAGAGGTTTTACTAATGTGATATCATATGTGGCTTTAAAATCAGGCTCATCAAAACAAGGGAATGCCTGACGGGCATATGTTGGTTGAAACTTACTGGCCACCATAGTTCTGTAATATAAGATATTGGTTATTATAACTATTTTAATTATAAGAAAACTAAAATAATAAGTACATATCAAGTGCATAGTAATAAAGTTTTTGCTAAGATACAGAGAGCAGTGGCAGATTTAACTGACAGACTGCAGACACACTATGAGGGACATGAAAGTAAAACTTCAGTAAGATTCATTCTAAGTGCCCTCAACCCTATCCGCCTGCTGCACTACCTGTACTGGATTTAAGCAAATATTTACCTATTATCCTTCAAATGAGATGAATAAAACCCAATGATGTTACGAGTTAAATCACCGTTAAAACTAATATTAATTTGGTAATTTCCCGATGGTAAATCACTATCAAAATTAATAAGCAACTGTTCCAGTTGTTTTACTTCAATAAATTTTGATATGGGCACTTGTTTATTCCCTCTAAACACTTTCACATCTTTTATATCTAAAAACTTAGAATGGAGGTTCACAAACTTCTTTTCTTCCTTTAGAATAATATCAATACATACTGTGCCCTCAAACGTGCCAGAGATTAAATTAGGGCATAATTGAAGATTGTAATTAACAGGACGAACTAATGGAGATAATCTTTCGAAAAGTGTAACATTTATGGAATTTTTTTCCATTTTAATGTGATATCCAATATCACACTTAGTATTTCGGAACAGTAAAGTGTTAAATAATAATGTACGAAATTTTTTGAGATTACTAATGAAATACATAAAAATAATTGAATACGTTAGTAAGTAATACAATAATTTTTTGTTACAGAAATTGCAAAATTGAATTATTTTTTAGTTTCGGCTTTTGATTTACATTTTAGAATCAACATGACAATATGACAGTCATTGGACAGATCCTCTTCACCTGACATGTTTTGACAGTCAACTTGTATATTTATATTTCTTAAGGCATTGGTAACAAGACTATCAGCCTGAAGACGTAACTTCTGGAGAAACACTAAATTCCCTAACGCTCTTCCAGTAAAGTGGTAGGCTTTACTAAAGTTAAAAAGGACTTCTTGGAAGAGCCCGACAATTTTAGCTACACATGTTTATTTAGATCTCCTCCATTCTTTTTACTTACACATAACTTTAAAACACAATATATTATCGCTGTTGTACTTTAAAACTCATAAAAATGTGAAAAATAGAAAATCTAATTAAAATGACAATCTCGCTTCTCTCGTTCCCGCCAAAAAGTCCTCTTTTGACAGTCAACATGAGTAGTGGTTTTTTTTTAATTGGTACTACGATTCTCTCTCAGGTGGAAAGATAAAAGATTCTTAGCCCATAAAACCGGCGTCTTCTAATGTTCTTATTTCACATTTTGCACATTCATTTTGTTGCAAACAGTAAACAACACTTCTTTGATACAAAATACCATGGTGCTGTAATATGCTTTTCACCTCTTTATTAATATATCCAAGACTTAATATCTGTACGCAGAACTTTCATTTTATAACCAGTTTCCCTCTCTGACTTTCGAATAAACTTCTCAATACACGACTGCATATCTGATTTATATTTAATAAAGAAAACATGTTTAAATGCTGAATGGTGATCCTTAAAAAACAAAAAATATCTGGCTCCATCCATGGAAACATTCTCCATTGGTCCACATAAGTCGGCGTGAACCAACTTCAAACACTCGGTGGCTTGTGATTCACTACTAGGAAACGGAAGACGACTTTGTTTGCCTGTTAAACATTTTTGACATACAAAATTTTCATTATTGTACTTAACATTACATCTACTCAAAACATTTTTCACGACTTATATTTTGATGTGCTAATCTCAAATGCCAAGTAAACAAACTATCTATTTTTGTACTCAATTGACTCATTGACCAATTCTGACGTGTAAATCCAATACACTGTAAATTAAATTCTCCATGATAGATAGCAACAAAAAGAAAAAGGCTACTTTTATGAAAGTCTACGTCTAAGCACGTCTAAGGGAGAGAAATGGATACACTAAATCGGAAAAGTCACGGTTACATTTTCCACGCAAACGAAGTCGCGAGTACGGCTAGCATATAATAAATTAGTCTACAAAAAATAGTCAAAATGAATAAAGGCGCACAGGAACTTTTTGGCGGGAACGGGAGAAACGAGGTTGTCATTTTATTTAGATTTTCTATTTTTTACATTTTTAGGAGTTTTAAAGTACAACAGTGATAGTATATTGTGTTTTAAAGTTCTGTGTAAGTGACAAGAATGGAGATCTAAATAAACATGTGTAGCTGAAGTTTTCGCGCTCTTCCAAGAAGTCCTTTATAACTTCAGTAAAGCCTACTATCACTTTGCTGGAGGAGTTTTACGATAAGAAAGAACTAATTTACTTGTGATTCTACATGGATTCTACTTATTCTGTATCTGTATACTAGTTTGTGTTAATGCGTGACATTGGCAAATGCGCTAATCATCTACTGAATTGTTTTCTCACTTTACTTGACGTTGGCAATGTACTCACGTACGGTACCATTTAAAAATTTAAAAATAAAAAATAAAAATAAAAAATAAAAAAAAGGCGCACATTTAAGGGCTCGGTAGCTTAATAACAAAAACGGACTTTTGTAATTGCATCCTGGTCCATCTGTCGATCTTTTTTTGCGACTTGGGGGTGTCGATTTTCTATAAAAAATATTCGTTAGATTTCTTTAAGTTAATAATAATACTAACAAAATAACCAAATTTTTCATTTTAATTTAAAGTAGTAGATACTGAGTGCTGACCACAGTTGCTCGTTTTCGGAATATTTTTCCATGCCTGGGAGTGAGTGCTATACCATGTAATGTTTTAGCCCCGGAGCACCCACGATGTGTCAATTAAATTTTTTGTTAAAAAGTTTTACATCAGGAAAAACACGTACTACCCAAACGAATTTGATTTGTAATTCTATTTTAAATTTTTGATTTTATTTCTAAATAAAAAATCTTGTTTTTTATATATATATATATATATATATATATAATATATATATATATATAATATAATATAAGTATAGGTATGTGTGTCTTTCGCATAACTCAATGTCACAGATTTTGAACCGTTTATGAATTCTAAATGCCTTAAATAATGTAAATTCTTTGAAACCCAAGTTTGAAACCATTTTGAAACACAAAAACACAAAGACTCAGTCGCGCAGAGTAGAAACTGTCACCAAAGAATTTAAAAATGTTGCCAACAAGTAACTCCTTGCAAACATGTTACCATCTTGTTACTAACAGATTAACTGAATGAGCTTCAAGCTGTGATTTTTGTGTAATACCACCACCACGACCTCGACCACTGGGCTATAAGCAGCACTAGTAATAAATAATATGACAACGATCAACTTATACTGATTTTGAAAGGCTAAACAGGAAGAAGATTAATTTGATACTTATAAACGTTACTTAATTAACTATATAAAATATTAAATAATAAATTACAGAGTTATATACGTTACTTACCCACCCGATTTCAAAGAGCTGGCATAAAATCCTATAATTCCTTCTAATTTTCCGGAAAATGATACGAGGAGTTGGTATTTTCCTTTGGATATATAATTTTGTAAATTTATACGCAAGAATTCTCTGTTGTCCGATATTAATTCTGTAGACATAATTTTAATTCTTTCTTCACGATTACTTAATTTTGTAGAAATTATCGTTAATTTGTTCGAATGTAGTGTTATACTTTTTGTTGATTCTAATACATTGAGCATTATTTTTACTGTTCCATTGAATATTTTATCAATACTATGGGGTTCCAGGAACAGCTCATAATTTTCTGGTTTTGTATGTCTAGGAAGCCTATAATATTCGTTCTGTAAACAAATTAAATAAACACTAAACACAATTAGTTTTAGTACTACACTACATAAAGTAATCGCCGTCTGATGAATTCGAATCTAAATTACAGCCAATATTTCCTGTTGTTATAATCTGAAAAATCTAGGTAGTTTGGTAAGTATCTTTTTTACCCTGCCTCCTGGTGGAGAGCCTGGAATATTTTAACCACTAAAATTTTGCGATGATTATTCTCGGCGCGTTGTCAAGAGGCTTGGGATGTCCTACGGAACGCAGCGGAGCCCCTCTCGCGCTGTGCCGAAGCACTTCTTCTTTACATTGCATTTTATTAGGTAGTTACATTAGGTAAGTACCTACCTAATGTAATGTAGATCAGAAAGAAATTTAATAAATGTAGCTAAATGTAGGTTTTTCTTAATGTACCTACTGCTACTTACTGGCAATGGACTAATCGCATCCGATATAGAACCGAAAATATCGAAAATCATTGCAATTAAGAAACGTACCCGTACTACGTGACACACAAGTAGGTAAAAGTACTCGTACTTTAAGGGTGACTTCTGCTAGTAGCCGTAATGCTGCGCGTCTACTTTACGCAGCTCATAACTTTCAGTCCACTTTCGACTGGAAAGGACCGGTTGTGACACTTGTGAATACAAGAGCTCTATATCAGATTTGCTTAGATACAACGCCGGTTCAAGCAAACACGACCCTTTAGTAGAACGACCCTCAAAACAAAATTTTGCTACAAAATATGAAACACAAACTTTAAAACGATAAGGTAATTTTTAGTAATATAATTGGTTTTATTATTTGAGTTAAGAAAGATAAATAACACAAGTCCGAACTCAAAATTATTAACAGAAGCAGTTCACGCACGGAGCTTGGCTACAACGGGCTTAAAAAGAGTACCGGATCAAAAATATCCCGTAGCGAATGATTTCGTTATATTACTTTTCGGTTTACCTATGAATGTTTTTATTTTGTTTTAGGGCTTTTTTTTCTACTAAAAGACATCATAATAATTACTGTAAGAATTACTTTAAGGGAAGATAGCGAGAAACAAAATGAGTCGGAAGTGGATAATATTGAGAAACATTGTGAATATGAAAGTGAAACCTAGCATGAAGCTGTTGAGTTACGGCTACCCTCAGATTCAGAAAAAGTTTATTACCAGCGGACTTCAGATTCGATCGAGAAATTGATGAAAATGAAGAGACAAATACATTAATCATGAGAAATTTACTCGAAAGAAAAAAATCTGAATAGCTAGTCTGTTAAAGCACCGCCAACTAAACCAACAAGATCTAATCATTATTATACATTTACCGTGCCCCGTTGGCAAACGATAATATTTTTCTTGTCTGTGTTAGAACTCTGAGATATTATTTTGTGCTACAGACTATTGTCTACAAGAAATAGACCATTATATCAACATATGTGCAACATATGTCTACTGACATACATTTGAGATTTGAGATCCAAGTTTTCAAGATAACGTGACTGAGCTGACAGATATTGTTAAACTTATAGCTCTTTTTGAAATTACTTTATTTCTACGGATAACTACGAACTGGACGAAAAATTTCTGAGAAAAGGATGGAACTGGTCGCGACGTAGGTATTCTTAGCCTGGTGGCTATGAATACCTATGAGAACGGTTCAGTTTTAAGAGTAGTTTCAGTTGAAGCAAGTAGCCTGAAGCGGGCTGTATAAAAATGTAATTATTTTCTGTTTTTTCGCTAGAGCATTAAGTCTGTTTTAGATGTTGATCTTAATTTTGCTTCATTTTTGAGAAACAAAATGTCGTTACTTATTATAAAATTGTAGCTAGATCTTTCCAGCTTTTTTTACTTTTAAGAGTGACCTCTCTTTTGTTATAAATAATCGTTACGACGTGCATTTGTAAATTTATTTTAGTAGAATAGTATGAATAAAACTAGTATATTATCGAATTTCTAAACATGAATTCTGTTGATTATAGATGTCATTTAAATTCTTTGGTATTTTTCACCTAAGCGGGCAGCATTAGCGAATAGTATTAGTGCATGTATTTAAATACCTAGCGAGTACCACGGGGTTAATTGATTTGAGGTTGAGATGTGTTTAAAATGGTTTTAAAAAATCGCCTCCTATGAACATTAGTTTTTGTTTTTACGATGTTTTGTATTTCGGAATATAAGTATTTAAGTCTAAAATCAATATTTCATAATGTTGCGCCTGCATTGACATATTATTTTGTACCTATAGGAATGAGCATTATTTGAATGTTCATAAGTTCGTAGGTATGAGGTAGATACTTACAGATTGTACAAATTTTCAGAACTAAATTATACGTTACACGGGAATAGTAAATCAAACAATAATTATCGCGTCATACGTCTGCAGAGCGCGACGCGGGAAGTAGCACTCCTCCACAGCCACTGGGTAATATGAACTTTTAGCCACAAAAATTATAGTAGTGATCATCCTCGTTGAGAGTTTCCGAGGGATCCTATTGGACGTACTAGAGCCCCCTAACAGTAAGCCGAAGCACATAAGGAGAGAAAGTGCGGAAGGTAATGCTCTCTGCACTACGCCTCCCACAGCATCGTTGTTATGATCTCATGATCGCCTACTCAAGTAGATGATCGGAGCCGCACTACAATCGGCTAAAATAAAAAATACACACATCAAAAAAGTCTAGGCAATATGTACGATTTTGAACTTTTGAACGATTTATACTATTGTAATATATTTATATTTCTCTTATAAATAACAAAGCATTTTTGACGCATTAGTGACTAAAGCAACAAAATTCTTCCTTCAATTGTTCATTTAATCACAGTAATTAGAAATATGTGTACCGTAACATATGTAGTATAAAATAAAGTTAAAACGAAATTAAACTTGTCATATTTTACAAAATTAAATAACGACATTTTTTTGATTATTTGGTAATTCAATACAGTGTGACCGCCTCTGTTGTTTAAAACTTGTCGGCAGCGATTTTTCATTGAATTTTTAAGATTGTTTATCTGATCCTGCGGCAATCGGTCCCAATGGAGTTTTAACAAGTCTTTCAGTTGTTGGGTTGTCGACACTCCGTCCAGGTTCTCTAGAACACGTCTCTGGAGCATGTTCCATGCGTGCTCGATGGGATTGAGGTCTGGCAATTGTGCAGGCCACGGCAATACCCGCATATATTCCATTGCCAAGTACTCTCTGGTCCACAGAGCTGTGTGCGAACGCGCATTGTCATGCATCAGCGTGAAATCTTAGCCAAGAGCCAAGCTTTGTGCAAATGGGTGAACATAAGGCCCGAGGACATCTTCAACGTAACTTTCAGCGTTCATATTGCCATCTACAAAAACGAGCTCAGTTCGTCTGTTCTTCATAATACCCGCCCATACCATCCCTGTGGAGCCATTGTAAAGGTACACTTCCTGGACGAATCTCAGCCATTCTGAATTTCTGGGACGACGATACATTCTTACCCTTCTCGTATCAGGCCTAATTCCAAACCGGGACTCACCACAAAATAAAATTTTATTCCATTGCTCCTGGGTCCATGTCAAGTGTTCCCTACACCATTCATTTCGACGGGTGCGATGGCGTATAGGTGGGCACCTAATTGGGCGTCGTGCTCGTAGGCTGTATTTATGCAGCCTATTTCTCACGGTTTGGTGGCTAATAACAACACCGCTTGAGAATTATAGCTTTAAACCTCTCTACCGCGCGGTTAACATCGGCTGACGTCTTGCAGTCAGTTGTATGTATCGGTCCTGTCTAACAGTTGTACTCCTTCCACGTCCTGAGTGCTGCTCAGCAGGATCCCCTGTAATAACGTAACGCTGCCAAAGACGACAAATCACGATCCTATTGACACCAAAATGCCGAGACACCTGGGACTGATTTCTTCCCGCTTGTAGCATTCCTACAGCTCTGCATTTCATTAGCAGTCAAATAGCGTCGCTCCATAACATAAAAATGACTCACCACTCCATTTAAAAAAAAAACTGTGTATCTTAAAATGATAAAAGTGCGATAAATACCAAATTTATATAGCAAACATGAAATCGGGAAAAAATAATTAACTTTTATTTTAATGAAAACAAAACAGAACCGAAAAGGTTCTATTTTTAAAATCAGCCAGTATATGTTTCCGAGAACAAAAAAGATTGTATACCAATCTACTTTTCTAAGAAAAAAATAAAGTATCAATTAATAAAACATGCAGTTTATGTAAATGATGCGTGTTGCTTAGACTTTTTTGTACAATAAAATAAAATAAAATCGATGTTTATTCCAAGTATAAACTTTGTAAAGTATTTTTCGAACGTTAAATTTACAGACTATTTGATAGTATTACCCTCTTCGTAAGTCCTAACATTACAGTTTTTTTTCATGGGCACAACAATCTGACCAGACCAATGTACCCTTAACAAAATCTTCAATTTTATAATAGCCTTTCGAGCATAAAGTAGCTTTAACAATTTTCTTAAATCTAATGTCTGGTAGTGCGTTTAATTCTTCAGGCAAAGTGTTTTAAAAGCGAACACCGTCCCCAATAAAAGATTTGCGTACCTTTGCCAATCTAGAGCCCCTGATAGCTAGTTTATCTCTAGACCTGGTATTCCTATTATGAATATCACCCACCCTTCGGAACCTGTGTAAATTCCTACGGACATAAATAATATTCTCGAAGACATACTGACTATCACCTACATTAATTATGAGTTCATTGGGTATCTAAAATATTATCTATATTCACATCTCTTTCATAATCTGACCTTATTAATTTAACAATTCTATTCACAACTTTCACCAGTCGTCTCTTTAGACATGTTCACAAGCTTCTAATATTTTTAGCATTTTTGTTGTGGTAAATGGGCGTTCTGTATTGCGTCTTGCAGCCTATCCCTTAATTTCAGCCCACACCAACTCAATTGCATTGTACTAACAATGCACAAAGGTAAGGCGGTAACCGTATAACTCTGTGCCCATGTTCAAATCTTGGTTGGTTTGTTTTCTTTTAAAATACGTACTAATTCCGCTATTAACATATAATATGTTGGCATCTACGCCATTTTTTTGAAGCCATGCGACGATGTTAGCTTTCTTTTGCGATTGAGCAGGTGGCTTATTAATTTGCATCGAGTGGTATGGGGCGTTATCCATAATTATAATAGATGGTTCAGGGAGGCTACACAACATTTAGGTAAACCATTCAGTAAACTTTTCTCTATTCATTTCTTCGTGATAGTCTCCAGTGGTTTTTGACGCAAAAGCCATGAGAGAACCTTCGACGAATCTGTTACTGGTTCCTACGTGACAAATTATAAACCGCGATCCTTTTCCAACAGGAACTTTGAACGTAGATGCTGCAGTGTCATCGGTCCAAGAACGGCTTACAGTATGGTTAGAATTAAGCCATTTTTCATCCAAAAACACAACATTTTGCCAATTTCAATTTCTTTTAGTTACCGTATAACAGTTTACCTTGCCATCACGATATCGAATCTTTCCATCAATATTTAGCGTTTGTTACGCTGTTTGTATGAAAGTCCAACGATTTTCAAAATCTTCGAATTTCCCCGCCGGAGAATAATCCAGCTTCCTTCAGTGATTGCACTAACTTTTTTCTCGTCGGGTAAATAGTAGCCGTACACATATCTTCAAATTGAATCGACATTAATACTATCGACGCCTACGACTGGATTTGATCGTTTTCTCTTTTTTGTTGTATGAAGTTTATTTTCTTTTGTGCCAGTCTCGCCATGTTTTTTTTTGGTTATTCGTTTAACACTCCGTTGTCCAATATTAAGCGCAGCTACGCGTTCAGCCACTGACGTTATAGGTAAAAATGGCCCTCCATTTACGAAATAGTTACAAAGTCGTATAACGAACTCATGTGTCTGACTGTTTAAATCTGTTTCCTACGTATTTTTAGCCATATCGACGAAATCCATAGCAAAAGGCGTAAACAGAGTCAAAATTAACGAGCAAGGCTCATCAATAAGGCGGTAGACGGTATAAGGCGACAATTTTGCCGAGTGCTTGACGCAGTGAATATGGTAATAAATCGATTCAAAACTAGTTTTTATTGTGCGGTACCTATTTTGTTTGCTTATACCTTGACAGAGGCCCTATGAGTCGCGAGTCCCGTTGTAGGTACTCAATATCAAATCCAAGAAAGCGGATTATTTGCTTTCGCTACGGAGAAAGAGGTCACTTTGCGCCGTACTGTTCAAAAGGGCAGAAGCGCAGCATCGGGTGGTGCGAATCTAGTCGCCGGCAGAGGGATAATTGAAATTGTGTTAATTTCTGCGAAGTACAAGGGCGTTCGATGAGAGTTAAAACAATCCGGTTCCAGCCGCGCGAATGATCGAGTAGAGCACAAAATAAGCACGTTGACAGGAATGCTTACCTCGGTAGAGACATTCGATAGGTCGTGGCAGGGAACTCTTAACAATGTTCATCTCGCGCCGTACCGTACCGTGAATCGAGTAAATAAGGCTAGTCCCATAGAGCTCATGATTGGTCGCCTATCGAACCGTTGAATCTTTTAACTACAAACTACAACGAAGGTGAAATCACGAGCGAACAAAACTCTAATGGACCTGGCTTCATGGCTGTTAGCGATAATGCGGTGGTGGAGTCTATGGGCCGTGTGAGGCTGCTATCATATTACTGGCATTAGCGATTCAAGTGTGTTTAGCACCGTGAAAATATCATGTGAGGTTTTAATTAATGGCCATGGACTGAAAAATTTATTTCATGTCGTACTCGATGATTGTATGAAGTGTGATATTATGAATAGCTGTGAAATTCTGAAATTTTAATATCACTGACCGACATAAGTTTAAACATTGCTAGCGCTTTAGAACTCTTCTTAAAGTAGAGTGAGTATTGATGAGAAGGCTAATAATTACTTTAGATTTGATAGCAAAAAAAAGTTAAAAGTGATTAAATTTAACGTTGTTATCTTGTGTTAATTAAGAATGACGAGAGTAATCATACGAAACACGATACTGCATTAAGAGGTTCATTTCAAGTTGTAGTGATACTTGAAGGTTATAAGTCTAGTTCAGTGTTAAAATTTTAAAATCTCTGAGTAGTAATCGGATCGGATATAGAAGTGCCTACTCTTGTGGGCGTATTCGTAAAATGCTAGCTAATGATGTTCCTATGAAAACTAGAGATGTAGAAAATTTTATTTCTATCGACCACTAACAACAGATTGTTTTTTAAGTTGTTTATTGTTGTTGATTTTGATTGAATGTTTAGCAGTGATTTGTATTCTTGATAATCTAAGTGAGATAACGTATCGCTCGATTTTGGTGATATGTTAGTTGGGTTCCTCGATGGAGGCAACGCGCGGCAAAAAGAAATGAAAAAAGATGGTAGTGACACTTTACGCTTGATAGAGGCGTTATATAGATAAATGCGATAGAGGAATAAGAATACTGTTCACAGCAAATAAAAACTGTGAATACTGGTCAATGGCTTGAATTGTTCGTTTGTAGCACGAATTTGAGATGATCTTTACTTTGATGTAAGGGATATTATTTGAAAATACTCTGAACGCTGTCCGTAAACCCGAACGCCTAACTGAACATTAATCAGGATAGGCCGAGACGAAACTTTTTGATACTGCAGTTGCTTTTCTTTTTTACTTTTTTTTAGGGACATCACATAAGGACATGTGACTTATCAAGATGGTGGTGTCGCAGAGTGTAATGCTGAACGTCAAACCGAATCTACTTGGGTGTATACTGTATACGGAGACGTAGATACCCGCCTGTAAAAGGACGTGTACGAGGACGAACGCACGTCAGAATGGCGGTGACAACGCAACGTCATCGTATTAGTGTAAACAGCACATACATTCCGTCGAATACGCTATCCCCACCGCCTCACTACCTGAATGTATTGTTTACAGTCACTTATAAAATATTGTAGTTCGGCAATCGACGAGGAGTAGGGTCTCACGTTTCGAAGCCCGATTACGTCGTAATACACGCACACACTCGGATCTTAAGCCACATTGTAAACTTGCCACGTGGAACACTAGGCACATGAATCGGTCCTCAGCCGTCTCGCCAGCCGGGTCCGCTAGAGGCCCGGCCCTCACCCGATAGGAAGCCTGTTAATGTGCACGTAGGCGGAAATCTTCCCTGGCGTCGCCTTGAGCCCGAGGTTCGCTCTTCATACGAGATATCCCTCGGCTGGAGGAAAAAAACGACGGGGAGTTCCCTTTAGGCTGCGGCCCTATGCACATGTTGCAGCGCCCTTAAGCAGTTGATTATTGACTAACTCTAAAAACGAAAGCTTTCTAAACAATGTCGCACCTGACGCCTTCATGTATATAATATCAGCATTTATGTTCGCTAAAAAGATCTATAACTGCCGACAAATTAACATTTTTATGAAACGAAATTCACAAGTACTTATAAATTACGTAGATATGAAGGTAAGCATTACCTACTTTACAATTCCACACATACCTATATAATATTGTGTACATTACATTTGCAAGGTATGTGTGGTTACCTATCTATTCATGTAAGTACATATCAGCTATTGTGAAATGTGTTGTCTGAACATCTTTTCTTCAAACTTCTATATTTTATTTCCTTTTTCTCTTTCTACGCAAAACAACATCTTTTAACAATTACCTACTGAGTTTATATAGACTTAATTTTATGTACTTACGTCAACTTCATTTGAAGACACTATTTTGTTGTAACTCATGTTGTTGAAGTTTTCTTGTAAATTTTTAACACACAAACCATTTGCTGTTTTTTTTTGTATTGATAGAGCTAAAGTCGATACAAAAAAGCAAAAGGTTAATAGTCCTAGTAGAACTACTAACTTATTGTGAAACGTCCATTCAAGGATTTTTAATGTCATCTGAAAACAAAATATTTTAAATGAGTAGGTATTCCAAAAAACAAGTTATTAAATAATATCTTTGTTGCAAATAAATGGGAAAGAATGTTTATCTATGTACACCGTGTACACGAGTTAAACTAATGTTTTGAGAAATGAGAATTTTGTACCATATTTGTAAACTGTTCAATATTTACAGCCCAGTAAACAGACGATTTGAAGAAAAATATTTCCTAATAACACAATTCTTATTACTATCGTTAAATATTTACATGTAATTTTAAGTTACTGGGTATAATAGCAAATCCACTTAGATAAATTGGTGTATATTTAATAAAATTATTTTTATTCATGTAATTGTAACTACTTATTATTTAATTCGGTGGATTCAGTGTAAATTCATAAAAAAAGAGAACTATGAAAATTTTTTATTAAAAAAAATTAAACCGCCTTCAAAAAAAACACTGAAAAGTATAAAATAACTATCCTTTACTAATCAAAACTTAAGTACAATTAACATAACTTTATAAATATGATACACATACCTATATAATTAAATATGACAGTTACTGAAGTCGGTGCCAAGCCCACCAAACTAATAGACTTTATGTTGTTGCACACTGATTTGGCACCGATTTTTTTTAATAAAAATTTTTTATTTCTCCCTTTTGAGTGGTCTTGACCTAAATAAGTATCTAGGGCAGGTCTGCAATTAATTTCGTTCTAATTCCGGAGCGCAACGATATACAAGAGAATCGTCAATATAAATAAAGGTTATAACCAGGTCGTGTTATCTAGTGTATCTTCGAAGTCCAAGCTCCAATATCGGTGAAATGGGACCACCTCTGAAGTATTACTTACCAAATGTAAAAAGAATTTCCGAAATCGGTTCATAAATGACGGAGTTATGAGGTAACAAACATTAAAAAAAAAACAACAAAGACAAATTGAGAACCTCCTTTTTTTGAAGTCGGTTAACAACTGACAAAGACTTTAAGCAATAGCTATAAGCAACATTATAATACATACATACATATCTTCACGCCGTATGCCCAACGGGGTAGTCAGAGAGGACGGAGCGTCAAGCGTCGCGGTCCTTACATACACTTCTTTCGCTTCCTTAAATCTCATCATTCTCCTCACACAATAATGTATCACAATGTGTAATTTATTGTTTATGAGCAGTAAATTTAAGTTGAAACGAATTAAGTTTTCAAAATGAAATAGGCTTTTTAAAACAATATTCAGTTCAGGTGACGCAGTGATAAACAATAAATAAATTTAATATATATAATAAATAGAGCTTCAGAGCCCATACATTCTTCATAAGCAAGCGCGTCCACACAAACATGCGCGCGCGCTTGCTTATGAAAACAGTTAAATTCGTTTATGTTAATAACTATTGTTACGCAAATTAAGAACACACACTCGTATAGTCACTTTTACATTTTATTTCTTAATAGTTAAAAACAAATTGCAAACTATAACACATTGTCACGAATAGCTGACGATGAACAATCAACAGCTATACCCGCAGAATGATGTAGAATGATCCATATCTTAGCACGCATCGGCTTACATAGACTTCCTGAAGTCACTTCTCCCACGACTTGGCGACAACAGATGTGGCAGCCAAGATGTGATATCAGCTAGGCAGACCCGGTGACAGTGACGTCATCTTGCTCCGTTACACTATCATTATTTTTAAAAAATCCTACTCATATTTATTTTGAAGAGTGTGTTTAGATTAATCTACACAGAAAATTTAGACGCGCAAATCAATCCAATTAGTCCGAAAAATATAAATGTCTGTTTTAAAAGAGGTTTCTTTGATATTGTTTTCTGTTAAAAAAGGTAGCCAACAGTGTATCGCAACTGGCAAAATGAAAAATCAGATTACCAAATGTCACTTTCATACCTTTTTTAATCACTTAGTAAAATTGAGATCCCTAATATCACAATTTCCAATTCGTCACCTTCAGAAATATGTATTGGTTCATTTGGTGCGTAGGTAATATCAAAAAATAAAAGCTATTTTTACAAATTAAAAAATATTATAAATATTATTATAGTTTACTTGAGACCATGAAATGCAACTCGGCCGAAACGTCAAGTCAAAATAAAAAGTAATCGCGTTTATTTCCCGTGTTTTTAAATATTCTATAATGCAACGCGAAAGTTTAAAAGTCTATATGAATAATTTTCTATTTATACATTTAAAATATTGTAAGTAGGTACTTACCTACGTTATCTGTTAACTGTTACCTCGCCATGATGTTGTACAATAAAATAGAATCGATGTTCTTTTGTTTCCAGAACATGCCTACTTTCTTATCGAATCAATTTCATTGTCATTATTGAAATGATTGTGGCAATAGCATACACTTCAATATTTGAATGACACTTGAAGCGAGCTCGAAGCGGTCTCACTTCATATTAAATAAGGTGCATATTACACAGAATACAATTTATTGTACTTATTTAAATTACGTATTAAATAATAGTAGATTGTATAATAATGGAGTAAATAATATTTTTACGGCCAGACGCTGTTATAAGTCCAGAGCGGAGCGCAAGATTCTAAAGTTCCTGAGCGCAACAAGGGATTCACTTTAATATACTTTGCCTGAGGTAAAAAAAAAAATGTTTAATTTTTTTCAGCAGCCAGTAACATTTTTTATAAAATATCTACATTATTTGACAGAACATTTCTTTTTATTTTATTAATTTACATTAATTTGAATAGGGAATCAATTCGTGTTCCTTATTCAAACTCATTTCTGTGCTCCATGAAAATAAGAGAAAATGCCTATTTTGGTTGCGCTTATCGAAGAACCAATCATCGTTTTTCGAATTGATGAAATGAAAACAATATTGATATTCGTGAAATTAAAATTAACGAGATAGGCAGGTACTAAAACAGGCATTATAAAATCAATTGCGAAGAAATGCGTAGGTGTACCTATGTAAATAATTTACCACTAATTTATCTCAAAGTACCTTCATTTACAACTACAGAAATACAATTTTTTACGAAATACAATGACAATATCTCTTGAAATGTGTAATACGAAAGAGATAAAAAATTAAGGCTATTTATTTATTCAATAAAAATATAGAAAACTAAATAGCATTGATTTCATTTAACTGACCTTTGACAGTAGCTATCCAATGCTCTTCACTTTGGTCGCCTTTCACTTTAACAGTTTTAATAGTTATGTTATTAGACAAATTATTACAATTTAAGAAATCGCTGACATTCGTTTAAAACGAGGATGATTTCTCTAGACAACAGTGGATTGAACACTGAGACACTGTGACTAAAACCGTTCGCTACCTATTGTGCTTAGTTACGACATTGGTTTCACTCATAAAATATGACTACAACGATGACGTATTTGCACAACAGTAAATTTTAGTGTAGTTATATTGTACCAGGCTATTCATTTTATATTGTAATTTTATATTTATGAGTAGGGCAAGGTTGTACAAATCGTACCCCATAAGGAAAAAGTCTATTTGTAAATATACATAGATATACTGATTACTATACGTTACGTTACTTACGTAAATTGAATATTCAGTTACTGAACTTTTAATATAATATGATAAGAAACTTTTTGTTTTTGTAGAAGAACGATCGGTACGCGTTGCCACGCGCTTGTAACTCTGCGTCGCTCTTCCTATTCGGCTCAGCGAGGTGCTCCCACCTCTCACTCTCAACGCGGTGAGCTTGTATGTATAGTGTATGCAGTACAATACAATACTCTTTATTGCACCCATAAAAGTATATTACAAATATATGAATAAAATAAGGATAGTTCAATTTGGGCGACCTTGTCGCTAAAGCGATCTCTTCCAGGCAGCCTTTGGGTAACGGAATGCTAGACATCGGATTACATTTACGGTAGGCGGTGCAAAATTGGTATTGACATGAATATGTACATTAAAAAACAATAATAATAATAATAATTAAAAAAAAACAAACAAATAAATAATAAAAAATATACATACTATTATTAATAATATGTTACGCTCTCTACATGCTTACATATTACATAATACATGTTATACATATAAGTACATAATATACATATGGTATACACATACATAGATAAATGAAAATTTAAAATGAACAATAGCTAGTAGGAGAGATAATAAATTTTAAGTTGACGTTTAAAACTGAAAAGGGACGTACGGTGCCATTTAAAAATTAAAACTGAAAAGGGTGATGGTACGTCTTAGAGTAATAGGTAGGGAGTTCCATAATCGAACAGCCTGTACCTACTGAGAACGTTGCCTGTGTTTTATATTTTTTTGTAAACGAATTGTTTCTTACAAAAATTACTGAAATGAGATTTGGTTTTAACTTTTGAAATTATTAAGTAAATATAAGTATAGTCATTAAAGAGATTAATTAAAAGAACAATGGAAAGTAAAATAAAAGTTTTCAATGGACAGAATTCAGAAACTTGACCTAATTTTTCTATCTGTTGTAAATTCCTTTTAGTTAATTTGAAATTGCTAAAGAAAAGTTTTATTTTCAAGAAATGTTTACAAAGAGACTTTTTGGCGGGTTGTTATTTTATTCAGATTTTCTTTTAAAGTATAAAAGTTATAGTATATTGTGTTTTAAAGTTCTGTATAAATGAAAAGAATTCAGTAGGTCTAAATAAACATGTGTAGCTGAAGTTCTCGCACTCTTCCAAGAATTCGTTTATAACTGTAGTAAAGCCTATTATCACTTTACTGGAGGAGTTTTACGATAAAAAGCAAAAATGAATTTACTTCGAATGTGTGTTATGTGTTGGTCATGAATTAATTTATAACAATACTGTGACGTGTGCATTGCCTTGCCTAACTGTGTAACTCATAAGCGATTCTACTTGTTAATACGTGACATTGGTAAATGCGCTAATCTGTGCGCCATGCCATGAAAAAAAAAAAAAATTATAGAACAAAAAGCATTTTATAAAATAAAATTCTTGTCTTTGACCCTTTTAGCTATTTGTAAAGAACGACTATAAACATACGTAAGAGTATGAAATACGAGTGATTTTAATCCCACTTCCATATAAAAACGCACACAGACTTTTAATCAATTTCTCGATAATGTAACATGGATTTACAGGTTAGGTAAGACCATGTCGTAAGTTTGTAACTAATGACGAAAGGCGAGTGGACCAATGACCAATCACAAATAATACAGAGTTTTGCGCGTTTTTTACAGTTTTCTAAACAAACAATAAAATTACGTGCGAAAATGAAGTATTATTTTATTGGACTTACTATTTTAATTCCTCAACGCAAAAAGAGAGGTGTTATAAGTCTGTGTATGTGTGTGTGACTGTTGCATCGTAGCTCCTAAACGGATGAACCGATTTCGATTTCTATTTTTTTGTTTGAAAGATGACTTGGAGTGGAGTGTTCTTAACTATCATTCAACAAAATCTGTTCAGTCATTTGAAGATCATAAACTCTTTTCTAGTTGTTGAAGGGATGTGAGCAACTACTACTGGTCTGATCGATTCAAAATTTAGTGTCCTGTGACTTCAATGATATTACAATAACATATCTTGACATGATCATCATCTGGAATCAGCAGGATACCCTATCACACCAACATCTCATCAACTTACACTTCACCTCCTCCTCACCAACTTACAGCAGAGGTATCGTGTTTGGCTAATTGGAATGTGGAGATAGAGTATCGATCGTAGCGTGTTTAAAAAGCACGCTATATCGAATAACGGTGCAATATAAATAAAACACTGTGAATATTGAAATGTAACAACAATAGACGTTTTCAGAATTAGTTTATTTTGTTATTAAGTATAATATAATAGAATTACTATGTACATATAAATAGCTTTTTATACAAAATATTTTTTTCAACCACATAAGTAAAAAATAGATTCTCTCCCAGATAGCACATGAGGTTGCTACATGCTTAATTTTTCTTTGATTTTAAATTTCCAAGTCAAGTATAACAAAACAAGTATATGGCTGCTATCTTATAATTTTTAGTAGATATCAATTTTTGTTTATCTTTTGGTACCTACTTTTGCGTGTTACCGCACATTTTGCTGCTGGTGCGACGATGGAGTGTCGTACCTGAATAAATCCAGCACAAAACACTCTATTTATTACGTCAACATTATACCCTAGTCGCGTGGTAACTAGGAAGTTCAATTTAAACTAGCTCTAGATACATAAAGTTGCATGGCAAACTTGGAGCACACCTTTTACAAGTTTAATTTTATTCACATTAATGTGAATAAAAAGTGACCTAGTTCGGTATACAGAACAAATGGGGTTGTCGTCTTTGCCAACAAAAGATGTGGAATCTAAGAAGGGATGTCAAGTTAAAGTTCCTCCAAACTACAGAGAATTATCACTTAACTTTTAACTTACGAATGTTCATGTCGTAAACAAATAACTTGAAAAAAAACAGGTTAAAGAATGTAATAGTAATTTCTATAACTTTAGAGAAACTAGTAAAAGTTGACGCCATTTAGACTTCACTTGAAAAAGTATGGTAGGTACGTACCCATTACGTACCTAATAGAAACAAAATTATTTTTAGAGCGTTCGCACTACGCACATGTCGACTTTTCACACGCTGATCACGTGCGTTAAACATAAAAACAACGGCCTGGATTACACGCATTGCAAACGTGATGCAGTTGCAGCCTTTATGCACCTTTGGACACAAATGCTGTGGAGATGCGGTCTCTCAGAAATATGTGCGGTGTCACGCTTGCTGACAGGATAAGCAATGATGAGATACGCAGTATGACAGGGTTGCACAACAGTGTTATTGTAAAAATGAAGAAAGGAATGCTTAGATGGTTCGGGCACATGGAAAGAATGAGTGATGAAAGACTGACGAAGCAAATATACGGAGCGAAAGTGAGTGGTAAAAGAAGCCAAGGAAGACCAAGGCTGACTTATGAAGATCAAATAGCCAGAGTGTTAGCAGACGGAAATGTCAAAAGCACTCGCATACCTAGGCGAAAATGTGTGAGGAGAATGATGAGATTTGAGGAAGCGAAAGAGATGTGTAAGGACCGCGACTCCTGGCGCTCCGTCCTCTCTGACTACCCCGTTGGGGATACAGCGTGAAGTTATGTTATGTTGTTTATGGACACAGATTATGCAAATTTTTTATAAGCGTGCTACAAACATGTTGTGACTGAGTTTTTGAACAAGTTACAATACTTACTTACAGTAAAATACTTTAAGGCTAAACACCTTTTTTTTCCCGAGGTTTTCCCCGGTTTGCGCCGATCATGGTCACTGGCATACAGGTGAGAATGAGTCGGAATAAAAGAGGTATTTAGACTCGAAGTATAAACACGACATAGGGTTGTAAGATGTGTACAAGTCGTGAAAGTTGAAAAACATTTTTGAACAAGATTCGTCAACAGTAGTTTTCAATACGAAACCACTACATACAACGCGCAAGCATTGTATTGCATTTTATACGTGTAGGTACTATTCGATACTTTTCACGTTTCAACCCACAGACAAGCTTGTTCCACGAACACACATAATTATCATTGTATGCGAAAGTGATTGTGTGTATAATATACCATTATCTACTCCACGAAATCTCATTTTATTTAATGTAAATATCATTATGATGCGAAGCAGCGGTACCTGTGTGGTACGATATTTCGTATTTTATTGCAAAATCAGCTGCTCCAACTAGCGAATTCCTAATTTGATCGTCTTGTTTTTATAATTCGTAAATTAATACGTATTTTCTATAAATATTACACAACTTACACAAATAAACGCCTAGCGGACCCATATCTACTACTTTCAACATCGTCATTACTTATGATTTACAAATAGGTAGGTATATTGCTTTCAATTTTTTTTTATTTATTTATTTGGAACAATTAACAGTTGTACATAAGTATTACAAAATTGTTACATATAATTAAAATTAAAATTAAAATTTGTACTTACGTATACATATTTAATTTATAATATTTACAATTTAAGTAATAATATTTATATATGATTTATGTATTATTGTTGTTATATGTATAACATATGTACTTACGTTGTGTATGTTGTTATCTTCAAACGTTATATACTCTTAAAACAATATTTACAATTCGTATATTAATGTAGTTCAAAAATGAAGATTTTAGATAAAAAATAGTTAAAATATAATTGAAGAACGGATAGATGTCACGTGTTTTTTTATTTTTAAATTAAAAAACTTAACAGCTTAACATGAGACTACGACTACAAACGAAGACGAATTAACCACATCATATTTTGATAATATATGGTTTACTTCAACTGTATAAAAATAATTTGAAACTACCAATTATGAAATTCAATTGCAGAAATTCTGGCAACAGCGAGTGAAGCGGAGCACATAGTACGAGTTCCAAACGTCTGTCAACCTGCATAATAAATTCAGCAGAACGGAAACCATTTTCTTCCTCGCTCTCTGATTCCGCAGCGATGCGGTTTGGTAGCGGAATACGTTTGCTTACAAACACATATAGGCTTGCTTCGATTGTCTTTTACTGTACACGAGGAGATTAAGTCTTTGAAGTCAAATATTTATTAGATTTCTATTTCAATCAATTTTGTAATCCAGGAACCGATGGAATCCGTCTTATAAATAAAGTTATAATATAAAAAATGCCAATGATTCCAAAATCAGAATAAATAAATAATAATAAATTATCTTTGTTTGTAATATTACTATAGTAATAAATAAATTACTTCAATAGAAGCTAAAATATGACTAATTAGTTGACATAGGCACCATATTCTTCCATACCGCTGCCATGATAGCCGTAGTGAACATCCGCCAACTGAGCGTCATGTCTCCCCTTATGGGTATTGTGATTTTTGAAGGCGTTGAAGATTATTAAGGCTAATGCTATTTTTCCTACCATTGCTGACTTAAACAGCATGAATTTTAACATGCTCAGAAACATTGGGACGATGGTAGATTGAATAAGAAACGGCATAATAAACAGAGGTAAAATCCTTTCCATTAGTTTCTTCTGCTTGCCTCGGCCTGAAAAAACAAATAATATATAAATTATAATCATACATGTGTACTAAATTTAGTTTAAGTGTAGTTAGTAGTTTAGTACTGTTTAATTAACAGTATTACCTAAGTGACTATTTCAGAAACGTTAACTAGTGTTATGGTTAAAATAACCCTAATTATTTCTCGATTGTTTATTAGTGTGCCTCAAAAAAAATTATATATACGAGGAGCAATATTTATTAAAATATAATTTAATTGTAAAAACGGAACATTTCTGGAATCACCTCGGTATTTGTTTTTCTATCTGTTACAATCGTTTTTTCCGGACAGTATTTGATTTATAGAACTTTAAAAGTTAAGTTTTTATTTCGAGGATTAATTTAAAAAGAAATACAGGTCACTGTGTGGATCTATGCTATAACAGTACCTAATTAATTTGTGGTGTGGCTATCAAAACTTTTTAAATCAACGCGTTATATAATTTTGAGTTTTTGTAAATAAGATTTATCTATAACCAGCAATTTTGTTTTTTTTTTAATTAACTAGCTTTTGGCCACGATTTTGCCCTCGTGGAATAAAAAAAAACAGCCTTTATCCTTCCCCTAAGCTTACAGACAGAAACGTTTTCGCATTTATAATAATATAGCTGTTACCCGCGACTTGATTGGAGGTCCATGATGCTATAAATTACCTCATATAATTATGATTGTATTTTATTAAAACTTCCGTGTAATATAATTTCATACAAAATTCAATCCCCCTTCTTCTTCGCGAGAGAAATTTTACGAAAATGTGAAATATGTGTCTCAATATTTTTATAATAGGTTTCATATTAATGTCTCACACAAAGTTTCAATCCTCCCTCCTCTCTCTTTTCCCATAAAACAAAAATTTCCAAGAATCCTTTCTTAGCGGACCCCCCTACATTACACAAACTACCATCATATCAGATCTCATGACCACAGTTCACAGCTTTAGTAGTTTTTAAGATTTCGTCATTGATCAATCACTAGGTAATTGGTATTTAGCTTTTAAGTAACTATAGAAGATATAAGGTTTTTTCACAGTGATGAATTCTATTAAAAACATCGAGAAATGTACCATATATTGAGATAGGCCTATACAAATAATTTACGTGAAATATTGTGCATGTATATTAAAACGAGACTTTAAGCGGAAGATATAGATTCTTGAAGATCTTGTATTGTGGTTGTACTCTTATTTATATATTATTATCTTCACGATGTATCCCTAACTTAGCGCTCCGTCCTCTCTGTCCAGTATTGTACAAAATATGGCGTGAATCTACGTTTGTTATGTGTACATATGTATGCTGAAAATTCCGTTTAAAAATCAATATAAATGAATTTTAATTCTTTGTACTACGAAAATAATTCCATTTCCGAATATTAATATTGTTTTTATTACAAATATAGGGGGTAGATGAAATAAAATCTGCCTCGGACACGGAGTAAAGCTTGCTGCGACAGTTTACTTGAGATTACGGCCGATGCAACTCGGTCGAAACGTCAAGCGAAAATAAAAGGTAATCGCGTTAATTTCCCATGTTTTTAATATTTTAATGTGTCATCTTTGAGAAACTTACTAATAGTTACGAGGTTGTATGATACACCATATATTAGGCATATCACGAGCTTTGAAACACTTGACTCAAGGATGTCCCACCCCGGGCAGAACATACTACAGGCGACAAATATAAAATATGTCAACCTAAAGAATTTCTAAACATATAAATAAGTAGTTTAGGCATTTGATTACTTGAAGACGAACACGAAAACCGTCTGGAAAGTTATATACGGACGCGGATGGATGAATAGAGATGCGATTAGGTACATACGAGTGAATAAGTAGGTAGTCACTATTCAGTGATTTTTATTTTATAATCTAATTCTAAACTGAGAAACAAATAGATAATAATTTCGTAACTCTTATTAACAATTAGTCGTATTCGCGAACAAAATAAGCGATGCAAAAAAATACGCAGTATGTATAGATGTCAACAACAAAAAAACGCAGAAAAAAATTTTCAAATGATTACATAAAGAAAGAATGAGCAATGAACTATTGAAGAAGAAAATCTACAAAGCGAAAGTGGTAACAGAAGCCAAGGAAGATCTAGGCTGACTTATCAAGATCAAACAGCCAGAGTATTCGCTGACGGAAATGCAAAAGCTCTCGAATAACTCAGCGAAATCATGTGAATGTGAAAAGAATTACGAGTTTTGAGAAAACGAAAGAAACATGTAAGGATCACGACACTGACACCCCCAGGGGCCTCCCATTCTGCTGACCACCCCGTTAGGGTTACCGCGTGGTGACATCTATTCGTGTAATTAGTATTATTAATACTGATAATAATAGTGTTATTAAGTAATTATATTTCTAACTCGACCAAAATGGTCGTACACAATGTGGTGTTGGTTTCAACTTTATTGTACGGTAGCGAGGCCTGGATATGACTGAAATCGCGTGAAAGTAAGATAAATGCAGTAGAAATGCTATCT
Source organism: Zeuzera pyrina (assembly GCA_907165235.1). NCBI lineage: Eukaryota > Metazoa > Arthropoda > Insecta > Lepidoptera > Cossidae > Zeuzera > Zeuzera pyrina. The sequence goes on along the minus strand of OU015625.1, from coordinate 16,746,563 downwards.
CTTACAAATATGTGTGGTGTCACCCTTGCGGACAAAATAAGCAATGAAGAGATACGCAGTATGACAGAGTCGCCACATGGAAAGAATGAGTGATGAAAGACTGACAAAGAAAATATACAGAGCGAAAGCGAGTGGTAAAAGAAGCCAAGGAAGACCAAGGCTAACTTATGAAGATCAAATAGCCAGTGTTATCTGACGGAAATGTCAAAAGCACTTCCATACCTAGGCGAAAATGTGTGAGGAGAATGATGAGATTTGAGGAAGCGAAAGAAGTATGTAAGGATCGCGATGCTTGGCGCTCCGTCCTCTCTGACTACCCCCTTAAGGATACAGCGTGAATATATGTAATTAAGTAATTATCTCCTAGAAGAAGCAGAAAAGTTAAATTATAGTTTAAATCTCTTTATTTTCAGTCATAATAATCCAGCAAAGAACCGAAGTAACTGAAATAGCTCAAAATAGTAATAAGCAAGCTGGCTGTACCATGTTTAAATAACTATTGTAATTTTCAAACATTTAATAACTATTTCTGCATTTTAATAAATATTTGATCATTCGATCGTATCAAGATAATAAATCATGCCAATAAATAAAAAAATAATCATCAACTAACAAGAAATAAATTTGCCTTCAATCATATTTCATCTAAAGTAACAAGTATGCCGACATGATTTACGATGTACCCATATTGTATTTAATATTATAGAGATACCAGAATTCAGAATTGGGAAGTTTATTAAACTTGAAATTACATATTTTCTCAGCGGTTAATGAAAATTAGTTACCATGAGGAAAATAGATCTGTAATCGCTATATAAGATTAGGCCCATACGAAAATGGAGTATATTCAGAAATAATATCTTCTTAAAATATTTTACGTTTAAATTTAATAAATAATAGTTATTGGGTATATATTAGAATTAGATACAATAATTATTATTTGAGTGAACTCGTGATTGATTTTCTTAACTGTTATTTAACTTATTAATCTTAATTATTTCTTTCCTTTCTAATATTTTTCAATGCAAAAGAAAGTAAAGAAACAAATTTTTTTTTAATAAAGTTCAAAATTAACCGCACTGTAAGAATATTATTTTTAACTATTCGTACATACCGCAAAAATACTTTTAAAACTTATTTTAAACATAACTCTTCAGCAACGATAGTCGTTGTCGGGAAAGTAGTGAAACTCAACCTGTTTATATTCCCTCTGATCTTTAAACCAGGTATGTTTACGTTAAAATTTAATTTAGAGATGATATTACACCACACGCACCAAAGAACTTCACATTCACTTTCTAAATTTGTTTACTTAGCTAAATGATTTAATTGGACTTCTTGAAAATGTCAATGCTCGCATGAAATAACTTGTTTCTTAAGTTAATTATCTGAGTATGTAACTTTTTCGTACTTTAACATTCTAATAAAAATAGTTCAAACTTTCAAAGGCATATAATAAAATTATGTGTTTATGTTCTGTCAGTAAAATATTCCCACGTAGGTGGTAAAATTGGGATAAGGTGTAGGGTTTATTAGAAAGAATAAATAGTTTACTGTATCTATAAATATGCAAAGGGCTGTAGTAACCTGTCATTATCTGATTCCGCTTAGCTGGATGCAGTCGTATATGACACAACACACAAGATATGACTTTGTTACGCCTCGATAGACTGTCCGCCTCAAATAGGAAATATCATGAACTTATGTATTTTTCGTTAATAAATAGTAAATGTTTTAAAACAATGATATCGATATAAGTACTTATACCTATCTAACAATTATACACTAACTTGGAAATATGTATACTTATACTCATGTATTATATTAAATACCTATGGTTATTAAACTCAAATCAGGCGCTCAAAGGAGCGCACAGATGCAAATGAACAGTTAAACACAGACAACTTGTGTAGAATTACAACGTAATATCTTTGCTTTCTATTCCTTTTAAAGACAGGATCGCCAATATTTCTAGAAATATTCTATGTTGTTTTAGCAGGTATTTGTGTGCCTGAATATTTTTTTGTATGTATATATATTTTTACATCTACATGTATGTATATGTACCTATATGTAAGAAGTATGTATAAAAAATCCTTACTAGAATGTTGGATAATTGAAAAATATCAACCGCCTAATCATCTAGTAGTACCAGTATATGTATAGGTATTATCTAGTTTTAGGTGTAAATATCGAGTTTTATTCACAATTGCCTTATTCACAAATAACCTTATTTGCATATAAAAATAGAGAAAAAAACTGTACTAACCTTCTTCCAGGCTTCTGTTTGTATCGATTTCAAAAGACATTATTTTTCCGGTAGTGCTATTTTCATTCGGCATTTCCACATGTACGCCGTTACAGAGTTCAATTTTCTTCGTTTTGAGAGCATCCTGCGCGGTTGTCGGATGCGTATCTTTGATCACAACGGTTGCACCGGTGGCGGCGACCACAGTCAACGTGATAGCAAAAAAGAACTGTAGGTATACGCTCATTCTGCGTGCCCGTCACTTTATCTGTGACGCGAACGGACTTATTCGCTCGCCCCTCTTTTGCTAACAAGAAACTGGATCATGGAATTCATTGACACAACATATAGAATACTCATATTAGCTATCAGTATATTGCATAGCATATAAAATAATCTTAATATTAATCATGTTTTGTATTATTGTGTTTATTAATATAAATATGTATTATATATTTACGTTTTATATTCTTCATATTAATTTTATGATAATATAATTTTAAATTTGGTTAATTTACCTTTTTCATTTTAAATATATGCACTACCAATATTTTTCTCCGTTTAGCCTTAAGGTTGACTGGTAGAGAATGCCACTTGGCATTAAGTTCGCCATTTGTACATTTTTGTGCAATGAAGGTTAAATAAATAAATAAATAAATATTAGTTTCTAGATTAATTAAAAAAAGTTAATATTTAAATTAGGTAATAAAATAGCGAAAAGTATATGTGGGTGCTAGGTGTAAATTGTTAACCTATTTAATCAATGTATTATGCACATTATTACATTATAGACAAGATATTATACAAGAATATGTTACAATATAAAAATATAAGAGGCAATGCTGCCAGTCTGCTGGGTACCTTCAGCAATGACAGCTTTGTAAGCGGCAACTTTGAGGAAGTCTATTATTTAAGATAATGTGTCGTTTTAAGTTTGTAAATATTAACGTATGTATGTACGTTTTTGTTATTAAAAACATACTTATATTGTTAAGTAAGACATGTTTAATAATTCATAAATAATAAATCATTACAATAAAGCTCAAATAGTTGACCATTAAGTCAAGTGTTCTATTATTCGTTACTTATTTAACAATTTTCTAACAAATAACCAGCATAAAAATTTTAAAAATGACTTCAGTACATTTTGTTTGTTTACCACAGTTATAGATATACCTAGCTACTTTGATAAAAACGAAAAGGATGTAACCCAACACTTATGTGTGTAGCCCCGGATAATGTAATTTTAGGATAACTACAACGAAAAGAACATTTATGAAATAAACTAATAGATTAACATTTTAATAGATGAGTTACGGGTTCTCTAGTGTCTAGAGTTATTGCCAATTGCCATCAATATGTTTATTCCACAAAATGATATGTCAATAGTAGTGTTAGCTTTCCTAGCATAAGAAAAACGTTTAAAAATCTTCATTTCGCTGTAAGAAAAGAAAATTTTTAAACGTTTTTCTTATGCTAGGAAAGCTAACACTAGTATTGACATATTTTGTGGAATAAACATATTGAGGCAATTGAGGGCATAACATAAATGACGGGACATTTTCACTTCACACGGGACAATCGACAACAAAGGTAACTTTACTGTACGATTTTTTGAACCAGTGATCTGAAAAATAAATGACATTAGTTATGTTCACTTTCATAAAATTAACCTGATCATTTTGTGTACGTTTCGCATTTCATACATTTACCTTACTTTTAAATCGTTTTATATTTCTGTGCTCGTTACATTCTCACGTAGTCCTTTCTTGTTAGTAGTAGATACGTTTTTTTTTTTCGTTTTCTTCGCCCCATAAAACGACGCTCAGACACCGAACAGAATACGGAGTAAAACATTGATTTAAAAAGTAGTGCATCAACAATGCTAACAGTTGTTACGTATGATGCAGATGCACTTGATTTCTCCATATGTTGAACGTTTTCCAAAAAAAGAGAATGCACTTTGATTTCCATTTCAGATTTCTTTTATTCACTTTCAACATTGTGACATAGTTCGATTTTCAACAATCTTGATCTCTAATTCATAATTAAATTAATTTTTAACTTCAAGTATATTACAGCTTGTTATATTTATAACACATTATCTGTTAAAAATGTTTACGTTTTTTTTTTAATTTGGCGTGACTAAGTACTTAATTATATGTGCTTAAATGTAAATTATAATGGTGAGCTTAGTCGTTGGAGCTTGAAATCAAATAGAGACGGGTCGAGTTTAGCTGTCAGAAAATTAGTTTAAATTTAATTAAATTAATTCGAGATAGGTGCATAAACAATGCCATGCTTTTTCCACTTCGAGGTGGACGTCACTTCTAGAAATAAGTATTTGGGCCTACAGATGTCAAAGTTGAACTACATTGTGACAAGATTATTTGCATATTTTCATAGCCTAATGTCCTACGGCTATCTGCTGAGGGGATCAGCGGCGCATATAAACTTTGTTTTTAACCGACTTTATAAAAAAGAAGGAGGTTCTCAATTCGATTGTGTTTTTTTCTGTTTGTTACCTCATAACTCCGCTATTTATGAACCGATTTCGAAAACTCTTTTTATTTGAAAGGATACACTTTCAGATTGGTCCCATTTAAATTTCACTGGTATTGGAGCTTGGATTTCAAAGATACACCAAATAAGGCGAACTTAATTTATATTGACGATTCTCTTGTATGTCGTTGCGCTCCAAAATTAGAAAAGAAGTTAATTGTAGACCTGCCCTAGATATTTATTTAGACCAAAAGGGTGAAATAACAAAATTTTAATAAAAAAATTAAAAAAAAACACTCAAAAGTACGGAACAACTATCCTTTACTAATCAAAACTTAAGTACAAAAATAACTTTATAAATACGATACAAATACCCATATAATTAAATTTGACAGTTATTGAAGTCGATGCGAAATCAATGTGCAGCAACAGAAAGTAGTTTAGTAGGCTTGGCACCGACTTCAGTAACTATCAAATTTAATTATATGGGTATTTCTATCGTATATTATTGTATGCTTTACAAAAAAGAGCAATACGTGCCATCTATGTGCATGAATGTACGAGAATCAATTATAGAGATCGTTTTAAAGACTTTCGAAAGAAAAATAAGGTTGATGTGCTCACCTTGCCGTCCTTATACATCTCTGAAATTATTATGTATACGAGGAGAAATATAGATCTGTTTAAAAAGATAGGCATTATTAATGGTATGGAATAAATTGGTTATTCCAAATTTAAATGACGTGAGTCATTCCAATGTTTCATTTTTGGGTAACTGCATTCGTTTTTATAATAAAGTTCCTCAGGAAGTTACTCAATTAACAGAAAATAGATTAAAATTTGCTATAAAACGTAGGTACATTGATTAGACAATCATAATATTATAAAATAAACGATTTCGTTGAAGACAAAACAATAGTCTGGAATTCATCTTCTCTGCACATGCATTTACTGGCTTTCTGAATATTGTCTTTTAATAAACCTTTTGTAAAATGATGTTGAAAAAATGATACCTGACTGAGTTTCATGATGGTTGTTTTCAATATCCAAGTTTTCTCTTTGAACCGAGCTAAAGTAGATTTGACGTTCAATACCTTGTAATTGGGTTTACCTTGTTCAATACCTTGTAATTGGGTTTACTGGAAGAAATTGGTTTGACAATTTATTGTTATAACATAGAGCACGTTAACTTTTAAACTTTCGTGTTGCATTATAAAATATATCTAAAACGAGAAATTTAACGCGATTACCTTTTTATTTTGGCTTGACGTTTCAGAGAAAGAGTTTGCTTGAGACCACGGCCGATACAACTTGGTCGAAACGTCAAGCCAAAATAAAAAGGTAATAGCATTAAATTTCCCGTTTTAGATACATTACATTATTAGATGCATGTTATCTGTTAATTAATAAGCCTCAGGAATCAACCTCGAATAGCCTTGAATATGTTAAAATGAATAAAATAAGATTTAATTTATAAGATTTAATACTTTATAAAATCTTAATTTTTTTTAATAATTCGCTCCGGCTTCGCACGGGTAGATACTTTTTGAAAATAATACACCCTATATTACTCTCTAATAATGTAGCTTTCTATAGCTGAAAGAATATTGAATAGTCTATTACATGCAAATAAACAGTTTACCTTTTTATAATATTAATATAGATAAGTGTAGTGCAAGATTAAAACCCGCGTATTTCAGCTCAGTAGATCCACGCGTAGCTCAGCTCTAGCCACTGTACTACTGAGAACGTAAACTCTGTTGTGAAATCAGAAGATTTTAGAGTTCAGAAGTTTAAAATGTGTAAAAATATAGAGAAAACGAATTTTCTTTATATTAGACCCTAGCTAGATCGATTTTTGACCTCCGTATAGCTCTACATTGCAAGTTTCATCGCAATACTACTTTCTTAAATAACATAGTATCTTAAAATAAAAGAAATTCATTTAATTTAACATTAAATTCATTGTTCAGGAAAATAAATAATAGGTTTTTCTCCATGACTTTTAGCTATAGACTCCATAAATAACTCCGAAGCCAGATGCCGTGTCCGAGCAGCAACTGTGATCTAAATCAGATAACCTGACTCCCCTGTACATACGACACACAAAGCGGTCGCCATTTCTCGCCCACATATCTATATTTTATCTGATGTTATTTGCCTCACTTCGTACTCGCAGTACGGGACAAATTGTCTGAAGTTATGATGTCTATGCATTTATTATTACTTTTTATTTTATTTACTTATTATAAGTAAATTATTAAAGTGATGTGTTCTTAATAGGTACTTTTTGCAAACTATGCTAGATTACTTTGACATAATATTAAAAAAAAACAAAAAAGGTCTGATCACATTACAGAATTCGAACCCGCGCACTTCAGCGTGGTGTGCCTACGCTTTAGCCATTGTGCTATTGAGAAGGTAAACTGTAAAATTAATACATTTTAGAAGTTTAGAGTTTAGAAATTTTAAGTGTGTAAAAGACGAAGAAAACGATTTTTCCCAGAATTGAAATCTGGCTAGATCGATTTCTAGCCCCGCTCAACCCCTATATTGTAAATTTCATCGAAATCGCTAAAGCCGTTTTCGAGAAAGCGATATCATATATACATATATGTTTGATATTGCTCATTTAATATTGCTCATTTAATATAATAGTGGAATATTACTCTACACGCATACCTTCCAATTTCACTTTCACAAAATGTCGTGTTTCTAAATATATTGTTTTGAATTGATTAACAAGATTTAGATTTAATTTTATTAGAAATCTATTGGCTAAACCTTGTTACTTGTTACATGATGGGTTTGGTGCCTATTTAACATGTACTTACATACATAGCAATCAATTACTCATTTTATTTACCGTATCGCAAATATAATTAAGTTATTTGTTAATTAGTTATTATTTTTACATATTTACCAAATTTCAAGCTCACTGTGCAAAGTTAAGTCCTTCATAATGAAATTAAATATAATATGTACTTATTATTATTTATTGATTAGTGATTTACTACACAAATCAAATATTAACTAAAATCTAAGACGAGAATTAGCAGTGTTTGCACAGCGTCCGGCCCAGGGCTAGGGAGAGGAGCGGTCGCTCTAAGCGTTAGGTATTAAAGGGCGCCGAAATGCCAAATATGAGAAATAATACATTTTGAGCGAAAAATAGGTGTTGACTCAATAACTGATTTTTGCAATAAAAGTCGATTCCAAAAAAAATAGTAATTATTATTTATTTAACGTAAACTGAAAAGTAATTTAAGTGATTTAAAAGCCTCAACCAACGGACGCCGAAGACAGTCTCGCTCTGCACTGATCAATAATGTTTGCGAATATTCAATACCACGCTATCATTATTACAAAAGTCATAGTTCTGTAATCAACTAAGAATCCCATAGAAGAAGAATACCATATTTCGGTCTGTTTATCCTTCCATATGTCATTTATCTACATCTGTAAAAAACTTATATCTATTCAGATAACAGATATTTTATAAATATGTTATTGTCTAATGCAGGCTATGTCATTAGGAGAATATGTAGAGCTTGTTATGTACCTTATACCCATTTTGCGCAAGAACGTTCCCGCGGCCTGTAATATGCTGGATCGACTCTACAGGACGGTGAGAAAAACGAGCCAGTATGAACGACCGTGGGACACGGCACTACGTTAGAATCATCGAACGTCGCCAAAACTAATTTAACTTGTAATTTACTTCGTAACGATTTATTATAATATGATTTTTAAGTTAATAGAATGTTTTTTTTATTTTTAAATTCGGTTGCGGCCAACGTACTTAATTAGCTCAATCATATATTTTTGTGTACCTGTTATACTCATTCAGTTCAGACGTACATAGATCACATAGATAGATTTTTGCGAATAAAATTTTTCGACTCTCCTCCCATAAAGTTAAAAGTGTACACAAGTTTTATTTTCACTTATCCCATAAGGAGGTATATTTAAAAAGTATCTTTAATGCAATAACAATTGATTCAAACACTTTAGAGACGTACCTATTATTTGCATAAATCTCAAAATTGGGAAAATTTGTTCTAGAATTTCCTCAGCGATTCTTATGCGATTGTGTTTTTGAAGAAAATTCAGGTCTTTTGGGACTAGCCGAGCGGCAACATGTTTCATACCCAAGTAATTATTTCAAATGGTAAGGATCGACTCGTGAGACACAGAAAGTTCGGCGGCTATTTCGCTCAAACTTGAATGAGCATTTTCAGTCACTATTTCCTTCACTTTTGCGATGTTAACTTCAGTTGCAGACGTTGATGGCCTACCAGAGCGAGACAAATCTTCCATCACATCTCGACCGCTTTTGAACGCTTTGTACCACTCATAAGCACGTGTTTTATGATAAAGTCGATACACCGTAAGCCTTCTGTAACATTTTCAGTGCCTTCGAACACAAAATTCCATTGGCGATGCAAAATTTAAGACAAACTCTTTATTCGATGTTTTTGTCCATTATGAAATTCGCAATATACACTAGAATGATATAACTAAAAACAGCACTGTATTTAATCTAAATAACAGATGTAACTCAAACTCTGCGCCAAAATGGAAAACAGTTGTGACAATCCAACAACAATAAAAAAAAACAAAAAATTGAATTTGGAACCATGAACAAATCATTCATTCCCGATACTTTCTTGACTGAATGTATAAGCCGTTAAAATTGCTAAGAAGCATTAGATATTATTTTTAAGCGTGTTCAACATACTTTTGACCGGTTTTAATTTCTCTAACTTCCGAATAGAACGGATCGTTATAAATTATCATCTCGAATACTCATATGATATCTAACGATTACGATGAAACGTTACGCAAAATTTTCATTACGTTTTTTATATAACGCAACTTATCTTCGATAACTTTCATATTTCATCGCTGATTGACTTTATTCACGCATACGTACTATACTGCTCAATTAATTAATAATTATAATTATCTTCAGACAATTTATCAAACTAAGCACCAATATTTAGTCACTAATTACTTACTCCGTGACACCAAGCAACGAGTGTCAACACTCACACTCCGAGCATTCAAAATTAAGTTTATTTTCTGAATTGATATGGTTTGCATCGAATTGGGACCCTCGGCTTGGAAGGCTTGAAAGGTAGTTTCATTGCTCATACAGATCAGACTAATTAGCTCATTTAATTTATCTAACGTAGTGTACAACTAGGACACCAGCTGTACTCTGCAAGACATGCCAGGATCGATTTCAGTTGGAGTCTAAATAAATGACTTACCAGTCTTAGATCTGAATATTGTTCGAAATATAATATTGATCGACAGGTTATTCTTTGAAATAGGAAATTACGTTAATATAATAATAACATTTAGAATGCGTGCACTCGCTTGTGTTATACAACTCCATCAAAGAAGACGTAAATTCATTAATTTCTACTTAAATATTTACATAAATATTTATTCAAGCGTTGATTTCGAAGAAATCATCTTATCCTAGGGGTTTTATTTTATTTTATGAATTTTATTTAACAATTTATTGCACACAACAACATATATAAAGTAGAAAGGTACATACAGAAAGAAGAGCAAAAGGTACCGCTTATTTTTATAAAAAAATTCTTTCAGCGGACCCGTGACAGAGATATTTCATAAAAGATGTAGACACTGTGTACTATAATAATATTATATTGAAATAAAAGAATAAATATAGATACGAAGTGCTAAGTTATATTAAAACAAACATAATAACACGAAATAAATATAAATATTTGTAATAAAATATGAACATAAAATACAACAGAAATAACACATATTAGGTATGTATACATATATAAACACATATATAATTAATGAAATATATACATTTAAATAAATACGCCTATTGTGAATTCTTTAAATAATGTTCCTTAACAGCTCGTTTAAAGATTGGTAGAGTCGACTCTCTCGAATGCTGGGGGAAGATCATTCCATAGTTTAACTACATGTACGGTAAAGGAATAGAATAGAAGTCCGTGGAATGTGAAGGTATTTGAAGGGAAGTAGTTAAATGAGTACGACATAAATTTCCAGGTGAATATAAGAAATGGAACCGCTCCTTGAGCTAAGATGGCGACGATGATAATGCAAAATGTAATAAAGCTAGGAAATAATATGTAAACGGATGGGAAGCCACTTTAAATGTGTCCTAAATTTGGAAATATGGACGACCTTTTTCTTCGCTTTCAACAAAAATTTCAAATAGACAGACAAAAATTCTAAAAAAAGCTCAGTACACTTATGTGGGTTAACAAGTTTGTATCTTTCAGATGCTATAATACTGCTGCAGATTGTTGACGTTACTCTCAATACTCCACTCCATTCGATCGTGTACAAACGATAAATGGTCAAAAGCAAAGAAACAGGGATATTGTGTGTTAATGTTTAAAAAATCTTTTTGATTTATTATTAAAATCACTCTACCTTTCTCTTCTCTTTCAACAAAATCTATAAACACAGACAAAAATTCTAAAAAAAAGCTTACTACACTCATGTGGGTTAACAAGATGAACAGTAACCAAGGGACTAACGAACATACGCATGATGAGTAAACATATAAGAGCCTCGTTTTTGTTAGAAAATGACATAAAAATGTAACTTATGGATTTTTGACAGTCGAAACCGCAAAAAATTATCTAATAGCTATGAAACATTCATAAAAAAGATCCAGATCTTTACATACCATGCCTACGATTGCAGTGAATCTATAGCAACTGTGAAAGTTTTATATTATAACTACCTGTTAACATTTAGGTCGACGCTCTTAAACTGGTTTACCATGCAATCACAGAACATAATTATTTATCATCACGGGTTTTTTCTTTTCATCACATTAGCTTTTTATTACCTACTTAAAAGTATTTCCTGTGTACGGAGGTAGAATAGAATCCAATAGAACCACTACACTAAAACAAAAGTGAATAGTATTACTATTTATGTATCTTCTATATCTAGATATACTCATATTGTAGAGGTAAACTTTGTTTGTTTGTATGTAATGAATAAACTCAAAAACTGCTCAACTGATTTCAAAACTTCTTTCACCTGTAGAGAGCTACATTATCAGCGAGTAACATGGGCTGGGCTGCATTTTATTTTCAAAATATATTTATCCGTGCTATCCGGGGCGGATCGCTGGTAGTTTATATAACTTAAGTTAAACCTACATTTTATGTAGTAAGTTCATTTTATTTTTCAAAGTTTTTTTAATATAAGTTATATTACTAAATCATTAACCAAATATGCAGAATAATAACAATACACGATACCATCTATTTTATGATGAAATTGCTTTAAGTAATGACGTTAACGTCATGACAGTATGAGCCTATCACATTGATTAAAAAGAGACTATGTCATTAATGGCCAAGCAATTTAAAGATGACTGTAGTGGTAGCTGTATTTCAACGTGAGTGGGTAGTTGTAGTAGATAAATAATTGAAATGCGTATCTGATCATCGTTTTGAGATAATAAGAAAAAAAATGTTGCTCTAATTTCTGCGTGAAAGTCATGCGGCTGTATAGCGCCGGTGAAACGTGAAGTTTTTCGTTTTTTTTTGTTGTGGGTATGCACCGTCTCAGACATTATTATTATTATTTTAGCATAGATACATAAATAAAGACGACGAATAAAAAACAAACTTCTCTTTTGTTATACTTTATTATTATAGGTACTAATAAAATATAAATAATTCTAATTCGTTAAATAAATATCTTAAAAATCACTAATTTAGTCATGTCCGTCATCTATCTTCCACAAAACGTAGTATTATGTTCATGAGAGACAGACGAAGCAATGACTATGAATATGAATGCTGATTTGCAGCTACTACAGAGATCACAAACTACAATAATGTGTTGTTAAAATTTCCGTTTCAAAACATTATACATTTGGCTAATACATTGTTAAAATTATAAATGCATTTCTACTGTAACTTCCACTGCAACCTTTGAGGTAGGTACTAAATTAATCGGTGAGCTCTACGTTTTTAGCACTTTTTTTGCACGTCGTTCGTGTTGTGTAGATAGTGTGACTTTTCTAATCCGAAATTGTGGCGTCGTTATCGGACCTGCCCCAAGGAGACAGAAGAGGTCCTGGTGCCGGCCAAGGGGCGGCGACTGCGGGGGGAGGCAATATTTCAGCGCGAGGATGAAAAACTAAAGGTGCTGGCGGTGGCGCAGCGAAGATCAGTCGAGACACCGCCTGTGAACACAAGAATCGTAGACGGATCATAAAAAAAGCATCTATAATTCTTAAGTTAAAGAAGTTCACACAACAAAATATTTACTTGTGATTATAATTATTCTAGTTTTTTTAAACAAAGCGATTTTGGGCCTCGTTCTACACCCTTTTGACGGAAATAAATAAATAAATAATTACTTCAGATTATGTACCAACGTGCGACCCTAAACGTAGCATTAGGTTTCCGCTATATGTGCCACACAGCGAACTGGGCAAGTACCATCCAATGATATTCAAGAGCAATGATAAGTTCCGTTTCCTTTCTACAGACAACCTAGAATCGAACGCGTAGTCGTCGAATTGGAAGAAATACGCTACCACTGCCCTAATGGGCCAATCTTGGCCATAGTATGTGGACATAATAAGTTCAATGTGTGAAAAGATAGTATATATACCTGACTGTCGTTCATAAATGAGTCCAAGTATTAAATTTATATTCTGTGTCATTCAATAAAGGTTACTTAATTAGGTTCCAGATCTGTTTCCATAATACTATTGTGGTATTATACTAAATAGTATTGTCGATTAGTTGTAAAATTGTCAAGAATAATGCATGTTCATTATATAAATAATAATCAGGTCCACGTATAAGATTATGATGACTGTGTGTAAAAAATAAGAAAATCGGAATTTTAATCCATGGGGTTTACAATATTTTGTCATATTATATAATTTCAAGCTACTTCGCAGTCAAGTTGAACAGAACCTCAAAGCACTGAAAAATTGCAACTTGCTACTTGCGACAAATATTTAAGTTTACTGGTATTTGTAGCTTATACATATTATGAAGTAGTAAATCCTGGTAGCAAAGTGGTATCCGATGGAGACAGGTTCTATTCCTTAGCCGACTTTTACGGCCTGCGCTGGCACATTCTTTACGTGTATTATACCTTTCTCCCAGATCGGAAATCTTATACATGTAGGTTCTGACTTGACAACATGTTTAAAAGAAGCCTCTTGGTTTCTCTTAAAAACTTTGTACCTAAGTAATATCTTTTAGAAAACAGTTTCCCTTAATCGATTTTAGTACTATAAGGCGTACGTATGTTATTTGCATTTTTTTAATAACAAAAAAGTACGTACATACGTTAATATTTACAAACTTAAAACTAAACATTATCTTACATAATATACTTCCTCAACGTTTCCGCTTATTTGTATTATTTAATTTATTTAAATAATATATAACGTGTATTGTATAAATATACGTAAATGTATTACTGCGTATATATGTACTGGTATGTCAGAATATATATATATGCGTAATAATAGAAATTAGATAAGCCCATCGACTGGTTTCTGATAATTGTAAGAGACTGGTCGAGGCTTCGGGAGACCGCCGGGCTGGCAGCTTCTTCCGCCAACGAATCAGTTTGGCTATTCAAAGAGGTAATGCTACCAGTCTGCTGGGCACTGCTTTCTAAGCGGCAACTTTGAGGAAGTCTATTATTTAAGATAATGTGTAGTTTTAAGTTTGTAAATATTAACGTATGTATGTATTTTTTTGTTATTAATAAAGTTTAATGCACATTGAAATTATATTAACATGACCTTATAAAAAACAAATAAGTACACAAATAAGTGCAAAAAACAATCAACACCCAAATGTAGATTAATTGTATATGAAATGTTAAAAACGAAAGCAGTGAAAAAAAGTCTTATTACTATATATCCAAGAAAATAATGAGGATCATTAAGGTCTAATTTCGGCCCAAAATGAAGAAAAGAGTTACATTAGAAAAACATGGACATATTTTGAAATTGTTTTTAAGTACATGACTTCTACCAGCTGCTCGATAACAAAATAGGAATTTTGAAAAATATAAGGGTAATTTTTTTTATAACACGCTTGATTTATACATGATTTTCTTTATAAAAAATATATCCATATTTTTCCTTTCCTTTGTGAATGCAATATGATAGTGAAAATATTAAAAAACTATACCTGACTAACGGCAACAATAAGAAGAATCACTCCTATAGCGAGATTCTTCACGGAAATTACTGCAAGAGCCAGTAGTAGCGTTGAGATGACTCCGAGAGTAAACATCACAGGCAGAAATATAAAGGAAAGGCGTTTGAGAGCGTTGCGACCAAACGTACGACCGACGTTTGTTTCTATAAAATGAAATTAATTTACATCAGTGTAAAAATAACATTAAATTTTAAATGAAAAATATTTTACGCTTTGAGCTTTAGTACCTAATAAGTATAATGACACGCAAATAATTACTAAATATTATTTTAGTAACTATGTCTGATATACGCATAAATAGATATCCTCACGCGCTTTATTCCTAACAGGGTTGTCTGGGACGATGGAGCGCCAAGCGTCGCGGTACTTACAAACTTCTTTCACATCCTTTTATCTCATCATTCTCCTCACACATTGTAATAATATTTACTAATATTATATAATATTTAATCAAGTCCTTAAATGTTTTCAATATAACAAAACAAAGTACACAAAAAGTTTATTGGTTTATAAGGTTCTTTGGTTTAAATGGCAAAAACCGAACCCATATAGCTGCGTTATATCTGTCTGTTCAGTATTTTATAGACGATGTATTTCGTCATCTTACATCTACTGACTTAACAATCAAAGACACGTAAATTAGTAGCCCAAAACCAGAAATGAGTAATGAAACGAAAATCAGAAAACTAAATAACGGCTACTAATAGATATATATATATATATTTTTTAATTCGACTTTTATTTTGCCTGAAATTGCTACGGCATCTTAAATTGACGCGTGTCCGGCAAGTTCTTGGCCATTTTTTTTATATTTACTATCGCACCTGCACTGAAATAATCCACGACATTGTTCGTAGAAGGGTCATTCTCACTTGTTACTACCGTCACAAATATAACAATATATATCAAAGACAATAAAACAAATTTGCTGCACATTTTCGGTATCACAAATATCACTGGGCTTCGATTACAAAAAAATCGGTGATTTGCAGTCGCCTGCTTGGGTATGACTGATGAGTTTTTTGAACGAATGCCAGGATATAAAGTCTCCTATGGAAGACAATGTCGGTGATACCAAACAATCACGACAAAAGAAAGTGCAGGACAACGTGACTGCACGGTAGAAATGCTGGCCCCGATATTTGGCCGCTTAGGGACTAATGTTGAATCATTAACGGCTTGGTCGCTCCCGATGGATATTGAGAACATTGTCTGATCCTTATCAGAGCAAAAAACAAACTAAATTTACCATTTGTTGTATCCAAAGATAACTAAAGTTAGATCAAAATAGATGACATAAAATACAGAACAAAACGCTACAATTTAAAAAGAAATTAACAACATGTATACTTGGATCTAACTGTGCTCCACAGATCCTCTGCAAACAAGGTTAAGGTTAAAAGTATGGTTGGTATATGTAACAAACAAAATGGAATATATGATAGGAAATTTTAAAAAACGGCTAAAAGTATGCCGAATCGGACACGCATTAACTTAGGTTTTCGTAACAATTTTGAATAAAACGAGTTTAATTTGAAAAATAATAATAAGATTTAGTCAAAAATACCTTTTGCTTTTTTAATTTTAATTTCTGAGGTTAGTAATTTACGTCTCTGTATCTTTCTCCTCGTAGTGTAAAGAGGACAGAATAAATATGGACTGTCACATACGGACAGGCAGACTACAGACATACGGACAGATTGAGAAACAGAATCACAGACAAACTCATGTTTCTCGACGAAACGAAACTGAGACTTTCGTTTTAGTTATCTTGGCTACGGAACCCTAAAAAACTGAAACAAAATTTCATACGCTTTGTTCGAAATTTAGTTTAAGGAAGATGTACAATGTAGTACATAACATAAGTATTGTACTTAGTAGGTTAAATAAAATTCAAATTCATCGTCAAATTTGAGTTCAAAAAATAAAGGATAAAAATAGAAAAAATGTGAAAAAAAAGATAAAAATCTGAAAACAACCTAAAGTTGCTATTTGCAAGAAAAAGAAAGAGCTGTAGTTGTAAGCTGTAACATGATGTCCAGATATGTTTGTCTAAATCTGTAGATTAGATCCTATTAGCGTCGTAATTTTGATGATATACTTACATCTCACTTTTACGAAAAGCTCATTTTAATATTATTTTAATATTATAAGATATTACTTTACACTTAGAAAACTTTAGATACAAAAAACAAGCTAAACGCAAATCGAATTTGTGTATAGTGCTCCGTACCTACTGCCACTTGCCAACCGTAAAACAAAGTTTGAGATATATTATCTAATACAATATAATCCTAATAATTTTACTTCAATGTTTCCTTTTCTTAACGTTTAGGTGCACTTGCTTTGCTATCATATTTTTCTGAGTGATACTTTCGGACATAAGGTATGAATGAGTACAGCAATTTTGAAGCTTATTTTCGAAAGACTGTTAGGAAAAAAAATAAGTATACGTTTTTGAATTCACTTTAAAAAAGTTTGATTTTTAACATTTTTCTTTCAGTTGGGGAACACCATACCCTTATTGTCTGACGCGGGTTATAAAGCTGACGATCCAGGGCTTATTTTATCACCTCCCTAAGGCAGCGCCGTCGTCTCCGAGCAGGATCGACCCTCTCTGCCTTCCGTTCGGCATCTTTCTTCTGCACCATTACGGCCTTGCAGAAGGAGGACATGGTCTTCCACGATTCTTTACCTGCCAGTATAGCCACTACTACTGCTGGCAAGGACAACTTTTCCGACTACAGTAAGTCCTATCCCTTAGCCCACTTTTTCGACCTGCGCCGGGAAATAAACAGCTAATACGTTATTTTTTCTTCTCAGACCATTAATTAATAACAGATATGAAATATAACATTAATAAGTAGGTACGTATCTTTCCTGAAAAAAGCCTGTATAAATAAAACTGTATTTCATTTGGGTTAGCATGGGGTTAGCAAACATAATGACAGCAGGATTATATTTCTAATGTCGATCCCAGACAAATATAAGAATCTTGGCAAAAGCTGTGTTTGGGAAGCCATTTGCCATTATTTTTATTACAAATATTTCATATTTTGACAAATATTTCGTATTTATTTACATGACTTCCACACATTTACGAAGAGTTTTAGTAAACGGTACTTAGATTTGTATTGAAAATGCTTTTCAGTTTTGCAAAAACCGATCCAAAAATATTCGTAAAACGTGTATCGCTCTATAAAGATTTCGATGTTCAGTAATTCCAAAAACAGTAATTTGTATAAACAATTGTACATTGTCTGTACATGTCTGGGTTTGTTTTTTAAAATTATTTCTTTGTATGTTAAGCTTTCATATACGTGTCTCCACTGTAAATCAAAATAATAATAGGCATATCGCGTATACTCGTGAGATATCTAAATATAATATTTAATATCTCAGTGATAGTTTGTGAGGAGAATGAAGATGAGATTTGAGAACGCGAAAAAAACGCGCTTCACACTCACGCGTAAACAAGTGTTTTGAAAAATATATGAAACAAATTATCAGTACAAATATCGTGCAGATAGTATTGACAAAATGTCACATAAAAATCAAAAAGTTAACTGTGACACGTAGTTTATTGGTAGGTAATAATTGTTGCGTCGTATTTCGAGTATTTGTAGTTGATTATCGAGCTTATCGTAAAGAAATGTCTCACGATCCGTAAACTATACAATTAATCGACACTTCTTTACATGTATGTGTGTTTTTGATTTAAAATAGACTTATCACGCTAGCGATTTGCGAGATGATGCGACGCAGACGCCGTCTACTTTATTCTATTATTATATAATTGGCTAATTAAATCGTGTAGTATCGACACAATTGTGAACCACGTAAAATGGTTGACGCATTTCCGATCACCAATATTCCTGGAAACAAATTTACAATACAGTGACTACATAATAATTGAGTTTTCGAATGAATCTTTCAATCAAAGCACCAAACAATATCGATAATGGTTAAAGGTTCCTTATTATGTTATGAAAAGTCATTGTGTATTTTTTTTTGTTTTTTATATTTTTCAACTTCATTTTCTATTACGAGCATATAGCTCGGAATCTTGGAATAATGGTTATGAGTCTTATCACTACATATCAGAGGTAAGAGTAGTCTGTGATTTGTGACTATAATAATACACTATGTAGTAGTCTATAGTTTGTATTTAATATTAAAAAATATCATGTAGAAATTATAATAATGTAAACTGTCTAAGTGGTTCATTATATATTAATGTAGAAGAGTAAATTTGAAGTCTCATCTATAAAACTATTACAGTACAGGTTCGGGAGGACATTAGACTAAGAAATAACTAATAGCAAGGGGCTTCGATGTTCGGTACTATATTACAGCTTAGAGATAATATACTTACTTACCTACTTCGTTTTTTTAAACATAAATCACAAATATTAACAATGAGGTTCCAGAGCTTATCAGTAATGCAGTATACCCAGAATATTTTTTTATTTTTTTTAATATTGACCTAGCTTTTGCATGAGGCTTCACTTGCGTGATACAATAGAATACATAAGCGAGTGAAAGAAACAAACAGATTAACGGATCAACACTTCATTTTAGGGTTTGATAACCTGTAACAAAATGTTTCGTCATGGTTGTCTGTCCGTATGCCACAGATTGTTTATTCATTAAATTTCCATCTGTTATACTGAGCTGAAACTTGACAAAGTAGTCACCAAAAGTTGACAAAAAAGAGCTGATTTTGTTGCTAAGGAAAAGAGGGTGTCTTTTTACGAAATCACCCTATCAAATGAGATATAATTGAAGAGGTCATTAAATATGAAATCGAGATGCTTAGCCTATTTTTCTTTTAAAGCAATGTTTACTATGATATTTATTGTGACCCTTCTAATTTCTTAATTAAGAATCTTAGAAAACGTCTTACGAAATAATAGATATCAGTCCTAAAGTATACATTTCAGTTAACTTTATGTTAACTTAATCAAACTTCTATTTTGCTCGAATTTACCACGGAATCCCATTAATGCGTGTTTGACACTCTCTTGGCTGGTTCTATAACTACTTAGTAGTGTAAAATATGCTAATACATATACTTATTACGTTACATTAGCAGTGAGAGAAAACACTGATGTCGTGTGGAAAAAAACATTTCGTTATACCTATCGATGAATTTAAATGAGCAACACATCAAATTTTCCATGCTTATTTCAACAGTATTTTTCGTTTACGAATAAGCTTACATCAAGATATTCAGGATTTGAATAAACTATAACGAAAATATAAATAATAATAACCATGACATTGAAATTTAAAGATAATTAGTGAAATTATACTTCGCTTGTGCGCGCATAATTATGTGATATCTTAAGTCTTGGCACGTTCTATCGAGGAGAAATTCGATCGAAGCGGTACGATGCGCGACGCCCTCGCTCAGCCGTGACAGTGTGTATGCAAATCACACTGTATTTGACAATATGGGCCATTTCCTGCCAATGTGAACGTGGAATGCAGAAAAATCGTGAATGTAACATATTAAAATGTTTTGATGAACTGAATCGTTAATGTTTAACGTTTTCGATACTGTCTAATGCAAGATTTATACATATGTATATCTCTGCTGTAAAACTCAAACTGAAGTAGTAACTATACAAAACCAAGGCTCATTTTTTGATTTGCCAGGATCGAAAATTCAGGATAGCCTCGGAATTTTAAAATTTATGAAATAGAAATTTATTGATAATAAAATAAAATTGTGTAATTTCAAAAGTTGCTTATAGTTTAAACAATGCGCACCACTGTTTAATTCACACAATCGCAGATTAATTCTTAGTAAAGATTTCTCTTGATATTGATAAATATTGAAGAAAAAATTAATAATAGAATGTACAGGTAAGTACATAAGTATTAATAGTCTTATTGAAATAATATACTTAGAAGTTATTTTAAGTTAAATGCCTTCATTGTATATCTTACCTTCTTTTCGTGCCTCTCTAAGGCCTGTGCTTTCATAAATATTAATAAATATTTCTTATATCATTCATTTAAATTCACGAAAAATAAACTTACTATTGATTTTTTATTATTATGTGGGTGATGACCTTCCACTTTATAGTGGTTAGTTAATTAATTAGAATCTCGATGGGACATCGACTAGATATAGCACTACATGTAATTTTGTTATTACATTATGTGGTGGTTCATGTTAACAATTTAATTCTGTCGTAATTACTTAGAAGACATGCGTTTTGTACAAATTAAAATATATTGTAGGTGAAAATTAAAGTGTTATTTAATATTCTTAACAACGTTTACATACGCTCCACTACTAGACTGGCATCCCTTTCACCCCTTTTCTAATTTGAATTCAAATAAAAAAAAATTCTATGATAATACTTATTGTAATCTTGAGATTTTTATATACGCTTAGAGGTAAGTATGTACGTATATGTCATAGCAGAACAAATGTAAATGCCACGCAGTATGATGTTCGCCTTATTAAAATATCATTTCAGGGAATATATTTTATGTATTCTACGCTACACATGTCTCTAATTAATTCTACTTTGCCATCTGTAGGTGTAAATAATTAATATTAAAAGTGTAATTTAATCGCAATATAATTATATTTCGGTATGTAAGGACCACGACTCCTGGCGCTCCGTTCTCTCTGACTACCCCGTTAGCGATACAGCGTGAAGATATGTATGTGTGTATGTATAATTATATTTCACATAATGTTAAAAATATATTTATTTAATTAATGCGTTGTTAGCATGAATGTTTATTATGTTACACGGTGTCTAAAGGAATACAATATTTGTTTTCTCTCAGTGTCTGGATTAAAAATAAATAATTTAGTCACTACGATTTGAGATAAAAATAAAAATGCTGTTATATTACATACATCGTAGGTACTATACTTATTCGATAGTTACCTTATAGAGTTACATTATGGCAGCTATTCTTAAAACGTAATGCTCATATAACATGTACATTATTGGGATACAAAACTTATTAGTTACTGTACGAATAATATCATCAATTAGTATGAAAGTATTGATTGATAGATAGATACCTAATTAAATTAGTTTTGATTGTTATCAATTAGAATATATATTCCATTAAGTAGCTGAAATGTTTCCTAAATTGTTCAGATTGTTGTTAATTATTATGAGTAATCTAATAAATAATAATTAAGAGACAACGGTACGTAAAATACAAACGTCCTCTCGCTTTCAACTGACAGTAGCTGTAAATAACGTTGTCCCTTCCATGTTTCGTATCGTGAATGGTACAGGCTCGCAGTACGATCAGTCAAGCGACAGCGATGCGGGCACTCGCTGTTGGCATTTTCCTTGCCGTGCATTCGTACTGCACTCACGCAAACCAAACAAATCACTATCGTATCTCCACACCTGACGCCGTGATCTCAGTGTTTAAATTAACTGAATATTCACCAGTGGGACGTCTCGTTGACTGTGGCCAGTCGCTTGGACTGACAAAATGTGTTTATGCTCTAAGCGCGTGGAGGGCTAAACATGCTTCGGAGAGTTTTGAGAAAGAAAGAGAAGCGAAGTTCAATCTTGCGGCGGATATCGAACACTTCCCTTGGGAGCAATATAGTAACAGCACAAATGAACAGATATATTCGGAATTATGTGACGGTACAGAGAGATTGCTTCAATACCGTTCATTGAAATTTAATCTAATACCCGGCTATTTATTCGAGCTTGAATCCAAAGGGAACGGAACATTGGCGTTTGATGTTTTTAGAAGTAAGTATACCTTTTAGAAGTAAGTATACCTTTAAGCATTATTTACAACAGCGTCTAAATAAATTTTCCGCCAAATATTAAATTTTAATTACTAGTTTAACTAATTATATGCATGTTTGTATTGAGAAAGTGTACCAGTCAACGTAGACTAGGAATCACTTGTTATTCATAAACACAGTCTTTTAATTGTTCAACTGGCCCGTTGGCGCGGTGTTACGGTGTATGCCTTCCAAGCTGCGGCCCAGAGTTCGATTCCCGATTAGATCAATGTTAGTCGGATCGATATAATACAAAATTTTCTAAGTTATTATATGTCTGAATGTTATTGGAAGTTCACCCAGTTCGTTATAGGGTAGCTAGTATAAGCCTAGTGATTACTTTTAGATCGCATAATTTGTGTAAAAATGTAATTGTCAAGTGTTATTATTATAATTTCAATATTTTATTTTAATACAGCAGTACTTTTATAAGAAATTTTTACTTACAGAAAATGACATGACTTCTGCTCGTAACAGCATGAAAAAATTTCAAAAGCAATTTTATAACATAGTACCCTATTTGCTCGTTCCGGGTCTTATTATGTCGGCTATCTTACCGTTCGTCTTGCCAGCCTTAAAATTGATGACTGTTGCGGTTGGGATGCTAAACAACATGGCTCTGTCTGGTGCAATATTTACGTTATTAAGAAACAATGCATTTAATGATTATTACGAAAAGAAAGTAGTATATTACAATGCAGGCTATAAAAACGAGAAACACGCAACTATTCACCATGAACAAGAATTGTATCATACTGCTGGTGAAAACTTTGATACTCCTTCACAGCTTAACGGTGGAAGTGATTTCATTGAACAAAAGGATCAGCCTGGAGATGATATAAACGCGGCCGGAGAAAATCTTTCAAATTCAGACTGGATCAATCAATATTATGGAGGAAATGAATACTTGAATAGTATAGGATACAAAAACAGAAGAAACAGTCAAACAGAACGTAATCAACGGATAAAGAAAACAGTGCATCGAAAATAATTTTTATAGGGATTAATACTTATACGTTTTAAACTAGTCTTGCCTGATTTACCTGATCTACCATGTACCTTAATTAGTTCATTTTATTTATAATTAGTAGAATTTAATATATGTGCATAGGTATCGGGTGTAAGTAAATACCATAAACTTAGTATAGTAGGTATGTTGTGCATTTTAAAATATGTTAAGATATTAAGTTTATGGTAAATACACTTTAGCTTTACGGCAATTAACACAAAAAGAATCAGAGTTAAATAAATGATTCCTTTGTTTTTGTAACCCTTGGGTATGCTCGTGCATATTGCTATTTGTTCCACTAATTTACACTGTATTCGCGTTTATAAGAAGTGCGTAAATCGTACCTTTAGCGGAATCATAAAAAAATAAATTTTAAAACATCATTTTCGTTTTAAATAAATCTTTATGTACTATATTTAATTTTGAATTCGTTGTATCCAAAGTAGTCAAATATTTTACTTAAGCAATTATTTAAAGGTTTTAAAAAAAGTACATTAGGTACGATTAAGGAAACTCGTGTCTCGTGAGAGTACCTACTTAATACAATATCACGGAACAATATCATTAAATTAATATATTTCTTAACATCGAAACTTCTTATATCTAAATATTCAAACGGTATATTGAGTTAATCCTAATAGTCACAAATATATTTCCTTGTTTTCACACGACGGCCCAGAAAGAAGGGCAATGTTTTTATGTATGTGTATCTGTTTATTTGTGACCTCATGTAGGCTAAATGGCTTGACGGATTATGAAGTGCGGGGTAACGTTGTATTGGTCTTTATCTCACTTGCCATTTATAAAGTGCAATGCTGCGGATCTATTACCTTTCTAAAACTCTGGGTTTAAGGTTTTGTTCATTTTCATTTAATGTTGAAGATATCAAGCAAAGACCTCTCCACTTTTCAAGTTTCGACTTCTCAGTTCTGACGCTACGATCGTGCTGCCTTCCTACACCACTGCGTTGAGTTTGTGTATTTTAATAATTTAGTGTTAAAGCGAACATTTTTCCACCAAATTTTCAGTTCTAACTCCTCAGTACTAATGCTGCAATGGAGCTGCCTATCTAAACTTCGAGATTTAAGGTTTTGTTCATTTTGTTCCAATTTTAACCAAAAACTGCGCTAAATATTAAGTTTTAAGTTTTTAACCCCGGGGCTACAGGAGGCTACAAATATTTCTGGTCGGTTTAAAAGCTACCTTCACATTACACGCCTAGATAACTGGTGTAGCCTCCGTCTGCGTGTTAAAATTTAATAGCGTCAGTTTTTGAAAGCCCACATAGTATTATTTCTGCTTACAAATAAATAGTACAATTTATTATAACCACGTCTTCTTTACAACATGTTTTACTCTTTTCATTTCCTTTCAAATGCAATCCGGTTTTTGTTTTTTTTTCATTTATAACAATTAAATAATCTATATAAAACGGAATGGTTTTCTTTATCCTTCGATCACGTGTTAACTACTGAACTTATGGTATGGAACTATGACCGTTCGACGCTGAAACATTTGTAGATGGTTTTAGACTATTTCGTTTTTAATTTTGATGAAATTTGAGGAAGCAAAAGAAGTATTTGAGAACCGCGAAGCTTGGTGCTCCGTTGTCTCTGACTACCCTGTTAGGGATACAGCGTGAAGGTATGTATATATCTAACGGGGAAGTCAGAGAGGTAGGAACCCCAAGCTTCGCGGTTCGAAAAATACATACATACATAACTTTACCCTACGTATTTATGTATTTTTTGAATTCCATAGACACTTCACCAACTTGCAAATAAAAAAATTCACTATAAGTCCAAAATTTCATTTACGCCCAGCAAAGTGGACGGGTAATATAAAAAGTGGCTGCAATTTAAAAATACTGAAACTAAAAATCCAAAATTCTACGGAAACAGTCGATAATAGAAAGAAAAAATATCATTATCTGCATTTATATTAAAAAGTACTTACGGATTACCATAAACCATGAGCGAAAGTATGTAATACAAATCTTGCTTTTCTAATCATTTTCCGATCCAAAATGTTGACCTCAATCGTTAATGGTTTGTTACTCAACTACCTAATTAGGTAAGTAGTTTATTTTGACGCCACTAAGCCACTTAATTGAACCTGTTTGCTATATATAGATACAAATAATGATGGGTACGAGTTAAGCACTGGCAATGCGACTGGTGTAACCTTACTGTACTTATATCCTATTTTTTTTCATTTTTGTCCATAATGCAAACGAATGTGGCGATTATAACATTTGTAACTCGAAATAGGCTAGTTCGCGAATCATTGACTCAGTTGTCATACTTATTAGTTACTAGCTGTACCCGCGACTTCGTCCGCGTGGAAAAATGTTCCTTGACCTCTAGGTTACTGAGGTTACCCGAGGTACTCATATTGTTGGTGTTAAAAAAAAAGTTATTCTCTATAATGGAACATCTGCCATATTAGATTTACGATGACGTCACATATACAAAATCCTTCTCCGCGTATTCCATTTCATTTGATACCCATATTGTTGGTAATGAACAAAAAAATTATTTCCTATTAGGGAACATCCGCCATATTGGATTTATGATGACGTCACATGTCCAGAAACGTTCCCCTGTGTAGTTCATTTCATTTGATACCCATATTGTTGGTGTCGAACGAAAAACTTATTTCCTATTATGGAACATCCGCCATATTGGACTTATGATGACGTCACTTGTCCGGGAATTTTCCTCTACGTATTCCATTTCATTTGATACCCATATTGTTGGTTTTGAACGAAAAAGTTATTTCCTATTATGGAACATTATGATAGCGTCACATATACAAAAACCTTCCTCTGCGTATTCCACTTCATTTGACATCCATATTGTTGGTATTGAACAATACTCCGAGAAACCTAGCACATGACACCCATGTAGATCTATCAAAAAAAAAAAAATATTCGCCATCCTAGATTACAAAATGAACGTCATTTTCGTAATCAGCACCCCGAGGTACTTAGAATTTGACAGCCATATCGATTTATCCAAAAAAGTAATATTCGCCATCTTGGATTTGAAAATAAAAGTCATTTTCGTAATCAGCACCCCGAAAAACCTAGAATTTGATACCCATACCGACTTATCCAAAAAAATAATAATCGCCATCTTGGATTCGAAAATAAACATAATTTTCGTAATCAGCACCCCGAGAAACTTATAATGTGACACCCATGTCGATTTATCCAAAAAAGTCATTTTCGCCATCTTGGATTTGAAAATGAATGTCATTTTTGTAATTAGCACCCTGAGAAACCTAGGATATGACACCCATATCGATTAATCCAAAAAAAAGTAATATTCGCCATCTTGGATTTGAAAATGAACGTCATTTTCGTAATCAGTACCCCGAGAAACCTAGAACATGACACCCATGTAGATTTTTAAAAAATAATAATATTCGCTACCTGGATTACGAAATGAACGTCATTTTCGTAATCGGCACCCCAACATACTTAGAATTTGACACCTATATCGATTTATCCAAAAAAGTAATATTCGCCATCTTGGATTTGAAAATGAAAGTCATTTTCGTAATCTGCACCCGAAAAACCTAGAATTTGATACCTATATCGATTCATCCAAAAAAAAAGTAATATTCGCCATCTTGGATTTGAAAATGAACATCATTTTCGTAATTAGCACCCCGAGAAACCTCGAATATGATACCTATGTTGATTTATCCAAAAAAATAATAATCGCCATCTTGGATTCGAAAATAAACATAATTTTCGTAATCAGCACCCCGAGAAACCTAGAATTTGATACCCGTATCGATTTATCCAAAAAAAGTAATAATCGCCATCTTGGATTTGTGACGTCACATATGTACCTACCTTCCCCTGCGTATTCTATTTCATTTGATACCCATATTGTTAGGGTTTAGCATTATAAAGTTCCCCTATAAAGTTTCATCCCCTTTTTCACCCCTTTAGGGGTAGATTTTTAATAAAAAAGAAAACTATGTTTTTTTTAATGGAAAAGGTGTATCTCTGTACCAAATTACATCTTAATCGGCTCAGCGGTTAAAAATTTCCCATACAAAGTTTTATCCCCCTTTTTACCCCTTTAGGGGTAGATTTTTGAAAAATAAAGTAACCTATGTTCATTCCCTGGTGTCAAACTATCTCCATGTCTAATTTTATCGGAATCGGTCCGGCGGTTTAGCCGTAAAAACGAAGCAGATAGACTGGCAAGCAAACAGAGACTTTCGCATTTAGAACATTAGTATCCCCTATAAAGTTTCATCCCCCTTTTCACTCCTTTAAGGGTAGATTTTTGGAAATAAAAAGAAGTCTATGTTTTTAACAGAAAAGGTTTTACTATGTACTAAATTTCGTTTTAATCGGTTCAGTGATTTAGCATTTCCCCTATAAAGTTTCATCCCCCTTTTCACCCCTTTAGGGGTAGATTTTTGATAAAAAAAGGAAACTGTTTTTTTTTAATAGAAAAGGTGTATCTCTGTAACAAATTACATCTTAATCGGTTCAGCGGTTAAAAATTTCCCATACAAAGTTTCAGCCCCCTTTTCACCCCGTTAGGGGTAGATTTTTGAAAAATAAAGTAGCCTATGTTCATTCCCTGGTGTCAAACTATCTCCATGTCTAATTTTATCGGAATCGGTCCGGCGGTTTAGCCGTAAAAACGAAGCAGATAGACTGGCAAGCAAACAGAGACTTTCGCATTTAGAACATTAGTATCCCCTATAAAGTTTCATCCCCCTTTTCACTCCTTTAAGGGTAGATTTTTGGAAAAAAAAGAAGTCTATGTTTTTAACAGAAAAGGTTTTACTATGTACTAAATTTCGTTTTAATCGGTTCAGTGATTTAGCATTTCCCCTATAAAGTTTCATCCCCCTTTTCACCCCTTTAGGGGTAGATTTTTGATAAAAAAAGGAAACTGTTTTTTTTTTAATAGAAAAGGTGTATCTCTGTAACAAATTACATCTTAATCGGTTCAGCGGTTAAAAATTTCCCATACAAAGTTTCAGCCCCCTTTTCACCCCGTTAGGGGTAGATTTTTGAAAAATAAAGTAGCCTATGTTCATTCCCTGGTGTCAAACTATCTCCATGTCTAATTTTATCGGAATCGGTCCGGCGGTTTAGCCGTAAAAACCAAGCAGACAGACAGGCCGACAAACAGAGACTCGCATTTATAACATTAGTATCCCCTATAAAGTTTCATCCCCCTTTGCACTTCTTTAAGGGTAGATTTTTGGAAAAAAAAGAAGTCTATGTTTTTTAACAGAAAAGATTTTATCTATGTACTAAATTTCGTCTTAATCGGTTCAGCGGTTTAGCATTTCCCCTATAAAGTTTCATCCCCCTTTTCACCCCTTTAGGGGGAGATTTTTGATAAAAAAAGGAAACTGTTTTTTTAATAGAAAAGGTGTATCTCTGTACCAAATTACATCTTAATCGGTTCAGCGGTTAAAAATTTCCCATACAAAGTTTCATCCCCCTTTTCACCCCTTTAGGGGTAGATTTTTGAAAAATAAAGTAGCCTATGTTCATCCCCTGGTGTCAAACTATCTCCATGCCAAATTTTATCAAAATCTGTCCGGCGGTTTAGCCGTGAAAACGGAACAGACAGACAGAGAAACTTTCGCATTTATAATATTAGTATGGATATGGATATGGATTAGCAAAAAAAAAATTTTTTGGAATTATTCTGTTTGTGTCTTTGTGCTTCAATAAAAACCACCAAGAATTGAAAGAATAATGAACGTCATGATAAGCTTAAAAATTTGTATTTTTAAAAAACACAACACAAAGATTAGGAGATTATTAGCGTTTGCACCACGCAAACAATAATATTTTTCTGTTATTATGTAACGTTATAAATTTTATGTCATCAATTTAATTATAAATTTAATATAAAATTATCTGCGGAACATTTAATTATAGTAAATAACGCAATGGTTCGCGAAGGTGTGACTGCGTAACTCTGGTGCGCGTGGAAGATTAGTCGTTTAGAGGGTAATTAGCTATCTGATCTCATTTATTATTACTGCACCTCTGAAAGCGAGAATACGCATAAACGCATACTCATACCGTTCTTAAGATAAATAATAAATAAAATTCAAAACTACAAGCTGCGTTGGAATCCCACTGGGGTGTTCCTATTTGCGTGGTGTAATTTTAGTGCTTAAATTGTAATCTGCTCTAACGCTGCGTTGTGAGATACTCGTATCTATGTTAATTGAGCCACCATCTTCTGTCTTACATTTTAATGAAATATGTCATTCACATATTAGAGTGAATTGGTGTATGATATTTGATTTTGAAACATAGGCAGCCTTTAGGGAACATTACAAATTAAAACAAAACGCTTGACAAATAACATAATTTTCTCTATGACAAATACCCTCAATTTTTTTCAATTGTGCGCTATATTAGATAATATTATAGGCTTATATAGGGTTATTTGTGAATATTTCATAGTTTAGTGTACATAATAGAAAAGCAGTACTATGTGTAATACTTCGGACTAGCGCACGGTGAAAATTTTGCAAAATTTTGATTAGTTTCTTGTTTGTTTACATTATGGACAAAAACGAAAAATGTAGTATATATATATACAGGCCTTTTTTTGTCACTTCTTTTTTGGGGGCACGCTAATTCTCGAAAGTTGTAAGTCCATAATTTTTTGTACCCTCTCTCCACCCCTTGCCACTGTGTTTTGAGGAAAAATCGAAGTAAATTTTCTTTTTATTGTTTAAAAACATAATATCTTTGGAAATAAAACGTAATTATTAAACATATTAAAAAAAATCCAAAAACTTTTGTAAAGTTTACCAAAATTGATTTTTTTTCATTTTTTTCAAATTGTTTCATTTTTTTCAGTTTTTATGGCAATTTTTCGATATTTTCGAAATTTCCTTTGGGGGCACTGCGTGCCCCCACGTGCCCCCACAAAAAAGCTCTGTATGTATCATATGCTATGCACTTAAATAATCAAAAGCTATGCAGTAGGAGACACTATCAGTACAAGTACAAGTATTTGACATTACTGTAATTATTACTTTAACTTAAAATCTGCGATACATGGTGTTTGAATCTCCGTACTCTCTGGCTTGCTGGATACAGCTTGAGGATAATATGTAGGTACGTATGTGTGTATTACTTTAACATTAAAATTTAATTTAAATATTTGTATATTTCATTTAAATATATTTTCTTCTTTGTGTTTTCCTCGTTTAAATTTTTAATTACTTCTTTTGAACCTGCGCTTTTCGCGTGCCGTGAGATCTTGAATTAATAGGTACCTTTGATTATTTACTTGGTAGGTATTTACGTATTATATTTTTTGTTGTTATTCTCGTACAAAGAGACATGCGCTCTTTCTACAGTTGTTAAAAATTTGTAGATACTTTCTTTCTTACCTATGCTAAAATTAAAATATTTATAAGAAATGGATAAATTAAAATACAAATTTACATGTCAATTTTAATCTACTAAAATTAATAACCTACAAAATAAAATAACTTATTCAGAAAATAAATTATAAATAACACACCAGGACTCAAAATATCACACAAAAATACTAGAATATTATTGTTTACATTTTTATGTGTTGATTTCCAAGACGAATAAAAGTAGACTGTATGCAATTGCAAGTAATTATAATAAATATCATAATTGTGAAAGATGATGGTGTACGTCAGTACAATTTTTCAGATCAATTTTTAATTGTTTTTCTTGTTATATTAAAATCCTATTATAACTCTATACCAAAATAACACTTCTCCGAAAGAATTAAATTATTATTTATTTATTTTGTACTCCCTAAAAAATGTAGTCGAACGGCTAAATGGGTTCCAAGAAGCACGGAAGTTAGCTGGATATTACACTCGTCAGGCCTCCACACAATTATCCCATTTATTTATGGCATGTGTAATAATGTTTTATTAGCTGCTTTTATTTTTTCTAATCTATTTTGACATCTTTTGTTACAAAGATTAAAATAAGATAATTAATATGAAGAAAATTAGTATTGTTGTTATCTTTCATTGTTGAACGGCTTATTGTGTTAACTTTTCACCTAATGTATAAATCAGTCAATGGAATACGGTAAATTGTTTTTTTATAAAGAATAGTACAACACCTACTTAAATTAAAGCCCTCTCCGACAAATATAACTATAATACATTGATCTGTCGATTAAGATCTTCTGTGAGCTATTTCTGCTAATTTTCGGTCTTCCTCTGTCATATCGTCGTCATCCCAACCCCACACGGGATTTTCTGGATGATGATGTTCTTCCGTCGGTTGCGACTCTTCAATCATGGGATGAGACCCGTCACCCGTTCTGTTCACTCGTTTACAAATCATCTCTTGAGACACCGTCTTCAAGTCGTATGCCCAACCTACAAAATTAACAGGAAAGAACTTTCTAATTAACATATTAGTCAATAGTACTTTGCTAATTAATGAAATATATTAAATTAATTAATTTTATAACACAGTTGCGAAAAAATGTACCTACATACGTAAATGAATAATGTCACGCAATTTCTTATTCTAAACGAGCAGTGTATCACGTGACATTGGCAAACTTCGCAAAAGCAACGCGCCGTATAAATAAAGAAGAAGAAGAGCAGTGAGCACATTAAAATATTTTACGCCATCTTCAGGAGTGCCTACGTTTGCAGATGTCAAAAGATACAAATTCCTAGCCTATCGCCTACGCTAGTTTTTTTTTAATAAATCCCATCCCTCAGTCGATTATTGTTAATTTCTTAGCAGACTTCGCATTTCTTTTTTTTTCAAATTCTGTACAAATTATTAGAACATTTAATAACTTTTGGAGGCCCCGCGCGAGTCTCCGAGCGTCAAGTCCTGGTCCGCCGAATAGGCCAAGAGTTGCGGAAGGCCATCTATCTCCTTCTTCTGTGAGACAGTAATGATCCAGAAGGAGGACGCCGAACAGGAACAAGTGAGGGCCGATACCCCTTGGAGACGACGACGCGACGCCGCGCCGGGCGGTGGCAATGTACATCCCAGACCGTCAGCCCTGTAGCCCGAGCCGGAGAATAAAGGTATAAGGAATAAGGTTCCTTACCTGTCGTAAGGGGCTACTAAAGAGACTTTTAAGATCGCTGTCGACTGTAGTGGGGGTTCTGGTCGTCTATCCATGCGACTCCGAGTAGGAGTGAGTGTGGTCCGCGCTGTCGCGGCACAACGAGGGTGCTGGGAGTGCTCTAGAGTTGACCTTGAGCTAGGAGGATTGCTGAGCCCACTCAAAAGATGCTTGGACACAGTGTAAGAGAGGTTTTGGTGCGTTCCCTAGGAGATCCCGGAGCCCCTCGACAACGCCCCGAGGACAACAACACAGTTTTGGTGGTTAAAAACTCAACATAGTCCAGTCTCTCCCCCAAGGAGCCGGGGATCTATGTGCAGATTTCCCATATGTAATTATAGAAAATGGAGCCTTTCCAATCTATGATATTATCTAAGTAGTAGTAAGTAACTACTTACTAACTACTAGTAAGTAATAAAAAGTTGTTGTAAATACTCACCATACTTAGCGGCTAAATCTATAACCGCAGTAGATAAATTCGTGCTGTAATTTCCTAGCTCGGCAGCCTTATAATCCCACGGGAACACGTGATGGTAATTATGCCAACCCTCTCCTACTGCACATATCGCTACTAGTTTATTATCCGTAGCTCCTATATATCTGAAATTGAAAATGTGTAAGAAAAATTTAAGAGGAGGTTTCAAGCGTTTGATGAATAAGGACAACACACAACATACTAGCCCATGATAACAAAATGATACATTTAAGACATA
Organism: Zeuzera pyrina; assembly: GCA_907165235.1. NCBI lineage: Eukaryota > Metazoa > Arthropoda > Insecta > Lepidoptera > Cossidae > Zeuzera > Zeuzera pyrina. The sequence goes on along the minus strand of OU015625.1, from coordinate 16,712,936 downwards.
CATACCATTTACATTTTATCATTTAATCTTTCTATGCTTCGTATCCATACATTATCCTAATATTATTTTATCCTATCGTAATAATAATATTTAAATTTTAGCACAGCTAAAAAAGTATCTACATATACAAACTTACACTATTTCGGAGTGGACATAGATCAAGGTGTGAAAAAAACCGACTAAGAGCGTGTCGGACACGCTTTAATTTAGGATTTCGTAGAAGTTTTGGACAAAGGAGAAGTTAAATCAATACTTAAATAACTATACGAAAGTAAACTACTATTCACTCGCTTATTAATCACGTAATCTCAAAAAATACTAAAACTAGGATTGCTAAAAAGACACTTTAGAAAAATAACAATTCAGAGCTTTCACAATACTTTGTACATCATGTCAATAAAGATTATTATTATTATTATAATTTAAGGGAGAAAGGAGGTTGAATTTTGCATGAAATGGAATACGGTTGTGAAATTGTGTACAAATACCTATCTATTGCTTATTAAAAATTATAAGACACGTGTTTCGTTTTTTGTAAAATCCCGCTCGCAGGGGAGGTATCTGTATCTGTTACGTCTTCACAAGTAAACCGCTAGACTGATTTTGATGAAATTTAGAATGGAGATAAAAAAATCTCTGGGGAAGCACATAGGGTACTTTTTTAAATTCCACGCAGAAATCATCTTGGTCAACAGCTAGTTAAAAAATGAATTGGGTTACCAAAATAGCTATATTTAATTTTTATCTCAGTACATCTAGCTTAGTAGGCGTAAAACCGACGGAAAAAATTGAGTATGGCTTACGATCAGGCAGTCAGATAAAGAGTCGGACAGACAAACGTGACAAAACTTTAAACATAAATTTAGCCACTTTGATTACAGAACCCTAAAAGTTAATTTAATCGATTTTATTACGTAAGTATTAATTACTAACTGTAACACAAAAGAAAAGAGTGTAACACTTCGAATAAACCCAAGGTTGTTTTTAGCTTTCATTTATCATTTTTGTACGCAAAAACGGACAAGTCACTGCTAAAGTTGACACGAATGTTGTACTTTCACTTAATACTGTGAAAGTGGTTCAACACGTTTATTCATTCGCATCGTTAATAAAAAATACTTACTTGTCATAAGGTTTATTGCCCCAGATGTGAGCAGCGGAGTTCACGAGCCAGGTGAAGTTCAGTGATAGCGTGTATCTCCACACCGTGGCCACATACCAAGACGTCCACGGGTCTTCACCCCAAAAGTAAACGGGTATCCACGCAGGAATGATAAAGCACAATATTGGCATCACGACAAGATACGTTCTGGGAATCATATTAAAAAAAAGTTGCATCACATAAACCTATAGAGACCCATGTATATATGAAATAACGTAATACTTTTCTCTCTCACTACTCTCCCACAAATTATTTTAATTCATAAACACTGATAACAATAAAGGACAAAAGAAATTTTTTCTTCAAATAAGGGAAAACATGGTTTGGTTGTAAATATTTGTAAGTATATACATACATACATACATATCTTCACGCTGTATCCCCAACGGGGTAGTCAGAGGGGACGGAGCGCCAAGCGTCGCGGTCCTTATATACCTCTTTCGCTTCCTCAAATATTTATTTTATTTATTACATATATTTATAAGTATATGTAGTATATTATTGGATGTTTCAGAAATACTTCATTTTGAAAAAACCGTTATGCAGCACGAGAAAAAATACGGCGTTGATAAACGACTTTGTAGTCATTATTTGTGTGGAAAGTTGTAACAGATATCACCACACAATAATATCCAATTACACTTGTGAACAGTTCTTCACAGGTATACATTAATATTATGTAAAAGGTATAAAGTAAATATTATGTGTTTACCTAACAAATCATCCAATTTTAGATTTGATAGTATAAATATATCACACCATTTGCATGGTCTCGGACTCCCAACTAAGATTTGTTTAATACATTAAAATATAACTATAGCATGATGTTGTATGATAATAATATGAGTAATAATTAACACGACTTTAAGAGACATTTGAAAGCGTCGTAGAATCGTAATAAGCTAATTTTTTAACTCGTTTTTTTGTAATCAATTCACAAAAGGGTACAATTTAGAATGTTCATATTTTTGTTAAAAAAAGTTATTAGCATATTTATTTTTCAATCTATAATTTTAATATTACACTTAGATTAAAAAAAAAATCATAGATAGACCCTCCCATACAAAACGAGTGAAGACAACAAATCGAGGCGGGGTTACAATTAAAATAAAATATTTTACACAATAAGCTCATTTCATGTAGTAACACATTCTGTTCTAACATAATTTAGTTACGAAAAAATGCGGAAAAATGTATTTTATTGAATATATCCTTTACAAATATTTAAGAAAACCTTAATAATATTTCTCGCAATCATATTAAAATCCCAAACTGTGCACAAGACGACTGGTATCCCTAAAACCAATGTGGGAATATTGCAATGCCAATTTGTTTACCCGAAATGAGGGGAAACTTGACAAGATGATTTGTTACTAAATACTTGTTTCAAGTTAGGTATTTAGAGTTTTATTTACTGTTTACTGTTGTGTTTACTTTTATGAATATTGTTTCACCTTCTTCTTACAGACTATTATTAGTAAATATGAATAAGGTTGTCACACCAGATATTTGTACATAAATAGGTAAAGACAAAACAGTTCAGTGTCTTTTTCTCTTCTGTTTATAAACTGATTTTCTTTTTTTTGTTTAGTAGCTATTGATGAGCTTTAGTGTTATAATAAAAAAAATGGAGACAGTTATATTACGTGACTAAGTGTAGTAACTGTATACGTGATATACGTGAAGCGAAAACTTCGGATCCCTTTTTAAGAACATTGCGCGCACGGAGGAGTGTGAGATTTGGCATCATTTTTAATAAGTACTTTATATTTTACATTAGAATAAAATAAAACTTGCTAACAATAATGATAACTGAGTCTTTCGAAAGGTACCTACTTTAATACTTTTATTAAGTTGATCAAAAGTGAAAATATAAACATTTTATGGAAAAGTTTGAAACACTGTTCGGTAAAAAGTATAACGTGGAAACGTAAATTCACTTTCCGATCTGTATCATATCAGACACATCATAATATTATGAGAGACCAATTTGACGACGAAGAGTTGACATCTCTACTACAGCTATAAACTCCAAAGAAAACATTCAGAAAAATCATGCCGAAAAGAAAATTACTCAATAAATACTTTCTCGAACAGAATGAACGAAAACACTATATTTAATTAGAAATAAATTATATAGTTTAATAGCCGAAAAAAAGTTTCGTTCCGAAGTTTTCGTTTATGTGAGCGATACGTATACGTTTTTTTTTTAAATATGAACTGAATATAAATTAAATGATTTAATAATTACATTTTTCATCAAGTTTATCATTTTCAAACATTTTAAAAACACATTGTGAGCCCTCATTCTGTTTTATGAATCTCTACCCTATTTCTTCATCTCTGGGTCACTTCTCTACTCGTTCATTATCTGGAAATACCTGGTCTTATTGTATAATAATATACAAGTACTATAACAAATAAAATGTAAAACTGGGTAAAAAAATTCGAATATGGCATCACTGAACAAATTCTTGTCTATACTTTTAATCTTAGTTTTATTTTAAAAATAATAATTTAGAATGATGTTTATGTATTATATGATGTATGTTTAAAGTGTGATTTGTTACTCCATCGATTTTATTTGCGTTCTTTAATCTAATTTCGTAAGTTTCTGAGCTAGAATCTCACATATTGGACGTAAATACCAATTGCATGAAATTACGTGAAGTATGTAACCGCAATTGTTAGAATGACGTGTTAAGTAAGTGTATTCACTGACTTACGAATGCTTCATTTTTCGGTTCTGTTGCTCTATCTGTGTATTTTTTTTTAATCTAAGGTATATAATGGAATATTTTTTGTTATTTTTTATTATCATTTGATTTTTGTAAAATTTACTAAAAAAAAATGCTCTAGATCGTATTTTCCTAACCATTATAATTACGCAGATAACATCAAATTTATGTTCATATAGACCAGCAGTAGAACAAGGATTAAAATCGAAATGAACAGAAGCAGACATCAGAAATTTTGAGGTAATATTTATAAATATGATCTAAAGGTACACGTGAAATATTATCGTCCTAATTTTCCAGGTTCACCTGAAATGGGACCTGAAAAGGGGTGAAGCAAACACGTTTTTTGAATAGGTAACTCAAACACGACATTACTTAATCGAAAAAGCTTTTGATAAACACATAATTTTACAGAAAAATTTAAAATGATTTTCCGTTGTAGATGTAATATTCGAACATAAAGGCTAATTTTTTTAACAAAATCACGAAAAGTCCGTGTTCCTACAGATGAGAGGAACCTCGACGTCGATAGGAATAATTGCGGGAGTGACCGGCGTTGACTGTTGACATGCCAGATTTGAGGCGAGATCTACAATATGTAATTGAATTGTATAATAAAGTAATTAGAGTATTTAAAAATTGTGGAACGTATAATTTCAGAGAAAACTTTTTTGTGATTTTCTATCATATGTATAATACGAGTATTAACGGAGTTAAGACGGTTCGAAGAACAAAAAGTATCTTCCAAAAAAAATAACGAAAAAATTCTGACCACATTGCAGAATTCGAACCCGCATATTTCAGCTTGATAGATTTACGCTCTAGCCACTGTACTACTGAGAAAGCAAACTGTTGTGAAATCAGAAGAGTTTAGAGTTTAGAAGTTTTAAGTGCGTGAAAACATAGAGAAACTGCATTTTCTGAGAATTTAAACTTTAATTAGTTCAATTTTTGACCACCGTAAAGCTCTACATCGTAAATTTAATTGAAATCGTTAGAGCCGTTTTCGAGAACGCAATTGTAAATATACAAATATTGCTTGTATAATACTACTCTTTTAATAGTGGTAGAGTCATGCTGCATTGCAACACGAATAAAGCCGACTCGTCCGATGAAATTCCACCCTCTCACAGAATATCGGCGTGAAATAACATCATTTATTGCTGTTGTGTTTCGTTCGATGAGTAAGTGCCGGTGGCCCATCGCCCCCTCTCCCTCCTTTCCCTTCTTTTCCTCTTTTCCCTATTTCCCTAAAGGCCGGCAACGCACCCATGATTCTCCGGATGTAGCGGGTGTCCATGGGCGGCAGTTGCTCACTCTCCATCAGTTAACCTATATAGTCGTTGGCCCCTCTTTCTTAAAATAAAGGAAATCCATGTAATTTAACATTATATTCATTCTTCACTTGTACATTTTTCTCCATGACTTTTAGCCATAAACTTCATAAATAACTCCAAAGCCAGACGCCGTGTCCAAGCAGCATCGGTAAGCTAATTCAGATAACCTGAATCACCTTACGACACACATTTATTATCAAATAAGCTGATCGGTTGTCATTTCGTTAGAAAACAGCACCCGCACATCTATATTTTATATGATACTTCTGATCACTTCGTAGTACGGGACACTGTCTGAAGTTAAAAAGTCTATGCTTTAATCATTATTTTTCATTTCGTTTCCTTATTATAAGTACATTATTGAAATGATATGTGTTTTTAATAGGTACTCGTTGCAAACTGAGCTGCAACTGACATATTAAATTATTAAAACTTTCGTGAGACATTATTAACGCACTAATTATTGAATACGGCTTTACTCACGTATAATCGGTATAGGTACCGACTAGTTTCGGACCTATTGGAGGTCCATCATGAGAGTGAGTGGGATAAGTTCGCGGCCGCGCCCCGTCTCGCACTCGCAAGTACGAGACGGGGCACGACCGCGAACTCATTAGACATATTATTTCAACTTATTAAAAAAAAACAAAAAAAGGTCTGACCACTTTACAGGATTTGAATTCTGGCACTTCGGCGTGGTAGACCAACATTCTAGCCACTGTGCTAATGAGAAGTTAAACTCTGCAGCAAAATTAAGGAGTTTTGGAGTTTTAAGTGTGTGATAAACGGAGAAAACAATTGTTCTCAGAATTGAGACCTAGCTCGATCGATTTCTCGCCCCACCATCCCCAATATTGTAAATTTCATCGAAATGGCTAGAGCCGTTATTGAGAATGCGATATCAAATATATGTACATATACACACAAATATTGCTCGTTTAATATATAGGGGACTTATACGATTTTAATAGTCACGTGCTGAACTGCGACTAGTCATGTGCATGAAAGAAGAATGTGAAGTAAAAGGATTGAATATGAATGTGAACAAAACTAAGGTTCTGGTGTTTAAAAGGGAAGAGGTACAAACGAAATGTGATATTTGGGTAAATGGAAAATGTCTAGAACAAGTGAATGAAATTGTGTATCTGGGTTTTCGAGGGATGGAAGATGTGACTTGGATGTGTAGAGACGGGTAGCAGCTGGCAATAAAGTGAATGGTGCTCTGTCCGCATTAGTAGATAGTGTGAATATATCTAACACTGCAAAAATGGCCATCGACAATGCGGTGTTGGTGCCAACTTTATTGTACGGTAATAAGGCCTGGTATATGCCCGAAATCGAGTGAAAGTATGACAAATGCAGTAGAAATGCGATCTCTTAGAAAGATGTGCGGTGTCACCCTTGTGGACGGGATAAGTAATGAGGAGATACGCAGTATGATAGAGTCGCACGACAGTGTTATTGTAAAAATGAAGAAAGGAATGCTTAGATGGTTCGGACACATAGAAAGAATGAGTGATGAAAGACTGATAAAGAAAATATACAGAGCGAAAGTGAGTGGTAAAAGAAGGCAAGGAAGACCAAGGCTGACTTATGAAGATCAAATAGCCAGAGTGTTAGCAGACGGAAATGTCAAAACCTCTCGCATACCTAGGCGAAAATGTGTGAGGAGAAAGATGAGATTTGAGGAAGCGAAAGAAGTATGTAAGAACCGCAACGCTTGGCGCTCCGTCCTCTCTGACTACCCCGTTAGGGATACAGCGTGAGGATATGTATGTATGTGTGTATGTTATACGATTTTAATAAAAAAAAAATTATTTATTAATTTCATTTGATAAATATTTTTACTACTCAGCTTTCTGATAACTATAAAGTTTTATAAAATTTAATTAAATTTTAAACTAAAACTGAGACGTATTTCGGATTTTCTTTTATTTTAATGATATTTTATAAGATAAGACTTCATTAAGATGTTTTTGCAAGTTTTTGATAGGTTCAATGAAGTTTCTAGTAGCTTTTATAAGGTATGAAAGGTTCTGTATAGTTATTAGAAGGTTTTATCCAGACGAAGTTTCTAAGAGATTTGCGATCATATTTTGCCTACAGTATTAAGAATTATATTGTTGAAGTTTTTGGATGGTTTTAGGAGGTTTCTAAATTATTTCATAGTTTCTAAAAGTTCCAAATTTTAAAGAGGTTAGAAGAAGTGGAAGTGAGATTTTTGAGAAGGTTCTGTGTAATTTCAAGAAAGTTCCTCAAGATTTCTACAAAAACTCTGTGACGTAGGTATCTAGAAGTTTCAAGAAAGTTCCATTAATTTTTATGAATTTCTAGATGATTCTAAGTTTGTAGAAGGTTCTATAAGATTTCTAAAAGTTTCTATGCACGATTGTTTTATAAAGTTTCTAGTAGTTTAGAAAGATGCCCTGAAGTTTTTACAAGGTTTTATGAAGTTTGTATGAAACTTTTAGAAGGTTTTGTGCAGTGTCTATGTTTTATGGGATTTCTAAAATTTTCTCTGAAGTTTATAGATGGTTTTATGAGGTTTCGAAAAGATTCTATGATGTTTCAAAAAAGTCGAGAAAACGTGAATCTTCAGTCTAAATATCAATTATCATAATATAACTCTTAATTTTGTAGGTGTCTATAGATGTATATAGGTACATAAGAGCGGCAACCAAGACAGAAAGACAAACGTCCAGTAAAAAGCATTAAAAAATTAACAAGGTAATTTATAAAGAAAAATTCAAATGAAGTCTACGAAGGCATTTCGAATCTGCCAGTATGCGAAGCCAGATAAGACTAAAAAAAATTTCACCCCTTCCTGTTCAAATCGTCCTAATTCCGTTAATATTATACATACCACGGAAAATCATAAATTGTTCTTCTGATATCGTACCATACGGACCGTAGCATACGGTCCACAATTTTTTAATACTCTAATTATTTTATTATACAGTTTTGAATGGATTATTCAATTACATATTGTAGATCACGCCGCGAATTTGGCATGTCAACGTCGGTCACACCCGCAGTTATTCCTATCGACGTCGAGGTTCCTTTCGTCTATAGGAACACGGACTTTTCACGATTTTGTTTAAAAATCAGCCTTTATCTGCGAATATTACATCTACAATGGAAAATCATTTTAAAATTTTCTGTGAAATTACTACTAGATTAGTACTAAAACTTTTATCTAAAACTTTTTTCGATTAAATAATGTCGTTTTTGAGTTACCTATTTAAGAAACGTGTTTGCTTTACTCCTTTTTTTTGTCAGGTGAACCTGGAAAATTAGGACGATAATATTTCACGTGTACGTTTAGACCATATTTATAAATATTACCATAAAATTTCTGACATGTTCGTTTCGATTTTAATCCTGGTTCGACTGCTGGACTGTAAGAACATAATTATAAATAAATATTTGATATTATCTGCCTAACTATAATAGTTAGGAAAATACGATCTAGAGCATTTTTTTAGTAAATTTTACAAAGAATCAAATGAAAATCAAAAATAACAAAAAATATTCCATTATAATATTAAAATTGTATATTAAAAATTAATATGCTAGAAACTTCTTTTTAACAAAAATATGAAAATTCTATTTATGTGAAAAGAAATTATAAACCTTTTGTACACTGATTACAGAAAAACTAGTTAAAAAATAATAGTTTAATACGATTCTACGATGCTTTCAAGAAACTTTTCATTTCGTGTGCTTCAAACCGCCTTAACTCCGTTAACATGACACTTACAACAAAAAGGTGTCAAATCAATTTTACGTATAACTTTGCGTTCTATAATTTTTTCCTAGAACTTTTTTGTCTATGACTTACCGTTGCAGAGTAATTTAGAAAACAACGCTTTTCTGACATCTTTTTTTTTCCGAACAAAGCCAGGGGGCTAGCGTGTTGAAATTGAACGTGCACGTTTGAAAAACTTTTACAAACATTCTATCAAAAATTCACATTTATTATCGAAATTTCGATTTCAACCATTATTTGATTGGACTATTTAAAAATATTTAGCTGTCGGATTTGCTAATAGTATAAATAAATAAATAATCTATAAATTAGAGGGCCACTTAAAAGAAATCAAGAAAATTCGTTATTTGTAAAAAGATCGCTACTTATACGAGTATCGTCCGAAATCAAAACGGATGGTCAGTGATATAAAAATGTCTATACCACCTGCAATGACGCGTTATTATGCTGTGTCGTGCCTAACTTATTTTTAGACTTTCTCAATCACTAACATCACTAGGGACTTTTTGGCAGGAACGGGAGAAGTAAGGTTGACATTTTTTTAGATTTTACATTTTTATATTTTTGAGAATTTTAAAGTACAAAAGTGATAGTATATTGTGTTTTAAAGTTCTGTATATATATAATAAACATATGTAGCTGAAGTTCTCGTGCTCTTCCTAGTCCTTTATAACTTCAATAAGATAAAACTATTCGATAAGAAAAAACTAATTTACTTGTGATTCTACTTATTAATACGTGACATTTTGGCAAATGCGCTAAACTGTGCGCCATGCCATAAAAAAAGAAAATAAAAACATCACTAGGAACTGTTCTCATTTCACAGTGTAGGTAACTTTGATTGTTATAATCTTTAAGCCTCGACTCGTAGACTCATGTCTAAAATACATTTGGATATGTTATAGTATTGGGCTAAAAAAATAAAAAGATAATCGCAAGTTTGTTCAATATCTCCTCATACTATCAAAGAATTAGGAAAGTTTGCATTGCAGTCCCACCATAGAACTAAGATACTGCGCGAAACTAACTTTGAACCTACCAATTCTATTTACATGAGTAATAAATACAAGGTTTTCTCTTTTCCCAGGTTCAATCAGTGAAAATCCCCTTAGTGTGAATGATAATTGTTAAAAGGCCTGTAGTCTACGATATTATACATTTTTCGTTCATGTTAATAAGTTATACGTGATATACGTGACTATTGTGTTTCTATATTTTGCTCTGTTTCTGTATTGTCTGTTATTTGTAATAACGGATATTATATTTGAATGTTGGAAGGAACAGCTGTTATCTGTTATAAATATTACAAAAAATACTTATGGTTAAATACTTACTTGTTTGTTTTATGTGTTACATGTACGATAAATATACGCCTCATTATTTAACTAATATGGTTTTCATTTAAAGGGAGTTATCATGAATAAATTTTCTTTCAAATGTGGTTAACGGTGCACTAATAATATCTATTCTAAACTCCGAGACTACCCATGGGCAAATTAGGGGGGGTGAGTTTAAGAGTGCGATAGCCTACGCTTGTGTTCCTCGAATAGCTATTGTATCCGTACTATTTCGTAGAAACAAAATATTGCACGATATGTTTGTATAATTTTCAATTGATAGATTTTATTAGCGTTTAGAGCTGTCTTTTTATGCCGTTAAATCACAGGTAAATCTAGTTTTACTTTGTGTATTATGGGATCCCCCCTGTGAAAGTTATAGGTACATCCGTGACTCTACCTATATTTATCGTAATCACAATTACAGAATACCGGTGTTTTATGAATGAATCAAGTTTCAGTAATGTGTCTCGAAATTACATTTGAAACCCATTTGTCTCTTATTTAACAAACAATTTTATATTTCAATTTCCCTTTTACTCTCTCATTTATATTATGTCTTTTACTTTTACTTCTACTGGTCTGATCGATTCTAAATTTAATATCTTGTGATTTCAATGATACTACAATAACATGGTAAGCTTGACCTAATGCTGCAGCATCATTTGGAATCAGCAACTTACAGCAGAGGTATCATGTTTGGGCTCATTGAAATGGGCTCAATTAATACGTTATAGATAGATAAAGAGATGGTGATCAGGGTCTGATGATGGAGCGGACACTATTTATTTTACTTTTTGAGAGGTTGTTTACTGAGTCGGGGTTTTTAAAAAATTTTAATTTAAGTTTTATTTATTTGTCATCGTTTATTAGTACATTAGTCCTATTTCTACTGACGACTGTCAGAACTGTATTTATTATTTACCTACATTATTTTTATATTGGAATATAAAGACTACTTGTTTCTTTAGTTGCACTAAGCTAAGAGAATCGAACGTCTTTTTCATAAAATCAAACATTAACTTCTCAGTCAATATTTCTTTTTCATATCGGTTTGAATATTTTTTATCATTTTTCTAAACTATACGTATCGATTATTTTAAAATCTGCAAAACATGTAATTTTAGCGTTTTTAAAAAGCGGATACTTATATTTGTTTTCAATAACTAGCTTTGGGTTTAGTATAAAGCACGTGCCAGCTTATACACGTGCAATTTGTATTACGAGTATACCGGCAATTAAAACAGAACAGGAGAGCACTGGTAAAATACAGCAGAAAACACCAATTTTAAAAGATTATTCATACTAACTTTTTCTGAAACATAACGACAGGATCTTTTTCGAGGTCCGACATGTCTATAGAGGCGCCTTTTTCTGCAACGTCTTTGTGTTTACGAACCATCAGCCAGCCAATGTGAGAGAAAAAGAAACCTCGGCGTGCGTTATGAGGATCCGCGTCTGTCTCCGTAAATTTGTGGTGAACTCTACAAACAGAACAGTTTTAATACATTAAATAGGTCTTCCGTTTTTCTAATTGTGAAACAGAACATGAAAAACATAAAGTATACTTGTTATAAACAAGACATTCTCCCTAAACAAATATCTACACAATAGGAATTACCTATCAATTTTAAAGTAAATAGTTGTGTAATAATAGTATGAAAACTAAAGGTCTGTGTAAGTTAAATTTTGCAAAAACTTTTCTAAACTGGATTTGGAAATAAGTCGTCCACTCAACACCCGCCATTTAATATTCCGATTTGTCAGATACAAGATAAAATAATAAAATAAAACGTACATACTGATAATATTTTAAAAAAAGAGAGAATGAGAATATCTAATATAATACGAACAAACAAAACGATAGACTTATTTGTCTTTTGTGCTCCAGAGTCATTGTCACCACTAACATCTGTTCTAAGACAAAGGAGGGCTGAAATCTTTCGGGTTTTGGAAAATGATCCTACTAAAGTGATAATTAGGTAGTTAAATGAATTCAGGATCGAGAGGCAGTGGTTTTTAGAACGATAAATAGGTTATAGGACAAATATTGGTATTTTATCGTTCGTGAACAATTTTGTAATCATTATTGTGTACATTTATCAAAATTATCCAATAATTCAGTGCTACATCCATCGACACTAACTTGGTTTAGATTAGCACACATAGCATCGACTATTTCATACTTAATTTTATAACTAGCGATAGATCACTAGTACGTAGTAGTACAAATCCAATCAAACGTTTCTAAGTAGAAGTATGATAAGAACTTGCTTCCTGTTATATTTATAGGTTGTACTTGTTCCATTTATATTATTATACATTTGCATGTGTGCCGTGCAAGTGGATATTTTTTAGTATGAGAATGGCGAGAATTGGAAGGCGCCAAATGTGTTTGTATTTATAATTTACCTGTGATCTCGCACCCATTCATAAATATGGTTTTGAAACGCCATAGTTTGCAATAAGGCGAGAAGTAATCTAAGTGGCCAACGAGCTTTATATGCTCGATGGGCCCACAAACGGTGAGCACCAGCAGTTACTCCCATTGCAGACAGGACCGTGAAAATTACAGCTGAAATAGAAATGAAAGAAATACAATACTCAATATTGCAACTTGAGCCGAATAAAATATAAACAGAATGTTTTGAAAACATATATGAGTATTTTATTAATCAATGATTTGAAGGTGACGCAGTGATAAACAATAATGAATGTAATATAGAACTTCTGGGTCCATACACATCACATACAAAAGTGCGCGCTGGTTTACGAAAATACAAAAAAACCCTTCCATACTTTCGTTAATGTTAAAAACTATAATTAATTTTTAAAAATGCATCTTGGAAAGTGGTTTTTAGATTAGTCTACACAGGAAATTCAAAGGCATATATTGGTCCCGTGTCCCGTCAGAAAAATGTACATATATCTCTGTTTTAAAAGAGGTTTTTTTTTATTTTTTTTTCTGTTAAAAACTTAACCAATCGTGTAACGCAACTAGTAAAATCAATTCAATAATAAAAAGAATCGGGTTACCAAATATCACTCTCATATGTTTCGTTAACACTTAGAAAAACTGAGATCCCTACCCTCAAAATTTCCAATTCGTTACCTTAAAAAAAATTCTAACGGTGTGCCTATTACGTTAATAGTTCGAACTCGCTACAGTATTATTTATTATTTCAAAAAATATCAAATTAGTTCTTGTAATACTTTTACACTGATAGAAATATAATAAATAATAATTTTATCAACAAGAAACGATGTCTAAAAGGTATCGTTATCGTATGAGATCGTATCATATTACCCACTGGGACTACCTATCTATCATCACGATACTAGTAATAATTCGTTCACTGAAAACAACGCCTGTGATGTGGGGTAATATATATAGTCATGCGCATAATATATAAAATACATGTATGCATATGCACCTGCATACATACATACGTATGTATGTACATGCCTGCATAAATACATTACCCAGATGGTCTTGTGTTGTATGTGCCGAATGAATAAATATCACAGGAAATGTAATTATTTCTAAAAATATACGCGACAATTTCCTACGTTACATTTCAGTGTTTTGAATTAAGTGACTATTTTTTCGTAATTTGAGGAGGCGAAAGAAGCACGTAAGGACCGCGAATCTTGGCGCTTCGCCCTCTCTGACTACTCCCATTAAGGATACAGAATGAAGATGTGTACGTACCTACGTATTTACGTAATTATATTATACCTTAAAGACCGTAAATATATTTCGTTTTTAGAATTAGAAAAAAAAACAAATGTAATCAATTAAAGATTTATTTTAAAAAGTCAAATCTTGGCAAATTCATAATACTATGTCAATTATTTTTTTTAAGAAACTAAGTCGGCGCATTATTATATTATCTATAATTATTCATTCACGTATCTTCTAATCCAATATATCTATATAATTAATAATAATTAACTTATGAAGAAGATAGTAGTAATTCAATTAGCATCTTATCTTTAGACCTTGGATTCAAGCGTAAAGAAATGAACACGTTGTCGTGTCTACTGAATGAAAGATTCCGTTAGATTCAACTAGTCAGTTTCCTAAAGCTAACCTATTATATAACATTACAAAATATTACCAAATATCGGCGTCCATAAAACTACTCTGCCTGTGAGGATTAAGAAGAAACCGTAGAGAGCGCCGACGTGCAAGTAAATAAAAGCAAGCACATTTCTCCATACAATTTGCCATCTGAAAACACAATACAAAAATAAAATTCAATTGTCCGCTTTTGCATGATAACTAAGTATATGTAATAAGTTAATTTACATTGAAATAAGGTTAATCTAATCTTGTTGAGAAGCAGAAAGAAAACAAAGGTGAAATTTAGATCAAAATTGAATAATACCTTTTACTATTATTTCGAAGAAAAATAAAACATAACATCTTATTTATTGTCTATGAAGCAGTTATTTAATACAAGTACAGAACTCTCTGGTGTCATAAAGAGCTCAACGATTATATTCCTATTAATGTATTCGCTACCTGAAACTAGGTATACGCATACATCAAACAATAAATTGGTTTTAAGTAATAATAATCGGAGAAGACACTGTCTCCTGAAATACAGGATTTCCTAGTTTAAGGAGATAGGGCCCCACTAAAGATGTAATCTGTAATAACTTTTATCAATAAAGCATTATTATTATTATAAAAGCATTATTAATAATGTCCATTCTCTCTGTACCCCATCTCTGTCATTTCGTTAGGGATAGTACGTGAAGATTTTTATGTACATATATTTATGTACTATACTCGTATGCGTTGGATTATTGGTATTTGCATTCTGAAACTTATATCTAAAACTTAATTAGAAAGTAACTTGAAGTATTTTATTCCTTTATAATTTAGGAACAGTTATAGTATGTATGTAGTATTTAACGGAGATTATGTGATTTCGATTGGCTCATGTTTGATGTACTAATTTAAGTAGGTAGGTTATAAAGTAAACCAGAACCGTATATTAATTTATCAAGTGGTTTACACAAAATACGAGACTTCCAACTTTCTACCACAATCCAAGAAACAAATAGATAAACAACATTAAGTTACAAATCCATTTTTAACACTGTCTTCATTGACATATTTTAGAATTATACGGCCTAGTATTATTTTCCTTCTAAAACCTTTCCCATCAACTTTATTTTGCGATAAAGCCGAAACATATCGTAATATATATAAATAAAGACGAATATTTCTTTGTAAGTATGTTTGTCCTCTGTGCGTTTCTTAATTCCTTATCCGATCCTGATAAAACTTTGGTGAGTTATTGTCTAGGTTGTTCTGATTATTTAATTTAGAAAACAAAAAACTACGAGAACAAAGTCGCGGGCAACAACTAGTATATTATGTATCTTACTGCATACTCAGAATAAAGTTGGTTTTAAATGAGAATAAAGTCACAGTATAAAGTTGTCACAAATTGTACTACATATTATCACAGATTAATTAGATACTAAATATTATAATTATTAACTTTGAGAAATGTAAAAGTTTTTCATTTTTGTATTTTGTACAATCTGATGCCCGCAACTTTGTCCCCGTTTTTTATTTTTAAAATAGCCTATGTACTTCCTCGGGATTCAAGCTATCTCCATTCCAAATTTCATCGCAGTCGGATAAACGGTATGGCAGCCCGTAAAATGCGAACGAACGAACATTAATTTTATATGTATACTAGCTGAACCCGCGACATCGTCTGCGCGGAAAATTTTTTAGTGGCTTTCCCGGAGTAGGTTAAGTTGTATGTACATATACATAGTATGTTTAAAGATTGTTTTTGAAAAAAGTCTACGTCTAGCCTACATCTGTCTCCAAAACATGAAAATGTTTGAATAATTCTTTTGGTTTATGGAACTTACGTTTCTATATTTATTTAAATTGATCAATTTAACTAAATAAAAAATATATTCGGGTATAGATTTCGACATTTCGGGGTCCCCATAAGACTAAGGCCCTGAACTTGAGCTCCACATGGCCTCTGGGTAAAAATGCAACGGTGTAAACTTATAACTAAAGTAGCCGTGTGGTGTAAAAAAAGGTTTCATTTAACTTAATTGAAGTAAAAGGAGTCGTTAATTAGAAATAAATAAATAATTACCTTTAACAAACTTTCATTTCTTAGAATATCCAAATCGATGAATGGAAGTCCATGACTAAGATGTTATGGACTTCCATTTATCTTCCTTGTTTTAAATATATATAAAAAATTATGCACTGGGATAAGTTTTTTATGTTCGTTAAATTTAATTTCTTGTAGTTATATTGAAGAATGATTGCTCTGGATTCGAATTATTAAAATTATTTAAGCATCTAAGGAAAACGTTCCTTCATGGGATTTAGATATTTTTATATTTGCGACGATGTGACGAACGAATTAAAGACAAACGGAAGCGGTCGCATATTTACGTTGCGCGCGACCCCGACTGACGCTACAATAATTACCCATATTCACCTGAAATATTGTATTTGTGTACTTGCCACAGCGCGTGCGCATTTACGCGCACACATACAAACCGCGTACGCTAGCTTTCTATAAAGATATCCTACTGTTACGTGTATAATACGTTGCTAAAATGTTACCACTGGACTCGTCATTATTTTATTACTGAATATATTAGATTACAACAAATAAGTACCTTAGTAAGTACCTTTAGTACCATCAAAATAAAACTATTGAGTTGGAAGAGAAACCAACAACGAGAGAAGGACATAAAGTAAATTTTTGTCATTTTATCATTACAATTTTTGTTATGTAAAAATCGTGATAAGGATACAGCATAAGAATATGTATTTATATACTTTTTGTAATATTCATTACTTATAAGTATAAATGTAATGATATTGCTTTTTTATTATCTATTTCTATAGTATTTCACCATTCATTTGATAATTTATTATGAAGAAAAAAATATACGCAAGGTATACAGAAATACCGGGACAAAAAATATCCATCAAGCATTCAAAATATACAATTTATATCAGCTTTATACTCACTCGTAATCCCTTCTTTTTCCTTGTGAATAATTTGTTGACACGTGGTTGTAGTCTATAGCTTTTGAATTCTGCATAATGAAATTGGTTAACAAAACCGTTGATTGTGACATAGTTGAACTCTTGAACACTCGCACCTGTAAAATTAATGCATTAAATTATTTCACACAAAAAATATCAACTGAAAAAGTATATAATAGTATGTACATACAAATCATAATTTGCGAGGATAAAAATCTAAATACGAATATAATAAGATCACGAATAAAACGGAACTCAAATGGGAAGCCTAAAAGCCTGTACCAATTTGTCGGAAGTTACTCAGCTTCTGTATACAGCGACATGTACTGCATACCTATTTTATGGCAGTTTATTGCGATTGATTATTGCGATTATCTAGCTAATATGCTAACTCATTGGTTTTATCTTTTATAAAAGATAAAACCAATGAGATCATCCGTCTGTCCGTCTGTTCGTCCACTCGTCTGCAGTGGTTGGTTTCCTCTGAAATTACGTACGAACTTTAAAGGCATAGTAGTGATGAAACAATTACGATTATATCGTAATTTAACGATTATGGATATTTCACAACTAATCATAATCATCGATTATCATTGCGATTATCTAGCTAATATGCTAGTTAGACACTAGAAATAAGTAAACTAGAAACCTAGTTCATAAATGTATTTTTTTAACAAAAAATTTAAATTCCTTAATTTTGAATGTTAATTTTCTGCAAACATTATTTATTTATTATTTTTGCTCTGAATGAATATCATGCTCTTTTATCGGAAATAGTACATTTTGTTAAGAAACAGAAATAATCGCAATTATAATCGTTGATTACTTCTTCAGCGCAATAATCGTAATCATAATCGTTATAGTTAAGTGATAAGCAGAGTACATACAACAGTATGATGACTTCACATAAAGCTAGCGTACGTGCTTTACATGTGTGCACGATAATACGCACGCACCGTGGCACGCACACTACGCCAATATTTAGGAAGATTATGGTAGCGCCAGTGGGGTCGCACCGTAGCCGCGATTAGTCATGTATTATACGCCGCGCCACCGTCAAACGCGCGACCGCTTCCGTTCATTCGTCACATCGTCACAGATACAAAAATATCTATATCACACAAACGAACATATTGTAATGTCTTTGGATACCTAAATAACAATTATTCCAATCTGTTCGAATCTATTGTTATCGTTCTTCAAGATGTCTTACAAGAAATTAAATTTAACGGGCATCACGAACGTAGCCGCGTGCGTTGTTTTTTTATTATTAAATACTTACATAATATATGTACATATGTATGTATATGTGTAACTAAATGAGATACTGTCTGCGTCTCACCCTACGTACAACAACAACCCTATGTATCCGACCCAAAGTAGGCAACTCCATTACGTGCGAGGCGGGAGTCGGCCTTCTTTTGTACGACATGTTCTCTGAGTAAAGACTCCAAAGACGCCTCAGCAGGCGCTAATTTATATTACAATCTATACCTATTTTTTATTTCCTTAATGCCTTATACCAACTTGTTTATAAATAGGTATAATAGTAACTAATTCCCCATCCATATCGACCTATCTCAGCGCCATTTTCTGCATAAAATATTAAGTAAACATAAATATCGCTAATAGAGTTCCAAGTTTTTCATTTGAGATCTCTTACATTTTATTTGATCTTTCAGTTCTTAAGGCATCGCCAAGAAACCAAACTTTTCGGTTTTATGAAATGATCCATCCATGTTTATTTCTATTTTTTAGAAGAACTTTGAAAGTATTAGATTTTTATTAGCTTCATTACAGTTCCAAAGATGCCTTGCCTTACTCACATTTTCTAGACCGTTAGAACAGGAATTTCTTATTTTGGCACATGACGATATAGGGCGCCGGCACCATAGAAATTTCACCCAAGGCGCCAATATTGCTAAAAGCGTCATTGTAGGTACGTATATAAGTATACATCGAATAAAAACATTTTTCTGATTGTCCATGTAAAAACACAATAACCAATATAAACATATTTTTCTGTGAACATTTCAAACAATTTCTATTCATGTAAAAATTTTTTATCACATTTTTAGACATGTTGGATGACGCAGCATAGTAAAGTAATATACAGGGTGTATATGAAAACGGAACACCTTCTTGAACATGCTATAGTATACCGAGAATGCATCTTGATTACGCTTCAATAAAGTATTATTATGTAATAAACACAATGATACAGGTCAAATCACAATTTACTTCAGTTGTGCTTCCCCTTAACACGACAAGTTGTTTATTTCCGACACCGAAATTTAATTTTTACAATATTTTACAAATCCACAGAAATCTCCTTTATTTATTTAAAGATAAGGTTGATATTCCTTTGTATTGTTATTTGTGTGTATTCCTGTGATTTGTAAACAATTGTTAAGGGCCATATGCATTATTATTGAAGTTGGTTTTTATGCTTTATTTCAATAACGGATGAAATTATTACAAAATAAAAAAATATGGTCGATTTAAAATCTGTAACTTTACACGTTCCAGCAAGTTCTATGAGAAATAATGGTGTTAACACCTGAAAATTTAAATGGTCATAACTCTTAAACGGCTACATTTTATTCGATAATTCTTTTTATAACTACATACTAAAATTATGCCCTTTCATCCATTAAAGTAACTGTCCCGTTTTCATATACACCCTGTATACATATTTAACAGACTTACAACAAACAAAAGCTAAATAAAAAGTTAAAAGTTTATTTTCACTGTCACTATCACAATCGATCATTGTGACAAGATAACGTATATTTTATTTCTAAAGCCACGAACTTTTATTTACAATCTACGTATTTATAGGTACATAGCCCGTAGTGTTTACAAATTATATTACTCATTCTAGTGTATAGTGACTGATAAATTGAAGGAACAGTAATACCTACACAGTACACAGAGCTATGGCTATATTCAAAACCTACCTGCAAACTTTTAACTCAAGGTAACATGGATTAAGTTATTTGATTCGAATAGAAAGTTTTGTGACTATTATTATTTATTACCTACGTATCCATCCATAACCCGAGAAAGAATTCATGAATAGCATATTCGAAAGTCAGTCTTAAGCTTATAACTTTGGATAAAAGGAGACAATAAGAACTTTCACAGATGACTATTGAGCTGTAAGCGCATAACGAAGACGTTTAAATGTCTAATAGTGTCACAATAATGATACTCCAATATTAACGATAAAACAAATTAATAAGTGAATGCAGTTGACATAGTTGTAACTGAGAGTATAAAAGAGATCAGTGTATTTCAATAATTTCAAAAGAATACTAAGTACAAAGTGTATTTTATTTCTGAATATACTAATGTGTCAAACACATTAAACAGTAACGTCTATATGGTCACATCAATAGAGGATATGCATTGTATTCAGTGTTTTTTTCTTTCCTTTAGGCCAGACATTATTGTTTGTTCAAAACACTTATTTCATAGTAAAACTCATAGACGCGAAGTCTTTGTCAGAACACAGACAGAGTTAAATAAAATTTAAAAAGCGCAGTTAACTTTTCAACTTAAAATTAACATACAATTTGGTTTAATACTTATATACAGATTATATTTAACATATAAAAACATATGCAAATGGGTAAAAATACTTATATCATTTGTTTCACATGTATCATGATATTTGGATATATGAACAAACAGAAACAGGCGTCATTTTCAGTATCTGGACATACTCAGTAACAACATAATAACCAAACAATAAAAAATAGACGATCAACAGTACGGGCTCCGTTTCATATTTGAGGACTTACGATAACGACCTCGAGAGCTAATATATTATTTGTGACTGGGAAATTAAAATATATGAAGTCACGAAATAATAGTTCACTGCATTTTGAAATACGATAGCTATGGTCATCTGTCACTATTGTTAAGGTGGCCTTCACCTCCACTGATGAGGATTATAAATAATGTGTCCTATCATCCTATGTAGTGGCAAATTTCTATTCATCATAGACGTGACGTGTTCAGTATAATCCAGAACGAGAATATATCTAAAATTTTTTTTTATACCACGAAGGTGACGTTGAATATCAGAATATAAATACGGGTTCGGGAATCGAAGCCTAGTCGACATAGTTTTCATACGTTTTTTATCGATCGATGTCGGCAGCTGCTAATCATACTGCAGGTCGATATTGCACAAATACAGATACCGGTAATCCGGCGTTTAAATCGTTATTGATTAACATTTTTTGTACTTACCTGTATCTATTACTCATGGCTTATATTGCTATGACTTTCATCAGGGTTTCTTATATTAATTTCATGTAATAATTGCTAACATAATAATTATTACACTAGCTTCTTTTTTTAACTAAAATGGGCGTACGTTTGAACCATTGCAGAAAAAAAGAGTTAATTTCTAGCAAACATATGTTGTGATTGTAGTCATTTATTTGCTTTACAAATTTCTTATTTTACATTCTATTTGTACACTCAACACAACATTATTTTTAACATACTTTACTAACATGAGTAATATGTTATCTACATAGGTTTGTATTTTACATATGATAATACGTGACTTGTAGTCAATGGTGTGCGAAACATAATAAATCTCCACATAAATACATATATAGTCGCATAACAATACGCAAGCCATGCGCTAACTTTTACTTCCTCTAAAAGAAAAGTAAATAATGAGAATGAAACCTGTTTTGCAATTGACCTCAACTCTCTTGGTTCTTATCAATAACTTTGTGGCGAGGTGGCCGCCACTTTCTCCGCTGCGGAGCGGCGTCTCGACTGAGCCAACTCCTAGCCGGCGCGCATTTAGCGGTTTTAAAGTCGAATAAATTAAACAAAATATGATAGTAAGCGAACGCTAGGTAATTAAAAGTTAAATAATAAAAACATGTGATGATTTTGTCGGTTTTCGTTGGACTCCATAACTTTTCTTTATATCTTCATTTATTCGAGCTGATATAATATTACGTAGCTCAAAAAAACAATCAAAGTAGTGTTATCAAGCAATCTTCTTAAAACAATAGCTGTGGGTATAAATGATACATCCACAAGACAGATATTTTTAATTTCACAGAATTCGTGTATGTTCTGTTATTAACTATTAACATTGAGAAGACGTTTTGTGCGTTCATTTGTGGCACTTTCACCATCATCTCACCACCATCTCTTTCATGCACATGCCAAATGGAAGAGGTATTATCATCTATATCTATACTTAATATCTTACGTTTGGATGTAATGGATAAATTCAAAAACTACTCAACCGATTTCAAAAATTTTTTCACCTGTAGAAAGTTACATTAGCAGCGAATAACATTTGTTATCAAAAAAATTTTTCTAAGTGTGCGAAGCCGGAGCGTGTCGCTAGTTTTAAGCTAGTGGAATATACGAATAATGATGCCTGATTAACTAAATACTTGTTAATTTGAGTTTACCGTAATGTAATCTATGTATTGCTTTTTTAATATTATTAATTGTCCCTCTTTATAAAGAACGGTAAATGTTTAATTGCAATACATGGAATGGAATGGAACGCAATATGGAATTAAAAATAGCTGGTCTACCGAAGTTATGAATATCCAGTCAATGTAAAATTATCATTATGTTTCCGATATTTTTCTATTTACACGATGTGTACTCTATTAGTAATTAAAATCGATGTTGGCGTTTCAAAGATTTAAATTCACCAAACGTTAAATAAACCCTTACAGCTCTCCATAGATACCTATCGTTAAAATTATGTTATTGTTAGTTTTCTGTATATTCCGTACCAAAACTGATAAAACGCAACACTTGAGGAATTACTTCGCGCTGTCTATCGCTATCTATCCGTATATTACAAATGGTTTCCTCTGTAAATAAATAACAAAAACAGATTTTGATATGTATAGAAATAAATTATTACTGATGGTCAATTACAGGTGCAATTATTATTTCTGCGGCAGTTTTGGAAAGTGACAGTTAATTTTTTATGGTGTACTCTGGATATTATGATGACCACAAGTGGTCTTCATCTTGCGGTCTTGGTTTTATTCTTGGGAAAACGTCAGATCGAGGTCAAGTTTGAACATCACTTTGAACATCATCATGTGTGGGGAACGAAACAAGGAATATCAATCCATGAGTATGTAAATGTATGTTATGAAAACCCAAGCAAACTGTGTCGTCTACACAGCCGCGGGTGTTTTGAACGTGAAACCGTCAGCCTCGGTAAAGATTTAATGCCTCAATAATTTTATCGTAGCAGAAACTTTAATTGTATATAGGTCTTAATTTACACAATGGTATAAGAATACTGTATGTAACACTTTTAGTTTGCCAGAAACAGAAGAGGTAAGATTGTAAGACCGGATAATTTTCGTAACGGTTATTTTTCGTATATATGTATGACAACATACTGAATCATCTGAATATTGAGTAAACCATTTGTAAAAATATTCAGTAATACTTCAAAGCCTTAAAAAAAACAGAGAAAAGTCGAGATCGATTAGTATTTTTTTTATGCAATGTATTTATGGACGTTTATTAATTTCAGTCGGACAGAACAGTAATTATGTGGCCTGAATCACACGTAACCGCTTAAAGTACTTATATTTATCGTGAAATAATGTAATTAACGTAATTAAGCTTACAGAATAGTGAAATGCAGAATGTACTACTTATATTTTACTTATAGCATTCCATAAAATTATACTACTAATTTCTCATTACTGCAGCAATGTAATAATAAATAATGTTCAGATGATTAGCTGTATTACAAAAATGATGTCTAGAACTATACATTGCAAATTAATTTATTCTTAGTATTGTTATCACCACAAACTACTTTTTCTCATATGAATTCAATGCAATACACAATAAAAGTTAATTAAGTCATGGTAAAAATAATAATATTGCAAATGGCCAGTGGCCATAACCATACCTAATTGTGTAAAGCAACAGAAACATTATAAGGGCGATTAAACATTCAAATCCTATCCGATCCGACGCTAATTACTGGAAACTGTATAAGACAATCGTCCTAAATTCAAGAGATAGGATGAACCAAAAGTTTTTCATTTTACTTAACAGGGTTTTCATTATTTTATTAACTCTGAACCCATAGTGTTGTTTCGTTGTGTTGGCTGTTACCAACCATCTACAAAATTCGTCATAGAATTTTTTCAATAATAAGAATATCATCATCAGCATAATGTAATGCTAATATATAATTTTTCTAAAATATGCGTACGGTTTATTCTCGACGTCAATGTTTTTTTTTGATGTTTGGAGTTTACTGGATTATACAGTACGCACTACACAGGATAACACAGTATTTGAGCATTATTATATCAAATAATGTCTGGAAAACAGAGAGCTGTGACAGGTAGACAGACAGACAGACGGACGCTTACGAGGGGATTCCATGAGTATTAAATTTTTTCAATTTTTTGAACGGCACATTTAAAAAATTCGATTACCTATTTTAGTGCTCCGTTCCAAAATTGTAAAAAACTGATCAAATGCGTGTCGGATTACGCATAGTGAAGCGTACAATATTAATTTAATCGGTAGCAAAATATGTTTATATTTGACGGCGTTTCTCAATTACCTAGAAAATAAAGTTATTTCTGCGGTCGCTGAACGCGTAAACGAAATGTAAAATATATCAAAAACTGCACAACACATCTTATTCAAACCAATTTTCATTTAAAGTTCTACTATCTCAAAGTTCTTCAGAATTATGAAGAGTTAGAGGAAGGCACACTTTCAACGACTCTTATAATTTCGTCCTGTCTGTCTGTCTGTATGTCACAGCCACTATACTCGGAGACTAACTCGGAGACTCGGAGACCTGAAGCTGAATTTTGAAATAAAAAAAATATAATGTATCACTTAGGAACCCCAGGGATTTAAGGATATTTCACATGCTTATGTGCATTGGAATTTTATTTTCATCCCTGAGTTGTGCCTACGGAGTGCCTCCCCAAACCTTTTATTTCAAAATTTTGCTGCACCGCTGTAGTCTACCTTCTAAATTTCGTAAAGGTATAAGATAATAGTCTCCGAGTCTCCTAGTCAACCTTCCAAATTTCGTCTACATAATGCTAATAGTCTCCGAGTATAATGGCTGTGACATACGGACAGACAGACAGGAAGAAATAATAAGAGTTTTATTTTTTGCCATTTAGCTACGGAACTCTAAAACGAGACACAAATCATTCTAACTAGCAATGGGTACTCTCGACTACCTCGCGGATTCGACTCAGCTTGTTTAATGATTCTTTGACTCCTTTGAATCACTTTATAATTTCTGTATAAAAGATTAGGAACTCGTTAATTTTGTACTTATAGCACAGATTAATTAGTTACTAACGTAAATTCACAGTTCTTATGTCTTAGTTATCAAATAGTACGTATAGTTGTTACATTGGATTAGTTAAAATTTAATAGTAAATAGTTGTAGGTATATTTATTAATTACCTAGTTTTGCCATAAATATTGTTACAAGGAAAATATCGTTTTTCTTTCTATTACATAAAACTGTTATTACTGCGGCGTGTGCGTTAGTTTATACATTAAAATAATAGCATTTTAAAAATATGAAGCTCATTCATAATGATCTTCAATGGCCTTAATACAATCCTTTAAACGTTGTGGCCAGTTATTGAATGAAACACGCAATTTCTCCTTGGGAAAATTCGCCACTGCCAATCTCATGGAATATATTAGGGGCTCGAATTTATCATGGTGTTTAGAGTACGCGATACTCTTTAAAAGAGACTAAACCATAATAAAGTGGATTAAGATCGGGACCAAATGACGGCCAGTCTTTAGCTCTGATGAAGTCAGAAATGTTCCTTCCCAGTCACACTTGTGTAGATCCAGCTTTATGACCTGGTGCTGAGTCTAGCTGAAAGGATCGTTTTTGGTTATAGAACATGGTGTTGTTAAGAGGCTTAACTATCTTCTCAAGAATCGTATATCGTCGTCGTAATTTAATACACCTGGGACTGTTTTGATACCTTTCTCACAAAAATATTGCTCAATCACTCCTTGATAGCTAACACTTCACCAAACCATCACTCAAGCCGGATAATGCCCAAGTTGTACCCTACTGACCAATTGAGAAGCCTCTCAAGGGCTTTGAGCATAAACTCTGTAGTTCTGCTTATTAAAATGCTGCTCGACGAAAAAAAATTTCTCGTCAGCAAATAAAATATTTCTGTGATTTCCCTTTGTGCATAAGCAGTTGTTTTTATTTTACCACTTTTTTAAATTACACACATTTTTAATTTACACATTTTTAAATTATCGGGTAAGTAATGACCAGTGCGTCTCTTATAAGCTGCAAGTCCTAAGTTTTTTTTTTTAATATGCGACATGGCACTGGGTGCTATATTCATTTCCCTAGATAAAATCTTTTGCTTTCGGACAGGATTTTTACTGATTCTTCCCTTCACTGCTTTGATCGCCTTTTTAGTACGAACACTACGTGAACGTGAACGTATGTACTACTACGTGGACGGCCAAATCTTTTTCTGTCACAAACAGAGGACGTTTCAATATACGTATCGATAACCCGGTACACAAACATTCGACTAATACCAAGCGGATAGAGAGTTTCAAAAATTGTATTTAGCTCCATACCTACTTTGTGTAATGCTATCGCAGCAATTCGGTTCTCTTTATCACCCCACTCCGTTTTAAAATCACAAAAATATTTAACAAAGATTGGTGCGAAAATGAGAAAACACTACGAATATTCATATGACAATAACAGGTTCCAAATCCAAATGTAATATTATTGTTTTTTTTTATTATAACAGTATTTATGGCCAGACTGTGTATTTTCCTTCTGTACATAACGGCTTAGGACCGACAATCTGATCTTTCGTATCTCTTTCCGTTTTTACATCCCGATAAAACTCGGAATTGGTTTGATGACATGTATGTCGGATGACAGATCTGTCGAATCCTGCCGAAAATGAACAAACGTTCCGAGTCAATAACTCCTCGGAGTTGATAAGAATTCCAAGGAACCGTTAAGACTTTCGACTCCGCGTGAGGTACCGAATCATTTGAATTTTCGAATCCGAAGTTAGGTACATATGTCTAGTTCTAACTAATTTTCCCTAATCACCTCAGTATCCAACTGTTGATCTGTCTGTCACAATCATGATTTTCCGAGCCTAATTTTTTCTTATTTATTAATCATTAATGTACAAAATGCATGCGTGCACTAATCTGTCTCTAATAATTGTAAAAACATTATCAAAAAGATAGAGAAAACGTACGATTTAAAAACAAGTCATCAGAAAGTGCATGATTTTCTGTGTAATTACATGATATGGACGATAACAGCGCAAGCTGACGAGTAAACTGCGACTTTGGCTGTAGGTAACCTACTTTACATTATTACTATACGATGAACAAGTATTATAATGTTACAGTTTTAATTACCTACCTACTGATGATTTTGGTCGAGAAAGTAAGATTTTCCATAACCATATTTTTACAATAAATAAATAGAAAATAGTCGTCTTTTTAATAGTTTTAATAAATAAATCTCTATTGGACTCTGTAATAATAAAAACAGTTCAATGAGTTCTGTCTCTTGAACCAAGACTGTCTTTACATCAAGAGACAGTCCAGTCTATTATTTTGTAACGTCATGTACAATTTCCAATAAAGTAAAAAACAAAGTAACAGCCTATACCTACTTATATGACCCACTGCTGGACACAAGTGTTTTCACAAATGAGGTAGAGGAGACGGACCGTACTCCATTCATCACACAAGTCTAGTACGTATTGGTACAGGTAAGCTGTATTGGTTAGCATATTGTAAGAGTCACTTTTGTCGCCTGACTTCTAACGTGGAATTACAACTGCTGTCATACCGACTATAGCCGGAACTGACTGCTCAACTTTCATACGAGGATCACGCCAAAAGAAATTGGATACTCAAATTTCTAAAATTTATTCTTTATTGCAAGTATCGATTTTGCAAAGTATTCCCCTTGGATACACTTTGCTATTCATCTAAACTGCTAGGAAAATATCAATGAACACTCTTCTTTAGACACCTTAGAAATCTCAAAGTTTTTCAATCGATATAGATACCACGACGGCACTACATCACACTTCCAGTATATGACTGCACGCAACATTTCTTATCCTCAGCGATCGTATTAAACATCGAAGCAAAACGAAACGAGCACTTCTCATTTTTAAAATTTTTGGTTGTTACCGATTTAAATCACGTCCATATCGAATTCCTAATTTATAGAGACAACAATTTTCTATTGCAGTAACGTTATAAAAAAACAATTTTCCCTACAGATTTTTTACATTCTACATAGTGTTTGAATATTTCCTCAAACCATCCATCGAATATTAATGATCTTCATTGTAATATTTGTAAATGAAAAACACCGTGCTGTACAGAATATCTTATACATGTGCATAATATGTGTATTATAAAACTGTAGCGGGGTCAAGTCTGTACATTAAGGAGGTCTAAAAATATTTTTGAAGTAGGTGGTCTTTTAATGCAAATGAATAAATAAATATTACTTTTTTTACATTACTGTATTGATTCAGATGTTATTTTGCAGTAATTCTCATTTATTATTTATAATTTATATACTTTATTTATATTTTATATATTTATCTTTTCTATGCGGGATTTTAATTTTTCAAACTGGTATTTTTAATTATTAACTAAAAGATATTTATAATACCTAAGCTGTATGTAATTGTAAGTACGTTTTACAACTTTGCCAAATTTCATAACAAAGAGTCCTAATCAAATGCACCGACAAGAGTTCATTATTGTTTTTGTTATGGAATCCCATCAACATTACGCATGGTTTCATTCATTACTTGAGACAAATAATTTTTTTTAATTATATGTCTTTAAGATAGCTAATTAATTTTGTTATGAAACCTTGAAACGTATAAACTTAAGTGTAACGTATATTTTACACGTAATTAAACAAAAATAAAAAAACTGCAACTCATTTTTTCAACCTACGAAATTAAAATGATTTTTTAAAAAATGTAAACAATTTATTAATTATTATGATCTATATATTTTTAGATATTATTTTAGTTTTTTATAAACATATGGAGAACTCATACAGTTATAGGTAACAAATATAAAATTTTAAGTGGAAACTTTATCCTAAATGTATCCTCTATTATGAGTTTTGTCTATTTAAAATTTATTAATATTTTCTCCGCCAAAACGCTTCCAAAAATCATATTAAAATAGCGCTATAAAATGAACTTGAACAAAATTATAGACTAATAGTAATGTAAAATGATTTAACTATTTTAGTATAGGACCTGTAAGTGACGATTGTGTTATGAACGTACTAAGCTTTAACTTTGTTTCCAAGCATTTTACTACTCACTTGTCCTAGAAACGCTAGTCGTAAAATTTATGTGTTTCGAAGAGCTACATGTGCAGTCACACATATCAGAAACTAATTTTACCAAGCTCTCCCAAATTAGAGAACATTCACACCTATCTACTGCAATATCCAAATATATCGTGAAAAACCAATAAAATACTTCTGTTATAATTATATTCTGTCTAATAATAATTGTAATATGGAGTAGTGAGTAGGTACAAAAGATGTTACTCGCAATAACAAAAATATCAAGTCGAGTAATTAGCATTTTAATATATCTAAATATTATTTTACGCTACTAATTAACTTGTGTAATTATCATATTTTTTTAAATATATCGTGAAAAACTACTAAAATACCTATTGTGTTAAAACAAAAATATAATGTAAGAAAAATCTATTGTGTTTTAACAAAAATATCAAACAGAGTACTGCATATTACCATATTTTAAACACATAGGTTAATACTTTAATACTTTGTAAATATTATGTAACATGAACATTACAATATTCCATTTTTTAGCTTGTGAACGAATATATCTAACTTTTTAGGTATATATTGCTAGGTTTAAAAAGTCATCGTTTTAAATTTTGTTACTCAATGCCTTTGATCCTTCCGTACTCGTAGATTATATATGAATAAAAACGTATAATATGTAGGAAATTCTTGAATTACAATCAATAAAATCACAAAAAAATTAAGACTGCATTTACTGCTAATAAAACTTTTGCTAAAGAATTTCAATTAGTGCTGTGGATAGAGACTTCTCAGGCTTCTAAAAATATTTTATTTTAATTTTAATACTTGGTCGTTTGAAAGTTTTCTCTCGCCATTTAATAAATTTTCTTTGGTCAGTTGTTATGCATTGAAGCTTTTCATAATTACGACGTCAGAAACATCATAAACTTAATTCTGGCCTAGTGAAACATCTCGTTAACTCACATATTTTGCATTAGTTAATATTTTAAAATATTCGTAAGAAAATGTAAAAGAAGAGGCAATTTAGACATCTACTCAAGTCGACTTTACTATTTCTTGCCTTATCTCCGTGGGGACCTGGGACTGGACTGGACCTACCAATTGTAAATTTTTAAAGCCTTTGAACTAGATATTCCTATAAAGTTTAAAGTTCACAGAAACAATTTAATAAGAGGCAGCCCTATGTATTGTTTGATCTCCAGAAATTAAGTTTACTTTATCACTTTATAAATATTGTATGGAACCCTCTCCGCTCTAGTCGATCTCGCCCTTAATTAATTCTAGGTATCGATTTTAATCTCTTATTCAGGTTTCATGTATCATATTATGCAGATTATAATAATGTGATTATTTGGATACATAATTAACATCTTTTACAGACTTTAAAAAAGGAGGAGGTTCTCTATTCGTCTGTATTTTTTTATGTTTTTTCGAGTGTAACTTCATTGTTTATAAATCAATTTCAAGGATTATTATTCCAATGGGTTCAGTATAGCTTCAAGGTGGTCCTATTTAAATTGTATTGATATTGGAGCTTGGACTTTGAAGATACAACAAATTATCCTATCGGTTTAAAAGCATACATACATATCTTCACGCTGTATTTCCAACGAAGTAGTCAGAGAGGACGGAGCGCCAAGCATCCTTACATACTTCTTTCGCTTCCTCAAATCTTATCATTCTCCTCACACATTTTCGCCTAGGTATGCGAGTGCTTTTGACATTTTCGTCGGCTAACATTCTGCCTATTTGATCGTCATAAGTCTTCCTTGGCTTTTTTTATCCCTCACTTTCGCTCTGTAGATGTTCTTCGTCAGTCTTTCATCACTCATTCTTTCTATGTGCTCGAACCATCTTAGCATTCCTTTCTTCATTTTTACAATAACACTGTCGTGTAACCTTGTTATACTGCGTATTTCTTCATTGCTTATATTGTACGCAAGGGTGACGCCGCACATATTTCTAAGAGATCGCATTTCTACTGCATTTATCTTACCTTCACTCGATTTCGGACATATCCAGCTCTCACTTTTTTTTATAACAGAGGGGGCAAACGAGCAAGCGTGTCACCTAATGGAAAGTGGTCAATACCGTTCTATAAAGTTGGCACCAACACCGCATTGTGTATGGCCATTTTCACTGAGTTAAATATATTCACACTGCCTACCGATGCGGACAGATCACTGTTCACATAATTGCCGGCTGCTACCCGTACTCGTATCTCCACATCCAACTCACATCTTCCATCCCTCTAAAACGCTCTCCCCAGTATACAATTTCATTCAATTGTTCTAGACATTATCCATTTACTCATATTTCACACTTTGTCTGTATATCTTCACTCTCAAACAATCTTAGTTTTGTTCACATTCATATTCAATTTTTTCATTTCAGTCTTCTTTCATGCACGTAACTAGTATCTGCAACTCCGCTTCTGATGGTGCTATAAGCACAGCATATTCAGCGTACAAAACGCCCACTGTACCATCACATATCATACCACTCATACTACCTTTCAATGTCTGGAGGCAACTGTCCGAATACAGCACGAATAGCCAGGCAGATATCACGCAGCCCAGTCTGACGCCTGAACAGACTTCGAAATAGGGCGACATGTCATCATCTATCCTTACACAGGCTCTGTAGTCTCGATATAGGTAATGACCTCACAGCCTGCAGTAAGGGACCTTTCACGTCATATTCAGGCAGAAGACTTCACAGTTTCTTTTGCATTACTATATCGAATGCTTTTTCAAGATCCACGAAAGCGCAGAAAACTTTCTGACCTATGGCCAGAAACTTCCCACGATAACGAGAAGCAAGAAAATCTGATCCATACAACCCCTACCGTTCCTAAAACCATCTTGCGCTTCCCACAACTTCTTTCACAAACACCTTTCATACGTTCAGTTAACACCTCGGTGTAGACTTTACTTGCTAAGCTGATAGCCCTAAGCCTAAGCCCTATAGTATGCACAGTCTTACTAGACTAGTCTAGTCGCGCCCGTATTGTAACGCCTGTCTCCTCGTTTCATTTATGTAAAAAGATCTGTGCCCAACGTTGTACCTACACAGGCTTCTAATATAGACTTGTAGATTCTACCTACATTAAATTTACAAAAATCTGGGAAATTACAATAATTGTAGGCAAAATCGAAACCACAACGTAAGCTACAGTTGTAATAGTTCTAAAATATTATTCTCGTAGTAGACGTCTTATTTTGATAATTTGTGTTGAATATAGTTAGTACTATGTCTCTAAAATGGCCATCCACAATGCGGTGTTGGTGCCAACTTTATTGCACGGTAGGGAGGCGTGGATATGGCCGAAATCGAGTGAAAATATGATGAATGCAGTGGAGATGCGATCTCTCAGAAATATTTGCGGTGTCACTCTTGCGGAAGAGTGCGCAGAAAGGAATGCTTAGATAGAAAATAATGGTTTGGGCAGTTAGAAAGAATGAGTGATGAAAGACTGACGAAGAAAATCTACAGAGCGAAAGTGAGAGGTAAAAGAAGCCAAGGAAGACCAAGATTAACTTATGCAGATCAAATAGCCAGAGTGTTAGCAGACGGAAATGTCAAAAGCACTCGCATACCTGGGCAAAAATGTATGAGGAGAATGATGAGATTTGAGGAAGCGAAAAAGATATGTAAGGACCGCGACGCTTGGCGCACCATCCTCTGCGACTACCCCGTTAGGGATACAACGTGAAGATATGTATGTATGTATTATATCTCTACTAAAAATAAAATGTTCCAAACATAACATTAAATTTTTTTTACAAAGATTTTTTAATACAACTTTTTTTACGCAGAATGACTGAGATACTTAAAAATCTTTGACTTTGACAAAGAAAACTATAGAGCGAAAGTGAATGGTAGCAAAAACCAAGAAAGACCAAGGCTGACTTACTAAAATCAAATAGCCAGAGAGTTAACTGACGGAAATGTCAAAAGCACACGCATTCCTCGAGGAAAAAATGTGAGGAGAATGATGAGATTCGAGGAGGCGAAAGAAGTTTGCAAGGACCGCGAAGCTTGACGCTCCGTCCTCTCTGACTACCCCATTAGTGATACAGTGTGAAGAAATGTATAAAATTTAATGTCAGAAAAATCTAGGGGGCTAGGTGCCCTCATTTTCCCCCATGGTTGTATGTAGGCACAGCATAATAAAAGGATATCCGCGAACATACAAACGTTTTATACCTAACATGTTTAATATCTATAGGAAACTGGGTGTTGGTGTGGAGATTTTTCATGCGTAGCCATCTATGGTTATAATTAGCCTTATTTCTAATTTTCTATTATCTACAAATAAAAAACGTTAAAAACTTCTTTTTAAGGCAACGCATTATTGATAAACAATAATTGAATCCAAAATAGACCTAGTATGCAAAAGAGAGCGCGCTAGCTTACAAAAAATACGAAAAAGTAGTTAATTTCATTTATTTTAAAAACTATAATTAATTTTAAAAACTCCAACTGCTATTTTGAAGAATATGTTTAGATTAAACTATACAGAAAATTTAGAAACTTAAGACGGTCCCATTACTCCGAAAAATGTAAATCCCTGTTTTAAAAGAGGTTTCTTTGATATTTTTTATTGTGTTACAAAATTTAAGCAATCGCGTATCGCAACTGACAAAATAAAGTTAATAAAATGATGAAATAGATTACCAAATATCATTTTCATACGTTTTGTAGTCAGTTAGAAAAATTAAGATTCCTGCCATCAAAATTTCCAATGCGTCGCCTTAATTCGTAAAACGATTTAACTTTCCATTATAAGGGTTCCGAAAACAAACTAGGTGCCCCTATAGTTTCGGCCTGGCAGTCTGACTGTCCGTCTATTCACTTATGTATGACCACACCACCAAAGACCTCTTTGTTCTCATTTATATACATATCAATTACCTAAGATGAAATTTAATGCACGGACGGATTAATGACTTGAAATAGAAATAATGAGTTTTACTCGGAACTGTGTCTTAAGATAAATTTCTTAAAATGTTGCGAAAATGCTTCTGGATTCCTTAATGTTAATTCAGCCATGGGATTTCCTTGTCATAGTTTTATATGTAATTATATATGTATGCACTTTGGCAAAGAATTAATTTAATTAATTTAACACAAAAATTCAAGTAGTTTTACACATCCTTATTTATAACAAAAATCCTTTTAAAATTTCATTTTGCATTTGATAACAATGTATATTCTTACCTGTATTTATAAATAAGTATATTATAATATTTAAAATCCAATTAGACGATATGTTAGAAATCACACACTTTTATTTAACAAACACCTGCAGTTATATTTTATGATATTAATCATCGGTTATAGTATGTCAATATTACGAAACGAGAGCGCCCGTGACACTGTCCATGTGAAGCGTGTGGACGTAGCTTTGAGCAGCGGGTACGTCTCTACCTCTTACTTATAGTTTCAAGCCGTGTAACACTTTCCCCACTCATCTTCATCTCTCCAAAAATCTTCAATGAAATTTCACTTTAATTTCAAAAACATGTTGTTAGGATCGACCTTAGAATTATTTATGTTTAATATAGGGTAAACTACCACTCATAACACTAAAGCGACACTTAAGCGACAGTAACGGATAAAAATTTATTTTTAGATAAATTATTAAAACTTAATTTTTTTTTTGTATATTGAAACTTTATTAATAAAAAGTACATACATATGTTAATATTTACAAACTTAAAACTACACATTATCTTAAATAATAAACTTCCTCAAAGTTGCCGCTTAGAAAGCTGTCATTGCTCAAGGTACCTAGCAGACTGGCAGCATTGCCTCTTTGAATAGCCAAACTGATTCGTTGGCGGAAGAAGCTGCCAGCCCGGCGGTCTCCCGAAGCCTCGACCAGTCTCTTACAAATATCAGAAACCAGTCGATGGGCTTCGGGGCCCCAGGGACCCAAAGTTTCGACTGCAAAGGGCGTAAATATGAAACTCTCAGAGAGAGTGGCATACTTACGCCGCTTCAAGTTCTCGGCAGTGCTGGCCGCGGCACCTGCTGACTTGGAAGTCGCCGGCACATGGGAAACAGCAAGTGTATCGACACAAGTGGCATCCCACACCAGCGATCTTCCAAGTTTCCAAGGAATGAACTTAAATTTTAAATTTAATTTTTATTATTTTAAATTTTATTATATCACAAATGGACTTTTTGGTGTAGAAAATTCTAAGATTAATTTCTTTCATAAAATTACGGTTTAGAAAATCAGGCCTAAATATTATATAGTCATTGAACAGATATTCTATTACTGAATTATAAAATATTATTTATTGACCAGGCCAAATTTTGTCTTATATCGTCAAATAACCCATGAGATATATTAAATAAATTAAAGAAATATAAATAAAACAGTTGATTATCTATTAAATATTTAATTTCTGGGTAGGATTTTTGATTTTAAAACTGTTATAGGTAATGCAGATTTTTCACATTTAAATATATCATATTTTTTAGCTATCTCTCAAAGCTTCTGTCCGGAATTTAAAATTTCTTCGAGTGCTAAGCCTTATTGCTCGGGATTATCATATTTTTTCTCCTTAGCCCTTTTGAACCAAACAACATAAGCAAACGAGTAAAAATGAGTTTTTGGACACCTTATCCAAAAACTAGTAAGAACCGTTGATATAGTTAAATGATACAAATATAGTTAAAGGACACGTTCAATAATTTGTATTTTTAACAAATATTCGTTAAGTTGTTGGACAGCTCAAAATAACTCTTAAAGTAAATAAAACTCTCTGAAATTTATGTATATCTATGGAAAACACAATAACTTACCCTGACGAATATCTACATAGGTAACAACTAGAGGCTAGAGTTCACTTTGACGTTGTTATCTCATATAATACGCAGTATTTGTAAATTTCTTTATTTTTCACTAAAATGTTTGTGCCGCGCCCGACGCCGAAAAAATGAAAATGTATTTTAACTATTACTAACATCTATCGCAAATGCTAATGAACTTGAAAGTGTTTTCGATAGGTCTGTTCGTCTGTATCTTAATACAGACGATCAAAATGATATGTTCTAATGTCTCTCATGTTCAATAACTGGTAATTAATCTCACTAAAAACATAAAACGGATATCGTATGGATTGAACCAATAAGTTTTTGTACCTCAAAGGTCCTAAAATTTCAATTTTAACGGACAACCGTAATATAAGCAGTTTGTTTGGTACAAATATGTTGTATTTTATATATATGTTTTGTATCAGTTCATGGTCGGTTCTACTTGGATCCAACGCCTTTTTAGGTTTCCGTAACCAAATGGTAAAAACGAACCTACAGGTCCGTTAAAAATGTATATGTCACATACATTTTACGGTAACTATTGGCACAACAATATGAACTTTGGAAGGTTCACTATACAATATCGTAGTGAAATTTTGAAAAAATAAAATAAAATTAGAGGTGGCACTCCGAACATGTAACCGAGGATGAAAAAAAAGTGCACGTAAGCGTGTGGGGTATGTTTACTTTAGATGTGTCTTCAAAAGTGACGTAGATTTTTCTAAGAATGGCTTGCACCATTTAAACTCGATTTAAGGATTTGATATCTCGCTTGCACCAACGATTTAATAATTGGTGCAACCGAGATGGCAAATCCTTAAATCGAGTTTAAATACTCGTAGTTGGTGCAATCCACCCTTAGTGTTGTAACTTTTATAATTAAATCGATAGTTAGTTAGATAATATATACGGTTCTAAATTCGTAAAAAGTGTGTTACCCCTCTAACTCTTCAGCTACAGGTTGAATAATTCTGAAAAAAATATACGATGGAACTAAAAAATATTTTGAATGAAAATTGATTTGAATAAAATATGTTGCGTAAGTTTTGAGATATGGGGTATTTTCGGCTACATGCTCAGCAACCGCAGATAACTTTGTTTTTCACAATACCATTGAGAAGCGCTATGAAATTCAAATTGATTGGGCATACTGACTATGGAACTCTGTGCGTGGTCGGACACACACTTTGCCCGTTTTTTTCTTTCTCTTGCCTTCTCTCTCTTGCCCTATAACTATGGGTTTTTGCTTCATCTATATGTAGTAAATTAATTATTATCAATAAATGAATTATAAAAACTGTACAGCCTTTGTTTGTCTAATACATAACGCTAGTAATTCTTCGAAACTAATACGAACCTGTGACCTATGGATTTTTAAATGATTTATATTTAAATTTATATTTACGTTTAGGTATCTGTATGAACTTTTACACAAGTTGAGCATAATATATTTTCCTTAACAAAGGCCAGACAAGCTTCTTTGTTTCTTAAATTCAATAACAATTACATGCTTTATGCAATTTAGAAGAACTTGTAGATAAATAGGACACGTTTTTAATACTTGTGTATTTTAATTATAAATATTTAATTATAAATATTTAATTATAAATTAATAAATAAATTTTAATTAGAAAGTCAAATTTTTATACAAATAGATAATTTTATTTAAAAAGAAAACCAGAACCACTGCCAACGGTTAATGAAATTCTTTATTTTCTTGAATGACGTGGTATAGCATTTGAAGAGACTTCTACTCATAGTCGCAAATATATTTTTAATCTAGTAAATTCCAGAGAGCAGAAGAAATATCCATTAACACTGTAAAAATTTAAGATAATAAATTTTGTGGTGATGTACGTCTAATAGTTAGCCCAATGGAAGAATTGTACTCATAGCTTAGGAATCTCTTCTGAGTAGCCTTACAGCGTTTCTTCTTTATTGGAGAAAAAAGTTAAAAAATGTAGTATCAATCATTGTAGTTCTTGCAACTTCAATTAGCATCATTCGTTTTTGTATTTTTGAACAATTGTGTGATTAAGTTGGCGGTTACCTCAAGTGTTTCTACTGAGAGTAAACCGAGTGCCAGCGATGTTAAGAAGCAGACGTTACGAAATATGCACTCCGGTGTCGGAAGTGCAACAGATGCTGGCGTTTCGCTTAGCGCTTTATATTTTGATACCGTAAAGCCAGCTTCTTCTACTATGTTGCTCGTCACAGCTTGTGCAGGGGTGGTTCATGTGCTTTGAAAATATTGATTCGTTGATGAATGAATTAAATCCGATTGTTGTTAACAGCTTCAGTAGAACCATTAACCAGACAAGAGGCGAGTTAGATTTAACATTCTGTTCTCGATTGATGAGAGTAATTCGTATGATATACGAACTTTAGTTGTCGATAATGTATCAATATGTTTATGAACAGCTCCAATTGACATTTCAACTTAATCGCACATATCAATTGTACCACTGGCAGGTGATTAGTATCACGTACCGGGCGGTGTTGGCATGGTGATAGATGCGGAGCTGTTTTCTGCGTTGTTACTTCTGGGTCGCCTTGTACATCCTCCCAGAGTCCCTGACACTTTCAAACCACATTAGGTTTAATTTTAATGGAAAATGCTCTATTACATGGAGCACCTCGAGTTTTTAATCTGGTATCTTTATATACAATAACTGATGTTATCGATTTAATGCAACGTTTTTTTTTTAATTTAAGGGAATTCCTTCATGCGTGTTCTCCTCCTCTTAACGCTGGTAAATGGGAGTGTGAAGATTTTTATAATTTTACGATTACTTGTGACTTTAAGTCGCGATTCAGTGGCATACTGTTCAAGGCCGATGCGAATCATCTTGGAAGTTCTTCACAGGTTATTCAGAAATGGTTCTCTTCGTTGGAACATATATTTTTTCAAACCTAGGGTTCCAGGTGGCACGTTGACAAGATTATTTAACGAAAAGATATTTGTCTCTATTTAATAACATAATAATTGATTAGTGTGTCATACCTCATCATAGAGTCGTACGTAACGAAAGGTATCGATGAAACTACGTTTAGTTTTGGATAGTAGTGCGCGTGCTTGTATAAACATGGATATTTCCCTTAATTTGATAGTTCGCACGGGCCCTAATTTGAAATTATATTTGTTTCTCGTTTTATTTAAATTAACGTAAACGAATATATTCACAAATTATGATTCATCCAGAGTTCTGTAAATATCAAAGAATTCTGTATCGTTTTGCTGCAGGAGAGTCATTAGAATTGTTCAAATTTAGTCGAGTTTTTTTTAGGCTATCAGTTGGTTCTTTATTGGCAATGCGAACCATTAAGTAGGTTGTTGAATACGAAAGCTCTAATTTTCCACAAGCAGTAGAGACGATTCATTGAGGAGATTTTTATATGGACAACGTGACATCGATCCACCGTCAGTTCAGCAGGCCATCGAGGTAGTTTCTTAGTTTATTCGGTTGTTTGCGGCTGGTGGTTTAACTTGATGAAGCGGTCGAGTAATT
This sequence comes from Zeuzera pyrina, assembly GCA_907165235.1. Lineage (NCBI taxonomy): Eukaryota > Metazoa > Arthropoda > Insecta > Lepidoptera > Cossidae > Zeuzera > Zeuzera pyrina. The sequence continues at coordinate 16,672,793 of OU015625.1, read as the reverse complement.
GTGTTCTGAGTACTAAGTCTTAGCTACATTGCCTGATAGTTCATTATATCTTCATGCAGTCATGTTCGATGACATATGTAGGTACTCAAAAGCTCTCACTTGAGATCCACAATTGGACGTTTTCAAATTTGAGATTATCTCGAATGGAAAACCAAGTGCTGTAAACGCAATATTTTCTATGTAACGTGGCCGCGCGGATGTTAATTTTTTTTTATGTTGTTTATCGGTAGATATGAGCTACTCAGGATATTAAGTTTATTTAGGGCCACCCTGGAGACAAATACAGATCAAATTTTTAATAGGGCGCCTTCACTGTATTGCTACAATCGAAATAACGGTACACTATATTCCAACCTTCACCAATTTATTAAAAAATGTCCCTTAATATTGATTTCATGAGTTCCTTATTTATTAAGTCTAGGAAATCTTAACTGTTAGTTATGAAAATTTCAATTGTGATTTTACAATCATATAAAACATATAGATGGTTCGGGCACATGGAAAGAATGAGTGATGAAAGACTGACGAAGAAAATATACAGAGCGAAAGTGAGTGGTAAAAGAAGCCAAGGAAGACCAAGGCTGACTTATGAAGATCAAATAGCCAGAGTGTTAGCAGACGGAAATGTCAAAAGCACTCGCATACCTAGGCGAAAATGTGTGAGGAGAATGATGAGATTTGAGGAAGCGAAAGAGGTGTGTAAGGGCCGCGACTCCTGGCGCTCCGTCCTCTCTGACTACCCCGTTGGGGATACAGCGTGAAGTTATGTTATGTTATGTTATAAAACACACTTATATCGGAAATAACAAAACGAAAGTTACAACCATTAATAAGTCTAACATAAGCTTTTTAATTTTAAGTATAATTTAAAACACTAAGATGTACTTCAATAACGAAACATGGTTAGTTAAGTATATTTATTACAGATTGTTAATAATTTTTAGATTTGCTTGTACATTACTATCTAAGGAGATAACCATGTATATATATAGCCAGTCGAGTTATCCCACCAATGGTCCATAAGATTATCCACGGTGTTCACTAAATCCTTAGTGACTGCACAATTAAGATAGGTATTCCGAGTTGTCCCTTCTTGGCAAGCCGAGTTGTCCCTTCAATGGTCTCAAAGAATTCCCATGAAGTCCACTATACTCGTAGCTCACAAATAAATTTCAAAGAAAAGAGACTTAATATGTGTAGAGGTAATTCAACCTCATACTGCAATGCACAAACAAAAGAACATACCATTAGTCCATGGTGTTTATGAAATTAAGAATACACCGTTAATCCGTTAATCCACGGTGTTTATGGAACTATGAATACACCCTTAGTATATAGTGTTTATGGAAATAAGGATACACCATTAATCCGCTAATCCACGGTATTTATGGAAATAAGATATTGTTACAGTTGGACCTTATGCGTTGGGAATAAGGTCGATTTTTGGTGGAACTCGAAACATAACTTAGTGCTTATATCTCGAGACCTAGGCTTTATCGAGTTATGACGTGTCACGTACCTATGACTCATGCAAACAAGCGGCGTCGAGAACAATGTCGAATTACCGTTAGCGAGCGTAATTCACTAGAAAGTTCCACCCTCTTTTTAGCTGACTATAAATAGAGCTCCTTGTCCGCCGCCGAGTCAGTCTTTCTCAACTCTCGTTCGAAGCGATATATCGAAGCGACATCAAGGCCAATTACGAAGACCACTACGACGACTACTGCGACGACCTTGGATAGAAGAACTCTGCGATTCGGGAACGTTGTTATTGAGTGAAGCGTGTACCTTCGGTGACTACTACGCGAGTACCTACTTCAAGGGCGACTACGAAGATTAGGAACCGCTGTAATTAAGTTCGCGTGTTCTTGACATCTACTTGTACGAAGAAAAATATACTCTTTGCACCCTTAACCGGCATCTTATTACCTTCAGCTCGTAACAATATGGAACCCATGAGGTATATCATGGGACTTCAAAATATTAAAATTGATAAAAAAAACTTCTTAACACCACTATAAATATCCTAAATACAAAGGCATATAAAATTTATTTCTATATTGGCATTTTTTGTCTGCCACTTAACCACCACCAAAAGTGAATGGCTCCCTTCAAGATGGAACTACACCTCGACAAAATTTGTACCCTCTAACATCATCAGAATTTGTTACTGAAACTACTCAGATTTCAGTCTGAGGTTTCCGACATAAGAAAGAGACAGCAAGTTTCTGAAAAGACATCGACCAATAGGAAGTGTCTGAAAATTTCAAAGTGACAGAATCTAAATGTCAGATTGACAGTTCCACAATAGATTTAGAATGATCTCGATAAAAGTAGCCACTGAGAAACAAACCGGAAGCAATGCCCATTTGCTCGAACATTCTATTCTACTTGATTTGTGAAACATATATATATATATATAGCAACACTCGTCTCTCTTTTATCGAATACAATCTATTATTAGGAATTATTCGTATTTACAATTTTTAAAACTTAATTTATTTATCTCATCGTCAAAATGGGATAGAAAATCTGAACAAATTATGTTAATACTGAATTAAATTATTGGGTCCTTACATATGAAATTGGCGTTTTGTACGGGAGGAATATAAAGTCAATTTTTTTTGTAAAATATATTTAATTAATCAAAGTATGCACCGTTGTTATCTATGCACTTTTGCCATCTCATAGGTAGTTCATTGATCCCTTTACTAAAAAAACCATGGGGGCGAGAATCAATAAACTCTTTGAAGGCGGTTTGGACTGCCGCATCGGAGTTGAATTTTTTTCCTTGTAAGCAGTTGTCCAAATTCCGGAAAAAATGGTAATCTGTTGGAGCAAGGTCCGGGGAGTACGGTGGATGTCGCAGCATTCCAATTGTAGCTCATCTAACTTAGTGCTTGTTTGTTGTGCAGTGTGTGGTCTTGCGTTGTCGTGAAGCAGCAGTGGCCTAGAGCCATTGACCAATCTCGGTTGTTTAGCAGCTAGTTCTTCCTTCATGGTTTGCAGTTGCTGACAATAGATATGTGCCGTAATCGTTTGGCCAGATTTTAGAAAGCTGTAGTGAACGACACCGGCGCTAGTCCACCAAACACTCACAAGTAACTTTTTCTGAGTCAATTTTCGTTTAGGGCTGGATTTGGCTGGGTCTCCAGGGTTCAGCCATTGCGACGAGCGCTTCCGATTATCGTACAGTATCCACTTTTCATCACAAGTAATGATTCGATTTAAAATCCCTTCATTATTGTGTCGGCTGAGCAAAGTAACACAGCAGTCGACGCGTGTTTGCAAGTTCGATTCACTGAATTCATGAGGTACCCAACGTTCAAGTTTTTTTACTTTCCCGATTTGCTTCAAGTGGATTAATATAGTGTCACCCCCCCCCCCCCCCCCCCCCCGAAGCCTGCAGCTATCTCTGAATTTGTGATGGATCCGCTTCCACAATAGCCTTTAATTCTTCATTTTCCACTTTGGTCTCCGGCCGTCCACGGGGTTGGTTCTGAAGGTCGAAATTTCCAGAACGAAAACGCTGAAACCAAAAACGTACCGTGCTTTCTTTTGCGACATCAGCGCCGTACACATCATTAATCCTTCGAGCTGTTTCTGCAGCACTGGTGCCACGGTAGAAGTCGTACTCGTAAATATACCGATATTTCATGTTTTCCATTGCGCGGTAATAAGCGACGTCAAAGAAAAAAATAATGAGGAAAAAAACAAATTAATGACTGTTTTCAAAACTCAAATGTACCAGCTAAATGAATTTATAAATTTGAATTTGGAATTCTTAACCAAAGAGGAGATATTTCAGATCAAAGTGGTCAATACGACAAAACGCTAATTTCATATGTAAGGACCCAATATTATTACTTAAATTTTGTTTCTTTTGTGTATATCAAATATATATTTTATACAAAAAAATCGATTATCGATTTATTACCACGATAATTATTATTATTGAGGTATCCAAACATTCAACGTAATTACTGAACGAAACGTAAGTAAATGTACATTTTAACGAAAGTAACAAAGAACATTACAACGAAAACAACTAAATTATTAATAGTTTAATATGGTAAGTTCTGTTTTAAATTACATACACTTAAATTGCAATATTTATTGATTTTCCTTGAGAAGAAATGAAGTAGTACTGGGTACTCGATTGCGAACAAATTTCCGAACGCGTTACCTATTAATCATTGTTTCGTTGACAATTGTCATCTGTCACTAACCTCTACAATACTATTGTGGAATGTAAAATAAAATTTGTGATCGAGTCTAATTGTATGTAATTACACCGTAAGTATATATCTAAAAAAAATGTGTTACAAAGACTGTAGCTTGTATTTGAAATATTTCAGGTTTTGCTGCCCCTGTATTTCTATTTGCCAAGCTTCTTATTAAGAGCTTCTGATTTTAAAATTACATTGAGTTGATCTATGATCACAGTCTATTTGTGATAGGTGGGAAACATTTTAGCGAGTATTACCGCTTCTTCTTCTACCGAAAAGACCCGTGTCGTATAATATGCACATATCCGGTGCATATTACGACGCTTTTTTATGCACTAAATCCAATGTAGCAATTAAATCTCTGTCGCTGGCTCGTTAGGAGCTTTGCGCAGCATATATTTAACGTCTAAATGAGTACGTATTGCTATAACGCATTCTTCGTCTGGCTGTAAAATAGGTAAGGTTTACGCTTTTTTAGATTCAACAATGACTCTACATTGATTAATTCAAGCCCATTTCGATAGTACCTAACCGTGTAACTAAAATTCTAGGTCTAACCCCATCGTGATTACGGGATCATCCTTTATGGCACAGTATATCTGGTACTTCTTAGTTATAATTCGATAGAATAACTGGCCGGTCACGCCCTTTATAGTGACTTTAGACAAAGATATTCCCGAAAAGAAGGTTATTCTGATGACCTTCTAAAATGTTTCTAAGTTTTTTTGTCTAGGTACAAACTTGTGTTTGTTATTCTGTAATTCTTACGTTTATCTAGGCAGCTCAAGTCAAAAGGTTTGATTTTTGTTAGAGTAGGCCGAGCTTGCCATTGTTAAGGCTGTTCAGACAATACATCTTACGACAATACAATACGTCTTTTTTACAGACTATATTGAGGCGTGTAAGACAGGAAGAGTTTGTCCCTCTACTGGCATTCAAAGTTTGAGACCAATCGTAGTCTACGGATGGTTATGTGTTGGAGGTAGACTCAGTAATAATGAGTTATTTTTTGATAATAAACGTCCATTACTTCTTACACACAAAAACTATTCACAACACTTCGATCGCGCGCGGTGGTGACGTGTGAAGTTTCACCGAGATAGGATACCCCAATGTGCCATCTTCAGGGCAATATGCCAACCTACTTTGAAAATCCAATAGCCAAAGAGGCTCAAACACAGCCCCACCCTTAAAAGATTCCCTTTCAAAAAAATTTAAAAAAACAGGAAATAGATCCAAACAAGGGACAAATAATAAATTATTATGATCCTATATATGAAGGAATTAACTTACGTTGTATTTATGGAAATAAAACACAAAACAATAAAATTTGTTTGAAAAAACCTAAGAAAATCAGTGTTTATCTACACAAAAAAATGTACAAAATTATTAAACTATAGAGAAAGAAATGGACATGAACGTACTACCAGACATATAGATGTGCTATTCGCAAGCTACACCATCCTCCCCTTTAAAGACCTCCATAATTACACCTAAAGGTCAATATAACGGCAACGTGTTATCACTCCTGATAAGTAATACGGTACCTATTTTAATGTTAAGCGAATCTACAGTCCATTTTTGACGTACTTGTAGTATATGCAAATATACAAAGCTCCGACGAGACCGATAAACGAACAAGTTTAAAAAGAAGTAAATACCTAACCACCAAGCAAGGTTTTCTTGACGATCCTGACTAACGTCGACAACTCAATTACGGCTCTGCTTTACCATCTGTGAACGAAAATACTTAGTATGGAAAATGATGTCAAATTGTGTTTTTGTTATGACTTGATGGTCTGTCCGCTCCGAATGAGAAATGTTGTTTCGGTATGTGCACGAGTACGTACAACGTATGTTTGTTGTTCTATTCTGTGTACCAAAAACAATATTATTTCTAATGCCCTAGTTATTTAGAGATTTTTTTTTATTAAAGTACCTATTTTGAGTAAAGAAACAGTACATAGAATAAGAAAACAAATATAATAGAGGTACTTACATGTAGGTATTTTTAAAATTACTATAGAACGACTCCATTTTTAGAATCAGAACTTTTAATTATATTAAATATATTACCTTAGGGAGGATAGCGTTGAGTTAATATTTAGAGTTTGCGTCTGCTTTACGCGTCGTTCAACTTGTAGTTACCGGTTTTTATATAAATTATTTAAAATATTTAATACACAAATATACCTATTTATAATTATTCATCATTTATTTAATTGTACTTGGATATATGACAAACAATATTACTTTCGTTATTTTTTAGCTAACAATATTGTCTTCATCAGAACATTGGAAAACTTTAACAGCAAAAAGCCAATAAATTGTAGACTGCACCGGTCTCATTAAGCTTACGTGGTGAAGTGTGATTCTCTACCAAGTAGCTCTCAAATGTCCGCTCTTTCGCTCTCATTTTTTATGAAAAGAAATATTATTCGTACAATTCGTTTATTAATTTATGACATACTGGCTCGTTGGTGCGATCGTTACTGCATTTGCATTTTAAACCGAGAACTCCAGGTTCGATTCAAACATACGTTAATTTAAGAAACAAATTTTTGTAAATTGTTTGGGAATGTGGAGCTCTCCCAACTTGTGATAGCAACAGAACAAATTTTACTTCATTTGAGTTAGTTCCAATGGTTGTAAATATCAGGAATATTTATTTGTTTACAGTAACATCTAAATAAGTATGTTATGTATATGTCAGACTGACGCAGAATGTAGAGTTTACCAACCTTGAATTGTTATCCTTTAAATGACAGGAACAAACATTGGCTTTAAATGGTAAACCTCAGGAAATTGTCTCTTTGAGATCTTTCTACAAAAATTGTAGGTACTCAAGCGATTATCATAAAGTAAGCGAAACGTGAATACAGGGTCAAAGGACTATTCGGTAAAAGAAATAGCTATTAAGGATATCATGATTTATAATTTACATTATTAGTAAAATATTTTTGTTTATTTCGTTTAATTTACACAAAATTGTAGATAACTGTTAATCTACCTATATAATATTTTCAATACGTTTCGGGGAAAATTCTCTATAAAAAAAAACAAACAACCAAATTCATGTAATAATTTTAAGAATAATTTTAAAAATAGGAAACTAAAAAAGTAATAATGTAAATTTTATGCCTTTATTAATGTTAATGTTTTTGAAATGTTATTTATTCAGATTAAATTAAACCGTGAATCTATGATTAATATCCACTTCGTCGTCATTTGGAAATACATACGTACATGTATATTGCTGACTATGTAATTATACATAAACACAGATACACGCATACGTATTTTCACGCAGTATCCCTAACTGTATAGACAGAGAGAACGAAGTGCCAAGCATCGCGGTCCTCACATACTGCTTTCGCCTCTTCAAACCTCTCCTCACATACTTTCGCCGAGGTATGCTAGTGTTTTTGATATTTTGGTCAGATAAAACTCTAGTCATTTAATCTTCATAAAATAGTCTTGGTCTTGGTCTTGTGTATTGTCCTTCCCTAGACTGCTAGGTATTATTATTAACTATTATCCTTTTATTTACTCAGTGTGAATTATGTCATTTTTATTAGTCTTAATTCCAGTGAGGTAAATACATACATATCTTCACGCTGCATCTCTAACAGGGTAGTCATAGAGGACGGAGCGCCAAGCGTCGCGCTTATTACATACATCTATCGCTTCCTAAGGGTGGCTTGCACCAACTATTTAAACTCGATTTAAATATTTGACATCTCGCTTGCACCAATGATTTAATAGTCGGTGCAAGCGAGATGTCAAATCACTAAATCGAGCATAAATAGCTGGTGCAAGCCATCCTAAATCTCATCATTTTCCTCATACATTTTCGCCTAGGTATGCGAGTGCTTTTGACATTTCCGTCGGCTAACACTCTAGCTATTTGATCTTCATAAGTCAACCTTGGGCTTCCTTGGTTTTTTTTACCACTCAATTTCGTTCTGTAGATTTTTTTCTTCAGTCTTTCATCACTCATTCTTTCTATGTGCACGAACCATCTAAGCATTGCTTTCTTCATTTTTACAATAACACTGTCGTGCAACTCTGACATATTGCGTATCTCTTCATTGCTTATCGTGTCCGCAAAGATGACACCGCACATATTTCTAAGAGATCGCATTTCAACTGCATTCATCATACTTCCACTCGTTTCGGGCGTATCCAGGCCTCGCTACCATACAATAAAGTTGGCACCAACACCGCTTTGTGGATGGCCATTTTGGCTGAGATAGATATAGTACATGGTTTTCCACGCCATATTAAGGCACGAGACATTATACATATTCATTGCAATCATACAGTATGTTCAAATATGTAATATGCAGAAAGTTTTGCAAATACTGTGAAAACTTATCGTGAGATGATGGGTAAAGTAAGCACACTCATATCCTATTTTTTTCATTTTTGACTTTAATGTAAACAAACAAGAAACTAACCAAAATTTCAATACATTTTCATCGTCCGCGGGTCCGATGTGTTACACATAGCACTAATAACACTGCTTTTCCGTTATATACACGAAACTATGAAATATTAATAAATAATGATAAATATTATCCAATATAGTGTAGCATTGAAAAAATTTTGGTTATTTGTCACGTTTTGTTTTTAATTTGCATACCACTTAAAGGTTGCCTATATTTCTAAACCAAATTAGTGTCATAAATCAGTTTACTCAGGTACACTCTAGTTTAGTTTAGTTAGTTTTTTCTCGGTTCTTCTCACTGTGCAGGTTTTCTTTTCGAACCGAACAAAGGTAGATTTGACATTCAAAAACACTTTGCAAATGAGTTTACTGGAATAATTTTTTTTTACTTTGACTTTGACTTCAAACCATTTTCTTTTCGTAGTGGACAGAAGATTAAAATGCAATGCAATTACACTCTGACACCACTCTCAGCAATAAGCATTATTTTAGACCCGCAATTGGTAAAATAGAACCCTGTAGAGATTACTAGCCTGATATCTATGGTATACAACATGTATAATAAGTACCTACCGTACAACTGACTTTAACGGCTCGCGCGAGAAGGTAACTAACGCCTTGTACGTTTTTCTTTCCCTGCATGACCTACGTGGAAAAACAAAGCAAAATGAAGTAAGTTTACCCCATAATAAGCTAAAATTTATTTATAATTCTCTTTTATTACGATCTTCGTACAAATACAGACTTTCTACAAAAATATTACAATATTACAATATGATATCCTACAGTATAAAATGTACAATATGCGTAGATGCTTAGAATATATTGCTATTAAATTTGAGAAGGAGTTTCTAAACTCAAAGAATTATATGTATAAACGAATTTATCGTCAACAGTGGTAGCCTGTCTGAAGTGAAAGTAAGTAATTTAAAAAAATAGCTTATGTTTGCGGTTTACGCTAGTAACTAATTAATCTGTGTCTGCGGCTTTCCTCACATTTAGGTAAGAAAATTAGTGTGCTAAGACACCAGCCCCCCACTGTACCGGCTCGAGCCATTACATACTAACTTTATGGCTCGAGCTAACTTGGCACTAGGCGGACAACATGATTGGCGCCCTTTGAAATAAAAACTTAAACAAAAATGTGAAGATGTAATTTCTAATAAAATGATGTATTTGAATTTATAATACGTTTACTGTTACCGCCTAATGCCTAGATCCCCAAAAATAATGATTTATATTATACCCGCAATTGCCATAGTATCTGTCATTCTCCGCTGCTTTATTTTACTACTTGTTTTGATCTAAACCGCGCCGCTCTGGCCACTGTGACATTTTCTTCCACGCAACGTCCACTATAATCGAAGACCGCTACATAGAAGAAGAATAGAGAGCAGAGGAGCTGCAACTACCAAAAACTCGGATCATCTCAGGGGTGACCGTAGATGTTTGGAGCGGCTTCTTCTAAGGAAAGGTGCCTATTGAACCATTTTTTCCACCCACCCCGAGTATATACGAGATACAAGTATGTATTGACGGTTGTATTGCTCGACCACTGCGGCACTGACATTTCGTTTCATTTGTCAGAGGTCGTCGTCTGGAGTCTGTCGTGAGTGGATTTGTTATTTGTTTATCCGTTTATTATTTGTAAAACGTAGGCAAAATTGTTCTATGAGAAAGTTATTGGTTACCGAAATTCAGTTTGTTATCCAAAGTACTGTTTAACGTATAAAATACTAGTTATTTATTCAGTTTGACGATACAAAAGTGTCTTATATCAACATTTGAATGACATTTTAATAGTGATAAATAATAATTATACCGTCAATGTGTCGACGTACATATCTAACTATAATATGAACATTTACCTACATATAATATTTTAAATGGATTGTACATATAAACAACTTTTTCAATGAATTGAATATGAAGTTACTTGGTCGAATGGTCTAAGTTGATAACTCATATGCTTTCAAGTCACCGTTTCGATCCTAGTGTATATATACATTGTAAAATTTAAATATAATATTGTTTTTTACCGTTGATTATTCTAATGGCCTTTTTTATAATTTTCCGTTGAACTTTTTTATCGCCACGCAATGGGGAAGCAAAATATATGCAGTTGTATGGAGACGGTTTTATATTTCCGTGCACGATAACGTCAAGCAGTAGACGTTGAAAAAGAGTCTTTATCTGCGACGTAATAGGACAGCATTTTGCTTACCTATTATATTTCGGACGGTAAAAACGTAGCGATAAAAACGTTCAACGAAAAATTATAAAAGCGCCCATTGGGCGAATACATTTTATTTCCTCATCGGGTGACAATAGAGGCCTGGTATAATATTACTGCGCTAATCCCGCAGTAACAATGTCAAAGTGCGCTGCCTGTGGTAGATTCGTTGGTTTGCAGGTTGTTTAAAGCTATTGAAGAATTTTAAGTTACCTTCAAAATGGTTATGTCCTGATTGTTTAACCCTTTCGCGAGCATAGGCAAAATATTTGCCAGAGCACATTTTTAAATGTAGCGCCTAATCAATTCGTTAGGTTGATATTTTTTTTAATCTTTACGCCGAACGCCATCTCTTAGGCACCATCTACAACACGTTTGATTTCATTCTTTCGTATGACAGAAATAAAATTTGACAGTTTAGTACCGGAATGTGAAATGTGCAGTTAATTTTTGGGAGTTCGCACACAAATCCAAAGTAATCTGGAAATCTGCCGTGAAAAATGTGAGTAGCTATATATTTTAGTTATAGTGATTGAATAGGCTATCGATTTTTAATAAAATTTTGTGAAATCATTCAATAGTATATTAATTATGATGCAAAAAAATTGACCTTGCCACTGTCTTAGTACCGTGGCAAAATAATTGCCTATGCTTGAGTGGCTACTTGAGTTTGGCCAAATAGTTGCCAATACCTGATTCGATTCTTGGTTTCAGATGCCACCTCGAAAAACTCAATTGACAACAAGAGAGATAATTGAATTAGTGAACATCCCAGATGTATTGGAATCAGAAGATGACCTTGAAGTTTACGAGTTGGACGCTGAGGATGGCCAGACCTCGGTCAGCAACGTATCTGTCTCTAGCGCTAGTGCTTCCACAAGCTCTTCGACAAATGCGAACCCATCACCTAGTAGTTTCCGTCAAGCTACCAACAGTACAGCACCCCTAGTTATAGATAGTATTTTTTCAAAAAACGACAGTGAAAACGGATGGTCTTCAAGTGACGAAGAAACGTTACAGACTAAACGTAAGAAGAACAATAATTTGAATGTACCTTCACGAAATGTGGAACTCGTACATGATGACGCCGAGTTGTGCGTTAGTGGTACTCAACCCAATGACGATACGGATGACTCTGATAGTGACGAAACAGAATGGAAAAAGGTATATTTGGAACAGCTGGCTGAAATTAACAAAATATTAGAGGAAGACGGCTTTGATGTTAATATTTACCCAAATTACTTTTTTTCCATTGTCTCACCACCAATAGAATACTTTGAACGATTTTTTAACAGCCATATTATAAATTTAATATCGGAACAAACTAATTTATATGCCACCCAAAAAAAGGCAAAAAACTGGACGGATACGAATGCGTCGGAAATAAAAGCGTTACTTGGTTTACACATTTTACTTCTTTACATCCTTTGCACCAAGAGACCCAATACTGGTCATCGAATCCACTTTATCATGTCCAACAAATTGCCGATGTTATGCCTTTGAAGAGGTACCGGAAGCTGATGGAGTGTCTACATCTAAATGATAATACAAAGGCGCTAAAACGTGATGAGCCAGAATTCGATAAATTATTTAAGTTACGACCGCTAATCGATATGCTGAATAGTCGCTTATCTCAAGAATGTTCCATTTCCAAATCTCAATCCGTGGACGAGTGCATGGTGAAATTCAAGGGCAGATCCTCAATCAAACAATACATGCCTATGAAACCGGTCAAGCGAGGGTACAAGATTTGGGCTAGAACAGACTCGGCTACGGGTTATTTGTACCAGTTCGAAGTTTACTGTGGCAAAGCCGAAGGGCTCGTGGAGGTTGGCTTGGGTCCCAACGTTGTACTTCGCCTAACAGAAGCCATTAGAGAAAAAGGTTGTCATGTAGCATTTGATAACTTTTTTACCTCTGTGTTATTGATGCGCGAGCTCTACGTGCATAATATTTTCAGTACCGGAACAGTGAGAAGCGATCGCGTAAGTCTTCCAAAAATGGTCAAGCGAAAAAAATTTATGCCAAAACATACTTCGAAACGGCGAGTTGCTGGTACCACAGCCTGTGTTCAATGGAAAGATACTAAGAACGTTAATGTTCTGACAACTGCATTTGAACCAAAGTTAAATGTCGATGTGCAAAGAACCCAAAAAGATGGTAAAAAAACTCTTGTGAAATGTCCATTAGCCATTGCACAGTATACAAAGAGGATGGGCGGCGTTGATCGTTTTGATCAAACGAGATCACATTATAAATTGGGGCGCCGTTCTAATAAATGGTGGATGCGGTTATTTTATTTTTTAGTCGAAACTGCAGTAGTAAATGCCTTTATACTCTATAAATCAGTTCACAAAGGAAAAATTATAAGTCAAATCAAGTTCCGTGAAAGATTAGCCTATGGCCTAATTAATGGATACACATCGCGGAAGAGGACCGCAGACCAGAACTGGAAGCGTTCCAGAACATCTGAGTCCAACGACGATGAGTCTAAGACTGGTGTACACCGAGAGATTCGATATACTGAACTTGGTGTACATTGGCCAGAAGAATTGCCATCATTTAGGAGATGTCACCTATGCAGTTCTAGAACCAGAAACAAGAGATCTCGCATCAAATGTTATAAATGCTTAGTAGCATTATGCACTGTCCCATGCTTTGCCAAATTCCACCAACTTGAAAGTTAGAATTTTTTTTTTCTATGCTACTTTTTCTAAAACTTATATTACTATAGGGATTATTAATTATTACATTAATATTGTATTCAACCACGATAAGACTGGTGTTGTTCCTAAATATTTTAGTTTTTTAGCCATTGTTAATTTTGATATGATAGTTAACTTTGTTAGTACATGGTTTTGTACTTTTTTCGAATTTATTTGTTGATCTCAATTTTATGTACCTAAGTAGTTGATAAGATAAATTTAAACTTCATAATAATATTAATATTTTAATTACATAGTAACAAATGTGACTGATGTCGTAACTAACTTCGTTTATATTCACCAATTTGATTTTTGCGAAGATTTCAATTACAATAAAATTAAAAATTTTTGATTATAATATGTATAAATAGTTTTCTTTATTTAATCTCAAATAATTTCATGAGGAACTAAACAAGTAGAAACTTGAAAACAGGTAAAACAACAAGAAATAGCAACATAAAGTTAACAATTTCCTAGCCGGCATTGGCAACAGTTTTGCCAAAATAATTGGCAACTAGGACATTGGCAACCATATTGCCATCCCCCAAAAAAGTAATCTGGGGTACTTGTGGGGGTCAAATTGGTTGTTAATGTTTTAAGAGTAACCTTTAACCACGCTTTTGATCTTCAAAACCGAAATTAACTACGTAGTTAGTACTGCCTGCGAAAGGGTTAAATAAACAACCACGCGGAGATAACACCGAAACTCCAGTCAAATCACAAATTGATGCTAATAAAAGTGATAATTTAATTTCTTCTCCGCTAAACTGTGGTGACTATGGTGATGGCACTATAACAGTGGCGTTAGCAATCATGGAATTTAAGAAGGAAATGGTTGCTATGCGTGGCCTTGCTAATTTTGGAGCTAAATTCGATAAATTGTTTAGTGCTGTCGAAGATTTAAGTAAGAGAGTGGATGGCATTGAAGACAGAATTGATGCGCTTGAAAGCCTACCTAGCTTAGAGAACTCTTAACGGTACTGAGAAGAGTGAACAACTTACTGATGTAATAAAACATCTTAAAATTGAATTAAATGAATGAATTGAATTAAGTATAGACGTAAGAGACAGGCCCATGCCTTGGATGACGCACAATTTAAGATTGAAGAAAGATATTCGCGATAAAGCCCTTCAACGTTATCGACGCACTAAGTTACACCAACACAAATCTTATTATAAAACTATCAATAAGCTTTTTAGGAAAGCAATATATCAGGAGAAACGTGTTTTTTATGATCATAAAGTGAACAGTCAGATTAATGATTCTAAATTATTGTGGAAGAATTTAAAACAGTATGTATTATTGGACCACACGAGTCGTACCTGTCTACCGGATAAGCTTACTGATCCCAATGAGATTAATGATTACTTCCTTAATGTACCAGGATCCACTCAGGTTCCACTTAGCTCACTTACGTTTTATGAATTTCATAGACCAAACAACATAACTTTTAGATTAACACCTGTGAGTGAGAAATGATGCTTCCCGAGCTTTATTGTCTGTTAAATCTAATGCACAAGGTATTGATGGAATTAACATCGATGTGCTTTTATTAACGTTACCACATGCTTTGACCACTATCACGTCTATTATTAATAAATCCATTGTTACGTCAACCTTCCCCTCTTCTTTTAAGACCTCTCATAACCCCTTTAATAAAGATTTCTAACCCTACAAATTTTAAGGACTTAAGGCCCATTAGTATTTTGCCCTACTTTTCTAAAATCCTTGAAAAAATTATCTACCTGCAACTTTATAATTTCTTGGAACATAACAATATTTTACCCTCGTTGCAATCCGGTTTTAGGAAAGGTGTTGGGTCTGCTACTGCTCTTCTTGATGTGCTCTATAACATTCTGGCAGCACAGGATGCTGGTCTGGGAACTAATTTGGTCTTGTTAGATTTTTCACGCGCCTTCGTTTGCATTAGTATACCTGTCCTTCTTTCAAAAGGAGAAAAGGCTTGTTACGGATTTGACCCTTCTGCTATACATTGGTTTGACGGTTATCTTTCCTGTAGATCTCAAATAGTGAGAGTACAAAAAAACGATGGTTCACAGATTTGGTCCACTAGCCGTGAAGTTGATAGACGGGTGCCTCAAGGCTCAATTCCCGGTCCTCTTCTGTTTATTTTGTACACATCTGATATCGTCGGTCAGATTCATCATTGCAAGTTCAATCCTTATGCTGACGATGTATAAATCTATGTTTCTGTTGATCCTAAGCAAGATGTAACTGTTTTGGTTAATAAAATTAACTCAGATCTTGATAAAGTGGCAGGTTGATCAGCTCGAAATGCACTATCACTTAACCCAAACAAATCTAAATTCATGGTCCTTGGTTCGAAAAAACAAATTAGAAATATTTTGTCACAGTCTCCCATTGTCACTATGTCAGGACGTCCAATAGAAAATGTAAATGATTCTAGGAACCTTGTTGTGCTTATAGATGATCAGCTGAGATTTCATGTCTTGAATGTTGCCAAGAGTTTTGTTGAAGTTTCGATTGAAGGTACTTTACAAGATCAGGCATTTCCTCAAAGAAGATACCAGATTGAAACTGCAGATTCTGTTATTGGTCTTGTCTATTAACACGCATTAAGCATGTTATTTAGCGCGTCCAAAATGCATGTATGTATTTGATTTTGTTACAGAGTGCCTCCTCGAAGTCATATTGCTCCATATTTAAATAGAGCCGGTTTGCTCAATATGGAGTATCATAGAAAATTACATTTTGCAGTCCTAATTAATAATATTATAAGAGACAAGAAACCTAAGTATCTTTCTGACAAACTGAAATGGTCTACTCTGGGATGTAGGGTGAATGGAGTCTTACTGGCCACGCCGTTTCATAAAACTAGGACATTCGAAGGTAGTTTCCACTATCAGGCTACAAAGTGTTGGAATAATCTATCCCCACCTTTGAGAAATTCTCTCTGTAAGGCAACTTTCAAATTAAAATGTAAAAAGTGGTTGTTATTAGACCAGAATAAATCCTGATAGTGGTATAGGTCCTGAGTGGCCGTTCGATAGCGCGAGGTGTAATTTTGGAGGTATACTCTTTATTCTTTGGTTGCACGACTTATTTATTATCTCGTTTATTACTTTATTATTATTTTATGTTATTTTGTTTATTTCTTTCTTTCTATAGTATGATGTACATGGTCATCATAACATTTTATTATAAATTAGTATTTATTTATTTATTCTATAGTATCTTCCATTTAGGCGCAACAGAATATCAGTGTTGCTCTCTCTGTAAACTGAGAGGCATTGGAACTGAGTCGTTGGCTTTTCACTGCCGCAGCATAGTGTTTATATTGATGTGTACTTTTGTTGCCATGGGCTGTTGGTAATCATTGTGGGTAGTGAATAAATGTTTTCTTTCTTTCTATTTACATACTTAGTATTTACATATCGTCTCTGACCACTCTATTAAGGACAAAGTGTGAATGTATAATAGATTTGCTTAAAGTGACTTAAATCTGATCGCTTATTTGTCTAACATCCGTGTTCTCTGCATTTATATTTATCAGTAAATGGAAAGTTTCAAAGCCATAGAAATTGATTTTGTTTTAACTGAAAATTTTACAGCAAATGTGTCTCATTTTGAATATTATCACAGATTAATTAATAGCGTACCTACATAATTCAATATAACCAAAAAAAGGTAGGTATCAAAATTTAAAAAAAAGTAAAATCGTCGAATGGTTCCATGTTTAAGATTCATTCAATCAAGCGAAATTGGCATTGGTAGTGTAACGAATAATCTAGATGCCTACTTCGGTGAAATAATGGTAACAAACATTTTTAACATCCGACCCAAAAAGGTGTGTTATAAGCTTAACGTGTGTATCTGTGTGTCTGTGTATGTGCGTATCTTTGCATCTGTATCCGTCTGTGGCATCGTAGCGCCTAAACGGATGAACCGATTGTGGTTTAGTTTTTTTATTTGAAAAGCGACGTAACCGAGAGTGTTCTTAGAATGATTCAAGAAAGTCTGTTCAGCCGTTTGAAGACTATCGGCTCTTTTCTAATCGTTGAAGGGATGTGACCATCTTCTACTGTTCTAATCGAGTCGAAATTTAGTATCCTGTGACTTCAATGATATTACAATAACATGGTAACTTTGACCTAATGCTGCAGCATCATCTGGGATCAGCAGGATACTCAACTCCTCGCCAACTTACAGCAGAAGTATTGTGTTTGGGCTCATTGAAATGAAGTCAATGAATAGATTATAGATAGGTAGATGGTGATCAGGGTCTAATGATGGAACAGACAACTATTGTAAGAATACGCAGATTTCGGTAGGCAAGAGATTGTATCGCAATTTCGTGTATCGTCTCGGAAAGCATTTTTGTGTAAATGTGAGGATAGACAATCGTAGCGTGTTTAAAAAGCATGAGATAAAACTTAAATAAAAAAATTTAAAATTCCTCGTCTCAAAAAAAACTTCTAAAAAGTAAGAAATTAATATGTATCTAATGGCTTTTTTAAGTTTTTAATTTTTTCATTAAGTATTTGTGCTTTGTCGCCATGCCACCCCTCAAATTCGAGCGCCATAGATCGTCACTAGTTTCGTATAATATGGACGGAACGGTTCTGTTAGACACTCATTATTAATAAGTACTTATACGAAAAAACCTACTTCACAAATTTAAAAAAGTACTTAACATATAGAGTGGAAATGTCATTGATTTTCTTTGAAAACAATTTCATATCTGAGACCACTGTATCTATTTGAAATGTTCTTTCGCCATAGGGTATTTATTTTCAACCCGGATAAAATCGGGATGAGTCGCTAGTTTCCAATAAATACTTGAATTTTTTTTTAAGAAATAAAAAAGAATGTAACAGGCATATTGACAGACGAGACAAACAACAATAACATGTTGTGTTCTGTGCTTTCAATTTCGGATTGGTATAATAAAAAGAGATTTCTAAGTTATTTATGCACAATAAACCTGTCTGTCAGCCAATCTGTTTGTTTGTCCAGGCTAATCTCCGAAACGGCTGAGCCTTAGACAAACCGAGTTGTAATAAATATCGGAAAGAAGGAGAAGCAAAAGAAATTGTAGGCGTCTATCACCTTTGAAATTTATTTTCACAGCTACACCTTTTCTCAGAATTTAGTTTTATATTTTTTATCTTATACATAACTATTGATAACTATTAAGCATATTGAACATTATTCTCGTCATTTTTACATTTATGGTTCAGTCAAGTTCTTAAAATTCGTAAACTGAAGTGCGTCTGTATAAATAATGTCTATGTATATACATACAATACATTGATATTATCATCAACTTTGTACAAATTTTTATTTTTGTTCTTCAAATAACAGAAATGATATTTTACGCAGATCTGAGAAAGAAAGATAATATAAAATCTGCACCATCATATCTTTCTGCGCCGATCGTAATATGTTGTCAATGGTTAAGCCTCATTTTATTTAATAGCTTTTACTTACAAACAACGAATTACTCTCTTCAAAAACTCTTCAGCATCTAGTGCCGCTTTATCGCCATTAAACGCAAATATTTATTGCTGAAAACAGCGTCACTAATAAATAAGATATTATCCTGCTAAGCCTGTGTATGCTTTGTCCACGCCGAAAGGAAAATGACATGAAGGTATGCTTGTATATATATGGAAACGATTATAGAGACACTGAAAGCTACATAAGCGTGTCAGACACGTGCAAGAAAATTACATGAACTGTATAGCATAGTGTCATAAATGATTCATAGAAGTATATAGTAGTATCTACAGTATTTAACAAAACAAAATCGAGCTCTACGCGTAGGTAAGTAATATATGTACATATTACCTATTCTATGGCTCCATCTATAATGTTGTACATCGTTTTATTTATTTACATATTGTATTAATGTATTCGTTCAAAAAAGGTTCTTTATAAAATTGGTGTATGTCGACTTTCTCTATTTCTTTTCGATTATAACGCTACGATGCACACTCTGTAATACAAGATTTTGTATTTGGGCGTCAGCGCGTGGGTCGCCGCCGCGCCCCGCTGCCGCCGGTGACGCATCGCCACCTTCATACCGGCGACCACGTCCGATGACAAGTCTCGAAATAACTACACCTTGAAAAATGTAATCAACCTTCACGACCTGGATGCATGACTTAATTCAACCCAACATATTAAACATATTACAGAATGTTTACACTACAGAGCAGTGACGTGCACAGACATTTTCAATAGGGCAGACAAAAAGAAAACTCACCAACACCATTTTTATGTAATAAATGTTGATGTTTTTATGTTACATTATTTATTCTCCGGGACTACTTTGAAAAAGGAATGCTTACATGCTTCGAGCATATAGAAATAATGGATGATGAAGATTGATCCAAAAAATCTACAGAGCAAAAGCGAGTGGTAGCAGAAGCCAAGGAAGACCAAGGCTGACATATGAAAATCAAATAAGCAGTGTTAGCCAACGGAAATGTAAAAACAATCGCAAACGTAGGCTTCCGCTTAAGTTCGTAAGAAAAGAAGTGTGTGTAAGAAGAATGATGAAGACCGAGGAGACGAAAGAAGAACCGCTGTACTTGGTGCTCCGTCCTCTCTGATCACCTCGTTACAGAGTTTGAAATAAAACTCTTTAATTATTTATGTGTTATTCAAAATAAAAGAATATCAAATAAGTTGCTTTATATGAAATATTTCATATAATTACTAATCAGGTAACGGTAAAATTCGTATTTCGAAAGGGAATGTATCTTGTACAAATTTACCTAAAACCCTTACTAGTTTTTACATTTTCATAAAAACATCATTGAAAAATCTTGAGACTTGTCGTTGTAATTGAGAGAGCGGCGACTCTGTCACGAGACGTATTACGAGTAGAATAGGTAGGTTTATCGCATAGTGTTGTTTGGACGGCCCCGACCCCATCCCATCAGTTTGGCAGAGCACGAGCCAGACCACCAGTTTACCATAGCACGCCGCGCGCAGTGCCTGTATCGCGCACGCTACACGCAATACTGACCCACTCGTGTCATTACAGAACATCTAAAACGTGACTAATTCACCGGCTTTTTTCCGCGGACGCAAAATTCATGCAACCGAACAAACGACAAGGTCTCTTATGAAAACATTTATTTTGTAAGTAGACGAGAATGCGCAGAAATAGTCACGCAGTGTAATTTTCACTCTGCGTTTGAGTGTCTCCCATATTTAATACTGACATATTTTATACAATCCAAGTGATTTAATACTTCACAGTATGTATTTATTATATATTTATTGTCAGGTTTTACGTGTGTCAAGGACGGGTAAATCAACATATGGTATCAGCATAGTTAGATCTGCCTAATATGATATTTCTGTGTACCTACGCATTTGCTCGCTGTAGCATTTAGTCTGAGGCTGAAGGCTTGTAGTTTATCTACTATATTTGTGAAGATTTAGTGATTTTATTAAAAACATTCAAATATGGAATGTATATATAATTATCACATGTTTAAACTTAATGATAGATAATATTTTATGGACTAAATTACATTAGCTTTGCAATATTGTAGCTATGTGTTAATAAGATTATCTGCGAATAATCTGCGAGCATTTGATTCATGATTATGCAAATTTTTTCGGAAAATTTACTTTGAATTCATTATTAAATAATCCCATTCAAACTTGTTGTAAGTATGTGCTAAATAAAGAAACCACAGATATTGGCGGTTGCGTTTCACAACACACTGCAAATAAAATTTAAAAAAAAAATTGTTTGGTTGGTTCGATTTACTCGTAAGAGAATATAAAACAATTGTTTTCATTCAATATTAAATGTTTGTCATCATAATAGACTAAATTCTGCAAAACATAGATCAATTATTATTAATTTATGTATGATCCCGTAGACGTAAGGTGCGGTGATGTCAATATAATTTATATCCATCTTTTTCTTTTTGTATGCTTATTTTATTTGTTTATTCTCTGGTAATCAACAGCCATTTCATTAATAACAATCATCAATCGTAATACACAAAAGGCCAATAACAGATTATAGTATCATTCGCGGATATAAAATATCTATATCTATACACATAAATAGAAAAAATATCATATTTAGACAAACCATTTCTACTAATGACACTTAAAAAGAAAACAGCCAAGTGCGAGGCGGACCACGCATAGTGAAGAGTTCCATACACAATATTCATTTAATAGACAGCTAAAACAAGTAAGATAAACGGAAATGTCAAAAGCACTCGCATACCTAGGCGAAAATGTGTGAAGAGAATGATGATTTTATGTAATGTATAGCGTTATTTATGCGATTGCTGAGCGCGTAACCGTAAATACCGCATAGCTCAAAATCTGCACAACATACCGCGGGGCTATTATCCAAAAATTTGCAGACAGCGACAGCCACGCGATCTCTGCGCGACTGGGGTGACTAATTGTAATAACATATTGATATCATGTAGGACAATTGCGTGTCTATTGCGCCATGACTGTAAAATGTACTTTTCGTGGTAGATATAGCTCCACTATACAAATTCCATTATACAAATTCTCGATTTGACAGTAGATATCGCGCGATATTTGACTGTCTCATGCTGACTGCAAGTTAGGTAATAATAATAATCTTATTTATACCAATTTACGTTGAGTGCTTTTTATGTGTCACTATTTTAACATAACATAACATATCTTCACCCTGTATCCTCAACGGGGTAGTCAGAGAGGACGGAGCGCCAGGAGTCGCGGTCCTTACACACCTCTTTCGCTTCCTCAAAACTCATCATTCTCTTCACAGATTTTCGCCTAGGTATGCGAGTGCTTTTGACATTTCCGTCTGCTAACACTCTGGCTATTTGATCTTCATAAGTCAGCCTTGGTCTTCCTTGGCTTCTTTTACCACTCACTTTCGCTCTGTAGATTTTCTTCGTCAGTCTTTCATCACTCATTCTTTCCAAGTGCCCGAACCATCTAAGCATTCCTTTCTTCATTTTTACAATAACACTGTTGTGCAACCCTGTCATACTGCGTATCTCATCATTGCTTATCCTGTCCGCAAGCGTGATACTGCACATATTTCTGAGAGACCGCATCTCCACAACATTTATCATACTTTCACTCGATTTGGGCATATCCAGGCCTCACTACCGTACAACAAAGTTGGCACCAACACCGCATTGTTGATGGCCATTTTAGCAGTGTTAGATATATTCACACTACCCACTAATGCGGACAGAGCACCGTTCACTTTATTGCCAGCTGCTACCCGTCTCTCCACATCCAACTCACATCTTCCATCCCTCGAAAACGCACTCCCCAGATACACAATTTCATTCACTTGTTCTAGACATTTTCCATTTACACAAATCACACATTTCGCACAAATGTAACGCTTCTCTTTCAAACACCAGAACCTTAGTTTTGTTCACATTCATTTTCAATCCTTTTACTTCACAATCTTCTTTCATGCACGTGACTAGTGTCTGCAACTCTGCTTCTGATGGTGCTATTAGCACAGCATCGTCGACTATTTATTTTTTTAACTCCGCTACACAGTTAAAAAGTTAGAGGAGGAGGACACATTTTTGACGACTTAAGAACCGTATATCTCAGCAACTATAGACTTAAATAAAAAAGTGCGAAACCTCTATATTATTTTTGAAGACGTATCCAAAGATACAGTACATCTTTATATGCACTGAAATTTTTTTTTTTCCTCGGTCATATATAGTGTTAGAGTGCCATTCCTAATTTTGTTTTTATGAAAATGTTACTACACCATTATGTATGTACGACACACAGTATGGCAATTCATAGAATACACCTACCTTCCAAATTTCATCTACATAGTGCCAATAGTCTTAGTGAAATATCTGTGACATACGGACAGACAAACGAATATGACTACGATAATATGACTAACAATACGAATAGACCGACAGTACTAAATTATAAGGGTTCTGTTTTTAGCCATTTGGTTACGGAAACCCTAAAACCAATTATAATTTGGATGTAAGTATAAATTTATGACTCACTAATTTACAAAAAATTGTCATGGAATTTAAAAAAGATATTTTATTAAATAATTAGAAAAACTTACCATGTCATTATAAATGAAACATTTATTGATTAGTCAGCCCCACTCTGTTCCCACTACTAAAATTCTTTAACGAATAACTTTTATATTTTTCATTGTATTTTAATAATTTTTTTGCAGTTTTGTTCATAATTACTAAACCTAACTAAACTACTAAACCTATCTTTATTAAGTATTGAAGAAATAATCATCTAGCCTATTGTGAATGTTATTTTGATGGTGATTGGTGACAATTTCTTAGGGTAAACGCTAATGAAAAATATAAAATGTTACAATCCCTTTATAATGGTTTAATAATATTAGGTATATACCTATAAAAGTCAGAAGCAGAGACAGAAGCCTATGCCAAAATACAAACAGTACGTCATTCTCCAACAAATCGTAAATGAACTTTTGGAAGTAGGTATTTTTTCACCTCTTGGCAGTACATGAAATTATTTTTTTGACATGGACCCGTAAGAGCTCTCACTAAGATAATATGTAAAGTACTATCATTGTTTATACCGTGTATCATATCACAGCCTTGAAATAGTTTAAACAAGGTGTTCTCTTTTATCATAATAATCATAATAGCATATGAGCATGTAATAGTAGTTCGCTATTACGAGTATCATTGCCTGCTTCACATGTACCTATAGTAGCCAAATATTAACACAATTTGAAAAAAAAAATTCGTAATAAAAAATTTCGTTTTACTAACGTATAAAATATCATTTTATAATACTATATTTACATATCTACCCCGATATATGGCCGCATATTTAAAAAGGTAATATTTGTGTAAATACATAAAAGAGAACTATGGACAACTAATAAAAAGTTTAAACTATTTTAAAGTTAAATTAGAAAATAAAATGTTTCACCTCAAACGAATTTTTTAAAACATATTCCGTTCAGAAATATTTTGTTGAAGTGGTTGTTTTTCAAACATTTTTGTTTGTTGCAAAGAGAAAAGCCATTTATTCAAACTGAAAAATTTTCAATTCATGTATACTATTTCTCTTATAATTTTTAAGAATTAAAATACATTTATTTATTTAATTTATATTTTTATATAGTTTAAGGTAGATTCAGTAAATATTTTGTAATACCTAATTTGATCTTTCAATTAACGCCGAACTTTTGCATTTCACCATTGTCTTCATATAACTATAACGATGACGTAATTTTACTGGGTTGTAATATCCAGTGAGTTCTGTGAAATTATATGACCAGTAAAATGTCTCAGAAACCCTTTTTTTACTGTAGTCTGGAGCTAATGAGAGCTCATGACCATCAGAATCAGTGTCTGCTCCAGATCAAAACCTAGTATAGGACATTTTCCGTTTTCTGTTTTACATAACTAAACATTAAAAATGTGAGGAATTATCTATGTATTTACGTATTCGTGGTGATCAGTATTCTATCCAATATTTCGATTTTTTTTTACTCACTTTAAATATGGCCCAACACTTCAATTAGGAAAATGTAGGCATATTTTCCAAGATACTTACTTAATCGCGAGTAGGTATTATGTTTTAGTGTATATTAGTTTATTAAATTATATGTATAATAACTAATACCTACGTATACTGTTTACTAAAAATTAATATCCACATCTGTTAGACAAATTAGAAGTATGAAAACACGTTAATTAAAAATAACTTAAAAATACAATAAAATGAATAAATTATTTCGCCATGTCATTTCTATTTTTTAAATACATATAGGTATTATTTTTAAAGTACTTCAAATAATTAGAACAAAACAGTACCTAAGGCTTTCTTCTTCCCGAAATTTCCAGTCTCCAGACTTTTTATTCTATTTTCGAAACCGTTATATAATCATTCGGTCTTAACTTTCGAGATTTTCGAAATTTCTTTTTAAATTTTATGATAAATCGTTATTATTTAAAAACTTATCTTAACCACTCCTATTTATTCACGGGTGTTACCTACTGGTGCTGCGCAAGCGGTTAAGCTCTCAACTAATGCACGTAGTTGTTGTCGAAAATAAGCTATTTATTAAACATTATTTAATTTTTAAATTACGCGGATGTGTTATTACTATCTCTAACATCATACACTACATATTCTATCAAACCGTGATCGCCCGATGGTGTGTTATCTAGTATGTTATAGAAGATTGTATTTTTATTAATTAATATGTATTCATTCATACTACTATAGTGTAATCCTAGCACTATTTCAGTTTTATCATCGTCAAAAGTCTAAATTATTCCACTTCAATTATTACTCCATTTTGCTAAAAGAACGACCTACATTATGTTCACCTAAACATGGTATCTAGTGTTGAACCTATCTACCCTAGCAGTTATCACTTCTTCGATAAGTATGACCAGCCTTCTGCCACTACAGATTGCTTATTCTTTAAGCTATATTTGATTACTTTGGTTAACTGGCACCAGATCAGCTCGTTTCAAATTTGATCTTTCAGAAAATTGCAACAGAAGAAACGAGGAACCCTAACAGGGTTTCCCAAACGTTGTTTAACTTAGATGAATCTTCCTTTCGGTTTCTTAGATCTCGAGATTATTTTCTACGTAGCTAGCATAGAGTTTCTCTAAGATAGACACATACTCTTACGCAACTTTGGTATTTTTATTTATTCAAATAATTCATCAAGTCAAAGAGGTTTAAATAATATAGTTACGAATAGGTGAAAAAATGTAATACATTTAATTATACATATAACTCTCTGAAGTCTCGTAAGTATCGAATTTCTCGGAAATTTCTAGACTGTGCCAAGTCTCGAAAATTTGGTCCCGGGACTCGAAATAGCATCGACACTGGAAGACCTATATACTATGTATAATATATAACATATGTATTGTCCAAACGCCGTATTTAATTCTCAATTTTACATTATTTTCATCTAAATTGGTTAAGTCCTCAGGCTATTCATTTATATGATCTTAAATTTAACTTAACGGGGACATGAATTTACACGTATTAGGTATTAATATATGTACAAATTATGCATGCAAATGTTTTCATAAATGCATGAATAAACATAAAATGAAAATGCTCATGTTCACAATACACGTACCTAAATATTCAGGAGTCTTCGCAATCGCGAAGCCAAGTATAAGTAAGTAAACACAACATATTGTTAAACAATTTCGCTTCATCTATCCGAAGCAAGGCAGCGTGTCATCGCTCAAAAAGTTTTGTCATGGAACAAACCGCACGTATTTAATAAAGGTACATGTCTAACGTGGCAATGATGTAACATCTTACGTCATCGTCTGAACATATGAAGCAATTTATTATGTCATAAATTATGGCTCACTAAATTTTATGGTTAAACGTCGTTAATGAGAAGATATATCTCCACTTGGGCACATATAATACAAAAACTTTAAGTATTACGCAGTACGACAGGGTTGGACGACAGTTTTATCGTAAAAATGAAGAAAGAAGAAGAAGCTTAGATGGTTGAGCACATAGAAAAAACGAGTGATGAAAGATTGACGAAAAAAATCTATAGAACGAGTGAGTGGTAGCGGAAACTAAGGAACACCAAGGTTGACTTATGAAGACCAAATAATCAGCTGACGGAAATGCCAAAAGCAATCGCAAACCTAGGCGAAAGTGTGTAAGAAGAATAATGGGGATTGAAGAGGCGAAAGAAATATGTAAGGACCGCGATACCTGGCGCTCCGGCTTCTCTGACTCTCGTTATATGTATGTATGTGTGTTTTAAGTAAAACAGAAGGAACTGCGACAAACTGAAATGCCAACTTTTTGAGAAAATTTAGGACACCAATAAATTAATGTCAAATGTTTTACCTTATAGGTACATGCTATCAAACATAGTTTTTTATATATAAATAGTTTAATTTCTACATCATGCACACGACGAAAAACAGTTTTTTTTAAAGTAATTCAATAGGTATCTATGTTATTTGATATGGATACGTACAACGCAACGGTACAAAATGTCAATTCGTATATCGTATACATAATATGCCTACACGTAGCGCCAACTGATAAGGCGTTATTTGGTTGGTAAATAAAGATGACATTATTATTTTCTCGATGTATATAATTCAAACATCCTCAAGGTAAAAATTGCTGTTGCTGTGTGAAATAAAAAAATGTAAATACCTATTAGGCTAAATATTATCCTTGAGTAAAATAACATTTTATAATGAAATAAGCCATAACAAGTAGCGATGTATTTTTGACATCACTGCTGTACAAACTATTTATTATGTATGTAAGTCGGCATATTATATTTCTGTGTTCTCGAATAATCTAATTTTACCTGTAAACATATGGTCGCAGAATTCTACGGTTTTCTTTTGAGCAAAACGAGATTTATCGTAGAGCTAGTATATCTTGAATTAGAACTTTTAGTTAATTTTGAATTTATGGTAAGAGGTAGGCATCGTTCAAGAAAGTGCTAAAAAGTAACACGAAATGATATATTGTATTATACATTTAAATTTGTAATTTAATGATTTCTCATTTTATATCTTTTACAGGTTTACATGATGAACCAAAAAAATGTTTTTAAAGTTCTAACTAATCACCAAACTCTAAATTCGACTTTTCAGATTCACATCTTTTTGGGCCACTATTTTTTGCAGTTATATTATTTCAAATTTCAATTGTATTAATTTATTTAAATAGCATTGCAGTTTCACTTTTGATTTTCTTAATAGGTAAAGTGACCCATATAGACAGTCATGTCTCCAAAATTATTCGACCCCACAAAAATATGTCGTTTCTATAATATGTTATAAATTTATTCTTATAACAGTTAAATAAAAGTAATTTTTATCTTAATACGAAATAAAACACATAGCGAATCTACCCAGATACATGGCCGCATACTTTAAAATGCATATTTATTTAGTGGATTCACAGTTTACTCTCATAAAGAACAGAACTATAGATAACTGATATTAATAGGCAGACTTTAAACCGTTACCATTTTTTGTTTGTGCACAGTAAATCCTTGAAGTTAAGGAAAATAAAATTTTCAAAGTTAAACGACTTTTACAAAACATATTCCGTTCAGAAATATTGGTTCATTCGGTACGTATATCACAGAAAAACTATTTTTACAAACTATAAAATATTCAAGTGATGCAGTATTATTTTTTTAAATTTTTAAGAAATGAAGTATGAATGCATTTACCATGTTTCCATGTATTTTTTAGGTGGATTCAGTAAATATTTAGTAACAATGAAATTGATCTTTCGATTAATACAATAACGTAGCTATTGTATATTTTTTGCATTTCATTATATTATACAACGATATCGTAACTTTATTGAGCTATAAAATGCTGTAATAACCAGGGAGCACGGTAATGCCACCAGGGAGCACGGTAATGCCACCGGCGCCGTCATATCAAGTCAGCGCGACCATACAATACAACGTACGAGTCTATGATAAAAAAAAAATACATAGATAGACCCTCCCATAAAAAATGGGTGAAGACAACAAATCGAGAAGGGGTAACAGTTAAAATAAAATATTTTGCACAATCAGCTCATTTCACCCAGTAACACATTTTGTTCTAAACTAATTTAGTTACAAAAAAATGCGAAAATATGTATTTAATTGAAGGTAACCTTTACAAGCCATTAAGAAAACCTTAATAATATTTCTCGCAATCATATTAAAACCCCAAATAGCGTGCAAGACGACTGGTATCCCAAAAATCAATGTGGGAGTATTACAATACCAATTCTTTTGCTCGAAATGAGGAGTAACTTTATAAGATGGTTTGTTATTAAATATTTGTTTTAAATTAGAGATTTAGAGTTATGTTTAAATTTTGGAGACAATTAATACGTTAAGCGAAAAGTTCGGATCCCTTTTTAAGAACATTTCACGCACGAAGGAGTTTGAATTTGGCTTAGTTTAATTGCATACTGCCATTGCCAAAAAGACTGTCAATGTCAAATTTATAATAGTTTGTGATCATAAAATATATGTTAGCTCCTTGAATTAAACTTCGGACCAATCGAACAGTAGCGCAGAGTGGAGATTGTCGTCAAAGAGTTTATATTATAAATTTATATTTATGCTCGAATTTTGACCACAGGACCACCTCTAGTAACAATATAACAATTCTACAAATGTTTAATCGTTTTTTATTGGTGGTATTTAAACTCTAATATTAGAGACATATCATTTTATGAGATATCAATTTGACGATGAAGAATCGACACCTCTACTACAGCTGTAAACTCAAAAAAAACATTTAAAAAAACCGTACAGAAAGGAAAATTACTCGATTAAATACTTTGTCGAATATAATTTATGAAAACATTATATTTAATAATTTAATTATAAATAAAATATTCAGTTTAATAGCCGAAAAAAAGTTTCGTTTCGAAGATCTCCTATATTTTTTTTTTAATGCGAACTGAATACTATTGCATTAAATGATTTATTAATTACATTTTTTATTTAGTTTGTCATTTTCAAACATTTTAAAAACACATTGTGAGTCTTCTTTCTGCTTTATGAATCTCTACTCTATTTCTTCACCTCTGTCTCACATTCTCGTTCTTTATCTGAAAATACCTGATCTTAATGCATAAATAATATTGTACTATAACAAATAAACTGTAAAACTGGTTAAAAAAAATTCAAATATGACATCACTGAACAAATTTTTATCTAGTTTTAAATTTAGTTTTATTTTGGAAAATAATAATTTAGAGTTATCTTTAAGTGATTTGTTACTCCATTGGTTTTCTTTGCGTTCACCAATCTAATTTTGTATGTTTCTGAGTAAGAATCTTTATTTTTATTTTATTTTTTCTCGTTCCCCTAATATGGTCAAGGCCCGTTTTGCAGTAGCAAAACGTTAATAAAGACAGTAACGTTTCTTAATTCTATCTAATACTTTATTCTTTCTTACTTTATTATATTTCTTTTTCTTAATTTAGTTACACCCATCCTAGTATACATCTTATTAAACATATTTATTTTAACACATTACTTTCTTTTAACTTCTTACTATCACACTACCTACTAGATCTGCTACATCAACTTACCCGTATTACTCGTTTCTCAGTATTATACAATAACTACATTTAGAGGGCTTATTCTAGTGTAGACATTTGTCCTTAATTACGCAAAGCTAATCTGTCTTACTCCTAATTGATAGTTACTATATCTAATATATATACAATTTTGCCATTATACAACTTACTATCTTGTATTTATTTCCCTTATTTATATTTACCATAACTTATCTACCACTTTAACTTACCTATATTAGTACCTATATATATATATATATATATAATCCCAATAATGTCATATTACTGTAGTACATATCTATATCTTCTATGTTTTGTTGCTACTACTATCAGTTTTTGCTATTTTTATACAGTAGTCTAAAAATTTATCCCAGGTTGACTTATTTTCTACGAGTTTGTTTAAATTTTTTACATTAATGTTTAGGTCTATCCTTAGTTCTCATGCCATCCTTTCCTTTGCGAATCTTGGACACTCCACAATTAGGTGTATTATACCCTCATTCTTCCCGTTATGGCGCCGGCACGACGGGCTCTCTTTACGGGCTCGCCAATAAAAATAATAAATGTGTAAATATAACATACACGAATTGCACGAAAATCATGCTTATTAAGCATGATTCACGTTACACCGTGTCGGGGCCGGGCCGTGCCACGGACGCGGCACGGTGAAACATCTTTGTATGAAGTTTTCGACGACGTGCCCCGGCCGTGGCACGGATTTGGCCTGGTCGAATATGAATTACTTCATACAAAAGTATGTTATAGATGTTTCACCGTGCCCCGTCCGTGGCACGGCCCGGCCCCGACACGGTGTAATGTGAATCATGCTTTATGTGACCGCCAGTGTTAGAATGACGTGATGAGTAAGTGTATTAACTGACTTAAGAATGCTTCATTTTTCGGTTTTGTTTCTCTATGTATTTTTTTTAATCTAAGGTATGAGTACACTCTTTTTTCTAAGAAACTGATAGCATTTTTGAGCTTCCTATACCTTTGTCATGAATGACAGTAAAAGCCTGAAATTTTAACTTCATGCACTCATGTAAACCTGTCATTTGCAAGTTTCTGTAATGGCAGATATTTTGTAAACTAAAAGATAAATAAAATTTTGTGATTTTGTCATTGACTCATCAACATTACCGCGCCCTGCGTTATTATTCATTATTATTACTCATTATTTTTATACACTATTATTATTGTTATAATGAAACCTAATCTCACAATTTGGCCAAAACTGAGATATAAATCGAAATTCGACTTCGATTACAAAAACTAATTTCGGTCGAACACTTGTAGTACATACTTAAACATTAATATAAATGTAAATAAGGCTTAGTTTGACATAATATTTATAATATAGATACTAACACCTTTTAGTACAAACAAAGTAAAATAACAAGCCAGTTTTCATGATAAGCGATATCCATTATTACTGTAAACAATTTATGCTAAACGTTTCTCAACTATAAACCCATGTAAACATGTCAGCTTAAATTCAGATGGTGTGATGTAGTCCTAATAATAGTAGGTACTTACTTGTATATACATCCGCTACTTCCTTGTATTAATTCTTTTTTCTGTTAGAGTATTATTTTGTGTTGTAGCAAACGATTAAGATTTGTATTAGTAAAATATACTTTTTAAATAGGAACTTATTGGATCTTTAAAATATACCATACCTACTATAGACCTGTGTAAATTGTTCGCTTAAAATGATTTGATCATTCAAGTATTGATGTAAAAAAAATATTCGGTCACATGATCCAATCCATAATTTGCTATACACAGATACATTAAATGTAAGATTTTTAATTAAAATGAAAGATCGAACGATTGTATGAGAAATCCGATTTTTTACGATTTTGATTTATGATAATTCTGCCGCATTTGTAATTTTATTGTTTGTGTGTGGAAAAATAATGTCACACAGAGTTTAATTGATTGACTAATTCGATCACGAACGACACAGGTCTAGTTGTTTATTGAAAATCCAGATTAATCTAAAGAATCTATCGAATGAATGATCATTAAAGATATTTTATGAAATTGTCTATAAAATCAGTCGTCATAATTCAAAAATTAGAACTTGCATCTGAGTAATCAAGAATACCGAGTCTATTTTTAATTTTTTGAATTAACATACTTATTTGATTTTTTTAACGAAGGTATATATTTTTGTTAACACTCATAATTCTCACTGAAAAGTCGATGAAGAATGAAATTTATACTAAATAACCTATTATTTTTGATATCAGACAAATTTGTACTAATCCAAATCATAGACTAATTTTGTTGTTATGGCTGTAGTCTGTAATGTCAAGACAACAAAGTAGAAAATGTAGGATGATCAGGAAGTGTTTATCGTTACCAATTAAAAAAAATTAACAGCGTCGCTAGCTTCACGAATTATAGCAAAAACAAATTGAATGTTTCACTTCAAGAACCGTTTCATTTCGATCTGAATTTTTTTCTCGAATGAACGAGACCTTGAATTTAAGAAACAGTTTCGTGTAATATAGTTCTCGTGCTTATTTTCCTTTTTGTAGAACCGCACGTAAAAAAGCAACTTAAGTATATACCTACAACGCGCTTAAATATCTTACTATTTTATTTTAACTATTAGGAACGATTGAGGAAAAATTATGAGTACTACCTTCAATATTACTAACAAATACAAATACATTGAAAATTTCTGGCATGAATCATATTCAAATAAATAATTAGTAATACGCGAGTCGATATTCATGCTTTATATTATCGTTATATATTATCGTTATTTGCATTATTATGCATTTTCTGTATGTTATGTCATTAAGAATAATAAACTCATAATTAACTTCCATAGAAATAACAAAAAGACAGACTCCTGATGTGCATTTCAATAATGAATACGACAATATATTAGAAGAGAGCAGGCAATGATTTTAGTGATTGCCGCGCTATACTGTATTGAATTACTGGCTAATCGATTTCTCTAATGTAAAAGAGACTCATGTTTTTGCTGCTTGCTTTGCTTCTAAAATACACAACGCGGAATCCATATTTTTATTGTCTGTGTCATCAAAAACGTTATACATACTTTGTAATTTCTGTTTTCCGTTATCCAAATCTTGTGAATATTTTTCATTTCTAGTTTCGTCTCTGACTAAATCTCCTATGATAATATTGACACCTGTACATGATTCACTCATTAGCCGTAACTATTATTTTAAATCGAAGAAATATCTGATACTATACACATATAAGGATTTCACTGTCTGTCATTTTAATCACTTTTGTCATATTATGTGTCATAACTGATACACACCTGGCTTGATAAAGCATTATTAGGAGATAAAGCAATGGCTCACAGTCTGTAATGTGTACACCTGCATACATGTACCTTTAATGTCAATATTAACTTCGTGTACATAATATACACATATATGTAGCGTTAGATAAGCAGCTGCCATGTTCTACATTTTACTTTGGCACTTAATCGGCATGGAAGAATTAATATCTTTACTCGCGCGAGAAAAATGGTCGACTATTAAACTCAAAATTTTTTATTAAAAAAAATTAAGCCGCCTTCAAAAAAAACACTGAAAAGTATAAAATAACTATCCGTTACTAATTAAAACTCAAGTACAATTAAAATAACTATAAATACGATACACATACCTATAAAATTAAATTTGACAGTTACTGAAGTCGGTGCCAAGCCCACCAAATTAATAGACTTTCTGTTGTTGTACATTGATTTGGCACCGACTTCAATAACTGTCAAATTTGATATTTTTTTTATTTCTCCCTTTTGAGTGGTCTTGACCTAAATAAATATCTAGAACAGGTTTGCAATTAACTTCATTCTAATTGCGGAGCGCAACGATATACAAGAGAATCGTCAATATAGATAAAAGTTATAACCAAGTCGTGTTATCTAGTGTATCTCCGAAGTCCAAGCTCCAATATCGGTGAAATTTAAATGGGACCACCTCTGAAGTATTACCTACCAAACGAAAAAAGAATTTTCGAAATCGGTTCATAAATGACGAAGTTGTTATGAGGTCACAAACATACAAAAAAAAACATACAGACGAATTGAGAACCTCCTTTTTTTGAAGTCGGTTAAAAACTCAAAGGCATCATTTAGAGAACAATATAAAACTATATTTATTTTGTATTGTTCTCCAAGCGACACGAAAATCTATATCTAACACCACAATTATCCAACAAAAAATCAATCAACAACATTGTAAGATAATCTTGAAAATATAACCTTATTTCCATTAATTAATTATACGTAGGTTCCTACACAATATTTATCCGACCATCTTTTTTAATTACAGATTTACATATTACGTTAGAACTACTTCTTTATAAATATATAATATTATCGTCATTTGTAGGTACTTATTGTTTATTATCAACGTGATAAATGTTGAACTGTCGGATATTTGCGAAATATAAACTGATTTCCCTTGGGAATACAGTCATTCAACAAATGGCCACAGTAACTGTTACCTGTTTATAGTAGGCATAAGATGCCATCCAATATAGTATAACAAATCGTAAAGGAAACCGCCTCCGTTTTTTTTATTTTCATGTTGTTAGTTGGGTAATTATCAGTACACTTATTGCACGTTTACTGTAAATGTTTTCATAAGAAACTAATGTTTTAACAGAATATTATTTTGCAAAGTCAAATATTGCGATAAGTCACAGAATGGCTCCGGCACAAAAAAACATTGAAGTGTGTGAGGGACCAATTCAAACACAAATCAAAATGAGGCTTTTGCAAAACAACTGTGATAAAAATGAAAATAGTGTTAAACATTATGAAAATAACAATTCTGTGTTACACGAAAACGCAAGTGGGACAATGCACAGTGATGCGGACTTTGATATTAGCAAATATGAAGCCATGGAATTCAAAGCACAAATTAAATGGCCTGACCTTGTAGTTCAAATGTCTTTGCATTTAGTATCGCTTTATGGCCTGTACCTGATTTTAACTAATAATGCACACTTCTACACATCGTTGTTCGGTAAGTTAACAAAATTATTATTATTTATACATATGTAATCTAGTTGATAACAGTACCCCCAACAAACCCTACACGAATAACTTACCCGATTTTACTATCTAACGATTAAGAATGAAGGTACGAGTAGTAATTCTAATAATCATTTTCACTTTTTATACTTTAATAGCTAATGCAATAGACTTCGTTCGCGTTTTTTATTTTTGAAATTGCCTGTCCTACCTGAAGATTCAAGTTATCTCCATACAAAATTTCATCGTAATCGGATAAACGGTATGGCAGCCCATAAAATACAAACAAACAACAAGCAAACGAACGAACATTGATTTTTATGTATTAGATGGGTTCCAACATGTTATACTAGCTACGACTTCAGACTAAATATCTGAGCCTATGGCCAATAATTTTATAATACTTCTACTTAATTTATATTTATTCAAGCATAAAATCTAAGTAAGACCTAGGACTGTTTTAACAATTTCCTGTAGTTGAACTTTTAAATTCAATAATAAAATAATTGAGTTGAGTCTAAATATCACCTTTTTAGAGTTCTGTATCTTCAAAGGAAAATCGGAACTGTTATATGACACTGAGTTATAAGATCACTAATATTTTCGTCACTCATAGTAATTTTTTAGTACAATCTTGTGACGTAATGACATTTTGTTAACCCACTTTGTTACTCCACATTGCTTGTTAATGTTTTAAAATATTCTTAACAGAATGAAAGAAGATGCAAATCGAACACTCGAACTCGATCTGATCATTATCTCAGAAATTACTGGACCAAATTAAAAATATCAGTAAATATGTAATGTATGTAAAGTTGATAGAAAAAATATAAGGAAAGTTATAACTTATAGATACCGAGAAATTAAATGTCGTGCACAAGTTGTACTAACACTAAATATCTTTTACAAAGTGTATCTTTTAAAATGCAAATATATAAATATATATATATATATATATATTTGCATTATAGTTTACTGTTTTGGTTGTATAATTTGACAACTTTCGGAACTCGATGTTGATGGTTCATCAATATTACTTTTTCTAGATACAAGTTGCAGTATATATGCTTCTTCCTTGTATTCCATCTCAAGATGATCAGTTAAAACTTACTTACTAACTGATTCACTTTTTGTCACCTTAAATCTCAGACTACCCTGTTGGGGATACAACGTGAAGATATGTATGTATGTATAAACATATAATACAAATAATAATAAACACATACACATTGCACATATAATATACTATACACATAAATCTATTTATAAGTAGTTCTGTTTTCCTTTTCAAAATATATAAAGATAGGTATTTTATTTCAACACTAGCGACCCGCTGCAGCTTCACACGGGTAAAAATTTTTTGAAAATAAAGTACAGCCCATGTTACGTGCTGATAATGTAGCTGTCTATAAGGTGAAAGAATTTTTGAAATCGGTTCAGTAGTTTTCGAGTTTATTCATTACATACAAACAAACAAAGTTTATGTGATAAATTCCTAAAATCTCTAGCTATTTTCCGCTCAAACTCCAAAAACCACCAATCGACACGTGCATCGCCTCAACGAAGCATCCTCAGGATATACCAGAGATAGGATTCAGCCACCTTACCAGCACCGAATCGGCGAATTCGGTGCTGGTTGGAAAATAGCTAGAGATTTTAAGAATTTATCACATGCGATGGATTTCTGCAAAGTAACACCTGAATCTATACAAACAAAGTTTATCTCTTTATAATATTAGTATAGAGGTAGATATAGATAAAAACAAAAATTTAATTAACTCACACCTGAAAAATATTATCCCTTGATTAAAACATTTTACACGGTAAAATCTTTTACATCGTTTTTGTAGAGTATATTATATTGACTTAATTTTGCTAATTGGCCTAAAAACACTTATAATTAATTTTTCGTTGTCCCATTCCATAAACGATAATAAATATCTACATTACGTTTATTTTGTGTCAAATTATACGCCTTATCGTAATATGCAGTATAAATTGTCGTTACCTCAGAAATAAAATATAAAAACATGCCTTTACATATTTCTGTCTCTACATTTCTATGCTTCCAAATAAATCGACACACAGTTACGAAATACTCCGAGAGTCGGCCGCTTGTGTCGTAAGGCACGTAAATGGGCACGCATTGAGATCATGGGAGTTTGTTGCCCCGTGTTCGTCCTTGGTTTTATTCATTGACTACTGAGTATTAAAAAAATTACTGGATTGTTAAGAAATGTTTATACCGATATAACCCCCTTCTTAGTCACATTTCCTGAATAGATTATGGAAAGGTTTCGTTATCTTCATAAATACATAAATACAGTCTATGAATTTCATGGAAAAAGATAGGTATGAATCAAACGTAAACACTGTCTCACACAGTTAATCATATATACACAGTTAATTATATAAGTACAGTCTCTTTTAAATAAATCATACATTGTAGACGAAATATTATGTAAATTAGTAATTATGAAGATTTAAAAACACATTGAAATTGGTAAAAAATAAAGTTAAAATGATATTTTTATTACTATAAAAAAAATTAACATTATCCTTTGTAATAAAATGTTACTAGTTCATTAAAAATATATTAACTTACAAAAATGTAAGGACGCCATAAAATAAAGTATATGATCTATAAATAATATTGAAATATATATAATATTAGTTCGTATTAATGATAATAATGATTATCAAATAATGCCCAAGATCAATGTGTTTGTCGAGGCAAGAACCTAATACCTACCATTCGTAAGAATACAATTTTTTCCAATATAATTTTTGCTGTCATCTTGGCAATGAATGTAAGAAAATGATAACTTTGACTTTGACTAAAATTGTTTATTAAAAACAATATTTGGGACTATAACAATATGTAGAAGCGGTTTAATAGGATGTTTCGTCGACATTAGAGCAGTATTAAAAAAAAAATTATCCACGATATTAAAAATAAGGAATGTAAGCGCTTATATTGCAATCATTATAACCACAATTATAATCTGTATTTTTGACCCAATATTTGTTGTAAATTCTACTTTGTCCGAAATTAATACATGTCCGACGCTCTATTGGACAGTTTTTTGCTAGTAATACTTAGTATTAAAAATTGAGAAATTATGTTCAGATAGTTTGCAAATAGTCACAATATATTGTAATAAATTATAACTGCATAATTATTTTATTGCAGAAGTTGGACACAATTAATCCTTGAAATTTTGTATTTTATTTATCAGTTTCCTTTACATTTTATTACATAGAAGTTTATGAAATGAGCTCATTTTTTTTAATTCTAATTCTTTTATTTATATTTTTCTTTTCTTCTTGTACATAATTTTCTCAAGAACTATGCGACAATAAAAATTAAATATTTCGTTGATTAAAAATATTTTACAAAACTTTATTAACCGAAAAATTATAATAAAGGTTATAAGTTTATAACATTCCTAATAATCTTTCCTTTACAATAGTTCTAAGCACAGTACATACCCATTACAATTAGTTAATCTATTTATTTGGATATAACTGTGCCGATTATTATACGTCTAACCGTATATAATACAAATATATAAATTTATTATATTCGAATTACATTCAGATTCAAAAATGAAAAGAATAAGCATGTAATACAATTTTGATTACATTTTCATAGTAAAGTTTTAGAATACACTAATGCTCCTTATACATTTTTAAATATTGCATAAAGCAAGTCCCATAATTCTAGGTTTCAAGAATTACGTACTAAATTAAAATTAAAAAGAATAAAATCCATTTATTTGAGTATCCGTCGCGTCGTCAGATCACAGAAACAAGAGAGATACTCGTAAGTAGGCGAAGGTGACGATGTACGAAGTATGATGTAAATACGTAACGCCACAATCAATCACCAAAACGATCATACGGTGTTGAAACCTCGCGTCGACCGTCACAAACGTGTTTTATTCGCCGTAAGTGAATGATCTCCGATAAATGTTCAGCATACCGATATGTGTAAGGGAATGTGTAAGAATAAATGTAGGTACTAATAAAAACTAATTTAAATGACAAAATTCACCACCAATAACTTTCGAATAAAGCCTCCTTTGATACTTTTAATTCTATTTGTAATGAAAAATTCACTGTACGTAGCTTCTACAAATTATAAAATCACATTACGTACGTAGCTTCGAGCGCTAAACGCTTACGAGTTGCGATATCCATTTACATATCGATAGTTGCTTATATTAGTTACTTTTTATAATCTATAAACTCTTTTTATTAAATAATTACCGACGACGACTACACATACTACACAAAGAGGGTACGTGTTTTAATTATTGTATTCTGGATTTTCAAATAAATGAATCGAACTTTACGAATATATTGTCAGCATTGCATAGAACTTGTTTGAGGATAGGTAAGAGATAAACGCATAACAAACAGATATTTTCTCGACGCAAACAAACAGATTATCGATAATACATTTATCTATAAATAAATACACAACTTTGTTTGAGTTTTGTGTTGCATCAGTGGTTGATATGTGGTTGATACACACACACTACTATAAAAGTGGCGACAGCGTTAATTTGCAATCTTGTAACTCTCGTTCTATAATCTGAGGTCTCGTCATAAAATAGTTTAAAATTACATGTAGATCTTCAATTGCCGATTCGATTGAAACCTAACTGTGAAACCTACTCTTCAAGTTTCACTTGATAAAAGATAACAGAATTTTGGAGGACATTGGTTCAATTTACTATTCTCTTCATCTTAAAAAATCTTTATAACTTATTATGTAAGTAACAATACTGATCATAATATTTTTTCATTCAAGGTTAAGACAGCTACAGTTATTTATACTGAGGTATTACTATTACCGAAGATTTTTATTTTTGAATGTTGATAGGTGCATAATACTTTCCATTTAGAAGCCTCACACACTACGTAGCCACGATCACAACTACAATTACGATCAATGGTAGCATACGGCCAGCTGAGCCATGGCTCTAGAACGTAGATCACACACTTCAGGGGCTTTTATATTGTTTTTTAACGATTATATCGTCACATATTTACTGTCCACGATACAATAGGCAAGCAAAATGCTTCGCTATTTGCTTTTTCCATTGA
The DNA here is from genome assembly GCA_907165235.1 of Zeuzera pyrina. Classification (NCBI taxonomy): domain Eukaryota; kingdom Metazoa; phylum Arthropoda; class Insecta; order Lepidoptera; family Cossidae; genus Zeuzera; species Zeuzera pyrina. The sequence continues at coordinate 16,631,922 of OU015625.1, read as the reverse complement.
CGATAACGTCATGCTGTGGACGTTATCGTCAACGGAAATTTAAAAGCGTCTTCATATAACTGCATACATTTTGCTTCCCTATTGTATCGTGGACGGTAAAATCGTAGTGATAAAATCGTTCAACTGTAAATTATAAAAGCGGCCTTTGGCTGCAATAAACAAATAGCCGCACGGCAACCGCATGACCGATCGCGGAACGGAACTTAAAGATCAGAATAGATTGCTATGAGCGCGCGTGTTTCTGTGTATTTTTTACCTTCGCTTCGAATCCACATTTTAATTAACCAATTATCGATTTTCTTTGGGAAAACTCGCCCCACCCTATTCGGCTGGCCAAGTGGCACAACACGACTGGTCGTAAGTTTGCCCGCAACAAGCCGATAAGTTATGTCCAAGCTCACGACACTTCATAATATAATATAAAGTAGAAAAATCTTAGAGGGAATAACGATGTTTTAAATAGATCGTATTTTATCTTTTGCAGCATTCGTGACGATATACACATCAGGCTTTGGCATTACAGCAGGAGTCCATCGATTATGGTCACACAGGGCATACAGAGCACGGACGCCGTTACGGATACTATTAGCTATATTATTTACAATTACAGGACAGGTAAGCACAAAAATTTGTATAATCATTTTTATTTTATTGAACTCCATACATAACTTCATATAATTTTTCGTTCGCGATGGAAGCATCAAGGCGCAACAAAATCCGATCTTGATGTAATTGCTAGCAATAAATATTTAGGTTAACGGATGGCAAGCGCGACCAGATATTATTATTGCTTCATCGCCTATACAAGTTCCTTATGAGAAGCCCTATCCCAACTTTTACGCCGCGTGAGAAAATACGTTAATGCACGTCGAAATTTTGAGAAAATACAAACATTTACCATGAATTGTTTGACAGAGTAAGTGTTAGACATTTAACATTTTTAGGCATAATTTTCCAACTCTCTTTTATATTTGATTAATTCGTCTCACATCTGTAAATGTAGTTCTAATTCTGAAATCATTGACCTTATAATTCCTGACTTTGTTACAATTCTAGAATAGATCAAACGGATCAATTACAATGCAACAGAAATTAGACACTATCTATATCTATGGTTGACTTACACTCAAAGGTAAATGTACCCAACTAATAGCATCTACTAAAACAACTTCCCCTATTGGCATTCATGTTCGTTTACAGCCAGACATCTATCTATCTATATATATAAAAGGGGATGTATGTATGTATGTATGTTCCTTTAAAAGGCGATGTATGCATGTATGTATGTATGTTCCTTATGGACTCCGAAACGGCTGGACCGATTTAGATGAAATTTTCAGGGAATCTTCAGATTGGCCTAGCGGGTGTTCCTGTAAAGTTTGGTAGCGATCGGATCAGTAGATTTGTTTTTTGTTTTATTTTTGCAGTATCAAAATAATTATAAAAACTGTTTAATTTATTTTAACTTCAACTAACGCCCAGTGAAACGGGCCGGGTTTGCTAGTTAACAATAAAAATGTAAATAAGTGCTCATATGGTACGTGTAGAGGTATAATGAATAGTAACGTAGTTACAAATTAAAAGGGCTTTAGGTTAATTTTATCTACTGTAGATTTTCTAGAGAATTGTTATTTACATTATTTTTTAATTAAAACTTAGTTATGTAAGTCAAAGAAAGCGAAGAATACAATCTTATCACTACATCTCTAGTTTCTACAGGGATGTTTCAAAAAAATCTTCGTATACCTGTGTACACTTGTACACATATTTATTTACAAGTTTATTTACATTGATTTATAATTGAAAATAGTTTTTCAAGTTAAAATATTTAAACTTTATCTTGTTATATAGATTTTTTACGTTAATACTTAGCATAATTATATCGATTTAAGTCGTGGCGTGTTTACAACTACTCATGTCCCTAACAATCCAAAGTCACGCCATCGCCACCTTAGACTGTTAACCTCTCTGCCCCACTCTTATAGTAAAGTATAATGTTTTATACAACACGTATATACTGAATTTTATTTCAGTAAATAATGAACTTAATGTTAATGTGTAATGTAATTGCAAATGCAGCATTATGCAAGTAAACCTACCATCGGTTCAAAAAAAGATAGATAAAGCAAAGAACACATTATGTCGATAGCTACTCATAACGGCACATAACGTTTACATCGAACGGTGAATGACCTATCATTCTATTACAAAAAAATATATATTTGTCGTGTCAGAAGTAACGTAAAATTAAGTCCAAGTATGTGTAGTATGTGCACACATCCTTCTTATGAAACCACCTCGATGCCTATCAGTCGCAGTTACAGATGTTTTTCTCAGAGACTGTATACAATTTATTTCTCAAGAAAAAAATTAGCCCGATTTCAAAATAAATGCACTGAAAAGTACAGAATAATTATCCTTTACTAACCAACACTCAGATATAAATATAACTTCATAAATACAATATAGACACCTGTATAATTAAATTACACAATTACCGAAATCGGTGCCAAGCCAAGCCTACCAGTCTAGTAAACTTTATGTTAATGGTAATTGGTTTGGCACCAACTTTAACAACTGTCAAATTTAGTTATATTGGTATTTCTGTCATATTTATCTAGTTGTCTTTGTATCTGGGAGCACGGCAATGCCCCCACCAAGTTGAGCACAGCCGTACCATCCTTTTCTCGAAGCGACTCACGGCACTATGACCCCCCTGCGAGTAACGCTAGAAGTCAGAATTTCCAGTGACTAAGACCAGGTCATAATAAACTAGATATATTTCCAAATTACATTCAATTTGAACCTGTAGTTTAAAAACTATTGCAAGTCAAATTTCCTTAATTTCGTCACTGACACACTCACCGATCATCAAAATTGTAAGATACTTCTATAAAGAAAGGAAAAAATGAAAAATCCCGAAATTTCATTATTCATTAAATGAAAAATAATGATTTAATTAAATTAAAAATTTCACTGACACACTCACCGATCATCAAATATCTAAGGTATTTCTAGCAGTCTCACAAACTTTAAATTTTTAATTATAGTTAGCATTTAGCGTATAAAGGAAGGAAAAAATGAAAAACCCTGAATTCATTATTCATTAAATGCTCCGAGCGTTAAATGCTGTTCTGATCTGCCAAAACGCTACTTATACTTTTACGATTTTCGTTTTATAATTTCGATTGCTATTATTGATTTGATGATTTATTTACTGATATTATTTGGATAATATAAAATTTATATTATTTGAATATTGTTTGGATAATTTTAGGGCATAGATACCTTTCGGTACTTATCTACGCTTTTAGGTACAGCTGACGGGCAAGATATATTATCCGAGAAAAAAAGAAGGAAGACCCACAAAAAGAAATGAGATACCATCAAAAACAAAAAAACGTAAAAAAATGCCAAGTCTCGCAACGTAGTTCTTCCTCTACAAAAATTATTCTTATGTTATTGATATTGATATGGTATACAATAATAACAAAAAATATATAATAATTAACATACGTTAAACTCATAACACCCCTGTTTTTGCATCGGGAGTTAAAAATGATAAGCAAGCAGTTCTAGCAAGACTAAAATACTTGTAGTGTTAATTAAAATTATAGGTAAGCAAGCACAATGGATTACTCGGTGATGCTTGCTTGCAATACAAATTCTTGTATTTTAAATTACGATAATAGCCGAGAAACCCCACTGGTAATGCTTGCTCGATATGAAATTATTTTTATTTCTAAGGAAATGACAAGCAAGCCAGTGGGGCAAAGTTATGTAGGTGTATACCGTAAAATACGTTGCTTTTTGTCAAAATTATTATTTGTTGTTTAAACAGCTGATTTATGTAAGATTTTCTTATTGTTTGGATTAACTAAGTATAATCCCGAAATCCCGGGATTAGAAATAAAGGCCGGGATTGAATTCCCTAATGCTCATATATTGTAAGTACTAAGTATGTATATTACACGTAGATGCTGCATGCCACTAGTTCACCTACGCAGAAGGTGACTGCACGCAACGTTACTCAATCCCAGTGATCATATAATAACACATGAAGCGATACCTCGCTACTAGCAACTCCAATGTCAAATATTTGGAGGAATTCAAGATATCAATTCTATAATAAGAATCGTATAAATTGAAAATAATGAGAATTAAGTAAATATAAAAGAAAATAACTAATGATTTAGTCATTCAAACAATGCCATTAAAAGCACTTATTACATTCTTAATAAAATTAACTTTTGTATTACCTTTAATCGGCAAAATAATATTACAAATTAAATCACAATAATCTTTAGTTAATGCATCAGATTTTTATTATTACTATAATTTTTATTTAAAATAATTGTTAAATGAAACGTCGATAAAATGAACGCGAGAATTAAAAACCTATTCATAATTAATATTTCACCATACCGAATTATTTTAAAACATTTCATAATATATTCATAAAAAATGTTCACTATGAACGTGCATTTTAAGAAATCAATAAGTTAGTGAAGAATATTGAATGAAGAATGTTGAAGAATCTCGTGAATATAGTTGTCACAAACATTATTATTATGTACTTATGTTGCTTATTTGTTCATTTAAGCATTTTTAGTGTTTCATTATATATATAACTTAATACTCATGGAGCTTATCTCGGTGTTTGTCTTTCACAGTCCTCTTTGTCAGATATTATTTCGCATAAAGATATTAAATTTAAAAACGTTTACGATAAAGTTTATTTTTGACTTCGGGGTTTTGTTCTGCATGCTTAGCAGAAAGTTAACAAAAATTAAAAGATTAGAAACACCTTGTGTGGTATTAGATGAATTCTAAAATATATAAATATCTACATATAATAATATGTTGCTTGTGTTACAAATAAATTACAACGCTTATAAATTGCTGACGCCCATTTCGTCTTCATAATTACTGCTCAGAAAAATCTAAAAAAACTCATCAACACTGGAAATAAGAAGTAGATTGGAAGAAAATTATCAATGTCGAATTATGTTAGATAATTTTTAAAAGTAACCTTCAAATTACTTCACTTTATTTTGGGAAAGGCGCTTGGTAACAACTGGTTGGGAATATAATTTAAGTATATGTAATCTGGAAGAATACGCCCGTACTTACGGCCGTACGACTTGGCCTGTCTTTTCCATTATTAAAATACTTAACAAGTTCTTGTTCTTCCCAAAGTTTTTGCTATATACGTGTATAAATAATATATTTTGATGTTATATAACTTCTATTAAAACTCTACTCATCAATTTGAAGAAAAACCAACAGAGAAAAATAGATAGATACACGTGCTTCATTGCATAGGTTCAGTAATTTTTAGTAGAAGGAATTGACCGCCTGAATAGGAGTCAATTCTTTTGACCTTATGTTGTTCGGCCTTGCTCTTAACTGATGTATTTACACATCATCATAATATATTGTAGAAGCCGAATATCGCTAACAAGACACCAAAAATCATATTTTCAGCATGTTATTTTATTTTCTATAAATAAAATTACGCAGAATTATCTACGTTAACAGATTTATTTAAATATAAAGTAGATATGTTCGTAATGATAAATAGAACAGATACATGTTGTAATCGATACTATTGAACTCATTTGAACATTATTGGAAACTAATCAACTTCAAAAAAAGTCCCATATTATGAACTGTATGTGGATATGTCCGGGATCTGAGGTCCTTTTTTCAAAATCATTACTAACAGTCTAAATCTTCGTGAGCAGTTTCATTTTGACGAGACGTTCAACTTTTGCTCTGTGAAAATTAGCGAAAGTTGTAGCTAATAGAGTGCGCAGGTGTAAAACACGTTGATTTGGTGCTTATCCAAATTTTATTACTAATAGTTAATTTTTTAGTTAAATCTTGGGATAATTATAAGAAGATTCGAAATAACATTTGTTCTACAAAATAAAATTCGGTCTAGAGCATAGATTCGCAACGAGGGCGATATCGCCCCCTAGTGGGCCTGAGACTTCTAGAGGCAAATGGGAAGCGTTGAGACAGTCAAGAGGAGTGGTCAAATAAATAAATTAATTAAATTATTACACATAATTATTTTTGTATATTATTTATTTCTTAATATGATAAAATACTTTAAAAATATAAGTTTTTAAGAATAAAAATTTAATCTTGCAATGTGAATTATCTCTTTAATATTTCATATAAAATTAACTACTAATAATGGACTATGGTCTAGAGCAGTGATTCCCAACCACTGTGCCGCGGCACTTTCATGTGCCGCCAAATTCTTAGTGTGCCACCAAATTTTAGAAATCTAGTATATAGTAAAAATTATAATGATTTTTTTATTACTTTAAATTAATGCCTTAATAAATGTACTGTTAATGTTGTTAAAATTATTATCATAAACTATTTTACACAGTGTATTATAGATAAGTAAACAATTTTTCAATGTATCTTTTTTTTTTGTGCCGCCAAATTTTGAAATCGCTAAAAGTGTGCCGCGACAAAAAAAATGGTTGAGAATCACTGGTCTAGAGTGTCCGCCCTTTCAAACATGTAACAATTACTGGGTCATAAAAAAATATTACCAACCAGCTGATTCTTTTACTGTAGCTTAGTAAATATTAGTACAATGAAATGGCCACATTGTTCTACAATTAAAGTGGTACCAAACTAGGTTTGTCAAAGAGTAGACTTTTTGTTGTTACATATTCATTTATCTCCAACTTAAACAACTGTCAAATTTAATTTTTTGTGTATTTGTGTCGTATGTATAAAGTTATTTTTGTACTTGAGTTTTGATTAGTAAAACATAGTTATTTTGTATTTTTCAATGTTTTTTTGCGGTCGGTTTAATTTTTTCATATTTTTTTTTTAATTTCTAGGTCTATAATTAACTTCTTTTGTAATTCTGGAACGGAATGATATACAAAAGAATCATCAGCATAAATAATCTTCGCATTCGTTTCATCTTTGGACTTAGGAGGTTTGACCGGGTCTCTCATTTACGGAAGGAACTCAAATGGCTTCTCAGTCGTTTTCATAGGCATACTCGGATATTATGTCTCCTTCTCAATATATTACACAATCCTTCTTTTTCCTCCTGTTTGAAAATACGTTTCTGCTATCCCCGTCCGACCGTCCGTTGAATATCTCATACAGGCGGCATCTTAGATCCCATATGAATTTCCCCTCACGTAATACCAATTTCTATTCTTATTCCGGTTAAGCGGTTAAGCTGTGTAACTCACTTCCGCCTCATGTTCGAGATTCTAATTCCGTATCAATTTCTTAAATGACGAGTCAAAAATCACTACCTTTTCTTGTCTCCAATAAACTGATATATTTACGGAATACATAGGTATTTATAGTTTATTTATACGTATGTATGTATTAAACACAGTATATTTAATGTGTATGTTGTAGATATGTATATCGATGTGTACATTATATTGTATATTTATATGCAGGTATTTATTTGTATGTGTAATATGTATCTTTATTTTCTCTGCTTCATACACATTAAATTTTACTACATTAACAGCTTTCCTATCATAGGTCTTCTGGAAGAAATTTCATTTTCAAATAAGCAGTACCTTTGTGCATAAGTTACATTTCATGTCTCTTTTACAAGTGTGTGTATGTACATAAATAGTTAAATAAGTAAAACGAAAAAATAAACCCCTAAAAGCCGGAAGGACTATTTGGTGTACCTGCGAAGTTCGAGCTCCAATGTCAGTGAAATAGAAATGGAACTATCTTGGAGCTATACTGAACCCAACGGAAAAAGAATGAAGAAAGGTTCATAAATAAAGAGGTTGTGCCCGAACAAACATTAAAAGAAATACATTTAGACGAATTGAGAACCTTCTTTTCTAGGCTAATATTCACTTGATAATGCAGGTTTTATAAATACAGTATTAATCTAAGTGCATTAATTTTGCTTGTTCCAGCGTGATATATATACGTGGGCACTTGACCACCGAGTACATCATAAATACTCTGAGACAGTCGCTGATCCACATGACATCCGACGAGGTTTTTGGTTTGCCCACGTGGGGTGGTTGGTCCTCACCCCGCATCCAGCCGTCGAGGACCGACGCGTAGCACTTCGCAAGACTTCCACTGATCTCCTTTGCGACCCAGTTGTTAGCATACAAAAGAAGTAAGTAAATAATATCAAGAAAAGTTATTTAGTTATCTTGTTATTTACATTTTTTAACTATCTTGTCCACGCGCGATTACAAAAAAAGACCGCTTATAAACATATTATAGGTATTTCGATCAAGATCTTGGAACACTACATATACATAGCTTCCTCGGAAACATGTCTTTAATAATATTGGTTTCTTATGCTGTTTCAATAATGTATGTACTTACGAAAAATATACTGTATAGATCCAAGTGTTACTTCGCGGGATTCCATTTTAAGTGGTCAATTTGTATTTTTTTTTTGTAGATATTTTTCACCGAATAGATACTTAGTACCTGACAGAGTCTGATCTTTAGAATTTACTAAGGATGCTACGTTGAGAAGTGAAACATCCGTCGATAAACAAGTTAGAAGTTTTGGGCGGAAGATAGATAAAAAAAATTTTTTTTCTTCAAATTGACTGCTTATTAATGAAACTGTAATTTAACTACTAACAACAATAAATAAACTCTGGAACTCAAACCATTGTCAACTAATAAATAAATGCTAAAATTATTTCTATGGTTTTAGCTATAAACTTGGAATATACTATGAACACACGAAGTACGATCCTTATTTTTAAGAACATGTTTATTACATTATATATGTAAGTATGTGTATCTATTTCGATTTATGGTAACTTTTGCCCTATATATTTAATATGTACACTTTATAATATAAGTATAAGTGTTTGTCCTTATTTAGAAGCTTTATTAGAGTCTGTGAGGTATTCTGTTTTATTAAAATTAACATTATGTTTTATAATAATAATCTCCAGATGATTGAGTATACTAATTGCATACATATAACCCCAATTGAAATACTCCCAAAAGCCGAAATCAAGGCTTCTAATATTACAACGAAACAAACCGGGGTGAGGTCGCCTCAGTAACACGCACACTCCAAAATAATTTAGAATAATTCATGTCTTAATTCGTCTGGCCAGGAATTAAACATTGGATCTTTGTCTTGAAAGGCGAATGCACTATCCGCGAATACATATAAGCATTCGAATTTCCTATTTAATTGTACTTTTGTTTTTGTTACAGATTTTACATTCCACTTTTTGCACTACTCAACCTCGTTCTACCTATATGGATACCGATGTACTTTTGGAATGAAAGTTTAGCAAACAGTTTTGTCATCAGTTTCGTTACGAGGTTCACCATAACACTGAATATTGCATATTGTGTTAATAGTTTTGCACATCTCTGGGGCAACAAACCGTACGACAGGTATTAAACTGACACAATTATTTAAATGACTTCATGATATATTGATTTGTTATCAATTCAATTAGAATGAGACCATCGTTTACACGAATATGTGTATTATAAATAGGTAAAATTTTTTGTTTGTATTAGTAGGGGGTAATCTCTCGAGCTATTGAGCTGATTCTAAAAATTCTTTCACTAATGAAAAGTACACTATCCCTGAATTATATTTTATTTAGTCTTCATGTAAAGCCGGGGCCGGTCTCTAGTTTAAAATTACTCTAAAACATCGAAATCTTCATTTTTGACAGTTATTTTTCTTTTAGAATAAAATAACTTCAATGCTGGTTTGAGAGAGAGAAAAGATTAAAAATAAGCTGTTTATTTTCTCACGCAAGTTCATACGCCAGGTTTACACGTTATTAGTTGGTAAGTTGGGAAGTAGTGAGTCAATTAAATTTTCGCGTGTAAATTGCTCAATCACTAATAAGTCAACTAAACGACTAAAGCGTTATGTGTATTAAATGTTTACACGCGGAAAAGTTGACCTATCAATTTACCGACTTACTAATAACGTTTAAACTGTGTAGTACTGTCTATCAAAAGGTACCTTAATGTAATGGAATTGGTTTAAAGGATGGGCTACAAACTTACTGTTATCGAATTTCGCTTTGTCATCTGTCCTAAATATTCATTGCTAGAAACGACGTCAAAAAGTATGCAAGAAGCTATTTTGTTTCTCTTTGATGCTGCCTCTACTAGTTAGTAACTAGTAGCTATGTATTTATGAAATTAGTTGTTGTTTAGTTACAACAATTATAATAAAATGAAATCCATTATGGGTGTCATATTGGTGTCATATAATGAACAAATCGAGAACTTGTTAAGACTAGATTTATTAATTTAGGAAAGTTCGTGTATGAAATTAATCTGCAGGAGAATCATACCCAAGATTAATTAGTAAATTGTCTAATTTGGAGTCACTTTGAAGTCAGTGATTCAAGTAGTTCAAAATTGACATTTTTAATGATTTCTTCAAATTCTTATCAACTCTATAGAGTTAGTGATTTCCATCACTCACGCGTCAAGGAATCATTAAAAAGAATCGGGTGAGGATCAAGGTTTAGGAGTCGGGGTACTCGTGTCTACTCAATATGGAAAGTGAATCCATTACCGCAGATACCGCAGACCATACTGTATGTCTAGTGAATATCAGGATTTTATAGGAAATACTCTATCGAATCAAACATCTAATTTCATTTCGATTGATATACGTGTTTATTTATTAACATATACAATGTACATAATATGTAAATAGTTACATAAAACACTGTTGTAATCTTGTAATATTTTGCTTAATCCCCTTATTTAAAATTTATATAATAATGTTATGCTACAAATTTTTTAATGAATGTTTAGATGCTCAGATAGTTAGGGCATATAGAAAGAATGAATGATGAACGATTGATGAGGAAAATCTGGAAAGTGAAAGTGAATGCGTGGTAGTAAAAGCCAAAAAGATTAAGGCTGACTAATAAAGATCAAATAGACAGAATGTCAGCTAACGGAAATGTCAAAAACACTCGCATTCCCCGGCGAAAGTATTTGAGGAGAATGATGAGATTTAAGGAGGCGAAAAAAGTATGAAGAGACCGTAACGCTTGGCTCTCCATCCTCTTTGACCACCCCATGACGAACACTGCGAGATTTTATGCGAAAAGGATCTGTGTTTCAAATTTCAATATACGTATTTCGTAATAAGAAATAAAAAAATAACTCTTCGCCTGCTTCGATATTATCTATATACCTAAGCGAAATACAACTCACTGACTGACTGACTGACTAATCACGAGATTTCCGAAACTGTAGGTCCGATTGACTTGAAATTTAGCATAGTTACTCCATTCGCGGAGTAAACGCTCACTCAGAACGGATTTTACGAAAGTCCTATCCAAAATGGCTCTGCCGAATGGCGAAGCCGGGGCGGGTCGCGAGTTTCATATATCCGCAAATATGTCGACGAATGAAGACATGATAGGATCTCTCTCAATAAGTTTTATAATGCTGAAAGTACAGAATATGACGTACGATGCAAACAGTGGTAGCTCACGTATGTAATATACGAGCCGAGCAAACAAATATAATAAGACACTTAGTTCATTATGTGTTCTGCTTTATGTTTACATTCACGTTCAAATATGCAACAAGTCGGTTTGACTTGTTGCATATTTGCCATTCAAACACGGACTACTGTTATGAACGACAATAACATAAATAGCAAATTCATGTATGTATGTAATTTAATCATATATATTACATTCTTACCTAAATGCATACATTTACGACCATACAGTAGTATCAGGCACGTGATCAGAAGGTACAAGGTAGTTATAACCAAAATAAAGTTTTAGACTTACATTTTCTTTTTTGTGAGACATTCACACTAGACGTACATCATATTGTCTGTAGGCCTTATAACTTTACCATAAGGGCTATAGCCGTACTATCGTCGATTTTCGATAGCACTCGATAGCAACCGCGTTGAAGTTTTGTATGACAATTCTTAGTTCACTATAGTAACCGCTAGGGGCGCTGCTCAATTCTTCATACAAAGGTTTACGTTGTTTACGTCGATAGCGAGTATCGACGTCGTTAACTCATGGTAGAAGCACTGGTATATATCCATATTTTGCGAGTTTATGAATTTTTAAAATCATAGTCTAAATGTTGCACAAAATCTCTTTAGGCACCTCACAAAATTTACAGTACCTAACGAGTGGAATTACATAAGTATGCATTTATCTATTAAAAAAATATGTGTAGTGAAAACATAAAAACATTTCTAATTGAAGTTAATAGAAGGTAACATGTCACATATCTAACTTTTTGATTTTTAAATTTATCTTTAATCTAAGTTGGCCTGATTTCATTTTAATTTATATAAAAGAAACCGTTTCCCGCCCGCTTCGCTGGGCGTAAGTGAAAATTATGTACGTAATAGTACATTTTTGTTTGAAAAGTGGTGAAGGGTCCATGGAGTTCAAAAAATAAGTAGCCTATAACCATCTACAACTAATTCCACGTCGAGTGGTCATGGTCCTATGCCGATCGGTGCAGTAGTTTTCAAGTTTATCGCGGTCAAAGAAAAAAAATATAATTTATATTGCCAACGTATCATTTCCCTTTCGAGATGGACAGAGTAGCAAAAGACAAGAAAATTTCGCTTTGACTCAATTTTAGTAATATGTATTTGGGCTTACAAAGATGGTACGGCGAAACTAGCAATGATTACAAGTAGATTTTATGGACAAGAAGGTCTTTTGCGACCTGCGCAGGAAAATAAGCAGCTAGCATACTTAGAATTTTTCTTTCTCTGTAATTTAAGCGTATAAAAATTACATCTGAATATTATGGATATTACATTTACATGTCATAAATATTTTCATCAGATTTATAAAGTCTGTGGAGAACAAGATGGTGAGTTTAGCAGCCCTAGGAGAAGGCTGGCATAATTATCATCATGTATTCCCTTGGGACTATAGAACTTCGGAACTCGGACAGTTGAATCTGTCCACAAAATTTATTGATACTTTCGCCAGAATCGGATGGGCATATGACCGTGAGTTATTGTTCTTTTTTATTAAATTCAAATCTTCAAGTTTTCCCCTGATTTTGAAATATAGAGGCTCTTTATCAAATTGAATCGGATTTGTGGAACGATTCCAGTGCTTATTAAGTTTGATCCAATATTAAATATCTTAAAATATGGAAAATTTACAAGATTAGGTACCTTTTAATTTGGCTTGACGTTTCGCGTTGGTTTCCCGTGTTTTAAGATATTTTATAATGTCAGACGAAAATTTAGTCTTTAATCTTAAAAATAAGCCAAATACAAGGTAATATAGAAAACTAATCTTTGAAATTATATTACTGAAATATATATTACTGTATACCATTGCCAACAAACACAAATGTGTTTGTTGGCAATGGTATACAGTAGATTACAGTACATTTACAGACTATGAATTTTCATAGTCTGTAAATCTGCAAAAAGAAAAAATTATATTTTTTATTTATAAAATATTATGATCGTAAAGCGTTTTATGCAAGTAATAGATAGGTACTATAAAAGGTTTATAATTGCAATATTCCAGTGAAGGCAGCTACTCCATCTATGATAATTAACCGAGCACAACGGAGTGGCGACGGAACACTGGGTGATAGAGAAGAACCCGACCCAACAACGACAGATGACCTAATCATGAACTAATAATCCTTGATGGCTATTCACGGTTTGGAAAGTTCTTGTAGTCTTTAATTTCGTGTATTACCTTCTGGAAATATACATAATTTAAGTACTTCTATGTGTTTACTATACTTATAAGTATATTATTTACATGTTATTTTTCATTGACTCATACACAAAAACATGGCACGTAGAAGTACCAAGTACAACAACTGAATCGATATTTTTAATCAATGTGCTGTTTATTCATTAAATCCTAAATAAATATTAATAATTAAATCATAAATAAATATAATATAAATATGTTACAAAATATGTTTTACGTTTAATATGTATTTGGTTATAAGTATTACTTGTTATCAGAGTTATATTAAAAGTTGTGAAACCACACATACAGTAAAAAAATATTTTGTCATTAAGAGTCCTTTTAGGTGCACGATTTATGTACCTACTAACTTTGTACCATCAAATTATTTTTTTACAGAATATTTTTATATTTATTATAAAGTTTTATATTGATGAGATAGAAGTATATTCATATTATGTAATGTAACATAGGATATTTGTCAATAAATAATTTGACATAATAAATAATAGTGTAAGTTCAATTTAAGGTTGCCTTATACATTATACATTACACATCAAGACCTAACACTAACTGAAGCTACCTAAATCATGTAGTACCCCAGTATTATGCCGAATAAACAGTTGTAAACTTATAACTTGCATTATAGTAATGAAGTGAAATAATAAAATAATATGTTAATATCACAATTTAAGAAATCTACTTAATTTAATTACTATAATAAATCTGTTGAAATACCAGTTAAAACCAGTAATACCTAATTTTTCAATAATTTTAAAGAACCTAAATATACTTTATCAATCCAATTTCTTTTAACTAAGATTATATTTATAGTAAATAACTAAATATAAGTATCTATACATTGGAATGAAGTAAATTATTTATTTATCGTACTGAAAATGACCGACGAAACAAAGTCCCTACTGTGAACTATATTGTGTAGTGCGATGAATGATATTCAATAAAATTATGTGTCCAAGTTACTTTGACTGGAATTTTATCTTGTATTGCTAATTTCCTCTGTTCGTTTAATATTTGATTTTTCTTGCAATGTTTTCTTTTAATAATCGATTTGGTAAAAATGTAGGCATTTTAAGACCTCACCTTATTTGTTCACCAAACTACGTATAACAAATAATATGTATACTGAGATAGTATGAGTATCTAGAGTTAACTAAATTTATGTATAAAATCAAGAAGGTTGCGAACCTATAAATTTTACAGACAGTGGGATCAAAAAATTGTAATAACTACTTTTTTTTTAATTTACAACGATATAAAGCTTAAACTCATCCCACTCACCCTGATGATGGACCTCCAATAGGTCCGAAACTAGTCGGTACCTATACCGATTATACGTGAGTACGGCTGCACTAATTATTGAATACGGCTGTATTCAATAATTAGTGCGTTAATAATGTCTCACGAAAGTTTTAATAATTTGATATAAAGCTTTTTGATAATATGTATTGATATAATGACTTGCGTTGTCATCATGATTTTTCTATACTTATATAATTTAATCTTATGTCGTTGATATACTGCTTACAATATCTTCAAAAATAACAGTTCTATACCAGTACTCGTATTGTAAATATATACATGTTACATTGTTTCATGTAATATTACTATGTATCAAAGAACGAAAAAGAAAGAAATGCGAAGCATAATCTTTTACTGTCATTATGTATTGTGTGCATATCTTCCTTTTATATTTTATACAACATTACAATATAATTATATATTTTATACAACAATCCAATTGATTATGTAATATTTTTTAATCTTCAACTTAACCTAACGATTGGCAAAACAACAAATCCAGCAAATCTTCATAGATAAAATAAATCTTTCTTAATCAATCAAACCAATCTTCTTTAAGTATATGCACGTTATTTAAAATCTACGAGTATTTGTATACATATTTTTAAATTAAAAAATAATAAATCTGTTTTAGAAAGTGAGTCGAACTCCTTTGATACACCAACAGAGTACTATATTATTTAAAATTCTATTCTTTGAATGTTTGATATTTAAGTGTACCTACTCACAAAACGTTAATGTTATCTACAGATATATTTTTAAGCCAATGTTAAACATCCAATAAACTTAGTACCTCTGTTTCAATACTAGTCATAACATGAATGTAGAAAACATGATACGAGTATGTTATATATGTATGTATGTAATGATGGTAGTATTAAATGCAACTACAATTTCAAGAATGAATTCTTCTTTATGTTTAATTAATGTCGTACAAGATGTAATGTACAATTTATTCGCAATACACTATTATGGTAGGATCAAGTAAGCCTGCCATTAATTATAAATAATAAAAAATTCTATGGAGAATAGTCAATCGTTTCATACTCGCGTGATAGTTTTGGAAAGTAAGACGTTAATGCTTTCGTAGATCTTTAGCCTAATTGCGCAACTTCTATGGACCATATATACAGTAAGAACCAGAAAGGATTATGTCCTTCGAATGAATGAACTCTTATTGGTTCATTCATGTCGATGCGACGTGACATTTAAAAAATATTCAAATATTGCGTTCATTAATGAATATCGCCGAAAGTAAATCGATATTAATTTCAAACAATCAAAGCTATAACATAAAGCCAATGGGTAATTCATTCGTACAAATTTAAAATAATAGTTCAGAGGGCTGTTTTTGACTAATTTACCAAATTTTATAATGTAACTAGTTATCAATAGAAGTTTTAATCGGGACCAAAAATTTAAAAAGAAATGTTTTCATGAATTGAAGTGTCATTGAGAGAAAATTTTATTTTAACTTGTTATTCACAGACAGACAAAGTGTTTAGTACACACTATAAAATATGGATACGTTCTTGACTTTTGAATGTGTGTGTGAGTGCATGTGTGCGTGTGTGTACACGCGTGTGTGTGCATGTGGATGCACACATCTCCAGAAAAATCATTAGCTATTGTATTCTAACATATTGGTTGCTTCCCATCTTTAATCAAACACGATTATTTTAAAAATTAATTTTAATTTAATAAATGAAATGATGAAAATAATGGAGATTTATAGTATTTCTAAATCAAATTGAGTAAAAAAATAATACATTAAGAATAAAATGTATAAATTAGGAACATTTTTCTTCAAGTTAAATAAATATATTAAAAGTTATTTATGTACTTCACTGATTGTTTTCATACATTAAAAAATATACTTTAGTTTTCATATTAAATAACTTATGCTTTATGCATACTACTCGTACAAAGAATAGACCGTACACTGAAAGAATTTAGGAGTGTTTATAGTTATAGGTACCTAAGCATTTTTTAACAGTTTCTATTTGATCGAGAAATCGAGACTATTGTTTTATTGCATGAGTAAATATTTTTTTACGAACTTTTACGATTTTTAGAATTATTTGGAATATGTATTTTTATCACATCTTTGAAACGAAACTAAATTAATTCAAAACTGAGTTTCGATTCATAATACCTAGTATGTCTTATTAATCTATAAATACTGCATACATAGATACATATCTTCACGCTGTATCCCTAACGGGGTAGTCCGACAGGACGGAGCGCCAAGCGTCGCCGTCCTTACATACTTCTTTCGCTTCCTCAAATGTCATCATTCTCCTCACACATTTTCGCCTAGATATGCGAGTGCTCTTTAAATACTATCTACATAAAAAACACTAGTTGTAATAAAACCCCCATATAAACCTACATAACCAAATCCCACCCCTGAAGGACTGAGCTACCTATGTGCAGATTTCTACTTCGTCACCAAGAAATGGAGTCGGCATATCCATCTACCATATTAGAGATATAACGTTATCATATAGAATATACCTACTTAAGAAGAGCCAGAGTTTTAGATGACTGAACTGTCTAAACCACTCGTATATCTAAGCGAAAGTGTGTGAGTAGAATGGTTACGTTCGAGGAGAAGAAAGTATATAAAAACATCGACCCTCGGCACTCCATCCTCTCTGACTATTTCTTTAGTGATAATAGGGATACAGTATAAGGGTATGTGTTATTTTTCTAGATGAATTCATTATTACAACCAATGATGTTATATTTTTTGTATTATAACATCATTGATTACAACGCAAAATATTTTAATTATGTGCGTTTCGTTTCTATATGTGTGATATGCCTACTAATTGACGTATAAATAATATGTAGATAACAGAATCTAAATTAATTCTGCCTTCACCTAAATGCTGTGATTTTTTATTAACAGTAAAAAAAATGTTCTATATATTTTGATAAACAAAGCATAATATATCATTAAGTGATACCTAAATATCAGAAATAAAATATGTTTTTGTCCTAAATGTTTAATTCACAATATTACAATTACGTTGTATATTATTTATGTATATATATGCACAGGTATAACACGTACCTATTATGTTCTTATTTAATAATAAAATTGAAATCAGCGATTGCAGACATATTAATATGTGTACATATTAGTATGTATACCTATGTAAGTAATATTCAAGTACATAGGCTTGCAGATTTCATTACAAGTATTCAAAAGTATTTGCATCTTAATGCATCAACAATTGTAATTACTTACCTGCCGAAAGTAAACAACAAATTTTTAATTTTATTGTATCGCAAAGATTTTCGCTAAGAATTATCATAGTTTAAAATAAAAAATCCTTAACATAACCTTTTACTTTCGTGATTACTATGTCAAGCATTTGCTTAACTTTGAGTTGCGAACTACAAATACTGACATTGCATTTGATTTTGTATAATGTTCATTTTTATTTTAAGGTAAATAAATAAAATCAGTGATTTCGACATATGTTACAAGATATTAAATCATTTAACACACAAGTTGAAATAGATACATATATAACGTTATGTATATTAACTTCATCATGGACGAATCTAAGCTTTAATATAGGTACATGTAGCTTAACTGCCTAGCAGTAACAAACAGATATTAAAATTATTGCTATTGTTTCAAATAAGTATTTTAGGGATTACCGTGTTTTGCTTTCATTTAAGTTGAGTTGCTTTATTTCTGTTTACCAACTTTAAGAAAAATCACAAAATTGTTTGTTCTTTAAGTGTAACTTACCTATCATAAAATAAACCAAGTAATGACACATAATGTATAGGTATTATATTAATTTCTTTAGACATTTAATGAACAAACTTTGAAGTGTACTTATAAATTAACGATGTATATTGTGTATCAGGTACCTGAGCTGTTCGATGTCGCTTTTGAGGAATTATTTCAATAAATTACTTTATTAATTATGCTTCTATATTTTATTTATTTCTATCATAAGTGAGTTAATTTGTAATAAAAA
This sequence comes from Zeuzera pyrina, assembly GCA_907165235.1. Taxonomy (NCBI): domain Eukaryota; kingdom Metazoa; phylum Arthropoda; class Insecta; order Lepidoptera; family Cossidae; genus Zeuzera; species Zeuzera pyrina. Next base: position 16,612,871 of record OU015625.1, on the reverse strand, counting down.
ATCAAATAAATTGTTCATTGTGAGTACTTAAAGTGTATACAAGGTTTAATCGGCATTGAAAATGTAAAATCTTTGAACTTTGCTTAGAAAAAACAACTAATCTTTCCGTTACATTTATAACATACGCCTGATTTGTGTATTATTCGACTAGTAAATTGCATAAAAGACAATAAATCGGTGTACATAACTATTTACCTCATGAATCTATGTCTCTGACTAGTAATTCGCATTAAAGACAATTTTGTCAGTTTAAGAAACTGATTGGATTTTTGTTTATTCTCCTGGTTCTGCCATCAAGCTATAGGTACCTAGGTGGTACTAGTTATTATTATTAGTGCTGTATATTTTATTCAAATGACGAAAATATTTAGAATTGTTCTGGTTATGACGATTAAAAAACTATACTGACGCCATAAAAGAAACATGAATTTACAAAAACACATGCATACAGTGATTTCTTTTAGTGATTTGGATAAACAACAAATTGAGACATTAATATGTTAAGAACTGATAAACTATTTACGCCTGTACATTTTTAATAGCAAAATATTATAAAAATTGTTGTCTTGAAAGATAACGTGGAGAGCGATCCCTTTCCTCTCTTCTTGTCCACCGGTTGTGCCAAAGTTATGACTAATTAGTAATCTATAATACTCAGCCTTCCCTTTACTTTTACAAAAACCATGAAGAACATGTATGTCGAGCTTGCCCTATTCTGAAGCCATAGCCACGCCACTGACTACTATATACAATAAATTTCTAGCGCATGTCTGTAATTACAATTTAACTGTCAAGTTTTGTGATAGTCGTTTTATGACTAACTGACTTCTATTCTATCATTTTTTAAATTTGTCCGTCGGTCTGTCTGTATGTCCTTCTATAACTGAAGAATGGCTTGACCGATCTTGATGAAAATTGGTACGTAGTAAGAGCATGTGATTGATTGCGTACAGATAGGCTACTTAATTTTTATAAAATCTACCCCTAAAAAGCTGTAAAGGGGTCGAAAATTTGTATGGGAAATGCTAAGCCGCCGAACCGATTATGATGAAATTTGGTATGGAGATAGAGATTAGAGAGCGGACATAGGCTACTTATCTTATCAAAAATCTACCCCAAAGAAGGTGAAAGACTTTTTTTATTAAAGACAGACTATTTAATTATTATCAAAAATAGGGGTGAAAATGAGGATTGCAACTTTGTATGGGAAATGCTAAACCGCTGTACTGATTATGATGTGGCGAGAATTTGACACCTGAGAACGAGCATAGGCTACTTTTTTATCAAGAACCTACCCTTAAGGGGTTGAAAAGGAGGATGAAACTTTGAATGGGAGATACTAAAACGCTGTACGGTGATATATGATGAAATTTAATACAGAGATAGTACGTGTCCGGAGATAAACGTAGGCTAAACGGAGGCTCTTTTTCAAAAAGAATCTTTGTACATGTACAATGTGCATGTAATCTTACTTAATTCGGGAAAGCCACGAAAAAATGTTCCGCGCAGACAAAGCCGCGGGTACAGCTAGTGTAAGACAAAATTCATTGAACCGGTACATAACCGGTGTATCTGAGCGTATACATAATATTCTCTTGAACAATGTACTTAGACTATTTGATACAGAAAGTTGAAAATTGTTGTTATGAAGAATATTCTAAAGAATCTTATTTTGTAATACATACATACCTACACATCCTCACGCTGTATCCCAAACTAAATAAAATAGAATAAAATACCTCGAGACTCGAGAATCTCAAAATGCAAGCCCCAGTACCTACGTAAGATTCTCAATCGTCTCGTCAACTTTAGTTTCATGGTATTTATAAAGTCCTAATTTTAAGCCTGTGTGGTTTTTAATTTTCAGGTTCTAGCTGATAGATGATAAATGAAAAATTGGATCTTTGTTTATTTACTTCCTAAATTTATTGCATTGCAAGTATTTAATGCAATTATTTCGTGCTCCTAATGCTATGTGAATTGGTACTGATTTTTGAACATTCATTAATGTTTTTAAACTTTCACGACTTATACACATCTTACAATATTTACTAACGGGTCTATGTCGCGTTTATACTTTAAGGCTAAGAAAAAAAATTAAGAAATGCGTTGAATGAGTGTGGGTAGTTGCAAAAAACCGCACGCTACGAAGACGTCATTCATCCTCAGCAGTCTGCCCGTGACCACGATCGGTGCAATCCGGTCGAAACGTAGGGAGAAAATAGGTAACTAGCCTTAAAGTATAAACGCGACATAGACCCGTTAGTAAATATTGTAAGAACATTCATTTCTTATATACCTACCTATTTACGACAAGTAGGTGCAGTATAATATAAAGACAACAAAGTCAAAGTAACAAGAATTAATTAAAAACAATAATGCGCCAAACTACACACCAATTATTTAATCTCAAACTAGGGTATTCCCTGTGCTATGAGAACCAGACGACAACTAATAGAAGCATCTCCCAGCACACCCAGACCCTAGTGTTGGTTTATTTACAATATTTCGATGACTGCATGCGTCGTGCGTGCAATCGTTTTACTGTGATTGCAGAAATGAATTATTTATGTAACTCTTACTTATGTTAACTCCATGAACTACTACAGAGCGAATAGTCACCTATTATTTCATATAAAAGCAGTGTTATTTTTAAGTTAATAAATTATAGTTTTATTTCATTAGTTAGACTTTATTACCTTACTAAGTTATACACATTCGTTACAAGTGTATGTTTAATTCAATATAATATTCTATTATAATCAGACTTTCTTTTATTTTGCTTCCTGAGTCCATTTCCTACACCCAAAGAATCTAGAAAAGTGCGTTTCCTGAATCGACTCGATCGGGAATCGAACCTTTCGCGCTTGGAAGCAACGTTTAAACAACTGCGCCATTAAGGTCGTTAACAATTACAATTTTGCATAAAAATTATAATTGTCCTGAGTTTTTACTCTTTATTATAAAATAATCCACACCAGCATAAAGGCAACTATGTCTACTAACACGAATATACGAGATTATTAGTATATACATTATGTACTTACGTACATATTATTGGGTTGGGGAATAAGTTCGTAGCGTTTTTATATTTTCTTTTGTTTTACAACGATTTTTTGCTTTTGACAAAGTTCATTCGATAGAACTCTTTCTGCTCTACGAAACTGTACGAAATCGTCTTTTTAGTAAATTAATTTTTTATAACTTTTGAGTAAAAACCAACTTTTTTGACACCTGCTTTTCTTCGCTTTTCATCGAGGCTACGAAAGGAATGCCACTGTCAACAAGGAGCACTACATAGCCCAGTTACACCGTGCGAAAGAGACTATTCATCTGAAAAGATCTCATCGACAAGGCCAAACCATACTCCTTCACGACAATGCCAGGCCTCATGTTGCACAAGTCGTCTTCCGCTTGAATGGGAGGTCCTTCAGCATCCGTTGTATTTTCCGGACCTTGCACCGATGGATTACCATTTTTTCCGCTCCCTCTCGAACCATATGAGGGGCTATATCGACAATGAAGAGGACTTTAAAAACTGGCTTAACAACTTCTTCGATACCAGACCAAGGCTGACTTATGAAAGTCAAGTAGGCAGGGTTTTAGCTGACGGAAATGTCAAAAACACTTGCATACCTAGGCAAAAGAGTGTGAATAGAATGGAATAGAATGATGAAATCTGAGAAAGCGAAATATGTAAGGAGTTTAATTCTCCATCCCCTCTGACCATACCGTTAGCGATATAGGGTAAAACTATGATAATGATATATTACAGACATTTACTTAATCATAAGATGGTTGCTGTAAGTTAGTTGTTTAAGTCTATATACCTATACTAAAAGAAAACTTGTTCAAGCAATATATGCTCCAAATGAATGATAGGTACCTCTGTAGTGTAAACATTTATTTTTTTCTAATAATAACAAAAAAGTACATACATATCCTAACGTTACTATTTACAAACTTAAAACTACACATTATCTTAAATAATAGACTTCCTCAAAATTGCTCTGTAGTTGAATTGTAGTAAAATAAATGTACTGGTCTTATACTTAGGGGCTTGATCGTTATTTTCTATACCTACATTAAAAAAATCCTTTTTCTTGTTTGTCATTGAACAGATTTTGACCCAGTTCCAATGAAGGAATATTATTCAAAAAGTTTTCTACATAAATTTGTGTAACCCTCATCCATTCTTCTTCATGAATATCGAATAGTGTGTAACTGAATTATACCTACTTAGACATGTATATTTGTCTCTACATTACCTAAACATTTACTTTCGCAAGCGCCATCAAAACACAAAACGTTGTTATTTTGCAATAATTAATAGATTTGCTATAATGTCGAATAATACATATTACAATTCTAAACTTACGCTACAGTTCTAAACTTTTGCAGCTGTTAACATTTTTTAAGTTGTTGTTGTACCTTTTGTTCCTAATAAACAATTTCAAATTCAATTTCAATTACACTATGTCATCAATTTAAACATATGCATTTTATATGATACATTTAGATGCCATAATAAATACATCGTGTGTATTTTCTTGCACGTGGCATTAGCATTTAATTCTACGTAAAGCAACTATCGTTATGTAGGTACATAGATACATTAGATCATTTTAATGTAATATAAAATGCAATAAGCAAAAATATCACGCATAATTACACACATATCTTAAAGGTGACTAATTAATATCCTATTGCTGAAATCCTGGAAATACATAATGAAAATAAAAAACCGGTCAAGTGTGAATCTGACACGCTTACATAATACATACAGATACAAATAACACAATTTGTGAGAGGAATAACTAATAAGAATAAATATAAAATAAAAAAGGACAATCTTTTGGACAAAGTATGAAGAAGGTTACTGCTGAAAACGAAATACCTAGAGATAGAATGAAAGATGAGAAAAATTTATGTAAACAAAGTCCCTAAGTTAAATATGTTAGGGGAGCTAAAAAAAAAAAAATAACATAATTTGTAGATTTTGTTTCTTTGACACTTGGTTTAGCACTCAGAAAATTAGCACTAAAATACGCGATTTTCAATGAGAAATATAATATTCTATGTAAGTAAATTACAAGAATTAAATTGTTCTATGCTGTATGTCGCGCTATAGGTGACCGCTGAATCTACCGAAATGAGACAATAATACTCTAATGAAAATATCACCGTTTTTGAGATAATAGCTTTCGTAAAATCGTCACCTTACGCCCGTTGTTCTGGCCCCATTGCTATCGATATATGTACTCGTATTTTTACTGGATATATCACTAACTCCAAAACCATTGCGAGATTTCAGAAGAGAATCATTATTTAAAAATGTTTACTGTGGAGAAGATATGTCACTGAACTTTGACCGCGAAAGGCATAATTTGGTGAAACTATAAGTAACAACATTAGAAATAAAATGTACTCATTTCGTTTTATAGATAAAACTAAATATTAACAAAATTATTAAATCTCGTCATTTAGTGGAAAATAAACTTTCGTCGAGATAGGAGAGTGCATTGGACATTTCTGTCTGCTAGCACTCTTGGCTATTTGGCTCAAAAGTCAGCGTTGGTCTTCCTTGGCTTCTACCACCACTATTTTTGCTATGTATATTTTCTTCATCAATCCTTCATCGCTCATTTTCTTTCTATGCACCCGGACTATCTGCGCGTTAATTTCTGCATTTTTACCGTTACGCTATCATCCCCCCTACCATACTTTAATTGTATAATAAATAATTGCTTATTTTGTCCGCGAGGATGACACCGCACATACTTCTGAAAAATCGTATTTTCACTGCATTCATCTTAAGGGATTGAGCTTGACGGTCATTTTGGCAGATTTGAATATATTCACGCTCGCAACTAATGCAGACAGAGCACCGTTAACTTTATTGCCAGCTTATAGATTGTCATTATTGTAATTATTGCTATGACATTAATTACAATTGGGTGCAATTGGGTATGTCTAATTGTAATAAAGTGTATATAATCCGAAAGGCCTGACTGTCGTAGAAGGATCACCTATCTTTTTCTCAGGTTGACCAGGTAACCATTAACTTAAAACAAGTTGAAAAACAAGCAAAAAAAAAATTATTTTGCAGAGTAGTAATGCCGTTGTAAAATCAACGCTGATAATTTGGGATTTTTGTAAGAAGTACACACAGATGATATTTCCGACAATATTCGATCTAACATATTTTTGTGTAATGTTATCAGACAAGGGCGACTTTTTCCAAATTCGTAATTGTAATTAAAATTTTATTTAATCAAAAAATTTCGATTAACTACAAAATACGTCTTTCATCATCTGCTAATCGAAATTAGTGAGCTGTCAAAATTAATTCAAGAAAAGTGACAAATTAGTAGACCTAATTTCGATTAAGTACTGTCAAGTCATTGTCAAATGTCAACGCAATATGTTTATTTATAGTTTAAATTTGCTTTATAGTATTTTATTTTAATTAATATGGAAGTATTCGATTTTGGTATATTTGACGACGACGATAAAGAGATTATTGAATATTCAAATAGACCCATCGTACCACGGAGTATTGGCCCGAGAACTAATTTATTCCAAACACTTACTGACAAAAAATTTATTAGAAGGCTTCATCTTTCGAAATCGACAGTTTTGCTTTTATTACAACAAATTGAACATGAACTAAAATTCAAGACAGAAAAGTCCATTGATCGCAGGACGTGTTTCGTATTTGAATTAAATACATCGGTGACTTTAGCCCAAGCGGCTTGCTTTTGGGCATGCTTGACCCCATGCATCCGTTTTCTTGCTTTCGATAATGTGCGAAAACGTTTTAAGGGCATCGAGAAGCAATTCCTGTTCTTCTTTGGTGAAATTAGGGCCGCGAGAACGTGAACTAGTGTTTAGGATATTCATTTTATCATAATTACGCAATAATACAAACGAATAAACCGACTTTTTCTGACGAATGACAATGTAGACGTAGATTTTAAATGCCACACATTCTGAACTGTGTTCCGAATTATGCAATTATTTTCAATACTGTACAAAATATTATAAGCAAAGTTTTAAATTTACATCAAAATTATAGCTTATATAAAACGGAACGTTGTTGCCAGATGTCAGAGACATTACAGAATGATTTCTAATTTTAATTTGATATCTAACTAAAAAATCGGTTTGGAGAAAGACGTCAATAATTTCAATTAGTTTAATTTGTATTAAAGAATTAATTTGAATTAGTTAGTTGCAATTAAGCTAAATTTAAACAGGATTTAGAGAAAGTCACCCTAAGTAAATCAAACCTTCACGCAAATTCCAACTTTAACACAATTTCACAAATATTAGATAATTAGAAAGCATCCAATCATTTTGATCTAAAGTAAAGTTATCTCTACTATTACACTTGCATTCAATTGCATAACGACGAAAAGCACAGGAAAATATAACGGTCAATAAATCTGTTTTATTCTGTCCCAATTTACTCATTTTTCTTAAACAGATTCTAGAAGTCAAATAAATAACTTCAATCAATCAAGTTTTTAATAATCACAGTTCGTTTCCATAGTTACCATAGATTTATACAGTATTACGGCAGTAGTAACATCGTGAGCGTTACGTTATAACGTGCGCGTTGTGCTTCACAATCTACGAAACTACGAATTGATTTAAAAAAACCATGGATTATTAAAGAAAGTAATGTGTTTTATACAATGTAAAAATTGTATTAAAGAATCGAGATTATGTAAATTTTTATTAGCGCTAATTTTAATTCAAAGTTCATGAAGTTTTATCTGTGTAGATATCAATTGAAATATTGTTGTTTAGACAAAGTGATCAGTTTTTGTTTTTGGATTTTCCACTGTAATTCAAAATGGAGCTAAAATATAGAAGATAAAGTAATAATAGGTATGTGTAATTTTTCCACGTGAATCTTACAAACTAGTTTGTATTAGATATTATATATTGTTCTATGTTGTTCAGTTATTGTTACAGATTAATTATAATTATCGTTTTTATATTACGTTGTATATAAAACAATAATGCAAGTCAAATACTTAAAGTCTAATTGTTTATGTGATTATATTTTATTTCTGTATTCGAAGTCATAGCCGCATATCTCAAATTGCAAAGAAAATTTTTAGAAGCAATAATATGCTTTTTAATATCAGTTCATATTTAAGTAATTAATGCACATTAGTCCATTTAATAAAGCAAAACTTAGGGAAGATGTCAAATCTCATTATGTACATAAATACCGAAGATAAATACCGATACAGTTTTACAGGGTATCCCCGAAAGTACCGATCGCAAATAGGATTCAAAATATCACGATATTAATGTAATTTAAAACTTCTGTCGCTCATTGTTTTCTTCGCACATAACATAAACACCAGGAAATATGTAAAATTATTTTCAATGTTACTTAGCTAGTCCATCCATCTTTCCACATTCACTAAATACACACCACATGTCCACGCCAATTTTATTCTGTTTGGTGGACTGAGACCAAATCTCCGAGTTTGAAATCTCATTACATTCGAAAGCACTCAATCCTTTTTCGAATGTTGACCATTTAGAACTCATCCAGAACGTTAGCAATTTCGTTTACTAAGTTGAGTGAAGGTTGAATATGAGCCCAGAACAGAACTAACCTACAAAATTATAAGCGGACATAACTTTACTGTTTGTAGTATAGAATAGATACATATCCATGTATAAATTTAGTTACATAAAAATGATTTCCTTGTTATAGATTTTACAAAACATGCTGATTACAAAATATATGAAATAGGACGGCTACGAAATTAAGCATATATTTTGGAGTTAAAAATGTTTCAACAATTGAATGACGCAATAATAGATACCGTAAATAACTTTCACTGGGATAACTGTGCAATTTTATTTCTTGAAATAGGACCATAGATTATTATTTATATTTTTAGTTTAATTACATACTTAATAAAACTAAACAAACAGACAACGCATAGTCTAAACCAGTGGGTCTACAGAAGTATGAAATTTTGCACAGGAGTTCCTTATATTTATAACGTAGGTGATAGTGCTCACCTTCGCTTTTTTAACTATTCATCTCCTAAGAGGGTGATAAGGATGACGTTTTTCATGGAAGTTTATCATTTTTGAAGTTAGAAACATAGAAATTGGTGTTAGTCTTCGGTTTATAAACAAAAACTAGTAGTTTCAGCGTTTTTGAAAGTTCGTCACTTATGGGGGTAAAATAAGGGACGAAATTTTGTATGTAATTTCGTCATTTGAAATTGGTGTTTAAGCTTCTATATTTAAATAAAAGTCAGTTGTTGTTAATTCGTTCTCCAAGTTCTTCATTGCCGATGGGAAATCCCGTCGGGCACATGGCTATATTATCATTTATAAATCTAAATGCATTAACCAACATATCTTACGTAATGTCAAAGTAAGACTGATGATCTAAGAACATGGTATAATTATATTTATTAATTTTATTTATTAATTATTTTTAATTTTTACAAAAATCACTATTTGAAAATGAAAATTAAAAATGAAAAATTTTTATTCAGTAGCTAGTACAATACATCTTCTACAGTATATCTTACGTCAGTCTCCTTTTAAGTATAAACAATACCTGTGCTAGGAGACTCTCTTTCTATTTAAACTCGTTTTACAAGAGTACATCTATCTATATATATAAATGGCGATGTACGTATGTATGTTTCTTATGGACTCCGAAACGGCTGGACCGATTTCGATGAAATTTTCAGAGAATCTTCAGATTGGCCTAGCGGGTGTTCCTGTAAAGTTTGGTAGCGATCGGATCAGTAGAATTATTTTTTTTGTTTTTTACGCCCAGTGAAATTAACGCCCAGTGAAACGGGCCGGGTTTGCTAGTGAGTTTATAAAAACTAGTGGTCACCCAGTGGTCGAAATTTGACCATAAACATAATATAATAAACTCTTTTTTCCCTTGACATACACTCCACAGACACGAAACAGCTAACAGCTCACAAATCACACAAAATTCACAGCTCGAAACTCATTCAGTTAATCTGTCATTAATCATTTCTTGGTAACATTTTATGAGTCCTTTTCGACAATCTCTGTTCTGTGCGTCTGTTTGACCCCTTGGTTTGACCAAGTGTGACCACAAACTATTATATGTTTGACATTGACAGTATAACTATTATGTGTGTGACATTAGCAGTATGAACGTAAACAATGAACGTTATATTTTATTTAATTTTAATGTATTTGTAACATATATCTATTACTACTATATAAATCTCTAGTGTACGTCTGTAATTACAATTTTTTTGACAAATTTTGCGATAAATATTCGTTTTATGACTCGTTGAATTTGATTCTACCATTTTTAGAATTTTTGTATGTCTGTCTGTCTATATGTCCCTTTAACTTAAGAAAATTAAATTAACCTAAGAACGGCTTGACCGATCTCGGTGAAAAGTGGTACATAGTAAAAATATGTAATCGCGCAAATGTAGACTACTTTTTTATCGAAAATCTACTCTATAGGGGTGCAAAGGGGATGAAACTTTGTATGGGAAATACTAAACCTTTGAATAGATTATGATGAAGTTGATATATATAAGATGAGTCGGGCATCAGAAAACATAGGCTAAAGGTAGGCTACTTTTTTTTATTTAAAAATCTACCCATAAGAATGTGAAAAGGGGAATGAAACTTTGTATGGGAAATGCTAACCCTCGGTAATGATAAAAGTTGGTGCGGTGATGGACCTTAAAATCTACCCTTAAGGGGATGAAAAGGAGATGAAACTTTGTATGGGAAATGCTAAACCACAGAACTGATTATGATGTGGCACGGAGATAGTTTGAAATCCAGGGAACGGATATAGGCCACTTTTTAACAAAAACTTAATTTAGGGGGTCAACTGAGGAAGCGTGCTCGTCGCGACCCCTGCCAGCCCTTTTCAGGGCTGCAATTCCTCTTCTGTGCATACCATGCGGGACAACGGCAATTATAATGTTAGGGCGTCCCCCGGAAGCGACGTACACCGGTCTGTCCCCGCTGGTGTGTGCAGAGTGCAGTTCGGCGTTGGGGACCGCCACCCAACACGCTGTGCACCTAGCGGCGGGAAGTGGAGGGAGGAGTGCAGAGTAGCTGCGTGGAATGTGAGAGGTGGGATTGAGGAGAAGATGAATGAAGTGATTGATATTATGGAAGAGAAAAGATTGGATGTGCTATGTTTGAGTGAAACCAAGCGAGGAGGCAGTGAACTTGCCGACTTGCCCGGAGGAGGCATCGCTTTGTGGTCAGGGGTACCACAAGGAGATAGGGGATGCCAAGGGGTAGGCGTTTTACTGTCCTCTCGTATGGTTAATTGTATGACTGAGTATGAATGTATAAATCCCAGACTGCTCTGGGTACGCCTCAAGATGGGGTTGACAAGAATTTTTGTTTTGGCAGTATATGCCCCAGTGTCCTCTGTCGGTTTGGCTGAACTAGAGCAGTTCTGGGAAAATGTTAGAGAAGTTCTAGCGACGGTTGAAAAGAACGAAGGAATTGTTGTGTGTGGAGACATGAATGGATGGGTCGGGACAGCTCGAACAGGATTTGAGTCTGTCCTAGGCAAATATGGAGATAAGAGAGTAAATGATGCTGGTAAGATTGTGCTAGGACTGTGTATGGAAAAGGATCTTTTTGTGGCTAATACCATGTTTGGGCACAAAAGGATCCATCAGTACACGTGGGAAAGAAAGGGTGCGAGAAGTATGATTGATTTATTCCTGGTGGATAGCAGACTTAAAAAGCAGGTAATGGACACAAGAGCGTATAGAGGAGCCGATCTCGGGACGGACCACTTTCTGGTGATAACCAGAATAAGGGGTCTGTTCGCAGCATGGCGACATCGCGTAGTGTCCAAACCTGCAGCGGTTAGCCGCATTAAAAGCTGGAAACTGCAGGATGCGACCACCAGGAATGAATATGAAAGGGTATTATCCAGTAAGCTTGATGATAGATTGAAAGTGTTGAGCGAGGATGTTGAAGAATGCTGGCAGAACCTTAGAGATAGTATGGTTGAGGCTGCGAAAGAAGTGTGTGGAATGAATAAGATTGGGAACGGCAAAAAGCGTGATGTGTGGTGGGATGATGAGGTGAAAGTGGCTGTGTATAAGAAAAAGAAAGCATGGCGAGACTACCTTGCTACTAATGACTGTGGTATGAAAAATTTGATGAAAGACAGGTATAAGCTGCAGAAAGCAGAAACGAAGGCACTAGTGAAAGAGAAGCGTGAAAGGTGTAGGGTGTTAGATGAAAACAAGATGTCGGACAACTTCGAGGAAAATTCCAAATTATTTTGGAAAGAAGTACGTAAGATCCGAAGTGGTCCGGCACCTTGCAGAATGAATAAAGTGCGTTCGAAAGAAAACAACCTGCTTACAAATAAAAAGGATGTTCTGCAGCGATGGAGTGAATACTATGGAGAACTGTATGAGAGTGGCGACTCCGTCTCTGATACTGAGAGCGATTCTAATGAATTGCCACACTCGGGCCAGGGACTGGAGGATGCCATTAGTATGAAAGAGATTGAGAAAGTGATAAGAAGTTTGAAATGTGGAAAGGCTGCGGGAATTGATGAGGTGACTGCTGAGATGATCAAGTATGGTGGTCCTAGGGTCTGGGATGCCTTCTGTGCACTCTGCAACCTTTGTTGGCAGAAGGGGGAGGTTCCAGAGGACTGGCGCACGGCAGTCATAGTACCTCTATATAAAGGGAAAGGTTCCTACCTAGACTGTGCGTGCTATAGGGCCATCAGCTTGGTCAGCTTAGCGAGTAAAGTCTATACTAAAGTATTGACTGAACGTATGAAAGGTGTTTCAGAAAGATATTTGTGGGAGGCGCAAGGTGGATTCAGGAACGGTAGGGGTTGTATGGATCAGATTTTCTCGCTTCGCGTTATCGTGGGAAGGTTTCTGGCTTTAGGTCAGAAAGTTTTCTGCGCTTTCGTGGATCTAGAGAAAGCATTCGATAGAGTAGTGCGGAAGAAATTGTGGAGTCTTCTGCCTGAATATGGCGTGGAGGGCTCCTTACTGCAGGCTGTGAGGTCATTATATCGAGACCACAGAGCCTGTGTAAGGATAGACGGTGACATGTCGCCCTGGTTTGAAGTCTGTTCTGGTGTCAGACAGGGCTGCGTGATGTCTGCCTGGCTATTCGTGCTGTATTTGGACAGTTGCCTCCAGAGACTGAAAGGTAATATGAGTGGTATGGGATGTGGTGACACAGTGGTAAACTGCCTATTGTACGCTGATGATGCTGTGCTAATAGCACCATCAGAAGCAGAGTTGCAGACACTAGTCACGTGCATGAAAGAAGATTGTGAAGTAAAAGGATTGAAAATGAATGTGAACAAAACTAAGGTTCTGGTGTTTGAAAGAGAAGCGGAACAAACGAAATGTGTGATTAGTGTAAATGGAAAATGTCTAGAACAGGTGAATGAAATTGTGTACCTGGGGAGTGCGTTTTCGAGGGATGGAAGATGTGAGTTGGATGTGGAGAGACGGGTAGCAGCTGGCAATAAAGTGAACGGTGCTCTGTCCGCATTAGTGGGTAGTGAGAATATATCTAACACTGCTAAAATGGCCATCCACAATGCGGTGTTGGTGCCAACTTTGTTGTACGGCAGTGAGGCCTGGATATGCCCGAAATCGAGTGAAAGTATGATAAATGCTGTGGAGATGCGATCTCTCAGAAATATGTGCGGTGTCACGCTTGCGGACAGGATAAGCAATGATGAGATACGCAGTATGACAGGGTTGCACAACAGTGTTATTGTAAAAATGAAGAAAGGAATGCTTAGATGGTTCGGGCACATGGAAAGAATGAGTAATGAAAGACTGACGAAGAAAATATACAGAGCGAAAGTGAGTGGTAAAAGAAGCCAAGGAAGACCAAGGCTGACTTATGAAGATCAAATAGCCAGAGTGTTAGCAGACGGAAATGTCAAAAGCACTCGCATACCTAGGCGAAAATGTGTGAGGAGAATGATGAGATTTGAGGAAGCGAAAGAGGTGTGTAAGGACCGCGACTCCTGGCGCTCCGTCCTCTCTGACTACCCCGTTGGGGATACAGCGTGAAGTTATGTTATGTTATGTTATGTTATGTTTAACAAAAACCTAGCCCTAAGCCGGTATGTGCCAGGAGGAAGACATAGGCTACACGTAAACTTTTTTCTAAAATAATCTTTATACATATGTTACATGTAATCTAATCCGGGAGACCCACTAAAAAATTTTCCGCGCAGACGAAGTCGCGGACATAGCTAGTTTCATATAAATTTCAGCTTTCTGCACTCCTTCTCCATTTAAACTACTATGCCAAACTATGCCAAATCTCACACTCATCCATGTGCTTAAAAAGGGGTATGAAGTTTTATCTTCACGATAAATACGATAATATAGAGTCCTAAAAACCATGCAAAAATTCAAAAACGTAGAATAAGAAATTATTTCAAATGTGTTATTCAAATACCATTTCCTTTTTGTGTTACAGAACAAAACATTTCTAGTCTATCGAATATATTGGCACTGACCCATGCCATTTCATTGAATCGCAACATTTATTTCTCGGCGATACACATAATATTATATTATTATAGATATAGTACTAACCTTCAACTGCTGAGTCTCACCTACTTCTTTCTTCGAATTAAAGAGAGACACTTCACAGTTATATGAATTTTCCCACAGGTCACCAATGAAACACAATCGCAAAACGATACGTCGTCGCCGCTGCTGTTGAATTAGTTACTGTGACAAATTCGCAGTCGTCTATTACAGACTGGATACTAGCTATAATTACAGTAATTATTATGAAAATTACATTATTCGTAATCTAACAGTTTAATTTGCTAATGATTATCATAACGCTACAATTGTCGTATTGTACTTAATTGTAATTATAAAATCATAATACTTATTATTGATTTACCTACTAACGTTAAATTTGAAGTGCATTTAGCAGGTAAGCAGATTATGATTCAAACTTTCACATAATGTGGGCGAATCTTAGTGGCGAATCACTTGTTCTCGGTTCTATGATAGAACTTCCATCCTCTTACCAAACTATACCACAGCGTCTCGTTAATGATACATTATTACGTATAGTAATAAATACCTAATAACTGTCTGAACGTGTAATTTCTGTCGACAAGCTTTCTGATGAACCTTAGACACACTAAACACCCATTTACCACATCTTTGTATCCACTTGCTTGAATCCTCTCCGTTCCTCTTCACATGTTTCCTGGTTTTACATGGGTTACATTTTTTGCGTATGACGACGCAAAAGTAAACTTGATTTATGAAGTGGTTTTTGAGGCTTAGTACCAATATTTTTTCTTGAAATTTTTTTATTGAAAATACATAAATACGATGTACACACAATACGTACAATGTACATACATAACACTGTTTTCCATGCGTGAACAGAGTATTAAGATTCAACAAAATCATATCTTCACGTCACTTTTAGCTACTTGTTTTGATAGGACTAGCAGTTATTGATGTCAAAGTTGAACCAAATAGTAACTTGTTGCCTGTGCTTAAGGTTGATAAAACTTTCAAAAAATTATGCAGAATGTTTCAACCTTTTCGATGCGCAAAACGCTTTAACACATTTAACACGAAGAGGTAACGTTTCACCTACAGCAAAGCACGTAATATGTAAAGACTAGACCACCAATAAAACCACGCATTGTATTAACAGCTTCTATCTCAACTCAATCAATAGGAATCAATATTATAAAATAAATTAAATAAAAAATACTTATCAAAGTTTTTATTTTAGTCGTAGTACCAATTTTGGACTTCATTAATATAAGTAAGTTTATTCTTTCGCTCAGTCATATATTATGGTTGATTTTACTAGATAGAATTGGGCGCACGTCATTTTAGAAATATAATGATAAATCAATAACGAGCTCTACCGATAACTTATTTCGTTTGTCCATCCATTGAGCCATGATCAATGAAAATATTATTTCTACATTTGAGTTGTGAGCATGAATTACAAATTTACATATAGCGGCGACTTCTGCTCAAAATACTACGTCTCCACAAAATTTCAGCCACTTTTCTTTCATACTCATCCTTATTATTGTTATATTATTTCTATTTTAATAATCATTTAAATAAAAGTAATGTAACATCTCGCATACCTAGGCGAAAATGTGTGAGGAGAATAATGAGATTTGAGGAAGCGAAAAAAGTATGTAAGGACCGCGACGCTTGGCGCTCCGTCCTCTCTGACTACCCCTCTAGGGATACGTCGTGAAGATATGTATGTATGCATGTAATCATTTAAGTTAATAAACTGTTTAAAATACTCTCAATGTTTCCCATATCTATTTGTTTTGTTTAAAAATACGTAACAATTAGTTTAATATCTTCCCATTTAGGAACTCAGTTTAGAGACATCCAATCGAAAGCATTGAATTATTGAACTGATTGTGACCATTTCTAAATTGGCATTTTTCATTGTAGCTATACTGAAGAAATCTGTTGCTTATTTTTTGAAAATTTCTACTTTGTTATTGTTTTTAAAATAACACTTTAAGCCATTCAAAGTATACTTCGTCACTATTCCAATTAAATTAAACATTTCCACCATAATTTTTGCTTCGTCTCTAGTAATATAAATTTCACTTCAAGTATAATCACGCCTTCGCATCCGCTGACTAGCCGCGCTGCCACTCTTTTCTCTATTTTCGTATTTTGTGAAAATCATCAAAATACGGGACAAATATGGAGACAGAAATCGGGAAGGCGATGATCAAAAATGGTGACCGTTTATACAGGACGTTTGGCAACTACGGCAACCGTATCTATACCAGTACCTTGTAATAATAATAAGCTCTATACCTCTGCCGACTGTCACTTTACGCATATTTGAGCAGGATTATAAGCAGTTGGATTCTGTATTTTTTCCTCTCCTCTATCAGAACGAAAGCAATTACCTTGAATAGCCAACTGTAAATGATTATAATACTCGTGTGTTACAGATGTTTATTTTTACTGTATTGATAGTATATTCCATATTTCACTACTAAGTATTGTATTTGATCGTATGTGACATGTGGAACAGATTATTACAATTTCTTACGCAACCGTGATCAGTTTGATTAGAACAATTATTATTGTAACGACCAGTTTTGTCTCACAGAATGAAGACGCGAAAAGTTATTAATGTTTCACTTCTGTTCGAAAAGTTTTTTTGATGTGAAACATCTTATGTGGCAGGCCAGGCCAGGTGTACGCATGGCGACGTGGCGACGCGTTGCCACGCACTTATACTGAGTTAGTTTACCTATAGCGTATGCAGTGTCGTTATTCACTTCGGAACACGTTGCCTGTATTTTTTAAATAAAGAATATTTCTTTCTTTAAAAAAAATCTAAATATTTTGTTTTTGATTATGCCATATTTTTTGAGTCATTTTTGATACCATATTTATTTCCTTTAATAAACCATCCTTTCATGCTTATTTTCTTTACAAAATAGTTTCAATGATTCACAACTGCCAGGCGTCCTGCTACAGCTCATTTTTTTAGTGTTCTGTATTTCGATCGGTAAATACGGAACCCTTATTGGATTACTTTCATGTCCGTCTGTCTACCCAACTACGAAAACCTCTTTTTCTCAAGAACGAGTATATGTATCAAGTTAAAATTTATGTCAAGTATTACGGATCCCTTGGCGGTGTAAAAACCCGAAGATTTCAAGTCAATACATTCAAAAGATAAGGCCCTTTATGTCACATATTTTGATATTCGCGAAACCATTTAACAAAACTTATGGAGTACTTACTTCTCGTTGACCTAGAATGATGAAATTTAACAAGAAGCAAGATTTAATAAGTAAAGGAAGCAATAAAGATTTAATAAGTAAATAAGCAAAAAATTACGTTCACTAATCTTTCAATTTAATGTGAAACTGCATATGAAGTGTGTGGCGTCTGTGATGCGGCGTACAGAGACGCCAAAGCATCAGGGGCACTACGAGGCGCCTTATATGAAGCACAGTACAAGTTATGAAGCGAGGCGTCCTTTGGACTTAAGGAAATGCGAACGTAAATTATTGATAACAAAAATTTATTTAAACGCTAACATTAATTGTAATCGATTACATAACTGTAGAAAAAAAATGTTTGTGTTTGTCCTAAAATTTATTTTATGGATTTTCTATTCATTATGATCGAAAACATTGGAAAAATACCCATATTCTACATAAATTTTGCTTTAATGGTAGTTCAGATAATAATACATTAATAACATAGTCAATAGCTCTAGTACATTCATAAATACAGCGAAAAACTAAAGGGGTCGTAACTTTCACACAGCGTCTACAGATGTCACTTAAGTGATAAACAACAATTATCTGTTTTATAGAAAACTTAAGGAGGTTAAACGTCGCCTAGAAAGTGTAAATATGACGCTGATGCATTTCGTTATACATGTGGTGGTATATTTATTAAAAGTATGAGATATAAAATTTTAGTTAAATGCATATTAAAAGCTTTGTGAACCCTACGAAGCTTATTTCAACTGGCCTGTTCGGAATCTAGACAAACCAGGGAGTCCACATGTTGCTTGCAATAATAGCAAAAGATGTTTAGAAGGTAAACAATTTTTAGTAAAAAAAGTTTATTTATAATGTAAATAAATGTTTGTAGTATGTTTCTTATCTTCATTTATTTCAGGTTGATATCGAGGTGAGAAATGAAGTATGAAATTCGCAGTACCAAGAATTTGGCCAGAGCTAATAGACCACGTTGATGTCTGTTATTTTTGCGTTGTTAATCCTGCTAACAGATGTAAAGGCAAAAATGCGAAACCATCGAATAACCTGACCTTGCTTCATCTTCTGCTCCAATCTCACATAGCCCACAGTTTCCAGTACCTGAACCTCTTAAAAACTTTCCCAATCAAGCTCATCTCAGAGTTCAAATAAAAATATTGAAGATGAAGAATTTGTACTGTCACAGAAACCACCAAAGCCCCATTTTCTAATCGCAGAAGACTTTAATGACTTAATAAGAGATTAAAATTTGACAAAGAGTAAGGAAGAGCTTTTGGGATCTCGTTTGAAGCGATGGAATTTGCTTATTGATGTCAAAATAACAGATCATCGAAGTCGGCATGAGACATTTGCTACATTTATCACCAAAGAAGATGGCGTTTGTTATTGTAACGACATAAGAGGTTTGTTTGAAGCAATTAGGATGCCTTATGTTCTCAGTGAGTTTATTTATTGACAACTGAATGATAAGCTCCAACGCCGTTTTATTATTTAACGCAAATAAATTTCCGTCTCTTCCAGTCGCTAATTCTCTATATCTAAAGGAAAACTATGAAAGTGTCACAATTTTACTCGAAGCTTTGAAATATCAACAGTTTAAGGATGTTTCATATTTCCCTTTCATATTCCCTTTTATATTTATTCTTGGTGGTCGCTTCTTGAAATTAATTGCATGTTTGTAATAAATGACAAACACGTAATAATCCGTATTGTTATCCATAATGTAAAGATAGCGGAAAGGGAGGACACGTAGACAAAAATAGTCGTCTAATTATTCATAAAGAATGTCTCCTTTTTTGTAATAATTATTGAATACGATTATCTGCCGTTTTTTGCTTTATATGTATATAGTGTACATGAACAGTTACATTTATTCAAATTATGATATAGTACGGCGTAAAACTTAGGTCTCGACTCTTGAGTCTTGATACCAGTTGAGCAACTTTACTATATCATAACTTTAAAAAGATAGAATGATTAAAAATAAAAGAACGATGTGTGTGTGTAATAGACGATACCTAATATAGAAATTGAATGACAATATTTTTAGAATAAACTATAAAAAGTTATTAAAAGTGCAATATAATATAAGTCATATTATCTTCGTTTTATTAAACATCACATATAAATCAAAATTTAATAACTATTGTACTATCATGATTGTAAATATTCTAAAAACACCGATTATACTTTATCAAAATCTATATATTTTTTTTGTAAACAAATTGTTTCTTACAAAAATTACTGAAATGAGATTTGGTTTTAACTATTGAAATTAACTAAGTAGATAAGTATCATCATTAAAGAGATTAATTACAAGAACAATGGAAAGTGAAAAAGAATTTTTCAATAAACAGAAAGCTACTTCGTCCGCGTGAAAAATTTTTTCGTGAATTCTCCAAGTAATCGGGAATCCGGGATACTCTTATTGTTAAAGGTCTTGATAAAAGTTATTTCCTATCGCGGAGCATCCGTCATACTGGATTTATGATGACGTCACATTTATAGAACCCATGTCCTGCGTATTCCATTCCATTAAATACCCATATTGTCGGCAGTCTTGAAAAAATTACTTCTTATTATGGAACATCCGCCATATTGGATTTATGATGACGACACATATACGGAAACCTTCTCTTGCATATTCCATATCATTTGATACCCATATTGTTAATGATGAACAAAAAAGTTATTTCCTATTATGGAACATCCGCCATATTGGATTTATGATGACGTCACATGTACAGGAAACTTCTGTTTATCACATTTTATATGATACCCATATTGTTGGGGATCTTGATAAAAGTTACTTCCTATCGCCAGGAGTATCCGCCATACTGGATTTAGGATGACGTCACATAAAAAAACAACATTAAAAAAAAAAAGTAGCCTACGTTTGTTTTTGGGCACATACTACCCCTGTATCAAATTTCATTATAATCGGTTCAGCGGTTGTAGCATTTTCCATATAAAATTTCATCCCCTTTTCACCCCTTTAGGGATAGATTTTTGAAAAAAAGTAGCCTACATCCATCCCCTAGTGTCAAACTATCGCCATGCCAAACTTTGTCAAAATCGGTCCGGCCGTTTAGCCGCGAAAACGTACCCAACAAACTTTCGCATTTATTACATTATGGATGGATAGTATGGATGTCTATTTTTTTGTATGTTTGTCCTCTATGCGTTCCTAAACCATTTATCCGATTGTGGTGAAACTTTGGTGATTGTTCAGCCCGCCCGCAATGGGTTTCTGAATTATTTAATTTCTGAATTATTTAATTACTAAATTAATTAATTCAGTAAATAAAAGACTACAAGAACAAAGTCGCAGGCAACAGCTAGTTCTACACAAAATTGGAAATGAAACATTACATAAGTACAAAATGTTATCAAAATCGTTTCAGCTGTTATAGAAAAATTATGTTATGCTAGGTCACTTAGCATGTAACTGAATATATCGTACATCTCAAAAAGTGCACAACACACCTTACTTGAAAAGTTAGAGGGCTTTTACGACTTAATTTTTTTTAACAACTTTTACGAACTGCATATCTCATCAAGTATTGGACTTATATAGAAATTCACTTTGAAACCTCTACACATTAGCTTTAAAGACTATCTAAAGATATCTCACACGCTTGCGTGCACTAGAGTATTTTTTCATCCCTCAGTTACACGTGTGAAACCATCCCCAATTTTATTTTATTTTTCGTAGTTTGTATTACATAGCGGTTAATATAACACTCCTCTCTATCAAATTTCATCTATGCAATATCAATAGTCTCCGAGTAAAATTACTGTGACATTCGGACAGACAGACGGACAGATGAGCAGGACGAAATAATAAAAGTTCCGTTTTTGTCATTTGTTTACGAAACCCTAAAAATAAATAAAAATTCATAGAATTGAAAATCTATTAAACTATTATTTCAGTCATAGGTTATTTTTATATATGCATATGTAGAGCATGATTAGAGTTAAATAAGGAAGATTTTTAAGACAGGCAGCTTTTTTTTAAAAAGCTATCTCTATATCTATTGTCAAAAGAAACAACGTTTTACTTTCATCTGTCCTAAAAATCGAATTAAAAAGTACAGGTTACGGTGAATGTTTAGCAGTTTAAATAAAACCTTTGAATTTGCCGTGAAATAGACTGTTTTATCGACTCGACAAAATCAGCGAATTGAAGTTTCTATTGGTGTCC
Organism: Zeuzera pyrina; assembly: GCA_907165235.1. Taxonomy (NCBI): domain Eukaryota; kingdom Metazoa; phylum Arthropoda; class Insecta; order Lepidoptera; family Cossidae; genus Zeuzera; species Zeuzera pyrina. The sequence goes on along the minus strand of OU015625.1, from coordinate 16,590,846 downwards.
TTGTCATTTCTAAATTCAAAATTGAATAATAAACGTACGGGATACCAATCGGTAATCTTCGTGTTCCGAACTAACAAGAATGACGATAATCGAAGAGCGACATGTGCCAAAGAACAGTAAATAAAAATTAGCAGCAATTTATGGATGCGTCGTCAAACTTGGAACCCTTATGATTTGGTCGTAGGTCACGAATAAAAATTTTTAACTCACTTCATAATTTTTGTTAATTGTTTTAAGTTAATTGGATGGAATAGACAAATGCTAAGAAAAATTTACTAGGTGGTCGGGATACCGATAGCCAATTAAAATATTACAGACAAACACAAATGATGAGAAAATAAGTTGTTAGCGAGTGTGATTATTTTATGACGGATTATGTAATTTAGTACCGATTTATGATAAGATAATAAATAAAACTAATACAGCGTCACAATATAAACTTTTAAACTTTCGTGTTGCATTATAAAATATTTGCGCTATATATTTTATATTTGCGGAAATTAACGCGATTAACGTTTGACTTTCATTTGACCGATTTGCATCGGCCGTGATCTCAAGTCAACTGTCGCAGCAAGCTTCACTCTGTGTCCGAGGCAGATGCTATTTCATCTACCCCCAATATTTGTAAATAATTATTAGGGTTCCTACACACAACACTCACGGTGTCCACACACTTAACCGTATGTGAAATTATCCTACCTACTATTCTTGCAATGGAAAGAAAGAAGTCCAATTCGATTGGGATTTATAGTTGCAATGGCTCACGTAAGCAACAAGAAGTCATTGTTAAACTACTCAAAAAAACCAGAGAATATTTTTACATACATAGGCATTCGAATTATTATTTTTCAGGAACTAGATCAAAACTAATTCTTACTATATGTTATAAATTCGAACGTTTGTTTGTCCTTCTTTCACATCCTTTCACCGTAAGAAAGTAAGTGATTCCCACGGGAAACTCGAGTTCATGCGGACGAAGTTAAAAATAAGTTATTCAAAGTTTTTCATTCGAAAATACTCAAAATCCCAATACACGAAACCATACACGTATAAATCGTTCGCACCGGCCTACCGACACACATTCGACTTTTATTCGTCAAGTACTGAAAATCCAATATTAAAATTAGAAAGAGTTTTTACTGCAAATTTTAAAATTAAATAGGTAGAAGTACAGGAACCAAAGAATATTCTCCTCAAAGGAAACCGCAACACAAAAAAGTACGACATATCAATCATATGTCTGTAAAACTTTAAGGAAAAATTATTTTTATTTATTTCATTTGGAAATGCCTTCTGCAATTTCTACTGAGGACCATTACTGAATTATTACTTTGCACCAACAAGGGCGAAGTATTAGTGCCATATCGAGAGAATTATTCATATCGGTAGACTCATAATAATGTCACTAATATATCAACGCATTGTTAAGCTGTATATTTTTTTTTCAAAACTATTTACTTTATTTTATTAGCGAAATACAGTAAGCTTATGGATCAGAAGGTATGCGGAAGAAGGCAACGTGCTAGATCATCGTCAAGAAAATCGTGGCATTGCGGCGTTATCAAATGAACAACGCTTGGAAATGTTACAAGCTTACGAAATAGATGGATTTATACATACTAGACATGTTGCGGAGCGTTTCAATGTGCATACTAAAACTATAAGAAATCATTTACATTCATTGACTTTATGACAGATATCCTGCTTACAAAGTAGATCTAACCGAAGCTCATAAAATTGCACGTGTTAATTTTGCACGGCAATATTTGAATTTTGACTAGTTGTTACAATTTTTTCGGATGAAAAAATCTTTAAATCGAGTGATCACGGTCGACTGAATCTATGGCGGTATGACGCTGCCAAGAAAAAAACATTATACGTAATAAAGAGTCGGGCCGCATCTCGTGTAACTTTTGAGGCTGGATGACTTTCGATGGAGTGGAAGAACTCGTTGAGCTACCTCCTAGAGCAAATGCTATCAATTATGTGAACATGTTGGAAGAGAGTATGCTGCCCTCTTTGCGAGTTGTGTATCCACAACAAGAAATGCCCATGGTGTTCTACGTGCACGATAACAGTAGAATACACATTTCAAGGGTAACCAATGCCTGGTTCCTCCAACACCCTGATATTACGGCGATTCCATGGCCAGCTAAATCGTCTGATCTTAACCCCACAGAAAGTTTATGGGGTTTAATGGTGCAGACATGGGACCACCGTAATAAAAAGAGAACGGAGGATCTCGTGCAACATTGGAGAGACATATGAGAAAATTTGCGAGGGACCAACATTTGCACTCGCTTAGGCAAGTCTATGCGTACGCGACTCCAAGTTGTTATTGATAACAACGTTGCATACAGTCGATATTGATTGCAAATGTCAGTCGTTCCTATATTTTCTCATATGCAAGCAACATTTAACTTGTGGAATGACCTTCCTTTTCATGTCCGTCATTCTAAGTCACTGGCCATCGTGCAAAATTCCTAAGTTGTTAAAATATATTGGACGTTTTCCTGCCGCAAAGGAAAAAGAATTAAAGTTTTTGCTTTTTGAATGTTACGCGCATTCGATGGAATGCATGCATTCATTTTCTCTTTAGGAGTTCATTTAAAATAAGAGTTTCGTTTCGATGAACTTCGACTGCATTACTATCGATAGCAGTTATTATTTTGGTTGATAAAGTTGTTTTTTTTTTTTTACCCTTATTTTTATTTTTGTGATATTTAAATAAATGATCGGAAATTAACCAAATTGAGTTTCTTTAATTTCTTATTATTTTTAGTTATGTCGTGCATGACTTAGAAATAATTATGAAAGTAGCCTTATTTATTTATTTTTGCATACATGAGAAAGCACTCGTTCAAGATTGGACCTTGAAACGAATACAAATTTGAATTTCAAAATTTGAGTTGGCATCTCATCGTCCGCAATTCGTGTCTTTCTATTCGTCATCAATCGTGTTATCTCGTAATTTATAATACGGCCATTTAAAGTGACGGCCAACCTGCTGAACATTCCCTTTCCGCAATTGTACTTCTATTACTAATTATATAACTAGAGTGCAGATTATTTTTTCAAAATGTAGACAACAATATAATAAGTGCTTTTTGTAAGCTTAGGTAAAAATTTTTGACACTAAATTTTCCGACTGTACAAAATTATATACAAAACATTATGAAGCTCTAATATTCACAAATAAATTAGACCTAAAAGTAAATTGGGTGGATACTGGAACGAAATAAAAATATCAGCATAGCCTTTTCGAGTACTGAACCTAATCGTTTTGTAATAATTATGAAACCCAAGAATAATTCATATTAACGAAACATTATCAATAACAACCTTAACCTCTATGTTCTTTTGTTTATGCTTTATCAATTTAAATACAATAAGTATATGAAATGAGCTGACAGAAAATATTAACAAAAGCTTGTTCAAAATATGCTAATTTAATTGACGAGTTTAAATCTTTACTTTAAATATCTAAATACGCAGTGATCACAACTTTAACAAATAAAACATTTTTGTAAATAAAAAATCTTGAAAATCAAACTAATAATGACATAGGTATTATATATGTCTACATTATTATAATTCGCCGAAGCGTAAGTAAATCATTGAAATTGTTATTCGTCGAATTCCTCAGGATACAAAAAATATCTGATGGAATTTATTAATATAGTAGCGCAAAATATTTGAAGCCACTGCTAGCTCAAAAGTACAGAATAGATAATTTTATTAGTTATGTTACAAAACTGCGTAAAACCATATCTGTAATAAATTAAGGGATGCATTTAATGGCACTTCAAAATTAGTGAAAATATAGACAAAATTACTATGAATTGATAGTAAAAAATATAATGTTATACAATAAAATTTTACTTCTTCATTAGAAAGACATTAGTTTCAAAAAAGTTTTAGACGCTATGAAATAATTATTGCCAATAAAAAGAAATAAATAATCATTTGAAATAATAGATTGTGCTATGAAAAATATCGTTTTTTATAAACTAAATAAATAAACATGTCAAACTGTCATCCTGACAATGCCGATACATCCGGCGCAGTGAATGGAGTTGATGCATTGCGCGACGTCTTTTCCTAACTCCTGGACATAACTCGGAAATACATCATAGTAGCGGTACGCTATGATGGCTACTTTAACGTTTGTAACGTTTGTTTCGTATAAATTAATAATTACGTTTGAAGGAGTAAATTGCTGTTCTTTATTGTCAATAGTTAGTCATAGATTTTATCGAATATATAATTTTAGGACACAAAATTAATTTATTACTTTGATTTCTAAACTTATATAGTCTAACTATATAATATGGTCCCGGGAACAAATCTTTTCACGTTTTTACTAACAAAAAAATAGCGCCATTTGACAGAATCCTTAATGGACTAAGTCCATTATATAAATTAATGGATGGCTATTATTATTGCAATTATATTATACATATAAGTTATAAGATTATAATTATTAGTGTACTTATTTACCACACAACTCGGCATTTATGTTTTTCAACATTCGAAATTTAAAAAAATGAAATCTAATGCGATCGTCATATATATTAGGATCGCTGGCCAATACAACTACTACCTTTGACTAACTCGCGTAAATGCTTAATGCAACACGTAGCAGTTTCGGCTTGACGTAGCTTCGAAAAGAACAAACTGTGAGTGCACTGCGATTGTGATATAGGCTCCTGGCTTTGGATTTCGAATATTGATACTGCATTACTGTTGACCCTTGCTTGTTAATTTGGACTGTGTTTACGCCTTTTATTGTGGATTTCGTCGATATGGCCGAACGTACCCAGAGAACTGTTTTAAACAGACACGTGAGTTCCTTATACGACTTCGTAACTATTTCGAACGTGGGTCTCTAAATCGAGAGCCTTTTACCTATAACGTCAGTGGTTGATGATGCGCTTAATATTTGGACAACGAACTGTTAGACGAATAACCAGAAAAATATGGCGAGACTGGCACAGAACAAAATAAACTTCGCACACCAAAAAAGAAAAAATGATAAAAACCAGTCGTAGGCGTCGATAGCTTTCATGCCGATGGCATCCGAAAACATATGTACAGCTACTATTTACGGAAGGAGTTTCCAACGAGAAAAAGGTTAGTGCAATCACTGAAAGAAGCTGGATTATTCTCCAGTGGAGAAAGTTCGTTAATGATAATTTTGAAAACCGTTGAATTTCGATATAAACAGTGTAACAAACACAAAATATTGATGGAAAGATTCAAGGTCGTGATGGCAAGGTATACTTTTTTACGGTAAGTGATTTCACTTCAATTTAAAATTGGAAAAATATTGTGTTTTTGGATGAGACATGGCTTAATGCTAACCATACTTTAAGCCCTTCTTGGACCGATGACACTGCAGCATCTATGTCTAAAGTGCCTATTGGAAAAAAATGACGGCTTATAATTTGTTACGCTGGAACCATCAACGGGTTTGTCGAAGGTTTTCTCATGGCTTTTGCGTCAAAAACCACTGGAGGAGACTGACATGAAGACATGAATCGAGAAAAGTTTACTAAATGGTTTACCTCAATGTTGTATAACCTCCCTGAACCATCTATTATAATTATGAACAATGCCCCATACCACTCGATGCAAATTGATGAACCACCTGCCCAATCGCAAAAGAAAGCTGACAACTAAGATCCGATAAGTCATTGACGAAATATCTTTAGAACATGGGCACAGAGTTATACGGTTACCGCCTTACCATTGTGAATACAATGCAATTGAGTTGGTGTGAGCTCAAATTAAGGGATAGGCTGCAAGAAGCAATACAGACCCCCATTTACCACAACAAAAATGCTAAAAATTTTAGAAGAATCTTGTGAACATGTGACTAAAGGAGACTGCAAAATGGTTGTGAATAGAACTGTTAAATTATTAAGGGAAGATTATGAAAGAGATGTGAATACAGATAATATTTTAGAAAATGAACGACAGTGAAAATAGCAGTATGGACGAATCTGATTAAATATGACTTTTTTTTCTGTCTCTTTCTGTACGAGTTTGTTTCTTGTGTGCATATTCATTTTCATTCCAATATTCACTTCACTCAAATTTATTAAGTAAACATTTATATTTTCGTTTTATGAAAACTTTTTAATCACCTACTACTTGCAATACTAGTACTAGTTATAAATCCAAAAACTTATAGATGCGACTCGCATTTAATTACATTTTTTTCGATAAAAAATTGACATTTCACGTCACTATTGTAATGTGTCAAAACAGCCATCATAGCGTGCCGCTACTATAGTATCAAATATATAAGATTGTTATATATACATATACCAACATCAAAAGATGAAAAGGGATGGAGGATTTTAGAGATGTAACTAGATTAAATTTCACGACTTCATGTATCCCTTTAGAGTCAGGTTTCAATACCGCTCTTGGAAATAACTCAGAAATATAAATATTATATTTCTGAGTTAATAAATTTAATCTTATGTATAAAGGGATGTAGATACTTGTGGTTAAAAAATTCAAGATTGATCTCTTTGGGAGGCGAAGCAGGTATAAACATGACTTTACAACAGCAATGTATTTTTAAAAATTGTAAATACGAATTTTGTTTACTCGTAAAGACTCATACTACAACAGGGAGTTAACCGCTATAAAAACCGAAATAAACAATTATTTGAAATTTATTAGCGATGCCCGACGCATTTCTTAATTTGTTAATTCCATATGTTTCAAAGGCCAGATTATAGTTAATAATTTTATCTAAGAGACTGTACCAATATATCGTAAATGAATAATGATATTTAAGGTAACAAAGAAAGTAATTTCATTCAAATGTCAGATGCAAAGGTAATAACTCGTAATCCGTTAAATAAATAAATCAATTAAATAATAACTCGTTAATCCGTTAATCGTTAAATAACAAAGTTAACAATTTGCATAACGGATTAAATTTTAAGTTAATTTCAAAAAATGTTAACGCTCTTGGTTAACTTCCGTTAAACTGAACTTCCGTTAACTTTAGTCCGTTATATCGGTTGTTTGTTGACATGTTGTTTTTTTTTGTTTGAATCATGCGCCACGCCACACTCATCGTTCGGCGAGTCGAATGGTGAAATTTAAAATTAAACATTTAAAACTGTTATACTATGCATTGCGTGGGTGTGAGCAAGAACACTAGAGCTGTTATGGAGTTGTTGAGAATGTTTATGAGAGGCGACATGCACCTAATGCAAAATAATGATCAATAATAGCTATTTATTCATACTACTTTATTCCTTATATTATCAGACAGAATACCGAGAAATACAACTCATACGTTGAAAATCAACTGCAAAGCTTAGAACATATGAGATCTCTGCCAATGGACGACCTAAATTAGCACCTAACAAAAGTAATGACCGAAGCATTGAATAATAATAATAATAATATAATATTAATTATACTCGGACATTTCACACAGCGCCATCTGGTCCCAAAGTAAGCAGCACAGCGCTTGTGTTATGGGCACTAGACAACTGATATACTACTTATATACTTTTTCCTTTGTAAATAAATACATATTATATTGGGTCCTTACATATGAAATTAGCGTTTTGTCGTACTGACCACTTTGATCTGAAATATCTCCTCTTTGGTTCAGAATTCCAAATTCAAATTTATAAATTCATTTAGCTGGTACATTTGAGTTTTGAAAACAGTCATTCATTTGTTTTTTCACCATAATTTTTTTCTTTGGCGTCGCTTATTACCACACAATGGAAAACATGAAATATCGGTATATTTACGAGTACGAGTTCTACCGTGGCACCAGTGCTGCAGAAACAGCTCGAAGGATTAATGATGTGTACGGCGCTTGTGTCGCAAAAGAAAGCACGGTACGTTTTTGGTTTCAACGTTTTCGTTCTAGAAATTTCGACCTACAGAATCAACCCCGTGGACGGCCGGAGACCAAAGTAGAAAATGAAGAATTAAAGGCTATTGTGGAAGCGGATCCATCACAAAACACTTCAGAGATAGCTGCAGGCTTCGGGGTAAGTGACAAAACTGTATTAATCCACTTGAAGCAAATCGGGAAAGTAAAAAAACTTGAACAATGGGTACCTCATGAATTGAGTGAATCGAACTTGCAAACACGCGTCGACTGCTGTGTTACTTTGCTCAACCGACACAATAATGAAGGGATTTTAAATGGAATCATTACTTGTGATGAAAAGTTGATACTGTACGATAATCGGAAGCGCTCGTTGCAATGGCTGAACCCTGGAGACCCAGCCAAATCCTGCCCTAAACGAAAATTGACTCAGAAAAAGTTACTTGTGTGTGTTTGGTGGACTAGCGCCGGTGTCGTTCACTACAACTTTCTAAAATCTGGCCAAACGATTACGGCAGATATCTATTGTCAGCAACTGCAAACCATGAAGGAAGAACTAGCTGCTAAACAACGGAGATTGGTCAATCGCTTTAGGCCACTGCTGCTTCACGACAACGCAAGACCACACACTGCACAACAAACAACCACTAAGTTAGATGAGCTAAAATTGGAATGTCTGTGACATCCACCGTACTCCCCGGACCTTGCTCCAACAGATTACCATTTTTTCCGGAATTTGGACAACTTCTTACAAGGAAAAAAATTCAACTCCGATGCGGCAGTCCAAACCGCCTTCAAAGAGTTTATTGATTCTCGCCCCCATGGTTTTTTTAGTAAAGGGATCAATGGACTACCTATGAGATGGCAAAAGTGCATAGATAACAACGGTGCATACTTTGATTTATTAAATATATTTTACAAAAAAAAAATTGACTTTATATTCCTCTCGTACAAAACGCCAATTTCATATGTAAGGACCCAATATATATACACCCAGACTCGGGGCGGAAATCGAACCTGCAACCCCCGTTTACTTTCCGATGCATTTAGCCGTTGCGCCACGGACGTCGTTAGTGAATAGGGCGACACCTGCCGATATAAATTTCAAGTACAATAAATTAACAGATGACACACCTGAACTCCGGTACTCCGGAATACCGGACTCTATTTAATGATATTCGCCAAAAGCTGAAAGAGGAATTGCAATAATACCAGGAAGACAGAATTTCAAAGGCAATCGAAATGAACCAGAAATGTGTGTAGAATTATACGGTAGTAAGGCGATTTTCCTGTAATTCGACTAAAAAAAGCGATATTTCATCACGAATACGAGAGCATCTGTTCAAGTAGCGAAAAATCTTTACGAGACACTGTACGAAAAATAATATTCTCTGGATCGCAGAACGAGAGAGATGCAGGCCACCTGGTTTGATTGTCGGTCCTGAGGAAATTCCTGACGTGTCTGTAGAAAAAATACAGCTAGCGCTGAGCCAAATAATAATAGAACATCTCCAGACCAAGATAACATCATACTCGAGATGTTGAAGCTAGGGTCAGAGTCGTTATAGAGAGTTCTAGCACTGCTGTTTACAAACTGCATATTATAAACCGCAAGATACCTGAGGCTTGACACAACGCAGTGATAATCCTGCTCCACAAGAAAGAGGACATTCGAAAACTGCATAAGTATCGCCCTATTAGTCTCTTGTCCCATATTTGTAAATTATTTACCAGAGTTATTTTAAATAGACTGGCTAATAAACTCAACGATTACCAGCCTGAGGAAGCAGGCTGGTGTCCGATTTGAAACGTTGAACGCACTGATCGAAAAGTGCCTTTAATACCGAAAGCAATCATCATCACCTTCGTTAAATGTAAGAGGGCGTTTGACTCGGTAGAGGCTTGGCACCAGAGTGACGCTTGACTGAGCAAGCACCTCTCTGGTGCCAAGAGGCAAGAAATTACGCAGTCTTCTGAGTGATCCCGCAGCAGCAAACAACTTCCTGCTGATCTCAGCCATTTGTGGTGACCAGGACAAAGTAAGATCAATATAAATTCCTATATCCTTCACGTGTTCGCAATATGGAATACAATTTCCGTCAACAAAAACGGAAGGAATGGAATTCCAGTCGATTTTAGAAATAATATTAAGCTGCCAACAACGATGGTCTGAGTCTAGGAAGGATTTAGTTTAAAGCCGTAAGAAGAAGTTTTACTCCACTCTGAAATTTTACTTAAGTCACCGTTGATGGCAGCCACGGCATCATGTATATTTTCCAATTTCGAATGTATATAAATTTGAAGATCGTCCGCATATAGATGGTAGGAACAAGAAATATGAAGAGTAATAAAATTAATGAAGATGGAAAACAGAAGAGGAGGCAAAACGCCACCTTGCGGTACGCCAGCAGATGTATGACACCAAGTAGAAAAGGTTAGATGTTAGTTATACATATATGTGGGAATGAATGATCCGTATTATTTTAGTTAAGGGTAATTTTTAAAAGAACGAAAAAAAAGTATAGGCAGTTGTCACAGCTATGTACATGTGTTAAGACTGCGCTTGTTACGTAAATAAAAGTTTTCAGTTTAAACGCTTTAACTCGTGTTTTTTCTTCGTGCCATCCCCACATAAAAGTTGGGGGCTCGTCCGGGATGGTGAAAAATATTGAGATTGAAGTGTTTTTTGAAGATTACGACGAAAAGTTTTATAACACAAGACGTGAGTAAGCAATAAGAATCGATCTGTTTTATCGACGGAGGAACTGTCACAATCAAATTGACAAGTGCAAGTTGGCGTTCGTGACAGCTGTCGAAACAAAACTCATCGAAAACTTCGGGACGTGTTTTGTTCTACATAAAATGATAAAATAAACAGATGAAAGCTACGGGACGTCGAATTGTGAATACTTCGGGACATTTTTATTAATATTTGCTACAATTATTTTTTCTACGAAGACGACTTATAAGACTGAAAAGTTTTTTGTAGTACAATATGCCTAAGAAAAATATTAAAGAAGACGAAGACTCACCTTTTTTGGAAATACCTCCCCGAATTTCATTCAGCGACCTGGAAAAATCTATGACACTTTTTAGTGGTGATGATACTTACGGGATTGAGAGCTGGATTAAAGAATTTGAAGACGTTGTAAACTTGATGCAATGGAGTGAAGTGGAGAAATTGATATACGCAAAAAGATTACTTACCGGAACTGCCAGATTATTTCTTAGATCGTCGGATAGCGTGGACTCGTGGAATAACTTGAAGGAAGCCCTGAAAGAAGAATTTGGGTGTAAATTAAATAGTGCCGCGATACATAAAAAACTATCTGCGCGAAAAATGAAACCCAATGAGACTTACCAACAGTACTTCTTACATATGAAAGAATTGGCGACGCATGGTTCTGTGGAGGATGAAGCATTAATAGAATATATCATCGATGGTATTCCGAGACACTGAACCAAATAAAGCTATTTTGTATGGAGCTGCTAATATTAAAGAATTTAGAAAGAAGTTAGATCTGTACAGCGAGATAAGGAAGAAAATTTCATATAAGACTCACAATGTAACTTTTACACCTAGACCTACATCGTCTAAAGAAAAAAAACAAATACCAAAGAAACGATGCTACAACTGCGGTGATACAGATCATCAGTCTCCAAATTGTACCAAGGGCATCAAATGTTTTAGATGTAACGAGTTTGGGCACAAATCAAATGAATGTCCAATTAATCCAAGGAAAACTCTTAATATTCAACAACGAGATCAAGATTACTGTTCTACACCTTACAAAAATGTGAAGATTAATAATGTTGGAACTAAAGTTTTAATTGACACCGGAAGTGATGTGAATTTAATTAGAGAATCACACTTTAATAAAGTCTATGATAAAAAATTGCTTTATAACCCCAATTCAGTATCACATCTTATTGGCATAGCAGAGAAAGAGATCCACACCAAGGGTTCATTTCTAGTTGTTCAAAGTAACGATTGTTACTTTGATGCTACTATTCAAATAGTGCAAGACCATACCATACCAGTTGATGTAATACTCGGTAACCCAATACTAAATGAAGTCGAAATTAACTTTTCAGCTCAAGATATTACTGTAAAAAGAATATTACATCTCACGATGTTTGATGACCATAAAGAAATAATTTACGACATTGGTGAACCTAGTTACATTAAGACGATAAATGAAATGATTGAAAAATACAATCCAGAAAATATAAAAAAACAAAGCAATGTTGAACTAAAGATTATACTTACCGATGAGACTCCAATTTTTCAAAACCCACGACGTTTAGCACCATTAGAACTTGATATTGTGAACAAGCAGGTAGAAGACTGGATTGCTCAAAACATTATTATACCGAGTAAGTCTGATTTTTCAAGTCCAGTAGTTCTAGCAAAGAAGAAGAACGGCAACTACCGGCTGTGTATAGACTACCGACGATTGAACAAAAGAATTATCAAAGAACGATTTCCATTGCCGCTCATAGAAGACCAGATAGACCGATTAAAAGATGCTCAATTGTTCACTACACTTGATTTACAAAATGGATTTTTACACGTGAATGTCAATAGTGATAGCCGGAAATACACTTCGTTTGTGACACCCGAAGGCCAGTACGAATTCTCAAAAATGCCTTTTGGCCTATATACGGCTCCATCTGTTTTTCAAAGATTTGTGAATGACATCTTCAAGGATATGATTTTAGACGGGACAGTAATGGCGTATCTCGATGATTTAATCTTACCGGCTAAAACAGAAAAACAAGGAATAGAGAAATTGGAAAAGATATTCAAAAGAGCAGAAGAATATGGTTTAAAATTCAATTGGGACAAATGTCATTTTTTGAAGAGAGAAATCAATTATTTGGGATGCATAGTACGCGAAGGAGAAATAAGACCTTCGAAGGAGAAAATATCAGCTGTTGCTAATTTTAAGATTCCACAGAATATTAAAGCAGTACAATCATTTTTAGGTTTAACAGGATATTTCAGGAAATTTATAAAAAATTATTCACTCATTGCCAAACCATTAACGGATTTATTAAAAAAGGGAGTTGTTTTTAATTTAGATCTAAATTGTGAAAGAGCTTTCGAACAACTGAAACAGGCTTTATGTCAGTCTCCAGTCTTAAGAATCTATGACGCCAAATTAGAAACAGAGCTGCACACAGATGCAAGCAACGAAGGATACGGAGCTATTTTGTTGCAAAGAAACCCTAAAGATAATCAGATACATCCTATCTATTACATGAGCAAAAAGACGACTCCTGCTGAAAAGAATTATCATAGTTATTACCTTGAGATTTTGGCTATCGTAGAAGCTGTAAAGAAATTTAGAGTATACCTACTGGGAATACATTTCAAAATTGTTACAGATTGTTCAGCCTTACCTATGACCCTGAAAAAGAAAGATTTACCTCCAAAAGTAGCTCGTTGGGCGCTGCTGCTCGAAGAATATGACTACGAAGTCGAGCATCGACCTGGTATACGAATGAAACACGCCGACGCTCTTAGCAGACAACCTATAGAGAATGTTTACATACTTACTGATACCACTGCACGTCTGAGAAAAGCACAAAATGATGACCTGAAAATAAAATTACTGAAAAAAGTATAAGAAAGGGAACCCTATGAAGATTATGTGCATGAGAATGGAATACTATGGAAAGTAAAAGATGGAAACAAACTAATAGTGGTACCTAAAGGAATGCAGAATGAAATAATTAGGAGAAACCACGAAAAAGGACATTTTGGTGTAACTAAGACAGAAGAGTTGATAGCTAGAGAATATCATATTGACAACCTTAAAGAAAAAATTAAATCGATTATAGACAATTGTGTAGAATGCATACTGATATCGCACAAAAGAGGCAAAAAAGAAGGCTATTTACATCCTTTAGATAAAGGTGACACGCCTTTGTCTATTTATCACGTAGATCACCTAGGTCCACTTACATCTACGAACAAAAATTACAAGTACATTTTAAGTGTTGTGGACGGATTTACAAAATTTACTTGGATTTACCCGACTAAGACTACAACAACTGAAGAAGTGTTGGCTAAACTTAAGATACAACAACAGACTTTTGGCTCACCAGACAAAATCATAACTGACCGCAATGCTTCCTTTACTTCAAATGCTTTTAAGAGCTACTGTTCTGAAGAAAATATTATTCATCATACAATTACTACCGGTCAACCAAGAGGTAATGGCCAGGTAGAAAGGATTCACCAAATAATAATAAACGTTTTAAGTAAATTAAGTTCCGATGATCCTTCTAAATGGTATCGTAGAGTTAGTGCTGTACAACGATGTCTAAATGGCACATATCAAAGGAGTATTAAGATGACCCCTTTTGAACTTCTAACAGGAGTCAAGATGAGAGATAATAATGATGAGATATCGAAACTAATTGAGGAAGACGATAATCTAAGAAAGAAGGCAAAAGAAAATATAGGAAAAATTCAAGAAGAAAATAAGAAAACCTATAATAAAAGACGAAAACTCGCTAAACAATATAACATTGGGGACCTTGTTGCTATAAAAAGAACTCAGTTTGTTCAAGGTCACAAGCTATATCCAAGATATCTAGGTCCTTACGAAATAGTAAAGAAAAAAGAAAATGATAGATACGATTTGAAGAAAATTGGTAACAATGAAGGGTCAATCCACACGTCTAGTTCTGCTGATATGATGAAGCCTTGGGTTGAAAATAATGAGTCGGCCCATTCATCTGAGACAGATGAATGAGTAGGATGGCCGTGTGGGAATGAATGATCCGTATTATTTTAGTTAAGGGTAATTTTTAAAAGAACGAAAAAAAAGTATAGGCAGTTGTCACAGCTATGTACATGTGTTAAGACTGCGCTTGTTACGTAAATAAAAGTTTTCAGTTTAAACGCTTTAACTCGTGTTTTTTCTTCGTGCCATCCCCACATATATTTTTTATACATGCATAATTTATAATTTTTTAAACACTATTATTTTGTATACAAATAATACAACATATAATATTAAATAAATATAGTACACTAGCTGTACCCGCGAATTCGTCTCCGCGGAAAATTTTTTCGTGGCTTTCCCTGATTAGGTTAGATTACATATAATATTTACAAAGATTGTTATTAACAAAAGCCTGCTTACTCCAGGCACATACTACTACAGGCTATCTCTGTACGAAATTTCATCATAAATGGTTTCGTGGTTTGGCATTTCTCATTCAAAATTTTGCCCCCTTTTCATTCCATTACGGATAGGTTTTTGATAAAAAAGTAGTCTATGTCCGTTCCCAGGTGTCAAACTATCTCCATGTCACATCGTAATCAGTTCGGCGGTTTATAATTTCCCATACAAAGTTTCATCCCCTTTTTCATTCCTTTAGGGGTAGATTTTTGATAAAAAAAAGTAGCTTATATCTGTTTAGCCGTACCCGCGACTTCGTCTGCCCGGAAAATTTTTTCGTGGCTTTCCCGGATTAGGTTAGATTACATGTACATGTACATATGTATAACAGAACGATCGTTTTTCCAAAAGAGCCTCCGTTTAGCCTACGTCTGCCCCCGGCACGTACTATCTCTGTAATCAATTTCATCATTTATCATATTTCACCACAGTTCAGCGGTTTAGCATTTCTCATTTAAGGATTCATCACCCTTTTCACCCTTTTAGGGATAGATTTTTGATAAAAAAGTAGTCTGTGATAATTCGGCCACCTAACCAGCACCGAAAATTAGAAAATTATTATTCGGTGCTGGTTAGGTGGCCGAATTCTATCTCTGGTATATCCTGAGGATGCTTCGTTGAGAGGCGAAACACGTGTCGATTGGTGATTTTTAGAGTTTGAGTGGAAGATAGCTAAAGATTTTAGGAATTTATCACATGCGATGGATTTTCGCAAAGTAACACCTGAATCTATGCAATACAAAAAAGTAGTCTGCCTTTTTGATAAAAAAAAGTTTACCACTGTTCCAATTTTATCATAACCGAGGTTTAGCATTTCCCATACAAAGTTTCATCGCCCTTTTCACCCTTTTAGGGATAGATTTTTGATAAAAAGTAGCAATGTGTTTTTAATAAAAAAAAGTCTATCACTGTACTAAATTTTATCATAACCGGTGTTTATCATTTCCCATACAAAGTTTCATCCTCCTGTTCACCTTCTTAGGGGTAGATTTTTGATTAAAAAAGTAGCCTATGTCCTCTCTCTGACGTTAAACTATCTCCTAACTAAACTTTTCCCTAAACTACCTCATTATAATCAGCGGTTTAGCATTTCCCATACAGTTTCATCCCCCTTTCGACCCCTTTAGGGGTAGATTTAAAAAAATTAGTAGCCTATCATGAGCGCAATCACATGTTCTTACTATGTACCAATTTTCATCAAGATCGGTCGAGCTGTTCTTCAGTTATAAAAGGACATACAGACATACAAAAATTTTAATAATGGTAGAATCGAAGTCAGTAAGTCATAAAATGACTATCTATCACAAAGTTTGACAGTAAAGTAACAATTACAGACAGACGCTAGAGATTTATATAGTAGTAGAGATTACGCACGAAATATTTACATTTCGCAATAAGTATTTATTACAAGTAGATACATGAAAAAGACAAAAACGGTGTCACCGATCACCGAAAAGTATCAAATTAACTCGCCACTATCTCAATAATAAAACCCAAGCTTTTGTTATTAGGCGACATAGGTGATAACAAAGTAGAACAATAATGTCGTCCTAATTATCAAAGAGGTCATCTACATAATCTACAAAGTGAAAAGCACTTAATATCAAACTTTAGTTCGGGTAATATGAAAATTCCAATTCATAGTTTTTGCATAATTATTTATAATATGCATAGGTATGTAAGTAACACACTTTCCGTGTGTAGGTACACGGAAAGTGTGTTTATCAAAAAATCATTAATGTTCTCAAATCAATTCACGAATTTTTTACATGCTCAGTTCGGCGATAATATTTTCCACTCAATTATCTCAACGTATAAAAAAGGGAACGTTTTGTACAAATACAACTATTACAATTATTATCAAAATAATATCACAAACTTCTTGACCGAGTTCAATAAAGTTTTACACGTATTTTTTGACCAGACGAAACTACAGTCAAACGTTATCGAATCGTAATTTCAAACACTTTTGTGTCAGTATTCATTGCTCCATGTACCGACGATGAGTATCATATCTCGCTGTTCGCCAATTACTTTAGGAACAAGCCTATATTTAATAGAAGTAATTACCAATTAAATTAGAGATATTCGAGCAGCGAAACATTCTTTGTTCTCGTTGCTATTAATACTTCGTTTGCTACCAAAATTCTTATGTGATTATTCGTTACTGCGAATGTCTAAAGTGCGGTGTTTCGCATTTGAATCTTTAGGTACACTGGTGTATTTAACAACTGCTAAGCTAGCCGGTGAATGTCCATTGTTTATTTTTTTCTTGATGATTTCGGTCATACACCGGCGAATGTTTACCATGCACCACGTTGACTTGGTAAATTTTAATTACGAGTCAAATTATGACTATTAATGATTTAGATAATTCTGGTATCTGCTACAGCCACAGAAACAAAAGTTCTGGGGCAGGTATAAAATGTAGTAACAAATTTTTACAATAAATAAAATTGTTAATAGATAGAAATTGTCTATTAATCAAAATCAGAAATCAGTAAGACTTACTACGTAGTCAATAATGAATACTTAATACTAATGCTACGGCGTTATTAGCTATTTAAATTGAGTAGTGGCGTGTGTTCGTTCACATAGTGAAATGAAGGGAATCGTTTTGATGTATGTGAAAGTTCACGATGCGTGAAAAAGAAAGATTAATGAAATAATTTCAGACTTACATCACCGCAATTAGTGATTGTTGACATAAACTGGTACCTCCATCTGAACATTCACTAATATCGGACATTTAGGGTAACATATTCATTTGAGAATGTAATGAGCAGTCAATAAATATAATCATTGTTCATGACATTCTAAATAAATAAATGTGTAAGTTTAAAGGCGTAAGACCTTACAATAATACGTACTTAACTACTTATTTCTTACTTTCAGTTAAGTTCATTGATAGTGATACACATTAGTTATTAGTTAGACGGTCTATACCTAGCGGTTGACCGCAGTGTCAATATACTTCCAAGAATGTCCCGACACAACTACTATTCTTAAGTCATTACACTTTATTGTCCATAAAGCGAATGTTGCCGAAAAACAAACTTCCTCCAAGCTTCGAAATCATGACGCAATATCACGTATTTCGTGAACAATAAAGCTCCACTATAAAGGTGTCATTTCGCTATATATTTTTTTAATTATTATATTTTACTAATGTTTTGTGTTTTTACGCTTCCGTACTAAAATTGGAAACATGTATCACTGATGGAATCTTCTCCGACCTTGTTTGTCTTTATGCCTGTCAATCTATCATAGACATTTTTGTCGGAGCTCGAACCAAGAATCATATGGACGCTTATGCTTTAAGGTCGTTTTTCGTTGACCTAGGTTCTAGACTTGTACTAAAGTGCGCGATTAGGAAATGGTAACGGTACAATGGACAGCTGAAGATGACATATTTTTATTTTTGTGAATGTGTGGCCAAAACGCTTATGATTTACGAGTACTTTGCGATTGATTATTTCAGTACTGCAATGTTTTGTAATTCAAACTGGTCATGAGCTGACACGAATTACAAACTTCAACTTCAATTTTAAGTCCAAACTTATTACAGCTATTTTGCTCGTGATTACACTCAGTAAAATAGACACGTAAATTCGTTTGACTCATGGTGACAAGAGCGGCAACTCTTTATAGATCCCTCCATTATGATTATTGGTGCGAGTGTTGTTCGAGTTGTTCGAGTGGTGTCTGAGAGTGGCCTATTTGACGCATGCAGCAGAAATTAAGAGCACCTGTTCTATCTGGACCAATACCAATGTCATCTATAAATGTTGAATTTTTCCCATCCCTCACTTTTGGGCACTAAACTAGAAAGTTAAACTATATTATATGTATTTTTATATTTATTTAATTCCATACTTTTTTTAAATCTCTAAGCGTGGGTAAGGTTCGTGATCTCTCTACGAACGCACCACAGTACTCGCCAATTCCCCCTGCTGTATTGAAGCTCAAAACACGTCACGGGAAAGGCTTATTGGCTTCCCTTGCTTGCTCGGGTTTCGAAGCGTAGCTTAGTCAAACATAAAGCAATGTTTGTAATATTCTGAACGTCACCAAGTATAACTAAAAGTAAATGCAGATAAAGCAACTGACAACGATGATATTGTTGTGTTATTAAAGCTTATTGTAACATAGAGATCATAAATTCATAAACATTGTCTTTTCTACGAATCTAAAGGAAACCTTTGATTCTACATTCAGTCAAGAAGTATCGGGAATGGATGATTTGTTTATGGTTCCAAATTCAATTTTTTGTTTTTTTTTTTTGTTGTTGTTAGATTGGCACAACTGTTTTTCAATTTGGCGCGGAGTTTGAGTTGCATCTGTTATTTTGATTAAATACAGTGCTGTTTTTAGTTTTATCATTCTAGTGTGTATTGCGAAATTCATAATGGACAAAAACATCGAACAAAGAATTTGTCTTAAATTTTGCATCGCCAATGGAATTTTGTGTTCGGAGTCACTGAAAATGTTACAGAAGGCTTACGGTGAATCGATTTTATCAAAAACACGTGCTTATGAGTGGTACGAAGCGTTCAAAACCGGTCGAGATGTGATGGAAGATTTGCCTCGCTCTGGTAGGCCATCAACGTCAGCAACTGAAGTTAACATCGCAAAAGTGAAGGAAATAGTGACTGAAAATGCTCATTCAAGTTTGAGAGAGATAACCGCCGAACTTTCTGTGTCTCACGAGTCGATCCGTGCCATTTTAAATAATCACTTGAGTATGAAACATGTTGCCGCTCGGCTAGTCCCAAAAGACCTGAATTTTCTTCAAAAACAATCGCATAAGAGTCGCTGAGGACATGCTAGAATGAGTCAATTCCGACCCAACATTCGTGAAACGCATTGTTACTGGTGACGAGACTTGGTTTTACGAGTTTGACATGCAAACTAGTCAACAAGCTTCGGAGTGGCGCCTTCCAACTGAACCGAAACCCAAAAAAACACGCCACAGTAGAGCAAAAGTCAAAGTCATATTGACTGTTTTCTTTAACTATCGCGGTGTTATGCACTCGGAATTCTTGCCGGAAGGTCAAACGGTAAATAAAGAATATTATTTGGGCGTTATGCGACGTTTGAGAGAGCAAATTCGACGAAAAAGGCCAGATTTGTGGAAAGAAAATTCTTGGATTTTACACCACGATAATGTGCCTTCGCACAAGGCCATCATTGTGAATGAATTTTTGATCAAAAACTCAACCATTACCATCGAGTAACTTATTCACCAGATATGGCTCCAGCCGACTTCTTTCTTTTTCCTAAACCCAAATTACCACTTCGTGGCACCCGTTTTCATTTGGTAGTAGATGTAAAGGAGAATTCGCGGCGAGCACTGAACTCGATTCCGCAAAAACCGTTTAAAACATGTTTTGGTGATTGGATTATTCGTTGGCGTAAATGTATCGTTTCTGAAGGAGCAAACTTTGAAGGTGATAAAATAAATTTGGATGAATAACTAACATTTCGTGCATTATTGATATTTTCCCGGTACTTTCTTGACAGAGTAGTATATCTCAAATCTAAAACACCAATAACGCTTCTACGAGATCTAAATACCCATGAATATACACTCACAAAGTTACACATTTTATGAGTAACAAGTTTCATAATTTTTGACATTTTTGTTGTGTATTATCTGTGAATTATTGCAACCCAAACTCTGTAACGACTAACACAACAACACTCTGTACTCTTTGATGTATCTACTCTGTAGTCTTGCAACCGCCCTTTTTTATTCTTAATGCGTTTTATGTTTTTTATACACTTATTAATAAAGTCAAGTAATTATCCACCGTGCGTTTTTTCCTATATCATTTTTAATATCCTTTTCTAAAAATTCTAATAAATCTCAACTCAAATATGAAATTACGTTTTTTGTGCTTCCGCGGAGTACACTCGGTAGATATAATTGAAATCATAACATAAGTACGTAGATACCTACTTACTCCTAAAGCTGAAATTCGTGCCATAATGTTGACTGACGAATGGCACGTACGAAAATTAATACGCCAGCCTTCTCCGTCGAGGATTTCAGTTTCTAACGTAGGATAATTTAGAGAACAATTATATCTAAATTAACTTTAAGCTTGATGTTACTAAGTGTTCCTCTGGTGTCATATATGGCGTCCATGCTATAAAGCTTAGTTTAATTATTACCATACAATTGGAATTTTCACCATTATCGTCGTTTCAGCCAAAAGCATCTATTGGTGAGTTTGTCTAGACATACATTTTAAGGATGACGATACAATTTAATCATCAAAGAGAGAAAGAAGCATTTTGAAAACTGTATTTATAGTCGAAACTAAAAAGTTACATAATTTAAAATCAATTTCGTGTTTTAATTGCAATGTTATCTGATTTCTATTTTTATAAATTATAATACGCAAACAATTTATTAATTAATACTAATCCATACGTGAATTATAAATGCAAAAATAACTCTGTTATCTGTCTGTAACCTTTTCACACTTGATAACCACTGAACAGATTTCGATTAAATTTGACGAGGAGATTGATTGTATCCTGGGAAAAGACATAGGCTACCTTTTTTATCACAAAGAATCCTGAATGAGGTGAAATACAGGTTACAAGCTTATACGGGAAACCCATCATTTGTCAAGTTCGAAATATGAAAATTAATATTTAGGCTTTTGATAAAAAAACAAAGAATACTACATGTCTTAGGATTTTTGCAAAATTATCTCTCAAGGGGGTAAAATAGGGGATGACTTCAGAATTCACAGTCTTCGTATTCATACTAAAGATTTTACTTAAAACTTAGCAAAACCAAGCTTAAAGATTTTGAGAACATAATAACCCAGTAATTAATACGAATTTAGAAAGTAAAAATTTCAAGGCGAACGAAGTCGTAGGTAACAGCTTTTAAATTATAAATAGCATACTATACTTTATTTATTCATTCGTTTATTTGTTCATTGTTCAAATGTAATAATGATTATTTCTTATCACCAGAATCAAAAGCCTATATTCCAGTTACCCATCCTACGCTGCTTTCGTACAACTTGGATAATACATTAGGTGAATTCTGAGCTAGTCATCTGACCGAGTCTGGTTTCTGGAATCTCTTGAGGATACTTCTTGAGAAGCGAAACACGTGTCGATTAACAAGTTTTTTGGCGGAAAATAGCTAAAAATTATAAGATTTCTTCATATAAAATATAGAACTCATAAGGATTTCCACCTCCACTGTTATAGATGATGAGCTAGTCACTAGTACTATCGGATTCCGTTTTGTAACTTCTAGACCCAAATATCTATTGATTCTATGTATATCTTATGTATTTTATTTTATCTTATATATTATATTATTTTATATAGAACAGATGTTAAGGCGTAATTTTCTTGAGACTTGATTTTGTTTGTGGACGTATTCATTGAATCTAAAGTTAATTCAAACTTAGAATTAATGAAAACGTGTCTAGACGGGGTTATAGTAAATTTTTGAATATTCCAAGACTGGGATCTCTTGTAAGTTTCAAGGAAAATGAAGCGTTATCTAAAGTTTACTGAAAAAATATAACGACAATAACGAAAGTCCTAGATTTTATATAAATCAAGTTTATAAATTTACCATTTTATAAATATCGTACGGTACCCTTAGTCGATTTTTTACAATGCTTCAATCAACCGTTACAGCCAGCAACCGTATTTTATCCACTACAATATTTTTATATACGTGGAAAATATTTTAATACATCTTCAAAATTATTACTTTTATCACTCGTTTCATCGTTTAGATAGACCTTCCGAATGAATTGAATTTCGTTAAAAAATACTTTAAAATATCAATTAAAATTTGTGAAATATTAATTAAAGATTCATGGAAGGTTACGAAATTATTAATTAAAAACTAACGAAATATTTATTTAAGTAAATCTCGACATATTATATTTCATCGCTTCATTCTTCAGATATAAGTCAAACAGGTAGTCCTTTTAGCCTACAAAGCAACGTCGCACGATTTTAGAGATTTAAAAATCGATTCGTAAAATCTATTTTTATCGAGTATTGTATCGACTTCCCCACGCGCTATCTTGTCAAACCTCATTCTTTTACCGTGCGGAGCAACGAGCGCACGCGCACTTGACAAGTTAAAATGCCGAAGCATACCCGCAATATTGAAGAAAAAATTTATCACTACCCAAGAAAATTACAGAAATTACAGTGTTTAATATCTTCTGAAAATGCCCCACCGGGTGAGTACTTTAATAATGATATTTACAGCTACGTGGTGAATAAAATACCAAAAAGAATATACATTATCTACTCATGTTTACGACAATTATAAATTGAGTCCGTATGATATACTATTCTCACACTGAGAGTTTTAACAAACAAAATGACCAGAAATCAAAATTTAACTGGTTAGGCCTGGGGGTTGGCCGTGATTTCTATATAGAATATATGCTAGTATGCAAATATTCAAGTTATAATATTCAGGAGGCTTCAAGAAACCAATGATGAATACACGCAAACCACCTGCTCGACCACAATCCAGACCTGCAGAGCAGGGAAAGCCACGTGCGGCGACAACGCAGTAATAAATCAGGTACATGCTGGACATATTAAACATTTTTATAACTGCTGGCGCAAGGTTGCATCGAATACTGTCATTCTGGATTGGATTAAAAACGGCTATTCGATAACTTTTGATAAGCCAGTTTCTCAAATATCGGTTCCTGAAATAAACTGGTCTGTTTCCGAGAAAGCAGACATGAAATCGGCTATCCAAGCTCTTCTGAATCTAAACGCCATTTCAGAATGCTTCAGAAGACCAATTTATTTCAAAAACTTTTCTCGCCTAGTGGCTGGAAAAGGTTCATTTTGAACTTAAAAAACCTGAATAAATTCATATCAAACGAACATTTCAAAATGGAAGATTACAGAACAGCGGCTCGCATTATTCCAAAACAGGGTTTTTTAGCTTCAATAGATTTAAAAGAAGCATATCTTCTTTTACCAATTGCTACTTCGGATCGTAAATGCTACGCTTCCATTTTGAAGACGAGAATTTAGATTTAATTACTTATGAGTTCATTGCTATGCCATGTGGACTGTCCTCAGCCCCAAGAACCTTTACTAAAGTAATGAAAGAAGTTATTGCATACCTTCGATCTAAAGGATTAAAATCGGTTCAATACTTAGATGACATTTTATGTATAGGTGATACACTGGATGATTGCACCAATAACGTTAATGAAGCAGTAAAATTATTGGAATGCTTAGGCTTTATCATCAACTATGATAAAAGTTCGTTGGTACCGCGACAGTCTTGTAAGTTTCTAGGGTTCATGTTCAATTCACGGGACATGACTATATCTCTGCCAATCGACAAACGAAATAAGATTGTTCACTCGATAGAAAAGTTTTCTCAATTACCCACATGTACATAAGAGAATTTTCTCAGTTGATTGGAATACTCTTCGCAGCTTGCCCAGCAATGAAGTACGGCTGGCTGTACACAAAAATTTTAGAACGACAAAAATATTTAGCTTTGCGACATGAGCAAAATTACAATCGCAAAATTAACCTCTCTACTCTCATACTACAAGATCTCAATTGGTGGAGAGATAATATTTCGTCTTCTTCTTGCTCCATGACATTTCCAAATTATAAAATAGAAATATACTCCGATGCATCTAGGTCCGGTTGGGATGCATTTTGTCAAAATGTACGAGCACATGGAGCATGGAGAAAAGACGAATCAGTACATCATTTAAATTATTTAGAATTATTAGCAGTCTTCTTAGCTCTCAAACAATTCGCGAACGACGAACACAATAGTGTGTTATTACTGCGAATCGACAATACTACAGCTATGAGTTATGTCAATCACATGGGGGGATTCAATTCCCACACTTACACGAGCTCTCCAGACAGATATGGCAGTGGTATGAGGAGCGAAATATCTGGCTTTTCGCCTCATACATTAACACGAGAGATAATGTTGAAGCAGATGAAGAATCTCGAAAAATTAATCCTGATACAGAATGGGAACTGTCAGACTTAGCTTTCCAGCATATAGTAACGAAATTCGTTCAGCCAGATATAGACTTATTCGCTTCTCGTTCCAATGCCAAATGTGAAAATTATGTCTCGTGGAAGAAGGATCCTGACGCGAAATGTATTGATGCCTTTACAATAAATTGGCAAACGAATTTCTTTTATGCGTTTCCTCCTTTCTCAGTACTATTAAAATATCTGCAAAAAATAGTTCATGACGAAGCTACGGGCATCGTAGTATTCCCTGTGTGGTCATCACAAGCTTGGTAGCCAATGTTAATGTCTCTAACAATATCAGATATTGTAAATATGAAGCCTAGCGAACACCTTGTATGCTCGCATTAAAAAATCAACTACAGAACTCTACACCCGCTTCATCAAAGACTTATCCTGTGCGCTGCGCTGCTTTGCGGCTCGCGTACTCAAAACGTGGTATCACGACAGAGGCGTGGGACATAATGATGGCGTCATTATCTAAGAATACCATCAAGGAGTATAACGTAACCCTCAATTCGTGTGGCAATACGTGGTTTTTGAATGCTCTTTACCGTCTGTAATAAGTTTTTGTCAGAAAATTTTGAGAAAGGGGCATTATATGGATCGTTAAACAGCCATAGGTCAGCGTTGTCTTGTTTCCTAGGTAAGGACATAGGCTCGAACGAAGTCATCAAACGACTTTTAAAAGTTGTCTACAGGTTAAGACCGAGTTTACCGAAATACAATAGTATATGGGACCCCAAACTGGTACTTGATTGTATTGTCGAGTGGTATCCAAACACGGGCTTATCATTACAAAAAATTATCCAGAAAATGATAATGTTATTGGCGTTATACACTGGCCACAAGGTACAAACATTTTCGCTGATTAAGACTAAAAATATTAAAGTCAGCCTTACGGGAGCAGAAATTGTTATTACTGACATAATAAAAACATCAGCTGTCGGTAGGGAACAACCGATTCTTCTACTTCCTTTTTTTCAGGAAAGACCTGAAATTTGCCCAGCTACAGTTCTCAGGGATTATTTGGAAGTAACCAAAAAAAGGAGACCTAGCAATATAGAACACCTCTTAATTACTGTGAAGCGTCCTCATAGGATCGCGACAGCACAGTCCATAAGTAGGTGGATAAAACAAGTGTTGACCCAGAGCGGCGTGGATGTGACAGCTTTCAGCGCCCATAGCACTCGACACGCCGCCACATCCGCCGCAACTACAGCTGAAATTTCTATTGAAGTTTTTAGGCGAAATGCTGGTTGGACTAGTAATTCACAGACATTCGCAAAATTTTATCATCGCCAGATAATTCAGGAAAACAACTTTGCCAGATCTGTCTGTAATTTATAATAACAATAATTATTAGATATAACGAAGTAACTATTACGTTTTGCACAGTTGATTGATCTCATGAATAGCCACCTAATTAAACGTACACAAATATTTACTGATATTTAATGTGTTTAATAAGTACTAAGTAGTTAAATACTAACTTTTACTAAGAGATAATATTTAAATTTATTATGTATTAAGCTCTATTGTAAAAAACCACGTTGTTTCTGTTTTTGCAATTAAACTGAAGTTTTGATTACATATTATTATCATTTAAAGTATTGGCAAAACTTTGACTCTAAACAACTACCTGTTTAACTTATATCTGAAGAATGAAGCGATGAAATATAATATATATGATAAAACGAACTTCTCAAGTGAAGTTCGATCAATATTTTATGAATCGCTTCATTCGAAGATATAATTTCCCGCCCAACCTTTAGGCAGTAGTAACCTGTTGTAATAACCCCCTACTGAAATACAAAGTTTTGCGCTTACCTATCTACATCTCTAAAAGAATGAGGTCAGACAAGATAGCCCGTGGAGAAGTCGATACAATACTCGATAAAAATAGATTTTACGAATCGATTTTTAAATCTCTTAAAATCGTGCGACGTTGCTTTGTAGGGTAAAAGGACTACCTGTTTAACTTATTCGGTGCTGGTTAGGTGGCCGAATTCTATCTCTGGTATATCCTGGGGATGCTTCGTTGAGAGGCGAAACACGTGTCGATTGGTGATTTTTAGAGTTTGAGCGGAAGATAGCTAAAGATTTTGGGAATTTATTTCATGCGATGGATTTCCGCAAAGTGACACCTGAATCTATACAATATAAAATATGTAGTTTAATAGTTAAAATGTTAAGAAACCTGGCTACCTTCAGTACTTCAGTACCTTCAGTACTGGGTACTTATACAGAGATAATAAAAATTTACTTTCTCTTAATTTATCAAAGCATTTAGTGAAAAAAATCCATAATTAAATATCTCAGATACTCATAGAAGTTTTATTACAATTTTGTCAATTCTGGAACTCCTCTCTTGAACTCCAATATTTAGGTTCCTTTCTTAGGTTCTTACTTTCGAATGAAGGATGTATTTCACTACTAATTCATATTTTAGATTAACGATAACGTGCACACATTATACAATGTTTAATTTATTTCACTGCTTGTAACAATACATTCTCCATCTTACATGTAAGTACATTTTATCGTAATCGTATATGTACATCCCAACCAAACTGCTAAAGTAAACCGTGATCTCACTGCCCTAAAACCGCGCGTCGCCTCGTGGGATTACTCTCTGACGCATTATCGAAGGGTCAGGATGTTATTTTTTTAAATATTTACGCGTTTTTCACTCCTAAAATGAATTCTTATTAAATGTTCGCTCACTTATGTTTATATGTATTTGTGTGTGTAATCCTTACGGACACTCAACCGGACTCTACACCGACTGAATAATGTTAGAGTCAAACCAACTAAAAAACCCTTCCTCTTTGTAATTAGCCCTAGTGGTTTTTACAGCATCACCGGTCGCGTTAGAGCGGGCGCTGAAGGAGCTCTGAAAAATGGTCGACAGCCTAAGAGTTGCTAAGAGTTGCAACTTACCTCAGCGCCTTGTAAATTAAAGATAAATATTTTCCATACTTTTTACAAGATCCACGTAAAACTATGACTGAAAATTAATAACTGATCACAACCGTGCTTTGCTATAGTTTTGTTATATATTACTATGATGGATCTTAAAATATGTGATATTTTTATAACGAAAAGGTTTTATAGTAATTTTGAGTTTCGTTAAATTTAAGATGGCCCCTAGCCAAATTTTTAGTATTTTTTTGTACCTTATGAATCACCACAATTCTATTTCAAAATAAGCATCAAAAGAAAGACGTAGGTATATTATATAAATGGACCATCTCAGGTGACCGTGTTCCTGCCCATCGTCGACATTTTTAAAACTTGACTGCTCTCTGTTCCAACACAACATTTTCCAAGTTATACTTCTTTTGGCGCGTTTGGAAAAACAAATCAGAGTGTAACGTCAGCATGTAGCGAGAGTTACGTCATCGATGGAACACCTTTGTAACCTCCTGTAACACATCATTTACTAAGAACAAGTACTAATTTATTATTTTTATTTCATTTTTTTTTTACGATTTTCCCTTGAGACGGTAGGCAAAGTGACCTATGCCTATATCATCCGACGTCTTCAGTAATAAAATGTACCTTAAGTAAAGTAAATTAAATTCTTCATGTCATTTCATTAAAATGTCGACGTAATGCATTTTGATATTTCTTGGAGTTTCTGGCGACAAATATATTGAGGCAGACTTTCTAGCAGGATCCACTGAGACAGACTGAGCCACCACACAAATCTCAACATAGCACTACTAAATTACCCTTATTTTCAACAATTCCACATAATGCACAACAGCGTAGATATTTGAGACGCAAATCTACACCAATTTTACATCACAATATCCACTAGAAACAATTTGCAAATAATTAAAATAAACGCCCAACCGCTCCCCATAGAATCCAAAAACTCTTTTTTTAATTCATTCGGTAGTAGTATAATTCTCCCTTAGTAGGGAAGGAAATGGATCTTAGCCCATACAACCGACGTAATAAATAGATCAGTAATAAATAGATAAAGTCTTCATATTATTTCATAAAATTGTCGACGTGATACATTTTAGATTTTTCTTGGAAATATATTGAGGTAGACTTTCTAATAAGATCCGCTGAGGCAAACTAAGCCGCAAAAAATAACCCTGCATCGCTCTACTAAATTACACTTATTTCTACAATTTCACATAACAGCACAACAACGTAGATACTTGGGCCGCAAAACTACGCCAATTTTACATCACAATATCCACCAGAAACCATTTACAAATGATTAAAATAAACATCCAACCGCTCCCTATAAAATCCCACCAAAAACTCCTTAATTCGTATAAATCAGTGTTAATTCATTCATTTCAAGCGGCGAGTTTTATTTTTTATATGTTGCCAGTTTTGTTTTTTTATATGTGGCCAGTTTTGCTTAAAAACGTCAAAAAAGTATAACTTCTTACGTGCGTACATGAGTACGCACATGCTTTTTTTTATTTTACAAATAAATGAAATAAAATTTTATCAATACTTGTTTTATAAAACTCTCAGTTTAAGGAGTTCACAGTATTTTGATGTC
Organism: Zeuzera pyrina; assembly: GCA_907165235.1. Taxonomy (NCBI): domain Eukaryota; kingdom Metazoa; phylum Arthropoda; class Insecta; order Lepidoptera; family Cossidae; genus Zeuzera; species Zeuzera pyrina. Next base: position 16,561,193 of record OU015625.1, on the reverse strand, counting down.
ATGGAAATCTTATTACACGTCTCTACCATGGATGTCACGGAGCTCCGTAACCGTAACCGGAACTAGCGGATATCCGAAATGAAAATCTATCTGAAACCGTAACCGAATCTGCTATAAAAGTTTTGGACAATTTCGGATAGGAGCGGAGTCTAAATGCGATAAGTTTTCACACAGGTTTTGGCCGGCTGAGCAGACACACTAGCCGCGTCGCTTGCATCGTTCAAATAGCTTTTTTTTTTTTTTTTGTGACTGTAGTACCAAATGATAACTTAGAAATAAATTCAAATCGTTACCTTGTACCTTGTATTTTCCTTTTACAGTTCCAAAAAAATTTAATAACCATAACTAAAGCTATCCGAAACTATCGGATAATCCGAAATAATTTCATATCTGTAACCGTAACTGAAATTATACATTAACATTCTGGGCTCTATCTTAGTATTTGAAGTACTTTAGATATTCTGAACGTCAACTCATTTTCGATAAATTAGGTATATACTATTTATGTATGTAGGTAACTTCATGTACCTTCTCACTTATACGTACGAATTTTTTAATTAAGTAAGAAAGGTATACATTGTTCTTTTTTTATGTCGCTTTATTAATTTTAATTTTAACATAGTTCGATTATTAAAACAAAGTGTACATAACAATTAAAAGCTGCGTGTCTCACGACATGTTAGATGCTAGTGCGAAGTCCAATTACTAGATAATGTTTCAGATCGTCTTGTCAAAATAAGCCAAATTAATTTCGTTTTTACGAGTGGGACTATTACAATATCAAAAAAACTTACCAAACATTTACAAATTAATTCAAAATTTCATGCGAATATGTATTTCTACTCTTACATACCTATTACCACGGACACAATGAAATCTTAATAAAAGTAGATCGTGTTATCTTCCGTGGTTTGGAGTGTTAGCCTTTAGGAAATCCAGTAAAAATTATTCATTTACAATTTTTTATACAGTCCTCAATATGCACGTTCGCCCCGGCTTTGCGCGGTGTCGAATTTATTATTTTACTAAAAGTACTGGCTAAACGATTCCAGAATTGTTAAAGAATATATTATGTATACTTTAATTAGTGTCTCGAACATAACCCTTAATGCGCTCAATCGATCCTTCGTGCGGTTGTTTAGCTGTATATATTTATATAGGTAAATGCCGTTGAATCAGGCATTACGATCAAAATAATAATCGTGGCGCTGACCAAAAGATAAGACCTGCTCACGACCTTTTAAATTTGTACATACATATCTTCACGCTATATTCTTAATGGAGTAGTCAGAGAGAACGGAGCGCCAAGCTTCGCGGTTCTTAACAAATTCATCATTCTCCTCACACATTTTGGCTTAGGTATGCGAGTAGGTACTCTTGATATTTTCGTGAGCTAACACTCTGGCTATTTTATCTAAAACGTCAGCCTTGGACTTCCTTGGCTTCTGCTACTACTAGGGATTGGGTGCTGGGACGTCTCGGATCTCGAAGTCCTGGGACTTTAGCCAACTTCACACGTCTCGTGTCTCGGGACTTTTAAGTCGAGACTCGAGTCAAGAAATATATGAATAGTATTCATATTTGTTATAATACTAATAGTAAACGAGAGCGTTTTCTTCTTGTCCGAAGGCATTATTACAAAAATAAGAAACAGATTGTCGGATAAATGCGATGATTTTTGAAAGCCTATTTAATTAAAATAGAAAAAAAAATACTTCTTCTTACATAGATAACGACAAAGGCTAATTAATAGTTCGTTTAGATTTTTTAAGCTGATTAATGACTTTAATGTCTGGACATCAAAGAATAATGTGATTATGACAGTTAAAGAAGAATTAGTTAAACATTAAAATTAGAAATGTTGGAATTTCATTATATTGTATTTTAGATTTTATTCACGTTAATTTTCTTAAACTGACGACTTATGATTAGTTATTAATAGCAGACTAATAATATTTTTAAAGAATTGCTTTAATTAACGTTATGAATGTTAGAATTTGAATTTATTCATGTGAATTAAATTTTGATCTTACCGAAATGAACATTTTATTGATACGTCTCACAGAAGGCGTATTCTACATTAATCTTGTCGAGTATTCGAAGTCTCGAAGTCCCGGGATGTCCCAGGACTTCGAGCCTATGCTGCCTCGAGTCCCGGATTTTTAAAAATGTCGAGACTTCCCGATCACTAGCTACTACTCACTTTCGCTCTGTAAATTATTTTCGTCAGTCTTTTGTCACTTGTTCTTTATAATAAAATGAGTTTAATTGTTTAAAAATCCATTTTAAACGTATATTTTGTTGTCTGATTTTAAACTGAGCATAAATTTTTTAATTACTTATTATAAAAATTTTACACAAGTGCTTTAAATATGAAATCAAGTAAAACGCGCTACGTTGTTCCGTACACAAGCGTCGAAGTGAAATATTGAAAGTGGGCTAGGTATGGTTCCGAAGACTCAGTTGAGTGTGATTTTTTCGAACACTCAATCTATAATCCAGCTTTGAACTCAGTAGAGTGATATGATGTTTCCAGGGTGTTCCGTACTTTATTTACAGTTCTATTTTTCGAATTAATGTCAGTACATAGTTCATTAAATCTTAATTGTTTTTCTAGTTTTACTAAGAAAAGCATTAGTCACGATATCAAAGGTCGTTGGTGCCGTCGTACATTCGTTCTTTCGTCGTTCATTGTTCGTTACTTTCCGGTTCGGTGCGCGGTGTATGAGGCGCTCATCCCTTTTAATACATACATACATATCTTCACGTTGTATCACTAATCCCGTTTAATAATAAACAATTATGAAAAGACCTATTCCATGGCTTGTTCGGTGTTCGGTTGGTTCGACAGGGTCCTGAATATAGCTATCCAAGATTACCACATACTACCTGCGACCCAGTTTGGGGGGCCCCCAGGAGATGAGAAACGACAACTCCGGTGAGTAGCATTTCTATACAGTACATTAATTACCACAAACAGGGTCGAATTCAAAGTCAAATCAATTTATTCAAGTAAATATAATTAAAGGTGTTTTTGACGTCATATCTACTTTAGCTCGTTTCGAAACGAAAACCTAGACACGGAAGAACCGACAAGAAACTTAGTCAGGTATCATTTTTTCGACATCTTTTTAATAGGTTTATTAAAATATATTGTTCAGAAAGCCAGCTAAAGGCATGTACAGAAAAGATTATTTCCAGAGGGCCTAATATGTATCTTTGACATTTCGTAGTGAACAAGCGAGATCGGTTGGTCACCGAGTTCGGTGGACAACCGAAGATCAGTTCTATTTGGTACTACGTATCGTAGGAACTCTCCAGTGACAGTCGTGGACCGTCGGTGACTATGGACATTTATCGACAACGGTTATCGCGTCTCTAGTGCACACCGGATGTGTCAAAATGTGTTATACGGCAAAATTTAGTTATACTCACATTAGAATAATTCACTGTAGAAAAAGTTGCATACTCAATAATTACGGGTTATAGAGCTTTTTTGGCGCGAATCTCTTGACATTTTCAATCCTCGAAACTTTAAATAATTGTTTTCTATTCGAGATTTGAGACTTCGCGAAGTGTAAACGTGTTGCGAAAGACAATTTTAATTATTATTCTGAAAATTTTTCTTATGTAGGTAAGTAAATCATATTAATATTTATTTTTGCCTCTGAAAACATGACGTGAAAATTTGAAAATAATATTCTCGCTGTTTATTCAGTCATTCTAAGTAGTCATTTATTATAAAGCTTTTATTATTTATATTGTGAGTTGTAATAAGTCTGCTGTTTTCGAGAGCAAGTTTACCTACTTAAAAAAAGTTTGTGTTAAACTATATACCTAACTATTTTTAGATGCCATCGTTAAGGAAGGTTTCGCAAAGGCAGTTCAAATTATTGCTGGAATTCACAGAAGCGTACCACGATATTATCTTGGGTCGCTTTTCAGGCGGGTCCCTTGTCAGCCAGGCTGCAAAGCGAGCATGGGATTTAATTGCAATTCAGTTGATTGCTGTAGCCAATGGTATCACTAAATCCACAATTCAATGGCGCAAGGTACGTAAAGTATTGTATTTAACTTTTTAAAGGAAGGCTCATAACTAGCCACTAATAATATCGTAGAACGATACCGTCAACTTTATTATGTCTACTAAATGTCCGAATAAATAATATTTTGCTTACGACAGGCACATATTGCCCTTTATATTATAAAATATAATAATAATACGCACTTTATATGGGTTCTATAAGTGTAAACGGATATGTGTCCAAACCTTTTATTTAAAATTGTCTGATAAAATATCGATATACAAAAAAACAAAAACAAAGAGAATAAGCTAATTTTTTTTCGAAACAATGCAAAAATCAATAATATTACACTAAAAATATTTTAATTTCAGTTGTTTGAGATCTACACATGCCTCGATGAGTCTACGAAATAGAAGAAAGGCGTAGTTACTAATGAGCGGCTTGCGTCTAGTGTGGCAGCAATCAATGGCAAACTCATCGAACAATTGGGGAGCCTTGTCACAATTTTAAGTTTGCGACTTGCAGTTATGCAACACCATAACCACCACACCATAAACAACATGGCATCTTCATGACCAACAAGAAGAAATATCTGATATTATATCTATCTTCTATTCATAGGAATGTATCAGACATTTTTTCTTGCTGGTCAAGTGCTCATGTGGTAATATACCAAATTTGAATGTCTGTTATTCAAATATATGTGGGTTTCCAATTTTATATGTATATTCACATATACACATTCAAAGTATTTATTTATATATTACAAATATGTTTCAAATGCAGACAATACAAAAGATGATAGGCTTGTCAGGGAGTTATGGATGATAATCAAAGGTGGTGTGGTTCATATCTATTAATAAAAATAATATTGTCTCATTCATACGTATGTTATTTTTATTAACTTAATATATTTTTGAATAAATTTTATATTTATTAAAAGTAAGATACAATAGTAATAGTTACAAAACTGTATATATTTCAACATTCATATTTATAAACTTTAAAACAAACTAAGTTTTATGTAACAGACTTCATCGAAAAATTTGCTTTTAAAAAGTGTAATTGTTCAGGGTGCCTAACAGATCGGTAGTATATCCTCTTTAAATAGCCAAGCTAACACTGGTGGAAGGAGCTGCCAGCCCGACGGTCTCTCGAAGCCCCAAGAAGTAGCTTTCTTTTTGAATAATTATTTTAATTTTATTTTTACATAATGTGCCAGTGCCAGCGTAATGGACATACAGAACGGTCTTGGAGCTATCTTCTTCCCGGTGAATATAATCAACATTTATTTCAAACTAGTTTACACATTTTAGAATAGTTTTAATTGTTAGTCTTCATTTGTCATGTAGGTTATATTTTATAGGACAAATTTTAATTATTGTTAATTATAATTAACTAAGATAATATTTACTTTATAATTCAAATTAATTAATTCATTGGCCATATTTTGTAAACTAATAATGAATAAATGTATCTAAGTTAACTTTTTACTCAATGTCTTTCATTTACCTATATAGGTATTTATGCATTAAATATTCTTTGACTTTACATAAACTTGGGGATTAGGCCTACAGGGGATACCACATGAAAACAACATACATGTAACCCTTTCTCATGGGTGGGCCAGAGAAGAGTTAAAAATATATAATAAGGCATCAAATGTTAAATGTATTGTTACTTCCTACTTAATAGATGTAATTTTTATAAAAAAAATATTGATTTTTGATGTTGTAATAGTTATATATGTAAGGACGGCAAAGTATGGTGCTTCGTCCTTTCTGACTAACCCATTGGGGATAGGGATATAGGTACAGCATAAATATATGTATACAAAAGTCATCTCATAACTGTTAGGAGAATATACACAAAGAATGGTGGTATAATTTGTATTTATTACAAAAATGTTCTGTATTCAATCATCAGTATACATATTATGTGTTAATAATTATTGTCAATGGACCTGATAGAGCATAAATATTGGTTATTGATATTATTGAAAAACAGGAAACAAGTACTGGAGTTGAATAATACCAGTATTTCAACATGAAAAAATTAGAACAGTAAAGTTTAAATTAATATCAGAATCAGTTAAGTCCATTACAGGAGTATCATGTGTACTGTCTATATTATGTGACACGATACATGCATTTACTACTCTTCCAGTTGTTACAGGTTCATAATGAAGTACTCTATGTACTTATAAATTTTTTTATGCACAGCTCATCAGTGTTCTGAACTCAATTATGGGGTTTGATATAATATTCTTCTAGAGAAAATTCAGATGCTCCTACTATAGGTGTCATCAGCTAAGGATGTTGAACATATCCAGTCACCTTAAAAGAAAAAAGAAATTTAAATAAATGTTCCTATTATTAGTAGAGGATGTGTAGCCGCAGGATGATCATTACCTAACCCACTGAATACATATTTAAGAAGTATGCGATATTACAAGCCTTTACTTAGCCAAAATTAATAATTTAATAAACTATACAAATACTTCTATAACTGCATAAAAACATAATTTGCAATTATTTTGGTTTATTGTTATCGAATTGTGGTTCTCGTTATATTTATAGACCTTCCAAATATGACTATAGATGACTGATTCTATACATAGGAATTATAAGATGCTCCCTGAAATATTACATTACTATATAATGTGATTAAACTGTCACATATCCGAAAACAGTATGCAATTTAAAAAAAAAATTCCGCAACACATTTCTCATTATAATAAGGCTATTAAATTAAGGGCAGCTGAATATACTTAGAAATAAAACTTTAATAAATAATAATAGCTATGATTGAAATATGTCACTTCATGCTCCATTGAGAGAACCAATGCCACTTGAGTACCATCTATACATCCTATTACACGACCCAGACTTAACCTGTATGAAACAGATTTATTATATGGTAAATGCTGTGTAAACGCCATAGAATAGTACATAGAACAGTTTTCATGAAAAGGTATATTCTGTCCACTTAAGACACTATCATAATAACTTCAAATTTTTCTCCATGGGCTATTGGAAACCATCTAATGTTTCAAGATGTAGTGAACTGAGTGCTAGTCGCTTCATATAAACATTTAGAAATGCTAGCTGTGACAATACTGCAAGTATCTGCAATGTTATAAAAGTATGTAAATACATCTAATAAATGATAAAATATATCAAAACAAGAAAGGTTTTTAACAGTTTACGCATATTAACATACATCAGCTTCATTGGGTATTGCGTACCTCGCTGTGTTAGTGGTAAATGTAGCTATAGAGCTACATTTTCTTTTTCACATTATTCAAGTAATCATTGAAAGCTTGTTTCATTTAACCGAAAATAACGAGCACTCTTCATCCAGTTGCAGCGGATCTATGATATGATAACGAAGGCGACGTCTTTCAAGTCTCATGACTCTCTTTTTCCTTTGTTCTTCAGCATAAGTCAGTAGAAAACACAACAATATTACTCCAAAGTAGAAAAGCTTGACATTTTAAACCGACGTATTCATTTACTTTTAAAGATAAATAATGTATATCTAAGTATATCTATGTTATCATATATAATTCCAACAGTAAAAAATCAAAGTTCCAATATAATTCATATTAAAATGCAAGTGACGATCACTAATCACCTATAAAACACTACAGTCGAGTAGTTGCTTTCACGAATGTTCGGTGGACAACCGAGGCTAGCAGGTGACGGTCACTATAAGTTATCATTTTCGTACATAATACGAAATAGGCCCGAATTGTGGTTATCGATAAGCACTAAGACTTAAAAAAAAATGTTCGGTGACTAACAACGAAAGCCATTAAAAATGACGTCACTCTAGTTGACAACCGAGCGTAGATAATACGAAAACGTTAGTTTGACAGTTCGTAGTTAGACACTTTGGTTAGTGATTGTCACTTAGAGCTGCCAAAAAAGATACATATTAGCCCTACAGATTATTGTTTTATCTTCAACGAAATTGTTTATTTTAAAGTATGATTGTCTAATCAATGTGCGTTTTATAACTAATCTAATATCTGTAAAACTTTATTATAGGGTAGTTCTTGCAATTTTGCAAATAGTGATATCCCTCTATGTCGATTTCATTATTATTAAGCCTGTAGCGGTTACCCCAAGGCGTTGTCTGCATGAAATCTCCTATTTGGATGATTCCCTTCATGAGATAACGGTAGCGTCGAAGATATATGAATATTTGTATCAATAAGGAAAGTGGGTGAAATAATAAAAAAAAGAAAAATGACATTTATTTTTCGAATTATTTAATAAATTATGAAATTGCAACGCTACGAGGTTATGTTAGCAGTAAATTAAATGAATAAAATGTTTGACTAATCGATCAATTTAGTTTGAATCGGTGTAGGCTCAATTCTAGCACTTCACACTTCAACACTATTTTAGCTGGCCACATTAATTAAAACTTTGACACATTGAACGTCAAATCACTCTACCGAATTAAAAGTTAGAATATAGTAACTACTGCTGCATAGATATCGTTGGTATATAATATGATAAGTATATAATTTTTTATAAGTGTATGTGTAAATATATATTATACTTGTTGTTGCCTGCGACTTCGCGCGCGTGAACTTCATACATGCGTCAATGTCGTCTGCCCTCATGCATGAATCTGCCTGCTGGGGTCAGTCTACCTAACCAAGTGCACCGCCCGCCGGCCACAACGCAGCCCACTTTTTTTTTATTATTTTTAAATGGCACCGTACGTGAATACATGGCCAACGTCAAGTAAAGCGAGAAAACAATTCAGTAGATGCGCATTTGCCAATGTCACGCATTAACACAAGTTAGTATACAGACACAGAATAAGTAGAATCCATGTAGAATCGCAATTAAATTAGTTCTTTCTTATCGTAAAACTCCTCCAGTAAAGTGATAGTAGGCTTTACTAAAGTTATAAAAGACTTCTTGGAAGAGCGCGAAAACTTCAGCTACACATGTTTATTTAGATCTCCTCCATTCTTGTCATTTACACAGAACTTTCCTAAAAATGTAAAAAATAGAAAATCTAAATAAAAACAACTTCACTTCTCCCGTTCCCGCCAAAAAGTCTCCGTAGCCCACTCATAAAAACTTCTTTTTTTTTTTGTGGCGGAGGGTGTAACCGAGCAAGCAAGTCACCTGATGAAAAGTGATCACCGCCTCCCACTGTGGACACTCGCAACCTTATAAAAGTTTCGTACAAAGTTCAACCCAACTTTGCGAAAGGAATTGTACAAAAATGTGAAACATGCGTCTCCTTATTTTGATAAGTAATATTTGTATTTCATTTCGCAGCCGTATTTCATTCCATATAAAAGTCTTAAGAATAAAATCATTAATCATCATCATCAACACTTAATACAGAAATTTTTTTTGGGTTACCATACGATTTAGCGATATGATATATAGCTTATCCATTTCAGGATAAAATGTTCTTACTATATCTCAAATTTCATCGAGATCGCTCAAGCCATTGTTAAGTTATAAACTGTGATCGGAATCATGTGTGCGATTACTATCAAAAGCATGTATTTGACCTCAAAATTCTCAAGATCTTCCGAGATTCGGTATCCTACTAACGAATGTAAATATATAACTAGGATTCCGAACGAGAACGATTCTAATGCTCATGTACAGAATCTTTCATTATAAAATCTATGTCACGTTATAAAAATTAATGACCGGAAATTGGTTACCAAAATAAGTACAACAATCATTGTAATTCTTGGAGTATATATTTTACTCGAAGCTAAACTAAATTTAATAGATTTTACTAAACGATAAAATAAAAAATTATTGTATAAAGTTAATCAATATAAAATTTTAGGTCATATCCATACTTTTGATAGTAATCACACCCATGATTCCGATCACTGGTCATAAAATAATATATAGACGGACAAAAATAACATACAGATTGACTATGTTTATGCATTACATAATAGCTTACAATATTTGACTGTCTATTTTATCTATTATCATTTATTTGCACATAATATCGAATGATTTGATAAATCCACAATTCAACAGATTTTCAATAAGTAAAAAAAATAATTAAATTCTTTTCAAGTTTAGAGTTTCAAATAAATATAGTAGGTAAGTTATACGATAGTAAAAGTTCCTTAACGATAGTTATAAAGAGACACATTTTTTATACATAAGCTATATACCCTTCAGGAAAGCAGACTTGCTAACTACTACTGACTACTATCCTGCTTTAAATTATAGGACAAATCCACTTCAACAGTTCGAGAGAAAAATGCAAAAAACCGTTAAAAATCGCGTTTTTTCATTTAATAATAACTTTTCATCGAAGTAACTTAAAAACTTGTTACTTGATAAAAATGTTGGTTTTTGGCTATCGGAAACTGTCCGTGCTGTCGTGGCACTGCAAGAAAGCAGGGAGAGCTCTGTAATTATCTAACGAGGATATCGCCTAGACCCTCGATAACGCGCCGAGGACGATCACCGCAGGACTTTTGATGGTTAAAATCCCCACATAACCCGTAACCGTGTGCAGATTTCTCCTGCTTAACCAATAAAAAAGATGTAATTGTATTATGTCAACAGGACACGTTAATTAACTTTTTTTTTTCTTAATGAGTAACCTAAAGCTATTGTTCTCAAATTTTAGGACAAGTAAAAAATAGTAATAATAAAAAATTAGTAGTAAAAGTTTTTCTAAAAGATCACAAAGGGTTCATTTTTTCATTATAACAAAAGTAAAGTATAATGAATAATAATTTTCGATTAAAAGTTTTTAGATATGCTTGTACCTATATCAAATTAAAAAGAAAATTAAAAAGGCGCGGAATGAAAATGACTTTAAAATATCTCGAAATATTTGTTATTGATTATCTGTGAATTTTTCATTTAACTATTTTAATTTAGGTTATTTAGGTTAATTAGTTACGTACCAACTCCAATGTTTTTTATTAAATCCGTAGAGGGGCTCTGACATTGGTGTCGTCTTAGACAGTGATTAATTTGTATTGGAATTATTTTCAAGCTTTTGCAAAGTACAGTTTTAGATAAATAGACAAACAAAACAAAATAAGTTTTTAAAATTATAACAAATCGAAGATATTCCAATAAAAAATATTTAAAAAAAATAGTTTCTGGCTTTTCGTAGGTATTATAGTATATACATAATACATTATACTAGTACTGAGGGCAGAGAGGTGACAAATGACTTCGTTCAATGCTTTACAACGAACGTATCCCGTACGTACTACGTATCTATACGTAGAAACACCGTAGCAAGTTGATAACTTCTTACTATAACAATCGATAAGATACTTGAAATGTATGCAATGTATGGAATATTCCAGGAAAAATCAAACCGTTGCACTGACCAACAGGCTTGAAATGTATTCAGTCGAAACATCGTAGCAAGGTGATAACTTTTTACTATGACGACATCCTTGAAATATATGGGACGTTCCGCGAAAATCGTATTTTAATTTTAATTTATTTTTTGTCAAACCATCCCTCAGACTAACAGACTTGAAACGTATCTCATTTGAAACGTTAAAGCGAGTCGATAACTTTTACTATTACGACATCTTTGAAATGTATGGACATTCCAGAAAATTCGTGTCATATTTTTTTTATTGTAAAAAAATAACGCGTTACTGTAGCGTTCAACAATGGCTACAGTAATGTATACGCATAAACAGAAAAAGGTTATTTCGATGCCCAGCTCTGTACATGTATTGCACGCTAAATCGCACTGTGGGAAGCTGTACACATATTAGGTAAATCACTTGTTTAGTATTATGGGATTATAACGTCGTATTAGTTTTAATCCATCAGCAGAACTGCTAAATGATATTACAATATAATAAACGATCTGTAAAACTATATTATGTTGGCTGTAAGACACCAACTCATTATTATTATTTGAAATATATAAAGTACGAAAAGGTTTCTGGCCACAACTTGGAAAGTTTTCTGCACTTTTGTAGATGGAGTAGGTAGTATAAAAGAAACTATGGAGCTCCCTGCAGGCCGCAGAGCCTATGATAAATAGTGAAATGTCGCCTTGATTCGAAATTTATTCAGGGCAATTAGACAGGGCTGCGTAATGTCTACCTGACTATCCGTGCTTTTTTTGAACACTTGCCATCAAGCATTAAATGATAGTATAGTAAAAAAATACAAACAAAAACATATTTTTTAAAAATTTCGCTTCATTTTTTTCAACATCCCACAGATCTTTAAGTTGAAAAACGTAAATAATGTTTTTGTAGCTGCTTAGAAATATACTGGCGTCTGACGCCCATTCCATGTCTGATGGCTTAGAAGAGAAAAATGGTCGTTGCCCTTTTCCATACATTGGTATCAAAAAATAGCTACACTAGGCGGAACGCCATTCATTTCGTTGGTCGGTAAGAGTCGACGGCCATCTTACTGCTTAGCGATCCCATAGTTGCTTTAGAATCGTGAGTGTTGCGAACCACATACGCTGAACAGATTGCCAACGTTGACGTCGTAGTTGGACCTAGAATCTCTTATATTTTAACTGTTAGGTAATTAGAACTTTATCTAATCCTGGTCAATTGCTACGTCTACATTATTGAGATCTTAAACCCACATAAGATGAATAATTCTGATGTAGGTTTACGTAACGTACACATCCTCCTTCCTTATTAGATACTTATTTTATTAGTATGTTTCATATCCATACAATATCATATCTTATATCAATTAATTAATTTCTAAAAGCGCATCATGCCGGCAAAGTAAATGATATCAAAGAAGTCGCGGGACGAAACATAGGTTCTTAGTGATTACGGAACCGTAAACAAAATTACAAAAATTCTTGAGGTACATGAAATAAACGAAATTATATTTACTTATTTTTATATAATAAAATGTATTTATATGTAATAATAATAACCACACATTACTATTTATGTACATAAGGGATACAGCGTAAGGATACGTATGTATGATTTGCAGTGTAATGCAATTTTGAACAACGGACGAACTCCTCTTTCCCAAACTAAGGTAATTCCCTGTGTCTTGATGTCATAAACACAATACAGTTGGAATTGTCTTTACATTATTTACTACAAACTACAATTTCAGTATGGTATCATTTACGAAAGCTTTGCACGTCAAAGTAAAACTAGAAGCAGACAGTATCGTAGTCACCCACTAGAGCAGCCATTCCCAAAGTGGGCGATAACGCCTCCTTGTGGGCGCTGCAGGCCTAAAGGGGGGTGGTAAGAGACCCAGAAAAAAAATGGGGGCGTTGTGTAGAGGCCTGGGGGGTGATTTGTAATTTCATTTAGCTAGGAGGCATCTTAAACAACGACTGCATGAGCTCTCGACTCAGTAGACAAAATAAGTTTGGGAATCTAGACACTAGAGTATAATAGATGACCACGACACCGCCCAATCCCTCATTGTCCAATAACTAGACAACATCAACAAGAAGACTTTCAGTTTTATTACAGTCTAAGGTCCGTAACCAGCACAGTTGAGTTTATATTTATTTAGTTCATAAATAGATAGGATTTTATTTATTCTATTATATAAATAAATAAATACTCCAGACAATTACACAGATTGTGTGACCCCAAACTAAGCAGCAAGCTTGTACTATGGGTACCACACAACGAACTCTGGGGGAGTTCCCAGTAACACCCAGATTCCAAGCCAATTTAGAAAAGTTCGTTTTCCTAAATTGGCCTGACCGGGGATCGAATCCAGGACCCTAGCTTTGGAAAGTAGATGCATATGCCACTGCGCCAATTGGCCAGTCTATCCATATTCTGTTATATAATGTCCTACTTTTACTCATAAACTGTCTTTTTGCGAGCTCTGAACTACATGTGAAGGGGGGACAAATGAGATGATTTTTCCGTTTGATTAGTTTTTTTTGAGTCAAAAGGTAACAAGAAATGACGTCGTGATATTGCACATAAAATATATAATTGGCGAACAGTAAGTAAACCAGATGAATTGTATCATTCGGTAGTAGGATAGTCTCTAGGTTTTAGCAACATTACCTTAAGAATCGCTCTCTGAGCTCTTTCAAGACGAATTAATGTGGTGTTATGGGTTCCACCCCATATGGGTATACAATATGCTAAAACCGACTGGCACAGCGCCAGATACACCAAACGAAGTGTCGCAAAGTCTGCAGAATTCCTTAGATTTTTGAATATGTATATAAGTTTTCTGATCCGTACGGAAAGCATTTCTATTTGTTTATGCCAGTCTAAGCTCTCATCCAAATACACTCCTAGACACTTTATGAAAGGAACCATAGTCAAAGTCAGACAGTCACATATGTCATCATACGCAGAACAGATGTGTGCCTTCAGGATATTAGATTGTAGGGGCGGTTTTGGATGTTTGGTAGGAGAAAAACGAATTATTTTCGTTTTCTCGATATTGAGAGTTAACAAACTTGTTGATAACCATGCCATAACCTGACATATCGCGACTTCTGCCGATGATTTAGCCTCATCTCACTGTCATTCGTATATAACTAGCGCAGTATCGTCTGCATATGTGAATATTTTGCTATTTTTAATAGGCATTTGACAGAGTTCGTTTATGTACATTGAGAATAGCGTGGGTGCGAGGATACTTCCCTGTGGGACACCGTAACTAATTGTCTGATCTGAAGTTCTGTGTGATAAATAACTTTTGAAAAGGTTAAGAGGTTTACCGCGGATGCCTAGACACTCCATCGTAGATATAAGAATAGGTACAGAGATAGTATCAAAAGCTTTTGATAGATCTAGAAAGATACCATAGCATTTGTGTTTTTTGTTAAGTTTGTCAGTTACAATTTCTGTGAGTTTGCATATGGCGTCTTCAGTCGAAACACTAGTTCTAAAACCAAACTGATTCTCTGAAATGATGTTGTGTTTATTAATGTAATCAGTAAGACAGTTGTTTAAAATGCGTTCCAGAATTTTTAACAGTATAGGTAACAGCAATGGGTCTATAATTTGAACCGTTATCTCTGTCTCTGTCTGATGAATGACAGCTTTTTTAAAGGCTGTTGGAAAGGTGCCAGAAGTTATGGACAGATTACAGATGTGAGTGATCGGCCGAGCTAAAGTGACTTTTAATGACTTTAGCAGGGATGTGATCCCAGCCCGTTGCACAATTATCGCGTAGTGTTTTAATGATTCCTATTACTTGTGATTCGATAACGGGGAGTATGGCAACTGAATTGCAGGGTGAGCAACGATCAGTAGGGAAACAAGAGAGTAAAAGTGACGAGGAAGTATGTGGAACAATTTTAAATGCGAGATCTTTCCCAACGTTCACGAAAAATCGATTTATGTCGTTCAGAGAAGCATTTGGATTGCCGGATATTTTGAGGAGTTCATTAGGGGTTCGAGGGTATTGTGTTGTATGCGTTAACTTTTGAATAACCTCCCACGTAGCTTTAGTATTTTTTTGAGCTTTAGTGAATTCATTTTTTTCGTATTCTCTTTTTAATTTTTTTAGCAAGGCATTACAAAAGTTACGGTATCTCATATATGTCACCTTTAAGACTAAATTTTCTGCTGATTTTTTAGCGTTTTGATGCATTTTGTCTCGATTTCGAATGCAACGAACAAGGCCCGCAGTCATCCAGGGCTTTATGGGTCTAGTTTTCCTGGCATTTATTATAGTCCGTGTGTGTTTATTAATAATAGATTGCACGATTGAAATTAATTTATTGGTGGCTAGGTCTGGATCCGACTCCAACATAATTGAGTCAAACCTACTCAAAGTACTCTCTATTTCTTTTTGTACTTTAAAATAGTTGATACGAGATAGCATTCTAGGAAATTGAGAATTATGAGATGAATTCAGACCAAGACACAACATTAAGGGGAGATGGTCGGTTATATGCGATTCTAAAACCTCTGCTCTTAATTGTGTTTTTAAGAGTGTATGGTCAAGACAGTTGTTGTTTCTTGTTGGGTGCAGATGTGCTGGTAGCAAACCAAGAGCAGAAGCGAGAGTCAGGTAGTCATTTGCATGAAGATCGTTATTACCTTCTTTGATATCTATGTTGATATCTCCAATTAATACTATGTTTTTGAAATCTTTAAGATTCATAACTATATTTTCCAACCCATTATAAACATTGTTTTACATCTAAATAAGAGGGTGATCTGTATATTGAAATAATTGCAACACCTCCCACACAACATACCAAACAGTTTCCGTCTTTCAATACTCACTAACATTACAGTCCAAATAAGGTTTGGCATAGATCACAATACCGTCATTCTGTATAGGATTTTGAGTAGTAAGGTATGAAAAGTACCCATCCAGAGTGGGAATCGCGCTTGATATTTTTAGCCAGCACTCTGTCAAAACTATTATATTAAAATCTTATTTCAGATTACAAAGCATAGTAAAAAATTCGTATATATTTTTTATGAATGCTTCTAATATTTATATGTATGATGTTTAGACTTGTATTATGGTTAGTGATATAGTCTGCACATCAGTCGGAAGAACAGATGTAAGATTTAGCAACACTTAGAGCCTAATGTGTTTGTGAATATATCGATGGTATACCTTTTTAATAAATAAGTAAAAAATGTACCTTCTTATTATTCGCAGTTCGTACATTTTGTTACAAAAGTATTGTCCCCTCGAACATAGATACTGATTACGGATTTTCTTGTTCCAATAGAACCAGTTTAAATGTTAGGGTTATTTAATAATACTTAATTACAATTTATTACTGTAGTAATTATAGAATGCAATATTTATGTTTTACCGCAATAACATTGTACTTACTGCAAGTACGCGAGTTATAAGTAATCGATTAATAGACAAGATGCATATTTAAAGTTTTTGTTCATTGTACATTAACGCTACACAATAAGCCAGTAACAAAAGACTGGCGTACTATTCTCCCAAACCTACACAAAATCGTATATGTGTATATATGTACCATATATTCCTATAGCAAAGCAGTGGGACACAAATGTAGGCTAATAAAATAAACATCCTTTGATAATCCTTTGTATAAATATGTAACAACCGTTTCCAGTTTTATTTCTCAGAAAAAAATGACTACAGTATTTCACCCGGTAAGTATATGGTTATATAATAAATAACAAAAATCTATTACATGGAGAAAATACAACTTGGCTTTGAATGAAAACCTCATATTTTGACCTTTGAAATACGCTTTGTGCAGCACCTGTATGTTGTAATTTCCTTTCTTTATGTAGGCAAGCTTTGAAAGAGGTCTACATATGGTCTATATCCAACACTGAAATAAACAAACATTACGCAATGTTATTTTACAAATTCGAAAATTCTCTGTAGTTCACCCATAGTTTTGAAATATACAGATTCAATTATTTAAGAATTTGCCATTAATTGTTTGCTATTTTAGGGGTTTCAGATAAATTACCTACATTTTAAAGTGTAGTTTTTCGAGCTCTGTTGCTATGTTCACAAGTTGTCATATTCATATGACGTTCACAATATGATCCCCTTCTCTCCTGTTGAGTCGTAAAAAATGTGGTCACATATTTTACCACTTTTAAGTCCAAGTTAATTAAAATTACATTTTTAACTATCACACATAACAATGCCAATTAAAACAACACTATTATTTGTTGTAAAATATAATTATGTTAATAGTCTGTGAATGACTGTAACTATGTTACTATGTTATCTACAATATCGAAGTGTTCTTCATACTACTCATATAATAATCATCAGAAAATTCCATAACCAAGAATGGTATAATATTTATTATGAATACTATTATATATATTTATTTTGCCACCTCGCCGTGACATGTTTGATAACAGTCTTCAGAGGTTTATGTGAAAAAGTAAAGAACTACGAAAAGATTGCCTAAAATTTGAAGATATGTTTCGAGAGTGGAATTCATGAATAATAAGCCAGTGGTTAAAGTGTTTTTTCTAATCATATGCAAATTATAATTTCAAAGGTTATTTTAAAAAGTTTATTTATATTTGATTTGATAAACACCACACCACACCATCACACCCAATTTCTATATTTTTTTATTTTTCATTTGTAAAAATTTCCAAATGTTTCAAAATTTATTTTATCCATTCCCTTTTCGTGGCATCCGGGTGGGAATGGTATAGTACGTACCGGGTAACTAAGTATAATAAAAGTCTTATTGGCAGTAACGTGAGAATTGAAGTTTTCGTTTTATTTAAATTTTCTGTTTTTTACATTTTTGGGAGTTTTAAAGTACAAAAGTGATAGCGTATTGTGCTTTAATGTTCTGCGTAACTGAAAAGAATGGAGTAGGTCTAAATAAACATGTAAAATAAAACTTCAGTAAAGTCTACTATCATTTTACTGGTGGAGATTTACGATAATGATTCTACTTATTAATACAATACGTGACATTGGCAAGTGCGGTAATCTGTGCGCCATGCCATGAAGAAAGAAAAAAAAATGTGATAAAATGTTTAATAAAATAAATTTCCATATTAATTATAAAATATTATTAAGTATTAATTTTGTAAATCATTAACTAAGGTACCTGCGGGTAATAAAGCCTGTCGTCTAATAAGGCCTATGTAAGTAAAATCGTATTTACAATGGGCGCTCCCGCTCAAGGCAACACTCACAGACGCCTAACACACGAAGATATTTTTATGAGTTTACACAAACGCGAAATACCCCTCTTCCCGTCTCCAGGATTGTATCATACATTGCGAGAAACGACCGCGCGGTACGAATAATAAAAATCGGTCGGAATCAATCGCAAGTATTAATCGTCATGTTTCACTTATTTGTATAAATTTGCAAATATTTTTAATTTAGTTTCTCTTACATACATAGTCGACGTCTATTAAGGCCTACCTAATTTAAACATAGATTTTGTTTTCCTCCTACATCATGAATCAAATTTTATTTGTTTCATAATGTATTTCATATACATTTCAAGGTTTTACGAATGTAAACAAGTATGTGTAATTTAATGCTAATTGAACAATCGTTAGTTTTAGTGTCTACGACCACGATGCCTATAGAACGAGCATTTTCTCAAATAAATGGTTGTTATGGGAAAATTACAGATTTTTTTATAATTTTTAATCTAATTGCTGCGTTTATGCAATTATTGATCTCAAGTATTAAATGTATAACGCGTAGTTTGATTATTTAAATATATTAGAGCTGTAGGCTTTATAACCCAACCATAGTAAAATAAGGCCTACTGGCAAGGTTTTCAATAATGTTTAATTTTGTTTTTGTTTATGGTAAAAAATGCCATTTTCCCTTTATATTTTATAGTAATTGAACTTTTAGACCTAATTATTATTAAAGTTTGTTGATTATATTGGTTATTTTTCATTTAATTTCAAATCTTCCTTAATACCCGCAGGTACCTTAAGTAAAACAATGACATGTCAATTAAAGTATTACTTCTGTACATTTGATTATAATAAATTTTATGCTCAAAATAAGAATAGATTCTAAATTCGGAAACTATATTTTTGCATCAATGTTTGCTATAACATTTATGAAAATACTAAATAAAGGTTACATTACGGATTTTTTTATAATTTATTGCAGTGTATCTTAATTTCAATTAGAGGAAAGAGGACGCTTTGATAACGACTGAAATAGAGGTTTAGTAATTAAAAAGTTATAGTCCAACGACACCTCACTCGAAACGACAAGCAAGAAAAAATTTCGTATGTACTTTTCAGTATAGAGACAAAGACCCCAATACTCACGTGATAATCCCCCAATAATCCCAATACGCATGTGATCTGTGGTATGAAGGCACAGATCACATGCGCTGTCGTCTGTCGTCCTCGTCGGCTCGTATTGGTGGATGACCGGGCGGAGCCCTCACTCCTACCAACACGTGATACCGAAGGCCCGTTTAATCGCCTATTGTGACTGAATAGAAACACCGTTAGCCTTATTCCCTAGCCTGGGCTAAAAAGCTGACATAATACAAGTAAGGATTTATAGTTTAACTAAAGAAAGTAAAAACTATTGTAGCACTTCGATAAAATAAAAAGATATTTAGGTACCGCTTTTAACGCACAAAACACATCCATTACCTTGTCTCTAAATAATTACAGCAATCAAATTCTATATAAATCACCATGCATCGATTATAGGATATTGAAAATGTAATTCTTTCTTAATGTACATATACATACAATATCTACATTTATCATTCAAGGATATTCCAATCTAATTATTTAGATTGCGCTAGAAAGAAAATACAAATTCAGACACTATCCGCTAGACAATAAGAGATAATATTATACACTTATTTTCAAATTGTAGACGCAACAACTACATCTCCTTATAATAAGATTGTACTTGTTTGTCTGTATCCGGACAAAACAACAATATTAGGTATATTATATCCACAGAATAGCATAAACATTTTATTACTACTAACTACTTAGTAATACTAATAAATGGGCTGCTAGTAGCGTATAGTCCCTAGGTTTTCAACGTGGGCGAATATGCCCCCTTGTGAGACCCAGAGATAATTAGGGGGCGATGAGATGACACAGAGAAGACGTGGCCAGGTTAAAAAAATATAGTCTAAAAAAAACACGCTAATTACGTATAAACAAAGTAAACTTTAATAATGGTTAATTTTTGTTATTGTATGTATTGTAATAATTTTTATCGCGTGTGCAAAAATTGACATATTTCAGTAGTTTGGGAAGTGGATGAAAACTGAACTAAAGAATTCATTACATTCAGATCTACATTAACTTGGATATCATGAAAAATTTTAATTTTTCATTTGAATTAAAAATAAAAATTTCAAACCTTTTGATTTCACGTGAATTCTCATCTATAAATATAGGTGAAGTTAACAAAAGCCTGTTAATTAAAAATAGCAAAAAAATATGTTCATAACAATTAAGTTATAACAAGAGTTTGTTAAATAGCACAATTTCTGCTATCCTGCAAGAATCGACAGTATTATCTACGCTTGTTCTAACATGCTCAGTGTCTACGGGGCATTCGGAAGTCAGCGAGTGAGCATAATATGCGACGACAGAACTGAGCCCCGCAATCCCCGACCCGCACTACTGCTGCGTTGCCCTTGCCCCCACGCGGCGCCCGCGCTTTATGTCCATGCCGGGTGTTACGAGAATAAACGAGTCATTGCATGTTTAACTTATTCCTGTTGATGCGTGTTATATGTTTCCAAAAAGGTCGTGATCGTTCATTTTATTTTCATTAGCTTTATCGCACGCAATTAATAACAAGGTTTTAAAAGTTGATCATTTATTCACGTATCGGTAAAGTAAAAACTATGTCGGAAACAAAAAAGAAGAAACAGCAGTATAGTGTGGATTATATTAAATACGGACTTATCGAAGATTCTACAAATCCATCATCGCCAATGAGCCTTATTTGTCAAAAAACATTTTGAAATTATGTGGCCTATTTCCATGACATGAAAAAGAAGTACGAAATTCAGCCAACTATATCAAAACATTTTTTATCAGCTTCTAAGCAAGACGATGACGGACTTCGAGCTTCGTACAATATCTCATTATTGATTCCTAAAACATGCAAACCATGTAGTATTGGGGAAGATTTAATTTTACCAGCAGTAAAAGAAGTAATAGCCACTGTGCTCCATAAACCAGCTACAGATATTATCAGAAAAAATCCTTTAAACATTAGTTCAGTACAAAGACGAGTTGATGAGATTGAAAACATTGAAGAATCATTATGAAATCATCTGCAGACTTGTCAATTTTCAATTCAGCTGGATGCATCCACTTAACCAACCAATGAAGCATTGTTATTGTCATATACATGAGGTTCATCAAAGATAAGAAAATAAGTCAAGAACTATGGTTTACCAGAAATTTGGAAACAGATACAAAAGTAGAAACCATATTTAATACACTAGAAAAGAAAAAGGAAGTTCTTTTTAATAATATTTTGTCAGTTGCTACGGATGGCGCACCGGCTATGACAGGGTGTCATAAAGGCTTTTCTAGATGTTTGAAAAATAAAGGTTTTAACGTGCTTGCTGTACATTGCATAGTTCATCGCCAGCATTTGGTTGTGAAAAATCTGAGTGAACACCTCCATACATTACTGCAATATGTTATCAGAGTACTTAGTAAAATCAGAAGTAACTCGTTGAATGACAGATTATTTTATTATTGCGTTGCCGATGATAAAAATTTCAACCGCTTACTTGTTTGAATCGATTTTACAATCTGTTTGGGTCTGTGATAGAGTTCCTAGGAAACAAAGACACAGAATTGCGCGACAGCCTCATTTCATCAAAGAACAATATTGCGTACTTGACAGACCTGTATAAATTGTTTAATGATGTCATTCTCCAACTACAAGGCGACGGCTTAAACTTGATTAAGATAAAAAATAGCGTTGCTGCTTTTGCATCCAAACTGCTATTATACAAAAGAAATATCGGCAGACGGGAATTTTATTATTTGCCAAATTTATCAGCAGTATCAGTCGGGAACGACGATTTGCTTGTTTACTGTCAACAGAGTCAAAATCTCCACAGTGATTTAAACGATTCCAGGAAATTTTAAACATGAACATACCAGACTGCGTTTTGGATCCTTTTTCAAATGTCAACTCAGCAGAATCATCCCAGTTAGAAGAAGAACTAATAGAACTGATATCGAATGAGGAATTAAAAATTAAATTTATGCTTGGCTACCGAGAATTTTGGCTGCAGAAGCCAATTTTGAAACTGTACCCAGGATTATGGTCGATCGTTCTACGATTTCTGATAGCATTCCTATCGTCCTGTTTAACTGAACATGGATTTAGTGCTGTAGCAACGTTGGTAACTAAAAAGAGAAATCGGCTCCATGTTACTGAATGCGGCGACTTACGATTGTTTCTAAGTAAAATCGAACTTGATATTAACAAACTCCTTAAAATGCATCAAATTCAATCTTCTCATTAGATAAGTTATAAATTTAATGTCTTTTGAATGTTAATAAAAATACTACTCAATGTAATTAAGTATGTGTTTTTGTTTATTGTATATAAGTATGTCTTTTAATTGTTCTCATTGAAACATTCTTCTTTAAACTCAGAAATAGGATTAGGGGTCATATATGGTCATATCCTATCTTACGACTATATAATATTACTCGTTTAAATATAATTGTGGCAATAGCTGTTTCAGATTTGCTACAGATAGTAAATCAAAAAAATTGGGGGGCTCTAAAAAAAATCTCAAAGTGGGCGGTGGGCAAAATAAAGTTGAGAGCCTGTGGTATAGACTATAGACGCTTCAATAGTTACTCCAATTACCGAATGGTGGAGGGTGCGTAAAACTTATTTAGAACATATTATTATACATAGATTAACCCGTTTGCCCATTGTTTACATTGTTCATTGCAGGAATATTGGCCCCACGATACATTTGATACAATAAACCAGCATTTTATGTGCAGACTGTAATGGTTAAAAATCGATAATCATTTAAAATAACAGCTTCCATAAATCTTTACGTATTCATACCAAACCGAAATCCAGATCTTACTATAAATATTGAAATAAGAACTGGAAAAGCATTCGAAGTGCGCTTTATATTCAAAACATTTTGAATAAAAGTGTACTAAAAGTGTCTTTCTAATACTGTTCTTTTAGAACATTGAAAAAACATTTGTAAATAAAAGAAATGAATTACGTACTTCTTTCTCTTGTTCACAGGTTCAATTACTGATGTGAGGTGGAAACTTAACTGAAGAACAATGGCTATTAGCTAAATATTTCGAAATAAAGCTATGGTCGCTTCCGATACCATTACAAATTCGACCATGAAGAACGCAACCCCCGTAGATCCTGAGTTTATATTTGGTCCTCAGCGAGACTCTCTGTATATAGTGCTCCCTATAACAATTATATACACACTTATATTCATAACAGGGTTATTTGGTAATGTATTTACGTGTATAGTGATAGTACGTAACAAGAGTATGCATACGGCTACGAACTATTATTTATTCAGTTTAGCGATATCAGATCTACTTCTCTTAGTTAGTGGTATGCCTCAAGAGATGTATTCTATTTGGTGTAAATGGCCATATGTTTTTGGTCCCACTTTTTGTCTTATACGCGGATTGGCAGCAGAAACCTCGACCAACGCCAGTGTATTAACTATTACTTTGTTTACCATCGAGAGGTACCTTGCAATTTGTCACCCATTTGTTTCACACAAAATGTCAAAATTGTCGCGGGCAACGAAGCATGTCATATTGCTCTGGATAGCAGCTCTGGCACTAGCATTACCACAGGCTCTGCAATTTGGCATCAGAAAGGTATTTGGAGTAACGATGTGTTTACAAACACGAGTCATCATAGAACATTCGTTTGAGATTTCAACATTCTTCTTCTTTTTCGCCCCGATGATACTAATTACAGTGCTATATTCACTCATTGGATTAAGACTGAACAGGACTAACAAAGAAACGAAAGAACCCCAGGACTTCGAACGGAGTATGATTTTTACCCACAAAATTCGACGGAAACCCAACCAATCTACAAAAAGAGTTGTGAAAATGTTAGGTAAGTGCAATTTAGTACAAAGATACAAATAGATACAATATTTTTCGTAAAAATTTTAAAAATATTACGTACGGAATAATAACATTATAACAAAATAGTTTTGTAATTACCGTATTAATAATAATCCACAACCTGTTACTTTTATATCATATGTAGAATCGATTCACTGATGTAGAAATTTATTGCAATCAAATAGGTATGAATTCTAATTAAAAGTAAAAAATTAAAATGTCTGCCTGTGATTTCGAAATACAGGCTTTTCCTTAAGTTTACGTTGTAAAAATTTTGTCTGTTTGTAGTTTTGTTCGAGTCAATCTCTAAAACGGCTGAACCGATGTTAACGGAATTTTCTTTTGAAACAAAAAACTTTTCAGAGAGCAACCTAAGCTACTTTTTGTCCCGGAAAATAAAAACAAGTTTAACGCGAGTGAAATCGTGGTGCACAGCATTAATTGATGTAAATTTTTTATATTAAAAATTCTCGGTAGTTTAAGGAAAATGTTGTCGTTTATAATTTGTATTGTTCAGTGTAATAATGGGCGTGTTCTTTCAAGATATTTTTGTTTAGCGCACACTGGCCTTGGATCTATGCATCATAATATGTTATGTAATTTCGTGCTTGTACTTAAAAAAAAGTCATTCCGAAGTTTATTTCAATATAATTATGAGTAAAATACAACTTACTATATACAATAGGTTTTGGCAATGTCTTTGTAATTATAATGTTCCATGTTCCAGATCCGCACATTTTATGATCACTCATTTTTGGTGGTTAAATACACGAAGAGCACGTAATTACATGTCATTTTTAATGGCGAAAATTCTAAAACGCAAGTTTTTACGCTGTGCTCATATGGCGCACCTAAGGACGCATGCCCTCTAAACAAAAGTTTGTCCAAAGAACGCACTTATTATTATTTCAAAAAACTTTCAAGCAGAAAATTTGGTGTATCTTATAATTTGCAGTTTAAATTAAGTTATAACTTAAGTTTTCTATTGCATAAAATAGAGTACCTATTTTATATTTAAATACATAAAGGTAGTTCTGCACCTTGATTCACTTTTATATGTTAACACATGTAACTGTAGATATATATTACCGTACCGTACCTTACCGTAGATATATATACCGCAGGTATATTAATACATGTAAACGTATATAGGTATAGCTTTTAGCCATTAAACGCACATTAATTTTGAGTGACGAGAGGGACCAATTCTTTCTATCTTTAACTAATCAAATTAATACACTTATCAGTAATCAAAATGTAATCGAGCCCTAAGTCAATTCAGATATCCACATCGATATTTTTATTGAATAACTAGAGACCCGCCCCGGCTTCGCCTCGGTGGGATATTGAATATTTGCAAAATACCTAATTTTTTTCATTGAGATATTCATACTAAATTTGTGATACGAAAACGATAAAAATATTTGTAAATTTTCAATAACGTCATGGTAATTTTAGTACCACGATTTCTTCGTAAATTTACAAAAAATATTGTAAAGGGAAGTACAAAAAGTTTTCGTAAATTTACAACATTTTAAGTGCAAATTCATCAACGGTTTGGAAAAATTACAAGACGTGTAGACTTACTACGTACTGGTTATAAAATTATAACTCATTATAGTAGATTTACTCACATGTCATAAATTTTACTCTAAATTTATTATATTTTGTATTAGCAAACGTTTATTTCTAATTTTATTCACGCTTTGTTTTGTAAAACAATTGTAATTTTGCAAACATTTTTAACAGTGTACGTACAACACAATAATATTTTCCTTGAAAATTAACATAATTTTACATATCGATAGATAGCCTTCATTCAAGATTTTTCCTATACTTCCGTAAATATATTTCGGTACTCAAGATAAAGCTTCGCAAAACATTAAATCTACTCGATGGAGGGCATATCATTTGCGTTATATTGTTTGAAAATAATGACTGCTTCTTCAAAATTAAAAGACTAAATCCATAAAACCTTTATTAAGAACGCTATGTGATAGGCCATTATTAAGGACCATACTATTTACACCTGCAATAAGATTTTATTTTTTTAGTATGTTTTTCATGTGTTTACCTTGAGAGCAGATTTTTTTCTATCAACTTGCTTTCACCGCAACGAATATTTCGTAACGAAGTCTGTAATTGAGAACCCTGAAACAATATTGGGAAGTGGTGTTCGATAATTCAGCAGACTGTATAGACTACTTAATTATTTAACCCCAAGCATTGGTTTAACCCACAAACAACATTACACTTACCTCAATTTTTATGTTTCCTAAGTTTGTGTCATTTGTCCTAATCCTAGATGGTCTTGATGTGGGCATAAACATGCACACACAGTGCACCTCAACGAAGATCTTTCGCAGCTACCCAGCTCTTAATTTCGATGTTGTAGCGAAACACGTGTCAAACAACAACTTCAAAAATCGAATCTTTGGTTGGAAGATAGTTAAAAAACATATTACCTGAGATCGATCTCTGCAAACTAATGAATCTGAATCAACTCAATACTGTTTTGAAAATTCTTGATATATGGTAAACTAAGTTTAGTAAATAATCTCACATTATACATTGTATTATTTTAATATTGCATGGTTCTACTTTCAATACATTTTTGTGTTATTTTGTGCTTTAAAATAACAGTTTTTGTTTTGCTTATCAGCTCCGAAATAATTCTCCCGTCAATTCCAATATATAGTATATCCTCTTCTTTCTTATCTTTTTCTTCTTATTTAATAATGAATATATCTTTGTATGTTTGTCCTCTATGTGTTCCTAAACCATTCATCCGATTGCGATGAAACTTTGATGAGTTGTTCAGCTGGCACCCGCAAAGGTTTCTGATATATTTAATTTAGTAAATAAAAGACTGAGCGAACGAAGTCGCGGCCAAAACCTAGTATTCCATATAAACATCTAGCATAGAAACTGGTCCCAAAACCATAGTAGTAGGACGTACCAAAATAGAAAAATAACCAATATAATTTAAAGCTAAATATAAGATTTCATTTCATTGCGTACTTTTTTGTGTACAGCGAGCTACTAAACTACAATATTACATTTCATTTAAATCTCTAAATAACATTTATTTTTACGCGTATAACAATAGAGTCAAATAAAATCGAGCATATACTCGAACCAATATACCATATACCCACTTAATTAGGACTTTCATACATAAAATTGTGTATTCAATTATGAATGAATAACAAATAATATATACCTATATGCTTCACGAAAACCATTAAATTTTCAGCTGTTATGATATTGTACGGTCTACACTGTACATTTGTGCTTTGCAAGCACTTTTGCGCGCGGCGCGAGTTGACCCATCAATTAACATCAATACATGCAAAAACGTCAACCGCGCCGCGTGTGCTCACACATAGCATTTATATAGCATAGCAAAATAAATTACCAAAAACTTTCAGCATATCTTTTAATATAAAACTCTTTAATCATTAGCAATAAAAACCTATTGTGGATATCACACATAAGTTATAAGCACATTACACAAGTAATAATTACATTGTTATAAAGCACAAATGTACGGTGTAGACCGTACAGATATGATTCTTACGATTTTGTACTCACCTACTTTTTAATTGAAATTTAGAATTGCTAGCGGCTGTTCAACGAACTTATAAATTAGGAGACAGCAGCAGAGAAAACAGCAGTTTTAAATTGCCTTTTAAGTTAACGAATTAATTTATCAATTAATTATACAACATTATAGCTAAAAATTTCTATAGGAACGGTTATTCTAATTCGTATTTTTCGGCCCTAACAAGATTACTGAGAATTATCATTTGTATTCAAAAGTTCATGTGTTTTGTATAATGAGTATCTTTAATGTATCTTTATACAAGCATACAAACTATTAAAGTTCATTCATGCCTTTACTTTTATTTGACAGTGGCTGTTGTAGTTGCCTTTTTCATTTGTTGGGCACCGTTCCACGCTCAAAGGCTGGTAGCGATTTACGGCACATCAGAAAACCACCAAGCCATCTCACCAATACTTCTCTTCGTGTACTCAGTGATGACATATCTATCTGGAGTGTTCTACTACATGTCTACATGCATCAACCCCATACTCTACCACATCATGTCCAACAAGTTCAGAGATGCATTCAAGGTGAATGACTTTCTTATTTAGCTTTAATTATTTTAATAACGAAACAATAATATTGTTAGCTATTATCAATATTCTCGATTAATCGTTCTAAGTAATCGTTAACAAATAGCAACACTTTTTTTTTTTTAAAGTGTTGCTACTTTCATAATAACGTGGTATTTTTGAATGTCAGAAAATAAGTCAGTTGAGAAATTCACGAGTTAGCGAAAGCACGTCTTTTAATTATATCTCCTCATCCTACGTTTCCATCCAAGTCAACATACTAGAAGAACGAATAGTTTTCATACCATGGGATGAACAGTGTTGCCATTTGTTAACGATTATGATTAGAACGATTAATCGAGAATATTGATAATAGCTAACACTTGATGAAAACTATTCGTTCTTCTAGGATGTTGACTTGTATGGAAACGTAGAATGAGGAGATATAATTAAAAGATGTGCTTTCGCTAACTCGTGAATTTCTCAACTGACTTATTTTCTGACATTCAAAAATATCACGTTATTATGAAAGTAGCAACACTTTCAAAAAAACAGTGTTGCTATTTGTTAACGATTATTTAGAATTGATCGATAATCGAGAATATTGATAATAGCTAACAATATTATTGTCCCTAAATTTAAAAATCAGTTTTATCTACGCGACTTGAACTTGTAGATACAGTAGCATTTAATACTGACTGACATTAATAGATTTTCGACGAAGGTAACTTAGGTAATGTTTGCCGAAAGCATAACATATATAAGTAGTACTAGTATCTCATATTTTATGGAATGTACATTGAAGTCTTCGTTGTAATTATAAGTTCTAGGCATGTAGTACCACTGCCCCGTTATACCTTCGAACATCTAGGCGCAGCAGGGAGGATCTCCACCCTTGTTTCCTTGACATCCCTTTTATTCACACGAAAGGCATTTTACATATTGTATAATTAATGTGGATTTCTCAGACCTAATAATTACATCTGGTGTGCATTTTCCTTATTCTTACAATTTGGGGACGGACAAGACAAAAGCAAACACATATTTCTGGGCAAGCGAATATAAAAAAAAAAGTAATGATGAGTTCTACAATTATAATCACGCTTATTTTACCTGCATTTAATATGCAGCTGTAATGCCAAGTATGTCTTTTTACTTAAATTATAAAAATGTTGAATCGTCATTGGCTCATTTTTATCACTTTATAGACGGACAGATAAACACCAAAGTTCACTATGTTTCTTTTTCTGTAAAGTGCGTACCAACACTACCTTAGCCTCGCTGAAGGAGAAGGAAAACAATCATGTTTATCTCTTCACTATTACTTGGAAAATGTCGAAGTTGATGTCAACAATGGAAGACACATGGTCGCCAAAATGGTATTTCAAATATTAGCAGCAGATATATTACAAATAAAAAAAAAACCAACCAAACGTAAGTTAATCGTACTTACGCATTTAAAGTCTGCTGTACATACTGTCAGCTGTTACCAACCAATAACTTCAAAACAAAGTTAATCATAAAACTTTCTCTTCTTACTTGTCCTAATAAACCTGTAGCGTATGTAGGTATGTGCATAGGTACATACGAGTACACTGTCTCGTGTGTTCATGTACAAGTCGATACGTGAGTATCATGAGATCCGGCGGCGTGAGTGGACTTAGTGCTACATTGTCGAGCCAGTGCTTCTAGTTTAGGGCAGGAGGACGGGCCGTACAAATGCTGTAAAATCGACAGTGTACATTTAATTTTCAATGTTCATGACGTTTTTTAGATTTTCAGTAATACTTATGGAGATGAGAGAAGGGACAGCAAGTTTAATTATTTTTTTGAAAGTGTTCAAATTAATAACAAAATGTAACGTTTTATACTTTTTTGCATTCATGATTTAAAGAGGTTTTTCGATGCCCTACACGATAACCCTAAAAAATTTAACTTTCTACTTAATCCCCCAAAACTAGCCCTCAAACTGTCGACTGTTACCTGTCTCTGGGCCACCATTCCAAATTTCGACAGATTACGTCAAGTCGTATCCGAGAAAAACGGATTTGAAAGACAAATAGACATCGAGATAATTCCATAAACATTCCTTTTTAAGGTTCCGTAGCGAAATAGCGACAAGTGGAACCCTTATAATTTCATTTTGTCCATCTGTCCATATGTCACAGTCATTTTAACCGCAGACTATTAACAACTATTGGAAGGCATATGTGATTTCCGTGAACTGCTTTAAGGTACATCGGCGTAGTGAAGCTCCGAAGTAAAAATTAGGGGTGGCGCTTCACACACATAATGAGGGATGAAATAAAATCCAGTACACATAAGCATGTGGGATAGCTTTAGATAACTCTAAAAAACAATATATGAGGGTTTCAAAATGACTGTTTTATTTGAATCAATAGTTGGTGAGATATACGCTTCTAAAGTCGTACATAATGAGTATCTCCCCTCTAACTTTTCAACTATGGATTGGAAAATTCTAAAATGTAAGTAAAGAACTTAAAAACACTGACAACTAACATTGGTTACAGTAAAATATGTTGTGTAGTCTTTGAGATATGAGATATATATGATTACACATTACGTTTCGAGTTATCTACTGCAGAATTGAACTGTTTTCCAGTATCTTCGAGAAATACGAACCTATTTTTGCTGCCGTTAAAATGAATATAGTGCATGCGTAAACATTTTATTCTACTTTTAAACCCAGAAAGTGCGTAAACAGGTACTAAATGTGTGAAAGTTTGACACAGTCGTGGTGTAGTCTTATTCCCAAGTTTGTTTTGGCTAAAATTAAACTTCTACTTTGTCCGAAATTACTACGGAACCCTAAGTTAACGCGTATCGGACACGCTCTTGGCTGTTTTTTTTTTCAATTTTAAAACTAAATGCTTATGAAATTCTTTCTATTTTTAAGAATATTATAAGCAGTGACCAGACGTACCCATAGTGCCCATACGTATTAGGGATGATGGATATTCATAGAGGTTATTGAAACCGCGATATTGAGCGTGAAGTTATCGATGTTTTAACATTAATGTTAGGATGTAGAAGACTAAAACATCATTCCATTGATGTTATGAACAAAATATCGTAATTTGATATTTCCACATTTGTTTGTTGTAAAAATAAAATTGAGCTTTTTTGCAAGCCAGCAAGACATACAATATATTTTACAAAAATCTGAAATTTTAAATGACTTTTGTAGTACAACTTATCAATGCATATTTCGAATTTTGACAAACGAAGTAGTTCTTAATGTTTATGCTAGATATCACCTTTTATTTATTGATTGTATTTTATTTCATAATGGGATGCATTTAATGGCACTTCAAAGTTGGTGAAAATATAGACAAAATTGCTATGAATATATTGCTATGATAAATAATATAAAATAAACTGTATGAAATTATTCGACTTAGATTAGAGCTTTACGCCATTCGCCATTGCCCCTCCCATGAACAATCTTCGCGTGGACTTCGAGGCGCAACGGACGTCACTTATAGCAATGGGTACTTGGGTTTACAGATAGCAAAGCGGAACCAGATACTGACACGTGGCTACCCCTTCGTCTATATTAAGGAACTTGTAAACCTTATAATAAATCTTGATCAATGTTTAACACCTGTACGGGAAGATAAGCAACTTGCACATTCTACATTTTTCCTTTTCTCCCAAACCAACATGGAAAGAATTAGAAAATATATATAATAGATTCTTTAAATTAAAAACCATCGTTTTGCATCTTAATCTGTTGAAATTAAAGTTAGCAGGTAATTGTCAACAGAACACATTGCTGCGATGCTGCCGCATGGGGGACCCCCAAATTACCAAACAACGTTCTTACACAGCAGTGGCACTCGCTAGAAACCCAACTTCCAGCGGGACAAACCACTCAGGTATATCATTTCATTAATCTTAATTATTTTACACCAAAGAAAAGGCAAGTGCGAATTTGTTTTAGACAAGTTATTCAAACACATCTTTGCTTTCCATCAAGCAAAACTATGCTCAAATAAAAACTAAGAATTGTCTTTGTCATAACTGCTATTTCATTCTTTCTTTCAGTAAGATTGTACGAGGGTCATACCAAAATTTTCAATATTCCTTATTCATTTGGTTGTCACTACCAAGTTATACATCTGCTCAGACCAAATAAAAAAGTCTCAGCTTTTTTTATGGCATGGTGCAAGTCTGAGCTAAACGCTGAATGTGTTATTTGCTAATTTTGAAAATCTAACATACATACATACCTACCTTCACGCTGTATCCCTAACGGGGTAGTCAGAGAGGATCACGTAAATGTAACACTTACGTATTAAATCAATTTCTTGTTTTGTTCAAAAATATACTACTTAGTAATCGCATGTTTTCTGAAATAATCTGGCGGGATGGCGGGAATTTGCTCGCAACAATGGAGCTATAGCGTTTAGCGTATAGAGTAAATGTATGTATGTATGTATGATTATAAAAAAGGTTTACAGTTGCAAGAATGTTTTAAATTTTTAGCCACAATTTTCGACGAGTCTGCTTGCTCACAAGCTACAGTTTTTAAATGGGCTGCTGAATTTAAAAGGCTACTGGGAAGTTTTGTACACGAAACGAAAACAGGTCGGCCGCTAAGCACGGTTACTGACGAAATATCAAAGCTTTCGAAAAAATTATTCGTGAAATCCGACGAATTACATATGCAAAGTTTGAGCGAGAACTGGGTTTTTGATCTGCGGCATCGTACGAGTAAACCACCCATAGTGGACAACTAACTATCGCTCCATAAGCGTTGTCCGCACAGACTAGATGATGAGCTGAAAGAACATCGTATGGATTAATGCAAATTCGTGATATATAAATTCGATACCACCGAGAACAACGTTTATGATATAGAATGATTTTGAAAGAAAACGACAGTTGACCTTATGGTGCTTTAAAGATGAGCCGACTGCAACGAAATATACCCGTGCACGAAACACACAAACGGAACACATTGCCAGAACACAGTGCCAGCGCGCCACTCCGCACACTTGCCGGAAAATTCGAATGTTTTAATTTAAAAAATATATCTATCCTACCTTACCTACTACACTTACCTAACCATATTATTTTTACCTCTTCACAAATTAAAGAAAAATCAAGGTTAAGCGCTAAGTGATTTTAAAGAATAAAAGATGCCTTGTATATAATATGTATAACTTTAAGATTTCTGAGGTGTCTAAAGAAAAGTCGTCAATGGTATTTTCCAAGTAGTTAAGGCAAATGAAAATGTGTATATTTCATGTCCAAGGTTAATGCTGTGGAGAGATCGATGACTACAATTAATAAAAGATAAATTTTTGAGTAGGTACTTACATAGGTGTCTAATTTCTGTTGGCATGTCTCTTGTATCACTGAATAAACCGTATTTCCAATATTTAATGCCATTCCAGTTTTGAATATTGCCATTATAATGTAAATTCATATTAAATGAATTGACTGGACCGTTGGCGCAGTGGCATAGCATCTGCTTTCCTAGGGCCCCGGGTTCGATTCCCGGTCAGGTTAATTTAGGAAGCGAACTTTTCTACATTGGATTGGAGTCTGGGTGTTTCTGGGTACTCCCCCAGAGTTCATTGTGTGGCACCCATAGTACAAGCTTACTGCGTAGTTTGGGGTCACACAATCTGTGTAATTGTCTGGAGTGTTATTTATTTATACATTTAAATACGATTTCAGGAAATTCTATTAGAAATGAAACACCAACCGTCCATAACAAGACTCCAAGACAAGACAGCAAAGACAGCAGTACCAGCAGATCAAGTATAAACACTAGAAGCTTTTCTGTTGTTAATGAAAATTGTAAAAAACCCGCAAAAGTAATTTTGCATGGTAATCATAAAGTTGAAAATGAAAAATCGTTAAATAATAAATTATCAACATATTCTTCGCACAGGGCAAAGAATAGAGAGAATAGATCGCAGAACATGTTTCCAGACACGAAGGAGACTCAATTCACTGAATTATGTTTATTAAACGGTCAGACTAAAATCAACAGTTCAACAAATGAATGTAAATGTTATATGAAAGAATTTTTGAGATTAAAATAATAAAAAAAATTGGGGTAACTAGTAAATAATTTTATTTAAGGTATACTCGTAGGATTGATCAATTATTTTTTGTACTTCATGTCAGTTAGTTTAATAAAACATATTTATTTATTTATTTATTTATTTATAATCTTTATAACTGAAAAGGACATATTTACATATTTATAAATCCGTGATGCAACATACTTCTATGAACAAAATTTATTATAAAATTGAAAACCTCGAAGAATAATAAAATTGTCCTCTGGACAACTGAAAGTCCTTTGTCTTCTAGACAACCAATAAAGTAGAGAAAATTATTGAAATATTGTAAGAAGTTAATTGATTATAGTGATGGAATAGTCATTAGTTTTGTGATATTACCTTAAACATATAATTGTTTAAGCACCTAAAGTTCATACCTATTGTCATATTAATATTTTTATCTGTTCCTGAATACATATGTGACAAGAGTACGCTAATAATATGCATATTAAGTGTACCTACAACATGGTAACTGTTTACGAAAACATAAGACTTAAAATCAGATGCTGCATTTTTGAAAATACTCGAATTCGTATTAAAACCTTATATATTACATGATTTTGATGTACTTAAGTGGATACAGTACTTTTATTACGAAGACAGTATATTTATATATTATAGGTGTGGTGAACACTAAGTTAATGTCTATCCAAGTATTTTATTATTGCGTCAACCATGTTAATTTAAATATGAAGTAGAATTTATTTGTAAATTACGAATAAATATGTATTGCATCTGACTTTTGTAAATGTGTTCTTATAAGTATTGTACTCTATACTAATTTTAAGGCCTTTCATGTACGGCAACGGACGAGTAATTGCGAAAAAGAATAAGCACTAGAGGGCGCACATTAAGCAACGCAACAAGTAACAATAAATAATGAAATGGCTTGAAAATAACAACAACAAAATAGTATTTTATTTTCTCAAATTTTTTAACGTTCGTAATGTTTCAATAAGCAAAT
This sequence comes from Zeuzera pyrina, assembly GCA_907165235.1. NCBI lineage: Eukaryota > Metazoa > Arthropoda > Insecta > Lepidoptera > Cossidae > Zeuzera > Zeuzera pyrina. The sequence continues at coordinate 16,525,415 of OU015625.1, read as the reverse complement.
CAAAATTATACTTGAAACAATTCAAGAAGATTTAATTGTAACATGTTTTTCTTTTACGAAAATGTACATTGTATGATATAAATTTATAATTTAAAAGAATAATTTTCTAGCATATCTACAATTTAATGTCATACGAGTGAATACATCTCGCTCTTTTACTTTAACATCCCCCATTTGTATGATATTTATCAATTGAAACAATTTTATGGAAATTAAACTTTGTAATGTTAATGTAACGGGTGCATTAGTTAAATTCACTGTATTAGTAACATGTTTGTGTAACATTCTTTTAATAAGTTCCATTCAACTGAAGTAGAACACAAATTGTATTACAGAATAATGTGAGTACGGTATAGCATATTGATTATACAAATTGAACACTCAAAAGAAATGAGCTTAAAACAGAACTTTAGATATTTATGGTAAGAGAGATAAAAGTAATTGCTTACTGGAAGTTTATTTTTTTAAATACCCTTAATTTATTTTTATGTAAGGACATATTTATGAAATATAAATTTATTCATCTACAATACATTTCCTGCGCTGTGAAGGTTCCTCTTGAGTTCACATTAGTCACTAAGAAATGTAGAAGCTCTACATAGCAACAAAAAATTGTTTTATGTTGTAGGTGTAGACATGTACGTATGTACTTTACGTGCATAATCACCATACCAAAGTAATGATTTAGTGTATAATTATATAACATTCGAATTTAATTCTAAATGTAGAATGAATATGTTTAAAGTCTAATTTTAACTCATCTCTTTAAATGTTTTTATTCGATCTAATTGTTTGGCGCTTTTCATCCTTTTCTACTCTAATTCCTTTACTTTTCAAGCTTGTCCATTAGAATTGTTCCGTCTTTTGGCACTTTAAGAAGCGAATTGTAGAAACTTTCAACTTAATTTTTAACATAGGTAATTTTGGGGGTATATGTAATGTACATTCATTCCTTCGCTGTGATCGAGGATTTCACTTCATTTTTAAAGTCACGTGACTATAATAATTGTGAGGGAGATCTGATTCGTATCACATTATGCTTTAGTTCAAATAGCTCTCGCGTAAATACACTTTAATGAAGAAACGCGTCAATTGTATATTAAATAGTTGCCGTATCCTTTCCTCTACCTTTTCCGTTTTCAACTATTCCTAATCCTTCTTTAAGCTTATCTACTTCGAAAGTGCATGTTTTTTTTAAATTTCTTTGTGTCAATATCTTCTAATTATTTTTGGTATGGAGAATTATACGTAATTATTTTCATTCGTATCTTAACAGTCCATTTTTTCTATATTCGTAAATATTACATACCGGATGAATAATCGGTAGTAGTAACAGGTTTACGATTTTGTATTGGCAGTTTATAACATAATATTTGCATATAGTAAGAAACCTCAAGTTGGTACGATTTAGTTGGCGGTACGACATAGCCACGTCTCCCTTAATAGGTACGTATTATTACTTTATAAAATGCATGTGTGTTGTATAAATTAATGTCATTACATAATATGGGTATGTAACGTTATTTCACATGTCTATACATAGAATGATGAGATTTGAGGAAGCGAAAGAAGTAAGGACCGCGACGCTGGGCGCTCCGTCCTCTCTGACTACCCCGTTAGGGATACAGCGTGAAGATATATATGTATGTATATACATACATATTTGTAGGAGTAAGCTCCCAGAATAAGTTTCTTGCGTAGGCTCCGCCCTCACAATCCGCCACCCGAACGTGACATATTATATCCGGAAAACGAATACTGCGTGTGAAATTATGTAATGGTAGAAAGGCAATTTTCCAATAATTCGACGAAAAAGGCGATATTATCACAAATAGAGAGTATCTGTTACAAGTAGCGAAAAATTGTTAACGAGACACTCACTGCACAAAAGTGCAGCCGACCGCACCGCACGAGCTGCAGATATTATTTTTTATTACTAATGCAGAGATAATTTCGGTACAAAGAAAAATTATAGAAAGCAATAAAATTGCAAACAATGGACATGTTGTTTAATAAGAACAATTAATTTTTTTTTCATGTAAACAGTTATATTTGAACAATTTGAAAACTTTATGTTGAAATTTTTTGAGTTTTTTGTAGAAATTGAATCTAAAACTTCGAAATAAAGATTTTCTTTATCTTTCACACTTATGTCAATGGGTACTAAAACTAATTGCGTTTTTTTAGATATTCATTTTACATTTTTTTTAAATCGTGAATTTGCGTGTGTCAAGCAAAATTTGCATGCGACAAGTAAACTTGTCGCACTCAAATTGTAAAATGGGAAAATAGCTACTTCAACCGCAAAAATGTGCGTTTAGATACTGTTTAATCCGCATGAGTAATAAAAAATAATGAAAAACACAACCATCAACAAATCATTTTTTTTTATATTATAAATATAGCTAAATCGTGATTGTTGTGTGTTTAGCATCGCTTTTTAAAGACAAACTATCAAATTAAATCAAAAACATAATGTTAATATAATAAAGAAAATTGACAAACTCTCCAATAAAAACAATGTCTACTTATGAAATGTCTGTTAAAAATTCATCTATACTATAATATGCCTTCCGTAATAACAGTTTTTTCATATTTTGTCTAGAAATGTTGACATTGAATGTTTTATGGTCATCAAGTATTTTATTAAAAATTTTTGGTACCATACAGAATTTACTTTTTTCCGAGAGCAGTTTCATTCTCTTGAACGCAGAGCGAGAGATGCAGGCCACATGTTACTGATGTAGGTTCTAAGGAAATTCCTGACAAGTCTATAGAAGAGATACAGATAGCGCTGAACCAAATAAAAAAGTGAAGATCTCCAAACCAAGATAACATCGTACCCGAGATGTTGAAGCTAGGGTCAGAAACGCTATGGAGAGTTCTAGCACTGCTGTATACAAACTGCATATTAAACCGCAAGGTACCGCAAGGTACAAGGTGTTGCTGCTTATTAATAATATTACTGTATTTTTGAATGTCCAAAAATAAGTCAGTCGAAAAATACATGAGCTAGCAAAAGCACATCTTTTAATTATATCTCGATATATCCTATGTTTCCGTCCATGTCGACATCCTAAAAGTACGAAAGCTTTCACTTGTTATATAGTCATACGATACGGCACAACGCAGTCATAACCCTGCTCCACCAGAAAGGGGACATTCGAAAGCTGCATAACTATCGCCCTATTAGTCTATTGTCCCATATTTATAAATTATTTACCAGAGTTATCTTAAATACACTAGCTAATAAACTCGATGATTACCAGCCGAGGGAGCAGGCCGGTTTCCGGTTTCTGGATACGGCACAAATGACCACCTGCAAACGTTGAAAACACTATTTGAAAAGTACCATGAATACTGAAAGCCAATCATCATCACCATCGTTGTCTATGAGATAGCGTTCGACTCGGTGGAGGCTTGAATAGTTGAGAGGGCTTTAGTAGCGGCAGAGTTGACGAAAGGTACATCCAGCTTATGGAACATTTACAGCAGCATGGGACGTCATCGGTCAATCTACGTAAACTTACAAAGCCGTTCAAACTGGAGTGAGAAGTGCGCCAAGGCGACATGATTTCGCCAAAATTGTTTAACGCTGTCCTCGACGACATCTTTCGAGAACTCGATTGGAGTGACAGAGGCATTATTATCGAGAGAGAGAGAGAGACTGAATAACTTGCGGTCTTCGGATGATATCTCACTGGTCGCGCATAACGTGAACGATATGCTCACTATGATCAGCGACCTGCAGAGTCAGTCAGACAAAATAGGATTGAAAATGAACAAGTCAAAAACTAAGATCATGATAAATATCCCAGGGGCGAAAAATCACCAGCTACCTGTAGGTGTCGTCGATCATTATAGATAACGCTCATACATCACAGAACGAATGAGTGGATCAGGCAGAAGACGAAAGTTAGAGACGTGATAAAGGAGATTGAGCGCCGGAAGTAGAGATGGGCAGCGAGCATTGCCAGAAAGGACTGCGATAGATGGGAGAAAAAGACTTTGGAGTGGAGACCCCCGCTATAACACCCGCGGAAGAGGTAGACCATCTCGGAGATGGGTGGATGGCATCTGACAACAGACGGGCATGAACTGGATGAAAGTGGCAAGAGATACACAGGCATCGAAAGAAAGAAAGGAAAGAATGAAAGAAGAACCATGTCCAAAGACGGGCGCATCAAATATTTATATAGATAAAGATTCATACTACTTCGTTGTTATCTATCTTACAGTTAATTGTTAATTCTACATTACCTACAATAATTAATGTACCCACTTAATTTTGTCTTATTTACCTATGTATTCTAACCTAAAAGCAGTATTAGTATTGGATGGTTAACTTTAACATGCGTTAAATTTTTGAAAATTTAACGCTTTAACGATTACCGAAGTTAAGTGTTTAATTAACGAATTAACAATTAACGAAGTTAACTTTTGGATTAACTATGCCCACCTATGTGCCTATACAAGGAAAATCTTTTATCTTTAACTTTTATCTTGTTTTTTCCTCAAATGAATTCAAGTTGCTGCCTTTCGGTGACCGTTTTAAGGAGACCCTACGGCTATGGGAAAACAGATTTTTATGATTTTTGAGATGAAATTCATACAAAATTGCCCATTCACTTTTTGCAAATTTTTCATAAAAAAAGTGCCGCTATAATATGGGCAAAAGAACAGGGAAAAAACTATTCAAAGTATAAATAAATGCAAATACAAAACTCGCACATTTAGTTTTTACTAGTTCACATACATACATACATATCTTCACCCTGTAGCCGTAACGGAGTAGTCAAAGAGGACGGAGCGCCAAGCCACGGTATAAACATAACAGTAGCATGTCTTCATAGAAAGCTAGCGTACCCGGTTTGTATGTGTGCGCGTTAATACAGACGCATTCAACCGCAATATTTTGGACGAATATGGACAATTATTGCAGCACCAGTCGGAGTCGCACGCAAAGCAAACATGCGACCGTTTGCGATTGTCTTTAATTCGTTCTTCACATAGATGCAAATACGAAAATGTCTAAATCGCATAAACGAACGTATTATAATGTCGTTAGATGCTTAAGTAATTTCAGTCATTCGAATGCAGAGTTACCATTCTTCAACATAACTTCAAGAAATTAATCTTAACAAACACGAAAAAGTTATCCATGTGTATTATTTTTTATTGTTATGTACTAAATGTATAACTAAACGAAATGCTGTCCGCATCTCACACTCAACGCAACAACACTACTTATCCGACCGAGAGTAGACAATTCCGTTATGCATAAGGCGGGAGTCGGCCTTCTTCTTTATTATTCATAATATTCTTTGGCCAAACGTCGTGGTTCTTACATACTTTTTTCGCTTCCTCAAATCTCATCATTATCCTCACATATTTTCGCTTTTGACATTTCCTGCTAACACTCTGGCTATTTGACCTTCATAAGTTAGCCTTGGTCTTCCTTGACTTCTTTTACCACTCACTTTCGCTCTGTATATTTTCTTCATCAGACTTTCATCACTCATTCTTTCTATGTGCCCGAACCATCTAAGCATTCCTTTCTTCAGTTTTACAGTAACACTGTCGTGCGATCCTATCATACTCTCCTTATTGCTTATCCTGTCCGCAAGGATGACACCGCACATCTTTTTAAGAGATCGCATTTCTACTGCATTTATCATACTTTCACTCGATTTCGGGCATATCCAGGCCGCACTACCGTACAATAAAGTTGGCACCAACACCGCATTGTGGATGGCCATTTTGGCAGTGTTAGATTATATTCACACTATCTACTAATGCGGACAGAGCACCATTCACTGTAGTGCCAGCTGCTACCCGTCTCTCCACATCCAAGTCACATATTCCATCCCTCGAAAATGCACTCCCAGATACACAATTTCATTCACTTGTTCTAGACATTTTCCATTTACACAAATCACACATTTCGTTTGTGCCGCTTCTCTTTTAAACACCAGAACCTTAGTTTTGTTCACGTTCATTTTCAATCATTTTACTTCACAATCTTCTTTCATCCACGTGACTAGTGTCTGCAACTCTGCTTCTGATGGTGCTATAAACATTGTGTCAACACATAACATACCACTCATACTACCTTTCATTCTCTGGAGGCAACTGTCCAAATACAGCACGAACAGCCATGCAGACATCACGCAGCCCTGTCTGACGCCTGAATAGACATCAAACCAGGGCGACGTGGCACCCTGTATCCTTACACAGGCTCTGTGGTCGCTATATAATGACTTCACAGCCCGTAGTAAGGAGCCCCCACACCATACTCAGAAAGAAGACTCCACAATTTCTGTCGCACTACTCTATCGAATGCTTTTTCTAGATCCACGAAAGTGCAGAAAACCTTCTGAACTATAGCCAGAAACTTCCCCACGATAACGCGAAGCGAGAAAATCTGATCCATACAACCCCTACAGTTCCTAAAACCACCTTGCGCCTCCCACAAATATCTTTCTGAAACGCCTTTCATACGTTCAGTCAATACTTTAGTATAGACTTTACTTGCTAAGCTGACCAAGCTGATGGCCCTGTAGCACGCGCAGTCTAAATGAGAACCTTTCCCTATATAAAGAGGTACTATGACTGCAGTGCGCCAGTCCTCTGGAACCTCCCCCTTCTGCAAACAAAGGTTGCAGAGTGCACAGAAGGTATCCCAGACCCTAGGACCACCATACTTGATCATCTCAATTCAAATTCAGCAAATCAAATCAATTCCCGCAGCCTTTCGACATTTCAAACTTCTTATCACTTTCTCGATCTCTTTCATACTAATGGCATCCTCCAGTCCCGAGTGTGGCAATTCATTAGAATTGCTCTCAGTATCAGAGACGGAGTCACAACTCTCATACAATTCTGCATAGTATTCACTCTATGCATTCTGCAAGGTGCCGGGCCACTTCGGTACTTACGCACTTCTTTCCAAAATAATTTGGAATTTTTCTCGAAGTTGTCCAACATCCTGTTTTCGTCTAACATCCTACACCTTTCACGCTTCTCTTTCACTAGTGCTTTCATTTCTGCTTTCTGCAACTTATATCTATCTTTCATCAAATTCTTCATACCACAGTCATTTTTTGTAGCAAGGTAGTCTAGCCATGCTTTCTTCTTCTTATACACAGACTCTTTCACCTCATCATCCCACCACACATCACGCTTTTTACCATTCCCAATCTTATTCGTTCCACACACTTATTTTGCAGCCTCGATCATACTATCCCTAAGGTTCTGCCAACATTCTCCAACATCCTCGCTCATCACTTTCAATCTATCATCAAGCTTACCGGATACTACCCTTTCATATTCATTCCTGGTAGTCGCATGTTGCAGTTTCCAGTTTTTGATGCGACAAACCGCTGCAGGTTTGGACACTACGCGATGTCGCCATGCTGCAAACAAACCCCTTATTCTGGTTATCACCAGAAAGTGTTCCGTTCCCAGATCGGCTCCTCTATGCGCTCTTGTGTCCATAACCTGCTTCTTGAGCCTGTTATCTACCAGGAATAAATCAATCATACTTCTCTCATGCTTTCTTTCCCAGGTGTACTTATGGATCCTTTTGTGCTTAAATACGGTATTAGCAACAAAAAGATTCTTTTCCATACACACTCCTAACAGAATCCTACCAGCATCATTCACTCTCCTATCTCCATATTTGCCTAGGACAGTCTCAAATCCAGTTCGAGCTGTCCCGACCCATCCATTCATGTCTCCACACAAAACAATTCTCTCGTTCTCTTTAACCGTCGCTAGAACTTCACCAACATCCATTCCACTCCTCCCACCATTTCCCGCCGCTAGGTGCACAGCGTGTTGGGCGGCGGTCCCCAACGCCGAACTGCACTTTGCTTACACCAGCAGGGACACACTGGTGTCCGTCGCTTTCGGGGGACGCCCTAGCATTTAAATCTGCGTTGTCCCGCATGGTAAGCATAGTAGAGGAATTGCAGCCCTGAAAAGGGCTGGCAGGGGTCGCGACGAGCACGCTTCCTCAGTTGACCCCTAAACGAAGCGAGACGAAAGCGAATGCAAATAAATTGTTTTTTGTGTAATCACGTAATAGGGTGTAAAATTAAAACCAAATGTAACAAATATGTGTATCTAATAAGTTAAATTAAAAAATTAAGTTCAAAATGTCTTACAAAATTCAAGAATTCTATTTTAAGATCCTATTATTTTTTAAATATTTAATACTTACTATACTACGAGTCTGTTATATGTATAGGTATTAAAAATTATTTTAGAAGTATCTTGTTGTATATCAACTTATAAATTATAATAAATATAGAGACAATCAATCGCATTTTACAATATTCTGGAGATAAATATTAAGGGTTTATATTATATGTATGTTCAAAATAATGAAAGCAAATAAATTGTTTTTTGTGTAATCACGTAATAGGGTGTAAAATTAAAACCAAATGTAACAAATATGTGTATCTAATAAGTTAAATTAAAAAATTAAGTTCAAAATGTCTTACAAAATTCAAGAATTCTATTTTAAGATCCTATTATTTTTTAAATATTTAATACTTACTATACTACGAGTCTGTTATATGTATAGGTATTAAAAATTATTTTAGAAGTATCTTGTTGTATATCAACTTATAAATTATAATAAATATAGAGACAATCAATCGCATTTTACAATATTCTGGAGATAAATATTAAGGGTTTATATTATATGTATGTTCAAAATAATGAAAGCTCACTCTACTATGCATGTACAATAAAATGGGTTCTACTATGACTCGTGATAATAAACAGTTAATTTTCGTAAAGAGTTTCATTCGTTGTAATTTTTATTTCATTTTTATTTTAAATAGTACCTACCTATATTAAAATATACGGGAAAAATCAAAATATACAGGACGTGTCAGTCACATACAGGACGTAAATACACACATATTACGTTACATACAGACTACAGAAATAATAAGAGGAACTCACGACGTATCCTAAACGATAATTGATAAGCAAGGAAAAAATACCCACCATACATCTCACCATCAATTGCTGCAGTTGCAAGACATTTCTTTCTGTCGTTAACTACTGCCCATTTAACAGTATTTTTCTAAAGTGAATGTATTTCTACGCATAACAATGCTTCTCTATGTGAAAGGATATACATTACCAATACATTATAATTTCTTAAAAATGAACATATTAGCCTTATGGATTCCGTAAAGTACACAACGATTTATTAAAATATTTAAATACAAAATACAAATACTTTTTTCATTTGCCATTGCATATTCAAATGCAAAATACAAACAGTTTTTCCTTTTCTATTTTATATCGTAAATGTAAAATACGTATTATATTTATTTTTGATAAATACATTTTTATAGTTTTCAATTTTATGTTTAGTAAAATAATAATAATTTAATAATTACCATAGCATAGAGACATAAATTATAAATGAACATCATTACTAAAACAGGGTAAAAATATAAATAATTTCATTTACTAACAACGTCTGCACTAAGCGCAAGCTTTTATCGCAGATGTCTGTAAACACTATAGATTGTCAAAAAACCTAGAATTAACATTTTTTTGCTATTAAAATTAAATGATTATAATGTCGCTCATTTTTTTCGATGTGGTATCATTATTATGCGATCATTATGAGAACATCTTCTACTTGTATTCTACTCTACATTACCTTTCTAGACTAGCTACTTTCATGGCACAGACCTTACAAAAACTCCAAAATCCGCAATGCATATCAGATAAGCTGACTTTCATCTATACATGCGACGCGCATTTATAATAAGCCGATCGGCCGTCATTTCGATAGAAAACAGTATCGCAAGACAGCATCAGTTGTCATGCAGAATAAAAACAAATAACACCGTCTTGTACTGAGTAGTATAACTTTGGTTGAACATCACAAGGATCTTTTTCATCAGAACTATCTATAAAAAAAATTAAAAATTGCAGGAAGAATCGACTCGACTCGAAAAAACGCAAGAAAAAAGTTTTATCCCAACGCTTAAAAGGGCGCAATACTACTATAAATAAACTAAAATCTTTACTGGCAATGATAAAAAAAGATGCGAAAATTACTCTGAGGTTGAACAAATGATCCATTTCGGTTTTAAAGATATTTTCGAGAAAATAAATACGGCGAAATCAAGCCGAGGACGACTTGTCTTTCACAAATTCGGAAAAAGCCTACCTTTTCTTAAAAACCATATCCCATTACCGCATCCTGTTACACTTCGAATAATTACTAGTTACTCACAATTTTAACTAGTCATGAAAAATTGGCAGTCGGTTTGGGCGATCTCCAGCGAGTATTGAGGATGACGGGTGGTTTCTAACTGCAGGTCTTGTAGTGTTAAGACCGTCAGATTTAGTCCATTAATTAAATTGCTAACTCCAATATTTGTTTTATATTTTTAATGTAAATTTTATTTTAAAGTCATAAAAAAAAAAACTAATATGTATTCTTAAGGGTCGGAGTCCCAACGGCCAGTAGTCAAAAGTAAGTACAATTTCGCACAAGACGCTACGCATACATACAGTCACAGACTATACACGCACACATAGTTCCACATAGTGAAACCACATTTGTCGCGTACTCGTGTCTCAGCGTTATGTATTTAGATAATAATTAAATTTTAGACAAAATTAAACATAATAGAAATTACGTACGTCTGCGGTAATTAAAATGAAATAGAGAGGTACAAAATAATTATAATTTTATTTTGTTGTAATAGTTCTATAGTCAAATAGCATAAAACGCATAGATAATTCCGTCCTGTCCGTCTGCCACAGCTATTTTACTCTGGGGTATATGAATAAATAAAGAGAAAAAAAATCAGATACGACCCTACAAATATCACTTTCAGTGACGTAAAACTGTACTTTGGAAAAAAACAAGAAACTTTCAACCATACTACATTTTGCAATACAAATATTTCTTTGCAGACAGGAAAAATAGTATTTTTCTTTTCCTTTCACAATTTTTTTAATACCATGAGACTAATGGCCTATTTCACCGAACTCTTCTAGGGATACGCTAATGACAAAATTTTCATTGTAGTTTCGGTTTTAGGGGCTCGCTAAGTATTAAGGGACTTTAGTGAAATCGGGCTTAAAAACATACCTGATATCACGCAGGTCATTTTTCCTGTCATAATCATTTTCGATTCCATAAACTACAATTCTCTAATTTAGCCCGGTCAAGTTAGCTCAAAAAATAGGGGTAAGGTTACAAAAATTCACATAGAGCTAAAAATTGGTACGAATGTTGGAAGCATTATAAATTAAATGTGAAAAGTGCTCATCGATTCCACATCTGCATAAAAATTTATTCAAGGTCAAAGTTTACAAATATGTTTTTTTTGCGTTTTTCATTGGCGTATTTATTTATTTAATAATATTTAATAATAAAAAATGGTACTATTGGAAATGATGAAAGCGGCATGAATTCTAAGAAATTGGGGAAAATTATTCGTCTGATTCATAATCATGTAATACTGCTGCTTCTTCCTCCTCTCGTTCTTGTTATTCTTCTTCTTATTCTTCTTCTTCCCGCTGGGTGCAAGTAAATTGTCCTAACAGCGATGCATCAGATGTCTCCTCGCTGATATCGTATCCTCCCTCCCTCTTCTGATGGCGATTCAACATTGGAGCACGACTGGCCTTGACAACTGGTACATGCTAATGAACAAAAGAATCCAACTTTTTTGCAGCCGCATTTAGCATTACATCCCTTTTTACAATTGCAAAAAATTGTATTGAGGAGTTTTTCCGGTGCAGGTTGGAGTAAAGTTTTTGGTTCCAATGTATTGTCGATTAACTTCTAATCCCAGTCTTTTGGGTCTAGTTGATTACCAAACCACACTTGAACTTTATGATATACCCGAAATAGATGTTGATGAGCAGAAGCAGAGGTAGGAAGAAGACAAGCTAATTGCACTCGTTTTTTGTTATGATTATTTTTTACAAAACATACATATCGAAACTTATCTAAGCAGGTAATTTTTTTCGAGCTTCATAGACAGAAAGAAGAAAGCGAAATCCGTTGGTGATTACATCTTGTGGAGTAGTTACTCTTTTAAAAAACTTCAACACAATGAACTAAATCTTGTTTCTTAAACATTTAAAATACTGTTATTTTACCCCCGCTAAAAAATGTTGATGTCATACACAGCCAGTTATTGCGTGTAAAAATAGTATATGATTTTGACACTTTGTAAAAGCAGATAAACTTTTGGATGAATATATTTCCGACTGATGTTGAGCTTTCCAAGGTTTTAAAAAATAAATAATTTCTTCGCTTGGAGTTCAGGCAGTTCTATTTTGTATGTATAAGTTATACAGACCAACATAAAATTGTTTTTACTTGTATTACAGCTCCAATGATGTATGTACGCGGCGTAGGTACTTATTAGGGCATGCAAAAACCGGATGATTTTGGAAAACCGAGTTTTTCAGTTTTTATTTTTAAAAACCGACAGAACCGGTTTTTTCAGGGTTTTTGCGTCAACTGTTATGATCGCGTCAAATATGAATTATTTATTTTCTTTCATATTCTATTTTAAGTTTAGATTGACAAATAATTACAAAAACGAATTATGTTTAGTTAGACTTTAGACCTTTTAAGTAAAAAACAGATCAAAATTAAACTTACAGAAATCAATAACAGCATATTTCGCTTACTGGTAAAGAAAACCTTTGACCATAGTTGTGCTCCATTAAATGTTTAAAATATATATTATGAAAAGTCTTCGAATTGACTGTACTACTGCACTTTACATCCGTATATTTGACCCTGGGGGTCGCGACCACCAGAGTGATCGCAAAGTTTTACCCAGAGGGTTGCGTCGCAAGCTAAGTAAAAGTAAAAAGCAAAGGTTGAAGGTCATATACTACCAAAAAATTACAACAGTTTTAGGCGTACTATTTATTTTGTGTGTCTATTTATTCCCTAAAATTTATTGCTTCCCCCAACATAGAATATCAATATATTATGTATCATTTAGCCCGCGACTAATTTGCACAGTGCACTAGATTTCTTGATCAGTGTAGTGTAGAGCACTACACTATGATAAAGACATAATCTGGTCTGTGCAGTACAAGAACATGTTAGACATGGAGTCATCGATCATCATTAAGTGAACTGCAGATTTTATTAGACATTAGTTCCGCTGAACTGAATGCTCTTTCGCATTCAACAATTGTTGGTGGTATAGATTTTAAGGCTTTATATACTTTCGACAAGTGCTTTCCCATATTTCCCTCACTGTCGTAAAGTGCCAAGTTTTTTAATCATTCTTTCATCTGATTTCAGTCGGAGATTTGAGCCGCCTGTTTGTATTGTATGTTGTTGTTTTAGTCAAATACTGTTTTTTTTAAAGTTTTAGGTGATATCTTTTTGTTATTCGAGAAAGTATAGAAAATAATACAAAATATAGTAATTATCTTCAACATTTTAACAACACTTTTGCCGTTTCATAATTTTCATTTATATATAAAATACATATAAAATCTGTATTCAAAAGAGCCTAAAAATTTGAAATCCGTGCATCTACTTCGTAAGTAAAAGTTATATTTACTTGCTATATACACCAATGTATAGATAATTTTATAATATAAAACTTGACCACTTAATTATTTTCAAGAGACGTTTTTTTCGTAAGTAAAACCAATAATTACTAGATTACAAAAAGAATTTTACGAATTCTAGAATGAGGGGGGGGGGGATACGTTAGCCTGTTTGCCTGTGAGAGCGCCTTAAGAGTTCCCTTTATTTCTTGATCAAGTTGCTCTTTGATGTTAAATGATTTTTTTTTTAAATTAAATACTATACATATTACATAGACATAGGTACGTGACATGACATTTTATTTTATTTAATTGCATTTATTTATTTTTTTGTGTTTATGACTGAAGAAGCAATATTTTTGTGCGAGTTAAATAAAATAGTAAAAAAACGCGAGAATACTGAAAAATCCGGATTTATAACTATAAAAAACCGAATTTCGAATTGTGTCGGTTATCCGATTTTTTAGTTTATCCGGTTAACCGGGTTGCATGCCCTAGTACTTATGCATATTATAAAGAACACAACTTCTTCAACTTTTTGAATGGTTATAATTATAACCCATATTTGCGAACTTTGACCTTGAATAAATTTTTTTGCAGATGTGGGATCAATACGGACTTTTCACATTTCATTTATAATGGTGTTCTCAACATTCGTACCAATTTCTAGCTCTATGCGAATTTTTGTAACCTTGAATGTCTATTTTGACCGAACTAATTAAAATTTGTGTGAGGAGAATGATGAGATTTGAGCAAGCGAAATAGTTGTGTAAGGACCGCGACTCCTGGCGCTCCGTCCTCTCTGACTACCCCGTTAGGGATACAGCGTTAAGATATGTATGTATGTATGTAATTAGAATTCCATGATTTTGTAAGCATATTTCGCTAAAGTTAGAAATTTAAAGTTATTAAAAGTTAATTATTACATTTATTACTATTAAATTAAAAATGTTTCATAACAGCGAGTTTTCAGTCAGGCGGTTTTCATACTTGGCAGCACTGCCTACATACAATGTATGGGATATAATAATGTGTTAAAATTAGAATATAGTATGCACTTATTTGTTTTTGGGGTGAAACATCTTTTGCGTTGGGTCAGGACGGCTGTTGGCGTGGCGACGCTGACATCACGCATCGCCCACCAGGTGCTTGTACTGTATACCTATAGCCGTGTTGTTATTTTTTTGAGTAAATTGACACGGGTAATTATTACAGGTTTATCGAGGTTTCGATTACGAAAACGATGTTCATTTTCAAATCCAAGGAGGCCAATTTTACTTTTTTGGATAATTCGATATGGGTGACTCATAGATATAGGTTTCTTGGGGTGCTGATTAAGAAAATGACGTTCATTTTCGAATCCATGATGGCGAATGTTACTTTTTTTGAATAAATCGATATGGGTGTCAAAATCTAGATATCTCGAGGTGCTGATTACGAAAATGACGTTCATTTTGAAATCCAAGATGGCGAATATTATTATTTTTGATAAAAGCTACGATTCCACAGACAATCACACAGATACATAAACAATTAAACAGGTAGACAGAAACACAGACAATGGCAACAAACTACACTCCCTTTTCCGTCTTCGGAAACTCCGTCAGAGGTTAAAAAATACCTTTATATCTATTAATTGAAAAGTACCTGTCTAAGTTATTGAATATTACCTCGTAAAAAACTTAAAAATGCCTCTATGATTAATTGAAACTATGTCTGCAAATAATTAAAAAGTAATGCTAGAAATAATTAAATAATAATACTGGGAATAATTAATTAGTACCTCTGTAAATAATTAAAAATTATCTTTGTATAAATATCTGGGACGCGAAGTCTATCTTTTTATTATCCACTCGTATATGCTCATGTTGAAATCAGTAATAATACAGACCCTAGCTCAGGCAAGAATATAGGATTAAAAAGTAATTGAATTATGCGAACAACAATGTATTTTAGAATCGCAGGGTCATCAATATGAATATGCAGTGAGTTGACGACACAACATGCCGCCTCCGCCACTGCGATGACCGCACAGGAATCGATTGGCCGTCTACTGATACGACAAACATTTTAAATACAAAAGGTAAGGAGCATCCTATTATTTATAAACGTCCGTAGTATTTTTAGGCATTTGTATTATTTTAGTTATTTTTTGTTCATTTAGTAATCTGTAATTGCTAAGAAATCGCTAATGATTTCGTCTTTTAATCAGAGTTTTAGAGTAACTGTATTGCCCTCCGTGCTTACTTTTAAATTCATTTTGATATATTTCATAAAAAATTATTAACCCGACCGAATTCTTATTTATAAATAAAAGTACTTAATTCACGTTTACTTTTGGGTTTTAATTATAATTAGCCATTAGTTTATACAGTACATTACTGCCTAATACATATTATATTATAAAATATATATCATGTCCGTGTATTTATGATTGAACCTGCCGTTCTGCTTTGCTATTATAATACTTTTATTCTTGTAATTTTACGGAAAGAAATGGAATTTTAAAGTAAGTAATAAAAAACTATCTGTTCAATCCAATGTGTCCACTAAAACTTCAAAGATGTTTCACGACTAAGGTGAGGCTTGCCTTTAATTCTTCATAAAAAATGAGGCAAACGAGTAAAACTTGTAAAACTCAAGTAACGTCAAGTAAAGTTCTTGTAAGTTGTACAAGAAAGTGAACATTTTCTTACTGGTCATTTGTTATTGTTGCTTACTGTCTCACATTCCAGCGCTTCGTATTAGTAACATAATCATTGTTACAACTATGAAAGCGACGAACACTAAAGATAAAATTTAACGAACACCTAATTCGATAATAAATTATTCTTTCTAAATAAATACTAAATACACGTGCAGGTGTTTACTGTCTCCACATTCCTACATTCCAACATATATATGTTTAAAAAATATGTTAAGTAAGTTAGTAAAGTTTTTGGAATGTTTCTTGTATTCCACTTTAGATATGTATAATTGATGAACTTTTTAGGTAAGTTTCATATTATACCCATAGTTTCAGTGTTTTTTAAATTTATCTAATATAGATATTAACGATTAATCACACAATTCATAATTTCTTGACATGAACTTTGGGGATACAGCGTGACGATATGTATGTATGTAACTGTAATAGGAGCTTTGTTTACGATAATATATTGTAGTTAATCGTTTCGTCATCATTCTAACGCGAGCTACTTGTCAGAAACACGATGTGAAACGTTAAAGTAAATATGAAGTATTTATTTTATAGTAAGTCAGGAACTTTTTAAATATTTATAACAACTGATTATTATTAAAAAAGCACATATTATTATTTCTTTAAAAAAAGGCTGACATGCCAAACATAATAGCTTGAATATCCATTTCGCCTTTCTTTTAAATGGATATTTTAAAATTATACAAAAATGTAATATGCTAATTAAACAGGGATTAACATACAATGAAACCGTAACCTCATGACTTTACAAACATTTTCAAAAAATCAGAATTGTAAAATATTTTAGTGTTGCATTTCATACATTATTCCCAATAAAAATACAAGTCTTTCGTTAGCATTTTAATATTTTATGTTTAATAATAATCATTTTAAAATAAATGTCTAGAAACGAAATTTTTCCTTAATTTTGATGCACAAAAATATGCTATAACGTCTGTAATTTAAATGTTATAAAGATTATATCATAATACTAAGTGTTTTGTTGCACTACACTGCACGAAAACCATATCCTACATTATGCCGCCATCGGTAGAATGACGTAATAAGTAATAGTGTTGTGATATACCTAAACATTATTTCAATAAACTGCATTCAATAAATATGAATTGAGTTGCGCTAATAATAATCAAATTGTGTAACTTTAAACTAAACACTAGACTAGTATTATAGATACTATACTACATATAGGTATAATGTACTGTAAGGGTGTCTATTGAAAATAACAACCAAACCTCAAAATAGTTTTAGAAAACTCCATTTCCAAATTTTCATGATTGGAAATTGGATCCGCTATTGTTATAAATACAGGTATCGTTGTAAATTCTAAATAGTGCTACTAATAAATAATCAATAAAAACTACAATTAGTGGATGATCGCCAATAAGTAAGCTGCAATATTGCGCGGATCAAAATTACCAATATAATAACGGTCGGAAACATCACTAACGTACTGTGTAATTAGATCAAAGAAAGAAAAAAAGAAAAAGAAGATAACGAAGATTGAATATTCCATACAAAACGCCTAAACAATAAATTCAAAGAGGGTTGCAAAAAATATAAAATATTTTGCACAATACGTTCATTTCATCATAACTTCATAATACACTAAATATTTCACCGTAATTTATACCAATTAATTTAATTAATTCGACATACTTGTTTTTTATAAGTATGCGTTACTGAATATTATAATATTACATTTACGTTTAAAACTAATGTAGGTACTTATCCTATTCTTGTAGACTATTAGAATAAATATGAATTGAGTTGTCACAGCCGTTATACAATTATTACAGCGGTTGTATATTCAGTTATTCTGCCCGTACAAACGATGCTCTACTAATACGGTCGGTTCATAATTTGGTGTATTATATAAACCTTTACTTATAGTTTTTGCTTAAATTCCTTTTATACGAATCTCAAGAATATTGTTACATATGTATATGAAAAATAGCGTCAGTCCCAGAAGCAATCCTTGTGGAATTACACATATGACAGTTAGGGGGCTTTTTTCGTTACACCGATTTTAATTATTCGGTAGCCATTTGTAGATCAATCAGTACACCAAGTATTATTTTCTTCTAATCAATAATAATGTTTATTTTTGTTATGAGGTCTGTGGCTACTAAGACCTCGGGAAGGTACAGTGATAATGTAGTAGCTGATAGTCTATGACTGCTGAGAAAATATTAGACCTTGGGTAGTTAAATATCCCTTAAAGCAATTAGTAAAAGAGAACTGAAATAGGGCGATAGCTGCAATGATCAAATTTTTTACCAGATTTATTAATTAAGATAATTTTACCTTTTTTTTTAGATTTTTAGAAATGTACATAGCTCTAAACATTTTTACACAAACTGTAAGTTTGTTTACAATAGTTAATAGTAGTAATTGTGATGAAGTGCCTATAAATTCTCCCTAAAACTTATATTATACGTACAATAATTAAATTAATAAGATTCCGAAATTCCACAGGAAAACATGGATACGAGTGAAACGATAACCGAAAATACAGGGCCAGTACCATTTGCACTAAGCAAAGCACGGGAAGCTAATTGGCCTATCGTACTATTCTTCATACACATACACCTCCTTTCACTGTATGGATTATGGCTCTTGATATTTGAAGCTAAATTTATGACTGTACTTTTATGTAAGTGGTCTATCATATTATTGGTTTTACAG
The DNA here is from genome assembly GCA_907165235.1 of Zeuzera pyrina. Classification (NCBI taxonomy): domain Eukaryota; kingdom Metazoa; phylum Arthropoda; class Insecta; order Lepidoptera; family Cossidae; genus Zeuzera; species Zeuzera pyrina. Next base: position 16,506,427 of record OU015625.1, on the reverse strand, counting down.
TCAATAACCTGATAAATGTTTGTAGTGATGTCTTCAGTGATAATACGTGATTCCGCCCACCTTTAACTTGTTCTAGTTATGTATTCGTATGATGTTTTGTTTATGTACAGGTGCTCCAAAAGTGATGATCCAAACGTGATATTTGGACATTAATGTTGTCCGCCGACTATAAGACAACTAATCACATATTGAGTTCGACTTCTACATGTGAAGCTATTAAGTTTAAAATTCTCTGTCAATATCTCCGGGTGACAAAACAATATCTTTAATGGTTTCTGGGACGAGCTTCGGCTAAACGTCATTAAACGACGTATTTTTTTTAAATTGACAATGTTAAAAGGTAGCTAAAACATAATAATTCTAATACGTGACTTTTTTCAGCGAAGAGCAGATCAAAAATGACAAACATTCGTTTGACCTACACGAACTATAATCCGGAAATTAACGGTTCAAAGGTTATTTAAGTTTCCGTATGTCCCAAAAGCTGCTAAGTTGACAAAAAAGTTTTGAGTATTTCTATTTTTGTCACGGGTCACATAGGTAAATAATGTAATTTTGTACAAGTATTATATAAATCATCAATATAGGTACATCTATAAATAACTAGCGAACCCAGCAGACATTGTTCTGCACGAAATAAAAAAAATTCTAGAACCCGATTGCAACGCCATTTACCGCGTGCAATTATGAATCTAAACCATCCAAGGATCCATGCAAACACACACAAACACGACAGACGTTGTCCTGCCCGAAATGAAAAAAAAGTCCTAGAACCGGACTGCAGCACCACCTACGGGGTCCGATCGTGAATCTAAACCATTCAGGGACCCACTCAAACAAACACACACAAAAAATTTCATTAAAATCGCTCATGCCGTTTAGGAGTTCCTGAAATAAATAAAAAATTATCTTGGAATCCGATTGCAGTGCTACCTAACCGGTATCTAGGGACCCACTCAAACACACAAAAAATTTCGTCAAAATCGGTTCAGACATTTAGGAGGGGTTCAGTGACAAAGATATTTACAGAAGAATATATACCTAATATAAAGGTGAATATGATTTTAGAAGTAATTAGTTATACAGCGGAACAGAGACAACAAATGAGTTGATCTAATATTACTCATCATAATATAATAACTTAAACACACGTGACAACTTCAATAAGTAATCTGTTAGCATGTCCTTGGGCGGAGTAAACACTCGGCACCACATTATGTACACATGGACAAAGGCATCGAGTTAGCAAGGCCTTCAGTGGCGACGCGTTGTTTTCTCTATGCAGAAATTGCCATCGATGCTAGTTATTTTTTATTTGCTTTTCGTTTCAGTTATAGCTCTCTGCATGTGTGGTATATTGGGTGTAACAACGGGAGCTCATAGGCTATGGGCACATCGTACATACAAAGCTGAAACGAGCTTGCGAATAATTTTAATGTTATTCCATACTTTAGCTGGACAGGTATTTTATATTTCTTTATAGTGCCGCTCGGTCTGTATGTGAAGTAAATGATTAGAATGAATTACAACTAAATGAAATTACACACATCCCATAATTTTAGATCCATATAAGACTACCAACATTATCACATTTTCCAAGAAGACATAACAATGTAAGATTTCTACGATCCTTGTATAAGAATGTGACTGCATCGTAATAAGTTTTCTTTGACACAGCATTATTACTTGACAAGTATTTCTGCCTTTTATCCGATTGCATGAAATCGAAATTTGTTAATTTATTTATGCATTTTTTCATATTTCAGGGATCGATATATGACTGGGTACATTATCACAGGCTACACCATGCGCATTTCGGTACAGACAACGACCCATACAATTATAAAAAAGGTGTCCTTTATGCGCACATATTAACTCGATTGCGTAAATTGAGTCCTTACCAAAAAAAATTGAATGAAGCCATCGATCTGTCCGACCTAGAAAACGATTCTGTTGTAACGTGCCAGAAAAAGTAAGCACCTCCATGTAACTTATTTCTTTTAAATGAAAAATGTGAATTATGTGTAACGTACAAGAAATTACAACCAAATATTTAGTGTGTGATAATGATTTAATATTCTACAGTAAAAAAGAATCTATCCAATCTAGGCAAATAGTATTATATTAGGCAAGTTCGAACAAGCACATTCGATATCATTCCTATAGAGCACTATAGACATTAAAAGAATGTAGCCTCCTATCTGTGATACAAAGCGACTAAACTGCACTAGGAGCTTCCGAAATCGTGAAGGAAGCAGGGGCTCCAATCACTCACTTCAAGTGACTGCGGTCCGCAGTGCCGTAGCATTGCAGGGGTACTAGGAAAGATGTTTACGCGCGTTTAGCTTACTCTGGTACGGATTCTGGGCCGATTCCAGTTTTTTGGTTCTCCTCAGTCATCAAAAAAGTCTCTTTCGAAATGCCTACATAATTTTCTTAAAATAAAAAGTATTCAATACCTGTACAATACTGTGCATCAATTATTCAGAGCGAAAAAGCATCAGATACCATTTATTGAATGCTTTAATATTATTTTACAACCACAATCTAAAAACTTTTAATTAATACAATATCTAATATGCATTGATATTTGACTTAATAATTAGTTATTTTAAAATATTCTGGCAGCTTCTTCTGCCAACGAATCGGTTTGACTATTCAAAGAGGCAATGCGGCCAGTCTACTGGGCACTCTAAGCAATGACAGCTTTCTAAGCGACAACTTAAAGGAAGTTTATTATTTAAGATAATATTTAATTTTAAGGTTGTAAATATTAACGTTAAGATATATATGTACTGATTCATAATTTATCGCTAGCACTTAAGAAAAATAAGATAATATGAATAATATGCTTACCTAATATTTTATGTCGGTGTATATCTACATAGAAAAGATTCGAAATTACAAAAATCTGATACTCCAAAAATAAATGCATAATTAACCATTTAAGTCACAATCATATTATGATCGGCTCTTTATAGATGCCAGCGCAGAAAATGCAGAAGGCGAAAGTGCATACCTGATATATTTAACATGTATTCCTTTTTCTTTATCACTTTCAGGTTCTATTGGTTACTTTATGGTATATTTTTTATACTACTCCCATTAAATACACCTCTTGAGTATTGGGATGAGACAGTACTGAACGCTGTATTTATAATTGGTTTCTTAAGATATGGCGTTGTGCTTCACGCTGCATGGCTTGTAGAAAGTAGTATCTGCATATGGGGTCTTAAACCGGGGGAAAAGTGAGTATAATTATTTAAGGACTGTATGAATAAAGCATCTAATCTAATACATGATTTAATTAAAACTTTGCATACATAATATAAGTGGCTAATATACTGGTGAGTCACATATGCACAAATTAACATTTAAGGGTGAGATATATTTGCAAATAATTGACCATAATTTGGACAAGTTGAAAATTTTTTTTACAAAATAGCATTTATCAATATTGTACCAAAGCGTGTTGGACTTTCGACACATCGTACCGCAAAAGCCTCACACCCCCGGATATTCGGAAAATTTCCCAAGTACTTGAAGAACACACCTAATGTGGTTTAAACTCTTAATTTGTGTTACATTTGAATGCAAACTATAAATAAATAATTAATGGCAGACAAATCATTTTTACAATAACGTACGTTTTCGTCATTTTATTTTTACTTACAGATACCCAGCAGACTCGAACGCAGTATTCATTATCTCCAAAACTTTTTGGCCTCATTACCACTACCTCATACCTTGTGATTACAAGTCAGGAGAATATGGAACATACGGTTTGTTTTGTTTCACATAAATCGTGTTACCTAGTTTTAATAATGCTGTGTATTACACACAGAATTATCACACCCATTTATTGTGAAATATGGGTAAATGGAAAATGTCTAGAACAAGTGAATGAAACTGGGGAGACTATTTGAGGAATGGAAGATATGAGTTGGACGTGAAGAGACAGGTAGCAGCTAGCAATAAAGTTAACAGCGCTGTGGCCGCATTCCAGGCAGTGAGTTTATATCTATATCCGCCAAAATGGTCATCCACAATGCGGCGTTAGTGCCAACTTTATTGTTCGGTAGTGAGGTCTTGATATGCCCAAAATTGAGTGAAAGTAAGATAAATTGCAAGGGAAATGCAATCTCTGAGAAATTTATGTTACCCTCGCAAACAAGATAGATAATAAAAAAATACACAGTATGACAAGGTTGGACGACAGTGTTGTTGTTAAAAGAAAGAAAGGAATGCTTAAATGGTATAGGCATATGCAAATAATGAGTGAGAAAAGACTGACGAAGAAAATTTAGAGCGAAAGTGAGTGGTAGCATAAGCTAAGGAAACTAAGATTGACTTACGAAGAGCTAATAGCCAGAGTGTTAACTGACGGAAACGTCGGAAGCACTGGCATGTCAAAAGTACAAGCGGACGAAAGGGTACATGTGAGGAGAATGATAAGATTTGAGGAGGTGAAAGAAGTATGTAAAAACTGCGATGCTTGGCACTCCATCCTCTCTGACTACGCTGTTGGGGATATAGCGCGAGGATATGTATGCATGTAGCTATTGTCCCCACAACTAATAACCGTTTTAAACGTTTCACAAAACTATCTAAATATTTTCATAGCCACTCCTTATCTTTTTAAATCATCACGAAATCTTTTCAAGAAACGCCCAACCACATAAACTGTCCAATTTTACAATCGCTGGTCGAAATACATAACAACTGCCGATATAAAATAGTGAGATAGGTGCATAAGCAAATAACGCATGAGCGAAAGTGAAATGTACTGTTATTGTTTATTGCATATTTATTGACATTAACGTCTGTTTTATAAAAAACATCAGCAGATGGTGCGAGGTACATAATAGATTAATTGGATATCGACTCGTATTTAATTATGCAGCCAGTCCTAAGTTCCTTAATTAATATATGTTGAAAAGCAAATTATATTGATTTTAAAAGATTAAACAGCAAACAACTAGTTCTAAATTTATGTCCTTACCTCAGTATTCTCATTTATGTAGGTCGAAGTATTTATGTTTATTTTTTTTGTTTACGTTTTAGATAAATAAGTTTGACTTTGGAATTTTAGTCTAGATGCGTATAAAAGAATTTTAAACGTTACGTCTGATTAAGGGATAACTGATTACATTACTGAGAATAGCTACGTTCACAGTATGATCAAATTACGCTAACAGAAGTGGTCGTTTATTATCATTTGTTCGAACTCGCACGAACTTATTCAGATTTTAATTCATGCAAAATGTTTAATTTAAAAACTGTTTAGCAGCTAGGTAGGTAAGGAGAGACGTTGCGTACTTCAATACTGACGCAACTTAGATAAGCTGGCCCACCTACAAATACAGCATGCATTTACATAAATTAAGATGATGCCGCCATTTCTTCAGAAAACAACCCAACCAGCAAACAAAAACCCGTTCACCGACACCAAGCGATAACTTCAATATTAACGGTGCTCTGTGCTATAAAACATATATGTCTGTATCAGATCTTTATTAATTGAACTATAGTTATTTTTTTAAGTTTTTACAAGTATCTGCCTCTTATTAAAGTTTATTTCTGTAAGATCTGCATTATAAAAAAATTTGAAATATTCAATAACTAGTGAAATATGACTAGTTATTTATATAAATACATTTGTGAGAAACCTATTCGAAAAAGTTATTTCTTCACACAGATAATTCGTCTCAAAATTGAGGATGTAAAAATGTAAATTACATTTACATAGGTATACGTATGTACATATACGAGTACATTATATTAGCGTCATTTCAATGAATTCTACCGGGCCACCTTATATTGAAGATATGAAACAAAATCAATCTGTAAAACAGAGAACCTTTCCGTTTTTAAGTAATACTACTAACTATGTTTTCAAGTAATACTGATTATTAACAGTAATTTATTGGTTTTCGAAATTTATTATATCTTCTAACAATGAGCATCTTACTTTACCACTTTCCCATGCAAGGGATAGAGCTTGTTCTTGTTGTTGTGATGAGCTAGCAACCTAATACAGTCCTGTTCCGTTTCATCAAAGTGTAATTTTGTCGCATCTTACCGCTCTGTACACCCTAAATAGTAAATATGTAGGATCTCAGTAGGTATGTATTTTCTACATACATTAAACTTTACATGATACTAAATGGGTATTAGTAGAATATTCAAATCAAAAATGCTATGAATTTTATTAAGAACTAATGTTAAAGTACATTTATATAATCTATATAGAATTAAGAATTTAAATGAATTAAAATATGTTTTATTTTGTAAACACTTAATTAAATAAATACAGAAGAGAACGTATGATTATTACAGACTCAGGGTGTTCAACTGCTTTCATCCGAGTGTGGGCTGCATTAGGATTAGCTACAGAGTTACAAACTGTGGAAACAAACACCATTCAAAGGGCATTGGCTGACGCAGCGCAATCTAAAAACACAGTAGAAGCTTGTTTAGATAATGCCCTCAAGATACAACGACTGCCCGAAGAACACTACCTTCAACGAGGATAGTTACCAACCAGGTCATCTTTAATAGTCTAATAAACTATAATTTTGCTCTTTTTGTGTTTCGGTGGACTACAAACTAGAAACTCTTAACTAATTTATTCCGCAGTGCACTGCATTGACAAAACTTTGTTTCCAGAATTACTACTACAGCATTTTATTCATTCATACAAACTCTAGAAGTGAGTACCTAGTCCTAATCCTAATGTTCTATAATTGTTAACGTCGTGTAAATTTAAAACTTATCCAATACATAATAGCTTAAATTCTATTGATACTAAAATACCTTTTACTACATGTTATTGTACTAAATTTAATATACGTCTGTAGCAGTGCACGTAAAATGTACGCAGTTCCTTACGGTTTTTCCAACAATACTCTCCCACGCCTGAAAATAAACATACGTATGTATCATTAATTTTTTTGTTTTTTTTTTATACTCTATCAAAAGCTCAGTTTATATTCAGAAGCCAATACAAATACTATAAAAATTCTTATCTATTTGTCTTTTGTCCGTCCATGTATGAAGTTATGCACAAACATCCGTCCGGTCATCCATCCGTTTGTCTACCTATCTACTCACTTGACTATTTATCCGACTTATGCCTATGTTTGGAAGTAATTGGATGGCACGAGAGTATTATTGTGTTAGGTTTTACTTTTTAATAATAACAAATTTCAACTGTGAATTATATTCAAAAATGTATAACCCCATTGGAAAAGAACTTTTATAACTTACTTCTAAATACTTTCAGAAGTAGTGGTACTTATAATTTTTTTTTACTTTCGACTGGAACATATAAATGTTTATCTTATCTTTGCGAAAAACGTAATTCAAGAATAATGTGTTATTAAGTTATAACAGAATTTGACCACATAGACTAAAAATAAACATAATTGTGGATTTATGGAATTATATTAAATTTTCGTTTAATATGTGAAATAAGTCGTTGTTTTGAAAAATAACAGGGTAGGATATATTAGAGAGCGAGTCAGCGAGACATGGCCGAGAAGAAAAGATACAATTCGTATGTCATCACCTATAACACTTTGCTTTTGAGTTTGGTCACGTAAAAAGCCTTTCGGCATCATTCATTATCATTGTCATTTTGTAAATAGGCTTCAAATCTTCGTTACGAGTATTGCACTGGTATCCCGACATTGAACACAGTATCATATTTATATTCAGTAATAAGCATTTATAACCCTGTAGGTAGCAAAGGGCACTGTGTCTGCGAGTTCCATTTCTGTATTTCTGTTTATTTAATTCTTACAGATTTACACGTGAGTGCGCGCAGATAAATATAATTTTGCCATATAATTAAATAATATCAACATTTTTGACATGATTTTTCATGCTTATGCACTTTTATGTATTATTCGTTTTGTAGTCCTTTTCAACGCACGTACATGTAGATATGCGAACAGCATGTCTATATATTCAAATCATTATCTTAAAACCACATCTACTATCATGAACATCTTATATCTTACAAAGGAATAATGCAGTAATAAGCCCAGCTATAAGCAGTATGAGAGCTGAGCTAACGTCAGTGGCACGGGCTGATGCAAAGCCGGGTGGGGGCGCGCAGTGCGGCATACTGGGCACCAGGGCAGCCTCCAACCGAGCGAGCACACCCGCGCTACGAAGCAATAATAGGCTGAAAACATCAACAAGTATTCAAAGAAATAATTATTATGAAGTTATACCTTCGTATAAGGTATATACATATGTATTCGTGTAATGATAAAAATTAAGTCTCGAAATCATTGATAGCTCCTTCAAGAAATGGAACTCGTAGCATCTTATACAATACTTCTGAAAACAATTGGGCCTTGAAATATTGTTCTTCAGTTTTTAAAATCTTATGATTCATTAGCAATTTTATTATACAAAATTACATTACGCAGAAAATTTTAATTGCTTGTGAAAGTTTTATCGAATCCATGAAAAAGAAAATCAAAGGGAAATTCATACAATAAACTTAGGCGTAACTGATTACAAATTATATAGCCAATGTAGGTAGATACATTACGTACCAATTCACTATATATCTTAGAGCATTTATTATATAACTGTTAAGGTGGCTTGCACCAAATATTTAAACTCGATTTAAGTATTTGACATCTCGCTTGCACCAACTCACCGAGAGCTGGTGATGGAGCAAATTTCTTAAATCGAGCTTACATAGTTGATGCAAGCCACCCTTAGAGCCATTTTGCAGGCCATGCATTATATTGTACATTGTTTTCATTTATTACATATTTTTCCACAACATTCATTAGTTCGTATTTTTCCGCATTAAAAGATGGACCTAGTACAGATCACCTGGCTGATGAGCCATGTTATTGTCCATGTTGGGTGTACAGCTAGTCATACAGTTCACAAAGTGTCATGGTGCCATGGCTTGTCCCATCCTTTGGGACAGTATTATTATTGAATTAATATTGAATTTCTAGTGACCTGACCACATTTTTCTTTTGCTCCATATTGAGATTCTCCGCCTCACACTGAAATTCAGATCTTCAAGTTTGTAAGGTATTTCATTTACCACTAAACTTTAAAAAGGCCGGCAACGCACCCGTGATTCCCTGGACGTTGCGGGTGTCCATGGGCGGCGGTGATCACTTTCCATCAGGTGACACGCTTGCTCGTTTGTCACGTCTGACAAAAAAAAAGTAAAATACGTGTCATCAATTTTTGAATATGTCATTTAGAAGACTTTCATTTGATAGCCCATATGACAGATTTACCACCATAGATAATAAAGCCTTTCCCCCGTCATGAATTGTTAGACTGAAAGATTTCTTATATAATTTTCTCTGTGGATTTCTTTCAGTCTATATATTTATATAGCGTAAACCTGTAATAAAAAGGAAAGGAATATACATATTTCGTCTCTATCGGTATGCTCATTATTTTATGACTTATGCTGTTGCACTTGACTGTCCTAAGCCACTAAACAAACCTTTGTTCGTTAGTACCTGTTAGAACTTTGAAATTTTTTATTTTTTTATGAACTTTACAAGTGAACAATTAATATAACAAATTTTATAAATATATGTGAGATAGAGACCCTTTGGGCCGTGACAGTATAATGCAGTATTTTGGGCTGCAAAAGCTGATTTGACAAAGATTGGTCGTTAAAGCGAGAAAGACTATAGTGGTCACATCAACGTAATATCTATGAATAAATAGGTCAAAGTCAAATCAATGTATTCAAGTAAACAAGGTATTTTTGAACGTCAAATCTGCTTTAGTTCGGTTCAAAGAGAAGAGAAAGGAGGCCTGAACACTGAGAAGAACCGACAAGAAATTCAGCCAGGTATAATTTTTTCAACATCATTTTTTACAAAAGGTTTATTAAAATACAATATTCAGAGAGCTAGTAAATGCATGTGCAGAGAACGTCATTTCCAGACTATTGTTTTATCTTCAACGAAATCATTTATTTTATAGTATGATCTGTGCCACATAATACCCTTCCATTGTATAACTACCCTCCAAAAGTCAAAACTGCTATTGAATGTCACATCTGTGTTACATCTATTCCAAATATCACCTGTTTTCGTCTATTATCTGACAAATCGTGACTAATCAACATCCACATGATTTCATAAATGTTTCGACTTTCAGTTTTATTACGGAAAACTGAGAAATTTGATATTTTTATTTTTTTTCTTTCTTTATGGTATGGCGCACAGATTAGCGCATTTGCCAATGTCCCGTATTAATAAGTAGAATCATAAGTAAATTAGTTTTTTCTTACTCCTCCTCCAGTAAAGTGATAATAGACTTTACTGAAGTTATAAAGTATTTTTTGGAAGAGCGCGAGAACTTCAGCTACACATGTTTATTTAGATCTGCTCCATTATTTTCACTTATACGGAACTTTAAAACACAATATCACTGTCACTGTTATACTTATAACTCCCAAAGATGTAAAAAATAGAAAATCTAAATAAAATGACAACCTCACTTCTCTCGTTCCCGCCAAAAACTCCGATATTCTTATTGTTATTACTTGCCATTGGCAAAATTCACAGTGACCACGGTGCCATTCAAATATAAAAGAAAAACTGTGCTATTTTGCTTGTTTCAGTTTTGTAATCTAAAAGAGGATAGCTTTTCCGTCTGTGTTAGCTTTTTCAAAAAAATCACTGTATGATCCTGAACAAACATTGTCCTATAGTCTAACTTAATTTGATAGAATGCCCGAATTAACGAAACGCGCACGAGTCGTTAATGTGTCAAAGTTCTAAATAATGTGACCAGCTATAATAGTGTTGCTGAGTGACAGCACTAAGTCGAATCCGTTCCAACTGAATCATTCGACTAATTTAACATTTGGTTCAATTAATTCGGTGTCGACATAGCTATGTAGCGTCGCCATTTTATAATATATTCAATAATTCGAATAAATAAGCATCATATTTTGTTTTTCCTATTTTTACTATTCTACCCATTTTCCTTATTGCTACAAATATTCATATATTTTCGACGCTACTGCTATCTTTTGAAAGAAATGATCCAAAAAGGAGATTTCATGCGAATAACGTCGCAAGGCAACCGCTACAGACTAATGATAATAAAGTCGACATAATACGGGGACATCACTATTTAAAAAATTGCAAGCGGTGGTTACCCTGGAAACGTCAAATCAGTGTATCGAATTAAATGTTGGACTATAGTTACTTTTCTTAACATTATTTTAGTTTTTAGCATTATTTATTGAAATTATGTAATGTTAATATTATTTGTTGTAATTATAATATGTGGGCGTCCAAGCAAAAAGGGTCCAGTGGTCGGCATTTAATTTCCGAGATATACGCAGTTTGTAAAGTTGGGTGAAAAAACGGCATTATGCGATTTTAATTGATTATTAATTAATGCTCAATTATCTACAAGTTCATATATAAAATGACTACATATGATGTTTCTAAGTAAAACAGACAAGTAGAAGTGAGTTTTTTTTTTCAATCAAACTTTAAAAATACTTTTTCTCAAAACAAACTTTTTCAGTGTTTCAACTTTAAATGTCTGATAAAAAAAATATATGCCAGTTTTTGAATATTATCAATTGACTATTCTAAATTCCGAATCTAGTCTTAATTCAATACCCCACTTCTGGACCCTTTTTGCTTGGACGCCTACATATGTATTTTTTATACTGTTATAGCTGCAGTAATTTTCACATTTTTTTGTTAAAAGTTAGCGCAGTGAGGATGGGTTTGTTGAGAGTGGGTTTGTTCTGGGACTACGCACTGTGGCGGTTATGACAGCGCGAGCGTAGATACACAAGCCTCGCAAAATCGATAGAGAATCTTAGATGTGTACGATTGCAGCCCGTTGTTGTCTTAATAAATAGTCTGCACTGACCCATACATATACGGGACCGATACCACACTACAGAACACTTTTTCAAAAATGTGCGACTCAATTCTTGGTTACTCGCAATTTATTTTTCAGGGATTTTCGTTGTCGTAACAGCAGTTCCTCGTTTCGGGGTAAGATCACTGAGTTCAATACACAGAAAAGCAGACAAGAAAATATGCTAGTTAAATTTCTTATGTCGCTTCTCTGTGGGCACCATCATCGTAGCGCTGAAGCTTCTTGACTTCTTAAGAACTTGACATCACATCTATACCGATTCTTTCGCTTTCTTCTACTTCTTCTTGACATCCTAATATTCGCTCTTCCAATCGCTTATAACTGAATTATCTCGAGAAAAAAGATAATTAAAAAGGAAAATTAAAACACTGAATATGAAAATTAAATACCGTGTTTTTCGCAATGAATTTTTTGAATGTCTGGACAATCGGAAGTCATCCGCTCTTGCGTTTTGCAATAGAGGATTCAATGTCATTTGGGAAAAAATATCTATACAATCGATTCTAGAAGCTACGCGACAATATGAAGACAGAAGGAAACGGCCATACTCTGAAGGCTCAACGAAGCGAACTCAGTTCAAATAGATGAAGGTGGACTAAACAGCAGCTTGCTTACTGTCAGTTTTTAACTCACCTGTAAAGCTTTTATGTCCTGACTTACAACCACTGCCATTTAGTTGTAGCCGAAATCAACAACTTTAACAACTTTGAAATCGACAGGGCTCTTTAATATGAACATGTCATTAGAATTAGATCATCCATTCAGTAGCTGACCACTACACTAAACTTAGTGTAAAAAGTAAAAATGACTCTTAACTAAGAGTCATTTTTTTTTATTTACTTATGAATTTCATCATTTTGTGAAAAAATAAACAATAATAATAATAAAACTATAAAACGCAGAGAAACATTTAATCGTTGTGGCAGACAATATATGAAATCCAAGGAAATCGTTTGTTTTAATACGTACTAAAAGGTTTTTTTAAAACAATAAACTACGCTGTTATTACAATGACCTCGCTTATAAGTTACTTACCTAACAAGAGTGGGTCGAGCATAAGGTGAATGTCTCGGCAACGGAAATGCAAGCTGAGCACGAGTTGATGGCACCGGCAATTCGCGCACTGCACAACGTCCACGAGCCTGACTTAGTGACCTAACAACAGTATAAAAGAATCTATATACCTACTAGAATATTATACCTATAATAGTATACCTACATAGAATGATCATACCTACTCAAATTATTACTACGTGTACTTTGTGTGTATCTATAACAGGAAAATTATTTTGAAGAATTTGCTGTGACGAGCAAGGTTTTCAAAGTTTCAAACTAATATTTCAATGAATGGATAACTTTAGTACTATCAAAGACATACCAAAAAGCAAACTTTAATAATGTACTTAGTAATTACCTACTTATATTTCATATAGTTTCTATACAACCGCAAAATTAAGTTCGTTAACTTAAACAAGTTTGTAAAGTCCATTCCTGATCTTTATTTAGGATTTTCATTATGATTTTTCGGTAAATGATAGATGTCGCAACAGATATGGCAGATATTTCTGCTTCGAACATTTAACGAAAGTTAATAAAAAGTATAATGTCGTCTAACATTCTATTGGCGTACTTTAAAGTTGAAAAATAATAGGAGTGAAATCAGATTCAAGTAAAGTGAAAATTGGAAACAATAATATTATACCTAACAGTACACATACATTACTTACCTAAGTGTAGAACGTGCTGCTCTTTGTCCGGCGAAAAAAGCGTAATCCTGCCTAGCAGCGCGTGCCAGACCCTCTTCCGCTGACGACACTAAATTCTCGGCGTTTGAATAACCTCGAATATAAAAGGCATTTAACTGTGCGTCTTTTGTCGACTGAAAATTAAATGTTTAATTTATTAACATAGACATAATAATAAGATGGATGCTTCAAAAGTAGAGCAATCTAGCTGGCCCACTTGACACTAAAAAAGCAGATTGGCAATCATTCCCTTAGAAAAGAGCGAAGAGGAGTCTGTTGTTTGTTTTTTTTTTATGTTTAACATATATTCCAATCTTAATTTTATTTTACTATCAATGCATTTGGATATGTACCTACTGAATTATTTATAATCTATAAAATTAATTGTAAAACAACGCCTTGTTTATAAACTTCTTGTTACGTAAGTAATTGGTTAGGTAAGTAACAAACTAACAATTCTCCATTATATCAGACCCCAATACAATGGTCGAAACAAACTTAAGTTCTAATTAATATCATGAATCCCACAATTGTGCCTTCGTGTGCTAGATATCATAAGACCTTGTTAATTGAATGTCTTTGTATATTTTTTGAAATACCTACATATTTAAAATCTATTTAAAACCTTTTTTTTTTAATTTAATTATTGTCGCTACACAACAATCTATAGATTTGTAGGAAAAGGGCACCCTCCACGGAGCACCTCGATTTGAATGTTTTAATCATCAGATACAATGGATCTATTGTTGTTACATTTAAGATTAGCGCGATTAATGATAAATATGTAAGTACATATATGTCCTTTTAGTATTTTTCATTCTTTATCATTTATGTAAAAATAAGTAACACAAAATCGTCATAAGTGCCATTGTAGTCAGTCATTTACTAATATTATATTAGTGATTGTTATTCTTTTATATCGCAATCCAATTAGTGTGGGAGAATATTGCAATCTTTTTAACACAAGTATTAGCGAAAGCCTCTTTGAAGTACAGCGTAAGCTTTGAAGTATAGTACTACAATGACATTAAGACTATGTGTCGGTTCAGCTGCAATAGTGTCACTATACCACTCAAGCTATATTAGTGAATCGGTAGCCACATTCTTTCATCATTACTTTTTAAAGGCACGATGAAAACCTGCTGAACCTGAAAACCTGATAACCAATACAATTCCTCTAAAATAGCTGTTGTATGGACTAATTACAGCTGTGTTTTATACGTCGCACAAAGCAGTTTAGTAATCGTTTAAGTGATAGAATAATGACACAATTCTGTTGTAAAACCAGCCAAAAAATGTTACCAATCGTTTAAATATAACCAACAGTCACAAGCTTTACTTTGTCTTTCGGGTCGCTCTTTTGTGTTAAAATATTGTCTGTTATCACAACTTTATTATATTGAGTTATCAATGATGATATATTTACAAATTTTGTATTATGACGTCATTGTGGGTTTTCTTCAAACTCGTATATTACGTAGTAATTTTACATTAACTTTGCTTGTATGTCAAAATTCTGTCAAATGTATACAGTACTATAGACGGCCATTACTCGCTAGGCTGGCTATCAAATATACCACTATCCAAGCAAGGTTGAACTCTTGAATTAACGTATAATGCTGTGACTGCAGAATATACAGGTAAAACTATCAA
The DNA here is from genome assembly GCA_907165235.1 of Zeuzera pyrina. Taxonomy (NCBI): domain Eukaryota; kingdom Metazoa; phylum Arthropoda; class Insecta; order Lepidoptera; family Cossidae; genus Zeuzera; species Zeuzera pyrina. The sequence goes on along the minus strand of OU015625.1, from coordinate 16,491,107 downwards.
GCAATTGTCGTATATTTTGAATGACGCTAGCATGAACCTGTAACGGCTGCAGTAGATCTATTGTAAAACTAACTCACCATAAGATACATTTGATCGGCTCCATTTCGGATATAACCGATTTTAAAATTAGGCGAATGTAGTACTGCAGCCACAGTATCAACACTGGCTACTCGCACCGATAGCACTGAAGTGATGAAGGCAGCGTACGCATTGTACGTTACAACGGCGAAGAAAAGACACACGATGAGCAATACACTCCCTGCAGGATTCGGAGGTGTCCACGCACCGCCTACATAATTCAATAGATAATGTTAGTCAGCGCAATTTTATTAGGTATATAACTTTTATATTAGGTTATATAAGTAAGTACATGCACAAAATACATTTCTATAATTTTAAACACACTTTTCAGTGCTCTGAAATAATATAGTTATTTCATTATGTACTATGTGCTAGCCGCATCTCGCAGTTTCACCCGTGATCACCACCTATCAGATCTTAATATAGGCTGAGAACCAATATTATTGTGGGAATTTGATCTCAATCGATAGGGCCTAGTATGATTCTATACACTAATAAAATAAAATATTATATTATAGTACTAATAATGTAATAATATTATTATATTATTACGATTTCGCATATGATTATTATATTATTTTTAAATATGTACGATCAAGAAATCAAGAGCAAGTATCTTAAAATACATAAATGTCTTAAAATTATACTAACTGTAGGTATTATACTATCAACAACCAACCTTGTTGACAAAGAATTCCTGTAGACCATATTAAAGCTTCTGTACAATCCATAGGTCGAGAATTGTTATGCAAATTGTTTGCAAGTCTACTGATGCACACAACTGCTATCGAAGCCACTAAAGCTACGGCTACAACACATGCCAACAATCGAGCACTGAATGGTGCTAAGAAAATGTCGCGAACAGTTGACGTCTCCTGATGGCGAATGTATATGTTACACCTGTAAAAAGATGGAATACATTGTGTCATTAAGTACTGCAATTTATTGAAAACATATTTTTGAAATGGAGGCAACAGGGAACTGGTTTGTATTTATTTTTTTGGTGTATTTTAAAGATTATGCCCTTACATGAACATAATAAAAATAAATGAAGTTAAAATATTCGTAGATAATTTAAAAAACGCTAGTTAAATAAACTTTTGTAAATTCGCACTAAAAAGCGAAGTCAAGTTAGTGACGCGACGTCACTACTTATTTCGTTATTAGCCCAAGATTATTTTCCATAAAGAAATACCTCACCGTGTCCATACCAACCTTGGGATGGTTTCTCAAATTTGCTTTATGTAAGCTTTTTCCATTTTCATGAACGTGTCCTTGTTTACACAGTTAAAGTATATAACAGTGAACGGCTGAGTGATGAAGTGATATATATCACTATTTGATGTTGGGGTTTGAAATTACTTTCTGTTTTACTTAGTTAAAAAGTCAGATATTTGTAAGAAAAAAATATTAATTATAATATTGTACGCTGACGATGCTGTGCTTATAGAACCATCAGAAGCAGAGTTACAGACACTAGTCACGTGCATGAAAAAAGTGAAGTAAAAGGATTGAATATGAATGTGAACAAAACTAAGGTTCTGGTGTTTGAAAGGGTAGTGGTACAAACGAAATGTGAGGTTTGGGTAAATGGAAAATATCTAGAACAAGTAAATGAAATTATGTATCTGGGGAGTGTATTTTCGAGGGATGGAAGATACGAGTTGGATGTGGAGAGACGGGTAGCAGTTGGCAATAAAGTGAATGGTGCTCTGTCCGCATTAGTAGATAGTGTGAATATATCTAACACTGACAAAATGGCCATCCACAATGCGGTGTTAGTGCCAAATTTATTGTACGGTAGTGAGGCCTAGATATACCCGAAATCGAGTGAAAGTATTATAAATGTAGTAGTAACGCGATCTCTTAGAAAGATATGCGGTATCACCCTAGCGGGCAGGTTAAGCAATGAAGAAATACGCAGTGTGACAGAGTCACACGACAGTGTTATTGTAAAAATAAAGAAAGGAATGCTTAGATGATTTGAGCACATGGAAAGAATGAGTAATGAAAGTTTGACGAAGAAAATATACAGAGCGAAAGTGAGTGGTACATGAAGCCAAGGAAGACCAAGGCTGACTTATGAAGATCAAATAGCCAGAGTGTTAGCGGATGGAATTGTGAAAAGCTCAACAAGTTCAAACAAATTATTCTAAATGTCGCTTAGTGAAAATGAAAAAATAAATAATAACTACAATAGAAAGTACAACAGCGTTTTTCATTTTGACTGTTGTCATGTTTTTTTTTTTCTTGTTCCCCTGACATGTAGTTGTTCAAGGACTTTTTTTGTCCGGTTTTTTATTCTTACATTCCAGTTCTTTCTTTTATCTGAGCCTTTTATTCTCATACGTCGCACCCTTTCGTCTCTTGTATTCTTTGCCAAATATTGTGTGTACAGGATTTTAAGTTTTTTCTCTTTATTATTCTTTATTTAAACAAATCACCTTATGCTATTACACATTATCATTATACATTATCTTCCAGTTATCATATCTAAACTCTATTTTAACACCGCTTACTTATCTTTACAAATCTTATCTTACTATATACTCTGACCATCCTCAACTACATTTGACTTACTGCTACCCAATTTACTTAGAGATACATTGCTCTACCAATCTTATCTTACTTGTACTTATTATATTTATTATCTAGCCCTAATTTACTTTACAATTATATATCAATTCCACTTACTCTATCTATATTACATATTATTTTCATACTTAAGTATATACTCACTATATACCTAGTATGTAATTATTGGTATTCTTATTTTAACTTTCTAAGTGGTACAATTAAACCATATTTTACAATATTACAATATTATATCTACTTAGTTACACCTATATGCATAAACTAATAAACTTATTTTATTGCTACACATATTATCTATTCTTATTCCTTTCTGTTACTCTAGATGCTATGGCTATACAAAAGTTGAGGAATTTCCCGCTTTTACATTTATCCTCTATTATATTTTTAAAATTGTCGATCTCTATTTTTGTTTCGAGCAATATTTCCATATTCAATCTTTCCCTGCCAAAAACTGGACATTCCGCAATCAGATGCAGAATTCCTTTATGCACCTGGTCATCACATACACAGGCTGGGTTCTCTTTGCGCCTAAAGCGGTATAGGTACTCCGAGAACCCGCCGTGTCCAGTCAACACTTGGGTCAACATATAGTTGGGCCGTATCTTCCTAACTATCGGATAGGCTGCTATCGCACTGGGGAATAAAACTTTGGTCACTTTCGTTACGTCTTCATTCACATATCTCTCATTCCACCTTTCGATGCTGTTTAACCTTATTTCCTTCTTCACATATGATACCGGGCATCTTTCATATATCGGCTTTGTCTTCACTTTCAAAGCTGCCTCTTTTGCTAATTCATCCGCTCTTTCGTTACCCCTCACCCCCACGTGAGCCTTGACCCAGAACAATTGGAATTCGTTACCTTTTTTTATCATTTCGGTAATTTTGTTCCTAGCCTTGGCCACGAGCGGATGAAGGGAACTCCTACTCCTACCGCTTCCAGAGCCGATCGAGAGTAACTGAACACCGCGCATCGGGGTTTCGCGCTCCTGAGTGCCCAATCCGCCGCCTCGGCCAGCGCCAGCAGTTCCGCCTGAAAGACGGTGCAGCAACTCCCCAGTTTAAACGTCGCCGGCGAAAAGAAGGACTACATCATCAGCAAAAGCTTGGCAGTAGTCTCCCCTTACCTCAAGTTCTTTCAGTAGGGGGTCCAACAACACATTCCACGGCGTTGGGCCCCCTATGGACCCTTGCACACATCCCTTAGTTGTCACTCTCTCACATTCAATCCCGTACCTTACTTTCACTTTCCTACCAGCAAGGTAGCTGTCCATCAGGCGTCTCAGATTCACCGGGCATCTACTATCCGCCAGCCTACACTTAATGGCTGGCCACCACGCGCTATCGAAGGCTCCCTCTATGTCCAACGATACCATTACTACTATTTTTTTATTCGCTATGCACTCTTTCACATACCTCATCATGACATAGAGAGAGTCCTTGGTACCACGCTGCGGCGTGAACCCGTACTGGTTTTGACTGAGCCCCGGCTGGACATGCCACCTTATTGTAGCAATCAGCATTTTCACAAAGATCTTCCCCAGTATCGGCAGAAGCCCAATCGGCCTATACGACTTAGGTTCCCTATAGTTATCCCTTCCCGCCTTCCTTAGGACAATCGCAATAGCTTCCTTCTATACTATCGGGAAGTGGGCCAACTCCAGACACTTGTTAAACAGGGCAAGGAATATACGGGGATTCAGGTCTATGGCAGCCCTGCAGGTTCGAGTGTAAAGCCATCACACCTCCTGGCGCCTTTTTATGACTAAAGCTTGCTGCGGAGCACTTTAGCTCGACCAAAGTAAACAGTGGGTCGCATAATTCACCATTCTCACCCTCATTTATATATTGTGCTATAGCTCTTATCTTTTTGTGCTCCGCATCATCCCCCTCGCTCCTGTCATTAGGGTAAAAAGTCTCCGCTAGTAACTCTGCGGACTCCACAGTTGTTAGGGCTTTGTTAGTCTTAAGTAGAGGGAGGTCCTCCCCTCTGTCCGCAGTCCTGCCAATGACCCTGTAAATACCATCCCACATCGATTCCCTGTCCTGCTTTTCGCAAAAGTTTTTCCAGCTAGCGATTTTCGCCTTCCTGGCTTCACTCATGTATTCATTCTTCACTTTCATATACTGTTCGACCACCCATGCTCTGCGAATCGGTGCCGCATTCTTTATTCTTCTTTTCATCCTTATTACATCCTTCTTCATTCTTTCCAAACGCTCGTCCCACCAGGGCAATCCCTTCTGTTTTTTATCTCCTATTTTCTTTATATTGCCATCACAGACCACTTTTATTGTATTTATAATGCTCTTCGTCATCTCCTCCAGCCTTCCGCTATTATCAATTTCATCTATCCTTTCCTTATCTATTCCTTTATCCACCCATTCCTGAGTGAGCTTTTCCTTAAATTGGTCCCACCTAACATTCTTAGTGTTGTAAACCCTCGTGGTCCTCTTTATGTCCGTTCCTTTACTCTTCCTGACATTAACCTCAAAAAGGATTGCCCTGTGGTCCGAGCATGTTATCGTTTCATCTACTCTTTAGTTAACGACTCGACAGAGCATGTCGGCCGAACACACAGTCACATCTACGCAGCTGGAAAACCTTCTGCCACCCCTTATAATGTCAAAAGTCGGCTCCTCCCCCCGATTCAGTACATGCATCCCCAATTCATTGGGGATCCCCAACACTCCTTCCAGATATATACCTCTTTCATTCGTTCTTCTACTTCCCCACCATATATTCCATGCGTTCATATCCCCTCCCATAATCAGCTTTCTCACACCAATCTCTTTTACGACCTTCTCCATCCATTCTGTCTGTAGGTCAATGGGCCCATCCCCTTCCAAGTAAATAGATACCACTCCGATCTCCCACGCCCCCGTCCTCAGTTTCGCCACTGCGAAGTTAGGGGTTGTGAGCGCGGGAAACCGGGTGACATCCAACGTCTGATTTGTTATCAGTACAGCAGCCTTAACTGCTCCATCGCTACATTGATCCGCAATAATAATAATAATAATTCTTTATTCGTAAGAAATGTGGTATATAAAACGCAGATGGTACAAAGGTTATAAGTAACACACATTTCGCTAACAAGTTAGCATACAAATGTTAACTCAATATTATGGGTCAATAGCAATAGAAAAAATACACAAACATTTAAAAAATCAACATACACACATATCTAACCAAGTAATTATTTAAATACAAAATAATCATGACAATATAATTAAAAATGGATTTAAAAAAAAAAAGATACATATTAAGTTTGTCATAGTAACATAATTGAGAATGTCATTATTTAAATAATTCAGTTATACTGTAAAAATTTTTTGCCTTTAACCATTTCTTTAAAGATTTTGTAAATGGCGCATACGGTAACCTTATCACATCCACAGGTAGCGCATTGAAGATCCTTACACACATAGCGTAAGGACCTCTCTGCCACAGACTTGTTTTGGGAACTCTATCCAAAACCAATCTGTTCGGATTCCTACTATTACGCAGATATATTTCAAAAGCTTTCTTGAAGAGATACCTGGCATTTCATAGACGTGAGAAAGACACATACATCTTTAAATATTTTTAAAGGGTTAGTATCATGTTCACCCACACATAGAATGACATGATCGTTACTATTTATATCAAAAATTCTACATGTGTTGAGAATTTCTTCTGTCGTCGCCCTGGTTTTATAAAAGAAATAATTTCGTATTGTTCATAACGACTGTGTATTCTGCTTTTTCGTAAATAACGGGATAACCCCGAACATTGTCTGCCTCCAAATATTAAAAGTCTCTTATGTTTCAACGGTTCCACTAGATGTTGATCACATGTACGGGTTGAATAACTTCTCGTCATTTTTTTTCCGATACCATTTGAACTATTTTTTACCCATTCCCGTGTCGCATATTTTGCGAAACTCTGATCCGAGTCTTGTGCTTTCCGAAAATTTGTATTAATATATCCTTTAGACACTGGAGTACATAAAGACTTTGTAGTCGAATTTCTTATTTTTTTGCTAGTAGAATTCGTATTTTTTTTAACAGATAATACCTGGTTTTTACACAGGTTTTTTAATACAGTAATTTCTTGCATTAATTGATTAATCTGTTTATTAAGACCATTATTTTCTAAAATTACATTTTCCAGTTCAGTTTACGTACTATTTAATTGTAATTTGAGTGTGTTTATTTCTGCGGCCATATCTTCCAACATTTCATTATGCAAATGGGATGAAATATCGAGGCTTTTGGACATTAAATCTGAGTCTATGCTATTCATTGATGTACTTTTCCGATCAATGGATTCACAGGATTTTGATTCAAATAATTTTCGTCATCTAAGTGTAACATTATTAAATTCATAATTAAAATTTTCCATAGTTATTTCGCAATAGTCGGTATATTCATAAAAAAAAATTGTAATTCTTAAAATAGTTACCAGCTGCAAACGTAGTTTCGAGCTCTCGAGCGTAAAGCTTGTGAAAAAAAGATCATAAGCGCCGTGCATACGGCGTCGCTTACGCGTTTTTATGATACACTCATTGAAGTTATTCACCGTTATAATTTTTTAAACCATTTACATCAAGTCCAATTTATTTTGTTACTTTACCATGATGTTACACTATTTTACCAAACACTTATTTCTTTATTGTATGCAAAATAATTCACTTTAATGGTTTTTAGTAGTTGTGGTACTAAAACCAAGTAATTGACCACTTTTACAAAGAAAAATTGTTACGGCTTTCCACTTCGCGTCTTAATCCGTCGTGTCGTCCGTCGAATTCTTGTTGTGTCATGACACTTGTCATGACAAGTCTTACCCCGGGATGGGCCCTGACTCTACCAACCCTTCCAATATACGGCTCCTGCACCATAGCGAAAGCTATCTTTTTCTTCTGGGCCTCTATAATCAATTCGGCCGTTGCCAACTCGCTACGCTGCAGGTTTGCCTGAACCACTCAATAACCTCCCATACCTTTATTCCTTCCACTTTCATTTCTATCATACCCCTTTCCACCCTTAGCAATACGCCACCGTGGATCTCGCCAGAGCGTCCCATTTCCTACGAACTGGACAATCCGAACTGAAGGCGTTATGTTCCGTCCTGTCCATCTTTGCCTTCTGGCAATTTATACAACTCGGATATATTCCAGACTTCCAGTCTGTACAATCCGCTCTCTGTGCGATCCTCCACAGTGGCTGCATACCTCATTCTTCTCCTTGCAAAACCTTCTTCCATGCCCATAACCAAGGCAACGGGAACACTGAATCAGCGGTGATTGATCCGGGACCCTAATTCTTTGAATATCGATATGGACCATTGTTGCCTCGACTAGGCGGGTCCATATCGTTGGGGAGACCTTAAGCACCACATGACACGTCAACGGGTTACGCGCTTTTTTCCTAAACTTGGATTCAATCCTATCCTCTTGTTTTGTTATACCCTCTAATAAGTGGCCATTTTGTTTACGAAGTGCCTTGATGACATCTTCGTCAGAATTGTTCTGTAGAACCCCATATAAGATGACCATGGGGTCCTTGTTTTGTATGTCTTCTACGTTCAGTGCTCCCCCCGCCTCGCCTATCCTTTTTTTCACCTTATTTAATTCCCCTCTTGTGCTGCATCCAACTATCACCTTACGATCCTTCGCCTTTCTTGTCTTATCTATCCTAACTCCTTCTTCTCTCGCATTCACAACCTTTCTTATGTCTTCAAATACTTTCTCTCCTGTGTCCGTTTCATTTTTGGAGGAGACTACGACCGAATACAGGGCTGCCTGCTGCTGTCTCTTCGGTGGACCAGCGACCACGCTGGCATATGTCCCTTTTATTGTTTCAGTCAGTCTTGCCATTTCGGCTTTTGTCTCCTCCAACAATCTTACATTCTCTTCCATCTTTTTCACGATTTCCATTTCTCTAACATTTCCTTCCTTTTCCTTTCTTTCCTCTTTTCTTACCTCTCCTCTTTCGTTCTCATTCTTACTGCATAGGATGCATACTTCTGCTTTGAGGTCACTTTTAAGATTTCTGCTGTTGTTCAGCTGTAGTTTGGCCTTCATGAGGCACGCTTTGGCCTCGGCCATTCTATTTGCATACTTAGGTTCCGCTACCGGTGAGCCACTTACACTTCTCTCCACATTCATACTTCCCTTTTTATCCGCTCCTTTCTCTGTCATTCCCACACCTTCATTCTTCCCTTTCATAGTTCCCGCTTTCATCTCCATGGGAAACTTCATTTTCAGTTTCACTTTCTCTATCTCATTCTTATCAGTCCCCGCCGTCTTCCTGGCGCCGGGAGGTGATTTCATTCGTGCCTCTATTTCACCAATGCTCCTGCGCACCGTGACTGTCCTGTCCATCACTTCCCCCAACGAGCTTTCACCACCTAATCTCTCATCTACCTTCTTATATATATATTTTATACTATTTGTATATATTTGTTAATCAAACTTCAGAATAAGAACGCCGATGGTCAAGACTGAACACTTCTAACTTATTTTAATATTTTTTATTATTTCTCCTATTTCACTGTTTCTTCTATATTTTCTATAATATGACGACCAGGGGTCCCAAAGTTATAGGGTGGAGGGCCAAATATATTGGCCTTAATATATCACTTGAATCAAATTACTAGTGTATCCGGTTCCTATGCTATTACCCTCCAAATTAAATAAACAATGCAATGAAAGCTTCAACCCAATTTTACGTAATTTGAAACCGATTTTCGATGATCTTTTCACTTTAGTTTTTAAAATTCCAATTATATACTATTATTTTTTGTCCTCTAAAAATGATTTTACCAATTCTAGTTTGTTAAAATTTTGACTATTTATTAAGATTTTTTATGATTTTTAAAAGTAACCTCAAAATTAACCGCACTTTATAACTTTGCTAGCCCTATATCTCGTCTTCTAGCTGTACTATCTCTTTACAATTTTATGAGCTACTGATGTATTCTTCCTTCTTCTTTTTTTTTATGTCTTGCCCGTGGTCTAATGATCTCCCGGCAGCGCCAGCAATGATGCAACTTTAAGTTGCTCAGCGTGACCCGTAAAAAGCAGTTTACAGCTAAACCACCAGCACTTTATCAGTGATTGAGGTCTCAAATTGATCTTCTTTGGTCAACACATCACCTCGCCACTTCTCTCACTTTCTAGCTACCACCATTCACTATTTAGCACCACGTGCTTTCCACTATTTCCTCCCTATCTCCTAAACCACTTGTGTAATTTTCTCCAGATTTTGACCCTGGTTTTAGGGCTGTCAGGCAAACCCTATCACGCTCACTTTTTCTCCTAATGTGTCCGACTGTTGTCATGTTCCTAAAAATACCTCAAATACCTTAAACAATGTTTAGCTACGGATTACGTAGCTAATAAAATATGTAATCAAATTATAAGGCAAATTAATCCTTAGGCACGTATTTAAAAAGTGTGCAACTTGTTTAGATTTTTGACGACAGATGTCATAGATTATACACTATATAATACATGTATGAGAACCGACGTCTTGGTGATGCCAGTGCCCCAACACGGTACAAATTATTTATTAGTGTAATCTTTTCCTTGATTTAAACGTAATCTAAGTAGTAATTGACAATAATTATTTGCCAAAATTATAATTTAGTTGTCTCGGAAACGTTTCTGACACTAAAAAGTCGTCTGAAGCATCCGAAGACTTCGTCCCGATATGAACTCTCAAATCATTTCGTTTCGGAAAGGTTTTGGATTTGTGAATAGCATTTAGACGATATCATCGAAAAGTTTCCTGTCGGATACGGAAAGTTGAGTTTCCGGCATTTGTGAATAAATGAAAATGAAATTGGAATTTTAATATTTAATGCCGGCCATACACGCTACTGCATGCATGATGGTTATAACCGTTCATGCAAACCCGACAGGCATAACCGAGTTTCATAGAGCACATACACGCTAGGGTTTGCCTGCACAGATTAACCAATTTAAAACATTTGGGGCCATAGTGTCACTGAAAATGGACGTTGATGATATGTTAATTTTAACTGACCTAATACTTGTTTTGAGGAATAGAAAAACTATTAATTAAAAAAAAGAAAAATAAAAAAACTTTTTTAAAAATAAGCTTTTGTTCAAAAATTCAGTTGTTAAAAACGAAAACAACAATTTTATGTAAGGGTTGGGCTGATGAATGTTATTCATATAAATGAATATAATAAAATAAATCGATCGAAATCCTGCATAAACTATTACTTATACCTACTAACCCAAACTAAGGACGTTAGGATAATCACTGAAAAAATAAATATCCATAATTGTACCTAATATACTGTTACATCGAGTAATTACAAAAGCATGTATCGCGCAAGAAATTTATTAAATTCCTCTTTCTCTGTTTTCTATTTGCGTTAACTACGTTATTTTTTGTAGAAGGCAGGGTAAAGTTCTTTGAGCTTTTTTAATAAATTTTCTAGTGGTAATATTTATCTTTACCCACCAAATACAGGGTTCGGATTTACAAATATGAATAACTTCTTCCTATATGGTGTTGCGCTTGTGACTCGCTTGCAAAACTGAGAACTGTGCATGCCTGCATGCGCGACTGCCACACACGCTCGGTTATGCCTGCGCGCAAGCACAACCGAGCAGCAAAAAATATCAATTTTAATATTCGTCAGGTTGCATGAACAGGCAAGGATAACTGTACAGAGTTATCACATACACGCTAGGTTTTGCATGCACAGTTCGACTGTACAGGCAAAACTGTGCATGCAAACCCTAGCGTGTATGGCCGGCCTAAGTTTGGCAGAACACATTTATTATAAATCTTCATGTAAAGTGCACTTTTATTACGGCTGAAATAAACAGGTAAAATGAGTATCATTACAATAGTAATTAATAATTATTTAATCTCGTTGACCTTTCTCTAATGAAGCTAGAGTTACTCCCGTTGCGCGAAACACAGGTACGTAAAAATATCACAAATCTCAAAACACGGGATGTTCCCAGGACGAGTTAAAAACCGAGAACACTACTTAAAAGATAGCCAAGACTTCCCAGGACACCTTAAAATTAAGTCTTATCCTGAGAAATTAGGACAGAACGGTCAACGACCTTTACCTATTGACATTTCTTTTCCGGTTATACACCTAATTTGTAATTAAAAAATCAGCAAGTAACAAAATTTAATTTAATTCACACGATCATTCTGTTTAATCATCTTCGTGTTTATATTTCCCATACTAAATACTCACATTGTTTCAGCTATTGGAAATATGAAGTCCATATCCTGATGACGAGGTATGTGCGCTGTGACTGGTTCAAGTGCAATATCTACTGTGTGCTCCGTGAGTGCTCCTAAAAGTCCAGTCCATGCGCCCTCGTACGTACGAAATCCTAGTTTGCTATAATATCGAGTCGATGAACTGAAAACAAAAAAATAATATTTTAATTAAATAGATATTTATCGAAAACAAAGTTTATTGGTACGGCTTGCTTGTTGGTACGGAGGTTAGAGAATATTCGTGTTCAAACGTAAAATGATGTAGTTTTGTACATAATATGAGCTAGATATGCAAATAAGTAGGAACTATATACTATACTAAAACGAAATATAGCGCCTATTTCTATGTAGACATGTAATGTGACATATAACACGCCATTCCGCTAGGACGAAAGGTAAGAAGGGCATATATTTTCTTCAATCTATGCTGCAGGCGTAGATCAGTAAGTCCTAGATGACGCTCATGAGAGGGTACCTGCAACTGCCCATAGTCTAGTAATGTTATTATTTACTAATATTAATTACCTACTTAATAGTCCAATCAAATAACGGATGAAACTGAAATTTCGATAATAAGGCTGAATTTTTGATATTATGTTCATAAAAGTGCTTTAAACATGAATGTAAAATTTCAACACGTTAGCCCGCCGGCTTCGCACGAAAAACAAACAAAAAGAAGTCAGAAAATCGTTGTTTTCAAAATTACTTTACAACGGTAAGTCATATCAAAAGAATCCTAAGCAAAAATTATAGAACGCAAATTTTTACGTAAAATTGCTTTTATATCTTTTCGTCGTAAGTGTACGTAACGGAGTTAAGGCGGAAACAAGAAATGGGAAATTTCTTGAGAACGTCGTATAATCGTAATGAACTATTATTTTTTAACTTGTTTTTTGTAATCGGTTCACAAAAAGGTATAAATTATAATTTATTTTCACATAAATAGATTTTTTATATGTTTGTTAAAAAAAGTTATTAGCATATTTATTTTTTAATCTAATCTAATCTTTTAATTCGAAATTCTTCTGATTTCACAACACAGTTTACCTTATCAGTAGTACAGTGGCTAGAGCCACTGTACTGCTGATCCTGCAGTTTGATCAGACCCTCATCTGTTTTTTTTTGTAAGACACCGAGTAAAGCTCGGTCACCCAAGTACTGTTCTATAATACCATTTGAATATTAAAATCGTCAATTAAAAAATAAAAATGCTAATAACTTTTTTTAATAAAAAATTAAAAATTCTATTTCTATGAAAAGAAGTTATAATTTATAACTTTTTGTGAACCGATTATAAAAACAATTTAAAAAATAATAGTTTATTATGGTTCTACGACGTTATCAAGAAATTTCTCATTTCTTGTGTTTCAAACTGCCTTAAAACTCCGTTAATATTATAATACGACGAATATAATAAAAAAAAAAGGTCTGAAATCATACGTTCCACAATTTTTAAATATTCTAATCTAATTCTTTATTATACAATTTAGATCGGATTACTCAATTACAAATTTTATGATCTCACCACGAATCTGGCATGTCAACAGCCAATGCCGATCACACCCGCAGTTATCCCTATCGACGTCGAGGGTCCTTTCGTCTGTAGGAACACGGATTTTTCACGGTTTTGTTTTAAATATCAGCGGAACGTCATTTTAAAATTTACAACGGAAAATGATTTTAAATTTTTTTTGTAAAATTACGTGCTACAAATTTTATCTAAAACTTTTTTCGATTAAATAATGTCATTTTTGAGTTACCTATTTAAAAAGCGTGTTCGCTTCGCCCCTTTATTTTGTCACGTGAACCTAGAAATTTAAAACGATAAAATTTCACATGTACGTTAAGAACATATTTATAAAGATTACCTCAAAATTTCAGACGTCTGCTTCTCTTCATTTCGATTTTAATCTTTGTTCGACTGCTGGACTATAAGAAGATAGAGATAGTATCTGCCTAACTATAATAGTCAGAAAAATACGATCTTGAGGATTTTTTCAGTAAATTTTCTAAAGAATCAAATGAAAAGAAAAAATAATATTCCATTATAATATTAAAATTGTAGATTAAAAAATAAATATGCTAATAACTTTTTTATCAAAAATATAAAAATTCTATTTATATGAAAATAAATTATAATTTATAACTTTTTGTGAACCTGTAATTTAGAAAACAACGATTTTCTGACTTCTTTTTGTTTGTTTTTCCAGCGAAACCGGCGAGCTAGCGTGTTGAAATTTTACATGCATGTTTAAAACATTTTTATGAACATAATATAAAAAATTCAAACTTATTATCGAAATTTCGATTTCAACCGTTATTTGATTGGACTATAAACGGCGACTACCTACGTCTACAGCTTCTGCTTTTTAACTCTCGAATATTCAGCGCCTGAACTCATTGCGACCATATCACGGGTACACCGTTTTGCACGTCTCATGATTTTAACACATGTATTTGTTTTCCAACCTAATCCGGGACAGCCACTAAAAAATGTTCCGCGCAGACGAAGTCGCGAGTTCAGCTAGTTTAATATAAATTGAAGTCGGTATTAATAAAAAAATGTTACTACAGTGTAAATGATTTCCTCTCATATAGCACGTTGTAGACGGATGTTCCGTGTGCCGTCTGATGGCGACACACTAATAAATAATAATTACTGCATAGTCGTCCGACGTGTGTATGAATTTTTATACTTGGTTTATCTTTGTAAATTTATAACAAAGATGATATATGTAAAATTTACTAAAAACGCTCATCCTCATCATATGTATATTGCAGGAACCCAACGGGATTCATGTTCAACTTTATTATAAATAATTAAAAAAAAATAATAATAATTAAATTTGACAGTTGCTGAGGTCGGTGGCAAATCGATGTGAAACAACATAAAGTCTATTTGTTTGGTGGGCTTGGCATCGATTTCGGTGGCTGTCAAAGTTAATTATATAGGTATGTGTATCGTATTTATAAAGTTATTTTAATTGTACTTGAGTTTTGATTTGTAAAGGATAGTTGTTTTATAAAAAAAAGTCTTGTACTTATTGTTTACATAATGTACCATAACATTTATAACTTTAAAATACATGTACGCTACTATTAAATAAACAAATAAATAAGAAATAAATATGTTTATAAGCAAAGTATCTACGATCCCTGTTTACATCAAATCAAATAAAAATAAATAAATAAATGAAATCTTTATAGATTTTTTATTTTCCATGAGAAACCTGTCCAGTACCTACAAACAAGAGGAGTTCTAGTTTATACAAGATATAATAAATAAATTTTGTTTAAAAAGTTGGCGAAATATGGTCACGCTGCCCGGCACGGCGCGCGGCGCTACGCCGAAATTGTTGCTCGACGCACACGTCCAATCTCTACTAATATTTAACAGGGACAGAGTGGAATCTCCAGAACCACTGCACTGCAATAATTCCTTCACCATTGGAAAGGTACATTATTCCATATAGATATAGGCTATATATTTTTTGTATTCAACCCAGGCGGAGTCGAGACGGGCCACTAGTATATGTGGTTAATTTTACAAACAGAGATCGGACTTCGTAAGTTTGTTTTAATGTTGAGGGTAATCTCCGACATTGCACCAATTTAGAAATTCTTCCACCATTTGAAAGGTACATTATTCCGGATGGATATAGGCTATATATTATGTATTCAACCCAAGCGAAGTCGGAACGCGCCGCTAGTGTTATCTATCTTATGAACTGCTTTTAAATCTATATCCACTGTTACGAGCAATATTTGTATATTTGATATCACTTTCTCGAAAACGGCTCTAACGATTTCGATGAAATTTATAATATAGAGGTCGAGGGCGGCAAGAAATTGAATAAATTTATCAAAAAATAAGTCTGGGCGATAAAAAAAGGAGTAACAAAACGCAAAAAGTCTGTCAAAACAGACAGACAGTCTGTCTGTCTGTTTTGACAGTTTTGTATGTACACGCTAATCTCTGAAACTACTGAATGGATTTTCTTGCGGTTTTTACAGGTAGATTAAGCTTAGCTTGGAGCAACATTTAGGCTTTCTTTCATTGAAATCTGTTGATAATTTTTATTGTGATGAAGCAGTAGAAACCATGTATGTACATGTTAATCTCCAAAGTAACCGAACGGATTTTTTTGCAATTTTCACAGGTAGATTAAGCTCAAATTCGAGCAACATTTAGGTCTTATTACGTTCAATTGGATGACAGTGAAAAAAGTTGTCGTCATTTAATTTTAATGTAATGAAGCAGTAGAAATCGTGTAAGTACACGTTAATCTCCAAAACTACTGAACGAATCTTCTTTCGGTTTTCACAAGTAGATTAAGCTCAGCTTGGAACATCATTTAGGCTTTGTTTTATTGAAATCGGATAGCAGTGAAAAAAGTTATCATTATTTAAAGATAATTTTAAATCCGCCGCTCGCCTGTTACATGGAGCATATTAAAACTAACTTTCGCGCGGAGGAAGTTGCGGCCACCAGCTATTTGTCTATTACTAACTAAATAATATGAAAATGGTAAAATGTAACTATTAATTTCATAACAGATATGATATTCTGTGTAATCAATAATTAAAACATAATAGAAAGCCTAGGTGTTATACGTACATACATACATTTTTACATCTTCACGCTGTATCTCTAACGGGGTAGTCAGAGAGGACGGAGCGCCCAGCGTCGCGGTCCTTACATATCTCTTTCGCTTCCTTAAATCTCATAATGCTCCTCACACATTATAGGTGTTATATATTTCCGATAATGAAGTTTAGAAATTATGTATTTTCTACATATGGTACGGAACCTTCTGCGCGCGAGTTGAACTTATATATGGCTGATTTTTTTTTTTTTTATTAGTGACCGTTGGCTTACTACGCTTATTGACGAGTGAAAAGTAGTCTGACAAAATAATGAACACGACCTTCAGAAAACCATTCTTTGTTTTTTGATATAAAAAATAATGCTATGACTTCGGAATAAAGTTAAACGGTCGACAATGCATGAAAATTATTACAATTTAAATAAATATGATTAAGAAAAAAGCGTAACATTATGTAATTATTATGTAAATGTAAAATAATATTCCAAAGGATTTCATCGATTTGGAATAAGATTTAGTCTTGTTTTTTCGTGCAAAAAAGATATGAAAGTACATGTTTAGCAGACTTTGTTAAAACCTTTACTAAAATTGTATTCTTTTTTTAGTTACCATGTTTGTTACTTCCAACTCGTTATTACCGGAACACTTTAACTTAAACGAAATACAGTCTACACATGTAATTTCCGCAACACATAACAGTATATAGGCTTAAGGACGCTTCAACTGTCTTACCTAGTATTAAGTCGCATAGTGAGAAAATGTAGGACGTCGTCGATTAGCGCTGGAGCTGAAGGTCCATCGTCATCAAGAGACGGTTGTCCCTCTCCAGTTGAATTGCATCTTCCTACATTCAACGCTTCACCCATAAAGTTGCGAGCTTCCACCGGATATGGAGTTTCGACTTGGGACATCGATGACTCTCGATTCCAAGTACCTTTATGGCAGTTTAAGTTCATAATTCCTTACAATACATGTATGTAAAAATAGTCCTTATAAAATAAGTAAAATTATCCAATAAGATTGACGGTAGGTTGAAAATGATAAACAAGGATATAGAAGGATGTCGACAGAACCTTAGGGATAGTATGTTCGATGCTGCGAAAGAAGTGTATAGAACAAATAAGACTGGAAACGATAGAAAAAGAAGAAATCATGGCGTGACTACTTTGTGCAAAAAAATAGTTGTGCTGTGATTGGATTGGATGAAAGAGAGATATAAGCTACATACAGTAGAAACGAAAGCATTAGTGAAAGAGAAGCGTAAAAAGTTTAGGGTGTTAGACGATAACTAGATGTCTGACAGCTTTGAGGTAAACTCTAAATTATTTTGGAATGAAGTACGTAGGTACCGAAGTAGTCTATCTCCTCGCAGAATGTATAAATTGTGTTCGAAATAAAACCATCTGATAACAGACAAAGAAGACGTTCTGCAGCGATGAAGTGAATGCTATAGAGAACTATATAAGAGTAGCGACACTGTCTGTGATACTGAGAGCGATTCTAGTAAAATGCCACGATCGCGTCAGGGATTGAAGAAAATCATAAAGGTAAAAGAGATTAAGAAAATAATAAGAAGTCTAAAATGTGAAAAAGCTGTAGAAAATTTTGAGGTGACTGCTGAGGTGATCAAGTATGATGGTTCTAAAATCTAGGATACCTTTTGTAAAGTGTGCAACGCAATCATAGTACCTCTTTATAACAGGAAAGGTTCTCATCTGGACTGCGCGTGGTATAGAGCCATCAGCTTGGTTAACCTAGCATGTAAAGTTATTGACCGAACACATGAAGAGTATTTCTGAAAAATATGTATGAGAAGCATAATGTTGTTTCAGTAATGGTAGCGGTTGTATGGATCAGATTTTCTCACTCCGCGTGATCGTGGGAGGATTTCTGGCCATATGTCAGAAAATTTTCTGCGATATTGTAGATTTAAAGAAAGTATTTAATAGAATAGTGCAAAATAAGTAGTAGTCTTCTGCCTGAATATGGCGTGAGACCTACCTTACAGCAGGCTGCACTGTCATTATATCGTGGCCACAGAGCTTCTGTAGGGGTATATGGCGACATGTCTGCTGTATGATGTCAGCCTGGCTATTCGTGCTGTATTTGAGTTGTCTTTATACATTGAAAAGTGGTATGGGTGGTATGATGTGCGGTGGCTCAGTGGTGAACTATCTGACAATGCTGTACTTACAACACCATCAGAAACAAAGTTGCGCAACTGTGTGAAAAACTTGATAAAATTGGAAAGGCAAAAAAGTAGGTATATAAGGACCACGATCCTTGGCGCTCCATCCTCTCTGACTATTCCGTTAGGGATACTGCGTGGACATATGTATCTACGGAAAATAAGTAAAAAATAAGTTACACTTACAACTTACCTAAAAAATATGCATATAATGTTGAATTGTTACGAATTTTTAAGTATTGTATGACATAAATACCATCTGCAACATTGTTAATTCGATTTAGATTGCTAATGTGACTGCGTTTATTAAATTCACGTTTCAGAGAAAATCCAGTTATATTCTTCATTTTAAACAATTTAGAATAGTTGTAATTAAGAATTCCACTTTGAAATAATGTCACTATGTTACCAGATTGCTTATAGGTTTCATTTCTCGTTAAGTTTCTAAATCTTTCAGATGTTCGATAATATTTTCTTTCGTATTCTGTTTTAAAGCAATCTTTGTTGTTACTGCCATATAGGCAATGATTAAAATTTTTCCTTTTAAAATCTTGCTGAGGTATAAACCCTTTGTCTTTATTATTCTTATAAATAAAGTTGTTGTCACATAGACCTAGGATGGGTGTTTCAGGTAAGTTTTGATAGTACGGATATGCCACAATTATATCTTGATCGAAACGTATTGACGTTGCATTCAATACTTCATTAATATATTTAAAATCAGTATAAGATCTAGCTGTAATTAACCAATCATATGACGCAGTGTTCATTTTTAATTCCGTTAGCTGAAAATTACATATTATCAAGCATTTGATTAGTTACAATCGATAATTTGATCAACGTACATACGAGTATATACTTATTTACATGTATCGGTGAATTGTTATTTTGAATTTCAATGTAGCATCTAGTATATTTTCTAATATTTTTTCAGTTCTAAGTATACCTGTTTTATGAGATTAGCCAAAGCTTTGCTATCATTCTGACGGAGTTGAGGTGCGAGGATCACAATTCCGAGAAGCGATCGTAACCTAACACTGTTAGGAATGCTTGTAGCTGAAGCTATACCGTTTACTCCTAAGCACTTGACAAGTCTTACAATAACCCATTGACAACCTAAGGAACAAAAAAAAATTTCCTCTAATACGTTTCACAATTACAGAAATATACAATTTCACTATAATTGTACTGCCTTTTTTGTCGCATTTTTTTACAAGAAAGGAATATAGAATCACTGTGATGAAAAAACTCTCTTCAATCTATTTGCAGAATTTAATGTTCGTTTTTACCTTACCATTGCTAGTACGTGACATTTCATATCATTTAGTTACAAGGTTAATTAGTACCATGATGATGATGATATCAAAATGTGCAATGGATCCGATAAAATCGAAGAACAGATAAATGAAAACGTGACACTATTTGCAATTAACACCGTACAAACTATTATTGCAATATCAATCTTTGTTCTTGACTCACGTGAATAAAGCATCCCATTACCAATTAAATGTTAATGTTTAATGGGTGATACATAAGTGCACAATTTATCCAGTGTCCATGATACTTACAAAGGTAAGAAACTTATTACTGTTAATATCTTCAAATAGTATGTACATAAAAATGGCCTACTGCTCAGACAGGCGTAATTTTTAAACATAACGACTATTTCTCACAAGCATTTTACACAAAGGTTTTTCGGGTTCTACACCTTAAAATGAAAAACAAAACCTTCATAAAATTTCATGTCGCTCACACATCTGTCACAGTATTTTCAAAACTGTGCAACATACTTTAACTTTGGCGTAGTAGCAATAATGTTGACAACCCACCTTTACGATAATTAACACTGTACAATGTTCATACAAAAGTTAAATAAAACTCAAACTACTTGACCATCCATTCTCTTTCCGTAGTTTCAAAAGTACTGAACCTAGAATTCTAAAATTTAATTGAACATAAAGCCTTACCTGAAAAGCCTGACGTTCATAAAAAATATTACAATTGCCCCGGTCACACAGATATCTAGAAATTGTATGTAGAAATGTTTTGAAATTTACTTATTACTATACATAAATATAGGAACCCTTTACTTGATCAATCCTCTCACTCAATATTGTATTTTTAACCGACTCCAAAAATGGAGCAGGTTATAATAAGCCTATTGTAAAATAATGGAAAAATGATACCTAAGTGAGTTCTTGTCAGTTCTACTGGAAGCAAAGGTAGATTCAACGTTCAAAAATACCTTGAGTTTACTCGAATGAATTGATTTGACTTTGACTTTAAAGGGAGGAGGACATTTTTTTTACTACTTTGGAAGCGCCTCACCATGAATAAAAAAATAATTTTGGAACATTCACATAATTTTTAAGACAGCTAAAGATACTCCACACACATGTGTACTGTAATTTTCCCTAATCCCTAAATTTATTATTATCCTAATTTGACTACACTATTGTGTAGTCAATAGTCGGTTCATAGAACACTTACATTCATCTACATAGTGCCAATAGTCTCCTAAACACGTATATACTTAATAGTGCCAAAAGTCTCCGAGTAAATGACTGTGGTATACGGAGAAACAGACAAACAGTACGAAATAATAAAAAGCTGCCCCGCGTAGCGGAACTCCGCCGATTCTACCTTTTCATCTTTGTTTATCTGATTTCAGTATATTATACATACATATCCTCACGCGGTATCGCTAACGGGGTAGTCAGAGAGGACGGTATATTATAAATTTATGATAAATACAAAACCCAGTCAGCGGTGTCGCGAAATTAATGTAATTGTTCTGTAAGAGTACAGAATGAAACTAATACTGCATCATATTCCGTGTTTTCGCAGAGCACTAACTTTGTGATTTCGTAATACGACGCTACGACGAAAGATATTTATCAATTGCTGAGATTGCTAAGTGCATAAAATATAGCATAATTTTAGCACAACTAACATACTAATCGCGCAACACTGCCGTTTGTAGACGTGACATGTTTGTAAATCGTAAAATCACGTTTCTAGATTAAACGTGAAAAAGTGTGAATTTTAATTACGAGAAAGTCGAAAGCATTGCTTGAAAACATTCATGATAATTTTTTTTTTCTGATTAATATGTCACCTAGGAGTCACCATGAATCAACTTTATTCACTCCAAAAGTAAATGAATTTACTTTCTACCCCTTCTAAGTTAATTTACACAGTTACTTCCCAGCGTTATATAAAAATGTTTTTAAGGGATAAAGGGCTTTCGACTGTCTCTCACGACTATACTAAATTAAACAAAACATTCGTCACAAATTCACAATCAACAAAGATTTCCTTTATGCTAGCGGTGAAAGAATTTTTGAAATTGGTGGAGTAGTTTTTGAGTTTATCCGTTACATACAAACAAACAAAGTGTACCTCTTTATAATATTAGTATAGATGTAAATGACAAACTCAACTAGATTTACCAATTGCAATATTTAATTGATTTTGATTTATAAAATAAAGTAATTATTTCAATGAAAAAAAATAATACACCTACCGCGTTTTTAAAACGAACAAAAAAAATATAGATTGTCCTAAGAATGTATGATTACGAATTGAACAGGAAAATATTTGCAAGATTTAGAACCAAAAACGTGGGGCACATGCAATAAAATGGAGATGATTGGAATTGTAAGAATGTAAGAAGTGTAGAGGGTAGTTGTCGTGGAGAAAACGCAACAAGGGTTCCTATCATTTGCAATGCAATAAAATTGTTAGTGGCTGAGCTGAGGTGAACTATTCGTGCATCAGTTATCTATTGCTTGCGCCCCACGCTCTTCAAAGTCAAAGTCAAACTCAAATCAATTCATTCAAGTAAACCCAATTACAAGGTATTTTTGAACGTCAAATTTACTTTAGTTCGATTCAGAGAGAAGAGAAAAGAAAACCTGGACACTGAGAAGAACCGACAAAAAACTCAGTCAGGTATATCATTTTTTCAACATCATTTTACAAAAGATTTATTAAAATACAATATTTAGAGAGCCAATAAATGTATGTGCAGAGAAGATCATTTCCAGACTATTGTTTTATCTTCAACGAAATCGTTTATTTTATAGTATGCTTGTCTAATCAATGTACGTTTTATAACCAATCTAAATCTATTTTCTGTTAATTGAGTGACTTCTTGAAGAGCTTTATTATAAAAACGAATGCAGTTACCCAAAAATGAAACACGACTTATGTAATTTAAATTTTGGAATAACCGATTTATCACGACTTCAGGTTTCCGTATGGAAACCATTGCCATCAGACGTATTAGGCAATTGACGGATGCGGATACGGCTAGGTTAGTGTACTTCGCATATTTTCATAGCCTAATGTCCTATGGCCTTTTGCTGTGGGGATCAGCAGCGCATATTAAGTCCATTTTTATTTTACAAAAAAAAGCGACACGTGCCATCGACACTTCCACAGTATCACGAGAATCACTAAGAGATCGTTTTAAAGACGTATTGATGTACTACCGTCCTTATACATCTTTGAAATTATTATGTATACGAGGAAAAATATAGATCTATTTATAAACTGTTACTACCTACTGTTAAACCAAGAAAACTGGCAGACTTAAGTAATTCTAATTGATTCCCACTCATTTCTAACCACCCATTTCTGTTTTCGTTTCGAATCCTACAAGTATTTTCATACCTATTCAAAATTCACAATCACAAATGTTCATGTCAATCTGTTTAAGATTAGAAATCTTTATGGAGTTTTAAATCTGTGTAGGGCTAGAAGAAAATATTTTATATCTTTTAATCCGTTTCAAAAATGTGTTGTCATTATTTTTAAATTTACATTTTTTTTTTCTGCTTTTTAGTCTCGTGTGTGATTTTAAACATCGTAATGAGATTATGACAACGACCTTTTGCAAACCGTTTAATATTGTATATATGTATATATAGTGTTAGCCGACAGAAATATCAAAATCACTCGCATACCTAGGCGAAAATGTGTGGGAAGAATGAGGAGATTTGAAGAAGCGAAAGAAGTATGTAAGGACCGCGACGCTTGGCGCTCCGTCCTCTCTGACTACCCCGTTAGGGATACGGCGTGAAGATATGTATGTATGTAAGTATATACAATGCTTAACACTTTCTTGTCTGTTTGTTTGTCATCCAGTTTTAAAGTATGTTTAAAGTTTGAAGTTTCCAGCTCATCGGGAAGTGCACCGAACAGACAACATGGTAACATGGTAAAATCTAGGGTAAAATCTATTGGGTTATTACAGAATAAGGTTATAAGGACTAAGAGCTAGCGATGACCAGACATACATCATAACATAAACTTTAACATTTTTAGTAGGTCTTAGGGATTCCGAACTTCGAGTATTCATTCCCAGCGGTGCTGGTGGAAAATATCAGGTAAAGGGCCTCATAAATTAGGAGCTAATATGACATAGTAGGTAGGTAGCGGTACAAGTCAGAATTAACTATTACCAGAGA
Source organism: Zeuzera pyrina (assembly GCA_907165235.1). Lineage (NCBI taxonomy): Eukaryota > Metazoa > Arthropoda > Insecta > Lepidoptera > Cossidae > Zeuzera > Zeuzera pyrina. The sequence continues at coordinate 16,466,901 of OU015625.1, read as the reverse complement.
TCTTTCGCAATTGGTTCCTTCCGACCGCCAGACATCGTCGAAACCGTCAATTCATTGATTCATCAATTTAATTGGAATAATTTATTTAATATTCATAAGTCGTAAAATTGTCTATGACTCTGCAATTTTAATTTTAAACAATGTCATAAATTAGGGAGATAATAGTGTTCACCTTTCTCGAATCCTGGCGTAAAAATGAGAGCCTGAGTCCATCCGCGCCACACTGCATGTTCTAACACAAAATGCAGCGGTGCAAGTACTGTCGCTGGACAACGTCCATTGACATAACAGAAAGTTAACGTGTAACAATATACAGCACTCACGATGTACTTTGATTTAAGCATTCCTGAAAAATGTTTTTATAAGCTTAACTATAAAAATTAAAACAATAGGTAGGTACATAAAGTTATTTACCTATTGGTTTATCTCTATAAAATTGCAGCGATTACATTTTTTTAGTTAAATACCTACCACTTCATATCTACCTTTTATTTTAGGACAGTGATAGTAATATTGGCTCGATTTGTGACAACTTATTTCATTCAAAAAGCGGTACACACTAAGGACAAATATTATTTATCACTTTAAAAAAACTTGCAGCGCTTTTTATGAACTGTAATTAATAGAATAAAATACGAATATAGTTCCTTGAGAATCAGTTAAGTAGAAGTACAATCGGTCGCAAGATTTGTAGAAAGAAATAAATATACGAACTCGGACTGGTAATTAATTAATTTGTGGTATTATATGTGGCATTGTGTGTGTGTTATAATATTGCGGATGGAAGGTTATATAATAACATTTATGTTACAGCCTGTGTTAGTCCACACTGCTGAACCTAGGTCTCTTCCACTACACGCCACTAAACTGATAATAATATATTATGAAGTATTTCTACACTGCGATAAAAATAGTGGAAATAGCTTACAAATCAGTGGCTTTAGAATAGGGCAACCCCGACATACCTACATACAGTTCTTCATTATTTTTGTAAAAGTATAGGGAGGGCTAAAATATTATAGATTACTAATTAATCATGATTTTGACACAACCGGTGGACAAGAAGAGAGAAAAGATATCGCTCCCCGCGTTATTTTTCATAAAAACAATTTTTATAATACTTTTCTATTAAAAATGTCCAGGCGTAAATAGTTTATCGGTTCGTTGCTCATCCGAATTACTAAAAGAAATCACTGTATTCATTTATTTTTGTGAATTCATGTGTATTTTATGGCGCCAGTGTCATTTTTTAATCGTCATAACCGGAAGGATTCTAAATGTTTTCGTCATTTGAATAAAATATAAAGCACCGATAATAATAAGTAATACCACCTACCTATAACTGATGGGAGAACAAACAAATATCCAATCAGTTTGGTAAACTGCAATATTAAATTGTCTTGTATGGTTCACACACATTCCATGAGTTAGATAGTTTTGTATGCTGATTTATTGTCTTTCATGCAATTTACTAGTCGAGTAATACACAAATCAGGCGTAGGTTTTAACGAAACAGTTGTTTTTTCTATGCAAAGTTCAAAGATTTTACATTTTCTATGCCGATTGAAACTTGTATACACTTTAAGTCCTCACAATGAACAACTTATTGGATTTCTTATTACAGATTAACTTATTTACGATGGAAATTAAAAAAAAATACTTATCACTCGTCCACCGGCTCAAACAAATAAATATTAGGTAGGTGAATACAAATTGGTATCGTATCTCTCAATCTGTACGAAGTTAAGCATGAAAGCGGGGCTTTTCGCTTCATACTAATTGTATTGCTACATAAACCTTAGTAAAAAAGCTACAGCTATAACGAAATTTGCCATTAGAGAGAAAGAGAGGTTGCAAGCCCCGTTGCAAGCCAAAGCATGAAAGTGAGACGATTAATTACTCTGATTTTTGCTCTGATTATGTCTTGAGAGGTCGTTAGAGTCGATCAATTGGTCGCGACGTAGGGTCAAAATCCTGTTTTATTTCATTGAAACTCCTACACTGTTTTCGTTTGACGAGTAATTCGCGGGAATTTTTAAAACTATTTGATATGATTTGAAGTTGATATATGTTACTCATTCTAGATACGTTAGTATTCTGTGTTCCTGACTGAGGGTTTTAGTAAAGCAAGCCGGGTTTTTGGGTTTGTATAAAGGTACCGCCACTGCTTAGGTACTATGTAGGTACATTACATACATTGTGTATATATATACCATATTGTTACAGATAAACAATTTAATTTATTGCGGTCTACATTTTCAACTAGAAATAGTTAGGTAACTTTGGTAATTTATATATTTTGAAAAGGTTTAAGGACTTAACACACAGTAAAATAGGTACGTACCGCTGTTGTATTGTAAATAAATAAGTTTTCATTAAAAAAGAACCAACGAGGTTCTGAAATTAATACACAAAATCTAAAAATTTACTAAGTTCTGTCCTTCGTACGTAAGCATGAACAATGTGTTGTCTAATATCAAACCCGCAGTAATACCAACATAACATATAAATGCATATATTTATACTACATATTATGTGATCTAATGGAAATCCGCACGCAACAATATAATATATTTAATGTATTGTTAGATATTAAAATCTAAAGGGTTTGACAAATTACATTTGAATAAACTGGATATTGTTATCAAAAATTCATTAGCTAATGTAATTATGATTTTGATTAATGATCACTTTGTGAATCAATGATAACTCTATATTTTGTGTTATTGTGAAGAGACCTCTCTAGCTTGAAGAGTATGTATTAAAGACAAATAGTGGTAGGTACTTGCCCATAATACTCAAATAATTTCAATGGACCTGAGACAACTGAAGGGGCTAATGAACAAAGGCGTTAACTAACATAGGCTAAAATAACAATGTATGTATATGTAATAATACATTATCATTTTACAACATAGAACAATTAACCTATAGAGCCGAAATATCGGACCGTCCTACTCACCTTTGGTCTGTTCGAATCATTTGGTCGCTCGAATTACAACAGTAGATCAATAAATAATCAATGCTGGATTTGTGTGTACATCTCTGTATATTCCGACAGATATTCAAATACTTATATTATAACGGTATACTGTTATATTCAGTGATGTGGCATAAACAGCAAAAAATGAAAATACAATCTCATTTCATCGGTAAATAACAACAAAAATACAATTTTCAAATTTACATTCACTTTATCGTGGGGCAAGTTAAACTAGATTATCAAATTATCAATTGACGTGCTCGATGACGTATATCTATGCGTCTCACTTTGACCTTGGTGGAACCTCTATTGCGTTATCTCAATCTATTCCTACGCACGTACCTAATTGATTTTGAGCTGCCCAAACGGCGCGCAGTAGCTGCAGTTAGCTGTTTAAACGTAAATTATTTTCAGACAAAATAAATGACATTTCCACTTTATAGGTTATGTGCTCCAAGTTTTACATGGCATAATGGAATACAATTACACAGAAATTTTATTATGTTATGTGACATATGAGACGGTCTAGTTAGAATTTCTATTACAAATTTCTATTACAAATATAATCTTTGCCAATCTTCTCTACATGTTACAAATATATATTATCTTATAAATGTGTATATATTACAGTACCTACATAATATATAAAATATAATAGGTAACCTGAAATCTGTAGCTATTACGTAAATTTAAAGTATCGGATTCATGTTTTACTTGCTGTGACTTCTGTTGCATATATGTCTCAGACTGCAATTTTCATGTTTGGATGATTTTTTAGAGATACTTTATCTAAGGTACCTGCGGGTAATAAAGCCTGTCGTCTAATAAGGCCTATGTAACTAAAATCGTATTTACAATGGGCGCTTCCGCTCAAGGCAACACTCACAGACGCCTAACACACGAATATATCTTTATGAGTTTACAAACGCGAAATACCCCTCTTCCCGTCTCCAGGATTGTATCATACATTGCGAGAGACGACCGCGCGGTACGAATAATCAAAATCGGTCCGAATCAATCGCAAGTATTAATCGTCATGTTTCACTTATTTCTATAAATTTGTAGTGTAAAGTGCTTAATCATTTTAAGATTTTTTATAATAAATACTTGAATAACGTACTGTGATTCAAATATTTTTAATTTAGTTTCTCTTACATGTATGTAGTCGACGTCTATTAAGGCCTACCTAATTTAAACATAGATTTTGTTTTCCTCCTACATCATGAACCAAATTTTATTTGTTGCATAATGTATTTTATATAAATTTCTATGTTTTATGAATGTAAACTAGTGTGTGTAATTTAATGCTAATTGAACAATCGTTAGTTTTAGTGTCTACGACCACGATGCCTATAGAACGACCATTTTCTCAAATAAATGGTTGTTATGGGGAGAAAATTACAGATTTTTTTATAATTTTTAATCTAATTGCTGCGTTTATGCAATTATTGATCTCAAGTATTAAATGTTTAACGCGTAGTTTGATTATTTAAGTATATTAGAGCTGTAGGCTTTATTACCCAACCATAGTAAAATAAGGCCTATTGACAAGGTTTTCAATAATGTTTAATTTTGTTTTTGTTTATGGTAAAAAATGCCATTTTCCCTTTATATTTTATAGTAATTGAACTTTTATACCTAATTATTATTAAAGTTTGTTGATTATATTGGTTATTTTTCATTGAATTTCAAATCTTCCTTAGCTAGGCCTTAATACCCGCAGGTACCTTAACATACTTGAATTGGCAGGCTCAAGACGTATAACAACGACTGTTTCAATTTAAGGAAAAAAGATATCCATTACACAATCTACTATGTTCCTTCGTCATCTCGTTTGCATTTTTTTAGTCTGCTTGAAGAAAGGAAGAAGCTCTCAATTTGTCTGTACCGTCTGTACATAATTTTTTGGTTATATATTTTTCCGAAGTGACAAAAACTTTCGTGTGCAAAGAAAGTGTTCCATACGTTGAGGTATATGTACTACGTACTAGAGAAGCTGTTCTCAGCAAAACCGTTGCCCGACTTTTGAAAGGGTTTAAGCTAAAGTTCGCTCTAGCGCTGAGGGAATAATTGTGTCATCTAGCCAAACATTTAAGCATGTAGCGCTGAATCGCAAATAGTGTACAGTTTTCTCGCGACGACAAGGTCGTAAGCGGCGTATATTTCATGGCGCTTACGCGTTTCGTATAACTTAGAGTGACAATATGGCTCAGTTATAGATTTTACATTACAGAACGGACATAATAATTGTTCATTAAATTAAAAATTCGTAAATTTTGGAATACGCGTTTTGGGGTTTTGGGGACGTAGTTTGTGTAGAGCGAGTAGAGAGTGAGCGATGAAACGGAGCCCTGTGGGACGTCTGCCCTGATGGAGCGAGGAGAGGAAAGCACCCCTTCGACTCTATAGCGGAAGGAGTGGTCCGACAAAGTCCCGTACTATGCGTACAATATCGTCCGGCACGCCGAGCCGGCGCAGCTTGTACACTAGCCCGGCGCGCTAGACTTTGTCGAACGCCTTCGCTACATCGCATCGAAGAGGGCCCCGTGCCTATGAAGTGATTCGAGCGGTTAAGGCTCTCCAGGATGCTCCAGGTGCTCTTGTTGTGTACACGACTGTTTAGCTCGAAAGCCAAATTGTTTGTCTATGAGAAGACGCATCGAAAACAGTTTTCTACTCGGTTAGAGATGCCGTCTCTACGGGGGCTTTTCTAAGTTTGAGAGCCTTGACAATGTCCTGAACCTCGTCAACCGCTGCGGGTCTGAGTTGGCAAGAGACGATCGCGAGCGGTAGGGAGCCTATTTTGCGATTGACCCTGTCTAAATGCTTCTGATCTACAGGCTGAACGCTAGGGGAGCATTGGGCCTCCAGGGTGTGGGCCAAGAGTTCGACTTTATCTACGTTGTCGAAAGCTGTCTATCCGTTCGGTTTCGTCAAAGGTGGCACCGTTTGGTACGTGTCCGATTTCAGAGATCAGGCCAACTTCCAGAACGCATGGTGCGCAACTCGACCTCTCGCATCAGATCACTCCACTTATTTTCTCTAAGTTCGGAAATTCAATCTTTGACTTCGCGTTGGAGGGCGCGTAAGTTACGTCTATTCGTTTCTGAGGGAAATGAGTCCGCAGTCGTGGCATTCTTGGCTCTAATTAGCCGGCGGATGTCCCCATGGAGCTCCCAGCGGCGGTCATTCGCCGCCGGGATCTCCAGGGAGCACGAAGAGACGAGTAGCGGATGTGGGCGGTGAGCGCGTTTATAGCCGCGGTCGCGTCCTAGGCAAAACTCAGTTTAGACGCTAATCTTTGCCAATCTGTCACGGTTTTTGTGAGCGTCCATGTGTCTGTCGTAGGTCCTAGTTTGAGTAATACCAGCCTATGGCCAGAGTCTAACTCGTGTAACGCCTCAATCGAATGTAGCGCTACCTTCTTTAGAAGCGCTAAGTCGAGTACGTCCGATCTGTGCGTTATAACTGAGATTATGGGTTGGCGTCATGGGGGCGATAACATCAAAGTTAAGGTCATCGGTCAGTTGGTCTAAAGCTCTGCCATTTCGCGAGGTGAAATGCGAATTCCAGCGACCGATGATTAGCGTTGAGGTCGCCGGCGATACTCGCCGGCGACGGTGTCATACTGACAAAGTCGTCTAAGTTTAGGAGGACCTCTAAATTGCTACTAATTAGAGCTTTACAGGGACGGAGATATACAGACGCCAGCGTGACCCGGCCACCCGGCACACTGACGCCTCTATATTAGTGAGAGCGAGCGTATCTATTGGAATGTAGTGCAAGGACCTTCTGTAGTAGATAAGAGTGCCGCCTTTGGGGGCGGGCACCTTATCGTTGCGCGCGATGTTAAACCCGGAGGGGCTGAGGTCGCGCCCTTTAGATTTCAAAAAGGTTACGTGCACTAGCATTATATCTATTTGGGGGTCTCGCGTAACGTCGTGAAGGAGGTCGCGTTGCCTGCGGAGTCCATCCGCGTTAAGAAAGGACATTGAGAGCCCGCGCGGTTTGATGCGCGCGGAGGGAGTTGTCTCGTGGGTGGCCGGTTTTATAACCTACGTAGCGGCGCCGTTACGCAGCTTAATCTGTCCAGAAGGAACGTGTGCTCGGCGAGTATAATTCCGTCCCATCCCGTTTCTACAGTCGCGAATTTTTGCGCGACTAATTTGATTTCGTTTAGGTTAATATCCTTAACGAGGTCGGCGAACATTTAGTGTCGCCTAGGAGATCGGATGCCGGCGCTGAAGAAGCCGGCACTGCGGAAAACGCGCTTGGGGCGCGGGCTCCTTACGGTTGTTGTACTGGCGTCGGCACTAAGGTCTGTCGAGCCGGTTAACTGCACGCGGGCGCGGCCGCGAGCGCGGGCGTGGGATTGGTTGGCGCTGAGGGCGCGGGTTTTGTAGGCGTTGAGGGCGCGGATTTAGTTGGCGCTGAGGGCGCGGGTTGAGTTGGCGCTGAGGGCGTGTGACGGCGCTGAGGGCGCTTTTTATTTGTCTTTTGTATGTGATTCTTTTATATATAATATATTCCGTTCCCGAATTCGAAAGAAACTGATTGTAGACCTACCCTAGATATTTATTTAGGCCAAGGTCACTCAAAAGGGAAATATAAAAAACTTTCTAAAAAAGGTTAAACCGAGTTGAATATAAAAACACTGAGAATTACAAAATAATTAAAAATCCATACTAATCCATACTAATATTATAATGCGTAAGCCTGTTCATCACGACACGACAGACGACAGATCACGACTAAACCGCCAGACCAATTTTAACCAAATTTTGTTTAGATAGTTTAATATAATAGGAAGGACATAGACTACTTTTTATCAAAAATCTACCCCTAAGGAGGTGAAAAACAGTATGAAATCTTCTACGAAAAGTGCTAAATTGTTTAACCAACGATGATGAAAGTACATAATATGAAATAGAGTTTTTTTCTCAAAAAGTCATAGGTTACTTCTTTTATCTAAACTCTACCCCTAAAGAGGTGAAAAAGGAAACGAAACTTTGTATGGGAAATGCTAAACCACTGAAGCGATTATAATTAAATTTAGTACAGATACCTAGTATCTACTTTTTAAAAAAAAAAGACGAAGACGAAGAAAATATACAGAGCAAAAGTGAGTGGTAAAAGAAGCCAAGGAAGACCAAGGCTGACTTATGAAGATCAAATAGCCAGAGTGTTAGCGAATGGAAATGTCGAAAGCTCTCGCATACCTAGGCGAAAATATGTGAGGAGAATGATGAGATTTGAAGAAGCGAAAGAAGTATGTAAGAACCGCGACGCTTGGCGCTCTGTCCTCTCTGCCTACCCCGTTACACATACAGCGTGATGTCAAAAGCTCTCGCATACCTAGACGAAAATGTGTGAGGAGAATGATGAGATTTGAGGAAGCGAAAGAAGTATGTAAGAACGGCGACGCTTGGCGCTCTGTCCTCTCTGCCTACCCCGTTAGACATATAGCGTGATGTCAAAAGCTCTCGCATACCTAGACGAAAATGTGTGAGGAGAATGATGAGATTTGAGGAAGCGAAAGAAGTACGTAAGAACCGCGACGCTTGGCGCTCTGTCCTCTCTGACTACCCCGTTAGGGATACAGCGTGAGGATATGTATGTATGTATGTAAAAAAACAACTACCTCTAACCCGGGAGAGCCACAGAAAAACTTTCCACGTGAACGAAGTTGCAGGTACAGCTGGTAACTTCATATATTCAATGTAAATACCTATATAATTACATTTGACAGTTCTAGAAATCGGTGCCAAATCAATAAACAACAACAAAAAATTTGGTAGGCTTGGTACCGACTTCGGTAACTGTCAAATTTAATTGTTATACGTATTTATGAAGTTATTTTTATACTTGAGTTTAGGCGGTAAAGCACTGTTTTGTACTTTTCAGTGTTTTTATTTCGAAATTGGTTTATTTTTTTTTTCTTAAAAACATATACACAGTCAGGTTTATTGAAGTTTTTTTAAATTTTTTCTTTATTTGTTATAGCTGTTGCCTGCGATTTATTTTGTTATGTATGTATGTATGTAGTCTATGTCCACCCTGAAGGTCCATTCTAAATATTGGTGAAAGAATTTTTGAAATGGGATGAGCAGTTTCGGAGAGCACCTCCTACATCCAAAATTACAAAATTGATATCTTTATACTTTGGTTCAGATTTAGATTAAAAATACAAATAATTTCAGCTGTTTTAATATTTATTTTTTTGTTCACAGTGCCAACATGATTCCTGCTACCGCCACAGAATTATCTTTTACAAATCTATCTAAAGAAGAACATAGTAATATAGAATACAAGCCAAAACACGAGCTCAAAAATAAAATATACAAAAAATATAAAGAAGACAATATACACGAAACAAATGATCCTTACAATGAAGTAAGACCTCGAAACGAGCTACAGTTTTTGACACACTTAAGAGATTGGGAGAAACGTATGGGATTCATAACACCTCTTAGATGGACACATATAATAGCCATTACAATATTTCACATTACGGGTGTTATATGGTCCATATATTATCTATACCTTTTTAAAATGCCTAAATGGCAAACTGTTGTATTTGGTAAGTATATTTTTTTACTTACTCCCTACTCCTGTGCCACTATGGCACCCGAGACGTGGTTCGGCACAACGCGAATAGAGTAGGCAAAGACTTCCACGTACCTCAGTTTGTATAGATGTCTTTGGGAGTAGGTACGTGGTCTGTTCTATGGGACGAGACGCCAAAACATCCCGCACGCCGGAGCCACTCGTGAACGCGCAGTGGAAGCTGAACGACAATCACAAGTTTTAGTGGGTAAAAGTCCCACATAACCCAGTCTACCTCCCCAAGGTACCAAAAAATAACTCTTAACTCTCAAAACGCACAACTCAACAAAGTTATAGAGATATTACAGGGAATAGCACATAACTACCTTACCTTACACGGTGGCTCACAAAAAGAGAAAGAAGGCAAATAGAACACGAAATTAATATTTTTGGTTTCTCTTTCTTAATAATATTCTTTGGTTGTCCACTCTTCCCGTTGTCTGTAAAGACCTAATAAGTAACATCATATCGGTCTATCGGATAGGAATTACTTAGAAGTACATACTTACCTTATCGCCTTAACTCTCACTTAAGGATATTAAATCACTTCTATAAAAACTCGGCCGGATGCCGAATATTCCATATATTGCCCTTAGATTGATAGCCGAATATCTAATAATCAAATTATATGTTATTACTTTTATTACCTGTGACTTCGTGAGCCTTCTCCTCCTCCTCCTCTAAATCCTCTTTTACCCGTTAATATAGAAATGTCTGAAAAACTTGTAATCTGTAGGTAATCTACTCAATGTTGCCTTTTTTAAGTGGTTTTTATGAAGAACAGATACGTTTTATTTAATGCAATCGGTTTTGTTTATATATTTATGTAACCGATATTTCACTAGCCGTAGGCTAACATTCAACTTTACGGCCACATAGGTTGGAAATCAAATACTTAGAAACCGGATATCAATTGCATCTCTCCCTTATCCAACTTTTAAAACCTTTTAAAACAAGAAAAATTCAAAGTAAACAGTATATTTATAAAATAAACTAAGTATCCAATCATTCAAAACAACAATAAATAAATAATATATAACTTTCTTCCATCATATTTCTTGTCAAATGGTCCTTTTATCTACGCTAATATTATAAAGAGGCAGTAAAATATGTTTGTTTGTATGTAATGATTAAATTCAAAAACTACGCAACGCCAGAAAGTTACATTATCAGCGAGTAACATGGGTTGTATTTTATTTTCAGGTTACCTAATGGGTAGCACAGCAGGTTTTGGTGTGACAGCCGGTGTTCATCGTTATTGGTGTCATCGATCATATAAAGCAAAATGGCCTTTACAACTAATTTTAATCTTCTGTTATTCAGTAGCTGGACAGGTATATAATGCTTTATTTACACCAATCCTTCAAACCAAAATCAACAGAAAACTTATATCGTTGGTCGTTCCAACTTCAGTCACAATAGTCTGGTTTTTTCTAGAAGTTACTAATTATTAAAAAATCGTCGTGTAAAATAAAATATCTAATCTTAATAATTACTTAGGTCTTGGAAAATTAAAATATCGTTTATCAATCATGTTCCGTATAAAATCACGGATAAAACGATTCATATTGTTGAAGAAATAACAAATATTAGATACCTACATACAATACATACAATAAGATCACCAGCACCTCTACGACATTTATTTTTGTAAGATTCACATCGATTTTTATTGATTTGTATTAGGTATTTACGCAATCACATAATAACGCTTTTAGAGCAGAAATTAAAGGAAATAAATTAATCTATGTTAGCTTTCGAAATTAATTGGAAAAATTTTAAATTTTACTAGGGGGCTAAATATTAGCTACTTCCACTTTCTGGAAATGGACATTCCTAATAGTACATTAATTCAGGATAATTCCGATGTTCCCATGGTGAAAATGTACCTATTATTTATTTTATTATTAGTAATTTATCAGTTATCATAAAGTGAAAGTGAAAGGTAGCAGAAGCCATGGAAGACCAAGGCTGACTTATGAAGATCAAATAGTCAGTGTTAGCTGCTAGAAATGACAAAAGCACTCGTATATGTAGGCGAAAATGTGTGAGGGGAATGATGAGATTTGAGGAAGCGAAGGAAGTATCTAAGGACCGGAAACTTGGCACTCCGTCCTTTCTGACTACCCAGTTAGGGATACAGCGTGAAGAAATGTATATGTGTGGATCAGTTATCAGTTATCTTATCACTCAATGTCTGAAATTTTCGATTATTTATTAATTATTCTACAGTTAATGTAAGATGTGTATTTAGCTTCTTACGGTCTTAGCTAGCTATAGCTATATATATATTAGCTATATGAAACATACTTACTCAAGGTCAATCTAAAAAAAAGTTAAACTCGTGGCCTTCAGTTTGGTATCACCTAAGTATCTCCGCACGAATAGTCCAATCAGGTCCAATGAGGGATTTTGCCTTATAATAGATGGAGTAAAAATCATTTTGGGATATGTTGTTAGTGACTGAAAAAAAATGTGTTTTAGACTAAGTTGTAGAGTACAAGACTTCCTCCTAGCTTTTCTCTATATCCATTAATTTGTTGTATTATACATTTTATTTTAAAGAATTCAAGTTTTATTTAATTGAAAAGGTACATTCTGATGTTTAGTAGTCATTTTTGTCGATATTTTTGTCAATTTTATCGAACTTTATATTGAAGCCCTATTTTCTATACTAATATAATAAAGAGATATACCTACTTTGTTTGTATGTAATGGATAAACTCAAAAACTACTCAACCGATTTCAAAAACTCTTTCACCTATATAAAGCTAAATTATCAGTGAGTAACATGGGCTGTATTTATTTTATTATGAAAAAAAATCAAAAGTATATACCTACGGTTTGTTTGTAATGTAAATTTTAATAATGACGTGACATACCTACTGACAAAAAAGATAGTAACAAGTAGGTACACCCACGTTTCTAAATCTTTGGACTGTTATTGCTAATTATTATTATTGTTTTCGACTATGTGTGTAATTTTTATGCAACCTTTGATAAAAGTGCAGTTGTTTAAACTTAAATTCATAAATAATACCTATGCATATTGCAAGGCAAACAAAATTAAAAACATAGTTGGTTACTTGTAAACAAAGTATGACCCCAATATAAGCAGTAAGGCTTGTACTACTAGTGCCACGACCGCCATGCTACACAATGATTATTCAAATAGTAACTAGTCCTAGACTTAACAAATAGCAAGTGACATAAAGTTCGTAAATTAATTAAGAAAATCTCTTTTTTTTTAAATACTTAACTGAAATTAATTATAATTGATAATAAGCATATTATTATGTCCTAAAATTGGAAAGACCTGAATCCATTTCCTGGTAAAAAAAATGTGAATCTGAATTGACCTGTGAAGTAACTACCTACCTGTCAAGTACCAAGGTACCTAGGGTCAAGAAGACAACAGTGACTCGGATTTTTTTGGGAGGGTTGAAAATATAGAAAAAAATATACAAGGAAAATTATATTTAAAGATATTGAAGCTGGGTTAAAATACTTATTTTAGTTTCGTATTATCAAATTTTCATTATAGGCTATATTACAGAAATCAACGTCAATTTAAAAAAATGAGAATTGTAGGTACCTCTTGTATTTTTTGCATCTTACATCCAGAAATACTAAATAACTGACCTATTTCAATAAACAGAACAATATTTACAACTGGGTCCGCGACCATCGCATCCATCACAAGTTCTCAGAGACGTCGGCAGACCCTCACGACTCTCGCCGTGGATTCTTTTTTTCTCATATCGGCTGGCTTATGATGAAGAAACATCCAGCTGTGATCAGAGAGGGCACAAAAGTTGACATGAGCGATATCACTAACGACCCCTTATTGCGATTTCATACTAAGTAGGTAAACATTGTTTTAAATATAGTTAACAGGTAAGAGTATGTGTGGTTAAATTGCGATTTTTGTTCAATTCATAACTGGAAAATACATACTGCTCGGAAATCAACCAGGCGGTCCATTATTATCACGTCTACATGTATCTAATTAATCTGTAATATTACATAGCATAAAACTAATCGCAGGATAATGGATGTCGACCCTCTATTTCTCAAGTGGCATGTTAATGGCCCTTAGAACTTTAGAAATACTTACCCATAATGCTGGATTATACCTTCTTTATTCTAAGGACATGTGAGGCACGAGCTCGCAAGGCCCTGTTTATCCTCTCCGAAATCTATCTTCATGTATTATGTACTTTTATCCAATTAAATTAATCAGTTTAATTAGAAAACATGGGAAAAAAACATTGCATTAACACAACATCAAAGTAATTTCCATTCATGAAAGAGTAATCATGACTCTCTTTGTATAGGTAAAGTCTAACCATAATGATCATAAAAAGTCATTAAACGAGATTAAAATGTTAAAAACCTCGACACAAATAAATTAATTATAACGATTTACACCAAACATAGCTAAGAACATACACGAAAACTACGACTTTCAAAGAAAATAACCGCATACAAATTGATTATTCCGTTCAAGAGCTACGATACCATAGACAGACAGACAGACAACGGAATCAAACTTCTAACACCCTCTTTTTCTGTCGAAGGTTAAAAGGTACATTTTGATGTTTTTATATTTACATATTTCTTGCTTTCTATAATATATAATTTTCTCTATAAAGGCACCTAAACTGTGTACCCAAGGGCCTCTGCATGACCTAAGAGGGCTTTGAATATACGCAATAATGTACATAGCTAGGACATACAACACTTTTACTTCCATGAAGAAAAATATTATAGTAGTAGCTGGACTGGCGACGTTGTTCTGCCCTTTGCAGTTGGCGCGATGATTTGAATTTGGTTATAACTTGACTACAGCACTACCTATCGAATTCTAGCATAACCATGAACCATTGGCTCGACCAAACAAATAATACCTAATATGACCTCAACCGGTCGTCGTCGTTCAGAAGTTACACAATAACTAACAGACACCCAGCGATTATATAATCATAATATGTAGCTACATAAAGATATGCTAGCTACTTATCTTGCAAGCAATAAAACTCTGCCCTAAACCAATAGTTAGGGATTATTTAAAGAACTTGCGTATGCAATGGGCTAGCAATATCTGTCACTATCTTGTTCTCTTGCTATCTGTAATTCAACGACGTTTGCGTCTTTTTGCTCTGTCCTCTCCGAATGGGAAGGGTCATGTAGATTTGTATATATTTCCATTTCGGTAGCTGTAAGGTTTTTGAAACCTCCACAAATCTATTCTGAATTGTTTTATAAAAATAATTATGTTTATTGGTAGACCTAATTTGTGAGTACAATTTCTACACATTTTTTTTAGCTAACTACCTTTTCCTAACTATAAAATCAAATATATAAGTAGCACAATTAAAGAACAAGCAGTATACCATATCTATACTACTATATAAATCTCTTGCGTCTGTCTGTAATTTCAGATTTTTTGTCAAATTTTGCGAGATAGTCGTTTTATTACTTACTGATTTCGATTCTACCATTTTTTAAATTTTTGTCTGTCTGTCTGTCTGTATGTCCTTTTATAACTAAAGAACGGCTTGACTGATCTTAATGACAATCGGTACGTAGTAAGAACACGTGATTGCGCTCATGATAGGCTACTTATTTTTTAGAAAATCTACCCCTAAAGGAGTGAAAAGGGATGAAACTTTGTATGGGAAATGGTAAACCCCTGAACCGATTATAATGAAATTTAGCACTGAGATAGTTTGACATCAGAAAACGGTCATAGGCAATTTTTTTTTTTAAAACCTACCCTTAAGGGGTGAAAAGAGGGATGAAACTTTGTATGGGAAACGCTAAATCTTGGTAATGATAAAATTTGGTGAGATGGTAAGACTTTTTTTATCAAAAATACATAGGCTATTTTTTTATCAAGAGTCTGTGAAAATGCTAAGCCGCTGAACTGATTATGATGTAGCATGGATACAGTTATTGTTATTATTAGTCATGGTTATAGTTAGTGTTATTGTAAAAATGAAGAAAGGAATGCTTGGATGTTTCGGGCACATAAAAAGAATGAGTGATGAAAGACTGACGAAGAAAATCTACAGAGCGAAAGTGAGTGGTAAAAGAAGTCAAGAAAGATCAGGGCTGATAAAAATCAAAAAGCCTGAATGTTAGCCGACGGAAATGTGAAAAGCACTCACATATCTAGGCGAAAATGTGTGAGGACAATGATGAGATTTGAGGAAGCGAAAGACGTATGTAAGAACCGCGACGCTTAGCGCTCCGTCCTCTCTGATCTCCGTAAGGGATACAGCGTGAAGAAGAAGCGTACATATGTATGTATGGATATAGTTGACACCTGGGAACACACATAGGCTAAACTATTCTTAAAGGGATGAAAAGGGGAATGAAACTTTGTATGGAAAATGGTAAACCGCTGAACTGATTACGATCAAATTTAGCAGGAAGATAGTTTGACATCAGAAAAAGGGACATGAGCTACTCTTTTTTTTATCAAAAATTAACCCCTATGATGATGATGATGGAAATGGCGATGAAACTTTGTGTGGGAAACGCTAAATCTTGGTAATGATATAATTTTACTGTCAAATTTTGTGATAAATACTAATTTTATGACAGTGACTTCGATTCCACCACTTTTTAAATTTTTGACTGTCCGTCTATCTGTATGTCCTTTTATAATTGAAGAATGGCTTGACCGATCTTAATAAAAATCGGTGCGTAGTAAGAAAATGTGAATGCGCTCATGATAGACTGCTTTTCTTTTTAGAAAATCTACCCCTAAAAGGGTGAAAAGGGGGATGAAACTTTGTATAAGAAATGGTAAACCGCTGAACGGATTACGATGAAATTTGGCAGGGATATAGTTTGACATCAGTGAACGGGCATGGGGTACTTTTTTTATCAAAAAAATTCCGCGAAGAGGGTGAAAAGGGGGTCCCCCCTTTTCACCCTAAAGCTTTATACGAGAAACACTAAATCTTGGTAATGATAAAATTTGGTGCGATAATAAGACTTTTTTTTATCAAAATTA
This sequence comes from Zeuzera pyrina, assembly GCA_907165235.1. Lineage (NCBI taxonomy): Eukaryota > Metazoa > Arthropoda > Insecta > Lepidoptera > Cossidae > Zeuzera > Zeuzera pyrina. The sequence goes on along the minus strand of OU015625.1, from coordinate 16,450,285 downwards.
CATAAACTATTTTTCTTATAAAAATCTGTGAAAAGGGGGACGGGAGGAAGGGGGATGAAACTATGTACGGGAAATGCTAAACCACTGAACTGATTGTGATGTAACAAGGATATAGTCAGACACGTGGGAACGGACATAGGCTACTTTTTTATCGAAAAACTGTCCCTAAGAGGGTGAAAAAGGGAATAAAACTTTGAATGGGAAATGCTGAACCGCCGAACCAATTATGATGTTTGGTACAGACATAGTATTTTCCTGGAGACAGACGTAAGCTTAAACGTAGACTTTTTTTGTGTTTAAACATACTATGCACTTTTACATATAATTTAACCTAACCCGGAAAAGCCACGAAAAAATTTTCCGCGCAGACGAAGTCGCGGGTACAGCTAGTGTACATATATAATAATTAAAATAAATTGAAATATTGCAGATATTTCAATATGTTTAAAATTACATTGTGCTTTGTTCTACCAACACTAATACCGACACTGCTCTGGGAGGAAAGTTGGGACTATGCCATATTATCTCAACCGGTTATAAGGTATATGCTCACTTTGCACTTCACTTGGGCCGTCAACAGCTTCGCACACATGTGGGGATATAAACCATATGACCGGTATGTAGTTGTAATGTTTTAATAATACAAAATACCTACTACATTTCACCCTACTTTTCAAAATAGTGAAAATTAATATATTTTTCCCTCTTTTCATAATTATACAAAAATAATATATTTTTCACTCATCTTCATGAGTTTCCACATACTTATGACATTTGAAAATAATTGTTAAATTGACACAACTTGAAACTCGCACAAAGTCATGTTCCGAATGATAAAAATGTTATATTGCTTATTTATTTATTTTGTACTTTAGAGAACGTTACATAGGTGTTCTACGTTAGTCACTAAAATTCTAAAGCATATTTTTCGTGTCCATAACAATCAACCAAATTGACCCTCAAAATAAAAATATTTACCTTGATATATAATGTATAGTATGTATGTCTTGTATTATTGAACCTTCATCATTAAATATTATTATATTTTATCATCTCTGACCTTTAATAGAACATAATGTCCATCCTTCTCTAAATTAAAGTGTCCTAGAAATCTACCGCCAAACTGAATGTAATAAGGTACAGTTCAATCGAAATATCATTTCCGCTGCCAGAATTTGTACTTCCATATACCTAATAAATTGTTTGCTAGACTTTATAGCTACAACAAATTTACCCTTTCGAACAAATGAAAATGCCACAAAGAACGAAAAAAAATTAACAAATCGAGACCACGGCCAAAGTCGGACTACAATAATCATAATGAAATAAGTTATCGCATTATTTCCCGTGTGTAAAGACATTTTATAATCTAACGCAAAAGTTTAAAAATTTATAAATAACAATTCCGAAATTGATAATAAATGAATTACGAACGAAATATTAACTCTCTGTCATCCATACGACGACTACGTACTACATTCATAAATGCGAAAAATGCTTTTGGTAAAAAATAAAAACGTGTTTAAGCGTGTTTGTAAAATCATCCCTCACAGGGGTAAAATAGGGGATGATTTCAGAATTCACACGAATCTTTGTATCCATATATCAACCGCTACCACATTTTCGATAAAATTTGGCCTAAGAAATATTTATTTAAAATTATTTTGAAATGTATAACGCAATAATAAATGCGAAAGTGCCTGTTACGTTTTCATGGCGAAACCGCTGGACTGATTTCGATGAAATTTAGAATGGAGATAGATTAAGCCCTAGTGAAGGATATAGGCTAATTTTTTTTTAATTCCACGCGAAGTCGCGGGCAGCAACTAGTAAGAGTACTCTTTTTTATATTTTGTAGAATCTGAGCAGAGCTACTAACGAGCTACCATTACATTCATTTTGGCGGAAGGTTTCTGGGGCACCTGAATAATAAGTACTACTACACATAAATAGTTCACATAAACGGGAGCACAGTCGAAGACTACAGGAAAAATGTAATGTTTCATTGTATCCAATATTGCATAAAGTTTTTTATTTCAGATATATAAAACCTGTTGAAAACTGGGGAGTATCAATAGTGGCTTTAGGAGAAGGATGGCACAATTATCACCACACTTTTCCGTGGGACTATAAGGCTGCTGAACTGGCATACAATTTAAATCTTACCACTCTACTTTTAGATATGTTTGCAAGAATTGGCTGGGCGTATGATTTAAAACAAGCCTCACCATCCCTTATAAAATCAGTTGTGAAAAACAGAGGCGACAAAATAATATAAGAAAAACTTTGTATTACAATTATTTCATCAATATACTAATATTATCTAAAATCGCATTTATGTAGATCGAAGTGATTTATAATGTATGATGTAAATATTAATCAATACACATTATTAACAAGTAATAATCTACATTTTTTTCTAAAATTTTAATTTTGTTAGAAATAAATGAAAAGGACTTTGCGCAATTTTGATAAATGATAAAACTAGGTAAGTAAATAATTATATGACTATTCGTGCTGTATTTGGACAGTTGCCTCCAAACATCGAAAGGCAGTATGAGTGGTATGATATGCGATGGTACAGTGGTAAACTGGCTTTTGTACGCTGACAATGATGTGCTTATAGCACCATCAGAAGCGGGGTTGCAGACACTAGTTACGTGCATGAAAGAAGGCTATGAATATAAAGGATTGAAACTAAGGTACTGTTGTTTGAAAGGGAAGATGTACAGACAGTGTGAAATATGGGTAAATGGAAAATATCTAGAACAAGTAAACGAAATTATATATCTGGGGAGTGCGTTTTTGAGGGATAGAAGATATGAATTGAGGGATAGAAGATGTGAATTGGATGTGGAGAGAGGGTAGCAGCGGGCAATAAAGTGAACGGTACTCTGTCCGCATTAGTAGGCAGTGTGAATATATCTAACTCAGCCAAAATGCCCATATATTATGCAGTGTTCGTTCCAACTTTATTGTACGGTAGTGAGGCCTGGATATACCCAAAATCGACTCAAAGTAAGATAAATGCAGTAGAAATGCAATCTCTTAGAAATAGAGTGCGGTGTCGTCCTTGCAGGCAAAATGAGCAATGAAGAGATACGCAGTATGGCAGGCTTGCACAACAGTGTCATTGAAAAAATAAAGAAAAAATGCTTAGATGCTTCGGGCAAATAGAAAGATTCACTAATGAAAGACTGACGAAGAAAATCTACAGAGCGAAAGTGAGTGGTAAAAAAAGGCGAGGAAGACTAATGTTAGCTTATGAAGATCAAATAGCCAGTGTTAATATGGGACGGACGGACGGAAATGTCAAAAACACTCGCATACCTAGGCTAAAATGTGTGAGAATGATGAGATTTGAGGAGGCGAAAGAGGACCGCGAAGCTTGGCGCTCCGTCCTCTCTGACTACCCGGTTGGCAATATTTAGTATATTTGATGAGCAATGACAATTCAGCATGAACTGATGAACCTTCAACACAGTTGATTACAAACACACACATCTTGTGAAATACATTAGCTTCCTTTTCAGCTTTAAAAAAAATTACAGTATAAAATTAAAGCATACCGTAGTAAACCATACCGTATACTGTTTATTTAATAAGCACAATTTTATAATTCCATACATTGGAATATCTATTATAATAAATAGAAAACTACTACAGAATCATAAATTTATAAAAACTAGGGATACATACAAATATCATCTTTTTATCTCTCGATTACCATTTTAATAGGTAGGTAATAAAAGTATGTAATTATAACACTATACAAATATAGTTACAACATTCTTAATATAGATAAAAACAATAACTACTCTACATAAATAAAAGTTAATCATAATTAACAAAGCTTACAATAGTGAGTTTTATTTTTAATTGGCTATAATGCCACAACACAGTATCTACATCTATGATATCTACAAATATAAATATTATTCTAATAATTTCCTAATGGGTTTGAAGTAAATCAAAATAAAACAAAATCCACCATTGAATTCAAGTATGTAAGTATAATAGTATAGCGTAATTCCAACCAACATTAAGTATATTAATTACATTATATTAATTTTACTATTGCTCATAAAACTGTAAATCGGAATAGACCCATAAATTGAAAGCAATCTTTTAAATAAAGTAAGGCTTACTTTACTGGTTCAGACACCTACAAAGGATGAGTAGTGATAGAATGTGATAGAAGCTGAGGAAGCCAATGCAGAATTGTGATGATCAGATAGCCATATTATAGTTTTGGGTAATGGGAACATTATAAACACTTACTTACCTAACTTGTTTCTTTATATATGAAATAGAGAAAGCACGAGATAAATAGTGGCACAATATTTAAGATGCTTTATCCTTTCTGTGTACAGATTAAAATATACACACATCAAAAGTATCTAGAGATCAAGTACGTTTTCGTGAATATTTTCAAATGAGGTTTCTTACATAGTTCTTTTTACTCCTATGGATTTTTTTAATACATTTCTTGATTTATCACAAAAAAAGATATGTTTTCGAATTTCAGTTAAAAGATTAAAATCTTATGACAAATCGTAATTAAGACGTAAACGGTATTCATATAATTTTCTCTATGACCGTATCGGAGGACCTCTGGATACCAAGAATGCTAAAAATCATGCCGAGAAGACCATGCATATAGTAGTGGAACAATCATGATATGGGCGGTTATTCGTATCGGTAGACTAAACGAATTGATTTAGATCAGGGCAATCTCAATGCACATATTTACACTGGAACGACTGTATCGGATGTTGTCATTACTTTGCAGATTCAATTATATGCACAATATTTATGCATTATACACACATATGCATATGCATGATAATGCACCTCCGCACACTGTCAGAGTCGTTACAAACACACTTGTCGAAGCTAAAGAATGTACATGTAGTATGACCTGTAATGGCACAGTGGTATGTGGTATTCTGTATGCTGACGATGCTGTGCTTATAATACCAACAGAAGCTGAGTTGCAGACTCTAGTCACGTGTATGAAAGAAGAATGTGAAGTGAAAGGCTTGAATATGAATGTGACAAAACTATGGTTCTGGTGTTTGAAAGAGAAGATGTCCAGATGATATTATAACTGTATCTAAACCAAGTGGATAAATGGAAGATGTCTAGAACAAGTGAATGAATCCATGCTTGTATTGCAGCACGAATTTTGCCAGGTCGCCTGGTGAAATACCACCCTCTGACAGAATATTAGCGTAAAACAACAGCATCTATTGCTGTCGTTTCGATAGGTGAATGAGAGTGCCGGTGGTCCATCTCCCTCCTACCCTTACCCTTCCCCTCCCTACCCTTAAAGGCCGGCAACGCACCCGTGACTCCCCGGACGTTGCGGATGTCCATGAGCGTTGGTGATTATTTTCCATCAGGTGACACACTTGCTCGTTTGCCTCCTCTTTTATAAAATATATATATATATATATATCTGGGGAGTGTCTTTGTGAGGGATGGGAGATGTGAGTTGGATGTAGAGAGATCAAGTGAAATTACTTGCACTTGATGTCTCCACATACTATTTCTATTGTATTTATTTCAAGATAAATGCAGTAGAAATGCTATCTCTTACAAATCTGTGTGGTGTCACCCTTGTGGACAAAATAAGCAATAAAGAGATATGAGTAGTATGATAAGGTTAGGCAACAGTATTATTATAAAAATGAAGAAAGGTATGCTTAGATGGTTCAGGCACACAAAGAATGCGTGACAAAAGACTGACGAAGAAAATCTACAGAACGAAAGTGAGCGGTAGCAGAAGCCAAGGAAGACCAAGGCTAACTTACGAAGATCAAATAGCCAGTGTCCGTTGATGGAAATGTCAAAAGTACTTGTGTGTGGAAGTATGTGTGTGTGTGAGGAGAATGATGAAATTTGAAGAGGCGAGAGATGTAAGAACCGCAATGCTTGGCGCTCCATCCTCTCTGACTACCAAATTGTTGTTGATTACACCAACTTTAATATAATTAATACTATTTTATGAGGTCGAAATTAATATACATGTATACAAATCCCAAGAAAATAAGAAAATGTTTGTATAACTTCATAAGTTTCAAAGTTAAAGAGAAATCTAAACCAAGTAAATGCATTCACAAGATATTTTTGAATTAGGTACCAGACTGAGAAAACTGTACCGGAAAAAACCAACAGAAAAGTCATATTTAATTTGTTTGAGTGTTTGCAAAGTAGGTATTAATTTTTGGAACTGCTTGTTGGATTTGGTGTAGTTAGAATTTTCAGTTAAAGTATACGCTTTTCAATATCAGTACATACTTAATTATATACATGTCGTTCCATTTTCTACTCAATGTATGTACCTAATATATGTATTGTATATGTATATAATAACCACATATTTTTATTTAGTACACTATATGTAGTAAGTAGCTGTATACAATATTCACAGTAATTTTAAAATTTTTAACAGCAAAATATAAAAAATTAAAGTAATTTTAAAACATAACAATAAAAACTGTTAGGCTCAGTCTTCAATCAAAGTGAAAAGGTCTTTTTTGGGTTTTGTATTAGTTCCCAAACTTTTTGATTCAATATTGTTGTTTTCACAGTTAACTTTAGCTTCCTTCACAGGTCTCATATTCTCATCTTTAGAAGTTTTTCTTTTTAAATTCACAACTTTATTTGAGTAAACACCGTCACTTTCACTGTTACATACTTTTCTCTTTTTTGTCTTTGTAACAACAAAATCTAAATCTGAAGGGTCATCATCAAAACCAGAATATATAGGAACAAAACGGCCACTTCTTGTTGACCGAATAGGCTGAACTCTTGTTGACTCTTCTACAATTTGTAGAGGTGGTGGCCAAGCTGCAAAATTTGCTGACTGTCTAGCTTGCCTGTAAGTGTTTATAGACATCATTTTGATGTAAACTGCTAATGTACGAGCTTTTTCAGCTGGAGTAATTGTACTAGGAAATAAACTCCATGGCAAACGTCTGTCTCGAACATTCAAATAACGCCGTTTCATCGGTTGCCTCGAAGACAAGTTATCCATATTAATTTCTGTCTAAATATGACAAATAACAAATATTAGATTCATAAACTAAATATAAATAGTAATATAACAGATAAGTACAGTTCTTACTGAATAATCTGATAACTTACCTTCTGTCTCGAAAGTTCATCTTCCTTAGCAGTTGATTTGGAATTATTCAAAGCTTTTATGAGATCACACATTTCCTCTTTACTCAAATGTTCATCACCTAAACCAAATTCTGCAAAATAGTGAATACCTATTAAATAAGTACAAGAATACGTACTTTCTTTAAAGAATTATAAATTGGTTAAAATGTTTGTAATACAAACCGGTTAACTGATTTTTCATAATCTTCATTTCAGAATCACAACTATCATCAGAAGAAAGACCGACCTCCATTTTTCCCTTTAGATACACCAAAATCACAATAGGCTATTTATTAGTACAATGAATGTAATAATTTTACATGTTCATTATAATAAAAAGAAAATAATCATTTTAGAAGAGCAATAGTTTGTATAGCAGAGATTAGAGTAAACAATAAAACAACCAAAACAACAAAGGTTTATTCAGGTTTTGGGTTGTCATTCAATAGCACAGAGTTCGATAGTTTCTGAAGATGAGCGATATATATCAATATTGTTGATATATCGATATCTATGTTCAAATTAATGCCATTTTAATATCGATAACGACGACTTCGAAATATCGAATTTCGACGTTTTAAAATATTATGCCCGCCACACACCATCAAGTATGAACGAAACGGAGTTTGCATCAATTCATATTGATCGCGTGTGACGTCAATTTGGCTTGATCAGTTATACTTGACGGAAATCGTTTTGCACGTCTTTCGTCAATCCATCAAGCCATCAAGCCACCAAGTCCGTCTTGCATACTTGAATGTGAATGTTTGTGGGCGCGTCATGCCGTTGCCGTCAGTTCGCTCGAAATCTTGCTTAAGGGACGGTTGTGCGAATGTGTTGATTTATTTTATTGAAATATGTATTGATTTATTGAATTATATATCGAAGCGAGCTATATTTAAGTTAAATAAGGAATAAATTAATGTCATTACAATACCAGTAAAAATACAATTTAAAAAAAATCGTATTTATTTTTACAGTCAGTTGTTAAATATGTATAATATATATTTTCAAGAAATTATTTGCGAATACACCTACGTACCTATATGGTCGCATATTTAAATAAGTTATTTTCATTAAATTACAGCGATTCATTTGGGGGATTCACATTTTAATTTAAAAAAAAGGGAACATCGTTTTTAAAACGTATTCCGTTTAGATTTCTAAATTCTTTTATAATCTAATATACGCAATTATCAAGGAGAAAAACTATTCTCATAAACTAAAAAATTGTCAACTGATTATCTTCACGCTATATTCCTAATGGGATAGTCAAAGAGAACGGAGCACCAAGCTTTGCTATTCTTACATACTTCTTTCACTTCTTCAAATCTCCTCACCCTCCTCACACATTTTCGCCTAGGTATGCGAGTGATTTTCATATTTCCGTCAGTTAACACTGGCTATTTGATCTTCGTTGTTTTGTGAAAGGTCAAATTAGTTGTTATTAAATATATTTTAAATTAAGTCAATAAAAACATTTTAATTCTAAAAAATATAATCGAATTATAATTTTCAATCAATTAATATTTTTTTCATTAATTTTTTCACTCGATTTCATTGCTTGACAATTTTTTAATTCATTTAATTTTTTATCAATTGATAATAATCGAGAATCAATTGATAATTTTTTAGTTTACAAAAATAGTACAAGGCTATATTGTAATAACTAATAACATTAATTTATTTTTTACTTATCTCGAACATAGCTCGCTTTGATATACATTTTAATATAATATATACTATTTTAAAAAGATAATTCGTAATAAGGCATTCACACAACCGTCCCTTAAATGCTTCCTGCAAACTGGACGGCGTGTCAAGTGCATCACGCATACTGGACGGGATTGACGTCAAGTACAACGGATCGTGTGTGTGCTCTAGGGGCGTCATGAGAAACGACGCTTCATGCATAATAAACAGACTTGATCAAGCATACTCGATGGTGTGTGGTCGGCATTATGATATCTTAATATCGATATTTTTAACAAGATATCGAAATATCGATATTTTTAACGTGATGTCGCAATGTCGATGTTTTTACTAAGTCATTGTAATGTCGTTATTATTCCATTCTCAATGTTTTTTGGAAATAACGGAGCTAACAAAATATTCAACATAATATCTTATAATAAATAGGTAAAAAAATAGATCAAGCCAATGTTCTTAATTTGCTATAGCCTATCTCGATAGGCTATGGTACTAGTACCTACTACAGTCAAATGTTGATAGGACATAGGTATTAGGATAGTGATACGTCCATGCGTTACGTTGCCCGCGCCGTGCTGTGCGTGTGCCGCTTTAGAGAACAGAATAGGAACATTTAATATATTTTTATTTTTGTATGAAAGAAAAAGCTACGAATTATCAAAAGTTGTAGAACAAGCTATCGGGGAAAATGTTAAGAACAAAATACTAAGAGGTTATTAGTATTTTTTAATTTACCTAATTATTTGGCGGCGTCCGCTTAGCGATCGCGCGGTGTCCGCTAAGCGACCATACGGCGGCCGCGCGACGACCACGCGGTGACCGCGTGGTGTCGGAGCGCGGTCGCCGCGATTTGATTGACTGTCAATTTATTAAACAACCATTTCATGAGTCCGTGAACTCCATCCTTACAGGACTGCGGACTATCAAAAATATTAAATGCAAAAACGGAACTATTGGTATTTGATTTGACTCAAAAAACGAGCCGAGAGGGATAGCTACAAGGGATGGCCATTTATCTTTTCCTAACACTTGCCATACGATCAAAAGATGATCTTTATAATTATAATAACTATATAGTAATTATTTTATTATAACATTCCAAAGACAATTTGACAGACTATAAGCTTATTAAAATATTAGCCGTAATAATTTGGATACGTAACTTTATATGAAACCCATTGACGTACACTTATAAATATTTAGAACAAAAAATTATTGCACACAAAATGTGCAATAATTTCATTGGTTTGCTTCGACCAATCGCAACTGTTTGTCGGCACCTTTGACTCCCGGAAGGCGGAACTTATTATTTTAGTCAGAGCTCGGAGCTGTTTACGTAAACATCTAATTTTTATTTATTTTAATTGTGAGTGAAAATGTGATAGTACTAAAGGAGACTACTATGACATGATGCTGTGCTCGGAGCCATTAAAGGAAACTTGTGTGCCGCTTGTCGAATTTACGAATATCGGTTTTGCCTCAACAAATCAGAAGCAGATGGGAGGCTGCTTCTATGTTTTTGGAAATGTTTCGCAAGATGACACAACGTTTGCATACCGCTGATAGTGTTCTCAGTTCTACTAGAGAAGGACTTTCTGTCACACAAATGTAGACTTCGAAGAACAGATAGATATTAGAACACTACAACTGAGCCCAGAAGTAACAAACGAAGCGCTGCCGCCATCCTCAGCACGAATCACATGACCGTACGGCGGATTCTAAACATCAATTTCAATATATCGGAGCGAACCGCTTTGTTTTGAACGGCGAGAGAAACAGCTTTTGTGACTTAAAGAGTGCGTGTATTATTGTTTGTGTTAGTGCGATTAATCGAACGGCAACTTACGTGTCCTTTCGAAAGGATGCCTAATTCCCTTGGATGGGTTCAAAGTGGCTGCATTGTGAGTCATCAAACTTTCAGTATGTATTTCACATTATTAACTATGTACCTTTAGCAATAGGTTAGTGCGCGTTATAATTGCAAGCAATAAGTAGGTATGTATAGCAGGCCGCGGCGTGCCGTCGCGTCGGCAAGCAGCACAGATTGCGAGAGCTACTAGACACGCATCTGTACAATATTTCAACGCCTATTATTTATTAAGTAGCTTTTATTTATTGTATTCGCGCGATAAAATACCTAAACAGTAGGTACATATGTACTTTGTAACGGGCGCGAGCCACTTGCCGTCGGAACGTAGCACAACTTCCGAGAGCTAACACATAGCCTAAGTAGCTTTTATTTATTTAATAAGTAACACGTATCTGTACAGTATAACCACACCTATTATTTATTAAATAGGTTTTGCACATACATATCTTCACGCTGTATCCCTAATGGGGTGGTCAGAGAGGACGGAGCGCCAAACTTTTCGATTCTTACATACTTCTTTCGCTTCCTCTAATCTCATCATTCTCATCACACATTTTCCCTTAGGTATTCGCATACCTAGGCGAAGTATCTTTTTTTTTTTTTTATTAAGTAACGTGCGATTTAATTGCTTACAGTAGGCCTAAATGTAGCGGCCGCGAGCCGCCTTGCCGACGGCACATTGCATTTAACAATAGATATAGCTATCTAGCTGTGGGCGTGGTCCGCTGATAGCCTGGTAGATGCCCAGCAAAGGAGGTAGTTAGCTGGTAATTCACTACTCCCTGGGGTTGTATATGAGTCATGAACTCAAAATAGTGATGCCGACAGTTTAGTCGATATTTTCATTTATCATTAAAATTATTTAAATTTTATCAAAATAAAAATATCACAGGAGGACTTTTGTAACCTCATAGGTGGACTCTCTACTTGACATGCTACAATACCTTTCCGGGATTTGGTGGACTCGTGTAACACCTTGTATATTTAGTTATTTGCATTTCGAAGAAGCTTCTTTAATTAGAACATTAAGAAAATAATTTTACGGTATGAAGCATTACCCTCGCAAAGATAATTGGGAATCAGAGAAAATATTTACAGTGGTAATTAATTAATTTTTAATTTCCTGACCATGTAAATCCTCTATTGTGAAAAAGTAACAGGAAAATATTAATTGTTTACAGAATGTGGCTGAACTTTGATTTGATGTTTCCGAGAGAGAAAAATCTGCTCATAGTTCTAAATATCTGCTTCTGAATGATGTGAATCAAGACCACGCCGAGTTATTTTTGCGACCAATAAGAGCTTGTAGTGGTTTTACTAATAATCCAGATGCGGTACAATTTAAAGAATCTTTTAAAAAACTTTAAGAGTAGAAATAAAAGACGAAGATGTCGGAAACTATTTCATTCTTTTCTTGACGTAGAAAAAAACAACAGCGACAAGATGAGTACAATGACTGCTTAAATTCAAATCGCAGTATTTAAGTTTCATTCAGAAATTATTTGAAAAAATTGTGCTATTTAGTTAGCTATATTTATTTATTTTGTGAATATGTTATTAAAAATTTTATGTACTTAATATAAATATTATTTTACAAATAATAATATTAACAAACAGTTCTATTTTTCAAATCAAGTAAAAATATGTTACCATAGGTACATTAGATATGGGGTGCGGGGTTGGGCAACCTCCACGTGGTGCATCCTGGGCGCCGACCGGTAATTGCTCGTTTTTTAATGGGTTGTTACTGGGCGGCGGCTAATAGCCCGACCGACGGGGTGGTAAGGGGTGTCCATCCGCGTGTATCCTGAAGGATGCACATTGATGGACTTCTTTGTGTTGTGTCGTCACCTTACCCCTCTGCTTTCAGAGGGGAATGGTCGTCGAGCGCGAATGCGCTTCGTTGGGTTTTTGCGTCCTCTGCGGAGAACGCAAAGTCAAGGTGAAGACGTGAGGTGGAAAGAAGGAAAACTTTTAAAAACCCGTGAGGAAACACGTAAAAATTAGAGGTGGAGAGAAGGAACACTCGAAATGAAACCCGTGAGACAACACGTTAAAATCAGAGGTGGAGAGAAGGAAAACTCGAAATAAACCCGTGAGACAACACGTTAAAATCAGAGGTGGGAAGAAGGAAAACTTGTAAAAACCCGTGAGTAAACACGTAAAAATCTGGTGGGCGTGCGGATGCCCCTGCCGTGGCGTAGGCGGGGTGCGGAAGCCACCACTTTGGAGGCCTGGGGTGTCCTTCGGGGGAAGGCGCCTCACCCAATGGCCTCGGGACGGTGCGCGCAGTGTTCCCGCGCGCCTCCCAGGAGAGCGGGCAGGTCAAACTGCCTGCACACGAAGAAGGGCCCGGCTTAGGCTGGGCATGGCCGTCGGGGCCGCGGGAGAGTGCAAACGCGTACCCGTTGCCCCGGCACTTTGGACCCGTGGAGGAACACCGTCAGGTTTTAGTGGGTAGACTCGGCCTAGCACCCTAATGTCGAGGAGTCCCACATACCCCTCTGCTACCCCCCTAGGCGGGACGGGATGCGTAACGCATTTCCTGACGTTAAAAAAAAAAGGTACATTAGATATGACTAGTCTGACATTGGACACCCTTGCAGTGCCTATAGCAATTTACTGTCTTAACTTTTAAAAGATTTATTCAAAAGGCCGGTATGTTGTGGATTTTCTACGCTAGATAATATTATAAACTATAATATTACTTATTTCTTCACAATGTAAAGAAATAAAATTTGTTTGTTTCTATGTATGGGATAACCTCTGGAAGTACTTAACTGAGTTTGAGAATTCTTCGACTAATAGCAGTCCACAGTGTTCTATTCACAATTGAAATGTTATTCCCAATTACTGTGTGATGATAAGGCTACTAATTTTTATAAAATTAATTATTCTAGTATTAGTTTATCAAAGTGCTACAGTACGCCATGGCTATAGATTTGGTCGGTCCGTATGTATGTTTCTCATAGCACTTTAATTTCACCATCACCTCTAGAAGAAGTAACGTTATGCATGTAAAGAAAAGAAAATCATTAAAAGGACTGTGCTGTTCTTCAAACACTTTGACAATGTTCATTGATCTATGTTCATTGCACTGTTCATTAGTCTACTACTATTTTCATTGATCTTCAACATTTATGAAAGCGCTTCATGAAAATATGGATTTCTTTTAAAAAGCGTTGTATTTCTGTAATAATCATGGACGTACTATTAAGTATTACAAAAAGAGGTACCTAAGTAATTTGTTTGTATGTAGGGTTCATTTAAAGTTCCATACAAAAATGATCAAAGGACAGAAAGGGGCTATCCTTGAAGGCGACTGTTGCTATTGTTGCTAATAACACCTTAAAATCGCCTTAAGCGCAGATTCTAACTATATGCCGACAGCATCGAACTACGCTGACTGCTATTTCCGGTTTGTACAATATTTCAGTACTTTTGTATAAATCTATGACATATAAAAAAAAGCCCTTCCTTTTTCTGAAGATGTCATACAAAATTATTTTTATTTCAATACTGATGTTGAAACAAAACTTCTTTCAACAACTGACATAACTTAGTCATTGCTGTCGCTGCTGTAGCTTGCTACAAATACTTAATCTGTGCCTAATATTACTAATTAGTATTCTGTGACACAGGCACAGATTAAATGTCTTTATTGTTTAACATTAATATTTTACATTAACATTACATAAACATGAATTGAAATCCTAAACCTATTTAGTTATATTCAATGATTTTTCTAAAAATATGATAAAACTAGCAATTACCTACGAAGTGTGTTGATATTAAAATCATACAAGATGGAAGAAGAACTAAGATGTTTTGTTTGTAAAGAATTCTATAGAGAACCAGTATTACTACCTTGCGGACACGCACTTTGTCGTATTTGTGCTGTTAATTTACAGACTCATGTACACGAAGCAGACAATTCATCCGCAGTTTCAACGGACTTTCAAGAAGCGGATAAAGCTTCAGTTTCGAGTGAGACAGATAGTGGTGTGGTATGTGGATCAAGGCCTAACAGTTACGCGGGAACACCCGCCGCACCCATCTATCCGACAGTAGCTTTTACTTTAATTTGTCCGTTGTGCAGCAAACATATATATTTAGATGATAATGGAGCCGAAGGTTTACCTCCTTTTCGCGTTATGCGAACAATTGTGGAACGATTTGGTGGTGTTACTGGCGCGCCTCCAGCTGAAGAAGCATGCCAGATGTGTGAAGGAGAGCGACGAGCGGCTATAGTTCGATGTGAACAATGTTCGGTGCGTTATTGTGCGGGATGTCGTGATGCATGGCACCCCACACGTGGACCACTCGCTCAACATGAGTTGCGAGCTCTGGGTACTTCATGTACAGATCATGGCTTGTCTCCAGTGCAATACTGTAATGTGTGTCTAGTCCCAATCTGTCAACGTTGTCTCACAGAAAAGCATTTGTCACATGAAACACAACAGTTATCGAGTGCAGCTAGAGCTCATAAGGTACAAATTACAAACTAGTATTCTACATAGAGTTGTGTATTTATTAGAAAGTCACACATAGCAACATAGTATTCACCAAACAGGTTGTATTATTCACTTGACTATGTTGTTATTATTTGTTGTTATTTTTGATGCCATAATAACATTTAAGATCTTCTATATTAATAATAACTGTTTATTGTACAACCAATTGCAGACTGAACTGTCACAATCACTGCAGCAACTTTCAGAACAAGCTAAAGCCATGACCGAATATATTCAATTAGTTAAAGGCTCTGGTGAAAAAATAAATGTAAGTATAATTTTAATACACCTTTCACGCTGCTTTAGGAGAGACGAAAACATACATGCACCAATTGTTGTATCTTATATATTTTATATTATAACTATGTAGGTTTGAGCTACCTAGAGGCTAGTCTACTAAGTGACTGTAGTACCTGCAGCACATGCTCACACTCTCATTGATCGTCATGAGCCACATATACATAGCGAATGGGGTAGACACAGGTAAAATAATACCATATTCGAATAATAGATATTTTTAAGTTAACTAGTATAGCCCATAATTCTGAAATTAGGTCATTTTTATTCTCAAGTTACAATATCAGATTCCGAACTTAGAGCCCTTTGACATTTTTGTGCGAAGTACTGATATCTTAAGGCTCTAATTCTCAGAAACCTTAAGACTAATATTTTGCAGGAAGTTTATAATAGATCCATTTCTCGTTTTGAATATTAGTGTTGCATATTTTCATATTTATTTTATAATATCTTGCTATAACCATTCTACAATGTCAGTTTACAAGGAAAATCCTTAGATGCGCTACTTTGACATCCTAATTAACATTGTTTCATTGTTCTAACAATTTCTAAAATTATGTTAAGATCAAGTACATATTCTTATTGAATATTGCTGTTGTGGAAATATCATAAATTTCTTCCTTATTACAAAAAAAAATATTTGAAAAGGCTTATTTCCAGGGTAGTGTCATGATTAAATGTCAATTTGGTTCCAAAAACAATAATAACACAAAAAAAACAACATAACATGAAATTCATTCAATTTACAATATATGACAGAAATTATTTTCTTAAATTAATCAGTGTAATAAATATAATAAACAACAAAATCAGTAAAAAAATATATGATGTTGACAAGTGTATCTCAGACCCACGCGAGTGCTTGTAGTGGTAGGACTTGTACAAGAAATATATGCGCTCTTCATAATGAGCGATCACAAGCAAGAACATTAAATAGCGACCGGTATATGTCGACTGACTTGTTTTGATCCAGTGTTTACTTATCTGTTCCATGAGTCTATTATGATTATCTGATTTCCTGCATTTTTTCTTAGGCATGTAAACATTGTGTTTTAAATATAATCACTAGTAGTAAAGTTAAATAAAAAAGTTCTAACGTAATGCTAGCTTACAAGAAGTATTGCAAGCCGGTATCAAGATGATATCTATTACATTTATTACAATCTATACAGATTTAACGTGACATTCACAGGAAGATATATAATTTTTCAATAATTGTCTGACCTTCCTATGTAAAAATGGAAAAACATTACAAATGGTTAAACTGTAAGTTGATCTGCATCTGTTAATTAAAAATATATAAAAAAAAACCTGCAGGTACCCATAACACTAATTGGAACCAAAAGAATTTAAAGACATGTTTCATATTAGATATGTTTTATCGTTATCTGTGACGCTTATGAAGTTATGAAGTCGCTTCATTACTCACTGCAATAAAGCTACGAAAGTCGCATGCATACAGGAGTGTTCGAAATACCTACATTCAAGTGCTTACGATTTGTCAAAGGGCTCTTAAATCTATCATGTCCATCTCACTTGATTTACATTTATGAATACCAGTGATTGTACGACTTGTGTGAGCAAATGTAGATGCACACGTTTTGAACAATGTCAGTGCCACATCAGAGCATTATGAACACATGGGAGTGTGTGCATGTGCGACAGGCATAAAAGATAATTATAAGGACTTATATAGTTTAGCAACTTGACATTATCTAGTTCTGCTTGTTGCCTATAAGTCCAAACACTTATTTCTGGCAATGGTGTCATAGTGTGATTTTGTTGTGCCTTGATTCAGTGGCGTAACTGTACTGCTGAGGCTCGTGACAAATTCATAGGATGGGGCCCTGCCTCAATGTAAAAAACCTCTTCCAAAGTTGTTTTCAAAAAGTTTCTTTTCAACAAAACACTATGTAAAGTAGTACAAAATGCTGTTTTAATTGTGTGAATTTTTCGATTATTTTCTAGTAACTCCTAATTTAAAAGGCGGTGTAGGTACCGTATTGATTACGTTCTGGACGCGTTCTAAAACTGGGCGATTTTGTTTTCTTACAAAAGCATTCAAACGTTAATACATGTATTTTAGTAGGTAACTTACTTTAAAATAAAACTATTTTGTATTAAATTTTATAAAAGTAGATGTCAGAATCCTACCGTGCTCGCGGCCTTCTTCTGTCAGGGGCCCCCTCTCGCTGGAGACCCGCGGCATTTCGCGTGCTATGCCACCCTATTGTTACGCCACTGGTCTTGATTCTCTGTCCATCCTGAATAGTAAATAGGTGAAGTATATGAATAATTTTAACAGTAATTATCAACAATATTTAAATTAATTTCTGAAAGGAATCATGTGAAGAATTAGAAAAACAGATAGACCAAGCATGTGCTGAATTAACCTGTGCCATAGAGAGAAGGAGAGATGAGTTAATTAGAGCAGCAAGAAATACAAGATGTCAGACCATCACTAACATGAAGTCTCTTACATCCAAAGCAGCTCAGAAACTAAGAGAAGCAACCGCATTACTACATTTTTCTATAGAAGCACTAAAAGAATCTGATCATGCAGCTTTTCTACAAGTAAGTTAGTTCTGGTGTTTAGTAGCTGTGTTAGGGATAGTACGGTTGAACAACCACCCTGGGTGCCAGATCTTACTATCTGCTAATATTTTGCTTTGAATACTGTGATAGATTTTTTATTTTACCTGAAATTCTCAACTATCGCATAAGTATTCAATTTTATCTTATCTATCTTTCAATATGAGTTGACGAGCACAGAGGGAGTGCCATAAAAATATCACCCAGTAAACCAGTATTCTTAAAATTGACACTTGCTTCTGTGACTAGGTAAAAATTATGTAAGAGGCTGCAACAATCAATTAACATTTAATAATTTTAAGAAACAAGAAATTATGAGAAAGAAGAGCAATCAATGCTGTTAAAACTCCATGTTGAAAGTACCTTTTTAAATGCTATGATAGTAACTAATCATCAATATATAGGAAGTCAGGAAGTGTTCCTGGAGGAGGCCTTGACATAGGCCGCCTCCAGGCTCTTCCATTTGTCGCGGTCTTGAGCTGCTCTTCTCCGTCCTTTAGGTAAATCATCTTCCCAGCATTTCACTTGTCTGTCTATTCGATGTATCCCTTCTCTCGCCACTCGGTGATATCCCTTATGCATTTGTCTCTATTCAATCTCATCATGCGTCTAATCCATCACCACTGTGTAACATATTGTTACATATAAGCATAGCTACATACTCTGACAGTTACAGTGATTAACATACTATACAAATTTATCACAGCATTAAATACTGGGTTTGTATTATGGATGCTGCATAATGAATTGCAAAGTACTCAGTGACATACAGAGACTAAGATAATTTAGATAAGCTAGATTCTTGAATTGACTTGGTCAAGACGTCACTTAAGAAACCTTTGTTTGGAATACAAACACACTGAACTTCATAGTAAACAACCAGTTAGTGTATCTTAGTTGTAATATTAACATGCAAATAACTGTTTGTCATCAGGTGGGTAATATATTATCATTGCGTGCACAAGAGACTGCAACAAGTCTATGTTCGTCACTGGACTCTCCACCGTCATCTACTGCACTTACGCTTGACATCGAACCTGTCCTACGTACTATCAGGAGCATGAACTTCGTCGAGTGCATACGTAAGCTGAAACTTAACTTTGAACTTACAATACAAAATATAATTATTATCTACTACTTTACTAATACATATAATATATATATTATTTCTAATTTAAATAATATATAGGTAAATAGAGATACATTTTTATATTATTTTTAACATTTGGAATGCAGCTCCTGAAAAGGAAATGAAGACATCAGGTAATTATTTGATATAAAAGTCCAACACAGTTTGAACATTGTACAAACACGGCGTGATTACTGATTACACTTAAAATGTTTAATGTAAATGAAGTAAAAACATTATTATGTTGCTTATATCATGTTTATATTATAAAACAATTTTAAACCAACTTTTGGTATTAGAAATTGTTGTAGAATATTTACATGGAAATAATTTCATTTTTTGCTGATAACAATAATTTATTTCCAGTTTTGTATCATCGATTGTAATACCAATAATAACATGAATCAAGGTGCTATTTATTTTATCTTTATTGATAGCTTATCAGTACCTACAACGAAATAAATACTTTTTTGTGCAATGACATCAATTCTTATTTATCTCTTTTAAAATTTAAATGTAAATTGATTGCGAAAATGAAATACAGTCGCAGATCATTATAGTTTAAGTTAGTAACTAATTAATCTCTGATAATAGTATGTAATGTTTTTTACAGTTCCATGGCTAAAATGACAAAATTGGAACCTTATTATTTCGTAATGTCTTACTGTCCGTATGTCATAGTGATTTATTTCATCAGTTTTACACACGGACCAATAAACGCAATGGACGGGGCCATAATGAGTTGCCACTCCTGTCACCGTGTGTCAAAAGAATTTTCGTGTCTCTCTTTCTATGCCATTAGCGTAACCACGAGTAAAACAGCTATAGTAAGTATGGCAAGCTCGCACTGTCGGTGTAGTTCGTGTCAGCTCGAGACCGACTTTACGTACATGACTGAAATAATTATTTGCAAAATACTCGTAAATCTTAAGTGTTTTGGCTACTAGTATTCACAAAAATAAAAATATGTCGTGGTCAACTGTGTATTGTTGTACTGTGATCCTTCCCTAGTCACACACATTAGTAAAAGTCTAGAAACTAGGTCAATAAAAAAATCGACACGCTCTTAGAGCAAATCGCTGGTTTGCGAGAACACCGACGCAAATCAAAATTAAAAATATGTACACAAACCATCTAACAAAACATTATATTCTCTTTTTATCATTTTTTTATCATTTGGACTACCTTGTTCTGGTTTGTGTCAAAGACAATATAATCACGTATGGTCTTGTCGTTCGGTTTGTGTCAAACCAAACGACAAGACATAATATTTTGTTCTGTTAGATGGTTTCTGTATATATTTTTCATTTTGACTTGCGTCGGTGTTCTCGCAAACCAGCGAAATGCTCCGTCCCTTTTGATTCTCGGTCCGAGGTTTTACGAGATATAAAATAGAAACCTAAGACCGGTAATAAGAATAAAATAATTTAATAATGGCCATTCTGGATTCATTCTGATGTTTTTTTTTATTTGTTTATTAAATTTCTCTTTTATCCGAAAATGCTATGGACCCTTCACGTGTGACACACCCTAATTAAAAATTGTAATTGTAAAACGTACATTTTGTTAGGCTAACAATTACTAATTGTAATTGTTTTACAATTACTTTTGCCCAACACTGGACACACCTTTAACCGGATTTTAATCGGAGATTGTAACCATGTTCAACTTGATCATCAGTTAGGTACTGCATTACACGTTAATTCAAAACTTTGGATCTTATTGGGTTTTGGTTCAATTAACAGCCAACCCAGAGTGTAAAGCCAGATTCACACTTTGACAAATGCTTAGTGTAAGTTCATAGTGCAGGTGTTTACTGATTAATACTAAACATATGGACATCAATTGAATAGTGCAAGTCTTTAGTGACTAATAAACTCGTCTATTTAGCTGCACTTTCCATTTTTTTTTGCGAGTGACTCCGCGTCCGATGCGGCATTTATTCGTAGAGCCAAAGAGAATGTAACCATTACCGCAGAGCGTCCATATTAAACGCGATTGGACAAGTTTAAGTTAGGCTTAAGAATGGCGAGTGCATTTATGGGTAAAAATAACATAATATAAGTGGACAAAGGATCAAACTTATAAATTTATACAAGATTTTTTTTATAAAATATGAGTTTATGTAATTGTAAGTCCATCAATTATAAAAATAAAACCTCTCGAAATGCGGCTCTTTTGAAATTAAACTGTGCCATGAATATTTCTACATAGTTTCGGTGGAAAAAAGCTTAATAAGTTAGAGTGGCTTGCACTAACTATTTAAATTCTATTTAAAATTGGTGTCTTTTTGAACTTACTATTAAATAGTTGGTGCAAGCGAGATGTCAAATCTTTAAATCGAGTTTAATTAAATAGTTGGTGCAAGCCACCCTTAAACAACTACTAAACAGTTCGAGATACTACACATATTTAACACTCGCACTTGCATTCGCAGTAATCAACAGGGTCAAATCAATGTGTGTGGTAGTAATACGCAAAACTTTGACAGTATCAATACTACTTGGTATCGAGTACATTTTCCAAAGGGCGTAAATTAATAGTTGTGTGGTTGTTACATGTCTGATAGACATATAGATTTAAAAAAAATGATTTCATTGAAATATTTTATTCTAAATGTACATCTCTAAACCCTAAAAAATCGATTTTTCGATCTCAGGTCAGGTCTTTAGACCTAATACAAAAATGTTCAAGCATGTTATCAAAGTATTGATACCTAATAATCACATAGTATTGAAACAAAAGTATTGAGTACAAAAATACTCGGCGTCGTAACGGAAAGTGTCGATACTACTCAGGTATCGATACTTTTTTGGTTCACCATATATGTGTGTGCGTGCATGCGGCAGCGCCGGGCGCGCCGGCGATGGCGGTGGAAGCGTGCGCGGCGCGCGGCTGTAGCTGCACGCTGGCGTGGCGGCCGCCCGCCGCCCCCGCCGCTGTACGTGGTTACGTACTCGAACTGGATGACGGACTCGGCGGGCCCTTCCGGGTTAGTGATGCCCCCCTTTTTTTTTGTATAATTCTCCCTTGAGAAAAAAGCAAAGGGATCTATGTCCATACAATGTCTTCAGTAATAAATAGAAATATTTTTCATATTATTTCATTAAAAAATCGACGTAATACTTTTTAATGTTTCTTGGGTTATTTGGCGACAAATGTATTGAGGGGGTCTGTCTAGTAGAATTCGCTGAGGCAGACTAAGCCACTAAAAAAATCTAACATCACACTCTACCTACTTTACCTACCCTAAAGTCTACTACCAAATATATTTTATAAGTGTTTTCACTATGTAATCTGTATTATATAATCTTTATACAGTATAAAATTAAACTGCAATCTGTGTTTGTATTCGCTTAGCTTATCTTTCAAGTGGATTTTAACATCGACCAAAATTTAGAACATTTAAGAATTAGAGAAACAGCGAAGCCCCCATACGAAGTTGGGGAAAGTCTCTAGTAAAATGTATGTTACACATTAAATTATAAGTTCTATATTGGTAATTTTAAATTCAGTATTGAATAAAAATGTATATATAAAGTAAAAAACCCCAGATATGCAATTATACACATATCATAGTCCCAAAATAAGCACTAAACTTGTAATTCGGGTATCGCGCAACGCAATGATTTCCCAGTAGAGCTCCCAGTAATACACAAACGGAAAAACAATTTATAAACATTTATTTACTGTCCTAAACCAAAAATTGAATTCAGGGCTTGCTTGGCCTTGGAAGGTAGTACCTACCTTCCAAGGCTAAGCAAGCCCTACCTACTAACCTAAATGTGCCAAGGGGCCAATCACTGTATACAACTATAAAACTATCGAGCATATTTGGCACATAAAAAATCGTAGAATAAGTATGGAGCCATATCTTTTTTAACTCATTGTATTTGTTTTTTTTTTTCACCATTTTCAGGAAGTGTATTGCGGTAGGGAGACAGTGTGTACTGTGGATGGCTTACATTACGCCTCCTTGTACAGTGCACGAGTAAAAGCATTCAATGGTGCTGGAGAAGGACCTTACAGTGAAATCATTGGGTTACAAACGTCACCGGGTATGATTTCAATGAAGTACCTACATTATTTATTTCACTTACGGCGCGGTTAGATGACACGAAAATGTTCTTGTGGCAGTCTCTAGGCGGCCGCGCAGTTGCCATTCTCGTGTATTTATTAATAAATGTGGAATGAATGTGGATGTGGTGAGGAGAATGATGAGATTTGAGGAAGCGAAAGAAATATGTAAGGATTGCGACGCTTGGCGCTCCGTCCTCTCTGACTACTCCGTTAGGAATACAGCGTGAAGATATGTATGAATGTTATTTGTTAATATTTCATAGTACCGTGTATATAACGGGAAAGCAGTGTTATTAGGATGCTACGTATAATCGGACTAGCGAACAGTTAACATTTAGCGAAATTTCGGTTAGTGTCATAATATACTCAGACATTTCACACAGAGTCATCTAGCCCCAAAGTAAGCAGCACAGCGCCTGTGTTATAGATACTGGACTACTGATATACTACTTATATGTTTTTCTTTTATAAATAAATACATATTATACATAAACACGCAGACTCGGGGCGGGAACCGAACAACCCCCGTTTACTTTCCGACGCGCTTAGCCGTTGCGCCACGGAGATCATGTTTGTTTACATTAAAGTAAAAAACGAATAAACTGGGTACATAGATGCAGTTGTGTACATGTGCAGTGGCGTGGTTCACGTGGGACGCGCGGTGCGCGGACGCGGAGGGCGGGCTGTCGCTGAGCGCGGACGGGCTGGCGGCGCGCGCGGCCGGCTGGCAGCCGCGCGTGGCGCTCGCCGACCAGCCGCTGGCGCGCGGCGTGCACTACTGGCGCCTGCGGCTCGACCGCTACGACGGCGACGCGGACCCCGCCTTCGGCGTCGCGCGCGCCGACGTCGCCCGCGACAAGATGCTCGGTGAGACCGCGCCCGCGCCGCGCCCACACCGCGCCCACACCGCGCCCACACCCACGCTGACGGGCGAAGCGTTTTTTTTTAAACGAAGTTTTTTTTTCTTTCTTCATGACATGGCGATTAGCGCGTATGTCACGTAATGTCACGTATTGTAATAATATAAGTAGAATCGTTATATAAAAAGTTATAACTTCTCCAGTAAAGTGATAGTAGACTTTACTAAAGTTTTACAGGACTTCTTGGAAGAGCGCGAAAACTTCAACAAGTTTCTTTAGACCTATTCCATTCTTTTCACTTGCACAGAACTTTAAAACAATATACTATCACTGTTGGACTTTAAAATTCCCAAAAATGTAAAAAATAGAAAATCTAAATAAAATGACAACCTCACTTCTCCCGTTCCCGCCAAAAAGTCCGTTAGGTATTCCGTTACGCACGAGGCGGGAGTCTGCCTTCTTTTCTACATAATATAATAATAATTTAAATAGACAATTAGATATTGATATCAATATTGAAAACGTGAATACAATTAAACGTAAAATTATTGCAGATTACGCTTCTTCAACTTCATAGTTATTTCCACCTCATTGCTTTTGTATTTTATTAATTCTCTAAACTGTTACTGGTTTTTTCTTTTTGCCTTTTTTTCTGCTTTTTCAACTGGTGTTACTCATTGTTTAAAATTTTAAATTGTTCATATTAGTGAAACTTTATAATCGGCCTATTGTGCTTTTATATATTGTTAGGCTGTTAAGTTTCCAAAAAAATAAAACTAAAATAAATAAATAAAGATGTGTGTGCGCGTGCGCGTGCGCAGGCAGCGACGCGCTGGGCTGGGCGATGTACATCGATGGCGCGCGCTCGTGGTTCGTGCACGGCGGCGCGCACGGCGGGCGCGCGGCCGGCGGCGTGGCGCGCGGCCGCTCCGTGGGCGTGCTGCTCGACCTGCCGCGGGGCACGCTGCGCTTCACCGTCGACGACCGCCCGCAGGTACCGGCGCACGCACTCGCACGCACTCGCACACACTCGCACACACTGACACGCGTTGGTAGGGGTGGGGGATAGGTCAGACGGAAGTTGTATACGACACGCTTACACATGTTGGTAGGGGTGGGGGATAGGTCAGACGGAAGTTGTATATGACATGCTGAGACATGCTTGAATAGTTCATACAGAAGTCGTATATCCTATTTTTTCATTTTTGACTTTCATGTAACCAAACAAGAAATTAACCAAATTTTAGCTAAATTTTCGCCATTCGCTGGTCCGACGTATTTATACGTATTGCTCTAATAACACTGGTTTTCTATTATATACACAAAACTATGAAATATGCACATTGCACATGTAATACTAATATTATCCAATGTAGCAAGCATTGAAATAATTTGAGGTTATTTGTCAATTTTTTTCCTAAGAATCACCATTCCTAAGATATTGCGATTCGACAAGCTGAAGACAGCTTTTAAAATCACAATATCAATATGCACATTTCCCTACCACCTGTGAAGTAGTGTACTTTGCGCATTTTTTTTTTTTGTTGCTTCGTGGTTTCCCCGGTATGCATCCACGATCTATTGTGATTCAGTTTTATAAACTATTCTGTTAAATAAACAATGGTACTATTTGTGTTCGTGCGAATGTCCAACTCGAACTTTTCTCGTTGTTAACGTGTTAAATGAAGAGGGAAACGAGGGTAGGTACTAGCTAGCAAAGGTGGGCACTAACTCGCTTCGTTAATCGTTAATTAACGAAGTTAACAATTTGCTTAATGGAATAATTTTAAGCTAACTTCAAAAAATATTAACCAACCGAGGGAGCAGGCCGGTTTATATGGTATAAATGACCACTTGCAAACATTGAAGACACTAATTGAAAAGTACTGTGAATACTGAAAGCCAATCATCATCACCTTCGTTGAAAGGCGTTTGACTCGGTGGTGGCTTGGGCAGTTGATAGGGCTCTAGTAGCTGCAGAGTTGACGAAAGGTACATCCTGCTTATGAAACATCTACAGCAGCATGGGACGTCGTCGGTCAGACTACATAAATTTACAGAGCCGTTTAGACTGGAGCGAGGAATGCGCCAAGGCGACATGATTTCGCCAAAATTGTTTAATATTGCTCTTGAAAACATCTCCGAGAACTCGATTGGTGTGACAGAGGCATTATTATCGACGGAGAGAGACTGAATAACTTGCGGTTTGCGGATGATATCGCACTGTTCGCGGATAGCGTTGAGGATAAGATCACTATGATCGGCGACCTGCAAAGTCAAATCGGCCAAAATAGGATTGAAAATGAATAAGTCAAAAACTAAGATAATGGCAAACATCCCAGAAGCGAAAAATCACCAGCTATAGGTGTCGTCGACCATTATATTTACTTGGCTCATAAAATCACCCTTGGCATGTAAGACCAAGTGGTGGAAGCCGAAAGACGTATCGCATAAGCATGGCCGGCCTTTCGAGCAAACAACTCGATCCTCCGATCAAAAAAAATTCCCCAGCATCCAAAACAAGTGTTTAAGGCGACGCATTGATAAACAATAATTTAATCCATAATAGACCTTCTCGTCCATGTAAAAGTGCGCACGTTAACTTACGAAAAATACGTAAAAGTAGTTATTTTCGTTTATTTTAAAAACTATATTTAATTTTAAAAATTCCAACCGTCATTTTGAAGAATATGTTTAGATTAAAACTATACAGAAAATTTAGAAACATAAATCGGTCCCCTTACTCCTAAAAATGTAAATTTCTATTTTAAAAGAGGTTTCTTTGATTTTTTTTGTGTTACAAAAGTTAACCAATCGTGTATCGCAACTGTAAAAATAAAGTCAACAAAATGAAGAATCTGGTTACCAAATATTATTTTCATACGTTTTGTAGTCACTTAGAAAAATTGAGATCCCTGCCGTCAACATTTCCAATGAGTCGCCTTACTCAGTGTGTCCTGCCAGTTTTCACGTATGGAATGGAAACAGAAACTCTCACCGAAAGATCTGCTGAGAAAATCCGAGTTACACAGAGGGTGATGGAGCTACTGATGCTCGAAATAACGCTCATATATATCATAAAAGGAACGTGTGGATCAGGCAGAAGACGAAAGTTAGAGACGTGGTAGAGGAAGCGCCGAAAATGGAGATTGGCAGGGCTCATTACCAGGATGGACGGCGGTCAGTGGGTGAAAAAGACTAGAGACCCTGCGCTAACACCTGCGGAAGAGATAGACCATCTCGGAAATGGGTGGATGGCATCTGAGTCGGGCATGAACTGGATGAAAGTGGCGAGAGATAGACAGGCGTGGAAAGAAAGAAAGGAAAGAAGGAGAGGATGCCCATGTCCAATAACAGGCGTATCAAGGGCTGATATTGATAGATAGAGATTCATACTACTTTATTGTTATCTATCTTAGAGCTAAATAAATGCATTACCTAAAATAATTAATCTACCCACTTATTTTTGTCTTATTTACAAATGTATTCCAGCACAAAAGCAGTATTAGTTTTGGATGTTTAACTTTTAACGATTAACTTTAACGATTTTATCGAAGTTAACTTTTTACATATCTTCACGCCACTTCCCGAACGAGGTAGTCAGAGAGGACGGAGCGCCAAGCGTCGCGATCCTTACATACCACTTTCGCTTCCTCAAATCACATCATTCTCCTCACACATTTTCGCCTAGGTATGCGAGGGCTTTTGACATTTCCGTCGGCTAACACTAGCTATTTGATCTTCATAAGTCAGCCTTAGTCTTCCTTGGCGTCTTTTACACTCACTTTCGCTCTATGGATTCTTTTCGTCAGTCTTTCATCACTCATTCTTTCCATGTGTCCGAACCATCTTAGCATTCCTTTCTTCATTGTCGTGCAAGCCTGTCGTACTGCGTATCTCTTTATTGCTTATTTTGTCTGCAAGGGTGACACCGCACATATTTCTAAGAGATCGCATTTCTACTGCATTTATCTTACTTTCACTCGATTTCGGGCATATCCAGGACTCACTACCATACAATAAAGTTGGCACCAATACCGCATTGTGTATGCCCATTTTGGCTGAGTTAAATATATTCATACTGCTTACTAATGCGGACAGAGCACCGATCACTTTATTGCCGGCTGCTGCCTGTCTCTCCACATCCAACTCACATCTTCCATCTCTCGAAAACGCACTCCCCAGATATACAATTTCGTTCACCTGTTCTAGACATTTTCTATTTACCCATATTTCAAACTTTGTACATCTTCTCTTTCAAACAACAGAACCTTAGTTTTATTCACATACGTTACACGTAGATGTTTTGTCGTCTACCCCCGGTATTTGTAAATAGTTTTCGGTATACCTACACACAACACTCACAGTGTCCACGCGTTTAACCAAATGCAAAACACGAGGTTTTGATCTGTGAGGTCTGCACATTAATATACTATTCAAAAACTATTGGCCTATGGCCTTAATTATTTACAGGGCGACATTGCCTTCACGGGACTCCGCGGCACATTCTACCCTGCCGTGTCGTTGAACCGCGGCGTGGCGGTCACGCTGCAGCCGGGCCTGACGCCGCCGCCCGATCTCGTGCAGAGTTTATCACGTCTCGCCATAGAATAAAACCACATAACTTATCATTTTTATACCCGCCCAATATTTATCATAAGTATGTACTTAAATTCTTATTGTTAGTAGATAATATAAAAATTATGTAAAAGTTAACTGGAGTTATAATAACTTCCTGAAATGTAATGAAATGCAACAAATCACACAATATTTTCATGTAATGGAATAGCGCGCTTTTTGCCATTTATTGCATAAGGCAGTTATTACTCTTACAGCAATCACATATTATTATTTTGTTTATAATAAGGATTCTGTTGAGTTTGCATTCCATAATACTAATCCACATTTTCTAAGATCATTAAACTATTATTTTAATATGTAATGTACTTTATTGATGTATGTCTTTATGACTTATTTTTGCATTTTTTTTTATTATCATTTATCAATATCACATCATGACAATGGAACTTTTACATCAAAAAAATTAATTCAATCATCTTGTGAATACATTTCTAAACATAATTCAAGTTAACGGCAATAAAACTGTTCTCATGTCGAGACTAATAAGAATAGTCATACTAAATTTATTTATTACAATTATTGTTACTTATATGTAACCGTAAATATGTGCAACAAAGTGTAAAAGGGACCTGAACTGTAACTAAATATTCCATCACCCACCAATTATTTGGTAATATTTTGATATAAGATCAGAGATTAATATAACAACATTTTGTAAGTTTGTTTTGTAATTGAGTGAATTGTGTATTTTATGAATTTATTATTTATGTACTTAATTTATTATTTATGACTACAATTTATTAACTGTCTAACCTTTTCTTAATTAATCTATGTACCTACCTATGTCAAGACATAGTCAAGGCAGTCACTTAAATAATGTCTAGTTAAATATAGTATAGCTCTGCAATTAATTCTTGTGTATTTTATGGACTGATATCATTTGTCAGAATTAACGTTTCTTATTATACCATACATCTTTAACCTTTGCTGAACAGAATAATTTGTCATTTTAACGTAAAGTAGGTACTTAAGTTATATGACTGATTTATTTTAAATATAACCATTATTTTGACAGTGGTGTATTATTTTATAAATATATAACTCACGCCAATTCCTTCACGGGCTGGACACATCATTACGACACAGCGACATCACACCTTGACGCCATGCTGTAACATTATGTAACTAAAATTCATAATACAGATAACCAGCGTAGTCATTTATTGACAGATGTTAGTCCATCGCATGGAATTTGGCTACGTTTATATAGGTAGAAACTATAAAACGGGAGTTAAAATAGGTAAACAATATTTAATACCACCGCTGTCATACCGGTAGAAATTAGATATCGATACTTAAACCTTTATAAATACAACTCTATTACAAGCTTATTACCTAAAGGCTGTCATAACGGGCGCGGCGCGACGCGGGCGTTCTCGTCGTGCTAGTTACTAGGAAAATATATGGGACACTGAGTAAGTAAAGTCGTCCTTCGATCACAAATAAAGAACTAGATTCACAATCTATACAATTTAAACAAATTATTGTACAAATTGAAGTATATATTTTTAATGTCGTATAGTATTATCGGCAATATTGTGTTAATCTAAAGTAGACCTTACTGTCAAACTATAACCACAGATTAATTAGTTTACTACCGTCTATAACGTAAAAGCTCGTAAACGATTCTTGCATGACATTGAAACTTAGTTTGTTAAATAAAATATTTGAAATGCAATCTTACTTCTCGTACATAAAGTATAATTCAAACAATCTGCGTTGCTATTTATGTCATTTTGATCTGTTACGTGAAAGTGACAAGGATAAGACATATTGTCAGGCAATATTTAAAAATATGATTACCTACGAATTTAATAAAAAAGAGCTATGTAACGTTATTACTGTAATGAAATAATGAACACATAAAGAATATTATTTATTTATTAACTGAAAATAAGAACTCGCTCTTTTTTTAGCGTTCTAGATGTGTTGTTTTTGCAATTTTTGAAGGAGTACTGACATGCTGACTGGTAGCGTGCACTCAAATACTCATTTGAGTGCACACTTGGTTCGGACATTTTTGAAGCGTCGATTGTGTATCTAGTTTTTTATTTGTAATTGAAGGAGTCGTCGCACAGAACACACCGCACCGCGCCAAAGTCGGCGCGACACGCTGCCAGTAAAGTCTACTATCACTTAACGCGCGACACCTGCTGTCAAAATTAGAATTAGTAAAATGTCATAGTATCGCGTCTGTCGCTGTCTGCAGATTTTTAGGTAATAGCCCCGCGTTTTGTCACGACTTACTAAAAAAACACTTAATGCACCTGCATTTATCACATATATAGGCAATATATCAAATATAGGCGCATTTGCTGGTACAAAATGGTTATACTCCTATACACGAGTACATGTGTATAAACTTACGTTCATTGCATATTTTTGTAGTCGTCAATTGCGTATATTTTTGTAGTCGAAGATTGCACTGCCTGTCGTTTCTCTTGCTTTCAAGATTTCATTACAATGTGATGGTAGTGTATTCTCTAAAAAGTAAAACTACAAAACTGGCGTGAAGAGATTTATTTTTTGGCCAATTTTATAATAGATGGATAAGACAAAAATAATCACAAAATACTTATGTAAGTGTAGAAGTACATTTCCTTTCCCAATGCTCTCTTTATAATAAAAATTTTGTGTAGCATTTCATGTGACAGTTCACATTATACTTATAGCTTTGCACTTACACGATTCAACAAAGTTGTTGTTCATCAATTTAGATTCCAGATCTATGAACACATGTTGCAGTGACTGCTATAAAATTATTGTGTTAAAACTATGAAGCTCTCTTGAGTTGAAGGCATTTCTGCTTTAGAGCAGTTCATTAATGTCATTATTTTGTTATATATTATGTACTTCGTTCACAAAATGTCACCAACTGTCACTAACAGGATGTTTAAAAAAAATTAAATTGCTACACCAGAATATACAAATTAATAATAATAATATTATATCACAGATAAGAAAGTTTCGAAATAAATTTCTACAAATTCACATTAGCAATGACAGCATAATACCCAGAGACTGTAGTCTGTTTAGGAACAAATATTTTAAAAATTAAAATATATTTATAAATACGTTTTCTCATAATTTGATTGTTTACAATCTATCCATTGAATGTATTTTTAAGTTTTATAAAACCATTATAGAGGTTTTATCATGATTGCACACATACTTAAAGCACATATTTAAATTAATAGTCTACCTGGAGTTTTAGATAAACTATTACCTTTTATATTAGCTGACAATTAAAATGAACTGTTGAATATTGAGGTGTGCAAAGATTTATAATTTCAACCTTTGATTTATTGTAACAAAAGGAGTCTTTAATTTTGTTTAAAACAACTCAAGTTTATATAATATTACGGCCGAAATAACTCTTCACTTGACATCCCTAATATTTTCCCCCAGAGAGCAATCAATTACTGTTTTTTTATCGAAACTTAACATGCTCTCAATATAATCCCATTAGACAGAGGAATGTACCATATCTGCAAGCCGTAACAGAATGGTTAATTCCCCTGTCTTATTAAAGTCACAGTTATTGTAACCATTGTTTTTAAGTACACACTTAAAAAGTTACTTTTCTTTTTTTTAACATTTAAGGCATGTGAGGCAAGTTACACTTTATAATAATTCAATTAGTCATGAAACTTTACAAGAAATAATATGTAAGATCAACAACATGTAACATTTAAAGTAACACCCACAATGCCTTATTATCAATTTTTATTACTTTCAAACTGTGACATTGACCGCTTCTTTATAAAGTAATGAAAATGTATTGAAAATGTTGACTTACAATCTGTATATTAATAACGGCTTGATGTATAAGACATTGTTTCAAGCGGTAAGAAACAACATCTGTTAAACTGATTTCTTTAAAAATATAATAACCAAATGAGTTTGTTTGAGCTAGTCTTAATAACTTACCCACACTCAGACATTGACATTGTTATTTTTTGTATAAATATAAAACATAAACCAGCGCTAGCTCAAATCGTAAATATATGTGCAGGTAAGTATTTGCATTAAAATCTGGTGAGTTTACCACAATTCATGTTAAGATCATCGACAAATTTAGGTAGACTCTGTAGACAAGTAATCAGATAAATATTTTACGTTTTAACAACGTTCGGATATACGCACAATATCCAATATGGACAAAGGGCGCTAGGTGCCTCCAGATAGTCCCGATGGTTGTTTTATATACACATCAAAAATTAACCCTTTTCAGGTCTAGTCTTATTTCACGATAAACTATTTACACGCACATTTCGTTACAATAAATTCATTACACTTTTTACAGTTTTTGTTTTCGTTAATTTCTTAATTCCATGCACCCGTCAGCAAGTCCAGAGAGCGGCGGAGGGCGGAGGGCGGAGGGCGCGGCGCGGGCGCGGCGTTACTTGTCGGCCAGCTCCTCGTCCTCGGGGCGCGACACGTACAGCGCGGGGTCGATGACCTTGGGGATGGGCTTAATCTCTGTGCCCAGCTCCTGCTCGATGCGGTGCAGCGCGAACCGGTCCTCGTACGTGATCAGGTTGATAGCAATGCCCAGGTGGCCGAAGCGGCCCGAGCGCCCGATGCGGTGCAAGTATGTCTCGGCCATGCGCGGGAAGTCGAAATTGATGACCACGTTCACGGCCTGCACGTCGATTCCTCTAGTGAATAAGTCGGAACACACCAGATTGCGGCACAGCCCAGCGCGAAAATCGTGAAACACGCGGTTGCGATGCGCTTGCGCCATGCGCGCGTGTATGTAGTAGCAGCAGTAACCGAGCTCTGTTATCTTCTTTGCCAGTAGCTCTACACGTTGAGTTGAATTACAGAATATAATAGACTGGTTTATTTGCAACTGTAACAGAACAAAAAATATGTTTGATATTATCTAGTCGTGCATATCAAAAATAATTTACTGTAATTTTTAGAGGGAGATAACCAAGCAAAAAGTAAACAAATGATGCATTATTTTCATAACAAAAATATGAAAAATGAGATAAAAAATATAAAATATGCAAGTTTGGACGAATTTTAGATAGCATGCTGAAATGCATACTATCATAATAACAAGAAAGAGCAATAAATTCTGCTGTAGATCGACAATATTGACCGTGGGATTAAGTCGGTAATTGTCAAACAAAACACATAATAAATAGTAAAAAGAAGCTGCTCGCACATTACGGTACTACTACTGTAATACTGTATTATAGCTTGATAAGTTTTTGCATCTTTCAGCTGCCCAAGTATAGATTTTTTCCATATTATAAGGTAATAGCCCTTCGATGTGTAGACTTATTACACATGCTGTATATTCCGAGTAATTCTATATTTTCAACTGTGATAACAATGCTGTAGTACATAGTAACTAATTAATCTGTGACTACTATTATGTCCATTATAGCTTGTGTGTTCATAAGTTTTGAGACGAATTTTTTTTTTCTTTCTTCATGGCATGGCGCACAGATTAGCGCATTTGGCAATATCACGCATTGATAAGTAAAATCGTCATGAAGCACGTTCGAAGTAAATTCGTTTTTTTTTCTTATCGTAAAACTCCTCCAGTAAAGTGATAGTAGGCTTTACTGAAGTTATAAAGGACTTCTTGGAAGAGCGCGAGAACTTCAGCTACACATGTTTATTTAGACCTACTACATTCTTTTCACTTATACAAAACGTTAAAACACAATATACTATCACTGTTGTACTTTTAAAACGCCCCGAAAATGTAAAAATAAAAAATCCAAATAAAATGACAACCTCACCTCCCGTTTCCCTGAGACGAATGTATACAATTTTATAAATTAAAAAGTAAAAACAATATTTTTTAAAAACAAACTTTCCTTAAAACGCACCAAAAAGAAAATAATTCGTCGTAAAGTACCCTGATGAGGAGACAATCCTAATTGCAGCATCATAGCGAAACTCATGTTTAACTATCGAAATAAAATCTTAATGCAGTTTCATATTTCTACTACAAAGCGACGAGTACCCTCGCGAGGAGACAATCCTGACTGCAGTATTGATTCTTTTCTATCATTTGTCATCAGTGTATTGTCATCGGAACCGAACAAGCTTGCAAAATTTCAGTCGTAAGTTAAGAGGAAGTTGTTCAAATTTGATGAAATGAACTAAACATACAAAAATACATGTGAAGTTAAATAAAAGCTCAATCAGTCAGTTTAAAACTATTACTTTTAAAAGTAGATTTTAATATGGTTCTCTCCATTAGTTACATGCATAACATATTATTTCAAAAGGAATAAAGAGATATTATTTTGTATTAAATCCTCATGCAAAGCCAGGACGGATTGCTTGTTGTCTATTACAGATCTTTTCATAACGCAGCAATGCTTTTAGCACATTTGAGTGTAGCATGTGCACAGAAACACGGGCCAGTATTGTTAGAGATACTAATGTTTCTGACTGGCGTATGTATGAACGCTTGCGCAATTAATATACAAACGTCAACATACACAGCGAAGTAACAGTATCGAAAGTACAGACCGCCTGTCTTTACGGTACGTGCTCGTGATGATAAATGTAAAACTTGTCTGTGGTGCCTAGTCTTTTATGGTATGGTTTACGTGAAACTTAAACTTTTCAGCTAGTGACACAACATGCGTAGAAAATCTAAAATTCCATGAATTTAATTTCAAAAATCCTCAAGAACAATACTTGAATTTAAAAATAGTTTTGTTATGAGGTATTTTTATACGCACATCAAAGTCTAAGCAACATCTGCTTTAAACCTTTTAATGATTTTTTTAATCAGTTTTTCGCATTTATATCCCTAACGCGGTAGCCAAGAGAGGACGGAGCGCCAAGCTTCACGGCCCTTACATACTTCTTTCGCCTACTAAAACCTCATCATTCCCCTCACATATTCGCCTAGGTATGCGAATGCTTTTGCCATTTCCGTCAGCTAACACTGGCTATTTGATCTTCATAAACCTTGCCATCTGCGTATATCTTCATTTCTTATTTTGTCCACGAGGGTGTACAGCACATTTTTCTGGGATATTGCATTTTTACCGAATTTAACTTACTTTCACTCGATTTCAGACATATACAGACTTCACACTACGCTACAATAAAGTTGGCACTAACACGGCATTATGTATGGCCATATTGGCTGAGTTAGATATATTCACACTGCCTACTATTGCGGCAAAAGCAGTGTTTACTTTATTGGCAGCTGCTACTCATCACTCCACATCCAACTTACATCTTCCATCCCTAGAAAACGCATTCACCAGATATACAATTTCATTTACTTGTTCTAAACATTTGCCATTTACACATATTTTACACTTCGTCTATACATTTTCTCTTTCAAACATCAGAAATTAGTTTTTTTGTTCACGTTCATATTCAATCCTTTCACTACACATTATTTTATGCTTGTGACTAGTGCTTCAACTTCTAGTAAAAGAAACACAGTATTTTATAAAAACAATTTTATAATTAAAAATTTATACTTAATTGCTTATTATATCATGTGCGCCTAATTGAACCAATTTATTTGATGAGAAAAAAAAATTAAGATGTGATTACTAATTCTTCCGTAAATAAAAATCAATAGAGTAAGACCTTCTTGGCTGCTTAAAACTTGTCGATAACGATTGTTCATGGAATTAATAACTTTATTTATCTGCTCTTACAGCAAATGGTCCTTTGCAGTTTTCATAGAATTTTAACAATTACTGCAGATCTGTTGTCGTCACTCTGTCCAAATATTTTATAACACGTCTTTGCCTGTCCTATACGTGTTCGATGGAATTAAGGTCCTTGCAATGTAAGGTCTGAATAAGGACTGTACAGGGCATAGCAATACCTGGATGTTTTCCTTGCTAACCACCCTTGAGTACTCTTAGCTGTATGAGAGTGAGCATTGTCATGCATTAATATGAAATTTGAAACAAGGCTGTGGCAACAGGCGAACATAAATTCTTAGAACATTCTCAATATAATTTTCAGCATTAATGTTAACATTTATAAAAACGAGCTCAGTGCGTCTATGTTTATTATTCTGGCTAAATGATCACAGTTGAGCCACTGTAAGGGTGCACTACCTGGACGCGCCTCGGTAGTTTCGCATTTCCAGCAGGATGCTGATAAGACTGATGTTAATAGATTAGTCGTCTCGTATCAGCACAAAATCCAAAATGAAATTCATCGTAAAATAAAATTTCTTCCCATTAATCCTGGGGTCCATGCTATGCGTTCCCTACACCATTTGTTTCGACGTGCGCGATTTCTGTGGCGGATAGTCGGGCGTTTAGTTGGGCGTCGTGCACGTAACCATACCCATGCAGCCTATTTCTCAGTTTAAGGGCTAACAACCACACCAATTGAGCTCTGTCGCCTTAAACTTATCTCATTATAATAATAATATATTAATGAATTAATATTAAATTAAAATAATAGAAAAATTACACTTCTATGTATAATACAAAATGCTAAAATGCTTCAGGTTGATTTCTTCCCACTAAAGCATCCCTATAGCTCTTTGCCGTCAAATGATGTTGTTCCATGACGTAAACTATACTTCAGAAGCTGATGATGATCTTAAAAAAAGTATTTAATTTGCCGTGGAAATGACAAAATTTTCTAAAAACTAAGATTTTTGTGAGTAAAAGGAAACCCGCTTTAAATTCAAACAAGACAATTTACTTTAAATTAAGAAAAAAAGACAAACATAGCATTTTCTTTCTTCAATACAGCCAGTATGTCCTTTCGAACAATAAAGTTATACACGGAAAAAGAAAAATATAACAAATTAATATTATAGTACTTTTCGTCAAACTTAATAGTGTTGCTTAGACTTTTTTGACATTTGTAATTTTTAGCTTTCTTCCGTCCAAAATCTTATACTTGTTAACTGACACATGTTTTGCGTCTTGACGAAGCATCTCCAGAAGATGATACCTCTTTGAGAGGCGATACACGTGTCGATTAAAGTTTACGATTTTGGACGGAAGGTAGCTAAAAATTCGTATTCACCTGAATCTATACAAGTTTTTAAATATATGTAGGTGTACTAAAAGTGAAAACACACGTTACTTGTCGTGATTAAACAAGTGTAACATCAGTAAAATCAATGAAAGAATAAAAACATCACACATACATAGAATTGTATAACAGTTCACACAACAGTATTAATAATAAATATAAAGATATTAAAAATCACCTTATTATATAATGAACATTTAATTATATAGTAAGCCAATTTACTAGAAAAGTTTACCAGTTTTTTCTCAAGTGTCTGATATTTTGTGTAAACTAATAATGAAAACTAATATTTTAGTTTTTTACACATTTCATAATTGAACTTTCGTTCGAATCCACTATCTTGTCGAAGCTATAGTCTGTTTTGAAACGTAATTATTTTAAAATCAATTCTTTATTCATCTAATATAGTTTTGATAGGAATATTTTTCTGGTCATAATACTGACAGACATTGTCATAGTTACCACCACTTCTATAAATCACATAAAACTAAATATTATGCTGCTAGACGTATTTTATTCCACCTAAGTTGTAACTACATTCTACAAAAACCTTTTAGTAGATAAAAAGCAAAGTTATTTCAATGAGCAATGTCCATCCAATATCTGCTGTGATGTTATGACATTAAAGTCTGTTTTATACTGACCTTTGAAAACAAGGTATTTAAACAGTGCACTTTCTGCCTCTCTTGGACAAACGCATAGTATTGAGTGACGCCCTTCAGTGTTAACTCTTCCATAAGGTTTATCTCATACGGTTCCCTCAAGTGTTTTTCCATAAACTGCTTCACACTTAAAGGGAAAGTGGCAGAGAACAGCAAGATCTGGCGTTCTAACGGTAATCTAGAACATACAAATAATAAGAATGACATAAATATTGGGTAATAAATTCGCATTCTATGATATGAATATCTCTGTCTGCCTCTATACGTCCTCTGTGTGTAATAGTAGAATATAAAATACGCAATGACTTCTATATATACTGAGCTAGACCCGCCCTGCTCAAAGAAACAAACATTTTTGTACAATACTCAAAATAAAACATGGACAATATTGCACACACAATTAAACGTTAAGTGAATGCTAAGTCCACACGCACGTACATGTTCGACGGTTTTGAGTTCGTTCAAGCAAAATTGAAAGTGTAGACCATCATGTATACATACACACAATAAATTTTAAGATATGACTGTCTATGTTTGATCTTACTCAAATGAACTCAAAACTTACGAGCATGTACATGCGTGTGGACTTGGCTTTATTTGTAAACAGTGTGTATGAAGACAAGAGTAAAAGAGAAAGCATAATGGCCACCGAAGACAGCATGTGAAATGACATTCCCCATATTCATTGTTCCTCAAATATTATGCTCCAAAAATATTTTATTACCAGTGAAATCAGAAATAAATTAATATTTTGTGGGAATAATTTAGTTCTCAGTATTTTTCTTGATTCCTACACACTGTACATAGTGGTGTCAGAAATAAAACATCTTTAAATATTAAGTAAATAAAATAAATTATTAAATTTTTTTTAAACAATATTACCGTGAAATAACCATGTCCAACATGCCCTTGAAATCCTGAGAAAGCAATTTGTCTGCTTCATCAAGGACCAGCATTCTGCATTGGTCCATTTTTGCTACTTCTTTATCCATGAGATCAATTATACGACCCGGCGTTGCAATTATCACTTGGACTAAAACAATTAACACACTAAACTTACTGAATGTTATAAATAGTTGTGTATAATAACTTAGACTGAAACTAAAAATATAAATAACTTGTATTTAAAAATTAGGAAAAAAAAAATATATATATAAATTATAACCATACCATTTTGATAAATACGCATTATATCATCTCGAAGGTTAGTGCCTCCTGTAGTAACCATCACACGTATATCTGTATGCTTCGCCAGTTCAATGCAAATCTGTGATGTTTGGAGTGCTAACTCCCTAGTCGGTACCACAATTAAAGCTTGTATAGCATCTTTTT
This sequence comes from Zeuzera pyrina, assembly GCA_907165235.1. Lineage (NCBI taxonomy): Eukaryota > Metazoa > Arthropoda > Insecta > Lepidoptera > Cossidae > Zeuzera > Zeuzera pyrina. The sequence continues at coordinate 16,410,416 of OU015625.1, read as the reverse complement.
TGGGATCAACCTACAATGAAAAAATTGTTGTTAGACTATGGCTAAATTTTGGAATAAATTGAAATATGCATTTTATTTTGATCAGATTATGGTTTATCACTTATGAACAAGTGAAGGGGAATCCAAATAAACTCATCATACCAAGTTTAGAAAACGGGATTAAATAATTAACTAACATCCCCATTTTACCCCCCTTACAAAATTGAATTTCAGAAAATCCCTTCTTCCCTCTATATAAGAACCTTATTGCGAAATTTCAAAATTAAAGATCGAGTGGCTGAGCACTGATATGTCAGTTAGTCAGTTTTCTTTTATAATATAGAAGATAACTAAAAATTATGAATTACGAAAAAATATTTTAATTTCGTTAAATATTAAATTAAATATAGAAGTTATTGAGTCTTTAAACTACAGTACTGAGAAAAGGATGTGAATAAAATAGTAGGGGGATGGCACCACAATACTGTAACATTGTATCCCTACTCTTTATTGCACCATGAAAAGTATATTCCATTTACAATATACAGTAATAACGGGTTAGTAAAAAAAAATAGTATCAAATATTCAAATAGAAAACAATACATTAAGGACACATATAGAAGTACAGAAATAATTGGTTAAAGGAAAGTTCAAATTATATACCAAAGGCTCCTTATGATATTTATAAAATGGAAAATTTGTACACTTAATCTAGATTTAAGCTGATCTGGAGATATTTAAGGATCTTTGTCAGATTTTTCATGGGAACAATTTAATTTTCATCATAATCATGGTACTACAAGCTGGCAGATTGTAACTCCATCTCCTCTAACATGTGGTGCTTCGCCATAAATAAAAGCAAAACAGTGCTATTGTTATTATTGAAAGTGCATTTATGTAATGTAATTTGGGTATTAATTTTCTTTATTGCTTACCATAAAAGTATTAATCAAGTATAAAATCATTCAAGTTTATTGTTAATTCTTGTAACTATGAAATTAAGTGAAACATGTTATGTTGTTCACTGCATAAGTATGTGAGCATTGTGAGCTAGGTATGGTTGCCCAACCGCACTTGAGTGGAACACAATGAAGCTTTCATCGTTATAATCATAATAGTTAACAAATGGCAACACTGTTATTTGAGGGTGTTGCCACTTTAATAATAACCTGGTATTTTGGAATGTCAAAAAATAAGTTGGTTGAGAAATACATAGCTAGCTAAAGCATGTCTTTTAATTATATCTCATCATACTATGTTTGCATCCATGTCTACATCGAAGAAGAAAGAATAGCTTTCACCTCAGAAGTAGTAGGATAGGGAAGAAACCACTACCCATTGTTAAGAAGCTGAACAACAAGACAACTAACGGTTCCAAGAAGAAGGATAACTCATAAAGCAGCTAAAGAAACATATCGGTGAAAGCTGTTCTTTCCTCTTGGATGTCGACATGGATGGAAACACAGGATGACGAGATATCATAAAAGGATGTGTTTTCGCTAGCTCATATATTTCTCGACTGACTTATTTTTTGACATTCAAAAATACTACATTATTATTAAAGTAGCAACACCCTCAAATAACAGTGTTGCCATTTGTTATATTATTATAACGATTAATCACAAATATTGACAATAGCTAACACAGTCTAGTACTACATTATATCAATGCTCTTGATATTAAAAAAATTACACTATTTACTATATCAAAATTTCAAATATCATCAATGAAGACATATTAACATATTTATGAAGAAATATGAATTTACATAAGAATATATATTAATCTTTTATAAGAAATATTTATGTAAATAATAATTGAGACATGAGCACTAAATAAGTTCTATAGCAATATCAAATAGCATTCAGCTATATTAAGAATACAAAAACATACACATTGCGTCATTACTGAATCAATTTAATTAATCTTTTTTGTCAATTTTAGTTTGCTCTTATTGGATTAAAATAGAAAAAACAAATTATACCTGTTCTAAGACTGGAATACAATAAGCGCCAGTTTTGCCGGTTCCATTTTTGGCTCTTGCAAGCACATCTTTACCACTAAGTGCAATAGGAATTGAAGCTTCTTGAATGGGTGAAGGCTTCTCCCACCCCTTTTCGAAAATGCCCATCAGCAATTCTCTCTTTAAACAAAACTCTTCAAACTCATTTCCTCTTGTATCTGTCACATCCTATTTCAAATAAAAAAATTCAGAAATTAATTAAAAAAAGATAAAATGACTAGTGTTAGCTGACAGACATTTCAAAAGCATTAGCACACCTCAATAATTGTGAGCAAAGAGAATGATAAGATTAAGGAAAGTATGTAAGGACCTTGGAATCAACACTATTAGAGATACAATGTGAGGATATGTATGTATGTATATAAGGACTATGACACTTGGTGCTCCATCTTCTGTTTACACTATTTACGATGCAGAGACATGTATGAATGTATGTAATAAAATAAATACTAACTAGATGTGGGTAAGATTTAGTACTTACACTAGTTTTTATTCTTCTGTCTTTTGGGGGTATTTTTAATTTTGATTTCCAACCGATGTCGTCGGGAGTTTTATCGACATCTCTGAGAAAAGAAAAAATAAGTTATTGTAGTGATATCGTCAAAGCATAGAATAACAAAGATAACAATAAGACCAACCCTTTATTCTGACTGCTCATACTATTTCCGACGTGATTACTTGAACTAATTCTATTTTCGGTCATCATTTTGCCAAATAAATCCCACTAGGGATGATTAAAAAATTATTAGAAACTTATAGTCACAAATGTTTATCCCAGTCCAACACTAAACAAATTTGTCTATACGTCACTTTAAAACACATATATGCTATTTTAGAACTTTTATCACGTTCACCAGCTTCGGTTTAGTCCAGAGATATCTGAAAAACGCATATTATCTATTATTCGACATTATGGCCTATATTTTAAACAGACGCGTACACAAGATACACATAAACGCATAAACCTACATTACACACAGACAATACACAAACCGAAAAAATAGTTTATTTTAAAATGGGACGTAACAAACAGTAGAAAAGAACTAACTTGATAATAATCATTGGACTAGACAATAATACGAATTAAAATAGATATCTGTTAATTAATAGTACAGGATTATTATGATAGAGAAAGATAAAATTGCAATTGGCGACAAGAACCAAAGCAAGAACTATCAATTCTAATATGGCCGCCCGAAAATTATCGACATTATGGATTTTTTAATTTTAAAATAATGCGCAAAGAAATTAAAACAAATAAAAAATGATGATAAAAATCTTACGTAGTCCTATAAATACACAAAAAATTAACATTACCTTGATAAAACTTTATAAAAGACGACGTTAATTAGAAATCGACGACGACATCACAAAGTAGCAATCCAAAGAGAAATTGCGTTTGTTTTTCTATTTCTCAAGCATTGGTGTTACCATTTAAAACAATCACCGAAACATATTACCATAGTGCACAAATAACATTTACTTCCGGTTAAAAATATTAAATGATAGATATAATATAATGATATAAAAATAAAATATAATATATATATTTTTTAATATTTTAAATTTATTTTTATTAGTTTTTAGAGAGTAAAGCTAGTACAGGAAAAAAGTTCTTTTTCTATTGACTTGAAACTTAGTACTCTTCGATCAAAATAACTAATTTTCAAAATAATTTCGGTATTTATTAATACCCTAAGGGTGTAAAATAGACGATGAATTAACTAATCGATTCATCATTGTCCAATCGAGATTACTGAAGCCAGGAACATGAAATTTGAGCTGTAGCTTCCTTTTATGGCGCAAAAAGTCAATATTAGTCTAGTAATTATAAACAGGGTGTCCCAGAAAGACCGTGTCACACTGAAACACAAGATAAATCGGGTATAAATCTATCAAATAAAATAAACATGAGCTTTATAAAAGTGTTTTTAAGATATTGACACTTTTTTGATTTTATTAAAAATCGCTACCTTCTGACAGATTTTATGCTACAACTGCAAAGATTAGTATTTTGACCTATTGTACTAGACAAGCGAATAACTTTTTTAGCGAAAAGTAATTTAAAAAGTAAAAAAATTGACAATTTTGTTCAACTTTTAGTATTTTCTCAACTGAATCATCAACTTCGAGTAGCTGCAGTAAAAAAAAATGTACTAAATCATAGTGGCAAATGACCTATAAAAGTAGATCATCTAATAACGTATCCTTTACGCATTAAGTTTGGTAGCCGGCGGGACCCATTAATTTTCTTTCAGTTTATAATTTGCAAATGGGACCCACCTGCTATCAAATTTAATGCGGGTATTTAACTTAGGCTTTCAGCTCATAATATAGTTTGTTAAACCGAAGTAGAGTTCAATTCAATTTTAGGTTATTTTTTAAATTTATTTTCTATTCTCAATCTTATTTCGGTCTTTTTAGTGCAATTTCTTTTTCTTTTTAAATTAGTTTTCGCTAAAAAAGTTATTCACTTGTGTAGTGCAATAAGTGTAGTCAAGATACTTTGTGAACAAAAAAAATTCGTCTGGAGTTAATCTGTCAATATCTTAAAAACTATGACACTTTTATAAAGGTCATGTTTATTTTATTTGATAGATTTATACCTGATCTATCTTATGTATATACATATAAAATTACTTTATTAATGTAAGCATATAAAAGTATTATTTTTCACATATTTCAATTTAATGACAATGTGCCACATATTTGTTTCCAAGTTAACTGTTATTATTTAAATACTTCTCACATACGACTTACATAAGTCATATTATCGTTTACTACTTTCTTATTATTATAATGTTAATCGATCCAATTCTAGGGGTTCATGAATCAACTCAACGAGTCGATTTGATTTTTTGGATTGATCTAAAAATCAATTCATTCATTCCTAAAATCGATTTTTGTTTAATGATTTTAAATCAACATCCCTGTTTGATGTTCTCGTTGATTTGATCAGTTTCGAATAGGTTTTGAGTACTAACATGTATAAATTACACTGGACAGGCTTCACGAAGCAAATGACAGCTAATTTAGTGTGCCAATCTGAAACGCTACTTGCGAAATGCAGTTCTCGAGAATTAAATTTTATATGGCTATGACTCGGATTAATAACTAAAGTGGCTATGAACAAATTTTGACGCATACTGCATTTTAGTTCCATGTACTCTCATATATGTCGACCATATGTCGACAGCGCCAAAATGGCTTGAATCAAATAGACACAAATGTAACTTGACTACCGCCAGTTTAGTGTCGTAATATTTATTATGAAAATGGTGGTAACTCAGAATAATAAATAAGGTAAATAAACATGGCAGTGCTTTTGAGCCATTGCGTAGAGGAAGTATTCGTAGAGTATGCAGGTCCGAGGCCACATAAAATAAAAAATATACTACAGATTTTTATATTGCTTTGCTTAAGTGTTGCTAGCCAATATTTATTAACTTGTGAGAAGTAGGTAATAATTGTGCCTGATCTTAAAAAAACACATTTTATAGGAATTCTGTGAAAGAGCATGACTTGAATTAACATTATTAACTTTCGACTGCGTCATTATGCAGGAACGTACTTCCCACACGGTAATAAATATTAGCTAGCAACATTAATAGCAAAGCCATATAGAAATCTGTAGCACATTTTTCCCTCATGTAGTCACAGATTTACTCTAGTATTACTCCCTCTACGGATTATAGCATAGATGAATCATAGATCCAGGGTTGCATTTCGTACTTTAAACGATAGTAGTATTTATAACACAATTCTATCCTTCGTACTATATACTATCAAGGAACTTTATACTACCCAGTTTTATGGATAGTACGCTAAAATACTGCCATTTTACTACCATCGCAATTTCTCACACAATTTAAAAGCAATCATGTCAGCACATGTACAGCCTGTTGAGAACAGAGTTATAGGATGTAATTACTAATGTCCATTACAGTCTGTGGTGTGATTTGTGTCCTCTTTGCATGTTTTCTGTTCTGTTACTCTGTGATGTGTGTTCTCTGTGATTCGTGTGTAAGAATCTTAAAATAAAATTAAAGAACTAAAATTGGAAGTAAAAACCTTTTATTTAGGCATATTAATATATAGCACAGCGCTTTCACCCCTTACAACACAGCCCACTTTACTCATCTGAAAATGGATGAACTTCAACACTGAAACAGATAGAAATTGGCATTTTATGGTATTTTAGAGTAGGTATATGTGAACGAGAGAGGGATGAATGCTGTAATGTCCCTGCAGGCAGGAGGCATTTGGGATAAGAGTAAAAGAGTAACACATGCTCGCCATAAACAGTACCCCGTTAAGGATTTCGACCATTTAACAAGATTACGTATTTCGAATAAAACATTTTTGTGTTCAAACTTCAATATTTTTTGTCATTTAAATAGAAATAATACTATCTTTTAAAAGAACAATGTTATAGTCCGTGAGATTTAATAGGTCGGATTTGACGTTTCTTAATTTTCATGCCGCTATGATTTTGTATCAACGTTCCTGATACCTAATACAAATTCAATTACGTAAATGCTGAATAAAAAAACGTTATTTATTTTGCCCACGACTGATCATTACACAAAACTACTAATTTTGATTTCTTTTAGTTAAAAACACAAATATTTCCTTTTACATCTTCAAAAGAATTTTCTAAATGGACGTTCTTACAATGTTATATCACGAGGCGTATTGCTCTAGTACTGATACCATTTGCAATCGTTTCGTTACCAGACGAAATCGATAATCGATTGAAATATCGTAATAATAGAATAATTTAAAATTAAGATCTCATTAAATTTTTTAAATAATTTTAGTTCTGTATTCTTTTTTTGATAAGTTCACTGACAGAAGCATGTAATCAATTATCAAAGGATGACTGCGCTAAGGTAGTGAGGAAAGAAAAAAAAGTTTTATTGAAAATAATTTTCAAGTTACATTACAGATTGTAGTACCTATTGTTGTTGTTTGTACAATTCTTCCTAGAGAGGGAAGGCAAAGGGATCTGTGCCCATACAACCGATGTCCTTAGTAACATACATATTTATTCTTCATATTATTTCATTGAAGTGTCGACATAATATTAATTCATATAAATTAATGTTTTTAGTTACTGACCGTAAAATAATATATTGTCTATCTATATTGTCAATCTTTCTAGTAGGATACGCTGATTCAAACTTAAGTCACCAAAAAAACTCAATAACTCAACTCAACAAACTCAACTACGAAATAAGCACTTATTTTCAAAATTCCACATATTACACAATGGAGCAGATATTTGAGACGTAACATTCCGTCATTTTAGATCGCAATATCTACTAGAAAAATTCGCAAATAGTTAAAATAAATGCCAACTGCTCTTCATAAACTCCCGCCAAAAACTCCTTGGAAAATCGAAATTGTCAAATGTGAAAAAACAAATTACACATTCTGTTTCACGCCTCAGATTCAGATCAAATAGTCTGACTTTTACGTATGCCTATTTTGTTAAAATGCAACATATTACATCATTTGAATATTATTACGTCTCATTGTTTCGTGTGTATATAAATCTCCGAAGATAGTTTGTAATATATTTGAAAGAAACAGGGAGAAAATAATTGAGGTAATTAAGTAATTACGTAAAGGTAGTGTCGTAATTTCAACACCTATGAAGGAACGTTAACAAATTCGTAATATTAGATGCGTTTGTAATGGTTACCATCTTAAAAGTTGAAAATCGTGTGCGAGGATATTGTTAGAAATGCATTTTAATTTTTTCCCGATTGTAATTTTTCATATCTTTTTTTATTTCGAAATAAGCAATAAATTACCTTTTTTTTGAGATATGACACATCATTATACAAAACAAATGATTTTTCGTTTAACAAACTAAACAAATATTTTCCACGGTATTTTCTCTTCAATTATTTTATGTCGTTTGGAAAAAATGGTAAGTGAATTGTCAAAATAAGTGCTTACTTAGTAGTGTGATGTTGAAATTTTTTTAGTGGCTAAGTCCACCTCAGTGAATCCTACTCGACAGACTGCCTCAATATATTTGTCGCCAAAAATACATACCTTAAAAATACATACATACCTAGATACATTTTGATGAAATGAAATATAGAATATGACATTTTTTTACTGAAGGCGTCGACGTTTATGGGCTTAATTCCTTTGCCTTTCTTTAGAGACAATTGTACAAAAAAAATGAAAAAGTAGTTTAGTGCACAGATTAAGTATTTGTAGTAAGCTACAGATGCGACAGTCACTTTGGCGTAATTGTTATGTAGTTCGTTTTGGCACTACTATCGCATACTGTTTTGACAAGCTTATTACGTACACGTACGTACTAATACTTTTTTATATATCTTTATGTAAGTATATCCTAGTGATTACGAAAAACCACCAACGCAGCGGTTTAGGGGATTATTTACATCAAACAACATAGGAGAATAGGCATTTCAAGATTCTCAACTCAAGCATGAAATCGAAGAAAACATAAGGTAAACCAAAACTCGAATCGAAATAGAATAGTAGCCAGTCTGAGTAGAGTCAGACTGACCCCACCACAGACAGCACACTGACAAGCAATTGACTTTTAAGGCGGCTAGTCAAGACGGCAGAAGCGATTACAGCGCCAATACAAATCGTTCGGAACTAAAACTGTCACAGGCCTGATTAAGTGGTAGTTAATATTATTCACACAGATCTATTTAGTAGTGTTTTTCTTGTTTGTGCTTTTTTTTGAGTGATGCTTGTTGCTAATGTTTGCTTAGTCTCCAAAGCAACTCCAAGAAAACTAAACACCACTAATTTGTTAACATTTTTATTATTGTATAGATAAGCACAAAAGAAATGTAAGTTCCCGTCAAAATATGTATCTCCTATATTACTTCAGTTTTCAGTCAATGTAATATAATCTTAGTCAAGCTAAGGTATAGATCAACTGCTTGTTTTGATACTTGATTATAGATATATTTTATCTAATTCTTGGTAGACAAAATGCCCACTAGCCATATATATGATGTTTTCGGTTGCAAATCAATCCAAAAGCAAAGTTTCGTTTTACAAAATCCTGTTTTTACCCAAAAACTAATTCTGACAGGTTATAAGTCAGGTGTAACTGGTCGCCTTTGACTTCGAATTCAAATTCAAATTATTTATTTGTCTGTGATTACGGGTGGCTCATTATATAGTTGTACAAATATTATAAATTAGTTCTCTGCAATCCGCCATTAGCGTACAGACAGAAAATAAAAACAAGAAATCATGCACAATCAATGTAAAATAAATCACAAGAACTACAATAATACAACGATACAAATCATTTTACCAACAATGAAAAAGTGAATTCCAGTAAATAATTCAATGTCATAACACAAAAATATAAAAAACAGATTCAATGTAGAGAGAAAAGTGATTGAATATATGTAAAATGTCAAAATTTGAAAATATTGTCAAATGTATTTCAAATAATCAGTTGTAATTGTAATATCTATTTAATATAATCCTTAAATTATGTCAAAAATTCTTGTATTGAATAATATGTCTTTTCATTTAAATAATCATTAATTTTCTTTTTAAATATTAATATGTCAGTGTATTGGGTTATTGTTGTGGGTAGTTTGTTATAAATTTTACTGCCCAGATGTTATGTTTTGTTTAATTAACGTTGTGTAGCTTAAATTTTATGTATCGAATTGTTTTAAGTAACATATGTTTGGTATTCCTAACGGGGTAGTCGGAGAAGACGGAACGCCAAGCGTCGCGGTTCTTACTTTTTTCGCTTCCTCAAATATCATTCTCCTCACACATTTTTGTCTAAGTATGTCTGACTAGCCCGTTAGGGATACAGCATGAAGATATGTATGTATGTATGATTTGTTTTGCAGGACTGAATATTGGAAGTCACAGGCTCGTAAATATTGTGAATTTTGCAAGTGTTGGTTTGCTGACAACAAAGTCGTAAGTCACTATTTTTCAATTTTTCTTTGAATTGTTTATGTGTTATAAATTAACACTAATAATGTTTTCAGTCTGTATCTTTTCATGAAAATGGGAAAAAACATAAAGAAAATGTACAAAAACATATTTCCCAACTCAGCAAAAAGAGTGCCAAAGATCATAAACAAAAGGAAAAAATGGATGATGATATCAAGAAAATGGAACAAGCAGCAATGACTGCTTATCTGAAAGATGTCCAAAATAATGCAGATCTTACTTCTCAAGTAAGGTTACTTAAATTAACAACTAAAAGTAATACATGTATTTTGAATGGAATTAACCTTTGTATAATATTGTTTCCAGAGTATCAATGAAATTTTGGGTCAAAATGGTAATAAAAGTAGTTCTGTTAATGTAAATAGTCCTATAAAATCAAGGTCAAAGTTTCCTCCAGTATGGCAAGAAGTTAGAGGTGATGATGGAAACTCTTACTATTGGAATACAGAAACAAATGGTACTTACATAATCATCATACTAATTATAAAACTTATACTCAACTGAATTTTCCAATAATATTATAATAAATTTTCCAACTAAATATATGCAATAAAATCTACCAATTTAGGTCTAGGCAATCACACGACACTCTAGTCTGATGTTAAGAGAAATTAATGTTTTTAGAATTTTAATATCTATCTAGTGGCTAATAAAAAATATTCTCATGCGTGATGATTGCAAAGCCCAAAATGTACAAGTTTTAAATATAATGAAATTATGTCATTTATCACCAGTGGTCTTAAAATATTATTAATAATAATAATACTACAGATTAATTATTATTATTATATTATTTTTTATTTAACCTGTAATTACAGAATCAGCTTTACATAATCTCACAATCGGGTTAGGTAGTGCTCTAGAGAACAAGGAATTTGCTCTGGCATACTTCTTTAATGTAGAAGGAGCTTTTAACAGAGCAAACTTTAAAGCAACAAAAAAAGAGTTTGGATGAGAAAGCATTTTATTTATTTCATTTAACAATTTGTTGCATACAGCAACATATAAAAAGAAAGATACATACAGAAAAAAGAGCAAAAGGTACCACTTATTTCTATTAATTTCTCCCAGCGAACCCGCGAGTGAGACATGTTATAAAAAGAAGGAGAGCTAGACACTGCGTGTATTACAATATTATATATTATAAACCAAAAACATGAGAAGCGAAAGAGGTATGTAAGGACCGCGACGCTTGGTGCTCCGTCCTCTCTGACTAGCCCGTTGGGGATACAGCGTGAAGATACAATAACTATATACATGATAATTAACTCAAGTGAAAATGTTTTGAATTAACCCTTCATATAATGCTCTTTAACCACTCGTTTAAAATCTACTAGCGATTGACTCTCCCGAACGCAGGGTGGAAGATCATTCCATAGTTTAACGGCAAGTACAATGAAGGAATGAGAATAAAAGTTTGTAGAATGGGAAGGTGGTTGAAGAGGAGTAGATAATTGAGTAGGACTTGAAGTTCCAGGTAAAAGTAAAAGAAAATGCTCCTTAAAATAAGATGGCGATGATGAAGAATGCAAAATAATATATAGTAAAGAAAGAATATGCATATTCCTACGTAAACAGATTGGGAAGCCACTTTAAACACGTCCTAAATTCGGAGATATGGTCGAATTTATGTAAACCAAAAATAAAATGAATAGATGAGTTTTGAAGTCTCTCTAACTTGTTCACCTTCTTCTTTCTTCTGTAGCATCGACGAAACAAACGTCAACATAGTCGACGATAGACATGGTTAAAGTTTGAACTTGAATATATTTTGCTACACAAAGGCAAAAAGTACTGGAGACATTTAAGGGAATGAAATGTGTAATGTACTTTTTTACTAATGTCATTAATATATGGGCCCACGATAGATTTTTGTTAAAAGCGACACCTAAATTTTTAACTAAATTTACAAAATGAATAGTAGTACCATCATAGTCATTTGGTGTAGAGAGGAGTAATCAATTAAATTGTACATACCTACTGCCAATTATAATGGCTTGAGACTTATTGTGATTAACCAAAAGTCTATGAGTAGTTGGAGATCCCTATTAAACTCAGCAACACTCATATCCACAACTGCTACAGAAAAATAACTGCAAGTCGTCTGCATAGAGATGAAAATTATAAGATAAAACTTTAGTTATAGTATGAATAAAAACAGAACATAAAACGAGAGAAAGCACACCACCCTGAGGTACGCCCGCAGCAAGTTCACACACTGCGAACGACCACGAAGATAGGATTCAAACCAGGAAGAGGTTGAAGGAGAGACATGTAGACAACGAAAGATACCAAGGAGAATGAGAATAGTGAGATGTTTATTTTCTAGCGCAAATCGGATATCATCAGTAACTTTGAGCAGTGCAGTGATTGCACTATGACCAGGTCAAAAGCCAGGCTGAGAGGATTGAGTAAATTGTTAGAAGTGAGATAAGACGCTAATTGTTGATGAACGATGTGCACCAAAACTTTGGATAGAAAAGGTAAGAGAGAAATCTGTAAATGGAACTGTAATGGGGATGTAGGATTCGAAATTTTATAAAGAGGTAAAACGTGGCCTTTTTTCCAAATAGATTGGAAAAGTGAGAGAAAGTAAAGAATGATTAAAAATGTGAGTTGTAACAGGTAAAAGAGTTTTAATCATTCGTGAGCATGTCTGATCAAATCCTACAGCTGAGGAAGTAATAGATAGGATGTGGTCGTTGACACCATCTTCAGTCACAGTATTAAGTGTAAATTGAGAAAAGGAAACGAGAGAGGGGTAGCTATTGGAGAGTTCTATTTTTAACAAATTTGTCAAGAAATACAGGTTGTTTAGAAAAGTGAGAATTAAAAGGATTAAAATTGAAAGTATACGAAGATAAAGTAGAAGAAGTAGAATTGACAAGTAGAAGAAAGAGAATTGACAAACAAAATTGCCTTAAGCGAGAGCAAAAGCAAAGAAGATAAAATGGCAGGTCTAGAAATAGAATCAACTAATTAAAGCAACAATGAATTTTACCTCATTTAGTAAGAAAACTTTCCATTGTTTTAAATATTAAATACTTTTTGTAATCGAGATTGTTTAATTTAATTGTTATAGTTTATTATTATAATTCTAGTGATGCTTTCTTTACACACCGTACCAGAGTCGTCACACCGGTGATGTGACGTCATCGACGTCGGGTGCAGAGATATTGTGACCTGGTTAATTACTTTTGTAAACAGGACGAAAAGTCTGAATATGCGACCAATCCTCTAAGAACGTGAATTAAAGCCTGTGAAAGAAATTCAATATTAGGCATAAAACTTTACCATAATTCACAAGGCATGTCAAGAAGTTAAGTAATAAAGCAACAGTGGTACTATACCAATGTCGCAAGGCTATAGACAAGAAATGGTGCCTAAAACCAAAAATTGTACACTCGATTTATATGGCTATCATAAAACCTAGAATCACATATTAAGCTGTAGTCTGCTGCACAGAACAACAAAGGCGATAAAAACAGTTAGGCAAGGTAAACATGCTTTATTATAACAGGAGCAATGAGATCCACTCATAATGCTGCTCTGGAGGTACTCAACCTCAATCTCTTGCATATAGAACCAAAGAAGAAAGCCATAGAACAATGGTATAGAATGAAATGTTGTGGAGAGTGGAAATGCAGACCACATGACAAAAGACATGTAAATATAGGAACAAGTCCAGAAGGTAAGCTAAGGATGCTTTTATATATAATAATGACCTGATTATAAGAAAGGATTTTTACTAAAAAATATAGGACCTAAAGAGGATAGGGAAATAAAAATAGATTAATAATTAATAATCTTGAGCGGAGAATAGCTAAAGATTTTGGGAATTTATCACAAACTACCATATGTTACACAGATGACTCCAGAAGAATTTCAATGAAATTGACATGACCTGTGATATATATCCCATCCTGGAAAAATGATGCATTCAAGCCATTAGGAACGCTCGCATGTGTATTTCAGGCGAATATATATACAATAATGGAATGTGCAATCGTGCGAATGGAGTCTTTAGATAAAGAAGATATAATAATCTTGAGCTAAGCAACCTCAAATTCCTAGCCAAGCTGAGTTAGGAAATGTAAAGAAATGCTAAACAAATGTAAAATATTGCCTGCCCTTATACATATAATGAGATCTAAACCATATCTACCGATATTCACTGAGGTGACCTTAGGTGTCATAATAGATGAAGAAACAAATGAGGAGAGGAGAAACACCAACATGTGCAAGCAAACCAAGATGTACTTTGAAGGAGACTTGGCAAAATTTTACTAGATTGTTTTTGTTTGTATCTTTTACTTTTTGTGGGCAATTATTCTTTTCTGGTTCTATTCTTGCTTGATGACTGCAGATTTCTGTAAAGCCGACTTTCTATCGTTGTTTGTCCTTGTTTGGCGTTTATTTAATTGTGATTTGTTGTGCACACTAGATGAAAACGTAGTCATAAAATTACAGGTGTATTCGAAAAATTAAAACGACAGACAGACTGTCGGCCCGTTTCTCAGTTTCCCGTAATGCTCACCCATGTGCGCCCACGCATATACAAGCACAGGTTACTTGTTTTTGCTAAGCTTTTGTTTATTTTACAATGCTAAAGTATAAAAATGTTTATTATTAAAACTAAGTTTAATTTATGTAACAGGCTGGACGTAGGCTATCATAACACAGCCGAAATAGAAGTTGGCTTGCTTGATCTTCAAGCAATTGGGCTTGCATTTGTGAGATACAGCAAGTTTAAAAGTACCTCCAGTTGTTTCTAGAAAAGGGTTCCTGGTGGTTGCCGTTTGCTCAAAGTCAAAGTCAAATCAATTTATTCAAGTAAACCCATTTACAAGGTATTTTTGAACGTCTCTATCAAGCACTATCAAGCAAAATATTGTTTAAAGGGGAACATCTTATTCAAACCAATTTTTATTAAGTATTATTTAAGTTCTACTACCTTAAATTGTTTCAGAATTTTTAAGACTTGAAGAACTATCTAAATTACCCACATAGTGCCATTCTTGTTTTCTTTTTTTTTTTAAATTTCACTACACTAGTAATATGAAGGTAGATTGTTCGTAGAAAACATCTACCTTCCTCATCTGTATAGTGCCATTAGTCTCCGAGTAAAATGACTGTGACATATAGACAGACAGACGGGCAGGACGAAATTATAAGGGTTCAGTTTTTTGGCTACGGAACCTTAAAAATGTAAATGAGATCCAAAGTTAAAAACTAATTCTTTTTATTTATTTGTAAAGTGTTATGGGTACATAACTATTTAATGTTTACTTGTTATTTTAAAAATTCATTGTTTGTGTGAAATAAATGAATAAAATTTATTCTCCAAAAGCTTGCAATCACATAATATAAGAAAACTGGAATTTTTTCATCATAAATCATACATTTTTCTCAGCCTAAATAATTTTTAAACATACTAATGTAAAGCTTTGTTTCAGAAACCACTTGGGATGCACCTGATGAGTACTTATCTGTAGCTGAACAAGAGAAACAAAAACTTGAAGAAGAAGAGTCGAAAAAGAGGAAGCAAAAACTAAAGTAAAATTTCATACGTATTCTTGCAATTTTTTTAACCGACGAAAACTAGTTTTAACTGAAATCGAAACTTAAAACGAATTTCGTCTTTTAAACAGGTTCATGTATTGTACCCTAAAACCTATTGTTTTTTCGAAAAAACTTAGCATAGTTATACATTTTTTAAAACGTCGTGTTCGAGACGTCGACGTCGAGAGCTTTCATTTGATATTCCACATAATGACTTAAAAATATATATTTTTTATTTTCTATTTTAGGGGTGGCTTGCACCAACAATTTAAACTCGATTTAAGGTACTGCCATCTCGCTCGCACCAAATATTTTTCTACCAAGTGATGCAAGCGAGATGTCATTTCTTTACATCGAGTTTAAAAGTTGGTGCAAGCCACCTTAGGTCTCAAAAGTGAAAACTCAACTTTTGTAGTTTATGTCTGTCTTTGGGCCAATACTTAGTATAAATTTTCCAAACAGCTGTTTACTTCTAATAATCTGGGAAAAGCGATTGCGAGAGACAAATAGAAATACACCAAAAGGATTCCATAAGTGCTTCCTTTTTCCAATTTTGGAACGCAGCGCTAAAGAATAAGAATTAAATCAGATTTTTACTAATACATGTCTGGCATGTCATTATCAAAAACCATTGTATGTATTATGTCATAAGTTAAAACTTGAATAGTCCCCATTCTTTTATGCGCGAAAAAAGACATCTGACAACTCAATCACCGGCCGGCGAAGCTGACGAAGTCGTACAGAACCGAGCAGTCGAACATGATCCGATAATTCACGAACACAAGTTACCATTAAGCCGAAGTTCGGCCAATATTGAAAAATCTAGATTCGAACGTTTATTGATCTTCGTCATATGGAATTCAGTGAAGAGACCTAAGTTGTAATATTCAAAGATTACCATATATTTACAAACGAATGTTCATTAATTTATTGCTTAAATACGTAACAATGTTATATTTACATTCATGGTCATACTGTAATTACTAATTCGTTATAAAATCAGCATAAAAGAAATTAGACAATAGGTACAATGTATTCAGTATTTCTAGGATTTCGTAACAAAAATGGCAGAAATTGAAGCATTTATAAAAAATGTAAACCGTTATAGTTTCGTTGTCTGTCTGGTCCATTTGTTTGTCTGTATGTCACAGCCTATTTATTCCGTCAGATATCTTTACACTTAACTAAATTTTCGCACAAACGTAAATAGGTAATCCAAAACCAGAATTAGAAACAAAAAATGAAACATTGTGTACCTATTTCCTATTTATTTTTATACAATTCACTGTCCAAAATTTTAACGGAATCTTAAGTTCATGCTTGTCGGACACGCCGGCTGGTTTTTAGTATTTTGTTTAAAAATTTGGAAAAAAGAACACTTGGCAATTAGTTACCCACGGCACTGGCGCAAGGACACCGTAAAATATGTATATCAGAAACTCATAATTTTGTATAATGACTTAATTCAAGACTTCAAAACGCGTCATAACTTATAAAAACAACAGTATGTATTCACTGTTTAGTACAATAGTGTTATTCAGCTTTGAACTTTGATATAAAAAATTATATTTTCTTGTCAAAAGAAAACGTGATATTTTTTGTACCTAAACATGTAAGGAAACAACAAGCAAGTAAAAGTAATGCTTTCCAGAAACTTCAAAACTTGCTTACTGTGGGTAAACATTTAATTCAACTAAACTTTTTTAGGAAAGAAAAGCAAAAGGAAGCCGTTAAAGAAGTGAAGGCTTATATGGCACGAGAACAAATGAAAGAATTAGCTGTAAATAAAAACCATACGTCATTGTCGAAGAATGAAACAAATATAAGACCGGCCTCACGTGCATCTGCTCCCTACGGCTCTTGGACACCAGTTTCTAATGAGTATGTATGATTAAAGCGTTTAAAATATTGATAACACTTTATTTATTTTTATGAGTAAGAACATTCTTACCGTTACAAGTGTTTTTATGTAGGTATTTCGCGTTTTTCTGTTGTCCAGAACTGCTGATTTTTTTATAATTGTGTAGAAAATTTGATCCAAGTACTTACTTTACATTATGTGTTTAGTTTCATTAAAAGTAATTGCAGTCGGGTAATCCATCATACCTTTTTGTACTCGTAGTACTCGCCAATCTCTAATATACTGTAATATAAAAGGGGTTAATTGTTATAAGAAGTTTAGTCTTTGGGACATTCGCCATATTAGATTTATAATGATATCACATATCCTGTGTTACAAGTGCTACGAAATGGACTGTGAAGATTCTAATAGAGTTCCAATTTTCCTTTAGTCATCTGAGACCCTCTTACATGACTAATATATCCGCATTAGTCCAATTGAGTTAGTTTTTTCGATACCAGAATTCGGACATCCATATAAAACAATTTTTTGTTTGATTAATATAGTACCACAAATTGACCCATATTTCAAAACAAATAGGTGTCAAGAAGATGCTAAAAAAAGCTAAAAGCTAAGCGCATGCGTCGAAAGCTAGAGTTCTCAATCAACGGCGCAAACAGTAGTAGCACAGATTAATTAGTACTAGCGTAAAGTAGTAGGAACGACTTCATAAATACTCCAAAAAAATTATAATTAAGTAATTTTTGTTTAGTTGTATTTATAATTGCATAACATTAACATTTATCTGACTGGCCCGTTGGCGCAGTGGCATATGCATCTACTTTCCAAGCTAGGGTCCCGGGTTCGATCCCCGATCAGGTCAATTTAGGAAACGAACTTTTCTAAATTGGCTTGGAGTCTGGGTGTTACTGGGAACTCCCCCAGGGTTCGTTGTGTGGTACCCATAGTACAAGCTTACTGCTTAGTTTGGGGTCACACAATCTGTGTAATTGTCTGGAGTATTATTATTATATTATTATTATTTATTCTTAAATAAAAAATGTAGTTGCCTCTTTTTTATAGGTTTTATAAAGGTTTTATTTTTCTTAAATACTAGATTTTTTATTTAAGAGTAAATGTTTTGTAATGTTATGTAAATTTAAATACAACTAAACAAAAATTTCTTGATTATAATTTTTTTGGAGTATTTATGAAGTTGTTCCTACTACTGTTTGCGCCATTAGGTGGATCCGCTTTTGATTGGCTTAGCCTTTAGGCGTTAACATTGTATGTTATTTGAATTAATGAACAAGAAATACCTGTTATAACTTTTAACTTCTTAACCTCTTGATTTTTTACTATATAGCATCTAGGCTTCTAGGCATCTATATCGTATCGGCATAACAATGTACCGTTAAATCTATACATAATTTTAGGAATTGCGTATTGTAATATTTTATCATTTTATGATATGTAGTTTTTTAAAGATTCCAATGGTATGTTATAAACTATACAGGTCAGTAGAAAAGGTTAACCTCCAGCTACCAAAGCTTGAAAAGGAAGTGCCGCCACCACCAGTCGTAATGGAGCCAGAAGTTGTCCAGTTTAAGGAGAAACGCATTGAATCCCTCGGGGATGAGCTCGTGGAATTCAAGAAACGTAAACTAAACAACGCTAGACGAAATATGCGTCAGAAGTTGGACGAAGACTAATAAAAAATGTAATGGGTTAAAAATATACATAATATTGTAAATTGTAATTTACTGTAAATACTTAAATAAAACTTTTTGTAGAAAGAATTAACGTTACAATATTGCAATATTCATTTCACCTGACACTTATTTCACTACATCTTTTGATCTTAAAGTGTAATAATGATTTTATCAGATGACGTTTTAAAAAGTTCATCAACGATTCTGCAGCGACAATGGTCGCGACATATGAATCGGAAAGTACAGTGTTCTTATTGGTTGTTACCTGTGTTTTTGGGGACAGCGTATTTGAATAGTTGAGACTTGAGATCGAAAGTTATAGTGAGTTCATCGCGATCACTGGCCTTTTATATTTCATTTCTAGTACTAATAATAATTTACTACTTAGGTACTAGTTACTACCTACTTACTATTTATGTACTGCAGACAAACAAAATCTGTTAAATCAACGAATTCGAAATGTTAAATAAAAAAAGCGTATTACAAGACACCAGCGACTTCCTTCTATGAATTACTGAAACTTCATAAATCACGATAGCTATTAAACTTCATTTAAAACTTTACTTGGGGTGGAAAGAGCTCTATGCACAATAAAAATCACACCTTGACCTCGACTCCACTTTTTTTTATAAGGTTTACTTAAAGGGCAAAGTAGATTGCTAACTAGAGTTGCTGATGGTTCGCAGTGGCGAGTATTGTCACTTGTCTTTATCATGAACCTTCAATTCTTCAACTGAAAATAAATTGAATATACTTAATACATATTTTTAAATATTTTTGATGGGCTTTGCACGGTAACTTAATTACGAAACGTAAATATTTAGGTATTTACTTATGTATACTAAATGCAAATGTGTAGATAAATATATAACATTTAAATATATGTAAATGTGTAAAATGTAAATACTATATATACTTTATACTAAGGTTTATATGTATAAACCTTCTTTAAATAGGTATTCTATATGATATTCTCATTAAAATCAACGTAAAAATTAAGAAGTTAGACGCGAATACACAGACAAACTTGGATTGCGATTTGTTTTGCACTATTTAGATTAGAAATTAAAAGGTTACAAGAAGTTATGTTTGTAGAATTTCAAGATAATATAACGCCTTATTTTCTAGATGACCGAATGACAGCACCCCAGCATCCAAATCCCTCACCCCGTAAACTCGAATTTAAATTCAGGTTTGACATCCGTGAATTTTAAGCTTTGCGGTCCATGTACAAGAAATAAAATGTACGGTTGCCTTTTTTAATGCCAGATTTTACTAATTAAAAGAGATGAACAGTAGGTATTGCTATGCGATAAGAACTATATTACCATCAACTGTTCGTGGAATATGAAAAAAATACTGATGCTCTTATCAGTCTTATTCTTTCATAGATCAATACCACTACTTACCCTCGTTATAAAGATGGTGTAATGATCTAATGTTATATGTCCTATTAAGCTCAGACCAAATCTGAGCTATTAAATAACTAGGAACCGAAAAACGCTAGTCATAACACTGGAAGTTCTCAATTATATTTATACATACCTAAGTATGTAGTGTTTCAGTGAAGCTTCAACAAACGCATAAATAAAAATTCCAAAATGTTTTGAAATTAGAGAAGCCTCAAATCCAAGCTTAAATCTCATCGCAGTTATCAAACATTTTTTTCAATGTACACACGTTTCTTTTAGGTACTGTTTTCATAATTTAAAGAAAGTTCAGACATATAATTTTGATAAATATTAAATATCGGTTCCTATTCTGAGTTAGGATCAAATATTTACTTAGTGCTTTTCTGTTTGTAGTTAGGCATAATTTTCCCTACCTAAATTAATAAACGCCTGCAGACTAATAAATCACGAGAAAAATAACTGAAACCTTTTGTATACATTCTAATTACTCACCTTTTATAAGACTTCATGCCAATAAATATTAACGAAGAGGGTTACATTAAAGTGTATGAAACACAATAACATCTTAGCACATTTAAAACGCCTGCCTACTAAATAATTTAAAAATATACCGTCCGTTTCGAATATTATATACTACTAAGTTATTATTTACTGTAATTAAGAAAATATAAATAGATACCTACTTATTAGTAAATGATAAATATATTATATCTATATATTTTTACAAGTAGTAAATGTTAGAAATCACGTATGTTGAATTTTATTCCAAAAATATGCGATAGAGAGATACCCTCGATGGAGATGTAGTTACATAGTAACTACATCTCTATCGAGGGTGGGCAGCCATAGCATGAAATAAAGTATCGTACTATAATAGCGTCTATGAGTATATCTTATTACTGTTATAACATAATATAAATATGTTAATATATAATAAATATATTAATATATAGTATAACTATATGTAACAACTAGCTGTGCCTACGACATGTAGGCCTTAGAACCTTTTTTTACTATTTACGTAAATAATGGCAACTACGCGTAGATAGTTTTGGCCAACGAAATGTTTAGATAAAACACAGCACGGTATGTTAGAATTATCTATCAATGTCGGTTTGTACTTCATATCATAAAGTTAGTAGGTATGTTACATTAGTATAGGTGCTATGTTTATGGTTTGTACACACATCAAAAAATTAAGCAACATCTGCAAAGAATTTTTTAACGATTTTTTATATCAACGTTTTTTTTTTTGTTTACTAAATACATATCTTCACATATCCCTAACGGGGTAGTCAGAGAGGACGAAGCGCCAAGCGTCGCGGTTTTTACATACTTCTTTCGCTTCCTCAAATCTCATCATTCTCCTCACACATTTTCGTCTAGGTTGCGAGTACTTTTGACATTTCCGTCAGCTAACGCTGGCTATTTGATTTTCAAAGTCAGTCTTGGTCTTTCTGTACTTATTTTACCACTTGCTTTCGCTCTGTAGATATTCTTCGTTAGTCCTTCACCACTCATTCTTTCTATGTGCCCGAACCAACTAAGCATTCCTTGAACACTGTCGTGCAACCCTGTCATACTGCGTATTTCTTCATTGCTTATCTTGTCCGCAAGGGTGACACCGCACAAATTTGTAAGAGATCGCATTTCTACTGCATTTATCATACTTTCACTCGATATCGGGCATATCCAAGCCTCACTACCGTATAATAAAGTTGGCACCAACACCGCATTGTGGATTGCCATTTTGACAGTGTTAGATATATTCACACTGTCTACTAATGCGGACAGAGCACTGTTCACTTTATTGCCAGCTGCTACCTGTCTCTCCACATCTAACTCACATCTTCCATCCTTCGAAAACACACTCCCCAGATATACAATTTCATTCTCTTGTTCTAGACATTTTCCATTTACCCAAATCTCACATTTCGTTTGTACCGCTTCCCTTTCAAACACCAGAACCTTAGTTTTGTTCACATTCATATTCAATCCTTACACTTCACATTCTTCTTTCATGTACGTGACTAGTGTCTGCAGCTCTGCTTCTGATGGTGCTATAGGCACGGCATCGTCAGCTTACAATAGGCAGTTTACCACTGCGTCAACACATATCATACCACTCATAATGTCTGGAGGCAACTGTCCAAATACAGCATGAATAGCCAGGCAGACATCACGCAGCCCTGCCTGACGCCTGAACAAACTTCGAACCAGGACGACATGTCACCATCTACTACTAAAAGGTCTGCTGGAAGAAATTTCATGATGAAATAAGCAGTACTTTTGTATATAAATTTCTATATAAATGTGTGTGTATGTACATAAATAATTAAATAAATAAATAATAACTTTATTACCTTTTTTATTGAGACAGTATTTTTATCAAGAAAATTTTATAAAAAAACTACTGTATTACATGTACGCCTACACTGTACCAATTATGAACCAATTTACTTGATGACAAAAGAAAATTAAATCGCAATCACAAATTCTTCCGTAAATGAAAATCAATAGAAAATATAATCTCCTCGGCTGTTTAAAATCTGTCTCGAATTTAGGTATTGGCGCGCTCGGACACTCATGTATGCGTGCGATTTTCGTATCTTTATTGTAGTGTGAGTAACGAAGCGACTACAGTATAAAATATAATTTTAATACTTTTCCGAATCAAAAGTTTCGATTTTTGTTATTAAATTTTTTCTTTTTAAATATATACATAATATTTGTAATTAGTATTATAAAGTACTCTCGACGCGTTAAATGATCACTAGTTAAGTAGTCATGATTAGGTATAATTATCTTTTACTAATCAAAACTCCAGTTCGCATCCTTTACTAATTAAAAATAACTTTGCACCGTTGTAATAGTGATGATATGCAGTTTATTAAGTAAGTGAGACTTCAGTTCTTCAAACAGAAATTCTTATAGAAATTCAATGTTACTTTCTTAGCTTTGAAGAAATAAACATACAAACACACACAACAATTCTATAAATATTTATTTTGGAATCAGAAAATCCTAAAATGCTTAGTTCAATCATTTTTAAAAATGTTTTATAATTATAATAAAATGTAGATAGATGTTTTTGTTATGCTTATGTATGTATCGGAAAGGATCACGATAAAACATACCTAATGTGCAACCTGACTCTAAGAGATTCAATTATAAAAACTGCCTTTAAATTCTTTCAGTATTTATTGAAATTGAAATGCAATGCTTGAAATGCTTAAGTAGATATACATTCAGTGAAGAAAGTATCGGGAATGGATGATTTGTTTATGGTTCCAAATTCAATTTTTTGTTTTTTTTTTTATTGTTGTTAGATTGGCACAACTGTTTTCCATTTTGGCGTGGAGTTTGAGTTGCATATGTTATTTAGAGTAAATACAGTGCTGCTTTTAGTTATATCATTCTAGTGTATATTGCGAATTTCATAATGGACAAAAACATCGAACAAAGAGTTTGTCTTAAATTTAGCATCGCCAATGGAATTTCGTATTCGGAGTCACTGAAAATGTTACAGAAGGCTTACGGTGAATCGACTTTATCAAAAACACGTGCTTATGAGTGGTACAAAGCGTTCAAAAGCGGTCGAGATGTGATGGAAGATTTGCCTCGCTCTGGTAGGCCATTAGCAACTGAAGTTAACATCGCAAAAGTGAAGGAAATAGTGACTGAAAATGCTCTTTCAGGTTTGATAGAGATAACCGCCGAACTTTCTGTGTCTCACGAGTCGATCCGTGCCATTTTAAATAATCACTTGAGTATGAAACATGTTGCCGCTCGGCTAGTCCCAAAAGACCTGAATTTTCTCCAAAAACTCAATCGCATAGGAGTCGCTGAGGACAGTGCTGAGGACATGCTAGAACGAGTCAATTCCGATCCAACATTCATGAAACTCATTGTTACTGGTGACGAGACGTGGGTTTACAAGCTTGACATGCAAACTAGTCAACAAGCTTCAAAGTGGCGCCTTCCAACTGAACTGAAACCGAAAAAACCACGCCAAAGTCGATCAAAAGTCAAAGTCATGTTGACCGTTTTCTTTAACTATCGCGGTGTTGTGTACTCGGAATTCTTGCCAGAAGGTCAAACGGTAAATAAAGAATATTATTTGGGCGTTATGCGGCGTTTAAGAGAGCAAATTCGACGAAAAAGGCTAAATTTGTGGAAAGAAAATTCTTGGATTTTGCATCATGATAATGCGCCTTCGCACAAGGCCATCATTATTAACGAATTTTTGACTAAAAACTCAACAAATACCATCGAGCAACCACCTTATTCACCAGATATGGCTCCAGCCGACTTCTGTCTTTTTCCTAAACTCAAATTACCACTTCGTGGCACCCGTTTTCATTTGATAGAAGACATAAAGAAGAATTCGCGGCGAGCACTGAACTCAATTCTGGAAAAAGCGTTTAAAAAATGTTTTGATGATTGGATTATTCGTTGGCGTAAGTGTATCGTTTCTGAAGGAGCATACTTTGAAGATGATAAAATAAATTTGGATGAATAACTAACATTTCATGTATTATTGATGTTTTCCCGGTAATTTCTTGACAGAGTAGTATGTTGTATATCCAGACAGACAGATAAAAATTAAAAAAAAAAACTGTTTCGCTTCCCATTCGTTTTATGCGTACCTCTCGGGTTATTATTTTATATATGTATCTTTAATTGAGAGATGCGGATCAGCTTACAGTTTCATTATTCGAAAAGTTTTTCAATTTTTACATACGGAGCTTAGGTTCAGCCGTTTTAAAATTAAAAAATGCGAGTTTGGGTTTGTTTAACGCGCGAATTACCATATTATAAGCCTTCATTTCAAAATCATAGATAGACAATTCAATTTTATTTAAATGTATAGATTGTTATGATTATAATCAGATATCATCTTCATAGCCTGGCTTGCAATACTTCTGTAAGCTAGCATCAATCTAGAACTTTTTTATTTAACTTTACTACTAATGATTAAATTTAAAACAATGTTTACATGCTTAAGAAAAAATGCAGGAAATCAGAAAGTCAAATAACACTGGATCAAACAACTCAGTCGGCGTCTACGGGTCGCTACTTCATGTTTACGCTTGCAATCGCTCGTTATAAAAAGCGCATTTTCTTGTACAAGTACTACCTCCACAATCGCTCGTGCGGGTCTGAAAACGTAGTGATTATATTATCTTTGGGGTCTGAGACAGTCTGAGATACACGCGTCTACATCGCGTATTTTATACTAATTTTTATTATGTTTGTTATTTTTATTACCATGATTAATTTAAAAAACTTAAGTACAAAAATAACTTTATAAATACGATACAAATACCCATATAATTAAATTTGACAGTCACTGAAGTCGGTGCCAAGCCTACTAAACTAATATACTTTTTGTTGTCAAACATTAATTTGGCACCGTCCAATTTAATTATATGGGTATTTGTATCGTATTTATAAAGTTATTTTTGTACTTAAGTTTTGATTAGTAAAGGATAGTTATTTCATACTTATCAGTGTTCTTTTTTGAAGTCGGTTTAATTTATTTATAAAAAAATTTTATTTTGTCCTTTTGAGTGACTTAGGCCTAAAAAAATATCTAGGGCAGATCTACAATTTGCTTATTTTCTAATTTTGGAGCGCAATGTGTTAACTTCAATTCTATTGAAGAGCATAAACCGTGGGATTTCGCAATAAAGATGCGAACAGATCGAACATGGGATATTATTGCCCATTGTAGCCTTTCTCAATATCATCAATATCATATCAATATCAATCAGTTGTAAAAGAACAGTGTAAAGATTGCACTATAATGACATCTTAGCAGTATTCTTACAATCCGAAGACGACAGCTACCAGTCATATTCTCTGTCCGTCACAAGACTGACTCTACTGACTGAATTTATTGTATCACAGGCAATTTATATCTTCTCCCTACTACCATTATACCATGTGGGGACAACGATAGTTAACAAATGTCATACAAGAGAATCATCAGCATAAATGAAAAAAGGTTATAACCAAATCGCGTTATTTGGTGTATCTTCGAAACCAAAGCTTCAATGTGAATGAAATTTCAATATGACCAATCTGGAAGTGTATCCTTTCAAACAAAAAAAGAATTTTCCAAATCGGTTCATAAATGACGGAGTTATGAGGTAACAGACATAAAAAAAAATATACAACCGAATTGAGAACCTCCTCCTTTTTTGGAAGTCGGTTGAAAAAATAATTGCTGTCATATTCCACATCGAATGAAGTTTCATTTCATGTCGTTTTTTTTATTTCATTGCCTTTTTTTAGAACTAAATCGACGTTTAATCTCTACACTTTATCCTTGAAATAACCCTTTTTGAATATTTTTTTCTGGAAAAAGCAGGAAAATTATTACATTTCCACAACATCAATATTTAATAAGAATATATGTAGATACTTGATCACTACATAATTTTAAAAATTGTTAGAACTCGTCGAAACAATGTTAATAAGAAGAAATAACGTCTGAGTAGTGTAATATATTATAAAATAAATATGTAAATATGCAACACTAACATTCAAGAAGGGAAATGGATCTATTGTAAACTGCCGGCAAACAATTAAAATAGCTTTAGAATTTTTTATGTGGCGTAAAGTTACGTTGACAATTTGACTTATATGCATTGTTCTAATAGTGATAAAGTATGTTATATTGACAAAGTTTGCGCAAATAGTTTGTTTCCGGTTTAAACATAATGCGTCTGTATTCTCTGTAAACCTTATTGCTTGAAGAGGCGCCAAGGTGAAATTTTGTTGCACGTCATTGCTCTGTCCAACCCAAATGAAAAATGACGTCATGGTACGATGGTTTGTAATGCATAATGTTTATGCATTTTGAAACTAGGTAAATACCTATTTACCTAAATTTTTTTAAAAATATTTTTTATTTACATCTGAGACATGTACGTTCCTCAGATGGTAATAATAATATTTTTTTTGCAAATAAATGTTGGTACACACATTTTTACAAAATCATTCAGTAGTTAAATTACATGAATAAAATTAATATCGATCGTAATATAAATTAAAATAATCAGCATTTTTAACTAATTGTCAGAAAATCAATAATAAAATCAATCATCAAACTAAATAGTACAGGAATGTTATTTTTTATTTGGCGCATTATTATTGGTATTAAATAAAAACATGTCAAAATACAATAACGGTAGGGATGTCAACATTAAAAATTAATAATAACAACAAAATAATGTGTGAATGCCATCAAATCCACAGCTCATCATAAATAATGATTTTTAGATTATTTAAAATAAAAGGGTAGTACAAAATATTTCATAATCCTCACATCACTGCCACGCATTCTTCATTTAAATAGTAATTTATTTTGTATAAAAAAATATGCTTACAGAGGGAAGTTTAACATAGCTTTTAAATTTTTCTAGATGAGTATGAAAGTACTTTATCTATCTCTAAAAAGATTGGCAATCCTATTCCCAGCGTCTGTCGTGCATTGACCTTAATTCATAGCTCACTAAATAAAATTATAATTCTTGTACGTTTACTTTTAATTTACAGCTTCTTCAAACTTATGTAATCGTTTATTATAACCGGAAAATATAAATATATTCGAATTTAGTACATAACATACATATCCTCACGCTGTATCCTTAAAGGGTAGGCAGAGAGGACGGAGCCCCAAATAACGCAGTCCTTACATATTTCTTTCGCCGCCTCAATACTTATTATTTTCCTTACACACTTTCGCCTAGGTTGCGAGTACTTTTGACATTTCCGTCAGCTAACACTAGCTATTTGATCTTCAAAGTCAGTCTTGGTCTTTCTGGACTTCTTTTACCACTAGCTTTCGCTCTGTAGATATTCTTCGTTAGTCCTTCACCACTCATTCTTTCTATGTGCCCGAACCAACTAAGCATTCCTTTCTCCATTTTTACAAGAACACTGTCGTGCAACCCTGTCATACTGCGTATCTCTTCATTGCTTATCCTGTCCGCAAGGGTGACACCGCACAAATTTGTAAGAGATCGCATTTCTACTGCATTTATCATATTTTCACTCGATTTCGGGCATATTCAAGCCTCGCTACCATACAATGAAGTTGGCACCAACATCGCGGTGTGGATAGCCATTTTATCTGAGTTAGATATATTCGCCCTGCCTGCTACTGCGGCCAAAGTACCTTTACTTCATTTACAGCTGCTACCCGTCTCTCTACATCCAACTCACATCTTCCATCCCTCGAAAACGCACTCCACAGATATACAATTATATTCACTTGTTCTGAACATTTTCCATGTACCCATGTTTCACATTTCGTATGTACATCTTCTCTTTCAAACACCAAAACCTTAGTTTTATTCACATTTACATTCTACCTTTCAGTTTTCATTCTTCTTTCATGCACGTGACTAGTGTCTGTATCTATGCTTCTGGTGGTGCTATAACCACAGCAATTAACCATTCTAATAATAGTCAAAAACCTCTACTCATGGGTTGTCATCTCACCCAGGCATTTTCGACGCCCATACGAGATATATTTGTAAAGTTCTTGAAACACTGACTGTTGGATTAACTGATAGTAGCTCGTGACAGGTAAGGCGCAGACAAAGAGCATGTCTTTTACAACCTTATATGTATGGTAAGTAGGTCGACACGTGGTCTATCACGTGTCGACAGACCGCTATATATTTACATAATATTACTTTTACAATTATATCAAGGCAAATGTTTAAAACCAAACGTATAAAGTTATTTCGTGAAAGGAGCTTTCAGAAATCTGAAATATCTTGAACTAAGTAGAAAAAATCACGAAATAACATTCGAAAAGATTAGTAGTAGTAGTAGTAAATTAAGTTTTATATAGATATTTATCTAATATTTTATAGTACTTATTAAAAGATTAGCAACAAAAATATTATATCATGATAATCACGACGACGATTAGGTATAAGGTAAAAATAATAGGTAAATACCTACTTAGGTACTACTTACCAAAAAAATACTAAAGACGACTATAACTTTCTTTTCATTGCAATAAATAATTAAAATTTCAATGCTTATCGATTGAAGCTCTTTAACTGAAATTAACTGAATCTCAAAATTAACTCACGTTTGTGAGTTGTGAGATTTGCTTTGGTTTTGCTAAAACTATGCACATATGAAGGTAAATGCTTACGCCGAAATGTTGAAGAGGTCTTTTTATGACAATTAATCTGTGTCGAATACTCCATCACCTATTGTCAACACTGATACGTCTGTGATCCGGGACCAATATGGAGATGACGTGCTATTAACACTTAATGTGACATTGTGTGAAACATTTAGAGTCCGGTATCATTGATCGTTGAGCGATGTTGTTGCCTTCATTAGTTTTTCTGGTCACGGACGGGACATCGTACTATGTATATAAGGATAGCACGGGAAGGATTGTAAACAATATCGACGGAGCGCTCGGCAACATTCCCGTCTAGTTGCTATCTAGAAGGGCTTTGGTGCTTTTACATCGCTGTTTGTATTTTCAACAATCCAACATGTTCAAATTTGTAAGTTTGACTTATTATTTTAATTAACAAATACTACGTTTTCTTTAAGGATCTTAACGTATTGACATTTTTTATAAATCGTTTCAACCTCTATAGTTCTATACCTAAATACTTATTGACTTTCCAACTAAATGGACAGATTACATAATATTTATAATAATGTTTATTGTAACATTTGTAATATTGTAGCGTACCCAATACATAACATTATTGCTGTGTAGGTACTATCTACTTTACAATGCTAAAGTCTACAAAATTAGTCACTTATATATTACATGTTCAGGAAGGTATATATTGTTATGTTATAAGTACATATACTCGGTGTGATCAAAAAATATCGGGAATTTTGTTTTTTAAAAGAATCTTTATTTTATATTCCATATTAATTTTGTCCGCTTCAAAGTAATTCCCCTCAAATACAATGCACTCGTTTCAGCGCTTTTACCAATCTTAAAAGTACTTCTGAAACGCACTTTTTGGTATGTGGGATCAGTTCCTTCAGCGATTCTATTTTATCTCATCAATGGTCATTCTTTATTGTTCTTTTGAGACTCCAGAAAATAAAATAGTCGCAGGGGGCTTAGTCCCGTGAATACGGCATCAGGCAAAATAAAAGTTTTGTTTTTTACCAAAATATCACGTACAAGAAGTGAGTCGTGAACAGGAGCATTATCATATGCAATTTCCAGGACTGCTTTTGTCACATTTCGGGGCGTTTTCGTCAAATCGCTTCACGCAGACGGCGCATAACTTTTTCATAGTATTCCATAAGAATCGTACGACCATAAAGATAGGAACTCATGATACACTACGCTAATGAAATCAACTTGGTCGACGTTTTCGTCGGTTGTTGATGTGCTAAGGCGTCCAGAGCGGTTGTCATTTTCAACGTCTTCATGACCCTCTTGAATCGTCTGTATTACTGTAAACTCTTGTTTTACACATAGTGGATTGGCCAAAAGCCACAGTCAACATTTCGAACGAGGCGCTGCACTTTGTTTAATTTTTCAAGTAAAATTTAATACAAATTAAATGATCCATCTTTTTTCAAATTAGAAAAGCGCAGAGCACACCAAAATGCAAGTAAAGTTTTCTAACTATTAAATATAAATTAAACACTCAAAATGACTGCAAATATCGAAACATGCCAACAAAATATGTACAAACAAAATAAAGAAAAACGTTTGAAAATCAAAATAAAGCCTGTGTATTTCAAAAATTATTCTTGTTATTTCTTGATCACACCGCGTATATGTGTTTATGTACGAAGTACACGGCTCTTACTGAATGTTACTTTACATAATAACTTAATACTATAGAGACCCATACAAGCTTATTTAAATAAACGCAATCAAACACTGCTATTTTATATTTATCGTACCATTATCTTTTCAAAAATTTGTAAATGAATTATTAAACACTTATTTTCCTTTTTTACAATAATATGCAAACGCATGTAGGTATGTATACATTTAAGGCATTAATATGTACGTACGTACGTAATAAGGTAAATTAACTTGGCTAATTATATGTTTCTAAACCTTTCTAAACAGATCGTATTGTTGACTTTTGCGGCGTTGCTGCTCGTGGCTCCTGCTGTGGCCAAGCCCCAGATCCTTGTGGACACCTATGGTTATTATTCAGCGCCGGCGTACGTGGCCTCTTACTCAGCACCCCTAACGTACTCCTACCCTTATGCATACGCCTACTCCTATCCATTCGCTTATTACTAGATTTAAGAGAAATAGTGTTAGGTCCTTTATTATAATTTCCTGATTTTTAATTAAACTACAGTAAAATCGTGAATATATATAAATAACGTTAGTGATGTCTACTGAACTTTGACAAAGATACAGTTTAAAGTATATGTACTACACAAAATGTGTTGTTGTAACTTTTAGGTATAAATGTATATTAAACCTATTAAATGCATGTGTAATATGTTTGCAACGTTACTGAATATCTAAGTTGGCTGAGTATAGAGTATTTCCCATCAAAGATGCAACTATATTACACTAAAATCTAATGAAATGTATGAAGTTATTTAAAATAAATGGTATTAAAAACTAGTTTTAAGACATTCTTATTTATTCTTTACATTCCTGTTGATAATTTTGATAAAAATGGTGTAATATATCATACAGATAAAGACGATTAGACGATAATTTTCAAGAGTTCATGTTATACAAAACTTTACAAATAAATTATTATATGAATCCTTGTGCCATAAAATTATCATTAGAGAAAATATCGTATTTATTCAGTAATTCGGTGGGTAACCGCAGTTAAAGACAATGATGAACATGCTATTTATAAGAGCTTCACGTACACTTTTTATGAATGAAGAAACCATCATATTTCTGTTCCAAGATGATAATCTACCGAACTGTTATTAAGTTATTAAGCAAATTCAATACATACAAAGAATGAAATGCATGAACCCGAAGGAACATTCAACCAAATAAAGTAGTATAATAAATAGTTACCTAATAGAAGCCCGACTATCTCCTAATGAAAGTCAAATGAGGACTTTTAATAATTGTGATTGTTTATTGTAATCATACAAATTGACGAATTTTTAATTAAATTTACTTGAAAATATGAAGAGTATTTGATGACTACATTGATAAAAAATATCAGCATCGGGTTAACTAATCATCGACATTGCATTGTTAGCATTTAATTGATGCTTACCTAATTAGTAGTCGAGAAGTCGGTGTCACTAACTTTGAGTCGTCTACTTTGCGTAACTTGTTACATTTTTCGTCTTCATTTATTTTGTTCGTTCTCACTCCAATGAACTTACTCAATATTGCAAGCAGAATCGAATTTTCGTAATATTTATTGACTGCCACAATTGTAAAATATTACTAAGCATTGTTAGAAACGGTATAGCTATTTCAAAGGTTAATGAAAGTAGAAATAAAAAGTATCCAAATGCAATATTTTTCAACTTGTAGTTAGGTAGCCTTGT
Organism: Zeuzera pyrina; assembly: GCA_907165235.1. NCBI lineage: Eukaryota > Metazoa > Arthropoda > Insecta > Lepidoptera > Cossidae > Zeuzera > Zeuzera pyrina. The sequence continues at coordinate 16,377,371 of OU015625.1, read as the reverse complement.
GACGATATAACTTCAATAGTTAGTGTCAATAGTACTGCATCATTCTTCCAAGCTGAAGGTCCCGGGTTCGATGTCGGACTTTTCTCAATTGCCTTATACTTTGAGTGCTGTAGAATGTAACTCCAGTTCGTTATAGTTTAATACCTTCTCGCAGTATAATAGATGGACTGGACTTACCTAGTATAATTGTCTGGAATATCAAGAAAATATTTTTAAAATATTTAAGAACATAGATGATTTCGAATCGAACTTTATTCAATTAGGTACCGTAAGCATCAGATAAACAACGTTTTTAAACTCTATAGTTCAGGAACGTGGACTTATACTAGTGCTTATACCTAGTAGCTCTTAGATCGTGCAACACATTCATAGTTTCTATGTTCTTGAATGAACGTTGGAGATGTCTGTAAATAATACGTGCCTATATTTATAATCCTACGGGTAGCTGATCAAGATGACATCCTCAATGACTATCAATGCTATGATTGGTATGTGATATGCAAGGTCATGACATAATGGTTTTCCCCTTTATTTGTATGCACAGAAGATGCCAGTTTTGACAGTAATCCTAATCTATCTACTTGTCATCGTATGTAAATATTGGGAGTTATCTATTCGACTCCAATACAGTAAAAAAGTTTATTTTAATATCTGTTTCACATCTTCTCAAAAATTAGAAATTAAATATACTATGTACCTATTACACCAACAGATATGTATGCTTACTTAGATGTAGGTACAAATAACTATGTTGGTACTAATTTATTTGTGCATGTTTCATTATTATGAAAGTAAGTGCGAATCAAAGTCACATTAGATTAAAACCTCTACTTTATATCATATAAATAAGTAAATAAAGTAAATGATAAAGGCTTACACAGTGAGATTATAGAGTATGTTTATTATTTATATTATTATACTAGTTACATTCTATTGCAACATTTTATAACCTATTTATTCATGATGACAATTATTTTCTAAATTACAATGAGTGTTATTGCATTATTCCATTAGATAGCATTGTTTTTATACATACATCTTATGTAGCTGATTTTATTTCGAATAAATCTACATTAATTCATTTAAAAATTCAGGTTATAGGTAAAGCCGCCAAAAGTGTACATTAACATTCTCAAACTCAAATAGCAGTAACACAAGTGAACACGATAAAGTTGTAATAATTATCCACTGTCATCTATAAAGATCTTTTCAATCGTGATTATGTTCCTATGTACATTATTTTTCTAAAAATCACATAACATCATCATTCTACAAGTTATATGCGGTAATAGAATTTAAATATCATGCGACACTTGACACTATACGAGTAATCATGTACATAGATTAATTAGTTACTAGTGTAAAATCATGTAGAATTATATGTATATAATAAATTATACTTACATGTAATAATGAATAAGTAAACAAAATTATTTATAAAATGAATTTCTAAATAAGATACTTCAGACCTTTTCAGACATAGACGTTTACAGATTAGGTATTTACTACAGATACCTCTGCAGATATGCTCTGGATTTACTACAGGTGTCAAATTCATTATAGATAATATGTTATTGCACACTACGTAACAAAAAACAATTACTATGAACTTAATTAAGCATTTTGTAAATTTTGTGCATGATGAAACCTTGCTATAACGATCATTTGTCTCTGCGTGTTTAATAATTAAGTAAAAAGTATTACATCTAAAGTAACACATGAATCACATGAAATTATAAAAAACCGGTTAAGAGAGAGTTGGAAGTTAGGGTTCCTAGCAATTTCGGAAACAGCAATAATTTCCTTTAATAAATTAATATTAAGTTAAACAACGTGTCCAAGATACTCAATAAATCTTCATATATATACATGTATTCGTAGATGCGTCTATTATTGATCGTGTAACTTCTGATCTTCTGAACAACATGACCGATTGAAGTCATATTGATACAATATAGATATATCGTATCTTTTAAAAGATGGTTCATAGCTATCCTAGGATCCGATAAGTGGCTATAGATGGCTAGGATAGATAATAGGTGGGTGATGATGAAGAAAAGGACTGAATAACGTCTGTCTGTCATTATAAATAATATCTAAAAAATTAAATAATTATAGTTATTTTAATGTTTTCACTTCTGGTTTTTTGTTACCGATTTACGTCTTTGTGCCGTCTTTGAACTAGTGACTAGTGGTACCTAGTCTAAAGATATCGGAATAATCGACTGTAATGTACTACCAGACAGACAGACCGACGAGCCGACAGACATGGTAAAACTATAGACAAAGCTTCCATTTTGCGATTTTGAAAAAAAAACCGTCCGCAAGTTCAAATCGCACTTGTACAATTAGTGTTGTATATGATCAGTTGTTGCAAACCGAAAAACAAAGTACATATCGTAGGCCTTCATTTGAATACAATAACATCTAACATTTGATTAATGAAAAGGTTTAAAGGAAAATGTAACATAAAGTAAGATATATTTTTGTTTCAAATAACTTTTATAACGAAATATCTCAAAAAGAAAATGTTTTTACTTCCTATTTAAACCTCCAAAACTAACAACCAAATTGAAACTCAACTCATGAAATTCAGGTGCATCGTTGAGCCACCACTTATTAAAACAACTATTCCGGTTTCCAGCTGTAATACATCAAACAGTTTCTGAGAAAAAAGTACGAAGACAGACAGCGAAACAGACTCCGAGGGGATTCCATAAGTGTTCTGTTTTTATAAATTTAGAGTGGAACACTAATATATGTGTAATTATAGGTACTTATTCAGAATTTATTTTGTATGTTGTAAAAAATTCATTTTATTAAATTTCATAAAAAAGATATTAACGGGCGTACGAGTACTTGATTTACTCGATAACTGTGAAAGACAACTTTTGTCTTAAAATAATAAGCACTTTTATTTTAAATTTAAATTTTAAAAGTATTATCAAAATTACTTTTATTTTAAATTTAAATTTTAAAAGTATTATTAAAAGTACTTTAAAATTTAAATTTTGCATTTACTTGTACCTGAAGTAGGTAGGTACTTCTAATTTTTAAATAAAAGTTGTTTTTTTATAACATATTAATTATAAAAAAAAAATACGGATTTCAAGTTAGTTCAAAAAGTATTCAAAATCTAGTTTAAAAAATATCATATCTACTTACAATGTTTGACGACTTTACCCTAACATTTCATGTGAGTACATCTTTGTTAGAAACAAACAATTATAATTATTAATCTTCTGTTTTCTATACCTACGTATAAAGAGAAAGGTCCTAACTGATTCACCAACGTTAATCTGAAACCATTAAGGCTACAATCATGTTTGGATGGAGCTTTTTTTGCAGAAGTTGGTGTTCTTCAGAATTCGACTATTATGTTGGTGAAATAGGGTCGTAAAGTTCATAAATATGAAGTTCTCAGCAACAACCAATATTTTGATGCGAAGGCGTCATTAATTCATCAGTCCATGCAGTTGGGAATCAGGTTGAGTAAGAGGATGATGGAAACTATTATCTTAAAATTTAAAGCATACAAGCAAAAAAATCTTGAAAAATTAAGAAACCAAAGAAGTTCGAAGACAAATGTGGTCTATCTACGTTTTTTTAGTTCTTCGAGGGGGCCTCCACCTCATCTTTCTGACGAAGTGCTTCTTAACCAACATTTATTTTAAAAAAATTTTAAATTTCCTTTTTTTGAAGCCGGTTAAAGAATGAAATTTACTTAGTCGGTAAGCATCCGTTCTATTTATTATGTGCGTCTTGTTAGCGTAACATATACTATTTTAACTGAAAAAATAAGAAATTATATATACGCAGTTTTAGGCTCAATTGTAATTATGTGGAACTAAAATTGTGGAATTGTATCTGTGTGACAAGGAACAAAATATTGAATCATTACCGAATCTTTTTTTATATCAATAGTACACGGCTCAGCTACATGGTACACGATATGTGTAATAGGTGCTATTATAATGGCATGTACAATGTAAACTCAATATCAAATGTTCTTGATCAACATAAACTGTCATAGAAGGAGAATGAATATGATTCACATCTCATATGTGACCCATACCTAGCGCCTAGCTACATATTTTTTCAAGCAGCTGACGACAAGTTCCAAATCTTCTGACTAATTATATCAAAACGTTCTAACAAAACTAGCCAAGTATGAGTCAAACTTGCGCACCGAGGCTTCCGTACCCTTATATTATGTATTCACCAAAAAAATATATAAATCAGATTCAAAAACAAAGTTAACTTGAATGGCAAATGTGAGTTTATAATAGTAAAAAGTATGATGTAATTATCTATTCACAATTTTTGGATTTTCCCTTTTCTTGTACTGCGAGACCTTGTTTCTTTCCAAATTTCATTATTCTAGGTCAACGAGAAGTACCTTGGTTTGAGTACATAAGTGGCCGTACTGTATCTTTTGATTGTGTTGACTTAGAAACTTGAATTTTTTATATCTCCAGGGGCCCATAGAACTCAGTGTTCGAAATTAATTTCATCTTGATATCTCTACCCATTCTTGAGATAATTTGTCTTGAGTGGTCGGACAGACAGACACACGGATGGACAACGAAGTGATTCTGTAAGCATTCTATTTTTTCCTTTTGAAATACGGAAACCTCAAAATTGAAACTTTGTTGTTGACATAATTTACTAAGCATATTGAAAAATCATGTATGAAACACCTGTGACGACTGTGAACCATAATCATGTCACTCTTTTTAGAGTTTATTTTCAATAACTGTTATTATGGTGACAGTACATAAGGTAGTGTTCACTTTCCACGTTTAAGATGTGGTATTAAGTCATGTCAGCTCTGAGAGCTCTGTCTATTTCTGATTGTAATATGATGCATAACTTATTATTTTGTTGTATGTGGAATGAATGCGATATGGATTCATATAATGTATGATGTAATAATGTAATCTTATATATTATATGTAATTAAGTAGATGTTATTTATGATAAAATACTAAACATCCATATAGATACATTCTTAACTAGATAAATACACTATAAATTATAATTTTCCTAAGTAATCCTTCCATTATGTAATAATAATAACGATTTACAAATTATTTCACGGATACGGATATGAAGATAAATACTTATTACACTGCAAACCAGTCTTCCCAGTCCTTAAAAATTTTTACTGTTATAGAATCGTCACACATCGAAATAATTCTTGCACTTAAACAATCACTGTCTTGTAATAACTATCACTATTTAAGCAACCTCTAGATCTGAATCGGAGTCGTCAGTGTAAGTCTTAGCCGTCGGTGTGACGGGCGGCGGCAACGTCGGTGGCGAGTGCGCCGGAGACAGCGGTGGCCGCACAACGAGCGACGCGCGACCGCAAGCTCGCTCCTCTTGCATCTTGCGAAGTCGCTCCTGTTCCTCGCGTTTCTGTTTACGCCATTTTGCCCGACGATTCTTAAACCACACCTAGAACAAATTTAAAACGTTGTAGTCAGTTTATCTTCGATATCTCTTCTATTTATGTACATTTTGTATATTTCTAAATGACGTGGCGACTTAAATGACGATCTTATATCTTTATATCTTTCTGTTTCTACATTATAACTTGTGTTGTTCTGGATAAAATTTTACGAAGTGTATCCAAATTGTAAACAACTTTATTTATTTAGAAATCAAGCAAACCTGCAATTCATACGCATACGTATCATTGCGCGCCTGCCTTTACGGGGTGGCCAGAGAAGAGAATCAAGGCGTAGCAAAATTATGTTTTGAAATTATGTCCAGCAATAACTGTTTTGGGTTTATTTATTTTTTAACAAAGTAATGGTTCCATTTTACAGATGCTAAAATAGAACCCATCGGTGTCTCCTGTACAAGTTTCATATACACACATCAAAAGTGTCTAGAGATCAAGTACATTTTTAACTATAAAAAATTATTCAATTAATATTTATCAAATCTAGTCTTCCAGACTGGCTTCTTACTTTAATTCCTATGTTTAAGTTAACAACTTATCCCTATATTTTGTAAAAATTAAGAAAAATTAAAATTTTTGCAAATTGTGGGAAATTAACCTAAGTTAATGTCGTCAATTAAATGGCAAAAAAAGGCAAAAAATGAGGATTTTTTAAATTTTTATTGTAAAGATAAAAAAATTAATAATCTGTGTTTCCACCATTGACACGAATTACACAATCACAGCGATTTGGCATGCTTAAAATCAGTTCATCAAAATCACTTTGAGGAATGGCCGCCCACATTCTTTCTAACAAGTCAAAAAGTCGTTGTGGGGTATGCACGGCAGCCATACTTCGCAGAGCTCTTCTTTGAAGCATATCCCATGCGTGCTCAATTGGGTTGAGGTCTGGCGATTGAGCAGGCCACGGCAGAACGTTGATGCGAGCATCGGCAAGAGCGCGTGTTACGACTCTAGCCGTGTGTGGACGTGCATCGTCGCGCATTAGTCGAAACGAATCATCCAACCGGCTTCGAAGAGGGATGATCACGTCTGAAACAATCCTCTACGCATAAATCTGGGCATTGAGGTTGCCTCTGATCCAAATGAGATCGGTTCTTCCACCGATCCAAATACCGGCCCAAACCATTATTGTTCCCCCTCCATATGAATGAACTTCCTGACAAAATTTCAAACGTTCTTGACGTCCAGAGGTCCTCCAAACTCGAGTACGTCTTGTATCCGGCCTCATACCGAAACGTGATTCATCGGAAAAGCAAACACGACGCCAGTCTTCTTCCTCCCAATTTCTGTGTTCGCGAGCCCATTGTAAACGGGCCCTACGATTGCAGGGTGCTATAGGCAGAACTCTCAGCGGCCTTCGGGAACGCCGACTCACTTCATGTAAATGGTTGGTTTGGTCGCTTATCCGCAAGCCTAAAGAGCTGTGGAACCTCGTAGCCAACATCATGGCGGTCATAGTACGATTCCGTCGAGCAATATTTTGGATGTACCGGTCCTGTCTGCGAGTGGTGATGCGAGATCGTCCTCTATGTCACTCGGTCACGCTGCCCGTGATACGATAGCGTGTCCAGATACGACACGCTGTGTGTAGTGCCAAGAGCGACAACCACAGTACGTTGCCTGGAACCAGCTTTTAACATTTCCACGGCTCTCATGATCTCTTCTCGTGTCAAATGATGTCGTCGCTCCATATCGATGCAATTTTTTTCAGTTCCGATGCAGAAATTGTAATGGTTTTGTAAAAACGCTATTACACACTTTTATAGGAATCCTAATTGACAGTTCATTTTCTATTTTTAATCAAAATTTAAAGAAAATTCTTTATTCAAATAGTAAAAATCACTAAAAAGAATCATAACGATCCAAAAAAGTTAAAATAATAATCCTCAATTGCGGCGATACTATAAAACGCACTTGATCCCTAGACACTTTTGATGAGTGTATTTAACCCTATTCCTTGGCTAAATTTTACAAAGAAGATAATCTGCTGGCAAGCACAAACTTTGCTTAATTTTTCTCCTAGACCTGTATGAAAATAAACTCTAGAAATAAACACATAATAATTAGTAACAACCTAAAATTACAAAACTAATGGAAGAATTTTCGGTATTATAAACGACATCAATTGAAGGGCGCTTGAGTGGAATGATACGTGCTGGCACAGTGGTAAATTATCTTATATATTACACTGACGATGCGCCATCAGAAGCAGATTGCAAATCTATTCACATCTATGAAAGAAATATGTGAAGTGAAAGGATTGAATGTAACAAAACTAAGGTTCTGGTCTTTGAAAGAGATGCATATAAGAAGTGCGAGATATGAGTACACGAAAATGTCTAGATCATTAAATGAAACTGTATATCTGGGAAATGCGTTTTCGAGGAATGGAAGATGTAAGTTGTATATGGAGAGACGGGTAGCAGCTGGCAACAAAATTAACAGTGCTTAATTCACATTACTAGACAGTGCCAATATATCTCAATCTGCCAAAATGGCCATTCACAAGTTAGTGGCAACTTTATTGTACGATAGTGAGGTCTATATACCCGAAAATGAAAGTATAATAAGTTAAATGCAGTGAAAATCCGATCTCTCAGAAAAATATTCGGTGTACCCCCGCGGATGAAATATGAAATAAGATATAGGTTGGACGACAGTGTTCTTGTAGGAATGTAGAAAGAAAGCTTAGAAGGTTCGGACACATAGAAATGAGTGATGAAAGATTGACGAAGAAAATTTACAGAGCGAAAGTGAGTAGTAGCGGAAGCCAAGGAAGACGAAGGCTGACTTATGAAAATCAAATAGCCATAGAGTGTTCACTAATGGAAATGTCAAAATCACACGCACACCTAGGTGAAAGTGTGATAAGAGAACGATGCGATTTGAGGAGCCGAAAGAAGTATGTAAGGACCGCGATGCTCAGCGCCCCATTCTCTGATTACACCGTAAGGGTACAGCGTGAAGATGTAATATTTGTTTGTTTCTGGGTTCTGACACTGGAGAAGTGTTTATTTATAAAACCCTGCACAACAATTTTAGGTGCATTCACAGTTTAGTATTATTTGAATGTCTGACTGAATTTTTTTACGGATTGTTTCGTCTAAAAAATCGAGACTGAAAACCACAGATTTAGCGTAAACATTTTAAAATAATAAACAATTGTAACAAAGTTATATGAATGTATAGGACTCCGAAGAACAGATCTATCACATTATCTTGTTAAAAGCGCGTATTAAATCTCCTACTTATTAAAATATCTCCTAACCCACATACCTTACCCAATAAAACCACTGTATTGACGTGTGTAAATATCTATACTATTCGCTGGTATTCACTTTTTTATACTTATTGTGGGTATGATTTTATAAGAAATAGTTATTTCGATTTCAATTTTATTAAATAACTTATTTGGTATTTCAAGTGTGAAATCCCATCTCAAAAGGATTCAAAGATCATAGCTACATCCGTATTCGGAAGCCGTATTTATGAATAGGAACATGTTTTAAAATCAATCAATACGTTAAACCTCATACATCGTTTTATAGGAACAATCGATGGACCCAATTTTGTTACAAACCATAGAGCTACTGAACCGAAATCAGTTGCATAAAAAAAATATTCGGAGTGTTTGTTATGTTGGAGTAGCCATTCATATTTTCTTGTATTTCTAGTTATATTATGCTCGATCGACTTTCGAATCTTCCATTTGAGTGGCGACACACAATCTGAGGTGCTCACACTGCGGGTGGTCGAACTCTACTACACCTTTGTCACACCAGCCAATCACAACACTACAGCGTCTTTTAACAAATGGTTCTCATATAAAGTACAGTATGTATATTGCTGTAATCATAGGAACGTCATGAAATTATTGTATTTCGAAATTTTCTTAAATATTTTTGCAACCAATGTTTAACGACTTACATTGTACATTTTTAAAGAAAGAGATTAAAACGGATAAACATATTTAAGAAAATCTACGTGCTAATAAATAGTCAGCCCACTGAAAAGCAGTATTTTTTATTTAAAATCAGTTATTATATTTTTATATTAACAAACTGCACAGTTACAAACCTTTGTGATAAAAAGTGCGTTAAAAAGTATTTGGGAAATATTTTAAAATTAACTACATACTTATGTATAAGTAATCAGATGTAGCTACGTTTAATTTTTATTTTATCTAATGAGCTTTTCTATACAAGCACAAGAAAATTAACAAATACGTATCGCAGTCGATGTGTAGGTAATACCGAACAGAACTGCAATCCTTCACCCTATGCCGCATTCGAAAGAAAATTCTTCATCCAATTTCAAATAAAATGGTACGAAACATACCTATTGTAATAGTTATCTTGATCTTAGCATTAAAATTAATTCGTCAACGATACCGCTTTTGTTGGAGTTAATTGCATTACAAGAGTGGGTCGGTAGCTGACAAAAGCTTTATTAATTTTCTGGGAATGAATGTCGGAGCTTAGCACTTCACGCCACCCGCGCATTCGGGAGTATTCGCGCGGCAAATATGGCCGCTGCCACTAACAGACTACACGACGACTACATTCAGCCTATTATTTTGTACAAGTCCCTCATTGTGCGCTCTTCTTTATCGCTGTCCGCCCACAACAAGATTAACCCCAGGCTCTTTTATACATTTGATTGTGTTTGGTTAAAAACTTTTACTGTTTTCGTAAGTAATAAATAAGCTCACATAATAAAGCCGTTTAACGCCATAAAAATTTTATTGTGTTCAATTGATCTAGGTAAGTATCACCAGGTATTATATATCTTATAAATGATCTTCATGCTGTATCCCTAACGGGGTATATTCAGAGAGGACAGAGCGCCAATATCGCGATTTTTACATACTTCTTTCGCCTCTTCAAATCTCATTATGCTTCTTACATACTTTCACCTAGATTTGCGAGTGCTTTTAACATTTCCGTCAGCTATCACTCTGGCTACTTGGTCCTCATAAGATAGCCTTGGCTGCTACTACCACTCACATTTGCTCCGTAAATTTTATTCGTCAATCTTTCATCGCTCATTCTTTCTATGTAGGTACCAGAACCATCTAAGCATTTCTTTCGTCATTTTTACGATAACACTGTCGTCCAACCCTGTCATACTGCGTATCTCTTTATTTCTTATTTTGTCCGCTAGGTGATGGACCCAATTTTGTTACCGCACACGTTTGTAAAAGATTCGTTTCTACTGCATTTATCTTACTTTCATTTGATTTCGGGCATATCCAGGCCTCACTACCATATAATAAAATCGACACCAACACCGTATTGTAAATGACCATCCACAATACACGTGAATGATACACGTACACAACATGTAATGTTTAAATCCATATTATCAGTAAATAGAGTTGTTAAACCATGCTACATAAAATTAATAAATGCGAACATAGATGGAGTTCCTTATTGTTTAAAACCTTAACACGAATTCCTAAATTCTATTGTACCTAGTGCACTGTCCGAATACCAGCCCATACATACGTAATCTCATTGTTCGCGAGCTCGCCGTATTAAAGACAAGCAAAGTGATTGGAAAGCTTAACGTAGTGCCATTAATTTGTCAAATTGCCTATATCTTTTCAATTTATATTGCAAGGCTTAAGTAAATAAAATTGAATTGAATGTATTATAATTGAAGACACTAGAAAATTTCTTGTTCATTAAAATTTTTTTTAAATCATTCATTGGACCCAGTGTTTAGATACATTGTAAGCAAGTTTATGTTTACATAAATAATATTATAATTCTGATGATTTTAATTGAATAAAAAGCTCTGTATCGTGTGTCAAACTTGGATGTGGGAAGAGGAACAGATGAGAGAGGCAGAGTGCCGCTGGCGACTATCCATGCCTCGACGCCTGCACTTATGAGTAACAAACACCCTCTTTGTTATACCTACATATTTAATGCCCAAAAATTCAGAGATAATTTATATATAAATATATAACTCCTACGATGCTAAAAAGTGTAGAAAAATAGAGAAAAATAGGAATTATGTGATTTCGATGTAGTTTTGTAGCACTGTCGAGATGGTAGTGTGATATTATACTGCCTGGAGTGATCAGATTTCTAGGTACTATTTATTATAAAATAAAACAACATAACATGATGAGATTTGAGAAAGCGAAAGAGGTGTGTAAGGACCGCGACTCCTGGCGCTCCGTCCTCTCTGACTACCCCGTTGGGGATACAGCGTGAAGTTATAAAATAAAAAATAAGCAATAATATGTTTAATTTTACTTATTTCTTATATTTGATTCCGTAAATGTGGTGTCTGAGATTGTATTGTAGCATTATTGATAAATAAAACAAACATAAGTATGGAATAATTTCAATGTTGTCTGCTTGTACTAAAATAAACCGAAATTGGACATATTTCTTTACTAGAAAATAATAGATAAAATTGACGTAGGATATGAACTAAAAATTCAATTTTTATTTTGGCGAGCAGTTCTGTTCGCTGAAAGTGGTAGGTACCACTACCTACAAATTTTTTTTTATACTTTCGTACTACTTTCCATTTAAAATTAGAATAAATTAAAAATACAATACATATAATTATTTTGTTTTACATATATTATAATTTTTCCCTAAACTTGTAAATGACATCTGACAAAGCTGATAATATTGTATTGTAACTATTAACAGCAAGTACCACTCGCTTGCAGTTTTTAATTGAACATTTTTTCTATTGTTTTGTATATCTTTTTAATTTTAAAAATCACTAATAATTATTACCAGATTGAAAATTTTAGGGAATATAAAGCTATACTTACATGAAGTTTACAAAGAAAGTATATCAAAAACAAATCTAGGTCTTAATCGGTAAAAATAAATTTTATAAACTTTGTAAAATTAGTATGGACCCTTTTACCGTGTGAGCCGAAGTAACGCTTGACTAATTTTTTGTTCTATGCTAAACTTAACTTCTAAGTATACTGATCTAATCAACTTAGTGGTTTAGGTGTATAGGTGGCATTATTAGTGGTTTTGGTGATACGGAAAGATTAACTGGATACTAACTCTGAATCCCGTTTAGCCAGGTTTTTTAATAAATTGTGCGTTATTGTTAAACACTATTGCATTTCTACAAACATGTGTAACTTCTAAGTGACATTTAACAGTAAATAACACTGTTATAGAATATAAATGATGATGATGATTACAGAATTTGTTTTTTTTGTATTATTTTTTCAGTTCAAATATCATTGAAAATTGAAACATTGGTACATCAATGACAAATGCGATGTACTTAATTATGAAATACGTTTGACATATACATAGATGGGTACCTATATGATGTTTATTACCAAAGGGCACACTGGGAGCACACCGTGTGAACAACGACGTCCGTGGGGCCTGCGAGGCGGCGGCGAACCGAACCCAAACTTATTGTAATAATGTTGTTAGAACAAACACCGCACCCCCTCCGCCTTGTTTGAGATTACAATTACGGTTTTAGCGAACTGATTTATTAATGGACCGCCTGATCCGTCCTGATACTTTAATGTCGATTTAATTTGCATCTGCCTCTGTTCTTGTGGCGAAACGATTTGTTAATTGAAGAATCTTATTGTATCGAGATTCGTTACGTTCCGTTTATGTCTAAGTCAATGTGTTAAGCGATCTTGTAGTCTAATAAATAAAATGTTACTATGTTTATTTAGATTACAAACCATATCTACTTCTAGTCCGGGCAGTAGATATTGCAAAAATATACCTAACTACGAAATACATATATACCTACTTAGGCAATATCTTAATGCATTTGAAGCATATTTTTATTAATTAAAGCATATTTTTATTAGTAGATAGGAATAAGATAAAATTTGCTAAGTTTTTAAAAATTGACAGTTAATACAACCATACAAAATTAGAAATATTTTAAGTACCTACCTAATATTTTATTTGACAGGGCTTAGCCGCGCTCGTGTTAAAATCCTGGCACCTGTCGTACTTCATATCCTCATTAACTGTGAAATGCATTAGTCAATATTAAAGACTCCATCCGCGAGTATAATTCCACAAAGAGCTCTTCAAATCACACCCATCTCGTTTCGGCTAATGTCAAAACATTACTTCTCTGCCCTCTAGTCGGCCGGAGGCTGCAAGTACACCCCCTCGTGTCTGTCACTTCGTATCAATTACCGCACGCAAACACCCGTGTCCATGTCTCTGTGCCGCCATAAACTCCTATCTGAGCACAATGCGCCAGACGAATCGAAATTCAATTGTCAAAAGATTGCTTTTATAGAACCTCAATTTTACTGTAACTCAGAAAAGTATTTTATCGTATCGGATTCCTTTTAGAACAACACTTAAATCTATGCGCATAAGCCTCAAATTCGTTGAGCTGTCAACCGTGGAGGGGTCCCAGAGGGTCGTTCTGCAAACAACGCGCTCCCCTAAACGTTATACTTTGAAAACAATAATTTGTATTGCGTATCGAACGCGTCTATAAATAATAGAGTGATACTCCACTCAACGCCAACGCGTCTGTGATCGGGGTATACATAGGTTTTGTTTGAAATAATAATAAATTAATAAAAATATACTCTGCTTTGTAAACAAAAAGTTTAATAAACATGGAATAAAAGAAATCCTAAGATAAGCAAAAGACATTTTTATCTTTGAATACATTCACAGCAGGCTTATCCAACAATTAGTATAGGTATAGATTAGTTAATATTATATACATTTTTTTTTGTCGTTGCAAAAGTGTAGAACTTATATTATTTTTTTTAATCCGAGATGTTTAAATAATGTCATGTTAATAAAAAAAAAAAACATTTCGGCTACTGATACTATCAAGTTTTTCAGTGGGATTGAGACCTGTAGTCTTTGGTCTTTCGATATTGGTGAAAGGCATATTTTTGATTGAACAAAATGAACAAAATCTATGTCTATACTTCCTAATATTCTGTAGTAGTACCTAGTAGTAATAGTCTGTAATTTCTAACAAAAAGGAACATACGGCATAAGCGCCTGCGCATGCCTCTTAAATTGAGAGCAAGTTCCCAATGTAATACGGAGGTGCGCCAAGCCGAGTAAAATTTCCTAAGTAAACGGTCTATGCGAGTAGTCTTGGATGGTTACTACATTTTATAACTACAAATGACGATGTTTCTTAGGGATCTATTGTCTCTCAAATCTTTTCTGTTAATATAAACTATTTCATAAACGAGTGACACTCTCTCCCGACATTTTTGCATATTATGTAGACTACAGAATGGCTTCGGAGAGATAGGTATGTGACAGGAGCATTAACAAGCATCGCTGATATTTTATCTCTCGGAGGCATTAGGTGAGAATACAAACCAAGTACTATGTACAAAAGGTATCCGACTGGGGTGAAAGCAATGAAGATCAGAAACACAGGTGTGTTAGTTCACTGCGAAAAGGAGTTCTTTGAAGTTAGCTTTTATTTTCCGCGGTATATCCATACCGGTTACTGACCACCTTGCTCCTTAGTTTAGAGATTTCAGTTAATATGCGCTTCGAGTGGTATATCGAATCTAAAGCCAAAACGGGTGCTAAAAACTTGGTATCCTTTCCAAGGCTAGGTTATATTTCTCGCCAAGCCAGCTTTTAACGTTATGTAATGCTCAAGTCCGATCGTGTATAGAATACTGCCGCCACTTTTGGAATGGCTCTGCCAAGTATCAATTGGATGCGCTAGTCTTCATAGACCGTAGAACCGAGAGCCTCATAATAGGCGAAGTTAAACACTTCAAGATCGGGCTTTAGACTGGAGGAATATAGACGTGCGTTTGCCTGCCTTTCGATATTATATAGGATGTTGTTTGGAGAAAGTACGGACTGCGTTAGAAATGCGTAATCTGATTCAACCGTCTTCGTTCTACCTTCAAACATACAGACACTGGAAGGGCTTCCATCCTTACTATGTTGTTGACATCTCTTTTGTTCTATAGTACGTAGTAAGTAATTTTACATTATCTTTTTAAATTGTATGCTATTGACAACTGAAATAGTTTTATAATGGAAACTTTAATATCAAATCGAATAAGCTGTGTTTGAATTACTAATTCCGTTGCGCAAATAAACATGAACATAATAATTATGAACTTATGTTCTTTTACCATTAAGATAAATAAATACCAAGCGGCATGTGTACAAGATGCATCGCCGTGAAGTTATAATTTAGTAGTATAGGTAATTTTACTACTAACTTGATTAAAAAGTTTCATTTCATACTCCAAATTTGTTTCGAAAATCGAACTTTCTGGACTCCGATGCAAACATACAAGTCAGTACGAAATATTAATTGTGGTTTTATTTCTTTTTTAAGTTTGTCCAGACACTTGAAATTATCTCGCAGCCCCATGTAGCTGGCAGAATGATACTGGCCACTTTACGCGGCGCTGCTGGGCAAGATCATTATAAAAGATATTATAAAAGAATTTGGCAGGAAAACATGTAAAACATGGCTAACTTTTTTTGGTGGGAACAGGAGAAGTGAGGTTGTCATTTTATTTAAATTTTCAATTTTTTACATTTTTGGGAGTTCTAAAGTACTTACAAAAATGATAGTAGTATATTGTGTTTTAAAGTTCTGTGTAAGTGAAAAGAATGGAGTAGATCTAAATAAACATGTGTAGCTGAAGTTCTCGCGCTTTTCCAAGAAATCGTACAAAACTTCAGTAAAGTCTACTATCACTTTACTGGAGGAGTTTTACAATAACGATTCTACTTATTAATACAATACGTGACATTGGCAAATGTGCTAATCTGTGTGCCGTGCCATGAAGAAAGAATTACATGGCGAATATTTCTGAAAGTCATTCTGATGATGAATTAACGTATCGGACTTCCAGTTAGTAGAAAAAGTACAGTTTGTATCGAGCATAAAATGACTATTCTTACCCTCGGAATGACAGCTTCCTTCCTCGGATAAGAAAAAGCGTCATTTTGTACTCGGTATGAAATGTGCTATTCTCGTTCACATACAATCATTAGATGATTGTCATTATCACAGTCGTTCTCACACTATTCACACATCACTATAACATTCACGGCGACTTTGCTGCGCCGGCGCCGCGTTACCATGCCGTTACCTTCTCGTTAACTTTACGTGCCGTTTTGTTAGTTAGTAGCCAGTTACTTTCCATCCAGCACCCAAATTTGGTTATATTATTAAAGCTTGACTGCTTTGCATCTAAGTATTGTAGGTAATTTATAATATCTAACGATGATGCATCGAAGTTTTGAAAACTTTTGAATTTTCAGTTGTCAAATCTTACTAGATTTCACTTCTTTTATTTGATACCTACAGAATATTTTCGGTGATAGCTTTACCTATATCTATCCGATATAGGTAAGTAATAGGTATAAAAATAAATCTGTACCAAACGTTTTAGACGATTTTTAAAAACATTGAACATTTAGCTTCTGAAAGATATAAAAATATACACAAAAATATATTGTATATATACAAGGACATAAATATTGTCCCAGGCTCTTTGTTTTTTGAGGATTCAGTTAAATTTTAAATGATAAAACACATCGTGCATAGCACAACAGGTCATATCATAATGCCAAAAAAATATATACTAATTATTACTCATAGTCATACATACATGTGTATGTAATATTACTTATATGAATATGCTATAAACATATATTTAAAAAAAATCGTTTAAGTATTAAGCTATCTGAGCGAATGTTGGTCGCTATAATTGCCATATTATTTTCTTACAACCTTGCCATTTAATGCACGCATAATAATAGATACCTACTTATTACGTATGTATTATTTACATTCCACTGTAGTCACAATGTTTATGTAGATTTTTACTTTAATTAAAACGAGTGAAATATAACGTGAACGCCAGTTAAAAAAAATTGGTAAGCTATTAGTATTGTATGTATATAGGTAGGTAGGTACATAAAATAGGCAGGTAATACGAAGCCCCTTAAATAAATGAAAATCAGTATTAATAAAAGACGTTTTATCTGACATTAAATTTACTTGTTTAATAAGAATCTAAATATTGCATTATCTACGTTTCGTTTAATAAATAAAAAAAAGAGCAACAACCGTAAAATGAAACAGGGCAGAACTCTTTGATCACCTCCTGCCGGATCGCTGCTCCCTCATAAAGGTGACACAGACAAAGACAAAATGGCGCCGCTTTATTACTTAGTAACACATTGTGAGTGTATCTGCTTTATTATAGCTACCTATTACGAGATAAATCCTGGCAGCGGGGAGGATGCAGGATGACAAGGAAGCGAGACTGGGCCACTGGGCGGAGCGACACGCCCACTTTTTCTTGTTCCTCGCAGCTTTCCACTGATATACTTTGTCATTTTATTGTTCTCGTGCGATTACATTTTTTTTGGTAAAAGTTTTTTATATAAAATGTAATGAGACACTTTTTTTCCGTTTATTGATAACTTTCGTAAACAATTACGTACTGTAAATACGTTTTGAATGATTAAGTATTCAAATTCGAATTTTTCATTAACTGTCTAACAGTGATGTGTACAAACATTTTCAACAGGGTAGACAAAAAAGAAAATTCACCAACGTCGCCACTTGTGTAATAAATGTTAATGTGATTTTACGTTACATTATTTATTCATTGGAACACTGGAACTACTTTGAAATATCTTTCGGCGGTAGTAAAATTACTACCTACTTGTAATTAAGAAGATTATTTTGTAAAGTTACAACAACAAATTCGAAAAGTCATGTATAGTTAAAACACGTTAAAACAATAAGTACATTAATGTTCTTATTCTTCTCCTTTATATACTGGCAACTCATTTCACATATATTAAAAACATTTCTGACATTCTTATGTAAAAAATAGGTGTATCTCTAACGTAAAATGTCTGTTTTCTTATTACTAAGTCCCTAATACTCTCCAGTAAAATTATAGTAAGCTTTACTGGTGTTAAAAAGGCCTTCTTGGAAAAACTTAAGCTGCACATATTTATTCAAAATTTTCAATTCTTAACACTTGTACAGAACTTTAACGCACTATCACTGTCACCTTTGTACCTTAAAAGTTAACATATATATTTTCATGTTGTATCCCTAATGGGATAGTCAGAGAGGACGGAGCGCCAAGCTTCGCGGTCCTTAGATCTTTCACTGCCTCAAATCTCATCATTCTCCTCACACGTTTTTGCCTAGGTATTCGAGTGCTTTTGACATTTCCGTCGGCTAACACTCAGGCTATTAGATCTTCATTAGTCAGCCTTAGTCTTCTTTGGCTGCTTTTACCACTCGCTTTCGCTCTGTAGATTCTCTTCGTCAGTCTTTCATCACTAAAACTCCCAAAAATGCAAAAAATAGATAATTTCAATAAAATGCGAACTTCGCACTTTCTGTTCCCGACAAAATGTCCTATATTATATTACTCATTAATTAAACATAATTTTGTACAAAGTCGAGCGTTGATAAGCGCCATCTTTTTTTGTTTTATACCTATCTATTCACCTATTAACTATTTACACTATCTATACACGTATTAGCTATTACCTATCTGTACCATTTTATTCTTTTTACGTGTTATTTTTTAACAATCTAACATCAGTTGCCATTACAAATTGTAATGGCTTCCTATAAATTAACGACGTCGCGAAATCACATCTAGGCTTCATATTAAGCCAGTACCCGCCCGCTTCTAAGCGTAAATGAAAATTTTGCATCTAATCGTAGACTATTATTTGTAAAATGTTGAAGGGTCTATGGAATTCAAAAATAAATGAATACATGTCAAATATGTTCACAGTCCCATCGATACGTTAAGTAGTTTTCACGTGATTGGAGGACAAAGAAACAAAAATATTTTCATTATAAGTATGTAGGAGATACATATACAAGGTTGATGCGAAAGGAGGTATAAATCCCGCCGGGGTTATACTATGCCCCTGTTGACTGTTACATTGCAGATGTAATAATTACGGGATAGCTTTATTTCGTTTTCCATACAAAAAAAAATCATTTAATAGGAAAAAATGTACAACCCTATCATTATGCCCTATATTCCGAAGATTTGCTAGCAAAGTAGCGACGTAAAAACGCTGATATTAGTTGTAGAACGCAAGTTTTCCGTTGTCATGGGTACTTTAATATCCTTTCGTATTTACCCGTCCTTTCAAAATAACCTTGTATATATTACATAGATAATTTGATGTCGATTCCTTCATAATTGACGTTGGTAGCGTCATTATAGCGTCTAAACTACGACAGTAAAATTCCAGTAAATATACACATTATACGATAAGTTGACTGTTCCGAATAACATACTGGCTGTATTAGAAAGAAAATGCTACGATCCTCTTTTCCCACAAATTAAAAGCAAATTCTTTTGTTTGAAATCAATGTGGGTTGAGTTTTTGGCGGGATTTTATGGGGAGCGGTTGGGCGTTATTTTTAATTATTTGCAAATGGTTTCTAGTGGTTATTGTGATATAAAATTAGTGTAATTTGGGTTACCAAGTATCTATGCTGTTGTGCTGTTATGTGAATATCTGCCTTAGGGGATCCTCTTAGAAAGACTGCCTCAACATATTTGTCGCCAAAAACTTCAAGAAACATCTAAAATGTATTACATTTGAGGAAATGATATGAAGAATTTATCTATTTATTACTGAAGACGTCGATTGTATGGGCTAAGATCCCTTTACCTACCCTCCTAGGACAGAATTAATTGATTGAGCAGTGGGTTTTTTTAAGTTTTTAGCAAATTTTGTCTTTTGATCGGCAATTTATGTACAGTTTTCGAGATTACCAGCTTCTAATAATTCTAAGCGTAGTTTACGTCATGGAAAGACGTCATTTGGCGGATAAAGAAATGTAAAGAACTATAGGAATGCTTCAAGTGGGAAGAAATCAATTTCAGTTACCTCGGCATTTTGCAATAAATAGGAGTGTAATTTGTAGTCGCATGCTGTCTGCAAGTTACGTAATAATAATAAGTGTGCCGGATTCTTTTAAATTTTCTTGTTAAGCCTCCTAAATAAAACTTGATGTTTGAAGTTCGCGTCTTTGTTTGCATCACTACGTAGGTAGTTAATTCGGGAGAGTTATAGTCGCTAATTTCAATTGTTTATCCCAAATAGTCTGTGAGAAAAATGGCTATAACAGACAGACAGACACCGAAGTGATTTCATAAATGTTTCCTTTTACTAATTTTAGGACAGAACACCAAATAGCCGTGATCATTAGTAGAATGAGAATAAGCAGTGGCGTAACTATAGGGTGGCAGGGCTGGCAAAATGCCACGGGCCCCGATCCAAGAGGGTCCCGGCCCAAGAGGCCGCGAGCTCAGAAATAATTTTTTAACATTGTACCTGAGTATTTTATTTTACTTGAAAAGTACATATTTTTTAAGTTCTACTTAAAATCTATTAAAGTGAGACAACTAAAGACCATAATACAATTTCAAGTTAATCGTTAAGCATTTCAACACATCCTAAACAAAAAGATGTTGATCAATTTTAGAACTCATCCATTGGTTTCTACATTTTATGTCGCGGTACGTTGGCAGCGCGGGTGAGCATTGACGACCGGGAAATTCCCTTATTTTATTAACCAAGAAAGTGCTTTTTTCGTGGCGCTGCCGCTGGGGCGAGCTAGCAACACTATGTTAGGGGAATCCCGGATTTGCTATTTTTTCATGATGGCTCTACTGACTGCGTATTCTTTGTGTGATTGTTTTGACAATTGGTCATTTGTATCTTTGATTTTTCGTATTTGTTGTTTTATTGAATCTGCAAATGGTGGCAAAGTATATTTTATTGTGAAAGTTAGATATTAAAATGTCTAGTTCCAGAAAATATTTAAGTAGGAGCGAAAAACGAAAGAGAAAAATAAAAAGCTACCTAAAATTAGTCAGTACTTGAAGAATGATGAGAGGAGGCCTACGTCCAGCAGTGGGACGTATATAGGCTGGTGAATGTGAATGAATGTAAATGTATAAACCCATGCGCTTGAAAATAAAATTGTTATTAGTGTTGGATAACTACTTAAGTGGTTTATTAAAATTAAACTAAGTACATCGTGACGGTTTTTACTGATAGGGCCCCATCAAAAGAATTTGCCACGGGCCCCAGATGGTATAGTTACGCCACTGAGAATAAGTTATAGATTTAATGAAAATTATCAAAACAAGATCTCCTCATCTTGTCTCTAAAACTGTTTGTGAATACCTAAGGAGTGAAGACGACAAGTTCTCAGTGCTTTTTTAAAATATTAAAAAAAAATAGTGCGTCGAGATTAGTCACTTAAATTGGGTTGCATAGCCGTTGTCATTAGCAGTCTCTTCAACCTTTAATTTCAACCCAATTTCGTAGAAGCATTTGACTTTATTTTTCCAATTTTCATTTGACGCTGATTATTTCCAAAAAAGAACTTATAACGGATAGAATGTATATATTCCTTTTAAGCTTAGCACCTCATTTCTAAACACAATAATTGCACAACATAAACATAAAGGGCTCATATTTAAGTTAGTTCAGACAAGCGTAATATACGAGTAAGCAGCCCGCTCGATCCAACGGCGCCATCAATCAGATGGCACCACTTATCATTTCGTTTAGAAACCACTGCTAACAAGTCTGCGCAGCACTGCACAACTCCGGTGTTGTGAAGGTTATATCTATGACAAGCAATTGATAATCTCACGTGCGTGCGCGCAAACCCACGAAGTGCCTGCCACTCTACGTATGTCACGCTCCCATTGCCACCATGACACAAATAAAGAAAATGTATGCTAAGAGCATGCAGGTACCGAACTCTAGTGTTCTCTGCTCTCTAGTCCCTACGTTGCTTCTAATATTCGACAAGAATTCCAAAAAAATAAAATTAAAAGTAAAAACTTCTAATTACCATATATCAGGATAATCAAGTGTGCAAGTATTCTACGGACCTGCTGACTGAACATTTGGTACTGTAATTTGTAATAAATTATTATTATTTCTGAATAAATACATACATACATACATACATATCTTCAAGCTGTATCCCTAACGGGGTTGACAAAATGGATGGAGCGCTGAGCGTTGCAGTTCTTACAACATACTACTTTCGCTTCCTGAAATTTTATCATTTTCCTCAGATATTTCGCCTAATAATTTCTAAATAATATAAAAATAAATACTCCACGCAACTACACCAATTATGTATCTTTAAACTAAGCACTATTCACATCTAAACTGTACCTATTTATTTACCCCGTATATTTAATAATTGTTTAATTAAATCCAGAATTAACACAGTAATTGAATAAAACAAAGATACGCTTGTACACCTTTCTATATTCTACATAATACCTACATAAATACTCTTTCATAAAGAAATTTATATAATAATGACAAACAACTATTCTGCATCCGAACCGACACCGATATTGACATCCAATTATTTTGAAACGCTCCAATGAAATGCATCCAGTTTAGGTTTGTCAACAGTAAGTAATAGTACCTATACCTACCACCTATTGTTTATACATATTTCATTAGCGCTAAATCATAACATTGCCGTTTCTAAAAAACACAAAACCAAATTACTAAACAATGATGAAAACGTCATTGGAATCCACTTGGTGGTTCTTGTGTTTTTACGAATTTCATAAAAAACAAACGTGAAAATCTATCGCTATTTAGACACTGATTTTAATACTGGCTAAACGATACTCATTCGATACGGACAATTAGAAACAAGAAAGGTTTGTTTTTAAAACACGGAATTGTTCAAAATAAACGGAGTTACTTATTGAAAACATATTGTGTGACGTTGATTGGGTCCTGACTACAATGCTCGGAGTGAGGACCTAATCACTGGATCAGCCGCAAATCCTCTCCACCGATCGACACTATTATTCCAGAATAGCACGAGAGGCTGTTGAAATCAAGAAATACCATAATTTCAACCGAGAATATGGATACCGTTTATCAACATCATAGAATTCTGTCGGAAAACCAGACGTCGCCAGTGTGTAGATGTCGTTGTGTGGTGTGTCGAAATACCGACAGCGACAATAATAAAAATTTAAAAATGTGATGTGGGTAGTTGCCAGAAACCGTACACTACGAGGACGACACTCATCCTCATCAGTCTGCCCGTGATGTGCCGTGACCACTTTCGGTGCAATCCGGTCGAAACGTCGGGATAAAAGAGGTATTTAGCCTTACATTATAAAAGCGACATAGACCCGTTAATTAGTATTGTAATTATGTACAAGTCGTGAAAGTTTAAAAACATTAATATGGTAAGCTCCAGAACTAAAAAACATCACCGGATCCCATCATGATATGTATGTAATTCGAGGGCCTGAAAAGGCCATTTCAAAAATATTGAACAAAATGATCAAGAAAGTATGATCTGCGGGGTTATTCACAAACGTCGGAAACTCAACTTTCCGTATCCGACAGGAAACTTTTCGATGATTTTCTCCATACGCGATTCACAAATCCGAAATCATATTATTTTTATATTATATATATATCATATTATATATAGTCGTATTCACAAATCCAAGCCGTCGGACTGAATTTATACTTTTCAACGATCGGCTTTTCTGCCACGGAAAGTTTGTGAAAAACCCCCCTGGAACAATATTTTTTATAATTTTTAAGTAATAAAAAATACAAAGTATAATACAAGTGTAAATGAAAAAATAAACAGACTTAAAAAAACACTAAAAAGTACAAAATAACTATCTTTTACTAATCGAAACTCGAGTACAAAAATAACTACAAATACGATATACAAATACCTATATAATTAAACTTGACAGTTACTGAAGTCGTTGCCAAGCCTACCAAACTAATAGACTTATGTTGCACATTGATTTGGCACAACTGCAATAAATGTCAAATTTAACTATATTGTTATTTGTATCATATTTATAAATTTATTTTTGTACAAACTTGAATTTTGATTAGTAAAGGAAAGTTATTTTGTACTTCTCAGTGTTTTTTTTTTGAAGGCTGTTTTTTTTCTTATTTTTTTAGAAACTACAAAAGAATCATCAATAGTAGGAATAATGCCTAGAAGCAGTTGTATTTAGTGTTATTTGGAGAATCTTCGAAGTCCAAGCTTCAATACCAGTGAAATTTAATTGGGACCATCTCGGAAGTGTACCCTTTCAAATAAAAAAGAATTTCCCAAATCGTTTTATAAATGATGGAGTTCTTCGGAGACAAAAAAAATACAACCGAATCGAGAACCACCTCCTTATTTTTAAGTCGGTTAACAACTGAACCCTGCCACGGGATTAACAAAAACTTGTAAACAAGATGAATTCACTATAGTTCTTAATAACTTAATAACTGTAATTTTTGTGTAATATTCAGTGGCCAAGACCTTATTGTGCCTAGTTAAATATTTATACTTACAAGAAGAACACAAACATATCCGCTAAGAATATGTATTCAACCATACGTAATATTATGATTTAATTATAACAAAAGAAAATACAGCAAAACGAACGTAAGCCATCTAAATCAACAAAGGCACATAGTCGAGTTGCCGCGGGCCTGCCGTCTCATCTTTCGGGACCGAGATTACACATTTCTTTAATAATTAATTTGTGTAAAGAGTTGAGCTGCCAAAATACAACGAAATTTGTCAATCCCTCGTTGTCTCTTCCTTCATAAAATATATGAATGTAGGTATATTCTTAATATTAAACATCCATCATTTCGTGCCTTCTCATGAAATATTGATTCAAACTGCCTCAACCCTCAAGAAAGAGTCATAATTAATTTCGTCCTTCAACACAATAAGAAAAGACAAAAATAAGAGAGACCACAAGACTGATTTTAAATATATGCAAACAGATACATAATATCCGCCTATACATTTATCTGCCTATATACTTATGTAACTTACATAAGAACCTTAGTAACTTAACGCTATACCTGTCTTTAATGGACTGTACAAACGTTTACACATTCATATAATAAGAGCAACGAGTACACACATATCCATGACGAAAATACGATTGAAATCGCGTTTAATTAAAATAATTAAAAGAACCTAATGAAAACTCTCGACTTCGAGAAAATGTATAACACTGAAAGCTATATTTAATTAAAATAACATCACCTACAATATCTTTCTTTACATCACACACGGCACGGGTTTCTGACATTAAAATTTTATTGTATACAGGTCTTTATAATTATTGAACCGTTAGTTCATGCTTGAAATTTCAATATTGTTTCAACTATAACAAAAATAATGTGGAAATATTAATGTTAGATCTTACTTATATATGTAGTATACTAAGTATCAAGTGATTAATGAGGGTATTATGCATAGTGCGCGGTCAGTATGAATAACGACCAAACCAATCGGCTTATTTACGAATGTGACTAATTATTGTTCTAATTTCATAATTATTATTCTTGCTTCATAATTATCGTATTGTCCAATCATAATAAATAATGCATGACACTGGTTGGGCAGTTTGATAATTTAAGTTCATAATAGATACATGATAGGTACCTACATGCTATAAGTAGGTACATAATTACAGCAAGAGGTGGGCGGCTGGACAGAGCGAACGCGTGATCGATTTATTATCGATACGCACCATTGCGCCGTGATCTACGTATTGATACGGAGGTAAATACGCTCTTCTACGATTCGACAATCAAAAACGATCTTTTCTGCAAGAGTGATCATAGCAAGCTTGGAAAATTCTTCCACCCCAACACAGATAAGGTAGATCCAATCGTATTTCTTTATGACCACCCAGAAATACTTTCACAGCAATTCAGCCTTTTTAGCCCGATTAAGAATTAGAAACGACGTTAACCCTTTTCAGGGAAGATCAAGTAAGTCACCTTTCCTTTTATTACTGTGCCTCATAGATGACTTTACTTGTAATACTCAGTCAACTTATTCTTCGATCGTTATTGTTATATTTATTGTCCACTTATATTGGTCATTTTTTCAAACTGAATGACTATTATCAATATTTAATGTGCCATGAATCTCATGGTCCATAACATAATAAATTGCTTCGGTTTTTGTTTGTCTGTCTGTTATGATAGTGTTTCTCAGAAACAAACGTAAACGACATTTGATATATTTCACATATTTGAAATAAATGGCAGACGAAATTTAAAAGTTGAATATTGACTTTTCTTTTGAAGATTTGTTTCGGGGGCTTAAACATAATGTTAATAAAAAAAAATCCAGGGTCATCGTGTGGGGTTAGTATATAATACAAGCATGCTTAACTTCTTTCTTTGCGATACCTTTTTAACGTATTTTTGATAAAAGAAAAGGTTAATAATTGTTGCACTTTACCATATATCCAAAAGCAAAGTTCTAAAAACTTTTAAAACAGTCGTGGACATTGTAAGTAAGACGTACTGAATAAAAATATATTTGTTTATTTTATTTTATGTTTTGTTTTTATTCTATTTTTTTTATTTTGAAAGCTTTGTTTTGAAGAAGAAGATTTAAAACGCGCATTTCATCATCAATAAAACACATGTCTGTTTTATTGATGATGATGATGATGCACAAAGTTACTTAAACTACACTTTGAAGCATCAAATTCAAGATTTCATTTAGACAGGTATTTTTGAAACATGAAGTTGTGTTTGTGACATTGCATGTGAAAGACATAATAACAGCAAATCAGGCAAAACTATAAGGATTCTACGGTGTCTGAGTAATTCCAATAGCTATTACAACTACCTACTGTTTCGGTAATACTTATCAGTAGAAAAGCAAAAAAATTAACATAATATATGAAAATTAGGTTGTGTTAGTACAATAGATTATTCATTATCAATTCCTGTAAGCCCTAAGTAGGTAACGTAAAATTACAATAAGGGTTTTTTAAAATTATAGATAGGATTCCAGTAGTTTTGGAGAAGGAAATTAGTCAAGTCGAATCCGAGTTGGTCCCAATTGGTCTTCTCTTAAATTCAACAGGAATCAAATTAAGCAAATTGAAAGAAATAAATAACAAAAAGTAATAAAAGCAAATTTTAGTGATAAAACGATTACGATTAGTCGTAATCGACTATTATCAACATTTCACAATTATTCGTAATCATCGATTATTTATTATTACTATTACGAAGCGATTAAGAAAGAAGCTAGAAATGAGTAAGTTAGAAATCTTGTTTCTTGAACAAAAATTTAAATATCGCTAATTGCGTTTTTTAATTCATCGGCGACCATTATTTGTAGTTTATGGTAATAAATAGTATGCTTCTTTTTGAAAATAGAAGATTTTATTAAAAAACATAAATAATCGCAATCGTAATCGTCGATTATTAAGCGCAATAGTTGTAATCATATTTGTTATCGTTTCATCACTAGTAAGGAGCAATCTTAAGACGTTTATTATGTGGGTCAACAATTAATCAATCATTCCTATTAATATAACTATTATATTTGTAAAAAAATTGATTGCGATGGACAAACAGACGGACAGAAGGAAGGACGCGTGCATTATCTTATGATGATTCAGTTTTTCCGCATAAGATACTAACCTAAAAACCGAGAATTATAATTGTTATTTTACAAAAATAAGACGTTTTATAAAAAAAATATAAATAAACAAAGAACACGCGATTTTAGCTCAGTGCTATGTTGTGGTGCATAAACAAAAGCTTTTTAATAATGCAGTTTCCAATTGCCGCTGCTCAAATAACAGGGGCAACAAACGAACCCGACGTAGTACTGTAGACACGTTAAACATGATTTACGTTACGTTAGTTTTTACCAGTGTTAGATACCTCAAAACTTTTATAAAGCACTATTTTATTTTAAAAAAAGCGTAAATATTAACGGACTTAACAAGTTAATAGGACACATTTTTACAAATAAATTTAATATAGTTAGCTATACGTAAGTAATTGTCGAAGGCTTTCATAAAAATAAAGCGAACTCTGTTAAACTCGCCTATAAGTTACACAAATCGTAAAAAATCTGTTATTCAAAAATGCCTTAAAAATCACCGTCATTAATTGTATTGTTATGCTTTTATCACCCCTTAGCCTCGGTTAGGCTTGGGCCAGCATAAATAAATCAAATTAATTAACTCAGATTAATTTTCACGACTCCGTCTCGTTCGCCTCTATTCGTCCCTTTTTATTTGCCCTAAAGTAAAACTGCGCTCAGTTGAAAACTCGCGGTGATTTACTATGGATTCGTTAATAATAAGTTTACACAGAAGCTAATTTCTCATGTCGGCCGTTGCTTTTTCCACCAGTAAAGCCATAGAAATTCATTCAAATTACTTTTATCTAGATGATCTCTTAACTTGTTTGAACTGATAAATATAAGTAAAAAAGCAAAGAATCAACACAACGGTTACAGTTCGTATTCATTGCATTATCTATATTGTCAAGACATAAACAAAATGTTATGATATTATCCCTAACTTTCTTATTAATAATATTTGCAATTATGAAGCATTGGCCGCTAATTTGTCTTTCACGTACCTAAATTAAATTTTATACACAGTCTGTATCTCAAACCAAAACGTATAGGCTACCATTTGGTAAAAGCCAATATGCAATTTTGTTATCAAATGTTTATTATATAGATAGTGAACTTTCTTTTTATAATAATAATATTTTTATTATTTATTTACATGAAAAGTATAAACATGATAGATATATTTCCATAAATAAATACTAAATTCGACTATGTACATCTAAAAGAGTACTTTGGTTTTGAAAGCGTGTTCTATGTACGTCTGTGATTCAAACTACAAATCTAAAAAGTCATTCAAATTTGCGCAATCCGAAACCGTATAAAGGAGTTGAGTGGATGTGTAAACAATGTCCACCGATATGCGCAGTCCACCTGGGTGGTACCCTCGAGTGTTCGGCACACACTCGACTCTCGAACACCGGTAGCCGGTGTTGAGGCATTACAAACATCCCCGACTTACTTTTAGACATCTTTCAACCTAAATTCTATCGCCGATAGCACCATTGCTTGTCTTGGTCTCAATCTTAATGACGGAACGCTAGCAGTAATCCAATAAGCTTTTATTACCGTTATTTTGACTTCTGTATGTGCTTAAATGGCATGTAATATGTTCGTATAAGAAATGAATTAGTTTAAAGATTTAAATTAAATAAAAATAAAATAATACTGTTCAAATATAATACTGACTCTTTTTACTAACCAAAAATCAACCTACCATCCGTTTCTTATACCTATTACTATCATATCACCTATCCTAAAGCTGACCAAAAGCATGTTAGACACACATTAATTTAGAGTTCCGTAGTAATTTCGAAAATATAAATTAAAAATAAAAATACTCAGAAGTTATGATAGTTTTGTGTTTCTCTTTTTTGGTTTTAGGTTAGCAATTTACATCTCTACCAAATTTCAGCGGAGTAAGTATAAAGAGGATGAAATAAATGGGCTGTGACATGCGGGCAGAAAGACAAACAGGCAAGACTAAGCAATAAGAATTTCATATTCAACATTTTGTCTATGGAACTCTTAAAATGAGCTAAATCTAATGTTAGTAACTTTATGACCATAGACTTACGTACTTAGATACTACACATTTACTGAATTGGAAAGCATGTTTATGATAGATATTTCCGCAATTAAAATATAATAAAACATTGCAACATAATAGCGATACAGTACTGTTTTTCTCTATTCTGTTGTTCCAACGCAACGGCCACCCACATTGAAATATCTTTACGTTATCTGTTTAAAAAAAATGTCCCTTCAAGCATTGTTGACATATTGGACCTTTGCTACTTCTACACGTACGTTCATCTAACAAAACAATAAAAAAAGCAAATAACTTCGAATACCCACAATTTACATACATAAATATTACTTAAAAGATTAACTAAAATTAAGAGTCTTTAATGCATGCATGTTATATACACTTATATATTTTCACCAAATAAATAATGGAGTAGAGAAGGAATACAGTGCTAATATTTGCGATCCTTACAATAATAGATTTATTAGAGGTTTTTAAGGCAGTTACTTGATGCCTTACAGAATAATTCAGAGAGTTATTTATCTATATGTTACACTACATTGCGTTTGTAAAGAGGTCGACCCGCTATAATAGAGTAGGCACTTTTTATAAAAAATACTTTCAAAGGAAATTCTTTCATAAATGTTCAATTATCAGCATTTTGACGAGGAAAACGAAAGATCGCAGCATGTGTTCCACACTTATCGTTACACATAATCACAAAACTTATTGTCTTTAAAGTAACAGCTGCAGAACTGTTGCAGATCGCAGAGCTTTTATGTGACATCATCAGCAACAGTACACAAGCATATACACATACATACGAGTACACAAACATGTTAATTTATATTTAATGATATCACACACACTCATACGCAGAAATTATTATTCTGTACCCCTTCACTTTGTATAAATGGTTAGTAATTTGTCTGACTTCATAATTATCTACTTAACTGTTAATTGAAATATAGTTTTTAAATGTTATATACGACGTAGGGTATGCAATTATCGAAATGTTCCGATAATCGATAAAAAAAATTATCGTTTTTTTTTCCCGATAAAAACTGATAATTACCGGTTTTTATAATGTTTTACAAAAAGTTGTTTTTTCACATGTAGGTTAACTACATAATTACCCAAAATAAACCACAATATTAAAAATTAAACAATTTTTTTTGTAGGACGAAATATATTTATTTAATCAAAGTAATTACCCTCGTTGTCTATACATTTTTGCCATCTAATCAAAAGTTCATTTGAACCTTTGCGATAGAACTCTGGGGAACTGGAATCCACATACTGTGGAAGAGCATTTGGTAGTGCTTCCTGGGAAGAAATTATTTTCCGTACAAAATATTGTCCAAATCGCGGAATAAATGGTAGTCGGTTGGGGAGTATGGAGGATAGATGACAGATGGTTTCTAACTGCAGGTTCTGTAGTGATAAAACTGCTTCTCGAGCAGTGTGAGGTCTTCGTTATCATGGAGCAATAATGGTGAAGATCAATTGACGAGTCGGGGCTGTTTTGCTGCGAGTATTGCCATCGTTGTTCAGAGTTCTGCACAGTAGATATTTGCTGTTATTGTTTGACCGAATCGGGGGAAGCTGTAGTGATTTACACCATGAAGTGACCATCAAACAGTTACCATCACCTTTCTGTGGGTAAGCTTCGCTTTAAGGCATTGGTGTGGCGTTTGACCCGGAGTCAGCCATTACGTTGTTTGCTCGCGATTATCGTAAAAATCCAATTTTCGTCACACGTCGCAATTCGGTCCAAAACACCTTCATTTCTGTACCGGCTTAACAAGTTCAAGGCAGACAAGCATCAATGCGCCCTGCTTACTGCAGATCAGTCAAATCATGAGGCACCCATTTTCCAAGGTTTTTAATTTCACCGATTGGCTGCAAATGGGTCAATATTGTGAGTATGCTAACGTGAAACGATACCGCTGATTCCTTGGTAGGTTGATACGGATTGGCTTCCACCATAACCCTTAATTCAATGTTGTTTACCTTAGTGGCTGGTCTTCCTCGTGGTTCAGTTTTCAAGTCGACGTTTCCACTACTAAAGCGGTTAAACCAAAAACGCACGGTGCGTTCGTTAGCCGTATCTTCTCCCAACACAGCATTGATGTCACGAGCTAGTTTCTGCTACGTTAGTCCCACGTCGGAACTCGTATTCGAAAATTACTGTGGTTTTCGCTGTGTCCATCTTCTTAAAAGCTGAATGTAAAAACAATTGAAAGTCCCCTAGTAAGTGCCCTAGTACGACGTGTTAAGTGGCATGCTCACTGTCATGTGCATTTTCTATGAAGCAATGATTGAAAAATGACTCACCCCGTTCCGTCCGGTTTAAAATCTGTCGCGTATACAGTGATTTTAAAAATAAGAAAAAATTCTCGTGCTCTTTTACAGATAAAGATATATGAAATATAGATTACAAGATTTTGTGCTACAAAAGTTGATAGGTACTGAAAGTAATTATTCAAAATCTCATACCTAAATTAAACAATTTTTTAGTGCATACTTCTTCTACATAATACATAAATTGCAGTTTTATTCCAAGCATCCCAAGTTTAAGTTTTTCGAATACTTTACGAAATAATCCATGCCAATATTTATTTAAAGACAATTTGCTTTATCGACAGACGAACGGCTTCGCCTAGCCAAACATGTAGATGCATTATGTTTTTGCTTCTGATCATTGATTAACTTGCACACAGCAGGCGACAGGCTGTTTTTTATTACTACGAGCACCTTGTCCCATAATAATTGCTATTAGTAATTAGAATTATATAAATAATAATTTTCAGTAAGTTCAATAAAAATATACACTTTCAAAAAAATAAATATGAATGGCATCATTTACTTTACGATTTAACACATTAATCATTGTTAACACGACATCATTCAATTTACTTGTAGCAAATCATTTGTCTCTTCCATACGCTTCGTAATATAACATTAGGTACATATTTTTATTATTACTAACAATAGTGCTAGTTGTAATATTACCGCATTTGCAACATGCGAAGACGGAAGGGTAGCCATTTAAGTTGAGTCTTGAATTCCGACACATGGTCACATTTACGCAACTAAAAAATGAAAAAATGAATCGAATGCAAAGATTTTGTATTCGTTCTAATTTGTTAATCAGAGTTTCAGTGGCATCTAAGAAACATACATACGTACATACATACATACATACATATCTTCACTCTGTATCCCTAACGGGATAGTCAGAGACGACGGAGCGCTAAGCGTCACGGTCCTTACATAAGAACACATAATCAATTATAACCAAGCATAATCAATAACAGCTAATAAATTATAATCAAGCATAATCAGTAATAGCTAATATATTATAATCAAGCATAATCAATAATAGCTAATAAATTATAATCAAGCATAACCAATAATAGCTAGCCGATTACTCCACCTTGCCCTCTGTTACTGATAACGGTGTTATTATACCTTTTACTGATTCAGTTAAAAACTTGGGAGTTATATTCGACAGAAATTTATCTTCTGAATCATCAATCTGTCTGAAAACATCAATGAAATCTGTAAAAGAGTATACAATTCTTTCCATTCCTTAAAGCGTCTTCGAAATTTTCTACCGATGAAAACTAAAACCTTTCTTACTCGGACTTTGCTATTGCCTATTATTGACTATGCTGATATTTGTTTTCTGGATACTACTGAAGATTTAGTCAATAAATTAGAACGATTGCAAAACCTATCCGTACGTTACATTTTTAACTATATGATCACGTACTTTTTTCAGGGCACAACTTAAGTGGCTTCCCATTCGTCTTCGTAGTATTCTTCACATTCTTTCTTTGCTCTATAATGTTCTTCATTCTTCCTAATCTCTTTCTTACTTAAGAGAGCGTTTTCAAAATTTTCGCCTTCCTAATAAACTCTGTCGATCTCACATTAGTACTTTCCTTCAAATTCCTCCTCACTCCTCTGAATTCTTATCAAAATCCTTTACTGTGCGAGCGGTTAGATTGTGGAATGCTCTTCCTTCTCACATTCGGGAAAACCAGTACATTGCTTGTTTCAAGCATGCTGTCAAGGAGCACTTTATTAAAAATGTACGTTAAATTTTTATTTATTTACACCATACAGCTTTACGTATCTGTCTGTTATGTATACATTCAGTCAAGAAAGTATCAGGAATGGATAATTTGTTTATGGTTCCAAATTCAATTTTTTGTTTTTTTTTGTTGTTGTTAGATTGGCACAACTGTTTTCCATTTTGCCGCGGAGTTTGAGTTGCATCTGTTATTTAGATTAAATACAGTACTGTTTTTAGTTATATCATATCTAGTGTGTATTGCGAATTTCATAATGGACAAAAGCATCGAACAAAGAGTTTGTCCTAAATTTTGCATCGCCAATGGAATTTCGTGTTCGGAGTCAGTAAAAATGTTACAGAAGGCTTACGGTGAATCGACTTTATCAAAAACACGTGTTTATGAGTGGTATAAAGCGTTCAAAAGCAGTGGAGATGTGATGGACGATTTGCCTCGCTCTGGTAGGCCATTAACGTCTGCAACTGAAGTTAACATCGCAAAAGTGAAGGAAATTATGACTGAAAATGCTCATTCAAGTTTGAGAGAGATGGCCGCGAACTTTCTGTGTCTCACGAGTCGATCCGTACCATTTTATATAATCACTTGGGTATGAAACATGTTGCCGCTCGGCTAGTCCCAAAAGACATGAATTTTCTTCAAAAACACAATCGCAAAATAGTCGCTGAGGACATGCTAGAACGAGTCAATTCCGACCCAACATTCATGAAACGCATTGTTACTGGTGACGAGACGTGGGTTTACGAGTTTGACATGCAAACTAGTCAACAAGCTTCGGAGTGGCGCCTTCATGAAACGCATTGTTACTGGTGACGAGACGTGGGTTTACGAGTTTGACATGCAAACTAGTCAACAAGCTTCGGAGTGGCGCCTTCCAATTGAACGGAAACTGAAAAAACCATGCCAAAGTCGATCAAAAGTCAAAGTCATGTTGACTGTTTTCTTTAACTATCGCGGTGTTGTGTACTCGGAATTTTTGCCGGAAGGTCAAACGGTAAATAAAGAATATTATTTGGGCGTTATGCGGCGTTTAAGAGAGCAAATTCGACGAAAAAGACTAAGAAAGAAAATTCTTGGATTTTGCACCACGATAATGCGCCTTCGCACAAGACCATCATTGTGAACGAATTTTTGACCAAAAACTTAACAAATACCATCGAGCAACCACCTTATTCACCAGATATGGCTCCAGCCGACTTCTTTCTTTTTCCTAAACTCAAATTACCACTTCGTGGCACCCGCTTTCATTCGGTAGAAGACATAAAGGAGAATTCGCGGCGAGCACTGAACTCAATTCCGGAAAAAGCGTTTAAAAAATGTTTTGTTGATTGTATTATTCGTTGGCGTAAGTGTATCGTTTCTGAAGGAGCATACTTTGAAGGTGATAAAATAAATTTGGATGAATTTTCCCGGTACTTTCTTGACAGAGTAGTATATTAATATTTATGTATTTAATATATAGTATGTATTATATTTGTGTATAGTAGTATGCAGTTTATGTTAGTGTATTTTATTATTATTATAGCACACAGAGTGTCTATCCTTTCTACTTTGAATTAGTCACTCTCGCAGGTCTACTGGAAGAAAGTTCTTTTAGATATAAGCTATAACTTTTGCTCATCCTTTCTATATGCATCTTTTTTTGTAATGTTTGTGTGTGCAATAAATATCAACAATAAATAAATAGGTAAGAGCAAAGTTTGAGTTAAATATGTTTAATTTGTAACGGAAGAAAGTTGGAGTCGTTTGAGGGAATGGAATGAGTAAGATCTTTTTTTCAAGATTTATCAATATGTACAGACCGTGATAAGTTTTTGTCGAATGAAATACCTTATAGTGACACCATTATACTTCACAGTAGGCATAGTAGAATAATTAACTTGACTATACGTACTATAGCGACTGCCAACGATGATTTCTTGTGATTTGTTCTATAATCGTTTAACGACAGAATATATCCAGAATAGTAAAACTTCTAATGGTATAAGAATCTATTTCATTTATATTTTTTTTTATTCTTAACTACGAATTATACAATTGTGTACAATAATCTACCTTTACGATGTCCATAAAAAAGACATCAACGAAAGCATATTTTTCGTTTCTCTGCTAATTAGAACTGTAACCACTTCTGTTAGTAACCAGCTAGTAGCAACTTCTTTAAATAGTTGTAGAATGTAAATTATGTTAATACAATAAGTAATGCAACACAAATAAGCCATTTTAACTAACCTCAATCATTAAATCTTTCAGAATCAAGCCATCGGCACTTTAAATACTATAGCTCTATTAACTAGAAAAGAATTTAAATATATAATTAATATGATAAGAAAATAAGCAACCATATCATATTTTTCAATAATTATTCCAATTTTTTAGTAAAATTATAAATTTGAATCTTTTTAATGTTGTTATACCAACCGAAATAATAAAATAATATCCCTCTCTTAACACTTCAAACAGAAACCTTATATCTGTACATCAAAGAAATATTCGGTCATTTTCTCGTAAACATTAAGCAATAAGTAGATTTAGGTCTGTTTAGTTACAAATGTATCTATTTATTTATACAACGTATTTTTATTATTAAATCTACATTGTAACTGTGTTTTTGGTAGACTGATGTTCTATGGTATACTATTGATTATTTTGCAACTAGGTATTTAGAAATATGTATATATATATATATATATATATATATAGGCAAAGTAGGTATATATATATATGTCCATCATTCTTTTTGTAATAAAAATTATACCACTTTATAACGCACAATCGACATCGCACTGTCTGGACTATATTTAAATCCATTCAATAGCAAACCTATGAGTCAAACAATGTCTCATATAGTATCAATAAAAATAATTTCAACAAAAATGTAGTGTAATTTTCCATATATAAAAAAAGTGTTCTCAGTTTCCAATTTTGGAAAGAAATACTAAAACCACATATTACGGCCCGAAAATTTAGTATGTTGCGTGAAACCATAACAGCTTACGAGTTTACAAATCAGCGTTGGTCAGACCCAAGGGTAGCGGGAAAAGTGATGGCCTCACTCTATTGTCAGTTCTAATGCGACATTCTTTTAGTGACAGACCCAATGTTTACTTTTTGGCGAAAACAGGAGAAACGAACCTTACATTTTATTTAGATTTTCGTTTTTTTTCACTGAAAATTTTAAAATACAAGCGATAGTATATTGTGCGTTAAAGTACTGTGCAAGTATTGTAGAATTAGAAAGTTTGAATAAATATTTATTGAAGTTTTTCATTCTACCAAGAAGTTCTTTTTAACTCCAATAAAGACTCGTTTACGTCCAGAAATGCTTTCAGTCTCGTTCAGGGGTGGCGGGGAGTGTATGTGGGTCTCCTCTAGATTGAGTATGACAATAAAAGCCGACGGTTGTCGTCATCGGCGCGTTGTTGAGGGGCTCCGGGATCTCCTAGGCACGCAACTAGAGCCGCTCTCGCGCTGTGCCAAAGCGCACTTCTCGGGGGAAGCAGTTATAGAGCCTCCCTGCACTCTCGCAGTGCTATCACAGCGCGGACTATAGGTGCAACTTCAGTAAAGCCTACTGTCTCTTTACTGCGGAGTATTAGGAGGACAGAAATTTTACACTAGAGATATACCACTTTTTAAATGAGAATGGCTTGAGTGTTTTTAATGAATACGAGTTTGAAACAAGTTAGCTGTAAATAAAAGAGAAAAAGAAGAAAATCCTGTGTCAATAACATTAACGATCAAATTATTATTGAATCATCTTAAAAAAATAAAGATATATAGTATATGCCTACTTATATACTTATTTCGAAAAGACAAAATATAAAATAAATTTATTATAATCAATTGTGCTTCGCTTCCAATAGAAGTGAAAATGAAATAAGTACATTGTTGGCAATAATTTTGTATCGTACCTCCACTCTTTCTTCCTTTAAGTCGACTCGTAACGCCAACTGCTCTCTAAGCACCACATCGGGGTAGTGGGTCTTGTCGAATGTACTTTCTAACTGCTCGAGTTGCTCCTCGGTGAAGATGGTACGGTGTCTGCGTTTGCGTTTCGGAGGTGGACCTGCCAGCCCAGCTAAAGCCGCGGCTGCATACCCGCCGTACAGGCCGGCATATCCGGTCGGACTGGACACTCCTGCACCAACATTTCCTACACCTTGAACAAAAAATTATAAACGGCAATAAAAATATCCAAAGACTTCATTATTTTGTTGTGTCATTAAGTTACGATTTTGACGAAACAAAAAAGAAAGAATCATTTTTGATTAATTATTCATCAAAAAAGTGCAAAAAATCCAGTTAACCACAAAGATGACTGTTAAAGTTGAATTTTGCATTTAGACTTTAATTTTGAAACTTCGCCGAGAGAAAGAAAAATATATAAGTCTGCCAAGGCATATCTTATATTATAAGGTAGGGGCTTACAATGTTTTCTTTTATTCAGGCAATAAAATTACTGTATTATTTAAAGAAAACTCAGAAAAATATACAATCTTAATTATTATTTTCTAGAAAACATAAAAAAACGACTAATGATACAATGAATAAGGAGGATGAGCTGCTTTTCTGCGCACTTACTCATGGGGCGCTTTTATAATTTAGTGTTGAACGTTTTTATCGTCACGATTTTACCGTCTACGATACAATAGGCAAGCAAAATGCTTTCCTATTAAATCGCAGAAAAATCTGTTTTTCCATTAATGAAACCGTCATGTCGTGGTCGTTATCGTCGACGGAAATATAAAAGCGTCTTCATACAACTGCATCTATTTTGATTCGCTATTGTACCTTGGACGATAAAATCGTAGCGATAAAAACTCAACAGTAAATAATAAAAGCGGCCAATAGGTAGATACGCCTTGCGACTTCCCTAAGATAACGTCGCACGCAATTTACGACACAATGCTAGGGTATTTTAAGAAATTTATATAGGCGATAGGGGGCCTAGACAAGTGCCTCAATTGTCGTAAACCCTAGTAGAATAAAATGATAAATACTACGTAATCTAGCGTAACGAATTTTAAATTGGTAGTCAAACGTTATAAACTTTCTCGTATATCGAATGAAACGTAAGGTCGTGTGAAAACCGCCGTATATATACCTAATGAATTATAGTTCCAAGTTATGTATTTGCATGCTAATATTGATTGGCTGAATAGGCGGTCGCTTTAACTTCTAACCCTAAATACCATTAATATATCATGTATATCATTCATATATCATGTCAAAGGCAAATAAATGATTTATTATTATTATTATGATATGTAGGTGTTTACCTACGTGTCTCTATTACGATTAATGACTGTATGGTATTTGGAAGCAATCACGCATTTTTTTCAGCTTGTACAAAGACTTACAGTTTAGGTGTTATTCTTCTTCGTTTCACACCTATTCCATTGGGTACTAATTATAATATATCACATTTTGTACCATATAGTAATAGTAAACATATTTTTTTTAGTTTTTCATATTCTATTATAATTTAGTAGCCATCTTATTTGTCTGTGGAAGTTATTGAGACACTTCAATTTTATTTATACTTATGTACAGATGTCGTCGTCTGAATTCATACCTAGTCTAAAATTCCGATCACAAAACTGTACTACGAAGATTTTATTAATTATACATACATACATATCTTCACGCTGTATCCCCAACGGAGTAGTCAGAGAGCCAGAGAGGACGAAGCATCGCCGTTCTTATATACTTCTTTCGCTTCCTTAAATCTCATCATTCTCCTCACACATTTTCGCCTAGCTATGCGAGTGCTTGTTACATTTCCGTCAACTAACACTCTGGCTATTTGATCTTCGTAAGTTAGCCTTGGTCTTCCTAGGCTTCTTTTACTATTCGCTTTCGCTCTATAGATTTTCTTCGTTAGTCTTTCATCACTCATTCTTTCTATTGGCCCGAACCACCTAAGCAATACTTTTTTCATTTTTAGAATAACTACCCTGCCATACTCCGTATCTCTTCATTGCTTATCCTGTCCACAAGGGTTCCACGCCACATATTTCCAAGAGATCGCATTTCTACTGCATTTATCATACTTTCACACCGTTTCGGGCATATCGAGGCCTCACTACTATACAATAAAATTAACACCAACATCGCATTGTGGATGTCCATTTTGGCTCAGTTAGATATATTCACACTGTCTTCTAATGCGGACAGAGCACCGTTCACTTTATTGCTAGCTTCTCTCCACATCCAACTCGCATCTTCCATCCCTCGAAAACGCACTCCTCAGATACATAATTTCATTCACTTGTTCTAGACATTTTTCATGTACCCAAATCTCACGTTTCGTCTGTACCGCTTCCCTTTCAAACACCAGAACATTAGTTTTGTTCACATTCACATTCAATCCTTTCACTTTTTTCATGCACGTGACTAGTGTTTGCAACTCGCCTTCTGATGGCGCATGTCATACCACTCATAATACCTGTCAATGTCGGGAGACAACTGTTCAAATACAGAGCACGAACGGTCAGGTAAACATCACGCAGTCCTGTCTGACGTCTGAACCGACTTGGAACCAGGGCGACCATCCTTACACAGGCTCTGTGGCCTCAATATAATGACCTCACACCTCACAGCCTGCAGTAAGGGGCCCCCCCAAGCCATATTCAGGCAGAAGATTCCGCAATTCCCTTCGCACTACTCTATCGAATGCTTTTCAAGATCCACGAAAGCACTACTCGCAGCAGCTCAAATTTTCCTGGTTGAAGAGCAAAGTGAAGAAATACTTTTTAATGAAGGTATTAATTATATTCTCACAATGCAAGATGCCAAAACTACCAAAAACTTTAATGAAATTCAAAACGCTTCCTAGCATTAGCTTCAAAGGACAAGAGCGTCCAATTCAGTTCGTTACCTCCGACAGAGGATGCGGAAAACAACATATTTAAAGAGTTTATTTGCAAGTTCAACCATGAAAAAATAATGCCCTATTACCTCTTGAAGAATGGGTTTGGAAAATAGAAAACTACTTAAAGCCAATAAAAATGACACAACCAGCAGCAGCACCTATCAAAGTTTTGAAAATCATATTTTGCTCTTGCAAAACTGGATGCGGATCAGCGTGTGGTTGCAGAGAAAGTGGCCTTCATTGCTCATCTCCCTGCGTGATTTGCAGTGGAAGTGACTGCGACCATCACCACTTTAAAAAAATGAAGTCTTCGATACGCAAAATAATGATGAAAATTAGATTTTAATAAATATACCAGAAAGTTTACATATTTAATGTGTTATTTGAAATTTTGATGTACATATGTAATTGTTTTGATCTATTATTCTTTACATGTATTGATAAACAAATTTTAATATTTTTTTTATAAATGTCGGTTATAAAATAATCCACGATTAATAAAAAAATTCTTATTTATTTTCGTATATGAATTGTAGAATAAGTATTGTATGAAAAACTGTGTTTTTCTTGTATAAAGTAATCGATACCTACGACTTCGTCCATGTTTTTTATTTTTAAATTAAGAAATAACCTTTGTCCTTCCTCAGGATTCAAGCTATCTCCATACCAAATTCCATCGCAATCGGATGAACAGTATTGCAGCCCATAAAATAGGAACAAATGAACATTGATTTTTATATATTAGATATCATAACAATATAAACAATTATGTGCACACTTGAAAAGGTTACTGATTTTAAATAACATAAAATTACAAAATTTTGAAAAAAAAAATCAGCAAAATCCAAGCTGTTCTTGAGGACTTCCGAAGATTGCCTCTTTTACGTATTAATTGACGCGACTAGGTAACTTTTTACCTTTTCTATTCTACTACTATTCGTTATCAAGAGTAAAAGGTTAATGGCCTGATATTTAAAATAAAGAGTAGAATATGAATATCTCAACCTAGATACGTAAACCACATAGAAAAGAAGAACAATCAAAAGCGAATGATCTTTGCAACGTAGAAAAATCAATGGGATTATTATGAAATGCAAAAATCGCTAGACGTCATCATCAATCAGAGTTAAAATTCAGTACAACAGCCGATGCGTAAATATCTGAGCTTTTAAGAGGTGAACTCCCCGCGGCACATCCACAACCGAACCGTGCTAAATGTAAAAATGAATAAAAATTGAATATTTTTACATACTTACTTCCGTGAAGAAAGAAGTAGGTATTACAATGTATTATTTTCGAAAGAAATGTAAAAGCTTTTAAAGCCGACGGCGTTTTGTTAAGTCGCTATCGGTTGCTTCAACGCTACATTCTAGCGACGCGACCGCCTACTAAGCCATATCGATTTTAAGAAATAATTCGATAGAAAAAAACGAAGTACTTGTGTATTAACATTTATATTTTTACTTTCAAATTAGAAGAAAATATTTAAGTTATAGGCATTTAATAGGTTCACGAATAACCTTCATCATTATTTCATAATTAGGAACTAGTAGCCGATCACTCGATGTCATAGCTCGACACCAGTCAACATAATATGGTACTTATGATACACAGTTAGTGCTAGAAGTAGCGTCAAGGTGTGATATTGTTGCGCCTCGATGCTCTGTCCACTCCGAAGGAGAAATCTCGAAGTATTGTATAATAACATTTACTTGTAGATGAATATTATGGGTATATAATAGATAATAATGTAATACTTTTAAAAATATAATTCATCCTGCTGCGCGCTACCTAGACGATCAGATGCTTTTCGAAAAGACATCCAGATTAAATACATACGTAGTTATAAAAAAAATATTTGGCTATAGGTTTACGTAACTATCTTATTGCGAGCCCGTCACCACCTAAAAATCCTATTTTATATTTTATTAAATATCCCTTCAGATAATCTTCCTTTGTATCGATGAGTTAAAATTCGTTAAGAATTTGATGTTCAGAACTCAAAAAATACGTAAATGTTTGTTTTACTATAAAAACGAATTGGTCAACCCTAGGGATG
Organism: Zeuzera pyrina; assembly: GCA_907165235.1. Taxonomy (NCBI): domain Eukaryota; kingdom Metazoa; phylum Arthropoda; class Insecta; order Lepidoptera; family Cossidae; genus Zeuzera; species Zeuzera pyrina. Next base: position 16,334,360 of record OU015625.1, on the reverse strand, counting down.
TTAAAATGTATATCGAGGTAAGAGAAAGACTATAATTGAGATAAGCTTGTCTTCGCCCCTCTGATTCCGTTGCGGGCGAGGGTTCGCCTCGGGCCGCTATTGTAGACTAATGCAGACTTGCTCTATAAAGTTTTTATAAGTCATGTGTAAACAAATTTAACTTAAGTAGAAATGCGAGTAAAAATTATTAAAGTTAAAATTAGTATTGAAATTAGAATTACCGCCCTATTTGCATGTAGACGTAGGTAATAAAAACGTATATATGCCTATAGCGTAATTTAGGTACTTTTTTTAAACTTTATTAATAACGATAAAGTACATACATACGTTAATATTTACAAACTGAAAACTACACATTATCTTAAATAATAGACTTCCTCAAATTTGCCGCTTAGAAAGCTGTCATTGCTTAAGGTGCCCAGCAGACTGGTATAGATAGCATTGCTTCCTTGAATAGTCAAACTGATTCGTTGGCGGAAGAAGCTGCTAGCCCGATGGTCTCCCGAAGTCTCGACCAGTCTCTTACAAATATTAGAAGCCAGTCGATGGGCTTCGGAGCCCCAGGGACCCAAAGTTTCGACTGCAAAGGGCGTAAATATGAAACTCTCAGAGAGAGGCATATACTTACGCCGCTTCAAGTTCTCGACTGTGCTGACCGCGCCACCTGCTGACTTAGAAGTCGCCGGTACATGGGAAACAGCAAGTGTATCGACACAAGTGGCGTCCTACACCAGCGATCTTCCAAGTTTCCAAAGAATGAGTGTCAAACCACCCGGTCTCTTGTCGTCACTGCGCGCAATACCTACAGCCTCTAAGACTGCAAGAACGCCAGCGGCGACAAGGGTCCGTCGAATGACGTCATTCAAGACAGCATGCCGTGATATGCCGCCCGTACACGTGAACAGGATAAACCGTGGTGACCTAGTACATCGACGAGATCACCACAGCGGCAACGGTGAGGAAGGTTAGTCTTGGTCCCCAGACAAAGGGATACTATGAGAGAAAGTGTAGTATTGTCAATTAAGGAAGTCCATTATTGAAAAAAAAAGCGCGGGTAGTCGCGGTGTAAAGACGCAAATTTTAATTTTATTAATTTTGGTCTTTTTTTCTTCTCTTGGATGAATTGATGGATATGGAATATGGAAGGTATCGTTTTTTAAATTAACGTTAAAGCTTAAATAATAAGAAAATGATAGACGAGACTCTCAGACGAGAATCTCAGCTTGTTACACCGTATATTTACTTACATACTACATTTCAAGGGAATAGCAGATAAAGAGAGGATATTGAATAAAATCTCAATAAAAACAGCTTTTACTGCTTCAATGAAAACCGCACAATCGGCACAATTTCTGCGTTTTATCGACGGGCAATTTCTTTTTAAGTAAGCATATATACTATATTATTATACTATATTACTATATTTGGAACATACAAACCAAGCGCTTGATTTTATACCATATCACGAAATAAATTAGAAGAGTGAAGAATAACGGTGTACAGAAGGATGTCCACCAACACAGAACATTTACTGGAGGGAGGTCTTAACCACTCAATTAAATTCCACAAACTACAAATATCAACGCTACGCCGCCGCCGCTACGTACGTAATACATATACCTACAATAGTCAAAGAGCTCATTAAAATTTCTCGTCATAAGTGATTTGAGGAGACGAGATGGTTTTAAAATGGGAAATTAAGTGATGGGTTTATGATCAAGAAAACCCATTATAGTTCCGAAAAACATGACGATATTGTTAAAGTTTGCTGTCGAGAAGAATGTCCAGTACTTATGTTCCAACTACAAAAATTAAAGGAATCAAAATATCAGGTAGTAAATATCGAGAAAAAGTCTATAACTTATTACTGCGGTAAGACCCCGTTAATTTATAACGTAAAAAACTTCGATTATTACCTATTTTCTTTTTCGTGATCTTTTCCATTTACACGGTGTAAATATTGGAAACCAAAATAGGAATAAACAAAGCCAATATGATGAAAATGTGAGTTTTAAAAGGAACGTGATAGCAACATGTAAGTAAGAGTACCATTCTCTAAACGACAATGTGATGAAAAATTAATGAGTTCACGGTTTCATCATTTGGCACAATAATAGATTTATTTCAATTTTAATACATAAAGTTGTAGTGAACTACGTAATAAAGAACGTAAGGCCTATATCGCTTTCTATGATTTTGGTCGCGTACTTAGTTTTTTTTGTTAATTATATTACGTCCTGTTTTTACATTTCTTATTACTTTTGGGACCGCTAGGTCTTCCTATTACAATCATACTCGTACCGCATGCAAAAAAAATATAGATTATTTTCCCACAGAAGGCACAACAAACTTACACCTAGAAGGTATTCTTAAAATAACTTCAGCGGTGTAATACCTATATTTATTTGTTTGCGTTAGATCTTGCAACTGATTTTTTCAAGTAGTTACTTCTACTTAACCGATTCTCTCGGAAATTTGCAGAAATATTAGTTCTACATTATGATAATTTTAACGTTCGATCTTGAAATATTGATGTTACAGTGGTACAGCTTACTTAAGCCATGAGACTTAAGCATTTGCTGGTTTCTTAAAAGTATTGTGTTTCTCAAACAGAGACTTTATCATTAAACTCTGTGTTCTCACTCCACAGTGGTTATGTTGCAGTAATACAGGCTATTCAAGATTTTAGATTTAAGAATAGGTCAGTATTACATTAGTACCTATTGTGGGTCTCAAGCAGAGATTTTACCATTGAACCTCAAGCTCCTGATTATCAAACCTGTGAGACATATGCGTCAATCAGCGTGGAACTTGAGGATGTTTGTTTTTAAATAAAAACGGTACATCATTCCGTTGAGGTTTTTTTCGTGTCAATAACTGAAACAGACTAAGCTAAAGTTCAAAATAAAAAAGTAGACAATAAGAATTTTGAACTTATACGGTATTAAAAACTAGAGAATAATCGTCATTACGATCATTACCAAAGCTAGAATATAATTACGGCCCAGCAATATAAGACCATGGTTCTATTATATTTAATAAAACTCAGACTGACTAACAGACAACGCAAACCCTAAACCGCCGAAGGTAGTAACATGAAATCTGGAATATATCTTTCTTAGTGGGTCTACAAGTGCACTCAGAAGGGGTTTTTGGACCCTTAGGGGTTTCATTTGACTTTTCCATTAGAAATTAAGAAAGATGTGTTTCACAGTTTTTGGAAACTTATCCTTTAATTTTTATCCTTTAATGGAAGTTTATATGGAAATTCCGTTATTTTTGTATTGAATACATGCGCCTTTTGGCTGAAAATGTAGAATGCCGTTTTTCAGAGATTTTGAAAAGTCTCCCTCTAAGGGGGGCAAAATAGGGGATGGCAGTTTGTGTGGCAGTTCAAAAGGGAATATCACAAAAGTCAAGCTAAGATTACATTTATTTCTACTTTTTTGTTACTAGTGATGTACCGGATATTCGTATCCGTATCCGTGTCCGCGGATATCCGAGGGGAAAGAATTCGTATCCGTTACTATTTAGAGGATCTTGAACGGATCTTTTATATTAATGAATTTGATTTATGGCATTTGAAAAATAAATAGCAATGAAATATAATAACTTCAAATTGTTTGTTATTTGTTAAAATTACAGTTTTGGCACTTTTTACTGCAAAAATCAAACAAATAATTGCGATACACATTATAATAGTGTACCTCACTATATTTACATTAAATAAGATTAATTTAATTGTTTTACGAACAAACAATCGAAATACGAATGTTGAGGTCCGTATCCGTATCCGTGTTCGTATCCGCGTATATACGTTTTTAACATAACATAACATAACATAACTTCACGCTGTATCCCCAACGGGGTAGTCAGAGAGGACGGAGCGCCAGGAATCGCGGTCCTTACACACCTCTTTCGCTTCCTCAAATCTCATCATTCTCCTCACACATTTTCGCCTAGGTATGCGGGTGCTTTTGACATTTCCGTCTGCTAACACTCTGGCTATTTGATCTTCATAAGTCAGCCTTGGTCTTCCTTGGCTTCTTTTACCACTCACTTTCGCTCTGTATATTTTCTTCGTCAGTCTTTCATCACTCATTCTTTCCATGTGCCCGAACCATCTAAGCATTCCTTTCTTCATTTTTACAATAACACTGTTGTGCAACCCTGTCATACTGTGTATCTCATCATTGCTTATCCTGTCAGCAAGCGTGACACCGCACATATTTCTGAGAGACCGCATCTCCACAGCATTTAACATACTTTCACTCGATTTTGGGCATATCCAGGCCTCACTACCGTACAACAAAGTTGGCACCAACACCGCATTGTGGATGGCCATTTTAGCAGTGTTAGATATATTCACACTACCCACTAATGCGGACAGAGCACCGTTCACTTTATTGCCAGCTGCTACCCGTCTCTCCACATCCAACTCACATCTTCCATCCCTCGAAAACGCACTCCCCAGATACACAATTTCATTCACCTGTTCTAGACATTTTCCATTTACACAAATCACACATATACGTTTTTAACAATCCGGAAACTCTATTTGTTACGTTCTTATTTTAAATTTCTTTCAAGATCCACGTAGACGAAGTTACGGGCGGAAAGCTAGTTTTAAAATAAAGTCGTAGAGCGCATTTAATAGAAACTTTTCACAGAATGATTTTAAGCTCAAGTCCACAAATTTTCTTTTCTTTCTTTTTTTGGTAACGCAGGAGAAAGTTAAGCACATAAGTGCACTTACTTGGTTAAGTGAGGCTTTTACACACCAAAACTACTACGGTGTCATCCCCGGCGCGTTGTCGAGGGGCTCTGGGATCTCCTTCGAAATGCGTCGGAGCCTCTCTCGCAAGGCCTACCTATGTAACCTACCTATGTAGGTTACATACTATCTACTATAGTACCAAATTTTAATTTCAACTTTCAACATTCATATTAAATTAAACCTTGGATACTTTCTTTTAACATAATATATTTAACTTTAACAGTACTTATCTATACGTGAAAAAGTGAACATGCGTAAAACTGTTTTATAAGAAAATATAACTAAGGGATATCTCCCTAATAGCCTAATACTACAAACAAATTATAGATACCTATAAAATGGAGCTCACCGGCGTTCAAAAACCACTTTAGCGACGTACCAAAGAGATCATGTGCTCTATGAAAGGGCGTATGCGCCAGCTGGTGCAGCTGCAGCGGCGGAATAGCGGGCTGCGGGCGAGGCGCCAGGATGCTGTCGATGGTGAAGAGCGGCGCGGGCGGGCGCTCCTGCAGCGAGCCGCCGAGCAGCAGCGCCGTGCTGAGCAGCGCCGGCGCCTCGCGCGGCCACGGGCCCGCGCCGCCCATGCCGCCCTCGCGCGCGCCCGGCGGCGCCGCCAGCGCGAGCGCGAGCGCGACCTCTCACCGCGACCGCGCGCCCGCTGCGCCCGCTGCGCCCGCTGCGCCTCGCCGCCGCCACGCGCGCCGGCTCGCGCTCCGCATTATCGCGACGCCACTTCCGCCCGCCTCATCGCTCATGCACTCATGCACACCGGACACGGACACAATCTCTCTTTACTACTTATTTACTTATATCATATGTATGTAGCTGAAGTATTAATTAAATATTTTTAACACCGAAACGTATTACAGCGATTTTATGAAATAAAATTTAAAAATTATGTTATGAGAGGATCGGTGATGCGATTGAGAGTAAATCGTTTTAGTAAGTCGCCGCGTCGCGTTCCGAATGCTCGCGGTGGCCCGTATGTGGGGCGAAGCGCAGGGCGTGCGCCGTGAGGCGTGGCCCCCCCAGACTCCGCCCCTCGCCCAGCTTAATGGATATGACAATACGACGCTCCCGAACTGTTATAATGGTAATCTATACCCCCTGTAAGCGATAATCTTTTTTATGATGTAAATAACATATTGATATAAAGATATATATAATACATACTATTTACGTATGTATTATCTAATAAGCCATTATGTAATTACATAAGCTTTACATAGGTATACATATTATGTAACTACTCTATTTTAAAGATCGAGTTAAGATATAATTGTGTAGTCAACCTATTAAGTGCATTTCATGATAGTTTCTTTAAAAATATTTAAAGAAACCACCACTGCCACTACCTTTTAGTATACATATTACCTATAAAAATCATTAACAAATGTTATATATACCTACTTACATAATATGTAGGTTCATACCTACTAAGTTCCCTCTTTTCACAGCTCTTTTAGTTATACACGATAATACAGATAATTCTTATTAATTATTTGCCTACAAAAGCGGCTTCGCTCAAAAATCTTCGATTGGAATAAAAGATATCCTACACGAAATTTTATACTTAGATACGCCATATCTCAAAACTCTCAAGTCTCAGCTTTCTACGACGATTTCACGCGATTGGCCCTGTTGTAAATTTGGTGTTACTTATAAGTTGAATCGTAATACCATAGGTACATAAATATAATACGGTACATTACATAAAATTACCTTCACAAAGTACCTACCTAAATATAAATTAACAGGGAATACATATCATGTGCTATAATGATTTAGATTAATATAGTATGGACCTTAGGGAACCTGCATTTCAAACACAGAATCCTAGGCTCGATTGCTTACCAAGTCAACATAAGATACAAAATGTTGTCTAAATTAGCCGTTCTTAGAATGCTATTCATAATACTACTATTTTTTTACTAAGTATATTGAAATAGGTAAAATATGTCAGTCTTAAAATTTATATCTATTAATTAACAATAAACAAATAAACAGGAGGAAAATTTTAAGATTGACGGTTATGTTGTTTTATTTCTCATACACTTCAGAAAAATATTTAATACTTTTACAAGCCTACTCAAAACGATTTTATAACTAGATATATGTTTAATATATGTTGTTGGTCGATCGCAAAATTTTGTGGGCATTTTACGAAATGCCGCTATATTGCATGAAATGACCTATTGTCTGTAGCCGTCACGTCGCAATGTGCCCTAATGAAATATCGCACGAATAGATAAAAACATTTATCTAAATTATAAGCTTTACCTCGCCATAATAAAACAAACTAATCTCACATGCGCGCAAAATGACTGTATTAAAACTTTATTGAATACTAAAGCGCCAAAAAATTGTAATAATAATAAAATAATTGACGAAAAAGTGCATTTCAATCAAAATATAAGGAGAGATTTTATACAATTCACACAATTGCACTGAATTTATAAGTATTTACGAATAGATATTTCAGATACTCTACAAAATCGACCTACTCGACTATGGTGGGGCAATCGTCACACAATTTGCATCGAACAATAATATGGTTGACACTTGACAGGTCAAGTCTTACAAATATATCAACCCTAGGTCAAAGAAATGAAATTATTGTATTGTAATCGGTTCTTAATAGGTGTGCAAAATTTCAAATTATTCAGATGTCTTGAAGTGGGCGAAAATTAATTTGAACGATTCCGTTACATAGATACATACATGTATAAATACACACATGCATACAGGTGAAGCTAATAAAAGCGTGTAAATAAAGAGAAACAATGTTGACACTGCCGGACAAATCAACGCAAAGTCCATACCGCTATAGCAGTCTGCACACTGAAATATTTGTAAGAGAATCCTTATGTCCGGGATTCGAGGAACTTTTTTCAAAATTAATTACTAACAGACTAAATCTTCGTGAAAAGCTAGATTTTGACGAGACCCCAATTGAGAAAGTGGTAGCTAAGAGAACACGCATAACACAACACCTGCGCATACTATATTAGCTCCTCACCGTCAAGGCCTCGAAACCCGGACTATATGTAAAGTAGGCATTAGGCAAGTACTAAGGAGAGGATTTAGAAATTCAACTCAATGGCAACCCATTGAAAAGGGGTGTCAAATTGTTTAAAAAAAGTTTATAACAGAAAACTTTGTCAGACGAGACAAATAAATAAATGAAATAAATAAATAATTATATACGTAGTTGGCTCATTTTGAAAAATCAGTCGAAGCTAGTCTCGTACTCTCGAAAAATTTAATTCCGTTACTTCAAAGTGTTACATTCTAACAGCCCTATTAAAATATTGGGTATGTATCTTAATATTTATTAATAATATTTATGATTATCTAGTCCATTTTCAAATATAAATAGGTAGACACGTCTAATAAATACTGAACACCAAATGCACAACTTATTGCTTATTATCTGAGCACAAAGAGCAATAGCTTTAATACACCACCGGCTTTGTTGTCTCGTCTCTGGCTCCAAGATTATCTCCACGACGCTGTTCCATTTCCACGCGTACTACACCTATATCTTCCATCAGGATCATAACGTATTGTCACAAAGAGTCTTTTTGTAACAATTGTCGAAGACGCGAGGATTAGTGAACTCTTGCCTAACAGCGAACAAATTGAGCGACGGCTTGTTTTGTCGAAAGTTGCGCTCAAGGCGGTTTACGTCGTGTTTGCCTTTTTGCAGCTTATAAGAATCTACTAACAATATCTAATAGCTACATATATAGACATAAATAATATAATGATTAGTCATAAAAAGCTTCCATTTCAAATAAGTAAAACTTTTTTATATATAAGTGTAGGTATACAAAAGACTGAGGAAGTGTGTGTATGTGTACAGTATTCCGTAGGTGCTTTGGAAAAGAATATAACCACTAGGTACATCTTGGTTTAATTATCTTATCTATATAGATCCAAATCAGGTTTAACAATAATAAAAAATTTACTGAAGTTGTCACAGTACGTATGTAGTTTTTATAACTTTCTACATTAGACCTCATCAGTATTTATCTATTAAATAAATAAAAGATTCATTGACAAAAATGAAAACCTGTTATTTTAGCAGTAACAGTCCTCCCCACATTTAGATATTTATAAAAGTTTATTTGAGCATACTCGTATCATATTATTCAAAATATAAAAATCTATCTAATATTGATGAGGTTTTTCATAAATCGTAAGTATACAATTGAATTCAAGCGCAAGCACCTACAAGCGCCGACGAAGTTATGTAGGATCGTTAGTAAATATAGTAAGTAGGTACATTTAAACCTACGTAACTTAACTAGTCTACTGCCTGCAACTTCGTCCGCGAAGATCTCGAAATTAATACAAATTAAAAATGCAATAGAAAAATATAAATATCTTACCTTAACACCTCATTGTAATTTGTATACGTTCGTGGTATGGTGTTGTCTTTTCAATTTCCATACAAACTGCTTCCCTATTTTGCTTCGTTTACAAGTGATTTTTCAAAAATTCTAAACCTAAACCGTCATTCTTAACTTTCAGCTAAAAGGTCAAATACCAAATTTCAAACCGAACTACAAAAATAAAGGATTTCCCGTACAAATTTTCATCCCCTATCATCCTCTCGGAGGATAAATTTCCAAAAATTCCAAAGTTACCTTTTTTAATTTCTAACCGAAAAGTCAAATATTTCATTAATATTAAAAAAATGACGATTATTCGTACAAACTCATGCCTTTGTCATGTTTACTCCCTTAGGAAGTAAACATGAGTCAAATTTCCAAAATCTCCTCTTTAGTGCAACTGTATACACACTAAGGAACATAATATCTTCCACGTGTTTCTATCTTCTGTGGTTTAGACTGTGCGTTATTTATCAGTCAGTCGGTCAGAGAATTTTATTAAGTAGATTGTAACTGAGATCACAATAGGTATATTATTGACAAACAATTTTCGTTATCTCAAAATATACAGTTAGAGAAACAGTTACCATAAAAACGAATTACATTGGCAATGTAAACTAAACATCACTTTCAAAATTTCAATAGACTTGCATCTGATAATAATATGAGATGCGAGAGGGCCGGTGTAATAACTTATTGTTTTTACTTTCAACCGCTCTTTCTTAAAAATGGCTTTAAAATCAATGTTTTTCGAATAATTTAAACAATCCTTAAAATTAATTACGGAAAGTACAATTGTTTCTTACAATTAAATACAATTAAACCTTTACCATAATTATCCAATTCCAAATAGGCTCTTACAAAAATTATTAATAACATCGGCAATTTTACCACATCAAATTTTTTTATTACGTATTTCCTACGAAGCGATAAAAAAACATCACAGTCGATATTACGGTGATGAATGGAATGATAAATATAGATAAGTAGGTGTCTAAGTAACTATAGCACTTGCATAAATACCTAATTCAATTCAAAAATCGAAATTGCAGCAACAAAATAATGGAGCCATGGCTAATAACTAACTGAGGTAACAGCAAAGTAAAGTGGTAAACAACAAAAACATTTGCAATAAGTACATAATGTCTAAAGGTAATTAATTTTATACCTCCTGCATTACCAGCTATTGCTTACTTATCTGACAATGAGTACGAAATTGCATTAGGCGCAAATTGCCAAACTTTATTATTAAATCGCAATTCGTTGCAAATAAGTACCTGCCTGCCTATCAACAGCTATCAATATAGTTATAATTAAATCAAGTAGTGTATGCATACCTATGTACCAAATCATTTAATTTTTTTTTAATTAAGTGTACCAATAATGTTGCACTGTAATACATTATAATTGTTGTTAGGTAATAATTACGAGAATGATGCTTTAGTTTAAGTACCTATGTAGTCAGCCATGTAACCCAGGCAAGAGCTATAAGAACCACAAGATGACTACTGGGGACGTCTTCCAGTACACCCAGACCCGAGACAATCTAGAAAAGTTCGTTTTCTAAATTGACCCGACCGGGAATCGAACCCAGAACCTTCCGCGCTTCGATGCAACGTCTAAACCACTGCGCCATCGAGGTCGGCATAGGCGACAATAGGGGCCTACGGAGTCGCGGCCGATCGTAGTGGGAATTCCAGCCCGTCATCCATGCGACTCCAAGTAGGACGACTGCAATGCGAGATTGCAAGGGAGGACTCTGTAACAACCTCTAGCCTCTCTAGAAGTGCTTCGGCACAGTCCATAAGATCCCGGAGCCCCTTGACAACGTGCCGAGGACGACAATCGCATAAGTTTTAGTGAGCAAAAGCCCAAATAGCCCAGTCTCACCTTCAGACGGCTTAGAACCTGTGTTCAAGTTTCTTCTGCGTTACCAGAAAGACCATTCACGAATTACTGATTGAGTGATCATTAAAATCACTCGATGACTTCAGTAATGATATGTAACTTTTAATATCAGTAATGATATGTAACTATAGGTTATAAAATTTTAGACGTAGGTATTCAAGGTAATAATTTTTTGTAGATAGGAATTATGTCTGTGCATTTAACCAATTGGTTAACAAAATAACGACATCAAAAAAGGTGAATATTCAATGAAATACAGAACTACGAACTGTATCCACCCCACTCCTACCTGGTAGGTGAGAAGTTTTTGCGAACAATACCTTACTTATACGCAGTATAAAAAATACATTTCAATTAATCACAAAAGCTTTTGAAATTAATTAACGTTCTTTTTTAACGAACTATGAAATTCATAATAACTCACATTAACTACATTGTACCTATAGGTACATATGCATCAGCTATAGTATAATATGTGTTAGGTATTATACATGTACCTAATGCTCGACCGATTTGCTATTAAAGAAACCATCCAAGTGTAAGTAGTAGATAATAGCGCAATTATTGTTTCTTTTACTCGTCAGTTGTTACTCGTTAGCAACCAAGAATCGCAAAACAAAATATGTCGAAGGCTACGAGCTACGACAGATCAGGGGGTTATTCACAAACGTCGGAAACTTTCCGTGGCGGAAAGGCCGATCATCAAAAAGCATAAATTCAATCCGAAGGCTTGGGATTTGTGAATACGACTATATATAATATGATATATATATAATATAAATATAATACGATTTTGGATTGGTGAATCGTGTATAGGCAAAATCATCGAAAAGTTTTCTGTCGGATACACAGCCTGTTGTTTTGTTTTGATAAAGTTGAGTTTCCGACGTTTGTGAATAACTGGCTGGGCGGCCAGACAAGGGGCAAGCGTATCGCAAAATCGGAACGCTTTTTGGAGTTATTGTTCGTCAAAAGTGCCATTTGGCTTCGTTTCATACGACGGATTCCACAGGAATTTAATTTTCGTTTGATTTAATAGAAAGTTAATAACGTTTGACTACCAATTTAAAATTCGTTACGCTAGATCACGTGGTATTTGTCATTCTATTCTATTATCGTTTACGACAATTGAGCCACTTGTCAGGCCCTCTTTCTTATGAGTATGACTAATAGCGCTTTCATTTCATGTAAAATAGTATTTAACATACCTAAACAATATGTTTATATATATTTTACGCTTTGCTCTTATTGTTCACATTTTTTTTTTAATTTTTAAGAGCTTGTGTACTTTATAGATAAAGTGACGAATAGCAACTAATAAACGTTTTTTTTTTAAAGTACAATTTTTTCGGGAATATCGGAAGAATCTAGAGAAATCCTGACCATCTGGCAACTCTAATCGTAATGCTTTTGCTTAGTGTAAAAAAGTATTTAATATACCTACCCAATTCGATATTGATAAATATACTCTATGCTTTACTCTTCATATTCATGACTTTAAAATTTTCCTGAGCGCTTAACACTTTTATAAAGAACAGCAACTATTAGGTAAACACTTTAAAAACAAATTCTAGTAAAAATGACACGAAGTAACTATATATACATTTTGTTTCTACATTTTTAAACACAGTCTTAAGTTTTGAAGTTCAGTTTTAGGCGCTTTCCTTATTGGAAAGATAAAGCATCCGAAAGCCCTCAAAGGCTAAAACTTCATAAATTTCATATCTGTGTTCACGCTTCTGCTTATCACAAATGATTGACAGCCGTTTACGTTAATTTTTCATAAAAAACAGTCAATGTGTCCATAATATAAAAAACGGGACACCGGTAACACTGAACACTATAACATCGTCAAAGTAGTCATTAAAATTGAACTCTCCTACTTGTAAGTAGTTACTGTACAATGTCCATCTGTCCATGCTGAGCAGTAAGCAGGTCGGGCGTGGCGGCGGAGCGGAGTCGGGCAACTCTTCGCAAATATTGACAAAGGTGGGAGCACGGAAACCTGAGCCGAACTGTTTGCCTCTAAATTGATGTAATTAGTCATGTCGGCCAGCTGCCAATGATAAAACTGATCTAATGTTTGAAATGTTAATACGATACTTTCACAGTCCGGAAACATCTTTACGGTATACTATTCCGACAAATATTGATTGTTCTCAACGATGCGCGACACTAAGACCCTTATTACTTAATAACAGACATATATATAAATTAAATAGGTACTTATTTAAGAAAAAAAACTACGTAGGTAACTAATGTATAAGTACTCTTTGCTGTCTGTAAATATAAACAACAAGACTTAAGTAAGTATCCAATGGAATAGATAATTTTAAAATGGTTTTAGATATTATTGTATGGACTTCGGTATACATGCATTTAATGCGTATCATAAATATTTATTTCCATTCTTTTTTTCTAAACTTGATAGAAATGTCATTTATTGACAAAAATTGTAAAAGCATCTATTATATCATGTCGCCGATTTGTCTCACTGCAACGATAAACAGCTGCCAATCCTATACGAACAAGGTAATGGAAAATTAACTGTGTATAATACGGCGATTATCCGCGTATGACTTAATATATACCGGTCACACAAAAGGCATAAGCATTAAAATAGCTAACAATGGTAGAGATTATCCGGGGTTTAACCCCAAGCGCCAACAATATGCCTCCAAACCACTGCTTGCGTTATACATACTATAAACATATCTAAACACATAATATATAGGTAGTATGTGTTTAAAACTGATTTTAGAATGTAATTTATGTACATAGTAAACTATTCGACTAGGTTATAAAGTATTTATCATTATCATTCCATACAAGAACAAGCACTTCTGCACTTTTCACAGGAGTTATTTATCATACACCTATAAAGTTATTAAGCACAGTTGCAGGGAGTGGTAGTCGTAGTACACGGTAGTACACGGAATTTTTAACACGATCGTTAGTAACACCTGCATACAAGATACTTAGAATGTGAATATCTCCAATATCATAAATTGGAAAAATCTAATTAAATTATATATATAGAAATAAATTGTAGAAGTGCAGCATTTTACCTCGGCTTTTGTACCAAATACAAAAAGAGAAAAAATTGCAATATTTGTTTGAATAAGTAAACAATATAATTAACCGTAAACTCAAATTAGGTATAGGTACTCGGAATATTAATGGCGCAAATATAAAGTAGAAATAAGCATCTATTAGTTACGTATTATACTAAATCAATTTACTAAGTGGTTGCAAGTTACGATTAGTTACTTTATTAACTGATTTCATTTGTTATTTTATATTTAATTGTAAAATTAAATTACTTTTCAGTAATATCTATGTAGTAATGTGATAGACATAAGTATCTATCTAATACACACCGCGTGGCTCATTTTATTGCTTAATAAATAAATAATCCGCAAAAATGTAATAGTGACTAACTAAATAAAATAAAACTAAATCTTTTTAGTCACTACTTCAAAGGTTAACTTTACAACAATTAACGACGCCCTAACCTAAAATAGTTAAATTAATCACATTTTATAAGAATTACAAAATAATCGAAGGAGTTACTCGTATAAAATGATATATTTCTATAATGAAACTTCAATTATTGCCTATATGATCATGCAAACTGGACATCTCGAGACTTGTGCAAACGGGTAGAAAAAAACAAAAAAAAACAAAACAACAGACTGTTTACTTAGGTACTTACCTACTTTTTAAGACCTTCGCACAAATTTCGGTGTTGTTTATGTTCATTTACAACTACACTAATTGGTCTGATTCTGAACAGAGCCATATATATGTAAGTATATAATATATATGGCTGTTGAATATAGAAAATTAATTTTTTTGCTTGTGTATCAGCTTTAAAAGTAAACATTTTGTGGACAAATAGTTTACAGATTTGCAGTATTAATTTGAGTAGGTACATAATACTACCTATAATACTACCTACAAAATCCAAGAAAATCGACGTCGAATAATGAGTACATAGGTACGTCACCTACAATAAAAAAAATCGTGTATTAGATGTTAAATAAGTGAAGTAAGTGACGTTACGTAGATATTTTTATTTTACCAATAAATTCCTGTGTTACTGGGAGCTCCCCCAACGCCTTGTGTGGTAGGTACCCATAGTACTAGCTTAGTAGCTAAAATACTTTAGACAATTACACAAATTGCGTGCCCAAACTAAGCACTATGCACTAGCTTAGTTTGGGCACTTTTGGGCAATTGTCTAGAGTATTTTAGGATAGCTTGCACCAAATAAGTATTTAAACTCATTTAAGGATTTGACATCTCACTTGCACCAACGATTTAATAGTTGGTGCAAGCGAGATGTCAAATCCTTACATCGAGTTTAAATACTTATTTGGTGCAAGCCATCCTTATACTATTCTCACTTTTTTAGAAAATTAGAATTAGGTGAAAAAAGTGACGAGAACCTGTGGCCTGAGAGTTCTCAAATGCTCTGTCTAGGATCTCTGTAGTAGAATTTTTTGTTTTATTTTTTAATAAACTAGTAATAACTAAGTACCCAAAAAAATAGCAAGAACTTTAATTCTTTGAGGGTTTCAGTCTAAAATCTGTTTGCCAGGTCAAAAGGGCTTCACATTGTTCTGTTACGTCACTACATGAAATGTTTACTAACGAGAAGTTTTCAAGATTAAAACACGTAACGCATATTTACGCACGTTACATTTTTACGCCTAAGTTGTCGCTATACCAATATTGAAATTAATTCAGCGCCACATTAGAATATCGCATTATATACAATATATGATAATTTTTACTTAATTAAAGAATGCATTCACGTGAGAAAACATAGATGTCTACTTGGTGGTGTCGTGAAAACGTGCTAAGAATATCTGTTAATAAATTATATTTTAATAAAAAAGTATACTTAACAATATAAATAATGAAAAGCAAATTATGTAAGAAGTATTATCCTGGAGCGATGTTACATACCTACAATCCTACAAATGTAATATCATTATCTAGTCATAGGTTAACGAGATTGTGTAACTGTAGCTAGTTAGGCTTCTTAACTCTAATATCGCTAAGTACGACGCCCTGGTTGCACTAAGATCATTACCAGTGTTTTACTAGAACTAGGGCTTTAGATCGCACATAATACTCGGTATTATACTTATTACTTTACGGTAGTAAACTAATTAATCTGTGTTATTACTATGTAAAGAGTACAATTATTGACAACACGGCCAAATGCGTGCAATGTTCTTAATAAAATAGTACATATATCATGATATATGTTTACATTAATAAATATATTAACGGCAAATGTAACTATGGGCAGGTGATGAGTGTAGAGTTAGGTTATTCTATAACCATGGTTAGGTTTTTTAAATACTTGACTAGCCAAAGACGACAGGTCTTCGATTTGTTCGGTTTTGTTATAATTTAATATTCGGAATTAGAAAAAATCCAATTTGACAAGACGATCAATCTCTATCCCTATCGATCAAGCGAGCGTACCGTTGCCTTTTCTGAAACAATTCAGGATACTTTTGGCCCCACGTATGGAGATTCTGGCAAACCAACATAAGTTACCAAATAGTACGTTTCAATTTTTTCTTGTTCATAAGATTTTTAACCACACAAGTTTCGTTTTTTCATCACGCACTGACTAACCTTTTATTATAATACCCAGTATTATAATAAAAGGTTAGTCAGTGCGTGGTTAGTCACTAATTAGATAGGTACTTCAGCAAACTCAGAAAGTTGAACTTTGGCAGATGCACATAGCTTTGGAAACGGTGGAAGAAAATATTTATATTTTTAGGAAATGAACTAGTCGGTAAACGGTTATTCTCTGTTCATTTTTGACAGTATACGTTTGCGGTTAGTGTTTAAAATTTATTGCGATTACCATAGCTTACAAAATATTCTTCTGATAAAGATATTCATGCTAGCACGAGAATTTTCTAAAAAAAATTCATACCAATTTTGTTGGACAACAAATGGCAAGATTTTTCTCCGAAAAACGCCAGAAAATAGACTTATCCTTATTAAGTCAGCGCAGTGCTTGCAAAATCTTCACCAAGATTAATAATTATTGTTATTATCATCACACATCTTTGTTTTCATTTTTTCTTGTTTCTACTGAATTAAATTATGTTAAAGATAAGAACATTTAGGATATAATATACTGGATTATCATAATATTCAGCAATGCACAATTTTTAATAATTATAACATGCAACTACAAGAAATGTATTAGTATGGTATGTCCATTCGTTTTAAATAAAATGGTTATTGTACCTACCGGTCTCTGGTTCCGTGATCAGTCTGCAAGAAACACATTGTATTTCGAGTCTGTTGTTTTGTTCAGCTTTTTAATTAATCTCTGTTTTATCGATTGAAAAAAATAAAAATGGCCAACGATCCTCATAAAATTTTAAATGAAATTGATACTCTTAATGTTGCTAAATCTAACATCTGTTCTCCCGACCGATGTGCAGACTATTTCACTAGCCATAATACAAGTCTAAAAATCATACATATAAATATTAGAAGCATTCATAAAAATATATACGAATTTTTTACTATGCTTTGTAATCTCAAATTAGATTTTGATATAATAGTTTTGACTGAGTGCTGGCTAAAAATATCAAGCGCGATTCCCACTCTGGATGGGTACTTTTCATACCTTACTACTCAAAATCCTATACAAAACGACGGTGTTGTGATCTATGCCAAAACTTATTTGAACTGTAGTGTTAGTGAACCAGCACTGAAAGACGGAAACTGTTTGGTATGTCGCGTGGGAGATGTTGCAATTATTTCAATATACAGGTCACCCTCTTATTTAGATTTAAACAATTTTTATAATGGATTGGAAAATATAGTTATGAATCTTAAAGATTTCAAAAACATAGTATTAATTGGAGATATCAACATAGATATCAAAGAAGGTAATAACGATCGTCACGCAAATGACTACCTGACTCTCGCTTCTGCTCTTGGTTTGCTACCAGCACATCTACACCCTACAAGAAACAACAACTGCCTTGACCATATACTCTTAAAAACACAATTAAGAGCAGAGGTTGTAGTTTTAGAATCGCATATAACCGACCATCTTCCCATAATATTGTGTCTTGGTCTGAATTCATCTCGTAATTCTCAATTTCCTAGAATGCTATCTCGTATCAACTACTTGAAAGTCCAAAAAGAAATAGAGAGTACTAGCTTTGACACAATTATGCTGGAGTCGGATCCAGACATAGCCACCAATAAATTAATTTCAATTATGCAATCTATTATCAATAAACACACACAGACTATAATAAATCCTAGGAAAACCAGACCCATAAAGCCCTGGATGACTGCGGGCCTTGTTCGTTGCATTCGAAACCGAGACAAAATGCATCAAAACGTTAAAAAATCACCAGAAAATTTAGTCTTAAAGGTGACATATATGAGATATCGTAACTTTTGTAATGCCCTACTAAAAAAATTAAAGAGAGAATACGAAAAAAGTGAATTCACTAAAGCTCAAAAAAACACCAAAGCTACGTGGGAGGTTATTAAAAGGTTAACGCATACAACACAATACCCTCGAACCCCTAATGAACTCCTCAAAATATCCGGCAATCCAAATGCTTCTCTGAACGACATAAATCGATATTTCGTGAATGTTGGAAAAGACCTCGCATCTAAAATTGTTCCACCTACTTCCTCGTCACTTTTACTCTCTTGTTTCCCTACTGATCGTTGCTCACCCTGCAATTCATTTGTCATACTCCCCGTTATCGAATCACAAGTAATAGGAATAATTAAAACACTACGCGATAATTGTGCAACGGGCTGGGATCACATCCCTGCTAAAGTCATTAAAATGTCCCAAGTCACTTTAGCTCGGCCGATCACTCACATCTGTAATCTGTCCATAACTTCTGGCATCTTTCCAACAGCCTTAAAAAAAGCTGTCATTCATCCGATTTATAAGAGTGGAGACAGAGATAACGCTTCAAATTATAGACCCATTGCTGTGTTACCTATACTGTCAAAAATTCTGGAACGTATTTTAAACAACTGTCTTACCGATTACATTAATAAACACAACATCATATCAGAGAATCAGTTTGGTTTTAGAACTGGTGTTTCGACTGAAGACGCCATATGCAAACTCACAGAAATTGTAACTGACAAACTTGACAAAAAACATAAATGCTACGGTATCTTCCTAGATCTATCAAAAGCCTTTGATACTGTCTCTGTACCTATTCTTATATCTAGGATGGAGTGTCTAGGCATTCGCGGAAAACCGCTTAATCTTTTCAAAAGCTATTTATCACACAGAACTCAATGTGTTAAAATAGGCTCCTTTCATAGCACAGATCAGACAATTAGTTACGGTGTCCCACAGGGAAGTATCCTCGCACCCACGCTATTCTCAATGTACATAAACGAACTTTGTCAAATGCCCATTAAAAATGGCAAAATATTCACATATGCAGACGATACTGCGCTGGTTATATACGAACGAGAGTGGGCTGAGGCTAAATCATCGGCAGAAGTCGCGATACGTCAGGTTATGGCATGGTTATCAACAAGTTTGTTAACTCTCAATATCGAGAAAACGAAAATAATTCGTTTTTCTCCTACCAAACATCCAAAACCGCCCCTACAATCTAATATCCTGAGGGCACACACCTGTTCTGCGTATGATGACACATGTGACTGTCTGACGTTGACTATGGTTCCTTTCGTAAAGTACCTAGGAGTGTATTTGGATGAGCGCCTAGACTGGCATAAGCAAATAGAAATGCTTTGTGTACGGATCAGAACACTTATATACATATTCAAAAATCTAAGGAATTCTGCTGACTTCGCGACAATTCGTCTGGTGTATCTGGCGTTGTGCGAGTCGGTTTTAGTTTATTGTATACCCATATGGGGTGGAACCCATAAGACCACATTCATTCGTCTTGAAAGAGCTCAGAGGACGATTCTTAAGGTCATGTTGCTAAAACCTAGAGACTATCCTACTACCGAATTATACAATGAATCTGGTTTACTGACTGTTCGCCAATTGTATATTTTACGTGCAATATCACGACGTCATTCCTTGATACCTTTTGACTCACAAAAACTTAACAAACGGAAAAATCATCTCATTTGTCCCCCCTTCTCATGTAGAACAGAGCTCGCAAAAAGACAGTTTATGAATAAAAGTAGGACATTATATAATAGAATAAATAAAATCCTATCTATTTATGAACTAAATAAATATAAACTCAAACGTGAATTGCAAGGCTGGTTACGGACCTTAGACTATAATAAAACTGAAAGTCTTTTTGTTGATGCTGTCTAGTTATTGGACAATATCGTTAGAGGGATTGCGCGATGTCGAGATCACCTATTATATTCTAGTTGGTGAATACGATACTGTCTGCTTCTAGTTTTACTTTGACGTGCATAGCTTGCGTAAATAATACCATATTGAAATTGTAGTTCACAGTAAATAATGTAAAGACAATTGTAACTGTATTGTGTTTATGACATCTAGACAGAACGACAATTTCCCAAGACACAGGGAATTACCCTAGTTTGGGAAAGAGGAGTTCGTCCCTTGTTCAAAATTGCATTAAACTGCAAATTTACTATGTGACTGATACATACATACATATCCTCACGCTGTATCCCTTATGTACCTAAATTGTAATGTGTGCCTATTATACATAAATAAATTTATTATTATTATTATTATTATTATTATTATGTAGATATAGTATGATGGATTTTGTGTGATTTATAAATGATATAGTGGTAGCAAAAGGCAAGGACTAAGGCTGATTTATGAAATGTGATGAACTGTTACAATTTCTAACTATTATTTTTCCAAGCTAGGGTCCCGGGTTCGATCCCCGGTCAGGTCAATTTAAGAAAAAAACTTTTCTAAATTGGCTTGTAGTCTGGGTGTTACTGGCTACTCCCCAGAGTTCGTTGTGTGGTACCCATAGTACAAGCTTACTGCTTAGTTTGGGGTCACACGATCTGTGTAATTGTCTGGAGTATTTATTTATTTTTATTTTATATTTAAATATACATGGGTGTTATCTGCTTTTTGATTCCGCATACGAAACAGTAATCTTTCTCGGTATACCATTGACCCTTGCAATGCCATACTATTATGGCTATAATTTTTAAGTAGAAATGGCAGTGCTGACCTATGTCAATACTGACATTTCTACTTACAAATTTTTTTTATACCACGAAGGTGGCAAACATGCACACAGCACGTCAGATGTTGAACGGTTACCATAGCCTATGGACGTCTGCGACACCTATAGTATCACTTGCGCATTGCCGATCCTGTAGAAACCTTTATACGCCTTTTTTGAAGAACCCCATGCTGTAGTCTCTTGGGAAAATCCCGACAGGTAGCTTATTCCACAACCTCAAAGTTGGAGGGGGAAAGGTTCTTTGAAACCAAACCGTGCGCGACCATTTCCGTTCCAAAGTATGAGGACGAAATCCCTGCCGGTGGCGAGTGCGATGGTAGAAAGTGGCCGTGGGCATCATGTCGAACAATTCCTCTGAACACAGCCCGTTATACAAACAGTAAAATACACACAGGAAGGCAAAGTCTCTCCTCGAACTTAAGTGTTATAGACCGCTTGTAAACCTGGGATCGTCGACAACTTTCACATGAAATATTATTCACATTAGAGCAAGATCTAATTAAGAAACAATTTTGTAACAATTTCTGCAAAGTAGCACATAATTCTACACAATATTACTAATGATAATCAAATAACCAGAGTATTAGCTAATGGAAATATCAAAAGCCCTTCGCATACTTCGACGAAAGTGATGCGATGATGATGTGTGTGATGAAATTTAAGGAGGCGAAAGAAGTGTGTACTAAGGACCGCGATGCTTAGCGGTCCATCCTCTTTAACTTAGAGTTACCATATATATGCTAGGATTTGTCCTGGCATGTCAGAATTTTTAGACTCTTGTTAGGATTGCGAGCGGATTTTGGATATGTCAAGATTTTTCGATTTTTCAATAAAATGTAGTAAATTTTTTTGAATTTTTTTATTAGAAAGTTATAATCATACGAATAATCAACATAAACAAAACATATTCTTCCTTGGTTAGTGTTATTAATTTAAATTTACATACCTAAAGTGTACAGACATTGCACTTACCTATTACATGACAAAATTCACTTAAAGTGTACTAACATTGCGTAGTCGTAGTCTAATTTATCTTTTTTGATTTTTAGTTCGGTTTGTTGTTGGTGGTTGGGTGGTTGGTTGTTGGTGGTGCTAAATTTTCAGTTCAGCTCTTTGATCTTTGGTTTTTAGCGACACGTGCCTGACCCCGAGTGCGTAAACCAATAATTTGATGCTTTAATGACGATAATGTGCACTACTTTGTACGGGTTATCGGCTTTAATTTTTCTAAGAAATGTTTTGATTGGAATTGAGTTTTGGTTGACACAGAAATAATAACAAAAAATATGTGTACACCCTGTACACCTATGCTCTTTTTAGGGTTTTATACCTCAAAAGGAAAAATGTAATCCCTATGAGATAACTTTTGCATCCATCCGTCATTTGATTTTACCAGATATATATATGCAGCATACAAACATAAAATTGCTATAATAATATATGAAATCACATATACACACCCACGTAATTTACACTGGTTAGCACTACATTAATTTAGCTCGAGCTCGACTATACAATCTCTACCCCCTTTCAATTACTGAAGTAAGACTTTTAAACAGAAATGACGCCCTAATTTAAGCTTACAAGAAAAACTCCAGTGCAGAGACACTGGAACCTTTCTTTATCGATGTCGTTAACTCATGGTAATAGAGGCTACGAATTAACCACATTGATACTCGCTATCGACAGCGTAATTAATATCGAGAATTGTGCAGCGCCCATAGCTAGCGGTCACTACAGTAAACTAAGAATTGTCATACAAACCAGAAATAAATTACACAAATGTACCATTTTATTGAAACCTCTGCTCGTAAATCCAACTCGCACTTTACCATTATTTAATTTTTCATTAATGTGGGAGAAACCTACCTAGCCCCATCGGGGTGAGACTGGGTTATATGTGGGATATGTGGGAAGTTGCCTTGAACTTGTACGAAGAAACGCACTAACGCTTGTCTAACGCTGTGCCGAACATATCTCAATAAGCGTTGGATACCCTCTCCACTCTTATGCTCTCTCCTCAGGGGCGTCCCTAATGCTGTATGAGCTGTATCACAGATACGGCAGGCTAAAGGAATCCCAATGTGTATAAACAAAAATTAGCCTATTTGCAAATAATATTTGATTAACTTGGATCCTAGGATCATTGCTTTTAAGTTTTATAATACATAACCATTCCTATGTAATTGTAACTATCTAATATGTAATTGTAGTATCTTATATACTTATTTCGTTAATGCGAGAGTTTTTGTTCGTCTTCTAATAAGTATATAAAAATCAATGTTTGTTTGTTCGTATTTTATGAGCTGCCATACCAACTGTGATGTTTGGTATGGAGATAGATTAAACCCGAGATTAAGTCGCGGGCATAGTTTTGTGTAAAAACATCCTTCTTTTGGGTTTCGCCGCAGTCAGGTAAAAAGCAAAAAATATTGTTACAGGGTTCGTTTAGGACTAGCTACGCCATTGCCTTCCATGTACCCTCCAGTGCTACGGCAGCGCGGAACATACGCGCTTCGCTAAAATGTGCGCTCAACAAGTAATATGTGTTCTGAACTTAAAACAAAACTGCTTGTGTCACAAACTTTATTTACCTACATCACGTTTTCCATGCCGCCAATGCTGCTACCTCACCCATACTCTTGTCACCGTCATCATTATCAGGCTATAACAGTCTTTTGCTTGGCATAAGCATCTCCTAATGCACGCCACTGAGCCCGACCTTTGGCTTTTCTTATACAACGACAACCACCTTGCGCAGATCGTCTCTCCATCTCGCTAGAGGACGCCCTACACTTCATTTGACCATTGCAAAGGCAGTCTCCACTCTGGAACTCGTCTGCCCCAGCTGCTATCAGTTCCTCGACAAATGCGACCGCATCTTCATGAACGTTTAGGTACAGAGCACTGCAATACAGGTGAGGTACATGGTACTTGTAAGTACAGAGTAGTAGGCAGTAAGTAGGCAAATTTCCGTAGGTACCTATACAATTTATTAATGTTCATTCATGGACACCTAAGTAAATTTATTTATTATTTAAAGCATGTTTAAATATAGAGTAAAAACGAGATATTTGAATTTTTATAATAATGTATATGTTAGAAGGTCATGACAGCCTTGAAAAATCAATCTTTCGAAAGTAAACCTTTAGAAAAGTGCCCAGTAGACCGGAACGATCATGAACTTATTAGAATACCCAGTAAGATATAACGCACACAAATGTCGCACTACTTACGTTATGCAGCAGAATAGATGACAGCTTACCTTTATTAAACGTATTATGTTCGATCCTAGAATGAAATGTAACAGAACATAATTTTGATTGTACTGAATGCCGATGTTGTCAATATCAAATAAAAAGTCTAGTAAGTATGCGCCTAAACCTTTTACACCATTAATTTTAGAAACATAGTATCTAATTGTAAACGAGGTAGGTACAGTAACGTGTTATCACGTAGTAAAAGAAACAGATGATCATTCATAAAGTATAAACGAAACGCGTATATTGCCATTGATTGATTATTAGTAATATTTAACTTGACATTAAGTAGCTAATTAATTTAACTAGTTTACTTTTTATAGCTAGACCAGTAGGTAGATGTAAAGAAATAACACCTCACCCATTTAATCGAAACGTTCGACAATGAACGTGGCTCTAAAAAAACTGAGCGAGTGTACTTGACCCACGAGCACTTACAGTCTCGGCATCGATTGCCAAAATATCGGAGACGTCACTTCGCAATCTTTTATCTACGGAATTTTTTAATTATCTACGGAACAATATTGCACTGGCCATCTCAATCACTGGATGGATTACTACTGTGACCCAATAGCCTTATCTTGTAGTCAGTCGGTTGGTACCTATACACGTGAGGCCATTTTATTAAAAAAAGAACCTTTCTTAGCGTGACAAACAATATGTTGTATGATTCAACCCCACATTCAACTGTTTACAAAGACTACGTACAAACTCCTAAGCGTGCATAATCAAACCCAATACTCAAATAGAACTGTATTATACAGAAAAGATTCCGGACATACGCCAACAAGGGCGTGGATTAACTGTGGGTAGTCAATCGGAAGAATTGTTTAACGCTATCCAAATAGCGGTGTTCCGTACAGCAAAAGACTCACTAAGCAGATAATTTTCGATCGATTTTAGTATGTATATACGCTGTCAGTCAACGATTGTTGGGAGTGAACAAAGATTTAAGATTGTGATGAGAAAATATAATAAGTATATCTGCCTCGTTTTATTTAAGCATACTAAATTTCTTTTTTATATTTGTAGGTACTAAGAAAAATATAAATAACAAATAATATAAAATTTCATATATTAGACATAGACTGAAATAATATTTAATTCATTAAACTTCGACTTTTTGATTTTTGTGCTGTAATGATTTTGCTTTAACACTGAGGCAATAGCAACAACAATTTGCACAGCTGTAAATATTCAGTATTTATTATAAATATTAATAAACCAAAAAAATCTATCACGATATAAAACCGTTTCTGTTGTTAAAATTCTTTGTTCTCTAACCAAATGAAAATAACTTCATACGATTGATATTATTTATTTAATCTGTAATGTTAATGTCTCGAAACGATTAATATTATTAAAAATTACATTTAGGAACGTGCCATACATTGATGAGTCACATCTTATTCTTTTACACGACAAGTAGACAATCCACTGAAACGATGTAACTTTTTTTAACTTGTCCCTGAACTAGTACGGCGGGACGCTTGCGGAATAATTTCTCCACCGCGCCGCTGTAAACTACGCTCCACCACTTGGTAATATAAATAGGCAATCAGCGTGGCAGAGGTCAGTCACAACCGGACTTCCTCTCGTAAGTCACCTACCGACAAGTGCAACATGAGAGCTTTGTTAGCGTTGGGCGTCTTGTGCCTAGTGGCAGTAAGCCTCGCTCATGAGGCTGAAGACTTGGCAGTAGCTGCAAGTAAAGGCCATGGCCACCACCATGAGAGTGGCGGCGGCCATCACCACGATGAACACCATCATCACGAACATGGTCACAAGGGCCACAAGGGCCATAAAGGTCACCATCATCATCATAAAGGCGATGAGGGTCATCACGGAAAACACCACCATGAAGGACATCACCACGAGCACGGAGGTGGCCACAAGAAACATTGGGACGAACACGACCACCATGGGGACCATCACGAGCACGGCCATCACCACAAGGGAGAGAAGCACGGACACCATGAACATCACGATAAAGGAGAACACACCGATGGTTACCACAAGAAATACCACAAGGATCACTTCCACAAGGACCATCACTTCCATGACGGCCACCACGACGAAGGCAAGCACCATAAACACGGTCACCATCACGGACACCACCACGAGCACGGCGGACATCACAAGAAGGGCGGACACCACCACTCCGGCCACCATGAGGGCCACCATGGCCACCACGGCCACCACGACAAAGGCCACCACGACGAAGGCCACCACGATCACAAGGGACACCATGGACACGACGAGCACCACCACCACCACGGCGGCCATGGCAAGAAGGGCGGTCACGAAGACCACAAGCACTGGGGATTCCATCATGGCAAGCACTAATAACCGCCTATTGGATTGTTATTGTTATGTATTGTTGTTATCAAGAATGAAAATGTTGTTGTTCTTATTTTTTATACCAAGAAGTAAATAACTATTTAAAAAATTTTTTTTTTATTTATGCGGTATACTTCTATGGATATCTGTAAACTACAGAAAACAAGTACCTATAGGTATCTATATTTATAAATGTAAGTATATTTTATCTGTTTGCTTAAAAACCTTCAAGATTATTTTTTTACTTTGTATAAGTGCACATATGCACAAATGGGGCAATTTAAACAAAGCACTTTCTTCTAAAAAATAACAAAATTGTATACCAAACTACTTTCATCAAGTACTTACTACTGTTATACTAGTAAGACTAACGGCTTTGTCTAATTAATGCAATGGATTAATGCTCTTAATAGTAACGATATACCAATACGGTCGACTCATTAAGAAAATTACAAGACGGTAATCTACAAAACTAAAAATATACATATATTTCAGTAACAGTTTCGGTTAATTTTCTGATCGCCGTCGTCATTATCGCGCAGTCTTTCAACGTCTAATATTAATTTTTCTCCAATCTTAAAATAGGTCACGATGGTAGGTACATAAGTATGAAACGAATACTGACGATATAATTTTCATAGATATTCATATTTCGCGCTCTACCTATCTAGCTATTCATTAGTTTGTAACGTTTAATGTAATAAAAAAAAACAATTAACGATTGTAGACAGCGGGATTGGAAGTCTTTGATACCGCAAATAACGATATCACAAACACTGCGAGAATGGAAGCCCTAACGATGATAGTGACGTAGATCATGTAGGTCTGTTCACATTCAGTCATACTACTCAATCTCGCGTTATCGTTTATTATTTGTTTTTTATCATATCGTAGTTATTTCTATAATATTTAATGTAAATAACAAAGTGTTAAAAATAAGTGATATATTTAAGTATTGAAACTCGATTATAATGACAACTTCGTGGAGCTATCACTGATATCAGGCATCAGGCAGATGGATATCGCGGAGAACCAGGTGAAGTCTTTCGTTTTTATTTGTTTCTATAATTGTACATACTAACTATAAGCTCATGCTATTAGCATCACATGCAAAAAGAAACTATAACTTTTACAGCTTACAGCTTTTTAGTGTACAACTTCGTTTTCCTCAGCAATCTAGTCTCTAATGTTATCTGTTATCTTAAAAATCACTGTTCCCAGAATAATTACATATATAATCTACAGCGTGTTTACAGCAGAATATATATTGATTCGTACGATATACTAGTGTTCCCGGTAAATTTTGAAAAATATGCAAAACTGTATCCTATTTCATCTTTATATATTGTATTATGTAATTGATGTTTTTTTTATCTCATGTTTTTATTTGCATAAAATTGATTTTCAGACCTTCCGAAAATAGTGAATAATAAAAACTTACACCATTGTGAACAACAGCAATAACTTGACAGTTGATTCATTGAGTTGAATGGTTATCGAATTGATAAAGTCGCTCACTAAAAAATCGTAGCTCTTTCAAATGAAAGCTCTTCCATCATTTCTTTTCAGCTGCCTGAGATATGGTTTTTTCCCGTATAATGTTACCTTTGAGTCATCTCTTTTAATGTGAACACTTAGATCATGCGAAATTAGTTAGATTATGCCTAACCTTGAACATTTCGTAAACCATCACCATTTCACTAAAGTAAGCAAAGCAATACCCGTCACTTCGCCACATCGATGTAAAATGTTTGATTTGAATTGTTTTTCTTCTCCAAGTTGTTCAAACAACAAAATATCTTCTAAGTTCTAAAATGCGATCAGAAGTGATTGGTTTTTTCACATTATGCTCGGATTTTGTTTGATTTGGACAATTTCTTTTAATAAATATGGTTATACACATTTTACTTTACTCCATGAGTTCAACAGAGTTTAGACTTTAGATTACAAATCAAAAACCATTCTAGTTTTCTAATTATTTAGATAGTGTATATAATCTAGGTAACAGTTTCGTAATCTAAATAATTTTACTACTTACAATAATTATTATAGTTATAATTATAAAATAAGACGTAACTAGTTTTGAATGACCATATTTTTTTTATATAAGTAGGTATCGATGTCAGGCATTGACGGACCTAGTTTTGAGTCGAGTTTATTTAATAAGTAACTTAATTCAACTTGAGAGTAAAAAAGCTTTATTCATCGATGGCTATTGTTTTTATAAAACAGTATTATATTTTTAAAGCAACAAATGAACTTATTTACTACAGATAAGAGAAATACAATATTTTATTTGACTTAAAAAAGGTACAAAGTAAAAACCTGAACCTCTTTCATACTAAAAGAAGCCATTTTTTTCATCGATCTTACTAAGTATTTAGAACCATTCTAAGTAATTATTAGAACCTCTATCTAAGAATTTTTTTTGTTTCATTTCATTTTGTGCTTACAAAATTCTACGAAAATGCTCATAAGTATAAAACTCCTGACATCTACACACAGCTACAATAAAATACACTTCGTGGTCATTCATTTTATTAGTTTGGATATTACGGTTACGATTTTTTGCTACTATAATTTGTTTTGACGCAGCCGTCATGAGAGCACTTTTCATTAGGCATATGACCGCTCGATAATAACTTCATGAAATTCAAACACAAAAATTCTAAATATGTTTGTTTTGTATTCAGAAAGCCAGCCTACCCTAAACAATTTTTTACTCGTAAAATATTGATATCAATGTTATGTATGTATATAATGTTAGTACTAAGCTTAAATATTCATATTATACAAAAAAAAAAATCGAAAAAATAGTTCAAATGATTCACATAGTTTTAAAAAGTGGTACAGTTATGTCCATATTATACGAGTACACTAAAAAGTCCCTGACGGTGGAGGGTGAGCCGGGGTAGGTAGGATGATCCTTTTTGCAGTTTTTAACAGATATTTCGGAATCATGTATAGAGTTACAACTTTTTCTACAAAATTTTACAGAAGTTAGTACATAAAATTTTCTACAAATAAGATGCGGATAAAACTAGGTATAAATGTTATAGGCTACCAAGCCCACGTACGAGTACGACGAAGCAAGAAAGAGAAGAATAATCTGGTACCTACTCCACAGGCATAGATATAAATAGTTAGATATGTCGGTACTACATAACATGGAGACATGAAGCACTCAACCTATACAGACGAAATATCGGACCATCTTATTCACCACTGCTCAGTTTATTTATACTAACAAATATTAACTCTCGCCTTTACTGTCTTTTCAGTTCTCTCATTAAGCAGTACATAATCAATACTGGACCTGTGACATCTCTGTATATTCCGACAGATATTTAAATATTGATGTAACAGCTTATTGTTCTATGCGGTGGTGTGGCAAAAAGAGCTAATATCAAACTATAACACAGAACGCAGTAACCACAACACTGTTTAGACGTAAATTGTTTTCATACAAAATAAATGACATTGCCACTCTATAGGTAGGAGGTTCCATGCATGGAGATCTATCATTAAAAGGTGCTTCAAAATTAGTAATTTATAATAATATATTTATAAATATATTTTGGAAATGTATACATTTTAATTTTAAATTTATAGAAAATAGAATTGTCACGGCCGAAAAAAAATAAAGAAATGGGCATAAAATAAATATTATTTTATAGATTGTGCTACAAAATTGACAAAATTCTCAGAAAAAAATAAATAAACACTGTCAAGCAGTCATCCCGATAATGTTAGCTGCCGATAATGTCGAGACGGTTTACGACCGTCTCGAGACAGTTCGAACTATGGTTCGAACTTAGTTGCCGTATCCATGCCGCTGATAGAATTTATTTTTTGATAGAAGATTGATAGTTTCTAACAATTGAAAAAACTTTATAACGAATTATCTAAAACGACTTCTACCTTTATCGCCAGAAGTCGTTTTTGGTAGGATATTTGCCTTGTCTTCTATTGCCACGGCAGCCAAATTCAAATTGTCGCGAGACGCTCGTTAAGTGACTAAAGTTAAAAACAAATTAACCAAGAATTGTTAAAAAAAGGTAATAAAATTGTTGAAACTATTAGTTTTGAAGTACATGTGATATAAATTAGAAATAGCAAATTTGTACTGAAAACTATTATTTTTAAATATGATCAGTTAGTGTTTGAATTATTACTAATTCTGTTAATTATTTATGTATGTAAGTACATAATATGCAACGTCTAGAATGACTATATAAGGCAAACCGAAGTCCGCTAGGGGTGTTTGCCCGTATTCAGGTAACTGCGTAGGTATCTATATTAAAAATCTTTAACATTGTATTAAATATAGCGTACAATATAAATCTTACACTAAGAGTTTAATTAAAACAAAGTAAATTAATCGTTTTAACCAAAGGATTGTTACTTATTATTAGAATTTTTATGTTATCGTGATTGATTCAATCGTTAGATTTCCTTCAGGTGAAGTTTGTAGGTACCTAGGTATCTTATTTGAGATTAGATCATAAAATTTTGTGCGCGTAAAAATCTGAACGCGGAATTTATATAGTCTTCATAAAATACTGAGGATTACGTCAATTATTGCTACTACAAAACATTTTGTTTACCTAACCTAATTCATATTATATAAGCATTGAGCATGTCCAAACAAATAACGACACCGTTATCAATTAATAAATGTAATCGCCTCTTTCTGTCAAATAGGTTTCATACCTAAGTATATTTATAGTACCCATATTATAGATAAGTATTTTTTTTTTTGCGTGTATTAAATTATAACTCTATAACTATAAGCTTTGAAAAAATAGATAATGTTAATTATATTTTTGTAAAGCAACGGAGTAATGGATAACAACAAAAAATCTTTAGGTAAGTATTAATAGAAATATGTACATTTAATTTAATTTGTACTTTAAAATTAGGTGGATATCTTTTATCGATTTATTAGCTAGCTAGGTGCTAGATTAATTTGTATTCTTCATTCTCAACCGTTACGCATGGTCAGGTAATAACGAACTCAGTAGTAACTTGTATAAATCGAATAATACTAACTACATATAACCGATTATAAAACATCATTATAGGCCTAAATGATGTCGCAATGATCAGACTGCAATTAGGCGTAGCGCGTGCCGAGCGCTGTGGCGTCCTTGCCCGTTGGTTTCACCAACTGCAACCTGCAACTTTAATGATATAAATGCTCACTTAGGTTGTTGCAGCGTCAGTTCAGTCCCAGTAACCAAACATTCAACAAGACATACAAGGGACAGCAATAATGAGGACGCTGGTCGCCCTTATCGTGTTAGGATGCGTTTTAATCGTTTGTTCTGGCCGCGAGATCGGCCAGAAAGTATCCGATCTAGAGGCAGCGGCAAGTCATCACAAGGGGCATCATCACGAGGAAGGAGGCGGTAAAGAACATCACGCCGATCATCATCATGAACACGGTGAAAAAGGACACAAAGGACACAAAGGCCATCACCATCACCACAAAGGCGAACACGGCGACCACCACAAACACCACCATGAGGGACATCACCACGAGCACGGAGGTGGCCATAAGAAACATTGGGACGAACATGATCATCACGGTAAGCACCATGAGCATGGTCATCACCACAAAGGAGGTAAACATCACCACAAGAAACATCACGATAAAGGAGAAGAAACCGAAGGCTACCACAAGAAGTATCACAAGGATGAATACCACAAGGACCATCACTTCTACGACGATCATCATAAAGAAGGCAAGCACCACAAACATGGTGATCACCACGGTCATCACGAGCACAAGGGAGGACACCACAAGAAGGGTGGACACCACCATTCTGGCCATCATGACCATCATCACGGCAAGAAGGGGCATCATGATAAACATCATTACGATGAAGACCACAAGGGACACAAAGGTCATCACGGACACGAAGAACATCACCATCATCACCATGACCACGGCAAAAAAGGAGGCCATGAAGACCATAAGCATTGGGGTTTCCACCATGGAAAGCACTGATAAAAATACCGTTAAGATAATTGTTATGTCTATTTTATTATTTTGTACTTTTAAAGTTGTAAATAAACCACATTTGCCTTAATTATCTACATCTCGTTTCTATTACACTTGTAAACAAGAGTTAAAAAGTAAATCATACACTGAATAAATATTAGTGGTCATTCTCGAAAAGGAGTATAATTATTATTGGTAGTTCATGTTATCACTGATTGGTTTATAACGGAACTAATTCAGCCTTAACCGTAGCTCGATGTCGTCACCGCAGCCGTCGCAGAGTCATTCGTCCAGAAATCTGCAGCAATACGATTGCTAAAGATCGCTCTGTAATCAACTACAGATGAAAGCGTTGTTATCTATAAATTCGTGGTGCGGAAACTGTTGTGACACTTTGCGACCGTGGTTTGCCTAGTAACCACGTCTCTGGGTGGTTTAAAACAAGTAAGTTAAATAACTACAAAAAAAATGCGATAATTAGTTTGACCAAAATTAATAATTTTATTTTTCTTTTACAGCGAAATGAAATTAATTTTCATAACAGGGATATTAGCCTGTGCGCTAATATCATCACGAGCAAGAAATGTAGGTGAATTAAAGGAAGAAAAAGGTGTTGAACAAAAAGCGGTCGCCGAGTTAACAGCACCTAGCGGCGCCGCGTTAACGGCACCTAGCGGCGCCGACTTGACAGCAGCAGGCAGTGCAGCAGCAGATCAAGCTCCTGTAGGCACCGAACACAAAAAGGCGAAGAGCAGTCACCATGAACAAGGCGGCGGTCATGAACATCACGCTCATCATCATAAAGAAAATGAAGAAAAAGGAGATAAAGGTTATAAATCACATCACCACCACGACAAAGGTGAACACGGTCATCACGAGAAACATCACCACGAAGGCCACCATGACGAACACGGAGGACACAAGAAGAAACATCACGATGAACACGACCATCATGGAGAACATCACGAAGCCGCTCACGGACATAAGGGCGGTAAATTCGGACACAAAAAAGGCCACAAAAAAGGTTCCAAAACAACTGGTTTCCACCATAAATCCCACAAAGATGAATATCACAAAGAACATAAATTCTACGATGACTTCCATAAAGGAGGACATCATCACAAACACGGAGACTTCCAAGGACATCACGATAAAAAAGAAGGCCATCACAAGAAAGGCGGTCACCACGAAAAGGGACACCACGAAAAACATCATGGCAAGAAAGGTCATCACAACAAGGGGCATTACGACGAGGATCACAAGGGACACAAAGGGCACCATGGCCACGAAGAACACCATGCACATCATCACGACTACGGCAAGAAGGGAGGACATGCGTCCGGCAAGGAACACGGATACAGCCATGCAAAGAAAGCCTAATAACGAACGATTTTTTTATAATTTGTTATTTTTTGTTATTTACATTTTACCTTTGAAACAAGTCATTGTTCATAATTCTAAGGTCTTTACGTGATATTTAATTTAGAATTAGTACAATAAAAACTTCATTGTTTTATTTAGGTTCATTGCATTTTGTATCGCATTCTTAGACGCTATCTACAATCGTAAAAAGGAGAAACTATATGACTTATGATTGAGTAATGTGAAGAATGTAACAATTTAATGATAATGGATACTGGTTATCTTCAGAAAGTCATTATAAAATTCTTGTATAATAAACCATATTTTTGTTAATCATACATGTTGTTTTCGTGTACCATGTTAAAACTGACAGCAAAAGAAATATTTTTCTGAATTTTGAATTCAGCATTTTTCTTGTACACGAAGAATTAAGTACCTACTTAATAAAACCACATTATGAACACGTAATTTTATTATGTGGGCATAGTTATAATACCACCTCATAAATTTGTAATCCAGGTTATATAAGTTTATCCTACATTTTGACTGACGCTTTAGTGCAATGGTTAATGTATTTGCCTTCCAAGCAGAAGTTACTAGGTTTGCTTGGCTTGGAATCCGTCAATTTAGAAAACTTATCTAGATAACCGTTATAAAACCATATAAAAGTTTCTAAATTGTCTTAATTACAAGTACTTGTAGATATTACACGTAGGTTTATTAGTTAAAAAAATAATTATAATTGGAATTTGTAGGAATATACTGTGCATAATTATTTAGCTACCTAATATTGACCTATTTCATGATGAATACAAAGTGTTTTAATATACATATGTTATGTGTATAATGAGCGTTAAGTATATATGTATCTTTTATTAAGTATATTACATATAAAATTGAGGAAATAGGAATCATAAAAAGCAGTACAATTTTCCATTTATTAATCGAATTTAATTATCCTTTTGTATGAAATACTTATTATGGTCTCTATGTACCTATATTTCACAACAAAGCCATTAGAGGAGCTAAATGATCAAACTCAATCTTCTCAGTTATATTTTTAGTCTTTATATTTTCATCCTGATTTGCAATAAAAATGAGGTTGCCATCATCCCTCCAACCATACTTCTTGACCCAGTGCTTTAAAGTCACATCTGTAATAAAATAATATTTAAACTAAATATTGTACATTATTTTAAGTACACACATTTCTTGATGTAAGTAAATATCCTAAAGAAGTATTCTAGAGCAGCCTTTTTTGTCAGATCACATACTTAACATGACGACTATCACCTGCAAACCACAACAACATAACACAAATGATATATTTTATTGATAATCTATTAAATATGTGCAATGTCACCAATGCGGATAAAATAAGCAATGACATAGGTGGGCACAGTTAATCCAAAAGTTAACTTCGTTAATCGTTAATTCGGTAAATAAAAACTTAATTTCGATAATCGTTAAAGCGTTACATTTTCGAAAATGTAACGCAAGTTAAAGTTAACTTATAGTTAACTATCCAAAAGTAATACTGTTTTTGGGCTGGAATACATATGTAAGTAAGACAAAAATAAGTGGATAGATTAATTATTATAGGTAATGTAGAATGAACAATTAAATACACATTTATTTAGCTCTAAGTTAGATAACAACAAAGTAGTATGAATCTGTTATAGATATAACAGCCCTTGACGCGCCTATCTTTGGACATGGGCCTCGTCTCTTTCTTTCCTTTCTTTCTTTCCACGCCTATCTCTCGCCCCTTTCATCCAGTTCGTGGCCGCCTGTTGTCAGATGCCATCCACCCATCTCCGAGATGGTCTACCTCTTCCGCGAGTATTAGCGTGGGGTCTCCAGTCCAGTCTTTTTGGCCCATCGACCGCAGTCCATCGTGGCAATACGCCCTGTTCTTCTCCACTTCCGACGCTTCAATCTCCTCTACCATGTCTCTAACTTTCGTCTCCCGCCTGATCCACTCATTCCTTTTCCATACGTGAAAATAAGCAGGACAAACTGATTAAACATTTTCGTTTTAGGTATAAAGTTTTTAAACTTTCGCGTTGCATTATAAAATATCTAAAACAGGACAAACGCGATTACCTTTTTATTTTGGCTTGACGTTTCGACCGAGTTGCATTGGCCGTGCTCTCGAGCAAACTCACATTCAAAACTTCAAGCCAAATTTTTATTTTAACGCGATTACCTTTTTATGGTAATCGCGTTAAATTTCCCGTTCTAGATATTTCGTTTTAGATGTTGGGGAATCTTTTTTGATGTATGCTCCAAAGGGCCGCCATGCTTGTGCTATACGTCTTTTGGCTTGTGCCACTTGGTCTTCCATGCCAAGGGTGATTTTATGGCCCACTTCAATATAATGGCTAATATAATTGGCGACGACACCTACAGGTAGTTGGTGATTTTTCGCCTATGGGATGTTTGTTATGATCTTAGTTTTTGATTTATTCATTTTCAATATTATTTTGGCTGATTGACTCTGCAAGTCGCCTAATAATGCCTCTATCACTCCAATCGAGTCATCGGTAATGTTCTCGAAGATAGCATTGAACAATTTTGGCGTAATCGTGTCGCCTTGGCGCACTCCCCGTACCAGTTTGAAAGGCTCTGTAAATTTCTGTAGACTGATCGATGACGTCCCATGCTGCTGTAGATGTTTCATAAGCTAGACGTACCTTTCGTCAACTCTGTAGTGTAATAGAGCCCTCTCAACTGCCCAAGCCTCCACCGAGTTAAACATCCTCTCATAATCAACAAAG
Organism: Zeuzera pyrina; assembly: GCA_907165235.1. NCBI lineage: Eukaryota > Metazoa > Arthropoda > Insecta > Lepidoptera > Cossidae > Zeuzera > Zeuzera pyrina. Next base: position 16,297,312 of record OU015625.1, on the reverse strand, counting down.
GTGATGATGATTGGCTTTCGGTATTCATGGCACTTTTCAATTAGTGTTTTCAACGTTTGCAGGTGGTCTTTTATGCTGTATCCATATCAGAAACCGGCCTGCTCCCAGGGCTGGTAATCGTCGAGTTTATTAGCTAGCCCATTTAGAATAACTCTGGTAAATAATTTAGAAATTTAGAAATATGAGATAGGAGACTTAACAAAGCAATAGTTATCCAGCATTCGAATATCCCCTTTCCAGTGGAGCAGCGTTATCTCTGCGTTGTGCCAAGCTTCAGGTACCTTGTGGTTTAATATGCAGTTTGTAAACAGCAGTGCTAGAGCTCTCTATAGCGGAACAACATCGACGTCTGATATTATCTTATGATGTATGTTATCTTGGTCTGGAGATCTTCTGTTCTTCATTTGGCTCTGCGCTAGCTAAATCTCTTCTACAGACACTTCAGGAATTTCCCCAAAACCGACAATAGTAACAAATGGCCTGCTTCCCTCGCTCTGCGATCCAGAGAATACTACTTTACTTTTTACAGTGTCTCGTAAAAAATTTTCGCTACTTGTGTTACATATGCTCTCTTCTATTCATGATAATATCGCCTTTTTCGTCAAATAATTGGAATATTGCCTATCTACCATTACATAATTTCGCATGCAGTACTTGTGTGCTGGTGTTCATTTCGATTGCATTAGAAATTTTGTCTTCCTGGTATTACTGCAAATCATCTTTCAACTTTTGGCGAATATCATCATTAAGTAGAGCTCGATATTCCGGAGTATCGGTCTGATTATCCAGCCTCATCTGATAGTGTTTCTCTACGAGTTTAAGTGTGCCATCTGTTAATTTCTTGTGCTTGAAATGTATAATATCGTGAGGTGTCACTATTCAATACTTCGATCATTACTTTTGTTAGGTGCTAATTTAGGTCGTCCATTGGCAGAGATCACATACGTTCGAGGTCTTGCGGATGATTTTCGACGTATGAATTGTTCTCCTCGGTATTCAGTCAGATAATATGAGGAATAAAGTAGTATGAATAAATAGCTATTATTGATCATAATTTTGCATTAGGTGCATGTTGCCCTTCATAAACATTCTCAACATCTCTAGTGTTCTTGCTCACACCCACGCAATGCCTAGCATAACAGTTTTAAATGCATCACACTCGCACGCGCACTTCGCATATATATATCTTTCACCATTCGACTCACCGAGCGTACGAGGATGGCGTGGCACGTAATTCAAATAAAAAAAAATAACAACATGACAACAAACAACCAAACTAAAGTTAACGGAAGTTAACAAGAGCGTTAACATTTTTTGAAGTTAACTTAAAAGTTAATCCGTTAAGCAAATTGTTAACTTCGTTAATTTACGATTAACGGATTAACAAGTTAATGCCCACCTTTAGCAATGAAGAGATATGCAGTATGACAGGGTTGCATGACAGTGTCAATGTAAAAATGAAGAAAGGAATGCTTGGATGGTTCGGGCACATAGAAAAAGTGTCGAAGAAAATCTATTGAGCGAAAGCGAGTGGTAGCAGAAGTCAAGACCAAGGCTGACTTATGAACATCAAAAAGTCAGTGTTAGCTTACGGAAATACCAAATGCACTCGCATACTTCGGTGAAAATGTGTGAGGAAAATAATGAGATTTAAGAAGATGAAAGAAGCATGTATGGACCAAGACACGGCGCTCCATCCTCCCTGACAACCTCATTAAGGATCCAGCATGATAATATGTATGTACAATTTATAATAATATTAAGGACAAAAATTAACAGTCAGATCCCTGAAATTGGTGTCATTAAGATGAAACTAAGCTTCTGTTTAGTAAATTGTTAACTCCCACGCGCCCTCGCACTCTCCCTCACTTTAGTGAGTCGTAAGATAAAACTGATAACCGACGGACGTGTGCGCATCAATCGCGGAAGTGTTCCTATGCACAAAATTCTCATACCGACCCGAACTCAATATATGAATTTTGTGTTGTCGAAGTGCTGTGAAGGAATCTCCCAGCGGAACCCAAACCTTCATAAACCTGTGAAGGAATCTTCCAGCGGAAACCAAACCTACATAAACTTACGTAATGCCACATGACAACAAGACATTAGAATTATTTACGAACATAAACATATTCACGCTCGCCCTAAACATTGGACTAAATGTTTAGGGCGTTTAGGTAGTTTATGTTTTTAATTATGTTAGTTTGGTAGGTAATTTTAAACATGAGAAGTCGGACTGGACTAATTTAGCGAGGCTGCGTTTTAGAATACCAACAGGACTTTCGACGTCGACCACACGAACAACTCGATCTTGGCGATCAAATGAAAATTCGTCCGCGTCGCCATTCCAGAGGGGGAGAATTATCTTATTTCAGGAGCACCAGGTCTCCTATTATGGGAGATTCAGCGTGAGAGGTCCACTTTTGCTCATCTGTAATGTCGAAAAGTATTCTCGGTGACATTGGGCCCAGAAGTGCTGTTCATTTGCTGCTCTAATTGGAAACGACTCAGTCTGTTTATTTTAGTTTCTTGATAGGAACACTAGGGGATAGCCGTTAGCGGCTGACCAATTAAGAAATGACCTGGAGTAAGGACTTCCAAGTCATTAGGATCCCGTGATAAGGAACATAGAGGGCGCAAGTTAAGAACTGCCTTAATTTTTGTAAAAACGTTCAACTCGTCATAGGTAAGAGGGGTTGACTCACTCACTCATTTGAAACCGATCACTCGTTTGAAATGAGTTTTGACTGAGTTAACTGCTGCTTCAAAAGGGTCGCAGGTGGAACGAATAGCCAGGTGATTCCGCATTTTGCCATTTCTGAGCCTAAACTATGTTGATTAAGGGCAAGAAAGTCATAAATGTCCTTCGAATAATTATTAGCTCCTACCTAGTTTATGACACAGTCGGAACGAATTAATGAAGGGAGGTCGCGACGGGAAACAAATCGGTAAGTGAACCAGTCAGAGACAGATTTGAATTGAACACCTAATACTGCGATAATTTGAGGATTTTCATTGTCTTGAAATGTGTAAGGAAGCTGTAGGTGCTCTTTACGAAGATCTGTAAGGAGCTTGGTTTATAAAACCACCTATAACATAAATTCGAGGTTTAATATACATCGACCGATCCTTAGGGAACATATTTAAGAACTGGGAACATTGACGTAAACAATGTGAAGAACTGGAACACAGAACATTTCACTATTTGTGTTTGAGTTTCGGTAACATGTATATGACGAGGGGAAGTGTTATCGACTTTGTCGTGAGACGACACTCGTCTTAGGTATTTAATACAAAAAATATCTTACGTATCTACACCGTTAGGATATAGTGTGAAAATACAAACTCAAAATAATAACGCAAATGACACAACACGAATTACTGGTAACTCATATAATAGCACATATAATAGCAACTTACAAATGTGCTACACAATAATATAAGCTAAGACAAAAAGAATTAACCTGTCAATCACATACAAATAAGGCACAAAATAAACTCTAATTCAATAGATTCGACGAAGAATAGGAATACAATGCAGCGAGCGAGAACCACGCCCTCTATGCAATTAAGTTAACGTAATGTAATGAATTGGATAACACAGGTAAGAAATTAATCAACGACATTTTAGAAAAATACAAAGGGGGACACGGGGGGACGCAACCATGCTCTGCTACCAATAATTCTAATGTCTTGTTGTCATGTGGTATTCCATATGTTTATGTAGATTTGGGTTTCACTGCAGGATTCTTTCACAGCACATGCACAACACATTGAGTTGGGGTCCCGGTATGAGTATAATTTTGTGCACAAGAACACTTCTGCGATTGATGAGCACATGTCCATCCATTATCAGTTTTTTCTTATGAGTCACTAAAGTGAAATAACTTATTTACAAACATAAACAGCTTCTCATATTCATATTTTTACATATCATCAAGCAACATGATTCATATAGATATGTTAATCACCTTCTTATTGGCCAATTAATAATTATTTATTCTGACAAATTTACAAATAAAGTGCAAACACAAAGCCTGCCTAGTTTTTTGCTGTTTTTACCAGAACACTCACGAGGACAACAAACCACATGCGGTCTGAGAAATTCAGCTTGACTATGGCTGATTTAGAGATTTGTTTTTATCTGAAGTTGTTGAAGCCCAGATAAAGCAGATGTTTTGACAGTTTAGTGTATAGCTCGTTGACAGTGATATTTTAATATGATTTGACAATGTGACTGAGGTGATTAAGTTCTCTCTGCTATCAATTTCATTAATAACTCTCCGAAGAACTTTACAATAACTACTGCTTACATGTTTTTATACTTAATGAAGTGTACTATTGAGGTATCAGTTATAGAATTTGTTTTTGATAGAGGACTTTTGAATAGTTACTTAAAATCAAAGTTTATAGTCATCGTGAAGCATAGTAAAGCGTTGCTAAACTTCTAACCTAAACGCCAAAGTCGTTTTTGGCTAGAAAAGATTTCCTAAAGCAAAACTTTCCTTTTGAAATTTTATTAATACCGTAAACAACATCTATATAGGCATAGTTTTGGCTCCCAAGAGCTAGATAATATAATAGATATAGTCTAGATAATATCTATTGCCAAGCATCAAAACAGGAATCAGTAGTTATTGCAAAGCTAAGTCGCTTTCCCTACATTGTCTACTAACAATAGAGGTAGGCTCTGACTGTAAAAGATATCGAGACAAACTGTTAAATATGTAGTATCTTGTAAAATTCTCCTATTTTGCAAATTCACATGGCAAATCTTATTAACATATTGTAATACCAACGGTTTTGCTATACATTACATACTCTAGTGATTAAACATATCACTGGACTTTGAATACTAACCATCAATTCCACCAAGTAAATTAGCAAGATTAGTTTTGTCAATTGTTTGAAATGTTATGCCAACAACATGGCATACAAATTTGCGAATAGAATCATGAAAGCCATTGATACGATTGCATAACTCTGGCATCTGATGAACCCTGTTCCAAAATTGAGCAAAATCACATTGCTCTAAAATGTCTGCTAAGTATTTAATTTGAGAAATAGTTTCATTTTCCACCTGAAATTAAACAATTGAATGAAATGTAATTAAAGCAATAATATGTATAATTATAATTTTTTTAATATAAATGACAATATACATACCACCGATTCAAGAAGCAAACATTTACATAATGTAAAATCAGTGTGAGGAAAATTAGTTAATGCTTTCAGTAGTATTTGGCATGTGATATCTGGGTTAAATCTCTCAGGATTAAATTGATACAGTTTCAATACTGCTAGGTTTGCTTCCAAATCATACGTGTTGTCTCGAGACTGCATTTCAACATATCTTTCCAATGTCTGAAGATTGGCTGGATTATACCTAGTTAACATAAAAATAATAATTAGCATTATTATCATAACTTTATTTTATAATTGGTACTAAATAATTAGTAGTATGAAGTTATTATTTGTATAAATATAGCTTCTATGCTGATATAGGAGAAAGAAAAATATGTATGTATATACACTCTGTCAAGAAAGTACCGGGAAAAGATCAATAATACAGGAAATGTTAGTTATTCATCCAAATTTATTTTATCACCTTCAAAGTATGCTCCTTCAGAAACGATACACTTACGCCAACAAATAATCCAATCATCAAAACATTTTTTAAACGCCTTATCCGGAATTGAGTTCAGTGCTCGCCGTGAATTCTCCTTTATGTCTTTTACCGAATGAAAACTGGTGCCACGAAGTGGTAATTTGAGTTTAGGAAAAAGAAAGAAGTCGGCTGGAGCCATATCTGGTGAATAAGGTGGTTGCTTGATGGTATTTATTGTTTGTGGTCAAAAATTCGTTCACAATGATGGTCTTGTACGAAGGCGCATTATCGTGGTCCAAGAATTTTCTTTCAACAAATCTGGCCTTTTTCGTCGAATTTGCTCTCTTAAAAGCCGCATAACGCTCAAATAATATTCTTTATTTACCGTTTGACCTTCCGGCAAAAATTCCGAGTGCACAACACCGCGATAGTTAAAGAAAACAGTCAACATGACTTTGACTTTTGATGGACTTTGGCATGGTTTTTTCGGTTTCGGTTCAGTTGGAAGGCGTCACTCCGAAGCTTGTTGACTAGTTTGCATGTCAAACTCGTAAACCCACGTCTCGTCACCAGTAACAATGCGTTTCATGAATGTTGGATCTGAATTGACTCCTTCTAGCTTGTCCTCAGCGACTCTTATGTGATTGAGTTTTTGGAGAAAATTCATGTCTTTTGGGACTAGCCGAGCGGCAACATGTTTCATACCCAAGTGATTATTTAAAATGGTACGGATCGACTCGTGAGACACAGAAAGTTCGGCGGCTATCTCTCTCAAACTTGAATGACGATTAGTGACCGACTGAAGCTTCGTTTTCGTTTTCGGCCATTTTCAGTCAAAAAATCATGTTTCGGCCATATTTTCGTTTTCGGCCATAAACCAGCCGAAGCTTCGGCTAAACCGAAAATCAAATTCGAAGTCTGCTAATTATCGCATATCTTTTAGCCTACTCATAAAGCTCGGTTAATATAAGAAGCTCGGTTAATATAAGGTGACGTTCGGCTAAATTCGAAGTGGATGGAGTCCGCTCGTGGTTTCACTCAGCCGACTTAAAGAGACGTGGTTTTGTTTTATATTCGACTGTTTAATTATAATTATTAATACTTAGCTGAAGCCTGTAACATTGTTTTTTTTATTTCATACTTTATTAAGAATGATTTATTAATCATTACATTTGGTCACAAATCATTGCAATTTTTGTCACGACTGTGTAATTATTTAATTACAAAGTGCCAAATAAATAAGAGAGATCTCAATTAATATTTAGAATATAAAATAATATTTAGAATAGCATAAAGAATACGCAGTTTGTTATATTAATTGAAGATTTATAACGATTTAGAACTTTTGATAAAATTTAGTTGATTTTAATGGTGGTTAATCATAATATAGATTATACTGATTGCATTATATTGTATTATATTATAAAATCAATCAATACAACAAGAAATAAAAAAAATTTGTATCCTAGTCTATATTTGCTCTTTGTCTTCGTAAAGTGTAAAAAAATTTAAATGTAGTGGAGATATTAATGTTTTATTGTCTAAATCATTTTCGTTTTCGGCCGAAAATAAGACTAAAGCCGAAGCTTCTTTTCTGATTTCGTTTTCGGCTGAAAATCCATTTTCGGTCGGTCACTAATGAGGATTTTCAGTCATTATTTCCTTCACTTTTGCGATGTTAACTTCAGTTGCAGACGTTAATGGCCTACCAGAGCGAGGCAAATCTTCCATCACATCTCAACCGCTTTTGAATGCTTTGTACCACTCATAAGCACGTGTTTTTGATAAAGTCGATTCACCATAAGCCTTCTGTAACATTTTCAGTTACTCCGAACACGAAATTCCATTGGCGATGCAAAATTTAAGCAAGCTCTTTGTTCGATGTTTTTGTCCATTATGAAATTCGCAATACACACTAGAATGATATAACTAAAAACAGCACTATATTTAATCTAAATAAGAGATGCAACTCAAACTCCACACCAAAATGGAAACAGTTGTGCCAATCTAACAACAACAATAAAAATATAAAATTTAATTTGGAACCATAAACAAATCATCCACACCCGATACTTTCTTGACAGAATGTAAATATGCAATATAGTGAGAATACAAATAGGCGATCAGCTAGCAACTTGCCACTTCACAGTGTTGCAGGTCCATAGGGTACCCTATCCATTTACCTTTAGACGGACCGTACTGTTCTTTGCAACCTTCGAGGTATAAAAAAAAGAAAATCCAAAACTGTAACCGAACTGTAACAGACCTAACCTAACTCAGGACGTTAAAGTTTGTGGAAAAGAACCCGTCTTTATGTATGTATCTAAAGATAAATAATCATATTATAATCTCTACAGATAATCATAACAGCATAGCCCGGTAGTTATTTCTTTCACTTACAACATGTAGGTTGTCCGCTTAAGCTAATACGTTAAATAATTACCTCTCGATGCTTTTCAAAATATTAGCCACGGTCTGCTTCATTGTTTCGGCCATTATAAATATTTCAAATGTAAATACTTAGTTATTTGCAAAAGGTAATTAGCAATATGTACAACAAATGAAAAGAACATATGACACGTACAATTTTACATTCTTTTTGCATCACTTTGCATATGACAATAATTCACAGAACACATTAATCTCAAAAAACAAGAAACCTGAAATCATAGAGTAACCTATATATTATGGAATAGAGACGTCAGTCATTTTAGCTGCTAGCGACATCTAGTGCGGTATGTTCGAGTCATGTCGTGTTTAATACATAATAACACGTATATGAAGTAAGTACACATTGTAAATACGTATACATATAGCCTCACTATGCAGGCGCTAGGTACTTCATGCAAGTTTGATTTTATAACTGTGATTTACATATAGGTTACTGGCAAAATAAATAATCACATAAATCACGTTTTAGCAAATCACTCACAGAAATTAATAAAATTAGTGAAATAAAATAATATAATACCTTTTACTCCTTTTATAAAAGTACTATATTGACATACGTCAGTACATACACATCTTAACGTTAATATTTACAAACTTAAAACTAAGCAATACCTGAAATAATATATTTCCTCAAAGTTGCCACTTAGAAAGAAAAAAAACACACTAAGATAACAAGAAACGACGAGTGACAAACAATATGGCGGTTGGCACATTCAGAACAGAAATTTTTCAAAACGACGCTTGAGATAATATAAATAAAAAAATATTTTTCGGGAAGTTGAAACTATTTCTTTTGTTATTTTTTCAGTTTTTGTGTGATAGTTGTTTCATTTAACTTATAGAAATTGATAGTAGTTATTAAATAACAATGGGTGTTACAAATATAATTTTAATTTCTGAACACACTTTATACACTAGCAGCATCTATTGGGAAATGTTCTAACTAAATGTACCGACTAAATTCCTAGAAAAAAAATGTACTAAGTGAATAGGCCCTGCCCCAAATTGCCACAATTTTTTTTTTCTTCCGCAAGGCATGGCGCACAGGTTAGCGCATTTGCCAATGACAAATTAAAAACGAGGAAACACAAGGTCAAAAGGAAAATTTTTGAATTTTGGAAAAGGACTACAGATCAGGAGAGGCGTACTAAAGGATCAAGTATTTATAAATTTATATAAACAAAAATAGATAATGTAAATAGATTTTTCTTATACTGTTACTAAATTAAAGACAAAACAACATATTATACAAGAACACAGCTATATACATTATATACATGGATGTTGGTTATAATGCAAAATTTTAATATTATTAGAAGAAATAAATAGCGCAATAATTTTATGTATAGCAGGATGGTTGCTAAGAAGTAAAGAATTTATACGTGTAGGTAACGGAACGTGAAGGGATGCCATATGATAAGGGATCATATCGGGGACAGGAGAAAAGTAGGTGGTTTAGATCTCCTACGTCCTTCCAACACACACAAATCACTGTCAATTATATGAAATCTACTAAGGTGAGCCTGGAATAGTTATGGCCAAGCCTAATAAGGATTAAAAAAGAAGTTAAGGTCTTATAAAAATCAAGGTTTTGGGGGAATATGCGATTAGATACTGTGATAGAATTTACCTTTAGACTGGCTGCTAATATCCCAGAGCTTATTCCAGGACTCCTGGAGATAAACTTTGGGTGAAGCAGCCAAATCATGGCAAAAGTTATGACATGGAAAAATGTTACCACACTGCAATGCACCGCTTCATTGGCAAGTTGATCAGCTGTTACGTTACCTTTGATACCAGAATGATAGTTATCCAGGCAAAAGAAACAGAATAATCTTTTATCTGACACTTTAGTAACAAATTTTTGATTTGAAAGATTATAGGATACAGTTTTAAAGTGAAAAAAAAATCTGGACAGAGCTTGTAAAGCACTCTTAGCGTCTGTAAAAATAACAGTTTTATGTACCTAACCGTATAAGCAGAATATACTCTATAGCCTTAAAAAGACCATAACATTCCCCAGTGAAAACAGAGGTTTCAGGTGGGAATTTAACATTCTGATGAATGTTATACTGTGTATGATATATTCCAATTCCAACAACACCGATTTCTGAATGTTTAGAGGCATCAGTATAAATATGATGCCAGTTTTCCCAATGAGTATTTATTACAAATTTGAAATACGCGTTCATGTTTAATTCATTGTTTGATTTATTAATATCTAGGTTCTAGAAGAAAATTAATAATAGGAGAAATTAACAAGGTTTCATAAGAACAAGTGTATAAAGGTAGATAAAGAGATCTAAAAGTTGGCGCATGAAGTGTTAAGTATTTGCGATAACTACGGATAAGACACAGAGGGGACTTATAATTATTATTCCAGTAATCAGAATGAGAAAGACTTATTTAAAATCTGTAATTTAGATAAAAGTGGATGATTCGAAAATTGTAAAACCCGAAAGAAAAATTTATCTGATAGAAATTGGCGACGTAATTGAAGTGGAGGATCTCCACATTCTACCTGTAATGCATTAATAAGACTTGTTTTCATGGCACCACAAATGATTGTAAGGGCTTTAGACTAAATTAAAGCTAATTTTTTTATTGCAATAATATTACAAGGTTCTAACAAAAAAGCTCCATAGTTCAAAACACTTCTTATCAGTGCATTACACATTAACTTAAGTGAGAACGGGTGAGCACTCCACTAAACACCCGCCAAACACCATAGCATACATTTGCTAACTACATAATCGCAATGAGCAACACCTGTCAATCGAGAGCAGTAAAAGTCCGAGAAATTTAACTTGTGATTTTACAGGAATTGAGCAGTCGCCATAATAATAATGGTAGGTGAAACGCGCATTTTGGAAAAAAGGACTATTGAACTTCTTGAAGGAGATATTTCAAAACATATTTTTATATACGAGATTTAAGGTAGCGAACAAAGTATGTAAAGATCGAGACGCTTGGCGCACCGTCCCCTCTGACTATCCCGTTAGAGAGAAAGCGTGAAGATATGTATGTATGCATATTTCAAGACTATTACAGTCGAGCCATTTTTTTAATGGGTGTTACTGGGATCTCCCCCAGAGTTCATTGTGTGGTACCCATAGTACAAGCTTACTTCTTAGTTTGGGGTCACACAATCTGTGTAATTGTCTGGAGTATTATTATTATTAATAAGCGTAATGAGTGCGTTAAAGTACAACTTAGAAACCAATTTATCCGACTTATATAAAAGCGAGTCATCTGCATATTGAAGCACTTTAACTTGGAACTGGAGAGAAAGTTCCAAGTTATAAGCGTAAATATTATATAAAATCCTGATCCCTGAGGCATACCTTTCCATATAAATCTAGTTATCTCGAAGGAATCGACAGAAATTTTTATAGCTCTTTCAGTCAAAATATTAATTATGAACTGAAATAGCATGATCGGAATATTTAAATCGTTTAATTTTTTCTTTAGGACAGATAAATTAACATTATCATATGCTACAGTTATATTTAAAATCGCTGCAACTACAGATTCATTACATGAGAAGGCCAAACGGATATCTGAAATAAATAGACTAAGGTTGTCTAAGGTACTCTTTCCTTTTCTGACCACATACTGAGAGTTTACTAATAATCCTTTTGATTCCATATACCATTCCATTCTATTGGTAACTAAATGCTCAGCAATTTTAACTAAAACAGAAGACAGAGCAATAGGACGAAAAGACGAGACTTCAGTTGGAGTTTTGTTAGGTTTTAAAAATGCAAGAACAGATTGAGATTTCCAAGAGGTAGGAACATTACCAGTTATCATAATAGAATTTATTAAGTCAAGGTAACAAGAAAGAGAGAGATCTGTAAGATGTACAAAGAATGAGTAAGGGATACCATCATCGCCAGGTGCAGTGTCTTTAAGTTTACTAAGAATTTCTTTTAATTCATGTAAAGAAAAAGAAGAATTTAATCTTGAACGATCAAACGGAATGCACGGAATAAGATTAGGTAGAACATTTTGTTCGGGAACAAAGAGGGGAGCTAAACGATCCAAAAGTTGCTCAGCCAAAGTATCAGAGAGAGAAGAAGAAACCGAAATATTAAATGCTGATCGAAATCGTTTTATATTACGCCAAATATCAGATGATTTTACGTCAGGAGATAAAGAGGTTCAGAACTTTTTCCAGGATTCTATTTTCTTTTTTCTGAGTAATTTACGGATGCTTTTAATAATGTTAGAAAGAATATTGAAGTTTTCGCTGGTCTATTACTACAATAATTAGCTTCAGCTTTTTTTCTCCTTTTAATGGCATCGGTACATTCATGATCCCACCAGGGAGACGATGGAATCTTCCCCCGAAGCACCGTTTTTAACAGGAAATACTTGATCTGCTGTATCAATCAGTAATTTTGTTAAAGAATCAGCTCTGCATGTGTTAATAATTTCAGTGGGAAGATTAAGGATTCTCTTCTCGGTAATAACACTGAAATCACTCTAGTCGCTATTTTTAATTTATGTTTTAATCGAGGTGGTCGCTTAGGGACATTTTTATTCGGAAACGGTAAAGAAATCATAATAGAATAATGATCACTTCCAAAAGTAGAAGATAAAGTGAACCAGGATAAAGTAGAGACTAAATCAGGGGTAGATATGGATAAATCTATAGCACTAGAAGCTTTACCAGGCGCCGTACGTCGTGTAGGGGAACCATTATTTAATATACATTATGGGCATCTAATATTTCTAAAATCTCTTCTCCATAATAAGATGAAGAAGAGCTTCCCCATGAACGGTGGTGAGCGTTAAAATCTCCAAGGACTAGGAAAAGTTTGGGAAGAATAGAAAATATACGACTGATTTCGTCGAAGGAATATATACAGAAACAATACAAATATTATTTATTTTAGCAGCTATAATAGATATCTCATCAGAATGAGAAGGGAGAGATAACAATGAATAAGAACAAGCGTTTTTAATAAGTATGGCAACACCACCATACCCGTCAAGTCTGTCCTCTCATTCAATTAGGCCTGCCGTGCGACGGTGCGATTCTCTAAAGCGAGTTAGCGCGGATCACAGAATACTATACTCTGCGCGGATTCAGAAGTGATTTCGACTAATTTGCGTTAGAGAATCGCACTGCAGGTTATAATTGTATTATAAAAAAAATTTTGCTTTAACTACAGACTAAGGAGAAGATACGACGTATGCTTTAACGTCTCATGCATGTCTGAGAGACTAATAACAAAAGGATTGAATTTATTAATGAAAAATATTAACTTACTCTTTTTGTTAGTAATACTACGGCTATTCCATTGAACTATTTTTGCTGGATCCATTATTATTGTGATGAACAAATAAACTAACTAAAGTAGCAACGTTGGACGGTATATTATTGTGTTGATTGGACTTCATTAATAATTTTAGTGTTGAAATAATAAGCTCTGAAATGGACATTTCACTAAAAGCACCATTGGTATTATTATCATTACTTAGTGCACAACCATTAGGAGTGCTTGACATATTATTGTAATCTTTAATTAAAGCATTGTGTGCATCACCTTGTGCATATCCTTTTATTTCTCTAATAGGAGAACGAGGTTTTAAAAATATAGTTTTCCCATAGATGATGGTTTTATTTTCTTCAGTTGCGTACTTATTACTTACAGGGAACATATTAAAAATCTTAGTTGGAGACGCTAAAACATTTACATATGATTTTACCGGAGGATGAAACTGTAATGCCTCAATGTATGATATACAGTATTGTGCCATAGAAATTTTGATCTGTTTCTGTCTATTATTTTAGGACAAGCTTTACTAATGGCCAAATGTGAACCTGAACAAGTACAGCAATATACAGAATCTTCAGTAATGTCACACCGTTCGCCTAAATGCTCTTGGTCACTTATAACACCTAGACTTTGATCTGCATTGCAGTTTTGTATGACCAAATCTACAACAGTTGTAACATTGTATCGTTGGGTAAGTGCAAAGTTCAACTGGCAGAGCATTGTAGCACATAAACACACGTTTAGGCAACACTTGCCCATCAAGAGTTACAACAATGGTCTGTGACAGTATCCATATGGGAGAACTTTCAGTTACTACTTTGTAATTTAAACGCTTTATTTTTAGAATCTCTCCAGAACCTATAGGAACACTAATATTGTTAATAACTTCTTCTGTAGTCCATTCGACAGGTAATCCTCTGATAAGACCCATTCGAGTGACATTGAAAGATTGTATGAATGCCTTATAATTCCGTTCAGCTAATCTAGTATCACTAACAAATGAATTAGCGTCAGTATGATTCGCAAGAGGTACAGACAATCTGTTTCTTTCTAACCTTTTCAAACTCCCATCAATGATACTATTAAAGTTATTATTTTTTAAGTAGCGCCCAAATGTAACTGGATGCAGCGAGGTGCCATCATTAGGGGATGCCTGTCGTCTTTGAATGTGGACAACATACGGAACTACATCAGTTTTCTGATACACATTCCTGCCTATGGATTGAGAATGAATGGGATTAAAATTAATTTGTTCGGTATGTGTGTGCGTGTGAGGCTTTTCAGATGTCAGAGGAAGATTGCAGTTAGGCTTTTAAATAATTTCATTGTCAGAACATTGGCAGTTATCACGTTGTTCAAATTATCACCCGGTTTATGATTGCCCCTTCTCTTTTTGTTACAATGTCTGCATATACGTCGCGTGGTAACTCGTTTACGCTTATTACGGTTAACAGACCCATTCGTGTCCATACTGGAATCATTATCGTTACTGATAGTAATATTATATGCAACCTGGGGGACATGGCCCTCAGGGTCAGAAGGTTCGTTCATAATACGACAATAAAATTGTGAGACTTACCAATAAAACATCAAATATAAAGTTACACTACAATAAATACTAGTAAAAACTAACTAAATATATAATAGATACTACTCTACTGATCTTTTATACAAGTTTAAATATTTTTGTGAAAATTAAATACGAAAACACTCGCCAAATTCGAGGATTCCCGCGCTTTCTCTTGCCACAAATTAGAAATATAATTTTTTTGTTCATAATGCGGTTCCCCATCTTTTTTTCTTTCTTTATGGCATGGCGCACAGTTTAGCGCATTTGCCAATGTCACGTATTAATAAGTAGAATCACAAGTAAATTAGTTTTTTCTTATCGTAAAACTCCTCCAATAAAGTGATAGTAGCCTTTACTGAAGTTATAAAGGACTTCTTGGAAGAGCGCGAGAATTTCAGCTACAGATGTTTATTTAGACCTACCTACTCTTATTCTTTTCACTTAGACAGAAGTTTAAAACACAATATACTATCATTTTTGTGCTTTAAAACTTCCAAAAATGTAAAAATAGAAAATCTAAATAAAATTACAACCTCACTTCTCCCGTTCCCCCAAAAATCCGCGTTTCTCCATTAGTAGGGAAGGTAAAGGCAGGTAAAGGGTTCTTTCTGTGCCCATATAACCGATGTCTTCAGTAGTAAATAGACACTTCAAATTATTTTATTGAAACGTCGACGTAATACATTTCAATGTCTCTTGGAGTTTCCAGCGACAAATATATTGAGGCAGTCTTCTAGTAGGTTCCACTGAGGCGGACTAAGCCACTATAAAATTCTCTACATCACGCTACTAAATTAGCACTTATATCAACAGTTCCACAATAATGCACAATCGTGTAGAACTGTAGACACTGGGACGCAAAACTACGCCAATTTTACATCACAATATCAGCCTTTTTCGCAGTAAATTCTCAATTCCTAGGAGTAAAAGGGAACTATGCCCAATGCCCTTACAGCCACGTCTTCGAAGTAATTTAACTTTCCATAGTAACTGTCTAAAAAAATGTTTCACAACCGATTGTATTTACTCTGCAGATACATACAACTTAAACAAGTACTTTACTCGATATTTTTCATTCGATATTAAGTGCTTTTGGTATCGTTACTTTTAAACCTCATTGCTGTCAACTTACTGCACACGAGGAGACAAATTCACGAGTGTAATAATGCCCGATTTACATTGATCAAATGTTTAGCGAAGCAGATAAATACAGTAAATACAGTGGTGTAAACCGATCGAACAGTAGCAATTCAACTTGACAATTGCTATTGCTTGAAATATTAACATTGTTATCAAAATTCTAATTACGGTCTGAATTCTGAAGTCTAATGTTTAAATGTCCATTGAAATGTTATTCCATTGTCTTCAAATGGCAGAGTTCTGCTACTTAAAAAGTATTTATCTTTGGTTTATCGCTCGAAAAAATTGAACGCCCTTTTAACTAAGTAGTTCTTGGAAGCCAAAATGACTATGCTTGTATCTTAGATTTGTATAGCCCATTAGCTCTACAGGCATAATTTTGTCCCACAAGATATTTTCGATATGTGGTATTAATCAAATTCTAAAATTTACGAAATCTTTATCTAAAAACGACTTTTGGCGGTTAGGTTAAAAGTCTAAACTGGTGATTCCCAAAGTGGTCCAGGTGGACCCCCAAGGGTCCACGGGGAATTCGACGTGGGTCCACGGGGGACTCGACGTGGGTCTACATTGGCATGAAAAAAATAAGGGGTCACAAGTTGTAAGTGGAGGGCCACGATTTATCTGGTTTCGATAGTAAAGAATAAAAATGTTGGCTTGGCTTTTCCTATCAATGTCAGGTCAGCGACTGTTACTTGTAAAAACTTGCATATTCGATATTCAGTAAGAGAGAATCTAAGAAGAAATGTCGACAGTACAGTGTTGATTACTTGAAATTTGGTTTTCTTCCATCAAAGGCAAACGATTGCCCATATGCCTTTTATGCAACATAATTTTGAGCAATTACTCTATGAAACCATCGAAGCTCGAAGATCATCTAAGAAGGTGTCATCCTGATAAAATAGGTAGAAATTTAAAATCTTTTCAAACACTGAAGGAAAAATATAAAAAGAGACCCACCGTACACAGTATGTTCGCTTCAACGTCTCAAAGTAACGATGATGGCTTGCGGGCATCTTACAATATCTCATTGCTTATACCGAAATCTGGAAAACCGCACACCATCGGAGAGCAGTTAATTTTACCCGTTGTTAAAAAGGTTTTAAAAACTGTTCTGCACAAACCTCCATTTGACTACTCAAAAGAATTCCTTTGAGTAATAACACCGTACAAAGACGTATTGACGAAGTGAGCTCTGATATTGAAAGCTCCTTGTGTAATTGTCTGCAAACAACTCATTTTCCTATTCAACTGGACGAGTCAACTTTACCTGGTAATGAAGCATTATTATTGGAATATGTTCTATTTGTTGTGGATGAAGAAATCCATAAAGAGCTGCTATTCGCGAAAACTTTGGAGACGGATACTAAAGGCGAATCAATATTTAATGACTGAGGTCATTAAATATTTATTTTTATAAGGAAAAATCGAAAAAGCCGATAGAGCTTCTGCTATGTAATAAATAAATATGAAGTTTGCCGTTGTTTGAAAATTTCCCGAACTATGTTCGGGCAATATCCCACGATATTTTTATTTTATAAGCCGTTTATAAGCCGTCTTTAAAGAATTATACCAGGAGTAACTGCAATTCACTGTGCCATCCACCGACAACACCTGGTAGCGAAAAATTTGAGTGATAGATTGCACCAATCGCTTCGATTTGGGGTTAAAGTAGTTAACAAAATAAGAAGCAATACGTTGAATACCCATTTATTTGCACAATTGTGCGACGAAAATGATGAAGACTTCCAATGATTGCTCTTACGTACTGAAGTACGCTGGTTGTCGAAATATGGTTGCAGTACAAGGGGACAGCCTAAATTTAATAAAAACAAAGGATATAATTTCGGTTTTTCTTGGAAAATTTAAATTTGTGAAGCAAAATATTAGGCGGCGCGAATTCTCCCAGTTTCCGAACTTGTCACAGGCATAATGTCTTGATGAGGATATTCAGACATACGTTCAACATTTAAATGCCTTGCATGATGACTTTACAAATAGATTTGCAGATATTCTTACGATGGAAATAACACCATGGATCATAAATCCATTTGATGAAACAGAAGTGGCGAATGTGGTATTACAAGAGGAGCTACTCGAGCTTAGCACCAAAGAGGTGCTGAGGGTAAAATTAAATAAGGCTATCAAACATTTTGGCTGCAGGTAGAAATATCAGAAAACTATCCTGGGCTGTGGGAAATTACGAGAAAACTTTTGATAGCGTTTCCCTCGTCACACCTTGTCGAAAAGTTTTAGTGTCTTTACAAACCTATTAACAAAAAAAAGAAGCAGATTGAACATCACAGAACGGGGAGATTTGCGGTTATTCTTTACAAAACTGAACCCAAATATTGATAATTTGCTGTCAACCCATCAAGTACATCCTTCCCATTACAATTATGACTATTTTTTTTATTGTTGATTTACATTGTTGAAGTTACGGTACGTTATTAATGTTTAATTTTAATTCTATTAAGTCTGTAATCGTATTATTTTAATAAATAAAACACAAGAAAATATACTATTTTTGTTTTTATTTTTACTACTCCGAATTTAGGATTAGAACTCAGCCGCGATGCAAATTTCCATCGTTAGATCTAATCTTCACATCTTTTGACGAGTTTTGGGAGTATGGTAGAAATGTAGTAGCGGGGGTCCACCCAAACCCAGTAAAATTTTGAAAGCGGAAGAAAGTGGTCTATGAGAAAAAAAGTTGTTTTTAACTTTTCAAGTCTTCTATCAAGAGACAAATTCTATCACCGACATCTCATTAAGTATACCTCACCTCATAAAACACGTAAGCAGTAGTTATTTTAAAGTGCTTCCACGTTTTATAACTTTGTTTCCTTTTCGTTGAGTAATTTCCTGAGGAATATTATTTCAAAGGCAGTTACTAAAAAATAACATTTCACTTACCTATGAAACTACCTAATTATAAACCGAATAACTCATTAATAATGACTTTGGAAAGACTTCGGGTTTCCGAATCATTAATATCGTCTTTATTTTAAAACAGTACGTATGTTACATTTTCTTACATTTTCAAAAATCTTTGTCTTAAAAAAAAAATTTACTCGATCGAAGGCATATCGAAAGTTTGACCAAAGGTTTGACTAGTGTTTTCAATGTCAAAAATAAATCATAAATCATAATCGATGTAGTCAATGTGAGTCAACAAGGAGTCAATGTAATAGTGTCATATGAATAATATACAGGTGTTATTATTTACAAAAATGACAACTAGGGCATAAAATGGAGATAATTATTAACTTTTTATTGCTTTTTAAAACTTTTTAATATTGGATAAATATTATCAAAAGCCTCATATATCTCTTGTCGAACTTTTGCTCCTGTCAATACAACTTTCCCGGACACAAAAATTAATAACACAATTCTTGGTTTCACCATTCGGTATATGAGACCTGGAAAAAGTTCGGGTTCATATGAGCTAAATTGTCCATGTGTTAAAACTAATCCTTCTAGACGTATTGGAAATTTAACATCACAACTTCCAACCATATTCTGTATCTTGAAATCCAAGAATTTTGCCTGAAAAGGAATAGTTCAATTATAGATATAGGAAGATATAGGTAGACGTACACAACATTTTACCTCTCATAGAGCATAATATTCCAATAACATAATATAATATATTAGTATTTACCGTAAATCCAAGTTTTTGTATAATTCTAGCATATTTTCTAGCAGCTAGACGAGAATCCTCTTCGCTTTTAGCACCTGTGCAGACCATTTTTCCTGATGAAAAAATAAGAGCTGTAGTTCTTGGTTCTCGTATTCTCATAATAACAGCTGCAAAACGTTTTGGATTGTATTCAGCATTTCGAGCATGAAGTGCTATCTTCTTTAAATCCAGCTTGCAGTTTAGGTTTACTGTTGATACTATATTTCTGAAACAAAATATTCACTCTGTAACATGGAAATATTAATAACATGAATAATATTAACCTGCGGTGAATTTTTCTAAATAACTATGTTAGGTTTAGAATGTTGGCGAGAATGTTTTTCTGTACCAACATTAGCTTAAGTAGGTTAAGATGTCACTAACATTGCCAACTACCTATCTGTGCGTGACCCGGCTGGGATACGATCCCCGATAGCCTCGAGGCCACTATGCACATCTGAACTGAACCGCGTGTACGCCAGTCCGCTAACTGCAACTAGATGACAGGAGCGGGGTGGGTTGGTGAAAATGAGACTCTTCTATTGTTTTTCTATGATGAGCTTCTAGTGTTCTTGTGGCGTGGTAGTTGGCGTAGCAGAGGAAAGTGCGGAGGTGGAGCAGTGACGCTCTTTTTTTTTTTTTTTGGTTTCTGAGAGGCGAAATTAAATCCCCGCGGGCTACCCAGCCGGACTCTACGCCAACTGGGGAGTGTCGGACTCGAACCGACTAAACAAAACCCCTCTTTGCTGTTAGCCCTAGTGGCTTATACAGCGTCACAGGTCGCGTTGGGGCGAGTGCTGAAGGCGCCCTGCCAGATGGTCGACCGCCTGAGGGTTCCTCCAGCCGAGTGATGCCTCGTATGGAGGGCGGACCTCGGGCTCAAGGCGTCGCCAGGGGAGCTTTCCGCACCTGCGTGCATCTTAACGGGCTTCCTATTCGGGCGAGGGCCGGGCCTCTAGCGGACCCGGCCGGCGAGGCGGCTGAGGGCCGGTTAGTGTGCCTAGTGTTCCGCGTGGCAGTTTACAATGTGGCTTAACGCCGGCGTGTGTGCGTGTAGAGCTACGTGATCGAGCTTCTAAACGTGAGACCCCACGGGTGTCGCGGGGGTCGTTCTCGCCTCCGCCGGTGGGGGCGGTGCGGTTGTAGTGTGTAGGTTGGCATGTTCGAGTTCGAACGTGTAATGTCGTCGTCGCTGTCGCCTAACACATGTCTAGGCCTACGATAGCGTTTGTGGACGCGGGTTTCGGGGGTGTACGATGACGCCCTGACCACTAAGGGGTTCGGGTGTAAGGAGGAATGGTGAAAGAAGCGTTGGGACGCCTCTTTTAGATATTGAGTTATAGAGGGCAATTCTAGGTCGTAGTGGAGATCTACGTTGCGCACGTAAGGAGGGACACCGGTGGCCCTGCGCATGAACCTATTCTGAATAACTTGGAGGGAGTTGATGTGAGAGCGCGCAGCGTGAGCGAATACTACACTGGCGTACGTCATGATAGGCCTGACGCACGTCTTATATAAGGTAACTTTATGTCTGAGGGACATTTTGCTTTTAGCGCAAATGAGCATGTTGAGACGACCGAGGACGAACGCGGCACGGTCGCGGACCGTTTTGATGTGTTGGCCGAAGGTCACTAAGGCGCTGTCAAGGGTGACTCCTAAGTATTTGACTTTCCTAGTCCAAGGGATATCCTGGCCGAAGAGCGTGATAGTAAGGAGAGTGTTAGCGCGGCGGGCGCGGCTGGTCGTCGTTCCCCTCGAGAAATACACGGCGGCGCTTTTCTCGGGGTTGACTTCGATTCTCCAAAGACGGAACTACTCGCCTAGGCTCGTGACCGCGACTTGGAGGAGGAGTTGGGAGACTCTGAGGCGACTACGGTCTGATATGAACAGTGCGGTATCGTCCGCGAATAGGGCGAGCTCTACACCGGGGGTTCTGGGGACGTCGTTCGTGTAGAGCGAGTAGAGTGTGGCGATAAAACGGAGCCCTGTGGGACGCCTGCCCTGACGGGGCGGGGAGAGGAGAGCACCCCTTCGACTCTATAGCGGAAGGAGCGGAGCGGAGACCGGAAGTGTCTAAGTGGGCTTTGAGACGAGCCAGAAGGACCCGTTCGTAAATTTTCCCTAACACGCTAAGGAGACTGATTGAGCGATAGCTATTGGGGCTACTGCGGGGTTTACCCGGTGTCGGGATTCCGATGACGATCGCTTCCTTCCAGGCGGCTGGAAAGACGCGGTTCGCCATGGCGCCATTGATAATAGCTGCTAAGAGCGCGAGAAGGCGCATCGAAAAAACTTTGACTTCTCGGTTGGAGATGCCGTCTCTACCGGGGGCTTTTCTAGGTTTGAGAGCCTTGACAATGTCCTGAACTTCGTCAACCGTCGCGGGTCTGAGTTGGCAGGGGGTGGTCGCGGGCGGTAGGGAGCCTACTTCGCGATTGACCATGTCTAAATGGTTCTGATCTACATCTACAGGCTGAGAGCTAGGGGAGCATTGGGCTTCCAGAGTATCGGCCAAGAGTTCGGCTTTATCTATATCGTCGAAAGCTGTCTGTCCGTTCGGTTGCGTCAGAGGCGGCATTGTTTGGAACGTGTCCGATTTGAGAGATCGGGCCAACTTCCAGTAAGCCTGGTGCGTCGGCTCGATCTCTCGCATGAGATCGCTCCACCTGTTATCCCTAAGTTCGGAAATTCGGTATTTGACTTCGCGTTGGAGGGCGCGTAAGTTGCGTTTATTCGTTTCTGAGGGAAACGAGTCGTAAGCGCGGGTCGCGGCGTTCTTGGCTCTGATCAGCCAATGGATGTCTCCAGGGAGCTTCCAACGGCAGGGGAGCACGAGGAGACCGATTCGCAGATTTGGGCGGTGAGCGCGCCTATAGCCGCGGTCGCGTCCTCGGCGGAGCGGATAACGTCCGGTATCGCGTTAAGCCGCGGCGAATTCTCAGAGTTTAGCGTTTCGTCTAAACTCTGCCAATCCGTCACGGTTTTTGTGAGCGTCCTAGTGTCTATCATAGGTCCTAGTTTGAGTAGTACCGGCCTATGGTCAGAGTCTAACTCGTGTAACGCCTCTATTGAGTGCAGCGTTACAGCTACGTTCTTTAGAAGCGCTATGTCGAGTACGTCCGGTCTGTGTGTTGTAACTCTGGGATAGTGGGTGGGCGTCATGGGGGCGATAACGTCAAAGTTAAGGACATCGGTTAGTTCGTCTAAAGCTCTGCCATTTCGCAAAGTGGTGTACGAATTCCAGCAACGATGTTTAGCAATGAGGTCGCCGGCGAGTATGACAGAGTCGTCTAAGTTTAGGAGGGCCTCTAGATCGCTTCTAATTACCGCTTTACCGGGAGGGAGATAAACAGACGCGAGTGTGACAGGCGCGTGCCCCGTGAGGGCCACCCGGCACACCGACGCCTCTATGTTGATGAGGGCGGGTGTATCGATCGGAATGCAGTGCAGGGACCTTCTGTAGTAGATAAGAGTGCCGCCTTTGGGGGCGGGCACCCTATCGTTTCGCACGATATTAAGCCCGGAGAGGCCGGGGTCGCGATTTCTAGGTTTCAAAAAGCTTTCCTGCACTAGCATTATATCTATTCATGGTCTCACGTAAACTCGTGAAGGAGGTCGCGTTGCCTGCGGAGTCCGTCCGCGTTAAAAAAGGAGATTTGATGTGCGGGGAGGGAGTTGTCTCGTGGGTGACCGGTTTTATAACCTACGAGGGGGCGCCGTGAAGCGGCTTAGGCTGTCCAGAAGGGACGCGTGTTCGGCTAGTATGATGAGCCGTCCCATCCCGTCGCTACAGTCGCGGATTTTACGCGCGATTAATTTAATTTCGTTAAGGTTGATATCCTTAACGAGGTCGGCGAGCATTCGGATGTCGCCGAGGAGATCGGACGCCGGCGCTGAAGGAGCCGGCGCCGCTGAACGCGCTTGAGGCGCGGGCCCCTTACGCCGCGGTGGTTGTGCTGGCGTCGGCGCTATGGTCTCTCGGGTCAGTAGAGCGCGCGCGGGCGCGGGTTTGGTCGGCGCTGAGGGCGCGGGTTTGTTCGGCGCTGAGGGCGCATGTTGAGTTGGTGCGGAGGGCGCGGGTTGTGGCGGCGCAGAGGGCGCGAGTTGTGACGGCGCGGAGGGCGCGGGTTTGGCTGGCGCAGAGGGCGCGGGCCGTGTGGGTGCGGAGGTCGCGGTAGGGGCGGCCTTAGGTTGGGCTGGGTGCGCAGGGGGGCAGCGGCGTTGGCCCTGATGTGCTCCGCTGGCTCGGCGCGACTTACCCAGAGGGGCCACGGGAGCTCCGGAGGCCTGAGGGGCCGCCTTCGTCGTTTTGGGGGGCGGGCTGGGCGTGTCGCCTTCCCTCGGTGAATTCGCCCGCTTCCTCTTGACCACTAAGCGCCATTCGGCGTTCTCAGTGGCCTCGTCCTCCGAAGAGGAGGGAAGCGCTATGTCTATTTCCTCTTCGGAGTCCGAAGCTTCCGTCGGGTCAGGGGAAGCGGGCGAATCGCTAACGGGGGCCGGCTTGGTTGGTTCGCGCGGCGGGGGCTTCGCGACTGTAGCGGCGGCGGAAACAACGGCCGAGTAAGACGCGGGGGTGGGGGTGCGGGGCGCGGGTGAGACCCGGTGGTCCCACAGGTCGCGTATATGCGAGTGTGATGACTCAAGTTGAGCCATCACGAACGCGCGGAATTCGGTGTCCGTCAGCGTGTCCAGGGCGCAGGTAGAGCCGCCAAGTTGTATATGAGGACCTCCCTGCCGGACCTAACACCTAGGTCTTATATAAACTTCACTAACTTAACACTAACACTTAGCGATATACGAGTTGGCGCGGCCGCGACGCGACGCGGTAGGCCGGCGCTGCGGGGAGCGCGGGCGCGACGCGACGCGAACACACTATTAATCACTACGCACGATGCGCAGTGAGTACAGTGATGGCAGCGCACGCGGGCGCGCGGAGTAATCGCAACGATTCGAGTTGGCACGGCCGCGACGCGATAACCCGGTCAACGCTACGGGGAGCGCAGGCGCGACGCAATAAACCGGTCGCAGTGACGCTCACTGGTTCCCTGCCTACTAAAGTACCAAACGATGTGTCCGCAACTAGCGCGGTCTGTAGCGATATCGATTCGGGCGCCCGGTCAGTAGCTCTATCTCTATCTATGGACTGTATCTATCTCTATCTGACCGGGCGTTCCGCGCTGCGGACACCTCTGATTGGTTACTTGTTGGGCAAGGGAAGCCAGTGGGCGGGTGAGTGAATGTGGTGAGTTTGTGTGATGTGTAAGTGTGTGAATGTGTGTATAAGCTCTCTTTATTAATATTCCCTTAATACTATTACATTTCTATTTCTATATATCTATTTCTATATCTAACTATTAACTAATAATACTATATAATTCTCTTTCCCTATTACAATATGTCTATATTAACACATATATCTATCTATTTCTTTATTATTAACATCTATTTCACTATCTTACTCTCAACATAGGTCTATACTTAATTAACTATCTGTACCTATTATTACTATTTCTTTATATATTACTTTTTATTTATAATTGCGTTATTATCTATAATCTAATTTTCTACGTCGCGAACACTATCTTTTCTCTCGTTTTATCCCTTTTCACGGGCTACCTGGAGGTAGTTGGGGAAGATGTGTCAGTAACAGACGAGAACACGTCAGTCATCGTTCGGTCAATCATCTCGATACCATACGGTACATCATTTCGCGGAAAACAATTACAAAAGGAATTCAACTCATCGCAAATCATCCAATCATCTCTTTAACATCATCGCAAGAAAATCAGCACATCAATTTGTGGAGAACGGCAGCTGAGGAAAAATTAACGACGCGTCCAGAACATCCAGCACGTGAGGGCAACGGCGAACCTATCTGTCGCCCAGCCAACTATTTTTAACAACATGTAGTACTCTTATAATAATAATTTTATTCCAAATAAACTTGAAAAGTTCCTTAAATAAGCCTAATAAGTTTTTCTCGCTCTCGCATGATTCTGCTGGGAGCATCTACGTGACCACGTATTTGTTTGCTCATTACGGTTGGTCGGCATACTTTAAATTAGTAATTTCTAATTTGTATTCGCGGAGCTATACAGTTTTTCGCCTAGAGTCAATTTCACCCCATATTGAGGTAAGTTTTATGCAATTATGCAGGGCTTAATCGCTTATTTTGGTTAATCAATGTAACGGTTTTTTACAATGTATCTTTGTTTTTGCAATCGGGACCGCCACTTCACCAATACGCATTCTGCTTCGCTGCGACTGTAATGGTCTCGATCAATGAAGCTCCTGGAATGTATTTACCATTCTTACTTGTTCCACGCACTTCTTTCGCAGCCTCATACTGTCCTTAAGGTCTTGTCAACACTCTTGTATATACCTGAACCAATCACTTTTAACCTATCATCAAGCTTACCGGACACTAATGTATTGGTATTTCTAGAGAAAGAAATCAGTACTTTAAAACTTATTTTCACTAAGTAAAAGTATAAACTACCAATACCGCTCTAATAATTATTAGAGATATTGCTATTGCTAGACATATTGCTTGTTTTATTTATCTGCTAACAATTATAATTTTTAGAAGTAAAATTAGCAATCTTTCGCCTTTCATTCATAGAAGAAAAGCGAAACTGCCTGTAGTGCATCTTGTAAATTGATAATCTAATTCTACTGCACTATGTCCGGGAAGTGCATTTCCTAAGGATGGAAAATTGGATATGATCTGACAAGTAGCAGATGGAAATAAATTAAACGGTGTTTCGGCCGCATTAGTAGGCAGTATGAATATATCTAACTCAGCCAAAATGGAATCTACAAAGCGGTGTTGGTGTCAAATTCATTGTACGCCCGCATATATATGCCTGAAAGATAAATGCATTAGAAATGTGATCTTTTAGAAAAATGTGCGGCGTCACCCTTGTGCACAAAATAAGCAATGAAGAATGATAGGCAATCAACAGGGCTGAATGACAGTGTTCAGGCACATAGAAAGACTAACATAGAAAATGTACAGAGCGAAAGTGAGTGGTAGTAGAAGCCAAAGACCAAGGTTGACTTACAAAGATCAAATAGCCAGGGCATTAGCTGACGAAAATGTCAAAAGCACTCGCATACCTAGGCGAAAATGTGTGAGGAGAATGATGAGATTTGAGGAGGCAAAGGAAGTATGTAAGGGCCGCGAAGCTTGGTGCTACGTCCTATCTGACTACGCAGTTTCTTTAATTAATTTTATAAAAACAAATAAAATAATTATAATTGTTAGAAGTAAAATTAGCAATCTTTCGC
The DNA here is from genome assembly GCA_907165235.1 of Zeuzera pyrina. Classification (NCBI taxonomy): domain Eukaryota; kingdom Metazoa; phylum Arthropoda; class Insecta; order Lepidoptera; family Cossidae; genus Zeuzera; species Zeuzera pyrina. The sequence goes on along the minus strand of OU015625.1, from coordinate 16,270,283 downwards.
CTTTCACTCATAGAAGAAAAGCGAAACTGCCTGTATTGCATCTTGTCACTGTCGCCAGACGTTTCATATTTAATAAATCTTTGTATGCCCTCAATAAGATTAGCATAACAATCGCGATAAGGACTCTCACACTTGTAAGCAGTATTCAAGAATACTTAGAATGTAATTGTAATATATACTATTATTATAGCCTCTACGTTAATAAACAAGTTAAAGTTCTCATTACAAAGCGCAAATTCTTGAAGGCTCTTGTGACTATCGAATTTTATAGGCTGCCTTATTATTCCGTATCTCCCCCAAATCTCATGCTATCTTATGTTTTTCGCGTAAAAGGTCTATATTCATTACAAATTACATTTCAATTACACCTTAAAAATACAATTGTTAAGCAGAGTTGACCATGTTAGAGCTTTATTACACTAGCTATATGCGAGCATGTCTCCAGCGATGCTACTTATGAACGTCGACACATTTGTTATGTAAACTTCTTCTAAGTAATAAAGCCAAGAACAGTGTTTCCCCGCCAAAACTGTTACATTTGTTACACCGCGTGCTTCGAGCTTGTTACATACACTCGTTAAACGTAGAACTCGTTACGTATATGCAGCGAACTTACTGTGCACAGACACGCGGCGAACTCTTAACTCGCTGTGTACACGAGGCGAACTATATTAGATATTATTATTACTATATTTTTACATATATTAGGTAAATATGTCATACATTTTTAATAAATATATATATTTATAGACATACATATACTACATATTTTAGACAGAATTAATGCTAACGAACGCTAATAAATGATCAAATTGAAAGTGAAATGCTATAGTCAGCTATTCCGACAAAGATTTGGACAAGGACGACACTCGATCGAAGACAAAGAAGATTGTCCGTCTACGACAGTCACTGAAATCAGTATTAAAAAAATCAAAAATTTGTACTCAAATGTTACAGAATTTAGATGTGGCAGATAGATGAAACTATCATTCAATAAAGAGCGGGTAAACTAGGGCAGGGACTATCGGTCGATTTTCATAATACCCGTATTATTTCGATATTATAATTTTTTTCGGTTTTTAACCGACTTCAAAAAAAAAGGAAGAGGTTCTCAATTCGTCTGTTGTTTTTTTTTGTATGTTTGTTACCTCATAACTCCGTCATTTATGAACCGATTTCGAATATTCTCTTTTCGTTTGGTAGGTAATACTTCAGAGGTGGTCCCATTTAAATTTCATCGGTATTAGAGCTTGGACTTCGAAGATACACTAAATAACGCGATCTGATTATAACCTTTATTTATATTGATGATTCTCTTGTATATCGTTGCGCTCAGGAATTAGAAAGAAGTTAATTGCAGACCTACCCTAGATATTTATTTAGGTCAAGATCACTCAAAAGAAAGAAATAAAAAAATTGTATAAAAAAAAATTAAACCGCCTTCAAAAAAAAACACTGAAAATTATGAAATAACTATCCTTTACTAATCAAAACTCAAGTACAATTAAAATAACTTTATAAATACGATACACATACCTATATAATCAAAGACAGTTATTGAAGTCGGTGCCAAATCAATGCGCAACAACAGAAAGTCTATTAGTTTGGTAGGCTTGGCATCGACTTCAGTAACTGTCAAATTTAATTATATAGGTATGTGTATCGTATTTATAAAGTTATTTTAATAGTACTTGAGTTTTGATTAGTAAAGGATAGTTATTTCATACTTTTCAGTGTTTTTTTTGAAGGCGGTTTAATTTTTTTTAATAAAAATTTTTTTCGATAATATGTTTTCGATATTCTTGTACAAAATAATCATACATATCTTTACGCTGTATCCCTAACTGCGTAGTCAGAGAGGAATAGCACCAAGCTTCACGGTCTTTACATACTTCTTATGCCTCCTCAAATCTCGTCATTCTCCTCACACATTTTCGCCTAGGTATGCGAGTGTTTTTGACATTTCCGTCAGCTAATGCTCTGGCTATTTGATCTTCGTAAGTCAACCTTGGTCTTCCTTGGCTTCTACTACCACTCACTTTCGCTCTGTACATTTTCTAGTGCAGTCTTTCTATCTGCACAAACACTGTCCGACAATGTGGAATCCAATGATAGGCTTAAAAACAATAGGGCCCGCGAATACTAATAATCGTGACGATATAGTGAGTGTGTACTGTCGGGGGACTATCGAGTGAGTTCCGGTAGTGATGGTGAAATATAACACTACAAGAAGAGGGTAGAGTGAAATATGTGCTATCGAATATCCACCTGCAGTTTCGCCAGTTAACCCATGATCATGGTGCTTGCAACAGCATCGAAATATCGGGAAACTAGAAGATATTTAATATAGCGGTAAGAACCGTTTATTTTATTGTTACAACTAGTTGTTGATTTATGCATTACTCAGTTAGTAAATTGCATAAAAGACAATAAGTCAGTGAATGTATGTTTCTCTGACTAATTCGCATAAAAGACAATTTAATATGTATATCAATTTACAAAATCGATTGCATTTTTGTTTGTTCACCCATCTAGTTATAGGTAGGTGGTATTACTTATTATTATCAGTGCTGTATATTTTATTCAAATGACGAAAATATTTAGAATTGTTCTGGTCATGATGATTAAAAAACTATAATGAGGCCATTAAAGACAAACAAAAACCACATGAATAATAATAATAATAATAATAATACTCTTTTATTGCACCATTAAAAGTATACAAATATATGAACAAAAAAATAAGAGTTGTACAATTTGGACGACCTTATCGCTAGAGCGATCTCTTCCAGGCAACCTTAGGGTAACAGAAAGTTTTAGGGTACATTTACGGTAGGCGATGCAAAATTGATATTGACATCAATACTTACTTAATTTAAAAAAAAACAATAGGTAATAATAGTAAAATACAAATAAATAAGTAAAAATAAAAAATACACATACTATTTACATTCATAATAATGTATAATATAATATATAATGCACTCTCTACATATCTACATATTACATAATACATGTTATACATATACATAATATACATATGGACACATACACAGACAAATGAAAAATTATATAAATAAATAAAATAACAGCAGATAGGAAAGATAATAAATTTTAAGTTGACGTTTAAAACTAAAAAGGGTGTTGGCACGTTTTTCAGTAATAGGTAGGGAGTTCCATAATCGAACAGCTTGTACTGAGAATAATCGAGAAAAGAACTGGGAAGTGTGCAAAGGGGTTTCAAGACGAAAAGTTTCACTAGTTCTCATCATAAATACAGTGTTTCTTTTAGTAATCTGGATAAACAATGAATTGAGGCATATTAATATGTTAAAAACTGATAAACTATTTACGCCTGTACATTTTTAATAGAAAGTATTATAAAAATAATAGTTTTGCTTAGACACAAATAAAGAACTAGATTCACAATCTCCTGTAAAATCTAAACAAATTATTGTCGTAATTTACTATCAAATATAAGGTTATAAAAGCTCGTAAGCGATTCTTGCATGAAATTATAATGAAGTTTGTTAAAAATAATATTTAAAATGCAATCTTAAGTCTTGTGTGTAAAATATAATTCACATAATCTCTGCATTGCTATTTAAGTCATTTTGAATTGTTACGTGAAAGTAACAAGGATAAGAGCTATATCCTCAGGCAAAATTTAAAAATATGATTATGAATTTAATAAAAAAAGAGCTATGTATTGTTATTACTATAACATAATAATGAACACATAAATAATATTATTTAATTTATTAACATAAAATAAGATAGATACTCTGTCTTTTTTAACCATTTTAGATGTGTTCTTTATCATTATCTACAATTTTTGAAGTACTTTAACATGTTCGCTATTAGCATTTTCGAATAACTAAAACAGAAGTGGACCCAAATACTCATATGAGTGCTCATTTGGTTCAGACGTCTTTGGAGCTTTGCCTGTGTATCTGGTTTTTTATTTGTGATCTAAGTTGCATTGTTTAAAAATAATGCGGGGAGCAATCTCTTTCCTCTCTTATTGTCCACCAGCTGTGCCAGGCATGATATTAGTAATCTATAATATTTAAGCCTTCCTTATACTTTTGTGAAATCAATAAAGAACATGTACCTATGGTATGTCGGGCTTGCCCTATTCTGAAGCCCTAGGCACGCCACTGGTATGTATATCCGACTATAATTTATATCCATAGGAATTATAGCTGCATCTGTTAACAGGCCTTTAAATAATTTATAATGTCACAAGTATAATTGAGGAACTGTAGCTATATTAATAAATAAACTTACTGTAATTGAGGAAGAATACCAGGATCAGCCGAGTGGGGCGTCATTGGAGTCATTGGTGCTGGACTAGCTTGACTCAGTATTGGTTGACCTACTATACTGCTACTCGGTATCATTGGCGACATCAACTATTTTAAGAAGAAAACATTATAAGTCATCCATCTCAAAATATACATACAAAAATATTGAACAAAAAATTCTACCGGTGTTTGTGGCTGCATCATCTGCTGAGGCGTCGCATAACTCGCAGTAGGAGCGTATGTGTGCATTGATCTTTGTGGAGTACCCATAATTCCCCCAAACCCCACGAGTGGTGAAGACCCCATGCTCGCCAATGAAGCCATCTGTTGTTGCTGTTGTGGCTGCTGTTGTTGTTGTTGCAAAGCATTCGGTAAAATTTGTTGATCTTCTTCTGGCTGGTGCAGTGGGGTACCTATGCCAGGTATATTGTATGGACTTGGTAACATTTGATCCATTTTAGTGTATCAAAAACTATAAAAATATTTCTTTAAGATAAATCAAGTAGTTCAAATTCTACAGACAATTATGTAAGGTTACAATTTATAAAATAAAGGTAGGTAAACAGTAACAAACAGAAGAAACCACAGAATACTAATTTAATAGTAAATAACAGCACTTAAACTAGCGTATAATGGACTAAGTACACAACTACAAGGGCCACATGAGACAAAATATGAGACAAAAAATGTATTTTTTTTTTTGTAAAGTTCTCCCTTTGCAGGGAAGGTAAAGAAACTAGTTTAGTAAAGTTCTCCCTTTGGAGGGAAGTAAAGGGACTAGCCCATACAACCAATGCTTTTAGTAATGAATAGATGAATTCTTCCTATTATTTCATTAAAATGTCGGCGTAATACATTTTAATTGTTTCTTGAAATTTTTGGTGACAAATATAATAATAGAGACAAGGCGGACTAAGCCAAAAAAAAAACTTATAAAAAAAATTAAACCGACTTCAAAAAAGAATACTGAAAGGTATGAAATAACTATCCCTTACTAATCAAAACTTAAGTACAAGAATAACTTTATAAATACGATACAAATACCCATATAATTAAATTTGACAGTTACTGAAGTCAGTGCCAAGCCTACTAAACTAATAGACTTTCTGTTGTCGAACATTGATTTGGCACCGACTTCAATAACTGTCAAATTTAATTATATGGGTATTTGTATCGTATTTATAAAATTATTTTTGTACTTAAGTTTTGATTAGTAAGGCACAGTTATTTCATACTTTTCAGTATTCTTTTTTGAAGTCTGTTTAATTTTTTATAAAAGTTTTTTTATTTCTCCCTTTTGAGTGACCTTGGCCTAAATAAATATCTAGGGCAGGTCTGCAATTAGTTTATTTTCTAATTCTGGAGCGCAATTTGTTAACTTCCATTCTATTAAGGAGCACAAACCGTGGGCTTTCACAATAAAAGATGCGATCAGATTGAACATGGGATATTATTGCCCATTATGACCATTATCAATATCATCAATTTAATATCATATCAATATTAATCGGTTATAAAAGAACAGTGTAAAGGTTGCATCATAATTACACCCTAGCAGTGTTCTTACAATCCGAAGATGACAGCCACTAGCTGTATTCTCAGTCCGCCATAAGAGTGACTCTACTGTTTGAATTCATTATATCACAGCCAATTTATATCTTCTCCCTACTACCATTATACCACGTGGGGACGATAGTTAACAAATGTCATACAAGAGAATCGTCAACATAAATGAATAAAGGTTATAACCAAGTCGCGTTATTGGGTGTATCTTTGAAACCAAAGCTTCGATACCAGTGAAGCTTCAATGGGACCAATCTGGAAGTGTATCCTTTCAAACAAAAAAAGACTTTTCCAAATCGGTTCATAAATGACGGAGTTATGAGGTAACAAACATAAAAAAAAAATACAACTGAACTGAGAACCTCCTTCTTTTTTGGAAGTCGGTTGAAAACTCAGCATCACACTGCTTAATAAGGACTTATTTCAACAATTCCCCATAATGCACAGCAACATAGAGACTTTGAAACGGAAAACTACGCCAACTTTACATCACAACATTCATTAAAAACAATTTAAGAATAATTAAAATAAACACCCAACCGCTCCCCACAAAATCCCGCCAAAAACTCCCAAAAAATGTATTATAGATTTCTACCGTAGAAAGAGTATATAGTATACTAGAGTACGTTTATACTGGTGTATAGACGTACAGAGTGCGAGTGAGAATGTAATCTTTTATGATAGAGACGAGTAGGAAAGGGACAGCAAACAAGACGCTATTGTAACCCTTTTTGAATGACACTGACACTGTTGACTTATTTTATTATTTTGAGTTATTCCTGTTTTATTTAAAAGAAATACCTACTATATTTTTTACACGCTTCTATTAGCTTCACCTGTATGTAGGTATGTATGTAATGGAATCTTTCAGCGTAATTTTTACCAATTTCCAGAAGTCTGATCAGCTTGAAAATTTGCACAGGGGTCAAGGACTGATGACAATACAATTATTTTATAACTGTTCTAATGTCCTGTCCTGACTAGAATCAACAGGATAAAAAGAAATTGAATTAAAATTAATGGTACGATTATGGTACCATAGATGTCGCTACGGAACGTTTCTACATGCATTTTGAAATTATTACATTACATTTTACATTAAATTTTGCGGAAAAAATTATAGTTTAAAAAAACACGCTTTAATGGCAAACCGAACTAAAAAGTAGAAAATAATTTTTAAGTATCAAGATCTTGTGTTACAGCAATAGAAAATTCCAACAATCAATTACGACTATTAATTTGGAATATGATTAAAACAAAAATTAAATTACTAATAAAATAATTCAATTATAGTGAAAAAAGCGTGGGGTGCTTGATATTAAATGTTACAATTATTTCAGGAATTGCACCCCACTTATAACCTGGTGAAAATATATTCAGTAATCAACTAATCTTAAAATATATTAAAAATTTTGTTAACTTATAAAAGGTCATAATTAAAATATCAATACATTGTATAATTATACGGAGAAGCATAATTCATTAACACTAACGTCGAGAGATTTTGATCAACTTGTTTCTTTCTGTTACAGCTACATAATATTGCGTTGATAGTACTCTTATCGGCAGTACGTGGCAATACATTGAAGAATACTGCAATGAAAGGTGGTATTCGGAAGTTGGCGCTTGAAAAATAAAATAGTTGAAAATAAATCTTATCAAATGATTATGTACTGTTTTTTTATTTCTTTATTCCATTAAAATTAGTCTAAAATTATATAACTGGCTGGTTATGTACAGGCTTTCAGGCTGTATGTCAATGTTCCTTTGCCAAATATGTTACATTGTTTTTAAAAATAAAATATTGTCATTCGCCTTCAAAAATGTCAAATGGTACGGCGACGTTTAGAGTCGGTAGCGGTTGGTTGACTGATACGTAGTATCTTCTCAGTCTGTGCATTAGACAGAAAACCAGTAGTATATGTCGACATAAAGATATTTTAGATGTTTTTTTGGAGTTTCTGGCGACTAATATATTGAGGCAGTTTTTCTAATAGGATCCGCTGAGACAGACTAAGTCTCTAAAAAAATCTCAAAATCACTTATTTCATCAATTTCACTTAATAGCACAACAGCGTAGATACTTGGGACTCAAAACTGCGCAAATTTTACATCACAATATCCACTAGAAACTATTTTCAAATAATTAAAATAAACACCCAACTGCTTCCCATAAAATCCCGCCAAAAACTCCACAACACCGATCAAAAATTAAAACACAGACTATGAGAAGAAATCAAAATTCAAAACTCCTCTCACGGCCCTCATCCTCAACAGCCCTCATCGCAAAACACTATTACCACATTACTCCTTGCGGAGGCTTTCATAGAGCCCTATCCACAGACTGCAGAGACTTATGGCCTCAGATCAATAAACATAATGGACAGAGGCATAAAAATTTTATAAAGATAATAAAGTACATCATCATTTTGGAAACTATAGAACTAATTTTCGTCGGCATTTTCTTTTCACTCATTTGATACCGTAAGTGGAAAAGTGGTGTGTAGCTAGTAGCCACAATACGACGAGATTGTTTAGCTTTATACTCTGTTGCTTAGCACATAATTGCGCTTGGCCTTTATAAAACCGGCAATCGTTAAAGTATAGAAAATACTATAGCTTTATCACTCTTCTACGTAAGATGTGGATAACTTAGTCTCTTTCCTGTGTAAATGAGATGGAGTATACGACGTAGCCTACAGGTTTCTCTATCTACGTAAACAAACCGACAAACGTATCATCTCACCTTTTGCCGCTGTGATTGACTCATTAAGAGGCGTAGTATATTTATGTCCAACGGCCATTGCGTTGTAAATAATTCGAAAGTTTTATGTTCTATTCTCCTCTGTAGTACATTTTCCATTTCACGTGGCCGCTGTACTATGATATAGAACTAGCTACATACACATGTAATGAAAATGTGGTATGGACTCTAGAGTACGCTAGTCGCACAGATAGATCTACTACTAATGGACATTGCATTGATGTGGTGACTATAGTCTTTTTCGCTTTGACGACCTATGTTTGTCAGACAGCCTTTGCAGCCTAAAATAATGCATTCCACCATCACACCCAAAAGAATTTCTATTTCATATGTATTTACACATTTTTTATATTCATTTTTCACTTTTTAAGTTCAAAAATAATTATAAAATTTAAGGGTAGCTTATATTAACTATTTAAACTTAATTTAAGGAATCAACAAATCGCTCGCATCAACTATTAAAATAATAATTGGTGCGAGATGACAAATTCTTAAATCGAGTATAAATAGATGATGTAACCACCCTAAGTGCCGGTATTTCAATAATACCTTACCTTGAATTGATCAAGGATTGAAGACAAGTTCACCTTAAATGTATTTCAATGTAGGATTAAAGTTATGCGGCACATAAAGTCCACCCTATTTAGTCATAATCTAAGCGGAGGATTTCTGTCACTTAAGTAAAGATCTGAAATCGACGTGTGGCTAAGTTTATTCCGTAATTTTGTTCTTTTACTTGTTTTTGAGCCACAAATGAGCGACAGGTTTTAGTTTTTGTTGTAATCACGATTTCAGTATCATGAGATAGTCATGAGATGTCTGTAACATTCAGATTGAGGGAATGCTATTGGAATACATTACCTCTCTCTGGGTAGCTTGTATTGGTGTGTTTACCAGACTAATGAATTTTATTATAAAATTGTAAATTACTCTTGGTTCTCATTGTGAAATCTGTGGTATATTTTATTTTTTCATTTTTGTCCTAAAATCGCAGAGTTTTAAATGGAAGCAGACTATACCCATCGATACAAAATGCATGGCAAATTTACACTAACAAATATTACTCACACATATGCAGAACTCAGGCCCGATTAAGGAGTGGGTGTTTCTGACACGTTTTTTACAATTATTAAATAGCTCTTCGTCACTATACTTTGTCCTTTGATTATTATTTTCTCTAAACTACGCATAAAACTCAAATAAGGGAAATTAAAAGAAGATATTCGAGATAGTCTACGGGTGATCGATCACATTCAGAATAAAAACTAAAATAGCTTACACAATAAAACAAAAAATGTTTTCAGTCTTATTTATTAATCAGATTGTTCTCTTATTACATTATCTAAGAACTGTCCCAGAAGTAACTAGTGCAGAATGTCAGATATGCTAAGGATTACCATTGGAAGTAATCGTAGATATTATTTGCCATTATTTGCTTCAAGATATCCGTATTCGTTTTCACCATTTATACATGTGAACACGATTTATGCATAATAAAATCCGTTTTTGATTACTTGAAGCAAGAAAATTAAAAATAATTTTGTAATTATGAAGTATGGCTTACGGCACTGGCTTTTTCCTAAATAGCACTGGCCCAGGTTCAGCCCAGCATAGCGACTAGAGATTAACTTGGCGATAGCATGTTGATTTTTAATAGGTATGTTAAATTTCATGGTCAAACAACAACAGGGTTTTACGGGTATCTCTTTTATATAATAAATGGGGTTCAAAATGTTTTTAGCATAAAACACTACCAGAATCGGGCTGCCAGTTTGTTCTATGTAGCTTTTCTTATGTATTTCTTTTATGTAGTTCTTTAACCAAAAAATTTGAAGATTTTCATCCTTTACAAACCTGAAATTAACAAAGCATACATCAAAATCCAAAGTCAGTCGCAAAAAAATGGAGAAATGGATGGTTAAGCAACTATCTATTAATATTAAATTTGATTACGAAACTCAGTTTTGTCTGAGTTCGGCCCTCTTTAAAGTGCAAGTACTAATAATGTCAAAATTGGTTAGGTACTTGTTTAAAAAATATAAAAAACCTTTGAAAAAACCTTATACAATATAAGGAAACTTTAATTTTATTAGTTTGCAACAGATTTAAGTGTCAAAGCTCCAAGATGCAAAAATATCAGCTAACTGAATGCAGTAATCAAACAATTTGCAACATCAGATTTATTTACCGATGGAACGTGATTTTCGGGGCTTTTCTATATGAGGCGTTGCAACTATTGGGGGTACAACACTTTTGTACCGTAATTTGCACTTTAAATAACCTAAAATAAACAAACGTGGTGACCATAACATTTATAACACAATTAGAGATGGACTAGTTCGCAAATGATTGATTCAGTTGTCATACTTATTACTAATAGTAAAACAAGCATTTTTAAAATTTCTTCAAAACTTCAAGAAACGTTTAAAATGTATTACGTCGACATTTTGATGAAATAATATGAAGAATTTATCTATTTATTACTGAATACGTCGGTTGTATGAGCTAACATCCCTTTACCTTAGCTACTATTAAGGAGAATCGTACTACTCCTAGGGAAAACTGTCAGTGTCAAATGAAAATGACTTTAAATAATGGCTTCGCCATAGATAATACCACATAATACATATATTTTAATTGGCGTCGCTATTGTCCGGAAATTTTAAACGCAGCTATTAGCATAGATAAGAGTGTTATTAGCACAGAGAAAGAGAATGTAATATTACGATAATAGGCTGTGGTCAAATGTTTATAATTATAGTCCATGATATCTAAAGGCCGGATTTGACATCTGTCAACATGGCTGCGACTAGTTATGGACCAAACAAATATGTCTCGATTATTTTTCGATTCTAATGAAAATCGATATCATTATTTGATGTTCATAACATCATAATATTTCACTTATGATTATTAGTTTGTTAGCTACATTGTTTGTTGAGATATGGTATTTGTTACAGTAAAACATATTTCAATATGTGAATAAACTTAATTCGATATATTTATTTTTTGGGACACTCGGACAAAATCGATTACTTAAAAATCGATTGTTTTCTTTTCAGTATTAATCGATTTGAGAAAAATCGATTAATACTGAAAATCGAAACTGATTTTAATTACAAGAAATAATAGATTTTAGTGAAAAAATCGATTTTTTTAGTATTAATTGAAAAAAAAGTGCTTTTCTATATAGTAATAAAACTAAGAGATTAGTATAGTATTAACGATTTATTAGAATAAAAATAAAATAAAATGATAAGTACGAGAAATAACCAAAACGACAACCTGGTTTCAAAACAAATCTTTCATAATCCTTCTAAGTTTAAACAATGAAAAAAAATGAAAAAAAATTATTTCCACATTAGGTTAGACTGTCCCGGCATGTCATTTTTGCTATCTTTTGAGTTATTTCCATCAGTTGATATCCTGAATATCATCTTCACGTGAGTTCTACGGCAAAAAATCAATTAAAAGTTATGACCCGTTAGTTTCAAAATAATACAATACTTATCCCTAAAAATAAGCGAGGTTCAGGAAAAGAAAATACTTTAGTTACTGTTTGAGCAGATGATCTCGATGCCAATGCTTATTGAAAAAAATTAACTAAAAACTTCCTGTGCTTTTAATTTTAATGTTGACTTTTTGGCGGGAACGGGAGAAGTGAGGATGTCATTTTATTTAAACTATCTATTTTTTACATTTGTGGGAGTTATAAAGTACAAAAGTGATCGTATATTGTGTTTTAAAGTTCTGTGTAAGCAAAAAAAAATGAGTATCTAAATAAACATGTGTAGCTGAAGTTCTCGCCCTTTTCCAAGAAGTCCTATAAAACTTCAGTCAAGTCTGCTATCAGTATCACTTTACTGGAGGAGTTTTACGATAACGATCTAGATAACGATTCTTCTAGATTTAATATAATACTTGACATTGGCAAATATGCTAATCCGTGCGCCATGCGCATGACTCGCTTGACAGATATTATTAGTCATAAGGACCATAATTATAATGAAATATAATAATTTATGCTACCTGGTTAGTCTGTAGGACAGTGGGATGTTTTCGCTCTATATGTTGCTTTAAATTTGTAGTATTACTACATGTTTTTATTTCTTTCAGGCAAAATTTGTATTGTGCTGTGGTATTATCCTTCTTCATGAAAAAATACTTCCGCCAGCCCCTTTTAGGTGTTTTACCGTTAGAAGATGTTTTTTTAAATTATTTACGCTCGAAAGAAAGGAAACTGTTTTACGTACATACATACAGATGGCGCCGTCTTTTGACCGACTTGTTCATGGTAGTGAACTTACTTCGCGTTTTTTCATTCGTCGCAATTAAAATGTGTAATTTTGGCAGCATTGGATTTCTTTATTTTTCATTTCTTCATATTTTTAATAAAAACAAGTGTAATTTATATAATCGATTTTTAAAAATCGATTGTTTCTATTAATAAAAATCGATTACTAAGAAATAATAATCGATTAAAATGAAAATCGATAATTTTTTCACATCCCTACTTTATGGTGCTGCTATCCAACCTTATCATTAACAGATCTTGTTTTCGACCATTTTTCGACATTGTTTTTCAGTTTGTGATCATACCTATCATTTTCAAACCTTTTAAATTTTTTCGTTGTATTGATTGTTGTCTTTGTTATACTTTGTTGTACGTTTCTCTCTTCTCACTGCTTCTTACTGTCTGTAGTTCTGTTGGTCTGGTGGTCTAGATATAAATTATTAATATAATAAAAACTTGTAATTTAATCTCATATTTACAGTGTTATAAAACAAAAATGAGATCTGATACCCAAAAAGAAGCTGGTTCCCATGTACTCAAGAATTATGCACATTTTTTTAAAAAACAGTATCAAGAATTTTTACAATTAAGTAACCATGCAATTTGGAGTGAAAACAAATCATTTTTACCCATAACAGTTGATATCGAGTCTAATGAACTGATGCCAATACATGAATTGTTATCATCAGACAATACCCTAATGACCAAAGTCTTAAGTGTTTTAACTTCCCTTTGCATAGAAGTAATGAAGTTGAAAAAGGAAGCATTTGAACGGTATTATAACATTTATTAATACCATAAACAATGTACATGAGTATAAAAAATGACAAATAATATGTTTGTTACTGTATTGCAGGCATTTCCTTTTTCTTTGTGTTTATGATGAATACAGTAAAAATGATATGAGCATCCAAATGGAAGAAATATGCTTACTAAATAAATTCACATCACGTTGTGATGAAACCTTACGTAACCTCTGCAGTCAAGTATTTGCTGTTTTCACTGAAGGAATGATCAACTTAAGTAAATAATTCAGTTTATCAGAAAAGAAATGGAGAATCATAAGGCAATTTTCTTACATTTATTTGTTTATTTTTAGGTGGAATTCAATTACATTACATAATAAATCATATTGGGGAATTATTTACTGTTCTAGTGTTATTAGAACTTTTAATTTCTAATACAACTTTATCTACTCATTGGAATAAATATTGTGAGACATTTATGAGCCATTCAGAAAATACTGCATTAAACAATGACAAATTGAAGACAATAAAAGCAGCACTTGATAACATAACACAAAAGATTATGAGTGACAGTATTGTTCAAAATTCACTTCAAAATATGTTAATGCTGAGAAATAATTTAATTGATCAGAATACTACAATTATATCTACAGAATTTACTCAATATCTGAAACAGGGTATACATAATTTGGATAAACTTGTACATGAGAAACCTAATGTTCAGAATATGTATAAATGTATAAAAATTAATTGCTTATTTGTTTTAAATACTCATTTATTTGGAAGTAATGACAAGAAAATATTTAAGACTTTAATAGAGTTAAATTCAAAGGTTTGTATGATTTTGTATTTCAACATCAAACTAGGTATATTAAAATTACTTATCTTAAGATTAATGACTGTAAATTTACAGGCACACAGTGTATATGTGATTGGAACAACAGTTTGGTTTCCAGAGCAATTTCTTCAAAGACATGTGCCATCCATGTGTGATACCCAGACAAAACTATCTCAGACTATGCTAAAAGCACGCCAAATATTTCTGAGTAATAAAAAAGCTACACTTTCACGTGATGCATTAACTATTCAAAATATTTGCACTCAGTGGGTGCTTAAAATTGAAGAAGCATTTTCTTCTAATCATCACGAATTAAGTGCCGCTGAAATGAGTGTACATGCAAAAATTCTTTTGGATGGACTTGATATCGCTTCAAACTTAAATCATTCAATCTTAATATTAATTAATTTACATTTGTCTCTTAGTATCCCTTTGTCAAAAAATGTTTTAAGATCATTATTTGAGATAATTGACTTATTAAAATGTTTAAAAAATGCTATAAATAGGAATTGGTATGAACTAGTGAACTCCGTTAATATGATTGTTCATCACTTGACATTTCAAGCAACATCTTCAATACTTGAAGTAAAGAAGTCATTGATGACT
Organism: Zeuzera pyrina; assembly: GCA_907165235.1. Classification (NCBI taxonomy): domain Eukaryota; kingdom Metazoa; phylum Arthropoda; class Insecta; order Lepidoptera; family Cossidae; genus Zeuzera; species Zeuzera pyrina. Next base: position 16,255,165 of record OU015625.1, on the reverse strand, counting down.
GATAAAAATTATGCTAATAAAAGATTAGATGAGCTAACATGCCTTGTCATTGCAGAGAGAGCATTAAAAGGTGCAGTTACACTAGAACGCAATATAGCAGCTAACATTGCTTTAAGCTTCATACCAGACACCACGTATCTAGAAGACAGCTATGCTAAACTTGGCCTACTGCTCGAAAAACTTCAAATTGCATCAAGTTTTATAACATCTATGGAAAATTTTACTAATTGCTCTTGGATTTTATGGCACCAAAATATTATACCTATTTATTTTGACCAAAATTTCCCCACAGACCTTAATTCATTGAAACTTAAGTACTTTTTAATGGTATTGGAAGACTGTGTAATATTTTTGTACAAAAGTGATCATTATTATGGTGAGAAAAAGTCTCAGGAATTTTCGAACAATATACAAAATGTAATGGAAGAATGTGTATTGAGAAAAATAAGTCAAAACATAGAAACAAATATTCGTCTACATATTCATTCCCATTTGCAGCTAGATATAGTCAATCCATTCATGTTAGATATGATAAAAAGAGTTATGTTAATGATTGATAACTTTAGGGTACATTGTATTTATATATCTGTAATACCGTCAGTGGAACATTACTTATCTACAATGTATTACAATTTAACAACTGTTGTATTAACCGATTGGAAGACTTATGGAGAAATGCGTCAGATGGCCAGGTTCAAATTTAACCTAAGAACAATACAAGACAATCTACCCACACAAACTTTAGAACAAGGTTTAGATGTCTTAGAAATCATGCGCAACATACACACATTTGTTTCTAAGTATTTGTACAATCTCAATAATCAAATATTTATTGAAAAAAGTAGCAATAACAAACATTTGAACTCTATTAATATCACACATGTTGCAAACTCCATAAGGACTCACGGTACAGGCATAATGAATACTACTGTAAACTTCACATATCAATTTTTGAAAAAGAAATTTTTTACATTTTCTCAATTCATGTATGATGAATATATAAAGTCAAGACTAATTAAAGATATAAGATATTTCAAAGAGAATGCTGTTCATAATGGTAATATGTACCCTTACAAAAATGCAGAGAGATTTAACAAGGGCATAAAAGCTTTGGGTTTAGCTGATGATGGACAGACTTATCTAGATTTATTCAGAGATCTTATAAGTCAAATTGGAAATGCTATGGGATACGTCAGAATGATTCGATCTGGGGGTAGACACTGTTGTTCAGATGCAACAGTTTTTTTGCCCGCTTTGGAAAGTAATAAATCTTTTACAGATTTAATTTCAGACAACAATCTTGGAGCGAAAACTGTGATGTCAGCTAAAAATTTAGACCACAATATTAAAGATCTCATAACTAATTTTATAGAAGGGACAGAATATTTTAAGCTATTAGTTGATGTGTTTTCTCCAGTCTTTCGCAATCCAAAAAATATTCACCTTAAAAACTTTTTTATAATTGTACCTCCTTTAACATTAAATTTTGTCGAACACATGATATTATCAAAAGATAAGATGTCAAAAAAAAACAAAGTCGGAGCCGCATTTACAGATGACGGTTTTGCTGTTGGCATTGCTTACATATTGAAACTATTGGATCAGGTGTGTACCTACATATTCAAGCAACAGTGAAATGTAATTTCATGAGTCTTAACATGAAATTACATTTCACCATTTATCCTAAATTGTATAGTATGGTTACTGTACTGTAAGTAATAAGACATAATTATATGTAATTATTTTAGGATTCTAACTTTGAATCATTGCATTGGTTTGATTCTGTTTGGAAACAAATAGAAGATGAAAGAAGGCAAGTTGAAGAGCAAAAACATAAAGGAACATTACAGTTACAGCAAACGCTAGCACTCACAGAGAAAAAAATTAAAACATTGGAAGAAGAATACAAACTTCTTTATTACAGTCTAACTAGTGCTAGAATATTTTTTAGATAGATAATATGAAGTATTTACATCCAATAGGATTATCAACAACTATTATGCGCACTCTTGCATTGAGGTATTGAGATGCAAAACAAAGTGTATCCAATAGTCATGCCAATTTATTTCTTCTGACCTGGTGTTAATTAGATTAAATTATATGCCATGTGTGTTTTATAAACTGTTAATACATTGTTTCAATATAATTAGTAATCCATTTATTCCATATTAAATAATGACTCACGGGTTCAAAATCTTTAGTACTACATTCTACTTAAAAATTCAAACAATTGTACCTTTACTAAACAATATTTTATTCAGAACCATTTAATTTTGTACTAGTTATAATTTGATGCATTTCTAAAAGAGCTCCATATTCACAATGGTTTTCCAAATGTTTAGCAGAATTTATTACAAAAAGTTCAGCATTTTCACCTTGTAAATAGGATGATAATCTTTTCATAGCTTGATAAGCTTCCATACCTAGTGATATGGACGCGTTCTTATTTTCCACTCCAATTTCATTATCATCAATGTTATCAAATTCCTCAAAATGCAATATTGGTAAATGTTTATCAAAGAAAATAAACTTATCTAGAATATTACAATCATATTCTAAATTCAGTGGGACGTCATTGACTTTACACCAGTGTGACAAGCTGTGATTGTTATCATGATCATCTTCCTTATTGTTGTTAAAATAAAGGCTACCTTCTTCGGGAGGGAACATAAGTTGTTGAACATATTTACAAGACACATTGTACCAAGCCAAACTGATCATATGAAGATAATCCAAAAATGTTATAGATGTATTTTTGTCACAAGCCACCTTCCTTGTGTGTAGTGCTCTATAATTGAATTTGAAACATTCAATAACTTTGTCTAAAATTGTTTTAAAAATATTTACATTTCTTAAATTAATTAATTTAATGTTTCTACAATTAATTTTGTCTATAAAAATATCAGGAAGATCCATCGCCAACCATACATTCTTCCCTTTAGATTCAAGTGCATTATCCCATTTCTTTAAATATCTCACAATTACAGAATTATTTATTAGTGAATTATTACAATAATAATAATCGACTGGAAAACTTTTCACCCAAGAATATGGATCAATGGGCTCATTGCCAGCCACTAACAACTCTCTTTTATCAATTCCAGAACTATGAACCACAAATAACAATGATACATAGTTATCAGTATCCTGCTTGCAACACATATATGTGTCCAGATCAACAGAGTGTAATAATGCACACACTCCACCTATATATAAGTTTTTTACATCCAAATTTTTATAAAATTTAACCCATTCCTCTTTAGATTGTAAGTCAAAATCAATATCTGAAGTATACTTCACTATATTATGTCTTATCTGGAAATCTAACAACCAATCGTTAATACAACCAAAATCTTCATTCAAACTACTTATTATCTCTTGAGCTTTGTCCCTTAGATTATCTTCATTAATTACATTACCACTTTGTATTTGAGTCTGTAGCCAATCTAACAAAGTTTGATCAAGGTTTACACAATGAACACTTTTAAGAAGGTTATATTTTTGAGTATATCTCTTAATAATGGTCTCTTTTTGTTTATAGATATAGGCAATAGTTTGAGGAAGGACACCATACTTCTTTGCAATGTCAGTTTTTGATTGACCATTATCCAATGCATGAATAACATGAAGTTTGCCTATTGGATCAATTTTATTGTATGATTTCCTGGCGAAATCCAGTACCGCTTGAGAGGCATCCTCTACAACACTGTTATTTTCTGTTCTATCTTTCAACAATGACATCATTTATTAGACACTTTATGCATTAAATCATCAAACACATTATCCGTACTCTTGTCTTCTGTCCGTCGAATAACTATTGTTAAACTCGGTGTACGATTAGTGAAGATTAAAACACGATTATTTTCATAACGCTAACTAGCACGATCGTCAGTGGAATCAAAGTAGTACGTTAATTACTCGTATGACCATACTAGGTAAGATTTACACATTATTGTAAGCAGTAAACAATAAATTACAGAAAAACGAGGAAAAACGCTACAAAAAAATTGCATCGATCGTACATGCACTCAATTTATCGCGATGATGACAGTGACATCTTTTCTTATTAAGTTTTTATGGCATTAGCTATCAAGCCATCAGCTTAACGCAACTGAAAAATCACTGTGTTATAATGTACGTCACACCCTTATACTTCATGCGTCAGTTCACATAAGTAGTAATTACATTATTCTGTAATCCCTATTACCTCGTCAGTAAAATGATAATATGCTATACTTATATAGGACCTTATCCAAATTTTATCACAATTTACCCACCAATTTTAGCAATTGCGTCTAGCCTAAACTTGAACGCGGCACACAGTACTACGAGGCAAATATTATTGGCAAAAGCACTTACCACAGACAAACTATCCTAAAGACAGGAAATGAAAAGGCACCGTTTTCTGCCATCGATGTGCACAAATGTTCATATAAGTTCAAACACAAACGCCCGCTCCTTTAGTATTAACCAGGAAGCAGATCTGTGACCTGTGTCTAATCGTTTTAAAAAATATAGAACAAAATACGTAAACAATGCCAAATTGCGCTGTAAAGTGGTGGTAGTGACAGTCGTAAAAATAGTTTCAAAAAGGACAATAACACGTTTCATTGGTGAGTATAAAATTAATAATAAAAAATTATAACACAAAAATGCAGAGCTCTAGTGATACTGGTTGCTGGTAGCTTTGAGTCAGCGTTTGTCCTTGTCTAGCAAGCTATAATTACATGTTGCGTCCTCACTCTTGCAAGTTGGCACGTGTAAGTAGGAATGCAAAAAAACGTATCGATATATCAATATCTTTTCCATTGCTTTGAAAATTTTTAATGACTACCATTCTTTGAAATTATATACCTAGTTCTATATTATAATATCTTGTTTCTTTTAAACTATTGTTAGAAACTTAATTAGGTAATTAAAATATTTATTACATACATTTTTAAATGAATGTTTTTAAATTGAAAATGTAATGATTTAAGATTTTAAACCAATAAAAATAAATAAAAGTGGATACCCGTACTAATTTTATAAATGCGAAAGTCTATCTGTCTGTTTCTTTTGAATGTTTCTTTGTACATTTGATTTCTATGCATTCCTATACTGATTGCGATATTCAACTTTAGTGAGTTGTTGTGCGCACGCCTGGGAGGTTTTTGTATATGTGACGTCATCATAAATCCAATTTGGTAGATACTCCATTGAAGGAAGTAATTTTTTTGTTCGACACTAACAATATGAGTAGGTATCAAATGTAATGGAATAAGCAAGGGAAGTTATCTGTATATATGTCATTTTCATAAATCCGATATGACGGATACTCCGTAATAGGACGTATAGCTTTTTCAAGATTTCCAGCAATATGGGTATCAAACGAAATGGAATAAGCAGGGAAAGGTTTCTGTATGTGTTATCATCATAAATCCAATATGACGGATGCTCCGTAATAGGACGTAACTTTTTCGAGACTTCCAGCAATATGGGTGTCAAATGAAATGCAATAAGGAGGGGAAGCTTTCTGTGTATGTGAGTATGTGACATCGTCATAAATCCAATATGGCTGATTCTCCATGCTAGGAAGTAACAAAAAGAAAAAGGCTACTTTTTATGTAAAATCTAAGTCTTAAGGTAGAGAAAGGGAAACACTAACCCGGAAAAGTCACGGTAACATTTTCCACGCAAACGAAGTCGCGAGTACGGCTAGCAAATAATAAATTAGTTAACAAAAAAATAGTTAAAATGAATAAAGGCGCACATTTTAGGGTTCCGTAGCCAAATGACAAAAACGGACCCTTGTAATTTCATCCTGGTACATCTGTCGATCAGCAAGTTACAGCCACATCGGTTGGATAGTACTGTCGCTTTATTATACATGGATAATGGTCGCTATATTATCCTAAATGGAATAGGTGTATAACATAACCCGCTATACAATGGTGTAGTAACAATTGCAAACGAATGCCCTGTCCCTATAAAACTGTTATATAAATGAGTGGGTATATAAATTGTGTGCTTTTTTTACGACTTGGGGGTGCCGATTTTCTATAATAAACATTCTTTAGATTTCTTCAAGTTAATAATAATACTAATAAAATGACCAAATTTTAATTCAAAGTAGTAGGTTCTGAGTGATGACCACAGTTGTCGCTTGCGGTATATTTTTCTCATGCCTGGGAGTGGATGCTATACCCCGTAATGCTTTAGACCGGGAGCACCCACAATTTGTCAATTCAATTTTTTGTTAAAAAATTTTACATCGGGAAGAACACGTGCTACCCAAACGAATTTGATTTGCATTTCTATTCCAAACTTTTGATTTTTTTGTGTTACTATTTCAAAATAAAGAATCTTATTTTGATTGTATATATATATATATATATATTATATTATATCTATTTTTTAAATGAGCTTATGAAAATAATTCTTCTACTTATCGATATATACAATCAATATCTACGAGTACATCACTTTTTCGTCTAGTCTAGTACGTGACGTTAACGTGCCGCCCGCTTACGTCTCATTCCTCTAACCTTGACAGAATAGTTTGCTTAGAAATTTGTAAACATTTCAAGTCTCTAGGGTAGTTTATCTGTGCACTTACCCAGAGGCGTCTCTAGCCCTTGTGGCGCCCGTGTGCAACCAGTACCCTGGCGCCCTCTAGTAGAAGCGGGGTCAAAATGGAATACTAACAGTTATAATTTTCAAACGGAAATTCGGGTGCAAATGGTGTCGGAAAGCAAAAACTTTTTTTTTGGATGGAAGGGGTTACATCAAGAATAAAAAATCACAACTTTGTAGTTCTTCCAAACATATTTAATTTAAAAACTAATATAGTTACATTACAGGACGGTCGTACACACAAATATATACACAGTACACACACAGAAATGTATTTACAAAAAAGTTACTTTTCGTGCTTTTGCATTGGCGAAATCTTTAACAATGTCACTAAATTCAATTTTGATTTCATGTTCAATACTTATTAACGATAAATTTGTCAGTCTACTTTGCGACAATGTTGATCTAAGATAGTTTTTAATAATTTTTAGTTTAGAAAATGACCTTTCGCTATGTGCGACCGTGACTGGAAGTGTCAGGTATATCCTTAGTGCTGTGGACAGATTTCGGAACACTGAAATTAATTTATTCGTAAACAAGTAATTTAAAATATCCAACGGCGTAGTGGAATCATCAATAAACATCGGTAATAATTCGATTTCGTTATAGAGCTCGAACTTTTCCACATCTGAAGAACCAGCATGGCTAAGTTTATTTTCTAAATTAGAACAATGTGTTTTTTTTTGTATCTGAGTCCAAATCTTTCCAGTGTTTCAATTTTTGAAGAAATGAAAAAATTACATTATTTTCATTCAAAAGTTCGAACCGTTCGTCGAACTTAGTAATTGCGGTGTCTAACAAATAGTAGTAAAAATTTACTTTGAAATGTGTTTTCGGGTCTGTTATCGGTTCATCCTCCGCCTCATAATTAAAAAACCTTTAAGAGCGCGAGGGCGTGCAGGTGTGGGAAATTCTGCTATTGCCTCGACTTCTTCCGCTACAGTTTTCGCGCTGTTAAGGAGCTCCTCAAAAGCAGACTCATTGCGGAATTCAGACAAACTTATTTTTGCATTATCAATCATTTTCACCGCTTCTGACAATACAACGTCTGACTTTTGAAGTGCCTTGCTAACTATATTTATCTTGCTTAAAATTTCAAACCAAATAAGCAGAGAGCAGATGAAGTTAAACGACTTAATTTTTGTCAGTAATGAATTTGCCATATTTCTTGACTCGGCATCTTTGCTCCTATCGGAATATATGGTAAACAAGGCATCATACACTTTTCCCAGTTCAAAACGTAGAGCTTTTACTGCTTCAACCCTGCTCTCCCATCGAGTATTTGAAAGTGGTTTTAGACTTAAAGTTGGCACTTCTTTAGCAAGTATTTGCCAACGTGCTCTTGACGCAGAAAAAAAAACATAAATTTCCTGCACCAGTGAAAATAAATTGACAATTTCTAATGAACTTTTAGCAGCGTCATTCACCACCAAATTTAGGCTGTGTGCCGCACAAGGTACGTAAAATGCGCGCGGGTTTAAATCTAAAATTCGTTTTTGTAGACCTATATTTTTCCCTTTCATGTTTGCACCATTATCGTAACCTTGACCACGCATATCTTGTATGTCAATGTCGTTTGAGATTAAACAATCTAACAAAAATTGAGTTAAGCCCAGGCCAGTAGTGTCTGTAATAGGAAAAAAACCCAGAAAGTGTTCTTTTACTTCAGCCTTGTTGTTGCTTGCATTTAAAAGAACGTACCGTACGACAACCGATATTTGTTCTTCGTGTGCAATATCTGGAGTGCAATCTAAAATAATGGAAAAATATTTGGATTGTGTCAATTCCAAAACAATAGCTTTTTTTATTCTTTCTCCTAATAATTGTATTATTTCATTCTGAATGTTATGGCCAAGATAATGAGTTAGGCATGACTCAGATTTTTGAATAAGAGGTAAGAAAAATTAGAGGTATATTCAACCAGCTTTAAAAAATTACCATTATCGGAATCGTAAATTTTTTGAGATCTTCCCCGAAAAGCCAGACATTGCCTCGCTAAAAAATGAATTATGTTGATTATTATATATATATTATATATTATATATTCTCCGGGGACGCTTCGGCACTAGGAGGTTCTTCGTCTTCTTCGACTACCGACGACAAAGACAGCAGCGGCGGCGGCGGCGGCGACGTTGAAGGGACGAGTTCTGCTGTAGAATTATCTTGGTTTTCATATGTCTCTGTCTCCAGGTGTTCGTCCGAGGATGGACCGCGTCGAACAAAAAACTTTTTAATAGAACATGTATTCTTTTTCAGAGACACTTCCTTCTCCAGCTTTCTTTTTCGACTTTGTGCACCAGAAAGTTTCTTTTTTCCATCGCCATCAGACATCTAAAATAAATAATAAACTAAGTATAGGCACCTAAAAGTACTATCAATGTAAATTAATATAGGTCCAGAGAAATAGTTGCAACTTGGACTAAGTATTATATATTATAATTATGACACATATCAATCAACGTCGCGGTACCTTCATTAGGCAATCAAACAGAATAAATAAATTAAATAAAAAAGTAGTTTGTTGTTCAAAGGTTAGGTAAAAGTAAGACCTAAATAAATACCTAAGTAAGTATACTAGTAGGTACAACATATTAAAGCACTTTAACTTACCGTTGTTTGTTTCGCACTGCAGTAGGATAAACAAATGAAAAATCCTAGGTCGTGGGTATTTAACTTCGATATCACTATCTATCACTCGATAGCACCTCGATAGTTGTTTTTTTTTCATGGATTTCGCTGGCTATTTTTGATGACCTCTGACCTCGATGCTTGTCGCAATAATTGTGCAAGCAAATAACCAAATCTTACCTTTTATATAATTTTTATCAAAAGAAAGCCGATTCACTTCACATTTACATGTTTACTCAAAGATGATAGTTAATCCAATTGCATCAAGGCTTATTTCGCAAAACTACGCTGTAGCGGTAAAACAAAAAATGCGGCACGCGTACACAAGCCTTTGAAAATGACCGCCGCACGTCCTGGGAATTTTAATTTGAACTTTATAGCATTCCAATACAGCCGAGTTAGCAATGATAGTCGGCGTATTGTCAAACAAATCAAAACAAACAGGTGCAACGCCGGCACGCGCCTTTGGTAGCGATGCGACATTACGCCAATATAATCTTTAACTATCTGTTTTAAGGCTGATTTCACGTTGAAACAAAAGTTATTGTGTAGAGTAGGAAAAGGAGTAGCTTGTGGTGGCGCGCCTTGCTTTGCTACCGCGCGCCCGGCGTCGGCCATAAACACAGGCGCAGGGTCTTTGAGGCGCCGGCGCCGCGAGCGACGCATCTTTGGAGGTGTCGCACTAGAGGGCGCTCGGCGCCCCCTTAGACCCGGCGCCCGTGTGCGCCGCACACCCTGCACCATAGGTAAAGACGCCTCTGCACTTACCAAACTATTCGAAGATATTTGCTCGCACTTAAATAGTAGCTCGCAACTGTACTTTTACTTCCTCCTAAGAGACGGGCTGGAACTTGTTGACGACCTTCAAGCCGTTCCCACCGTCACGCCAACTGCACGACAACGCTCGACCTCACACGGCACAACAGACGGTCTCTAAACTACAAGAGCTAGGGTTGGAAGTTTTGCGTCATCCACCGTAGTCACCAGACCTTGCGCCGACAGACTTTTACTTTTTCCAAAATTTAGACAACTTCTTGGCAGGAAAAAGGTTATACCCGAGATAAGCCAGTACAAAATGCCTTTGTAGAGTTTGTTGCCCCCAGTACACCTGACTTCTTCAAGAAGAGCATTGAAAAATTACCACTGCGCTGGTAGAAATGCATCGATAGCATGGGTGCATTTACTTTGATTAATAGAAATAAAAAAACATATTAAAAAAATATTTTAACTTTTTGTATACTAAACGGCAATTTCATAGGTTTCAAAAAAGACCAAAATATATAATCACGTGTTAACTATTTTATTTATTTTTACACAATCATTAAGTGATAATTGCGCTGTCTCGACATCTCGTTTTATGGCCTCTCCGCTCCCCCTCACCCTTCCTCTTCCTCCTCCTCTTCAGTCACAGTCACACCGCACCTCGACTCTGGCTTATGCCGGGCTTGCTTCGTCTCGTATCTTTCAGCACCTCATTCTCTCCGTTACAGCATACACACGAATTGAGAACCTTCTTCTTTTTTTGAAGTCGGTTAAAAAAATTATAAAAAATATATTTTCCGTAATAGGTAGGCATAATTTTTGCGGAGTTAGAAGGATTTGAACTGTAAGACATAAACCTTTTTGATAAAAACTGAAAAGTTCAAGTATTTACCCCTTGGCCCCGACCTCACCGCTCGCTCGTCTTGCGTCTTGCGTCTGCGACCACGGAGAGAATAATTGTAAGAAGTTGTTTAGAGCGTGCGACCGCGGCCGGCGGTGAGGGGGGATGCGTGAGTGTGAAACAAATGTAAATACTAAGCTATAGCGCGGATGCCACGACTCAGAGCGGCGCGCATAGATTATGCGGCGCGTGTGGCGAGTGCGACAGACGAATTTGGTATCGAGCGTCTTGAATAAATGATTTTGTATTTTCCACGCAATCATGAACACAGAAATTTAAGATCTGCTACATGGACGGCAACACATTCGCAAAATAAAATGTAAAATGTTATTAAGATGTGGGACGAAATAAATCTAATTTTTCCAGTGCAAGAAGGTAGGTACCCCTCTATTTGCTTTATTGATTTAGGCTGTCAACACCTTTATTCTGAAAGTGAATGAGTTTCCTTGCCGTAAATTTAAAATATCTTCAACAAAGAACAAATTTGGTTCTAGATACGATCGTGCCACTCTTGATAAAGACATTCTGAATACGTCCGATTAAGTTGCAGTCGCCGCTGCCACTGCCGGGTCGTGGCATAGCCATGCCGGTCGCAACACGCACACACATCCGCAAGTAGCACCGCCTAGGGCCGTGGCCAAGGCCTTATAGATGAACCGAGCTTTAATATTGATAAAGATAAATGTGGTTGTGGCCGGCATCATCGGCTGTTGACGCGCCGGCGCTAGTGACTAATTTAAAGCAGTTATCTGTTCTACTTCTACCCTATGCAGTATGGAGGCCGAAATTTATAACTTACATTGACTGACAAATGATAATGAATATCGATTTCATATATTTTTAGACTCATCAAAGTAGTGGTCACATTTCCTTTACACTCATCGATGAGTATCAGTAGAGGTATACTCTTACCCGAGCAAATCGCGAAAAAATAGAAATTAGGAGTGGCACACGCACATGTAACTAAAGGATGTAAAACAAAACCAGTGGACAAAAGCGTGTGGGCTGTGGTATCTTTAGGATAAGTTTTCAAAAATGATGTAGAGATTTCAAAGTGATTTTTTCAGTTGGTGAGAAATGCGCTCCTAAAGTCGTAAGAAGTATCTCCCCACTCATAACTTTTCAAGTATGCGATGGAAAATTCTGAAAAACTGGAGATAATAGAACTATAACAGCATATTGTGCAACAAGTGCAGTAAGCTATCGATTGCCCAGTCGAATGAAGTTGAGCACACGAGCGAAGCGAGTGCGCGCTCATTCGCTCGAGTGGGCAATCGACAATACCGCACGAATTGCAGATACTATTTTTTATTACTAATGCGGAGATAATTTCGGTACAAAGAAAAATTATTGAAAGTAATAACTTTATTATTATTTATTGCTGTAAATAACACGACGCGGCACCACGCGCCACCTTTCGGCCTCTCTCCCCCGCATAGCGGAGGGATGGGTGCATCACCGCCCGCGTCCGTTTGCGTTGTAAAAAATTGTAAAATGAGAAAATAGCTAATCAACAAAAATGTGCGTTTAGATACCGTTTATCCCTATATCCGCATGAGTAATAAAAAACAATAAACGAAAATTGGTTTGAATAAGATACGTCACGTGTCGTTTAATTTTTTTTAGTATATTGATTCTACCGCCATCTCATAGAATATTGAGGAACCAATAGGATAAAATAAACATTGATGCATTGATATAAGCTATTGAAGAACAACAGATGGCACTATAACTGGAACGACATCGGCTGTAATGTTCATGCCGACTAAGAAATCCTTCAGTAGCCTATTTTTTTTATTTAGTAACCTTTATCATGTTGCAAGAACAAATTTGAGTTGATTTTGTAATAAATCCTCTAACGAATTCGATAAAATCGCCCTTTACAACAAAAATAACTTGATTTAAATTTCTCTGAAAAAGTGTACTTTTCTAAAATATGATTGAACTCATTTGTCAATGTAATTCAATACATTTTTTTATCCCTGCATAGGATCAAAGTTAAGACATTTTCTAAGGCAAACAATTGTAATTCAGATACTTAGAATATTCTGTTCATGAAAAGAAATATTAACAATTTAAAAATATAAGAAAAAATTAAATGGATTATTATATATGTTGTTCTGTATTAAAACAAGACGCCGAAAAGTTTTATGAAAGGTAACATTTTTTGAAATTTTATAATTTAAATAACTTCAAAATGGTGAAGTTTTTACAATGTCAAGGTTTAATATTCTGGTGGACCATAATTGAAGCTATCACCTTCGAAAGTATGTCATACTAGTTACTGTATACCTGTACATCTTGTTGTTATAAGCAATACCCCAATTTTGGCCAGATGTTCTTATCAAAGCAAGCTGAAAGTACACATCTCTTCTCTTCTCAAATAGTATAAACCAAAGTCGCTGTTTTTGTCTGTCTGTTTCTCCGCTAACTTCTAAACCACGCAACGGATTTTGATACGGTTTGCATTATCATTTTGAGATGTATTTCTGGAAGGTTTATATGTATAATACATGCATATTATAGTAGAGAAAAGCCGAGAATTTCAATAATTTGTAATGATGTCGTAAAAAACATATTTTTGGGGGCTTACATTGCCAATGCTGGCTAAACCTTACAAGATAGCTCAAAATGATGTACTGCGGAATTGTATATCTTAAAAAGGTCTATAGAAAAAAATATGTCTATCTCCTAAGGATCACCCACAGTAACCATTCTTATCTGTTACATATTACTAAAAAAGAATGGGTTATTTACGAAGCTATTTTGAACAATAAGTATTAATCCTTATCAAATTAAATAAGTTAGATACGTTGTACATTTAATGTAGATCAAAATTGCCCTTTCCAACATATCATTAAATTGAATATCTTAGGCAATCTTAGGAAGATATCAAAGATTTGAAATTATTAATCGCTCACAGCGAAACGGGCAGTCGGAGTGTTGAGTATTTTTCACATGGACAACTATATGTAGAGCACTTTCGCGTGTAACATCTAACCAAAATCTGTTTGTGTTGTCTAATGAAAAAACATCTCTAAACATTATAATAAAGACTTTCTATAGTTATACGACTACTAGTTGACCCGTGAACATGGTGCTTGCAACAGCATCGAAATATCGGGAAACTCAAAAATATTTAATACCGCAGTAAGAATCCTTTAATTTATTGTTATAATGTATACGAATTAAGTCACACTACAACCGTGCTAAGCCGGGGCGACTCGCTTGTATTATATAAACCAGATAATAACGTTACAGTGACCTTGACTTGATAATGCAGACAGGATCGTTTCCTTACAAGAGAACTGATAGATATTGTATACTCAGATGTTAATTTGCGGAAATCCATTTCATGTAATAAATTCCTAAAATCTTTAGCTATTTTCCGCTCAAACTCCAAAAACCACCAATCGACACGTTTCGTTTCTAAACGAAGCATCTTCAGGATATACCAGAGATAACATTCGGTCAGCTAACCAGCACCGAACCGGTTCCGGTTTGCTCCGGTTATGCTATCTCTGGTATATCCTGAGGATGCTTCGTTGAGAAGCGAAACACGTGTCGATTGGTGGTTTTTGGAGTTTGAGCGGAAAATAGCTACAGATTTTAGGAATTTATCACAAGAGAACTCATCATTGTTGAGATCATTGATTCAGTTTTGATAACAAAACATATGTTTAAAAATTATATCATTCGATTCAATTTTAATCTGTTCATAATAGTAATCCGAAATCACTTATGGTAGTCAAGATTAAGATTTCTCTTCATTAGTGCTTTTCAACTGATATGTTATTTCCGGGGAGCTCAGACTATGTAGAAAGGAATATTATGTAAGTACATACTTAGGTTTCTTAATCAATCTTTAATATCAATATGTATAATGTGTTTCACTTTGTTTCACATGCGAGATGGTTTACAGGTAATGAAACAGTACTCGCGCTCGTTTTGAATAACATGTTTTTTCAAAAAAACAAAATTATAGTCACACTAACATTAAATAGATCTGTAAATTAGGTATATAAAATTAGGAATTACCTAATATGAAAGTCTAATATATGTATGCTGAAACTTGAAAGATGCTTTCCACATTTTGATAACATGAACGAACATAAGATACGGAGACCACAGAGATGTAACATAGAATAATTGACATGTGTATTAAGAAACAATGTGAGTTATTCTAAGTGGATTGATCGGAAGTGACGGTAGGGGATGAGGCGTGGTGGGCGTGGTGGGCGTGTTCAGCGGCGCGCGGGTAGTCGTTGAAGATGTGAACGTGCGTGACGCGGCGTCAGTCCGTCTCGTGCTCGTGCAGCTGCGCCAGCAGCGCCGCGCGCCGCGACTCTAACTCTGCGTCACTCCACTGCGATGAGTTACCGGACCTAAGTCAAAGTCAAACCAGATTATTGAAGTAATCGCAATTAGAACGTATTTTTACACAACAAATCTACTACCGGTTCGAAAAATGATACATAAAAACGATTTAATGAAATACCGCTAGATTTTAAATCCCATTTTTTCAACACTGACTTCAAAAGTAAAAGTTTTAAGAAGTGTGACGTCATAACAGGAAGAGGGGGGACGCGTGAATGTGACAAGCTATGACGTATAGGAGGAGGGGGTTAAGAATTATGACATTTGCAGGATAGCTTGTAATGTGATATCGATTTTCTGTACGGTGAATTAAAAAAATAAAATTTATTATAATCTGAATAAATTTTAATATTAATAAAATTTATTATATATTAAGTTTTTAGTACATTTTACTTTTTTTTTAATACTAGATATTTTTATAACTAACTCTTGGCTCACATATCGATGATAGCTGGATAGCAGTTATTTGTGAAGAGTACCAACTACGAAAAGTATTTTATAAAATTAGAATCGAAGATACATTCAGAAACATTGAATTTTAATTAAATTAGTTTACTTTTTGTGTCTGTATAAATTTACACATGTCATTAATGCTTTTGACCTTTTCAAGATAACTGTGAACATCATTTATATTAGGGTCAAGACCTTAATAGACAAATTAATTGTTCTTGCAATTTGTTTAATTACATTAAAATAACTTAAAATCACAAACACAACAATAGAAAAATATTTGAACGTAATAGAAAAATATAGGGGTAACACAGAATTACCACATTAGTGACCTTAAGATATCATCTTTCATACGCCACGAATTGTTAGATTGAAAGAAATATATGGCGTAAGCCTATAATAGACGGGGATGGGTATACACATATTTCAGCTCTATCAGCATGCTCAATGTTTTAAGACTTATACTTTATATATATATTATATATCTTTGTTCGTAAGTATTTTTAAGTTTCTTATTTATTTTTGACTACTTTACAAGTGAAAAATTGATATAAAAATTATTGTAAATAAATGTGAGATAGACTCTTTTGAGCGTGATGGTAGAATGCAGTATTTTAAGCTGCAAAGGCAGGTTTGACAATCATAGGACGTCAAAGCGAGAAAGGCTATAGTGGTCACATCAACGCAATATCTATTAGTAGTAGCTTTGTGAGAAGCAATATCCGTTCTATTTCACTATGTATATGAACTAATGTTACAAGCTAATAAGCTTATAAATTCCAGAAGTAGACATGGAATGGAGTGGAGTGCATAGGGTAGATGAGGTATTGAGGTATGACGTCACAACCTCGTAATGTCATTACCAAGTGTTAAGTGACAGAGACAGCTTGTCCTCACTACTCGAGTTCAAAAACGAATAGCACTTATATTGTTCAATGTATTAAAAATGTATTTTTCGCAATGGTGCTCATGATTAAAGTTATCTTTTAGTTAGTGTAATTAAACAGTCAAATAGCTTATTTCCAGATATTAAGAAGAAATGAAGCAAAGCTTGACTAACTTTGACTGGCTAGTTAAAGGTTAGTCCATGAATCTGTTAAGTCGCGGATCATAAGTTCAGTCCCTGACCAGATCCATTTAGGAAAGAAATTCTACATTGGTTTGGAGTCTAGGTTATACTAGGGTTTTCCTCAGTTGGTTTAGTGGCATCCATAGTACAAGCTTATTGCTTAGTCAGGACTGTACAACATTTTTTGTTTGTTGTTCTTTTCCACTGAAAGGAATTGACTAAAATGTAAAAATTTACTAGAGATAATAAAACCTATCAAACTTGTACTATGAGCTTCTATGGGATGTGATAATATTTTTATATGAAATGTAGTGTACTGTCTAGTCGCAACTAACGTTCTCCCACCAAAAATAAAAAATATAACGTAAATATGAAAAAGAATATTTTTATTTTCGACAACCATTTCAATCAATAGTCTAGCATAGAGCCACCTCAAGTATGACAATAGTTTCTAAAGTTCATTTAATACCTCTCCTTTTTGTCTTTCTTATCTTTCTTCTTTTTGGGCTTGTACATGGGCTCGACTTCTTCTTCGGGGCTACTTGGTGCGCTTCTTTTGGTCTTTTTCTTGTGTCGCATCGACTCATCGTCGGTAATGCCACCCTCTTCAGGAGTTGGCGATTTCTGCAACTTTTAAATCACCTGTTAGTTTCACTGTTTTTTCCAAAAAGATTAATTGTGTCATTTGACAGCTAATTACCAGCAGAGGAGAGTGTTTGCGATGTCTCTTTTTGGATTTCCTATGCTTCCGTCCCTCGTCAGAGCTCCAAGTGCCATGACTATAAGCGGGCGATGGAGAGCGGGCCGCTACCTGCAATGGCGACGGCGACCGTGACCGCGATTTCGACTGATAAACAAAAAAATTAGATAAGCTGTTAAAAACCGTCAAAAGGCTAGGCAATACCAAACCCGCACGCTTATTACGTAACTTGCAGACAGCATGCGACAGCCAATATCGCGCGATATCTGCTGTCATAACGAGAATTTGTGTAATGTAATTTGTATAGTGGCGCTAAATCAACTGCGAAAAGTGCATTTTATGGTCATAGAATAACAGATATGCAATCGTCATATATGATACCAATTATTACAATTTTTTATTACATTTATTTTTATTACAATTAGTCACCGGTCGCGTAGTGATCGCGTGGCTGTCGCTGTCTGCAAATTTTTAGGTAATAACCTCGCGGATCTGTGTGTGGTGCACTCCAGGTGCGGTGCGTGCAGTAGAGGACTCGTAATGTATGCAACTATATATATATTAGACGTCATATCAAATGCAGTGCAGTCTGTGTGACGACTCAGTTTCATACATTACAGGTCTTACTACATGCTGCATAAACTGAACCCATATTTAATGTGACTAAGCTATAAATTTGTCAAAAATCTTAACCTCTACCATAATGTAAGGGTTATTAGAACTTAATACTCCTTTGGAGTGTGAATACTGTCCTCTACTTTGTCTTTACATATTTTATATAATAAACTTATAATAAATAAAATAGTTCTTTTATTTGTATAATTCGAGTACACAATACAAAAAAGATAAATAGTATCTATTTGATGAATTCTTATAATTTTAAGCAATCCTCATCTATCTAACCATCAGATTTCGGCGCTGGTTAGCTGAAGAGATTAAACACGTGTCGATTATTGGTTTTGGAATTTTGAGCAGAAAATAGCTAAAAATTATAAGAATTCATCACATGAAATAGTTTTGCGCAAAGTAACACCTGAGTCTATACAATTATATTAAATGGTATCTAGATTATTAGTTACAAAAATAATTTGTCATAACCAATTCAACTTACTAAAGACGCAGAATGCGAACGTTTCTTCTTCTTAGATCTCTTTGATTTACGTGGTTTTGGGTGATGATAATGCATACAGCTTTCCTCTTGTTCATGTTGGAAGTCCTAAAACATTGTGAATTATTTATTACATCATATAGTTTTCATCGTCAATACAAAACTTGAATTTAAAGTACGTTATACTTTATAAATCCTAATGCGGTCCTCTTCATTAGGTACTGCGGTAAATTCAGAAGCACTTAAATCGAGTTTATCCTTGACTTCGCTCCACGACAACTGATGATCAATATTTGCCTCATTCAAAGCCCATTTAAAAGCACTTTCTACTTTCTTTTGCGCTTTAGACTCTTCTTTCAACTTCTCCTTATTCTTGGCTTCAGCCTGTAAATACAAACAGTAAATAACATTGTCATATATATTAATAAAAATTTTATACAATCACTACAAAAGTATAAAATCAAAATATGCTACACATCATAATATACAAAATACACATACATATACATGCCGCTGTAAATTCATGGTTCGAATATAATACAACACTTTACTTATTGCTATTTAAACTTATTTAATTATTTAATTAAATTTAGAATACTAGCGACGCACCCAGGTTTCGCACGGGTCGATACATAAATATAGGTAGTTGCTTAAAACTTTAACAAAGCACCAAATTATCCAACAATGACATTTTGCAATTTAATTAATTGTTATTAGCATTCATATTTACACTCCTTTTTACTCCTTAGAGGTTAGTCTTTCAAAATCAGCCAAATATGTGTTTAATTGTTTATTTTATAACTTTAGAGTTATTGAACGAAGTTTTAATTTTTTTCTATCTTTGACATCTTTTTTAAGGGGTTGAATTTCCTGAAATTCCTTTTAATGGTTGCCTAAACCTTTTAAGAAACCTCTGTGCAAAATTTCAAGTTCTATATAATGCAGTTTGGGTCAGGAAATTATTTTTCAATAAGTATGTGTAAACTTCGACGCTCCTTTTTACTCCTTTAAGGATTAATTTTTCAAAATCTAATGAATCCGTGTTTCTGTAGTTATTTGATCGATTCTGTGATTCTGGACACAAGATGTATTTTTAATTTTCCATACCTTAAACACGTCTTTTAGATATTGATTTTTCAAAATCGGCAAAATATTGAGTAATTATTTGATAATTTCTATACCCATATAAACTTATGAGTTCTAAACATGTATTTCTTACCAATTGCCCTTAATACATAAGTGACACTGTATGCAAAACCTTCTAGACCCAGTGGTTGGAGATGTATGGTTTTGGGTGATATAATGTTAGTCTGTCAGTCAGTTTCTTCATTTATACAAATATATACATATAGATAGACAATAATCGGTAAATTAGTAATTATGTATACCTTTTCCAATAATGAGTTATATGTAAGTTTGACATTGCCTGCATCCAAAGACGCGGATTTGCTGTCTTCACACACCACTGTAGCGAATTCTTCAAATGTTGTATCCGGTCGGACTTCAAAATTCTTTTCTTTTAAAATCTCCTTAATTACTTTCTTCTCATCATGGAAACGTGCTTTCAAATTTTCAACATAAAACTTGAATAAATCTAATGGTGTAGAACCACTCTGACCTGTAAATAATGTATTGATTTGGTTTAAAAATAAACTTTTCTAATAAAAGTCTATAGTAGGAATCAAAGTGGCACTACGACATTGGACGACTTACATCGCGATTGACTCTTGACATCAAAGAATGATTTGAGTGATTTATAAGGTTGAAAAAATCTAAGTTCTTTAAATAATACTGGAATGAATATTTCGTAAATATTTTAAGTCTTTAATTCGTATTAAGTATACTAATGAAATTTATCAAACTAGATTATATATGTTGCATAACTATAGTGTGGCCATAAATATTGTTACAATAAAAAAACAATAACATTACATTTGAATTTGAAACCTGTCATTTTCAGTTGAATATTCAGTGTTTTCTCATTTTCGCGCCATTCTTTGTTAAATATTATAGTGATATTAAAATGGAGTGGGGTGATAAAGAGAACCGAATTGCTGTGATAGCATTACACAAAGTAGGTATGGAACCAAATGCAATTTTTGAAACTCTCCATCCGCTTGGTATTAGTCGAATGTTTGTGTAGTGGGCTATTGATAAGTATAATGAAACATCCTCTGTTTGTGACAAAAAAGATCTGGCCGTCCACGTAGTATTCGTAATAAAAAGGCGATCAAAGCAGTGAAGGAAAGAATTCAAAGAAATCCTGTTCGAAATCAAAAGATTTTGTCTAAGGAAATGAATATAGCACCCGGAACTATGTCGCATATTTTAAAAGATGACTTAGGACTTGCAGCTTATAAGACGCACTGGTCATTACTTAAACGATGATTTAAAAATAAATAGGGTGGTAACAAAAGCAACTTCATAGGCGGTACGCAAAGAGGTCACAGAAAATTTTTATTTACTGACGAGAAAATGTTTACTATCAAGCAACATTTTAATAACCAGAATGACCGAGTTTATGCTCAAAGCTCTAGAGAAGCTTTTCAATTTGTCAATAGGGTACAACGTGGGCATTATCCGGCTTCAGAGATTGTTTGGTGGGGTGTTAGCTATCAAGAAGTGACTGAGCCATATTTTTGTGAAAAAGATATCAAAACATCAGGCCAGGTGTATTGAGATACGATTCTTGAGAAGATAGTTAAGCCTCTTAGCAACACTATGTTCTATAGCCAAGATGGGACCTTTCAGCAAGACTCAGCATCGGGTTATAAAGCTCGATCCACACAAGCGTGGCTGAAAAGGAACGTTTCTGACATCATCAGAGCTAAAGACTGGTCGTCATCTAGTCCCGATCTCAATTCACTTGATTTATCATTTATGGTCTCTTTTAGAGAGTATGGCATGCCCTAAACGCCATGATGATTTGGAGTCCCTAAAACATTCCACAGGATTGGCAGTGGCGAATTTTCCCATGGAGAAAGTGTGCGTTTCAATCGATATCTGGCCGCAACGTTTAAAGAATTATATTAAGGCCAATGAAGATCATGTTGAATTAGCTTCATATTTTTAAGAGGCATGCACACTTCAGTAATAAACGTTTTATGCAATAGAAAAAAGACGGTCTTCCTTGTAACAATATTTATGGCAAAACTATGTATATTAGTCATTGTAATACGTACCGAGCATTGCAGTAAAACGCATATCTGCTGAAATTATTGGGTACAATTCCACCCAAAGAGACATCGATGTCAACTTCCCTTCCTCATGTAGAGTGTCAAGCAGAGCCTAGTAGTGTAAAACATATAAACAAATATATAATTAAGTGGTTCTTATTAAGATTATTTAAATTATGATATACGCAAAACATTATTGCAATAAAAAAAATATACGAAAATTTTACCAAAAAGTTGTCCCTGTTTTTTCTTTGTTGACGTTTATTTCTTTTTTTAATTTGTTCCTTTTCTTGTTGATATTCTGCTTCAAGATTCCTTATATGCTGTTCAAACACTAAAAAAAAGAGTAAATAGATAGGTACCTTTGACTAATTCCTAAAGATAATAAGAACAATATTAAATACGTATTCTGATTATACACATACGTACGTACCAATCAATGCATCCTCTTTATCCATTCCTAACAAGCTGACATCGTTTTTAAATGCTGAATTTTCTAACAATAGCACTTGAGCCTCACTCCATGTACTGCTATATGTAATTTCACTCATATTTTCCAAAACCTAATAACAGTAGAAAAATAGATATAAAAGCTAGATGTGTAGATATAAAAGCTAGATGTGTAGAAATGAAGACAGAATAAAGGAATGAGACAGTTTCTATTAATCTAGAAATATTTGACCTTACAACAAAAATATTCAGTCAAAGCCCACCTGTGCCAACATTTTCATATTGCGTTTCTTAAGCGCTTTAGCCTCTTCCTTTTCGCGTTTTGTTATAGTAAATATGCAATCTTCGAATATATCTCTACGGTCTGAATCGGGGACACATCGCCATATCTATAACAGTAAATATAATTCCCACTAGTAACAACAAATACTGGAACGGCATTGTATTGCCCTGGCCCGGCATTGACTGGCCCGTTGGCGCAGTGGCATATGCATCTGCTTTCCAAGCTAGGGTCCCAGGTTCGATCTCCGGTCAGGTCAATATAGGAAACGAACTTTTCTAAATTGGCTTTAGCTTGTAGTCTGAGTGTTACTGGGAACTCCCCCAGAGTTCGTACCCATAGTACAAGCTTACTGCTTAGTTTAGGGTGACACAATCTGTGTAATTGTCTGGTATTATTCGACATGACGTCTCATATAGTTTACATACATAACAAAGGATGTTGCACTTAGATTCTGAGTGGACCAGCCTTGAATAAGATTGTTGTACATACATTTATCTTCACGCTATATCCCTAATGAGATAAACAGAGAGGACGGAGCGCCAAGTCTCGCGGTCCTTACACCTTTCTTTCTTTCCCTCGCACATTTTCGCTTCGGTATACGAGTGCTTGCTTTTGACATTTCCGTAGATTTTTGTAATACATTAAAATTAAAAAACCGTCCAACGAGTGTCGGACAAACATTAACTTAAGGTTCTGTATTAATTTCCAATAAAGTAGGAATTCAATTTATTTTTATGTAAAATTGAAAAATGGGTTCAAAATACACACTGTTTAATTTTTTGTTTCTTATTTCTGGTTTAAAGGTACCAATTTAAATATTTTTATCTGTATCAAAGTTCAACTCAGTAGATGTAAAGATGAAAGAATAAATTTGCTGTGACACACGGACGGACAAACGGACTACAAGGATTCCGTTTTTGTCATTTTGGCTACATGACCCTAAAAATAAAGTATATTTGTTTGTTCGAATTAATAAAGATAGCAATGAGTTAAAAAAAACTATAGCATCCATGTAAGCAGGTATTCGTGTGCGCGAATGCATGTGTATGTCCGAGTGAGTGGGTGAGTGGATGCGAGTGTATAAGTATGTATGTGCATACGCGCATGGGAGAATGTTATGTTTATTAGTGTAGTGTATTTATTTATATATAAGTTTGTACACTAATTTAGTTCACTTTCTTAGGTTATCATCTGTGACTTTTTTTTATGATGTACATATATGTATGATATCAGTTATTGAGCTCTAGTTTCAGGAAAACAAATTGGTGTGCCAGGCACTTGTAACAGGTATACGTGGCACACATATATTTTCTTATAGAAAAAAGTATACATTTTCATTTAGTCTTAATTTGGAGCTGTTACTCGATAGGGGTACATGGACGTGCCAAAAAATAGACAATAAAAATTGGTGTGCCGAAATATTGTAGTAAGACTGAATAAGGCGCACCAAAGTTTTTTTATATAACTTTATGAATGCTAACTTGTGGCAATAATTTTAAGCTGTTACTTTATAGGTACGTTAACGGTGCTAAAAATTCGCCGGAAGTGAGGGTATAAAAAATATATGCTATTGGTTGCACGCTGGTACACAATGATTTCTATCATTAATTCTGTAAGTTCACTTTAAATCCATTTTGATCGGTTACACGATAGGTTGGAGTTATGCATTGCACTCTCGTACCGTTACTTGTAGCCAAATAGTTTATATGTATACAATTGCAAAAAATGCAACAGCAATAAGTTTAGATCGTGATAGCTGATAGCTTATAGCTTAGCTTTTAAGTTTAGATAAGATGATAGCTTCTTTTAATAATCTTCAGACAAACATACCAATTGTAAAATTTAAAAACCATGGATACCTTACAGTGAATAATGGGAAAACCAGTACCACTCAGAGACTAAACCAATTTAGAAGTTTCCTATAACTTAATCGGGATATTGAGACCTTAGGGTCCAGCCAGTGCTGTATGTAGCACTAATAGGCCAGTAAAGAACTTTGATTACATCAAAATATCATAAAGTAACAGAAAACACAGTCTTACCTCAAGATTATTAAACATTTCTTCACATTTATAATATTTAGTGAGTGAGGTAACACGATCACAGCTCAATAAGAATTCTTCTAAATTCTCTCTATTCTTTTTTGTCTTCAATCTAAAAAATAAAAGACTGATAAAGTTAAATAACTGTATTCGTTTCATATACCTATAAATAAAGAAGAAGAAGTATGATAACTTAACAACATGCCAACAACGAACATGTTTCACCAATGACTAGTCATACCTATGAACTGTACGATTTGGTAATTGTGTACCGTTTCTTAAATTCTTAAAAAATTGCCAGTTATAAAAATGGCTTTTGTCTTGGGATTATAAGGGATATTCATAAATTATGTCAAGCTGGTTATCTTTTTTCCCAGACCTCCTCGTCACAGCTTGTTACATTCATGTGACTACCATCCATGCTGCCACATCATTTGTTAGTGTCTAATGTTCATTCCATGAATAAGTTATTTTAAAATCTTATTCCACGCCTGTAAAGGCAATCTAATTGTTTTATCATTGCAGTTACGACTCCTCTTCTGCGCATCACACTTTGTAGTTCACCTCTTCTCTCTCTAACTCTAACATACAACGTAATTTATATGTAGATACTAGTTTTTAGATTTTTTCAAATCAATGTGCCCAAACTTTAAATATTACGCGTCTACTATCCATAAAGTCAAATACAAAAGCCAATCAGGAGCGTGTTGGACACGTATTAATTTAGGATTATATAGCGACGTAGAGCAAAAAAACATTAAAAGAAAAGGTTTCAGCACAAAATACCCATTATTTAATTTTTCGTTTTCTCATTTCCAGTTTTGGGTTACCAATAATAAATACTTGACGTCTTTGTGCCAAACAGATCAATAGGTGTAAAAATGACGGTATAAATTGATCATGATACTTGTAGTTTATGAACAGACAGATATGACTAAACTATAAAGCTTTTGCCATTTTGGCTACGGAACTCTAAAAACGGTATAAACAGTAAAACATAACTTTTTAGAATATGAATAGAATATTAAATTTTTAGCAATATGTGGACGTCCAAGCGAAAAGGGTCCAGTGGTCGGCATTTAGTTTCCGAGATATACGCAGTTTTGTAAAGTTGGGTGAAAAAAAGGCATTTCGCGATTTTAATTGATTATTAATTAATGCTCAATGATCTACAAGTTCATATAGTAAATGACTTTATATGATGTTTCTAAGTAGAAACAAATAAGTAGGTGTCGTTTTTTTAAATCAAACTTCAAAAATTATTTTTCTCGAAACGAGCTTTTTCAGTTTCAACTTTAAATGTCTGATAAAAAAATATATGCCAGTTTAAGAATATTTTTTTAATTCTTATTAGCAATTGACTATTCTGAATTCCGAATCTACTCTTAACTCAATACCACACTACTGGAGCCCTTTTGCTTAGACGCTAGTCTTAACTCGATACCCCACTACTTGAACCCTTTTGCTTGGACGCCCACATATGTGTTTTGACATACTTGTAATTAAATCAACTATTGCGATTTTTTAACAGCGGAATCTGCGTCCACTGAAGGATAGGTTTCCTTTTGAGAATACCAGTGTATATAATAGCAACAAAATATCGGAAACTCTTATATATACGCTATAAATAGGGCGGTACTGGACTTTCATGGCCAGCCATGTTGAGTGATGTTGATTGATAATTTTTTTTAGCACGAGTATCCCGGTACTTCTGTATTGCGTATAAATAATAAAAAAATTTCAAGAAAAATGCAGTCTACGTCATCATTAGCCAATAAACATCCACTGCTGAACACAGGCCTCTCCCTATGCCGCTGTGCCCTATCTCGGACTACACGCATCCAGTTCCTACTAGGCCCTTTATACACGTCGTCTCGCCATCTAGCAGGGGGTTGCCCTCCACTACATTTGTCCAAACGCGGTTTCTACACCAAAATTCGTTTACTATCCAACGATTGTCGGTTCTACGACCTGGTATTAAGGGAACAACATCATTTCGTATCTTGATCTCAGGATAACTTACTATATACTTGACGTCACGTCAAGTATAGCTCTTTCCATACTCGCTGAGCTACTTAGAGCTAACGGACTAGCCCCACCGTCAGTCTCTACATTTCGGCACCGTATTTCAATCACAGATAGGACTCCACAGACTAAAAACTTTTGTCTTCAGGCCTTGTGGTAAGGGCAGTGAAAAACTATGACGGAACTTCCTGAATGCCCCCAGTCCAAATGAAACCTTCTACGGATTTTAATCGGTCCGAAACTACATGGTAGTTTCGTTAAAATTCACTCAAGAGACCAATACGTTGATTACGCTATTAACTAATTAATATGTGCCGTTGGAAAGCTTAGACTACTCAGCATTTGGTGAAGCTTTTGCACACATTCTGCCATTATAACGATATCGTCGGCAAAAAGTAGCTGCGAGATGTACATATGTCACATACATATGTATGTGCGTGTGCGGTATAAACAATGATGTTATAATACAAAAGACGTAGATAGGTTACATGCACTCGAAAAGTGGCACCCCCAAAACTTTGCTAATTAGCCAACCCGGACTTGGTCAAAGAATATGAAAAGTAATGTTACAGAACCAACAATGTTATGCAATGCCTATTGCACATTAAAAATTCTAAAATCTTTTAATAATCCAAACGTTTTTTATAATATACACGATCATGTGATGACGCAGCCACCCAGTTTTAATCATCGTTTACATTTATTAAAAGCAATAATATATAATTCATCATTTTCAAATTTATAATTAAAAAATGGTGGCGATCTTTTTAAATAAATATGTTTTCAGGTACAAGATTCAAGAAAAACGAAATTCGAAAAAAAGCAAACATCATTTTTTACTGTCTAATCCCATTAGGTATAAATCATTTTTTTTTTAAATGTCTGTTCTGTGGAGTTAATTACTAATATTCTATGAATTAGTCACGGATTCGCTTAAAATGTAGTAAGAAATTGAAATTGACCAATCACAATGATTTAGAGAGCTATGTGATTTTTTTAGTTTGAAATGCAATTATGTTTTACATAGTATAGCGACGCAGTGCAATGTATATTGGTCTCACTTTGTAACGTTGTAACGGGGACAATATTTTATTTGGATTAGTACTAAGGTAACCTATCTACCTCTTTTGTATTATAATATCATTGGGAATAAGTATCTGTGATAATTTTTATGCAGAAATTTAAGACAAAATCAGCTAACTTTTTACTCCAATAGCTACGATTCAAGATTTATCTTGATTACTAAAAAAAACACATGACATGAACGATTTGAGTCTGCATATTATATTGGTCGAGTAGTAAGCCTTGAACGAAAATTGATATCTGGGGGATACCTGCAGAATTTTCTGTGGTGTTATAAAGTTAAAACGAGTGTTGCCAACATTTATAAATAAAATTCTACCAATACCGAAAAACCGGTTTTTCGCTGTTTGAACACCATTGTTCAAAAATGTCTCAAATTGCCCATATTACTATCATGTATAGGTTGCGTTCTATTGAGAAAAGCATGAAATCAATATGACGTGAGTGTTTATCATAGTATTTTTTATAACGCACCTCTGTTCTTCCTTTTCGTCTTTCAATTTTTGTGTTTTATATCCATTAAAAGCTTGTTTCTTCTCATTAAGTTTTTTAAATGTTGCATAGCGAGGATCTTTGGATATTATCTTTACACATTGTTCCCAAGTAGCGTTAGATGGGACATTCTGAAAAAGAAACCATTTGGTTAATAAAAACATATCAAAGGTTTGAAATATTTGAAATATAAGAAAAAAAAAGTAAAAATTCTTTTAAATTCTCTGTGTTCTTTGTCTTCAATGAGAAAAATAAATGTAAAAAAAAGAATTAAAACCTTATCAATCATGAAGTTTTAATTTTTAGACATCGCCATTGTTTCTCGATAGAAAGACTGCAGCAAGACTAGGGTAAAAAATATAGTAAAATAAAGCTCGAATAAATGTAAGAATGACAAATTAACTATTTTATAAAGTACCTTATCGCGAAGGAGTTCTTTGAAAGCTTCAATTGCTTCCTTTTTATCTTTATACTGTAGTTCAGGTGATTGTTCATTAATTTCAACAGTATTGCTTTGGACTGGAGCAACTATTTCTTCTGGTTTAACTGTAATAAAAACCAATAAAATGAATCCGTGTGATTGTCTAATCAATGTACGTTTTATAACTAATCTTTTCTGTTAATTGAGTAACTTCTTGAGGAACTTTATTATAAAAGGCAAGGTGAGTACATCAATATCTTTAAAACGATCTCTTAGTGATTCTCGTGCATTCTTACTGTAGATGGCACGTATCGCTCTTTTTTTGTAAAATAAAAATGGAGTTAATATGCGCCACTGATCCCCACAGCAGACCATAGGACCATAGCATGCGTCTAATGGCATATATCGCGGAACCGAGCTGAGTAGCCCTGTCATGGTCCGCCCACTGCAACTTATTACTGCAACACCGTTAAACCAAGAAAACTGGCTGATTTAACTAATTCTAACCGTTTCCAACCCAGTTATATTTTATCATGGATTCTGGATATATTAGAAACGGAAAATTTAATACATTTGGTTTTTTGTGAATTTAGTAGTAAATCACTAACAGCGAACCATCTCGAGATGTCTGTTAGGATCCTGTTCACCCAAGTTCTTGACACCAGGTTCTGTTCACCAGGTTCACTGGACTTTCTGTCCAGTTTAAATAACAATGAAGTGTCATCCACAAATAATACTATTTCGCATAAGTCCCTGAGCATTAACGAGATGCTAGGAGATTATTAATGTAGACTATAAACAGGAAATGTCCCAAAATTGATCCTTGGGGAACGCCCATTTTTAATTTCGAAACAACAGACAAAACCCCAATCACACTCCCTTTTTGCTTCCAACCAGACAAATACAGGACGACGAGATCGAGAGAGTTACCACGAATTCCATAGTATTTAAACTTGCAAATTAGTTTCGTGACTAACACAATCAAAAGCATTGGAAAGATTACAAAAAATACCAATGGCATCCTGGGAGCCTGCTCAAGTCTGAAGTACAGTCTTGATCAAGCGTACTCCTACATGAGCTGTTGACCGCCCTCTTGTGAACCCGTACTGTTGACCGTGACACACTCCGTGAATGTTAAAATGTACCAGCATTTGATTGAGTACTATTTTTTCGAATATTTTACTCAACGCTGGTAATATTGACACCAGGCACCATTGTTGGATTTAGCATACAACCTGATTTGAATAATGGAATAATTTTACTGTGTTTCATTAAATTGGGAAATACCCCTTGATCGACACATTTATCAAATATATCTACCAAAATTGCCGATAATATAGGTATCACATTAGTTATTACATGAACTAATAGTACCCATAAATCTTCATTTTTCTTTTTCTTTTTTTCTATCTTAAGTGAAGATGTGTACCTAAATTGAAAATTAGGGAACCATTTTCCAACATTAATGCTCAAAAACGTCTCTGCTGTATGCGAAGACGATCGTAAATAATTAGTAATTTCTATTGGTGTATTCGAAAAATAATTTTCAAAAGCATCAGCAACCTCTATTTTATTAGTAACAATTTTATTACCAATTTGTATTGAAAACTCTTCGTTATTTCTATTTTGTTTACTACCAACTTCGTTGTTAATAGTGTTCCATGTAGCCTTTATCGTATTGTCTGACTTTCTAATTTCACTCGCAATATAGATCACTTTCGGGTGTTTTGATACTTTTCAAAATATTTTGGAATAAGTGCGTACATAGTTATGAAAATTTTCAACTGCAGTCTTCGATCACAAATATATAACAAGATACACAATCAGCGTTCCAAAAACGTCCGAACCAAATGTGCGCTGAAATGAGAATTTTAGCGCACTCGATCTTAGTAGTAATTTGCGAACACTAAAGGAAACATGACAAAGTGCTCTTTCAAAAATTGTAAAAATGACACGTCTAGAACGTTAAAAAAAGATGGAGTTTCTTACTTTCGGTAAGTAATTAGGTTTATTTTATTTACGTGTTCATTATTTCGTTATAATAATAATTAAATTCGTAATAATATTTTTCAAATGACAGCTACATAATACAATTATACGATCGTGAATAAGATATTGAGAACCATACTACCGCATTCAGATTTCATTTATTCGGATTATACTTTTATCTCTGTTCTAAAATTATAGAATGGATTTTTAGTCTTACATTTTTATTTTTTTAAATATTTCTTTGGTGTTGAAATTTCAATTATGACGACTGTAATATAAGATTTGCTGCTAATTATAAATTTTAATGTAATTTATGTAATTATGTATTCTTTTATAAACACTGCAAGTTATTGCAATATTTTTCTCGAACATATAAAAAAATATATAGCTTTCCTCGAGATCCTATTCGATGTGAAAAATAGACTTCTATAGTAGCACGCCAAAAGTGCGATGAATACTTCATACCAAATGAACGAAGCGTAGTTAGCTCTGATCACTTTTTAGAAAGTGACGAATAGTCACAGCGAAAGGCTTAAAAAGGCTACACAATATTACGTATTTACTTAAACCTGCACTGCATTTCTATTTGACAGTGTTATTATTTGTATTGTGGCATTATTAGAAGATTAACGTTGCCACTAAATCGTTTAAAACTAAGATTTTAGATCTTTTAATTGTTTTTTTATCAAAGTTAAGATTTCTAGTCATGACATATTTCTCTGATTACCCCGTTAGGGATACGGCGTGTTAAATTGTATGTATATATTAAATAATGACTAGCAGACGATTTCCTATTGAAAAATTAAAAAAATATCAGCACTATTGCGACTTCACTCTGTATTCCTAGATTACGTCATTGCCTGATATCCATTTTTTTCCTTGTCTCGCCTAATCTAAATATTATGTCTTATCCTTGTCACATCCATGTAACAAACCAAAATGATGTAAACAGTGATGGAAATATATTACGTGAATTATACTTTAAGCACGAAACGTAAGTTTTTTTTTGACAAACTTCGTTTCAATGCCTTACAAGGATCTAAACGAGCTTTTACAACTTTATACCTATAAGGTCTACTTTAAATTAAAAGAATATTACCAATAATACTGTAAGATGTTCAAAATGTATATGTCAATTCGGACAGTAATTATGTATTTAGATTTTAAAGAAATTGTGAATTATTGTTTGTGATCGAAGAACCAAAAATAAAAAAATATTAATAACAGTGCTGCTTCCTCCCTTTTTCTATTCTTACATTGCGTCTGAATATGACATTGCCTGACATGCAACATCTTATTCCTTGTCTAACATTATAATTTCTATGTGTCTTATCCTTGTCACTTTCATCTAACAAATTATAATGACGTAAATAGCGAAACAAATAAATGACGTGAATTACACTTTAAGCATGAAGCGTAAGATTGAATTTTAAATATATTTTTGTTAACAGACGTCGTTTCAATGCCATGGGAGAATCTTTTACAACCTTTATATGCATTGACAGTAAAGTTTACTTTAACACAATATTGAGATAATACTATACGATATTAGAAAGGTATATGTCAATTCAGACAATAACTTGTTCCAATTTTATAAAGGATTGTGAATCTAGTTATATATTTGTGATCGAAGACTGCAGTGTAAGATTTTTCATCACATAACTCATAAAGGCGTATTCCTACTTCTTCTTATGCCCTTTGTCGCCCAATCCGCAAAACACAACTTGTTATTAACAACTACTTTCTTTTTCTTTGGACAATTCTTATTAAATATTTTGGATAGGTTTCAATTTCATCACCAAATTTCATCACAATTACTTCAGCGGTTTAGCATTTCCCGTTTAATGTTTCATCCTCCTTTTCACCCCCTTAGGGGCAGGTTTTTGATAAAAAAAAGTAGCCTATGTCGATTCCCAGGTGTCATACCATCTACATGCCGTATCATAATCAGTTCAGCGGTTTAGCATCTACCATAGAAAGTTTCATCCACTTTTCAGTCTTATAGTGATAGATTTCTGATTAATAAAAGTAGCCTATGTCTTTTTGATAAAAAAAAACTCACCGCACCAAATTTTAATATAACCTAGGTTTAGCATTTCCCATACTAAGTTACATCCCCTTTTCACCTCAAGGGTACATTTTTGATAAAAAAAAGTAGCCTATGTTCGTTCTCTGATGTCAACCTATCTCCATGCCATATTACATCATAATTGGTTCAACGGTTTACCATTTTCCATACAAAGTTTCATCCCCTTTTTCATCCCTTTAGGAGTAGATTTAGGAGTTTCTAAAAAATAAATAGTCTATCATTTGCGCAATCACATGTTATTACTACGTACCAATTGTCATCAAGATCGGTCAAGCCGTTCTTAAGTTATAAAAGGACATACAGACAGACTGACAGACATAAATTTTGAAAATGGTAGAATCGAAGTCAATGAGTAATAAAATCACTATCTATCACAAAATTTGACAGTCAAATTGTAATTACAGACAGACGCTAGAGATTTATATAGTAGTATATAATGTGTTAAAATATTAGTTAGCGTCCTTTCAGGGTTTGCATCACTATTAATATAGCTACAGAATAAAACTAAAATAAACACTAAATTCTTAACTAAATTTGTTTTCTTACGAAAAAAAGAATAATTGAAATAAGCAAAGGGACTCCATGGTTGTTTGTGACGCGCGCCTCACCCGCACGTACTTGCACGCCAACGTGCTACAGCTACGTGCGCGTTGCGCACCTCGTTCCGCCCGCCGCCACCCGCCGCGCGCGCCGCGCGCCCAGTCAGCGCATAATATTACCGCATTGTATTCTACAACTATGATTCCATTTTTCCCATCACATTTACTTAAAAAATAAATTAAAGTGCATTCAGCAATTTGTGGTAGGTTATAACTTTTCGGGTATAAATTGATAAAATAAAATGGCATGCTTAAAAAAATTAAACCAACTTATGCCTGCCAGCCTGCCAGCGTCGACAGATGGAGTACGAAAACGACCTTCTCGCATTCGTTGAACAGCCCCAAGAATTGTAGCTCTGCTGGTACAGGCCGCAAATGGCCAAACAGTTCACGATACCGCTGCCTAGCTGCTGGTAGAACTCTACCACTCTCGTAATGGCACATTATCACATCTGAGTATTCACTATCACTGTACTGATACGGCATTTTTACGTAGCCGGCGGCGGCGCGGCGCGAGCGCATACAACACACATGTTACACACGGATACTCGTGGCTAACTGAGGGTACGTGCGGGTGCGGTACGAAAGGAGAGGGGCGCGAAAGGGGCGCGGACTATTAGCTAGTAATACTAATAAGAAAAATAAAGGCGGACACAGGTGCAGCAAACGTTTAAATGCATTCGTTGATTTGACTATGCATTAAAACGTGTGCAGTTTGAAGATTTCATGACCATTTGCAAGTGTCTAAGTGCGCGACATGTGTACCTATCAATACGTAAATAGCAATTATTTTTTAGCGTTGTTGTTTGCAACTATAACTTATTTGCCACTACGACATCATCTTTGCTTGCATCTAAATGCATAATGTGGTACCACCTTAAATTACAAAGTTTTGTTGCGAGTTGTGCGGCACGTTGTGACGTGTAAGGACAGAACATTGTGGAGAAGCTTTTGTGTCTATATTTATTATTTTATTTTCATGTGAAATTTAATAATTATTTATATCTATTTATTTAACCTGTAAATGTGATCTATAGGATACAACGTATACTTTAAATCCCGTTAACTAATATTGTAACACCTTATATAAATAGACATAAATTAATGTATGGACGGCTTAGGCGACATAGGACCTATTCGAAAAATGACTTTTAGTCGTAAAAGGCACAATAGGCGTTATTCTGAAAATGTCCTATTCGGGAAATACCCTATTCTGCATAAGACTTATTCATACAAAGACTTATTCTTAAAAAACTGGTTCTCGAATTGCTTCATTTTTCTAATGATTATTTAATAAACTAATTTCTATTAATTGTTCCAATAGCCAAATGGCCAAGTAAATTAATTTAACAATTTAAAATAATAAATAATTTAAAATAATAATATTAATAATTTAATTGGCTATTTAACGACCACCTACAATCGTAAAAAAGTTTAAGGAATATAAATAATATTGTATAAAAACATCATACTAATAAAACGGTAATCATATGAATAATGAAACTCAAACCAAAAATCACTGTTAACGACATAATACTATGTCCATAAAATGACTCAATGACTTCAAACAATTAATTTAAAAACGCCTAGCAGTATCCTAATTTATCACAACATTATACATTAACAATTTATTTATTTCTCGACTACGGCGAAACCAAAAGGAAGGTTGTGATTTCAGTATGCTATATATGTTCTTCTGTTACCGTATATCTTCTAAAGTACCTACCATAATAACTTTAAATGTAAAACAAAGTTTTGAAAGTACAATAAAAAAATCTAAAATATCATAAAATAAATTGTATAGCAGCACTGCACACACTTCTTTGCGAAAATAAAACCCCAAAATAATTTAAATAAAATAATCAATTTGAAAACTAAAACCCGACTACGGAAAAAATCGCACTGAAAAGTAGAAAAAAGAAAATATTCTTGTCCGAAATGTTTATCTACCATTTACTCAAATTTATCGTCTAAAAAGTAGACAACTTATAATCTTTAATTTAACACGTAGATATAGAAAAGCACTCGCATACCTAGGCGAAAATGCACGAGGAGAATGATGAGATTTGAGGAAGCATAAAAAGTATGTAAGAAGCGCGAAGCTTGGCGCTTCGTCCCCTCCGACTACCCCGTTAGGGATACAGTGTGAAGATATGTATGTATATAGTAATGTTGAGAAGATAAACGTGGTCCCAAGCCATCTTGCCTTACGGCGCAGTGTTAGACGACGCGAAAATTTTTTTGCGGCTACCGCGCGGCGGCCTCGCAGTTGACATTCTCGTGTGTTTACCGCGCGGCCGCCGCGCGATCGACGCGCGGTCGCCACGTGGTCTCCGCGCGGTCATGTACGGTCACCGCGCGTTCTAAAACTATTCCCCTCGCATTCAATTTCTCTCTGGCCACCCTAGACAGAGTGATAAGTTACTGGCGCTTGACATGAGCTTAGATATGCAATTTTTGAAACTCTCCATCCGCTTGGTCTCGAACGTTTGTGTACCGGGATATTAATAGGTATTATGAAACGTCCTTTGTTTCTCACAGAAAAAGATCTGGCCGTCCACGTAGTATTCGTATTAAAAAGGTGATCAAAGCAGTGAAGGAAAGAATCCGAAGAAATCCCGTCCGAAACCAAAAGATTTTACCTAGGAAAATGAACATAGCACCCAAAACAATGTCGCGTATTTTAAACCCAGTCACGTGTATTTTTCTGGTACAAACATCTTAAAATTTTCCCTATCCCCCTGGGGATAAAGTGCATGTTTCAATCGATAACTGGCCACAACGTTTAAAGAATTGTATTGTAGTATATTTAACTGGCCAGAACGTTTAAGCGTGTAACAATATTTATGGTAAGACTAGGTACACACATAACAGATATATATTTTATACATACATATATGCGCGCATATACAAACTGAAACCGTAGTGATTAAATTATGGTAGTCATTAGAATGTTGATGAAATCCCCTGACTAGAGAGAAATAATTTACACGTTGAATTAGTCAAACTCATAAACTTGCGTAGGTATATTTAATTTATTTTTTCAGAGTAGAGAATCAAAGAAAATCTGTCAGGGGTTGCCATCACCCTCTCTGTTCCAAATTCCAGTTAAAATATAGCTATTTGTAGTAATCAAAAACTACATTAATTTACACACTGAATTAGTCAAACACATAACATTGCGTAGGTATATTCATTTCAGAGCAGAGAATGGCAGCCACCGACGGATTTTCTTGGATTGCCCTGCGCTGAAAAAATAAATTACATATACCTACGCAATTTCATGAGGTTGACTAATTCAATATGAAAATTATTTCTCTCTAGTCGGGGACTTTAAAAAAAAGTTATTTAATCCTTTTTCGATTATGTTTTAACATCCGGCATGGGATTTTTCAAAATTTTTAATTTTGCTTTTTATTTTAATCTTTTTAGAGAGTATGTTAAGTATGTTACTATCTACATCCCACTAACATTATAAATGTCAAAATGTTCGTTTTATTTGTGTGTAGATATATATCTATGTATATATGTTTGTTAATTCTTCACGCTGAGATGACTGGGCGGATATAAGGAACGCGATGATAGCTGATATTGTTTATCACATTTATATTATTTCTAATAAGAAGCCCTCAAGCGCCGAATATCCTGGCTGCTGCAGTGTCCCCTGGTGGTCTACAGCCGTAAAACATGTTTATACATGATACAGCGTGGTATACAGCGTGAAGATATATATGTATGGATGTATAGTTAGACACCTGGGAACGCACATAGGCTAAACTAGCCTTAAAGGGGTGAAAAGGGGGATGAAACTGAGTGAGAAATGCTGAACCAGCGAAGCAATTATAATGTTTGGTGCAGAGATAGTATGTTCCCGGAGACAGACGTAGGCTAGACGTAGACTTTTTCGAAAACAATCTTTAATGCGCTCATGATAGGCTATTTATTTTTTAGAAAATCTGTCCCTAAAGGGGTGAAAAGGGGGATAAAACTTTGTATGGGAAATGGTAAACCGCTGAACCGATTATGAAGAAATTTGGCAAGATAGTTTGACATCAGAGAACGGACATAGGATACTTTTTATGAAAAATCTACCCCTAACAGGGTGCAAAGGGGGATGAAACTTTGTATGGGAAACGGTAAAACTTGGTATCATACAATTTGGTGTGGTGATAAGACTTTTTTATTCAAAATACATAGGCTACTTTTTTATCAACAATCTGTGAAAAGGGGGACGGTAGGGAGGAGGACGACACTTTGTATGGAAGAAGCTAAGCCACTGAATTGATTATATTGGAGCATGGATATAGTTGGACACCTGGGAATGGACAAATGCTACTTTTTTATCAAAAAACTTCCCCTAAGGGAGTGAAAGAAGGAATGAAACTTTAAATGGGAAATGCTGAACCGCCGAACCAATTATGATATTTGGTACAGAGATAGTATGTGTCCCAAACAGACGTAAGCTAGACATAGACTTTTTTCAAAAAGAATCTTTAAACATACTATACATATAATCTAACTTAATCCGGGAAAGCAAGAAAAAATTTTCCGCACAGACGAAGTCGCGGGTACAGCTAGTATAATATAATAAATGAGAAATATGATAAGAAATATGGTGGTGATATAATACACATACTTTCCTCCGGTATAGGTATAGAGTTGGCTAGTGATGGATCAATGGCAGCTAATGTCTTCGCCATGGCTTCGTCCAAAGCCGAGCTTCCAACTGAAGATAAGACAGCAGGAGAACCTGGTAGCGGTACCTCACCTGGAGGTACGTCCGCATTTAGAGCTGCTCTAAAACAAAAACAAAATTATATTGCGTTTATTTTTATCACATTGATATTATAATAATAATTATAATAGATTTTAAATTCATTAACTAACTACAATGAAATAAAAGCTCATGACCGAGGGCTGTGAATAAATCGAAGTAATTACTAAAATTCCTTATTACTAAAATGATAATCTGGAAATGTTTGTGTACTCCTCGTCCATTCGTGCACTCGAGGAAAAGGGTGAAGATACCAGATAGTAAAAAACTCGAAAAATTACATACTTTGAAAACGTGTGCAAAGATTGGGTTTCCTACAGTTCACTAATGTAGAGCTCCGTAAAAATCCGCCACTAAGCATGATTTTGAATTTCGAAGTAACCCAGAACACCAAAATTTTGGCGCTTTGTAAGTTTTCGGAAATCTAACCAAATTCTAATATAATTTTTTACGTATATTGGAATTATGCACATTATTATACTTATGTTTCTATAATTCATAATGTATTCGAAACTAAAGGAACTGAGGAACTAATATAAATAAGTGATGAACATGCAATCTGATATCTGGTTCTGTTTTATCATGTCAACCCAAATATTTTAAAGCGTGATTTTGTTGCGATTTTATGCTCTTTAACCTTTTAAAGAATATATTAACATATTCTTTAAAATAAAACACTATTTTAAAGAATGCGTTAACACATTCTTTAAAATAGTAAATGAATTTACTATATATATTATGTAAATTTTTAAAAACATAAAATCAATTACTGTGCAGCCTCTTCTGCAGCAATTTTGTCCTTAATATCTTGAAGTTCCTTAGGAATAACCCAACTGGATTCCTTAGTCTCTATATTGTGATAATATACTCTTCCCGCATCTGTAGTGTACTCCTTCCAAACACATGATGACAGCAATTTCTAAGAAAAACATTGTTACCATTTAATACAAGATTAATATTTTTATAGATCTTTAAATGGCTGCAAACTGATACTAATGTTAAAAAGGAACCAGAATAAGCTTATGAAATATAATAATATACCAGGCTCATAATACTGTCATGATATAAATAAAAGCCCACCCAGTTTTTTTATTAAAGGTTAATAATGGGGTAAAAATTTTATAGATAATTCATTACTTTTAATTACATTTTTCCACGTATAATAATTGATAAGGCCTGAGTATGATATCGTATTCTAAACTTGATGCTTATTGATGTTTCTGGTAGTAGTTAGTTGTTTCATAATATAGTAAGTGAAACATCAAAGCCAATGATATTCTACTCCAATTATTTCTACTATAAAATCATAGTTAATAATAATAATAATAAGGCGTAGGGATGTGACGACTTTATCACCCACATGCTGGACTCAGCACGTAATCAGTATGTTAAAATAGGCGTAAAGCGCCGTGTCTAATAGTGGTACTAATTTGTGTCGAAAAGGGTCTCTTCAGAGATGTGCCCTTACAAATGTTCTTACAAAAGTTCCGTTTTTTCTTTTCAGGTATGGTAAGAAGTTCTATAAAAAGCTTTTATATGTAAATAAATATGGCTGAGGATAGAATTATAAAACAAATATTATTTTACTATCGTGTAAACTCAACCCCATATAGCAACATCTGGACATTTTATTTTTTAACATAAAGATCCTAAATGTTCCTCAAGCCTTTAAAAAGAGTAAATAACAAGCTATCTTATCTAAATGCTATTTTACTTAGCATCAGTGATGTGCACGGAAATTTTCAGTAGGGTAGACAAAAACAAAACACGAAAATCGGTACTTATAATTCGTATGTAATAAATGTTAATGTGATTTAATTTTACATAATTTATTCACTGGAACTACTATAAAAAATATTTCAACAGTAGCAAAATTGCTACTTACTATCTTACTTACTACAACAACAAAGAAAAGAGAATAAAAGTTAACACATACATATCTATAACGTTACGTTAGTGTTAAATATAATTTTGTTCGAAACTGAATGGCGGTGAGCGCCATCTGTTGTTTTTTCTAAGTATCTATTAAACATTCCATAAGTAAGGAAGAGAACGTCACTACAAAAACGTTTAAGAGGGGCGCTAAAATAAGAAAAAAGCATTCTATCGTTCGCATCATTAATTTAAAAAAGTTATAACATTTAACTTTACGTTAATATAACATGACCATACGTCCCGCTTTCAGGAGGACCGTCCCGTTTTCAGGCTGCCTGTCCCGTTGTCCCCAGCTAAAGCAGTTGTCCCGCTTTTACAAACAGATTAAACGATAATAATACGTACCGTACGGGTACTCCTACCTACCTATATTCAAATCATGTGATAAGCTCTATTCCTACTTGAAAACTAGACTCGACATTTTGAAACAGATTTGCTCCGCCGACAAATATAAAACAAAAGCGTCTGCAACTGAATCTAATATTGATTATTTCAAATTACATAATTATTAATACATTATTCTCATTTTTATTTATTTAAATAAATAGTAAAGTAAACTTTTTTTTTTCTAAATTTCGTAAGCGTCCCGCTCTGACAAAAAAAAAAAATAGTCACTTTACGTAACTAATTAATCTGTGATTTAAAGAACATGTTAATATATTTTCATGACTAACAACATTGTAACTAATTAACTAAAGATTCAAACCGTTAACAATTTTTTTTTCGGTGCTGTTATTAGCTAGACTAAGGCTAATTTATAGAACGTATTTTACCTTTACTCAGGCTTATCTTTGCAGTAAAATTGAAGTTAGATGAAAATCGAATTTATAGTCCGACTTTGCAATAAGCTTAAGCTAAGCAAAGGCTAAGTGGTCAATATCGGTGACGTACTGTTATACCCCAACAATGTAAGCCTTAGTGCCTCTCTGACTGATTAGCAGCTGACCTAAGCATTCTACATCCTATCGTCTCTCTTTTATGACGGAAGCTCAGGCAGTTCAGGCAGGCAGTGTTCTAGCTCTCAAACTAAACGGTTGCCAAAAGATCCACTAATATTACTACTTATTGTGTTAACCTATTCTTATAAATATATCTAATAAAGTATTCTTTCGCGGGTGTTAATAAGTTCTTTTTTTAGAAAGGCATTTTCCAAAACCCGTATAGCAGTACGAAGTACTTAAGTATTGACTGACTAAAAATATAGCAGAAAAGAGTACCTAAGGTTACAGTTAGTACTTTGCGTTCTGCGTTTGACAACAGCGCGTTCCGTTTTAGGCTATGCTTTTATGTAATAATTGTAGAAAATCGTTTCTCAGAACAAAATGCTACACAATTTGAATTTCTTATATCTTTCTAATAATTAATAGGTGATTAGTGCATAGCTTGTGATTTAAAATAGAACAATCAATCGATTAATTCCAATGAAAGTAAAAGCGTAACTTCATATAATGGAACGTCTTTAGATACACAAAGTTTCACATAAGCTAGGCTTTTGCTGAGGACTTACTTAGCTCGTTTAAAACTATAAATTCGACAGATAAGTTTAAACTAAGCAGGAACTCAGCAAAAAAATCCAAGATAACTGTAAGTACGCTCTATAAACCTCAGCCTCAGTCTCTTTATTAACTTGTGTACGTGTTTTGAGCTAAGTAAATATTCACAACAACTACAGGTGCACGCGTGTAATTATACGAAACACTGTGTTAGAAAAGAACGGTTGCCGTGACGCTTTCTTGTCGCGTTTTGATAAAGACAGGTGAGCACGGAAATATTGAAAACATTTTTGATTGTGATATACATTTTTTTACTTTATTTATTTAGTTTTTCAGGGTAGACAGTGTACGCCACTGCTAATCATGTCTTCTATTATCAATCCTCCTTTCGAATTTCTGTGGATTTAACAAAGAAATTAAGAAAAAGTGTCCAACAACTACTAAATCTTTATCTTAAATAGATACAAAAAAAAGACTCGCCCTGGCTTTGCTCAGCAAAACATGCTAGCTCACGCACATTGTTATTATTGCCGTCACGTTTTTTGGATAATTAGGCATGTTACTCGATCTACTTTGATATTGACATACATACTACATAATAGAGTATGACCCTATACACACAAAATGTTTAATCCAGAAGAAGAAAAGATTTTCGCATCTGTTATTCTATAAACACAGAACAACAACAGATGCAAAAAAAAACTTTGTTTCATAATATTTAGTAATAAGCAAAATATGTAAAAAATTATAACAGTGTACCTATATTTAACACATTCATATTTGAAAAGGAAATATTTCACATTGTCACAGTTCAGTTCTTTGGAATATGTAATATTATTCCAATAATTTGATATTTAATTATGATTTTTATGTGACCTTATTTGCACAGTGAAGTCAAATCAGTTAGAAATCCTTAAAGGAACATTCTATAAAATTCTATTTCGTGAATACATAGGTACATACATACCTCAGCTGGGGTTTTCAAATCATCAGGTTTTTCCCATAGACTCTGTTTTGTTACAGAGTTATAATAATATGTTCGACCATCAGGCGCTTTGTGTTCTGACCAGGGACTGGTTTGGTTGGCCAATGGTGCTATGTCTGGAGCTGGTGCGTTGAGGTCCTTTAATGAAATTGATTCAATTTTTATTTTTAAAAGATACAAGTTATAAAACAAATCTTATTAATCTGTGGTGATATTATCAAGTTAATTTTGTCCAGGAATTAATAATCAGTAATGGCCTGTTTCAAGTCTACCTTTATGTAAACACAAAACATGCACATTTTTTTTATTCTACCGGTTCCCCTGATATTTATTCAAGGCCATTTTTTTTACTTAATTAACTTATAATACAATTATTTCTCTAACATTTACTATATCTCCTAATCATAACAACCCGGTTCTACTTATTTTCCTTTTCCAATGTATTTACTTTTCATTACATTGTTAAGATCTATCCGACATTTATTATTTATTATATGTATACAAAGGGAGGGACACAAATATATATATTAAATAAATATAACGTCCGTCCAAGTAGGTACCAGGATTAGAGTACGTACGATTTCGATTTTTTGAATCTCCTACGGCGCCTCCTCCGGGTGGACAATAAACAAAAAACGTAGTAGACACGACACACCCCACAACATACAACAACTATTTGGGTCCACAGAAAGGCCCGAACTCACCGCACGCGCAAGGGCACACCACCCGTCAGTCCATCTCATGTCACGATACAATTGCTACTGAACGGTGGGGAGGGGGTGTCATTGCAACATATGACCATGCGTGGTCTGATTATATATGTACAATTGTACATGGTACATATATAGGTCGCACATCCGCATTTTTTTTTATTATAGTTTGTCCAACTTGCGATCAGTCCAGGGACCATAAGCAGTTAGATTTTTAATACAATTTGTCATGTCAGGCCAACCCTCCCAATGTCAGGTTGCCTCAAAGACTCAAAGTTAATCTCTAACTTTGTCTCATACATCCTCTCTTCGGAAACGTCGTGTTGTTAAAGAATTAATAAAGATGCCAGTTCGTTTTCGTGGTTGCCTATTCTCTCCTTGTAAGCTACCATGAAACGAGGCACCTCTTCCCGGACAGTAGGCACATCAAGATACTCATGTAACTCTGTATTCCTTGTAAACCATGGTGCATTTGCTATTGTTCTTAAAATACCACATTGGAATCTTTGCAGAATTTCTATATTCGAGTGTTTAGCAATACTCCTAGTTGTATTCCATATTATGTTCATATAGGTTTCAATATTATCTTGTAAGTTAACAATTTATTGTTAAGTGATAGCAGTCAAAGCATAGATCTGAATTTTAAATTGAGCTCGTCTCGTTTCTTTTCTATGTGTGTTCTCCATACAAATTTTCTTTTCAGATGAAAACCAACTTTTTTTTTAATTTAAACTTGCCTACTGATTTACACTTTAAAAAAAAATCATAGATTAATAATACAGAAACAGTAGACATAAATCTAAACCCAATAACAGGCAAATCTTACATGCATTAAATATTGCTACAGGCATATTATTGTCTTAAATTAGACTTCCAGACACAAAATGTAAAGGTCTTTACTATTAATAATAATAATTTAAAATCTACATAAAACTCAACACACTCACTTCATCGAACAATAAGATAGTTTTTTTTTTTAAATTGTTGCAAAGAACAATGCAGTACAATCAGCCGATTTCTCACTTTTATAAAGCTTGTTATGTTCTCTGCATAACCTGCAAATAACAGTTACTACCGACTTTGGGTCTGCATTTTCGGCATGTGAAAGGCCTAAAATTTGCAATCCTAGCGCTGCATCTAGCTACCGAAAAAGAAACCATATTTAATAAATAGGAGCAGTCAATGAGTCCCCTAACAATTTTAAACAAAAACACCTGATCGGCTAACCATCGACGGTCTCGGAGAGAGATTATATTTTAACATGTCAAACGATCTCAGTAGGAGGTAAGCTCGGAC
This sequence comes from Zeuzera pyrina, assembly GCA_907165235.1. Classification (NCBI taxonomy): domain Eukaryota; kingdom Metazoa; phylum Arthropoda; class Insecta; order Lepidoptera; family Cossidae; genus Zeuzera; species Zeuzera pyrina. The sequence goes on along the minus strand of OU015625.1, from coordinate 16,210,713 downwards.
AATTTTCCCTGATGCACAGTTAAAAAGAACAAAAAGCGTTTCCATATTCTCTCAAGTCTAGACACGTGACATTCATATTGTGGATTCCAGATGCAGGAACAATATTCAAAAATACTACGAACAAGCGCATAGTATATATATTTGAAAGCAATAATGTTCTTAAAAACCCTACAGTTCCTCCAAACAAAGCCCAACATGCGAAATGCTCTACTGATAATATCAATATGCGAATTGAATGACAGTTTAGTGTCAAATATAACGCAGAGATCTCTTATTTGACTAACCTCTTCTAGCACATGACCATTGATAAAATATGAAGTAAGCAGTGGCGATCTTTTTTTGGTAAATTTAATATGCTTGCATTTTTCTATGTTCAGTGGTAGGTGGTTCATTCATAAGTGACTACTTAATAATCGAGTCAAGATCTTGCTGTAAAAGGAGGGAGTCGGTAAGCGAACGAATAGTTGTAAATATTTTCAGGTCGTCTGCAAAGAAATAAAACATTGAGTGATGTGTCATTTATTTTTTTATTACTGCAGCCAGACTAGTATTAAACGAGTGTAGGTAATCGTATTTAACTGTAGTATTATGTGGAAGTACATTTTCTCCTAGTTTTACTTGAGGGCAATGTTTATGTCTAAGAGTAATATGCTGTGATTTAGCTGCACTAGCCTTGATTCGCCACTTCGTCATCGTCACATCGTCATCCATATATGTATTTTATCCAGATGTTTTTGTAAATTTGTAGATGCGATTTGTGGATTATCATCAGATGTTAAAATAGCCGTATCATCAGCGAAAGTAGCTGTTAGTACTCAGTCACTTACTGGTATATCTGAAGTGTATATTAAATATAAGGTAGGACCTATCCTTGTGGGACACCTGCTTCTATGTCATAGAAAGTAGAAGTTCTTTAACTTTGCCATAGAATATTCTATCCTCTAAGTAAGATGATTTCAAGAGTAAGAACATATTGTGTGGCAATGTTTTTTTCATTTTATATAAGAGTCCCTGGTGCCTAGCCTTATCAAAAGCTTGTTGAACATCTAAAAATACTGCAGAAGAGTACTCTGTATTCCAAAGCCTTCCTTATTTTCCGATGGACTCTATGAACTTGTTCGATAGTTGAATGTTTACTTCGAAATCCAAATTGATGTTTGAGAATAATCTTCTTTTCTGTTAAAATAGTGTTTAAATTTTTTTGAAATGATTTTTTTCAAACACCTTTGACAAAATAGTAAGCAAGCTAATTGGTCTATAAGACGACAATAGGCGTTGTGGTTATCCGGGTTTTGGAATCATGGTTACTTGGGATATTTTCCAGACTTTGGGATTGTAGATGTTCTCAATTCGCATTTAACTAAATATTAATCACAATAAAAAAAATGACACCAATACATGACTAGTGTTCTAAATACAACACAGATCTATCACCAGTAGATATTCCCTTGATGTGACCACTATAGTCTCTCTCCCTTTGACAACCTTTGTTGTCATACAATCATTATAATCCAACTGTTAAAGAAATATTTTTAGATAATCCCGTGATCATAACCTACGTAATAACCAAATTATCGAATTCGCCAAATTTTTACCACATTTTACGATTATTTCATTGAAGCATTTTAAGATGTAAGAGATATTTAAGTTTCTATGAAGTTCGTAGATGGTTTTATAAGGTTTCTAAAAGATTACGGAAAGTGTGATCATATCAACAGTTTTTCAATTAAACAGGATATAGTCGTCACTTCTTTACGTGAGCATTCATAGATTCTACAGAAATAGTGTAACAACCAAAACAGAAAGTCAATAAAAAAACCATTTGAAAAATCTTTTCCTGCGTAATCTGGTGTTAAGAATACAGGAACCATAGGAATTAAAGAAAACACATATATACAGCTTAAGCTTTTATTTTTTTAATCAGTTACATGTACATTAATTATTATTAAGTCACCCAGAGAAACTCCGACAAGAAACACAATCAGGTATCGTTTTTTCATTATTTCACAATAGATTTATTATACTCGTAATATAATATTCAGAAAGCTAGTAAATGCATGTGCAGAGAAGATAATTTCAGACTGATATGAATGTCGACATACCAATCATACTTTCTTCTTTGGTAATACATTTTCGTCATTGCCACATTTTCTTCTCATTGGTATTTGATGTTGATTATTTGAGACGTGAGGACTATCATCATTCTATAAGATATTAAAAAATACACACATCAAAAATGTCTAGGGATCAAGTACGTTTTAGAGTATCGCCGCAATTAAGGATTATTATTTTAACTTTTTTGGATCGTTATTGATTCTTTTTAGTGATTTTCACTCTTTCAATTTTCTTTAAATTTTGATTAAAAATAGAAAATGAACTGTCAATCAGGATTCCTATAAGTGTGTAATAGCGTTTTTACAAAACCATTACTTTTCTGCATTGAAACTGAAAAAATTGCATCGATATGGTGCGACGACATCATTTGACACGAGAAGAGATCATGAGAGCCGTCGGAATGTTGCAAGCTGGTTCCAAGCAACGTGTTGTGGCTGTCGCTCTTGGCACTACACAGAGCGTCATAAGCCGTCTCTGGACACGCTATCGTATCACGGGCAGCGTGGCCGAGCGACATGGAGGATGATCTCGTATCAGCACTCGCAGACAGGACCGGTACATCTAAAATACTGCTCAACAGATTCGTACCATGACCGCCATGAGATTGGCTACGAGGCTCCATAGTTCTTCAGGCTTGCTGATAAGCGACCAAACCATCTGAAATCGTTTATATGAAGTGAGTCTGCGTTCCCGAAGGTCGCTGAGAGTTTCGCCTGTAGCACCCTGCAATCGTAGGGCCCGTTTACAATGGGCTCGCGAATACAGAAATTGGGAGGAAGAAGACTGGCGTTATGTTTGCTTTTCCGATGAATCTCGTTTCGGTATGAGGCCGGATACAAGACGTACTCGAGTTTGGAAGACCTCTGGACGTCAAGAACGTTTGAAATTTTGTCAGGAAGTTCATTCATATGGAGGGGGAACAATAATGGTTTGGGCCGGTATTTGGATCAGTGGAAGAACCGATGTCATTTGGATCAGGGGCTACCTCAATGCTTAGATTTATGCGGAGAGGATTGTTTCAGACGTGATCATCTCTTTGCGTAGCCAGTTGGATGATTCGTTACGACTAATGCACGACAATGCACGTCCACACACAGCTAGAGTCGTAACACGCACTCTTGCCGCGATGCTCGCATTAACGTTCTGCCGCGGCCCGCTCAATCGCCAGACCTCAATCCAATTGAGCACGTATGGGATAATTCCAAAGAAGAGCTCTGGCGAGTATGGATGCCGTACATACCCCACAACCACTTTTTGACTTGTCAGAAAGAACGTGGGCGGCCATTCCTCAAAGTGATTTTGATGAACTGATTTTAAGCATGCCAAATCGCTGTGATTGTGTGATTCGTGTCAATGGTGAAAACAGATTATTAATTTTTTTATCTTTACAATAAAAATTTTAAGAAATCCTCATTTTTGCCTTTTTTTTTGCCATTTAATTGACGACATTAACTTAGGTTAATTTCCCACAATTTGCAAAAATTGCAATTTTTCTTAATTTTTACAAAATATAGGGATAGACATAGAAACTAAAGTAAGAAGCCAGTCTGGAGGACTAGATTTGATAAATATTAATTGGATAATTTTTTGAAAGACTGACGAAGAAAATCTACAGAGCGAAAGTGAGTGGTAAAAGAAGCCAAGGAAGACCAAGGCTGACTTATGAAGATCAAATAGCCAGTGTTAGCAGACGGAAATGTCAAAAGCACTCGCATACCTGGGCGAAAATGTGTGAAGAGAATGATGAGTTTTGAGGAAGCGAAAGAGGTGTGTAAGGACCGCGACTCCTGGTGCTCCGTCCTCTCTGACTACCCCGTGGGGATACAGCGTGAAGATATGTTACGAGGGCTGCTATTTATGTATCCGGAACTGGCCAGTTACAGAACAATATTAAAGAAGTAATTATAATATTTAAAAATGGAACTCTTTGGCTGAAGAATACAATTTGTTTTATGTAGCTGTCATTTGTTTATCTTTTGTGGCGTCATTTTAAAAATTGCGAGTCTTTATCACCATGGATTTAAGTCGTGAAAATTATCGTGCTATGATTTATTACGATTTTCGGCGAGGGCTAACTCAAAAACAATGCATCGATCAACTCACTTCGACTTTTGGGGACGAAGGACAATCAAAAACTACTGTGTATCACTGGCTTAATGAGTTTAATCGTGGGCGGTCTGTACTCACGGACGAAGATAAAGAAGGTCGCCCTAAATCGGTTGTTGTACCTCAAAATATTGATGCTGTGCGGGAACTAATGAAGCAAGATCGTCATGTCGCATACATATCGCGAGATAGAGGCGTCTCTGGGCATAAGTATGACGAATATATATAAAATATTACACGAACATTTAGCTATAAAAAAAATTTGTTCACGTTGGATTCCGCACAACTTGAGAATTGACCAAAAACGGGCTCGTGTCGATTGGTGTGAAAAAATGTTACAAAAGTACAATCAGGGTGCGTCAAAAGCTGTCTATAATATCTACACAGGTGATGAATCTTGGATATATGCGTATGATCCTGAAACTAAACAACAATCAACGGTTTGGGTGTTCCAAGATGAGCCGAACCCAACAAAAGTCATTCGTTCAAAAACCACTTTGAATCAAATGGTCGCTTGTTTTTTTGGTATAAATGGACATGTAGCTGCAGTGCCACTAGAGCAACCATTCCCAAAGTGGGCGATAACGCCCCCTTGTGGGCGCTGCAGGCCTAAAGGGGGGCGGTAAGAGACCCAGAAAAAAATGGGGGCGTTGTGTAGAGGCCTGGGGGGTGATTTGTAATTTCATTTAGCTAGGAGGCATCTTAGACAACGACTGCATGAGCTCTCGACTCAGTAGACAAAATAAGTTTGGGAACCAGTGCACTAGAGGATCGTAAAACGGTTAATTCTGAATGGTACACGACAATTTGTTCGCCAGAAGTCTTTGAAGAAATAAGAAAGAACAACCGACAACGCAGAATCCTTCTTCATCATGACAATGCTAGCTGCCACACATCGGCCGAAACAACTCTGTATTTGGAAGATCAAAAGATCGGATTAACGGGTCATCCGCCGTACAGCCCCGACTTGGCCCCCAACAACTTCTATATATTCCCAACCGTGAAGAATAAATTACGTGGTCAACGTTTTTGAGGCGTGAAGAGGCTGTTGATGCGTTCAAAATGCACGTTTTGGAGATACTTCAATCCGAATGGAAAAAGTGCTACGAAAATTGGTTCCAACGCATGCAAAAGTGCGTCAATCATCATTGTGAATATTTTGAAAAGCAATAAAACTATAATAAATGCTATATTTATGTTTGTTTCACTTTGTTATTCCGGATACATAAATAGCAGCCCTCGTATGTTATGTTATAATTTTTTATAGTTAAAAATGTACTTGATCCCTAGACTTTCGTTGTGTGTAGTTCATGAGAGAAAAAGTTTTAAACCTAATAATATTAGACGTTGATAATATATTTGAGATTTGAGGAAGCGAAAAAAGTATATAAGGACCACGACGCTTGGCGGCTCAGTCCTCTTCGTCCTGGACGATATGTATGTATGTATGTATAATATAATAATGTTACTTAGTCGTTTATATATTTAAAAGGCATTGATGGTATCAGGTGAGTAGTTTTCGATGTAAGTGGAGCATATCCTGGCATTCTTTGATGGCTGCCAAACATCGTTTGATGGCATCAATTCATATTTTTTTTTGTTACAGGATTACGGGGAAATCTGAAATAAATAATATTTATATATCTACTTACATAATATTATGATAAATTTAGCATTCATCTATTAAAATTTTGAAATAATTAGGTTTAGTGATTTCCTCTGATCTTTAAAAATATTTAATACAAGTCTTTTTTATCGAAATCAGTATTATGAACTATCACACATTGCATTTGAGATGACGTATTAGAGCGCTAGAGGTTTAATTTTGAGCTCAATATTCCATCTTATTTTTTTAATTGATAAATAGGATAAAAAAAACTATATAGAATTGGCATCACTAATTACTAGATTGGGTAAGGTTATGTTTCAAATAAATATGAAAAATGATGTACTAATAAATCATAATATTGTTGCGAAAGATATACTTAGTTATCACTTAACATCTATGGCATCTTTAGCAATATCTTCAAACTTATTATATTCCCAATATGCAGAATAAATAGTAAAACAAGTCTACTTACGAGTGAAATGTTACCGGAGGTGAATTACTATCCTTGCGGTTTCTGCAGCCCTTAACACTACAGCTAACCATATTCCACAGACTTTACGTATCGTGAACACTGTTATAAAACACAATCAACGCACATAAAAGTCAAAAAAACTTAAAATAACAATAAAAACAGACAATAAATGTCAATGACAGTTGTTTGGACACCACAGATTAGAGATTTAGGTACACTTTTGTCAAAATTGACAATTGTGTCCGCATCTTCTTTTTTCAAAGGCACCATGTAATTAATGTTCCCATTCTAACAATTCAGTTACATCAGATATGCTACTTCTGTTGCTACTTATTCTTAGAAATACAAGTGCATACTAAAATATGAATAGAACAGAGTGGCCTGTCATATTTGACATCACATCCAGCCAGGATAAATTTGTCACAAATATGAACAAATGTGGGCGTCCAAGCAAAAAGTGGGGTATTCAGTTAAGAGTAGAATAAGGATAATAATAACAATAATAAATTAAAAAAATATTCAAAAACTGGCAACAAACAAAACAACAAAACTTTTTTTTATCAGACAAAGTTGAAACTGAAGAAGCTTGTTTTGAGAAAAAGTATTTTTAAAGTTTGATTGAAAAAAAAAACACACTTCTACTTATTTATTTCTACTTAAAAACATCATATAAAGTCGTTTACTATAAGAACTTGTAGATAATTAAGCATTAATTAATAAACAATTAAAATCATGAAATGCCATGTTTTCACCCAAATTTACAAAACTGCATATATCTCGGATACTAAATGCCAACCCTTTTTGCTTGGATGCCCACAAATATTCACCTAATATTATTTTAAAAAATCGATTTTGGAAAACTTCACTAAAAATGTTATCATTAATTTAGAGAAAATGATAAATTTCTCACAATTTCGTCCAATTTCAATACCTCCAATTCCCTCCAAAGTTTTAGAAATTGCGGTTCATAAGCAATTATACTCTTTCCTTAACGACAATAGTCTTCTCAATCAATTTCAATCCGGTTTTCGTCCCTTCCACAGTACAGTCAGTGCATTATTGAATGTCACAGAGGATATCAGGTATGCTATGGATAATAACAAACTGACCATAATCACCCTTCTCGACTTCAGTAATGCTTTCAATTCTGTCGATTTTGATTTTCTAATAGGTATTCTTGACTCTATTAATTTGTCTTCTTCTGTAATTACTTGGTTTAATTCATACCTTCGTGGTCGGAAACAATGCACAACTACCAATACAGTTTCATCTAAATGGACTGATTTATCTTTAGGCGTGCCACAAGGTGGCGTGTTATCGCCTTTACTTTTTTCCATTTTTATTAATGAAATAACTAAGGTTATCTCTTCCCCTTTTCATCTTATGCTGATGACCTGCAATTATACAGACACTTCACTTTGGATGATGCCTCTGAGGCTATCAGTGCTGTTAATACTGATCTTGTAGCAATTAATACCTGGGCCAAATCTTTCGGATTACTTGTCAACCCATCAAAATCACAAGTGATTATAGTGGGGAGTAATCAGCTTAGGAGTAAACTAGGTTCGATGAATTTACTACCGGTGTATTATGATGGTGTTAGCATTCCCTACACAGATAATGTGAAAAACCTAAGTTTAATAATAGATTCGAATTTAAATTAGACTGCTCTTATCAATGCGGTAAGCAAACGTATGCATTATACATTAATGCGGTAAGCAAACGTATGCATTAAACATTTCATTCTCTCAAACGACTCCCGAATTTTTTGCCTTTTAAAACCAAAATTTTGCTTTCTCAATCTCTTCTTCTTCCTATCCTCGACTATGGAGATATATGCGACGCAAAACAGGAATTGTTGAATAAATTGGAGCGGTTGCAAAATTTGGCTATTCGCTTTATTTTCGGACTTCGCAAACATGATCACATTTCAATCTTCTGCTCTCAGCTAAAATGTAGCTAGGTATGTATAGCAGGCCGCGGCGTGCCGTCGCCAAGCAGCACAGATTGCGAGAGCTACTAGACACGCATCTGTACAATATATAGATACAATAGGCGTTGAACTATTATTTATTAAGTAGCTTTTATTTATTGTATTCCCGCGATACAATACCTAAACAGTAGATACATATGTACTTTGTAAAGGGCGCGAGCCACTTGCCGTCGGAACGTAGCACAACTTCCGAGAGCTAACAGATACGCATATCTGTACAGCATTTCAACACGTATTTTTATTAAGTAGCTTTTATTTATTTATTAAGTAACACGTATCTGTACAGTTATTTATTAAGTAGGTTTTGCACATACATATCTTCACGCTGTATCTCTCTAACGGGGTGGTCAGAGAGGACGGAGCGCCAAGCTTTTCGATTCTTACATACTTCTTTCGCTTACTCTAATCTCATCATTCTCCTCACACATTTTCCCTTAGGTATGCGCATACCTAGGCGAAGTATCTTTTATTTTTTTTTTGTTTGTTAAGTAACGTGCAATTTAATTGCTTACAGTAGGCCTAAATGTAGCGGCCGCAAGCCACTTGCCGATGGCACATTGCATTTAACAATAGATATAGCTATTCCTATCTAGCTGTGGGCGTGGTGCGCTGGTAGCCTGGTAGATGCCTAGCAAAGGAGGTAGTTAGCTGGTAATTCACTACTCCCTGGGATTGTATATGGGTCATGAACTCAAAATAGTGATGCCGGCAGTTTAGTCGATATTTTCATTTATCATTAAAATTATTTAAATTTTATCAAAATAAAAATATCACAGGAGGACTTTTGCAACCTCATAGGTGGACTCTCTACTTGACATGCTACAATAAATGCAACCTTCCAGGGATTTGGTGGACTCGTGTAACACCTTGTATATAAAGTATATATTTTTTTAAGTTAAAATTCAGTTTTTTACCCTCTACAGTATTTGTACCGCTTTGTGAGGTTAGCTGGATGAAATCTCTTATAGAGATAAGCTCGCCTTTGTACGAAATCTCAAAATGTTATTAATGTAACCTTTGTATTGAATAAAGTGTATATAAACTTAATAAAAAATGTTATTTATATAACACTATATTATCATTTAGTCCAATAGTATTCAGTTCATATTTTAAAAAAAACTGTAGTTATAGTTTAGTATATTAGTTACCAACGTAACCTTGGAAAGGAAACTATTATATATTTAATTTCTAATTTTTGTAAATTCTTTATTGGTAATTATGTAAATGGAGTATTTTTTCTTTGAACATGTTTTTTTCTGAGTTTATAGCTGAAGTAGAAGTGTCTTTCATTGTCAAAGCAGTATCTCACAAAACAGTATTTCAAACATACTGGTCTTAATAACAAATATTCATTTTTACTTAATATAACCTTAGCAAAAAACATTAACATAATTTAACAATTAAAATGTTAACAAAGTGCACAATGATTTCAATACGAACATAACATTATAACAAAATAAAGAAGATCAACAAACAATTATATTGTATTTGATATTAAATATCACTTCCAGTTCATTATCTTCTGTCGAAAATTCTCTATGCTGAAATAGTATGAAATTAATATGGTATATACACTGTATCCCTAACGGTCTAGTCAGAGAGAATGGAGCGCCAAGCTTCACAGTCCTTACATACTTCTTTCACCTCTTCGAATGTCAGCATTCTCCTCAGTTGTTTTTGCTTAGGTATGCAGGTGCTTTTGACATTTCCATTAACTAACACTGACTATATGATCTATGTAAGCCAGCCTTGGTCTTCCTTGGCTTCTGTACCACTCACTTTCGCTCTGTACATTTTCTTCGTCCATCTTTCATCACTTATTCTTTCCATGTGTCGGAACCATCTAAGCATTCCTTTCTGAATTTTTACAATAACACTGTCGTACAATCCTGTCATACTGCATACTTCTTTGTTGCTTATTTTGTCCACGAGGGTAACAACTCACATATTTCTAAGACATTGCATTTCTACTGCATTTATCATACTTTTGCTCGATTTCAGGCATATTCAGGCCTTACTACCATACAATAAAATTGGCACCGCATTGTTTTATTTCGAATTTTTATAATAAATTATTTTTTTAAATAACTTTTTTAATTTATTAATATGCTAAACACTATAAAATACCTAGATTCTAACTTTAATTTTATCCTAGTATTGAAATAAGAGCTTATAAAAACTATAACTAAATAATTTAATTTACTTACAGCTTTGAAAGGTGGAAATCCAGGAGGCGGCATTGAAAATGGTGGTATCATGGGAGGAAATCCCATTGGTGGTGGTATAGCTGCCATATTCGGTGGCATACCAGGTACGGGTGGCATTGCAACAGTAGGAGGAATAGGTGGCGGTATACCTCCAAGCATTGGAGGCGGTAACAACGGAGTGGAAGCGATAAGTCCAGGTGAACTCGTTCCAGTGCCTGGTGGATCCTAAAACAAAAGTATGAAATTAGGACAGAATAAAATGTTATTAAATACAAAAATATACTTGAGTAAAGCTTTAAATACCATGTCAGTTATTTCATAAATACGTCTTGTAAGAATGCGTAATTAATTACATATAAGCACAAATTAGTAAGATTATTTCTAAAGATTTAAGTATACATAAAAAATAGTATGTGATCACAAATGACAAACTAAGGAGAAGATATCTAACACAGGAATGCATTTATTATTTTATTATTTATATTTCTTAAGGCTTTGGTAACAAGACAATCAGCCTAATGACGAAACTTCGGGAAACATTAATTGTCCCTAACACTCCTCCAGTAAAGTGATAGTAGGCTTTACTGTAGTTAAAAAAGGACTTCATGGAAGAGAGCAAAAACTTCAGCTACACATGTTTATTTAGATCTCCTCCATCTTTTTCACTTACACAGAACTTTAAAACACAATATACTATCACTGTTGTACTTTAAAACTCCTAAAAATGTAAAAAATAGAAAATCTAAATAAAATGACAACCTCACTTCTCTCGTTCCCGCCAAAAAGTCCTTTGACAGGCATTTAAATAAGGTTAATTTTTTTTTCTTAGCTCATGGCATGGCGCACAGATTAGCGCTTTTACCAATGTCACGTATTGCATTCTAATAAGTAAAATCGTTATCACTTAATAACTTGTCCCTACCACCCATGCAAAATAAAACATTTATGTTATTTAAAATAAAATTTTAAAATAAATAAATGATTTCAAAAAGTTTTCTTTATATCTATAACATATTGATATTTATAATTAATTATTCAAAAAATAGTAAGGCATTTTGCGAGTGGCTGTTATTATAAAACTTCTTTGCCTATCGCTTAAAAAAAATAAACTGTCATCCAAAAACTGTCAGTCGTACTCAATGATTGGAAACTAAAGGACAAGAAATAAGTACAAAATAATCATGCCACCTAATCTTCGAGTGTCGCAAACAATGGCTGCCGATTAGTGATGTCCCAAATATCTACTATGTACATGTCGTTAAGTCAGTTGTTGAAATAAGTTTTGTTTCAGCATCAGTATTGAAATAAAAATTATTTTGTATGATATCTTCAGTAAAAGGGAGGCCTTTTTTTGTGTCATAGATTTACACAAAAGTACTGAAATATTGTTCAAACTGAAAATAGCAGTCAGCGTATTTCGATGCTGTCGGCATATAATTAGAATCTGCGCTTAAGGTGATTTTAAGGTGTTATTACCAACGATAGCAAAAGGCGCCTTCAAGTATAGCCTCTTTCTGTCCTTCGATCATTTTTGTATGGAACTTTAAATGAACCCTACATACAAACAAATTACTTAGGTATCTCTTTTTGTACTACTTAGTAGTACGTCCATGATTAATACAGAAATAAAATTGCTTTTTAAAAGTAACCCATATTTTTATGAAGCGCTTTCATAAACGTTGAAGATCAATGAACATAGGTCACAGTAGTCGAAGAATAGCACTGTCCTTTTAATGCTTTTCTTTTCTTTACATGCACAACGTTACTTCTTCTAAAGGTGATGGTGAAATTAAAATAAGTACTATGAGAAACATACATACGGACCGACCAAATCTATAGATATGCCGTACTGTAGCATTTTAATAAACTAAATACTGGAATAATTAATTATACTAAAAATTAGTGGCCTTATCACACAGTACTTGGTAAAAACATTTCAACCAGGAATAACACTGTGGACTTCTATTAGTCGAAGAATTCTCAAATTCAGTTAAGTAGTTCCAGAGGTTACACCGTACAAACAAATTTTATTTCTTTACGTTATAAAGAAATAAGTAATACCTATTATAGTTTATAATATTATCTAGCGTAGAAAATCCATAACATACCGGACTTTTGAATAAATCTTTTAAAAGTAAATTGCTAGACACTACAAGGGTGACCAATGTCAGACTAGTCATATCTAATGTACCTATAGTAACATATTTTTACTGGGTTTGAAAAATAGAACTGTTTGTTAATATTATTGTTGGTAAAATAATAATTATATTAAGTACATTAAGTTTTTAACAACATATTCACAAAATAAATAAATATAGCTAACTAAATAGCACAATTTTTATTAAATTATCTCTGGATGAAACTTTTGAATACTGAGATTTGAATTTAAGCAGTCATTGTACTCATCATGTCGCTGTCGTTTTTTTGTACGTCAAGAAAAGAATGAAATAGTTTCCGACACCTTCGTCTCTTAATTCTACTCTAAGTTTTTTAAAAGATTCTTTAAATTGTACCGCATCTGGGTTATTAGTAAAACCACAACAAGCTCTTATTGGTCGCAAAAATAACCCGGTGTAGTCTTGGTTCACATAATTCCGAAACAGATATTTAGAACTATGCGTAGATTTTTCTCTCTCAGAAACATCAAATCAAAGTTCAGCCACATTCTGTAAACAATTAATATTTTCCTGTTACTTTCTCTCAATAGAGGATTTACATGGTCAGGAAATTAAAAAGTAATTAATTACCACTGTAAATATTTTCTCTGATTCCCAATAATCTTTGCGAAGGTAATGCGTCATACCAAAAATTATTTTCTTAATGTTTTATTCTTCTTCGAAATACAAATAACATAAATATATGTCATGAATATCCTGTTGGGGATACAGCGTGAAGATATGTATGTATATATCATATACATGTATGTAATTTTTACAGAGAGGTTTCTGTCCATGTATATTAAAAAAATATCGATAAATACAGGTATCATGTTTATATGTTGTAATTATCTCGTTTCAGATTACCATCATGTATTATTAGAGGGCAAGAGTAGCTTGACGTAATCGGAAAAGAAAATTGAAACCCCTCTGTAAAAATTATGTACATATATATGATATATACATACATATCTTCACTCTGTATCCTCAATGGGGTAGTCGTGCTATAACATATTTATTTTATTTGCATTTTGAAGAATCTTCTTTAAATAGAACATTAAGTAAAATAGTTGAAGTATTATCCTCGCAAAGATTATTGGGAATGAGAGAAAATATTCAGTAGTAATTAATTACTTTTTAATTTCATGACTATGTAAATCCTCTATTGAGAAAAAGTAACATGAAAATATAAATTGATTACAGAATGTGGCTGAATTTTGATTTGATGTTTTCGAGAGAAAGAAAACTCCTCGAAATATCTGTCGATCGCGTCTCGCGTCTAAACGAAGTGAATCAAGACCACGTAGAGTTGTTTTTTGAGACCAAAAGAGCTTGTAGTGGTTTTATTAATAACCCAGATGTGGTACAATTTGAAGAATTCTAAGACTTTAAGAGTTAGAGGTAAGAGACGAAGGTGTCGGAAACTATTCCTATGGAACAAATAACCGTTTTAATTTGCTCTAGTAGGATGGATCCTGCAAAAACAATAAATAATTTCACAGAAACAAGTTATTTTCTTCACGTACCAAAAAAAACGACAATGATTTACATGATGAGAACAATGACTGCTTAAATTTAAATCTCAGTATTCAAAAGTATCATTCAGAAAGCATAAAAATTGTGCTATTTAGTTAGCTACATTTATTTATTTTGTGAATATGTTATTAAAAATTATATGTACTTAATATAATTATTATTTTACATACAGTAATATTAACCAAAGACTTTTATTTTTCAAACCCAGTAAAAATAATATGTTACTATACATTAAATATGACTAGTCTGAAATGAAGTGAAGTGTGTTGTGAATTTTTTACGCTAGATAATATTATAAACTGTATATTATTACCTATTTCTTCATAATGTAAAGAAATTAAATTTGTTTGTTTGTGGGGTATAACCTCTGGAAGTACTTAACTGAATTTGAGAATTCTTTAACTAAGATAAGTTCACAGTGTTCTATTGCTAATTGAAATGTTATTCCCAATTACCGTGTGGTAAGGCCACTAATTTTTAGTAAAATCAGTTATTCCAGTATTTAGTTTATCAAAGTGCTACAGTACGCCATGGCTATAAATTTGGTCGCTCCCTATGTATGTTTCTCACAGCACTTAGATAAAATTTCACCATCATCGCCTCTAGAAGAAGTAACGTTCTGCATCTGAAGAAAAGAAAAACATTAAAAGGACCATGTGCTGTTCTTCGACTACTTTGATCTACGTTCACAATTTTTAAATTTATCAAAGCCTTTTATAAAAATATGGGTTTCTTTTAAAAAACAATTTTTTTCTGTAATAATCATGGACGTACCATTAAGTATTACAAAAACAGGTAAGTAATTTGTTTGTACGTAGCGTTCATTCAAGGTTCCATACCAAAATGATCGAACTCCTTTCTATGCTTGAAGGCGCCTGTTGCTATTTTTACTAATAACACCTTAAAATCGTCTTAAGCGCAGATTCTAATTATATGCCGACAGCATCGAACTACGCTTACTGCTGTTTTTAGTTTAAACAATATTTCAGTACTTTCGTATAAATATATGACGCAAAATCCAAAAAGTCCTCTCTTTTTCCCTTAAGACACCATGCAAAATAATTGTCATTTCAGTACACTTTTCAATACTGATGCTGAAACAAAACTTCTTTCAACAACCGACTTAACGACATCCACATAGTAGACATTTGAGACATCACTACTCGGCAGCCATTACTTGCGACAGTCGAGGTTTAGGCAAGCACGTTTATTTTCTACTTGTTTCAAGTACTTTAGTTTCCTTAGTCGTTATTCTAAGTACCTAGCATTGTGCGCCATGCCATAAAGAAAGAAAAAAAAAGTACCTAGCGTACCAAGCAATTACCATCAAGTACCAAGAAGACCTGTCTCAATCGTTCATTTTCAAAGAGTCAATCGTTCAAGTATTGATTTGAAAGAAGATTCGGTCAAATGATCCAATCAATCATTGATCCATTGATTATATACAGATACAATCATGATTGTATTTTTGATTGAAATGAAAGATCGAACGATTGTATGAGTTATCTGATCTTTTAGTTATCTTTTAGTTTAGTTCTTATTTTATTATACTTTTGCCGCATTTATAATTTTATTGTTTCTGTTTTAAAAAATATCGTGTAATTTTTTTGAATTTCACTTTTTATCACATTAAACGGCATAGACTATCAATTAAATATCGACAAGTACCGAGATCGAATTGGTTAAATGATCGAATCGATGAACGATACGTTCGTTCAAATGTGATTGCAATCATAAAAGTGTGCAATCATCAATATTTTGAAATGATTGCAATCAAATGATCTAAACAATTACGACCGACACAGGTCTAGTATCTAATATTGTTCTTGAGCGTACGGTACACTGTGTACCTACTAGTAATATAGGTGAATAATAGTACCTACTACTGAATGGTACTATGGTACCTTACCTATCTATTATAGGGATGGGCAAATGGAAAAACATATCGATATATATTGTATCGATATTTTTAGACAAAATCGATATATGCAGAGCAAAAACTATCGATATTTCGATATATCGATATTTTTGCCCCAAGGCGTGATTACCTAAAAAATTGTCAAAATATTCGAACGTGAAAAAAAATGGATACATTTTGCAGTTATATTAGTTTTATACATACATACATATCCTCACGCTGTATCCTTAACGGAGTAGTCAGAGAGGACGGAGCGCCAAGTGTCGCGGTTCTTACATCTTTCGCTTCCTAAATCACATTATTCTCCTCACACATTTTCCCCTAGATATGCGAGAGCTTTTGACATTTCCATCCGCTAACACTGTCTAATTTTTACAAAAATAAGTGGAATACATAATCAATATAAAATGAAGACTCCACGGGAAAAACAATGAATGTCAATAAATTATTAGTAAGTGAAAAACAACTTTTTATTGGAAAGTGTATTCTTTTATGCTCTTTTTATATAAATATTGAAACAAGTTATTACTATATAAATATATTCTTTGACTTTACTTAAATGTATGCTTTAATTTTATATTTTTGTAATTATTACAAAAAGTCTGAAATTAGTGTCTAAACTCCATAGTATAAACAATAAGTCATTGACATTACTGGTTTTTGCATTACAATGACTAATTATTATTTCAATTTTTAAACTAACTTAATATTATAACCAGTTGTGTTTGTGTGTCATCTGTCCTTACATAATCTTATTTGTTTTTTACATTTGTCTGAAAAACAGCAAATCAAAATTTTTTTTTTCCGTAGTATCCCAACCCCTTTATAGTGTCTTTTGCAATACGTGACATTGGCAGAATTAATGTGATTGTCACATTAGAAGCCATCACTGAAAAGATTGATTGATTGAAACTAACTTAAAAATAATTAACATGTATTCAAACAATCATCTGTTTATACATACATGCTTTTTAGCTTTTTTTAGCTTTTAGCTTTAGCTTTTTTGTATTCAGGGATTCAGGGAGATAATCTTGGACGACTTTTTATTACTGTAGTGACTAGAACTTCCCTTGAAAGATTTTAGGTGTTCTTTTATTACACTCAATGTGGTATCACTTATTTTTTTGGGCCGATTTTGATGTTTGCTTCGCTTGTTTTGAGGAGCCACACCAGTCAACTTTAGATGAGTTTGTATATACTGAATTTTACTTTTAGTCATACCAAATGATGAACAGAAAGCTTTAAAACAAACTTGACCCTCGTGACAAACATAATTTCTGACAATTTTTACAATGTAAGAATAGTGACTAGTCGTGTCGTTTGCTTTCTTCGATGTCTTCTTTTCTCGAGCGTCGTTGCTTTACAAGATTCACCGTTATCATCGATGCTAGAAAGCTATTTTGTTCATTTATCGTTTGTAATTGATTAAAATGACGAAGTAACAGCTTTTTTTCTGTTTCGCACACATTTTTAAAGCACTAATCGTTTGCAAAAACAATCTTCTCCGGGTTCATGACTTTGTACACGGATTTGTTTATTACATCTTTTATTCGTCATTGTTTTATTGACATTGTTCTACATTTTTACTTAAAAATATAAAATAAATACCTACAATACGACTGAAAAACATTGTACTTTCAGATTGCTAGGTTACGTAGTGATTACTTAGTGCATAGAGAAAATTATATGTACTGATTTAGTGGCTAATTTAGGAAAAAAGCCGGCACCACGTATGCCAACTGTCAAATTGACAATTACGGTTTTTGACGTTCGGCGCACGGACATTCCTGTTTCTTGCGATGAATGATATTACAACTGACTGACATTGACTTGACTGATTGACAAATTGATTTATTACAACTGACTGTGATGGTTTTACCCAATTTTGATTATTGTATGAAAATAATACACCAAAAAGCTAACAGATGGCATTAAAAGGTCTGTTTCATAAAAAAAAGTGACATTCATTATTTACATTGACTTGACTGATTGACAAATTGATTTATTACAACTGACTGTGATGGTTTTACCCAATTTTGATTATTGTATGAAAATAATACACCAAAAAGCTAACAGATGGCATTAAAAGGTCTGTTTCATAAAAAAAAGTGACATTCATTATTTTTCCCGTGGTCTTCAAATATAATAAAGATTTAAAAAAAATATCGAATTTGATACTCAGAAATAAATATCGACAATCCATATTTTGAAAATAAAAATATCGACGATTTTTATCGATTATTTTCTGAAAAAATATCGATATTTTGATATATCGATATTTTTTGCCCATCCCTAATCTATTACTCATTGAAATTCACTGAAAATGGAAGTGTTTGTGCTTATGTCAATGTGCAAAATTGAAAATGTCATGTTTTGTGTGTAAAGCATAAAAGTACAATGTTATATCTTAAGCCTGTAATACCCAATTACTTAATGAATCAAACGCAATTTAGGTGGAGCTGTTGACCTATCCTGTTTCGAAACATCATTCGAAATTTTTTGTAATCAGTTTTAATCTTATTGCAAATAATAACTACTACTATACCTGATACTGTTATAGACATAACACTCAGTTATTTTCTTGTGCATAATAATCACAATAATATATGGAAAGTATGAATAACTGTTCAGTTACACCTGTGCCAATCAACATCGGTGATTCTAACAATAAGGTTTTCATTATTTTCTCTTTATTTTTATCCAGATTCTTTATAATTTTAAAATAAACATTGTTTTATTTTTAGCCTGATTATATTGAAAATATGATTCATCAAAGTAACGAAAACAATGCACATGCACCTATTGATAGGAGATGTGAGTCTCAAAGTAAAACATACCATTATGGTAGTAACATACAGTGTGTGAATAATATCTTACATACACCAAATCAAAGAGTAAATAGTGTTCGGAGTGATAAAACATTATCTTCAGCTGTCATGACATCTCAACCACGAATAGCAGGCGAAGTCGTGCTGACACCAACAAATAGTTCTTTTACTCCACAGCCTAACAACCCACACAATTCAATGATAGCTTTGACACCTATGGCTAGTGACACAAATCAGGCAAAGAATAGCATAAAATTGCAGTAAGTCATTCCAGTTCACAATAAAAGTACATTAAAAAACTACATTATACTGCTGTTATTTTAATTTAAAAATATTTTGTTTCAGGAATTGTGTATCGACTGTAAGTTTAGGCTGTGAATTACAATTACTAGATATATATTGTAGAACAAGATTTTCAGAATATAATCCAGCAAGATTCCAGGGTGTTATTATGAAAATTTTAGAGCCACGTGCTACAGCTTTAGTTTTCAGGTATTGTAGGTCATTAAAATAAAACTCAAGAAATATAAGTCGAAATTGTAAAATACATGTTCTGTACAGTCCAAATTCATCTTTGGTGAAATGTTAAAAAGTAAATGATTCATTCTTTTAAATTTCTGGTACCTACAGAGTTACACATTGTTTGTAAAGTCAGAATTCGGTATTTTTGAGATTTGAATTGATAAAAAATGATACTTCACATGATCTATCAGAAAGTCATATTTTAGCAAATTCAATCACATTGTTTAAAAATAATTGTGTTAACACTAAATATATTAGCCAGTTTTGAACAAGTGTGGTTTCAGGGCCCAATAAAGTAGCCCTACATAGAGAGAATAGTTTCCAGAAAGAAACTTAAAACCATTTCAAACTGGAAATATTGGTATTAATAACTTACAAGTATATACAGATATTACTAAAAAATATCTCTTAAGAACTGAATTCTTCTTTGTAAAACACCTTTACAAGAAGGTATTTCCAAATTCTTTCAACATTATTAAATACTCTACAACTCATAGTGAGCCTTGGATTGGTTAATATTGTTTCTTTATTATTATTATTATTAAAACCTTTTATTAACTAAAGCTCACAGTTATTTGTTCGTCTTTAGCATACCTTCTGACAAAGGTCTCCAATAATTTCCAATAAGTTGAATATTGTATATTAATATCTCCTTATTCATAGTTGTAACTCTGCATCCTCTCATACCAAAAGTCTTAGCATCCTGATCAACTCCATCTATTCACTCATACCTAAATTTCAATATGACTTACATACATACAAATCTTCAAGCTGTATCCCCAACGGGGTAATCAGAGAGGATGGAGTGTTAAGTGTCACTGTCCTTACATACCTCTTTCGCTTCCTCAAATCTCATCATTCTCCTCACACATTTTCACCTAGGTATGCGAGTGCTTTGAAATCTATATGGCAAATCTATTGAATAATATCTATTTGAAATCTAAATATATATGGCAGGTGTCAATATTGAACTCCAGGGTTTTCTCCAGTACATGCCAGAAACATTACTTAAACCATAGCTAAATCACATAAATAATCGACAGGCAAGCATTATATATTTAAATTGTATATATACTTTTTATATACATTACTATACATTAATTATATATTTTATATACATTTTTATTAATACATTTTATATATATAGGTACTTTATTATGTATTCATCATTTTTTACATGGGTATAAGAAAAATTACATATAGAAAACAGAAATATGAAGTTTTTTTGCTTTCCAAAAAATTGTAAATTTTAACCCAGGCAGTGCAACATCTTCACCAATGTTATATTTATTAAGCAAGTCATTAATGTTCTTTCCAGATCTGGTAAAATAGTATGCACAGGTGCAAGAAACGAACATGATTCTTACATAGCTGCAAGAAAATTTGCTAGAATAATTCAAAAACTGGGATTTCCCGTATGTTTTGTCTAAAATTTCAGTAGTATATTAGACATAGTTGCTACAATATTTAATTTTTTATCTTAACTTTCAGGCGAAATTTTTAGATTTTAAAATACAAAACTTCATTGCAACAGCAGATTTGAGATTTCCAGTAAGATTGGAAGCTTTGCAACAAGCACATGGCCAGTTTACATCATATGAGCCAGAATTATTTCCAGGACTAGTATACAGAATGGTGCGACCAAGAGTTGTTTTATTAATATTTGTAAATGGAAAAATAGTATTTACAGGTAAAAATCCTGAAACATACAATACAGTACAATAACAAAATCATTTCAAAAGACATTTTATTAATATATAATAATATTTTTTACAATTTCAGGTGGTAAAACAAGAAATGAAATCAATGAGGCCCTTGATATTATTTATCCCATATTAAGAAGTTACCGAAAAAGTTAGAATGTACAACTTATATATTGTAACATAATATACTGTAGTATAAACCTATTTATTTAAAATATAATTAAATGTGTAAAATATTTTTTGTAATATACTATCCCAAGGTACTGTCGTAGTATCTCACAAACAATGTGAAACAATGCATTTTTTTGAAAAAATTAAATTCGAGAAGGTTTATGGTCACCAGTGATGTGCACAGACAATTTCAATAGGGTAGACTAAAAAGAAAACAGCGAATTCGTCATTCAAAGTTTGTGTATAAATGTTAATATATTTTACGTCATGTTATCTATTCATGGGAACTATGAAAAATCTTTCAACATTAACAAAACTGCTTCTTATAATTTTTGTAAAAAGACTATCTTATAATATTTAATAATATAAAAATTTGAAAATTCATTACCTAAATCAATCTTACTCAATAATTATTAAACATAATTTCGTATCTGAATGCCGACGAACGTCATCTGTTATTTTGTATACCTATTTGTTAAATATTCTTTAGGTAAGGAAGAAAAAGTCACTAGAAATTGTTTAGAGGGCGCTTATAAAAAAAAGAGATCGCTCGCTCGTGTTATTCATTCAAAGAAGTTAAAGAAAAATAAATCGCAACCGAAAACATTTTCAAAATTCCCGCTCTCCCTTTATTTTATCGTTCGAGAGTTTCGAGAATTCGCATCAAAAGCTGAATTTACACACATGCAAAGATTCTCTAACGTTGTGTTTCGTATAATTACAAGTTTTGAATGTTTACTTATCCCAAAACGCACACAAGTTTTTACACTACAAAAGCGAATGCACATTGTGTAATAACTAATTAACAAAAGTACCTACTATACAAATGTAAAGAATAGAGGTTTAAATAAACATGTGCAGCGGGAGTTTTCGCGCTATTCCGAGAAGTCCTTTTTAACACAATAAAGGCTATTATCACTACTGGAGGAGTGTTACTTACTAGGAACTTTGTTATGAGCAATTATCATTGGATTGATTAAATGGGTGTAGGGTCTTTGCCTTCTCTCTCAAAAGATAATCTTACAAACAAGAACAGTCATTTGGGAGTATATATGTTCTGTGGTCATTTGACATCTGTCATAAAGGAAAGCAAACGGAAAATGCACTATGAAAAGCTTTTGAATTTCGTGTTTCTTGTTTTTATATTTATTAAATTATAAATCACAATTTTAATACGTTACTTTTGTTCTATTTCGTTTAAGTGTGATGAGAAAATGAATTTTGAACATGATTACTTTTGTGGCAAGTCTAATAAATTTTGTTGCATTGACTATTCAAAATTTGTTGTTTGTTGCTTCATTTGTTGGAAGAGTAATAGTAACAGTGTTAACAACAACTTCATCAATTTTATTTACTATTTTGGAATATGTGATTACTTTTCTACAAATTGTTTATGAAGACAACATATCTACCTTCAGTGAAGATTTACCTAACTTTACAAATAATGTGATGGATTCAGTAGTGGATCAGTGGGTGTTCTTACAGGAATTATTTTATAAAGTAACTAATAAGTTATATGATAATGTTATTATTGCGATAGGATCTATTAAATGGACTATAAATTTAATGTATATTATAGTTAGTGAAGTTTTTATATTGCTTAAAGAAGTTGTTATACTTCTAGGAGATACTCTGTGGTTTATATTAACTTTCATCCCTTTACAATTAATTCATATGCTTAAAGCAGTTTCTATTTATGCATTTGACAGTGTTCTGAATGCAATTACAAATGCATACATGACTTTATTGAAGTTCACAAACTTCCTAACAGATGTGCCTCTGGAATCCTTTATAGGTATAACCATAACTATGATAATAGTGCGTTTGTGTATATATTTTGGTGACAATATACAATCTCAGTTGTCTGCTGCATATTGGTCTCTCATAAGAAAATGCTTATACTTATATTACTTAGTATATAATTATTTTACAGACTCTGAAGTAAGAGTTATAACACAAATTACTGGTCAAGAAAGAGTTATAAGTAACACTACTGTTAACGTAATTGATGAAGCGAGTGATGCTGATGCTCTTTGTGTTGTTTGCCAGGAAAGACAAAAATGTGTACTTACATTGCCATGTCGCCATGTCTGTCTGTGTACTGAATGTTGCATGCGTCTTTATGGATATCAACGTACTTGCCCTATCTGTAGAACATTCATTTATCACTCTGTAATTGTATACTTGTGAGGTGAAATTTTATTTATACATGTCCATGATGTTTTCCATTATCTTTGCCAAATGATTCTACTACTAATATAGATAGAAATTGGTCAAACAACATATACTCAAAAATGCTTAGATAATGAGATTTTCTTAATTTCACAAAGATGAAATTTGTTTTTTCTCAACTGTCTAATATTTTATAATGTAATGTTGGCACTTCGCTCTGTGACGCGTTTCTCTCGCGCCGCCCGTTCCCGTCCCCTGACGTGTCGCCGCTTGTGTAAGGCGTGTTTCTCCTAGAAATTCTTTAATTTTGTATGAAAAAAATTAAATTTTACAAAAGAATTTTTGGGTATGTTCCTTTACAAGTATTGATATATACCATTAGTATAGTCATTTGCCGAAATTAACAGAAAACGTCAGGAACACATTGTATAGAACACATATTGCTTAGACTCAGGTGTTACGTTGTGGAAATCCATTTCACATGATGAATTCTTAGCTATCCTCTGCCCAAAACACGTGTTTCATCTCTTATCAAAGCATCCTCAAGAAACTCCAAAGGTCAGAGACTCAGTCTGCTAACCAGCACTAAATGAACTAAACTGAAAATTGAATCAGCTAATCACCTAGTGTGATCCTTGGAATTTCCCAGAATGCTTCATTAAGAGGGTAACATGTGTTGGTTAGTGTTTTGAATTTTGGGTGGAGGATATCTAAAAATGTTATAATAATTCGCCACAGATATTACATTCCAAATGTTTTATAAAATATTTTGTTTGTATATGTAACACACTATAAATGTTTAACATTTTTGATAATTGTTGTTTGCCAAAGATGTATAAAATTATTTTTTATGTATTAGAGAATCTTCTCCTTTGGTTCACTGTTCACAATTTATGGAGCTTAATAACAAAATAATAGATAAGACAGGAGACATTGAAATCATTTATCAATAAAAACTATCGTAGGTGATTCTGTAATGTTGGTAATGGTGATAGAGTATTTGCTCCCCAATCTAAGATCCTGAGTTAATTCCCAGTCAGGTTAATTTAGTAAATAAATTTAACTAAATTGGCTTTTATTCAGGATGTTAAGCTTAGTGTTTAATTTGTGGTAATCAACACAATTATGTAATTGTATGGAGTTTTATTATTAACCTGATGTGAAAACATGTATATTGATGACAATTTTCTTTACAAATTAATTGAAGTTTCTTATGTCATGTTGTTTCTATAAAGATTTTATATTTTTTTTCTATTGATAATGAATGTCTAAACTGTGATGAAAAACGTAACAATATGTTTATTTTGTGCTATAAAAATAGTTTAATTACTGGAGAGTTTGCTTTTAATAGAGAAACAACTAAATTTCCAAGATCTTATTTTGTAACTCAATTTTGTTTGAATTATGTTAATTTTTCTTTAGTCATTTTGTTTTGTTAGGGTTATTAATGGGTCAACAGTCATTAAATAATAATAAAAAGAGGAAGAAATACAAAAACATTCTTATATATTATTTTTATACATATCGTTTATAGTTAATATAAATTAAATGTTTAATATAAAATTTATGTTGCTTAGATAATATTATTCCTAATTACAATATATTGTCAAGATTGTCTATTATGTGAGTACAAATTACCTATTTAAAATATAATTATTAGATTCTAATCTAACTTCAGTGTCTAGGACACTTCTTCTTCTCCTTGCATGAAAATTTAAATCTTTAAAAGATATTTGAAAATCTTTAAAAGCATTCAACATAAATATTGCAACTATCACAACCAGAAAACCACATAGACAACCTAAAATATTCTCGATTTTCATATTTTTCCATTCTCTAAAAAGTATACCTGAGGCAATTATCACTAGTATTGTAAACATTACGTAATACACTGGAGTTACTACACTGGTATTGAATATGTCAAGAGATTTATTAAGGTAATTCATTTGTATCATTATACAAATTATCGTTAAACCTAACAGTAACCAAAATAAGTAATTTGAGAAGTTGTTAATATCACCAGTAAATAGGTCTTTAATTCCTAAAGCAACTGCTTTACAGAATACAACAGTTAAACTTCCTATAGCAGAACACATAAACAAATAAACAACGATGTTTGTGTTACCAAATCTTGGCACAAAAATTAGTTTTATAATGAAACTAATAAAAAATATTAATATTACATATGTCATAAACAGATAGTCACTAAGTTTATTCATTAGTTCCGGAAATGTTTTTGTTTCTTCAGATTTTGGTGAATGTAAAACTATTATAACTGATCCAACAACGCAAAGAAAACATCCAATCTGCAAAAAAGGTATAATGTGATTAATACTTACCACATTTTTAAACAAAACTAAATATTTATAGGTACCTACTTAAGTTACTAATAATCCCCGTTAGGGATACAGCGTTAAGATATGTCATATGTAAGTAAGTATTTTGGCAAAATATTTATTTACCTACTATTTTGTATTATCAAATCTTTCTGAATTACATGCAATTATTAAATGGAGATATAACACTGCAACTGCATTTACTCCAACAGTTCTTTAGTACCTATTAAATGGTTACCTACTAAGACATAATTATGTAGATAACTCGAATAAAAAAAATATATATGCCTATGGAACATTAGTACAAAAGTGCAGAATTCGTAATTAGATGAATTCACATAAAATAAAACAATAATATGTAATTAGAACTAAACTATAAGCGAAAGAAGTATGTAAGAACCGCGACGCTTGGAGCTCCGTCCTCTCTGACTACGCCGTTAGGGTTACAGCGTGAGATATGTATGTATGTATTAAATATGAATTTGTCTAGTTTTTTTTTTTTTATTCTGAAATAGCTGTACCTGTACAATATTGTCTTGTATATGATACTGATTGAAAGATAGGTGCTTGATGATATACTTATATATACATACTGAAAACTCACATAAGTTTATAATATGTATATTTTATTTTTACCCGACTTCATTTCAAATTTGCAAACATTACCTATACCTACATTTTATTGTTTTGTAGTACAAAACAAAAGTGATATAAAGTTATTATCATCATTTACATTAATCACTAGCCAGTTTTTAACATTGTATGAAATATTAAATATTATTTTATGTAAAGGAGATTGGGATTGGGAGAGAAGGAGACGACAAGCACCTTCGGGTTTTAGTGGGTATATTCAGTCTAGAGGAAGTCCCAAATACCCTCGGCGCTACCTTAATGATGGGTCATTGAAATTTTTAAAGAAAAATTATTGAAAAATTATTTTTCCAATATTTTTCCATTTTTAAAATTTTTCCATGTCTTGAAAAATTTCGGAAAATTATCCATCACTCGAGCATCCCTCCCCATTAAATGAACTTATTGTGCAAAATGTTTTATACTAATTGCAAACCTCTTTCAATTCGTCTCCACTCACTTTGAAAGAATATGTATTTTTTTTATTCATGAACATGTTGTTATAATGCTTCTGCCCTTAAATTCATTTAAGAAGTGGTCAAACCTTTCCAATAAAATTAAGTTTCTCATTAAGAAACCTGGATGAAAGCACTGCTGCAACTAGTACACTGAGAGCACCCAGTGGAGTCACCAATGCTGCTGGAGCAAATGCATATGCCAAAAGATTTGCTCCTTCTCCAACACCCACTAAAAATATAAAATACATAAAAGTTAGTGTAAGTAGACGACGTCAGGGCCGTGAAAGAGTGGAAGCGTACCCGCAAGCCCGGCACTATGGCGTCTCGAGAAACACCATCAGGTTTTAGTGGGTAGAATCGATTCATGAGAGCCAAATACCATTCCTGCCGCCCCCGAACGGGACAGAGATGCATAGTTTTTCCTAAATCCTGACGTAAAAAAGGTATAGGTAGCAAAGAGAATGTAAGATTAGTAAAGAATACCGAGTAATAACAACTAGTTTGAAGAAGAGATTATGAAAGTATCTGTGCTGTAAAAAGTCTGAAAACTATTCTGCCTTGTCACTTTGGAATAGCCCCACAGTTAATGAACAAACTAAAAGTTAGTATTCGCAGAGCCTTTATTTTTTTTTTCGAAAATACACTGATGTGCTTGTCACTACGGTTCATGAAATATGAATAAACGTGGTGAGCGTTGAGACTGCCGAAAACGCGGTGGCCGGATCGCTTAAAAACCACAGAAAAACAACGTTCCCAAGGATCAATTTTGGGACCTTTCTTATTTTTAGTCTAATGATCTTCCATTTATGCTCACGGACTTATGCGAGAAAAAAATTGTATGGAAACCCGAGGTCGTGATAAATAATTGGTTATTCCCAAATTTAAATTACGTAAGTTAAATGTTTTATTTTTAGGTAACTGTATTCGTTTTTTAAATTTTATATTTTTTTTTTAAATAAAAAATAAAGTTCCTCAGGAAATCACTCAATTAACAGAAAATAAAAAGAATTGCGACGCTTGGTGATCCGTCTTCTCTGACTATCCTTTTATTAGGGATACAGCGTAACGATATTGTTACGGTTGGACCTTATGCGTAAGGAATAAGGTCGATGTTTAATATAACTAGAAACGTAAAGGAAGATAAGCTCTGCACCCTTAACCGGCATCTTATTATCCTCAGCTCGTAACAATATGTACGTATAAAATGTAAATTGCTTATACAATCATACTATAAAATAAACGATTTCAGTGAAGATAAAACAATAGTCTGTAAATATCTTCTTTGTACATTCATTTTACTGGCTTTCTGAATATTCTACTTTAATAAACCTTTTGTACTCGTAAAATGATGTTGAAAAAATGATAATTACTGATTTTCTTGTCCGTTCTTCTCAGTGTCCAGGTTTTCTTTTTGGAACCGAACTAAAGTAGGTTTGACGTTCAATAATAGCCATCTTATACAAGATGTTACAAAAGGTCCCGTCATTCCTGAGGTGACATGGAATGTTAAAAACATTGAAACGAAATGTGCGGTCATTTTTGTTTTAACTGTTAGGTTTTCTGAAATAATTATTATCGAAGTTTTACAAAAAAATTATATAGTTTCTAAAATATCCCATTCCTAGTGATCAGCTGTTCATCAAGGTCAAGGTCATCAACTTCAAATTCAGCAAATTATAATTAGATCTAGAAGATAGAAATTAAAGTACGGAATGATTGATTTATGATGACGTCACGTGTACAGAAACCTTCCCCTGCGTATGCCATTTTATTTGATACACCTATCGTTGGTGTTGAACGAAAAAGTTATTTCCTATTATGGAACATCCGCCATATTGGATTTATGATGACGTCACATACATATAAACCTTCCCCTGCGTATTCCATTTCATTTGATACCCATATTGTTGGTGTCGAACAAAAAAGTTATTTCCTATTATGGAACATCAGCCATATTGGATTTATAGTGACGTCACATATGTATCTACCTTCTCCTGCGTATTCCATTTCATTTGATACCCATATTATTAGGGTTTAGCATTATCAAGGGGTAGAATTTTGAAAAATAAAGTAGCTTATGTTCACCCTCTGGTGTCAAACTATCTCCATGCCAAATTTTAGCAAAATTGGAACGGTAGTTTAGCCGTGAAAACCAAGCAGACAGACATACAGAAAAACAGAGACTTTCGCATTAATAATATTAGCACAGATTAATTAGTTTACTACCGTAAAATATTAGTATGGAAGTATGGATGGATCCGTTATAAAGTTTCATCTCCCTTTTTTCTCCTTTAGGGGTAGATGTTTGGAAAAAACGCGTGTTATCGCCTTTGCTTTTTCCATTTTTATTAATGAAATAATTAAGGTTATCTCGTCCCCTTTTCATCTTTATGCTGACGACCTGCAATTCTACAGACACTTTACTTTGGATGAAGCCTCTGAGGCTATCAGTGCTGTTAATACTGATCTTGTAGCAATTAATACCTGGGCCAAATCTTTCGGATTACTTGTCATCCCATTAAAATCACAAGTGATTATAGTGGGGAGTAATCAGCTTAGGAGTAAACTAAGATCAATGAATTTACTGCCGGTGTATTATGATGATGTTAGCATTCCCTACACAGATAAAGTGAAAAACTTAAGTTTAATAATAGATTCGAATTTAAATTGGACTGCTTATATCAAGCAAACATATGCATTATACATTTCATTCTCTCAAACGACTCCAGAATTTTTTGCCTTTTAAAACCAAAATTTTTCTTCTCAATCTCTTCTTCTTCCTATCCTCGACTATGTAGATATATGTTATCTGGACGCAAAACAGGAATTGTTGAATAAATTGGAGCGGTTGCAGAATTAGGCTATTCGCTTTATTTGCGTACTTCGCAAACATGATCACATTTCAATCTTCTGCTCTCAGCTAAAATGGCTTCCTGTGCGTCTTCGACGAGATATACATATTATACTTTATTTTCTATATAAAATTCTAAATAATCTGTCTGCTCCTGTATGTCTTCATTCCCGCTTTCATTTCTTACCTACTTCTTTTCGACTTAGACATTCTTGTGTCACTAAAACTTTAAAGTATCCTCTATCCAGCTCTAATTTCTTCTACAATTCCTTTACTGCATGAGCAACTAATGGAATAAGTTACCTTTCAAAATTCGTAGTAGTCCATCGGTAACTTCTTTCAATAAACGTTTAAAAGACCACTACTTATCAATTCATTAAATATTTGCGTCATTTATGTATTGGGTCCTTACATATGAAATTGGCGTTTTGTACGGGAGGAATATAAAGTCAATTTTTTTTTGTACAATATTTTTAATTAATCAAAGTATGCACCGTTGTTATCTATGCACTTTTGCCATCTCATAGGTAGTTCATTGAACCCTTTACTAAAAAAACCATGGGGGCGAGAATCAATAAACTCTTTGAAGGCGGTTTGGACTGCCGCATCGGAGTTGAATTTTTTTCCTTGTAAGAAGTTGTCCAAATTGCGGAAAAAATGGTAATCTGTTGGAGCAAGGTCCGGGGAGTACGGTGGATGTCGCAGACATTCCAATTGTAGCTCATCTAACTTAGTGGTTGTTTGTTGTGCAGTGTGTGGTCTTGCGTTGTCGTGAAGCAGCAGTGGCCTAGAGCGATTAACCAATCTCGGTTGTTTAGCAGCTAGTTCTTCCTTCATGGTTTGCAGTTGCTGACAATAGATATCTGCCGTAATCGTTTGGCCAGATTTTAGAAAGCTGTAGTGATCGACACCGGCACTAGTCCACCAAACACTCACAAGTAACTTTTTCTGAGTAAATTTTCGTTTAGGGCAGGATTTGGCTGGGTCTCCAGGGTTCAGCCATTGCGACGAGCGCTTCCGATTATCGTACAGTATCCACTTTTCAATCACAAGTAATGATTCAATTTAAAATCCCTTCATTATTGTGTCGGTTGAGCAAACTAACACAGCAGTCGACACGTGTTTGCAAGTTCGATTCACTCAATTCATGAGGTACCCATCGTTCAAGTTTTTTTACCTTCCCGATTTGCTTCAAGTGGATTAATACAGTTTTGTCACTTACCCCGAAGCCTGCAGCTATCTCTGAAGTGCTTTGCGATGGATACGCTTCCACAACAGCCTTTAATTCTTCATTTTCCACTTTGGTCTCCGGCCGTCCACGGGGTTGGTTCTGAAGATCGAAATTTCCAGAACGAAAACGTTGAAACCAAAAACATACCGTGCTTTCTTTTGCGACACCAGCGCCGTACATATCATTAATACTTCGAGCTGTTTCTGCAGCACTGGTGCCACGGTAGAACTCGTACTCGTAAATATACCGATATTTCATGTTTTCCATTGTGCGGTAATAAGCGACGCCAAAGAAAAAAATAATGAGAAAAAAACAAATGAATGACTGTTTTCAAAACTCAAATGTACCAGCTAAATGAATTTATAAATTTGAATTTGGAATTCTTAACCAAAGAGGAGATATTTCAGATCAAAGTGGTCAGTACGACAAAACGCTAATTTCATATGTAAGGACCCAATATTTATATTTCTGTATATATTTATATATATTTTTTATGTATGTATTTAATATTATTATTTCGTAATTATTAAGTAAATATA
Source organism: Zeuzera pyrina (assembly GCA_907165235.1). Taxonomy (NCBI): domain Eukaryota; kingdom Metazoa; phylum Arthropoda; class Insecta; order Lepidoptera; family Cossidae; genus Zeuzera; species Zeuzera pyrina. The sequence continues at coordinate 16,179,160 of OU015625.1, read as the reverse complement.
TTAAGTATTACGTATGTATTACGTATAAATGCTTACATAACTGTTCATTTATTTATGTATTTTTTTTGTATATAAAGTATGTTTTTTTTAAATTGTAATTTTTTTTTTGCTCATGTTTTTATAGAATCAAATGATTAATGCTTAGTTAAAATTCACTTTTTTACCCTCTACAGTATTTGCAGCGCTTTGTGGGGTTAGCTGGAAGAAATCTCTTATAGAGATAAGCTCGCCTTTGTACGAAATCTCAAAATTTTATTAATGTAACCTTTGTATTGAATAAAGTGTATATCTATATATATAAAAGGCGATGTATGTATGTTCTTTATGGACTCCGAAACGGCTGGACCGATTTCGATTAAATTTTCAGGGAATCTTCAGATCAGTTTGGTAGCGATCGGATCAGTAGAATTTTTTTTTTGTTTTTTTTTGCAGTATCAAAACAATTATAAAAACTGTTTGATTTATTTTAACTTCAACTAACGCCCAGTGAAACGGCCTGGGTTTGCTAGTATATATAAGGTGTTACACGAGTTCGGGTAATGCTCAAAGCGCGATAGAATGTTACAAACACTGAAACGAAGAGTGCGATTATTTTTGTTTTAATTGTTAGGATTTCTGAAATAATTACTATCGAAGTTTTACAAAACAATCGACATAATTTCTTAAGAATCCCATTCCTAGTGATCAGCTGTTCGTCAAGTTCATCAACCTCAAAATCATAGATTATATTTTTTCAGACTGGGGACATTTGTAAGTAATTTCTGCCTAAGCTTTCGTGTGCAAGATGTAATTGCGCTATTTGTATTGAACAAACTATTTTGACTTTTTTAGTGTCTGTATGTGATGTTATGTCTGTTTTTTGCGTTGCAAGGCTAATAAACGAACACCTAACACTAAAAGATGTAATTAAAGTTTTTTCGGCAAATTATCTTAATTACATTTAGAATATGAAAATTAAAGTACGGATTGTTACGCTTCGGCTTTTAACGATACCGCACTTATTCCATAGGAACGCGTATTATCTAGCTGTTTCACACAGACCCATCTCCTGTAGTTTAATCTTTGTAAATACCAGGCAATTAGAATTTGGCGCTATTTTTTCAAAGCTTTTTATTTTTTCTACATGGGTTCCGTATAATAATTAAAATATGATACAATGGTTTGCTTCATATGGAACTTCGTTCACTAGACCAGAAGATGTTTACCAGGAACCTTTACAGTTTACGAAGAACAAAATAAACAATGCAAATAAGTAATTGAACTCTCTTTGCTCAGCAACATCAATTAGGCATCCAAGTTACATTGCAGGATACTTAGTGACATTTTTAAATTTCACTTTCATATCAATCAAACGCATCAATATCGAATTTCGGAAGACAATAGTTTTCATTTCATTTCGGTTAAAATATTCATCGTATCTTATTAGCTTACGATAGAAATACCGTTGTTGTAGTTGTTTTCTTGAATGTGAGTAGAATAGTGAATACCTACCAAACGCAGCAACGCAGCCATTTTTCGACAGGCGAGGTTGTGCGTAAAAGACAAAGGACGACACTTTGAACCTCTCCTCTAATTTTGAATTACTTAGAAATGTACCTACCGTTTTTGGTGTAGGTTGTTTGTCTGTTTATGTAGTGACTTAAAACTCTCCTTCATTGATTTTTGAAAGTAATCAATAATACAAAGCAATTATCTTCTTTTTTACATATCCCTTACTTTACTGTTTTAAAATGAATAAATTCATTTCGCATTAAAATTATTTTGAAAACGGGACCCTAATAGTATTAGGGAGGGTTCGATATTCCGGCCTCTCAACAGATAAATTGCACAATTGTAAAATTACACAACCCACAGAGCACAGCTAAATTGCATACTCCTGGTATTTGGCTTCCTAAATTAATTTTAAGGGTTCCGTACTTTTGCATGATTTTTGATAAGTATTGTTCATTTAGTTTCGAATCGTAATTACCCGGATAATCACATTTTCAAAATAGTACTACAAAGTAATGTTGATTTTATACATTATTTATTTCTAATATTTACTTATGATTTCTTCTCGTTACTTTTATTTACAATTAAAAAGACGTACAATTTTTTCTTTCACAGATGACTGTTTATTCATGGCTATTATTTATTTCTAATATTTACTTATGATTTGTTCTCGTCGCTTTTATTTACATCTAGCGACCCGCCCCGGCTTTGCACGGGTAGAATTAAAAAAAAAATACAGCCCATGTTACTCGCTGATAATGTAGCCTTCTAAGGTGAAAGAATGTTTGAAATCGGTTTAGTAGTTTTTGAGTTTATCCACTAACATACAAATAAACAAAGTTAACCTCTATAATATTAGTGTACATTAAAAAGACGTACAATGGTTGATTTCAAATAAAAAAAAATGAAGCACTCGATACGAAATATGAGTTTGAATCTTTGAAGATTCTATTTTTTTTTTAAATATTGTATCGAGTTTTTTAGGTATTGTATCGTATTTAAAAAATCAGTTTCTTAACTCTAAAACGGCAAAAATTTTGTTTTTCCAAAAGATTTTTAAAATGTGTAGTTCCATTGTTAATACGGTTATAATGGAGTCATGGTACTCATCGTGTTAATTTTACATTACTGTTTTTAATCATTGAAATTCTAGTTCCGAACGCCTACTACGAAATCGAATGTAATTAATTAAATTATAAAAATTTAAAACGGGACCTTAAAAATGATTAGTTCTCCCCTTTCTTATAATACATAAAAACTATAATACCAAATTGCACACAAAATGTGCAATAATTTCATTGGTTTGCTTCGACCAATCGCAACTGTTTGTCGGCACCTTTGACTGCCGGAAGGCGGAACCTATTATTTTAGTCAGAGCTCTGAGCTGTTTACTGTGTTATTTATGTTTGTACACACAAAAAATTTCCCATACAAAGTTTCATCCCCTTTTTCATCCCTCTAGGGGTAGATTTTTGAAAAATATGATTATTTTCACGCCCTGGTGTCAAACTATCTCCATGCCAAATTTTATCAAAATCGGTCCGGCGGTTTAGCCCTGAAAACCAAGCAGACAGACAGACAGAGACTTGCATTTATAATATTAGCATGGAAGTATAGATAGTATGTATTGTTATACAATAATTAAGTAATACTTTAGCATGCTAAGTATGCTAGCCAAATATTTGTATTATGAAAATCACTTTCCTGGCATGCCGTTATTTTTCTGCTATGTTTTTACCAGGAAAATGATGATTTTGCATAAAACTTAACCTCTAGTTTAATTGACTGCATTAGATGAATTTTTTAACAAAAATATTCCTTAATTAACAAAAACTTCATGTCTTAACAAATCAATCTTCAGTTTTTTTTGAAAATACAGTTTTCAATCTAGATAATCAAAATCAGGAAAATATTTTACAAATTATTTTTTGCCACAAAGACGTTCTAACAAAGCGTGACGCTAAATTGGTAAGATAGCTGGATTCCAAATTGAAACCTAGAGCAAACTTTGTTATGAACTTGTGTTGCTACCAAGCGGAGAATATTGCCAACCCGATAAAACTGCCATATTTTCTATGTTATGTATGTAATAAAATAAATTCTTTGTTTAATTTTAATTCAGTTTAAAGTGACATTCTTTTATATTGTGTCAATAATATAGCACAAAATAAACGTTTTAAATTATCATTGTTGAAATTACGAACAAATGAATGATGCGAAGTGGAGAAGTCCCACGGCAGGGACATGATGATTGACACTTTGTGATGAAATTTTAAATTATTTTATTATTTTGTAATTGTTTTAAGTATTATGATGTGGTTACTAATATCTTTTGTAAGAGTTAGTCACAACAAACTAAAATATAACAGTAAAACTTGATTAAAAATCCATGGGATCACAGTTTTACACAGCAGATTTTGACTCATCTGTAAAGAGTAAATTTTAAGTTTATTTCAATTGCTAGAAGTTGCAAACAACAATAGGGAAATACTGCTATACATGCTTTGATCTCCAGTTACACACATATTGACATTTTTATGAAAATAAGTACAACACTGTTATACACACATAACCCGTAATTTGGGCCGTTTTTGTGCAAGTTGTTTGTTCAAAATGTTCTATCTAGACAAGTAAACAATCAAGGTCTAGATAGCGTTTAGTTGTTATATTACAAATACAGAATACCTACTTGTTACAAGTCCCAGCCACCACAGCCACTGTTTCAAATAACCAAAACCTCCTGCAGACGCCCTAGTACTACCACTCGAATTAAGATTTTTTAATGCTATTTTTTTTATTATAAAGCTAGATCCAATAAATAAACTAGATATTATAGCAAGAGATAGTCCGATTAAAAAGGGAATATTATCGTAGTTTTGTTCACCCATAGTTATATCAGAATGAGATCTCTTCATAATGCTAATGTAAAGTAATAATTATCTTACAAATCATGTAGTGACTAAAAACTTAAAAGTACGTAAACAAACATGTTATCTGATTTTGGAGATGACATTTTTCCAATTTTTTTTTTATATTTCTTAAGGCATTGGCCGTTTTTATAATTTTTCGTTGCACGTTTTTATCGCCACATTTTTTCCGTCCAGGGTACAACAGGGACGCAAAATGTATGAAGTTGTATGGAGACGCTTTTATATTTCCGTGCAAAATAACGTTTTGCCGTGGGCGGCGTGGGCGCCCACGATAAATCGATAAAACGTGGCTCCCTATTAAATCGTCACGACAATGTTGAGTGTCTGTGTACCTACCACAGACTTTTAAATGGAAGCAGACTATACCCATCGATACAAAATGCGTGGCAAATTCACACTAACAAATATTACTCACACACATGCAAAACTCAGGCCCGGATTAAAGAGTGGCTGCTTATACTGCGTATTATCTTCCAGCGAGACTATTTGGGACACCCCAAATTATATTTTTATGTGATAAAATAAGAATTAAATTAACTAAGTAATGTACTAGTATTAGAGATTATTACTTTATTATATTCCTTCTTTTTGTAGATTGTATTTGTCACATGAAGGATATAATTTGGAGTGTTCCCAACAGCTCCACGATACAATATTATGATTGTTCGTTCGATACATGAGGCCTGACCGCTGTGCGTTACTGGTCTTGGGCCGCATGTACATTGTGATGACCTTGTTTGCGGTTCGATTTATGTGGGTACATGAAGTTTAATGACATAAATGATATATTTTTAAGTCGGAAAAGTTGATAATCAGGCAAGTGAAAGTTTTGAATTTAGACTTTTTGGCGCGAATAAAAGAAGCGTGGTTGGCATTTTATTCAAAATTTAGATTTGCTATTATTTGTGCTTTTGGGAGTTTTAAGTGTAAAAATTATAGTATATTGTACGTTAAAGTTGTGTGCGAGGAAGATATTTGTTAGTGTTAAAGGAGACGTTTCACGAATGTATGGAGCCCCGGCTCGCACTTTGTACACTTACATTTTAGAAACTTTAATATTAAATAAAAGTGTTTTAATTATGAGTTCGATATATATTAGCCTAGTTCTTTCGTACAAAAATATTATATACACATATCATAGGCAACACCTTACCTAAATAAGATGGCGTCAGTGACATATTTGACGTTTTCCACTTTTAATAATTAATTAATAGTACTCTTTGTTATATTACAGGTCTTTACCGTTGAAACCTATTTAAAATCTCAAACAGTGCCTGTTCACAGTTTGAACATATCCACGCTGCAGTTTAGGGTACAAAAAAATTAACAGGCAATGAGATCTTTGACATCTTGGGAACCGGATCAACTAAATCAACTTTTCTTTTGAGAAATGCAATATAGCGACAAGTCAACACATTAAATGTTCTGTTTTATTAATCTTAGAAAATAATATGGATAAAGTATAAGTACTTAATAAAAAATTAAGCCCGTTTAGGAATAGGTCAAAGTTAAGCTAAATTATAAACGAGCGCGCGTTTTTATATATGCAGTTCTAGTGTGAATTGTAGAGATTTTACGTCAGCACATCAAAGATAGTGTTTTATTTTATTAATTTTGGTTAATACGAATAGCGTTAAAAAAATAACCTTTACATTTAGGTGATTCGGGCTTAGAAAGAATGAGTGATGAAAGACTAAGAAAATGTAGAGAGCGAAAGGGAGTGCTAAAAGAAGGCAAGACCAAGGCTGACCTATGAAGATCAAATAGCACGTGTTAACAGACGGAAATCTCAAAAGCACTCGCATACCTACGCGAAAATGTGTGTTCTCTCTGACTACCCCTTTAGGGATACAGCGTGAGGATATGTATGTATGTATAAACATTTAGGAAGGAATAAGTCATAAAAGTTAAGCAAAACTAGAGAACGGTTCTTGATGTTTTGATCTGTGCAATTACAGTACAAAGTGAATATAGATGTCAGATTTGTGAAATAAAACAAACATCAATAATTTTTTAACATTTTATTATTCATTCTCGCTATACTCTCTAATTAGAATTCCATCCAGTAAAGATGCTGGTGCTTCTATGTTTTCTTGATACTGAGCCCAACCTAAATACCACACAATGGTCATCACATGAGCACAGCAACCAACAGTGCGGAGTCCACAAATACAATTACAATAATATCCAATGATTAATAATTATTCCAAGTAGCACCTTGTCTCGCCAACAATATATACTATACATATACATAATAAATTCTACCAGATTGATGGCTTGAGACTAGATTTGTGAAAATAAAACAATATCAATACTTTTTTATGTTTGTTTTATTCTATTTCATTTTCAATGTATTCTAACCACAATCCAATTCAGTAAATATGTCTGTGCTTTTAAGATTTCTTAATAGTGAACCTAGCCAGAATACCTTACAATAGTCATGACATGCGCACAGCAACCAACAATGCGGAGTCGATCATACCCATATCTCATTCCAAGTCATAGGAAGTGCTTTAGATTGTTCACCGCCTAAGTAAAATTAATAATCTAACAAAACATTATTAAAGAGAAAGTGTTCTTATGTAGCAGATTTTGATATGGTGCTTCTCCAGCCGCTGCTGCAGCATGCTCGTCTCGCACATTATGGTAGAAGTTCTGAAACTAATCAGACGTAATATAAACCTTAGCCCAAGCCATACTTTGTTTGCAAAAAATACATGTTTATAATGTTCTACTAGATTAACGGCCAGACCTGATGCAGATTCTAAAAAGTACCATCTCATGTGAAGATTTTGCAACTTGAGATACAACTTCCAGATTGTTAATTAATTTTATTAATTCCTCCCTAGATAGATGGTTGACACCTAAATGAAAAGGCATTAAATATTGGTGTTGACAGAAGGAGTCCTTGTTAGGTTCCCTGTGTCTATAGTGTTCTTTGAGCGTAAGAAATTCTGCTTCTGTCAGGTATCTGAAAAGTTAAAAAGAGGTTTCTGTATGTATATATAAAGTATTTACCATCATTTATCACAAGACCAACTAAAAAGTTCTGTTTTTGTAATGTTAGCTGAGAAGCTTGATGTAAGTATATATAATAACAATTTTGGAGAATTAGATAGATAAATAATCAATTTCTCAAGTTCTTTAAAAAGTTGTTATTAGCCCACACATTGACTATTATTACAATGACTAGTATTAAAGTATGGTCATGAAAAATATAATTCTGGCTTCTTTCTGAAATAAGTTATTATCGAGAGCTTTATACAAACATATGGCTGTCTCCTAAACAATGATAATCAACACTAAACATAAAAATATGTTTCAATAGGCTAGCTGTCTAGATCATGCACAAATTCCTGAGCAAGGTGCTAGCAACAATGCATTTTGCAAAACATTGAGCATATATTACTACATAACAGATTGAACTGAAACAAAGTAATAACAGAGAGATATCTCAGATAACATATTTAATAAAAATGTTTTAATGCAATTAATTACCTTATATCCAAGATTCTTTCCAAGAACAGAAATGATTACAGATCCAATTTTAAGACGTGTAAGTGTAAGCATCCTCAATGATTGAAAAAATAAATGCAACTGAACCGAAACTAAACTACACATTAGTAGGTACTACTAAATCCTCTAGATATTAGTAGGTACTTAAATTACGTGGTTTCATATGAGACTTATTTAGATTTATTTATGAGGAAAAATGTAGTTAGATACTGATTAATGGAGTCTTATGAGGAGCTCAGGAATTAAGTTTAATCATCTAAATATTTATAAGTTGGTCTACAACTAGTTTCCAATTAACTTGATCAGTTAACTTGTGAACACAGGCGAAGAAACATTGCCTTCAAAGAAAAACTATCGATTCAATAGAATACAGACTGTAGAAAGAATTTTAGACTTAAGATTTTATCATTTCAATGAGAATGAGAATGTAAAAATTAGGTAAAGGCTTGGGCGGTTAAGATTGTAACTCATACTGGGCCGTGCGCAGGAATGAGACGTGACAATAGTTTTAAAGTAATCTAATCTAATCTGTTAAAAAGTACAAGATTGTATAATTAAATTAAAAAAAAATAGACCAAGATGAAATGCAGGTGTAATTTTTACTTCATTGTGACACAGATTTTCGTAGTAATTTCTCCTCTGTCATGGTTTTCGTTTTAAAGTTTAATTTATAACATGAAGGTAAAGACGGATTCTGTAAACAAAAGAAATATATACCGTGAATAATAATAAGAGGTAGGTACAAGATATTTTAGTAGAATCCTAATATTAAAAAGGTAAAATAGATTTTGTTTGTTCTACTTTCAAGCCTAAAACACTGAACTCATTAAACTGATATTTTACTTAAAAAATGATTACGATTACGCCATAAATGTACTGACGTAAAGAATATTTCGATATAATATCAAAGTGTTCTTTACGTCAATTACGACTTCACATATTGAAATTTAAAAATGTATATCGATATACGTAAGCATCAATAATAAACCGCAATTCGTTATAAATCAAGATTTTACAAAAGCTTAAAATAAATGGCATGATAAGAAAGTATTTATACAACAAAAAGAAAGGATATGTACTAACCTCTCTTCATCTAAGGGTAATTTCGCTATAAACAAACATTTTTTATCGTTAGTCCGGCCAGCTCTTAAACCACATATTTCACAGGTTTTGTAATGCATTCTTCTTAATACAACACTACGGAACACTGTATTACACTTTTCAGTTGTAAATCCAATAATTATATACGTATATTTGAAAAAAGTTTTAAATATCAATGACTGCAAAGACATAAGACAATGAAATTGACACAGATCATAGAGTACTAATATACTGATGGAAAAGAATGACAAAAATCATTGTAAATCGACAGAATGAGAAAGAGACGTTTGTATGGGATCGAATAAGACAGAGATAGCCGCCATTAAAGTTAGCACACATTTCATACAATCTGTTTTTCTATATGGAGTTTCGGCAGGTTATGGAGACCCTCCATAGTTTTGATTTTGAATTTTTGACAGCACTGACCCGTGACGTGGGTGACGTTCAAAGTATATTCATACATCATAACTCGAACACATTTTCAACTACACATGTTTTCAACAAAATAAAAATAGTTTCGCTAAAAGCTCCTTATAAGTAGGTATATTTTTTTTTTAGTAAAGAATAAATTATTGGATGGGATTTTTTTATCATTACTTTGTTAATAATATACATTGCAATTGTGTTTGATAATAAATTGCATACTTCACATTTAGTTTTGGAACGAACTCGTTATGGCGTACTTGTCCGAATAGCCCAATTAAATAATGAAATATTGCTCTTGTACTAAAAACATATAAAAAAAATTGCAAATTCACTATTTTTCTAGCAATCTTAAGATTTTTCCTCGATTTTCTAAATAGCGTACAAAACTCGAGCCGAAAGTTTAACATCTCCTTTGCCACGCATTTTGAACCGATAGGTATAGTCTGCTTCCATTTAAAAGTGTGTGGTGTGGTGAGTCGACACCGTAGGGATGGGCAAATGGAAAAAATATATCGATATATATTGTACCGATATTTTTAGACAATATCGATGTATGCAGAGCAAAAAACATCGATATTTCGATATATCGATATTTTTGCCCTAAGGCACGATTACCTAAAAATTGTCAAAATATTCGAACGTGAAAAAAAATATACACATTTTGCAGTTATATTAGTTTTATTTATTATAAAAATACATATTCAAGTATTATTAGTAGAGAAAAACAAAATTATTGGTAAAATCAAAAATTCAAACAATGGTTTCTTATTCACATTTGATTCAAACCAATAGTCATCAGATATAGACATCAGAAGCACTCTTTCTTTGATGTGCTCCCCGGTTAACCTACTTCTATTATCTGGCACAGCTAAATTTACAGCCAAAGCAAGTCTTTCTGACGATACTGAAGAAGCCTGACAGATTAAATATTTTAAGGCAATTTCAGATAGAAGCGACGTGAAATGGCGACAATTCACCCAAAACTTGATTGGGTCTGACTTTCTTTCTAGTTGTGGTTAGTCCAGATACTGTTTAAGTTCATTGGGGACACAACCAGAGCTCAGAACCTCTGCTCTATTTGTGCTGAAGGTTATTAGTTTTTGTGTCTACACCAAATGGATGACTCACTAGCTTCTGGTGATACCTGAACTGACCGATCTGACTTGAACTGATCTGGAGAACATTGTCCTCTACGCCTATGCTCTGAGCGAATATCTGCTTATTTTTGATATAGCATTTGACACAGCAATTAGAGACGTAAAATGGAGACGTTTGAAGCAGGGGTCTAATATTGTAGCTGCTGAGAGAAAAAATTTTTTTTCAAATGGAGCGAGTTTTTCGTCGACTTTTGTGAGTAAAGCCTCTTTAACAGCATCTCCTAGAGTGGTCGATGGTTTTGATTGATCCGTTTCTTGGGGAAGTAAATTTAAAACAGGGTATGCTAAGCTTCACGTCACATAATTTGCTCCACTTATTTCTTCAGTAGCTTCTTTGAAAAGACCAAGAAGAGCAATAAGGTCTCGTATTACATTAAGCTGCGAAGTTGCAACCATATTAGGTGTATTCTTATTGGTTTGACTTTTTATAGCTAAAATTTTAGCTACAAGTGCAGACAGTTCAACAAACCGTTCCAGCATATCCAAACACGAGTTCCATCTAGTACTGACAGTTTGTGTTAATGTCAACACTTCGCCTTCTTTCTTTTCAGATGCCTGTTGTTCAGCCCTCAATTGGTCCGAGGCGTTTACAGATTGCTTAAAAAATGTCGCAATGCTTTTGACTTGATCACAAAGTGCGGAAAATGCATGAATCTCTTTTAGTACCCCATCGACAATAAGATTTAAGTAGTGAGCCATTGAGGGAGTTCTATGATCGTCTCCTAAAAATAATCGCACTGCTGCCACCATATTTGCGCCACCATAAGTGGGTGATAGACACAATTTTACTTTTATCAATGTCAAACTCTTCGCAGATTTCATCCCAAGTTTCTTTTATATATTGTGCTGTATGACCCTAAAAAATTAGTTATGGATCATTCATCATATGGAAGATATGGATAATTCTATATTATTTTGCGGCTTTAGCTGTTGATTATTCGTCGTCGGCTATTCGTGACGTGTTATAGTTTGTAATTTGTTATTAATTATTGAGAAATAAAATGTGAAAGTGAATGTACGAGTCTGTATTCTTAATAAACGAAACAAAATAATAAGAAAAATCAAATGCTTTTTCTTATTTTAGCGCCCTCTAAAGCTTTAATAGTGACGTTCTGTTCCTTGCGTATGGCACTTTTTAATAGATACGTACAAAAAAATAACAGATTGTGCTCACTGGCATTCAGTTTCGAACAAAATTTATATACGTCGAAATATTTTTCAAAGTAGTTCCAATAAATAAATAATGACCATTAAATCACATTAACCTTATTACATACGAATTACATGTGGCGATTTTGGTGAGTTTTCTTTTTGTCTACCCTACTGAAAATGTCTGTGCACATTATTGTTATTTATCAAACTGGCAGTTGCAACAATTGACAATGCCTGTATCCGGTTAATCGCCATACAAGTAATTGTGTGGTTGTGAATGCCTGTCCAGTTTATTTTTGAATTCGTTTACACTCTTAGACGAAACGACATCCTTTGATAGTGCATTCCATGCTTTTACAACTGTAATTATTGTATAAAAAACAAAAACTTTATGTACTCAGTACTTAGAAATAATTGAAATACATTGATTGAACATTTGCTTTAATAAATGTTCAAATTAATTTATCAAGACTGGAAGATCATATTTTATTCACTTGATAAGAGTTTCTTGAATAAACAAAAGCTAATTATTTTCTGTTTTTTGAATGATTTAAACAGCAATATTTTTCACTGAAAAAAAAAATCTAATAATTACTTTTTCTACTCATAATCTTTGAATGAATTTTTTCAAACGTGATTGAAAAATATTATTATTGTAATGAAGTAGTGCTGCATAGAATTACTTAAATCATCTGTATTCTCAGCACTTAATTATCTTATTATTTCGAACCAATCCAAATTAGTTTGAAGTTTACTATATGAGTTATTTCTAGTCTCATTAAAGTGTCTGTTGAATATTTTTTAAATTCACAATTTAATATCTCTCTCTCTCTCTATATATATATTCTATTTTCAATTACTGATAATTAATTAAATCTGACATATCTACATAATTTTTTTGGAATATACCTACATACCTATTTCAAAGAAAATATTTATTTCATTCTCAAATTCAATCGTAGTCGCATTGCTCGCACATGCACAATGGATTAGTTTTAAATTTATTAATTACTAAGGTGGCACTTCAGATGGCTATTCGTAGAAACGAATACGCTATAAGACTATAGCGTAGCATAGCGTGGGGGTCAACTGAGGAAGCGTGCTCGTCGCGACCCCTGCCAGCCCTTTTCAGGGCTGCAATTCCTCTTCTGTGCATACCATGCGGGACAATGGTAATGATAATGTAAACCCAACGCGCTGTGCATCTAACGGCGGGAAGTGGAGGGAGGAGTGCAGAGTAGCTGCGTGGAATGTGAGAGGTGGGATTGACGAGAAGATGAATGAAGTGATTGATATTATGGAAGAGAAAAGATTGGACGTGCTATGTTCGAGTGAAACCAAGCGAGGCGGCAGTGAACTTGCCGACTTGCCCGGAGGAGGCATCGCTTTGTGGTCAGGGGTACCACAAGGAGATAGGGGATGCCAAGGGGTAGGCGTTTTACTGTCCTCTCGTATGGTTAATTGTATGACTGAGTATGAATGTGTAAATCCGTGACTGCTCTGGGTACGCCTCAAGATTGGGTTGACAAGAATTTTTGTTTTGGCAGTATATGCCCCAGTGTCCTCTGTCGGTTTGGCTGAACTGGAGCAGTTCTGGGAGAATGTTAGAGAAGTTCTAGCGACGGTTGAAGAGAACGAAAGGATTGTTGTGTGTGGAGACATGAATGGATGGGTCGGGACAGCTCGAACAGGATTTGAGTCTGTCCTAGGCAAATATGGAGATAAGAGAGTGAATGATGCTGGTAAGATTGTGTTAAGACTGTGTAAGGAAAAGGATCTTTTTGTGGCTAATACCATGTTTGGGCACAAAGGGATCCATCAGTACACGTGGGAAAGAAAGGGTGCGAGAAGTATGATTGATTTATTTCTGGTGGATAGCAGACTTAAGGAGGAGGTAATGGACACAAGAGCGTATAGAGGAGCCGATCTCGGGACGGACCACTTTCTGGTGATAACCAGAATAAGGGGTCTGTTCGCAGCATGGCGACATCGCGTAGTGTCCAAACCTGCAGCGGTTAGCCGCATTAAAAGCTGGAAACTGCAGGATGCGACCACCAGGAATGAATATGAAAGGGTATTATCCAGTAAGCTTGACGATAGATTGAAAGTAATGAGCGATGATGTTGAAGAATGCTGGCAGAACCTTAGAGATAGTATGATTGAAGCTACGAAAGAAGTGTGTGGAATGAATAAGATTGGGAACGGCAAAAAGCGTGATGTGTGGTGGGATGATGAGGTGAAAGTGGCTGTGTATAAGAAAAAGAAAGCATGGCGAGACTACCTTGCTACTATTGACTGTGGTATGAAAAATTTAATGAAAGACAGGTATAAGCTGCAGAAAGCAGAAACGAAGGCACTAGTGAAAGAGAAGCGTGAAAGGTGTAGATGAAAACAAGGTGTCGGACAACTTCGAGGAAAATTCCAAATTATTTTGGAAAGAAGTACGTAAGTACCGACGTGGTCCGGCACCTTGCAGAATGAATAAAGTGCGTTCGAAAGAAAACAACCTGCTTACAAATAAAAAGGATGTTCTGCAGCGATGGAGTGAATACTATGGAGAACTGTATGAGAGTGGCGACTCCGTCTCTGATACTGAGAGCGATTCTAATGAATTGCCACACTCGGGCCAGGGACTGGAGGGTGCCATTAGTATGAAAGAGATTGAGAAAGTGATAAGAAGTTTGAAATGTGGAAAGGCTGCGGGAATTGATGAGGTGACTGCAGAGATGATCAAGTATGGTGGTCCTAGGGTTTGGGATGCCTTCTGTGCACTCTGCAACCTTTGTTGGCAGAAGGGGGACGTTCCAGAGGACTGGCGCACGGCAGTCATAGTACCTCTATATAAAGGGAAAGGCTCCTACCTAGACTGTGCGTGCTATAGGGCCATCAGCTTGGTCAGCTTAGCGAGTAAAGTCTGTACTAAAGTATTGACTGAACGTATGAAAGGCGTTTCAGAAAGATATTTGTGGGAGGCGCAAGGTGGATTCAGGAACGGTAGGGGTTGTATGGATCAGATTTTCTCGCTTCGCGTTATCGTGGGGAGGTTCCTGGCTTTAGGTCGGAAAGTTTTCTGCGCTTTCGTGGATCTAGAAAAAGCATTCGATAGAGTAGTGCGGAAGAAATTGTGGAGTCTTCTGCCTGAATATGGCGTGGAGGGCTCCTTACTGCAGGCTGTGAGGTCATTATATCGAGACCACAGAGCCTGTGTAAGGATAAGCGGGGACATGTCGCCTTGGTTTGAAGTCTGTTCTGGTGTCAGACAAAGCTGCGTGATGTCTGCCTGGCTATTCGTGCTGTATTTGGACAGTTGCCTCCAGAGATTGAAAGGTAATATGAGTGGTATGGGATGTGGTGACACAGTGGTAAACTGCCTATTGTACGCTGACGATGCTGTGTTAATAGCACCATCAGAAGCAGACTTGCAGACACTAGTCACGTGCATGAAAGAAGATTGTGAAGTAAAAGGATTGAAAATGAATGTGAACAAAACTAAGGTTCTGGTGTTTGAAAGAGAAGCGGTACAAACGAAATGTGTGATTTGTGTAAATGGAAAATGTCTAGAACAGGTGAATGAAATTGTGTACCTGGGGAGTGCGTTTTCGAGGGATGGAAGATGTGAGTTGGATGTGGAGAGACGGGTAGCAGCTGGCAATAAAGTGAACGGTGCTCTGTCCGCATTAGTGGGTAGTGTGAATATATCTAACACTGCTAAAATGGCCATCCACAACGCGGTGTTGGTGCCAACTTTGTTGTATGGTAGTGAGGCCTGGATATGCCCAAAATCGAGTAAAAGTATGTTAAATGCTGTGGAGATGCGGTCTCTCAGAAATATGTGCGGTGTCACGCTTGCGGACAGGATAAGCAATGATGAGATACGTAGTATGACAGGGTTGCACAACAGTGTTATTGTAAAAATGAAGAAAGGAATGCTTAGATGGTTCGGGCACATGGAAAGAATAAGTGATGAAAGACTGACGAAGAAAATCTACAGAGCGAAAGTGAGTGGTAAAAGAAGCCAAGGAAGACCAAGGCTGACTTATGAAGATCAAATAGCCAGAGTGTTAGCAGACGGAAATGTCAAAAGCACTCGCATACCTAGGCGAAAATGTGTGAGGAGAATGATGAGATTTGAGGAAGCGAAAGAGGTGTGTAAGGACCGCGACTCCTGGCGCTCCGTCCTCTCTGACTACCCCGTTGGGGATACAGCGTGAAGTTATGTTATGTTTATGTTATGTTTTACTATAGCGTATTCGTTTGGTAAATATTTGTGTCAAATCCCAAATATCACAAACACGTCATCCACACAAGGATGCAAGCAGTAAATACGTCAAATACTTATGAATATGTTTGCTGTTCGCTTTGTAGACGCACCTAGCTATGGACGTGTTGAAGTTTGCAAGAATGTATAAAATGCAAGGATGCATTTGGATAACTAAAAATCACAACACATGATCATATGTCCGATCCATGTGGACGCTATACGAATATATTTGGAATATTTGAATCCTTTGACTTGTAACCAAAAACCGATGAGCGGGTGGATACGCGAGTTTGTGTATTTCCGTACTTGTCTTGTTCGTGCAAAAATAGACAATTAAGTCATCTTCACATGGTCGTTAAAATACACGAACACGAAATCATTTAAGTGCCACCTTCATACAATGTCGGAAATTTTTGGCGGGACTTTATGGGAAGCGTTTGGGCGTTTATTTTAATTATTTGCAAATGGTTTCTAGTGGATATTGTGATGTAAAATGGGCGTAGTTTTGCGTCCCAAGTATCTACGCTGTGGTGCTGTAATGTTAAATTGTTGAAATAAGTGCTTATTTATTAGTGTGTTGTTAAGATTGTTTTAGTGACGTAGTCTGCCTCAGCGGATCCTACTAGAAAGACTACTTCAATATATTTGTTGCCAGAAACTCCAACAAATCTATAAAATGTATTATGTCCACATTTTTATGAAATAATATTATGAAGAATTTATCTATTTATAACTGAAGACGACAGTTGTAAGGGCTAAGATCCCTTTACTTTTCTTCCTAAGGCCGGCATTGACGATCAGTCCATTGCGTCAAATGTGTGATGTGTCCGTGATATACATCAAAGATTTGAACGTGTGTGTCAAATCCACGGATTTTCCGTGTCCACCGTAATCCATAGCCTCAAGCCATTTTACGTTAAGCTATGCACTCACGGACAAATGTCCGTGAGTGCGACCGTGTATGTGCGAACTCACATCCATTTGTGTTCTTTCCGCTCAAAGTCGTAGAACGAACCGGTAATTTGTAAAATTGTCGTCCGGTCGCGCGGTTTTTGTAGTTTATTGAAAAATATAAAGAATCAAAATGTTTTTGTAAAATTAACCACAAATATTATAAAAATAAATATAAACGTTATAAACCCTACTACGAGGGCTGCTATTTATGTATCCGGAATAACAATATGAAACAAACATATAGCATTTGTTATAGTTTTATTGCTTTTCAAAATATTCACCATGATGATCGATGCACTTTTGCATGCGTTGGAACCAATTTTTGTAGCACTTTTTTCATTCGGATTGAGGTATCTCCAAAACGTGCATTTTGAATGCATCAACAGCCTCTTCACAGCTCGAAAAACGTTGACCACGTAATTTATTCTTCACGGTTGGGAATAAATAGAAGTCGTTGGGGGCCAAGTCGGGGCTGTACGGCGGATGACCCGTTAATTCGATCTTTTGATCTTCCAAATACCGAGTTGTTTCGGCCGATGTGTGGCAGCTAGCATTGTCATGATGAAGAAGGATTCTGCGTTGTCGGTTGTTCTTTCTTATTTTTTCAAAGACTTCTGGCAAACAAATGGTCGTGTACCATTCAGTATTAACCATTTTACGATCCTCTAGTGGCACTGTAGCTACATGTCCATTTATACCAAAAAAACAAGCAACTATTTGCATCAAAGTGCTTTTTGAACGAATGACTTTTGTCGGGTTCGGCTCATCTTGGAACACCCAAACCGTTGATTGTTGTTTAGTTTCAGGATCATACGCATATATCCAAGATTCATCACCTGTGTAGATATTATAGACAGCTTTTGACGCACCCTGATTGTACTTTTGTAACATTTTTTCACACCAATCGACATGAGCCCGTTTTTGGTCAATTCTCAAGTTGTGCGGAATCCAACGTGATCAAATTTTTTTACAGCTAAATGTTCGTGTAATATTTTATATATACTCGTCATACTTATGCCCAGAGACGCCTCTATCTCACGGTATGTAACATGACGATCTTGCATTATTTCTCTCGCACATCTCGCACAGCATCAATATTTTGAGGTACAACAACCGATTTAGGGCGACCTTCTTTAACTTCGTCCGTGAGCACAGACCGCCCACGATTAAACTTACTAAACCAGTGATACATAGTAGTTTTCGATGGTGCTTCGTCCCCAAAAGTCGAAGTGAGTTGATCGATGCACTGTTTTTGAGTTAGCCCTCGCCGAAAATCACACGAAAATTTTCACGACTTAAATCCATGGTGATAAAGACTCGTAATTTTCAAAATGACGCCACAAAGGACAAACAAATGACAGCTACATGAAACTAATTGTATTCTTCAGCCAAAGAGTTCCATTTTTAAATGTTATAATTACTTTTTTAATAGTGTTCTGTAACTGGCCAGTTCCGGATACATAAATAGCAGCCCTCGTAAGTGTTGCACTAAATATAATGTAATTGCAAACAATGTGTTATAGGATTACATTTTATTATTAAACATAATCTCAATATAAAAAATGAAAGAAATAATAACAGATTTTATTACATACATACAAACACAATATTATACAGTACAGTGTATAACGAGGGCACGTCAATGACTAATAATTTGTGGGGCGTCGCCGTCGAACGCGAAATGAAAGTAAATTGGACTGTTCGTGTGTGGACTATATTTTTGGCGTCCTTCCATTTGATTTCAGTCGTTTGGATTGGCGTCAAATGGCATGACCGTGAGTGGCCACCTTATGGGAGAATCGTACTACTAGTACTTATGGATCAGTCAGTATTTAAAATTGCTAAATAACAATTGAAAATTGATTTTTAACAAAGAACAAACGATACTTAATAACTAGACTGAAAGTAACAAAGAAAAGTTATAATTTCTAGGTTTAATTTTTTTTTTGATCCAATTTGAGAGCAAATTTTTATTAAATTTTTAATAAATAAACAAAATGCGAACAAACGTTGAGAATGGATGAACAATTAAGAACAAACGACGAACAAACGATTTATGAAAATCGAAACTCAAAAAGATTTAAAAAGAAATTTTTGGGGGACCAAGTTTTGTGATCTCCCGAACGATGAATTTATTCAGCTTTATACTCTGTGTTGTTCAGCAGATCGTCTTGCCTGACCTTGTAAAAAATGACTCACGCTGAAGGACAGAAAATACTATAGCTTTGTCATTTTTTTCTACGTTGCTTGCGGATAAGTCACTTTCTGACATGAATGAGATGGAATATATGGCGTTTCTCCATAAAATAATAACCTTTCTTCCAAGCGTTTCTCTGTCTACGCTTTACTCATCCCGTGGTAACGTCCAAAGTGATAGTATGTTAGGAGGAAAATTCGCTTGACACACGATGGTAAGCTTAACAATAACAGTGCAAGTATATTAATAAAATGTCACAATAAAATTGTCTATAATATTGACAATAAATAGATTCGCACACTACACTAATAAATAAAATAATCTTGTCAAATTTTCGCTGTAATTCTACACTCAGTCATGTTTCATCTAAAAATCAATTGCCGCGTGCAACAGCACACGCGCAATATTTTTGTCAATATAAATATGAAATATCGTCAAAATTATTATACGTATGCGGTTAGCCTAAGGCTACCCGCACACACAATGTTATTGGCAATGTTTTTTGCAATAATATTGAATAATTTATTCATTCCGCACACTAAGCAATATTATTGTCAATTATTCGTAATAGAAACTGACTCAGTAACGCGCAGTATCTTGATCCACATGCAAGTGTTAAACATAGATAGAAAAAAAAAGCTGTTGCATTGGTTATTGCTTTAAATTTATTGAATAAAAAAAAACATTTAAGAAAAAAACGATGGGTTAAAGACTGGATGAGAAGAAAAGCAGATTTAAATCACTTCGATCTAATAAATGAACTACGACTTACAGAAGAAGATGATTTTAAAAATTACATGATAATGAAAGATGGCAACTTTCAAAAATTGTTATCTTTAGTATCTATCACCCTTCTTGGTTAAACAAGATACGTTGATGCGAAAATCGTTAACACCGGAAGAGAAGTTAGCAGTTTGTATTCCATAGGTCTGGATACGTATCCCAGGTTTTAATAAATTCCAACAAATATTGTTTTTCTTTGGAAGGATGCTACTTTCATCCTCCATTTTAGCATCGGCCTGCTCGTCCGCTTACCTCGAGATATTTTACTCAACTAAAATATTGTCGCGCTCCCGCACACGGCAATAAAATTGTCAATCCTCCCCCCGATATTGTCGGAACGAAATCAGAATTTCTGGAAATCTACAATAATATTGACAATATCGACAATACCGTCCGCAAACACACAATACTATTGTCAATAAGTAAATTATTGTCAATAATATTTCGTGTGTGCGGGTAGGCTTATATTTCATGGTACGAGGTGAGGAATGCTCAGAGTAGGAATTTGACAGTCAGAAAACAGTAGTACATACTTGGAATTTACAATGGTAGTATTTCACGAAAATAGTACAGTTTGATTATTACTTTATTTAACGGGATAATATTTATTGCGAACATGTGTTCCTCTCTCATTCTTACCCAAGATGCCTCCACAAAAAGCAAGCAGGAGAAATCCCTTACGTCGAGATTACGGCATTTATTTCTCCCTCATTCACATATGCCCGCTCTAAAATAAATAAAAAATAGCACTTTTTGTTTGTGTCGGTGGTGAAATTCATCCATTTTCAGGTTGTGTAAAGTGCACTATACTCGTGCTGACGTGATTGCTTTCAAATTGTGTGAGAAATTGCGGTGGTAGTAAAATAGTAGTATTTTAGCGTACTACCCAAAGAACTGGGTAGAATGTAGTACAAAGGATGGAATTGTAGTATAAAATTGTAGTATAAATATTACTATATTAGTACTGTGCGGTACAGCACCAAGTACGATTACTGTGCGTGCTGGGCCCTTTATAATTTTCGGCAGGATAACAAACGTGCCGGGAATTGCGCCGACATCGACCGCAATAAGCGGCGTTGATCAACAATATTATACAAATAGGAGAGGCTAAATACCTTTAATGTCCGTTAAACTT
Organism: Zeuzera pyrina; assembly: GCA_907165235.1. NCBI lineage: Eukaryota > Metazoa > Arthropoda > Insecta > Lepidoptera > Cossidae > Zeuzera > Zeuzera pyrina. The sequence goes on along the minus strand of OU015625.1, from coordinate 16,158,057 downwards.
CAAGGTGGTGAAAGTCGGATGTGGTTCCCGGCGCTGTAAAACCACAAAACGGAAGAAATACTCACTTCTCACTTACCTAATCTTTTAATCTACCTACCATTTTTGAATTATAAAATAACAGTATAATACAATACAATCTACTGCTAATTTCAGTTGGCGAACACACAACAACACGACAGAACTTCTTTTTGCTACATATAAATTTACAGAGATGTACAACTAATTACTCTCTGACTACCCCGTTAGGGAAATGGCGTGAAGATGTGTGTGTGTACAACCAGTTTTAAAACCCTATTTCTCCTTTTCTTGTCAAAAAGCGGCCCGACGCCTGTTTTAGACTGCTCCATTACAACTTTCAATTTACAGACTAAATTACCCACATGCCCAAAGAAAATACAGATTAAACCAGCACTGAACGCGACAATCACCATCTCCCGGCACGTGAGACAACAGGAACAATAATACGTAATAATACGTTTGATTCCTAACAAGTATGAAATCGTACCCTGGGAATACTGCTTCTTCTTCTTTGTACGATTTTTCCTTAGATGGAAGGCAAAGGGATCTATGCACTCAACTGAATTTCTCTTCAGTGATAGGTTATAGATATTATATTCATCGCATTATTTCATTAAAATGTTTACGTTCTAGTTACAAATACTGAAGCTGTCTTTCTAGTATGATCCGCTGAGGCCTTTTCCACATATTGCCTTCGCCAATTTCACATCACTATATCCGCTGGAAACAATTTGCTAATAATTAAAATGAACGTCCAACCGCACACCATTGTGGGGTGTGGTTAGGCGTTTATTTTAATTATTCATTTTATGGGGTCCTTATAAAATCTCGCCAATAACTCGGTTATTACAACCTTCTTTGGCTTTAAGTTGTATTGGCTTGAGCTTATGGTTTCGCCAATGCTTAGTACATAAATTAAAAATGATAGTCCTCGTTTCCCGCGCTTTTGGTTTATGAAGTTCTTTGTGGTGCTTCATCTGTCAATCAAAGTATCTTTAGCATAAACTTTTAACACTATTTCCCAATTTCCTCTGTTAGCAAGGAGCATTGCTGTTAGTTTAACTTTTGCTTGTCCGAATAATTACCAGCTTTTGTGAAACATTGAAATATTCAGTATGGTTGGTAAAATGAATAAATTGTACGTCCTCAAGAGGGGTAAGTGTGCACTAAAATTAATGAGTATGTACTAGTTATTTTATTACTCTATTTCGATTTGGTATGTATTATAATTTGTGAATTCTATTGTATGAATGTGGCGATTAGGTGTAAATTTATTTACGTCTTGTAATTCTGTTAACTTCTAAAGGAAAATGGCACGAAAGTAGGCTTAGTGTTTCTTAAAACTAAGCTTAGATTTAAATCAACTACCGTTTCCCGTTTTAACATTATTTTGATTATATTTGATAATTTAGTGGATATAATTTTTAATTGTAGGTATTACTCGGTTTTCAAAAGTAAAGATGCGCTTAATAAATCTTAAAGAAAAAATTATTTCAAAACATTTTTGTTCAGAAGATTTAAATCTATATATTAAAATTTTTTATGAAATCTATTACTAGTCCGTCAGGCCGTTCTATCCAACCGATTTGCTTAATTTTCTTTTAATGATAGGTATTGTTGTACAGATTTGTCATCCAAGTATAGGAAATCACCTAACTCTCCAATTATACTCAAACGTGATTTCCTCCTGTACAATTCTTGTTTTTATTGCTCTTTCTCTATATCTCCAATTTTAATTGAGTTACATGGTTCTTTTTGGTCTAAGAACTCTCACTGGAACAAGCTCTTTCATTTGAGCTTTTACCCACTTAAATTAGTTGAGTTTGAGGGAAGCTAGGTGTGAACATTCATTTGACTTTCAATTTTTGTATTCAACTTCTACAATTACTCATATAAGACTCTAATAAGAGCGTTATTTTTGAATTATATTATCCACACAATGCTGCAGCACTGGTCTTCTCTCGGTCTCAGTCACTCATAAATTTTTTAATCCCAAATAACTCGGTAATCTCTGAAAGATTAAATTTTAATTTTAGCATCAATATATTATCTGCAGTCTACTTTATTTTGTTAGGTTTGATTTGAACCTAAGATGCACTGTAAAACACTTATACATCCACTGACTTCTATTCCAATTTTGTTAGAGTAGTCCTGATTTCGACTGTATTGACCAAACAATTTTAACCCAATTTGTTTTTTACAACAATTAATTTTATTTCTCTTTAAGCGACATCCAGTTTATGGTTTCAGGAATGGTAGGGGTTGTATGGATCAGATTTTCTCGCTTCGTGTTATGGTGGGAAGGTTTCTGGCTATCTGGCAGAAAGTTTTCTGCGCTTTCGTGGATCTAGAAAAAGCATTCGATAGAGTAGTACAGAAGAAATTGTGGAGTCTTCTGCCTGAATATGGCGTGGAGGGCTCCTTACTATGAGCTGTGAGGTCATTATATCGCGGCCACAGAGCCTGTGTAAGGATAGACGGTGACATGTCGTCCTGGTTTGAAGTCTGTTCTGGTGTCAGACAGGGCTGTGTGATGTTTGCCTGGCTGTTCGTGCTGTATTTGGGCAGTTGCCTCCAGAGATTGAAAGGTAATATAAGTGGTATGGGATGTGATGACACAGTGGTAAACTGCCTATTGTACGCTGACGATGCTGACACTAGTCACATGCATGAAAGACGATTGTGAAGTAAAAGGATTGAAAATGAATGTGAACAAAACTAAGGTTCTGGTGTTCGAAAGAGAAGCGGTACAAACGAAATGTGTGTTTTGTGTAAATGGAAAATGTCTAGAACAAGTGAATGAAATTGTGTATCTGGGGATTGCGTTTTCGAGGGATGGAAGATGTGAGTTGGATGTGGAGAGACTGGTAGCAGCTGGCAATAAAGTGAATGGTGCTCTGTCCGCATTAGTGGGTATTGTGAATATATCTAACACTGCTAAAATGGCCATCCACAACGCGGTGTTGGTGCCAACTTTGTTGTACGGTAGTGAGGCCTGGATATGCCCGAAATCGAGTGAAAGTATGTTAAATGCTGTGGAGATGCGGTCTCTCAGAAATATGTGCGGTGTCACGCTTGCGGACAGGATAAGCAATGATGAGATATGCAGTATGACAGGGTTGCACAACAGCGTTATTGTAAAAATGAAGAAAGGAATGCTTAGATGGTCCGGGCACTTGGAAAGAATGAGTGATGAAAGACTGACGAAGAAAATCTACAAAGCGAAAGTGAGTGGTAAAAGAAGCCAAGGAAGACGAAGGCTGACTTATGAAGATCAAATAGCCAGAGTGTTAGCAGACGGAAATGTCAAAAGCACTCGCATACCTAGGCGAAAATGTGTGAGGAGAATGATGAGATTTGAGGAAGCGAAAGAGGTGTGTAAGGACCGCGACTCCTGGCGCTCCGTCCTCTCTGACTACCCCGTTGGGGATACAGCGTGAAGATATGTTATATTATGTTGACATCCACTTTCTGCCATGACCACATATTAATTATAGTCCAGTAGAATTAGCTCAAAATAAGGCATGATTTTGAATTAATTGTGGTACTAATGATCTTTCGCACATAGATAATTATGTATGTATGATTACTTTAAATTCGCATTCGATTTGGAAGTGCGGAAAATGGTGAATATTGAGAAAATCTTTGATTTTTGAATAATTCCAAAACAAAAGTTGTGGTACTAGTTGCGAGAATGCCACGTGTTTGGAGAACCAGTACCTACCTACTCAAGCAATTTAGAGTGGTTGCGACATACGGAACTTTTGGTGAGCATTGGCATCACAGCCCACCAGAAGCTCAGCGTTATGTTTCCGAGCGTAAGCCGCTACACGCTATAGGTCTTCAGTTGGGTCTTCCTTTTCTCCAGGCAGATAGGCCGAGCATAAGATTACTCTAGCCCCATGCCACCCTTGGAGATTTACGAACGCTGCAACCAGATCGTCAGAACACAACTGGAACAGGTAAAAGATCAATTTTCTTATTGAAAATGATACAAGCTCTAGGCTTTTTACTACCAGTGTTATAAAGTATGATATCGGCGGCATTTAGACCTAGGATTTTTGCATTTACCATCCAAGGTTCTTGAATCAAGGCGAGACTTACTTTGTCCACAACAAGACAGCGCTCCACAACCGCTGATGCAGCAACGGCATGGTGGAGGTTAGCTTGGAGGATCCTCACCGATTCTCCTTGGGCGGTATGTCATAAGCCAGCAGAGGGCTTTGGGTTTGCGGGCTTTACTCTCCTTTTCTGTGGACGTGGTTGTCCACGAGAGGGAGGTAGCCCGGTCGCCGTAGCACCTCTGATACTAGCACCTGCCCCTCTACTATCGCACCCCCACCCCTCGGTACTGATCCAGAAGGCCTTTTACCCAGTTTGAGCTGGGGTTTAGGCTCTTCCCTAACCGGCCTCAAAGAGTCACTAGATGTGGAAGGTTGTGGGGTCTCCGATGCATCGATCGTCGACTTACTAATATCAGAGCCGCTCCTGACCTTAAAAACTATTTTCCTAAAGCCAAGGTTAGCCCTGTATTCCATGGCTTTGAGAGCCTCAGCAGAAGGGTCGTCAATAGAGAAGGTCACAAAGGACCCACTCTCCTCGCCCCTAACTGCTAGAGTTTTCCATAGCCGAGTATTCAGCCCCTCATTCTGTATCCGAAGCAGATTAAGAGCGTCATCTACAGACCGCACGTCACTGCTCAGTACAAAAGTCGAGGCGACAAAAGGCTTATGCAGTTCACTTTCTGATATCAGAAAGCTCAGCCTCAGGCCACGGTTTTATTTTTGGCACTTCATTCACCAACCGTTCTTGGCTGGACTGATTCTCACAGGTAATCAATATCCAGCCTGGCCTGTGCATGAAGCCTACAAATTTGGGTCCCGCTCCACTGTCCGAAATCTTTGCGATCTCTTGAATCAGTGTGCTTCGAACCATCTTCATTTGTTTCTCGTTCATAGGATTCGTGTTACGAACTCCACTCGCGAGGACCCAGCGATTTCTTTAAAACTGGGTTTCGGTTTTATGACAAGTTCCATTTTTGAGCCCTTGTTACTGTTATCCGCCTTTGGAGCCCTATATCATACCTTGGTCCACCTTTGGAGCCTTGGTAGCACTCTCCGAAGGGGATTCTTCCTCCGATCGAATTCGTTTGACCGCCTTCGATGGAGCAGTATTGAGCTGCGGCAGAATGGCGATACGCTTTACGCACAAAATTAGGGCCTCTTCGGCACCTACGTTTGCAGCTATTAGCCTTCTGAACCTTTTCCGCGCGGCTCCCGATAACTTCCTCTTACGAGGTTTGTTAGCGGTCTTTCATCGAAGCCCTGGTTCGTCACCAGTTGTGATCCGGAGTTACTAGCCACAGCCTGGCTCGTCCCAGCACTAGACGAAAGAGCACTGGTCGTTTGGGTGGCCATGGGCTCACCCTTCGTACCAGCGATTTGCGGTTGCTCTCCTTTAGATTTCTCTAAAGGAGAGGAAAGAAGTAGTTGCTCTATGTTATCATCAATTTCCATGAAAGTCCTATGAGCAGCTAGGGAAATAAGCGGTCACCTCCGGCAGAGCGCCGCATGCCGGAAGAAAGGCAAAAACTACTCTTCGAGATGCCCTGATATCGAAGAGATACCGTTAACGACTGAGCTCCCCCTCAGCCACGCATCCATCGGCACAGTACGAATGACACCTTGGATTGAGAATAATCTTTTCGCCCACTACTAGCAAGAGTCGAGTATTTACCAGAAAGTTACTAGCAGTGGCCCAGGGTGCATCGGCTAGAGGATTTACGTTCCAACAAGGTAAGATACCGTATTGGACTGAAAATTCCCATCGCACACGTGGAGGTAGATTATCGTTCGCACCCCGCCAGCAAAATTAGTGTAGTCAATATTATTGTTTATATCACATTAATAGGTCATATTCCAACTACTTTGTGACCGCAACCTCTGAAAACACTACCGAACGTAGTCTATTTTTTAATAAAAAGTATGCAAAATTACGTGTCTTGCGAGTGGAATGCGAGGGACATGAGGGCGGCGCGCGGGCGATACAGGGTCAGAAAATAGTGAATTATAGCATATGATAACTTTAATTTTATTATTTGAGAGAGACTCCTATTGCAGTAAAAATTTAGTTAAGATAGTATGTCAGTGTGTGATGAGTACCTACTGCTTAAATAAAAATTTTTTTTTTTTCGGAAAATTAATTTAATTTTCTTTTATTTTAAAATAAATTCTGCGTATCTCTATTTTACTTACTTTACAGGACAGTGATATAAAAAAAATGCGATTTATCGTACTAACTTAGCATATATAGTCTAAAGTTTTTACAGAGTTTAAAGAAGTATCATTTAAAATAACAATTACTTAACTCTTTTTATACTTACATGTATTTTAATTTTTGTTTACTTTTATTTTTATTTTATCTTTTCATACGTCGCCTTGTGATATGCTAAAATTATTAATAATTAATTTACGCGCAACAAGCAACGAGTCAGATTGAAATAAAATAAATTGAAACTGTCCATTTTAATCAAAGAAATGCACGCGATAATTTACACACATTACAATGATGCACACACGCAAAACTATGAGAATTTCATTCATACTCTTTTTCAAAATTTATTAGTAAAAAAATCGCTATAATTCGGCGAACTAATATCAATATAAGTATATGATATTAGTTCGTCCGAATTCTATCGATAACTGCATGCGAATTGATTGCGCAATAATGCTAAATCAAATAGCAAGTCGCAACTTGTTGTCGAGAATAATCCGCGTACTGTGCTGAACGTGGACAAAACATGACTGAACAGCACTGAATGGCGTTAGCATGCACATGATAAAAACACACTTGTCCTCTAATTTTATGCTTGTTTGGCGCGAAAGCTGAATAGACGAGAAAAGTTAAACGGATTCGTACGCATCTCCATTACTCCATACAAAACTGGTGTTTCCTATGGACAAAAGCTGAATTGAGCTGAATAAGTGTGTTTATTCCCTAACTGTTATATTTCACAAGGAAGATTTATATATTTAACATATTTATAGTTTTTGCATAATGTAGGTATGTAAAAAAGCCCTGTCCGATCCATGAAAGGTATAAGAGGTATCGAGATTCGATCCTATTGTTACTGTTGGACCTTATGTCCAAGCAGTAGGGTCGATTATTAAATGGTACTAAGCACAACTTTTGGTGGTCAAGTCTCTATGATCTAAATACGCATTGCTAGGTTTCAGGTCTCCTATCGATTGGTATAATCAAAATTAAGAAACAAGAACAAAGTTTTACTTCGAAAATCCCGGAGCGATGACGTGTCATGTACCTACTCATGCAAACTGACGGCGTTGAAAACAATGTCGTATTGTTCTTAGCGGGTTTCACTTTCTTTATTTCTATGCGTTTCTTTTCTTTATTACTAGCATTCGGGGTTGTTCTAGAAGTTTCTACTCTCGTTTTATTGGACTATAAATAGACCTATATGTCCGCCAGTGAGTCAGTTTTTTCAATTATCCATTGAAGTGAGTTAAGACGATACCAAGGTGAATTACGAAGACTACCTATTACTATTCTGGATAGAAGACCGCTGTGATTAGGGAACGTTGTTCGTGAGTGAAACGTATACTTTCGGTGACTATTACGTGAGTACCTACCTCGAAGGGCGACTACGAAGACTAGGAACCGCTATAATCAAGTTTGCATGTTCTCGACATCTGTCTGTACGAACGAAAATAAACTCTTTGCACTTTTAACCGGCGTTTGATTACTCACAGCTCGTAACTATTTAATGCACCTAATTCTTTTCCGATAATAATTAAAAAATACTCCGACGCGACGATTGGATATTGTTACGAGCTGTGGGTTTGTATTGTAACAAGATGCCGGTTAAGGGTGCAAAGAGTTTATTTACGTTCGTAAAAACAGATGTCAAGAACACGCGAAATTAATTGCGGCGGTTCCTAGTCTTCGTAGTCGCCCTTCGAAGTAGATACTCAGGTAATAGTCACCGAAGGTACACGCTTCACTCACGAACAACGCTCTCAAATCGCAAAAGTCTTCTATCCAAAACCGTCGCAGTATTCTTCATAATTCGCCTCGATATCGTCTTCATATATCGCTTCGATCGGTAGTTGAAAAATTGACTCAGAGGCGGATACGCAGCTCTATTTAAAGTCTGATAAAACGAGTGGAAACTTCTAGAGCAAACCTGAATGCTAGTAATAATAACGCTTAGAAATAAAGAGGGTGGAAACTTCTAATTAATTACGCTCGCTAACGATAATTCGACATTGTTCTTGATGCTGCCTGTTTATATGAGTAGGTATATTACACGTCACAACTTAGTTCTTGTTTGTTAGTTTTGCTTATACCATTCGATAGTAAACCTTAAACCTAACAATGCGTTTTCAGGTCATAACTGCAAAGCCTAAGTCTCGAGATATAAGCACTAAAAATTATGTCTAGCACTATTCAAAAATCAACCTTATTCCTTGGACATAAGGTCTAACCGTAACAATATGTTACTACTACTATTTATTATACAATTTATCATAAACTTTAACACATAAAGAACCTACGTATTATTTTTTTAATTTTTGATGTTTTTTTGTCGGGGGTTTTATTAAATTTTAATATATGTTATATTTCATGCTTTTTAAACACGTTGCAATCGTCACACTGTCCCCACATTCACACAAACAGTCGGTATGATTTACGAAATTGCGACATTACTTGTGTTTTCCTAATATTCTTTCCTGCTTCATCATCACACCCTGATCACCATCTATCTGTAACTTATTCATAGAGACCATTCCAATGATCCCAAACACGATACACTGTTGTAAGTTGCAGAGAAGTTGAATATTCTGCTGATTCCAGATGATGCTGCAGCATCAGGTCAAGGTTACCTTGTTATTGTAATATTATTGAAATCACAGGATACTAAATTTCGAATCGATCGGGCCAGTAGAAATGGCCCCTCATCAACTAGAAAAGAGTTGATGATCTTCGAACGACTGAACAGATTTTCTTGAATCATAATTCATAACTAAGAACATTCTCGATCAAGTTACCTCAAACAAAAAAAACTCTCTACGATGCCACATACACACAGATACACACGTTATACTTATAACACCCGTCTTTTTGCGTCGAAGTTAATAAAATAAAACATATTATAGCAGCAAATCACTATTGTCATTTTTTATGTGAAGGCGGTTTCGGCTATTCTCGTGAGTTCTTGTTTCTTAAAATTTTTTTGTCATTAGTTTTGTATATACATTTACATATCTTCACGCTGTATCCCAAAGGGTTAGTCAGAGAGGACGGAGCCCCAAGCGTCGCGGTCCTTACATACTTCTTTCGTTTCCTCAAATCTCATCATTTGCCTTACACATTTTCGCCTACGTATGTAAGTGATTTTGACATTTCCGTCGACTAACACTTACTTATTTGTAAACTGTTATTCCTTTTTTCTATTGTTAGTATTTCTGTCACGTTTATTTCGTCTTTTTTTGACATTACGAAAGAGTACATCATTTTGATAGAGTACACCTTCAACTTTGTATTTATAGTATAATTGCAATTGCAATTGCAATTAACGAAACAATTAACAATTAATTAATTGTAATTGTAAGATTTCACAATTACAATTAATTAATTGTAGTTGTAAGCTTTCACAAATACAATTAATAAATTGTAATTGTCAAAAACCGCAATTACTATTATTTATTTTAATTGTAATTCACAATTACAATTTTAATTGTTAATTGTTTCTACAATTTTAATTGTTAATTGTTTCTACAATTACATTTTGCCCAACACTGAATATTAGACATCTTTGTTTCTATAATAAATACAATGACTTGACAATCGCACGGTAACATAATAGCATAAGAATAATCTACTATTTTAAATACTTCCAAATAAACATAGCACCTAGTAGCCTTAATTCATGTAATGTGTAAACAAGCACAAATACTCGTAAAGCCCTCAGACTACTAATATTAGCCCAGTCATATTATAGACACAAAGATGTCTAATATTGATACGTCACTATATATGTTACTAGGTAACTAACTAGGAAACAATTTATTAATGACGAAGTTGTCGAATAGATGCTGTCATAGATTCTAACTATAATAACTGACTTAGTTTCACATGAGATCTTACTACTTTTTACGGTGGAAGGAAGTAAGAGCGAGATAGCGCTATTGTGTTGTCTGGGCAAAACCTGCTTAAGACGTTTTCATTTTATGTATAATAATTAATAAGTTTAATTCATTAAATTCGATTTTAAATGTACTATATTTTGCAGTCCAATATTAAACTCGCATCAATTTCTTAATACTTATTATTAAAGTACTTACCTATTGCACAAGTGCTTTAAATGTGAAATGAAGTAATATGCGCTACATTGTTCATTGCATTGAGCGTCGAATTGAAAGTGAGCTAGGTGTTGCCGTGTGGATGTGGTTCCCGAGACTTAGTTGGGTGGCGACATGGCGATTGTTTCGAACATTCATCTAGTAATACATCAATCGGCGCGAGCGAATCGCATCCCGCGTCCCGCGCGGGATTCACCTCAGTTTGAGTGGAGCTTGAGGCGATCGTGAATCGTAACGAAGCAATCACCTTAAACTTCTAGAATTTTTCGATTTCAGTCATTAAATTATACTTTCATTTTGATGAATAGCGGTCAACAGTTAACTTGCCTTTTATATGTATATATTTTTAACACTAATTCTAAACATTTAGTACTATGTAGCTCTTACATAAGCCATTAATTATCATAGAAATAGTATTTATATACATGGTGTATTTGGTGTGAATTTTTATTAATCATTTTTAACCCCTGACGCCAAAGAAGGGGGTTATAAGTTTGACGTGTCTGTGTGTCTGTGGCATCGTAGCTCCTAAACGAATGGACCAATTATGATGCGGTTTTTTTTGTTTGAAAGCAGATTTTCTAGCGGTAAGTTTTATCAAAATCGGTTCAGCCATTTGAAGAATATCAGTTCTTTTTTAGTTTGTAAAGGGACGCGAGCATCTTCTATTAGTCTAATCGATGCGCAATTTAGTATACTGTCACTTTAAGTAAATAAAGTAATAAAAATAGAATACAAATAAAAAGTATGTATGAAATTTAAATACGAGTAAACTTAGCGATCCCCTGACGTGACGACTCTTGGATATATTACTACTACTATTCATATTGAAACTTATCACAAATTTAAAGGGCTATGAGATACATATTATTTTTTTAGTTTTTGGAGGTCTTTTTTGAGTTGGGGGCTTATTAAATTTTAAATTTAAATTTTATCATACATAGACCTACCCTTACAGGCTTATGATAGTTCATCATCCATTTAACACCTTTGCATCTGTACAGCTTGTGTTCAGCACTGTTTCACCTACAAATGAAAGTATTATTTAAAGATTGATACTGTAATGTAAAACGGACGGTCATGTTTATTAATTTCTAGAATTATCCTTAACTGAAATAACATTAATTTTCATACATACATAACTGCTTTAGTTAAGGCTCTTTGGACCGGTAAAGTACGAGGATATGGGATTTTGCTGAGTTTTGGGTAGAGTTTTTGGGTTAACTAAGTAAATTATACAAAAACTGCAAGTTGAAATAAGTAGGCCATTCTTTCATCTATAATCGTATGGATTTAAATTTTTAAAATTCATAGTAGAACATACTGACATTTTTTTTTTCTCAAAGAAGATTTTTCGCATTTACGCAGTACGCGAATTTATTGATTTTCAAGGAGTCCGCAAGGGCTTTTTAATCAAATTACACACAAAATTTAAGTTGAAATATATAGTTCGTTCTTTCGATTACAATCTGATAAGAAATTTTTTCTAAAATTAATAGAAAAACATAGTGAAATAAATTTTTTTCTCTGAGATGAATCACTAAAGAACAAGAAATTACTAACTTTTGAGTGTTATGTTCGGGCTTAATAAGCAAAGTATACACAAACTAAAAATTACAGTAAATAGATCATTCTTCCGTCTATAGCCAGATATGTAGGAAGTTTTAAAATTCATAGCAAAACATAATGAAATTAATTTTTTTTTCTGACAAGAATCGCTACAGTACGATAATTTGATGATTTTTGGGTACTACTTACGGGCTAACTAAGTAAATTGCACCCAATCTGTAAGTCAAAATAAATTGTTCAGTCTTTTGTCTACAATCGTATGGATTTCAAATATTGAATATGATAGCGGAACATACGAATTTATTTTTTTTCTGAGAAGTATCGCCCGGTCATGGTAATTTTACTCGTAACTTTGGAGGACAAGCCAGCTATAATGAAAGAACAGAAAAGTTTTCTATTATCACTAATAATAAGTTTATTGTTATAACAACCATAAAAAAAAAATATATTTTTCACATTTGATAACAAAAGTAAAAAAAACAGGATTCATTGACTCGAATACTTTATGCAAAAGTTGATATCACCGATGTGGCGCTTCAGTCGGGCTACGAGCCCTGTAGAAAGTGGATGTGTACACCAATTTTATTCATAAAAAGTGTTGCCAGTGAAAAAAATAAATGTAATATCGATATATTACTTCATGTGTCCAAAATTTTAATAATCGGTTAGTATTCAATTTAAGTATGACATAATGTAACTCATTTACTGTAATATAACGTAAATTGTCATAATTATGTCATTTAGAAAGAAAACGAATGCCTAAAAGTATATTAAAGTTAATGTAATGGCAATATGCCAATTTTATGTCAGTAAGTGTCAGTAAGTACCTAGTTATAATTATATCTATAATTTATATTTTTACCAAATTTTTGGCGGGATTTTATGGGAGCGGTTGGGCGTTTATTTTAATTATTTGCAAATTGTTTACTAGTAAATATCGTGATGTAAAATTGATATAGTTTTGCGTCCCAAGTATCTACGCTGTTATGCATTATGCGAAATTGTTGAAATAAGTGCTTATTCTGTAGTGTGATGTTGAAATTTTTTTAGTGGTTTAGTCGGCTAAAGTCGATCCTACTATAAAGACTGCTTCGATATATTTGTCGCCAGAGAATGTAATAAACATTAAAATGTATTATGTCGACATTTGATATTTTAAGAAGAATATTTCATTTCATACTAAAGACGTCGGCTGTTATATGCATAGATTCCTTTGCCTTCCCTCTCAAGGCATAATTGTACAAAAAATATTTATATTTTTACCGCGCTTTCAAAATTTTTCTATCAATTTTGCAAATTTCTCAACTGCAAATACATAGTTATCATAATTTTTTCACTAATCGCTATTTATCATTAATTATACATATAAAAAATCTCTATTTATGTTCAATTATTCTTCTGTAAAGATATGTATTCGTAAAAGTGATTGTTTAAAAACAATAACTTTGTATATTTCAGATGGAGAAAGTAAGGCAATTTAACAAAATTACCAAAAAGAGGCGTTTGCATTTACAAATCTGTATAGAAAATACACGCAATACAACACGAAAACACCATTCAGAAAGGTAGGTAATTATTATGTTACAGAAAAAAAAGTATGCTAGTTACTAGTTAGGTATGAAACTGTTATAGTAAGTTTAAACCCATTGAACGTTTATAATTTATACTTGCCTATTTGAACTAACGAGAGCATCGATTATAACTTGTATAACATAATGATATTTAATTAATATTCATTTCAGACATTTCTCATAAGTCACAATTTAAACTTTAATTAATAGGTCCTAATGCATTAATGGTATTTTAGTGATTTTGTAGATGTCTCAGATCACCACTTATGTTACCACTGATTTATACTTATACCATTTGTGTGACCCCAAAATAAGCATACTTCATACTATGATAATGCACTCAGGCTACAAACTGGTAACTGGTAGTCTGGATGTTACTAGATACTCTTCCAGTAAGTAGACTCACAGTTTAACTCGTTTCATGAACATAATTAACCTGAGCAGGACATTGAAAGAACAAATTAAGTGATCAGACTGGGAATCAAATAACTCGGATCCTAGGACCTCGGAATGAACACAGCTTTATATTCATGTATATGTATATTACATTAAGAACCATAAAAAACGCATAAGGCCTATTTATAGAAAAACTAATACATCCGAGAATCTGGTAGTAACCTAGTATCAGTAACAAATAATTATAACGTAAAGCTGTTGTTCTATGAAATTTCTATGTAGGTACTTCATTAAAAATCACATTTATGACTTTATAAGTAAAGTTAACTGTCCCTAATTTATAATATGTAAACTAGGTGCCTAAATGAGAATTTATCAGAAATTGTATGCGAAGAGGACATAAAGTATAGTTTTAAATTTAAAAAATAGTAATCAAATCAATTCAATTTTTAAAAAATTGACAAATTTATATTATGTAAGTGAAAATTGTAATAAATATATTAATTTTATGTAACAATAACAAATAATTATAATGAAAAACTTGTTCCATGAGATATTTCTATGGAGGTATTTAATTAACAAATCACATTTGTTACAAATGAAATTAACTATTCCTAATTTATAATTTGTAAAGTACTTAAGTGAGAATTTATAAGATATTGTATGCGGAGAGGATATAAAGTATAAAGTTTTAAATTATAAAAATAGTTAATTATTATTAATGATTCAATTTTTAATAAATTGTTAAATTCATGTTATGTAAGTGAAAATTGTAATAAAGCCCATATATTAATTTTATGTATTGCAGTTCTATCAACCAGCATCTAACAAGTGGAATTGATCATTTCGAGTGCAACAGATTGAGACTGTATCTACAGTAAGTACTTACTACTTTATGTAATGTGTAGGATTTTGAAAATTTAGTACCTATGCCTACCCTAATATGATACTTACCTATATGACAGTATTTGCCTAATACTTACCTAATGTTTTTAATATTACAATAATGGGTTTTTTTAACAAAAATATTGTAATTAGTTTGCAATGTAAAGAAATGTAGTCTATTCGAGGACGATGTAACCCAGTCTATTACATGAGTAATGGTAACCATTGTCCACTGTTACTATTACTACATGATATGTGAAAGAAGTAATAAAAAATAATTATGTTTACATAGACATGTTATCTGTAGTAAATACAATTAATATGAATAAATATATTATATAGTTGGTATGTATAAAAGAGCAATAAATAATGTGAAATTGCTTGCTTGTTTGAAGCCAATTGGCAGCAACTCATTTAGTCAATCACCAGCAAATGACATAACACGTCTGATTCGTAAAGTAAACATTTCAAAATCTTATGAAATTTTAAATAAAACATATTTATAATTTAATTGCTTATTTTAGTTATGATGTGCAGTGTTTGTCGCCCAGTAATTAGGTAGTAATTAGGACATTACTATTATTTATATAATAGTAATGTCCTAATTACTGGGCTGGATGATACTAGATAATTAATAGTTTTTCTGGCCAGTATTTAGGATTAAACACTTTTAGTAGCTAGTGCCCTTGAAAAAAACTGGACATGAAAAGTGGTATGTTACATTCGCAAATGAATTGATCTCGGATTTCATTCACTTCAATGATGATATTCACTGCTAGTTGGCAACATTTGCATTGCAATTTCGATATGAGATTATAGATACGTTCCGTAAAAAAATTCATAATTATTTCTTCCAATTGGAAAAAACATATAACGTTTGATTTTAAATGACGGTCACAGTCACACTTGACTAAAAAGTAACAATTGAACTATGAAGTCAGCATTATTCTTGTGTACAAAAAAGTTATGATTGAAACTCATTTGAACTAGATTTATCTATACCATTCCAATGTTCCAAATAAAATTACCATATTTAGTAAGTGATGTAGGGTGACAACCGTACAATGATGAATAATGGAAACTTTCTCTAATGTTATTACTGAAAGCAATAAATACTAATTTGTGTGGTTTTCCATATGGTAGTTACGGGAAAAATTTCTAAGCTTGTTTCTTATTATTACAACTAATGTAAATTCTTTCTTAATGATCCGTTTCGAATCCATAACTTATTCAGAAATATATTTTATAGTAATAACAAATAGAATTGGCATTTCCATTACATTAATCCGTCTATTAATGAAATAATGTGAGCGCATCTTTCATAAGTATTTAACTGTTAGTATCCATAACAGAACTTTTATTTCGAGTTATTTCGAATAGTCAGATATATTTGTTTTTTAATTTCAGAGTTTGCCAGTAAGCAAAAACAAATGCTTGTTAAAAGGCAAAAAGAATTGTAGACAGATTATTTTTTTCAACAAATTCAGGAAATTGCAGATCATGAATCTCTTCATGACTGTAAGTTTTCTTATTTAAATATTAATAGAGAAGTTAAATTTGGTCTTTACTCAAAATTTTATGTTAATTGTAAATTGTGCAACAAAGAGTTTAATTTGGAGACGTCTCGTAATTTAAAAGAAAAAGCGACTATTAACCATGAAGCAGTAGCTGGAATAATTTCTATTGGATGTGGTTTCTCTCATTTAAGATATTTTCTGGCAACCTTGGACATCCCATTTTTCACTGTGAAATTATATCGTTCTCACCATGACACTATGTGCACCTGGTGGGAACAGACAACTGCACACAGCATGGCTCAAGCTGCTCGTGAGGAAGCTGAGTACGAGCACCGAAATTAATTGGCAATGTCAATGAAAAGGGAATTGGACAAATAGAAGACAGCATAAATTCAGGCCGGAGGAATGGGATCTGCGTGTCATGAAGCGTTACTATCAATAACGCTGTAATGTTATTAAAAAGGTATTCGTAATTTATAATGCGTAACTTTTATCATTTATTTTTGCTTTTATCTTCCCTAAAATTTTTACAATGTTCATTCCGTTAAATGATTATAATGTTCATTAGTATTGGTTTTTATTTTATAATAAACTTTTATGATTTTCTGATCTTCCTTTATACCATGTATTTCCAGCATATAGCAGACACCAGACTCCCCCGATGACAATTTGGTGGTGGTTTGAATGATATGTACATTGTATTAATAGAGAGTAAATGTTATAAATAAATGAATATTATCTCTTCATACTATGTTTTATCTCATAGTAATATGTAGTATAGAATAAGTAAAGAGACAAATGGAAGAAGGAGTACCTTCATGCCAGGGGATTATAATGTTCGTTATTACATCTTTTTATTTTATATTATATTAACTTTTATCTTTTATAATTTTTGATCTTCCTTTATTTCTTCCAGTATATTGTGTCCCTTCATACTATGTTTCATCTTCTACTAGCATGTAGGAACTAGTGAAGAGAAGAAGAGGGCAGAGGGAAGAATGAAGAGGGAGTACATAAAAGTCAGAGGAGAGGAAGAGGATATGAGGGTCATGAAGCATTATCATCAATAACGCTTGTTATTATATATATCATCAATACTTATGAATAATGGCAAACGGTATTATTATTATATAATGTATTAACTTTTATCTTTAATGATTTTTAAATCTTTCTTTATATTTTTCCACCATATTATGTCCCTTCACTCTGTTTTTATCTTCTTAATACACAGTTTTGGAGAAGAGGTGATGTATTTAGTCTCTTCAGAAGAGAGAAAGAAAATCGGTGGGTCATGAAATCTTGGTAATGAACGGGTCATTAGCAAGACTAATAATGTTAAACTGTGTAAATACTTGTATAATAAGATGTTAATCGATGTTAGTATTATATATCAACTTCATCTCTTATTGTTTCCTATATTTTTAATCCCAACCCAAAAAGAGGGGTGTTATAAGTTTGAAGTGTGTCTGTTTGTGGCATCGTAGGGCCTAAGAGGATGAACCAATTTTGATTTAATTTTTTTTGTTTGAAAGGTGACGTGATCGAGTGTTCTTGGCTATGATTTAAGAAAATCTGTTCAGCCGTTTAAAGAATATTAGTTCTTTTTTAGTTTTTGAAGAGACGCGAGCATCTTCTACTAGTCTGTTCGATACGAAATTTAGTATCTTATGACTTCAATAATGTCACAATGACATGGTAAACTTGACCTGATGCTGCAGCATCGTCTGAAGTCAGCAGGATACCCAACTCGTCGCCACTTATAGTAGAGATATCATGTTTAAGCTCATTGAAATGGTCTCTATGAATAGGGTATAGATAGATAGATGGTGATCAGGGTCTGATGATAGATCACACAACTATTGTCAGAATATTCAGATTTTGGCGAGGCACGATCCCATGTCGCAATTTCGTGTATCGTCCCGGGAAGTATTTGCGTGAATGTAGATCGTAGTAATAGTGTAGATTGTAGTGTTTAAAAATCATGAAATAAAACAAATTTAAAATTTAAAAACCCCTGATTCAATAAAGAAACTCCAAAAAGTAAAATAATAATATGTACCTCGTGGGCCTTATAATTTGTGATAAGTTTCGATATAAATAGTAGTAGTAATATATCGAAGCGTTGTCGCGTCGGAGGACCACTAAATAAATAAAGTAAAAACAATACAGCTAAAAACGATAAAACTAGGTATAAAATTTAAATACAAGTAAACTTAGCAGTCCTCAGACTTGAAGACGCTTGGACATATTACTACTTCTATTTATATCGAAACTTATCATAAACCTAAAGGGCATTGAGGTACATATTATTTTCTTACTTTTTAAAGGTTTATTTTTGTCGGGAGTTTTTATGTTTTTGATTTTCTTGTCCTTCATACAGTATAGTGAGTTGCAAAGGACAGATACATTATAGACTAAATAGGAGTGGAAATAACTTGTAACTCTTCGATATTATCAATACTTTATTTTGTTTTGTTAAGTTTATTGTTTTTGATATAGACAGAGTGAAGAGACGAAAAATGGAAGTAGAATTATCTTCGATTACAGTGAAGAGGTCCTGCAAGATGCGAAACGCCCCTAACAGTAGAAACTTGGAATAAAATACAGCAGAATCCGTAATGAGTAAAATAATAATGGACACCCTACTATTATTAATGTATAGTTTTGTCAAAAGTGTACTAAGTTTTAACAAAATATTTTAAATAAAAACTAAGTTATAAACGTTATATTATTTGCGTTACATGTAATTATATATATAAGTGCAGTTTCCTCTTTACTTGTACATACAATTGTCATACATACTTTCCTGTATTTATTACCTAAATTTTAAAAAATATAAGAAACCGATTATAATCTAGTATTTTTTTCTCAAATTAAATTAATAGTTATAGATCCGACTGAGGTTGACCTTCCCTAATCGAGTTTCCCAATAAAATAAATATTTTTTACAATATAATGTATAATAAACAAAACGAGCTAGGGTTGCCACCCCACATCCCTGCATTTTGAATTAAAAATTATTTAATTAATTTTTTTCAATAATTATTGTTATGCAGTTTCTAACGAGTAAAAGATGTAAATAAAATTCCAAAGTAGGGTTGCAAACAAAGATAACCCTATACCATCGTGTTCCTAATATTATTATCTACATTTTCACATATAATTTTCATATGTAAGGAAACTATGAGAGTAAATTACTAATACACACTTAGCTATTTACACTTATCAACCTTTAATTATTGCTTAGAAAACGGTAAGCAACCCTACTTTGGCGTTTTATTTACATCTTTTACTCGTTAGAAACTGCATAACAATAATTATTGAAAAAAATTTATTAAACAATTTTTAATTCAAAATAGCTATGCAGGGATGTGGGGTGGCAACCCTAGCACGTTTTGTTTAATTATACATTATATTGTATAAAATATTTATTTTATTAGGAAACTCGATTAGGGAAGGTCAACCTCAGTCGGATCTTGGACTAATTTAATAATGATTACAGAATTAGAAATTACCCGTATAAGTGACCTTCTTTTTTTACTAGGAAGTCTGATTTTAACTAGCTGCAAGTGTATACAGTTGAAATCAACCTTGGTGCACGTCTGGTTCAAGTTTAAATTACTAGCTAGCTTACATAGATCTGCATGGATGGATGACCGAAGCCTCACTCCGTTCGCTCGCGACCCCAAAGGCCGGCCTCTTGTCTTTAGAATACCGTAGCCAAATTCTCTGGCCCAAGCCACAGGGTAGGTGTTCTTGTTATTGCCGCTGACTCCAAAACCATACTCTTACTCATACTAATAGAAACCTTGGTATTCACCAATATACCTACATGTCAATACCAAATAAGCCGAAGTCAAAATGGTCCGTAGGTACTAGACGGCGAATTGTTAACTCCACGGTATCATTAGGCTGTTGGTTATCATCCATTACCAAAGAATTTGTCGAAATCAGTAGAATGAGTTGGATTTCAATGGGTTTATTATGAGTCGTCTGACTAGGAGTACTTGGGTTTCGTTATCTACTGCATCACACTCAGATCTCTGAATCACATCATCAAGTACAGTACAGTACGTAGAATATAATATAAGTATATCCTTGCGCATCATCTGATCCTGGCCCTAGTCTCGTGACAGCAAACAGGTCAAAAAATCTTTACGATATAAGTAGGTGTAACGCATTATTTTTTATTTTATTATATACAAATGAACACCTAATATAATATATGAGAATATGTGTAATATTTTTCAAACTACGTTTAATATGTTTATTTCTAAACTAAATACGATTTCATCTCATAAATATTTCTGAACGTAATGCTTACGAAACATTCAATAGTATTATAACTTTATTTGCATGTGTGGCCTACGGGAATCGCGCGTGTGTGAGTGTGGGAGAAATCTGTGAAATTAGGTACTATGAACACGTTCGATAAGCAAACGCCATCTAGCGTACGAATGTTTCCCCTAAAAGGAGAGCCACAAGGCCTTAAGTCATTATTATTCTGATATAGTTATATAAATTGTTATAGGTGGCAGAATGGAAGAAGTTCACATTGATAAAATCACATCCAGAATTAAGAAACTTTGCTACGGATTGAATATGGACTTTGTTGATCCAGTAAGTTTATATTAATTAATGTTTTCACATTTGTATTGTCATTTTAATTATATGTAACAAGTTTTTACCAATTATTGTTAACGTGGATTTCAGAGAAAATATCATCAAGGACACACATATACTAATAAATACTGTAATAATCACGTTATTTTTTAGTTCAAATTATGTAGGTATATTATAATAGGTCTTTACCTAGGAAGTTGCCGTTCTACAATACGAGTTATTTGAAATGTAATTTGTGTATGGCTGGCAATAAATTCTGAATTCAAATGAATTTTATTTTAAAAATATGGAATTTTATTTCGAAATTCAGTCATTTGTTTATTGATTATTGTTTTTTTCACTACATTTGTATCTTTTTCATCAATATGGACACGATAAAAATACGAGTAATTACGGAATACGAGTTGCGTCGCGGTAGTAATGCGGCACAAACGGCTCACAACATTAACGACGTGTACGGAGTGAACATTACAAACGAACGCATGACCCGTTATTGGTTTGCACCCTTCCGACATGGAAATTTTTGATCTGAAAAATGAATGTTTTCGGGCGACCACGTCGCCCGAAAACGACGACTTGGCGGCGGCGACGTATTAAAGGCGATAGTGGAAGCTGACGATACTCAATCTACTGCTGAGTTAGCAGCAGCTTTCGATGTTAGCATCAAAACAATATTGGTCCATTTGCGTCAAATTGGCAAGGTAAAAAAAGCTTGATAATTGGATGCCACATGCAATAAACTATCGCCAGCCGGACGAACGCCTTACGTTGCTTAATAGACACAGAAACGAAGGGATTTTGAACTTGCGATGAAAAATGGATTCTTTTTTGACAATCGTAAGCGGTCATGTTGGTTAGACCCTGGTTCAGCACCTGGGCAATGTCCCGAACGAAAACGTACCCCTAGAAAAGTGACGGTTATTGTTTGGTGGTCTAGTGCCGGTGTAATTCATCACAACTTCTTACTAAATGACACGAGCATTACTGCGGATGTGTACTGTGAGGAACTGGACACAATGATGGAGAAACTCGCAAATCTCCGGCCAGCCTTGGTTAATCGCTCGTCCCTGCTGCTCCTGCACGACAATGCTCTACCTCACACGGCGGCACAACAGACATTCTCTACTCCTATACTAAGCTACAAGAGCTAGGGTTGCAAGTTTTGCGTCATCCACTGTACTCACCAGACCTTGCGCTGACAAATTTCTACTTTTTCCAAAATTAGTACAATTTCTTGGTAGGAAAAAAGTTATATACCCGAGAGGCAGTACAAAATGCCTTTGAAGAATTTGTTGCTTCCCGTACACCTGACTTCTTCAAGAAGGGCATTGAAAAATTACCACTGCGCTGGCAGAGATGCATCGATGTCAACACATAACAATTTAAAATTTGTTACTCGCACTGAAAATGCATGTATGTGCATGATATGTGTTACGTGGCATTGTTGTCATTTCTATCAACAACAACAATAACATAACCCAGTCTCTCGACCCGGGGTTTGATTACCTGTATTTCTTGTTCCTCCTGCATTACTAAAAAGAAACTTATCAAATAACAGCCCCATAGCCCCTACCATTTTCCATCCAATAAGAGACGATTTTTGAGAAACGAATTTTTAGTAGATGTCTACGTAACATAAGAGACATCTTCCTAATTTCAAGGCCATAGAAGTCATAGTTCAAAAACAGGCATTTTTCTCTGTACCACCCCCGCTATCCTTTTTGGGTTGATTTTCGCAATTTGTTCTTAGCGAATCGCTTTTCTACTATACATATCTTTATATATTTAAAATAATATCCTATTGTATATGAGGTTGCCGTTTTATATAGAAAAAAAACAGTTACAATTTTTTTGAATGTATTAATCGATGAATCGAATATATTTAATCAATCGGAAGTATTGGCCATTGTTTTCGATGCACTTTTGCCATTTTAATGGAAGTTTATTGATATCTCTGCTACAGAAATTCTGGGTATGGGAATCGATAAACTCTAAAGATGTTGTTCACTGCCTCAATCAGATTTTAAATTTTCTTTGTAATAAGTTATCTAAATTCCGAAAAAAATGGAAATCAGTTGGAGTAATGTCTGGTGAATATGGTAGGTGAAAGAGATTTTTCCATCGTAACTCCTGTAGTTATGATCTAAACCATGACAGTCCGTTGTGCAGTATATGGACGAGCGTTGTCATGAAGAAAGAGTGGACTAGAATAATTGACAAGTCTCGGTTGTTTGCCAGAGAGCTTGTCCACCATCATTTGCAACTGTTCATAGTACACCTCTGCAGTAATCGTTGTGCCAGTTCTCATGAAGCTATAATGAACAATGCCGGTACAGGTCAACCATACATCATTTGCAATTCTTCACAGTACGCCTCTGCAAGTAACGTTGTGCCTGATGTCAAGAAGCTGTAATGAACAATGCCGCTTCAGGTCCACCGTACAAGTCACAAGCAGCTTTTGACTCAATATGCCTAGGGACATGGTTTGGCTGCCTCTCCTATGTCCAACCAATGCGACGTATGTTTTCGATTGCTGTTATACGAGATCTATTTTTCATCACAAGTAACAATCTGATTCATAATTCACTCATTTGCGTGCCTAGTTAACATCTCAAGGCAAACTTCGACAGGTTCGATTTTATCTGTCGATCAATGAGGTTCATACAGTAGTGCACACTTTCAGAGGTTTTTATCTTTCCAATTTGACGTAAATAAATCAGTATTGTTTTACCAATTACGTTGAAAGCTGCTCCTAATTCCGACGTGGTTTGAGATGAAGCTGCTTCCACTATGGCTTTCAATTTGCCGTTATTGATTTTCGTCTCTGGTCGACAAGGGAACTCATTGTTGATATTAAAATTTCCAGAAAAGAAGTGATCAAACAAAAAGCGCACCGTGCGTTGACTCGCGGTACCTGGTTTATACATGTGGTTGGTATTGCAAGCCGTCTCTACATGATTGCCTTCAAACTATCGGCCAACTGCTAGATCAGTATGACGCTTTTTCATGCGCGCACATTTGACAATTGTTTATTCGGCCGACTTGACCAATAGTTCATTTTGCTCCCAATGTTACAAACTATATAGACTTGTAGACCTTTTTTATACAATTGTTGTTATATATTTTGTACATTTTATTTTTATCTAAAAATATATTTATAATTTATTTATTATTATAAGTATTAAATGTATGTTAAATATTTTATATTATACATTTCATTTGTTATGATATCCTCCTTCGCTGTCTTAGGTCCAATTAATTTGACAATATTATTGAAGCTGGATATGCTCATTCGATAAAGGCGAAAATTTTTTTGGTGATCTGGTGATTTGCAGTGCAGTGCATCGTATAAAATTTTCAATTCAATAATCTGTCACTGCCGATGTGATTCACCCAGTACTCTCATTTTCACTTCTCGGGCCTTCTCTGTTTTATAAATGCAATAATAATATTTCTGGAAAATTTCGTAATAACTTTTATTACGCCCCCTAACTAGCAAATCGTTCCAGAGCAAGTCTACCTACCGACTGTTTGGCTGGTCTGCGAACTCACCAGCAACCCAACTGTTAAATTGGTGGTGTGCGTTAGTACCTCAATCGGGTCAAACTGTCGGCCAATAGTTTAGTCTGCAGTCTGCGAGGACTCCTACTGAAACATCGATAACGTGGTCGATGGCCATAACAAACAAAAATCGAACGGCAGAAAAATAAATGAACTAATTTTTTAAAAGAAATGTCATAGTTATATTATTATAAAATTAATTTGAATTTGGATTTCTAAGTAGAATAAAAGATATCTATCTTCACGTTAGCAAGTATTAAAATCGGAATTTCATAGGTAAGATACTCCACAAGACTGCAGAATAAACTATCGGCCAAGAGTTTGTTTGATCCGATGGGACTACTAGCGCGCACATAGTCCATTGACAAAACTGTTTTAAAACGCACTTCTTTCTTTTCTATAGTTGGACAGTATTTCTCTATTTTTCGTCGAAGCAGCTTCTAACATTAATACGCAAGTTCGCTTGTGCACGTAATAATGCTGTCAATTCTGGGATAGTTCTACTAAGTATCAGTTGGATACGCTAGACTCCGTAGATCGCCAACCCAGGAAGTTTACTTTAACCGGTTTATATTATGTATTTAGAATTTTATCCAGACAAGTCTAGAACACCGTCGTGCTATCGTCAGCTTTACAGTGTTTTGTAGAGTATATTTCGTTTCACTCAGTGTTCGTCCGATTACATGACCTTTCCATTGTACGAAGCAATTTGCTTCCTCTTTTACAATTTATATAGCTAAGATTTAAGGTTTAGAACGCCCTTCTGCTAACTTGTATACTCTCTGGATGAGCACGATTGACTTTTGGTTTCATCATAGCTTTCCATCATGCGTAATTGTGACCAAACGCATGCCCATTTATGTTTAAAAAATCTGGAACCAAGGCCGCTGAGATGCTCCGCTACCTACAACGTGTTGACGACAGGGTTTCACCTTACGAGGTAAACTACACTGATCGCAGCGATTAATGTTGCCCACGTATTCAGAGGTATTCAGCCTTGCCTCGCGCTGTTCCCTTTGCGTCGCCGCGCCGTCAAAAAGCTGGTGCACCGGGTGGGCATAGTTCATTTTGAAATCAAACAATCGAATACATAAAACCAAAAAAGAAGAAAATTTTTCTTCGTAGCATGACAGCGTGCGAATTATCCTGTGTATATTCGTATTAAATATAATTTATTTCCACTAATTACAGTAAATTAGGTTGTAGGTGTAAGAATATAAGGTATATATACCTATTTACATTTTTTTCTATTTTTTATAGGTCTGTATAACGCTGAAAGTCATAAATGGTATTTATTCTGGTGTTACTACAGTAGAGCTTGACAACTTAGCTGCAGAAACTGCAGCTACAATGACTACTGATCATCCAGATTATGCAATTTTGGCTGCAAGACTTGCAATATCTAACTTACACAAAGAAACTAAAAAACATTTTTCTGGTAATTATGTTTCTAAATCTTTATTAATATGATTCATAATAGCAAGACATAATCAAAGACTTGAGTGGATAAAAATGTTCCTTTTTTGTGATACCTGCTCTTGTCATAAAAAAGGAACAACGTTTTCTAATGTAATTTCTTATAATTAATTAATAACCTTGGCAAATCTTTTTTTTTAACGTCAAGATTCAGGAAATGCTTTATTAAACCTTGTGCCGTTCGAGGGCGGGGGAGGGTATGCGGGACTCCAAGCTAACAGTTACTTACTAAAACCTGACGGTGTTTGCCGGGGCTGTGAGCACGCTTTTTTGGCACGCACTCTTTCGCGGCTTCGGAACCCTGGACAACCTGACCCAAAAAGGGTTCTTCAAACCGAGAAATACCGGTTTGAAAAACCCCTCAGTTGTTGACATTCTGGCAATGTGCCTTCAGCGCATATCTCATGGTGATCTGTGATGCGTTAGGCTACTAGAGTCAACAGTAAAGATGAAGAATATAATTCTATAATTTATGATTCATATGTTTTTATTATTTACTCTCTTAATTATGTTAATGATCCCATAAAAAAGAAACCCAAGACATAAACTGTGGTCCTTTGACAATTTATTTGTTGCTCAAATGTTTTTTTTTTTTCAGATGTAATATCAGATCTTTATAATATTATTAATCCACATACGAAAAAGAGATCACCAATGATTTCAGATTACCATTACAATATAATAATAAATAATAAAGAAAGACTAGATTCTGCAATTGTCTACGATAGAGATTTCAAGTATAATTACTTTGGCTTTAAGACACTGGAGCGATCATACTTGTTAAAAATAAACAATAAGGTAATACAATAAAAACGCAATTTTAAAATTATCTATTTATTGATTAATTTTTGTAATCGCAAAAACAACTATGCTTATGCATTTATACTATTTTAGGTAGCTGAGAGACCACAGCACATGTTAATGCGAGTTTCTATAGGAATTCATGGTGAGGATATAGAAGGAGCTATTGAGACATACAACTTGTTGTCAGAGAAATATTTCACTCATGCTAGTCCAACACTGTTCTCGGCCGCAACTCCTCGACCTCAGTTGTCTTCCTGTTTTCTTATTGCTATGAAAGATGACAGTATTGAAGGAATATATGATACTCTTAAACAATCTGCACTTATTTCCAAATCTGCTGGAGGCATTGGATTACATGTGCACTGTATAAGAGCTAAGGGTACTTACATTGCAGGAACAAATGGTGTATCTAATGGACTTGTTCCTATGTTAAGGGTTTATAACAATACGGCTAGGTATGTAGATCAAGGTGGTAATAAACGCCCCGGAGCTTTCGCCATTTACTTGGAGCCTTGGCATGCAGATATTTTTGAATTCTTGGATCTAAAAAAAAATACAGGTAAAGAAGAAGTGCGTGCTAGAGAACTCTTCTACGCTCTATGGATTCCTGATCTGTTTATGAAAAGGGTAGAAAGAAATGAAATTTGGAGTCTTATGTGCCCACATGATTGTCCTGGCTTATTCGATTGCTGGGGTGAGGAATTTGAGGCGTTGTATGAGAAATATGAACAAGATAACAGATACGTAAAACAGATACGAGCTCAGATTTTGTGGAAAGCTATCATAGAAGCGCAAGTTGAGACTGGAACGCCTTTTATGCTTTATAAAGATACTTGCAATAGAAAAAGTAATCAAAAGAATTTGGGCACCATCAAATGCAGTAATCTATGCACTGAAATCGTAGAATATACTTCTCCAGATGAAATTGCGGTCTGTAATTTGGCTTCTATTGCTTTAAATATGTTTGTTAATGAAGATAAAACATATAACTTTCAAAAATTAAAAGAAGTCACAAAAACAATAACTCGAAATCTTAACAAAATTATCGATGTAAATTATTATCCAGTTCCAGAAGCTAAACGCTCGAATATGAGACATAGACCTATAGGAATCGGTGTCCAAGGTTTAGCAGATGCTTTTGTGTTACTGCGTTTACCTTATGAAAGCGACGCTGCTATTAAACTTAATCAACAAATATTTGAAACAATTTACTATGGCGCGTTGGAGGCTAGCAGTGAGTTAGCGGAAAAATATGGTGTTTACGAAACTTATGAAGGTAGCCCTGCTAGTAAGGGTATTTTACAACACGATATGTGGAACAAAACTCCAACCGATCTCTGGGATTGGATTGTATTGAAAGAAAAAATAGCTAAACATGGACTTAGAAATTCACTTTTATTAGCTCCAATGCCTACTGCCTCTACGGCACAAATACTTGGTAACAATGAGTCATTTGAACCATTCACCTCAAACATATACCAGAGAAGAGTTTTATCGGGGGAATTTCAAGTCGTTAATCATCACCTTCTTCATGATTTAACGGAAGCTGATTTGTGGGATGACGACATGAAAAACCTTATTATTCACAATAATGGTTCCATTCAAAATATAGAGACTATCCCAAAAGAAATTAGAGAATTATATAAAACGGTTTGGGAGATCTCAGTAAAAACAACTATTCAAATGGCTGCTGACAGGGGTGCTTTTATCGATCAAAGTCAGTCGTTTAATATCCATGTTGCCGAGCCAAATTATGGCAAACTAACGTCGATTCACTTTTATGCATGGAAAATAGGTTTAAAAACAGGAATGTATTATTTGCGTACGAAACCGGCTGCCAATGCCATTCAATTCACAGTGGATAAGTCGAAGGTAATAAAACACACAATTCAAAACGGAACCGAAAAATCTGATAAGGATGAAGCTAATATGGCTGCTATAACATGTTCTTTGCAGAACAAGGATGAATGTTTAAGTTGTGGCTCATAAACAATAACATATAGGTACCTATAATAAGTGTGTAATGTAATGAAGTTGTAACAATAATACAGTATCAGAATAACTATAAGATATTAAGCAAAACTAATTGTGTGAACTTGAGGATGCTGACAAAATGTGTGTCAAAATAGACAAATGCTTCCAAAGTAATAATTACTTACTCGTATATTTAATCTTTTTTTTTATTGTATCGCCTCTTATGGAATAAAAAACAACCAAAATTTTACAATTTTGTTAAATAACTTTTTTACAGTCATTTCAATTAACCAGAAATGCAAAAGCTAATAAAAGGTATTGAAATCTTTTTTTTTTAATTAATTTTATAAAAGAACAAATCATGCTTTTATACAACTTTTTGAAATAAATGATTTGGCCTATTTCAAAGTCAAAAGTCAAAGTCAAATCAATTTATTCAAGTAAACCTAATTACAACGTATTTTTGAACGTCAAATCTACTTTAGTTCGGTTCAAAGAGTAGAGAAAAGAAAACCTGGACACAGAAGAACCGAAAAGAAACTCAGCCAGGTATTATTTTTTCAACATCATTTTACAAAAGGTTTATTAAAATACAATATTCAGAGAGCCAGTAAATGCATGTACAGAGATCATTTCCAGACTATTGTTTTATCTTCAACGAAATCGTTTATATTATAGTATGATTGTCTAATCAATGTACGTTTTATAGCCAATCTAAATAAATTTTCTGTTAATTGAGTGACTTCTTGAGGAACTTTATTATAAAAACTAATGCAGTTACCCAAAAAAGAAACAGACTTAAGTAATTTAAATTTTGAAATAACCAATTTATCACGACCTCGGGTTTCAATACCACCAATATCGCCTTTTTTTATAAATCGATCTATATTTTTTCGTATACATAATAATTTCAAAGAACTATAAGGACGGCATTGTGAGTACTTCAATGTCTTTAAAACGATCTCTTAGTGATTCTCGTGCATTCATACTGTACATGTATCGCTTTTTTTGTAAAATAAAAATGGAGTTAATATGCGCCGCTGATCCCCACAGCAAAAGGCTATAGGACATTAGGCTATGAAAATATGCGAAGTGCAACAATCTAGCCGTATCCGCATCCGTTAATTGCCTAATGCGTCTAATGGCATATATCGCGGAACTGAGCTTACTAGCCAATGCCCCGACATGGTCCGCCCACTGCAATTTACTATCTACTGTTAAACCAAGAAAACTGGCACAACTATTCTAATTGTTTCCCACCCAGTTCTATTTTCTTATGAATTCTGAGTACATTAGAAAGGGAAAATTTAATACATTTGGGTTTTTGTGCATTCAGTAGTAAATTATTAACAGCAAACCACCTCGAGACGTCTGCCAGGATACCGTTCACCCAGGTAACATCTAAGTTCTTTCTGTCCAATTTAAATAACAATGAAATGTCATCAGCAAAGAATACTATTTCGCATAAGTTCCTGAGCATAAATGAGAGATCATTAATGTAGACTAGAAACAGAAAAGGTCCAAAAATTGATCCTTGGGGAACGCCCATTATTAACTTCAACGGACAAAACTCCATTCACACTCACTTTTTGCTCCCGGCCAGACAAATACGAGACCATGAGATCGAGAGCGTTACCACGAATTCCATAGTATTTAAGCTTGCAAATTAAAGTTTCGTGACTAACACAATCAAAAGCCTTGAAAAGATCACAAAAAACACCAAAGCATCCTGGGATCCCTCCCAAGCCAGAAGTACAGTCTTAATCAAGCTTGCTCCCACATGAGTTGTTGACCGCCCTCTCGTGAACCCGTACTGTTGACCGTGAAACACCCCGTGAATGTTAAAATGTGCCAGCATTTGATTGAGTATTATTTTTTCGGTTATTATACTCAACACTGGCAATATTGACACCTGGCGATAATTGGTTGGATTGAACATACAACCTAACTTAAATAATGGAATTTTACTGTGTTTCAATATAATTATTTATTATTATATTTCATTTTGTAATTCATTTTTAGGGGTTTTACAGCTGCAAAGAAAGGGTAGGTGAGATAATCGCGCACCTCCAGTGCTACAGTGACTCATATTTGGATAAAACAAAAAACGTATTAAAAGTTTTTTCAATTTAGGGTTACTGACTACAAGCAAAGAAATCTAGAACGTTCTAATCAATTGAAAGCGATTAAGTTTCTTTGTGTAAAAAAAACATGATTTAGAAAAAAATCTAATACTACCTCCCAAAAATGTTAACAAAAATGAGTGAGCCTTAGCTACGTCAATTTCTCTAGAATTTTGTATTTTTCATACACATGAGACATTTCTAATTAATATTATTATAATAATTATAATAAAACAACTTTCCTTTTAATTTATTTAAAAGTAAACTACTACAAAAGATAACGCTAATCAAAATCTTATTAAAAATATCGAAAAAGTCTGAGTTTATCGACAGATGTGTCATTTTAAAGTTTTAAACTTTGGCGTTGCATATTAAAATACACTCATCAAAAGTGTCTAGGGATCAAGTACGTTTTAGAGTATCGCCGCAATTGAGGATTATTATTTTTACTTTGGAGCTCTTTCTTTAAATGTACACAAATCAAGCAAGGGGTCGATACTGGAGTTATAATATGACTGACGAAAATTGGCAAACATTTCATATAATATACCGTATTTACTCTCATCAAATTTCAAATTAAGTGAATTATAAGGAAAGTACTGTGAATTTAAATACAATTTAACATCAGTTATTTTACAATGATCAAACATGGATGAACTTTTAGCTTTATTGAATTTTCTATTAGTTTGTAGTCCTAATATAACAAATCTTGGCTTTTCTAATTGTGAAGCAGTTTTAATAGACCATGAATGTTTTGTTGTTTTAGGTAATAATGGATATTCGTATAAATCCCAATTCCTGAACGCTAACTGAATAGGACGATTTTTTTCCAGATTCTTAATTAGTGAAAACCTATCGCGATCAGAAACTCTAATATGAGGCACACGCCACTGTACCTTCTGTATATCTATATCGATGTTATCATTCTTTTCCATAATCACACTATTTACGTTAGAACTGCTTCTACGTAATATAAGTTCATGTCTACAATTAATAAGTATTTTGTAGTAATCTTCGGCAAATCCCAAAAGCTTATTCAATGGAAAAATAACATTAAAATGACCGTCTTTTTGTTTGGTTCCATTCATGTTCCAACCCCATAGTGCAGCCATCTTACTTTCTCCTTCATTCATTGAGATGTAAGATTTTATTGAAGTTGTAATTCCAACATTTTTTATATGATCTATTTCGATACCATTGATCTCGTATCTAATATCTTGAAATAAAAATGATATTGGATTGTTTATAAAATCAACATCTTTTTTTATGATTTTTCCTGTCGTATCTTTGGTGGTCACACTTGCATTCCCTTCAATGTAAATGGTGCTAGCTGAAGGTAGTATATAAATATCTTGTTGATTAATGGGTATTCTGATTTCATCATTTGCTTTAAAGCTGTTGTTATAAGGATTATAGCTATGGATTTCATAGCTTTCTATCGAATTGTCATGATGTGGTAAATCAATGATATGAAGCATTTTGTATTTTAAAACCAAGAGCGCGTAAAATTTTTTTATTACTTTTACTGATCTTTTTAGTTACTCTTCTGCGTCTTCTATTACTTTTAGTAATATTTTTCGTTGCTTTCAAACGTCCTCTTTCTTTCGATATAGGAGACGAAATACGAGGCACAGTTTTAAAGATCAGGTTTTTATTAAAAACTAACATTATAATTCAACATAGATTTATAGGAAATTACATGTTATTCTCATCACCGACCTAAAATGAATGTACGTTGATATCGATTTATTTATTGTTATCAGCTATGAGGAGAATTGTTTCACTTAAGTGTGTATTTTATCGGTCTTCCAAAAAGATTTCAGAAATTTCAAACACAAGTGTCCACAGTTGTATAAATGGTTTCCTTGCAAATTATCGTGATTGTATCGAATGTTAGGCCCCACATATTTGATGAATTCTTTCGGTGGTTTCAGATTACCGTAACTATCAAAGTATTCGATGTAATCATTTATTTTTCCATAGGCTACCCAATGAGTACCTGAGTTTTTAGAAGAATCCAAATTGATTACTCCACATTCTATTGGTAATGGTTTTTCAGGCAACTTAACTCTCATAAATACGCCGCGAAAATACGGAATATTTTTCGAGTGTTTAATTATGTCAACATTGGTTAGAGCTCGTTTGGGTAGCTGGCTACTTAGTTTTTTTTCTTCGTGATATAAATCCCTAAACCGTCTTTATAGGGTTTTAGATGTAATCCTTTTCCAATGCATAAAGCTTTCATTTGCTTATTGTTTTTCTTTGATTCTGCTAGTTGTTTTTTCGCTGATTTATAGTCATTTACAGCCTTCGTTATTCCAGCAACACCGTCTGATAAACTGCCAGTGGCTGATAATCCAGCAAATATAGGTACTAATGGAAGCATGCCCCCGGTTTTAGGCACAGGTATGATTCTTGGTATTTTTATAGGTAAATCAGATGCTAAGTCTTGAGCAGTTTCGTATGCTAATTCCAATAACATTTTCTTGCATGTGGGTTTTAGGCTCTTTAAATGTTTTTTTGTATTTGAAACAATATTTTTAAATGTTTTCTTTAGTCCGGCTCCAGAAATCACGTTAGCGTTTTTGTTAGAGGTTTTTACAGATGACGCAGATGATTTGTTTTTCTCGGTAATATTAACGGGACGATTTCGACTATTTTTATTTTTCATTTTTTGTTAAACTTTTTATTTCGAAGGAATCAGAAATATGGTCTGTCTTGTAGAGAAATCCAATTACTAGTGAAAATTAAACACAAATCACCTATTTAAATAGTTTTAATTTAATTCTTAAATTTTAGTGTAACTAAATTCGTTCATTGTATTTGCATTATTTTTTCTACGATATGCAAAATATTACAAGCAAATATCTGTCTTATCTATCCAGCTGTTTTCACTTCAGGAGAGGCCTAGCCACTTAACATATATTTTGTTTCCTTTTCGTTTTAAAACTTTTTCAACGAGATACACTTCAGGATATTTAGTTTTTTGTATTTCATCTGCATAAAATGCACCTAAAATTGGTCTACACTTAGCATCTTCTAATAAAAAAGTTGTGGGATTGGTATGTTGCACCTTCACGATCCTAAATATTTCCGTAGACCAGTTGGGATTAAAACCTTTTTCGAAACATCCCTTGTGTTTGCTAATTCTCACAAAATCTCCGACTTGAAATCTTGTGCACTTGCATACTTTTTTAATTTGCAAAACATTAATATATCTTTTTAATACACTTCCTTTATTATCATGATTAATAGTAGCCGGTGGTATCCCCACAGTTCTATGAAAAGTATTATTGTATTCATAAACTTTGTTATCGAGGGTACCATCAATCCATTTATAATTTCCTTTTAAACTAAATTCTTTGTAAAGTTTATTTTTTAATGTCCTTATAAATCTCTCTACAATTGATGCCTTTTTTGTAGAATATGTGGAGTAATGATTGATATTAAATGATGCTGCAACTTTTTTGAATTTATCATTATAAAATTCCTTACCCATATCTGTTTGCAAATGTTTCGGTATACGCCCTTTCGTTAATAGTGTTAGAAATTCTTTAGAAACGATTTCTTTAGTCTTACGTTTGAGCGGAATTGCTCAAGCATATTTTGAGAAACAATCGATTATCACCAATATGTATTTATAGCCAGCATTTACTTTTGACAACGCCTGCATGTCTATCAAATCTGCCTGCCAAAGATCATCTATGTCCTTTAACAATACATTTCTTCGAGGGAAATTCACTAACATTTTTATGAATTTCATTTACGACGTCGGCTTTGCTCATAGTGTTTATTTAATTTGTCTTCAAGTTCTTTAGTAGCAATATCTTTCTCAATTTTTTTTACTCGATTTGTTAAAGTCACAATCAGCTTATTAATATTTATTATTTTATTTGAATAATCACTTATAAATTTATCAACGTACTTCTTGGTAACATAAAACTCAGACTTATCTGTAGTTATATTTTCATTAAATTCTAAACTGTGAGTATCACCATAAAAATTTACAAATTTATCGACACTCATGTTTTATGTTCTTTTGATAAATGTCAATAATTATTACATTTTAGGGTTTTTATTCTTTGATGCCACCTTCCTTCAATTCTTCAATAATAGACACAATCTCATTGTCAAGATTACTGTTACCAGCACTTTTTGATGCAATCAAAAGTTTTAGTCTTTCAATCAATTCATTTGGATCATCCCAATAAACATAATCCGTATTATTTTTATACTCGCTTGTGTGCATTTGTATCAATAAGCATATCCTTGTAAACCATTTTGTTTTTCTCAGTTACTAGTTTAAGATTTGGCTTATTGCGTAGTAAAAGTTCCTTCAAACCTGATGTTAATTCAAATTTTTTATTATTTACGAATACTACAGAGATTTTTCCTGTGTTCTCCTCATTATTTCTAAGAGAAATATTAACCGTAGAGTTTCCCATCATTAGTTTATTTTTTTCACTACGAATCCCAAATGGTATATTTATGTCATCATATATATCAATTATGTCTTCTTTTTTAAGTGACAATAGCGTGTCATTATCTTCTCTTAAAGGACTTTCGTCTTCATCATCAGTGTAACCATAATATTCCGAATTTTCGTTAGAATTAATACTTGAATCTTTACAATGTTCATATTTTATAGAAGTATTCAATTCTCCGATCGTGTTATCCAGTGTACCAGTGTCTAGGGAAATATTATGATTCTGACTGTCTTTACCGTTCACTTTTATGAGTGCCTGTAGAGGATCAGTAATAGGTTTAAAGACTTTTTTAAATTTGAGATTTGCTGCATCTTCTTCACT
The DNA here is from genome assembly GCA_907165235.1 of Zeuzera pyrina. NCBI lineage: Eukaryota > Metazoa > Arthropoda > Insecta > Lepidoptera > Cossidae > Zeuzera > Zeuzera pyrina. The sequence goes on along the minus strand of OU015625.1, from coordinate 16,122,350 downwards.
TCGAATCATCTTTATTTTGTTTTTTATACTGTCTATTGATTTAATGAGTTATTCTTTAATGTCAGCAGACATTTTGTTTGGCGTTAATATCTGACTGTTATTCACTGAGACCTAATTTTGATTGCGACATTTTCAGAAATATTTGATATATATGCGGGCTTTCAAAAACAAATGTAAGTGTCAAAGCCTTGTCTATATCTTCCTTTATTTATAGCACAATCTTTATCAATAAAAAGTTGAATCGGTCTTGCCACAGTGTGGAGCAAAGCTCTTTAAATTTGAGCCAATCGATATCTGTGTTTACATGTTCTTTGTATACCGTCAGACACGGCAACTTTGCCAAAAATCTACCATACCTTATCTTTACCGATCAATAATTTCAATAGTTTGTTCTACGAGAAAAAAACTATTTATTGAATGTGATCCATTGGGATTTTATTAGGAATCTTATAAACGTAAATCTCATTAAAATCATCATATTTTGTAGAAAACAACCAAAATCAACTTGGGTAAAGTTACTACTCAAGCTTGGTAAGATTGCCATCCGATGTTTTTGTACTAGAAAAAGGTAACAAATATTTTTATGTAATGGTTACCCAGGATGATATCTTTCTGTTTTGGTAAAGTCGCCAACCTTTTCGCAGCCGTTTTCATACTAAATGCAAAACTCGAGCTAGGGTTGTACCAAAAATTTAAGTGTACAGTGTTAATATTTATTGGCCAAATAGGCCCTAAATATTGTTACTACATTAATTAAAAAATCATGGAATGAAATCACTTGTACTGTAATCAAATGATATATTAATTATAGATGAATTCCAAGAAAACACAATTAAACACGAAAAAGAAACGGCTAGTTTACAAAATTATAAAATAATAAATTAAAAGTATGTACTTAATAAATACTTAGAAATATTTAGAATCTTAATAATAACTAATTGTACTTACTACATTACTGGAAAAAATTATGAAATCAAATTAGCGATTTTTAAAAAGGCTCTATTTCTGTGGACATGGTCATACCAAAGTCTAAAAACAGCATTTTAAAGTTTAAAGATTCTAGTTTTGAGATCTTTTGGCGAAATTAGAAACTTCAAAACTTGAAAATGCTGTTTTTAGACTTCTGTACGACCATTTCACACTGAGATATGACATTTTCAGGATTGTTTTTATCCTTTAGTTTTTCCAGTAGATAGGTAGTAGATAAAATTTTGTAATAGAACAGTATATGATAAATTTTAAGAAAATATAGTTAAAGACATACAAAAAAGCAATCACCTTAATGTACCCGTGCATGTATATCTTAATAAAATTATAAGATATTATATTTATGTAAATCTTTGTCCTTAAAAATTAATAAGCCTCTCCGTTCTTCTTCAGGATCATTTAAAATCTTGGCAATATCTGCTTCTACGACAAAGCTTGAGTCTTCAACAGAAGGCCAATAAAACCGATTATTTTGCTTATGTCTCATAAATTTTACTATATATCCCAGTGAGCATTCCTCTTTTATATAACCCACGAAATACTTTTCTGTCTTTTTTGTAGAAAATTTCACCAATACGTAAAGTCCGATCTTATATGGGACAGTTTTTTGAGTAACGGATAATTTACACAATCCGTCAACATCAGAAAGCACTGTTCAATTGTGAGCTGATAAAGTTTTTGTCATCACTGGAGTCTCTTATGGAAAAATAACTTGAATCTGTGCTGTCGCTATCATAACCAGATTTGGAGCATTTTCTTTTTTGCACTTTAGTTACCATTTTATTTGAAGCAGAAGGTATTGCAGCAGGAATTTGTGGCGTTTTTCCAGAAGTAGACGGTGTGTCCGCAATTCTGTCATACATACTTTCTTTAGTAACTCCAGAAGGTTTTTTTAAAAATATATCGAAGTCTGGTCCAATAAGTGTCATATTGCTTAATTTTAACGGATCTGTGACATTTTTAAATTCATCAATTTTTACATCGGACAGTAATGTAACTTTTGGTTTTGCTGATTTGGTTTTTTTACTTGTTTGTTGTTCCAATATTGTTTGCAACTCAACTTCTGATACTGACGCACCTGACTCCATGATTAGTTTTCTTTTTTTCGTCTTAGGTATGGGATTAGGAGAACGATTTTCTTTTAGATATTTCAAAAGAGCATTGTCTATGTTGTATTTGAATTCTTCTTCATATTCTGGCAATTTATTTAGGACTTTAAAAGAATTGAATGGAACTATTCCGGTTGCTTTAAATCCATTAACAATAGTTTGTTTATTATTCATCTCCAAGGCTTCAATCAATTTGCGCAATAACAGCGGGAAATGTGTTTTATTAATGTTGCTTTCACGGGGATTTTCAATTTTGTAGTTGGTAAGAATTGAGCGCCAGTGCTTTTTCATGGGAGCAAAATATGCGACATCTAGTGGTTGGGTAAGGTGTGTTGAGTTAGGAGGTAGAAAAATAAATTTAATGTTGTTTTCCTGACAAATTTTTAGTATGTTTATATTGACATGGCTCGACAAATTGTCGCCTATTACTACCTTCGGCCCAGTCAATTTTCGAGCCCATGGAATCACAATCGTTTTAAACCAGTCTTCGAATTTATGTGAGTCGAACCATCCACTTTTCGTGTTGTTATAACGACAGCCTTGCGGTCCATTCTCGCACCATTGTTGCCATAAATGCTCCGATTTATATATTACATACGGTGGCAGCATAGACCCATCTGCAGTTACTGCAAACATTATTGATATGCAACTTTTGGAATGATTCATGACCCTCTCCGGGTATTTAATTTTCCTTTTAAAAATACATTTCACAACACCAGGATTATCTGCAAGGTTCGTTTCATCGTAATTTAAGATATTTTTTGAGGGGACGTTGTGTAATGTTTCTTTAGTGTTTTCAAAATAGTTTACAAAATCGTCACTGGTTACCTCTGCACGAGATCGTTTTATATTTTGAGTTGAACGGACGGTTAGAGATGACTTATGGCGTAACAAAAAATTTTTTACCCACCATTTTCCAGGTGGCTTATTATTAAAAAGAAATTCCTTTGAATTCATTTTAAGATATTCAAATATCATTAATCTCAAGTCTAATGCGGTCAGTGGAGCACCAAAATCACCGGCAGCTTTGAGAACATTGATGATTTTCTCCTCTTCTTCATTTGAAAGTCTTAATTGTCCACCTGTGGTCTTAGCATGTAAATTCTTTACCTTATTTTCTATAGTACGCCGTGGAATATTGAAATGACGAGCAGCTTCACTCGACGTCATTGTCTTTTTCTGGACGATTTCAATTGCTATATCTAACATTTCTTGTGAATAGTTTTTGTATTGTCTGCTGCCTAATTTTCTTCTTGATCGTTTTGGCATTTCTGAAAATAAAAAGGTTACAAATAAAATGCCTTTACAAATACAGATGCACATCCCCACTACCTATTTAACCACCTTTAAACAGCGAGCACGAATAAAATAAACACCTAGTTTATTATTTATTAAGTACCTAATCATAACTAAACAATTATAAATAAAAATGGAACTAATTTTTATTAAATATAATTTCTATGTTGACAACCCTTGCAGCTAAAATAATATGGCAAACTTGCCACACAAATAGTTCATAATATGTATAGTGACTTTGCCATCTTCATTTTATGATACGATTCTTTAAATATTCTTCTAATTAAACTATTTTCGCAAAGAAGAAAGTGTACTATTATTACTAGTTAAGAGTCACTTACCTCCTGACAATATATATCACTTTTACAATAATATTTTGTTAAATACAGGACGACGCATTACAGCACGACAGGAACTTTAATGAATAACTGCCAAAACTACGAGTGACATTAATCAAACTTCACTGTTCTGTGTTGCCAGTTAGATATCTGTATTTAGTATAAAGTATACCATTTACAAAAATATCAATGAGCGAATACGTAATTACGCAAAAAAGAAAAGTCGACAGTGATCGGCAAAATCACTTTCCATTGGTAAACTTGCCAGTTCTGACGATATATGGCTTAAATTAACATCGTCTTGTTTGAAGACAATTAGAAGATTAACATTATCTCTTAGAAGTTGTTTAGGTATTTTCGAATACGTTTGTGATAAATAAAAACAACCTATGTCTCTATGTCTTCCCATAATAAAGTAATTTCCAATATTTATTTGATTTTCGCCTGCAACATCATTGAAAATCATTACCGAATTTGGCAAAGCCTCGTTAGGATGAAGAACTTCTTTATTATCATTAAATTCAAAGAATTTAGCTTCTGGAATTTTTTCCATAACCTGACTTAGAAAACGATATTTTGGTTGGAAAGCCGTTTTTGAGTACATATAAATATGCTCAAACTTTAGACCATTTTCATGTAATAGTAAGTTAAGTATAACATTAGTTTTGCCACAATTGGAAGGTCCACATATTATACAACGAATTGTATTAGGCAAAAGTAAGCTATGTTTGTACTGTATGTATGTACTGTCTGAGGATGATTTTCTACTTTTATATTATTTCTTTCCAAAGTGTGAGCTTGCTTAACGAACTTCATTGTGAACTGAAATATAGCTCAATATTGCGAGTATTTATATATTAAATGCGACTAAAATTAACTATAGCTTATTGAAATAAGTAGATGTTATAGATTTGTAAATCTGCTTATTACAGTTCTCTTTAATATTCAGCTTTCAGGAGTTGTAATGAATATATTGTCTATATGACCAACTTCCAATGATATGACTGGTACTATATGTAGACGATAGATATTATTTAGATTTATACAGAACTTCTCTACTTGTTTCAACATGTCTTATTACTCTCATGTTTCATAATCGAGTATTTTAATCATAGAGTAATTCGATACAACGCGTGTCAAATATGCAAGTCCCGTTATATTTGGCATAAATATAAGACGTATTCTAATTCAATTTCATTTTTGTACAACACTGTTCAATACAATTATTTAGAGCAGTCGCTTCCAAGCCAATTATCAAGCGGTGAGTATTTAATTTAATTTAATAACATGAATCTATCATTTGTAGATAAATTTTGATGAGGTATGTTTTATAAAAGTGTGCGTTTTTTCGAAATGAACAATGTGGTGTTTTTTGACGAAGACGACGACAATCCAATTACGAACCCATATTACTATGCTCAAGATCCTCTAAGTGGTTTTTCTGAGATGATAAATAAAAATCCGATTGTTACAGAGGTACAACAGACTATACCAGCCCGTGAAACTAAAAAAAAAAAGACGATTATCAGCAACAAGTGAGCCGACGCCAAGTTTGCTTGTATAAAATAATTTAAATTTTTTTATTCGAAAAGAACACGAAAAAGGAAGAAAATTAATAAAAATCGATATTTATGATTTAGAGAATGTAAATAGTAAGAAAAACTGCATGCATAATATTAGCGCGCAGTATGTGGTGAAAGACAATTATGATGAAGTTGAAGACATCACCAAGTCTCTTATTAATAAAATTTAAAAAAAAGTAAATGATGATAATTTCTTGTAATTTTTAATGTATTATTTTAATTTGTTAAGTTATAAGAATGATGTAAATAAAAGTTTAATAATAATTAAATTACATAGGTACTTGAATTTATGTTTTATTTATTTTATAGGTGGAAAAAAAAACAGATAGATATTTATTGATATTGTTTATTGATTAAAATTATGAAAAAGAATAAACGTAGGCATACATTATCTTTTCCTAAAAGTAAAACTAAGCACTTAAAAATAACTGCACATATATAATATCATAATAATAATAACATTACAATATTATGATGGTGAATTCCTAATAAAGTCATACAGATATACAGCAGTACAACCCAGACATACATAGGCATTCTGATACCTATTTAATTAAAATACAGTACTATAATGACCCCATGGCAAACTGTCGATATTGTTTTGTATTATTTGTCTTTTATCATCGTTACTACTGAGTACTAATTTATTGACTTTCTGAGTGAAAACATTATGATTTTTTGATCTTATGATGCACATAGAGTCTCTGAAGTTTTCGTTAGACAATAAGCCTCTTTTGTATTTCTCTATATCGAGTTTTTTAGTAATTGATTTTTTAACACCTTTAGCTTTTTTTATTGAAACAGATTGTGATTTTATGCAATATAACTTAGCTCTCAAACCCACAAACTCATTTATAATATCACCACCCATTTCGTCTTTAAAAAAACCCGGTATTTTCATATTTACTTTTGGTATACCATATACATTATCAGTTTCAAAGTTACTTGTGTCGAAATATTGTATATGCCTATTTAAATCTTTATAAAAATCTTTCGTATGTATCAAATATAAAAGGCTATCCGTATCTGTATAGCAAAGACGAATATTATTATCATAAATACGTTTCATAATAGAATAGTGAAATTGATATAAATGACTTTTAGCAATTTCTAGAATTGTAAAACCAACATAAATCGGGCGATCAAGAATAATTTTTGTTCGTTGCATTTGAATAGCAACAAGTGATTCTGAAATAACCGATAAGCTCTTAAAGTTTGGTGCACTCACGTATTTCTCAGCACCACATATTTTATTCGTAGTGTTGTTGTTATCTTTCCATACATTAACAAGCCTTACATCAACTCGTTTTCTTTTATTTTCAATTGTCTTTCCAATAATCGAATTATTTTGTTTTTTAAAGAAATCTCTTTCAAAATCGGAAGTAGCTTTTTGCCTAAGTGTTGTGTTTAATAGAATATAAGGTTTTAAAAACTTGCTTTGATCAAAGGCTAAAATTCTATGTATTTTAAGTATTTGAAGCCCATTTTTTACACATTCTTTTAAGTAGATATAATGCGCAACATATTTGTATTTATCATAGAGATTGGCAATTAATTTCACGCTCTTGCTTCCGAAAGGTACAAACTTTTCAGGAGCGAATGGTAAATCAGAGTGGGCGTCATGAATTTCAGGTGGATAGTAAAGATCTACTTCAAGTATATATCCGATATCAGAATTATTAGATAAACGGTTAATATTGAAATTTAATATTTCATCATTTTCTAAAAACCTGAAATTTCCTGTTGGTAACTTCTGCATCATCGCATAACCATATAAATTAACACAGTCTAAATAAGCCAAAAAGCTATCTGGTTCTTTATCATCGTAATCATTTAGATATTTATTGTTAGCCTTTGCATATCTCAGTGAGCACTGAACGAGGCCTCTCCTGCTACCTTTTTCTAACATTTGATAAATTTCAATGTCTGAAATAAGGTCCAGTTTTATTTTCGTGTATAACAACATTGCGTCCCAACTCAACGATGGTGAGGAAACGTAATAACAAGGATCTAACCTATAATAATGCAAACTCATTGCCCTGAATTTCTCAAACACATCACAAAGAAGAAGAACATCAGATTTTAAATACAAATCGGTATATTCTCCAATATTTTTTTATATTAAATGAATTCCAGACAGTTAATGCATGCCTATAATCTTCATCATTGACAGATTCTGATGTGAGCTTGTTATAAAAATATGAGGTTTCCGGTAATTTTGTTTCATTATACCGTGGCCAAGAGTTTATGTAATCATAGCAGTATATACCCTTCTTTCTAACAAGATCAAACAAATGCTGATCTGGGTAAAATGATTGTAAATTTTTAAAATCATCTGGTTTCATGGTTTTAACTAAATTATCTAAACTCGAACTCAGAAAGTTAAATGAATCAATAAATTTCATTTGAACTACGTTTTTTTCATCAATTGGAATAAATTTTGTGAAAGATATATACTTTTCTTTATTTTTTGGAATAAGATTAATGCGCCCGCATACTGCAGAAAGCTCTTTTATAAATAAATGACAATCGTACCCCGAAAGATTGTGAAAATAATTGGTACAAATGGACAGGTTTTACTGTTTAAATTACACTTATTATGGGCTGGACCTCTATATCTACCCGTAAAATGATCATGATCTGCTACAATTTTATCATTTTTAGTAAACTCATATCTGCAAATATAACACTCTGTTGCGTTATTCAAGGAATTTTGTTCTTCCTTTGTAAGAGGCATCATCGATCTAGAAACTGATAGAATTTTATAGTCTTTGTAGATCGCTAACAAGATATTCGACAAATTTTTTTGAACAATTTGCACCTCTATAGGAAACAATATCATTGAGTTCTGGATTGCTTTCACAACAAATATAATAAGAAAAACAAGTGGCCTCATGAATTTGTATATTTTCGACATGCGCCGATTTATTTTTATCTGAATATTCCCTTAATAAAATTTCAAAATCACCATAAATAACTATTGCAATTCTTTGAGTTCTTTCGAAATTTGAAAAACAAAGCTGAGTTTTATCCTCAGGAAGAACTGTTTGAACTTTTGCACAACTGTGGTTAATAAGTTTTTCTTTTTTATCAAAGTACATGAAACATTCATCACACAAATGTATTTTAGATTTGTGTTTGGTAAGTTGATTGTGAACAAGTTTTTCAAAATTTTTTATTAAACAAAAATGACCTGATCCATTATTGGAAATAAACAATAAATTTACATGATTTAACTTACGTTTGAGGGTTTTGTATAATGGTCCAGTGACCCTACCATTTTTATCTAATCCATAAACATTTACACTTATATTGTTATTATTACATTCAAACCACTTAATATCATCAAAACTTGGTGGAAATGACATACCTGATATTTTGAAAAGTTAGGAATATCTTAGATATGACGAAACTCTATTCGGATTGCTTTTCACTGGATACAGGTGTGCTAGAATAGACCATAAAAAACAATAATTGTCATTATTTTGTATATTCAGACATGATTTCGTATTATAAATATGCTTAGGTAGTGGTGTGTATGTTCCAGCTCTCAATGGATTATATTTAACTATATATATTCATTTCTAAATGACTGATAGATTCTATTGTCCACCCTGATTCAGACAACTCAAACTCTGAACACTTGTTAGTTAATTTTTCAACAAACTACTTTACTTACTGTACTTTGCACTATAACCTAGGCATACCACCTGTTTGCATTTCTTCTTGTGCGTCGTCGCTGGTTGTACCGTTGCTGGCTATCTTTAATAAATCTTTACAGTCAGGCATCTTCCCGACTATTTGGAAAACTGCTAAAGTTATTCCTATACACAAGTCTGATAATGATCATTTAGTATCCAATTATAGACCGATTTCTATTCTGTCTCATTTTGCAAAAATATTTAAATCTTTATTATGTCCAATTTTTCAAAAGCACTTAAGACTATATCTAAATGACTCTCAGCATGGCTTTGTTGCATGTAGGTCGACAGCTACAAATTTAGTAACATTTACTGAGCATTTAATAGCAGCAGTTGATTCAGGTAAGCAAATAGATGCCGTCTACACTGACTTCAGCAAAGCGTTTGATAAAGTATCACATAAAGTTCTGATTCGCAAACTGTCGTCATATGGCATCTCGGGAACATTGCTTACATGGGTGAACTCTTATTTGAAAGAAAGATCTTTTTATGTAGTTCTCAACGGTTTTCAGTCCACCACTCGACCTATTTCGTCAGGAGTCCCCCAAGGGTCTCATTTGGGCCCAATTTTATTTAATTATTTCATAAATGATATTTCAGAGTGTTTTCAGTCTTCAGAAGCGTACATATATGCTGACGATCTAAAATTTACAAGAAAAATCGAAAGCGAAGAAGACTGCCTACTACTTCAAAGAGACCTAAACAGGCTTATTAGATGGTGTGACATTAACAATATGATATTGAATTCGGATAAATGTTATTTCGTAAAATTCTCAAGAAAACAAAATTTAGTAAATTTTGATTATTCTATAAATAATGCTAGGTTAAAAGAAGTTCAGACTATAAGAGACTTAGGTGTCATCTATGATGCAAAATTGACATTTAAACCACATATAGAAAACATAACAAAGAGAGCTTCAAGAACACTGGGTTTCGTGATACGAAATACAAAAGAATTTAAAATAAAAACTAAAAAAATGCTGTATAACACGCTGGTGAGAAGTTTATTGGAGTATTGCTGCGTTGTTTGGAGACCTCATTATGCTGTGCAGTCGCTTCGTTTAGAACGCATACAAAAAAGATTTTTATGGCATCTTTCTTTTTCTATCTATAGGGCTAAAAAAGAAAGATCTTATCAGTCGCGGCTAAATCATTTTAATATGGAGTCACTGGAGGGACGCAGAGAATTATTGGACGCTTTATTTATGTATAAAATAATTAGAAATAAGATCGACTGTCCAACCTTACTAAGCCGTATACGTTTTCGCGCGCCAGCTCGTTGTCCTCGTTTCGCAATAACACCACTTTGCCCACCCCTTAGCACCACCGTTTTGGGTTCCAACTCGCCTATTTCACGTATGTGTAAAATTATAAATATGTGCAGTGGTTCAATTGATATACACAACGACTCTAAAGGCAGGTTCTACAGATGTGTTCAAAAATGTTTAAAAACTAAAAAACAATAATTAAGTTAATATATATATGTTTAGTATGTGTAAATGAAAAATGAGTATTGTTACTGTTAAATCAGTTATATGAAATCTAAAATCACCGTTTATATATTATAATGCATGCGGAATTTACCTATAAGTAGTTGTTACATTTGACGTAGTTTATTTAGCATGTATTGTATTACCTAAGCATTAGTGTAAACAACTGTTGGTAAATCTAATTAAAAAAAAAAAAAAAAAACCTCATATTTTGTATTAAAAGATTTCAAAGATTTTTCATCATTTTTCGGCAAATAATATAAAACGAACAATTCTAAATTTATTTTGACTGACATGTGTTTCGACAAATTATTCTTTATAAGCTTATAAACTGTTTCTGAAATTTCCAATAAAAGTAAATCTGGTGAAATAATAACACTCTGAGGGCTTATTTTATAACTCACAATTTTATTGCGGAAAACATTAGCTATTATTTGTACGTTGTCAAACTCAGTGCAAATTAAACAGTTAGATTTGTGAATAAAAGTCTTTTTATGAGAAGAAGCTCTCGGAACGTTAACATTACACACTTGGCAATAATACATATTTTAGAATGGCTATGGAATGGAATGTTGTTATGGCTTTAATTTTAGAATGTTTGTATTCAAAGTTTTACGTTAGGCTTTAGAATTTTTGGTATTTTCTGTAAATTAAAGATGCACAGCTAATTTTAAGTTATATATTAATTAAAAATATAAGATAGTAACAATTAGAATGTTTTTATTTCTAGTTTTAATATTAAAAATAATAACAATAATAATCATAGGTTAATAAGTAACGAAAATTAAGTTTAACACTCACTTTGTGAATATAAAAATCTAAGAAAGTAAATGAAAGTACTTAAAAGATATGTGTTGAATACAAAACGGGTTGAATACTTTTAGACTAGTTTTAATAATAAAAATAATTAATTATTATCATAGGTAAATAAGTAGTAGAAATAAAGTTTAATACTCACTTTTTGAAATATAAAAATCTAAGAAAGCAAATGAAAGTACTTAAAACATATTCGTTCTATAAAAAGCGGGTTGAATACTTTTATATTCCTCTTTGGAAACAGTAACTAATTGATTAACAGATTTCCAGAGATCGATGTATCTGTAGCGGTTTTTAACGTGAGGTGAGAATGGCTGGTATAGATCCTGCTGATCCTGCTGCAGGGACTCGATTTCCTTGGTGTTGTACACTCGAAGCTCTTTTTTTTTTTTTAATGACACCGTACGTGAGTACATTGCCAACGACAAATAAAGCGAGGAAACAATTCAGTAGGTGTAAAAGGAAATTTGAAATTTGGAAAAAGGATCAGTGAAGCAGGAAAGGACAAAACATATAAATTACATAGACTAATAAGTTATGAAAATAATGCCTATTCAATTACATAACAATATATAAATTAATTTTTTTTTTTAACAATTAAATTAATATTTTAATAACAAAAAAGTACATACATACGTTAATATTTACAAAATTATTAAATTTTAATATTGTTACTTATTATGTATGAACTTAAACTTCGATATATATCACAATTATTATAACTAAGTAAACATATAACAGATGTAGAAAGAGGAACATGGAGAGAAATGAGATTATTATAAATGAAGGAATGGTCATAAAAAGGACATGACAAGAAAATATGGTCTAAATCCCCTACATCCATACCACAACTACAAATGTCACTGGCTACAATTTTTAATTTATAAAGATGAGTTGGAATACAAACATGTCCCAGACGCCTGCGAATTAAAACCGATGTTGCACCTTTACTTAAACTTCATTTATAAAACCACGGCTTGGTTGGAATATGGTGCCAATTTTTCCAGTCTTTATCTATAGTAGAATTAAATTGTGATGTGGCACTAGGGTCGCTTTTCTTAATACCTAATTCCAGTTTAATGATAGGATCCAAAATTAAGGATTCATAATTACACGAAAAGATTGGCAGGGTGGGAGCATTATATGTAGGAGCTTTAAAACTAGTACATTTTTTGTAACTTTCCAATATGTTGATGAAACAACGTGATCATGTAAAGCTTTAACTTTAGGAAGGAGTATATTATTAGAAAAATGTAGAGAACGGAAAAGAAAACGATCAGCGAGAAACTGACGTCTCAAATTTAATGGCGGATCGCCGCATTCAACTTGTAAGGCGTTTATTGGGGATGATCTCATAGCACCAGAAATTAAACGGAGGGCCTTTGTTTGAATACGATCTAATTTCCTAATACCGACTACACTAGCAGGCTCTAAAAGAAAAGTACCGTAGTCAAGAACGCTCCTAATTACCGCATTGTAAAATAATTTTAAAGAAAAGGGATGGGCACCCCACCACACTCCTAAAAGGCATCTAAGCATATTTAATCGGTTTTCACACTTCGAAACTATATATTCACAATGAGGAAGGCCAGTAAGTTTTGAATCTAAAATGATGCCAAGAAATTTTACCTGTTGTTTTATGGGAATAGCTAAATCGTTAAATGTTACCTCGATTGGTGGAGGAGACCGCATACGACTAAATATCACAGTTGAGCTTTTAGAAACTGATAACGTAAAACCATTATTATCTAACCATAATTTTAGGTTCTGCAAGGCTAAGGATAAAATACAGCACGCTTTGTCAATGGAACCGTTAGTAACATATAAAACTAAATCATCAGCATATTGTAACACCTTAAAATCACTATTGTTTAAAGAGAGTTCTAGATCATATGTATAAATATTAAATAACAAGGGACTAAGCACAGATCCCTGCGGAAGACCTCTCCAAGCTATTCTAGAAAATTTTGTGGTGTCGTTAAAAATTAACTGAAGAGACCTACCAGAAAATGTGTTCATTATAAAATTAGTAAGCATAGCGGGAACGTTAAGGTTTTTGAGCTTCTGCTACAAAACAGGAAGGAGGACACTATCGTATGCGGATTTAATATCTAAAAATACTGCAACTACAGATTGCCTAGACGAAAATGCTAAACGAATATCAGATGTTAAATTACTGATGCTATCTATTGTGCACCTTTTCTAAAACCTACTTGACTATTAGGAAGTAGACATTTGCTTTCAATGAACCATTCCAATCGGATCTTAACTAAATGCTCGGCAATTTTATTTATAAGTGGAGAAAGTACTATAGGGCGATAAGAGGAGGAAACTAAAGGCGATTTATTAGGTTTTAATATAGGCACGACAATTTGTGATTTCCACGATAAAGGAATATTTCCTGCAAACATTACCTGGTTTACCAGATTTAAATAATAAGTTAGAACAGCGTCTGAAAGATTAATAAAAAAAGAATATGGTATACCATCATGACCCGGTGCAGAATCCTTGACATATGAATGAACACCTTTTAATTCAGTTAAAGAAAAAGGGGAGTTAAGACCAATTCGATTTTCTTCTGTAATGTCGGAAGGGGAGCTATTAACATGACTCTCATCGGGAACAAAAGGAGGAGCCAATTGATCTAAAAACTGATCGCACAGAGAAAGGGAGATAAAAGTGCAAGATTCACTAAACGCCGATCTAAAGCGTTTTATGTTTCTCCATACTAGTGACGCAGGGCAATCAGGAGATAGCGAGGCACAAAAATTTTTCCAGCCGTCGGATTTTTTTTTCTTTAAATTTTTTTTTGTAGATTTAATAACGTTAATAAGAGTTGTAAAATTTTCTGGGGACATATTTTCATTGTAAGCTTTTTCTATTTCTTTCCTCTTCCTAACAGCTTCAGAACATTCGGAATCCCACCAAGGAGGTTAACGAAGTTTATTGGGAATGCAATTCTTGCGCGGAAAAACTTCGTCAGCAGCTTCTAGCAAGATTTCTGTTAAACTATCAGAGCAAACAGAGGGGTTGTCATTGTCCAAACCGGGAATAGATGTAAGTTTACTTTCTACTAATAACTTAAATTCATTCCAATCGGCGTTATTTAATCTATATTTTAAACGTGGCTTAGGAGTCCCATTGGGAATTTTTTTAACACGAAAAGATATCAAAAGGGGGAAGTGGTCACTACCAAAAGTAGAGGAAAGTGGAGCCCAAGACAAAGAAGAAGCCAGATTACGAGAGCAGATAGATAAGTCTACCGCGCTTAAGCTTTCGTCTGGTTTGGTACAACGAGTAGGGGCGCCGGAGTTCAGCAAACACAGATTATGAGTGTCAAGTAATTCTAATAATTCCTCACCGTAACAGTTGGAATTAGAACATCCCCAGGCTTGATGATGAGAATTAAAATCTCCTAGAACAACAAAAGGTTCCGGGAGAGAAGAAAATAAGTTATTAATATCATTAGAAATGCTTGAAGACGGGCGAGGAATGTAGATAGAAACAAAACAAATATTTTTAATCACAACACCAACTATAGAAATATCATCACTGTAAATTAATACGATATTCAGAAAATGGTACAGAATTTTTGACAAGAATGGCAACACCGCCGTCAGGTCTATCTTTTCTGATACATGAATAACCAGGAATTTTGAAAACAAAACCCTGTTTAAGCCATGTTTCAGACAATGCTAAAAGGAAAGGATCGTATTTATTAATAATGTGTATAATTTCACATTTTTTGCTAATGAGATTTCTGCAGTTCCACTGGATTATTTGATACATATTTAATTTTAAGAAAAGAAATAAAAGCTTCAAAGAGAGGGGCAACGTTGGTCGGTATCAAGTTACTTTGAGACAAGAAATTGATTAAATCAAAAATAATATCCTGAGATGAGTTAAGCGAAGATTGGGTTTGATGATTATCTTCAGAAATGCCATTCAGAGCTACTCTATTACCGCTAGTAGTCGTGTTGTAGTCTTTGATAAGCCCCTGATGTAGCGTCCGATCATAACCCCTTGAAAACGTAGGAAGAGAACGAGGTTTCAATGTTACCGTCTTTTTGTATGATACATTACGTATAGTTTTATCTGAGCCAGTGTTTTCATGCATCCTAGAAAGGAGTATGTTTGAAGTTAAAACATCAGCGAATGATTTGGAGACAGTTGGATATAATTTTGATGCTTCATTATATGAAACACAATTCTCCGCCATAGAAGCTTTTATTTGCTTCTGCCTATTAAATTCCGGACATGATTTACTTGTAGCAAAATGCGACCCTGAACATAGACAGCAAAACCACAATCACAAGTTTCACCTAAATGATCCTGACTACATTTGAAGCACCTAGGTTTAGACCTACACTGGGTTTTGGTATGTCCAAATCGACAGCATGCATAACATTGAATTGTAGAGTAAATGTACAATTCTACTGGGAGAGCATTGTAACATACAAAAATCCGCTCGGAAATCGGAGTAGTGGAAACCTGTGACATTTGTGGTGTTGGAGTTAAATGCTCCTGTTGTGATATTGTAATATCATTGGCATTGTCTTGACATTTACATTGTAAATCTGTTTCTGAACTATGAGATTTGTCACCATGTCTTCTTTTTTTATTGCAATGCCGACAAACTTTACATTCTCGAGACCGTTTGCGTCGATGTGAAGGCAAATCCTCAATATCCATGTCCTCTACAGAAGGGACTGTAACGTAACTTGCTACCCGGGGAGAGGTCCCCCCGGGATCTGGAGATTCATTCATAGTATATATAAAAAATTGTACTTACAAATAAGTTTTCAATTACTACTATATTTATATATAAGCTTAAACTATTATAATATATACAAGAAAAACTTAACTGATCACTATATTACTTAAAAATCAATTTAAAATTTGAAAGATAAGAAAACACGCCCGCCAATTTTAATGTTTCCCGCGCTTGAATGAAACGTTATTCGTTATGTTTATTCTAAAGAATATATTATTTTATAAAGAATAACATATTATTATATATACATAAATAGTATTGATCGACGATCGATATGGATTACTAGTAACGTAGCTTAATATTATATTGCGTAAGTGCTATCTAGCGTGTTGATCGTGAAGTTGACTTCGATCTTCGATCATTATTAATTATTATGCATCGTTAGATTTGTGTGGATCGATAGATGACATTGTCATCAATATCAGTAGTACTTAGTGTTAACAAAGAGTATTCTAAATCGCGCTAGCGACATTTTTAAATTTCGGACGTATATATAGAGTGGAAGTTAAAATATGGTTGACTGGTCTTGTGCGAAATACGTTCGAATGGATTTGGTTCGGTTCGTTTGATGTTGCTCGTGCTTTGCACCATTTTCAACCATGCAGTCTGATCAACGTCTGACGGTAGAGCGGACCCTACTGAAAGATTTTCTGTGACACCGACTGAAGAGTCTTCTGTGCAAGCGTCGCAGATGAGTCGGGTATGGGCCATGCAGTCTGAACGTCTGATGTGGTAGAGGGCCCCCCTAACCACGGAAGATATTCTTGAAGACAACCGACTGAACAGTCTTCTGTTTGCAAGCGTTCGCAGATGAGTCGGGCATGGAGGTCATTGCAGTCTGATGAACGTCTGATGTGGTAGGGGCCCTCTACCGAAATATGTTCTGATGACAAGCGAATGGTCTTTTACTATAATCACCTGCGAGTGCTGAAGATCTTAAAATTTTTATAAGTTCGTGACATCAACATCGATCTCTTGGTTAAAATTTTTCTAAGTGTCAGAAATTATAAGTATCAAAAATGTTAAAATTTTTATAAGTTTCATGTCTATATTTTATTCAGTTTGATTGTTTTGTATATTGTTAATACCAAATCTGTATTTATTGATGTTGTTAAAACTCTGGATGAATTGGGTGTTCTGCATCACATCGAGCGCCGCGAGAACAAGTGATGCAGAACTCCAATTCGACCAATGAGTTTATTCAGTTGATTGTATTGTATATTGTTAATACCAAATCTGTATTATATTTATGTTGTTAAACTCTGGGTGAATTGGGGGTTCTGCATCACGTCGAGCGCAGCGAGAACAAGTGATGCAGAACCCCCAATTCACCCCTACTGTCGTAACACGCGCTCTTGCCGACGCTCGCATCAACGTTCTGCTGTGGCTTGCTCAATCGCCAGACCTCAACTCAATTGAGCACGCATGGGATATGCTTCAAAGAAGAGCTCTGCCGAGTATGGATGCCGTGCATACCCCACAACAACTTTTTGACTTGTTAGAAAGAATGTGGGCGGCCATTCCTCAAAGTGATTTTGATGAACTGATTTTAAGCATGCCAAATCGCCGTGATTGTGTAATTCGTGTCAATGGTGGAAACACAAATTATTAATTTTTTTATCTTTACAATAAAAAATTAAAAATCCTCATTTTTGCCTTTTTTTTGCCATTTAATTGACGAGATTAACTTAGGTTAATTTCCCACAATTTGCAAAAATTGAAATTTTTCTTAATTTTTACAAAATATAAGGATAAGTTGTTAACTTAAACATAGGAATTAAATTAAGAAGCTAGTCTGGAAGACTAGATTTGATAAATGGATAATTTTTTATAGTTAAAAAAATGTACTTGATCCCTAGACACTTTTGATGTGTATATGTGAAACGGGAAAGAAGAAGGGTCGTGAACCAAGCCCGGCGCAACTGAAACATATCTCAATTTTTTTCTTATTTTATGTACCTACGTAAATTATAAGATATAATTTTTTTCGATTTCGGTGGCTAACTTATTTGAATTGGCTTTGAAAGGCAAAATATATCCTTTTTAATTAAGTACTATGTGATGGTTATATAGTTTTTTAACTTCATTTCTTATAGAAGTGAACTGCTAATAGTAGAATATATATTATAACATCAGTAATGGCCAATTAACTATTTAAAAATACGTGTGGCTGAAAATGAGTTATTTTAATAAAACCATATTTTTGTGCAAATAACTATTATTTCTTAACATTTTTAAAGCATATCGTAATCGATTAATACTCTGTCCATACCCAGCGCAGGGTGCTGAAACACATCTTTGTGTCTAGCCCACCCACAGCCCACCCTAGATCATAAATCACACTTATAACATGTGTTAGTTACCGTCATATCCTCCAACATTGCCCGCTTTTTTCACATTTTTGACGATTGTGAGAAAACTATGACCTGTAGAGACACCCGAGTTACAAATTGGTATTTAGAGTTGTAGTAGAATAGAATAAAAAATAAGTATTTATAAGTAGTTTCTGCAAAAATGTAGTTAAGGTGGGTAATGTTATGCGGAAATGTGCACATCTTTGCTCACCACGGATTGCTAAGCCATTTGAAAACTTACAGTTTTGACATTAAGAACAAGGTGCCTAATGAAGCAAAGGTGTGAACTACATTTTCAATACTTTCAACCGAGGTCCGGGTCATCAAAAAAATTAATTAGGAGTTGTTAGATATACTTTTTCGAGAATCTTCATACAAAAATATTGGGTGGCTAGGGGTGTCAAAATTTAAAATAACAAAAACAATATATTTTATTTTATAAAAATTAATTAGGAGTTGTTAGATATACTTTTTCGAGAATCTTCATACAAAAATATTGGGTGGCTAGGGGTGTCAAAATTTAAAATAACAAAAACAATATATTTTATGTTTTAAATTCTTTGCAAATTTTCAATAAGGAGATACTCAGCTTTTTAGGTACCTACAAAAACATAGCTGCTTAAGCAACTGTAAGTAACAAATATTCGTAAATAAAGTTTTGTAAACTGTTTTACGGTTGTTTAGGCAGTATCTATCACAAATCTAATAATTTGCGTATGCCCGAGCTCCTAATCTTCGTCGACTTTTACGTTTTTTCAAGCGTGGTCTTGGCTTTCCCATTCTGAAATAGAAATGAGTACTCGCATAACCCAAAACCAATGCAAATCGACACCATGAAACTAGTTTAGTATTTACTAAGACACATTAAAATGATGACCATAGGTAGAAGCGTTAGCCACGTCTGCTAGGTAGGTAACTGTATCTTTTTTGTACTTCTTTGTCTTTCGTATTTTACGAGGCTTTGTTAGATAAAGAGAAAGTAGGTAAATCTACACACGATTTTATTTTTATCCAGGTTCAAGGTCAAATACTTAGGACCTCATAATTTTTATGGAGTGCCGTCCTAAGTAAGTAAGTACTTTACTAGTTTCATGAACACAACATTTCGTAAATACCCTGTTGTGACAGGCCTAGCGCTTTTATATGTGTGGGCAATGTTGGGCCGATTTATTCGGAGTTTTGTTACCAAACATTGCCCAATGTCATAACTTACAACACAAGCGTTTTTTTTTTGCGTGAAATAAAGAAAGCTTTCCTCATTCGAGCTTAATTTTTAGTTATAACCAGCACTACTTACGTATTATGCCTTTTTTCACCATTTTTCGAAAAAGTTTTTAGCGAAAAATTTGACACCACTTTTGGGCGTCCTGTTCTGACATCTCGTAGCGAGACACTGTTTGAGGTAGGAACGCCGCACGTATTCAGTGTTGCCATAAAATATTTCAGAAATCTACTCAAAAGTTCAAAATAACGGTAAACGGAATATTTTTTCGGGAATTCCAAATCGAAGTTAATATTTGTCTTTGGGCAATGTTATGACGGATGGGTAAATATGGAGGATATGACTGTATAGTACATTTATAATTTAGTTCATTGTGTAACACGAAGTAAAAACGAAGAGGAGGCGCCATAACTAATTTTCCTCATACAAACCAGTGTAATAACATGCGGGTTGAGGGAGACGCGGAATAAATGGACGGGGATGTTGCGAATCTGCCGCCATCTAGCGAGTTGTAGCAGTCTCTTTGTGTTATCATTTTTCAAGTAGTTTTATTATTGAACACCAGATGATTAAAATACATTCTTGATACAGAGACGTACTTAGTGATTAATCGGTAACTTGAAATTGCACGATTCAAAAATTTTCACATTAAATTATGAAATACCACTTAAAATTGATATAAATCCATAATGTATATTATGATGGAGCAGTAAAGCGGATGAGATGTAGTTTTACATTTGTAATTTTTTTTATCGTAATACAACGTATCGTTTGATATGTAAGTATGTATCGTGCTTGTTGCGGACCGAATAACGGTCTAGAATAGCAATTTTTAAATTAACGTTTATCCACTTGTTTGTATGCGCATCATGCAACTGTTACTGTCTCTTTATTTAAATAGAATGATAATATAGATTGCGCCACGAAAGATGAGTCAAGCGATTGTAGTGGGGAATCCGTCTAGATACGCTCTTACGAAATTGTAATGTGTTTTTAGGAATTTTCTTAGTGTCTATTCTCTTCATTTATTATAAATCTGTAGCGTGTGGGTATAAGCGCCCTCTAAGGACAACTCGCGGGAAGCTTCCCACGAGATACGACACCACTTAAACAGCGGCTAGCGTCTTGTGTCGCTAGGTGTTGCCATATACTATATATAAATGTGGACAGGGGTTACAGGGGGAGGGAAGGTGAGGAATAGCAGGGGGACGTGTCGGGACTGTGAAACGAGAATTTAGGGAGTAATGTGTAACGGACGATTTTGTGCTGGTGAATAAACGATTATTTAGATTACTAGGCTTTACTTTACACGAACCCCACTAAAAGTGGACGCCCAACTCGGGCCGAAAAACTCGCGACTCGTTCTGTAATTCATATGAACAAAATAACCTACGCGGCGCAACGATACTTAACGCACGTGCTCTCAACGGATTTCGGAGTTTTTTCAAATAGCTAGCCAGTGGACCATAATCCTCGTTGAAGTACCTATGACTATCTTTCGTGTCTTGGTCGTATGTTATTGTTTTTGAACTGTGCGTAATTTTCGGTTTACAACTGTAACGTTCTAAAAAAGTGAAGTTCGTAACTCTGTTCCCGGTGCGTCGTAGTTATACCTAAACCCCTTTTAAGTGTGTTCAACAAGGAAACTGTGTAAAAATGTCACGTCGTAGGAAGAGCAACCAACACAGTGACTGTGAGGTAGTAGCTGACAGTGATAGTGGCTCGAGGAGGTTAGAGGAGCATATGACCTCGCTGGTCGAAGCGTTCGCTCGGGCGCAGGCGGAATCAAACCGCCAGCTTGTGGAAGCCCTCGTGGCAGCGCAAACCAACACGGTCACCGATGCTGGCTCTGCAAGTTCTACAGCCGCATCTCATACAACCCTAACCACGCCCTCTGCGTCAACAGCAACACGTGACTCCGGCGGCAACTTCGCTAAATGCACATCTCGTTTTCGCGGCGATAGTTGCGGTGACCCAGGCGTGTTAGAGGCGTTTATCAATGCGATAGAAGTTTATAAGGAGTGCACACACGTCACAGATGAACACGCGTTGAAAGGATTGCCTATGTTGTTAGAAGGAGAGGCGGCGGTCTGGTTTAAAGGAGTGAAATCTACGATCACGTCTTGGTCCGAGGCGTTGGCGCGTCTTCGATCCATGTTTGGCGTGCCTCACCCTCCTCATAAAATCTTCAGACAGATCTTCAGTCAGGATCAAGGCGCTGAACGCGCTGAGACCTTCATAGCGCGTATTCGCGCTCTTTTCGCTTGGCTACCCTATAAGATGGAGGAACGCATGCAGATTGACATTATCTACGGTTTGATGAACCGTGCCATTAGAAAACGACTACCTAGAGAGTCGTGTGATCGTCTGGACGTGCTACTTGAGAAGGCGCGAACTCTGGAAGAAACGCTAGCAGAAGCAAGTACATCGACGGCGGACCACGCACGGGCCAGCTTGTTTCCGTGTGCGCGGCCGCCTGCGGCTACTTCGAGCGCGCCGCACGTGCGTGCTTCGAGCACGCAGGGCGCGCGTGCCCCGAACGTGCTGCCAGCGCGTGCTCCGAACGTGCCGACCGCCGGGAGCGCGCGAGGCGCGAACGCCTCTGCCTCCTTCGCTAGTACGATGACGCCGGCTACCGCTGCGACTCCAAGTGCGACAAACCCCGTGTCTCTGGCTGTGAGTAACTCGATAGCAGCGCCTCAAGGCGCACAAAGACATAAAGGTAAACTTTTCTGTGTTTATTGTCGTAAAAGTGGTCACAATCGCGATAGTTGTTTAAAGATTAAAATTAAAAGTGATACAGCAGTGAAATGCTACGGTTGTGGCGCTAACGGAGTT
Organism: Zeuzera pyrina; assembly: GCA_907165235.1. Lineage (NCBI taxonomy): Eukaryota > Metazoa > Arthropoda > Insecta > Lepidoptera > Cossidae > Zeuzera > Zeuzera pyrina. The sequence continues at coordinate 16,099,842 of OU015625.1, read as the reverse complement.
ATTCGTGCGCAGTGTGAAAACTGTAACAGACATTCGTTCTTTTCATGTGATATTATGTCTAATAATAACAATAACGATGACTCTATACATGCTTCTTGCGATAAGAATAATTGTTTACATGCTAATAAGTATTGTACTAACAACTCTGTATGTACTGATATGTCTATGTGTACTAATACTCGTAACTGTAATAATTTACAATGTAAGTGTATGTATACTCATAATTACAATGAGCATGTTTCTAGTTGTACTAGTAGTGTTCAGGGGGAGCTTTCTTCACCTTCAACTAACTTTGTAACTCCCAGGGGTTCTCAACCTTTTCGGAATAGTGTACCTTTTAGACGTCCTATTTTAAATATTAGTATTTTAGGGAAAAAGGGTACTGCATTAGTTAATTCTGGGGCAAAAAGCTGTATTGCTGGACACACACTTTATGCTATTCTCGAGGCAAAAGGGCACCCACTGGTTCCGTCTAAACAAATTGTTAGGTTGGCCGATGGTGTTAGTAGAGGGATTGATGTACTAACCACAGAGGTTGAAGTGACGCTTATGCATAAAACTAGGAGTGTTAAGTTTTTAATTTTTCCTGAAGCAAATAGTAATGAAACTTTGCTTGGTATAGATTTTCTGTCGAATTTTAACCTGACATTTGATTTTGGGGGTTCCAGCTGGCACTTTGCTGAAAACAAGAAGCAGAGGTTTGAGTTACACTATGAGAAGATGTCACATCCAACTTCATGTGCAGCTGTGGATTTTCTTCGGGATGACGAGGGGACATCACTCGACGATCACCAGCGAATGGTTCTTGAGCATCTCCTTGCTGGTCATCAGGATGTTTTCAAACCAGGGGGAGAGGCGACTCCTTTTGCAGAGCATAGGATCGATACCGGCGACCATCCACCTATCGCCGTGCCGCCGTATCGTCTCACCCCTGCAAAGAAGGATGTCATGCGGCTAGAGATTGAGAAGATGCTAGCTGATGAGTGTGATGAGTGAAGAGTGTGAGTCGGCGTGGGCGTCTCCGGCCCTACTCGTACCGAAGTCGAACGGCCAGGTACGTTTTTGTGTAGACTACCGAAAGTTGAACAGTATAACAAAAACCGATGTCTATCCTATGCCACTCATAGATGAGTTAGTACAGTCCACGAAGAGGAACTGTTTCATGAGTACGCTTGACATGCGCAGCGGATTTTGGCAACTGGCTGTACATGAGCCTGATCGCGATAAAACTGCTTTTATTTCGCCATTCGGTATTTATCGTTTCAAACGCATGCCTTTTGGCCTTAAAAATGCGCCATCAACCTTTCAGCGACTCATTGATAGATTTCGTACATGTGCAGCTCTCAAAGATGTGACCTTGTTGGCTTACCAAGATGATTTACTCTTGGTGTCTGAAGGGTTCGAGAAGCACATCAAGGATCTACAGGCCGTCTTCGAGAGACTTCGCACTTTCAAGTTACGCGCCAATCGCGATAAATGTGTGTTTGCACGCACAGAGATAAAGTATCTAGGCCATGTCATTTCTCAGGATGGTGTATCCCCTGATGCTGACAAGGTGCGCGCCGTGTTGGACATGCATCCACCATCATCGCTGCGTCATTTGAAAACCTTCTTGCAGACTTGCTTGTGGTTCAGAAAGTTCATCCCGAACTTTTCTGATGTGGCTGAACCACTCACGCGCCTTTTAAAGAAAAATCAGGCGTGGACATGGGCCTTTGAGCAAACAAATGCTTTTCAGGAATTGAAAAGACGTTTGACTTCGGCACCCATTCTTATTCAAGCGGACTACAGTAAGGCGTTCATCTTGCGAACAGATGCAAGTAACTACGCCATTGGTGCGGTGTTATTGCAAGGCGAAGGTAAAGATGAACGCCCTATTGAGTATGCCAGCCGCTTACTCTCCCCTGCCGAGAGGAACTACAGCACCACAGAGCGAGAAGCTCTGGCTGTAGTTTGGGGCGTAGAGCGCTTTAGAGGCTATGTGGAGGGGCATACTGTTGTCGTTGGCAGTGATCACCAACCACTTAGGTGGTTACTTACTTTGAAGTCGCCGACTGGAAGGCTGGTCCGTTGGGCTTTGAGGTTACAGGCTTTCAACTTACAATTTCAGTATACTCCCGGAAAAGCGAATGTTGTCGCAGACACCCTTAGTCGCCCAACTTGTAGAGAAGATCTTAGGGAGCAGTGTGGTGTGTGTTCGGTAGTAGTCAACCTGCCTGCTCGAAGTCCGTCAGAGCTCCGTGAGAAGCAGACGGCTGATCCTGAGATAAGGAAGATCATCCAAGACCTAGAAGGAGAACAGGAGGTCAACGCACATCGTTGGTCTGAAAGAGGTTATTTTACCCAGCAGGGTGTTCTGTTTCGTTTCAGTCCGGACATGGAAAGTGAAGAGCCTCAGTTAGTGGTACCTGTTAGCCTTAGGGAGGAAATTATAAAGGAATGTCATGACTCTCCTAACGCTGGTCACCCAGGAGTTGAAAGAACTTTTCAGAAGATATCTCAGCGTTTCTTTTTCCCAGGTATGAGACGCGTTATAACCGATTACGTGAAGACCTACACTTCGTGCCAGAAATACAAGGCGTCGAACGAGAAACCTTCAGGTTTACTTCAAACGCCGTTGTTACATCAAAGGAATGAGGTTATTGCTATTGACCTCTTTGGCCCTCTTCCTCAAAGTGAGGATGGCCATAGGTGGATTTTGCTAGTAGAGGACACGGCGACGCGATGGGTCGAGCTTTACGCTCTGAAGGAAGCAACTTCCGAAGCGTGTGCTCAAATCCTTATAGAGGAATATTTTCTCCGCTATGGATTTCCTCGTCGCGTTTTGTCTGACAATGGTGTCCAATTTATATCTGCTGTGATGCAGCAGGCTATGTTTGTTTTAGGGGTGAAACAGAACCTTGTTCCCCTTTATCATCCGGAAGCGAATCCGGCGGAACGTAAGAACCGCGACCTAAAGGTGCAACTGGCCCAGTTGGTCGACACGCAGCATACAACGTGGGCACAGCATTTGCCTTCAGTTAGGTTCGCTATGAACTCTTCGCTTTGTCAAACTACGGGTGTTAGCCCGGCGTATTTAACTTTTGCCAGGGAGCTTCGTTCGCCGTTAGATTTTCAACACGACATTAGAGCTGTGTTAGAAAAGGAAAATTTCGTTCCTCAAATCACACCATATTTAAAGAACTTTCTTTCGACATTAAGTTCTATACGTGACAGGGTGGAGGAACAACAGGACAAGAGGAAGAGCTATGCCGACAAGTCAAGAACACCAGGCGAAGTGTTTGAGGTCGGAGATCGCGTGCTGGTCAAATCGCATGTGCTTAGTAGTGCTGCCAAAAATATCACTTCCAAGTTTGTGCCTAAGAGAGATGGGCCTTATCAAGTTGTAAAGAAGATTAGTCCAACAACTTACCTTATATCTCCTTTGAATACTCCTGATGTTGTGCTAGGGAAGTTTCATGTATCTGAACTTACTCGTTTCTTTTGCAGAAGTATTACTCCACCTGATCCTGTCTTGCCAAAACGAAATAGGGGCCGTCCTCGTCAACATAACCCAGTGGTGCGAGCTCATGAGCGTGGACGCTCTGATGAACTCGAGGGGGAGGGTGTAGCGTGTGGGTATAAGCGCCCTCTAAGGACAACTCGCGGGAAGCTTCCCGCGAGATACGACACCACTTAAACAGCGGCTAGCGTCTTGTGTCGCTAGGTGTCGCCATATACTATATATAAATGTGGACAGGGGTTACAGGGGGAGGGAAGGTGAGGAATAGCAGGGGGACGTGTCGGGACTGTGAAACGAGAATTTAGGGAGTAATGTGTAACGGACGATTTTGTGCTGGTGAATAAACGATTATTTAGATTACTAGGCTTTACTTTACACGAACCCCACTAAAAATCCAAATAAATTAATTACATATTGGTGTCGAACTTTTATTTTCTTCTTACACAATTTAATTAGCACGAAGTGGCATGGCAGGACGATGGTATGAAAGCGACTGGCGGAGCCACGTGCTCGAATTGGTTTATACATACATATCTTCACGCTGTATCCCTAAAGGGCTGGTCAGAGAGGGCGGAGCGCCAAGCGTCGCGGTCCTTATATACTTCTTTCGTTTCCTCAAATTGCTTTATATTCTACTAAAATGCAATTCAGCACTTTTAGCATCGCCAGGTCGCTACATATTTATTATTAGTAAGACAATATATCGCATCTTTAGAATAAAAGAGACTTAATTTAAAATTACAGAATTTCGGATTAAAATAATAAACTTAAAAATACCTACTACTTAATTTAATAGACAACAGTACAAACTTGCCTGTCCCATTAGCAACATATCGCGAGAATATTTAAACATGTATTTGTGATAAATCCATTTTATTATTCTATGTGAATTCAATGTCGGAACTTGCCAAAACAAAATCTCAAAATTTCGAATTAGTCCAATTTCATTCTATGGTCTATGTAAGCAGTTCCCATTACTATAAAACTGCTACACCAGTATATGCGTAATTTAGTTTCGGTTAGTTATTTATTACGTTATAAATTTGTTATAAAATGCAAAATATGAGTGCATTATCAAATAATAGTTATTATTAAATGAATTAGTTTATGAAAAGCAAATAAAAATTATCCTTTATACAACAACAACATATTATCACTGATTTATACATATTATCCTCACGCTGTATCCCTAACAGGGTAGTCAGAGTGACATACTTTTTTCGCTTCCTCAAATCTCATCACTCCTCACACATTTTCGCCTGGGTATGCGAGTGTTTTTCACATTTCCGTCAGCTCACAGCTCTGGCTAATAAATATTCGTAAGTCAGCCTTGATCTTCCTTGGCTTTAATTATCTTTTATAAAAGAGTATATTAGTATTAATATGTCTAGAGTGTGGTCCTTATAATGTTTTGTAAAGTAACTTCTATTCCCCAACAGAAATTATCCGTAACAAAAAAAATACGTTAGTATTATTGTAATACGTCTACCTCATGCGTGCGGTCCTGGTGGTAATGTCAGTTTTAGCAAGAATTTTTATTCCCATATTTTTTTAGTCAACTGAGGAAGCGTGCTCGTCGCGACCCCTGCCAGCCCTTTTCAGGGCTGCAATTCCTCTTCTGTGCATATCATGCGGGACAACGGCAATGATAATGTTAGGGCGTCCCCCGAAAGCGACGTACACCGGTCTGTCCCCGCTGGTGTGTGCAGAGTGCAGTTCGGCGTTGGGGACCGCCACCCAACACGCTGTGCACCTAGCGGCGGGAAGTGGAGGGAGGAGTGCAGAGTAGCTGCGTGGAATGTGAGAGGTGGGATTGAGGAGAAGATGAATGAAGTGATTGATATTATGGAAGAGAAAATATTGGATGTGCTATGTTTGAGTGAAACCAAGCGAAGCGGCAGTGAACTTGCCGACTTGCCCGGAGGAGGCATCGCTTTGTGGTCAGGGGTACCACAAGGAGATAGGGGATGCCAAGGGGTAGGCGTTTTACTGTCCTATGGTTAATTGTATGACTGAGTATGAATGTGTAAATCCCAGACTGCTCTGGGTACGCCTTAAGATTGGGTTGACAAGAATTTTTGTTTTGGCAGTATATGCCCTAGTGTCCTCTGTCGGTTTGGCTGAACTAGAGCAGTTCTGGGAGAATGTTAGAGAAGTTCTAGCGACGTTTGAAGAGAACGAAAGAATTGTTGTGTGTGGAGACATGAATGGATGGGTCGGGACAGCTCGAACAGGATTTGAGTCTGTCCTAGGCAAATATGGAGATAAGAGAGTGAATGATGCTGGTAAGATTGTGTTAGGACTGTGTATGGAAAAGGATCTTTTTGTGGCTAATACCATGTTTGGGCACAAGAGGATCCATCAGTACACGTGGGAAAGAAAGGGTGCGAGAAGTATGATTGATTTATTCCTGGTGGATAGGAGACTTAAGAAGCAGGTAATGAACATAAGAGCGTATAGAGGAGCCGATCTCGGGACGGACCACTTTCTGGTGATAACCAGAATAAGGGGTCTGTTCGCAGCATGGCAACATCGCGTAGTGTCCAAACCTGCACCGGTTAGCCGCATTAAAAGCTGGAAACTGCAGGATGCGACCACCAGGAATGAATATGAAAGGGTATTATCCAGTAAGCTTGATGATAGATTGAAAGTGATGAGCGAGGATGTTGAAGAATGCTGGCAGAACCTTAGAGATAGTATGATTGAGGCTGCGAAAGAAGTGTGTGGAATGAATAAGATTGGGAACGGCAAAAAGCGTGATGTGTGGTGGGATGATGAGGTGAAAGTGGCTGTGTATAAGAAAAAGAGAGCATGGCGAGACTACCTTGCTACTAATGACTGTGGTATGAAAAATTTGATGAAAGACAGGTATAAGCTGCAGAAAGCAGAAACGAAGGCACTAGTGAAAGAGAAGCGTGAAAGGTGTAGGGTGTTAGATGAAAACAAGATGTCGGACACCTTCGAGGAAAATTCCAAATTATTTTGGAAAGAAGTACGTAAGTACCGAAGTGGTCCGGCACCTTGCAGAATGAATAAAGTGCGTTCGAAAGAAAACAACCTGCTTACAAATAAAAAGGATGTTCTGCAGCGATGGAGTGAATACTATGGAGAACTGTATGAGAGTGGCGACTCCGTCTCTGATACTGAGAGCGATTCTAATGATTTGCCACACTCGGGCCAGGGTCTGGAGGATGCCATTAGTATGAAAGAGATTGAGAAAGTGATAAGAAGTTTGAAATGTGGAAAGGCTGCGGGAATTGATGAGGTGACTGCAGAGATGATCAAGTATGGTGGTCCTAGGGTCTGGGATGCCTTCTGTGCACTCTTCAGCCTTTGTTGGCAGAAGGGGGACGTTCCAGAGGACTGGCGCACGGCAGTCATAGTACTTCTATATAAAGGGAAAGGTTCCTACCTAGACTGTGCGTGCTATAGGGCCATCAGCTTGGTCAGCTTAGCGAGTAAAGTCTATACTAAAGTATTGACTGAACGTATGAAAGGCGTTTGTGGGTGGGAAGCGCAGAAAGATATTTGTGGGAGGCGCAAGGTGGATTCAGGAACGGTAGGGGTTGTATGGATCAGATTTTCTCGCTTCGCGTTATCGTGGGAAGGTTTCTGGCTTTAAGTCGGAAAGTTTTCTGCGCTTTCGTGGATCTAGAGAAAGCATTCGATAGAGCAGTGCGAAAGAAATTGTGGAATCTTCTGCCTGAATATGGCGTGGAGGGCTCCTTACTGCAGGCTGTGAGGTCATTATATTGAGACCACAGAGCCTGTGTAAGGATAGGCGGTGACATGTCGCCCTGGTTTGAAGTCTGTTCTGGTGTCAGACAGGGCTGCGTGATGTCTGCCAGGCTATTCATGCTGTATTTGGACAGTTGCCTCCAGAGATTGAAAGGTAATATGAGTGGTATGGGATGTGGTGACACAGTGGTAAACTGCCTATTGTACGCTGACGATGCTGTGCTAATAGCACCATCAGAAACGGAGTTGCAGACACTAGTCACGTGCATGAAAGAAGATTGTGAAGTAAAAGGATTGAAAATGAATGTGAACAAAACTAAGGTTCTGGTGTTTGAAAGAGAAGCGGTACAAACGAAATGTGTGATTTGTGTAAATGGAAAATGTCTAGAACAAGTGAATGAAATTGTGTACCTGGGGAGTGCGTTTTCGAGGGATGGAAGATGTGAGTTGGATGTGGAGAGACGGGTAGCAGCTGGCAATAAAGTGAACGGTGCTCTGTCCGCATTAGTGGGTAGTGTGAATATATCTAACACTGCTAAAATGGCCATCCACAATGCGGTGTTGGTGCCAACTTTGTTGTACGGTAGTGAGGCCTGGATATGCCCAAAATCGAGTAAAAGTATGTTAAATGCTGTGGAGATGCGGTCTCTCAGAAATATGTGCGGTGTCACGCTTGCTGACAGGATAAGCAATGATGAGATACGCAGTATGACAGGGTTGCACAACAGTGTCGTTGTAAAAATGAAGAAAGGAATGCTGAGATTGTTCGGGCACATGGAAAGAATGAGTGATGAAAGACTGACGAAGAAAATCTACAGAGCGAAAGTGAGTGGTAAAAGAAGCCAAGGAAGACCAAGGCTGACTTATGAAGATCAAATAGCCAGAGTGTTAGTAGACGGAAATGTCAAAAGCACCCGCATACCTAGGCGAAAATGTGTGAAGCGATCAACGAAACAAGCTAAACAAGCGAATTGGAAAGCGAATATAAGACTACCGGCTTGCCTGTGTTAGTCAATATTGATTTATATTTATTAAATAATAAGATCTCAGTGTTGAGTTGTGAAGTTTCTGAGTGTGTCTCCATTCATCATCTTATCAAAATGGACATCAGAAAGTTTTTTGGTAAGTTATGTACTGCTTTAATCTTGGACTTGGAGCTAGTATTTTTATTTTATTTCTCTTAGCTAATAGCTTTGGTAACGGATATACTAGCTAGAGATGTTTAATAATCGTTAAGAATATCATTTTTAATTTTATCTGGCATATTTTTGATGTGGAAAGAAAGGATCGATTATGTGGAAGGGAAATGTTAAGAAAAACTATTATTTTATTAAAAACGAGTTTATTGATTCAATCTATGAATTTAACGTTAACTAAACAGTGGTTTCGTTTTCAGTAATTAATTCTGAAAACAAAACATAAATTATATTTGTGGTTTAATTAAATACAAATTAAAACAGATCGTTGATATAAATAAAGCTAAAAAATACAACTGAGTATTTATTATAATATTTATAAGTAATTGAACAAAACTGCTCTCCCGTAAAAATTAAATTAATTACATAAAGTTTTATCAAAGCGTTTTGTTTTGCAGGAAGTTTGAAACGAAAAAAAACTGATGGATCAAGTAGCGACAGCGATGAACAGGACAAAGTAACGACAATATCGCATGTGTCTTCATCGGTCACCACAACCACAACAGGTTATATTCAGCCGCAGGAACTACCAAGACCAAGTTCCTCTAGATATCTGGCGCCGAATCCTGATTCATTGATGGATGACTGCAATGAAAATGATATCGGGCGATATGCTGGGCGGGCACACATGTTATCAACCGAAAAGAAGAAGGTATTGATTGAAAACTGTTGGTCCCCTTCCGCGACCTATAACTTTGCGGAAGATGCAAAACATTTAAAGAGAAAATTTAATTATTCTTGGTTGGAAACATACTCTCCATGGTTGGTATATTCCAGGCGCCAAAAAGGAGCATTTTGTAAATATTGTACGTTGTTCCCACCAAATCCAAATTCATTTAGAGGCATATTGGGATCATTTACTACAAGGCCCTTTTGTAAGTTCAAAGATATTCACGAGCAGTGCAAAAAGCACATTGAAACCCACTTCCATAAGGAGGCATTGAAAGCTGCTAAATCTTTTCTCGAAGGTGTGCCTGTCGATTTGCAACTGAACAAATATTCCCAGGGAATTATTGAAGAAAATCGCAAAATTATAAAATCTATTATTTCCTTCATTACGTTTTGCGGGTCACACGACTTAGCACTGAGAGGTAAACATTATGGTGAAGTTATTCTCGAGGATTTATACAGGCTGCGAATTGACGCGGGAGATTTAATTTTAAAGAAACACATTGAGCAAGGGAAAAAGAATGCAAACTACCGTTCAGTGGATATTAAAAATGAAATTATTGGTATTTGTGGAAGCGTTATTAAGGCTGATATTATGAAAAAAGTGAAAGAAGCAGCAGCATATAGTGTGCTAGCAGACGAAACAGCTGATATTTCTGGCACTGAACAACTATCCATTGGTATGCGATATTTTGATGAAGAAACACAGGAAGTCCAAAAAATGTTTGTCGGATTCATTGAGCTAAAAGATTTGGATGCGAAATCGATTGCACATAGCATAGATGAGTTTTTGACAAAAGAAGATCTGAATATAAATAAATGCGTTGGTTTTGGTTTTGATGGTTGTTCAACGATGTCAGGAAAAGACGGAGGGGTACAAGCGATCTTACGCAAAAAATACACCAAAGCCCTCTACTTTCATTGCTCGTCCCACAAACGGAATCTAGTTATCAATGATCTAAATTCACTTCCTGAAATTAGAAATGCCATAGGAACCACCAAAGATACTATAAACTTTTTTCGGGAATCAGTTTTGAGGAGGAAGTTGATACCTAATATTTCCAGACTTTGCGAGACAAGAGGGAGTGAGAAACACAAAACCATCAGAGTTTTTAAAGAAAATCTTCCAGTAATTCTGGAAGCCTTACAAACATTATCTCAGGAAGGAAATAGTGCAACTCGGAAAAGTGCCTTCCAACTGCATGCGGCTACTTCCAGAATTTCTTTCATTCTCGGGATTATGTTGGTAGCCAAATACTCTGCTTTGATGGAACCCGTTGTTCACGTACTCCAATCTGTAGCTTTGGACGTGGTCAAAGCCTCGGAACACGTTAAAAGGATTTTACTTTTAATTAAAAACCACCGTGAAAATCCGGAAAAAGTGACAGACGAAATTATAAAGGAAGCTACTGCTGTTGCGGAGGAAGTCAGACTGGAGGAGGACATTACATTAATGCCGTGTATTACGGGGAAACAACGTCATAGAAGCAATCATCCAGCAGAAAGCCCTTCAGAATACTGGAAGAGGTCTTTAGTAATAATAGTGCAGATGCAAAAGATGACAACTGAAAATCTGAAACAAACTTGTGAATCTATTGCCCAGTTTTATGATTTACCGAACATAAAGAATGAAATCGAACTTTGGCAGCAATTGTGGCATGATAGGCTTAATCTAACAAATCTAACAGTTGTTGATGTCCTAAAAGAAACAAATTCCTTCTTTCCCGAAACGGAAAAAGCATTGAAAATTTTGATCGTTTAACTTAACTTCAACTTAACTTTACCATGCACGACCTGTACAGTAGAGGGATCCTTTAGCAGCCTCAGAAGACTAAAAACATGGCTAAGAAGCACCATGGCAGAAGATCGTCTTAATAATGATAAAGTGGTTGAAAGTTTTGCAAAAAATCCCCGCAGGTTATGTTTTAATTAAATATTATTTTTGTTAAAATAAATAATTATTACTGTGTTTAAAAGTTTGATTTAGTTATTGTGCTGTCGAGGCCTTGTGAAGTTTTATACATTGATATTAGAACCGTTCTTATTACAATTGTCATCGAGGCAAAGACTTCCAAAGTGTAACGTTTCATGCTCTAGCTTTCGCAGACATGCTGTTGTGTTCATGGCGCACATACACATGATGTTTCACATGACGAGTTCACCCGAACGACCGAACGATCTTTTGTTACCTATAAATTGAACACCAATGCGTATGGTTTGCGTCCCTTTATTCGCCCCAGTTCATATACAGTAACATTTTACAACATATTTATGAGCTAAAATAAAACTGAGCTTAATAACTTTACTAACAAAACAATAAAGAAATAGTTTTTTAAATCTATTGCAAAACGACCTTTTTTGAATTGTCTGAGTTTTAATATAAGTGTGCTAAATACTTTTTACTAAAGCACATAGAAATGATTCGTCACGAAACTATAAAGTTTAAAATCAGAAAACCTAATATAGGTACTTCTTAAAACAGCGAAAGCACGGCCAATCGAATCTTCTTAGGTATAATTGATAAAATTGTATTCTAGGTAGGTAGTATGCTACTTATTAAAAAGTTTGAATAATAGAATTATCAAGTTAAATTTAAGGGCCCGTTCATTCATAGTTTTCAAATCGCCCGCAGCGTTCTGCGGTCGAGTTCTGCGTTCCGGGACCCTAAATTTTTCATGGCGGGACTCAAATGCTTTTGGGGTCAAGCCCACGACCTAAATATCCGCTACTGAACGTACGTAACGCCCATGAAGGAAGGTAACGCCACATGACAACAAGACATCAGAATTATTTACGAACATTCCGTATAGTACCGATGAAACCGATGTGAGGTGATCACCTCACATAAATACATAGAAATAACACACAATCGTAAAGTTAAAGTAAATAATAAAGTCTGAGAATGTCGAATTGTTTATGTTTGAGTGTAAAGACACAACTCGACATTGCATTCGGGTGCTCCCATTTACTTGTGTGTGATAGAAAGTTTTCTATGAGAAATAGTGCATAATATGCCGCCTCCCATTGTAGTTGTACTCAATGCCTAAGCCTAGTACAGTATAATACCCAATACGGTATCGACGAAACTAATGTATCGACAGTATCGAGTACAAAATAGTCGATATCATAACAAAAGTATCCTTTTTTTAAGGATCACTATTTCATTTTTGCGAGTGATCTGTGTTTTCACTTTTCACGTTTGGTAACACTAATTGCGAACACGTCATCTCATTTAATTCTCAATTGAATTTTGAATTGCATTTTTGTAATTAGATATAACTTACCATAACTTACGAGTCACGTTATTATTTTTTCAAATATGAAATGTGTATTATGATCTAATAAAATCAATAAGAATGTAATCTGGGTACATACATAGAAGTCTAATACTTTTCCACTAAACATTTTGACTACTAATACATACCTACCTAGTGTTAATTGACAATACATAATGCGTACTTAAAATTATCTTTTAATAATAATTTATTGGGTGCAGATTTAGTGCTATTGAAATAGTTGGTTTTAAATAAACCTAAAGTTTTTGAATTTGTGTTAAGATTTAAAGAATGCGATGCTACCTCGTCGTCGTAACGTTGGAGGCTTAACAGACCATACACTTGACGCTGTAAAGGAATCAGATTCTTATAATAAATTAGACAAAAAGGGATCTTGCTATCCTACGGTTCCAAGATCTATAAACTTACCAATTATTCAACAAAACAACCAACAACCCTTATTGAAGGACACTGAAGACCAAGATAGTGTTTTTGATTTTTTAGAAGAACAAAATATATTTGAACCGGTAATGGCTGCAAGAGATAGAACTAATGAGTTTGTAGCAACTGTACGGATTCTTCAAGGTAGAACTTTATCTAGGCCCAAAATTAAAGATGAGCGTAAAGCTCAAGTACTTGAGACATACTCTCAATTTATGAGTATGGCCAAAGTAATTAGTAAAAATATTACTGGTACTTATGCTAAACTGGAAAAGTTGGCTATGTGTAAGTTAACAATTTTCTGCTTGATGAGTGATATAGGAACAATTAATTGTTTCATTTTATGAAGTTTACCTTTTTTTATTAGTGGCAAAAAAGAAATCATTGTTTGATGATCGACCTACTGAAATTCAAGAGCTAACATACATAATCAAGGGGGACTTGAGTTCATTAAATCAACAGATTGCAAGACTTGGTGAAATGCCTAGAGGTCGTCACAGTATGCACAGCCACTCTTCTAGTGTAGTGCTTGCTTTACAATCACGACTTGCCTCTATGAGCAATCAATTTAAACAGGTAAAATTCTTTTCTTATTTTTTATGCTTGTTATGTTAAATATAGTATTTTTAAAATGTTACTATTTACACTTCCTTAGGTTCTTGAAGTGAGGTCAGAGAATTTAAAACATCAAAACAGTAGACGTGAACAGTTTTCCAGAGTAGCGCCAATCGTGAAAGAAGTTCCATCTCTCCTTCAACAGGATGAAGTTAGTATAGATTTAGGAGATGCATCTAATGTACAAACACAGCAGTTAGCAATAAGAGATGATACAGATTCTTATATTCAGCAAAGAGCTGAAACTATGCATAACATTGAAAGCACTATTGTCGAATTAGGTGGCATATTCCAGCAATTGGCTCATATGGTTAAGGAACAGGATGAAGCCATTGGCAGAATCGATGCCAATATTCAAGAAACAGAGATGAATGTCGAAGCAGGTCATAGAGAAATAATGAAATATTTCCAAAATATTACAGGGAACCGTGCACTTATGTTCAAAGTGTTTGGTGTTTTGATATTTTTCTTTATATTTTTTGTTATTGTTATGGCCTGATGTAATATAATTATCTTATTACAGAAAACAATGTTTGTAATCAGAGAATGAAAAAGTTGAAATCCTATTTGGAGTTTTAGCTAAACTAACCAGATTGTAAACTTTTAATTACTATCTCCAGATTACTTACTAGTTTGTACTCTTCAATATATGATAATATAACAACAGGATGTGATGAAAATTTAGTTAATATGGTTTTATTGTTATTATATAAATTTCATATAAGTATCTCATTGTATGTGTAGATGTAAATAGGACATAAATTAAAAATATAATTTAAAAATGCTTTTTGTTAAACCTACATCCATAAATATTACATACACAGATATAGCACAAAATTATAGTAGTCATCAAACTTTTCCAGTCAAGGGTCAATAGCGACAATGTACAGTGACACCTCTGACTATGGCAGTGACAAAATATTTAACTTGATTTGGGCCGATTTGATTGAGTAAATTAGATAGTAGTGTACTATGAGTAAGTATTATCGTTTCCTGGTGCACGTAAGATTTAGTTTAGCCTATGCACAATCAAATTTCATTTACCAGGTATGTTTTGTTATCGGCACCCATTCGGAGTGACGCTTCACACTCATAGTTTACTCTGTAATAGAACCCAATGAATCGGATCAATTCACATCACACTTGACTTGCATAATATGACAACAAAGATCCATACTTGTGTCCATATTCTTATGGTAATAGTTTTACTCGTATGATTCAGATCTGCGGGCTGTATCTTCTATTTAGGTTGCAACTCGCCTGCAGTTTGATGACCACTGGATTAAGATGTAGCTAGGTGAGAACATCATAACTACTACAGCTCATGCTTGCCTACACCATTCCATAAGATTGTGATTTATTGTAATTATGAATGTAAGGACCTACTTACCTTTATGAACAGAATAAGGCAGTTAGAATTGTATTATAGAACTATACTTTTAGACATAAATGAAGAGAAGAAAAGAAAGAAGAGAAGAGAATAATTTATCGCCTATTTATTGTCCAAAGTGAGGCCCTGGGTACAATTCCTGATCAAATCTGATAGTGTAAACATATATACATATCTTCACGCTGTATCCCTAACGGGGTAACAGAGAGGACGGAGGGCCAAGCTTTGCTGTCCTTACATACTTCTTTCGCTTCATCAAATGGTTCTCCTTATACATTTTCACCAAGGTATGCGAATGCGAGGTGCTTAGGATATTTCCGTCACCTAACGCTCTGGCTATTTGATCTCGTAAGTCAGCCTTGTCTTCTTTTACCACTCGGTTTCGCTCTAGATTTTCTTCGACACTTTCAACACTCATTTTTTTTAAGTGCCCAAACTATCTAAGCATTCCTTTCTTCATTTTTACAATAACACTGTCGTGCAACCCTGTTATATTGCGTATTTCGTCATTGCTTATCCTGTCCGCAAGGGTAACACCGTACACATTTCTACTGCATTATCTTACTTTCACTCCATTTCGGGCATATCCAGGTCTCACTACCGTACAATAAAGTCGGCACCAACACTACATTGTGAATGCCCATTTTGGCAGCTTTAGATATAATCACACTGCTCACTAATGCGGACAGATTACCGTTAACTTGAATGCCAGTTGCTACCTTATCTCTGCAACTATTTCACATCTTCATTGTAGGAAGTTGATTTCAACACCACATTGTGGATGGGCATTTTGGTTGTGTTAGATATATTCACACTGCTTACTAATGCAGACAGCACAACACCATTCACTTTATTGCCAGCAGCTAACCGTCTTTTCACATCCAAGTCACATTCCTCGAAAGCGCACTTCCCAGATACACAATTTCATTCACTACATACCATATAAATACATTCAATAGTGTAAACGTGCTGTAACATAATATATTTTATGTTACTAAATATATAACTATAAATGAATAATTGATTTAACTATTTACTTTCCAAGGTGGGGCCCGGGTTCAGTTCCCACTCAGATTAAATAGTGTAAATGTGGTGTAACAACAATATTTTTTATGTTCGCTAAATTTAAATAATATAAGGACAGACATTTCAAAAATAACTATCCTTTACTAATCAAAACTCAAGTACAATTTAAACTTGACTATAAATACGATAGACATATCTATACAATTAGATTTGATAGTTACAGAAGTCGGTGATATAATTTTCTCTATGAGTCGGTGCTAGGCTTTCTGTTGTTGTACATTGATTTGGCACCGACTTCAATTCATAGACTTTTCAGTATTTTTTTAACCCCCGACGCAAAAGAAGGAGTGTTATAAGTTTGACGTGTCTGTCTGTGGCATCGTAGCCCAAGCACCTAAACGAGTGGACCGATTATGATGCGGTTTTTTTTGTTTGAAAGCAGGTTTTCTAGTGGTGGTTCTTAGACATGTTTTATCAAAATCGGTTCAGCCGTTTGAAGAATATCAGCTCTTTTTTAGTTTTTAAACGGACGCGAGCATCTTCTATTAGTCTAATCAATGCGAAATTTAGTATACTGTGACTTCAATAATGTCACAATAACATAGTAACCTTGACCAGATGCTGTAGCATCATCTGAAGTCAACAGGATATCCAACTCCTCGCCACTTACAGTTGAAGTATCCTGTTAAGGCTCATTAAAATTGTCTCTATGAACAAGTTATAGATAGATAGATGGTGATCAGGGTCTGATGATGGATCAGACAACTATTGTCAGAATACTCGGATTTTGGCGAGGCACGATTTCGTGTATCGTCCCGGAAAGTATTTGCGTGAATGTGGGATTAGAGTGTAGATTACAGTGTTTAAAAAGCATGAAATAAAAATTTAATTAAAAATTTAAAAAACCCCTGACAAAAAAAAACCTCCAAAAAAGTAAAAAAATAATATGTACCTCATAGCCCTTTAAAAATTGTGATGTTTCAATATAAATAGTAATAACTAGTAATATATCCAAGCGTTATCACGTCGGGAGACCGCTAAGTAGTAAAAAAATGTAATAAAAAAAAGTAATAAAAAAATGAGAATACAACTAAAAATTATAAAGTATGTATGAAATTTAAATACAAGTAAACTTAGCGGTCCCCCGACGTGACGACGCTTGGATATGTTACTAGTTATTACTACTATTTATATTGAAACATCACAAATTGAAAGGGGTATGAGGTACATATCATTTTTTTTACTTTTTGGAGGTTTTTTTTTTGAAGGCGGTTTATTTTTTTAAAAATTTTTTAATTCTATCTTTTGAGTTATCTTGACCTAAATAAATATCTAGGGCAGGTCTGCAATTAACTTCAAGTCTCGAGCGCAACGATATACAAGAGAATCATCAATATAAGTAAAGGTTATGACCAGGTCTTATTATTTAGTGTATCTTCGAAGTGAAGCGAAGCTCCAATATCGGTGAAATTGAAATGGGACCACGTCTAAAATATGATCTACCAAATAAAAAAACAATTTTCGAAATCAGTTTATAAATGACGGAGTTATGAGGTAACAAACATACAAAAAGAAAAACATAGTCAAATTGAGAACCTCCTTTTTTCGAGTCGGTTAACAATTATAATACACACTTTTTTACCTAACTTAATTAACACTTTTTTATCAGCGCTCACTATAATTAGCACTTAATAAAAATTATAATACATTTTTACGTTGAAATATATAATTGTCTAATAAGTTCTGTAAAGTAATTATAGTATCATATACAAGGTTATTGTAAAAGAGGGTATAAATCTGCCAGGGTTTCGACGTGTCAATGTTGCCTGCAATATTGCAGATATAATAATTACGGAATACGTATTGGTCCATACAAAAAAATACAATAGAAAAAAATGTACAACCCTATCGTTATGCCCTACGTTCCAAATGTTTGCTAACGACGTAAAAACGCTGATATTAGGGTTGCCAAACCTTTATTTTTTTTTAAACTGAGGTTTTGAACTAGATCTATTGACTTTTGACGAAGTTGTAGAATGCAAATTTCCCATTGTCATGTGTATTTTATACCCTTTCGCATTTACACATCTTTTTGAAATAACCTTTTATACATACAATATATCTCTCATACTGGGAATTACGGTGCGAGTAGAACTCCTTTTGTACATGCTTCTCTTGCTTACTTTCACCGTTTATCCACTGCCGCTAAACCGCCTTCTATATCTGGTGCTGCATCCACATATCTTCAACGGCCTCAGACACCCAGGAGAAGGGGAGTAGGTACAGTCTATGGGTATAGTACCGTGAGAAAGCAGGAGACCGTAAGTTCGACTCTGTTATCGAACCCGACCCTATTACTAACATCCCTCTTACAATTTCGGCTACTCTCTTCTTATAAATGTTGCATTTAATTATATTTATCATGTTATTTCTTTTCTTTCTTCTTTTGGTACAAACTTTTCCATTATATCGGCTTGTAGTCTGGATGTTACCATATCAGGCTCTGGTAGGCTTCTCCAGTTCATTGTAGTAAACATAGTACAAAAATAGTGCTTAAGTTTAAGTGACACAGTGTGATTAATAGAGCATTTATTCTATCTGTTGCCCGCAACTTCGTTTGCGTGAAATTTTTAAAAAGTAGGTTGTCTTTTCCCAGGTGCAAACCTGAGAAAGGACTACCCAAATGACCATGGTTCTTGACGATGTCAAGAACACCGTCGCGCTTTAGGAGTCACCAGTGTTCTAAAAGATCTTACTGGACAGTGTTGATAACATTAATATTGGGTCCTTACATATGAAATTGGCGTTTTGTACGGGAGGAATATAAAGTCAACTTTTTTTTTGTAAAATATATTTAATTAATCAAAGTATGCATCGTTGTTATCTATGCACTTTTGCCATCTCATAGGTAGTTCATTGATCCCTTTACTAAAAAAACCACGGGGGCGAGAATCAATAAACTCTTTGAAGGCGGTTTGGACTGCCACATCGGAGTTGAATTTTTTTCCTTGTAAGAAGTTGTCCAAATTCCGGAAAAAATGGTAATCTGTTGGAGCAAGGTCCGGGGAGTACGGTGGATGTCGCAGACATTCCAATTGTAACTCATCTAACTTAGTGATTGTTTGTTGTGCAGTGTGTGGTCTTGCGTTGTCATGAAGCAGCAGTGGTCTAGAGCGATTGACCAATCTCGGTTGTTTAGCAGCTAGTTCTTCCTTCATGGTTTGCAGTTGCTGACAATAGATATCTGCCGTAAACGTTTGGCCAGATTTTAGAAAGCTGTAGTGAACGACACCGGCGCTAGTCCACCAAACACTCACAAGTAACTTTTTCTGAGTCAATTTTCGTTTAGGGCAGGATTTGGTTGGGTCTCCAGGGTTCAGCCATTGCGACGAGCGCTTCCGATTATCGTACAGTATCCACTTTTCATCACAAGTAATGATTCGATTTAAAATCCCTTCATTATTGTGTCGGTTGAGCAAAGTAACACAGCAGTCAATGCGTGTTTGCAAGTTCGATTCACTCAATTCATGAGGTACCCATCGTCGAAGTTTTTTTACTTTCCCGATTTGCTTCAAGTGGATTAATACAGTTTTGTCACTTACCCCGAAGCCTGCAGCTATCTCTGAAGTGCTTTGTGATGGATCCGCTTCCACAATAGCCTTTAATTCTTCATTTTCCACTTTGGTCTCCGGCCGTCCACGGGGTTGATTCTGAAGGTCGAAATTTCCAGAACGAAAACGTTGAAACCAAAAACGTACCGTGCTTTCATTTGCGACACCAGCGCCGTACTCATCATTAATCCTTCGAGCTGTTTCTGCAGCACTGGTGCCACGGTAGAACTCGTACTCGTAAATATACCGATATTTCATGTTTTCCATTGTGCGGTAATAAGCGACGCCAAAGAAAAAATTATGAGGAAAAAAACAAATGAATGACTGTTTTCAAAACTCAAATGTACCAGCGAAATGAATTTATAAATTTGAATTTGGAATTCTTAACCAAAGAGGAGATATTTCAGATCAAAGTGGTCAGTACGACAAAACGCTAATTTCATATGTAAGGACCCAATATTAATAGATACACTAAAAAATTATATATGTATATGAGAAGGAAAGAATGTTAAAAAAAACTAATCACATTAATTTTGTTATCACATTTTAAATATTATTTATGCTATAAAAATATTATAGATACAATTGTTTGTCAAGTATACTTAATGCAGTTTATAGAAATTCATCACACCAATCCTTCAAACATTGGTAACAATCAGCAGATTGCTTAGAATTTGCACTGCATGTGTCCTTCATCCACTCTTGAAACAGCTCCTTATCTTTTTTCAGTACTAAGAACTGTCCTAATACTACATAGGCCTGAAAGTGAAAAAATTCAAACTCAATAAATTTCAGTAGATCTAGTTGACAATGATTCACAATAAAAATATTTATAATAACAATAATTATAGGAAAATTTATTTTGCTACACCAGTAAATACATATTTAAATAAACAGGTAAAGAAATCTAAGAGGAGAATTAATGTAGAACAGTAACATTGAGGCCTCTAGCAGACATTCTTTTCAGCGATCCAGAACACATCCAGAATGTGGCATTTACTTTGCATTATTTTTGCGTTGTCACACTTTCGACAAATTAATGCACACCATGGTCCACCACATTAATTTTGTGTGTCGAAACGTAGTGACAAACATGTTGGTCATTATGGAAATGTTGTGTATTTACAAAATTGAAAAAATAAAAGGGCAGAGACTAACTTTTAGTTTGTTCATTAACTGTCAGTCCATTCCAAACTGACAAAAAAGAATAAACTTTTCAACAAACTTTCTGTCATAATCTCTTCTTCAAATTTCTAATAGTAACAATTCTCTATTTATATTAAAAGTGGTAAGACAAAAAAGAAAAAAAACAAGTAATTAACAAACATTTCACTAATGTATATTATGTAAGTATGATACGATACAAATGATAAATGATGATATGATACAAAATAATGTTCAAATAAATGTTTAATTAATAATTTTGCATTAATTCACTACAATTAAGCCAACATCAATTGGTATTTTACCATGTCTTTATTAACTAGTGTACTTGTCTGTGTGTTTGGTAATTAAAACCAAATATTACATAACATTTTCAACATATTAAGTCAGTTTTCAATTATGGTTACTATAAAAGAAAGTTACAAGTGAATCAATACCATTGCTTGGATCTCTAGCCAAAGAGATTTAAAGTTAAATTTAAATTAGAACCCAATATTGAGAATTTACCATCAAAGCTTATCTTTCCCATTGAATTTTATTATGTGTAAGTATTTATATTATTTATTATTATTTTGTGTAATTCTTTTTAAAATTTATAAAATATTTTTATTTGATTTTTTGGTACTTTAAAATTTTAAAACCTATGAAACTAGTAGTTCTGTGTCAGCTGTTATTAACGCATTTTACAGTATATTTAAAAAATATAACTAAGATATCTTTGGTAGCATGTTGCACGTATTTCAATTATTTATGCATAATGCAAAACCTATACTTTTGTGGGACAAATAAATAAATATAAAAACAATGCAATTGCTTTTTGCCTTTAGCGCGTGAAATTTGCATCTAATATTTACTTCTGTCTAGGGAATCTAGGTTAAAACTACCACAGAAAGCCATACAACAATGAAAACGCCGCGACTTACGAATTATTCATTTAGATTTAACAACAGTAACAACACAATCTCATTAATATAACTAGTTATATAGTATAGCATGGACTGACAGCCAAAAAGTTTAATTTAAATACTTACTTTATCAAATCCTGCTTTATCCAGTCTTCCTCCCAGTACTTCACCTACGCCCGCCAAATCCGTAACAGGTTTTTCACCCATTGGCTCAGCAACAAAGTTTCTATGTTTTTGTGATGTGCTCGACATATTTACAGTATTTTTATTAATAATTTATAGTAAAAAATTGCGATGTTGATTAATTAAAAACCGTGTTTTCAAAGACAACAATTAAAACTGTTTCATTATTTGAACAAATTTAGCGCAGTGTTATGGTGTTAGGGCACAGACTATTATGGAGATAGTTGTGGATAGTTGTTAGGGCCACAGAACATTATTTTACTCCTAGGTCCTAGTTCCTAGCGGTTAGGCCCATAGATAATACATAGTTATGTTAGGCCTGTCACTTTTTGGAAACAAGCACAGACTTTTGAAACAAGCGACATGACCATGACATGGCAGGGTTCCCAGATCACTTGATTATTATAGTGAGCTATACAAAAATTGAAAACACGAGTTTCTGGATAAAAGAAAACATCATTCGAATTATTTCTGAACGAATAGGGTTCTTGGCGAAATATTACAGGGAGCGGTTGGTAGTTTATTTCATTTATTCGCATATCTAGTGGATATTGTGATGTAAATTGACATAGTTTTGCGTCCCAAGTATCTACACTGTTGTATCTGTATTTATACAAAAATTATTAATTGAAAATTATAGTACAACCGCGTCACATATGGCTACATTTGGATGTACATAGTACAAAGACTAAGAATTATGTGACGTGTAATATAATTATGTGACATCTGGTAACACAGGGTTACCAGATGTCACATAATTACATACATGGCGACACAAAATTGTGCACACAACTCAAAAACTGCACAAAACATTTTTTTTTTTTATTTATTTATGGCTGGCTACGACTTCTTTGGCCAATCACATAAAAGAGGACAAACTAAACATTAAGCAATGACATTAATGGTGGCTTGCACCCACCTTGTATCAACTAAACTCGATTTAAGGATTTGATATCTCACTTGCACAAACTATAGGGTGGCTTGCACCAACTTCATAAACTCTATTTAAAAAGTAGAAAATCGTTATCGTAAAAGTTCTCCAGTAAAGTGATAGTACACTTTACCAAAGTTTTATAGGACTTCTTGGAAAAGAGTGAGAACTTCAGCTGCACATGTTTATTTAGACCTAGTCCATTCTTTTCACTTACACCTTCGATCACAAATATATAAATAGATTCACAATTCTTTATAAAATTGGAACAAATTATTGTCTGAATTGACATATACATTTCTAATATCGTATAGTATTATCTCAATATTGTGTTAATTTAAAGTAAACTTTACTGTCAATGCATATAAAGGTTGTAAAAACTTGTAAAAGATTCTCCCATGGCATTGAAACCATGGCATTTGTTAACAAGAATATATTTAAAATTCAATCTTACGCTTCATGCTTAAAGTGTAATTCACGTAATTTATTTGTTTCGCTATTTACGTCATTATAATTTGTTAGATGAAAGTGATAAGGATAAGACACAGAAATTATAATGTTAGACAAGGAATAAGATGTTGCATGTCAGGCAATGACATATTCAGACCCAATGTAAGAATAGAAAAAGGGAGAAAGCAGCATTGTTATAATTTTTTTTTTATTTTTGGTTCTTCGATCACAAATAATAATTCACAATTTTCTTTAAAATTTAAATACATAATTACTATCTGAATTGACATATACATTTTGAACATCTTACAGTATTATTGGTAATATTCTTTGAATTTAAAGTAGACCTTAAAGGTATAAAGTTGCAAAAGCTCGTTTAGGTCCTTGTAAGGCATTGAAACGAAGTTTATCAAAAAAAAACTTACGCTTCGTGCTTAAAGTATAATTTACGTAATATATTTCCATCGCTGTTTATATCATTTTGGTTTGTTACGTGGATGTGACAAGGATAAGACATAATATTTAGATTAGGCGAGACAAGGAAAAAATGTTGGATATCAGGCAATGACGTAATCTAGGAATACAGAGAGAAGTCGCAATAAAGTGCTGATATTTTTTAAATTTTTTAATGGGAAATCGTCTGCTAGTCATTATTTAATATATACATACATATTAACACGCCGTATCCCTAACGGGGTAATCAGAGACATATGTCATGACTAGAAATCTTAACTTTGATAAAAAACAATTAAAGGATCTAAAATCTTAGTTTTAAACGATTTAGTGGCAACGTTAATCTTCTAATAATGCCACAATACAAATAATAACACTGTCAAATAGAAATGCAGTGCAGGTTTAAGTAAATACGTAATATTGTGTAGCCTTTTTAAGCCTTTCGCTGTGACTATTCGTCACTTTCTAAAATGTGATCAGAGCAAACTACGCTTCGTTCATTTGGTATGAAGTATTCATCACATTTTTGGCGTGCTACTATAGAAGTCTATTTTTCATATCGAATAGGATCTCGAGGAAAGCTATAATTTTTTTTATATTTTCGAGAAAAATATTGCAATAACTTGCAGTGTTTATAAAAGAATACATAATTACATAAATTACATTAAAATTTATAATTAGCAGCAAATCTTATATTACAGTCATAATTTCAACACCAAAAATATATTTAAAGAAATAAAAATGTAAGACTAAAAGCTCCATTCTATAGTTTTAGAACAGAGATAAAAGTATAATCAGAATAAATGAAATCTGAATGCGGTAGTATGGTTCTCAATATCTTATTCACGATCATAGAATTAATTGTATTATGTAGCTGTTGTTTGAAAAATATTGTTATGAATTTAATAAAAAAGAGCTATATAACGTTATTATTACAACGAAATAATGAACACGTAAATAAAATAAACCTAATTACTTACCGAAAGTAAGAAACTCCATCTTTTTTTAACGTTCTAGACGTGTCATTTTTACAATTTTTGAAGGAGCACTTTGTCATGTTTCCTTTAGTGTTCGCAAATTACTACTAAGACCGAGTGCTCTAAAATTCTCATTTCAGCGCACATTTGGTTCGGACGTTTTTGGAACGCTGATTAAGTATCTTGTTATATATTTGTGATCGAAGACTTACACAGAACTTTAAAACACAATATATCTATTATATAAATACTATCATTTTTGTACTTTAAAACTCCCAAAAGTGTAAAAAATTAGAAAATTTGAATAAAAAACAGCCTCACCCTTCTGTTCCCTCCAAAAAATCCGCAAGCCACCTTTTTTTTTCTTTCTTTATGGCATGGCGCACAAATTAGCACATTTGCCAGTGTCACGTATTAATAACTAGAATGACAAGTAAATTATTTTTCTTAACGTAAAGCTCCTCTAGTAAATTAATATTAGGCTTTACTGAAGTTATAAAGGACTTCTTGGAAGAGCGCGAAAACTTCGTCTTCACATGTTTATTTAGACATACTCCTTTCTTTTCACTTATATAGAACTTTAAAACACAATATACTATCACTTCTGTACTTTAAAGTAGGGATGTTACGGTGGTTCGACTCCAATTCCGAAAAGTCGGAACTTCCGATTGAAATTACACTTCTGATTTCGACTTCGGCTCCGACACTTAAATCGGAGGTCGAAGCACAGCTGCGGCGGCGGCCGCGGTTAGGGCGTGTGAACAAGTTTGTGGATCTCCGCGAGAGGCCTGTCTCGCGGAGAACCACCCTCCTTATGTGCTTTCTGTTGATGACTCTTTCATTTGTTACACCAGGCTCAGTAGTAAGCGAACAACTTTTTAGTAGTGCTGGCCTAATGTATGACTTATTGAAAAATAGATGGAATTGTGATAACTAATTTGTTCATTAAATACATATGCTTCTTTGGGACTTCGGTTCCAATAAAACCACTTCCGTAACATCGCTAAGCTCCCAAAAATTTAAAAAATAAAAAATCTTAACAAAATGTCAACGTCACTTCTCCCGTTTCCGTCAAAAAGTCCTCAAACCACCCTTAGTGACAACAAGCACAGAACAGCAACAGCAAGCACAAACTACAGCAAGCTAACAGCAAGTAACAAGCCAAGTACAAACAATGTAGTAAACAGGGACATTAACGTAGACAGAGAAACTTATAGACTACGCCAAACATTCCATCTAATTCATACAAGAAAGAGATTGTTATCCCTACGCAACATAGAAGAACGTGATAAATGTATAGTATTTTGTGTCCTTTAGGGCATGCCGGTTTTTTCAAGGTCACCACACTTATGTGCTTAACGACACAGAGTATAAAGCTAAATAATCTCGTTCCCATTGGCATCTGAAATCGAACGAGACGATTTCAGATGCCAATTTGTTCATCACTTCTATGGTCCCCATCAGATTAATTGATGAGCAGTCTGATTTCGATATTTGGAAAAATCCAGTACTTCCCGATATTTGTTCGTCTTTGTAAACCCGTTTAGATAGATAGAGAAGACTGTTGTAGATGAAATTACAAGGCAAATAGAGGTTTTGCAACCATAATTTAAAAAAGGTAGGTATCTCCGTCCTTTTTGCACTTTTTCGTCGCCCCATTGGTGTACATAGTCGTATTTAGTTTTGCCCCCTTTTTCTCGTCAATTGGTAGGTAGCGACAGAACGTCAGTTTTTGTTGAACAAAGTATTATACTAAAATAATGCTGTATTCATCAAAAGGTACATCAAAATTACATTTGAATATCACATATTTTTGAAATTCGGCAGTATCTTAAAATAATACCTTTTTTGAGATAAATTGTTGCATATAAGTTGTTGATCATTTTATACAGAAGTGAGTATTATGTACCTCTCTTCAGTAATATCTTATTGTTTCGTGTATTACGAACTTCTCCAAAATATGAAGTAGGCTGGAACCTTACCAAAGGAGTAACTTTCATAAAAAAAGTATGGTTAACCGATCTAATACAAAAAAGCTGGAATATCACAATAAAAACTTAAAATTGCTCTTTGGATTTGAATCCAAAAAACATTGTATTCTATGATGTAACAAAAATTATGGTCCTTACATGGTTTTCAGATTGTCAATTAAGTTACATTTGTACAGTAATGTAATTAGGTTTTCATATAATTTTTAATGTTGTGGGTATGACTTTTTTTAATCAGTTTCTTAATCAGTTCCACTGGTTCTGGTACCTTGCTTGTATTTAATGCCATATTCGATACAGACAGTAGGCCATGCACTAAGACAACTACAATTTTAAGAGCTTTATTTTGTATGCCGTCTGGTCCAGGGTTTTTTTCCGGTTTCGTATTCTGAATATGTTTGGTCGTTTCTGTTTCATCTATTGGTGGCAGATCGTCCTTGTTACTCTGAACATTGCGTGTTTATGTTTTATGTTTAAAATAATAATTGAGTGCCATTTTCTTCACATCATCGTTTCCATTGCAATGGATGTAATTCCTTTTAATATTTTATTGATGTCATGGCAGTTATAAATAAAAAATCTACAGATTTATTCTTAGTGGAAATCAATTAACTTATTCTGTGATTGTCACATTTTATAAACAAAAGTCTTCATTTACATGTTTTCATATCATTTTATATTAATCTATGAAATTAATATCATATAGGATTTTATATGATTTTTAGTGTTGTAGGTATGACTTTTCTTAACCAGTAACTTGTCTATTACTACATCCTGCATATGTGAAAATATTGTGACCAATTTTTCTGAAGGGAAGGT
Source organism: Zeuzera pyrina (assembly GCA_907165235.1). Taxonomy (NCBI): domain Eukaryota; kingdom Metazoa; phylum Arthropoda; class Insecta; order Lepidoptera; family Cossidae; genus Zeuzera; species Zeuzera pyrina. Next base: position 16,072,509 of record OU015625.1, on the reverse strand, counting down.
AAGACAACCTTTACTTTTATACTGTCTCCGTTTTCTATACATATTCATCCCTCTTTTCATAATCATAGAGATTTGTTTTACAATTATTACGATTTTTTTAATAATTTTTCTTTGCATACCTTAACATGTAACCAGTTCCGTACGTTATTAAAGGCATAATCCTAAAATCCCTTTTTTTAAGTGCATAACTATTATTGTCAATTTCAATATTGCAATCTTCGAAATCTATAACAGTATTATATTGTATCGCCAATTTCTTCATTGAATAAATAAAATTCGTTGTTTTCAATTACCGATTTTCACAGGTAGATTAACAACAATCTAGGCTGTTTCATTAAATTCGGATGACACTGAAAAAAGTTATCGTTATTTAAATATAATTTAAATGTAATAAATCAGTAGAAACCGTGTATGAACACGCTAATCTACGCTACCGTTTTGTGACTTTTGTACGAGAATAATATATGTGTACTAATTTGTATTTTAGTGTTATTTTAATTAATTATTGTAAATGTAAACGTTTTTACATGAACACGCATTTATAATTTACTTTCGAATATTACGATTCTTCACACTATATCCCCGACAAAGCAGTCAGTGTTTATTTATTTTCACAAAAAGAAGGAAACAATTACAAACTCGAAAAGTTACATATCTTCACGCTATATCCCCGATGGGGTAGTCCGTCATTATTTATTTTAATAAAAAGAAGGTAACAATTTTCACATTGTTACCTTCATCACATTGATAACAATTTCAAATTTGAAAAGTAACATACCTTCACGCTATATCCCTGATAGGATACTCAGTTATTATTTATTTTCGCAAAAAGAAAGTAACAATTATAAATTTGAAGTTACATATCTTCACGCTATATCCCCGACGGGGTAGTCAGTTATTATTTATTTTCGTAAAAAAAAAAGGTAACAATTACAAATCTGAAAGTTATATATCTTCAGTCAGTTTAGGTATCACGTCGTTCGGTAAGGAAATATCATCGAATCTAGATATTAAGTTAATTAATGTATTTAGGAATTGTTCTACCAAATTATCATTATGAGAGGTTGAAGACGAATCATGCTCAGAGGGGTATCCGCATCCATTAGGTAATACTGAAGTTGGGGATTGTGTTAAATGATGACGTGCATTTTTATCATATTCAAATGCGGTAGAGATACTACGAGGAGGTCTTCGTATTGGTACTGTTTTTTAGGCAATGATATCTGTGAATGCGGAGAGGTTTTAGTATGATTATTGACAGTGTGATTAACTGTTCTTGAGCGGACAATATCTACAAATGGCCTCCTAACGGCGGGGTGTTTAGCAGATGCTTTTGCATATGAAATATTTTCCTGTGACATAATTAATTTTATGGATTTTTGCCTAGCATGTTCAAGGCAGCTTTTGTCAATAGCCAAATGGTTACCAGAACAAAACAAACAAGTATGCATATCAACAGAGCATTCTGAACGCAAATGTTGTTGAGCACACTTATAACATCTTGATTTTGATTTGCATTTACTTTTGACATGTCCAAAGCGACAGCATTTAAAACATTGGATAGTTGGAAATAGGTAAGTTTCAACTGGCAAGGAAGTATAGTAACTAAAAATCCGTTTAGGTAGTGTTTGACCTGAAAATGTGAGCACTACTGATTGGGTTGGAATCCATTCTGTTTCTCCATTTTTATAATCTTTGCGATTAAGTCATCTAGCTTTAATTATCTCACCACAGACAGGGAATGTATCTATACTGATTATAAATTCTTCCATGTTTATTTCAAGAGGAACATTTCGCACAATACCCATGCGGGTGATGGTATATGTGGGAATATTGGCAATTAGGTTGACATATTTCAGTTTAAGGTCATTCACAAAGTTATTAGCTGCTGCAGCAGTATTAAATTTGCCACTTTGTTGCGACTGACGTACACCTCCCTGTGAGATATCTTGAAAATTATTTTCAAAGAGAAATTTACCTACAATGATGCTCTTTAGCGCGTAATTATCTTTGGGTCATCTTCAGTTCTTGAAACATGCACTACGTAAGGGGCTTGATCATACTCAGAGTATTTTTTCTTTTTCTCAATATTCGGTATGGTAAAAGTTCGTTGGACTGAAGCTGAAGGAGGGTTATTGTGAGACAATTTATTTTTCGGGTCATCCGAGGCCACAAGACGAATGTTTATTTTTCTTTTATGACTAGATATGGCATTACCACCAGATATCCAGATATATCTGGTGGTACCGCGTCTCCATCAATATCCATTATCACAAACAAAAACTACTACACACAATGATGTTATATTTAAAAAGAGGTAGATAGGTTACGTTAGTACTAATCAGTGTTGCCAACAGGTGAACGAGCTGTCCACCAGATTCGACTTCTAAAACCACCAGAAAACCACTAACCAAAAACAACCAAAGTTAAAAAGCCACTAAATTTGTCACTAAATCTTTTTTATTGTTAATATGAAAGAAAAATAAGCAGGGATATATGAAAAACGTTTATTACGAAAATGAAACATATTAAAATTATTACAAATCGTCATCAGATGTGTCTATTTCACCGCCACCATCATCATCAATTTCCAAGGAACGATATGATTCATTGGTGCCAATTTTTTTTATAACGTGTATTGGAATTTCATAGTCATTGCAGCATTTACCTATCACCCTCATACCGCAGCGTACTCTTAATATGGCACATAAAAGATTCAACTTCATACGATTCCTCTGTTTATTTTTTATAATGTTCATGCTGCTAAACAATCTTTCGACGTCGGCATTGGAGTGTGGTAATATTAAAAGAGAAATTGCAAAATTCGCTAAATCTTGAAATCTAGCTTCTCCTTGAGCGTCTTTAAAATGCAACACTTCGATCCAAAACTTTTTTGTGTCTTTGGTTTCACTCCATTTCATTAAATGTATTTGTCGCCACTGATCATCAACTTTTGCAATGAAGTCTGTTTTTTTATTTAATTGAGACATTATGTCGATTAGATCTTCTTTGTTGTGATTTAGTGCTTGTTGAACACTTACTCGAGAAATCTTTTTCATCAAAGTCACATTTTCCGGCAGCCTGTTTTTAATTTCTTCAATCAGACTAACTATAAACTGTATACACCGATTCCGTATTGATACTTCCTCTGCTGCTGGTAATCCTTTTTCTCTCATCTCTTGTATTTGTTTTTCAAATCGGAATCCCAAATAACATCTTTGATCCAAAAAATCACGAATATTTTGAGTGAAAATATTAACTTTATTTATAGGTAACGTGACTTTTCTGACAAGCATATCTATCAGGTTGATCAACTCATCGCACAATTTGGTATGGTCTGTATCTTTTGACTCAAACATTTTGTTGACTCTGTTTATCTCAATTAATATTGGATATAAAAATGAAATATATGCGTAATTCATCTCGTTCGCATATATAGAGTGCAATAATTCTGCTGTGTGACACCTTTCGTGGATCTTGGCTATAGAAAAATGAGTTTTTAGCTCTAGCCATTGCGTATATATTCTCGAGACTGCTGATTCTATTGACAACCATCGTGTCTGACATGCTTGAACGATTTTAAGTGGTTTATGGCCATCATTCATTGCTTTGTATAGCTCCTTATAAACACTTTGTCTAGAAGAAGAGCGAGCAAACCAATCATAGGTCTCCCTAATTAAAAATTCTAAATTCCTCGGCAAAAATTGCTTTGCAGCAGCAGAAACAGCCAGTTGCAAGGAATGACATAAACAACGCACTAGAATCAAATGTGGTACATCTGCTTTCAACTGCGTAAAAACTCCATTATTTACTCCAACCATTACGGAAGCGTTGTCTGTACCAATGCCCATAAAGTTCTCTAGTTTCAAATCGAATCGTTTAAGTGTCTTTTTTATAGCGGAGACAATACCCTCAGCGTTGCATTCATGCAGCTCTGCAAGGTCTAAATATGTAGATACTATTTTTTGGTGTGCTTTACTATAATAAATTATAACCAAACCCAAATATTTCTGAACAGCAATATCTGTTGATTCATCAATCAATAAACTGTATGATTGATCCTTAATATCTTGTTTTAAAACCTCAATGAAATGTGATGCTAATACATTTTTTATGACCGCGGTGCACTTCGTTCGGTGTAGTTGTACTTTATCTATTTCCCTTTGATGGCTATGATTGATTACCTCACCTAAATGGTCAACTACTCGTATATTCGTATGCATGGCTGTAAACAAAGCAAGCCTGGCCTCTTCCTTTTTTTGACTTCCAATGGGTTCTAGTTTAAATGGTAATTTGGGTTGCTCAGTGATAATCTGCAACAATTTACAATAATGTAATAAGTTTAAAAAATAAATTTAAAAAAAAAACACGACAGCTATCTCCAAAAAAAAATATAGCCTATGTCACTCGGGATAACAATGTAAGGATTCCAACGATACCCTAATTTTTTTTAAACTCTAAACAAATTACACTCCTTTTTTTGGGCAGTCGTGTAAAAAATAAATGCACTCTGTCTACTATGCTAACACTCATCAAACTTGGTAGGCGAGGCGGATTTATGAACACTACAATGCAAAATGTTGCATTCACGGGAAGCACTGCTGCCATTTTCACATCCCTCAGACACGTATTACGACACCCTCAGGAAGATAATATGAGGTAATGCTAAATGCGGTACCAAATGGATACATTATTGACCATGCTTTACCGTAATAAAATAGTCGTGTTAGCTTACCTTTGCATTTTGTTGATGTTTCTTCGCATTCCATGTGATTTTAAGTCTCCATAATGGCTCCTTAAAGTGGTACCACAAAATTTGCACTTCGCTACTTGGCCAGTAGTACTTTCAATCATCTGAAGCCAATCTTTTAAAGCAGGGTCTTGCAGCCAAGAATCCCGAAACTTTTGAGAATACTGAGGTTTCGGCATATTTTTCATTAAGTGACCTATCCCTCGCGAACAAACTTCAGACAGTGAATAAGACCAATTTGAGAAAGAAGAAAGTTTAGAATATAAAAAATATTTTGCTGGAAATCCCCGCTTCACCTGACAGAAAACTGCTATAAACAACATATTTTAAGGGAAATCCCCGTGTTACTTGACAACAGAGATTTAGTGTTGCTCACATAGTAAAGTAAATACCCCTAAAATAAATTAGAAATATTATGAACTGCAACGTCCAAACTTTATACTGGCGTGATTATGTACTAATTAAAAAAAAAATAGGAAAAATTCTATTCCACTAAACCACCAGAAAAATCACCAGCCACTAAACGCAATATTTCCCCCACTAAAAGGGGGTTCAAACCACCAGATTTAGTGGAAAATCCACTAAGTCGGCAACACTGGTACTAATGCTTGTAAAATATTGTCCCGGTTACGCACACACATAAGCCACACACTTTGTTTATACACACTAATAAAATGATGAAGTGTAAATAAGATAGCATGACAATTACCATAAGCACAATGAGACAAATATACATTGCACTGCGTCGCTATACAATGTAAGATTTCAATTGCATTTCAAACTAACAAATCACACGGCTCTCTAAAACCATTGTGATTGGTCAATTTCACTTTCTTACTGCAGTTTAAGCGAAACCGTGACTACTTCATAGAATATTAGTAATTAATGCCACAGAACAGATATTTTCGAAAAATATGATTGATGCCTAATGGGTTTAGACAGTAAAAACGATTTGTTTGATTTTTAAAATTAATTTTTCTTGAGTCATGTACATTTGGAAACAGAATTATTTAAGTACATACATTTATAAAACACGTTTGTTATAAATTTGAAAATGATAAAAATAAAACACTAGGTACTTTCATGTAAAATATTTTTTATTGTGTGGAATTATTGGGATATTAGACTCACAGCTAAAACTTCTGATTCGTTTTAAAAAATACGTATATTATATCTTATATACCAAATAAATAAACGTAATCAAATGTTTAATAGGCACTGCATGACATTGACGGTTCTGTAACATAACTTTTTATATTCTTTGACCAAATATAATATATTGCTCTCTGTCGCACTTGGTAACTGGGGTATTACCTATCGCATTTCAGGTTTTTATGATTTAATATTTTACTGATATTTTAGACTTTGGAAAAAATGGTGACACAAATGTAATAATTAAGTACACTTACGCATGATACGTGATTCGTGAACCTTTGGAAGTCTTGCTAGTATAGTTTTTGCAGTATGTAATAACACAGGACGGCATTTTAATATTAATATTAGGAACGCACATACGTTTTGACACTGTCACGTTGCTACACGAATGAGCTTCAGGTTGGCTAATTAGCAAAGTTTTAGGGTGCTAGTTTTTGAGCGCAATAACTTATCTACCTCTTTTTTAAACACATATAACATCATTGACTACACATAACACAACAAATAGAGCACACTTACCTTAAAAGACAACACAACACAGTATTATATGTTAATACAAACTACTGGGATTATTAAACAGACTGGAAAACAAATTAAATACAAAAATGTAATAATTTTGCAGCGAAAACGTGTATATTACGTAGTAATATTACATTCTCTTTGAACGTGTAGTATCCGACAATCACTGACAGCAGAATCAGTGTTCTGTGATCAGTGTGTGATTCGGTATAGTTTTAAACAGTTATAAATTCATATTGAAACTCATAACAGCCGTGCATTTCTGTAAAAACTCGAATCACCTTAAGCGAGACTCGCTCGACCATTTACTCCACTTCGCATTCGAACACATTTGACCTTCAAATGGAATTCTCTAAACTAAACATTCTAGGAGCGAAGTGAAGTGATCTTAGATGCGAGTTTGTCGGGTATTGCTTTAAGAGTAAACATCTCAATCGATATTTCGTCTTAGAGTATTTTAACTTCTTCGGAGATATATACGTTAAATAAAACTCGTTTATTTAGATTGGATTGTTATATTTAGCGAAACTTCATAAAATTCATTTACGATAGTACAACTCGCTGCCACCACTCATCGAGGCGACGCTAGTATCTCTGTCGACTTTAGAGAATACTAAATCACAGTTGACAATCTCATCGCGGATTCAGAAGTGAATTTGACTAATTTGCGTTAAAAAATTGCACTACCTACTGTTTGCTATTTTTATTTTATTTATTTATTGTTCTTAAGGCATTGGTAACAAGACCATCAGCCTAATGACGTAACTTTTGGAGAAACATTAACTGTCCCTAGCACTCCTCCAGTAAAGTGATAGTAGGCTTTACTGAATTTAAAAAGGACTTCTTGGAGGAGCGCGAAAACTTCAGCTACACATGTTTATTTAGATCTCCTCCATTCTTTTCACTTACACAGAACTTTAAAACACAAAATACCGTCACTAACAGTTTGCGATCATGGAAGGTCAAGGTCGTTTGGTGTACATTGCCATAGATAGCAGAAAATTTACGAGTATCGTGAGTGTGTCGATACAGAAAATATCAATATATTAATCTATTATTAATAGCTACATAGTACATACTAACAGATTTATTGCGTACAATCTTGCGAACAAGTTTCTAAAAACGGGTCGTAATAAGAAAAACATTTTTGGATCTTTGAATTATGTACCCATGTATGTTATTATTACAATCTGTATGGTGAAATGATTACGTATGTTGTAAAAAATTTCGTAATTCGACCCATTTTTATTGGGTAAAATTCTCATTTCCATGGACTAGCATTATCACGCAAGGTTATACCAAAGATCCTATAGTATTATAAAATAAGTTAAATAATAAATAATAAAACAATATTTTATTTTAGAAAGGTAATATTTGAATTATGGCAGTTGTATTCTGAACATAAAATAAAAACGAAAGCATAATGTATATCATTTATATAACGATGATAAAGATAATATTTCATACCATTTTATTTGTATAGAGAAATAATTTTAACTTTTGTTCATATATCACAGGACATCGGACAGACGAAAAGAACAATAGCAGAAAGAGTCAAAGAACATATCACAGCTGTCAGAAAACGACAGACAAATAGGTCAGCCATTGCCGAGCACTTGCTGGAGTCAGGACCCAATCACTGGATTGAATTGCATCAGCCACAGGGCCTTTCCACCAATCGACACTATTATTCCAGAATAGCACGAGACGGTTGAAATCAAGAAATACCATAATTCAATAGGGAAGACGGATACTGCTTATCAACATCATGGAATCCTGTCATCAGTGAGTGTGTCCGGAGCCGGAAAACCGGACGTCGCCAGTGTATAGATGTCGTTAGTGTAGTGTGTCGAAGTACCGACAGTGACAATAACAAAAATGAAGAAAAGCATTAAATGAGTGTGGGTAGTTGCAAAAAACCACACGCTACGAAGACATCATTCATCCTCATCAGTCTGCCCGTGATCACGATCGGAGCAATCCGGTCGAAACGTCGGGATAAAATAAGTAATTAGTCTTAAAGTATAAACGCGACATACACCCGTTAGTAAATATTGTAAGATATCACAGGACATCTAAGAAAAAATTACAGACTTAAAAATTAGAGTTTTGGATAACAATGTCCTAAATGAACCCACCTTTATTTTTTCGATAGAGCTAAAGTAGATTTGACCAGATTGGTTAGCTAGAGATACATAAATTGAACTGAAATTCAAATCACATTTTTCTTCTTCAAACGTTTTGTCACCTACTGCAAACTGCTACTGAATTTGCTTAAAATTATTACTAAAAATGTTACTTCAACCGAACGCAACCACATTTTATGTAAATATTTGTAAAAATTTTTTGAATTATATTTTAATTTTATAACATTTGTTTTATTTATATTTATTTTAAAAGAAATTAGAAAAAAATCCTAAACACTGCAAACGCATTCTTCAAAGAAGTGACAGTTTGACACGACCACGTAAACGAATCTTGTATGAATTTTGAAGTTAAAATGATTAACTAGCTAAATTTAAATTTAGAAAATTGTTAATTTTTAATAATTTTGGCACATGTAAGGTAACGATAGAATGCTACGTTACAGGTTCTTACCAATACAGAAACATAATGGAAACTCGATTTTTAAGTCTGTCGTCTATTCACTGGATCGATTCACTGCTCGAGATCGATTGATGGATTCTTCCATTAATCGATCTTGGATCGCCATTCCTAGGAAAGTTGCTCCAACAAATTGGAAGGTGTTTATGCACTATAACAAGTGTTTCCCCAACTTACGTGATTAGGCTGATGGCCTTATGTCAATAGACCGCTGAATTGGAAGAAAAAATTAAAAGTAATTGTCAAATGTCAATGTCAAAGTCTAATTCTCAATTCTGACGTACCTATGTAATTCTGATCTTACTTCAGTGCTGTATTTTCGAAACTAATATTAATCTTTATTCATCAGATATTTTACACTTCGTATTGTAATATAAATTACGCTAACAATGGCACCAAAAGCTGGTGGTGATACTGTGAAGTCGAATACGTCCGTATATAAAGACAAAAGCAAACCGACCGATATTCGGCTGAGCAATATTAATGCTGCTAAAGGTAGAAATTTTATTCTATGAAATATTTTTTATGTATAATATCTGTTAGTTTTAATACGAAAGGTCACGCGGATACATTTAAATCAATTGTTCTTTGACATTTGATCATTTATATTTATTATTGGTTTGTATTTAAATGCCTATAACATTAAAGAAAAATTATGATAAAATGCTTAATCGCTATTAAATTTTAACTCATGTTGATAGGTAGACCTATTCAAAACCAAATCGGGTCATTAATTAATGGTTAACTTTGTATAATACTAATGTTTTTTTCATTTATGTCCGTAATGTAAACAAATGAGAAACTAATCAAAAACTGGCTAAATTTTCACTGTTTGCTGGTCTAGCATATTACACGTAGCACTTTAATAACACTTCTTTTCTGTCATATACATGAAACTGAAATATTCACAAATAATAATAATTATCCAACATAGTACAGCATTGAAAAAATCAATGTTATTTCTTTTGTTTTTAATCTGTAATGTTACCTAAAGGTTGCCTATATTCCTAGATCAAATTTGTATCTTAATCAGTTCACTTTAATATTATATTAGTGACCATTTCATTTAAAATGTAGAACAGAATAATAACAGAAAACTACTATTTATTGTTTGCGATGTACAAACAATAATAATCTATTCTTTATTTTTAAATGTTTTTAAATAATCTCAGTTTAGAAATATAAATTTTAATTCCTGGTGGTTTTTATGGAAGTACAAACATATAAACAAACAATAATTCTAAAAACTTGTTTTACTATAACTAATAAGTATGTAGTGACCCAGCGATGCCAAAATACTGTAATGCAACTATATAAAAGTCATGCAACGATAACACAGGGCTTGCGAGTTATTATTTATGGGACCTAATATATGAAGATTAATTAGTTAACATGCACAGAATTCTTAAACAAATGAGTCAATTATTTGCGAAATAACCCATCTCTAGTTATAATATAAATGTCATAGTCGCCACATTTGTTTATATTATGAAAAAAATAGGATATACGTACTTACTATACTATTCAAAATACATATTATGTATGCATGTGTCTATTAGAATTTAAATATTGCTAATTTAATTTAAATATAAAATTTAAATATAAATTTCATTGAATTCATGTTCTGTATCATTTAAAGTAGCTGGCATTGTGTTGATGTGTTGTTTCATTTTATTTTGTGCTTGTCTTGATTTTCAGCTGTGTCAGATGCTATTCGTACAAGTCTGGGACCAAGGGGCATGGACAAAATGGTAATAATTTTAAATAAATGAACTAATTTCTTCCATATTTCATAAAATCACTTATGTATTTTAACCTATTAATTCATATTTTATGTCAATGCGCTTCTATCAATAAGTTTGTATAAATTGTATAAAACTTATTCCTTAAAAAAATTACTGCTATGAAATTGCACCAAATACAATATAATACATTTTTATTGCACTTTTAAGTTACAGGGCAATTCATGCTCTTGTCACTCAGCTATGAGAAATAGGTACCTAATCAGACAGAGCTGAAAGCTCTTAGTAACAATTATTGGATAGGTAATTAGAAATTTTATAATGGCAAACTATCTGTCAGAGAAATGCTAACGCACCGGATGCTATAGTCTAGTGGACCGCCAGCGCTGGCCCCTATGGCGCTGGCCCCTATGTTCCGTTAGTGCGCATCCCTTCCAAACCGAAAGTCAGCTTTGACTTAGTATAGTCAAATGAGTGCCTTTTATTATTTCCACTGACACACTAAAGAAATTTAATCAGAATAATATTTTGTTTTAGCCACTTCATTACTATTTATTATAGTTACATTTAACATCATACCTAACAAATAAATAATAAAGTAATTTTGTTTTCATATTTTCAGATTCAAGCGGCCAATGGAGAAGTAACAATAACTAATGATGGGGCTACAATTTTAAAACAAATTAGTGTAATACACCCAGCTGCAAAAATGGTAGGTCATGTGTTGGATTATTCAGTTTTTTCGACTATTCTACAATAGTCGATATTCTTGTGTATGAGTGCATGATAGTTCTCCAAATAGTATCTATGATGTCTTACGATTGTACAATTGGTCAGATCATGTGTTGTACCTGGGCATTTTGTGAAATGTACCAATTCATGAAATGACCTGTCCTATTGTCTAGCCATCAAATTGTAATATCCCTAATGAAAAGCTGGACCAATAAATGAGAGCAATATGTTTGCCCATATTCCCAGCTAAGTTGCCACATTATGATTTATTTGGACATAATGAAAAAAACTGTCATTTCAGTTAAATAACATTTTTGTTGTAATTATTTAATTTGATGTACAAATACACTTAATTATGAGAGTTGGAATGGGATTATGGGTGCTTTATGCTTTTTCATTAATGGTAGAAAGGTGCTATATTATTTTTATTATTATTGTAGTTTTTGGTTGTTTTCTGTATTGATTGTGCGCGATTTTTTTTTAATTTTAATATTATTTTCTGCATGTTCTTAGTGGATTGCAAGTCTTTTATGTTGTTGTTTTTTTTTCCAGTATTTATTTAACAATCTATTCCTCTACAGAGGCATAAAGTTGGATTTGAATTTGACACTACAGTACGGCGAGCACGAACTTTCGACAGTTTCGTAACGTAATCGTATCGAGTTTACTATACGATTACGAGAGTCGCATCACGAAGCGCATTTTACTAACTATCGAGAGCTCGCTACGATTACGAAGGTGACGTCATCCTAACGTAACTAGGGACTGGCAAGTTTGAGTAAACTACACAATTTAATGAATGAAGGGTGCCTCCTAAAAGGAAATCAAAGAAAGTTTTAGATTTTTATTTGAAATGTAAAACTATTATAATAAATTTATTAAAAAAGGACTAAATCTTTAAAAAAAATATTGTATTAGATATTTATAACTTATAAATATCTAAAACAATATATTATTGTTTTACAATTGTGCATTATTTTTCAAAATAAAATTAGTTTTTATTTTATGATTGATAGTTTCGAACGGCTTAGATTTGACGGTTTTTTGAAATAACCTCTCTATGTCACATTTCTTTATGTTAACACTATTGAAACATTCTTGCGGAAAAGTTTATTGCGTTTTTTGTGTACGTTTTGATTTTAATTTCATCACATGAAAATGAAAACAAGTCCCACGCAATATTATTATTATTATGAAAAAGTATTCATGCGTCTGTCATGGAGATTTACGTTACCGTACGTCAAAATAAGGTTCGTGCTCGTGATTTTACTCTATTTCAATACAAATGGCTTACGTTACGTTACGAAGGCGATACAAAATAGTTCTTTTTACGTCCTATAGGGGCGCTGCACTAAAAGTCATACAATTTGCTTACGCTTACGATACGAATACTTTGTCGATAGGATTCGTGCTCGCGCTACTGATACCTCAAACTGAAATGCAGTTTAATACATTTGTCATAATGCAGCTGATAAGAAGCTTGCACACACCACATCATAAAAAATGTTCTATGTGCAGTTGCCGTGTTGACATAATTGAAATGCCTTGACACATCATCTTTTGACTGATTCTACAATCAGTCATATATGTACATATAATATGTAAATATGTTATTGGTGCATCTAATATACATACATATCTTCATGCTATCTTTCTAACGGGGTAGTCAGAGAGGACAGAGCGCCAAGCGAATGCAAATATAAAAAAATGAATATTCACAAAAATTAATTTTATTCACTATGTCACTATAATTATATAATATGTTGTAGGATGTAAATGAAGAGACTAATCAATAATTTCAAGTCATTAAAAGCAAGGCTGTTCTTTAATAATAGGTATATATAGGTATATAGTAATAGGTACCTATGAAATTGCCGTTCAACAATACTAACCATTTGAAATGTAATTTGTGTATGGCTGGCAATAAATTCCAAATTCAAAATAATTTTATTTAAAAATTAGGGAATTTTATTTTCAAATTCAGTCATTTGTTTATTGATTAGTGTTTTGTTTTCACTACATTTGTATCTTTTTCATCAGTATAATAGACACGATAAAAATACGAGTAATTACGGAATACCGAGTTCCGTTGCGGTAGCAATGCGGCACAAACGGCTCGCAACATTAACGACGTGTACGAAGTGAACGCTACAATCGAACTCACGACCCATTATTGGATTAAACGCTTCCAACATGGAAATTTTGATCTGAACAATGAACCCCGTGATCATTCGAAAACTAAAGTCAACAACGACGAATTAAAGGCGATAGTGGAAGCTGACGATACCCAATCTACTGCTGAGTTAGCAGTAGCTTTCGATATTAGCATCAAAACAATATTGGTCCATTTACGTCAAATTGGCAAGATAAAAAAATAAGTGGATGCCGCATGAAATGAAATGAAATCACCAGCGCGACGAACGCGATTAGATATGCCTTGCGTTGCTTAATAGACACAGAAATGAAGGAATTTTGAACCGCATTGTCACTTGCGATGAAAAATGGATTCTGTTTGACAATCGTAAGCGGTCATCATGTTGGTTTGACTCTGGTTTAGCTCCTAGGCAATGCCCCAAACGAAAATTTACCCCTAGAAAAGCGATGGTTACTGTTTGGTGGTCTAATGCCGGTGTAATTCATCACAGCTTATCAAATGGGACGAGCATTACTGCGGATGTGTACTATGAGGAACTGGACACAATGATGGAGAAACTCTCAAATCTCTGGCACTCGTCCCCGCTGCTCCTACACGACAACGCTCGACCTCACACGGCGCAAGAGTTGCTACCTCCCGTATACCTGACTTCTTAAAGAAGGGCATTGAAAATCTACCACTGCGCTAGCAGAGATGCATCAATAGCATGGGTGCACACTTTGGTTAATAGAAATTAAAAAAATGTATAAAAAAATACTTTAATTTTGTGTATAATAAACGGCAATTTCGTAGATAAAGATCTAATATAAACTTTTTTTACAAGTATAAATAAATATAAATTTTAGTAGTAACAAGTTGCTTTGTCATTTCTTAAATATTTATTGACCTTTTTCATTTATTCGCATAATATTTGCGAATGCTGATATAAAAGAACGTGCGATTGTTGGTAACATCACTGATATCTATTTAATATGTAATCATATCTCCTAAACGTATTGTAGTGTTAAATAAATAATTGTAACATTTATATAAATTTCTTATAGTTGGTTGAACTGTCACGTGCTCAAGATATAGAAGCTGGTGATGGCACTACTTCTGTTGTAGTAATAGCTGGTGCTTTACTAGATGCAGCCGAAAAACTTCTACAAAAAGGCATTCATCCAACAGTGATTTCAGATGGATTCCAGAAGGCCTTGCAGCTTGCTTTACAGGTAATGTAGTATGTACTTTTTCTAGAAGTCTAAGAGGAAAAAGGTTCATAAACATTAATCATGTCTATACTATAATTTTCAATTAATATCAGGATGTTCCAAAACATAACGCCAAGCCAACAAAGTATAAACCAGTTTAAAAGGGTTCAGAAATTATAATAACAATTATTATTTTTATACTATATTATAATAGTATAACAAACTTAGACTTGTTAGTTCACTAACCTGATTAGATCATTTTCGGCCACTGAATGTGGTTTTTCACAAACCGATATCCAAAAACAGAAATTGTTTCGAATTTTAAAAATACAGCTGCGAATAAAAGTCTTGTCAAAATGGATTCAGAAATTTCGGAGATTAGCCTGGGCGGATAAACAGACAAAAATAAAAAGAAGCGTGTTTGAATTTTAGTTTCGTGCAAATAAATAACTATATAACCTTAAGAAAAAGCATTTATTCGGAAATCATAGACAGACACTTCAATTATTTTTATTAACACGCTTTTATTAGCTTCAGCTGTAACTATGTAAAAAAATCTTGGAAGTTAAATTTCACCCACTTCTCGATTTCCGATTGTGCTGAAATTTTGCATGTTACACGTTTATTTTGGATGACAATGCATGGTTAGCTAAGTTACGTCATTTTAAATCTAATATGGCGGATTCCCAAAGATGGCGGACTAGTTATTTTTTATGCACTCCCATGATATTATGGGTATCAAATGAAAATGTTTGCTGAGAAGAATACTAAAAATAAAATAATACATATATATCTTCAAGCTGTATCCCTAACAGGGTAGTCATACAGGACGGAGCGCCAAGCGTCGCGATCCCATTACTTCTTTCGCTTCTTCAAGTCTCATCATACTCCTCACACATTTTCGCTTAGGTAATGTTAAATAAAATAATGTCACGCTGAATACATTATGGCGGATGCCCCAAGATGGCGGACTAAATTTTCTTATCTATAACGGAACGGAACGGTAATGTAAAATTGGTGAAGAGGAGTTTGATGATGGAGTCAAGAAACAGAAAGGGCTAGAGTTCGTCAAATGTTGTGGACTATGAGATCCCACGCTAGCCAAGGTGAGAAACGTGCTGAGGGCTGAAGGCTGAAGGGTTACATGCGTATATATAAGAGTTTATTTACTGAAATATTTTTTAAATTTTTAGTGCGTGGTAAAAGCGTGTTTTTATTAGTTTTTTAAAGTATAATATTTTTTTTGTATGTACAATGAGGTGTATTCAATTATTTATATGTGTAGATGAAATGAAATGAAATATTTATTTATTCATGTACAATAGATTTCACACAATATTACAACAGTAATTCTAGTTTCCACACTAGGATACCCTGTGTTGTGGATAATTAGGTTCTTCTCGAGTTCACATTAGTTATTTGCACATACATAGCAACAAAAAGTTGTTTTATGTTAGAGTGTAGACATATATGTACATTGTTTTAAGTGCCACATAATCACACAAAAGAATAATTTGCGTATGTGTGTGTGTGTGTGTGTCAAAAAAAGGAAAAAAGAAAAGGTAGATGCATGTAACATGACCAGACATTACATCCATGCTTCTCCTTGCGCTTAAGTAGGAATCTCCAGCTATATCAGATCTGTAATTAATAAAAATTCTTTTCTCAGGTGGTAGAAGGCATGTCAATTTCAGTGGATCTTACAAATGAAGATGCTCTACTAAAAGCTGCTGCCACATCATTGAACTCTAAAGTAGTGTCACAACATTCTACAATATTAGCTCCTATAGCAGTTCAGGCTATTCGTGCTGGTTTGTACCCATTTAATCATTGTATTATTATTTATATTATATGCATATGCATCTCCTTTCCAAGCTAAGGTCCCGGGTTCGATCCCCGGTCAGGTCAATTTAGGAAACAAACTTCTCTAAATTGGCTTGGAGTCTGGGTGTTACTGGGAACTCCCCCAGAGTTCGTTGTGTGGTACCCATAGTACAAGCTTACTGCTTAGTTTGGGGTCGCACAATCTGTGTAATTGTCTGGAGTATTATTATTATATTATAATATTATTTATGTAGGCAATAACAACATAACATATCTTCACGCTGTATCCCCAACGGGGTAGTCAGGACGGAGCGCCAGGAGTCGCGGTCCTTACACATAACTTTCGCTTCCTCAAATCTCATTATTCTCTTCACACATTTTCGCCTAGATATGCGAGTGCTTTTACTTTTCCTTTTTCCATATGTAATAATATTATATTGTAATATGTATTTTTTCATTGTGAGGGGCTTAACATTGTAATAATGCTTCAAGGAATTAGTAATGCCATATACTATAACTTCATCCATTATTATTATATTAAACAAGCAATATTTCTATGTATATATGTTTGATATCACTTTCTCGAAAACGGCTCTATGGATTTCGATGAAATTTACAATATAGTTTTTGAGGGGGGTGAGAGATCGATCTAACGAGGTCTAATTCTGGGAAAAGTCGTTTTCTCCGCTTTTCACACACTTAAATCTTCTAAACTCTAAACTTTTTTTAATTTCACAGCAGAATTTACCTTCTCAATAGCACAGTGGCTAGAGCGTAGGTCTTGCACGCTGAAGTGCGCGAGTTCGAATCCAGCAATGTGGTCACTCTTTTTGTTTTTTTTTTAATATTTTGAAATAATATGTCTTAGTTCAGTTTGCAACAAGAACCTATTAAAACACATATCACTTTAATAATATACTTATAATAAAGAAATAAAATTAAAAATAACGATAAAAGTATAGATTTCATAACTTCAGACAGCTTGTCCCGTACTATGAAGTGAGGCAAATACAATCAAAATGTAGATGTGTGGGTCCTGTTTTCTAACGAAATAGCGACCGATTAGCTTATCTGATAATAAGTGTGTGTAACATGTACAGGTGAGTCAGATTATATGATTTAGGTCACCGTCCGTTGCTACTCAAACGCAGCGTCTGACTCTAGATTTATTTATAAATTCTATGACTAAAAGTTACGGAGAAAAATATTATTATTTATTTTCCTAAACAATGAATCTAATGTGAAATTTCATAGGCTTTTTTTATTTTATGATACTATGTTCGATTTCGATGAAATTTACAGTATAAGGATTTACGAGGGCGAGTAAGCGATCTAGTTATGTCTCAATTCTGGGAAAATTCGTTTTCTCAATGTTTTCACACGCTTAAAATTCTAAATACTTCTAATTGCGCAACAGAATTTACCTTCTCAATAGCTCAGTGCCTATAGCGAATGTCTACCACGCTGAAATGAGCGGGTTCGAATCCTGCAATGTCTTTTTGGTTTTTTTTATGAGACACCGAGTAGAGCTGGTCGTCCAGGTAATAAATTATACTAAGCCAACGTCAATCTTTTACTCGTCCTCTTATGTATATGTATCAATCTTTTAAAATGCAGAGTCCTGAAGTTATCCTAACCATATACACCGCTTTCATGCATACTTAAGTGTATTTATATTTATTTATTAACGAAGCGACCAGCTCCATCTTTGCACAGGTAGCACTAAGTACGTATCTACTGTCGGACAACCTGTCTAGTAAATTCATCAACGGCCATATGGGCATACTACACAGCATTCTTAAATTTGATTCAATTAAAAATGTGATTGCTGTGGAAATTCTTTCTAAGATTTGCTCAGGTGCAAAAAAGAGCATATTATTAAGTTTTGATGTCACACATGGTCCATGTTCTAATAAATAATTGGCCATTTGAAAAATATTGAACACAGATCAATTCCGGCAACTTTCAGTGTTGGGCCCTGTGCTTTATTTATCTATTTAACCAATTGGTGTGCCAACAGGCCCATATCTAAAAAAATGTAACGAACTTATTAAATAGGATGCTAGACAGTGGCGTGCATACCATAGATACAAATAGACACTGTCTACCCTGACAATTTACTAACGAAATAAGGTAAAAAAAGAAATAGATCGTAACCAAAAACATGTTTTCAAAATTTCCGCGCTCGCCTTATCTATATCAAAACACGACAAGAACTGCTCACAGTAACCGTTCGCTCGATAGACAAATTCTAATCATGGCTGAATTTACACACATCCAAAGATATTATATTATGTCGCGAACTTCTCTTTATAACAATTTGAAGACAACAATTTTACCATAAATTTTTTTAATACCAATATAAGCAGCGTATATAAGCACGCCATGTGAACTCTCTGTGGACACAATTTATCCGACTTAATCCACAAACATTTCAACATTTTTGTCAATTTGCACAAAATACTCATAACCTATATACTTACCTACACATTCCTCAAAAATCAGTATTATGGTGAAAACCGAGTGAAAATCCCTACAATAGTTCCTCAGATTGATGTGTACGTACAGACCAACGCGGCGAAGGCTTTTAATTTATAATTTATGAATAAATAGAAAGTGAGTAGATATGATGAGTTTATATTGCGCGTATGCAAAATACACAATAATTTAAGAGAAATCGGTAACTAGCCAATAACTAATATAATATATATAAAAGGTTACTTTGAAATGGGTAAATATGAAATGGTTTTTTGTATAGAAAACAAAATAAATGTATTCCATAATTATTACATCTGCAATATAACAGTCAACAGTAACACGTTGAAACTCCGGCGGATTTATACCCCATTTCACATTAAACTTGTATATAAGTAATACATACATATTCTCACGTTTCCTTAAGGGATAATATTATAAGTAATGTTTAGTTTATATCTGTTAGTATTATTAGATACATTCTGTTAATGTTGTGGAATGTACCAAATTACATTTATTGACTACAGTGATGGAGCCGATTCCCGGTGGACATGGTGCACGAGTAGATCTTCGAGATGTAAAAGTCATCGAACGTATTGGGGGCACGGTTGAAGATACAGAGCTGGTCCATGGACTGCTGATCCCTCACAGGCCTTCCAATGTCAATGGTCCACATCGTATTGAAAAGGCCAAAGTAGGCCTTATACAATTCTGTATCTCCCCACCGAAAACGGATGTTAGTATTTTCTATTAACATGGTTTCTGAGAGAAAATAAGTGTCTGGTCATTGTGGAGTAGAAGTTGTTAACACTATTAAAATACATACAAATTACCAGGCGACAGAAATGTTTCAATCTTTTTTTCTCATCATGTTGTTGTTTTTTAGGGATATATATAATGGAGCAATAGAATTACTAAATCTGGCTACAACTCGCAATATTTAAAATTAATGGTTTTGTCTATAAATTTGCTACTTTCGATATAAATCACATCTATTTTAAAATTAATAGTCTGCAATAAAAATATGGTAAACTGAAGTTAACAGTTTCCATAACAAAACTTTGATTACAACATTAATCACTGAAATTTGAATGTGGTGTAATGGTTATAATAAATGCTTGGGAGGAAATTGTGAGGACAAATGCAGGCTAAGGTGTGAATTGTTTCACATTGGGTAAAATTTTGCTAAGTTTTTTTATAAAATTATGCAACATGGCGATATATTTATAACACAAGGCATTCGCTATGAGTAAAGCGTCTGGTCGCAAATTTAATTTTTTTTTAAGATATTAATTTTGTAATTTTTACAAGAACATTCTTTTTGTTAGCTTATATTAGGTAGTTTTACCACAACGCGCGATCAATCCGAGCGAGCGCGCCGCGGCAGCGGCCGGCGAAGCGCCAGATCAAAATCCACTCTATAAGAACACTCATATAAACTTTAGTAATTGGCCCCCATTGCCAGAATGTTAGTTACTTCTTTTTCCATTTTCCTACACTCCTTTAATCCTCTCTTACGCAGAAACACACTAATGCGTTTCTTAAATACAGATGTAATGACAGGTTTTATACCTTTTTTATTATTTTATTACTATGTATCTATTTAGTTTTTTTCTTAAACACAGCTTAAATCGGAGCGAGTAAAGTGGGCTTGAGAATTCGAACCACTTCAGAAAGTTGTTGCCATACATTTCATGTTCGGTTTCTTGATCACCCCTCGATCAACAAGAAAAGCGCATAATACTAATTTAGTTTATAGAGAGTTCCATTTTTCATAGCACAATCTAATATTTTAAATTATTGCTTATTTTTTTTATTGGCTATGATTTTATTTAATAGCGTTTATACATTTTTTAAAGCTAATATATTTTTAATGAAGACGTTATTTTTGTCTAGCATTATAATCTACATATGTTTTATTCTTGTCACGTTCACGTAACAAATCAAATTGACGTAAATAGCGATTCAAATGTATTACGTGCATTATACTTTAAGCACGAAGCATAAGAATGAATTTTAAATATTTTATTTTTAACAAATTTCATTTCTAGTTATGCAAGTATCTTTTACGAGCTTTTACAACCTTATGCTTTGACGGTATTTTACTTTAGATGAACAATACTACCTATGGTACTATACGATATTAACAAAAAATATATATATATGTAGTGTACATATATGTCAATTCGGACAACAATTTGTTTAGATTTTAAAGAAGATTGTGAATCTAGTTTTTTATTTGTGATCGAAGATTATGATGAATAAAAATAAGAAAAATATTTTTTCTACTATCTTGAGTAAAAATTCCATTTCATACTCGAAATTAACTTCGATGACTCTCAGCTCAGTACGAAATATTGGTTGAAATTTCATTTCGTGCCTGGGTTAGGTACTTTATGAGATAAGTTTGTCCAGACATTCAAATTAATCTCGCGGCCCCTTAGTTGGCAGAATGATACTGGCCAGTTATTAACGCCGGCCGACAGACCGGCGCACGCTGTCATAATGATACTTGTTCATATTTTTTCGCGCCACGCCTAAAAACATGGCGAATTTTTCTGAAAGTGATTCTGATGATGTTATCAGACTTTCACGTAGTAAAGTAAAAGTATCGTTCGTACCAAGTACAAAATTGCTTTTCTTACCCTCGGAACGAAAGCTTTTGACGTTCGCGACGACGCACAAATTGGTACCTCCTGCTGGTCAGAAAATATAAATTTCTCGCTGGGCAAACTCGCTCTAACGAAAGTTTATATGCTAGTATGTAAATAATAGTGGCATTGACGTCTTGTGTGTCGGGAGTCCCAATTCTTATTAGTCCCAAATCCCATTGATACTCCCAAATATTAGTGTGTAATTTTAGTAATTAGCAATAATGGAATGAGTTAATAATCGTATTACAATTGCTTTTAATTTTCTTGCAGATGGACCATAATGTGATTGTGTCTGATTATGCTGCTATGGACCGCGTGTTAAAGGAAGAACGCCAATATATTTTAAATATTGTTAAACAAATTAAAAAGGCCGGTTGTAATGTACTTCTTGTTCAAAAATCCATTTTAAGGTAACATGCATAAACTTACTGTATTAGAAATGAAAATGAATGTGGAGTATTTTCTTATCTATCCTACAAACATTTCTTTTGCAGGGATGCCCTCAGTGACTTAGCTATACACTTCCTAGATAAAATAAAAACCATGGTCATTAAAGACATAGAACGTGAAGACATCGAGTTTGTTTGTAAAACATTAGGTTGTCGTCCGATCGCTTCCCTAGACCATTTCACTGCCGAGAACTTAGTGAATGTTGATTTGGTGGAAGAGATCAATGAACCTTCTGGAAAATATATTAAGGTAGAGTTATCAACACTGAAATACTGATATATGTATATTTTTTATAAGTGATTGGTTGATTCGTCAAAAACTTTTTTAAAGTTCTTCATGACATGTGAGCATATTAATTTTTTGGTATATATAAATAACCATTATTATATTACCATCGCACATTATTTTGTACATTAATGACAAGTGACTAAAGGCAGTCATTTGAAATCAGTGTAGAATTAAGTTCAACATTCATTTACCTTTTATTGGGATTTGTTGTATTGAGTTTCTATACATATACGGTCACTTAACATCTCCGTCTCGTCACTGATACGCCTCATTCGCAAGGTGTCCGTATGTGGACAGTGAGTGAACTGTTTGTTGGCAACCCGCCGTTCACTCGGAGCGCGCCGATGAGTGTGAGTGAGGCACGCGTCGCCCTCTAGCGACCGCTGCGTCAATTCATCATTGCTTAAGTCGACCACCCGTTTACCACGTATTTATGTTGACATTTTTAATCCATTTGGGAATGAATATAAAATTGCGATTGAAGTCTCATGACGCGACATGACGCATTGTCATTTGGTACATTTATTTAGTATTTAGTCGGTACGAAAAGATTACGATTAGCTCACAGTCATTATTTTGTGTAGGTGAACGCATACTATGCTAAGTGCCACTCGGGACGTGTCGATTTCGTTTCATTATTTAAATGTCACAACAGCAAAGAAAGAGAGGAGGCCCCCGTGTCTCTACCATGAGTTAACGACGTCGACACTCGCTATTGACAACGTAAAACTTTGAATGAAGAATTGGGTAGCGCCCCTAGCAGTTACTATAGTGAACTAAGAATTGTGACATAAAACTTCAACGCGGTCGCTATCGAATATCGACGACGTAATCTCAAGGCTTCTGGAGAATAGGGACTCAAAGCACGTGCGTAATGTTGAAGTGTTATTCGGCCACTGTTCTGGCAGATGACGGGCGCGACGCAGGGCGGACGCACGGTGTCGGTGCTAGTGCGCGGCTCGAGCGGAGCCGTGGTAGCAGAGGCGGCGCGCTCGCTGCACGACGCGCTCTGCACCGTGCGCTGCGTGGCGCGCCGTCCGGCGCTGCTGCCCGGTGAGTGCCGCACCGCACCACACCCTACCGCACCACACCCTACCGCACCACACCCTACCGCACCACACCCTACCGCAACACCACACAGCATTGCACCGTACCACACCACACAGCACCGCACTGCACCACACAGCGCTGCATCACACTACACCACACAGCGCCGCACCACACCACACAGCACTGCGCCACTACACCACACAGTACTGCACCACACTACACCACACAGCGCCGCAACACACCACACAGCACTGCACCACATTACACCACACAGCGCTGCACCACACTACACCACACAGCGCCGCAACACACCAAACAGGACTGCACCACACTACACCACACAGCGCTGCACCACACTACACCACACAGCACTGCACCACACTACACCACACAGCGCTGAACCACATCACACAGCACTGCACCACACTACCACACAGCACCGCACCACAAATGTAGGAAATGAAGACCAGAGAAGAGACTTAGTAATTATTGTTAAAAATTATGCATATAACCTTTCGCTTATTTACACGACATGTACTCAAAGAAAAGAAATTTCTGACCAAGAATCATAATGGATGGAGCCATAATGAATTGCAGCTCTTATTACCATGTGTCAAACGGATCTTCGTGTCTTTCTATCCCATTTATCGTAACCATGAGTACAACCGTTAGCTACAATAAGTGTTTGGCTCGCTCGTGTTGACTCGCACTGACTGTCGATGTAATACGTGTCATCTCGCAACCGGTTCGAAATACAAAACATTGCAGTACTGAAATAATTATTTACAAAATAATCGTAAATCTTCTTAAGTCTTTTGGCTACTTATTCACAAAATATGTCATGTACAGCTGTATAATGTTGTACTGTGACCCTTCCCTAGGTCACGTACATTAGCATAAGTTTAGACTCGAACCAAAAAGCAACAGACACGATCTTAAAGCAAAAGCTCCGGCCATTATGATTGTTGGTCCGAGGAAAAAACACCTAATCTTAAAACTATATACCACTTACTCTTTCGTCACGTGCAAGTGATACACTACAGCGTTTTATTTAATAGATGCGTAATTTATTACTTTTCATTTGTTGGCTTGACGTTTCGACCGAGTTGCATCGGCCATGGTAAGCAAACTGTCGCAGCAAATCTCACTCCATGTCTGAGGTAAAAGTTTTATCATCTACCCCCGATATTTGTAAATAGTTTTCGGGATACCTACACACAACACTTAACGCGTGTAATCCAATGCGAAACACGAGATTTTGTTCCTTCAATCACAATATTCCATATCATCGATAAATTGCATCTGTTTACCCAATTAAAATTTTTATGTCTCGATTTCAATCGCTTCATACTCTTGGATAAAAGTGGCGATCAGTAGAAAGGACTTGTGGGCGATGAAACTCAATCCAGTGATTGGTATCATATTGGAGCAGATGTTCCGCTATCGCTGATTTGGTTGTGTGCTGGTTTTTCACCGCTGTAATATGGTCTTTAACCCTTTCAGTAATAGTAAAACAGGAGTGTTTTTTTGCCCAATGTATGAACTACCGCAGCTACAATTTAATTTATAGTTGTAAATAAGTAAATATATTAATAGTCAAAATAACTCTATACCTAGGTGGAGGTGCTCCAGAAGCGGCCGCGGCTGCGGCTTTGGTACGCCACGCAATCACGGCGCCCGGCGCAGATCATTATTGTCTGCGCGCTTACGCCGATGCACTTGAAGTCATTCCCTCCACACTAGCAGAAAATGCAGGTATGATAGTGATGAGTTCAAAAAGTGGAAGTGGAAAATAATATTACAGGTAGATCTCATAGGTAGGTAGGTTGATTTCAACTTCTGGATGGCACATCACAGTAAAATGCACACAGTTTTCTAAGTTTTCACGCACTAGTTTTACGTGATGTAGGGTAAACCAGAGAGTGACTGCCTACTGGCGGTGATCGTCCATTTTAAGGAAAAATTATTTTGTCTCACTTTCTATAGTTGTACTTCGATTAAAATGTGCTAGATGATACTGTTATTATTCATGTCAAACTAAAAATGACAATTGACAACACTTTAAAATAAAAACATTAATGGCAGATTTGGTCAAGATGAATTATTTTTGCTTAGTATATCCATCATTGAGCTCTATTCTAAATATTGGTGAAAGAATTTTTGAAATTGGATGAGTAGTTTCAAAGATGTACCTCCAACTTACTAACTTTACCTCTTCATAATATTAATTTAGATTTACTACCACAGATTAATTAGTTTAGTTACTACTAATGCTTACTTATGGTAAAGTAAACAAGTTTGAAACTCTCTGGGCGGAAGACAGCTAAAGATGATTTTATCATTTGAGATGGAGCAAAATAACACTTATATAACAATCACCAAAGACAAAACTGAATTTTTAAAATTATGTCTGTGTTTGATTTGCCCCACTACCTACCTGTAAGTGTTTCTTTGCCGTTTGTAAGGAGTTTGTTTAGAAGTAGTCTAAAAGAAAAATGAATCTATTTGTGAAATTGTCGTTGTATAAACCATAAACTTAGTATGTACTGGCGTATAGACGTACGAGTGCGATTGAATATAATCATTTATGATCGTGCCACAAGTTGGAAAGGGACAGCATAAGGGACGCAATTTTAACCCGTTTTGAACGACAGGTCGTCACAAGTTGTCACGCTGTGGAGAACGCTGCTGACTTTTTTTATTATTTTGTGTTATTCCTGTTTTATTACAAAGAAGTACTGTATTTTTCAGTAATGGTTACCGTGTTGTGTATGTGATATTATATTACATATCATAATAATCAAGGGAATCATTCATCGTCATGCGTTGTTGTGACGATTTTTAAATTGTCATTGTTCAATGTTCGTGTATACGGCAGTTTATCGACGTTTAAGAATCAGTTGTTTATCCCAAAAAGTTAACTTTACAGAAGATTGTGGAATATTCGCGATCTTGACTTTTGTCGTGAATTTAAGAGATAGTCGACTGAACAGGTCAAGCCAAACTAAAACTTTAAATCTATCTGCATTTTTTATGCATTTTCATAAAAAAGTAAAAATGCAAAAAATTGAGATAGACGTTATTAATTCTTAACCTCAGAGCGGCTAGACAAGTGGCAAACGTTTCGTAAAATTGAAACGCTTGCAGGTGTTATTCCTCGTAAAAAGTGGCATATGGCTACGTTTTATACGGCGGTTTTCACACGACTTTACCTCTCGTTTGGTTTAATAGAAAGTTAATAACGTTAGACTACCAATTCAAAATCGTTATGCTAGATCAATTGGTATTTGTCATTCCATTCTACTAGCGATTACGACAAATGAGGCACTTGTTTAGGCACCCTATTCAGTTTCCTAATTTTGAAAGGGACACTAAAAATATGCCGAGTTAGCACATCAGCACCTGCAGTTAGGATTAAAAAATCTACATTTCGAATAAGAAATGGTACATTTCACTTAAATGAGAACCTTTGTGAGGAGTGTACTGTAGTGGTCGCGTGTCACGTGTCGTGTGCAGGTCTGAACCCCATCGAGACTGTGACGGAGCTGCGCGCGGCGCACGCGGCGGGGGCGGCGGGCGCGGCGGGCGCGGCGAGCGCGGCGAGCGCGGGCGTGAACGTGCGCCGCGGCCGCGTCACGGACATGCGCCAGGAGCACGTGCTGCAGCCGCTGCACGTGACCGCCTCCGCGCTCGCGCTCGCCACGGAGACCGTGCGCGCCATACTCAAGATCGATGACATTGTCAGTGTCTACGGTACACCGGCGTAATCATTCACTGAAGGGTTGGACTTTTTGGCGGGAACGGGAGAAGTGAGGTTGTCATTTTATTAAGACTCCATTTTTTACATTTTTGGGAGTTTTAAAGTACAACAGTGATAGTATATTGTGCTTTAAAGTTCTGTGTAAGTGAAAAGAATGGAGTAGGTCTAAATAAACATGTGTAGCTGAAGTACTCGCGCTCTTCCAAGAAGTCCTTTATAACTTCAGTAAAGCCTACTATCACTTTACTGGAGAAGTTTTACGTTATGAAAAAACTAATTTACTTGTAATTCTACTTATTAATACGTGACATTGGCAAATGCGCTAAACTGTGCGCCATGCCATAAAGAAAAAGAAAAAACTGGAGAAGGGAAATTTAGCGCTTCGGCTGGAAACAGTGCTCGATCGGTCACTGCGTACGTCGATCGGTATATTTCAGTGGAAGTGTATTACGCGTTCCAGTGCTGAAAATTTTCTACGCGACCAACGTCGCGCTGACGGGGACCGTCGGCCGAGCTCGATTGAGCTTGCGTCGGTCGACCGAGCTATGAAAATGTATGAACACATTTAATACGACGCTGAACGAGCAATTGACCGCATGAATAAAATTCAATGCAAAAGGATTCATTTCTCTTCGCAACTGTATGTTACACAAGCGAATCAGTTTACCATCAGATAAACAGTAAGCTCATACCGACGATCAGCGCGTTCGTTGCGCGCTGACTGGGTCGAGCACTATTTTCCGCCTTACTTGTTCTAAAGCGGACGCATATAGCCTGCGTACTTATAGCGGTTACAGCGATGCCAGTGATACCGACTGATGAATATACATTGCACTTTATTAACAAAATACAAAAACGAAAATACGAGTCACATGGTATGACCTAAATAAGCTATTGACCACGTTAAGTCAAAGCAAATACAGTATATATCAATATATAGCAATCTAAAACTCAGATAAATAAAAATACATAGATTGCGTCTTCCACACAAACAAATTGAAAGAGGGTTGCAATTAATATAATTGCAATGTTTTACATACTTAAGTTTTTTTTCATCTAGTAATACATTCTCTTTTTAACATAATATAATTACAAAATAGTGTGGATATATATTTTATTTAGGAAAATTTTCAGTTGGTATTGTATTAAAGGGTAAAAAAATCCTTTATTATTATAGATGGTGGCTTAATTTTGTGTATAAACAATTCTCCTTTATAGAAAATGGTTTATAATATTTTATACATTACGAAAACATTAAAGTTGGCTAATGATAAGATGATAACTTCGTCTTTGGAAGAATAGGTACATACTTTTTTTACCACTTTTGCTTACAATAAAAAAATAATATGTCTAATCTTTACAAGTTTCATATGCAATTAGGAAAAAATTAAAATATGCATGATATATTATTTTATTTTACTTAAAAACCCCCTTCAACCAAAAAACAATCTTCAAATCTGTATAAAATCCTAGTTTTCGTAGTCAACCCTCGAAGTATTCGATAGTCGTTCGATAGCCATTCGATAATCAACCTTATTGCTTGGACACTTATGTCTAACCGTAACAATATGTATTAAATATTTACAAAAAAATTACTATTTCTTGATTGATATGTTAGCAGTTCATTTTTAATTATGACGTTTTTATCGACTACTCTTTATTATACTATTATTTTCGCTCGGATACTTCACTTCGTTTACAACTGCTAACTTCAGATCAACTCCGATGGTCATATGCGCCACACTGCTCATTTATATTACTAAAATGACTAAATGCTTTCATGTGGACAGTTATCGTTAAACACTCATAATATGAATTCTGCTTATCTCTACTCTCCATAGTTTAATACTGTCTGTGAGCAACGAGTTTATCAGACCTTGCAAAACAAAAAGGAGAATAATAATAATAATCCATAGCGTATAAAGCTAACATATTATTTTAGTCTTACCATTAATCTGGTTTAAAATATTTATTTTAAAACAGTGGCCTTATCCTTAGCTCAATCCTAATGTAATATTTTATTTTGTTGCAGGTAAACACATTTAACTAAAAATATTTGTGCGTCGACATTTTCCTAATAACTTATACTTATCACATTAATTAATTCAATTTCAATACAAAGTATTACAATGTGGCGTATTAAAAATGTAACGAAGTATAAAAATAACAAACTATAATTTTGATTAGTAACAAAGTTGACAATAAGCTTTATTGCAATGTCACATTTGCTTAATATGTTTTAATGCTTATTTAGTTATATTATTTCAGAATAATAAAGTAACTACAAACAAATTGTCATTTCTTTATTTTTAATAATTAAAACTACAATATTATCGTTGGTAAGGATGTATCTGATTAGCAGCTTTGATATTAGTCTTTATTGCTGATGGTGCCTTTGGCATGGAAGGGGCAGCAGGTCCCATCTGTGGCGCAGGTCCTCGCGATGGCACCATACCCGGCCCGCCGACGCCTGATGGCACTATAGGTGGCATGCCTGGCCGTAGGCCTTTACCTGTTCCTACAGCGGTTACCAGAGCATGTGTATCTGATATACTGTGTGTTGGTTGCATACCTTGGGAAACAAACATAAGGTTGATATTTGCATGATAAAAGTCTTTTTTTTAGAACAATAATATATAACACAAATGATAAAGGTGATGCAAGCAAATTTCAATTGTTAGTTGTTTTTAAAATATAATAGTTATAAAACTGGCTAAAAGCAAGTTGAGCAAGCAATAGCAAGACAAGTTGCACAAAGTATTCTGTAATGTCATTATTACTGAACAAAACGATTTGTTAGAACTTTCTGTTTATAATATCTAATATAACATCGCTGGAAATTTTCTTTCAATTACCTTTCTGTTCATGATTTTAAAAATATTTTCCTGAGTGACGTTTCAGAGGTAAGGTGAGGTGACAGAAAACTAGGTATGCGTTTTATCAAAAATGTGTTGAAAAGAGGCATAAAAAAAAAAATTCAAAACGCGTGTTAATTCTTGCTACATCTACAGCTAGTTAAAATACATATGATAGCTCATTGGATTTGTAATGATATTTAGAAAAATGTGCCAGGGTCAAACCCACAGATCGTAAGTGATTAACAATAGTAGATTCCAAAAAAGTGGTTCGAGATTTTTAGCATTTGTTATCCCTGATATACAAAGAAAAACAATCTTTGTTTAATTAGTTCTCTATCAGCATCTCATGCTTTACTTTCAAAAGCCTTTAGGAATTGCTATTTGAGAACTAAAGTTTTATTACCTGCAGATCTCATTGACTCTCCTTCCCAATCTTCACGACCTTTAGATATAATTTCCCACACATGGCTGACAACTTTCGTGAATTGTGCAACTTGTTTCTATGAAACAAATAAATTAAACAAAATATATTAAATAATACAAAAATAATTTGGAGCTTATCACAAGGTTTACTCTTTGAGTGACAACTTTGGAGTATACCTAATTAGTAATCACTATTAAAACGTTGATATACATAGGTACTACTGAAAACAAGATTACCAAAAAATGCATACAATTTGAGTTGTTCCTAGTAGGACTGATGATATGTATGTATTATAAGATGATGCCAATCAATCTGGCATTTGACCAGCACCACTTTTCATTTAGTAGATGGACTTCCATACATATAGGCTCACTTGACTACTCCATATTGGTACTGAAACACAGTGCCGCATTAAGCAAGCGCGGGGCCCTTAACAAATTCTATCAAGGGGCCCGTGATCTGCTATGGGTTCTTAAGTATAAAATGGTAAAAAAAATTAAGTACTCAATACGTTTATTCGCCATTAAACAGTAAACTGAGGCCCCGTGTCGAGGCCCCCTTTTGCGCTGGGCCCGTAGCAATTGCTACTTTTGCTACGTGGTTAATCCGGCACTGCTGAAACACCTTGCTCAGTCACAAGCTGTACTTACATGGACAGCAATAAATCCATTTGAATATCGCCGTAAGGTGCAATAACAAATTATTGACAATTTGTTGTGTGTGGCATTCATGAGGTGACACATTTGAAACAACTAGGCGCCGAGCAGTTATGTTATTATTATTGTTTTTTAATGCACTAGCAGTTCTTGGAGCTGATGCATGCATATCACTAGCACTTGGTTTACACTTGTAAGGTATGTAGTTTCAAGTGTCTATCAAGTCTATTTTTGAAACAGTTCACAGTTGGAGTGTCAATCACATGAGAAGGCAACGCATTCCATGTATTAGCATTCCATGTATTAATCACATGGACCGGTAGAAAGTTCTTTCTTGGAACGCTGGCACATATTGGCATAGAAAGTTTTTTTGAGTGTCCTCTTAAGTTTCTTAGATGATATGGCTCATATAATTCTCTCACAGATTCAGCATCGTAACACCCATTCAGAATTTTGAAAGTTTCTATGAGGTCACCTCTTTTTCTTCGCTGTTCCAGTGTAGTTAGGTTTAATTCATGAAGCCGTTCTTCATATAGCTTGTGTCTAAGATATGCAACCATTTTTGTGGCTTTCCTTTGAACCTTTTCTAACAACTCTATGTCCTTTTTGAAATACGGACTCCATATTTGGAAAGCGTATTCAAGCAGCGGGCGTATGTAAGCTTTGTATAAGCAACAAAATATTTCTTTTGTTATTAAGTAAAATGCCTTACGAATTTTATATATAAAATTGAATTAGCTTTCTTTGCTATGTTAGAAATGTGTACATCCCATTTAAGATTGTACGTAATAGTCACTCCAAGATCTTTTTGCATATGCACAGATGTAAGAGGTACAGAATCGATGGTGTATTTGGGATTATTATTTCCAATATGCAAGACTGTGCACTTTGTAGCATTAAGAGAGAGGAGCCAGTCCTTTGTCCACTGTATTATGCGATCTAAGTCTTGTTGTATAATATTATGACTAACCAGTGGGTTTCCAAATACTTTGGTGTCGTCTGCAAACATGGATAAGTTAGACTGGACAGCTTGTTTTAGATCGTTACAAAAATACCAAAAAGTATAGGACCGAGCACTGAACCCTGTGGTACACCACTGTAGACACTATGAGCAGCAGATAATGTTTCACCAACCCTAACTTTAAACGTCAGGTCTCTTAGGAAGTCAGAGATCCATTGTAGGAGCTGTCCTCGTATACCAAAATGTTCTAGCTTCACAATAAGTCTTTTAATAGGGACTCTATCAAATGCCTTCTCATAATCCAAATAGATGACATCTGTGAGTTGGTGATTATTCCAGTTACTTGTGAATTTGTTCAAGCATCCTAGCAAGTTAGTTATTGTAGATCTCTTTGGTACAAATCCATGTTGTTCTTCAATTATGATTATTTCCATATTGATGAAGTTTCTGAGTTCAATTGCTATTATTTTCTCCATAGTCTTGCAAACAATGCTGGTGAGACTAATTGGGGGGTAATTAACTGCAAGGTGTTTATCGCCTTTTTTGTATATAGGGGTAACATATGCTTTCTTCCAGGCCTGTGGTAACTGACCTTGTTGCAATGACAAGTTCATAATGTGCGATAGTTGGTGAGAAACAAGTCGGCTGCATTTTTTCAACACTATTGATGGAAGATCATCTGGTCCTGTAAATGTGTTATCATCAAAAGTGGTCAACGCTTTGGATACATTTTCTGGAGTGAACTGGACAGACTGTATTGCATTTTCTATACGTGGAGTATTTACATTAGGCAGCTGCACACTCAGAGCTTCCTTAACAAAGGACTTTTCGAATTGGTGGGCAAACAAGTTTGCTACTTCCTCCTGGTTGTTGGTAATGACATTTCGGTTATCTTTTAGTTAAGTTGGCACTGACACTGTTGTTGATAATTGCTGTCGTACATATGAATAAAACGATTTAGGCCCACTGTGTACTACTTGCTTCTCAAATTCCATTCTTAATTTTCTAACTAAAGTAATTAGTTTATTATTCACTGTACGGTATTCTTTGTATGCAGTATCTGAACCACTCAGTATATATTTTTTCCACATCTGTTTATGTGGTGCTAGTCAGATGTTGGGATGAAAATTTATCTTGACGTTTAATTTATTATAAGCATGGGAAGAGCTGGAGTGAGGACTTGTTCCATGTGACAGTCAAGATCATTCAAGAGCACTTGATGCTGACTAGTTAAGTGAAATCGAAACTGCCTCTGTTACGTTTTCACATCTACTGGGCTTTTTTGATGGAATTCAAAATGCGGATAGATTATGACGTAGGGAAGGGCATAGGCTACTTTTTTTAATGCTATGCATTCAGTCACAGGCACCATTTAGAATTATAATACAAAATAAAAAGTGATTGAATAAACTAAAATGTTACAATATGAACTGATCTTTCAAGACAGGCACTAATAAATTGACCAACATAAACTGACACTTATGTGACCCATTTAATTAAGTGCTCATGGCTCAGATATTTTCGATACTAATACACTTCGATAATAATAAGAATAAACCTGATAAGAATAAACAAAATACCTATTGAAATTTACAACATTTGTGAAATTTGAAATGAATAATAATGAATAATCTGTTTTCTAATTACAGAATGATGATACAATTAAAAATTAAGGATACCTGTGCTGTATCATAGCTCAAAGTGCTTGCTTTATGGTTAAACTGTTGAAGTCTTTGTTCTGCTTGCGGCTCAGGTTTAGTACGCAGCAAGTCTGGTACTAAGTCATGAGTACATGCTGGCACTCTACCCTCTGTTAGTCTGGTTAATGCTTCATCACGCTCACAACCTAATTGCAAAGGTAGCACCACAAGGGACCGCAGAGGAGGTGCTAACTCTGCTTGTAATATTTTACTCAAACCAGTTAACTGGAAAAGAAAAACATATTTTTTTCTTATTCTATTAAATAATTAATAAATTAAAATATAAACAATTGTAACAGGAAAGTTAAAAATATTGTATTTACTTTATGAGAATTTTACATATTTACTGTAAGACATACAATGTAAGAATATGTACATAAAAACAAAATTATATTACATAATTTTTACCTACATTATACAATACAATAAACACAATAAGAGACTTTGGCGAGAACGGGAGAAGTGAGCTTATCATTTTATTTAGATTTTCGATTTTTTACATTTTTGGGAGTTATAAATTACAAGTGATAGAATATTGTGTTTTAAAGTTCTGTATAAGTGAAAAGAATGGAGTAGGTCTAAATAAACATGTATAGCTGAAGTTCTCGCGCTCTTCCAAGAAATCCTTATAAATAACTTCAGTTAAGCCTACTATCACTTTTAATGATGTGTTAACTCGATTTAATAAACCAGTTTGACTCGAGTTGAGATAAACTCGTCAGCCCGATTTAGACTATTACTAACTCGAGTTGCGTTCACGGCTTTGTAACTTTATTTCACATTTCGCCAGTCTCGCGCGAAATGAATGCATCACGGCTCGGGCGGATGGAAGCGGAGTTTGCCGATGTGTCGACTAACCTAATCCGCAGAACGAGTCACCTAAAGACCAAGTGCGACGAGTTTATTTATTACTGTGATTGAAAGGTAGAAGGAACAGGGGGTGTTATTCCAGTACAGTGTAATACCAGTACATTCATGGATCATATAAAAAAAAAACATCCTAGTGAATACTGTGGCTTCTGGAGCAAGATAATAAAAATTCTGTACCACTCCAATTCAAGTTCAAAATAACATTTTGAATGTATCGCCACCGCCATCTTCATCTAATTCTGGGGCTGAACCTTCAACAAAGTGATTTAAAAAAACTTGTTTGTCCCTGCAGCGAAACATTTTGCAAAAATCTAGAGATGATGCAGACCAAATATCGGATATTTGCTCCTCAGATAGCAATAAAAGCTTTATAAGTGTGACAGCACACTTTATAGAAGAAGCAACATTGCGATCACTTGTAATTTCAACATCGGAAATACAAGACAATCACACAGCCGAAAACATGGCAAATGCTATTCAATTAATATTGAATGAGTGCCAAATAACTTCAAAAATAGTAAGTATCATTACAGACAATGCTGTGTCAATGAAAAAAACTGTAAGCTAGTTTCTAAATAAATGAAATCATTTTTATGTCGCTCGTACACTAAGTCTTGCGGTCAATGACTGTATAGGAAAAGAAAGAACTAATCTAGAACAGAATGCAGTTAATAATAACCAATTATTACAAATATTGAATAAATACCGTGATTGTGTCGCATTTTCAAACATAGCACAAAATCTTCATATGCCTTACTCAACATGCAAAAGCAAATGAAAATTGACCTACTAAAACTCAAGCAAGATGTTCGCACCCGCTGGAACGGCACTTTTTATATGCTCGAGCGCTTGATTAAGCTGAAGATACTGCTCTCTGCTACATTACCGACACTGGAATCGGCACCTTCCAATCTGGATTATGGATCTGGATCTACTGATAGAAGACGTTGCAGGATTTAAATCCCTTCGAAAAATTAACTGTAATTTTATCGGGGAAAAATATCCTTCGTTATCTTGTTATACCTCTTGTATGTGGTCTACAAAACGCCATAAACAGTAAAACTCCAGTGACAGACTTAGGTAAGTTTTTACATATTCTTGCCAATGTGATAGAAAATGACTTGGAGTTTACAAGAGTAATAGAACAGCGGCAAAAGCTACCTTCCTCGACCCATGCTTTAAAAACTGCTATACGCTAAACTCACAGTGAAACTACAGTCTGATCCTCACATGACGTTGTCCTCTTTCGGAGGACAGAGAACAGATGATGGAGCCCTTACTTCGATCAGCCGCGACCCCGAAACCACATTTAGTCGCCTTTTACACATTACCTTATACTCTGGCTCAAGCTAGTTACACATTTCAGAACTTTCTAGTGTATGTTTGTGTACAAAGTATAAACGCAAAACACTTACGTGTAAATTATGCCATATTCGTATGAAACCTCAGATGTATTATTCTTTATCAGAGTATGAAACACAGTACTAATAATACAAGCATACATAAAAAAAATTATATTGTATTGTTGTCTTAATTTATCCCAAAGGGAAAGGCAAAAAATTATAGTAATAAACACTTACATGTCCAGATAAAATAGCGTAATTGTCAAGAAATGTAGGCCAATTAACAGTTTCGTACTCGTTCTCTAACTTTGTTATTAATGCTTGTATTGCACTTTTTAGATCATTTACTCTATTTAATATAGCCTGTAAAGTAGCTTCTAATTGTTTTTCTTCTCTTTGCATTTTATTTCATTTGTGTGATAGTAATAGTAACAGTAAGTTCGTGGCTCAGTGCATTGTTTTTTTTAATCTTTTTTTTTTAATTTTTAAATGGCACCGTACGTGAGTACATTGCCAACGTCAATTAAAGCGAGAAAACAATTCAGTAGATGATTAGCGCGTTTGCCAATGTCACGCATTAACTCAAACTAGTATACAGTCACAGAATAAGTAGAATCCATGTAGAATCACAAGTAAATTAGTTCTTTCTTAAAGTGAAACTCCACCAGTAAAGTGATAGTAGGCTTTACTGAAGTTTTAAAGGACTTCTTGGAAGAGCGCGAAAACTTCAGCTACACATGTTTATTTAGATCCCCATTCTTGTCACTTACACAGAACTTTAAAACACAATATACTATCACTGTTGTATTTTAAAACTCCTAAAAATGTAAAAAATAGAAAATATAAATGAAATGACAACCTCACTTCTCCCGTTCCCGCCAAAAAGTCCAGTGTTTTGTTTGTGGTCTAAACCACAGACCACGTCTAAACAAATTTCTCCACTTCAAGAGATAAGGTAAAGATCATTTTAGAATGGCGGGAAACATTAAAATTGGCGGGCGTTTTCTTATCTTTCAAATTTTAAATTGATTTTTATAGTGATCAGTTAAGTTTTTCTTGTATATATTATAATAGTTTGTTTATATATAAATATAGTAGTAACTGAAAACTTATTTGTAAGTACAATTTTTTATATATACTATGAATGAACCTCCAGATCCTGGGGGGACCTCTCCCCGGGTAGCAAGTTACGTTACAGTCCCTTCTGTAGAGGATATGGATATTGAGGATTTGCCTTCACATCGACGCAAACGGTCTCGAGAACGTAAAGTTTGTAGGCATTGCAATAAAAAAAGAAGACATGGTGACAAATCTCATAGTTCAGAAACAGATTTACAATGTAAATGTGAAGACAATGCCAATGATATTACAATATCACAACAGGAGCATTTAACTCCAACACCACAAATGTCACAGGCTTCCACTACTCCGATTTCACGTTTATATAATGATGCAGATATTGCTCCACTTGTTGTACATGTACAAAAGCAGGAACTGACTCCTGCTGAAGGTGCCATACTCCACCCAGTTTCATTTGGAAATTTTTTAAAAAATAATGCCTTTAACCACATAATTAATGGAAGTGTTAAAAGAATTGGTAGGAACCGTATTTCCTTATCTTTCTCCAATTTTATTGCAGCTAATGCATTTGTGAACCATCCAAGTTTGGACACCAATAATTTAAAAGCATTTATCCCCACATTTAATATCACAAGAATGGGTTTGATACGTGGAATTCCTTCTGAATGGTCACCCGATGAAGTAATTACAAATGTTTCAGTGCCTATAGGATGTGGCAAAGTTATTAAAGTAAGACGTTTAAATTTCAAAGTTCTCATCGATGGTTCATACACTTGGAAGCCCTCACAAACTGTTGTACTCACTTTCGATGGTCAAATTTTACCTAAGCGGATTTTTGTATGTTACAATGCTCTCCCAGTAGAATTGTACATTTACCCTACAATTCAATGTTATGCATGCTGTCGATTTGGACATACCAAAACCCAGTGTAGGTCTAAACCTAGGTGCTTCAAATGCAGTCAGGATCATTTAGGTGAAACTTGTGATACTGAAGAAGATTGTGGTTTTTGCTGTCTATGTTCAGGATCGCATTTTGCTACAAGTAAATCATGTCCGGAATTTAATAGGCAGAAGCAAATAAAAGCTTCTATGGCGGAGAATTGTGTTTCATATAATGAAGCATCAAAATTACATCCAACTGTCTCCAAATCATTCGCTGATGTTTTAACTTCAAACATACTCCCTTCTAGGATGCATGAAGACACTGGCTCAGATAAAACTATACGTAATGTATCATACAAAAAGACGGTAACATTGAAATCTCGTTCTCTTCCTACGTTTTCAAGGGGTTATGATCGGACGCTACATCAGGGGCTTATCAAAGACTACAACACGACTACTAGCGGTAATGGAGTAGCTCTGAATGGCATTTCTGAAGATAATCATCAAACCCAATCTTCGCTTAATTCATCTCAGGATATTATTTTTGATTTAATCAATTTCTTGTCTCAAAGTAACTTGATACCGACCAACGTTGCCCCTCTCTTTGAAGCTTTTATTTCTTTTCTTAAAATTAAATATGTATCAAATAATCCAGTGGAACTGCAGAAATCTCATTAGCAAAAAATGTGAAATTATACACATTATTAATAAATACGATCCTTTCCTTTTAGCATTGTCTGAAACATGGCTTAAACAGGGTTTTGTTTTCAAAATTCCTGGTTATTCATGTATCAGAAAAGATAGACCTGACGGCGGTGTTGCCATTCTTGTCAAAAATTCTGTACCATTTTCTGAATATCGTATTAATTTACAAAGTGATGATATTTCTATAGTTGGTGTTGTGATTAAAAATATTTGTTTTGTTTCTATCTACGTTCCTCGCCCGTCTTCAAGCATTTCTAATGATATTAATAACTTATTTTCTTCTCTCCCGGAAACTTTTGTCGTTCTAGGAGATTTTAATTCTCATCATCAAGCCTGGGGATGTTCTAATTCCAACTGTTACGGTGAGGAATTATTAGAATTACTTGACACTCATAATCTGTGTTTGCTGAACTCCGGTGCCCCTACTCGTCGTACCAAACCAGACGAAAGCTTAAGCGCGGTAGACTTATCTATCTGTTCTCGTAATCTGGCTTCTTCTTTGTCTTGGGCTCCACTCTCCTCTACTTTTGGTAGTGACCACTTCCCCCTTTTGATATCTTTTCCTGGTAAAAAAATTCCCAATGGGACTCGTAAGCCACGTTTAAAATATAGATTAAATAACGCCGATTGGAATGAATTTAAGTTATTAGTAGAAAGTAAACTTACATCTATTCCCGGTTCGGACAACGACAACCCCTCTGTTTGCTCTGATAGTTTAACAGAAATCTTGCTAGAAGCTGCTGACGAAGTTTTTCCGCGTAAGAATAGCATTCCCAATAAACTTCGTACACCACCTTGGTGGGATTCCGAATGTTCTGAAGCTGTTAGGAAGAGGAAAGAAATAGAAAAAGCTTACAATGAAAATATGTCCCCAGAAAATTTTACAACTCTTATTAACGTTCTTAAATCTACAAAAAAAATTTTAAAGAAAAAGAAATCCGACGGGTGGAAAAATTTTTGTGCCTCGCTATCTCCTGATTGCCCCGCGTCACTAGTATGGAGAAACATAAAACGCTTTAGATCGGCGTTTAGTGAATCTTGCACTTTTATCTCCCTTTCTCTGTGCGATCAGTTTTTAGATCAATTGGCTCCTCCTTTTGTTCCCGATGAGAGTCATGTTAATAGTTCCCCTTCCGACATTGCAGAAGAAAATCGAATTGGTCTTAACTCCCCTTTTTCTTTAACTGAATTAGAAGGTGTTCTTTCATATGTCAAGGATTCTGCACCGGGTCATGATGGTATACCATATTCTTTTTTTATTAATCTTTCAGACACTGTTCTAACTTATTATTTAAATCTGGTAAACCAGGTAATGTTTGCAGGAAGTATTCCTTCATCGTGGAAATCACAAATTGTCGTGCCTATATTAAAACCTAATAAATCGCCTTCAGTTTCCTCCTCTTATCGCCCTATAGTACTTTCTCCAGTTATAAATAAAATTGCCGAGCATTTAGTTAAGATCCGATTGGAATGGTTCATTGAAAGTAAATGTCTACTTCCTAATAGTCAAGTAGGTTTTAGAAAAGGCAAGTGCACAATAGATAGCATCAGTAATTTAACATCTGATATTCGTTTAGCATTTTCGTCTAGGCAATCTGTAGTTGCAGTATTTTTAGATATTAAATCCGCATACGATAGTGTCCTCCTTCCTGTTTTGCAGCAGAAGCTCAAAAACCTTAACGTTCCCGCTATGCTTACTAATTTTATAATGAACAAATTTTCTGGTAGGTCTCTCCAGTTAATTTTTAACGACACCACAAAATTTTCTAGAATAGCTTGGAGAGGTCTTCCACAGGGATCTGTGCTTAGTCCCTTGTTATTTAATATTTATACATATGATCTAGAACTCTCTTTAAACAATAGTGATGTTAAGGTGTTACAATATGCTGATGATTTAGTTTTATATGTTACTAACGGTTCCATTGACAAAGCGTGTTGTATTTTATCCTTAGCCTTGCAGAACCTAAAATTATGGTTAGATAATAATGGTTTTACGTTATCAGTTTCTAAAAGCTCAACTGTGATATTTAGTCGTATGCGGTCTCCTCCACCAATCGAGGTAACATTTAACGATTTAGCTATTCCCATAAAACAACAGGTAAAATTTCTTGGCATCATTTTAGATTCAAAACTTACTGGACTTCCTCATTGTGAATATATAGTTTCGAAGTGTGAAAACCGATTAAATATGCTTAGATGCCTTTCAGGAGTGTGGTGGGGTGCCCATCCCTTTTCTTTAAAATTATTTTACAATGCGGTAATTAGGAGCGTTCTTGACTACGGTACTTTTCTTTTAGAGCCTGCTAGTGTAGTCGGTATTAGGAAATTAGATCGCATTCAAACAAAAGCCCTCCGTTTGATTTCTGGTGCTATGAGATCATCCCCAATAAACGCCTTACAAGTTGAATGCGGCGATCCGCCTTTAAATTTGAGACGTCAGTTTCTCGCTGATCGTTTTTTTTTCCGTTCTCTACATTTTTCTAATAATATACTCCTTCCTAAAGTTAAAACTTTACATGATCACGTTGTTTCATCAACATATTGTACTCATAAATCGCATCCATGTTTGGTCGAAAGTTACAAAAAATGTACTAGTTTTAAAGCTCCTACATATAATGCTCCCACTCTGCCGATCTTTTCGTGTAATTATGAATCCTTAATTTTGGATCCTATCATTAAACTGGATTTAGGTATTAGGAAAAGCGACCATATTGCCACATCGCAATTTAATTCTATTATAGATAAAGACTGGAAAAATTGGCACCATATTTATAGCGATTCTTCTAAGTATCATTCTTCTTCTGGATACTGTGTCGGGGTAGGTGTTTATCATGTTCAGTTTAATATTGTTCAAAAAATTAAACTTCCTCCTGAATCATCTGTTTTCACTGACGAATGTCTCGGTTTATTTAAGGCTGTCGAGTATGCTATTCTAATGAAACTTAGGAATGTAGTTATTTTTACAGATTCAATGAGTACTCTTCAAGCATTAACGAAATTCCCCTTTAAATCTAGTTGTTGTTACCCTCTGATAATTAAAATTAGAAAATTGCTTTATGAATGTTCTCAAAAACAATATTCTGTAGTTTTTGTATGGATTCCCAGCCACAGTGGTATATCTGGTAATGAAAAGGCAGATATTTAGCAAAGGAAGCGGTGGAGTGTGGCGACCTGTACCCCTTTGTTAATTATTATCATGACTTGTGTATCTTACCCAAGGCTATTCTTCAGACTTCCTGGGGAGAGGCTTGGAAAACAAGTAGTCAAACAAAGGGGAAATATTATTCAAAAATTCAACCTTGTATTCCAACCAAGCCGTGGTTTTATAAATTAAGGTTAAGTAAATGTGCAACATCGGTTTTAATTCGCATGCGTTTGGGACATGTTTGTATTCCAACTCATCTTTATAAATTAAAAATTGTAGCCAGTGACATTTGTAGTTGTGGTATGGATGTAGGGGATTTAGACCATATTTTCTTGTCATGTCCTTTTTATGACCATGCCTTCATTTATAATAATCTCATTTCTCTACATGTTCCTCTTCCTACATCTGTTATATGTTTACTTAGTTATAATCATTGTGATATATATCGAACTTTAAGTTCATACATAATAAGTAACAATATTAAAATTTAATAATTTTGTAAATATTAACGTATGTATGTACTTTTTTGTTATTAAAATATCTAATTGTTTAAAAAAAAAAAATTAATTGATGTATTGTTATGTAATTGAATAGGTATTATTTTCATAACTTATTAGTCTATGTAATTTATATGTTTTGTCCTTTCCTGCTTCACTGATCCTTTTTCCAAATTTCAAATTTCCTTTTACACCTACTGAATTGTTTCCTCGCTTTATTTGTCGTTAGCAATGTACTCACGTACGGTGCCATTAAAAAAAAAATAAAAAAAAAAAAGATCATTTTAGCCTATACAACCACATCTTCAGTAATAAACATAAAATCTTCGTATTATTTCATTAAGACGTCGATGTAATACGATACGAGTTTTTATACCCTATAATACTGCTCCCCTTCGGATCCCGTCAAAAACTCTTTACTTCGTTTTTTTTCTTTTTGGCTTCGCAGATTACATTTAGCCTGACCAAGTAAATATGAGTAGAAAGTTAAGGAAACCAATGACAAAATACGGAAAATCATGGAAAGGAAATGGATTGGATGAGGATTTTTGGAACACTGAAAGTTAAAATAACTGATAATACATTAATAATAGAATAGATACATAAATAATTTTGTAACGGAAATATTATGAGTGTATGTTATTACTTTCTATAAATTGGGTCAATACTGTATATATCTTTTGTATTATAACATCATTGTCAGTGGCGGATTATTATTTAGGTAAACTAGGCACGTGCCTAGTGGCGCGAGCTTACACAGGGGCGCGCGTGCGGAAGTCTTTAAACTAAAATAAACGAAGTAAGTACTTACAAAAAATCGTACTTTCTATAGAAATGTAAAGCTTTCGAAGCTGTCACCAGATCGAATACATCTTACAGATATCGTAATATATCTTACATGATCTTACATAATCAAGTAGA
Source organism: Zeuzera pyrina (assembly GCA_907165235.1). NCBI lineage: Eukaryota > Metazoa > Arthropoda > Insecta > Lepidoptera > Cossidae > Zeuzera > Zeuzera pyrina. Next base: position 16,029,119 of record OU015625.1, on the reverse strand, counting down.
TACTTGATTACACCTACTTCGCCCGATCCTGTAATGGAAATTAGTAGAATTGCGTTGTTTCGAGACTTTTTGCTCGTCGTCGCAAGTGCGCGGGGGCGGGGTGCTTTTTTCGTCCTCATCATATTTTTCATTTTCACCAAGCTAGCTTATTATTTTGCAAAATATATGACCGCCAGAGGGGCGACTATGAGGTCCCAGCTTAGGGCGCTCACGACATTGAATCCGCCTCTGATCATTGTTTATATACATTGAAATCGTTATTATATAGTAAACAACTAATAGAAGTAGGAAATGGAATACGGATTGACAGAGGCTGGGAAATAAAATAGGAGCGGTTATTTAAAGGACAAGCAAAAACACATGATTCAAGTTTCCATAAGTCCGTAGTCACCGCAGGAGCACATGGAGATTGAGACCACAGATTTAGTATTTGTAGCAACTTGAGACGATCTTGAATTTAGACAGGTGAGTCTGGGTACACCAATGACTAAGGAAACTAAAGGACATAGCATAGTGATCTATAGCAACATTAAGTTATATATATTCTAACGCATGACCACAGATTTATAAATGGAAGCAGCCATGCAATTCTGTAAAAACTCGAATCACCCAAAGAGAGACTCGCTCGACAATTCACCCCACTTCGCATTCGAACTCACTTGACCTTCAAATGGAATTCTCTAAACCAAATATTCTAGGAGCGAAGAGATAGAAGTGATCTTAAATGCAAGTTTGTCGGGGATTGCTTTAAGAGTAAACATCTCAGTCGACATTTCGTCTTAGAGTATTTTAACTTCTTCTGAGATAATTACGTTAAATAAAACTCGTTTATTTAGATTGGATTGTTATATTAAGCGAAACTTCACAAAATTCATTTACGATAGTACAACTCGCCGCCGCCACTCATCGAGGGGGCGCTAGTATCTCTGTCGACTTTAGAGAATACCAAATCACAGTTGACAATCTCACCGCGGATTCAGAAGTGAATTTGACTACTTTGCGTTAGAAAATCGCACTACAGATCAAACATAATTCACTCACACATAGATACCGTGTAAGCAATAACACTGTCACTTTCATTGTAGTTTAAAATTGTATATCTTTATCCTTTTCTTTCATTTGTTGCAACATAATGGCACACATAGACAATTCCGGAACCGTGGCAGCCGCCATCTTCCGCTTAAGTCAAAATAAGCGGAGTATGGCGTCTATTTACTTGTGTAGTACGTCACATGTTCGACAATTAAATATTTCTTGGTGTATAAACATTATTTTGGTTATTTAAAGTGCAAAATATGATACAAAAGTGTTGTACCCGCAATAGTTGCAACGCCTCATACAGAAAAGCCCCGAAAATCACGCTCCATCGGTAAGTAAATCTGATGTTACAAATTATTTGATTACTGCATTCAGTTAGCTGATATTTTTGTATTTCTTGGCTCCGACACTTAAATATGTTGCAAACTATTAAAATTAAAGTTTCCTTATATTGTTTAAGGTTTTTTTTATAGGTTTTTTATATTTTTGTACCAAGTACCTAACCAATTTTGACATTATTAGTACTTGTACCTTAAAGAGGGCCGAATTCAGAGAAAACTGAGTCTCGTAATAAAATTAAATATTAACGGACAGGTACCTAAGGTTAAGCAACTATCTATTTTTTGCAACAATCTTTTGATTTTGATGTATACCTTGTTAATTGCGGGTTTCTGAAGGATGAAAATCTTCAAATTTTTTGGTTAAAGAACTACATAAAAGAAATACACAAGAAAGGCTACATAGAACAAACTGGCAGACCAATTCTGGCAGTGTTTTGTGCTCAAAACATTTTGAACCCCATTTATTATGTAAAAGAGATACCCGTAAATCCCTGTTGTTGTTTGACCGTGAAATTTAACATACCTATTAAAAATGAACATGCTATCGCCAAATTAATCTCTAATCGCTATGCTGAGCTGAACCTGGACCAGTGTTGTTTAGAAAAAAGCCAGTACTGGAATCCATACCTCATAGTTACAAAATTATTTTTAATTTATTTATAAAATAATACAACTTTCTCGCTTCAGGTAATCGAAGATGGACTTTATGTGCATAAATTTTGTGTTCTCATGTAAAAATGGTGAAAACAAATATGAATATCTCGAGGCGAATAATGACAAATAATACCTACGATTACTTGCAATGGTAATCCTTAGCATATCTGACATTCTGCGCTAGTTACTTTCTGGCACACATTGAAAAACAGTGAAATGATGTGTTTGATGCACATCTATAATGAGTTCTTAGATAATGTAATAAGAAAACAATCCGATTAATAAATAAAACAAACATTCTTTGTTTTATTGTGTAAGCTATTTTAGTTTTTATTCTCAATGTGATCGATCACCCTCCCGATTTCGTTTAATTTTTGAGTTTTGTGCGTAGTTTAGAGAAAATAATAATCAAAGCACAAAGCATAGCGATGAAGAGTTATTTAATAATTTTATAAAACATTCACTGACGCTTATCTCCTTAAAAAATAGTTAACGATAACACTGGTCTGATATAAAACTTGTTCTATTTTCTCATAATCAAGTTTCTAACACTTACTGTAAAGCAATGGTAAGTAGGCTTTACTGGAATTACAGAGGACTGTTAAACGAAATTCCTCCAACTCCTCTCACTCGCACACAACTTTAACGTTCAATATACTATAATTTTTGCACTTAAAACTCCCAAAAGCACAAAAAATAGCAAATCTGAATTTTGAATAAAATGCCAACCACGCTTCTTTTGTTCACACCAAAAAGTCTAAATTCAAAACTTTACTTCCCTGATTATCAACTTTCCCGACTTTTAAAAATATATCGTTTATGTCATTAAACTTCATGTACCCATATAAACCGAACCGCAAGCAAGGTCATCACAATGTACATGCAGCCCAAGACCAGCAGCGCACAGCCGTCAGGCCTCATTTATCGAACGAACAATCATAATATTGTATCGTGGAGCCATTGGGAACACTCTAAATTACATCCTTCATGTGACAAAAACAATCTACAAAAAGAAAGAATATAATAAAGTAATAATCTCTAATACTAGTATATCAATTAATTTTATCCTTATTTACATTAACTAAAAGTACATACATACGTTAATAATTATAAACTTATAACTACACATTATCTTTATTTTATCCTTATTTTATCACAAGAGAAATATAATTTGGAGTGTCCCAAATAGTCCCGCTCTAAGATAATACACAATATAGATACCCACTTCTTAATGCGGCCCTGAGTTCTGTATGTGGGTGAGTAATATTTGTTAGTGTTAAATTTGCCACGCATTTTGGACCGATAGGTATAGTCTGCTTCCATTTAAAAGTCTGTGCGCATGACATTCAAACGTAGTGTTGTCTCTTTTTGACTTACGGCTTCTTGCGTGTGTAAGAGAAAACAACAGTACTTTTCTCAAAGACTAATTCTTTTATGTGACATCATTGTAATGTCAAAACGTGCCGGTTCGCCATTTATTGCGCCACGCTGACAAGTACACGAAGTGTCAAAACATATCAATGAATTTAATATTGTTTAATGTTTCTTTGATTTTGTGCTGGATATTGGAACTGTTTTGATAAAAGAGAACCTAGCATAATGCCACAATAATTTCTAAGTGTAGTGAATCTATAATTGCACTGGTACGTAACAGAAATTCATTAATTTAGTCTGATGTCGTATATATTTCCATCGTAATTACTGTGTTTCTTAGTTTACTGCATTATAGTCATGTATAATTTTAGTTATTAGCAGTTTTTATTCATATAATACAGTAAATTACTTCATATCAATTTTTGTTGTTATTGCAGTTAGGGCTGTCCATGTACCTATATTAAAACGATATCGATAAATACAGGTATCATGTTTATATGTCGTAATTATCTCGTTTCAGATTACCATCATGTATTATTAGAGGAAAAGAGTGGCTTGACGTAATCGGAAAAGAAAATTGAAACCTCTGTAAAAATTACATACATGTATATGATACATACATACATATTTTCACGCTGTGTCCCCAACGGGGTATTCATGATATACATTTAAGTTATTTGCATTTCGAAGCAACTTCTTTCAATAGAACATTAAGAAAATAATTTTACGGTATGATGAATTACCCTCGCAAACATTATTGGGAATCAGAGAAAATATTTACAGTGGTAATTAATTACTTTTTAATTTCACGACTATGTAAATCCTCTATTGAGAAAAAGTAACAGGAAAATATTAATTGTTTATAGAATGTGGCTGAACTTTGTTTTGACGTTTCTGAGAGAGAAAAATCTGCGCGTAGTTCTAAATATCTGCTTCGGAATGATGTGAATCAAGACCACGCCGAGTTATTTTTGCGACCAATAAGAGCTTGTAGTGGTTTTACTGATAACCCAGATGTGGTACAATTTAAAGAATCTTTTAAAAAACTTAAAGAGCAGACTTAAGAGACGGTCAGAAACTATTTTATTCTTTTCTTGACGTACAAAAAACTACAGCGACATGATGAGTACAATGACTGCTTAAATTCAAATCTCAGTATTCAAGTTTCTTCCAGAAATTATTTCATAAAAATTGTGCTTTTTAGTTAGCTATATTTATTTATTTTGTGAATATATTATTAAAAACTTAATGTACTTAATATAATTATTATTTTACCAACAACAATATTAACAAACAGTTCTATTTTTAAAACCCAGTAAAAATATGTAAAAGTAACCAGTAAAAGTATTCCAAAAGCCGGTATGTTATGGATTTTCTGCGCTAGATAATATTATAAACTATAATATCACCTACTTATTTTTTAACAACGTAAAGAAATAAAATTTGTTTGTTTGTATGTACGCGGTAACCTCTGGAAGTACTTAACTGAATTTGAGAATTCTTCGACTAATAAAAGTCCACAGTGTTCAATTCCTAATTGAAATGTTATTCCCAATCACTGTGTGATAAGGCCACTAATTTTTAGTAAAATTAATTATTCTAGTATTTAGTTTATCAAAGTGCTACAGTACGCCATGGCTACAGATTTAGTCGGTCCGTATGTATGTTTTTCATAGCACTTATTTTAATTTCACCATCACCTTTAGAAGAAGTAACGTTATGCATGTAAAGGAAAGAAAAGCATTAAAAGGACTGTGCTGTTCTTCGACTACTGTGACCTATGTTCATTGATCTTCGACATTTATCAAACCGCTTCATAAAAATATGGGTTTCTTTTAAAAAGCAATTTTATTTCTGTAATAATCATGAACGTACTATTAAGTATTACAAAAAGAGATACCTAAGTAATTTGTTTGTATGTAGGGTTCATTTAAAGTTCCTTACAAAAATGATCGAAAGACAGAAAGAGGCTATACTTGAAGGTGCCTGTTGCTATCGTTGCTAATAACACCTTAAAATCGCCTTAAGCGCAGATGCTGTAACAAGACTCATTTCAACAACTGACTTAACGACATCTACATAGTAGATATTTGGGACATCACTAATTGGCAGCCATTGTTTGCGACACTCGAAGTTTAGGTAGCACGATTATTTTGTACTTGTTTCATGTCCTTTATTTTCCTTAGTCATTGGGGTACACACACATGACAGACGAAGTCAACACAGAGTAGATGTAATTTTTTTTATTAAAAAATCAAAACTTTTTGGCGGGAACGGGAGAAGTGAGGTTGTCATTTTATTTAGATTTTCTATTTTTTACATTTTTAGGAGTTTTAAAGTACAACAGTGATAGTATATTGTGTTTTATAGTTCTGTGTAAGTGAAAAGAATGGAGGACATCTAAATAAATATGTGTAGCTGAAGTTTTCGCGCTCTTCCAAGAAGTCCTTTTTAACTTCAGTAAAGCTTACTATCACTTTACTGGAGGAGTGTTAGGGATAGTTAACATTTCTCCAGAAGTTACTTCATTAGGCTTGATGGTCTTGTTACCAATGCCTTAAGAAATATAAATAAATAACAAACCAAAGAAGTCCCAAAGACGCTTGTTTTTAATGTTATTTTTTGCTCTGTCTTAAAAAAGATTTTGTTTTTAGTTTATTAATTATCTAATAGAAAGATACAGACAAACGAGGTAGGTACTACAGTTTCGTGTACGTTTAGCATTTATAAAAATTCTTTTTTATTGACTGAAGAGTTAAACAAATAAATATATAAATATAATGAAGACACACAGACAAATAAATAATAAAGAAAAAAGTTGAATCGTATTGGACGCTATTCACATTTGATTGTTACATACTGTGCGCATTTTACTATGAACCTGTACAGTAGTACTGAAGTGCAGTACGATAGACGGATTTTTAAACAAGCTTACAAAATTTGGCTGCAAGCCCGCATGTGAGAGTGAGACGACTAATTACTCTGATTATGTCTTGAAAGATTGTTAGTATCTACTGATTGATCGCAACTTGGGGTTAATTACCTGTTTTCTTCCGTTATTTTCGTTTGACAAGCAATTCACGGGTATTTTTAAAACCGTTTGATAAATTTTAAAGTTGAATACCTATTCATAATTTATTCTTCAATAACCATTTTAGTCAGGCGAGCCGGACTTTTGGACTTGTATTAAGTACAAGGTACGGTCAGTGAAGAAAAGCTATATTGTTTTTTATTATGAGAAAAATAATACTAGGGTCAATTTACAGTACTCATAAATTCATAATTAAGTAGAGCAAATCCTTTTTTACAATCTTTAATTTTCAGTACCGAAAATATATTTAAAAAATTGTACCTATATGTACAAATGTGCACTCAAATGTTCATTTGAGTGCACATTTGGTTCGGTCGTTTTTGGAGTGTTGATTGTGTATCTAGTTTTTTATTTGTGATCGAAGCCGTTTAATAATGAAAATGACAATTGTTTGACAAGATACTTGACAATTTGACGTAACACATATAGGTACTGTGTTGCCAACTCTAAAGAATGATATGTTTGGCGGTCGCCATTTTGCTTACGAAAGCTATCGAGCGCTATTTTCTGCAAAGTGCACCCATTAATAAGATCGCTAAATCTATTCATGTTAAAATGTATTTTGAAGCCTTAAGTATTTGAAATACCAATTAAAAATTACATTCTTAGGAAGTATTTTAATTACAAGTAATTCAAATATTGCGCAACCTCAGGAATACATTCTGATGTATCTTGGAATTTCTGGCGGCAAATATATTGAGGCAGTCAACACAACCGCTCCCCATGAAATCTAAACTTTTTGTCACAATTCTCACTTGAAGAGAAAAGGCCAAAGGGATCCATGCCCATAACAATCGATGCCGTCGGTGAAAAATGATGCATGCATTCTTCATTTCAATTCATTAAAATGTCGACGTAATACATTTTAATGTTTCTTGGAGTTTTAGGCGACAAATATATTGAGTCAGTTTTACTTGGTTATACTTTAGTAACACAATAATTCGTCTATTATCTCTGAATAAGATGTATAAAGCGTAAAATAAAAAGAATTGTTATAGTAAGTAGTGTTTGAATAAAATTTATCGACAAATCGTTATTTTTTAATATTTTATATTTGTACGGTCTTTGACCATGTTATGCTCTGGATAGCGAAAACATAAAATATTTTCTTTGTAATGTTAGTTCCATATTAATTTTAATCACATAAATTACCAACGTGTGCTATTATGTAACATTTTAGTAACAAGAACGAGGGTAGAATGGATTTCTTGCGTGTAGTGGGGCTGCATAAAAGCCTGATTTTGGTCGTGTAACAGTTCAGTTGTTGAGAAGTCGTCGAATAGTCAAGTACATATAGTTGTGATGAAGAATTGATAACGTGTTTATAGTGATCAGTGGTCCCGTTACATTTCATATTTAACAGTAACTAAAACAGATACAAAAAAGTATTGAACGTGTGTCCATGTTTGCTGTAAATGCAGTTCTTCGATTAAAATATACGAATACAAATGCTAAATCGAATAAACTGGGATCCTCACAAAAATTCATTGGTGTATAACAGATATTCCAAGCATAACCGTTTAATTCAAAAATTAACAGACGTATTTTGAAGAAAGAATCTTATGTTTATAGAATTTGTACCTGTTGGTATTTGTTTGTTTTATAGTACCTACATAGTAACGCGTTAATATTTGCAATTGTAGTTAATTTGTAATTATTGCTGTAGTCATGTACTCGTAGCTTTTCTTTTGGTAGTGGCTACCACCTATGAACTATTATCCCATTTCTTCCAAGCGTGGTGAAGTTCCTCCTTTTAGAGCAGGTCTTTGTGCAACAGTGAATTTGTTGGGTACCTAGGTTGTTACAATGTATCATAAAATTATTTCTTGTTACAAGTGAATGTAAATCTAAGTTCCGTGCGACTGTAGCGTAGTCGTATACTTACAGAGACAATTCGCAAGAACTTTCAACGTCACAGCCAAAATCCTTAATGCCAATAAAAGAAAATTAATAAATATTCACAATTATAGTAAAGTACTTTTTTATATTTATGTTGTATTTTTTTATATTTTTATTAAGTATGTATATTAAAACTGGTACTAGGCATATAACTGGCCGGACACAAAAAAATAGTCAGACAGATGACTTTCTGTCCCGGTGTTACATTAATATAATTTAATGTAATAACTGAAAGTCAACAAAATATATTAAGTACAAACCTATATCTGTAGTGGTACAGTATAGGGAGAACGTGTCTTTTAACTGCAAATTTAAATTTGTTTTCAAATCGCGACATGTTTTTTGATAAATAGCATAAACTAGTATACTAGTAACTACTAGTGTAATAGTATACTATAATATACTAGCGTAATGGTAAATCCATAACACAAAGAAATACATTGCATGGTGATAAGGAACCCTCGGCACTTGGCCGGTTTTAATTCTATCGAAACTAATCAATAGTACTTACAATAATGTTAACAATGCGAAGGTCTAAATGTTGCGTGTCACGTGTCATTCTATAATTGACTTTAACCTCTTGACTTAAGGTCCTACTGTAACAGTATAGAACCACTGATGTATAAGAACAGAATAGAATTCTAGTTTCAGGAGAACAGATTGGAGTGCCAGGCACTTGTAACAAGCATTGACGTGGCACACATATATTTTGTAAAAAAAAAGTAAAAAAAAAAAGTTGGTGTGCCGAAACATTGCAGCACGATTGAATGGGGCACATCAACGTTTTTTATATAACTTTATGAATGGCAATTTTTGGCAGTAATTTTAAACTGTTACTTTATAATAACGGTACCTACCACAAAATGCACCGGAAGTAAGGGTATAAAAAATTATGTATACAGTTCAGCGCTGGTAAACAAAGCTTTTTATTATCTAATTCTATAAGTATTAACACATTACTCTGTACTCTTTATACGAGGTATCCGTCGGGTGGAGGAACCCTCAGGCCGACCATCTGGAAGGGGCCCCTTCTGGGCTCCCCCAACGCGACCGGTGACGCTGTAAAAGCCGCTAGGGCTAACAACAAAGAGGAGGGTTTTTTAGTCGGTTTGAGTCCGACATTACTCAGTCGGCGTAGTCTAATTGCGCACTTTGTAAAACACACTGCACACCATGGCTTCGATTTGGATCTACATTTTTATTGAATGATATAGTAAGAATTTATTGTCTGAAATTATTACTACTAATTGTGTAATTAATTTTCACTTAAACCAACGCAAATTAACGGTGTCTTGCCAGAGACTCCTTAGTATATATTAAAAATATTCATAATGTTGTTATGAATCAATTGGCAAAACTTTATCAGTGTACCCTTCAATTCAATAATTACTACTAATTTCCAAAGTTTTGTAATTTGAATTAATCTACTTTATGTCTTATTAAAACTTCACAGTTCTCAATTATCAGCTGTGCTAACTTTACATTTTGCTTGTCTACTGGTGAATCGTTCGTTTTCAAGTTTATTTGAAATAGTAATCTTTGAAGTACGATTATGGTCGTAGCTAATGATGGGTGACTTGGTATTGACGTATCCAGTGCCTGAAAAAAAAAAACAAAAACAATAGTACACAATTATCGTGTTTCCAAGCAAACTGTATTTGTAATACTTCCGATTTCTAATATTTCAGGTTTTACAACATAATACGTCGGTTTGAAAAAGACATTATTTGGGATTGGATTAAACCAGCGCCGGTCCAAGCTTTAGATCAGGGTAGAGCAAGATTGTCTTTCGGCGTCCTTTGCTAAAGGCTTTTAAATCACATAAATTGAATTTCAGTAAAAGTTAAATAAATAATAATAATAATATTTTTTAAATCAACTTTTATTGTAAAAGTCAACATTTTAGTGTTATATTAAATTAATACCCGTTTTTCGCTCAAATTATTTCTCGCATTTGACACTGACGCCTCTTACCACCTAGCGCCTAAAGCGACCGCCTCTCGCTCTGCCCCCGGACCGGTGCTGGATTAATCTTATGCGTACCTACATTTGTATACGTATCTTCTGTACACACACATCAAAAAAAGTTTGCGTAGACTTGGAAAACTGAGATTATATTTTTCATGCTGAAAATTTTATTTTTAACTGTTTATTCTTTGTTTAAAAATATGTCATTAAAATAAAAAAAGCACCTACTGCATATACACATGTAGTAGGTGATTCGTGACGTGCGAGGACCGAGAACCGTTTTATTCGACGCAAGAGACTACTACTACGCAGATTGCGCTTGCGGGCCCTTTCTAAGTGGTCCTTCGCGAGCGCGGGAATGGGTGCGGGTGCTCGGGCCTTGGCGTTTTTACTTTTACAGGTCGAAGGGATACGAGCTTAAACATGTGCTTTTGCCAACGATATCTATGTAGTACCTACTAGATCTAGTGTTCGAAACAAACGCTATGTTTCACTCAAGTGAGGCTCGGGGACTACACCTTGCTCGCTTTCAAACCGACGCTTGTGTAGTGAACAACGTAGCAAATTTCATCTCATGATTAAATCACTTGTGTAATACGTTTATAACAAGTAATTCAAAAATTGACGTTCAGTTTAATATATTATATTAGACTGTAAAATATACATTTAAAATGGATTTTTAATGAAATAAACATATAATAAGTCGGAGCAACGACACAATAGCATTAACGTTCCGCTCTGCCAGCGCGTAGCGAATATATTATTTGGATGTACTATTCTAATGTAACGTATGATTCAATGGTTTTGCACGTGTTCTGTCCTTATCAAAAATTTATTTTGCAGTAAGTACGGTAAAAGAATAAACATGGATGAAGACTACATTTTTGGTGTCGGATGTTCGTTTTGCCGAATAGCATTGCCATGCTAATCTGCTGATATAAATCCTTCTGTATTGATTTTCACAATAGCAGATGCAGCGGGTAAATCAAAACAGTTTAGAACTACACGCGAAAGTTACTAAAGACGACATTCCACTGTGAACGGTAGAAGCGGATCTATGCTCTTTGAAGCGGACTGAGTCAACGGAATCCTCAATGAAAATGCGCGCTCGCGCGGACTGAACGCAAGCGGCGTCTACGTACACCTAAACTACGCGTGCTCGGACTTACACCCGTACGATTCCACGATACTCTAAGTGTGAACCTCTGGTTGAACTTTCTTTTACCCAAAGGTTGCCTGGAAGAGATCGCTTTAGAGATAAGGTCGCCCAGATTGTACAACTCTTATTTTTTTATTCATATATTTGTATACTTTTAATGGTGCAATAAAAGAGTATTATTATAGAACACGGAAAAAAGGGAAGCTGCTGCGTGCGATGCATAGGGGCATTTCTTTCTTTTCCCAAGCACAGAGTATCACTTCAGTATCGTTTTGGAATACGGGTCTTAATCTGATTTACTCAACGTTTTGGTAAATTGGATTAAAACAAACTTCGCACATCGCACATATTTTGCTATTTAAAAATCTGACAAATATACGAACCGTATTTTTCACGCGGTTGTATAAATGGGGTGGTATTGATGCTATCCATTCGGGTGGATTATTAGAATGCTCCAGACTTCTTTTTAATCTCTGTACCGTTATGGCCAGTAACGGAGATAATAAAATTTCAGGTTCATGGATGGTAGAAACCATGTTTTCAGCCAAGGAATCATAACCCAAATGATACAACCCAATGACCTGAAATACCAAAAAATAACTATATACTTAACGACTTAAACATGAATGAGTTAACAAAAATGGTATTATTACATCTTTTATGTTGAAATGTTAACTAATTTTTTTGAATCACCTAATATGGGGAGTGGATCACTCTATCATAGGTTAATTAGTTACAGAACTCTAATCGATTTACTTGTCATAATTAGATATAATAATAATAATCCAGATATCAGACTGTTGTCAGCTAACTAGCACCCAATGCTAATCACATGAAATTAATGTTCACAAAGTAACACCTGAATCTAAAATCTAAGTAAACCTAAATGATGCAAAAATATCAGTTACACCCGATTTACATGGGTAAAGTGTTTAGCGAAGTAGATAAGTACAGTACATTGGTATTGAGCTACACTGTACATAAGTACAGTGTAGCTCAATATAAAAAACCACGTCATTTTTTGAAAAATAAGCCTACATTTGCTTTCGGGCACATACTATTTCTGCACCAAAATTCTCATCATCGGTTCAGCGGTTTAGCATTTCCCCTATAAAGTTTCATCCCCATTTTCACCCCTCCAGGGGTAAATTTTTTGAAAAAAAAAAGTAGTCAATGTCCGTCCCCTGGTATCAATCTATTTCCATTGCAAATTTCATCAAAATCGGTCCGGCGATTTAGCCGCGAAAACCAAGCGGACAGACAGTTTCGCATTTATAATATTAGAACAGATTAATTAGGATAAATATTTGGATTACACGTCATAGCACGAAATCACGTGAAATGCGATTGCACTCATATGAAACTGACAATATTGGTCACTAAACTACCTCTACTAATCCTCGTCAAGCTCTTGTAGCGGTAGTGGAGTATGGCCCTTCTTTCTCAACTCGATGAGGTTTGCGCCTAGCAGTAAAACGCAAATGGCCTGACCACTGCTACATAATTAAATTACATAAACTTTTATGTAAATTATGGATCGAATTGGAATGGAAATAACCGTGTTAGATATAAATTATATAAACATGAATAGGTTTACCTGTTGACGTCTAACAAAGTCTTCATTGATACTCCATAATTCAGACAGGACAGATACATTCTCTATCCATTTTAAACATTCGTTATTATTATACGTTAACATTGTGCCGTCGTTATTTTCACATGTAATTAATTCTATTGCAGATCGTATTATTTTTGTTAAAAATTTCATTCTTGGATTTCTCACTTTCTCTGAGGCTTTCATGTTTATTTCTCTACATTCAACGTTTCCTGTGAGGGCTTCTAAAATGTATTGGTAATCAATGTCATAGAGGGTATCTAATGGCTTCGAAAATTTCAAATCAAAGTGGCATTGATAATATACAGTACAAGATATCTGGTAATTGAGATTGAGCATATCATTATTAACAATCTTGGAATCTTGTGCAACTTCAACTAAAGATGGTAAACTCTCATCCCATATTTTTTCATATTGAATTTCTTGTTTTTTATGGCTAGTTACATTGGAGGAACTACTTAAAAATTCGTTTAAAAAGGTCGTAGTGACTTTGAAAAATTTTATCATGTCAGTATCACTAATTCCTATGTCTTGTAAACACAAGGCTTCTTTTGGTCGTTTACCAACTTTATTGACTAAACGACAGCTAGCCTCAAATATAGGTTTGATGTAGGTTGACCATATTATTAAAAAGAGGCCCAGCCGTAAATGCACGTTAGACACATACTTTAAACAATGTACAACGGCCATTAACATGTCAGTTCTATGCATTTCCTTTTGCCATGACATTGCATATTCCCAACACATATTGGCAATGATATAGTCGGCAGTTGTACTTAATGGAAATTGCCGACGTAAAAGAGAGAGCCATTTGAATATTTTAATATTGTCATCTACATGCTGACGTTTGTTAATCATAAAGAAGTATTCAGGTGTGCCGTCGTCATCGGGATCCATTTGTCGATCAGGATTCTCATATATCTCTATTAATTCATTAGCAACAATAGATTCTGGAATAACTCCCATACAACATAGCCATTTGGCTATTAATTCAGTTACTGAACCCTTTCCTCTGGTATAGATATATTTTAAATTGATATTATAGTCAATAAATTGTAATTTTGGCAATGATTCACCGACGAATGTTTCTTTTAGCATTAATACGATACTAAGTATCGATATATCTTCCAGTTTACCAACAAGTATACCCCACTTAGCACTTTCAGTTGTCACAGACTCCCAAGCCTCATCCTCCAATGAATTATTTTCAAACATTTTGCTAATTGCTTTACATACCATAGCTACTATCATACTTCGTAAGGGACACGGCATATCTACTAGAATATCACGAATACTTTGCCACCAAGGTGATATTTCATTATAAACAATTGTAGTCGCATCTTCTGTTACTACACATAGATAATAAAAAATTGATATTAACTTTTCAATTAATTCGACACTGACTTCCTCCAAGGAAATATTCATAAAATGTACAATTACAAGTTTAACCATGTCTTTAGGTTCAATATTACTTTCTTCTAAGAAATCACTTAATTTGCTTTGATCTTTGATGGTAAGAATGGATTTAAAAATATCCGAAGCCATATTACTAAGTTTTTCGACTGATAATGCCGATTTTAAACAAATGTTTTCAGAAGAATCTTCTAACGAAAAGCAAGAGACGAATTCCTTGTATAGATTCACACTAGAATCGGCAAATGTAACTTTTAAATGTTGTTGAATGTTATAATCTCTTTCTTGAGCTAAAATTATCAATCTTTCTAATATGCAGTTGTCATCTTCTAATAAGTGAAATTGATCGTCAAGTTTATTTAAATTCGAAATTTCCTTTGTTTCATTTTTTTGTCTTACTTGTTGTTGCATTTTCTTAGCCAGTCTATGCATATCATCAGTTGTCTCATTATGTATTTGTCTATAAAATCGAGTTAGTAATTCTAAATTAATAAAATAATTTTGAATCCTTTTTTCTTCTTTATTCAGGTTTAAATCTTTAATACTATCCCAAAATAGTTCCAGACATGCCATTACAGTTTTTGGTAGAATTCCAGAGTTTCTTATTAGCATTTCAAGACATTTTTTTTTTATTTCTAAAGTTTTTATATCTGATGCCCGTTTAATTATTTCTGCATCAAAATGTTCTTTTAATGCAGATGTCTTTTTAATAAATTCGTTTAAATCACGTAAAATGTGCAAATCTTTGGATTTACTAGAATGCTCTCCTTCCAAAGCATAAAAAAATGGAACGCAAAATTTTTTTAGTTTACCATCTGGGTCCATCATCACGCACTGAAACTCTGGTAAATTCAGTTTTTTTTGAGTATAAATTTTTTCTGCTCCTACTAAACCGCAAGTGTTATAAATAAGTTTTCCATTTTTTGTAGCCGTAAAAACAGCTACCCTGTTTCCTCTTTGCATTAACCTGATGTCAACAAGACCTTTTTTGGGATTATAAATAATTAAAAATATTGCTCTTCTTATTTCTTTAATTACCGATAGCTGCGGTTTCTTACTTTGCTCAAACACCTGTAAAAATATTCATAAAATAAACAGCTAAATATTTGATGAATAATAAAATTAATCTGCATTATATATTGCACTTGATCACGCAACCTGTTCATGTTCATCAATGGAAAATATAATAAAAGCATGATGCGATTTTTCAGGTTATTAATTTTTTATAGTTTACGTTTTAAAAAAAAATAGGTATGTATGGTATTGGTAAGTATAATTAATTATCACTTGATAGTGAGTCGTATGAACACATTTAAACAATACGGACAGACCCACACTATCATCATCATCAAGTATGTTTAACACAATAAATAGTACAACTGCGAAGTTTTATATATAAATATTCCTACAAGAAAAAAAATTATTAGCAATAGATTATTATCAGAAAGAAGTTCACAAATAAACTGCAAAATGTATGTACACATACTTGGACAAATGCACACTGGGCGTCTCTGTATCCTTTAAAGAGCCTGATCAAATGGCCTTTGTTGATGTCGAGAACAGCAATTCGTCCTAAACTATCAGCTAAAGCAGCAAGCCGACGATCAGGTGAGACGGCGACAATAGTACCATAACGCTGTGCATCATATAGACCACTGCGCATAGAAAGCGTCTCAGAACGAATTAGAGGCTCTGTTGTAGTCGTTGAATTCTCTGCCGATCCTCCACCGAGCCAACCCCTGCAATAAAAAACCATCATATCTAACATCAGCTAGCTGACACTTATGGAGTTCTTTAATACTAATTTACATTACTTACGGCAAAGCTGATTTAATTTTATTAGCTACAGCTCTTGCCACATCTTGTAATGGAGGAGTAGTCCCACCTTCTAGAGCATAGTGGAAACCCACGTAGGGTTTTACGCCAGTTCCAAGGATTAATGTGTTAACTGGTGGTACAGAACGATACCTATAAGCAACAATGTATGTACAAGGTAACTAATTAATTTGTGGTACAAATATGTCGTGTATAAATAGTAAAAAAGTTTAAGATGACAAACTTTTTGATAGTACGGCCTCGGAGTCAGTTTCGGCCGAAACCGAAACTTATTTTGACATGTTGAAATTTATATTGTATATTAAAATCTAGCATATTTTTTTCACATTTTAACTCTTGTTAAATGAAATAAAAAGGGATACATTTAAAGGCACTTCAAAATTGCAAAAAATGTCGACAAAATTGATATTTATTACTATTAAAAAATATAATGTCATAAAATTAAAAATTGCGTCTTTAAAAATCTATTACTTTGAAAAATTTTTAATGCTATCAGCGACAATGAAATAAAATGGGAAGAATATAAAATATTAGACTGTGCTATATAAAATTAATAAAATTCTCTAAAAAAATAAAGGAATACACTTAAGAAACTAAGAAATAATTAATTGCTGCTGATAGAATTTATTTCTTTGATAGAAAACTTTCTAAGTCGAAAAAAAAACCTAACAACGAAGTCTTCTAATTTAACCATCAAAAGTCGTTTTTGGGTAGAATATTTTCCCTTTGCGTCAGCCATTGAACTGTCGCGAGACGCTCGTAAAAATTAACTAAAGGTAAAAACAAATGTTTGTTATGAAAACGGCTAATTTTAAAGTTTATACTTAGTGGATAAAAGTAATAAAATTGTAGAAACAATTTTGAAATAGCGATTTAAATCAGAAACAGCAAATTATTAGCGAAAACTATTATTTTTAAATGTGATAAGTTGTAGTTTGAATTACTAATTCTGTTGAAAAACACAAACTCAACTCAACACAGTTACCACCGGTCAGTGAACTCAGCAGGCGACCACCCGCAAGCCCCGAACATACCTGAAGTTAGCCCAACGACGCACAACAATTCACGAACACTGAGTTTCGACGTGGTCGAAGTTTCGGCCGAAATCGAAATGTGGCCGAAACTACTATATTCTTTGGTAAAAACTGGCTGAAACCGAAACTGGATAAGGTCGGTCTATACTTTTGATTATAATGTAAATTGTGTTTCATTAGTAGTGTTGACAACTATTTCTAGGGGAAATATAGTATTTCTATTTGTAAAATCTAAAATAATTACATATTTTTTATTCTATCGCACTCATTTATTATATTGGCTACACCAAACATTTTTCGTCCGCATCCGCTTCCCTTCTGTGTAAAAAAAATATGACGCGCGCGCAAAATACTATTAAATGTTACTTAATGGACTTTTTGGAGGGAACAAGAGAAGTGAGGTTGTCATTTTATTTAGATTTTCTATTTTTTACATTTTTGGGAGTTTTAAAATATTGGGTCCTTACATATGAAATTAGTGTTTTGTCGTACTGACCACTTTGATCTGAAATATCTGCTCTTTGGTTAAGAATTCTAAATTAAAATTTATAAATTCATTTAGCTGGTACATTTGAGTTTGGATAACAGTCAATTATTTGTTTTTTCCTCATTATTTTTTTCTTTGGCGTCGCTTATTACCGCACAATGGAAAACATGAAATATCGGTATATTTACGAGTACGAGTTCTACCGTGGCACCAGTGCTGCAGAAACAGCTCGAAGGATTAATGATGTGTACGGCGCTGGTGTCGCAAAAGAAAGCACGGTACGTTTTTGGTTTCAACGTTTTCGTTCTGGAAATTTCGACCTTCAGAACCAACCCCGTGGACGGCCGGAGACCAAAGTGGAAAATGAAGAATTAAAGGCTATTGCGGAAGCGGATCCATCACAAAGCACTTCAGAGATAGCTGCAGGCTTCGGGGTAAGTGACAAAACTGTATTAATCCACTTGAAGCAAATCGGGAAAGTAAAAAAACTTCGACGATGGGTACCTCATGAATTGAGTGAATCGAACTTGCAAACACGCATTGACTGCTGTGTTACTTTGCTCAACCGACACAATAATGAAGGGATTTTAAATCGAATCATTACTTGTGATGAAAAGTGGATACTGTACGATAATCGGAAGCGCTCGTCGCAATGGCTGAACCCTGGAGACCCAACCAAATCCTGCCCTAAACGAAAATTGACTCAGAAAAAGTTACTTGTGAGTGTTTGGTGGACTAGCGCCGGTGTCGTTCACTACAGCTTTCTAAAATCTGGCCAAACGTTTACGGCAGATATCTATTGTCAGCAACTGCAAACCATGAAGGAAGAACTAGCTGCTAAACAACCGAGATTGGTCAATCGCTCTAGACCACTGCTGCTTCATGACAACGCAAGACCACACACTGCACAACAAACAATCACTAAGTTAGATGAGTTACAATTGGAATGTCTGCGACATCCACCGTACTCCCCGGACCTTGCTCCAACAGATTACCATTTTTTCCGGAATTTGGACAACTTCTTACAAGGAAAAAAATTCAACTCCGATGTGGCAGTCCAAACCGCCTTCAAAGAGTTTATTGATTCTCGCCCCCGTGGTTTTTTTAGTAAAGGGATCAATGAACTACCTATGAGATGGCAAAAGTGCATAGATAACAACGATGCATACTTTGATTAATTAAATATATTTTACAAAAAAAAAGTTGACTTTATATTCCTCCCGTACAAAACGCCAATTTCATATGTAAGGACCCAATACAAAAGTGATAGTATATTGTGTTTTAAAGTTCTGTATAAGTGAAAAGAATGGAGTAGGTCTAAATAAATATGTGTATCTGAAGTTCTGGCGCTCTCCCAAGAAGTCCCTTATAACTTCAGTAAAGCCTACTATCACTTTACTGGAGGAGTTTTACTATAAGAAGTAAAAACTAATTTACTTCGAACGTGCTTCATGTCAATTCTACTTATTATTACGCGACATTGGCAAATTCACTAATCTGTACGCCATGCCATGAAGGAAAAAAAATGTTACACAAACAAAAATCATACAATCCAATTTTTAGTCGTCGTCTATCTAGACTGTGTTTATGTGTTCTATGCTCTGTCATCTCGAAACTAATGCTCATTAGTGAAGTGCTTAATTTGCAACAACAGCTCAGCATAAATATAATTTAAAGGAATTCAAAGGTAACAAAACTAAAACCCATCTTTTATCCTCCACCTTTACAGTTTCTTATCTCCTGTCATTTCACTCATAGTCAGGTCACGATATAAATGTAGTACTTACACTTAAAAGATATAGTTTTTTAACTTTGATTATTTACTCTCTAGATTGAACCTAGTGGTACAAAATGCGTCGAAAAAAATCTCAGCTAACTGTTAGCCTATAAGGCGATTCTTCTAATCGAAGCCTAGGATATGACACCCATATCAATTTATCCAAAAAAGTAATATTGGTCATCATGTATTTGAAAATGAAAGTCATTTTCGTAATAAGCACCTCAAAATACCTAGAATTCGACACCCATATCGATATATCAAAAAAAAGTAATAATCGCCATCTTGGATTTGAAAATGAACGTCATTCTCGTAATCAGCACCCGGAGAAACCTAGGATATGACACCCATATCGATTTATTCAAAAAAGTAATATTCGCAATCTTGGATTTGAAACTAATGTAAAACATCAGCCTTTAGTTTTTGTTGACGCTTTTCTCCGAATTTTCTCCGAAAACTCAATCGCATCATAATCGCTGAGGACATGCTAGAACGAGTCAATTCCGATCCAACATTCATGAAACGCATTGTTACTGGTGACGAGACGTCGGTTTACGAGTTTGACATGCAAACTAGTCAACAAGCTTCGGAGTGGCGCCTTCCAACTCAACCGAAACCGAAAAAACCACGCCAAAGTCGACCAAAGTCAAAGTCATGTTGACTGTTTTCTTTAATTATCGCGGTGTTGTGCACTCGGAATTCTTGCCGGAAGGACAAACGGTAAATAACGAATATTATTTTGCACCACGATAATGTGCCTTCGCACAAGGCCATCACTGTGAATGAATTTTTGACCAAAAACTCAACAAATACCATCGAGCAACCACCTTATTCACCAGATATGGCTCCAGCCGACTTCTTTCTTTTTCCTAAATCCAAATTACCACTTCGTGGCACCCGTTTTCATTCGGTAGAAGACATAAAGGAGAATTCGCGGCGAGCACTGAACTCAATTCCAGAAAAAGCGTTTAAAAAATGTTTTGATGATTGGATTATTCGTTGGCGTAAGTGTATCGTTTCTGAAGGAGCATACTTTGAAGGTGATAAAATAAATTTGGATGAATAACTAACATTTCGTGTATTATTGATCTTTTCCCGGTACTTTCTTGACAGAGTCGTATATTTATTTTGTTTAGAAATTTATATATTTACTATCATCTAAACTCGGTCTGCCAAACCTCCTTGGGCGCGATTTAGGGACTTCCGACCTTTAAGGGAGAAAAGTTAATATTGATGACATCAAATTTCTATAAAATCTTATAATATGTATTCTATAAAATTGGAGTCTTTTATCTAAATTAATTGAAATTGTTACAAAGCTGGGAAGACACACTAGATTTTAGAGTACTTACTTAATTATAATTAATTCAACAAAAAGTACGCAAGTTTTAGAGTATGTACCTTTTAATATTTAAGTAAATATTAATTAACTACATAAGTTCCAGCTTCGCTTAAGATTTCAGCCGAAACTAGAAGAGAACCCCAATACATATTCGGAGGCAGAAAATAGTGTTTCAGTCGGACACTACTTAAAATAATTAGTAAAATCATCAATTTCGGTACTCGTTTTTGCTGAACTCTAAATGAAGTCCAAAGAGCTTAAGCTTGTATAAATGTACCATGACTTTTAATTTATGTTTAAAAACTTAAAACGCATTCGTTCGAGTGGGCAATCGATAACACCGCACGAGTTGCAGATACTATTTTTTCTATTTTTAATGCAGAGATAATTTCGGTACAACGAAAAATTATAGAAAGTAAAAACTTTATTGCAAACAATGGACATGTTGTTTAACAAGAGCAATTAATTCTTTTTTTCATTTAAATAAACAGTTATATTTGAACAATTTGAAAACGTAATGTTGATATTTTTTGAGTTTTTTGTAAAAATTGAATTTAAAACTTCGAAATCAAAATTTTCTTTACCTTTCATACTGAAGTCAATGGGTACTAAAATCGATTGTGTGTTTTTTTAGATATTTATTTTGCATTCTTTTTTTAAATCGTGAATTTGCGTGTGCCAAGCAAAATTTACGTGCGACAAGTAAACTTGTCGCACTCAAATTGTAAAATGTTAAAATAGTTACTTATCAACCGCAAAAATGGGCGTTTAAATACTGTTTATCCCGCATACGTAATGAAAAAAATAACCTGTATTTTTTTCGATAGTATATTGTATTCTTTGTGAATTAAATTCAAGAAAAAGTATTATTTGAATTTGGAACTGAGTGTATAAAAACCTTTAACTTATGTTAGTAAAAAATATAGTATTGTTTATTAAATTACCTACCATGTATCATACCCCCCATAAGTAGAAGCAGCTAAAAGATGGTCATATGAATTTTTAAGTTCAAGACCTACTACAACAGCATCATTAATTTGTTCTTGATCAAAAAAGGTCCATTTTCGTATGTTTACATTGTGATAATCGATTGTATAATCATGTGGAACACCAGCTTGTGCTGTAAAAATTATAATATTAAAAGTGCCACAAGAAATATAAATCTGTTACATTATTTTAAGGCTTAAGTGGTGGCCATGAGGCAAACAGTTTTGGCGGCGCTGTAGTTTTAATACATTTGCAGAGATATGAAATCAATATGTAATACAGGGTGTCGCTCAATAAACTGTAAACTCAGAAAGGAGTGGAACTAGAGTAACTAGACCGAAAATTATCGACAAAAAAATTAAATAAATTAATCTCATATAAATCGATGAATTTAAATTTTCATTCGCTACTCTGGATTCTTATGTGCATAAAAATCGATTTTGTGCAAAATACTGGATTGATTTTGTCAAAAAAAAATAATGATGCTAAATACTCAGCAGTAAGGATAGAATAACAACTAGCTCGCAAAAATATTAGTGCGAGAGCCCGTAACGGCCAGACCTTCATTATTTTATAATGTTCGCGACTAATTATTATTGTAACGCGTCGTATTTATAACAGTAATTTAAAATAGGACTGTTAACCCCATAAATCGAAAACTGATACTATGTATTGTGAATCATTCGTTGGCGTGTCTAAATAAATAAATAGTATGTCCACCCCACCAAAGGAAGGCGTGATGTTTAATAAATTTTTTGTTTTGTATTTTTATTTTAGTTGTAGGTTTACGAATAGTTTACTTTTAAGTTTATTATTTTATTATTGTATAGATTTAGTTAGTTATTATTGATAGAGATATTATGTAGAGATAAAAGCTAAAGAGATATAGAAATAGCGATAGATATAATCAATGTAAATGTTATCACTTTGGTCGTCGCTAGTTGAGTACGAAGGGAAGGGAAGTTTCCAGGGAATGAGCGTCAAACCATCCGGTCTCCTGCCGTCGCTGCGCGCAATAACTACAGGCTCTAAGACTGCAGGAACGGGAATTTTCTTTTTACTATAATCTTTGTCGATAATTTTCGATTTAGTTTCACCCCTTTCGGGTTTGCTCTTTATTGTGGGACACATATTATGCACCTTGTAAGTGTTAGGGAGTGGGTCAAATGGATCACATGTATATTAAATGTTTTTAAATTTCGTGTGGGAAAAAGTTGTTTGTTTGATTATGAATAGCTTCTAATTTATTTTTCATCTCTATTAGTCAATGATTTATGTGATATCATCAAAATGCGATTTAATCCCATATATCAGACAAGTGGCAGGCATTTGACAAGCATGTGTGAAAGTTAGTTTAACTGTAACATTTAACTTGATATTTTTGTCTGTAACCTTGAGACAAAAATATGAAGTTAGATGTATGCAATATTTTAAAGCACTTACCCCTAGCTAGGTAAGCTTTGGAATTTCTTAAAGTCTGAAATAAACTTGATCCAGAAATAATACACAAACAGTTTTCATATAAAATGTGTATATCATCGGGCATTGTTCCGTAAGTGCCTGTGTGACAAGATATTTTCATTACAGATTTTTCCTCGAGTTTCTCCAGCAATAATAGATGTCCAGTATTAGTATAAAATCCAACATTTCCATTTTGAAATCCTACTACTATACAAAACCAGTCTGGCCCATTCTGTAAAACAAAATAATTAAATATGAAACACTTTTTGTAACTTTATAAATTTGTATAAGTAAGTATTATGTACTAAAAGTATCACAATACAAAAATTCGGAGCTTCATACTTATAGTCTGTGAGGATAGAACTGAGCTTTGAATTTATATAAAAGGATATGGCCGCTTTTATAATTTTCCGTTGAACGTTTTAATCGCCACGTTTTTACCGTCTATGGTACAATGGGGAAGCAAAATGAATGCAGTTGTATGGAGACGCTTTTATATTTCCGTGCACGATAACGTCATTCCGCGGACGTTGAAAAGGCGTCTTTATCATCGACACAATAGGGAAGCATTTTGCTTACCTATTGTATTTTGGACGGTAAAAACGTGGCGATAAACGTTCAACAGTAAATTATAAAAGCGTCTATTAGGTTTTTTTAACTATTTGAAAATCTTCTATCGAAAAACAAATTCTGTCACTAACACCTCAAAGGCATATTAATAAATTTCATTTTATATAACTAGTGAAGTATCTAGAGAGTTCGACATCGGAATCCAATTACTTTTGAGTAAATTTATGTAAAACCTTTAGTATTTTAGATAAAATACTAAAATATTTTCAATTTTTTTTAGTAGGTCTCTGTTTATTTTATTATAATTACAGTAATTACAATTATTTGTTAGATAAAAAATAATCTAAAATTTTGATAATTTTGCCATCATTAAACTAAAATAGACACCAGGAAAGATTTTTCAAAGATGCTAGTTACCTATTCAAAAAGGGTCATAGAGGCAATGGTCAAGTAACAAACAATGGTAGGGAGAGTGACGGATCTTAGCGTACAATGATTGATTTTTCATTAGATTTAGTTTAATAATTATGAACTATTACTAATTTTCTATATTATTGATGTAACAATGAAATATTGTTTTATAATTGTGTACATATCGTATGTATATTATACTTTAAATATCATATTTTGCTATAAACAAAAAGAAATGTAGATGACATAACGCATAAACTTTATAAATAACTCCAGACGACATGTCCCAGCAGCAATGGCAAGGAAAATTAGATAAGCTGACTCACCTGTACATATGACACATTTGTTATCAGATAAGCTAAATGGATTCTAACTCGTTAGAAAACGGCACCCACGCATCAACATCTTATTTGATTCACTTTGTAGTAAGGGACAGGTTGTCTGGAGTTATAAAGTCTATAATGTTATTGAATATGACATTCCATACAATTATCTCTTGTTAAATATAGGTTAACCTGTACAAGAATCAAATTATTGGACACTTAGCGACCCGCCCCGGCTTCGGACTGGTAGAAATTTTTTTGAAATAAAATACAGCCCATGTTACTCGCTGATAATGTAGCTTTCTATAGGTGAAAGACTTTTTGTAATTGTTTGAGTAGTTTTTGAGTTCATACATTACATACAAAGTTTACTTTTGGGTAATTCCATGGTAAACGCTACTAAAGGTTTTTTTTTGAAATTTAGTAATTTTTGTAAAAATTTAGTTTAAGCTAATCTAATGATCCTATATTTTATTAAAAACTTTAAAACTTTTGCCTAGTTTTAGAATTTATCGGATTTTCTCCAATTAAACTCAGGTCATTAGGCTTGATCAATGGTAGTTTATTTTTTACCGATAATGGAAACACTAAAAAAAAACAAGAACTGTCAAATTGACAACGAAATATTTTATTCTGCTTGTGAGGGAGTAATAATTTGGGAAGTTTAATATTTTCATTACTTTCTCCAGCTTTTAAAGCAGTCTCCTTGCCTGGCAACGCCCGTTACGAAAATAGTGGAAAAGTTTGTTTAAGATCTAACCTGTTGCATGCATTGTAAAATGCGTTTGAGAAAGTAAGGTTATGATTGCCAGCAACTTATATTTGCGTTATTTTTTATGTTTGGATTATTTATTTATAAAATATTGAGCGGAAATATTATTACCTCTTTTTGATATGATTTTATTGGGACCAATAAAATAATGACAATGGGTTTGGTGAATTGTTTAAAACTTTTTAACACAGAGGGGTCATCCACAAATTACAGGACAATTTTTTTAACACATTTACCTACTTTTAACACTAGTTACTTCTACTTTTGTCCCAAAATTGCGCTTGTTTGGACCAATAGAAATAAAACATCAAACATGATAAAGACATAGAAGAGCAATTTGAGAAAGAAGACATAAAAGAGCAAGTTAAACTTGATAAAATAAAACTGAATAAAAAAGAAAACTAATAGCGATGAAAGACTTATTTAATTATAATAATAACTTCGTTATAATGCGCCAGACGATATACACAAATCATCTGATCTCAAACTAGGGTTTTCCCTGTGCTTTGAGAACCAGACGATGACTACTGGGGGCGTCTCCCAGTACACTCAGACCCGAGACAATCTAGAAAAGTTAATTTCCTAAATTGACCCGATCGGAAATTGAACCCGGAACCTTCCATGCTTGGGTTAAACGTCTAACTCTAAACCATTGCGCCATCGAGGTCGTCAGATATTTGTAGAACTCGCTCATCTTTTGACAGCCAGGTTCTCGTCTGTTATGCCAAGGACATCCCTCAATATTAAACAAATACTGCGTTACAATGAGGTGTATACAGATTCTGAAGACGAGTCTAACTTATGCAATAATGTATCGGTCCAGGATATAAGTCCTGGAGAGTTCGTTCTAGTAAGAATCGTCGCTGAAGGCAAAAAGCAAAAAAAAATTCAGATATGCTGTGGTATGCCAGTTCAGTATGTGAGGGCGATGTGCATGTCATGTATTTAAAGTCACCGCTAATACTTTCAATAGCAATGAAAATGATGTTTCAGATGTTCTCGTTACGAATATCAATGCACATTGCCTAGTCTAGAACTAAAAATAAGAGGAGACCGTAGTTACTACTACTAGTTGTCCACAGTTGACGTTTTAGAGCAATAAATTCATAAACAATAATGAAATATTGTATTTTAATTGTTCTAACTATAAATAAGAACCAAATATATGATTTAATATAAACTTAATACTGCAAATATTGTTTAGGATTCGTACGCGTAACACCCGTTAGGATTACGAATTCCTAGAAAAAAAATCTATAGATATTTTTTTTACTATAATTAATCTGTAGTATAAAATGGTTACTTAATTTTTAGTTAACATATGTTTTTTCAATATAAACTAACAAAATTCGCAAAGTTTCAAATTTATTACAAATGATCTGGTATATATAGGCCAAATTCTGTAACGCCCGTTACGCACATAAATGGCTCTCTATTTTTTTGACTTCTAATAGTCATCATAATTTCAATGCATTTTACGAAAATTAAATATACATGGAGTGTATTGAAACAATAACTTTAACATGTTTTCATTATAATTTAGTGTTTTTTTGACAAGTTAAGATGTACGAACTGTAACACCCGTTACATGGAATTACCCTTTTAAAATATTAGTTTGTAGTACAAATTGTAATAATACACATCCTTTACAATTGATTATTTAAACATAGCAGAACTAACACATAATGACAATAATGATGCAAATTGTATTATTTGTGATAAGTAATAACGTAATAAGGCACAGACATAATATGAGATATATTAAAAATTACCAGAGTAAGAGCTGTTTCCATTGAATGACGAGATGGATTGGTTTTAAATTTTAAAAAACTCTGTAAATGCTGCCCATACAATGTACAGACATAAACATATTAATGAATAATATATGGCAATGTAAAAAGATAAGAAAAAGAAAGTTCTGCAGTTTCCGGCGAAAAAAAACTAACATTTCAACTTGACTAGACAAACAATTGTTTGATATGAAAACAAATGAGGCTAAAGAGAAAAGAACCAGCGCAAAGAAATTACTAATGTTAATAGTATGACTTTAAAGAATACTTTACTTAGTTTTGTAGCATTGCAAAAAGATTATTTCTGCAGAGAAATTTATATGAATTTCTTGAACAATGGATCTGCTGTCTTAATGCAAAATATCAAACATATTGTTATCAGTCTATAAAAAAATCTGCGAAGCTCATAAAGTTGACAAAAACATGTACTCTTGAATTTCGATGGTACTTAAATAGGCTTAGGACTAAATACACAAATTCATAGTATATATATTAAAGAGAACATTATGATATTCAGTTTTCTTTACAAGAATTTAAGAATATAACAGATAAAATAGTGATTAAAACATGATTAATATCAAAATGAGAGACTCATATTGTATCAATTGTAAAGAGAGCAACACCATGATCTATAGTTCTATAAAATAAAAAAGGCTTTTACTTGTGTAAATATCGTAACTTTCCTTAAACTATACAAAACATATGTAAGGCCCCTGTTAGAATATGAACATCAGATATGGAATCCATATTTTGTTAAGGGCATAGAGATGACAATTCAAAGGTGTCTACAAGACTTCCCTGGGAACTTAGAAACAAAACATATGAAGAACGGCTGGCTATTTGAAACTGCCATCTTTGGTGATTAGAAGAAAACGAGGTAATCTTATAGAGACATATAAGGTTATTATGATGTAGCACAACTTGATACAATTAGAAGAAAACGAGGTGATCTTATAGAGACATATAAGGTTATTATGATGTAGCACAACTTGATACAATTTTCCTAACCAAGCAAATCACCAAAACCTGTGGACATGAACTATCAAGACAAAGTACAAGATCAGCATCATCGGAACGATATCAATATTTTCTGACAAATTGTGTTATGAATGCATGGAATAGCTTACCCAAAAATGTGATCAGAGCAACTACAGTAAATCAATTTGTAGACAGACTGGACATTAGCCCAATTAATCTATGGAAATGCCCCAAACAATTGAGGGCAGGAAAAAAAATATGATCATGTAGAACAATGAATTCTAAGAAAGATAGCGGTTTTTTTTCCGGATTTTCAATGGCGAAACTAACCTAAAAAATTACGAAAGACCAAAAAACGGTTTTACGCTAATAAAACAAAAAGTTGAGTTTGTATAGAAATTTATTAAATGGGAAAGTTGTAGGGCATTAAAATGATCTTTCGATTGATGTCCTGTGTAATATCAATTTTTGCCTCATACATGGAGAAAAACGCAAAATACCGTTGAAAATTGCGTTTTTCCATCTAAGAGCCTTGGCATTTTTGTGCAAAATAATGATATTTTGACGCTCTAATTCTCAGAAACCTTAAGATTTTTTAATATTTTGCTGGAAATTTATAATAGATCCATTTCCCTTCTTAAATATTAGTGTAGCGTATTTTCATATTTATTTTTAACCCCCGACGCAAAAGAAGGGGTGTTATAAGTTTGATGTGTCTGTGTGTCTGTCTGTGGCATCGTAGCTCCTAAACGAATGGACCGATTATGATGCAGTTTTTTTTTGTTTGAAAGCAGGTTTTCTAGCGGTAGTTCTTAGACATGTTCTATCAAAATCAGTTCAGCCGTTTGAAGAATATCAGTTTTTTTAGTTTTTAAAGGGACTCGAGTATCTTCTATTAGACTAATCCACTCATTCCCAAAGTGGGCGATAACGCCCCCCTGTAGGCGCTGCAGGCCTAAAGGGGGGCGGTAAGAGACCCAGAAAAAAATGGGGATGTTGTGTAGAGGCCTGGGGGTGATTTGTAATTTCATTTAGCTAGGAGGCATCTTAGACAACGACTGCATGAGCTCTCGACTCAGTAGACAAAATAAGTTTGGGAACCTAGAGTCTAATCGATGCAAAATTTTGCATACTGTGATTTCGATAATGTCACAATAACATAGTAACCTTGACCAGATGCTGCAGCATCATCTGCAGTCAGCAGAATATCAAACTCCTCGCCACTTACAGTAGAGGTATCATGTTTAGGCTCATTGAAATGGTCTCTATAAATAGATATATTAGGTATAGGTATATAGGACAGGTTATAGATAGATAAATGGTGATCAGGATCTGATCAGATCTGACAATATTATTGTCAGAATATTCATATTTCGACAAAGGCACGATCTCTTGTCGCAATTTCGTGTACCGTCCCGGAAAGTATTTGCGTGGGGATAGAGTGTAGATAGTAGTGTTTAAAAAGCATGAAATAAAACTTAAATTAAAAATTCTAAAAACCCCCGTGAAAAAAAACCTCCAAAAAGTAAAAAAATAATACGTACCTCATAGCCCTTTACATTTATGATAAGTTTCGATATAAATAGTAGTAGTAATATATCCAAGCGTCGTCACGTCGTGGGACTGCTAAGTAAATAAAGTAATAAAAAGAAAATACAACTAAAAATGATAAAGTATGTATGAAATTTAAATACAAGTAAACTTAGCGGTTTCCTGACGTGACGACGCTTGGATATATTAGTTCTACTATTTATATTGAAACTTATCACACATTTAAAGGGCTATGAGGTACTTAATATTTTTTTACTTTTTGGAGGTTTTTTTTTGAGTCCAGGGTTTTTAAAATTTTTAATTTTATGATATCTTACAATAACCATTCTACGAAGTCAATTTACAAAGAACATTCTTAGACGCGCTACTCTGACGTCCTAATTAACATTGTTTCGACGAGTTCTAACAATTTCTAAATGTATATTGAGATTAGGTACATATTCTTATTGAATATTAGTGTTGTGGAAATGTCCTAAAGTTCTTCCTTTTTATTTTACAGAAAAAAAAAACTTATCAAAGGCTTATTTCAAGGATATAGTGTCGTGATTAAACGTCGATTTAGTTCCAAATAAAGCAATGATTTGTAAAAAAAAAACGATACGAAACTTCATCCAATGTACCATTTACGACAGAAATTATTATTTTTTAAATTTATCAGTGTAAAAAATATAATAAACATAAGAAAATCAGTATAAAATACGTGATGTTGACGCGTGACTCTCAGACGCGCGCGAGCGCTTGCAGAGGTAGGACCTACACGAGAAATTTATGCGCTTTTTATAACGAGCGATCGTAAGCGAGAACATTAAATAGCGATCCGTATATACCGACTGACTTGACTTCTTTTGAACCATTGTTGACTTCTCTGTTTCGTAAGTCTATCATGACTTTCTGATTTCCTGCATTTTTTCAAGCATGGAAACATTGTTTTAAATGTAATCACTAGTAGTAAAGTTAAATTAAAAAGTTCTAAAGTGTAATGCTAGCTTACAAGAAGTATTGCAAGCTGGGTATCACGATGATATCTATTATATTTATAACAATCTATACATATAAATAAAATTAAATCGTCTGTCTATAATTTTGAAATAAAGGCTTTTTCTTAAGCTTATATGGTTATTTGCGCGTTAACCAAACCCAACGCATTTTTAAAATATTTGACGGTCCATTTATTCGGCCTACTCTTTAAAACACAGCTGAACCGATTTTAACGTGACATTCACAGGAAGATAACAGAATTTTTCAATAGTAAATAATCTGAGCTTCCTATGTAAAAATTGAAAAATTTTACAAATAATTAAACTAAGTTGATCCGCACCTGTTAATAACAGATGTATAAAAAAATAACCCGAGAGGTACGCATAACATTAATGGAAATCAAAACAGTTTTTTTAGAATGTTTATACTGCTGTAAGAATTAAAAGATGGTTTCACAATAGCATCTCTTTAAGAGTCAGGTTTCACATTAGATATGTTTTAACGTGATCCGCCGTTTAGAAGTTAAGATCTAAAATGAGCTCTCTTTAGTTAGTTGCACCTGTAATATAGGTCTATTTTATAGTGATTTTTCCGTTGATCCTATACTTTTTACCGTAAACATACATAAGCATAGCAAAGACATCTATCTATATTTTATTATAAAACAGCAACAAAGCCACATTGACGATCTTTTTAGAAATTGTGGAACTAGGAATTTTAGGCTTTTCTGATGCCAAAATAAATACTTATATAATTGTCGTCTGTGAGTTTGTATGTTTATTTCTTCAAAGCTAAAAAACTACTATTAAATTTCTCTACGAATCTCTCTGTTTGAAGAACTGGAGTCTCACTTATTTAATAAAGTGCATATTATCACGTTCACCTTTATTACAACCGTGAGAAGTTATTTTTAATTAGTCAAGGTTCTCAAGTTCACATAGTTTCGTTTTGATTATTAAAGGATAATAATAATATAATATACACTCAGACATTTCACACAGCGCCATCTAGTCCCAAAGTAAGCAGCACAGCGCTTGTGTTATGGGTAATAGACAACTGATATACTACTTATATACTTTTCTTTTGTAAATAAATACATATTATACATAAACACCCAGACTCGAGACAGGAATCGAACCCGCAACCCCCGTTTACTTTCCAATGCGCTAAGCCATTGCGGATAGGAGGAGGAGGATAATTATATCTAATCATGACTACGTAACTAGTGGCTTCTAGGTAACCGATCCTAATACTAATAGTACCAGACAGATAAATACCTCTATTCAATCTTTACTTTTAAAATAGTACCGATGTTAAACAAAATAATATGTAACGAACTACAATATTTGTGTTATGGAATGTTATTGTATTTCCTTTACATCCATTTAACGCGTCGAGAACACTTAGTACTAATTACAAGTTGTACCATCATGTGCAATTGTTTAGAATTAGATTTTTTTAATTTTAAGTACAAAAAATTGCACCGCAAAAATGTCAAAATTTGGAAGTTAGGTTTTTTCGCTATAATTTTTATCAATTATCATTTATGGAAACCAGACTACTATTTAATGAAAGTTTATATTTATGTTCATAAATATAAACTTTAAATGTGTAGTGGCCACCCTCCACTCCTATTCCAGAGGACAAGAGCATCAACGCATGTAAACATTCTATTTAAAAGCTGTACTTGCACATGATCCGTACGCTTATTACGTAACTTGCAGACAGCATGCGACAGCCAATATTGCGCGATATCTGCTGTCAAAGCGAGAATTTGTGTAATGTAATTTGTATAGTGGCGCTAAATCTATCGCGAAAAGTGTATTTTACGGTCATACAATAATAGATACGCAATCCTCATACATGATACTAATTTTTTATTACAATTAGTCACCGGTCGCGCAGTTATCGCGTGGCTATCTCTGTCTGCAAATGTTTAGGTAATAACCCCGCCGCACGCTTATTACCTAACTTGCAGTCAACATGCGACAGCCATATATCGCGAGATATCTGCTGTCAAAACGAGAATTTGTATAAATGTGATTTATATAGTGGCGCTAAATCTACCGCGAAAAGTGCATTTTACGGTCATGGCACAATAGACACGTAATCGTCATACATGATACCATTTTTTTCTTACAATTAATCACCGGTCGCGCAGTGACCGCGTGGCTGTCGCTATCTGTAAATTTTTAGGTAATAACCCACCGTTTTGTGTAAACGTCAAAACATTTTTTTTCAGACAGTAAGTACATATTTAACAACAATCCCTCTCATTCTCTTAGGCGTTCAATAAAGGAAGGCTCAGGAATTTTTAGAAAAACAAAAATTCTCAGCTCCAGATGGTCGTACGGTAATACGTTATAATAAATATAAACTTTAATTAAATAGTAGTTTGGTTTCGATAAATGTTGAATTTAAAAAATTACAGCGATGCCAACTTTTTGTACTTAACATTAAAAAAATGAAATTCTAAATAATTATGCATCTTAATACAACTCTTAACGAAGAAATAGAGCTCCAAAAAATGCTCTACGTCGTCGGAAAGCTGTACACTAACAATTTTACGAAAACGTTTTTTTCACGAAAACAATATTTTATTGAATAATTTTTTTTTCACGCCAAAAAAAAACTAGTTTTTAGTAGCCAAAACCAACATTTTATCAAGTAACAAGTTTCTAGTTGCTTTGACCTACTTCTACTAGAGAACTCCAGATCTTCACAGATGGCTCCAAAACGGAGTCAGGCACTGGGGCTGGTGTATTCTCCGATGACTTACATATCCAAGACTGCAGGCCGCTTGGAATGCAGAACACGGTATTTCAAGCTGAATGTATGGGTATAATATTAGCAGCAAACGCCATAATGGTCAGAAATGTAAAAGAATAGAATATTCGGATACTTTCTGACAGTATGGCAGTTTTACAGGCCCTAAAAAGTAATAAAATTACTTCTAGTCTTATAGTATATGAGTGTCATTAATCGTTGGAAAGAGTATGTGCACACAACACAGTAACTCTCCAATGGATTAAAGGACACAGTCTATCGCGAGGAAACGACGCAGCTGATGAACTAGCTAGGAAAGGATCAAGTCTAAAGGTAGCTGGTCCTGAACCTATAGCACCGCTACCATATGCCTGGTTACGCACGCAAGTGCGAAAACTAGCTAAGATAGAACATGACATATACTGGACTAGTATCAGCGAATGTAGACAGACCAGGGCAGCCTTACCTAAGGTAAACCCTCGACTCTCGCGTCGTCTGCTTGGTCTAACGAGAGCTAAACTCCGGGTCTTTGCTGGTGCTATGACTGGACATGGTCCATATAACAAACATCTTTTTAACATGGGTGTTACTAACAGTCCTCTTTGCAGAGGGTGCTTAGAAGCAGAAGAAACAGCCATCCATGTTCTACTGGAATGTGAAGCCGTGGCAGACTACCGGGCAAAACATCTTGGCACACCAAGATCGCTCCCAGAGGCCTTCACCAATATAAGAAAGGTGCTAGGATTTCTGGAGGAGTTAGGATGGCAGGAGTAGTCGATCCTACCCACACGCAAAATAGGCGCCTAAGACGTCGGTTTGCGGACACAAGCCCGTCATCAAGTATCAAGTAGTTGCTTTGACGAAAAGTTATTATTTATTGAAAAAACGCGTTTTTTGCGTTTTTTCCCATGTATAAGGCAAAAATCGATATTGCACAGGACATCAATCGAAAGATAATTTGAATACCTACAAGTTTCACATTTAACTTTTTGGATACCAACTCAACTTTTTGTTTTATTAGTGGAAAACCGTTTTTTGGACTTTCGTGAATTTTTCAGGTTAGGTTTGCCATTGAAAATCCGGAAAAAAGCTATCTTTCATAGAATTTATTGTTCTACATGATCATATTTTTTTCTTTCTGCCCTCAATTGTCTGGTAAGTAACACTGTGAATCCGTAGATTGATTGGACTATAAATATTTAAATATGAGGTGACATAGCAATGAAAATGAACTTGAACAAAAAATACAAAATACCGCGTATCATGAATGAATTGCCAAATGAACTAAAAGATTCAATAAATAAGAACAACTTAAAAAATAAGCTTAAAGAATATTACATTAGAAAATTAGAATTAGAAATATAATAATAATTGCATTTTATGATTTTTGATTCTAAAAAAAAATAAAAAAATGTGTATATATATATTTATATGGTGTGAGTATATGTATGTATGTGTGTAATATATATATGAGTGTATTTAAATATAATATGTATGTATGTTGTGTATGTATTTATATACCTATAGTATTTGATTATACATGATACGAGTTTGTTTGGATAAGGTGTTGTGGGGTAGCATCCTGTACAAAGTGACCACTGTTCAGCTTGCACACGACTCGTAGCGGTGTGTAATTTGTTATTACTCACACTAATAAACAAGTCTCCCAAGATTCATGCTCTGCGCATGGTTGGCAGTACTGTCGATTGTGCTGCTTAGTTTTTAACCTACAATGTGAATTGTGAACTGTCGGCGAATAATAGTAATACGGAAAAACTTATTTAAGTTTATGTTATTTGCTATTGTGACAAATGCTGTTGAAACTTATATTAAATAAATAAATAAATAAGAAAAAACAATAGATATAAGACTCATTAGTGGAAACTGCTTGTCTGTTATATTAAATAAATAAATAAGTAAAGAACAAGAAAACAACCTTAGACCTAGAATCATCCGCTTGTGCAGTATTAGATATCCTTTAACTCATTTTACTATTACTATGGGCATGTGTTATGAGACATCTGCAATGTCACAACATTTCCATAGTGAGTAATAGTGTCATGATTGCTTGTGATTGGCTGAGCGGATTCCTTAAGCGCCATAAGGACATAAGTCCAAGAAGGATATCACAAAACTAATTCTTTTGAAAAACTTAGGAAGTTTTTGGAACATAATGACAAAAAAACTTAATGAATGCATCTACAACATAGACTGAAAAGGTGTCAGTTTAAACAATACATCACAAATTATGGCAGAACACATGGAACAATAAGGGCAAATTAGACCCACGAACGAAGTAAATGCTTAGATGGATCTCAGAAATGCTGATATTATAGTTTGTCGAACTCAGAAGGTTTTTTTGTTTATTGATTTTACAAATATTTACTATAGAGCAATGCTGCATTGCAGCACGAATTGGGCTGGCTTACCCGGTGAAATACAACCCTCTCAAAGAATATTAGCATGAAATAACAACATTGCTGTTGTGTTTCATTCGGTAAGTAGTGCCAGTAGCCCATCTTCCCCCTTCCCCTCCCAACCCTTCCCTTAAAGGTCGGCAATGCACCCCTGACTACCAGGACGTTGCGGGTGTCCATGGGATGCAGTCATCACTTTCCATCAGGTGACTTGCTTGCTTGTTTGCCCCCTTTTATAAAAAAAAATATATATGAAATATATAAATGTACGGAGTAAGTTTGTTTTTGATTTTGATTTTATTTATTACTGTTTGATTCTACCATACATTTTATTTCCCCTTTTTATTATTTTCAAAAGCTCATACTGCTAATATGCCCGTACCATGGGCATATTTACCAAGACGGTTGGAAATATGGTCACTACCTGTTTTTAAAAAAAAGGGTATAGTTCTAAATACATATATATATATATCTAAATACATATATGGAGTATTTGTTATAGCCATATGATATGTAGATGATACACTTTACAGAGAATTAATGATAAATTATTGCTGTTTCAGAAAAAGAAAAGATATTCGAGGTCAAACCTTAAGGTGACCATATTTAAGCCAGGTACCTTATTTATTGAATACCTACTTGAGATGATTGCTTAGTTGGGCAGATAGATAATACTAAAACAGCTGTTATATCCGAAGGAAGTGTGCCACTCCAAGATAACAAAAATGTATTACTGTCAGTAGAACTAATCCATTGTGAAGTTAAAAAGCAGATTCTGTTTTTGAAACCGATTGCAATAAAATTACCACAAGGAGACAAAGATACAGAGCAATAGGATAACCAATTCGTATCTGAAAAAAATTTGATTCACTTTATGTACTGTAATTTATGTAATTCATCATATTAAACAAGATTTGATACATACCGTCTCTCTCAGGTATAAAAAGAGCTCTAGCTAAACATGATATATCACCGCAATCAGCGATTTGCTCCACTTGACATGACATTATAGGTAGTAAAATGCCAAATATTATGTATCTTGTTTTTTAATTAATTATTTTATATTTAATTCGATCAATGCGTGTTGTACATGGATGGACATAGCCAGACAAAGCTACAAAACAAAAATCACCAAGACACCACCACAGACACCACTGTAGACACAGCCCTAACAAACGATAGTAGTTAAACTTTCTTTGTAACAAACGCTAGGGTAACTTCGAACAATCTGTTTTTTATTGAGAAAAGCGCCATCTACTTACCCGCTTATCTAACTAGAAGCACCGATGTTGTCATATCAATTAGATGATAATGATGGTGTGATTTCAGAGTAGAGTGAATTCAATAATTAAATTGAAATAAGTGGAAAACAAACATAAAACTGATTCAATAAATAAAATTAATCATAAAACAAATATTAGTCTTAGGAGAATATTGGAAAACAGCTTTTTTAAATTTCGGTCATTGGAAATTTGTGGTATTTTTATTTGTATTATGGCAACATGAAGAACTGATTGCAAATTTGCAAATGTCCGTTTTTTACGAAAACGTTGCATCGCATTTCTTTTTTGCATTTTCTTACGAATTTACGTCTACTATCCATGTTGAGTCGAGCATTTGTTCCTCCGTGTTGCAGTGCTGAATTTTAACAATCTCTATTTTGTACGCCCACGCCACGTTGAGTCGAGTATCCTCCTCCGTGTGTCGCCGTATAAAATATCAAGAACTTTTGTGAAGTTACTGTGAATTATTAAACATAAATTCGTGCTTTACGAGTTTACACGCACGTGTTATTAGCGATCAGCAAACTTTAGTCATGTCTCAAAAACGTTGCTGTGTACCTGGATGTCTGGTGACTATCGAAGATGGTATGTACTCCACGTTTTTATACTTACTCAATTCTATGAGCTGTATGTGCTATCTCTTACATGAGATAAATGAATAAAAATACCACATGACATCAAGTGATCGTAGTGGGCAAATTTTATAATCCATAGATGTATGCCACCAGAGTACCTTTATGCCACTGTACATCTGATCGGAAGGTATGAAGTACATATGTATTATGGCTATTCAGGAGATCAGTTTAATCTCTGCGGTTGTCATGGATATGTATATCGCAGTAGGAAACACAGATAGTATAGCAGCATTCTCTTCCTAGTCGACTTCTGAATCCAGTGATGTTACTTTATATTTGTAATAAAAAAAAACTATTAACTTTATTCTTCAGGTGTTCCTCTACATCGATTTCCCGATCCAGAAATAAATGCGGAGAAATTTAAGACTTGGATCTTAAATATTGGCGGTGAAATAACTACCATGGACCAAATTACAGTCTATAACAACAAACGTGTCTGTCGTAAACATTTTCAAGATGTTCATAAGTATCCAAAGAATAGACTCTGCAAATTAGCAACACCTGTACTTCATTTGTCAGGTATATGTTTTTTATTTACTGTAAAGGACAATGGATAAACTAGTTGTTAAACTTTATCATTGTATTTAGTTATGAAAAAATAATTATTGCCTGTGACATATTATGGTTAATGAAAAAGATTCTAAGGTCTAAGCTTTCTAAAAACTGTCAAGCATATTAATATTTCTGTTTTATTGCATTGTTAAAAAATAACTAATAATGTACAATTATTTCTTTTCTTTGACTTAATCGAATTTATGTTTTACATTACTTTACATTTTTATTTTCAGATCAGTCTCGGGTTGTGGATACTCGTATGTCAACTGACCCTGACCTGCCATCAACATCTGGTATTCAAAGTATTCAATCAAATATTGTTATGTCAGGTTTGTATCATGTACTTGATTGTATTGAGTTTAATAGTATTCATAATTATAGTGATAATATCTCCTTTTTATATTTGTATTTGTTATACGAATATATTAGTACTTTATGCACACATTCCATGTCTGTTGGACAGGCTGTCCATATAAAAATGCCCTACAATAGTGAAATTATTTTAAAATAATTTAGATACGCTTTTTATTCCCATAGACTATTTATTAATCAGTCAACTTTGAAACTATTTATACGGTTCTCAAATTTTTGTAATAGTTACAATATTGGAACAATTATATAATGTAAAATTGTGATACAAAACTTATTTGGAATTAATGTGTAAACTAGTCATTAAGTTCTAACTTAATGTAACTGAGAAAATAGTGATTACCTATAAGATATCATTGTTATTGGACAAACGTTGTAAAGACGGCTTTTTAAAAACTGTCTTAAATCACATTTATGTTTTTGTGTTATTGCGTTGTTAAAAAATTTATGTTTTACATTTATTTACATTTTTATTTCCAGATCAGTCACGCGTTGTGGATATGTCAACTGACCCTGACCTACCATCAACGTCTGGTATTCAAAATATTCAATCAAATATTGTTATGTCAGGTTTGTATCTTGTAGTTCAAGTATTAAATTAATACATACAAATCTTCACGCTGTATCCCCATCGGGGTAGTCAGAGAGGATAGTGCGCCAAGCGTCTTTGTCCGCACATACTTATTTCGCTTTCTCACATCTCATCATTCTCCTCACACATTTTCACCTAGGTATGCGAGTGCTTTTGGCATTTCCGTCGGCTAACATTGGCTATTTGATTTTCATAGGTCAGTTTGAACATTAAATTAATAATAGTAGTAATGTTTCTTTTTTACATTTGTATTTGTTATATGAATATATTAGTACTTTAAACAATCGTAATTGGGTACTTAAAATAAATATATTGCACATATGTCTATTGTACAGATAGATCTGTTCGTATAAAAATTATTTTAAAATAACTTATATGCACTACATGTTTTTGTACGCTTAATTTTTTATCAGTCAAAAGTTTAAAGTATTTATATGTAATAGTCACAATGTAGAACAAATTATGTAATAGAAAACTTGTTTTGACTAAAAGCTTTCAATAATATCTTATAAACTCCGACACTGTATAATTGAGAAAATAGTTAATGTGAATGTTGCTATTAGACAAATACATATTTGAATGATGCGAAGTTTTTAACAATTATCTTAAAATATGTTAATAACATAGTACTTATTTCTTATTTTCAGATCAGTCACCCATTGCAGCCATGTCAATTGACCCTGCCTTACCGTCGACATCTGGTTCTCAAAATATTCAATCAAATATTTTTACGCCAGGTTTGTATTCTGTATTGTACTTCACGTAACAGTGTTCTGAATGAATGTAAGTCTTTTCGCTTCAGTAACGTAAGGGTTCTAATTACTTGCAATCTTTTTTTATGTATGTTCACCAATTTCTGCTTCATTTGTGCACTTATTTTGACAATTCTATATTTATTTGAAATGACCCCATACTTTAGTTAAGATCTTGTGATGGAGTACTGTTTAGCCAAAAGAAATGTGGTTGGTTCATATGTACCAACCACATATGTAAAATATAAACTTTAATAATCTTTTTATTTAATGTGCATTTTAATTATGTAGATATTTGTATCATATTTATAAAGTTATTTTTGCACCTGAGTTTTGATTAGTAAATTTTTTTTTTTGTTTCCACTGTTTTTATTTGAAGTCGGTTTAATTTTTTTTTAGTTTTGAAAACCCTTGTCTTAAATAAACGTTTAGAATGGGTCTACAACCAACTTTTTTCAACCTTAAAATGGTGTATTAAATAAAATGATATCATATTTATGAAGTAGTTTTCATTACAAAGTTACTCAAAGCATTGTCTGTGGGCTTACTGCACTGTGGAATTTATGTAATAGACTACACAGTGTTATAAAATAATCTTTATGAAATGCATCATCAATTTGCAGGACATCAAAAGGGTTTTAAGAACACTCGGGCGCATGCTCAGCAACAAAAACAGAAAACAAGAAAATTAAAAGGTATGCTTAAAATAAGAATTTTTAACAAAAGCTTTTGGGCAACAAGGATTTCTATGGCAGCAATGTTAATGAAAATGTAGTTTTTCGGCCCAAAAATAAAATATGAATTGTGCCGTTTATAGATGTGTTTAGTTAGATTAGTTAGATGTATAATATATAAATAATATAATAAATAGCTATTTACCAATTTATATGCAAAGCAGTAAAAAAGGATTTTGTCTTTTAAAATGCAGATTTACATTCGTTGATTTAATTTTTTGTTCTTAAGAATATTCTATGCTACAGACAACTTAAATTCGACATTTTAGTATTAAATTCTAAAACAAACTATTACTATACTGATGCTGTTCCATATAATTGAACGATGACTATTAGACTTATTGGATAGAGTAGGAAAGTATTTTAAAAAGAACAAATGATAATAGTAGAACTTTCACTTTTTACTTAACAAATTATAATTGTTTATTTCAGGTCCTCGTGTATCATTTGCAGAACATAAACAATACATGTCTATTTTGAAGCAGTTAAGGAAATTCGAGAGTGACAACACAAAATTAAGGGAAAAATACTTGCTTGCTAAGAAAATGACAAAAGCCGCTGCATTTCAAAAAGTGTCTAAACGTATGTCAGCCACTGCCAAAATGTTCTGCCAAATGCAAGTCACACAGAGTGGAAAGCAGAAGCGAGGAAGGCGATTCACTTTGGATGAAAAAATTTTGGCACTATCTCTGTACAAACCATCGCCTAAGGCATATCGCTTACTAAGCAACCTGTGTATTTTGCCAAGCAGAAAAACACTGCAAAATTTACTGTGCAAAGTAAATTTAAAGCCTGGAATTAATGAAATAATTTTTAAAAATTTAAACAATAGAGTCGCTATATTGCCAAACAATTATAAATATTGCACTCTTGTATTTGACGAGATGGCAATTGGACCAGGCATTTCCTATGATAAAAGAAATGATAATATTATTGGATTTGTGGATAATGGGGAAAAAAGTAGTAAAGACTACTGCGACCACGTATTGGTCTTTATGATAAGAGGTATTGTAAAAAAATACAAACAGCCTCTGGCCTACTACTTTTGTAGTGGGAGCACAAAAGCCCTCGAGCTCAAATATCAAATAAAAAATGTCATAACGAAAGTCCAAGAAACAGGACTGAAAGTCGTAGCAACAGTATGTGATCAAGGAACTTCTAATATGGCAGCCATCAACCTATTGTTAAAAGAAACCAAAGAAACGTATTTGCGCTCTGAAAAACAATATGCGGAAGGGTTTTTTGAAGTCAATAGTGAAAAAGTTTTCCCAATTTATGATCCACCTCACTTAATCAAAGGGATCAGAAATAATTTGATTACCAAAAATTTAAAATATTCAGTGAAAGGCAAGGAATGTGTTGCAAAATGGAGCCACATTGTCTCTCTCTATAATAGGCGTCCAGGATATAAGGGTGTAAAATTAATCCCTAAATTAACTGCTCATCACGTGGTGCCTTCTCTGATACCTAAGATGAGGGTAAAACACTGTACTCAAGTGTTTAGCAAATCTGTTGCAGTAGCTCTTGGATTAATGGCAGGTATAGTCTTCCATTTAATATTATTAATTAAAGTTGTGCCATGCTGACCAACTTGCAGTCTATGCCGTTTTTGTCCACAATAATAAATATTATTATTTATTATATTATATGTATTATACAAGATATCCTTGAAATCTAATTCCAAACTAAATCTGACAATATCTCTGTTCATGCTTTATGATATATTACGTATTAAGAAATAACTGCAGTAAAAAATGTCACGGTATTCTATTTATACAATACTAT
This sequence comes from Zeuzera pyrina, assembly GCA_907165235.1. NCBI lineage: Eukaryota > Metazoa > Arthropoda > Insecta > Lepidoptera > Cossidae > Zeuzera > Zeuzera pyrina. The sequence goes on along the minus strand of OU015625.1, from coordinate 15,986,382 downwards.
GAATTATTTTGCGGATTATAGCGCTAAATAATTTACATATGCAATAAAGTAAAATAATCAGATTGTACTTACATGCTGTTATTTTTTATTCAGCGGTATATATTTTTAGAAAAATTTAAGTTATTATTCTGATAGAAGTCAATAGCTAGACATGATTTCCTTATTACTGTTTCTATAATTATTTTACAAACAACAACGTTAGTGTTGTATACCAGTATTATTCATATTCGTAACTATTTATCTTTGGTATATTAAGACTGCTTACTTATATTTTGTTCCATGTCAAAACTCCGCTGGACTGCTGTATCAATTTAATTAAATGTATATTTTTTATAGAACTTGGAGCGCTTGAAAAAGAGAGTACTGAAACGGCAGATCTCCTCATGTTTTTCGACGATCTTTTTGATAGTGTCAATGGGAGCTTTAGTGTTATAAAAGGAGGAAAGGTCTACAGGAGTGCAGTAACCCCAACCTCACCTCACCATAAGTTGTGGAATTATAGTATTCCTATATTAAAAACAATGAAATTTATAAATGGTAATAGTCAAGGAGTAGTGCCTTCTTTGTCAAGCTGGATCAAAACTATAGAGGGTTTTAAAAGAATTGTAAGTTATTTGCATTCTAAACAGATTAATTCCATATTGCTGCGCAATTTCAATCAAGATGCATTGGAAAATTTTTTTGGAGCAATAAGATCTCATGGGTACAGTTATACTATGCCCACAGCATCTGCTTTTGAAGGAGCATTCAAAACACTATTAATTAATAATATTTCATCTTCACATTCAGTTGGATCAAATTGCGAAAGGGATGACAGCGTTTGTCTCCAATCATTAAAACATTTTTTAGCTAAGAATGGAGACCAGACAATAACTGAATTGTGAAGTTGAAATAGATAGTGCTCATTTGTTATTAGATATATTAAACACAGATGAGCTCTTAAAGAGTAAATCTCCAACGGATATTGAAAGAAGCGCAGCAATAGGTTATTGCAGTGGGTGGTTAGCACAGCTAGCCAAGAAAAATATTTACAAAAATTGTCAGACCTGCAAAAATGATTTGGAAACAGAGGAATTGCAGAATTTTCACGAATTCATAAAAATGAAAGAATACGAAAATAAAGGGTGGTTGTGCTATCCTACTAGGGAACTATTCAATTTTTTTGCCCAAGTGGAAAACATTTGTATAGATGTATTAAAAGAAAACTGTAACAAGAGTAACATATTAAGTTATATAAAATTAATAATAAATATTAATTTAAATGTAAGATTTCTGAATTGCATTATACACAAAGAAATATTGGCACAATATTTAGTAAACAAAAGTACAATGTTTTTCGTCAATAATTGGTGTAAAGATGTAAACTATGTACTCACTGGCAAAGCAACATTTTGGGATAATAATGATCCAATGAAAGAAAAAGCTCACAGGCACTATTCCAAAAATAAAGGTAGAAAGAGGAAAAAGATGGACGAATCACTAGTTAATGTTTAATTTTAAATTACATATATTAAATCCAATAAAAGGAAAAAAAAGGACGAAAACGAAACGAAACGAAAAAAAAGGAAAAGGCATTTTATTTTTCACATTAAACAGAATATCTGTTTTATTAGCATTATAATAAGAAAAATTATTATGACTGTATATTAAATAGATAGTTATAGTTTTATTCATTTACGTAAATAATCAGTTGTTAATATTTACGCAAATATTTTTATTTTATAAAGCTAATAAAACAGTAAATTTAAAATTACCCGCCTTGTCCTATGGATATGTTATACTATATATACCTACGCTTGCTTTCCAATATATATACGTATATATGTGGTAAATGTGGGTATATATAGATATGAAAGTTCCACAGCTAGAAATTAGGTGGCGCTATACATGACAATTTCCTTCAAAACTGAGTTGCCTGTCTATCTCCAGTATAATATTGTAGTTTTTGTAACAAACTAACAATCAATAACAATGAATCACAATTATTAACATTCAGACATAGGCAGTGTTGCCAACAGGTGAACGAGCTGTCCACCAGATTCGACTTCTAAAACCACCAGAAAACCACTAACCAAAAACAACCAAAGTTAAAAAGCCACTAAATTTGTCACTAAATCTTTTTTATTGTTAATATGAAAGAAAAATAAGCAGGGATATATGAAAAACGTTTATTACGAAAATGAAACATATTAAAATTATTACAAATCGTCATCAGATGTGTCTATTTCACCGCCACCATCATCATCAATTTCCAAGGAACGATATGATTCATTGGTGCCAATTTTTTTTATAACGTGTATTGGAATTTCATAGTCATTGCAGCATTTACCTATCACCCTCATACCGCAGCGTACTCTTAATATGGCACATAAAAGATTCAACTTCATACGATTCCTCTGTTTATTTTTTATAATGTTCATGCTGCTAAACAATCTTTCGACGTCGGCATTGGAGTGTGGTAATATTAAAAGAGAAATTGCAAAATTCGCTAAATCTTGAAATCTAGCTTCTCCTTGAGCGTCTTTAAAATGCAACACTTCGATCCAAAACTTTTTTGTGTCTTTGGTTTCACTCCATTTCATTAAATGTATTTGTCGCCACTGATCATCAACTTTTGCAATGAAGTCTGTTTTTTTATTTAATTGAGACATTATGTCGATTAGATCTTCTTTGTTGTGATTTAGTGCTTGTTGAACACTTACTCGAGAAATCTTTTTCATCAAAGTCACATTTTCCGGCAGCCTGTTTTTAATTTCTTCAATCAGACTAACTATAAACTGTATACACCGATTCCGTATTGATACTTCCTCTGCTGCTGGTAATCCTTTTTCTCTCATCTCTTGTATTTGTTTTTCAAATCGGAATCCCAAATAACATCTTTGATCCAAAAAATCACGAATATTTTGAGTGAAAATATTAACTTTATTTATAGGTAACGTGACTTTGCTGACAAGCATATCTATCAGGTTGATCAACTCATCGCACAATTTGGTATGGTCTGTATCTTTTGACTCAAACATTTTGTTGACTCTGTTTATCTCAATTAATATTGGATATAAAAATGAAATATATGCGTAATTCATCTCGTTCGCATACATAGAGTGCAATAATTCTGCTGTGTGACACCTTTCGTGGATCTTGGCTATAGAAAAATGAGTTTTTAGCTCTAGCCATTGCGTATATATTCTCGAGACTGCTGATTCTATTGACAACCATCGTGTCTGACATGCTTGAACGATTTTAAGTGGTTTATGGCCATCATTCATTGCTTTGTATAGCTCCTTATAAACACTTTGTCTAGAAGAAGAGCGAGCAAACCAATCATAGGTCTCCCTAATTAAAAATTCTAAATTCCTCGGCAAAAATTGCTTTGCAGCAGCAGAAACAGCCAGTTGCAAGGAATGACATAAACAACGCACTAGAATCAAATGTGGTACCTCTGCTTTCAACTGCGCAAAAACTCCATTATTTACTCCAACCATTACGGAAGCGTTGTCTGTACCAATGCCCATAAAGTTCTCTAGTTTCAAATCGAATCGTTTAAGTGTCTTTTTTATAGCGGAGACAATACCCTCAGCGTTGCATTCATGCAGCTCTGCAAGGTCTAAATATGTAGATACTATTTTTTGGTGTGCTTTACTATAATAAATTATAACCAAACCCAAATATTTCTGAACAGCAATATCTGTTGATTCATCAATCAATAAACTGTATGATTGATCCTTAATATCTTGTTTTAAAACCTCAATGAAATGTGATGCTAATACATTTTTTATGACCGCGGTGCACTTCGTTCGGTGTAGTTGTACTTTATCTATTTCCCTTTGATGGCTATGATTGATTACCTCACCTAAATGGTCAACTACTCGTATACTCGTATGCATGGCTGTAAACAAAGCAAGCCTGGCCTCTTCCTTTTTTTGACTTCCAGTGGGTTCTGGTTTAAATGGTAATTTGGGTTGCTCAGTGATAATCTGCAACAATTTACAATAATGTAATAAGTTTAAAAAATAAATTTAAAAAAAAAACACGACAGCTATCTCCAAAAAAAAATATAGCCTATGTCACTCGGGATAAGAATGTAAGGATTCCAACGATACCCTAATTTTTTTTAAACTCTAAACAAATTACACTCCTTTTTTTGGGCAGTCGTGTAAAAAATAAATGCACTCTGTCTACTATGCTAACACTCATCAAACTTGGTAGGCGAGGCGGATTTATGAACACTACAATGCAAAATGTTGCATTCACGGGAAGCACTGCTGCCATTTTCACATCCCTCAGACACGTATTACGACACCCTCAGGAAGATAATATGAGGTAATGCTAAATGCGGTAGCACATGGACACATTATTGACCATGCTTTACCGTAATAAAATAGTCGTGTTAGCTTACCTTTGCATTTTGTTGATGTTTCTTCGACATTCCATGTGATTTTAAGTCTCCATAATGGCTCCTTAAAGTGGTACCACAAAATTTGCACTTCGCTACTTGGCCAGTAGTACTTTCAATCATCTGAAGCCAATCTTTTAAAGCAGGGTCTTGCAGCCAAGAATCCCGAAACTTTTGAGAATACTGAGGTTTCGGCATATTTTTCATTAAGTGACCTATCCCTCGCGAACAAACTTCAGACAGTGAATAAGACCAATTTGAGAAAGAAGAAAGTTTAGAATATAAAAAATATTTTGCTGGAAATCCCCGCTTCACCTGACAGAAAACTGCTATAAACAACATATTTTAAGGGAAATCCCCGTGTTATTTGACAACAGAGATTTAGTGTTGCTCACATAGTAAAGTAAATACCCCTAAAATAAATTAGAAATATTATGAACTGCAACGTCCAAACTTTATACTGGCGTGATTATGTACTAAATAAAAAAAAAATAGGAAAAATTCTATTCCACTAAACCACCAGAAAAATCACCAGCCACTAAACGCAATATTTCCCCCACTAAAAGGGGGTTCAAACCACCAGATTTAGTGGAAAATCCACTAAGTCGGCAACACTGGACATAGGTACTCTGTGCATTCAGAATGGTATATATAATTTTCTCTATGAGAATGGTTAAGAAAAAATCGTGCAAATTACACAGAACTCAAGTAAATGCACAAATTATTAAGTTTTTTTTGTTGTTCTGCATTTAGCCATTGACCAAGAGAATTTTTTTTTTTTTATATTATTGGCTTCTCGTTTATACGAATTCTGCCAGTGTCAAGTTATTCATGAGAGATTCACGCAAAAGTAATCACAAAATCAAAATCATCGCGCACATGCCAAACTTTATACTCTATGTCTTCCAGAAGTCTGAAAAAAAGGAAACACAAAACAAACATTTAACATCACCTTATAAAATAAATGTTAAAATTATGGACTGCTACATAGGAATTAGTAATGTATAATTATAGCTTAATGTTGTTAATAAATATAAAATGGGCCAGGATCTTTACAAAAGGAGTAAATACATATGATAGCAAGGATTTGAAATTACTAGGTCGAGGTATATTTGAGGGAAGAACATCATAGAGAGAATAATCATCTTTGGACATTCAAAGAATATATGTTCAAGTGAATTATTAATATTCACTGCAAAGCAAAGAGAATGTAATATTACTAAGGATTAAGACTCGGGACTTCCATAGAGCTAAATAGACTCCAAATGACAAAAAAGGTACCCAAAATCTGACAATCGAAGACTGAAAACAATCAGCTATACCAACATTAAGAACAAAATAGAGACGTACCGCCTTTCATTCAAATTTATTGATATCGATTATAATTAGCGCCACATGCGGTACCAAAAATTCGTGAAAACAATCTAAACACTGGTTTTGTTTAAGCACCACTTAAACAAAACCAGTGACACCAGTTTGTGATGTCTATTCAATAAAAATATGTATGAAATGAAATATTTATTTCATAAGTTCGTGGCGGTGTACATGCAAGCATATGTAACGCTACGGCCGGTAGAGTATGCTCCTTTGCTCTAGAAACCTTTCTTCTTCTCCCTGCCACTTGGATAGGTTTCTGACCAGTTTCTTCTTTTGAGGACTAACGGTCGACTTTCAGTTTTGTTTTTTTTTTGCTACCGGTTTTTTCCTCAAAACTGTAAACATAAAGAACTATTAGAAAATATTTAATTAATAAGTTTTAAGAAGTTCTTTAAAGTCAGTCAAAACAATTAAAAGTAAACACAACTGCAAGGTTTTAACGTCAAATGAAGTAAATATAATAACAAGTCGAAAAAAACCTGCACACTGAAAAGAACCGATAAGAAACCCGATCAGGTCACATTTTCAACATTTTTAAAATAGGCAACTTAAAATACAAATTCAGAAAGCTTCCCTCAAAAGTATTAGGAAAATTTTAACAGTTTGTCATCCGAAAGTGGTTTAGCAGTTAATCTCATTTTTTTCTCTTTAAATTTTTGTCAATCAAAATACTCTTCGTAGACAAATTTTAATTTGTGGTATTTCGATTGGTATTTTATACTATGTCTTCGTTTTGTGATTTTCACAGATTTTTTACATCAAAAAATAAAAACATCCATATCGGCATTCATAAATGTACCATTCCCACACTATTTTTAATGAACGAAATTTATACTCAAAACTAAAATTATGAACATTGAAACATTGGGACTGATGAATTAGTTAATATTCTACTTACCGAACTTCATCCAGAGAAAATCTCGCCATAAAATGTTTTAAAATGTCGTCATGTCTTTTGATTTCCAACCACATTTTATTTTCTGTACTTCATGTTTGTTTACCCACTAAATACATACTAAATATTGCAAAGTTCTGCCAGAAGTTATAATTACCCAAATATTGCTAAAAATAGTTAATTTTGTAATGAATTGGGCAATGGAACATTTACGCTGTTGAAGCAAATAAATTGTAAGTCGTGACAGATGACACTTTATCGAAGACAAATATATACTTATGTCTCTTTAATCCGGACAATGCATTAGAAAACATACTTGATCCGAGATAAAACACAAAAAAATAGCTCTGTTCCGTACATCATTTTTTTTGTATGAAGTTGCGAGAGACTGATTCACTGAGTAAGTAATCGTGGTCAATATAAGTAGTCAATGATTGGTCAATGACAAATTCTTTTTTTTTCTAAATGGCATAGCGCACAGTTTAGCGCATTTGCCAATGTCACGAATTAATAAGAAGAATCACAAGTATATTAGTTTTTTCTTATCGTAAAACTCCTCCAGTAAAGTGATAATAGGCTTTACTGAAGTTATAAAAGACTTCTTGGAAGAGCGTGAGAATTTCAGCTACACATGTTTATTTAGACCTACTTCATTTTTTTCACTCATACAGTACTTTAAAACACAATATACTATCACTTTTGTACTTTAAAACTTCCAAAAGTGTAAAAAATAGAAAATCTAAACAAAATGTCAACCTCACTTCTCCCGTTCCCGCCAAAAAGTCAGCAATGACAGCAATGACGTGTTCCCTACGTTAGATTCAGCCGATATTTTCTTTATGGGTGTCTTGTGACACGAGCATGACATTAGAATAAATTTCGGCTAAATAAATGTGAATATAATTAGGAATAAATTAGTTAGAAAATATCTAGTTTCAGGTGGCATGCTAAATTCAACCTACAGCCTCAGCCACACTTTCAAACCCGCCAAAACTTGCACCTTCAGAACAAAACTTTTTGATATCTTTACGAATATAGCATTTTCGGCTTGTTAGCAAAAATTACGTTTTGTGTTATCATATTCACTTTTTAACTATCCCCCTTAAATGGCGTACAAACAGTTTTGAAAAATCACGCAATCCGCACGCTTATTACGTAACTTGCAGACAACATGCGACAGCCAATATCGCGCGATATCTGCTGTCAAAACTAGAATTTATGTAATGTAATTTGTATAGTGGCGCTAAATATACCGCGAAAAGTGCATTTTATGGTCATAAAATAATAGATACGCAATCGTCATACGTGATACTAATTTTTTACTACAATTAATCACCGGTCGCGCAGTGATCGCGTGGCTGTCGCTGTCTGCAAATTTTTAGATAATAACCCCGCCGGCACGCTTATTATGTAACTTGCAGACAGCATGCGACAGCCAATATCGCGCGATATCTGCTGTCAAAACGAGAATTTGTGTAATGTAATTTGTATAGTGGCGTTAAATCTACCGCGAAAAGTGCATTTTACGGTCAAAGAATAATAAATACGCAATCGTCATACATGATATCAATTTTTTAATACAATTAGGCACCGGTCGCGCAGTGATCGCGTGGCTGTCGCTGTCTGCAAATATTTAGGTAATAACCCCGCGGGTTGCCGTCGTACACCGTGTAAGTGTCGGCTTGTTATTTTTCAGTCAACCAAAAAGTCCATGGGATCTTCGTCTATACTTATTAAAATACAATACGTGACATTGGGAAATGCGCTAATCTGTGCGCCATGCCATGAAGAAAAAAAAAGCAATAAAAAAAAATGTTATATTATGTGACTTTTTGGCAGGAACGGGAGAAGTGAGGTTGTCATTTTATTTAGATTTTCTATTTTTTACATTTTTAGGAGTTTATAAGTACAACAGTGATTGTATATTGTGTTTTAAATTTGTGTGTAAGTGAAAAGAATGGAGGAGATCTAAATAAACATGTGTAGCTGAAGTTTACGCGCTCTTCCAAGAAGTGCTTTTTTAAGTACAGTAAAGCATACTATGACTTTACTGAAGGAATGTTAGGGACAGATAATGTTTCTTCAGAAGTTTCGTCATTAGGCTGATGGTCTTGTTACCAATGCCTTAAGAAATAGAAATAAATAAAAACAGTTTTAATATGTCTAAAACAATTTTAAGCAAATAAAATAAATTAAAATATATTGTGTTAAAATGAGTTAATAATATAACGTTTTCATAATAATGTTTAAAATAATAAGAGTTAACATATTTTTGTATAATTTAGTGCTTTCAACGTTTAGAGTGCAATGTTTAACGAATCAATATAGTGATAATTTTAATTTTTGTACATAATTCATTATTATTTTATGCTGTTTACGTAATGGGTTGTCTTCATAGTAAAAAGGAAACCTCGGACCTTCACCCGAATGTTTTTCGTGTGGTAAATATTGATGAGAATGGAGCAGATCTATGTTCTGGTCAGTTGGAGATCACTGATAATGATATAGTACTGTATAGAGAGGGCAGAGATTCTACAGTGTGGCCGTTACACTCTCTGCGGAGATATGGATTTGAAGGCGAAATCTTTAGTTTTGAATCAGGTCGATTTTACATAGTTGTTTTTACAATTATATGTAATAAAATGTTATTTATATTAACTGTATGTTAACTACCTACAACTATTATTTTCAGGCAGAAGATGTGAGACAGGTGAAGGAATATATGCGTTTCGTTGTCGGAGAGCTTCTTTACTGTTCCATGCTCTACAGCAGCAAATACAGTTGAGAAATGTTATTCATGATTCTGTTCCATATCCTGTATCACGACTGACAGGCACACCTTCTCCTCAAACTAGGCAAACACTTCAAGCTAGTGTAGTGCACCGATCCTCTGTAGACAATGGCCAACCGGTCAATGCACTACCAGCCCTCAATAACAACCTATCCAATATATCAACTCAAACGGGAGCACCGCAAGCCGTTACACAATCACCTAGATCACCATCAAGTGCAGATATTTTGGAAGTTATGCCCTTATATCCACATTCGAGGATTTCTAATAGCCATGTTCACAATGTGTATCAGTTGAGAGATTTTAAGAGGGAGCACAATAATAACCAAGCAGAAGTTGCTTCTGATTCTCAGCATGTGTACTGTAATGATCTCAATAGGGATTTAGCTATATTGCGAAATACTCTAAGACAAGAAGCTGTTTTAAATACTATGAGAGATATAGAAGATGAGACTCGTTTTCTAGAAAATAGATATATAAATGATTGTATTACTAACAACCAAATGAATTCATTATCTCCTACTATAAGTAACTGTAGTGAGCATTATGCACAGTTGAATATTGAACAGCAAGAGTTGACTCGGCTATATATGAATATAAAGTCAAGTGAAAGAATTATTTCAGAAAACAGAACTGAAACTACTCCTTCTACACCTTTAACACCAAAACAAGTAGATTATTGCAATTTAGCTATTGGAATTAAACCAGAAATTAATACATATGCTAATTTGTCATTGGGGGATATGATAGATAGTGTTAAACATGTTAAACACATATTAAATTCTGGAGATCATAACCAAAAATTCTCAGAATCTGACACATTTCAATCTATGTCACCAGTGGAAGAGTTGGAAGTTAATTATGCTATATTAGACATTGATTCGAATAAAGAATCTGCAAAGAATACTTCCGATTATGTATCTCCTGAGAACCAGTCATATAATAGCTCAAAACATGAAAGTACAGCATCTTGTTCATCACAGCTACATCGAGGAAGACTGTTGTCTCAAAGTAGTTTAGAGAAACCGTCCATTACTGCTGCATCCAACATGCCATCTGCTAATGTTGGTTATACCACTATAGATTTCGATAAAACTGTTGCTCTTACATCTGTTGCAGCTGGAGCTGATGTTGATTTGAATGCTCCACGAAAAACAAGACATAATTCATGTAATATTGTATGTGGGAGTCCAAATAATGCTGACAAAGCCAAAGCAAACAATTAATTTAAGGAAAATTTTTGTCTACTTGAACAGGCCAGTATAAGGTAAAAAGTTATCAAATAATGTACCATAATGGTACACACTGTAATTTCTTTCTTACTAAGATAGCTTTGGAAATAAATTACATGTGATAAAAATGTGTATTCTGGGATCCCGTGAACTTTCAAAATAATTTCTAACAGGCAGCTTCGTTTTGACGAGATGCCCAACTTTCTAACTTTTTTCTCTGCGAAAATTAGCAAAAGTTGTGCAGGTGTAAAACATATTAATTTAGTGATTATCCAAATTTTATTACTTACTATAAATTTTTTAGTTAAATCTCAAGATAATTTTATAAAGAATTCGAAATAACATTTGTCCTACTAAATTAATCATTTAATCTAGGGCTCTAGTGCTTCCCTCTCTCAAACATGTACCAATTACCTTTTTTTTTTTTGGGTCAGGAAATGCTTTATGCATCCCGATCCCGTCTGGGGGGGCGGCGGGTGGTATGTGGGTCTCCACGGCTGTAAGGTCCAATGCCGGGCTACCCACTAAAACCTGACGGTGTTCCTCGAGAGCCTTTGTACCGGGGCAACGGGTAGAGTTTCGTAATCTTCCGCGACCCCGGCAGGCAACGGCCGGCGCTGAACCGCCGGCCTCATCTCGTTTACGGGTGGGAGGCCAGAACTTCCACCCTGAGTGCGTGAGAGGCGCGCGGGAACACCGCGCGCGCCATCTCGAGGCTATCTGAGGGGTGGCATTCCGCCTGAATGCCACCCCAAGCCTCAGGTGGGCTGGCTCTCCGCCGCTACAGTCAGCGGCGGAGGTAATGCAGGCCAGAGGCGTTGGTCACCTGGGGAGGCCACTAGTCCGTGGCCATCCTCTTCAATCCCGGCCCGGCAGGGGCCACACGGGCGGCGGCAGAAGCCACCCTTTCGCCCTTTTTGGACTTTGCCCCCGCGCAGGACTCCCCCCCCGTTATGTGACCGGCCGGTTGACCGTTGGCGGCGCACAGCGTGCAGTTAGGCGCCGCATTGCACCCGCCGATCTTATGACCCTCTTGACCGCAGCGGTAACACTGTCCACTGCGGTCCACCTCTGACGTGCAGCAGATCCGCACGTGCCCAATCTTGAGGCACTTATAACACCGTAAGGGTCTCGGCTCAAGGACCTGCACCCCGGCCGAGACCCATCCAACTAGCAGTCGGGCTACCGTCACCTTCTTCGCTCAAGGACTCAAGCTGCACCAAGCCCCGAAGGGGCGCGGCGGATCACTCCCACCTTTAGTGCCTCAACGGCACAACCTCTGACTTTAGCGACGGCTGCGGCAACCTCAGCAACCGTCGCCGTCGCCAAACCCGATACGGGCAGTTCAGCGCACTTCGTGGGCCTGGAGACTCGGACGACCTCAGGGCTTAAACTCTCCCGCAGCCGATTTGCCAGGGCGTCAGCCTTCTCCTTGTTTGAAGCACCCGGCAGTTCTAAAATACCGGCCCCCGTCGCTCCCTTCCGTATTTCAAACCGGCAATACCAAGCTGGCCGATGTCTATTTTGGCCTTGGCCTCTGCAAGAACGGAGGCGTACGTCACCCCTTTACGCTCCGCCTCGGGTGAGAGCGTCAGGACCACAGTCCGCGGAGCTTCGGCTTCTTCTTTTTAGGCTTAGCCTAGGGCTTTTTGCCCTTGGCCTGGTCCCTCTTTGATGGGGGCTGAGAAGTCGTCCCCCCAGGACCTTTATTCTTTTTATTCTTGCCCCTTCGGGCGACGACACTATATGCCTCCTCGGTGGAGGCCGGAGCCGGAGGCAGCGGACGGGGCCTTGGAGGTACCCCCGCCCCAGACAAGCCGAAACCCTTTCCTTCCTTTCCCCCCTTCTTTCCCTTCCCAACGACGCCGGTCACCGAAGATGCGACGCTGGACTTGGGAGCAGCAAATTTGCCACTCCCCGACATGCTCTGTATTGGCCGCGGAGCATCGAATTCCGTCTCCACGCCCGCCATACTTTCCGCCAGAGATGATGGTCGGAACCGCTTCTCCGGCAGCAGCCGGTCTTCTAGGGCCTCAAACCTGGCATTCATCATGGCGCCCACCTGTGCGATAATTGTTTGCGTCATTTCCTCTTGGTTGGGCATCACGGATTCAACCACCTCTATTCTTGAGCTCCGCCATTTGATTACGGAGCTCAGCCATCTCGCCTCGCAGGTGAGCATTTTCCTCCTGCAATTTTTTATTTTCTTCGCTCGACGTTCTGTTTACGAGGGCCTCAGTAACACTCCTGATTGCACCTCCTTCGGAGCTTTCACGAATGGGCCCATTAGATTCTTGGACTTTGTGGCCACCTTTTCAATGGCGGCCACGCTATCCATCGCCAACTTCTTGAGCCCGTCCGCCGTTTCTAAATCTGGCTCCGGCTGCTGGATTTCCGTCACGTCTGGCTTATGCCCGCCTGACGACGACTCACCCAGGCGCGATGATCTCGTGCGCCTGAGCGTTTGCCACGGCCTCCATCTCCTGCTCGGCGCGCAGCTCCATCTCTCTCCTTTCAGCGTCAATGAGGTCTTGTTTGGCCTTCGCCAGGCCCACGTATTGGCCAGTAGTCGGCGGCCGGCCCCTGCCTCTCTTAGCCAATTTTTTGCTACTTTTGCTTTCTTTGCTTATTTCTCTGTCCTCCAAGAGGTCCTTATACCAAGGATTTTTCACTAATAACCTTTTAGTCGCGTCATCATCCGACGATGAATCCACCATACGCTCCCATGATGAGGTGCGTTTTCTGCCTGCTCTGGGTGTCCTCAACCCAAGAGTCTAAACTCTCCACACTACCACTACGAGAGTCCGACATGAAAACCACCTCCGGTTTCTGCTCCTCCTTATCAACCTCCTGCCTCGCGTCTTGTTTTTTGTTTGTAGGTTTATCCATATCATGATCGTCCCACTAGGGGACATGAGTCATGAGACGAACTAAATGACCACCCCCGGGTGACGCTCATTCCGAGGGCTAGGGTACATACTGTGGGGGTCCCCAGATACAGGTTTTTACGTGTTTACGGCTCACGGGTTTGTTTCAAATTTTCCTTCTCTTGGGCCGGCCAATTAAGGCAAGCCCGTCGTCGGTCCGCGCAGCCACGACGTACCCCCTTAGCACCATGACGGGGCTCGTTGAATTGACTGCGCGGGGTCCCGGGGAGAGCAGCTGGTGCCTGTCCGCCCCCCAGACGCCACCCAGCGACAGGGTTAGTGCCGCCGGCGCGTCACCACCAAGACTTCATGCCCTCCGCAGAAGGCACGAAAACACAACAATGCGCAAAATGCGCGCGACAACCATTCCCCTCTGAAAGCAGAGGGGTAAGGTGATGGTACCACAACAACGAAGCCCATCAACGTGCATCCTTCAGGATACACGCGGATGGGCACCCCTTACCACCCCGTTGGGCGGGCTATTAGCCGCCGCCCAGTAACAACTCATTAAAGAACAAGCAGTTACCGGTCGGCGCCCAGGGTGCACCACGTGCAGGTTGCCCAACCCAGCATCCCGTACCACTTACCTAAGTCATGAAGAATTATTACTAACCAACTGATTTTTTTTGCTGTAGCATAATTTGCTGTAGCATGATTAATTATTAAAATATAATTCAGATTAAATAAAAGTAATTCACATAAAATATAATGGTCTACTCAGATTTAATATGGTTAATTCAGATTACGTGTAAAAAATTCGGATTCACTACACTGAAACTCAGATTTAAAATGAGTAATTCAGATTAATTATGGATAATTCCGATAAAGTACAGTTATTTCTAATTAAATATTTAATTGTTCCTTCAGATTAAATTTGAAACATTGTAAATAATTCAGATTAAATATGTGTAATCCTAAAACATTTAGATAGTGAACTCACACATGTTCAGGAGGTACTAAAGCAAAACGGATATAGAGGAAACACGACGTCCGCGGAGAAGGGAGCGTCGCCCCGGGGTCCGCAGAGTGCCAGCATTTTTGCCGTATATAAAAGGAGTAACGGACAAAGTTAGAACAGCACTAAAGAAATACTCCATTAAGACTGTGTATAGTCCGCACTCTAAAATGCCAAAGCACCTGCTTACTCCGAAGGGTGTCATTTCCTTCCAGACACCTGGTGTCTACAAGGTGGATTGCAGCTGTGGTAGTTCCTACATCGGACAGACAAAAAGAACAATAGCAGAAAGAGTCAAAGAACATATCACAGCTGTCAGAAAACGACAGACATATAGGTCAGCCATTGCCGAGCACTTGCTGGAGTCAGGACCCAATCACTGGATTGAATTGCATCAGCCACAGGTCCTTTCCACCGATCGACACTATTATTCCAGAATAGCACGGGAGGCGGTTGAAATCAAGAAATACCATAATTTCAATCGGAAAGATGGATACCGCTTATCAACATCATGGAATCCTGTCATCAGTGAGTGTGTCCGAAGCCGGAAAACCGGACGTCGCCAGTGTGTAAATGTCGTTAGTGTAGTGTGTCGAAGTACCGACAATGACAATAACAAAAATTAAGAAATGCATTGAATGAGTGTGGGTAGTTGCAAAAAACCGCACGCTACGAAGACGTCATTCATCCTCAGCAGTCTGGCCGTGACCACGATCGGCAATCAGGTCGAAACGTCGGGATAAAATAGGTAATTAGCCTTAAAGTATAAACGCGACATAGACCCGTTAGTAAATATTGTAAGTAGTGTACAAGTCGTGAAAGTTTAAAAACATTAATAACAAACCGTTACGGGCCGGAATTTGTTGTGTAATCCGTTTACATGAAAATTTAAAAAATTGATTAGATAATTTTTTTTTTATTATGAATTGTGAATTGTCATTTTATTTTTTAACATATAACATGAAAAATCAATTTCTAAATCAAAAAAATTAATTAATCGCATTCATGATCGAGGATGATAATTTTTTTGTCAGTATCATTAATAGATTCTTCATTTTCATCCATACTAAAATCATTTTCCTCATCTTCTATCTTCCTGACGAGTATCATTTTCGTCGTTTATATCTGACTGCATTAAAATAATAAAAAAATTAATTCCACAATAATCAAAAATTTATATTTATAGGTTACCTTGTAATACAAAAGATACTTCATCAAAAGATGGTCTCTGACCATAGAACCAATATTCGTATTTGCTATCAATTATGGTCCACCCATAATTTTCTGGCGTTTTTTCAGTGTTTGCTGCAACAGTTCTTCTTTCGTTGATGGCAAACTAGAGACGTGCCCTACGAATTTGTTTTTTTTTAAATCTCCTTGTTTCCGTTTTTGCATTATGTAGGTTTTTCAAACATTTCATACTGCCCTTTATTAATATCATTTTTTGTTTTCAGTGAATAAATCCTACATACATACTCTTCAATTATTTAAATATCTCTAATGATGTTGTTAATTCGGTATGTCCACTTCGTAACAGTTGTATAAAAGCCGTTAGGAATTTAACATTTTAAAAACAAAAATTATATGGCCTAAGATAAAAGCAGTAGAAACGCGATCTCTTAGAAATACGTGCGGTGTCACCCTTGCGGACAAAATGAGCAATAAAGAGATACGTAGTATGCCAGGGTTACACAACAGTGTAATTGTAAAAATGAGGAAAGAAATGCGTAGATGGTTCGGGCACATTGAAAGAATGAGTGATGAAAGATTGACGAAGAAAACCTATAGAGCGAAAGTGAGTGGTAAAAGAAGCCAAGGAAGACCAAGGCTGACTTATAAAGATCAAACAGCCAGAGTGTTAACCGACGTAAATGTCAAAAGCACTCGCGTACCTAGGCAAAATGTGTGAGTAAAATGATGAGATTTGAGGAAACGAAAGAAATATGTAAGGACCGCGACGCTTGGCGCTCCGTCCTCTGACTACCCCGTTAGGCATGAAGATATGTATGTATGTATGTATATGGCCTCTTATTTAGTTTCCGGTAACATAATTATTACTTAGTGTTTACGGTAAAAAGTAGGATTGTAATCGTTCCCCGTAAAAATATGACTTATAGCGAGTAAACAAGATAACTGTGCGCCAAGTTTGGCAAAAATTTCATTTATGCTGAGGTACAACTTTTTTTCATCAGTACGTATTACATTACGTATTTAAATTAATTATTGTTAATATAATTTTGTCTTTTAGATATTTAATGTTTGCCGACATTGTCACAGGTATGTCTACAGCCAATGATGTTATAATACAAAAGAAGTAGATAGGTTACATGCACTCGAAAAGTGGCACCCCAAAACTTTGCTAATTAGTCAACCCGGACTTGTTCAAAGAATATGAAAGGTAATGTTACAGAACCAACAATGTCATGCAATGCCTATTGCGCATTCAAAATTCTAAAATCTTTTAATAATCCAAACGTTTTTTACAATATACACGATCATGTGATGACGCAACCACCCAGTTTTAATCATCTTTTACATTTATTAAAAGTAATAATATATAATTCATCATTTTCAAATTTATAATTAAAAAATGTTGGCGATCTTTTTAAATAAATATGTTCTCATGTACATGATTCAAGAAAAACGAAATTCGAAAAAAAGCGAACATCATTTTTTACTGTCTAATCCCATTAGGTATTAATCATATTTTTTTTAAATGTCTGTTCTGTGGCATTAATTACTAATATTCTATGAATAATATTCTATACTAATATTCTAAGACCAGTGCATCTTCCCGGTCCTGACCTATAGGGCGGAAACGTGGACACTGACAAAAGGCCTCGTCCACAAATTCCAAGTTGCACAGCGAGCTATGGAAAGGGCTATGCTCGGAGTTTCTCTGAAGGATAGAATCCGTAACGAGGATATCCGACGGAGAACTAAAGTAACCGACATAGCCTTGAGAATATGCAAGCTGAAGTGGCAGTGGGCGGGGCACATATTTATGTCGCAGAGCCGATGGACGTTGGGGTAGACGGGTTCTCGAGTGGAGACCACGTTCAAGACGTCCCGTAGGACGGCTTCCCGCTAGGTGGGCCGACGACCTGAAGAGAGTGGCGGGAAGCAGATGGATACGGAGAGCCGAGGACCGGATATGGTGGCACAATATTGGAAAGGCTTATGTCTAACAGTGGACGAACACGGCCTGACGATGATGATGATGATGATTGTATGAATTAGTCACGGATTCGCTTAAAATGTAGAAAGAAATTGAAATTGACCAATCACAATTATTTAGAGAGCTATGTAATTTGTTAGTTTGAAATTCAATTATGTTTTACATTGCATAGCGACGCAGTGCAATGTATATTTGTCTCACTTTGTAACGTTGTAACTGGTACAATATTTTACTTGGATTAGTACTAAGGTAACCTATCTACCTCTTTTGTATTATAATATCATTGTCTACAGCTGTAATGAAATAAATCCAGCAATTGATTATAACCTCACTTTCTCACGAAGAAGCAAACACCAATATTGTGAACCATATTTGTCAGTTCAACACCAGCATCATCGTAACATGGTAACATCGATGTCACACCGATACCGCCTGGTGTAGGTGTGTCATCGGTGTCTGCTTCTTCGTGATAAAAAGCGAGGTTATAATCAATCGCTCGTTTTATTCATTACAGTTTCAGATATACCTGTGACAACGTTGGCAAACTTTGTTGATCTAAAAGATCAATCACTTGTTTTATTTTATTTCCACTGGACACCTCATAAACATAGCCTTTCCTTCTTTAATAGTCTTTCCTGCGATTAACGTAATAAAGTCATCTCTTGTCCAATCTTCAATTAAAAATTTCAACATATTTTTCCAAGTTTGAACTTCTCAATAATTTGCAAAATTCTGCAGGACGTTTATTTTCTTTGCGTATATTGTCAAATTGTGTGGCGTCTTCACCTCTCAGATCATGTTCGTAATCTTTAATACTAGGTTTTTTGTATTTGTCGTTAACATTTCATTGTTCTTCTGTAGCGGATATTTTGATAAATAATGATACCTACAGTATCGTGTAAGGTATTTTTACCAGAAATTGTTTTCACAAATCTGTCATAATTATTCCACGTTACTCCAGATGACAAGATAGCAGTTGGATGAATATCAAAGGGGCATAAAAGATTTTGGAAGTGCAACAGTATGCTGCAGATGTCTCCAATTCCAGTATAGAGATACTTCGTTTTTTAAATAGACATCCCTGGCGTCATAATTTCCAATGCGTCGCCTTAAAAGTACAATCATTAGTCGGTTGCGGCTGGTGGACTTATCTTTTCCTGATACGTGCCAAAATACTATATTAGATAAAAAAAAATTACAGACGATAAGGAAGTATCATCATTACAATTAATATTTTCCTAAGTTTTTTGTAACATAGCTATTTAAAATCTAATTCTATTGCAAACTTTTTAACTTTTTTACGGTATTTTATTTGACGACAGTATATTTGTCGCCTTTTGCGTTTAATGTTAATTTTCTATCAAAAAAAAAACATTTCTTGTCAGACTTTCCATCTGTTAAACTATGTACACTTGCATTGCACTCGATGTTATCCTCCTCAACTGAGTTGTGCAGATTGAGTTGTGCAGGTGTTCAAAATTACCTACCGTATTACTAAATCCATAATTGATTGAAATTTCGTCAATATAACTGTAAATGAAAACATGAAAAGCGTTTAAACCATTGCATGTAAATAATTTTTTTTTAACCAAAATTATAAAAATACTGATGTGAAATAACAAGTATAGTTGATGAAGTTTTAATTCAATAAAATGTTGAAATTAAAAAATGTAAATCATGAACAGTAATATAATAATATGTACCACTAGTACTTGCATATCGAAATTATTCCCATTAAAAACATTAAATTAAGACTGGAAAATTTATGGTTCTAATTTGGTTCTAATACTTTGATATTATGTGACTTGACAATATTTTGAACGACTATTTTTATTTACTTTGGCGTGCGATCGTTATACAGCTGGGTAGAAGAGGTCTCAGCGCCAGTTAAAGCATTATCACTGCAATTTAAATATATGAATAAATATATACATTTCTAAATTGTTCGTTAGAAACAATTTGAAAAAAAAAAATTAACCGTGAAGTTGATGGTAACGGGTTTGTTTGTAGATTTGTAGAAGACGTCAAAGATATCGAGGGATCAATGGTTCCAGTAGATTTAGACGATACCAAGGATGACTCGGAGCTACATATAAAAGTTATTAAAAAACAGTAAATTAATAATTGTTTAAATTGGAAAGATTGGATTTTAATAAAGTACCATATTACAGTTTTGTACTTTTCAGTGCTTTTTTTGTAGTTATTGAAGTTTTTTTCTTAAAAAGGTTTATAATTAATTTTACAGGAAAAAATTATTAACAAAAGTTATGGTAAATTGGAAATGTTGCTATTAAGAAATGAAAAATTTTCACTGTATAAGTACTTGAACATTCGTATGATATTATTTTGTCTGAAGATTTTCATTCGTTAATTTTTCATAGTTTTTAAAATAACTTTTTTATTATGGATTTAACGTAAAAAAACTAGATACGAAAGTCTATCGTATTTCAATTTGTTAAAAAAAAAATGCTCAAAAACATTTTTCTGGAACAATAGCACCCTGTCAAAAATACACTCGAAAATTTCATCATCTGCATCATGCTGTTTTCGAAATTTCCAAGTGTAGGACTGGGAAAACCTACCACTTTAATTGTAGGACAATGTGGCCTTTTAATTATACTAATATTTACCAAACTACAGTAAAAAAAATAGCTAGTTAGTAATGATTTTTAACGACCTAGTAATTGGTATATGTTTCAGAGGGGGGACACTAGATCAAACCATTTATATTGTAGAACAAACGTTATTTTGAAAACGTTATAAAATTATCTCAAAAAAATAACTGAAAAATTAAAATCGACGTGTTTTACACCTTCACACTAGCTACCACTTTCGCTAATTTTCGCAGAGAAAATGTTGGCCATCTTGTCAAAACGAAGCTGCTCACGAAAATTTTGCCTGTTAGGGTGGCTTGCACCAACTATTTAAACTCGATTTATGGATTTGACATGTCGCTTGCACTAATTATTTAATAGTTGGTGCAAGCGAAACGTCAAATCCTTAAATCGAGTTCAAACTGTTAGTGCAAGCCACCCTTAATTATTTTTATACAAGGGTTCTGTGCTGCAACTTTCGGGTGTAGGTCTGGGAAAACCTATCACTTTAATTGTAGATCAATGTGGCCATTTAATTATACTAATATTTACCAAGCTACAGTAAAAAAAAACAGTAATAATTTTTATGACAGTACATGTTTGACCAAGTAGGGTACACCCTAGACCAAACATTAATTTTGTAGGACAAATGTTATTTCGAATTCTTTATAAAATTATCTCAATATTTATGTAAAAAATTAATTGTTAGTGATAAAAATTGGATAATCATCAAATCAACCTGTTTTACACCTGCGCATTCTATTAGCCTATTACTTTCACTAATTTTCGCTGAGTAAAAATGGGCGTCTCATCAACATGAAGCTACTTACGAATATTTAGTCTGCCTGTTAGCAATGATTTTGAAATAAGTTCCGCGGATCCTGGACTAATAAGAACATAGGAAATATTTTATGTTAATAAGTTAGTGTAATGATGCATATAATGAAGTAAATGACCCTACTGTACCTGTAATTTGTAAGTAGTCAATTTATGCTATTGGCAGTGTGAAAGTTAAGTATAATGTATGTCACTATGGACGAACTATTTCAAAATATTTTTATACATCATTGTTCTAAAAGTGCCAAAGATAATAAAATTAAGATATTATGTACTTTTTTTTTTGCAAAATGAATTTTCATTTAATGTTTTTAAAATTCACACAGGCTTAGGCTTCATTCATGTTATTGATCAGCTTTCAGTTTGCGCATAATTCAGTTTTGCTTGAATTCACAGTTTTGGTACAATAGGCTACTTGAATATTTCAACAACGTAATTAAAAGATAGGTTTAGTCTTCAAGAACAAAACTGCTGAAAAGTTTTTCCAAATATAATGAATGCTGTAAGAGTTATTCACTTTTTACTCAAGTAATGGGAACAAAGAAGGAATAAGTTTAGTCTCCGTCATTCCTAGCGTTGGGGCAGATGGTAGAGATGTAAATTCTTTGTATGAACGTCTGCCAAGCCGCAGACGGGCCGCCCGCTTGGGGGGGCTGTTCGGGAAAGCCGACAGCCCGTCTGCGGCCTTCCCCAACGAGTAGCAATTCAACCCTGTTCCCTGAACTGGTGCTGTGGTTATTACTGGCTTGTTGCTCCTTCCTCCTAGAGGAGGGAGTTACCGAGTTAGAACCCGTCTGAATCATCCACTTTTCCAACAAAACATGAGTATGTCCCTTAGTTTGGTGTACTTCAGTTCCTCCTCTTTCAGTATATCTGAACCTAGTGTATGAAACCTTATGTTTGAATATATAATGCATTTAGCTATAAAGTGTATGCTTGTTTCTTCCCTATTGCAGTGTTTGCATAGGGGGTCTGGTGTTAGACTGAGTATTGATAGGTGTCGGTTTAATATACAGTGTACTGTAACGATACCTACCAGTTTATTAATATCACCTCTTTCCAACCTTAGAATCTTCATTGCTTTAGTTTTGTTTTTCCCTACAAAATACATCTTGGTTTGCCTGCATGTGTTGATATTTTTCCACTCCTCGTTTATTTCTTAACACCGTAGCGGATATCGGTAGATATGGTTTAGGTCCCATTATAGCGTGCAAATACACCTAGTTGCACGCTATTTTGCTAGTTCATCTGTTTTTTCGTTTCCTGCAGTGCCACTGTGTCCTGCGGTCCAGGCGATGCAGACATTGCGTACTTCTCCTAATTTATTTAGGATTTTTTTGCATTCCCCTACCAAACCCACCATGATTTGAGAGCTGCTGGACTATCAGAATATATTATGAGTCTTCTTCGACCTTATTTAGTGTTTATCGCTATATCGCACATTCCATTATCGCAAACATTTCAGCTCGAAATACACTTGCGAATTTTCCTAATGGTTTTGTAATGTCTTTGTTCCAAGTGGGAATGAATATAAACAGGAGCAGGTGCTCCTGTCATCATAAAGTTCTTCATTCTTCGTGTGTAACATACGGTATTTTCTTTCTTCGTTATTATTTTACAGTCTTCTCTATGTCTTATGTGTATTCTATGTTTATTATTAAAGATTCTTTTTTCTTTATCAAGTCATTGTTATACATAAACATATCTAGCTTATCTTTTGACTTTGTTTCTATTTTTGCGTGTCCTTTGTCGCGAGTATGCCTTTCCATTCTCCGCAGCTCTTCATTCTGTACTCTTCATTCTATGGCTTTCTTTTTCAATTCTATGTGCAAGTGATTGAGGTTGAGTGTGATCTCAACAGCAGCAGTAGGAGTGGATCTTATTGCTCATGTGATCATTAGACATGCTAACTCTGTATCTTGTTTAATTTTGTTTTTATTACTTTTGTTGATCTGTACTATCAGGTCATGATTGCATAAATGATCCTTGGTTTTATAATAGCTGTACATATCCAGTGTACTTTTTTTGGTTTTATGTCTCATTTATTACCTACTGCCTTACGGCATTGTAAATCAGCTATTCTGTGGGGGTAACAAATAAACTAATAATTAAGACCTAATCTAATAAAATACCTAGCTAGATAGTAAAAATAAAAAATGATAGATCGCCGCGCAGTTAAGTACCGCACGTGGCATCTCTTTCTAGCTGACGTCGCGTCGTCGCGGTCGCCTTGCCATCTGTTTTATCGCCGGCAGGCGGCGAGGGAGTTGAGGGACGTGGGCGATTCCTGCGCGCCGTGTGTCTGTTTAAGATCGAGACAACTCGTGTACGAACCTGTTTCGATTGTTTCGCATTTCATACTTACTAACTTATTTAAAATATATATGTTTTTAAAGGTAAGTAGCAACAAAAAAAGACAATAAAATTATTACTTAGTTGTTTTTTGCTTCTCAATAATTTTACAAGTGATTGTTTATACACCTACCTACGTTTCTATTACGTCATTAGGTATTCGTAACATTTTTTACGATCGTTTTAGGTGACATGGTTTCTACTTCTACGTCTGGAAAAAAGCGCTCCTATAAAGAAGCATTTTTACAATGGGGTTTTACAAATATTGTAGTCAGGAATATAGAAAAGCCTCAATGTGTATTATGTAATAAAGTACTTAATCCAGAGAACATGAAATCGAGCAAACTTGAAGAACATTTCGAGAAAATTCAAAATTTCGAGTTCGCAGGTAAGGATATAGATTTTTTAAGAGAAAAGAGAGCGTCTTGAAGGCTTCGCGATTGGATTCCACAGGAAATGTGCAAAAGGCAAATGAATCGTGTCTTGAAGCATCATATCAAATTGCTTATAGCATTGCTATGAACAAAAAACCACACACTATAGGAGAGGATCTCATCAAACCTTGTTTGTGTGATGCAGTATCGCTCGTTATTGGTGAGCAGCATGTTGCCAAGATTAATCAAATATCACTGTCAAATACAACAGTTCAAAGTCGCATTTCAGACACGAGTAACGATATGTTGGCAACCGTATTTTCTGAAATTAAAGAAAGTCCTATGTTTGCGCTGCAATTAGACGAGTCTACGGATGTAGCTTCGTGTTCACAATTACTGGTATATACTCGGTATATTAAAGATGACCATGTAAAAGAGGAATACCTATTCTGTAAATCTTTGCCCACCACTACTCGCGGCGAAGACGTATTCAAAACGTTAAAACAGTTTATTGAGGAAAACGAACTGGACTGGTCAAAGCTGGTTGGCATTTGTACAGACGGGGCGCCTTCCATGATGGGTGTTCGTTCTGGATTTCAAGCACTGGTGAAACAAGTTGCTCCTCAAGTTTTATATTATCATTGCTTGATACACCGCTACGCTTTGGCTGTTAAGACGCTTCGTAGTACGACGACGTAGTGAAAATTGTGAATTATATTCGTGGCAGCGCTACAAACTCGAGATTATTCAAAGTTTTATGCGATGAAGTTGGTGCCAAATTTAATTCTCTTTTGTACCACACAGAGGTACGTTGGTTATCACGAGGAAAAGGTCTGAATAGGGTTTATGAGCTCCGTGAAAAAATAGGATTATTTTTTGAAAAAGAGAGAACACAAAAAGAAAAAGAGTTTTCCTCGAAAACAAAAGATAAAACATTTGTCGAAAATCTGGCGTACCTTGCTGATTTTTTCAGTGAAATCAACAGTTAATATCTCATTGCAAGGAAATATGACGATTATTTTGATAGCACAGGATAAAGTAGCTAGTTTTATACGTAAATTGGAACTTTACCAACGTAGAGTGCAGGCTGGCGATGTGTCGATGTTTTGGTAAATTGGTAAATATTGAATCAAACAAAATCACGTTTAAAAATTCCGTGGTTCAACATTTATCTGCAGTAATAGACTCACTGAAGCAATATTTTCCGGACATGGATAAACGTCAGTCCAGCTCTTGGATATTAAGACCATTTACTACCTATGATAACATTATTAAAGACGAAGACGTGGCGGCTAAAGTGGAATTTCTTGGACTACGCGAGAATACTACTTGCAGAGTAGAATTTCAAAATTATGACCTCAGCACATTTTGGCGAAAAGCTGGTGCCGAATATCCTATTATAGCTAACAGAGCTTTAAAAATGATAATGCCCTTTGCCACCACCTATAGATGTGAGAGTCGTTTTTCAACTTTGGTTACACTGAAAACAAAGGCCACAAACCGTCTCAATGTGGAACATGAATTAAGATGCGCTTTAAGCGAAACTAAACCTAACAAAAAAACTTGTGAATGCAAAACAATACCAACCATCACACTAACAATTTTTACTTAATTATTTATTTATATATATAAAATACGTTAAAATTGTAAGATTAATGTGCAATTAGTGATTAATAAAAATATTTGTATTTGCTTGTATTGATAACATTTTAGGGTCGGGGTAAAATCAGGTTTCCCAACAGGTGAAAGGGGTAACGATATTAAAAAGGTTAGGAACCACGGCTTTATTGCATATCTCCTTAGCATGTCTTGTGAATTTTAAGGCATAGTCAAACGTTATTCCTAAATATTTAATTTCTTTTACAGTTTTCATTAACTTTCTTACAACACAATCGGTCTCATTTTTAGGCCTTTTATTTGTGAAAATTACTAATTGTGTTTTCAGGGTATTCAAATCCAGTCCTTTTATTTCACAACCTTAAAGCTATCTTAATAGCCATGTTCAATACTGATCTTATAGTTTCTAAGTTATTCTCAGTTACAAGAATCACTCCCATCATCTGAATATAATTGCATGTATATTCCTGCGTTGAGAATAGAGTATATTAACGTGTCTATTAGTAGGCACTATCTGTGACAGACAACCGCCCTGTGGAAAGCCTCTAGGTGATTTTACTTCACTTGAGGTATGGCCCAATTGTGGTTTGATTTTCCTACTTCTTAACATTCTTACTGTCCAGTTCATTATAGTATCCGTTATACCTTCTTTTGCCATCCTTCTTTCTATTGATTCGATGTTTGCTCTGTCAAAAGCTCCTTCTATGTCAAAGAAGCATGCCAGTGCAAAATCCTTATTCTCTATAGCTCTTTCCAGCCTGATCGATAGGTTGTTTAAGGCCTTTTCCGTGGACTTAAATTCTACATATGCATTTTGATTGCTATGTATTTTATGTCCACTTTTCTTTGCTCTGTATCTAATGTAGTAATCTATAATCTTCTTCAAGACTTTCAGTATAAACGAGGATAAACTAATGCATCTGAAATATTTCTATATAAAATATAAA
The DNA here is from genome assembly GCA_907165235.1 of Zeuzera pyrina. NCBI lineage: Eukaryota > Metazoa > Arthropoda > Insecta > Lepidoptera > Cossidae > Zeuzera > Zeuzera pyrina. The sequence continues at coordinate 15,959,913 of OU015625.1, read as the reverse complement.
GTATAAAAATTCACTCACTATCCTCAAAAAAAAACTATCCTCCTTATCTACTTTCCATTTATCAATGGTATCTTTTAATCTCGCCCATTGATAGGGTAATATTTAAAATTTCCCTTCTGGATCTTGTTATGAATGTCGGTTCACATCCTACATTTAGAATCTCCAAGTCATTACTAGTTACGTAAAGTCTATAAATAAGAAGTTCGCCTTTTCTGTTAGCGTCTGTGATTCCCATCCTATATGATATGACTTTGCATTGCATCCTATTATCATGGACGTATTCTTTGCTTTGTAACTTAAGATTAGTTCTTGTAGACCTTTTGAGGGTTGTTCGAAGGAAGCTTCGGTCTACAGATAGCACGATTCTAAAACTGTCGTAATAGCCTTACTCTCCACATTTATAATTATTTCTATAGCTACCAGATATTTACTACATATTGTGTCCACACAACCTATTGCTTTAATGTTGTTGATTATATATGCAAGTCCTTGGTTTGTACCCACTATTTTTTATCATAGAAGAGGTTCCTAGGCCTTTTACATGTCCATAGATATAGTTTTTGTAGTAAGGCAATGTCAATGTTGTCTTTTACGATAGTTCTGTCAGTGCATCTGCAGTGATGCAAGTTCAATTGACAGATTTGCTATTGTGTTGTTTGTGTTCTTGATCTTTGTTGTGTTATTGTTTTGATTAGTGTGGCGACGGAGTCGCCATGGACCGCAGTAAAGTATTGTTGGTCGTCCATAGCGGCCCGAGAGGTTAACTCTTTGCTCTCAGAGGCTTCTTCGAAGTCTTTTGAGTCAGCCATTTGTGCGGTTGCACAGCATCTGTAGCCGCGAGTGTATTTTTGGAGCCACAACTTGTGTAGGTGAAAAACGTTATCTTCTCCTTGTCTTTCTCCTCTATCTTCAGGTTTCTTAGAAGCTTCGCTCTGACCTTAGTGGCTTGTAAGTTGAGCCATCTTGTTACTTCTTTACCCCACTTTTCTTCAACTTCCACAGGAAGCGCGACTAGGAGCTGCATCCCGTCGGCATAACTTCTTTGTTGAGGATTTTCCACTCACTTTGTTTGAGTTCCTCCTTGTCGTAATTCTGTTCTCTGAGTAGCTTGAAAGGATCTTTAGACAGATCTTCCTCGCTACCCGGAATCCAGACCGACGTCTTTGCACGCTCTAATTTCTTCGCTACGATTTTCGTGTCACTGAAGACACCGAAGTCGCAGGACGCAGGTCGCCAGCCACTCCCTCGCCTCTGTTGATATTGGTGCTACAAAGAAAAATCCATCGCAAACCATTCCTACGTGGCAAAGCTCGGTGCCCTCCCGTCGGGTCCAGCGTTTACGGCTTCCTCAACCAAGGCGAGGAGCCTCTTCCTTATGATGGTCCCCAGCGAATCATCCACCAAAGCACCGTCCTCCCAGCATATGGCCACTGCGAGCTCGCGCTACTCGTTACCGTCGCGCGGTCTCACAGCCACCACACTACCCTGATTTCGACGCTTTGGCGGAGGACGCTCTGAGGGACCCTCTTTTGGCTATAACTCTTGGCTCTTCGTTGGTCTGCTGGTAGCACCCACCGTCTTGCCTGTGGTTCTGGCTGATTGTTTTATTGGAATTGACATTAGACATTGGCTTTTTAATTGTGTTATTTTTTTCTTGGCTATAAAGGTAATGGGAAAATGTGTAGTTTGCCATCCCATCCCATCTAAACTAAATTTCCATCCCAGCTAAATTTAGCGTACGTGGGGGACGCCACTTTCCATGCACAGTGTCATTAACGGCAGCGGTTATGCGGCGAGGCTCTGTCCGCACGATGGGAGAATCCATGTCATCGTTAGTTGCGGAAGTCTAGGGTTTGCCTCGCATCCAGAATACTGCTAATGGTATCCGAGATTATAAGCCGAAATAATTTCGGTTACCGGTTAGTGAAGAAAACGAAACTAAAACTGATAATAAAACCTAAGTTAACCGATTTTACTCAGGCGCACGTTGTCTGCCTAGATCGATCAAAGCCAATCGCAGCGCACTCCGCGCACCGGCGCGCCACCTTCATGTCATGAGACGCGTTCTTTCCTTTTTCTTTACGCGGTGGCTACGGTTCATTGGTCTCATTTTCACGCGCTTACTTGTATTTGTTGTAAGTCACCACCACGTGGACGAAGTCGCGGGCAAAATCTAGTATTTATTCTAGTATACATGAGGCAACTCAAAAAACCGATTAATTTCGGTTAACAGAACCGGAATATATAAAAAAAACCGGTTTCTCAATTAACCGGTTAAAATACCGGTAACCGTAACCCAAACCGCAATTAATTCCTGTTCGGGGTCAATGACCTAAACCAGTTTGGAAAATTCACCGGTTTTCGAGCCCTGCTCTGCACAGCCCCCGTACACTGTACAGTAGAGAAGGATATACCTTAGGCAAAGGAGACAGGATGTGACGGAAAATTTCGGAGGGAAAGGCGTGTTGTGTTAGTGGCTTAGGAATTTAAGACGGATTCGAATGTGGGGCTTAAAACATCATATCCTTATATCTCTCCTCCTCGAATTACAATATATTGTCCATAAATCACAATCCCTCGTGATTCCTTGCCCTCCTTCTTTACCTGGGCTTGGGGCCGGCATCCTAATGGACCCGTTATGAAAACAGATCCATCATGGATGCGGAGCGCTTGGAGCAATGCTACTGCAAATTTGTGACGCCATTTCCTTTGTGTAATCTTCATTACATATTCCCATTACTGAAGTTGAAAATCAAATAACTCTTATTTTCTCAACGAATTTCATATAGTTTTTATCACAATTGCGTTCAAAGTTTTTAATTATTTTAATACAAAACAAAAAATATTTGTTTTAAGAGCAGTCAACTAGCCTATTGCTATTTCCAATCCTACTTTTTACATTAGTAACCGAATGCATAAACCGAGAGCAGAGCGGTGTTTCTTATGACTTAAAGTCATTCAATCAGGATATTTAGACAATGTGTAATAAGTATAATTTTGTAGAATAAACATTGAATATTTTAAATAAAAATGTACAAATACTGTAACAATCATACCTATATATGTAGATTTTTGTCTACTTTATACCAAAGACTTCCATATAAACCGAGGTAGACATGCGCTACTTTAACAAACGAAATTTTTTCACGGTCTTCGAACTAAATCGTTGACATATTACAGACACACACTAACAATATTTATGTAAGCGTAATTAAAAAACAATAACATATTTTATCTACCTATTTATCATAAAGGTGACAAGAGTAATAGAGAGAGTATTTTAAGCTTATCTAATTATAAACAACACTTCGTAATACCGTGCGACATGCGCTTGACGTGCGTTTCGCACGTACTGGTGTTAACTCCTATTTAACGGTATAGAAATTGGTACCTAGAGTGCGTCTACTTCAATTTATGTACAAGTCTTTGCTTAATACTGTGTCTATATTATTAGTGTAGCTTATTCCTAAGGTATTGTATTTATACATCAGCAGCACTGATATTAATGATTTCAGTTTTAAAGTTTTACATATTTTTATATAAAACTATGAAGGAAAAGGTTTAGGCTGTTCAAAATGATTCTAATAATGAGCATCTGCTTAATCAATTTCAAATTTTCAATCAATCAATTCAACTCAAGAATTCTGTTGAATTAAACAGATCCCTGTTTTAGAGTAAATACAGGCTCAAGTTGACTCGCATTGTCATTCAGATGTTTTTAATGAATTTCGTTAGTGTCACTACAGATTTTTTTTAAAGTATTGACGTGAAAGGCATTGTGGGATACAAGCAAATGGCCACTTTCGTCATCTTAGCCCACTAAAATACGACAAATATTTTATATTACTGTTACTGCTAATATCTTGTATTATTTATTATTTTTACGCTTATACCTTTCTTAGTTTTAATTTAAAATGTAATAAATGGGGTGGGGTTATTGGGTCTGCCCTCTTCTGCCCTGTTACCCCTGTTGTGTACGTCTACGGCGGGTACCGGCGGCTGTCGCTATGTCGATCTACGTACAAGTGATTTCGATGTTGTTATCTTCGCCATCTTTTTAAACTGAGACTACTTATGAAATAAATTAGGTACATTGGCACTAAAATTACGTAATTGGTTTACGAAAAACCGAATAAATGTCCTTTGCGTTGACACCTATTATCGCTCGGGTACTCGTAGCACCCTTTACCAGAATTTGTTGTAAAAGTGTTGCCCAATATGTTGAATAAGTGGTGCAATAAGGTCCAATCGATGTTAATGGTTTCAGATCCACCTGTATGTGATATGTTTTACAAATACCAAATGGAAAAGCTTTAAATTGTAATTATTTTAAACGTCTTAAATATCTTTTACTTTAATTCTATGGTTCTGTTAACCTGAATTTGAATTTATATTATCTAGTATTTCACTATGCTTATATAAGTCCTTAATATCTACTTATGTAGGTATATACAAGTTGTTCCTTTCGCACATTGACAGGCGTTGGCGACCATCGAGTGCGACAATTAGTTTGTAGTAGGACTACCTACCTACTAAAGAAAAACATTAACACTGACAAAAAATATTGTTTTTTTATTAATCTTTAAGTTAAACCCAAAACATTAATAAATTACATTATTATGATAACTAACTATATTATCTGCTACCTATAGCTTGACCTAGACACTAGGTTAGGTGTGTCAAGTTCGCAAATAAAAGGACGGCGCATGGGCGCGGCCGTGTTATGTTGTACGAGCCATTTAGATCTATTCTCGCCCTCCTTAAGCTTAAATCTATTTGACGAATACATTTCGATTTTGTGTGTTTAATAAGATCCACTGATTACCTAGAATCCCACAAAAATGTATCTCTTAAAATTCTTAAGATAGTAAAAGTACACTAATCAATACGTATATTTGATGCACTATAAAACTCACTAATCACTCATTAAAACTACGTATAAAACTCACTGAAAGATTCACTGCATACTGAATAACTCACTGAACACTAATTTTGCTATATTTTAACAACAACGTTTCGCGGATATAGCTAAAGATAGGTATACTAACACTGATTGCACTAGACTTCTATTTAAGGCGCTTCCTCTAGTCAAATACTGTTTTTTTGCTAGTTTTAGAGGCTATCTTCTCGGTATTTGAAAATGTATAAAAAGTAATAAAAATATTATAATAATTTTCGACATTTTAACAACACTTTTCCGTCTCATATGTTTCAGTTATATATAAAATACATATAAAATCTGCATTCAAAAGAAAGCCTAAAAATTAGAAATACGTGCATCTACTTCATAAATAGAAGTTATATTTACTTGCGATATACACTAATGTATAGATAATTTTATGATATAAAACTTGACCATTTTAATTTTTTCAAAAGACCCTTTTTTTATAAGTAAAATCAGTAATTACTAGATTACATGAACAATTTTACGAATTCTAGTATGAGGTGCTCTATACGTTTGCCTGTTTGCCTGTGGGAGCGCCTTAACAGCGCATGGCGGAAGGTATAATTAAATTATTTCTGACTACCTCCATTTAAATAAACTGTACACGATCGCTTGTGGCTACTTGATAACTACTACACAAAGACTAACGCCAGATTCTTTTATAAAGGCTCATTAATACGTAGGCAAAGTATTTTGACCCCACTTTTGCTATCAAAATCTCACAAAATTGTCATAGATGACTAATTGACGTGATTAGAATGTATTGAAGCTAACAATAGGTACGTATTTAATATTCATACATACATATCCTCACGCTGTATCCCTAACGGGGTAGTCAATGAGAATGGAGCGCCGAGCTTCGCGATCCTTACATACGTCTTTCGCTTCCTCAAATCTCATAAATATTTAGTATTGTATAGGCCAGAGGGCCAGGTAGGCACGAAGCCCGTTTGACTTCTTGGGCCAACCACCCGATTGTGAGATAAATTAAAAAAGGAGAAAGGGCGATGGCTACAACTGCGCCCCCCAGAACAATTGAACCTCAAGAAAGGCGACACACTAACCTAAAGCTGTTTGGATCGATGTTTTGGTGGGTCTCCACGAGTTCGAGATCCACGACTGGCATGCAATTAGGGTTATTCTTCGCTAATATAAAATTACAATGGCGGTGGGCCCCCGCAAAGCATAGCACAAGCAATAGCTTTTCCACTCGCACAATAATCTTGACCTAGACACTAGGGTAGGTGTGTCAAGTTCGCAAATAAAAGGACGGCACGTGGGCGCGGCCGTGTTATGTTGTACGAGCCATTTAAAAATTTTTTTAAAATAAGATATCAAATCTATATACTTATATATTTAAATAAAGCGTTCGTGCAACATAAATACTTAATTGTGAAGACAAATGTCCAAGCGTTGAGAAGCAGCAGCGTCAAAATTAGGTTAGCTGAATATGCATATATCCAACGCTCCAGTGACGCCAATAAGACTGGACAAGTTTATCAAGAAGAATAAAAGGACTTCTAAAAGGACTTCTTGGTGTTCCTCACTAACATTGGCAGCTGCTAAAGATCACAGCGGCACAGTATTTAAGAAATGCTCGGGTGTTAAAGGTAACGGGTCAGAAGGATCCGAACTAACAAACCCAATGGACGTGAATTTAAAACGACTTCGATTTGACATAACACTGTAAACATTTCCTAGAATGTCAAAATTTGAGTACCAATTACTGTATAAATGAATTTCAAACGACTTCACAGTGGCTTCCCAACTACTCCCAAAATAACCACAAAAAAACGGTGTTGTCACTTTCTCGATTGGTGGAGAGGGGAGCTATGACCTCACAAAGATGGCGATTCTTGGTTTAAATTTTTTTCGAATTTCGAATAACTCAATAACAACTTAACCTATTTGGACGTGTGTCATATGAAACGTATTGAAATGCCTTAATAATAACGTCTACAATCATAAGTATAAATTCAATATTTATTTTAATAAAAAATAAAAATTGCTGTGTTAATTTTTTATAGTTTAAATAATGCGGTAAAAATTCTAATTAAATTAAAAATTATTCAAATAAAAAATCTTGCTTCGTTTTGTGTCTGTCATGTAAACTTTGAATTTTAAATCGGATATTAAATAATCTACGACAGTTTTAAACAAACGCGGTGTATTGTTTCTTGTAAACTGAGTTACATTAACTTTAAACTTTCATCTTGTTATATAAAATATCAAAAAAAACGTAAAATTAAGCGATTATCATTTATTTTGGCTCAACATTTCGGTCGGTTGCATCGGCCGTGGTCTCGAGCAAACTGTTGCAGCATGCTTACGGAGTAAAGCAGTCCGATTCAGATTTTTTATCATCTACCCCCGACATTCATAAAAACTTTTATTACGCCTACTACATATCGCACTTACAGTGTCTACACATTTAACCGGATGCAAAAAATAAGGCTTTGTTACCTGAAACACTGGATTCCACCGTTGACAAATTGTAACCATTTTCCGATCGAAATTTTTTCGTCTCTTGGTTTTCAATTTCCATTACTTCACGCACGACTCTCGGATAAAAGTGGCGTTCGACGGAAAGTACTTGCGGGCGATGAAATTCAATCCAATGATTGGTATCTAATTGGAGAACATGTTCCGCTAGCGCTTATTTGGTTCTTTTCCGATTTTTTACAGCTGTGATGTGTTCCTTAATCCTTTCAGCAACAGTCCGTTTCTTTTAGCCGATGTATGAACTACCGCAGCTGTAATCTATTTTCTAAACACCTGGTGTCAGCAACGGCAAAACATCTTTCGACGTGTCCACTATTTTGTTCACCTTATTTCCTAGAGTATACACAGTGCTGACGAAGTACTTATTTAAAATCCAAGCAATTTTATACATAACTACTTTACTGGGGCATGCAGTGGTGGATTTATACTAGGGGCAGTCGGGGCTAGTGCCCAGGGCGGCAAATTTTCTAGGGCGGCAAAATTTGGAAAGTGGAAAAAAATTTTTTTAGTGTTATTAAAAGTTCTCAATAGGAATTTTTTGTTCTTTTAATTACTCATTTATTATTTAAGAGAGAATTCAAAAAATTCAACTCATACATTATTTGTCGAATTGAAATTTGGTAAATCATAATTTTGGCGTCTTAAGGAAAAATTAACCTTCGAAATAATTTAATTAATTTATTTCTGTAGCTGTAACGAACTGTAGCGCAGAACGATCGTTTTCTTGTTTGAAAAGAGTTAAAAACTACTTACGTTCTACAATGAGTGCAAATAGGCTCGATAGCTTAGCTATTCTATGCATCGAATCGGACATAATTCAACGTTTAGATTATGAAGATTTAATCGACCAATTTGCAATTCAGAAAGTCAGGCGTGTTTGCCTGTGAAAAAATTATTATAATATAAAATTATGAGTCAAGCTTAGTGCAAAATTTATAGTTCTGAAAACAAAAAAAAATATTTTTTTATATTATATTGAGGTATATCGTATATAGTACATATAGTAAATTATTTGCAATACATTAAATGTTTTAATTTTTTAAAAATAAGATATCAAATCTATATATAGTTGAGTGAAATTTTAGTGATGGGGCGGCCATTTTTTCCAGTGCCCAAGGGCGGCAAAAATTTAAATCCGGCCCTGGGGGCATGTAGGTAGGTTGTCTGCTCACCTCTGGATAACTGTACTTCTGTTTAGACCGCTTCATTCGTCGGTTCATCTGATATACCTTTCTTGTCAGTACCTCCTGTCGAGTTCCTGGAGGCCAATTCTGATACGTTAGAGAAAATATCACTAATAGATATATTTGCAGCCAAAATTATCGCAGGTAAAAATATCATTTCAAACGAAAAATATCTATCGCTAACTAAAATGCAATTCTCGCACACGACAAATATCGCACGAGACTGCATATCTATCACAATACTGCCATCTTAAGGAGTTTTTACGTTCCGTTTATGACGATTGTGACAACATTAAGTCGAGATCTTAAATTACTGTTTTAATCATTATTAATATGTATTTGTAAATTCATAAAACAAAGTACTATCTTTAAATTTTGTATTTCTACGATTAAAAACATAGTTGTACAATTTTAACGATTAAGTTTTATTTTAAAGTGATTCGTTAATGTGGTAATTAAACATAACTTTTCACCTCAAAGCAAAACCGAGAAGAGAGATCGCGCGATATTTTAATAATTCATAAGTTTCTATAGTCATTCAGTTTTAATAATAATCTTAAAAAAAAGTTTTTCAATCATGGAAAAAGAAAATTCCGGAACCTCAAAAAACAAAAGATTCGGTTATCCTCATTGAATTGTCGGTTGCGGAATCGAAACTAAAGACATCAAAGTTTTCGATGCCTTTCACCAAAAATATCAATTGGTATCAGTTTAAATATTCAAATATTATTATATATTAATATCATTAACGAAAAATGTCCACCATATCATGTTACTATTGTCAAATTAGTTGCTCACCTTTGTTGGCAAAATTATATTATATCCTTTTGGGTTATAATGGTCAAATCTATTGTTAATTCTTTACTTAGGCGAAACATTTTCTTAAACTCAACTTCAGTCTGCTCAAATAGGTCTCACGTATTTTTTTTAATAGAGCTAGAATGTCTTGAAACTGAAGAAGCGGCTGCTGTCGTTTCTTCAAGAGTTTCAACATAGACAGCCATCACAAATCATCCATTGTAGTTGTATTTTATTTCTCGTAAAATTGGGTTGATCGTGTACAGTTACAGATTTTAAATCTTACGTATTTTTTTATTTTGTAATAATTTCATCCGTTACTGAAATACAGCCTGAAAACCCCCATTGGGGTATACGCATTATTTTCGAAAATGGTTTTCAGGCTGTATTTCAGTAACGTATGAAATTATTACAAAATAAAAAAATACGTAAGATTTAAAATCTGTAACTGTACACGATCCACCCAATTTTACGAGAAATGGTGGGGATAACACTTGAAAATTAAAACGGTCATAACTCTTAAACGGATACGTTTTTTTCGATAATTCTTTTTGTAACTACAAACTAAAGTTATGCCCTTTCATCTATTAAAGTAACTGTCCCGTTTTCATATACACCCTGTATAATCAAAACAAGATTCTTTATTTCGAAACAAAAAAATCAAAAATTTGGAATAGAAATGCAAATCAAATTCGTTTGGGTAGTACGTGTTTCTCCTAATGTAAAACTTTTTAACAAAAAATTAAATTGACAATAAACGAAACTGAAAAGCTTTGATGGTAGAACCACCCAACCTTTTCGTCTGTATGTATTTTTTAACCAACTTTAAAAAGAGGGAGATTATATGTGCGTCTGTATGTTTTTTTATGTATGTTCACCGATAACCTCATCAATTGTGTACCGATTTAAAAAAATTTTTTTGTTTGATATTCTTCCGAGGTGGTCCCATTTAAATTGCACTGGTATTGCAAGCTTGGCCTTTGAAGATACACGAAATAATAATTACTAATTATAAGCTTTATTTATATTGATGATACATTTTTATATCATTTCGTTCTATAATTATAGAACGAAATTATAATTAGAAAAGTAGTTAGTTGTAGACCCATCCTATATATTTATTTAGACCAAGGTCACTCAAATGGGAGAAATAAAAAAAATTAAGAAAAAATTTAAACCTACTAGAAATAAACACTGAAAAGTATAAAATAACTATCCTTTACTAATTACAACTCAAATATAAAAAAAATACTTTATACATACGATATAAATACGTATATAATTAAATTTGCTAGAGTGTTAGCCGACGGAAATGACAAAAGCACTCGCATACCTAGGCAAAAATGTGTGAGGAGAATGATGAGATTTGAAGAAGCGAGACAAGTATGTAAGGACCGCGACTCCTGACGCTCCGTCCCTCAGACTACTCCGTTAGGGATATGGTGTGAAGATTGTATGTATGTATGTACATAATTAAATTTGACGGTTATTAAATGGGTTCCAAATTACTGTGCCACAACAGAAAGTCTATTAGTTTGGGAGGCTTGCATCGATTTCAGTAACTGTCGAATTTAATTATATAGGTATTTGTATCGTATGTATAAAGTATTTTTTTGTATTTGAGTTTTGATTAGTAAAGAATAGTTATTTTGTACTTTTCAGTTTTTTTTTTAAGTCGGTTAAATTGTATTCTTAAATTTTTTCCGAATTAAAAAACTCGAGGTATACTCTTTCCAATAAAAGAGAATCATCAAAATCAGACTACTCTGTAAAAAGCTACGCATGATCGTATATAAAAAAAAAATATGCACCGACTTGAGAACCTCCATCATTTTTTCGTCGGTTGAAAAAAGAACGGTGACATCTTTTTATTGATAAGTGCGTTTTTAATAGAAAAGGTGTATCTCTGTACCAAATTACATCTTAATCCATTCAACGGTTAAAAATTTCCCATACAAAGTTTCATCCCCTTTTCACTCCTTTAGGGGTAGATTTTTGGAAAAAAGAAGTATATTTTTTAATAGAAAAGGTTTTATCTATGTACTATACTAAATTTCGTCTTAATCGGTTCAGAGGTTAAAAATTTTCTATACAAAGTTTCATCCCCTTATTCACCCCTTTAGGGGTAGATTTTTGTAAAATAAAGTAGTATATGTTTACCTCCTGGTGTCAAACTATATCTATGCTAAATTTTATTAAAATCGGTACGGCGGTTAGCCGTGAAAACCAAGCAAACAGACGGACAGACAGACAGAGAGACTCGCATTTCTAATATTAGTATGAATATGGATAGTATGGATATGGATTATACAATTATATAATATTATATAATTATATATAATATTATATAATTACATGTTATATATATTATATATTATATTATTAAATAGTATCGATAGTATGGATGGAACTAGGTATATAATTTCAGAGTGGTAGTCATTATAAATTCTCAAAATTAATGGAAAATATATTTATATATCGATACGTTTTTTCGCGTCCCTACTTCCACGTGCCATCTTGCAAGAGTGAGGACGCAACATGTAATTATAGCTTGCTAGACAAGGACAAACGCTGACTCAAAGCTACCAGCGACCAGTATAGTGAGAGCTCTGCATTTTTTTGATATAAATTTTTATTATTAATTTTATACTTACTGGTGAAACGTGATATTATCCTTTTTAAAACTATTTTTACGACTGTCACTACCACACCACTTTACAACGCAATTTGGCATTGTTTACGTAATTTATGCTATATTTTTTAAAACAATTAGACACAGGTCACGGATCTGCTTTCTGGTTAATACTAAAGGAGCGCGCGTTTGTGTTTGAAGTTATATGAGCGTTTGTGCGCATCGATGGCAGAAAACGGTGCCCTTTTATTTCCTGTCTTTAGGATAATTTGTCTGTGCATAAAGTAGACACGAAAGCACTAGTGAAAGAGGCATGAAAAGTGTAGGGCGTTAGACGAAAACGAGATATCGGATAACTTCGAGGAAAACTACAAATTATTTTGGAAGAAATACGTAAGTTCCGAAGAGGTCCTGCACTTTGTAAAATGAATAAAGTACGCTCAAAAGAAAATCATCTAATATAGCAGACAAAAAAGATGTTTTGCAGTGATGGAGTGGTTATTATAGAGAATTGTATGAAAGTAGCGACTCCGTCTCTGACACTTAAAGAGATCATAATGGATCGCCACACTGGTCAGGGACTCGAAGAAATCATTAGTACGAAAGAGATTGAGAAAGCGATAAGAAGTTTGAAATGTGGAAAGGCTGCAAGAAAAGATGAAGTAACTGCTGAGATGATCAAGTACGGTAGTCCTGTGCAATCTTACTGGCAGAAAGGAGAGGTTCCGAAAGACTAGCGCACCGCAGTCATAGTATCTTTCTATAAAGAGAAAGGTTCTCATCCAGACTGTGCATACTATACAGCAATCATCAGCTTGGTCAGCTTGGCAAGTAAAGTCTATACCAAGGTACTGACCGAACGTATTAAAGGCATTTCTGAAAGATATTCGTCGGAGGCTCGAAGGGATCTAAAAAAAGCGTTTATTAGAATAGTGAAAGAGAAATTGTGGAGTCTTCTGCCTGAATATGATGTGAGAGGCCCTTCACTGCGGGCTGTGCGGTCAATATATCGTGGCCACGGAGTCTATGTAAGGATAGATGGTGACATGTCGCCCTGGTTCGAAGTCTGTTTAGGCGTTAAACAGGGCTGCTTGATGTCTGCTTGGCTATTCGTGCTGTATTCGGAAGATTGCCTCCATATATTGAAAGGTAGTATGAGTGGTATGATATGTGATAGCACAGTGGTAAATTGCCTTTTATATGCTGACGATGTTGTGCTTATAGCAACATCAGAAGCAGAGTTACAGACACTAGTCACGTGCATGAACGAAAAATGTGAAGTGAAAGAATTTAATATGAATGTGAACAAAACTAAGGTTCTGGTGTTTGAAAGAGAAGACGTACAGCCGAAATGTGAGATATTTGTAAATGGAAAAAGTCCAGAACAAGTGAATGAAATGGTAGATCTGGGGAACTATTTTCTAGAGATGGAATATGTGTGAGTGAGTGAGGCCTGGATATGCCCGAAATCAGATGAAAGTAAGATAAATGCAGTAGTAGAAATGCGAACTCTTAGAATTATGTGTGGTGTCACCCTTGCGGACAAAATAAGCAATGATGAGATACGCAGTATGACAGCGTTGCACGACAGTATTAAGTCGCCCCCCCACTAAGGCCACGCGGCTCCGCGAGGCCAAGCCGCGCGGGAGTGTGTATGTAAAGCGAGGCCAAGTCTCGCGGTCGAACAGAGCTGCGCGGCCAGCCTCGGCTGACCCGACGATTGTCGGTCTACTTCAAATAAAGGGGCATGTTTAGCGTAGTGAGGACAAGCTGCGCGGCTAATGATTTCGTTCGCGATCGGCTCACTGTATAGTTTTGGCTGTTTTGATGGAGAAATAGAGTGGACGGACGAGCAAGTTTTGTTGTTAATTGAATTATATCGAGAATGCCCGGTATTATGGGACTGTCAGAATAGTGATTACTAAAATAAAAATAAAATACGAAGACCTTCTGATAATAAAAGCTGCTGAAGTTAAATGTGCATCGTATGCTTCGTACATTTTGAGGTAACTAACCAGCTCATCCCTTGGCCACGACCTCACCGCTCGCACGTCTTGCGTCTGCGAGCGCGGAGAGAATAATTGTAAGAAGTTGTTTAGAGCGTGCCATGAGTCGCAGCGGCGAGAGATGAGCGGCGCGGAAACGAGCGCGCGACCGCGGCCGGCGGTGAACGGGGAGGCGCGAGTGTGAAACAAATGTACTAAGTTATAGCGCGGATGCCACGACTCAGATCGGCGCGTGTGGCGAGTGCGACAAACGAATTTGGTATCGAGCGTCTTGAATAAATAATTTTGTTTTTTCCGCGCAATCATGAATACAGAAATTTAAGATATGGATGGCAACTCATTTGCAAAATAAAACGTAAAATGTTAGGGGAAAAGGGGGTAATGAGAGTCACTTAAGCAGGAAATCAAATAAAACCTTAATTATAAATGACATATTTATTGCAACTGCCAGTATACTAAATTTACTTAATTAGCTATCATTTGACATCAATTTCAATCACTTCGGTAATCAAATTTGGTAATTATAACAATTTAAAAAAAAACAGACTTGACTCTCATTGCACTGACGTGAGGGCAATGGTGGTCACCCTCTGGGCAATCGGAGTCAAAGTAAATTTAGCAGACATCGCAAACATAACCTTCAGCAGAGTCCCACCCAGTACAATCTGCGTGAGCCCATAACCCACATCATTGTTCCTTTCGAAATCGTTGCATACTAGGCATCTGTTTCCAGCATCTTCTGCGTCATCATCCTCATCATCCTGCCAAATATCGTTACTATTTACATCTGATACTGAAGTTTCTTTTAAGTCTTGAAGTATTCGTCGCTTTATCTTTTCATTGCCCTTCTTCTGTACTTTAGTTTTCTTTCTCTGACCTTTCCATTTCCTTTTTTTTTTCTCTTTCTCTTCGCCTGAGTTACCTGACTCTCATTTCCCACAACTACACTACTGAGAAAAACGTTGAAAATGAAAAAACCTATGAAACACTGACGCAATCTAAATTTTACATCACTATTTTGAATGTCTGACTAAACACATGTGAATATTTTAATAGTGTACTGTTAAAAAATCGACACTTACCTTCTATTTTATGGCGACGAAAAATTACATTGGCGGAGCGCAAAAACAAAACCCAGCCATTCCTTCCAAGCGCCATTCAACACAGTGGCGAGGGGCATAGATGGAGGGGGAGACATTACCCTGTTCTCCCCTATTAAGATGTTGTGGGACGAAATAAATCTAATTTTTCCAGGGCAAGAAGGTAGGTATCTCTCTATTTGCTTTATTGTTTAAGCTATCAACACCTTTATTCTAAAAGTGGATGAGTTTCCTTGCTGTAAATTTAAAATATCTTCAACAAAGAAGAAATTTGGTTTAGACACGATCGTGTCACTCTTGATAAAGATTCTAAATACGTCCGATGCAGTCACAGTCGCCGCCGCCACTGCCGGCTCGTGGCATAGCCATGCCGGTCGCAACACGCACACGCATCCGCAAGGCGCACCGTCTAGGGTCGTGGCCAAGACCGGAGGTGGCCCGCACGATGGTTACATGTGGTCTAGTCGCAAAAGCATAGTGAGGCTGAACCTCGCGGCTTCTGCGACCGCTCGGCTCACTATAAGTACGCGGCTTCTACATATCCTTGTGTACGCTGCATCCTTAACGATGTAGTCAGAGGAGGGAGCGCCAAGTATCGCAGTCCTTTATATACTTCTTTCGCCTCCTCACTCCTTATCATTTTTATCATCAATATTATTGTAAAAATGAAGAAAGGATTGCTTAGATGGTCGATCGTAATATGATCGGACGGATTAATTTAATCGGCAGCAAAAATAAGTTTGTATTTCATAGCGTTTCTCAATGACACTCAATGAAAAATAAAGATATTACTGCGGTCACTGATCGTGTAACCGTTAATACTCCATATCTCAAAAACTACATAGATATCTTATATTCAAACCAATTTTCGTTGAGTGCTTTTTAAGTTGGGTGGGTGGACACACAATTTTTGACTTTAGAAGCGCATATTATGTCAGCAAATATTGACTTGAATAAAAAAGTTACTTTGAAACCTCTACTATACAAGTACTTTTTGAAGACCTATTATCTAAAGATACCCACACGCTTATGTGCACTTGATTTTTTGTGAATTTTTAAGTTACATAATGTATAGAGCGCCACTTCTAATTTTAGTTTTTTCAAAAGTTTACTTCATCAATGTGTTGCGGTTAACAAAATACACCTACTTTACAAATGTCGTCGACATAATTCTGCCAATATAATAAGTCATCGAGTAAAATATGGCTGTGACATACGGACAGAGAGGAGGAAATTACAAGGATTCCGTTTTTTGACATTTAGCTACGGAACCTTAAAAAGACTGTAACAGACAGACACCCAGCTAATTTCATGTATTGCATTTTTCCAATTTTGGAATGAAACCAAATGATTAACCATTTTAATTTTAAATGCAGTTTTTAGGGTTCCTTTTTCGATTCGAACCTCTGAAGCTTTAGAATCTATTTACTTATTTTAAAAACTATTTGGGATGAACTAGATCCAAGTTGGTCTCCTTTTTTTAAACCTTTATTTGTTAAGTTTACCTACTTAATTGTTTATGTGCGGATTTGAAACTACGCACATTTTTGTAAGTGTTATTTCGAATCCAATTGAGCCCTTATTTTAAATCGCAATATCAAGCAACCAGCAAGAATCCATACGTTTTTCAAACTTGAGAACTACTACCCATACAGTTATACTGCTTGCAAGTATTAAAATACTTGATGATAAAATACTTGAAAATCGATAAATCGATTTCGTCTATTTACATAGGTACTCGAAGTATTTAATGTTCATAATAAGTTTGGCATCGTGTAGGTATAGGTATTACGTAGTACGTACTAGTACCCACCTGCCTTCTGAAAAGTTATTTTTTCCGTCTGAATTCCAAAGTGCAGTACGGAATCATTCTTGTCTCACTCACGAGTATTGGTTGTGTTTTCTGTTTACTAAAGTATGTTTTTATGTAGAAAGTGTCTACAAGTATAAAAATAAATATTTATAATAAATAATAATATAAAAATAATTATTAAATTACTATAACAGCAAAAATTCGTGTTACTAATGTTAATCTCGTTGAAGAAATATCAATATGGTTTTGAAAGATTTAAGTTGGTCTATCGCTAACAATATTTTGTTTTTCACTAGTAAGTACCTACCTATATTATTAATGATGTTTATTTTTACTTTGTATGTAATACAATTTCATTAATTATATAGCAAACTCAGTTTTATATTTGACAGTGTGTTTATATTTTTATCAAGCTCTAGTTCAAGGTCCAAAGATATTTTAGTCGAGGCCTAGTAGTAGCAAAGTGTAAACTAATATTTTACGATACAAATATACATATACACTCAATTTTAAAATAATATGCCTAATAATGTAAGTTTCCACTTTTTCTGAACAGTCTGCGTTGCCATACCTATATGAAACTTATTCGTTTTACATCGAGAACAATTTTGCCCGGGTTGATTGTATATTAAATAACCTATGTCCATCTGCAATAATGTGCCTTTCAAATGGTGAAAGAATTGTTCAAATAGGTGCAGTGGTTCCGGATATTAATTACCCTCCACATATAAACAAGCTTACAAAATCCGCTCTCTCTTTATAATATTACTAGCACTCCGTTCCGGCTTCACCCGGTTTGAATACATAATATATAGCCTATGTCCTTCAGGCATATTGTACTTTTCAAATAGTGAAAGAATTTTTGGGGCGATGTGCATCAAAAGAAAATTGTCAATTTTTCTCTAATTTTTATGGACATCTCGCGCTTGACCAAAGACTGAATTTATAATGCCAAAATTATTTTCACAAAAAGACTGAATGGTTCCTAATATAGTTCCCCTATATCTCTTACGGATTCGAATTTCCCCATACTGTTCCAGTTAAAAAAGCATTGTAAAACAAAATCGTTATTGCTGTCTGTTTGTGCGTTTAGTTATTCTAAACGACGCTACCGATTTTAATACAGTTTTCACTATCACTTAGATTTTGTTAATAATACATGCGTATTTTATTTTTGTCCTCTAGAGCGGAGCCAAAGATTCTAGTCCCGAGCGTATTTAAAAATTTTAACTTCTTTTTCTCTCTGGGGCGTGGCTATCCTTGTCGTCGTTATCAGCCAGTTAATTGTTTCAAACAACATATTCGTTTGACCTCTTTACTCTTTACTGACCCTTTCCCTCTGTCGCGGGACAGTAAGGAGCAATATTCGTGTTCTTTACTCAAACTCATTTCTGCCTCTGCAAGTTTATTATGTGAAAACACCTATTTAGAAACTCATTTATCGAAGATCCAGTTATCATTGTTTTTCGAATAGATTGAATGAAAGGTAAAATTATTCGTAAAGTATCATAGATAAATAGTTAGGTAGTTTTTTTATTTAGGCGCTTTTAGCACACCCTGGTGTATTTCTCATTTCGTTTATATTTTTACTGAATGTAAATATTTTGATTAACTTATTTACCTTACAGTGTCACGTTTGCGCTAAGAAAAAATATTACTTGGTTTTACATAAACATAACACATCTTCACGCTGTATCCCCAACGGGGTAGTCAGAGAGGACGGGGCACCAACCTTCGTGGTCCTTACATACTTCTTTCGCTTCCTCAAATCTCATCATTCTACTCACACATTTTCACCTAGATATGCGAGTGCTTTTGACATTTCTGTCTGCTAACACTCTAATATTTGGTTAATTATGTTTAAAGGCAGGTTATTATTTCAATAAACAAAAAAACGAAACATTTATGTAATGTTATTATTTAATATGTAATGTTAATGTTATTATTTTTTTAAATTCGATTTGGCACCCCTTTTCATCCCTTTAGGGGCTGATAATTTATAATCTGCTAAATACATGTTTCGTTGTTTATTTGAATGAATTTGTACACAATATGCATTTTTTTTTGTTTCAATAGTATTTGACACCCCTTTTGGGGTTGATTTATCAAAATGTGCTAAATCCGTGTTTCGTTATTTTTTTAATGGATTTTATCTTGATTTAATACAGAAAATGTGTTTTTTATTTTTATAGTACTTAACTAGCATACCCAACTTAATATTTTTAAATTTTTTCATAAAAATTAAACCTGTTTGAGAGATTGATTTTTCAAAATGGGAGTAAATACATGTCCAAGTAATTATTGAATATTATAATATACATACACAAAGTTTTGGGTTCCTAAATGGAGTTTAATTATTTTATTTACAGATTGACACACTTTTTTAACCTTTATAGGGGTTGAACTTCTAAAAACCCTTTCTAACTGGGAGCCTACATCGTATAAGAATCTCATGTGTAATTTGTCTGTCGGCCAGTTTTTCCTTTTATACATATAAGAAAAATAGGTACATTTCATGTGACGTTGTTTTGTTGACGAAAAAAAAT
This sequence comes from Zeuzera pyrina, assembly GCA_907165235.1. NCBI lineage: Eukaryota > Metazoa > Arthropoda > Insecta > Lepidoptera > Cossidae > Zeuzera > Zeuzera pyrina. Next base: position 15,940,387 of record OU015625.1, on the reverse strand, counting down.
GATTTCTTCTCACAATCTAGGTATTTCTTCTACAATTTTCGCTATAGTTTTTGATTAAAAGTACTTAAAGGGCTAACAAAAATATTTCAGATATTTTTTAGTTTAGAATTTACTGGGGGACACGCTTTGTTGAATTTTATATTTCCAAGTATTTCATTGAAATTTTAAAATCAATCAATCTTTGCGGTACTTATATACTTTTATATTTGGCATGTTGAAATTGCAAAAAAAGTAATGTAGTCTTTATAAAATAATGCCTCACATAAAAGTAGCGTTCGCAGAGCTAAAAAGTCCCTTGTGTAAAAAGCGTCGGTGGTATTATTGGTTACTAACTTTATAGATTTATTATGCTATGTATGCAGTGGACAATCTAATGTAACCAATAATTCTACAAATAATTTTCACCAATTTAATTTTATTAGTCCATGGGTCCGTGGATCGAATACATACACTTTATCCAATATTATATTAAAGGAGCAATATTGATATATATATATAGACTTATGAAGATCAAATAGCCAGTGTTAGCAGACGGAAATGTCAAAAGCACTCGCATACCTAGGCGAAAATGTGTGAGGAGAATGATGAGGTTTAAGGACGGGAAAGAGGTATGTAAAGACCTCGACACTTGGCGCTCCCTCCTCACTGACTATCCCGTTGGGGATACAGCGTGAAGATGTGCATATATTTATGTATATACCTAGCTAGAACGATTTCTCGTCCTCTTCAATCCCTACATTGTAAATTTGATCGAAATTGCTAGAGCCGTTTTCGAGAAAGCGATATCAAATATGTATAATATATGTCGGTGGAAATAGTAAAAGGTACTCATTTGACTATAATAAGGCAAATCGCGACTTCCGGTTTGGAAGGGATAACGCGCTAACGGAAGGTCGGGGCCGACGCTGACAGCAGCTGACAGTCTGTTGGACTGTCAGCTGCTACTGACAGACAATGAATAAGAGTTGAAGACAATGGATAAGTGTTGGACTACGGCGGCCGGTGCGATAGCATTTCTCCGACGGATCGTTTGCCATTATTAAATTTAATGTGTAGTTTTAAGTTTGTAAATATTAACATATGTATGTACTTTTCATAATTCATTTATACAACTACAATATAAATGTAAAAGTAAAAGAAAAACAGAACTTCGCACTTACCTGCTTGGGTTGACGTACCAAGATACTGGAAAACTCCTTGAATAATATGAATATTAACAAGACTGACAACAGCATCCTCTGTTTTCCTCAAATACATTCATGGATACAGTCACACGCACAACCAAGGACGCACACTCACGCTCACTCGCACTCACACACACGCACACACACACACAGACACACATACTCAATCACATACACACACTACTGAAATGTTTTGGAATTTTGAAATAGTATAAGGCCGGCACTAAGCTGTAACGCGCATATTATTACAAAATGTATTTATTTACGAATTGTGCGTCACAGGTTTCTACCTAGTGCACAGTTCAAAAACCAATATAATGATACTGATGTGAATTTATATTGAATTATACATTTCTTTCTTTCTTTACAAAAAGTTTTCTGTCGTTATCAAATTAACTTTGTCTTAACATGGTGTTTTATGGGTTCGCTTCTTGTAAGATTAGGCACCTATTTTTCATAGCTGAGTCGCAAGAGCAAGAATTGCCCTGTGTTTTTTCCGACATATATAAATAACAAAAAAGGTTTGACTTCGGCGTGGTAGACCAGGATATATAGGTCTACCACGCTGAAGTGCACGGATTCGAATCCTGCAATGTGGTCAGACCTTTTATGTTTTTTTTAATAGGTAAGTTCAAATAATGTCAAGTTCAATTTGCAATAAGTTAAATACACACTTTAATAATGTACTTTAAAAAGGAAATAAAATGAAAAATAATGATAAAAGCATAAACATCATAGCTTCAGACAGCCTGTCCGTACTACGAAGTGAGGCAAATAACATCAGATAAAATACTAATGTGTGGCTGCTGTTTTGTAACGAAATGGCGACTGATATACACTGATATTTGATAATAATAAATGTGTGTCGTATATACAGCTGAGTCAGGTTATCTGATTTAACTTACCGTTGCTGCTCGGACACGGCGTCTGGCTTTGGAGTTATTTATAGTCTATGGCTAAAAGTCATGGAGAAAAATCTATTATTTATTTTCCTTAACAATAAATTTAATGTTAAATTTCATGGACTTCCTTTATTTTAAGATACTATGTTATTAAAAGAGTAGTATTATACAAGCAATATTTGTATATTTATAATCGCATTCTCGAAACGGTTCTAACGATTTCGATGACATTTACAATATAGAGCTTTAAGGTGTTCAGTAATCGATCTCGCTAGAGTTCGAATCTGAGAAAATTCGTTTTCTCTATGTTTTCACACACTTAAAACTTCTAAACTCACTCTTCCGATTTCACAACAGAGTTGATTTTCTCAGTAGTACAGTGGCTAGAACGTAAATCTACCAAGCTGAAATACGCGGGTTCGAATCCCGCAATGTGGTCAAACTTTTTTTTGTAAGACACTGAGTAAAGTTCGGTTGCCCAGGTACTTTAAATTAATGTGATAATAATTATTCTGAGTTGTCGTCACAGATATCCTGAATACAGTGAAAATAGAAAACTTAGATGTACCGGAGTTAATACAACTTGGAAATACAAGCGACGTGATATTAGACTGCCGATACTCTGCCATTGACGAACGTTTAACTGTGAATTGGTATTTTAATCGAAGCAGCACACCTGTATATTCTTGGAGTCCACACACTGAGCCCATAGTTAGTGGAATTTTAGGAGATAGACTTGATTTAAATTATAAGGCATCGGGTATGTATTATAGTATTGTTTCATTTAAACGCTGTTAACTAATGTACTAATATTGTAACAAATTATTTATTGCACCATTTTTATCTACGGTTGTATCTCTATGGTTGTACCTATACTCGCAGACATTTTTTTCTAAAATGGTGGGTCACGATCGCGCAGCAAAAAAAATGAGTGGAATTAGCATACCGATCTATTAGGTAAGCCAGCGTAACATGTTAAACACGTGCGAACAAACGTTCGTCAACAGAACAACAATAATTAAAAAGAAATCTAATTACAAAGCCTTGTAGATATATTTGCAATGCTTTTTACCACAATGTTAATGTGTACGACATGTTGTCTTTACATTAAAGTTGCCAGGATAAAGAATTTTCATAATATTGCGCGAAATCTATAATATTAATATTGAATATAAACATTATTCATTCAAAGTCCTTATGAAGATATTACTGTACTTAAATGTCGCACAATTTTGTAGAAGAGTTTTGACTGGTATCACATTGTGGAATCGACTAGAAATGTTCTCGTTTATCGATAAAAGCAATTTTATTGAGATTTAATAAAAAAATATGAAATGTTTGAATTAGTTACGCTTGCGCTTATGCTTTAAGCACCAACAATTAGTACTGTTATTAACCGACTTCAAAAAGGAGGTTCTCAATACGTCATTACGTTTTTTTTTGCTCTTTATGCTAATATACCTTAATAAGAATACAGAATTTCCATAAGATTATTAATGCCTCGGATTAGATTCGGTATTCGGATTTGACTTGATTATTCCCCACTTCCATATCCCCCATCTCCGGAACTATTGAATCGAGAATTTTAAAAATTTTGCATTTAAAGGAAAAATCTAAAAGTCTTCACCACTTTATAAAAAATATCGTTGGAAGACTCTCGTTTGATCGATTTTTTGTTACGTGACAAGGGTAAGACACAATAAATCGCCAATATTTAAAAATATCATTACGAATTTATTAAAAAAAGAGCTTGAAGTTATTACTATAACGAAATAATGAACACGTAAATAATATTATTTAATTTATTAACCGAAAATTACAATCTCCGTCTTTTTTTAGCATTCTAGATGAGTAATTGTTTTTACAATTTTTGAATTGCACTGATATGTTCGCTGTTAGCGTTTTCGAATACTACTATAAAACAGAAGTGCACTCAAATATATATTTGAGTGCACATTTGGTTCAGACATTTTTGGAGCGTTGATTGTGTATCTAGTTTTTTATTTGTGATCGAAGTACAGTGAAAATGTAAAAAAAGTCCCATTTGCCCATACGATTGAATAAAATTGCTTTATAAGATCGTTGATATTATGCGTTTTCTGTCGATTTACTTTTGCAATTTAATAAAAACTTGAGATAAAGGGGTTCCAAGCCCACTTCCAACATTTTAAGACTATGAGTACTGCCGCCGCCGCAAATGAATATTTTTTATAAAACGGGGGCCGCAATCAGATTAAAGATTAACAACCGACCCTGATTAACTTTCGGCTTCGCCATTACTTACCATCTGACCAAACTAGGGTCAAATGTAGCTGAGTGAAATGTCGTCAGTTTTCGTAGGTTTTCTAGTTTAAATACTCATTTAAATTACCTGTATAGTTGCCTACTTAAAAGAATTAATTAGAATACTGTTATTCTAGGATGAGGTTTAAACCTTAGGTGGGTATTTATGAGTGCATTATAGGAAAATGGTATAGCTATCTACCTATTAGGCGATGGGCTAACAACCTACATATCTATCAAGCCGCTCAAGCTCAAATATGTAGATATTTGAGCTTGAGCGGCTTGAAAGATGCTACTTATTGCTGAAAAGCGTCGATGAGATTTTATTTCGTTTTGATATTTTGTCCATCCCCCGAAAGGGAAATGACGTGACGTTGTATGGTGAATATTTATTTAAAATACTATGTATTCAAATTACAGACAAAGCTTATGATCAACATCGTGCATTACACATAGTAAAATTGGATCCAGTTTTAAGTGGCGAGTACACATGTAGCGTAATCAGCGACGTTGGAGAAACTCATCAAACTAGAAATATGCTAATTTTTAGTAAGATTATTTACTTGATTTCTGTACAAAACCTCATACAAGCATAAATATTTTGGCTAAGCATTACATTAACTACTGCTTCCCGTTTTGACACTTGATAATAATGGATCGATATTGTTAACTAGTTCTTTGGAGCCAAAACTATGCCTGTATAGCTGATATTTTTGGTATTAATTAAATTCCAAAAACGAAGATTCACTTTATGAAATCTTTTATACCACTTCGACTTAAAAACGACTTCTTTAGTTGGCAGTTAGGTTAGAAGACTTTAGCTTAGGTTAGGTTTTATTGGCCTCGGGATGGTGCGCGCGGTGTTCCCGCGTGCCTCCGAGGAGAGCGGGCAGGTCAAACTGGCCGCACACGGAGGAGGGCCCGGCTTAGGCTGGGCATGGCCGTCGGGACCGCGGAAGAGTTCAAACGCGCAGCCGTTGCCCCGGCATTTTGGCCCCGTGGAGGAACACCGTCAGGTTTTAGTGGGTAGACTCGGCCTAGCACTCTAATGTCGAGGAGTCCCACATACCCCCCTGCCACCCCCCTAGGCGGGACGGGATGCGTAACGCATTTCCTGACTAAAAAAAAAAAGGTTAGGTTTTATTAGTTATTCCTTCACTGACATTCCACAGATATAAAAACTACATATAGCTCATTAGCACGTAAGCAGTAGTAATTGCATGGTGCTTCCAACATTTTTTTATACCGTGAAAAGTCAAACGAACAAACAGTTCATCGTTCATCTAATGACAAATGGACTGAGACCCATGGACATTTACTACAATATCAAGGCAAGAAACCACTTCAGATTGTAAATGGGTTGGCAACCCTGAGGACCAAGATGTGCCGCGTGCCTTTTACACCAGAAATTTTACCGGCTGTTTTACTCTCCATATAGGAACACAATTGCTCAAACATTGCTATTTGGCGGCAGGAGTAGCGAATAAGATAGTGGTAGTCCGTGGCGGTAGCGAAGGGGATAAACCCAGAGTAAGGTCACAGAATACATGCATAACTGTAGGATGTCTTCATAAAAAGCTAGCGTACGTGGTTTTTGTATGTGCGCGCGCTAAAACGCATGCGCCGTTGGCACGCACACAACGGCGATATTTTGGGCAACTAAGGGTGAATATTGTAGCGCCAGTCGAGGTCACACGCGCACGCAGCGTTTCCGTTTGTCTTTAATTCGTTCGACACATCGTCATAAATACAAAAATTTGTAAATCGCATAAACGAATGTATTGTAATGTCCTTGAATGCCTAAATAATTTTAGTCATTTGAATCCATAGTTTTATTCTTTAACACAGGTGTAAGAAATTTTTAACAAACATGAAAAACTTATCCGTGTGCATTTTTTTATTTATTGTTGTGTATTATTAGAAATGCTCTCCGCATCTCACAATTAACGCAACGGCCCATGCGTATACGTAGTCGGCCTTCTTTTGTATAACATATTCTTTGACAAGATGACCGCCCGCAAAATTATTCTCATTGCTCCCTATTTGTCTAGTCTAGCGTATTAGAATTATAGCACCTAATGAAGTACATACCTAACTATGGAATATGACTACTATACCAATGAAGTGGGGACCTACAACGATTGAGAGTGGCTCGACAGTAGTGACCTAAGTCGTGTAGGGTATAGAACTTGTGCTGATATCAGTATTTTAACCGAATTATTATTATTTGATCTAGTAACTGAAGTAATAAATAATTCCGTCCAACAACAGTGATCTAGACAGGATTTAATTTAAAAAATGGTAGGTACTAAGATAACCGTAGTGCGTCATTAATAGTTTATGTTTCTTATAGGTGCAGAGCGAGAATTTCTTTTGGAATGGCATTATTTTGATCACAATCTAATAAACATAAGGTGTCTCGCCCGAGGCCTTTATCCTAAACCTGATTTGGTTCTAGAATATAATCGGTGAGTACGTACAAAATTATTGGCATTATATTAAAACACGTTATTAGGCTAGGCGTTATTATATAATAACGCCTAGTTTACTCAAGAAATGAACTCATTATAGTTACATTAGGACTTTTAGGTAAAAAATTTAGGTACATTGATTTAGGTAAAACAATTAATGGACCACACGTGTGCAAACACGAGCATCCCGCTCCCTGCCTCATGTGCCTTCTCCCTTACTCGCGTTTATAATATGTAAGTATTGACGTATCGAATCATAGACCATAGCATAAACAGTAGACGTGTCGTAACGTCGTAGACGTCGTAACTCAGAAACTCATCGCGTGCGCTCACAGATCAGTAAGCATGCGCTCCACCTCTACTCAATACCGGAATTTAAATTACAGTACCAACAACATACAAAACTATTAGTTTTCGGACTTCGGTGCAGAATAATGTGTTGAATTTATGCCAATGATTTTAAATTCATCATGTAGGTAGGACATGCAAAGGTAAAACGAACTTTTATTACATTTATTTGTATCCCAATCCTAGAAAAAGAAGTTGGCACTAAATACATCTTTGTAGGTATAGTATGGGTTATTGTGGTTATGTACTTTATAAAACATTTGTTAATTTAACTCCAAAAAATATTTTCATATTAAATAATAAATGTTTTGATTTGTTTTATTTTTAATATTCGGAAGTTTAAAGAGAATTTAAAAAAAACTTCTAACTCAAAAAAGCAAGCCGAAAACTGCTCCTCAAGGTTAAAATATAAAATAGAATCAATAAAATATGAAAAACTCTTCAATCACCAAGAAATACTACTCCATTTAATCATCCAAACATGTTGGGCATTTCCCAATCCGAATTCATGCGGGAATTCCGATTGGATCCAACCGTTCTCAATATCCTTTATCATGAATCGGATACTGTTGAGATTAATATACTTACCGTCTCATATAACTTTGTGTAATAAGTTTGATAACCACGTCAGTAAGATAAGGTACTCATTGTACGTATAAATATTCAGCGTAGTTATACCGCGACAAACGCTACGTGTGTGGCGCAATGAGGGCGTACTATACGACAGCGAATGTGTCGCACAGCTGTCGGTCGTCGAGCTCGCAGAGAGCCGGAACGCTATCACGTGCAGACTGCGACTGCCGCATTCCGGATACTCCGCTTTTAAAGAGCAGGCCATAGATGTTGGTAAGTGTATACAATAAAGGAAATAAAATAAAAAAAACACAAGGTGTCTATAGTAGGTACATAAGAAATATTATCATAGGTATTAGTAGGGGAGTCCAATAGAGGTTTTGGGATTTACGCAAGCGCGGCAGATTAACATGTGGGGGATACCTTGTACCCTGTTGGGTACCTCTATCATTTCTACTCTATATAAGTCCGCGCGTGTAGGGCAGCCCATCAGAATAGTAAAAAAAATCGAGTTGGAAATACTCGAGCGCGTCAGATTAAGGTATGATGGGTTAATTACATGCTGAAAAGTGTGCATTTCAATAATCTGACGATTTGAGCGTGACGTAAGGGATAGGTAGGGTCACAAATTTGCAAAAAAAAACGTCATCTCGACATTCTCGAGCGCAATTTTTTTGAGTCTGTAGACGCTCCCTCCACCGGTGAAAGGGTATACATTATTTAACCTTTTTTTCTTTCTACCATCTAATCTTCAAAATCCAATAGGTCCCCACAACGCTCGAATAAATCCCCATTTAGCATCGTGGACTCCCCTAATAAGTATATAGGTGAGAAGAGGGGACTTTGAAATCTTTGACATCCATTTAAGTTAAGAGCATGTAGTTAGGGATAAACAATAACATTAACTTAGGATTCCCGAGCAGTCTCAGACAAAACAGAAATAACAATAAAATGATAATTTTAAAGTCCGAGATTGACATTATTTAATTTTCTATTTCTCATATCCGGCTTGGGATTACCTATTTACGTCTTTGTGCCAAACAGCTTAGTAGGCGTAAAGATGACGCACTAAATCGCTTGTGACATACGGATACATATCATGGCCTATGGCACTCTAATAAAGTCAAATACCTATTTACGTCTTTGTGCCAAACAGCTTAGTAGGCGTAAAGATGACGCACTAAATCGCTTGTGACATACGGATACATATCATGGCCTATGGCACTCTAATAAAGTCAAATACACTGAAACTCTGAACTTGCCTGTCAATGTGAAAAGACAATTCAAATCCTTTTCCACGACCACTATTACTCTCAAGTTGCGTGATATAATATCACTCGGGAACACATCGCATGTCGCCACTACTAAAATATGGATTGCACTGCCTACATAGGTAGATTAATGGATCTAATTGATACAATTATTTCAAATTTATCTGCACAATGAAATGAAAAACTATTTTTAATGCTTTTACAGGAAAATACGCAGATGCTACAGAATTTCAAAACAAAAGTACCTATTGTAAGTATCTACTTTTTAAATAAAGTAAATAATATATACATAATTTACTAAATACAAAATATACATAATACAATACAAATTAAATATAATATAATAAACTCAGACATTCACACAGCGCCATCTAGTCCCAAAGTAAGCAGCACAGCGCTTGTGTTATGGGTACTAGACAACTGATACACTACTTATATGCTTTTCTTTTGTAAATAAATACATATTATACATAAACACCCAGACTCGGGGCGGGAATCGAACCCGCAACCCCCGTTTACTTTCCAACGCTCTTAGCCGTTGCGCCACGGAGGTATATAATGTATGTATGTTCCTTATGGACTCCGAAACGGCTGGACCGATTTCGATGAGATTTTCAGGGAATCTTCAGATTGGCCTAGTGGGTGATCCTGTAAAGTTTGGTAGCGATCGGATCAGTAGATTTTTTTTTTGTTTTTTACGCCCAGTGAAACTAACGTCCAGTGAAACAGGCCGGCCAGTGAAACAGCTCACTGTGTAGCTGGAGATCCTGTGTAGTGACCTTATGTACAAAATGTAATATATAGTTATTTGAACTGAAATATTTATTTTCTGTTCGAATATAAAATGGTTACATAAGTATTTATTGTTTGTTAAGATAAAAATGCATTGTGTGCGTGATATAAATAAATAATAAATAAATAAAAACAACTACAGTACTACCACAACAAAAATTACGATAACAACAACAGTAGCTCTTTTTGTTGGTTTCAAGAGATCTATAGTTTGATTGAGTACATCAATTAAATAATACTGAAATGTCTCATTTTTTCCCTACCATTATCTACTGTAAACTTGGTGAGATTCAGAATAATGTACTTAGTTATATCTTCTCATGCAAATCAAAATTAGTAATTAACATTTCGACTTATAATACCTACCTCTGAGCTGGTAGGTATTTTATTTTATGTATATGTATACTACAAAATATCTGATTACTTAGACGATAAACATTGTTGGGACCACAGTGCCTCAACTTCTGTGCAGCTTAAATCAGGAAAATCGGGACCAATAATATAATATATGTACATTGTGGTAGATATTGACGTCAAAAAGAGATTGTATAAGATCCGATTTTGAATAAATTATTTGATTTGATTTGATATAAGATAATACAATAACTACTTACTTTTATTTTCAGTTGATGATGGAAGCAACAATAGGAGTTCAAGATTCACTTTATCAAGGGCTTACATATTGCTTTATTTGTTTTTATTACTCCTAATGTTATGCAATATATTAAAAAACTGTTAAGTAGATAAATTTTATTTTAAAATATAAATTGCAAAAAAATATATGTAAGACTTTTATTCACATTGCATTTTGAATCATTCTAAAAGGACTAGAAAGTTCTCACATTTTATTCCTATCGACTGTACAAAATATCATAATTACTTACTGTAGTGCAATTATAAATAGTTTCTTCATCTATAAAATAAATAATACTTACAATTATGACCACATAATAAACATCACGTAGACAGATTAGAATCTACATCAATATCACTGTTTCATAAAAGTGTTAACAGGTGTATCGGAATTGCTACAGTTAAAAGAAGAGTCCAAGAGATGTCTAGCTGACTGGTACCATCCGCTGTAATACATAAAATAAAAATATGCTTTGGTTATGTTCTTTGAAATATATACTTAACACTATAAGTATATAATATTAATAACCCTATTTATTACTTATAAGTGTTTTTTAAATTGTAAGGTATACTGTATAAGGTAGATACATAAATATAAAGTACAAAAACAATTTGTTAATCAATTATAGCTAAAGTTCGAAGTTCAAGTACTTAGTTTATTTTGGGGTTAGCACTCATTAATAAGCGTCGTATTACTGTATGCACTAATTCTAAATATGTATCTACATAAGTTCAGTATAAGCATAATACATTAAGATATAAATGATAAATATTTCATATTAGTAATACATATATTAGTCCACTTCAATTATTTCATACAGTCTACATATATTACGTATAATATGTTAAATTGAAAAGCATTAGGTATTTACGACGAGAAGAATGCCTACATTTTTACGATTTTTGTCATCATCAGATTGTTAATCAATATCTATTAAATTAATTGCTCCCATGTAAGCACTTCAGGGTATTATTGGCTTGGTTTGAATTCTACACCGGCTGAAAGTTCTAGAACTCTGGAATGGATTTTAGGTTGAAATATTTTGCTGCCATACAGGACGGTTTAGGTTTCGTTTTTAATGGTTCGTTAAATTTCAATATAAATAGGTACGTATATTTAGTTAAAAATTCTACACAAGCGGTATGAATAAATTTAAGAAAGTTTTATATATATTATAAATTTATAATGTACATAACCAGTTTTAATTTTAAAGGCTATTCATTTCGTAAAACTTGAATTTTGGTTATAAATTTTAAGTGTGTAACAGTAAGTATAATACAATTGATACAATAATATCAATTGTATTTATAATGTTCTTGTAAATTACTTTTTTTTATAAAGACGATATTGAAGCTAAAATCGCGTTGGATATGGATATTCATTCAAAACATGACCAGTACATCTACTCGACTCGTGGACTATATTCACTAGTGACTACAGCAAATTAATTTGTATGATTTTAAATAGGTATAAATTTAAAACAACTTTATTTGTAACATTTAATATTATTAAAACCTATATTACCCTACAATAAATTTCATTAAAAATAATATATATCAATATTTTGAAAAAATAGAATGACGCAATAAAATAATTACATATACAGCTATAAAAAAAATTAAATAATAAAAAAGCGCACATATGTGTACTTATATAGGTTCCCATGTAAGAAGTCTTCAGCGCGAATAAAAATTAAAACTGGCCATTATATTAAAAATAAACTCTTGTTAAAAACTAACATCACTGAAATTATATTTTGACCTTTTTTATATAGTCTGTGAGATTTAATAGGTCGGATTTGACGTTTCTTAATTTTCATGCCGCTATAACTTTGTATCGACGTTCCTGATACCTAATACAAATTCAATTACGTATATATTGAATAAAAAAACGTTATTTATTTTGCCCACGACTGATCATTACACAAAACTACTAACTTTGATTTCTTTTAGTTAAAAACACAGATATTTCCTTATATGTCTTCAAAAGAATGTTCTAAATGGACGTTGTTACAATGTTATATCACGAGGCGTATTGCTCTAGTACTGCTACCATTTGCAATCGTTTCGTTACTAGAAGAAATCGATAATCGATTGAAATGTCGTAATAATCGAATAATTTAAAATTAAGATATCCTTATATTTTTTAAATAATTTTAGTTCTGTATTCTTTTTTTGATGACTTTACTGACAGAACCATGTAATCAAATATCAAAGGATGACTGGGCTAAGGTGGTGGAGAAAACAAAAAAAATAATAAAGGAAGACTTTGAAAGAGACATCAGAATAGATAATTTAATTGAAAATGAATTAATCAAATAGTGGGCGACGAAAATAGCTCTACGGACATGGATCCAAACTCAGAAAATGATTTAATATTGATTTTTTACTAATATTTTTTATTACAGTCTGCCTTTATTTACTACTAATACGTAGTGTGCTTATTATAGTCTTAAATAATGAAGTTTTTTATATATTAGTCCCAAAAAATAAATATATCCAATTAAGTTTATTCATATACTTAAATATGTTTTACTGTAACAAATACCATATCTCAACAAACGTACTATGTAGATAACAAACTAATAATCATAAGTGAAATATTATGATGTTATTATGAACATCAAACAATGATATCGATTTTCGTTCGAATCGAAAAATAATCGAGACATATTTGTTTGATCCCATAACTAGTCGCAGCCATGTGACAGATGTCAAATCGGACCTATTAAATCTCATGGACTATAATACGCCAAAAGAATTACATGTATGTATATAACATAAACTTAGTACATACTGGCGATATTAAGTTTATGGTATGTAACGTTTTCCAATATAATTACTGCTGTTTTCCTGTCTATGATATTTGGCTATGGTTTACGGAAACCAAAAACCAAAAAAAAATGTGTTTTACGCTAGTATTTTTAAAGTTTAAAATAGATAATGATTAAAAGCGGTAAATTAATTTCGAAAACTATTAATGGTAAACATGATAAGTTGTAATTTGAGTCAGATACCTACTAATTCTGTTGCTCGTTTACATATTTCCTTTCGATATATGTATAACCTAAGTACTTATATCAATTTGCTGCGGTCGTTAGTGACTGTAGTGCTCGAAACTTATAGTAGAGGTACTTTGTATAGTCTGTTGTAGCAGTAATGTCAACTTACAGATATTTTCTACAGATTTGTTCCATGCATCGGTCGCGGCCGCGTCCTCAGTAGTCTCCGTCGTAGTCGACGCGTCGTCGCCTGACGCGCCCAAACCAAGATATGTTAGTGCACAATGCGTAATGCAATAAACAACATGTTTGTTAGCTGTTTTATTAGTATGTTCTTTGAACGATATCAAGCTCTAGCACGCAAATCACCTAGTCCCAGGCTGAAGCAGTTTACCTACATTGTAGGTTTTGATTTTTGAATAGTTTTAGTCATTAAAAAATATCATGTTTATACACGTGTTACACATACATTCATCAAAACCGACATCCATGAGATAACGCGGGACCTCGCGGCATGGCCGCCGCGCCAGCGTAGAAACGCACGCTTTTTACTTAACTTAGTATATAGAATAGTACATCAAAACAATAATCGGCACGGTTATTACATAACTTGCATGCGACAGCCAATATCACGCGATATCTGCTGGCAAAACGAGAATTTGTGTAATGTAATTTGTATAGTGGCGCTAAATCTACCGCGAAAAGTGCATTTTACGGTCATAGAATAATAGATCGTCATACATGATACCTAATTTATTATTACAATTAATAACCGGTTGCGCAGTGATCGCGTGGCTGTCACTATCTGCAAATTTTTAGGTAATAACCCGCCGAACGGTTTTACGTTTAGATCGCGTAAGCGGATAGACACGAGTCTAGGTCGTCCTAAAGTGCGTGCGTCTAAAGTGCGTGTGTATAGGACACATGCACTTTAGACAATTTTGCCTTTACGCTTCGATTACATAAGCGGGTAGACGCGAGCGCTTTTGATAACATTTTGTCTGCACGCTTCTATCGCGTAAGTGGATACCTACACACAATCACTTAATTAATCTTTCATTTAATTGTTAATTAAACGGCATGCGCAACCTCAAACACAAGTTTTTATTTAAAAAACCCTATCTGTCGGCTGCTCATCATAATTCATATCATTGTCGTGATTATTTATTTATGTATTTAGTACAATAACAGTTTACGAAAACAAACAACTTATTCTAAAAACTTAAACGATTATGCGAGCTTGCATACTAATTACGGCTGTATTCGATTTTCAAATTAACTTTCTCTCACTTGTGGCTGTGTAACTTTATATTATAGTAAATAAAAATATCAGCATTTTAATTAAAACGGTAGCAAAAATAAAATTTTATTTCATAGGGTTTCAAAAACAAAATTATTTCTGCGATCGCTGAACGCGTAATCGAAAATACCCCATATATCAAAAACTACACGTCTACACAAACTAAATTTCGTTGAAAGTGCTTTTGAAGTTCTACTATTTTAATTTTTTCAGATTTTCCACCCCATAGTTGAAAAGCAATTTAGAAGGGGGTGACACTTTTTACGACTTGTTTGAATTTTTTTATTTGCTAACAATAATGCTTGTTATCTAGTTTTAAACATTTTCTTTTTTTTGAAGTTCAATACGACCCATAATACATACACAAATACCTACATATTATATTATGTACATCAGAAAGTAAGTATAAAATACTATACTTTCCTATTGTGTCTCATGCTCGACCTACGAGTAACAGTAAAAGTTGTAATTCATTTCTTGGTTCACAATGGGTTAACAAATAAAAAAACGAAGAACAAAAGATCAAAGGCCAGGCAAGAGGAAGACATTCATTTTAGACACAGAATCAGTTTTAGAAATAAGTTATTATCATAAACTTAGTAAATATACTGGCCTATAAACGTACAAAAAGTCCGAGTGAGAATGTAGTTCTTTTATGAGAGTAGTACAAGTAGGAAAGGGATAGCTAACGAGACGTTATTGTAACCAGTTTTGAATGACAGGTCGTCACAAATCGTCACGCTGTGGAGAACGCTGTTGACTTAAAGTTTTGTGTTACTCCTGTTTTATTTTAAAGAAGTACTGTATTTTTCAATAATGGTTACGTGTTCTGTATGTGACTGTGATATTATATTACATTAATGTTTTTAAACTATCACGTCTTGTACACATCTTACAATATTTACTAACGGGTCTATGTCGCGGTTATACTTTAGGGCTAATTACCTATTTTATCCCGACGTTTCGACCGGATTGCACCGATCGTGGTCACGGGCAGACTGCTGAGGATGAATGACGTCCTCGTAGCGTGCGGTTTTTTGCAACTACCCACACTCATTCAATGCATTTCTTAATTTTTGTTATTGTCACTGTCGGTACTTCATACACTACACTAACGACATCTACACACTGGCGACGTCCGGTTTTCCGGCTCCGGACACACTCACTGATGACAGGATTCCATGATGTTGATAAGCGGTATCCATCTTCCCGGTTGAAATTATGGTATTTCTTGATTTCAACCGCCTCTCGTGCTATTCTGGAATAATAGTGTCGATCGGTGGAAAGGACCTGTGGCTGATGCAATTCAATCCAGTGGCTGAGCTATTTGTCTGTCGTTTTCTGACAGCTGTGATATGTTCTTTGACTCTTTCTGCTATTGTTCTATTCGTCTGTCCGATGTAGGAACTACCACAGCTGCAATCCACCTTGTGGACACCAGGTGTCTGGAAGGGAATGACACCCTTCGGAGTACGCAGGTGCTTTGCCATTTTAGAGTGCGGACTATACACAGTCTTAATGGAGTATTTCTTTAATGCTGTTACAACTTTATCCGTTACTCCTTTTATATACGGCAAAAATGCTGGCACTGTGCCGACCTCGGGGCGACGCTCCCTTCTCCGCGGACGTTGTATGTTTCCTCTATATCCGTTTTGCTTTAATACCCCTGAACATGTATGAATTCACTATCTAAATGTTCAGGGTCACATAGGTCGTACGCGCTGTTCACCAGTGAAGCTGCCACGGATTGAAGATGTCGCGGATGGTGATGCGAATTAGCATGCAGATACCTGTCAGTGTGCGTGGGTTTTCTGTATACTGTGTGAGCCAAGGTACCATTATCTTTCACCGTTATTTTCACATCAAGAAAGGGCAACGATCTGTCTATCTCCATTTCAAATGTGAACCTGATGTTAGGGTGTATGGATTTCAAGTGGCTAGCTAATTGTTCCACCTCCTGTCTGCCTCCGCTCATAATACAGAAGACGTCATTTACGTACCTCTTTCACAATTTCACGTGTGACAATTGTGGTTTTATCATTTCTTCGAAGTGTTCCATCCAAATATTGGCCATTACCGGTGCTACTGGACTACCCATGGCCACTCCGTCGATCTGGAGGTCTGATCTGTAATATTGTCCATGGTCTATGAAAAAATTACCTTCTAGATAGTTCTTCAGTAAAACAATGTACTTGTCGGACAGACCATTTTCCCTTAGTTTCCTCTCGATGACATCAAGACAATCCTGAATAGGAACATTGGTGAATAGTGACTCAACATCAAAACTCACCATTACTTCATCCCGTTCCATTTTCACGTTCCTGATGATGTCTACAGAATGGCGAGAATCCTTCACGAACGATGCAGTTTCACTCATCAATGGTTCCAGTACCGTGGAAATGTGCTTCGCCAGATCGTAAGTGGAAGAATCGATTTGACTCACAATTGCACGGAGTGGTACGTCGTTCTTATGGACTTTTGGCAAACCATATATCTTCGGTGGTTGAAAGCTCTTAGGTCTAAAGAGGCGTTCAAACGCCTCTTTAAACGCAAAAAACCGCACGCTACGAAGACGTCATTCATCCTCATCGGTCTGCCCGTGACCACGATCGGTGCAATCCGGTCGAAACGTCGGGATAAAATAGGTATTTAGCCTTAAAGTATAAACGCGACATAGACCCGTTAGTAAATATTCTAATATTATATTACATAATATCGCTATAATCAAGGGAATAATTCATTTCATAGGCGACATTGACAAATTAAAAAAAACGACACGCGTCAACGAGCTCTATGTTCGTCTATACGTCAGTATATATACTAAGTTTATGGTTATTATACAATCAAATTAAACGAACAACAAGCTATGTTATGTTGCTTACGTATAAATAAAGATTAGAACTCTTTTCTAATTTAATACTGTCATGCAGATAGAAGCGACGAAAAAGGTTTATCTATATAAAACTAATATTATAATTTTATTCGACAAAACTAAAAAAAAACCTTCTATACGGCAGTGACGACTGCAATAATTAAAAAAGAAATCTAAAGAATTTACAGATTTCCATAGTTGTGATGTTAACGAAGAACAGTTAAATGAAGAAACATCGGATGTTCGAATGCTAATACCCATAAGAAGTAATGTAACCATAATGAGATCTGAAGTTTCTTGAAATCATTGTTCAGTATATGCTTTTTTGCAAATCAATTCCTGGTCGAGCATCTGGCAAAGGACTTCTTAACGTATTCATTGAAGCAACACAAAACGAAAACTTGGACTGGAATAAAAGCATTGCGGTGTGTACTGGTGGCGCGAAAGCAATAACGGGGAAGAACAGTGGCGTGATAGTGAAATTAAAAGACATTATGACAAGACATTTCAGAAAAAGTCAATGCCTTTATCAAGAAGTTTAGTATTTGGATTATACACCTTGAAAAACGAAATTTTGATGCATTTACTGCAACTTCTGATTATATTAACAAAAATGCGAATTTAGAAAATTCAGTTATTGACCGCCTGTTGCAGAGCATGAAAACGCAAATTAGGTGAATTAAGGATTCAGTTACTAGAAAATTTTTCAGACGGCAACAATGATTTCTCGAAAAGATGGGTTCTCAATCCTTTTGATGAAAATATTGTTGCAGCTGCCAAGTTACGTAATGAGACTCACAATCAACTCATTGGACTAACGGTTGATAAAACTTTACTACTGGAATTTTTATCTCAAGCTTTAGATAAATTTTGGCTTGCACGACGCCGTGAGTACGGAAGCTTAGTAATGGAAACTTTGAAAACATTGATACCCTTTGCTACTTCTTACCTGTGAGAAAAAGGTTTCTAGTCTATGGTGGCTTTGAAAACTAAATACAGAAATCGTCTGTTACCACCACTGTTTCCACTCGAAAATAATTTACTTATGAGTGTTTAAAAAGATGATCCACGAATAGAAATACTTTTAAGTGAGAAACAAAGCCAACCATTGTATTAATTAATGTTCATGATTAATCATTTTAATTAAACAAAGTTATAAGTTTATTTTTTTAATGTTGTTATTACATGGTAATATTGAATTTTATAACACTACACTAAAATTCATTCCTGTAATTAACGAATCTTTTGTATACAGGTCTTATTTTTTTTAACAGACTATGACCCTCTTTAATAATAAATGCGACCTCTCCAAGGGTCGCGACCCCCAGTTTACGACCCGCGTTTGAGAAACTAGGCTCTATAGTCAAAGTCCAGCACTTTCCACCTGTGATTATTCACTTTAAATAATGAAAGCTCCACCATATTGCTGCTATATTTCGCTTGAACACTAAAATTAAAGAGACTCAATATTATGGTTACGTAGCTAAATGGCATTAAACGAAAGTCTTATAATTTCGTCATGCCCACCTTTTTGTCTGTATGTTATAGTCATTTCACTCAGAGAAATGTTATTCTATGAAATTTATAGAATCAACTGAAAATGTTTGGGAACCTGTTATAAACTACAATACAACGGGGTATTAAAATTTTGGAAAAATGAAATTAGGGTTGGCACTTCATATATGTAACTGAGGGATGAAAAAAATTCCTGAGCACATAGGTGTGTGAGATGTCTTTAGATAGGTCTTCAGAAACGGTATAAGTAGAGGTTTCAAAGTGACTATTTTATTTTAGTTACTGATATATCCACTTCTAACGTTGCAAAACGTGCCCATTTAACTTACTTTTTAATTATGTGGTGGATAATTATGACAAAATGAAGATAGTAGAACTTCGAAAGCATTTTCAACGAATACTAGTTTGAGTAAAATATGTTGTGCAGTTTTTGAGATATGGAGTATTTTCGGATACACGTTCAGCGACCGCAGAAATAACTTTGTTTTCAGTGTCAATGAGAAACTATGAAATATAAACTTATTTTTGCTGCCCGTTAAATTAATATTGTGCGTCGAGACTTCGGAACCCTTTACTATATGTGGTCCGACAGGCACTTGGCCGGTTTTTTAATATTATGTCCATTAATAATGTTTTAATAATAACTAGGGGTCTCTAAGTATTACGAGTTATCTAAAAATTTACTTCAATTTTGATAGAAAAGTTACTTTAATTGTAGAATGGATAAAAAATAGTTACAACGAATAAATAGACTATAGTTTATGAGCTGAGAAAGGGAGCAGTTGTTTTAAATACTGGCGCCCTTCGATTATTTGTTATGATCGGTTTATAAACAGAATAGGCGGAATATAGTTTCTCCAAACAAAAATCAAATCAAAGTGCCAGACTGACTAGAGGGTCTCTAGTTTCTAGACAGTACTAAGTAGTGCATTGAGTGCTAGCTATAAAAAACACAGAAACAAAGTATTTTACTTCTTTTAGTGGCGTTTGCGCAGTGACAGATCTGCCTTCCAAGCCGGGCTGCTGGGTTCGATCTCCGGTCAGGTCAATTTAGAAAAAACATTTTTTTCTAAATTGGCTTAACCTATGGATGTTACCTAGTTAGTGGTGTGGCACCCATAGTACAAGCCTAGAGTTTAGTTTGAGGTCACATAATTAATGTAATTGATAACGTAATTAAAAATGTAATGTAACTGAAAAAATTGTTAAAAAATATATTATAAAAATGTATAGTCTTAGAAAGCATTCTAGTTGTAAACAGTGTCAGCTTTATTAAGAAAAAATATAGTGTAGTTTGTTCGTAAAATCGTACTTCCGGTCGATTTTTTGGCGAGTTTAAATTTTTCTCTTATTGTTACTTACAGATTTGGGGAAGTGAAAGAAGTATGTAAAGACCGCGACGCTTGGCGCTCCGTCCTCCCTGAATACCCCGTTATACAGCGTGAAGAAATGTATATAATGTTAATAACTAACGGTAATAAATAATAACTAATAACTTATAGTTACTACATTTTGTTAGACAGAGAAGTCCTAATATCGACATCTATCTCGACTTCAGTAAGTGTAGTCGTTTATTGAACGTGACCGTCGCTGTACATTTCCAATCTCGACAAACTATTCAAATTTAAATCAGTGAGTTTTAGTCAAATAGTATTATTTGTTGACAGTGCTCCTAACTGACTACATTGAAAGAAGATTATGATTTATTTAATTTTAAAATGTTTTTACAAAACCAAAAAAAAATTGAAGCGTATTTCAACGCCAAACCATTTTGTGGTTTTTATTTGTAAGATGATAATATCTTATTTCTATATTAAAACTATTAAGACCATTTTTCATTTTTATTACCTTTGTCAACAGCTTAATTTCAATAACGATGTCATTACTCTTTAAATTAATTATATTACATTAATTAAGTACTCTATAAGTTATCTCGCGTACTAGACGGCCACAACTATGAAAAATAGTTGCGATCGTGTCGATAAAATTCGCGGCTTCGCCTGAATTATATATTCCCAAGGGGGGTGATACCGCCCCCCGTGGGCGCTGGAGCCTTCCAAGAAGGCGGTAGCGGATCTAGAGGCAAATGGGGGGCGATGAGGCAGTCAAGAGGGGTGGTCAAATAAATATTATATTATAATTACTTAAATATTTTTTATTTTTCACTGATTCTGTTCATTTTTGAAATTTTAATAAACAATTTATTGTACATTTGGTTCTCGTTTTATTAATTTCTGATTTATGATTTTTAGTAGAAAATAAACAAGTAAATTAGGTACTTACAGATAATATGCTACAATATTTTAATATTTCATAAAATTATCTATTACAATTATTATAATACCTATATAAAATAAATATTATAAATACATAAAATTAACTATTATGGACTAGAGACTAGGGGAGCGTTGAAATTTTTTTTCTCTTCTAAAGGGGGCGATGGTCCTAAAAAGATTGCTAATCTATGGTATAAAGAATAAATTGATACACTATTAAGTCGTACTGCCACCGCTTGGCAGCGTGTGTAGTGTTGGGCTGCAATGTGCAGACACTCGCTTCAAACACTAGTGTAATGTAGAGTTAATTGCAAGTTGTTAGTGTTTGTTTGACCGCACGATCAAACAAACAAGCAAAATTATTGCGGTCAATACCTATGATACTCTCCGTGTTGAGTGGTTATTGCTAATATGTGGTCATAACGGTCTAGCGGACGTGTTCAGTAATTATGTGAAACTATAAACAAAATATGTTAAATGTACATACCTGTAGGATCATAAACTTTCTCATCAAAAAATTTGGGATGTGAGACATTAAAGTTTTTGAATAACAACTCGCACCGGACGTTATTTCCTTCCGCTTCGTCTTTGCCGACGGTGGCGTTAGCAAAAATATTGTAATATCCGTCATCAAGTTCGTCCACTAGTTCCGACATACTAATAACTTTTCTGAAAAAATGAGAATATTACTATTATTTATGATTAAAACAAAATTAAATAGTGAACAAAAACAACAAACAAAAAGCTTAAATTGTCACCATACTAATGGTTCAAGTTAAGTAATTTATAACGACGTAAGTATTAATTTATTTCGTAACTAATGGCCCGTCCCGATTTCGTCCGGGTTGCGGGTTCAATACATAATGCATAGCCCATGTCCTTCTGGAATAATGCAGCTTTCAAACAGTGTAAGAAATTTTTAAGTAGGTGCAGTGGCTCCGGAGATTAGCCTCCACATAGAAACAAACAGAAAATCCGTTCTCTTTCTTTATAACATTAGTACAGAATTGTACTATGTTATTGTACATTAAAATTCTGTGTAAGTGAAAAGAATGGAGACTGTCTAAAGAAACATGTGCAGCTGAAGTTTTCGTACTCTTCCGAGAAGTCCTCTTAAATTCAGTAAAACCTACTATCACTTTACCGAAGGGAGTATTAGGGACTTACAGAAAGAATGAATCTTATATATTAGACATGTGCTTTATGTGTTCGAATGACAATAACAGTACAGCGACGTGATTATAACAGTACAGTGTTTTTATATTGATGTTTAATATATTATAAAGTGCAATTTAAATCTGAACAATGAACACGGAAGACATGGCTGTATGGACATAGTTCCCTTTGCCTCTCAAGAATTGGGGGATAATATTAAAAAAAAATATATAGAAATCTTTAGCACGCGAATTTTTGGCGGGATTTTATGGAGACATATACTTATGGAGACAATATAATTGTCGCTAGAAACTCCAAGAAACATTAAGATGTATTACGTCGACATTTTAATGAAATAATATTATTACAAGATAAAGGTAATAAGATGCCGGTTAAAAATGCAAAGAGTTTATTTTCCTTCGTACAAGCAGATGTCAAGAAAACGCGAACTTAATTACGGCCGTTCCTAGTCTACGTAGTCAAAAGTTCTAGAGTAAACCCGAATGGTAGTAATAATAACGCATAGAAATAAAGAGGGTGGAACTTTCTAGTTAATTACGCTCGCTCACAATAATTCGACATTGTTCTCGACGCCGTCTGTTTGGATGAGTCATAGGTATGTGACACGTCATCGCTCCGGAATTTTCGAAGTACAACTCTGTGCTTCTTTTTCAATTTTGCTTATACCATTCGATAGTAGACCTTAAACCTAGCAATGCGTTTTTAGGTCACAACTCTGCAAAAGCTTGAGATATAAGCACTAAAAGTTACGCATCTAGCTCCATTTAAAAATCGACCTTATTCCTAAGGCATAAGATCCAACCGTAACAATATGAAGAATATAACTATCTATTACTGAAAACATCGGCTGTTTTGGGCATAGATCCATTTGCCATTCCTCTCAAGGGAAAATAGTACAAAAAACAACGATAGTAGTAACGCAGATTAATTAGTTACTACCGTAAAGTAGTAGTAGTAGTACGGTTCTCTCTAAGAACAAGTACAAATAGAAGTATCGTATATAAGGTCACTGAATTGTTAGAACGGGAATATTAATTACATGATACCTTAGAAAGAAGACGATGCCAATATAATTTTTTTATTCTTATCACCGTGACCGAAAATTTGCGGACACAACTGTCAATTCTGACAAATGCGTACCCAAGTCTCTAATCTGTGGTGCCCAAACAACTATCGTTGACATTTGTGTGTCTGTGTGTTTATTGTTAATCTAAGTTTTTTTACTTTCATGTGCGTTGATTGTACTTTATAACAGAGATTACTATTAGTAACGTGTGTGAAATATGGTTTGCTGTAGTGTTAAGGGCTGCAGAAACCGCAGCGATAGAAATTATCCTCCGGTAACATTTCACTCATAATTAGATATATTGGGAACGTAAAGGGATCTTAGCCCATACAACCGATGTCTTCAGTAATCAATAAATAAATTCTTTATATTATTTCATTAAAATGTCGGCGAAATACATTTTAATTGTTTCTTGGAGTTTCTGGCGACAAATGATTGAGGAGTCTTTTTAGTAGGATCTGCTGAGGCAGACTAAGCCACTAAAAAAACTCAACATCACCCTACTAAATAAGCATTTATTTCAACAATTCCACATAACGCAAAACGGTGTAGATACTTTGAGACGAAAACTACGCCAATTTTACATCACAAAATCCACTAGAAATCATTTGCGAATACTTAAAATAAACGCCCAACCGCTCTCCATAAAATCCCGCCATAAACTCACAACGATAGTCTTCGGCACTAACCCGGCGACGGTTATGGCCAGCTCAGGCGCGGGCGCGACCCCGCGCGCCTCGCACGCCGCCAGCACATCCTCCTCGTCGTCTTCGTCCGGGCCGTCAGCTGTTGTCGACAAGTTCAGCTGCGGCCCGCTCCCACGCGCTACACATATACATACTTTTTTCAGCCTATTATATTCTCTTTAAAGGAAACAAAAAAGTACGACATGTCAATCGTCTTTGTAAAAATTTAAGGAAATATTATTTTATTTATTTATTTCATTTGAAAAATACCTTCTGCAATTTCTACTGAAGACCGTTATAGAATTATTAGTGCCATATCGAGAGAATTATTCATATCGGTAGGCTCATAATAATGTCACTAATCTATCAACGCATTGTTCAGCTTCATATTTTTTATCAAAACTATTTACTTTATATTTTTAGCGCAATACAGTAAGGTTAGAAGGTATGCGACAGAAGGCGACATGCTAGACCATCGTCAAGAAAATCATGGCATTGCGGCGTTATCAAATGAACAACGTTTGGAAATTTTACGAGCATACGAATTAGATGGGTTTATACCAACTAGACATTTTGTGGAGCGTTCCAATGTGCATACTAAGATTATAAGAAATCATTTACATTCAATGAATTTGCACCACAGATATCCTGCTTACAAAGTAAATCTAACCGAAGCTCATAAAATTGCACGAGTTAATTTTGCACACCAATATTTGTATTTTGATTGGTCGTTTACAATTTTTTCAGATGAAAAGACGTTTAAATCAAGTGATCACGGTCGACTGAATATATGGCGGTATAACCACACACGCTGTCAAGAAAAAACGTTATACGTAGTAGAGAGTAGGGCCGTATCTTGTGTAATTTGTGGGGCTGGATGACTTTTGATGGAGTGGGAGAACTCGAGCTACCTCATAGAGCAAATGCTATCAATATGTCAACATGTTGGAGGAGAGTATGCTGCCCACTTTGCAAGTTGTGTATCCACAGTAAGAAAGGCCCAGGCTGTTCTATGTGCACGATAACAGTAGAACACTGCAAACACACTGCAAGGATAAGCAATGCCTGGTTCCTCCAACACACTGACATTAAGTGATTCCATGGCCAGCTAAATCGCCTGATCTTAACTCCATAGAAAATTTATAGGCTTTATTGGTGCAGAAATGGGATCACCGTAATTAAAGGAGAACGGAGGATTTCGTGCAACATTGTAGACATGGGAAAATTCGCCCGATATTGATTGCAAATGTCGGTCATTTGTATATTTCCTCATATGCAAGCAACATTGAACTTGTGGAATGACCTGCTCAAACATCTTCTTGCAAAATTCCTAAGTTGTTGCAATTAAACATGATACTATTCTCACTTCATCATTAATCTTTACATCTATTTTTATTATTTTATGAGTATTTATATGTACAGGCACAGATTAATTAGTTTACTACAAAGTACAGGGTTAATTTAAATATACTAATAACCTCTTAGCATTTTGTACTAAACATTACCTATCCTAATTAACTTTTGTTTTACGACTTTCAAAATTTCATAAATTTTTTCTTTCATACAAAAATAAAAATACATTAAATGTTTCCGAAAATGGTACCTACTCTACCCGGTCGCCAAGCGGCACACGCACAGCGTGGCGCTGAGGCCCGGTGCGCCTGCACTGCACCAATGGAAATAAGTACAAAGTAATTACGTTTCAGACAGTACAAGAAAACTTAACATAATATATTTTTTGAGGAACGTATTGAGTTTTGAAAAAGTCGTAATAATAATAATACTCAGACATTTCACACAGCGCCATCTAGTCCCAAAGTAAGCTGCATAGCGCTTGTGTTATGGGTACTAGACAACTGATATACTACTTATATACTTTTCTTTTGTAAATATATACATATTATACATAAACACCCAGACTCGGGACGGGAATCGAACCCGCAACCCCCGCTTTACTTTACGACGCGCTAAACCGTTGCGCCACGGAGGTCGTCGTAAAACAAAAGTTGTTAGGTATGTTGACAGGAATTATGCACTAAGAGGTTATTAGTATTTTTAAATACATACAAAAAAGTTCGTATATTCTTCTACACTGCAGTTTCACATAGTGTCTTCCACGAAGGAATTGGAAGGAAAGATGTCTGGAAGAGATCGCTTTGAGCGATAAGACCGCCTTGCACACGTTAGTTTTAAGTTTAATTGTAAACGATTTTTGTTAGAATGTGCGCAGCAAAGAATTTAGCTATCTATCTAACATTCTGCTTATTGAAAATTTGGCGTATATTGCCGTGCAAAATTAACACGTGCTTCTATAGCTTCAGTTAGATCTACGAAGCAGGATGTCTGTAATGTAAATTCATTG
The DNA here is from genome assembly GCA_907165235.1 of Zeuzera pyrina. Lineage (NCBI taxonomy): Eukaryota > Metazoa > Arthropoda > Insecta > Lepidoptera > Cossidae > Zeuzera > Zeuzera pyrina. The sequence continues at coordinate 15,913,675 of OU015625.1, read as the reverse complement.
AATACGTAAAAACATATTGGACATTCTGCTGCCGGCCTGCCGCAAATGAAAATGAATTAAAACTTTTTGCGTTTTGAATGTTTTGCACATTCGGTGGAATGCACGCATTTTTTTTCTCTGTAGGAATTTGTTTGAAATAAGTTTCGCTTCGATGAGCTTCGACTTTGCATTACTAACGAGAGTAGTTTCTAATTTGGTTTAAGTTGTTTTTATTTTTTTACCCTTAGATTTTTGTGTCATTTTTGTGACATTTAAATTAATAATCGGAAATTAACCAAATGTTATTTCTTTAATTTCTCATTTTTAGTTATGACTTAGAAATAATTATGAAAGTAGCTTAATTTATTTATTTTTGCATACATGAGGAAACACCCGTTTAAGGTTGGACCTTGAAACGAAAACTAATTTGAATTTCAAAATTTGAGATGCCATCTCATCGTCTGCAATTCGTGTCTTTCTATTCGTCATCAATCGTGTTATCTCCTGATTGTATTATGCGGCCAATTTAGTGACGACCAACTTGCTAAATATACCCTTTCCGCAATAGTACATCGTTGGTCATTTCGTTTGTCAACAAGTTGAATCTTTAATGGTAAAACATTAACCTGTTTTTCAACTAGTTGACGATTCAAAATAAACGATTGCATTTCATTGCATGGTGAAGCGGTAATGATACATCTTCAAGGTTATTTAGAATATATGGGTGACAAATACTCACTGTAAACTATTAATTCTTGATGTTGTCGAACTTCATTGATGTCGCCGATCTCACATTCATACGTGCCGGAGTCCAAGGGATCGACATTTAGTAACACTATACTATCATTATCTTGTATTTCTAAAATAAATAATAATACAAAATTAATACAATTCTAAAACTACATATAAAAGGATGCAACCTAAAGTAACAAATAGACTTACCAACTTCATCTGAAGGCAACAACGATTTAGGGTCATTTCTGTCTATTCGTTGATACAACAGTTTTTTCTTATCACTTTTGGCATTCCAAGGAGTCCACCACCATTTAGCAACGACCATGGCTTGTGAATCGTCTTCATCCAATGTGTATTGACAAATCAGCTTGACATTTTCACCAGCTTCTGCTTGACTTGGCACCTTGAATTCAGTTAGGGTTATCTGATGACTAACTGAAATATAAAGAAGTTCGATTGTCTATTGTCCCCTTTACTATTTATCATTCAATGCCGTCACGTTTACTTAAGTAACAAATAATAATTCCCGCCATTTTATCCTTAGTCGAAGTTCCGGGTTCGATTCCCAGCTAGGCATTCAATTTAGAAAACAATCTTTTCTAAATTGTCTTGGCGTTTGTGTGTTACTGGGTACCTACATCGTTGTGTAATACTCATATAGTGCAAGCGTAGAGTTCAATTCGAGGTCACATTATTGACTATTATATTGTTTGTACGTGTGTCTGTCCGTTACTCTACATAATATCTAACGAGGCCCAATTCGTAATAGCCAATGATAGCCTACTTACTATTGTCTATAGCCACAGATCTAAAGCAATGTTGTCAGTTTTTCGCACAAATTTCAAAAGAATCATATTCATAACGTATCATGGTCGACATGCGTGTACGCAATGGTTCGTCATCATTCAGTTCGACCAACATTCGCTACCGTCCATGGTTTTACGTTATTTTTGGTGTTTCGTCATAGCATCATCTGTTATTACGTGTGTCTGTTTGTTTAACGCCTACAGGCATTTCTCGCAACAACTATTTACAATTAAAATTTATTATTCTTATTAAATAGTAATAGTACCTTTTAAAAGTACTTTTTTAAGGATAAATCACGATAAATATATAATTTTGTACTGCGTACTTTAATTCGATTTCGTTTGTACTGTTCCATTTTTATAGTTCGGTTCGGAATTCTTACAAGTGTTTTTCAACTTTCTTGAATACGCGACTTCTTTACGAGTAGAAAAGTTTAGGCGAGCCCCCAGAACTGAAATAAAACTGGTGATTTTGAAGACGATGTATGTAATTTTCATCTTTATATTACTGATTTACATAGCAATTTTATATTCTCTTTTTTACTGATCGAGAAATCAAGTGCACTGCGCTAGTTGGCTGCGGACACTGCGGGCAGTACCTAATACTTAGATATATTCTTTGGCGCAGAAGGCTACAAATCATTACAAAATAAATAGACACAGCCTCCTCACTAAAATTGTTGTATTTCTATTGTAGTGTACATATGACCTATGATACTTGCTTTTTATTTTTACTCAACTTGTGGCCGCGACCCCCCGAAGCAAGACTTTGTGAGCCCCTGGGGGTCACGACCCACACGTTGATAAAAAGCCTCACCGTGCATTTCATTGAATTTCCGTCTGTCGCAATCAATTTTATCCAAAACGTTGTACAAACTTGAAAAGTATAATTAACATAGTGACACATCTTTTTAACTCACGCGAGGTACACCTTTCGCGCTCTAACCCAATTTATAAGGTTTATAAAATTCATCTGGCCTCGAATTGATTTGGCACGAAAACATGTTAGCCTGAGTACTACCGGCCCATTCATTAATTTTTGAAGAATGAGATTTTTGGGAGGAATAGGAGATTATTTATGTTGGTATAACAATTCTCTGCTTTAGTCATCTATTTTTATTAGCAATAAACACTTATAATATTAATTTAATACCAGTTCAACAATATTGCGGCAGCCCATTTTATTACGTTACTTTTATTCATTTGTTGTTCCCTCTATAGTTTTAATTTCAAACTCTATTAAACTTCATTACTATTATCAAACTTTATTACTAGCGACCTGCCCCGGCTTCGCACGGGTAGAATTCTTTTGAAAATAGAATACAGCCCATGTTACTCGCTGATAATGTAGCTTTCTATAGGTGAAAGAATTTTTGAAATCGGTTGAGTAGTTCTTGAGTTTATCCATTACGTACAAACAAACAAAGTTTTACCTCTTTATAATATTAGTATTACAATTAAGAAATATTAAGATACAATATTAACTAGATAATATATAAATACAATTTTGAAAATTTATTACATATTAGTTGCACCCGGCCACGTGTTGCTGTGTTTCAGGAGATATGTATATTACGTATGTGTCATATAAAAATACACGCGTATTCGAATGCAACGATGTGTTAAAATTCAAAGCAATCGGCGTAGAACTTTTTAAGATTTAAGATTTAGAACAAACGAATACTTACATTTAAAGACATGTATACCTATAGCATTTGATTTTATGAGATGCATATATAGATGACATTGAACTTGATGTATTGGAGGGCAATTAATAACTTTTCCCCAATTAATAATATATATTTAGCCGTTACAGATATTATTACGGACAGACAAGCAGACAGACAAAAAAAATTTAAAACGCGTGTTTGTGTTTTGGTAATATGCAAATAACCATATGAGCCTAAGAAAGCCTTTATTTCGAAATCACAAACAGACACTTCAATTTTCATATGTATTTAACAATGCATGAGGATTTTTATTATGCTAAAATATACTGTATTTATAAGATATTATAGAAAATTAGGTCATAAACGTTATGAATAAGCGACTATCTTGGTCAACCTTGAGGCGGTCCGGGAATGTTAAAAATACCTCCGCGACCAGAGCGCGGTGGAAATCGCACTCGCCATTCGAATTATTCGATGAAACGACATTCGACGCGCATTACATACAACCACGTGCATGTAGTTCTGTATGTCTTGACAATATTTTTATGTTTACATTCGTATACTACTTCAAAAGAAAAGAAAAAACATGTTCTGACTTTTTTGGCTCCATAATGTAAATATTACCTCACTTATATCGTTAGATAAACATATATTGTATAAGTCCATATATACATATATCTACAGTTACACGTTTATTCATACTGAACGAACTTCGAACGAACGAAATTATCAGGTATAATGGATAATAAAAGAAAAGATCAACCAAATGCAAGTTGTACTTGTATTTAGTGTACCATAGTCAATTGTAACTTTATTATCAACAAGTTCCAAACACACAAAACAGAGTTTGTCAGAGCTTTTTTTGTAAAAAAAAATGTATCTAACAATAACACCTGATAGTTTTTCTTCAATGTACTGTGATTCTTTTGGAAATAAGATGGGGCAGAATTTTTTTTTTCGAATCATAAAAAAAAGTAAAACAAAGTTATATCTGAATTCATGATGTAAAAGAGCTCTCATTTGGTACTCCACAAGATAATTCAAATGAAAAATTTCGGTGAATTTAAGCATCCAAAATTAACAGCTAAAAATGAAAACTCAATCTTCTCTGTTTCAAACTTTAAATGTATACATTAAATAATGTGCGAGAGTAACGATTGTGACGGACATAGAGACAAACGACAAGGAGATTCCATAAGTTGCCTTTTACCATTATGGAACAGGGCACTAATAATAGTAAAAAAGTGCAGTGTGCCAGAAGATCTATACTAATATTATAATGAGGTAATGTTTGTAAGTTTGGATGTAGGAGGTACATAATCTCCGAAACTACTGATCCGATTTCAACAATTTTTTCACCAATATGTAAATATTCAGGACCTTCACGGTGGACATCGTTTGCATTTATTATCCCGTTAAAATTATAATAAAAATACTCCAAACAATTACACAGATTGTGTGGCCCCAAGCTAAGCAGTAAGCTTGTACTATGGGTACCAAACAACGAACTCTGGGGGAGTTCCCAGTAACACCCAGACTCCAAGTCAATTTAGAAAAGTTCGTTTCCTAAATTGATCTGACCGAGGATCGAACCCGGTACCCTAGCTTGGAAAGCAGATGCTGTGCCACTCTGCACCAACGGGTCAGTCAAAATTGCACAAGAAAGAAGTCGCGGGCAATAGCTAGTATATAGTATAAACATGAACTGTTTTATGCTCAGCCTTATTACTTCAAAATAAATAATTATAATAACAAACACCTTTTTATTTATTGAATAGGCACATAACATGCAAACGCAAAGACAATACAAAATCAGACATGTAAATACCTTACTTGCCTGTTTTTTTCACAATCCGACAAAAAATATTTGGGATACATTTCATTAATAAATTGTTAAATTTACGCATGACTACACCACATAAATCACAAATCATTTCTCTGTTACTAATTAAACATATGCGTTAGAAATCAAGTTTTCGAACTGTGCTTTCACAATAATAACAAGGTAATCAAAACAATAAGCCACATAACTCAATCGCCGTAAATAATATTAAACAATTTACACTTCTATTAAACTTGAAATATACGCATTTATTTCTATACGAATAGAAATTGCAATGACATTTCGATTAAATTCTTCCCAAATAGGTAGCTATACGAACGCCATCGTACAATGAGGATGCCTGTATTAGTGAATAATGTGGGCCGTGGGCCGTCTCACCTGCCGCGAGGCACAGTAGTAGCGCACAAGCGCGCGCGGCGCTGACGACGGACATGGCGAGTGGCGACCAGCGGCGACTGGCGCGACTGGCCGCGCGCCGGCCCGCCCTGCTCCTTGCTCCTTACGTGAGCGCGAGCGCGGCCGCGGCTCCGCCCGCCCTATTACACTACCACTACGCAAATATCTATCGATACATTCAATTGCAATACAATACAAAACACTATTTGCACTACAAGCAAATCATTATAAAAAGAAAATAAAAATGTTGTTACAGTATAAAAGGCGGCCTTATTGCTGGACAGCAATTTCTTCCAAGCATCCTTTGGGTTACAGGGCAATCTATGAAAATTAAACATTAAAATAGTAAATCAAAACTGATCATGGCCCCACTAGCGGAGCGTGTAGCTAGTAGCTCTATTTCTTCTAACGCGTGGCGCTTCGCCACAAATAAAGCAAGTCTGCTATTGTTTCGTTGCTTCGAATGAGCCAGTGACGGCCAGTCCGATTAAATGTGCGACAATGGATTTGTCCACGACGTTTTAATACTGCGTATTCACATGTGTAATTTAATATTTAATTAAGTATTAATTTTCTTTATTACTTAATCATTCAATTGTTTATTGATGAATCGTTGTAAGTACGAAATTAAGTAAAATACGCTACGTTGCTTACTGCATATGCGTCAAAGTGCGTGTGATCTAGGTGTGGTTCACGAACCGCAGTTGAGTAAAACATAGCGATGCTTGCAAACATTCGATCTAGTAGTACATATCGTTGATCGTATACTATTAATTTACTGAGCAATTACTGTATATTCATATATTACCTACCCAATCCGGCTTCGCCCGAATGGGATCTATTATACCTGCACAAAAACCTTTCGGAAGAAATTCTCTAAATGATGCTAAACTGCATTAAAATCTATTGCGTAGTTTAAAAGAACGCACAAACAGACAGAAATAGGGACTTTGTTTCACATAGAGATATGTATTTGTGTTATACACTGGCTTTGGCGAAAATGTGTTTAACACTTTCGATGTTAGATTTTATTTTAATTTATAAATCGATCTGTCGAGATAAGTAACACAGAGGCCTTGATCTTTTTTAGTTGATTAAAGTCGTTCACACTAACAATATAAACAAAAGCGAATCAGTCAGTTTCCTTAAACGTTTATTGGAGATAAAACAAAAAACAATGCACTCTTTAACTGTATTGTATCTATAGTAAACATAATGGAACATTGTTATCATCGCCGACTATTTTTATTTTTTAGAAATAGGTAAGTATGTATGTATTGCTACAAATATCTTACGATGTTATACATGTCCGCCGACAAGGACTTAAGATTCTCGTTCGCCGATCCCGGTTTAAATCAAACTACGCGTGATTGTTTGGCGAGTTTATATCTATAGACATTATCTTGTTAAGCCATGCGACTTGAAGTCGACTAAATAAAATGTGAACTATGATGAGGTGTTTATGTGTGAGTTACAAGAGTAAGGTAGTCAATGGTGGTAAAATTGGTAAATCACAAGACATATTGAATAATAACAATTTTAATTCCAATATTTGAATTACATTTTGTATTTACTAAAAACATGTTTTAGTGACATATTTTTATTTAATCTGTTTAATAATTTTATAATACTTATATTACTACAATTAATATATCTATATGTATGTATATACTATATTATGTGCCTACTTATGTAATCATAAAACAATTTTGTGTATATGTGTGAACAGAGGAGACTTAAGCCTCTCTCAGGATGGCGTGAAAGATATTACAATTTCTTTATATAATTAGCATAATATTACAAACCGACTGATCTGTCTTTGTTGCACGCCCGCAGATGACAAAATTGACACAAAATCATGCTTCCGAAGGCACAAAAAGCCGTTGGTCCCGGCTATAGCTATAATAGTGATATTAATATCTAAGATAAATTGTAATGAAAACTTTTGTGTCAGGTTAATCAATCTCGACTCCATTCTGTGTTTATCGTTTTCATTTGTTTAATTTAATTTATATGTATATACAGCAGAGTGAGTAGCACCACGTGTCGCCAAGAGGAAGAATCATGCTTCAGTGCTGCTAAATTAATTAACTAACACCCAACTAACACCGTATCGAATTATCAAGTTGATAATTAGTGCAATTGATTTTGGTTAATGGCAACACCGTCGACTGTTATATTCTCGGGACTTTTTGGCGGGAACGGGAGAAGTGAGGTTGTCATTTTATTTAAATTTCCTATTTTTACATTTTAGGAGTTTTAAAGTACAACAGTGATAGTATATTGTGTTTTAAAGTTCTGTGCAATGAAAAGAATGGAGAAAGAAGTCCTTTTTAATTTCAGTAAAGCCTACTATCACTTTACTGGAGAGTGTTAGGGACAGTTAATGTTTCTCTAGAAGTCTTTAATATTTCGACTAAAGGACTACATTGTCCATGGTCAAGAATAAATTAATAAAAAAATAAATAAATATTTTCTCGGACCAAGAATCGCAATGGACGAAGCTATAATGGGTTGCCGCTCTTATCACCGTATGTCAACGAATTTTCGTGTCTTCCTGTCTATCTCATTCAGCGTGACCACGAGTAAAACAGTAAGCTATAGCAAGTTTAGTAACCTCGCACTGTCGTTGTAATTCATGTCAACTCATGACGGACGGTCGTCGGTCAAAACATTACAGTACTGAAATAATTATTTGCGAAATATGTAAATCGTAAGAGTTTTGGCTAGGTACTGGTATGCACAAAAATAAGAATATGCCATGTTCAGCTGTGTATTGTACATCTAGAACGATACAAGGAGTTAAAAACACAGAAATTATCATTTCATACGTAAGGTATTGTAGTAATTTTCTCTAAAAACAATTTTGTAACAAGACATTATTATTAAAGATGTTTTGTGTCATATAATGTTAAAAGTCAAGAATAAATTGATAGTAATAAAACCGTAATTCATGTTATTTTAAATTCATTATTTTGATCAGCACTTCTAGTGATGTTTCTCTATATTGAAATTTGTTATATCGATATTCATGATATTTAATCGTGAACTTTCTTTTTGGGTTATCAAATGTTTTTGACATCAGAAATTAGTGAAACAAAGTTGTAAGGCGCAAAAAATTTGAGAACCAACTAAATATTCTAGGTTTTGTTCTAAACACTTAGAAAAATCCAGCTTTATTACTAAATTATCAATAAAGATTAAAAACTGATGCAATATGGACTATTATCGAAAGATATCTAAAATAATATCCATCGGTAAGTGTGCGTGTATTTATCTAGGTACCTGCTCATAATCCCATTATCAGTTGTATGCGAGTGTTTATGTGTCTTCTTCTCTATCTAAACAGCTAAATATGTCTTGAAATTTGGCACGCACATTGCCGATGATTAAAATACTACTTTTACATGAAAATTGGGGCAGATTTATGTCAGTTTGCATCCATTCGCTATTAGGTACTAAAACAAATAATTCGTTCTGTTTGATAGTCAAAAAAAGATAACATCATTATCCTAATTGTTTTTTCTCTAATAACTATGTATTGAAATATTTTTAAGGTGATGGTTTTGAATTAGGCCTAGCAGAATGAAGAGGATGCATAAGTGTCATGTCGAAATTGAAGGTAATTTGTAACAAAATCATGGATGGTGGCATCGAGACGTCTTAGAGCACTTAAAAAGTTAATACAAAGCAAAAATATTTCGTTTCATATTACGAGTTTGCTATTACATTGTTTATTAAATTGTTACTTAGTTATTAGGATTCTGATACTCAGAAATAAATCAATAAAGGGGTTTATTTTAAGACCTTTTATTTTAAGGAATTAAGCAATATTTTATAAATAAAAAAAAATATATATAATACTAGTAAACCTAACAGATGTTGTCTAGCCCGGAAAAAAAAATCCTAGAACCCGATTGCAGCTCCACCTACCGGATACAATTATGAATCTAAACCATCCAGGGATCCATTTAAACACACACACAAACCCGATAGAAGTCCTGCCCGAAATTAAAAAAAAAAACATTTCTAGAGCCCGATTGCAGCGCCAGCTATCGGGTCCAATTGTGAATTTAAACCATCCAAGGAATCACTCAAGCCAACATACGTTCACTTGGCTGAAAAAATGTATCGATAAAGATTTTGTATTGTAGTACTGTGATCTGTCCCTAGTCACGCATTAATAAAAGTCAAGAAACTAGGTCAACAAAAAAGGACACGTTATTAGAGCAAAAGCTCCGTCCATTTTGATTCCTGGTCTGAGGTTTTATCTTAAGACCTTAACGTTACACATGTTCGCCGACGAAGACTTTATTTCGTTCGCCGATACTGTTTCGAATCAAACTACAAACCTGTGTTCGGACTAGGGTAGTTCGACGAACGGGCTGTGATGTGAAAGCGCTGTTCAAGCGGTCTGGTATTTACTATCTATCAAACGAATCGCGTCCACCGCATTTCGGTATCGATTTTGATCGGACTGTTAGTACATATTGTTTTTGCGATGAGTAGGTAGAACTATGGTAAATCCTGAACCGTCAGCTTACGGTTTTCTTGCTACGGCAAACCATGTACGACGAGCCATCTCACTAAGAATTAGCCACGGACACGATGTCGCGAAATAATATATGCACACACGATAGATAAAAAAGAGATAAAATGCTTACATACTGTTTAATTAAAAATGAAATATCTAAAAACACGGGAAATTAACGCGATTACCTTTTATTTTCCCTTGACGTTTCGGCCGAGTTTCATCAGCCGTGGTCTCAAGTAAACTGTTTACTTGAGTTTATTTGAGACCACGGCCGATGAAACTCGGCCGAAACGTCAAGGAAAAATAAAAGGTAATCGCGTTAATTTCCCGTGTTTTTAGATATTTTATAATGCAGCGCGAAAGTTTAAAAGTTTATAAAAATGAAATTTCAATATATTCAAATATGTACCTACATGTGTGTGTCTGTGTGTGTGTATAATGCATACAGGGTAACAGAGAGCGTCGGATTTGACGATCAAACTGTAGGTTTACAATGCGAATTTGTCGAACTTATCGAAAAGCCTGTCGGTGAAGGTGATGCTGGCGAAGAGCGAGCTGTGCCTGGCGGCGGTGGCGGCGGTGGCGGTGGCGGCGGGCGCGGGGCGCGCGGCGCGCGCGTGCGCCACGGTGTCGCGCACGTGCGCGCGCGGCACGTCCCCGCGCAGGCTCAGCAGCCGCACCAGCTGCTCCTCCGACACGTCCGGGCACTTCTCCAGCACGCCGTGGATGTCCAGCGACAGCATCTCGATGTCTTGGCATCGCAGCACCTGCGCCCAACCGGCCCGGCCGGACACGTGTCGCACTTTACTTATATTATAAACTAGCGACCCGCCCCGGGAATAGAATGGGAACTATTATAATACACCTATACCAAAAACCTTTCGTAAGAAACTCTAAATAATAGCGAAATCCGTCTCAAAATCCGTTGCGTGGTTTAGAAGTAGGCGGAGAGACGCGGACAGCGACTTTGTTTTATACTATTTAGAAAAGATGATAAAGTTTGTCTGTCCGTATGTTACGTTTTCACCGCTAACCGCCAGACATTATCTCGATATCTGCTGTTAAAACAAGAATTTGTATAATGTAATTTGTAATACTGGTGCTAAGGCTACTGTAAAAAGCGCATTTTATGGTCATAGCGCTAATAGACACGCCATTGTCATACATGATACCAATTTTTTATTACAATATTAGTCACTGATCGCGCAATGATCGCGTTGCTGTCGCTGTCTGCAAATTTTTAGGTAATAACTTCACAGTTTTGATGAAAGGGCTTTGAAGATTTCGGCATTGTCATCAACCATTTTGTTTTTTTTTTTGCGAAAATGGCGGTACGCTATGTAACCTACATATATCAATTAGGGACACTTATACAAACAAAAATGACTAAAGTTGTTATATCCTGAACTGAGTTACTTGCAGAAAAAGATCCATGTATGAGAACTTCAATTATCATAAAAAAATGCCAGAATAAATTAAATTAAAATAATTATTTTTGGTTCTCAGAAATAAAACATAATACTGCCCGTCCAGATGAATATAAATTGCTAATACTTATCGGGTTCTTCATAAGTACTGCCATTATTTCTTCAGTGGAATACTCAACGACATGATAATAAGGTTAAAAAAATATGTATGTGCCCGCTATACCGTTTAGAATACAATAATGCTTATAGTAAAAAGTTTAACCTATCTAAGAATTGCTATTTGAATACAATAAACAATATAATGCGTAAAAACTTAATGAGTAATATTTTTATGGTTTAAAATTTTTGTTCATCAACCTTTTCTTGCAAATAACTCTGTAATGTAACACTTTAGGATATAGCAACTTTAGCGATTTTTTGTTCGATTAATTTCGTAATTTTCAAAAAAGAAAATGGCGGCCGTTGAGTATGGCAAGCTCCGAACACAAATCTTCAAACCCCTTTGGCATGGAGATACTTTGACACCAAGAGACGGACATAGGCTACCTTTTTTTATCAAAAATCTACCCCTAAGGGGATAAAAAGAGTGATGATACTTTGTATAAGAAATGCTAAACAGCTGAACCAATTATGATGAAATTTGGTATAGAGATAGTATGGTGCCCGGAGACAGACTACTTTTTTTTTTTCAAAAAACTACTTCTAACCCGGGAAGGGCACGAAAATTTTTCCATACGAACAAAGTCGCGGATACAACTAGTGTTGAATGTAACAAATGTTGAATTTAACAAATTACAAAATTACATTCAGTCAAGAAAGTATCGGGAATGGATGATTTGTTTATGGTTCCAAATTAAATAATTTGTTTTTTTTTTGTTGTTGTTAGACTGGCACAACTGTTTTCCATTTTGGCGCAGAGTTTGAGTCGCATCTGTTATTTAGATTAAATACAGTGCTGTTTTTAGTTATATCATTCTAGTGTATATTGCGAATTTCATAATGGACAAAAACATCGAACAAAGAGTTTGTCTTAAATTTTGCATCGCCAATGGAATTTCGTGTTCGGAGTCACTGAAAATGTTACAGAAGGCTTACGGTGAATCGACTTTACTTTATTTACGTGCTTATGAGTGGTATAAAGCGTTCAAAAGCGGTCGAGATGTGATGGAAGATTTGCCTCGCTCTGGTAGGCCATCAACGTCTGCAACTGAAGTTAACATCGCAAAAAGATAAACGAGAGGGAAGAAGAATTAAATTAATTAGAATCGATGTCACTGGTTTTGCGACTTCATGCGCTTCATATTATGATGATCGTACTATCATAATTTGAATTAAGCATGCTGTTGAGAATGTAATATAAATATGTAATGTTGAAACTCGATTGGTTTCCCGTAGTGAGTGCAAAGTGTATTGAGAATATGAGGAGCAGATATGGCTGCAGGGTATCTCGCGCCGCTCCGGCCGAAAATTAACATGTTTTGATACGTAGATACAGTAGAAAGGTATTGTAATTATTTTTGTTAATATATCTCACCAGTTTTATAAAAATATTTGTACATTAATGGATAACATTCTTAAAATATTAACCTAAACGACATAAGTATGTTGAAATTCATAAATTCATAAATTTGGGAGCCCTTTACATTTTGAAGTGTATCAACAAATTTTAATAGTCTAAACTAAACGGGCCTATGTCGTGTTAGTACTGTACGTTTCGTCGACCGGATTGCACGCATCGTGGTCACGGGTAAACTGACCCGTGAGCACGATCGGTGCAATCCGGTTGAAACGTCGGGATAAAAAGGTTTTTAGCCTTAAAATATTTACACGAGATAAGACCCGTTTAGTTTAAAATGGTAAGATGTATCAACAAACGTAACATGTATGACTGGTATGCGGGATATATTATTTTTACCTCAGCTAGCATGCTGATGACTTCAAACGGAAAGTCCACATTCACTCCTTCAGGTGCAATCCGTTTAAAGAATGTTCGTATTTGATTTGCTTCTTTTACGATTTTCGTGGCTGCTTGTTGAGCTTCTTCTACAGATTTAAAGGTCACTTTTTTCGACAACATTGCCGTTATGTACTTTTTGTATACCAAATTTTGAGCTTCGTTTATCACATACTCAAAATTTTTCTCTCTTAGATGATTATAATCTTGGAAGTAGTCGTCGAGAGTTACACAGATGGTGTCAACTGGAATGGTGGATGACAACCATTTTAACGTAAATAAGTCGTCAAAATGCACTTCCAAGTCTAAAAATGCTTCTTCAAGTAGAAATTTAGCTGCTTCATCTCTCAAACTCTGAAAAATAGGTTGCAATAGACCCTCATATTAATACAAGTAAAAAGTTAAGAAATGGGTAGATGAAGATGGATGTGGACTTTGAACCATGAGTGAAATATTTTCGGATTCTAAATGTGTAAATAAATGGTTACCTCTCAAGAACATTAGATACCTGGAATGTTTTGAGCATCTTTTCGAATTTGGCCTCAGCAGGCGGGTCATGCTTGCCAGGCGGCCAGTGGCGTGCTTGTGTTTGTTGAGCAAGTTGAACCATCTGCTCACTATTGTTCACTATGGTAATCATATGATGTGTGAAATATGCAGCACGAGATCGGTCTGCGAAATGCACATTCTAGAAAAAAACATTTATTTAGAAAAAACATCTATAATAAAAATGGCCATTTACAATAATTATTAATGATGCTGTTTTTAATATTGAAATTGAAATACGAACCTTGAATTGTATAACGCCTTCTCTATACATTTTTCCAAAACGCGTGATTTGATCAATGCTCAGTAACAACGCTTTGAACGTTATCTCTTTACTTATAGTTTCTGTAACCTGTAGCAATAAGTCAAAGGATACACTATATGTTGTGAATGTAAATAGTAGAACAAATTTTAGTTTAAAATTGTGTGATATTGTACATAGATGTAGCAGCACGGAAGACGCATATTATTAGGTCCTCACCTATGAAATTGCCGTTTTATTTAGAAAAAAATCAAACTTTTTTTTTTCATGTAAAATGGGTGTCCCAGAAGATAACGATAACCTGGCAGCAGGGGAAAGACCCACATATGAACCCGTAAAAAAATCAGCGTTTTACACACAATGGTACTTAAGTACCAACCATTTTAATAATAAACTAAAAAATTACTATCCTGTGTGAAAATTTCCGGCAATGTGACTAGTGTTAAATTATTTCTACGTGTTTTGTCTGTTGCGGCCTCAGAACAAGCCAAACTAGTTATTTTCAAAACAAAATAAATCAGAAAAAATTTTTTTTTAGAGAAAAATAAGTAAATGACATTGGAAAATGTACTTATAATTTTATATTACTCAACTTTGACTCCTACTGAAAAAAAATAAACTAAGCTGAGTGGGCAAGTCGAACCAAAAGATGGTCCATTTGATCAAGATTCTAAAATACTATCACATGTACACCTTTGGCGATAATTTTTTTTTATTATTTTTCTGGTAAGTGACCCATTTTGTAATTGTGTTGTCCAAATAAACCAATATGAATAAATAAAAAACAAATGCAGTTGTTTGAGTAAAACAAGTTGTAGTGTCATTAAAATCATTAGAAAGAGATAGTTATAATACCTTATGCAATTAGAAAAGAGAGTAATGACATCAACAAGCGTTTACCTTGTTTGTCAGTATGTTACGTTCCTTAGTGTTCGTTAGTGTTGGGGGAGGACAATTCGAGAATTTACTTTAAAAATAACATGTTGTTTTATTCTTTAGTTTGTTACCTTAAATTCTTGCTTTAAATTAATAAATTTTTTGAGACAAGGCTGAATAGTACAAAGAATTTACAAGTCATAGGCGTCACGATCTATCTCTTTCTAATTGCATAAAGTTTTATAACTATCTCTTTCTAATGATTATAACGACACTACTTGTTTTATTCAAACAACTGTATTTGTTTCTTATTTATTCGTATGGGTTTATTTGGATGACACAATTACAAAATAGGTCACCTACCAGAAACATAATAAAATTAGATATTTTTTTATCACCAAAGGTGTACATATGTGATAGCA
This sequence comes from Zeuzera pyrina, assembly GCA_907165235.1. Taxonomy (NCBI): domain Eukaryota; kingdom Metazoa; phylum Arthropoda; class Insecta; order Lepidoptera; family Cossidae; genus Zeuzera; species Zeuzera pyrina. Next base: position 15,898,225 of record OU015625.1, on the reverse strand, counting down.
TTTTAGAATTAAATGGATAATCTTTTAGTTTGATTTTCCTGCTCAGCTTAGTTTTTTTTTTTCAGTAGGAGTCAAAGTTGAGTGATTGAAAGTTTTAAGTCTCCCATGACATTTACTTATTTTTCTCTAAAAAACATTGTTTCTGATTAATTTTGTTTTGAAAATAACTAGTTTGGCTTGTGCTAAGGCCGCAACAGACAAAAAACCTAATAATAATTGAACACTCTAGTCACATTGCCGAAAATTTTCACAAAGGGAAGTAATTTTTTAGGTTATCATTAAAATTATTGGTACTTGAGTACCATTCTGTGTAGAACGCTGATTTTTTTTTTACGGGCTCATCATAAGTGGGGCTTTCTCCTGTTGTCAGGTTATCGTTACCTTCTGGACCACCCGTATATCCACTATTATATTAAACGAGCAATATTTGTATATATTTAATATCGCTTTCTCGAAAACTGCTCTCACGATTTCGATTAAATTTACAATATAGGGGTTGAGGGGGCGAGAAATCGATCTAACTAGATCTCAGTTCTAGGAAAAATCGTTTTCTCCGTCTTTTACACACTCAAAACTTCTAAACTTCTGTAATTTTGCAGCAGATTTTACCTTCTCAATAGCACAATGGCTAGAACGTAGTTCCAACCACGCCGAAGTGCGTGGGTTCGAATCCTCCAATGTATGTCAGACCTATTGTGTTTTTTTTTTTTATCAAGTCGAAATAATATGTCTAAGTTCAATTTGCAACAAGTACCTATTAAAAACACATATCACTTTAATAATGCACTTATTATGAGAAAATAAAATGAAAAATAATGATATAACTTCCAGACAGCCTGTCCCGTACTACGAAGTTAGGCAAATAACATCAGATAAAATATAGATGTGTGGGTGCTGTTTTCTAACGAAATGGCGACCGATCAGCTTATCTGGTAATAAATGTGTGTCGTATGTATAGGTGAGTCAGGTTATCTGATTTAGCTCACCGTTGTTGAGTAATTTCTAAAGTCTATGGCTAAAAGTCTGAACAATTAATTTAATGTTAAATTTCATGGACTTACTTTATTTTAAGATGTATGTTATTTAAAAGAGTAGTATTATACAAGCAATATTGGTATATTTATAACCACGTTCTCGAAAACGGCTCTAAGGATTTCTATGAAATTTACAATATAGAGCTTTGCGGTGGTCAAAAATCGATCTAGCTAGGGTCGAATTCTGAGATTATTAGTTTTCTCCGTTTTCACAGGCTTAAAACTTCTAAAGTCTAAACTCTTCTGATTTCACAACAGAGTTTACCTTCTCAGTAGTACAGTGGCTAGAGCATAGATCTACCAAGCTGAAATACGCAGGTTCGAATCCTGCAATGTGGTCATTCTTTTTGTTATTTACATCTAAATTTTTTTTATAAGATACCGAGTAAAGCTCGATCGCCTGGGTAATATAAATGTATAAATGTACAACGGTCTACGGTTGACAACGTGCCGGGTACACGTGCGAGATGCGCGAGGAGCCCCCGTACAAGCACTATGAGCTATGACAAACATACTTCACGACGCTTCTCGGACAGAATATTGGCGTAAAAGCATCTATTGCTGTTGTGCTTCGTTCGGTAAGTGAGAGTGCAGATGGTCTATCTCCCTCCGCTCCTTTCCCTCCTTCCCGAAAGGCTGACAACGCACCCGTGATTCCCCGGAATTTGCGGATGTCCATGGGCGGCGGTGATCACTTTCCACCAAGTGACTCGCTTGCTCGTTTGCCCCCTCTTTTAAAAAAAAAGAATCTACATAAAAAAATAGAATTAGTTAATAATTAGGTATTTAGTGGACTGTATTTACTTTGGTATTTGGTATAGAAGCAACTAAGTACTTTTAAAATATCCACAGACCAACTAGACCTTCAAAAGAAATATGAGTACTTCCAGAATCAAATGATCCAGAATGAATCAAAAAATAAAAATCAAAATCAAAAAGGAATAAAAACAAAATATTTACGGAGAAAACGCTAAAACTGCAGGAAGAAAGAGGAAGACTAATTAGTACTAAAAATGAAACTAAAGAAACTAGACAAAAAATAAGAGGCACTTCAAAACAACTTCGCACAATGATGAGAAAAGATCGACATGTATATAGACTTCAAACATTTGAAGAATTTATTATCAAGTCAGGAGGAGCTAAAAAGGCCCTAAAATGTCTGACTACAAAGAAAGACTGGACACCAACTATTAAAAATAAAAGAGGTATAGTCAAAACAAAAAGACCAGATATTATTAGAACAGCAACAGAGTTCTTCCAAGATCTATACTCAACGTCACTACCAACTGACGAGTTTCTTCTCGACAACCTTACTGATGTCCCACCAATATTGGAAAGAGAAGTTGAACAGGCTATAAAAACACAAAAAAGGGACAAAGCTCCTGGATCTAACATCATAACAAACGAACTATTGTTAGCCACACAGCATGTTATATACCAGCTCTAATTTGAATATTCAATGATGTAATGAGAACTGAAATTATACCACAACGATGGACCACCTCCACCATAACTCTGATTCACAAAAAAGGGGACAGAAATGATGTTGGAAACTATCGGCCAATAAGTTTAACTTCAAATATATATAAAATTTTTGCTAAAATCATCTTAAGCCGCATAACCAAAGTGCTTGACGAGAATCAACCACGGGAACAGGCAGGATTCCGCAGTAAGTACTCAGTTGTTGACCATGTTCATGTGGTGAAGCAAATATTTGAAAAATATAAAGAGTATGGTTTACCAGTTTATTGCTGCTTTGTTGATTACTGCAAGGCTTTTGATTCTTTGGACCATAGTAAAATTTAGAATGCTTTAAAGAAACAAGGGGTGGAAGAAAAATATATTAGGATAATAAAGAACATCTACACTAGTGGTACAGCAAAAGTTAAGTTAGAACGAGAAGGAGAAATTATCAAACTAGAAAAGGGCGTAAGACAAGGAGACCCACTCTCACCGAAACTATTTACTGCAGTACTTGAGGAAGTTTACAGACAATTTGAATGGACAAACTGTGGATTAAGAGTCCAAGTATTTAACAAATTTAAGATTTGCTGATGATATAGTTTTGTTCGCAACATCCCCTCAGGAGCTTCAAAAAATGCTGACAGACTTGGATGCACATAGTAAAAAGGTGGGCTTAAATATGAACACATCAAAAACTAAGGCGACGACTAACAGAGAAAAAGAACCAATCACAGTAAACAGCATTCCTGTTGATTATGTGGATGAGTATACATATTTGGGCCAAATAATCAAGTTAAACAGTATGTCAAACACAGAAATTGAAACCCGTATAGAACATGCATGGAAGAAATGCTGGACATATAGAGAAGTAATGAAAGACAAGACAACTAACATCTCAGTAAAGGGAAAGCTATTCAACACCTGCATACTCCCAATTTAACATATGGATGCCAGACTTGGGCGCTCACAAAATCTCAACAATCGGAACTACAAACTTGTCAGTAAAGCATGGAACGAAGCATGATGGGAAAGAAAAAAATAGATAAAATCAACCATGGCATAATTAAGAAAGCTACAAAGAAACAAGATGTAGTATTAAAATTAAGAAATCTTAAATGGAAATGGGCTGGCCATGTAATTAGAAGAGAAGAGAAATGGAAAAAGTTGGCATCATTGTGGTACCCAAGAGAGGGAAAAAGACAGAAAGGAAGACCATTTAGAAGATGGGAAGATAATATGTCCAAAGCAGCTGGAAAAACATGGAGAAGAATGGCACGGGAGAGAGTAGATTGGAATGTTGGGGGAGGCCTTTGCCAGAGGACACACAGAATAATAACTAATAATATAATAGTGAATGAAATTATAACATACTGTATAAGCTGAAAGAAGGCTAATAAATAAATAAAAATTTCATTTGGTATTTTATATACTATTGTATAACTAATGCCAAAATAAAAGTACTTATTAAATAGCACTTCAACGCTAGTACATGAAATAATAGTATATAATAATATTAGACCATAAGTATACGCAAATTTTAGGGAAAAAGGACAAGAGGCTTTGATTAATTTGAATTTGGAATTCTAAGTAGAATGCAAGATTCACACCAGTCAGTAATCGGCAATTTCATAGGTAAGGACCTAATAGCTCAGTTTATATTTATATCACTGGATTTGAAGTTCTCACTTAGCTACCTTCGATATGACACTGCACTGAATTTGCCTTGTTTTCGCTGTATAGGATATGGTACAATATATACCGTTACGATACCAGTGTAGTATAGGGACATTTTTACCTTCGGAACTGAGAACAACTTGTTTTCTGTCATAGCTGGTACATACTGCCAATTGAAAAGCAACAAACCTGCAGATTTTGATTGATCATCTGGAAAACGATGACGGGCGCGTGCGTGTGGTAGGCGTCCGTGTGCGGCTCCGCGTCGGGCGCGCGGTCGCCGCCCCACGCGGCGCGCTCCGCCTGCAGTGTCTTCTCCATCCACTCCTTGTAGTTAGACTCCATTTTCTAAAATAAATTACGTCTGTACCTAGAGTCTTGCCATAAATATTGTTACTAGGAAAACATCGTCTTTTTTCTATTACATTAAACGTTCATTACTGCCTTGTGCGTTTGTTTACACATTATTATAATAGCATTTTATAAATATGGAGCTCATTCAAAATGATATCCTTTGGCTTTAATATAATCCTTTAAACGTTGTGGTCAAATATCGATTGAAATACGCACTTTCTACTTTCTACTCATGGCGTTTAGAACATACCATACTCTCTAAAAGAGACCACAAATCATAATCAAATGGATTAAGGTCGGGAGCTAGTCCCGACTTTAATCCATTTGATTATGATTTGATGACGGCCAGCCTTCAGCTCTGAGAAATATTCCTTTCCAGCTACGCTTGTGTAGATCGGGCTTTATGACCCGGTGCTGAGGCTTACATAAATGATCATTCTTGGTTATGGAACATGGTGTTATTAAGAGGCTTAAATTAAGTACCTTGTTAAGAATATCTTGATACACCCGGGCCGACGTTTTGATACCTTTTTCACAAAAATATGGCTCAATCACTCCTTGATGGCTACACCACACCAAACCATCACTGAAGCCGGATAATGCTCATATTGTACGCTACCGACTAATTGAAAAGCTTCTCTAGAGCTTTGAGCATAAACTTGCTCATTCTGCTTATTAAAATGTTCGGTAATAAAAAATTCAGCAATTGCAATCCCGTCAGTAAATTAAACTTTTCTGTGACCTCCCTTTGCGTACCGCCTAAGAAGTTGTTTTGATTTTACCACCCTGTTCACTTTTAAATTATCGGTTAGGTAATGGCCAGTGTACTGTTATAAGCTGCAAGTCTTAGGTCATCTTTTAAAATACGGGTTGGTTCTGGGTGCTATATTCATTTCCCTAGATAAAATCTTTCTATATAGGGAAATGAGACGGTCTCTTCGTAGTCTTTTTTTCACTGCTTTAATCGCCTTTTTAGTACGAATACTACGTGGACGGCTAGATGTTTTTCTGTCTCAAACAGAGGACGTTTCATTATACCTATCAATAGCCCACTACACAAACATTCGACTAATACCAAGCGGATGGACAGCTTCAAAAATTGCATTTGGCTCTATACCTACTTTGTGTAATGCCTTCATAGCAATTCGGTTCTCTTTACCACCCCACTCAATTTTAATATCACAAGAATATTTAACAAAGATTGTGCGAAAATGAGAAAACACTACGAACATTCACATGAGAATGACAGGTTCCCAATTCAAATGCAATATTATAGTTTTTTTTTTGTAGTAACAGTATTTATGGCCAGACTGTGTATATGACCATGCCAAAGTCATCGGTGCAGCAATGATTTTTTGCGGGGGGGTCGGTTTATACTATAGATACCAACAGATGGTAAAGACAACAAAAATTAAACTACAATGGTTGATTTTCAACTAATTAAGATCCCATTACCTGTAAGTATTCTTCTTCCAATTTTTGTATCATTTCATTACTAATTAGTGGTGATAATGTTGACACATCAATGTTTAGCTCTGAACTACTCATTAACTCCGTGCCGGGATAAGTGTTAAGAATCCAAGATAAGAGTGTCACATATTCATTCCCTTCCAATCCATTTTGAACTACATCTTGCAGCTGAAAGTAAAATAGCAATAAAAAACTTTATGTTGAAAACAAGTTTATTGTTTATTCTGTCTAGATACTTACACTAGAAGACAGACATGTGTGATACATGTTAACATATTTATTGACAATATCGTAATGTGGCGGGAAACATGGCACGCATAATGTTTTTACAACTCTTAAATCCTCTAGTATAAGTTGCCTGGTTAGTTCGAGATAACGAACAAGCCACAATTTGTTGTCTTCACGCTCGTCAACTCGAGTGCCTTCAATACGTTGCGCGACTGCACATTCTAAGACCTCGAAAGCCTTGTTACGCCAGTTTTTAGGTCGACCAGGGGGTATAAAACCAGATTGACTCTGTTGCTATAAAGTATATGACAAAATTTAATCAATTACCGTGAAGACTGATACTTGGATAATGCTATTATTCATTACAAATATAGTAAATAATTATTGTTAATAAATAGTTATCACAAAATAAATATTATATTTATAATAAATAATAGCATTATCTAAGTATCATTTTCATTTTAAATAAAATGCAAGGTATTTTCTTTCAACAGCTTACCAGTGACTTGCACTAATTAAGTATTTTTTGAGTCTTACTCAGAAATGTGCCTGACTTATTTTGAACTATTTGCAGATTACGTATCTAGTTCTTATACTATAATCTACAGATTTCAAAATTAATCTCAAATCATACTCATTTTAAAATAATATTGACAGTAAAAAGAAATTACCTACTTTACATTACTTTCAAGTACTTAATATTGTTAGAAGTCATATAGTGCAGTAGAATTAGATTATCAATTTACATTAATTGTGGTACTATTGATTTTTGGCACATCGATAAAGTTATATCTGTGTATGATTACTTTAAATTCGCAACCGACTTGGAAGTGCGGAAAATGGTGAAAATTGAGAAAATCTTGGATTTTTGAATAATTCCAAAACAAAAATTGTGGTACTAGTTGCGAGAATACCACGTGTTTGGAGTACGAATACCTACCTACTCAAGCAATTTGGACCGGTTGCGACATACGGAACATACCTAAATCTAAAAAAAGTGATTTTTCGTCTTTATCTCCTAGGCAAAATTTGTGGTACTAGTTGCGAACTCATCGGACACTTGTTTTAGCCTAATATCCTTAGTTTTAAATTTGCAACCGGTTGCGACCTACGGAACCCTAAGAAAATACTTTTTTCAAAATTCTACTTTCAGCAAAATTAGTGTAGTCAATATTATTGCTTATATCACATTTATAGGTCGTATTCCAACTGCATTGTGATCGCAACCTCTGAAACCACTACGGAACATAGTCTATTTTGTAAATTAAATATACGCTTATTACGCTTATTTCGAGGGGAATGCGAGCGGCGCGGGAGACAGGGTACGGCTCGAGCGACTACGACTCGCCATGCGGTTCATTCATACATTGCTAAATATTAACTTTAGCAAATTGAAAATAGATGGACGTAGACCTAAAAGTCGGAATGGTGGAGTGTTTTCTTTTTATAATTATGAGAAATAGGTAATAATTTTATCTTATCAAGTTTTGACAGTAGAAAAAAAATTACACCGATTAGTTTTCGTTAAAAAAAATAGGCAGTCATTAAGGACTGCCGACAGAAGTGAAAACCTAAAATTATGAAATAATGTAAAAAATTATGTCCAGTCAGACTATTATACATTTTCAATTCAAATTACATTTATTTTCAAATATTCCTACGTATATTTTTCTACCTGAAATTTCGTTAGTATTTGCTAATAAACCCTAAATTTGAAATGAAAGTCAGTTTGCATAACTAGGTTTGAATTGAACATCTAAGGCTTTTTTGTAAATTTTTCAGTCTAAAATTTGTATAATATAAGGCAATAAACAATAACTGCATTAGTAAACAAATTTCTGAAAATTTAATATATAAATTTAAAATTGTTATAAAATTTAATAGATTTTTTAATTTTAATATCCACGAGGAAAATATTATCGAACACATAGAAATTTGTTTTACCACGCTAGTGAAATAACTCATAAGCATAATGCAATGAGTATTACATAGGTAATGCAATGAGTATTACATAGGTAATACTCATTGTAATACCCTTTATGGGTAGATTTTTCATAAAAAGTAGCCTTTGTGTTTTCCTTTAAAAAAAGTCTATCACTGTCTTAAACATCGTAATCGATTCACCGGTTTAGCATTTCCCACACAAAGTCTTATCCCTGTTTCCATCCCGTTATGAAAAGATTTTTGATAAACGAAGCAGCCTATGTTCGACTCCCGGTTTCAAACTAGATAGTTTTAAGTTCGATTCGATTTCGATTTCCGGCGGTTTAGCCGTGAAAACGTAACATACAGACAGACATACTTTTGCAAGAATAATACTTATTATTATGAGATAGTATGGATCGTATAGCATATGTATATGTACATTTTATATTTTAGAAAAATATTATTTTCGTAATCTGCACCGGGAGCAACTTCAAAAATGACACCCATATCATTTTACTAAAAGAATAATGTCCTCCATCTTGGATTTTAAAATCAACGTCATTTTCGTAATCTACACCCCGAAAAACCTTAAAAATGACGCCTATATAAATTTATTGAATATAGTAATGTCTGCCATTTCAGATTTGAAAATAGACTTTTGTAAGCAGTACTCCGAGAAACCTCGAAAATGATACCCATGTCATATCATTTAAAAAAATTAACATGCATTATTATTTTTTTTTTAATTGTGACAAAGACGTCGATTTGAAAATAGACGTCTTTGTCATAATTAGTTCCCCGAAGACTGAAAAAAGTTATTTCCTACTGTGGATCATTCGCCATATTGGCATATTATATCATATTGTATATGATGACGTCACATATACAAAAACCATATCATTTTTCAATCACAAAATTTTTTGAAAAAATAGCCTACATTTGCTTTCGGGCAATTACTATCTCTGTACCAAATGTCATCATAATCGGTTCAGCGGTTTAGCATTTCCCATACAAAGATTCATCCCCCTTAGGGATAAATTAAAAAAAAAAAGATAGTCCGGTGGTTTAACAGTGAAAACGCAGACTTTCGTATTTATTATATTAGTATGGATGTAGATATTTTTTTATTTATTTCGATTAAGACAAAACATAACGCCGTCTCAGTTTTCTTTCCAAATATATTTTCATTGTACGTAATACATTTTCATTGTACATACACATACGAAAAAAAAGCACTTCCTCCCGGTGACGTGTTGCACGGTGGTCTGTGAGGTTTCGATTTCTTTTAATCTTTTGATTGAATGGGTCGATTTCGATAAAATAGACACTATATGTTACTCAGATAGAAGGTTCGTTTTTTCAGAAATTAGATTTTTAATTCAATAAGTGGTATATGCGTAATGTGATTACAAATGAAGACAGTCTACGATTTTATTACGTGTATAGATTATTCAAAAAAATTTGATGCACGTGAACTCTGTTTCAATTAATTTTATTTCAAGCTGACTTGTTGGACGTAAATTAATTATTACAAAATTTTGCATATTGAAAGAATAGAAATAAACGTAAACTAAAATGAATATGCACGTATACATACATACATATCTTCACGCTGTATCCCTAACGGGGTAGTCAGAGCGGACGGAGCGCCACGCTTCGCGATCGGTATATACTTCTTTAGCTTCCTCAAATACGCGTATAAGAAGAGTTAATTGTTATTTTAAATGATGCTTCTTTAAGCTCTGTAAAAACGTTAGACTATAGTTAGGACAATCAATCGCTTTTTTTTAAATTACTGTCCTGTATAGTCAGTAAAATACAGATACGCTGAATTTTTGTTTAAACGAAATAAATGTAAACTATTTTTCGAAAAAAATAAGACATAAAAAGTGTTTTATTTAAGCAGTACTCATCACTCACCTTCAAATATTAAAAATATTTCAAATATTAAAAACAGTTATCATATGCAACGCTAATTTCAACGCTAGTCCCGTACCTGTATCGCCCGCCGCGCGCCGCCCGCATTCCCCTCGCAAGACTCGTAATTATACGTACTTTTTATTTACAAAATAGACTAGGTTCCGTAGTGTTTTCAGACGTTGCGATCACAAAGCAGTTGGAAAACGACCTATAAATGTGATATAAGCAATAATATTGACTACACTAATTTTGCTGGAAGTAGAATTTTGAAAAAAGTATTTTTTTAGGGTTCCGTAGGTCGCGACCGGTTGCAAATTTAAAACTAAGGATATTAGGCTAAAACAAGTGTCCAATGAGTTCGCAACTAGTACCACAAATTTTGCCTAGGAGATAAAGACGAAAAATCACTTTTTTTAGATATGTTCCGTATGTCGCAATCGGTCCAAGTTGCTTGAGTAGGTAGGTATTCGTACTCCAAACACGTGGTATTCTCGCAACTAGTACCACAATTTTTGTTTTGGAATTATTCAAAAATCCAAGATTTTCTCAATTTTCACCATTTTCCGCACTTCCAAATCGGTTGCGAATTTAAGGTAATCATACACAGATATAATTCTATCGATGTGCCAAAAATCATTAGTACCACAATTAATGCAAAATCATGCCTTATTTTGAGCTAATTCTACTGGACTAATAGTCAATGTAAAATGAACATAATTTTCCAAGGCAGAATTACTGAGTGGCATTGATTAGCAGCTAATTTAAAATAACAATATTCTTATTTAAAACTAGCTGTGCTTCACAGTTAAATTAGATATTTTTCGGGTATAAGAAGTAGCCTATATTACTCTCTGAAAATTACTCTACCTGTCAACGAAAGTCTAGTCAAAATAGGTTCAGCTGTTTGGGAAATAGGCCGGACAATAGACAGTTTCAATAGAATTTTAAAAACCATATAAGCTTATAAAAAGCCATTATTACGAAATATCAGACACTTCGATATATATATGTATATATATGTAAGGATAATATTCAGATGTATGCAAAATACCTGTAATGACATTACATCTCTCTTTTCTTCTCTTTCAATTATTCTCAAGGCTGTAACTATAACAGTTGGTTCCTTTCTCACTGTATTTAATGTTCGTGCTAAAATCAATTTAATTTGTTTTTCGAGAAGGTTTGAAACTAATTCTACATCTTCAAAATATGCTTTTAACATAATTTTATCATGAGATGATTGATTGGGTAATCTGTGTAATTCATATAACAAGTCATCTCTTGAATTTTCCAAGTCACTTAGACACTGAAATACAAAAGATAATTAGTATTTTTTTCATTTTATGCAAACAGATCAAAATTTCAGATCAATAGATCAAGATTTTTCCATAATAGTACCTGATGAGCATGAAGCAGTTTTCCTTCACCAATCCATTGTTTAGTCTTTGTTACACTCTCTGGTACAGTAAAGATATGTTTCAGACTGTCCATAGCAGTTACATACTGAGAATGTCGTGAATCCTCTTCCCTTACTGCTTGTAGAGATGCTACCAATGGCGGTACACCTTTTAAAAGCTCTTCTAATTCATCCATCCTACATATTAAATAGAAACGAATTTCATTATTTTATACATACTTTTTTTTCACACATTGAAGTAACATAATTTATAATTATAATAAAGATTACATAATTTACAGACTGCAGCTGAACATAAATTATATAACATTTGTATTTGATTTTATTATGATCAATGTTCTAAGTACCTTCCTAAGACTTTACGTACAATTAGCTTATACGTATGAAGATTGTTTTTGAATAAAAGCCTATGTCTAGCTTCGGGCACATACTATCTCTGTACCAAATTTCATCATAATTGGTTCAGCAGTTTAGCATTTCCTATTCGCTTTCATTTCCCTTTTCACCCCCTTAGGAGTACGTTTTTGAAAAAAAAGTAGCCTATGTCCGTTCCCAGGTGTCAAACTATTGTCATGCCATATCATAATCGGTTTAGCGGTTTAGCATTTTCCATACAAAATTTCATCCTATTTGCCACCCACTTAGTGGTAGATTTTTGATAAAAAAAGAAGCCTATGTTCGTTCTCTGATGTCATACTATCTCCATGCCAAATTTCATCATAATCAGTTCAGCGGTTTAGCATTTCCCATACAAAGTTCTATCCCCTTTTTAACTCCTTTAGGGGTAGATTTTCGATACAAAAAGTAGCCTACATATAGCCTGTTTGCGCGATCACATGTTCTTACTATATACTAATTTTCATCGAAATCAGTCAAGCCATTCTTGAATTATAAAAGGACATACAGACAGACAGACAGAAATTTTAAAAATGGTAGCATCAAAGTCAGTAAATCATAAAACGACTATTTATCACAAAATTTAACAGTAAAATTGTAATTACAGACAGACGCTACTGATTTATAATAGTAGTTTATGTTACAAATTATAATACAACAATATAACACCATTATAGTAGTATAGATATTATAACCATTTTTTAAAACCAACGATTTCGGTACTTAAAACCTATAAGACCAATGATGTTGTTTCCTCTTTTGTATTATAACATTATTGGACAAGACCATGAAAGTTAATCTTTCCTAAAATACAATATCAATGAAATAGGATGTTATTAAAGGTTTATTGTATATACTTTTGATTATGTAAGCGTGGCGAGACTACCTTGCTACTAATGACTGTGGTATGAAAAATTTGATGAAAGACAGGTATAAGCTGCAGAAAGCAGAAACGAAGGCACTAGTGAAAGAGAAGCGTGAAAGGTGTAGGGTGTTAGATGAAAACAAGATGTCGGACAACTTCGAGAAAAATTCCAAATTATTTTGGAAAGAAGTACGTAAGTACCGAAGTGGTCCGGCATCTTGCAGAATGAATAAAGTGCGTTCGAAAGAAAACAACCTGCTTACAAATAAAAAGGATGTTCTGCAGCGATGGAGTGAATACTATGGAGAACTGTATGAGAGTGGCGACTCCGTCTCTGATACTGAGAGCGATTCTAATGAATTGCCACACTCGGGCCAGGGACTGGAGGATGCCATTAGTATGAAAGAGATTGAGAAAGTGATAAGAAGTTTGAAATGAGGAAAGGCTGCGGGAATTGATGAGGTGACTGCTGAGATGATCAAGTATGGTGGTCCTAGGGTCTGGGATGCCTTCTGTGCACTCTGCAACCTTTGTTGGCAGAAGGGGAGGTTCCAGAGGACTGGCGCACAGCAGTCATAGTACCTCTATATAAAGGGAAAGGTTCCTACCTAGACTGTGCGTGCTATAGGGCCATCAGCTTGGTCAGCTTAGCGAGTAAAGTCTACACTAAAGTATTGACTGAACGTATGAAAGGCGTTTCAGAAAGATATTTGTGGGAGGCGCAAGGTGGATTCAGGAACGGTAGGGGTTGTATGGATCAGATTTTCTCGCTTCGCGTTATAGTGGGGAGGTCGGAAAGTTTTCTGCGCTTTCGTGGATCTAGAGAAAGCATTCGATAGGGTAGTGCGGAAGAAATTGTGGAGTCTTCTGCCTGAATATGGCGTGGAGGGCTCCTTACTGCAGGCTGTGAGGTCATTATATCGAGACCACAGAGCCTGTGTAAGGATAGATGGTGACATGTCGCCCTGGTTTGAAGTCTGTTCTGGTGTCAGACAGGGCTGCGTGATGTCTGCCTGGCTATTTGTGCTGTATTTGGACAGTTGCCTCCAGAGATTGAAAGGTAATATGAGTGGTATGGGATGTGGTGACACAGTGGTAAACTGCCTATTGTATGCTGACGATGCTGTGCTAATAGCACCATCAGAAGCAGAGTTGCAGACACTAGTCACGTGCATGAAAGAAGATTGTGAAGTAAAAGGATTGAAAATGAATGTGAACAAAACTAAGGTTCTGGTGTTTGAAAGAGAAGCGGTACAAACGAAATGTGTGATTTGTGTAAATGGAAAATGTCTAGAACAGGTGAATGAAATTGTGTACCTGGGGAGTGCGTTTTCGAGGGATGGAAGATGTGAGTTGGATGTGGAGAGACGGGTAGCAGCTGGTAATAAAGTGAACGGTGCTCTGTCCGCCTTAGTGGGTAGTGTGAATATATCTAACACTGCTAAAATGGCCATCCACAATGCGGTGTTGGTGCTAACTTTGTTGTACGGTAGTGAGGCCTGGATATGCCCAAAATCGAGTGAAAGTATGTTAAATGCCGTGGAGATGCGGTCTCTCAGAAATATGTGCGGTGTCACGCTTGCTGACAGGATAAGCAATGATAAGATACACAGTATGACAGGGTTGCACAACAGTGTTATTGTAAAAATGAAGAAAGGAATGCTTAGATGGTTCGGACACATGGAAAGAATGAGTGATGAAAGACTGACGAAGAAAATATACAGAGCGAAAGTGAGTGGTAAAAGAAGCCAAGGAAGACCAAGGCTGACTTATGAAGATCAAATAGCCAGAGTGTTAGCAGACGGAAATGTCAAAAGCACTCGCATACCTAGGCGAAAATGTGTGAGGAGAATGATGAGATTTGAGGAAGCGAAAGAGTGTAAGGACCGCGCTCCGTCCTCTCTGACTACCCCGTTGGGGATACAGCGTGAAGATATGTTATGTTATGTTTACTTTTGATTATTTGCTTGCCTAGAAAAATGTGTACCTAGAAAAGTCATAGAAGTAGGAAGATGTATATTATAGAACAATAGACGCAGCATAAGACAAATGGTACATACTACGAGACCGGCATAATAGTCCAATGAAAAGTTACATTTGGGGTTGCAAAAGTCAGAGCACGCAATTTTATATTTTGGTTGTCAAGAAGGGGTTAGTGTAAAGTTAAATCCATGTTTGTGGGGTCGCAACCCTTGTCCAGCGGCCGCCATCTTGTAAAAAGGGCTGCGAATGGTTTTTATGCTATATCGGGCAAACTAATCTTCGCACAGAAAATTTGCGAAAACATTTTTTGTTGCAAATTAAATTCTCTACAACTTTCGGTTTATTTTCGGACTGAAGAAATTTGATCATGTGTCATTTTCGCAAGGATCTCAAGTGGCGTCCCATTCGTTTTCGCAGGAATACTCGAGTACTATGTCTCCTCTTCAATATTCTTCATAACTAGTCTTCTCCAACCTACTTACGGGAGCGGTTCTTTTTTGCACGCCCTCTAGATGCTCCCTGCAGAGCACATCTTAGAACTGTTCTAAAGTTTCCGTCCCATAAATCTGTTTTCTTTTCCCATTCCTTCTCTGTACATGCTGTTAGATTGTGGAATTCGCTATCGCCTGATATTCGAGATGTCACTTCTATATCAGTTTTTAAAAAACGATTAAAAAAATATTATTTGTCACTGTCCTGACTTTCCACATTGTAATTATATAGCATATATAGTACACGTCTTTGAGTATGTATGTAAATTTGTTTATATGTATATATATGTATTTGTATGTGTGTGTATATATATGTTATGGGTATATAACTATAAGTTGTACACACTATATTTGCTTCTAAATATTATGTCTCCCATCGCAGGTCTGCTGGAAGAGATTTCTTCATGAAATAAGCAGTGCCTTTGTACATTATTTTCTTGTCATGCTTTCTTCTTTTATTTGTATTTGTATTACGTGTACATAAATTGTTAAGTAAAAAATAAAAATAAATAAAATTAAAAAAATTGTATCTAGATCTATATATCTAGAAAACCTTACGTGATTGAAAAAAAAAACCATTAGCATATTCGAATTCAGTGCTCCAAAATTAATTAATATTTAAATTCAAACAAACAATTTTTAAAAAGGTAAATTTTGCATACCTATGTAATTTATCGATAACATAAGATGACTCGCGAAACGTCACCAGTTGTTGTCATGGTAATAAAGTAAGCGCGCTCGCGATATGGCGTCAACAGATTGTAATCTTATTATTTTGTAATTAGGAATAACTTAAAGAAAAATACTTACACATGAAAAGTAAAACCCCAACTTTTTAATTTCTTATTTAAAATGCCCTACACACCTTCCAATTTGTTGGAACAACTTTCCTAGGGATGGCGATACGAGATCGATTAATGGAAAAATCGATAGATTGATCTAGAGTAAGGAATCGATTTAGTGAATTGATTGCAGACACTCAAAAATAGAGTTTCCATTATATTTGTATTGGTAAGAACGCAACTATAAAATAATGAGCTAGCGTTGAAATTTTTAATAAATTATACATACACATATCGAACACTGCCGTCACCTTAGCGCTCTCGGAGCCAGATTTAGCGCTTTTTTGAGTCGTCTAACTTTTATCTATCAAATGCAAAATTAAAAAAACCCGTAGAAGATTTTTGAGTGTCTGTTGTCTATTCACTGGATCGATTCACTGCTCAAGATCGAATGATCGATTCTTCCATTAATTAATCTCAGATCGCCATCCCTAGGAAAGTTGTTCCAACAAATTGGAATGTGTGTGTGTAGGGCATTTAAAGAGTGATTTTTGCACACTTTTACAGCACAAGATGGCATTTTTACACTACGAAATAATATAAATATGGAATTCTTAATACCGAAATTGACAAACGTCAACAACCAGTGGATCGCCCAAGTACACTTATTTAAGTGTAGTTGCGGTAAGGCGATGTAAGCGTAGAGCGTGTTCTATTGCCTGTATATAGTTCCTACTTCTATGACTAAAAGTAGTTGACTCGCTTCTCACCTTATTCGGTGTTATTTGAAACATTACGCGTCCTCGACGTTGTCAATAATAAATTATTACGTCGGTTTGTGCTGTGAAATCGTGTCGCAACTATGCAAATAAAACTTATAAGAACCCAAAGATATCTTTCCATTGGTAAGTCATAAAATATATTTGTTTTTTTTTAATGGGAAAATCATCACAACTGTGGGTAATTTTGGTTTTAGGTGTAAAACAAATATTATTACTTTAACTTTATTACATAATGCTCTGATTACAAATAAGGAGTTAAGGGGGGGATCTGTACCATGCAAAGTATTTATAAGATAAAAGAAAAAAAAATAAGGCTAGGTAATGAACATACATACATACATATCTTCACGCTGTATCCCTAACGGGGTAGTTAGAGAGGACGGAGCGCCAAACGTCGCGGTCCTTACATGCTTCTTTGCTTGCTGAGTGCTTTTGACATTTCCGTCAGCTAACACTCTAGCCATTTTATCTTCATAAGTCAGTCTTGGTCTTCCTTGGCTTCTTTCACCACTCGCTTTGCTCTATAGATTTTCTTCGTTGTTCTTTCATCACTCATTCTTTCCATGTGCCATCTTAGCATTCTTTTCCAAGAGACCGCATTTCTACTGCATTTATCTTTTATTATTATTAAGTCTTTATTGCTGATTTACCGTTTTCAATTTATGACTTTTTAACACATTCATTTATTTACATATCAGCGTGTCTTAACACATAGGCCTCTTCCAGCTGCTTCCACTTTTGTCTATCCTGAGCGATCCTTGTCCAAATACTACTCCCTACTTTTTTAATATTGTCTTCCCATCTTCTGTTTTGTTTTCCTCTTTTGCGTTTACCTTCTCGTGGTCTTCGTCCAAAGATAGATAGATAGAGACAGCAAAGATAAATATCTTTGCTGTCTCTTGTCATATGTCCGGTCCAAGTCCACTTCAGTTTCTTTACAGTCTTAAGAACATCGTTTATTTTTGAGAGTGATCTTAGTTCTTCTACCCTTTTTCTGTCCTTTAATGTGTAACCCAACATGCTCCTTTCCATTCCTCTTTGGCAAGTTCTTAGTCTGTGATAATTTTTTTGTGATAGTGCCCAAGTTTGACATCCATATGTCAGACAGGGAAGTATACACATGTTGAACACTTTCCGTTTATCTGTCACCGGGAAGAATTTGCTCTTCATAATTTCCTTTAGACCAATATCTTTTCCAAGCGGAAGAAACTCTTCGTTCTATCTCCTGATCTGTTTTGTCTCTAAAGGAGATCAAGTGGCCCAGGTAAATGTAGTCCTTCACATATTCTACTGTTTCATCTTCCACCTTCACTGTCCGCTCTTGCCTGTTTGTCATGAGTTTTGTCTTCAATTTGTTCATGCTTAGGCCTGCTTTTTTGCTTTCCCTGGCAAGCTGTTGTAGCATTATCTGAAGGGTGTTATAATCGTTTGAAAGCAGCACTAGGTCATCTGCGAATCTTAGGTGGTTGAGTTTAGTTCCATTTATGTTAATTCCAAAATCGTCCCAATTTAGCTGTCTCAATACGCCTTCTAGTACGGCTGAGAAAAGTTTTGGTGATAGTGGGTCTCCTTGCCTCACTCCCCTTTTGATCGGAAATTGGTCTCCTGTAAATTCCAGCTTGACCTGCGCTGTACAGTTTGTCTACACATTCCTTATTATTCGTATGTATTTCTTTTGTACGCCCTGATCGATTAAATTCCTCCAGAGAACATCATGTCTTATCGAATCAAATGCTTTATTGTAGTCTACGAAGGCCATGTACATGGGTTCACCATACTCCTGGCATTTTTCGATAATTTGTTTTAGAGTGTGTATATGGTCAACCGTTGAGTATCCTGCCCTAAATCCCGCTTGTTCCTTGGGTTGATGTTCGTCTAGTGTTTTTGTTATTCTGTTAAGTATCATCTTTGAGAAGATCTTATAGACGTTAGACATCAAGCTGATAGGTCTATTGTTTGTTATTTTCCTTTCTTGTGTAAAAGTACTATTATGCTCTTTGTCTATTGAGTTGGGATATATTCTGTCGTTAAGATCTGGTTAAATAAATCTGTTAATTTATTTATATTTTCTGTGAGGGTCACCTTAATCATTCCATTGGTTATGTAGTCTGGTCCAGGGGCTTTCTCATTTTTTTGTGTTTTGACTGCTCGTTCGATTTCTGATTTGAGAAGGTGTGGTATTTCTTCTTCCTGTTCATCGTACAGTATAATATCTTCTGAAAAATTTTGATCGGAGTAAAGTTGTCTATAGAAATCTGTAGCTATTTGGAGGATGTTTTTTCTTGTTGTCTCTATTCTTCCTCGCTTATTTTCCATATTCGGTATCCAGTCTTTTTTCCCTACTAATTCTTTATAAGCTTTTTTCACGCCACCTGTCCTTTTTATCTTATTTCTGTTATTTTTCTAGATGTTTCTCTATCTTTTTTCATTTTAATGAGTTCTTTTCGATTTTGAATCAGTCTTGGTGTCTTCCCCAATATAGTTTTTATTTTTCTCCTTTGGTACATTTTTATTTCTTCCATACATTTCAAACATTTCTTTATTATATTTATTTTGTATTGCGATTTCATGGTTTTGGGTGTTTGTTTTGCATGGTATTAGCATATAGGGATTACAAATCTTTTTTCTACTGCTTCTAAGTCTCTCGACATATAGGGTCGCTCTTATCATGCTGTGGTTGGTGTTAAAGTTTAGTCTATTAATTACATCTATGTTTTGAAAGGCTTTGCCATTATTTGTAGCTATATAGTCTATTTCATTTTTAAAAGAACCGTCAGGTGATCGCCATGTCCATTTAGTCTTGGGATTCTTCTTGAAAAAACTGCTCATGAATGACAAGTTTTCCTCTAGAGCCATATTAATCATCCTTTTTCCGTTATCGCTTCTTTCTCCATAACCATACATGCCGACAATGTTCTCCTCCTCAGGTTGCACATCCAGGCCGCACTACCAGCTAAGGCTAAGTAATGAAATATAGCTAAATTGTGAAATCAATTACTTATTTTCATATTTTTTATGTCAGTTGATTTAGCCTGGTGATAACATTTTTTTTAATGGGAAAATCGCAACAACTGTAGGTAATTTTGGTTTTAGGTGTAAAACAAATATTATTACTGTACTTTTATTACATAATGCTCTGATTAGGTTTTCTTGATCGCTCTGTCTCTAGTTTGACTAATCGACAAAATGAAACAATATATTTATTTATTTATTAGACAGTTGTATTAATTATGATTTCAAGTCGCCGTTTTTTGGATTAAAATCAGAGTAACTACAATCTGCTAAATATAAAAAAACTTCCAACTACTAAATTTCACAAATTATTAAATGTCTTAGATTCCCTCTGGTTCATGTACTAACTAAGACCTGGATAAGTGTCATATGGCATACAAGAGGCGAAGGTTAACGGATATCTCACAAAACTTCTGTTGTGTGATATGTACATTTTAATGTACCATGTGTACCATGCAATGTATTTACGAGGGCTGCTGTTTATGTATCCGGTATAACAAAGTGAAACAAACATATAGCATTTATTATAGTTTTATTGCTTTTCAAAATATTCACCATGATGATTGATGCACTTTTGCATGCCTTGGAACCAATTTTCGTAGCACTTTTTCCATTCGGATTGAGATATCTCCAAAACGTGCATTTTGAACACATCAACAGCCTCTTCACCGCTCGAAAAAGTTGACCACGTAATTTATTCTTCACGGTTGGGAATAAATAGAAGTCGTTGGGGGCCAAGTCGGGGCTGTACGACGGATGACTCGTTAATTCGATCTTTTGATCTTCCAAATACCGAGTTGTTTCGCCCGATGTGTGGCAGCTAGCATTGTCATGATGAAGAATTATTCTGTGTTGTCGGTTGTTCTTTCTTATTTCTTCAAAGACTTCTGGCAAACAAATGGTCGTGTACCATTCAGAATTAACCGTTTTACGATCCTCTAGTGGCACTGTAGCTACATGTCCATTTATACCAAAAAAACAAGCGACCATTTGCTTCAAAGTGCTTTTTGAACGAATGACTTTTGTTGGGTTCGGCTCATCTTGGAACACCCAAACCGTTGATTGTTGTTTAGTTTTAGGATCATATGCATATATCCAAGATTCATCACCTGTGTAGATGTTATAGACAGCTTTTGACGCACCCTGATTGTACTTTTGTAACATTTTTTCACACCAATTGACACGAGCCCGTTTTTGGTCAATTCTCAAGTTGTGCGGAATCCACAAACAAACAAATTTTTTTTACAGCTAAATATTCGTGTTTTATATATACTCCTCATACTTATGCCCAGAGACGCCTCCATCTCGCGATATGTAACATGACGATCTTGCATTATTAGTTCCCGCACAGCATCAATATTTTGAGGTACAACAACCGATTTAGGGCGACCTTCCTTAACTTCGTCCGTGAGCACAGACCGCCCATGATTAAACTCACTAAACCAGTGATACACAGTAGTTTTCGATGGTGCTTCGTCCCCAAAAGTCGAAGTGAGTTGATTGATGCACTGTTTTTGAGTTAGCCCTCGCCGAAAACCGTTATAAATCATAGCACGAAAATTTTCATGACTTAAATCCACGGTGATAAAGACTCGCATTTTTCAAAATGACGCCACAAAGGATAAACAAATGACAGCTACATGAAACAAATTGTATTCTTCAGCCAAAGAGTTCCATTTTTAAATTTTATATTTACTTTTTTAATATTGTTCTGTAACTGGCCAGTTCCGGATACATAAATAGCAGCCCTCGTATAAGAATAAACAAAAAAATTATGGCTAAGTAATGAAGTATTTCTAAATTGTGAATATTGTGAAATTAGTCTTGAGTGTTGTAGTATAGTTACTATTGTTATCATTATTTATATTATTATTATAAATAGCTATTATTGACCATATTTTTTACAATTTTTTCATAATTTATTTTTCATAATCCATTTTTATTTAATAAATGCTAATATTATGTACATAATATATTATTACAGTGTCTGTTTTTCAAGAAATGAAACAAAAGAACAAACAAGAAATTAAACAAAAATTTTACTAAATTGTCACCTTTCACTGGTCTGGCGTATTACAAGTAGCACTCTAACAACATTGCTTTTCCGTTATATACATGAAACTATGAAATATTAACAAATAACACTAAATATTTTCCAATACAGTACAGCACAGAAGAAATTTTGGTTATTTGTCAAGCATTTTGTTTTTAATTACATGTAAATTAAATGTTGCCTATATTCTTAGATCAAATTAGTGTCATAAATCAGTTCACTCAGGTTCCCTCTAATATGTGAATGACACAATTCATTTTAAATGTAAGAGAATAATAACAGAAGAATAATATTATTTGCAATGTGCAAACAATAATAATATCCTATTCTCTATTTTTAAGTGTTTTTCGAAAATATTAATTTTTACACTTATCATGATGTTTTAATTCATGGTGGTTTTTATTGAAGCACACAAATAGATAAAAATTCTATAAATGTTTTGTCTTACTAACTAATATGTATGACAACTGAATTAATCATTTGCGAACTAGCCCATCTCTAGTTGTATTATACATGACATTAAAAACAAAAATTCAGTATCCAACTGAAGTCAACTAATTATGTTGTAACAAATTGTATCTTTGTATCATATTCAAAATTAGTTTATATTTTATTTTCATACAAACTTTAAATTAATTTGTTGGCCGTCATCTAAGCATTCTTGCAATTGTTTCAGGCCTACACTGACTCCATCGAGTTTACCTTGCACAGCAGATTTTAATTGAGCCTCTATAGAAGCTTTCTTATGAGTTATTCTCTTTTTGTAATGCTCTACCTAAAATTGGACATATTAATTAAAGTAAAATTATTTATAAATACACAAACTTATTAATTAATTATAACTACAATAATAATTATCGATTAGGGGCAGTGAGCACTTTTACCTTCTCTAGTTGTCCAGGTCTCTGCATCATATTCATTACCATTTTCTCTGCAGCTAATTTAGCTTCATCCTCTATTTCATCCATAGTGCTCATTATGTAAATTTTATTTTAATTAAAAAAAAAATAATTATAGTTTGTTTAAAAAAATCAACTTATTTGAAAAATTGACATTAACATTTATTTTTATTTATATTTCTTAAGGCATTGGTAACAAGACTATCAGCCTAATGACAACTTCTGGAGAAACATTAGATGACCCTAAAACTCTTCCAGTAAAGTGTTAGTAGGCTTTACTAAATTTATTAAGGACTTCTTGGAAGAACGCGAAAACTTCAGCTATACATGTTTATTTAGATCTTCATTCTTTTCAATTACACAGAACTTCACTTCTTCCGTTCCCGCCAAAAAGTGTCAACACATACTCATACACTATGTATACTATATCTATACTCTTTGCACGGTCCACAGACTACCTAGAAGGGCACGGTCATTTCACTCCAAACAAAAAATCATCCCATGAATTTTCGGCCTTAGTAGTAGCACAGGTAGTAGTGTAGTCACAGTTAAATGTCACCACTAGTTTTTTATGCCAAGCAATAAACTTTTTCGTAATTATATTAAAAGCAATAATAGTTAGTTTCATTCGACGTTGCTTCGTATATAGAGCTCATATAACATTCAAAGTTCAAATCTTGATGATAACCATTTGAATTTAAGTTTATTTTTGTTATTCAATTTCATATTATTATTCACTATTATTAATCAAATAATAACATTTTCACGTAGTTTTGTTGTATGTAGGAAGGTTACTTGACAGTTTGAGTCCAGTTTTACTAGATGGCACTAGTTGGAGAATTTCTTCGAATACCTCTGTTTCCCTATTGAAAATGTACTCCGTAACTCTTTGATCATTTGTGGATCAACACCACGTCAATAATGGTTATAGTCGGACTTTTTTGCGGGAGCGCGAGAAGTGAGGTTGTCATTTTAATTAGATTTTCTATTTTTACATTTTAGGAGTTTCAAACTACAAAGGTGATAGTATATTGTGTCTTAAAGTTCTGTATAAGTGAAAAGAATGGCGTAGGTCTAAATAAACGTCTGTAGCTGAAGTTCTCGCGCCCTTCTAACAAATCCTTTATAATTTCAGTAAAGTCTACTATGACTTTACTGGAGGAATTGTACGATAAGAAGAAGAAACGAATTTACTTTGAACATGATTAATTTGTGACATTGGCAAATACGCTAATATGTGCGCCATGCCATGAAGAAAGACAAGAAAATGGTTATAGTACACTTAGAGTCGAGTCCAATTATAGTCAAAGAGAATTCATAATTACTACGTTACGCTAGAGGCGACACTTAGAACAACAATTCTGCTGGTAATGTTAGACTGCAAATCAATACCACAAGGGAAAAAAAACATCATAAAATTACTACCAACCTACCATCATAAAATTACTAATGTCTACCTAATTATCGATAGTAAGTGCTGTGCAATTTGACAACGTTATTGATATTTGGTATGTACCTAACCTAATGAATTTTAGATTATTAGTAAAAATAAATGAAAAACGTTCAATGTATTTTTATTAATTTGATACAAATGTACAAACAATAAGCAAAACGATAAATCAAAAGGCAAGGAAAGTAATTTAAAAGTAAGTATTGAAAGCATAACAAAAACTTTGGATATAGTCTGCATTAAAATTAACGTTACAGTAAAAACGTGGTAAAACAGTATTTATGCATAAATCCCTATACTGCGTTAATATACGCTGTACAGATTTATGTATGTACGTTATCTGTAGGCACAAATCAGTCATAATATAGACTAAAATAAAAAAGTTCCAAATACGTAAGACTAAGAGCGGTCGCGAAACACTATAGCGCTAGGATTCTATGAATATTTAAACACCATGCATTAAAATAGTCTGAAACAAGTGTAAAAATAGAGCTTAAAATACTTTTGTGAATAAAATTCAATTACCGAAATGTAAAAGTAGACATCATATTGGTTATGATCACAGAACATTATGTAATATAATATAGAAACAGAATAGCAAATTGAGTCGAGTATGTGCGCAAAACAGCCAACATGAAATCGTAATTTAATTATGCTTTTTGTTTTTGTGCAGTTGGGGTTAAAATGCGGTCCTTACCAAATTACGATTAGCAGCTGTTATGACCTGTATTGCTAAGACATAAAGTAGTTTCTATTTTGCGTTCGGTTTTTAAAATTTATTAATTTTTATAATGTCAATTTATCAAGGTAGTGTCTGTCCACTGGTTATAATAGGGGCACTCTATGATGGCTGTTTTGACTAGTGATGGAATATTCCGATGCATATTTACTTAAAGTTAGTTTTGGCTAAAAATATATGGAAGCGGCTTTTCAAAATTTTTTTTTTTGACTAAATTACTCCTGAGATTGCAAAAATGATCTTTTGCATATTTATTTTAAATAGAAAAGTATGGAAGTGACTTCTTAACATAATGTATTTAGCAAAAATAATCTCGAGACTTCGGGATCTCTGGGGGATAGCATAATTAGTCAGATAATTGATATTTATTCCTTCATGTTCATGTGTGCTTAAAAAAGTTCCCCGTCGTTCCCCGTGATCTCGTTCTTTTCAGGGGCATCAGCATTCTAAAAGTGGCGTATAGATAAAAAATAGGATACATTAGACGACTTTCAAGTGTAAATTTAGCATGACTTACTAAATAAAAGATAATGGAATTGAAAAAAAAAACAAAATAAATTAAAATAAATTATTTCATTAAATCACGTTTACAAAAATTACTTAGGAGTAAACTTTAATCACTGTCTATCTCTATGATGTGGTCGTAAAATGTGACGTTGAAACATATGTTTGTGTTGAATATGATGCTGTTAAGTCAGATTCTACAGACAGCTTCATGCTGCTTAAAAGTAATTTAGAGTCATGCAGTGCATTGAAGTAAATGATCACAATTTTCTCGAGATTATCAGTTGTTAGTTTATTTCTTTTTACATTTAGAATACACTTATAGGTTGAAATAGATCTTTCCACATCTACAGATGTAAGTGGTGCAAGGACCACTATTGTTTTCGCTTATTTCCATAAGAACATCATCATCATGGTTTCTGTCCATGAGTTACTCCATTTTGTTAATAAATTTATTGATTGATGTCTGATTTATAGATCTTACATAGTCAAATATTTCGAACAACCACGTTATAGAAAGGTCACGTT
The DNA here is from genome assembly GCA_907165235.1 of Zeuzera pyrina. Lineage (NCBI taxonomy): Eukaryota > Metazoa > Arthropoda > Insecta > Lepidoptera > Cossidae > Zeuzera > Zeuzera pyrina. Next base: position 15,872,254 of record OU015625.1, on the reverse strand, counting down.
TTTCTATTTTTACAATTGCAATATGGAACATTTTGAAATGTTCAAATATTATATACTCTAAATCATTCTTCAAATTAGATTAAGTTATTACCTTTTTAGCATTTCTAATAGATATAGCTTCATTGCTATTTAAAAATGTTACGACTGATATTTTGTCTGTTTGGCATAGTAAAATGCCACCTCTAACCATGTTCCTCACTTAGTAATAACTAGTTGTGGAGGTAAGAGTAAATTTGGATGCAGCTCTTTCAAAATTAGTACTCTGTTGGGAGATTTAAAAAATATTTTTTTTACATTATTTATTAGTGTGTTTGCATCACCTTAGCAGTCAATGGTTTAACTAAAAAATTTACCACATATCGGTCCAGAAAGTAAGTGGTCTCATTCAATGATACCCACAGCTTATCGTTTTGTGTCGCTATGAATACGTTTTATTTTGTCTTCAAAAACTCGATCTGAATATGTTTTTTTAACAAAGATGCACTTGAAATGGTTTTATCCTGTTGGTTACATTTACAAATGTATTTATCAAAAAAATTACGGAAACCGGGGTTTTCAACTTTTGACCGCAGGAAGTTACACATAATAAGAAAATTAATTATATCGAAATAATAATCAATTGGTGCTGCTGGTGCAATTCCTCGATGTTCAAATATTGATTTAAAATGATTTTCTTCGCTTTTAAACTGGTTTCACAATTCTTGCAGACTATATACCCACTTGCCGGGTCATAAAACATCTCTGAGATATTTCATAACCATGATTGATCTATGTCTTCTTTCTGAGTTGCAGTTTTTGGCTGCTACTTTCAATTTCAAAGGGTACTATGTCGAATACGTTGCCATTACAATTTCAACCTTATTTTTAGGCGGTAAAGTTGCTACTTATAGCATTTCACTTTGCACATCTAATAAGCGGTCGGACTTCACAATAGATAACAACGTCATTCACGAAAGATAAGCTCTCAAGTGGATTCCGACATTTAAAGAAAAAAATACTGTACTATCCCGCGGATAGTAACAGCACGTGTTATTTTTTGTTTCCCTCACATGCTGACGAAAAATCCATCATCTCTTTCTACAAAATGTTATTGTACCGGCGCCAACCCCTTAAATCGAAAATTAATGAAAATGAATAAACAAATAAATTTATTTTCTTGATGATTTTATGTAAGTAATGTTCTTAATGTAACCGGCACTCCGGCACCGGTGATTAATTTAACTAGTTGAACATTTAAAAAAAGAATAGACTTTGATTCAGAATAAAAAGGTAAGCTAATTCTTAAAAAAACAATTTTCTTCATATTATAAATAAACGCGCATTCAATTCATGTTGTAAAAGAAACTAAATTTTCGACATATTTTGAACTATTTAACCAGATGCATAAGTATTCACATGCACCCGATTGAGTACTAAATATGTCGATACCAGAATATCGGGATTTTTATACAAAAATACACTCCATATTTGCCAACAACTTCAGATTAGTAAGCATTCGATTTTATTATCAGATCAGAACACAATTTGTCGATCCTGGAATCCCAGTACAAAAGTGCTTTCCATATTAGCAAACTTCACAACTTTTGGTAATGTTAAATATGAAATGTAACAGATGCACTGATCACTATGAACACGCTATCAATTCTTTATCATAACTAATATGTACTTGACTATTCGACGACTTCTCAACAACTGAACTCTTACAAGACTAAAATCAGGCTTTTATGCAGCCTCACTACACGCAGGAAATCTATTCTACCTTCATTCTTGTTACTAAAATGTTACATAATATCATATGTGGGTAATTTATGTGATTAAAATTAATGTGGTACTAACAGTAAATATGCATCGGAATATCCCATCACTAGTTTTGACGTATGTCCGTGCATAAAGTTTTGTATAAATTAAGGTACGGTTGAAGGAGTCAAATTGCTGTCCTTTATTGTTAATAGTGACGTGCACTTAGAAAATGTTGCATTTTTGGATGAAACATGGCTAACCTAACCTAACCTAACCATACTCTAAACCGTTCTTGGACACTGACACTGAAGCATCTATGTCCAAATTTCCTGCTGGAAAAGGATCGCGGCTCATAATTTGTCACGGCGGAATCATCAACGGGTTTGTCGAAAGTTCTCTCGTGACTTTTGCGCCAAAAACCACTGGCGACTATCATGAAGAAATGAATGGAAAAAAGTTTACTGAATGATTTACCTCAATGTTGTGTAGCCTCCCTGAACCATCTATTGTAATTATGCACAACGCCCCATACCACTAGATGCAAATTGATAAGCCACCTGCCCAATCCCAAAAGAAACTGACATTGTTGCATGACTTAAAAAAAACTGCGTACATGCAAACATAAATATGTTAAAAGCAGAGTTAGTACGTCTTTTATTATTTTTTATATATTAGTACGTATCACAACAAAAATGCTAAAAATATTACAAAAAGCTTGTAAACATGTAATTAAAAAAGACTGGAAAAAAAGTTAAGAATAGAACTATTTAATTAACAAGGGAAGATTATGAAAAAGATGCATAAAAAGATAATATTTTAGAAAATGAACTTGTATAAGTTCAAGTTCATAATAGCAGCAACGAAAGTGAAAATAGCACTATGGACAAAACTGATTAAATATGGTTTTTTACAGCATCTTTTTTTCTGTCTTTCTGTATAAATTTGGTTCTTGTGTGCAAATAAAGTAAGTATATTCATTTTCATTCCAATATTCAGTTCATTCAAATATATTAAAAGTAAACATTTATATTTTCGTTTTATTAAAACTTTTTAACCAGCTACTACTTGCAATAATAGTTATAAATCCAAAAACCAATAGATGTGACTCGCATTATTTGATCATATTTTTTACGATAATAAGTTAACATTTCACGTCACTATTGTAATGTGTCAAAACGTCAAAACGGCATATGGATAGCACAATGGATAGGGATAGCATGATCCAAGGAGCATATTATAATCCACAGATCTACCACTATTCTTAGTTTTAATCACTACGTTTCGTTCATAGTTCACTTTGTTCATAGTGCACAAACTACTAATGTACTAGCGTACAGACAGGAATATTAAAGGTGAGGGGAATAAAGTTAAGACAGGGTTACGGGGGGAGAGGTACGATAAACTAGGAGCGGCCATTTTGAAGAAAAAAAGAAAGAAATAGATTTTATTCAGCATCATCACACATAATACAAACAGTAAACAACCAAAAAATTTTAAACATATACAGCAAACTTGAGTGATATGATGCTAAATATGGACACCGACTCAGCACTTGCTGCAGCACAAGTGCTACAGCGCTAATTTTCAGTGGCGACCAATATTGGTGGAGTACTTCGGTCTAACAGTTGGTCGTAGCAATTAAATTGATAAATAGTATAATTTTTTCACATTACTTCCATCAAAACATCAACTTAATACATTCTTGATGCCTCTTTGAGTTTCTGGCGACAAATATATTGAGGCAGTCTTTCTAATAGGATCCGCTTAGGCAGACTAAGACACTAAAAAAAAAATTTCAACAACCTTCTCTCTCAATACCCAGTTGCATTACTTACATTGACTAAAGTTCGGTATTCTCATTATAAAAAAGTATTTGACTGGTGTTTTTTTAATGACATTTCTTCTCCTTTTTTATGTACTGGCAACTGCTTTCCTATTTATTAGAAATATTTCTGTCATTCTCATGCATAGATTAATTAGGGATACTGACGTATTGCACTGGAAAATTATAATACACTAGCGAAATTTTCCGTTAAGAAGTGGTGTTTCGCTGTTGTAAAATGTTTAACTTTTTTGTGGCAGTGTGGCATACATAAAAAACATGTATAGGCATGATATGGCAATTTTAACTGGTCATAACACGCGCTCGCTCAAAAAGAAGGTGATTGATAATATCGATGATTTCATGAATAATGACAAAATGAGAGAATAATTTCATGGAACATGACAATATGAGAAAAAAATTATACTTTTCATTCTATGTCATGTTCCATGAAACAAATGTTAATAATCGAATTATATGTCTGCTTGAAACCATACTAATATTATAAATGCGAAAGTCTGACTGCCTCTCCATCTGATACGTTTTCACGGCTATACCGCCGGATTGATTTTTATGAAATTTGGCATGGAGATAGGTTGACACAAAAAAACGGACACGAGTTACTTTTTTTTCAAAAATCTACCCCGGGGGATGTAACTCAGTAGGGAAATGCCAAACCGCTGAACCAATTAAAATGACATTTAGTACAGAGATAAATCTTTTCTATTAATAAAACATAGACTTTTTTTAATCAAAAATCTACCCTTTAAAGGATGAAAAGAGGGATGAAACTTTATAGAGAAAATGCTAAATCGCTAAACCGATTATGATGAAATTTGGCACAGAGGAAATATGTGCCCAAAAGCAAATGTAGGTTACTTAGTTTTTTAGATAATGACAGTTTTTTATTTGTGACGTCATCATAAATCCAATATAGCAGATGTTTCGTAATAGAAAATAACTTTTTTCAAAACCTTCAACAATTTGGATATCAAATGAAATGGAATAGACTGGAGAAGGTTTCTATATATTTCAGTAAGATAAGCAATTACTTGGCTGTATTGATACGATCCAGTAAATAATAATTTTAATTGAGTCTCATGGAGTTGTCGAAAGTCAAATAAATCATGGCTGTTTATGTTATGTGTTTCTCCAACCATCCTTTTTCTTTGACCTCTGTTGCTAGCTTAAAATAAAAATTATTATTTACTGGATTGTATCAATACAGCCAAGCAATTGCTTATCTTGCTGAAATATTCGACGCCCATGATACACTGAACATAGATTTTGTTAAAGACCAATCCAATATTTTAAAACTGCACGTGATATCACGACATATAACACGAAAGTCATATACATGTTTATTGAATATATTCCTCAAAGAAACGATTGTGATGGAATTACACGATATTTTTGTGAATATCCTAATGGATGTCGTACAGTAAGATGCTGCTGCGTCCTTTGGGTTTGGCTTTTGGCTGCCACAATTTATTACTAATCATTTGGACGATATCAATCTCGAATTCCTCGTCCAGCTGAGAAATTCGGTCAATTATTCAAAAAAGACAATATTACAGTAACGATTGAAGAAGATAGTGACAATGATTGATTATTAATATTATTATTAAAATTACATTAAAAAAGTTAGAACATTATTACTTGCTTAGCGACTCTAATATTCATATAAGGAAAGTAAAATTTTTTTAACACTGTTCTACCCTAGTGAAAATTTTGAAAAAATGTATGTTATAGAGCATAGTAAGGATCATTTATAAAAAAAAATCGTGATAGTGTCTTTTAAAACACGTCACATTTTTATTTTTGAAAATTTTTAATTTGAGATATTTTGACATATTAATCACTGCGAAGACTTAAAAATGTTTTGTTTAACACTTCTTTGGTATACACACTAGCACTACACTAGCATGTGTAAAAATATTACAAAAAAATGTTATGACGTAAGAGAGAAAAAAATGTTTTTCAAAATTCGATTAATTTTTTCATTTGAAAAACTAGCGCGTGCAGAAGCGTGACAACTTAAGGAAATGTTTCTCATAAGAAGGTGATTTCATGGTAAAAATATCAGCCTAACTTTCACGAGGGGCATCTGACCCATGCTTACCCTGCTATATTCGTTGAAATTAAACTAATTTAAACATTCGTTTTTAATTTATTTAGGGCGAGATCATTTATACGTGTCAACCACTTTTGGAATCGTTTTTCACTTCTTCAAAAGGCATGAAGTTGAATTTCAAGTTTGGAGCTCGTACATCCAACCACAGATGAAACACTTACCTATGCGACATCAAGGTATATGTAAAAGTTTCACGCGTGTACAAACACTCACTAGAGTTCCTAGATTACCTACCTAAAGAATATTGTGAGAATTTTAATTACGATAACTTGTTTACAAAATAGGAATGGCAATCTGAGATCGTTTGGACCTCAAAAGATCGAAAAATCGATCTTTTGAGGTCCAAAAATCAATTTTTTTGTCAATCTCGAGCAGTGAATCGATCAAGTGAATCCGATGCACAAACTTTTGGATGTAGGATACCCCAAAATCGAGTTTCCATTACGTTTCTGTATTGGTAACAACGCAAATACAAAATAGAAGAGAAAAGTCGGCGCGGAATTTTATTTTAATAAATTATACATACTATATCCATTGAGTACTTACAACGGGTAGTTTACAACGGGATTCACAAGCATTCCTTTTGTCAAGGTATTAATTAAAAAAATTGCTACCGTACAATAAAACCTAGTTTTGAATCTATTTCTTACCATTTACATAATTGAATTCAGTGCGATAAACGCTCCGCAAAATATGTCGTCTTATACCGGCAGGAGATGTCACGAAAAATCCGCAACATTCAATCTAGTCAGGGACGGAATTGTACTGATTTCACACGTAAATATAATTTTTCAGTCGTACATATCACTAAAACGATTTAACGAATTAGAAACTAATTCTAGAAAGTCATATCGTCATGTTAGTCGTACAATAATGAACCTCGAATTGGCTTAAATTCGTACCTTATCAAATTACCGAATTGTACAAATTGTGACGTAAAGGCACTCCCTATAGCCTATATATACTCCCTAGCGAGACTATATTTTTAACTAACATTTAATTGTAGACGCGTTACAAACAAAATTACAATTAAATCACAAAGAATAGAAAAAACAACGTACTCCCCATGAGACTATGTCGTGGAAGCATTTAATTTCAGACATTAACAGATCACAAATAAAATTTCAATGAAGTCAAGTTATTTCTTCGTATTTGTTAAATTGGGGAATGTTGTCGAATTTTTTGTGTCTGAAAACCAATGATGTTATAATTGTATTATAATATCATTGCTGAAAACGTAAAGACAATTCAACATTGCATTTGAATGTTTCCAGTTACTGGTGGTAGTATTTATTGTAGGATTAAAAATATATGTTCCTTAAGTAACACAAAATCAAACTGTTTATCCTCTCTGTCCATAATTGTTATCTGTGTAATTTTTAATCTCTGTATGTCTCCAGTCTATTGTGTTCCCAAACAAAATGTGTGTACTCTGTGTGTATTTTTTCTTGAATACAAAAAATAAAAACAAAATTACGAACGTATTATCACAGTAATATTTTTTCAATTTACGTGATTAAGCTGATGGCTTATTTGCCAATACCTCAACAAATACGTACAAAACAAATTCTTACAGGCTAAAAATATTTTTGTAGCGTTATGTAGTTTTTCTATGAATATACCACTTTCTTCTTTTCTTTTCTATTTCGATTTGCGTTTTGGTTTACCTTGTGTTTTCTTCGATTTCATGTTTGAGTTGAGAACCTTCTAACGCTCATTCTCCTCTGTAGTTTGAAGTAAATAATCCCCTAAACCGATGCGTTGGTGGTTTTTCGGAATCACTAGGATATATCTACCTAAATAAAGATATATAAGTAGTATTGGGAGGTACGTACGTGTGGTATGGTTATTAAAAAAGTAGGCGATAGTAGCGCCAAAACGAAATACATAACAATTACGACAAAGTGACTCTGCCACTAACTGTAGTTCATGTAGTCGCTGTGGTCGCTCGTTTATTATTAGTGATGTGCCGGATATCCTGTTATAAATAGCACAGAAACAACTTACCAAACTGAAGTTTAATTATAGTTGGAAGCTAGAGAGTGAAATACGTTACGCATAAAATGAATTTTGATAATCACGCGAAAAGTTAAGATAGTTCTTCATTAAACACTACATCACATACACTTTTAGAATACACGTAAAAGTATAATAAAGTCTTTTGTTATTTTAAATTGACACACACCAGAGAAAAAAACAGAACGGTTGTCTAGCAACATTTTTTGAATTGAGAATAAGAAGTCTCTTCACTAATGCTTTAACCTTTATGATGCTGCTATCCAACCTTATCACTTTCCCTCATTAGTCGAGGAGGCTTCGTAGTCCCAAATGTACTCTAATGTTAATGAGCCTTAGCTTCGGGACTGCCTTGGTCATGAGATCAGCAATTTGATCCTCTGAGCTAGTTTTTTGTACATCCACAAGACCTTCTTGCACCGTTTCTCTCACAAAGAAGTGACGCACGCGGATGTGTTTAGTTCGCTTGTGGAACTCAGGATTGTGTGCGAGGCGTATGGCCGTTTCATTGTCCACGTTCAGTGTAGGTGTACTTTCCAAATTCGTCATTTGACTATAGACTCTCTGGAGCCAAACAAGTTCACGTGCACCCTCGCTCGCTGCAACAATCTCTGCATCGGTTGTTGAGATTGCAACCGATGCTTTACGTTGGCTTAGCCACGAAACAATTCCTCCAGCATAAAGGCATGCTTCTCCTGTAGTTGAGCGTCCGGTTTGCTCATCACCACCATGGTCTGCATCACTGTAGCCTTCAATGCAATTTTTTTGACAGCAAGAATCATATCTAATGCCAAAGGACAATGTTCCTTTTAGATATCTAAAAATTCTTTTGACTTTTATCCAATCAGTCACGGTTGGATTCCCGAGTTTTCTGGATACTACCCCGACAGCATAGGCGATATCAGGTCGTGTCCCTGTCATTAAATAAGCCAAAGCTCCCACAGCTTCTCGATATGGAAATTTTTCTTTCACCTCAGGCTCATCAACTTTCCCTGTTTCAGAAGTCTGATTTCTATCGATTGGCGTTGAAACAGGGTTACAATCTGTCATCCGAAAACGTTCCAATATCTTTTTAGTGTAGACCTCTTGTTTAATTAATATGGAACCATCTTTGGACTGCGCTATTTCCAGTCCTAGATAAAAAGAGGCTGACTTTGTTGTGATATTTAGCGTGTCGCCAAGTTCCTTCAAGAACTGCTTCGCTAAATCTTCGTCTGTAGCTGCTACAAGACCGTCGTCCACATACAGAGTTATTAGAATCTTTTTATTAGCTACTGTCTTTGTAAAAAGACAACAGTCGGCTGAATTTTGTATGAATCCTTTTTCTATAAGGATCTCCTCAAAACACGAGTTCCAGCATCTCTGTGCCTGTTTCAGACCATATAAACTTTTCTTGAGTCGACAGACTCTTGATGTCCCATCAGTAAATCCTTCGGGTTGTTTCATGTAGATTTCTTCTTTGAGCACACCATTCTAAAAGGCTGTCGAAACATCAAACTGAGTCAAGTACAGTTTCTCTTTGGCACTGACACTTAGTAAGGCTCTTATTGTAGCCATCCGAGCCACCGGACTAAAGGTCTGTTCATAATCAATTCCTTTTCGTTGCTTGAACCCCTAGACTACCAGTCGCGCTTTATATTTGTCAACTGCACCATCTTGGTTACGTTTAATACGAAAAATCCATTTGCATGGCAGAGCCTTTCGGTTGGGTGGTAAATCACAGAGCATCCAAACCTTGTTGTCAGCTAAGGATTTCATTTCACTTGCCATGGCTTTTTGCCATTCAATACCATCTTCCCTTTCTAAAGCTTCTTTGCAAGTATCAGGGAAGTCTTCAATGCCTACAAAGAAAACATAGTCATCAAACTTTTTTGGGTGTTTGAGGCTTGTTCTATCCCTCAAATTGTATCGAGGTTCTGACTCTGTTTCTTGAATAGGCTCGATTGCTTCTATCTGGTCTTCATCAGACTCTACAAAGTAATCATTGTCATTAACATGGTCTTGATCTTGTGTTCTATCTCCCTCTAGAACATGTTCATGACCGAATTCTTCAATTTCTTGATTTTGTTCGAAAACATGTTCGTTATCAGTGTTACTTTGAACTCCCTCTGAACAATTAGGAATTTTGGTAGAAATTCGGAACTCAACATCACTCTCGAAAGTTATGTCCCTTGACCTGATTATTTTCTTTCCATCCCAAATACGATAACCATCATCGTCTTCGTAACCTATCAGTGCTCCTTTAATTGCTTTTTTATCAAACTTCTTGCGACACTGTTTCGGAACATGTGCATAGCATTTACTCCCAATAATTCGTAAGTGCGTAATCTTGGGCTTTTTTCCATACCACAGCTCGTAAGGTACCTTTGTATTGACTCTAGTAGGTCCTGTTCTGTTCAGAACATAAGTCGCCGTGTTAATTAACTCTGCCCAGAGCACTTGCGGTAATTCTCCTCGAGTAAACATCATCGATCTCGCTGATTCAACTTAGGTCCTGTTTTCTCTTTCGCTACATCCATTCTGCTGCAGCGTATAAGGCATAGTGAGTCGTTGCTGAATGCCGTGTTTTCGCAATATTTTTCGAACATCCTCATTATCAACTTCTCCGCCGTTGTCACTAAGCACCGTTTTAATAGTGTGCTCAGTATTCTTAGCCTCTAGCAACATTTGTAGAAGCTTATCTTTTACTTCCGACTTGTGTTTAATAAAGTATACTAAACGATAGCTTGAATAATCATCCTTAAATAATACGAAGTATTTGAATTTAGAGATACTATCGACGAAGGGCCCGCAAACATCGGTGTGTATCAGCTCTCCTACAGCTGAAGCTCTTTCCCTTGTTCCGAACGGTTTCCTGTGCGACTTTCCGAAAATACATCCCTCACATTTCACCTTATCAGGACTCAATTGAATACCCAATTCACGTATTGCCACATGAATTACATGTTTCTTGTCTTGATGTGCAAAACGTTCATGATATAGTTGTAGCATATTGGATTTAGTCACAACATTGATTTCTAAAACCTTTTGCTTAATTGGCATGATCGTTTTCATGGCCAACTTGTAAAGTCCTCCTCTAGGGACTCTTTTGCCTACAACTTTAGTCGTGCTTGCCACTTCTAGCTTACACTCTCTAGTCGTTGACGTAAAAATACTATCTTGCAACAAATCTTGAGTTGCTATTGTAGAGAAGAGATTTTTTTAAGAGATGGTACTAACCACACATTCCGCAGTTGAAATTGTTCCTTTCTGCCATCGACATCCGTTTCTACCACTATGGTGCCTTGTCCCAAAGCTGGGATTATGTTTCCGTCAGCTATGGATACAGCGTGGTCAGAATCGAATTCGTGAAACTCTTTGTAGAAATCACTTCGAATCGCTATGTGTGCTGTCGCTCCGTTGTCAACATATCAACTTTCTCGGTCTTGTAATTGTCCATTGGAGCATACATTTACCAACAATGAGCTCATCAGTGTCATTTGTTGTACTTGTTTTGACTTGCATCTTGATGTTGACGTGTCTGAAGTTGGCTTAGGTGGCCTCCCATCCTTAATCCACTTTTTGCACTTACGAACTCTATGTCCTTTACCTGAGCAGTAGTTACAAATCAGCTGTTCATCCTTATTTCGCTGTGTCTGACTCTGAGTAGGAGCAATTAATAATGCTTCTTGCTTTGAGCTCTCCTGATTCCCTAAATCTCTCTCAAATGCACATCGGTGACTTGTTAAACCGTCTATAGTCTTCTCAGTCTGCTTTAGCATTAGCCAACTTGATTTAAAATGAAAAATCTGTCATCTAAAGTGTCTAAAGCCTTACAGACAAGCAGAACTTCAGGTATCTTCGCGGTTTTGTCAACTTTTAACAATTCAACACACATCTCATTTCAACTATTCTTTAATTTAGATATATGTGTGGGAATGTCATCGTCTTTGTTGTGTTTTAACCCGAAGAACTCTAAACACAAGCTGTAAACTTTGTTTCTGTTTCTCCGTCGAATAACCTATGTAGTTCTTGCCAGACTTCTTTTGCAGTTCTGTATCTCATAACTTTCTTTAGTGTTTCCTCAGTCATGTTGGTAGTCAACATGAGCAGTGCACCAGATTCAGTCCTCTTATAATTAGCTATAGCCTTATCATAAGCGCTTACTTCGGCATCTCCTGCACCAATGTTGAGTGGAACTGGCTTTTCCAGTGTACCTTTCACTGCTTCTAAAGCACCAGGTGTACCATTTAGTAAAGCAGTTACTTTGTGCTTCCAAGTACTCCAGTTCTCCTTTCCATTTAATTTGCCTATCTCTATTTTCGTAGAATACTCCATTTTATGTATTTCAACGAATTTCCTGCTATTCTTCTTGGCCCATAACCTGTTATAAATAGCACTGAAACAACTTACCAAATTAAAGTTTAGTTATAGTTGGAAGCTAGAGTGAAATACGTTACGCATAAAATGAATTTTGATAATCACGCGAAAATTTAAGATAGTTCTTTATTAACCACTACATCACATACACTTTTAGAATACACTAAAAGTATAATAAAGTCTTTTGCTTTCTAAGCGGCAACTTTGAGGAAGTTTATTATTTAAGATAATGTGTAGTATTAAGTTTGTAAATATTAACATATGTATGTACTTTTTGTTAATAAAGCATAAATTATAACGCCTTACTTTTGAAGTCTTTTGTTATTTTAAAAGAACGGTTGTCTAGTAACACTTCTTGAATTTATCATATCCGTATCCGTATCCTTGGATATGCGAGGGAGAAGAAAGATCCGGATCCGTATCCGTTACTTTTTTAGCGAATCTTTTACCTTATTTATTTTCAATACATAGATTAAATTCTATATAAGTCGGAACATGTCCTGTCACGTAAAGCGTCATGTGGGGTCAACTATCATTTCAAGGTCAGGCGCACCGACACCGATCGAGTAAGAAAGTTAAAATTGATTTTTGCCAATTTTTAATTTCTGTAGAGGAGAGTCTCACAAGACTTAGCAAATGTAAGAAGTCAATAATAGCGTGTGGTGACTTCAATGTAGACATACTGAATAATTCGAGGGAAAGAGATATGCTCATTTCACTCTTTCTCTTATTTAATTTTGTGCATATTTTTAATGAACCGACCAAGGTCACATACCATTCCGCGACATGTATAGATAATATTTTTATGAGTAGGTGTGAAACTATGGAAAGTATTGTTGTTGCTGGTGTCCGCTCTGATCATAAAGCACAGTTAATTAAAATAGAGGACATGAAACATAAATCAGAACAAATATTTGAATTTAGGCCATTAGGAGAGAGTAGGCTAAAAAACTTTACACATGATGTAGCAAAATTTGCAAACACTGCTTCTTTGGTAGATGATCCAAATATCATGTATGAATTATTAGTCAATTACTTATCTGAAATATTTAATAAGAACTGTCCAAAGAAAAAGAAAGTAGTTAATAATAACAAGTTACGTTTCGCGAATTGGGCGACGAAGGGCATAAGAAAAAGTAGGGACAGGCTTTATGAGTTATATGATGAGAAATCTTACACGGGGGATGAAAGTTTTCATAACTATGTCCGCACTTACTCAAAAATATTTAAGAGGGTATCAATACACGCAAAAGCAATCTATATTGCGAATAAAATCAGAAAATCAGATAACGCAGTAAAAGCTACATGAAATACCATTAATAAAGAAGTTGGGGGTAAACAAAATAAAAAAAATGAAAATATTTCCATAAAAATTGATAATAAAATTGTTACAAATAAAATTGAGGTTGCTAATGCTTTTGAAAATTATTTTTCAAATGTACCCATACAATTTACTAATGGTCTAGGATCGTCTTCGCATACAGCAGAGACGTTTTTGAGCAAAAATATTGGAAAATGGTTTCCTAGTTTTCAATTTAGGTACACATCTGCACATGAAATAGAAAGGACTTTCAGGCAATTAAATAAAAAGAAAAGTGAGGATTTATGGGGACTATCAATTAATGTAATAACTAATGTAATACCTATATTATCGCCAATCTTGGTAGATATATTTAATAAATGTGTCGATCAAGGCGTATTTCCCAGTTTAATGAAACACAGTAAAATTATTCCACTATTTAAATCGGGCTGTATGTTAAATCCAACGAATTATCGCCCGGTGTCAATATTGCCAGCGCTGAGTAAAATATTCGAAAAAATAATACTCAAACAAATGCTGGCACATTTTAACATTCACGGGGTATTTCATGGTCAACAATACGGTTTCACGAGAGGGCGGTCAACAACTCATGCGGGAGTAAGCTTGATCGGGACTGTACTTCAGGCTTGGGAGGGGTCCCAAGATGCTATTGGTGTTTTTTGTCATCTTTCCAAGGCTTTTGATTGTGTTAGTCATGAAACTTTAATTTGCAAGCTGAAATACTATGGAATACGTGGTAACGCTCTCGATCTCGTGATCTCGTATTTGTCTGGCCGCGAGCTGAAAGTGAGTGTTAATGGGGTTTTGTCTGTAGGTTCAAAGTTAAAAATGGGAGTTCCCCAAGGATCCATTTTGGGACATTTTCCTATTTTTGGTATATATTAACGATTTCCCATTTATGCTCAGGGACTCATGCGAAACAGTATTGTTTGCTGATGATACCTCATTGTTATTTAAACTAGACAGAAAAAATCTAGATATTACTTGGGTAAACAGGATCTTAACAGATGTCTCGAAATGGTTCGCTGTCAATAATTTACTACTGAATGCACAAAAAACTAAATGTATTAAATTTTCGCTTTCTAATGTACCCAGAATCCATGATAAAATAGAACTGGGTGGGAAACAATTAGAATTCGTTAAGTCAGCCAGTTTTCTGGGTTTAACAGTAGATAACAAGTTACAGTGGGCGGACCATATCGGGGCATTGGCTAGTAAGCTCGGTTCTGCGGTATATGCAATTAGACGCATTAGGCAAATGACAGATGTGGATACGGCAAGGTTGGTGTACTTTGCATATTTTCACAGTTTAATGTCCTACGGCCTTCTGCTGTGGGGATCAGCGGCGCATATTAACTCCATTTTCATTTTACAAAAAAGAGCAATACGTGCCATCTACAGGATGAATGCACGAGAATCGCTTAAAGATTGTTTTAAAGACATTAATGTCCTCACCTTGCCCTCCTTATACATCTTTGAAATTATTATGTATACGAGAAAAAATATAGATCAGTTTAAAAAGAATGGCGATATGAATGGTATGGAAACCCGAGGTCGTGATAAATTGGTTATTCCAAAATTTAAATTACATAAGTCAAATGTTTCATTTTTAGGTAACTGCATTCGTTTTTATAATAAAGTTCCTCAAGAAATTACTCAATTAACAGAGAATAAATTTAGATTGGTTATAAAACGTACATTGACTAGACAATCATACTATAAAATAAACGATTTCATTGAAGATAAAACAATAGTCTGGAAATGATGTTCTCTGCACATGCGTTTACTGGCTTAATGAAAATATTGTATTTTAATAAACCTTTTGTAAAATGAAGTTGGAAAAACCTGACTGAGTTTCTTGTCGGTTCTTCTCAGTGTCCAGGTTTTCTATTCGAACCGAACTAAAGTAGATTTGACGTTCAAAAATACCATGTAATTGGGTTTACTTGAATATATTGATTTGACTTTGACTTTGAAAATTCCGTATCCGTATCCGCGGATCTTGACACCAAATATCCGTATTCGGATCCGTATCCGCTGATGTACATTTTTAACGATCCGGCCATCACTAGTTATTATTCTTTTTTTTTCTTTATGGCATGGCGCACAGTTTAGCGCATTTGCCAATGTCATGTATTAATAATAATTAGAATCACAAGTAAATTAGTTTTTTCGTAACGTAAAACTCCTCCAGTAAAGTCATAAATAGGCTTTACTGAAGTTTTAAAAGATTTCTTGGAAGAGCGCGAGAATTTCAGCTACACATGTTTATTAGACCTACTCCATTCTTTTCACTTACACTAAACTTTAAAACAATATACTATCACTTGTACTTTAAAACTACCGAAAATGTAAAAAAATAGAAAATCTAAATAAAATGATAACCTCACTTCTCCCGTTCCCGCCAGAAAATCCTATTATTCATATATTCACATGTAATTATATTTATATTTGTTAATTTGTGGTTAAATCATTACCTATCGTTACAGTAAATCAAAAGTAAATCTTAATATACTATGTTCTGTATGATCTTTTTATTGAAATATATGTGTTACGTGTCTTATGAATTTTAATATTTTTATTCTTTGTGTATCATAGCACTTTTAATTTCTTTTGTAAAATAACTTATGTAAAATTTGTGTTAATTAAATTTGAGAAAATCGACCATGTGGTCTGTTATTGCGCTTTTGATATTATCTATAATATCTTATTTATTTACTAATGAAATGATACCAAAATTGAAAGAACTGTTTATAAAATCTGGACTGTATGGTGTCGACTTGTGTAAATGTAGTAAGGACAAAATGTTAGTACCTATGAAATCTTTGATTGCTTTTTATCTATTGAAATTCTAATTTATTAATAAAGTATTAAGAGGGAGGCAGCAACTCACCCTTTTTATGTTGCTTAAATTGTACTGGGGATTCTTAGAATGAGCCAGCTTCAGAGGTTCGGTTTCGGCACAAGTCAAACCTAACCAAAACAGAAAGTTACGATTTTTTTTAAAATATATTTGGTGAACAAATTGTGCAAAATTGTAAAATAACGATGAGATTTCCTATTTTTAGACCTGAGGCGATTGGTGTTGTATCAGGATGTATTTTTCTAGTTACAAATTTCTTATTCATACCTATTGTTTTTGGCCATGGTCTTATGGACAGGGAACATTTTCCTCACAATGAGGTAAAGTTATGGATTGTATTAATACCTTGTCATTATGTAATTGTTATATTAGAAATAGCATTGAAAGTATTTTTTTGTAGTTTGCAGAAATGTTAGCTGCATTGTTGTCAATATGTTGTATGCTGCTGCTGGGATTTGCCGATGATGTCTTAGACTTAAGGTGGAGATACAAGTTACTTTTGCCAACGGTAGCATCATTGCCTCTATTGGTAGTTTATTATGTAAACTTTAATTCCACTACATTCATTGTGCCTTTGCCATTAAGACATTGGCTTGGAGTTTCAATTAACATTGGTTAGTATGAGTACCTATTACCTGTTATTGTTTCTTATAAATTGATGATTTTAAAAGTATGTCTTGTTCAAAAATTAAAACTACATTTTTGAAATTATGCTTAAACTTGTCTTATTGCAGGATTTCTCTATTATATTTACATGGGTTTGTTAGCTGTATTTTGTACAAATGCTATAAATATATTGGCTGGGATTAATGGACTTGAAGTTGGACAATCAGTTGTAATTGGACTCTCTATTGTAGTCTTCAATATAATTGAATTAAGAGGAGATCAATTTAAAGCCCACATTTTCTCATTACATATAATGATACCTTATTTAGCCACAACCTTAGCTTTACTGAAGCACAATTGGTAAGCTAATAATAATAGTTAGAATTATTAAATTATGGCATAGAATGTTATGCTAACGTTTATTTAAATTCACATATTTTCAGGTACCCTTCAAAGGTGTTTGTTGGTGATACATTTTGTTATGTTTCTGGCATGACATTTGCTGTTGTGGCAATTCTCAGTCACTTTAGTAAAACAGTGCTGTTATTTTTCATACCCCAAGTGATCAATTTTATTTATTCAGTTCCTCAACTGTTCCATTTTGTTCCATGTCCTAGACATCGACTGCCAAAGTACTGTGGCGAGACTGACTTATTATTACCTAGTAAAACTCTTATTGTAAAAAAAGATATGAATTCTTTATCAAAATTAATAATTAGACTGTTCACTTTCCTTCATATAGTACATGGAACTGAAGATAATGATAGTATAACAATTAATAATCTCACATTAATTAATTTTTTCTTAATTAAATTGGGTCCAATGACAGAAGTTAGGTTAACATCCATTTTGTTGCTATTTCAAGTGATGTGCACTTGTATTGCTTTCTTTGTAAGATATCCTATGGCGTCATATTTTTATGATGTAGTATAAGATTTGATATAGGTATTTATACTTAAATAAAAATAAATTAATATACTATTGAAAAAGTTTGCACTCGGCCACCTTTAAAGTGGTTATTAATTGGGTGGCCACCGGACACCTCGATTCGCACCGCCCCTTTTCATTTTGACATAATGCTGCGCGACGAGACTAACTAAAGAAGTAAGAACTGAATATACTTGCTAGCTCTAATCGAAGTAGTTCTATGATCTTACCCATGTCTATGAAATGATAGGATGGTACATTAACATAGCATCTACTTTTTTAGATGTTATATCTTTTAGGTAGTAAAAGCCTTCTGAAGTATGCTTTGTAATCACTTCAAATTAAATTTATGTAGTCAAAGAAAATTTAAAACTTTATTTTAGTAAATTACGGTAGGTTCTTTAGTTTTAGGGTTCTGTACTAAAATGGTACAGAACCCTACAACTATTGTGGTGGTGCAACTTCGTCTGTCTGTAACAACTGCTTATTGCAATAACTACTAATGCTATCGACAGGAAATTTTGTAAGTTTTAAATAATGCTTGTGCTTGTTCACTTTTATTGTCAATAATTTTAAATTTATTTTTATTGCTAAGGGGGTTGAAATAGTGGAATGCTATTTTTACTCTATAATAGATTAGAATAATGTATTATTATTGAAATCAAAGCATTTATGTTTGTCTCTTTGTCCCAAGTGATTACTTGAGACAAATAGACAAACATAAATGCTTTAATTTCCTGAGATTTCAGGAAGTGATTATTGGGTTTTATAATTTTACATAATCTTCTCTTTTCACTCTATTTTCGTTACGGTATGCAAACAATACAAAGAGAATATAAAATTACTGATCATAAACTTTAATCACAAATACTATAAAACACGAAACATCATGCTGTGCTATCAATCATTAATGCAACAAGGCAAAGGTATTGATTTAGGCAGTCCAAGGATGTTTTTTTATTATTTTTTTTCGCTTCATAATCACATTCTTATATGATCAAAATTACAGAAAATGAAGGCATAACAATATTAAACAGTTGTAATATCGAGTTATATTATGTACTATACTTATAATAATTTAATGCCAGGGTAGTCATTGTGAACATGAGTAAAATACTTGCATAACTGCATATTTTTATACGAAAATCATATGAGACATGTACATACTATAAATATTTGTATATTTTTCCCAACCTTTACAGGCTTATGCGTAAATTTATTATTCATAATTTATCCGATGTAACTTTGAAGTGTAAAAAAAGAGATAGGTAGATAAAACAGGAGAAAGGACAATAATATACGATCATTGGTGGAAACATTAAAGGGGCGTGGCTGATAGGGGCAGACATAGTGGTACATCACTCATACAAAGACTTTTTGGCGAGAACGGGACAAGTGAGGTTGTCATTTTATTTAGATTTTCTATTTTTTACATTTTTAGGAATTTTAAAGTACAACAGCTATAATATATTGTGTTTTAAAGTTCTGTGTAAGTGAAAAGAATGGAGGAGATCTAAATAAACATGTGTAGCTAAAGATTTCGCGCTCTTCCAAGAAGTCCTTTTTTAACTTCAGTAAAGCCTACTATCACTTTACTGGAGGAGTGTTAGGGACAGTTAATGTTTCTCCAGAAGTTTCGTCATTAGGCTGATGGTCCTGTTACCAATGCTTTAAGAAATATAAAAAAAAAATCACTCATACAAATAATTTTGATATAAACTGTCCAGCGAAAACTTGCTCAATACTACAACGTATTCATTAAAATAATTTTAATTAATTTACAGCAGTCATCTTGTTTGTTATATATTAAATAAAATGTTTTCATTTAAATGCAGATATATTTTATTTTCATTTTATATTTACATGTGGTAAGCTTATTCTAATACATATTACAGTATATTTTAAAATTGTATCATCATCCCACATGCCAGTCTCTAATATGACAAAACATTCAAATATTCATTTATTCGAAGACTAAGTATTTTGTTGAAGTTAATTTTTATCAAAATTCATAAAACATAGTACCTGTGTAGATGTTTGATAGGTTCATACAGTTATAGGTACTCAATGTCATTAAATTTTATTATTTTTCACTTTTTTGGTAATACAAAGATTCCCTTTTTATATATGATATTATATGTTTATATTATGTACTTACACATAAGTGTGTGTGGCCAGGCCAGTAGTGCATATATAATATATGAGTTTATAAAATAAGCTTCTAAAGGAAAGATTTAGGTTTTGATGTAATGCACTGATGTACTTAATTTTTTTATTAAAATGTTTAGGTATTTATAAAAATATAAAACAACTTTGCACTATACCTTCACCCTATATCTTCTTTATACATTTACCATAGATTAATTAGTCATTAGCATAAAATTTTACCTTGTCATTATACATACATACAAATCACATCAACCAATAGTGGTAGAGTCATGCTGCATTGCAGAACGAAGCTCACCCGGTGAAATACCACCCTCTCACAGAATATCGGCATGAAATAACAGCATCTACTGCTGTCGTGTTTAGTTCGGTGAATGAGAGTGCCAGTGAACCATCTCACCCCCTCCCCTTCCTCTCTCTCCTTTCACTATTTCCCTAAAGGCCGGCAACGCACCCGTGATTCCCCGGACGTTGCGGGTGTCCATGGGCGACGGTTGGTCACTCTCCTTCAGGTGAACCGCTTGCTCGTTTGCCCCCCTCTTTTATAAAAAAAAACAAATATTTTAACATAATTGGAATTAAGTTATTCCTGTATATTCATTATCCACATTGGAATGAGGAATTATTTTTATTTCTATGGTGATAGGCTTTGAGATAATAACATCTTTGCAATAAATTTACCTCAATTGTGGTGAAAAGTTATCTATAAATTCTACGATATATCTAATTCAACCAAATATCATAGAGAATATTATCTTCAGCATCGTTATCATTTATCACACGCAGTGTTTTTAGTGTCTGTAAGTAAAATGTTAACTCAGAAGTAACTACACCATGTTGAGGGCTACCATTTGCTATTATATTCATTTTTGCCAACTGTTCTCTTAACTTGTCTTTGAAATTGACATGTACTCTTTTATAGATCATTCTTATTTGTTGAATAGGTAAAATATCTATAAGTGCTTCATGTAATTTAACTAAGTGCTTAGATATATTTCGGAATGTCTGAGATGGTACGGGAGGTTTAGCATCCCATCCAGTCAATTGGGAACTTAGCATACTGCTAACTATTAAACAAATTTTATTTTCGATTTCTTGCTTATGACTAAGTATATCACTTTCAATACTACTAAAACCATTGAGCGACACTTCTTTTGAATGTAGTTTTTCTAATAACTGTCGTATAAGAGGCAGAAGCCATAAGATAACTTGCAATGATCGAGACACTAAAGCAAGATTTGAAGTGGAGATTGTTTTTAAACCAGCACTTTGAATAGCGCCTGCACCAAGCACCAATTGACAGCACCGAGAATTGAATAATCTAATCAGTTCTAACATACAGTGTATTAAATACTGAACTATTACAGGTGATTGTTTAGTTGCATCACAGTATTCCAATAAAATCTTTATTAAGAGCTGTACTGTAGCAATAACAGCATAGTTTTCTTTATTAATTACCAAATATTTCCTATCTTGACCTCCATTTTCATACTGTAAATTTATAGGTATTTCACCAGTCTCATAAATTTTATCAATTGCACTTTGTAATTCATTTGAAACATCAGCACATTTCCATCGTTCTGCATTAAGGGATATGGTAAGTTGGGCTCTCCGTTCTGTATGTAAGCTTTGAATGTATTTCATTGCAAAACTTCTTAATGCTAATTTCATTGCATTACTATTGTGTTCTGTTATTTTTTCACATTCGTCTGAGAAGTCTTCAATCAACCGTGTTAGTTGTGACAACTCACACAAATCTGAAAAAAAATCTTTATCACTTTTAGTAACAATAAGGTTTGCACATCGATCATTGCAGTAATCAGAAATAGAACCTATCATTTTTTTTAATTTGTCTTCTATTGAAATTATTTCATCTTGTGTCCATGACTCTTCATTTTCATTTCCATTAACTTCGTCCATTTGAATGATTTCTAATATCGTATGATTTAAGGCTAAAATTCTTTTAAATAATTTTATTAGAAGTGGGGAAACCTTCTGCAAAAAGATGATGCTTTCACTACACAACAGTGACATATTATCAGCATTTGAACCTCTTAATACTATTTCCATGTTGCCATCTCTTTCAGATATTATTTCTATTACACACTGTTTAATTGTAGCCTGAATTGTTGTCATTGATTCTATTTTAAAGGTATCTATAAAGTCCAACTCTTTTAGACGAAGAATACCAGATACAATTGATACAATTTTATCTCTTTCTGGAATATCTATTTCATCTGATGGAGGTCTATTCAAATCTGTTACTAAAAATCTTAAAAATTCATTATTTAACATTTTATGAATTAGTCTTTTCATTTCAGTGAGTTGTGGAGAGAGGTGCCGGAATGCTTGCAAACCTGATAACTGAGCTGATAACACTCTTTGTGTTGAACTTATTAAATCTAAAGCGGCTACATAGTCTGAAGTGCTGAGTAATAATTGAATCATGGGTTGTGTTTGTTGTACGGTGCCCATTAATTTTAGAAGCTCATGAACATTATTAAGGTTGTGGTTAATCCTTGTCAAACTTACTAATTTCATAGGACAAGCTGTTAAATTTTCTTTTACTTTAAAAATACTGCTTCGTGTTTGTTGAACTGTTTTTAGTGCTTTTGCCATTTGCTCCATGATAGTGTCATGTGACAGCATAGCATGAAAAAATGCATCTGATTTTTGAGCTACTTGTTTTGATATTTTCATTTCTATGACGTCTAGGTATGTACTTAAGGTTTCTTGAAGAGTTCTTATAGCGTTGCTAGGTTCTTGAGAATCGCAAAGACTAGGAAAAACTTTACTAAAAGTACTAGGATCATTGAGAGGGAGGAGCTGTTCAAAGAAAATGTGAGGTACCTCACAAATATTTTCCACAATTTGTGTTTTTTGCTTTACTGGTAAATTTTCTTTTAGTCTACAGTGTCTACGATATCTTTTTACAATTTTCTTGCAGTAAGATTCAAAATGTAATAGAGTTATTTCAGGTAAATATGGGGTTGATTGTATCTCTATTTTATCTACAAAACTGTCGCCCCATGTTTTAGTAAAAAAATTAGTCTGCTTACCCCTATTGGGATCATTTAATACTGCTGGCAAATTTTGTGATGATGAATAAAATGTCCAATCGTTTTCAGTTTTTTTCTGAACTATGTGATGTTCTTTTACGTGATACTTAAAACCTGCCTTACGTAAATCGCCAAACTGTAACGCAGAACATATACCGTTCTGCCCATATTGACAGAGAACTATGGAACCTTCCTTAACACTGTGTTTGTCTTGAATATGTCTGAAATAGAAAATAATATAGTTATAGTACAGTTCTAATCTTATGAGGTAAATAAACTAGAAGTTGATGATAAATACCTTTCGAAACTACTAGCACTATCGAATAAAAGGTTTGGACAATGAACACAATTTTGCCAAATAGGCGTATTATTACATGAAATTGAATTGTCCCCCATACCATTTTTGTTTTATAATTAAGATTTTAATATCAATTTTATCATTTAGTTTTCTCTACATTAGAATGTATTTTTTCAAATTATGAGTAAAAGCTTCGAAGAATTGAGATTTCTAACCAACAACACACCACAGAGATAATTCCACAGAATAGATAATTCTCTGCGGTCATAATTGACATTTGACAATTTTTAGTTGTTGTTTTAAGATTTTCCTTTGAGAGGGAAAGCAAAGGCTTCAATGTCCATATAGGCAGTGTCTTCACTAACTAATAATTCAAAAAACACATCTGATGTTCCTTTCTCGTAGGTGGCCCACAGACCAAACACCATGCCTACATTACTATTAGTACGGAAGAATTAGCTCAAAATAAGGCATGAATTCACATTTATTGTGATTGTAATGATTTTTGGCATATCAACAGTTATGTTTGGATATGATTGCCTTAAATTTGCAACCGATTTGGAAGTTGGAAGAAAAATGATGAAAATTGAAAAAAATTGTAATTTCTGAATAATTCCAAACCAAAAAATTGAGGTACTAGTGCGAGATACAGTGCCTTTGTTTCTTCAAACCTACCTACTCGAGCAATTTGGAGCGGTTGCGACCAGGGTTACCAGACGTCACATAATTCTTAGCCTAAACTCTAAAGTCTATGTACTACGTATGTACTGTCATTTTTAAATTTATAATTTATGATTAAATATACAATAGCGTAGATACTTGGGAAACTCGTGATTTCAATTTTTGTACGCTGTACTATAATTTTCAGTCCTGCGCTATAATTTTACAGCTCAGCCGTGTGATTCTATAGCGAATTAGTCGAATTCACTTCTGAATCCACGGTAAGATTGTCAAATGTGGACTGGTATTCTCTAATGACGAGAGATACTAGCGTCACCTCGATGAGTGCGGCAGTGAGTCATACCATCATTAATGAATTGTTTGACCATTTGCTAAATATCACAATCTAATCTAAAAAAAAACAAGTTTTATTTAACGTAATTATTTCAGAGAAGTTAAAATACACGACGAAATATCGACTATGTCTATTCTTAAAGCAATCCCCGATAAACTCGCATCTAAGATCACTTCACTTCGCTCCTAGAATGTTTGGTTTAGAGAAATCCATTTGAAGGTCAAGTGAGTTCGAATGCGAAGTGGGATGAATTGTCGAGCGAGTTTCGCTTGGGTGATTCGAGTTTTTACAGAATTGCATGGCAGATCTCATAATTTTGTTTTTAAAATCTGAGAATCGTGGTTGCGACAACTTTACTTGCTCGGTATTGCAACATAAAATGGAACATACCTACCTAACCTAAAAAAAGAAGTGATATTGTAAAGACTCAGGTGTTACTTTGCGGAAATCTATTTCATGTGATAAATTCCTGAAATCTTTAGCTATTCCGCTTAAACTCCAAGACCACCCATCGACACGTGGTTCGCCTCTCAACGAAGCATCCTCGGGATATTCCAGAGATAGTATTATTGCTTAAATTATATTTCTAGGTCATGTTCCACCCGGGGCCGAGTGGTGTGGGTAACCCGCCACAGGGGGTGGACTAACAGGCGCTTATAGCTCCCATTAAGTGGAGCCTTAGCCTGCCATCCCAAGACCGCAGTGCGTAGACTTCATGTCTACATCCTTCTCGAGGTGACTCTGTTTCCACTGAACACTGCGGATCTAGACTGGAGAGTCGATAAACACTCCTGAGGGTGTCGCTTCGGCGATGCCCTCAGTACCGGGTTGGGACCGAGTAGGTAGTGGAGCCGAAAGGACCCGGCCCGGACCGGGGGGGAGGGGGTCGTGTTCCCCGTCCTCATAATGAGGGTGGGGGTACGGCGTGTGGGGCCTTCGGCCCCGAGGTGGTAAGATGGAAAACTTATTAAAACCCGTGAGTAAACACGTTAAAATCAGGGGTGGGACCGGGCTGGGACCGAGTAGGAGGTGGAGCCGAAAGGACCCGGCCTGGACCCGGGGGGGGATAAGTTTGTGTTCCCCGTCCTCTGCGTGAGGGCGGGGGTCTGCCGTGTGGGTCGTCTTTCCACTTGCCCCTCTCCTTTGAGAGGGGTATTGTTGGCTAAGTGTTGGTTCCGGCGTCCTTCGCGGAGGACGCGGGTCAAGAGGTGGAAAGAAGGTAAACTTTTAAAAACCCGTGAGGAAACACGTAAAATCAGAGGTGGAGAGAAGGAAAACTCGAAATGAAACCCGTGAGAAAACACGTTAAAATCAAAGGTGGAGAGAAGGAAAACTCGAAATGAAACCCGTGAGACAACACGTTAAAATCAGAGGTGGGAAGAAGGAAAACTTGAAAAAACCTGTGAGTAAACACGTAAAAATCAGGTGGGCGTGCTGACGCCCCTGCCGTGGTGTAGGCGTGGTGCGGAAGCCGCCACTTCGGAGGCCTGGGGTGTCCTTCGGGGGAAGGCGCCTCACCAATGGCCTCGGGATGGTGCGCGCGGTGTTCCCGCGCGCCTCCCAGGAGAGCGGGCAGGTCAAACTGCCCGCAAACGGAGGAGGGCTCGGCTCAGGCTGGGCATAGCCGCCGGGGTTGCGGAAGAATGCCAACGCGCTCCCGTTGCCCCGGCATCAAGGCTCTCGAGGAACACCGTCAGGTTTTAGTGGGTAGACTCGGCCTAGCACCCTAATGTCGAGGAGTCCCACATACCCCCCTGCCACCCCCCTACGGCAGGACGGGATGCATAAAGCATTTCCTGACTCAAAAAAAAAAAAAAAAAAGGTCATGTTCCACCCAAAGTAGGTGGAACATGACCTATCGCAACCTCCTGACCTGATTGCAACCTCAGAAAACACTACGGAACACAGCCTATTTAAACGGTTTTTTTTATAAATAATATGCATAATATTGGGTCCTTACATATGAAATTGGCGTTTTGTACGGGAGGAATATAAAGTCAATTTTTTTTGTAAAATATATTTAATTAATCAAAGTATGCACCGTTGTTATCTATGCACTTTTGCCATCTCATAGGTAGTTCATTGATCCCTTTACTAAAAAAACCATGGGGGCGAGAATCAATAAACTCTTTGAAGGCGGTTTGGACTGCTGCATCGGAGTTGAATTTTTTTCCTTGTAAGAAGTTGTCCAAATTCCGGAAAAAATGGTAATCTGTTGGAGCAAGGTCCGGGGGGTACGGTGGATGTCGCAGACATTCCAATTGTAGCTCATCTAACTTAGTGGTTGTTTGTTGTGCAGTGTGTGGTCTTGCGTTGTCGTGAAGCAGCAGTGGCCTAGAGCGATTGACCAATCTCGGTTGTTTAGCAGCTAGTTCTTCCTTCATGGTTTGCAGTTGCTGACAATAGATATCTGCCGTAATCGTTTGGCCAGATTTTAGAAAGCTGTAGTGAACGACATCGGCGTTAGTCCACCAAACACTCACAAATAACTTTTTCTGAGTCAATTTTCGTCTAGGGCAGGATTTGGCTGGGTGTCCAGGGTTCAGCCATTGTGACGAGCGCTTCCGATTATCGTACAGTATCCACTTTTCATCACAAGTAATGATTCGATTTAAAATCCCTTCATTATTGTGTCGGTTGAGCAAAGTAACACAGCAGTCGACGCGTGTTTGCAAGTTCGATTCACTCAATTCATGAGGTACCCATCGTTAAAGTTTTTTTACTTTCCCGATTTGTTTCAAGTGGATTAATACAGTTTTGTCACTTACCCCGAAGCCTGCAGCTATCTCTGAAGTGCTTTGTGATGGATCCGCTTCCACAATAGCCTTTAATTCTTCATTTTCCACTTTGGTCTCCGGCCGTCCACGGGGTTAGTTCTGAAGGTCGAAATTTCCAGAACGAAAACGTTGAAACAAAAAACGTACCGTGCTTTCTTTTGCGACACCAGCGCCGTACACATCATTAATCCTTCGAGCTGTTTCCGCAGCACTGGTGCCACGGTAGAACTTGTACTCGTAAATATACCGATATTTCATGTTTTCCATTGTGCGGTAATAAGCGATGCCAAAGAAAAAAATAATGAGGAAAAAAACAAATGAATGACTGTTTTCAAAACTCAAATGTACCAGCTAAATGAATTTATAAATTTGAATTTGGAATTCTTAACCAAAGAGGAGATATTTGAGATCACAGTGGTCAGTACGACAAAACGCTAATTTCATATGTAAGGACCCAATATTTACGCGTCATCATAGCGAGCGGAATATGTAAACGGCGCGCGAGTAGATACATAAAGATGTAGTAGAAAAAAGAGACGTTAATAAAAATTATTATTATTCAAAGCACATAGTGTACAAGCGTATCTCTTGTTCATAATGAGGGATTCCCCGCCGGTGTACAAGTAGTAAAGTGCTCCACAGACAGCCGAAAATGCAGCAAGCCGAATCCGAAATGTTCCAGCAAGAGGTCATCGTAATATAAGGCCAGTCTATCTAGCATCTAGTAACAAGTTAAAACTGATTTAGTGTTAGTACATACTATTGCGTTAGTGATAAAAATCATTGTGTGTCAGCACGGAACTGTAAACGTAAATTTTTGTGCCCTTACTTCAGGTACATTTTTTGCACCGTTATTCTACCTATGAAGTAATAGCTATACCTAACTTTACGAATGTTAATTTTTAGTTTGTGTGCCTTATTCGATCTAACGCATTGTTTTTGCATACCAACTATTTTCATGTTGGCTCGTTTATGTACCTATCGAGTAACAGCTTTAAATTTTGACTAAATAAAAATGTTACTTATTACTTATGAGAAAATACGTGCCGTGCCACGTCAATGCCTATTGTTTTTCGGGATACATACAGTAATAACGTTGCGTCTAATAGGCAGCGCGTTCCCAAAGCGTGTTTCCTGTATCGATGTGATGTGTAATGAAGTTAGGTTTTCCTAAACCTTTACGTTCCATAGAAATATCTTTAAATTGTTCGATAATGTTATTAACGATAGAGTTTTCAGAATTATCCAAATCTGCGAACCCTGAATAACATTATGTTGATTAGTACTAATATTTTTATACTCTTTATTGGATAAGATAATACTATTTATATATTTCGGACAGATTTGAAATTTTCGCCAGAAATCTGTGCCCAAAATAAGATTGTTATTGACTTCAGGAATATCAAAGGCCTTTATGACTTGAAATTGATTTTCAAAATGAATGGGTAAATTAATGTAACCAATGCTTTGTAAAGATTGACCACCAGCTGCTGAAACTGATGTAATGTCATCCCTAATGACGAACAAGCCTCGACTTACCAAAAATATATGGGTATTCTTACCTATAATTGTGACGGCAGAACCGGAGTCAAGAAGACAAAAATATCCAAATTATCAATTTTGACAGAAGCGTAAGGTCTATCATCATTACTGGAGTTATTGTTCAGAATTGTGTCAATTTTATGTGACTTAAAGTACATACTAATTGTCTGCAACCATTTATTCCAATAATTAGCATCAAATTTATTTTTAGAAGAATTAACAATTCTGCTGAACATTTTTTGAAAGGGAACTCGAATTTTTTGCACAATCCGGACATTGCGGCGTTTTAACATTTTTACGACCACAAACGAAACAAAATATTTCAATTTTGTGTGCGGATATTTGAGATAATTGGTTTTGCGCATATTTATTTTTATCGGAATGCCCCGATTATGAAAACTTTGCAGTCAACATATCAGATGTTGGTCGAGAGGTTCACGAAAATGAGCAAGGCACAGTTTCTTAATTGCGACATATAGACCTTAAACTATCTATACTGTCCATGCCGATGCCAAAACATTAGCATAAAATGGATGACTGTTACGCAAAACAATTTCTAATTTGTCTTCTTCAGAAGGAGTTGTAGAAAGTTGCAAGAATAAACCAAACGTTATAGACAGATAAACCGTAATATTTTCTGATTTTCCCTGAGTTCTAGCTCTAATTTCTGAGAGTAGTCTATAGTCATAATCGGTCCGATCAAAATGAAAATTCTATTTAAGTAAAGAAAGATCGTCCCAACTAAAAATATTATCTTAAAAATTCCTAAACCAATAAAGAGTGTCGCCATCAAAAACTTCCGTTCCTAACGATGAAACTTGCGATTTAGGAACGTTTCTAGCTTCGCAAAATTATGAAACACGCTGTTTGAACGCTCGTACGCAAGATTTGCCATCATATTTAAGTTTATTGAACTCATTAGAAACTCCAGACTTATAGAGCGAAAGTGAAAGGTAAAAGAAGCCAAGGAAGACCAAGGCTGACTTATGAAGATCAAATAGCCAGTGTCAGCAGATGGAAATTTCAAAAGCACTCGCATACCTAGGCGAAAATGTGTGAGGAGAATGAGGAGATATGAGGAAGCGACAGAGGTATGTAAGGACTGCGACGCATGGCGCTCCGTCCTCTCAGCCTACCCCGTTAGGGATACAGCGTGAAGATATGTATGTATGTATGTTCATTACCTAGCCATAATTTTTTTCTTTTATCTTATAAATACATTGCATGGTACAGATCCCCCCCTTAACCCCTTAATTGCATTAACCCATAGAGCATTATGTAATAAAGTTACAGTAATAATGTATGTATGTATGTACGTATGTACGTATGTAAATCAATAAATTATTTTTTTCTAGATGAGATTTATAAGTATTAACGCAAAAGTGATTGCCTGTATGATGTAATGTGTATCTTTGCCGGCCGAAATACGGCTGATACGGTGATAAAGATGATTTAAAACGTTTTGTGTTTTTAACATGGCATTCCTATCCATAGTCACATCTAAATTTTTAATTAAGTAAAATTTAACTGATTTTTTTAATTTGATAGGATTCAACTGAGGAAGCGTGCTCGTCGCGATCCCTGCCAGCCCTTTTCAGGGTTGCAATTCTTCTACTGTGCTTACCATGCGGGAACAGATTTTAGAGCTAGGGTGTCCAAGACCAGTATGTCCAAGCAGAGTGCAATTCGGCGTTGGGGACCGCCACCCAACACGCTGTGCACCTAGCGGCGGGAAGTGGAGGGAGGAGTGCAGAATAGCTGCGTGGAATGTGAGAGGTGGGATTGAGGAGAAGATGAATGAAGTGATTGATATTATGGAAGAGAAAAGATTGGATGTGCTATGTTTGAGTGAAACCAAGCGAGGCGGCAGTGAACTTGCTGACTTGCCCGGAGGGAGCATGGCTTTGTGGTCAGGGGTACCACATGGAGATAGGGGATGCCAAGGGGCAGGCGTTTTACTGTCCTCTCGTATGGTTAATTGTATGACTGAGTATAAATGTGTAAACTCTAGACTGCTCTGGGTGCGCCTCAAGATGGGGTCGACAAGAATTTTTATTTTGGCGGTGTATGCTCCAGTGTCCTCTGTCGGTTTGGGTGAGCTAGAGCAGTTTTGGGAGAATGTTAGAGAAGTTCTAGCGAGGGTTGAAGAGAATGAGAGAATTGTTTAGTGTGGAGACATGAATTAATGGGTTGGGACAGTTCGAACTGGATTGGAGACAGTCCTGGGCAAGTATGGAGATAGGAGAGTGAATGATGCTGGTAGGATTCTGTTAGGAGCGTGTATGGAAAAGGATCTTTTTGTTGTTAATACCATATTTAAGCATAATAGGATCCATCAGTACACTTGGGAACGAAAGCATGAGAGAAGTATGATTGATTTATTCCTGGTGGATAACAGGCTCCAGAAGCAGGTTATGGACACAAGAGCGCATGGAGGCGCCAATCTGGGAACGGACCACTTTTTGGTGATAACCAGAATAAGGGATCTGTTTGCAGCATGGCGAAATCGCGTAGTGCCCAATCCTGCAGCGGTTTGTCGCATCAAAAGCTGGAAACTTCAAGATGCGACCACCAGGAACAAATTTGAAAAGGTAGTATCCGGTAAGCTTGATGATAGATTGAAAGTGAGCGAGGATTTTGAAGAATGTTGGCAGACCCTTAGGGATAGTAAGATCGAGAGTGCGAAAGAAGTGTGCGGAACGAATAAGATTGGGAACGGTAAAAAGGGTGATGGGATAATGAAGTGAAAGAGTCTGTGTACAAGAAGATGGCGAGACTACCTTGCTACCAAAATTTGGATTTGGAAGTTGGATGTGGAGAGACGGGTAGCAGCTGGCAATAAAGTGAACGGTGCTCTGTCCACATTAGTAGATAGTGTGAGTATATCTAACACTGCCAAAATGGCCATCCACAATGCGGTGTTAGTGCCAACTTTATTGTACGGTAGTGAGTCCTGGATATGCCTGAAATTGAGTGAAAGTGAGATAAATGCAGTAGAAATGCGATGTAGAATGCGATCAGTTTTTGATCTTTCTCGCTCTGTTTTTTTACGCCGTGAGTTAAACCATACATAGAGGCGTATGAAGCGCGCTCAATTTATTGGCAAATTTCACTATGAATTTATGATATTACAATTTAATCATTATGCCTATCAGGGAAATAACAACACCGATAGATAAATATTTTTTGATTCATTTAGGTATATGTACAAAACTATTAATCTCATACAATAAACGGCGTAGAATTTATAGCGAAAACTGTGACTAGATTTCTATACACAGCAAAACACTTACTACTACTTAAATCGTACTTACTTACTTATGTACTACTTAAATTTATATTTACAAAAGTATCATTCTGTCGTCAACAGCTCGCCTTCGAATTTGTCTCTAGGACGAATCGGAGACGGACTCGCTCACGATAGATATATTGCATTCCCATAGAGGAAATTTACAAAAAGGATGATGTCACCCGTAGCAATTTGGTGAAAATTACAAATCTAAATGTGAGTTTGTATGCACATCACAATATCACATCTAGATTTAGCACAGAGACGTTTTGTGAGGTTGGCTGGAAGATATCTCTTGCAGAGATAAGCTCGCCTTTGTACAAATTTCCTTGTAATATTTAATATAACACGTGTGTACAATAAAGATATAATAATAGTAATAAGAGATTTAACTACTGTCACTACTGAACCGAAGTTAAAATAAAATACATTTTAAATTATGAATAATTTTAATAAGGTTATATGTAAGTTAAATAACAAAATCAAGTCTGCCTTTTTTTCTGGCGAAAACGTTGATAATTTCGTCTGTATCTAGGTTTACGTCTTTGTGAATATTCAGTAGACTCAAGCCCTGTTAACCTTTCCTAAGCCATTGAAGCACGCAACCAAGATTTGAACCTGCGTAGACTTGAAAACGATCTCTCCGCGGGAGCTGCGCTAACCGGGAGAGTCGCCAGAATTTGTAGGAACAATAATAATTTATAGGTATAACAACAATAATTTGTAGGTACAATAATCTTGGTCGCATGCTTCAATAAGATGAGCTACCAATTCTTGTATGGCGGAATTGTTCTCATATTTCTATGACATTATTTGGTTTCGGCAGAAAAACTTTCAACTGAAATAGGTCGAGTAAAAAAATAAATAAAAAAGAGGTTATGTTTACAAACGTCGAACATTACAACTACTACAATAGTATAGGGATATTCCGATATAAGTAAATACGAGTAAGTACTCGAAACTTTTGTTTCGATTCCAAGTACTTTTAGCATCAAATCAATCTTGCGATACTTACTCGGTATCGAAACGAAAGTACTTGGTATCGAGTCGAATACGACCGAACGAATGTTACTTTACAATTCTGAAGGCATCTTAGTGAAAAAATCAGAGTGAAAGCCCTCTCTCGCTCGGTCCTCTACTAAACTTACATTACAATTTTTCGCTCGCTGTTATCTATATCTATAATAAGCGAAATACCACTTGCTGTCTGACTAACTGACTCATTACGAGATCTTCGAAGCTATAGGTCCGATTGACTTGAAGTTTAGCATAGTTACTCTTTTCGCTGTGTAGACGCTCACTATGAACGGATCAAAGTTCAACCCGTTCAAAGTTGGGGCGGGTCGTTAGTTATGTATAATATCTTAAAAATATACAGAATAACAACCACTCCTAAAAATATTTTCCTATTATGTCAGTCCCATAAAAAAAATCTAAAAAGTGTCGATATGAGTAAGTATCGATATCTTGTGGGTATCGGAACAGAGTATCACTCAATCAAAATAATAACATGTAAATTTGGTAAGGTTATAACAATGAATAAGGAAACCACAGACTTTTAAATGGAAGCAGACTATACCCATCGATACAAAATGCGTGGCAAATTCACACTAACAAATATTACTCACACACATGCAGAACTCAGGGCCAGATTAAGGAGTGGTTACTTATACTGCGTATTATCTTCGAGCGGGACTATTTGGGACATCCCAAATTATGTTTTTTATGTGATAAAAAAAGAATTAAATTAACTAAGTAATGTACTAGTATTAGAGATTATTACTTTATTATATTCCTTCTTTTTGTAGATTGTTTTTGTCACATGAAGGATGTAATTTGGAGTGTTCCCAATAGCTCCATGATACAATATTATGATTGTTCGTTCGATACATGAGGCCTGACGGCCGTGCGCTGCTGGTCTTGGGCCGCATGTACATTGTGATGACCTTGCTTGCGGTTCGATTTATGTGGGTACATGAGGCTTAATGACATAAACGATATATTTTTAAGTCGGAAAAGTTGATAATCAGGGAAGTGAAAGTTTTGAATTTAGACTTTTTGGCGCGAACAAAATAAGCGTGGTTGGCAATTTATTCAAAATTTAGATTTGCTATTTTTTGTGCTTTTGGGAGTTTTAAGTGTAAAAATTATAGTATATTGTACGTTAAAGTTGTGTGCGAGTGAGAAGAATTGGAGGAATTTCGTTTAACAGTCCTTTGTAACTCCAGTAAAGCCTACTTACCATTGCTTTACTGTAAGTGTTTGAGACTTGGTTATGAGGAAATAGAACAAGTTTTATATCAGACGAGTGTTACCGTTAACTATTTTTCTAAGGAGATAAGCGTCAGTGAATGTTTTATAAAAACATTAAATAACTCTTCATCGCTATACTTTGTCTTTTATTATTTTCTCTAAACTACGCATAAAACTTAAAAATTAAAAGAAATCGGGAGATAGTCGATAGGTGATCGATCACATTGAGAATAAAAACTAAAATAGCTTACACAATGAAACAAAGAATGTCTTCAGTCTTTTATTTATTAATTGGATTGTTTTCTTATTACATTATCTAAGAACTCATTATAGATGTGCATTAAAGACATCATTTCACTGCTTTTCAATGTGTGCCAGAAGTAACTAGTGCAGAATGTCAGATGTGCTAAGGATTACCATTGCAAGTAATCGTAGGTATTATTTGTCATTATTCGCCTCGCGATATCCATATTTGTTTTCACCACTTTTACATGTGAACACACAATTTATGCATAATAAAGTCCATCTTCGATTACCTGAAGCAAGAAAGTTGTGTTATAGTATAAATAAATTAAAAATTATTTTGTAATTATGAAGTATGGCTTCCAGAACTGGCTTTTTTCTAAACAACACTGGCCCAAGTTCAGCTTAGCATAGCGACAAGAGATTAATTTGGTGATAGCATGTTCATTTTTAATAGGTATGTTAAATTTCATGGTCAAATAACAACAAGGTTTTACAGGTATCACTTTAACATAATAAATGGAGTTCAAAATGTTTTGAGCACAAAACATCGCCAGAATTGGGCTGCCAGTTTGTTCTATATAGCCTTTCTTATGTAGTTCTTTAACCAAAAAATTTGAAGATTTTCATCCATTAGAAACCCGACATTAACAAGGTATACATCAAAATCAAAAGATACTTGCAAAAAATAGATAGTTGCTTAACCTTGGATACCTGTCCGTTAATATTTAATTTTATTACGAGACTCAGTTTTCTCTGAATTCGGCCCTCTGTAAGGTACAAGTACTAATAATGTCAAAATTGGTTAGGTACTTGGTACAAATCAATAAAAAACGTATGAAAAAACCTTATACAATATAAAGAAACTTTAATTTTAACAGTTTGCAACATATTTAAGTGTCGGAGCCAGGAAATACAAAAATATCAGCTAACTGAATGCAGTAATCAAACAATTTGCAACATCAGATTTACTTACAGATGGAACGTGATTTTCGGGGCTTTTCTGTATGAGGCGTTGCAACTATTGAGGGTACAATACTTTTGTATCATATTTTGCACTTTAAACAACCAAAATAATATTTATACACCAAGAAATATTTGATAATCGGACATGTTACGTACAACACAAGTAAACAGACGCCTTAATCTGCTTATTTTGACTTAAGCGGAAGATGGCGGATGCCACGCTTTCGGATTTGTCTATGTGTGCCATTGTGTTGCAACAAATGAAAGAAAAGGACAAAGATATACAACTTTAAACTACAATGAAAGTGACAGTGTTATTACTTACACGGTATCTGTGTGCGAGTGAATTATGTTTGATCTGCTTCCATTTATAAATCTGTGAAGGAAACTAAAGGACATGGCATGTTGATCTATAGCAACATTTAGTTATATATATTCTAACGCATGACATTCAAACGTAGTGTTGTCTCTTTTTGACTTACGGCTTCTTGCGTGTGTAAGAGAAAACAACAGTACTTTTCTCAAAGAGTAATTTTTTTATGTGACATCATTGTAATGTCAAAACGTGCCGGTTCGCCATTTATTGCGCCACGCTGACAAGTACACGAAGTGTCAAAACATATCAATGAATTTAATATTTTTTAATGTTTCTGTGATTTTGTGCTGGATATTGGAACTGTTTTGATAAAGGAGAAGCTAGCATAATGCCACAATAATTTCTAAATGTAGTGTGTTAGGATGTGGCTCGAGGAAAAGCAATAATCAACGAAATCTATAATTGCACTGGTACGTAACAGAAATTCATTAATTTAGTCTGATGTCGTATATATTTCCATCGTAATTACTGTGTTTCTTAGTTTACTGTATTATAGTATATAGTCATGTATATTTTTAGTTATTAGCAGTTTTTATTCATATAGTACAGTAAATTACTTCATATCAATTTTCAATTTTTGTTGTTATTGCAGTTAGGGCTGTCCATGTTAAAAATATATCGATAAATACAGGTATCATGTTTGTATGTCTTAATTATCTCGTTTCAGATTACCATCATGTATTATTAGAGGAAAAGAGTGGCTTGACGTAATCGGAAAAGAAAATTGAAACCTCTGTAAAAATTACATACATGTATATGATATATACATACATATCTTCACGCTTCACGCATATTCATAATATATATTTATGTTATTTGCATTTCGAAGCAGCTTCTTTCAATAGAACATTAAGAAAATAACTTTACGGTATGATGCATTACCCTCGCAAAGATTATTGGGAATCGGAGAAAATATTTACAGTGATAATTAATTACTTTTTAATTTCCTGACTATGTAAATCCTCTATTGAGAAAAAGTAACAGGAAAATATTAATTGTTTACAGAATGTGGCTGAACTTTGTTTTGATGTTTCTGAGAGAGAAAAATCTGCGCATAGTTCTAAATATCTGCTTCGGAATGATGTGAATCAAGACCACGCCGAGTTATTTTTGAGACCAATAAGAGCTTGTAGTGATTTTATTAATAACCCAGATACGGTACAATTTAAAGAATCTTTTAAAAAACTTAAAGAGCACAATTAAGAGACGAAGGTGTCAGAAACTATTTTATTCTTTTCTTGACGTACAAAAAACTACAGCGACGTGATGAGTACAATGACTGCTTACATTCAAATCTCAGTATTCAAAAGTTTCATCCAGAAATTATTTAATAAAAATTGTGCTATTTAGTTATATTTATTTATTTTGTGAATATGTTATTAATACTTAATGTAATTAATATAATTACTTATTTCTTCACAATGTAAAGAAATAAAATTTGTTTGTTGGTATGTACGAGGTATTGGAAGTACTTAACTGAATTTGAGAATTCTTCGACTTATAGAAGTCCAGTGTTCTATTCCTAATTGAAATGTTATTTCCAATTATTGTGTGATAAGGCTACTAATTTTTAGTAAAATTAATTATTCTAGTATTTAGTTTATCAAAGTGCTACAGTACGCCATGGCTATAGATTTAGTCGGTCTGTATGTATGTTTCTCATAGCACTTATTTTAATTTCACCATCACCTTTAGAAGAAGTAACTTTATACATGTAAAGAAAAGAAAAGGACTGTGCTGTTCTTCGACTACTGTGACCTATGTTCATTGATTTTCAACATTTATCAAAACGCAAAAATTTGGGTTTCTTTTAAAAAGCAATTTTATTGTAGCAGAATTTACAAAGGTGTAAATCAAATATGATCTACTGTCATCTGTTCGTAGGTTTAACAGGGCTCGTAGTATAAATGAAAAGCTCAACACTCAACTTCTTGGGCTACCGGGAGCAGTAACGCCTTTCTATTTAGATGAGTATTTATCTAGTTCTATAAAAAAACTTTTCTATCAGACTCGACAGTATGCAAGGAAAATAACTACAAGTTCTGTTGAACATCGAACTCCAGAATTTTTGTACGTAAGGACAATGGTACGAAGATAATCTATGTCACATCAGAACAAAGTTTAATTGATCTTGGAAAGAATAAGTGACTGATATTGTTAGTGTATCGGCTACAAAAATTTTGTGAATTGGTTACAAATACACATTCACATATTGTTGGGGGGGCGAGCCTTCGACTCGTAGATATCTTCGTTCTCTCGCCGGTGCCCCAACTTTACTCGTAAGAACAGTGGACTGTATTCACTTGTGACGTATTTGAATGAAACACGAGAACCCCGAATAATATTCTTGTATTCCAAGCGAAACCAGGTTACATACATATGTCATACACATGTACGTGAAGCGAGGTGGGTGAGCCGCTATTCAAAATCTTCGGTCTGAATTCCTCTTGAACTCTTCTTTGCTTCTAAGGAAAACTCTTTACTTCTGTCTTCTTAGTAGTTTTCCGATGTCTTCTTTCTTGAGAGGGCCTCACCCGACTGGTTCCCAGAGGCTCGGGTACTTCTCGCGGTTGTTTGGGCAGCGGGGAAACCGTTCCGAGGCTTGATTGCCTCCTGGCGGTGGTAATCATTCGCCTCGCACTGCCGTGCGAGGGTCATGTGGGCGGACTGCCCCTGAAGGGGGGAAGTCGGTGGTATCCTTCCATATGTGATATGGTGTGGTGTCCCTGGTATCGCTGGGAGTCTTTCCGTCCTCACTCCACTGGGCCATTACTGCCGGGCGGTGCGTGGGCGGGCTGGACCTAGAGGATGCCTAATGTTCCATCCTTGATACGAGATCCCCTACACTGGTGAGTCCTTTAAGGATCGCCCGAATCGGGTCCTCCTTGTTATGTACGGCTTCTAGAGTTTCTTTCAGGGCTTCAAATATACTCTTGAGTACTCCGAACATCTCTCTACGCTGGCCGTCAGCGGCCGGGAGAGGACTCGAGTGATTCTCCCTGATGGGCCTCGAGGGGGCCATTGGGGGGGCCACTGGTGACATGGACTCGGTATCCTGGCCGTCAGTGGCCGGGCGGGGTCTCAGGCTTTTCCTAGTGGGCCTTGAAGGGGCCACTGGTGACGTGGGCTCAGGGGAGGAGGGTGGTAGCCTCTCTTCCGATTCCTCGGAGGTCGCTTCCTCCTTTTTCCCCTTTTTGGGTCTCTTCTTCTTCTTTCTTGCGGCTTGCGCGGTAGGAGGAGCAGGCCCGCTTCTGGGTACGGCTGCGTTGGCGGGGGCCATTAACGAGGCCCCCGCGTGCTCTTCGCATTCCTTCCGTTGTGGTATCAACTGCTGTTGGTATCTTGTTGGTCGGGTTAACGGCGCGGTGCCCGCCTTCTTGTTACGTAGCTCCTGGCGCCGTATTGAGCAAGTAGGACTGTTTGAGGTATGAGCCTTCCCGCAGTTCGCGCAGGTCGGCGGATCCTCTCTGGGCCGGGGGCATTCTTTCGCCACATGCGGGCCCCCACAGCGGACGCATGCTAGTCTACGGTGGCATCTATGGGAGGAGTGACGAAACCCTTGGCAGCGATGGCACTGGGTGACCCTTCTCCTGCCAATCCATTCCTCGATCCTCACCCGCAGCATACACATTAGCTCCTCCACCTGGTATATGGCCGGGGTGGTCTCCGGACCGCTTCTCACCTCCGCGAAATAGATGCACGCGGGCCTACCCCCGCGTGCAAGAATTGGTCGCACGTAGGACGTCTCGAACCCGAGAGCGCAGAGTTCGTCCCGGATAGTGTCGATACAGGTATCAACTAGGAGTCCCCTGATGGCTATCTTCAGACTTCGCTGGCTCGGTGGGGAGTATGCGAACCAGCTTATGTCTTCTGCTTCATGTTCGCAGAGGTAGCCTTCTATCATACGGTGTTCAGCTTCGTCGGCCGGGAGGAAACGAAATCCTTTCCCGTACGGTCGCACGTTCTGCGATCTCCCAAGCTTTTCTTTGAGGGCCCTAAAATGGGTCCCCCAGTTTGGGAGCCTTTCTACCACAATCGGGGGATACTTTTGCTTGTTCGACCCCGGCTGTGCAGAAGGAAGCCCCTGAGCAGCGGCATTCGTATTCCTTTTGGATACCCCCAAGGGCGTCGGCGTGATAGAACTGGGTTGAACTCCTCGCAGCCCGGTGGAGGGCGTCCCGGGAGCTGGAGGGTTTGTTGTAGCGGAGTGGGTGTCGCCCGCTGCCGCTGCGGCATATGTTCGTGTCCTCGAACTGGGGTCTCGCTTGGGATCCGGAGCGTCGGCTTCTTGGTGAGTTAGCGCCGCCGTTACTACCGGTGGCGCCATCTCGTGGTGAGAGGACGAATTTTCCGTTGCTGATACTGAACGGAATCTGTTGGTTTTCATATTCGGTGGCACCATCTCGTGAGCGATAGCACAACTATCGTTATACGGTGGCGCCACTGTAGGCGTTCTCGGCCTCGGTGGCTGTTCGGGGGTGTCCTCGAACAGCATCTCGGGTATTGTATGACTGGCTGCGAGCTGCGACGGTATCCTTGAGTAGATGTCCTTGTATATGCCCCTGAGGAATTCAGGATCCCCCTCAGCATAATACAAGGTCTCATATAGAATTTTCACGTAACGGTTTTCCACCACCGTTACGGGGTCATCTTCGTTGTTCGTGGGAGTATACGGTAGCACGGGTATGTTATCTAGCAGCCTCTCGGGGGGAGTCAAATGGGCCGCGCTGATCGGCGGCCATCTAAGGTAGATATCCTCGTAGAGCTCCCTGTATAACTCCGGGTTGCTCATTGCGTAGTCGATGGCATCCATAAGTAGGTCGTAAAGACGATTTTTCGCCCTTTTCCAGGGGTCAGCTTCATAGTATCCAAAGTCGTCTGGAACATCCTTGAAGGGTTGGTAAGGAGCCACGGTGGGAGTGTCAGCGGGTTCAGGCGTTCCACGTTCCGGCGAACCGCTTTCGGGTGGTGTAAGTGGCGCCATCTCGTGGGCGATAGTAGCACCATCGCCGTACGGTGACGTAAATGATTTCGCCACGTGTTGGCGGGAGTTACAATGAGCGCCCTTAGAAGGGCGATTTGAGAAGCACTGAAAAGGGCTATTTGGCTCCGTCGTGTCGGAGCTCGGTGTGGAGGACTTTTTCCTCTCGACGGCTTCTTCCTTGTTTTCGGATGGT
This sequence comes from Zeuzera pyrina, assembly GCA_907165235.1. Classification (NCBI taxonomy): domain Eukaryota; kingdom Metazoa; phylum Arthropoda; class Insecta; order Lepidoptera; family Cossidae; genus Zeuzera; species Zeuzera pyrina. Next base: position 15,831,305 of record OU015625.1, on the reverse strand, counting down.
ATCAGTGGCGCCATCTCGTGGGCGGTAGCGGCACTACCGCCATACGGTGACGTAGTTGCCGGAATTCTCGAACGTTCGGATCCGTTTTGACGGGCGTTACGCGTTCGGCGACCGCGTCGGCTGCATTGTTCGCCCTTAAAAGGGCGGTTTGGTGAGCCCTGAAAAGGGCTGTTTGGGTCCGTCGAGTCGGAGCTCGACATGGAGGCCTCAGGAAGTGTGTTCACTGGCACCGCGACCTATAGGCGTCGGTTCGTCGGCCGGACACCGCGCCCCCTCCCCCGGTGGTTCCCGCTGGTGGGAGGCCGGGGTCGGGAGGAACGGCGTGGGCCGAACCGAACACCTAGAACGCACTCGGGATCTGGAACTCCCCGCTGCGCTCCACGACGAGTGACGTCGATGGGGGGCAGGTGGTGTATTCGACGTATTATGGAATTATAATAGTCGAATATCCGATGAAAGAAGAGAGGTCCGTGCGATGCGACGGCTGGGGCAGCACTTCCCAGATTTTTTTTTTTTTTTTTTTTTTGTTTCTGAGAGGCGAAATGAAACCCCCGCGGGCTACCCAGCCGGACTCTACGCCGACTGGGGAGTGTCGGACTCGAACCGACTAAACAAAACCCCTCTTTGCTGTTAGCCCTAGTGGCTTTTACAGCGTCACAGGTCGCGTTGGGGCGAGCGCTGAAGGCGCCCTGCCAGATGGTCGACCGCCTGAGGGTTCCTCCAGCCGAGGGATGCCTCGTATGGAGGGCGGACCTCGGGCTCAAGGCGTCGCCAGGGGAGCTTTCCGCACCTGCGTGCATCTTAACGGGCTTCCTATTCGGGTGAGGGCCGGGCCTCTAGCGGACCCGGCCGGCGAGACGGCTGAGGGCCGGTTAGTGTGCCTAGTGTTCCGCGTGGCAGTTTACAATGTGGCTTAAGGCCCGCGTGTGTGCGTGTAGAGCTAAATGATCGAGCTTCTAAACGTGAGACCCTACGGGTGTCGCGGGGGTCGTCCTCGCCTCCGCCGGTGGGGGCGGTGCGGTCGAAGTGTGTAGGTTGGCATGTTCGAGTTCGAACGTGTAATGTCGTCGTCGCTGTCGCCTAACACATGTCTAGGTCTACGATAGCGTTTGCGGACGCGGCGTTCGGGGGTGTACGATGACGCCCTGACCACTAAGGGATTCGGGTGTAAGGAGGAACGGTGAAAGAAGCGTTGGGACGCCTCTTTTAGATGTTGAGTTATAGAGGGTAATTCTAGGTCGTAGTGCAGATCTACGTTGCGCACGTAAGGAGGGGCACCGGTAGCCCTGCGCATGAACCTATTCTGAATAACTTGGAGGGAGTTGATGTGAGAGCGCGCAGCGTGAGCGAATGCTACACTGGCGTACGTCATGATAGGCCTGACGCACGTCTTATATAAGGTAACTTTATGTCTGAGGGACATTTTGCTTTTAGCGCAAATGAGCATGTTGAGACGACCGAGGACGAACGCGGCGCGGTCGCGGACCGTTTTGATGTGTTGGCCGAAGGTCATGGCACTGTCAAGGGTGACTCCTAAGTATTTGACTTTCCTAGTCCAAGGGATATCCTGGCCGAAAAGTGTGATCGTTCTGAGAGTGTTAGCGCGGCGGCGGCTGGTCGTCGTTCCCCTCGAGAAATACACGGCGGCGCTTTTCTCGGGGTTGACTTCGATTCTCCAAAGACGGAACCACTCGCCTAGGCTCGTGACCGCGACTTGGAGGAGTTGGGAGACTCTGAGGCGACTCCGGTCTGATGTGAACAGAGCGGTATCGTCCGCGAATAGGGCGAGCTCTACACCGGGGGTTTTGGGGACGTCGTTCGTGTAGAGCGAGTAGAGCGTGGGCGATAAAACGGAGCCCTGTGGGACGCCTGCCCTGATGGGGCGGGGAGAGGAGAGCACCCCTTCGACTCTATAGCGGAAGGAGCGGTCTGACAAAAAGTCCCGTACTATGCGTACGAGATCGTCAGGCACGCCGAGCCGGCGCAGCTTGTACACCAGCCCGGCGTGCCAGACTTTGTCGAACGCCTTCGCTACATCGAAGAAGAGGGCCCCCGTGCCTATAGTGCGACTCGGGCGGTTAAGGCCCTCCAGGATGTGTTCCGTGAGGCGGTGCACTTGTTGTATGCACGAGTGTTTGGCTCGAAAGCCAAATTGCTCGTCTATGAGGAGACCGGAGGTGTCTAAGTGGGCTTTGAGACGAGCCAGAAGGACCCGTTCGTAAATTTTCCCTAGCACGCTAAGGAGACTGATTGGGCGATAGCTATTGGGGCTACTGCGGGGTTTACCCGGTTTCGGGATTCCGATGACGATCGCTTCCTTCCAGGCGGCTGGAAAGACGCGGTTCGCCATGGCGGCATTGATAATGGCTGCTAAGAGCGCGAGAAGGCGCATAGAGAAAATTTTGACTACTCGGTTGGAGATGCCGTCTCTACCGGGGGCTTTTCTAGGTTTGAGAGCCTTGACAATGTCCTGAACTTCGTCAACCGTCGCGGGTCTGAGTTGGCAGGGGGCGGTCGCGGGCGGTAGGGAGCCTACTTCGCGATTGACCATGTCTAAATGATTCTGATCTACAGGCTGAGAGCTAGGTGAGCATTGGGCCTCCAGAGTGTCGGCCAAGAGTTCGGCTTTATCTACATCGTCGAAAGCTGTCTGTCCGTTCGGTTTCGTCAGGGGCGGCATTGTTTGGAACGTGTCCGATTTGAGAGATCGGGCCAACTTCCAGTAAGCCTGGTGCGTCGGCTCGATCTCTCGCATGAGATCGCTCCACCTGTTATCCCTAAGTTCGGAAATTCGGTATTTGACTTCGCGTTGGAGGGCGCGTAAGTTGCGTTTATTCGTTTCTGAGGGAAACGAGTCGTAAGCGCGGGTCGCGGCGTTCTTGGCTCTGATCAGCCGACGGATGTCTCCGGGGAGCTCCCAACGGCGGTCGTTCGCCGCCGGGACCTCACGGGAGCACGCGGAGACCGATTCGCGGATGTGGGCGGTGAGCGCGTCTATCGCCGCGGTTGCGTCCTCGGCGGAACGAATAACGTCCGGTATCGCGTTAAGCCGCGGCGAATTCTCAGCGTTTAGCGTTTCGTCTAAACTCTGCCAATCCGTCACGGTTTTTGTGAGCGTCCTAGTGTCTATCATAGGTCCTAGTTTGAGTAATACCGGCCTATGGTCAGAGTCTAACTCGTGTAACGCCTCTATTGAGTGCAGCGTTAGAGCTACGTTCTTTAGAAGCGCTATGTCGAGTACGTCCGGTCTGTGTGTTGTAACTCTGGGATAGTGGGTGGGCGTCATGGGGGCGATAACGTCAAAGTTAAGGACATCGGTTAGTTCGTCTAAAGCTCTGCCATTTCGCGAGGTGGTGTGCGAATTCCAGCGACGATGTTTAGCGTTGAGGTCGCCGGCGAGTATGACAGAGTCGTCTAAATTTAGGAGGGCCTCTAGATCGCTTCTAATTAGCGCTTTACCGGGAGGGAGATAAACTGACGCGAGTGTGACAGGCGCGTGCCTCGTGAGGGCCACCCGGCACACCGACGCCTCTATGTTGGTGAGGGCGGGCGTATCGATCGGAATGCAGTGCAGGGACCTTCTGTAGTAGATAACAGTGCCGCCTTTGGGGGCGGGCACCCTATCGTTTCGCACGATGTTAAGCCCGGAGAGGCCGGGGTCGCGATTTCTAGGTTTCAAAAAGGTTTCCTGCACTAGCATTATATCTATTTGGTGGTCTCGCGTAAACTCGTGAAGAAGATCGCGTTGCCTGCGGAGTCCGTCCGCGTTAAAAAATGAGATTGAGAGCCCGCGCGGTTTGATGCGCGCGGAGGGAGTTGTCTCGTGGGTGCCCGGTTTTATAACCTACGAGGGGGCGCCGTGAAGCGGCTTAGGCTGTCCAGAAGGGACGCGTGTTCGGCAAGTATGATGAGCCGTCCCATCCCGTCGCTACAGTCGCGGATTTTACGCGCGACTAATTTAATTTCGTTAAGGTTGACTTCCTTAACGAGGTCGGCGAGCATTCGGATGTCGCCGAGGAGATCGGACGCCGGCGCTGAAGGAGCCGGCGCCGCTGGACGCGTTTGAGGCGCGGGCCCCTAAAAAGGATTTCCGGTACCGGGAATCGAACCCGAGCCTCCTGGGTGAGAGCCAGGTATCCTAGCCACTAGACCATACCGGAACTTCCCAGAGGCCGGCGGCGGATCGCTTTTATAGCCGGCGTGTAATGCGCAACTAGAGCGGGCTCGAACAATACACCGCTCGTCTCATTAACCAATTACAAGCGCGCATTACGCGAGCCGTGGGCCTCTGTGACAGAGACGACACTATGTCTCTTTCTCACTCACTCACTATATTTAGTCATATATTTGCATTCATCTATTTATTTAGACTTATCAAACTAGTACAATTGATAATCTTATCCTCGATATTATACTACGCATGAATACAAACATAATCACACATTAATAACCTTTACTAACATAAACAATGCTCGATATAAACACAACAACGTTTACTTAACACTATTACACATACAAAGCGTGTAAAACAATAACATTTCCCTTACTTAACTAATTACTGACTAATAAAAGACTAACAAAACAATAACACTAAGGGAAAGATTGTATACAAAAAACATATATATTTACATACACACTATTTACATGAGCTTATGTCTTGCCGTCCGCTACACATATACACAAACACACATATGCATGTTACATTCATATTTTCAATCATACTCTAAAATACTTACATATTACAGTTTATATTAGAAAAATATTGCTCACGTTTAAAATTGTCATGATGGTCTCAAACAATATGACTTTGCCCTTTTTTGCCGTTTTGGATACATTATATTAATGTAGGTATCCAATCTGGTCCTTTGCCTTTTATGAAGTTGTAATTTTTGGTATTTCTTTTGTCTTTTATTGTTACGGAACCTATTTGTTTGTTAAGTTTCTACAAAACCAGATTTTGAAGTGTAAACTGTTACAAAAACACATATTTATATATTATAGATTTATTGTGAAAAATACTCAAAAACCGTTTCAAGTAATGAGTGACATTCAGGAATTGAATAGATGTTTTAATACCTTAACTACTTATATAAAATTTAGGTAACATTTTATTGCCATGTCGACGTCTCACGGATACTGGGAAAATATATCTAGGTCACCTGTCAGTAGGTTAATTTTTTTTTGCATTATAAATTGTTTATAAAATTCGATTTAAATTTAATTAATGATGAACTTGACTCTTATAAAGTCGCTAAATCTTATCAATGTTCTCCCGACCAGTGTTCTCAGTTATTAACTCTTCCACATAAATACATTAAAATAATTCACGTTAATATTAGGAGTATAAACAAAAATATAGACGAGTTTAGATGTATTTTAACTATGTTGAAATTTACCTGTGACATTATAATATTCACTGAATGCTGGTTAAAGTCCACAGCTCATGTTCCTAAACTGGATGGTTATGATGTTTTTTTCACTGTTAACAATGCTTTGCAAAATGATGGTGTGGTAATTTATACCGGGCGAGGGCTAGGAGTTGTGGTTTGGGAACCGCAATTTCGGGAGGGAAATTGTCTAGTGTGTACTGTAGGAAGAGAATTGGCTCTTATTTAAATATATCTCCATCGTTCCAAAACATTGATAATTTTGTTGATAGCCTGAACGGCGTTATGGATAGTTTATCTACGTTCAGTAATGTGTCTTTGATAGGAGACATCAATATTGACATTAAGGGAGACACCACAGACCGCCTTGCAGACAAATACCTTGCAATCACCGCTTCTCTGGGATTATTGCCTGTACATATATATCCCACTAGATTAAATAATTGTCTAGACCATATTCTTATTAAATCTAAGAGACCTTCTATTGCCCTTGTAATACAAACTCCAGTAACTGATCATTTACCTGTGATGTTGTGTCTCCATACAAATCAACTGGATACCAATGCTGGTCAAGTTAGATCTTCAGCTAGCGTTGATTATCAGGCAATTGCTAAAGAAATAAATAATACTGACTTTTCAACTGTGATGTCAGAAATGGATGCGAATATAGCGACAGATTTATTTATTTCTATATTAGCAAAAATAATCAGCACACATACTTATAATAAAGTTCAACCTCACAAAAAACGAATAATTAAGCCATGGATTACGCCGGGTTTACTCCATTGTATACGACATAGGGATAATATGCACATGAAAATGCGAAGATGTCCTGAAGATCATGTTAATAAAACATCTTACATAAGGTATAGAAATTTTCTTCATGGGCTATTACGAAAATTAAAAATGGATTATCAAAGAAATCTACTGCAAAGGTCGTTAAACAACCCTAAGGCGATGTGGAACGTAATAAAAGAAATAACGCATACTAAAAAGGCAAAAGAATCTCCAAGTGAACTTTTAAAGTTAGATCACAATCCGCAAATTGCGATCAACAATGTAAACGAATTCTTTGTAGACATTGGTAAATACCTAGCTTCAAAAATCTCGCCACCAATTGCTCACCAAGTTGGTCCAAAAACGTCGCTATGTAACTCGTTTGTTATTTTGAAAGTAGACAATAGCCAGGTACAAGACATAATTTCTGGGCTGCGCAGTGACTGTGCTGCTGGTTGGGATGGTATTTCGTCGATCATTTTCAGAACATCTAGCGGAGTATTGGTACCACCTATTGTCCATATATGCAATGTTTCTATAACCTCTGGAGTATTCCCAAACGCTCTCAAGAAAGCACTTGTACATCCTATCTTTAAAGGGGGAGACAGAAGAGATATCGCTAACTATAGACCAATATCGGTTCTACCGATCCTATCCAAAATACTAGAAAGAATTCTTAACAACAGTCTAATAAATTTTCTTGAAAAATATCAAATAGTCGCAGATAATCAATTCGGCTTTAGATCTGGAATATCCACGGAAGATGCAGTAGCAAATCTCACTGATGCTGTAGTTGATAAACTTGATAACAAGATAAAGTGCTTTGGAATCTTTCTGGACCTCTCTAAAGCATTTGCTACGGTGTCAATTCCAATTTTCCTGTCTAAATTGGAACGTATCGGCATTAGAGGCACCACATCACATATATTCAAGGACTACCTTGTTTCCCGTACACAATGTGTTAAAATAGACTCTTACATTAGTGACACTAAGACTATCAGTTACAGAGTCCCTCAGGGAAGTATTTTGGGCCCCACACTTTTTTAAGTGTATATAAATGATCTATGTAAGCTAACCCTACCTAACACCAAGATTTACACATACGCTGATGATACTGCACTTCTTGTTTATGGGAATGATTGGAGGAGTACCAAATCAAACGCTGAAGCCTCTATGAGAGTTGTAATGGATTGGTTGTCTGAGAACCTACTTACTTTAAATATTAATAAAAGTAAAGTTATACCGTTCTCCATTACTGCCGCAACCGCTTCATCTATCAATGAATCCACCGTGGTGGTTCACAATTGTCGAGCATCTTCCTCTGACTGTGGGTGCCTGCCTTTGACCACCGTTTCGCATGTCAAATACCTGGGAATACATATTGATGGGGGGCTAAACGGGCACATTCAAGTTGAGACACTCAAATCACGGGTTAGAAGGCTAATGTATTTTTTTAAAACAATGAGACATATTGCAGACCTTCAAATTTTAAGATCATTATACCTTGCACTGTGTCAGTCCATTCTGTCTTATTGTATTCCAATATGGGGTAGTGTTGGGGAGACGATGTTTATGAGTCTTGAGAGAACACAAAGGGCCATACTAAAAGTTATGACTAACAAACCAATTCGATACCCTACTAATGACCTTTACTCGGAGTGTCGAGTCTTTACAGTCCGAAAACTTTACATCCTGAGAACTATACTCCGTAAACATGTTTCTTTCCCTTTTGACAGAGGTAGGGCTGCAGCTAAACAAACGGGGACAAGCGTATGCCATATCAAAAAATATAGAACAGTTTTTGCGGGTCGCCAATTTAGCATAATATCTACAAAATTATGTAATAACATTAATAAAACCCTAAGTATATATAATCTTAACAAAAAGCAGGTTAAAAATAAATTAACACAATGGCTGGATAATTTATCTCACTATGAAATCGATAATCTATTTACTACACTATAAGGTTAAACTCAATTAAAGCATTAAACCAACATGCTCACACACACACATACACACGCACACACTCAGACACACACACATACACACGCACGGACGCACGCGCACTCACTCATTCACCTACTCACATTCACTTGTACATGTTTATACGTATGTATGTATATCACTAACGCAAAATACAATTCATTAATAATGTTTGCTCTCTTTGTGTTACATGCTATGGAGACATTTCTTTTTCTTTTTTTTTTGTGCTTTGTATCTGTGAGGAATCACTGGCTCCGATAGCACAGGTTCCTAGTTTCGGAGCCAGGGGTCCAAATCTATATTACTTCTGTCATCAAATATATACTCTGGATGTAGTACTAACCTATAGGTTTAAGTGAATTGTTGGGTATGCAAATAAACATTATTATTATTATTATTAATAATCATGGACGTACTATTAAGTATTACAAAAAGAGATACCTAAGTAATTTGTTTGTATGTACGGTTCTTTTAAAATTCCATACAAAAATGATCGAAGGACAGAAAGGGGCTATACTTGAAGGTGCCTGTTGCTATCGTTGCTAATAACACCTTAAAATCGTCTTAAGCGCAGATTCAAATTATATGCCGACAGCATCGAAGTACGCTGACTGCTATTTTCAGTTTGAACAATATTTCAGTACTTTTGTATAAATCTATGACACAAAAAAAAGCCCTCCCTTTTTCTGAAGATATCATTCAAAATGATTTTTATTTCAATACTGATGCTGTAACAAAACTCATTTCAACAACTGACTTAACGACATCTACACAGTAGATATTTGGACATCACTAATTGGCAGCCATTTTTGCGACACTCGAAGTTTAGGTGGCACAATTATTTTGTACTTGTTTCATGTCCTATAATTTCCTTAGTCATTGGGTTATAAGTTCGCTGTGTGTGTGCTGCGCTGCGTTCCGAATCACGCACGGTTCATTGCTAGTTTTTTTAGGGATTGGGTAGGTATAACATCAGCATAATTAAGCTTATCAACCTCAATTAAGGTTGAGGGCATGCCCACCGTGCCCACAACGCTGGATCCGCGCTTGATGGCGAGCGCGGAAATTCAGGGTAGACCATAAATATATTTGATATACTAAATCTATATGGTTGACAGTGTTTATTCGTCACACCGTAGACCAGTGGCGAGCATTCCATATACATATATTGTGTCGATTGCGAATGTGACATACTCGTATTATTTGTATGTGTAATTGGGAATATTTTGAAAGGAAACCAAAATAAAAATAATCATTATTAAGATAATATGTTTCATTGAAACTATTTACATCAAAAAATATATTTTACGTTACGTGCATACACTTTCCACAAGTTACATTTTTGTTGGTAATTAGGTACATACAATCAATATTCCAACCATAATCCAATTTACTTTTTTTAAATGAGTAAACGCGATACCTATTTACAATAATTCATAATCTTTTTGTTCATTTGGTTTATTCAAAAGCAGAATTGAAATGTAGTAATCGGTGACATAAACATGGCGTAGTAGATAAGTCTTTATGGGCCTTCTATAATATTATTCTAATTATCTCGATGTTCTAATAGTTTTTTATATCGAAACAAAAAACAGCGACAATTAGTTTATGTTAAGTATTCATATAATTTGAAGTGATCTCTAAATTAGATGATACTTGAATTACAGAGATGTTTCTACTAACTATTGTACTACAATTTTACGCAATTCTTGCTTTTTGAAAGCAGAGTTTGAAATTTTAAAGTTGAATATATATTGCATGTGTAGGTATGTGTATGCTAATATGCTAAACTCAAAGAACGAAAACGCTAATTGAATTAGTGACAACGTCGCTTAAGTTATTCTCAATTCAATAATCGTTCTGTGATTACCATAACGCGTTGTGGTAATTACGGAAGGCCATAACGTGTTCTGAACGTTAGCTGAAGCACAATACGATGTAGAATGGTTAAAATTGTAACTTTGTAGTTTGTAAGTTTACAAGACATGACCGACTTTACAGCAGTACTCTGCGCTTTAAATTTTAACTCTTATATTTATAATAATATCAGGTAATACATTTTGTTATAATTTATTTGCGAACTGATTGTATTCTTATACCCACATTATATCCACAAATTACAAAATGTTTCACATCTTTTGATCAATCTTTACATACACCTTAAATCTACATAATATTGTTTGTTTGTGTCCGATGCTAGTGTGCTTTTTCAGAATATATATACAGATATCAGGGATTGGTTGCTTTTTTGAATATGAATCTGTTTTGTTTCTTACAGAAACAAGTAATGTTTCGTAACGTCCATCGATTATAAAAAAACTGTGATCAGTAGGCATGGGTAACTCAGCCTAATTCCTTGTGTATCACTGCGCTGGTGAAAACATAACGCGCCGGTGTCGCAAAGCACGCACCAGATACCACTTAAATCCCGCGCCCGCTGGCTTTTAGCGCAAGCAGTGTATTATGTGCTGAAGTAAGTTATGTGCCAATATATTTGGAATAAGTGAATCGATACATCCGGCACAGTGGAAGGAGTTGGCGTCAACGCGCGGTGTAATACAGTTACCCATGTCTAGTGATCAGTACTTGTCTTTAGTTAACTCAATTTATTATAAAAATGATCTTTTTACTAGGAGTAATTTTTTGGCTAGCCTTAATAAGCACGAATATGTTCGTACTCGGAAATGGCAGTCAAGTAAGAATAAACTCGAAAAGTTGCACCCTGTCCATCGTATTGTAACCTAACGTTTAGAACGCATTATAGCATTACTTAATGACGCGCAATATGGTCAAACAATCATGATAGCCACAACGTGAATTTCAATTTACGTCTTTTTTATTTAGCCACAACACGTTGCAGCTGTTTTCATGTGTGCCACTCTCACTCACAACAAAAACATCGCGTTGTGGATTTGTGGATAATAATTTAAAGAGACCAACAACGCGTTGCGGATGTCGTTTTCGTTCTTTGTGATTGTGCCTAAGATATATATACCTAAGTAAGGTACATATAGATACAATTTATTGACGGTACATACGCTTAAGTAGTAGTTAAGTTTATCCAACTCAAATTTACTTTAATTTCGTACGGATCTTGTCGACATAAAGAAAATTGAAGAACTAATTGATGTGCTATTTACGTTGCCATTATGTAGGGTCTATTGATCTTGTCTCGTCAGTTATGTTTCATATAGTAATGAAAAGTTGGATAAGGTTTGAACTTCATTATTCTTTTTGACAATGATAACAAGCACAGGACACCGCTGACTTGAAAATCAAATTTCTTTCGCCATCTAAACACAATACTTTCACAGGTACCTGAAAATTAATGATAAATTTATTAGTTATTATTTATGTTACAATATTATATATTACATATCTTTACGCTTGCGGTAGTCATGGTCCTTCGGGGCATTGTCGAGTAGCTCCAGAATCTCTACAGAAGACGGAACGCACCAGAGCCTCTCTCGAGTTGTGCCAATCTTCCGAGGGGGGCAACTATAGAATCTCGAGCGGAAATAGCATTTTTTCTTTTCCGCTAGGCGTTCTCCTTTAGGATCATTACGGTCTCATAAAAGGGTAATATGGTAAGGGTAAGCACATCATCGTCAGCGTACAATAGGCAGTTTACCACTGTACCATCACAAATCATACCACTCATACTACTTTTTGAGCCAGGCAGACATCACGCAGCCCTGTCTGACGCCTAAACAGACTTCGAACCAGGGCATCATTTCACCATTTATCCTTACACAAACTCTGTGGCCTTGATATAATGACCACACAGCCTGCAATAAGGGGCCTTCCACGCCATATTCAGGCAGAAGACTCCACAATTTCTTTCGCACTACTCCATCGAATGCTTTTTCTAGATCCACGAAAGCACAGGAAACTTTCTGACCTATGGCTAGAAACTTCCCCACGATAACGCGAAATGAGAAAATCTGATCCATACAACCCCTACCGTTCCTAAAACCACCTTGCGCCTTAAAATTATAAAAAATAGTAAATAATAAAAAATGGTATGTAGATAATTCCACAAATAACGTGCATTCCACATACACAATAGTTGGTACGTATTCAGGTAATATTAGACAAGAATATGTGTTAGATGTGTTTATGGACCAGCCTTATAGTCTGGGGCAGAGAATAAGACTACGGGTGTTACGGGTGTTACCCGCCGTGTGTTAAGCTGCCGCTCCGTCTCGCTCAAACGACAGAATGAAACAGGATGTCTGAGCGGCAAGATCGCGCCATATAATCCGTATTCAACCGCTTAGTAGCTTAATTAAGCGGCAGGGTGGTAGCGTCTATGCGACTGTTGCTCATGCGATAGTAGTGAATAGGTTTCAGATATTGATTGGTGATTATTGTGGATAATAAATATAAGATATAAGAATATGAAGTATACTTCAGTAAACACGTCAAAGATATCAAGAGTCAAGTATATTAAATTATGTCCTTTTTTATTTGTTTATCTCGTCTCTCGTCTTGCAACAACAAAAAATAACAATAGATTAAGAAAAAAATTAAACCGACTGCAAAAAAAACACTGAAAAGTACGAAACAACTATCCTTTACTAATCAAAACTCAAGTACAAAAATAACTTTACAAATATGAAACAAATAGCTATATCATTTTTGACAGTTACTGAAGTCGATGCCAAGCCTAGCTACCAAACTAATACACTTTCTGTTGCACATTGATTAGGCACCGAGTTCAATAACTGTCAAATCTAATTAAATATGTATTTGTATCGTATTTATAAAGTTATTTTTGTACTTGAGTTTTGATTAGTAAATTATAATCTTTATTTCGTACTATTCAGTGTATTTTTTGTTGTCGATTTAATTTTTTTCTTCATTTTTTTTTATTTCACCCTTTTGAGTGACCTTGTCCTAAATAAATACCTAGGGCAGGTCTACAATTACCTTTTTCTATTCTGGAGCGCAAGAGAATCTTTGGTATAAATAAATAAAGCTTAGAAGCGGTTATTTGGCGTATCTTCAAAGTCCAAGCTCCAATACCAGTGTTTAAATGGGACAAACCTAAAAGTAATCCTTTCAAATAAAAAAGAATTTTCCAATTCGGTTTATAAATGACGGAGTTCTGAGATGACAAACATTAAAAAAATTAAAAAAATAATTTTACAACCGAGTTGAGAACCTCCTTTTTTAAAAGTCGGTTAACAAAGCTTATAAGCAGTTAGTGTTATTTGGTTTTATTGGTATATTTTCGAAGTCCAAACTCCAATACCAGTGACATTTAAATAGGATCAATCTGGAAGTATATCCATTCAAATAAAAAAAATATTTTCCGAATCGGTTTATAAATGACGGAGTTCTGAGGTAACAAAAATAAAAATAAAATACAACCGAATTGGGAACCTCCTCCTTTATTTGAAGTCGGTAAAAAATTAAAAAGGTTTATGCACTTACGTTTTCCGATTCCATTATATTACAACATTGTCCTAGTGATGTTACTGGATGCCTTTTAAAGCCAAGCATTATACTGGGTAGCGACCATGATTCGCAGTAACCACGACAAGCATTTGTTGTAATTTTGAATTCGACGCAGTCTGGTATGCTAATATTTCTGGTGTGGCCTGTGAAATGATCTTAATTAGGTATTGGGCAACCTTTGGGCACACTTCATTGTTTAGGTTATTATTCAATTATTCAACAAATAGTACGGTAGGTACTCAAGGGCGTCGCCAAGGGGGGCAGGGGGGGGTAGTTGCCCCACCCTAGAGATCAAATGTAGTTAGCCGCAAAGCGACCAAAGTGCGAGCAATTAACTTCCTTACCTATTAATAAATTCCGCATCGCATGTCAAAACGTAAATAAATTCACAAGGTTTAATGTATATTGTAGAAAGTATTGAAATATTCAGAATAACATTAAGATTTTGACATCCGCTTTTAAAATCGCCGCCATTTTCATCACGACTATATCAGATTTGCCAAAACGCAAGGGCATTAAACAGTGTAAAAATATGTAGGTAGGTATGGTGTGTGTGTGCATTGCATTTCTTTCTACGACAGCCGTTCACCAGCATTCACGTTAGTTTTGTATAATTTGTATGCGGCATACCTAAATAAAGTAGAAGTTATTGTTACGAACATACAATTTTCATTGGTTTTGTGGACAATGCCATCTGTAAGTGTTCATAAGAAACACCTACAGTTGAATAAATCGACTACAATCCTTTTAAAACCTAGTATTGCTACTCGACGCTAGATGGCGCTTGTTCAATGAACTCTCTGGAATTTGGTAGCAGTTACTAGACCAGGTAGAATGTTACCGTACATTCTAGTATGATGTTCGTTTGGGTATATAAAGACGTGAGCCGCTGCGAGCGAGTCACTTTTTAATTGGAAGCGATCAACGAAACAAGCTAAACAAGCGAATTGGAAAGCGAATATAAGACGGCTTGCCTGTGTTAGTCAATATTGATTTATATTTATTAAATAATAAGATCTCAGTGTTGAGTTGTGAAGTTTCTGAGTGTGTCTCCATTCATCATCTTATCAAAATGGACATCAGAAAGTTTTTTGGTAAGTTATGTACTGCTTTAATCTTGGACTTGGAGCTAGTATTTTTATTTTATTTCTCTTAGCTAATAGCTTTGGTAACGGATATACTAGCTAGAGACGTATAATAATCGTTAAGAATATCATTTTTAATTTTATCTGGCATATTTTTGATGTGGAAAGAAAGGATCGATTATGTGGAAGGGAAGAAAAACTATTATTTTATTAAAAACGAGTTTATTGATTCAATCTCTATGAATTTAACGTTAACTAAACAGTGGTTTCGTTTTCAGTAATTAATTATGAAAACAAAACTTAAATTATATTTGTGGTTTAATTAAATACAAATTAAAACAGATCCTTGATATAAATAAAGCTAAAAAACACAACTGAGTATTTATTTTAATATTTATAAGTAATTGAACAAAACTGCTCTCCCGTAAAAATTTAATTAATTACATAAAGTTTTATCAAAGCGTTTTGTTTTGCAGGAAGTTTGAAACGAAAAAAAACTGATGGATCAAGTAGCGACAGCAATGAACAGGACAAAGTAACGACAATATCGCATGTGTCTTCATCGGTCACCACAACCACAACAGGTTATATTCAGCCACAGGAACTACCTAGACCAAGTTCCTCTAGATATCTGGCGCCGAATCCTGATTCATTGATGGATGACTGCAATGAAAATGATATCGGGCGATATGTTGGACGGGCACACATGTTATCAACCGAAAAGAAAAAGGAATTGATTGAAAACTGTTGGTCCCCTTCCGCGACTTATAACTTTGCGGAAGATGCAAAACATTTAAAGAGAAAATTTAATTATTCTTGGTTGGAAACATACTCTCCATAGTTGGTATATTCCAGGCGCCAATAAGGAGCATTTTGTAAATATTGTACATTGTTCCCACCAAATCCAAATTCATTTAGATATTGGGATCATTTACTATAAGGCCCTTTTGTAAGTTCGAAGATATTCACGAGCAGTGCAAAAAGTACATTGAAACCTACTTCCATAAGGAGGCATTGAAAGCTGCTAAATCTTTTCTCGAAGGTGTGCCTGTCGATTGACAACCGAACAAATATTCCCAGGGAATTATTGAAGAAAATCGCAAAATTATAAAATCTATTATTTCCTGCATTACGTTTTGCCGGTCACACGACTGAGCACTGAGAGGTAAACATTATGGTGAAGGTATTCTCGAGGATTTATACAGGCTGCGAATTGACGCGGGAGATTTGATTTTAAAGAAACACATTGAGCAAGGGAAAAAGAATGCAAGCTACCGTTCAGTGGATATTCAAAATGAAATTATTGGTATTTGTGGAAGCGTTATTAAGGCCGATATTATGAAAAAAGTGAAAGAAGCAGCAGCATATAGTGTGCTACCAGACGAAACAGCTGATATTTCTGGCACTGAACAACTATCGATTGGGATGCGATATTTTGATGAAGAAACACAGGAAGTCCAAGAAATGTTTGTCGGATTCATTGAGCTAAAAGATTTGGATGCGAAATCGATTGCACATAGCATAGATGAGTTTTTGACAAAAGAAGATCTGAATATAAATAAATGCGTTGGTTTTGGTTTTGATGGTTGTTCAACGATGTCAGGAAAAGACGGAGGGGTACAAGCGATCTTACGCAAAAAGTACACCAAAGCCCTCTACTTTCATTGCTCGTCCCACAAACTGAATCTAGTTATCAATGATCTAAATTCACTTCCTGAAATTAGAAATGCTATGGGAACCACCAAAGATACTATAACCTTTTTTCGGGAATCAGTTTTGAGGAGGAAGTTGATACCTAATATTTCCAGACTTTGCGAGACAAGATGGAGTGAGAAACACAAAACCATCAGAGTTTTTAAAGAAAATCTTCCAGTAATTCTGGAAGCCTTACAAACATTATCTCAGGAAGGAAATAGTGCAACTCGGAAAAGTGCCTTCCAACTGCATGCGGCTACTTCCAGAATTTCTTTCATTCTCGGGATTATGTTGGTAGCCAAATATACTCGGCTTTGATGGAACCCGTTGTCAACGTACTCCAATCTGTAGCTTTGGACGTGGTCAAAGCCTCGGAACACGTTAAAAGGATTTTACTTTTAACTAACTAAACTAGCGTGAAAATCCGGAAAAAGTGACAGACGAAATTATAAAGGAAGCTACTGCTGTTGCGGAGAAAGTCGGACTGGAGGAGGACATTACATCAATGCCGCGTATTACGGGGAAACAACGTCATAGAAGCAATCATCCAGCAGAAAGCCCTTCAGAATACTGGAAGAGGTCTTTAGTAATACCATACTTGGATTCAATTATCACCTCCCTTGAAGTACGTTTTGCTGAAGAAAACACGCCATCACTCGTATTATCTAAGTTACACCCGGCGCAGATGCAAAAGATGACAACTGAAAATCTGAAACAAATTTGTGAATCTATTGCCCAGTTTTATGATTTACCGAACACAAAGAATGAAATCGAACTTTGGCAGCAATTGTGGCACGATAGGCTTAATCTAACAAATCTAACAGTTGTTGATATCCTAAAAGAAACAAATTCCTTCTTTCCCGAAACGGAAAAAGCATTGAAAATTTTGATCGCTTTACCATGCACGACCTGTACAGCGATCCTTTAGCAGCCTC
Source organism: Zeuzera pyrina (assembly GCA_907165235.1). NCBI lineage: Eukaryota > Metazoa > Arthropoda > Insecta > Lepidoptera > Cossidae > Zeuzera > Zeuzera pyrina. The sequence goes on along the minus strand of OU015625.1, from coordinate 15,813,980 downwards.
AGAAGACTAAAAACATGGCTAAGAAGCACCATGGCAGAAGATCGTCTTAATGGTCTGGCCATGATGAGTGTACACAGAGCTATAATAAATAAAAGCCTAAATAATTTTAATGATAAAGTGGTTGAAAGTTTTGCAAAAAATCCCCGCAGGTTATGTTTCAATTAAATATTATTTTTGTTAAAATAAATAATTATTACTGTGTTTAAAAGTTTGATTTAGTTATTGTGCTGTGGAGGGCTTGTGAAGTTTTATACATTGATATTAGAACCGTTCTTATTACAATCGTCATCGAGGCAAAGACTTCTAAAGTGTAACGCTTCATCCTCTCGGCGTTCATATTTTTTATCCTCCATAATATTGCCCCATTGCCCCCCCCTTAGTCATAAGCTGGCGACGCTCTTGTAGGTACTACCTATGAAAGTAAGTTACCACCGACCCGCTTCGGTTTCGCACGGATGAGTATTGAGTTCCACCATTCCACAGCCAAAAATAAATCTTCATTTACAACCTTTGAAAGCTTTCTTAGTCCCTAGAGGTTCAAGTAAGTCTGAACGAAAGAAATATTTTCCTTACGCAACCTTTCGCCCTATTACTAATGATTTTAATTTTTGTTCATGTTAACTTGAAACTCCTTTTCATCCCTTTGTTTTTATCCGTATAAGGGTTAAATTTTCAAAATCAACCAAATACATCATGGTCATCATTCAATTTGGTGGTTCGATTTCGATTCATAAGTAATTGTATCCCTTCCACTACTTATTCGGTAACAATAAAGGTTTTTTAGATTGTCATTCTCTATGTTTGTTTTATGCGAGTTCAAAATTGTGTAATAATATGTTACTTCTATTGTATTTAAAAAGAGATTATCCGAAAAAAATTTATGATTAAAATTGTCGTCCCCCACTTTGTCTCAAAAAGCACGTGGCCCTGGCACAGAAAAATCTGAAAAAACTAAGATCGAAGGCATATCATCAGGACTGCATGACCTATATTAAATAAATATTTATTTAGCTTCGTTTTATGGTTGGCAACAAATTACAGTAAGAAGCACTTATCGTGCAAGTACGACTTGCATTTGCTCGACTTTTTGCAGTAGGTACGAACAGCATATTGATCCGATATTCACAAATCACTCTCTTCCCCTCTATGCCAAAAGGTTTGTGATGGATTTATAGTACGGGAGATAGCATATCATTTTAGCAAGTTGTTTTAAACTTACTTTTTTAAATTTTAAATCTTGTTCTCGTCCATCTTACAAAATAATCTGATAGTCAGCTAAGAGTCAGCTATTTTTTTGTAAAAAAAGTTTCGTAAAAAAAACTTTTCGAAATATTTCACGCCTCGCTAATTTTAAAGGGATATGAAATTAGTCAAAAACACGACTTTGAACTTGGTGTGGCACATCAAGTCTGAAGAGGTACATAAGTATTTAACTTGAAAAACATTTTTTTTACGGTCCTTCACGATCCTATCCACCGCAGGCGCGATTAATTCCTGACTTCGATAACTGTTGATATACTGCCTAAACATTACTCGGATTAAAGAATTGGTAAAACACTACTACCTAAACATGATACGTTACCTCCTGTAGTATTAGGGATAGTGATGCAATTAATGGCACTTCAAAATTGGTGAAAGTATAGATTAAATTGCTATGAATCGCTAATAAATAATACAATATGTTATGCCTACAATAAAACGTTACTCCTTCCTTAAAAAGATATTAGCTTTAAAAAATTTTAAGACGCTTTGAAATAATTAATGCCAATAAAAAATAAATAAATAACAATAAGCAATTATATAAAATAATAGATTGTGCTATGAAAATTAACATTTTCTATAAACTAAATAAATAAATAAATAAACTTGATAAGCTGTCATCCTGACAATGGCGACGCATCCGGCACAGTGAATGGAGATGGTGAAATTGCGCGACGTCTCTTCCTAACTCCTGGAAATACTACTAGTATATTTAAGATTGCTATATATACATATACCAACAACAAAAGATGAAAAGAGATGGAAGGATATTGTATAGACTCAGGTGTTAATTTGCGGAAATCCATTTCATGTGATGAATTTCTAAAATCTTTAGCTGTTTTCCGCTCAAACTTCAAAAACCACTAATCGACACGTGTTTCGCCTCTCAACGAAGCATCCTCAGGCTATACCAGAGATCAGACTCGGTCAGCTACAGCAGACTAAAAAAGCTTGGATTCGGTGCTGGTTAGGTTAGGTTAGTTTAGGCATTTGGAGTTTGACCAGAAAATAGCTAAAGATTTTAGGAATTCATCACAAGAGATGGAAGGAGATAGATAAGTTTCAAGATTAAATTTCTCGACTTCAACTATCTCTTTAGAGTGTGGACTACTATTTCAAAACTGCTCCTGGAAATAACTCGGAAATACAGCTACTAGTTTATATAAGATTGCTATATATAGATATACCAACAGCAAAAGATGAAAAGAGATGGAGGATTATAGGGGCAGGTTCGAGATTAAATTTCTCGACTTTAACTATCTCTTTAGAGTGCGGACTCCTGTTTCAATACTGCTCCATGTATAAAGCGGATTCCGATCTGACGCTTCGCCAGCCGCTACCGCGGAACGCTCGCTTCGCTCGCTCGGCTCGCGCTTTGTGATAAATAGACCTAACCTAACCTAATCAAATAGTGTTTTATAACATTTTTGCAATTTTTTTTGTAAAGATATATAGGTACTTAAATATATCGTCGTGTGTGTATAAAGTTACAAAAAAATTTGCAAAATTTTACTCAATGCGAAACAATCTAAACCTTAGCCTGCTCTTGTGCTTACGATTTCCTCCTAACCATTTATTAATATTACATTACACTACATTACAATTTCAGTGATTGAAGTTGTAACCATAATTTTATTTACAGCAAAGAAGGTGTCTTTATCCTAGAGATAAAGACATCTTTAGAAGAATCCTTACCCATTAGTGAGAAACTCAATGGCTCGAAAGTGACTATTCGTTAAATCCACGGGTCTACGAGAAGCTTTTTCATGTCACATTTTGTTAACAGTTAATGATTTAATAATTAATGGTTTGTTGCTTTCAAGACATAACAAATTTAGTCTACTTGGAGTCTAAGAAGAAAAAACTTACCTATTCTATGACAACCAGGTTTCCTCCAGGAGTCAGCAGTAAATACGTGGCCGAAAGATATAAAAATCAACAAACTCCACAAAAGCATTTTGATTCCTTTCTTGTCACTTCTAATTCTGTGAATGAAACGCGTTGTTTCACTTTTTATTCCAAACTCAAAAGCTTAGTCAGGGATTGTGTACTGTTGTGTACGATGAAAACTTAATCTTATATTTGATTTACAATTTAAAGTTTTTTGTACGTTTTCGAATTCAGCTGTATGAAGAAAACTGTAGGTTGGAAATTTATGTGTGAAAAATTAAACTTAGTGAAGTTTAACTTGGTTTGTGGATTTAATACAAAATATACCTCATTTCCTGTGGGCCTATAGTTCCAAGACATTTCCCTTATCATTCTAAACACTGGGATCCTTGGTATCGACATCTCACGTGATGTTTAGTTTTAAGATCATTTGGAGGTCGAGGTCAAACTGGTGTCCAAAATACTTGGTGGGCTCAACAGGTCGAAGCAGTAGTTACTAGACTCTCGCGTGAAAGTTCAAGTTTTTTGTTCCACTTTGCTGTGTTGAATTGCTGTGTTAGGTCAGGTTTTCAAAAATTCTAAGTCAAAAGAGGAAGAATATTAGTTTTACACTGTAATAGTAAAAGAGGAAGAATATTAGTTTTACACTGTATTCAGATTCAGCACATCAAAAACCTTCAGAAACGTCAGAGCTTGAATTTGTACGACGCATTATACATATACACACGTACATTGTACATATGGAATTACGATGCAACCCTCGCATCGCAACATTGCTCGCAGTACATCATCATTATCATCACAAACGTTACATTAGTCTAATGGGATATGGGCATGAAAGGTTTGTATAGAATCGGAAACGCCTAAGTGATACCCCTGGTGTTGCAAGTGTCTATAGGAGCAGGCCGATTCGTTATTTGGTATCAACGTGAAAGGAATTAATTAAGAACACAACTTTGTTAATTTTTTGATTATTATAAGGCATCAGTATCACTAACTTATTACAATCAATAAACTTATACTGTTATTAATAAATTAAGTGAGGTGAAAATGTTTGAGGAGAACGATGAGATTTGAGGTAGCGAAAGAAGTATGTGGTATATGTAAGGACCGCAACGCTTGGCGCTTCATCCTCCCTGACTACGCCTTTAGGGATACAGCGTGAAGATTATTGTATAACTATATGCACGGACGTGTATGTGGTACGCTGTTAAGTAGGTAACTTTTTAATGGAAATTAAACAAAATAATGCGACCGCCAGGAATGAATATGAAAGAAATGAATATCCAGTAAGTTTGATGATAGATTGAAAGTAATGAGCGAGGATGTTGAAGAATGTTGGCAGAACCTTAGAGATAGTATGATTGAGGCTGCGAAAGAAGTGTGTGGAATGAATAAGATTGGGAACGGCAAAAAGTGTGATGTGTGGTGGGATGATGAGGTGAAAGCGTCTGTGTATAAGAAAAAGAAAGTATGGCGAGACTATCTTGCTACTAATGACTGTGGTATGAAAAATTTTATGAAAGACAGGTATAAGCTGCAGAAAGCAGAAACGAAGGCACTAGTGAAAGAGAAGCGTGAAAGGTGTAGGGTGTTAGACGAAAACAAGATGTCGGACAACTTCGAGGAAAATCCCAAATTATTTTGGAAAGAAGTAGGTACGTAAGTACCGAGGTGGTCCGGCACCTTGCAGAATGAATAAAGTGCGTTCGAAAGAAAACAACCTGATTCCAAATAAAAAGGATGTTCTGCAGCGATGGAGTAAATACTATGGAGAACTGTATGAGAGTGGCGACTCCGTCTCTGATACTGAGAGCGATTCTAATGAATTGCCACACTCGGGCCAGGGACTGGAGGATGTCATTAGTATGAAAGAGATTGAGAAAGTGATAAGAAGTTTGAAATGTGGGAAAGGCTGCGGGAATTGATGAGGTGACTGCTGAGATGATCCAGTATGGTGCTCCTAGGGTCTGGGATGCCTTCTGTGCACTCTGCAACCTTTGTTGGCAGAAGGGGGAGATTCCAGAGAACTGGCGCACGGCAGTCATAGTACTTCTATATAAAGGGAAAGTTTCCTATCTAGACTGTGCGTGGTATAGGGCCCTCAGCTTGGTCAGCTTAGCGAGTAAAGTCTATACTAAGGTATTGACTGAATGTATGAAAGGCGTTTCAGAAAGATATTTGTGGGAGGCGCAAGGTGGATTCAGGAACGGTAGGGGTTGTATGGATCAGATTTTCTCGCTTCGCGTTATCGTGGGAAGGTTTCTGGCTATAGGTCGGAAACTTTTCTGCGCTTTCGTGGATCTAGAGAAAGCATTCCATAGAGTAGTGCGGAAGAAATTGTGGAGTCTTCTGCCTAAATATGGCGTGGAGGGCTCCTTACTGCAGGCTGTGAGGTCATTATATCCACAGAGCCTGAGTAAGGATAGATGGTGACATGTCGCACTGGTTTGAAGTCTGTTCTGGTGTCAGACAGGGCCACGTGATGTCTGCCTGGCTATTTGTGCTGTATTTGGACAGTTGCCTCCAGAGATTGAAAGGTAATACGAGTGGTATGGGATGTGGTGACAAAGTGGTGAACTGCCTATTGTACGCTGACGATGCTGTGCTAATAGCACCATCAGAAGCAGAGTTGCAGACACTAGTCACGTGTATGAAAGAAGATTGTGAAGTGAAAGGATTGAAAATGAATATGAACAAAACTAAGGTTCTGGTGTTTGAAAGAGAAGCGATACAAACGAATTGTGTGATTTGTGTAAATGGAAAATGTCTAGAACAAGTGAAAGAAATTGTGTATTTGGGGAGTGCGTTTTCGAGGGATGGAAGATGTGAGTTGGATGTGGAGAGACGGCTAGCAGCTGGCAATAAAGTGAACGGTGCTCTGTCCGAATTAGTGGGTAGTGTGAATATATCTAACACTGCTAAAATAGCCATCCACATTGCGGTGTTGGTGCCAACTTTGTTGTACGGTACTGAGGCCTGGATATGCCCGAAATCGAATGAAAGTATGTTAAATGCTGTGGAGATGCGGTCTCTCAGAAATATGTGCGGTGTCACGCTTGCGGACAGGATAAACAATGATGAGATACGCAGTATGATACGGTTGCACAACAGGAAGAAAGGAATGCTTAGATGGTTCAGGCACTTGGAAAGAATGAGTGATGAAAGACTGACGAAGAAAATATACAGAGCGAAAGTGAGTGGTAAAAGAAGCCAAGGACGGAAATGTCGAAAGCACTCGCATACCTAGGCGAAAATGTGTGAGGAGAATGATGAGATTTGAGGAAGCGAAAGCGGTGTGTAAGGACCGCGACTCCTGGCGCTCCGTCCTCTCTGACTACCCCGTTGGAGATACAGCGTGAAGATATGTTATGTTATGTTAAACAAAATAAATGTTATTTCTATTTTATTTTCTTTTAGAGACTAAATAAAATTGAATCCGTTTAAGTAGATAGTGGATAGGTGCTCCAGAAGGCCAGTGTCTCTACCCCGATCTTTATTATAACAATTATTGACGCAACAATTTTTATGAAATGTTCACAATTTCTGTTTCCCTTCTATCCAGTAAGTCGAGAACATTATTTGCATCTCATAAACTTAAGTATTATGATGACGTTCATTCAGTATTAAAGTGCTATGGAGTGGATGATTTTGGGAAGCGATCTGTGAATAATATGTAGTTATTTATAATTGTTTAACATATCGTCCTACAATCGTAGAATTGCGCAGATCATGATGTAGGAACCTTTCATAAATACATACATATCTTCACCTATGTCCCAAACGGGGCAATCGGAGTTCTTTCGTCTCCTCAATCCTCATCATTCTTCTTACTCACTTTCCCTTAGGTTTGCGAGTGCTTTTGACATATACGTCAGCTAACACTCTCCCTTTCCTCTTCTGTGCGCACCATGCGGACAGAGCCGATACTGTTAGGGCGTCCGCTGAAGGCGACGGACACCAGTTCATCCCCACTGGTGTAGGCAGCGTGCAGTTCGGCATTGAGAACCGCCACCCAGCACGCTGTGCACTTAGAGGCGGGAAATGGAAGGAGGAGTGCAGGGTAGTTGCGTGGGACATGAGAGGTACCTCGCATTTCGTGAAATATCATCGTTTCAAGGGTCTATCGTCTAGCCCATAGATATATTTATATAACTATATATGTTCTGAAAGGTTGAACGGAACGATGAGATATACGTTTGTCGATATGCCAAGCTTTGCTACATTATGATCTAGTCTAGGCACAACTAAGGTGAAAAAGTTGCATGTCACGCCTTGTTCTATGATACAAATAGCGCCATCCCCACGTTCTACCACAATCTCGGAATAGTAAGAATCTATACAGTCGTCCAACGGTGACGTCTAGAGGGCAATCATTGGGGTGTGAGGGGTGAGATGCGTGTAGGGTGATCTTGAGCAATACCTCGGGATTTGTCTTCTAGGGTTAACGTATGTTTGTTGTTCACTGGATTTTGAGAGGGTTACTTATGAATTCATAATTCGTAAGAGCGTGCTCGCTCTCTGATCTACATCTGTTCGCGACTAATTTATTGTAACGCGCCGTGGAAATAATGAACAATATGTTAATGTATGTCTGTCCATTCCGCCAAAACACGGCGTGATGTTTATTACATTTATATGTTTCTGTCTTTTATTTTAGTTATAAGTTTACGAATACTTTAGTTTTAAGTTTTGTAAGCTTTTTTTTTTGGTTTATTTAAAGGGAATGGAATTGAAACATTGTTTCAATAATTTTATTAATTTAATAATAAATAATTTATGAATACCATTGGTATTCATAAAATTATTTCATTTTTTTTTAAATCGTTATGTATGAAAAGCTAAGATATGGCAGCTAGACTCATTTAGTATGGGTGAGGGTCACATGGGTAAGGCGAGGTAGGCCAAACCCGGTTAATTAAATTTTAGTATTAATTATATTACAATTTATAAAACGTTAGGCGCCACTGGCGATAACGGAGCCAGACCGATGAAATATTTAAATTTATAGTTCAACGTATTCTACATGATATTTAAATTATGAGTTCAACATCCCTGGTTCGTAACGGGAACCTATCTGGAGTAATAACAGCCGGCCAGACTGCAGGACTCGGCGATGTTGAGACGGCCGCAGGAAGTCCGTCAGGCAGACAGCACACCCCCCTTAGAAACCTCCTGAAATTCCAACAAAGTTAATATTATTAAAAGGCAATGCGAAAAGGGTAAGGCCGGTGGTAACCAGTACCACAACATTATGGAGGCAGTCGTCACAACTTCTGCAATATAAGGAAAATGATAATGGATATACCTTTTGGAGGAAAGGCGACCAGCCAACCAATTTTTCCGTTTGATATCAACTCCGACCGCACATCAGAGGGTTTAATAATGCCACAGTCCAATATTCAATGCAAAACCTGCAAAAATGCAAACCTGATAATTGAACATCAAAATTACACTCAACACGGGGATTAGCGACCCATGAAACTACCTTACATCAAGGAATAGTTTACTCGAGTGTATAATGGGACCGTATACAAGAGTCTGACTTGGGTTGGGTCGTTGCGATAAATAGTGGTAAAAGTAGTGGTCAAGACTGTTGTTTAGAACTGTAGTGAAACTAAAGTCATTTATAGGTAGTCTCTTATAAAAAATAGTCTAGCAGGGACACTTATACAATGTAATCTGATGAAAGTAGTGAAATTGAAATGATTCTGATTTTAATATAATCCTACAGTTGGAATTGGTATAACTGTAACTATATGGCCTTAAATTAAACGAAATTAGCTCTAGCAGAAATTAACAGTGAAATGAGTGTTTTGACGTAAGCACAACATGTGTAGACATCGTGAAGCAAATGGTAATTTCTCGAGTAAAGAGAAGTTTATCAAGTCATGACATTGTCACCACCTTGTTACTATATATATCTACCAACGTTGTGACTGCTGATGATTAAGGAACTACACGTTTCTAATGACCAAAACTTAAACATTTCTCGTGCAAAGCTAATTACTTTCGGATAGTGATCTAGATTTAAATTTTATGACGCATTACGTTGCACTCCGTGGCCAATTAGTACTACATTCAGTACAAGCATTGACGTATTGGAACGTAGTGGAATGGTTTATATCTATTCCAGTGGTTACTTTGATACCACCACTATTTTTTTTTTTTTTTTTAAGAGAGAGAGTTGTATTTCATTAGTTAAAAGACAGTTTCTAATAGAATTACAGTCTGCGTAAAACTCTGAATAGAGTCATTAATGAAGATTACTATTCTTTCTTTTTAATAGAAATTCGATATATTGAAATTACAATGTTCAGGTCTACAGGCTGACACCTGAGCAGAGGTCAGGAACAAACTGGGCTGTTCAAGTGATCCCAGATGCGAGGTGCTTTTGGATATCGAATCTGTTTCGTCTGATCGAATAAGGCTGATGTTTAATAGATCATGTGAGTAACCTTTAAACTGTTTAAAGCCACCTAGATATTACTCTAACACAGCAAATCGTAACCTTGTGCACGATTTACAAATTAAATGTCCGCATCGCTGCAAGGGAACTTGTCAGGTACATCTCTTTAGACAACTTTGAAGAATCGAGGTCAACCCGAGAAAAGCGCTGCCGTGTATTTTACGAGGGGCACGACGAGCAGCCGGGCCCGCAGCACTAACACTCTCCGCATTATTACACTTTTCTGTCAGGATATCCCCTGGACTAGGAAAGACAAATACCCAGGGGTCACCCTTGACAGTGTCATGACCTTCCGTCACCACATCGAAACGGTCCGCGATCGCGCCACGTTCGTCCTCGGCCGTCTCAACATTTATGATCATTTGTACGAAGAGAAAAATGTCTCTCAGGCACAAAGTAACATTATACAAGACGTTCATCAGGCCTATCACGACGTACGCCAGCGTAGTATTCGCTCTCGCTGCGTCCAACTCCCTTCAAGTAATTCATAACCGATGCGCAGGGCCACCGGTGCCTCTCCTTACTTGCGCAACGTAGATCTGCGCTACGATTTAGAATTGTCCACATTAACCCAATATCTAAAAGAGGCGTTCCATTGCTTCTTTAGACTTGTGTAGCGACAGGGACGACGGCATTACACATTCGAACTTGAACATGCCACAACGCATTATGACCGCACCGCCCCCACAGGCGGAGGCGAGGACGATTCCGCGACACCCGTAATAAGGTCTCACGTTTAGAAGCTAGATCACGTCGTACTACACGCACACATGCACTCTTAAGCCACATTGTAAACTGCCACACTAGGCAGACACTAATCGGCCTTCAGCCGTCTCGTCAGCCGGGTCCGCTAGAGGCCCGGCCCTCACCCGAATAGGAAGCTCGTTAAAAGCGGTGATGTTGTAAAAGCCATTAGGGCTTACAGGGGGTTCTTTTTTGATCGCTTCGAGTCCGACACTACTCGGTCGGCGTAGTCCGGCTGAGTATCCGTAAGGATTTTTTCCCCTCCCAGCCACAAAAAAAAAATGGAACGCATTCCGTTTTCGCCTCCTGACCGAGCAATACCTGGAGAGGAAGAAAAATAGAAGAGCCTCTTCAATCCGGCTTGAACACCAATTCTGAGGCTGTGCGGCGGGTTTTCGAAGGGACCAGTCCACAACATCTATGAAATAACGTTTGCCTAACTAAACCTGTAAAATTACACTGATAAACTTACACCGTATACATTATGTAGATAAGTACCTATATTTAAATGCATCATTCTATTATATACGTTACATTTATGAACGACATGAACGACAGTGGTAATAAAGAACAGTATTTACGTATTCATGGTTACCAGTCAACAATAGACTGAGATAAATGTACTATGTATTTGCATTTTATGTAACAATTAGTGTCTTATTTGTGGAGACCTTTTATTGGCTGTTACATTGCTAATTTTGTTTCATATTCTTTGTTTTTTGCTGTCGGTCTTCCTTGATTATAAATTTATAAATAAATAAATAACTCATACGTGAAGGGCCTCAAGGTCAGTATTGAAAAGACTACAAAGTCAGAATATTATTTTCTAGGTTCAAAGATTCGTTAGTAATGCAATATCCAGTATGATTCTGACTGATTTTTTCTCTCGCACTGTTATGTACAATACTTACTCGAGTATTCGTATATCTATTTATATGTGCATGCAGGTAAGCTCAATGTTTGTAAGAATAGTTGCTAGGTAACATTTAGTAGGTTTTGTTGATTCTCATGTAGGGCATTTGTTTTTACTTACATTACTTGTTTTTTAAAAATGGAAACAATAGAATACAGAATTTTAAATCTGTATAAAACAAAACAATACAATGACTGTTTAAAATTGTGCAGTAGTGCTTTGCAGGACAAAAGTGATCAAATGATAGAATTTATTCAAATGCGTGCAATGACTGTTCAAGCAAAAATCGCTGGTGAAGGATATGAGGAAATAGACTACTATTCACATGATGACTATCTTGCGTCAAATGCAATTGCTAAAACTCCTAGACCAGGCACTTCTTTTCAAACAATGCAAGATACAAAGACTGCTTATCTGAATGTAAAGATAGTCAAATGCTTCAAGTTCATTTTTTTTTTAAATTTTGTTCAATAGTTTTGGTTTATTTTTACTCTGTTTTTTATTAAAGTTTCGTTCCATAAAACTAAACGGACAAACAAAAAAATCAAAGACATAATCCTTATAGGTTCACTCATGCGTCTGTTTGTCTGTCATAGTCGGTTTTCTTAGAATAGTTATTTGTGATATTAGTGCGGTAAGTTGGTTTTTACAAACGAGTAGACAAATGTCTTACCACAGTCACAAGTTTGTTTACAACGTTTTTTAACACATTTGCCAGAAAACAGTACAATAGGTAATGAAACGAACTTTTTCATTAGACTATTTTTAATAGCAAATAAGAAGTTATACAGATAGGTCACTACTCTTAGAAATTAATAGTAAAATTTGGACAATTATTGAAATTCAGTGAAAGCTGCTTTGAAAGATGAACCGACTGACTGACATTCTTAATTGCACACGTATTATGTTGAATGGGAGAATGTGGCGTAAACGTTCGTGACGACGGCGGTGACGGCGGTGGCGGCGGAGCTTGCAGCGGCGGCGGCGGTGGTTGGATGTTTTCACGTGAGGTAGAAGGGCGCGGTTATTCAAGATATCAGTTGGAGTAGATTCCACATTAATATCGGATTCCTCGCTTGAACTTATATTATTATTTTGTTTATAAATATCAGTCTGAAAGTAGCTACAATCTTTGACGTCTCTAATATGAAAATGGCTCGCATTTGCAAATTAGAACTACATCTTTCGTCTAATTTTCTCGTTAGTATTAAAGTGAGTCAGCAAGGCGCTTTCAAGGAGGTTCGATCATTCAGCCTATTTATTCTCGTAATGTGAAGCTTCTTGGTGGTATTCTTACATATTTTTTATGTAAATTAAAAATAACCGTAAAGGATACGCACGGCGCTATACAACGGAGTATGCGATAAAACAGGTACTTAGGTGAGAGTACCTATTTTTGCGGTATACTCATGCGGTATAAACAGTATCTAAACGCACATTTTTGCGGTTGATAAGTAGCTATTTTCTCATTACTTGTCGCAAGCAAATTTTGCTTGGCACACGTAAATTCCCCATTTAAAAAAAGAATGTAGAATGAATATCTAAAAAAAAACACATTCGGTTTTAGTACGCATTGACATCAGTGCGAAAGATAAAGAAAATCTTGATTTCGAAGTTTTAGATTAATGTAATAAGAAATAATAATAAAGTTATTGCTTTCTATAATTTTTTTTTGTATCGAAATTATCTCCGCATTAGTAATAAAAAATAGTATCTGCAACTCGTGCGGTGTTGTCAGTTGCCCACTCGAGCGAATGAGCGCACTCGCTTCGCTCATGCGCTCAACTTCGTTCGAATGGACGATCGACAACTTACCGCACTTGTTGCACAATATACTATTACCGTACATTCCGTTGTATGGTGCGTAATTTTTAACTTTCGAACAAGGTATACAGGCTTCGTAAATGCATTTTTAGACCAAATGTGTTGAAAAATATATTACGACGTTCAATCTTTTTGGCATAACTCTTAATACCTTATGTATATAAGAAGCACTATGCACTAGTTAACCTTATTGAATTCGACTAGACTAATTCCTCTCATTTATCTTCAAAACTCACTTATTAATTTTAAAAAATTTCATAGAATGTAAAACTTACTTAAAGCTTAAAGAAAAAATATCTTTGGAAACCAAGTTCAGAAATGTACCATTTTATACTTAAATAACTCGGAACCCTCGGTGCGCGAACGGAATTCGCATTTGACGAATAATTTTTTTATTTTATAAGCAATATAGTTTTCTATGGTATTACCTATAATAAATTCGTGTGACCATATTAGGATTTTAATTCTTTACTTCTTTCAATTTTAAGTTTTTGTCTCAATTTTAGTTACCAACTGACTGATTGTGAGATTCCGTTGTAGTTCTGGGGGGTTATTCACAAACGTCGGAAACTTTCCGTGGCGGAAAGGCCAATCGTCGAAAAGCATAAATTCAATCCGACAGCTTGGATTTGTGAATAGACAAAATCATCGAAAAGTTCCCTGTCAGGAAAGATGACTTTCCGACGTTTGTGAATAACCCGCTGAACAATATACTTTACTATTTACATAATATCTATTACAGAAAAGGACAGCGGCAACTGCAACAGCTCGAACTCAAGCCAGCACAGCGCGAGTGCGTAGTGCTCGTACAGTACTCCATACAGCCTCCAATGTTTCTCGTGCCGTTACGGCTCTTGCTGGTGGAACTTCGTTTGTAGCCGGTACACCGCTCTCATTACGATTTCTTAACAAGGATGACCAAGTTTTTATACCAGCTGCGAAAACTCTTTTTGAATACGTTTATTATTGCGAAGGCGATATTAGAAAGGTTAGCAATATGCTGTACGCAGTACGCAACTACAAACATTATTTTCGTGTTATACATTTTTAGTGTTCCAATAATAGAAACTTTAGTAGGTATAGTGTAAAGGTATAGGTGTAGTAGGTATAGTTATAGGTAGTAAGCGCCTATAATATGTAATTTTAAGATAGCTACTATATTATTTATAAATTTAACCAGATATATAGCAGCATAATATTTGAAAAAGTTATATTTATGCATTTACAATGGTTTATTCTCAGGATTCACAGTTTAATCTTATATTAATCTCACAAAAAATCAAATTAATCTCATAGAAAGGAGAACTATGAACAACTGATAAAGAATTAAACAGCTACATATTTAGTATGTACAATTTTTTGTTTAGTATTTGAAAATATATTACGTACATTAATATTGGCTGATTTGGTGCGTATATCAAAGGAAAAACTGTTGTTATAAACTAAAAAATATATAATTGATATACGGAATATTTTTTTTATTATTTTAAAGAGTTAAAGTAGATTAAAATGCCTCAGTTGGTGGGTTAACTGAGGAAGCGTGCTCGTTGCGGTCCCTGCCAGCCCTTTTCAGGGCTGCAATTCCTCTCCTGTGCACACCATGCGGGACAACGATTGTGGTATATTTATAGGGCGTCTCCCGAAAGCGACGTACACCGGTTTGTCGCCGCTGGTCTGTGTAGAGTGCAATTCGGCATTGGGGACCGCAACCCTAAACGCAGTGCACCTCGCGGCGGGAAGCGGAGGGAGGAGTGCAGAATATAGCTGCGTGGAATGTGAGAGGAGGGAAAAGATTGAATGTGTTATCACAATGCCGTGTTGGTGCCAACTTTATTGTACGGTAGCGAGGCATGAATGTGCCTGAAATCGAGTGAAAGTATGATAAATGCAGTAGAAATGCGATCTTTTAGAAAGATGTGCGGTGTCACCCTTACAGACAGGATGAGCAATGAAGAGGTCGTACGACAGTGTTATTGTAAAAATGAAGAAAGGAATGCTTAGATGGTTCGGGCACATAAAAAGAATGAGTGATGAAAGACCGACGAAGAAAATCTACAGAGCGAAAGTGAGTAGTAAAAGAAGCCAAGGAAGGCCAAGGTTGACTTACGAAGATCAAATAGCCCGAGTATTAGCTGACGGAAATATGAAAAACGCTCGCATATCTAGACGAAAATGTGTGAGGAGAATGATGAGATTTAATGGAGCCAAAGAAGTATGCAAGGACCCCGACGCTATGCGCTCTGTCCTCTCGAACTAGTACTTAACTAACTTAATTAGTAAATTAAATAATGAAACTGTAAATATTAGTATAAGTTCCATATAGTTTTTACTGTGACTCAAAATTGTTTATTTGAATTTGAATCGTGCGTTTGCGCTGCGCTTTCTGTCTGTCTCGCAGCGCGGAAAGGGAGGTAGCACTAAATGCCTAATGCACTCGAAGATGCTGGCCTTAATACAACAGTCACACACACGCCTAAAATAAAAATAGCAAAGGTCCATTTGCTTAGGTTAGGCGGAAACAACCAGTTCCGAGCAACTGAGCGAGACGACGTTGAACAAGACCTTGAATAAATTTACTTTGGAGTAGGAGCTACGCAGTACGACTGTACGATATTTATTGACTTTGCATGCGACTCTTCTTGTTTTAGTATCCTACCTCCTACGAATATTGTGCTGTCAACTCAGAAAGTTGATTGTTTTGCGGATTGGGCTTTGTTTGAATGGAGACCTTTTTTATGAGTCGACCCATAAATTTTAGTGCATTTACAATAATGATTTACAAAAATTGATCACAATTATCTTTTGTTTATAGGCGATGGATGTAGCATTTCAAGCGCAAAAATCAGATGATATCGCTGATTGGTGGTGGAACTTTTCGTTGGCTAGGTGTTATACTGCACTTGGCGTATACCGAAAGACGGAGGACTGTTTAAGACAAGCATTGAAGCAACAAAAACATATTTATATTTATCTTCGTCTAGTGGCAATGTATGTAGGGCTGAATCAGCCTCTATCGGCTCTTGAAGTTTGTAAGCAAGCCTTATCACTGTTTCATGAGTATACACCTTTTTTATTGGAACAAGCGAGAATTCATGACAAAATGGGAAACACTGCTTTGGCAGTAAAAGAATATCGTAAAGTTGCTATAGAAGACCCCACGAACATGGAAGCTGTTGCAAGTATTGCGATGTACAATTTTTATAATGATCAACCTGAAATTGCTTTACGATATTACAGGTACCCCTCTAACTTAACTTTTAGACACGCGATTTTCGTAATTAATAAATGTTATGTAAAAAACTAAAAAATATATTTGCAGGAGGTTACTGGCTACAAATCCACCAGGAGCTGAAATATATAACAATCTTGGTCTGTGTTGTTTATATTGTAATCAATGGGATCTTACACTGCCTTGTTTTAGACAAGCACTTTTTTACTCTATCGATCCAGAAACTCGAGCTAATATTTGGTTCAATCTAGCCCATGTTGCACTGGTAAGTAAATATATTACGCTAGTAACTAATTAATGCGTTGTATAATAATATCCACAAAAATTATTTACATATACAATTAAATGAATATGAAAAGAATGCTACATTTACATTAGCGCTTGAAACTTGTATAAAAAGGCAATGCCGCAAGCGTTATGTGCACTTTTGCGTCAGGCACGATTCTGGGCGGTATTTTCAACCAAGCACGGCCAGCTATTACTATTATTATTACTTTTTTATAATAATGCTAATTTTTAATATTAAATCTAACTGAGCATAGTAAATAGGTAAATAGCTACCCAGATAGCAGGTGAGGTCACTGGCTGCTTGATTTTTCTTCTTTTCTTTTTAACGCGCTTTTTTTATTTGTAAATTGGCAAGTCAAATATGACGATAAAGTTTTTGACAATTAATGACTGCAAACCGCTATGTCAATATATGACAACAAAATTGTTGACAAAATGTAGTCGTTCTCGTACCCAGTAAACGGGTTTTTAAAAAAGGGAATTTTTGTTACAAAATATATTATATCTGTGAACTTGGGAGCGTTCTCTTTATTAGAATTAGAACAAGACTTTCTTAACGTAAGAACATGAGACGTGTTCAGAGTTTGATCAAGAAGACCCACGGAGGCTTCACTTACTCTCCAACGAAAACTTAGAATCATGCATCCACTTCTAGGAATGAATAAATTAAATATTGAGTCAGCTAAACTCGTGAGAAAAGCATGGGCGAGGGATGCATAACAATGTTGCTACAATCTTATTATTTTTAGTAGATATCAAGTTTTTCTTTTTATTTTAGTAGGTACCTACTTTTCTGTATTGCACAACTGCCTTCTGGTACGACGATGGAGGGTCATACACATACCTGAATAACTCCAGCTTAAAACACTCTGTTTATTATGTCAACATTGTATTGCTTACACTTTCTTCAACTCTTCAAGTGTGTACAGTTGCGTAGCAAACTTATGCCAGATTTCACCAAAGTCCCCTAATACTTAGCGAATCCCCAAAAAAAGGATAGGTATATCCGCTAACAATGAAAAATCATCGTTAGCAGATACCTATACTTTTTTGGTTTTATTAAATACTTATTAGGGGACTTTAGTGAAATCGGGCATTAGTGCATGCTAACGTGACCCACGTACATCCCGGATTATTCGGGATTGTCGCGGATTCAGAGTGCCTGTGCTGGTGTCCAGAGTAAACCCTAAAATGTCCGATTGAGAAAAATGACACGAATGGGGAAAATCTACTTCTTCTTCTTTAGTTGAATGGCACCATTGCGATTGCGAATATTGCCAACGTCCCGTAAAAATGAAGATCACAGAAACATAATAATTATGACAACCATAAAAAAGATTCCAGCAATTAAAGTAGGAGAATACACAACGGGGATCAATAAAACTTTACTCTTGTTTATAATTTGGAGAGTTGAGCAAATATTCACACCTAAAAAAGAAATAAACAGAGTTGTTATTTTAAAATATGCGCGCGCACGTGAAATGAAGCGGCGTAATCACATGATGCGAGACAGTGCATCACGTGGGGCGCAATGGGCGTGTTCTAATTACTGACCTGTGTTTTATTGGTAGGAAACCAGTCGAAACCAGCTAAAAATTTAAGCTTTTCTTTCTAGTATTTTCTTTAGAAACTTAATAAAAAAAAGTATTTTCTGTAAAAATATATTTTCATTTATGTACTGTACTTTGTACATGACATCATCATCTCCTGTATATATAGGGTAGTCTCCACCCGGTAGGGCATCTCGGATTCAGCCAAAAAAAGTGGTAACGTTACGGCCTGGTTCAAGTTTAAATTGTTTTCTGGGTAGGTAATTATTATTTATATTTAAGTATATGCATTTGTTGGCATTGTAATATTTAGTCCACAGGTGACATGAACTTAGCGCGTCGATGTCTGCAAGTGAGTCTGGCTACCGACTCGAACAATAATACAGCAAGCAATACTCTTCACGCTTTGAATGCACGTTTACGTGCTAAGAGTCGAGCATCATGCAATAGTTAAATAAATAAAAGGAACATGTGTATATAAATGTAATTAGAACAACTTTATTAAATAATCATCAATTGATATATCTAGAGTGTTTGAATTACGTAATTCTTCGTACTTTAAAGCCAAAATTGCGTCCAGTGTGGGTTCAGGATGATTTCGATGCAATACTGGAGTAACCAATTCGGGAGCAACTTCAACGGCAAATGGAATTTGTGACAAATGTCGAGCTTTGATCTGAACAATCAAATTCATTAGATACAAAAGAAATTAACACAAAAAAAAGTTACACAGGCTTAAATTAAAATATGTTACCTCTTCTAATGTTGAAGATGCAATGCCAATACTTTCCCACGAGTCTGACCCTTTTGGAATAAATAAAGGTTTCATATGATTTATATTTTTATCTCTATAAGAAATATTATTGTCAAAACCAATGTTATGAAATATATCTTTCATTCGCTTTACTAATTGTGGATCTTTAAACGAATAACACAGTAAAAAATGTGCATTGCACAGAATTGCCACGCTTCTTAAAGTTGTATAAATGAATTTTTTAATTACAGTATCTGAAACAATTACAATACATATTATATTAATACCGAATTAAGACTCTTAAATACCAATACAAAAATATTATATTACATAACAGCTATTAATCTATACATATAATAAAGAGTAGAAACCGTGTGTCTATACATTGAATAAATTTATCAAAAGAAACCGTGTATGTACTAGCGATGTGCCGGATATCTTTATCAGTATCCGTGTCCGCGGATATCCGAGGGAAAAAAAAAAGATCTGTATTCGTATTCGTATCCGTTACTTTTTAGTGGATCTTCAACGGATGTTTTACTCGTATATGATTGAATTTCACTAAATGAAATATTAAAAGTAAATAAGTATGAAATATAGTAACTTCAAATAAAAAATCAAACAAATAATTATGACGAACATTATAATAGTAAGTTACCTCACTATGTTTGCATAAAACTGAATTAATTTGATTGTATTCGAATGAACAAACGAAGTACATACGAAAGTTGTGGTCCTTATCCGTATCCGTATTCATATTCGCGGATCTAGACACTAATAATCTGTATCCGTGTTCATATCCGCGGATATATATTTTTTTAAATCCGGCACATCTCTAGTATGTACACGTTAATCTCCGAAACTACTGAACGTATTTTCTTGCGGTTTCTACAGATAGATTAAGTTCAGCTAGGAGCAATATTCAGGTTTTGTTTTAATCGAATGATAGCGAAAAAAGTTATCATTATTTTAAAGATAATTTTAAATTCGCCGTTCGCCTGTTATAGGGTGCGCAATGAAACCACGACTTTCACGCGGACAAAGTCGCGGGCACCAGCTTGTTTAGTTACTAACCGTAATTTTTAAAAATGTCGTATTTTCCACAAATTATTATAAGTTCTGGTTGTTTTTCGAGACTGGAAAAAGTTTCCTTCATTGTTTGTATGCAGCATTCTAATGTATTCCAAATATCTTTAATTTTACTTATATCCACCATCACACAAAAGAAGCATTTTCCATATACAGGAACTGAGGTTAAGACATTTTTCATCATTTCTAGTTTGCCACCATATTCCCAAATGTGGCAGATAATTTTTTCAATTCCTTGTTTCTGGTCAGTTTTTCTACCGTACGAATAGTCCAAGATCAATGTTTCTTGAGTTGTATCAGTTTTATCAAGAAATGAGCAAAGAAAAGTTGACTTACCCTGTAAAATATTTAAAGCACATTTACTTTGCAAAAGCGTATGTATTTGTATCTACATGCTTAAATCACTGATAATCCAGAATTCCATGATAGACTGGGAGACAAGTAAAAATAAAATGTCAGCGTCAGCAACCTATCAAGATAAACTTGGAAAGTAAAACAATATTTAAACTACGTAACAAACATCGTAAATAATCGTAACCGTTAGAGGAAGGGGAAATAATGTTACATTGCATGTTGCCTTACATGTTTCGTTGCAATAATGTGTACCCGCGGGGCTATTACCTAATTTGCAGACAGCGACAGACACGCGATCATTACGCGACCGGTGACTAATTGTAATAAAAAATTGATATTATGTATGACGATTGTGTATCTATGATTCTATGACCGAAAAATGCGCTCTTCACAATTAATTTAGCACCACTATATAAACTACACAAATTCTCGTTTTGACAGCAGATATCGCGCAATGTCGGCTGTCACATGCTGTCTGCAAGATACGTAATAAGCGTGTCGGCTTAATATTTACACAGGTACACCAGGTCAGATTAATGTAGGTATACCGATGTCGTCGTCCGATCTTAGAATTAAATTAAATTGAAACACCGTTGTTCATGATGTGCTGCTCAATGAAGTTGGGCGGATCCTGTAAGAGCAATACGTTTGTCGAATTCGTCATACGATCGCAGAAGCACTACTTCTCGGGGAGGCAATTACCAGTTACTAATCCCCTCCTGCTATAGCTCCTGTACACCCGCAGTCTTCGTGGTGCCCGCAGTGCCACGACCACAGAGTACTTTAGTATATACTTCACGACAACGCAGACAGCGCGACTGAGCCAATCTATGCAAGAGACTACAATCGTAGTCTTTTGTACGCTTCATTTTCGGCGCGCTTGGGACGTATACTCGTAACTACGCTCTACACTACACCTTGTCTGTACTACATTACATACTTTCGCTTCCTCAAATCTCATACTACTTGATACTACTATATAAATCTGTATGTTCTCTCTCAAAATATATATTTTTTTATCTTTATGAAAAATATTCCTTTTATGACTCAATGATTTCAATTCTACCATTTTTAAAATTGTTGTGCGTCTGTCTTTCCTTTTATACCATAACTCAAAAAAGGCTTGACCGATCGTAATGAAAATTGGTACATAATAAGAACATGTGATTACTCAAATGATAGGCTATATATGATACCAGTAGACCTTAAGGCGACCTTAAAAAATAAATTTCTGAGACTCTCTGGAGCTTTCCGATCTTCTCGAATTTCTGAGAAACCGCCAAATCCATATTGATGAAATTTGGTATTGAGATAGTTTGACACTAGGGGACGAACATAGGCTACTTTTTGTAATCAAAAATCTATCTCTAAGGGGGTCAAAAGTGGGATAAAACTTTGTATGAAAAATGCTAAACCACTGAACCGATTATGATGAAATTTAGCATGGAGATAGTATATGTTTCCGGAGACAGACGAAAGCTTGACGTAGTCTTTTTCTCAGAACCAACCTTTGTACATACACATGTACGTGTAACCTAACCAAATCCAGGAAGCCACGGTAAAATTTTCTACGCGTCGTCGCGGGTACAGATAGTATACATGTATTATTATAAAATCATTTGAAACGGTGGCGTTTCACAAAATTCCCAGGCACACCAGGCACACGACCTGTCCAATTTTAACTTCGCATATATTACATTATTGTTACAAATTACATCTTAGATAGCACAGAAGGTTGCTGCATGCTTGATTTTTATTTGATTGTAAATTGCTAAGTCAATTTTTTGACAATAAATTATTAAAAGCCGCTATGTTATGGCTATGTCAAATATAACAATAAAGTTTTTGACAATACTGTTGCAATCTTGTATTTATTAGTAGGCATTAAATATTTGTTTATATTTTATTTTGGTACCTACTTTTGTGTATTACCACTTAATTGCCTTTTGATCGAAGATGGAGTGTGCTGAAGTTATTCAGGTATAATTGAATAATTCCAGCACAAAATCTGAATGTTACATCAACATTGTATCTATGTCGCGTGGCTATGAATCTAAGCAGTTGCAAAGCAAGCTTTGCGCACGCCTGCTTCGAGTTTAAATTGCTATCTGGCTGGCTAGAAGTTTTATACCCAATCATATAATACAGACTATCTATAATGGAATAGGCAGACAGAATGGAAACCAAAAGCGTTGCGGTCTTAAATGAAAATATAATAACATAAATTAGTTCAGATAAAAGAGTATATTACTTACCACAGATTTATTTCCTACTAGAAATATTGTTCGTGAATTGTCGTCAGTTACTAGACTTGTATCGAGTACCATTTGAGCGGCTATTTCTGGGATTGTAGACATTCTTTCCGTTATCGGTAATAATCGTATATTATTAATAATATTGAGAATGTGGTACAAACAAATACAATTTCGTATTATCGGAGTCGTATAGCACTATTGTTGTTAAAGAGTAATTTACCTTTTTATTTATTTTCATTGCATTGTTTTTAGAATGTTACCTAGCAACACCCTAGCGTAGTAATATTACATTCTCTTTGCACCCTACTATACGCACCGTAGACAGAGAAATCTATAGAATAGACTACGCCAATTCGCCATTTATTCCATCTCATTCACGCAAGAAAGAGACTAACTTATCCACATGTATCGTAGAAGAAAGTGACAAAGCTATAATACTTTCTATCCTTCAGGCGTGCCTGTTTTTTCAAGGTTAAGTACACTGATGTACTCTTTCTTTTTTTCTTTCTTTCTTCATGGCATGGGACACAGATTAGCGCATTCACCTATGTCACTTTAATCATGTTCGAAGTAAATTCGTTTCTTCTTCTTCCTCCAGCAAAGTGATAGAAGGCTTTACTGAAGTTATAAAGGACTTCTTCGAAGAGCGCGAGAACTATAGCTACACATGTTTATTTAGACCTACTCTAGTGGCTTTTACAGCGTCACAGGTCGCGTTGGGACGAGCGCTAAAGGCGCCCTGCCAGATGGTAGACCGCCTGAGGGTTCCTCGAGCCGAGGGATAATTCGTATGGAGGGCGGACCTCGGGCTCAAGGCGTCGCCAGGGGAGGTTTCCGCACCTGCGTGCATCTTATCGGGCTTCCTATTCTGGAGAGGGTCGGGTCTCTAGCGGACCCGGCCGTCGAGGCGATTGAGGGCCGGTTAGTGTGCCTAGTTTTCCGCGTGGCACTGTACAATGCAGCTTAAGGCCCGCGTGTGTGCGTGTAAAGCTACGTAATCGAATTTCTGAACGTAAGACTCTACGGGTGTCGCGGGGGACGTCTTCGCCTCCGCCGGTGGGGGCGGTGCGGTCGTAGTATGTCAGTTGGCATGTTTGAGTTCGAACGTGTAATGTCGTCGTCACTGTCGCCTAACACATGCCCAGACCTTCGATAGCGTTTGTGGACGCGGGGCTTGGGGGTGTACGATGACGCCCTGACCACTAGGGGGTTTGGGTGTAAAGCGGAACGGTGAAAAAAGCGTTGGGACGCCTCTTTTAGGTATTGAGTAATTGAGCGCAATTCTAGATCGTAGTGCAGATCTACGTTCCGCACGTAAGGAGGGGCACCGGTGGCCCTGCGCATAAATTGATTCTGAATTACTTGGAGAGAGTTGATATGAGTGGGCGCAGCGTGAGCGAATACTACGCTGGCGTACGTCATGATGGGCCTGACGCACGTCTTGTATAAAGTAACTTTATGTCTGAGGTACATTTTACATTTCGCGCAAATGAGCATATTGAGACGGCCGAGGACGAACGCTTTGATGTGTTGGCCGAAGGTCATGGCACTGTCAAAGGTAACTGACTCCTAGGTATTTGACTTTCCTAGTCCAGGGGATATCCTGGCCGAAGTGTGATAGTTCGGAAAGTGTTAGTGAGGCGGGCGCGGCTGGTCGTCGTGCCCCTCGAGAAATACGCGGCGGCACTAACGGGTATAATTTATCGACGATGTGGAATCCTGTGATTCAAGGAACAAAACCTTGTGTTTCGCATTCGGTTAAACGCGTGAACACTGTGAGTGTTGTGTGTAGGTATCCCGAAAACTATTTACAAATATCGGGGGTAGATGACATAACGTCTACCTCAGACACGGAGTGAAACTTGCTGCGACAGTTTTCTTAAGACCACAGCCGATGCAACTCGGTCGAAACGTTATGCCAGAACAAAAAGGTAATCGCGTTAAACTTCCCGTTTTAGATATATTTTATAAGGGACTTCAAAATCGTCAACAAAGGCTAGAACCTAAATAATATCATTTGTAACGCGCGAGAGTCACGCGCATTTTTTTTAACGAATTCTTTATGCCAAAATTGCACATCAGTTATGGGAGGGGAGCAATAAGCACCCACGGGTTTCTTTAAAAATCGGCACCCCTGTATAGAACTTTAAAACACAATATACTGTCACTTTTATACTTTAAAACTCCCAAAAATGTAAAAAATAGTGTTAGCTACGATAAAATTAAATAGTAAGTTAGATACTTATAGCAATAGAACACCCCTAACTATACTTAAATCATCGATTAATCAATTAACATTAATATTTAATATCAATTAATAACGAATTAATTTGTATACGAACACTTCGTGCTGCAGTTGTGAAGGTAAAAAGCAAGAGAGAGACGTGGTTTTTTTTTGGTTTCTGAGAGGCGAAATTAAACCCCCGCGGGCTACCCAGCCGGACTCTACGCCGACTGGGGAGTGTCGGACTCGAACCGACTAAACAAAATCCATCTTTGCTGTTAGCCCTAGTGGCTTTTACAGCGTCACAGGTCGCGTTGGGGCGAGCGCTGAAGGCGCCCTGCCAGATGGTCGACCGCCTGAGGTTTCCTCCAGCCGAGGGATGCCTCGTATGGAGGGCGGACCTCGGGCTCAAGGCGTCGCCAGGGGAGCTTTCCGCACCTGCGTGCATCTTAACGGGCTTCTTATTCGGGTGAGGGCCGGGCCTCTAGCGGACCCGGCCGGCGAGGCAGCTGAGGACCGGTTAGTGTGCCTAGTGTTCCGCGTGGCAGTTTACAATGTGGCTTAAGGCCCGCGTGTGTGCGTGTAGAGCTACGTGATCGAGCTTCTAAACGTGAGACTCTACGGGTGTCGTGGCGGTCGTCCTCGCCTCCGCCGGTGGGGGCGGTGCGGTCGTAGTGTGTAGGTTGGCATGTTCGAGTTCGAACGTGTAATGTCGTCGTCGCTGTCGCCTAACACATGTCTAGGCCTACGATAGCGTTTGCGGACGCGGGGTTCGGGGGTGTACGATGACGCCCTGACCACTAAGGGGTTCGGGTGTAAGGAGGAACGGTGAAAGAAGCGTTGGGACGCCTCTTTTAGATATTGAGTTACAGAGGGCAATTCTAGGTCGTAGTGGAGATCTACGTTCCGCACGTAAGGAGGGGCACCGGTAGCCCTGCGCATGAACCTATTCTGAATAACTTGGAGGGAGTTGATGTGAGTGCGCGCAGCGTGAGCGAATACTACACTGGCGTACGTCATGATAAGCCTGACGCACGTCTTATATAAGGTAACTTTATGTCTGAGGCACATTTTGCTTTTAGCGCAAATGAGCATGTTGAGACGACCGAGGACGAATGCGGCGCGGTCGCGGACCGTTTTGATATGTTGGCCGAAGGTCATGGCACTGTCAAGGGTGACTCCTAAGTATTTGACTTTCCTAGTCCAAGGGATATCCTGGCCGAAGAGCGTGATAGTACGGAGAGCGTTAGCGCGGCGGGCGCGGCTGGTCGTCGTGCCCCTCGAGAAATACACGGCGGCGCTTTTCTCAGGGTTAACTTCGATTCTCCAAAGACGGAACCACTCGCCTAGGCTCGTGACCGCAACTTGGAGGAGTTGGAAGACTCTAAGGCGACTACGGTCTGATGTGAACAGTGCGGTATCGTCCGCGAATAGGGCGAGCTCTACACCGGGGGTTTTGGGGACGTCGTTCGTGTAGAGCGAGTAGAGCGTGGGCGATAAAACGGAGCCCGTTGGGACGCCTGCCCTGATGAGGCGGGGAGAGGAGAGCACCCCTTCGACTCTATAGCGGAAGGAGCGGTCCGACAAAAAGTCCCGTACTATACGTACGAGATCGTCGGGCACGCCGAGCCGGCGCAGCTTGTACACCAGCCCGGCGTGCCAGACTTTGTCGAACGCCTTCGCTACATCGAAGAAGAGGGCCCCCGTGCCTATAGTGCGACTCGGGCGGTTAAGGCCCTCCAGGATGTGTTCCGTGAGGCGGTGCACTTGTTGTATGCACGAGTGTTTGGCTCGAAAGCCAAATTGCTCGTCTATGAGGAGACCGGAAGTGTCTAAGTGGGCTTTGAGACGAGCCAGAAGGACCCGTTCGTAAATTTTCCCTAGCACGCTAAGGAGACTGATTGGGCGATAGCTATTGGGGCTACTGCGGGTTTTACCCGGTTTCGGGATTCCGATGACGATCGCTTCCTTCCAGGCGGCTGGGAAGACGCGGTTCGCCATGGCGGCATTGATAATAGCTGCTAAGAGCGCGAGAAGGCGCATCGAAAAAAGTTTGACTACTCGGTTGGAGATGCCATCTCTACCGGGGGCTTTTCTAGGTTTGAGAGCCTTGACAATGTCCTGAACTTCGTCAACGTCTGACGTTCGTCAACGGGTCTGAGTTGGCAGGGGGCGGTCGCGGGCGGTAGGGAGACCTACTTCGCGATTGACCATGTCTAAATGGTTCTGATCTACAGGCTGAGAGCTAGGGGAGCATTGGGCCTCCAGAGTGTCGGCCAAGAGTTCGGCTTTATCTACATCCTCGAAAGCTGTCTGTCCGTTGGAGAGACGTGGAGCGCTCGAGTTTTGACTTATATAATCTCGAGCGGTAGTGGGGAACAAGCCATCAGTCGTTCTTTTCTATGACGTCACGAATACCGTCGCGCTCTGCTAGAAGGCGCCAGTGTTCCCCTTTATGATTATTCGTCGGTGTTGCTAACAAACTAAACAAAATGTCAACCTCACCTCCTGTTCCCACGAGAAAGCCACTGATTTGCTCTCACATACTTTGTTCGTCTATTACGGTCCTAGATAACGCTAGTTTGTAAATTGTAAATTGTAAATTTGACAGTTATTGAAGTCGGTACCAAATCAATGTTCGACAACGGAAAGTCTATTAGTTTCGTAGGCTTGGCACCGACTTCAGTAACTGTCAAATTTAATTATATGGGTATTTGTATCGTATTTTTATAAAGTTATTTTTGTACTTAAGTTTCGATCTGTAAGGGATAGTTATTTCAAACTTTTCAGTGTTCTTTTTTGAAGTTGGTTTAATTTTTTTATAAAAGTTTTTTTTTTGTGAATATTAGTGTAATGTTTTAAATGAAACACAATGGCAGTAGCTTCAAGACTAACTGTATTATATGATTGTGCGGTTGACAACATAAAATTATTTTAAATCCACCCACACATTACATACATTACATTTCCCCCCAGTGAAAATAACAGAACTAAATAACGTAATTATCGGTACGTACTAAGTACATAAAAGAAAATACAATAAAATTAATCTTGCTTTTTGTTTAATCTTAGGTAAATATTGTATTGTATAAGTATTCAAAGTATACTTTTAAATGAACAACTATTAACCACTAAAGATTAATTATTATGAGACTTAAACTATTTCCAACACCTTTTTTTTTATATGTATGTTTAGTATTAAATGCTTTAAATTAATATTTATACTAATTAAGTTTTTTTTTTTTTTTTTTTACACACATAATTCGTACATAATTGACCTGCGGTCTGATATAGGTAGATACATTCATTTTATAATATAATATTATGCCTTATACAACATTACACTTACAACTGCTTATTGTTCTTTAATTATGCACTTAAACAAATTTTAATATTAATTTATCAAACAATTAGATACGGCCCGCAAGATAGCATGTATTTGCGGATACATAGTATATGCATGTGTATAAGTATTTGCTTTATACTTGATAGTTTGGTTTATTTGTACGAGGACGTAAACTGTATTTATTTGTAGTTTGCTTATGTTGATCATTTTGTGAGGAAATTATGGCTGATGTATTTCCGTTTGTTGCACCATCTGACGGCGATGCACATTTGACGGTGTAAGCAGCTCGTGGTAAACCTTGTGAAGTCGTTATAAGTTCCCTGTCCTCTTCGTCCTCAACATTTACATTTTTATTTTGTGTTATTTCTTGTGGTTCTAACATAAGTGAATGACGAAATGACTTTCTTTTTGGAAGTAATTGGTCAATGTGTCTGCTACTAGTCTCACCGCTATCGGTGTTGACTTTATAAGTGACGGAACCCGTACGTTCTGTACCCGCCTTCTTTCCACATTGTACCATTTTTAGAGTAGTTTCTCAAGAAAACTTGCTCTTCCGGTGCTAAAACACGCATTGATCCACCTTTGTTCCTTACTTGACGCTCCTGAGCTGCTTCGACTATTTCCCCTGTACTAGCGGGCCTCAATAAGTCCAAACGAGTCCGGAGTCTCCTCCCCAGCATAGCCACAGCTGGTTCACGCTGAGTACTGCAGTGCGTACTATTACGATATTGTAGTAAAAACTTATTTAATGCTTTTTCAATATTCTCTCCTTCTAATGTTGCCTTTTTAATTACTTTTTTTATGGTTTTTACGGCGTTTTCAGCTGCGCCATTGCTCGAGGGGTGATAGGGAGCTGTTACGATATGTTTGATACCATTTCGTTTTAAAAATATTTCAAATTCATGCGATGTAAATGGCGGCCCACCATCCGTTACTAACTGCTTAGGGATGCCGAATCTTGAAAAAAAATCCCTTAACTTTGCTGCTACTAACTGCGCTGACGTACCGCTGGACATGGAAGATACCTCGATCCACTTCGAATGAGCATCGATTGTAAGAAAGTAATATCGCCCCTTATAATACAGAAAATCAGCGTGTAGCCTAGTCCAGGGTTCCGTAGGCCACACATAGGGAACAGGCGCTGCGTGGGGAGGTGCTTGTGACTCAGCACGACATGCCATACATAGCCGCGCGCGTTGTTCCAGCTCACTGTCTAGTCCTGGCCACCACACGTAACTTCGTGCTATTTGTTTCATTCGAACTATCCCCACATGGCCGGTATGTACCTCTTCTACAACTTGTTTACGTAATATATTTGGAATGACAATTCTGTATCCCCAAACTATGCAACCGTGGTCTAAATGCAAATCTTTTTGGCGATGGAAGTAAGGTTTTTCACCTTCTACTTCGATTTTCGATGGCCACCCACTCATAACGTACCCATATATTTTTCGCAATATAGTGTCCTTCATCGTTTCTTTGGCAACTTCTTTATAACTAAGAGGAAAAGTATCTTCTAAAAAATATATATATGCCGCGACGTCCTCGTCTGTGTTGTCAATAGTCACTTTAGTCAGTGGGAGACGAGAAAGACCGTCAGCGTTTCCGTTCTTCTCGGTCGATATAAACACTATATCAAAGTCATACGCTGCAAGCCGGACGGCATATCTCTGTAAGCGACTCGCCGCCGTTTGCGGTATTCCATGCTTGGGACCGAAAATATAAGTAAGGGCTTTATGGTCACTTCGTAATGTAAATTTACGACCGAATAGATATTGGTGATGTTTAGTGACTCCGTAAACGATTGCTAATGCTTCCTTGTCAATTTGACTATAGCGGCGTTCTGTTTCGCTGAGTGCCCGTGAAGCACAACAAACAATGCGCTCGCTGCTATCTGGATAAACGTGTGATAGCACGGCGCCCAGCCCGTATGCACTACTGTCTACCGCCAGCACCAGGGGCAGATGGGGTTCGTAATGCGCCAGCGCCGGGCCGTTTACCAATTTTTCTTTTACAGTAGCGAAAGCTTTGTCGCAAGCTACGTTCCATTTCCATGGAGTGCCCTTAGCGAGTAAACCATACAGCGGGTGTAATATACTACTTATGTTAGGTATGAAGCGTGCGTAATAATTTATTAGACCTAAAGCAGCTCTCAACTGAGTAATATTTTGTGGTGAGGGTAATTTTACTATCGCATCTACTTTACTATTGTCAGTGTGTAAGCCGTATCTATTTATTCGATATCCTAAATAACAAACTTCGTTTCTATAAAACTCGCATTTTTCAAATTTAATACGTAGCCCTGCCTTTTTTAATCGATTTAACACATTTCTCAGGTTCTGTATATGCTCGGTTTTGTTTCTACCAGTGATACATATATCATCTATAAAACATACTACACAATCTAGTCCATTCAAAGTTTCCTCTATTAATTTTTGAAAAATTTCAGGCAAACATTTTAGCCCGAATGGCGCTCTGCGATACACAAAAGTACCTACGTTATTGCAGTGAGCGGTTGCGAGTCTTCGTTCAATTCGACTTGTAAATAGGCGTTCTTCAGGTCGAGTTTCGTATAATGTTCGCCTCCGCTTAACGCTGCAAATAACTGCTCAATTCGTGGCAAAGGATAATGAAAATCTTTTAATTGTTTATTTACAGTGATTTTATAGTCGCCACATAATCTTATGGAACCATCACGTTTAATAATTGGTACTATTGGTGTTCCATAATCTGACCTTTCAACCCTATAGATTACACCTTCAGATTCTAAACGTTGTAGTTCGCGTTCAACTGGAACGCGCAAGGCTAAGGGCAAAGTACGGGCCTTACAGAATATCGGCGATGTATTTTCCTTTAAATATAATTTTATCTTTGACTTGAAGGTACCGATACCTTCCCCGAATACTTCCGGATATTCATTCTTTACCTGTAATATTAAATAATCATCATTGTCATTAATTTTGTTAAGATTTATTGCATTTAATTTTAATTTACGCAACCATAAGCGACCCAATAGCGGCGGCCCACCGTTCACAATAACAAATAACGGTTAGTCTATTTTTTCGCTTCCACACATAACACGTACTCTGATACGGCCAAAAGGCACTATCGCCTCACCCGTGTATGATTGCAGTTTAATGTTATCTCGCTTAACAGGTATATGTGAGAAATGATTATCATAAAAGTGTTTCGATATTGCTGAGATTCTGCTGCCCGTATCTACTTCAAATAAAATATTTTTATATTCCACATTTAACTTACAATAGTAAGGTCCGTCCATAGTATTATTTTTAGCCACTAAAATATTATATAAGCCGTCACTAGCCTCACTTTCAGAATCACTATTATTAATATAATTATGATACTTTGACCTAGCCACACCTTCACTTTTTCCTGCCTTAAAACACACTTGTGCTAAATGACCTTTCTCATTGCACTTGTTACAAACATACGACTTATACCGACACTTGTTCGCGCCGTGTCGCTCCCGGCCGCAACGCCAGCAAGCGCGCCGCCGCTCGCCGCGTGCCGGCCCCGCGGAGCCCGTGGTCCCCGCCGCCGTGTCCACGCGGTGCAGGCCGGCCGCGCCCTGCCCGAGTCCCGAAGCCGGCGCCCCGCCGCCGCCGGCCCCTGCGGCCGCCGCCTCCGCGTGCCGCTCGGCCGCCTCCAGTGCGAGCGCCAGTTCCACTGCCTTTTTGTAGTCCAATGTAGGTTCGGCGAATAGACGAGAACGCAACTCTTCACTACGCAGTCCCGACACGAATTGGTCCCTTAGATTTTCCTCTAGCATTGATCCGAAATTACAATACTTTGCAAGATGTTTCAAGTTTTGGAGAAATTCACCAATTGTTTCTGTGTCTCTTTGTCGCCTTTGTCGAAACATATGTCTTTCAGCAATTTCGGATCGTTTAGGTTCTAAGTGATTACCCACTAGCTTGATCAGTTCTTCGAAACTCTTATCTTCTGGATGTTTCGGTGCACAAAGGTCACACATGAGTTCGTACGTAGGGGCGCCCACGTGAGTAACTAACGTGGCTACGCGTAGTTCACTTTTTATTTCATTTAACAAAATAAACTGTTTTACGAGTCGTACATAAGCCTCCCAACTACAGGCATTGTTTAAATCGAACTCGTGTAACTTTCCGAAAGGCATTTTTCGTCTAAATATTGTAAATATACACTGAGTATACAAATGGAAACCCACTCGTCGCCAGTTGTAATGTTTTAAATGAAACACAATGGCAGTAGCTTCAAGACTAACTGTATTATATGATTGTGCGGTTGACAACATAAAATTATTTTAAATCCACCCACACATTACATACATTACAATTAGTAGCCAAAATACTTAAGATTTCCGAGTATTTTGCAAATAATTATTTATTGACCACCTCATTAGCTGACACGAATTATACTGTCAGCGCGAGGTTGCATACTTACTATGGCTAACTGTTTTACTCATGGTTACGCTCAATTAACTTATTATGGCTCCATCTATTATGTTCTTTGTCCTAGTCCTCCATCTACGAATCTCCGATCCACTACAATCTGTAGACAGTAAGTTTACGAATACTGCTTTTCAATGAAAAAATACAAATTTTAAGAAATCTAACTTGAAATAAAAACCACTTTAAACCTTAGCAGTAGACTTTTTGGCGGGAATGGGAGAAGTGAAGTTGTCATTTTATTTAGGTATTCTATTTTTTACATTTTTGGGAGTTTTAAAGTACAAAAATGATAGTATATTGTGTTTAAAGTTCTAAATAAGTGAAAAGAATGGAGTAGGTCTAAATAAACGTGTATAGCTAAAGCTCTCGCGCTCTTCTAAGAAGTGCTACAAAACTTCAGCAAAGCCTACTATCACTTTACTGGAGGAGTTTTACGATAAGAATAAACTAATTTACTTGTGATTCTACTTATTAATATTATGTGACATTGGGAAATGCGCTAAACTGTGCGCCATGCCATAAAGTAAAAAAAAAGCAGCAGTACAGGTCATAACAGCTGCTAACTACAATTTGGTTGGGACCGTATTTGAACACCAATCGCGCAAAGTATTTTTAAATTATTACTTCGTGTCGGCTGTATTAAGCACGTGCCCAACTCAATTTGCTGTTGTTTCCATACGTTACTCTGTGACATAAACAATATGGTGCTCCTTTTACATTTCGTATTCACGAAAGTGTTTTAGTTTGATTTTTAAGCACGTTTTAGACAATTTTTTGTTCGTGGTGTATATATCCACAGAATCCCAACGCTATTGTGTTTCTTGACTGGTTTTAGTCTTACGCATTTGGAACTTTTTTATTTCAGTGTTTAATATGAGTGATTTGTGTTTTCAGTTAGTATTAATTTTTATTTTATTTATATTTCTTAAAGCATTGGTAACAAGACCATCAGCCTAATATCTTCTGGAGAAACACTGACTGTCCCTAATACTCCTCCAGTAAATTGATAGCAGGCTTACTGGAGTTAAAAAGGACTTCTTGGAAGAGCGCGAAAACTTCAGCTACACATGTTTATTTAGATCTCCTCCATTATTTTCACTTCCACAGAACTTTAAAACACAATATGCTATCACTTTTGTATTTTATAACTCCTAAAAATGTAAAAAACAGAAAAGCTAAATAAAACGACAACCTCACTTCTCCCGTTCCCGCCAAAAAGTCCGTTAGTATTAATACATAAATCTATATAGTGTACATTAACGTAGTATTGGGATTTATGCATAAATACTACTTTTGTCATGTCTTTAGTATAACGTTAATTTTAATGTAAACTGCATCCAAAGTTTTGTTATACTTTCAATACTAACTTTTAAATCACTCTTTTAATTTTTAATCGATTGTTTTGCTTAATGTTTGTCTATTTGTATAAAATGATTAAAAATACATTGACAGTTTCTAATTCACTTTTATTAATAAAAAATCTAAAATTCGTTGGAGGTGGGTACATACCAATATCGATAATGATGTCGAATTGCACAGCATTATTATCGATAATTCGGTGGACATTACTGTTTATATTTTCGTAGGTACACGTACTTGTATTTTTTCCGTTGTGGTATTAATTTGCGGTCTAATATAACTAGCAGAAATAGTTACTCGAAGTGCTGTCTCTACTGTGCTGTTGTTCGTTCTGTGGAGAGAAATGAAATGTGCATCACAGAATTTATATACCTACATACTTCCGAATTTAATTTATTGTATTACTCCAATCAAATGTGCTTTTTCTTGTCTCTAATCGGGAAAGACAATTGTTGCGGCAGTGTATTTGTTTAACCATATTATAAATAGGTGCTAATTATGGTTAATTAAGTAAGTAAAAATGTGTGTCACCTTCATGTTCTCATAAATTTTATTATTGTATCACCATGTTATTGTTTTGTGCATTGTCTTCTAATCGTTTCATATTTTATAATTATCATATAATTCTATTTTATAAGAGCGAAATGCAATATGTTAATCGCTAAAGAGAAAGGTATTATGATGCGTAATGTTTCTAATGCTGTAACCTACTTAAATGTGACTTTTTATTTGCGTAACTACTACACTTCTACTATATATATTTTTAGATTGTTTCTTTTTTAGTGCTTCTTTGAAAATTTTTTTTAAAATTTCTCGTATTTAATTTCTGTATAGGATTCTCCTGTAGTATGGAGTAATATGTTTTAATGACAGTGTAAAATTATTTTCATCGACGCAGTAGTTAACTGTATAAAATTATACATGATTTGACATAATATTTAACTTTAGAAGATGTTAATTAACGGACATAATTGTAAACATAACCAGAAGAAGACAAGTAGTTGTTTTATTGTTAAGCACTTGTTAACATAGAAGTTTGAGTGATGCTCTAATTATTCTGATAGATTTTAAATTCTTGGTTTTCGTGTGTGACAATTTTTTGACCAAGATTAGTTCCCAAACTTAGCAGATTCTAATTTTCATTGGAGACAGTGTGGCACCCACAAAACTAGTCAGCCTCCACAATATTAGTATGTCAAATTTACATACGTACATATGTTCACGCTCACGCTGTACGGCAGCCATTCCCAAAGTGGGCGATAACGCCCCCTTGTGGGCGCTGCAGGCCTAAAGGGGGGCGGTAAGAGACCCAGAAAAAAAATGGGGGCGTTGTGTAGAGGCCTGGGGGGTGATTTGTAATTTCATTTAGCTAGGAGGCATCTTAGACAACGACTGCATGAGCTCTCGACTCAGTAGACAAAATAAGTTTGGGAACCAGTGCTGTACGGGGTAGTCAGAGAGGACAGAGCGCCCCAAGTGTCCCTCAAATTCTGTCAATTACCAGTTAAGGGTTAACCATTAATTTAAAAAGCATAATTTTGATTAAATAAATTTTAAAAGATGTAGCACTTAATTGGTATGTAGCAAATAATCTGGAGAGTACTGGTTCATCAACCTGGTAATTGTATTTTTAGCTAAGAAAGCCATGGACATAATTCTTGCTTGATATTTTAACTAATAATAACCTTCTTCTCAGCTCAACTTGTAAGTGAATAAAGCCAACATTTATAGTGAATCAATAATTGCATTGATAAGTTTGAAAAAATTTAGAATTTAGAGAATTTTTTTAATTAATTGTCATAACTTAATATTTAAGACAGTTTTAGCTAATGTCTTTTTGGCAATATGCTGGAAATATAACATAGTTAAAGGGTCTAATTTTTTAATAATATTCACTGTTTATTTTTCAACTGAGTTTTATTGTTGTAAAAGTGTTTCTGCAGGCTCCTTCGCAATAGTGACATGTGGAAGTTCTTTTTTGTAATATAATAATTATTGACTGCCTCATTTACACCTGATGTTCTAGCATTGTAATTATGATATAGAGCTCTATTCAGTGTGGAACTCTATTCCTGTGTGTGTTCTACAATACCTTTATCAGTACAGATATGTCAAGTTTCAATATACATCCACTAGAACTGAAGTTGTAAGTGGACAGTTATACAGACAGATGTTACAATTTCATTTATATTTAAAACAATTATCAATTTAATTTTATTATTTTTGGTAGTAAGTGTAATATTTTCGTTTCAGGTGCTGAGCTATTGAAAAAAACTTTAAGGTATCTATGTAACTGATTTTTAATTTTCGGTGGAAAGTAAACATAACTACCTATATTTTACATACCACTGCTAGGGCGCTGTTCACAAGTGAGAACTAGAGAGGAAAAGGAGATAGGTCATTCTCCACTACACAGGCATAGAATGGATTGGTGGAAGTAGACTAGTGGTGACCTACTGTTTGAGTATGCAAACTATCTATAAGGCGTCTGATGTCACTTAACAAGTGCTGCCTAATAGAAAGAGCCAAGTTCAACAGTTTAAATATATTATACTTTATGAAGCATGTAAATTTTCAGTGTAGCTGTCATCACGAAATCATATCAATATTTAGAACTAATTTTAATTAAAATAAACATTAAAATATTACGTACATACAGAATGTACTAAATTAAATATGCATGTAAAATTTCGGTTTGAATAAATATGACCTAAATATGTCCTAGCTATGGGATAGCTAACCGTCCCTATCTACATTTCTACTGGAGTTTTCTCATAGAAATGATGTAAAACTACTTAAAAAAAAGTAATGTATTAAAATAATATATTTCACATTCATGTACAGATGGCAGAAGTAGATCCAGAGACGTTACTAGAGTGGCTCTTAACAGGGCAAGGTGATGAACGGGATATGCAACTGATTGCTTTGGAACAGCTTTGTATGCTGTTACTTATGTCTGACAATGTGGACAGGTGCTTCGAGAGGTAATCACTAAATTCACTCATTCATCAGGAATTAGTAATGAAAATTAATAATCTTACTTTTATTAAACATTAAAAATTTTATATTTACCTTGTTTGTTTTAGCTGTCCTCCTAGAACATTTTTACCAGCTCTCTGTAAAATATTTCTTGATGAATGTGCTCCAGACAATGTATTGGAAGTGACTGCTAGAGCCATTACATATTATCTAGATGTATCAGGTAATGTCTGTGCTGTAGTGTATAGTTGTGTCTATTTCTTTTAATGTAATTGGGTCTAGACATTCATGTGTCTCATTGTACATGTTTAGCTGAGTGCACAAGACGCATAGTAGCCATCGAAGGGGCAGTGAAGTCTATATGCAGCAGGCTTCTTACGGTTGACCCTAACAACCGTACTAGCAAAGATCTGGCTGAACAATGCATTAAGGTTAGTATTTCTATGTATTACAATTAAACATACTTTAATTGGATATTAATTGTAATTGTTTTTAGGGATGAAATAATGTTCTGTTGCTATCATTAGAACTTTTGTGCTTTTTGCTTTTCTGTTGTGTTATTCTTTTACAGCAATGTTTATTAGGGGACTCGAGACTACACATAATTAGTAATATATTACTTAAACGACGACCAAGCCCACAGCTTCACCTATTCACTCTTGAATGTTCAATATCGGGTCTCATATGACCAATCAGATCCCAGCACACTATGTCGCGTCCTGCAAAATTTTAACATGTTTGTTTTTGAAATATCAAATTACTCGGAATATCACCTATGATTTTAGTGGTCTGTGTATTATTTTTATCGACCATGCAGATGTTTTCTATGCTTTGGTCCTTTGAAAAGGGCTGGATAATTACTGTAAATGCGACATGTTCATAAAGACTTGTGGATACTAATGAGGTGACAGGAAAGAATCAATGTCATAGGAAGTTGGCTTTTACTTTTTGATCAAACGGTTTATTATATTGAATATTGTTATTTTAAAGAACCTATTGTAAAATGATGTTGAAAAATTGATACCTGACCGAGTTTCTAGTCGGTTCTTCTGTGTCGAGATTTTATCTTTGAAGAAAACTAAAGTGGATTCGACATTCGAAAACACTGTAATTGAGTTTACTTAAATAAATTGATTTGACTTTCATGTTTACTTTTGTGTTTACTTTAATGTTTATAAAAATTATTCATTCTTTTGTTTTTTAGGTTCTAGAGCTAGTATGCACTCGTGAGGCAGGCGCTGTATGGGAAGGAGGTGGCCTTCCAGCAGTACTGCATTTTATAACACATTATGGTACATCTGTTCATAAAGATACACTTCACTCTGCAATGGCTGTTGTATCCAGGTATGTCTAGTTTATTTTCTGTGCCACCACATGCTTGTGCACACTGGAATTTTTTTTTTCTTCAGTTACATGTTTTAAATTTCACAATACTATTACAATAGTCACAAATGCAAAAATATCTAAATCTCATAAACGAACATATAATGTCCATATATGCGTAAATAATTTTGGTTATTCGAATCCAGAGTTATCATCCTTTAGCATAACTACAAGAAATTAAATTCAACAAACATGAAAACTTATCCGTGTGGTGTTGTGCCTTCCGTGTGCGTTATTGTTAAGATGCTCTCCACATCTCACACCCAACGTAACAGACTTAAGTATACGGTCAGAGTAGGCCATTTCGATATGCATGAGGCGGGAGCCGGCTTTCTTTTCTACATATTCTCTGTGTGTACTATGTAGAAATTGAGATTTTAAACAGTTTGACATTAATCAAGGTTAAGGTTGACATTAATAATTAATTGACTTGAACTAATGTAAATTGTTCTAAACCTTTTCTATGGTGTTATAGACGTCTTTCCATAATATAATTTAAGCCGAACGAAGGCATGAAAGAAGTATATTTTATTATTAACTGAATAACGGGTGGCGGCTCAGGAAGTATGTTTGCGATTATTTTGCAACTGTGCAGAATTTTCACTTTTATAAAACTAAAATAAAAAAATTATACCTTGCCCACTTTTTTATTTCTGAAGAGTCCATTTCTTATTCAACTAATATTAAAATATACTTTCTCATATCTTCGATTAGCCTAAAATGTGAAAATTCGTTAATCAGCTCTCCCACTGTTACTGTCCCTTAAATTTTCATTTTTTTATAATAGGGTTTGTGGAAAGATGGAGCCTGGTGATGCTCGCGTCGGGGACGCTGTGTCATCGTTGTCTTCGTTATTACGTCACAGCGACACACGTGTTGCTGACGCCGCACTTCGCTGTTTTGCGTCGCTTGCTGACCGTTTCGCTCGAGCTCACGCTGATCCTGCTCCACTTGCTGAACACGGTATTCTTGATTTCTTGTGGTCTTCGATCACAAATAAAAAACTAGATACACAATCAACACTCCAAACTCAAATGAGTATTTGAGTGCACTTCTGTTTTAGTAGTATTTGATAACGTTAACAGCGAACATATCAAAGTGCTTCTTCAAAAATTGCAAAAACAGCACATCTAGAACGCTAAAAAAAGACGGAGATTCTTACTTTCGGTTAATAAATTAAATAATATTATTTACATGTTCATTATTTCGTTATAGTAATATTACGTAGCATTTTTTAATTAAATTCGCAATCATATTTTTAAATATTGCCTGACGATATATGTCTTATGCTTGTCACTTTCACGTAACAAATCAAAATGACGTAAATGGCAATGCAAATAGATTATGTGAATTATACTTTACGCACGGGACGTAAGATTGCATTTTAAATATTTTTTTTTACAAACTTCGTTTTAATGTCACGCAAGAATCGTTTACGAGCTTTTATAACCTTATGGTTTGACAGTAAGGTCTACTGTAGATTAACACAATATTGCCGATAATACTATACGATATTAAAAATGTATACGTCAATTGGGATAATAATTTGTTTAGATTTTACAGGAGATTGTGAATCTAATTCTTTATTTGTTATCGAAGCTTGTGGTCATTTTTATATCACATGCTTTGTTTCTTTTATGGCAAAAGCTTAATAATTTATTAATAGTAAGAAAAAAAAATTCATACCTACCACAAAGTAAATATATACAGTTGTTTTTAACTGACTTCAAAAAAAGGAGGCGGTTCTATGTTTGTCTGTATGTATTTTTGTTTACGGATGTTCACGATAACTTCGTCAATTGTGGATTGATTTTAATAATTGGTGCCAAAACAATGTGCAACAACAGAAAGTCGGCATTTGACAGTAACTTCAGTAACTGTCAAATTTAATTATCGTATCGTAGTATCGTATTTATAGTTATTTTTGTACTTGAGTGTTGATTAGTAAAGGACAGACATGAGAAGGGAGGTCATTCCACAAGTTCAATGTTGTTTGCATATGAGAAAATATACGAACGACCGACATTTGCAATCAATATCGAGTGTATGCACCGTTGTTATCAATAACAGCTTGGAGTCGCGTACGCATAGACTCGCCTAAGCGAGTGCAAATATTGGTTCCTCGCAAACTTTTCCATGTCTCTACGATGTTGCATGAGATCCTCCATTCTCCTTTCATTACGGTAATCCCATCTCTGCACCATTAAACTCCCATAAATTTTCTAACGGGTTAAGATCAGGTGATTTAGCTGGCCATGGAATCACTGTAATATCAGGGTGTTGGAGGAACCAGGCATTGGTTATCCTTGCAGTGTGTGTTCTACTGTTACCGTGCATGTAGAACAGCCTCTGCATTTCTTGCTGTGGATACATAACTCGCAAAGTGGGCAGCATAGTCTCCTCCGACATGCTGACATAATTGATAGCATTTGCTCTAGGAGGTAGCTCAACGAGTTCTCCCACTTCATCAAAAGTCATCCAGCCCCACAAGTTACATGAGATACATACTTTTCTGGTTTTTTTTTTGTTTAATTTAAAATCCTCTTTCCTTATGCAGGTCTTATTGAAGAACTAGTACGACGTTTGGGTAGTACAGAAAGTGGGGATGACAAGTGCACGGCACCATCAGTTTCAACTACTGTTAGTCTGCTTTCTACTCTCTGCCGTGGCTCAGCACAAATTACTCACGTAAATATCACTTTTTTTTCTATACTCTAATTTTGTATAAGATATATTTAAAATTTTGATGAAACACAGAAGTAAATCGAAAGTACTAATTTTATCCACCGTAGTAAATTGCTTTATATAAAAGTCGAATTCTGTTTATTAGGACGAATAATAAGAAAATAATAACAAATTGATGATGGAGTAATGACAATAAAATAGTATATTTCGATTACAAGTGTGGAAAGTATGTCATTTCTTCACGAGTCCCGATTTGTTGACCCAAGCCGAAGGCGCGGGTCAACAATAGGGACGAGTAGAAATGATAATTCCGCAAGTGCATAGAACGACGTTTTTTAATACATTTGCGAAAAAAGTATAAATAAATAAAAAAAATGCAGAAATGTAATTTCGCGGGAGCAAGTTTCTTTTTTTCTAGAGGACATGGCAGGGCTACGGTTTCTATGCATTCAGCCAAATCAATGACAATAATTTATCTAAATTCAAAATAATTTTAATTGTGGTATTTATTTATTTACATTATACGTATATATTAAAAACATAAATTTATTTTAAATTTAATTCATGTATTAATAGTATTTATGCTGTAAAATAGTCATTTCATAGAAAAAATTTGTACAGGAAACTTTTTGATTAAAAACTTCCTTCATGGATTTGGATGTTATATCCAGGAGGAAAACAAAAAGCACTAGTGTGGAAAACAATAACTTTCCGCACGCTAAACACATGGAAAAGTCTACTTTTTGAGCAAATGTATTAAAAAATGTGTTTCTTGTTTAAAAAACCTGTCAGGTGCGTGCGTGTGGACCACACATAGTGAAGGCTTCT
Source organism: Zeuzera pyrina (assembly GCA_907165235.1). NCBI lineage: Eukaryota > Metazoa > Arthropoda > Insecta > Lepidoptera > Cossidae > Zeuzera > Zeuzera pyrina. Next base: position 15,772,109 of record OU015625.1, on the reverse strand, counting down.
GTTGTTGAGATGTACAATATTATTTAAGCGGCAGCAAAAATAAATTTGTATTTCATAATGTTTCTCAATGACACTGTAAAAAATAAAGTTGTTGAGTGCGTGTGACTGTGGTTGCCGAGTGAGTATCTGAAAATACCCCATATCTGCACGACGTATTGTTACGAGTTGTCGGTAATCAAAGGCCAGTTAAGGTTGCAAAGAGTTTATTTTCGTTCGTACAGCAGATGTCAAGTACACGCGAACTTAATTGCGGCGGTTCCTACTTTTCATAGTCGCCCCTCGAATTGGTCTGTGATAGAGTTCCTAGAAAACAAAGTACAGAATTGCGCGACAACTTCATCTCATCAAAGAACGATATTGCGCTTGACAGTCCTGCATAAATTGTTTAATGATGTCAATCTCCAACTTCAAGGCGACGACTTAAACTTGATTAAGACAAAAATTAGCGTTGCTGCTTTCGCATCCAAACTGCTATTATACAAATGAATATCGGTAGACGGGAATTTCATAACTTCCCAAATATATCAGCAGTGTCATTCAAGAACGACGACTTGCTTGTTTACTGTCAACACTTGGAAAACCTCCACAGTGATTTCAAGGAACGATTCCAGGATATTTTAAACATGGACATACCAGACTGGGTTTTGGATCCTTTTTCAAATGTCAATATAGTAGGATCATCCCAGTTAGAACATAGAAGAAGAACTAATAGAACTGGCGACAAATGAAGAATTAAAAATTAAATTTGAGAATTGCTACCAAGAATTTTGGTTGCAGAAGCCGATGTCGCAACTGTACCCAGGATTATGGTTGATTGTTCAACGTTTTCTGATAGCATTCCCATCGTCCTATTTAGCTGAACGTGGATTTAGTGCTCTAGCAACGTTGGTAACTAAAAAGAGAAATCTGCTCCAACGCGGCGAATTTTCTGTCTGAATTTAATGTCTTTTGAATGTTAATAAAAATACTTCTCAATGAAATTAAATATGACATTCTTCACATTCTTCTTTAACTCAGGATTAGGATAGTGGTCATATACTATCTTACGACTATACAATATTACACGTTTAAATATAATCGTGGCAGTAGCTTTTTCAGATTTGCGACAGATGGTAAATAAAAAAAAATTGGGGGCTCTAGTAAAAAAAAAATTCTCAGTGGGCGGTGGGCAAAATAACGTTGGGAACATATGTTCTAGAGCAATCACGAATGCTAGTAATAATAACGCATAGAAATAAAGAGGGTTGACCTTTTTAGCTAATTACGCTTGCTAACAATAATTCGACATTGTTCTCGATGTCGCCTGTTTACATGAGTACAAAGTTACTACAAAGTTGTGCTTCGAAAATTCCGGATTTGTTCTTGTTTCTTAATTGTTCTTATATCATTCATTAGAAGACCTAAAACCTAGCAACGAGTTTTTAGGTCAAAGCTCTGTAATGCCTAGGTCTCGAGATACAAGCATTAAAAGATACGTTTCTAGCACCATTGCTTTTTAAGATCTACTATCTTAAAATTTTTCAGAATCCCCCCCAATAGTGGAAAACTTAGAGAGTGGGGGGGTACACTTTTTACGACTTTAGAAGTGCATATTTCAGCAACTATTTACCTATATAAATTAGTCAATTAGAGTCCTGTGGCAGACCCAGTCAGATAAAAGAAAATTAACTTTTCTAAATTGTCTCCCCCAGGTCGTTGTGTGTTACCTATGGTAAAAACTTAGTGCTTAGTTTGGGGTCACACAATTTGTGTAATTTTTAGGAATATTATTATTATTATGCGGACCGACAGACAGACATAACGAAATTATAAGGGTTATGTTGTTTTTACTTGGCCGTAGAGCTCTAAAAAATCAATGCTTTATATTATTTTCTTTTAAATACTCCGAATAAAAGAAGAGAACGAAGACTTTTGATTAGTCTTTCATTATAATATTGTTCACAGTCTATAGTTGTACATATAGTGTATTTAGAGTGAACAATTTATATTAGAACTATTTGCTACCTTCATTGTCTTTCCTCCTCCTTGGACTTCCCTAATGGATGGAGAAGATTTTGCAAGGATTGCAGTCAAAGGGCAAACCCTAAAGGATCCAGCCAGCAACCTGACCTAGTTGTAACATTTAACAGTGGAATTAAATTGTTATTATTTAAATGGTTAGTGAATAAAGGCTATTTTATTTTATTAATTTATTTATTATTGTTACCTTTCAGGATCTTGTTCGTCTTGATTTATGTTCTGCAATTGAGGCAGCTGTACAAGCTGATGAACGATGGTGTTTAGAGTGTATGCGTCTAGTAGATTTACTGCTGGTATTATTATGTGAAGGGCGACATGCCATACAAATGTTAGTATAGCATATTTTATAACATTTCTACATTGTTTACCACTTTTTTATTAACTCACTTTGTTGTATGTCTGTCTGTACAGTACAAATTTTGCAATCGATTTTAAATTTACTTCCCAATTAGTTAGGGACATGAAACTTTAGACATAGCTCATAACTAGATGACAATGCAGTATTAAACTTGTTTCCTTTTTTGTCTGTTTGTTTGTTTGATCTGTACAAGTTTTACAATTGATTTTAACGTCTTAATGAGTTAGAGACTTAAAACTTGATAATGCAATATTATCTTGCTTTTTATGTCTGTTTGTTACATTAAAAGACTAAAACACAGAAAATAATTATTTAAATAAAAAAAATATTGCAAGTAAACGTTATTAAAAAGTAGAAATAATTTGTCCCAACCTACTTAAATCGAATAGCTATAAAAATACTTGTACGATTTACAAGTACACTACAATTTAATTATCTACAGCTCCAAATATATGTATCGATAGCATGAGCCCCACGTTTATGGTTTAAATCTTACAAGTATTTCCATAGCTGTTAAAAATTCACTAGGCTAGGACAAATTATTTCATACTTTTTAGTCCGTTTTAAGAATGTGGTATATTATTTTTTCTTTATTTAAAGTAATGTTCCTGTGGCAGTTTTATGAAAAATCTATGTATGTACTGTCTTAGATTAATTGTATTAGTTACTACCGTAAGTATTGTCTTATTTTAACTGCACAATAAATGAAATAGTATTATGGCACAGATGAGTTCAACTATAATTTTATATGTTACATTTCATTCACATTATATAATCAAACAATTGTAGGGGTTTCTGTCGAAATGGAGCTTCAACCTCGGGGTCAATGAGTGGCGCAAGCGGTGAAGGCTCTAGCGGAGGTCCACGTGGTGACAAATCTCATCGTCAATTAATTGACTGCATACGCGGTAAAGATACCGACGCCTTGCTTGCGGCCGTTTCAAGCGGAGCTGTAGATGTAAACTTTACTGATGACGTTGGACAAACACTACTCAATTGGGCTGCCGCTTTTGGTACGAAGGAGATGGTAGAGTTCTTGTGTGAAAAAGGTATGTATCTATGAGCTAGAGCGAATTATATAATTATCTCTTTTTTATTAACGATTTAGCTTTTGAGATTCGTTTTCTTTTTTTTGCTGATAACTTAAAAATTTACAGTTATTAATAATTTCGAAGATTCGTCGTTACTCCAATTTGATTTAGATAGTATATTTTTGTGATCGAAAAGAAACGAAATGCCATTAAATATTAATAAATGTAAACATATTAAATTTACGAAAAAGAAATCACCGCTCTCTAGTTCTTATTATATTAATGATACATTACTTGAGGAAGTCAATGTGATTAAAGATCTAGGTGTTATTTTCGACAGTAAGCTGTCCTTCACTAATCACATTGATGCCATAACTAAAAAAGCATACCGATTATTAGATTTTCTTTGGCGTAACTGTAGATCATTTAAAAGCAACTTACCATTGAAAATTTTGTACTTTTCAATAGTTCGAAATGTCTTGGAGTATTGTTCTGTTATTTGGAATCCTAATTAAAAATGTCACATTGATAGAATTGAAAAGATACAGGACAAATTTTTATTCTTTTGAACTATCCATGATAAAAAGTTTTTAACGCTTCGTTCTTATACTGAATGTCTTCTTCACAATAGATTTAATACTTTAGAAAACTGTCGTTGGATGAGTGATCAAATTTTTTTGTATATAATCGTTAGAAATTTAATCGATTGTCTGGAAATAGTTTACAAAATTGGTTTCAATGTCCCACGTCTTAATGCTCTTAAAACAAATTTCAAACCACTAGTAGTAAAATTTTCGAGAACTAATTCGGGTTTCTATAGTATATTTTCCAGAATGTGTCGTGAGTACAACACCCTCGTTGGGTCTACACACTTAGATGTTTTTAGTTCTTCCTTCGCCATGTTTAAACAAACACTTTTTAATTATAATCGTTAAGTAGTATCTAACAGATTGTTCCTTCTTACCTTAATTGATTCTATTAATAATTTAAAGAAGCCGTCACTAGAATATTAAGTATTTACAATTCATGTTGTATTGTCCACTTCCTGTAAAGTAATCACATGTGCTTGCCTGTTATTGGGTTTGCACTATATTTAGTTGAAATTATGAATATCTAAATCAATTTTATTTCTGGTGTAAAACCTGTTGGCAAGCCTGTATTAAATAAAATAAAAAATAAATAAAGATAAAATCTGTTTAGTATGTTAAAAGCACTCGCATCGCATACCCAGGCGAAAATGTGTGAGGAGTGATGAGATTTGAGGAAGTGAAAGAAGTATATAAGGACCGCGACGCTTGGCGCTTCGTCCTCTTTGACTATCCCGTTGGGGATACAGCGCGAAGATATGTATGTATGTATTTGTTTAGAATTCTGTACTATCGTATTACAAATTTTAACAGGGAATCTTATTTACTACTTCATTACTTCATACTACTTCATTAAATTCTTACAACATTTTGATTTAGTTGATAGCCGCCAGCGAAACCGACGACATATCATACATCTGGCTAATAACTTTCTTTTTCACTTAGTTTTGTCCTAGAATAATTATTTATAACCATTGTTCTACACATGATATAGTATTATATTATAGTACAGTATTCTATAAATTACGATTGTATTATTTATACCTAAAATATAAGTTAATTAATAGTGGATAATAAAATTACGAAAAATACGTTCGATCGCTTGTGTAATGTTATTTTCAAAAAATTTAGGGTAGGCCGAGTCGATAATTACATGTCGATGTATGATCGTCCAAAAAGATTGTCTTAGGTCGATATTGGAAATACTATATTTTGTTGTTGTCTGTCATGCTATTAAACTACATGGGTCAATAGCGCATACTATTTTAACCCTATTAAAAAGCACAATATTATCTTTATAAATAAAATTTCGATGTATTTGTATTCGTAAATCATCTCATTCTAAACGACTTGACCGATTTTAATGAAATCTTGTTTTTTACTAATAGGGTCATCTGGAGGATGGTTCTTAGCTATAGTTGGAATCGGCAGGTGGCGCTGTTGTCGAGATCTAGAATTCTTTTTTAGTTTTCCAACCAAAAACTCCTTTAGTAAAATTGAATATAGTGACGTTTTCTCCGGAACCCACGTGGACGAAGTCGCGGGCAGCAGCTAGTTCTATAAATTATCGAATATGTCACAATAACGCATCAAATATTAGAAGCAGGTTTTGTCTCATTAAATTAATTTATGGTTGTTGCATTTCAATTTATGTGCTGTGCCATTGCATTGGGCTGGGGGGCCTCGAAATACAACAATATACGAAATAAGTGGGGCAACGCTTTTGTGCTGGAAGGGCAATATAGTGTGGTTGCAGAGGAGAGTAGGCTCCGGGTTGAAAGCTATGTAAAAGCCCTGTAAAAGCTATGTAGTATCTACGTAGTCTTAGCCTTGAACAAGTTTCATTCTTAATTGGCGGGATTTTCACTTCAATGTTTTACTTTGCGTATATTAGGTGCAGATGTCAATCGTGGTCAACGTAGTTCATCTCTTCACTATGCAGCTTGTTTCGGTCGACCGGCAATCGCGAAAGTACTTCTTCGATATGGCGCTAATGCCGACCTTCGTGATGAGGATGGCAAGACACCCTTGGATAAAGCCAGAGAAAGACATGACCAAGGTGACTAGTTATTTTATGTCAAAGTGTTATACGTAAAATCTAAAAGCACTCTCCTACTTAGGCGAAAGTCTGTAAGGAGAATGATGAGATTTGGAGGGGCGAAAGAAGTGTGTAAATACCGCGAAACTTGGCACTCCGTCTTCAATGGCTACCCTTTTGGGGATACAGTGTGATGATATGTATGTGTGTATAAATAATTTACTGATTTAGTAAACAATGAGTGCTGAAAGACTAAAGTAGAAAATCTACAGACCTAAAGCGAGTGGTAAAAAAAGCCAAGGAAGACCAATGCTGACTTACGAAGATCAAATAGTAAATGTTAGCTGACGGAAATGTGAAAAGCACTCACATACCTAGGCGAAAATGTGTGAGGAGGGTTATGAGATTTGAGGAAGCGAAAGAAGTATGTATGAACCACGAAGCTTGGCGCTCCATCCTCTCTGACTACCTCGTAAGAGATAGTGCGTGAAGATATGTACGTATGTATGTATTTAGTAAACAAAAATATATAAATGCATTCTAAGACGCCTATTGATATTATAATGTATCTGTTTTTGAGCAATTAATGTTTAAATGTTTTTTCAAAAATTAATCTACAACTATTTATGTCTTTATCTACCGAAAAATCATGAGTTGTAATTCATGACATACATGAAAGTAACTTTTTCAAATAAATATTTTGCCTCAAATTACAGGCCACAGAGAAGTGGCAGCTATATTACAATGTCCTGGAGAATGGTTAGTTGTTGGAAACCACGATTCACCTTCATCCTCCAATGAAGATGATTTCCCTGAAACAGGTGACAAGGAAATGGCAGCTATTTATCTTGAGTAAGTTAAATGCATACGTACAATTTGTAAATATTGACAAATATTTGTGAATATTTACCCACAGCTGAGGTGCTACGGCGTGTAGTAGGCGCATTTTCATATTATACGTAATTTCAAGTTTTTTTATTAAATGTTTATTTTTTTATTTCTATCAAAATCTAAACTTAATTTTTTCATTTTTTGGACAATCACAATTATTCTGATGTGGTAGGTGCCTACATGAAAGCAAGCATTACAAATATTCGGTTTTTTATGATTCTGCAATACGCATCTTCGACATGATTTCATGAGTAAATAATAATGGCACAGTGGTCATATGTACTTATGGTACATGTTATACGTAGATTAGATGTAATGTAATGAGAAGATGTATTCACAGACGTCTCGTGCCGGTGTTCTCCGCACGTTACTTGGGCGCGGGCGGCGCGGGCGTGCGTCGCGCTTGCCTTTCACTCGTTCGAAAAATGATACACTATACGCCGGCTAAGCTCCTACGGACTATCTCGTCGCCGCCTCACCAGCAAACCGCGGCACTCCTCACACAACTGATCGCTGCTGTTCTCGATAATGTTGTTAGTATATATGAATTAATTCTTTTTATAAAATTGTCCTAATTATGATATATTATTAAAATATGTAATGCTTTATTCAAAACGGAAAAGAGAATAAAATAAGAAAATTGACACATGGGAGCATAAGAATTATAAATAGTCTTATTTTCATTCTCGCAAGTGAAAGATGGTACAATCGTTTCCTTTGTCATTTATACTATATATAATTTTAGCATGAAAATTAAAATACTTAGATTCTTTCTTTTTCAACTAAATGTGATATAAAAATAGATACGTGTATGTGTATAGGGCGAGACCGCAGTCCCACGGCGCTCACAGCCGCGGTACCTGCGCAGCCGATATATCCGCCCGCCAGCGGTAACGTTCCGATGGTGTGATCATACCTACCGAGTGCTGATACATACATATACAGCTCTAAATTTTTAAAGACAAAATAATGCTATTTTTATATATTTTCTGATATATTGATGAAAAAATAAGTAGGGTATAAATTGCTGATATAGTCAAGTGAAAAATAGATTTGGTGTATTAAAGAAGTCTCTGTAAATAAAATATTTGTTTGTAGATTTATTTTGGCGTTTTAAACTTTGTTGCTTTAATGTGTAGCGTGCCTAAAAATAAATTGAAAGGGCTAAAGAATTGGGGATTTTAGTTGCTAATAAATTGCAATTACAATATCAGAATATAAATTTTTCTTATGTCACTGTAACATCTAATAATAAGAATTGCATAATTCTTATTACCATACTATATTATTATATTACCTACCATACCATATTAATACTTATTGAATACCAAAACAATTGGTACACAAAGGTTTATAGAGACTATAATACAGATTTTTTTCTTTCATACATAATTATACAAATAGAAATTGTCAGCTCAATCGGTTTTATGATCAATATTATTTCGAGGGCATAATTCTATAGGGGTGTACGCACATTTTAGCAACTTTACAGCAGAACCGAAAGGGGGACGTTACAGTTATTGAAAAAAAAAATTGATTTAGTAACATTTCTCAATGTCAAACTTTATATCGAGAAATAATTCTTGAAATTTCATTTTTTCCCTCTCAATGCTCTCAATTTAATCAGTTATATTACGATCAGATTACAATTTATTGGATTCCAAACGAGTTAAATCTAGACACGGATATAACTATGGAACACTGTATTTAGGTACGTGTAATTTCTGCGTGATCATAACAGCGTAATTTTAGATAAAGGTGATGCGCAAACAAGGAGCAAACGGGTCTGTCATCATTTTCAATTCTATTGATTTAATGATTTAAAAATTATTTAATTTAGTAAATAAAAGACTACGCGAATGAAGTCGCGGGTAACAACTAGGAAGTTTTAAAACATTCTTCCTTATGCTATGATTTAGATTTTATGCGAATTTTCTGTTTGCTTATCTCTTAATATTATAGTGTGATTACATATTCTAATAGTAAATTTATAATACATACTACAATATATTTTAGTATTGCATTATTCACTATTTTAGAGCTGTAATGTGTTTCACTTACGACAACATTATACGGATATTGTACTGTATTTCAAAATGTTATTTTTGTTTAGATATGATAAACGTAAGTTTTATTTTTGTTTAGATATTATTATGTTTTGATCCGTACAATGATGCCGTCATCATGCTCGGCTTTATACAGCTAAACATGTATAACAGATTTGATTTACGTATTTAAAGGCATCACAGCAGTTAATTTTAATACTAATATACACCACAAAGTGGTATGATTACTGTGATCAAGATCTCTTATTCTTTACATTTTATCATCGTCAAACATTTCACAATTCTGTAAAGATATCACACCATCGAAATTTACTTGCATCGAATGACCCTGTTTTGTGTTTTTTTTGTGTTAAGTGTATTTTTTATTTACATTGTGCTACCTTTGTATGTTGTTTAAGTTATTCTGACTCGTAGGCCTACATTAGTATAATTTTGACTTTGCTACTCTATATACGAACACGTTTCATAATTAAACAGACTATTATCAATGGTGATTGTGCTAACATTGTTTGAATCGCAGTTACAAGTATATATTGTATAAGAACGCTTTATATTGAATTTTCATCATTGAATTTTCATCATTGAATTTTACAAGCTGAGGGACAGGAAAAGCTATGTGACATTAGCATGTACGCATCTGATGTCTTTTCATAAATTTTCATATCCCTCTTTAGAGACTCATCATAATAAATAACAAATAGAAACCTCGTCATTTTTTATAATATACATATTTTTTCAGGATGATGATGATGGTCACCTGATAGTTTTGGGTATAGCTGAAGAATTAATGGTTAAGGCGACAGACATTTATCTAGAACAGTTCGCGAGATTGGGTGTATTCAGCAAGGTCGAAGCACTGGCAGCGGCACCTGCACTGCATTTATCATCAGAGGAAGAGAGGGTTGGTGTAACGAGTGAGTGTTACAATGAAAATTTGTTACCTTTATATTATACTAGCGATCCGTCTTGCTTTGCACGGGTGCAATGTACTAATGTGGCGCCATAATTCTCTGAACGATTTAGACACATGTACTGTCCAATCCTTTTTATGGTGCTTCGATACTGACAGTTGATCATTACAAAAAGTGTGTTTAGTAATAATTAAAAAATAATTTTGCTTTACATAAAATGTTTTGTTTTTTTAGTTTATTGAAATAATAACCTGCTTTTAAACTTCGAAAATCAAATAGGTAATGTTTCTCAAACTCACAAACGTACGACAGTATTTTATAGGTAAATAAATTAATCAAATGTAAATATACATTTAATAAAATTATAAACGAAATAAGAAATACATTAGGGTGCGCTGAAAGTATTAAAATAAATTCTACCTAACCACCTATCTACTTTACGAATAATATTTGTCGGCGCGACCGTGGGCGATATCACAGGTGGTTCATCGTCGCAGTCTCGTAGTATGGACTCCATCAATTTGGGTACTCAGGCAAACCAATCAAACGAAGCTGATTATGATGAACAATGTTCTTAACTCGAATTACAAACAGCACTCACTTCAAGATAAAACTAATTGTAACTTTTATGTAACGGTGAACATGACAGGTTCGATGGAGGTATACACAGTCGGGCGGTCGGATTACAACTGCCGTTCTGTCCCCTCGACTCTGTCCACGTGTGGTGGCAAAAAGGCGCCAACACACGGCGTTCACAGATTATTAAAATCAACCAATCACGAATAAGCCACGTAGACAACTCGTTACCGCGATATCAGTTGACGTCCTCTTTTCGTTTGGTTACCGCTTGCGACGACATATTTATTTTTCATTCTATCTATTAACGAAAAACAATAATTGGATCTGCTATAAATGAATTTATGAATAAATTTTTCCTTATTGGTTCCGCGATCAAAGAGGTCAAACGAAAATATTGTATGAAAAATGATACTGGCTGATTACCTCAGCGGCGATAACCGCGCGCCATAGAATAAAAAAGAAATTAAAAATGTTAAAAACGCTCGGGACTCTAGAATCCTTCGATCCACTCTGGATTACAAAACATCGACTTCGCTTTCTATAAATAAAATACGCATGTATTATACCATGTATATGAACCTTCCGGAAGAAACTCTAAATGAAAGTGAAAATTGTTTCAAAATCCGTTGCGTCATTTATAAGAACTAAGCGCACAAACAGACATAGAAATAGCGACATTGTTTTTTTATTAGAATGTCGCGCTTCGTTCTCGAGTTTAGCAACTAAATACATGTGGGGATTATCACGTGGATGTCGCCACAATACACCAAATTTGAAGTTAGTCTGATTTATTTATATTTTTATAAATATTTGATTTTCTTGTTTCCTATAAGTCGACAACAATCTGCTATTCCGTCATTGAAATTTCAGTGCTCCATCGCTTTACATGTTTACATTAAATCTATGCATCACAGTAATAAGTGTTTTAACATAGTTCAATAGTCCAATAACATGTGTTTTAATTTGATAATTCGAAACGTAAAAAATGCAGTGCATTTATCACATAAAAATTTTTAAGTCATCCCATTTTTGTTGTCATAATTTTAACTAGAAGAACTGATATAATAATGTTGGAAAAAACATAAAAACTTTCCAATATTGTATTTCATAGATAATTATTACATTTTAAAGAAAACACTGCTTATGCACACATTCATAACCTTTTGTTTTATCTGTTCTACGTCTCTTGATAGTGATTCTAAGTTATTATTCTAAGGATGCATCATATTGTTGTAAAGACAGTTAATTATTAGTTAATGTGTATAGATAATAGATATGATTGAAATGGATTTGCAATGTAACAAATTATTATCTACTGCCAAATTACCTAAATATGTCCTTAACAGTATACCGTGATAAGTCTTATAATTGGTATAATAATATAGCGGTCCGCCGACGCGACGACGCGACATTTGTATATAATTACTACTACTATATATCTTACAGCTTATCATAAACTTAAGGGCCAATAGTTACATATTATTTTTTCAGTTTTTGGAGATATTTTCGAGTTGGGGGTTTTTAAGTTTTTTTTGACACATTTCTGCCATTTTCATGAAAAAAAATGATGTATCTTTGATGTAAAATTTCTGTTTTACTATTGATAAGTCACACAATTCAGTATAATTATAATAGGCTTTACTGATAGGTACTGATACTTTAAGAAAGTGCAGACTTCGGTTGCACATGTTTATTTAGAACTTATGTTTCTTCATGCTATCACTTTTGCACTTTGAAACTCTTAAAAATGGAAAAAAAAATCTAAATAAAATACAAACGTCATTTCCCCCGTTCTCACCAAAAATTCCAGTGTTTATATTTGAAAATCTTAAAAAAAATAAAAATAATACGACAATATAACAACTCGCGGCGCAGGCTGCGGCGCGGGCGCGGGCGCGGGCGCGGGCGGCGGCGAGGACGCGACGTGCCTGTCGAGCGGGGTCGCGTACTCGTGGGGCGAGTGGTCGCTGTGCCGCGGCCGCGACGCGCTCTACGTGTGGAGCGACGCGGCCGCGCTCGAACTCAGCACAGGCAGCAACGGCTGGTTTCGGTTTCTCCTCGATGGGAAACTAGCCACCATGTATTCCAGTGGCAGTCCCGAACATCAGACAGATAACACCGGTATTCATGTCATCGCATTATTTTAATACATACACTTACTGTTCAATCAGATCACTTGACATTGTTACTGTAAGTTCGTCAGTATTTACTTGTTATAAACTGCAAAATAAAAATAAAACGCATAGATATACAATATGGAATATACTGGCTCCTGAGCACAGTATAAAACTAGTTCAGGAGTCAGAAGATTCCCATTCTTTGTAGTAGTTTTCTTAATTGGAACAATAAATTATTATTATTATTATATAATGAGACGCGATTTTGCCATTTTCATTTGGATTGGACAATAGACAGAACAATGAATATTTATGTCACGCCTTGATGAAGCCACATTTAGAAGGTTTACATACGCTGAAATGAAATCCCATAGTGACGAATTGATAGCCCATTGCCTATACAAAATTCCTTACAATAACAGCCTTATCGCACTAGTGATTTGCGAGCGTGTTTCCAGCGACGTGACTCGTGAATGTGTACGTGGCGATCTCACCGCTTGTCCGCAACGAGTATGCCACGTGTACACAACAGTAAGTTATGAGTCTGCAGCGTGTACACAGTGAGCTATCGAGTTCGCCACGTGTATGTACATATTGAGTTGAGGGTTTGCAGCATGTATACAGTGAGTCGTGAGTTTGGAGCATATACTCAGTTAGTTATCAGTTTGCTATGTATACAAGTGAGTTATCGAATTCGCCACGTTATGAGTTTGCAGCGTATCCACAATGAGTTGTGAGTTGCAGCGTATGCACAATGAGTTGTAAGCTTGCAGCATATACACAGTGAGTTATCAGTTTAGTTCGCCACGTGTACACAGTGAGTTGTGGATTTGCAGCGTGTACACAGTGAGTTGTGAGTTTGCAGCATGTACACAGTGAGTAATCAGTTCGCTGCGTATACACAGTGAGTTTCGAGTTCGCTACGTGTACATAGTGAGTTGTGAGTTTGCAGCGTGTCCACAGTGTGTTGTGAGTTTGCAGCGTGTCCACAGTGAGTTGTTAGCTCAGCATATACACAGTCAGTTATCTGTTTACTTCGTACAGTGAGCTATCGAGTTCGCCACGTGTACATATGAATTATGGGTTTGCAGCGTGTACACAGTGAGATTTGAGTTTGAAATGTGTACACAGTGAGATGAGTATTTACAATGTGTACACAGTGAGATGTGAGCTCACCCCGTGTACATTGTGAGTTGTGAGTCTGCAGCGTGTACACGGTGAGTTGTGAGGTTTCAGCGTGTACATACTGAGTTATCAGTTTGCTGCGTGTACACAGTGAGGTCTTCTGAGTTTGCCGCGTGTGCACAGTGTGAGTTGTGAGTTTTCCGCGTGTACGTAATGTGTTATAATTTCGCCGCATTACACAGCGTCCGCGTCGTCGCTACAAGATCGCTGTGTGCACCTTCACAAGTCACATCGCTGGAAACACGCTCGCAAATCGCTATTACGATAGGCAACTTTTACAATCTGAGCAAAAAGATAAACATCTAATGTAACCTACACGTTAATAAATAATTAATTACTACTTGCAAGATATTTTATTAACTTACAACGAAAAAAGGGGCGTTATAAGTTTGCTGTTTTTATTTGTCTGTAACAGTTCTTTAATATATAAACCGTTTTACGTGCGGTTTTTTGTTTGAAAGGTGCATTTTTATGAATATTTTTGGAAATAGTTCCTGATTATTTTTATCGAATTTTTTTAATTTTATTTCTCCGTGTATCTCATATAACTTAAGATTATTCACCCCATTAAAATTTTATCTATTTTATTTTACCTAAATTAATGTAACTCTTTTCAGAAAATCGAGGCGAGTTTATCGATAAGCTTCAAAGAGCAAGGGCTTCGGTTAAAAACTCTATCCCCCAATCTATACTCTCAAAGCCTGGTGCTACTAAATTGATACTTGGTAACTGGGCATTGTCATGTAAAAAGTAAGTACTTTTTTGTATTGAAAGTGTTTCTTCAATTGCAGATAATATCTTAAAACGTTCTACAGTGTTATGTAGGAGATTATGTACTATATATGTGTATGTTAAGTTAATTAAAATGTAGTCTGGGCACTGATTAATTAGTTACTAGGGTATAAGGATAAATCATTTTATATACCTGTACATACATATCGGTTTTCACTGATTATCCGAAGGATGATGTCCATTAAGTTATTAGCTTACTTTTCTTGAAATTTGCTTTTTTTTTTGCAGGGAAAAAGAACTTCACATTCACAACACTGATGGTCAGCAACAAACTACAATACTCAGAGAAGATTTGCCTGGGTTTATATTTGAATCAAACAGAGGTACTAAACATTCATTCACTGCAGAGACGTTTTTAGGTAAGATTACCAAGAAATATATAGAAAGTAACTTTTCCACTTCTTTATCTTCTTCTACAAACATTTTATTTTATTATTTATAGGTCCAGAATTAGCAAGCGGCTGGGCAGATCGCAGACCAGTACCGGCCAACAATATTAATTCTAATCAAAGTAGATCTCGTCTTTCTGCAAAAACTGAGGCACTGAAGGCTCAGGTATAAAATGAGTACCTACTAAATCAATCCATTTATTATGTATTTGTTGAGAGGTTGTAAGATATTGAGGGAGAAGGTTCATAGAAATGAAAGATCACTTGGAAGCTACTGGGCCGATTTCTATTGGACTTTTGTTGATATATAGTTTCAAAAAATATTTCATAAAACAATAAAAACGAGAAAAATGATTACGATGATTCCTGTTTGTTCCACAATGAAAGAAGACATGAATCATACAGAACATAATATTTCGAAATCGAGGAATGACGCGCCCGAAGTTATGCACAACAATGCACAACTTGAATTCAATAATATATTTGTAGTACTTACTAGAACGGCTACTTTTATTATTAAAATCAACGATTAAAATAGATTTCAACGGTAAATTATAATTTACAGTAGTACACACCTTATATGGATTACCGATGTGTCCGCGCAGTAGACAGAATTTTAAAGGCACGGGAAATTGATGAACTAATCATTTAGCTACATCCTGAGGCGATATCAATGGGCGTTAAAATCTATGCCGTCATTGGTTGATTGATTCGGCACCTTGTGCGTTGACGACGCGTCTTTTAGTCGGCCGTCAGTTGCACAGAATACTAATATACTAGCGTATAGTCAGACGTCATTTTGAGGGCATGTGGTTTTTTTAAGGTTACACTTTAAGTGTGCTATTTCATAACAATAATTATGTCCTCATTGAAAAGAGGATGTCCTTTGAAGAGATAATAGAGGGAAATTGAATTATTTACATTTAAATAATTTCTTGTTTTTGTCTTCACGTAAACGTCGCATCACAGATTAATTACTTAGTACCGTAAAGTCGTATATTAAAATAAGCATTTGTTTTAATTTGAACTTTTGATTTTATAAGCTTTTACAGTCCTTTACTGACTAGATAGCTATAACTTCAAACCATTAATTTGATTTAAAAACGTAGTTGTGTATTTTGCGATAATAATTATGTATCAATTCAAGTTTTTTAACAATAAAATATACTAATAAAAGTGATCCATTTTACTGGCACGTAGTGTATAATATCGCGTGAGCGAAATAGAGTGAATGCATTGCAATAATTTTTCCATCTTATGACTGTTGCATAAGATCGATTATAAAATGGATTTAGCGTTTCGGGTGTTTTTGTCGATCGTGTTTGCGCAAACGAAAATGAACGGCGCGCCATATCTTTTGCGTCTTACTGCACCGTCCAACGATTTTATCGTCACGATTTTACCGTCCATGATACAATAGGGAAGCAAAATGTATACAGTTATATGAAGACGCTTTTAAATTTCCGTCGACGATGACGTCCACGGCATGACGGAAAAAGCATCTTTTTCCACGACACAAGGAAGCATTTTGTCTACCTATTCTGTGGTACGGTATGGTTTTGCTTACTTATTGTATTGTACGATACAATCGTTCAACGTTAAATTATAAAAGCGCCCATTGAAAGTTCGAAATAATCACTATGTTCCATTCAACTGCGAATCGGGAACCACATCTGGCTCAATTTCATTTCGACGCTTGTGCAGTAAATAACGTAACGCATTTTGCTTCATTTCATATATAAAGCACTTCTGTAATTCTTTTATAATAAGTAATTAAAAAATTGATGCTTACTTTAATATTAGACTGCAAAATGTGCAATTAAAGTGGATTTTTGATTAAACTTTCATACATACATACATACACACATATCTTCACGCTGTATCCCTAACGGGGTAGTCAGAGCGGACGGAGCGCCAAGCGTCGCGGTTCTTACATACTTCTTTCGCTTCCTCAAATCTCATCATTCTTCTCGCACATTAAACTAATTAATTAATTATTAATTAAAGTTATTTTATTACATTTAAAATTATAACGACACAATAGCACTGTCTCTACTGTCTAGCACTGTCAATAGCGAAGCGGCAGTTTCCGCGCCCCTCTGCAGGACGATTATTGTTTTGACGTACTATTCTAGTATAACATTATAATTCAATGTTTTAATACCTATTATGTTCGGTCGGAAGGTTGGTGAACGTGCCCGTGTACTGTACTCGCGCCACCTTGCGGGCGCAGCGACGCGACAACCGCGACCGCCCGTAGCTCGTCTGCGGGCGTTACTGCAACGAATACAACGTCTTGTTTCAGAGCCGACCAGTAAGTTATAGCACTGATTAATTAGTTACAATAAAGTTATAGTATTCCTTCACATGTTTGTATCTACGATTTCATTTGTATGTACAGTTTTTTATTTCTCTTCTTTAGAAGACTGGCAAAGGGAGTTGAACGAGTCACTGGAACAACTCTCAGAGCTTTTGTGTGGAGACGAACTTCTGTCTGCATATGAGTTGCAGTCTTCTGGTCTAGCGCCTACTTTGTTGCAACTATTATCTCCTCAAGCGAATGGTGAGTTGTCCACAAATATTTTTATGGTTTTTTGGAACGACGTTCTTTAACGCGGCTTGCGGGAGGTTTGAGTTGGTAGAAATCGTTCCGTAAGGAAAAAGTGTTATGTGGGGTCGAACCCGCGCGTCGCGCAGGTCTAGGTTCGTTAGCTCTATACATAGATTCACAGTGATATTTCTGTCTCTTACTATTATGTACGAGTATGTGTGTGCGTATGAGTATCAAAATTTGAGCTGACGAGCAGCGTGCGTGGTAGGCTGTATAACTTCATTACTTTAGATGAGGAAATTTTGTTAAAACTTATTTGTTTTTTTTAAAAATCACAATTGAGTTTTATTGTCTCATTATTGCAATTAAGTTTTGAGTAATGGAAACTGCAGCAAGTATCTGTAATACAAATTTATTCTGTTTATAGTTATTAGTCACATAAAATATACTAGAAATAATATCTCTTTTGGAGATATTAATGTATTGTTACTTAATAGTTCCTGTGAAATTTTCAAATTAACCTTGAAGGTATTATAATGCTTATTTTTTAACAACAAAGTTTAAGTGTATATATTGACCAATAATAATTGATGTTTCCTCTATATCTCTTTATTCCCACTACGTCAATGATAGCGTTATTACTCGTAACTCAAGATTTTGAAACTGTGTATTCACTGTAACTTTTGTAAGTTGACAGTGCTAAATAGAGCGAGAGCGAGTTGAGATGTAAAGAGAGAAAGTAACGATAGTCATATTACTAAGTGTGAATATGTGAGCCCCTGTAGAGGCGACAGGCGGCACGGCGGCGGAGTTATGATGCTAAGTGTGTATGTGTGTTCCTGTCTAAGCATGTATGTGTGTGCCCGTGTTAGGCCCATGTAGCAGCGGCAGGCGGCGCGGGGGCGGATCCACGCTATTAAATGTGTATGTGTGTGCCCGTGTAGAGGCGGCAGGCGGCGCGAGGGTGGAGCTACGATACTGTCTATGGAGTATCTGATATACGGGAAATTAACGCGATTACCTTCTATTTTCTGGTTTGATGTTTTGACCGAGTTGCATCGGCTATGGTCAAACTTAGAGTTTGCTTAAGACCATTTTTCTTGCTTGAGGAAATTTCCCATGTTTCATAATGTTTTATAATGCAACGCGATTTTGACCAAAGCAAAAAGCAAAGAGCTCGAGACCATTTTTCTCGCTTGAGACAATTTCCCGTGCTTAAAAGGGTTTACTCACAATGCAATCTGACTAGCGATTTGATGCTGCAATTTGTTGCAGTAACAGTTGCCTTTGCTCTACTCACTTTAGCAACCGTGAGTGCAATTTTATTCTGCGGACAAGTGCCACAACGTGCACACGTGTCTATTTATGTCTATGGCATCAATGAACCAATGTTGTCTAAATTTCAAAAAGCGAGTCTTGTAATTGCCGCTGTTGCATCAGTTCAATCAACCAAAATACCCAAAATCTTTTTTTCTTTCTTTAAAGAAAAGAAAGAAAAGGTTTTGGGTTTCTTTTTTGGGTAAATTTGGCGAATCTTTGTACACTTCTTAAATTTTGTCAATATGGACTATTCTTTATTGTTAATTTTTGTGGCACCAACGGTAAAATAGCCAAGTAGTCTGTATAGGTACTATTCCGTGAACTATACGGCCGCGACTGAGTCCAAATTGCATGCAACCGCACTATTCACGTTGCAACTTGTTGCAGTAATTAGTTGGTTGTGGGCGCCGGCGATATGATTTGCGATAAGTTGCATGCGACCTGCAACCTAATAGACAGATTGCACTGTAAGGCCTTTTAGTTGTTCTATAATGCAACGCGTAAGTGAACAAGTATAGGAAGTGTGCGTGTGTGCGCGTGTGTAGAGGCGACAGGCGCGGGCGGGGGCGGGGGCGGGGGCGGGGGCGGGGGCGCGGGGCGTGAGCGCGAGCGCGCGCGGCTGGTGCGGCGGTGGGTGTCGCGCGAGGACGGGCGCGCGGGCGCCACGCTGGCGGCGCGGCTGGTGGCCGTGCTGGAGAGCGTGGAGCGGCTGCCCGTGCTGGCGCCCGCCGGGGACGCGCCGCCGCCGCCCGCCGGCTCGCTGCACCACCTCACCAAGAAGATCAGGTGAGACCCGAACCGCTCGTCATATTCTTTTTTCTTCATGGCATGGCTCACAGATTAGCGCATTTGCCAATGTTACGTATTGTATTAATAAGTAGAATCGTTATCGTAAAACTCCTCCAGTAAAGTGATAGTAGACTTTACTGAAGTTTTATAGGACTTCTTGGAAGAGCGCGAGAACTTCAGCTACACATGTTTATTTAGACGTACTCCATTCTTTTCACTTACACAGAACTTTAAAACACAATATACTATAAAACCCCCAAAAATGTTAAAAATAGAAAATCTAAATTAATTGACAACCTCACTTCTCCCGTTCCCGCCAAAAAGTCTCGCCCTTGCCATTGGCGGAGCTATAATAAGGAATCTCCCCCCCTTCCTTTAGTTTTCACGTAGTAATTTATAAATATGGTTTCAAATATTTTTTTGCAAACAGAAAGTTAAAAAAAATTAATTTGGCTCATATTTGTCTTTATTTATACGGCGCTTGCAGCGTGACGCCAAAAGTGCGTGCATACCTTTAATTACAAGTGAAAAAATTATCATCAAGAAGAAAAAAGTTATGTAAAAACATGCTGTAACAGGATCTTAATTTACAGAAACAAAAGTTTTTTTTTCAAATATATTTTTCATCTCAATCATCTTCAACGAACACGTTTTCAACATCAATTCACTTGGACGCATCGTAGATCACGGGGGCGGAAGTATCAGAAGTTTCCTCAGACGTGATTATTTTCTTCTCATCGACGGCTTCGATGTCTATTCACTCCACGTTTTCCTCTACGACACATAAGTCCTCCTGTGGTCTACTGGATAGAACCCGCAGAGGTCGCACGCGAGACACATTGTCCGCTGCACCACCATGCACGTTTTTTCGATTGTTGTTCATGGATCTTTTTGAGGCAAAATAAAGTCCACAAATTGAACATGTTCTTCAGGTGATGTCATTTTTAAGAGATGGGCAGTATGTATTTTAGGGTATTTCTCTACCCTGTGAGAGATCCGGGCGTAGTGTGATACATTGCCGCACAAGTAATGATGGAAAAATTTCCGATCCGACTTCATCTGGATTTGGTATTGTTAAATATGAAATGTAACGGGAGCACTGTTCGCTATGAACACGGTATCAATTCTTTATCACAACTATTATGCATTTGACTATTCGACGGCTTCACAACAACTGAACTCTTACAAGACCAAAATCAGGCTTTTATGCAGCCCCACTACACGCAGGAAATCCATTCTACCCTCGTTCTTGTTACTAAAATGTTACAAAATATCATACGTGGGTACTTTATGTGATTAAAATTAATGTGGAACTAACAGTATACAAAAAGGATTTTGTGACATCGGAAAAGGTGCCGGCATAAAGCCTTGGTACAGAATATTCTTTATCTAAATCAGCTGATGTCTTGGCATATGTGCGTTAGTGTTGCCACCTGTGAGTTTAAAAAGCGCTAAAAGCTGCGCGCTATATTTGAATATAGTTCGAAAAAGCGCGAGATTTCCCTAAAGGATATTGATTACGTGACAAAAACCTAAGCCCCCCCCCCCCCCCGTGACCAAGCGTGGTATTTTTGAAGACCCCCCCCCCTCCCCTCCCTGAATGGGTCACGTAGTATGGGTACGTTCCCTAAATAGACTGAAAATAGTGTGAATTTTTTTTATTTCATGAAATTAAAGAATAAGTACTTTGATTATATTTATTATTGACCATCTTCTTACACTGCGGTCTCTTATATTGGGTCCTTACATATGAAATTGGCGTTTTGTACGGGAGGAATATAAAGTCAATTTTTTTTTGTAAAATATATTTAATTAATCAAAGTATGCACCGTTGTTGTCTATGCACTTTTGCCATCTCATAGGTAGTTCATTGATCCCTTTACTAAAAAAACCATGGGGGCAAGAATCAATAAACTCTTTGAAGGCGGTTTGGACTGCCGCATCGGAGTTGAATTTTTTTCCTTGTAAGAAGTTGTCCATATTCCGGAAAAAATGGTAATCTGTTGGAGCAAGGTCCGGGGAGTACGGTGGATGTCGCAGACATTCCAATTGTAGCTCATCTAACTTAGTGGTTGTTTGTTGTGCAGTGTGTGGTCTTGCGTTGTCTTGAAGCAGCAGTGGCCTAGAGCGATTGACCAATCTCGGTTGTTTAGCAGCTAGTTCTTCCTTCATGGTTTGCAGTTGCTGACAATAGATATCTGCCGTAATCGTTTGGCCAGATTTTAGAAAGCTGTAGTGAACGACACCGGCGCTAGTCCACCAAACATTCACAAGTAACTTTTTCTGAGTCAATTTTCGTTTAGGGCAGGATTTGGCTGGGTCTCCAGGGTTCAGCCATTGCGACGAGCGCTTCCGATTATCGTACAGTATCCACTTTTCATCACAAGTAATGATTCGATTTAAAATCCCTTCATTATTGTGTCGGTTGAGCAAAGTAACACAGCAGTCGACGCGTGTTTGCAAGTTCAATTCACTCAATTCATGAGGTACCCATCATTCAAGTTTTTTTACTTTCCCGATTTGCTTCAAGTGGATTAATACAGTTTTGTCACTTACCCCGAAGCCTGCAGCTATCTCTGAAGTACTTTGTGATGGATCCGCTTCCACAATAGCCTTTAATTCTTCATTTTTCACTTTGGTCTCCGGCCGTCCACGGGGTTGGTTCTGAAGGTCGAAATTTCTAGAACGAAAACGTTGAAACCAAAAACGTACCGTGCTTTCTTTTGCGACACCAGCGTCGTACACATCATTAATCCTTAGAGCTGTTTCTGCAGCACTGGTGCCACGGTAGAACTCGTACTCATAAATATACCGATATTTCATGTTTTCCATTGTGCGGTAATAAGCGACGCCAAAGAAAAAAATAATGAGGAAAAAACAAATGAATGACTGTTTTCAAAACTCAAATATACCAGCTAAATGAATTTATAAATTTGAATTTGGAATTCTTAACCAAAGAGGAGATATTTCAGATCAAAGTGGTCAGTACGACAAAACGCTAATTTCATATGTAAGGACCCAATATTTTGGAAAAAAAAATAACAACAACAGTTCCATCATTATTTGGTTGTTACGAGTATTATATTTATTTTTGTACGTCAGAGATCGGAAATTAGAGAGCATAAATACCTAAACTTCATTTGCGGAATGATATAGAGTTGCTAAAACGGGTCCCTAAAACTGATTTACTAGGGCCCCAGTTTGATTGAAGAATAGAATAGAGTTTTATTTCTCTCAAAGTGTGTTTATTTCTTTCAAGGTGTGCTACATATATTTGGTCAAATTATTAAAAATTACAAAAGGCTTTCACAAGGTACGATAATCTAGCATGTAAAAGTTTATTCTCACACACATAAAAACGGCGCGGTGTGGCACCGCAACGCAACGCGTGAATTTATATGAAGAGAAAATCAACGCAACTTTAGCATATCAGTCCGCAAATAAAGTTTACGTATTTATGCTCCCTAATTTCCGATCTCTGGTGATTATCTCTGTTTACGTAGCGTCATTGAGTTTAGTACAATTTGACATTAAAATTAAACTAACTAATACTGTATTCCTGATATTAGATTACGTGTAGAACGAGCGAATGATGATCAGCCTGAAGATGCTTCGAATAATGGTAACAATGCTGGACGGAATTTGAAGGTAGAAGCTTTAACGACAGTACGGCAGTTAGAGAGATTTCTAGCAAAGTCTGTCGCACGACAGTGGTACGACATGGAACGATCCACATTCAATTTTGTACAGAAAATAAAAAGTGAAGCTCCAATTTCGTTCACTTATGATGTAAGCATGATGTTTTCATATTATACCCTCGTTAATTTGAATATGAAATGTAATAAGTTTCAGTATTTATAATATTTTACTATATCATTCTGTTTATATTATTTATAGCATGATTTTGATGAAAATGGAGTCATATATTTTATCGGTACTAATGCTGCTACATGCGAATGGGTAAATCCTGGAGCTCATGGTCTTGTTAGTGTTTGGTCTTCAGACGGACGACAAATGCCTTATGGTCGTGCCGAAGATGTCCTTTCTCGTTCACCGGAGCCCCTTAATGTACACACCAATGACGACAGGCGTGCATTTATAGCGATGGATCTTGGATTGCATATAGTACCGTCTGCTTATACATTGCGACACTCGCGTGGTTACGGTCGGTCTGCCTTAAGGAATTGGTTATTTCAAGTAAGTTTATAAAACGATAACTATAGATTTATTTTATTTCATTTATCTTTTATACCAAATAAATTAATATCTTGGAGTTAATTATTTATGACATATTTTTCTTAGATGTCTATGGATGGCGTGACATGGAGTACTTTGTTAGCACATAGTGATGACCAGGCTCTTCAAGAGCCAGGCAGTACAGCTACATGGCATCTTCGCGCAGATGCTCCTTATCGATATTTACGCCTACAGCAGAATGGTAAAAATGCTTCAGGTCAAAGCCACTACCTTTCGCTCTCTGGATTGGAATTGTATGGCACCGTAAGTGTTAATTACAATCGTTAAAATCACTAATTCCAATTAAAAAACACGTTTGTAATTTTTAAGACGAAAAACGTGGGGTGCATGTAATTTATAAATTGATGCATGAATAGTTCACCTAACTTACTAACAACTGTTCGCACTGCAAGTAATATGAACTGCTGTGTGAGTTTTTTTGACGACAGCTACTCTCTACACTCCTTTATGATCTATAGCACCACATACAAGTATCAATTGCATGCACCTTACATCTTTTGTTTTAAATCTTACAAGTATTTTCTAGGTTAAAATGCGGTCGCGGAGCAGGAAGAATTTCGTACAATGACCCATCATTACTTGTCTGTCGCTTACGAACATATTGCCGTGACATAGACATATTCCCGTCGCGCTCGCACGGCTACGGTGACCACCGTCTCACAGATTGTAAACGTTTTCTCTTAGTATTGCGTGTTATTGTGAACGTATTTATTAGTTTGCCTTGCCGCCTTTTGAAAACGATTGCGTTACCTGTCTTGAATTTAATTAATCTGAATCCTAATCTAATTAAAAATAATATTTTAAAAACAAATATGTACTTCGTTTCTTTTCTACTAAGTGCAATAGGTTTCACCCACTTTAATAATGACGCTGCCTTCGTCGGCTTAAAGCATTGACTAAGCCTTGTCACATTTATGCCAAATTCAAAAGTCGTTACTCTATAACATCGGTAGGCGTACATAAATTGACGTGCTTACCAGCAACGTGCCTAGGGCTTCAGGATATGGCAAGCCCGGCATACATGTTCTTCATTGTTTTTGTAAAAGTAAAGGGAAGGCTAAAATATTATAAATTACTAATTAATCATGACTTTGGCACAACCGGTGGACAAGAAGAGAGAAAAGAGATCACTCCCCGCGTTATCTTTCAACAAAACAAATTTTGTAATATTTTGCTATTAAAAATGTACAGGCGTAAATAGTTTATCAGTTCTTAACAAATTAATGTGTCCCAATTCGTTGTTTATCCAAATTCCTAAAAGAAATCACTGTATTCATGTGTTTTCGTGAACTCATGTATCTTTTATGGCGCGAAGAGAAACACGTTCGTGAGTTAAATAGTTTTGTACACCGATTTATTGTCTTTTATGGTATTTACTAATTGAGTAATACTATTATGAAATTTACTAATTGAGAAATTAGGCGTAAGTTTTAACAAAACAATTAGTTGTTTTTCTGTGCTAAAAGTTAAAAGATTTTACATATTCAATGCCGATTAAAACTTGTGTACACTGTCCTCACAATGATCAACTTATTTGATTTTTTATTATAAATTTACTTACTTATGATGGAAATTAAAAAAAAAAACTTATCACTCGTCCACTGGCTCAAACAAATAAATATTAGGTAAAAACAATGACGTTAGAGAGAACGACATTAGAGAGAAAGAGAGGTTGTTGCAAGCCCTGTTGCAAGCCAACGCGTGTGACTGAGACGATTGATTACTCGTGACTTTTGCTCTGATTATGTCTTGAGAGGTCGTTAGTGTCGATCGACTGACGCACTGATTGGTCGCGACTTGGGGTCAAAAACTGTTTTATTTCTCTTAAGTTTCCTATACTGTTTTTGTTTGTTAAGTACTTCGCGAGAATTTTAAAACTTTAATATAATTTGAAGTTGATATTTGTTACTCATTCTTGACACGCTAGTTTTCTGTGTTCTTGCCTGAGCATTTTATTAAGGGAAGCCGGGCTTTTGGGCTTGTATGAATGTACCGCCACATATCTACACTACACAATATGCAAAATTTTTATTTCAATACGGGATACAACATTTACACAAACTTTTTTTACTACTTGGTAATATTTATTGGTATTATGGAGTTACATTTATTTAAGTATGTTTTTGAGCACTGACAGTAAGCCGGAAAGGTCAATGTCCGAAACTTCCTGCTCCGCAACCGCACTATAGGACAAATTATTTTATACTTTTAAGTTCGTTTAAAAATTTGTGTTCGTTTTTTTGATTATAGTTGTAGTAGTTGAGTATTAATTTTATTATATATATTAAGGCAGGATTGCTGTAAAATACTAAAATGACAAGTGAGTAAGTATGACATAGATATCGAATTATCAATAAAAACTGTAAAAATTATATTTTGGGTTTTGACTTTCATTGGCATGTTCACAAGGCAACATCATTAATAAAAATAATCGTTCGTCAGGTGGTGAGTGTAGCGGAGAGCGCGCCTCGCCAGAGCGCCGGAGTGGGCGCGGGCACGGGCGTGGGTGCGGGCGCGGGCGCGGGTGCGGGTGTGGGCGTTGGAGCAGGTGTGGGCGCGGCTGGCGGCGGGGGCGGCGGCGGCGGCGGCGGCGGCGGCGCGCGCGCCCGGCGCTGGTCGCGCGGCGCGCGCGGCCTGTGCGCCGGCGCACGCGTCATGCGCGGGCCCGACTGGAAGTGGCGCGACCAGGACGGGCCGCACCCCGCCATGGGCACCGTCACCTCCGACCTGCACAACGGATGGGTCGACGTCAGGTACGGCGCGCGCACGGGCCGTGCTCGTCCCTAACTCGTGGCCCTTCACGATCACACTGGTGAAGGACGCCAGTTGTCGCTCATACTAGTGTCTCACGTTCATTTATTTCAGTATCTATATTTAATAACGCCCATCCTTGATACGTAAAAACGAGCATTATGAGTATACTAGAAGTTGCGTGATGTGTTTCTTTTATACTTTAAAGATCTTAGTTGAACAACAAATAGTATCTTTTCAGACGATTTCAAATAACCAAATAATCCATTATAATTCAATTTCATTTTAGTTCAGATATCAGCGATTGTTTGATTGATATTATGTGTTGGTAGATGGGATCACGGCGGTCGCAATTCGTATCGTATGGGCGCCGAGGGAAAATTTGACTTGAAGGTGGTAAGTGGTGGTAGTGCGGGCGGAGAAGGCGCACGTGCGGGCCGTAAGAGCCACTCTACGCCCAGCCTGCCAGATGCCACTGCCGTCGATCATCAGGTTTGTTTAATTATGTATATTATGTACTTGACTGTGTTTTTGAGTTTCTAGTTACTATATAGAATATATTATCTGGTTGTCTGAACAAATGCAATTAATCTGATACCATTTTAACCAAATTTTTATACCATGTTAACATAATTATATTAAGTAGTTTGCATTTTTGGTGCAGGTGTCCGTAGCTTCAACGGAACAAGCTTCATCTGCTGATAACATATCTGGTGAAGAAATGACGAGTAATATGTCTAGGCCACGAACACACGCCACTGATCTCTCTGCTATCAACAACTCTACTCATCATATTAATACAGGTAATTCAATTCATAGTTTAAGTGGTGATCGATTTATTATAACATTACAAAAATTACTTTATATAATGACTGTAATAAGAAAAAAAATTATATGTAAATGACTTGTTTCAGATCTTGCCACAATTGTAGAATCTCTTACCCTTGGAGCAGAAGGGAATAATTGCATCTCTGAACTGGGCAATACCTCGTACACCAATATGGAAATGGGACCAACTAGTATTACTGATATTACAAAACCATATCCTGCTAAAGAGCCTGCTTTGGAAACGAATTCTCAAGAGGTGAATGAATGTTCTTTTATTAAAATTACAAAGTTATTAATCATTGATGTACGAGCTTATGTTTAAGTTGTTAGATCTAATAAGGTATAACTAATTGATGGTAACATCTATTGCATGATGTGTTGTGTAATGTGTATGCTATGTATATATGGGTATATTCGTATCTTGTTAGACAAGGCACTGTTGTTATGCATGTGTTCTTATCGTTATTCACCATATTCAAGTGAAAATTATAATTTAATGGAACAGTCGTAGCTATCTGTTGCTTTGAAGAGCTGACGAAATATTGACCACAAATGCATATTGTATTTCATAAGTAAAATTTTGGTATAACCTGGTCACTATTTTTTGCCAAAGGGAGTTATGTACTACTAAAATTATTAATTTGGATTTTAGTATTAATTTGGATTAACAATTTATGAATACTGGTGGTCCCCCCAAAATGGTCGTAATTCGACAGTAAATATAAACGCTTTTTCCCCGGACACACTCCACAGACACGACACAGCCAGCTCGAAACTCATTCTATCAATGTGAGTAATTATTTGTTGGTAACATTTTAAAATTCTTTTCCGACAATCTCTACTCTGTGCGACTGACACACGGACCACGAATGAAAATGGAAGGAGCTTTTGCTCTAAGAGCGTGTCCGTTTTTCTTGACTTAGTTTCTAGATTTTTACTAATGTGCATGACTAGGGAAGGGTCTTAGTACAACTTTACGTTAGTAACTAATTAATTTGTGGTACAACAATACACAGCTATACATGACATATTTTTATTTATGTGAGTACTAGTAGCAAAAACACTTAGGACTTACGAGTATTTTGCAAATAATTATTTCAGTATTGCAATGTTTTGTACGTCAAGTTGGTCATGAGCTGACACGAATTACACCGACAGTGCGAGGTTGCCATACTTAATATAGCAAACTGTTTTACTCGTGGTTATGCTCAATGAGATAGAAAGAGAGACACGAAAATTCGTTTGTCACATGATGATAAGAGCGGCAACGTATTATCTGTCCATTTTGATTCTTGGTCTGAGCTTTGACATGGTCAAAAATATAGTTTGGCCACAAACTGTTGTGTTTGACATATATCTATTATTTCTTTGACATAGGCAGTATGAACGTAAACAATGAATATTTTATTTTATTGAATTTAATGTATTTGTAACACATATAAATTTTAGCTTTATGCGCTCCTTCTCCACAATATGAACTTTAACTACGCCAAATCTAACACAGCTCCTTGCGCGCAATATACTTAAAAAGGGGTACAAAGTTTTCTCTTCACATATTAATATATAGATAAGTAGGAAACTTTGGATGACTGACAATATTGCAGTCAATTTAGATATTTTGCTCTTGAGAGCATCTATAGCGAGCGATATATACACCAGGAGGGCAGTTTGAACTGTGAGGCAATGCGCAACAATGCGAACATGCTGATTTCGAGCGAGACACTCACACTGTCTGCGCTGTCCGTGTCGCTGCATCAGACACTACGCTCCAGTGTTAATTGCCTACAGATTCAGGTATCAGGCACACTTCGCTTCAGAATACGCTACTTGATATTATATTTGTTGTGCGTGACAGTTTTGATTGTAATTAATGTACTACTGGCCTGAAAAGTGAATTTTAAAATGTAAAATTAGATTGTCTGTCATCAGAGATTTTTTAATGTTTAGCATACTTTCTTCTGACACTGGTTTTTGTTGCATTTTTTCTTACACGAAGTTAATCAGTATCATTTTTCGTAGTCTTTTTTTGTAATTATACTATTAAGGCTGCTGATAATCATTAACACAGTTTTTTTTGCATTTATTCGAATTATCAGTTGCGTTATATTGGCGTCATTACAATCAAATACTTAATTGTTTAACATAATATGTCCGTGTAATTCAAATACATTTTGATACCACATATTTTGTTAATCTTTTAAGTATTGCTTGTTGAGCTATTTTGTATTTAATATGATATTCTATGTATGTTATGTTACATTATTATAATAACTAATTTATTTTGATAAATGAGTAATTAATTAAAACTATTGCATGTTAGTATACTTAATATGGTAGTGGTATTTTTTAGTTGTACCTTAGTGAAATATCTTTATATTGAATAGTTGATAATATGTTGTAATGGTTACATGTAATTTAAACGTTATTTTGTATTCCATTCCTGTTTTATTTTATTATATGGAGCATGAATATATTTAATTGAATTAGGTAAATTGAATATCCGCAGTGTGAAGACGAAAGTGATGGTGATCACAAGAAGGATGGTCAAACTGGTAGTGGATCTGGAACGATGAGTGCAAGCGAGCCCGACCTTACGCAACAGGTAATATATTCTATAATGTCGATTACAATTACATATTTATAATAATAAATTATGACATTTATACATTTAAAAAATCGTGTTGTGTTTTGTTTGAAATACATTTTTTATTATAGGGGGCTGCCCGTCTATTGGAATCGTTGGGCGTAGGCCGCGGCGCTGGTGTTGGTCGTGGTAGTAATACACAACGTTCCACACGCACAAATCACTCTACCAGTCTTTTTCCCAGGTATTAGTCGAACAGCATTAGATAAGAGAATGTTTATTTTCTGTTACAATTTCTATTACAAAAACTAATGATGCCCTGTAGTCCGTGTTAGTTGTTTAAATTGTGTTACGAGCTACAGTGTCATTCCGTTTACAATACAATACGTACTACATAGTGTAGGTGTTACAATTACTTTATCAAATTAAGTAACCACATATTATTAATAATGATAACAAATAAAATAAAATTAAAAATATTTTAAACTTAATTATGGTGAAAGTTTGTGTGTGTGTGTGTGTGTGTGTGCGTGTGTGTGTGCGTGTGTGTGTGTGTGTGCGTGTGTGCGCGCGCGCGTGTACTGGCATGTAAGTATGTTTTAGTGTGTATATATTATTGTCAATATATTATTATTATTATTCTGTTGAAACTACTATGTCACATCGTTGAAACGTTGTCTGTATCTTTGTTTTTCTTTTATGCAGAACTGTAATAAATAAATAAATCTTAAAACGAGTGACTGTACTTAGGCAGCTTTGTGCCTTACTGTGGCACAACATCTTAGTCCTCAGGGTTGCCGACGCATTTGCAATGTGAAGTGAATCTTAATTTAACCTTGATTTTGTAATTGGCCATGGGTCAGTCCACTTACCATCAGGTGGTCTGTTTGCTTGTTAAAATCTTGTGGCCAAAACATTAGATTATTTCCCAGTACCATGCGAGTGAGGCGGTAGATATAAGTTATTTTTTTGAAACTAGAAATAGCCACTTATTGTCTTTTAAAGTCGCAGTTAATTTTCGACGTATGAGTCTAATCTTAACATTTCTTCATTTCAGTTTGGTTCGACTTGCTTTATCAAGCAATTTCCCTGGGGGTTTATTGTCTGCGGCACAAAGCTATCCATCATTAGCACCAAATGCACAAAATGCTCTTACATTGTCTTTAACATCTACATCTAGTG
This sequence comes from Zeuzera pyrina, assembly GCA_907165235.1. Taxonomy (NCBI): domain Eukaryota; kingdom Metazoa; phylum Arthropoda; class Insecta; order Lepidoptera; family Cossidae; genus Zeuzera; species Zeuzera pyrina. The sequence continues at coordinate 15,740,884 of OU015625.1, read as the reverse complement.
AAAGTGAACAGGTAATCATCTGAAAACTCATTAAAAATTATAATTAGTAGAAACGATTATTTGTTAAAGTATATTAATAGTACTTCGATATAGATTGTTTCTTCAGATATCCATGTATATGTAATATCCGTGTTCTTTGAATATATCAGTAAACTACGTTACGATTACAGGTGTCATTAGAAGATTTTCTGGAATCGTGTCGTGCTCCCGCTCTGTTAGCCGAGTTGGAAGACGATGATGAAGCTGACGACGCCCTCGACAGTGACAAAGAGAACGAGCCTACTTATCAAGAGGTACTTTACTTAAGAAAAATATAGTTTGTTTGTCAAAGTAACTTTTTTATAACACACGAAAACTTAGTTTGGTTGTTATCAGGTGTCACGCAATTTGCTGTCGCTAATGGAAGAGGAAGCATTAGAAGCGGTGAGGGGTGGGATCGTCGGTAATGGAGGCGGTTCTAACTCGCGCCAGCGACGGCCTTGGGATGACGATTTTGTGCTGAAGAGGCAGTTCTCTGCACTGATACCTGCTTTCGATCCACGTCCAGGACGCACCAATCTCAACCAGACGATTGGTAAGTCTAAAATGGGTAATTTCACAACCGTACATAATTCAGTAATGAATGAATGAAAGTTAGCTATCTACGATTACAAAATGCTTTTTTGTTCGATTAAGTAACTATAAAAGATATGAGTGATTTGCGTGAAATTTTCACGGCTATGTTGTCCAAATTATCCGATAATAAATAAGCTCCGTTTTGCACATAAGAAATCATGTGGAAAATGAAAAGTATGTGTTGATATGAACTGAATAATAAGTATCTAGTACTTGCCAATTAAATGCCAATCATATTTAGTTAATTTGTGTTTTATCTTTGATTATCAACTTGGTTTTTATTCCACTTAGATCTTGATATATCACTAAACGACAGCTCCGATGTCGAGGACAGCCCAGAGTCAACGGCCAGTGGTGGTAGTGCTAACGGCAATATTAACAATGGGAATAATGGCGCTAAATTACCTGCGTTGCGTTTAGTACTGAGCGCGGGCGGCGTTTACTTGCCACTAGAGCGTCCCTCTTGGACGATATATCGTGCGGTGCTTGCGCTAAATGCTCGTCTGCCTAGTAATGACACGCACAGGGATACCACTTACACGTAAGTATATATTAATGTCAAATAAACATTATTTGCTTATTGTTCGCGGTACTCTTAAAAACTGACCTATTTTTACAGATTTCCAATATTTTGAATTTCTCAGTATACATAAAAGTCAGTATGAAAAGATTTGTTGCAGTAATCTTTTATTGTAAATGACATTTGACTTGGTAGATAATTTGTGTACGTTGCAAGTGATTATTTTCTAGCAGGCATTAAAAATGTGGTCGGTTTAGGAGTTTGATCCCCAAAGTTTATATACATTCATAAGTAAAACTTAGGAGTATTGATTTTCTAACATGATAGAAACAAATGAAATTTATTTTGTTTGTAAATTAGGTTGACATACAAGGAGATTGATGGAATGGAGACATTTGCGTCATCAAGTGATAGTGAAGACGATGAACCTTGTGATCCAGGTAATTGTTATTCTTATTTTTAATGTATTTATGTATGATCCTCATAATATGTATGTACCTGTGAAAATGCTATGTTAGGTATATGTTTTAGCTAAAATATAGAAACGTAAATATTATTTATATTTACTAGTAGTCACAGACATGGAATTTGAATTCGAAATACTACTATGCATTTGAAATAAAACTAAGACTGTAACGCTACATTTTGTCTCGCATTCCGTATGCAACGGCTCACAAAAATATGTAGAACAATGTATTGTAATTTGTAACAATTTTTCGAAAAGACAAAATATTTTTTCCATCACTACATAATTAATATATTATTTTAAGAATAATTTATTGTCGTTTTTATTCAAGTTTCTCTTTCGTAACTGAATAATCTCGAAAGGTATTGTTACGGGTCTTGGCAGTTTTTATTGAACATAATTTAGTTAGTTTTAATAAAGGTTGAAAGAAAAATTATAAATTCTTTAAATTAAATATCTTTCGCTGACAGTGCAAAACCGTCAAAGCGTGAGCAGTAGTGAGTGAAGTTATTTTACGTAAACGCACAAAATAAGAAAGTAAGATTAATCGAATTATGCGACTGTGTGCTGATGTACTAGTACATTACAAATCGCGCCCTTAGAATGAAATTGATCTAATTCAAAATATCATCATTATGAGTTGAAATAATGAACTTACCTAACCTAACTATTATCGAGATATAGTAGGAATGTAACTATCTGATCGCTTCATTAGCTACATATCGTGGAATATTTAAACATGTATTTGTTAAAAAATTCATTTTATTATTTTAGTTGAATTCATTGTCGTAATATACCAAAACAAAATCTCAAAATGTTGAATTAGGTCAGTTTAATTCTAAAGATGCGGAACAGTAGTTTTTTCTTTTTATCGTAAATCTCCTCCAGTAAAGTGATAGTAGGCTTTACTGAACATATAAAAGACTTCTTGGAAGAGTGGGAGAACTTCAGCTACACATGTTTAATTAGAGCTACTCCGTTCTTTTCACTTAAAATGTAAGAAATATAAAATCTAAATAAAATAAGTTTAATTAGAGCTACTCCGTTCTTCTCACTTAAAATGTAAGAAATATAAAATCTAAACAAAATGACAACCTTCTCCCGTTCCCCCCAAAAAGTCAGGTGTTATGTTTATGCTGTGGTAATGTAGTGTAGTGTAGTGTAGTATTGAAGGTGTGCGATGTGTGTCCAGAGCGTGGCGTGAGCGGCGCGGAGGGCGCGGAGGGCGCGACGGCCACGTGCTGCGTGCGCGCGCTGCGGCGGCTGCGCGCCGCGGCGGCCGCGCTGCCCGCCGACGCGTTCGTGTCCACGCGCCTCACCAACAAGCTGCACCAGCAGCTGCAGGAGCCGCTGGCGCTCGCCGCCGCCGCCACGCCGCCCTGGTCGGTGCGCCGTCTTCAATACACAAACTACATACATTTTAACTATAGTCTGCCCGCTGTGAGATGCGTTCCTGACGTCTGTCAGTTGATCATTACTAGTGATGGGCAAAAAGTAACACTCATTTCTTTAACCTACCCAAGAAACGAGTAACATAAGTTTCAATACTTGTTTGTCTGGCTTTTAATTTGTGAACGTAACTAACGTAAAGAAAATAAAATAAATCAACAATAAAAATATCTTAAAAATATTTGCGGCTGACAAACGAACAAGTTTAATCAGATTTTATATTTTAATTATAATATTATTAATATTATAATATTATTTAACTTATTAGTATATTCCATTATTGTCAATAGAAAGAAAAACGTACTATTTTATAGTATAACGACAGATAACGCTACAATTGCCTGTTATTTTTGGCACATCACGACAAAAATAAATAGTTCACATAAAGCTTATAACAGCGCAGTATGGATTGAAAAAAAATTGTTTTCTTATTTATTTAACATTTTTAGCGCAGAATTATAATATTTAATGACTTTGACATAATAATATAATTTTTAATGATAATTATTCGTTAGTTGGGAAAATAAACAATAAAAATATTGTTATTCAACGCAATTTCAAAGTTACGTCGTCCATTCGGTCACGACCTGTCAGGAACGCATGCTCTCAGCGGCAGACTGTAATACTTAATATTATGGTATGTTCTGGTACATTCTCAGATTCCAGATATGATTTTCCTTCTAGAACACCGACGTGGGCGGAATGTAGGATATACCTATATAGGGATATAATTATTCGTTAGTTGGCAAATAAAAAATAAAAATATTTTTATTGTTCATTCAACGCCATATCAAAAAAACGTCATCCATTCGATCACAACCTGTCAGGAACACATTCTATCAGCGGCCGGACTGTAATACTTAATATTATGTACTGTTACATTTTCAGACTCCAGATATGATTTTCCTTCTTGAATATCGAAGTGGGCGGAACGTAGGACATACCTATAATAATATAGGGATATAATGAAAATACTCGCTTTCACTACATAAGTCGTGTAATTCTCGACAGGCTCATCTTTTAACATTCAAATATACCCTAAATCACATATTATTATTAACTAGCAAAACCCTCAAAATGACAGTGTTGTCATTCATCAACAATTATGATAATATATTTAATCACGAATATTGACTATAGAAGCAGTACTATGTAAAAAAATATTGTTTAGTATTTTTTTTTGCGCGCACTATACAACCATGAGTTAATGACGTCGCGTCATCGAGTTTGAATCTCACGTTATTGTGCACACTTAGCATAGAGTATACACTCGGCGAAATATGTCGACAGCGCACCATACACTGTACACTATGGATACTTTGTCGCCTACAGCTGTGCTTTAACAGTATATTGGTGTTGTAGTTACAACAGTAGGCGAGATTGTGTTTCGTTGTAAGAAAAAGAAAACAGATTAAGTATTTCTTCTATACATACATGTATAAATCTTCTGTTTATTATAAAAAGACAGAAGTAAACATTTTTGTCTCGTAGTCTCGCAGCACTTTCATTAACATGACCTTTTATTATAGTCATACACATCTTTTATCATGCATACATACAAGCTGTATCTTTAACGAAGTAGTCAGAAAGGATGGAATAGAAAGTCATCCAATTGTTAATGCATATTATACATGTGTGTAGACTTGATTATTGGAATGTCATTATGTTTAGTGTCGAAATTTTACTAATCGTGTCTGTTATGGTTATCCAGGAGAAATCTCCACTTAGAGACCCAGCCCCTGTGGGAGAGACTACTATACACACGTTTTTCCGTAATGGCAACAATACCATTCGACATAAGTTTAACTCCCCTCCTTTTACAATAAATATTAAAAAATACGACAATTTTCGATATTCATGTATTAATTTATTTCTCATATTTTATATAACAATAAAAAATGAAATATATATGTATTTATATGTAGTTTACTTTCTGCAGGTGTCAACAGCTGAATGATTGGTGTCCATTCTTGTTTCCATTGGAGACAAGGCAGATGTTCTTCGCTTGTACCGCCTTCGGTACATCACGTACTATCGTTTGGTTACAAGCGCAACGTGATCGGGCATTAGACAGACAGAGGTAAGCAATTTTATTTCAATTTTTATGCGCCATGCCTTGTAATAGATAGGGATTGAACGTTAATTTTATTTTCGGAGAGAAAGAGATAGAACATGCCAGCCAAGGACACAGCCTGTAAAAGTCTGCTAAGGATTAAAGCTTATTGTAAGAAAGTTGTGTAGACATTGGGCTGAAATAGGGAACTTGCATCAGAATTATAATGAGATTATGTTCACAATTTATTAATAAACGCGAGTATAAGTGCTTTATTGAGCATCGTAGAGACAAACTGGATTTGAAATTTCTATATAAAATTTTAAATAATAAAATTGATTGCCCGGAAATACTCGTCCAATTTAAATTCAGTGCCGTCCAGAATTCCTCGTATTCCGATAAAGCCCTTGGTACCCCCTTTGAGAAGGACTGTTCTTGGTGCGAATTCTGCCATACCACGTTTATGTAAATTATAAAGTTATATGGATGTAGTGCGTCAGTAGACATACATGCTAATCATATCATAAATTTCGGAGCAAAGCATTAAGCGTCCTGTAAAGAAAAAAAAAGAAAAAAAAGTAAACCGTCTAGCCTTTTTCTAAAATTGAAATTACTATTGAACATAGTGTAATAATGTCTGTCCCATATTCTTCTCATTTTCTTCATTTTTGCATGTGGTGTTTCCCTCTAGGATGTGCATTTAGTTTATCAAAAAGTGTTAACTTATACTATGCTATGTAATAATGTTATATCCGCTGGTGAACCTAAAAATAAATAAATATAAAAAATAAATAAATTATTGAAAAATTTATGAAAAAATTATAACTTTTTTATATGAAATATTTTACTTTTTAACTAAGTAAAACGGAACGTAATTTCAAACATCAATCATCAACTAGGGACGTCACTTCATCAATCAGCCATTCACAGTTACGTACTAGCGTTGTAAATACGTAGTAATTAAAACAAAAACGCGAAATCTTCTTAATTCACTGTGCACCTGTTTAGGCGTATTTTTACGTAAAATACTCTCGCGCTATGAATGTCATGCTATGAACAAAATATGCAGTGACGTCAAGTCACGTGACATCGCTTTTTGACGTGAATATTTAAGCCCTAATTATTATTTTTTAAATTATTTGTGCATATTTTAACTTCGTTGGTTTTATTATGTTTATTAAACACAATGATGTTACAATACAAAAGAGGTAGAGGTAGTTTTACATTGCATAGCGACGCAGTGCAATGTATATTTGTCACACTTTGTAACGTAACTGGGATAATATTTTACTTGGATTAGTACTAAGGTAACCTATCTACCTCTTTTGTATTATAATATCATTGATTAAACGTAATAAAGTTATAAATACGTAAAGTACCCTGGTAATCATTATCTATTTTTACATTACCGTCTACATGACAAAATACTTACAGTAATGCTAGAGGTGACTAAAGCTTTAATTTTGTTACATTTTGCGGATGGGTGTAGCGTGAATGTATGTAAGTATATTTTGAGTAATATCAATTATTTTATATTTCATAAAGTGTATTTTTGTAGAGCGGGCAACACAGTATCTCCGCGGCGTGCTGAACTTGAGGCAACAGAGTTCCGCATGGGGCGATTACGTCATGAACGAGTCCGTATTCCACGTCATCCCAATTTGTTGCGGTCAGCTATGCAGGTTTGTATTTTAAATTTGAATTAATCTTCGGGAATTATGAACTACAATTTTTTAAAAATGCGTAATGAGAATGATGAGATTTGAGGAAGCGAAAGAAGTATGTAAGGACCGCGAAGCTTGGCGCTCCTCTCTTACTATCCCGTTAGGGATACAGCGTGAAGATATGTATGTACTTTTCTTTTTCTTTCTTTATGGCATGGCGCACAGTTGAGCACATTTGCCAATGTCACGTATTCATAAGTATAATCACAAGTATATTAGTTTTTCCATATCGTAAAAGTCCTCCAGTAAAGTGATAGTAGGCTTTACTGAAGTTATAAAGGACTTCTTGGCAGAGCGTGAGAACTTCAGCTACACATGTTTATTTAGACTTACTCCATTCTTTTCACTTACACAGAACTTTAAAACACAATAAACTATCACTGTTGTACCTTAAAAAAATCCCAAAAATGTAAAAAAATAGAAAATCTGAACTAAATGTCAACCTCACTTCTCTCGTTCCCGCTAAAGGTCATGTATGTAGTTATGCATTAGTGTTAGTTATTTCAAATGAACGTGTGTCAGGTGATGCGCGTGCACGCCGCGCGCAAGTCGGTGCTGGAGGTGGAGTTCGCGGGCGAGGAGGGCACGGGGCTGGGCCCCACGCTAGAGTTCTACGCGCTGGTGGCGGCCGAGCTGCAGCGCGCCGACCTGGCGCTGTGGCTGCACGACGCGCCGCACGCGCACGCCCACCACGACCACCACGACCACCACGACCACGACGCCGCGCCGCTCCACCTCGCCGCGCCGCACGGTACGCCACATTACCTTCCGCCTACCACCTACACTTTCTAAGGTTGTCATCTCTTTTCCAGAGATCACAACCTTAGAAGCAACACTTGTACCCTTTTAAAATCGCTTATCCATAATACTGCTGCATATGATGATTCTTTCTGTTGTAAAGCTGTCAGTCTATGGAATTCACTTCCTACATACAGGGTGTCCCGTAAATAATGGATCAACCTTAAGGGAAAGGTAGAACACCTAATTACCTAAAACTTATTTGACTAGTTTTAAAAAAAACCTTAGGGTTACTGAGAATTTTTTTTTCATTATTTTGACCATTTTCTTCGCCAGGCTTCAGTTTTTTTTAATGCTGTCGTTCCAAATGATAACATTTTTTAAATCTGATATTTGTAAAATATTGCTGAATAGTTTAGCTTATGTAGCTTAATAACGATTTGGTTAGCTTATCTTCATTTCTAAAAAAAGAAGACCACAAACGAAGAAATTATTTTTTTCAGACTATGATGGATAACTATGACGGATAAATTCTCCTGTAAAAAATGTACCACACTGAAGTGGCCCATTATTTTACAAAATTTGAACATTTATTAAGGTTTCTAAAATAGTATAAAACTTTCATCTAGTCCCTCTCTTTACAAAGTTATTGCTATTAATCTGATGAAGGGGCTACATCACCAAAACTTTTAATTTAAAGAAAATGGTCTAAGTGTGTGTTTATCAGATTTATTATTGTATGTTTTATAATCCTTTATCTGCGTGATAAAATTGCTATAGGACTTAAAACAAAAAAAAACTTTGGAAAGAAAAACAAAAAAATACAAAAAAAGTATTTATTATTAAAAAGTTACTTTGGACAAAAAAACATAAAATTATAAGAAAATTATTTATTACTAAAAACTTAGAATAGGTGTTGGAATTGTTTTCCCCTTGCTAAAATACACACCCTGGATCTTTTTATGAATTAAGCCCTTACACGGCGTATCAAATTTCTACGGTTAATGGACTCCACGGCAGCGCTTACACGCTGGCGCATGGTCTATTGACGCGATTGAGTGTTCGTAAACCAAATTTTTAAAGCATCCCCAAATAAAAAAAATCCAAGGGATTTAGGTCGGGAGACCTTGGCGGCTACAAAATCGGTCCTAAGCGGCCGATCCATCTGTCAGAATAGGCTGCGTTTAAGTGTCACCTTACTGTCGTTGCATAGTATGCGGGACTTCCGTCGTTTTGTAGCCACATCGTTTCTCTCACTTCTTCCGGGACATCTTGCAACAGTGTGGGCAATTCATTTTTAAAAAAATGCAAATAATAATCAGCAGTTAGAGTTGCTGGCTATTCAAATGGACCTATTATTTGGCCACAGATAGTACCAGCCCATAAATTTATCTTAAATTGGTGTTGGCTCCTGTCTTCTCTCATCAAATGGGGGTTATCTAATTGCCAACTATGTAAGTTGTGCATGTTAATATAGCCATCGCGTCTGCAGGAAGACTCGTCGGACAACAAAATTTTATTGAAAAATTGCGGATCATCTCGAATCATTCTTAACATTCTCAACTCTTAGAGCGTAGTCTCTCGGCTGTAACGTTTGAATACGTTGATAATGATATGGATGCAACCGATGTCTTTTTAATACTCTATGAACTGTTGTTTTAGGCACCAGTGCATTCTCGGTAACCCTAAGGTTTTTTTTAAAACTGGTCAAATAGGATTTAGGTAATTAGGTGTCCTACTTTTCCCTTAAGGTTGTTCCATTATTTACGGGACCCTGTATATAAGAAGTTGTCAAACACTAGCATCTTTCAAAAAGCTCTTAAAAGAACACTTTTTGTCATTTGCATAATTACTTTTTTATAATAACATGTATTATCTATATTTATGTGTGAGTTAATATTGCTAATTATGTGTGTCTAATATAATAGTTGTGTGTATTATTGGGTCCTTACATATGAAATTGGCGTTTTGTATGAGAGGAATATAAAATCAATTTTTTTTTTGTAAAATATATTTAATTAATCAAAGTATGCACCGTTGTTATCTATGCACTTTTGCCATCTCATAGGTTCATAGTTCATTGATCCCTTTACTAAAAAAACCATGGGGGCGAGAATCAATAAACTCTTTGAAGGCGGTTTGGACTGCCGCATCGGAGTTGAATTTTTTTCCATGTAATAAGTTGTCCAAATTCCGGAAAAAATGGTAATCTGTTGGAGCAAGGTCCGGGGAGTACGGTGGATGTCGCAGACATTCCAATTGTAGCTCATTTAACTTAGTGGTTGTTTGTTGTGCAGTGTGTGGTCGTGCGTTGTCGTGAAGCAGCAGTCGCCTAGAGCGATTGACCAATCTCGGTTGTTTAGCAGCTAGTTCTTCCTTCATGGTTTGCAGTTGCTGACAATAGATATCTGCCGTAATCGTTTGACCAGATTTTAGAAAGCTGTAGTGAACGACACCGGCGCTAGTCCACCAAACACTCACAAGTAACTTTTTCGGAGTCAATTTTCGTTTAGGGCAGGATTTGGCTGGGTCTCCAGGGTTCAGCCATTGCGACGAGCGCTTCCGATTATCGTACAGTATCCACTTTTCATCACAAGTAATGATTCGATTTAAAATCCCTTCATTATTGTGTCGGTTGAGCAAATCAATACAGCAGTCGACGCGTGTTTGCAAGTTCGATTCACTCAATTCATGAGGTACCCATCGTTCAAGTTTTTTACTTTCCCGGATTAATACAGTTTTGTCACTTACCCCGAAGCCTGCAGCTATCTCTGAAGTGCTTTGTGATAGATCCGCTTCCACAATAGCCTTTAATTCTTCATTTTATACTTTGGTCTCCGGCCCTCCACGGGGTTGGTTCTGAAGGTCGAAATTTCCAGAACGTAAACGTTGAAACCAAAAACGTACCGTGCTTTCTTTTGCGACACCAGCGCCGTACACATAATTAATCCTTCGAGCTGTTTCTGCAGCACTGGTGTCACGGTAGAACTCGTACTCGTAAATATACCGATATTTCATGTTTTCCATTGTGCGGTAATAACCGACGCCAAAGAAAAAATAATAAGGAAAAAAACAAACGAATGACTGTTTTCAAAACTCAAATGTACCAGCTAAATGAATTTATAAATTTGAATTTGGAATTCTTAACCAAAGAGGAGGTATTTCAGATCAAATTGGTCAGTACGACAAAACGCTAATTTCATATGTAAGGACCCAATATATTATATTTGTTATGTATCTATAACTCATATGTTTTGTTTTGTTTTGTTTATGTATGTATTATGTACTTAAAAATTTTATATTGGTTCGTATATAAATTAACTTTAAATTATACTTATTATTTTAGTTATTTCGGTGATATTTTGTTTTCTTACATTTATTTTTAAGCACATCATTTTGTGTAAATAAATTAAAAATGAAAAAATGAACTCCCGCCGCCTGCCACGTAAACTCCCGCCGTATACTGCCTGCCACACGTAGCCTACCATTTAGCGTCCGCCGACTACCACTCACCGCCTACCACTCACCGCCCGCTGCATACCTCTCACCGTCCGTTGTCTACCACTTACAGTCCGTCGACTACCATTTACCACCTACCGCCTACCACTTACCGCTTGACCGTTTGAATTATGAGCCTTAAAGTAAATGTAGTTAATGTAGTATAGTAATTTAATATAAATATATGGTAGACCACTTTATTTAATTTTATCTATTTAATTTCATTTATTTTATGTAATTGAAATTCATAATATATATATTCCTATCATATCTGTAGTTAGTAACTAATTAATACGTCTGTAGTCAGATTTATTTTCTTTTATGTGCTGTAATAGGAAATTGCTAAGTCGAAAAGTCGAAAAATCGGGTGGATTCTGTCGGAAGACAGGGTCCTAAGTTAGTAATCGCCCTTTTTACTATTAGTAATAGCACAGATTAATTAGTTTACTACCATAAAGTAATAGTAAAAAAGTCTTAGTAATGCCTGCCGAGAAAACAGCAAAATCCGCATATCAGCTTTTTCTGTATATTTATTTCACATTTATGTGACAGTCACTTTTCCTATGTATCCATAATGAACTTTATTAAATCTAAATTATGAAATAATTTCCCTTTTGTTCATTTTCAAAAGTTTATTCTTTTTTTACAGAAAAGCCACCAGGTTATTATGTGACACGTGTTGGCGGCCTTTTCCCGGCAGCACTGCCTCAAGACTCTGCTATCTGTGATAAAGTTTGCAAATATTTCTGGTTCTTAGGAGTATTTTTAGCTAAGGTGCGTATATTTGCAATTCACTGCAGAATTAAACAACTATTGTAATGTGATATAGCATCGAGGCACAACAAAATCACATCTTGACACCAATCTATAGCCCTTTGTCCATACCATTTTTTATTGAGCCTATCTGGTGGCCTAATTTTACGACCTGTGCGAGAGGGTAGCTATAAAATACTATGTTTTTCCTTCCCTTCCTGATTAACTTTGTATAAATATTTAATATTTGTGCCTTCAGGTTTTACAAGATGGACGACTTGTAGATTTACCGTTATCGGATTCTTTCCTACGTATAATGTGTGGCGAAGAGTTAACAGTGGAGCACCTGCAAGAAATTGATCCCATAAGACACAAATTCCTCGAGCAGGTGTTATCTGCAGGGGTAGAATATGAGAGATGGATATCTGAAACCAATCCAAGTGAAGAGAAGAAAGCGGAACGTGCACGCGAAATAACTGTAGATGGCGCTACATTTGAGGAGCTGTCACTTACGATGACGTACGTAGCCTCGAATGCCGACCCTGCTGTATCTATACAACCATTATGCGATGGCGGTGAACATATTGAGGTTAGTAGACACTCTTATATTGCCAATATAGATGGGTAAGTTTGTTTTATTGAAATAACCAAGGAGTTCGATGTAATTTTATTTATTTATATTTTATTTAGGAAATTTTGTATTTTTTTACCTTTATCTCCGATTTTCCGTGTACTGTCCATTCTATTAGCTTATAATATTTACTTGTATCATTTGTATATGGCCTTGATCTAAACTTAAATGCAAACATTTTTTTATAGGATAAAGAAAATGTAAGATAAAGGGGAAAAAAATAGTACAATAGACCGATAAAAACAAAATAATAACAAATTAAAATGAGAATATACATATAAAAATAATGTTTTTTTTTATGTATATTCGCATTTTAATTTTTAATTTAAATTATAATTAAGAATTAAGACAATACCCTCGAATATAATGATTTTATACGAATTAATAATATTATCTACTCATTTCATATTTATTAGAAACATTTCTAATATTCTCAAGTAAAGTCTTATTTCTAAGTCCTTAACACTCCCCGGAAAAGTTATAGTAGGTTTTATTGGAGTTAAAAAGGACTACTGGGAAGATCGCGAAAACTTGAATTGGTTCTTAATACTTGCACTTGCACTCACTTTTGTACTGTGGAACTCTCAAACACGCAAAAAATAGCAGAATTAAATAAAACGTCACTTTATTTATCCCGTGCCCGCCAAAAAGCCCCCATGTAAAGACATCTATGGCAACGCGTGTAAGAATGTATTATGTCGAGGTAATCGAGGTCGACGTAGGCTCACACCAAATAAAAAAGTAAGACGTAATGCTGCGAATAGTAAAGTGAGGCCGGGTTTTTAGATTTGTGGTACATAGTAATAGACTAGTGTTGCCATATATATTCCTAATAGCCCAGTTATTGTAAAAATAATGTTGTCATTGATGACGCTATTCGTCGACGATAACGTTATTTTTTTAACGTATTTTTATGTTTTAAATATAATATTGTTATGGCATAGATCCTTTTGTTTATCTCACAAAACAAATGTCGCGTCAGGTGTCGGCGCACAACGCGCGCGCGTACGCCGAGGCGAGTGGGCGGTGGATGGTGGCGGAGGGCGTGCGGCGGCAGGCGGGCGCGTTCCGGCGCGGGTTCGCAGCCGTGTTCCCGCCGCGGCGCCTGCGCGCCTTCTCGCCCGCCGAGCTGCGCCTGCTGCTGTGCGGCGAGCGCGGGCCCGCCTGGACGCGCGACCTGCTGCTGCAGTACACCGAGCCCAAGCTCGGCTACACGCGCGACAGGTATGTACTACACTACATACATACATATATATATACATACATACAGTATCATGTCACACCACATGCACCTTGGACCAAGAAACATATGGACGGAACTGTAAAAAGTTGCCGCTCTTACCACCGTGTGTCAAACGAATGTTCCTCTCTCTTTCTATCTCATTGATCGTAACCACGAGTAAAACAGTCAGCTATAGTAAATATGGCAACCTCGCACTGTCAGTGTAATTCTGTGTGTAAATGTTAAGTGTTTTGCTTACGAGTATTTACAAAAATAAAAATATGTCATGTTAAGGTGTGTATCCTTATATCGTGATCTTCTCTTGTCACGCACATTAGTAAAAATCTAGAAAGTCGGTCAACAAAAAAAGGACACTTTAAGGACACGCAAGGAAAACAAAATAAATTATTAGTATGTGCACAACCCGTCAACCAGTTAAATGTTTCATAATATTTAGAATTAAATTTTCAAGTCACATTACCTGGTTTTTGATATAAATGCAACTCTGGGACACATTTAGCTACAGTTTATAATTTTTCACTTATGCGAATTAGCATGCAGATACCTGTCAGTCTGTGTGGATACTGTGTGAGTCAAGGTACCATTGTCTTTCACCGTTACTTTCAATGTCAAAGTAACGGACGGTGTAATGGAAAAAGTTGGAACAGTAATAAGGAATTACTTCATTAAGACTGTGTATAATCAATATCATAATTTCAACCGGGAAGATGGATACCGCTTATCGGCATCATGGAATTCTGTCATCAGTGATTATGTCCGGAGCCGGAAAATCGAACGTAGACAGTGTGTAGATGTCGTTAGTGTGGTGTGTTGAAGTACCGACTGTGAATGAATGAATGAATAAGGGTAGTTGCCAGAAACCGCACACTACGAAGATGACGCTAATCCTCATCAGTCTGCCCGTGACCACGATCGGTGCAATCAGGTCGAAACATCAGGATAAAAAAGGGTAACCTTGAAAGTATTAAAACGATATAGGCCCAGCTTATTTAGAATTGTAGGATGTGTACTAGTCGTGAAAGTTTAAAAACATTAATTGCAAATTTTGTTTTTATGAGGACGTGATGAACGAATTAAAGATAAACGGAAGCGGTCGCGTGTGACCCCTACTGGCACTACAATATTCACCCATAGTTGTCCAAAATATTGCCGTTGAGTTCGTGCCACGGCGCTTGCGTGTTAGCGCGCACATGTACAATCCGCGTACGCTAGCTTGCTATGAAGATATTCTACTGTTATGTATGTATTGTGACTGTAGGCTATATGTATTGGCCAGAGATACAACCACTTTCTGTGCTATATTTGAGTTTAGTTATTTTCGCATGAAGTGCAATAGTGGCGATATAGTGGCATTGTTCATAAAATATTTTTTATGTGTCACAGTCCCGGTTTTCTACGTCTGGTGGATGTTCTGGTGGAGATGTCATGGAGGGAACGAAAGGCGTTTCTACAGTTTGCTACGGGCTGCAGTAGTCTGCCGCCCGGCGGACTCGCCAACCTACACCCTAGACTTACTGTAGTGAGAAAGGTAACTAGACCGACGTGGTAGGTCTTATTACGCTGTGATTACGTGATCTGATATACTTATGACGATGATTATATTTATTCAAAATTATACAACTATGTATTCCATTCGATTATTTCTCGAAAGTGAGTGTTTTGCATGGAGCATGGAGCACTTAACCTAGAGTCGAAATATCTGATCATCCTAATCGCCACTGCTCAGTTTTTTAACACTAATAAATATCAACTCTCGCCCGCATTAAAACTACGTAACCGTGTGTACATCGTTGTATATTTCGACAGATATTTAAATACTTATATAATGGCTTACTGTTCGTGGTGTGGCAAAATCAGCAAAAAATCAAACTATAAAACAAACACAATCTCATTTCATCAGTAAGTAACAGTAATTATACAATTTCGAAGTTTACATTCATTTTAGCACAGGTCAATTTAAACTGGACTATCAATTGATGTGCTCGATGACTTGTATCTATACGTCTCTTTTTCACCTTGGTGCAAACTCTATTCGTTATCTTAGTCTATTCATACGCACGTGTATACAGGTTTTGTTTGATTTGGGGCTTATCAATCGGCGCGCAGTAACTGTAGCAGTGTTAAGACGTAAATTGTTTTCAAATAAAGTAAATGACATTTCCACTCTATAGGTTAAGTGCTCCATGTTTGAGAGTAATTAATTATTCCAGCATATTACAAGGTATTTTCATGGTTTTTATACCTAAAAATGAAAAAGAAACCCTTATAGGTTAGTTCATGCGTTTGTCCGTTTGTAAATTTTCTCAAAAATAATGTGAAATATAACATCGAATTTTGGCATTCTAGTGATACATCTTGTTAACCCACGTATTGTCCACTAGTTAACTTTTTGAAATATTAATAAAAGAATCAAAAAAGGAGCAAATTGGGCGCGCGAACTCGACGCACTAACGAGCCGGCCTATGCAATGTATTAAATTACAGTGATACCCCGACTTACGCTATCTCGTCTGACGCGAATAAATACTCGTAGTTACGCGATTTAAATCTTCCCATTCGATTGTTTGAGGCTACGCAACTCTTACCACATCATGTTTGGATGTGTTTTATTACGCGCAGTCGACACACGGATACAAATTATTTTGTTCGTCGTATCCAGGAGATGTGATAGATTCTATTATGTCATCCAATCTGAAGTAAAGCTCTTTTTTTGCATTAAATAAAAAAACATAATATTTATCTGTAACCCGTCAGACTACGTTAGATTTATTGAATGGGTTCTACATGAAAATAACTTCGGTTTACGTTTTTATAATATATAATAAGATAGTTTATTTTGCTTCTAAATTATTGCTTTCTGTAGTCCTAGGTCCTAATTAAATATAATCTGTATGTATTTATACGATACAAATTTGTACCCTGACTTACACAAATTTGACTTATGCGGTTATCGTTCGAACCCACGAAACACGTAAATTAGGGATATTACTCTATATTTATGTAAATAATACGACTAATGCTGGCAGTACGAACGTCGAATTGAACGACTGTATAACTTAAAATAATTGCAGGTGGACGCTGGCGACGGGTCGTATCCTTCAGTAAACACATGCGTGCATTATCTAAAACTACCTGAGTACTCCTGTAAAGAAGTGCTCCGAGAGCGGTTGCTGGCTGCTACAAACGAGCGGGGTTTCCATCTTAATTAGTATGGATTGTTAACAGACATAAATAATAACAATGATATTAACGTAAATTGAATTCCTCGTTTACTGTTTGCGGACCATACATGCCTCTACGCCAAAACTAATAGCTTACATAATTTTAATATGGTATAATTTAATATGTATTACTTTTTCTCCTGTAATATTTAAACCCATTATGGCAGTTAGCAAACATGTAAAAGCGAATTAACATGTAAATATCTTAATTTCTGCATGTTTTAATCACACTGAATAAAAATCATTTTCTTTTTGCAGAATCTTTAAAAATAATGAGTATTGTAATAGGTTTTAAGAATAGTCTGTTCATTTGAAAAAGTATGTTTTTTGCGATCTCAATTAAGTGCTACTTTATAAAGAATTGGAATTTTAGACTTTCACGGTGTTTTGTAAAATTGAGAGTTTTTAGTGATATTCGACTTTAAATGTCTGTTATTATATAAATACATAGTTTATTGATTGAAATGATGATATTTTTGTTATTTTTAAAGTAGGTGATTATTTGAAATATTATGTATTTTTGGAAACGGTTGTGTGAAATTGACGAGCGATTTGTAATTCTTCGATAATAATAATTATATTCGTTTTCACTATTATGAAACGATAACTTTTACATGTATATAGAATATGTATTATTTTTCACCTTGCTAAAGTTAAGTAATTCGTCTAATTTGTTTTTGGTATCCTGAAACAAGTATTTACAGTCATGATTTATTATTATTTCTTTTAACATAAATTTCGGATTTTTAAAATACATATATATTTACAGGACGAACATTTATTCAGCTGCCATATTTAATTTGACAATAATAATTGTAAAAAAATATACCAATATCTATATAAATATACAAATATCTATTTTGTGATAAATTATTAAATATTTGTAAAATCATGGTTACGATAATTGAACCCAATTATTGTGTATTGTATGCACGTCATAGTCAAGCTAAATACTTACATTATTATCAATTTCTTTTGTTTTATTACTGTGCTTATCATACGTTATTAAATATACTGCTGAATAAATCTTCATCTCGTATAACTGCATTATATTTCCTTACAGTTAGACAAAACTTAACTGCTCATTGCGTGAGCTATTGCTATATGTTCCTTTTAGTTAAATATGGTTTATCAACTAAAAGTTGGTATTTGTGATCTATAAATTACTGTATGAATTAAATATATTTAGTTTACTTAATTAGATAATGTTTACCTATATTAGCATCGTGTAGTGCTCCAATCATATTTGTTGAGGATTGTATCAATAAATTTAAGAAAAATTAAAAAGTTTTTCTTTCACCCTAAACGATATGCGAGTAATAAGTAAATGGTAAATAGTATTAAACGGGGAAAATAAATAGAGTTTAAAAATTAAAATTTACATTGTGTATGTCGCTATGTCTTTTATGTCACGAAAAAAGGAATCAAACATTCTAGATTACATATTAAAATGATAATATATTAAATTGGTATCAGCAAAAATGATTTAAAAAGTGTTATACATAACAAAATCTTGTTTTATATTGTTGTATCATTAAATTATAAGGTGTAAATAAATCTGACCTTGATTTGATGATTTGCGTCTTTCGTATGATAAATTCTCCTATATTATCTGTGAACAGCGCCATATAAGTTTGTCTCATTATTCAAGTTAATCCAGAATACAATTATATTAAGTATGAAAATGAAAATAGAAATAAGGTGACCATAATGTTTGTGTATATTTTGCAACAAAGAAAAAAAATGTTCCATTTAAATGTAATTTTTCTTTAGTTTGTAACATTGATTTTTGTCAAATGTTTTTTATCAATATGATCTTGTTCTGTTGAGACACCGGGTCCCAGCGGCGCTGCGCAACGCACCGCCGGTATCGCCAAACGTTGCAACCTTGGGTGCTTTACACAATATTCATACAATACTAAACTAACGGTCTATCAGTATAAAAACTGTTAGTTACAAGCACAGTCATCAGTTCACTGTTTACTTGGTATCGGTTCAGTGCAAATATGAGGGCCCTGCTTGTATGCTGCGTCGCTTTGACGGCGCTGACGTATGTCAGTTGTCGAGGGGTGTCCCGGGAAAAGCGTGATGCTGATTTAGATGTAGCAGCCAGTCATCACGGTGGCAAATGGGACAAGGGGGGTGGTAAGGAACATCACGAACATCACCATGATGATCACGGAGAGAAGGGCCACAAAGGATACAAAGGTCATCACCATCATGAGCACGGAAAGAAGGGTCATCACCACCATGAAGGGCATAAAGGACATCATGACGAGCATGGTGGCCATAAGAAGCACCATCATCATGATGATGGCCATCATCATGAACACCATCACGGAGAAAAGGGACACAAAGGTCACGGCCATCACGAGGAAGGCCATTATCATAAAGGTCACTCAACCAAGGGACATCATGGTGTACACAAGCACGATGAGTTCAAAAAGGAGAAACACTTCCATGACCATCATCATGACGGCGGACATCACGAACACCACGGTGGACACCATGAGGAGCATGGCCATAAAAAGGGAGGTGGTTTCCACAAGGGACACAAACATGGTGGTCATCACCATCATGACCATGGCAAAAAGGGCCATCACGAGAAGGGAGGTCACCACCATGACCATAAGGGTCACCATGATGAAGGTGGTCATCATGAGCATCACCACCATCATCATGATCATGGCAAGAAGGGTGGCCACGAAGACCACAAACACTGGGGACACAAGAAGGGCCACAAATAAATATACCAAAGACTATAGTTCATGTGAATGCCAGTTAATTAAACCTATAATTATTAGGTCTATAATTTAGCTTACGCTGTGTTGTTAAGTTTTTGTTTTGTCGACTGTGATGTTTTGATTTTAATAAAAAAATCCAATTTATTTAATGTTACGCTTTATCTATTCGGACGAACATTCATTTATTTCATCCCTTTTTGCATTAATTACTAGAGATTGTGGAATATAAATGTTCCACTTGGTAGGAGTTTAACAAAACATATCAATTTCACGTTTTGTTTCGACAACAAAGTTACATAAAATTGTTGGCGGTCGAGCTGTTGGCAATGGCTCCCGGTCAAGATAAGTAACTCTGAGTTGAGAAAGTAGAGCAGTGCCCGAGACTGACCTACATTTTTGTGGGCAATAGATTAGTCGTGGCTGCAATCGACCGTTTCCTATAGAGAACACTTGAAGTTGGACAAAAATTGATAATGTTTCTTAATCGTTACAGTTCACCAATAAAATTGGAGGTAGTGACTTGAGTAAAACTGAAGTTTTCGTTTGAAACGGTTTATATTTCGAGGTATTAATAGTAAGATGTCTAGTATTAATCGTTCGTATCACGAAGTGTATACTTTTACGGCTACGCACTGGTTAAATAATCTGTAAGTTTTAGAAATAGATTAGTATACATTTAAAAAAATATATCTTTAATGTTTTATAAGTGAGAATTAGTACACGATTTGAATGTCACCGTGTTTTCATATTTGATTAATAGCTACCCGCCGTGCTTCGCCTGAGTAGATACAATTTGTTTTTTTCAGTTGTATACTGAATATTATTACATGACAGCGCATTGGCGGTAACTTTTTTCCAACTTGATTTCCTAAGACTATTAATGCTCAACTACTATAAGTGATAGTGCAATCTTTAGTACACATAAGTTTTCCTCGAGAAATCATAACAGAGAGAGATCATGACGATGGAAACTGTATCCAAATCTGTTTAGTGGTTCTCGAGATTATCCAATCCAGTTAAAATTATAGAGGCAGATAGACAACCAAAAGATCGCCGAGGACTTCTTTTGAAGTTATTATTATAAGAAAATTATATTATTTATCCAAATAAAGCATATTAAGAGGTGGGAAATGAGAGGTAGGTAGGTATCTTTGAACGTGAAATCTACCAATGTTTCGGTAATAACCTGGATTGAGAAGAATTCCCGGTCTATATCTTTTTTCACTTAGTAAGATTGCTTGATCACTTTATCATAGAAGCAAATACAGTTGCTTAGAAGCATTAATTTGATTTTTATTATTTAAATTAAGGAATAGATAACTAGAAATCTAGCAGTTACCACATTTGTTAACTGTCTAAATGCGTGCGGCACGTATCACGGAGTGAAGCTTACCAGGTAGCAGCCTTTTTCTCGATATTCACGCTATATGGTCCGCTTATCATTCGTCTACCGAACTGAAAAAGACCAGAGGACTGGTGCTGGCTACCTGTTATTATATAGTAACTAGGACAATTTAGTATCCTTTTTTTATCAATAAATTCAAATAGGAGTTCCTACTAAAAGTAGTGAGTGTGTGATTTTGTTATGCTTTGATGTTCTCTCAATGTTCTCTACACTACGAATGGGAAATGGCGCGACGTGACGTGCAAGTCAAGATTTCCTCACTGTGAGTTGTAGTTTTCTTTTTATTTAAAAAAAGAACCACATATATTTGATCTTTTTTTCTTTTGTATAATTTTCTTTCGATGTAAGTACATGGTATTTTTAATGTTCATGATTTTTTCAAATTTAATTGAGTGCTACTTTTGGAGACGGCGACAGCACTTTACAAATACTATCTTCATCTATTTTGAAAATTGAATAAAGATAATCAAGATCTTTTTTGAAAAAGTGGCAAATAAAAAGTAACAACGGACCGTGTTATAGTTTCTAACTTCTATTTTAGCCTCCAAAGTTAACCATCGCAGAAGTAAATACAGAACTTTTAAAGTTCTCGTTTGTCTTGTGTCAGCATTTCACCGTTCCATATTTCAGCTGTTTAAATCAATTAGTCTCTGAGAAAAACGCGTAATAAGCGTAATAAACAAACATACGGACATCAGAATGGTTCCGTGCGTTCCAATTTTGCACGGAAGACCTGTATAAATTATGTAATATAATCCTTGAAATTATTATAGATATATTGTCGCCTACAGATATATGAACATGAAAATGTATAAAAAACACCAAAGAAAAACTATACAATTTTAATAGATTGCGAATCAAAGTAATAGATAAATACATATACGTGTCGGACAAATAGTAGCATTTAAACATTGGCAAGAAACAAATAAGTATAATAATAAAAATGAGTTGAAACAGATACTGGGCTTTAAAAAACATTATGAAAAATAAAGTCCTCCCAACAATTTAAAAACAAAAACTCCTACAACATATGCAGTTTTTATTTTCTTTATTATCCATGTAAAGAAAATAAAAACGACAGAAAAAATATAGAAAGGAATGTATCAGGAATAAGATTAAAAGATAAAGTTTCAAAAAAGAAATGAGACAAAAAACAAACTTTAGAGACGTAATAAGAGTAGCTAACTAGGAAAATGGAATTGGGCGGGACATATGTACAATGTATATCAAGGATAGAAAAGAAAAGTGGAAAAAAATACAGCATGGTACCCAGGAGTCTTCAAAAGAAAAAGAGGTAGACCGCCTGAAAGGTAGAAAGACTAATTGGTTGATCATTTGGGAGTGCTGTGCTATAGATTATCAGAAAACAGAAAAGAATGGAAAAAGAAGGGGGAGGTCTTTGCTCAACACAGCAGCATAATTTGTAACATATTTTTTAAAATATGTATGTAAAATATAAATATATTTTATGATTAGGCTTGAATAAATAAATAAAATAAATAAATATAGTCGCCCACTAGTGTATTTTAGTTGGTAATTATTTACCTACCCGTTAAAACAATTTTTATATGGAGATACTAGATACAGATAGATTTTTATACCTACATTTTATAATCTACATAAAGCTGTCGAAAAAAAATACGTTGCTTTTATTTTATTAATCCTTAGTTTTTTATTAGATTAACAAAATGAGGAAAATATCTTTTTAATGTTATACTACGTATATCTGCAATTCCATTTGCCAATTTCTATTTAATTAACTAAGAACAAACAGGACGTAATTATATCGAAAATTCCGTTGTCCTTTTCCTGTTTTATCAGCGTTTGTTTTCTAGAACAATTGTTTGAATTGCGAAGCTGTAAAATAAAAATAATACCTGCTAAATTTTTACTCATGTTCTTTTAATGACTCTTTTTAATAGTGTTTAAAATGAAGACTAGCAAACTTGAGGCAAACTTATAATCCAAATATAAATAAATAAATACTCCATAGTATGGAGTGTACCTTAACCTAAGCATGCTTGTACTATAGTATGATATCATATGAGGAACTAGGATAGCATTCAGTAACATCTAAATTTCAAGAAAACTTAGAGAAGTTTGTTTAGAACTCTTGATTTCGAAGGAAGATTGGCAGATCCACTAGCCACCGCGAATGGTTCAATCGAAGTTGAAATAAAATAAATGTGTTTTCATTTCGAAAATAAGATTAACGTGTCTTATGTTGCTATGGCGCTCCGTCCTCTCTGACTACCCCGTTGGGGATACAGCGTGAAGATATGTTATGTTATGTTGCTATATAGCCATCTAGAAATAAATAAATGGAACGAAATACCTGCATAGAATAAGGATTAGATGTAGGTGTTTCTAGTTTCTTCAGTCTTAATAGTCGACTAGACTGTAACTAGACTTCGCTTTATTTGTTCATGTTTTGTACCAATATTGGAAAATCTAAAATGTTAACGGAGTCACGTTTCTTCTGTTCGTTATGCACAGAAACATGTTATTTGTTATCTTCGTGGATAAGTACCTATAGGTACATATTTAATAACCTTTTTTTATCAGCTGATTTATTTAACTAAACTAATATTATCTAGGTATAAAGAGGTAAAGTTTGTAAGTTTGGTTGTAGGAGGTAATTTCCGAAACTGCTTATCCGATTTCAAAAATTCTTTCACCTATATTTAGAATATAACGTTAGAGCGAAAGTGAGTGGTAAAAGAGGCCAAGGAAGACCAAGGCTGACTTATGAGGATCAAATAGCTAGTGTTAGCCGACGGAAATGTCAAAAGCACTCGCATACCTAGGTGAAAATGTGTGAGGAGAATGATGAGATTTGAGAAAGCGAAAGAAGTATGTATGGATTGCGACGCTTGGCGCTCCGTCCTCTCTGACTACCTCGTTGGGTATACGGCGTGAAGATATGTAGGTATGTATGTATATTTAGAATATGGAACTTCGGGGTGAACACAGGCTGTATATTATCCTGTTAAATTTCACGCGGTCAAAGTCGCGGGGAACAGTTAGTATTTCATAATTTAAGAACCTCTTAAATTTACTTTTGAAAATGTATAATAAATATACGGCTATTAATTTCATAACAAGCTGTGAGATCCTGTTTAATAAAAAACTAAGTATTAAACTACTCAATAATGTACAATTTGGAACGCCTATTTTACAAAATAAAAAAATGAAGTTTGTTAGTGGGTGGAAAGTAGACTACCTGAATACAATAGAAACACGTATGTTATGCTTCGAATAAGATAGTGAGGCCGGGCTACGATATTAGTTGCTTACGTAGATCAGCGTAGCATATTAAATTCCAGGTATTATACGAATAACGTTATGATTGATGTTTTACTGATAACGTTATTTTATTAATCTATTTTATAATTTTTTAAATATAATACGACGTTGCGTATTGTACAATGAGTTAGAGTAGAGTTTTATAATAGTAATTGGAATTTGCCTGCGATTTACTTACATAGTTGCACCTTGGAAAAATTTGCCCATTACCCTGTAAAACAATCAAGGGCCGGCGCTGTTAGTAACTGTCAAATTAAATTGTATAGGTATTGGTATCGTATTTAATAAGTTATCTTTATACTTGAGTTTCGATTAGTAAAGGATAGTTATATTGTACTTTTCAGTTTTTTTTATAATACAGTTCCTGAAGAACGAGAAATTCGAAGTTATACTGATTAAAAAAGCATGTACGACAGAATGAATCATTTTGTCGACGATGGAAAAGTCATCTGAGAATGATTCCGCTGTATATATTTGGGAAAAATATTTTAATCGACTTAACTATAAAATGTTATAAAAATTATTATTGACTGAGTTTCTTGGCGGTTCTTGAAGGTCATTTTCGAGCAACTGTACACATTGGAAGCGTTGTTTTCTAGAATACCAACTTATACAATGTTTATTACTAAATAACAAACAATGTAAATCAACTTATACAGTGCAATCGTATTAAAGTATGACGAGGCGTGACAATTGAGTCATTTTAATGGTTGGCGTGGACTACAGTTGTATTTATCGCACTGAATTTTTTATCGCATAAGAAAAAAAATTCGGTTAAATTCGGACTATAAAATTATTGTTTCAGTACAAATTAATAGGGAACGATTTCGTGTTAAAAGGACCGGTTGGAGCAAATACAAAATAAATAAATAAAAAAGCACGTACATATAAGAAATAAACATAAAGTAAATATACATACTACATATATAAAAAGATAAGGTAAGAATTGTTTTATTTAGTTATTTTATACCTAAGAATATTAATTTTAAATAATACTAATATTATTATTATTAATACTCTTTGACTGGCCCGTTTGGCGCGGTGGCTAAGTTTTCCAAACAAGGGTACCGGATTCGATCTCGGTCAGGTCAATTTAAGAAACGAGATTTTCTAAGTTGGCTTGAAGTCTGGGTGTTACTGCGAGATCCTCCAGCTCGTTGTGAGTTATCTATGGTACAAACCCAGTGCTTAGTTTTGGGGTCACACAATTTGTGTAATTGTCGGGAGTTAACATTGAAGTTATACTTCCTTTGTCGCGTTTGGAAATACAGATCAGTGTATTTTTTATAAGTATTATTAATGTAATACATAATTTACTATTTCTTATTTCATTCATTTCAAACGGCCAGTTTTATTATTTTATATGTGGCCAGTTTTAGCTTAAAGACGTCAAAGAAGTATAACTTCTTACGTGCGTACATGAGTATCAAAACAAGAATTTGTATTTTTATGCTTTCAAATACGTACTAATTTTCAAAAAATTGTTTGTAGATGAGATTATTGTTCCGTATTATTAACATATTATCAATTTTTGAGTGGAATATAAAAACATTTTGTATTGTTCTCTCACTGTAAAAAGTAAGTATCCTATTTAATAAATTATTTATTTATACATGCAATGACCAAATTTGGAGGAATTCCCACTGTTTGGGCACGTTATGGCTAGTCAAGAAAACGGCGTTCCAGTTTGTGTCAGCTCTTAGTTAACAACTTTCAGCAACCATTTTAGTGGGGGACAACTCTGACGACAAATTAAAGATTTATTATGATATGATATGTAACATTGTGTTTCAATGTTATTTTCAGTTATTGGTAATAGATAATACGCATTATTTGTTGTGGTATTGTATAATATTATATAACATACGTACGATACGTCATGTATTTGTTGTACCTATATGTTATATGTACCTATTATACTGTGGTTATTGAATTTTTGATTATAATAATCAGTACCTATTTCCATTATGAACGTGATAAGAAGTTATGGACGTGTAGTAGATACTCTTCTCTTGAATTAATTTAAATGAATAAGATGAAATCGCATAAATTGTATCATGATCACATTACGGGTGATGTTAGTTTTTACTGTGCATAATGGAAATAGGAACTGGCTGCAATTATTTTTCATTAGAAAAATATGTTCTATATATAATTTATATTTTATCATCGAATTTTACTTTTTTTTAGTTTACTTTAAGTACTTTTAATAGTTTAGTGACGCCCAAAACTCAGTCTGTAAATATGCAAGACTGGGATTCCATTCAGAATTGTCACGGTAAAAATAAAAGTTTCCTAAATTATATGTATGTTCATAAAAGCAACTTTTACTTCCGCAATGACGTTTCCGAGTAATTTTTACTTTCATGAAGGCATTTTTGAACGTACCTATTCCTATATCAAGACTGATTTGGAACATCACTATTTGCAGTTATTAATATGGTTGATCTACATAATAATTTATTTAATTAGACCTAAGTTACAGTAACAACCTAGTTTAAATTGTATGTTAAAAAAGTTTTTATATTTGTGCTCATATTTTTGACAATATAGTGCTGCTGTATATATGCATATATGCATTATATAGTGTAATATACATTTATACTTGCTTTGTTTTAATATTACCCTAAATAAATTCCTTTCTAATTAGCTTATGCCTCCATAGCTTCCATCCCAAAACTCCCGTATCTCGTAATCTCGAGTTCCCAGCTTTTTTTTTCTATTTTTGGGATCGAGTTATAAACAAGTATAGAAAGTTTCGATGCGTTCGTAACTTATTTTTATTATTTTATAACAAATTAAACAAATAGATTGTCGCATGAAAACCTTTCTTAGCCAGTTTTGTTTCTCCACGGCTATTGCTGGTACTGCACTAGCAAATCAGCTCTAATGAATAGGTACTTATTGAAAAGAAGTTATTTACTAAAAATTATTTGCTTTTTAAATTACCCGCACTTGTTAGCGTGTTCTTTGAGATCATACACTAGGCATAGGAGTTTGTATTTATATAAAGCATACATATAGCGCTAAAGTGCAAGCCTCGCACTGTGAAGATTTCATCGTCATCGTCAAAAGCCTTGTAGTAGTCCACCGTTACACATAGGCAGAGGTTTAAACTCTCAATTCATCTTTGATAAATACGAGTTTACGGTAGTAAACTAATTAATCTGTGATACGAGTGTAACTATCCGATTGCCACTATAGCTTGCTATTTCTTTGAATTTATATTAAATTGGTTGATTCTGGTGGATCACCCCGTTTTAGATTTGGTTTTTCAGAGAAACTTGAATGTAGCCCATTTCATACAGAGCAGAGCAACTTATCGGCCTTATTAACTGTCGGTGTCCACGTTTTGGCTTCGTATGTCAGTATATAGGAATACAGATAGGAAAAATTTTCTTGATCATTCGTTACAAGTTGACAACGAGGAAACCTAAGGTACACACATCAAAAAAGTCTAACCAACATCTGCAAATTCGAACTATTTAACATTTTTTTGTATCAGCATTTTTTTTATTCATTAAATAATGACTTTATTTTTAGTAAATAAAAGGCAGTATTTTTGTCAAAAACAACTTACTTTATTTCATGTATGTCTACACTGTACAAACTGAACCAATTTAAACAAATTGAATAATTGAAAAATATATAATTAAAAAAATGTAAATTGCAATTATTAATTCTTCCATAAATGAATATCAATAGATGTATTCCTCTGCTATGACTATGTGTGACTAATCCTCGGCTGTTTAAAACTTGTCAACAACGATTTTTCATGGAATTAATACGATTCCATGAAAATACAATAATCTGCTCTTGCTGTCGCAAGACGTTCCTGTGGAATTTTAGCAATTCCTGCAACTGTGGTGTTGTCGTCACCCTGTCCAAATCTTTTATAATACATCTTTTTATTATGCCCCATACATGTTCGATGGGATTAAGGTTTGGTGACCGTGCGGGCCACGGGAATAACCGGACGTTTTTCCTTGCCAGCCACTTTTGAGTCCTCCTAGCTGTATAGGAGCGAGCATTGTCATACGTCAGTATAAAAGAGTCAAGGCTCTTTGCGAACAAATGAACATAAAGCCTTAGAACTTAGCTATTTATAAAAACGAGCTTAGTGCGTCTATTTTTCATTATTCCTGCCCAAACCATCACAGTCAAGCCGCTGTAAGTGTGCAGATTCGGACGCACCTCAGTCGTTCCGCATTTCCAGCATGACGATAGAATCTTAGTCGTGTCATGTCAGGACAAAATCCGAAACGAGATTTAGCGGAAAGTAAAATTTCTTTCCATTGATCTAGGTCCATGCTATGTATTCCCTACACCACTCGTTTCGACGTGTACGATTTCCGTGGCGGATAGGTGGGCATTTAATTAGGTGTGTGCACATAGGCCATACTCGTGCAGCCTATTCCGCGCAGTGTGAGGACTAACAACCTCACCACTCGAGGTCCGTAGCGTTGAACTTATCTCTGGAATGATTAGCATAGGTTAGTTTTATGAAACAATCTTGTCGAAGAGTTGTATTCGTTCCACGGTCTGAATGCTGCTCGGCAGTCAGCAGGTCGACTAAGCCACTAAAAAGATCTTAACATCACACTACTAAATAAAGGCTTATTTTAACAATTCCACATAATGCACAACAGCGTAGACACTTGGCACGCAAAATTACGCCAATTTTACAGCAAAATAACTATCAGAAACAATTTGCGAATAATTAAAATAAACACCCAACTGCTCCCCATACAATCCCGCTAAAAACTCCAGGAAAACTCACTTTAAATTCAGAGAAAGAAATTTCTTTTAATTTAAGAAAAATAGACGATCGTACCATCTTCTTTTTTTAAAACAGCCAGCAGCTAGTACATTTTTTAGAACAATAAGGTTATATACGAAAAAAGAAAAATATAACTTTATTTAATGTTGTAGTACTTTTCGTTAGACATGCCTAATAGTATTTTGCTTAGACTTTTTTGAAATGTGTAGTTTGTCAAACGCTGTTCATTGTTTAAGTTAGCAGATTCCTCGTGTCGGCTTCTCTCTCTAAGTTATATTCAATCTAGCATTAAGTTTGTCCGAGATAAATATATATGTCAGTATACTCTTCCAAAACTTCAAGTGGTATGTATATCTCTGACAACAACTATTGGTCCTTATTCAGCTATCTATACATGACTACATCATCAAATAATAATTGTTAAAATATACTGCTACACTGTTACATTACATTATTTTCAATCGTCGAAAAATAATGTAGCTACGCATAGATAAAAAGACCTTAAATTATGTACATGTACATAATTCCGCGGTCTCGAAAGTCTCGAATTTGCCAGGAATTTCGAAACTGCCAAGTCTCAAAAAGTTGGTCCCGGGTCTTGAAATATTATCGAGACCGGAAAGCCTAGTTAAGATTAATAAAAATAAAGGGAATAATTTCTGCTTGATTTCATTAATTTAGGCAGTCTCGAATTAAATATGAGTATCATATTCACCGAAACTGTTTAATTAATGTAATTCTAAGATAACACGAGTTACCTATAATATTCAATCATACCTAGATACACAATTAAAATATAGATATTCAAAAGCATAGTTGTAAATAATTTAATACGATTTCTTTTACTCTCAAAAATCAAGGTGTTGGAGGAAATCAACCTTCAATAACTGAAAACTGTCCTCGTTTAGCGTTTATGAAATGTTTTTAGACGAACTTAAATGATTAGAAAAAACGCCGATGAGTTGAGATCAAATAATATTAATAAATATTTAAAAAGATTTGTACTTTTTAAAGAGTTTAAAAATGTTACGAATTTGATGTTACAATTAAAATTTATTCATTTATGTATTTACCAAGGCATGTATCTATGCATTAATGCACTGATTTCATTTATCGTTAAAATATGATGAATTAAACTATTTAACTGGTAATAATATGGCCGAATATATACTAATTGCTTCTGTTTCACACGTAGACATAGTAAAATATCGAAACAATTTATTAACCTTTGGTTCATCGAAGGTTAAAATAATAACTATTATAAAATTCATTTCGTTTCGTTACCAGAATTAGTATGAAGCGTTCGTAATTAAAAATGTCATAAGAAGTCTTACGTTATTGTTAAATAAAGTTATTGGTGTCGCCTCAAGGTCATGTTGGATTATTTCCATGATGATTTCATTTAGTTTTTAGTAAAATAATTTTGAATTTATTGTATATAATCGTGCAAAGTAATTTCAAATAATTCATTACGTTACTTCAAATAGCTAATAAAAATACGTAACAATGGAATTTGATTTAATTTTTTGGGTCCATATCATTGAACTCAACAGTTTGAACCTTGAATATATCTTGCAACATATTTTTCAATAACGAGTTTCAAATAGCTTCTTTTATTACTTGAGATTAAAATTTGTGGACTAAGTTTTGATTTGGGGTTGTGTTGATCGGCGAGCGCTTGCCGCAACAGCGTTGTGGCTGTCTCGCGACGCGTCGATTAACACAGCTTACACAACTCTTTATATAAAACTGCTGCGCCATCAATGATGTCGACAATTTTAGGAGTACACGGTACAAGATAACAAGAGTAAGTCATTGACAGAGCCCAATATGAGGGTGACCTTAGTATTAGGTTTGCTGGTGATACTGGCGATTACGCATGCGCGTCGATTGCCTCCAGCTAAATCTGATCATTTAAAGGATAAAGAAAAAAGTGATCAGGAACCAGCTGCGAGTGGGCACAAAAAAGATGAACATCACAATCATGACTTTAAAAGGGGAGGAGGTAAGGAACATCATGCTCATCACGAACACGACCATGGCGAAGAAGGTCATAAAGGTTATAAAGGTCATCATCATCATGAGGAAGGTAAAAAGGGCCATCATGATGAGGAACATCATAAAGGTGAATACGATGATCATGGTGCCCATAAGAAGGAGCATCATCATCACGATGGTCATTACGACGAACATCACAAAGGTGAAAAGGGTGAAAAGGGCCATAAGTACGAAGAAAAAGGACATTATAACAAGGGGCACTCTACCAAAGGACATCATGAGGTACACAAACTCGACGAGTTCAAGAAAGATAAACACTTCTTTGACGAGGAAGGTGATTCTGGCCACGAAGAAAAGCATGGAGGGTTCCATGAAGAACATGGACACAAGAAAGGCGGACATTTCAAGAAAGGTCACCATCATGGCGGGCATCATGAACACGAACATGGTGAGAAAGGTCATCATGAGAAAGGTGGACATCACCATGAGCATAAAGGACACAAAGAAGCTGCTGGTCATGATGAGCATCACCATCATCATCACGACCACGCTAAGAAAGGCGGCCACGATCACCACAAACAATGGGGGTACAAGAAAGGCCATTGAAGATTTACCTGATTGTTATGTCTCTTCGGTATTTAATTTTTGGACAGGCAAAGTTATTAATGGACTCGATGTTGTGTACGCCGTGTTTACGTGTCTTCTAATGAATTGTAAACTATTTATTTTTGTGAAACATATCGTCACTCTGAGGAAGACCTTATGCAGTAGGATATATCAAAAATTAAATTATTCTTACTATTTTTAAGTAATTTAAAGTCATAAATAAATAAGTTTTGTATTATAAGCAGTGTTATTTTACTATATACATATATATACATACATATCTTCACCCTGTATCGCTAACGCTAACGGGGTAGTAAGAACGCATGAGCGCCAAGCGTCGCGATTCTTACATACTTCTTTTGCATCCTCAAATCTCATCAATCTCACACGTTTTCGCCTAGGTATGCGAGTACTTTTGACATTTTCATCAGTTAACGCTCGGGCTATTTGATTTTCATAAGTCAGGCTACCATTCACTTTCGCTCCGTAGATTTTCATGTCAGTCTTTCATCACTTATTCATTCTATGTGCCCGAACCATTTAATCATTCCTTTTTATTATACTATAGGTAATATAAATTATTAATAATGGAATACAACAGAATTGTGTCTGTTGTGTACAATCATATAATTTTTAGGCTTCTCAAACAAAATATAAAAATTACAGAATAGGCTCGTATTAGAAATTAGCTCGTATAAGAATAACTTTCTTTGCTTACAGATTATATGTAAGTAACGAGGTCTATATTATTAATATATCTGTGTTGGTTAAATTAAATTATTCAAATCTAATGGGATTATTTTCAAACCAATTTATAATAAACTAGTCATCCACATCGGCTTCGCTCGGGTTGAATACGGAATATATAGCCTACGTCCATCTGGAATAATGTACCTTTCAAATGGTGCAAGAATTTTTCAAATGGGTGCAGTGCAGTGGTTCCGAAGATTATCTTCCACATATTATTATAAACAAAACTTCAAAATTCGCTCTCTTTCCTCATAATATTAGTAAGAACCAATTTCATTAATAGATAAAAAATAAAAAATATAATATTATTATATTCTTTCTTCTTTAAATATTTTCTTTACATTAATTTTCTTTCAAAACCTCTTTTCACCGAAAAATAAACATTTTTCTTATACAGGTTATAACAGACTTTTATTTTTGCGATCATTCTTGATCTACTGTGATCGCCACTATGTTGCACTTACAACGTCTAGTCCCATTGCAGTGAAGATCTCTGGAGTGAAAGTAATGATAGCTTTCTAAGCGGCAACTTTGAAGAAGTCTATTATTTAAGATAATGTTTAGTTTTAAGTTTGTAAATATTACCGTTAGGATATATATATATATATATATATATATATATATATAAATAAAAAAAGTATATATATACTTTTTTTATATGAAGAGAAGGTAAACGAGCAAGCGGGTCACCTGATGGAGAGTGACTACCGCCGCCTATGGACACCCGCAACGTCCGGAGAATCATGGGTGCGTTACCGGCCTTCAAGTAAATTGGGAAAGGAGGAAAGGAGGGGGAGAGGGTGATGGGCCACCGGCACTCCCACTCACCGAACGAAACACAACGGCAACAAATGCTGTTATTTCACGCCGACATTCCGTGAGAAGGTGGTATTTCACCGAGCTAGCCGGTCCAATTAGTGCTGCAATGCGGCATGGCTCTACCACTCACGTACGTATATACTTTTTTGTTATAAATGAAGATTTACATAATTATTTAATTTTTTTATTTTTTTAATTTTTATTTATTCAGAAGAACAACAGCGATTACAGACAAAAATAGACTTACACTAAGTACATTCAGATGGCCAATTACAGTTCTCCACATATGTATACAATGTGCCACTTATATAAATCAAATCAGTACCCATAAATTATAGTAACATTTATACAAATTCTTATTTATGCATACATGTACTGAACAAAGAAAAATGCATACCTACGTGAATATTTATACTAATACTAAATATGTGTATGTTATATTATACATAAAAACATAATACAAATATAATACGCATATATATGTACCTATATTAACAGGCATATCATGACTAATCACGAAAACCACTGGCAACACGGCAACGTTGAAGAATTGTATCCGTTACACCTTTCCTATAACTCGCCTTTGAAAGATGGAAAATATCTACATGCTGGAAGAGCTTGTTGTACATATTTAGAATACGATTATACCAAATTAGTTTAATTATTTAATTAGATGTATAGGTAGATGAATTATATATCAAACACTTGCGTAATATTGTATTTTTTAACCCCCGACTCAAAAAGAGGGGTGTTATAATTTAACGTGGGTATATATCTGTGGCATCATAGCTCCTAAACGGATGAACCGCTTTTGATTAATTTTTTTTATCTTTAAAAGCTGGCACATAGTCGTAAACCCGTGTTTACATTGAGTTAAATTTTTTAAATTGCAATAAAGTGAACGGTGCTCTGTCCGCATTAGTAGGCAGTGTGAATATATCTAACTCAGCGAAAATGACCATAAACAATGCGGTGATGGTTCCAACTTTCTTGTACGGTAGTGAGGCCTGGATATGCCCGAAATCGAGTGACGTAAGATAAATGCTGTAGAAATGCGATCTCTTAGAAATATGTGCGGTGTCACTTTTGCGGACAAAATAAGCAATGAAGAGATATGCAGTAGAATAGGGTTGCACAACAGTGTTATTGTAAAAATGAAAAAAGAAATGCTTAGATGATTCGGGCACATAGGAAGAATGAGTGATGAAAGACTGACGAAGAAAATCTACAGAGCGATAGCGAGTGGTAAAAGAAGTAAAAAAGACAAAGGTTGACTTATGAAGATCAAATAGTCAGAGCGTTGGCCGACGGAAATATCAAAAGCACACATATTTAGGCACAAATGTGTGAGGAGAATGATGAGATTTGAGGAAGCGAAAGAAGTAAGTGTATAAGGACCGCGACGCTTGGCGCTCCGTCCTCTCTGACTACCCCGTTAGGGAATACAGTGTGACGATATACCTATGTAAACTTTTCATCGGAAATCATTAATTATTCCTCCATCACAGCCTTATAACTAGGGATCGGATAACCGGGTGTATATTTATCTACTAGGTATGAGTACCTATGAAGAAGCTGCTTCAAAAATAATTTGTTTGAATAGTGAAATCCCGGGATTTCACAACTAATAGGACCAAAAGAAACTACGTTTTTTGTCGCAATTTATAAAATCTAATTTAACGCTCACAATTTACGGATCGAGTCTCTCATTTCTGTCTTTTCAGTGACAAACAACCTGATACAAAACTTAGGTATTAATTTTACAATTTTAGGTATATAAATAAATAAATACGCTAGACAATACACACCAATCGTCTGGTTTCAAACTAGGGCATTCCCTGTGCAATGAGAACCAGACGACGATTACTGGGGACTTTCCCATTACACCCAGACCCGAGACAACCTAGAAAAGTTCGTTTCTTAAATTGATCCGACCGGGAATCCGCTTGGAAGCAACACCTAAACCATTGCGCTATCGAGGTCGTATGCATCGTATTCCGTAGTTGGCCAAGCAGTTTTCAGCGATAAACAATCCGAAATTTATGCAAAGCTTAGGTATTAATTTTGTGATTTTAGATACCTATAAGCATCGTATTTGGTAGTTGGAATGGATACAGCCGACATAAAAGTGAAGGCAAAAGGATAACTTACGAAGAACTAGGTGATAGCTGCCGGCATCTTACAACTAAGTAAGTATAGTTAGGTAATTATTTCCAGGTCGCGGATCTTAGTACTTTATTGAGTTCACCTCTTTGAACAATAAAAAATATTGTAGGTACAAATCTATCCTGTAATTTTGATATCTAAACTACAATTCATAAAATATCCTGGAAGTACAGAATCGGAAAGACTTAATTTCTAGAAACTTCGATTTAAGATGGAGGAACGTAAATTTTCACTCAACTAATGAGGTAATGAATGTTTCTCGATACAAATCAAATAATTACAAATACCCAAACGGGTATATTATAACATCTACACATATATTCATAATAAAGTTAATTTTTGGTCATTTTGTTTTATTTATTTCTATTACATAATATATAGCTTAATTCCATCTGCAATAATGTGCCTTTCAAATGGTGAAAGAATTTTTCAAACAGGCGCAGTTCTAAGGATTACCCTACGCATTTGAACTAGGTAACTTACAAAATTCGCTCTTTATAATGTTAGTACAGATATAATTTAAACATATTAAATACTCGTTATTGTACTAAAATTGCCTATATTTAAAAACAAACGCGACCGCTGACTTAATAGTTAACTGCACTTGCGAAATTTTGTATAAAATTTGCTTTTTATCAGAATTTCACAATAACCAAAATAATTTTTGAACCGCTGAAAATTGCAGATTACACAAGTAGGTTAGTCGATAGGTTTTGAGGTGCCCTATCATTCTGCTTGGTTCGATCTACTCCCCTTGTTACAGCTTGTGTTCTATTATAGCCAGTGATCGGATAATCGGGCGCTAATATACCTAAACTTCATTTTTATGCCTACGAAAGAATAATATGGACATGTCTTTTAGAATTCCGGATCCCGGAATCATTTGAAATTCCTGATTGCTAAAAATGTTACCTGCGTACAAAATAGTTAGAACTCGTTGGGAAAACGATATATTTTCTTTGAATAATGCTTACATACCCTCTCGTACTTTCAAGACGGCTGTTCCTTGTTAAACTCTCATTGTAATTTTATTCAGATTTATTTTGAATAAAATAAAGATACTAAATCAAAATAACCATTGCTATAATTTCATTAAGTTACTTATAGTTGTTTTTACAAAATTGTTTAATCCCGGGAATCCTGGATTACTTATTAATTCAGGAAGGAATATCCATATTATTCTTTCAAGAAAAGAAAATTAGGTATATAAGCGCCCGATTATCCGATCACTGATTATAGCTATCGCTATCTGCGAACTCTTAGTAGTTCCTAATGAAATACGAAGTAAATAAACAGAAAAAAATCTTAAGTACAAAAAAACAGTGTTAATTGTGTGTAAATATTACTAAAAGTATTTTATTTTTAATAACGGATGCTATTAACCATAGGTACTAATCGTAAGTACTATTTTGTTAATGCGTTTTAAAAAAATAATAAAAATAATGAGATCAGTTAAAGATCCGACTCGATGGCGTGCACTGGGAGAGAGAGAAAGAGAGTAGATCAGCGGTGGATTACTTTACGGGCTGATGAAAATGAAGATGAATAAAAATAAGAAAATTAAATAAAATTAATTTTTGGGTTAGAGAACGTAACAAGAACAGTAACAAGAGTACGAGTACACGTAACAAGAGAGGCGGATGTGCATATACAACTGGAGACTTCGGACTAAAATGGGAAGGAAATATAGAAATTTCGGAAGATTTATTTACATTAAAAATAAACCGTAGACATGCAAAAAGGTACATCCACACTCTTGCACGAGTTATTCGACGAAGTGCTCGACCGAGCGTTG
Organism: Zeuzera pyrina; assembly: GCA_907165235.1. Lineage (NCBI taxonomy): Eukaryota > Metazoa > Arthropoda > Insecta > Lepidoptera > Cossidae > Zeuzera > Zeuzera pyrina. The sequence goes on along the minus strand of OU015625.1, from coordinate 15,703,605 downwards.
CCGAGGTGCTGACGAGCGCGTGACATGCCTGGACTTCGCAGATGGAGATTGATAAAATTACTACGGTAACTTAACTATTATAATTACATTCGCAAACATCACCGTGAACGTATACGTAAACTTTAGAAAAAGAAAAGGTTTTTGAAAAAAAAAACCTTAGCATTTCTAAGGTTTTTTTTTTCAAAAACGGTGTATATACATAATGTATATCTGTAGTTTGGTTAATGCGGAGGCGTGCATCATTTATTTTCCTTTTGCCCTTATGATGTACGTGTTATGAGTCCCATTACATATAGCCGGCTCCCCATAATAACACTCCAAAAAAGTAACAGTTTTTTTATTTGAGCGGTGTTTCCTCTAAATGTAGATTAAATAAAACCATTTGTCTTCATGATCTACGTTTTTTTTTGTTTATTGGAAGAGAAAAAACTCCGCACGAGCACCCAACCGCTCCTCACGCCTCACGAGAGAACGTGAGGACCGTCCGGGTAGTGTCGAGCTCGAACCGACTAAAATGATCCTCCACTTGCCACTTGACCCTACAGACCGTCGTAGTGAACCGAACGCGTTGGGGGGAGCAGTGGAAGGCGCTCTTCCCGGAGAGGTCGACAAATCTTGAGGGCCCCTCCGTCCGGGAAGTACTCCGGACGGAAGGGGGGGGGGGGGGGGGCGGGGGTCGGTCCCAAAGTGGTTATACCCGGCCGGCGATCTATCGGCTGCTGAAGGCCCGAAATGGTGAGTGCCTATCGTGTAATGATCTACGTGTTTTGAGTCCCATTATGTGTAGCCGGCTCCCCATGATAACACTCCAAAAAATTAACAGTTTATTCATTTCAGCTATCATTCTCCTAAACATAGATTAAATAAAACTAAGAAATCATTCATAGGATTTTTTAATAAAATATCTCATATACCACAGCTAAGTATAGGAAAATATAAATTATATTATATAAAACGTGTTTAATTAGCGAAAGCTTATTAAAAACTAGATCAAACATCAATGACAGAGATGTTTAGAATTAAATACTTTCTGGACAGGTCTCACAACTGATGATCTGATAACAAAATTCTAGCAGTTATGTATAATATATTCGTTTTTTTAATTGTTATTGATATACCTAATATTTAATGTATTTATTTATTGTTATCCTCACATTATGTTTGAAGAAAAAAACATAAGAAAGGAAATAAATAAATAGAAAATATATTTTGTATGTATTTATAAGTTCATTATTATGGTATTATTTATATGAATATGTATGAAAACAAAATGTAACTATGACTCTATATTGTACGTTTCTTAACCTCGTTACATACTGTCTAACGATTTGTGGGGTTGACTGGAAGATATCTCTTGCAGAGATAAGCTCGAATTTGTACAATTTTTTTATAATATTTAGTGTCTAAAATTAATTAAATGAATTGAATGAATTGAACTAAGAAAGTGTAAATAAATGTTACGGAACAGGTATCTATTAATTACTGAACTAAAATATTAACTTAACTTTTAAGTACCTACATTCCATAACCAATACCAAAAGAATAGTGACACTTGTTTGACTCTGAAATCATAACATTAAGAACATATATTAAGTAATAAATATTATTTGAAGCATTATTGGGAGGTACATAACTTAATAAAAATTCTGTAAACAAACCATTGGTTTGTGATATGTATTTACCTAACCAATAACTACGTTTTTTTTCGTTTTTATTGTACTTTTTATTAGCTCAGTCTTCAGTCTACTTCTCAATCATATAAGAATTTTTACATTAGAATTGAGAAAAAACAAATACAAAAGACCAAACAAAGTAAGTTATTAAAGCGCGTATGTACTAACGAACTTCTTTTGTTTTTGATTAACTATTGGCGATGCCGCCGGCCGACGCAAGTCCATAACGTAGTGTGACTCCCCCCACGCTTCGCCACCTCTATCGCGCTCTCATGCATTCTATTTTGGGCGAAGCCGAAGGTTTTGCCGAAGATGAGAGCGAGGTTGGCGCTCTCAGTGTCTCAATGTACTACTCTTTCAAGAAAGTACCGGGAAAAGATCAATAATACACGAAATGTTAGTTATTCATCTAAATTTATTTTATCACCTTCAAAGTATGCTCCTTCAGAAACGATATACAGTTGCAGACGTTGATGGCCTACCAGAGCGAGGCAAATCTTCCATCACATCTCGACCGCTTTTGAACGCTTTGTACCACTCATAAGCACGTGTTTTTGATAAAGTCGATTCACTGTAAGCCTTCTGTAACATTTTCAGTGACTCCGAACATGAAATTCCATTGGCGATGTAAAATTAAGACAAACTTTTTCTTCGATGTTTTTGTCCATTACGAAATTCGCAGTATACACTGATGATATAACTAATGATGATGAATGAATGATATAACTAAAAACAGCACTGTATTTAATCTAAATAACAGATGTAACTCAAACTCCGCGCCAAAATGGAAAACAGTTGTGCCAATCTAACAACAACAAAAAAAACAAAAAATTGAATTTGGAACCATAAACAAATCACCTATTTCCGATACTTTCTTGACTGAATGTGTATGAGTAATCTATGGTTGGCGTACCCGCAATCGCCATTAGCTTCCTTGACTTGTTCACCAAATACCGACACGGAGCGGAGCGGCAGCTAGGCAAGAGAGAGGACACAAGTGCACGAAACGCACCGATCAGTCTCTCGTGTTTCTGGCGACTAGTATCCACTCGGCGAGAGTGTGGAGCTGCAGAATTTTAAAATGTTCGTATAGTTAAAAAAATTTGAGATTTTGTTGGTTCATTTTAGTAAATAATATCGATAAATTATCATGTATGCGTACGCGGTGAGACAAATTACACAATGTAGAATAGGAAAATATAACAAGTAAGCCCTAAGCTTTTATATCTTCTAGATGAGTGTATGTAGGTAGTAAAATAATATGTTGGTCGTGGGTTCGTGAGGATGATTTTGCTGTTCCTAGCGAGTATTTCTCTGCTGCTGAAGGAAACGGAAGGCAGTCGTAAAAGAAAGAAGAGAAGAAGAAGGTGGGGTAAAAACCAAACTAGGCTCTGATTTGAAGCCGATTTTCAATCTGGTATCCTGAGTCGGGAAACTAAACTATTTACAGCATAACTGGTCATTTTAGACACATTTCAAATATTAGGATTGGATAGTAGAATAGGTACTACAAATTAATTACTGCTTAGAGCTAGAAACTAAACTTAGAAAAATAAGCTAGTTCAGTTTAATTTTTACCATTCTAGTTAGAACGTAAAAATTCGTTTGACACCTATCAGCTAGCTGATGAACAACCGTAGCCAGAGAAACCTAAACACTATGGTAGTTCTATCGCATACGCACAAGAAAAAGACTAACTTATCGGAATGCAACGCAGAAAAAAGTGACTAAGCGACATTATTTTCTATCCTTTAGGGCGTGCTGGTGTTTGCAAGATCAACACAGTACTGTGCTAAACAATTTAATTTAATTTATTATGCAGTATATGTGATACGTTCCACCGTTGAACGCCGTTGTATTGTTAACCACATTGATAATTTTGACAGTGTTAGTTAAGGAAAGCCTATTTTTTACATGGTAAAAATTAGCTAGTTTTTAGATAGCAATACTAATACGCGACCTATAGTATAGCTAACTTACATAGAAATATATGAATCTTATGTGGCCACGGTACTACGGACTGGATAATACTCCCTCTACCGTGAATAATAGTCAACCAAAAGGTCAATCGCTGCGCATGCACTCGAGGGAAAGAACGAGCGACGTCGAGCACTCTTCAAGACGCTCATAGATGTCGCTAGTTACAGAAATTAGAGGTAGACAAACCATGATTAATCGATTGCATTGCTACAACGCATTATTATTTTCGAGACATATTTATACGAGTTGAAAATGATAGACACTTAGATACATAGTAGAGACTGATAGATTAATTAGTTAATAGCATAAAACTTGGTTTTAAACGTTTTAACTTGAATAATAACGACATAGCTTCGGTCTTATGAAAACATGTTCCCTTTTTAAAATTTAAAGGAAATCTGATTTTGATGTTGATGAAACATAAGTGTGTACTATCTATAATATATTCAATAAAATATTAGTACTATTAATAATATAGTATTAGAAAAGAAAGAGACTTTGCAGGAAGATATCAACACGCGCTACTATTGTACAAACTTAAACTTATATTTAAGTTTCATAATCTCATCAAATAACAAGAATCATGTAATCTAAGAAAACCACAAAGCCAACATTAAAGAAACAAAGTATGAAAATATTTCAATGATTACAGGGAAATTATGATGTGTTTTTTATATGTTATATTTACAAAACAAAGAGATTTTTGAAATGACGATGAAATATCTAACTCATGCGTGGAGACCCACGTCTGTGAGACCACAGACTACAGAAATAGTTCTGTATCCTGAGGCGTGGGTTCAACTAGATTTGAAATTGTAACTCACGGTTCTACGACAGATTATTTATACTTACTAGCGTAAAGTTCCTACATTCATGTTTGTGCAAATTCATGTAGCGTGGCGCGCCTCAGTTGCCCATAAGGTAGTCACATATTTGTCTGACCCCTACGACCTATAGGTAAACGCCACAGTCACGAATTTCACTATTCTTTGCATAAAATCCAATATAATCGCAGACTTGTCTGCCCCGTTACCCTTCCCTGCTCTTACCTTTTTCGTAAAGTTACTAAGGCTGATCTTTGATTTTATATTTTTTGTTACTTACTTTACAACATTTCATTGACATGTATTGCGATATCTTTCGGATTGATACGACATGAATACAATGTGTTTACGATGCAAATAATGCAACCGGCAAGTGTGCGATTACTAGTCTTATCCCTAATTTGGATTCGGCTAGACTTGAATTCCGATACATACATACATTCAATATATCTTCACGCTGTGTCCTCAACGGGGTAGTCAGAGAGAACGGAGCGCCAAGCGTCGCGGTCCTTACATACTTCTTTCGCTTCCTTAAATCTCATCATTCTTCTCACAAATTTTTGCCTAGGAATGCGAGTTATTTTGACATCCGTCGGCTAACACTAGCTATTTGATCTTCATAAGTCAGCCTTGGTCTTCCTTGGCTTCTTTTACCACTCACTTTCGCTCTGTAGATTTTCTTCGTCAGTCTTTCATCACTCATTCTTTCTGAGTGCCCGAACCATCTAACCATTCCTTTCTTCATTTTTACAATAACACTGTCTTGCAACTCTGTCATTCACGGGTCATTTATGGCTAATTACAAGCACTTGCTGAAGCTTAGATGCCTCCTATTTGAATTAGTATGCTAACTTCACAGGAAGATTTTTCGATTCCATGGGTAACTTACTGTGAATTTACGGCTAATTACGGAATATCTTATATTCTTGCCCGTTAATTTCGTAATGCGAACTTTAGAGAAGCAATTACCTCTGGGGCGGTGGTTCTCGACCTTTTTTTTGACGAGGGACCACTGAGCTTTTTTGATTTCAAATTCGACAATTTAAAAATAAACTTCAATAGTAATTTTTAGTAATGAAAAACGTATACATTTAATATTTTCAGTAAGTAAGAATGTTTTTAACTAGTTAATTGACGTTAAACTTAGAAGAATATTTGAGCACAGATTTATTCTTCTAAAGCGGAAGTCGCGGCTACATCGGCTGCTTAAATGCTGCGTAAATGTTGGAGAAACTTTGCTTCGCAGATGTTAATTTAGTTCTTGCGGACCCCTGGTGGTCTACAGATCACCGGTTGAGAACTACTGTTCTGGGGGGTGCTCCTTTACCTAAAACGAGATGTATGATTAAGTATGAAGCGATTAAAATTAAAATTGAAAATGTAGAGAATACTTGACACCAAAAGCTAATAAGTACGTGTACCACTATAAAGCGATAAATTATTACATATCGTTATTTTGTTTGCTCTCGGGAAGATTTATATTTATTAAATTGCTAAATTACTATGAAAATTTGTAATTGTGCGTCGGGGTAAAAGTACTCATATAAATACGAGTATAACAATAATACCAATAACATAAAAAAAAATCCTAGAGGTCCTCGATTCAGTTGTTAATTTGCTAACTCCACTTTTAAAGTATGAGTCTTGACTTCCGGAGGGCAGATCAAACAATGAAACATATATTTATTTATTGCTCTATCCAGAAACCTACCAGCTTATTATCTCATCTCAGTAGGGATTTTTAAAATGTTTATTTTAACATTTATTTAACCTTTTTTCAGTTAGATAAAAGAAAACTAGTACCTAATAATTTATCCTGAGGGACATCAGACCTTCAGCTGCCAATAGAGATCCAACTCGTAGTTTAAAGGAGCGATTCCCTCCTATAAAAGATTCAGAGCTGTATATTCTGAGAATGGCTGGATCGATTGCTTCGACTGGACCACCTAAGATAATTCTCGAAAATTGTAGCTTTCAAAAAAAAAAAAGGTAAAATATTCATAAATTGAAATTCATCCGTTTGAAAACGATTTGAACGCTACGATGCCATAGACAGATAGCAGCGTAACTAGTGATAGTTAATCTGTGATATTAGTGCTCTTGAAAACCAATTTCATATCATAAAAGATGGATCTCATTATCCGCTTTACCACTTCTACGCATTTTACATTTGCCTTTAAGATTTTCTAGTGTTATTTTTATTACTCTTATTATATTAAAATGATATTTGAATTAAGGATAGAGACGGTAAGAAAAACGCAGTGTTATAAATTTACGGCATAATACCATAAATATGTCGCATTTCTATAAAATGAGTAATTCAACTTTTATTGTTCACATCATCGAAATCGTGTCTGGTGTTATTATAAAAGATTTCTCCTCATTATCGGCTCCACCACTCCTTCTACATATGGTACAAACCTAAGTTTTTCTCTAATATCTACTTCAGAACCTCAGAAAAAAAATAGACCAACAGAACCGAAAAATAAAGCATTCGTAATTCAGTGAATTCACTTACTTATTTGTCCGTCGTTACATTATTCTAACAATGGCGATCACATGCTTCGCATGCAGAGATTTACTGTTAATAGATATTGCGTTGATATGGCCACTATATGGTCATAATAGTCTTTCTCGATTTGACGACCTGTTTGTCAAATCAATCTTTGCAGTGTAAAATACTCCATTCTACCATCACGCCCAAAAGCTCTATCTCGCATATATATTTACAAAAATTTTTATAATCATTTTTCACTTGTAAAGCTCAAAATAATTAAAAAATTAAAAAGTATTAACGAACTAAAATTTATTTGGTTCATATGTCTGTCAAATGCAACAGCTTAACAATCTTAAAATATTGAGCATACCGATAGAGACGAAATATATGTATTCGCATTCCTTCCTATTATAGGCTTACGCCATATACTTTCAGTCTAACAATTCGCGATGCGTGAAAGGCACAGACAACCTAAAGGCGTCTATTAGTGGTAAATCTGTGTTCGCTTGGTTTTCGTGCAATTCGTGTATGTATTATTTACGCTGAAAATGTCGAATTCTGACTTGGAACCATACAAAATTAGAATAACAGAAACAAATAAAACCAATGGAGTAACAAATCACACAACATGTCCTTTTCAATTATTATTTTAAAAGTAAAACTGAACTTAAATTATAGACAAGATTTTGTTTAGTGTCGTCATATTCCAATTTTTTTTAGCCAGTTTTACATTATGCTTGATGTAGTACCTATACATAATTATGTATTAACGCTAGGTATTTCGGCCCTTTGAGGACTAAATACACAGATGTACAGAAGAGGAATTACAGCCCTTTTCTGTGCGCACCATGCGAGACGGAGACAATACAGTTAGGGTGTGCCCTGAAAGCGACAGACACATGTTTGTCCACAGAATGTGAGAGGTGGGATTGAACGATTGAAGAGAAGATGAATGAATTGATTGATATTGTGGAAGAGAAAAGATTGGACGTTTGAAAGATTAGATAAAAGGGCAGTGAACTTGTCGTCTTGCCCAGTGGGGTGCTTTGTGATAACACACGTGATACCTCAAGAAGACAGGGGATGCCAAGGGGTAGGCGTTTTACTGTTCTCTAGTCTGTTTAATTGTGCGACTGAATATAGGTGTGTAAATCCCAGACTGCTTTGGGTGAGTCTCAAGATGGGGTTGACGAGAATTTTTATTTTAGCGGTGCATGCCCCAGTGTTCTCTGTCTGTTTGGGTGAACTAGAGCAGTTTTGAGAGAATGTTACGGAAGTTTTAGTGACGGCAGAAGAGAATGAAATAATTATTGTGCGTGGAGATATTATTGGATGGGTCGGCACAACTTTAACAGGATTCGAGTCTGTTCTAGGCAAAAATGGAAACAAGAGACTGAATTATAGTATATGCGGAAAGAAAGAGCGAGAGAAGTATGATTGATCCCTGGTGGATAGCCGGCTCAAGAAGTAGGTTATGGATATGAAAGCACACTGAGGAGCCGTCTGGGAACGGAACACTTTCTGGCGATAACTAGAATAAGGGGTCTGTTGGCAGCATGGCGATGTCGCGTAGCGTCTAAGCCTGCAGCGGTCTGCTGCATCAAGAGCTGGAAACTACAAGATGCGACCATCCGGATTGAATATGAAAGAATAGTATCCTGTAAGATTGACGATAGGCTGAAAATAATGTGCAAGGAGCATGTTGGCAGAAACTTAGGTACAGTATGATAGAGGCTACAAAAGAAGTGCGTAGAACGAATAAGATTGGGAACGGTAAAAAGCGTGATGTGTAGTGGAATGATGAGGTGAAGGAGTCTCTGTACAACAAGAAGAAAGCATGGCGAGCTTTTCTACTAAAATTAACTATGGTATGAAAGATTGACGAAAGAGGTATAAGGTGCAGAAAGCGAAAAATGTAGATTGTAAAACGAAAGCAACATGTCGAACAACTTTAAGGAAATTCCAGATTATTTTGGGAAGAAGTACGTAAGTACCGAAGTGGTTCGACACCTAGCAGAATGAATAATGTGCGTTTGATATTAGCAACATCTGCTAATCGGTAAAAGAAATGATTTGCAGCGATGGAGCGATTATTACAGAGAACTGTATGGGAGAGAAAACTCTGTCTCTGAGACTGAGAGCGATCCTAATAAATTGTCACACTCGGGTCAGACTGGAGGGAGTCGTAATGACTTCCTCTAAACGAAAGGGATTGAGAAAGCGATAAGAAGTCCGAAATGTGGAAAGGCTGTGGGAAATGATGAGGTAACTGCTGATATGATCAAATGTGGTGGTAGACCCTAGGGTCTAAGATACATTTTGTAAACAGTGCAATCTTTGCTGGTAGAAGGGAGAGGTACCAGAGGACTGGCGCACCGCAGTAATAGTACCACTCTATGAAAGGAAAAGTTCTTATCTGAACTGTGCATGCTACAGAGCCATCAGCATAGTCAGCTTAGCAAGTTAAGTCTATACGATGATACCGACCGAACGCATGAAAGCTATGTCTGCAAGCTATTTGTGAGAGGCACAAGGTTATTTTAGAGACAGTAGAGATTGTATTGATCAGATTTTCTCGCTCCGCATTATCGTGAGCAGATTTCTGGCCATGGGTCAGAAATTTTTCTGCGGTTTTGTGGATTTAGAGAAAACATTTGATAGAATAGTGCGAAAGAAATTGTGTAACCTTTTGTGTGAATATGGCATATGGTGCCCCTAACTGCAGGCTGCGCGGTCATTATATCGGGGCCACAGAGCCTGCGTAAGGATAGATGATGACGTCGCCCTGGGTCGAAGACTGTTTAGGCGTTAGACAGGGCTGCGTGATGTCTGCTTGGCTACTCGTGCTGTGTTTGTACAGTTGCCAATACATTGAAAGGTGGTGTGGGCGTTATGATCATATTGTGACATCGGAGTCACATCGGATCATATAGAAATGGAAGCCAATAACGACACTATTATGACGACTCAATTATCGAAGACGTGATTAGTAAAATGAATGACTTAATTCATAAATATTTCGCTTTCTATCTTTAATCCATCGTTTCTTTGCTCTTTTTTTTTCTTTGTAGCTAACGCTAACGGCACAGTTACTACTGCTACTGCTATTTTATTTTTAACTATTACGTGTACGATTCGCACGAGGAAATACGACTGAGTATAGAGTTACAGCGTAAATTGGACTATATTGTACAATACGATAATGTATACAATATGTGTGGTACAGGTCAATTATTTGTCAATACTATTGAAAAGTTTATTTCAACACTATTATTGTTATGTGTGCAGTTAGCTTAACAGATTAAATAAGAACTGCTTTGTTATTAAAATGTCACTAGTGGATGTAAAACACTTAAGTTTCAAGAATTAATTTGAACAAGGCGATTCTACATTACCAAAGATATATTACATTCATAGAGAAATATGTCATAGTATGGTCAACCCATTTGCTATTTTTACTTGCCCCTTCTGTATTAGGCTTTTGATGAGTTTTATTTCTTTTTGCAATCTAAGAAATGTGCGCTGAACAACTAGTTTTTATGTGGGTTTGTAAGTAAATATTGTGTTCGTTTGACGTGCTGGTTTCAACGAAGTTATATCTTTCCGTATGGAAAATTTCATTTCACACAGCTTACGAAGTTTCAGCTTGCCAACAGTAAACACGTAAATATTACAGTTTTTTCGGCTACCCACAGACGAAATAAATTGAAATTAATAGTCCTAATGAACCTTGTCATAATATGTAAATTACCAACATCTTAAAATAAAATGATTTTATAGCGAATTGTCAGTTCTAGATACAAACTATCAAAAGGTACCAAGGAGTTAAGCACAAAAAACATATTTTTATGAAGAAAATTCTCAAAGCGGATTTTAAGATTTTGAATTTTGGGACACATATTCCAGTACATAAATTACTGTACCTATAAGTTTTGTAGGAATCTTTTTGGAAGAAGTTTTGTAATGAGTAGTACTCGTGTGATGAACGTGTTAATTGTTTTCTTGGAAGTGCTATACATTGCTTCCTTTTTAAAAGAAAATTGAGGAGGAGTAGGGAGGAAGGAAATAAGTAGTTAACGTCCTGGTAAAGGAGGCAAGTTGCGAAAATCAATACTTTGGTTTTAAAACATTTTTGAAAAATACATTGAAATACATTTTGGATTCGACCGCTAATTATAAAACGACACAGTTTTAAAAAAAAAGGCACTTCCAATAAGCTTTCAAAATTCAAAACTTCGTTCGTTAAAATTTAACATTTTTTAAAACATTATCTAAAATTATATTTTTGTTAGGAATAAAACATATTATTGTTTCTATTGTCCCTCGATACCAAGAGATAGCGCTAGTTGCCCCGTCAGCGCCGGTTTATGTTATTTCTTATTGGTATGATATTGTGTTGATAATTTAGTGACTGAATTGAAGTTGTTATGGAGAAGTTTAAAAAGGGTCGGTCGTTTTGTGATAAGGTTTTGAAATATTGGTTGTAAATCTCAATTATCTTTCTTGGTTTGAAGCTAAAAGAAATTCTGCCGTGTCGTGTTTACATGTTATGTTCCCTTCGCCGACTGGAATTGGTATTTAAATGCTTTGCATTATACTGCTACTTTACGAGTATAGCTCTTGAAGTGGTAGGAAAAGAGGTTATAAAGGTGATAAGTGGATCTATCTTCCGTTTTGTAGCTTTACCTCCTCCACCTCCGACCTCCATCACCCTGATGACTAACGGACATTAAAGGTATACAGCCCCTTTTATTTGTATAACATTGTTTATTAGTACCACGTACCACGTATCGCGGTCGATGTCGGAGTAGTTCCCGGCACGTTTTTTTTTTTTTGTTTATCGGAAGGGAAGAAACTCCGCACGAGCACCCAACCGCCTCTGACGCCTCACGAAAGAACGTCGGGCGCGACCGGGTAGTGCCGGGCTCGAACCGGCTAAAACTACCCTCCACCGCCACTTGACCCTACAGGCCGTCGTAGCGAGCCGGACGCGTAGCGGGGAAGCCCGGAGGGCGCTCCCCCAAGTCCAGGCACGTTTGTTACCCTGCAGAAATTGTAAAGAGCCCAGCACGCGCAGTGGTCTTGCCTGGAGCTGTACCGCACAATTTTAATTTATGAAGTTTTCATGTAATTTTTACGTTGATCAGTGTAAAATAATCATAACATAGACAACAGTTTTTTTATATTTATTGAAATATCGATTATTAGATTATCAACGTTAGAGCAGATCCTAATCTAGCGCTTTGCGAGTACGTATACGAACTCGCGAAGAAAAATTTGTAACCATTTACTTTAATTTTTTTAATCATTTAATTTTTATTTATGAAAATAATTAAATAATTAAAATAATTTTATAGATACGTTGTACTAAATTACATTTTTCTGTACCTTTATCAATTATTGGTTCTAATTGCTACCAGAATCTATTAAACGTTATGTGATGTAGGTAGTTATTACATTTATTTATTTATTTACAATTATAATATAAGGTCTTAGATTAAAAAAATTGAAGGTACATAAAAATTTTAATGTCACATTGAGTCGTGTCTTTTAATGTAATAGTGAAGTAATAAATTGTAGTGGCATTGTCTTTTGTGTGTTATGGAGGGTTTACATGACGTTCCTCTTTAGGAACATAATAATTGTGCTATGATACTTTTTTTTGCATCTTATTTATTTTTTGACAAGTGAAAGATATGTTGGTCGGTCTATGTCCGAGAACCTCTTATTACACTTTCATACATAGATCGGTACATAGACCAACTGTGCATAGACTAACTGTACATGCCTAGTTCTTTTTCGTCGAGTACATAAGTGCAGCATATTTGGGAGGAATTCGGGGCAGTCAAGTTTACCGGAGCATACGTCGTGGAAAAGCAGCATCTCTCTAAGATTACGTCGAGCGCAGTGTTATCAATTTATGTCTATTGCAAGATACCCTGTAGTCGACGTGGAACATACGGGTATGATGATTTTAACATTCAACAAATTTGATTTGTACTCACTCTACTGCATGTTCGTAAACAACGTAATGAGGGCTCCATACGGTGCAACAGTATTCAAGTACACTTCGAACGTACGCAAAATACAAGGTTTTAATGCAAGAAATATCTGTAAAATGTTTAGATTCACGATAAATAAATCCTAGATTTTTAATATCTCATTCCATATACGATACCCCAATGTTTTTTAGCAAATGAAAGCAAAGAAGAGGCAATCGACAACGCGCTGAAGACAACCACCGCAAGAATTTTTTTTAGGTTAAAGCCCCATGTTCATTATTCTGTTTATATCTTAGCACCAAATTCAGAAAGTATTCAAAATTCAAAATTTCTACTAAGTATACTAATAAATAAAAAGAGAGCAGAGATTGTTGGCTTTCTCACTCGCACCATCTTCTCGTAGCTCGTCGCCTATAACGCCTAAGCTGGTATCCAGGTGCCTCCGTACATTGGTGACAGCAGTACTCTATACAAAGGCCGGACTTGTGATGTATATAGAAGTAGCTTTTGTTCTGAGGTGAAGTACTACTTCGTCCTATTCAGCACACCGGGCTTCTTGGACGTCAGCTTGACCCTGTCTTCTAGGTGGTTGCGGAACTAAACGTCGCCTGAGAAGTCGACACCAAGAATCTCGATGCTTCGAGAGTTGTAGAGCGATGTGCCTTGGAATCGTAGATTTACTGCTAATGTAGTTTTTTAGCAGTAACGCGCAAACATGTGTAGTGGTGGGGATAAATTGAACTAAGTTCAGTTGTCTCCAAACAAAGATTCCAACTTGATTAATCCCGATTTTAGATACAAATTTTCCTTGCCTCTCTGCTGCTCGGTGAGTTTGGTCAACTTTCTCTCTCAACTCTTGTGCTATCGAAGGAAGTATCTAAATAATACATGCGGTATTTTAGCCAATATATTTTTGGCCCTTTTTCGCCGCATTCTTTCTGATTTGGTGCTAATTTCGTAATTTTCGTAACTTCGTTACAATAAGTTTACTTGCATTTTCGTGCTGTAAACAATCGTTTTTGTAAAAGTATTCGTAGACAATCATATTTCAGTTCATATTTTACGCAATATAATCGTATTGCTACTTAATTACTGCATACAATATCATTTCCAAGTAATTTTACATTTTGAAATATTTCAATATTAACAATTTCTAAAGTAGGTAAGCGTTAAACAAGCGTACATAGATTTAGTATAACCCGTCCGCGTACAGAGACGTTGCAGCGCGTTAGCGGCTAAGCAACATAGTAGTTACTGAGATACAACATACAACCTCTTCAATTTAGACGTATTATTTGTCAAGTAAAAATTTTATCATTGCTAATTGCACTATTTATATTTCTTTGCATAATTTTGTTTACTTTTAAAATAACGTGATATCGCGTGGTATTTTGTGTTTACAACTTTTCATATTATATAATTTACATAATGAGTGACGAATTAACTCAACTTATATTCCAGCGTGATGTGATGTTTAGTGATTTGCAGGGAATGCTGGATTTCTTTGATTCCGATTTTGATCAATTTAAGTTCAGACTTTCGGAATTATTAACATTGAAAAAGGACGCGTATTCAAGGTAAAATAGAAAAAATACACATAAAAGTAAAATCATTTGTTTCCGAAAATGAGTTATTATATCGAAATAAATTCAAAGATTTGCTTTATAAGATAAAGTGTGAATCGGACAAAATTAAAGAAAAAGAATTAGCGAAAAAACAAATGATTAGGCAAAGTAATAATTTAAATGATTCTACATTGTGTCAAGGTTGTAATATTCGCCCTAAAATGAAACTTCCACCACTTTCGTTGCCGGAATTTCATGGGAATCCTACGGAATAGAATTCTTATTTTGATTTATTTACTTCGCTTATTCACGGTAATGATGTTCTTAGTGATGTCGAAAAGTTCAGATATTTACTTTTGTCATTACGTGGTGAACCTTACAACTTAGTAAAGGCTATTCCTATTACAGCTGAAAATTATACATCGGCATATGAGTGTTTGATAAATCGATACGAAAATAAGCGTATAATCGCCACGAAACATGTAAATAAAATTCTGGATATTGAAATTATGTCATATAAGTCAAACCAGTGTGAAAGTGGAATTCGTAATATTTTGAACACTTGTCACGAAAATCTTCCAGCCCTTAAGGTTTTTAATTTTCCTGTCGATCAATGGAGTTTCTTGTTGTTGAGTATTTTACTTCGTAAACTTTCTCCTTACGTTCGAAAACGATTTGAACAATCGTTAGCGTCATCAAGTGATATACCCGAACTTAGGGATCTTCTTGAATTCTTAGAAAAACAGTTAACTACCAGTGGAGTGATGACTATAACTAGTTGTAATAACGCGCCGGTCTCAGCATCGTCCAGCCGTCGCTGGAGCGAGCCTGCCGCCTCCCGCGCCGCCGCGGACAGCTCGCGCACCGCGCTGCCCGCGCACCGCGCGCCTCGCGCCACTACGATTTCTTCACGTTCAGCGAATACATATACTACTCATAATATTTCGCAGCACAAAGCGCGTTCATTTTCATTTCCGACCTTATGTGCTTCAACTACGACACATAATGCTTCGAATCAAAATAACTTACATGTAAAAGATGTTAAACAAAGTAAGTGTAGTTATTGTAAGTCCATTACGCATACGCTAAATAAATGTGATGAGATTTGGAAATTATCCGTTTCAGATAAATATAGTTTCGTTTCAAATAATAATATTTGTTTCAATGCTTGAGTAGCGGCCACTCAGTTGTTCAGTATAGGTCTCCGTTCAATTGTAAATATTTTAAAGAACGACATCATTCATTATTACATACTAATGAAGATTTACAGAGAAATACACACGTGTTGTCTAGTGAACACGAACATTTAATCACTTCTTCACCTGCAGCTGTGAGTTGCGCGTCAGCCGTTCGCATTCAAGGTCACGATAGTTCGCGTGAACGCGAGTATTCTGTACTCCTCGCGACCGCCTTAGTCGAAATCCGTCCTTGCGGTAGTCATTCTCAGACCGGGTATACTGTCAGAGCGCTCATAGACCCTGGTTCTCAGACTTCATTAATTACCGAAGCATGCGTTCAACGGTTAGGATTATCACGTGTTCGTATCGATAGTTCCATATCCATTTCAGGTGTTGGTGACTGTAAAACAGTACGACCTCAAGGTTTAGTATGTTGTGACGTTACGCCCCATAACAAGCTTCAACCAATTTTAAATATAAACGTCCACGTAATTTTTAAAATTACTAGCTACGTTCCTAACGCACAACACAAGTTAAAAATCGAAGATTTGCCTCATCTTCGTAACCTACCACTCGCCGATCCGGAATTT
Source organism: Zeuzera pyrina (assembly GCA_907165235.1). NCBI lineage: Eukaryota > Metazoa > Arthropoda > Insecta > Lepidoptera > Cossidae > Zeuzera > Zeuzera pyrina. The sequence continues at coordinate 15,687,296 of OU015625.1, read as the reverse complement.
CGTTCCGCGCGTCCGGTGGAGTTGCTGCTAGGTGCTGATTACAGCGATGTTATCCTATTGCACAATAATGTCGTAGGACCTCGCGGTACACCCATTGCTATCAATAGCATTTTCGGATACCTACTTTCGGAAAAAGTATTTTTCAGTAAGTTTTCTCCGACATTTAATGTGTGTTTTACTTCGTTTCATATTGAATCCCAAATTCAACGTTTTTGGGATTTAGAATCAATTCCTGAATCGCAAATTCTTACACCTGAGGAGGCTCTGTGTGAATCAATTTTCGTTGAAACACACACAAGGGACTCTTCCGGTCGATACATTGTAGCGTTACCATTCAAACTTGACGTCCCACCTCTAGGTGAATCTCGAAGTACCGCCCTTTCTCAATTTCAAAATTTAGAAAAACGATTATTACGTAATTCTAGTCTACGATTAGATTACCACCAGTGTTTACAAGAGTACTTGGACATGGGACATATGGAACCAATTCAAAATTCTATCAATAATTCATATCTTCGTTCTTATTATCTTCCTCACCATGCCGTAGTTCGTACTCAAAGTGCTACCACTAAAACTCGTGTAGTATTCAATGCTTCGTGTCCTACTTCTAACGGACGTTCCTTGAACGATAATTTATTGACAGGTCCTAAATTACAACAGGACATTGTTACGGTCCTTCTTAAATTTCGTTTACATGATTTCGTATTTACATGTGACATCAAAATGATGTACAGAATGATATCTCTTCGAGAACAGGATAGGGATTTTCATAGAATAATTTGGCGTACAGATCCCACACAACCATTTCGTGAATATAGGCTCTGTACAGTCACTTTCGGCGTTAGTTCGGCTCCGTATATGGCTTTACGCATTTTGCGTCAACTCGCTTTCAATGAGGGTGACAAATACCCGCTTGCTAAACGTGTCCTTCTCAATGACGTCTTTGTAGATGATACAATCACCGGCATGAGCACTCTAGAAGAAGCTCTCGCACTTCAGCGAGAACTCATAGAGCTTTGTCGTGCTGGCGGTTTTGAGCTCCGTAAGTGGACCAGTAACCACCCAGCTCTACTGTCTTCAGTGTTTGAAGACAGTAAGAGTCAGCAGGAGGCTATAGTCATTTCATCACTAGACGGAGACACAACCGTAAAAGTTTTGGGTCTATAATGGACTCCAAAATCTGACACATTCGGTTACGATGTTTATCAAACTGACATTAGTAAAAAATGTACCAAACGTTCAATTTTAAGCGAAATTTCTAAAATTTTCGACCCTTTGGGATTTCTTTCTCCTATTAAAATTTATGTGAAAATTCTTATTCAATCTATGTGGCTGTGTCATGCAGGATGGGACGACGCCTCACCTCAGCATATAATCGATTCATGGAATAAATTTATTTCTGAACTTCCACTTATTTCTAATATAACATTACCACGTCATATTTTTCCAAATTACAAATCTATCCAAATTCACGGATTTTCTGACGCCTCTGAAAAGACATACTCAGCATGTGTTTATGTACGACTTTTAGATAATGTTGACAAAATTCATACTGATCTTCTAATTTCAAAAACTAAAGTTGCACCCATTCAACGTATTTCACTCCCACATCTTGAGCTGTGTGGTGCACTCCTACTTTCAAAACTTATTCAGATCGTAATCGACACTTTCAAAAGTTTTATTAATATAGATGAAATTTACGATTGGTGCGATTCATCAATCGTACTAGCTTGGCTCCAATCGTCATCGCACGAGTGGCGAGTATTCGTTTCAAACCGTATCACTGAAATCATTAAACGCGTGCCTGCATCATGCTGGCGCCACATTCGTTCCTCAGAAAATCCAGCCGACGCTGCTTCTCGCGGTGTCTTGCCTTCACAACTAAATTATGAACTTTGGTTTCACTGTCCATATTGGCTAAAAATGCCAGAGAAAGATTGGCCGCAGTCATTTTCGAATTATGCTGCAAACGAAGAACGTCGAACTAATATTTTAATTACTAATAAAAGGGAAATTCCTAATATAAATTTTATAAACAGGTTTTCGAAATTATACAAACTTTTTCGAGTTGTTTCATATATATTTCGTTTTTATTGCAAATGTCGCAAATTAAATCATCAAATTTACAAAAATCAGTTTATTACTATTCAAGAATATAATTTTACACTTGATAGCTTAATTCTTTTAACGCAAAATGAAGCTTTTTCTGAAGATATTTTGAATTTACAATCGAATATAATCTTCAAATAATGTGCAAAAATTAAAGCCGTTTCTCGATGACGCCGGTTTCCTCAGGGTCGGCGGCCGTATAGACCGTTCAAACCTTGATTACGAAGCTAACCATCAACTTATTCTTCCAAAAACACATTTCTTAACCGATTTGATTATTGATCACTTTCATATCGTTCATTTACATGCCTTACAATTTATTTTATCACAACAGTTTTGGATTATTTCAGCTCGAAATGCTGTACGAAAACGCACTCGTAGATGCGTACAGTGTTTTCGCGCTCGTCCGACCTCATTGCAGCCTCCTATGGCTGAACTACCGAAAGCTCGTGTACGTGATACTAAACGTGCTTTTCTTCACGTTGGTGTAGATTTCGCTGGCTATTTTCAAACACGTACTCACAGGTTTCGTAATTTCAAAATTTTCAAATCGTATGTATGCGTATTTATATGTATGTCTACCAAAGCCATACATCTTGAACTCGTATCTGAACTAACGACTGTAGCTTTTCTATCTGCTCTTCGCCGCTTCACGGTAAGACGCGGACTATGTACTGACATTTACTCTGATCAAGGTCGAAATTTTATTGGTTGTGATAGATACCTTAAGGAACTCTATTCATTTCTGAACGATAACCAACCTGAGATTCAGCAGTCTTGTGCAAATTCACAAATCAATTGGCATTTTCAACCCCCATATGCCAGTCATTTCGGCGGTATTTGGGAGGCAGCTGTGAAGAGTTTTAAACAACATCTTCATCGCGTAGTAGGTTCACAAGTACTTATTTACGACGAACTTAATACATTACTGTGCCAAATTGAGGCAGTTCTTAACTCACGACCTCTTTGTGTCATGAGAAACGATCCATCGGATCTTTTACCACTCACTCCGGCTCATTTCCTCGTCGGAGGACCATTGACCTCACTGCCTGAGTACGATTTTACTTCAGAAAACCCAAATTATTTGCAAAGATGGCAGATGTTTCAATTAATGTTACAACATTACTGGAAACGTTGGAGTAGGGAATACCTCCAACAGCTCCAGCAGCGAGGAAAATGGTACCACAACAAATTTTCATCCCTGAATGAGGGCACCTTGGTCCTTGTTCAGAACGATTCGCTTCCACCAATGCAGTGGCAATTAGCTCGCGTTCACCAGTTGCACCCGGGACACGACGGTATACTAGGGTTGTTACATTACGTATGGGCAATACATACTTTAAAAGACCCATAGTAAAGGTCTATCCTCTTCCTATCGATTATTAATTTTTAGCTTCTTTCAATATATAATTGTATTTACGTAATTAGTTTAAATAATAATAGTAAGAAAAGTCAGTAGTAATTAGGTTTTGTATTTCATTAAAATACTACGTATTTTAAGGTCGGCGGCATGTTCAGTATTCTGTTTATATCTTAGCACCAAATTCAGAAAGTATTCAAAATTCAAAATTTATACTAAGTATACTAATAAATAAAAAGAGAGCAGAGATTGTTGGCTTTCTCACTCACGCCAACACTCACGTAAATATGGCGAACGATGTCGAGCGCTCGTTCCGCGGGTGAAAAACTATAAAACCTACAAAATTATTCACTACGTCTACGGAACCAAAATTACGAAGGAAATTGGCGCTGATCGGAGGAGTGTGCCGAACCGCTCTGTGGAGGACTCGCTGGGGGCCCCCTTGGAAGTGGACAAGTCGCGGCTGCTCGGTGAGTTTGGTCAACTTTCTCTCTCAACTCTTGTGCTATCTAAAGAAGTATCTAAATAATACATGCGGTATTTTACCCAACACCCCACATAACCCAGTCTCTACCCCAGGAGGCGAGGTACCTGTATTCAGGTTTCTCCTGCGTTACCAAAAAAAAGTTTAATACCATGTGGTAAAAATATCTGTACCTTACTCTATAAATCTCGGGTTAACTTTGAGGTCTCCAGGGATGTTTATTTATCCTAATTTGTGCAAAACAGTGGCAGTTAATTTGATTATTGACTTAATTTAACAATCTATTCTATTCACCGCCTGATTTATTTCTATTTGATCTGTTTAATTGTTGGGTGTTATTTAATTACATTCTGAAAACATCACACTTTTGGTTATTTGATGAGGATTGGATTGTTTATTAATAAATAGGAAGCACTGTACAATAACTACTGCTTTTTTGTGTTTTTATAATTATTGAAGTGTAACGCGGTATCAGTTATGGAATTTGTCTTTTGATAGATAGACTTTAGAATTGTAAAAAAAATTCTATGTTTATATTATTATATATTTTGACGATCTCCGTGGTGCATGCTTACGCGTCTGAAAGTAAACGAGGGTTGGGGGTTCGATTCCCGTCTCGAGTCGGGGGGTTTATGTATTTGTTTACAAAAGAAAAGTATATATCAGTATATATCAGTTGTCTAGTACCCATAACACAAGCGCTGTGCTGCTTACTTTGTGACTAGATGGCGCTGTGTGAAATGTCTGAGTATATTGTTATTATTATTATTACTTAAACTTCTAATTTAACCGTCAGAAGTCGTTTTTAGATTTCATAAAGCGAATCTTTTTTTTTGCAATATTAGTAATACCGTAAACACCGTCTATACAGGTATAGTTTTGGCTCCCAAGAACTAGTTAACAATATCTATTGTCAAGTGTTAAAACGGGAAGCAGTAGTTATTGTAAAGCTAAGCCAATAAATGAATTACTTATTATTCCAGCTTTATCTTTGTAATCAACTAATTAAACATTACAGTCAATAATTTATTAATGTCTATACTGTGACGACTGCCTTTCCCAATCAATTCGGCTTCTCTATCACAACAGATGTTTCACTACTGAATCATGATAGACATGCCTTTTTGCCAATAATAATTGCAATAAAGCAAGCAAACTATGTAATAGTTTGATAATGCTTTTGGTTTTTAGTGATTAGTGTCAATAATATGTTCTAATTTAGCAACAACATGACTGATGTATTCAATGAGTGATGTATTCAATCACTTATATGTTTATTTTATACTTCACAGATAAAGAAAAGTAGGGTTATACCTATTACACCGTAATAGATGAAAATTATATGCCCTCGGAGCGACGACGTTGAGAACCATGTGAGAACGGTCTCATCAAATTATGAACTACGTGCTCAGCATATATTTTACCATTTCGTTTATTATTCATATCGAGTTTTTTTTTAATAGAAATATGGACTACTGTACAATAAAGTATTTTATTGCTTTTATTTGCGCTATGAAACTAAAAATACTGCTAACTTATTTAATGTAGAGACGACACTCAATTTGACGATAGATAACGGTATTAAGACGTACCATTATATCCTGTTACTATAAGCAATTCGGTTTTGGAGTAATTTCGAATCTCTACGAGTTCCGTCTTTACCCTAAGGAGACGTGGGGCACGGGCCCAAAGCCATTGATCTTATGGAAGCCCCGAAATGCCGAAATAAATGTCCGTATTATTTATTTTCATGCAATTAAATTAATCTATTTAAAAAATGTTACTTCACGTGTCAACCATCAACATTAGTTCCATTAGTGAAATAAGTTTTGTGTATTTAGAACTAACCATAATGAGTTGAAAGATATAGACGAACAAAGTTAGTAAATCAAATTTAAAAACCGCTGTACAAAAAAAAATCTCGACAGATTTTCACGAAGGATAGCTGAAAATATTAAAAAAAAATGCAGATTTCAAACAAAAAAATCGCGTGTAAATCGGTACCCATATCGGCTCTAGGGCTAAGATGCCACAAAGAAACAGACATGCAACGGCGTTAATCGTACAATAGCCCTCTTTTCCTATCGAGGTTTAAAAAGTAGGTACAAGTTTTTATGTTTCAGTATAGCTCCCATGATAGTCTCATTTAAATTTCACTGAAATTGGCTTGGACATCGAAAGTACGCTGTACAAATAACGCTGTTTATAAGCTTATTTATAGAGATAATTCTTTTGTAAATCATTTCGCTCCAGAATTAGAAAAGAACCTACCCTATATATTTATTTAAATTTAGATTAAGGTCACTCAAAAAAGTGAAATAAAAAAAAGTTTTTTTGTGCTATCTATTGTACTATGTGGTGGCGTTGCTTTGGTTAATAAAACACAACACAGATCATGTTAGGGCAGCATACACTGCTTTTATTTTATAGAAATCTTGACCCTTTTGCTCGGCGGTATCTTAAAGAGTCTCCATTTATTGCACAAAACGCTGTGATAGGCTGTTGCCTATTCGCAACTAGTGAAGCCAAAACTATAAAACACACATTGTACTTTTATCAAATCAAAAAACTGTTATCATTAAACCTATTCATAAATAAAAAGAACGAAAAATTAAATTTATTATTTATTAAATAGAAAAATAACACAATATTATTTCACCGCCAACAGAAATAGTGGTGTTTCACAATTTTTTTTGTACTACAAAGGTGGCAATCAAGCATACGGTTCACTTGCTTGATGATAAGCGTCTATAGGCAACGGTGCCTATGGACGCATGCAAACCAAAGGCATCACTTATGCGTTGCCGACCCTGTAAGAACCCCTTCACGCCCTTTTTGAAGAACTCCGTGCAGTAGGCATTTGGGAAGAGATCATTCAACAACTTAATGGTTCGAGGGAGGAAACTCCTTTAAAATGCACAATGCATGACTATTTAGGTTTCGAGGTGTGAGAATTAACACTCTGTAAACGACGAGCGGTGCGATAGAAGAAAGCATTTGAGAGCTTTGGATCATGGACAATTCTCATAGCTCGTCTTTAACCGAGCCAAAACGCCTAAGCTGGTATCCAGGTGCCTCCGTACATTGGTGACAGCAGTATTCTATACAAAGGCCGGACTTGTGATGTATATAGAAGTAGCTTTTGTTTTGAGGTGAAGTACTACTTCGTCCTATTCAGCACACCGGGCTTCTTGGACGTCAGCTTAACTCTGTCTTCTAGGTGGTTGCGGAACTAAACGTCGCCTGAGAAGTCTACACCAAGAATCTCGATGCTTCGAGAGCTGTAGAGCGATGTGGCTTGGAATCGTATATTTACTGCTAATGGAGTTTTTTAGCAGTAACGCGCAAACTTGTGTAGTGGTGGGGATAAATTGAACTAAGTTCAGTTGTCTCCAAACGGAGATTCCAACTTGATTCATCCCGATTTCAGATACAAATTTTCCTTGCCTCTCCTCCACAACGGAAGGAGAGATGTTTGCATAACCCGTGTATTAAGCTTCCCCGGTAATGTCATCCGCACAGCAATGAATATTGTCGATAGACTACATATCATTGATATTCAGCAGAAACAGCGTCGGGGACAGTGCAGAGCTTTGCGAGACGCCAGCATTACTGTCTATGCTATCGGAGAAACAAAACCGTCAACTATGGCTTTGAGGCGTCTATCGGATAAAATGCTGGCAACCCATTTGCATAAACCCTCCTTTGCAGCCGGTATGATGCTAACTTCGATAAAACACACCCAGAAGCTGAAAAAGCCCAGGCGCATCATGATTTGCCTAAGTCTTTGATCGAACGACGACATAAAGAAGATCTTATTTGTACTACGTACTACTTAAACTGAAATACCCATTTACTTATTGGTGGTCAGTGGCAGAGCATTTGCCCTCCAAGCCGGGGATTTAGGTTGTTTGATCTCCGGTCAGGTTAATTTAGGAAATACATTTTTCTAAATAGGCTTGGAGACTGGATATTTCTGAAAGTTCGTTGTGTGGTACCCATAGCACAAGCCTAGTAGTGCTTAGTTTAAGATAATGAAATTTGTGTAATTATTTGAAGTATTATAATTATTATCTATCTTTTATACAAATAAAAATGAATGTTTCTTTATATGTTTGTTCTCTATGCGTTCCTAAACCATTCAATCGATTGTAATTTGATTATTTAATAATTAATGTACTCACCTTACTCTGGTATTACATCTTTGAATAATATATATATATATATATCTATTTCAAAAGAAAGGCGTTATTAATGGGATGGCGTATGGAAACTCGTCGTCGAGATCAGCTAGTTATTCCAAAATTTAGAATACAAAAGTCAAGTGGGTAATTTTTGGGCAACTGTGTTCGAATTCCTCAAAAAATTACGCAATTAACGGAAAAGAGATTTAAACTTGTTAGCGAGTTCATTAAAGATTAAATTAGCGATTTCATTAAAGAAAATAGCAATAGTCTGGAAATAATCCTCTCTGCACATGCATTTACTGCCTTTATGAATATTGTATTTTAAATAACTATTGTCGAATGATGTATTGTAGAATGAAAAATGATACTGACTGAATTTCTTGTCGGTTCTTCTCAGTATCCAGGTTTACTTTTCGAACCGAACTTAACTAGATTTGACGTTCAAAAATACCTTGCAATTGGGTTTACTTGAATACATTTATTTGACCTTGACTTCATGAAACTTAGTTGTTGTTCTGCGTACGCTCGCGAACGTTTCTGAATTATTTAATTTAATAAATAAAAGACTACGCGAACGACAGTATTTATTACGTCGTACGTATACTAAAACATATGAAAAAACAATATTGAAGAATATGAATATCATAGCTGTGATATCGAAGATAATACGAGTACATCAAGTTTTTAGAGGGTATAACTAAGAAGTTTATAAGTGTGCTTGTTATGAAACTTGGCTGATTCCACTCAACAACCTAAAAAATGTCACACTAACTTGCTGACATGTTATAAATAATTCCATGTTCCCAGATATAAATAAAACATACTATGTATGTAGTTGAATTAGAAGAAATCTTTGCAGGAGGCCTTTACCCGCACAGAGGACAAAAATAACGTAACATATCTTTACGCTGTGTCTCTAATGGAGTCAGAGAGGATGCAGCGGAGTTTAGGGTTCTTGCATACTTCTTTCGCCTAATTGTAACGCTTATAACTGTAAAACTAATTGTAACACTAATTGTAACTATAGTAAATTTAAATTAAACGAACAAACAGTTATTATTATACAAATTATAAAACTAATAAGCAATAATACTTTAAGATACCAATTTTATGATACTAAACAAATAACTATCATCTTGTAGTCCGCAGGAAATATAGCTTTTTATTTTGTTTTTACGTCTAGTTGGCTCTTAGATATTATTTTTAACTAATTTTTATCTAATTTTTGAAATTGTTTCTTTTCGTACACAGACATAATAGAAATAGAGTAAACGGTCTTTTCGTTAATATGGAATTGGATTTATTGATTTAAATTTTGTGTTAGCCGTGTGCCCGTCAGGATTTCCCATCGACACCATGTCAGGAGCCGTCAGGAATTTCCCAAACCTTACATTTTTTTATAGTAATAATAATTCAATCTCAATTAATCGCCAATACGAATCAAATAGAGCGCATTTCTCGAAGTGTTTCGTCGTGTTTTCAAATCTTTATAGCTTCAGCTTGGATAATACTAGAGAGCCCAAATTTTTGATGATAAGGTGTAATTAGCAGACTTATGAAACGTACTAAGTTTCGTTTGTCTAACTTTTATATTTTAAAGTTTATTAATACCTAAAATAAGCCGATTCTTTCATAGATTCACTCACTCATTCATCAAAATCTCTAGGATACTTTCTGAAGTCCTAGAAAACTGAAACTTGATATGCAGACTATGATTTGCATACGAACAACAAAAAAATTAAGAAATCTGTGACTTTCACTCTCCAACCCCCCTAATAAGGGGGTGCTTCATTGTATATAAAATTTCTTATGGAGAGATAATTTCATTTGTTATGAAAGCATGATTAGTATATATAAGTACCGCCCTGATATACCGCTTATTGCAAATAATAAGCCAACAAAGAAAAGAGGCAAAGATAGAGAGTAGGCTATGAAAAAAGAAATAGCTGACGCGCAAGAAACACAGCCCGAAAAAATAAAAAAAACTAGGGCAACTTACAAAAAGAAATGAAATCGCTTCAAATACATTTTATGTACAATACATCACCAAGACTCACAAGCTCATAAATTGACGCGGCCGTCGCAGGGCACTCCCAAAGACGAAATTAAGTCACTGTTCTTTAATGTTGTGTCATGCAATAGTTCTATGAGTGTCATGCAATAGTTCTATGAAACAGCCAAGTCATATTTTTTGACGAAAATGTGAAAGTTTGTAGAGTAAGGGCTTGTAGGGGCTTGGTACTTCATGAAATCTGATAACTTTGTGACAGTGAAAGCGTTATGGGTTTGTGAGTCTCGACAACCTATTTTACATGAAATATTTTTGGCGGAATTAATTTTTCTAAATGTTTTAAATATATAGCACGGATCGGATATAATATGATTATATTGAGTTATTTAAGCGCAGTGGAATGTAAATCAATAATAGTGTTCTGTGCTAAGATAAATCGGAATATTTGTGGAATTACTATGATGTTTGTATGTCTGTCCGTTTATCACAAGCATAAATTCTCGAAGGCAAGTAGAAAGTCAAAATTTCACATAATTGTATAAAATTTAATCATTGTTATTAATTACAAGTCCATGTTACGTACACATCTTTAATAATTATAAAAAGACAGTGAGACTTCAACAAAGAACAAAATTGTTCATTGTTTTATATGAGCTAAAAAAATCTTACGGTCTTATCCTTTTGCGGCATTTGTAATTGGTTTTAATTGTATTTTATTTTTTCTAAGTTAATTTAAGGACTTGGTACTGAATTGCTATTACCTAGCTTTTAACCTTTTTTTGTGACGTGAAAGAAACCTTTAAAAGGTAATTAATCTGCTACGTTTCCACTCAATAAAACTTCCGAATTAAGTCACTTGATGTAGACTTGTAGACTGTCAGAGACTCCTCGCCCGGTCGTTGCGATCTTGCGCTGCAGAATAATGTAGAACCGACATATCACTTAAGAGTGTCGACCAGCTGTAGCACTCCTTACCTCGGAGAACAGTAGCTCAGATTACTTGGGTACTACCCAGAGGCTGAACCCTTGGATTTTCCCGACGATACGCGAATAACTTCTAGTTTGGCGAGCAGGATTATCCTCTCAATATTTCCCCCCTCTGCAAATTCCAGGGTATCGTTCACGTAGCAGATGAGGTGAACGCAAGTTAAGAGATCGACTTTCAAGATTGTGTTAAGTACTTATGGTAAGAGCAGTCCAAAGAACTAATCACTGATGGATCTCAGACATGATGACTCTCCAGTGTGGTCTTCCGTCCCGACCTAAAAATTGGATGTGTCTTTAACAAAGTACGCTCTGACGCTGTTCTATAGGTAGGAAACATATCATGCTATAATACCACAATGCCTTCCTGATCTCCCTCAGAGTAGGGAGTTAATGGCGTCAACAATATCGAGGCTCACCGAAAATGCACAAGGCTACTGTTCCGTCAATATCTTTTCAAGGTTAAATGAATCTTACACTTTTGCCTTGTCCGTTTATCTGTTTATCTGTCTGGCCGTATGTCACAGCAATTTTACTCGGAGACTATTGGCATTGATTAAATGCGACTGCAGGTGTATTCCATGAATCGCTTTATACGATAATGTAGTGAAATTAATAAAATTGAAAAAAATAAAATTGTGGGTGGCACTTCATTAAAGTGATATAGACGTTAATTAACATACATATCAGTATAATATAATCTTTGTGTATCGTAAGCTATCTAAATTGGAGATTATGTTATTTACATGTTCTGTCTTTTGTGAGTTATGAATCTTGTGATGACTGTTTATTTTAATACAAAATTTGTGAAGTAATTATATTATTTTCAGAGTTAATAACGCCCTTTAATGAAACAGCAGGTGGTTGCCATTCGTGTTGCGACCTTACTTATACATTTCTTGGAACTTGTTTTTGTAATTAAATGTTTCAAATTGAAGGAAATATTTCGTACAGTTTGGAGTTTTTTTATTCCAATTTTGTTATACGTTATTCATCACATCTACGTAACATTATGTAGTGTAGCATGTACATGAAAATTATATGTATATACAGCTTGTATCAGGTTAGGTATATAGTGACAAAGAAGTAAATATTTTATTTTCCTTATTCATTGCTATAAAAAATGAATTTTGGTGTGAATAATGAGAGAAAAAAAGAAGATCATTATTGTTGGTACCTTTATATTACTACGTGAAGCGAAACTTTGGATCCCTTTTTAACAATATTGCGCGCACGGAGGCAAAAAGTTATGTCATATATACATACGAAAAATTTTTTGAAACATCCTCCTCAACCCTTTTCTAATAAGTTTGTAAAATAAAGAATACCACTGCCAAGCATTTGCTGGCAACATTACGATTATATTCGACGGTGAATCGGCCCTAGAAATCGAAAAAAAAGTCAATGCCACCTTTGCCCATGTCGAGGAGTGGAGAGCAATGAACAAATTAAAATTTTCTCCACAAAAGATCCAAGCAATGACCGTGACCAGGAAACTGAAGCACCGCGCCTGGATATGGGTGGGGAAGCCATAGGTATGTCCACAGAGATAAAGATATTGGGCCTAACCATCGACAACAGGTTGACTCTTGGACCTCACGTTTCTAACGTTCGTAGGAAAGCGTTAAATATCTATAAGTAGCTTTCTAGGGCTACCAAAGTGTATTGGGGGCTTCACTCTGAGTTTATAAGGACTATTTACATCGCAGCGACGGAGCCTATAACCTTTTATCAGCTTGCACCTGGGCGACCGCGGCAGAAAAGAAAGAACTCCAGAAGCAGCTAAATACAGTCCAGCGGGGCTTTCGATTACGAGAGGCTGCAATCCTCTGCGAGGTTAGAAAAGGGATACCCCAGCCGGGGCTAAAAGGAAGGGATATGGAAGGTAAATTAAAATATAGGATATGGACCATTCGAATATAATTACGCGCCTAAAGTTTAGGAGTCTGCAAGACCAAGACCAACTGAAAGTCATAAATAATATAGGAGTGCGAATATTTACGGACGGCAGTGGAATCGCAGGGCGAATTGGCACAGCGCTCTCCGTTTGGAAGAATGGGGTTGAGATCGAGTCTCGCAAGTTTCTACTGTCACCGTATTATACTGTATATCAAGCGGAGCTCCTGGCCATGTCCATGGCCACTAGATTAGTTCTTTAGCGTCCGGAGAGTATAGTCGGGATTTTTAGTGACTCCAGGGCAATGCTGGCGACTATTACCTGTTGTTTCTCACCTCACCCTCTAACCGTCTAAATCAGAAGAAACATCAGAAGAGTCAGTGAAGAGGGCAAGATGGTGGAGCTGTTTTGAGTAAAGCCATACTGGAATAACTAGGAACGAGAGGGCAGATGCTTTGGCGAGGGAAGCGGCTGAAAAGTTAAAGAAAAAGGCTGACTACGATCTGTGAGCCATTTCATTCGTCAAGAGACTAACTCACGTGCAGTCGTTTGACCAATGGAACCAACGATATAAAATTACGGACACTGTGGCCGTTACAAACATATTTTTTCTGGACGGACGCATATAACACAACAAGGAAAACGGACCTAACAAAGGTGATGACCTAAGCGATGACGGGGCACGGCGGGATTGCGCTTATTTACATCGCTTTGAAATTGTGGACGGCTCTTCATGCTTGTGTCAGTCAGGAAAGCTTGAAACGATTACGGTATATATTACTGGAATGCCCTGTATATGGATATAAAAGATACAATGTTGAGCAGCTATTGGAAATAGAACTGAAAGCTTCGAATATAGGTAAAATAATAGATAAAGAAGAAACGCGTTCCATATTTATAAAATTTTGCTGATATTGTAAATAAGGTGAACAGAAGGAATAAATAGCTGGATGTATGAGTAACATATATAGTACGGTACATATTACCATCATAAATATCGGCTGTAACAAATAGTTGAATTAAGAGGGGAATGAGAATTACATGTGTGGATGATGAGAATAATGTAAGAGGGGAATGAAGGTATAGTGGGGGATTTGTGGAAATAGAGGAATGCATTGAAGTAAGGAGGGATGAATAAACGATAACGGCGAACGTCTGGAGAAATATAAACTAAATGAAATGTCTCAAACAGAATGTGAGTGAAAGAATATATGTAAAGAGAAAAGAGAAAAGATAGAAGGGAAGATAAATTATACGACGACTCTGCACTAAAATGAAATAAATAAGACCAAGATTGAAAAACAAGCAGTAAGTAAGGTCTCTGACTTTAGGTCAGAGGAGTGGATGGAGAAGACTAAAAAAACAGAAAAAAAAGCGACTGCGTCCGCGTGAAATTCAGTTCTATTACTGCAACAGGCGAGCGGTGAATTTAAAGTTACCTTGTTAACTATTTGAACTGTCATCCGACTGCAATGAAACAAAACCTAACTGTTGTTTCAACGTCCAAGCTGAGCTTAATCAACCTGTAAAAACCGCAAGAAAATCCATTCAGTAATTTCGGAGATTAGCGTGTACATACAGACCGACAGACAAAAATTAAAAATTTTTTTTTTGTATTCTGTTACTCTTTTTTTATCGTCCACACTCATTTTTTGATAAATTTATTCAATGTACAGACACACGGTTTCTATGGCTTATATGTATAGATAGGTATTGAAAGCATATTATGAAAAATACACAGGTACACAATACTTCTTTACCGGCTTCGAATTACTATACGTAATATTCAGTGGGATAACTGAATTGGAAATGGAGAGTTGTAAATGGAGCTGTTTAAAAAAGAATTTTCAAATTTTTGAAACATAATTGTTATTACAATGTAAAGTAATTTATTAATGATGACTTCTCAGTATAAAATTTTATTTATTTTCATGAATGTACTTAATTGCTTTTAAATCGATGTCTTTTTTATTAATTATTTTTGCTTTGACATTTATTATTATTTATTATGTTTGACGTTTCTTTTTTACTTTTGTGACATCTTTTCTTTTGTGCTTTTATGTTATGGGTTTGACATATGATTGTTCTAATTCATTATGATATTCAAAATTGTGAACATTCATGTTATGATATCAACCTCCTAAGGAGTTCAAATCTAATATTAGCATGCTTTTAGTGAACAGTGTGTAAAGTGTCTATTTAATTCTATGAACATCTGATTTTACTCGCCTTCTTGCAAATAAAAAATATTATTATTATTATTAAATCAGACATGTGAGTGGGCGAACACATAACCAAAGCAGGCAGCAGAAAGGCAGTCTGGGTTTGGAGACGATAAATTAAAAATAATATATTGCCTTGAGATAAGAATATTATGGGCGGTGTCGGAAGCAGTGGCGGTGTCAATCGCAGCAGTAATACGGGATTGCTATCGATGAGATGAAGTGTAGTAATGGTATGGCGATTAATTTGTGTTTAAAGAGTTAAGTAAAAAAAAGTTTATCTAAATAATCTGGACTTTTAAGTAAAAGATATTAAAATAAGGTAAACTTGAAATGTGAGACGATAATATTCAAGCAAAGAAAATTTATTTACTGATATCTAGATATTATTTGGGAATATTTCTAGTTAAATTAATGAAAAGACTTAAAAGGTTTATTTCAATTTTATTTGTATACATTTAAATATTTCGTTATTTGCTTTGAAATAAATTTGTTAGCGTTTATGATTTTAAATAGAGATAATATGGATTCGCTTATACCATATAGTAGTTACATACTTAGTGTATCATAAATACAAACACACAAAACTTAATCAATTTAACTACCTTTAAAAAGTCTCCATAAGACAAAAAAAAAAACAAAAAATCAGACTGTAAAAATCAGGGATGGGCCGAAATTCGTTCTATGTTCGGTTTAACGAATTTCGGCAGCTTGAGCCGAACTTCGGTATTCGGCCGAAATTCGGTTTAAACGCCGAACTTTCGGCACTAAAAAAAAAATGCCTACTTGCACTATTTTGACTGAAATGAATAGAAAGCATGTCTGTCATTCATAACAGTTAAATAAAATTAAGTCTTTTATATATATACTCATGGTCATTTATTTTAGTTAGGAACATATAAACCTTAACTCGTATGCGAAAACTAATTAAAAGAAATTAGTTCTTAATTTAACAGTCTTAAAAATCTTTGCTTAATTAAATAGACATCAAAATTAGACATGTACCAAAAATGAAATATACGTAGTATTCTTCTAACAAACATCTTAATTACCTTTCGTAAATTCAATAAAAAAAAAAAACGTTTTTATTGGCGACGAAATACACAGCGAAATTGAACCGAAGTGCGGCCGAATTTCGGCCGAATTTTTTATTTTCACCGAATGTTCGGCCGAAGTTCGTATTCGGTTCAAGCCACATTCGGCCCACCTCTAGTAAAAATTGTAAAAGGAACTAAAATATGTTAAGAAGACGAGTTTGCAATGAAATTTTTCAGGGAGCACCTAGTAGAAAAATCTACTTAGGCTTTCAAAATTTATGCTATTAAATATTAACGTGCTGTCGACGGCTACAAATATTTTTAGTGTAGTTTTATGAATTAGGTAGGTCTAGTACCTAGTACATACTTAGATAGCTGGTGTAGCCTCCGCATGTTAAGATTTAATAGCATGAATTTTTGGAAGCCTACGTAGAATTTTCTACTAGACATTCCTTGAAAAATTTTATTATAAGTCGTCTTGTTAACATCACTTTTAACATCTTTTTAGTTCCTTTTCCAGTTTTTACAGTCAGGTTTTTTGATTTAGTTATTTACTTTTTTATTCCTAAACTTTTAGTTTTCAGAATAAGAAGCTTAGATCTAAAATGTAAACCTATGACAATCGTTGGATTAAGACCAATCCAACGATACCTTGTACTTCAAAATCCATCAAACTGTTAAGCCTGCAGGAGGTCACAAAGAAATAAACATATGTACATAGGTAGATCTGAAAAACATTAACCTCCTTCTTCTTGACCAGTCGGGTAAAAAAAAATTGGAAACTGAAACAGCTGGATTGGTTATTTAAATACTAATAAGGAATTAATGAACACTACCGTGCTACATATATATGTACAATGTACATACGCATATAAGTCGTATTGAATTACACAAATCGGTGTAGTACATATATCCTATTTTTCAAAGGAATCTACGGTTTAACTTTTAGAATTAAAAAAACTGCAAGAAGTCAAATTCGAAACTTAGGTGGACACAAAAAAATAATTTCGAAGGCTGTGATCTGTGTTGAAATAAAGTTGAAGTTTACTCCGGAATACCACTTCCGAAATTTCAATTATGTTAATTGACACGTGTTTCACTATTCGGTTAGGTGAGAATGGGCGCTAGTTTGCTGACCGATTCGAGAAAGGACTTCAGAGAAAGGAAACATCCACTCGACATTTAAACTATACAATATTTATCTACCGCGTATGCTATCGGCACGTGTAAGCGCTAGGATTGCTGTCATTGTTTTATTTAGTAGGTGATAATGAATTTGAAAAGTCTTCTAAATGTGGTTATATATACTTTTAACAATATATTTGTCCCAGTTGGCATTGTATTTGCTTTGATTTTACCTTTTATTTCGAGTTAAGAAGTAACATATTATAAGGCCATGATTTCTGTGATTTTTAATTCGTAGACTTACGAAAGACAGAATTTATTTAAATCTTTTTGGATTTGTACTAAATTGTTTTAGGTCTATATTGGTTTGAACACGAAGCAACTTAGAAAAATTCTATTTGAAACGCAATTTTAAGAATGTCATTACTTAACCCTTTGTTTTTGGTTTCTTCGTAATAATATCATAACACGTATCATAACTATCATAAGAATAGTGGTGTCTAGATTTAAAGATGTAAAAGCCATGAAAAGCAATATCTATGTAATTATATGCCAGGCTGAAATTTTCTGATAATGCTTTCAAAGTAATTTAATTAGTAGCAAATATAGTGCTAAATGTTGTCACACCTACTCGAGATTTATGAACACAAACCCTGTCATCGTAAGCCATCATATCGTTAAAGAGTTGCCTTGGCTTAGCTCCACGTTGCTTTTACACGATCATAATGGGGAATTGAGCAGTTCGCAGTTGCTACAATGTACCTACGTTATAAAAATCAGTAACGGAAACAACAAGTCAATATAATATGCTAATTTTAATTTCGAGAAATCCTTTGTAATAGGCACATGTGTCTCAACTTACAAGTGTTCAAGATTGGTACGTGTACCCATAAATTTGTATAATTTGTTCGGAATCGGTTATATATGTGTATATCTATACATGTGAAAAAACTACTATCAAATGAAAATATCCTCTTAAATTATTCAATTCTTGCTTACCATACACGTGGATCTATTTATAGTCGATTATTTTTTAAACTCCTGATAACAAATTCATAGTACGATTCTAAATTAATATTTACAGTGAGCGTGCCGCCACAATAGTGCGTTATGAGACTTATGCCCACATATGTATGCAAGTACATGCAAAGACATAATAACAAAGTTACGTATGCATCGCGAATATCAAAACTGAAGCTACTCAGACAAGCTATGGTACGTCAAATTATATGATCGATCACCATTTTACTAACCATTTTCGCTCCCCTATATTGTAAATATCATCGAAATCGCTCGAGCCATTTTCGAGAAAGCGATATCAAATATGTATATATATACACACATATTTGTTGTATATATATATATATATATATATATATATACTAGCTGTACC
The DNA here is from genome assembly GCA_907165235.1 of Zeuzera pyrina. Taxonomy (NCBI): domain Eukaryota; kingdom Metazoa; phylum Arthropoda; class Insecta; order Lepidoptera; family Cossidae; genus Zeuzera; species Zeuzera pyrina. The sequence goes on along the minus strand of OU015625.1, from coordinate 15,668,487 downwards.
CGCGACTTCCTCCGCGTGGAAAAATTTTCCGTATCCTCTCCGGGTTAACCAAGGTTGCCCGAGGTACATATATTGTTGGGGCCGAGTGGTGTGGGTGACCCGCCACAGGGGGTGGACCAACAGGCGCTTATAGCTCCCATTAAGTGGAGCCTTAGCCTGCCATCCCAAGACCGCAGTGCGTAGACTTCATGTCTACATCCTTCTCGAGGTGACCCTGTTTCTACTGAACACTGCGGATCTAGACTGGAGAGTCGATAAACACTCCTGAGGGTGGTGCTTCGGCGGCGCCCTCAGTACCGGGTCGGGGCCGATGAGGCTGCAGTGCCGAAAGGGCCTGGCCCGGACCGGGGGGGGGATATCCCCATTTATGGGGACAAGTTGTGTTCCCCGTCCTCTGTGTGAGGGCGGGGGTCAGGCGTCGGGGTCACTTGCCCCTCTTCCAGGAAGGGTATTGTGACCCCGGAGGTGGAAAGAAGGAAAACTTTTAAAAACCCGTGAGGATACACGTAAAAATCTGAGGTGGAGAGAAGGAAAACTCGAAATGAAACCCGTGAGAAAACACGTTAAAACCAGAGGTGGAGAGAAGGAAAACTCGAAATGAAACCCGTGAGACAACACGTTAAAATCAAAGGTGGGAAGAAGGAAAACTTGTAAAAACCCGTGAGTAAACACGTAAAAATCAGGTGGGCGTGCTGACGCCCCTGCCGTGGTGTAGGCGGGGTGCGGAAGCCGCCACTTCGGAGGCCTGGGGTGTCCTTCGGGGGAAGGCGCCTCATCAATGGCCTCGGGATGGTGCGCGCGGTTGTTCCCGCGCGCCTCCCAGGAGAGCGGGCAGGTCAAACTGCCCGCAAACGGAGGAGGGCCCGGCTCAGGCTGGGCATAGCCGCCGGAGTCGCGGCAGAATGCCAACGCGCTCCCGTTGCCCCGGCATCAAGGCTCTCGAGGAACACCGTCAGGTTTTAGTGGGTAGACTCGGCCTAGCACCCTAATGTCGAGGAGTCCCACATACCCCCTGCCACCCCCCTACGGCAGGACGGGATGCATAAAGCATTTCCTGACGCAAAAAAAAGAAAAAAAAAAAAGGTACTTATATTGTTGGAGCCGAGTGGTGTGGGTGGCCACAGGGGGTGGACCAACAGGCGCTTATAGCTCCCATTAAGTGGAGCCTTAGCCTGCTATCCCAAGACCGCAGTGCGTAGACTTCATGTCTACACCCTTCTCGAGGTGACCCTGTTTTCACTGAACACTGCGGATCTAGATTGGAGAGTCGATAAACACTCCTGAGGGTGGTGCTTCGGCGGCGCCTTCAGTACCGGGTCGTGGCCGATAAGGCTGCAATGCCGAAAGGGCCTGGCCCGGGCCGGGGGGGGGGATCCGTCCCTTCAGAGGACTGGAGTTGTTGTCGTCACCTTACCCCTCTGCTTTCAGAAGGGAATGGTTGTCGCGCGCGCACCTGCCCCTCTGCTTTCAGAGGGGTATGGTTGTTGCGAGGGTTGAGGAGGAATTCCCAATTGGAATTGGGCATTCTCTCCTCTTACTGGTTCCCCTGCCCTCAGCGGAGTGGAGGGTGGTGAGTCAGGAGGATTCGGTGGAGACGCACCCGGCGGCACTAACCCTGTCGCCGGGTGGCGTCCGGGGGCGGACCTGCACAAGCCGCCCTTCCGGCATCGCGTAGTTCACTTCAACGACCTCCGTCATGGTTCTAAGGGGGTACGTCGTGGCTGCTCTGTGCCGACGACGGGCTTGCCTTAATTGGCCGGCCCAAGGGAAGGAAACCTTGAAACAAACCCGTGAGTCAACACGTTTAAAACCTCTGGATACCTGGGGCCCTCTAGAGTATTTACCCTTCTCCCCGGAATGGCCGTCACCCGGGGAGCGACTTTTATTTCGTGCCTAAAACCGTAGTCCCCCGTGAAAAGGGAACGATTATGATTATGGATAAATTTAAATTGAAGAAAAGTACCGAGGTGCAAGGTAGAACAGTGGTGAGGAGAGTGAGCCTGAGGGTGGACTGTCGAGCGCAAGCTCGACGGTGTCAATGGTGACCGTGGAGTCACTGTCGGGTGGACAGTCGTCATCTCAACGACGAACGAAAAAGCGTTCTCACGCTTCAAATGACAGGAGTCCGCGTGACTCGAGCCCGGATTCGGATACCCCGGCAGTTAAGGTGGTAGCCTTCTCGAAATCGAAAGGTTGAGACAGGGGTAGAGGCAGGGGTAGGCTGCCCACAACACATTAACACATACAGTAGTAATTAAAATTAAGAATAAAACTACGCTTATCTTACCATGAGTACCTATAGAAAACGACTTTTTCTTGGAACATCAAGCAAACTGTACCATCTAAAGTTAAGGTTAAGACAACAGGCGACTTGCAACCGCCAAACAGACACAATCTATAACTTATTTTCTGTTATTACGAAATATGGATAAAAATAAATATACCCAATTTTAAATGACTTCAAAATAAGGAGGATGTTTTTAATACATCTGATTATTTCTACTTTTTTTTATTGTATGTTACGCGATATCTTTGCTATTTGCAACCGATTTTGATGATTCTTTTTTTTTTTAAAGGTATATGTTTAGAGTGACCTCATATAAATTTAGTTAAGATCCGATGATGAAATACTGCACAAACAAAAGGACTTCTTAACGGCTTCTATATTTCGACGATTCGTTCCTTTCCAGAATTGGAAATAAGCTTAGTTGTAGACCTACCCTAGAGATATTTATTTAGGCCAAGGCCACTCATTCAATAAGGGCCTTGTATAAATAACTTCATAAGAAAAAAATTAAACCAACTTCAAAGTTCACCTTCAAGTTAAGTGTGCATAGGCTTCGACATGAAATGCTTCGCTGTAACTTGTGAGTGGCTTCATACAGGCTCACTGACGTTATGAAAAAAGAAACTGCATCAGAGTGTAGAGTAACTTATTCAGCTGGCGTGCTCCACCCTCGAAGAGATGAAATCATTCAATAAGACTTAAAATGTAAGTAATAAGTAATGATCGAATTAAAATAAATCAAATTATATCTGTATTAATTGTTATAAACGCTCGCAATTTGACGCAAAAGTGTCAATTCGCTTGGGTCAGATTTCTACTGAATGGAGTGATTGAGCTAATAGCAATAACCTGGACATAACAAAATATTGATTATTCGCATTCTGACACTGAAAGACACTGAAAAATACAAAATAATAAGATATACCTACTTCATATTGAACAATCACTCAATACCTAAAGTTTTTCGAACTTCACAACTCGCAGTACATTTTTCGATTCCACAGATAGTTTACGACTAATTTACGGCTAAATAATAATACAAGTACCAGGGCGAGTGAGCTTTACTCGATGTCTTACAAGAAACATAACAAAAGAAAGTCCGACCTCATTGCAGGATTCGCACCCGCGTATTTCAGCTAGGTAGATCTACGCTCTAACCACTGTACTACTGAGAAAGTAAACTTTGTTGTGATATTAGAAGAGTTTAGAGTTTAGAAGTTTTAAGTGTGCGAGAACATAGAAAACACGAATTTTGTCGGAATTGAGACTTCGCTAGATCGATTTTTGACCACCGTAACGCTTTATATTGTAAATTTCATCGAAATTATTAGAGCCGTTTTCGAGAACCCGATTATAAATATACAAATATTGCTTGTATAATACTACTCTTTTAAATAACATAGTGTCTTAAAATAAAGGAAGTCCATGAAATTTAACACTAAGTTCATTGTTCAGTAAAATAAATAATAGATTTTCTCCATGACTTTGGCCATAGACTTTATAAGTAACTCCATAGCCAGACGCAGCGTCCGAGCAGCAACAGTGAGCTAAATGAGATAACCTGACTCACCTGTACATACTACACACATTTATTATCAGATAAGCTGATTGGTCGGCACTTTGCTAGAAAACAGCACTCATATCTATATTTTATCTGATGTTATTTGCTTCACTTCGTAGTAGGTACGGCACAGGCTGTCTGAAGTTATGAAATCTATATTTTTATTATTATTTTTCATTTTATTTCCTTATCCTTAAGTACATTACTAAAGTGATACGTGTTTTTAATAGGTACTTGTCGCAAACTAAATTTAGAATTTAAAATTATTAAAAAAAAGGTCTGACCACATTGTAAGATTCGAACCCGCGCACTTCGGCGTGCTAGACCTACGCTCTAGCCATTGTGCTATTGAGAAGGTAAACTGCTGCAAAATTAAAAAAGTTTAGAAGTTTAGAGTTTAGAAGTTTTATGTGTGTGAAAGAAGGAGAAAACGATTTTTTCCAGAATTGAGACCTAGCTAGATCGATATCTCGCCCCCCTCAACCCCTATATTGTAAATTTCGTCGAAATCGCTAGAGCCGTTTTTGAGAAAGCGATATCAAATATATATATAACATATACAAATATTGCTCGTTTAATATAACAGTGGATATGTTATATTTTTAGCAATTAATTTTATCATGCTAACTTCAGAGACGTCTCACTAACTGGCTTCACTTTGCCATCTATTTATGTAACTCCAAGTATACTTACTCGTATTGCATTTTGTTGCATTTTGTCGTTTCATTTATTTATTTATTTGCTAACACGAGAACACATCACAGATAGTCATTACACATTACAGATATCATGCATAATACATATTATACAGACTGATGTTATCTATAGTAAATGTCTAGTTATCAACTTTTAACAGGTGTGCAAATTTTTACAGTAATTTGTTCCTATAACAGTCACAATTTAACACCTACTTAGTCAAAATCAATTACTATGTACAAAATCCAGTCTAGACTTGGTCAATACATGATACAATAACGTGTCAATACTCACATAATACAAACAAATAATAATAATTAATAAAATCTAAATCAACTATACAACAATTCGTTTACTGAATAATAATTTTTGTTGTTTAAATAGATCCACTTTAAATTTTTTATAAAATGTTTCACTCTTTATTTCGTCAGGTATCTTATTGTATATTGCTATTGCCATACAATAACTATTGTTCTTGCACAGTGTTAATTTCTTTTTAGGAATTAATAATTTATTCATAATACATGTCCGGATCTATCTATCATTGCAACTGGAGCGTAATGTAAATAAATATTTATGTTTTCTGACGATAAACATATATGATATATACTACTCTGTCAAGAAAGTACCGGGAAAAGATCAATAATACACGAAATGTTAGTTATCCATCCAAATTTATTTTATCACCTTCAAAGTATGCTCCTTCAGAAACGATACACTTACGTCAACGAATAATCTAATCATCAAAACATTTTTTAAACGCTTTTTCCGGAATTGAGTTCAGTGCTCGCCGCGAATACTCTTTATGTCTTCTACCGAATGAAAACGGGTGCCACGAAGTGGTAACTCGAGTTTAGGAAAAAAAAAGAAGTCGGCTGGAGCCATATCTGGTGAATAAGGTGGTTGCTCGATGGTATTTGTTGAATTTTTGTTCAAAAATTCGTTCACAATGATGGCCTTGTGCGAAGGCGCATTATCGTGGTGCAAAATCCAAGAATTTTCTTTCCACAAATCTGGCCTTTTTCGTCGAATTTGCTCTCTTAAACGCCGCATAACGCCCAAATAATAAAATTCTTTATTTACCGTTTAACCTTCGGGCAAGAATTCCGAGTGCACAACACCGCGATAGTTAAAGAAAACAGTCAACATGACTTTGACTTTTGATCGACTATGGCGTGGTTTTTTCGGTTTCGGTTCAGTTGGAAGGCGCCACTCCGAAGCTTGTTGACTAGTTTGCATGTCAAACTCGTAAACCCACGTCTCGTCACCAGTAACAATGCGTTTCATGAATGTTGGGTCGGAATTGACTCGTTCTAGCATGTCCTCAGCCACTCTTACGCGATTGTGTTTTGAAGAAAATTTAAGTCTTTTGGGACTAGCCGAGCGGCAACATGTTTCATACCCAAGTGATTATTTAAAATGGTACGGATCGACTCGTGAGACACGGAAAGTTCGGCAGCTATCTCTCTCAAACTTGAATGAGCATTTTCAGTCACTATTTTCTTCACTTTTGCGATGTTAACTTCAGTTGCAAACGTTGATGGCCTACCAGAGCGAGGCAAATTTTCCATCACATTTCGACTGCTTTTGAACGCTTTGTACCACGTGCTTTGTAAGCACGTGTTTTTGATAAAGTCGATTCACCGTAAGCCTTCTGTAATATTTTCAGTGACTCCGAACACGAAATTCCATTGGCGATGCAAAATTTAAGACAAACTCTTTGTTCGATGTTTTTGTCCATTATGAAATTCGCAATATACACTAGAATGATATAACTAAAAACAGCATTGTATTTAATTTAAATAACAGATGCAACTCAAACTCCGCGCCAAAATGGAAAACAGTTGTGCCAATCTAACAACAACAAAAAAAAAACAAAAAATTGAATTTGGAACCATAAACAAATCATCCATTCTCGATACTTTCTTGACTGAATGTATATTATAAATTTATTTTGTAGACAATGGCAGAATATTTTTCCTTTTGAACAGAGATCTACAACTGTTTATAAATTTAGCACCACTTATTGCCCTGATGCGTTTCTTTTGTACAATAAAGATTTTTTCTGCGTCAACTGAATTTCACCACAATACAAGACCTCAGCGAAGAATAAAAGCAACAAATGAGTGGTAGTATGCTGTTGCATTACAAACCTTTGTAATTTAATGCATAATTATTCAATGCGAGCCTTCTAGTTTATGTGTTTATTTATAGTAATTCTTAAAAATGCAAAATCAACCTGCTCAACATTTATTCCTTTGAAGGAGTCATTTAAAAAGATTTCCTGTTTTGATGTATATGGAGTTGTAACAGTTTGAGCGGAAAATAGCTAAAGATTTTTAATTCATCACATGTAATATTTTTGTTTTAAATTTGTTTTCAGATTATTGACTTCTAACCTATAAATAACATTTGCTAACTCACTATTTATCTCTAGTTTATAATTACTTTTGCTTCTGCATTATACGAGTAAAGTTGTGTTAGCACTTAGCAGCATATAATACATGATTATGTTTCCCTTACCATATCATTAATGTATAGTATAAATAATAGAGGTCCTAAAATGCTTCTTTGAGGTACTCCACAATTGTTATTACTTCTATATTTAAACCTAAAAGTAAGCCTAATATTATTTTTTATTTTTTCAATTTCAACGTATTGTTTTCCATTTGATATGTAACTTTTTAGCCAATTATAAGCAGTACTCCTAACTCCTGTCGTGTACAATTTGTCTAATAATGTTTTATGGCACATAAAATGAAGTGCTTTATTCGTATCTAACATGACAGCGACATCGTGTGTGTAGAATCATTTTAGCCTTCAGAAATTAAGCGTATCATGTAAAAAAAGGCTAACGTTGTGGAGCTTCCCTTTACAAAACCACATTGGTTTGAAGATAATATTTTTTATTATTGAATAAAATTGTATAATTTGTTAAAAAATATTGTTTCCAACATTTTTGAGATTTCTGGAATTAACGTTATAGGTCGAAAGTTATTCATATTTGATTTTTGTCCACTCTTGAGTTAAGGCTTTGCAAGAGAATACTTCAACCTCTCAGGATAAACACCTTCTAAAAATTATTGATTTATTGTATGACTTAGGGGTTTCGTTAACGAGACTGCACACAGTTTCAAAATTTTTGTATTTATACATTTATACCGTCGTAATCAATGGAATTAGTTTTCCTTAGATTTATAATTTGTAAGCTACGATAAAATTAAATAGTAAGTTAGATACTTATAGTAATGGAACACTCCAAACTTTACTTAAATTGTCGTTTAATACCAATATTTAATATCAATTAATAATTAATTAATTTTGTATTCAAACACTTCGTGCTACAGTCGTGAAGGTAAAAAGCAATAGAGCAGCGCTCGAGTTTTGACTTATATAATCTCGCAGCGGTAGTGGGGAACAAGCCGTCAGTCGTTCTTTTCTATGACGTCAGGAACACTGTCGCGCTCTCCTAGGGGGCGCCAGTGTTCCCCTTTATGTTCATTCCTCGGTGTTGCTAACACGGCCATGCTGCAACGTGCCTGCCCTCAGGCACCTCTCTCCGAAGGTTTCTCATCACCACCCTTGGCGCCAGACTCTAAACGTTGTTCACAATTATAGAAAGCGAACAATATAAATAATATTATTTTCTTTCACTATCTTCCATTTTCAAAACGCTCGGCCTATCATGATTTCTACAACATTGAGAAACAATTAGAAAAGACTCTACAGTTTGGTAACCATCGTTTTTAAGTAGTAGTCTTATCTTATTTTGGTTAAAAATCATCTCAAAATAAAAAATCGCAAAGACATAGTTGCTCGCTCGATTGAATCTGTATGTGAAATGTCGTGTGCGGAGACGGATTAGTACATATTCTTAGGTGTTTACAGACCTATCTCGTCCGATTTTTATCCATTTTTCAGAAAGTTTTCTGCGCTTTCGTGGATATGGAAAAGGCTTTAGATAGAGTAGTACGAAAGAAGGTGTGGAGTCTTCTGCCTGAATATGGCGTGGGGGGGCCTTACTGCAGGTTGTGAGGTCAATATATCGAAGCCACAGCCTGTTTAAGCATAATGGTGACATGTCGCCCTGGTTCGAAGTCTGTTCAAGCATTGACAGAGCTGGGTGATGTCTGCCATATGTGATATGATATGTGATGACATAATGGTAAACTACCTGTTATACGCTCACGATGCTGTGCATATAGCACCACCAGAAGCAGAGTTGCAACATTAGTCATTTGCATGAAAGAGAAATTTCAAGTGCAAGGATTGAATAGAAACGTGAACATAACTAAGGTTCTGGTGTTTGAAAGAGAAGCGTTACAGACATAATGTGAGATTTGGATACATGAAAAATGTTTAGAACAAGTGCATGAACTTGAGTATCTGGGCAATGCGTTTTGGAGCGATGGAAGATGTGAGTTGGATGTGGAGAGACGGGTAACAGCTTACAATAAAGTAAACGGTGCTCTATCCACATTAGTAAGCAGTGTGAATATGTCTAACACTGTTAAAATGGCCATCCACATTGCGGTGTTAGTGCCAACTTTATGGTACGGTAGTGAGGCCTGGATATGCCCAAAATCGAGTGAAAGTAAGATAAATGCAGTAGAAATGCGATCTGTTAGAAATTGAGCGCTGTTACCCTTGCGGAAAGAACAAGCAATGTTCAGGCACATAGAAAGGATGAGTGATGAAAAACTAACGAAGAAAATCTACAGAGTGATAGCGATTGGTAAAAGAAGCTAAGGGAAACCAAGGAAAACTTACGAAGATCAAATAACCAAAGCTTTAGCTGATGGAAATGCCAAAAGCACTCTCATATCTAAGCCAAAATGTGTAAGGAGGGTAATGAAATTTGATGAAGCGAAAGAAGTATGTAAGAACCGCGAAGCTTGGCACTCCGTACTTTCTGACTACCTCCTTAGGGATACAGCGTGAAGATATGCATGTATGTGTGTACCTAAAGGATATAATGTTCCTATTGGTGCCGAGGCTACTTAATCACAGTTGCTCTAAGAGTGTCCTAAGCCTAAAGGAGCTCGTAATGTTAATTTCAGGAGTTGCCTAAGTCCAAAGGTACGTCCTGGTTTTTCGTAGTCTATTGGTCCCGAGACTAGCTAATGACATTTACTTTAAGAGTGTCCTAAGCCTAAAGGAGCTCGTAATGTTAATTTCAGGCGTTGCCTAAGACTAAAGGTACGTCCTGGTTTTTCGTAGTCTATTGGTCACAAGACTAGCTAATGACAGTTACCTTAAGAGTGTCCTAAGCCTAAAAGAGCTCGTCAAGTTGTGTGATGGAAAATTTGCCTCGCTCTGGTAGGCCATCAACGTTTGCAACTGAAGTTAACATCGCAAAAGTGAAGAAAATAGTGACTGAAAATGCTCATTCAAGTTTGAGAGAGATAGCTGCCGAACTTTCCGTGTCTCACGAGTCGATCCGTACCATTTTAAATAATCACTTGGGTATGAAACATGTTGCCGCTCGGCTAGTCCCAAAAGACTTAAATTTTCTTCAAAACACAATCGCGTAAGAGTGGCTGAGGACATGCTAGAACGAGTCAATTCCGACCCAACATTCATGAAACGCATTGTTACTGGTGACGAGACGTGGGTTTACGAGTTTGACATGCAAACTAGTCAACAAGCTTCGGAGTGGCGCCTTCCAACTGAACCGAAACCGAAAAAACCACGCCATAGTCGATCAAAAGTCAAAGTCATGTTGACTGTTTTCTTTAACTATCGCGGTGTTGTGCACTCGGAATTCTTGCCCGAAGGTTAAACGGTAAATAAAGAATTTTATTATTTGGGCGTTATGCGGCGTTTAAGAGAGCAAATTCGACGAAAAAGGCCAGATTTGTGGAAAGAAAATTCTTGGATTTTGCACCACGATAATGCGCCTTCGCACAAGGCCATCATTGTGAACGAATTTTTGAACAAAAATTCAACAAATACCATCGAGCAACCACCTTATTCACCAGATATGGCTCCAGCCGACTTCTTTTTTTTTCCTAAACTCGAGTTACCACTTCGTGGCACCCGTTTTCATTCGGTAGAAGACATAAAGAGTATTCGCGGCGAGCACTGAACTCAATTCCGGAAAAAGCGTTTAAAAAATGTTTTGATGATTAGATTATTCGTTGACGTAAGTGTATCGTTTCTGAAGGAGCATACTTTGAAGGTGATAAAATAAATTTGGATGGATAACTAACATTTCGTGTATTATTGATCTTTTCCCGGTACTTTCTTGACAGAGTAGTATATATCATATATGTTTATCGTCAGAAAACATAAATATTTATTTACATTACGCTCCAGTTGCAATGATAGATAGATCCGGACATGTATTATGAATAAATTATTAATTCCTAAAAAGAAATTAACACTGTGCAAGAACAATAGTTATTGTATGGCAATAGCAATATACAATAAGATACCTGACGAAATAAAGAGTGAAACATTTTATAAAAAATTTAAAGTGGATCTATTTAAACAACAAAAATTATTATTCAGTAAACGAATTGTTGTATAGTTGATTTAGATTTTATTAATTATTATTATTTGTTTGTATTATGTGAGTATTGACACGTTATTGTATCATGTATTGACCAAGTCTAGACTGGATTTTGTACATAGTAATTGATTTTGACTAAGTAGGTGTTAAATTGTGACTGTTATAGGAACAAATTACTGTAAAAATTTGCACACCTGTTAAAAGTTGATAACTAGACATTTACTATAGATAACATCAGTCTGTATAATATGTATTATGCATGATATCTGTAATGTGTAATGACTATCTGTGATGTGTTCTCGTGTTAGCAAATAAATAAATAAATGAAACGACAAAATGCAACAAAATGCAATACGAGTAAGTATACTTGGAGTTACATAAATAGATGGCAAAGTGAAGCCAGTTAGTGAGACGTCTCTGAAGTTAGCATGATAAAATTAATTGCTAAAAATATAACATATCCACTGTTATATTAAACGAGCAATATTTGTATATGTTATATATATATTTGATATCGCTTTCTCAAAAACGGCTCTAGCGATTTCGACGAAATTTACAATATAGGGGTTGAGGGGGGCGAGATATCGATCTAGCTAGGTCTCAATTCTGGAAAAAATCGTTTTCTCCTTCTTTCACACACATAAAACTTCTAAACTCTAAACTTCTAAACTTTTTTAATTTTGCAGCAGTTTACCTTCTCAATAGCACAATGGCTAGAGCGTAGGTCTAGCACGCCGAAGTGCGCGGGTTCGAATCTTACAATGTGGTCAGACCTTTTTTTTAATAATTTTAAATTCTAAATTTAGTTTGCGACAAGTACCTATTAAAAACACGTATCACTTTAGTAATGTACTTAAGGATAAGGAAATAAAATGAAAAATAATAATAAAAATATAGATTTCATAACTTCAGACAGCCTGTGCCGTACCTACTACGAAGTGAAGCAAATAACATCAGATAAAATATAGATATGAGTGCTGTTTTCTAGCAAAGTGCCGACCAATCAGCTTATCTGATAATAAATGTGTGTAGTATGTACAGGTGAGTCAGGTTATCTCATTTAGCTCACTGTTGCTGCTCGGACGCTGCGTCTGGCTATGGAGTTACTTATAAAGTCTATGGCCAAAGTCATGGAGAAAATCTATTATTTATTTTACTGAACAATGAACTTAGTGTTAAATTTCATGGACTTCCTTTATTTTAAGACACTATGTTATTTAAAAGAGTAGTATTATACAAGCAATATTTGTATATTTATAATCGGGTTCTCGAAAACGGCTCTAATAATTTCGATGAAATTTACAATATAAAGCGTTACGGTGGTCAAAAATCGATCTAGCGAAGTCTCAATTCCGACAAAATTCGTGTTTTCTATGTTCTCGCACACTTAAAACTTCTAAACTCTAAACTCTTCTAATATCACAACAAAGTTTACTTTCTCAGTAGTACAGTGGTTAGAGCGTAGATCTACCTAGCTGAAATACGCGGGTGCGAATCCTGCAATGAGGTCGGACTTTCTTTTGTTATGTTTCTTGTAAGACATCGAGTAAAGCTCACTCGCCCTGGTACTTGTATTATTATTTAGCCGTAAATTAGTCGTAAACTATCTGTGGAATCGAAAAATGTACTGCGAGTTGTGAAGTTCGAAAAACTTTAGGTATTGAGTGATTGTTCAATATGAAGTAGGTATATCTTATTATTTTGTATTTTTCAGTGTCTTTCAGTGTCAGAATGCGAATAATCAATATTTTGTTATGTCCAGGTTATTGCTATTAGCTCAATCACTCCATTCAGTAGAAATCTGACCCAAGCGAATTGACACTTTTGCGTCAAATTGCGAGCGTTTATAACAATTAATACAGATATAATTTGATTTATTTTAATTCGATCATTACTTATTACTTACATTTTAAGTCTTATTGAATGATTTCATCTCTTCGAGGGTGGAGCACGCCAGCTGAATAAGTTACTCTACACTCTGATGCAGTTTCTTTTTTCATAACATCAGTGAGCCTGTATGAAGCCACTCACAAGTTACAGCGAAGCATTTCATGTCGAAGCCTATGCACACTTAACTTGAAGGTGAACTTTGAAGTTGGTTTAATTTTTTTCTTATGAAGTTATTTATACAAGGCCCTTATTGAATGAGTGGCCTTGGCCTAAATAAATATCTCTAGGGTAGGTCTACAACTAAGCTTATTTCCAATTCTGGAAAGGAACGAATCGTCGAAATATAGAAGCCGTTAAGAAGTCCTTTTATTTGTGCAGTATTTCATCATCGGATCTTAACTAAATTTATATGAGGTCACTCTAAACATATACCTTTAAAAAAAAAAAGAATCATCAAAATCGGTTGCAAATAGCAAAGATATCGCGTAACATACAATAAAAAAAAGTAGAAATAATCAGATGTATTAAAAACATCCTCCTTATTTTGAAGTCATTTAAAATTGGGTATATTTATTTTTATCCGTATTTCGTAATAACAGAAAATAAGTTATAGATTGTGTGTCTGTTTGGCGGTTGCAAGTCGCCTGTTGTCTTAACCTTAACTTTAGATGGTACAGTTTGCTTGATGTTCCAAGAAAAAGTCGTTTTCTATAGGTACTCATGGTAAGATAAGCGTAGTTTTATTCTTAATTTTAATTACAGTTATAATACCTATCTATTTCATATAATTAATAATGAGATGCTATAAAATACCCGAAGAATACCCGTAATGAATAGTAAGAACATATTGGCGCAATTATTAGAGAAAGATTTTGCTTCACTTTTACAAGTGGAATCTATCGACTGCACTAAATTTTTGTTTTTATAATGCCTCTTTGATGTTTGCACAATGTTAATTTTACAACGGGCTCTGAGTTCATTAGAGAACTACGTAGGTAATTAGCATATCGTTACAATACGATACTATACAAATACAAACATATACCTATGTTTTTTTCTCTCTCATTTCGAACAATTCTAATGAAAGGAGAATATAGATTCTTAATATTTCGGGTTATTCAATTTTTGTCTAATTTTTCATAATGTGATGCTGTGTTAGAAGCACAGTTATTTAAATAAATTGTGCATACTCATCAAAATATTTTAAAAGTATGAAAAGTTATTAAAAGTGGATGTAAGTTTTTTAAATTAATAAGAAGCATAGTAGTTTTCTATATCTCTAATATAGTGAGTGGTTTATTTACAAAAGTGTAAGAACACAAGTACTAATATTACTCGTAACAATATAATACTTAATAGCTATCTACATATCTACACTTAGTGCCCCTTCTTCCATCCCCAATGTTTGTGGTCCCCATGACCACCCTTCTTGCCGTGATCATGATGATGGTGATGATGTTCATGATGACCGCCTTCATCATGATGGCCCTTGTGTTCGTGGTGATGACCTCCCTTCTCATGATGGCCCTTTTTGCCGTGATGATGCTCATGATGTCCATGGTGGTCATGACCCTTGTGGAAGTGGCCACCTTTCTTGTGACCATGCTCATGGTGGTGACCACCATGACCTTCTTCGAAACCAGACTCTCCGTGTTTGTCATGGAAATGCTTATCCTTCTTGAACTCGTCTATTTTGTGAACACCGTGATGTCCCTTTGTGGAATGACCTTTGTGGTAGTGACCTTTTTCGTCGAAACTGTGTCCTTTTTCGCCTTTCTCACCGTGATGATGTTCGTGGTGGTGTCCATCTTCGTGATGATGATGTTTCTTATGTCCGTGGTGGTCATCATCGTGCCCTTTGTGCCCCTCATGGTGGTGGTGTCCTTTTTTGCCGTGTTCGTGGTGGTGGTGTCCTTTATATCCCTTATGACCCTTGCCGCCGTGGTCATGGTGGTGGTGGTGGTGATGCTCTTTGCCACCACCCTTCTTGTGTTCTGATGCTGCTGCCTCGAGGTCAGCGGCTCGTTTCTCGCGCAAGTTTCGCGCTGTGGCTAAGGCCGTCAGCGCCACCAGCGCCAACACTAACACCGCTTTCATTGTTGTTTCGCTCGTTGTCTATTATGCTATGCTCATTATCTTTGTCGACTACAAGGTTTTATAGACACTTTGGCTGTAATTTTTCATAGCATTCGCATTGAGCAACGAGTTGCAGGCGGTTCTGCTTGCATTTACTCGATTGCCAAGGTCAAATGCCCTAGACACTAAATTACAAAGTAATTTCCCTCAATCTTTAATAAACGTGTAATTAAAATGTTGCATATATTGCTAATTACTTTACTCCCCGATTCTGTGCTATTTAAACGTGCATTTGTATGTGCTGTATCTAAAACAGAACTATGGAAAGGGCGAGCACATTGTCCATCAAAAGTGACGATGCTTGTGCTTTTTCTTCTTTGTAATACTTTCCAATAATTGAATTAATGATTAATGTAGCATTATTTATTTAGATAAAGACTAAAATTTATGGATGCGTTTGATTTTATTATCATGAGCTATAAGTTAGTCATGTCTTACTTTCCAACCATTATATTTATTTACACATATGTATATGCATGTATACTATTTTATAACATGTTATACAGCAACGCTGGACAATTGCAGTTACACTTTTACCAGAAAAACGTTATTGGTACGAATCAATTAGAATACATGTAGAATTACAAATACACGACTATGTTAATTCAACACAAAAGTCTGGTATAAACGATTCATGTGAAGTATGTATAAACAAAACAATACGAGATGTCCCTCCTATCGGTCTAGACTGGAAAACAGCGCAGACAGGCGGCGCGCCCTCCTCTCCGTCGTCACATCACTCACATGTCTCATCGCTTCTAGTTTCTACACAGTGTAGCCTAAGGGGTTTGTCACTAAATGCACTGTGATTTGTAAAAATTGAAAACAAATGGAAAATTTTATTTTTCAGATTTTTTAATCAAATCGCATTGATTAAAAATGACGAAGTCTGTAGTTGTAGGAAAACACTTATTAAATTACACATAAATAAAATTAAATACAATATCTACAAAATGTTGTAATAAAATTTAGTTTAGGAAGTTTCGGTTTTATTTTATGCGATTTTTGGACCACTTTTACGGAAAAAGATTTCAATGTAGCTACATAATATTGACCTATAAAAACAAATAAGAAACAAATACGGTTATCTGCATTTAAAGTCAAAGTACATAAAACCAAAAATAATGTAATAACTTAATCAGTTAAGTGACAAGTGTTTTATGCTAAAATTGAGGCAGATTGTATAAACAATAATGTTTAAAACCAATAATGGTTACTAATATAACCATAACCTTTATATTTATTGTACTTTCGCGTTTTAACATAATCTTATTATTTAAATTTTGACTATTCAGGCCTGAAATTG
The DNA here is from genome assembly GCA_907165235.1 of Zeuzera pyrina. Lineage (NCBI taxonomy): Eukaryota > Metazoa > Arthropoda > Insecta > Lepidoptera > Cossidae > Zeuzera > Zeuzera pyrina. The sequence continues at coordinate 15,652,097 of OU015625.1, read as the reverse complement.
GAATAATTATATGTATTCAATAACATGACTAACGATTATGTCGCAGTATTTTTCATGTACATATCTATGATAATGTATTATCAATATCGCGTTGTGGTAAAGAACTCACAATTAATAAATCTTTAAAGGAGCTTTTACGCTACATCAAACATTGTTTTTATCGCTAACGTCATGATGATAAATTAAACATTGAACATGACCTAGCTTTGAACTAAAGGATAAAGTGAAAATCACTGAAATGGACTAAAAGGCACAAAAAAAGTGCCTTTTCAATCTACTTTTCATTAAAGATATTAAATGCTCTGTTTCAGTAAGATTTCAGCAAAATATTTGCTATTTTTAAAGCCTTAAAATATTTTAGTCGTGTTATTCATATATCGAATTACTTGCTTGCTTGCAAGTTGTTTCAATACATCATGGTATAATATAAAAAATACATCATAGTATATAACAAAAATGAGCATTACAATAATCTACTTTATTCTATATATTCTGTCGGAAAACAGATGTATTGAACCGTCCATGTGCATGATTCGTACGTTCACAAGGTCACGAAAGTCGGAAGCAAAATATTACGAGTTTTTAAAAACTTTTGCTTACAAATTCATATTTTCATTACAAGCATAAAATGAAGGCATTTATAATTTTTTTTTTAAATTTTCGTGTTGCTGGTTAGAGATAGAGGCTTTATTTCTATGCTCATGACTGTATGTATGTGTTAATAATACTAAAAAGACCGAAAATGTTTTTGTTGCATTTTATTTTAGAAGATCTATCTTAGTAGGAAAAGGGAACATATTCCGTTTATTGGAGTAATTGAATAAAAAAAATTTGAGATTACATTTCTCTATATTAGGAAGAATAAAAAAAAATATCCAAAATGTTTTGAGTTTCCAATGGATGATTGTACGGTATACTCATAAATTTAAATGGGAGGTCTGTGACATAGACAGTTGGACAGACGGACGAATAGACGGTAAGATGGAAACTATAAAGGTTCCAAATTTGACTACGGAATTCTAAAACTAGAGGGTCTCTATTCCCCCGTACGTGTGCATATACTATGTATTTACGTGGGTGTGAGCACAGTTACTAACTACGTACTACACCGATTTTAATGATTATTTCACTACTATGAAATTATGTACGTCACGTTTCTGGTTTGATTTTATAATTAATATTATCTGAAGTGATAAAAGTACCTAAAAAGGTTTCTGCTGAAAGTAATAAAAAATTTCGGATTTTTTGTATCGAAAGTTATAAAAGTAGGGAAAAACAACGGAGTTTAATAAATAATAACTGCTTGTAAGCGAATACTCTTTTTGTGACTTCTTAGACCTGTCTCACATATTCCACTAGATGCGGGGAAATATTCTATGCGGCACAATTGAAGCATAAAAGTTTTAAGATGTCTCAATATCTGTTTAGTTACAGATTTTCATTTAAACGTAAATTTTATATTAAGAGGAATATGAACAAGAAAGGAAAAAAAATTGTCGTTCGCTTATAAAGCCTGCGACCACGAACGCACGGACGCATGTATTGAAACTGTGTTTACTTATAGTTATGGTAAAATAATGAAAAGAATACTTAGATGGTTCGGGCACAGAGAAAGAATCAATAAGAAATGATCGACGAAGAAATTTATAGAGTGAAAATGAGCGGTAGCAGAAGCAGATATCTAATAACCTATTCCAAAAACAATATATCATTTCGCTTTACTGTAATCTATTACAAGAAACTTAGAGCGAAAATAAACTTTTCAGACGGTTTTACATTTCTTAACACTTGCGATTATTTATCGTTCATTACTGCAAGTAATGTTGGTTCATTTATTTCGGAAGTAACCGATGAGAATCGGACTAGATTATTTGAAAGATTAGTAAAGAACTGCTTGAGATGTTTTCAGTTGTATTTTAAAATTATTGTTGGTATTATATTAACTAGTACTTATTCCAGATATATGTTCATGGACTTTTAATATTACCTACTTCGCTTTTTGTACTTTTATTCGATGGTTATAGCTTTAAAGCTATTAGAAATTTTATTTAGAAATTCTATATAAATACCTAAATTTTTATAGCAATTGTTCATTTATAAATACTAACGCGTTATGTAAATATTCTCTGTCTTAATGTATTAGAAATCACTCGGAGAGCCAAATTCAATATGTCCCAATCAATTTAATGTTACGGTTTAATAGTTTAGAGAGTGAGAAATAACAAGAGTTAAATCGGTTTTATACCTCGTATTTTTTCTTAATACATAACATAACAAAAACACTCATTTGTAACAATTCAACAATTAATAATAGGCGTGGGATTAACATGTTTGGTTTAGCGACCACTTTTGTGTCCCCAATGTTTGTGATGTTCGTGACCTCCCTTCTTGCCATGGTCATGATGATGATCGTGATGCTCGTGATGGCCATCTTCGCCGTGGTGTCCCTTGTGGTGGTGGTGGTGGCCGCCCTCATGGTGATGATGTCCCTTGCCGTGGTGATGTTCATGGTGTCCGCCGTGCTTGTGGCCATGGTGGTGGTGACCGCCCTTCTTGTGTCCTCCCTCGTGATGATGACCACCATGATGTTCATGGAAGCCTTTGTCTCCGTGATGATGATGGAAGTGTTTATCCTTCTTGAATTCGTCGTGTTTTTCAACGCCATGATGTCCCTTCGTGTCGTGGCCCTTGTGCCAGTGTCCATGTTCATGATGTCCATGACCGTGTTCGCCCTTTTCACCATGGCCCTTGTGGTGATGATATCCTTCGTCGTGGTGATGATGTTTCTTGTGTCCACCGTGCTCGCCATGGTGTCCCTTATGTCCTTCGTGGTGATGATGTCCGTGGTGGCCATGATGATGTTCATGATGGCCCTTGTGTCCCTTGTGATCGTGGTGACCATCGTCATGGTGGTGATGCCCGTGGTGTTCATGACCCCCACCCTTATCCCAGTGACCACCATGATGTGATGCTGCTGGTTCGAGGTCGGCATCCCTCTTTTCCCTTATTTCGCGGGCGGACACGGCGGCTATAAGGGCCACCAGCCCGCATGCAATTAAGAGACTGCTTTTCATGGTTGAGCAGTCGACGAGACACGGCTGTTGAATGATGCCTGTACCGGTAGCAATGATTTTATATACCAAGAATTGATACTGGGGTTAAGTAACTTAGTGGTTAATGAAAGTGTCAAGGTTGTCACAAGTAATGCACGACGGAAGAGATTTCTACTTCCAGGTTTACGTGCATTTCATTTATTTGACTAAAGTATGTGGTGGATGTTTCAAGAGATATTTATTTAATAAATTTTACGGTTCTGAATCTAAAACTTGATAAAGTACAGTTTAATTATTGCGTTTATTGTTTACTTGCCAGCTTTTCAATAAAATAATTTATTGTACTCAGTTAAATCAAAGTACCTATTGATTTCAGATAGGTTTGTACAATTGATTATATTTTTTATATTTACAACTAACATTTAAAAGTGTAAAATAAAATGTAAAAAACGTTAAAATAAAATAACCCGAATTTTAATATAAGAATGTTTTCCATCTGCAATTTCGTTTTTCTTTAGGATACAATTTATTACATTATCTACTTATATTCTTCGTCAGGTAGTATACATTTTTATGAAGCTCAATAAACTTGATTTAAAAAAAAATGTAGTATAAAATTATCAAGATAATACAGCGTTCAAGATGTTCGAAACATTTTTGTCCTTGTGTTCATGATCAACTTTCTTTCTAAGCGATGCGACATAGGCATGAACTCCCACTGAACTGATTCGAGTATGTTTTTAAGTACTAATAAAAATAAGTTTGTCGCTTTATTTGCTGTGACATCGTAGCACTAGAACGCATACATTGAAAAGCAATCAGCTTTCATTATTGAAAAACTGTTATTTTTACAAGATTAGTTTTGGTTTCGGATGTTTTGGAATTTTTAAGATTTCAGAACCGATCAGATCAGTCAGTCAAACCGATCAGTAACTGATTGAATCACTCTTTTTTTTAAACGATTTTTATATAATTTTTTAAGAATTACCGGATCAATTAAGTTATAATATAAAAACGTGCAAATAAGGTATTCACTTTGGTGTTAATTTGTGTTTTCAAACACTTTGTAGTTCGAAGCTTAAAACTGAAGGTGTTGAAAAAAATTCAAGTTCGCATGTAGTAGTGGTTGATTGCTCTACACTCTAACGCTATTATTATATAATCTTTCTTCTTCTTTTTCGTTATTGGCATCGTCATCTTTCTGGTAAACTTCTGAAAGGGAAGAAGAAAGAAAAGTTTTTATAAGCTTTATTGGTAATTGTCACTTGCCTAACTTGGTATTAAGTTTAACTTGATATTAAGTTTCTGCAATATAATATTAGACGCATAAAACTAAATAAACCTAGAATTTTTAAGCCTAAATTGAATGTCAAGTGCGCAAAATCGCTTAAAAATAATGTTATTGCACTTACAAAGCGAAATCTTTTAACGATTAAATTAAACATAATTAAATTAGTGTGAGTCTTTTAATTATATGTACTCGTTTTAAAGCTTCTTTGACAAATATTCCATTATAAAAAAGGCAGCTGGGTGTGTATTGAACAGATAAGTTTCTGTGCGTAATCATGTATCGTAATTTATATTATATACATGTTTATAATTTTTTAACATGGTAAAGTATGATAGCAATCGTTATACTGAGCACATAGTTCAATCAACTGTTGTATATTTCATGATAATGAACATGCGCAGGTCATTTCTTACAGCCATTGCTTTAGTGGTCGTGAATCGTGATGTCAATGCCTTCAAAAAAAGACCTGGCTTTAAAAAAAGGAGGAGGTTCTATCTTTTATGTTCGTCTGTATATATTTTTTTGTATACATGTTCGCCGTCAACTTAGTCAATTGCGGATCAATTTCAGTGATTCTGTTTCCGTTGAGTTCATTATAGCTCCAAGGTGGTTCCATTTAAATTTCACTGGTATTTCGGGTTTAGACTTTGAAGATACATCAAACAACGCTAATGCTAACGCTAAAAAGTATTCAAGGTTCTGGCTAAGTATAAGTATACATAGTAATAGAATTTTGATTGAAGAGCGGAAAGAGGGAGAAGGATAAACTTTCTTTTTAGCGTCGTCATTAGCTAAAAAGATAGCTTTTGCTTCTCTTCTCTTATTTTTCTTATTGGGGTGTCAAATAAAGACTTTCAAGGGGGATGTTCTGAACTATACAATAATCTTGTGTTTTACCAGAGTATTGTTCATAACAAAGATTTGAAATTCATAACGTATAACATGTATAACGTTCTGAAAGATCCAGGAACATCTTTAATGGAGATGGAATGTGTATTGACTAAAAGTTATTATGTTACTATAACTGTAACTGATATATAAATTTCATTTTCATGTTTGATGACCAGTCGACGAGTTTTTTTGTAATTTGGGCAATACAGAATGCTAAATGTGCCAAATCCTTAACCATTTCATTTATTTCTAAACTTCGTCATTCCACGGAAACTTGTTTAGTCTTTAACCAATCACACTAAATTGTATGAATACAAACGTGCCTCATTATGATATAATGAGGGGTAGGGGGAGGTTATTCACAATTAATTTTTCTTTTAATATCATGTTATGTTATGTTTAATATCATGTGGTATGTTAAGTTATTTTCTATTATCTATGTATGTTATTCTCTGCACTTGCTTTAAAATATTCTTATATTGTACCTGATAGTTGTGATCATCGCAGTGAGTTTGCAATCTGATCCGCGTAAATAAAATCAAATTTTACGCCAAAATTAGATATCTTCCACTAGTGACAAAGATAACATTTGGAAAAATGTGTTTTTTAATTACACATTAACATTAGGCGATAATTCAAAGTTCGTTCTTCAAAAATGTAGGCGTTACAGTAAGAGCGTAGTAGCAGATAGAACTATGTTAATACGTTTACTGACATAAATTTATATAGATTACTGATGTAAATTGCTGACATAAGTGATATTTGTGTGGTAGAGTCTGCTGCATTGCAGCACACGTATCACTTTCTTATAGTGATATAGCTATAATGTTTCGTTCGGTGAGTGAGAGTACCGGTGGCACATCCCCCCTCTCCCCCCGCCCTTCGTCCTTTCCCTCCTTTCCCTATTTCCCTAAAAACCGGCAACGCACCCGTAATTTCCTGGACATCGCGGATGTCTATAGGCAACGGTGATCACTTTCCACCAGGTGACTCACCTTGCTCGTTTGCCATCTCTTATACATACATATGTATAAAAAATATTTATTAATTTTTCTGAAATCTATTATTATAACTTGAATCATTGATTCGCATAAAAGAATAGGTAGTCAAAACATTGTCACTTCGAACTTCCAAATTGGTTTCTTGTAAAATTATTTTTATTGAATTATGTCATCTTGTCGCAAATTAACGATTTCTCTTTGATTGCCCCTTCGGAAATAAATAGTGTTTAATACAATATCTAGAGGTATATGTATATTGTGTACTATGTACTTGTAACTTAGATAATGTACTTACGTTTATGCGTTTCGATATACATGTTATTATAATATCGAAATATAATTAATAATAATAATAATATACTCGGACATTTTTTTACACAGCACCATCTAGTCCCAATGTAAGCAGCACAGCGCTTGTGTTATGGGTACTAGACAACTGATACACTACTTATATATTTTTCTTTTGTAAATAAATACATATTATACATAAACACCCAGACTCGGGACGGGAATCGAACCCGCAACCCCCGTTTACTTTCCAACGCGCTAAGCCGTTGCGCCACGGAGGTCGTCACTTGCGTCAATTGCGGTTTAATGAATAATACGTTTCAGTATGGATTAACAAACAAAAAAAGTAGGTTTCTAAGAAATGTATTTCTTCTTCGTATAAAACATAACAAAAACCGTTGTATACAACAACAACTCAACAAAAAACGATAAGTATGGGGTTCTTGCCCATGTCTTAGTGGCCTTTCTTGTGTCCCCAGTGTTTGTGATCTTCGTGACCTCCTTTATGACCATGATCATGGTGATGATGATGATGTTCGTGATGACCGTCTTCACCGTGGTGTCCTTTATGGTGGTGGTGGTGTCCGCCTTCATGATGATGATGTCCTTTACCGTGATGATGCTCGTGGTGTCCGCCGTGTTTATGTCCCTTGTGGAAGTGACCGCCCTTCTTGTGTCCACCTTCATGATGATGACCACCGTAATGTTCATGGAAGCCTTTGTCCCCGTGATGATGATGGAAGTGTTTATCCTTCTTGAATTCGTCGTGTTTTTCAACGCCATGGTGTCCCTTCGTGTCATGACCTTTGTGCCAGTGTCCATGTTCGTCGTGTCCATGTCCGTGCTCACCCTTGTGGCCATGACCCTTGTGGTGATGGTATCCCTCGTCGTGGTGATGGTGTTTCTTGTGTCCACCATGCTCCTCATGGTGTCCCTTGTGTCCTCCATGGTCATGATGTCCTTTGTGACCGTGATGATGTTCATGATGGCCCTTGTGTCCCTTGTGATGGTGGCCTTCATCATGGTGGTGATGGTCTCCATGGTGCTCGTGGCCACCACCTTTGTCCCATTTGCCTCCATGGTGTGATGCTGCGGGCTCGAGGTCGGCATCCCTCTTTTCTCTTATTCCACGAGCTGATACGGCGGCTACGAGGGCCACCAGCCCGACCACCACTAGGAGGCTACTTCTCATGATTGCTCAGTAGGCGATTGTTGAATGATGTCTCTGTCCGTTCGCAATGATTTTATATACCGATGACTTTTGATTAGGTAAGTTAGCGCTGTCCGATAGTGTCAAGGTTAAACAATAAAATAATTCTACTTCCAGGTAAAAATTTATTTTGAAGATGATTGAATTTGATGATTTTACTTAACAGGAAATACTTTTGTAAAGCCATGAGACAACTTTTAAAAGTTTCATTTGTTAAGAGAATGAGATACGCGAAAGTATTGTGACACGAATGACATGGATTATTATGAACACTTTTCTTTATGAATGAAATAAAACAAAATATGTAGGTTTTCTAGTATATAAATAAATACATATGTTTTTGATGAATTGCGTATAAATCTGTCTAATAACCTTTTAAAAAAATATAATTTAATTTACAAGAGGAAGTTTATTATTTAAGATAATGTGTAGTTTTAAGTTTGTAAATATTAACATATGTATGTACTTTTTGTTAATGTAAATAAAGGTATTTACAAAAATATTGATTTCAAGCTGGTCTGGATAAGAAAGTACGTAGTATTTGCCAGATGCCCATCTTTCTTCTTCCTATGTAGGCCATAAAAATAGGGCATGATAGATGGAACTGGTATAGACTACAATATTCTAGACGACGGATCAGCAACCGTTTACTAACCATTTACCATCCCGACACTGACCACTCTGGAAGGGGACTGGTGGGAAACCTTGTTTGTATATATTTGCAAATATAATGACTAGTGCGTTATTTTTTTTTTATTATTGTATATTCATTTTCCAGAAGTTAATATAACACATAATGCTACGTTTGCAAAATTTATGTGCAACATTTTCTGTAAACTGTAACTTATTTGATCCTTATGAGTATTTTATGACACAAAATCGTATCACACATGTTAAGAATTGTACAATTTATATTATATTTATTTTTGTACATCTGAAGAAATATAAATAGGTATGTAGATACATACTTTATTAGGTATGTGTACATACATACACATCTTCACGTTGTATCCCAGAGGGTAGTCACAGAGGATGGAGCGCTAAGCTTCGCGGCCCTCACATACCTCTTTCGCTTTATCAAATCTCATCTCATAGATATGTAGATATATAGGGATACAGAAGTTGTAGACAAAATACTGTATTATTTAAACAGGAATGGCTTAAAATAAATAATACTTATTATTCTTGTAATTACTGCGGCTGGTTAAGTGTTAATTACTTGTACATCTTTATACAGCGTTCTAAGTATTAGTGGGTCTGTTAATGAAAAACAAACGAACTTGAACCGATGCTAACATTTTCATTGAGCATCGTCATCGACTTTCGTTGTTTGCATTCTGTTTTTCTGACAAGTTATATTGGTCAATGTTGGAGACAATAAGTTACAAAAACATGTTTTAATGAATGAGTGCTTTTTCAAACTTAGATTTATTTTATGAAGTTCTCTAGTTGTGAAGTACTTACTAACTTTAAATTATTATCGTTTACATACATTCTAAATTTAGGTTTTAATAAAGTTAAATTGTCTTGGTACTATTAAGTCCAGTTTTTAAATCTATTCACAATAACATTTTACTATCACAATAACAACAACCAACAACAAAATAATAAAAATAAACGTATTTTTAGTCATAAAAACGAAAAATGCCTATTTCTAATACTAATGAGTTCATATACCTAATACGTAATAAATATAAAGTTGATATCTGAATCTCCTCATGCTCCCTCGCTAATATTACTCATACATAGCAGTCGATATTCTCAGAAACTACTTGTAATTTAACAGTGATAGCCATGAAAATAATATCCTATTATTATTTTTGTGGTGATAGCTGATAGGTACACGGTACATCTTGGTCATATGGGTATTGTTCTTGTTACATATGTGGGTACATATGTTGTATTAATTAACATTTTAGAAATAATCATATTCATAGGGAATTGAGGAGGGGCAAATCGGATTCTTGCACTCGGCTTGACCATTCTACCGCTTATTTCCGAATCTACTAGACTTGTAATTTTTACCTGAAAATTACAGTGAGTTTAAAGCCTAGAATTAAAATGTTAATTAATACAACGTACGTAGGTTAACAAGATGTACCTGTCAGCTATCACCACAAAAATAATAATAGGATATTATTTCTAGGGCTATCACTGTTAACTTACAAGTAGTTTCCGAGAATACCAACTGTAACAGACGTATGAGTAATCTTAGTGAGAGGTGAGGGAGCATAGAAAAAATTAACAAAATCTAAAATAATCTGGATATGATTCTCTAATAGATCTTTAGAAATTGAGCGTAGAAGTTTATTATTTTATAAAAATCGTATGGAACCCACAGTACACGAGCAATTTTGTGACAGCAGTATTGTTCATGAGGATAAAGAAATCGAGAAATATATGGGTGTTCATTTATATGACACTGTCACGTATTTTAAACCCAATTGAAACTGAATATGGTGACTTCTAAATATTCTAATAACGTGTGGTAGAGCCATGACAAATTGGGCCGGCTCGCCCGGTGAAATACCACCATCTTACAGAATATCGGCGTGAAGTAACAGCATCTATTGCTATTGGGTTTTGTTCGGTGGCTGGCAACGCACCCGTGATTCCCCGGACATCGCGGGTGTCTATGAGCGGCGGTGATCACTTTCCACCCATCGATTTGCTCGCTCGTTTGCCCTCTATTAGATATAAAAAAAAAATTGGGTATTTAGCAATACCTAAGTTTACTGTTTTATGTAGGAAACTTATTAAAAAAGTAATATACGAGTATATGATTGATATATATTTATTTAGATCATCCATACTGTTTAACTGTTTATTCATAAATGTTATTTTAATAGTGAAGTTGAACAGTAAACTGAAGGACTTTTGTGAACAAGAATCAATGAATTTTATTAAGGCTTTTTTATTGCCTCGTTTAGAATCGAAGTTTTTTCCTGTAAAAGGCTGTCCCGATTAATATCTTTTTAAACAAGATATCGCGATTAAATAGAGTAAAGTGAATCTACTTTGTTTAAGTATTTCTCGCTGATTCTGTGGGGCTATAATATGATCGCAATGTAGTCATAAGTTGCTGAACAATGTATGGAATGTGTCTGACGAATGTATGTTCATTATACAAATATTTTTAAATGTATATTTCATTTTTCGAGGAATTTACGGTAATATTGTTCAATTGCGAGTTTGTAATCGAATCCGCTTGGCATATATTGAGCTACGGGTGCTGATAGATATAATTATGGAAACCTGTCACATTATGGGATATCTAACAGTATTATGGGAAATTTTCGAAATTCTTTATATTAAATCTTACACTTCTATTTCTATTAAATCTTACATTTCTATTAGTATTAAATTCGACTAATTAATGTTTTTGCTTAGTGTTTATGTTTTTACAAAAAAAAGCTACCAAAAATGTTAAAACAAGCATAACTTTATTCCAGTATCACAAAATATTAACAATAACAAAAAGCTTCATATTATTCTATTTATGTACAAAGTCTCTCCTCTTGTTAGTGACCCTTCCAGCCCCAGCCCTTATGTTCCTCATGACCTCCTTTGCTGCCATGGTCGGCGTGATGACCCCAATGCTCATCATGACCGCCCTCATCGTGATGACCTTTATCGTCATGATTATGACCTCCCTTCTCGAAATGACCCTTCTTGCCATGTTCGTGTTCATGGAATCCACCATCTTTATGTCCTTTGTGGAAATGACCGCCTTCCTTGTATCCGCCTTCGTGATGGTGGCCGCCGTAGCCTTCTTTGAAACCAGATTCTCCGTGTTTATCGTGGAAGTGCTTGTCCTTCTTGAATTCGTCTATTTTGTGAATCCCATGGTGTCCCTTAGTGGAGTGCCCTTTGTGGTAGTGTCCCTTTTCCTCGAAACCATGTCCCTTCTCACCCTTTTCTCCGTGGCTGTGCTCATCGTGGTAGCCCTCATCATGGTGGTGGCCTTTCTTGTGACCCCCTTGTTCTCCATAGTGTCCCTTGTGGCCCTCGTGATTTGAATGTCCTTTCTTGCCGTGGTCGTGCTCGTGGAAACCCTTGTAACCTTTGTCCTCATGTCCTCCATGCTCATGATGATGGTCTCCGTGTTCTTCACCACCGCCTCCCTTTTCCCAATGATGAGATGCTGCTGCCACTAGATCGGCATCCCTCTTCATACGCATGTTTCTAGCGGAAACAGCGGCGACTACCGCGACCAAGCAAACAAGCACAATCGTTCTCATGGTCTCCTGTTCTCCTGGTTCTGTTGGGCAATGATTGCCAAATGATACCTGTTACTGTTTTCTCTCAGCTTAAATACTATTGCCAATAGTATAACTGTTGTTGTTTTTAATGTCAAGGTGTCGTACGCGGTTGACCTGAATTAATTTTAGACGCATGCATTATTGGCGATAATAATAATTCGTCCATTTTATAATTCAGTTGCATAGTAGATGTTTTTTATGATTTACTTTTTCGATTGATTTTGGTTAGCTAATCAATAAATTTGGTTAATACTGAATAATTTTTTGATGTTAATAATAATAATAAACAATTGTTATTAGAGATCAATATACTGGTACATTTATCCAATGCAATTGATGTCATGCATATATACCCAGATATATTTTTCCAGATTTTTGTTCAGTCTGTGTTGTTTGTCCGTCACTTTTACGGATTCTTCTACTTATAAAATGGGAACATTATGTATCTATGTGTCTATGAGTAGGTACTATTATAAAACAAAGATGCGTCTATGCGTTAAAAATATTCTTGAACAAAATGATGTTCGATTTGGTAATGACTATTTTGGTTAAATTGAAAACATTATTTGAATTTTTAAAATGGTTGTCGATTTTTTGTTTCGGAATTCATCGTAAACCTACATGCGGATTTAAATACAGTGCTCAGTGTTTAAAAGCAGAAAATATAAATATGTACTAAATAGAAAAAAATTTATATGATTGAATATTTTATAACAAGTCTGAAATTGTTTAATTTTTTGATCTGTGTTCTTTGGGACTTGGGTTACCAAATTACCAATTTAGGTTACTGTATCAAATTCTACTGTATCAAAATATCAAGGCGTAAAGATAACGGAATAAATCGCCTGTAACATGCAGACAGACGAGCGAACAGACACAGATATATACAAATAGCGAACAGACAAACGTAACGAAACCATTCGAGTTCTGTTATTGCCATTTTGGCTATTCTGTAATTAAAGGAATGCGAATGTCGTCATATAAATATTCCTAAATAAGAATCTGATATGAATTAGATAGGATTGGATAGGAATTCTAAGATAGGAATTCGTAATAAGTTACAATCATTTATTATGATTTAAAAGTGCTTGCGAGCCCAAATAAATATAAAGATTGTGATTGGATTGGACTTGAAAAATATAGCATTCAAAAGTATAAACAGTTTCAAAAATGCGTAACAGTTAAAAACAAAATCGATGAAATACAAAAATTTCTTTTTGTAATTGGTTGGAAATCATAGCATCGGAAACAAACCGATGGCCGTGTCTAAGGGGATGAGTCTAGCCTCTCAGTCGCGACTGTTTTCACCGGAGTCAAGGGCGTCATGTGTCAAGGTGGTATTGCATTGCCGTCGCCCTCATTTTTTTACAAAACGTTTAAATAAATTTCTTGTGATTGATTTGCGTCATTGTTTCCGGTCCAGCGCACACGCTTCGTAAAGCGCGAACACGGCGCCTGGGCAGCTCCCGTCGCCTACATGTTGAAACTGTAAATTAATTTGAAATGTTCAAATTATTGTATTTTAGATGTTGATAGTGTGCCTGAAGGAGAATTAAACATTTAATGAATTTGCAGACATATTGTTATTTCTTTTAGACGTAACAATATTACATTTACCTATCTGATTTATGTTTCAATATCTGGAAAGAATGTTGTTATTAAAAACTGATATTTGGTCACCGTGAGTTCGACTCATTCATTTGTTCGGTCCTTAAATACCGTATTTAAAAAATGACAAGTTTGTAAAAAGTAGAGATAAATAAGAACTCGCTAAGGCTTTCATCGTAATTTTCTTGTACACTTCGAGTTTTAAAATTTTAGGTTCGGCTAGGGAGAAATGGTTATACTGGGATTGAGATTGCCTATTCATTGGCCCGTCTTTAATTTTTATATAAATATTTTATAGTTTGTTAATAGATGTATCATTATGCCAAATTTCTAGTTTCTAGGTCATCAGTTTAATGAATAATCTTTAAGGGGTTCTGTTTTTCCTCCAAATATGGATAATAATACTAAAAAGTACCTTATTTTCATGAAATATTATTAAATTCGATGTAATTATGATTGTTAGTAATTATATTGGTGTGTGCAACATCTTACAATTACACTGTAAGATAAACTTCAATGTTAGTTCTTAGTAAATACACATTAATTAGGTTTCTAGTGTAGTAAACAAAAAAAAAAATAGCAAGAATTTTACTCTGAACGGTTGTTTAGAGTTTAAGATACATTCTGCGGTATTTATTTATTGTTAAAACATCCCGATATAAATTAGCCAAGAGTTACTTGAACCTGCAGTTTGTAGTCGGTTGTGCAAATGTACTTGCAGCTTGCAAGCCGTATTACATTGTAACTCAATGTAATTAACGGCGTCACTGTGTCTAATTGCTGATTACAGCCCATTTTTAAGAATTAGACATCTTTATTTAAAAAAAAATTAGTGACATATTGGTAACATCGGTGGTTAGATTACAGACTAATAAGAAAAATCTTTTTGCAATCAGTAATTAATTCCTCTGTTCACCAATAGACCGATATAACGAATTTTAATGTTAAGTAAAGACTAGATACACTGATCCTGTCCACGCTGTATTGGAAGTGTATTTTTGGATAATTCGTAGGTAGTACCCATACCTATATTATAATGTAATAAAAATATATTTAATAAGATTAGTTTTGAAGAGAAGGTTCGTGTACCCGAAAAATTTATATGTAAAAACTGCGACACGTGGCACACTATCTATGCTGTAAGGGACACAGCGTGAAGATATATATTATACCCTTGTATGTATACAAAAACAGTAATATAAGTTTCTAAGTTTAAGCCAGGAATGCAATATTATTTGATTATTGCAAACGAATAATAGTAATAATTATGGTTTCAATAAAGTTCATATATGTATGTACTTACATCAGATAACAAAAAACCGCTTTGCGTAATCCTCGATCTTAGCGGTCAAACTAATTCAGAATGCGGGATCGAGTAGACATCCGGGCGACGGAAGCTATTAATGAAATTGGAATTGTCTCTTGGCCTGAAGATCGTTGCCGTCGCTTCCAATTGATTTTCATAGGCAGGAATTGTCATTCTACTGAAGAGTCGAATCCTGAGGGTCGGCAATTGTTGTGATATGAAAAGCAGGTGGATCGACCTTTCGTGACTGGAATACTAAACACCTTGTTATCATCCCATTTGGACCTAAATTGTAGATTAAAATGTGTCTTTGGTTTTTACGATTCTTATTTTTTTGCATTATATTAAATTTCGTTTGTTTTTATGGTAATGTTTGCTTCTCTGTGGATTACATAAATACATTTTACATATATATCTATAAAAATATATATCAATAAATGTCAAAGAATAAGAGTTTAGAACTCTGCAAAGCATGCTATGTTGATTTGGACAAAATTAAAATGAAAAGGCTTGAAAAACAGCATCGAAATATACACAAAAGTGATAAGTTGTCTATTCCGTAGAACTATGGTTCACTGTTTTCGACATAATTATATACGAACTTAACCACATTTGTATGTTTATCTTTAAAATATACGACTTTACAGGGGTCGACAGAGCAGCAGAACGTAACAAAATCATAACATAACGCGATCTAGCAATAAGTAGAGGCGTATAAGTATTTGATTTTACAGATGGCAAAGCTGAAACGAATAGTGACAGTTTACTTATCGCCTCTACAAGTTCCTTATAATATAGCGTACCTGTCTTGTGACCGATTTTTACGATCCGTGCGAGAAGATAAACAGCTGGCACATTTCATTAGATATCTTCCTTTTTCTCTTAGATCAGTATGAAAGCAACTGTGCAAAGCAAACTCCTAGTGACATCTCTATTAAAAAGATGTTTATTGTATAAATGTAGCCAATGATCGGTAAGAGTAGCGTTTTTTATATTTAATTTTTTTTTCTTTCTTTATGGCATGGCCCACAGTTTAGCGCATTTGCCAATGTCACGTATTAATAAGTAAATTAGTTTTTTCATAACGTAAAACTCCCTCAGTAAAGTGATAGTAGGCTTTACTGAAGTTATAAAGGACTTCTTGGAAGAGCGCGAGATTTTCAGCTACACATGTTTATTTAGACCTACTCCATTTTTTTCACTTACACGGAACTTTAAAACACAATATGCTATCACTTTTGTACTTTAAAACTCCCAAAAATGTAAAAAATAGAAAATCTAAATAAAATGACAACCTCACTTCTCTCCTTCCCGCCAAAAAGTCCTATGTTTAATTAACTAGTTCATTTATGTGTCTAACAAAAGTCTAGACTTTTGTTAGACACAAATGTAAAGATAATTGCTCTTGTTGCCTAGAAGACTGCGGGAATCAGGGTTCACCTTTGAATTGCCTACGTTTTCAGAGAACTTGCCCCGTTCTAACTTCACTTGTTTACTCATGATAGAGGTGCTGTTGGTACCGAAATAGTCAATTATACTGTGGAGGCTTGGTTTTCTTGCAGATTTATGTCACTAGATGGTGCAACTCGTAAGTTCGTAGTAAATATATTATATTTTTTAGGGCCGAATAAAAATATTTTACGACTCTGACAAAGTTTATCAAAATTTCAGGTTTCATAGGTTGCTTTTATAAATAGTTAAAAGTTCTCTTCTCTCTTTTTAGTTTCCGGATTTGCTTAAATCTCAAGAAGTACTGAATAGATATTTACAAAATGTTTATTCTCAGACTCAGATTTTTGTAAAATATAATCGATACTATAAAATTTATTCTTCATTGTTATTCTCCAGGAGTCTGTCTTATATTTCAAATGCGAGTGAAAAAATGACATCTTGACTATTATATTACTGAACACAATAAAATATTGTAGAAGCAACAGTAAAATGAAAATCATAGTGTCCTTTTTATCTCATTTCTATCATTCTTTGCGTCCTACGTAACAGCAATTTCCCTCGAATAACGTTTATTATGGTTAGAAGCTTTCTACGGAAAGTTTGATTGAAATGAACTATACCTACACTAGCGGCATTCGTACGTAGTCATGTATTGTTCCGGGCCACGAGTTATAAAGTAACTGTCGAATAGTGATATACATACCTATATAATACCCTACGTATCTAACACAAAATATATTATAATGTAATAATTTGACAAACAATTACAAATTGATTGCAATTTATGAAAAAGTAAGCTTTCCAGTAGGTGGCGCGTTGAGCTTAAATTGGTTACAATAACGACTGCAACTTAGCGCGACTTTTATCGGATCCTATAATAGATTGAACCACTATGAACAGCAAAATAGATATTTGTACTAACAAAACAAATATATCGTGGAAATATTATCTCAATCGATTAAGTCGTTCAGAAGTTATAACTAACAGACGCAGCAACGATTATATTACAATAAAGATAATGTCTTGTTCGATTTGTTTTAAATTAATTCTATTTAATTACATTTAATTTAACTGTATAATACCTATGTTAACATAATAAATATTTTAAATTAAATGTATGTAATTGCAATTAATTTCAATCATTCAATTTAAGTTTGTAAATATTAACGTATGTATGTACTCCTTGTAATTGGGTTACTTGAATAAATTGATCATTCAAATAGATTGTTTGTTTTTTAAGGGTAAATAGCACAGAACAATCGATTTGGTTCTGACTTGATATAAAAAAAAACAAAACTTCTTGTTTGATATATATATATATTTTTTTAAATTAATTTGTATGAGTAGGTATTTGCCTAATTTTATGGCATTATTTGCTGAAAATATGTTTTCTCATAACATTTATTTACATGGCTAAAAAAACCGGGCAAGGTAGAACTAAGGTCAAGGTATTAGATTCGTGTTAGTATTAGTAGTCATATTATATTCGTATCTGTAGTTATTCCATAGACCTAATAAAAATACGTCAATTCGTTATCCATACATACTAGATTCCAATTTGCATATTTTGTTAGATACTCTAGAATATCAGCCCGTTATTTACTACATTGCAGAGACAGGTTATCGCTGAATTATTTCATATTACCTGACTTGGGAGAACTAACGTTGACAGGCGTGTTACTTTTGCTGAGATGTAATAGGTTGAACGTATATTGTTTGACTAAACATCAAGAGCTCCCTTGACATTGAAGGACTGCAATATTATACGAGTATGAGTAGTAGAGTACAATATTATTATTAGTTCAAGTGAAGGATTAATTAGAAATCTGTAACTTATATTTTTAACAGTTTTTTTAAGTGTTATAAATGTCGGAAAGGGAAAAATAATTCACTGGAGTACTAACTGAATCAAAGAGTAAAATAAAAAAATAAGTTATTCTCTTATTTACTTTAAAATTGGTTCTTGAAACTTGACCTTTTTCTGGAATGTGTCAAAATGGGGACGTCGCTATCTGTGTATCTTTTTTCTCCTGATTTTTCAGTTTCTCTCAATGCACACGTTCTTCACATTCGGTAATACTTGTGGACACTGAGTGTGGTGTGTAGGAGTTTTAAAAACTACATACAAATCTAATCTACCTCGGACACGGAATGAAACTTGCTGCGACAGTTTGCTTGAGACCACGGCCGATGCAACTCGGCCGAAACGGCAAGTCAAAATCAAAGGCAATCGAGTTAAGTTACCGTATCTTAGATATGTATGTCACATAATGCAACGCGAAAGTTTAAAAAGACGTGGATTTCAAAAACTGAATTTTGAGTTATAGCTTAGAACTAAAAAGGAAAGTAGAAAAACAAAAGTTTTTGTGTTCATCTTGTTTCGTATCTCATGTTATTTTGAATTACTTTTTAAAGTTGTCTTCCCACACCTTAGCTCCAAAAACATCACTTAGTAACATATGATAAAAATCATGAATATTGGGAGTGAAAATATTTATATTTTAACACTTTTTTCAAAAAGTTAATTGCTGATAAACTGTATCTTCATCTTATTTCCAAAAGCGTCGCATAGTAATATCAATTGAGACGAGAATGATCAAGATTTCATTATATTAGCAAAGTTTATTTCTCATTTGTAACAATAATAGTCAGTAAAACTGATTACAACAGTAGGTACCTATGACTTGCACTTGGTCGGTTTTTCTATTACAATCTGACACAAAACGATTTGATTTCATTCAGTGTCTTGGATACTAAACGGAAACTACAAAAACAACGCGAACTCGAACGATGTAAGTATTTATGTACCCTCTTGATAGTTTATTTGAAATATTTGTTCTTTACAAAAAATACTCAGTATATTTATGGTGATTGTAGTGATTGACTTAACATGGGACCTTTTCTTGCCAAAGAAGAAGAGTATGTTGAAATTTTATGTAGGCTTATTATGTTACACATAAAAAATAAAACATAATATTAAAAACAGTATTACGAATATTATTTCAATTCATTGATAATTAAATAATTTCCGTGTTCCGTTCCAAGATAAGTAAAAAGAATATACCTAACAGATAAAGCAATCACGTCGTGTCGAGTCACGCGCAAACTAAATATTTCAAAAAATCGTTTAAATTAAAAATTTAAAATCTACCCATTCCAATACTAGTTTTAACGTTGGACAATAGGTTAATTTACTGTCGAAGTAAGTTGTGTTGTTTGTCGATATTATAAAATGAAATTTTAGATTACAAGTATTACTATTTTTGGGAATTTACAATTTGAAAACTTTTATGCTCGTATTGTAGTATTCATTATCTATTATATACTATACGCACTTTGTTTTATATAGCTTAATGTGTAACATTACGAAACTTAGGCAAATTGAACTTATTCCGTTCGGATGTTTTGGGTTAAGTATGCGGACCTATAAATTTGTCGGGTAAGTGTGCGCTTATTTGCATATGAAATTCTATATAAAACACAGTCAATAAGAAATAAAAAATATCTAATTCATTTAATTCATTAATATATTTAACCGCTCCTCTTGATTGCCTGAACGCCCCCATTTGCTTCTGGATCCGCTACCGCCCTATGTTCGTTCTCTAGCACCCACTGGGGGAAGGTATCGCCCCCAGGTTTCCCATCGGAATCTATGCTTTAAATGGATTTAAAAAATATACGTACACGTGCGCCACATGGCTCTACGTAACGTTATTTGTTTGTCACAGTCACTTGTAGCAATGAGCAATGAAGAGATACGCAGTATGACAGGGTTTCACGACAGTGTTATTGTAAAAATGAAGAAAATAATGCTAAGATGGTTCGGGCACATAGGAAGAATGAGTGATAAAAGACTGACTGACGAAGAAAATCTGCAGAGCGAAAGTGAGTGGTAAACGAAGGCAAGGAAGACCAAGGCAGAAGATTATGAAGATCAAGTAGCCAGTGTTAGCCGACGGAAATGTCAAAATCACTCGCATACTTAGGCGAAAATATGTGAGGAGAATAATGAAATTTGAGGAAGCGAAAGAAGTACGTAAGGACCGCGAGGCTTGGCGCTCCGCCCTCTCTGAATACCCCGTTAGGGATACAGCGTGAAGATATGTATGTATGTATCAATCACTTGTCTAAGACTATTTCACGTAAACAGCCTTAATTGGATCAGTTATAGCAAGGGGCATTGAGTAATAATAAATAACTAGAGATAGTGGACAGGAACACCAATTTAACGATTATTTCAAATTATTTAGATCTATCTTTATCACACAACGTATTTCTAAGCGAGACATAACATACGGTTGGCATTACTGTACATCTATGAAGAATTGTGTCTTGTTATGTTACATTAGTGTATCAACAATCCGCTTGCTTCGTTTGTGTTTTTGTAACATTTTTAGTATCGTCTCACCTAATCTTATTTTAAGTGGTGTTTTTTACTAATGTCATGTGTTGCAATCTTTTGCAACAGTATCGAATGAATATATCGAACTTAATCAATGGTAACACATATGAATAAATTCGTAAAAAATACAACTTATAACACAAGTAGAATATCTAAGAAGCTTAGTAAATGTACATTAAATACTTACAATTGCACTTTTGGAACATTTAAAATTTCGTACTTTTAGGTTATGCCTTTTAACACAATGAGTTAACCTTGTACCGTACCTGATCTCATTAGGAGTTAATTCAATTTTAATTGATACCGCTGTTAATTTTTTTTTCTTTTTTTAACGTGAAATATTAGAATACAAATGTAATAATGAGATTCCTGTAATTATATTTCGACGCTTTATGCATTATATACCTGTATAATTTTTAATCACCTGGTATATTATATCTTCGAATGAAACGGGTCACATGATCGACTACCATACGAAGTCCGTTTGGTCAGTGATTTCATGATTTTCAATTTTTATTTAATTTTATTTTTTAAATTTTAGTTTTCCAACATCATCTGACTAAGGGTGGCTTGTACCAACTATTTAAGCTCGATGTAGAGATTTGATATCTCGCTTGGATCATTTATTAAATAGTTGGTGCAAGGGAGACGTCAGTTCCTTAAATAGAGCCCAAATAGTTGGTTCAGAATAAATAAGACGAGTCTATAGAGAGCCTACAAAACATTCAAGACTGTGCTCACTACACTTTGAAACATAGTGTTTTTAAGCGGTTTAAAAATAAAAGATTGAAAGGTAATATGAGTGGTATGGGATGTGGTGACACAGTGGTAAACTGCCTATTGTACGCTGACGATGCTGTGCTAATAGCACCATCAGAAGCAGAGTTGCAGACACTAGTCACGTGCATGAAAGAAGATTGTGAAGTAAAAGGATTGAAAATGAATGTGAACAAAACTAAGGTTCTGGTGTTTGAAAGAGAAGCGGTACAAACGAGATGTGTGACTTGTGTAAATGGAAAATGTCTAGAACAGGTGAATGAAATTGTGTACCTGGGGAGTGCGTTTTCGAGGGATGGAAGATGTGAGTTGGATGTGGAGAGACGGGTAGCAGCTGGCAATAAAGTGAACGGTGCTCTGTCCGCATTAGTGGGTAGTGTGAATATATCTAACACTGCTAAAATGGCCATCCACAATGCGGTGTTGGTGCCAACTTTGTTGTACGGTAGTGAGGCCTGGATATGCCCAAAATCGAGTGAAAGTATGTTAAATGCTGTGGAGATGCGGTCTCTCAGAAATATGTGCGGTGTCACGCTTGCTGACAGGATAAGCAATGATGAGATACGCAGTATGACAGGGTCGCACAACAGTGTTATTGTAAAAATGAAGAAAGGAATGCTTAGATGGTTCGGGCACATGGAAAGAATGAGTGATGAAAGACTGACGAAGAAAATATACAGAGCGAAAGTGAGTGGTAAAAGAAGCCAAGGAAGACCAAGGCTGACTTATGAAGATCAAATAGCCAGAGTGTTAGCAGACGGAAATGTCAAAAGCACTCGCATACCTAGGCGAAAATGTGTGAGGAGAATGATGAGATTTGAGGAAGCGAAAGAGGTGTGTAAGGACCGCGACTCCTGGCGCTCCGTCCTCTCTGACTACCCCGTTGGGGATACAGCGTGAAGTTATGTTATGTTATGTTATGTTAAAAATAAAAGGACTGAAAATTGGATCAGTCCTTACAATATTTACAGGTTACCCAACATACTATTATCCTGTAAGCAAATTTTATATCTTAACTGATTGTACCTACCTACCTTATCATGGCATTGTTTTCATTATGAAGAACTTAGTCTATTGCATGCAAAAATACTTTATATTATTAGTATATTTTTTGTGTCATTTAGGCTCAAGCTCTAGAAAGGCAGAGAATATCATGTAATGTTGAAGCCAGTTCTTGTACTTCACAAGCCTCGCCTCTATATGAGCAGTCTGTGATTCTAGCTCTCATTAAAGCTAGAAAAGTTAAGAAATATGGCAAGGAGGAGGTTAAAAAAAATTAAATCACTGACGAAGGCTAAACGCAGTAATTTGAAAAAAATAGGTAAACTTAATAACATTTTTTGTACATTAAAACAAACAACGTTTTGAACTTTGAGCAAATTAACTTACTTGAAAGCATAGACTCTAAATATCAAGATTTAGTCTTATGGATGGCTAGAAAAGGAGCAAATCAAGAGTCTCTAAAAATATTCGGCTAATTTAAAACGACTTTCTAAGCTTTGAAGAAGAATTTAAGGCAATGTTTAGTTTAAGTTTGGAAATATGGACGTTAAGATGTGTATGTACTGATTTATGTCAATAAAGTTATTAAAGTCTTAAAATAATGTTTTTTTATTACTTTATTATTAACCTAACATACAAAAATTCTAGGGTCTCAGGACTCTTTTTCTAAAAACGATTGGTAACTCTGCAATAATTAAAAAGGTTTTGTCTTGTCCGTTTCAAAAAAAATTTCATGTTTGATGACAAAACATTTTATAGCTTAGAAAACATTTCGTAATTTTTATTAATAATGATCTCGTATGTGACAATATGTGTAACATGTATCTTGTCTACTGTAAATAGGTTCATTAATGGTTTATGAAATATGGGGTTAATTTTCATAGTTTACCTACACACAAACCTATGATGCAATATTAAAAATATTTTAATTGGCTGATTAGGATTACACAGTTATAAATTTTTGTAAAATACAACAGAAAGATGTATTAAACATTGGACATTCTTCATAAACTTATTATCCGTTCTATTCTATAATACATGCCATAAGTTAATAAACAGTTTTATTAGAACACTAGATTCAGCATTTTTTTGTAAGGATTTAATTCACAGGAACAACATCACTAGTAAGTCATCATAGGAGCTGACTAATTTCTCTGATTTAAAAACATCACTATCAATACATACGAGTACATTTCTTGCACGCACACATGATAAGACGTTACACGCATTTTAAATTACAGCTCTCTCTGGTCTACTCTCTATTTATTATTACTCAATGGCAAGGGGAGTCCGACGACAATTGTTAACTTTAAAAATCAAATTTAGATTTGCACATTTGGGACTTGGTTTTGGTTATTGAATTATACGTTACACTAGAATAGTACATCAAAACACTAATCAGTGACAGCGGTATTGTATCGTTGTTCCGAATGGGCAAGATCTGCTCACGGCGTTTTAATTTTATGTATATACTCGTACTAATAAAATAAGTTTAATTCATTAAAAATATGAAACCGGGCTTAAATTTTTTAATTACTTATCGTAAAAGTATTATGCAAGTGTTTTAAATATGAAATAAAATAAGATGCGTTGCGTTGTTCACTGCACACACATCGAATTGAAAGTGAGTCAGGTGTGGTCCCCGAGCCTCAGTTGAGTCGAACATATCGTTTCAAACAGAAACACTCAATGTAGTAGGTACTACATAGGATATCGTTGGTTTTGGTACATTAAATAGAAAATTAAGAAAACATTGTTTGTTGGTAGGATTAAAAGTGAAGTGATGAGTGATCAAATGAAAGTTCTTTACATCACTATTTAAAAAATGTGTAACACATTATTAAAATTATAACATTATAACAATGTGTCTGAATTACTTTTCTTTAACACTTCTTCGAAAAGTTCAGAATGGTCCGAAAAAACCATGAACATTGAAAAGAAGGTGTAGATTGAAGGAAAATTATTAATATTGCATTATATTACTCATTTTTCTACATAAAAAAGGTGTACGACAGGCTTTCTCTTGCGAAACACTAATTATGACAGTTTCTATTTGAACTACTTTGCTGATTTTTTGGCCAGGTGTGCAAGTAGAGACACTTTGAACGAAAACTACGCGGTGACTTGAACATTAATTAAGTACTTTATGTGTGCTTTAGTTGGACAATGAATAAAATTGCAATGCATATTTAAAATTATAGTCATAATAACGTTGAACTTTCGCTGCAAATTTTCTAGTTATGTTCTTATATGTAGGTACTAGTGGTGTATGCTGGCCCAAAACAGATTTTCAAAATACGCAGAGCGAGTGGTCCGTAACGGACGATATCCATGCATTTCTCAGTTCGGTGATCCGGAATATATTATATAATTGATTTCAGTATTGCGGCTGGCATGCTAACGAACTCTGAATTGGGGTGAAAAGTTGGATATTTATTGTAAGTAATTATAACAGTCAATAGCAATGCTGAAGTTAAACTTTTATTAAAATAATTAAAAGAGATTTCGTTATTTTAGCTCAGAATATATAAATAATGAATATTCTATAAACCTTAGTACCGCATTTCAGTTAAGAGGTCTCGGCCTTTGTCTGAATTGTGAACAGGGCATGTTCAGCTGTCTTTGTCTTTATACAATTTTTACAGGATTGAAATTTTTAATATTATAGGATTGACTATTTAATAAAAGTAAAAGATGGCCGAAAGAGAGACGTTACATTTAAAAGTTGAATTTTCACTTTAAAAAGTTTTGGGGCTTAAATAGAAAGTTAAAGAAAATTACAAATAACGAACCTTTTTATATATACGAACAAGTAACATTCTAAGAATGTCGGTGCTTAATATGAAAATCGATATAGTCTATATAGGGGGATCCTAAAGGCTATTAATAGGTATATATTATATGACAATTCGTTATATGCTTTTAATTTCGAAAAAAAAAACAATTGCGGTAGAAATTTCGACTGAATGACTGACCTACCAAAAAATTTTCCTTCTAGGAACTCCAACCGGATCGTCATGGTGCTCGTGCACTAAGCTCAAACTTCTGTGTATAATACAAAATAAATACTAGGTATGTATAATACAAGACTATGAATTGAGGCAACTTGATTCTCGACATTTTGGTGCTGTTAAGGAAGTGATCAAGTCGGTCAAACTTGTGTTCGATTCGCGTACAGAGGGTTCCTTTAAACTACAAACAAATCCCTGAAACAGACAGTACTGAAATATGTACCGAAATATAGTTGAGTTATAGTTCTAAGCATCCAATATAAAACTTGTCAGAAGGAAAGGAAAGGAATTTTGGACTTTTCAAAAGTTAACTTAGAAAGTTCAAATGTCATTTTCAACATGTACTTATTTTCCATTTTCTTTACTAAACTATACTCTTGTTTTTCTTTAGTTTCGAATATCTTTGGGAATGGCAAAGAAATTTCAGTTCATACAGTCAAGTTAGATGCTGTATAAAATAAAGGAAATAGGTTAATCTTAAAATAAATGTTATTCCAAAGTTTTTTTTTTGAATAAACATGAATAACATAAGTAGTAACAATAAAAACTACTGCTTAGAAATTCTTGTAATAACGAGCAATCGATGAAAATTAAAATACTTAAACTAGAACGTCCGATTTGCATTCACGTGAGCGGTCAATTAAAATGCCAAAAAAATACTCTAGGAATAAAAATATATTTTTACTCCTAGTTAAACTGTAAAAATATATTTTTACTCCTAGTTGAACAGAATTTTAATACAAATTTTGTGATATAAGAAATGTTTGTCCATTTTAGGCTTTTTCAGTGCATTTTCGTTTGTTAGCTTCCCAGACCCAGGACTTTCGTAATAAAAAATATTATTATTAATAAGAAAAAAGTACATACATACGTTAATATTTACAAACTTAAAACCATACCTTATCTTAAATAATAGACTTCCTCAAAGTCGCCGCTTAGAAAGCTGTCATTGCTTAAGGTGCCCAGCAGACTGGCAGTATTACCTCGTTGAATAGCCAAACTGGTTCGTTGGCGGAAGAAGCTGTCAGCCCGGCGGTCTCCCGAAGCCTTGATCAGTCTCTTATAAATATCAGAAACCAGTCGATAGGCTTCTTGGCCCCAGGGCCTCAAAGTTTTGACTGCAACGGGCGTAAATATGAAATTCTCAGAGAGTCGCGTACTTACGCCGCTTCAAGTTCTCGGCAGTGCTGGCCGCGGCACCTGCTGACTTGGAAGTCGCCGGTACATAGGAAACAGCAAGTGTATCGACACAAGTGCTGTCCCACACCAGAGTTCTTCCAAGTTTTCAAGGAATGCAAACCATCCGGTCTCTTGCTGTCGCTGCGCGCAATACCTACAGGTTCTAAGACTGCAAGAACGCCAGCGGCGACAAGGGCCCGTCGAATGACGTCACTCAAGGCAGCATGCTATGACATGCAGGCCGCACTACGTAAACAGGGTAAACCGTGGTGACCTAGTACATCGACGAGATCACCACAGCGGCAACGGCGAGGAAGGTTAGTCCTGGCCCCCAGATGAAGGGTTACTATGAGAGAAAGTGTGGTATTGTCAATTAAGTTTCCTAAGTTTTTTGAAGGTATTACCTCCAGCTAGTGTCCTGACTCCTTTTCAGAAACACCTAGGAGGCAAGACCGATCTTTTTCGGTACTACAAGAATCTAAAAGTTGTAAATGAACATATTTGCATAGAGGCTCATCCCACTGTTTCTGACAAAAGGTCGAGGTAGACAGGTTAGTACTCAGACAAACACTTAACCAAGCATTTCGAGCATCAGTCAAGCACGGCACCTCAACCGATCCAAAGGAAGGGTGAATAACAAACAGAAAAGGATTTTCCGTGCTGTAGGCTGACGAAAGAAAAGCAGGAAGTGACACACTCTAGATTTTGCGTATGCCCAGGCCTCCATAACGGATAGGAAATGCGGCTTGATTCCAGACCATCATCAACAAAGGAGCAATTTAATATTTTAGATAATGTATTTTTGAGAGTATTGTCTACAGATATTAAAAGCGTATATGTTAATATTTACAAACTTAAAACTACACATTATCTTAAATAATAAACTTCCTCAAAGTTGCAAAGTTCCTCAAAGTAGTAAAGCGTATATTATATATTAACGACAAGGAAATTAGACAATCCAATTGAGTCTTATTAATTACTGGCTGAACTCTGCAATATTTCGCAGTGGTTACTTTTTAAAATTGAAAATTGCTCAAACTACTTTCTAAACGTTTTCAGTAATGTATCGAACATAACCCATTTTAAGTACAATCGATCGAGCAGTAGTTGATATAAGTGTGACATATACGGTTACATTGATTTTTATGTTCAGGTACATGTTGACCTAGAACAAGACTTAATAATACAAAGCAACCCGTGTCATAATCGTATATATATGCCATTTCCCATTCGAGTTGTATTTGTAATAAAGTATTCTGTGATTAGACACACATATTCGGTGACAAGAAACCTGGGTGTTGGTCGAGGAGCTGAATGTACATGCATCGGGTATGCACAAGGGCGTCGCCAAGGGGGGACAGGGGGGGGCAGTTGCCCTCCACTAGAGATCAAATGTAGTTAGCCGCAAAGCGACCAAAGTGCGAGCAATTGACTTCCTTACCTATTAATAAATTCCGCATCTTACATATTAATAAATTCACAAGGTTTAATGTATATTGTAGAAAGTATTTAAATATTCAGAATAACATTACGATTTTGACATCCGTTTTTAAAATCGCCGCCATTTTCATCGCGACTATATCAGATTTGCCAAAACGCAAGGCCATTAAACAGTGTAAAAATATGTAGGTAGGTATGGTGTGTGTGTGCATTGCATTTCTTTCTACGACAACCGTTCACCAGCATTCACGTTAGTTTTGTATAATTTGTATGCGGCATACCTAAATAAAGTAGAAGTTATTGTTACGAACATACAATTTCAATTGGTTTTGTGGACAATGCCATCTAAACAATAAATATTATTTTTGTTAAGATAAATAATTATTACTGTGTTTAAAAGTTTGATTTAGTTATTGTGCTGTCGAGGGCTTGTGAAGTTTTATACATTGATATTAGAACCGTTCTTATTACAATCGTCATCGAGGCAAAGACTTCCAAAGTGTAACGCTTCATGCTCTAGGCGTTCCTATTTTTTATCCTCCATAATATTGCCCCCATTGTCCCCCCCTTAGTCATAAGCTGGCGACGCCCTTGGGTATGCATATACTTTAAAGTGTCGGATTCACCATGGATTTCCATCGCTGTGTATGTGTAAGAAGGTAGGTATGTGTAAGAAGTAATATGTCATTGTAATCATTATTGTCTGGCTGCTAAGAGAATGCGTTCCTGACTTCTGTCAGTTAGTCATGACTATTGATGGGCAAAACATATCACATATCATTTCTTCAACCAACCCAAGAAAAGAGTAACATAAGTTTCAATACTTGTTTCTCTGGCTTCTAATTTCTGAATGTAACTAACATAAAGAATATAAAAAACCAAGAGTAGTATTCAGATGTATTTATGAAAATATCAAAATCAATAATAAAAATATTTTAAAGAAATCCATTTCATGTGATGGATCACTAAAATCTTTCAACTCGTTCAGCTCGGTCAGGATTCGGTGCTGGTAAGCCTACCGAATTAGTTATTACCTAAAAATTTGCAGACAGTGACAGCCACGCGATCACTGCGCGGCCAGTGATTAATTGTTATAAAAAATTAGTATAATGTATGGCGATTGCGTATCTATCATTCTATGACCGTAAAATGTACTTTTCGCGGTAGATTTAGCGCCACTGTACTCATTACATTACACAAATTCTCGTTTTGACAGCAGATATCGCGCGATATTGGCTGTCGCATGCTGTCTGCAAGTTACGTAATAAGCGTGGGAGTCCGATCTTTGGTATATCCTGAGGATGCTTCGTTAAGGGGCGAAACACGTGTCGATTGGTGGTTTTTGGAGTTTGAACAGGAAATAGTTAAAGTTTTAAGTAATTCATCACAAAAAATATCTTAAAAAAAAAATTATTGTATGACGGACAACGTTACAAATGCCTGTTATTTTTGGCACATCATTAAAAAAACAAATACACACATCAAAAAAGTCTAAGCAACACGCATCATTTACAGAAACTGCATGTTTTATTAATTGATATTTTATTTTTTTCTTAGAAAAATAGATTGATATACAATCTTTTTTGTTCTCGGAAACATATACTGGCCGATTTTAAAAATAGAACCTTTTCGGTTGTGTTTTGTTTTCATTAAAATAAAAGCTAATTATTTTTTCCCGATTTCATGTGTTTTCGTTGCTCGATAAATTTGGTATTTATCGCACTTTTATCATTTTGAGATATACAGTTTCTGAAAAAATTGAGTCGTGAGTCATTTTTTATGTTATGGAGCGACGCCATTTGAATGCTGATGAAATACAGAGAGCTGTAGGAATGCTACAAGCGGGAAGAAATCAGTCCCAGGTGTCTCGGCATTTTGGTGTTAATAGGAGCGTGATTTGTCATTTTTGGCATCGTTACGTTAATACAAGGGATCTTGCTGAGCGGCACCCAGGACGCGGAAGGAGTACAACTGCTCGACAGGACCGATACATACAACTGACTGCAAGACATCAGCCGATGTTAACCACTCGGGAGATAGGTTTAAAGCTACAATTCTCAAACGGTGTTGTTGTTAGCCACCAAACCGTGAGAAATAGGCTGCATGAATACGGCCTACGAGCACAACGCCCAATTAGGTGCCCACCTATACGTCGTGGGCATCGCGCCTGTCGAAACGATTGGTGTAGGGAACACTTAACATGGACCCAGGAGCAATGGGATAACATTTTATTTTGTGATGAGTCCCGGTTTCGATTTAGGAGTGATACGAGAAGGGTAAGAGTGTATCGTCGTCCCGGAATTGCTGAACGGCTGACATTCGTCCAGGAAGTAGTAGGATGCACTTCCTTACAGTGGCTCCACAGTGATGGTATGGGCGGGTATTATGAAGAACAGACGAATTGAGCTCGTTTTTGTACGGAGTACGGAGAGACGGAGTGTCGACAACCCAACTGAAAGACTTGTTAAAATTCCATTGGGACCTATTGCCGCAGGATCAGATAAACAATCTTATAAATTCAATGAAAAATCGCTACCGACAAGTTTTAAACAACAGAGGCGGTCACACTGTATTGAATTACCAAATAATTAAAAAAATGTCGTTATTTAATTTTGTAAAACGTGAAAAGTTTAATTTCGTTTTAAGTTTATTTTATACTACGTATGTTACGGTACACATATTGTTAATTACTGTGATAAAATGAACAATTGAATGAAGGATTTCATTGCTTTAGTCACTAATGCGTCAAATAATGCTTAGTTATTATTTATAAAAGAAATATAAATATATTACAATAGTAAAAATCGTTCAAAAGTTCAAATTCGTACATGTTGCTTAGACTTTTTAGATGTGTGTAGTTCATATAACCTTGTAACAGCGCGGTATGGATTTAAAAAGATACTGTTTTCTTATTTATTTAACATTAAATTAAGCACAAAATTAAAACATTTATTGTAAGTTAACATAATAATATATTTTTTAATAATAATTATTCGTTACTTGGGAAAATAAACAATAAAAATGTTTTTATCGTAAATTGAACGCCATTTCAAAGTTACGTCATCCATTCGATCATGTGTCAGGAACTGTCAGGAACGCATTCTCTCAGCGGTTGGACTGTAGGGACCATTCAAGTATTACGTAAGCAAAATTTAAGTTTTTAGCACCCCCTTGTCAGCGAAAGTAAGCAAAGCTCTTACCACCCCTCCTATGCTTACGTAAGCATTGCTATAACTTTTACACAATCTGTTCGTTTCTTTATTGTTATTTATGAGCAACTACACGAGAAGTAGATACAATATAATAAAAAAAATATTGCTGACGTAATCGCCATTCAGACCCCCTTGTCCTCCATGTCATCAAAAATAAGCAAACGAAACCCTTTGTTGCTTACGTAGTACTTGAACGATCCTTCAGAGACATCTGAATCATTTTTCTAGATCCACGAAAACGCAGAAAACTTTCTGACTTTTGGCCAGAAACTTCCCCACGACAACGCGGAGCGAGAAAATTTGATCCATACAATCCCTACCGTTCCTAAAACTACCTTGCGCCTCCCACAAATATCCTTCAAAGTTCTTTACATCTTCTGCCAACAAAAGTTTCACAGTGCACAGAAGGTATCTCAGACCCTAAGACCACCATACATGATAATCTCAGCAGTCACCTCATCATTTCCTGCTATCTTTACATTTCAGATTTCTTATCATTTTCTCAATCCCCTTCATACTAATGGCGTACTCCGGTCCCTGACCTGAGTGTGGCAATTAATTAGAATCGCTCTCAGTATCAGAGAGAGAATCGTCATCCTCATTCAGTTCTCCATAGTATTCACCCCATCCCTGCAGAACATCTTTTTTATCTGTTAACAGGTTGTTTTCTTTCTAAAGCACTTTATTCATTCTGCGAGGTGCTGGACCAAGGTAATTACTTCTTTCCAAGATAATTTGGAATTTTCCTCGAAGTTGTCCGACATCTTGTTTTCGTCTTACGCCCTTTGACGCTTTTCTTTCACTAGTGCTTTCGTTTCTGCTTTCTGCAGTTTATATCTGTCTTTCATCAAATTCTTCATATCACATTTTAGTATCAAGGTAGTCTCGCCACGCTTTCTTCTTCTTACACACGGATACAGACTCTTTCACCTCATCATCCCACTACACTTCACGCTTTTTACCGTTCCCAATCTTATCCGTTCCACACACTTTTTTCGCAGCCTCAATCATACTATCCATAAGGTTCTGTCAACATTCTTCAACATTCATGCTTATGACTTTCAATCTATCATCAAGCTTACCGGATACTGCCGTTTAATATTCGTTCCTGGTGGTTGCATCTTGCAGTTTCGCGTCTTGATTTTGATGCGACAGATCGCTGCAGGTTTGGACATTACGCGGCATCGCCATGCTGCAAACAGACCCCTTATTCTGATTATCACCAGCAAGTGGTCCGTTCCCAGATCGGCTCTTCCATGCGCTCTTGTGTCCATAACCTGCTTTTTGAGCCAGCCAGAAATAATCACCAGGAATAAATCAGTCATACTTCTCTCACCTTTGCTTTCCCACGTGTACTGATGTATCCCTTTGTGCTTAAATAGGTATGGTATTAACCACAAAAACTATATTATACTATATATATTTTCATTTTCATAACTATATATATATTTTCAGTTAGTACGTAGATAATTGTGAAATAAATCCTTTAATCGATAGTTATACCTAATTTCTTTGCAAAGAAGGTTCTTTCTATCCGATTTGTATGAACTCCGCAAGGATTATATAATACTAGCTGTATCCGCGACTTCGTCTGCGCAGGAAATTTTTTCGTGGCTGTCTCCAATTAGGTTAGATATGTACATGTGCATAGTATGTTTAAGGATTGTCTATGAAAAAAAGTCTACGTCTAGCCTACGTCTGTCTCCGGGCACATACTATCTCTGTACCAAACATCACAATTGGTTCGGTGGTTCAGAATTTCCCATTCTAAGTTTCATCCCCCTTTCACCTCATTAGGGGTAGTTTTTTTGATAAAAAGTAACCTATGTCCGTTTCTAGGTGTGAAACTATATCCATGCTATATCACAATCAGTTTAGCGGTTTAGCATTTCCCGTACAAAGTTTCGTCCCCCTCCTTCCCGTCCCCCTTTTCACAGATTTATGATAAAAAGTAGCCTATGTTTTTTTATTAAAAAATGCTTTATCAATGCACCAAATTGTATCATAAAAAAAGTAGTCTATGTATTTGTGATAAGTAATGTCTTATCGCCGCACCAAATTTTATCATCACCTAGATTTAGCGTTCCCCATACAAAGATTCATCCCTCTTTTCACCATCTTAGGTATAATTTTTTTTATAAAAAGCAGCCTATATCCGTTTTCTGATGTCGAACTATCTTCTTGCCAAATTTCATCATAATCGGTTTAGCGGTTTACCATTTCCCATACAAAGTTTCATCCCCCTTTTCAACCCTTTAGGGGTAAATTAAAAAAAAAATTAGTAACCTACCATGAGTGTAATGTTCTTACTATATACCGATTTTCATCAAGATCGGTCAAGCCGTTCTTCAGTTATAAAAGGACATACAGACAGACAGACAGAAAGACAGACAAAAATTTTATTAATGGTAGAATCGAAGTCAGTAAGTCATAAAATGACTATCTATCACAAAATTTGACGGCGATGTTAAAATTACAGACAGACGATAGAGATTTATATAGTAGTATAGATTATATTATTACTCAGATACCTATATTTTGTCCAAAAGAAATAAATAAATCTTATTAAAAATCGCTTCTATTAGATACAAGTAAGATTGACCTCGTTATTTCTACGAAAAGGGTATAATTACATATATTTAATCCATTGAAAATATTCAATAATAAATCAAGATGGAGTGGCGACCGTAACTCAAAAAGGAATGTAAGTACTGACGTATATGGTATAGTTGAAATCCATATTTAATAGCTGTCCCTTCACTGATATTTGTATTGAAATAGTTGATTAAAGTAATATGAAATAGGTTAAGCTATAGTTTATATATATATATACATATATGTTATATATATATATATATATATATATGTGTTATATATATATAACGTATATATACACGCTCTATCCCTAAAGCGGTAGTTAGCGTCGATGGAGGGCCAGGCGTCGTGGTACCTAATAAATACTTCTTTCGTCTCCTCAAGTCTTATATTTATAAACCTCTACATAGTTTATTAAATTTAATTTAAATATAATTAAAATTGAACACTTCAGGAGAAAGCTAAAGTAGGGCTCGTTCTATCACTCAAATCATATTCCAATTTAATTGAACGTTAAATAAAAACGTGAAAGGACGTTTACTCCTCGACATTTCCATAAAAAGTAAAGAGTGTCGCGGGTAACCGGGTATTAATGGAGGTGAAACTTTAGCCAAGTCCCGTTACCGTGGCCATTTGTCAAACAAAAAATATGACTTAACTTTGAGCCCAGAAGCGTTGTCTGACATGACTTATATAAATAACTGGTGCCCGACGACTGTTAGTTTCTGCTTCGTTTTATGTGACTTCTTTATTTGAAAGGTTGTAATATTATTTTTCAAACTGCTTATCGACCTATATTTGTGAAGGAAAAAATTATTTTACGTGTTTCAATGTTCACTAGCTAATTTAGGCGTAACAGATTTTTATTGACAAATCTGAAGGTTAAGGCAGACAGCCAATGCCGTGCATTGAAAATATTGAAAATATACATATACCATATATCTGGAATATTTGATAGCAACAGAACACAATAATACTATTTTTGAAATTTTCTCCTGCCTTTTGTTACCGGTTCGCTTGATACTACACTAAAAACTATTGCACAAATTTTGATTAAACAACATAATTTTAATGTATGTATACTTTATATATTGCTAACCGATTCAAAGATAATAAAATATTTTTTATTTACTCGCAGGGTTCGTCATGAACCACGGGTGTATTTCTTATGATCAGTGTTTGAGAACGAAGTCGCGGCTCTCTGGGAAGTCGTTAATGAAATTGACAGTTTAATTTGAATGTAACGTCATGAACACATATTCAATAAACATAAATTTCAGAGGTACGTAAAACAATATGACAATATAAATTCTCTGGTTAATGACAAGAACTCTGTTTACTCGTATTTTGTGTATACGCCACAATTTCATATCAAAAGCTTTCCCTTTCGAATAAATGTATCGAATTTATATTTTTTGATATTGATTTCTTATTGACTGATTTAGTGTTATTTTATTTGACATCTAAGACATAATAACAATATGCTTTCATAATATAGATCCATAGCATAGTTTGTTAGCTATCAACAAAAATACATACACTCTGTCAAGAAAGTACCGGGAAAAGATCCATAATACACGAAATGTTAGTTATTCATCCAAATTTATTTTATCACCTTCAAAGTATGCTCCTTCAGAAACGATACACTTACGCCAACGAACAATCCAATCATCAAAACATTTTTTAAACGCTTTTTCCAGAATTGAGTTCAGTGCTCGCCGCGAATTCTCCTTTATGTCTTCTTACCGAATGAAAACGGGTGCCACGAAGTGATAACTTGAGTTTATGAAAAAGAAAGAAGTCTGCTGGAGCCATATCTGGTGAATAAGGTGGTTGCTCGATGGTATTTGTTGAGTTTTTGGTCCAAAATTCGTTCACAATGATGGCCTTGTGCGAAGGTGCATTATCGTGGTGCAAAATCCAAGAATTTTCTTTCCACAAATTTGGCCTTTTTCGTCGAATTTGCTCTCTTAAACGCCGCATAACGCCCAAATAATATTATTTATTTACCGTTTGACCTTCCGGCAAGAATTACGAGAGCACAACACCGCGATAGTTAAAGAAAACATTCAAAATGACTTTGACTTTTGATCGACTTTAGCGTGGTTTTTTCGGTTTCGGTTCAGTTGGAAGCTTGTTGACTAGTTTGCATGTCAAACTCGTAAACCCACGTCTCGTCACCAATAACAATGCGTTTCATGAATGTTGGATCGGAATTGACTCGTTCTAGCATGTCCTCAGCGACTCTTATGCGATTGAGTTTTTGGAGAAAATTCAGGTCTTTTGGGACTAGTCGAGCGGCAACATGTTTCATACCCAAATGATTATTTAAAATGGTACGGATCGACTGGTGAGACACAGAAAGTTCGGCGGCCATCTCTCTCAAACTCAATGAGGATTTTCCGTTACTATTTCCTTCACTTTTGCGATGTTAACTTCAGTTGCAGACGTTGATGGCCTACCAGAGCGAGGCAAATCTTCCATCACATCTCGACCGCTTTTAAACGCTTTGTACCACTCATAAGCATGTGTTTTTGATAAAGCCGATTCACTGTAAACCTTCTGTAACATTTTCAGTGACTCCGAACACGAAATTCCATTGGCGATGCAAAATTTAAGACAAACTCTTTGTTCGATGTTTTTGTCCATTATGAAATTCGCAATATACATTAGAATGATATAACTAAAAACAGCACTGTATTTAATCTAAATAACAGATGCAACTCAAACTTCGCGCCAACATGGAAAATAGTTGTGCCAATCTAACAACAACAAAAAAAAACAAAAAATTGAATTTGAAACCATAAACAAATAATCCATTCCCGATACTTTCTTGACAGAATGTATACCTACCTGTATCGAAAAAGACTGAAAATTCAGACAAACATTTTAGGTCAGTGTTATAAATACGCATTACACGAAAAATAAAATTATGTTTCAAATAAGCATATATTTCATGTAGGTTAGAGAGAACAAACGAATATAAACTGTTGCCTTCATTTATCTTCAAAGTTTGCGAGGCATTTTGTTATCTCTATATATTGTATGTATGGAAAACCTTTATCGTGCGACTTCCACGCCAACTTGACTGTTTTTATGTCTTGATGCCATATAAAAGAAAAAGTCACAATTAAATCGATCCAGCGGATTTCAAGATTAGCTTTGCTTGGACATAATAGAAAAGGGAAT
Organism: Zeuzera pyrina; assembly: GCA_907165235.1. Taxonomy (NCBI): domain Eukaryota; kingdom Metazoa; phylum Arthropoda; class Insecta; order Lepidoptera; family Cossidae; genus Zeuzera; species Zeuzera pyrina. The sequence goes on along the minus strand of OU015625.1, from coordinate 15,614,928 downwards.
AGAAGATTTTGGTGTTATAATGAAAGGGTAATATTATGAAAGCAGGTATATATTGAAAAAGATATTTAACTATTTTATTTATGAATAAACTAGCTGTGCGTCTCCGTTTCACCGTTTATTAAAAGTAGCCTAAATCACTCTCTGAAAAATCCTCTATCTTTCAATGAAAATTCCGTCAGAATCGGTTCAGCCATTTCGGAGATTACAGTCCAAGAGCTAATGAACCCTCCGGTTAACGGTATGTGTGTAAACCTAGAAATTCTTAAAGTGATGAGTTATAGCTTGCTAAGTACGGTAACCATCACCTGGCAGGCATTAGCCCTGAACGTCCGGTGCGGAAGAACCGAGGAAACCTATATTGAGAAGAACCGGCAAGAAACTCAGAAAGGTATCGATTTATAATTTTTTTTTTGCATAAATGAAATTTGGTACAGTTAATTGAACGATTCCTATAACAACTGTTATACTTATCTACGTAGCACTCAGGTGCTAATATTACCTATGAAATTGCCTTTTAGTATACAAAAAGTTAAAGTATTATTTATATATATCTTTTTTATTTCTATTAATCAAAGCATACACCCATGTTATCGAAGCATCTCTGCCAGCGAATTGGTAATTTTTCAATACTCTTCTTGAAGAAGTCAAGTGTACGGGAGGCAATAAATTCTTCTAAGGCATTTTGTACTGCCTCTCGGGTGTAGAACTTTTTTCCTGCCAAGAAGTTGTCCAAATTTTGGAAAAAGTAGAAGTCTGTCGGCGCAAGATCTGGTGAGTACGGTGGATGACGCAAGACTTCCAACCTTAACTCTTGTAGCTTAGAGACCGTCTGTTGTCGTGCAGGAGCAGCGGGGACGAGCGATTAACCAAGGCTGGCCGGAGATTTGCGAGCTTCTCCATCATTGTCTCCAGTTCCTCACAGTACACATCCGCAGTAATGCTCGTGCCATTTAGTAAGAAGCTGTGATGAATTACACCGGCACTAGACCACCAAACAGTAACCATAACTTTTTTAGGGGTAAGTTTCCGTTTGGGGCATTGCCTAGGTGCTGAATCAGGGTCTAACCAACATGATGACCACTTACGATTGTCAAAAAGAATCCATTTTTCATCGCAAGTGACAATGCGGTTCAGAATCTATTTGTTTCTGTGTCTATTAAGCAACTCAAGACATACCTCAACGCGTTCGTCGCGCTGGCGATCGTTCATTTCATGCGGCACCCACTTATCAAGCTTTTTTACCTTGCCAATTTGACGCAAATGGACCAATATTGTTTTGATGCTAACATCGAAAGCTGCTGCTAACTCAGCAGTAGATTGAATATCGTCAGCTTCCGCTATCGCCTTTAATTCGTCGTTGTTGACTTTAGTTTTCGGGCGACCACGAGGTTCATTTTTCAGATCAAAATTTCCATGTCGGAAGCGTTTAAACCAATAAAGGGTCGTGCGTTCGTTTGTAGTGTTCGCTCCATACACGTCGTTAATATTGCGAGCCGTTTGTGCAGCATTACTACCGCGACGGAACTCGTATTCCGTAATTACTCGTATTATTACTTGAAACTACATATTAATGATATGTATATGATAAATATGTAGGTATGTCTGTTTTCTATAATTAAGATATTTAAATAGCTTCGTTTAGAACTGTAATGTTTTCGGGGACAATCTTATTTCGATCAAAATATTGTACTAATAGACTAATAGACTGACCTAAAGACTAATAGGCTGAATTATCTGAAACGTCATCATTAGTTTCTTCATTATCTTAGGATTCTTCATTACTGATCTCGTCCTCTAAAAAGAAATAAAATTTTGATACATTAATAATAACACTACATATCGGTTCTTGCGTCAATTACATAAAATTCCATATATTTTTATGAAATGAAAAAGTTATATGTTACCTAGAATGTGTTCTTCAGCTTCATTTTACTCGTTCTCGGCAGTATCAGTAGGCTGTTGTAATAATATTTCGTAGATTGAAGAAGGAACTGTATCCTCCTCAAACTAATTAAAAACATAGTTTTGATATGAATATGGATGAAGTTCCAACCATTATCTTCAGGTCTAAGAACCGTTGGCACTTTTAAGTGACTATTTCGCCAGATATTTGTAATGTATAAAGTTCGCAACAGTTGTTGTTGCATTTCTCGTTGGCATGGAGGTAATTTGAGGGCTCATAATTGATAAGTTTTTTCATAAACATCTCAGCAGCACTTGTTTAAAATGTGGCGAGAAACTTTTCATAGTGTGCTTCAATTTGCAGATTTCATCCCATACATTTGACAGATAAACTTCTCAAGTATTTGAAAGATGTCATCTTTTCTCTCTATTATTTCAATATTTCTGAATGCTGGAAATGCCTTCTGCGGTCGAATATTTTTTTTGTAGATTTCAAGAGGAAAAAAAACTATATCAATTACCCCAAAAAAAAAATTTTACTTTTAAATTTAAATTACTACAAAATTTGTACATTGTATAATTATTAATAAAATAGATTTTACCCATAATTTCTATATTGACGTAATGTCATTTGCACCACTGATATGAGTTCACGTTACGCCTCTTACTCACACTCCCATAGCATCTTTCCCCTCGCCTGTCAAGGACTTATGCTAGTCAGAACCGCCTATCATTGTATCCACTTTAAATCGCTTAGTTAAACACATATATAAATTTCAACTTTAGTTTATTTTAAGAGACTGGTCGAGGCTTCGGAAGACTGCCGGGCTGGCAGTTTCTTCCGCCAACGAATCAGTTTGGCTATTCAAAGAGGCAATGCTGCCAGTCTACTGGGTACCTTAAGCAATGACAGCTTTCTAAGCGGCAACTTTGAGGAAGTCTATTATTTAAGATAATGTGTAGTTTTAAGTTTGTAAATATTAACATGTATGTACGTACTTTTTTGTTATTAATAAATATTTATATATTTGCTTATAAATTCATAATATAAGCTTTTATAAAAGTCCTTATTTTGAAATCTTAGTTAATTTTTATTTATGTGTTATATTATAATAATATGTAGTATCTATAGATGTACATACATGACATGCAATTTACCTAGGTTTCTTGAAAACATTTTGGTGTTTGCCTGAAAATGCCTGAACAGGAGGACGCAATACAAAATAATAAACAGATGATTATAATAGTAGCATTAAAACTTGTTAATATGTCTGTGGCAATATGGCAAAATAGGGTAGGTACAGATAAATCGTAGAACAACCTTGGAGAGGAACTTCTCAAATAGTATCTATCGCGTAGACGTTAAACGAATTACCCGAGGATTACTAACTTATTTCATTAAGAACTTCGTGCAGGCGAAACGTTATTTTGGATGAATCCCTAAAGTATTATCTAGACGATTGCAAATCTCTTATAGTCGCCTCCAGATTTCCGTAGATAGTTTTTAGCAGATGATTTGTAGAGAAAGATTATCAGGCGTTATTAATAAGTTCATTTATCTGTCTATGTAGCGTTGCATATATACAATATACATATTTTGACGCTATTTTTATTCCTTTATGCTAATAACAGTATAATTACTATTAAATTCAAATGGGTAATTTATTTCATCTGCAATCGATTCCGAGGTTATCTGATTTAACACACAGTTGCTGCTCGGACACGGCGTCTGCTTTGGAGTTATTTATAAAGTCTACTGCTAACACTCATGGAGAAAAATTTATTATTTATTTTCCTGAACAATGAACTTAATGTTAAATTACATGGACTTCTTTTATTTTAAGATACTATGTTATTTAAAAGAGTAGTACAAGCCATATTTCTATATTTATAATGACATCACGAAAATGGCTCTAATAATTTCGATGAAATTTACAATATTAAGCTTTACGGTGGTCAAAAATCGATCTAGCCAAGTCTCAATTCTGAGAAAATTCGTTTTCTCTGTTCTCGCACACTTAAAACTTCTAAACTCTAAAGTCTTCTAATTTCACAACAGTTTACTTTCTTAGTAATACAGTGGTTAGAGCGTAGATGAACCTAGCTGAAAGACGCGGGTGAGAATCCTGCAATGTGGTCAGACTTTCTTTTGTTATTTTTCTTGTAAGACATCGAGTAAAGCTCAGTCGCCCAGGTACTTGTATTGATAATGTTATGAATTTGTTTAATATTCAAGTGGACTGTATGTGGAGCTGTGTTTTCTGTATTCGGTAGGCGTATAAGCAAATTAGAACTGATAGAACCAATAATCGAACACAAAATTATAGGTTTTAAAGGAATGGACTCACCGATGGATGTGATGGCTGATATATTAGATTGCGTCTGTTTTGTGGGGTTTTGGGGCCGGCCTTGGCGCAGGAGCTCCTGCTCAAGCGGATTATTCCTTATGCCTTTTAACTGCTGCTTAACAGCGCGAGATGCGAGAGGGAAGTGCCGTCCACGCTTTTTTTGAACCCCGACGTCTCGTGCAAAAGGGAGGGAGAGAGGAATAGAAAGTAAAGGAAGCAGAAAGCGGAAATGTATGGCTAATGATGCGTTCGACATTTTGCGATATTTTGTTTTGAATACCGAACAATTATTTAGCCATAAATTAGTCGTAAACTATCCGTGGAATCGAAAAATATGCTGCGAGTTGGGAAGTTCGCAAAACTTTAAGTATGTCCGATTTAAGCCGTGTGATTGTTCAATATGAAGTAGGTATATCTTATTATTTTGATTAAATTTACAATATAGAGCTTTACAGCGCAGACACACGACGCGAAAAATACCTTGCGGCGGCGGCAGCAAATGTAGACTGTATTTATTAGGCAACAACGATCGAATTTCTGGGAACTAACCAACCACGCGATGACCGCGATGCCGTGCTCGTGTGTTCTTATTAGGGTTATTTGTTCGGTTGATTAGGTTGGTATTTAAAGAATTATAGAATACTTTAAAAAAAAAGTAGTATTTTATGGACAGACTATAAAATGGACAAAGATATTTGTTACTTATTTATTTTTATAAAATTATATTTTATAACATTTTGTGCACGATGAAAATGTCATATTACGTTTTATCGCATTCAATTTTTAAATTAATGTAGATCAAATCTTCATTTCAAGACAGAGGCGGCTTCGGCTACACGGACAAAATAATGGGTCATTGAAATTTTTCGTATTTTTCAATTATTTTTTCGATATCTTTCCATTTTTGAAATATTTCCGATTTTTCCCAAATTTGGCTAACTGAATGAATCGAAAACAGCTAGCAGTGGTGGAGTGAAGTTGTTGTTTCATTGCTCATTTAGTTTGAAATGTAATTGTTAAATAAATAGAGTATATTTTGCTGTACAGCGCGGATTCTAGAACACGGTCAAAGAGCGGCGTCCGCGCGGCGACTGCGCGGCGACCGTGTTGTATCAGCGCGAAGAAATTCGTGTCAAATAAATCCGCCCTTACGGTGGTCAAAATTCGATATGGCTGGGGTCCAATTTTGAGAAAATTCGTTTTCTCTATGTTTTCACACGCTTAAAACTTCTGAACTCTAAACTCTTCTTATTTCCCTACCTACCTACAGACCTACAGTGCGTAGGTGCGTGTAATCTATCAATCTGAAATACGCGGGTTCGAATCCTGCAATGTGGTCAGACATCTTTTGTTATTTTTTTTTGTAAGACACCGAGTAAAGCTCGGTCGCCCAGATACTGCTTGTTTAATTAAGTAAGGATCATAGTGCAAAATTTCAAGTTTTAGATTCAGCGGTTTAGCTATGCGTTGGTTATGTTGGTTATGTTATGTTAGTGAGTCAGTTTCTTTCACGGGTTTTTCTAATGTATAATATATGTATGTACCACTCGCGACCCACCCCGGCTTCACACAGGTAGAATTTTTTTTAAATAAATTGCAGTCCGTGTTACTCGCTGATAATGTAGCTTTCTATAGGTAAAATAATTTTTGAAATCGGTTGAGTAGTTTTTAAGTTTATCCATTACATACGAACAAACAAAGCTTACCTCTTTATAGAATATTACGTATAGATAAGTATCGACAATGGTGTGCATCCCATATAGGTACAGAGACACTGCCTACCCTGACAATTGAAACGACAATGATTTCGATAACTACGATTTACATTGTATAGACAATTTAAAATTAAATAACAATTGTTTAAAAATGGTTCGGGCACATATGTAGAAAGAATAAGTGATGAAAGACTGACGAAGAAAATCTACAGCGCGAACGTAAGTAGTAAAAGAAGCCAAGGAAGACCAAGGCTGACATATGAAGATCAAATAGCCAGTGTTAGCCGACGGAAATGTCAAAAGCGGTCGCATACCTAGGCGAAAATGTGTGAGGAGAATGATGAGATTTTAGGAGGTGAAAGAAGTATGTAAGGACCGCGACGCTTGGCGCTCTGTCCTTTCTGACTATCCCGTTGGGGATACATTGTGAATGTAGTATGTTTAAAAATAGCGCCATCTAATATCTCCCTTCTTCCGTTTTTCATTTGTTCATAATGGTATTTCGTAATTTTACATTGCTCTATTTTATTTTGAACAATTATGCCATCTATCGAGAAAAAAGTACGCGCTATATAACTCATCCGCGGAGGCACGTCGGCGTCGGTCCTGTGCCTACAATTCACGCACCATGTTCACATTTGACCTATCAGTAGAGGAAATAATTTGTTTTCATTGCATTAACTACATATGACAAATAACAACCTCTACGAAAAATTAAAGTAACGGTACCTTTCTCGCTCGTCAGTATTGCTGTATTAGGAAGTACAATTATGTTCAATTATGATATAAAGAACTTCTACTGTTACTATATTCTAGCTTGAGGAAATATGATTACATCGCTGATTTCAGAGCCTAACTCTTGAGCTCTCCATTCGCCTTCATAGGAAATAGGAAAATTGCATGTATTTAAAGTACGTAACCGTGAAGAGCTGAACGAGGAGGAGGAGTGACGTCACTACTTGATGTTTGGCGGTTTAAATTGATTCGTTTTACTTAACTAAAAAGTAAAATATTTTGTAAAAACTTATAATTTCAACCAAAATTAAATGATTTTTTTATTCATAGTTATTGAAGTTCTCATACCTGTTTATAACATATCTATTCTTGTAAATAAATTTGTAATGGACATTTATTACTTTTTGATGTGTAATGTACAATCTGTAATGGACAACCTTAGTAATTTTTTATTGGTATCAGTGTTCCAATCGATTTATATAGGTTACGACGTGCGCTGCTATTTTCAAAAAAATTAAATGGCGTCTGATAAGTATGCCAAAATCTTTAAGCCCCTTTCTATCTAGCGTATAAAATCTGTCGTTCTCATATAAGTACGACACTTCAAATTTCTCCTCGCACTTTGAATTCTTCCCTAAATCTCTCTTTTCCTTCGCGTTGTAAGTCAGTTCATAGTCATTTCAAACGTGCCGTCTAATTGTTTTATTTTAAAAGTGTATTATAAGTTATTGGTCTAATAAGTATCTATCTATATACGTTGTTACGGTTGGACCTTATGCGTAAGGAATAAGGCCGATTTTTAATGAAGCTCGAAACATAACTATTAGTGCTTGGTTTGGTAATAAAGTTCACTTTTGGTTTAGAGAAAATTAATGACTGAATAGACGTCCTTCTTGTATTATGATTTATTTGCAACTGACTCATCTACCTATGCAATGCTTAACAGTAATGAACAGTATCATATATCTATACATTGTACGACATAGTAACATAATAACAACATACCGCCCACCAAAGGACTATATAGTCCTTTCAATTCCAGTACATGGCAATTAAATTTTAGTGAATTATAAACAAAAAAGTGTATGTGAATTACGGTATATAGTTATTTGAATTAATAACATAATGGTATTATGTCAGTATACTCTGTTTAGACTAATAAAGTTTACAAAAGTTGTTTAAAAAATGAAATTGTAAATATCTCTATAAACAAATACACCCTAGTATTATTAACAATTTTGAAAAAGAAAGTGTAAATATAAATCAACGAAACAATGTCTCACTATACAAAAGTTCATTATTGATTTACAATAAGTATGCAACATTATTCGTTAACACATTCATCATCACAATTTAATGGAAGTTCACACAATTTAGTAATAGGTCTTTTTATAATTTTACCATTGCACTTCACACTATACACTCTGCATATATTGTCACAACCTGGATGTTTTTCTACAATACGACCCATTGACCACTTTCCTGGAGGCAGGTTGTCTTCTTTAATGAGTATGATATCTCCAAGTTGGAATTCCTTTTTTACTTTCAGCCATTTAGGTCTTTGCTGTAATCTGGATAGGTATTCATTTTGCTATCTATACCAGAAATTCTGTACTAATCTTTGCCTGAATTGCCAACGGGTAATCTATTAAATTGGGTGTCTTTCACAATAGGTTCAGGAACATTAATTGGAGCCTCGCCGATCAGGAAATGTCCCGGTGTCAGTATATTTAAGTTCTCTGTATCCTTATTATCTATGGGACACAGAGGTCTAGAATTTAGACAGGCTTCAATTTGACACAGTATGGTGTACATGTTTTCGAAGGTAAGACTCGTATCGAGTATTCTTTTCAGATGACTTGACTGATTTGACTCCGGCTTCCCAGAGTCCACCGAAGTTTGGACTGTAAGGTGGATTGAAGTGCCATTGTGTACCATCTTCCACTAATAGGTTAAGTAAATGTTCCGGAATTTGTAATTTTGACTCGCACCACATAATTTGTAATTCCTTGTTGGCACCAACAAAATTTGTACCTTGGTCATTCCAAATGTGACTACACCTGCCTCTTCTAGCCACAAATCTTTTGAAGGCTCCTAAAAAGGATTCAGAGCTCAAATCGCCTACCAGTTCGAGGTGAATGGCCTTGGTCGCCATACAGACAAATATGCAGATATATCCTTTATAATATTTAGCACCTCGACCTTTTGACATCATACCGGTGGACCGGCGCAGTCCACTCCAGAATGCATGAATGGTCTTGCTGATGTGACTCGTACTTCAGGTAAGTCTCCCATAATTTGTGTCCGGCTATTAGCTCTCTGTTTTGCACAAATTAGACACCTGTGTAGATATAATCTTACTAAGTTTTTAGCTTTCAGTATCCAAAAACGAGATCTCACGTAGTTCATAGTCAACTGGATACCTCCATGTAAGGTTTTTCGGTGAGCATCAGCTATGATTAGTGGAACCAGTGAATTCTTATTATTTAATATAATCGGATGCTTTTCATCTTCACTCATACGTGCATGTCGTAGTCTACCGCCCACCCTGACGATATTCTTTTCATCTAAAAATGCATTTAAGTTTTTGATTTTACTCTTATTACTTATGGCTTTATTTTGCTTCAATTTATCTATCTCATCTCTAAAATCTTCTTGTTGTACTATTTTCACACATTTTTCCAAAACTTCTTGTAATTCTTGAGTTGAAATAATAGAATCTATCTCTATAAGTTTTTCTTTTTTATATTTCAAAAATCTTTTGCAGAATGTTAATGTTCTTAATAATTCTGTTAGTGTATCAAAGTTTTCAAATTGTTTAGACCATTTGCTTTCTTCTGTCATCTTTTCTTTTATCCTTAGATTCATCACTATATTCTTTTTCATTTCTAGATCTGTATTTATATTATTTGGACTACTAAATTCTATTATCTTATGTTTTAACCAATCTGGCCCTTGCCACCATAAATCTGTTTTATTCAGTTCAGACAATAACATTCCTCTTGATGCAATGTCAGCAGGGTTTTCTCGGGATTGGACGTGATACCATTGATTGCTTTTAATAGTGTCTGTTATCTCTACAACTCGATTTGCTACAAACGGTTTCCATCTGTTAGGTTCCCCAGATAACCAAGATATTACTATTGAAAAATCAGTCAATGCAAACATTTTTGTTGTTGGTATCTTCATTGCTTGACCAATCTGTTTTAATAAATTTGTCAGCAACAAAGCTCCACATAGCTCTAATCGTGGCAAAGAAACAGTTTTCAATGGTGCAACTCTTGTTCTTGCGGCAATGAGACTAATTTTAACAGTTCCATCTACTCCCAGTACTCTAATGTACACTACTGCCGCATATGCTTGTATAGATGCATCACTGAATCCATGAATCTGAATGTCTGTATCTGACGCATTGAGTGTGCCCAACCATCGAGTGATTTTAATATCATTTGCATGTTCCAAATCATGTCTTATAGTTATCCATTCTTTTTCTAAATTTACATTAATCTCATCATCCCAACCAACCTTCATTGTCCACAGTTTTTGAATGATTAGTTTGGCTTTGACTATGCATGGTGCTATCCATCCAAGAGGGTCGAATAGCTTTTGAATATCGGATAAGATTATTCGCTTGGTTATGGTAGAACTAGAAGCTAGATTTAAATTGTAGTGAAATTCATCTGTACTTAAATTCCATATTACGCCCAGTGTTTTAACTTTTCTATCGATATTAATATTTACATGTGTATTACAGGATCTCTCGTCAGGTTTAATGGACTTCATAAACTCCGCTTCATTAGACGCCCAGTAAGTATAAAACCTCCTTTCCGTAGTGAATTAGATATTTCCTTAGCTAACGCAATTGCATGCTGTGTTGAATCTCTGCCTGACATCAAATCATCCATGTAGAAATCTTCTTTGATCACTTCTACTGCTTCCTTTTGTATAATATCTGTTGTTTCTTTTTTCAGGATTTCATCATCTGCTGTTTGGTGAAGTGTTTTCACTGCAAGATAAGGAGCTGAAGCTGTTCCGAAAGTAACTCTAAGTAAGCGGTATTCTTTTACATCTTCATTAGAGTTGTTTCTCCACAAAATTCGCTGATAATTTGCATCTTGTTTAGTTACTAATATTTGTCGATACATTTTTTGTATATCTGCGATGAAGCATATTCGTTTCATTCTCCATCTCATTATTATGTTCCTCAAATCATCTTGTAACTGAGGTCCAACAAGCAGCTCGTCATTTAATGAAATATTGTTAGACCCTTTGCAGGAAGCGTCAAATACTACACGTGTCTTTGTGCTCTCCTTGTCGTCGCGGACTACTGCGTGGTGAGGTAAGTATACTGTTTCTTTTAGATTCTTCTCTTCATTAGGTACTTCTTCCATGTGTTTTAAAGTCATGTATTCCTCCATCACCTTTTTATATTCTTCTTGTAGTTTTGGGTTTCTTTTAAATTTTCTTTCTAGTTGTAGTAGCCTATTCAGCGCAATTTCTCTAGTGTTTCCTTCTATTGATTTTAGTTCGTCAGTATTGAATGGTAGCTTGACAATATATCTTCCTTCCTCATTTCTTGTATATGTTTTTTCGTATATTTCTTCACATAATTTTTCCTGTCTTGTTAGTTTTCTTTTTGTGTTAATGTCTATTTCCCAGATTGATTTTAGCATATCTTCCACATCTACTTGATGATGCAATACAAGAACAGAATTTTCATGTTTACTCGAGTCAATTTCTCCAAACAAGATCCAGCCAAGGTTGGTTTTCTGAGCACATGGTGTACCTGGCAGGCCTTTGATGATGTCTTGTTGTATAATTTGTGCGTACTCTTTGACTCCTAGAAGAAGGTCTATTGATCCTGGTGAAAAGTAACTCGGGTCTGCCAGTTGTAGTCCTTCTAGGTGTGGCCAATTGTTTACTGATATAGTTTTGTTGGGTATGTTCGAGGTCAGTTGCTTTGACATAACAAATGCTTGTATCGGAAGACTGTAGTTAGAATTCCAATGTGACATAACGTGTACCTGAACCACGTGCTTGATATTTGCTTTCATAGAACCAACCCCAACAATACTTCCATTGATAGATTGCCTGCATAGCTTCAGCATTTGAGCTATTTTCTCGCTAATAAAGGACGCCTGTGAACCTTGGTCTATTAGCGCGCGAAGAATAATAGTATGCCCTTGTTCATTTTTTACTATTACTCTAGCAGTTGCCAATAGTGCTATTTTTTGTTTAGCAGTGATGTTTGACGCTATCATTGTATTAACTTGGACTTCTTGCTCTTCTACATTGCAGTGTGCTGACGTCGTAGGTTGTGAGGTACGAAGTGGAGTCTCGGCGTCCGCTGTCTTCAGGTGATGTAGAAGAGAATGATGACGTCTTTTACATATACGACAGGACATTGGAATTCGACATTTCAGTGCTGAATGCCCTGATGCTAAACAGTTGTAACATAAATTGTTGTTTTTCACAAACTCGCTTCTTTCCACAGGTTGCAGTTTTGTAAATTTCTTGCAGTGGCACAGCGTGTGATTCTCTTTACACATTGTACATATTTTTTCAGACGCCGCGACGTGACAAGTTTGGTGTTTAATAAACTTTTCACGAGTGGTTGTATAAGGTGACACAAGTTCCATAGTGCGGTATTTCGATTCCAAAAACTTTTGTAAATCCGCCCATGTAGGTAATTCTTCTAAATTATCCTTGTAGACATACTCCTTCCAATCCTTGTGTGACTCCGAGTCTAACTTCTGCACAACTAGAAATATGATTACAGGATCCCAGGACTCAGTGGAAATGTTTAGATTTTGAAGATTATTTAAACATTCGGTAGTTGTATCCAAAACCATTTTAAGTTGATTGGCTGACTGAGTATGAATTTTTTTATTATTAAATAACTTCTTTAGAATAGAGTGCACTATGAGTCTCCTATTACCGTATCTATTTTTTAGTATAGTCCACGCTTGTGAATAATTTTTCTGTGTCACTTGAATATGTTTTAATAATGATGCCGCTTCTCCACTAACACTTGTCTTTAAATAATGTAACTTCTGAACGTCGCTAAGTGTTACGTTGTTGTGAACGAGAGAAATAAACAAGTCTTGAAACGATGGCCACTCTTCATAATTTCCTCCAAAAACGGGCAATTGAATTCTAGGTAAAACGACCAAACTATTAGATTGTTGTCCGCTTGAACTACTCAAATATATGTCTTGCGTCGATACTGATATATTCGAATCTGATGTACACAATTGTGATAACATATCTCGTAACTCACCTTGTAACGTGAGATATAACTCTTCGTGAATAAAATATTCTTCTTTTACAAAATAAGATATCTTAAGTTTCTGTTCTTTTGACGTAATTTTCACTAGTTCTTCATGTGATTTTTTAAATTTATGCCAATAATCCTCTATCAATTTTATTCTCGCTTCGATGTAACCTTTAGTAAGCCGTATCTTTGGGCACTTCTTTAAATTTATTTGTGTTTTCTGTAGTAAATCAGCTGCATCTTCCAATGCACATAGCAATTGATCTGTTGTTGTACTCATGATTACGTATTGAAAACAGTTTAGGTCCACAAAGTAAGTATTTAAATATAATATTCAGCGTAATTATGCACAAACTTCGATTTATTAATGTTTTTGTAACTATTATACTGCAAACGGCACACCTGCAGTGTTTCTATTGTTCTCGACGCTCGCTCGTAGAATGTTCGATGCGCTTGGCAATCCGGCTCCGGCTAAAGTTCACTTTTGGTTTAGAGAAAATTAATGAGTGAATAGACGTCCTTCTTGTATTATGATTTATTTGCAACTGACTCATTTACCTATGCAATGCTTAACAGTAATGAACAGTATCATATATCTATACATTGTATGACATAGTAACATAATAACAACAGTGCTTATATCTCGAGACCTAGGCTTTATCGAGTTATGACCTAAAAACGCATTGGTAGGTTTAAGTTAAAGTTCCACCCTCGTTTTAGCCGACTATAAATAGAGCTCCGTGTCCGCCGCCGAGTCAGTGTTTCTCAACTAGCGATCGAGGCGACATCAAGGCGAATTACATAGACCACTACGACGACCACTGCGACGACCTTGGATAGAAGAACTCTGCGATTCGGGAACGTTGTTATTGAGTGAAGCGTGTACCTTCGGTGACTACTACGCGAGTACCTACTTCGAGGGCGACTACGAAGATTAGGAACCGCTTCTCTTGACATCTACTTGTACGAAGAAAAATAAACTCTTTGCACCCTTAACCGGCATCTTATTACCCTCAGCTCGTAACAATTGGTGTCAGAAGTGGGATGCCGGTCACACCAAGGGACGAACAAGGAGTCCGTACGAGACGTCAGGCAACAATGGATTTAGTGCGTCAAGAGGAAGCACTACTTGACACACCCACCGACGGAACATCCGCTACCGCAGGAACGTCCGCGACGGCACGATTGTCCGTTTCCATTGCAATGCCCGATAACGTCAGCACGTCTGGAGCAGCCAACTTTGATATGAGAATCTTGCTAGCTAGCCTAGCTGAAATTAAGGCTAGTACGGAAGCTAGCATAATGAAAGCCATGGATGCTACTACGCAAGTGAGCATAAAAGAAGCTACAGAAGCAAGCAAGGAGGAGATACTGAGATCCATGGATAACAGAATTATGGGGTTGGGTGACACCATTTTCCTACTGGGATCAGAGATTAAGGACCTTAGGTGCGATATGGAAAAGCAGGACGCCCGGATAAATGCACATGACAACATTTTGTCAGAACATGACAAATACATACAAACACTGTATGAGAAGGTGCAGAAAGTCGGAGTAAAGGGCCCCGTGTCTGTTCCCAGTGTCCTGCCTAAGTTCGAAGTACCTCACTTTGATGGGACGACATCATGGACAGCTTTTCGGCTCCAGTTTGAGACAGTGGCAGAGGGCAACGGATGGGGCGATACAAGCACTAACAGCCCTTACACTTGCTCTGCGAGGTGACGCAGTTCAGGTGTTAGAAAACGTTTGCAGCAAAGGTAGGACGCTAGCAGATATGCTCGAAGCGTTGGAGTCCCGATATGGTGAAAAGCACCTCGAGCACGTTTATAGGGCCTAACTGCGAGACCGTGCGCAGAAGAGCAGCGAAAGTTTGCAGCAGTAGGCCATGGAAATTGAGTGTATGGTACGACGAGCCTATGCATCTACACCGGCGCTTATCGATACAACTGTCGTGCAAGCATTCGTCGACGGGATCCGCGAGACGGAAGTTAGGGCTGCGGTCCGTCTGGGACATCATAGACTCTCAAGGCAGCCCTGGCACACGCACTTGAGGTGGAGGCAGTGCGTCAAGACAGCCGAACTCATCGTGTGCAAGAAGTCACGATGCAAGTAAGATCTCAAAGAGGACCAACCTGTTATGAATGCGGTGAGAGAGGGCATCTTCGTATCAATTGTCCCAGTAAAAGGACTAGGAAAACGTCGTCTGGGACACAAGTTAACCCCGAGGAGTTAAACTAAAAACAGCCAGGGCTGCGGGGCGAGCGCTGGCTGGTCAAAGACAAGCCCCTATTGTGATAGTCTCTCAGATGCGTGATTAGAACAGCCTAATCGTTGAAGGAAAGCTGAACGGAAATCCATGCTGCTTAACACTGGACACCGGTGCATCACGTACTATTGTTAAACCCGAACTACTTCTACGAACTGTGAAATGGGAGAAAGGATCTTCACGCTGCCGGTTACAGACTGCTACGGGCCAGCCAGTGCTTGTCCTTGGTGAAACAAATGTGACATTGAAAATGGGTGATAAGACGGTGACACATCCAGTTCTTATAGCAAACATTACAGACGATTGCATCATTGGGTTGGACTTCTTGGCAAAGCAACATTGTGTTCTCAATGTAGCAAAAGGGGTATTAAGGTTTCCAGATGAGGAAGTTTTTCTGGAAGGCGCAAAACAAGGCTCAGTGAACAGTTTGAAAAGAACTGTTTTGCCGCCGAGGTCGGAAACCTTAGTAGAAATACGATTCTCACCGACAATATGCAGTAAACGCAGTGTTATAATAGAAGACATCGGGAATCACCCTAACTGGATAACTGCGCGAACCCTAGTGATGACTTCGGGACAAGCCAAGGTACGTGTTGTCAACGTTAGTAATAAAGAGGTCGTTTTAGAAAGGAACTGCGTAGTGGGCAGATGCGACCCTGTTACGTCCCTGAGAAGAGTAGACTTGCATGAAACAGACCACGGTAATCATGCTGCAACACATATATCCGCGTTACTTGAGAACTGTCGGGAAAATTTTACCGATCTGGAATGTCACAAGGTGGAACAGTCCTTGTTAAGTTATCAAGACATCTTTTCGAAAGGCGATGACGATTTGGGACGTACTGGGCTTGTTAAGCACCGCATAGATACGGGAGATACACAGCCTATAAGACAGAGACCTCGACGTTTTCCCCTAGCAAGAGAGCAGGAAGTATCGGAGATGTTAAGGGAAATGGAGAAGAATCGCATCATTGAACCATCGACTAGCCCTTGGTCATCTCCTGTTGTTCTGGTTAAGAAAAAGGATGGCAGTACAAGATTCTGTGTTGACTACAGAATGCTGAACAGTGTTACGAAAAAGGACAGCTATCCCTTACCACGCATAGATGACACGTTAGACTTGCTGAGTGGCATGAAATGGTTCTCCACAGTTGACCTCAAAAGTGGATATTGGCAGGTTGAACTCAGCCAAGAGGATAAGGAGAAGACTGCGTTCACTACAGGCCCTGGAAATGGTCTCTGGCAGTTCAATGTTATGCCATTTGGACTGTGCAATACTCCGGCTACGTTTGAGCACCTAATGGAACGCATTTTGGTGGGGTTACTTGGCGATGCGTGCTTGGTCTATTTGGATGACATTATCATCATGGGACGCAGCTTCGCAGAGCACCTGCATAATTTAGAAAAAGTTTTCCAACGGATACGGGAAGCTAACCTGAAACTCAGTCCTATGAAATGCACTTTGTTCCAGAGGGAGGTTGGATACCTAGGGCACATCATCTCGGCACAGGGAATTCGAACGGACCCAGAGAAAATAAGAGCTGTCCAAGAGTGGCCGACTCCTGACAAAACCACCGTGCGCTCTTTCTTGGGACTTTGTGCGTATTACCACCGATTCGTCAGGAATTTCTCTGAAGTGGCGAAGCCCTTACATCGGTTGACAGAAGACAAGTGCCAATTTGAGTGGAATCCTGAATGTGAACAAGCATTCACATTACTCAAGCAGCATCTGTGTGAGGCTCCTATATTGGGCTATCCTACTAGAGAGGGACATTTTCTTGTAGACACGGACGCCAGCAATGTCAGCATTGGAGGAATTCTATCTCAAAAACAAGGAGAACAGCAGATTGGCTGAAATACAGCAAATGTCTTTCGAAACCAGAAAGAAATTACTGCGTTACTCGCCGGGAACTTCTAGCTGTTGTTAAGACCTTACAACACTTTAAGAAGTATTTAATCGGAAAGACAGTTTACTCTTCGTACTGACCACGCTGCTTTACAATGGCTTCAGACCCAGAGGGACAGGTAGCGAGATGGTTGGAACAGCTGCAAGAATTCGACTTCGTGGTTGAACATCGGAGAGGAAAATCTCATTCTAATGCTGACGCTTTATCCCGACGACCTTGCGAAGAATTTTGTCAGCATTGTTCGAGACAGGAGGTTAAAGAGAACATACGGGTTATAAGAGTAAATGCGTTGGATGACACGTGGAGCGACGAAGTCATGGGGGCCGCACAAAAAGAAGACAGCGACTTGAAGTGCATAATAGAGTGGAAGCAACGTGACCAGAAACCAGCTTGGAGTGAAGTGTCGGAGTTTAGCCCAATTACGAAAAGTTACTGGGCTCAATGGGACAGTCTGGTGGTACATAATGGAGTTCTTCATAGGAAATGGGAGTCACCCAGTGGACAAGAAGTTACCATGCAGGTCGTAGTCCCCCGAGGGAAAGTAGCGTCGGTGTTACGTCAGATTCATGACGGAGTATCGGGAGGACATCTAGGCATAAAGAAAACTTTGGACAAGGTGAGGAAGAGATTTTACTGGGTGCGGTGCCGCGAGGATGTGGAGGACTGGTGTAGGAAGTGTACAGCCTGCTCTTCAGTAAAAGGGCCACAAACAAGAACCAGAGGCCAGCTGAAACTGTATGACGAGGGGGCGCCCTGGGAAAGAGTTGCAGTCGACATAGCTGGACCGTTTCCTGTAACTGAAGACGGAAATCGTTACATACTCGTCCTTCAAGACTGTTTCAGTAAATGGCCAGAAGCGTTTGCTGTACCCAATCAGGAAGCTCATACAGTTGCCAAAAAGCTCGTTCAGGAGGTATTTTGTCGGTTTGGTGTACCTTTGGAATTGCATACTGATCAAGGTAGAAATTTCGAGTCCGTATTATTCCAAGAAGTTTGCCAACTACTTGGGATACACAAAACGCGTACAACACCAGGTCATCCACAATCTGATGGAATGGTCGAGAGATTTAACCAGACGTTGGAGAATCACCTGGCCAAAGTAGTGGAAGAACATCAAAGGGATTGGGACCAATACATTCCGCTCTTCTTAATGTCTTCTTAATGTGTTAATGCTCCGCTGTACATGATAGCACAAATTTCACACCAGCTAGGATCAATTTTGGACGAGAGATACGACTACCAGTTGATGCTTTAACTGGAATACCACCTGACGCTCCAAAGCCAACTATTGATTACGTGTCTGATCTAAAGCAAAAACTAGATGACGTCCATGAACTCGTAAGAAAAAGTAGTTTGAAAACCAGCGAAAGAATGAAAACTCGCTATGACCGTAAAGCTAATGTAATGGGATTTGAGGAAGGAGCCTTAGTGTGGTTGCATAATCCCATTATGAGAAAAGGGAAGTCTCCGAAATTTCAGGCCCGATGGGATGGACCATATACGGTGATAACGAGAATAAATGACGTTACTTATCGGATCAAGAAGGAGCCTAGAGGAAAACTAAAGGTCGTCCACGTGGATCGCCTAGCTCGCTATCATGGTTCCAATCATGCTCGGGACGAGCATGACTAAGAGGGGGGCAATGTTACGGTTGGACCTTATGCGTAAGGAATAAGGTCGATTTTTAATGGAGCTTGAAACATAACTATTAGTGCTTATATCTCGAGACCTAGGCTTTATCGAGTTATGACCTAAAAACGTATTGCTAGGTTTAAGGCCTACTATAGAATGGTATAAGTCAAATTAAGAAAGAAGAACCAAGTTGCACCTCGAATATTCCCGAGCGATGATGTGTCATGTACCTATGACTCATGCAAACAGGCGGCGTCGAGAACAATGTCGAATTACCGTTAGCGAGCGTAATTCACTAGAAAGTTCCACCCTCGTTTTAGCCGACTATAAATAGAGCTCATGTCCGCCGCCGAGTCAGTTTCTCAACTAGCGATCGAGGCGACATCAAGGCGAATTACATAGACCACTACGACGACTACTGCGACGACCTTGGATAGAAGAACTCTGCGATTCGGGAACGTTGTTATTGAGTGAAGCGTGTACCTTCGGTGACTATAGATATATCATCGTATCTTATATTACGTACGGAGATATGTAACTGTATATCAATATGTATGTACGTATATGTAAGTCTCACTCTCGAGGTTTGGCTGGAAGGAAAGTTCAGATAAAAAAAATTATCTGTACCCTTAACTCCATGTTCTCTCTATCTATTTTTTTCACACGTTGTTTATACAATAAATTTAAAACGCAATAAATATTTAAAAAATATATATGTGCCTTTACTGTGCTTGCATACTTGTTTTACTGTGCTGCTAATTCTCTCTGTTTTATGAAATAAGGCTTTGTCCAATTTACTGTGGTGAAGTGAAATTCACCACGGTGACTTCTATTAAATAGGATCCTGTTAGTAAAAGCCGGCTAAGGGCTATCCCTTGGCTGGTTGTACTAGCAGGACTTGTAGTCCGTCCCCTGTAGAAGCTTCTTTAATCTCATTATTATTATTAGTTTTCAAAATTAGTTTTCAAAATATATTTTGCTGACTTTCATCAAGAAGTTTAAAATGTTAAATGTATATTAATTTGTAATCAATTGAAGTTATCTAATATAGTCGTCTACTCTGGTTATGTATTAGCATCTTACTAAATTATTTCTGTTAAAGTCCAATTGACCTTTTAGAGTTATTAACCGTACTGATTCATATAATCCTTTGGGTCAACATTGTACGACCTTCGCGTATTCCCAGGTCACCTCGACCAAATAAATACGTCCTTCTCAAACATTTGCCGGTGTAATAATTCTTCCGTATATCTCCCGCTCCGCGATGTCCCTTTTGTCCCTTGTCTTTGATCGAAAGCCTCTTCGATTGATGACTCCTATTTGCGCAAAGTTCGAGCACCCTCACGAATGACTTTTCAGATTACCCTTCGTGTCACAGTGATTTGAATATAAAGCTGTCTATAGACACGTATACGCACATACAATAATACACCTTTTCAAATAAATAGAGAGGTACTCAGATCAATATGTGTCCCGTACCACAGCGTGGTTTGAGTAAATAAATTGCTGTAATTCCTTGTCTCGTGCGTGTTTCTGAAGCACACCTGAAAAATAGATTTAATATCAGATGTGCGACATTGATGTAGCATGTTTGTTTATTGTGTCGTTTATTAAAGATATTTAATTATTTAAGAGGATATACGAGATCATTTAAAATAGGAGTTATTGTCGACAAAGGAGACAATGCCATCTGGCCTAATATTTCGTTAATATCAACTCTTCAAAGAGAAACCGTAAAATAGCATTTGAATTTAAGTCGCATTAAAAGTTTGCGTGAGCAGAGTTCGCAGCACAATGGGGCCGTTGGAAAAATTCTAATTACTTTACTGAGTTGGTTCAGAATTTAAAAAAGTTACGCTCACTGCGTAAGCGTAAGACTTAATACACAAACAAATATTTTTCTTTGATAAATAATAGTGAATGTATACATTTGCTAGTTATTACCCACATAGCAAATCCCATCGAATTATATGCTTATTTGACCTTTGATATAAGCTAGCGAAAAATCACGCATTTTGACGATGTAAGCTAAATTCTTTCAAACCCAATTCAATACATATACATTTTTAAAGGTGTATTTAACTGTAAGCGAGAGCTAAGATAAGTATTTTTTATTAAATATCCGGATGATATTGATCTTTGAGCCTTAATATTGTAGTGTTCGTATTAAAGTGAATAATAATAATAATACTAAAAAACAATTGCACAGATTGTGTGACCCCAAACTAAGCAGTAAGCTTGTACTATGGATACCACACAGCGAACTCCGGGGGAGTTCCCAGTATCACCCAGACTCCAAGCCAATTTAGAAAAGTTCGTTTCCTAAATTGACCTGACCGGGGATCGAACCCGGGACCCTAGCTTGGAAAGCAGATGCTATGCCACTGCGCCAACGGGTCAGTCATCAAAGTGAATGATGTCGCTAAGTGTGATGATACTAAATGTGTCGTAGAAAGCGATTAAAGGGGGCCTTCGAGGTCTGAGTCGATCGGAGTGGGGGCTCCGGTCGCTATTGTAGGATTCCGAGGGTGCTGAGGGGCGTTATTTGCACCCCAGGACGTACTTTGGCACAGCGCAAGAGGAGTCCAGTGCTGTTCGTAGGATTTTTCGGAGCCCCAACAATGTGAGTATAACGTCAGAAGTTTTAGAGTGTAAAAGCCCAACATAATCCACAGTCTAACCTCTTGGGGGCTGAGTTATGTGGGACTTTTTTTTATGTTACCTACCAAAAAAAGTTATTGGTATTGATTAAGATTGACCTTCAACCATTAGTTTACTGACTGAAAAGTATTGTTAAGCAATTGTAATACATAAACAAACATATCACAGATGGGTTATTTAATGATATTCGGTCAAGCCTACCCTTAATTAAAATTAATATAGGTAGTTAATTATAGCTTTTTTAATCTCTTTCCTCAATTGCATACTAAATGAATTCGATACTAATCGAAAGTACGAAGCATAAGGTATAAGAAAGAGTTAGGTTGTCTCTATCTTTTTCGGTCCCTATTACTAGGCCGTCGTGAGGCCGTGAGGCATATTTAAGTTTACACTCATTCATCTCCCATTGATAAATGTATTAAAATAAAGATAATATTTTTGTGACCACGGTAGTATTGGGTTGTATGAGTAAAACTAGTTAAAGCTCCCAGTTATACATTCAATAAAATATTTTCGTAGTTCAATAAATTTTACTCTGTTGCCTTTACAAAATAGAAAGATATTTGAGAAGTAGTATTATATTACCTATACTACAGGTGGCCCATATTGAGTAAATCATCGAGCTAGAGGGACTGCTGAGTTTGTTTTCTATCTAAATTACATAATAGAATATATATACATAATACAATAATAGTACCTCAGTAATAATATCACCGTTTTTGACATAATAGTTTTATTTTTTTATTTTTTTAAAATCACTGCCTTGTGTTGGTTTTTCTGGCGCCATTTTTTAAGTAGCGGCGAACTACTGTTGTATCTGACCTTTTTACTGAATATTCTCAAATTGTTGCTCTAATTGATACAGCTCTATAGATATAGGGGGAAATCCATTTCGTGTAATGAATTCTTATAATTTCTTTGCTATCTTCAGTCCAAAATCTCAAACTCGTTAATCGAGACGTGTTTCCCCTCTCAACGAAGCATCCTCAGTAAATTTCAGAGATCAGAGATTCGGTCAACTAACTAACACCTAATCCTAACTAAAACTCCTTCGGTGTTAGTACTATGCTATATTACTATGCTATGTTATATTACTAACTCCAAATGACTAAAATATTTCAGAAATAAAGACACTTTTTCAAAATATTTGCTGTCGAAAATATGACATTGAACTTTAATCTCTGATGAATCATAAAATGGTAAAACAGGGTTGAATTTATTTGGAAAAAAAATGAGATATTTCAATTCTTATCTCGAAAGGTTGGCATTTGTTGAAAATAATTTACTTTTAAATGTAAAAAATAAACTAAAGCATAACAAATTTTTAAGTCGGAATGTACAGTATTTGTGTGTAGTATTTATATATTTTGATATAAAACAACGTAATGCGTTGTCGCTCAATTACATACGCATCATGTTTATAGATACACAATGTGGGCTGTTAAATTGTAGAAGGCGTGCATATTTCGTTGTACTTCGTAGTAATGTTAATTGAGAAACGAATTAAAACTCGCCAACAATGCGGGCAGGTGTTTTACGTGTGCTGTGTTTACCTATTATCCCGCAACATCCGTTCGTACCTACTTTCAGACCGTTTCATCTTGCGCCCAACGCGGGTCAGCGTAATTTATTACCTATTGTGCGGATATTTCATTTATCACGGTGAATTCAATTTACAGAACAATTAATCATTCCACAATACTTACTTGCCGACAGCGGACTGGTTGCCCGGTGTTGAAGACGACGTCAGCGTTGAAAAAAGCTTCGTATGTTTTGCTTATAAAAATGTAGTTGCATTATTCTCATCTTGCGATCTTTCAGTAACTAAGTAAATACAAACAACTATTAACAAAAATTTATATTAGTTGTTGGATGCATGTAGGAAGTATACGAAAGTGGATTGCATTTAAATGTGTGTGAGAAATATGTCGAAACTTTGAAAAAAGTTGGTGAGCAAGAGTCTCCACAGATCTTAAGCTTCACGAAGTCTTCGAGGGGAAACCAGCCCTTCATCGTGCACAGTGCTACACAAGGCAAAAACGTCGAATCCACATTAGTCAAAATCGATGATTACATATGATTCATATTACTTGGTATAAGATATTACTCACCAAACTTATAATATTAAAGCAAGGGTCGAACAATAGTTTTTAGAGGCCGTTTTTAGCTTATAGTTTGTGATTATTATTACTTATTGTAAGAAAAGCTTGTCACGGGAGGTAGGTACTACACTGAAACTTTTGTCTAAATGTACTTACATATAAATTATGGTGTACATCCACCTAATATAGTAATGCATGCTATAGATAAATGACATTACTGATTACCAAAGAAAGTACCTTTAAAAAATAAGTATAATTCAAAAACCGTTAACAGATCTTTTGAAATAATATGCGGTTTTTATATTATGCTATTATAGTAAAGTATAAAACTGCCTAAAAAAACTAATAAGTTTCATAGTTTGAACTATTTTCAAGTATAAAAATTAATACTTTTAACTGTATGTAAGCCTTTTAGAAAAGTTTCATATTGTACAATTTACTCAAACCTTGAATACGAACACAATTTTATGCCATTCTAGCAATGTTTCTAGTAATCTACTTTTTTAATGTTATAAATAAATGAGAAATTTATTTGATTACACTTTTATATTATTATTACCATTATTATTTCTGATACATAATTAAAGTGATTGAATGAGTATAGGTTAAACAACTTTAACTGGTTTATACAGGACCTATAGTGGCTTATTTAGCGTTTTAATGCTTCGGAGTGAATGGTAAGCTGTTGATCCTGGCGGCGGTATCGGTGTGCTTGTTAAGCCAGGTCGGATGCTTTGTGAGTGGTTCGCAAACTAGAAGTTTGATGACTAACGTACTAATCCACCTTGGATCCGCAGGGTGGACTATGATCCGATACTCTTTTCGTCTCACTTGTGTGAAAAGAAAAACTCATTTTGTCCGTTTTAACAATATAAAATATTTAAGCTTACTTATTTACATTTAAAACGTGAATATTTATAATGTATATCGAAGAGTATGCTGAAATGGTTCAGGTAAATATATTATGTATGTAAATATTTTATGTATATGATTGTATATGATTGATGAGAATAACAAAAACGATGGAGAAGAGAACGATGACAAACATGAGTTTTGTCGATTTTTCAGTTCTAGTTCTTTATAATTAAAATCACCATTGGTTGGTAGTGGTTTTGATTTTAAAAATATCTGTTTAATATAAATTTGATCTTTAATAATGAATTTCACATTTAATAACAAATTTAATAATTAATGACAAAAGTATAAAATTATAAAAATTTGCAAGTGGCAGGACATTATGCGGGGTTGTTCCGGATCGTTACCACCATCTTACTCGCTAATCCTGCCGCCAAACAGCAGCGCTTGCACTGTTACGTTCCGATGTGAAGGATAAGATAGCCGATGGCATTACTGGCACAAGAGGCACGACATTTTAGTCCTCAGGATTGTCGACGCAGCCAGTTGTAATCTGAAGTGCTCTCTTGGCCGCGATATTGTAATCGTTCATTGGTCCAGTCCAGTTACCATCAAGTGGTTTATTTGCTATCTTTTTTGTATGTATACATATCCTATTTTTTTTTCATTTTTGTCTTTAATGTAAGCAAATGTGGCGACTATGACATTAATAACATATATAGCTAGAGATGGATTAGTTTGCAAAAGATCGACTCAGTTCTCATATTTATTACTTATTAATAAAACAAACATTTCTAGAATTTTTGGCCGTTTGTGTGTTTATGCTTTGATAAAAACCACCAATAATTAAAAGAATTATAGACATCATGATAAGTGTCAAAATTTGTATTTTTAAAAAACATTTAAAAACAAAGAATATAAGATTATTATTGTTAGCACATCACAAACAATAATATTCTTCAGTTATTATTCTGTCTTAGGTACATTTCGAATGAATCGTGTTAGTGAATAGATTTACGACCCTAATTTGATCTAGGAACTTATGCAACCTTTATATAATGCTATAAAATAAAAACAAAAGGCTTGACAAATAACCTCAATTTTTTAAAATGGTTTACTATATTGGATAATATTATGTGCATATTTCATAGTTTCGTGTATGTAACAGACAATCAGTGTTATTACAGTGCTACGTATAATACGTCGGAACAAGCGAACGGTGAAAATTTAGCGAAATTTTTGTTAGTTTCTTGTTTATTTACATTAAAATCAAAAGTGTAAGAAATGGATTATACGAGTACGTGCATACATAGGATAAAAGTGGGAGAGATGCCATACTTTTTGTAGAAAGGAGTAATAAATAAAAAAGATGCAGTATAATTAAATCGTTTATTTTTTATTTTAAAGGTACACTTATATTATTTATTATAATCATAAAGTTTTTGTCTTTCGATAAAAAAATAAAGAAATGGAAATTAAAAAGTGTAAGTCGGCAAAGAGCCATCTCTTACACATAGTGTGGGAGAGATGCTATGCGGTGTGGGAAAGATGTTAAGAGATTTTTTATCATTTCTTAGCAGTTTAAAAACGCACTTACTTCTTGCCTGTTCATACCCTGAGCTCTTGCAACTGAAAGCCCTCTTTGCTTGACGTACTGAGATATCTTTATTTCTCTGTAGAAAGGACGTGAGCCAATGTTGCCTTGCCTTTTCTTTTTTCTTGGAAAATTTATGTTTCATTACAAGCTTGTCGGCAAATTGATAGGAAAGAGAACGAAATGTCAGGTGCGAAGCCTGCGTTAGCTAGGCGTTTAATACAAGACGCTAATCGTTTTACGTTTTCTGTTCCGAGTGATGTTAGAACATCATATAATTTGTATTAGTTACCATACTACATATAATTTGCAAGAGGACATAAATAGGTGTATTATAATTAATAAATACTTTGGGGACCCATTTCAGTTTTTGTGGTATTGCTGGTCTTGAGGCGCCTAGATAAAGTACGAGTAGGTAATACATAGCGCCTTTGGGCCTCATTTTTCGATATTGCACCTTTTTTACTTTTTCTACGGCCAAAATTAAATTTTCTTCTATCCACTGCCGCCACGACCACTTTATGATTCCTTACATAATTACTAGGCATCCTTAAACAATAAAAATATTCGACACATTACGCAACGATTACACTTTTGTAAAGGGTGGCATTTCTTCTAAATTTGAGGGAGAGACGCCATGCCATACAGCTAAAAAACACTTAGGTATAACAGAGATGGCAAAGTATAATTTAAGTAAGTTAAAACCAAACAAAACAACATGTTAAAACCACTTCTTACCTTACTGTGTCTGTCTTTTACTTGCAATATTCACTGAAACCGCATTCATAAAAAAAATTATCTAAGAAAACACATTTGTTTTGGTAAACAACACAAACATATCGCATTGTGGTACGGGGCTCTCGGTGAGCGAGTCGTACTTACACTTAGTTCGTTTTTACCCACGACGGACGGAATAGAATAGAGGCTGTATGTGTGTGTGTATGTATGTCTGTTACCATTTTCCTCGAAAACTACTGGACCTATTTCGATGCGGTTTCTTGCATTTAGAAGGTATCATTTCAGAGGAGGTTCTTAAACATGTTTTACGGTTGTAGACCACCAAGGCGCGCTGCAGCAGCCGGGATAGTTGGCACTTGAGGGCTTTTTAATAGAAAAAATACTCGCAAACATGAAAAATCATTGCGTTCCTTATATCCGTCCAGTCATCTCAGTGTGAGGAATTAACAGACATACATACGTTTACACACAAATAAAACAAACATTTTGACATTTATAATATTAGTGGGATGTAGATAGTAACGTACTTAACGTACTGTCTAAAAAGATTAAATTAAAAATTGTATATTAATGTAATACATATTAGCTTTTGCCCGAGACTTCGCGTGATGGCAACTCACAACAAAGGGGTTAGCATTAAAATCTTCTCCAAAAAAAAACCCATATACGTGCCAATTTTTATGGTGATTTGTCAAACGGTGTGCGAGTTTAGCGAATACATTATATAGAGGACATCATCATCCATTTTTATATTTATAATTAGACAGTAAAAGTGGCCAAGTACATATCGGAAAGACTAATCTCGGCCAGCATTATATATTAGCTATTCAATTAGCAGCAAAAATAAGATTGTATTTCATAGTAATTCTTAAAGACTGTAAACTGCCACCCGTTGAAACATGTGTTGATTTTCTAAAAATTATTGATCGGCAGTTAGTGACAGATTTTTTCGATCAATCGAATCATGTATGCCCTTCAGGATTTTCATAATTTAGTAGCTATTTATTAACGATGGGTATATGTGAGATCGTGATCGTGGGACATGTTACATGCAATCTAATTTGGAATTGGTAAAAAAAAAATCAATATTTAATTAATCGAATCACGTATGCCATGTATGTCTAGTCAGAGTTAGTTCAAAATAAATCCAGCGAAAGCTCATCGGCATACGTGTAGGACGGGTCGCGAGGATTATAATCTACCATTATATTAGTGACAAAACTTTTTTTTAAGCAATCGATCGTTTTGATAAAAGAATTAAGTGAAAAGCCAACGGCATACTTGTAGGGCCGGTCCCGAAGATTATGGTTTAACATTACATTTGTAATGTACAAAATTGCATCAAACCATTACATTTGTGATGTAGATCGGCTCGCCCTACACGTATGCTTTTGACTTTTCGCTGAATTTTTTTATCAAAATGATCATTGTTACGCATGGCAGACGTGATTCGATTGATCGAAAAAATCTGTCGCTAGCTGCCGGTACATACAATTCACGGATTCATTTTTATAGATACATATATGTTCGTAATCTATATGAAAATATAGATTACGAATAGGTTGTAGGAGTAGGTTGATATATACATCAGCTCTACTCTAGTACAACATACCTAGTACAACAACTCTAATACATGTTATTTTTGTAATAATGAACAAATATTCGCAAATGTTAATACTATAATGTGTAATTCAATAAAGTACAATATGTACTTTGGAATATAGATTTTAGCGTGGAATGTACACAATATGTAAGTAGATATGTGTAAGTAGGTATACACAAAGTGACTGCGAACGTGGTGCGAATTAAACTCTCGTTAAGAGAGAGCAAAATGTAACTAAACACAGTACTAATTGTTTTTACTTCATAAATGATTTGTAGAAAAAAAACCGGACAGCGGAAGTCCCACAAATTTAATAAAATATTTTTTCACGCTATACATTATGGGGAAATCCGAATCAATAGGAGATATATGGGAACCGTTTTAGAAACCATTTGGCCTTTATTGTAAGAACAATTTAGGCAATATGAATTTTTTGACCAAGCGTAAAAATATAAAAAATTTGCTGTTTTTGTAGATAATAATATAATGAACATTGGTATTTAGCTTTTGGTTGGATACTAAGAATAGAACGATTTATCCTTTTAAATTTTCAATGTGCCAAAGTACCTATTTTTACACATTCATTTTGTAGTCATCCATACAAAATTCGGATCCATTCGGATGAAGTCGCGGGCGGCAATCTATCTTCTATAACATACATGATGTAATATATTATGTATAGTACAAATGAATCTTTGACTTTTAGTTTAAACCGCTGTCTACACTACATAAACTTATCTGGCGCGAGTTCCTTATACCTATAGTGTAAACACCTGCTATAAAGAGATTTCAACAATTATTTTTGGAAGAAAAGATCTAATGTTATGAGAAAAATTAAAAGTGTTATGTAGAGTCTATCAAAAAGTATTGATTATAAAAAATTAGCCCCTAAGGCGATAAAAAGGGGTACTTATCAAAGTCGATATGGAAAAAATGTAATTATACGCGGAGGAAGCCGCGATCGACATTTACTGTTGAATAGATTGGTTCTTCGACATGGTTTTAGACTACTACTTATATTAACCCTGTGAAATTTCCATGGTTTCGACACAAAAGGTTGTGATTGCTCTCATGAAGTGGAACCACTTTAAGTAATTAAATGAACGACAACTTATTTGTAACTTTTCTTACATAAACCAATCGAGTAGAAACTTCGTTTTATGTGAAAAGTTAGAAAAAAAGTTGGCGCATTTAATTTAATTTTCTGTGAAAAGTTTCAGGTTCATGAGTGGAATCACCCTCTGTCTGCTCGGAAGCCATGAAAATTTCACGATGTATATCCACCTGTGCGAAGCTAGGGCGAGTTGCTAGTGTATTATGTTATTGTAGCAGTGTCTGAGCTACGTGTGTTATCTTATATTGGGTCCTTACATATGAAATTGGCGTTTTGTACGGGAGGAATATAAAGTCAATTTTTTTTTGTAAAATATATTTAATTAATCAAGGTATGCACCGTTGTTATCTATGCACTTTTGCCATCTCATAGGTAGTTCATTGATCCCTTTACTAAAAAAACCATGGGGGCGAGAATCAATAAACTCTTTGAAGGCGGTTTGGACTGCCGCATCGGAGTTGAATTTTTTTCCTTGTAAGAAGTTGTCCAAATTCTGGAAAAAATGGTAATCTGTTGGAGCCAGGTCCGGGGAGTACGGTGGATGTCGCAGACATTCCAATTGTAGCTCATCTAACTTAGTGGTTGTTTGTTGTGCAGTGTGTGGTCTTGCGTTGTCGTGAAGCAGCAGTGGCCTAGAGCGATTGACCAATCTCGGTTGTTTAGCCGCTAGTTCTTCCTTTATGGTTTGCAGTTCCTGACAATAGATATTTACCGTAACCGTTTGGCCAGATTTTAGAAAGCTGTAGTGAACGACACCGGCGCTAGTCCACCAAACACTCACAAGTAACTTTTTCTGAGTCAATTTTCGTTTAGGGCAGGATTTGGTTGGGTCTCCAGGGTTCAGCTATAGCGACGAGCGCTTCCAATTATCGTACAGTATCCACTTTTCATCACAAGTAATGATTTGATTTAAAATCCCTTCATTATTGTGTCGGTTGAACAAAGTAACACAGCAGTCGACGCGTGTTTGCAAGTTCGATTCACTCAATTCATGAGGTACCCATCGTTCAAGTTTTTTTACTTTCCCGATTTGCTTCAAGTGGATTAATACAGTTTTGTCACTTACTCCGAAGCCTGCAGCTATTTCTTAAGTGCTTTGTGATGGATCCGCTTCCACAATAGCCTTTAATTCTTCATTTTCCACTTTGGTCTCCGGCCGTCTACGGGGTTGATTCTGAAGGTCGAAATTTCTAGAACGAAAACATTGAAACCAAAAACGTACCGTGCTTTCTTTTGCGACACCAGCGCCGTACACATCATTAATCCTTCGAGCTGTTTCTGCAGCACTGGTGCCACGGTAGAACTCGTACTCGTAAATATACCGATATTTCATGTTTTCCATTGTGCGGTAATAAGCGACGCCAAAGAAAAAAATAATGAGGAAAAAAACAAATGAATGACTGTTTTCAAAATTCAAATCTACCAGCTAAATGAATTTATAAATTTGAATTTGGAATTCTTAACCAAAAAGGAGATATTTCAGATCAAAGTGGTCAGTACGACAAAACGCTAATTTCATATGTAAGGACCCAATATTATCAAGATAACTGAAATGATTATTTACAATAATCCTTTGAACCAGGCCCATTCGCATGACGCAAATTAATTATTTAGAACTATAATTACATAAGTTGTTTAAAAAAAACTGGCTAAGTGTGTGTCAGGCTGATGTTTATTATTTATGTACGTATGAATGTTGGTATATATCCTACGTGTATGCAACATGTGAACGTAAATTGATATTTATTTATAAAGTCCGTACCTATGAAATTAATGTTTTGTGCAGAAAAATAAAACAATTTTTTTAATGAAAAGTACAAGTATATTTAACTAAACGAAATATTGACGGCTAACATCGTCAATGCACTTTAGCCATTTTAAAGGAAGTTTATTGATGCCTCTGCTATAGCAATTCTGGGGACGGGAATCGATGAACTCTATAAAGGCGTTTTTCAACACCATATCGGATGTGAAATTTTTTCTTTGTAAAAAGTTATCTTGTATCCGAAAAAATGTAAGTCAGTTGGAGTAGATTTGGTGAGTATGATGGGTGACGAAGAGTTTCCAGTCGTAACTAGTGCAGATTCGAGACGGTCCATTGTGTGGACGAGCGTTGTCGTGAAGAGGGAGTAGACTAGAGCAGTTAATAAGTCTAGGTTGTTTGACAGCGAGTTTATTGTCCATCATCATTTGCAATTCTTCACGGCACACCACTGCAGTAATTGTTGCGTCAGGTCTCAAGATACGTCAGTGGTCTCAAGGCTGTAATGAACAACGGCACAAGTCCATTATACACTCACAAGCAGATTTTTGACTCAATTTGCGTTTGGGATATGATTTGGCTGCCTCTCCTGTGCTCAACCAGTGCGACGGACGTTTTCAATTGTCATATAAGATTCACTTCTCATCGCAAGTGACAATCTGATTCAGAATAACCTTATTTGTGTGATACATGAACTTCACGTATGGGTACACTTCACGGTATACATGAACTTCACGTATGACTGCACTTCATGTGTACTATGAACTCACTGAACAACAATAACTAAATCGCATCGAAGCTTGCCTTACTTGTTGAATAGGCACACAAATATATTCTAAAACGGATTGTGCCGTAGCACCCACTTCACGAGCTTTTTTTCTATCTTGTTTGACATAAATGAATCAGTATCATTTTATCACTTACTTTGAAGGTTGCTAATTCCAACGTTGTTTGAGATGAATGACTTTAGATTCAATATTATCAACTTTAATTGCCGATCGGCCGCGGGGCTCAGCGTTGAAATCAAAATTTCCAGAAATACTGACTAATAAACAAAAAAAAACTTGCAGTACCAGAGCGGCTAAACAATTCAATTCAATTCCATTTTATTCACTAGAACATTTGGTTTACAGAGTATTTCCAAAGCACCATATGTCTTAATATAAATTAAACATTACATTAATTAATCATTTACAATTTTAGTATACTAAAATGTCAAATACAATATGAATCGAAAAATGTCAAATTCAAATTTAAAATGACAAATTATAAATAATATTAAAATGTCAAAATAATCACATTAAGTCAATATATCGAAATTAAAATAAGCAAACAAGTGGCAAATGTTTCTTAAAAATGAAATGCTTGTTGGCGGTATTGCTCGTCTAAAGTGCCATTTAGGTACGTTTTATACGGCGATTTTCACACGACTTTACTTTTCGTTTGATTTAATAGAAAGTTCATAACGTTTGACTACCAATTTAAAGTTCGTTATGCTAGATCACGCGGTAGTTGTCATTCTATTCTACTAGCGTGCTGTGTTGGTGCAATGTCGTAAGTCGCATTCGATAACGCGCGATTCAAATTTTTTCATGGTCACAAAATATCAAAGAAAAATAGAACGGCAGGAAAATAAATGAACAACTGATTTTTTTAAAAGAAATGTCTAAATAGCGATAATATAAAAAACTTTTATAAAAAAATTAAACCGACTTCAAAAAAATTTATAAAAATTTATAAAAATACGATACACTGTCAAATTTAATTATATGGGTAAATAATTAAATTTGACAGTTACTGAAGTCGGTGCCAAGCCTACTAAACTAATAGACTTTCCGTTGTCGAACATTGATTTGGCACAGACTTCAATAACTATCAAATTTAATTATATGGGTATTTGTATCGTATTTTTATAAAGTTATTTTTATACTTAAGTTTCGATCCGTAAGGGATAGTTATTTCATACTTATCAGTGTTCGTTTTTGAAGTCGGTTTAATTTTTTTATAAAAGTTTTTTTATTTCTCCCTTTTGAGTGACCTTGGCCTAAATAAATATCTAGAGCAGGTCTACAATTACTTTATTTTCTAATTCTGGAGCGCAATGTGTTAACTTCCATTCTATTGAGGAGCACAAACCGTGAGCTTTCACAATAAAGGATGCGAACAGATCGAACATGGGATATTATTGCCCATTATGGCCATTATCAATATCATCAATATAATATCATATCAATATTAATCAATTATAAAAGAACAGTGTAAAGGTTGCATCCTAATTACACCCTAGCAGTATTCTTACAATCTGAAGACGACAGCCACCAGCCGTATTCTCTGTCCGCCACAAGATTGACTCTACTGACTGAATTTATTATATCCACAGCCAATTTATATCTTCTCCCTACTTTACCATTATACCATACTACCATTATACCATGTGGGAACAACGATAGTTAACAAATGACATACAAGAGAATTGTCAATATAAATAACCAGGTCGCGTCATTTGGTGTATCTTCGAAACCAAAGCTTTAATACCAGTGAAATTTCAATGGGACAAATCTGGAAGTGTATCCTTTCGAACAAAAAAATGACGGAGTTATGACGTAACAAACATAAAAAAAAAAGAAAAAAACATTCAACCGAATTGAGAACCTCCTCCTTCATAGGTTTTGATGAGAGAATTCACGAGTATCAAAATATGAAAAATAAATGACCGTATGGCCGTATCTGTGATTGCGTTGACTCAGAAACTGTATGTTTTACACCTTTAAGGGACCTTAACATTTGGTAATAATTATTTCAATTTGATACTTCTACCTGTTCCTGAGAAAAAGTGTCTTGACTGACGGGCAGACGGACAACAAAGCGATTCTATAATAGGAGTTCCATTTCCCTTTCGAAGATTGAAATAAATTTGAATTCGAAAATCTTGAAGTTGTCGTATGCCATGTAAAAGAAGATTCAAGGCTGTTTGCATTTGTAAACAAAACCCGCTGCGTTATGCCATGTCCATCCTCTAGTTTCGTCGCGTGCGATCTATTTCCACCTATCAGAACTTGGATTGCAGTGCATAGCTGTATGTAGTTGCCACTTGAAATTTAAAATTACATGTAACAAATTTTATAATTTTATGTGTGTAATTGTAATATCACACCGTACGTGCAAATAACATTACGAGTAAGCGTTCGTGACAGTAAAATTATATTTTAAAATATTGCCATAATAATCACGTTTGTTACGTATTATATTCACAATAAATAGGTATTAATAGGTATAGGTATAGAAGAATTTGGAAAATTATAAAAGTGTCCTGTCTGTACGTTTATGAACTTACATGGGTAGGTATAAAAATAGCGAATTCGTAGGAGATAAATTAGGTTATTTTTGCTGATTGATGTAACCTCATACTGGTCACCAATCTTGTGATCTTTGATGGCCTCTTTGAAATATTCAAACGTAATTTAGTACTTTTTCTTCATTCGGAATATTAGAAATGGAAAGGATATATAAATTGGAGTCTTCTTTTTCTTTGATGATTGTAATATATTTTTCATAATTGGATGCAATTTATATATTTTATTTTAGATTGGCAGTTGAACGTTAATTTTCTCATAGGTACTTTACCTAGGTTGTTATCCTCGCTCACTCATGCTATTGTTAAGTGATTAATCGGCTTGAATATTGAATCGCTGTGAATGAAATACCAACACAACAATCGCCGCTGAACACGTCCTTCGATCAACGACCACCCCACGGTGGTATGGTTTTCAACAAAAACAATGAATAGGAGAGTTTGACGTAAAAATACAAAATAATATTACGTTCTCAACGCTGTGTTTATAACAGACAATAAATTATTTTTCAAAGAAAGATAATATACTTTGTAACATTTTTGGATATATACGTACCTATTTATTTACTTATGTATACGAAGGTACGAGTGTTTTTGTTTTATTATGGACCCTGAAAGTTTTTGCTTGCGAATTATTACAAAGAGGGACGTTGTTTGGAGTGAGAGAGCCTGTGTTTTAGTAATGAATGGGCCGTGCATTAAAGCTGTGACATTTAAGTTAGGTCGCCGCGGGGCTCCGCTTCGGTCTCAACCGGAGCGGGCGCGCGGTTGCCGTCTTGATTATAACGTAATTGAGTGCTTCCGCTGATACAAGAAGGCTCCATTACAGTACAGTTTCAGATGATAACCACAACATGCATAACAGAGGTAAGTAGAAGGTGTGCGTTACTTGGACTAATGATAAAATGAGTGACGTACTCTATGTCATTCATTACATAAACATTTTATAATATAAAAAACTATGGGTCGTACAACGATAATACATGACTGACTTCATACTGAAATCAGTAAATTCTTAAAGGGATATAATTATCGCAATCTAAAGAAAAATTAAATGCTTCAGTATTTTGAATATTTCCATCTGTCATAGGAATTTTTTTGAGTAGGTACTGTTTACTGGATAAAGAAAGTACGCAATCAAAGGCCTAAGTAGGCGTAAAGTAACAGTTAATCTGTATGTACAAAAATTGATGAATACATATGTATATATGTAATTGTCCATGTATATATGTAAATTCCATGACCATTTGACCGATTACCATGAAAGTTGGCACGCATGTGTAGTTTTACACAGAGGGTTTTTATGCAGTCTCCTTTGTTGTAAGTCGCCACCACGCGAACGAAGTCGCGGGCAGAAGTTAATTATACATAAAACGTAAAAAAAGAATTTTATTTATGCATGCATAGGGGCGTTTTGTATAAAACAGAAACTTCTTTTTACGACTTATACGACTCATCACTTTCTTGTTATATTTTATTATAGTAGAATGTTTGAATGGAAGTTTTGAACGAAAAACCGAGTCCATACTACATATTATCTATCTCATTAATTAGCACATACTACAAAATATAAAAAAAAATCATACCATTAAAATGTTTTGCAGAAACAGTGTGAACAGTCTCGATCAAATTCTTTTAATACGAAAAATGAAAGAATATTCAATTAAAGTTGAAGAAGAAGATTGCAGCCCGAAGCAACATTCTAAATATTTGCCCAAGTACCAGTTCGATCCGCGCACTTAGTTTCTTATCCTTTTTATAAAATTACTAGCTATGGCCCTGGTTTCACCCCCGTTAAACTTAGTATTTTCTAGGATAACAAGTATTTTAAATTGATTGTAGGATCCCAAAGGACTTAAAAGAAAGCGGGCTGTAATTTTTACTGGCTTTTAATATAGCTTACAAAAGATATAATAAATAAAATTAATAATTAAGATATAATTAACACCGCGCGCGTGAGATCTCTCGGAAGTTAAGTTAGAAGTCCTTTGCTCGGGCCCCCGTGCGTTTCACTCCTCTTCGTACACCCGAACTGCCCCGAGGATTCGCAAGTTGCGACATTGATCTTTGAAAAGTTCTCTGCTTGGCAATAAAAATTCCGTCAAAATCGATTAAGCCACTTCGCAGATTACTTTGGAATAACAAACAGACAGACAAAAATTTAAAAAACGCGTGTTTGGGTTTCAGATGACGTGCAAATAATAATATCAGCTCATCACAGATAAACATACATTTCGATACTCTGCAATGTTATAGATATCTTCGCGCTGTACCCCTAACGGGGTAGTCAGAGAGGGCGGAGGGCCAAGCAATGATATAATTAAGAATAACAGTATACACGTTGTTATAAAATATTTAGCAAGATATATAATCTACTTTTCTTGCGACTACTTATTATACTGAGGAAAAAACTAAATGAAAACGTTTTCCGATTGCCCATAATATAATGATATTTTCATATGCGTTCAATTTCTCATTGTATTTTGGTGGTAGAACGTTATCATTTACCCAATTCAATGTAATTTTTAACCGATTTTAAAACCACGAGGTTCTATGTTCATCTGCACCTATTTTTTTTATGTATTTCACCGATAACTTCATCAATTGTGGATCGATTTTCATGATTCTTTTTCCGTTGGGTTTTGTATAGCTCCGAGCTGTTTGCATTTAAATTTCACTGATATCGGAGCTTGGACTTCGAAGATACACTAAATGTCGCTAACTGCTTATAAGCTTTACATATTGATGATTCTTCTATATGTCATTCCGCTCCGGAATTAGAAAAGAAGTTAATTGTAGACCTACCTATTTATTTAGGCCAAGGTCACCCAAAAGGGAGAAATAAAAAACTTTATGACACAAAAATTAATCCGACCTCCGGTCTAATTTCTTACAATCATATTATGTTGTAAAATAATGTCAAATACAAGTGCAAAAATGAAAACTAAGAAAGTGTGCAACAACAGAAAATCTACTAATTTATTAGGCTTGGCTTCCAATTTTCCTTGAAACTTTAACATCATATTGCGTAAAAATGTCACCTATTCGGTTTAGCGTTGATTTTCTATAAGCTTTTCGAAACATACTTGTTCTTCAAAATAAATACAATTTTTTAAGTGTCGATACAAAAAAATATGCTAAGCTTTTATTTTATGTCAGCTGCCATAAGAGACGACTAATGGGGCCTTTGGGGTCGCGACCGATTGGAGGGCTCCCGTCGTCCATCGCCTAGTCCAGCAGGACTACAGTATGTGTGGTGTGCGCAGTCGTGGCACTGCGATCGTGCAAAGGGGCTCTGTAACTGCATCCCCAAGAGAAATGTTTTGGCACAGAGCGTGAGCTTCTCCAATGCGTTCCGTAGAAGATCCTGGAGCTACTCCAGAACGCGCCGAGCACGACCACCTCAGGAGTTTTGTTGGATAAAGCCTTACTTAACCCAGTTTCACCCCCAGAAGGCGGGGTAACTGTGTTCAGGTTTCTCTCGCCAAAAACAATGTGCAGTAAATAGTAGCTAAACCTTGCCGCGGCAAAAAATATTATTGCTATACAACTTTTAAAACTTAACTAGGATTGAATGTCAAAAAATTCTGAAATACGTGTTTAAAAGAAATGGTATATATACTAACATCCAATAATAACGTTTTTGACATATACATTTTCATCCTTTCTTTCACCTCCATTGATCCAGTACCATTGTTGAAACATTTACTAATTTCCAACAAAGAGTGTACACAAAATTTGTATTTATCTGTATTCTCTGTTTTATTAGAATTTCCACACGACTGTGTTTCGGCTCAATCACACACATAAAGGATGTCTTTGTATTTCCATCATAACCCGCTGTCCATTTGTTATATAGCTTTGGTTCTAATAACTGATATGTTATCTCATATTTTGTATGAGTAAGTACAGATTTATATTTAATTTGGGTAACGAGATTTCACACACACATAAATTTTATTTGCTTTACCTAAGGGTCGATGACATGAATATTAATCAATTGAAAAGCTTCGTAATTGATTTTGAATTACTTTACAGTCGAAAAGGGTTTTTCAAATTCCACTGCTAATAGAGTGAAAAGGGTTAAATGAGTTTTACCGCGCAAGCGGTGTGCAGGTGATGGCTAGTACCTAACTTAAATTTATATTTGTCAAATTTGCTTTGCATTATTATTACGACAAAAAAACAAGGATTATTCCTGTAAACTCTGTGCATCTATACAATATGCTTTGGCTATCAAAATGGTGTAGCGATAAAATGAAATAAAGATTGTACAATAATAATTGTGTCTGATCTTAATTCTTTTTAATTTTAACTTGACTGACCCATTGATGTGGTGATTAGTGTATCTACTTTCTAAGTTGAGAATTCTAAGTACAATGCCCGACCGAAAGAAACAAACTTTCCTAAAATATCTTGGAGTCTGAGTTGTCTTTCAAGAACAGTAGAAATTGTATGGATTAATTTTCTCGATCTGGTTGCAGGCCATATAGCGGTAAGTTTTATATACGCTTTTGTCATCTAGAAAAGCATATGATGGAGCAATGCAAACGAGATTGTGGAGTCTTCGGGTTCTTGCGGGCCGTGTGGTCATTATATCATGGCCACAGAGCCTTTGTAAGGTAAGTGGTGAAATATCGTCCTGGTTTGAAGTCCGTTCTGGCGTTAGACAGGGCTGGGTGATATCTACCTGGCTACTCGTGTTGTATTTGGACAGTTCTCTCCACATATTGAAAGACGGTGTGGGTGGTATGATGCGTGATGGCACAATGGTGAACTGTCTTTTATGTGCTGACGATAACGTTCTTATATTACTCTCGGAAGCAGAATTGCAGGCTCTAGTCACGTGCATGAAAGAAGAGTGTGAAGTGAAAGTATTGAATATGAGTGTGCACAGAACTGAGATTCTGGTGTTTGAAAGAGAAGGTGAATGCAATTGGTACGTACGAGAACGGTCTCTGACCGCATTAATAGCCAGCGTGAATATATTTAACTCCGCCAAAATAGCCAACCACAATGTGGTGTTTGCGTCGACTTTGTTATACGGAAGCGAGGCTTGGATATGCCCGAAATAGAATGAAAATAAGATGAATGTAGCAGAAATGCGATATCTTAGAAATATGTACGGTGTCATTTTGCGGGCAAGCAATGAAGAGATTAGCAATGTGATAAGGTTGCACGATAATGTTACTCTAAAAATGAAGAAAGGAATGCTTAGATGATTCGATTACATAGAAATAATGAATGATGAAAGACTAACAAAGAAAATTTACAGAGCAAGGAGTGAGTGGTAGAAGAAGCTAAGGAGGAAGATCAAGATGACTTACGAAGATCAAATAGCCAAAGCGTTACCTGCCGGAAATGTCAAAGACACTTGGATTTCTCGTTAAAACTGTGTCAGGAGAATGATGAGATTTGAGAAGGCGAGGGAAGTACGAGTACTTAAGTGCCGCGATGATTGGCGTTTCATCCTCTCTGATTACCTCATTCTCATTAGGGTTACAGTATGAAGATTTAAATATGTTGTGTTATGTCTTGGAGTCTGAGCGTTATTCAGTGCTCCATTCAGTTCAATACGATAAAACGAAATCAAAATTAACAATTTATAATTCTAAATATTTACATAAGAAGCAAGGTTTCTTTTTATTGTCATGGCAGAAACCAAATTGTTATCAAATGTAGACAAACGGGCTTAATTTCGCTTACACATTGATTCTCTGGACATTGCGGGTGTCCATCGGCGGCGGTGATCACTTTCAATCGGGTGACTTGCTTGCTCGTTTGCCCCCTCTGCCATA
Organism: Zeuzera pyrina; assembly: GCA_907165235.1. Taxonomy (NCBI): domain Eukaryota; kingdom Metazoa; phylum Arthropoda; class Insecta; order Lepidoptera; family Cossidae; genus Zeuzera; species Zeuzera pyrina. Next base: position 15,574,570 of record OU015625.1, on the reverse strand, counting down.
AAAAAAAAGCTTTTCGAGTCATATATATTTTATTCAAAGTAAATAGGCAGATCGTAATAACCGTAAGCCGAAACTACTTATAGGACTTCTAACTTTTAATAAACAAGCGTCTATTAATCTTTTACTTAGTACTGAGTGTTTATTATTTATCACGTCTAATTGAAAAGAATAATCGTGTAGCAATATATAACATTTTGTGGGTATTATATTTCCGTGATAAAATAAAGGCATATAAATTGGGAGTAGCACATAAAAGAGGAAATAGGCGATGCAGCACAGTTTTATAGATGTCATCGAATTGTGTGATCGTAAGCGCCGTGTTTTATTGTATCCAGTCTCAGTGCTTATCATTATCCCGTTTTACAGCCACGTCGATACGAAACGAGCCGAAGATAATGTTTGTCCGTCTTTCACAAATGCTTCTACTTGGTTCTCTTGTGTCATTGTCGCACCAAAATTTATTTTGGAACTTAGAAAATTACAATATATTTAGTACTTAAAAGAAATGGATTTTGCTATTACAGGAAACATGAAATTTAATTTCTTGGATGAATCTTTTGGACGAATTCTATATTGTGCAACAGAAACAATTTTATGTATAAATATTACTCCGCGTCTACCATAGGTTATTGTTAGCTAAGTTATGGTAAATTAAAATGCTTTGATTTATTTCGTGGCAAGTTTATTGGTGACAAGTGTAAGAAACCAAATTTAAATGACTACAAGCATTCAAAACTCTTCTTCTTCCGCTATTATTAAAGATGTAGTAAGCGAATTACTACTTACGATATTGTAGAATTGTTGAATGTTCGTATGGAATGTACTTTCTATTATTTTCTATTAATACATTATTCAGCCTTTTCACATTTATTAGTATTTCAAATTAGTTATTTGTATCTCGAGGTGACTACTAGATTTTTGGTGTATAAATTAGAATTCACAAAACTGTCACTAAAATAGATACAGTAATCTAATCAGTTAATTGAGTACATGTTGAGTATATTGATTCTCAATATAATTATGTTAAGTAATTTCATGAGCTGAGTTTTATATTCGATATTTTCGATATTATGAGATTGAGAAAATTATAAGCCCTGCCAATTTCATTGAAATTTTTTTGTAGAAACTTAAAACTCCATAGATTTTGCAGTTCAAATCGTAGTATTATACTCATAAGGAGCATAAATACTATAACTAACTATACTATAACTTTAAAAGTAAAAAAGAATTTTTTCCAATAATTGCAAGCTCAATAGCTGTAAGAAGAAAATGAAGCAGATTTATTTTTTCTCTTCGACTAGCAGAATTATTTGCCTCTTGTATATCTATTGCCTAGTTTGTATGTTTGTGATGTAACGTAGATTTATTTCATTTTTCAAGGTGAAACAGAGACACTTCATAAGATTCCAAAAGTGTAAATCAAAAGTTAAATTCCCACTGAAAAATATATCTAACGCATAGATTACAACTAAAGCGACGTCTTTAGAACGGTAGTTCTCTACGTTTCAGTGGTGAAGGATCATTTGACCGATTTTTTCGCGGTCCATTTCGGGTGCAATTTCTATTTAAATGAAGATAATTAAGTAGCATACCTAAATGCCTCATTAGTGTTCATATTTATTTAATATTATGAATTATTTTGTATGTGGTTTATATTTGTGTATTATTGTATGCATTTGTATATTTTTATTGTGATAATATACGCAATGTACCTATGTATGAATATATAATTATATTTCAAGTAGTTCCTGCCCAAATACTTTCTCATTTCACCCAATGGTTGACTGGTAGAGAATGCCACTTGGCATTAAGTCCGCCATATGTACTAAATCTTCAGTGCAGAAAGAATAAATAAGACTATATATAATAAATAAGACTAATAAGAAGCGTTGTAGACTCAGTGTCGAGATTATCCACGGCGAAACACTCAAACCTGCCATTACGTCGAGTGAACAAAGGCAAGATTTTTATTGGTCAATCAGCGAAAGTACCAAACGTGCAAACAGCACATGCCATTCGTTTACTTGCACAGCATTTGCATCCGCAAAAGCTCCACATTGACAGAACATTTATTATTACAAATGTGGATGCTAAAATTAAATATGGTATATTATACAATTAAAATCACATTATGTAATGTTTCCAAACGTACTTAAAAATAATAACGAACTAATAACAAATTTTGCTGTACTGCTTTACAAAAGAAAACGTTTAAGCTTTTAGCTATCTAGGTCGACCGACTCCTTCGGTCTTTAAATTGATCCTTTGTTAGAACACAGCCTTTTTGTTTCGATTTTTGTCTTTGTTGAAAAAAGCCTCTGTTTTCTATAGGTTATTGTGGTTGTCTCTAACACACGAGTATAGTAAAATCTTCAGGGAGTAACCAGTTATTGCGAGTTGAGGCTCAACTCGCATTAACGAGTATCGCCATACATAAAGGTACGAGAAAATTAATCACTTAGGAGCATTCATGTTTCGAAAAATACATTTCTCAAGAAATGTCTGCATTTCATTGTTCAATTACAGCTATGTCAATCACTAACAGTTAAACAGATCGACCCTTCGTAGTGCTTCGGTGTTTTATACAATCTCAGGTTCGGTGATGGTTGTCATGTAATTGAGGGCTAATCTAGTGGCATCCGTGTTAAATATCCTCATACTTCACAAGGAACGTTAGGACTATGATGCTGACTATCGTTATATGACAGTCTGTATTCGTTAAACCAAGTTAGTGGTCTTTATTTCTATTGCCTGGGAGACTAAGAGTAGGCACTTCAAAGTTGCGGCCGAACCCGAGAAGATTCTTCGATAGTTTACTTCAGGCTCGGTTCGTGTGGTCTGAGCTGCCACAGAACTGCAAGGGCTTTCAGCAAAAAGGGTCATTTTGCAAATATTTCTTAAGAACCGCATTTCACTGCATTGAACTTATTTACTTTCACTCGATTTTGGGCATATGCGAGCCTTACTTTAAAGTTAGCACGAATATCTCGTTTTGGATGCCCATTTCGGCAGATTTAGACAAATTCACACTGCTAATGAATGTGGATACAGCACCGTAAACTTAACTTCCAGCTGCTATCCCCCTTTACACATCAGCTCACACCTTCCCTATCCTTTTTCGAAAGCACGCTCCCTAGATATACAGTTTTATTCACTTATTCTAAATATTTTTTTCAATTATCCCACCACTCATCATGCTTTTTACCGTTCCAACTTCGTTTGCTCCACACACGTCTCTTGCTGCCTCAATAATACTGTCCCTAAGATCCTCTCATCACTGTTTTATCAACCTATCGTCAAATTTACCAGTCATTTTTCTTGGGTTTTTATTTCTGATGGCCGCATTTTACAGTTTCTAATTCTTGATGCGACAGACTTCTATAATTTTTTTCCTTTTTTTTTAGTTACCACAAAAAGGGTCAACTGGGGTCAACTGAGGAAACGTGCTCGTCGCGACCCCTGCCAGCCTTTTCAGGGCTGCAATTCCTCTCCTGGGCATTCCATGGGGGACAAAGGCAATGACAATGTTAGGGCGTCCCCCGAAAGCGACGTACACCGGTCTGTCCCCGCTGGTGTATGCAGAGTGCAGTTCGGCGTTGGGGACCGCCACCCAACACGCTGTGCACCTAGCGGCGGGAAGTGGAGGGAGGAGTGCAGAGTAACTGCGTGGAATGTGAGAGGTGGGATTGAGGAGAAGATGAATGAAGTGATTGATATTATGGAAGAGAGAAGATTGGATGTGCTATGTTTGAGTGAAACCAAGCGAGGCGGCAGTGAACTTGCCGACTCGCCCGAAGGGGGCATCGCTTTGTGGTCAGGGGTACCACATGGAGATAGGGGATGCCAAGGGGTAGGTGTTTTGCTGTCCTCTCGTAAGGTTAATTGTATGACTGAGTATGAATGTGTAAATCCCAGACTGCTCTGGGTACGCCTCAAGATTGGGTTGACAAGAATTTTTGTTTTGGCAGTATACGCCCCAGTGTCCTCTGTCGGTTTGGCTGAACTGGAGCAGTTCTGGGAGAATGTTAGAGAAGTTCTAGCGACGGTTGAAGAGAATGAAAGATTTGTTGTGTGTGAAGACATTAATGGATGGGTCGGGACAGCTCGAACAAGATTTGAGTCGTCTTAGGACAGATATGGAGATAAGAGAGTGAATGATGCTGGTAAGATTGTGTTAGGACTGTGTATGGAAAAGGATCTTTTTGTAGCTAATACCATATTTGGGCACAAAAGGATCCATCACTATACGTGGGAAAGAAAGGGTGCGAGAAGTATAATTGATTTATTCCTGGTGGATAGCAGACTTAAGAAGAAGAGCGGATAGAGGAGTCGATCTCGGGACGGACCACTTTCTGGTGATAACCAGAATAAGGGGTCTGTTCGGAGCATGGCGACATTGCGTAGTGTCCAAACCTGCAGCGGTTAGCCGCATTAAAAGCTGAAAACTGCAGGATGCGACCACCAGGAATGAATATGAAAGGGTATTATCCAGTAAGCTTGATGATAGATTGAAAGTGATGAGCGAGGATGTTGAAGAATGTTAGCAGAACCTTAGAGGTAGTATGATTGAGGCTGCGAAAGAAGTGTGTGGAATGAATAAGATTGGGAACGGCAAAAAGCGTGATGTGTGGTGGGATGATGAGGTGAAAGTGTCTGTATATAAGAAAAAGAAAGCATGGCGAGACTACCTTGCTACTAATGACTCTGGTATGAAAAATTTGATGAAAGACAGGTATAAGCTGCAGAAATCAGAAACGAAGGCACTAGTGAAAGTGAAGCGTGAAAGGTGTAGGGTGTTAGACGAAAATAAGATGTCGGACAACTTCGAGGAAAATTCCAAATTATTTTGGAAAGTAGTACGTAAGTACCGAAGTGGTCCGGCATCTTGCAGAATGAATAAAGTGCGTTCCAAAGAAAACAACCTGATTACAAATAAAAAGGATGTCTGCAGCGATGGAGTGAATACTATGAAGAACTGTATGAGAGTGGCGACTCCGTCTCTGATACTGAGAGCGATTCTAATGAATTGCCACGCTCAGGCCAGGGACTGGAGGATGCCATTAGTATGAAAGAGATTGAGAAAGTGATAAGAAGTTTGAAATGTGGAAAGGCTGCGGGAATTGATGAGGTGACTGCTGAGATGATCAAGTATGGTGGTCCTAGGGTCTGGGATGCCTTCTGTGCACTCTGCAACCTTTGTTGGCTGAAGGGGGAGGTTCCAGAGGACTGGCGCACGGTAGCCATAGTACTACTATATAAAGGGAAAGGTTCCTATCTAGACTGTGCGTGCTATAGGGAAAATGAATGTGAACAAAACTAAGGTTCTGGTGTTTGAAAGAGAAGCGGTACAAACGAAATGTGTGATTTGTGTAAATGGAAATTATCTAGAACAAGTGAATGCGTTTTCGAGGGATGGAAGATGTGAGTTGGATGTGGAGAGACGGGTAGCAGCTGGGAATAAAGTGAACGGTGCTCTGTCCGCATTAGTGGGTAGGTGAATATATCTAACACTGCTAAAATGGCCACCATAATGCGGTGTTGGTGCCAACTTTGTTGTACGGTAGTGAAGCCTGGATATGCCCGAAATCGAGTGAAAGTATGATAAATGCTGTGGAGATGCGGTCTCTCAGAAATATGTGCGGTGCCACGCTTGCGGACAGGATAAACAATGATGACATACGCAGTATGACAGGGTTGCACAACACTGTTATTGCAAAAATGAAGAAAGGAATACTTAGATGGTTTGGGCACATGGAAAGAATGAGTGATGAAAGACTGACGAAGAAAATATACAGAGCGAAAGTGGTAAAAGAAGCCAAGGAAGACCAAGGCTGACTTATGAAGATCAAATAGCCAGAGTGTTAGCAGACGGAAATGTCAAAAGTACCCGCATACCTAGGCGAAAATGTGTGAGGAGAATGATGAGATTTGAGGAAGCGAGAGAGGTGTGTAAGGACCGCGACTCCTGGCGCTCTGTCCTCTCTGACTACCCCGTTGGGGATACAGCGTGAAGATATGATATGATATGACCACAAAAATGTGGTCTTTTTCCAAATCGACTCCTTTATGCGCTCATGTGTCTGTAACTTGCTTCTTAAGTCGGCCGCCGGCCAGGAACATATCGTTCATGTTTCCTTCACGCTAACTTTCGCACGTGTATTGATGAATATTTTTATGCATCCCTCCTTTGTGTATAGCTGCAATTATTCTTGTCAGATGCATTCTGTAGACGTGTATTGGTACAAATAATAAGTAACAGTCAACAAAATATCACTACGTCAAAATGCCACTCTACCCGGTTTCATACTATGTTGCTAATGGGCCAGCTACGTGTCGTATTTAGGGTTGCGGGCTTAAATTATAAAACAATGTCTACGTTCATTATTCCATTCCCTTAGAATTTTATACACGAAGTATCTATTATATGAAGGTATGCTTGTATAATGTATTTAATAAGAAATATGGCAACCCCAGCAATGCGACGAACTCAGGTAATTAACCGAGCATTATTTTTGCTTATATTACAATGGCGTCATAGCTAGCTATACTTACAAACAATACGTTTATTTTGGATAATTGTTATCATTATTGTAGTTTTATATGTAGGACCTTATACGTATTTTACTATAGTATCGACGTTACAATTTAATATGCATCATTACTCTACAACTTTAGTTAGTGGGAGAGACGAAGCAAGTTTTAATAAGGGTCTCCTGGTCATTACTGGCTCGTAATAGTCTGACGGCGGCACCGTAACTTAACGACACTTTTGCTTAGAGAAATCGCTTTCGTAAGAAATTTAGTAATTTTTAATATTTTAGTAAATAATAATTAATATCAATTACTTATATTATTCACAATGTAAAGTATTACATAAAATATAAGTCACTCCGATGTACTTGCGCAGTGTAGTAGCGCGGGAAACTTTAATCTGCCAATGGCAGAGTAGAGTATTTCTCCTTCCTTTCAGATAATTACGTAGAATAAAAATGGTTAAGCGTTTATGAAGAACAGTGATTGTAGTAAAGGATAAGGATACTCACCTATACATATATGTTTTACAAATATAATTAATATGTTTCAAATGAAGACAAAAGATTTGCTTTTATTATTAGTTAATAAAGCATAATACAGAGAACACTGATATATTCGTTAGGTACTAGCTTGATAATCTGATTACTTTAATACACGTAGTACGGTATTGTTTATTATAAAAATCAGATTATCAACGCAAATTCTTTAATTGCATACCTACATTTGCATCGCTGGGAACGGGAATGCGTAAATTCAGTTGACATGTTTCACTTCACATAGATAAAATACTAATTTTATTACATTTGCCCACAATAGATAATTGTTACTGTTAAGTTATTATTAAATATTTCATGTATGCAATCATTGTTACAAATTTCCGATTGGGTACTTACTATGAGGAACTTAAAATCTATTTTTAGTACCTATTGTGTTCACTTTTCAATATAGAACCGTTTTATTCTTTATAACGAGTATAACCAAACCTTTTGTGTGGCTTGTGAAACAATTTCATATTTCCACGAGTATGTCCACGTACAGAGAGAATGAACAAATGTACAAGTGGATAATATATTTTTTAATAAATCCGTATAGTGTATTAATACTTGAAGAGAAAACTTCGTACCCTTTTTTAAGCATATTGTGCGCACGGAAGAGTATGAGATTTGGTATAGTTAAATTCTATTTGGAGTGCTGAAAGCTAAAATGTATATCTATCAAATATATAAAATTAATGTTTGTTTGTCCGTGTTTTTGGGCTGTCATACCGTTCATCCGATTGCTATGTTTGGTATGGAGATAGCTTGTATCCTGAGAAAGGACATAGGCTATTTTAAAAATAAAATATGCCGACGAAGTTGCAGACATCAGCTAGTTTATACATATGTTTTACAAATACATTAAAAACATAAAATAAAATATTAATTGTTTGTGTTCATACTACCACTGTAAAAAAAATAATGTTATACTGTTAATGTCAAACACAAATTAGTTTGTGGTCAAACCTAATATGTAAAATGATTACTGACAGATTAACTAAAAATGACTTTCGAGCTGTGAATTGTTACGTGATTTGTGAGCCGCGATCTGCTTCGCCTTCGAGTCTGCGGAGTGTATGTTAAGAGAAATAGCGTTTCATTTATATTTTCGGTCGAAGTTCGACTACTGATCGACTACTATATATATAAAAGAGCAACAGATGTAGTGAATCAAATTGCATCTTATTTTAAGATTAATAGTTTTCACTATTTAACTATTTCTGATTTTAATCATATAGGTACTTTAAAACTACTAGTTTCCACAATAAATGTATGTACTCGTATTACTAACTTCTATCTACTAAATATGGCAAACTTAGGCAAGGAATGCTTAGGCTTAGATGGTTCGAGCACTTAGAAAGAATGAGTGATGAAAGACACGAAGAAAATCTACAGAGCGAAAGTGAGAGGTAAAAGAAGCCAAGGAAGACCAAGTGTGAGGAGAATGATGACATTTGAGGAAGCAAAAGAAAGAGGTATGTAAGGGCCGCGATGCTTGGCGCTCTGTCCTCTCTGACTACTTCGTTGCGGGTACAGCGTGAAGATATGTATATTTATGTATGTATGGTAAACTTTAAAATTCATCGTTTTCACATTAAAAAAGTCGCGATAGTTCGAACTTTCGCTACCGCAATTATAAATAGGAAAAATATTCTACCCAAAAACAACTTCTGGCAGTTAGGTTAGAAGTCTTCATTGCTAAGTTTTTTTAACTGGTCGAAAGTTTTCTCCGGCTATGTTCAAACACTTATGGCAGAAGCTTATGAACCTAATGGCAGATGTCAATGTCAGGATGACAGCTTGATAGTTTTTAAGTTTATGCATTTATTTCACATAAAATTTTCTTAATTTTGTAGTGCAGTCCAGTATTTTAAATCATCTCCATTTTTTATTGGCCATGATTATTTTACAGCATCCATAAATTTTTTAAAGGTAACATAATTTTAATTATGGACATTTAATTGTGTGGCATTATATTTTTTAATAGCCATTTTGTCGATATTTTTACCAACTGAAATAATAATAATAATAAACTCAGACATTTCACACAGCACCATCTAGTTTCAAAGTAAGCAGCACAGCACTTGTGTTATGGGTACTAGACAACTGATACACAACTTATATACTTTTTTTTTGTAAATAACTATATTATATTATACATAAACACCCAGACTCGGGTCGGGAATCGAACCCGCAACCCCCGTTTACTTTCCGACGCGATAAACAGTTGCGCCACGGAGGTGGTCTAATTATAAACTTTAACTATTCTATATTACTGGTGTAATAGACCATTGTTGTGAAGGATGTTTAACAATTTTTCAAGAGTTTTTTAATAATTTATTATGTCGCACATAGGTATGTATAACATAATATGCTGTTACATATAGGTATAATTATTTATTAATACATCAATATAAGTTCATAGACACTTGTAGTAATACTTGACCCTTCATTATTAGCCAATGTTTTATGAAAATAAGGACCAACCATATACTGTATATTATAAATATTGTAAAAGAGTATTGTATAGTAATAAATTTCTTTTTACAACAAAATAGGTGCGAAGCTAGTATTAATCATCTACCTATAACCTGCATGGGTAATATTGCCATGATAGGAAGCTATTATTACTTATTCTTATTGAAAGAATGTAGTCATTTGTGTATTAATCAATTTTCAATATATATATACACTTAAACTTACGATGAATATGTTTTATATACCTAAAAGAGGCACTACTCAATTATTTTTATATCTACCTTAGACAAATGAACAAAATAGACTACCATTTATTTTCCGAAGCAAATCTTACCTACTTTCGTGATTAGCGAAATAAAGCGACGTCATTAAATAGACGCTTAAGTAGATGATCCTAAATGTTGTACAAGTTTGCGAAAGTTAAACTCGCTTTAGACTCATGATTTATATTTCTTTAAAGAGGTACCTATTAAAACTTTTTTCAGATTGCAACTCCTTTAACACTTTCAATTCCAAGTGCAATAAATCAGAGCTAACCGCGGCAGCTTTCACGTTATGACTTCCTCGTAAAATTTACATTTAAAAGTTAATTTTCTCGTTCCCCGGCTAAGGGCAATTGTTAATCTTGGACTCGCTCGTGTACGAGAGCTGGTTACATCCACCCTGCAGTAAAAATTATGGACATTATTCCAAGTTTCTCGACTCTGGCTGCTCTACCCCTGCCACGTTCCTCCACTATTATGATTTCATTAGCTAAGTGTACCCGTTCCTGCGTCTATTTGTTTTAAATAATTGTATTATATAAGGAAAAAGTTGCTAACGCTACTTCTAAAGTAATGTTACATAATGAGCACTTAAACTAGCAAACAAGGTTTTCTCAGGTCTACCTCTCAGTTTTGTTTTGAAATTGAAATACAAAGAGGCTTTTGTCGAACTTTATATTTAATTTTACTCATAAGTGCTCCGTTCCAAAACTGAAAAAAAGGAATTCTTATGGAATCACTTCCGCGTCCGTCTGTCTGTCACAGCCATTTTCTCGGAGACCATTTGGCATAAGCTGCAGCTTAAATTGAAGATTTCACTTTTAGGGTTTAGGGGCTCGAATAGAAAGTTAAAAAAAAATATATTTTACGTAGATTATAAAAACTAGAATACAATTCATAAGGTTCAGAATATTAGTTGAAACTCTTGTTTCTATAATGCTCTTAATGTGAAATATAAAGTTTGAAGTATATACGTGAATGTGCATTAAAGTGGTTAAATTTTTAAGTTCTTCCGTAACAAATAAAGGAGATGCAGTGCAATAAAAAGTGGTGTGTGACCAAACTGCATAAATATGCAACATCTAGGTCGTTAGCCGAAAATCCGGTTACGAAAGGAGTTGGTCGGGTGGATTCAGGCGCGGAGTATTTCGTAGTCCACAAGCGAAGTGTAAATGCGGGGGGAGTGTGAGTTTACTCACTCAGTCGCCAAACTAACACAACGCGGTGCCGCGTTTTGCACGCTGCATTCTGATAGAAAGCCAACACCATTTGACACGCGCCAAGGTGTACAAGCAATAACAAAAAATATTGATGTAAAATATAAATTCATTATCTGTAAAACATGTATTTTGTATTGCATGTGTAGTTTGTACGAAGAATGTTGTGACTAAAAGACATATTGTACTATACCAAGAATGTAGTACTTATTCGTAGCATTATTTAAAGATATGTTATATAAAGATATGTTAACCTCTAAGAAGAAAGTTAAAGACCATCTGTTCAAAGTGATAAGCTGATGATTATCTGTTTGTTGTATATTTGTAGTGTTATTATATATTATTATGTTGTATCCTAATCTTATTTATTATACTATCATTTTCTATTTTTTGGCACTTAGCTGTGTACTTGTAAGTATACATAAAATGTATTAAGGGTTCGTTGTGTATATGTATATATGTATGTGTGTATGTATGCGTATATGTATGCGTATGCCTATTTGTATGTATGGTATATACATATTATAGTTATTTTTCTGTGACTTTATTGTACCGCCACTTGTTTCTCTGACAGTAAAGCTCAAGTTGACTGGTAGAGAATGCCATTAGGCATTAAGTCCGCCTATTATAAACATTATGTACAATGAAGAATAAATAAATAAATATGTGATAAATGATAATTCAATGAATATTGTTTAAATGTTAACACACAAATAAAGGATAAACAAAACAAATATGTACTCATTCAATAATAATATTATTTAAATATTATCTAGCAATTTAAAATTGTTTAGAATGACAATTGTATAAAATTAATGCGTACAGCTGTTATTATTACTTTACAAAGATAGACATAAAAACAAAATAATAATAATATTCAAATAATTTCACAAACGTGATCCTTAACTAAGCACTAAGCTTGTGCTATGGGTACAATACTACGAACTGGGGGAGCGCCCAGAAACACCTCTAAGTCAATTTAGAAAAGTTCGTTGTCTTAACTGATCCGACCAGAATTCGAACCCGGGGCCAGCTTGGAAGGCGGTTGCTTTGCCACCCAGCCAACGAACCAGTCACGACATGATTTTAGTCTATTTCTTTACATTTGTATTCTATGTATTCTATTGTTTATGTGTACGTATTTATATTAGTTACTAGCAGCTCATGCGGACTTCGTCCGCGTTTTTTATTTTTAAAATAGCCTATGTCCTTCCTCAGGATTCAAGCTATCTTCATACCGAATTTCATCGCAATCGGATGAACGGTATTGCAGCCCGTAAAATACAGACAAACAAATATTGATTTTTATATGATAAGATACGTATTATGTAGGTAGGTATATGCATTATAGTGTACATATTATGATTTAGTACTTTGTGTAGGTACGCGTTGTAATTAATAGCCTATTTTTATGTAAGAAATCTCAGATTTTAGATTAGTATGTTTTTCCTTCAGTGCTTCTACCATGAGTAAACGAGGTCGATACTCGCTATCGACAACGTAAAACTTTGTATGAAGAATTGGGCAGCGCCCCTAGCGGTTACTATAGTGAACTAAGAACTGTCATACAAAACAACGCGGTCGCTGTTGAGTATCGACGACGTAAACTCATGGTAAGGCTGCTATAAAGATGTCCATGCCTATAGATAATAGAAATGTAATATGAAAAGACGTATTTTTGATAGTTCGCGTAACTTTTAATCATTTAACTGACTTTTTTTAAACAAACTTATTATTATTGTCAGTCACATATAAGTTATAATCGATAGATGGCAACATTCTCAAATGACACTACTGCCATCCATTAATAATTACGACTGTAACATTTATTCACGAATATTGACAATAGCGAACACACACATATTAAGATTTTCGTTTACTGAATATGTTATTATTATTTCTAGGACGCTATTGACCTGAACGTCTTGGCAAAACTTTTCGCAGTTGATATTAAACAAACCGATTATTATTGTCGGTATTCTGTACTTGTACACGCCGTCCTCGTGAATAAATGATCTATATATTAATACGTGAAGAGAAAACTTTCTATCCCTTTTTAAGCATATTGCGCGCACGGAAGTGTGAGATTTGACATAAAGTTTATATGGGGAAGGCGAACGAGCGCAAAAAACTAGAATAAAAATGTTTAATGTGTTACAAATAAATTAAACAAAATAAAATATGCATTGTTTACGTTTATACTGCAAATGTCAAACGCTTAATAGCTGTCAATATTAAGACATAATAGCACAGATTAATTAGTTTACTACCGTAAAATAATAGTATGGGGTGACACCTCGGGATTTCGCACAATCGCACATCAGAGTAGAGATTGCCACTAAAGAATTTTATAATGTTACAAATATTTACTGGCAGATCGACGGAATGACTAACGAGCTGTGAATTTTGTGTGACTTGTGAGCTGTGAGCTGGATCGAGTTTGTGTAGTTTATTTTATTTAAACATTTATGAAGTCAATTTTATTTAAAAAGCGTTTATTTAATATACAGTTGAATTTCGACCACTGGGCGACCATTATAATAAGTCGTACGTTGGACTTTTTGGCGGGAACGGGAGAAGTGAGGTTGTCATTTTATTTAGATTTTCTATTTTTTACATTTTTAGGAGTTTTAAAGTACAACAGTGATAGTATACTGTGTTTTAAAGTTTTGTGTAAGTGACAAGAATGGAGGAGATCTAAATAAACATGTGTAGCTGAAGTATTCGCACTCTTCCAAGAAGTCCTTTATAACTTCAGTAAAGCCTACTATCACTTTACTGGAGGAGTTTTACGATAAGAAAAAACTAATTTACTCGTGATTCTACACTATGGATTACTTATTAATACGTGACATTGGCAAATACGCTAAACTGTGCGCCATGCCATAAAGGAAGAAGAAGAAGAAAAGAAAAAGGGCGGGAAATGTCGTTTCCCTAACTTTCGACTCATATTTACTTGGTCAATGGCTAAATGCAATCTGCGAAGCCAAAACAAAGAAAAAAAAAGTCCTACGTTTTAGCGGCTAGACAAGTGGTAAATGTTTCGTACAATCGTAACGCTTGCTGACATTTTTGTTCGGTAATAGTGCCACTTGGCTATGTTTTATACGGCGATTTTCACACGACTAAGTTTGGCTATGGATTTAAAATTCATTACGCTAGATTACGTGGTATTTGTCATTCTATTCTATAACCATTCTACTAAAGTTTACGACAATTGAACCGCTTGTCTAGGCTCCCTGTTCGTCGGTGTTCTGTATTGTCAATTTTTAGCAACTTCAAAACAAAGTTTGTTGTAGCGTTTTTTAGCAATCGCACTACAAACTTCGTATTACCGTTTTTTAGCAAACTTAAAATAAAAACCTCCGTAGCGTTTTTTCTTTATATAAAAAAGCTGCCACGAGCAAGTCACATTTCCGCAATTTTTTGGTTCCGTACTGCACAGACACATTAAAATACAGTAAATAATTTGTAACTTTTTATTTAAACGCTCTTTAAAATCTGAGACTGGTCCGTTGACGCGGTGGTAGAGCATTCACTTTTCGTGCTGAGACTCTGGGTTCGATCCCAGTTAGATCAATTTAGGAAAAGAACTTTGCAAAATTATCTTAGAGTGCGAGTTTTACTGGGAGCTCCCCCAATCAGTTGTGTGGTACCCATATTAAAACCCTAGTGCGTAGTAGTTTCGGGTCACGCAATTTGAGAAATTGTCTCGAATACTATTAAAAGAAAAGCATAATAATAACAAAATAATTTTAAATTAACGATTATATTTATCCAAACTGTTTAATAATTTAAAACTTTATATTAGTAAACCAAATAAATTAGGCGACACAAGGTAAAAATATCTATGACTTTTATGATTCCATACTGCAGTTAATTACTTTTTTCTTAGCTACGTAGGTTACTGTACAGTGTTTGTTGTGTAAAGCAAGACATTAATAGGTGCTATGGCTTATGTCTGAAAGTGAAGTAAGATGTTTCATTCTTAATATTGGGCTCAATTAAAGCTCGAGAGTCGTGCGGCAGCGGCTGTCACCATAACCGAGCGAGTTAACCGCCTCTCCGAGAGTAATTACACTGAACTTCATTTAACTTCCGCAGCTCTGTCCAAATACCACCACCACTAAGTACTGTACTTACTTTACTTAGCCCGTAACAAAACGATGCAATTTTAAGTAACGGGACGCGGGATAAGCCTGAAATGTACATTAAGGTATGTGGGCAACTGTATATATTTATAAGTACTGTATATAAATATATCTATTCATTTTTTATGTTAATGGTTTAAAACCATCGCTTTTTATAAAATTACTAGCTGTGTTTGCGTGGACTACAGAATTATTGTTCAGGTTTTTAACGAACCGACTAAAATAATGCCGTCGGTCGCGAGCACGCGGTACGCGCGAATTGTGCTTCCGAGGTCCCACCCGCCGCACACGGCGCGCGGCGGTCGCCCGCCGCTTATTTTAAAGGCAAAAATGCTTATTGTGGGTGATCCTTAGTAGATAGACGTATGTTATCGGGAACTTTTTTGTAGATCTTTTTATGATCTACAACTATGTAGTACATTAGTTTGATCTATGACATTTTATCTCTTATCTATCAAAATCGTGTGTTCCCTCTCTGTGCGGAAGACCATAACTTTTAAATTTCTATGCTTATGACTGAGAAAAATATACATAGTTGGTTCTCTTTAAAAGTTTGACTAAATGACGTACTACAAAGAATTGGGTATCGATTAGATCCCTAACGCACTGAATAGTAACAGTTTCCAGTTTTCACTCAGTGCGTTAGGAAAGCGTGAAAAAGAAAAAGTGTAGTATGCAAAAATTAATAAAAACATGCATAGATCTAGAATATATCGCCAATAAATTTAGAAAGTCAGACAATACGATCAAGGCTACATGAAACACTTTTAACAACGAAGTTTAAGTTTTAGTTATTAACAAAGAAGTAAACAAAATAGAAATAACGAAGATTTTTAAAATACAAATTGGTCATAAAATTGTTACTAATAAAAGTGAGCTTCCTAATGCTTTTGAAAATTATTTTTCGAATATACCTATAGAAATAACTAATGGTTTAGGAGCGTCTTCGCAAACAGCATAAACGTTCTTGACCGAAAATGTTGGAAAATGGTTCCCTAATTTTCAATTTAGGTACACATCTTTACTCGAGATAGAAAAAAATTTCAAGCAATGAAATAAAAAGAAAAGTGAAGATTTATAGCGACTATCAGTTCATGTAATGACTGGTGTAATACCTATATTATCGCCGATTTTGATAGAGATATTTAATAAATGTGAATGAATCGAGGGGTGTTTCCCAATTTAATGAAACACAGTAAAATTATTCCATTATTTAAGTCAGGTTGTATGTTGAATCCAAGAAATTATCACCCGGTGTCAGTATTACCAGCGTTGAGTAAAATATTCGAAAAAATAATACCCAATCAAATGCTGGCACATTTTAACATTCGCGGGGTGTTTCACGGTCAACAGTACGAGTTCACGAGAGGGCGGTCAACAACTCATGCGGGAGCAAGCTTGATCAAGACTGTACTTCAAGCTTGGGAGGGATCCCAGGATGCCATTGGTGTTTTTTGTGATCTTTCCCAGGCTTTTGATTGTGTTAGTCACGAAACTTTAATTTGCAAGCCCAAATACTATAGAATTTGTGGTAACGCTCTCGATCTCGCGGTCTCGTATTTGTCTGGCCGGGAGCATAAAGTGAGCGAGAATGGGGTTTTGTCTGTTGGTTCGAAGTTAAAAATTGGCGTTTCCCAAGGATCAATTTTAGGACCTTTCCTGTTTCTAGTCTACATTAATGATCTCCCATTTATGCTCAAGGACTTATGCGAAATAGTATTATTTGCTTCATTGTTATTTAAACTGGACAGAAAGAACCTACCTACCTTACCTGGGTGAACGGAATCCTAGCGGACGTCTCGAGGTGGTTCGCTGTTAATAATTTACTACTGAATGCACAAAAAACCATATGCATTAAATTTTTCCTTTCTAATGTACGCAAAATCGATGATAAAATAGAACTGGGTGGGAAACAATTAGAATTAGTTAAGTGTGTCAGTTTTCATTTTTCGGTAACTGCATTTGTTTTTATAATAAAGTTCCTCAAGAAGTCACTCAACTAACAGAAAATAGATTTAGATTGGTTATAAAACGTACATTGATTAGATTAGACAATCATACTATAAAATAAACGATTTCGTTGGAGATAAAACAATAGCATGGAAATGATCTTCTCTGCACATACATTTACTGGCTCTCTGAATATTGTATTTTAATAAACCTCTTGTAAAATGATGTTGAAAAAATGATACCTGGCTGAGTTTCTTGTCGGTTCTTCTCAGTGTCCAGGTTTTCTTTTCTTCTTCTCTTTGAACCGAACTATAAGAGATTTGACGTTCAAAAATACCTTGTAATTGGGTTTATTTGAATAAATTGATTTGATTTTGACTTTGAAAAGATCAAAATGAAGCTCCTAGAAATGATAACTCAAAAAATAGTCTATTTATTTTTGAGTATTCAATTCAAGATGAAGAAGTAGATGATGATGAAGAAATAAATTTTAAAACGTCAGAAGCCAATTTGAATAATGATTCAAAAGAACAATTAGTACAGCAAGAAATTTAAAAAAAAGGGGTCCGGGATCGGATCATAAAACTCGATCCACACAACGTGGCTTCCAAAAAAAACAATTATTACATACTGTGGGTAATGTGATAAAAATATGTGCTTCCCGTGTTTTAATGAAAAACACTTCTCACAAGTTTGACTTCCTAAATTTAGCAAACTTACCTCATTTCATTACTAACTTACTTTTAAATTTAATAAAAGGTTACTTATCGATAACTGATATTTTATTTTAATCCCATCACTAGACTACACAAATTGACTAAACTTTAGGTGCGGTGCGAGGTACAATCGATACCTTATTATTTTTTAATATTTTATCGCATTCTGTTTGTCAAAACTGCGTGCGGATTTACTTTAAGGTAAAGCAATTAGTTGGTTTTGATACGTATAAATTACGTAAATGTAATTCCTCTTTTGAGAGAGATATTCATTATTTTCGAAATCTTTTTTTTAGGGAGCTAATTAGGTCTTAATCGCACTGAAGTAAAAGTTGCTTACGAGTTCTTTTAGGTCTCAAACGCGCTGGTTGTAAGTTATTTGAAAATGGCTACGCACCGAACGTGTTAAGCGCCTCAAAAGCGTCTTTTTTTCCGATTTGATTCACCTTTATCATCAGTGCTTATTTCGTACGTTACTTTATGTAACAAAATATACCCTATAACTATGAATTAAAAAAAAACATATAAATCGGATAAGTGGTTCTCGCGTGAAAAGAACATAAACGGACAGACAGACAGAGACACGTTGAGTTTGTACAGATATGGACTTGGACCAAATTGTTGTTAAATTGAGTGTTAATTTGCTGTATATACAAAATATACATACATATATATCTTCACACTGTATCCCTTAAGGAGATGTTCTTTTATATAATAATTTTTAAAAGCAGATTATTAGTGAAATACGATTGAAATTTTAAAGTTAAAGTGACAGATGTAAAAATTAAAGGATGAGAGGCCTATTTGTCATACAGAAAGGCGGTCAGACTGAAGCAATGGCCGAAATCATAGTGTAAATAGAAAACTGTGTCAATACTATAACAGTTCCTGCTTTGTGTATGACAGCCTAAAAATAAGCATTGAGCTTATTACACTGTTGAGTTGTGTTGATACTCTGCAGAAAATGTTATTTCATAAGACCTAAAAATTAATTTCAAAGCACTTTGCTATAAAACACAAATAGAATTTGCAGAGGTCGAAAGATCCTTCACGATTATTTTTCCATTTGAGTGATATAGCTAAGGAACCAATCGAGGCTCAAGAATATTTTGTAGGTAGAAGATATCCACTTTCATCCCTTCATTATGTAGTCAACACTCTTTATTTTCCATTCTTGTGATATTTCATTCATTGGACTCTCGTACCTATTAATTAAAGGTTATAATTTGAAAGGTTAGCTAAATATTGTGGCTTTGATCAGACCTAAAATGTTTTCTGTCAGTGACATTAAAAAGTGAGTTAAAAGTAATCTTATGACTAAGTTTTAGCGTTACAGATAGTTCAAACCTAAAGTCCAAGCTAGAGAATAAGGTTTTTTTATTTCTTTAAGTTCACCAACAATACGACCACACCACAGTTACGACCTCGCCTGTTGTAAGAGACGACTAAAACAGTCTGGGTCATAACCGATTGAAGTGGGGGCTTTGGTCGTTCTTCTATGCGGTTCCGGTTGGAGGACAACAGCGCGCGTGCGCGCGCGTTCCTCCTACTCACGCTGTCGTGAGTAGGAGGAGATCTCGGAGACCTTCGACAACGCGCCGAGGCCGAACACCGCAGCAGTTTTAGTGCGTAAAAGCCCCGCTTAACTCGGTTTCACCCTTAGGGAGTTGAATATCTGTGTTCGGATTCTTCCTTCGATATCAAAAAAAGGTTTACAGATAGTAACAGGTTTCTAACACCAATATCATTTGGACGACTTCGACGACCAGCACGGGAAGTAAATACGTTTAATATTATGAAGTCTGTACGACTATTTGCTTAGTAAATATCAGTAGGCTCTTTATTATTTTGTATGTTATAGTAGAATTTCCACCTAAAAACCTTATTACCAAAAAACTTACGGTGCTATTAAATCCGCTTTGTACGTAAAACGTCCGTAAAATTGTCATTTAATGCCGGACAATATGTACAGCATCACTATCCCATGGGTTTACGCGTTCAATACTCGATAGCGATGGCGTCAAAGCTTTGTGCGATAATTCTTGGTTTACTTTAGTCACCGTTAGGGGCGCAGCAAAATTTTTCGTAGAAATTTTTACCTTGTCCATAGAGCGTATGATGGAAGTGGTGTTTCTCTCATAGTACGAACTATGCAAACAGTGGCACTGTGACAGTGACTTGGACTTATACAGTGGACAGTAGGCAGTACACAAATGGTTTCAAGATGATTTTATTAAGGATTTGACATCTCGCTTGCACCAACGATTTAATATTTGCTGAAAGCGAGATGTCAAATCCTTAAATCGAGTTTTAATAGTTGGCGCAAGCCACCCTAAGACTCTTAAGCAGACTACGTCCCAAGCATGGTCCAAATTTTCATTAGGTAGATGTATATTTGTATAGATTCAGGTGTTAATTTGCGGAAATCCATAGCATCTGATAAATTCCTAAAATCTTTAGCTATCTTCCGCTCAAACTCTAAAAATCACAAATCGACATGTGTTTCGCAATCCAATGAATGATTCGGTGCTGGTTAGGTGGCCGAATTCTATCTCTGGTATATCCTGAGGATACTTCGTTGAGAGGCGAAACACGTGTCGATTTGTGATTTTTAGAGTTTAAGCGGAAGATAGCTAAAGATTTTAGGAATTTATCACATGAGATGTATATTTTATTAGTTCTCCTCAGACGGAAAAAAGGTAATGTATAAAGACGTTGCATTTCTATATATCAATCTGTTTGTCTGTGGTCTTTTTAGAACGGGATGAGCCGATTTGCATGCGATTTTTGTTTGAAATTTGCAGTTTTTGTAAATATCCTGAGCTATTTTTGGAATTAAAAATAAAATTAAAATGAGAAAGACGGGATATGGGATGGCGACGGGAAATTACGTATGAAAACCGTTTGTGTTTTAATAATTCTCGATTCCGTCTTCTATCCATGTTTTCCATCCCATCACGTATGCAACGACCCAACTATGGAGGGTAAAGGTAAGGAGAGTCGTCAAAAAGTATCTGTGTATCAAAAAGTGTCCGTAGAAAGGCGTTAAATCAGGGTGGCGCTACTATAGGTAGAGGGTAAATTTTCACCATTATTGCACAGATTACTACTACAGATAGTTACTAACGTCAAATTATTGTTCCATTATTTTCAAAAGTTTTATAACAGTCACCACAATAAAATCACTAAAATATATTAAAAGCTCACAGTTATTATAAATCACTCTCAACGTGTTTCAAAGCGATTTTTGTTCATGCCCTCTAGCTACTCTAGCGCTTTCTGGACAGTTTTTAATCATTTATTTACTGCTTATAGCTGGACACTTTTTCAACTAACCCCCATATAAGACGGTTCTCCTTACCTCTACCCTCCATAGACCCAACGACCTACCTACTTAATAGCAAATCCCGTTCAGAAATGAAATTATGAGTAACGATAAATTCAAAAACAATAAAAAAGCTCCATCTTGTTTTGATTATACTTTTTTAAATTATAATACGTTTGTAACGGGTACGGGTATATTGAGGATATTTTCGTAGTTATTTTAATTTTGATCAACTTTAAAAATGCTGTAAAATGCAATGCATTGAAGTATAAATGTAAAGTACGTAAATAGTAATATATTTCTAGATGGGTTTCCTTACGTATATTTATTTATTAATGAGACTAAAAGATTGCAAATTTATATGCCTTTAGACAGCACCTGGGAAATGGTTTATCCGGTAGGAGCCCGAGATCACGATTGATTACGGTCTGTTAGATTAAACGGATGAGCGGTGCTTAGGGCCCAGTCACCGCAAATTGGTCATTTAAACGCAAATGATTGTAACGTTATTGTACACTGTTATAGAACAGTGCAGTGTGATCAACTGATCACTGAAAGTAATAATATAGAGCTTGATTTTACTAAATATACTTAAATTGAACAGTGTGGTTGAAGCGTAAAAGGGAACAAACCGTATAATAGTATAGCTGAGTTGAGTATGATAATTAATATTGTTTAACAGAATAAAAATAGAAAAATCATCCAAATGCAAGTACTGCAATTCAGTGTTGGGCAAAATGTAATTGTAAAAACAATTACAATTACAATAACAATTACAACATTACAATTTGTAATTGCAATTGTTTGCCTAACAAAATGTTGTTACAATTACATTTTACAATTACAATTTTTAATTAAATCTTGCTCAACACTGCTACAATTACACAATTATTATTGCGCCTAATATTACTCACTTCAACACAAAGTTTATTGTATATAGAGTTCTTTCATATAAAAAGAAAGTATACGTAACTTACCTACAATCCTGATAAATTTCCTTGAATTAGCTGAAACCTTTTTTTCTTTATATACATACTACTCATATTTTTATTAGAAAAGGTGAGGGACAGCAACTTTTAAACACTTTTTACAAAGTGTTTTAAAAAAGTAATACAAGGTAAAGTAACGTGTTAAATGTAAGCATTTTAAAATTTGTGATTTAAAGAATTTTAATTTGGTACGCGTTTTTAATATTTAAACTCTGAATGACTCTGAAATCTGTTTAATCTATTTAAATTGTAAATTTATTATCTATATTTATGAATCTGTTTACAAAAAACAATAGAACTTCAACTTTAGAGAATAATATGTAAAATAGTAAAACAGGCAAAAAAATTATAAAACGATATAAAAAGTATAAAAAAATTACGTTTAGTGTCGATCTAATTACTATTTGTTATATTCGATTATGTGCCGCTTATGTAAAGCGTCTTGGGTACCTTGAACACTTAAATACATTTCTCTGAATTAGTTGTTTAAATTATTATTAATGCGGGAAATGATGAGATTACTGCTGAGATGATCAAGTATGGTGGTCCTAGAATCTTGGATACATTCTATAAACTGTGCAATCTCTGCTATCAGAAGAGAGAGGTTCTGGAGGACTGGCGCACCGCAGTCATAGTACCACTCTATAAACGGAAAGGTTCCAATTTAGACTGCGCGTGCTATAGGGCCATCCATCAGCTTGGTCAGCTTAGCACGTAGTCTATATCAAGGTATTGACTGAACGTATGAAAGGCATTTCTGAAAGATATTTGTGGGAGGCACAAGGTAGTTTTAGGAACGGTAGGGGTTGTATGGATCGGATTATTTCAATCCGCGGTATCGTAAGGAAGTTTCTGGCCACAGGTCATAAGTTTTATGTGCTTTCGTGGATCCTGAAAAAACATTCGATAGAATAGTACGAAAGAGATTCTTCTGCCTGAATATAGCGTGAAGGGCTCCTTACTGCAGGGTGTGAGGTTTTTATATCGGGGCCACAGAGCCTGTGTAAGGATAGGTGACTTGTCGCCCTGATTCGAAGTCTGTTCAGGCTTCAGACAGGGCTGCGTGATGTCTGCATGGCTGTTCGTGCTGTATTTGGACAGATGCCTCCAGACATCGAAAGGTAGTATGAGTAGTATGACATATGATGATACAGTGGTACTGTCTTTTGTTATGCTGACGATGCTGTGCTTATAGCACCATCAGAAGCGGAGTTGCAGACACTTGCTACGTGCATGAAAGAAGACTGAAGTGAAAGGATTGAATATGAATGTGAACAAAACTAAGGTTCTGTAGGGCGAGCACGAACTTTCAACAGTTTCGTAATGTAATCGTATCGAGTTTACTATACGATTAAGAGAGTCGCAGCACGAAGCGCATTTTACCAACTATCGAGAGCTCGTTACGATTACGAAGGTGACGTCACCCTAACGTAACTAGGGACTGGCAAGTTTGAGTAAACTACACAATTTATTGAATGAAGGGTGCGTCCTAAAACGAAATCAGAGAAAGTTTTAGATTTTTATTTGAAATCTAAAATTCTATTATAATAAATGTATTAAAAAAGGAGTAAATCTTTAAAAAATATATTGTATTAGATATTTATAACTTATAAATATCTAAAACAACATATTGTTGTTTTACAATTGTGCATTATTTTTCAAAATAAAATTAGTTTTTATATTATGGTTGATAGTTCAAAATGAAAACAAGTCCCACACAATATTATTATTATTATGAAAAAGTATTCGTGCGTCTGTCATCTAGATTGACGTTACCGTACGTCAAAATAAGGTTCGTGCTCGTGATTTTACTGTATTTCAATACAAATGGCTTACGTTACCTTTACATTACGTTACGAAGGCGATACGAAATAGTTATTTTTACGTCCTATAGGGGCGCTGCACTAAAAGTCATACAATTTGCTTACGCTTACGATACGAATACTTTGTCGATATGATTCGTGCTCGCGCTACTGGTGTTTGAAAGGGAAGATGTACAAAGTGTGAAATATGGGTAAATGGAAAATGTCTAGAAAAAATGAACGAAATTGTATATCTGGGGAGTGCGTTTTCGAGGGATGGAAGATGTGAGTTGGATGTGGTGAGACGGATAACTATCTGGCAATAAAGTGAACGGTGCTCTGTCCGTATTAGTGGGCAGTGTGAATATATCCAACTCAACCAAAAGTTGGTAAATATGCGCTACGCGCGGCCGGCGAAGCTTCAATACATAATGAGGTGTTGGTTCCAACTTTACGACGTATTGTATTGTAAAAAAACAAAGAATAAAGTTATCGTAAAAGAAACCAAGGAAGACTTACTTATGAAGATCAAATAGCCAGAGTGTTAACAGACGGAAATATCAAAAGCACTCGCATACCTAAGCATAAATGTGTGAGAAGAATGATGGGATTTGAGGAAGCGAAAGAGGTAGGTATGGACCGCGACGCTTGGCGCACCGTCCTGTCTGACTACCCCCTTAAGCGTGAAGATATGTATTACTAATGCATAAAATATAATATGATATACTTGAGTGCTGTTCCATGTCACCCCTATTTTGGGTGACGTTAAATGTAGTTTGGCTCTGAAGAACAATTTCCTTTATGAGATTTCTAATTATTTTAAAAAGAAATATTTTTATTTATTTTAAAACATTGCCAATAAAGAAAACAATGTTTAAAAATAAATTCGAACATTTAAACATTTTTATTTTATTTTAAAAACTAATCTCCAATAAATGTCATTTCACACAGAACGATATTACAATGAGAGTAAGAGAGACGTCAACAATTATTAAGAGATTAATATTTTTATTCAATAACTTTAAAGAAATTCAGAGCAACCCAAGATAGGTAAGATCATTTACACCTCAAACGAATTTGTAGACTACACATATTACCTGCTGACGTACAAAATCTACTTTTGGTCACGTTCGAAAACGTATTTGTTTTTCTAGTTACTACCGTAATTTGTTTCACGTACCTAGCTCATGCAACTAAATTTTTTTTAAGATCGGAGAAATCCAGGATTTGATTGTGAGTAAGAAATTTTAGTTGAATAGAGATAATAAGAAATAATATAACAGGATAACGACAGAATTCGCTTTATTTCATACATGAAATAAGGAAAAATATAGGTACTAGTAATGTGTAATGTAAGCAGTTTAGGGAGTCCCCACAGGGAACTTGATAATGAGACTTAAACGAATATTTCCTGTAGTTTATAAGATCTCATTGTGATCGTTGCTGGTGACATCATATAACAAAAACCTTCATTGTTTGCCTCAGAATGTTTCCTTAAATAAGAGTCATTGACGTATTTAGTGCCTTAAGTACGAATATTTTAGCTAGGTTCTTAAATGTGTAGATTAAGTTTTAATGAAATTTTGCAAATTAGCAGTTGATTTCATTCTTCTTTAATATTAGGTTAAGGGTTATTGAATTGATTTAGGTATGCTTGAATCCGTTCTATCACTGTGTTATTGTTGTATGGTAAATTGTTTGGATATAACAGTTATGAAGACATGAAGCACAATATCTCAATAAATTCTATCGAACTATATTATTTGTAAACCCTTTGGTACGAGGAAAAAATCACTATTGTCTAAACTACACAATTATAATTATGTGTAATACGAATAACACAATGATTTTACATAAAAAAGCATTTAAAAAAACAAAGAATAAATTTATCGTAACATGTTACATAAATAAAATTTACATGTACGAAGATATAATATTATGTAGTACATTTTAAAATTTAGCGTTATGTATTTCAATTAAAATATCAACATCACATAATAGTTTGTTTCTGTAAGTGTAATACCAAATCTGTAGTTCAAGACAGATGAATTTAAAACAAGTATACATTACATTTATATATATATAACAAATCATATATATATATATATGATTTGTTTTATATGTAACCATTCATATGTAATTGTATTACAGTACAATGTTACACGTAAATTTCTATTTGATAATTGAGACCGGAACCCCTGTCACTCTTTAGTCTGATATTAGCGTAGGAAAAACCTACTCCTCCAGCTGTGACGGTAGCAGAAGCGTCTGTGTGATCTAGGTCCCGTGCTATGATACCCTGAAATTAAAAATAAAACTTGTTGAAATGAAAAATGTACCAATAATTACTCTGTACACTCGGTGTAATAATTACAATAATTTATTTAAAAAGTTTTAAGGATCGATCAATATAGTGGTTACGTTTGTAAAGCCTGTGATCGAAGCAATGAACCCATTAGTGTTCGACTTTTATCTTACATGTAATATACTCTAACTCAGAATTTAAAATAATGTTTTATTTAAGTTTCCTGGATAAGTTGATCTGTCATTTGTATATTTAATCTAAACTGAACAGTGAACTAGGATGATTGTATTTTAACTAGTAATTTTTCTAGGAAAATTATATTATATGTGCAGATATTAATTTATACATGAAATATTGTATCAATTATACGAATGTTAAAACCAATGTAGTTCAATGTATCGTGTGTGGACGAAAAAAACCAGAGCATAACTGTG
Organism: Zeuzera pyrina; assembly: GCA_907165235.1. Classification (NCBI taxonomy): domain Eukaryota; kingdom Metazoa; phylum Arthropoda; class Insecta; order Lepidoptera; family Cossidae; genus Zeuzera; species Zeuzera pyrina. The sequence goes on along the minus strand of OU015625.1, from coordinate 15,547,870 downwards.
TAGGTAAGCTTTACTGGTTGTAAATGAATATCACTTTGACAGCTTACTCATTGATGAACGTCCTTTACATACAATTTTGCAATGGGACGACAGAATAGATGTTGCGCAATTATTCCTAGAGCAAATCTCACCATCGCACTACTGGCGTGAATTCATTAATAACACGATTAAATTAGTAACATGGGATATGCACCCTCCTTCATAGTTATCTTACAAAAATGGAACCAAATTACAATGTACACATTTAGTGTCTTATTTTTATGCACAGCATACTTGTAAAATATGTGTACGTAGATATGTATGTAATTCATATTACATTTTTTGTATTGATGATTAGTTCGAGGTAAATCGAAACTCGTACAATACAATCTCTTATTAAAGAATTAGTCGACCATGACTCGTATAGTCACATAGAAATCCAAATAAATCTCCTAGATTTTGTTGTTATATTTATTTACGATTAATATTACTAGCTTTTCGCTTTATCTTTGTTCTTTGTAATATTATTTCACGAATACTATTTCATGTAAGGTATATCATATTATGATTATTATGAACGAGTTCACCCAATTAGGTTGATTTACCTATGTGTTTACAAAATGATTATGTAATTATGTCTAATATAAATTATTCTTTGTTGTTTGCGATACAATATTTTAACAATAAGTTATTAAGTTTCTACGAAATTCTAGTTTCGTCTACAAGAACAAACATAGCTGAAGTAATTATTCTGGACTGAAATTTTTCGTATTAGATTCACCTACCTTGATAATTTGTTGCCCAGGATCAGAGAAAAATACTTCCTTGACTCTTTTCTTGAGCGGAATAGCATTATATTCTGCTTTCTCTTGCCAAATCAGCCTGTTGTTAAAACTCGTGCCTATTATAAGATCTTTGCACTGGATGATAGAAATTAACGAAAGTAGAACTATTAGTAAGACGGGTGCGGTCTTCATTTTATCGCGTAATGTTTATCAGCGTGTAACACGTATGTATGTGACCTCTACAGTGGATGCCGTCCGACTGCTTTACGTTGCCTTTTTAGTTGGTCAGTAAGTACTTGTTGGCCTGCTTTATGTGTGAATAAGGAAAAAACTAATGATTTTATAAGGTTAACGTATGTACCTATTTATGTATGTGTAAAAGTGACGTCATAGGTCTTTACTCTTTATTACACATAATAAGAACCTAAATGCGCATTACAATAGGAAATTGATTTTTTTTGTACAGGTTGCGAATAGCTAGAATTCTTTCAAACTACTTTATTACGCCTATTGCTTTTACGCGCTTAGATAAATTAGATAGACTATCTATTCATAAAATACCTGTAAAATCACGAGTGTGACATGTATTTAATTATATTATGTGTAATTCAATATAAAGTGATCTCAATATCTGCACCAACAGTAGATAACTAAATATACATACGTACTTAAAGATAGATAGTGGTTATTGAACAAGAAGTATTATAGAAGCTTTTATTCGGTGACTGAATGTCTGTCCGTCTATATGTTTCAGGTTTCAACAACTGCTTTTTTCTTGTTTCTCGTTGTCGGAAGGACGTGGAAGATTAAATTTCTCACAGGAATCAAAATGTATTAGTAATTGTAAGGTCTATAGTAATAGCTGAAAGTTGAAAAATAATTCCTCTTTTCATTTTTGTTTGGACCCCATAGTTTGGACCTTTGGGCTAGGGCCAAGCGGAATAAATAATAAAAGAGGAAATTTGTCTTAAAAATCTTTCATAATATGATAATTTTCTCTTTTATTATTTACACCGACGCCAGTCATCTAAAAAATGTGAAAGAAGGAAAGATTATAGCAAAATCTGAATAAAATTCAAATGGTGTATTATTTAGAAACTGACCAATAAGTAGGCTTATTAGAAAAATGAAAATGTAATTCTGCGATATTTACTGAAATGAATTTTAATGCAGGAGTTATTGATATTAACGATATTATGGTTCGAAACGTTAGCTACGATAAAATTAAATACTAAGTTAGATACTTATAGCAACGGAACACCCCAAACTTTACATAAATTATTGATTAATCGATTAATATTAATACTTAATATCAATTAATAATTAATTAATTTGTATTAGAACACTTCGTGCTGCAGTCGTGAAGGTAAAAAGTAGGTAATAGTCACGTGGAGCGCTCGAGTTTTGACTTATATAATCTCGAGCGCCAGTGTTCCCCTTTATGTTTAATCGTCAGTGTTGCTAACAGAAATACATATTATACAAGGTATACAGCCCTTTGAAGATGATACAGACGGACGACTAAATGGCGTAGTTCTAAAATAGGATTCCGTTGATACCCTTTAGGTATAGAACCCTAAGAGGAACATATGGCATAAGTGCCTGGCCTATAGACCTCATAAATTAACTCTTGTGTTAAGGAGCGGCGTAGAACCGAGTCAAAGTAACTCCGAATACATGAATAACGACAGATTGTTTCACTCTCGTTACAATCTATTGTGTCATTATATTTTTTTTGTTACTGGAAACTAATACATAACGTATTGGTGAGATATTATAGGTTGTGTCTGTGTGTACCTAGGTCATTTTTAGAACTCACAATGTTCTAAATCTGGTTTCGGAAAACGAGCATCTGATATTACTATTACTTTTATTGATATTTAATTTATCGTATTTGGTCGACTGATGAGCCAAACATTGTTTATCTCATATTACCCTTGAACACGTAAAGTAAACAAAATAAATAATGTTTTCTCTTCAATTCGAAGAAGTATTAGATGTTAATTTTTTTCGTAATCGAATTTTGTGTTCTTTTGATATACATAAAAAGGTATGTTGTCTTTTCGTAAGTATAGGGTACTGAATTTACTATTTTAAATAAAGTACTTACTTTGTTTCCAATGAAATTATAAACAAAATAATGCGAACAACTAATAAATATTGATAACCTTAGAAAAGTGTATCGTAACTGTCTTAGTAAAAAGGTTATCTATATTATCACTTATGAGATGTCGAGATATATCTGCATATATTTTAGTTGTATATACCTAATGTGAGTACATGCCTCACGCTGTATCCCTAACGGGGTAGGCAGACAGGACGAAGCGCCAAGTATCATGGTTCTTACATATTTACGCCTCCTCAAATATCGTCATTCTTCTTACACATTTTCGCCTAGGTTCGCGAATGAATTTGAAATTTCCATTAGCTAACACTGTCTATTTGATTCTTATAAGTCAGACTTGGTCTTCTTTGGCTTCTGCTGCTACTCAATTTTGCTCTGTAGATTTCATCTAGTAGATCTATTTTTACACAATAGAAGAGCTCATAATGGAACTACAATGTAGAGTAAAAAACAAAATGGTCGTTTCCATAATTATCGCACACTACTGCCAACATTACGAAAGTGATAGTGATGTCCTGTCGCTGAACATTTTTATCGATAAAATGAGGTTTAACTTGCAATAAAGTTTAATATGCAATAAAATTATTTATTTAAAAATAAAAACTTAAGTGTTAAAGTATTTTTTCTAACATACATTTTATTGGAGCGTTTTAAGAATCTGACATCTTAAACTTGTTTCGTTTCTTTCTTGTTTTAACATAATCTCTTTAAGAATATTGGCTGCTAAACTGAAAAAAGTATACGATTACATAATGAACAACAAAAGTTAATAATTACATCAAGATGAAATACAGGTGCAATTCATACTTCATTGTGACACAGATTTTCGGAGTTATTTTTCCTATGTCATGATTTTCGATTTAAAATTTACTTTATAATATAATGGTAGATGGAATCTATAAACGAAAAAAATATATACCGTGAATACTAATAAGAGGTTCAAGATATTTTAGTTGAATTCAAATATTAAAAAGGTAAAATATATTTTTTTTGTTCTACTTTCAAGCCTAAACCTCAGTGAACCCATTAAAGTAATATTTTATTAAAAAAACGACAACAATTAGGCCATACATGTACTGAAATAAAGAATATTTCGATACTATATCAAAATATTCTTTACATCAATTACTACTTCACATATTGAAAATTAAAAATTTATATTGATGTATGTATGTATCGATAATAAATTGCACTGTTGCACTTGGTTATAAACACAGACAAACTAGCCTAAAGACAGGAAATGAAAAGGCACCGTTTTCTGCCAACGATGTGCACAAATGCTCATATAAGTTAAAACGCAAACGCGCGCTCCTTTAGTATTAACCAAGAAGCAGATCCGTGACCTGTGTCTTATCGTTTCAAAAAATATAGAATAAAATACGTAAACCATTCCAAATTGCACTGTAAAGTGGTGTGGTAGTGGCAGTCGTAAAAATAGTTTCAAAAAGTACAATATCGCGTTTCATCGATAAGTATAAACTTAATAATAAAAATTTATAACAGAAAAATGCAGAGCTCTAGTGATACTGGTAGTGGCAAGCAATAATTACATGTTGCGTCCTCACTCTTGCAAGATGGCACGTGTAAGTAGGGATGCGAAAAAACGTATCAATTGTCAATATTTTTTCCATTAATTTTGAGAATTTATAATGACTGAAATGATTGAAATTATGTACCTAGTTCCATATTATAATATCTTGTTTCTTTTTTACTGTTGTTACAAACTTAATTAGGTAATATTAAAATATTTAGTACATGCATTTTTGAATGATTGCTTTTAAATTGAAAATTTAATGATTTGATGTTTTAAACCAATAAAGATAAATGAAAACGGATACCCGTACTAATTTTATAATTGCAAAAGTCTGTCGATCTGTTTATTTAATGATGAATGTTTATCTATATGTATGTATATCTTTTTTTCAAAAAATGCGAAAGTCTGTGTGTCTGTTTCTTTACAGATGAATGTTTCTTTGTACATTTGTTTTCAATGCGTTCCTATACCATTTATCTGATTGCGATAACACTTTAGTGAGTTGTTGTGCGCACGCCCGGGAGGTTTTTGTATATGTGACGTCATCATAAATCCAATATGGCGAATGCTACGTGTCAGAAAGTAAAAGACCTCCAGCAATATAAGTAACAAATGAAATGGAATACATACACAGGGAACAGTTTCTGTGTATGTGACGTCATCATCAATCCAATATGGCAGATACTCCATTGAAGGAAGTAATTTTTTTGTACGATACCAACAATATGTGTATCAAATGAAATGGAATAAGCAGAAGGTTTCTGTATATGTGACGTTGTCATAAATCCAATATGGCGGATGCTCCGTAATAGGACGTAACTTTTTCAAAACTTCCAGGAATATGAGTGTCAAATGAAATGCAATAAGGAGGTGAATGTTTCTGTGTATATGACATCGTCATAAATCCAATATGGCAGATTCTCCATGGTAGGAAGTAACAAAAATAAAAAGGCTACCTTTTATGAAAAATCTACGTCTAAGGGAGATAAAGGGAAACACTAACCTGGAAAAGTCACGGTAACATTTTCCACGCAAACGGAATCGCGAGTACGGCTAGTATATAATAAATTAGTCTACAAAAAAATAGTTAAAATGTATAAAGGCGCACATTTTAGGGTTCCTTAGCCAAATGACAAAAACGGATGGCATGTAATTTCATTCTGGTCCTTAAGTCAATCAGAAAGATACAGCCTTGTCACTCGGAGAGTACTCTCACTATATTATACAGAAGTAGATTAGGTGTATAATATAACCTGCTATACAACGGCGCAGTAAAATTTGCAAACGAATGCCTGTCCCTATAAAACTGTTATACAAATGAGTGGGTATATAAATTGTGTGCTCTTTTTTTACGACTTGCGGGTGTCGATTTTCTATAAAAGACATTCGTTAGATTTCTTCAAGTTTAACACTAATAAAATGACCAAATTTTTCGCTGTTGCTCGCTTTTGGAATATTATCCATGACTGGGAGTGGGTGCTATACCCTGTAATGCTTTAACCTCGGAGCACCCACAATTTGTCAATTAACTTTTTGTTAAAAATTTTACATCAGGAAAAACACGTACTAACCAAACGAATTTGATTTGTATTTCTATTCTAAATTTTAGATTTTTTATGTCACGATTTCAAAATCTTGTTTCGATTATATATATATATTATATTATTTCTATTTTTAAAATAAGCTTATGAAAATAATTGTACTTATCGATGTATATATATATATATGTATATATATAATATATACTATCTACGAGTACATCACTTTTCCGTCTAGTGCGTGACGTTACCGTGCCGCCCGCTTACGTCCCATTCCTCTAACCTTGGCAGGATAGTTTGCTTCGTAAACATTTCATGTCTCTATGGTAGTTTGTCTGTGGTTATAAATCAAGATTGTACGAAAGGCTTAAAATAAACGGCATATAAGAAGGACAATACATATCATAAAAATAAAGGATATGTACGACGTACTTGTACGTACCTGTTTACGTCTAAGGGAAATTTCGCCATAAACAAACGTTTTTTATCGTTAGTTCGGCCAGCTTTTAAACCACATATTTCACAGATTTTGTAATGCAGTTTTCACGGAACACTGTATTACACTTTACAGAATTGTGAATCTAATAATTATACAAGGTGTTACACGAGTCCACCAAATCCCTGAAAGGTATTGTAGCATGTCAAGTAGAGAGTCCACCTATGAGGTTACAAAAGTCCTTCTGTGATATTTTTATTTTAATAAAATTTAAATAATTTTAATGATAAATGAAAATATCGACTAAACTGCCGGCATCACTATTTTGACTTCATGACCCATATACAACCCCAGGGAGTAGTGAATTACCAGCTAACTACCTCCTTTGCTAGGCATCTACCAGGCTACCAGCGGACCACGCCCACAGCTAGATAGGGATAGTTATATGTATTGTTAAATGCAATGTGCCGTCGGCAAGCGGCTCGCGGCCGCTACATTTAGGCCTACTGTAAGCAATTAAATCGCACGTTACTTAATAAACAAAAAAAAAATAAAAGATACTTCGCCTAGGTATGCGCATACCTAAGGGAAAATGTGTGAGGAGAATGATGAGATTAGAGGAAGTGAAAGAAGTATGTAAGAATCGAAAAGCTTGGCGCTCCGTCCTCTCTGACCACCCCGTTAGGGATACAGCGTGAAGATATGTATGTGCAAAACCTACTTAATAAATAATAGGTGTGGTTATACTGTACAAATATGTGTTACTTAATAAATAAATAAAAGCTACATAATAAAAATACGTGTTGAAATACTGTTCTGCTACGTTCCGACGGCAAGTGGCTCGCGCCCATTACAAAGTACATATGTATCTACTGTTTAGGTATTTTATCGCGCGAATACAATAAATAAAAGCTACTTAATAAATAATAGGCGTTGAAATATTATACAGATGCGTGTCTAGTAGCTCTCGCAATCTGTGCTGCTTGGCGACTGCACGCCGCGGCCTGCTATACATACCTACCTATTGCTTGCAATTATAACGCGCACTAACCTATCGCTAAAGGTATATAGTTAATAATGTGAAATACATACTGAAAGTTTGATGACTCACAATGCAGCCGCTTTGAACCCATCCGGCATCCTTTCGAAAGAACATGTAAGTTGCCGTTCGATTAATCGCACTAACACAAACAATAATACACGCACTCTTTAAGTCACAAAAGCTGTCTCTCTCGCCGTTCAAAACAAAGCGGTTCGCTCCGAGCGCTTCGTTTATTACTTCTGGGCTCAGTTGTAGTGTTCTAATATCTATCTGTTCTTCGAAGTCTACATTTGTGTGACAGAAAGTCCTTCTCTAGTAGAACTGAGAACACTATCAGCGGTATGCAAACGTTGTGTCATCTTGCGAAACATTTCCAAAAACATAGAAGCAGCCTCCCATCTGCTTCTGATTTGTTGAGGCAAAACCGATATTCGTAAATTCGACAAGCGGCACACAAGTTTCCTTTAATGGCTTCGAGCACAGCATCATGTCATAGTAGTCTCCTTTAGTACTATCACATTTTGACTCACAATTAAAATAAATAAAAATTAGACGTTTACGTAAACAGCTCAGAGCTCTGACTAAAATAATAAGTTCCGCCTTCCGGCAGTCAAAGGCGCCGACAAACAGTTGCGATTGATCGAAGCAAACCAATGAAATTATTGTGCATATTTTGTGTGCAATTTGGTATTATAGTTTTTGTGTATTATAAGAAAGGGGAGAACTAATCATTTTTAGGGTCCCGTTTTAAATTTTTATAATTTAATTACATTCGATTTCGTAGTAGGCGTTCGGAACTAGAATTTCAATGATTAAAAACAGTAATGTAAAATTAACACGATGAGTACCATGACCCCGTTATAACCGTATTAACAATGGAACTACACATTTTAAAAATCTTTTGGAAAAACAAAATTTTTGCCGTTTTAGAGTTAAGAAACTGATTTTTTAAATACGATACAATACCTAAAAAACTCGAATACTAAAAAACTCGATACAATATTTAAAAAAAAAATAGAATGTTCAAGGATTCAAAGTCATATTTCGTATCGAGTGCTTCATTTTTTTTTTTATTTGAAAGCAACCATTGTACGTCTTTTTAATGTACACTAATATTATAAAGAGGTTAACTTTGTTTATTTGTATGTTAATGGATAAACTCAAAAACTACTAAACCGATTTGTAAAATTAGAAGGCTACATTATCGGCGAGTAACATGAGCCGTATTTTTTTTTAATTCTACCCGTGCAAAGCCGGGGCGGGTTGCTAGATGTAAATAAAAGCGACGAGAACAAATCATAAGTAAATATTATAAATAAATAATAGCCATGAATAAACAGTCATCTATGAAAGAAAAAATTATACGTCTTTTTAATTGTAAATAAAAGTAACGAGAAGAAATCATAAGTAAATATTAGAAATAAATAATGTATAAAATCAATATTACTTACTATTTTGAAAATGTGATTATCCGGGTAATTACGATTCGAAACTAAATGAACAATACTTATCAAAAATCATGCAAAAGTACGGAACTCTTAAAATTAATTTAGGAAGCCAAATACCAGGACAGCATGCAATTTAGCTGTGCTCTGTGGGTTGTGCAATTTTGCAATTGTGCAATTTAGCTGTCGAGAGGCCGGAATATCGAACCCTCCATAATACTATTATTAGGGTCCTGTTTTCAAAATAATTTTAATGCGAAATGAATTTATTAATTTTAAAACAGTAAAGTAAGGGATATGTAAAAAAGAAGATAATTGCTTTGTATTATTGATTACTTTCGAAAATCAATGAAGGAAAGTTTTAAGTCACTACATAAACAGACAAACCACCTACACCAAAAACGGTAGGTACATTTCTAAGTAATTAAAAATTAGAGGAGAGGTTCAAAGTGTCGTCCTTTGACTTTTACGCACAACCTCGCCTGCCAAAAAATGGCTGCGTTGCTGCGTTTGGTAGGTATTCATTATTCACTACTCTACTCACATTCAAGAAAACAACTACAACAACGGTATTTCTATCGTAAGCTAATAAGATATGATAAATATTGTAACCGAAATGAAATGAAAATATTAGAAATAATTAATGTATAAAATCAACATTACTTTGTAGTACTATTTTGAAAATGTGAATCCGGGTAATTACGATTCGAAACTAAATGAACAATCATGCAAAAGTACGGAACCCTTAAAATTAATTTAGGAAGCCAAATACCAGGAGAGCATGCAATTTAGCTGTGCTCTGTGGGTTGTGCAATTTTGCAATTGTGCAATTTAGCTGTCGAGAGGCCGGAATATCGAACCCTCCATAATACTATTAGGGTCCCGTTTTCAAAATAATTTTAATGCGAAATGAATTTATTAATTTTAAAACAGTAAAGTAAAGGATATGTAAAAAAGAAGATAATTGCTTTGTATTATTGATTACTTTCGAAAATCAATGAAGGAAAGTTTTAAGTTACTACATAAACAGACAAACCACCTACACCAAAAACGGTAGGTACATTTCTAAGTAATTCAAAATTAGAGGAGAGGTTCAAAGTGTCGTCCTTTGTCTTTTACGCACAACCTCGCCTGTCGAAAAATGGCTGCGTTGCTGCGTTTGGTAGGTATTCACTACTCTACTCACACTCAAGAAAACAACTACAACAACGGTATTTCTATCGTAAGCTAATAAGATACGATAAATATTTTAACCGAAATGAAATGAAAACTATTGTCTTCCGAAATTCGATATTGATGCGTTTGATTGATATGAAAGTGAAATTTAAAAATGTCACAAAGTATCCTGCAATGTAACTTGGATGCCTAATTGATGTTGCTGAGCAAAGAGAGTTCAATTACGTATTTGCATTGTTTATTTTGTTCTTCGTAAACTGTAAAGGTCGTTCCTGGTAAACATCTTCTGGTCTAGTGAACGAAGTTCCATATCAAGCAAACCATTGTATCATATTTTAATTATTATACGGAACCCATGTAGAAAAAATAAAAAGCTTTGAAAAAATAGCGCCAAATTCTAATTGCCTGGTATTTACAAAGATTAAACTACGGGAGATGGGTCTGTGTGAAACAGCTAGATAATACGCGTTCCTATGGAATAAGTGCGGTATCGTTAAAAGCCGAAGCGTAACAATCCCTACTTTAATTTTCATTTTCTAAATCTTATTAAGATAATTTGCCGAAAAAACTTTGATTACATCTTTTAGTGTTAGGTGTTCGTTTATTAGCCTTGCAACGCAAAAGACACAGACATAACATCACATACAGACACTAAAAAAGTCATAATAGTTTGTTCAATACAAATAGCGCAATTACATCTTGCACACGAAAGCTTATGCAGAAATTACTTACAAATGTCCCCAGTCTGAAAAAATATAATCTATGATTTTGAGGTTGATGACCTTGAACTTGACGAACAGTTGATCACTAGGGATGGGATTCTTAAGAAATTATGTCGATTGTTTTGTAAAACTTCGATAGTAATTATTTCAGAAATCCTAACAGTTAAAACAAAAATAATCGCACTTTTCGTTTCAGTGTTTGTAACATTCTATCGCGCTTTAAGCATTACCCGAACTCGTGTAACACCTTGTATACGTATTTTTAAAAAAAATTATAAATATCAGTGACCACTAAGACATGACAATGAAATTAACACAGATCACAGGGTACTAATATACTGACGGAAAACAATGACAAAGATAATTATGAATCGACAGATTGAGAAAGAGACGTGTGTAAGGGGTCGAAAAAGACAGAGATAGCCGCCATTAAAGTTAGCACACGTTTCATACAAACCTGTTTTTCTGTATGGAATTTCATCAGACTGGTTAGCCCATCGATATGGATGCCTCTCATTATCAATATAATAAACCAAATAAATCTAGACAGGAAAAATAAGATTCGATGATAAAAATGCTGAAAAACTATGGTAAGATTTATTAATTGACATCGTAATTATCCTTCATGGGTAATCATTTTTTAAATCAAACAACTGCATATTTACACAATTTGTATATACACAATTTTCTTTTTGTTTTTTATCTTTCATTTGAAATAACTAGCGTTTGAACTTCAGATATACATAATAATTTTCATGTGCATCTAACACATCTTTTATTGTAAGGCTACTCTCAGTGTGCTGTCGTAAAAGGGATATGGGGAAGAAACTAAATGCAAAAATAACTGACTACTTATCTTAGGCGAATATCCTGTAACGTTCTTCCACTGCCGGCAACAGCACTGAGCATAATTTATTTCCTGCCAAGAAGCAAAGTATGCCGCCGAAGCCAAGAGCGTTTGTACACATTAACGCGGTACAGCTCATGAAAAATCGCTTAGGAAAGATGCTCCGTTTGCTGTAGGCAATATTATATAAACATGAACACACCGATTTTACGCTTTTTTATATTACAGTTGATTAGATCTGTAAATACATACCTATATCTTATGAGTCAATTTTATATTTTTAGCGCTCATATAACCGAAACAGCTTTGACTCTGAATTGTGTGCACATCATGTATTTGTATCTATCTACCTCATAAATTGTTGTAGCATTCATATTGAGTATCTCCACCTACATGGAGAACAATGGCTTATAGTCTAATTGATACAAGTAATTATTTAACAAATAGTTTCAATTTTAGCTTCTTTTATCCTGAAAAATATTTCTATTATTAAACTAATTCTCTCTTTTTTTTGGCTTCTATCCGTTAAGGATAATTTTGCTAACGTCAAGTATGTATTGATGTTACAGGTTTGCTCATAGTCAGAAGTTGAATAAAGCACGTGGAAATGGTACAGTCATTGCAAACAGCAGCGAATATATGGTGAATAGTATAACTAGGTGATAAGATTTTGAGGAAATTTTAATGATTTTAAGGTTGAGATATCTCAAAAATAAAATTATTAGTATTATAGTTTGATATTATTAATTTTGATAAATTTAGATAAAATATCGATATAGGTCGTGTTAGTAAATGATAAAAGAAAGGAATGATTAATTGGTCGGGGAATGTCATTCGGTAAAATGTTATAGTGAGAATCGTAATTTAGAACAGTTAAAAAATATATGGTCTGGAGAACCTTCTTCCAATCCACATTCACAAAGAGAATGGTCTTGAATTCTAATCTTTCTTAAAAAAAAAATGGAGAAGAACTAATTCTTGTTTACCATCAACATTCACTTTGACAGACTGACAATGACAACATAGAGTAAATAATTTTTTTTAAAACAACGTTTAAGTATTGGCCGTAAGACTATCAGCAAGAATAAATTTGTTGATAAATTATATTATAATATTATATTATAATAGAATAAATTTGTTGATAAATTATATTATAATATTATATTATAATACCTTTGATTATTGAGTAATGTTAATGTAAAAATAACAACCTACGAATTACCTTGGCTTACTTTAGATATGTTATTTTCAATAATTCGTTTGTAGACAGAACTTTCTATAACTTTCTAGAACGGTACACTGCGTTGATGACAAATGTACCGGTTGTCTACATTATCTATGCTTAGGAGTGTGGAGGTAAAGATACGTTCGATAAACATATCGATAGACACTAAGTATGTAGTCTTTGTTCTGATGTAAAATGAACTCTAAATTAATGAAACATTAAGTCTCAAGTTCATTAATTTCGTCGTACTAATGAATAGTAATAAAACTATAGTTGACATAAACGTCATACACTAATATAATATTAATTAATCTTATCGACTCGCTAGATAGATTTCATTTTAGATAGGGTTTATCGACCACTGTCTCTTCACTATTTGTTCCAGGAGTAGGAGCATAGGTGACCTTCGTCGTGGGGGTATATAAAGCGTTTCTGGCTTTTCCTTTTCTTTCTGCTGCGCAACGAGCTGCCTCAACCATGAAGAAACTCTTAGTTAGGCCACATGTCGCCTAGTCTGGCTGTACTTGTGTGGGATTAGCACCCCATTTATAATTAATAATGTTGTAATTTAATAATATGTAGTAGTGTAGATTAGGTAATCTCATGGTGGATCCTATGGTGAGTATTTTATCTGTAGAGATGGGTGAGCATTAGAATGATAGGGCTAGGGAATAGGATCCTAATGTCTACGTGTGCTTGTTACAGAGTTCTAAGGACACCTAATAAAACCAAGTGGGCCTCTTGTCTCTGTATTCAATGAATACCTAGGAATAGTTTAAAAAACTATTCAAAATCATCTAAAACTCAGTAATAATTAGATATCCAATGGGTATCCAATGGGTACTAGAATGGTTTGGTACACTACTCTATATGCCTATCAAGAAGTCTGAATCCTTTTCGCTCTGGGTGGAAGAACGCGTGGCCAGCTCGCAGTTCCTTTTTAAAAGGAACATCCTTGAGGACCGGGACACGTGGTTGCTATAATTGAAGTAGATGCTCTACAAAGGGGAAGACTGAGAAGTAGATGCAGTTGGTGGATAACCACCTCCTTCTTTTGGGTTTATTCAGTAACAAAACGGATAACACTTTCTATTAGAAACTAAGGACTCTGTTAGATATTATATTAGCTCCACGTAAAGATATTGTGTATCTAATATATTTTTCTCTCTAAATTTAATATTTGATTTTCATGTACAAAATATACTCTGATTTATGTATCTGTACTACTGAGAATTTAAATGCAGTACATAAACTATGTAATGGTTCCTAAACCTTTATAATTAAGTATATTTCTCTGTAATTTAGGATAACATAAATAATGTTGTTGTACCTATAACAAGTAATATCTGAGCTCGATACTTGTAAAACTTTCATACTATCAATTACTCTCTAAACGTATGAATATCTAATTGCTGTTAGATAATAGAAATTCTTTCTTAATATAAACAATAGTAAACAAGGTAATGTTGTATTAAAATGGCGTTTAATCTTTTAAAAATTGTTAATAATTCTTTGTATATAGTGAACTCATTGAATCCACCAATGAAACTTAGATATAAGAAATAAATGTTGTTTCTTTGTGTGATGTTTTCTTGTGTCTAATTAATCAACTTTCAATACATATCCCATTAGATGTCGATTGCAGAGGTGTACTAGACGCCCTTAAACAAATTAGGTACACCATTCTCCAGGTGATAGTAATGATAAACATCTTCAATTACTCAACCCACATCTCACTCTGCCGGCCTGAGCAAGACACATTGCATTGTATAACGTTATGAAAATATTATTTTGTATATTTTGTACAATAGAAAAAGTACCTACCTATTTACAAATTAAAATAATTTAACCAATCTTAATGACTACCTACTCAAAATGCGTGCCGTCCAACGCGCCACGTTGTCATTTATTTTTGAACCCGTTCAGTTGATCTTGAATGCACAGAATTAGGTATGTAGGTACATGTGTATATTTGTATTATATGTATCATTTTACGTCAAAAATTGATAAATTTTAAGAAGAAATCGACCATTTAAGAAAATGTAATCGTTATAGTCAAAGTTTCTATAGTTTAACTTGTTTAATCGCTTGCTCTTTGGAATATTAAAAAATGCAACGGTCAAAAAAAAATAGAAAAATATTTTGTAATTTCACTAAGAAATTCGATCTTCAAGATTGAGTAATCAAACCAAAGAAGAAAACGCATTAAGCCTCATATTCTCGTACCGAATAACATTAGAGATCAATGTTAAAAGAATATTATGAAGATTAAATACTTATGAAGAGGTTTAATTACAGTATCAATATTGGCTGTTTAAACGTCTCCAATTCCATAAACATAAAACAACCAAGACCTCGGTCCAAGAGTCAAAATGGACTTTCGTTTTTTGTTTACCTAGTTTCAAGACTTTTACTAATGTGCGTGACTAGGGAACGGTCACGATACAACGATACACAGCTGATCATGATATAATTTTTGTGAATACTGGTACCTTTTGGGTACCAGTATTACACTTAAGGTTTACGAGTATTTTGCAAAAAAATATTTTTCGTACGTCAAATCGGTCTAGAGCTGACACGAATTAAACCGGCAGTGCGAGGTTGCCATAGTTACTATAGCTAACTGTTTTACTCGTGGTTGCGTTGAATGAGATAGAAAGAGCGATACGAAAATTCGTTTGACACACGGTGATAAAAGCGGCAACTCATTATGGCTCCGTCCATTTTGATTCTTAGTCCGAGATCAAGACCGTAGGCGACCTAGAGACATACTGACACCGAATACTAATTGCGTATTGACCAACCCAGACCATTCGATTACAGGGGGAGGGTAGTAGCCTCGCTGTTCGCTATCGACAGCGTAAAAATTATAATATGAAGAATTGTGGAGCACTCCTAGCGGTAACTATGGTGAACTAAGAATTGTCATACAAAAGTTTGACGCAGTCCCTATATTGACGTCGGTGGCATAAACTCATGGTAGAGATGCGGGGCTCGTACTGCACACCCACTATCACTGGTGGGTGTGTAGTATCACTTGTGGGTGTGTAGTACTTGTAAAACTTGAGTACGGGCCAAGTGCTACACTTCTGTCACGAGCTGCTACCCATGAGAGCCATTCGCCATTTTGGACCTTCAGCTTATCTTACGTCCGGCCGGTCATAGCCACTCTGGAACTGGTACACACCCTTGTAGGTTCTTAATCAACAGATGCAAACTTTCCCGGCGTGAACTTGAGGCAAGGTCTCGTCCTACGCTCCAGGTACTTCCTAAATGGAGGGACCCTCAGACTATGTTGACTTCTCCGAGCGGAGGGTATTCTGCTGCTGGCTTTCTCCGCATCCGGTTCACTGCGAGTTGCGACGGCCAGTCGCAAGGGTCAAGTAGCGAGAGGAAAGTTTTTTATCTAGTTGATTTGAGCCCGACACTACTCGGCTGCTTGTCACATTCTCTTCTGAGGTGTGAGGAGTGGTTGGATGTTAGTACCAAATTTTTTCGATTCTCTGAAACAAATAGAAAATAAAACAAAGCAAGAAAAACGAAAAAACGAAATTTCGATGAAAAGAGACATGTTATTAGGAAGAGTATTTCTTAAAAAGTTTCATACCTATAAACATTTAAATGTTGTCTAATGGAAATTAATATAATGTAGGAAAGAGCACAAATTACGGTATAGGTAGGCATTATTGTCACAGTTTTTACTGTATCGTAAAATCGTTAGCAACATAAAACCGGCCAAGAGCGTGTCGGGCTCGCATTAACTTGAAATTAAATTACCTATTAATTAAACAATAGGTTCAAAATACCCATTATTACATTTTTTCCTTCTCACTTCTGGTTTATACCTTTTATACCTTTGTATCAAACAACTTGGTAAGTATAAATATGTCGAATAAATTAGCATAATATATTGCTTATTAGCAGTAATGACATACGGACATGTTGACGAAGAGACAGACATGACGAAACTTAACGTTTTTGCTAGTTTAGATACGGACTCCTAATTAAATGAGATCTAGAAATCGATTTCAATTCACAATAGCTACAAACGTGTTTCAATGTTATTTATTAAGAAACAATGTAACGGTAGTAATGATTTCTCAAATCGTTAACGAACTTAACAAGAGGTGAATCAAATATTGGAAGCAATTAGAAACATTCTATAAGTCGTTAAAGTAGAATCAAATGGTTTATTACATTTCATCATTTTGATTTATCATCATTTTGATGTGGCAGATGTTGATTTAGCGGTTGCCGCTTTAAATCACGATCTGGATCGTATTAGAGTGTGGGCGCAGTCTTACGGCCTTCTAATTAATCCAAACAAATCCCAGGCTATGATAGTAGGCAGCAGACATATACGTAGTCTCTTAAATTCATCTTTACCATTAGTGATTTACGACGGCATTCCTATTGCTTATACAGATACTGCTAAAAACTTGGGTGTCATAATTGATAAACATTTAACATGGAACGCTCATATTGGTGAGGTCAGTCGAAAGGTTCATTTTACCCTCCATTCTCTGAAATATTTTCAAAACTTCTTGCTTTTAAAGACTAAGATCTCCCTTGTCTAAACACTCATACATCCCATCTTAGATTATGCAGACGCCTGCTACCTAGATGTCACAGAAGAGCTCCTAAATAAACTTGAGCGTTTAAAAAAATCTTTGTATTCGTTTCATCTACGGACTTAAGAAGTTCGACCGGGTCTCACATTGGAGGAAGGAACTCAAATGGCTTAATATTCGTTCTCGCAGGGATACTCGGATATTATGTCTCCTTTTCAATATATTACACAATCCTTCTTTTCCCTCCTATCTGAGAATGCGTTTCTGCTATGCCCGTCCGTTGAATATCGCATTCAGGCAGCATCTTAGATCCCTCCTGAAATTGTCTTCATATTATACCGATTTCTATTCTTATTCCTTCATTGTTCATGCGGTTAAGCTGTGGAATGCACTTCCGCCTCATGTTGGAGATTCTAATTCAGTATCAATTTTTAAAAAACGAGTCAAAAATCACTACCTTTCCTTGTCTTCTTCATAAACTTATATGTTTACGTAATATATGGGTATTTATAGTACAACATTTATGTTAATTGTAGTACGTAATATTTAAAGTATATGTATATTGAATGCAGTGTATTTAATATGTATGTACTTATGTAGTAGATATGTACATAAATATGTATATATTTATGTACGTTATATTTTGCAGGTATATATGCAGTATGCAGTATATATATGCAGGTCGCGTATTTGTATGTAATATGTATCTTTATTATTATTTTTGTTTAATACACATTAAATTTTGCCACTCCAACGCCTTTTCCTATCATAGGTCTGCTGGAAGAAATTTCATTTTGAAATAAGCAGTACCCTTGTGCGTAAGTTACATTTCATGTCTCATTTACAAGTGTGTGTTTGTACATAAATAATAAAATAAACAAAAATAAATAATTTCTATTTTTTGTAATTTATTGTAGATGTACGTAATTCGTCATGACATTTCAAAATTATTTCTATTTGTTTATATCTTTATAGAACAAGTAACAAGCACAATCTATCGGAATACGTTATTAACGCACTTATTATTGAATACGTTATTTATTGAAATTAAATAAAGTTATCTATTTTATCTAATTGTTTATACATAAATACTTGCATAGTGCCGCCGACAGACCTGCGACGGTTGACGAAGTTCAGAACATTGTCAAGGCTCTCAAACCTAGAAAAGCAAACGGTAGAGACGGCATCTCTAACCGTGAAATAAAACTGTTTTCGATGTGTCTTCTCCCACTCTTGGTAGTTATCATTAATGCCGCCATGGCGAACCGCGTCTATCCAGCCGCCTGGAAAGAAGCGGTCGTCATCGGAATCCCGAAACCGGGTAAATTCCGCAAAAGGCTTAATAGCTATCGTCCCATCAGTCTGATTAGTGTGCTAAGAAAAATTTATGAACGGGTCCTTCTGGGTCGTCTCAAAGCCCATTTAGACACTTCCGGTCTCCTCATAGACAAGCAATTTGGCTTTCGAACTAAACACTCGTGTATAAAACAAGTGCACCGCCTCACGGAACACATCCTGGAGTGCCTTAACCGCCCGAGTCACTACATAGGCACGGGGCTCTCTTCTTTCTTCTTTCTTTCTCGATGTAGCGAAGGCATTCGACAAAGTCTGGTACGGGACTTTTGTCGGACTGCTCCTTCCGCAATAGAGTCGAAGGGGTGCTCTCCTCTCCCCGCTTTGCCCTTCTTTCTTTCTTTGCCCCCACTTTGGAGAATCGAGGTCAATCCCAAGAAAAGCGCCGCCGTGTATTTCTCGAGGGGCACGACGACCAGCAGCACCCGCCGCACTCCGCACGATTACACTTTTCGGTCAAGATGAACCCTGGACTATAGGAAAGTCAAATGTCTAGGCCTCCCCCTTGACAGTGCAATGACCTTCCGCCACCACATGAATACGGTCTGCGACCGCGCCGCGTTCGTCCTCGGTCGTCTCATTATGCTCATTTGCGCGAAAAGCAAAATGTCCCTCTGACATGTATAAAGTACAAGACGCACGTCTTGTACTTTATACAAGACGTACGTCAGGCGTATCATGACGTACGCCAGCGTAGTATTCGCTCACGCTGCGCCCACTTATATCAACTCCCTTCAAATAATTCAGAACTGATTCATGCGCAGGACCATCGGTGCCCCTGTGCGCAATGTAGACGTGCACAAAGACTTAGAATTGCCCTCAATAACTCAATATCTTCAAGACTTCTTTACCGTTCTTCTCTACACCCAAACCCTCTAGTGGTCAGAGCGTCATCGTACACCCCCGAGCCCCGCGTTCGCAAACGGTATCGAAGGCTTAGATGACATTACACGTTCGAACTCGAACATGCCCACTTACACATTACGACCGCACCGTCGCCACCGGTGGAGGCGAAAACGTACTCCGCGACACCCGTAGAGTCTCAGGTTTAGAAGCCCGATTACGTAGTACTACACGCACACACGTGGGCCTTAAGCCACATTATAAACTGCCACGCGGGACACTAGGCACACTAACCAGCCTTCAGCCGTTTTGCCGGCCGGGTACCCTAGAAGCTCGGCCTTCACTCGAAAACGGAAGCCAGTATCCCTCGGTTGGAAGAACCCTCAGGCGGACGACTATCTCGCAGGGCGCCTTTTGCCCTCGCCCCAAGCTCGCTCGCTGTAAAAGCCACTAGGGCTAACAGCAAAGAGGCGTTTTTTTTAGTCGGTTCGAGTCCGACACTACTCAGTCGGCGTAGAGTCCGATTGAGTGTCTGTGGGGATTTTTTTGCCTCTCAGAAACCAAAAAAAAAAGCTGAGTCAGTTCTTCAACGATCGATCGAAGCGATATATCAGGGCGACATCAAGGCGAATTACGAAGATTACTGTGACGACTACTGCGACGACTTTGGATAGAAGACTTCTGCGATTTGGGAACGTTGTTTGTGAGTGAAGCGAGTACCTTCAGTGATTACTATGCGAGTACTTACTTCGAAGAGCGACTACGAAGACTAGGAACCGCCGTAATTAAGTTCGCGTATACTTGACATATGTCTGTACGAACGAAAATAAACTCTTTGCACCCTTAACCGGCATCTTATTACTTATAGCTCGTAACAATTGGTGTCAGAAGTGGGATGCCGGTCACACCAAGGGATGAACAGGGAGTCCAAGACGAGACGTCAGGTAACGGTGGATTTGGTGCACCGGTGGAGAGGAAGCACTACTTGACACACCCACCGACGAAACATCTGCTACCGCAGGAACGTCTGCGAGTGCGCGAGTACCCATTTGCTCCCGAATGTCCACTAACGTTGGTACATCTAGACCTGCGAACTTTGATGTCAGTGTTGCTAGCTAGCTTGGCCGAGATGAAAACTAGCATAAAAGAATCAAGAAAAGCCACGGAACGGAACGGCTAGCATAAGGAAAGCCACAAAAGATACAGAGCTTTCACGAGAAGGTACAAAAAGTCGGGGTGAGAGGTATCGTAACTGTTTCCAGTGCTCTACTCAAGTTTGAGGTACCTCACTTTGATGACAGCACGTCGTGAGCAGGTTTCCGGCTATACAAATGCACTAAGAGCCTTTACACTTGCCCTCCAAGGTAATGCAGTGCAGGTATTGGGAAATCTTTGCAGCAAACCAAGGACATTAGCCGATATGCTCGAAGCGTTAGAGACCCGATACGGAAACAAACACCTCGAGCATGTTTATAGAGCCCAACTACGAGACCGTGCGCACGTACGTGACAGTGAAAGTTTGCAGCAGTGGGCCATGGCAGTGGCATAGTTCGACGAGCGTATGATTCTCCACCTGTGTTAATTGGCACAACTGTCGTGCAAGCATTCGTTGACGGAATCCACGACACGGAAGTTAGAGCTGCAGTCCGCCTAGGACGTCTCAGACTCTCAAGGCAGCCCTGACACACGCACTTGAGGTGGAGGTACTGCGTCAAAATAGCCGAACTCATCGTGCACGAGCCATAACGATGCAGGTAAGACCTCGAAGAGGACCAAGCTGTTATGAATGCGGTGACAGAGGACATCTCCGCATCAATTGTCCCAGTAAAAGGTCTAGAAAAACAGCGGCTGGGACGCAAGTGAACGTTCAGAAGTTAAACTTACTGTTAAACTAACAGCTAATGGCTGTAGGGTAAGCACTGGCTGGTCAGAGGAAAGCCCCTATTGTCATAGTCTCTCAGATGCGTGACGGTAACAGCCTAATCGTCTAAGGAGAGTTGAACGGAAATCTGTGAAATTTCACATTGGACACTGGTACATCACGTACTATTATCAGACCAAAAGAATCTTCGCATTGCCGGTTACAGATTGCCACGGGCCAGCCAGTGCTTGTCCTTGGTGAAACAAATGCGACATGGAAAATTGAAAATGGGTGATAAGACGGTGACACATCCAATTCTTATAGCTGACATTACAGACGATTGCATCATTGGACTTTCTGGCAAAGTAACGTTGTGTTCTCAATGTAGAAAAAGGGGCTTCCTGCTTTCCAGATGAAGAAATTTTTCTGCAAGGAGCATAACAAGGCTCAGTTTACAGTTTGAAAAGAACTGTTTTGCCGTCGAGGTCAGAAACCTTAGTTGAAATACAATTCTTACCGACAGTATGCAGTAAATACAGTGTTATAATAGAAGACATCGGAAATCACCCCGACTGGATAACTGCGCGAACCTTAGTGATGACCTCGAGAAAAGCCAAGGTTCGCGTTATTATTGTCAGTAACGAGGAGGAGTTCGACTTGAGTTCGAGAAAGGAACTGCGCGGTAGGCAGACGCGACCCTGTTACATCCCTGAGAAGAGTAGATATGCATGAAACGGACCAAGGTAATTATGCTGCAATTTCCTGACAATTTAACCAATCTGGAACGTCATTGAAGAGTCATTGTTAAGTTTTCAAGACATCTTTTCGCAAGGCGATGACGACTTGGGACGCACTGGACGTATCTATGCGGTTGCTTAACAAGCAACCGTATAGATACGGGAGATACACAGTCAATAAGACAGAGGCCTCGACCAGACCTTCCGCTAGCAAGGGAGCAAGAGATATAAGAGATGTTAAGGGAGATGCAGAAGAATCGCATCATCGAACCATCGACTAGTCCTTGGTCATCTCCTGTTGTTCTGGTCAAGAAAAAGGATGGCAGTATAAGATTTTGTGATGACTACAGAATGCTGAATAGTGTTACGAAGAAGGACAGTTATCCCTTACCACGCATGATGGCACATTAGACCTGCTAAGTGGCATGAAATGGTTCTCTAGAGTCAACCTCAGATGTGAATATTGGCAAGTAGAGCTCAGCCAGGGGGATAAAGAGAAGACTACGTTCACTACTGGCCCTGGAAATGGTTTCTGGCAGTTCAATGTTATACCATTTGGACTGGCAATGCTCCAGCTACATTTGAGAGCCTAATGAAACGCATTTTAGTGGTGTTACTCGGCGATGCGTGCTTGTTTCTATCTGGATAACATTATTATCATGGGACGTAGCTTTGCAGAGGACTTGCACAATTTAGAGAAAGTTTTCCAACGAATACGGGAAGCTAACTTGAAACTTATCATATTGCCTTCTCATATTGGGCATTTTTCAAATGCTCGGGCATTATCGGGCATACATAATGATGTATAACGCCTAATTAATCACTTGTTCTATAACATATATATAAGTTCTTTGTAATAAGTTGCGTTGTTTCCTTCCTTGTTCTGTGGCCGACATTTATGACATACGCGGGAAAATATGCAGCTGACACATTCTAGGTTTTTTTTCTCCTCATGACCGTCATGAAAGTAATTCATATTAAGAATTGGAATATATTTTCAGTTTTTGCCTAACTGATATTAATTTTTTTATTTTCTGCAATACAATGACCGGAAGCCTGAAAAAACAAGAGAATGTGTACAGAAATTAAACTTATTAGTACGTAATCCATATAGTATATACTCTTCGATTACAAACGCAAAAAAGATTTTATGATCGAAAAGAACCCTCCAAAATTTGCCGTAGAGCTATTAAGCCATCATACCTTTCAATATATATAACGGAATATTTTGTGATTTGTTGCTGTGGAATCGCGTTATTTTGCCATAGTTTACGACAAAGAAATTTTTATTTTATTTTTCAATTTGTAGTGACATTGTTCTTAGGATAATGTTATAAAATAAATTCTATAGTCGCTAAGTCTTTTGTTTAAGATAAGAACTTTTAGTACATACATGTGTGTATATTGCCTGTGGAAAATTATTTCTCTGTAACTCTATAATAACTCTACTATACTAGAAGTAACTGCTCTCGCAGTACGGCCTGTATTTCTAAAATCTTGTATAGAAATCGGTAAAATATTCGAAAGTAATGTCAATTCTTTTTACATGAAAAGGGTATCAGCGTAACAATATTGAATATGTCGCTATAAATTTTCCTAGAGGTTGTTAATCTGATATGAATTGTCGTATTGTGTACTTACTATATTGAACATTACCTTTTTGGTATAAATAGTTTTAATGTCGATACTTTTAGAATTTATGAAAAGAATATATGCTTCAGTGCTACCTATAACAACATCAGCGCTTTTCTTTTTCAGAATGGAAATTTTGACACTCTTTCTTTTTTCTTTCTGACACTCTTTTTGACACTCATCTGATCGACTTCAAATTAGGTACACTGCAAACGAAAGCACTATCTACCAAAGCAATAAAGTAAACATTAAAATTTTTAATGATAAAACCTTGAAATGAAAGTTACATTATAAATTAAGTAAAAAAAACAATTTCCTTTCACGGTATGATTGTTTTGTTACGAGACTGAGTAGCTACTACCTAATATCTATTATGTGTTAAATTTTATTACATTTACTTAGCGGATTCAAGACGCCTTTAAGTAAAAAAAACGGAAATAACGCCTGCGGCGGTGGTCCTTGGTGCGTAGTTGTGGCAACTCTGCCCTCCTTTTGTTATTGTCTGATTTCTCTATGGTATAGATAAATAATAAGTAATGTAATGGTGTCGGTATTTTTCAAGCTAAAAACATAATTCGAGCTAATAATAAGTAATGTATTTTTAGCTCGAAAAATACCGACACCATTACATTACTTATTATTTATCTATACCATAGAGAAATCAGACAATAACAAAAGCAGGGCAGAGTTGCCACACTCTCCCCAGATACATTTTGTCCTACATGGACAATTTATATTATTATTTACATATATATATATATATAATATATATCCATTGCACACACACCATACACAAACAAAGTTTAAAGCTTATTTCTAATAATATCATATCTTTGAGACCACCACCAGACCAATCACGAATACGTAATATAACATTACACTAAATAAACTATGTATGTTCATATGCATATATACCTATAAATAATGTGTATTACATATGTATAAGAAAACAATACACAACTGGTAATAAGCATAAATGGACAAGTCAGAAGTTATAACATATGAGTTTTATAACTGTTGAGAACATTTTAGTATTTGGTTAGTGTGTCGTTTCAAATGTTTTCCATCTACTTCCACTAAGTAGGTTATGCCAGGCGTTAAAATTTTGATAATCTTCCCCAAAATCCATTTCTTTTTATTTTGTCTATAATCCCTTGTCATTACCTTTTCTTCTTCTACAAAATTAAACTCTCTGTCACCTCTGCCTGACATAATTTGTTTTTCTACTTGTAAGGTAATATTTTGCAAAGTAGGTTCTGGTCGAAGTAAAGAAAATCTAGTCCTCAATTCGCGTCCAAATAGAAGTTTAGCCGGGCTAGTTCCTGTTGCTTTATGAACGGTGGTACAATAATCAAATAATAAACACAAACTCCTTCAATGTCAGATAGTCTTTGAAACATTAACCTTTGAAAAGAGTCTGGACCTGTATTGACACCATATGGGAGGAATAAATATTTAAATATTCCTATTTCGGTTACAATATTTGTGATATGTTGTGAGTCGGGGTGTAATGGAGCCTGTAAATAGGCTTCGTGTAAGTCCAACTCGCAAAAATATGTTTGACCTTGAGAATGAGCCAAAATTTGATTTAATGTTGGTAAGGGAAAATGATCAATTTTTAAATTTGGATTAACTGTTACCTTGTAATCACCACATAGACGTACGGTGTCATCTTTTTTTTTAATTGGAACAATGGGTGTGCCTTAAACAGTTTGTTCAACAGGTACCAAACGACCATCAGAAACCAGCCTATTTATTTCATCATTAACTTTAGATTTAATTGCAAACGGAACGCTACGGGCTGGTAAAAATGTTGGCTCTGCATTAGGTTTTAATTGCAAAGTGATAAAATGATCTTTAAAATTTCCCTAGCCCGGTTTAAATATTTCACAGTATTTTTTTTAAATTTTATGTTCTAATTCTTGTTGTTCATGTTGTTCTGTATTACTACAAATGTTAATATTATGTTGTTTTAAAATTATAGGCCACAATTTTAGCTCATTTAACCAGTCTTTCCCTATTATTCGAGGCTGGCCATCAGGCACAATGTACAAAGTCATTCCTTTATATATATGTGAATTAAAAAAAACTGCGAGGTTTTGCAATTTGCCAATAGGCTTAGAAATAAATTGGTTAAAATTTGTAAAAGTAACTTTGATGGTAATAACTCTAAATGAGGAAAATATTTTACCTTATCACTTTGATTAAGACTAGTAATATCTGGCCCCGTATCAACCTCGAACTTAAAGTTTATTCCACCTATATTTAATTTTAAATACAATGGCTGTATTCTAGTGTTTAAATTTAAATTGCTTATAGTTTTAAATACTTGGTACCTTTCAACATCACTATCACTTTTGTTTTTTATATTTTCACTGACCTCAACATCACTCTCAATAGACACAACCGTATTTTTATGTTTTTTTTTGTTTGCACACCCTAAAAATGTGTCCCTTTTCTCCGCATTCGCTGCAAAATTTATTTCTAAGTGTGCACTTATTTTTAATATGTCCTGCTTTACCACAGCAAAAACAGTGATGTCCAGGTTTAAATGGACAAGCTTGTCGATTAACATTTTGGGGTTTTGAACTTTTCGTATCTCCAGAGTTTTGCTGCCGTCTATAAATATACATTTCTGTGTTCTTTTTGTCATGTGCCATATTACAAGCTATTTCGACCGTATCTGCAATATTCTTGAGTTCCTGTAATGTTTTATCGCCTGACTACAAGAACTCGAAACGGACTACTTCATTTTTTGCTTCATTCAGGAGTCTATCCTTTATTTGGTCGTCAGTGTCAACAAAATTGCAGCCATTTGCCAATTTGCGAAGTTCTAAAAGATAATATTCGATTGTTTCATATGCTAGTTGACATCGATCCCTAAATTTCGCTCTTTGCGAAGTGGTATTCGTTTTAGGGTTGAAATGTGAGCTCAGTGTTGCACATATGTCTTCATATTTCATTTCAAAAGGTTTCTTTGACGAGCATAAGTCAGTCAGAACATCATAAACTGATGTACTCAATTTCGTAAGCAATAGTGGCACTTTTTTACTCTGGTCTATTTCGTTCAGTAATATAAAACAATTCAATTGTTCAAGGTAGTTGTTCCATTTTCCTCCATTAAAATTTTCCAAACTAGATGTAAAAGACATTTTAAATGGCGCTTTTGATTTCACGTAGTTTCGTAGAATTCTTCGTAACTGTTCTAATGTTATGTCTGTATTATTTATTAAATCCAAATGTAAAGCAATACTTAACAATTCTTCCTTTGTTTTTTCTTGTATCCAAAACGTTTTACTGATTTTAATGTCGTCCTAAATACTTTTGTCCATGTGACAGAATATAGGTTAGCTTTAGGGCTTTATGTTACAATAAGTTCGTATAGTAATTTTTTTCTATAATCCTTGTCGCCAATTGCCGTAACTTTAAAAAGGTGATTAATTAACACCACGGTTTGTATGATTTACTCTTTTTTTTTAACGTAAATCAAGGAGTTCCGGGATCTCCAATGGAACGACAGCGCAGATCGCAAGCGCTGTCGTCCTCCTCGAAGTCGCATGGATGGAAGATTGGAGCCCCCACTCCAATCCACTGCAACCTCGAAGGCTCTTACGACAGACGAAAGCCACTGTAGCCTTACTCTCTGGTGCGGGCCACATGTCTGAAGGGGTGGCCTTTACAAAATTTGCGTTAACTTACTTCTTCTTTTATTCTTGAACTTAGAAGGGAACATATCTAGGTAGGTATGCAAATCTTAGCAAGTTCATTATTTACTTATAATAATTTTTAACAGCTAATTTTTAATAATTTTACAATATTCAAATTCTTCATAGGAGAAGATCTTATAGTATTGAAAGTATTTGTTTTTTCAAAAGGTTTATTAATTGTTTGTCCTAATATTATAAGAATTTTATTAGATTGAGATGGTTTATGTTTAGTTTCTTACTGTTTAGTAATTATTATCAAAGTCTTTTAATGCAAGGATATTAACTGCTTTATCAAATCGTATCAGGGATGTATGTGTTTTAATAGTAATTTCATAAATAATGAGAGTTGATTCATTATGATAGTTGAAATTATATCTTTTAGAAGTTTTATAGAAAACCATTTTTCAATATTGATTGTAGCATTATTAGTTATTATAGTAGCTACAACTATAATATAACATAGTGCTCAAATTCCTTATGGTTCTTGATTACCAGCAGCTACAGCTGCTGCTACTCCTGTATCAGCGTCAGTACATTCTTCAACTATAGCTACAGCGGGAGTTTATTTATTCATTTGCTTTAATTTATTATTAGTAATTGTTTTTAAATTTTCATTTTTATTATCAGGGTTAACTGTATTGAATAGCGGGGATTTCAGCTGATTATGAAATAAAAAAAAATATTGCTTTATCTACTTTAGTACAATTAGGTTTAATAAGAATAATTTTAAGGATAGGATTCCCTGATATAGCTTTTTTCATTTATTAACTCATGCTTATGTATTTAAAGTATTATTACTTATAGCTATGTGTTGGTGTAATTATTCATTTAATAAATAATATTCAAGATATAAGTATATGGGAGGAATTAGACTAAATAGTGTAAAACAAATTAAATTAAAATCCTAACGTTTTTAAACTTCTTCAAAATTGGCCAAGTTCGAGTCGCAAGCAGGTTAATGATGAAAAGGGAGAAAAGAGGGTATTGTAATTGAATAATTTGTTACGACTTGAGAATCTTGAAATCTTAATTAAGTGAATCACGTGGCTGAATCAACTAATTCAAATTGAAATTTTTGACAAGTTAACTCAATGCCCCTACCTCTTCCTTCCTTATTTTCTCTTCTGTCTCTCTCTCACATGCGATTGAAAAATCTATTACGGAAATCAAGATATTAGAAAATAATATTGTCTTCATCTTGATTTTAAATCATTAATCAGTGCAAAATTCTGTATATGTACATAAAACATAAATATACTTTAACTGTAATAGGTTTTGTAACTATACTAGCTTTTGCTTGCGACTTCATTCGCGTAGTCTTTTATTTACTAAATTAAATAATAAAGAAACCTTCTCGAGTGCATACGCGAAACAACTCAAAGTTTCATCACAATCGGATGAATGGTTTAGGAACGCATAGGGGACAAACATACTAAGAAACATTCATTTATGTATATAGAAGATGAAGCACAATTATTAATATTCGGTCGGTAAAGTGATGTCACAGAATAATTCAATTTACAGTGGGTCGAGGTGTGCCCTTTGAAATATTAATGCATCACCTCTGATCGCCTGAGCCACTATTCAATAAGGAATTGTGCGAAGAGAGGAACTTAATTATACAAAAATTCACAATTATGTTTTCAGCGCGTAATTATATATAATGTATAATTATTATATAATGTATAATGGTTAGTTTTTTGCTTCCCCATACAGTACAAAAATAAAA
This sequence comes from Zeuzera pyrina, assembly GCA_907165235.1. NCBI lineage: Eukaryota > Metazoa > Arthropoda > Insecta > Lepidoptera > Cossidae > Zeuzera > Zeuzera pyrina. The sequence goes on along the minus strand of OU015625.1, from coordinate 15,518,583 downwards.
GAAAATCCTGTTAAGCATAGCGAGAAATTGTGATGGCCTATACGTCTCACAGTCTCAGTATAACCGCGCTAATCTCAAAAATCCCTGTACAGTTTTGGGTTCAATTTTCACTATTATTATCTGCATTTCTCAAAGAAGTTTCTGTATATTATAAGACTTTCGCTGTTTCTATAAATTTAAGACTGCGCATGGGTTCCTTATACAGTGTAGATACCCACTAATAAGGTATATTTGGAAATAAACCCTAAAAATTTAAAAAGTGTCAAAGTTAAATTAAAAGAAAATGAAATTGCATTTTAAGAATCCAAAACTTTGTGTGCAAGATATCCAATAATTACTTAAATATGTCCTTTTCGGATTTTCAAATATTAATCCTTAAAGGGGTAAAAAATTATGTCAAAGATGATGCTAAAATAATTAAAAAGGCGTTTAATAACCAAAAATTTTGGGTAAAGATACAATCAAAACAAAAAATTATACACGTATTTATTTGAATATTTGAGTAGTAAAAATAGGTCTCAAACTTGGTTGGGCCTAGAAATTTGAAGTTTTGCACACGTATATATAGATACTGTAGGCTAAGAAGGAATTTTTGGAAATTCAATCTCTGAAGAAGTTAAAAAGGAGTGTAAAAATAAAAATTAAAAAAAAATAAAAACCGGCCAAGTGCGTATTAAACCACGTGCAGTGAAGGGTTGCGTAGTAGGATGCAAATTATTTATTTAATCAACAGCAAAAATTAGTTTCTATTTCATAGGGTTTTTTTAAAAACATTGTGAAAAACAAAATTATTTTTGCGGTTGCTGAGTGTTTAACTAAATCTCCCAAAAACTGCCCAACGTATCTCAATCAAATCAGTATCAGTTTAAAGTGCTTACGTTCTACAGTTTTGAATTTTTTTTTTTAATTTTTCAATTCATAGTTGAAAAGTTAGAAGAGAGATGCACGTTTTTATGACTTTAGAATCGCATATATCAACACTATTGACTGCAATTAAAAAATCATTTTGAAACTTCTCTGTAATTTTTGAAGACTTATCTGGGTAGAAGATACTCTACACTCCGATATGCGCATTGGATTTTTTTTTACTACCTTCAGTTATGGCGTTATGTGCTATCTCTAAATTTCACTACGACGTTGTACAGCGGTTCACAGAAAATGCATACTTTATATAAAGTGTCAATAGTCTCCAAGTAAAATGACTGTGACAGACGGACAGACTGACGGACAGATGGACAGACGGACAGGACAAAATTATAAAGGTTCCTTTTTTGTTATTGTCTACGGAACACTAAAAATGCATTTAATAAGAACCGAAAGCTTTGTGTTTAGAAACTGAAATAAATGCTCAAATATAAACACTTATTTTTCGGATTTTAAAAGATCGGCACTGAAGGAGTGAAAGGTTGTATCGCGGTAGGTATAGAAAAATTAAAAAATGCATTTTGGAATGTACAGAATTCACCAAATAAATAACGAATCATTAGTACTATGTAGTACCACGTTCTACCACACAATTAATACATCAATAATTCGTAATAATTCCCTTATGGGGTAAAAACTGCTGTCAAATTAAGTATTGAATAAATATGAAACACGATTTGTTTACAGAGTTCATTAGATAAATTCCGAAACATTGGTTTAGCTGATTTTGAAAAATTAACCCCTAAAGGAATAAAAAGTGGTGCCGAAGTAAGTATGGAAAAAAACAGAAAATGTGTGTTGTGTATAGAATCCATAAAATAAATAATGAAACGCATATAAAAATTAATTCCTAAATGGAGAAAAAGAGCTACCAAAATAGGTATCGACTATATAAACTAAAACTGCGTCCTGTGTAAAAGATTCATTAAATAAATAACAAAACACGGATTTAGCTGATTTTGAGAAATCAATCCCTAAAGGAGTAAAAAGAGATGCCAAACTTGGTATGGAAATAACAAAAATTCATGTTGTGTTTAGAATTCATCAAAAAAATTAAAAATGCGTTTAATAATATAAAACTTTGTTTACACGTTTACATGTCTATGGAAAGTCAGGGTGGCCCGCTAGTGAAATGTACAATGTATCGCTATGAAAATTATGTACCAGAATTAAGTTGAACCACGGAATAGTAAATAATACACATGTATTGAAGTTTAGGTGGATACGGTTTTGTTTATAATTGTATTATGATGTACTAATATGCTATTACGACGTTATCCTATAATAATTTACTGGGTAAAGGGGAACGTATGAAGGCAACTGATGTCGAATCTCTGCGAAACCCGTCGGGATTAGCGTCAAACGAAGAAAAAGAGACGCGGGAAATAAGCCGTAATCCATGAGACGTGACCTAAATTCCTCCTTAAACATCGACGATTTGATATCCTCGCGAAAACAATTTGATTTAAATTTCTCTTCTTTTCAAACTGTGGCTTTTGCCGATATTAGGTTTTATGTTATTCCTGATTGTGTTGTAACTTTTAACTGGCATGTGTTTGGTAAATATTCTTAACTTTTTCGTCTGAAGTAGGAATTGTTCTTTTGTATGTAGAAAGTAGGAAGGTCATTTATATGTAGTACGCATAAATATCTTTTATATTCTGTAGTAAAGTATGTAGGGTCGTTACGCCGGTTTCGCGGCCGGCTTTTCGACCAATTGACTGCCTCTTTTATTTCAAATTGAAATAATAGTGGTTGTGGTTCGATTTACACTGACAAACTTATACGTGGACAAATGTTAAATCTTCTAACCCTATTTACAGTAAAATATTGAAAATAGAAAGAATAGACAATAATAACTATTCTAAGTTTAGTTTAGAGCCCGTATAAGTGCACAGGAATTGTATCTGAAAGTGCATAAAAATTAGTGATGAGATCAAAATTGCACGACAAGTTTCAAGGTGTATTGTGACTTTAACTTACTCAAAAGTAAGATTGTAACTTTCTTAAACACCTAAAAAACATTGACAAACTTAATTTTTCATTAATTATTCGATGCATAAGTAAAAATCGTGGTGGTCGGATACCGAAGTAATATCTCTCTGGTAGTTCTGATTTTCGGCCAGGTGGTCGAATTACTAGCTTAAACAGTGGAAAGTTATTTTTGCTTCTATATTATTAAAGCTTAGAGTAATTTATTTTGAAGAGTTTTGAATTCATTTAAATCAATTGAATTAACAAGTCAGTTTTGACTAAGATAATAATACATATTTTACGTATAATATACGATTCGAGTATCGGTAACCGAAAACCAAATGTGTTCCGCATTTAACTGAGTATTCGGCCCATCTATCATTTTATATAAAAAACTGAATCGGCCGAATACTAAAGTGTAATTTATTTTATGTCTTAGTTACCGGCCGTTATTATTGTGAATTTTTCTATTTCCGTTTAAAGTCAATAAAATTTATATTTTTCCCACCATTATTATCCTACACAAGTCCTCACGGCTAGGACACAGGGCTCCCTTCACTTGAACAAGCTCGAATCAGATTGTCCACTGCACTTGCTCGATGAATATCATATGTTCTTTTTTCGTAATACAGATTTTCTCATGATGTTTTCCTTCATTAGAGAAGCAGAATTGGAAAAAAAACTACTCCAGGTCTGTGATAATAGCTAATACATATAAATGCAAAAGTTCGTTTGTTTGTCCTTTTATCACGTCACAACTGTCACAAGTCATAACAGAACAACGGATCGCTGTGATATTTTGTACCGAGACATTTAAAATAAACAGTTAAAATGCTAAGAGCAACATGGGCTACTTCTTCTACTTCTTACTTCTAGGACCACGCAATACACATTATATTGACAAAACCAAAAAATATTATTACAAGTATCCAAATCAGAGTTCTCAGAAAGTATTTACGCCATTCAAGCCAGTAAAAGCTAATAAATCACTAATAGATGATCAAGCGCTTTCAAGACTGTCTTTCAGATAGCTATTTGCTGGAAGTCTGTGCCATAGTTTCAACAGATGACATCCTAAATATATTAATCGAAACTAGTACGCCAACTTCAGAACATAATTATCTCTTTCGTAAACATTTATTTGTCCCAACGCCTCTTGAAAAAGTAGATACAAGTGTTTTTTTTTAATTTACTTGAATTGGTTCTCGTCTTCTTCCAAGATTCTAGCTGGAAAGATTCCAGCTGCCATTTCATCTTCAATTTAGAGGTAATTCTACGAAGATAAAGAAAATATCAAATTAGAAAATAAAGGCGCATCTAAAAAAAACAATTGGAAAGAAATGAGAATCACAAACGGAAATTATCGAAAATCAGAAAAAGAAGACGAACGAAAATGTTAAGAGGAAAGTTCAAGTTTCCAGTGAAAACTCTTATGTTGAACACGATGACGGTGTTATGACATGGCTAAGGAGATCAGGTAACATTTTAAAAAAGCTGATGATTTTTAAAAATTTAAAGAATAATCGAGATATTGAAAACCATACCTTGAAAAATCATAGACAAGGAAATTAAGTTAAAGATCAAATTTAGTAATGACAACAGAGGAAAGATAATCGATGGTGTTCGTGTTGCTAATAAAATTGAAGAAGATTTACTTAAACATATGAGAATAAAACTGAATTTTGTTATAAATATACCTACAGTAAAACCGATATCATTTCACATAAAACAATAAATGTCGTCTCACTCTAAGCATGATTTTATTTATAAAACTCAGTCAACTTAGGCTGAGAAGTGGTATGGTCGAAAACGAATTTAAATCTGATCAAAAACTAAATGTTCTGGTCGAAAACTAGCGAAATAGCTTAGTTTTTGGTTTTAATTTTTTATGAAAATAGCGTGTAAACAGATTTACTTCCTTCTTAATTAAGAATCATCTGGACTATACTTTCAACCATATGACATATTTTGAATATATTTTGAATATGCAAAACTATATTTTTTGATTGCTCAGATAGCAACTCCACTAATCGGTCGATATCCAGCGCAATGACCCTAGTATACTTATGTTATTTCTATAACGTACCTAGTGCCTACTGCACAGCAATTCATGCGCCCTCGCGCGTCGTAACGAGTACATAACTCTCACAGCTTTTACATGTAAGTATATATTCCATAAGTAATATTATATAATTGATTGATATTTATTTGCTTATCTAATTGTAAGTAGTGTTATGATACAATTTAATCATAATTTATATATTAAAATATTTTTATATTACTACCGGTTATTCCGTACTATTTTAGAGCAAAAACGGTGGATATAAAATAATATTACCCAGTAATGCCAAATTAATCAGTATAAAAAAGTACCTAACTCATATTTAAATTTTTGAGTAGCATTTAACGGATTACTTCAAGAAATATCAGAACTTTTAACGACATTTGAATATTTCTTAACTATTGCTTGTACAGATGTACAGAACATATATTTTTCCATAAAATACAAATTCTTAAAAGAGAAATTCCTTTTTTTGTAAACAAAAACGCGGGGATGAGTTGAGAGATGTAATCGAGCTAATGTTAAAGAGCAACCGTTTACATTAACCGCTTTTGTGAAACAAATGAAAACTGCGCTCTGGGGTGGCGTTTCTAGGCAAAATGATTCTTTCTTTTAAGCAGCAGCAAAAATTCTACCTTATTTACTTCTTAAGAGAATATAAGCATTCGCATTCTAAGTTATTTCATTTTCATTGTAAACATTAAATGTGCCATAAATTAAATAGTGTAAAAATTAAATATTGCAATTAAGTGTAGTAAGTTCTTAAAAAACTATTTAGATAGTCTTTATTTTAACTCCCTCGGAATACTCAAATGCTAATTTTATGTTTTTAGAGCAGTGACCCGAGAACTAAAGGGTACTTCAGGGTACACATCGTTATCAAAATCTAAAAAACGATATCGATGGTACGTACGAACGCGTGGGCACAGCAGTTACTTTGAAATAACGTTCAACACATTAACTATACATAATATCATATATACATGTATGTGTACTGCATATGTCTTTCAAGACGAAAACCTTAGGTTCGATTCTTGGTTGGAACATTTTTTAATAATCATTGTGATACGTGAAGCGAAAACTGCATCTCTTTTAAAAATATTTCGGGCACGGAGGAGTGTATTTGGCATAGTCAGTTTATATTGAGAAGAAGTGCAGAAAGTTTAAAATTTTTATGTAATGTGTGTCACAAATACAATTAATTAAATTAAATAAAACACCATTGTTTAGTTTACGTTCATACTGCCAATTAAATACTTCAGTCACACACCAATACTAAATTACCAACGCTAAATTGTGTGACCCTAAACGAAGCACTAGGCTTGTGATATGGGTACCACCGTACCACACAACAAAATGGCGGAGGTCTTAGTAACACCTAATCTCCAAGCCAACTTAGAAAAGTTCGTTTCCTGAATTGAGCCGACTGGGAACAAAAAGGCCCGGCTTCGAATACAGACCCTAACACTGCATCAGCAGATCAATTTGTTTGGGAAACAAACTTTTCTAAGTTGTCTTGTAATTTCGACGTTACCATATTTAACTATATGTAATTTAACCTTTTTAAATTTGGTGGTTACCGAATGTTCCCCCACTTTGTTGTGTGGTATCGAAAAACAAATTTAGTGCTTGGTTTAGGTCTGGGATCCCACAATTGTTGTAATTGTATTAATTTGTTGTATTAAAAACAAGAGACGACAGCGTTAATTTTGAATATTATTAAGGATTATCGGTGTTCAATAGATTAATGATCTTAAGCGGTGTCTGGAAATTTATTAGCTCCGCCCAACAAGTAGCAAAACCGCCTACATATTAGGAAAGGGTCTAGAAAGATACACAAATATGTATGCGCTTATGCTGATTTAATTCGTCCACACCCCTGTGCGACGTTTAAATAACCTTAACTGTGGATTAAAGGGTTTTGGTTTGCGTATAATCCGGTCTTATTCCTTCGTAAATGGATATTGAAGAAATTTGATGGGCCCGTTCTATCGGAAACTCTTTTTCAGAAGTGCTCTATTTTGCCTCTTGGTATGACGTCGATTTAAGGTGAATGAACGAGTTGAATCCCCGAACATGGAATAGGCGGTGCTAAGGAGGTGATGAGTTTATACGGGTCCATATATTCAATGACGCACCTTGTGCACAGATCAGCGAATTTTAGACTTGATTTTTCTTCATATTTGTTTTCTTTTTAAATATAATATGAAACTTTTACAAACGTAAAAAATAATATAAGCAGAAAATTAAAACATAAAAAAATATAAAAATTCTCTCGCGATTGACTTATAAATTTAAGCCTTTTGATTTTAATTTCATGTTAAGCTTATAAACACTTTATTTTTATTCTTTTACGACTTTACAACCCTTTCACACTCACGCCCACCCGAACTGACATTGGTGACTATTTTTCTTGATTTTATTAAATTCTACTTTATCGAATATGATTCCGATTAGCCTTACATCATAGAGCCCATTACGCATGTTGGTCCATTGCTCCCTCGAACTAAACGAGGGTCTTGTCTATCTCCACTATGTTGAACACGTATTTGAAATTGTAACCGGTTAATTGTTTAAAGAGAATATACCTATTAATTATTCTTCAAATTGTAATCGGTTTATTGTTTAAAAGAGATATAATAATTAGTCTTACAAAGTTTACATTTTATAAATAAATTTAATAGCGGTAGGTAGTAATGTTACTTTAACATTTGTACAAGTCTAAACCTTTCGCATAGAAAATTATTAACATTTACTAAGTCGAGCTCGTGCGAGAGCTAGACCCGACAATATATATTCGATGATCCGGGGGTGGCTTGGCCATAATTTTATCGAAGTGAGCTCATACCGACTAGGATTGTTATGTAGATCCGATGTCATAGACTTGAAACTACGCAATAAATACGTCAAAGCATAGTCTAGAATAGTCTAATAACGTACTAATAAAGTGAATAACGGATGAAACTTCATTAAACATGCAACTACGGACTACTTTCTTGTATGCAGAGAGGACATCACTCTATGGAATATTCTCGTGTTTCTGACTGCAGTAACTCGGTAATTGCTTTGGTGATGATATATCATCATATTAAACCTGTCTAAATCGCACGTTATGATATCTGCAGGAAAAGCAATACCTTCTCTACCTGCTATAAAATGTCCAATATTCATGACAGTTGCAAATTTCTCGGATTTACAATAGATTCGACATTGAATTGGAAGATACATATTGACTCTTTATCTGATAAGCTCAGTAGTGCATGTTATGCTTTGCGAAAAATAAAGCCCCTTGTATCAAGTGCAATACTAAGGCAGACTTACTTTGCACACTCATTCTATTCTATCTTACGGTACCATCCTCTGGTGTGATTCAACTGACTCAGATCGTGTTTTCATCATGCAGAAGCGTGCTGTCCGTATTCTTGCCGGTGTTAGAACCAGAAATACATGTCGAGGTTTATTCAAGCAAGCTAATATAATGACTTTATATTCAATTTACTTGTATCAGATTATTATGTACGTTCGGTATAACTTGTCCAAATTAATTCTTCGAACTGGTGGCGGGCACGCGCTCAGAAATGTAGGACGATTAGAAAATGTTCCACGGAGGACAAAGTTGGCAGCAAAAAATCCCCGCGTGATAGGACCTACTTATTATGAGCGTCTACCAGCTGACTTAAAAGATGAAAAAATTGACGAAACGTTTAGTTGCCGACTGAAAGACCTTTTATTGGATAAGGAATATTATTCGACAAATGAATATTTAAATTTTTGACATTTGTAAAATACGTATTTGTATATCTACAATTGATTTTTTTTTTTTTACATTTATTTTACATTTGAATTTAAATTTATTTTATTTTTAATATTATGTTACAATTGTTTTTGACGATTATGTTATGCTTTGACATTTTATAACATTTGTAAAACTGACATCGATAATATGAAATAAATATATCTAATCTAATCTAATCTATCATTTTTTGGTAACCCAGTAGAAACTTAAATATTAATATATAGCCTCCGGGCTGTGACTGGGTTAGGAGGGGCTTTTTTCTATTAAAGCTCCTGTTTTATCGTCCACAGCGTGTTATAGAGGTGCTGCTCTGGGATCTCCTACGGAACGCACTGGATCTCCTCTAGCGCTGTGCCGAAGTATTTTATGGGTGGGCAAAGATGACCTCTCACCTCCCCCAGCATCCTCGAAGTGCTACAGCAGCGCAGAGGATACACGTTGTCGTCCTCCTCGGAGTAGCATGGATGGATGACCGCAGCCCCCACTCCAATCGGTCGCGACTCCGAAGGCTTCTTTAGTCGCGTCTCACTACAGGCGGGGAACACTGTACCCTACAGAGCTACAGGGCTGATCACGGAGAACGATGGTCCAGGGCGAATATTGCTACCGCCCCGGCATCGTCGTATCTGAGCCATGAAATATTTTATAATGGTTTTGTTTATATTTGTAAAGTACCTAGAAAAGATTTGACTTTGAATAGACTATAATATTAACAACAGATAAACGTAGGTTTGTTGTATCATTTGTAAATCAGTTTGTTATTGTGGCAGAGAGGAAGAGGCTACTAGAATTTCATTTAACGATCCCAGCTCGACAATATTCCCGTGGAATTTAATGGTCCGCAAAGCGGTCTCGATTAAAACTGCCGTCTATATGGAAGGACAGTCGTTTCAGTACCTAGAGTCAACTTATAATGAGTTTATGAGTGCCCCTGGGTGATGACGGTGTATATACATATTACACATGTGCACATCCTAAACGTTTAATTGTTGTTTTTACAAAAGCGACTGATTAGAATAAATTAATTGGTTCATTATTGTAAAAACATTTAAAGTTTTTTGTATGTGTTGCATTTCAAAGTACAAAAAGTAAGTTGCATTAATGGAAGAAGTGTGTATTTTTCTCTTGGCACAACGTAATCGAATGTCATACGCGGTCGCAACCCGACAGAACTATTCACGGACTGCCAGCTGCCGCACTCACGCCCTGATTTATGTCCCGTTCCGTCCAACTTTCTGCACCTTGTTTCTGCAACATTTGTACATGACATCTTGAAATTATGTCTACCAGCACAGACCGAAGGAATAGAAACTTGAACGCGGTTAAGTAATAAACTTATAAGTTAATTCTTAATTGCAACAACAACGTGAGAATTAATGATTTGAAAACAATAATAATCAAACAAAGGTTTTTTACCAACTTGATTTTTAAGGTAGTTAAGTTATACATATACATTTATGTATTACGGATACATGCATGCATAACAAACTTCACGCTATTGTCCAATTGGGGTAGACAGAGCATTTTTGACGCTAACTTCAACAATACGTATTTAGGTTTAAAATAGTAAAGCAGAACAAAGAAATATTCGAGTTTTAACTAATATTTACATAGATACATACAAATCTTCTCGCTGTATCCCCGAACGGGGTAGTCAGATAGGACGGAGCGCTAAGCTTCGCGGTCCTTACATACTTCTTTCGCTTCCTCAAATCTCATCATTCTCCTCACACATTTTAGCCTAGATATGCGACTGTTTTTCACATTTCTGTCAACTAACACTCTAGCTATTTGATCTTCGTATCAATATTTAGTAACGTTTATATGACTGTTTTTTATAGTTGAACTTTTGTGATAGCAGTTCTTTGTTTTATATTAATAAAACGTTATCGTAGTAATAGTAGAAATAAACTATTAGGTAATTTGATACTGTTGGTACGAATTTGAAGGTGCTCTATTTTTGAATTGTACAACTGTTTGCATAAAATGTAATGGGAGATTGCGGCTGGGCGCGGGGTATACAACGATTCGCATTGTGCCATCTGCTCACATTTAGATCCCTTATAAAATGTTACTGCGCATTATCACACGTGGATATGGCTCCAGCCTCGCGGTTATTTCGAAACGTTACCTTTTTATGACACTAATGGAAAATACTGTTTAGCTTCACGGTCATATGTTTTTTTAACACATCTCGACTCAGTCACTTTGTATTTCAAATATCTCCGAATATTTAATTCATGTTTTTTTTTGATAGTGCTCTCGTTATATCATATCTACCTCTCTATAGCTGTACGATCGATTTTTATTCGCTCGATTGTATTACAAAATCGAGTGTTTCCAATTTTAGAACGGAACACTAAAAATTGTAATCCAGGTATTATGTCGAAGATTAGTATTTAGAATAGGAATCGATATTTTTTTCAATTGCGCCATTATAATTCAAAATATACTGAAGAGCTTGCCATGAGTTCTTGACTGTTAGGTAACTTGGGATCCATAGTTCTGTATAGGTTAATTGTTATCCCGATCAGACTCTCGTGGGTTTCCTTATATTAAGTATCGAATTTCGAACTAAGTTATAACTCGAAAATTACTGAGTGGATTATTATGGATCATTAGAAATCTTAAAGTACAGGTTGCTATAGAAACCTTTTTATTTCTATCGATCTACAAGCATCGTATACATAAAAATTTAAGTTTCTAAACTTTTCTATTAGTTATTAGTTATTCGATAAAGAAGACGAACTCACTAAAAATAGGTCAGTAATACGGTGTTGAAAAACACGGTTAAAAATTCTAGGCATATTTATATTGGTCAGAAACTTAAAGAAAATGACGCAGGAGAAGAAGAAACCTGAACACAGGTATCCGTCGTAGCATCTGTAGCTGAAGGGTCGCGTCGTCATTGGCGACTTTAAATATTAAAAAATATTCATTTTATGGTTTTAGTGCAGTGGTAGGTCTTCCACACTGGGGTTCTGGGTTCGATTGTCGGTCAGTTCAAATCTAGAAAATAAACCTTTGTAAATTGACTTGAAGTCTGGAAGATTTTATTGGGAGTTCCACCAGTTTGTTTAGTGGTATCCATAGTACAAGTCTAGTGTTTAGTTTTGTTTTACACAATAGGTGTAATGGTCTGGAGTATTATTATTATTACTATACTAGAACAATATGCTATTAACCACATGAACCTCTGTTCATTACGCGTCACACGTTCAGTTTGGAGTCAGGCCATTCCGTATATTTTTAAGACTATATTGTACCATTAAGATTATCTTTCTGTCAGTCAACCTTGCAGTCAACGCATAACACGAATCTAGGACCAAGAATACGAACAATGTGACGTTAATCTGATTTGACTCATGGAGCGAATTAAAGCTAAATTGAATAAGTAACCTCCGCCATACAGATGTCTTAATTTACATTATACTTGATATATTAGCGTCGCAGGCGACTAGGTTGGATGTCAGTTTAACCACGGTCCAATTTGGGTGCAACTCGGTCCAACCAAGGTCCAACCATCATGCGGTTATCATTCATTGCATGACGCCTTGCATGAGCGTGTAACGGTCGTTGGAACAGCTTGTAATTAATAGCTAAGCACCTTTTGTTTAGCGAAAAAAATGTTTAATTAAAGTGTTTAGAAAAATATGCCACACAAATTACGGAATCAAGAAATAAACCAATAGTACATATCTGGCGATCCTTGATTGCCGACCTTCTGGTGAACTTTTTATGAAAATAAGCGATGCGAAGCGAATATAATTAGCAAAGGGCACCTCCAACCATATGTAAAGCGATGACAGCGAAACAATAATTCATAATTCGATTTTACATTTTTAATAGTTTTTATTTTCGTTGCGGCCATTACGCGAAAAGGTTGATAATGCGTATGATTTTGAGTCCAGCCATCAGGACCGGCTCACAATTCACGCACAAGAACGCGCTAGTGGAAGTTTTGCCTCATTTCACAATTTGTATGACAAAGTAAAAAAACAAAAAGAAAGGAGTCCAACCAACCACCATACAAAGTTTTGTAATTTTTAGCAAAGCACACTTTTCTGACACGTTACTACATAATATCTTTCTGAAATAACTACCAATTGTTCACATGTTTTCTATGATAATAATAGAGGCGACGCACCAAAATGGTCCAAAATATTTTAATTAAACTTTAATCATTATGTATAATATATAAGTATATAAATACCTATGTTAGTAATATTTTATGATATATCTACTAAATTCATTGTTACGGGGAGGAGAAGGAATTTTTTAACAACTGAATTCAAACATTTTTTGTAATTTTGTTTGTTAGACACTTGATTTCGAAATGGCTGAATTGATGTTGAAGCGAATCGATATTGGCTCAGAATTTATCAAAATCAACATTACCATTTTACAAAAGGTTGATAAATTGTGCAGGAAGCAGAAGTAAATCAGTGGCATATTGGAGACTTATACTAAGTCAAACAATGTTATTGGCGATTTTTACCTCTAGTAAAATTTGGTTTATAAACATTAACGCGTATGCAAAACTAGTTACGCGCTATTCCGCTATTGCACTTATGTAGGTACCGATTTTATATCGATTTTAGATACTGATTTTTTTCTTTAAGAGCTTGGTCAGATTCCAACAATGTATTTATACATCAATATTTGTCAAAGTATGTATATATATTATATATACCATATAATTGAATGACAAATATTAAGTAAACATTTCCTAGATAACTAAGTCCCTTTTAATACTACTAATTGTTATTAAAATGATGTAGAAAAGTAATAGATATGATGTTTCAATTGAATAAGAAAGCAGAGGATTAACAAAATTTCTTGATGATTAAAACATTTGAAGATAACATTACGTACGTACTCTGAGTGCAAGCCTTTATGTATTCATTTATTGGCAACTTGAACTCTATCATGATGCGGAATTGTTCCACCGACCAACCGTTTAAAAAATCTATTGCCTATGCGAAGACATAAAAGGTTTGTTGAAACAATATACATGACTTTTAAAGATGGCGACGACGACAAGGTTTTTAGGAATAATTATTTCAATTTGTTCGAATGCTAATCTCTGCTTATTCATAACGTCAATCATAATAATTATTGTTATGCACTAAATGCAAAAGTTTGGCATAAGTAGGAACGTATTAATAAAGTTTGGACTAAAGACGAAATTATACTTATAATTAATTTTAAGTGTAATGTATGATGATTTTTATAAAATTAAAAGAACATATTACATGAGTTTTAATACTACTAAAGAAATGTGCAAGGAACCGAATGTGTGTTTTCTATATATTACTTACACATATTGAAAAGGGGTTGTGCAAATGACCATATAAATCATACTGAGTGACGTTAAATTGACATATCGAGGCCATAAATCAAACGGGAATACCATAAGAGAACAAGTTTTGACAAGGCACTTAAGCTCGATCGAGGACAAAGTAGATTTTGCTAAATTTACTTGTACAGTAAGTACGCGTTAGAAAAAAAAAACTGGCCAAGTGCGAGTCGGGCTCTCGCACCGAAGGTCCCGTACCTCCACACAATGTATTTGTGTTATGTATTTACCTAAAAATTCAAAAATGAACTTTGATGTTGAAAGACACGTTCAAATGTAAGTTTGTAACGCCAAAAAAGTGTGACATAACAAATTACAAAATCGCAATTTTTTAACTATCTTTTATTGTGTTGTGAGACCTGGTTATTCTTGCAAAATTTAATGATTTCAACGGGAAGTAAGCTTTTGTTTAAATACATAAATGGCCGTATATTTTGATCGCGTTAACTTAGAAGCTTGAATTTTTACACATCACCATAGACCTAGGGGGTCAACTGAGGAAGCGTGCTCATCGCGACCCCTGCCAGCTCTTTTCAGGGCTGCAATTCCTCTCCTGTGCATACCATGCGGGACAAAGGCAATGATAATGTTAGGGCGTCCCCCGAAAGCGACGTACACCGGTCTGACCCCGCTGGTGTGTGCAGAGTGCAGTTCGGCGTTGGGGACCGCCACCCAACACGCTGTGCACCTAGCGGCGGGAAGTGGAGGGAGGAGTGCAGAGTAACTGCGTGGAATGTGAGAGGTGGGATTGAGGAGAAGATGAATGAAGTGATTGATATTATGGAAGAGTAAAGATTGGATGTGCTATGTTTGAGTGAAACCAAGCGAGGCGGCAGTGAACTTGCCGACTTGCCCGGAGGGGGCATCGCTTTGTGGTCAGGGGTCCCACATGGAGATAGGGGATGCCAAGGGGTAGGTGTTTTACTGTCCTCTCGTATGGTTAATTATATGACTGAGTATGAATGAGTAAATCCCAGACTGCTCTGGGTACGCCTCAAGATTGGGTTGACAAGAATTTTTATTTTGGCAGTATATGCCCCAGTGTCCTCTGTCGGTTTGGCTGAACTAGAGCAGATCTGGGAGAATGTTAGAGAAGTTCTAGCGACGGTTGAAAAAAACGAAAGAATTGTTGTGTGTGGAGACATGAATGGACGGGTCGGGACAGCTCGAACAGGATTTGAGTCATTCCTAGGCAAATATGGAGATAAGAGAGTGAATGAGCTGGTAAGATTGTGTTAGGACTGTGTATGGAAAAGTATCTTTTTGTAGCTAATACTATATTTGGGCACAAAAGGATCCATCAGTACACGTGGGAAAGAAAGGGTGCGAGAAGTATGATTGATTTATTCCTGGTGGATAGTAGACTTAAGAAGCAGGTTATGGACACAAAAGCGTATAGAGGAGTCGATCTCGGGACGGATCACTTTCTGGTGATAACCAGAATAAGGGGTCTGTTCGCAGCATGGCGACATCGCGTAGTGTCCAAACCTGCAGCGGTTAGCCGCATTAAAAGCTGGAAACTGCAGGATGCGACCACCAGGAATGAATATGAAAGGGTATTATCCCTGTCTGGGATGCCTTCTGTGCACTGTGCAACCTTTGTTGGCAGGAAGGGGAGATTCCAGAGGACTGGCGCACGGCAGTCAAAGTACCTCTATATAAAGGGAAAGGTTCCTATCTAGACTGTGCTTGCTATAGGGCCATCAGCTTGATCATCTTAGCGAGTAAAGTCTATACTAAAGTATTTACTGAACGTATGAAAGGCGTTTCAGAAAGATATTTGTGGGAGGCGCCAGGTGGATTCAGGAACGGTAGGGGTTGTATGGATCAGATTTTCTCGCTTCGCGTTTTCGTGGGAAGGTTTCTGGCTATAGGTCGGAAAGTTTTCTGCGCTTTCGGGATCTAGAGAAAGCATTCGATAGAGTAGTGCGGAAGAAATTGTGGTCTTCTGCCTGAATATGGCGTGGAGGGCTGCTTACTATAGGCTGTGAGGTCATTATATCGAGACCACAGAGCCTGTGTAAGAATAGACGGTGACATGTCGCCCTGGTTTGAAGTCTGTTCTGGTGTCAGACAGGGCTGCGTGATGTCTGCCTGGCTGTTCGTGCTGTATTTGGACAGTCGCCTCCAGAGATTGATAGGTAATATGAGTGGTATGGGATGTGGTGACACAGTGGTAAACTGCCTATTGTACGCTGACGATGCTGTGCTAATAGCACCATCAGAAGCAGAGTTGCAGACACTAGTCACGTGCATGAAAGAAGATTGTGAAGTAAAAGGATTGAAAATGAACTGATGAAATGTGAACAAAACTAAGGTTCTGGTGTTTGAAAGAGAAGCGGTACAAACGAAATGTGTGATTTGTGTAAATGGAAAGTGTCTAGAACAAGTGAATGAAATTGTGTATCTGAGGAGTGTGTTTTCGAGGGATGAAAGATGTGAGTTGGATGTGGAGAGACGGGTAGCAGCTGGCAATAAAGTGAACGGTGCTCTGTTCCCATTAGTGGGTAGTGTGAATGTATCTAACACTGCTAAAAATGGCCATCCACAATGCGGTGTTGGTGCCAACTTTGTTGTACGGTAGTGAGGCCTGGATATGCCCGAAATCGAGTAAAACTATGATAAATGCTGTGGAGATGCGGTCTCTCAGAAATATGTGCGATGTCACACTTGCGGACAGGATAAACAATGATGAGATACGCAGTATGACAGGGTTGCACAACATTGTTATTGTAAAAATGAAGAAAGGAATGCTTAGATGGTTCGGGCACATGGAAAGAATGAGTGATGAAAGACTGACGAAGAAAATATACAGAGCGAAAGTGAGTGGTAAAAGAAGCCAAGAAAGACCAAGGCTGACTTGACTGAAGATCAAATAGCCAGAGTGTTAGCAGACGGAAATGTCAAAAGCACTCGCATACCTAGGCGAAAATGTGTGAGGAGAATGATAAGATTTGAGGAAGCGAAAGAGGTGTGTAAAAACCGCGAGTCTTGGCGCTCCGTCTTCTCTGACTACCCCGTTGGGGATACAGTGTGAAGATATGTTATGTTATGTTACCATAGATCTCTGTGTTTGATATTTTCAACTTGATACCTTTACCCGTTAGAGAAATAAAAGGTCTTGACTTGTCAGACAGACGGACACGCGGACGAACAACGAAGTGATTCTATGAGGGCTCCGCTTTTCCGTTCCGGTAAGGAACCCTAAAAATAAACATACTAGACAAAAAACAAATGCCGATTGATATGATATATATCAGTTAAGTAATATAGGCCGAGGTCTCCGCCCCAGGACGGAGGGACGCTCAGGCTTTGTCGACGTTTTGGACGGAGCTCGTTCCACTGCTCCCCCCCTACGCGTCCGGATCGCTGCAACGGCCACAGGATTATGTAGCGAGAGGAGGGTTTTTTTAGTCGGTTCGAGTCCGACATTACCCGACCGACCCTCACGTACTCTTCTGAGGCGTAGGAAGCGGGTGTCCACGGGGATTTTTCCTTTCTCAGAAACAAAAAAGATATACTATACGTACATTTGCTAAGAAATAAATATGTATGTATGACTATTTTTTATCTGTAAACTCAGAAACTTATTGTTATAAGTAGCGTCAAATTACAATTTTATTGTTCCCTGACCCTCTGTCCTCCACTTTAAAGAAATGTGTGAATATGATATATGGTATATTTGTAAAGAAGAAATATTTATATTTATTACTGTCCAAAATGAAAGAGTAGAGTAAAAGTACGCCTCATAAGACATTCCAGAGCATGTGGGAGTGCACGTGTATCAATAATTTTGTGCCTAGCTTCTGTGTAATGGTATGAATGAAATTATTTTAACAAGTTCGTTGTTCATTGGAGCCCTTATGATGATTCGCGTTTCCGGTGGATACGTGGGCTGTAAACTGTAGGGCGTAGGGTGCAGTGGATATCTTTATGTAGAGCCTACAGCTGTGTGTGCCCTTCTGATATGTAAGTGTACAGCGCTGGCAAGCCAACCTGCAAAAAGTGTCGGTGACAACTATTTGTCGTGTCGGATTAGATATGAATAACACCATATAATCCGTTTAGTCACAAAGCTAGGCGATTTTTTTACCGACATCCGACGTAGTGAACTGACTTTCATAAATATCTACTCACATAATATTTTTAAGAAAAAATAATTCGAATGTTATTATAGAACATAAAAATAAGATACACAGTACATACACAGCTTCATATCATTTCTTATTCGGCATGGACAGAGTCATCAAACATGATAACATTGCATTCAGCAATTTACGCTCTATAAAAAAATTTTTATTAAAAAAAAATTAAACCGCCTTCAAAAAAACACTGAAAAGTATAAAATAACTATCCTTTACTAATCAAAACTCAAGTACAATTAAAATAACTTTATAAATTCGATACACATACCTATATAATTAAATTTGACAGTTACTGAAGTCGGTGCCAAGCCCACCAAACTAATAGACTTTATGTTGTTGCCAATGACTAAGGAAACTAAAGGACATGGCATGTTGATCTATAGCAGCCATTCCCAAAGTGGGCGATAACGCCCCTTGTGGGCGCTGCAGGCCTAGAGGGGGGCGGTAAGAGACCCAGAAAAAAAATGGGGGCGTTGTGTAGAGGCCTGGGGGGTGATTTGTAATTTCATTTAGCTAGGAGGCATCTTAGACAACGACTGCATGAGCTCTCGACTCAGTAAACAAAATAAGTTTGGGAACCAGTGATCTATAGCAACATTTAGTTATGTATATTTTAACGCATAACATTCAAACATAGCGTTGTCTCTTTTTGACTTACGGCCTCTTGTGTGTGTAAGAGAAAACAACAGTATTTTTCTCAAAGAGTAATTTTTTTATGTGATATCATTGTAATGTCAAAACGTGCCGGTCCGCCATTTATTGCGACATGCTGACAAGTACACGAAGTGTCAAAACATATCAATGGATGTAATATTTTTTAATGTTTCTGTGATTTTGTGCTGGATATTGGAATTGTTTTGTTAAAGGAGAAGCTAGCATAAGGCCACAATAATTTCCAAGTGTAGTGTGTTAGAATGTGGCTCGAGGAAAAGCAATAATCAATGAAATCTGTAATTGCACTGGTACGTAATAGAAATTCATTAATTTAGTCTGATGTCGTATAATTACTGTGTTTCTTAGTTTACTGTATTATAGTCATGTATATTTTTAGTTATTAGCAGTTTTTATTCATATAATATAGTAAATTACTTCATATCAATTTTTGTTGTTATTGCAGTTAGGGCTGTTCATGTACCTATATTAAAAAAATATCGATAAATACAGGTATCATGTTTATATGTCGTAATTATCTCGTTTCAGATTACCATCATGTATTATTAGAGAAAAAGAGTGGCTTGACATAATCGGAAAAGAAAATTGAACCCATGTGAGGTATTCATGATATATATTATGTTATTTGCATTTCGAAGAAACTTCTTTCGATAGAACGTTAAGAAAATAATTTTATGTATGAAGCGTTGCCCTCGCAAAGGTTATTGGGAATCAGAGATAATATTTAGAGTGGTAATTAATTACTTTTTAATTTCTTGACCATGTAAATCCTCTATTGTGAAAAAGTAACAGGAAAATATTAATTGTTCACAGAATGTGGCTGAATTTTTATTTGATGTTTCCGGGAGAGAAAAATCTCATAGTTCTAAATATCTGCTTCTGAATGATGTGAATCAAAACCACGCCGAGTTATTTTTGCGACCAATAAGAACTTGTAGTGGTTTTACTAACAATCCAGATGCAGTACAATTTAAAGAATCTTTTAAAAAACTTGAACTTGAAAAACTTTTAAAAAAGGTGTCGGAAACTATTTCATTATTTTCTTGACGTACAAAAAAACGACAGTGACATGATGAGTACGATGACTGCTTAAATTCAAATCTCAGTATTCAAAAGTTTCGTTCAGAAATTATTTAATAAAAATTATGCTATTTAGTTATCTATATTTATTTATATTGTGAATATGTTATTAAAATTTTTACGTACTTAATATAAATATTATTTTACAAACAATAATGTTAACAAACAGTTCTATTTTTTAAACCCAATAAAAATATGTTACAATGGGTACATTAGATATGACTAGTCAGACATTGGTCACCCTTGTAGTGCCTAGCAATTTACTATCTTAACTTTTAAAATATTTATTCAAAAGGCCGGTATATTGTGGATTTTCTACACTAGATAATATTATAAACTATAATATTACTTATTTCTTTACAGCGAAAAGAAATAACATTTGTTTGTTTGTATATACGGGGTAACTTATGGAAGTACTTAACTGAATTTGAGAGTTCTTCGAATAATAGAAGTCCACAGTGTTCTATTCCTAATTGAAACATTATTCCCAATTACTGTGTGATAAGACCACTAATTTTTAGTAAAATTAATTATTCTAGTATTTAGTTTATCAAAGTGCTACAGTACGCCATGGCTATAGATTTGGTTGGTCCGTATGTATGTTTCTCATAGCACTTATTTTAATTTCACCATCACCTCTAGAAGAAGTAACGTTATGCGTGTAAAGAAAAGAAAAGTTCCTATGTTCATTGATCTTCAACATTTATGAAAGCGCTTCATAAAAATATGGGTTTCTTTTAAAAAGCAATTTTATATCTGTAATAATCATGGACGTGCTATTAAGTATTACAAATAGAAGTACCTTGTATTTATTTATTGTATGTAAATGTAACAAAAATGATCGAAGGACAGAAAGGGGCTATCCTTGCAGGCGCCTGTTGCTATCGTTGCTAATAACACCTTAAAATCGTCTTAATCAGATTCTAATTATATGCCGATAGCATCGAACTACGCTGACTGCTGTTTTCAGTTTGAACAATATTTCAGTACTTTTGTACAAATCTATGACACAAAAAAGCCCTCCCTTTTTCTGAAGATATCATACAAAATGATTTTTATTTCAATACTGCTGCGGAAACAATACTTATTTCCACAACTGACAACGACATCTACATAGTAGATATTTGGGACATCACTAATCGGCAGCCATTTTTTGCGACACTTGAAGTTTAGGTGGCACGATTATTTTGTACTTGTTTCATGTCCTTTAGTTTCCTTAGTCATTGGTTGTTGCACATTGATTTGGCACCGACTTCAATAACTGTCAAATTTAATTATATAGGTATGTGTATCGTATTTATAAAGTTATTTTAATTGTACTTGAGTTTTGATTAGTAAAGGATAGTTAGTTATTTTATACTTTTCAGTGTTTTTTTTGAAGGCGGTTTAATTTTTTTTAATAAAAATCTTTTATTATTCCCTTTTGAGTGGTCTTGACCTAAATAAATATCTAGGGCAGGTCTACAATTAACTTCATTCTAATTCCGGAGCGCAACGATATACAAAAGAATCGTCAATATAAATAAAAGTTATAACCAGGTAGTGTTATCTAGTGTATCTTCGAAGTCCAAGCTCCAATATCGGTGAAATTTAAATAGGATCATCTCTGAAGTATTACCTATCAAACGAAAAAAGAATTTTCGAAATCGGTTCATAAATGACGGAGTTATGAGGAAACAAACATAAAAAAAAAAAAAACACAGAGGAATTGAGAACCTTCTTTTTTTTTGAAGTCGGTTAAAAAGACAAAGTGAAACAAGGTGACAGTCATAATATAAAATAATTTAAATAGTAATAAAAAAAATTGTCGCTTATAAAACCTATTTTAACTACATTTGTGAAAGACTTCACCTACGTTAGAACCTATACTTATTAAATAATAGGGATTTAAAGGGTGAGAAGGGATAGTGAAATGAAGAGATGAGGCTACAAATTCCATGGTAAAGGAACAAGTTAAGAATATTTTTTTGGTGTCAATTACACATACATACATACTTCACGCTGTATCCCTAACGTGACAGAGAGGAAAGTAATAAGTGAATTATACTTTGTGTTATATGCATTTTTTAAATTTATAGAATTATTTACCATATATTTTATATTAAATACTAACGCTTATGCGATGTTAAAATTATTACAGAAGACACTCAAAAATGATTTTATAAATTTTGAAATTTGAGTATTTATAAAAGTACTCAAAATGTAAAGTAACATTGTTATGTAAGTAATAAAAATTTTAAGTTTCACTCAATAAAATACACCATTTTTTCAAATAATTAAACAATTTTATAATTTTCAAGCACACAATTATTGTGTTTTGAGTTTTGTTCGTACGGTTCTCCTAAAGTTCGCCCTTGAAAGGGAAGACAAAGAGTCTACGCCCATACCGCCGACGACTTCAGTAATAAAATAATAGATATATTCTTCATATTACATCTTTAAAACGTCGACGTAATATATTTTAACGTTTCTTGTAGTCTTTCGAGAAGGATCCACTGAGGCAGACAAAGCCATTAAAAAATCACACTACTTAGTAAGCTCTTATTTTAACAATTCTACATATTGCACAACAGCGTAGATACTTGAGACGCAAAACTAATAAATCACACAAAGTATAATCACAATATACACTAGAAACAATTTGCAAATTATTAAAATAAAAACTCAAGTGCTCACCATAAAATCCCGCCAAAACTCCTGAATTTTGACACTTAACTACAGACAACAATTTTTTTTTAAATTGATACATTAGCGACTAAACCATTAGACTTACCACATAAGCGAAAAACGCTCTAAAATTACAAATCAGTATATTTAGGCTTTATTTAGACTTCTAACTTAACTGCTAGAAGTCTGTTTTGCATGGATAGAAAAATGTAAAAAAATAATTCAAGACAGAATTCGTTCTTCGATAGAAAATACTTTTGATTTAAATATTAAAAAAGAAGTAGTACTATTAATTATCCATGTTTACATTTTAAATTAAATTAAAAAAAAACATGTGTCTTTCAGGTTATTTTATGTAGTTAATCTAACGCTATACCTTTATATGTAATATGGGAGTTTTTGGCAGGATTTTATGGGGACCGGTTGGGCGTTTATTTTAATTATTTGCTAATGGTTTCTAGTAGATATTGTGATGTAAAGTTGGCGTAGTTTTGCATCCCAAGTATCTACGCTGTTGTGATGTTATGTGAAATTGTTGAAATAAGTGCTCATTTAGTAGCGTGACGTTGAGACTTTTATAGTGGCCTAGTCCGCCTCGGTGGAACCTACTAGAAGAACTGCCTTAATATATTTGTCGCCAGAAACTCCAAGAAACATTAAAATGTATTGCGTCTACATTTTTATGAATTAACATGAAGAATTTATGTATTTATTACTGAAGACATGGTTATATGGGCTAAAACCCTCTTTACCTTCCCTCCTAAGGGAGAATCGTACTCACACACACAGAAACATAATATGTATAGTTTGTAAATTCTTATCTTTAACCTCTTTCACTTTCTTTATGCTTTATATTCAGTAATGCGCGTTTCATTATAATATACTAGCTGCCTGTCCCGACTTCGTCCGGGTTGAATACATTATATGTAGCCTATGTCCATCTGGAACAATGTATCTTTCAAATGGTGAAATAATTTTTCAAATTGTTGCAGTGGTTTCGGAGATTACCTTCCACATATAAACAAAATTACAAAATCTCCTCTCTTTTTCATAAAACAAAAACTGAAAATCGTATATTTATTACATAAGAGGGGACCTCATGTATTGACACTTTGTCGTGACCTAAGTCTGTGTCAACCTGTGACGAAGGTGAATGCACCACGTGTGACAGAAACTATTTACAGTTTACGTACTTACTGACATTTACGAACTGGTCTCTGATACAATCTGATTCAGTTAGCGACACACTCGGCTCTTTAATGTACTTACTTACTTGCTAAATAAAAAAGGAGGCCAAATGTAGGACATACTTGAGTAATTAGTGTTCGCCAAAGTTTCAGTACATATTAAAGGCAAAACAAAATTTGTCGTTAAGATATTGTTTTGAATAAATGTTCTTCAACCAAAACCTTCATACTTTCGGAGATTGAGCGAGGTGATCTGAGTGATTAAGTGAGTCATTCGCAACTATTTCTTCAGAAAAAGTGCTAAACAAAAGGCGTTATAAATTTTTGAATCCATGATTTAAGCAGCAACCATTGATAACTTACACCACGACCACAAGAAAAGTTTTATATCTAATGCCCCAAGACCTCAGACCAAGAATCAAAATTGACGGAGTATTTGCTTTAAGAGCATGTCCATTTTTTGTTGACTGACTATCTGGACTTTTACTAATGTGCATAACTACAGTACAACAATACACTTACAACAATACTTAAGATTTACGTGTATTTTACAAATAATTATTTCAGTAATATACGTGAACTCGGATGAACTAACACGAATTACATTGACAGTGCGAGATTGCCATATTTGCTATAGCTAACTATTTTACTTGTGGTTCCGTTCAATAAGATAGAAAGAGACACGAATTCGTTTGACACACGGCGATAAGAGCGGCAAGTTATTATGGCTCTGTCCAGTTTCTTGGTCTAAGCCCAAAACTAACCTCAAAGCGAAAACTCAAGTCCCCACTTATCATAACTTACAAATGTCAGCTGTGTCTATGAAAAAAATAGGCCGAGGTGAAATCATAATACGTTAACGATTTTGGAATGGAACACAAAAAAATAGTAATTGATTTCAGTTCGGCAATATATGCTATTAGATGCATTAGACAGTTGACAGATGTGGCCACAGCTAGGCTAGGCTAGTACTTTGCATATTTCTGTCTTTATTTTACAAAAGAGGGCAATACGTGCCATTTGCAGTATGAACTCACGAGAGTCGCTAAGAGATCATTTTAAGACATCGATGCGCTCACCTTACCCTCGTTATACATCTTTGAAAACATAATGTACACTAGAAAAAATATAGATCTATTTCAAAAGAAAGGCGTTATTAATGGTGTGGAAACTCGTGGTCGTGATCAGCTAGTTATTCCTAAATTTAAATTACAAAAGTCAGGTGGTTCATTTTTGGGCAACTGTGTTCGTTTTTATTATAAAATTCCTCAAGAAATTACTCAATTAACGGAAAAAAGATTTAAACTTGTTGTTACACGCACACTGATTGGAAAAGTATACTACAAAGTTAGCGATTTCATTGAAGACACAGCAATAGTCTGGAAATAATCCTCTCTGCACATGCATTTACTGGCTTTATGGATATTGTATTTTAAATAACTATTGTAGAATGATGTTGAAAAAAACGATACCTGACTGATTTTCTTGTCGGTTCTTTTCAGTTGGACACTGAGAAGAACCGACAAGGTTTTCTTTTCGAATCGAACTAAAGTAGATTTAACATTCAAAAATACTTACAAAAGGGGGTCAACTGAGGAAGCGTGCTCGTCGCGACCCCTGCCAGCCCTTTTCAGGGCTGCAATTCCTCTTCTGTGCATACCATGCGGGACAACGGCAATTATAATGTTAGGGCGTCCCCCGGAAGCGACGTACACCGGTCTGTCCCCGCTGGTGTGTGCAGAGTGCAGTTCGGCGTTGGGGACCGCCACCCAACACGCTGTGCACCTAGCGGCGGGAAGTGGAGGGAGGAGTGCAGAGTAGCTGCGTGGAATGTGAGAGGTGGGATTGAGGAGAAGATGAATGAAGTGATTGATATTATGGAAGAGAAAAGATTGGATGTGCTATGTTTGAGTGAAACCAAGCGAGGCGGCAGTGAACTTGCCGACTTGCCCGGAGGAGGCATCGCTTTGTGGTCAGGGGTACCACAAGGAGATAGGGGATGCCAAGGGGTAGGCGTTTTACTGTCCTCTCGTATGGTTAATTGTATGACTGAGTATGAATGTATAAATCCCAGACTGCTCTGGGTACGCCTCAAGATTGGGTTGACAAGAATTTTTGTTTTGGCAGTATATGCCCCAGTGTCCTCTGTCGGTTTGGCTGAACTAGAGCAGTTCTGGGAAAATGTTAGAGAAGTTCTAGCGACGGTTGAAGAGAACGAAAGAATTGTTGTGTGTGGAGACATGAATGGATGGGTCGGGACAGCTCGAACAGGATTTGAGTCTGTCCTAGGCAAATATGGAGATAAGAGAGTAAATGATGCTGGTAAGATTGTGCTAGGACTGTGTATGGAAAAGGATCTTTTTGTGGCTAATACCATGTTTGGGCACAAAAGGATCCATCAGTACACGTGGGAAAGAAAGGGTGCGAGAAGTATGATTGATTTATTCCTGGTGGATAGCAGACTTAAGAAGCAGGTAATGGACACAAGAGCGTATAGAGGAGCCGACCTCGGGACGGACCACTTTCTGGTGATAACCAGAATAAGGGGTCTGTTCGCAGCATGGCGACATCGCGTAGTGTCCAAACCTGCAGCGGTTAGCCGTATTAAAAGCTGGAAACTGCAGGATGCGACCACCAGAAATGAATATGAAAGGGTATTATCCAGTAAGCTTGATGATAGATTGAAAGTGATGAGCGAGGATGTTGAAGAATGCTGGCAGAACCTTAGAGATAGTATGGTTGAAGCTGCGAAAGAAGTGTGTGGAATGAATAAGATTGGGAACGGCAAAAAGCGTGATGTGTGGTGGGATGATGAGGTGAAAGTGGCTGTGTATAAGAAAAAGAAAGCATGGCGAGACTACCTTGCTACTAATGACTGTGGTATGAAAAATTTGATGAAAGACAGGTATAAGCTGCAGAAAGCAGAAACGAAGGCACTAGTGAAAGAGAAGCGTGAAAGGTGTAGGGTGTTAGATGAAAACAAGATGTCGGACAACTTCGAGGAAAATTCCAAATTATTTTGGAAAGAAGTACGTAAAATCCGAAGTGGTCCGGCACCTTGCAGAATGAATAAAGTGCGTTCGAAAGAAAACAACCTGCTTACAAATAAAAAGGATGTTCTGCAGCGATGGAGTGAATACTATGGAGAACTGTATGAGAGTGGCGACTCCGTCTCTGATACTGAGAGCGATTCTAATGAATTGCCACACTCAGGCCAGGGACTGGAGGATCCCATTAGTATGAAAGAGATTGTGAAAGTGATAAGAAGTTTGAAATGTGGAAAGGCTGCGGGAATTGATGAGGTGACTGCTGAGATGATCAAGTATGGTGGTCCTAGGGTCTGGGATGCCTTCTGTGCACTCTGCAACCTTTGTTGGCAGAAGGGGGAGGTTCCAGAGGACTGGCGCACGGCAGTCATAGTACCTCTATATAAAGGGAAAGGTTCCTACCTAGACTGTGCGTGCTATAGAGCCATCAGCTTGGTCAGCTTAGCGAGTAAAGTCTATACTAAAGTATTGACTGAACGTATGAAAGGTGTTTCAGAAAGATATTTGTGGGAGGCGCAAGGTGGATTCAGGAACGGTAGGGGTTGTATGGATCAGATTTTCTCGCTTCGCGTTATCGTGGGAAGGTTTCTGGCTTTAGGTCAGAAAGTTTTCTGCGCTTTCGTGGATCTAGAGAAAGCATTCGATAGAGTAGTGCGGAAGAAATTGTGGAGTCTTCTGCCTGAATATGGCGTGGAGGGCTCCTTACTGCAGGCTGTGAGGTCATTATATCGAGACCACAGAGCCTGTGTAAGGATAGACGGTGACATGTCGCCCTGGTTTGAAGTCTGTTCTGGTGTCAGACAGGGCTGCGTGATGTCTGCCTGGCTATTCGTGCTGTATTTGGGCAGTTGCCTCCAGAGATTGAAAGGTAATATGAGTGGTATGGGATGTGGTGACACAGTAGTAAACTGCCTATTGTACGCTGACGATGCTGTGCTAATAGCACCATCAGAAGCAGAGTTGCAGACACTAGTCACGTGCATGAAAGAAGATTGTGAAGTAAAAGGATTGAAAATGAATGTGAACAAAACTAAGGTTCTGGTGTTTGAAAGAGAAGCGGAACAAACGAAATGTGTGATTAGTGTAAATGGAAAATGTCTAGAACAGGTGAATGAAATTGTGTACCTGGGGAGTGCGTTTTCGAGGGATGGAAGATGTGAGTTGGATGTGGAGAGACGGGTAGCAGCCGGCAATAAAGTGAACGGTGCTCTGTCCGCATTAGTGGGTAGTGTGAATATATCTAACACTGCTAAAATGGCCATCCACAATGCGGTGTTGGTGCCAACTTTGTTGTACGGCAGTGAGGCCTGGATATGCCCGAAATCGAGTGAAAGTATGATAAATGCTGTGGAGATGCGGTCTCTCAGAAATATGTGCGGTGTCACGCTTGCGGACAGGATAAGCAATGATGAGATACGCAGTATGACAGGGTTGCACAACAGTGTTATTGTAAAAATGAAGAAAGGAATGCTTAGATGGTTCGGGCACATGGAAAGAATGAGTGATGAAAGACTGACGAAGAAAATATACAGAGCGAAAGTGAGTGGTAAAAGAAGCCAAGGAAGACCAAGGCTGACTTATGAAGATCAAATAGCCAGAGTGTTAGCAGACGGAAATGTCAAAAGCACTCGCATACCTAGGCGAAAATGTGTGAGGAGAATGATGAGATTTGAGGAAGCGAAAGAGGTGTGTAAGGACCGCGACTCCTGGCGCTCCGTCCTCTCTGACTACCCCGTTGGGGATACAGCGTGAAGTTATGTTATGTTATGTTTATGTTATGTTAAAAATACTTTGCATTTGGGTTTACTTGAATAAATTTATTTGACTTTGACATTGATTCTCTTCTACCGTCGCTAAAACTTCCCTAACATTCTTCCAAAACTGCTCCGGTTCACCAAAACCGACAGAGGACACTGGAGCAGACACCGCCAAAACAAAAATTCTCGTCAGCCCCATCTTGAGCCGCAACCAGAGCAGTCTAGGATTTACATATTTATACTCAGTCATACAATTAACCAAACGAGAGGACAGTAAAACGCCTACCCCTTGGCATCCCCTGTCTTCATGTGGTACCTCTGACCACAAAGCAATGCCACCTCCTGGCAAGTCGGCAAGTTCACTGCCCTTTTGTTTGGTTTCACTCAAAAATAACACATCCAATCTTTTCTCCTCCATAATATCAATAATTTCCATTCCACGCAGCTATTCTGCACTCGCTCCTCCACTTCAAAGTCAGTCAGTCAAATCAATTTATTCAAGTAAACCCAATTACAAGGTATTTTTGAATGTCAAATCTACTTTAGTTCGGTTCAAAGAGAAGTGAAAAGAAAACTTGGACACTGAGAAGAACCGACTAGAAACTCAGCCAGGTATAATTTTTTCAATATAATTTTACAAAAGGTTTATTAAAATACAATATTTTCACTAAGCCAGTAAATGCAGAGAAGGTTATTTCCAGACTATTGTTTTATCTTCAATGAAATCGTCTATTTTATAGTATGATTGTCTAATCAATGTACGTTTTATAACCAATCTAAATTTATTATCTGTTAATTGAGTCAACTCAAATATGAAACATTTGACTTATGTAATTTAAATTTTGAAATAACCAATTTATCACGACCTCTGGTTTCCATACAATTCATATCGCCTTTCTTTTTAAACAGATATATATTCAAAGATGTATAAGGGCGGCAAGGTGAGCACATCAATGTCTTTAAAACGATCTTTAAGTGATTGTCGTGCATTCATACTGTAGATGGCACGTATTGCTCTTTTTTGCAAAATAAAAATGGAGTTAATATGCGCCGCTGATCCCCACAGCAGAAGGACGTAGGACATTAGACTGTCAAAATATGCAAAGTACACCAGCTTGCCGTATCCACATCCGTCATTTGCCTAATGCGTCTAACGTCCGTCTGTCCGTCCGTCCGTCCGCCCACTGTAACTTGTTATCTACTGTTAAACCAAGTAAACTGGCTGACTTAACTAATTCTAATTTTTTCTCTTCTCACTCATCACGAGATCTCCAAAATTATAAGTCCGATTGACTTGAAATTTAGCATAGTTACTAATTTTGCGGTATGTAGATGCTCACTAAGAACTGATTTTACGGTTTAGCTTTGCTATCCACGCGAAGCCGGGGCAGGTCGCTAGTTAATAATAAATGAATAATAAAGAATCATTGAAATCAATCCACCTGGTAAAGAATTATCGCTGAACATAGATAGAAAAGAAAGATTCCGATACATTGAGAACCTTCTTTTTTTAGTCTGTTAAAAACGTTACATTATCTGGAAAAATATTTTCAATAATAAATAAGTCTAC
Organism: Zeuzera pyrina; assembly: GCA_907165235.1. Classification (NCBI taxonomy): domain Eukaryota; kingdom Metazoa; phylum Arthropoda; class Insecta; order Lepidoptera; family Cossidae; genus Zeuzera; species Zeuzera pyrina. The sequence continues at coordinate 15,488,343 of OU015625.1, read as the reverse complement.
ACACATACATATTTTAAAACATTTATCTACTTCCTTAAAAATTATATGAGCTCCAAATAAGTATAGTAGATTATATACATCATATATGTCAGGAATTCATTTGAATTTTCCAATGATACAAAGATGTATCAATTCAAAGCTTTCGTCCGCAGCCCTCCGCACTGAGAATTAATTTAAATGAAATCATCACAGCTTATTCTACAGAGATGGCGGAACGGGCGTTCAACCGAAGAAAGCGCCTCAAGACTCATTTACAATTCCAATTAAGGACAATTCTCATTTACTTTTGTCCTGTAGACGTTACAAATCAGACTGAGACCTCTCTACTGCTTACGACCTCGAAGACAATCACTGAAAGTATTTTGAGATCAATATGAATATAAAAGCATCACGGAAGTGTAGTCAGAAGTAAAGGCGGTCCTTTAACTGTTTTTAGGACGTGACTCACTAAATAGGTGCCCTGGTTCTAACACACGGTGCCTATTTGTGCTTGAATGTAGAAATAATAATGTCTTTAATGAAATAATAAAAACTTTTGTATTCAACGACATAATTAGAACATAATTAAGGATGAAATTTCATTGCATCATTAATACAAATTAAGTTGGTTATTTGTTTTTTATCACGTTTGACTTTAAGTTACTTGTTTAGCTCTCTGTGCATAATTTTAGCACAGTAGATGTAAATAGGAAAGAATTAGCAGTCGGACAGATAGATGGGGGAGGCACAGCTACAAGAGTTCCGTTTTTGATCATTTTAGCTACGGAACCCTAAAAAGTAACATTTAATATTGGAGATGAAACGGAGCTTAAATGTGGCGAAAGGTCGTTAGTCTCCACCTCGAGAGTTTTCGTACTAGACGTCGTGAAAGAATACGACGAATAAATGAGCGCATGCGCCCCGCATAACCTGCTGATGGTCGCCAGCGGCGTGAAATGCAATCTCGAATGCAATCGTAGCCGAAGTACATCATTGTCTTCACACAACAAGATCAATAGAAAACACATGATTTTTATTTAAATCAGAAAATTGTAAGGTCCGAAAACCAAGGAGACAATCGATCAGATTAAAATATGATTTGTTACTGTACACACTCTTAAGAGTTAGAGAATCATACATTTCTACGATGCATATACGATGCCTGACACACATACATATAATGCATCCTATAGTATATCACACGCCCTATCTGAGATAAAAAATAAATAAAACAGCGGATTAATTTTAATTTATTTATTTTTTAGTTACAATACAATTTAGTTTTTGTGTATTATTTCATGCCTATTATTTTTTAACATTTTTACGTTGGGACACAAATGTTTTTACAACTTCAAATGGACCTAAATAAACATTATCAATTTATTGCCTGTTTCGTTTTATACCAATAACGTGTCCCCTTTCTTAGAATTAATGGGTTTCGTGTAAGCATCATGACTACATTTTCTTAATTTTTACTTTTCAATCAAATTACATTTTACCTCGCAATGAGCCTTTTGTAATCTGTAATTTAATTCTAATGGATAATTATCTGTATTATATAAAGGATCTTTTACATTAGATCTTAAATTACTAGGTATCCTCCATTGTTTTCCAAATACAAGTTCAAATGGTGAATATTTTGTTTCAGTATGAACCATTGTGTTGTATGAAAAACACCAATATGGTAGGCAATCACTCCAGTATCTTGAAGTTGATTCAGTTTGAATTCTAAGAAAAACATTTAAAGATTTGTGTGTATTTTCAAGAGAACCCATATAGCCTGTTGATAATATGCTGTAAAAAAATTTGCTTGACATTAATTGGTCATTGGTCGCTGAAATGAACTCTGTCCCACGATCGGTCGCTATTTCTCGTGGTATACCATACCTAAGAATTAAGTTATTTACTAAAACCTCAGCTATATTTACGCTGTCCTTAGATTCTAATGGACAAGCCTCAATGAATTTGCTGAGCTCATATTATAATAATCTTTATCTAATGAACCTACTATGTCTAAAAAAAATTTGTCGAAGGCAGATTCTGCAGTTGTTGAAATCGTCATTGGTTGTTTGGTATATAAAGAATGTTCTTGCTTTTGGCATTTACTACAATTCTTTACAAATTTTGCTACCTTTGTCGTTCATATTTGGCTAAAAGTAAGACTTTTTAATAAGATTAAGGATGTGTCGAATACCTGCATGACCACTTGTTGGCAGCAAGTGACAGTCATTCATAATAACGCGTTTATTATCGTAATTTGTTATTTTACTTATTTCTTTTATTATACAAATACATAGCCCGGACCACATCATATTTTCCTTTATTTCATTGGTTAACCATTTCATCTATTTACTATTGTCATGCCTTTTTACTATAACAACTTCATTTACATTTATTTTTCTACAAAATATTACGAAATCCTTCACGAAAACGTCTTGCGTTGAAATTATCGCGAATTTGAGAAGTAAGTAGTAAGTAAGCGAAACTATCCGTTTGGATCCATAAGTTTGCATTCTTACTACAATATTTCTTGTAAATTTTTTCTATTAGTTCGATGTAATTTTTTGGTTTTTTAAGCATTTCTACAACTTTTGGGCGATCAGTCCAATCGTCAGTAGAAATATTATCGATCAGAAGGTTATCCTCTTTCTTTTGATCTTCCTTTCTTCTCATCCCACTTGTCATTATGTTCATAACTTTTACGCTCATATCTTTCAACTCATCAGATGTCAACACAATGCGAGATAATGCATCTACAGCTACATTATTCGCTCCATTCACATATTCAATTGTCTAAGAATATTCTTCCATAACTAACCTAAACTTTAAAAACCTACTCGATGGATTATTAATAGTAAATAGATAGACTAAAGACTTGTGATCTGTTATAATTTAAATTTTTTGTGAAATAAATAAGGCCTAAAATAACGCATAGGCCATATTATCGCAAGCATCTCTTTTTTTTATAGTTTGGTATTTTATTTCGGACTTATTTAATGTTCTGCTTGCATATGGAATAGGTAAATCATTTTTATTACATAATATCGCACTTAAAGTTCTGTTTATATGTGTATTACATAATATCAACCTGAAGCATCCGTATCTAATATAAACTCGCTACTTTCAGAAAAAACTGGATATTGTAATATTGGTGGATTACATAAAGATACTTTAAGATGTTTAAATGATTTTTCACATCTATCAGACCAATCGAATTTCGTTTCTTTACGACATAATTTATTAAGTGGTATTGTATTTCGGCATAATGTGGAATGAATATTCTATAGTAGTTAGCAAGCCACAAATCGTTTAACCTCGTCCACAGTTTTTGGTGTTGGATAATATTGAAATATCCTTGTTTGTTCAGAATCGGGCAATACTACCTGAATTACGTCCAAAATAAATTAAATCATCTAAATATATTAAACATTTGTCATAGTTCAAACCAGACATTGCCACTGTCATAAGTCTCCTAAATTCTCCTAAACTGGAAGTTGTTTTAAGACCCATTGGTAACCTTTTCATTTGATGTTGTTTATCTGTTGTAAAGGCTGTTGTAAAGTAAAGTTGTATATTTTCTACTCTGATTGATTGTAATTGATAATAACTTTGACTAGGTCTAAGTGTGACGATTGAAAATATTTTTTTAACTGGTATCTAAACTCACAATCTTTTTCCAAACGAACAAATTGAATAATCATTGAAATCTAATAATTCGGGAGTAAAGAAACTCAATCGCACTTCTTCATCTCTGATATTTAATATTTTGATAGGTATTCTATTGTTTTCTGGAGTTACTAAAACGCTTGCTAAAAATATTCCATCCCATAACTGTTTCGGAATTACTATGCAATTATGTCGCAATATCGTATGTATATAGTGGTAAAATGAGATAGCCGTTGTAACCCAGATGTCCCTATTGCAATGGAAGTTCAACAGTAATATCACTATTTATTGTTAAAGTATTTTTCTCAAAGTTTAGAATACAATTAAATTTATTTAATAAATCTATACCTAAAATATCTACGGTACGACACAGTAAATTTTTAAAAACATAATTTTTTTTGCTACAATTATTGACGACACGTACTGAGTTTTAAATAAACAAATCCCTCCGAGAATAAGTCTCCTTCGATACCTTTAATACGAATTTTCTCTATATGAAATGGAGAGTTATTTCTAATCAAGTGTTCATATTTCACGACTGAGTGTGATGCTCCGGTATCAATTAACTAACTATGACTAACATCAAATATACTAAGAGTAACTGAATTATTATTTTCACAATAACAACTAACATGATTATGATAGAAGAAACAGATTTTGTGAATCGCTAATATTTCATTTAGAGGTGTTAACCTCTTTTCACTAAATTAATATTAGTTGTCTGTGCCAAATTAATTTGAGGTTGATTATTACATCTACTAAAACTATAGTTACTGAAATTACGTCGTGCTGGACGGCCTCTTCCACTAAATGGCTTATTCTGAAATCCGCGATTATTACCATATTGTGAATTCCCTACATATTATACCATTCCCACCCGGATGCCACAAAAAGGGAATGGATAAAGTAAATTTTGAAATTTATTGGAAATCTTTTTAAATAAAATTCTATTTTAAGAAGAAAATTGTAATATAATTTGAAACAAATAAACCAGAATAAATTTTGTAAATAAAATAGAAACAGAAAGATATCAAAGTGGTTGTGATGGTGTGGTGTAGTTTACAAAAATCAGATATAAATACCTTTCACCTTATAATTTACACATTATGATAAAAAAACACAAACCACTGGCTTAAATTAGATTGTATTGTCCCATACTCCACTCTCGAATGTTATCTCCAAAATTATGTCGACTTTGTAAAATTCTGCAATCAGCATCGTCATTGTAAATATAACTTCTATAAACTCGTATGAAACTGGTGCGTCACCATGATTAATGTGCTCTTTTTCCGATTGAAGCCATTGCTCCCCTCATTCTTGTCGAGGGGTCCATTTGCCTTGGAAGTTTGGGCGATATCAGTTTTCTTGTTCGAGGCTCTTTCTTTTTCACTTTGCCAACATCTTCTTTAATATTCTTAACAGATTTTACTTTTACAAAGAAATCAAATATCTTCCTTTTTGAGGAGAAAAAAAATCTCCTTTTTACTCCATCACAACCATTCTTGTTCTCCCAAAAAAAACCAACTCGCTCTCTTTTTTTTCTCATTTTTTAAATCCTGTTCTATTCTTCCAAAAAAAACATATTTAAATTTTTAACTTGCCAGTTCTATAATTATTTTCTCTGACAACCTCTAAGCTCTTAAAAAGAAGGTACAATAGCGAAAAAATGTTACAAATATTCCCCTTTCTTACAAAAAAAAATTTGAAACTAATACAACAAATTATTAACATTAATTTAGCTAAATCGCTTTCCAACCATAGAATATTATTTTAAAATTTCCAAATAAGAAGATTTAAAATAAACAGTTCTACATTAAAATTTTGAAATAAAAATGAATAAATTGAATATATAATGATAAAGAAAATTCAGAATATAAATAATTATTTAAAATTTTGAATTAAATTGATTCCTTTCCTTCAATATGCCTATATATTTTTAATAAAATAACATAACTTCCACCTCTTACGTATAAATTAAAATCAACATTGAAGTTATTGAATTCATTAAAAACGCGAAAATAAAATTAATAACAAAAAAATATTTTTTTTAACTGAAAAATATTAAATTTTTAATATTTTGGTAACTTTATTTAAAAATATCCTAATATGATAAATAAATTAACCTAACAAATTAACCTAATAATATTTAACCGAATAAATTATAGCGTCTAATAAACCCTGACCTATGAACCTATATAGATTTCATGATCTACCGGAAGATCAAAAAACGTTACAAACGCATATGTCATTAGATATTTTCGTGCCATTGATGGAATTAATTAGGTAAATAAATAAATCTACAGCTAACTTTACTAATATATTCTAAATATTGTAATCAATAATTAAAAATACAAAGAACCCTAATATCTATCACCTTATATCTACTAATAAACTAAAATATATATAATCAAGTCAGTGTTATCCGCATTTAATTAAATAGAGTGAGCATACTAAGAATAAGTCAAAGCATCACATCTAAATATTATTATTTCGTAATGTCCTTTATGTGATAGGTTCCTACATCCGAACCATCATGATCCCTCAATCCATATAATATAAGGTCAAAAATTGTCTTTTTTAAAAAACGACGGCCTTTATAAAACGTGGAGCCAGTTTCAAATAAAAAGACCTACCCTACCGATCGGGTAAAACTTCTCCTCTAAACAACGTCTCCCACGTTCAAAATAATTCGAGTACGATTTTTATAATATCGTCTCGCACAATTACAAAAAATAAAATATACGTCAAGTTGTCCGCGACATTCGCATAAGCAACTCGTAGTAATCTAATCTTTCGACTATATTAGTTTAATTAGTCCGTGTCAAGAAGTACTCATCAAATATTACCTCTCGACCGAACATCAAAATATTTGGAAAAAAAGAAGTCTCTCGCTTCTAAATTGTCATCACTTGTTATCGACATCTTCAAAAATTATCGAATTAAAAATAATATATTCTGAAATAATAATTGTGACAACCCTAATAAATTTGTAATAACTCCCTAAGAAAACTCTTTATAATTCGGAAATTATACCAACTTCTTTATTTAAAAATTATAAATAAACTGACGACATGACGAGCTAGTTGTCAATTAAATCAATAATATTTTATTGTGCCAAAATTATATAATCTATTTACTATATTTACCAAATATTTTAATTTGTTAATACTACATAAAGCTAAATGTATTTTTAAAATAAAATGTTCAATCCTACGTGTCACAAAACTACGCTGATGAACTATAACTAGTTATACATCGTGACGATTATACAATATACGGTGTTTTCTATTTGAAATATTGTTAAATATTAATTAAACATCTATTACTCTATATGTAAATAAATCGTGTGTCTTATTTATTTCTTTAACCTCCGTCTTTTATGGTAAGTCAAAAGAAGAATCCTCTTGTCCTAGCTAACTCTAGCCCAATTATAGTAATAAATCCTTCGATAATTATAGCCTAGCTATAACTCATCGCTCTGAATCATCTCCTCCTTGTTGAAAAAAAATTAATATGTATAGTATATGACAGATAAATTGTAATTGCCTAAGAAGTGGTAAGTTGTGATATGTTTTTAAATAAAAGAATTAATTTAGATCAGGCATCAATTTATACTCGGGCGTCAATTTATACTCGAGCGCCAATTTATACCCGGGCGCCAATTTATACCATTCCCACCCGGATGCCACAAAAAGGGAATGGATAAAGTAAATTTTGAAATTTATTGGAAATCTTTTTAAATAAAATTCTATTTTAAGAAGAAAATTGTAATGTAATTTGAAACAAATAAACCAGAATAAATTTTGTAAATAAAATGGAAACAGAAAGATATCAAAGTGGTTGTGATGGTGTGGTGGTTTACAAAAATCAGATATAAATACCTTTCACCTTATAATTTACACATTATGATAAAAAAACACAAACCACTGGCTTAAATTAGATTGTATTGTCCCATACTCCACTCTCGAATGTTATCCCAAAATTATAAGTCGACTTTATAAAATTCTGCAATCAGCATCGTCATTGTAAATATAACTTCTATAAACTCGTATGAAACTGGTGCGTCACCATGATTAATGTGCTCTTTATCCGATTGAAGCCATTGCTCCCCTCATTCTTGTCGAGGGGTCCATTTGCCTTGGAAGTTTGGGCGATATCAGTTTTCTGGTTCGAGACTCTTTCTTTTTCACTTTGCCAACATCTTCTTTAATATTCTTAACAGATTTTACTTTTACAAAGAAATCAAATATCTTCTTTTTTGAGGAGAAAAAAAATCTCCTTTTTACTCCATCACAACCATTCTTGTTCTTCCAAAAAAAACCACCTCGCTCTCTTTTTTTTCTCGTTTTTCAAATCCTGTTCTATTCTTCCAAAAAAAACATATTTAAATTTTTAACTTGCCAGTTCTATAATTATTTTCTCTGACAACCTCTAAGCTCTTAAAAAGAAGGTACAATAGCGAAAAAATGTTACAATATGCAGTTGTCTGTCCTCTCGAGTAACCTCTAAACACCCATTCCCAAAGTGGGCGATAACGCCCCCCTGTGGGCACTGCAGGCCTAAAGGGGTGCGGTAAGAGACCCAGAAAAAAAATGGGGGCGTTGTGTAGAGGCCTGGGGGGTGATTTGTAATTTCATTTAACTAGGAGGCATCTTAGACAACGACTGCATGAGCTCTCGACTCAGTAGACAAAATAAGTTTGGGAACCTAGACTCTAAACGAACGACGGCCTTATTGTTAAAAATGTACACGATTACAATTATTATTGAAAGATATGTTACCTCTTCCTCGTCTGAAATTCATAAGTTGTCCTTGAGGGCACGATGTCAGTTCTTCGTCCATAGCAACTCGGATCGCGTCTTTCAGGGAAGTGTAATTCCTAGGTGTCACAATGGTGCTAATGCGAGTATTTCCGTCCCATCGGAGAATCTTTTTATGGCTATCTTTTTATTAATTGGTTTCAATATTTCATGTTTTTTACTATCTCCGTCTGCCTGTAAAATAGATCCACAAATCATTCTTCGGTTTGCTTACCAAATTTTTCGATGGTCAATCTATTCTGTCTCGCACGCAGAAGCGTTTGCTGTATGGCAGTGTCGGATTTTTCGACAAAAGTTGCTCTCTCATACCTGTAATAAGTTCTAAAATAGAAGAGTAGCTCTTGCTCATACGCAATTTAGAGCTTTCCAAAAGCCTAGATATTAAAACCAAGTTAATGAGTGATTGTCTCCCATTTTCATCTAAAATCGATTCATACATTTCTATGTTACAAATTAATTGTTTAGTTGTATTTTCACTATTACTCATTATCGACAAAAGGGAAAAAGCGGTTTTTAATGAAAATTTCTCCATTATTACAGACTTTGACTCTAAATTGGGTAAATTGCAAAGTTGTGAAATTTCGTCGTAGAATATTTTTATTTTATCATAAATATTAATGAGTAATGCTACTACTTCTGGTTTTATACTATAACTGAACTTTAGAAATATTTGTTTACTACTATTAAATAAATTTAGTGCCCTTTGTAACTTCTCTGTAGTTACGAAACAAGTATACCTACTCTTAACTTTTTTTTATGAAATACATTTTGATATCACTTATCTCTGTATATAATTTTTCGAGGTCATCAGCCATACCAATTTAATTATATTAAAATAAACAATGAACATTAATTTTAAACAAAAGTTAAATATACAATTGTGAATAACGTAACGCTATCATAGGAATGTTACAACAGTCCTAATTTATCAATTTATCCGCGAGTATCATGTTCGGTGTGCCACGGCGCATTTATCAGCACATGGTAACTGACTATTATAATTTATGATGAAAAATTATTTCTTTAATGTTTGCACTTTACACTAACACTTTAAAAATTATTGAAATTATTAAATTTCCACATGCATTTCTCCTTCTCCTTCCGACATCTCTTCACGCATCCAATGAGAATGACACTTCTTATAAATTTTATATAGCCCATAACAGAAGGCAGCGCTGACGATAAAAGCGATGATGGCCAACAGGATATCAATTGTAGGTACTAACAAAGCTTCTTATTGTGGCACTGTTTGAACTGCTACCGCAAGCCGCGTTCTGTGCTATTGTAAGTTCTTTTTCACTCTGGTGCCCATTTTATGTAGTAAAAGAAATAAATTTATTTGACGACCTCCGTGGCGCAACGGCTAAGCGCGTCGGAAAGTAAACGGGGGTTGCAGGTTCGATTCCCGCCCCGAGTCTGGGTGTTTATGTATAATATGTATTTATTTACAAAATAAAAAGTATATAAGTAGTACATCAGTTGTGTAGTACCCATAACACAAGCGCTGTGCTGCTGGCGCTGTGTGAAATGTCTGAGTATATTATTATTTTTATTATTATTAAATGTTGTGAACGCTTAACACATATTTCTTCACAAAGTTACGCGCAGTCCATATATGGCAGGCACTTATATGGCACGGTAGCCATGTAAGGTCCGGAGACCAAGGAAACAACCGATCAGATTAAAATACGATTTATTACTGCACACAATTTTAAGAACTAGAGAATCATACATTTCTACGATGCATATACGATGCGTGACACATACGTATAGAACATTGTGTATAGTATATCACGAAATACGTTTAGGACGTCATGTTACTAATGCTGCTTCTTTGATGGATTTTGATGCCAATCCCGATTACTGAAGTAATAACTCCTTTCCACTCACATTCTACTCTATAAAATAAGACCGATCCTTCCATTTGATTGCAGTGATACTAGAAATACTATAGAACAGAATAGAGGGGGCGTCGAGGTCACTGGCAGCCGGAGTATCAGCTTCGATCTACTTTTGAGAGTGGCACTAGTGCATTCAGTGCAAGATTTTGAAGTATCTCTCATGCACTGAATACTACCACTGAAGTAGTATTAATGGGTAAAAGCCGCACATAGCTTAATCTTCCACCAACAGATTGAGCTCTTTTGAAAATATCACCTGCGTTATCAAAAAAGAGTTGCTCGATAATCAAATAAAGGAAACAATTTTTTTTATAATTGACAAAAACCGTATTCTATCTATGAATGTACATAGTCATGTAACATATAATTATTCGTTTAAGTAATTGTTGCAGACACATTATAGAGAACAAAAAGATACGTACACAATTAACGACTTTCTCATACATTTGGTAAAAACTTTTTGTACCCTACATGTGACGTAAACTCTGTATTGTACATAGTTCATTTTAAATATACTAAATACATAGATACATACATGCATACATATCTTCACGCTGTATCTCCAACGAGGCTAGTCAGAAAGGACGGAGCGCCAAGCGTTGCGGTCCTTACATACCTCTTTCACTTCCTCAAATCTCATCATTCTCCTCACACATTTTCGCCTGGGTATGCGAGTGCTTTTGACATACTATAAATAATATACTTAAATATACTAAATATTTCCTTAAACTAGTCTTTTATGCATTGATATCTATCAAAACATAAAAAAATTTCTTGCATCAAAACTGAATTTAAAAATTTTACCTATACTTTACAATTATGTCTAACATCAACTTTCTCTGTACGATTGAATCAATGACTAAGGAAACTAAAGGACATGGCATATTGATCTATAGCAACAATTAGTTATAAATATTCTAACGCATGACATTCAAACGTAGTGTTGTCTCTTTTTGACTAACGGCTTCTTGTGTGTGTAAGAGAAAACAACAGTACTTTTCTCAAAGAGTAATTTTTTTATGTGACATCATTGTAATATGAAAACGTGCCGGTCCGCCATTTTTTGCGACACGCTGACAAGTACAAGAAGTGTCAAAACATATCAATGAATTTAATATATTTCAATGTTTCTGTGATTTTGTGCTGGATATTGGAACTGTTTTGTTATAGAAGAAGCTAGCATAATGCCACAATAATTTCTAAGTGTAGTGTGTTAGGATGCGGCTCGAGAAAAAGCAATAATCAACGAAATCTATAATTGCACTGGTACGTAACAGAAATTCATTAATTTAGTCTGATGTCGTATATATTTCCATCGTAATTACTGTGTTTCTTAGTTTACTGTATTATAGTAATGTATATTTTTAGTTATTAGCAGTTTTTATTCATATAATACAGTAAATTACTTCATATCAATTTTTGTTGTTATTGCAGTTAGGGCTGCCCATGTACCTATATTAAAAAGATATCGATAAATACAGGTATCATGTTCATATGTCGAAATTATCTCGGTTCAGATTACCATCATGTATTGGGTCCTTACATATGAAATTGGCGTTTTGTACGGGAGGAATATAAAGTCAATTTTTTTTTTGTAAAATATATTTAATTAATCAAAGTATGCACCGTTGTTATCTATGCACTTTTGCCATCTCATAGGTAGTTCATTGATCCCTTTACTAAAAAAACCATGGGGGCGAGAATCAATAAACTCTTTGAAGGCGGTTTGGACTGCCGCATCGGAGTTGAATTTTTTTCCTTGTAAGAAGTTGTCCAAATTCTGGAAAAAATGGTAATCTGTTGGAGCCAGGTCCGGGGAGTACGGTGGATGTCGCAGACATTCCAATTGTAGCTCATCTAACTTAGTGGTTGTTTGTTGTGCAGTGTGTGGTCTTGCGTTGTCGTGAAGCAGCAGTGGCCTAGAGCGATTGACCAATCTCGGTTGTTTAGCCGCTAGTTCTTCCTTTATGGTTTGCAGTTCCTGACAATAGATATTTACCGTAACCGTTTGGCCAGATTTTAGAAAGCTGTAGTGAACGACACCGGCGCTAGTCCACCAAACACTCACAAGTAACTTTTTCTGAGTCAATTTTCGTTTAGGGCAGGATTTGGCTCGATCTCCAAGGTTCAGCCATTGCGACGAGCGCTTCCGATTATCGTACAGTATCCACTTTTCATCACAAGTAATGATTCGATTTAAAATTCCTTCATTATTGTGTCGGTTGAGCAAAGTAACAGAGCAGTCGACGCGTGTTTGCAAGTTCGATTCACTCAATTCATGAGGTACCCATCGTTCAAGTTTTTTTTACTTTTCCGATTTGCTTCAAGTGGATTAATACAGTTTTGTCACTTAGCCCGAAGCCTGCAGCTATCTCTGAAGTGCTTTGTGATGGATCCGCTTCCACAATAGCCTTTAATTCTTCATTTTCCACTTTGGTCTCCGGCCGTCCACGGGGTTGGTTCTGAAGGTCGAAATTTCCAGAACGAAAACGTTGAAACCAAAAACGTACCGTGCTTTCTTTTGCGACACCAGCGCCGTACATATCATTAATCCTTCGAGCTGTTTCTGCAGCACTGGTGCCACGGTAGAACTCGTACTCGTAAATATACCGATATTTCATGTTTTCCATTGTGCGGTAACAAGCGACGCCAAAGAAAAAAATAATGAGGAAAAAAACAAATGAATGACTGTTTTCAAAACTCAAATGTACCAGCTAAATGAATTTATAAATTTGAATTTGGAATTCTTAACCAAAGAGGAGATATTTCAGATCAAAGTGGTCAGTACGACAAAACGCTAATTTCATATGTAAGGACCCAATATTATTAGAGGAAAAGAGTGGCTTGACGTAATCGGAAAATAAAATTGCAACCTCTCTGTAAAAATTACATACACGTATATGATTACATACATATCTTTACGCCGTATCCCCAACGGGATATTCATGACATATATTTATGTTATTTGTATTTCGAAGAAGAATAAAACATTAAGAAAATAATTTTACGGTATTACGCATTAACATCGCAAACATTATTGGGAATCAGAGAAAATATTTACAGTGGTAATTAATTACTTTTTAATTTCCTGACCATGTAAATCTTATATTGAGATAAAGTAACAGGAAAATATTAATTGTTAAGAGAGAAAAATGTATGCATAGTTCTAAATATCTGTTTCGGAATGATGTGAATCAAGACCACGCCGAGTTATTTTTGCGACCAATAAGAGCTTGTAGTGGTTTTACTAATAACCCAGATGCGGTACAATTTAAAGAATCTTTTAAAAAAGTTAAAGAGTAGAATTAAGAGACGAAGGTGTCGGAAACTATTTCATCGTTTTCTTGACGTACAAAAAAACGACAGCGACATGATGAGTACAATGACTGCTTAAATTCAAATCTCAGTATTCAAAAGATTCATCCAGAGCTATATTTATTTATTTTGTGAATATGTTATTAAAAACTTAATGTACTTAATATAATTCTTATTTTACCAACAATAATATTAACAAACATTTCTATTTTATCAATATGTTACTATAGGTACATTAGATATGACTAGTCTGACATTGGTCACCCTTCTAGTGTCTAGCAATTTACTTTTAAAAGATTTATTCAAAAGTCCGGTATGTTATGGATTTTCTACGCTAGATAATATTATATACTATAATAGGTATTACTTATTTCTTCACAATGTAAAGAAATAAAATTTGTTTGTTTGTATGTACGGTGTAACCTCTGGAAGTACTTAACTGAATTTCAGAATTCTTCGACTAATAGAAGTCCACAGTGTTCTATTCCTAATTGAAATATTATTCCCAATTACTGTGTGATAAGGCCACTAATTTTTAGTGTAACTAATTATTCTAGTATTTAGTTTATTAAAATCCTACAGTACGCCATAGCTATAGATTTGGTTGGTCCATATGTATGTTTCTCGTAGTACTTATTTAATTTCAACATCACCTTTAGAAGAAGTAACGTTATGCATGTAAAGAAAAGAAAAGCATTAAAAGGACTGTGCTGTTCTTCGACTACTGTGACCTATGGTCATTGATCTTCAACATTTATGAAAGCACTTCATAAAAATATGGGTTTCTTTTAAAAAGCAATTTTATTTCTGTAATAATCATCGGCTTTTTACGCTAGACATACTATTAAGTATTACAAAAAGAGATACCTAAGTAATTTGTTTGTATGTAGGGCTCTTTTAAAGTTCCTTACAAAAATGATCGAAGGACAGAAAGAGGCTATACTTGCAGGTGCCTGTTGCTATCGTTGGTAATAACACCTTAAAATCGCCTTAAGCGCAGATTCTAATTATAGTCCGACAGCATCGAAATACGCTGACTGCTATTTTCAGTTTGAACAATATTTCAGTATTTTTGTATAAATCTATGACACAAAAAAAGGCCTCCGTTTTTCTGAAGATATCATACAAAATTATTTTTATTTCAATACTGATGCTGAAACAAAACTTATTTCAACAACTGACTTAACGACATCTACATAGTAGATATTTGGGACATCACTAATTGGCAGCCATTGTTTGCGACACTCGAAGTTTAAGTGGTACGATTATTTTGTACTTGTTTCATGTCCTTTAGTTTCCTTAGTCATTGGATTGAATAAAAGAAAAGTGCCTCCGACAGATAAACCCATAAACATAGTATAGTTTACATATACTATACGTATAAGAGACGAACAAAGTGTGCGACAGCAAATTAGTCCTTATGGCAAAAGCTACGTAGAAGAAAGAGTCAGAAACAAAATGTTCGTAGAACCAGTTTGAAACCTATTTAGTGTCCGTTAGTACCCTGTCAAATTAAAAGTCATTTGTATTTTATAATTTTTTTCGCAATTGTTCTTAATTTTATTGCAAAAACAACAAAAGTAATAACGGTATCGTGTTCTGTGTTAAATTGTGATGTAGCTTACAACAATAACATAAACAAAGATACGTTTCACAGATAAATACAAAATACGCAATACCATTTTCATTACTCTTATGTTCATTGTATTTATTGTCAAAATTACTTGATTATGCTTTAATAATACACATTAAATCTTCTTTTTCTTAATTCATTATTATTTCTGGATTATATACTTCAAATAAAAAGATACTATCTGTGAATTTGAAAATTTCATCGTAGAGATTGAACAAAATTTATTGACAAGTTGATATTTTCGAATATTTTGTTTTTGTACGGTCTTTGCTCATCTTATTCTATAGACAACGAAAATAAAACTTTTCTTTATGATATATTTATTTTATTTATGTTAAACTTACACAAAAAAATAATTTAACATTTGTCGACAATTTCCAGGTTTCTTGTAAATACGGTTTTTCGATAAAAAATAGATACGAATGCTAAATCGAATAGACTTGGAGTCTCACAATAATTCATTGGTGTGTAGCAGACATTTCATAAGTATTTCATTCAAAGAAATCGCAGACGTATTTTGAAGAAGTTATGTTTACAGAATTTGTCCCAGTTGCGGTTCGTATTTGTTTATATATATTAAAGTACCTACATAGTAACGCCTTAATATTTGCAATTGCAGCTAATTTGTAATTATTGCTGGCGTCATGTAGCTTTTTTTTGGTGGATTTTCCTTGTGGTAGTGGCTACCGCCTACTAATTACTACCCTATTTCTTCCGAGCATGTTGAATACTATGATTTTCTCCTTTTAGAGTAGGCCTTTGTCCACTGGTGGATTTGATGTGTATGGGTTGTTATAATGTGTTATAAAGTTATTTCTTGTTACAGGTGAAAGTAAATCTCAGCACCCGGGCAACCTGTAGCGTCGTATACGTACAGAGACAATTCGCTAGAAAGGTAATCACAGCCAAAATCATTAACGCTAAGAATAGAAAATTAATAAATGTGCACAATTAAAATAAAAGATCAAGAAGAAACAACAAAACACAAGAAATAGAATTAAAAATAAAATAAAAATTTAAAAATAAATAAAAATGTTTTAATATAAAATTATAATAATAATATTCTTTTTCTTGGACCATGTTGTCGTCTCACATCACTATCGTCTAAAAAAATTTTTAGTATAATTAAATTTTGTTTGTCTTTGTCCCTTGCACAATTTTTTATTTATTGTACCCGAGAAGTTTGTAACATTGACAATGTGATATGTTTAATGTGCATGTCAATAGAAGTACTTACTAGTTAAGTGGCGGTAGACAAAATACTTTATTGCACAATATCTATAGAGCTCGATATCCAGTGTGGTCTACTATCCAAAGATTAAGTATACGCCCGACCTCCGTAAAACAGTTAATCTGTATACTTCAATGGGCGCATTTGTCTGTAAAATACGTTTCACAAAAATACAGTTTTACGGTGCATACATTCGTACTGCATTTTTTGTAAACTTGTAAAATAAAAAAAAGGAAAATTTATTACACAAATTCCATAACAATTTAGAAAAGCTACCTTTCACAATCGCACTAAAAAGAAAGTAATGCTACGTGAGGCTAATATATACTACACTAAGTTATTACCCTAGTATATTAGGTTTATAACTGTTCGTGTGATTGTTTGCTAGCCATCGATATAATGTTGATAGTGTCAAAAACACTCACTCATAGGCAAAATTGACCCACTCAAGTGCAATTCAATTGCGGTTTCACTTGACAACTCGCGTTTGTTCCTCTATTCGCTAGGTACTTTATGGATAAACCAAAGTTAGGAAAGACTTCATTTAATAAGTAAGTAATATTGAAATTGTACGTAAACTTTTTGTGAAATTGTATGTAAACTTTTTGTAAATTAATTCTTATATTTTTTTATGTACACTTTTCATTTATTTTTTCTTCAATATAAAAATCTTTTTCTTCATCTTCAATGTACATTTATTTTATTTCACCTATTATTCCTAAACATGGTCCTTCGAGCCGGATAATCAGAAATCAGCCTATTAAAGTAAAGAAACGAATATTTTAATGGAGTAATATGGATAAGTACGACGAAGACTTATCATCATTATAAGGAGTTCGGAAGTTTAATGAGAAGCAGCGTGAAAAAAGTGAATTTATTTATTTATTAGAACTTTAAGTTTACGTTACATTTAAATATATTTTAACCCAACAAATTAGGCTTATAGCATTCGCTCTACTCCAAAATAACCGGAGAAAGATATTTATTAAGGAAACGTAGCAGTTACAAAGGACGGTTAACTGCGTTTAATAATTATTTGCATTAATTTTATCTTTGCTGACGCAGGCTAAGATTGGTGAGTTGCAGTTGCGTTCAGGTAAGCTTGAATCTTCATATTATCAGTTTGACGACGTTCAATTAAAGTTGGAATGTCTGGCCACAAATAAAGACCCACTTATTGATGAGCAAAATTAATTTAAGTCAAAATATTAGAAGCATTATCTGTCGCTCATGATATATTAATGTCGTATCCAAATCGTAAAGAGCAAATGGATAATGATAGGGCGTCTCGCACTAATTATAATTGTAAGGTCGTCAAGTTGGCTATGATTCAATTGCCAAAATTTACTGCGTCGTCTGACCATTGGTTAGAGTTTCGTGACACATCGCCAGCCTGATATATTATAATAATAAAATTGATGAAATTAACAAATTCATTGTTTGAGATCGTCTTTGGAAGGTTCCGCAGCATTAGTCATTCAGTCCATTGAACTTTTGCTGAAAATTATTATCTCACTTGGACTTTGTTATGCAAATGTTTTGACAACAGACGTTTATTAATACAAAATTACGTCCTCGCTTCATTCAATATTGATTAATGTTAAAAAAATTAGCAGCCACTTTAAAACATATTCATTAAATACAAATTTACGCGATTTGCAATCGTTAGGTGAACCAGTGAAATACTAGGACACACTTTTTATTTATATAATTACTTGTAAATTGGATTCCAAAACATATCGTGAATGGGAAGTATACAAATGTCGGAAAGATAAAAATGACACTTACTTTTGACAATTATTCAGTTTATGCGAGATCGCGCCGATTTAATTGAAACATTAGAATCATCATAGAAGTATAATAAATTTAAAACTATGGTCCCAATACAAGAGGCGGACACATCATCACCAAAAAATATGTGCTATATTTTTTGGTGCTAATAATGACTAAGGAAACTAAAGAACATGAGCAAGTACAAAATAATTGTGCCGCCTAAACTTAGTGTCGCAAACAATGGCTGCCGATTAGTGATGTCCCAAATGTCTACTATGTAGATGTCGTTAAGTAAGTTGTTAAAAGAAGTTTTGTTTCGGCATCAGTATTGAAATAAAAATCATTTTGCATGATATCTTCAGAAAAAGGGAGGGCTTTTTTTTGTATGTTATAGATTTATACAAAAGTATTTAAATATTGTTCAAGCTGAAAATAGCAGTCAGCGTAGTTCGATGCTGTGGGCAAATAATTAGAATCTGTGCTTATGGCGATTTTAAGGTGTTATTAGCAACAATAGCTACAGTCGCTTTCAAGGATAGCCCTTTTCTGTCCTTCCGACCGAACAAATCTATAGCCATGGCGTACTGTAGCACTTTGATAAATTAAATACTAGAATAATTAATTTTACTAAAAACTAGTGGCCTATCAAACAGTAATTGGGAATAATATTTCAATTAGGAATAGAACACTGTGGACTTGTATTAGTCGAAGAATTCTCAAATTCAGTTAAGTATTTCCAGAGGTTACCCCGTACATACAAACAAATAAATTTTATTTCTTTTCATTGTAAAGAAATAAGTAATATTATAGTTTATAATATTATCTACCGTATATATATTTTAAAAGTTAAGATAGTAAATTGCTAGGCACTACAAGGGTGACCAATGTCTGAGTAGTCATAACTAATGTACCTATACAGTATTCTATCTCGGCAGTGCCCTAGAGATAATTACCTACGGTCGTTTGGTACGTAAACACGCAATAGGGCTACTGACTTGGACTGAATGTTTTTCTTGGGTTACGTATTTGATAATAGGTACTATATTAAATTGTCACATTATCTTTTCATTTTATATTATTGCAAATTTAATACGTTTTTATTTATATAATTTTTATATAAAAAATTTTACTAGTATTTTATATCTAGTCTCAAAAGTTTGTGAGTTAGTATGGTGGAAATGGACAAAAAAAATGCATTTTATGTGCAGTATAATAAAAAATCAGCAACAAAGTAACTAGATCATTATGATAATATATTTCCTACAAATTAGCAACAGAGAAATATTTCTGGTTTCGATATAGATGTATTCAAACATTCAAACACTGACCATTATGCTCGTAAACTTGATTGAAGTAATATTTAGTCAGTAAATGCGCGGGAGCGTCTCACACCGTACGCCGACAACCGCGGCGCACTCGCGACTGTCGTATGGCGAGAAATGCCGAGATTTCAAGCGCGTCGTTTGGGAGCGTTTGTATGAAGATATAATACTGTATGCTTATTTGTACTGTGCCTATAGTAACATATTTTTATTGGGTTTGACAAATAGAACTGTTTGTTAACATTATTGTTGGTAAAATAATATTTATATTAAGTACATAAAAATTTTAATAACATATTCACAAAATAAATAAATATAGATAACTAAATAGCACAATTTTTATTAAATAATTTCTGAATGAAACTTGAATACTGAGATTTGAATTTAAGCAGTCATCGTACTCATCATGTCGCTGTCGTTTTTTTGCACGTCAAGAAAAGAATGAAATAGTTTCCGACACTTTCGTCTCTTATTTCTGCTCTTAAAGTTTTTAAAAGATTCTTTAAATTGTACCGCATCTGGATTATTAGTAAACCCACTAGAAGCTCTTATTGGTCGCAAAAATAACTCGGCGTGGTCTTGATTCACATCATTCAGAAGCAGATATTTAGAACTATGAGTAGATTTTTCTCTCCCGGAAACATCAAATCAAAATTCAGCCACATTCTGTAAACAATATTTTCCTGTTACTTTTCCATAATAAAGGATTTACGTGGTCAAGAAATTAAAAAGTAATTAATTACCACTCTAAATATTTTCTCTGATTCCCAATAATCTTTGCGAGGGTAATGAAAAATTATTTTCTTAATGTTCTATTGAATATAGTTTCTTCGAAATGCAAATAACATAATATATATCATGAATACCCCGTTGGGGATACAGTGTGAAGATATGTATGTATAAATCATATGGGTTCCGTTTTCTTTTCCGATTATGTCAAGCCACTCTTTTTCTCTAATAATACATGATGGTAATCTGAAACGAGATAATTACGACATATAAACATGATACCTGTATTTATCGATATTTTTTTAATATAGGTACATGATCAGCCCTAACTGCAATAACAACAAAAATTGATATAAAGTAATTTACTGTATTATATGAATAAAAACTGCTAATAACTAAAAATATATATATGACTATAATACAGTAAACTAAGAAACACAGTAATTACGATGAAAATATATACGACATCAGACTAAATTAATGAATTTCTGTTGCGTACCAGTGCAATTATAGATTTCGTTGATTATTGCTTTTTCTCGAGCCACATCCTAACACACTACACTTAAAAATTATTGTGACATTATGCTAGCTTCTCCTTTAATAAAACAGTTCCAACATCCAGCACAAAAGCACAGAAACAGTAAAAAATATGACATCCATTGATATGTTTTGACACTTCGTGTACTTGTCAGCGTGTCGCAATAATGGCGGGTCGGCACGTTTTGACATTACGATGATGTCACATAAAAAAATTACTTTTTGAAAAAGTACTGTTGTTTTCTCTAATACACACAAGAAGCCGTAAGTCAAAAAGAGACAACGCTACGTTTGAATGTTATGCGTTTTAGAATATATATAACTAAATGTTGCTATAGATCAACATGCCATGTCCTTTAGTTTCTTTAGTCATTGCATAAATGCAATGGTGATCATAATTTAAGTAATTGCGCTCAATTTCTAGTATTAAATAATGATGAATGGCTGATGTTATTGTCGAAACATAAAATTTGTTTTAATAGTTTTCGTAAAAGGCATTATGCTAACCTGTGTAAAAAGCTAAGTTATAAGATATGCAAACGAAAACATAATACACTAGTTCGTGTCATAAATCACAAAAAAGGCATAGTTTCAAGTGAAGACAGTTCTTCGCCACTAGTGTTACGAAACAACACGAGGGCCAGCACCAGCACAACTCTGTCACCGAACGTCTCTACTGAATGTCAAGAACCGCGTGAAGTGTTGTTGTCAACTGCTTTGATTAAATTATATGATAAAGATAATCAGGATATTATAGCGCGCGCGGTGCTCGGCAGCGGTAGCATTTCATGTCTTATGACAGAAAGTATGTATCAAAAGTTATAACTGCCTGCTTATAGAAAAGATAAGCCTTTAGTGGGTGTAAATAATTTTACGTCACATGTAAAAACAATGTGTCGCACTTTAATAAAGTCACAGAATGAACATTATTTCACTACTGTTCAGTGTTTTGTTTTGCCTTCGATTACTAATAAAATTCCTACTAGAGAAATAAATTTAACGAACGTCAATATTCCTTCTAGTATTTGTTTAGCGGATGCTAAATTTTATATACCTACTAACATTGCAAAAAATTAGGGTAGGTGATGCCAAACCTGTACTCCGTGAGATTAAACTTGGCTGGTTGGTGTCGGGTCCCTTTAAGTATACTAAGTATAATTCATATTGGTCTGTTCAGTGTAATTTCAATAAAGTCGATTTCTCTGACATTGACACTTTAAATCATGACATACAAAACCAACTTACGCGTTTTTGGTAACTCGAAGAAGTTAGGCCTAAGTCATGTGAATTTTTTCCAGAAGAGATATTGTGCGAAGAACATTTTATACAAAATACTACTCGATTAGACGATAGTAGATTAGACGATGGTAGATTTTGTGTCAGAACACTACTGAAACAGCCCTGATTTATTAAGAGATTCTATGGTATGAGCTAAACGTAGTCTATTATTTTTAGAGAGTCGATTAAAACGTTAACCCGGTTTAAAGGAAATATAATGATTTTTAATACAATGATTTAATATAATCCCCGTTAGGGATGCAGCGTGAAGATATGTATATTTGTATGTTTGTATAATTTTTTATCAGAATATGAGTCTGGATCATATGTATGAGTGTAAAATAAATGATTCTAATAAGAAATCATATTTTTTTGCCGCATCACGGCGTTCTACGAGAAGATCGAGTAACAACTAAGTTGAGAGTAGTTTTTAATGCCAGTAGTCCAACCCCAACAGGTCCTTTTATTTTTTTATTTTATTTATTTATTTAATATAAGTTTCAACAACATTTGTCACAATAGCAAATAACATAAACTTAAATAAGTTTTTCCGTACTACTATTATTCGCCGACAGTTCACAATTCAATTGTAGGTTACACAACTAAGCAGCACAATCGACAGTACTGCCACCGTGCGCAGAGCATGAATCTTGCGAGACCTGTTTATTAGTGTGAGTAATAACAAAATACACACAGCTACCGAGTCGTGTGCGTGCTGAACAGTGGTCACTTTGTACAGGATGCTACCCCACAACACCTTATCCAAACAAAATCGTATCATCTATAATCAAATACTATAGGTATATAAATAGATACACAACGCATACATATTATATTTAAATACACTCATATATATATTACACACATACATACATATATATATTTATATATGTTGTACTGTAATATATATACATACACATTTTTTTTTAGAATTAAAAATCATAAAATGCAATTAATTATTATTATATTTCTAATTCTAATTTACTAATGTAATATTCTTTAAGCTTATTTTTTAAGTTGTTCTTATTTATTGAATCTTTTAGTTCATTTGGCAATTCGTTCATGATACGCAGTATTTTGTACTTTATTTGGTTTTTTCCATAGAGGTTGTTATATTTTGGTAAGTATAGTCTTCTATTTTGAGTACGATGCGGCCTATTATCATTACATGCAATTTGAATTTCCGCGTTTAAGTATTGTTCTACTAAGTGTATATATTTTATTAAATCGTGTATAGGTAGTACTTTACAATAGTAGAACAATCTTTCTATGTTATCTTTATAACGTAGTTTGACTTTATAAGGTACTATAGTTTTAAGTATCCTTATCTGCAGATCAAGTATTCTGTCTAGATGAGTTTTACTGGTACATCCATAGCTACTAATGCTGTATGAGGTGACTTGTAAAGCATCAAAAGTATGGCAAAAGGGCTTTTATATTTTATTATAGATAATTTCCCCAGGATCGCTCTAAGTTTTTCACATATGGATTCTATATGATATGTCCATTTCATGCGATTATCTATTATTAACCCTAAATATTTCTGATTACTGACAAAGTCAATAATAGGACATTTACACATAGTATCGGTATCGCCGCTAATGTCATTGTGGAACTGCTGTAGGCAGCTGATATCATGGGCAATTAAATTTATGTTTGTGTTTTTCCTATTTTGACTTGAGCTCACATACATTAATTTAGTCTTATTTGCGTTGAGTACTAGACTTGCATCATATGACCATTTTATTAGTGCGGTAATATCTTGTTATAAAATTTTGTCATAAAATCGTTTGACAAAAATAAAGAAATCATTTGTCTGTGACTGTATGCGTTTTTATAATAAAATATCAGAAAATATATTAGGTTTGACAGAGAAAAAATTTAAAACCTTAATAAAACTTCACTCTGTAAAAAAGCTTATTACAAAATAAATGATCATTTAAATGACATGAATGCGTGGCGGTAATGTGACGTTTATTGCAGTAATTTGGAAATCATTGTTCGAGGCAAACTGTCGATTGTTTAATTGTTTAATCTTAGATTGATTTGTTTATTGACAATTTATTTTATTATTATTATTTTTTACTGTTGACATTCCTGATATTGTTCTATTTTGACACTATTATTTAATGTGTTGATTGGTTATTTTGTGACATTTAGTTAAAAATCCTGATTATTCAATTTTTAATATAAATTTTATTTTATTGTATTACTATATGACTGTAAAAATTTGTGCACACACTTACTTGCAATAAAAATTATTATTATTATTATTGTTGTAATAACTTAAGTGCATAGTCTATATCCTTGTGAGCTACAACTACACAAGTGTCATCAGCGAATTGGAAAATTTCGCAGTGTTTTATTATATTTGTGGCGTTATTTACGTATGTCAAGTAGTGCAAAGGGCCCAGCACAGATCCAGCACTTATTTTAATAATATTCAGTTGGTAGGGCCTACCGTGCAAGACGATCTTTTATCGATACTTCTCCGTTTTAGGAAGCACAAATACGTCATATCTGCTGATATCGAGAAAATTTACAGGCAAATAATGGTACATCCTGATGACAGATGTTTGCAAGAAATACTTTGGCGTGGTAATTCATCTCATTCGATTAAGGTTTTTCAGTTGAACACTGTTACCTACGGAACAGCTAGTGCCCCATTTTTTGCCGCTAGATGTTTAAAGCAAGTAGGTTTAGATTGTAAAGACACTTCTGTTTCTGAAATTATTTGTCGCGATTATTACGTTGACGATTTACTTAGTGGAAGAAATCAGTTAGAAGTTAAACGAATGCGTGAACAAATTACTGCTGAGCTTGCATCAGTTTACATGCCACTGAAAAAGTGGCAATCAAATGACCCTCAGATAGTCACTCATTCCTCACAGTCATCAATCAATTATAATATTGAAATGTTTGAACCCAATAAAACTTTAGGTTAGTTGACAAGGTCTGATGAACTTTGTTTTCCTATTAATTCTTTAAAGCCAGCATGTTGCGCAAAACGATAATTTCTTTCAGTAATTTCACAAATATTTGACCCCTTAGGGGTAGTTTCTCCATGCGTTATTTTAATGAAAATGTTACTTCAAAAGCTTTGGCTTCACAATATGTCATGGGATGAACCTGAAGATGTTATAAAATTATGGGCAGACATTATTTGTGACTTATGAGTTATAAAACATTTACATATCCCACGTCGCGTTCTTTGTGAAAATCACAATGTAATAGAATTTCACATATTTTCTGACGCATCTGAACAACCGTACAACCGGTGCTTGTGTATACGTTCGTAATACAAATAATGATAAGCACGTTGGAGTACGTTTACTGTCAGTCAAGAGTCGCGTAGCACTGTTTATGCCTACTACTATACCTAGACTGCAACTTCGTGAAGTGCTGATTGGTGCTCGTTTGTATGAAAAGGTGAAAAGTTCTCGTATCTCTCTTCTTCTGGACGGATTCCACAATAGTACTAAAATGGCTTAAAATGTTACCGAGTAAACTGCAAATGTTCGTTCGACATCGCGTAGCTACCATATTAGACATTTCCGGTAGCAGCAGCTGGCTACATATTCCTACAGAACATAATCCTGGAGTTTATGTTTCTCGTGGAGTAAATTTTAAATCGATTCAGTTTCTTGATCAGTGGTGGCCGGGCCTGATTTTTTAAAACAGAATAGGTCAAACTAGCCTTCTAAATTAGAAAACCCGCCTATGAATTTGCCTGAGACGCGGTCTGACGTGTCGTTATTTATTGCGTCGAAACAATCAATATATAATGACAGATTAATAATAGACTTTATTAATAAGAAAAAAGTACTTACATACGTTAATATTTACAAATTTAAAACTACACATTATCTTAAATAATAGACTTCCTTAAAGTTGCCGCTTAGAAAGCTGCTATTGCTTAGGGTACCCAGCAGACTGGCAGCATTACCTCTTTGAATAACCAAACTGATTCGTTGGCGGAAGAAGCTGCCAGCCCCGGCGGTCTCCTGAAGCCTCGACCAATGTCTTACAAATATCAGAAAACAGTCGATGGTCAAAGTCAACGTCAAAGTCAAATCAATTTATTCAAGTAAACCCAATCACGAGGTATTTTTGAACGTCAAATCTACTTTAGTTCGGTTCAAAGAGAAGAGAAAAGAAAATCTGGACACTGAGAAGAACCGACAACCGGTCTTCGGGACCACAGGGACCCAAAGTTTCAACTGCAAAGGGTACAAATATGAAACTCTCAGAGAGAGTCGCATACACCGCTTCAGGTTCTTGGCAGTGCTGGCCGCGGCATCTGTTGACTTGAAAGTCGCCGGTACATGGGAAACAGGAAGTGTATCGACACAAGTTGCGTCCCACACCAGCGATCTTCCAAGTTTCCAAGGAATGAGGGTCAAACCATCCGGTCTCCTGCCGTCGCAATACCTACAGGCTCTAAGACTGCAAGAACGCCAGCGGCGACAATGGCCCGCCGAATGATGTCATTGAAGGCAGCATGTCGTGACATGCGGCCCGCACTGCGTAAACAGGATGTACCGTGGCGACCTAGTACATCGACGAGACCACTACAGCGGCAACGGTGAAGAAAGTTAGTCCTGGCGCCCAGACGAAGGGATACAATGAGAGAAAGTGTGGTATTGTCAATTAAGGTTGCTAAGTTTTTTGAAGATATTACATCCAGCTAGAGTCCTGACTTCTCAGAAACAGCCAGGAGGCGAGACTGATCTTTTTCAGTACTAAAGAGTCTAAAAATTGTAAATGAACATTTTTGCTCATCCCAGTGATCCCATAGAGGCTCATCCCAGTATTTCTGACAAAAGGTCGAGGTAGGCAGGTTAGTACTCAGACAAACACTTAACCAAGCATTTCGAGCATCAGTTAAGCACGGCTCCTCAATCGATCCTAAGGAAGGGCGAATAACAGATAGGAAAAGGTTTTCTGTGCTTGACGTAAGAGGTAAGAAAAGCAGCAGTGACACACTCGAGATTTTGCGTATGCCCAGGCCTCCATTACGTGGATAGGAAGTGAGGCTTGATTCCAAACCCTGTCTTCAACAAAGGAGCAATTTAATATTTTAGATAATGTATTTTTGAGAATATTGTTTACAGATACTAAAAGGTTTTGAACTTTAAAAAGCTAAGAACAGCGAAGAGCGTATGTAAATTAATTAATTAATATTTTTTTCTTTTTTCCAATTTTTTACGGTTAAGACGTACCATAGTTTATGTGTTACGATTTATTAGTGCGTGTAAAAATCAAAAACCGTGTAATAATTATCTTAATCAAGAAGAACTGCAAAATGCATTAAATTTTGTCATTAAAGCTTCTCAAAATCAATTATTATTATCAACTATTAGGGATATGTACTGACCAATTGAAGGTCAGAATCGTACGCAATGATGGTAGGTAAACCTTGCTAAAGTTTACCTATCGTCATTGCGTACGATGCACCCGAATGGAAGGACACACAAACACTCCATTAATGAGTAACTTACCACAAAATAGAGTGTTGCCGGGAGTTATCCTTTCGAGAAAGCAGGCGTAGATTATGCTGGTACGCTCTCCAGTGTCAGTCGTCAAGGTCGTGGCTGCAGGGTAGTCAAAGTGTATGTTGCAGTATTTATTTGTTTCGCAACTAAGGCAATCCATTTGGAATTAGTAGGTGATTTGACCAGCAACACTTATTTATTAGTATTACGTAGATTTATTTATTGTTCGTAGAGGAAAACCGCTCAATTTATGTTCAGATAACAGCCTGTCTTTTGTGGGTGCATATAATGAGATATCTAAGTTTTAAAAATAACTTACTGGCTGAAAATGCTGCCAGTGAAAATATAAAATTGCATTTCATGCCGCCTTATTCTCCACATTTCGGAGGTTTATTGGAAGCGGTTGTTATATCAGTCAAATTTCACTTAAACAGAGTGCTGGGCAATTATAATCTAACATACGAAGAGCTTAATACTGTTCTAATCCAAATAGAGGCTATACTAAATTCATGACTGCTTACACCATTATCGTCGAGCCCAGAATACTTGGTGTCATTTACTCCAGGACATTTCATCATTGGTCCTCCGTCACTTCATTACTTGAATCCAATCTTATGAATAACAATAATTCTACTCGTTTATCACGATTTAAAGGAATTGAACAACTACGTCAACATTTTTGGACGAGGTGGAGCTAGGAATATATATTAGAATTACAAATTAGAACCAAATGCGTTCTAGTAAGAATGATCTCAACGTTGGCAAATTAGCCGTTATCAAAGAGGACAATCTTCCACCGCTAAAATGGCGACTATAGGTCGTATCGAAAAAATGCGGGTATAAATAACCGGGTTCAGATGGCGTCAACAGAGTTGCTGAAATAAGAATTTCATCTGGAGTAATTAAAAGAAGTTTCAGCAAGATTTGCTTGCTATCTATATAGCCTCAATTAAGACTTACTACTTGTTATGTTCATGGTGCGAAGGCATGCTTTCAACGGCCGGGGGCATGTTGATATTGTATGTAAACTTTTTGTGAAATTGTATGTAAACTTTTTGTAAATTAATTCTTATATGTTTATTTGATGTTCATATTCATGAATTTTTTCTTCAACATAACAATCTTTTTATTCGTCTTCAACGTACATTTATTTTATTTTACCTATTATTCCTAAACAAGTAATATTGTAGTTTCGTTACAGTACATCAGAAATACTATTTATAAAATGTAATGAAAAATAAATAGTGCATTTCAGTTTATACTAAATATTATTTTAATATCTCTTCGACATTATTTTTTAGACTTATTTATAGAGCTATCGAGGACGGCGACGGAGTGAACCGGAATCACTGTAGACGAGGGAAGCTCTAGGATTTTCTTAAAGACTCGGTCGCTCCAATAGATACTGGTATTTGCTGAATTCACGATTGCGGGCTTAGACATTCAATTTAACTTGCAACTCTCTAACTGCGATTTGTGATAAAGAAGAGAAACGATTGAAATATTTGTTGTTTTGGTATCCTATGCCTTTTGAAATATTGTCTTTTTATTCTTTCTCATTTTAAGATTATTTAAACATTTCACATTTTATAATTTCAATGTCTTATTGATATTAGGATATACATTGTATGCATACTTCAAGCTTTTGCTTGAAAAAAAATGTGGAAACATATTTCTTGAAATTTAATATGCCTAATAAATATTATGCAAGAAATTTTTTAACATGTTCATAGCTATCAATACAAAATATTCTTACAATTTTTGTCATAGTGCTCACACAGAAGATGTTTAATTTCGTCGAATTGGCGGTTTATTAAATTAATGACGGTATAGCACGTTTGTGGCTACCCTAATCGGCTCATAAATTTACTTTTAGTAGGGAGACCTAGTCGACAACGTTAGGAATGGCAATTTATTCTTATGCGCATCGTATAAGACATTATGGGTAAATCTTACAGCGTACAATTTACAAGTTGTTACAAACATACTAACTTAAGCGTAACCGTGATTTGTAGACACCTACGTTATAAATATATAAAATATTGCCATCTTATTCAAGTAACACACATGCACATACATAATTTAAATATTCTTAGATCTTCTTGAAAGTTGGTATCGCAGGTGTGAGCGTCGTCTCATCTCGCCTGAAACATTTTTCTCCTGCAAAGTGAATTCATATTTTTCGAGTAACAAATTGCTATATTTATGTCACTTGAAAAGTTTTTAACTTAAAAAACACATTAATTTATATTAAACTTGTTTATTGCTTTTTGGATTGCTCTATATACCGTTACTGTATGGATCTCAATTTTGTCTGGAAAGAAATAAATTGAAAATATGTAAGTAAGTATATGATTGTTATAACATACGGAGACGTTACGTTGATGTAAAAATTAGTGTTCAAACTTCAAACTGAAAAAATTTAGTGTGTTTCCAGGCGTCGTATTATAAGTCGGTCGGCATACAGGTTGTTTTATTTACATACACATCGAATTAATGTTATCCACACTATCAAATACTATAAAAGTAACAATAATTGCTGTCTTATAGGGTTTACTGACAATAAAATCATACTTTGTGTGTGGATTTTTGTGTACTATACAGTATACATCATGTCTTTAAAAAGCTCTCGCATTTTTCTACTAATTAAAATGTTTGAAGTGGATCATTTAGAACGTATTTCAAATTCGTATTCGGAATACTAAGTGCTGTTCAGTTATGAAATAAAGGTCAAGCGACTTTGTGAAATAATAGTGTATTCTAACAAAACAATATCTGCGGAAGTGTTTTTCTTAAGTAAATAGAGAACAATTTCAATTATTAATTCATTATTACGATAAAACAACACATTGGCTCAAGTACATGTTCGTGACAGAATTGTATGAATCTGATAATACCTCAGATTGTGATTGAAAACTTTAATGGATTTATGATAAAGTTGTATTACACTTAGATAAGAAGTTTTTTTTTTATGAGCGCCGTGAGATTACAACTAGCAACCAGTAATAACACTTACTCTATCTTGTCCGGAGATAGAGATATGGTAGGCGTCGAACCAAGTAATTTAGATTGTTACGAACAAATATGTATCACTCTGTTGCGAAATTATGAACTACAATGATGGTAGAAAATCATTTTAATGTGAATGGTTGTGTAGGGACATGGTAAGTGTGTTAGAAAAGGCGCATCAGCAGTGTTGTGTGGAAGCGTATGCGAGCGTCGACGGCAGTTACTGCGCACTGTCCGATCGGTACGAACGTGACCAATATTGGGGTTCAGTTGGAAAAATAAATTTGTACGGAACTATCAAAATTTACTCTTTATTTCTGCCAGTGACTCCTAGTACAACTCCACACGAACATAGGTATATCCTAAAGTTGCAATTTAATAACAGCAACCTCAATAATATCGACTGGAATATCCATTATGATAAAGTTTGAATTCAAAACCATTTAAAGGCGGCAACACTCCGTTACCACGCAATAAAGATGTGGATCAAGAAAACCTTACGACGGCAGTAGCAAAATAGCAGCATCTTTTGTAACAAAGTGGACTAAAAAATGCTAACACTAATCGCCTCAACGATGCCCTCGGGTAATCAAACTCAGTCGTCAAGACATACAAGATATAATAAAAAATGTAATTGATCACCAAATGAATATTTTTGTACAACAATTTATTCATTCTTCTTAGATATGTTAAATACAAATTAATAACAATCAAAAATGGATTACATAGTTTCAAAGAATTAATCAGTTTTTTGATTAAGTAGATATCATGCGGGATTACAAGATGGCCAAGTAATCTGTTAATGATTTGAAGCAGCAAAACGACAATCAGACAGTTTGAACAGAGAGCTAGTACTAACAATATTGAGATTCAGTGGGTCCCGAAGGAAAAAACGAAACTATTATTGCTTTTGTAATTCAACTAAATAATGTAAAAGGAAAGTGATATATTATACTGTACAAGTTTTGCAAAATTAGATTGTAATGACAAGCGACCCTGATCCATTGTGTTTAAAGTTACTTCCACTGTAAGTAGCATGGGATTATTTTAAAGCTGCAACTATTAAACGAAGCAGGACTCATCCAGAAAACAAGCAGAGAAAACATGCCCAGAGTACTAGGCATGTTACCTTTACAGGTTATAAAAACCCTATATTTTGTTTTAGAAAACCTGTTCCTATAAATAAGTCACTTCACGCAGCGACGAGATTGAATGCAAAAGAGCTAAACTATGAGCTAAAGTATGTCTGGATAAGGAATTGGATTGTTTTTACGCGGAAAACTGATACCTCTTTATATTATGCTATTGTTAAAAAAGATATTGATTTTTTTTTAGAAATAGTACTAATCTTAACTATCGTTTATTTTCTAATGTGTTTATTTTTCGTAAAGTTAAAATACTTCACTATAAATTGTTTAATCAGAATTATTCTATGTACAGACGAGAATGAGAGATTGCACGATTAACTGCAAAAAAGATGTAAGTGGTGTGCTAGTTGCTGTCTCAAAAAAATGTTGTACTATGAGACTGGAAATTTGAAAGTTTATCTGAAGATCTAAGGGTTTCTGTACACACACACACATATATATGTATGTATATACATACATATATTATATAATGTATATTAAACTTTTATGATGTTGCATTTTTTATTGGAGCAGACCGATTCTTGTTTTAATATGATAGGAGATTTCAATCTTGGTCGTATTAATTGAAAATAGTTGAGATCGCCTGACATGAGCGGAAATAATACATCTTTCATTACACAAGTGCTAATAGATTTTTGTCACGTCATTGAACACAAAGTAATGGTGTTGCTAATATGTATTAATGGCAGATTACTACTTAATCTGGTATTTACCTGAAGTGCCGCACTGTAAATCTGTACAATCTAAAGATAGCCTGTGTAATATCGACTCACTGCATCCGCCACTTGAAATATATGTATTGATTCAAGCAACGGCACTACGTTATAAAAAAGCACTTCGATATAATTTTAACGAAGCCAATTTAAATAAAATAGACTGGTATAAACAATGAAGAAGGAACTATACCATATATTGACCATAATATAATTCCTCTTTTTATGCTCGTTGAACGTAGGTGAAATATGGTAACTATATTTCACGAGTGACTGAATTGTGACGAAATACGCAAATGTGTGCCTTCACTAATCCTCGTAACAACAGATTTCCGCCGTAGTTTAATAAAAATCTCATAAGCACATTAGAATAAATATTTAAGATTAAAAGCCGTTTTAATACATACATACATATGTTCACGCTGTATCCTTTACAAGGTAGTCAAGGAGGACGGAGCGCCAGGCGTCGCAGTCCTTACATACTTCTTTCACATCCTCAAATCTCATCATTCTCTTCACACATTACCGCCTAGGTATGCGAGTGCTTTTGACATTTCCGACACTTTGGTTATTTGATCTTCATAAGTTAGCTTCTTGTCTTCCTTGGCTTCTTTTACCACTCACTTTCGCTCTGTAGATTTTCTTCGTCAGGCTTTCATCACTTATTATTTCTATATGTCCGAACCATCTAAGCATTCCTTTCTTCATTTTTACAATAACACTGTTGTACAACTCTGCTATACTGCGTATCTCTTTATTGTTTATTTTGTCCGCAAGGATGACACTGCACGTATTTCTAAGAGATTGTATTTCTACTGTATTTATCTTACTTTCGTCTGATTTCGGGCATATCCAGGACTCACTACCGTACAATAAAGTTGGAACCAACACCGCATTCTGGATGGCCATTTTGGCTGAGTTTGATATATTCACACTGCGTACTAATGCAGACAGAGCACCGTTCACTTTATTTCCAGCTGCTACCTGTCTCTCCACATCCAACTCACATCTTCCATTCCTTGAAAACGCGATCCCCAGATACAATTTCGTTTACTTATTCTAGACATTTTACATTTACCCATATTTCACACTTTGTCGGTACGTCTTCCGTTTCAAACACCAGAACCTTAGTATTGTTCACATTCATAATCAATCCTTTAATTTCACAGTCTTCTTTCATGTACGTAACTAATGTCTGTAACTCCGCTTCTGATGG
This sequence comes from Zeuzera pyrina, assembly GCA_907165235.1. Taxonomy (NCBI): domain Eukaryota; kingdom Metazoa; phylum Arthropoda; class Insecta; order Lepidoptera; family Cossidae; genus Zeuzera; species Zeuzera pyrina. The sequence continues at coordinate 15,454,578 of OU015625.1, read as the reverse complement.
TGCTATAAGCACAGAATCGTCAGCGTACAAAAGACAGTTTACCACTGTATCATCACATATTATACCACTCATACCTTTAACTTTCAATGATCAATGATACCTTTCAATGTCTGAAGGCAACTGTCCAAATACAGTACGAATAGCCAGGCACATATCACGCAGCCCTGTCTGACGCCTGAACAGACTTCGAACCAGGGCGACAAGTCCCCATCTATCCTTACGCAAGCTCTGTGGCCCCGATATAATGACCTCACAGCCTGCAGTAAGGGGCCCTCCACGCCATATTCAGGCAGAGGACTCTATAATTTCTTTCACACTACTCTATCAAATGCTTTCCACGAAAGCGCAGAAAACTTTCCGACCTATAGCCAGAAACTTCCCCACAATACCGCGGAGCGAGAAAATCTGATGCATACAACCCCTACCGTTTCTCAAACCACCTTGTGCCTCCCACAAATATCTTTCAGAAATGCCTTTCTGAAATATATTTGTACGTTCAGTCAATACCATGGTATAGACTTCACTTCCTAAGCTGATAAGCCTTATAGCACGCGCAGTCTAAATGAAAACCATTCTCTTTACAGAGAGGCACTATGACTGCGGCGCGCCAGTCTCTCGGAACCTCTCTCTTCTGCCAGCAAAGATCAGTTTACAGACAGCACAGTTTACAGAATGTATTCCAGACTCTAGGATACCATACTTAATCATATCAGCAGTCACCTCATCATTTCCCGCAGTCTTTCCACATTTCAGATTTCTTATCGCTTTCTCAATCTCTTTCATATTAACGACTTCCTCTAGTTCTTGACCTGAGCGTGGCGATTCATTAGGATCGCTCTCAGTGTCAGAGACAGAGTCGTCACTCTGATATAGTTCTATAATAATCACTCTATCGCTGCAGAACATTTTTTTTGTCTGTTAGCAGATGATGTTCTTTCAAACGCACTTTGTTCATTTTGCAAGGTGTCGGACCACTTAGGTACTTACGTGCGTACCTAACGTGCGTGCGACGTTGTTCGACATCTTGTATGAGGTCAAAACTGCATATGGTGATAAAGCTATGAAAGACGAGAGGCATGCTGACAAAAGGAGTCTGCCTGCTGCACGACAATGCCAGACCACACACGGCCAACGCCACTAAGGAACTGCTCGCCTCGTTTAAATGGGATGTCCTGAACCATCCCACGCATTCCCCTGACCTAGCACCTTCAGATTGCTATCTCTTTACCTCCCTGAAGCTGCACATGGATGGAAAAAGGTTTTCAGCCGACGAGGAGGTAAAGGAGGAGGTGGAGAAGTGGACGAAGGTGTTGGCGGGAAACTATTTCGAGGAAGGCATCAAAAAATTGATACCCCGCTTCACCACCTGCATAGAGAGGAATGGCGACTATATCACGTAATTTTTTTGTTTAAATAAAAAATTTTAAAACCTACAAAAATTCAGTACACTTACTTTCTGGATATGCCTCGTATGTATGTATATATTATACGGCTAGAATTTTCGAAACGATAGTTTGTTTCTATATTAAATGTTATTTCAGCCGTTTTCTTACCGAACACCAACATGGGTTCGTACATGGAATATCTACAACCACTGATCTAACTACCTATATTGACACTTTGGTAGCAACTCTTGATTCTCATAAAGAATGCAATGTGATAAATGCAGATTTCTAAAGCGTTCTGTTATATGCACACTTTGTATGCATAAGAACACCCATTATCCTAAAATTCCCAGATCAGCGTTCTTATATATTCCATTCGCTCATCAGTTCATCTCTACTTTTCGTCGTGACTATACTCACGAGATAATTTAATTAAAATTTTTCTATTTTCTGTCGTACTAATTACAATATATGTAATTTCTTCTACATGCGTTATTTTTCATTTTATTTAAAACCCGATACGAGAGAACCCGTCTAACAGTTCGATACAGTTCCTCATCTGCTGTTTGTAAATAAACTCTCATGTTATGGATTTCATGGTCATACGTTAAACTGGCTAAGATCTTATCTATTAACAGAACCTTTATTAAAATTTTATGTTGCAGTTAAAGGATAGAAACGATCTATAATTGTATAAAATAAAATATACTAAAATGGTAGGTTAGATTTGGGACCTATTGTTTCTAATATTTTTAATTACCTACCACAGACCTTAAAATTCTCATCTCTTTTGATGTTTGCCGACGACCTAAAATTCTGACAATAATAAATAGTACTTATTGCAATTAGACTAGTATTAATAGGAAAATAGATGTGAAATACATTTGATTAACATTAAGAAATTGTAAAAAAGTACATTAATTCAATAGCCTTGACTCTCGACTTTATGGGTGGCTTAAAAGTTTTGACAATAGGACCTTATAGGACTCATATTCCACCTGAAACTAAGGGTTTCTTTCCATAAATTAGTGTGAGATTACTTTAACCCTCGCCCACTGGGCACATTTTCTCCTTGGGCCCTGCGTTACAGGCATTTTTTACTTATACGTAAATAATATACGTACTTGTACGCAGTTTTATTAATATAGTAAAATTTTAAATTTTATTATAGTACAATACGCCAAGAAAATTCTAGCTTTCATGCAAATGTACCTTTAAATCAACTACTCCATTATTTATCTTAAAAGTTTCAAATCCTTGAAATGAGAACCAAAGTTTTCAGTAACTAATTACTTAATGTGCAATATTAAACAGCTCAAATCTGCCTTTGTTTCATATTTGATTTGGTTATGTAATGATTTTAACTAAATGAAGGAAACGTTTATTATTGCACCAATATACTTGATAAAAATGTACTTATGCATTAGACGCATTGGAAATTTTGACGGCGGGGATCTCAATTTTTTTAAGTGGCTACAAAACGTATGAAAGTGATATTTGGTAACCTGATTTTTCATTTCATCGACTTTATTTTGCCAGTTGCGTTACACTATTGGTTAACTTTTATAACACTAAAAAGAAATATCAAAGAAACCTCATTTAAAACAGAGATTTACATATTTCGGAGGAACAGGACCGATTTATATTTCCAGATTTTCTGCACAGTTTAATCTAAACATATTGTTCAAAATTACAGTTGGATTTTTTAAATTAATTGTAGTTTTTAAAATAAACGAAAATAACCGTTTTCTAGCGCGCGCACGTTTGCATAGAGCAGAAGTCTATTTTAGATTAAATTATCGTTTATCAATGCGTCTCCTTAAATCAAAATATTGTTCAGTTATTTCTTTACATTTTTGCAACAAGGTTCTATGTTCAACAGGTAATAAGATATGTTGACAAGGATCGTATTATCGCGCCCCAGGCACAATCCCAAAAAGTGGTTTGATTTATTGCTTAAAATATCCTTGACGAAACTCTACATAGGGTTATCTTAACTCAGGTAAGAAACCCTGAATCATTGAATATAATAATGTAGCTATTAACATAGCTTTCCATTAATTAGTTCAAATCTCCGAATATTCTTAAGATTATATGCATTATATTAAATAAACATTATCTCTTTATTAGGTACTTATTTTAAATAAGATTCCATAATATTAAAACTCAGTGAAATTTTAATGTTTCTTAACTTAGTGTCATATCAAGGGTAATTTTATTTCATTAATATTTAAGCAACCTTGCCTTTGAAATGCAGGAAGAAGTCATGACACACAACCGCGCAGGGCTTATTCTATCTTATCGCAGGGGCAGTAAACTTACTTTGAAAACTCTACCGGGAATACACTTGGTTGAGAGCAGGGAAGACAAATGGAATCGTCCCCGACATCCGAACGTGACAAATACGGAAGAAAAATATACGTATCTGTTTTATTACAGTTTGTTGTTATTTTTCATTATTCTATATCACTAATTAAATAATCGTATACTTTTTTAAATCTGTTATGTGAAGTCCTCTTTACATAATCTATTATCAGATCTAAGCCTTTTAGCAATTTTATAATGAATAAAAGTCTTTCTAAGTGGTTGCGTTTACTGTGCGATTTAATTGAAAGGGATGCTTTTCGAGCTTGTTATGTATTAGATAACAACACGCCATGGTCGACGCAGTAATTATCCGACATGCCCAGCCGAGATAGAGTGACGTCTAGTGGCCGACACCGATATGGGGAGAGCTTATATGCAATTAACTCGTTCGTCGCAGATGCAATGTATTTTGATTTCATTCTTTTTTATCTTCGATTCTACCTACTCTACTGTAGAAATGTAGAATGAAAACAAGAAATTATAGCTTCAATAATCTACGCCTAATTGTGAGTGCTAATATATGCGTATTCTTTTTTATTTTTCGGAATGTGAATTTCAGTTCCTTAAATTAATAAAGTAAATCAATAAATATAATAAATAATACTAACAATAATAAATAATATTAAGAAAATACAATTTTATTTAACATTAACAAAAAAGTACATACATACCAACGTTAATATTTACAAACTTAAAACTACACATTATCTTAAATAATAGACTTTCTCAAAGTTGCCGCTTAGAAAGCTGTCATTGCTTAAGGTACCTAGCGGACTGGCAGCATTGCCTCTTTGTATAGCCAAACTGATTCGTTGGTGGAAGAAGCTGCCAGGCCGGCGGTCTACCGAAGCCTCGACCTGTCTTTTGCAAATATCAGAAATCTGTCGATGGGCTTCGGGGCCCCAGGGACCCAAAGTTTCGACTGCAAAGAGTGTAAATATGAAACTCTCAGAGAGAGTCGCATACTTACGCCGCTTCAAGTTCTCGGCAGTGCTGGCCGCAGCTCTTGCTGACTTGGATATTTATAGGTTAAGAATAAAAAATATATAAAAATAATTGAAAGAAGTCGTTTATTTTTAAATACATTATATAGTTTTAGCCTAACGTGATATCCCTAGATAAGAGTCACCTATACCTAACTGTGATATATCGTGAAAGTATGTATGTTTCTTAATAGAAAGATATATCTACATTTTGAATATCTACATCTTGGCTGCAATTAGCAAAAACACAGAAAGCATAAGACCTGTGAATATTTTTATCCAACTACTTTAAGACATCATAAATGATGATTAGCCAAATACGTATTTATAAGAAAATTTCAATAAAAAAGTTCAATAAAAAATATTATTAACGTGCGTTTTAAATGGACTGTGACAAAATCTCTTCATGTCATTCGTCCACTCAAGTTTGGCTTTTTTTGTGCGCTGTCACTACTTAGACTTCTGGTGTGAAGTTCTGATTCCATGTTTGACGAAAACACTTCAAGTGTAGAACTGGGTCGTCCTAAGAACTATGATTCGACTAATTTTACACGGCTAAGGAATTAATTGTAATTAAAACTAGTTTAAAATTCAAATTGCTATTACTATAATGAGACTGTAAGTTTTTATTTTCAATATGTGAAAAATAATATAATTATTTAGTAGAAATTGAAAATAATGGCATCAGTGTGGTTAGGAAAACAGATCGGCGAAAAAGTTTGCGGCTAGCGCACTCTCATGACATATGTATTATGTGTATCGCTTTAAAACTAAGGTAAAAAACTTAGAAGCTCGAGCGTGGTCGCGCGAAGTCATTAATTATGAATATACCAGTATTCATAATAGTATCCATAATATTGGTATCTGAAAGATAACTATTTGCAGCTAGTAACTTATTTATAACTTTTTGTGAGCTTTTTTGGAAGCATCTATAATCTTTCTATATCTAATTGAAATCTAATACTTGGACGATAGCGTTAAATTTTTGGGTAACTGCATTCGTTTTTATAACGAAGTTCTTTATGTATTTACCTACTCCATAAATGGTAAAGAGGTTAAAGCTTGTTATTAAAAGTACTCACATTGGAATGTTTAAACGTTGTTGTATGTCTGTTACTTACTGTGTATATTCTACTAAACAACTTGACCGATTGATGTCATATTCCCACAATGAGATGAATTGAGAATAAGAATGAATTGTTTTATCGAGACCACGGATGCAGAGATGATTCATAGCTATGCTAAAATCTGATAGATGGACTATCGCGGGCGAAACTGCGAGGCTCAGTACATTATAAAATAAGCGAATTAGTGACAAAACCATAGTCTAGGAATTATCTCCTGTGCACATACATTTACTGGCTTTCGAATGTTGTATTTCAATGTACCTATTGTAAAATGACGTAGAAAAAAATTATACCCGAGTTTCTTGCTGGGTTTTATTACGTGAAGGTTTCTTTTTCGAAAGTGTGATAGATTTAGCGACGCAAAGCGAAATTTATATAAATGTACCTTTATAATTGATAACTTTTTAATAAAACATTGCGAATGATTATTATGTTTATTATATATTATATTATTATGTATAATATGTATAAATACATTAAGCATGCATATGTATCTACATAATATTTATTTATATTGTATTTATGTAGTGTAATATTACCAGAACGTTTTTTTTCGCGGCACCACCCATCTGCTCTTACCGACCGAAGTTAGCTGGAAGAAAATGTTACATATTACATCATTAAGTTTTGATGCAATAAAGAATTTATCAATCTGTACCCAGTTATTGGTGAATTAATTTAACTTTAATAAAAAAACTGGTCAAGTGCCTACAGTTACCTATTATTTGTTATCTTTAATATAATGCAATCTTGATAAATTTTTTTCATTATACGTCTTATTCACAATGTTCATATTATTTTTAAATGGGCATTCTATTCATGTAGATTATGTGAGGGCAAAAATTTTTAAGCATTTTTTAGGTGTAAAAAAGGAAGGTGTTACACATTTTTAACCGACTTCAAAAAAAGGAAGTTCTTAATTTGGATGTATTTCTTTTTTGTTATGTTTGTTACTTCAGAACTTCGTCGTTAATGAACCGATTTGGAAAATTATTTTTTAATTTGAAAAGATATACTTCTAGATTGGTCCCATTTAAATTTCACTGGTATTGGAGCTTGGATTTCAAAGATACACCAAATAACATCAAATAACGAGAACTGCTTATTAACTTTATTTAATTATATTGATGACTCTCTTGTATGTCATTGCGCTTCAGAATTAGAAAAGAAGTTAATTGGAGGCCTGCCCGGGATATTTATTTGGGCCAAGGTCACACAAAAGGATTAAAAAAAAAATAATTGAACCGACTTCAAACAAAAGTCACTGAAAAGTGTGAAATATACAAATACCTATACAATTAAATGTTATAGTTATTGAAGTCGGTGCCAAATCAACGTGCAACAACAGAAAGTCTATTAGTTTAGTAGGCTTAGGATCGACTTTTGTAACTGTCAAATTTAATTATATAGGTATTTGTGTCGTATTTATAAAGTTATTTTTGTACTTGAGTTTTGATTAGTAAACGATAATTATTTCGTACTTTTCAGTGATTTTTTTTGAAGTCGGTTTATCTTTTAATTATTTAATTCGTGACATGAAAAGCTTTCATTTAATTTATCTAACATACGTGAAATTAACGCAATTACCCTTTATTTTTGACGTTTCGGCCGAGCTACATCGGTCTCAAGCAAACTGTCGTGTCTGAGGCAGGTGTTTTGTCATCTACCCTCCGTATTCGTAAATATATAGTTTTTAGAACTCCTACATACCACACGCAACGTCAAACGAAAATAAAAGGAGATCGTGTTAATTTCCCGTGTGTTAGATAATTTTAATAATGTAACAAATGCAAAAGTTTATAATAATCGACAAACAGAGCAAGAGACAGACGTTAATGTGTTCCTTTTCTTTAATTTTGGAACGATCTACTAAAATCAGTGGTATAATTACGGGATGGGTAAAATTATAACAGTTACTACATACTACGTAAGCATTAACAAACACAACTCTAACATTCTGAAGCTAATATAAACAGAACTGTTTATCGATGTTGAATTATTGTAAAGTTTATGTCAATATTTGAAGTCATAATACTTGTTATTAGGTATCTGAATAACATAGCTGTGTCTTATACAAGACAATCATGTAAGATACGAGTGGGATATCTACTATGATATTATATACTTCCATGTATACTTACTCAAAATATTATAAACCTAATATTGCAAAATGTAAGGTTAATATTATTGCTACGATGCAGCATTTCTTATTATTTGTATTATAATTTTCTTACATTGTGTGGATGGTAACACTGTCTTTGAGGAGAATTTATTTGTGATATTGTCAGTTGATTATTTTGAATCTCGCTATTTAAAAATGAGTCAAGCGAGAATTACACACACATGCGTACATTACCGAAAGCACGTCTTTTTATTATATGCCTATATTACATTCTACACTTCCACCCACGTCGATATTCTAGAAGAAAAAAAGCACACCTAGAATCTGAACTAAGTAGTTCATTTACATTATAACTTGGTATTAAATAGCGTTTGTTGCAACATCTGTTATGCAGTTTTAATTAAAAAATCAACGTTCGGGATTTTTTAAATTGTTTATATTTTCGGATCCTCAATATATGGCGTTACGTCATCTCAATACAAAAAGAACGTAATTGTAGAAAAGCGTAGTGAAAATAATCAATATTTGATTTTTATTCTTATTTCTGGTTTGATATGATATGCTCTGGTTTGATATGATTTTCTCGTATTTCTGAGATATATAGCTCAGCTATGAAATACAGAACGGTAACAGTACTCTAAAAAGAGGGACATTTTCTTCTCAATCGTTATAAATCACAGACATGACAAAAAAATAGACTCTGTGTCGCATACTTCAAAAGTAAAGCAATGTAGGTAAATAAGCGACGAACTAATTCGAGACACATTTACACAAGTAAGGGGATCCGACCTATCGTAGCAAATAGCGCCGCCTAGTGTGGAAATCGTTGCTGAGTTCGCTGTTTCCCAGGGAAATGGCGGCAGAGTGGATTATTTAAAAAATAATTGGTCATATTTACAGACATATTTTGGTTGCTCCACGTTTGAATAATGCGTCTCGGTGTCTATGTTAATTTTTTTGAATAATTAAACTGTAACTCGATAATATGCAATAGAATATACGAGTATATAGTTTGTCGAGCCAGCCAGAGTACGGGGTGGCCAATAATAATGTAATTTAAAATATTACACAGATAATGGTAGGTACAATTAATTCTGACATAGTTGATCTTGAATCTCTAAATAAAACACTAAAATAGAAAAAAAAAGAAATATGTTTAAGCATGTTTTTTAAGTTACCCGTGTCTTCAATCATAAAAAAATAATGGAGCCTTTTTAAGAAAAAAATTATTCAACTTATAGAGTAGTTTATCTATATGCTATAACATAACATAACGTAACGTAACATAACAACATAACGTAACGTAACATAACACAACATAACATATCTTCACGCTGTATCCCTAACGGGGTAGACAGGGAGGATGGAGCGCCAGGAGTCGCGGTCCTTATACACCTCTTTCGCTTCCTCAAATCTCATCACTCCCCTCACACATTTTCGCCTAGGTATGCGAGTACTTTTGACATTTCCGTCTGCTAACACTCTGGCTATTTGATCTTTATAAGTCAGCCTTGGTCTTCCTTGGCTTCTTTTATCACTCACTTTCGCTCTGTAGATTTTCTTCGTCAGTCTTTCGTCACTCATTCTTTCCAAGTGCCCGAACCATCGAAGCATTCCTTTCTTCATTTTTACAATAACACTGTTGTGCAACCCTGTCATACTGCGTATCTTTGTATGCATGCATCTCTCAAATTCAAAGTACTATATCTCAATAATCCCTCACAACCGCGAGTCAATAAAAATGGGCAACAACTATTATTTCTGCTGTTTCCTATGATACAGTCTAGACTAGTATAGGAAACAGTTGCACAAATACTGTATAATCATTTATAAACATAGTCGTTTTTTTTTGTACTTTGATATATTGTTCATTGATTTTTGTTTGTTACATGAATAAATAAATAAATATCATCATTGTTTATCCTGTCCGCAAGCGTGACACCGCACATATTTCTGAGAGACCGCATCTCCACAGCATTTATCATACTTTCATATATCAGCTATAACATATTTTATTAAAATGTAATCATACGCTTACAATAATTTTACTTGAAGGTTTTAGTACATGAAATAATTTAAATTCACTTAAGTGTTGTTTTTGTTATGCAGTTAAGAACTGGATTTGTTATAATTATTACATTCACCTATTCACCCCAATAAAGCAATTGAAACTACGTTCATTTCACAGTCTATAAAGTTTCTGTTTGTGCTGGAAAAGTTTGATAAATTCAATTTTCAAGTGGGCAACTTTCGTGTCTCAGTGGGCGGTTCACGCTTGATACTTTTGAATAAATTGGCTCCACATCGAATCGATGATATAGAAACTCAATACTTATTTATTACTTACAAAGTTTCATATACCTTCCAGTGTTTTTAAAAACAATGAGTATATTTTATTTTGTGTAATATACTCTTAATATATTGTAATTTATCAATCTGACAATAGAGATTGATATTAAATTTTAGTGTTAATTAATACAATTATTACGTAAATCAAAATTGTTATCAATATATGTAGCCCATAAATCAATTGGTTTATTTTATTTTATTGGTTTATGACAATCAATATCCTTTTCACCTTCAAATCATAACTAAACAAGGTTCTTTTATAACCGTTAAGTGATAAAATTTAACTTCTCTTGTAACTGATATTTTCAAATACAATCTTAAAATTTTGTATGGTTTTCAATTAATATCACGAAGTTGTATATCATGGGAATCGGAGAGCACCATTCGTGCCGGCAGCGACGACATCCCGATTAATGTTTCAAGTACAATGTTGTTATGGAGACGAAATATTTCAAAATTGTTATTCTTCAATGAGGGATTAGTTTATGCGGCGGACCACATACCCTTTAAATCTGGTGTAGAGTGGAACCAGGGCTAATCAGAGCGGATTGTTGCCCTTCCGCCACTCCACGCCCTGAATCAAGTAAATGAGAAAACTTTCTAATTGGAATTTCAAATAGGCCCCCGTTTATCCAGACGAGAGCTGTTCGCGGTTCGACGCCAACATGCTGGCCTGCATTACATTATACCTCGACTCTTAAGTAGATTATGTAATTGATCCACTGACTAATTTGGCGTTGGTTCAACTGTATCGCTAAATAGGTACGCCTCGTGGAAATGTTATGCTATAACGTAAACAGACTTGTAGAAGTCATCTATTCAGATTTCAAATAACAAAAATTACTTGTAAAAATTTTTCAAACGCATACGTAAAGCACCTATAGCGTAATAACTACTAAAAAGGATTTACTCATAAAAAAAACTTTTGGTGCACTATTTTAGGAATACTGCATGTAAATGATTTTTAATAGCTATAATTATACAATGTAAATCATTATGTTAATATAATTGTTACTTTTCATTACATGAAAAAAAAAACAAAATAAGTATTTATACGCACGAATATACATACATACATATCTTCACGCTGTATCCCTAACCGGGTAGTTTGAGAGGACGGAGCGCCAAGTATGGCGGTCCTTATACACTTCCTTCGCCTCCTCAATCCTCATTACTCTTCTTACCCATTTTCGCCTAGGTTGACGAGTGCTTTTGACGTTTCCATGAGCTAACACTGGCTATTTGATCTTCATAAGTCGGCCTTAATCTTCCTCAGCTTCTGTTACCACTCACTTTCGCTCTATAGATATTTTTCGTCAATCTTTCATCTAAAATTCTTCTTCTTTTATCATCCTGGAGTGGAATGAATCGGAATGATATCAAAATGATCACAAAAGAATAGTCGATGTAAATAAAGATTATGAGCAATTCATTGTTCCAAGCACCAATTTCAGTGAAATTTAAATGGGCACACCTTGGAGCTATACTGAACCCAACGGAAACATAATCATGAAATGGATCCACAATTAACGAAGTTATCGGTGAACATACCGGAAAAAAATACATACCTGCGAACACAGAAATTCCTTCTTTTGAGTCGGTTAGAAAAGTGGCTATTACTTACATCATTGATTCTCAGCCATTTTTATGTCGCGACCCACGAAAAAGCCAGAAAGTTAAATATAAAGTCTTGCGACCCCTTTTCTATAAAATTGTAATTATAACAATATTTTAATTAATAGTTTATTCACTCGTTTCATTTCAATTTTCAAGTCTCCCAAAGGCGATAAAAACGCAAAACTGCGCATAACAAATATAAATTATCGCGCGCGTAAATCGCGTGTCTGACGGTCTAAAACTACTGTCTAGGCGAGGTTTTAACCTGCATTGTACTGGCACGAACTTATCAAATAAGCCGCCCGCGCATGCCGTGACATCTATGCTAGACAGGTTCGTACATGTAAAATGCCTTAGTTATAAAAACAAAAGGAGGCGAGGCAGAGTTTTATTGTCATTTACATTTTTAGGGAAGTGGCACAGGAAAGTAAGTACATACAACAATCTTATCTCACTCATCCAGTGTTCAATTTTTATATATAACAGTAAAAAAGTTAATTTAATATGGACAAATTTGTGACAAAACGAAACGTGCCTTCTACGTCTGGTGAAACGGTGAAGAAAAAGACCAGATTATACAACGACACATATTTAAAATATGAATTTATTGCATTGGATGACAAGCCACAATGTGTTGTCTGTTTTCAAGTCCTATCCGCGGAAAGCATGAAGCCTTCAAAATTACTCCGGCATTTGGAAACAGACACCCGTCTTTACAAAGCAAACCGTGGGAATACTTCGAGCGTAAGTCACTTGTTTTGAAAAATCAATAAATTGCTATAAAAAATTCCATCCATAATGAAACTGCAGCACTTTATGCATCCTACTTAGTAGCACTGCGTGTCGCAAAGGAATCTAAACCCTATACTATTGCGGAAAGACTCATTTTACCCGCTGCCATTGATATGGTCAATATTATGATAATTTCGGAAAAAGCTAAAAAATTAAAAACTATACCTCTTTAAAATCATACAATATCGAGACGTATTATTGAAATCGATATTCACAACCAAATAATTAAAAAAGTTTAATTGAGTGATTGCGCCAGAACAGGTGATTTTATTATACATTTTTTGGCCTTTATGAATTATTTCTTCTTTCTAGTAAGTAAGTATATAACAAAATAACAAATCATGTTCACATCGTCGAAGATACTTGTGTTACAACATATAAGCAAACAAAAAATACAAGAGAAATAAGATGCTTTCGTAATTTTTTTATATTGGTTGTCAATACGGTATGCGATAGGAATTAACTACGCATTTTTATATTAAATCTATGAAATACACAGCAAACATTTTTTATAATTATTGATTGCTGATTGGCATGTGAAGTAATAACAACTTATAAGTAAATAACAAAATACAAAGTACTAAATTGAATTTTATTACTTGTGTCGTGTTAAAATATTATTACTTCATGTTCTTATTCATGTTTAATATTTTGAATATTTGTCTTTTTTTGTTTTTGTTACTTGGGGAAATATTTATAATACTCTCAGCGGCGTAGTCTTAAAAATGCGCAATTATGTAAACTATACACGTACAGCGTTACTGTATCGCTTATTACCCTAGTTTATTATTGATTACTTTGAGTGTTTTAAAGAAATGTTACTTCTCATTCAATATCATCTCATCTTGTAAAATGTCATGTTATGTTATGCTATTTATTTATTTATAATATATATATGTATTTATTTACGTTATATTACTTATTTTATAAGGGAAATGACACGAGTATATTTCTTCAAACTTGGTGATTCAACAAGAACGTGTACATGCATTAAGAGTGAATTTCACCCGAGCAATCGCCTTACATCAGAGCTGTTGTAAAACTTGCCCGGCCGATGGTCGAGTAAGCTCAGAACGAAATTGCCAATCCTCTTTCACAATGGACCGTAAAATGGTTTTCCGTTTTTGCCCGACCGAGCGGAGCGTTTGCTCGTTGATTCACCGGACACGTCGCACGGCGGGCTATCGCTAGTCGGGGGAATTTGTGGAAATAACTCTTTTACGCTCCTGCACCTGCCTGACACCCTGTCAGTTTTGACAGGATCACACGCCAATATACATAGTTTGATTCCTACTATGTGTAATACATAGCTGATTTATAATTTGAAAATGTACAATTTTATTATTAATCTCCAATTTCTCTGCTAAACCTATGTCTACTGAATAAAAGAACCTCTGAATGCTTTATAGCGGTTTGTTTTCCCATACAATGAATTAAGTAACCCACCACCGCCACCCACCACCGCTATACCATACGTTAGTTTCGTTATTCATTAGTCGATTCTGGAAAACTTATTCTACGATTTTGTGTGGTTCTCTTCGAACTGCTTTGTCTCCTTAAAATTTGTAGATAGGTATTGTTGATTTATACTGAATAATAAAACTATTTCCAGTGGAATTCAACGGAAACCTATTATATTTTAGTATAACTTAACACGTAGAATATATTGTTACGAAAAGAAATATTTTTATTCGACGTAATATTCATGAAATGTATTTAATAATGAAATCCATCGTTAATGTTCTTGTATATCGTTAATATTATTGATAATAATATTATATTATTTACCTATTTATAAATTGGTTGGAAAGTGGTTCAAAAACAGTTTATGATTGAAAATAAATTATTACAGATGTGACATTATTTACATTAAGGACATTTATACGACTATGACATTTATAACATAACTAGAGATGGGCAATCACAAATGATTGATTCAGTTGTCTGTCGTGTAGCGACATTAATTAAATATTAAAAAAGAAAATTTAGATTTAGATTTATTTCTAAAAATTTACAACTTGAAGTTTTATAAAAAAATATAAATATTATATTATTACAAATCGGCGTTGTTGTCTGGATAGTCCCAAATGGAAGGCAGCTTGAATTCTAGGTATCACTTCTCAAGATGAACCTCGTATTTACTTTTATTAAGATATATCACAGAAATTCTTCTACTAATTATCTTTGTTATTTTTTAATTTTTAAAGGAAACGTTGAAATTCCATCTTTCTTGATACCATTCTCCTATCTAACACTTGTCATCTCCCCTCTTACTCTTCTCCGCCTTCCCCCTTCAAAATTTCAAATTTCAATCTACCCTTCTTAGTACCAACTCCGGTCAGTACTAAATGAAGAGTTATTATACGGACTTATTTTATATCAAGAGTTATTATACAAACTTATTTTATAACTATAGAATTTTGGCATAGTACTGTAAAAAGTAACGATATTTGAACATGTCAATTATAAAAAGTCAAAACACATAATTTAGTACACAATAACATAAAAAGTATTACACGAAGACTTTAAAATAAAGGTACATTAATAAATAGTATAACAATACAGATTTTAGAATGACAAAGAATAAACAGATGTAAGCCTATAGTAAAATACTAGTGACAAAGTAAACGAAAACAACACAATATTAGACAAGGTAAAGATTAATATACATTATAATATATATAAACAGACAAGAATTAGAGAAATATGTCATACTTAATTAGTATTAGTAAAACAAACATTTTTAAAATAATAAACGTCAAGACAAGTGTAAAAATTTGTATTTTTAAAAAACACTTAAAATAAGGAGTAGGAGATTATGTTTGAGATGTTTGCACACTGGAAACAATAATATTGTTCTGTTATTATTTTGTCTTACATTTAGAATGATTTGTGTCATTCACATAAGAGTGAACCTGAGTGAACTGATTTATGACACTAATTTGATTTAGGAACATAGGCAACCTTTAAATGACATACATACATACGTACATACATACATATCCTCACGCTGTATCCCTAACGGGGTAGTCAGAGAGGACGGAGCGCCAAGCGTCGCGGTTCTTACATACTTCTTTCGCTTCCTCAAATCTCATTCTCCTCACACATTTTCGCCTAGGTATGCGAGAGCTTTTGACATTAAATGACATAAAAATTAAAAACAAATCGCTTGACAAATAACCAAAACTTTTCGATGCTGTGCTGTATTATATTGGATAATATTTAGTGTTATTTGTGAATATTTCATAGTTTTGTGCATATAACGGAAAAAAAGTGTTATTAGAATGCTATGTGTAATACGTCGAACCAGCGAACGGTCAAATATTAGCGATATTTTGGTTAGTATCTTGTTTGTTTACATTAAAATCAAAAATGAAAAAAATTGGATATACGTATTACGTATACTAGTTTTTCTTAAATCCTTGTATCAAGTATAGCTGCGTAACTCAGCAACAATAGTTCAAGTACGGCCACTGTCGCGTATCCATAGCGCACACAATAGCTAGTTGAAACCACTGTTGGTGACAGTTACAGGCAATATCTTTACTCCACTAGACCAATATCTGTTGTGTTGTAAGAATAATGTCACTGGCGGAAAACTAGTTCAAGCGAAGATAAAATAGTGGTACCTATCAACCATTTGTCTGCTACCTACATATTTTATTTAATACGTTTTTTGTGTGATTATGTTATTGTATAATTTTTCTAATCATATGTAAATTATAATTTCAAAGGTTAATTTAAAAAGGTATTTATACTTGATTTGATAAACACCACACCACACCATCACACTCACTTTCTATATTTTTATTATTCATTTGTAACATTAATATTGCTTTTCTATAAAAACAATATTAATTATAAATATATATATATATATATATATATATATATATCCATTCCCTTTTCGTGGCATCCGGGTGGGAATGGTATAATTTTTTTTTAAGTTAGTGATGTTGCATGTAATATCAAACACTACCCTTTTCTAAACTGTTGTTGGCGTATACTACATAGTACATACATACACACATGAAGTTAAATTTTGCGAACAATAATTTTGTAACTTATTTCGTCATATTTTATTTTCTGTAATAAAATATAATGTACGAGTAAATAGTCCTCTTTGCTAATAAAATTTTATACACGTTTATAAATGCAATAGGGTCTTGCTAACAAAATATTATTCAAAGTTTATGTAGACAATGTTATATAATTTGCCAGGCATATAATGTACATATTACATAATAAACAAGGCATAAGACTTGGGTAGGCTCAATAATTAAAGAATTTTGTTATAATTGAACCATTATCTACAAATATTGTTTTATAGTATGTTAACCAATAGAAAATTATTATTTTTACATAATTTTGTTACGTTTTGAGATTTGTTTGTTAAATTTTATGTTTTTGATGAGTCATTTTTAGCATTAAAAATTAGCCAGTCGGTCAATTCGTAAGCTTTTTATTAAATTATTGTATTAACACAAACCGTAAATAAATAAAATTTAATACAAAATAATCTCTTTTAGAGACAAAGGCAAAAGTAATAACACAATCATGACATTATAAAAGTATAAAGATAGCGTCAAATGCTGCGAGCTTTTCTACAGCCAGCTCGTCTGGCTGTAGAAAATTATGTTCGAAAGAAAATGTCACAGTAGTTCCCAATTTTATGAGATTTGGTTATCAGACATTCCAGTAACAAGTCTTTATTGAAGGTTTTTTAGGTAAATATAGTAATAAATAATGGAAAGATTTTAATTTACAAGTTTCGTACACAGGTAAATACCTAATGGAGATTGTTTTGATTATTTTTCATAGTAAATAATTTAAATATGACTAATACTATTGGTTTATTTGTATATTTAAACAAACCACTCCAAATTTGCAAGTGGACTTAATTATGATACTTCTTTTCTGTTATACATATAAATCAATCTGTATAACGTTCTAAATGATGGTGAAAACCACAAGGAAATTCACTTAGAAGTTTAGTTAAACGAATACACGCACAAAACACAGATAGCGACATTGATTTGTGCTATTTAAACATAGAGAAGAGTGACCCTATCGTATAAATTATGCTATTATAGCTTTGTCAATTAATCCAAATTCTCAGATCATCAAAATGTACACACTTTATTTTTTATTTAAAAAGTAAAGATATGGCTAATTATAAAAGGAAACAATAAAACCAAAGTAAGTTGAACCATTTAGAATATTTATAAAAAATATATTATATAATATACAATACCTACCACTTATTAGTTATTGTTAGTTTTATGTTAATGTTAATTAGTTTTTGTTATTGTTTGAACTGGTTACCTTTCTAAATGACTACCATCGCAAGTTAAAAGAAGAGAAAGAATTAGGGCCTTCATGGGGCATACATTCAACCGGTAAGAAGCGATCGTATATTTGCCCGTTTAGTGCACATTCGGTAAGGAAAAGATCGCGTATCGTAACAGAAACATTTCTGAAGTATCCGTGAACATTGCGGCGGGCATTCGGGTCACGTGCGGGTAACAACGGGAACGACGCAAAGCACCTCGGGGTTTGTTGTGATATCGACGCTGCTTTTTTCACAATACCCGACCCACTGCCTGCGAGAGATTTCGCATTGTTAGTTTGTTAGAGATAACTTTCCGAGTTAATGTTCTAGTTAGGTTAGTAAGAAGCCACATGAGTGCTACCTTTTTGGATGTTACGACTTTTTCGAGACCGAGGGTCCTATACTTTTTAGATAATTGCAACATAAAATAAATAAGCAACAACTTTCTATAATATTTTATAAGCTACTATTAATTGTAACACAAAGCAAATAATCAACAACTTTCTAAAATATTTTGTAAGCTTGAGTGATTTAACGTCATCCATATCGCGTGTTTGCGTGTTTTAAAAAGCACAAACATTTTTCCCGGCCTATATATATGGCTTTGGTTGTAAAGCCAGGTCAGAGGCCCTAAGGCCTGTAGCCCGAAACAAAGAATAATACTGGCCTGCCGTAAGAGGCAATCAAAAATGGCTATCGAAGTCGTAACAGATCGGAGTGACCATGCGACTCCAACGAAGACGTCAGTGCGTAAGTCCGAGCCATCGTATCACTGTTAGAGTGCTTCAATCTTTGCCCTTGATACCTAATTCTGCCCAGTTGCAAGAAAGGCTGCAGTGGCGTAAGAGATGTTGATGTCCTTCGAGACCGCACCGAGGTTGACTAATGACCATGGCAGGAGTTTTAGAGGAGAAAGGTTTCATTTCATATAGCCCAGCCTCGCCCTGGGTAACCTGTGTTCGGGTTTTCCCTACATTATCAAAAAAGTTTGGAGACCTTATTGGCAATTTAGAAACTTTCAAAGTAGGTTGGCCACTGGTCTACCCTCATTAATCCACAATAAGTCAGTAGAGGAAATTCTGTGTATAATGTATGCCCTTCTAATTTCATGAAATAAGACTATGACCACTGTTTTAGACGTGTATAGGTTTGTACATCAATATTAGGGTGTCCCAAAAAAATCAATGTTGTTTTTTTAACGTGTACCCTCTAATTCTATTAGTTTTATGACAAAGCAATGTAAATAAAATTTTTTGAAATTTAAACCACTGCGACCAGTGCCGACTTGCATCTAAATTTGTCAGTACTTGATTATTTAAGCGCATACGCCAACGTCTTAATGAGCTTATAATTTCTTATTGTTTTGTCAGTTATATACGTATTTTTCGATTAGTAAACATGTCGGTGAAATTAAGTAGTTCAAAGAAAGACGTGTGATGCCAAACATTACATTAAGCAACGGATTCGAAACTTCCTTCAAATAGACAAGTTCTCGCAGTAGTGTTTTATAACATTCGTGAAGTGAATTTAACTGTGAATGAAAGTGTTAATCTATATATGTATAACTACGGGCAAAGAACAGGCACAAGCTGTTTGGAAAGCAATATTAAACTGGAATGGAGCCTGTGAGCTCTTTGAGTAAAAGCTTGATAGAGAAGTACTTATTTTTGCTTGCCGCCATCATGTGTATGAACTGGTGTTGAAAAGCGTATTCGAAGTAAAAATAAAACAAGCGGCCATAAGCCTTGACATTTCACTGTTAAAGAGTTCAGAAATCATTAGGAAAAATCGATCCCCTTAAAATAGAACGCTACAGAGAAAAGATAAAATCGTGCCTAACCATTTCCGAGAAAATATTGCTTGAATTTTACCGCCATAGATGATTATCGAGAGCTAATAGAGCTTTCTGTAATATTTTTAGGTAGAGATACAGACAGAAAATTTAAAATCAGACCTCCGGGTGCCATGCACCAAGCTCGATGAATGGCTAGAGCAATTTATTCCCTAAAATATCATTAGTCAGTTCTCAGATAAGAGTAACGACACCAACTGTTAGACGCCTATTTATTTATTGTGATAATATACGTCAAATCGTGGCTTCAATGCATATTAACAGTTAAAGCGCCCTACAGGGATTCGTGCTTTTGAAATCATTGGAAGCTTATAAAAAAATAGATACAATTATTTCGAAGGCTGCGCTGCAGAAGTTTAATAAACATTTATGGTATTTGTCTGATGAAGCAAAAGCTTTAACATTATTTGATGATGACGTAGAACTTCAGACAAAAGTAAAAATAGTGGGAAATTTATCTAAAGAAAATTTCTCGACCCATAAAAACCGATACATTCCATCGAAGGAAAAACTTTGTGGTTCATTGTATGGTATGTTGGATTTATTAGTGTCGTATGCGCCTAATTGTATTAAGCAGCATTCTAATTAGTCATCGATTATTTTATTTTTGTTTTAGAGAAGAATATCGATGATTTTATGTCAATCAAAAGCAAGGCATTGTTTTCTTGTTTGAGAATACTCGTAGATGATAGTTTTCAAATGATGTTCCTTCTACATGGGTGAGTAATGCTTTGTTACTCCAAGTTAAAAAGACAATCTCATTGCTTAGAGCTGTGGATGATATAGCTGAAAGAGCGACCAAGTTAATGCAGGACTCAGAAGTCCTGACCACAGTTGGTTTGAATACAGTTGAGAAGGAACATAAACAATGTTTGTTACGTTGCGTACAAGAACACAAGAAGCTATGTCCGGACTGTAAAAAGCAAACTGAAAAAAAAACCTCACTAATACTTCTTTGAACTCATTGACTTAAAGTGTAACCTCAAGTCGGCACGGGTTATCGTTTTCCTACTGCGATAATATTTTTTATTTACGTTATTAGTATCAAATAGAAAAAATATAGCGGATATGCGTATAAACTTTGCAAAAGAAATGTTTTCCCTTATGGCTCGGGAAACCCTTATAAATATACAGAATATGATTACGATATAAAATAAAAATACGTATAAAAAAATTTCCATCTTCAAATTGTCATTAGTTATTTTAACAAGTAAACACATATTATTGTATAACTAGGTATGTAGGTATGTACGAAGTTGTTATCACACCTCGGTGGAGGTAAGTTATTGATTTGTGCACAGACCGCCGTCTGTAGATTTGTGTAATGATTTCGACTCTGATACAATCTTAGCGAAATACTGTTGACATAAATTATATTACATCATCAATATGATATGTATGATCATCAGTACCATCCTTACCATAAGGAAACACGGGGTTCGTGCCCAGGGCCTCCGACCTCATAGGGGGCCGAAACGCCGATATTTCTTTCTTGCTTTCTTTCTATTTTTAGGTTACAAGGCAACATACCCACTAAGAATTACCGTCGACATTTCTAAATTGAAATGTTAATCAGATAACAGATCATATATTTAATTTTTTTCTAAACATTGAACATTTTAATAATAAAAAAAAAATTTCATTAGTTAAGTCATTAACTTCTTTTTACTTTCCATCGCAACTACAAATTCTAGTGTGTCCAAGAGCCTCATCATACCCTGAGACGACCTTGATGATCATGTCGCCGCCCCTAGTGAATAATATGGTGAGAAAATGTATAGTTTACATTATTATACAATTTTGAATTGTTTACATAAAAATTTATTACTTTTGACTACTATTTCAAAATTCACAATAATATTACTTTTGAGATTTCTTTTATTAAACTTTTTTTGATTGACCTTCATATTAGTACAAGATCCGGCTGCTGATTTCTGTGGGTATCTGTTTTTTTAATGAAACTTAATTCAAATGAATTGTTGATGACAATATAATATATTGCTGCAGGTTGCCTATCAAAAATTAGCCGCAATTACCTTTAATTAAATATTTCGTAATTAATTTATTTTAATGAATTCCAGCTATATATTTTTTAAATGAATTCAGCTATATATTTTTTTAATTTCAAAGAAATTGTGTACCTGTAAAAAAATGGCTGCAAGTAGTGGTTGACATTATTAGAATGAACTACTCTCTTATCGCATCTTAGCTGCAAACATTGAAAAAAATGAAATAAGCAAAATAATAACATAAAAAAATGATTACGATTTTAGTAACGTCTTCTATTAAAACATACATACATAATATTATGCTAAAAAAATATGAAATTTATTAACTTAATTTGATGAATTAATTAACTTTTCGTTATTAAATTGTTTTTTGTTTATTATCGTCATCTTCTTCTTCGTAATGGCAACCACTACCTCTGGCCATTTTTTACAAATAACCACTATTGTGTCCAACAAAAATGAAGCTTCAATTTAATACATAATTTTCTTGAAAAACACGATGAATGTAAATAATTAACAAAAACAAACCTGTTCACACCTGGCAACCTTGAGGTTGCGGCTAATTGAGAGCTGCCAACCATTTTCTTTAACATTTTTCACATCATTTTCTTTCAAATGATGTATAATTCATTTAAAAAACATATAGCTGGAATTCATTAAAATAAATTTACTACAAAATATTTAAGTAAAGGTAATTGCTGCTAATTTTTGATAGGCAACCCGGCAGCAACATATTATATTGTCATCAACAATTCATTTGAATAAGTTTCATTAAAAAAAACGGATACCTGCAGAAATCAGCAGCCGGATCTTAGGCTATATTGATAGCAGAAATTAATATAAGTATTAAAAAAAATTATATCGAATTGCATATTATATTTAGCAACTAATACCTTACACTATTTCAATTTTCTTTACAGTTTGTATTAAAGATAATTTATGCGTCATTAATTCATTATGAATTTTTTAAATTAGGGTGTTTTTAATGAAGTGGTATTGTTTTATAGTAGCGCATTATATTGTTTATAGTGACAAATAGCCAGTTTATAATAATTTTTACCAATTTTAAAGTTGTTTTAAAATTGCGTCCAATGCGGCACTAATCGAAAAACTTATTTTTTTGAGAAAAATAAATTGAATTTATTATTATTTAAAAGTTTATCATTTTTATTTATTACTATGAAATCCATGGATTTTTTTTACATAAATAACTTAGATGTGATTGGGACCACTGCTTGATTTATTAATCAGTCACTAACATCAGAAATAATATCATAAATAATGAACAAAATATTATCAACATCAATTATTTATCGATAAACTATAGCTACCGGTGAAGAAAAATTTATCATGTAAATATATAAATAACTAGCGGACCCGACAAACGTTGTCCTGCCCGAACGTTGGAATAAAAAGAAGTTATGAGTTTAATCCATCCAGGAACCCACTAAAACACGCACAAAATTTCATCAATATCGGTCCAATCGTTTAGGAGTTGAGTGACAAACACAAGTGCAAATGAATTATATATTATATGTACGTATAATATATAATAGTGAATTGTAAGTTTACACAGAAAAAAATTCTAAAATATTCATTGCATTGTTATATATGACCCAAATTTCAAGAAATACTCCTACGAGATTCAAACTTGACCTTTTTTGATACAAGGAGACAGCTTATATGAGAAATATTAAGGTCTAGCGATCGCCACCAGCTGACGCGTGGGAAGCGTGACTTAGATGGAAATCCGACCTTCTTCACCTTACGAAATGTTAAGAATTTTTCATAAAAGGTATGGCACCTAATGTTACTGTACATATATTCTTTCGTAAGGCATTAGGTAAAGAAAGGGATGTATAAAAATATTTTATGACGAATTTCACAGTGACGAGATTACCTTATCAGAATCGGTTAGGTAATTACTCGTAACGAACTCCTTGTGTGCCTTTTATTGTTTCAAAATTAGATGAAAGAAAACAAAGAAATCACTTTGGTGTCCGTCTGTCTTTCTGCGACTTGCTATATTACGTACACGTGCTATTTTACGTACATTTAAGCAGCTGAAATTTGAAACAATTATAGTACGTAAGTGGTGATCCAAAGACAGACATTAACTTCCAAAGTTGAATTAACTTTTGGGGGTTAGTTTTCGGAGCTTAAAAAAAAGTTATAATTTTTTAGGTCTTCTTTTAACTTTCTAAATAACTACAGACGCCGTATTCCAGCCGCGACAGTGAGGAAAATCAGATAAGATGATTCACTTGTACATATGACACACATTTTTTATTAGATAAGTTGATCGAAAGTCTTTTCGTCAGAAAACAGCACCGACACATCTACATTTTATTTGCTTTGCGTCGTACTTTGGGACTATTGGAACATGCTGTCTGGAATTATAACATAAAGTCTGTGTGTATAACATATTACTTTGAGATACTTTTTATTTACCGCTTTTTCTAAAATACACTTAATTATTGTTGTCCTCAATCTTAAAATTTGAAAACTAATTGCTCATGTACCTACAACTCGAACATAACTAGATACCTATTTGTTAATAAGAAATTGATCAAAAATACTCAATACTATTAAAACTTAAGAATCCTACATTTTAACTTCATTTTATATTCTGTTTTTCAATTTCTATACGGATTGCGAATAAAAAGAAATATTTTACAAAGCTATTCTTAATTATCTTTATAAATTGAAGGAGACGTTTCAGATTTCCTAATAGCTGATTTAGGAAAGGCGCGTAATGAAAAGGGATCGAATATTGTGTACTTATCTTTTGTGTTTTAAAATGAATTAAAAATGTTTTGTAGGAAAAGTGAAAGATCAAATTCCAGAAAATACTAATATAGTACCACAGATCAAAGAAACAAGAAAGAATGGGATTATGTGAAAGCTTGTGAAGGAACGCACTGGCGAGCTGTCAAAATCAGCTGCTTACAAAATTTATTTAAAAATTAGTTAATTCCTATTCAATTAATTTCAAAGTACTATCGTAAATACGAAGGGAAATTGTTGGTGACTAAAAGTTGAGGAAAGATCGCAGAGATCTGTTGGACCACCTGGAAAATTGCACACATCAACTACGTGAGAGTAGAGAAAGGTATGATGTGGAGACCACAGAGCTGCATGGGTTCATAGATAGATTAAAAGAAAACATATCAGATATCAACAATAAGTACAAATTAGCTCAAAATGAATATAATGATCATTAGAAAGGGAAATGTTGTTATACAAAAATTTAAATACACCTAAATCATCACTCAGTAGCTCAGATATGTCGTACTCACAGATTACAATTGAAAGGTGTGGTGACTCCAAACCACAAAGTAAGGAAAGGAAACTGACTGACTAAAGTAATGTAAAAAGTAATATTGCAATATTTTTTGATAGATTGGGATTAGGGTTGGGCAGTCTAATTAATAATAATGTCAGTCAATCCATTACCAATTATTATTATCCAAGTGCATCCATCTCACAAATATTTAATTAAGTTATAAATAAAATAATTAATGTGAACACTACATTAGTACTCATACTAGGAAATTCTATAAATATATCAGAACAGGAATTAACTGATAGCATAGATGCTTTGGCTAGATTAGCAAACGTGAACAAAATTATATTATGTACGTTCCCTTATTCGTCATTGTTGCCTAAAAATAGCAATAATTATATTAAAAATGTAAATAATGTTATGAGTAGGGTGACTGTCATAGTAATTTTGTATTTTTGGACACCAATAGGTACATTAGTAATAATTACTCAAATTTAGACTGATAAGAAGTACTTTGTACTTGTCTAAAAAATCAAAAAGTAAACTTGCTACATTAGTAGCTAAATGTATTAACTCAGTTATAGGTACTATAACTAAGCATATAATTAGAGACGACGCAAGTACTAATACTAATAGTAATGCGGATAACAATTCTGTAAATTAAGTAATATTCATTATGTTAGCACACCAAAATATCCATATGTACTTTCTTTGGCAAAATATTAGATACTGAATTATTAGTGGACAAATATAATATAAACATCTTGTGACTCAGCGAGACGTGGTTGAGGGCTGATAAATTGTCTTTTAAAGTAAATAATTTTAAGGTGGTGTGTTCAATAGAGCGTCGACAGATGGCGGTGTTAGGTATGACTTTGGTTAAAAATCATCTTAAAATAAAAAATCGCAAAGACATAGTTGCTCGTTCTATTGAACATGTACGTGAAATGTCGTGTGCGGAAACGGATGCTTAGCAAATGTAACAAATCAATCATAGCATGTGGTGACTTCAATGTGAACATAAAAAATAGCTCTAAGGAAAGAGAGATGCTAATTTCACTCTTTCATTTGATCTTGTGCACATTTTTGATGAACCGACCAGGGTTACATACGATTCGGCGACGTGCATTAATATTGCAGAGGGTTATATTGAAGACTTTGTGCACAATAAAATTGAAATAGGTGACAAGATATCAAAGTATATAAAAATACATAATGCTGTGGAACCGCGCCCACGCGACCTCTTCTTCTACTTCTTCTACTTCACGCGAAAACTTCCAGCCACCGCCGCCGCCGCTGCATGCTCCACCGCCACCGCCGTCACCGCCGTCGTCGCCGACGTTTATACCACATTCTCACATTCGTTCAACATAATTCGTGTGAAATTCAGTCAGTCAGTTCGCTAAGCTTCCAAAGCAGGAAATTTCACTGAATTTCAATAATTGTTCAAATTTTACTGTTAATTTCCAAGAGTAGTAACGTATCTGTATAACTTGTTATTTGCTTTTAAAAATAGTCAAATGAAAAATTTTGTTTCATTAACTATTACTGTATTGAAAAACGTTATATGACACACGTGTCGATATTGGCATTAACAAACTCGTGACTATGATAAGCCCTCGACTTCGTCTCGGGCTTACATTCGTCTACCGTTTGTCAGAACCAACTTACCGCACTAGTATCATAAGTAACTATATTTTACCAAAACAATACAATGCAGTATTTTGCTGAAGTAAAGGAAACGTAAACTAACACATTCAGCGACCTATAGTGATAGGATATAGCAGGGATCACCAATTAGTTTCATTAGAGGTCCATTTTTAGAAATTATAAGACTGTCGCGGTGGGTTTGGTAGATGATGACTAGCAACCAATATCATATCAAACCTTTGTTCAATCTTTGTTGTCGATATCATCTCTCATCGAATTGTCGAGATACAAAACGCAGGGTATTTTGTTTTCATATTCTTATATTTTTAAGTTCGTACAAAATACGTTGGCGGTCCGGATCCGGACCGCGGTCCGCCATTTGGTGACCCCTGGGATATAGAATCAATAACGGAACGCACCGGCGAGCTGTCAAAATCAGCTGCTTAAGAAATTAATTTTAAATTTATTAATTCCTATTGATTTGTTAATTTTATACTATAAATAGATGTAAATAGTTATAAATGTAAAGGAAAATTGTTGGTGATACAACAGATAGAAAGTGAATAAAGTGTACAACTAAACTTCAAGCGGCACCGACATCTGTCAACGGACATACGTTTGAATTATATAGAATTCAAATTGAATCGACGTAAATCCGGGGAGTATTGTTTTAAATTAATTAATTTACATAATTGATTTTGTATTACATTTGCTTATTGCTAAAATTTTTTTCGACAACAAGCACCACTCCTCAGTTCTCACTGCATAGTTGTGAGTCACGTCAAATAACATACATTTGACAGGTTGCAATCTCTTTTTGCTTGACTCTATGTGGAAGCAAAACTGAAGTATAACAACATATTGCCACATACATTATTTACTGCTTTACTCAACAAACACAACTTTATAGAGTAAATTTAAAATAATTAATCTTATTTTGAGTACCATAGTAGGTAACATAATATTTTTAAAATAATACTTTTTCAACTATTTTAAAATTTCTTGATTGAAAATACTTTTTTTTTTGTTGTTTTTTCTTTACTTGGCTTAAACATTACATTAATTTGAAGTTGCTTCTAAGTATTTAATTGAATAAAAATCCAAAAGTACTAAGGTATTGAATAAGTGACCTACCTACAAAAATAAAAATAAAACTGGCTAATTGTGAATAATTGCAGATTTGTTAAGTTATTTCAAATATATACAAACTTTTTCAGGATATAATAATGCCCACCAAAACTGGAGTGATGACACGTAAGGTAGCCTCTCGTGACATGGAGTGTAAATTAAAAGCAGTACTCTCTAAGCTGAAGGAGGCACGTGACCTTAATGAGCAATTGTTGAGGGAACGAGATGACTATGAAGAGGAGGCTAAGCGTGTCGTCGATCAGAACACAGCTCTCAAAGGTCAACTGGTTGATTTGCATAGACAGCTCACAGAAGCAGTGGAACACCAAAACCAGCTCCAAGAGATGGTGGATATGTTCCATCAATGCAGTAACACCTACGAACAGACCCTGGAAAGAATTAATGAACTGGAAGGAGAGTTGAATGAGTCCCACCGGCTTGTTCAGCAATTGCAAGACGACAGAAGAGACCAGGAAACTTCACACATGCAGAACCTGTTCGAGGAGCTGGTCGCTGCTAATACAGATGAGTCATTTTCATGCAGGACAGGTGGACCAACAGATCCAGGCATTCAATTCAAACCTAATAAAATTAACATTAAAAGCAGAAATAAATTGTGCAAATATATTAAAATTAAAAAATTCATTAAAAAAACTGAAAAATTAGTCAAAAAACAGAAGTCCTTTTATAAAAACATAAAATTGAGGAAAGAGCGTAGAGATCTGTTGGACCAAATGGAAATCTGTACTTACAAATTACAAGAGAGCAGGGAACGATATGATGTGGAGACCAGAGAGCTGCATGGTGTCATAGATAAATTAAACGAAAACATATCAGATATCAGTAATAAGTACAACCTAGTTAAAAAAGAATGTAATAAACTTAGGCTTATACAAATAGAGAGTGATATATCATTGTGTAAAAATACTCAAATAAATACACCAATATCACCTCAACTTTCTAGGTTGAGTACACAAATTGGGAATGGAAAACAAACTGACTGTAATAATACTAAAATAATATTGTAATATTTTCTGATAGACTGGGAGTAGGTTTGGGCACTCTAATTAACAACAGTGTCAATCAGTCAGTCACTAATTATTGTTTCCCAGAGCTACCGATTTCACAAATATTTAAATTAATTTTAAATAAAAAGTTTGACATAAATACCACCTTGGTACTTCTATTTGGAAATTCATCAAATGTATCGAAGCAGCAATTAACTGATAGTTTGAATTCTTTGGCTAGTGTAAAAAATGTAAACAAAATTATAGTATGTGCGTTCCCCTATTCGTCATGGTCGCCAAAGAATTGTAATAATTATATTCAAAATTTAAATAATGTTATGAGTAGGGTGACAATATGTCATAGTGACAAATTAATATATTTTGACACCAATAAGGTGTATTGGTAACATTTTACATAAATTTAGACTGACAAAAAGTACTTTGTACTTGCCTAAAAAGACGAAACACAAACTCACTATATCAGTAGCCACTTGTATTAACTCGGTTATAGGGAGTATAACTAAGAACTTAGTTAGGGACGAAGTAAATTTTAGTAGTTATACTAATATTACTGCTAATAAAAATTATTTAAATTAAATAATCAGACAACGGACAAACTTCATAATAATTTCATTACGTTTGTACATCAAAATATCAATAGTTTCTCTGGAAAAGTTTTACTCTGGAAAATTGTTACAAATAAAATTGAGGTTGCTAATGCTTTTGAAAATTATTTTTCAAATGTACCCATAGAAATTACTAGTGGTCTGGGATCGTCTTCGCATACAGCAGAGACGTTTTTGAGCAAAAATATTGGAAAATGGTTTCCTAGTTTTCAATTTAGGTACACATCTGCACATGAAATAGAAAGGACGTTCAGGCAATTAAATAAAAAGAAAAGTGAGGATTTATGGGGACTAACAATTAATGTAATAACTAATGTAATACCTATACTATCGCCAATCTTGGTAGATATATTTAATAAATGTGTCGATCAAGGCATATTTCCCAGTTTAATGAAACACAGTAAAATTATTCCACTATTTAAATCGGGCTGTATATTAAATCCAACCAATTATCGCCCGGTGTCAATATTGCCAGCATTGAGTAAAATATTCGAAAAAATAATACTCAAACAAATGCTGGCACATTTTAACATTCACGGGGTATTTCATAGTCAACAATACGGTTTCACGAGAGGGCGGTCAACAACTCATGCGGGAGTAAGCTTGATCGGGACTGTACTTCGGGCTTGGGAGGGGTCTCAAGATGCTATTGGTGTTTTTTGTGATCTTTCCAAGGGTTTTGATTGTGTTAGTCATGAAACTTTAATTTGCAAGCTTAAATACTATGGAATACGTGGTAACGCTCTCGATCTCGTGATCTCGTATTTGTCTGGCCGCGAGCTGAAAGTGAGTGTTAATGGGGTTTTGTCTGTGGGTTCAAAGTTAAAAATGGCAGTTCCCCAAGGATCAATTTTGGGACCTTCTGTTTTTGGTATATATTAACGATTTCCCATTTATGCTCAGGGACTTATGCGAAACAGTATTGTTTGCTGATGATACCTCATTGTTATTTAAACTAGACAGAAAAAATCTAGATATTACTTGGGTAAACAGGATCCTAACAGATGTCTCGAGATGGTTCGCTGCCAATAATTTACTACTGAATGCACAAAAAACTAAATGTATTAAATTTTCCCTTTCTAATGTACCCAGAATCCATGATAAAATGGAACTGGGTGGGAAACAATTAGAATTCGTTAAGTCAGCCAGTTTTCTGGGTTTAACAGTAGATAACAAGTTACAGTGGGCGGACCATATCGGGGCATTTGCTAGTAAGCTCAGTTCTGCGGTATATGCAATTAGATGCATTAGGCAAATGACAGATGTGGCAACGGCAAGATTGGTGTACTTTGCATATTTTCACAGTTTAATGTCCTATGGCCTTCTGCTGTAGGGATCAGCGGCGCACATTAATTCCATTTTTATTTTACAAAGAAGAGCGATACGTGCCTATGCTATTTATATAAAGAATGAATGCACGAGAATCGCTTAAAGATCGTTTTAAAGACATGAATGTCCTCACCTTGCCCTCCTTATACATCTTTGAAATTATTATGTATACGAGAAAAAATATAGATCAGTTTAAAAAGAATGGCGACATGAATGGTATGGAAACCCAAGGTCGTGATAAATTGGTTATTACAATATTTAAATTACATAAGTCAAATGTTTCAGTTTTAGGTAACTGCATTCATTTTTATAATACAGTTCCTCAAGAAATTACTCAATTAACAGAGAATAAATTTAGATTGGTTATAAAATGTACATTGACTAGACAATCATACTATAAAATAAACAATTTCATTGAAAATAAAACAATAGTCTGGAAATGATGTTCTCTGCATATGCGCTTACTGGCTTAATGAAAATATTGTATTTTAATAAACCTTTTGTAAAATGAAGTTGAAAAAATGATACCTGACTGAGTTTCTTGTCGGTGCTTCTCAGTGTCCAGGTTTTCTATTTGAACCGAACTAAAGTAGATTTGACGTTCAAAAATACCTTGTAATTGGGTTTACTTGAATAAATTGATTTGACTTTGACTTTGATAGTAATGTGTTGTTTGAAGTACGATTTAATATTTAAATGAATAAATAATATGAAAAGTCTCTATCATACATGGGTCCTACGTTTTTTTTTATGTCACTATTTGAGCCTCTCTCTAGATATATAGGTAGCATAAATATAGATAATATTAAGTATAAGCCCATTCATAGTACGGCGTTCTTATTTTAATTAAATTGAAAACGTATTGTAATGTCAATTGTATCGAAATCAGCGTAATAACAAAAAATTATTTTATTGAAATTTTATCCGAAAAATACCTATGAAGAATGAATCCTTTCAGCAATAGTCCGCTTCATTTGGCCAATGTATGAGCTATCGCAACTGCAACTATTTTGTAGACCCCTGCTGTCTGCAACGGCATAATATCCTTCGGTGTGCGCACTATTTTGTTTACCTTAGTTCCGGGTGTGTACACGGTATGGATGGAATACTTTTATAAAATAGATCCTATTTTGTCCGTCACTCCTTTCACATAAGGCATATAGGCGGGTTGTCTGCTCACGTCCGGATGTCTGTCCTTCTTTTTATTGTCAGACGTGGACCGTGAACGCGGACCAGGGGTCTACAAAATAGATTGCAGTTGCGGTAGCTCATACATTGGCCAAACGAAGCGGCTTATTGCTGAAAGGATTAAGGAACACATTGCAGCTGTGCAGCAAAATCAGCAAACAATCAAATCAGCGATAGCGGAACATCTTCTCAAATCGGATACGAATCATTGGATAGAATTTTATCGCCCACAAATCCTTTCCACCGATCGCCACTTTTATCCAAGAGTCGTGCGTGAAGCAATTGAAATCAAGAGACACAAAAATTTCAATCGGGAAAACGGATACAATTTATCAACAGCGTGGTATCCTGTGATCCAAATGACAAAACCTCGTTTTTCACAACCGGTTAAGTGTGTGAACATCGTAAGTGTTGTGTGTAGGAGCCTTAATAATTATTTACAAATATCGGGGGTAGATGAAATAAAATTTGCCTCGGACACGGAGTGAAGCTTGCTGCGACAGTTTACTTGAGACCACGGCCGATGCAACTCGGCCGAAACGTCAAGCGAAAATAAAAGATAATCGCGTTAATTTCCCGTGTTTTTAGATATTTTATAATGCAGCGCGAAAGTATAAAAGTTTATATAAGTCAGTCATATTGCTAAAATTAAAATTTAAAATATTTTAGATCGTTGTTTCCCATGAGAAACAGTGATATATATACTCTCGTCCTGCAATATAAACGCAACGTGAATCTAAATCTAACCAGTACCTAGAAATCCAAGTACGGTGGTAATAAATTACCATATTAATTGATGTCGATAACTAAATACAATATTATAAGGATGAGCTAGTCTAGAATCTAATTTTACATAATCTTCATTAACTTAAATTGAATACCAATTTGGCAGCATAAAACACGCTGGCGAACGTCAATCAAGTACATTTTTATAATGGAAACACCCGTGTGACTAAATTTATTGTGTCTATTTCGATCAATGGAAATTGCGCAATTGGCTCCCAAAAGGAGAAATTGAAAACCAAAGTCATTTACAAAGGGCCGAATTATATCCCAAATAAGGTATTTTGGACATTTGATAACTTCTTCATTGTGTTAAACTGTATAAAATAAATCTTGGTACCTATAAGTCCATTATTTTTCCAAGTAAAATAAACTAAACGTGCGTTCAAGTACTTACAGAGAACTAGCTGTACCCGCGATTTCGTCCGCGTGGAAAATTTTTCCGTGACCTCTCCGAGTTACAGAGGTTACCCGAGTTACATATATATTGTTGGAGGAGCGGAGCATACGTCACATTGAATTTATGATGACGTCAAATGTACAAAAACCCTCTCCTGTGTATCTATCTCATTTCATTTGATATCTATATAGTTGAAGGTCTTGAAAAAGTTACTTTCTGTCGCGGAGCATACGCCATATTGGATTTATAATGACGTCACATATATAGAAACCTTCCCCTGCGTATTATATTTCATTTGATACCCATACTTTTACTGTTTAACAAAAAAATTATTTCCTATTATGCAACATCCGCCATATTGCATTTATGATGACGTCACATATACAGAAACCTCATGTGTATCCTATTTCATTTCATACCCATATTGTTGGTGTTGAATAAAAAAATTATTTCCTGTCATGGAACATTCGCCATACTAGATTTATGGTCACGTCACATATATAGAAATCTTCTCCTATGTATCCCATTTCATTTGATACCCAATTGTTGATGTTGAACAAAAAAGTTATTTTCTGTAATGGAACATCCGCCATATTGGATTTATGATGACATCACATATATACAGAAACCTTCCCCTGCGTATTCCATTTCATTTGATACCCATATTGTTGGTGTTGACCAAAAAAGTTATTTTCTTTTACGGAACATCCGCCATATTGAATTTATGATGACGCGACATATACAGAAACCTTCCACTGCGTATTCCATTTCATTTGGTACCCATATTGTTGGTGTTCAACAAAAAAGTTAATTTCTATTATGGAACATCTGCCATATTGGATTTCTGATGACGTCACATATACAGAAACCTTCCCAAAAACTTATTTTCTGTAATGGTATATCCACCATATTAGAATTGATGACGTCACACATAAGTACAGAAACTTTCCCCTGTGTATTCCATTTCATTCGATATCCATATTGTTGATGTTGAACAAAAAAGTTATTTTCTAGTATGGAACATCCGCCATATTGGATTTATGCTGACGTCACACATACAGAAAACTTCTCCTGCGTATTCCATTTCATTTGATATTGTTGGTGTTAAACAAAAAAAATATTTCCTATAGCTTTGCACGCAACTTCGTTTGCGTATAAATTATAGCCTATGTGTTATTCTGATGTAAAAGCTATATTATTGTAAAGTTTCATCAAAATCCGTAAAGTAGTTTTTGCGTGAAAGAGTAACAAACATGTACATTGTCGTGTAGCGGTGATAAATAAATAATTTAAAAGAAATTTAGATACGTAATTATGTATTTCAAAAATTGTACATCTGTTTTTATAAAAAAAATATATTACCATTTTATATTAAACCCATACATGACGACTTAAAGATGACATATTCAGATAGCACGTGCTTAAACCGGCCCCCCGCCATGACCGTCTTGCCGTGTAGCATAGGACTCCCCGTTGACTTGTATTACCTTATAACCAGGAACATCCAGAAAACGTTTTTTCTACAGATGAGTAGCCTAATTTTTTAAGTTATCCATTCTCCTTGAAGTTCACGATAACCTCTGTTACATTATCTTATAGTCGACGCTCCTTTAACAGATATAAGTGTGGCTCGTAGTGCTTGTATAACTTATTCTTTGTCAACCATTATAACCACATACTAGTATTACTTAATTCTCGGATTACCGGTTAATCAATTAACTTATTTCACGGAAAAATTTAAAATTAATATCAGTTGTTACAGCTACAATTTTCCGTTTTCTTTATCCATTCTCAGAATCCTCTCGCGTCTCTCTATTTTTTTAATCCCCCAATTCCCCCTGCAAAATTTCAAATTCTATTTTTGTCTTAGTACTGACTCCAGTTAGTACTGAACGAAGAGTTATTATATGAATTTATTTTATATCAAGAGAATACAAACTTATTTTAATAGTATATTGTGCAACAAGTGCGGTAAGTTGTCGTTTGCCCACTCGAACGAAGTTGAGCGCACCAGCAAAGCGAGTGCGCTCATTCGCTCGAATTGACAATCGACAACACCGCACGAGTTGCAGATACTATTTTTTATTACTAATGCGGAGATAATTTCGGTACAAAGAAAAATTATAGAAAGTAATAACTTTATTATTATTTATTATTATATTAATCTAAAATTTCGAAATCAAGCTTTTCTTTATCTTTTACACTGTCAATAGGTACTAAAATCGATGGTTTTTTTTAGTAATTCATTTTACATTCTTCTTTTAAATCGTGAATTTGCCTGGGTGTGCCTAGCAAAATTGGCATGCGACAAATAAACTTGCCGCACTCACACTGTAAAATGAGAAAATAGCTACTTATCAACCGCAAAAATATGCGTTTAGATACTGTTTATTCCGCATGAGAAATAAAAAGATTATTATAAATTATAATATATACTATCAGATAAAAATTAAAGAAATACATATTTATTATAACATCCATACATCCATATATCTAAACATACTAGATTGACAAAATAGATAAACGAGATAAACATAAAAGACTTTTAGGAATTTTGAGGTCTTAAATATAAATGAAAAAAAAAACCGGCAAAATGCGTGTCAGACACGTATTAATTTAAGGTTCAGTAGCAAAATCAAAATTTATTTTTAAGTAAAATCGACTATAGAAATAGACTATTTTAACTTGCGTCACACCTTTAGTATGTTACACCTAATTTAGAAAAGTGTAAAAACAAGGTGGAAGTAACTTCGCAAGCTTATAATAATTACGTAATATAATTAATCGAAACAATTTTTGTTCAATGTACTCGTTGCGGATTAGCATCCGTTAGTTGTTTGAATTCCTAACATTCATAGTTAAACATTAGAGGAGGCGACAGTAAACGTCACTTTAATTCTTACCTATTCAACCAAAAACTATCTTTCGTAAACGCTGCATTAAATAAACAGTAGTCAAAGAAAATGTCACCTCATTTACGAAAACTTCAATGATAGGTTTACCAGTATGCCAATTGGTAGTTTAAAAAAATAATCACTCTCCTTTCTATTGAACGGGAGGGAGTGCGAATTATATATCAAATGAAATGGAATACGCAGGGGAAGGTTTCTGTAAATGTAACGTCATCATAAATCCAATATGGCGGATGTTCCATGGAATACGCTGGAGAAGGTTTCTGCATGTGTGACGTCATCGTAAATCCAATATGGCGAATGTTCCATAATAGGAAATAACTTATTTTTCAGCACCAGCAAAATGGGTATCAAATAAAATGGAATACGCATGGGAAGGTTTTCTGTATATGTGACGTCATCATAACTCCAATGTGGTGGATGTTCCATAATAGAAAATAACTTTTATTATCAACACCAACAATGTGAGTACCTAGGGTAATCCCGATAACCCGGAGAGGTCACGGAAAAATTTTCCATGTGGACGAAGTCGCGGGTTGATACATAGATATTTTCACGCCGTATCCCTAACGGGGTAGTCAAAGAGGGTAGTCGCGGGTACAGCTGGTAGTAAATAAATAAATGCACAAAACCAATACACACCGATAATCTGGTCTCAAATTATGGCATTTCCTGTGCTATGAGAACCTGACGACGACTGCTCTCTCTCTCCTACTACACCCAGATCTGAGACAATCTAGAGAAGCTCATTATCTAAATTGACCCAACCGGGAATCGACCTCGGAACTTTCCGCGGTTACTCATAACGCTTGAACCACTGCGCATCAAGATCGTCATATTATAATCAATGTATTTCAATGAATAATCGACGTGCAATTAACGAATGTTGTGTTTATGTTATGTAAGTTACACAAAGCTAAACCGAATACCTACACTGCATTTAAAACTATAGTGCAACGACCGTGTTTGGTACAGCGGCAGTTTATTTTGCAAGCTTGTTTTGGTTGTTTGTCTATTTTTCTCTTCCTACCCGTGTTATACGCTTGTTAAAACCAAAAATAACTACGGCCAAGTGTGCTCTGGGGAAACACGTTTTGGCAAAAACATATTTCGTGTCGCGTCTGAGGTCGTTTGTCAAGACGGTAGCGACGCGCTACGACCGGCGTCTTTGGCAATCTGTTTGTCCAGCTGCCACCTTCATTCTTTTAACAAGAGCTTTGCTTAATATCCGGAAATTTATTTTTCTCGTAATTTGTCATGACATAACGTGACTTGGTGGCCAAAGACTGCAACGAAATAGTATAGTGTTATCATGGTTTAAGAAATTAATACCGCAATATTATCCCGTATAATATAGGTAGGTATTAGAAGTGTAAAATATGTTTTATTTCTCTTTTTATTTCCGTATAAGCTCATAACTAAATTGAAGCAGATAAAATCGCGTCTAATAAACATATAATAGTAGCAAAAAGAAACCATCCAATTAGTTATATTATCAGCCTCTGTCGCGCCATTTCCCACTTGAAGTAGACATACTTCAAGTGGGAAATGGCGTGACGTTATATATGTATATTAGTATTACCTTGTTTTTTAGTGTAAAGTTATTATTTGCAATGAAAGCCTTCTCTAAATCAATTAAAAAATATCTAAACGAAGATGTTTGCTTTCATTGAAAAATAAAGAACTGTTAAATATAAAAAATACTTTTACTTTTATCACTTTAAAAGAAAATGAAGTCGATACCTATAGCCACCTTGAGTTATTTCGAGTTTCATTGTTGTTGTATTGAATAATTTCGTCAAACAACTTTTATTCTTTCACATTCTATACTAACAATCTATTCGAGACTAAAATACCTAAAAAAAATTAATATTTCCTGCTTTTTTTCCGGCTATTATATGCTTTTCAGTGTTTTAATATATATTTTTATACTTATTGCTTTTATAAATAATGTAGACATACTTACTTAATTTTATCCAGTCTCTGTTGAAATTAACGACATTTAAAGTAACGCTAAAATTTAGGTAACTGTGATTGGCACTATGTGGACATTATTTAATATGGTTTTCTGCAATTACGAGAACATGAATTCCTGTAATTACTGATGTTATCTATGACCATTGAAAGTGCTGAAAATAGTTATACTATTAAACATTTTACACAACTAATACAGGTTTGTAAGTGTTTAAATTTATCTTAGGTAACAACGCAATCAGTATTATTATCTAAATCGTCGTCTAAAAGTTCAAAGTTAATGTTTGATTGGAATTATACCGGAAACAAGAAACACAAAAATTAAAATATTTGCTTTGTCTTTTAATATCGATCTTTTATATCGAGTTACAAAGTAACATATACATACATATTATACCATTCCCACCCGGATGCCACAAAAAGGGAATGGATAAAGTAAATTTTGAAATTTATTGGAAATCTTTTTAAATAAAATTCTATTTTAAGAAGAAAATTGTAATATAATTTGAAACAAATAAACCAGAATAAATTTTGTAAATAAAATAGAAACAAAGATATCAAAGTGGTTGTGATGGTGTGGTGTAGTTTACAAAAATCAGATATAAATACCTTTCACCTTATAATTTACACATTATGTTAAAAAACACAAACCACTGGCTTAAATTAGGTTGTATTGTCCTATACTCCACTCTCGAATGTTATCTCCAAAATTATAAGTCGACTTTGTAAAATTCTGCAATCAGCATCGTCATTGTAAATATAACTTCTATAAACTCGTATGAAACTGGTGCGTCACCATGATTAATGTGCTCTTTATCCGATTGAAACCATTGCTCCCCTTATTCTTGTCGAGGGGTCCATTTGCCTTGGAAGTTTGGGCGATATCAGTTTTCTGGTTCGAGCCTCTTTCTTTTTCACTCTACCAACATCTTTAATATTTTTAACAGATTTTACTTTTACAAAGAAATCAAATACCTTCTTTTTTGTGGAGAAAAATAATCTCCTTTTTACTCCATCACAACCATTATTGTTCTGCCAAAAAAAACCACCTCGCTCTCTTTTTTTTCTCATTTTTCAAATCCTGTTCTATTCTTCCAAAAAAAACATATTTAAAATTTTAACTTGCCAGTTCTATAATTATTTTCTCTGACAACCTCTAAGCTCTTAAAAAGAAGGTACAATAGCGAAAAAATGTTACAATATCTACGTCACGGTAAATGTGATTGAAAGGTATATAAACGCATAGATCATATCATGAGACTCGATAAATGTGATTAATGTAACAGTGGCCGATTATTATGAATAACCACAGATTCTACTGGTCAATAATGCACGAACACGCGGAATGTGCATTCAGCGATAGATACCACTCTCGAAGTTGTAATTGTGAGATGGCTACGAGGGCTGCTATTTATGTATCCGGAATAACAAAGTGAAACAAACATACAAACATTTATTATAGTTTTATTGCTTTTCAAAATATTCACCATGATGATTGATGCACTTTTGCATGCGTTGGAACCAATTTTCGTAGCACTTTTTCCATTCGGATTGAGGTATCTCCAAAACGTGAATTTTGAACGCATTAACAGCCTTTTCACGGCTCGAAAAACGTTGACCACGTAATTTATTCTTCGCGGTTGGGAATAAATAGAAGTCGTTGGGGGCCAAGTCGGGGCTGTACGGTGGATGACCCGTTAATTCGATCTTTTGATCTTCCAAAGACCGATTTGTTTCGGCCGATGTGTGGCAGCTAGCATTGTCATAATGAAGAAGGATTCTGCGTTGTCGGTTGTTCTTTCTTATTTCTTCAAAGACCTCTGGCAAACAAATGGTCGTTTACCATTCAGAATTAACCGTTTTACGATCCTTCAGTGGCACTGTAGCTACATGTCCATTTATACATTTTTGAACGAATGACTTTTGTTGGGTTCGGCTCATCTTGGAACACCCAAACCGTTGATTGTTGTTTAGTTTCAGGATCATACGCATACATCCAAGATTCATCACCTGTGTAGATATTATAGACAGCTTTTGACGCACCCTGATTGTACTTTTGTAACATTTTTTCACATCAATCGACACGAGCCCGTTTTTGGTCAATTCTCAAGTTGTGCGGAATCCAACGTGTACAAATTTTTTTTACAGCTAAATGTTCGTGTAATATTTTATATATACTCGTCATACTTATGCCCAGAGACGCCTCTATCTCGCGATATGTAACATGACGATCTTGCATTAATAGTTCCCGCACAGCATCAATATTTTGAGGTACAACAACCGATTTAAAGCGACCTTCTTTAACTTCGTCCGTGACGCCAGACCGCCCACGATTAAACTCACTAAACCAAGTGATACACAGTAGTTTTCGATGGTGCTTCGTCCCCAAAAGTCGAAGTGAGTTGATCGATGCACTGTTTTTGAGTTAGCCCTCGCCGAAAATCGTAATAAATCATAGCACGAAAATTTTCACGACTTAAATCTATGGTGATAAAGACTCGCAATTTTCAAAATGACGCCACAAAGGATAAACAAATGACAGCTACATGAAACAAATTGTATTCTTCAGCCAAAGAGTCCCATTTTTAAACGTTATATTTACTTTTTTAATATTGTTCTGTAACTGGCCAGTTCCGGATACATAAATAGCAGCCCTTGTATGACCATTAAATGGTGTGTAAATTAACAGGCCGTTACATGGGTCCATTTTTTGACTATAAATACTAAGTTTCTCTTGTCCGGTTATTATTTTTCTGCTAGCGCCTACACTTTACGAAAGCGTATATAAGCGATACACGGTTTCAAGGTTTTGCGGGTGTTTCTGTTCTCTGGTTTATATTTTTCCTTATTAAATACTAGCCCATCTCAACCAACCCCCATTGAGTCCGTGTAGTAGCTTTTAAAACATATTTCGTCTCCTCACCTCAATTTTGAGATGAGTCCTGTGCTCAGCAGTGGAATCTACATACATATATGTATGTCGTCGTCAAATCGTAGAAATGGGCAGATCGTGCTGTGTCTGACTATTACTTGAAACACCGCAATTTCATGAAATGACAATTATCTAGCCATCATATTGTATCTATACAGCCATTATCGTGTAACACGATACGCCCAATTAAATATACTAGAGGTCGCCTTGTGGTCGAAATTCGACCGTAAATATAAACTTATAATATAAACTCTTTG
This sequence comes from Zeuzera pyrina, assembly GCA_907165235.1. Classification (NCBI taxonomy): domain Eukaryota; kingdom Metazoa; phylum Arthropoda; class Insecta; order Lepidoptera; family Cossidae; genus Zeuzera; species Zeuzera pyrina. Next base: position 15,413,171 of record OU015625.1, on the reverse strand, counting down.
GCGACAATATCTACTCTGTGCGACCGACTGTTTGATCCAAGGAGGTTATATATGCGATCGTATATGCGATCACAAACTATTAGTGATAAATTGATAGTCTTTTTGATATTGGCAGTGTAACGTTAATAATGAGTGATTTATTATATAAAAATATTAGTTTTCTCCTGTTTTTCTTCATTTAAACATCAAGTGTACCGAATTTCACACTCCTCCGTCCACGCAATTTACTTAAAAAGGGAACCACAGTTTTCGCTTCACGTATTAACATAATGTAGATTAAATATCAGATAGATGAGAGCAATAAGTTTTTTGATATTTCAAGCAAAACGCTTCGCAATATTACGACCTAACTGAGCATAAAATAAAACAATTGCATTTTACGCCACTAGTGGCGCTATCTGCACGTTCTCTAATTGGTTTATATTTACGCAAGATGGCTGCGTACAAAAAAATTGAATATTGTATAGAATAAATTGTAATAATAAAGTGATGAACGAGAAAGAGCAGACGCTACAATAGTTTTATGTAAGTCAAAATCCAAACGCAATGTAAAAACGCCGTGGATACTTTGAATATCCAACAAAATGTACATATACCATATATCTAACTTTAGCTAGATGAGTCGCCAAACGACTTGCATTGAACCTATGGCCTATTAATGTACCGGATATTATTAGTAGGTCATTTACATACATGCGCCATGACGGAGCGCCATATGTCGCGGTTCTTACATACTTCTTTCGCTTCCTCAAATCTCATTAAATAATAACATTTCATAAAATGCCCAGATATGTTGCGATCCACCCAATTCTGTAATCAATCCACGACATATTATTATAAATAAAAAGTTTTGTATCTAGGGCTCTGTGTTTTATTTAAAAAAAATTAAGCGAATTTATGAAAGTAATTGATTTTGTCATCTCTCCAACGCAAATCTACGCAAGATAGTTTTATGAATATTCGCACTGTTTGATTGAACATGAACTTGTGCGAGGCGAATTGCTCTCGCACCTTTATATCTAATAGGTGCGAGTTACATGAAACTGAGTTGATCCGCAATACAATAAAAAAAAAACTTTTATGGGCATCTCACGCTTGACCAAAAAATTGATAATATTAAAATTGTTATCGCAAAAAAAGACCAAGTGGTTTTAAGACAGTTTATCTGAATCTCTTATGACTTCAGATTTCTCCATACTGTCCCAGTTAAAAAAAACACGATGTATAATGAAATACCTTTTAACTCGCACCTCACAATTATTAATTACCGGGTCTATACCGTATTAATATGTACTGTAGGTTAATACTTTTTTACCCCGACGTTAAATATCGTATATATAAGCAAAAATATACAATATTATATATATTTGACCCTTATCAAATTCATGGATGTATGTATGTCTGATGAAAGTTAGACAACTCCTACACACGTATAATAGCTACATGTGCGGGCTTTACGAGCTCTACGAATAATTATCTCATTGTTCAAGTGAAACTCGCCACACGTCATTCACGGCAACGCTTTGTTCCAGAAAATTATGATCGTCCCCGTCGGTTATCCAGTACCATTAGTACCATTATGTCTCTGGATATTAGCTTAGTTATACCTTAAGATAATATCTCATACGCTATAAAGTGTGACCTTGGTACGCTTACAGGTAAACAATAAATTATTCATGTCAAGATAATTATAATATCCATTATTAGGTAAATGTTTAAAGCTCACCGGAGTCTACATAACTGTAGAGAAGAGTGATGGTACTTCACTGTATCTGAAAGTCGATAAACTGTAGTTTGCATGTTACAAACTTCGTAGGCGACGAGCGTCAGTGTAATAAAACATAGCTATATGTAATTTATATTATTAGCAAATATTTGAATAAAGAACATACACAAATATAACATCACATGTTAGACTCAAAGACAGATAATCTTAATTTTGTCAATTTCAAAAACTTTACCAATTCAAAACATATACTGTATAGTTTTGAATTAGTAAAGTTTTAGTTCATAAGGTTCAATAGACGAATGGCCACCTAGAACCCTCTGTCCTTATGGTTGTGCATATCTCACAGCTATTTTACTCAGAGACTATATGACGACTACACCACAACGCGTTATAGTCATAAAGGCATGATACAACACATCTTATAATGGTTATTGGTGCAACTATGATGTGACAGTGTGTATAAAAATACCTAAATAACAAAACAAAATAATAATCCTGCAGTTTATCGGTGCATCCATCAGTCACAGTAATCCTAGCTCTAGCATACTTGAAATGTACATATAGCTTAAAATGTCTGCGGCTATACAAGCTTTCCTGCGTTATAGATACGTTCAGAAAGTTTAACAATTCACATATAGATTCGTCGAGACTACTTGATTCGCTATTTATTTGGTGTATGAACACCAAAATACACTTAAAAAATTAGGAGCTACATGATTCCTCAAAATTCTTTGTTTTATGTATCTTTATCTCCTTTTTCTTTTCTTTTTCTCCACCATATGTGCAACAAATTTGATGACTGAGAACAACTACTCGACGATTTGTATATCTAGATAATCCTTTTATTTAATGTGCCGTTCCGGAATTGTAAAAGTTAGGTCCGATCCAGATTATAGTGCCAATCACATACGCTGTATACATACATATCTTCACACTGTATCCCTAACGGGGTAGTCAGAGAGGATGAAGCGCTAAGCGTCGCGGTTCTTAGATACAAACTTCTTTCGCTTCCTCTAATCTCATCATCATTATTTTTGGTTTATTTGACGGAGGGGGCAAACGAGCAAGTGAGTCACCTGATGGAAAGTGATCATCGCCGCCTATTGGACACCCGCGACGTCCGAGGAATCACCGGTGCGTTGCTGGTCTTTAAAGAAAGAGTAGGCTACTTTCTTGAAGGTCCCTAAGCCATAACGGTCCGGGAATGCCACCGCTGTAAGTTGGTTCCATAAAATTGTCGTACATGGTAAGAAATGTCGTAAAAACGCAAAGTTGTTGACCGCCGTTCATCAAGATAGTGCGGATGGACAGTCGATTACGTCAAGTACGGTAATGGAACTCAGCAGCGCGCAGTACTCCGAACAATTTCTCAGAACATTCCCTATGATAAATGCGGTAAAATATGCTGAGGAATGCAACGTCTCTCCGCAAGGCCAGATAGAAGGCTAAGCCGATCAGAGAGCACCGGTTCGCCGACAACCCGACCTTCTCTACATTGTATACGGTCAAAAAGAAGGAGTTGATACTGGGACGCTTCAGCCCAGAGGTGGGTACAGTATTCATGTGACAACGTCTACAACTTTACAAGGCCTAATCTGTGCCTCGTTAAGTTGTAGGCGAGCATGAAATACTGTCCTGTTCTACCGAGCACAACCCACGTTTATTGAAGGTAATTTAACTTTACCTTCCAGATGACCGCGAAACTGAACGTCGCTCTAAATATCGACGCCAAGGACTCCAACAGTCGGCTTGATCTCCAACAAGGTTGCACGACACTGTTCTTGTGAATATGAAAAAAGGAATGCTCAGATGGTTCGGGCACATAGAAAGATTGAGAGATGAAAGGCTGACGAAGAAAATATAAAAAGGATAAAAAGGAGCGAATGTGAGTGGTAGAAGAAGCCAAGGAAGACCAAGGCTGACTTACTAAGATCAAATAACTAGAAATCTAGCTGACGGAAATGTCAAAATCACTCTCATACCTAGGCAAATATGTGTGAGGAGAATAAAATAAAAATGAAATCATAAAAATAGATCATAAAATTAGAAAACAGTTATAAAATGTGTATGGAATAAGTTATCATTATAATTACAATAACTAATTCTTACGAACTATTTTCATTATATATGTATATCTAAAAAATGTTTTGGACGTTTTTCCGTTAAAAAGAAAAGCATTCATCTAATTTTGAAGCAGTGACGCTAAGGAGATTTATTAAATAATTGTGTTGCTTATTCTGACGTTTTCACGTTTCGAGCTTGCTAATTACAATTCTGAATGGATCTCCGAGTTGGGACTTAAACTGGTTATAATGTCCGCCGTATTCGGATCACGTAACGCTTTTGAACCCCAGGGTTTAGTCTCGCGGATCTTCTTGTTTTTGACATTTCGAGGTTACGTAACAGCAACTCATTTTGTAGTTACAACGACAACTTCATGTTTCTGAATAAAAAAGCGCGCGTATACTTAAGAATGTACGTAAGAAGTTATACTACTTTGGCGAGGAAAAAAACTAAAATTGGCCGTGGGAAATAAATGAGATAAAAATTGTAACTGGTCAAATATAAAGAAAATTAAAACTGACCGCTTGAAATGAATGAAATAAAAATTAAAACTGGTCATATATAAAGAAAATAAACTCTTCATGCTGTGTTACATCAATAAAGTAACTTGCGCTGCCTGCTGAAATTCCACTGTTAATGTTTTTCACTTAACGCGCCCAAAGAAGTATTACTTCAAAAACATTATAATATTCTTATATCTGAACACAGTACACATATCTTCATGCTGTATCTCCAACGGGATATTCAGAAAGGACACACTTAAATGGCACAGTATAGTAAATATACACTCTTTTGTATTTTATATATTTCCGTATAAATATTTTTACATAACTTACGTAAGTGGTATTATTGATATTTATGATATACTATATACAAGTATTAAAATTCGACATGTCGAACTTTACTGAACCACCGGTTACTTCCCTAGTCTAACGTTGTAGTAACCAAATGAACATAACATATTTAACAATAATTTACGTAACACATAAACATTAATATCGAAATATATTGAACATAACATAACCTATATTGAAACTACGCAAATATTATAGTTCTGTTCTGGTTATACCTATGTATTTATGTAAATTTCTACATACATACATAATACATATGTACATCTAATTCCATTCCATTGTGATCTGGATAAAAAATAAAAATATAGGCGCATTCTATATTTTTATTTTTTCAGTTGCGTATCTTCCCTCGCAGGTCATAAAAGTCGTCCAAGCGACATCACTTATGTATATAAAAACTAAGAAGACTATCAAATTTCAACTATAATCCCAAATACTTATTCTAAAGATGGCGTTAAAGTATTATTTTGCTTATCCACCCCGAAAAGAAAATGACATAAAATGGTGTGTTAACATGTGGGTGTATATGTGTGTACACATGTGTATGTATATTCGAAACTTTCTCAAGAAGTACTAGATCACTATTGATCTAAAAGTTACCATTCAATAACAATTTCTTTAGGAAAATCTTTTAATAAAATTGAATTGCCTCTTATGTAATAAAAAAATAATCTAATTGCGTTAATTTTGTACATATTTTAATCAATCTCGTCCCAATTTGATTTAAACGATTGAAATGACATTTCATGTCTGCATAGAGAATTAAAAAAAATCTAAAATTAAAATTTCCCTAGTGACTTGAATCTCGATGACAAATTACAATTCGACTTCAGGTTAACTACAAGAACACGAAACGATAAGTAGGTACATTTATTGTTTTCAGAGTTTCTTAAGTTATATATTATATTTAAGTTAATTATACATATCACTGTGAATTACAATCTATCAAGCGAGTATGTACTCGCTTATCTTAAAGTTAAATATTATCTTAATATTATTTACGTTAATATCTAGTTTTAAGTTTGTAAATGTTATAGTTATATGTAATTAAATTGAATACATACAAACATACACACATGACGTCACGCCATTTCCTGTTCAGGGTGGAGAGAGCATAAAATACAATGAAATGACACCTTGACAGTATTTTTAGTGACAGTAACTATAGTACCTACCGTATTTACATCACATAATAAATAGTATTGTATTTCAAACAGTTTTATTCTTTATATTATAACATAATGTTTCGATACTACAGTACTGTACTCAGAATCATAGTACCTACACACACTAAAGTATAAAAATGTTTCATATTTTCAACACTTGAAGAAATATAAAACAACTTGAACTGTTCCCTAACGTTTTTGTTTCTTCTGTAACTTAGTAGATTTGTGTTCGTTCTTTTCTCGAGTTCGAAATTATATTTGTTTCGCATTGATGTAGGGAAAGATTGGCAAAAGTTCACACTTGACGTAAAATCTCTTGAGGGAAAACGCATCGAATGCGAACTACAGGTAGGTATGTAAGTGGGTTTGGAATCAGCAGTACCTATTTTATAAACATGATTTGGATAAGTACAATTTGTAACACCGTAAAAGTATATAACTACGAATTCTGAACAAATTAAAAATATATTGAAAGATCAAGGTTGAAATTTTGAAATTCGAGGAAGCAAAAGATGTGCAAGGAAACTAGCTATCCTGTCAATACATAATGTGAAAGTATATAGTTAAGTACATACATACGTACGTACCTATTTATTTATCTGTAGGTATTTGTATTGGTTGATTACATGCTGACCTGGGAAAGAAAAAAAATATAAAGTTTCAGCTGTTCATCTTTTCACGCAGGTCAGAAGCAGGTGAAATTTAATTTGGGTAAGAGACTTGTATAGACAATGTGCCAACTACCTATCATTAGCTATTTCCGTTTTGCAATTTGTTAGCCCAAACATTTATTGCAAGAAAACAATTATGTGAAAGTGTAAAATTATGCCTTGGTGCTAGATGTCCTCCCTGAAGAAGAAGCGGCGTGAAATCGTGTTTAATATTATATGTAATTTTTGATGTTATGTTAGTAAGTTTTTAAAATTGCTATTACATTAAAGATAATATTTAACTATAATTACATATTTCTAAATTGTATTCGTAACATATTAGAAAATATGACAGTACAGTAGTTACAAAATGAGACATAATAATTAACGCAATGAAATTCTGGAAAAGTCAAAACAAGTTTCTTATCAATAAGAAACAAATGCAAACGAATGTGACTTATATAATGACTTTGACACATTATTTTATATTATCAGTCAAACGTAATGTACATTATGTATCACATAACAAAAATTTCTACATTTCTTAATGGAGATACTTTATATTTTTGTAACATTTTCTCTCGCTATCAAATTGTTGTGAATTAATAACGTATTACATTACATAAATAAATAACCGTTTGCAAAGCAAAAAGAAAACTGTTTTTAATTATGTATGTATGAGTGGCATAATCACTGACTTTTCTACGGGAAAAATATTCAAGAGAATAGTTAAGGGAATGTCGGTCAAACGTGATCGGAATCTAGGTCCAATAGTATTTCACTGGTAAGAGCGGCGACCCTGCACAATTTCGATGCATTTCAGAGCAGATTCAGTAGATTTATTAAGTCGTTTTAAAAATAGTACAATGCGGGTAAATAAATACATCTACCTATAAGAAATGTTATCCCTGCCTGCACCCTGACCCTGCACAATTTCAATGCATTTCAGAGCAGATTCAGTAGATTTATTAAGTCGTTTTAAAAATAGTACAATGCGGGTAAATAAATACATCTTACACATCTACCTATAAGAAATGTTAAAAAAACTCTGTCCGATCCGGAAGGGGCATAATATAAATATTGCAATGACATTACACAAACATAAGAAAATTATATTAATCATGAATACGCTTGTGGACAGGATAAGCAATGATGAGATACGCAGTATGACAGGGTTGCACAACAGTGTTATTGTAAAAATGAAGAAAGGAATGCTTAGATGGTTCGGGCACTTGGAAAGAATGAGTGATGAAAGACTGACGAAGAAAATCTACAGAGCGAAAGTGAGTGGTAAAAGAAGCCAAGGAAGACCAAGGCTGACTTATGAAGATCAAATAGCCAGAGTGTTAGCAGATAGAAATGTCAAAAGCACTCGCATACCTAGGCGAAAATGTGTGAAGAGAATGATGAGTTTTGAGGAAGCGAAAGAGGTGTGTAAGGACCGCGAGTCCTGGCGCTCCGTCCTTTCTGACTACCCCGTTGGGGATACAGCGTGAAGATATGTTATGTTATGTTTATGAAAGTGAGTATGCTTTTAAAATTTAAAATCCACGTTTATTTACTCCAAAATTTAGCAAATTTTTAAAATAAGACAGCACCGTCGTCATCGGCAGCGGTCTAAGGCGGCGCGCGTGCCATACTCAAAACTCAATAGGCGTCGCGCTCAGGCCCCCGCGCCGCTCATGTTGCCATCTAAGTTTCCTCATTTCATTTTATTTTATTGGGGCCATTTGTTTTAACTTATTTTCTGAAAAGGATTATAAAATATAGAACCGAATCTCAATACCTAATAATAAACCTTCATGGATTGGACAGAGTATTTTCACATATCGTATATATAACAGGCACGTATATTGTACTGTTCATGTACATAGTAAATTAACAAGAAAAACAGAAACTTATATATATACATCATTTAAACTAATATTATAAAGAGGTAACGTTCGTAAGTTTGTAAGTTTGGATGTAAGAGGTAATCTCCGAAAGTACTCATTCTATTTCGAAAATTCTTTCATCAATATTTAGAATGGACCTTCAGGGACGTTGGCTGTATATTATTTTCCACGCAGACAAAGTCGTGGGCAACAGCTGATATCATATAAAAATGAACAAAAGCTAAGTAAAAACATGTTGATAATTAATGAAAGGTAATATCCATCTTGCTTAACAAAAGGGTCACGGATAAAAGTCACAGTGTCTACATGTTTTCTGTGTACTGAAACACGTTCTAAATCTTTATACCAATATTTCTTGGAGTTTGCAGGTATTGAAATTGTAATAAAGATATATATTATAGGTAAATCTTCCACGTTCATCGCAAGCGAGGCGTCGAGCACCGTACCCTCGGCTCAGCGATGTCACTTTCCAGCAATTTCTCAAACAGTAATGCCACTTGATGTATTGGCACGTCGAACTCGATCGAAGACATGTACTTGTCTGGAAACGACCAGCCAAATCTCATTCTTATTCAGCACAAGAGTTCAAGGTTTATTGAGGCACTGGAAAATGTGCTGCGTTAACATATTTGTGTAAACGATGGAAAACTCTAATCTAAATAATAACAGTAATTTTGCGGTCGTAACATTTTCCGACTTGTATGAAATATCATACATATTCTTACGCTATATCCCTAACGGGTTAGTCAGAGAGGATGAAGCGTCAAGCATCGCGACCCTTTTTTTCGCCTCCTCAAATCTCATCATTCTCCTCACACACTTTCGTCTAGATGCTTTTGACATTTCCGTCAGCTAGCACTCTTCTTCTAAGTCTTCTAAGTTTCTAGGATCTTCTTTTAAATCAGTCGTGCATTTCATTGGCTTTTGTTACCGCTCACCTTCGCTCTTTAGATTTTCTTCGTGTCTTTCATCATTTATTCTTTACATGTGGCTGAACCATCTACGAGCATTCTTTCTTCATTTTTACAATAACACTATCGTCCGATCTTGTCATACCCGTATTATGTATCTCTTCACTATTTATCTTGTCAGCGAGGGTAACACTGCACATATTATGTTTCTAAGAAATCGCATTTCCACTGCATTTATCTTAGTGCTCGATTTCCTGCATATGCAGGTCTCATAACCGTACAATGAAGTCGAAACCAAAACACCACATTGCGAATGACTATTTTGGCGGAGTTAGATATGTATATTCATACTGCCAACAAATGCGGTGCGAAAAGTTATGAAATATAATAATTATATCTATATCTGTATAAGCGAAATTTCGCTGACTGACTCATCACGAGATTTCCGAAGCTATAGGTCCGATTCACTGGAAATTTAGCATAGTTACTCCTTTCGCGGTGTAACTATGCTAAATACGCAGACGCTTACTAAGAACGGATTTTACCAGTCCTGTCCAAAATAACTCTGCTACCCGTGCGAAGCCGGGGCGGGTCGTATTATTTTACTCATTGTGCTAATTACATACATGATCATAAATATAAGCATACCAGTACAATATATATGTGTATAAATTATCTTTTTAAGAGGAAGAAGGTATGTTCACAAAGGTGAACGTTTACTGTTTTCTACACATATTATGTCAACAGTTCATTCCTATTCTCATCTATTTGTAGTATGATAGTTCAATTAGTCAGATGTAGTCCTAATAGTTAAATATCTATTTTAACATTTTGTTAACGCCTCACCAATAGCCATAGCAAATCTTCAAAGTCTGTTCAACTTCTTAGGCGCTTTTTGTTTGAAATTTATACCGTTACATGTTTTACTTTTATTACCCACATTTCAAATGTTAATATTATTATAACTGTTATTACAATCAATTGACAAGTCACTCGCTAAAGGTGACCGTTTGTTCTAATTTCTATAAATATACCAAATCGCATTATTATCTCAAGTATTTTTATTTGGGAACATTTATGCATCCAAAACACATTTAATGCGAATTGTTTGATGTTTGTCCAGCCTTTGTTGGACACATCGATTTTATAAGCTGTATAAACTAATAGTAAATAAAAATTAAGTGCAATTATGTGACTCGCATAAAATCTTGTAGTTTCTGCTTTTTTAAAGAAAAACGAGATGAGAAAAAGGCTTCATTGATATTCGCTCTCCTTGCAAGCGATTTCTTTTATAAAAAAATTTAGTCACAATATTCCATTTGATTTTATTAGGCAATTAGTATGTTTGAATGTTTGGAAAGTTAGGTTTAATAATTATGAATATAACTGAGAAATTAACGAAAAGCAATGAAAAATATAAGTACAGTGGCTTCTAAACTCATGCAGTGAGGATAATGAGGATAAGTCTGTCCCTGTCACACCAATGACACTACGAGTTTACGACATCGGCGTAGTAATACCGTAACGTCACCTCTTTTTAGCTTATCCCTACTCCTATTCCGTTCCCCTGCTAAAATGTAAAAACCAAAACTTCTATATTTTTTCGATGAATATTAAATATTCTTTCACAGTTTTGTTAATGTTCAATTATTTTAATTTAATGTATAAAACATACTAATTTCAAGAACTGTCAAAAAGCTTAGCCTATAAGAAAGTTTACGAAAAGTTATTCTCATAGATTTGTGTCAACCCTGTCTACCCTAGCCCATCCCAAAAGAACATGGTATGAAAATATATGTGATTTTGTTTTTAAAGTAACTTTTTGGTTAGCAAATTTAAAAAAAAAGAAAGACGATAATGTAAATGAATTATAAGCGTATTAATAATTATAACATAAGTATGTCATGAAATAATTCTAAGAGCCGAGACGCTTCGAAAGGAGGGTAATGTTTTACAAAAAAATAATGTGATTTATGCACTTCAATGTAGAACATGTAGAATGCAATTGGAATACTGAACATGTACTAATACTCATACTAAAAGGGACAGTGTTAAGGAGAAACAACTGTGCGATCAATGTACAATTTATCACGCGTAAGCGAGCCCGTACAAAGCACTTAGCCACTGTCCGACACTATCGGACGTAACCCACGCTACCGGTCCGGTCCCAGCTACCATTGCAGTATCGCTGCGCAATATAACAAACAAGTGTAACTCGTCTTCTATATAATAAAAATAATTATTGTTCATTGAAATAAAATATTTATTGTTCATAGATTTCTATAAATTGTTATGATTTATGGCAATTTTAATTTTTCATTGACATTATCTCAAAATTTTTTATTTTTCTTCATGGCATGGCGCACAGGTTAGCGCATTTACCAATGTCAAGTATTGTATTTAATAAGTAGAATCTAGAAGAATCCTTATCTAGATCGTTATCGTAAAACTCCGCCAGTAAAGTGATAGTAGAGTTAAATGAAGTTTTATAGGACTTCTTGGATGAGCGCGAGAACTTCAGATACACATGTTTCTTTAGATCTACTCCATTCTTTTCACTTACACAGAACTTTATAACACAATTTACTATCACTTTTGTACTTTAAAACTCCTAAAATGTGAAAAATTGAAAGTCTAAATAAAATGACAACCTCACTTCTCCCGTTCCCGCCAAAAAGTCCATCTTAACACTTAATGATAAAATTGATAAAGAGTTCCGTATTCAGATAATCAACCGGTCGATCGATCTGTCCGTCCGCGTCGGCTATTTCTGTTTAGTATGTCACAGGCCTGTCTTCCTGGTTTTTATATACCTATTATGGTGCAACAATTTCAATTCCATTGAGTTGGGTGTCTCAAGAAATGGCATAATTCTCCTAAAATTCACATACAGATGTCTTGGTGCCTTTTTAGATTTTAACACTTTAATACTTTAATAATTGCTTCTAAGTGAATCGAATAATTCATAAAAAATGAAAAAAATGCCTGAATATAGGATTTAGTACTTTCAATGAAAATTATAGCGACCTATGTAGCAACAAAGGTATACTTTTTACGGGAGCTTATTTTGTCTGGATGTTAATCTTATTGCAATAAATAAAATACGTATAAATTTGAACGCCTCTGTGGTGTAGTGTAATGGTAGAGCGTTTGCCTTAAACTTAGGTTTCGCAAAAATTGAGTATTTTAATTAGAATAGCTACGGAACCCTGAAAGTTTGAGAGCGCTCAACACGATCTTGGTCGAATTTATATTTACCGAACTTCGTGTCAATATTGTTTCTTTGTACGTAATGTATTTAGTGAATGAAAAAATTAATTCTCTTATTAGGTCTACAGCCAGTTCATTTCATAGTATATTTATTAAATTTGTAACTGTGATATATATGTAATAATTTTCAAAAAGATACCTTTATATAAATATATACCTATGTAATAAAATTCTACACTATTGTGTATAGCGAATGTGAGTTTTTCGTCTGTTTTAACCAAGTAGGTCCTTGCTTAATTCAAGTTTGGTACATATCGTACAATTTGAACATTGAATTTCAGCAAATTCGATGTCTCTTGTAGTACTAATATTTAGTAAATACCAGCTTTACTTACACTAAAATTTAATTGGGTTTAGAGATAACTAAGAGGATTTCCAAGAGTATTTAAGCCAATACATATCGATTCTACCTAAATAATAAATGTCAATAGTTTAATATGGTTAAAATGATTAAGCATACAAATTGTTCCTTTTCTAGTTTTCTGTTTTCTCTAAGCCACACCAAACCGCGGGATGGTTTACTCTTGTAGAGAAAATGTTCAATATTAGGAGATTAACTCGGTCGGGGCTCGAGCTTCATAAAAATATATTCCAATATTCCCCTCGTTGCTCTCATAACTCTCGTAAGAAACGGCCCTCGCTGGAAAGTTTAAGGCGGACGATTGGAGAATAAAAATTGCATTTTTACTATGTTAAATTAAGTTTTTATTGAGAAATTTACGAGGTGTTGTAAAAAGACTGTTTACTTAGGTATAGAAATTAAACGTTTTGCATAAGCACGTACTGTTTTTATTCAAAAATATTTTAGTAAAAATTACCTAGAAATTAATAAATCTAAAAAAAATGAAACATTTGGGGGAACCATGACCTCTACGACACCTTCTCCCCTTTGGCCGCTGAATGTGAATTTGTGACAGAAGTTTAAGGTGTTTAGAATCACAAAATTAAAACGCAACAATTTTGCCGCCACTACTTCTAGTAATAGGTATTCGGACTTACAAATGGCAAAATGGAAACAGCCAGTAACAGGTAGCTAGCTAAGCTAGCTAGCTTAAATACGAGTTCCTTTTAATAACTCTTGTCCTTTGGGCTAAAGTAAACTTACAATTCAATATTTTTCTTTCTCTCCCAGATCCTCATGGAAACAAAATAAGAAATAACATTTTAAACCTTATCTATGTTAAACAATTTAATACGAAGTTTTCCTGTTTTAGCAGCTTTGTGGATGCTTCAACAGTACGTCGGTTACATTTTGGGAGACAGAAACCATTAGCGGGCGACTCGGTTGGCCAATATGGATTACTTCATACTATGTGTTGGGGAACGTAAATCCATAATAACAGAATATTCAATGATAAAATTAATTTTGTGTATTGTTATTTTAATATAAGTAAAATCTTAAGTGTTCCCTTCACTGTGATTTTTCTCAATAAATTGGTAGGTACTTCGAAATACATAAATCAGAACTTAATATGTATATACACTTCGTAAAAGAATACCGTACACCTATTGTAAAGGCCCGTGAAATAAATTGTGATGAAATTATGGATTTTATTACTTACGTAAAAAATTTAAAGTGTTATGACTTTCCAACTGAAATCGTTTGCAGTAGTGTATATAAGGGGCCCTTACATACATTTCTATACACCTCTCTCTGGGAACGGCAAATAACCTCTAATAAGTACCCACACGAACCCAAAACTCTTATGTTCACAGAAAGGCCTACTTGGTGAACCACTCGCTCCACACGAGTAATAGTAGATAATGATTAATGAAATAGAAATACATATATATGGATACTTTCTTAAAGAGATTTCATTATTTCTTTCATACATGTTCAATAACAAAGGCGTGCTTGTGATTCAACAGTAAAACCCGTAATTACTAAAAAAATTATTTCCGTTTTTTTCTTTGAAGACATAAGGGGCCTGCTAATGTTAGCTATTATCAATATTCGTGATTAATCATTCTAATCATAATCGTTAACAAATGGCAACACTGTTTTTTTGAAAGTGTTGCTACTTTCATAATAACGTGGTATTTTTGAATGTCAGAAAATAAGTCAGTTGAGAAATTCACGAGTTAGCGAAAGTACGTCTTTTAATTATATCTCCTCATCCTACGTTTCCATCCAAGTCAACATCCTAGATTCCTAGAAGGACGAATAGTTTTCACTAAGTTAATGAAAAAACTGAACAATTAATAAATAGTTGGTATTGATGTTTTGTTACGAGGATAGATATCTACTACCTAATAGGTATTACTTATATTATTAGGTAACTATTTTGGATTGAGTTTTATTTTATTTACTTAGCGGGCTCTCGACGCTTTTAAGGAAAAAAAACGAAAATATTTTTATTCTTTTTACGGGTCACTACGTGTCGGTGGTTTCTTAAATTTTTAATTTAACTTTTTTCAAGGTTTTTATGAGTAAAAGTTAGAAATTTTATTTTAACGCTTTGGTTGAAGGTGCTTTGGTTGATGATGCTTTCACGATAAATAATGTTGTAAATAATTTCTTCTAAACGTTTTGTTAAATGACCCCCCAACACAACATAGCTTATCTGATTTACCTCACTGTTGCTGCTCAGATACAGCGTTATTTATAAAGTCTATGATTTTATCGTCATCCAATTACAAAGTTATTTAATATTGCTTATACTGTAATATAAATTGGCATGTATTAAATAGACATAGATATCATGTGGCGGACTTTTAGTACTTACAACTTTTTATCTGTCATGCATAACATTGAAATAGCTTTAGTTATCTCACCAGCGTTTGGCTATAACATGTGAGAACAAATTTGATTGACGGTGCGTTTAAGGACTGTCGTTCTCAGATTTCAAATTAAGTACAAGAAATTTGCTGACCGAGTCCAGTCTATGAAATTCGTTAAAGTGCTTCATTGAGAAGTGCAACACGCGCCGATTAACAAGTTTGATTATTTGAGCGGAATGTAGCTAAAAATCATAAAATATCGCATGAAATATAAAGTTCGACAAGCAGGTTTGATTATTTACCAAGTGCTTTAGCTACTGTCACTGCTACGTTCACTAACCATTTTAGATGAATTAACTCATTTGTACATATACCTAAATGTTATACACTAAACCCTTCCAGGATAAAAAATATTCCAAACAATTTTGAAAACCATATTTTATTGAAAGCAACGGACGGTAGGTAGTTCTTAATGCTTTTAACATAGGTACACAACAAAAAACAAATGTGATCGGGAACATTGTTTTTACAAGTACGTAATGTATAACAACAGAAATATATAGATGTGAAGTTCCATAGCATATCAATTTATAGTTTTATATTAGTACAACAGCAAATGGCAAACAATCGATATCTAGACGTTAAGTAGCTAATAGAGCGTGAATGTTTTCAGGTCGGTAGTTCTAAATGTTGCATGCCATTTTGGGGCTACATACACGTTTTAATAAATCAGATTGATATTAAACGTATTTTTTGAAACCTATTATAAGTTGTTTGATACAGTTTTATTTCAAAAAAACACAAAAATGTTATTACTTCTAAGTAGTCTAACTGAAAATGAATAATGTTATTTTTTTATGGATGTTGAGTCTTTTTTAGTTATATTTATTTGGCACGCGTATATGTATTGTGTAATCTGTCGATAAATTTTCAGAAGTCCTAAGACTTCACAGTAACGTAGGTACTGACTGAGCCGAATTAATTTTGAATATTTTCCACTAATAATGAATTTCCACGAAATGACGCTTGAATCAATAATTATTTATTGAGACAAAATACCAGACAAAATCTACAATATTCTTCATAATTAATTTCATTATCGATTAATAATTTCGTAAATACATAATAAGAACGTTTAAGAACAAATTAATTCTTTCTTGATATTTTTTGTTTCAGATAAATCGAATAATGTTGCAATATGTTGAATCTCTATATGAATATACAAAAGAGACTCAAAAATGTAACTTTACCATAGCGATTTGTCGCAGACCTTTAGCGCGGGTCAGAGAATAAGGCTATAGTGTTCCCCGCCTGTCGTAAAAGATGACTAAAGACGACCTTATCTTAGATCTCGGCTTCTAGACGGCATATGATGATAAAACATATCCTAATATGTAATAGAAATGGAACCACGAAAACCACGTTCAAATTCCTAAGTCCAAATTCCAGAACAATAAATACTCAAGAGTGAATCGTCTCTTGAGAACAGAAAGATATACCGACATTCATTGCACGTAATGCATCTTCTTCTAAATGTGCTTGTGAGACATTCACGCTTGAGTTTCTAGAATACGGGCTTTAGAACAGTTTTCGTGTGACCCTTAAGGCGACGCATTGATAAACAATAATTTAATCCGAAATAGACCTTCTGCTCTATGCAAACGTGCGCGCGCTAGCTTATGAAAAATATGAAAATGCAGTGTTTTCGTTTATTTTAAAAATTATAATTAATTTTTAAAAATCCAACTGGCATTTTGAAGAATATGTTGAAATTAAACTACAAAAAATGTAGAAACATAAATCCGTCCCGTTACTTCGAAAAATATAAACCTCCGTTTTGAAAGGTTTCTTTGATTTTTTTTTTGTGTTACAAAAGTTTACCAATCGTGTATCGCGACTAGCAAAATAAAGTCAATGAAATGAAGAATCAGGTTACCAAATATCACTTTTATAAGTAACTACATTTACAGAAAAAGCAATAGAAAAACATTCGATAGAGTAGTGCGGAAGAAATTGTGGAGTCTTCTGCCTGAACATGGCGTGGAGGGCTCCTTACTACGGGCTGTGAGGTCATTATATTGTGGCCATAGGGCCTGTGTAAGGATAGACGGTGACATGTCGCCCTGGTTTGAAGTCTGTTCTGGTGTCAGACAGGGCTGCGTGATGTCTGCCTGGCTGTTCGTGCTGTATTTGGACAGTTGCCTCCAGAGATTGAAAAGTAATATGAGTGGTATAGGATGTGATGACATAGTGGTAAACTGAGGCATGAAAGAAGATTGTGAAGTAAAAGGATTGAAAATGAATGTGAACAAAACTAAGGTTCTGGTGTTTGAAAGAGAAGCGGTACAAACGAAATGTGAGATTTGTGTAAATGGAAAATGTCTAGAACAAGTGAATGAAATTGTGTATCTGGGGAGTGCGTTTTCGAGGGATGGAAGATGTGAGTTGGATGTGGAGAGACGGGTAGCAGCTGGCAATAAAGTGAACGGTGCTCGGTCCGCATTAATGGGTAGTGTGAATATATCTAACACTGCTAAAATGGTCATCCACAATGCGGTGTTGGTGCCAACTTTGTTGTACGGTAGTGAGGCCTGGATATGCCCGAAATCGAGTGAAAGTATGATTAATGCTGTGGAGATGCGGTCTCTCAGAAATATGTGCGGTGTCACGCTTGCGGACAGGATAAACAATGATGAGATGCGCAGTATGACAGGGTTATTGTACACACAACAGCGTTATTGTAAAAATGAAGAAAGGAATAGAAAATCTACAGAGCGAAAGTGAGTGGTAAAAGAAGCCAAGGAAGACCGAGGCTGACTTATGAAGATCGAATAGCCAGAGTGTTAGCAGACGGAAATGTCAAAAGCACTCGCATACCTAGGCGAAAATATGTGAGGAGAATGATGAGATTTGAGGAAACGAAAGAGGTGTGTAAAGACCGCGACGCTTGGCGCTCCGTGTTCTCTGACTAGCCCGTTGGGGATACAGCGTGAAGATATGTTATGTTATGTTACTACATTTTGTAGTCACTTATAAAAGTTAAGATCACTGCCGTCAAAACTTCCAATGCGTCACCTTAAGCAACCATTGAGACAAAGAAAAATTCTAGAAAAACTGTTTTCTTTTGTATTAGTGTTACGTGTACCAACCTCTAATGTTATTTTATCTCAAATATCTTCAAATTAGAAATGCACATTAGGTTATATTTGTATTATGATTTGGTAATGTAAGTATATAAAACTTCTACAATAAGATTGACTATAGTGACGATTTCTCCGACCGAAATCCACGCGGTCAAAGTCACTTGCAACAGCTAATGCTTAATCGTAATACGACCACCTTTGCAATGCTCGTGGTATACATGTAACCACACACAATTGCTATTAGTTTGTGCCCTTTGAAAACGGTACTCCATACCAAGTAGTATCGATACCTTTGATTCGATACATTTACGGTATCGATACATGGTATCGAGTAAGTATCGATACTTGCAAAATTTTGCACATCCAGTATAAGGCTACATAAGCCGACTTTTAGGTACGACTTGTGCAAGAAAATAAGCTGATCACTTTTTTTTTTCTCTATTTTTAACCATCTTGCTAAAGTAATTCATCGCTTGTGACTTATAAATTAAGGGTACAAAAGTCCATAATCGTATATATTTAAAATAAAATTCTTGATATCGAGTTATTACTTTAATTAATTAATAACTCTCAACAAGAGTTATTAATTTGCGCATATTATTACTTATTAATTATCAGCGTCTGGAAGACATGAGTGTGGTTTGAGTCCTTTAAGTATGAGTAAAAATAAAATAAATAAAACCTGCTAATGTAGTCTAATCAAATAACGAGTAAATAGAAATTTTGGACATGCAAAATTTTTGAAACAATGTTCATAAATGTGTTTTAAACATGCATTTAAAATTTTAACACCATAACCTCCCGGTTGTCTTCAAGTTGATTCTATTGTCTCATATCAATTAATTAAAACCTCTAACACAAAGAAACCTGGACTGATTTCCAACAAAATGAAACAAGATTTCGAATAGAAATCGCATGCAGATCGGCTCATCTGTTCAAGAACTACAATACCACAGGCAAACACACAGACAAGCAACAGAATGAAATTTTTAATATTTCTCTTTTCCGTCGGAGGTTAAAAATAAAAATCTAGTACCCAGAGCCAAATTAGATTTTAAACTGCTTTATAAACTCAATGTTATAACGTGAATTGGTGAATACTTTGTTTTTAGAACATGAACATTGTAAGCAATCTTTCCATTGAAAAGGTCAGTTGATAAGTTATTTTTTATTATAAACAAGTGTTAACAGATATATTCGCATTAAAATTTGTGTAGGCATAAAATTATATCGGAGATTAGTTTTCGCAATAAAGTTTTTCGAAGTGAAGAATTTCTGTTAAACTTTTTATGTTTTTTTATTTCACAAATTATGTTGTCTCTAATAGGGCAGGATTTCCTACAAGCGAGATCTCAACCGGAAGACAAACCCCGGCTTAGGGCAATTGCCTAGAGAATACAATGGGTAGATAACTTCCCAAATAGTACGTAAGTAGGTACCTAGAGGTTTATATTTTACAAATTTAAAAATATAAATCTTTTTTATCTATGGAACATAAAGTCGCGTAATGAAACATCTATTTGCCCAATTTAATTAATCAATCCCTTTTGGTTAAATCTACCTAGTTTCGAGGGGAAAAATTGGCATAAAAATAAATATAAAGAAAATCCATAGAAAAGAATTCGTGGGTGTTAGAAAAAGAAATACAGAATTATAACGAAAAAATATAAAACAGCAATTACTCAAAATAATTAAATAAAAATAGCAATTGAAATAACTAATAATAGCTATTAAATGGAAGAAAACACGACGAATATTAATAAGTGCGTTATGTCTTATTATTTAATCAAAAATCAAAATTAATTTTATTCATTCAGTTCAACCACCGATTCATCGGTTTGGAATTTCTTAATGAATTTGCCCTGAGAAGAACCAGCAAGAAAGTCAGATATTATTATAGAGATAATACGCAACTCCATTTTCCTACTTTTATTACACCAATTATCTCTCTACGTCTAATTCAATTATAAAAACTTGAATCTGATTGGGTTTTATCGTCACTTTACGCGATAGAACATTCATTCTACTATATTTGATCTAACTTCTATAAATACCTTTTGTTTAATCATTATGAGTATTATTCATATCGTTAAGATATTGTATATAGTCACCCCATTCTATTTACGTTCACCTCATAATTAACATTAAAAATAATGTCTGTAATGTTTATATATACATGGCCTCCAAATACATGTTTTGTAAGCATTACTACCTGCAAGGGCAAAATCTGATGAAATATTTGACCAAAAATTATTATTACCTAAAGTGTTTCTTAGAAATCATTTAAGTAGATGGTAGCAGTTCGCTTATGAATTAAATT
The DNA here is from genome assembly GCA_907165235.1 of Zeuzera pyrina. Classification (NCBI taxonomy): domain Eukaryota; kingdom Metazoa; phylum Arthropoda; class Insecta; order Lepidoptera; family Cossidae; genus Zeuzera; species Zeuzera pyrina. Next base: position 15,392,448 of record OU015625.1, on the reverse strand, counting down.
ACCTATTCTTGTGAATAATCAGCAATAGGTAAGATAGTTTTCTTTAAATTTTTGTATTTATTTCCAGTAAAGTATTATAATTTTCCCTAATGTATTTTTAGCCCTGTCAATAAATAAGTTTATTCTGGTTCCAGAAAATACATATAAGTACATTATGATTTGAATACTTATTGTTAAAAGTAGTGCCAGAGCCTGATTTTGTTATGTCTTGGTGCTCTGTTCAATGGATTATTACGATACGAAGATATTTATTTTTTTAATTTAATTCTTAATTGATATTTGTTTACTTGTTGTTAATACATCGTTGTTGTAATCGATCACAGTTACTATATATCTCACTCAATCATGTCCACAATATCAACTCGTGGATATGATAATTTTAAAAAATCATAGTAAATTATGGGTTTTATATATAAATATTTGACAGAAACGTAATACTTAACAATGTTATCATGAATAAAATCAATCCATGACCTTTTTTGTACAAAACGTATGTAGGCACCTATAATTTGCGTAGCAAACATTGTCTTAAAATATTTTGCTATTTATTAAATAGGCGCTTACCATTGTTTTTAAACGATTAATTACAATGAAGTACAAAAGACAAAAGAGAAGCTATAAACATTGTAAAAGAAATTATCAAATATCAATACTAATTTACAAGCATTTAATAGCTTCAATGTGAGAAATACGGAATAGAAACTAATGTTTCATTTTGAAAGCAAAGGAGACATCTATCTGTTTTTACCTGATTACGGCAAAACAAATAAGGAAGGTTATGATTTCAGCGGCGTATGTAAGTCTGTATCTACATATTTATGTTCATCTGTTCCCTCACAGAGTCGAAACCACTTAACCGATTTTAGCGTATGAGGGTATATCTTTAAATTTGTCTAGCCTAAGTTAAGCGCGTGACTGCGTGATATAGAATAGTGTTTTTTGAAAAATTCGATATGGCTTTTGATGGTACTAGATACATATAAAATCAAGGACTAAAATACGTTTAATCGGACCCCATTAAAATGAATATCAAATTCAAAAGCTAGAGAAGGAAAAAAGGTAAAAACATAATACAGCGCAATATTTCTCACATTAAAAATATTTAAATAAAAATAACGATTTATGAATCTAAAATGCGACTATGTACATACATATCTTCGCACTATATCCCTAATAAGATAGTCAGAGAGGATGGAGCGCCAAGCATCGCGGTCCTTACATACTTCGTCCGTCAGCTTTGGCTGTCAGCCTTCAGCCATGGTCTTCCTTGACTTCTACTGCTACACACTTTCGCTCTGTAGATTTTCTTCCTCAGCCTTTCATCACTCATTCTTTGCCCGAACCATCTAAGCATTCCTTTCTTAAATTTTACAATAATACTGTCGTGAAATCCTATTATTCTGCGTATCATTGCCTATTTTAACCGCAAGAGTAACACCGCACATATTTCCAAGAGATATATTACTTTCACATGATTTAAAACATTTCCGGGCTTCACTACCGTATAATAAAGTCTGAATCAACACCGCATTGTGTATTGCCATTTTGGCAGTGTTAGATGTATTCACACTGCCTACTAATACGGCCAAAGCTCCGTTTACTTTATTGCCAGTTGGTACCGGTCTTTCCACATCAAACTCATAACTTCCATCCGTATAGAAAACGCACTATCCAGTTATACAATTTCATTCACTTGTTCTAGACATTTTCACATTCTTCTTTCACAAACGTAATTAGTGTCTGCAACTCTGCTTCTGATTGTGCGATAAGCACGGCATCGTCAGAGTATAAAATACATTTTACCACACTGTGCTATCACATATCATACCATTCATCACTTTTCACAACTAGCTAGGCAGATATCACGCAGCCTTGTCTAACGCCTGATTAAACTTTACACTAGGGCGACGTGTAGGCCTCTATCTTTACACAATTGACTTTATGGCTACGATATAATGATCGTACAGCCATATTCAGACAAGATACTCCACAATTTCTTTCGTACAACTCTGTCAAATGCTTTTTCTAGATCCACAAAAGCATAGAAAATCTTCTGACCTATAGGCAGAAACCTCCCCACGATAATGTAGAGCGAAAAAATGTGATCCATACTACCCCTACCGTTCTTAAAACCACCTTGTATCTCCCAGGAATATCTTTCAGAAATGCCTTTCGTGCGACTATATATTTTATAAAATCTTGCAAACAATATGAAATAACTGTAATTTCTGAATTCATAGCCGAAGTCGGAGGCCATAAACAAGGGAAAGAACATCTAGGCCTCTGACTACGGCAATGAGGTTGTAGCGATCTGGCAATGCTAAGATTCTGAATTGCATTTATGTATGTAAAATGATGCAACGTAAATGTGTCTCTCCCAGTCGCTTACATACCACCCCTCGCACTCTGTTATGCTTGTTCATAGTATTTTATAATTGTTTATACAGAACAAACATTTCGGGCTCAACATGTAATTAAGTTATTAAGCTAATTGAGGAACTCTAAATGAACACGATAAACTCCTAAATTGATTCAAAAATTATAGTTATTTCGTTTTATTTTTTTTATTGGTTTCGGTTTTATAATGTTTATTTTATTTATATTGCTTTTTATTACGGATCTTCAAAGTCAAAGTCAAAGTCAAATCAATTTATTCAAGTAAACCCAAATGCAAGATATTTTTGAACGTCAAATCTACTTTAGTTCGGTTCAAAAAGGAAACCTGAATACTGAGAAGAACCGACAAGAAACTCAGTCAGGTATCATTTTTTCAACATCATTCTACAACAGTTATTTAAAAATACAATATTTATAAAGCCAGTACATGCATATGCAGAGAGGATCACTTCCAGTCTATTGTTGTGTCTTCAATGAAATCGCTAATTTTGTAGTATGCTTTTCCAATCAGTGTGCGTTTAATGACAAGTTTAAATCTCTTTTCCGTTAGTTGAGTAATTTCTTGAGGAATTTTATTATAAAAAGGAACATAGTTACCCAAAAATGAACCACTTGACTTTTGTAATTTAAATTTAGGAATAACTAGCTGACCACGACCACGAGTTTCCATACCATTAACAACGCCTTTCTTTTGAAATAGATCAAAATTTTTTCTAATGTACATTATGTTTTCATAGATGTATAATGAGGGTAAGGTGAGTACATCAATGTCTTTAAAATGATCTCTCAGCGACTCTCGCGCGTTCATACTGTAGATGGTACGTATTGCCCTCTTTTGTAAAATAAAGATAGATTTCATATGCGCCGCTGATCCCCACACTAGCAGACCATAAGATATAAGGCTATGGAAAAATGCGAAATTCACCAGCCTAGCCGTAGCTACATCTGTCAACTGTCTAATGCGCCTAATAGCATATATTGCCGAACTGAGCTTATTAGATAAAGTCCCGATATGGTCCGCCCACTGTAACTTATTGTCTACTGTTAAACCAAGAAAAGTAGCTGATTTCATTAATTCTAATTGTTTCCCATCCAGTTCCAGTCCATTATGGATTTTGGATACATTGGATAGGGAAAACTTAACACAATTGGTTTTTTGTGCATTCAGTAGTAAATTATTGGCAGCGAACCATCTCGAGACATCCGCCAAGGTCCTATTCTGTCCGCTAATATCTATGTCTTTTCTGTTAACTTTAAATAATAATGACGTGTCATCAGCAAATCATATTATTTCACAAAGGTCTTTAAGCATAAATGGAAGATCATTAATGTAAACCAAAAATAGGAACGGTCCCAAACTTGATCCTTGGGGAACGCCCATCTTTAATTTAGAACCGTCAGATGTAACCCCATTTGCACTCACTTTTTGTTCTCGGTCAGCCAAATATGAAATCACGAGATCGAGAGCTTTATCACGTATTCCATAATATTTCAGCTTGTAAATTAAAGTTTTGTGACAAACACAATCAAAAGCCTTGGAAAGATCACAAAACACGCCAATGGCATCTCGTGACCCCTCCCAAGCCTCTAGTATATTTTTGACCAAGCTTGCTCCTGCATGTGTTGTTGACCGCCCTCTCGTGAAACCGAAACCGTACTGTTGACCATGAAAAATCCTGCAAATGTTAAAATGTGCCAGCATTTGGTTGAGCATTATTTTTTCGAATATTTTACTCAACGCTGGCAATATCGACACTGGGCGGTAATTTGTAGGATCTGATTTACAACCCGATTTAAATATTGGTATAATTTTACTATGTTTCATCAAATCGGGAAACACACTTTGATCGACACATTTATTAAATATATTTACTAAAATCGGTGTTACTATTGGCATTATATTAGCCAGTACATGAACTGATAATCCCCACAAATTTCTCTTCATTTCTTTTTTTTAAATTCTTTGAAAGTTTTCTCTATCTCAAATGAAAAAGTGTGCCTGAACTGAAAACTAGGGAACCACTTTCCTATATTTTGGCTTAATAGTGCCCGTGCTGTATGTGCAGAGGATGCTAGACCACTAGTAATGTGTATAGGTGCATTTGAAAAAAATTTAGCAAAACCATTAGCAACCTGTTTTTTATTAGTAGCGATTTTATTATTAATGTATATTGAGAGGTCTTCGTTTTTCTTATTTTGTTTCCCTACTTCTATGTTAATAGTGTTCCATATCGCTTTTACTGTGTTATCTGCCTTACTAATTTTATTGGCGATATGAATTGATTTCGCGTACTTTGATACCTTTTTAAATATTTTTGAGTAATTGCGGACATAGCTATGAAAGTTTTCATCCGATGTGTATGATTTTTCGTCATACAACTCATAAAGTCTGTCCTTACTTTTTCTAATACCTTTTGTCACCCAATCAGAGAAATGTAACTTGTTGTCAGTAATTATTTTTTTCTTCTTTGGGCAGTTTTTATTAAATATGTCGGTTAAATTTTTCAAAAAACTCTTATACATGACACTTGGATGGCCAACAGAGGGAACGATGTTTGTTAAATTTGTTACTTCGTTGGTAAAACGTTTTAACTGTATCCCGCCTAATGGTCTAAACTCAATTATTCTTTCAAATTTACTTTTCATGCAATCTATTTTAATTAATTGAGCTTTATGATCTGATCGAATACCACTAATAATTTTGTGCTCCCTAATCTTGCTCCTATTCATAAAAACATTATCAATGCACGTCGCCGAATGGTATGTAACCCTGGTCGGTTCATCAAAAATGTGCACAAGATCAAATGAAAGAAAGAGTGAAATTAGCATCTCCCTTTCCTTAGAGCTATTTCTTATATCCACATTGAAGTCACCACATGCTATGATTGATTTCTTACATTTGCTAAGCATGTTAAGACTCTCCTCTACAGAAATTAAAAATCGAGAATAATCAGACGAGGGAGGTCTGTAAACACATAAGAATATGTAATCATCCGGCTCCGCACACGTCATTTCACATACACATTCAACCGAGCGAGCAACTATGTCTTTGCGATTTTTTATTTTAAGAGAATTTTTAACCAAAACCATACTACCGCCGCCATCTGTCGACGCTCGATTGAACACACTGGCCACCTTAAAATTATTTACATTAAAAGACATGTTATCAGCCCTCAACCACGTCTCAGTGAGACAAGATGTCTATATTATATTCGTCTACTAATAATTCGGTATCTAATATTTTGCCAGAGAAACTATTGATATTTTGGTGTGCTAACATAATAAAATTACAATGTAGTTTCTCTGTTGTCTTATTACTTAATTTAAAGAAATATTAACCGCATTACTATTAGTATTACTACTAAAACTTGCGTCGTCTCTAATTATGTCATTAGTTATAGTACCTATAACTGAGTTAATAAATTTAGCTACTAACGTAGCGAGTTTACTTTTTGTTTTTTTAGACAAGTACAAAGTACTTCTTGTCAGTCTAAATTTGAGTAAAATATTACTAATATACCTATTAGTGTCCAAAAAAATAAAATTACTATGATAAAGTGTCACCCTACTCATTACATTATTTCAATTTTTAATATGATTATTGCTATTCTTTGGCAACCATGACGAATAAGGGAACGCACATAATATAATTTTGTTCACGTTTGCTAATTTAGCCAAAGAATCTATATTATCATTTATTTCCTGTTCTGATATGTTTATAGAATTTCCTAATATAAGTACTATGGTAGTGTTCACATTAAACTTTTTGTTTACAATTAATTTAAATATCTGCGAGATGGGTGCATCTGGATAACAGTAATTAGTGATGCACTGACTGACATTATTATTAATTAGACTGCCCAACCCTAATCCCAGTCTATCAGAAAAAATTGCAACACTACTTTTCACATTACTATAGTCAGTCAGTTTTTTATTATGTGGGTTGTAGTCACCATCTTGTCATAGATGCACGTATTTACTTACTTTATGGTACATATTACCAGATTAAATTACATTATTCAATAAATTGTATAAATAATTTTATGCCTAGGTATGCAAGTATTTCATTGGTACATTTTTTTATCAATTGGACTAAGTGTGATTTAAACACACGCCAGTGAATCATCCATGCTGACCAAATTATAATCCATTTGAAATTGTATCCTTTTTACTGGAAAAAGTATACTTGTATGTCTATTACAAAAACACTGCAGTTAATAATTATTTTCGAAATGATATCATTTATAATAATTCAGAAATTTTTAAAATATTTAATCCTTTTACAATCATTGTTTTTTAAGTTTTGAGGAATTTTCTTTATTATTAGCTTTATGATTTTTTTTATAAGTCTAAGTAATTATTTGCAAAAATAGTGCTCGTGAAATTCACTGCTGTTTTATAAATTGAATGTTGATATGCATTACAGTAAATTAACTACTATCAGAATCGTAATAATCCGGCTGAAGTCTAGACTTAGTGATGCTACAGGAGTTTAAACACTAGAATATCTAATGCTCAGAACCAGTTCAAAATAGGAATGCACTTAATGGCACTTCAAAATTGGTGAAAATGTAGAGAAATTTGCTATGAATTGCTAATAAAAGTTATAATGTCATACAATAAAATGTTACTCTTTAATGAAATTGATATTAACTTTAAAAATAATTATAACGCTGTAAAATAATTATTGGCATTAAAAAAAAATAAGCTTTCAGTATATACCGGTTTACAAGAAACGAAACCGAAGCTCATGCGAACTTACGGCCAAACTGGTTAGAAAATTTAACCAGTTTCCGATCCTTGTTAGGAATGATTTCGCTGTATCGATAATGAGTTAATACTGGTGTAAATTATACAGGGTATATTTGAGTAGAATAAAATAAAGGAGCATGGAGGAATTAAGTCCACATGGCCACAATTCCCTCACTCTGTCATATTCTTACAATTTCAATTTATCATAAAAACAAAAATGAAATCGATAATTTAATCAGTTTTTATTTGTTGGGGCACTACACTATCGTTTTTTGCTGACTGCGAACTTTGATCGCTGCGAGTACGGAGTTTGTAAAAGGGAGTTGTTTCACGCTACCGGTCCTACTAGCTCGCTCGTATAGGAATATTAAGATATAGTTGAGTAATTTGTATAGTAACCTGTACAAGTGGTATCTAATAAATAAGTCGGACACATACCACATGTACATTAAATCAGAGATCTTCAGTCAATAATAACCCTCTTTCTTTCGAATTTTCGAAATGCACATTACTTTGCATATTTAATAAATTAAATATGAGATGATGAGAGATGTAAGTACATATTTAACGAAAATGAATATTGAAATATCTTTAAAAATAAAGTAGAATTTGATGATTATTTCATGAATGAGGTCAAATAGCCGAGCGTTAGCTGACGGAGATGTTAAAAGCACTCGCACACCTAGCCGAAAATGTGTGAAGAGAATGATGAGTCATGAGGAAACGAAAGATGTATGTAAAGACCGTGACGCTTAACGCTCCATTTTCTCTGACTACCCCATTAGGGATACAGCGTGTAGATATGCATGTATAATTTGATTATTTAGAAAATATAGTTCTTGCTGACCGTGTTTATTTCACCCAAAGTACATAGAGTAATTATTACTATTGGAAATTCAAATAAATAATTCTGCCATTACAAAAGTTATAAATGAACTTCTCAGGAAGTAGCCACAGTAACAGTGTAACCTCATGCACATATTTTTTTAGGGACTTCATCCAATCCTCAAGAGGAAAAGAAACAAGTTTAATATCGCAGATTATACAGAAATATTCGTATTTTCTAGCTATCATCATATATTTTCGAATCTTTTTCCACATTTGCTTCTATCGTGTTGCCTTTTCTGTTTCTTTATTTTTTAAACAGATCAGTAGGTAGGTACATATAATTTGGAAATATTTTATGATTCGTATCAAAATTAATAATTTTCTTTATGATATTCTAAGGTTTTTCGAAATGCACATTACTTTACATATTTACACTCACGCAAGTGAAAGCCCTTTATATTATCATGGATTTAAAAATGTATTGGATAATAAGGAAATTTCTTGATGTAGTTGTACAAGTGTAGTAGTAGTAGTAGAAAAATAACTCTACTTGTATTCTTAGTACCACACATCAAACTGAGTGTCGTGTAACACTTGGCCGGAATTCGAACCCAGGACTCTCAACTTGGAAAGCAGATGCACTACCACTATACTAAAAGGTCAAATAAAATTGAAGTTCAACGTCCTTCTACAACATCCGTCGTATGGGATAAGAAATGAACTTACTTTAATCATAGAGTGGACATAGCTCTCAGGTCCTGTGAATTCCGTAGGGTCCTTCACCTTAACCAGGACCATGAAGTAGAGATAATGCCACATGTTGTGTACGCTTTGTATGTGTTCTTCGAAAGAAACCGTCTCATTGTCAAAAGCCGACCTGTTTAGACCTGTAAGAACGTTAATATGAGTTAGGATTTATAAAACATTTATATATATATATATAACATAACATGACATATCTTCACGCTGTATCCCCAACGGGGTAGTCAGAGAGGATGGAGCGCCAGGAGTCGCGGTCCTTACACAGCTCTTTCGCTTCCTCAAATCATATCATTCTCCTCACACATTTTCGCCTAGGTATGCGAGTGCTTTTGACATTTCCGTCTGCTAACACTCTGGCTATTTGATCTTCATAAGTCAGCCTTGGTCTTCCTTAGCTTCTTTTAAGAGGGGGTAAGCGAGCAAGCGGCTCACCTAGTGGAAAGTGATCACCGCCGCCCAAGGACGTAGTTAATTTTAGGAATTAAAAAAATACCTCAGGAATTATGCGAAAAAGTTTTCACAAAATTAAAAGCATTACAAATCAAGCCTTATCACGTGAAACGACAAAATTTTATTACTGGAAAGACAATAATGAAAGGTTTCATTATAATCAAGAAGCAGTAAAGGATAACTATTATTAGAGGAGAAGGCTAATCACGACGGCACTTCAAGCCTTTCCCCTTCTTAAGTGATGCAAATGAGGAAACTTTGGGTTTGCGAATAGAGCTTCACTTCATCTGATGACTTTGAGACACTTCAAAGTCGAAAGTCAATTTACTGTGAGCTATAGCAAATGAGAAACCTTTACAAATAAAATGACTCCGTCTTCACACTTATACAATTGGATAGCAAAAAACGGTAAGTAGATCTACATAACAGAATGGGATTACTCGTATTATAACAATATTTTCTATTCGAAAATTGAATTCCTGAATTATACGGATGTGTATAGAGAGAGCGAATTATAAATCCCTCATTAAAATATTCATGATTCGGAGACAGTGTTTATATTTGAGTTAACAAGGTGAGAGAGAAAATTTTATTGATTCTAAAATAATTTAAACAATCATATTGTATTTTATACTTAATGCGGGAACATTAAGTATATTTTTTTTACTGTTCAGCCACTTTAGAAACGTTTATTAAAACTATTTAAATAATTGCTTTAATGTTTTCCAATTTTTACTTTCTTAAGCATTCGGCTTGCAAATTATACACTTATGTATGATGTACTATGTATGTAGGTATAACAAAACATAATATGTACATCGACATATATATTTTTCTTAAAATCTGCATACCTATACGCACTATTATTAGCGCAGGGTCAGCGTATCTAAATAGCGCCCGACGAGGTTTGGCGTTCTGAATTTAAATGATAGTAAATACATTAATTTCTAAACAAAATAAATACCACTCGCTGCTCTGTGAAATGGAGCATAACGTTAATAAAAAAAATTACAATCATATTTTACAGTGACAACAGAAAAAAATCGTGAATATCATGTAAAAGTCTAGAATAGCATAGTCGCGTTTCGAGTACTGTGATTTAATAAGAGTCATAAAAACAACAAAACGTATATCAAATTCATAATAAAATAACAAGCAACAACGTAATTAAATCTGTTTTCCAAAAAAACTTGCAGTTATTTTGCAATAGGTTATCAAATATACCACATTTTCACGCACGATTTTTTTATACAAATTAGTACGGGCACGCAGCCGCCAAACGGATTACTATGCTATCGTGAAAGCTAGGCTCCCTCCTAGTCTGTTTGACAAGTTTCAAAATCGTGAAAAATAGAGATAAAGCTCCTAATAATAAGTGCGATAGCTCATTGGATTCGGAATGACGCCTAGAAAAAAATAAGATAAAAAAAAAGGTTTTTAGTTTTTCATCTATAACTCTAAAACTGTTCATATTTAAGAAATTTAAAAAAAAATATTCTTAAAGAGGAGCAAATTTCCTAAAAAAGAGTTTCACTTCCGGAACTTTCCCTCAATTATTTCTAACTTTTATTTAGCGCTGAAAATAAGGCTCCGCGCGGCCAGTTCGACATGAGCGCGCTGGCGCCGATGAGAGTATACCACATAATTTTTTTTATAGTATCAAATATCAATATTAAAATTTGAGAAAATTATGATTTCATCAGAGCACTTCAAAGAATACAGCCTCGTTGGAAAAAAAATTATTTTGATTCTTTAAAAAGTTATACAATTGTTAACTAACTAATTTTTCACGGGCTTCCGTTTTCATAAAAGGCGATAAAAGGTTTCAATAATTGACCTAAAAATTTTTTGCTTCTTATATTATGCCTTTGTTAGGCAATCGAATAAAATCTCGATCACGCAATAAAAGTTTTTTAAAGTTGTATGTTTTGTTTATTATAATTTTTCTAAGTTAACAAAAAAGTAAAAATTCAAACAATGTTGTTAAAAAATTTTTTTTATAAAATGTTTTGTTATGGCTAATTTGGTATTTAACAATGGCATTATGTAACATTGGAAAAACATTCTTTACGTCATTTGTTGATAAATTCTTTATAAACAAATAGACTAGTTTAATACTTTTGAAAAATTATTTTTTACTATTTTGTTGTCATGGTAAAACAATGATTCTTTTTTTAAACGTTTCCTAAATAATTTTTGAAGTAAAACTTCTTTAGGCACGCTTGGCTTGGGGAGTAAGCTGGCGAATGCATGACGAGAGCGTTACGAAAAGTGTGATCGGGCGAGGCGAACGGAAGTTGAAAGAGAGAGATATGGAGTTACATGTTAGTAAAGATGGAAAGAGAGAGTATGTATATATATATACATATGGATGGAGCTAAAGAAGTTTTACTTCAGTTGTGTGGTCTAAAGCACACTCGTTTTTTTTTTAATTGTTTAAAATCGTTTTTTTTATATTTCCATTGTTTAAATAATTGATTAGGAAATTCTTTTTTCTTTAAAAATCATAATTGTAATTCCTCAGTAGGGTAACAAAAAAAAATTTTTGAGCATTAATTTAATTGTTTATTAAGTTAACAATTTGTTATAAACTAATTCTGAGCAACATTATAATTTTTATCTGAAAGTAAAAAGAATTACAGAAACAACCATGTGTCACAAGATAGTGAAAAATTTTTTCCTATTTTTTATAACGCTTCCCAATATCACACGATACCAAAGTTAAGTTACAAATTGATATAACTTTTAAACTACTAGAGATACGATAATGAACATTCCAGTCATTTTTATAGGGGATTAATCACTCTTTAAAATGAATTCAAGACCAAGTTTGTAGCTATTGTTGGTCAGCAATTACATGCATTTGTTTGTAAAAATTTAAGATTTTTTTGATATTTTCGTGTCTTTCATGGCTTTTAACTTGTAAACAAATGCAAACACAGTTATGGACCTTCAAGACAATTTTATTCAGTGATAAAATATCTGTCAAATATCTTGTTCGTCCATTTCTTTCTTCATTTTTACAATAACACTGTCGTGCAACCTTGTCATATTGCGTATCTCTTCATTGCTTATTTTGTCCGCAAAGATCGCATTTCTACTGCATTTATCTTTCTTTCACTCGATTTCGGGCATATCCAGGGCTCACTACCGTACAATAAAGTTGACAACAATACCGCATTGTGGATGGCCATTTTAAAGATATAATAATAACTATATTCAACACAAATTATCAAAATAAAATGTCTACTACGATAATATTTGTACGACAGTGGGTCTGCTGGAAGAAATTTCTAATAGAAATAAGCTGTACCCTTTGCTTATCTTCTCTACATGTAACTTTCTGTTTGTGTATTATGTGTGTGCAACAAATATTTAAATAATATAAAATAAATATTTTAGAACTATTAGAACTGTAGCTTACCTTGTGGTGTCCATCTCTCGAAAGCACCCACCCCAGATATACAATTTCGTTCACTTGTTCTAGACGTTTTCCATTTATCCACATATCACACTTTGTGTGTCTGTCTTTTCTTTCAAACACCAGAACCTTAGTTTTATTCACATTCAATCCTTTCACTTCACAGTCTTCTTTCATGCACGTAACTAGTGTCTGCAACTCCGCTTCTGATGATGCTATAAACACAGCATCGCCAGCGTACAATAGGCAGTTTACCACTGTACCATCACATATCATACCTCTCATATTACTTTTCAATGTCTGGCGGCAACTGTTCAAATAAAGCGCGAATAGCCAGGCAGACATCACGCAGCCCTGTTAGCACTCTTAATTGCGGCAATACTCTTTTTTATGCTTAACTTGTTCGATGGATTTCCAATCATATTTTCGTTCGCCGTCATATGCATACTTGCACCAGAATCCAGATACCAATCTAGTTTACTAAAGTTTCCACTGAGAAACAGCATTAACTTCACTCGTTTTCTTACTTTTCAACCGACTTCTAAAAAAGGAGGAGGTTCTCAATTCGGTTGTATGTTTTTTTTTATGTTTGTTACCTCATAACTCCGTCATTTATGAACCCATTCGGAAAATTCTTTTTTTGTTCGAAAGGATACACTTCCAGATTGGTCTCATTGAAATTTCACTGGTATTGAAGCTTTGGTTTCGAAGATACACCAAATAATGCGACTCGGTTTAACCTTTATTCATTTATATTGACGATTCTCTTGTATGACATTTGTTAACTATCGTTGTCCCCACATGGTATAATGGTAAAGTAGGGAGAAGATATAAATTGGCTGTGATATAATAAATTCAGTCAGTAGAGTCAGTCTTGTGGCGGACAGAGAATACGGCTGGTGGCTGTCGTCTTCGGATTGTAAGAATACTGCTAGGGTGTAATTATGATGCAACCTTTACACTGTTCTTTTATAAGTGATTGATATTGATAGGATATTATATTGATTGATAATGGCCATAATGGGCAATAATATCCCATGTTCGATCTGTTCGCATCCTTTATTGTGAAAGCCCACGGTTTGTGCTCCTCAATAGAATGGAATTTAACACATTGCGCTCCAGAATTAGAAAATAAACTAATTGTAGACCTGCCCTAGATATTTATTTAGGCCAAGGTCACTCAAAAGGGAGAAATAAAAAAACTTTTATAAAAAAATTAAACCGACACTGAAAAATATGAAATAACTATCCTTTACTGATCGAAACTTAAGTACAAAAATAAATACGATACAAATACCCATATAAATAAATTTGACAGTTACTTCAGTAACTGTCAAATTTAATTATAACTTGACTTGAAAACAACTTGGCAACAACAACCAACCAAACAACCTCTGGTTTCCATACCATTAATATCACCTTTCTTTTTAAACAGATCTATATTTTTCCTCATATACATAATAATTTCAAAGATGTATAAAGACAGCAAGGTGAGGGCATCAATGTCTTTAAAACGATCTTTAAGTGATTCTCGTGCATTCATTCTTTATATAAATAGCATAGGCACGTATCGCTCTTCTTTGTAAAATAAAAATGGAATTAATGTGCGCCGCTGATCCCTACAGCAGAAGGCCGTAGGACATTATACTGTGAAAATATGCAAAGTGCACCAGCCTTGCCGTATCCACATCCGTCATTTGCCTAATGTGTCTAATTGCACATACCGCGAAAACGAGCTTACTAGCCAATGCCCCGATATGGTTCGCCCACTGTAACCTGTTATCTACTGTTAAACCAGAAAAACTGGCTGACGTAACTAATTCTAATTGTTTCCCACCCAGTTCTATTTTATCATGGATTCTGAGTACATTAGAAAGGGAAAATTTAATACATTCGGTTTTTAAGTCCATTATGGCAGACCTTTATTTTTTACATAAATCCATGTGACATATTGGATTAGAAAATGAAAGCTATTTTCATAATCAGCACTCCAAGAAACCTAGAATATGATATCAATGTCAATTTATCCAAAAAAGTAATATTTGCCATCTTGGATTCGAAAATAAACGTCATTCTTGTAATCAGCACCCCAAGAAACCTAGAATATGATACCTATGTCGATTTATCCAAAAAAGTAATATTCGCTGTCGCTATAATGATGGAGAAGCTCGCAAATCTCTGGCCAGCCTTGGTTAATCGCTCGTCCCCGCTACTTCTGCACGACAACGCCCGACCTCTAGAGCTAGGATTGGAATGTCTACGTCATCCACCGTACTCACCAGACCTTGCGCCGACATATTTCTATATTTCCAAAATTTGGACAACTTCTTGGCAGTAAAAAAGTTCTATACTCGAGACGCAGTACAAAATGGCTTTGAAGAGTTTGTTGCCTCTCGTACACCTGACTTCTTCAAGGGCATTGAAAAACTACCACTGCGCTGGCAGAGATGCATCGATAGCATGGGTACATATTTTAATTAATAAAATAAAAAAAAGTTAACTTTTTGTATACTAAGCGGCAATTTTATAGGTAAAGACCTAATATTCCATGCAATGTATGTAGGCAGTGCTGCCATGTATGAAAACCGCCAGACTAAGAATTCGCTGTTATATAATTTTTTTTATGTAATAATAACGAATGTAATAATTGCCTTCTAATAACTTTAAACTTCTAACTTTAGTGAAATATTATTACAAAATCGTAAAATTCTAATTAGAAACTCTGTTATTGTTGATGGAATCGAAAATGATTATGACAGGAAAAATGACTAGCGTGACATCATGTATGTTTTTAAGCCCGATTTCACCAAAGCCCCTATACTTAGCAAACTCCTATTACCGAAACTACTATGAAAATTTCATCGTTAGTGTATCCCTATCCAGTCTTAAAGATTCGCTAAGTATTAGAGTAGCTCGGTGAAATCGGGCATTAGGTTCGTTAGGTAATAAAAAAATAGTGAATATACGTGACGTCATGAAAGACGTTTTTCCTGTCTTCAAAAAAATATTCGTATTGCAAAATCCAGTATGGTTGAAAGTTTCTTGTTTTTTCCAAAGTACTTACAGTTTTACGTCACTGAAAGTGATATCTGTTAGCTCGGATCTGATTTTTTCCTCTTTACGTATTCATATATCTCGAAGTGAAATGGTTGTGGCAGACGAACAAAACGAAAGTATCTGTGCCTTTTTTGCTATTTAGCTACAGAACTCTTACAACAAAATAAAATTATAATTATTTTGTATCTCTATTTCATTTTAATTAGCGCCGACGTACGTTATTCCCACTACATTTAATTTTGTCCAAAATTTAACTATGATTATAATGTGTCATATCTAAATACATAATGCTGAGACACGAGTACGCGACAACTGTGGTTCCACTGTGCGGAACTATCTATGTGTGCGTGTGTAGTCTGTGACTGAATTCGTAGCGTCTTGTACGGAATTGTCTACTTTTAACTACGGGCCGTGGGGACTTCGACCCTTACAGGAGCGAGGACATTTTTAACTCATCTAGTATTGCACCCGTTTTACTCAATATTTTTGGCTATAAACATATACTTTGTTCTACGCTACGAGAGATGTATATAAATTATCGATATTAATGTAAGTAATGATTTTATCACTACAATGTGATAAAGCTAATCTTAAGCAATAAATGTTGATTTATATCTACTATCCAGTGAAACATAAAACAAAGCAAAAGAATCCTATTTTTCTTTTCGTATTTTTATGAGTTCAGTGTATCCTGCGAGACAGATTAAATGTGCAAACTGACACTAAAAGCAGATTAGAAGAACTAATAAAATCGCGATTTAGAGTTTTAAAACAGAACACTTAAAACAGGCACTTAAAGTTATTGCCTATGTTAATATTTGCATGTCATACTTTATGTGTTTATGCGATTGAGACTGTTAAATTGTAACATCTATGTAACATTCAAATCAAATAGAAATCTATTATGTGCAAAATTGCATAAACATTTCGATATAACCCTTTTCGACATTAATAATTTTATCACCGGTACGGAAAAGTTCCATACTGAAATGAACCGGATGAAAATCAGTTGGATGTACATTTCATTTTTTGTTTCTTTTTTGTTTTTAAAACGGAATGAGATCATATATTTAAATGAACAATACTGTTTGAACCTCCACATTATGTAATAGCGTGATACGACTATCTCGTAATATTTAGTAATCCTTGATTGTTCAGAATTTGTAATGAAATTCTCGGCAGTTGAGAACGATTTCAGTTGATTAATGTCAGTCTCTTTCGAGCCCAGACGGAAATTAAGCTTTCCTAATGAAGTTTATTGCACTTTTTGTTAACTTGTTTCCTAATTAATCTACAGCAACAAGTGCTTGCCCAATTTTCATTTGGATAAATTACCTCAAGAAACGTAGATTATGAAAGGAGAAATTCTTTATCTTCAAAATTTCAAGAATGAAGCGTTAATGTCTCTTTATCATTGTAGTAAAACTTTTGTGAAGATAAATGTGCCTATTGTTGTGAACCTTCCATTACAATATATTAATCATTAATCTTTGTTCAACTTTAGAAATCACTTTACTGAAAAAATATACCTATTCCGAAAGAACAATAAAGACGAAGGGATTCGATGTTTCACTATAGTAGAAGTTATTTTTACATGTAGCATAAAATATACAACTATAGACGTAATATTAAGACGACGTAAGACGTAAAGCGGAGACAGACATATAATATATTGTACATATATAGTTACAGACATATACGCATAATATATATGCAACTGTAGGAATCTCTTTCATACTTTCATTACGGTGCAGTTACATGATGTGAAAATTTACTATCTTGCGGCGCCGCACGTTTGCCATTCTCATGTATTTATTAATGGCGAATGTAAACTCTATTTACTAGCCAATAACATTAAAATTTCTGGGAATTGGACCTAAGGCGCGGCCACCGCGCGGATGCCGCTTGTTCATCTCTTTTAGCTTATAGACCAGACTAAATAAAAAGCGTTTTAATTTTTAGAACTACCGTTCTGCTCGTTCACTACAAGTACCTACTGTGCAAAATTTGCGTTCTTGCTACAGTTTCATCTAAAGGTAAGTCAAAAGTATATGAAAACATTGTAAGTAATTATAATAATAAAAATGTCTATTACATTTTAATTTAAAGAAAAATATACCCATATCTAGGTATATTTTTCTTGTTTTATTTATAAATTTAGAAACTTAGATTTCGACACTCACAGTTGCTGTTAATAATAATAACAATTTAAAGTTAAGTACAAACATACCTTTTTAATTTTATTTTATATATGTTCGTTTAGTTTTTTTTTATTTTGTAAATACTTCACGGGCTTAAAATTTGTGACTATTTATAAAATATTTATACTTATGTGTATAATTGTATGTATAATATATTGAAAATTATAAGAGAACGCATGTTAAGACGATATATTATAATACATTATAAGAATAACGAGGAAAATAAGGTAAATGAAATTTTCTTAGTTCAGTAGCGGGTATAACGAACTACAAAGGGCGGGCACTTAAAACTTATAACCAAAGTCAGCTCACGGGCCATTACACAGGTCCTGGCTTTGGTTAATAGCGGATAACTCTTGCTTGGGAATAAATCTGGGTAATTCTGAACTGCTCTTATAATTTGGTACTGTTCGATTTTTTCGTTAAATTTTTTCAACAAAAAATCCATTAAATGAAAAGGTTTATTTTGAAACAACGAAAGGGAAATTTTTATGAACCTAAATTCATAAAAATTTGTCTTTTATGTCAAAATTAATATAAAATGGATATTATGACTTCAATATTAGATTGGTTAGGTTCCTTTACACTAAAAAATAAAATAAAAGAGAAATAAAATATTAAAAATATAAAAAAAATAATAATAATATAAATGTGAAAGTTTGTGAGGATGGATGTATGAATGTGTGGACGTATGGATGTATGGATATACTCTTTCACGCAAAAACTACTGAACGGATTTTGATGAAACTTTAAAATAATAAAATAATAAAAAATAATAAATAAATTAAATTGTACATCAATATGGTTATACATCAGAATAACGCATAGGCTAGTCGAGGGCAAAAGCTATAGAAAATATTTTTTTTGTTCGACACCAACAATATGGGTAACAAATGAAATGGAATATGTAGGGGAAGTTTTCCCATATGTGTGACGTCATCATAAATCCAATATGATGACGGATGTTCCATTACAGAAAATAACTTTTTTGTTCAACATCAATAATATGGGTATCAAATGTAATGGAATACGCAGGGGAATGTTTCTGTAAATGTAACGTCATCATAAATACAGTATGGCGAATGTTCCATAATAGGAAATAACTTTTTGTTCAACACCAACAATATGGGTTTCAAATGAAAAGGAATACGCAGGGGAAGATTTCTGTGTGACGTCAGCATAATTCTAATATGGCAGATGCTCCACAATAGAAAATAACTTTTTTTTCAACACGAAAAATGTGGGTATCAAATGAAATGTAATAGGCAGGGTAAGGTTTCTGTATATGTGATGTCATCATAAATCCAGTATGGCGGATGTACCATAATAGGAAATAACTTATTTGTTCAACACCAACAATATGGGTTTCAAATGGAAAGGAATACGCAGGGTAAGATTTCTGTGTGTGTGACGTCGGCATAAATCCAATATGGCGGATGTTCCACAATAGAAAATGAAAATGGAGTGCTCTATTCATGATTAAGATTAATTCTACATGGCAATTTAGGAAATAAAATTTTAAAAAAGTCATTTGAGCACCTAAAAATTAGAAAATTATCTTAAAAATGGTATTAAAACATTATATTATGCAATTCCAAATTTAATAACACATGTGCTTGTAGTAAAAATAGTATCGCTAACACAATTGTAATTCATTCCAGATCAGAAACATTGTACTTTAAAAAATTGTATAGTTTACTTAAACTCGTTACAACATTATCAGGCGTATTGTTGTGAACCACTGAAATGAATTTTATAGAATTGTGTCATTTAAATTCGCCCTGTATAATTAGGTACAATTCAGAGATAAAATACCAATTTTATTATATAACCGCGAATTCAGTTAATATTATTTTTTTCTCGAAAACTACTGGATGACAAAAAAACAAAATTTTCAAATTCCTCCTCTGTAAATAGAAAAAAACATAATTTGATTATTTACTTTCTGTGTTGGATTCACGATTTACTTAAAAGCGTCTTGCAAATATTCACATTACATCGAATTGCAAAGCGCAAGCCAATTCAACAAACGGACGTGTTTAAACCAAAGACTTTTACATAAACTGAGGTAGACCCGCCCTGTATAAGAAACGAACATTTTATGCAATCCTCAAAATAAAACATTGACAATAATACAAACAAGCAATATTTCCGTAAGGATAATTTAAAAGCAATGTGTATGAGACAACTAGAGTAAAAGAGAAAGTAATTTTAGTTTTTCCTAAAAAACAACACTGTAAGATCGCGTAACGTAAAACGAAAACAGCCTTTCGCACGCACTGGAGTTAATTACCTCCTATTTAATGCTTCAGAATTGGTGCGCGGAGCGCGTTTACCTCATTTTATATAAGTCTTTGGTTTAAATTACGTACATAGGTGTATAGTTACCGACAACGAAATCTTATAAACGTTATTTTTTCGTTAATTGTAAGAAATAAAACACTTTTCACTCATGTGATAAATTCTTCCAATTTTTAGTTCTATCTATCTTCTAGAACTTCCTAAAATTCCAAACTTTAATCGACATACGCCTCTTAACGAAGAATATTCAGTATAATCTAGAGATTATACTCGGTTAGCTAACTAGCATCGAATGAAAGAATGAGTCAGCGTAAGATTTTTTTCACACAATTCGAATACATAGTAATATGTATAATTCGAACACATATTATGTTACACAGCTTACTGCCCGTAAAGTATACCTAAACAATGCAATGAGCATGAATATAATATTGTGCGATGTACCTAACACAGAAAAAAGTTATAATCAACCGACTTCAATTACTATGAATATAAACATAGTACCAAATCTGGAAAGGTGGGTATGAAACAGGTTACAGTAAGAGTATTGAAAACCCTTGGACCATTAACGGCATATCCCAGAGTATTGCTTATGCGGCTCGAATCGCTGCTTTAAGTGATATGAAAGGAACGGATTGCGATGTCGGCACCGGATCAAATATTTGCCAAACAACAAAGAACTTGCGCCGTGTATCGCTTGAGCCATTAATCAACCTTTATACGCGGTCGCACAATATTGCCCTTCGGCCATTGAAGGCGTCTACTCATAAACACACAGCCGTAATGACCTCTTTAAGAAGAGTTAAATGAAAATCGATAGAAGCGAAATATTAAAGACACCGACATAATTCTCTCCAATGTCTATTCACGCAATTATAATACACTAGCGGCCCGTCCCGACTTCGCCCGCGTGAAATACATAATATATGGCCATCTAGAATATCTTTTAAATGGTGACACAATCATTCAAATAGGTACAGCAGTTCCGGAGATTACTCTCCACATATAAACAAACTTACTCTGCTCTCTCTCTTTGTAATATTAGTACAGATTAGTAACCATTTACAAATTACGTAATCATTGTTTCATTAGTTAAATGTAATTAAGAAACGTTTAAAAAGACTTAAACGTACATGTGTATCCATAATAAGTTATCTAGTCTGTCCATGAAACCTCGTTTCCAAATAATAACAAAACATCTACTCGTACTTGAAACCGTTAATATTTAATTTAAGCTTTCTATAAACGATGATAAAAGTATAAATTTAATTTATTGACTATTAATATGAACCGTGATATGAATATGAAACGTGAACATTATACGTGCCCATCGTTTAGTTTTGAAGACGTACATATTCTAGAAGTAGCTGTGCGTAGCTCACGAAAGTTGGGTCTACGAGCTTCTACTAAAACCCTTCAAAAGGTCTTTATCGGTTCATAAAACTTATTTTATGTTAGTCGAAGTTTTTGTAGCGAACGTTGCTAAGGTCGCGAATGTAACAGTTGTTTGATGGTCACCCTCGAAAATAATTTTCTAAAGCCCTCCCTTTTTCAGCTTTTCCGATCACTTCACAAGTTATTGCCGAAAGCTTTATACTTAGGTACGTAGAAATAAATTTCGTTATGATCCCTTTTACTTTTCACTGAGAGCTCTTCACCAGAAGTAATTGTAGATGAGCTTAGAATAAATGTGATCCATAAAGTTTCTTTTATGCGTTAGCAATGATCGTGTTATACAGAAGTTAAACTTAGAGGATTTTCCTAAATGTCATAAATATTTTTTTGTCGAATGTTTGAGATGAAAAGAACATTGTATTATCTACACATAGATACTGTCACCTCCTGCTCCTTAGGGGAGCTTGAGGGAGCAAAATAAGTAATTTAGAAAAATTAAGTTGAAAAAAAGTCAATTAAAAAAATAATTAAGTCGAGACAAAAATTAGTTCATTTATTTTAGGAACACTTAGACATAATTTAGAAATAAAAATAAGCGGGTCGTGGATCAGGCTAGCAATGAGTTCGCGACACCGTACTCCCCTTGTCCTCTTAGTCTGGGTCTGGCCGGATGTTGCAACCCGCACAGTCGCGCTGTAGGTTGATGGTTGTTGCTTGTTGGTTGGTGACTGATGTTGGTGTTTGCGATGTAGGTAGAAACGGCAGAGTTCAATCCAATCCAAAAAAAAATTACAAATATTAGGTATATTATAATAGCTGAATAGTTTTTCTATTAATATGTGTACTCAGAAGAACTAAGACGTGTGAGCGCTGGTGAATAAAAAAAAAAAATTTTTAGCAGAATGAATGTTATTCGTTCTCTTCGAGAATGAATGTTACGAACGCATCGCGGTGTAGCTACCGTGCGTCTATTGTTTGAATTCACTATATAAAACTTTTATTAATAAATTCAGAATCTGTCTGTATATCGATTTTTTATATTATATGTTTGTAAATAATGTAATTTTGTTTTAAGAGTTATTATTAATTCGTTATAGATAATATTTTAAGGATAATAAATTAATTATTTTTGGAAAAAATATTTTATTTAGCATAAAAAATTTTAACTCGTAATCACGAATTCCAGTCACCTTTCTACAAAATAGTGTTACGTTACAATACCTACAATAAAGTTTGTATTGAAACCAAATAATACCCAGTTATTCGACGTAGTTTCGATCTTAACTGATTTCAATAAAACCATGTACCATTGACATAATACTATATCCATGATTCTAAATTTTTTTTAAATGAGAATGAAGCTGCGAGAAAAGGTTAGTAACGACGCAAACGAATACAAATAAATACAAGTGAAATGTTGTCTGTGATTTGACTGGCCAGTTGGTGCAGTGGCATATACATCTTCTTTCGAATCCAGGGTCCCGGGCTCCATCCCCGGTCAGGTCAATTTAGTAAACGAACTTTTCTAAATTGGCTTGGGGTGTTACTGGGAACTCCCCCAGAGTTCGTTGTGTGGTACCCATAGTACAAGCTTACTGCTTAGTTTGAGGTCACACAATCTGTGTAATTATCTGGAGTATTTATTATTATTATTTCGAAATAAAAGCTTTTTCTTAAGCTCGTACAGGTATTACGTTACTGAGACCCACAGATACCCACAAAACGCACATTTTAAAAATTGTCTTTCTGTTTGTTCGTATGGAACAGAGTAACCGATTATGACGAGACTTTCATTGGTAGGTAGAGGACTTATCAAATAATAATTTAGGCTACTTTTATCCCACAAAATACCAAATAAAATGCCGGCGAAATCGCGGTGCACTGCTAGTTGAAAATAACACGCAAAAAATGTGTTCAATGTATTCATACCCATGTACCCACTCATATGTTTCAGAGATGATAAATTAAATTTATTTATGAGTATTTGTTGTAGGTATCCTTGTGGACAAAATAAGCAATGAAGAGATACGCAGTATGACAAGATTGCACGACAGTGTTATTGTAAAAATTACACTGCTAAAATGGTCACCCACAATGCGGTGTTGGTGCCAACTTTATTGTACGGTAGTGAGGCCTGGATATGCCCGAAATCGAGTGAAAGCATGATAAATGCAATGTAGATGCGATCTCTCAGAAATATGTGCGGTGTTACTCTTGCGGACAGCATAAACAATGCTTAAATGGTTCAGGCACATAGAAAAAATGAGTGACGAAAGACTGACGAAGAAAATATACTGAGCGAAAATGAGTGGTAACAGAAGCCAAGGAAAATTAAAGCTGACTTGCGAAGATCAAATCGCCAGAGTGTTAACTGACGGCAATGTCAAAAGCACTTTGGCGAAAATGTGTGAGGAGAATGTTCAAAGTCAAAGTCAAATCAATTTATTCCAGTAAACCCAATTGCAAGGTATTTGTGAACGTCAAATCTACTTCAATTCCGTTCGAAATAAAAATCTGAACACAGAAGAACCAACTAGAAACTCAGTCGGGTATCATTTATTCAACATCATTCTACAATAGTTATTTAAAATACCAATATTAATAAAGCCAGTAAATGCGTGTGGAGAAAGAATTATTTCCAGAGTACTGTTTTTTCTTCAATGAAAGCGCTAATTTTGTATCTGATGTTTTTCCAATTGTCTAATTTCTTGAGGAATTTTATTATAAAAACGAACACAGTTGCCCAAAAATGACCCACTTGACTTTTGTAATTTAAATTTAGGAATAACTAGCTGATCACGACCACGAGTTTCCATACCATTAATAACATCTTTCTTTTGAAATAAATCTATATCTTTTCTAGTGTACATTATGTTTTCAAAGATGTATCTATAACGAGGCTAAGGTGAGAAAACGTTGAGATTTGAGGGAGCGAAAGAAGTATGTAAGAACCGCGACACTTGGCACTTCGTCTTTTCTGCCAACCCCGTTAGGGATACAGCGTGAAGATACGTAAGTATGTATGGTATTCACTGGTTTCATATGTCATTATTAAATTGAAAATGATTCAATAACGTAACGTATCAATTACGTTAAGTTAGGTTAGGTCAGCTAACCAGGACCGAATCTACCTGCTGACCGAGTCTGATCTTTGGAATATCCGAGGATTCTTCGTTAAGAAGCGAAACAAATGTCGATTAGTGGGTTTGGAATTTTCAGCGGAAGATAGCTAGAAATTATAAGAATTAACACATGAAATTGATTTCTGCAAAGTAACACCAGAGTTTATACAATATAAAAAACTCTTCCATTGCTTAAACAATTTCCATAAAGTAAACCCTATTCTTGAGCGAGTTATATGGTTGTATGACGTTACGAGAAAACTAGCAGCTGGCTTAGTCTAAATTTTTCTTTCTCTCCTAGACCAGCACGGAAATAAACTATCTATACAAAATATGAAAATGTATATATACTTAATCACGATATGGAACTATCACATTAAAAAAATTAAATTAGCTGTGATATTTTAAGTCTGTGAAATTTAAAAAGATTTTTAATGTGTACGTGGATAGCAGTGCGGCACGGCTGGGACCGATTTCGTGGTCCGCTGCCCGACACACGCCGGTGACCAGCGACAATGGCTGCCGGAGCACTGCCCTCTCTTCCCGGCCGCCGTCCCACCGACAGTCAACGAGACATTGTTTTTGATTAATCACGCAGATCAAACACATCTCCACGCAGACTCTCCTTACCTTACTACCTTAGATACTGTAACGACATCAGGCAGTAGATATTCATATAACAAAAAAAATGTTTAGATTAAAAAGAGTTCGTTGATTAAAAAGGAATGCTTAGATGGTTCGGGCATATAGATAGAATGAGTGATGAAAGACTAATGAAGAAAATCTAGAGATCGAAAGCGAGAGGTAAAAGAAGCCAAGGAAGCCAAGGCTGACTTACGAAGATCAAATAACCAAAGTGCTAGCTGACGGAAATGTGACGAAAATGTGTGATGAAAATGACGAGATTTGAGGAAGTGAAAGAAGTAAGGACCGCGACGCTTGTCGGTCCGTCCTCTCTGACTACCCCGTTAGGTATACAGCGTGAAGATATGTATGTATGTACAAAAAAATTGTTACATGGTGAGTTCAAGACACTAAGTTGACCTTAATCAGATCAACTAAAAAATATAAATTGAAAAACGAGATAATAAAAAAATGAGAAAAATGAAAATAATATATGCAAGAGTATTTAGAAAAGTGATCGACCACATGAACCGAAATTCTTCGATATACCAAAATTTATTTTTAGGTATAATGTCTAGAAAGTCTAAAACATTCCGTAAAATTAGAGAAATGGTTTACCTTTCAGTAGACTTTCAATATATAATGCCTATATATTTACGTATGTACAGTACATTGCTCCTATATTCCAGATAAATTATTGCCTGTTTCTTCCTTTCGGAAACCTATAAACATCACTATCATATCGCTTTCATAATAATATCCTGCTGTTTAGCAATATAACTAGGAAAATTCCTAGTGAATATAATACGTATATAATATATCGAGAACTGGAATTCAGATAGATACCTGATATATGTAAATACATCGTAGTGAATAAATACATCGTAGGTGAGATGAGATAAGACGAAGATCAAACTCGATGGCGTGCATTGCGAGAGCCCCAGGGTCAGTCACAGTTTGGTGACTAGCACGGACAGTTAATGATATTTATACATAGATATATGTATATTGCATACATATATCTATGTATAATTATCATCAACGTATACAAGTATCATCATCATTAATGTCTCTGGTTGAAATTGCACACATATGTGTACATTTTGTTACTTACTTCAATAATTGAATATTTTAAGTGCTAATTTTTCTAAATGAAACGTCGGTATACACATGAAATTAATTTAGTAAGTACTGCTTACATAAATCAAATCAGTATGAGTAAACGCAGAGTTCACAGGGTGAACGAGAACAAAAGATATCAAGTTAATGAAAGTTAATTTTGTTGTGAGTAATACAAAAGGCCCCGATAGTTGAGAGGGAAAACTGAATTTTGATGATGCCATTGTTTGTTTGACAACTAATTAATTATAACAGCTATTTACCGTTTAAACATAATACATTACAAGTAACGATTTAACAATTTTGAAGAAATAACTTTCTGCTAAGGCCTTGCAAAGTATGTACATCTTGTTATTTAACAAAATATAAGTTGGTTGAATTGATGTATCTATAAATATTTGTATTGTTAGTGAATTTATTTTACTTTTGTGTAACCTATGAGGCTGTAATAAATGTATAATGTACATATAGATAGTCCGGTTAAAATAGACATTTCTGAAAATTGGTATAAGTCTTAGGTAATAGGAATACTATTACAAATAAAATATTAAAAATCCCCACCGAACATACATCTGAAAAAGAAATTATTCAAGGTCAAAGGTCAAAGGTATTGGTTTTTTGTATTTTTGTACGTGTACAGACGTAGGACGTTGTAGTCATGAAATTATCTACAAAAATTGTAGTTGTACTTTTTTCCTGAGAATCACTATTTCTGAGATATGACGGTTCTAAAAGTTGAAGAAGTCGTATTATACATAATATGCACACATTTCTACACTACCTGTGAGCTAATGTAATTGGCGCATTCTGTTGAATAAAAATTGTACTAATTTCGGGAAAATTTTAGTCTTGACTGGTAATATTCAAATTTGTCCCAACACTACTTCAACAGTAATGTATTATTCGCTTACTTCTTCTTCTTTTTGCTAGATATCTCTAAATTGTTCTAAGAAAGATGCATCAGTTATCTTCTCATTGATATCACAAAAATCCTGACCTGTTACGTTTGTTTCAACATTGGAGCAAGTCCGGCCTTGATAATATAATTGGTACTTATTGATGAACAAAATAATCTGACTTTTTTACAGCCATAGTTTGCATTACATCCTTTTTGCAATTTTTAAAAATGGCGTAAAAAAGTTTTTCCGGAGCAGGTGGGAGTAAAATTTGAATTGGCTTCAAAGGATTATTATCCATTAATTTCCAACCCCAGTCTTCTGGGTCCAGTTGATTGCCTAGTCACAATTAAACTTGATAGTATACTCGATGTACCGTAAGTGTCGATAAGCAGAAGCAGATGTTGGAGGAAGACAAGATAAGTTGTCTCTTTCATTGCTCCGTAAATTTTTAAAAAACGTATTTATGTTTTCTTTTCATTGAAAATTAATTGTATAGACAATTATAGATATTTTATAATGTTTGATAATTCTTTCAAATGTATTTTCTCAAAATCGTTATTTTACTGTCGAATGTCGACCACAAGGCGACCTCTAGTATGTATAGAAACGGTGTAGACGTGCAAATTAATTTTGATATCTCAGGAATGGTGATTATTAGGGAAAAAAGTACAAAAAAATTTTTTGTAGATATTTTCTAATTGAGATAATTACAGCTTTTTTCTGACGTATTTTATGATAACACTTACCGTTTACGAGGAAAATGCAAAAAACTGATATTTTTGAGCTTTGATCTTGAATAATTTTTTTAGCAGACCTCGGATCGGTGGGGATTTTCGATATTTTATTTGTAATAGTTTTACCAGTTTTATCAGCTCTATGCGAATTATTGTAAACTTATCACTATTTTTTCCACGCAGCTATTCTGCACTACTTCCTCCACTTCCAGCCGCTAGGTGCACAGCGTGTTGGGTGACGGTCCCCTACGTCGGACTGCACTCTGCTCACACCAGCGGGGACAAACTGGTATACGTTGCTTTCGGGGGACGACCTATATTATGGGTAACCCGCATAGTGTGCACAGGAGAGGAATTACAGCCCCGAAAAGGGTTGGCTAGGGTCGCGACGAGCACGTTTCCTCAATTGACCCCCTTCTTGAAAGTAAGAATTCTCTGAAGTGAAAAGATTGAATATGAATATGAACAAAACTAAGGTTCTGGTGTTTGAAAGGGAAGATGTACAGACAGTGTGAAATATGGGTTAATGGAAAATGTCTATTAAATTAATTATTAATCAATTAATCTGAGGAGTGCATTTTCGAGAGAAGAAAGATGGGATTGGACGTGGAGAGATGGGTAGCAGCTAGCAATAAAGTGAACAGTGCTCTGTCCGCATTAGTAGGCAGTGTGAATATATCAAACTCAGCCAAAATATACAATGAGATGTTGGTTCCAACTTTATTGTACAGTACTGAGACCTGGATATGCCCGAAATAGAGCGAAAATGCAGTAGAAATGTGATCTCATCGAAATGTGTGCGGCGTCACTCTTGCAGTATGACAGGGTTGCGCGACAGTTTTATTGTAAAAATGAAGGAAGGAATGCTCAGATGGTTCGGGTACATAGAAAGAATGAGTGATAAAAGACCGACGAAGAAAATTTACAGAGCGAAAGCGAGTGGTAAAAGAAGCCAAGAAAGACCATGGCTGACTTATGAAGATCAAATAGTCTGAGTGTTAGCAGACAAAATGCTAAAAGCAATCGCATACCTAGGCGAAAATGAGCGAGAATAATGATGAGATTTGACGAAGCAAAAGAAGTAAGGACCGCGACGCTTGGCGCTCCGTCCTCACTGACTACCCCGTTAGGGATACAGCGTGAAGATATGTATGTATGTATGTACCACTATTTTTTGGTCTATTTTGACCGGACTAATAGAAAAGCATTATTACGGTTAAAAGAGTATTATTTATTTGAAACAAGTGATGTGTACTAAGTATATCCACATATACGGAAACATGGATATAGATAAAATTATTGTCTATAGTTTGCGAATACGGACTTCAACTTTCATACTTCATTCGTTCGTAGTGGGTAGGGATGCAAACGATATATCTATGTTTTAAAACATTGATGTATCGTTCATAAACATCGATGTCTTAACATCGATGTTGAAACTCCTTACAGCAACTATACATCGCTCTTTATGAACGATGTTTTGTCGTAGCGCCATCTGTTACTGTAACTGTGTATTATTTTTGTCACTCACATACACGCGTACAGTTTTCTATTTAGTATCTCGCTCTCACACACCACGCTCGAATCGCGCACGACGAGGAACGGGTTACCGTGTCAATATCGGCCGAACGAATGAACTTCGTGGTGAAGCACGGGTGGCGCAGTGTTGCCACTAGCCGATTTTCGGCTAGATTTAGCCACATGTATGGCACACTTATTGTCTAACTTGCAGTCAGCATGCGACAGCCGAATATCGCGCGATATCTGCTGCTAAAACGAGAATTTATGTTATGTAACTTGTATAGTGGTGATCCGTGAATGGGGGCTACCGCGAACAGTGTATTTTAGGATCATGGCGCAATAAACACGCACTCGTCATATATGATACCAATTTTTTATTACAATAAGTCCCCTGGCCCGCGATGTTCGCGTGGCTGTCGCTGTCTGCAAATTTTTAGGCGGATTTGTTAGCTAATCTTTTAGCTACCATTTTTAGCTGCTGCTTGCTTTATAATCCAAAACAGTTACTTAATAACACAATATTAAGGTTATCACAATTATTATTTTTGAATTCTGTCATGAGAAACAAAATAAA
The DNA here is from genome assembly GCA_907165235.1 of Zeuzera pyrina. Taxonomy (NCBI): domain Eukaryota; kingdom Metazoa; phylum Arthropoda; class Insecta; order Lepidoptera; family Cossidae; genus Zeuzera; species Zeuzera pyrina. The sequence continues at coordinate 15,362,291 of OU015625.1, read as the reverse complement.
TTAATAATCGTTCTCTTTTGTCTTAATAAATTTGATTATATACATACATTTACATTATTGTTCTGAACGTTTTCTACTATAGCTAAAATATAACTTCAATCAGTCAATCCTATAGTCCTATACCATTAATTAAGCTACTCGTATCTTTTTAGAAGTCTATTTTTTGTTTGTAAATATCATAATCATGTTCTCAAAAACAACGATTTTAAATTTAGAGGTTTACTAGGGTGAAAAAACAACCTGGCTAGATCATGTATACGAGAAAACGCGTTTTCTACCGTGTTTCAGAGCAATGCTTGGTTGCCCAGGTATTATTTTAAAAAAACATAGAAAAAACAACGATGTTACGTTCATAAACATCGATGTTTTTTATGAGCGATGTTGCATCCCTAATAGTGGGCGCGTGTGACCTTAGCGATAACGAACGTCCTACTTTGTGTAACTGAAATTATGAGACATGTTTTGATCTGCGCTGCGCGCGTTTCTGTTTATAGTCTAATGTGACGAACTACAGGGTAGTTGACTTTGCTGTTTTTGGTGAATATACAAGCCAAAAAGAATGACTACTATAAAGTTCAAGATCCGCTAAAAAGTAATGGGTACGGACACAAATAGAAATGTTTTCCCCGCGGATATCTGCGAACATAGATATGGATATATAGATTTCCGTCACGTACATCACTGTTTGTAACAATGTCATAGATTATTACATTAATAAATGTAAATTATATAGGTACCAACTAATGTGTTATTACTTATTATGTGTCCGCGTATGTATTTGGATATGTATGCTGTATTTGTTTAAATATATATTTTTATAGATTTCCAACTGGCTCGGCAGATGTCATTCGGCACTATCCAGAAAGGTGGCACAACAAGCTTTATTTGGTTATAATAACTTGACTACAGCGCTACCTATCAGAATCTAGCACAGCTATGACCATCGTCCGACACTGGTCTCAGCATAAAAAATATCGTTCATTTAGAAATAAAATGTTTATGGTATAATAATTAGAAAAAATAGTCAACGACCCGACAACTCACTCCAACGAATAGTTGTTGCCCACGATTTCGTCCACGTGGAATTAAAAAAGTAGACAATGTCCTTCCTCGGGGCTTATTGTAAATTTCGTCAAAATTGGTCAAGCCATTTAGGAAGAGAAATAGAAGAAAAAAACTCACGCACACCGGAATTTTATATATAAAGATATTATATTACGTATAAGCTATTTATGGCATATCATTAATGAGTACCTACTTTGTACAACTTTGACTATATATTGTTCGCTTCTTACTCTCATTAGATGTTGTCTACCGCTTTGTAGGATTAGCTGTAAGATATTACTTGCAGAGATAACCTCGCCTTTATACCAATTCTCTTACGACTTCCGAAACATGTACAATAAAGTTATTGTCATATTTCTATTTTTTAAGGTTCCATAGCTAAATGGCAAAAAACAGAACCCTTATCACTTCGCCCTGTTCGTCCGTCAATGTAGCGAAATTCTGAAAAAATAAATAAATAGGGGTGACACTCCATACATGTAGCCGAGGGATGAAACAAATCCAGTGCACATAAGCATGTGGAGTATTTTTCAATAATCTTCAAGAATGATTTAAATATATCAAAGTGACTTTTTATTTAAGTCAATCGTTACTGAGATATGCGCTTATAACTTAGCTTATAGCTTAGAACTTAGAAATCTCGACGGAAATTAGTTTGAATAAGATATGTTCGGGTAGTTTTTGAGATATATATGGTAATTTCTGTTACATGCTCAGTGACCGCATCTTTTTATGTAGCAAATAGCATAGTAAATATACTTGCTTTACACAGCGTCATCGAGAAACACTATGAAATACAAACTTAGTTTTGCTGCCGACTATATAAATGTTATGCATCCGGATTTCCGTAAACAGGATGCTGATTACGGAACCCTTTATTTTTAGTCCTTCACACATATGGCCAGTATTTTTAACATAAGTACTAGTTATTCGTAGCGTTACGTCAAAAGATCATCGCGATCAGTCTTGAGTCCTAATTCTAGAGCTATAGTACCTACTCTAGAGTACTAGGCTCATCGATTACTCACCAGTAAATTAACTAGAACTGAAAACTAAACAGTCAATGAAGAAAAGCTTTAAATGTTAATACCATTTATTATTTTATCTGTGGAGGCGATTTATTCAGACACCACACTGTTTCGCTCCAGTATTCATTGACGTGTGAGCCATTATTCATAAGGGGTGGTCCGTGTGTTCTATACGTAATATGTACACACTCCTACTCCTACGTATATGAGCACATTGATGGTGAAAATAAAATAAAAATGCGTCAAGTACCATACACCTATTATTAGTTAATGAATGTCGTTTATTTTAATCAAATATGTTATTGTTTTGTGCAATAATGTCATCATTAAATGTTACGTTAACAAGTCAACCCCAACGTTACTTAATAATAAATCACTAAACAACACCCACTTAATGTATTCAGCCCCTAAAAGGTGCTGTCTATTACACTGTGCTTACCTTTGAGCCACCTTGCTCGAAAGTTTGATTACTCAACGAAATTATACGATGAACAGCATTAAGTAGTCATTAGAAAGGTAGTCACAAGAATGCACCATTAACTTTGCTTCTAATGAGTGATTTGGGTTAACTGGAGTGTACTGTGTCATATTTACTGCATGACGTGATCTATGTCCTCTATGTTCAGACCATTAATACCTCGCCTGGCTTAGAACGAGAGCGACAAACCTGTATTAAGAGCTTCCTACCGTGAAGCTCTGCTACACGTCCTCTTTACCGTAATTACTGTACTTTATCTCCTTATATATATGTAATATATTATGTAAAAATATGTATCATGTAGAAAAAAAAACAAATGAAAACCTAAATTATTATTTTCACGTATAAGACAACTGTATGCGATTCCAACTGTCAGCTGTCGCAATGTTTTTGGTATCAACTAAATTAAATACTTACTGTCCCTTTTAAATTAAATCCCCAATAAACTTATTAAAAAAACTATAGCTGATAATATAGTGTCAATAAAATTTAAGATCATTGTCTTTCATTTCTGTACAATTGTGCAGGAACTGTAAAACACTGCGAAATCAGGAAAAGTTAAATGTCTTGAAATCACTACATTTTCTGAAATAACTACATTTTCGGAAATATTAAAATATTTAGAAAATGAAAACTGTAATTGAAAGAGGAAGAAATTTTTTACCACAGTAACACGATTAAATGATTATAGTAAGTTAGAAAGAATAGAGATAACGAAAGTGCAAAATTTGGGCACCTCTTCGGTGGAAAATCACTGTGACATCTATATATTTAGAATCTTGAATATAGTCTTTCAATTATTTTAAAGAGAAATCAATGGGATAAAGGGTAAACAGTATTTAGGGAATAGAAACGTAAAGTGAAATGACTGAAAATTTTTACTTCGTAGGCACTAAAGAGGTTCAATTTCAATTAAAAGTAAAAACTGATTAATTAAGATGTATAGTGGAGAACATCTACAAAATAATTTATGTTTTGTATTTTTTACAATAACAGTTTATGTGTAATTGGAAAAACATTTGAAAAAACATGTTAACAATAGGTTATAAATGAACAAAAAAGAGGATTAATAAGGTACCATTTTACTCGGTACCTACAAGGGTTACTTCAAATGTAAGTGTTACAAGTTATTAATCAATTATGCTGAGGTGTTTTTTTTAGATTTTCAGAATTACAACTTCATGAAGTGCGTGCTCTACTGTCGAATTATTGTAGAACTCAATATGACTCAGTTTGTGTCGTGCGTGGTTACTTATCGCACTTACGTAGTTTTGTATGTATTCTGCCATTTTTCGAGTCATAAAATGTCAAATACTTTTATTATTTGCAAAGATGTTTTCGAACAAAAAGCTCGCAACATACTGTCTGACTATTTAGTTTTTTTTATGCAGTTAATATCATCAACAAAGACGTCGTCACGCAATAATACAACGTGTAGCATAGTTACTATCCTTTTCGAAACGTTAATGACTAGATTTTATTAAGTATATGCCTATACATATTCGTACATATTACGTTTACATTATACAATTTGATGTAAATTACAGCCAAAAATATTCTCCATTTTAAAGTCGCTTATTAAATTAAGCGTTATGGGGACTTAGTTCTTCGTGAATCACGAGTCGTCAAGGAGAATTCGGATATAACGGTGGCACGGCTGAGCGCGTTCATCTCCCGATAATGAGCGTTGATATGACGGAATCACACGGCACGCCGCGCCGCGTCGACGCCGCTGGGATAACTCACCGTGCAATCAGTAAAAAATATTATGTGAACAAATTTTGTCTCGGTCCAAAAGCAATCGAATTAAACCGTAACTTGGAGTATTTTGTCGTTTTCAGAGACGACTGACTCGGTACATTAAATATCCTCTGTTACTAAAAGCTCCATCACAAAAAAAAACAAGAAGGAATCGTTTTTTTTATAAACACAGTGACCAAGGCACAGTAACGGAAAAATATGATATAGCTTAGTGTAAGCGAGTTATAGCAACGATAGATACTCTGTAGATATTTTCTGTATCATAATTTCTAAGTCGTTATGGCGTGGCGGTCTTTTCCCTTAAATAAATGTGCGGTGTATAAATATATTTTCTTTTATAGGCACTGCTATCTGACTTTCATTTTATTTTTGGGATTCCGCAAGTAGCAGCTTTGTATGGTATTACTTAAATAACTTCTCACCGAAAATAAAAATAGGTTTACCGCAAAATGTAATAGAGCAAGAGTTTGCGACGGGCCGATTTACAATATTGTAATAGTATAAAGCTTGAGATTTTTTGTGTGTATGTGAGTAAGTATAAAGCTCTCAGTGAGCGCAGTTAGAAAGGGATGTTGCTACATGTGATGAATAGCGGCATTTCTTTCTAACTTTTCTCAAGCAAGAAATTCACACTTGAGTATCGTTCTGGAATACGGACTCTAGTCCATAATGTAGTGTCAGCAAATTCAAATTGAATTCAGGAAACATCGGTGTTTTACTTTATTATCGAAGTTTTACCATAATTAATGCAAACAAATTAATGCTATTTCTAAATAAACTTTTGGTGGTGCATTTCACATCAGGAAGTATCGTAGAACCCTTCGATTAAAACCAAATAACAAGATTGACCACCATGTTATTTCTTTTGCAACCAAGTCACGACCGAGACTATAAAAGTAACAGTTGATTCTTGAGAACATCTTTCTCTATTAAACGGTAGTTTAGAAGCGCACACCAAACCCGCTTCTAGCAATCTATTTATCTAACAACCTACTTAATGGTTTTCCCGCGGGTTATGCGTAGGCAATAGCCGCCGCCATACTTATTCCTTCAGTTTTAAAATCGATATTATGCTTTCATGCACACGTAACCACATACTTAAACTTAACTCTACGATATGAAAATATAAAAAGAGAATTGAACACAAATTGCATTTGATTCAACACGATCTTACTAAAAATTAAACAATATTATTCAATATTTAAACCATAAATTCGAAGAAAAATAAAGTTCACTCATTTTGTCTGAGCCCTGCAATAATAAAAACAGATTAGTTACAGTCTACAGCAGATAGAGTTCAACGCCAGATAGACGCTAATGCACGCATATGTATTTATTTAATATAACAATAATATAAAAGCTTATAAAAGTACAACAAATACAACGATAAAAGTTACAAGTTTATCATTTAAATCCACTTAGAATTCCTTTAACAAGAAAAAAACATAAAACAATTCAGAAAAAGTTACTCAAGAGAAGCTTTCATTGAATTGCTTAATTTTACAGCTAATCTAGCAAGACTATAATCAACTAAACGTCAAATGACACCTCATAATACCAAATTAAACAAGTCAGCTAGTCTCCCGACCGCTGAATGGCTTAGGTCACGTGACCGCTGGCTGGCTTGCTTTGTGGTACAGTCGTAATACGTTATTGCTAGGCAGTTCAGTTTATGGACGTAAATTGACTTGATATAAGAGTTCATAATAGCCCTGCAGTTCTCTATTGCTTTTCTAATACGAAGTATCTTATGAGTACCTATGATACAAAGAATTATTTTATTCCTCCTGGTTAAAAATGACTTTAAGAATCAATAAATTTACTTACTTTATAATCTATAATTCACAATAAATAAAATATTGCATAATCGAAATAATTAATATTTCTATCTTTAGATAATATTTCTGACCTTTTTAGCAGTTTCTTACGTTTTCCAAGCTTTTGCAATAATATTGATATTTATGTACTTTTCGTGCATTGATTTTTAGAATTTTCGCTAAGGGTATCTGTAACTAAAACGACCTGTAGTGACTTATTGTTAGTCGTTAAGGATTTCCTTTGGCTACCTCCCAACTCAATGGACAAACCTAAATTTCTGTTTATAGCTAATGGACGTGTCCGTTGGTAGGAACTATTGAGAGACAAATTAAACAAATCCAAATTTGATCTCTCGTTTGACGATGGATAGGTCGGACATTTTTGGGGATAGCAAACCTAAGTTCCGGTTCTTTGTCCGTCAACCTGATCCATATTATGATTTTACTCACGCTTGGCCAGTTCACACCGCCGCCAAACGACGTGTATTATGGCCTTAAAATTTATTCGATTGAAACTTGAATGTACATCCATTAGCACTTACCGTAAACGACCAGGTTTTGAGGACACGTATCCATTCGGACCTGCCTACCTATCTTTACTATCTATTACTACTCATAGAAGTACATCAACTGTTTACAGACTTTATAAATAGACCAATTTAACAATACTACTACAGTATTGAAACGTCATCAAAATCTATAAATGATATACATTAATTCAGTCGCAAAACGGGCAATATAGAGGAATAATAAATGATTTGTAAATTGTTTTTACCAATGACCCCAAAGCCTGACGAACAAATGAAAAAAAGATATATTATTTCGTTATCTCCTTTATCATGTCTTTTCCGTCCATTTTTCTTTGATAAATATTTCATTTTGTAATAATAACAGATATGCTTTTGTGGAGTATATTAACTTCTTAATTTTATTCATTTCATTTCTTCTTTTAATTTAAACTCTAGGTTTTGCCTGCAACTTTCTGCGGGTATTTTATTTATTTATCACTCATATATATAAGTATGTATATATAGCCATTATTTAAACTTACAAAAAGAAGCAAGAAAACACAGATAAAACATGGACAATGTGTATAGTGATTGGTGTTTAGCTTAGCACTCATTATAATCAGGACTGACGCTAGTATTCTACCGAAACCCTGCCAGTGTATACAGTCGCGGGTCCCACGTCGAAGTGATTTAACTTCGTCACCAAAAAACACATGTAGATAAAATTACAAAAAAAATACCGTACGTTTTTTTTTTTTTTTTTTTTTTGTTTATCGGAAGGGAAGAAACTCCGCACGAGCACCCAACCGCCTCCGACACCTCACGAGAGAACGTCGGGCGCGACCGGGTAGTGCCGGGCTCGAACCGGCTAAAACTACCCTCCACCGCCACTTGACTCTACAGGCCGTCGTAGCGAGCCGAACGCGTAGCGGGGAAGCGCGGAGGGCGCTTCCCCAAGAGAGGTCGACAAAGCCTGAGGGCCCCTCCGTCCGGGGGGGTACCCAGGACGGAGGACGGAACCTCGGCTCAGGTTGTCGACGGGAAAAATATGCACCTGCGTGCCGTCTAGAAACCTATACGGGTGAGGGCCGGTCCCAGAGTGGTTTTGACCGGCCTGCGTACAATCGGCTGAAGGCCCGAAATGGTGTGTGCCTATCTTGTAACTCAGCGCGAGCGGAAAGCCCGCGCTCAAGTGAGGCCCTATCTGTGAGTGAGTGATGTAATCGTCGAAGAGAACCTACAGAGAGGCCCTAGTGTTAACGCGCAAGACGTCGACGCCCCCTCCGAATTGGGCGGTGTGATGTCGCATCGTTGTATGTACTGTTTAACAGGGCGTCGTTCGCCGCTGTTATGATGTCGTCCGGGTCCGTCAAAAAGTCCCTAGGACGTCTACGGTGGGGTATATATATACCGTACGTTTATATTAAGAATAGTTTTATACTTACAAAATTTGCTGGTTCTATCCACCCTATTAATAAGAACAGCTTAATAATATAACATATATCTTATTAGTGTTTCACAGAATGCAATTTACTAAAAATGTATGTACAAATAAATAAAGAGACAAAAGTTCCATTCGTTTAATTCCACCAAAACCGTATGAATTTGCGTTTAGATCTCTGATCTCTGATATTAAAAATTAATTTGATTTAATTGGATACGTATTAAATATATATTTATATTCGTGTGAAGTATATGTAGGTTAGGGTACATATAGGGTAGGGCCCCAAAAAATTGTTTTGTTGGGGCAACCTAATCATAGTTGTCAAAGTTGTTTTTTTTACGCATACCCTCTATATTAATTTGTTTCATATCAAAACAATTGTAAATACAATTTCGTGCAATTTAAACCACTACAACCCGTGCCGACTTGCATCTAAACTTGTCAGTACTTGATTACTTGAGCGCGCACGCCTACGTCTTAATGAGCTTATAATTTCTTATTGTTTTGTCAGGGTAAAGAACGGGCACAAGCTGTTCGGAAAGCGATATTAGACTGGAATGGAGCATGTGTGGTCCTTAAGCAAAAGCTTGATAGAGAAATGCTTATTTTTGCTTGCCGCCATCACGTGTATGAACTGGTGTTGAAAAGTGAAGAGCTGGTGTTCGAAGTAAAAATAAAACAAGTGACCATAAGCACTGTCATTCCACTCTTTAAGAGTTTAGAAATCATTAGGAAAAATCGATACCCTTAAAATAAAATTCTACAGATAAAAGATAGAATCGTGCCTAACCATTTCCGAGATTGAAAAATTGCTTGATTTTTACCACGCTGCAGAACTAACCAATGTAATTTCCAGAGATGATTATCAAGAGATAATAAAGCTTGCTGTAATATTTTTAGGTGGAAACATTGACAGAAAAATTAAAATCAGGGTAGCATGCACCTAGCTCGATGGATAGCTAGAGCAATCTATTGCTTAAAATATCATTACTCAGTTCTGAGATGAAATTAACTACCAACACCAAGGTAGCACCGTTAGACGTATGTTTATTTATTGTGATAATCTACGTCAAACCGTGACTTCAATGCATATTAGCAGTTAAAGGACTCTACAAGGTTTTGTGCTTTTGAAGTCATTGGAAGCTTATGAAAAAATAGATAAAGTTATTTCGAAAGCTGCTCTGCAGAAGTTTAACCAAAATTTATGGTATTTGTCTGATGAAGTAGGAGCTTCATCAGTATTTGGTGATGACGTAAATCTTGAGACAAATATAAAAATAGTGGGAAATTTAGCGAATGAACATTTCTCACCCAATAAAAACGATACATTCGATTGTATGGTATGTTAGATTTATTAGAGTCGTATGCTTAATTGTATTTAGCAGCAGTCTAATTATTCAACGATTATTTTATTTTTGTTTCAGAGAAGAATATCAATGATTTTTTATAACAATCAAAAGTAAGACATTGTTCTCTAGTTTAAAAATTGCTGATAGTTGTCTCAACGATGTTCCTTCTATATGGGCGAGTAATGCTTTGTTTCTCCAAGCTAAAAACGTAGTCTCAATGCTTAGAGAAGTGAACGATACAGCTGAAAGAGCGGTTAAGTTGATGCAGGACTTCTGTGGTTTGATTACAGTTGAAGAGGAACAGAAACAATGTTTGTTACGTTGCGTACAAGAACACAAGAAGCTTTGTTCGGACTGTAAAACGTTCGAAAACTTTGAAAAAAATATCTTCGGTAATATTTTTTATTTATGTAAAATAATGAAATACCTGTTTTAATACAGTCGAGTCTTATTTCACCAAAGAAACTTAAAATCTTAAATAATTCCATAGTAATCCCTGTACAACTCATTGACTTAAAATTTAACCTCAAGTCGGCACGGGTTATCATTATCCTATGGCAATAATATTTTTTATTTATGTTATTAATTTCAAATAAAAAAAATATAGAGGGTATGCTTATAAAATTTTGCAAAACAAAATTTCCCCTTGTAGCTTGGGACACCCTAATGTATGTATTTATTAGAAACGGACTGTGGTTTGCAAAATAGCAGATTTAACCTTAATGTTAGGGATTTCAAAGAAAGCGTCCTGATAAAGCTGTAAAATAAACATCAACAATAAATCGTTTGATGAATGGCGTTATACCCACAGTACCCACGCAACACTCTAATCAAAATTAAGAATCTTCTAGCGTCACGCGATCGAAGCCTACAGTAGTTTGCAGTGGTAGTGTGGGGCAGGCGGTACGCGACTAGGCACCACCGGCAAAGGTTGCCTGTACCAGATCAATAACAGTTTACTTATGCATACTTAGTGAACCTCAATACCACATGCAGCCATTAATATGTAAGCAGTTATATCTATAAATACGTATAGATTGATAAATGCTGTCTGTATGTGTACTCAGTTCAGAAAATATGTAGGTACTTATTTTTCAATCATGATGTAGTATTGCAAAATGAACTGAGTTTCATATTTTCTAGTTACAGTAATTGGTAACTGTAGCCAAATTCAAATTACAATACTAAATTTTTAGCCAACTTCAAGTAAAAGGAAGATTTTCTGTTTTCTTCGTACTTATGTACCTACATATATTTTTCATTTACATGGACTGGCCCGTTGGCGCAGTGGCATATGCATCTGCTTTCCAAACTAGGGTCCCGAGTTCGACCCCGGTCAGGTCAATTTAAGAAACGAACTTTTCTAAATTGGGTTGCGAGTCTGGGTGTTACTGGGAATTCCCCCAGAGTTCGTTGTGTGGTACCCATAGTACAAACTTACTGCTTAGTTTGGAGTCACACAATCTGTGTAATTGTCTGGAGTATTATTATTATATTATATACTCGTATCTGAGATATACACGTCTGTTTAAAGATCTACTAAGTCCTTTATTCATATTATATTTTCATTTTATAACTCCTCATTTATAATGTTATTGGTTTTCTCTACCTATCATTGGTTTGTTATATCAATAATTTAGTTTCAACTGTTTATTACAGGCCTATTATTAAGTTAGTTCATTTTTAGTCTGAACTTCGTTAATCAATTAAGCGCTCTGTCCGTCTGTCCATCCGTCCTTTATGTCTGTATAGAGCTATTGTACTTTCTATTAAGATGTTTGATATGTATAAAAATGTAGATTAGATTGATGACCCAAAAACAGATACGTAAAGATTTTTAGTACACTTATTTATGAAAAAATATATCTGTTCATAAGGCACATTTATCAAAATGAAATAACTCTTAATTCGCAGACATGTGGCATAAAATTAAATAGAATGTCAGTAAACATAGCTAAATACATACTTACCTAGCCTGTTGCAATGTGTGTGCCCATCATTTTCTTTCTGAATTACTATAATCAACGTCATTCGGGCGTTTTGAATAGTTAATATTAGAATAACAGATATGACAAGCCCAAAATACCATACTTACATTACTATTAATGTATGGTATTTAACATTGATATATATATATTTATGTAGTCCGACTCGCACTTGGCCGGTTTTTTTATTAATGTTAATAATCGAATGTTCTTTTTAGATGGTTTCAAAAGGAAATGAATACTTTCTAAGAAATACGTTATGTTGTTTTTCTTATGTCAAGAAAATGATCTCGTAAACAATATAATGTAACAAATCTTTAGGCTGAATCCCTAATGGCATAGTCAGGAAGAATAGGGCGCCAAGCATCTCAGTCCTTACATCTACTACTCCTTTCGTCTCCACATGTTTCATCACTGTCCCTCACACAACCTCACTAGGTGCTTTTGACATTTCCGTCATCTAACCGTTTGCCTATTTGATCTATATAAGTCAGCCTTGGTCTTCCTTGACTACTGCCACCTTATATTAATAAGTACTAATGTATATATAATTATTTTACACATAACACATGTACACATAAACATAGTACATACCTAATACGTATGTTAATAAATACCATACACTAATAGTAATATATAACATTTTAACTTCTATCTTGTATTCCAACAATTTTTGATATTCTTTAAAAACATCTTTTTAAATCCTTTCTTTCTGTATCTTTAAACGGAAACGCTAAACTATATTTAATTTTGTATTTGTATTGTAAGGAAAAGTTCTGTTACACGCAGCAGCAATCTTCAAAGAAAACCATTCACTTTGATCAACTCGTTGAAATAATTCGTAAATATTCATTACTACGTAACAAAGTCATTGAGCAACGTGCTAAATGGTTAATTTAATATGCTCTCTGATGTATTAATAAACAAAACAGAATATATACTTCTGTAATTTTTGAATAAAGATAAAGTTTCTCAGAAATGCTTAGTAAAAGTATGTACGAACGCTGTAGGAAGAATAAAACGATGGCGTCGATTTGGTACAAAAGTTGTAAGTGAAGGAGGTTGTTCGTAGGCCGATATCTGGAGCGTCGGGCAGGCACTCGCGAGCAATCTGTTTACGTAACTGCCCCCGTTATGTTCGGAGAGGGTTTCCATAGTAGACGTTCAACATATTGCCTCATAAATCGTGAGAATCCCGGCAAGCGCCATACTGGCGTACCGGTGTCGATTTGACTGCGTTTCCTTTACGATTCGTATTGAGGGATGGAACTCAACTTGTAATAGTTTATATCACATAAGTTGTTTACACATACTTACGATCTCATAAGATTTATGTTACATTGTATTCAATGAACTGCAGGTACAAATTTTTATAATAAGTAATAAAATTTATACTTCTGTATCAAAAACAACATCTTCATATTGCTATTTCTGGATCTGGTAAGATAAATCAATCAACGTGATTGTGAACCATGTACCTACATTTCACCGATTTTATATAGATACGTATGTGTATACTGCGTTCATTACATTTAATATATTTAGTCTTATTGAGAGGTACGAGAAAAAATATGTTTATACTTTTGTTTTTCTCATTTTTCAACAAAACAATCATAACAATTTTAAATATTTGAAAATAGAATAAAACGATGCAAGGTGAAGCTTAAGTTAGTCCGAGATTAGATATCTACACGAATACGGCTGTTATCGCATCGCGTTGCTACAACTGTTGCAAAATTGCTTTTGTTATACGATAAATTAGAAATCCTTCTTCGTATAATCAGGGTTGTAAAACTTTTCTTTTGTTTAGCGACAGGGCCGGGTATTTCCTGTTTATGTCCGTGTCCCTATATTTCACATGAAACAATAGTAACTTGATTATTATGTATTAAGTACATATATCGTTGAATAAAGTATAGATATATTTGCAAATTTTTATTAAATAACTGACGTTGACAGAATTCGATAGTAAAAGAGTTTCTCAAAGTATATTAGAGAGAGATAAGAGATACATTAAATATTTTTCTGTTTGTATCTCCTTCGATTGAATAATACGTCATACTTTCCCAAATAAAAAAAATTGAGAAATAAATAGGACATTTGGATTAACGAACTAATATGTTAATACCTACTTTTGCTACAGACATTTTTCAGTCATAAAAATATTGAAAAAATTGGAGAAAATTTTTAGGTACATCCTTAAAGAATAATATTCTTTTGACTGCAGTTTCTTCTAAAACTTTGATTTCGATTCCGCCACAGCAATGACTAATGAGTTTAATTTGTGTTTATTAGATTTATAATTTTTCTAACGTAAATTGAATTTAATTTACGTTAGAAAAATAATAAATCTAATTATCTATATAAATAAATAAATCACATTTGGTTTTATCAATTACATAAATTCAGAACAGTAGGTAATTTTATTTTTATAAACTATTAATAAAAGACTCATAAAATGTACTCCCATAGACTTAAAAATGGCGTGTAGATTATGCGCCATGTCTTCAGTGTCAAAAAACAACATCTGGGCCTCTACCAGTCGACACTCGCAGTCTTTAAATAACGTAAAATTGTATAACCTCCCTAGCGGTAGTTACAGTGAACTAAGAATCGGCTTAAAAATTTTGACGTAGTCCCTATTGAGAATCAACGGCACAAACTCATAGTAGACGTGCTGGACGCCACTTCTAGCAATAAATATATGAGTTTACAGATGGAGAAGCGGAGCCAGATAGTGATAGGTTAGTAGTCCATCACCTACAGATGACGGACGAAATTTTCAGAGATGTGCGAAATAGTTTATTAAAAGTATTTAAATACGAAATGCAAATGCTTAGTTATTTTTTTATTTCAAAAACAAAATGGTTTTGAATAATAGTATTTAAATACAAAATAGGTATTTACAAAACACTTCAAATAAAATACTAATTTCACTGATTTTAACACTAGTTTTGTTCGAAGAGTTCATCTTTCATGCTCCGGCTATGTGGCCTCATAATCATTCCACCAAACGAAAATAGACCTGGAATTGTTTCCAGGTCTATTGTAGTATTGGCATTTTTGGCATTGGCATTGGCACAGAAACAGTTTGACTTGCTATGTTGGCATTATTGTTGGCAACATGTAGGATGGGTGCGTTCTTAAATAAAGTAATTATGAATTTAAAAATGAAAAATTTCGTATTTTTCATTCTTTTTTATGAATAAAAAAATAACAAAACCATTTTGCATTTTACAAATACGACAATTACATAAATTGCGTGACTCCAAATTAAGCGCTAGGTTTGTGCTATGGGTGCTGCACCACGACCTGGGGGAGCTCCTAGCGACACCCTGACTCCAAGCCAATTTAGAAAAGTTCGTTTCCTAAATCGAACTCTTGAGCTGAATCTTCTATCTTTGCCTGTAACTTGAACTCTACATCAATGGAAATATTAAATATTAAATCATTCTCTTCAATAAAATATTCAATATAATGTTTGTTTTCAATTTTTACATAATAACGTTGAGTCATTATATACTGTCAAGCTTGTAATTGTAATGTACCGAAGTACCTTAGTTGATTAAATTGTTATTTACGTTTATAATAAGTTACTTAAGTACACAGTTATTTTCTATTGGCTAATAATAGTTTGTAACAATTTGCTCACAGTCGGTCATTTTTCACTCATTCTCTCTACATACCCGGAGCACTTCAGCACATTCCTTTTATCATTTTTATTATAACGCTAACACTTTCATCTAATGCTACCATATTGTGTTTCTCTTCATTACATATTCTGTCCGCTAAGGTGACACCGCATATTTTTCAGAGAGATTGCATATAAAATGCTCAAAATATATTTCCGGAAGGTCTCCGAATTTAGACAAAATGTACAGGCTTATGTCTACGACTTCGGTTATGTATTTTATATTTTCGCATGTACAATCATATTCCGCAACATCATTTTGTTTACAATTCCCGTAAACAGTAAGTAATCTCTAACTAAAATGTTCTGATTATTCAAATAATCTTTACTTGTGAAGAATTCTTATAATTTTAACCTATCATCTCGCCTAAAATTAACCCACTAATGGACACCCTTCAGGATATTCCAGAGATCAAACTCAGTCAGCTAACCAGCACCGAATCTGTTGCTTACTGCCGAACTGCTGGTAAGCTGACCGAATCTAATCTGGTATATCCTGAGGATGCTTCGTTAAGAGGCAAACACATGTCGATTAGTGCTTTTGGATTTTGGGCGGAAAATAACTAATATTTATAAGAATTTATCACATGGAATGGATTTCCGCAAAGTAACACCTGAGTCTGTACAATACAATCTTGACTTCTTGACACCTCAAAAAATATACATGGTGATATTCACATTCAAAGATATTTCGGATCTTATAGGAAATTCAAAGAAAATATGTTGTGAATATTTGAAACAGACTAGTGATATGTGAAACAAACTGTACACATGTGTGTATGTCGTTGTAGAATCATTTTTAACCTACTTCAAAAACTTCGCTATTTGTAGGCCATCATCAAAATTAGTCTTTTTTATTTGAAAAGTTGTTCGTCCCACAAAATTTAGTTAAGATCTGATGATGGAGTACCGCTTAAAAGAACTCCTTAACTTTTACACGTTTTGATAATCTTTTTATTCAATGTTCTGTTCCAGTAGGAAACGGAACATTGAATAAAAATATTATCAAAATCTTTACTTCGTATACTACAAGAAAAAGTTAGCGGGAGACATACCCTATATATTTTAAATTTAACAGTTAACTTTGACAGTTATTGAAGTCGGTGCCAAATCAATAAACAAAAACAGAAAGTCTATTCTATGTACCAAAGGCTTCCACTTCCGGACTTTTTGGCGGGAATGGGAGAAGTGAGGTTGTCATTTTATTTAGATTTTCTATTTTTTACATTTTTAGGAGTTTTAAAGTACAACAGTGATAGTATATTGTGTTTTAAAGTTCTGTGTAAGTGAAAAGAATGGAGGAGATCTAAATAAACATGTGTAGCTGAAGTTTTCGCGCTCTTCCAAGAAGTCCTTTTTTACTTCAGTAAAGCCTACTATCAGTTTACTAGAGGTGTCAGGGACAGTTAATATTTCTCCAGAAGTTACGTCATTAGGCTGATGGTCTTGTTACCAATGCCTTAAGAAATATAAATAATAAAGCTTCCACTTCCGTAACTGTCAACTAACTAACTGTCAACAAAATAATCGTGTGTTTGTATCATATTATGAAGTTTGTACTTGAATTTTGATTAATAGTAATGGACGTTTATTCTGATCAAATACTTACTTACATACTTACATTTTCTGTTTTTATTTTATAACAAAGTAGTCATAGTAATTAATAATAATAAACTCAGACATTTCACAGCAGCACAGCGCTTGTGTTATGGGTACTAGACAACTGATATACTACTTATATACTTTTCTTTTGTAAATAAATACATATTATACATAAACACCCAGACTCGGGGCGGGAATCGGACCCCCAACCCCCGTTTACTTTCCGACACGAAAACCGTTGCGCCATGGAGGTGGTCAATTAGATATCGAATGGAATTTTATGTATTCTGCATAAACAAATTATTATTAATTTATGAACAACAGTAATTAAAGTGACAATTTAACAATTCTACATAAACAAATTATTATCAATTTATGAACAACAGTAATTAAAGTGATAAATCAGTTGTTTAACAATTTTCCATATCAGTTGTTAAACGAGTTTTAATATACGTATTATAGGAGTCAATCTTTATCTACAATGTATGTACAATTATACTGATTAACGACTAATAACGACTTGTGTGGATTACCACCCGAGCTAAATTACTTTTATGAGAAACGGCACGAATGTAAATGGGCGTTGTAGGCTTATTTGAGCGCTTTCCAAACTGAAGGTCACCACAACAGACCGCCCTGGCGACCTGGCAACATGATAACAAGTCCTTGCAGTTCTTTCCAGCTTATCTACATTTATTTTAGTAGTTTAAATATCTCTTAATATTACCATCACCAACGTACGCGCATGAAAATGTCCTTATTTACAAGTTTAATATTATACAATTTTCATAAATTTTATAAACTGATTGAAGAAAAAAAGCTATTTCATGGTGATGGTACATGTGATACCTCGTACATATCCAACTACATATCACTATGAATTAATTATAATTATCGCAAGGAGTTTTATATTCAGATTTATGTCTTAATTACGAATTAAAGGGCGAGGCAGTGCACTCGGCCGAGTGCTCGAAATGTATAAACACATGACCGTGTGCTCGGCCGAGCGAGACGGTCGCTTGGACCTTATTCTACTTTACTTTTACTAAACCGAGTGCTCACTCCAGTTCTCGCCCGCACTGACTCGTTAGTTAGTTAGCACTCAGCACGTTTAAGCACGCATTCGCGATGCATATTCTGCACTCGGTATTCGCTTTGTTGTTCGCTGCGTTTCCTGCAGTTTTTTAATACTATTGTATTTTCTTCAAGTTCTTGACTGACTGACAGACTCAGTGTAAAGTTAAAAAATACGTGTACTCTGACTCGTCTACATCACTCTCTCTGCCCAGTGACATCTTGCTGACTCGCTAATGCACTCGTTACGTGTAATCAAGGCATTACTGAGGAGTTTCCAATAAAGTTGTTCATCGTAATATAACGGAAAAAACTACTTAAACTTTACCAGATTGTCTGATTGTGTACTGTTTATAACTTTGTTGTGCCATAAATATGGAAGCTTCTACTAAATATAAGGTGGAGTAGGAGAAGATGGAGTAGAGAACTGAATAGTAAAATAAGAAGTATACCTATATAATTTTTTCTTAATACTTAAGAGGTGAACAGACGTAAACGGAGAACGTAGAAGAACGAAATGACATGTTACATGCAGGTGTACCTATGTATGTGTGAAATTAATTTTCAAGAGGTAAAAATGCAAAATGGATGTCGAAATAACTGCATGTATTAGATGCTTACATACGTACATATCCTCAAGCCGTATCCCTATCGGGTTAGTCAAAGAAGACGGAGGGCCAAGTATCATGTTCCTTACATACTTCTTTCGCTTCTTCAAGTCTTATTATTCTTCTCGCATACTTTCCGTTATCTAACGCTCAGGCTCTTTGATCTTCATAAATCAACCTTGATTTCACTTGGCTTCTGCCGTTATTCACTTTCCTTTCTATTCTTAGTCTAAAATATAAAAAGTAAGTTAGTGCACAATACTGTTCGCAATTTCCTATTGTACTGCTTTACGTAACTGCCGTGGAAACGAAATCTACCATAAAAATTTGCAGTACAGGCCAAATAGCAGACAAAATAAAGCAATGATATGTAATATTTTTTTGTAACAGCATATTTTGATGCACGTAGGCGTCTTCTCAGTTCTTCTTATTGAGGTGTGAAAGAGATGAATCATACTCAGCCCCGCGGCCCTAGTGCGGACGGATAAAAGTAATCCTGTGGCCAACCTGCTGCAAGAGCTGTCAAGCCTCAAAGCTTCTGATCTGGCTTAACAAGTAGGTTCAACCGAAAGTCCAACATACACTTTACTTAATATAGCTAGACTACATGAATAGGTATGTCGTAGTGAAAATAAAAATCGTTTGCGATATACAGAGTTGAGAAAAGAAAAATGGACTGGACATAATACCACAACTGAGACTAAATTGCGACATATGAACATATACATATATACATACGTTTGTATGTTGTATACATTGGAAAATGGGAAAGTTATCTACTAAAATATACGTTACGAACTTAGTGCACTTAATATGATTAAATCTCAGAAGTTTCAATCACATTTAGTTTTGTCTAATTTAAAACATATACAGCTGACTTCTCGCCAACGGTTCCCAGGCAAAAGGTAAGTAAACTCAGATAAGGGCGGAAGTGAGACCAATGTTCGCGTCCGCTTTTGATAAAACAACACCTGCCCATATCCACACGAATTACACCACGAAGTTTTATGTAAACCTAGGTATATTACAATATATTATAAATATTAATATAAAAAGCACAAACTTTATTTATCTATTTTTAAAAAAGCCATGTAAATACCAAAAATAATTTATAGCACAACTTGTTTTGTAATCTATATTTTAAGTTCGTTAGTAGAACTAATACTTATAATATTATATTGTACTCACTATTAATAACCATCAACAATACATTGTTCATAGCAGTTGTTGGTTGTTGAGTACAAAGGATACAAAACTCCAAACAGAATATAGAACGATTTAAATTGGTTACTAATGAGTCCGCTCTTTTGTGTGCCGATGACACGACGCTAGTAAATAAAACCAGTAGCTATAATACTGTTTAGTGTTATTAACTAGATTCATGATAACAGGTGTTAAGCTTGTAAGCTAGGGACTCAAGTCAGGGTTGTACAAATTTTATAGATTGATTATTATACCTCTGTGACACGAGGCGAGCATCGATCGTTATTATATTCATATGCTTCGCTTATTTAATGCACTTTAAGAATCAAGAATAGTATTGTGCAAAAAAGCAACTGACTTTATGCAGATAAACTTTAAGTCAAAAAGCTAGTAAAGCTTGGAAGCTTTTACTACAATACTATCCTATCTTCATTACTAGTCTCGCATTGACGTTGTCCTCTCAGATCACAAAATGCTATGCCAGCAAAGTTACGCGATGTTACCCCACTTCCATTGATGAGAAATGGACATCAAATAGATAATTAATATCAGTATCAGTGTTATCATAATAAAAATGTGCTAAATAGGTATTTCGTTAACGTTCGTCATTAAATCTAAAATTTACACATATCGATATTAATTTAAGGCAATGGAAGTTACACAATTAGGCCCCTGGTTTTTTCCCAATCGATTCATTTGACTTTGAAGAATATCCCATAACTATGTTTCCTAGTTGATTAAATAAATTAGATTTAGAATCTGAATTGATTGCCGTTTCGCTTTACCTCAACTTCGCCTTTTCTACTTGGCATATCACAGTTCACAGACGTTTTCCTCAAAAACCATTACAAAGCATAATTATAAAAAAAAATTGGAAGAGCGAAAAATGCGACATCAAAAACTTTCGTAATTAAAACCTACTGATAGAAATGTAGTCAAATTTCAAATTGAAATAAAATTATATTAGGTAGATTTAAGTATATAGTTTTTATTACAGTATAGTCGCCATTACAAAACTCAGTTCGCACATAGTTTACTGAGACCATTGATGATAGAAAAATAATATGACTGTTTTCGCTCCACGATATGAGATAATAAGTTAGTTATTAGACAAGTAAAAATAATAAATAAATAAATAAATATGAATTCACCGTTTTATCCCACTCAGTAGATCAATACCCACAGCAGCTTCGAAGAAAAAATTAAAGCATAATAGTATATTTTGTCAGGTTCAAAAATATACAATAAATTACCAAAGGTATTACAAACAATAATAATGTATATTCTTTTAAAAACAATGTGAAAAAAAAATAATAGATGAGGCATATTATATACTTAATGGGTTTCTAAAAGACGATAATTTATAAAAAATGACAATTCATGATTTGATGTAACACTATTTTTTTCTATATGATATATTTTTAAATGTAATGATGACCTTAGAGGTGGAATACAGCGAACGGAACTACGTATTATAATACCATTAATTCCTGTGATTCACATGTTAAATAAATAAATAAATAGTGTATATCTAAATCACAAATATTCTCCACTAAAAATTATTAAAAAAAATTATCTTACTTTCTAGTTCCTGATTTAACAGACGGATATTGTGGAGATTCCATGTCTTCCTATTTTCGAATTTTAGAACGTACTCCGCAAGTGACTGCCGTCACCCTAGTGTCTATATTTTTTGCGATTAATGTTGCTAGGTTGGATTAATGGTACAGATTTTACAAATGCTTGCCGAAGACCTCAGAAAGGTTTTAATGTTAATCATGCATAAAATATTTGTGGATAATAATTTTATAAATTTATTTATCACCTATAGGTGAATTCCGTGCTGCCTCCCTAAACGAATGTCCGGATTGCCCGTGGCTGTATTTACTATATTCACGCTATTTCTAAATGCAAACGCGTTTATTTTGAGACTGTTAGTAGTTTATTGTTTTACGAGAAGTGATGTGGAAAACTTTCTGTGACGATCCATCGGCGATCGATAGCTGCTCACCGGAAAGCTTCAACAGATTACGCCTCCCATTTACATATGAAACGTTTCAGTGAATGCCTGCACTCGACTCATACTTTATCCTTGTATAGCCATACCCTACTTATTCTACTAAACTCGACTTATGTAAAGTGGATGTAGAGACTACATTCGAAATGTGGAAATACATTGTATCTATCAGTTTACAAAGAAAAGATTTCCTATTATTTTCACAGAACAAGGTTCCAATATGAAGTAGCTTATTTAACTTTACAGTTTTTGCCTCATTTTAGCCTCCATCTTTACTTTTTATACCTGTTCCTTTGCGGCGGACTCTTTCGGATTTATTTGCTTGCACAGCCTACATACTGATTGACTAGACTATTTTATAAAAGGTATATTGAAATTACAGACGTAAAAAGACAAGAACAACGTTTTGAATAGTCTGTAGAGAGTAGTATGTTACTTAGACACAGTTTATCTGTTATTTGTATTAAATATTAAATAATAAAGACCACAAAAGACTTCACACTTTTCGTGTTAGGTATAAATAATGTCCATTTGTGATTTTCGAAAACCAAAGTGCATTTATTTACTTACTGGTTAACTATAGGATACTGAATTGAAATTTGGTATAGAGATATAAATTGATGGTCTGAATCCATGCAGAAATGAAAAATAAATAACGGATATTTTGGACCCACATTTTTTACATTTAATTTCTACTCTTCGAAATTACTAAAAAACCCTAAGTTAATGCGTATCCGACACGCTTTTAACCGGTTCTTTATTGTTTCTAAGCTTTATTACGGACTAAGTCGCGTACAATCGCTATCGTTACTAAAATAAATTTCACGCAAGCGAGAATACGAACAAAAGCCCGTAGACAGGTGACGTTCATATCTTTGATTTCCTCAAGCGGGTAGTTACGATTAGGAGACTACTTGATGTAATTTAGTATTCTTCACAAAAATTGAATTCAGTATGAGAATAAAAAAACGATGTCTAATATTCATAGACTTTGGTGGCAGAGTCAATGGTTGTGAGGCTCCGGGTGGCAGATCTTTGCGAGGTCCTTGCCCTCTGTGCAAAGTATGTAAAATGTAGAATACTTGTGATACATCGAAAAAATGCGACAATAATAAACAAAATGTAGTAATAAGTAATATAAGTAATTTATTTAACTTAACAAAATAATATTATAAATGACAAATCATTAATAATAATAGTAACATATATCTAGGCAACTGTTCAAATACATCACGAACAGCCAGGCAGACATCACGCAGACCTGTCTAAGGCCTGAACAGACTTCGAACCAGGGCGACATGTCACCAACTATCCTTACACAGGCTCTGTGGCGTCGATATAATGATCTCACAGCCTGCAGAAAGCGGCCCATTAAGCCATATTCAGGCAGAAAACTCCACATTTCCTTTCGTACTACTCTATCGAATGCTTTTTTAGATCTACGAAAGCGCAGAAAACTTTCTGACCTATGGCCAAAAACTTCCACACGATAACGCGGAGCGAGCAAATTCGATCCATACGACCCCTATCGTTACCTACCCGCCTAAAACCACCTTGCGCTTCCCGCAAATATCTTTCTGAAAACCCTTTCATACGTTCAGTCAATACCTTGGGGTAGACTTTAGTTGCTAAGCTGACCAACCTAATGGCCCTGTCTATTCTGATATCTTAATATGTACCCACCTACGTAGTTACCTATGTACATAAAATATTCTGACAATAATAACAATGTGTTCTTGAATTAATTGAATATGTAGTACATTATTAAAAAATAAGTCAAGAGTGAATCTGACTCGCGCACAGAGAATTCCAACAGGTATTTAAAAATGATCATTCTGGAGATCCATAAAACCTAGAACATAGACTTTATAACTCCAGATTAGACAACCTGTCCCGTACTACGAAGTGAGGCAAATAAAGTAACAATAAATGTAGATGTGTGGGTGCTGTTTTCTTACAAGATAGCGGACGATCATCTTATCTAATAAATAATAAATGTGCGTCGCAAGTGCAGGTGAGTCAGCTTATCTGATTTGTGGGGCAAGACGTTTGTCGCTATTTATAAAGCCTATAATCTAGAGCTTCGTTTATTTCGTTATGTTTCTCCTATAAAATTCAGAACGTTTTAAAATTAAATTGGGGGGAGGTTAATCGAATAGAATTAGAGTTCTTAATTTACCTCTCCTGTATTTTTCTATGAATATATTAAAATCTTGACTATTGCAACATATGTATAATATAGGCTAACAAGATGTATCACTGTCGAATAGTTTCTGCGAAAATTAACTATGATAGACGGACAAGTGATGGGCTCCGTTTTTCCCTGTAAGGTACAGAATCTTAATAAATAGAATTTAATTACTAATAATTACCTCTTACATACATAATTACGTTCACCTCCTGCTTAATATTAAATGACACATCATTTAATATGTATTTTGCTTTCAAGTATACGTTAACACCTACGTGAATGAGAAATACGCGCTATGTTTAACTTCGAAAATGATTTCTGGGTATCCGGTTCCTTTTCAAACTGGAGAGAAGCATAAACTCATATTTTAACCCCGCTTCTCCATTAGTGACGCAGGAACCCCAAGCAATATGGCTTCACGAATCTGCAGTGACAAGGGCATTCACCCCGCGTGCAACCAACCCTCGTTTTTGTTACAAAATCAATATAATTTGAAACAGTTGCAGGATATGGTGTACGATAAAAACACATCTTTTGCGAAAACTTCGAGTGATACAGATAAGAGACAACACGGTTCTTTTGGGATGACTAATTCGTCTACTTATACTTTTACTTTATAGCTGCACTTAAAATCGCATACCGATAGTAAAGTTGTCCCTATTCTATGAACTACTCGTATGGTACCCAATTTTAAATCTTAAAAATTGAACAAAAAACAATTGACAGGTTTTTTTACCTTTTTGAAACGGTAAACATATTAATAAAATCTTAAAAATACTAGCAATTTTTCAATAATATTATATAATTTATTATATTTATTATAATATTTAACCACTGTTATTAATAGGCTAAATCAATCTGCAACAAGTGATTTTTATTAAAATGTATTAACGAAAGCTTATAAAATATTTCACCCACTTAAATAGCTCTCTATTCGTGCTCTATCTTATATTTTTTATCTTTACCTCGTACTAGTTAATTTAAAATTATAATATAGGTCTAAAGGTCTAGACTGTCAGATTAAATTATCAGATTAAATTATTTTTCACCGAAGGCGAACTTTGCAACAATTAAACTAAAGCTTCATATATTTATTACTGAAAGGGATTTAAATTTAATTGGATAATTTTCACCGTGATACAAATAATAACATTCTTAGATAGTAATATTCTGAAATAAGTAACATTTTTAATGGTTTCGTACCTCGGAAGGAAAAAACGCAACCCTTATAGGATTACTTTGTTGTCCATTTGTTTGTCTTTCCGACCAGTCAAGACTCCTTATCTCAAGAACAGGTAAAGTTATCAAGCTGAAATTTATATCAGACACTAAGGTCTGTGATGTCTTGGAGGTGTAAAAAATTCAAGCAATCAAAAGATACGGCTATTTATGACCTTAAACAAAAACCTGTAGGACACTTCCCAATGACCTAAAGTCATAAAATTTGTCAAAAACCAAGATCTTACAGCACCCGTATTTACTTATTGGGACTTATTATTTTTATAAGATAATAAAAGTCGGCTATAAAGACCAAGACTGAATTAACGAATATCAAATAGCTAGAGTGAAAATGTGTGAGGAGAATGATGAAATTTGAGGTAGCGAAAGAAGTATGTAAGGACTGCGAAGCTGATGTCTTGGAGGTGTAAAAAATTCAAGCAATCAAAAGATACGGCCATTTATTAACTTAAACAAAAACCTATAGGACACTTCCCAATGACCTAAAGTCATGAAATTTGTCAAAAAACAAGATTTCACAGCACCCATATTTACTTATTGGGATTTATTATTTTTATAAGATAATAAAAGTCGGCTATAAAGACTAAGGCTGAATTAACGAATATCAAATAGCTAGAGTGAAAATGTGCGACGAGAATGATGAAATTTGAGGTAGCGAAAGAAGTATAATTTATTTAATTTTTAATATTTTTATATAATTTATTTAATTTTTAAAACTTAAAACTTTTAATTATTCGAAGACATTACTCTTATTAATTATATTTTCGATGCTGAGTAATCATTATTTTATTTTCTGAACAGTGTCAATTTAAATTTATATTTTTTTGTTTTTATTTATATCGATTTAAATGTTATCATGAGATCACATAATAGTACATATATTTAAAGTCACAAGTATATGGTATAAATTATGTGCAGCTAACACAGAAAAACCACATTGGTATATGTTTGTGCAGTTTTTGTTTAAAAAATGTATTACAAAAGGAAAAAAAAATGAATAGCCAAGGTTTTTGCGAAAACTAGAAGCTACGGAGGCGCTTTAATTACATAACGTAACAACGCATAATAGTAGTAATTCACGAAGCCATAATCAATTAATTTCAATAAATTGTATTGACATTGGTATCTTAGTAAAAAAATTCAAGGAACTTCTCTCGGACCAAGAATCAAAATGGACGGAGCATTTGCTTTAAGAGCGTGTCCATTTTTTGATGACCGACTTTCTGGACTTTTAATGATTTGCATGTCTAGTAAAGAGTCGCAATACAACTACACAGCTACACAAATACACAGCTGAACATGACATATTTTTGTTTTTATGAATACTATAATTATAGCCAAAACACAAGATTTACGAGTATTTTGCAAATAATGTTTCGGTAATGCACGTGTAGTCGGTCATGAGCTGACACGAATTACACTGACAGTGCGAGGTTTCCATACTCATTATAGCTAACTATTTTACTCGTGGTAATGAGATAGAAGAGACACGAAAGTCCGTTTTTTGACACATGGTGTTAAGAGCGGCAACTTATTATGGCTCTATCCATTACGTTTCTCGGTCGGAGGAACTTCTCATGACAAAAATATGGATCCTACTATAACCGTTATAACCTAAGTAATCTATATATATATAAAAGGCAATGTATGTATGTATGTTCCTTATGGACTCCGAAACGGCTGGACCGATTTCGATGAAATTTTGAGAAATGTGGGAATCTTCAGATTGGCCTAGCGGGTGATCCTGTAAAGTTTGGTAGCGATCGGATCAGTAGAATTTTTTTTTGTTTTTTTTTGCAGTATCAAAATAATTATAAAAACTGTTTAATTTATTTTAACTTCAACTAACGCCCAGTGAAACGGGCCGGGTTTGCTAGTAACAATATAAAATATTCACCACGGCACACGAAATATAACTCACGCGTGGGTTTAACAAGTTGTCTTAGTAAGATTTTATTCGCTTTACAGAAAAGGTTAACGTTCAGTGGACATTTTATTGGTTTTGTTATAATTTTAAAAACGACAATATAGATAAATAGTATGTACAACTGGAAACGATGCATAAGCCAAGTACATCGCATCGCTTGTTACGACGAATCATTAATAGTTACGTCAAGTTTATCCTATCAAGTCCATAATATTGATCATAACAACAACGATTACCATAAATTCTTAATATTTGACAAGATTTTCCAAATCCTAATTGTCTCCTCGCAATTATACGAACAATCAAGCTCATTAAAGTGAAGGATTGCGTGAGTAAAGCTGTTCGCACACACAACTGCCCTTGTTACTTTTATATACAACATCTTTACCTACTTATGTAGGTCATTTGCTATTTCGATATAATACCCAAGTATTTACAACAGTTTATTAGATCTATACTTTGTTATATCTTTTAATCTACTTCCCTTTAAATAGCTTTCTACTTACCTAAACCCGATCGCGATTCATTATTTACTTGAGTCAGCATTTATTATTTATTCCATACTAGATTCATATCACGTAGTATTATAATATTTCCCCTACCTTTTCTAAATTCTCAAATATTCTATATCGATCACATTTCATACATTTTATAACGAACTGTTATTATTAAAGAAACATCAGTGTTCAATGCAGGAATACGCATAGATTTCAAGTAGGTATTATATTTGTAATCGAAGTTTGAAAATTCTTTGTACATTTGTATGACCTATTCAATGCGTTTAGCTTGAAATGGATGAAATACTTATATCTATATCTAGTATAAAACAAAGTCGCTTCTCGCCGTCTGTCCTTCTGTACGCTTAGATCTTTTAAACTACGCAACGCATTTTAATGCGGTCACCAATAGAAATAGAGAGATTCAAGAGGAAGGTTTATACGTATAGTTTAATATTGTTTTGTGTTAATTCGTTGAAATATGACGATAACAGTTCAAGATGTCGGAAAAAATCAAGCCGACTGAGAGCTTTCATCGAAAATGCCGTCTTATTCCAAAGCAATGTATGATGGAATTGCTCCTCTTTATTAGGACTACCAAAAAGTCAGAGATGGCATATGTGTATATTATACGGATAGCCTTCTATAACCATTTTAATGTTTAAAAATATTGATACAAATGATGTGGAGTTTGGAAAGCTATTTAGACGGATACGAGGAATTAGTATCTACGTTGCACCCATGCGAAGCCGGGGCGGGTTTGCTAGTATTATATAAAATAAAGCAATTAATCTCAAGATTCCTTATTTGAATATATTAAAAGGAATATTAATGCAGTAGAGTGCTCACCTCCTACGGAGCTTATTGAATTCATTCATTTTATTTTTGAGCATATTATATATGTAACAAAAATACATGGATGGAGCAACAGAAACGAAAAGTCGTGCATTATTAAGAAGGTGAATTCACCTATTTCTCACACATCACATTATTCTAACAAATGACGGTCATAACATGTTTCTAATGGTTTTTTATGCAATTCGTATTTTGTAATATTTACGTCCAAAATGTCGATCTGCCTTGGAAACATGCAAAAAGAAGATAAAGAATGGACCGATGGAGTAATAAATCACACATGAATATAATTATTTTATATGATATTTAATAAGTAATTAATACCCTAAACATAATACAGAAAATTATTGTACAAAATATAACCTACTTAACAAATAAACAAAGATTGAAAATAAAAGTATCTCATTCTAAAGAGTGTAAATTAAATAAAAGAAATGTATTTTTAAATTATTACCATTATTTGAAAAAAAAACATAAAAATAAGAACTATAAATATTAATTTGTCCTGTGTTACCAATTACCATATTTCCCATTGTTTTTTTTACCCAGTTTTACAGTCTGCTTGAAATAGTATCTACCTATACAATATTGATAACTTGATAACTACAGGTCGGAAAATCATTCATTTTCATTTCAAAAAAATCGAACATGTAGGATGTCAGTATACATTTAACTTTTTACCACACTACGTGTCAAACTTTTCCAAACAGTATACATTTTTTTATTGTATTGCAAAAATGGTAAAATAAGTCTCTTATTTTTGTTAAGAATAAGTTACCATTATCATCAGTCGGCTTTAACTGTTTCGTAATGTAGAAGAGATTTTATACATATATAAAGTAGACTGTTATACCCACCATTAGAATGCCAAATGAACATTTATACAATACTGCTACATTATATTTGGTATATTTAACTGTATGGTGACAACCTTATCAATACCATGTGATGTATTCTTATAATTTTTAGCTACCTTCCGCCCAAAATTCCAAAACTACTAATCGACACGTATTTCGCCTCCAAACGAAGGATCCTCAGGATATTCCAGAGATGAGACTCAACGAATGAGTCAACAAGCTCATACCTATTCGTAATAGTCTCCAAGAAAAATGTAAGTTCAAAGTCAAAGTCAAATCAATTTATTTAAGTAAACCCATGAAAGGAACGCCAATATTACTTTAAAATGACTTATTCTTTGCTTCGAACATCACAGGATATAATATCTCGATTATAACACCTTAATTTTAAGAGTAATTCACTATTACATAATAATCACATTCACCTCGGAAATCTTACAACACTTCGTTAACACTTTGTCTTTCAGTACTTTGTTACACACATTAACACATCACTTTCCGTTAAGCTCTTGTCGAGAGGACTTGCTCTAATTGAATGTCTCGCCGTGTGTTCTCTTCTATATCGTTAACTCTGCAATTCCCACCACTGTGGGAATCCCACCACTGTGGGGGAGGTGTTGCCATGTCAATGTAGTGCTATTTTAGTAGGTTAATTAGGTAGTGTTGCCATTTAAGACTTGCGAAATAGGAAAATAGTAGTTATTTGAGGGGTGACGCTAACAGCTCGGCCATCCTGCTATAGCGGGTCCTCTCGCGTATGAATGAATTGAAGTTATTATAAATTTGTTTGAATAGTGTAATGAAATCAATATAAAATTATGACATTATTATGACAATTATCATTATTATAAAATTAACATTATTAAGAAGAATTGACATTTATTAAATACAAATATTGACATGGCACTGATATATTTGACAATTAAGATTAAGATAATATGATTATGAGTCACACAGTGTTTACATTATTTTGTGGTTCATAAACCTGTACATATCAGGTATTTGTTAATAGTTTATATTTGCATGTCATACTATGACCGTTTGAGACTTTCATGACCGATTGTCATGTGAACTGAAAAGTAATACACAATGAAAAAAAAGCGAATTCACATTGAAATTGAATGAATTGTAAAAGGAATTGTATAAAAATGATAAACAAATTCTACATTCAAAATTACGGTAATGAAACTATTTAGTTCAATTCGATATTGCTGAAACAATGAGTATGAAAACTTATTCAATGAATTTGTTGTTAAACGAACTATATTTATGAATTTACTATTATCTATTAAATCTTACCATTTTCATATGTACAAATAATTAAAATATAGAATTGGCATAGAACCATTACATTATGTCGATTTACTTATTCGCTAATATGGTTATCCATGTTCAAACTCAAATCAATTTTGTAACGAAGCCAGGCGTCGCACCGCCCACGTCGCTGAGCCAGGCCAGTCAGGCACTACTTGCCTGGTGGGCAAGTAGTGCCAGCCAGTTGGACTAGCCAGTCTAACCTTCTACTTACAGCCTTCCAATCTTCCAATACCTCCTGCCGCTCAGTCGCAAAAGGAAGTGACGTAAAGCCAGACTGTTAACAGAAAGAGTGCCGCCACTGTCGTCGAGTTGGCCCAGTTGCCACCACATCGTGCCCGCCACTTCCGTCGTTGCCAAGTCGTGGGAGAAGCGAAGTTAGCAAGTTTATGCCATGCGCGCCAAGCCGGTGAGCGCAAAGATATGGATTGTTCTACATCATTCTGTGGGATTAGCTGGGATTATTCGTATTTAAGTATTCGTTAGAACATGTTATATAGTACTGTACGTAGTGTATGTTCTTTTTGCCGCAAGAATTTTTTAAAAGAAAGCTCAATTGCAAGATGTTTCGTGATCCCAACTACCTTCGGATCAAAATAAAGCCTGCGTACCGAGAGCAATGGGCAAGATTTCCAATCGGCATCATTTCAACATCATTTACCAATAGGTATCCAAACTACAATTTTCATGAAGCCAGTAAATTAAGTATACGAATTGTAATTAATGGTATAACAATTGTGTAATTATGACAAATTGTAATAATTTATAGTATGCACTTGTAAATTACTTACACGTATATATTATTTCCAGACTATTCGATTTGAATAGTTTGTCGTATGTAATATGACTTTCCAATAAAGAGCTTAATTTCTTTTCGGTTAGACAAGCAACCTCTTGAGTAACCTTACTATATATAAGAAAAGGAAAATCAATTACTCAAAGTAATTCACTTGACCCTCTGAATTTACAATAAATTTGGGAATAGCATATCATGATCTCAGGTTTCCATACTGTTAAATATAGCCTCTGATAGTTGGATCCATATTTCATGTTCCAGTATATAAAATATTATATTTTCAAAGATGTGTAAAGAAGGACATAGGTTATAAAGGGCGGCAGAGTCAATCAATTTCTCTTAATATGCACCGCCAATCTCCCACAGCAGATTGTTGCAAGGACGTATGAGAAATACCTAGCCCTCAAATACACCTGTCCACTCGAGACTTCAGGGAGAATCCTATATACTCTGCGATGTATATTTAATTTCAGATTTAGAAGCAGTGGTACTAAGACAAATTTGAAACAAGGTTTTATTTTGTCTATAGGGAAACGACTTTATGAGCTTTCTGTTCCGTTACAGCAGAATATTCAAAACAGGTTATCCACAACGCATTCATGCTAGCCATAGATTTTTAGATATTTCTCGAACCGAGTGGACTACCCAATTGTTATCTGGTACTTCGTTACACTGGGTCATGCTTTGGGACAATATACTTTCGTAAAATCCGTTCTTAGTGAGCATCTACGCCGCAAAAGGAGTATCTATGCTAAATTTAAAGTCAATGGAACCTATAGTTTTGGAGATCTCCTGATGAGTCGTGATAGATATTTCGCTTACATAGACATAGATTGTAATAATTTCTTCCATCAAGAAACTTATTCAACGATTTTCGAGTGGCACTGTTTAAAGTATCGTGAGGAGCAAGTCGAGGAGGAGAACGAGATTGTCTTTGCTTTAACAGACGTCTGACGAGACCATCCTGACTATACTCACTCCTTCAGTTACTTTAGCAACGACGCTGTTTCTCTCTCGATCTGCACCCCTTGTTAGGCAAAAATAATGATTACCTATGACCATTGATAGCATCTCTTGTTGATGTGATCAGCGCTGGTAATTCGTCATCGCAATCTTACCCAGAGTATTGCTGTTGTGCCCTTTTATTTGCCTCAACTCAGGCCTTAACAGCTGTACTCAAAGATTTCGTTAATTAATTCGAATTGAATTCGCACCAGGAGTATTGCTGTCATGCCTTTTTATTAATTAGGCCTTATCGACAACTTCCTACTCCGCTATAGAAAGCATTTGCAGACTTGCCTGTTACTGATCAGACTCCCATCCACTCCCTTGCTCGTAAGGATGTCACGTCGCAGTGGATTTTGCTCTGTCCGGCCATTCGATGAATCAGCCGTGCTGAATGGCCCCACCTTCCATGTCATCGCAGCTTTCACCCTTGCTGCCGAACGGCAGCGCCTTTATTGACTTGAGAAAAGTTATCGTTATTATTACCATTATCATTGTCATCATTATTACTATTTTAATTACGCCAATTTATTAACATTCATTTTAATTGTATAAATACTTTGTTATTGAGTAACTTATAAATTGTCATTCTCTTCACGCTTGCCGTTCCAAAGGCAGAGCGTAATGACACTGACAATTTAATTATATCAGAACCTACCAGTTTCCATAAATAAGCATATAAAAGATATAGAGAAATTTACGAGAGCTGGGAACTTCAAAGTACAATGTGATAGGCGATAGTATAATACATTGTGCGTTAAAGCTCTGCGGCAACTATAGGCAATCGGAAAGTGAATAAATGTGTGCAACTAATTTTCGAGTTCTTCCAGGAAGTTCTTAAACCCAGTTAAGCCTACTATCACTTTTAGAGTGCTGGAGACTAATGAGCAGACAGACTTTTTGCATCAGAGACAAACCACTTTTAGACAAGGGTGACAGGAGTGTTTCTAGTAATTCTGAAACGGGATTGTTAATTTCATTCATTAGCCATGCCACGGCGTCGAAACATCACTGTCCATCAAGCTTAGACATTTTGTTACGTACCACGTTACGTACTACGTTTTAAGTAGGTACTTCATAGTTAGGTGGCACACAAAAGCATTTTCTCTACATGAGAGTCAATTGAACAATTTTGCATAAAAGCAGTAAATTTTGCATAAAAGTAATCTAAGAACTTGATGTCCGTCTAATATTCACATGTACATAGTTAGGTAATTAATTTTGTTTACAAACCTATCGAAAGAAAGTAATATGAAGTAATAAAATATTTTATTAAAACGTCATAAAGTGCAATCAAAAGGATAACAAATTGATGTTTCAGGCTTTTATTGCTCGAACAGAGACAATTATTCCATTGGATAATTTTTTCAATTATATAATGGGGTAAAAGATAGATAATCCCAACATAAAATTTCTTCCTTTTGTGAAAGTAATAATTACCCCCAAGTAAAAAGAGCAAAACCAATCGCTTCCTGACAATAACAATAAAGTGAGTAACTCCGAAGTCAGACTGTAATTCAAACAACCAGTCAATGCTTTGGCAAGATGAATTGTTCATTTGCTTTCGGATGGTATACATAGGACTGTAATAGCGACCGCCTATTCAGCCAATAACTATATACCACTTAATAATAACTATCTAATATAAGAGCAAATCTAAGGATTCTCTAAAGCAGTGTATTTCTGGGAATCACATAACATAACACAAGCATCGCAAAATGCTATTGTAATTTTCGGTTCAATTTTTTTTTTTGGGCTATTTATCAATTTATATCTATTATTACCGAAATCAATTATTATAGACATTATTACCGGTATTGTTTATAAAAGCACTATACTTGATCTACATTTTATAAAGTTTTGTGTTGTATGATATTAAAATCTAACATACGGGTATGTAAGGTATGTAATTAACGCGTTTACCTTTCGTTTCGGCCTGAACCGTCGCAGCCAGTCGCAGCAAGCTTCGCTCAGTGCCCGATGCAAATATTTTATCATCTACCCTCGATATTTGTAAATAGTTTTTTGGACTCCTATGAAATGAGACACGTGTCCATTCATTTAACAGAATGTTGAAAACGAGGTTTTGTGTCATGAATCACTGAATATGTTGTAATTATTCCTTTTTTAATATTATATTTCTTATATCTTGTAACCTAAACCCAAGCAAATCAAACCATGTGTCATCTGCATAACATACTGGATATTTAGAATAATGATTGAAGACCCATACAAATGTATTACAAGATTCAGATTGTGGTGCCACACAAAATGTGAATTTTATTTTATTGTACTGCTTGCTTTCAAAGTATCAAAAGTCGAGCTTTTAATGAATAAAAGTTATAACTGGACGTTTAATGGAATATCCATATTAATCATTAGCTGATTTTTAATTCCAAAAATTTATTTTATTTGTAATTCTGCGAGCTATTAGTTCCCAATAGTATTTACAGTTTATTCAATTCCGTATAACATAGCACGGGTGTACAACACCAACCGTAATACAATAATGATCATTCCGATTTTAAGTACCTATACAGTAGGTTAATCACAAGTAGAAAAGAAAGACACCGCCCTTAATTTTAATTAATTTCTTGATGTACTAAATTAATTTTATGATGTATCAATTGAAGTGAGATCCGAATTTCTTTACAACAATTTGCAAGCAAAGGAAAGACGCTGAAGAAATTGAATACAACTACGGGTAGTTACATAATTCCGGCATAAGTTATGGCGCACATATATGCATTAAGTACATTTTCTGTAAATGACTTACTTGATAAAGTAGCAGAGTAGCACACTGCATTAAAATCATGCATATCAAATCGAAGATTTAGTTGTCCTTTTAAAATAGTCTTATGGAGTAATTTGCTACACTATAGCACAAAAATGGTATTTCTCTACCTTCTGGCGGCCGGGCAAGTACCTACGTCGAAGACATGTATTATAATTGTTTCATCTGCAAAATGGCTACGAGTCACTGCCCATAAAGACTTCGGGGACTTCGGGGGTTTCCGGGGAGTGTATAGTATTACTCTGGAAAATGTGCAACGCCTCGCCATGCCATACATATGCAATGTACCACAGGATCAGAGAGTGGCCCTGACGATGATTCACATATTGTTTTAGTGATTTTGTAAAACGGTGAAATACCCTCTCTTAATGATTATATAAAACAATAAATACACTCAGAATGGTAAATCAGACAAAATCGGCACCAGAAAGCGAGATATATTAAACATTTTTTTGCGTGTGATTGTAGAAGTCAGCGAATTAATATATTGTTAAAACCACGTGGGGTGGATAGCGGACGTTAGTCTGGACTTAAATCCGTTTATCCCACTTCTGAGATGAAAGGAATGCCAATATTACTTTAAAACGACTTATTCTTTGCTTCGAACATCACACGATATAACATCTCGATTATAACACCTTAATTTTAAGAGTAATTCACTATTACAGAATAATCACATTCACCTTGGAAATCTTACAACACTTCGTTAACACTTTGTCTTTCAGTACTTTGTTACACACATTAACACATCACTTTCGGTTAAGCTCTTGTCGCGAGGACTTGCTCTAATCGAATGTCTCGTCGTGTGTTCTCTTCTATATCGTTAACTCTGCAATTCCCACCACCGTGGGAATTGTCCAACGGCGATAAACCGGTGTTGTCATGTTAATGTAGTGCTATTTTAGTAGGTTAATTAGGTAGTGTTGCCATTTAAGACTTGCGAAATAGGAAAATAGTAGTTATTTGAGGGGTGACGCTAACACCCAATTACAAGATATTTTTGAACGTCAAATCTACTTTTCTACTTTAGTTCGGTTCAAATAAAAAACCTGGGCACTAAGAAGAACGGAAAAGTAACTCAGTCAGGTATCATTTTTTCAACTTAATTTTACAAAAGGTTTATTAAAATACAATATTCATTATGCCAGTAAATACATGTGCAGAGAAGATCATTTCCAGACTATCCACCAGTTTTATCTGCAATGAAATCGTTTATTTTATAGTATGATTGTCTAATCAAAGTTAGTTTTATAACCAATCTAAATTTATTCTGTTAATTGAGTAACTTCCTGAGGAACTTTCTTATAAAAACGAATGAAGCTACCTAAAAATGGAACATTTGACTTATGTAATTTGAATTGAGATGCATTTAACGGCACTTCAAAATTGGTGATAATAGGTATAGACAAAATTGCTATGAATTGCTAATAAAAAATATAATGTCATACAATAAAACGTTACTCCTTCATTAAAACGATATTAGCTTTAAAAAATTATAAGACGCTGTAAAATAATTATTGCCAATAAAAAAAAATAAGCAATCATTTAAAATAATGGATTGTGCAGAAAAATAACATATTCTGTAAACTAAATAAAAAAACTTGACAACCTGTCATCCTGACAATGCCGGCACATCCGGCTCAGTGAATGGAGTTAGAGGAATATTATTTCCTTGATGGACTTGGTGCAATTGGGCAACGTTTCTTACTAACTCCTGGAAATAACTCGGAAATACATCTACTAGTTTATATAAGATTGCTATACACAGATATACTAACAGCAAAATTTGAAAAGAGATGGAAGGATATAGAGAAGTTTCAAGAGTAAATTTCTCGACTTCAACTATCTCTTTCTTCAACTTCCTCACAGCAGAAGGCCGTAGGACATTAAACTATGAAAATATGAAAAGTGCACCAGCCTTGCAATATCATTTGCCTAATGCGTCTAATTGCACATACCGCGGAACCGAGTTTACTAGCCCATGCCCCGATATGGTCCGCCCACTGTTACTTGTTATCTACTGTTAAACCAAGAAAACTGGCTGATTTAACTAATTCTAATTGTTTCCCACCCAATTCTATTTTATCATGGATTCTGGGTACTTTAGAAAAGGAAAATTTAATACATTCGGTTTTTTGTGCTTTCAGTACGTAGTAAATTATTGGCAGCGAACCATCTCGAGACATCTGTTAGGATCCTGTTTACCCAAGTAATATATAGATCCTTTCTGTTTAATTTAAATAATGATGAGGTGTCATCAGCAAATAATACTGTTTTGCATAAGTCCCTGAACATAAATGGAAGATCATTAACATAAACCAAAAACAGAAAAGGTCCCAAAATTGATTCTATAATATATTACTTAATGAAGATGCGCTTAAAATTGTGGAATATCTTCTACACTACACTAAACGCTAAATACTTATTAATCGCATTCCATGTTAATTCTATGAAACTAAAAAATTTATTAAACATTTGCAGTCTGTTTATTACATTTTAGTTAGTTTAACAATATTTCACCTGGACTGTGCGTACTATAGGTACTATAGAACCATTAACTTGGTCAGCTCTAAAAGTAAAGTCTATGTTAAGGTATTGACCGAATACATGGATGATCATTTCTGAAACATTTTGTGGGAGGCGCAAGGAGGTACCTATTAGGAACGGCAGGGATTATATGAATCAGATTTTCTCGTGATCCACATGATAATGGGAGGGCTTCTGGCCCTACGGTCAGAAAGTTGTCTGCACTTTTGTGGATCTAGAAATAGCATTTGATAGAACAGTGCGAAAGAAACTATGGAGTCGTCCGACCACACATGGCGTGGGGAGCTCCTTACTGCAGTCTGTACGCT
Source organism: Zeuzera pyrina (assembly GCA_907165235.1). Taxonomy (NCBI): domain Eukaryota; kingdom Metazoa; phylum Arthropoda; class Insecta; order Lepidoptera; family Cossidae; genus Zeuzera; species Zeuzera pyrina. Next base: position 15,324,330 of record OU015625.1, on the reverse strand, counting down.
CACTATGTCGTGGCCGTAGAGCCTGTGTAAAGACAAATGGTACCATGATGCACTGGTTCGATGTTATTCAGGAGTTTTTTATTTTATTTTGATTTTCACTCCTCTGCCTCTGATATATTTTAAGACGCCTTTTTGCTTTATTACTATATGCTCTATCTATTATATGCTCTATTTGTACAATCGGTTTTATACATTGAAAGGTGGTATGAGTGGTATGATGTGTGATAGCACAGTGGTAAACTGTCTTCTATACGCTGATAATACGGTGCTTATTTTTTTTAATTATCTTGTAGTGCTAGTGTTACCGGGAGCTCCTCCAGTTTATTTAATGGTATCCATAGAATAAGCCTAGTTCTTAGTTCGAGATCGCGTAATTGGCGTATTTAATTGTCTGGAGTATTATTAGTATTGGAAAATTCATAATAACCATCATTCTTTGAAATATTGCGCCTAGTTCCGAATTATCTCGTTTCCTCCCTACTATTACAAGCTTTTATTTGTGGGACATATTTATTATACATGTTTTTAATTTGAATGATTGTTTTTAAATTCAAATGATTTAGACCAGTAAGTATTCCTGTTTCAATACAAAAAAATTTATTTTTATTATATATTACAAGTTTCTTTTTTCAAGAGAAACTCAGGAAAATATTTGAAACTTATCGATGTATACATGTGCCGTCCGCTTATGTCCAATTCCCCTAACCTTGATAGAATAGTTCGCTAGAAATTACTACTCTCATGAGTACGTAGGAGTATCGCATATTACGTTATCTGAAAAAACGAAAATAAATCGTATTAGATATATTACTGAATAAGAAATTATTATTGACTAGTCTAATAATTTCCTTTCGTCGAGCACCGAAGTAAAGTATTGAAGTAAAGTACTGAAGTAAGATAAAAGATATTACTTAAATTGATGCTGTGATCCAAATTTTATTCTTTAGATTACGGCGTTATATGGGATTTAAAAATTTATAAGAGTGATTTAAATTTTCAGAACCGAAAGATATAAATTTCTTTTTCTTCACAAGATTAATCTCCGCATCTTTAGTACACGGGCACATTGTCTAGGTACTTGTTTATCAAAAAAAGTTGTGCGCTATTTATAAATTAGGATCTCAAGGAAAGTTCCTATTATTTTATTTTAAAAACTGTCAAGAAATATATTTTAAAAGATATTTTTTGAAAGGCAAACCTGTCCAGAATAAAGTGTACAGAAAAAATCGACAAGTATCTGTCATATTCATATATCATGTTTTCAGACAAGTATAATAAATAGAACCAATTCAAAGTTACATCAAAACACTAAACATTGCCTGAAAAAGAGTTAATATATTAAATACAATGTTACAACACTGGAAATATAGATGCTTAATGTCATGGCTAGAAAAAAATTTGTAATTATAGCTCTTCCGACTCTGTAAAACACAAAAATTATTATTTTAGTGTGACGTCACCCATGACATATAAATTATATTTAGTCTCATGCATATTATGTTTAAGCTTATTAATTACTAGTGACCCACCCCGGCTTCGCACGGGTAGAAATAAAAATTTTTTCAACCTTCAAAAAAACACTGAAAACTATAAAATAACTATTCTTTTACTAATCAAAACTCAAGCACAATTAAAATAACTTTATAAATACGGTACACATACCTATATAATTAAATTTGACAGTTCCAGAAATACAGATGTTACCAGATCGAGTTGTTTAGCGTATCTTCGAAGTCCAAACTCGAATACCGGTGAAATTGAAATGGGACCACCTCTGAAGTATTACCTACCAACTGAAAAAAGAATTTTCGAAATCGGTTCATAAATAACGGAGTTATGAAGTAACAAACATACAAAAAAAAACAACATACAGACGAATTGAAAACCTCCTCCTTTTTTTGAAGTCGGTTAAAAATACAGGCCTGTTACTCGCTGCTAATGTAGCTTTCTATAAGTGAAATAATTTTGGAAATCGGTTCAATAATTTTTGAGTTTATTAATGACATACAAACAAACCAAGTTTACCTCTTTATAATATTAGTAGCGACCAGCCCCGGCTTCGGACGGGTAGAAATTTTTTGGAAAATAAAATACATCCTATTACTCGCTGATAATGTAGCTTTCTATAGGTGAATGAATTTGTGAAATCGGTTGAGTAGTTTTTGAATGTATTCATTACATACAAACAAACAAATTTTACCTCTTTATAATATTAGTATTGATACATACATACATACATATCTTCACGCTGTATTAGGGACGTAGTCAGAGAGGACGGAGCGCCAGGAGTAGCGGTCCTTACACACCTCTTTCGCTTCCTCAAATCTCATCATTCTCCTTACACATTTTCGCCTAGGTATGCGAGTGCTTTTGACATTTCCGTCTGCTAACACTCTGGCTATTTGATCTTCATAAGTCAGCCTTGGTCTTCCTTGGCTTCTTTTACCTCTCACTTTCGGTAGATTTTTTATTAGTATAGATATTATAGTATATATAATATATAAGTATAAAATACGTATATTAAACTCATTAAACACTAACTCAAACACTATGTTTAAAGCTGACTGGAACACCATGTACTAAAATAACTCACTGAACTTTTAAATAACTTTTAAAAGTAAGTAGACTTGGTATTTATTTAAAGTACTTTTAAGTTCGGCGATTAACTAAAATTCGATATTAAATTACGCCTTAGTTCCATATACTCACATGACGTTTACTAAAATCATTTAATACTGATTTAATAAATTTCGCATATATTTTAACAATAACCGTTCGCGGACACAGCTAAAGTAATATTAATACTGATTGCACTAGACTTTTTCTGTTTAACAGCACATAGCGGCAGTTAGAATTAAATTATTTCCTACTACCTCCATTCGACTAAACTGTACGTGATCTCTTGTTGCTACTTAACAACTACTATATAAATATAAAATCAGACTTTTATATACAGACTCGTATGCCATTAAAATGTTATAACATTATCACGGATGGCTTATTGATTTGATCAAAAATACATACATACAAATGAATTGAGAACTTCCTCTTTTTTTAAAGTCAGTTACAAATTATAGTGAAACTGACAGTGTATGTATATTAATAATACCTTTCATTACCTAATAAAAATTCGTCAAAATCAGTCATTCATTTTTTTTTAATTATTTCTACAAATCATCTCTAAAATATTCGTACCTATTAACACCTACTTACAGCTTGTATACAAAACAACAATTGCTGCACTCTTTTAAGTAACATCGTAAATACCATAGGTCGCACTAATCTGATCTCATTGTGACACATTGATGACACATTGAGATGAAAAGCAGACAGTTTGTACTCCCCTATTACAAGCATATTAACTTATTAATATAAGTTAAGGTAAGGTAATTCTAAATATTCGTATACGTACATACTAATGTCGATACTCGAACATAATTGTTTACTTGTTTGTTCGTATGTCATCTCATTATGAATCGTTCGCGTTGTGATGTGGCCATGTTTGCTTCCAATCATTTACGTCCGTAATTATGTCGTCCACATCAACAGCTTTACTACCGAATTATTGAATATTGACACCTTATCCACTTTCAATCAACGAGTGTCGCTCGGAGTGTTAATGTATTAAATACATACAGCTAATGACTGCATATTTGCTTAAGTATACAAAGAGATGCAAAGAGATACAAAGAGATACAAAGAGTTACTGTTTATCTACAGTTTTCCAATAAAATTTACTTTTTGTTAAAGAAGATGCAGGGAAGATACGCATTATTTGACCAAAGACGTTTTTCTTTTTTTGGATATTATTGCTTGATTAAATTCATATTATACTATATGCATACATATACATAGTGTTTTTTTAACTGGGACAGTATGGGGATATCCGCATCCATAAGAGATACAGGGGAACTGTCTTAGGAACCATTTGATTTTTTTATGATAACAATTTTGCCATTATTAATTTTTTGGTTAAGCGTAAGATGACCGACCATAAAAATCAGTAAAATTGGCAAAACTTTTTTTTAATGCGGATCGACTCAGTTTCTTGTAAGCATTAGTTCATTCTATCGGAAGAATAAAATCTGGACAGCAAAAGTTGGTCAAATTTAATAATAATACTCCAAACAATTACACAGATTGTGTGACCCCAAACTAAGCAGTAAGGTGGATGGATGGATGGATAGCACACAACGAACTCTAGGGGAGTTCCTAGTAACATCCAGACTCCCAATTTAGAAAAGTTCGTTTCCTAAATTGACCTGACCGGGGATCGAATCCGGGACCATAAGCTTGAAAAGAAGATGCATATGCCACTGCGCCAACGGGCCAGTCTAATAAAATATTTGTTCATACAAAACAGTACTGAGAAATCCGAATCTATAGGGTAAACAAAGGAATCGTTTTAGATACTATTCGATCCTTTTTGTGGAAACAATTTTGTCATTATCAAGTTTTTGGTCAAGCGTGAATAGTTCATAAAATTTAGTAAAATTGACTATTTCTTTTTCTTAATGTTTTTCGACTAAGTTTCACGAAAGCATCATTTTTTTGTATTAGACGAAATAAATCCGGACAGCAGAAGTTGGTCAATTTAATGAAAAATTTTTCATGCAGTACAAGAATATTCAATGTAGATACTAAATTACAGTCTAATTACTCGGAAACAATTCATTCAAAATAACAAGAACTTTTATGTGCTAAAAAGTGTTCCATATTTGAATTTTGTATAAGACGTATCGACACGAAATTCAGTTATGGAACACTGAATGAGTTGTTCTCGAGTAAATCAACTATGATTGCATTATTGATGATAATAACATTGGGTTCTTTCGTTGCATGAAAAAATTTTTCATAAAACTCCACCAACTTCTTGCTGTCTAGGTTTTTTGTGCGATACAATAAAATGACGCTTAAGTGAAACTGAGTGTATCGGCATTTAAAAAAAAGACATTTTTAATGCCGATACCCTCGATCACTTTTTAGTCAATTTTACTAATTTTATGAACAACTTACGCTTGACTAAAAAATTTATAATGCCAGAATTGTTTTCACAAAAGAAATCGACTTATCTCTAACCCGGTTCCTTTCTATCTTCTATGGGTTCGGATTTCGTCATACTGTATTGGATAAAAAAATATTTTACTAGTGGTCCAACTTCTGCTGTCCGGATTTTTTTACTTCGATACAATTAAATGACGCTTACGTGAAAGTGAGTCGACCGCATTAAAAAAAATCTATTCAATTTTGCTAATTTTTTTGGACATCTCACGCTTGACCAAAAAATTGATAATGCCAAAATTGTTGTCACAAAAAAATACCAAGTGGTTTTTAAGACAGTTTTCCTGTATCTCTTAGGGATTCGGATTTCTCCATACTGTCCCAGTTAAAACAAACACTGTATATCTGTTGTGTGTTTATTTGTATAATAAAACAGATAAGAATTTTAAAATATTTTTCAGCACAAAAGTAAAATGACACAAAAGTAAAATTCGTATTCTCTCAGTGTGTGTAATAGGTGGAATATCTTAATACTCCAATACTACACACACAAGGAAAGCTAATATAAAAAACATTTGTAATAATGTAACACAATGTTATCCACATGTAAAGACAGAATTAAGACGGTACTAATTGATGTTAAGACGCTTGCCAGACTGACCACAGGATAACGAGATCCCGGTATTAGCCTCAGATATTCAGGTTTAGTCCCGGGACTTAGTGGTAAGCACCAAACACTTTACTAAATGAATCACTGGATAATAGTTTAGAAAATTTTACAACTAATGAAAAAAATGGTGCACTACTATCTGACCAAGTGGAAGTTAAAGAAATGTACAAAATTGAACTTTCTTTTCTCTGAAACGTTAGGGCAACGGAAAAATCCTTTAAGGGCTAGGGTATAAAAAATGTCTATAAAAAGGGTCAATTTTTGTGGTGTACGACTTCTCGAAACCTCCGGTATTGCGTAGGTTATGCATACATTGATTAGATATATAAAAAAACTGTCGTCATCAGACAAATCCGACGAAAGAAAGGGTGCGCGTGTAATAGCTCCGTTCAGAAATAACTTAAAAAAAGTGGCGCAAAATCAAGCCAAATCTGCAAGGTGAAAGTTTATTTTAATGTCCTTTCATCGAAACCGAACTCGCAATGCGTTTTGTTCTCGCAGAAGACCATTTTATAGTTAAATCAAGTTACGATAACAAATTAAAAAAAATGGATATCGGACCCATTATTCAAAATTATCAAAAATTGGGGTAACCTAAAAATATCTTACCAGGCAGTTTTATCTTTTTACGCCATCAAATAATAGTGCCCAAATCTTGTCCGACTAATTCAACCAAATCGTCCCCCCAAAACCACCCCCTAAAAATGGAGACCTGGAGGATTCGATTTCGAAGCTCTTCCCATAAAATAATCTTTCCGAAGTAGATATAGAAAAAATAATGAAATGCTCGATACTATATAGATACTTACATAGGCGTTCGCATAAACACAATTTTAATAAAAATATTTATACATTTCGCTAAGATACTTAGGTAAGTTGAGTACCTATAGATTTTTTAATAAAGCTATGTACACATTATCTTATAACTTATTTCTTTCCTGTATAATAATGATTACGTTTGGACCTTGAGAACATTGCGTATTGAGTCGGTTTTATTCAATACAAAACTAAAATATATGAGTGTGCAAGGAACGCTCATCAGTTCAGGGCGGCGTGGCCGGCGCCCGATTTACCAAATTGCTTTCGGAGCCGATTCATACGCGCTCGAATTAACCACTAATACAATTATCAATCACGCGGCCAGTAATAATAGCCACGTTTCCATTCATATGATTAACACATATTTATTCCAATGTAATGATTTTGTTATTTATGAATAGAAGTGTAAACTATTACTTTAAAAATAGTGACTTCTTCCATACCGACCCGCGAAAAAACGATATTTATTCGATTTTTTTTCCAAATATCTACAATATTATGTTCCAGACGTACAGGTAATAATTTCAGGTTTCTGGCTGGAAACTAATCCTTTCAAATATTTAATTTTTTTTGAAGTAGCACCCCTTATAAAACAAAATACTTTTAGTATCTAACTTTTCTTAAATAACTTATGATTAATATTTTCTCTAGTGCTTAATCATTTAAGAGTATGTTATTTGAATATTCATTCCTAAATTACAGTATAATCTAATTATCTAATATTTATTGTTTAAAACATGTTTTCTTTCAAAAATGGTAAATCGAACTGTAATGAATTGATGTGGTGTTGTACAATACCCACCCATATATTGAATAAAGATCATTATCGAACTCTTACACACAAGTGTACACACACAGTTTGTTGAATTTCTGTTAAACATAGTAATCATATCAGAATCATTTCTGTTAAACACTATAAAATAAAATATTGTTTTTACACCACAATGAATAGAGATGTATGAATGATTTTCATACAGTCACGTTATTTTCACATGATCGTCACTAGCGGATGTATGTATGACGCATAAATTTGTGTATATTCATATTTTTTAACTCTCGCTTCTGAGCAACAATTAGTTTATCAATAAGACCAAAAATAATGACTTTATATTTTTTAATCAATGATAATTTTCTGGAGGTACACTCAGAGGTGCAGAAAATTACCTATGATTGATTGGTTACCTACGACTTCAGTAACCGTTAAATTTAATTATACCTATAGGTTTGATTAGTTAGCGATAGTTATTTGGTACTTATTAGCGTTATGTTTTTCGAAGTCAGATTAATTTTTTCTCAAAAAGTTTTTAAATGAATATACTATTTCACAAAACATGCTCGGCGATCTAACACCACCATAAGAGTAACACAGAGTAACATTAGTTCAAGCGATCATCAGATGAATATTTAACATGAAGTAGTATACTATACAAACATGTAATAAGAATATAGTATATAACTACACTTAAACGTATCTAAAAATATATTTCCTTTCATGCGACTAGTGAAAGTGATTCCAAGTTCCAAACAAGGTAAAAGTGTCAAGAGTTACACGGCACTGTCACTCTCTTATGGATCAAGGGATACAGTTAATAATGAAGCAACACACCAGTGCATTGTACTGGTCTGGTATCAGTGAAAAATGGCAAACTGGAGAGGTAAGCTAAGGTAAGCTCCCGGCTTCTGCGCTGCCTAACATCTAGGTCTAACAATAGAAAATGTCCGTTTATCCGTAAGTTTATAACGGTTACTCTAACTGGATACCTTACAACAAACATCTTTTTAACATCGGTGTTACTAAGAGTCCTTTTTGCAGGGGGTGTTTGGGGGACAGAGGAAACAACCGCTCATGATTTACTAGAGTGCAACGGAGTGGCAGCTTACCGGGTGAAACATCTTGGTACGACAAAATTCCCCGAAATCTTTCCAAACGTTAAGAAAGTGGAGCTCTTAGAGGAGCTGGGGTGACAGGAATAGAGCTAAGCCTGACTTCAAATGTTCAAATAGTGTATGAGATGCGGTGTCCATAGTTTTCATGTCCTTCTGTGGAATACTTATAATGGACCAAGAACAATAATGCTCAGAATCCGAGTAAACTATTTTGATTGTTCAATCGATTTATGTACGTGTAGAATAAGTTATTCAGTTTGGTTCTTATGTATTGTATAGATATGATATGTACTTAATACTTATATAGAGAACCGTTGGTCATATTTCGATGTAGTTTCAATAATCGATTAAGCTAGGTATTTGAAAGATAAATTCTCACATAAAAAATAATTTTTTCTTCGTTTTTTTGTATATAGGTAATAATTTTTCTAAAGCACGATGAAAAAAGTTGGATCACATTTAAATTATTTCACTGACAACTTTTAAAAATATCTAAAGAAACGGAAATGACGAATCTATAAATGCTTATGGTTTATAGTTTGATTACAGAACCCTAAGAAGGGAAAAAAATTAGTAAATGTAAACGAAAAATTCAGAAAAATATTTTATTTTCGAAGCACTATTAATTACCATGAGACAGTGGTTTACCTTTACACGTATTTCGAAGTGTAGTCACACAACTTTGTAGAGTAGATAATACGTAAAAGCAGGTGTTTCATTTTTGGTCAACGGTATACACAAAAGTCATGAAAAATATTAAAACAAAATTATTACAACAAAATCTTAATTTATTGTTTATTTCACTGATAGCAGGCATTGAGTACAAAAGGACTAGATTTCAGAGCTGTATAAAATTGTTTAATAAAATTCTTCATCGTCGATTGTAATAGTGTCTGACGTGAATTTATACCAATACAGTGAAGTGTGATTTATAACGATATAGTGTTTTTTCAGTTACGTGGCTAGACCGGTGGCCTAGTTGCCAATAAAAAATAAACGTTATCTCGTTGTTCGACCCTGTCGGATATTTTGGTGGAAACGGAAGAAGTGAAGTTCGCATTTTATTTAAATATTCTAATTTAAATATGAAATTTATTTTGTGCTCACCAAAAAAATTTTTATTTCATTTTAAAAATTTGTAAAAGTGATAGATTACTGTGCGTGAAAGTTCCATGCAACTGTTAATAAGTGTAAACGTTGAACAAATAAAGTAAATCCTACTAACACTTTACTTTAGAGTGTTAGGGACATAGTAACAAAAATACAGACATTTAACGTTAAAGATTTTCCAATTTTTTACATGAAAATGGCAGAAATTTTTCTAATAAATATGAAACGAGATGCCATTGGAAAAATAGAAGAAAGATCCCGTCGTACGACGTCTAAGACTACATTCTCCATAAAAAAAAACGAATCCAGTCCCCTATTGCAAGCATCTTTACAGGTTTCGAAAAATCATTCAATAAAATACCAAAACGTCACCACACTGACTTTCTTCAGCTGTCACTGTCAACTTCATGTGAACAGGGTAGACGCTAGCTATATTTCTTGATCCTAGTGCTATCTTTGTGGTCTGTATTATCGTAGTTGCTTTAGAAATCAATTTAGTACCAAGAAATCAGCTAATAAAAATAATAGATCGACGACATCGACATCGACGATCGACAGTGTTCAGTACAACAATATCGTCTTTATGCGACACTATACAATGTCTTGGCCGAAACCCCCTTGAATTCTGAAACATTTCTTTTTCACATAGGTAAGGATTACTGTGGTGAATTTGGATATCTCATTTATGACCCTGATTTGTCTATGGCCTATTATTTATTTTCCAATAGTTAATTCCATATCACAATCAAAAGAAAAAAATTATAGAAATCAGGAATGATGTTCTCCCGTATATTTAGTCTATTTACACAAAGTTACGGGCAAAAGTTATAATTTATTTGATAAAGTAAGAAAACTAATGATTAAAGTGAGTGATGATTAAATGTTAGTTATCATTTATGGTAGTGTGTATGGTAGTGCATAGTTCTCTTTATACTTGTCTCAAAACATATAGTTACTTATGTTACTTCTTTTGGTCTATTGCCTTGCACTTAGAATGTTTTTGTAAAAATGTTTAATGAGGTAATTGTATAAAATTGTATTGTAATAGAGAAAATTAAAAAAAAAATAGAAAAAAAGAAAAAATTTTCACCTAGCAACAGTATTTTAGCGCCTTTGCGTTGCAATACAGAATAATTTACACGCTGCTTATACATACATGTATTACTTCCAGGCCTGTATCAATTTTAGTTCTGAACGAGTTGTATGGCGCTGTAATCGCTTCTGCCGTCTTGACTATCCGCCTTAAAAGTCTAATGCTTGTCAGTGTGCTGTCAGTCTGACTCATACTCAGACTTTGGCTACTTTTCTATTTCGATTTGAGTTTTGGTTTATTTTGTGTTTTCTTCGATTTCATGTTTGAGTTAAGAACCTTGAAACGCCTATTCTCCTGTGTTGTTTGATGTAAATAATCCCCTAAACCGCTGCGTTGGTGGGTTTTCGGAATCACTAGGATATACCTACATAAAGATATATACATAACAATCACGGCTAAGTGACTGTCGCATCTGTAGCTTGCAATAAATACTTAATCTGTGATTACTTCATTGCGTCATTTTTTCGGCATCGCTTGTTAGTAAACACTCCTTCTCAGCATTATTATTCTTGGTAATGAACTGAACTATCAAATGACATTGACATCTTCAGTGAGCGTCAAAATTCTCTTCCTAGCAAAATTCATTCGAAATGAAAGCATGTTGACTAAGTTCGATTGTAGTATAGTATCTGTGGTATTATTGTTACTACTGATAATCCTATATTTCACATTCACACTGATTGAAATTATTTTATAATATTAAATATATGCCGATGAGTGGCAGTAATAAATAAATCAATAATCTTTAAGCATTTCTGCAACTGTATATTTCATATTATGCTGAAGCCCGCGACTTCGTCTGCGTATTTTTAAAATAGCCTATGCCCTTCCCCGGGGTATAATCTATCTCCATACCAAATTTCATCGCAATCGGATGGCGGTAAGGCAGCCCATAAAATACGAACATACTAACATTGATTTTTATGTATTAGATTACAACAAAAACTTATTTACAACCAACTAAGGAACCTAGCGTTTACGTATCGGTATCATTTCAAAGCCTACACTTTTAAATAAATATATAATTGTAACAATACATTACATTAATGAAAAAGTTGAATGCTTGGCCATTTTCTATACACTTGTTACTTTAGTCAACTTTTCTTAGAAAACTAATAGAAATTTGGTTAGGTTTGTAAAAGTTAAGCGGCTCGTGTGCACGCTAAGAATTTTAATATCAGCACAACACAATCGTCCTACTTTCCAACTCCGACGAGAACTAAATGTGAGTCCAACTTGATCGAACCACAATACCACAAACCATCTCTCCATATATCGTGATCCAACTTTGAAACTTATTAGTATGGCAATTTTGCCCAAACCACCGAATTAAAAGTTAATAACTCCGATTAATAAAGGATGATAGTGTAACAGCCGCATTTTATATGCCGAAACTCTTATTTGCTCAAAAGAATTATTCTGCACTGCTCCCTCCTAGTATGATCTTAAATAACATTTTTCAAATTTTATAAGAGCATTTTTATTGCATTTAATACACAACCGATAAATCAAAGAAAAAAATGCTGAAAGAATTATTTACATTACAAAGTCATGTGTATAGATGCGCAACACATGGTAAGTTTCAAAATTTTCTGTGAACTTGATTTTAGTCTGTATAAAATCTATTTTGTGTTCTATTTCAGTGACTTAAATAAACGTTACTGAAACTGGTATATCTAATTTACTAAATGGAAATAATTAAAACCGATAAAGAGTGTATAAGTCACGCAGTAACTTAGAACTCCGTAGTAATTTCAAAATAGAAGTTCAATTTAAGAGCAAGCTCCCAAAAAAAGTTTCTTACGAAGCCTCAGCCCTCACACTCCGCCACCCGAACGCGACATATATAGTTATAACTGGGATATTAATTCATATAATAAAATATCCTTCGGCATATTGAGTAAACTGTATTGTCTTCCTGTTAGCCGCAGTTTTATGTAACTTACTTAAATAATACTTAAAAATCTCTGAAAAAGGCATCCCATTGCAGAAAAAAAGTATCGAACGAAGATACATAAATTGCGTTATGGTTTTAGGCAGTCGATAGAAACATTTAGAAAGAAACATATATTTAAATTTCACATTCATTAACCGTATGCCCGCCTCAGCAAATTTATTTCAAAACGCTCAAAATTTTGGCATTCGGGTCTTGAAAAATGAACGTTAAAAAAATGTGTTCACGGACCCATAATTTCATTTTTCTTCTCATTTCTGATTCTGGTTAAGAGGTTACCAATTTTTTACCTAACTTTTGGCTCGATGTAAAGATCATAATTTTTTTTTTTATATAATATAAAAAGTAGTCTGTGTCGTGTGGACAGACAAAGAGCAAACAAACATAACAAAGTTGTAAGTCTCATATTGTCCATTTTGGATACACAACTTTAAAAGCCATAAACACGATCATTGTGAAAAACTTTTGAACTTCATTGAAAAATATAAAAGTTACTAACTTGGCTTTTAAACAAAGGAGTAAGAGCGAAAAAAGCTGGAAGGAGATACCGTTACCGGATTGTGACGTCGCAAATTGGTAGTGTCTAGCCAGCCTATTTGCATGACCTATGATATGATTGCTGACTTGCGATATGATTGCTGACCCATGAGATTATTAAAACAGTTCAGATAGAAGGATTATTCCGTCATTATGATCTCACGAAAATAAATCCTAAAGATACCAAAGAGTGATGAGATGGTGATGAGACTACCTGCCGGATACACTCTTTATCTACAAAGCCATCGTAATTATAATCAATGGTTTTACAACGTATTTCTGTTTAAGTATAATAACTCAGAACTAATACCGGAAGTCAGAAAACGTCGAGGTCAACCGCTAAATTCTGAAGAATGACCCAGAACGTACATTAAGTAGATTAAATTAATGAATACCCAGCATTGTAATTCAAACAATTGGGCATTATTTATCTATTTAAGATTCGAGACTACCAAAAATTAATCTGTATTAAACTTTATGAAAATAATGTTGACTCTTTTTTTTATTCTGAGACCTTTTATTTATTATCTGTTATATTTATAAATGCACTACAGATATTTGTATGGAATCACCTCCTTACTGCAATAAGTCCAGACATTTGAGCCTGAATATGGGTGTCCTGCTGCTGGACAAGATAAGCGTGCTCCATCTAATTAGCGACATCAACTGGCTTCGCTATTTAAAAAAGTGACCCTATTTAATAGAACACAGTTATGGACTTCAATAAATACACGTAGGTACCTAATAGGTTACTTTACCATTACTTAACAAAATTAAAAGATAGGGTCCCTAGTTATGAAGAAAACTGCAAACAATCATCGAAATGCGAGGAAAAATGTAAATTATTTACGTTTAAACTCAGTAGTGGGAGGTGCGGGAACGGATGTTTCCCTCTTAACGTCGTGCAATGACACTGTGAGTTAGTGACGTCACAGCTCTGTAACGCCATTTTCCTCTAACTTATCCCCACTTCGTCCCCAATATTGAAGTTTGTAATATACCGTTGAACGTTTTTATCGCCACGATTTTATCGTCCGGAGTACAATAGGGAAGCAAAATGTATGCAGCTGTATAAAGACGCTATATCCGTCCACGATAACGTCATGCCGAGGACTTTGAAAAAGCATATTTTTCCACGACATAATAGGCAACCATTTTGCTTACCTAATGTACTGTGGACGGTAAAATCGTGACGATAAAAACGTTCAAAGATAAATAATAAATATAATAACGCCTAATTATTCCTTTGTTCTCAATGGATTTCAAAAAGCTTATTGTATGTGCTAGCCTATTGTATAGGTACTAGCTGCTGCTTGTCAATATAATTTAACTATAAGCAACAGCGTTTTGCATTTTGTTAATATAACTGTAAAAGCAGACTTTGTGTCACTTCACGGGGAATTTAGAAGCACGATTCCCGCGGGAAACCATTCGTAGCGTATAATATATTTGATTAAGTCGAGAATGGAGATCAAGCGTTCAGACAGACAAAAATAAATCTTTGAATTTCGATTCCATTTATTACTGATTTTCCAAGACGAAGATTAACCTATTAACGCGAAGGCTCTTCCTTGATTAATTCAAATACTCTATTAAAGAAATCACTTTTAATTTCACCGTACCGTCTCCGAGACTTGCCGCACGAACAATGAATGCTCGACCCGCATGTCGCTGTCTTTCTCCCCGCCTACTTTCTTTTTAGAGTTGCCAGTTGCCGATTGCTAACACATTTTTCAAATACCCTATGTACGAAACTCTAAAAAAGGTAATACGATTCATATAACCGTCTGCTCAGATGGTATAATCAAACAACGTTTATTTCTTTCATTTAATTTAGTGAGGATTTTCACAACCTATGTAACCGTCGATTACATATTCATTTAAGTATGTATAATCATTTAGACAGAATTCAGTTTCTGTATATACCTACAAGTAATATATAGATTTTTAGCCTACACACAACACAACTACTCGTGTATGACTCTTGACCTCATTATCATATGAGCATGTTGTTTCGAAGTTACAACTACTTTGGGACTAAAATATCAAAGATTTTCCTGTATGAATGCAAACACTTTGTAAATCTATTTGGAATAAATATATCTACCTGTGTATAAGATCTCTGACAACTTAAGCAAAATATTAATTCGCATTATATTGATATAGAGACAATGTTATAATAATAACGTAATACTACACCTACCTACATAATTATCTAAACTGTTATACACATATAACTGTAGAACAGAGTATCTATTAGTAACAGTTGAAATTGATTGGGAAAGATACTTTAAATCTTTTTGATGCAAAATGGAATGAAAGTTACGGAATTTAAAAGAATAGGATCCGAATACTCTTATTATGAATAGTGAAAGCAGTCACTTAGACTCACTTAGACTCAGCAGTAGAACCCGATAGAAAGGTTGCTAGAATAAATTCCTTGCAGTTGCTGCTAAATTACCTGTACTTATAAATTCTTTGTCCGATTTTTACGACTGTGCGGAAAGAATACAGACTTGAATAAAACATTGTGCGTTTTTTTTTTCTATCTCAGCCCAGCATGGAAGCAGTATAATGAAGCACTATAACTGTACAAAAAAATGCGAATGTATAAATACATGTTTATATATCAATAACATAACAAATACACAATGTGATTTATAATTAAACTAATTCCCACCAGTACAATAAACACTTTAATGACGTGAGAATAACTTTCTATTTAACATTTGTCATCTACGTTATGTATATACATATTTGCAGGTGTGTTAAAGATAAAACTAGGTCAAACTTTAATCGATTAGAATCGATTTGAAATCACATTGAAAAAAAAGAACTGAAAAATTATACATAATAAGAAAAGAAGTAGTTTGTCCTTTAAAAAAATCTAAATCACCTTACCTAATAGGGAGCACTTCATTATCAATAATTTCTCCACTCAATATCAGTATATTTTTTCCATCTCATTATTTATCGTTTTATTAATTTTCTGAGTAGTTGTATTTTCGTATTGAGTTATTTTCACATTTCGTATTGAGTAACTACTTACCTTTATACTGTATTAGGTCCTTGTGTATGTAATATTATGAGTATTTATGTGATTAAGTACTAAGTACGTGCACTTGAACCTATTTTTTTGTTAATAGCTCTTAACATAATAACATTGTATGACAATCAAAATAAAGCCTTTTTATTTCCTTGATAGAAATTGTAATTCTATTCAACATAATATTGCATATTTGTTTAAACTACGAGAAATGAATGCCTAAAAAATTCCTGAAAGGTACAAAAAATATGCCTGGTATATGTGTACTACAATTTTTAACCAACTTCAAAAAAAGGAGGTTCTCAATTCGTCTGTATGTTGTTTTTTTTTGTATGTTTATTACCTCATAACTCCGTTATTTATAAACCGATTTCGAAAATTCTTTTTACGTTTGGTAGGTAATACTTCAGAGGTAGTCCCATTTAAATTTCACCGATATTGGAGCTTGGACTTCGAGGATACACTAGATAACGCGAGCTGGTTATAACCTTTACTTATATTGATGATTCTCTTGTATAACGTTGCGCTCCGGAATTAGAATGAAGTTAATTACAGACCTGCCCTAGATATTTATTTATGTCAAGATCACTCAAAAGGGAGAAATAAAAAAAATTAAACCGCCTTCAAAAAAACACTGAAAAGTATAAAATAACTATCCTTTACTAATCAAAACTCAAGTACAATTAAAATAACTATAAATACGATACACATACCTATATAATTAAATTTGACTGTTATTGAAGTCGGTACCAAATCAATGCAACAACAGAAAGTATTAGTTTGGTGGGCTTGGCACCGACTTCAGTAACTGTCAAACTTAATTATATAGGTATGTGTATCGTATTTATAAAGTTATTTTAATTTTACTTGAGTTTTGATTAGTAAAGGATAGTTATTTTATAATTTTCAGTGTTTTTTTGAAGGCGGTTTAATTTTTTTTTTATAATTTTTTTTTTATTAAAATTAATCGTAACTTTTCAGACTATAATCAATTCTTTTCGACTAGGAGTATAAAGACATATTTTTTTTTGGTATTTTTATTGATCAAATCATTAATCAAACGTTCCATCCTTTACGATTTGTAACAATCGTTCGTTATCACAAGAACTTCCAAGCAGTATAATTCTTATTATTACTATGTTTAATAAATATTATTTATGTTTATTTAAAAGATTATTATTTTATTAGTTTTATTTTATGCAGCATCTTACTTGACTGCATGAATTTCCTTTGCCGTTCCTAAATATATTTGAAATATAAAAAGTTAATAAATATAAGATTTTTTGATAATTCTAATTTTAAATAACGTCGTATAAAATGTTAATTAAAATAAGCTTAGAGGATAACTAAACAAGATTTATAAGAATATAATTTAGTAAAGAAAATGGAAATAAGTACCTATTGAAAATTACATTTCAAAATCCTAATCCAACTTTTGAAAACTCTAAAATACATCTTTCTCCCAAGTTTTTAAATAATGTTAATTTATACTGGGTGGTTAATATTAAAACTAAATTAAATTTTAGTTTTTTGGTACACTTTTCACTACCGTCCGCTTCAGGCATTTTTGTAGGTGACAATACTCTCCTTCGCCTTGGTATTCTAAATAACGTCGATCGTTTTCGGTTAGACCTGAAAATATTAACAAGCGCCTCACTCCAATTTTGCGCGACAAGGTTCATAAATAGTAGCCTCAAAAGTTTGCCGAAAAGGAATAGATTCGAATGGAATTTTATCAGTCCTTTCGATCCATTGAGTGATTTTGAAGAGAAGAGTAGCAAAGCAAATTTTAGCCACGTAATTGAATTTGGAACGATACTGAAATACGTGTTGTTATGGTAGTATACCAAGTTTCAAACAAATTTGAAATTTTTTTTTATATTTTTTTTATCATCCCTTATTTCACCTTTTTAAGAATTATTTAAAAAAAATAAAACGAATTCAAAATAAAAACACTAAAAAGTACAAAAAAATTGTCCTCCGTTTATCTAAACTCAAGTACAAGAATAACTTCATAAATACAAATATACCTACAAGTTTGGGAAATCTTATGACTTTCTGTTGTTTTGAATTATTATGAAGTCGATTTAATTTTTTTCATAAAAAGTTAGTTATATTTTCCTATCGAGTGACCTTGGCTTGAATATATATGTAGAATAAGTCTAATTTCTTTCCAAGAATCGGATTATATATGAAAATCATCAAAATAAATGAACCGCTAGGAGTGTTTAGTGTATCTTCAAATTGCAAGATCCAATACCAATAAAATAGAAACATCTTTGAGGTATACTGAACCCAACGGAAAAATAATCATTGAAATATCTTCATAAACAAAGTTATGCCCGAAAATACATTAAAAACAACATATATGGTATATAGTACATACAGGCGAATTTAGTGCCTCCTCCTTTTTTTGAAGTTGGCTAAAAATGTTAAAACATGAAAGTAATCTAAATACGATTTTTCACGTCTGTAACGTCAGAGCTATCGTATTTCAATGCAGCAGTTTTTTGTTCTTTTCTCTTTATAGGAGATTATTTACCAAAAAATTCTTGTTAATATATGCTACGTTACCAAAGAATTTCTTCTATTTCGGCTCAGTATTGATTAATCATTTACAAGCATAAATTATATTGCCTCAATGCGGCTTTAAATTTTAAAATTTAGGGGAGACTGAATGTGGTTATTGCAGAAAGTCATTTGTCACATGAAAAATATTTTAATCGTTTAAAGAACCATACACTGTAGTCTGATGTGCACGAAGATGCGGGAAGCGTCAAGCATGTCCGGTCTGACTCATATGTTGTGACTTTGTCAGTGATGACTGGTGATTCGCGCGAGCTATTGCGTCTGGTAGCGATTGTATGATATGTTTTTTGTTAGAAATGTAAGTAGGTAGGTATTTCAACATAAACTATTTTTCGGTTCTTCCTTTCATGGTGTATACACACATTTACGTAATACTCTGCCATTTGTGAGATATTAAGGAATAGAAATAAGTTGAAAGCCGTATATGACTGTAAGAAACTGTAGAAAACTGGTAATGTTTGAAGAAACTTTATCTTTGTTTTTCTAACCTTAAAACTTTATTTTTTATTTTATGCGTTATCAACTCCTGAAAATAATGCGAAATAGAAAACAAAATAAAAAATTGTTAAAATTTTTATCAGCTTTAATCACTCAGTAATGGCTTTAATATATTATTATAGGCAAGTAAATCTGCGCAAGTCCTCTTTTGAAAATATAACATTATTGGTACAAGTACAACTACACTACTAAAAAACTACATAAACGTCAAACAGCAGTACAGGAGGTACTGTATTGAATGTTTAGTTCATTAGTTAATAAAATTTCTATTGCTTGGCGACTGTACTAAATTTAAATATTTAGTTAAATAGTTAATATTTGGCTACGTTACTAAATTAAAATATTAGCGAAAACAAAAGGATGGCGTGCATGACTTAGATCTTCGACGTTAAAATACGACTATAATTATTTCGGAATACTACACAGAAATGATGCCAAGGAGAGAAAAAAAAATAGTTATTTGTTTAGTGCATAAGCGCTATGGTAATGATCAGTTTTTTAAAACACTAAAGCAGTAGATTGGGAGATTAAACAAAACACTGAGATGACATCTAAAAACCTGTAAATCTACAGCTAAAACGTTGGTTGACCAGTGTTGGCAACAGTGACTAGCAAATACTGTAAGGGCTTATTAAGACTTGCGAAGCGGAACCAGTTAGTGACTGGTTCCTGGCTGTCAGCCGACTTTTATGACCTGCGCAGAAAGAAACAGCTGGCACATTTTTCTTTCTTTCCCAGACAAGTAAAGAGATATGTTATAACACTGTATTATTTTAGTATTACAGGTATTATAATTTTAAATTTTACTTGAACTGTGACGTCATCGTTTCTTCTTTTATAACTCTATCAGAGCAATAAATGTCAACACAGTGGATCGCGATGACAACAATGCACAGATTAGGACTAGAAAGCTATGGAAATACAATTGAAATATTATTTAGTCGAACAATCAAGATCGCTAAGGCTGAGCCGCCATTGTTACGGTGCCGAGCGCCGACATTATTGTCGTCAGCGAAAGTCTCACAGTTTTATACGAGAGGAAAGCGCAAACCCAAATCTTAGATGGTTATCTAGGCAAATGAGAGTGTTTTCTCCTTAAATTTTGCTTATTTCCGTCTCTATTGTTTTGATTACGGTTGCGTTTATATATTTCTATCGACATAACAATTTACATTGACGCTATGGCAGTCTCAATCCAATTTGAATTAGGTACAAAACTCAAAATTATGTATTTAAACTGTTATAAGCGTTTATCAAAATTATCAGAAAATATAATAGGGCATAAATGCAATACGAGCGTAAACGATAACATCAAAAAGTTCGGGGATATTGTTGAAGCATTTTTGAGATATAATGTAATTAAAAATATAAACAAAACAATCACTAAATCAATTTGTCGGAGCGCTCGAAAGGAATGAAACAAAAATATTTGTGATCGAGACAATGTTGAGTGTTTTGCATTTGACGTGTTTACATATCTCCCATCCCCTCAAAATAATATCACACAATGTATCTCTACTTGAACTTAAAAAAATCTTGTAACTTGCCATAAAAACATTTAGAAGTTTATCAATATCTGTAATCCGGGACAAGATCATTATTTTGATTCTCTTAATAAAGTATAATATCCTTTGAATTAAAGATATTCTACTTCATTAAATTCTACCTCGGCATAATTTTCAAGCTTACTTAAAAGTTTATTATTGTAACCGTAACCCTGTTTTTAATAAAAACCGACTAACTACAGATCGCAATGCGGAATTAGTATTCCATATAAATACTGTCAGTTGTTACCAACGACAAAATAGAGTTTATTGTAGAGCTTTTTGCTTTAAGTCCCCAAAACATTTAATCCACTTTCTGCTAGCCCTTTAAAGTAAAAATTTAACGTTTAAAATTAATTTCTGTGTTTGGGCCTCTACTTTACCAATTTTTTTCATTCGTGTTTAGTTTTTATGCCAAATACTCTCTGAGAAAAACAGAGAGGCTGATAGACACCAAAGTAAAGCAGAATAAAAATACGTTAACTGGTTTATTTTCTCAATTTTTGTACCGCAAACCCAACGGACTCTTCAACATGAAGTTATTGACAATACATAATTCAGAAATAGCATTAATCAAATGAAGTAGTTTTTAACCTAATTGTAATCCGTGTCAAAGTTTATTCTAGAAAGTATGGCTGTAAGCAGTCAGCAAGAAGTCCGCACGTTTCAAAAACATTTAAGTTTATACATATTTAAGGTTCTTAATGCGTATAATAATATACTCAAATATCATACTATAATCTTAAAAAAAATATTTTCAATTGTAAAGAATATTTGTGTATCATAATTTGTACTATTAGTAAAAAAAAATTACCAAGTAAATAAAAATCGATCTTAATATTTAACTACCTAGATCTACCTAATTATTATAGCCATTGTCTCATAAAAGTGTATGGCTATGATGTAAGGTAAATGAGGTAATAAGTAATTCAAACAAAATACGCTTTCACAATCTTCTTGTTTATAATTTTCAATTTACTTCTAAAATTTATTTTTCTCTTCAACATTTACACATAAATACATATATAATACATTAATAACATTCACTGTGCGAAGTAATACAATATATATAGTTTTATTTTACGTATGTATTACATAACACCTTTTTGATGCTTTGTTAATACCAAAAATTCATACTAACATCTGATTTGAGCCCTTTAACTGTCTAAAAAGTTAATGCATCACATTAAACTCAAAATTACTGACAAAAAACACATAAAAGAGAATGCGTGTTGTTATTTCAAATCTTAAATCAAGAATGAAATGGCCATTTCAATATTTCATAGTGAAAGTTTTGATTCAGGTTGGATTCAGTGTTTTATGTCATAAATTCCCTAGTAAAACGCGGTGTATTCCTGTTTTACACTAAAAAGTAATGCTCTACCATAGAGCAAAATCAAGTAGTTACAATAACTATCAATAAAATGTCAATAATGGAATGACAATAATTTCTAAAAATATTTAAAACAGAGCCCTGTTTTGAAGTTTTTGGTCTATGAATAAGTTAAGATCTTTTATTCGACATTATAGTTTATAGAAGGTTAGAGAAGACATAATATATTGTATAATGTACTTGTAAATACAGAGCTAGTAAAAAGAGAGAGCTTTGTTTTAATGGCAAAGCTATTAAACATAAAATTCTCCAATACAAAATTATATGTACAAATAAAGAAACAAACACATATTTTAAATAGAATCTTACAAAACTTTACAACTATACAAATTCATAATACCTATATAACTAATTTATAAGTCTGCTACGTAGCGTACTCAATCGATTTCAGGGGTGTTTCTTTGGATAATTTATTATTGAAGATGTCTAATTGTGTTATATACCTAGTCTTTTCGCCTATAAAACATTTTATTACAAAATTTCGCTTTTATGTATTGCTTTAATAACATTTTAATTAAATCAAGCATGTACAATTTTTCTTATAATTCAATGTAATTAAAATATTGTAAAATCCATAAATAAAAGCTGTTGTATCTCTATCAATACGAGGGCTGCTTTTAATGAAGCTTACTGGAGAATGTTGATAGCAAAGATACAAATAGTTCAATTAATTTCCCTCTCATAAAAAATGGCAACACTACTTAAATTATAAAATAATTACTAATTAGAACTTTAATTAAATTATGCAACTATTAACTAGATACGTCATGTTCTATATTATGTTCTGTACATACCTGTGATATGTATACGTATGTCTATAGCTTGTGGTGATGCAAAGAATCAAGTTATCAAACTTGATTCTATCAGGTATTCTACTCGTATACATATCGTAATGAACTCGAGGGCAGGAGGACAAGAAGCAACTCGAGTCTCCTCCAGTACTCAAGTGCCTATTCGAAGACCTAATATAATATTATGTATTTGCGATAAATTTGTTATATTGTTTTTTATTCTGTGAAGGCTTAAATATATTTGATTTTTTCCTTTTAAAGTTTATGTAATTGTGTATGTATTTCTTGAAAAATATAACATGTACAAGACGATGGGTTTTGTACATAAAACTGTGTCAGTACCGTGTTACTGCGGTATCAGTACAAATTTAGCACTTAGTTTGGAGTCTATTCGCTCTGAGATTAACGTTCAAAATACTGGAGTTATTCTAGTACTGACGTCAAGAACAGATTTGAATCACCTCGACTATTTCGACCTGATTATTTTATTAAAATATTCTCATCAATTAAAATAAGACTATTTGTTACAAGACTAATTCGTATTTAAACAATCATTTCCATGCATTCGTATTAATAAGGAGACAAAAGGTTATCTAATTTATTAATGGTATCGTCTTTACAACAGTTCAGTCGTCAATGTTTTTGTTAACTGTAAGGTATACATATTTATTTTTTGACATACACATAGTCTGCAAATGAAAATTGATTTAACAATGTCTTACTGCACAGGCAGATATACTTCATTGTTCGGTGTGTATGGTGTACATGTATAATTTACTGTTATATCCATGCTAATATAAATGATAAAGTAGTATGAACTGATATACCAATCTTTTTAAACTTACAATAATAATTATGTATGTACTGCTACTTCGCCTTTTTTACTACACGAATCAAAACCTAAATCTTGAATCTAACATCCTTTTAAAAGATCCCCATTTAGTAATAAATAAGCAGTAAACACATTCCACATAAATATGATTTCAAATAAATATAAATAATGACATAAAACATAGTGTATTACTAAAGTTATAAAATGTAATTATGTTGACGCGTATTTTGAAAATAACATGCATTATTAATTTGTCACTTGTCATGAAAAAGGAACCAAAAATCAATTTCGGCATTTATACGAATATATGATGTGTATAGCAACGCTATTCCAGTAAAACAACATGCAAAAAGACATTGTCATAAAATTATATTCAAATGAATATTCTATTTGAATAATTAATTAAATTAATTAGACATCTTCAACATTATTTTATTGAGATATGTAAGCATATATTCACACATGCACACTGTATTAATATAAAAGTAATACAGTTTCCGTTGCATGAACTTTAACAACCAGAATAATATAATATATGAATAATATTATGTACACTTTCAGTACTCGAATATTAATAGTTAGATTATTTGGCGATTAAGAACAATACCACTCCATTATCACATAATAATTTACACTTCTACCCTTCAACTAATCAGTCGCGGATCCTTACTGACGGATCCATTAAACTTTCCATTATTATATCTAAATAAATGATAATTAGATATAATACAAGAAAAATATTACACTAAAACCACATCGTAGGCATATAAATGAAATATACCTCATGGGGTCAATAATTTTTAACATTAATGTTATGGATTTACAATTCTTATTATCTAGATATGTAACTCTACCTTAAATATAGTTAAACGTCAGTTGCACAGCCATCCTGAAAGCCCTCTTCTGAGGTGGGTCTGGTGATGGTAAGAACTCGCTTGAGAGCCGAAACCGGTGGCAATACAGGCGGCGCTCGTTGCCACACGCGAATTGTACGGGCACCGCCCACTGGCAAACCATAATCAGATGGATATGGTACATCAGTCTGTGTTGTCGGCGGAGGTGTAGCCGTTGTCGATGACATTGCGTGCGAACGTGGAAACGTGCGACTCGTGTAACCCAGCTCCTCTTGCGAACCATCTACGCTACAATTTTCTATTATTGGTGTTCGATCGTTATAATAAGCGGGAATAGCTGAACTCACCGCTCGAGCAAGATTACTTGCTTGATTCATTTTCATTTGGTCCCAGAGACCAGATGGATACAGTGAGTCAGAAGCTTCACGTGCGTACTCACCGCTACCTGGTCTAGCAGCACTATCAGGCCTCGTATCGTTAATAAGATCGGGATCGATACTAGCCGATACAGTTGGAGATACCACCACGGGTCCGCCGGCAGTCACAAGACTTCCCCTTCCCTCGTAATGATTTGTTGTGTAAGGAATATCGTTTACTCTCGGTGGCTTTAATACTGGATTACATTTAGGTTCATTGTAATTTGTGTTAGCTTGATTGTTGGCTAGTACTGCAACATGAGGGCGTTCATTTGCAGCCGGATGCACTTCATTTCCTGATACGACTCTATCAATTGGATTTGGAGTTTTACTTTCACATGCTGGCGCAGTACGAAATCTAACAAAAGTTATGAGCAATGTTAAGGAAACGACAACGATAACTAAAAATAATGCAGCACCAAGACTTGCTATCTGTGCACTACCCAATGACGCCATTCCTGCTGTCATTTGAGTAATATGTAGGGTGAAATTAGCTTCAGCATTACCACCTCTGTTTTCTGCTACGCAATAAAATTCTATTGCGTCGGACTCTTGTGTGTTGGTAATAATTAGAGAAGATTTCTTCTTAGAATCGCCTTCTTCAAATATGTATATCTTTTGATGAGAATTAAAGATACTACCATTTAAAAGCAAACGCCCGTTCCAATACCAATTTATGTTAGGGCTAGGTACGGCTTCCGTTTTACATACTATAGTTGCGTTTTCGCCAACTGCTGCTTCAACGTGACGGCTTACTGGTAAAATGTCAGGTTTACATGCAAATTCTTCGATTGGTAATTCTGAAAATAGTCGATTACCCAGCCTCATTGGAGCAAAACAATTCGGTGTTGAGAGTAATTTACGTTTTGCAAGCCATAATTTAAGTTCACGAAGCCGGCAATCACAAGTCCAGGGATTATCTGATAAATCTATAGCTCTCAATTTCTCTACTTTTTCTAAAGAACTCAAGGGTAAATCGCGGAGCTTATTATGGTTTAATTTTAATGATTCTAATGATTTTAGGTTCCTAAATGCATCAGAAGCTATTTCTCTTATGTCACATTTTGACAAATCAAGCTTGACTACATTTTCCAGATTACTTAAAGAATCTGAATGTACTTTCAATACTGGATTTTGTGCCAACGTAAGATCTCTAAGGAAAGGAGCATCCTTAAAACTATTAGAAGGTATTTGTGTGAGTAAATTATGAGAAAGATCTAATTCGACTAAATTAGTTAGGCCTTTGAAAGCGCGATCATGTATTTGTCCAATATGACAATTGCGTAAATAAACTCTCTGCAGATTAACAAGCCCCGTCCTGGCGAAAGCTTCTTGAGGGAGTATTTGAAGATTGTTCCCTGAGAGATCAAGTACTTGTGTAGCAGGATCAACCGGCTCCGGGACAGTGATTAAAACACGATCTACACATTCCACAGTTTGTTTGCCTCCTTTCCATTTACATACACACACTGCAGGACAAGATCCGGGAGGAGCGATTCCTGCCAAAATCGTCTCCCACACCATTACGCTCACTGTCACTATAAACCACCTCATTTTCATTACAATTCAATGTAGATATGTTTAAAAACAACTTTCACTATAACATTTAGTCTAATTAACGTCCCACATGAATTCGTTCATGTAAACACAAAAGTTGCTGAATTCGATATTTAATTTTATTTATTACTATGTCGTTTTTATATGTGTATATCGTATCACATCACTACTCGAGAAAGTTGGCAAGCGACACATGACGGCACAGTTCCCACTCACGACGGCTGTAAATCAACTGAGAGGGAGGGATCGGAGTAAAAGAATCAAACGCATGCGCGTCGGCGGCTCCCCTCGCCCCGCTCTGCGGCTTCTCTACCGACGAGTTGAGTAGTCCTACTCGACATGAACTGTTCAAAGAATTCAAAAAGTGTAATTTTTCTACCTGGCTCTGACCGTGGGCCAACATGCGGTGCGCTAGCCCGTCACGTTCATTCATAAATACCTGAACCGGTCGGCTACGGAGGGACGACCCTTTCATTGCTCGTCTCAAATGCAACAATACAGTGCCCGTTCATCGGTGTGGCAACGCAAACCACTTCGACTGTTAAACACATATTTTTGTCACGATCACGTTGGAATAGTGTCAGGTAGAAGACTAATTTATTAACAGCGACCAAAAAGGAAGGCAGGTACCCATATGGTAACAATAAAACAGGATGCGTCGTGCAAAGCTACGGTGTTTTCATTCATAGTTCTTTGAATAATTTTAACCGTAATTGAAATTACAATTGGCATTTTGTTATAAGACGACTTTCATTCATAATCACATGGAACATGGTATGAAAATGTAGAGCAAGAAACATCTATTGTACACAATACGTATAAGCACATATTGCGTTGTCGTAATTTATCGTTTAATCTATACGGATTACGAAAAGGATATATTTTTTTAGCAATTCAATTTATTATTACACACTTAATCACCAATACCTTCTCGGTAAAATAATTATTTTACGTACTCAATAAAACATTATTTGTACCGTTGTCGTCTTTCTCAGTGATCGGTTTGTTTTTTAGGATTCCGTAAATTAAAAAGAAAAAAGGAATCGTAATAAGATCACTCAACATCCTCCATCCGCCTATATATCTGTAACAGTACATTATATCAAAAACTTGAAATATTGATACATCTTGTTAACCGAGATATGTTTAAATTTACCATTTTATGTGGTAAATATCGTACGGAATTTTCTGTGCTAGATTCGTACTTTTTTGAAACTTCTTCTTTACAAATATAAGGACATTTTATCTCGATTCGATATCAATAAAGATATCTTTATCACTTTTATACATTTTTAATTATGTTAAAACAAAAAAAATGTCACCTTATGAGACAATTATTTATTATTATTTATTTTTTTATTTATTTTTTATTTATTTATAATCAAGGAAGACCAACAGCCAAAAACAAAGAATATGAAACAAAATTAGCAATGTAACAATTTATTATGTACAAGCAACAATGTGGCATGCCGCATGCGTACGGCACGCTCCGGCATGTGTTGTTTCACCGTTCGTCAGCTGTACCGACACCTGGTGATGCTTCTTAGCGCGTAAAACACCGGTTGGCGTCCATGTCACATTTAAGGCTTCTATTCAAAACTTTAACATAAAATTAGAGCAACACGTGACTATGACAGGCGTAAATAAGTAGGGGTCGAGTGGGCAGGCCACCCCCCTCGGTTACTCTATGGCCCTACCCAGACGCCGCTATGAATGCGACAAAGTCGAGACAATGCTCGATTTTTACCGAGCTTCAGTAGCGTAGAACAGCTTTAAACAGTGACTTAGATTATATGGACACGTAATCGCAAATTAAAACTTTGTCACAGCACCTATACATTAACACAGCACAGACCACAGAGTCGATATGTAGGTGTGGAGAGCGTGAAAGGGAGAATGCCATACGGTGTAGCGAGAAGTAACTGAGAAAAATATACTATGAGATGGCTGGACGTTTTTATTTTACGATAAATACTACCTGTTTCCCGCAACTTTGGTCGCGTAGTCTTTTAATTATTGAATTAAATAATTTATAAACCTTGACTGGCGTACGCAGTACCCGTCACCAAAGTTTTGTCACTATTGGATGAATGGTTAGGAACGCATAAAGGACAAACGTCATTTCGCCGTAAAATACGAAATAAATAAATTATTTATTTATTTGACATTAAGCATTATATACACTGCAAATTATAAACCGGTTTTATTCAAACATTTAATGAAATGTTTTTAAATGTTTAAGTTTATTTATATGTTTACAAATAAGACGTCTTCTGTCACTTGTGCAATTAGTATTAAATGTGTTTTTTCTTAGGACAAAAATCAAACACATCAAAGCCTTAGAGATCGGACACATTGTAATGGAGGTCTAAAAAAATTGAGGCCATTACATTTTTTTTAGGTAAGTAGTACTTTTGTGTAAGGTTCGAATTAACGGTCACTATACTACCACCTACTGTTTTTATATTATATTAATTTGGCTATTCATTTTTATAGAAATATGTTTTGTTTTAAAACGTTTCAACACATTAAACCAACAATGTATACCTACACAAAATTCTATTACTCTGTTAGTACTTACATACCTATCTTCACGCTGTATCTCTAATGGGGTAGATTATGAAATAACTGAATATAAATTCAAATGACTTTTAATGAGAAACATTTCTAAAAGATATAGACCGATGCAACTCGGTCGAAACGTCAAGCCAAGAATAAAAAGGTAATCGCGTTATCTTCCCGTTTTAGATATACTTTATATCTAAATCCGCCAAAATGACCATCCACAATGCGGCTTTGAAGTCAATTTTATTAAATTTGTATGGCGATGAAGCCAGGATATGCTCGAAATTTTGTCATAGAAAGTAGTAGTAGTAGAAAGTACCAGTAGAAATATGATCTCTTTGAATGTGTGGTGTCCCACTCGCGGACAAAACAAATAATGAAGAAGAATTCATTTAACATTAAACGTGAATAGTAGACCAAGACTAACTTATGAAGATCAAATAGCCAGAGTGTTAGCGGACGGAAATGTTAAAAGCACTCGCATACCTAGGCGAAAATGTGTAAGGAGAATGACGAGATTGGAGGAAGCGAAAGAAGTATGTAAGGGTAAGGACTTGGCGCTTGGCGCTCCGTCCTCTCCGACTACCCCGTTAGGAATTCAGCGTGAAGATATGTATGTATAGTACCGTACTCCGTATGTGAATAGTACGTAATACGTATACTAAGTAGATACCTATTCTCCATTGTGAATTATATTAACCAATGTTTAACTTCTACCAACTGGAAAAATATCATCAGATGTCTGCAGTTATCTTACCCATAGAATTGAACAACAAAGAAGAAATGTTCTCTAAACACATATCATCAACATATGGCTGATCTCAAAGTTATTTGAAAGTTCCTGTAATAACGAAACGAGCATAAGCAAATGTAAACAAACGAATTTATTTATGAATATTTTGATAATAGCATATAGCTCTTTAGTATTAAATACTACAATTGTTGTGTTCTCACTACTCGTAAGTATAATTGTATTAACAATTTTAACGTTTTTCAAGCATTTATTATGACATCAACGTCAGACGTTAGCTGACGTCAGTGTATGTATTCGTTATTTTACAAAATTAAAATAAATTGCACAATTGTTTTTTTGCTATATATTATATGAATAAATATTTTAATAGACATATTTTTAAGCAAAGCTTTTAATTAAAATTTGTGAATATGAATTAGAAACATTCTAAATGGCGAACTAGGTAACGCATAACACAAATTTTGTTCCATTTATTTTCAGTCCAACACGACAGACGATCAATCTGCCCAGGCTCATCCAACCGAGAAAAGAACTTGGGTTTCGGGAGCGCCACGGGGTTTTGATCACTATGTCACGAAGGTCACAGTATAGAAACGACAGCGTAATATATTATGTTTTCAGCACGCCAGCATAATTTCATAACAAATCTCTTAAATGTTTAAACGCGAAGTAAGCTTAAACATATTTGATACGGTTCACATTTAAGTACTTCATATATAGTTTAATTTCTTTATTATAAGCACCTAAACTCTTTTATTTATCACGAAGGAAAATAGTAGCATAAAAATATAAGCATTCATAATAAAATTACGTCGCTCGGTGGCTACCAACACCCGTAAATTTTGGCTCCTTAATAATGTCTGGATTTACCTAGGCTACCTTAATTTACATACACACATTTTTGCAGAGATAACTAAACAAATAAATCTAACATCCACCTTCTATCAAAAAATTTTATTTATTTACTTATGAGTTAGTTTTTAATAATACCCACATTTATACTTATCTTCGCACTATATCCTTAACGGGGTAGTCAGAGAAGAAGGCGCGCCTAGCATCGCGGTCTTTCGTATTTCCTTCGCCTCCTCAATTCTCATAATTCACCTCGCACATTTTCGCCAAAGTATGCGAGTGATTTTGACATTTCTGTCAGCTAACACTCTAGCTATTTGGTCTTCGTATATAACATTGTCTTGCAACCCTGTCATATAAACTTTTAAGCTTTAGCGTTGCATTATAACCCTGTGTATCTCGTCATTGCTTACTTTGTCCACAAGGGTGACACCACACATATTTCTAAGTGATCGTATTTCTAGTGCATTTGTATTGCTGACTTTCACCCGATTTCGGTCATATCCAGGCTGAGACCTGGCTATGACTAATAAAGTTAGAACCATCACTGCATTGTAGATGGCCATTTTGGCTGAGTTAGATATATTCACACTGTGTACTAAAGCGGCCAAAGAACCGTTTACTTTATCGCCAGCTGCTACCCGTCTCTCTACATTCAACTCACATCTTTCATCCCTAGAAAATGCACTCCACATATATACAATTTCATTTACTTGTTCCAAACATTTTCCATTTTTCACACATATTTCACACTTCGTCTATACAGATTTTCTTTCTAACACCAGAACCTTAGTTTTGTTTACATTCATTCCTTTCACTTCACATTCATTTTTCATGCACGTAACTATCGTTTACAACTCAGTTTCTGATGATGCTATAAGCACAGCATCGTTAGCGTACAATAGACAGTTTACCACTGTACCATCATATATCATACCATTCATACTACCTTTCAATGTCTGGAGGCAACTGTCCAAATACAGCACGAATAGCCAGGCGGACATCACGCAGCCCTATCCAACGCTTGGACAGACTTCGTACCAGGGTAACATGTCACCATATATCCTTACACAGGCTCTGTGGCCACGATACAATGACAGTACATCCCGCAGCAAGAGCCCCCTCCTCACGTCACATTCAGGTAGAAGACTCCATATTTTACTCGCACTACTCCATCAAATTATTTTTCTAGATCCACGAAAGCGCAGAAAACTTTCTGACCTATGCCCAGAAATCTCACACAATAATGCGGAGCGAGAAAATCTGATCCATACAACCCCTGACAACACCTTCCATTCCTAAAATTACCTTACGTCTCCTACAAATGTCATTCAGAAATGACTTTCATACGTGCGGTCAATGCCTTGGTATACTTTACTTGTTAAGCTGACCAAGCTGATGGCTAATCTCATCGATAGATATATGTATAACAAAACTGGTTTCCACACTGAACTGCTTAAAAAATCATTCGAATTCATTTATTCACATTTATTTCTTTTTCTCGAGCCTCTTAATGATCATTGTCGGTAATAATTAACAGTTAAACGACCGTCCCAATTATAATGGTGATTAGCTAGTTCCGGCGGCCAGCGTCCGAGACACGACTCGTTTGCCAAACTCCAATTTAGCCAATTCTAAACTCTTGAAGGACTAAATAATTAAAACATACCATACATATGTAGGTAAATGAAAAATGCTGAATGTAAAGCTTGTACCATGATTCATTATAATGTATCCACTTCTTTGCGGAAAATATTATTCCATGTAACCACCAACTCCACATGTTTTTTTTTTGCCTACTTGAAATATGTAATTACATACTCGTACATATAAATAATAATTTTAAACCTTAAAAGCTACAAGTTATAGCAAACCGATGTATTATATCTGAATGTACTGATATTAGTTCAATTATATTCAAACCAATTCAAATTGCCCTAAATACTTGAAGTTACTATTTTTAATAGATGTGTATAATCTTTAATAAGATTTTGTAAGCTTGTTTATATGTGGAGGTTAATCTCCGGAACCACTGCACCTATTTGAACAATTTTTTAACTATTTGAAAGGTACATTATTTCAGAGAGACAAAGGCTACATATTATGTATTCAACCCGGGCGAAGTCGGAACGGGCCGCTAGTTAATAATAAAACTGTAGTTTTATGTGCATTAAAAAAATAACATTGTTTTTGTACTTTTTTCGCGCGCATAGGAGACGAACTAAATAGATGTTGAGCTGTTCTCCTATACGCCGCTTCCACTAGTAATTAATAATTTAAAATAGTACAGCATAATATTATAGTAACATATAACACCCCCACATTCCGCTTAAAGTCGCTACACAGTTCCTGTGGATTTAATGTAAAATACCTACACGCAGCACAATACCCAGGAGCCCATGACGGCTATTACATAAGAGTCCTCCGCAAAATTTTAATGTAGGTATTTTAAGGTAACATGCGTTTAATGACGAACTATGCGATAATGAAACAAAAATATGCTTTCTATTAACGAATAAATATAAAATATACAGTAAATACAGTGGATATTATTTTCATACATTATTATATGATATATTATTTTCATACTTAATAACCTCCGCTAAGAAAACTCAAAATCTTCTATAATTTTTACTTAGCCGCTGTAGGAAAGTAAACTATGTGCACAAAAAATTATATAGATAATGAATCCTGTGAAATGCTATGTGCAAATTATTTGTAAGTTAAAATTCCGTGTCGAACCAAATTATAAAGGTATATACGTGAACTAAATCACGGCCACAGCCAGTCTCATAAAATTTTGTTGCGAGGACAATATTGTCAAAACTACTCATACCACAGATTAATTAGTTGGTAGCGTAAACTCATACGGTAAAAGAGCGATAAGCCAAAATTTTAATTACTTTAATTGACACTGCAAAAAACTTTAGTCTGCAGAGATGTGTTACTCGAAACGTATAGTGTAGCATTGTAAGTAGAATATATGCATATACTTACGCCCTTGTACATCTCATGGGTTTAATCTATCCCAATTTCAGTAAATACCTGCGTATCGAAATTCATTTTATTGTTTTTGAACGACATCAAGCGAGAGAATATTGCCTGGTAGGCGAGTCCTGCACCATTAAGGTTCAATAACTGCCGTTCGGCGCACATCGCTTTAAATTTCGACATTGGAGTGGTGCTGGGGATAATCTGAATAAGAAGGCAATTTCAGAACACCTTATTTTAGATCTGAGGGCAGTTGGCACGATAAGGTTGGTAATAGCGGCACTTGGTAAATGAAAAAGCGCGGAATTCACTTCGACCTCGCCTACTCGAGGCATTACATTGCCCATTTACATTTTCAGTAAGAATTAAAAAATGTGTTCAGTAATGTTATTCTTAGTAATTACAAGGAATATATATTAGCACGAGTCTCAGTGATTTGTAGCTATTGTCATAAACAAGTTTGCTAAAAAGTAAAAAATAAGAATCTAATTACAGTGTTACTTTAGAATAAAATGACCAACACCAGCTCTGTTATGGAAAACTTTTTTGCAAGATTATTCTTTCTCTGACATTTGAGATCCACAAATGTAATGAAAAATGGAGCACCATAGTGTATAAGCACACAATTGTATTATATATGTGTAATCTATTATTATCATTTCACAAACAATACCCATTTTCACAGGCAACGTAAGTTGCACGTGGGCGTCGTCAGTTATTTACGGGTACTATCTAATATGATGAATGTGAAAGTCTCTCTATCTGTGTGTGTATTTTTACGGCGGGGTTATTACCTAAAAATTTGCAGACAGCGACAGCCACGCGATCACTACGCGACCGGTGACTAATTGTAATAAAAAATTGGTATCATGTATGACGATTGCGTATCTATTATTCTATGACCATAAAATGCACTTTACGCGGTTGTTTTAGCGCCACTATACAAATTGCATTATACAAATTCTCGTTTTGACAGCAGATATCGCGTGATGTTGGCTGTCGCATGCTGTCTGCAACTTACATAATAAGCGTGCCGGTTAAACCGGCGATTTTGATGAACTTTTGGTATGGAGATAAATTTAAAACTGGGAATGAACATAGGGTATTTTTTTAAATTCCAGGCGGAAGAAGTCGTGGGCAATACTAGTGTTAAATATAAAAATAAAAATATCTCGAATTCACAACTACGAGTATCAATGTATTGTGTCATTTGCAATGTAATTCGATTAGAATAGAAATTCTACCAAGTTTAAGCTTTTTTCCACAATAACCGTCCCACGTTTATGTGACTAAAAATGACAAGATATACCAAGTATTATACACTTACACGTGTCTGTTGTTTATATTATTCAGATAGGAAGAAAATGGAAGCTCTACGTCAAACTTTGCTGTTACCAATTGGCTACAACTTACAAGACAGTATATACCAACGGTCAGACACTAATTATAGACTTTAATTACATAAAGACGATTTACACTTGCTTGCCTTTTACACTAATATTACTCAATTGAAATCAATGATTTTTACTACAAATTAAACCTGATATCAATGAATGCCTAAATATTTTTGGTTTTTAGTCACCGCCGGGCGTTTGTTCGTTAGTCAGAGTCAGGAACTACGTTTGCGGTTATTTTGCGACTACGAAGCATATTACTAGTCTATTAAATTACTTAAACCATTATTTTCGTCTGGCTTTTGGTACGCACTTTTGAAAATAATATAAATATGCTGCCAATTACAGAGTTACAATCATAAATGAGAGGACCTTAATTTCACGCATTTTTAAAATACAAGGGCAGTCTGGTCATGTCTCTACTCCATTAAAATGATCAAGGAAATTTATTTTTGTGTTCTATAAACTCGGAAATTAAAAAAAAACAGAATGGTTCAAGCTTGTAAAGGATACATTTTTAATTTTCATTTTTTACAAATGTAATATGCTGTATAGTTACAAAATAACCGCGATCGTCCTTTTTAACTCTCAATTCCTTATCCGACTAATATTAAAATATGTATTTTCATACCTTCCTTCAGCCTAAAATATGTTACGAAAGTTTATTACCAGCTCTTGGACTCTCTGTATCTCTAAAACTACTGAATGGGTTTAGACGGAGTCGTCATGACTTGTACTTCTCAAGAAAGATTGTGAATTACAAATTATCAATAATAACTTTATAATTTTTTACAGTTATTATACATCGACAGTTATTGTCGGTGCCAAGTCAATAAATAATAAACTAAAATTCTACTAGTTTGGTAGACTTAGCACCAACTTCAATAACTATCTATAATGACATAGATACTTTTATATTATTTGTGAAGCTATTTTTGTACTTGTGTTTTGATTAAGAAAGGATTTTTTTTTAATTTCATGACACGGGATATCAAATGAGAGAATTCTAAATCACGAAGTCAAAAATTTATAACGTTGTACACTAAGTTATCTTTTCAACATTTTGTCGTAAATTCACATCAAAATGACTGTCTCTAGTCTGTTCCGTCCGTTTCATGCTCTGTCTACCTCGTTACGGGCACAGCGTGAAACTTATGTGTGTGTAATAATACTAGCTTTAAGATTACAGATAGCGATACAGAATTTAATAAAAAATGAATTACATCGACGTCCCTAAATGTATTTAAAACCTAGAAGCAATGTAAATATATTATGCTGTACATGATTATTTCATAATAAACCCAAAGAGCTTCGCGATGTACCCGGGCAGAACACGGTTGTTTGCTGCGCGCCGTGAACAAAAGCCGATGAGGCCTAAACGCGGCATCCCTGGGACAAAATCAACATCCTCCACCAAACACGTCACGTATTTATAATCCCGCATTTGCTTCCTGCTTTTTGTTGCTTATTCGCTTGAATTTTAATAAAAGGTATTTAGAATTCGCAATGGCTTCTTTTGTTGAACCTTAACAAAATTGAATGACTAAAATTACCTTTCGTTTCGCAGAGTTTAACCTTACGAGCCGTCACGATTTACTTGTTATTTTTTAGAGACAAAGTTAATTATCCAAATAGTTTTATAGACAAAGTTAATTATCTAAATAATTAACTTTATATCTAAATAATTAATTTTAAGTTAATTATCTAAATAATTAACTTTGTCTCTATAAAACTTCTTCAATTATCGTTCATCGCAATATGTATACACGTTGTTATATTAAATTCATATGAATACATCATAGTAAGGAATTCTAGTTCTTTAAACTTTGGACTAAAATTGTAAAATACATGTAAGTATATCTTCACACTGTATCTTTAACGGGGTAGTGCCACATTTCACGATCCTTACATACCTCTTTCGCCTCCTCAAATCTTGTTATGCGCCTAGGTATACGAATGCTTTTTACATTTCCTTTAGCTAACACTGGCTATTAAATAAAATAAGTACTGTAAATATCTAAATTATTTACAAAACATGATATTTCTTTATCCGTAGAAATGCAGACTGTGTCTGCAACAGAAAGCAAAATGTGCAATAAGCCAACTGTAACCCTAAATACATATATGTAGAGATTGCCAGAAGTGGTTCGTGATTCTTAGCCTTGTATACTCTTTCTTCACTTCAAATGACAAACTGGTGAGTCGTACCTGCACAATTAGTATACCATATTGTCAGTTTTTACTGTCGAGCCAGAGAATATATAATATAAAAAGGGTTACTGTATGTATATAGGTACCTATAGATTATTTATACTTATTAATTACTAGTTAGCGTCCGTGACTTCGTTCCCGTATAGTCTTTCATTTACTAAATTAAATAACTTGGAAACCTTCGCGGGCGTACGCAGAACAACTCAGCAAAGTTTCATCACAATCGGATGAATGGTTTTAGAACGCATAGAAATAAACATACAAAGAAACATTCATTTTTATTTATATAGAAGATTGACTAACGTACGAGTACATAATAACTAACATACAGTACCGTAACTATCCTTTTATACGCCCAGTGCGAGTTGTATTAACCCTTAACTTGGCAAGTAAAAAAAAAATTTTTATTAAAAAAAATCAAACCGCCATCAAAAAAACACTTAAAAGCATAAAATAACTATCCTTTATTAATCAAAACTCAAGTACAATTAAAATAACTTTATAAATACGAAACACATACCTATATAATTAAATTTGACAGTTAGTAAAGGATAGTTATTTTATGCTTTTAAGTGTTTTTTTGAATGCGGTTTAATTTTTTTTAATAAAAAATTTTTATTTCTCCTTTTTGAGTGGTCTTGACCTAAATAGATATCTAGGGCAGGTCTGCAATTAACTTCATTCTAATTCCGGAGCGCAACGATATACAAGAGAATCGTCAATATAAATAAAGGTTATAACCAGGTCGTGTTATCATATCATATCTTCGAAGTCCAAGCTCCAATATCGGTGAAATTTAAATGGGACCACCTCTAAAGTATTACTTACGAAACGAAAAAAGAATTTTCGAAATCAGTTCATAAATGACGGAGTTATGAGGTAACAAACATACAAACAAAAAAACAACATACAGGCGAATTGAGTACCTCCTTTTTTTGAAGTCGGTTAAAAAGAATTTAAATCTTTTATGTATTTCCTTAAAGATAAAGGGAAAAATAATAAAAAAAATCACAAATTTTTAATTTAGGAAATATGCTATGTATTTCGTTACTGTTAAGTTCGTTATGGAGTAGATACTGTAGAAATTTATGTATCTGAGAGGATATAATGCCCGAAAAAGGAATTAAAAAGTATATATTTTTTTTTGTATTTATTTTAAAAAGATTAAGGAAAGAAGTTTAAGATTAAAAAACGACCTATTATACAAATGAAAACAAAATATTCAAATTCTGAAAAATAATTATATTTGGCAAAGAAATGAGTCGAAACAAGTTCTATTCGGTAGTAGATACAATAATGAGGAGCAATAATTTGGTACATGCTGCTGTTATATGATCTTTATACCTTTGGTGCATAATCTCCATCTGCTTTAGGAACCCAAAACTGGAGAACGCCATCTGGTCAAATCTCACATTTGATGAATGTCTAATAGCAATTGGTGCTTTTATTATTTTAGTGGAGTTTAATCCACATTAGCACTACTCCTGTTGTCCTTTAAAAGACTTTAGGGACTATGCTGTCGTGGCACTTCTTTAGATTCACCATTTTGCCTACACTGTCTCTACGTGATAAAATCCAGCTATATATTAAATTAGGTGGAAATACCAAGCGCGGTTACCCTTTTGTTATCATTTTATTTGTCTATTCATTGAAAATTCACTAGTTTTTAACGAATTAGCTGTGGTCGTGAGATTAGCAGTTTAGGAGTATAACCCTAGGCTAAAATTCTAAAAGCATGTGAGAATTTGAAGACGTAACAATTGTAGTCAAATTACTATAAAGTCTTAATTCTTCTAAATCGCGTGATGCTTGAACTTTCAAAATTGAAGGTGTATAGTAAAAGGTCAATGGAGGAAAAGATAAAAGTGAAAATAGAAAGTCTGTTGGGCAGATGGCAATAAATGTTCCTAGACATTTAAGGGGATGGTACCAGTAGAGATATTTTTAGTTGCTCCTCGCACAGATATTCTTTGATCATTTCATAGTATATTAAGATTTTCGGCAAAGAACAGATAGATAAAAAAGAACGCAATTGTATGTATAAATATTTTTATAATTTGATATACTTACTATAGATAATTTTTTTCATGACGCACTGCATCGAATCTAAATATAAAAATACCTTCAGGTGTTATCCCTAACGAGAAAGACCGATCAGTGGATTTACACTAACTAGTATTTTTAGGTTAATTCTTTTTGATTTTACTTTATATTTTGCTACTGCAAATGCGTGATGCGATGTACATATTTGTAAGATTATTCTATGTTACCAAATAAAGACAATACTACGAATACATTTTTATTGTTCCCGTAATAAATAATAATTTAATTATTACAACATATTTTTTAAACATCTGTTTGAAATATTTCACAATATTTACATAAAGAAGCGTCATAAAAGTATTATGAATGACCGCGAATGAATAGACCTACTGTCTCAAACGGAAATGTTTTTATCGTATCGTGTGATGTGTTACGAACAAGTTTCAACATGTATTCTATACATCCTTGATTGATCAACAGTTCGAGGTAAATAAAGATCCGACAAGCGTTGTCAAAACCATTATGATGACTGCATTAAATTGTTTTTTGTTGATACTTGATACTGACATATATACTTACTGCAAGATGAAACAATTATTTAAGTATAATTAAAAATGATGATAATATGAACAATTTTAACTTAACCTAAAGTAATTTGATATCCATAAAAAACATGGACAAACCAAATCTGTTATGTACTCGCACCAGATTTATACGTAGAGCTTTCATTAGAACCTCTCCTACATGATGGCACTAAAAGCAATTACCATTTTTACTTTTTCTATAAGCTTACAAAAGAACCTCCAAAGCAAAAATTCGACTTTTAGGGTTCATGTCTACATTTCTGCCACTACTTACTACGTATAATATGAAGGCTGTTAAACGTTAAGTAATACCTAAGGTCCTTAGTCAAACGCTTTGAATTAATGTGAAAAATGCGGTGACTGATGCTAGGTGACAATAAGTGAACCATAATGAAACGTTCATTTCATTTTCATTACGTTTACGAATAACGGAACGTTTACGTTCCGTTATTCCAATTTTAAAATGATTTTACAAAAATTCAATTTACGAAATAAGACTGCTAGGCTCTTTAGATCTTTACAAACCTTTAGTACCAAATACCACTGACTAAATATGTATATACACTTATGTATGTATGTATGTATGCATGTATGTACTCGTACCTACTGTTAACTTTGTATCTGTCTTTGAACGCATATTGTTCACATTTTAAACACGTTGTATTTATACATTACTATGAGTCAGTGATATCACCACAAAAGCTCGTTTGCATAACGATAAACCACGTCGCAAAGGAACAAGGTGGATTCGACAGGTTATTACACGTTCATTGTTCGTATGTGTGTGTGTGTATGTCAAACTTATAACATGACGCATACATTCACAGAAAAGAGATGTGTCACACAAACATGCGGCATAGATAGAAATACTCAAATACATGATATGAAATTCATTTCAGATTAAAATGTAGAGGATTTCACGACATATAAATATTATCATTGTAACTGCACGCCTTTTAGAAACGTCACAAATAATTTCATGCAATTTCTCATTCG
The DNA here is from genome assembly GCA_907165235.1 of Zeuzera pyrina. Classification (NCBI taxonomy): domain Eukaryota; kingdom Metazoa; phylum Arthropoda; class Insecta; order Lepidoptera; family Cossidae; genus Zeuzera; species Zeuzera pyrina. Next base: position 15,283,349 of record OU015625.1, on the reverse strand, counting down.
GGGTGGACAGTATTGAGTTCTAAAACTACACCTTGACGCCATTCTAGCAATAAGTATACGGGCTGGCAGAAGATGAAGCGGTACCCAAGAATATTTAAATCTCGTTAAATACTATCGAATACCAGATAAAATAGTAGTACCTACCAGGTAGTAACAGCTAATATATAGCTAGTAGCACCTTACGCTTGGCCGTCTTCCGATCTGCATTATTTCCATATTTTTATTTCTAATTTCATTTCATTTTGAAATGTATTTGTTATAGTAACATAAAACGAATATTGCGTAGTATTTAAACATATAATTACTTTATGTATAGTATGTTTCAACTTTCAGCGAAATTATAATCCACGATGAGTGTTTGTGTTTTTTTTATCATGCCCTTCCTAACGAGCTTACCTACCAGACAGAAAGGTGAGTGGTTGAAATGAGAACACCCACTTGCGACCAATTTTGTCTCATTGTAACTTCTAACAAAAGGCAACCCGCCCACAGCTACCTCAGACCCGAAATGACTTCAAAAATTAAATTTCTGTATTTTTGGATATCGAATCTAAAATCCCAAGTATTGCGTTTTGTGCTACAGAGGTATTATTTAATACAACTAACAGTTATGTTCATATTTTTCTATTTAAAATCAGTAATTAATATAAGTAAGTTATACATCCCCTACTCGCCGATAAATAACTGCCTAAATGCATCCTACTGATTGTCTGCGTTTTACTCTAAAAGATTTCCTGGATTACGTAATTATATCTACTCTACATACATACATACATATCTTCACGCTGTACCCCTAAATGGGGTACTCAGAGAGGACGGAGCGCCAAGCGTCGCGATCCTTACATACTTCTTTCGGTTCCTCAAATCTCGACATTCTCCTCGCACATGGTATGCGAGCGCTTTTGACATTTCCGTCGGCTGACACTCTGGCTATTTGATCTTCATAAGTCAGCCTCGGTCTTCCTTGGCTTCTTAACTTAATGGCTCCTTAACTTAATGGCTTCTTAACTTATTGGCTTCTTAACGTGATTATCAAAGCGTTAAATACCATCAAGTTAACATCTGTCTATAATATCTTAAAAACGAAACAAGATACTTACATTAGATACAGTGCTTCAACAGTGTCTAATAATACACTGGACTTTGGACACTATCCCATATATTTTTGGGATTCTAAAGCTATGTTTTACTAGTCTAAAGCAAATTAAAACAGTTAATTTCGATGTAGGTATACGCTCGTACCTCCACAGATTACAGCTTATCAGAAAGAGAACACCCGTAGGGTTTTATTACCTAAAAATTTGCAGACAGGAACAGCCACGCGATCACTACGCGACAGGTGACTAATTGCAATACAAAATTGATATCATGTATGATGATTGTATATCTATTATTCTATGACCGTAAAATGCACTTTTCGCGGTTGATTTAGCATATAACATTACACAAATTCTCGTTATGACAGCAGATATCGCGCGATATTGGCTGTCGCATGCTGACTGCAAGTTACGTAATAAGCGTACCGTTTTCTCATTTTTATGCTTATTGAAATGAAACTAGCTAGGTAGACGTAATTGATAACTAGAGTAGCCAACATTTCTTCGGCTGATTATAGTATTTTTCAACCGACTTCCAAAAAAGGAGGAGGTTCTCAAATCGGTTGTTTTTTCATATAGCTCATAACTCCGTCATTTATGAACCGATTTGGAAAATTCTTTTTTGTTCGAAAGGATACACTTCCAGATTGGTCCCATTGAAATTTCACTGGTATTGAAGCTTTGGTTCCGAAGATACACCAAATAACGCGGCCTGGTTATTTATATTGACGATTCTCTTGTATGTCATTTGTTAACTATCGTTGTCCCCACATGGTATAATGGTAGTATGGTATAATGGTAAAGTAGGGAGAAGATATAAATTGGCTGTGATATAATAAATTCAGTCAGTAGAGTTAGTCTTGTGGCGGACAGAGAATACGGCTGGTGGCTGTCATCTTCGGATTGTAAGAATACTGCTAGGGTGTAATTATGATGCAACCTTTACACTGTTCTTTTATAACTGATTGATATTGATATGATATTATATTGATAATATTGATAATGGCCATAATGGGCAATAATATCACATGTTCGATCTGTTCGCATCCTTTATTGTGAAAGCTCACGGTTTGTGCTCCTCAATAGAATAGCCCACGGTTTATGGTCTTCAATAGAATGCAAGTTAACACAAAAATATCCAGAATTAGAAAATAAATTAATTGTAGACCTGCTCTAGATATTTATTTAGGTCAAGGTCACTGAAAGGGAGAAATAAAAAATTTGATAAAAAAATTAAACCGACTTCAAAAAAGAACACTGAAGACTTCAGTAACTGTCAAATTTAATTATATGGGTATTTGTATCGTATTTTTATAAAGTTATTTTTGTACTTAAGTTTCGATCCGTAAGGGATAGTTATTTCATACTTTTCAGTGTTCTTTTTTGAAGTCGGTTTAATTTTTTAATAAAAGTTTTCAGAATAAGCTATAAAAATAATATGATACCTACACTAAAAAAATATAGTATTTTATGTTAAGAGTAAAAAATAAAAAGATATATATTTGTTACTTATTTATTTTTATAAAAACTAAACTCTTTAGCACTTCTTGCATTTTTTAACATTTTTTTGGTTTACAATAATAGTGTAATATGCCTTATTGGATTCAATTTTTAAATTAATATAGATCAAAGATCACAAGCTTATTTCAAGACAGGCGCGTTCGGTTACACTTAAATCGTATTACAGTGCGTTCATATATTTTATAAAGTGAAGAATTTGTTTGTTATTATTAATTTCGGTGTTGCAAAATAAAGATTGATCCATCCAACTGAAAAATAATAATTTTACTTACTATCTATTACTTCACCAGTATATAGTACGCAGACCCGAAATATGGTATAGTACAATACTATAAATTACAGTACGGTTGGTAACCCTATTGATAACTCAAACAACAAAAAATAAAATAATTCTTCAATAATTATTCTATTTTTATTAAAGTCTAAACATTATAATTTTTTTTGAATGCAAACAATAATGAAGTGGTGTTCGCTATTTACTTCTAGGTAGGCAGCTACCGAAAATCTAACAATCATTGTTTTATACGTACCTACATAGTTACAATCTCATTGCATACACAAACCTTTAGTCACCAAATAATATTTTTTCCAAAGTAGTCACCAAATAGTCCCTTTTATTTCATATTGTCATTGCTGAAAAGGTAAAAAAAATTTGGTTGTACACTATCCAGCATTTTCAACGAAAATTATAAATAACTGAAGAAGTTTCTGAAAATTTTTAAAGAATGAGCTTTTGCATAGCATTAAAACGAAGAATGTGAATGAAAATCTCATTACCCGCACTGCACCACGACATACGACATATAGAAACATGCGCAGGATTACTGGAGTACGTAATTGCTTAAAGAAATAAAATGTACCTATATTAGGTACATTAAATAAACCCGCAAAATTTTCAAATCAGAAAATCAACATTAAAGTAGGTAAACAACTCCATTTACGTATGTAGATCTAACTAAGCAGAGAGCGTGGGATAGTTGTTCAGTTCATTGATAAATCCTGCCCACAAAGAGTCCGAGTTAAAAGGGAAATTGTGTTGGAATGTCGCTGCGGTACTCCCACTCGTGCCGGCGAGGACCGGGTAATAATAATACCAACTAAGGTATGCGGTCATACATTATGAACGAAGAACGATGCAGCTTACATTTTGTATTGTTCTTTTGTAGAAAAAACCGAACAAATGCGAATTGAACCCGCGCACCGAGGGTTCCGTAACACGTACAATGTATTATATTATTTATAGTGTACCACATACTACACATATTTTTGTTAGCTATGTATTTACCGAAAAAAATATGTCGGATAGAAAAGCTTTGTAGTTGAAAGACACGTTTTCCCACCTCATTCACTCTTCAGCTGCAAAATTAGTTTTGTAATTTAATTACAAGTGTGATTAAGTACCTACCTACTTCTTTACAAATTCACGATTTTTAAGTTTTACCTTTTATTGTGGTTGTGAGCTGTGATACCATGCTTCTTGCCACATGATTCGGCAATCAGCAAGTATCCTATAGGTTTTTGTTTGAATAAATATATGGCCGTATCTTATGATCGTGTTGACTTAAAAGCTTGATTTTTTTACACCTCCAAGAGACTATTGACCTCAATGTTTGATATAAATTTCAAATTGATATCTGCCTCTATCTCAAATATGAGTATATTCGAGATAGAGGGTCTTGACTGGTCGGCCAGACGAACACTCGAACACACGCACAACGAAGTATTTCTTTAAGGGTTCCGTCTATTCCTTTTCAGGTACGGAACCCTAAAAATACACACACAAAATTGGATTTTAGAGTACTTTTATGTCAAATGTATATATTTTTATTTCTTAAATACGTAGTACCTATTATATTGACAGTACATTGCACAATTTATTATTCTGAAATATCTAACTGAATAAAAGACAATCTGAAATCAATTAAAAAAATAATAATTGGACGCTTCAATGTTCGCCCAAGTGTTAAAGAATGATCACGAACCATCTCAGCTTATACATTTTTATTGAAATAGGAGTTGAAATTTGAGTTAGGTACGATATTTGATTTATTTCGCATAAGAGATTATGTAAGTACATTAAATTGGGTAGATTTCTTAGTACGAATTAGTAAATTAGAATTAGAGTAAAAATAACAAAAGTAGAGCTTCGGAGTTTTATAAATCTTTTACACTATTTTCTTCCAAAGTAAACATACGAAATTTGATACAATAAAACGGATTATATTAAGTCTGTTAAAACATAAATAAAAGTCGTAGACATCTTTAATTGTAACGGATTTGCATATTTACCTTAATTTATCATTGTTTGTTAATAATGAGGTCACTGATATGAACTGTCATCATACATTAATGTTTCATATTATTTCATTCACAATAGACGAATTATTCGGGTTGGCTTAGTCAATGCCGGATAGGCCATAATAAGCACAGTATTAGTTTTCTCTATTAGGACATTTACTCAATGTGCAATAGACAAAATGAATACAGTACAGATGCCTCGGTTCTACAGCCAGTAGATACTTTCTGCTGTTAGATTATGTATCAACTATCTATTAACATTTAGCCGAAACAGCCGAAAGCACTGGCGCTTCATATTTTATTATGAAATTAGGACTTTGAGAAACGCATTAGAACTTTTTGAATCTGTCTACAAAGCTTACTAGTTTAATAACAAAATTTTTCTGTCTTGGCTTCATTTAATAACCTCGTGTCACCTGACGTACCTTATTATCCTGAATTGAGTAACTGGCTTAATAACTTAAGTTAGCTTACCAGTACAAATAAAACATAGGATTCACATAGGTACTTGTTGAAAAGGTTTATAACAGGAGTACAAACAGGAGACAAAAGCCCTTGTAGCTAATAGCACAGAATAGGTAATATTACTAGTAAGCGTAGAAATATTACCTATTCTATACCTATTGTTTACTAAATGAAAACCGACATAATATATTATTTCTTCATCTTTACATCTTAGTCAATGGAAACTGGATAGATCATTCCAAATAATAAATAATCTTTATTTATTTAAAAACATACCTGTCAAATTTATTAACTAAATAGAAAGCATTGAATATGTAGATGAAATTTATAAGAGTCCTATAAAGCTATTTCCATGGACGTACCGCAGGAGGGGCAGGGGACTGCAGCTGCCCTCCCCTGGACCTAGGGGCTGCCACTCCCATTCCCTTCCTTCCTTTCGTACATTTACCTGTTTAATATATCTATGCTTAAGTATGCATAGGCATATAAATAACATAAACTCCAGAAGTACAGGGCAAATCATGCAGCTGCTTCATTACGCGAGTATTTTCGCCACTCGCTATACATGCCCTGTTTGGACTCGGTATTATCTTCTTAGAAGTGAGCTAGTCAAGGTCAATTGCTGACGTTTGCTCTATCCTTGTTACATCCTGCTTAGCTAGTATGAACTGCAGACCCTGATTAAAAATTCGTATCAAAAAAGTCTCCAAATTTTATTTATTAGAGGGGACTACGTCAGAAGCTCAGCTGTGGCGAATTTTTGGGATAAACGAGGAGGAGAATCTCGAAAGTTTGGAGATATTTCCTTTTGAAATAAATACTTAATATGTACTAATCTAATAAAAACACGTTCCTGATATGGCCCCTGGCCCTAAGGGGCAAAAGCTGGATACGCCCATGGTTATTTCCATATTTTATAATTATTGAATAATTCACAATGATATACAAGGTGTCCTACAACTCAATGTCAAATAAGAACGGAGGATAGGTCCGATTATAAGGGTCCACAAAAAAGTTATGTCAATTTTTGAGTTATAGGCTATCTGAGACACATGTATACACAGTGTAGCTATAAATACTGTTACAATAAAAAAAACAATAAGATTTGAATTTGGAACCTGTCATTCTTCAGCCTTTTCTCATTTTCACGCCAATCTTTTTTAAATATTTTTGTGATATTAAAATTGGGTGGGATGATAAAGAGAACCGAGTTACTGTGATAGCATTACTCAAAGTAGGTATGGAGCCAAATGCAATTTTTGAAACTCTCCATCCGCTTGGCATTAGTCGAATGTTTGTATATCGGACTATTGATAGATATAATGAAACGTTCCTGTTTGTGACAAAAAAACATCTAGCCGTGCACGTAGTATTCGTACTAAAAAAGCGATCAAAGCAGTGAAGGAAATAAACCGAAGAAATCCTGTCCGAAAGCAAAAGATTTTATATAGGGAAATGAATGTAGCACCCAGAACCATGTTGCATATTTTAAAAGGATTTAGGACTTGTAGCATATAATAGACGCACTGGTCATTACTTAACCGATAATTTAAAAATGAAGAGGGTGTTAAAATCAAACAACTTCCTAACAAAGGGAGGTCACAGAAAATTTTTATTTACTGACGACTAAATTTTTACTATCGAGCAACATTTTAATAAGCAGAATGGCTGAGTTTATGCTCAAAGCTATAAAGAAGATTCTCAATTAGTCTGTAAGGTACAACTTGGTACAACGTGGACATTATCCGGCTTCGATGTTGGTTTGGTGGGGTGTTAGCTATCTAGGGGTGACTGAGCCATATTTTTGTATCATATCACATGTTTGATAAAGGCATCAAAATATCGGCCCAGGTGTATCAAGATACGATTCTTGAGAAGGTAGTTAAGCCTCTTAACAACACCATGTTCCATAACCAGGCATGGTCCTTTCAGCAAGACTCAGCACTGGGTCATAAAGTTTGATCCACGCAAGCGTGACTGAAAAGAAACGTTTCTGACTCATCAGAGCTGTAGACTGGCTGTCATCTAGTCCCGATCTTAATCCACTTCATTATGGTTTAAGGTCTCTTTTAGAGAGTATGGCATGCTCTCCATGATAATTTGAAGTTCCTAAAACATTCTATAAAATTGGCAGTGGCGAATTTTCCCATGAAGAAAGTGAGTGTTTAATCGATAACTGGCCACAAAGTTTAAAGTATTGTATTAAGGATAATGGAAATAATTATGAATGAGCTTCATATTTTTGAACTGAAGTACAAAAATAACTTTATGAATACGATACAAATATTTATATAATTAAATTTGACAGTTACTGAAGTAGATGTCAAGCCAACAAACTAATAGACTTTCTGTTGTTGCACATTGATTTGGCATGGTTTGGTATGGATTTGGCATTGATTTGGCACCGACTTCAATAACTGTCAAATTTAAATATAGGTTTTCGTGTCTTATTTATAAAGTTAGTTTTGTACTCTATTTTGATTAATAAAGGATAGTTATTTCGTACTTTTCAGTGGTTTTTTAAGTTGGTTTAGTTTTTTTCTTAATTTTTTTTTTATTTCTTCTTTTGAGTGACCTCGGCCTAAATAAATATCTAGGGTAGGTGTACAATTAACTTTTTTTCTAATTCTGGAGCGCAATGACGTACAAGAGAATTATCAATATAAATAAAGCTTATAAGCAGTTAGCGTTATTTGGTGTTATTTAACGTATCTTCGAAGTCTAAACTCCAATACCAGTGAATTTTAAATGAGACCAATCTGGAAGTACATTATTTAGAATACAAAAATTATTTTCTAAATCTGTTTATTTAGTCAAGTGAGGTAACAAACACAAAAAAAATGCAACCGAATTGAGAACCTCTTCCTTTTTTTGAAGTCGGTTAAAAACGAGAGACACGATGAAGCTAATAAGAATTTTTTTACAGAGAATTAACTTTCCCACAAAAAAGTATTTATACAACTTTTCCGTATCTTTAAAACACAGCTTACCTAGGTACTCTGAATTAAAAATTAATAAATTAATAACATTTCTATGAACTTTGAAACGGAAGAAAGAATAGTAGAACTATGCGATAGTAACTAATTAATCTGTTATAGAAAAAGCCTCAGAAAGATTTTCTCAAATTACAAGCCGGTACGATTTATATTTAAAAAACAGAATAACTTTATATTTGACACTTCTCCAAATTCCCGTTGGATTTTTTTTAAACCTGGTCCTAATCAAATATTACGGATCACAATGAGAATCTAAGTAAGATAATCCTTAGAAATAATCATTAAATAATCAAACAATTTGTCATTTAATCGTTCAACTGTACGTCATTGGATTTAATATGCTTTATACTCACCGCCCGCCTTTTCAGCGCTAAAATCGATGTTATGCGTTAATATTTAATTTTTTTAATTTGTATTTTATTTGTAATTACTTGATTTACTTTTTTAAATTTAAAAATAGAATTTCCAGCCGGGTCAATAACATTTTTGTCATATCAAGTACCTTTTAAACCCCTTATTTTGGAATCGCTCTTTTAAATTAATTTAGTATGAAAGATTTCGTTATGGTCAGATATGAGAATGAAATTATGCAATCTAAATTAAACCCAATGAAGTATGTATTTTACATAGGCCTGCTGAATATATCGCGTTGCTGGTGTTAGAAGAGGATATACAGTATTTTTTTATTGTCTTCGGTTACGATAAGCCCTTATGACATCTGTAACGGAATGTAACAGAGAAAGTTAATGATTTTCGTTATTTTAAATTGTTTTTAGATTTTCATTAGTGTTTCATTTATTGAAATGAACAGGAATTGGAGTAATTTCTTATTTTTCCAAATGTGCGAAGTTTATAGTTACTCCGTATCAGTTATTAATACATACATAGATATTCTCACGCTATTTTCCTAACGGGGTAGTCAGAGAGGACGAAGCGAATTATTAACTCTTTCATTCTATGAATGACTAATTAGTTACCTATTAATAATTAGTTGTTATTTAGTGTTTTTATCATTAATATAATATGTCAATAACGTATATTTTATTATTCCTATTTTTGCTACTTAATAAAAATCATATTAATCACAAACAAAAATCAACTATTAATAAATCTGCATTTACGCCTAGCAAATCGGATGCGTAACGGCTATTAAATTATATTTGAGTTATTTATTGCACGACTCAAGTAACTTTCACAATTACTAATTAAATGCCTATAACTCGTAAAATATGTAACTTTTTATTTCATTTTTGGAACCTTATAAACTAGCATATCCTTCGTTCCCAGTTTAATATTGAATTTTAGGACACCCTATAATGAGTTTTATTAAGGCAGCCTGTAAATCGTCAAGAGAATTAATTCTCCAGTCGCTAATTTGATTGAATGTGAAGTAATTCGCAACTAGTACCCTTAAAAAACTCTTAACTTGCACTTGACTGTTTTTTAAAGACGGATTAATAATTTAGAATTTCTAACATTGGCTACTAATAGGGTTAGACTATAAAATTTTTTAATCATTCATAAAACTACATGAAATAATATAAATCAACGATTCATTAAGGCATATTACTTATCTCTACAGACAACTACTTATAGTCAGTAAATAATAACCAAACATCCGGCATACTACAGTCTCAAAGTAACGGAAATAACTTATCAGATACGCCGAGGAACGCACAGCTATGACACTGTGATACCATCCTATTTTACATTATACATTCAGGCCTATTCCTGTTTGTGGGCAATAAAAAACACTTACAGTTGGTTCGTCCAGTCATGCCGACGAGATACAAGACGTTATACAAGCCATGAGGCTTTCTGTCGTCCGTGCAACATACAATGACGGCCGGATTATTCTTTATTCCACGAACAGGTAGTATCAATAGTGTTGCTACTAATGCCCAATCGAAATACTTTTTATCGATATTTCATTAGACAGCGTATTATGATGATATCGTATTTTCTCTAAACATCGATTTAATATTAAACAATGGAAAGAACAAATAAATTTTGTTCAAAAAATCAACCAGCTGCAAGTCGCACTTGCAATTACGTTGTTGAGTTTTCTTTTATTTAAAAAAACACCATGCAACGCCATCTTGATTATTTTCCTTTAATATACATCATACTCACAATGTTCATGACTTTTTACAGATTTGTTTTAACCTATACTTTTGGATATAAGGTGGAAGAATAACGATTTTAATCTCTTTTTCGAAAAAATTTTAAAAAAATATTACAAATGAATGTGTTCATCATTGAATTTGTGATATAAAGAGCTTTCATTTGATACGCCACATGACGACCCAAAAAATTTTTTTTTCTGGAAAACTGAGTTTGAAAAGTCAAAATTCAACTTTTATAGTTCTCATCTGTTTTTGGGCTACTGCTGTTCTAAATTTCGGAAGTGAGTTAGATTATATATTTATTAATTACGAGTTCAAAGAGAATGGAAGAGGGGAACGTAGGGAACTAGGTGATGAATTCCTAAAATCTTTAGCTATTTTCCGCTCAAACTCCAAAAACCACCAATCGACACGAGTTTCGCCTCTCAATGAATCATCCTCGGGATATACAAAGATCAGACTCGGCCAGCTAACCAGCACCTAATCAACAAATTAATCAGCTACACGACTATTTAAACCAATTATAAGGACTAGGAACTAGGTAATTACCTCTCTGCTAAAAGAACAAGTTACAAAAGTTAATACTTTTGTGTACGTTTATGCAAAATGCACGAAATTACTTACATTGATATTTCTACCGGAAGGCAGTCACTATAAGTGATCAAAATCTAAAGTTTTATATATCAGAGGAATAATAACGCTAGCATTTTTTTAAATGAGTAAATTTTTTTTTAACTTTCATAAACGCAATTTTTTATCATCTTTTGACATTTAACATTTAACTAATTTTTTTTTATTAATTGTAACATTGGCAACTAGGCTATAGGCTTGGTTATGTGGTTACATAGGCAGAAAAATACTATAGTTACAAATCAGAATATTTAGGCCCCGACTTTTAAACTAACCGCCGAAAGTAGAACTGAAAGGTTTTCGTAAAGAAAGAATTCACTGACAGAACTCAGGCTCAATTATTAAAAAAAACCTAACAGCGAAGTCTAAATCGAACACAACGCGTAACGGAGCGACTTCTAACCTAACCGTCAGAAATCGTTTTCGGGTAGGTAAATTTGTAAAAAAAGAATTCAGTGACAGAATGTGGATAGAAAAGACTTTCGAACGGTTAAAGTAAGTAGGTAAAAAAGAACTTTTACATGACATTTTTATTTGAAATTTAAATAATACCAAAAACAATTCTCTATTAGGCCTCCGAAGAATTAAAGAACTAAAAAATTATCTCTGAGTATAATAGCTGTGACAGACAGATGAAGAGTATTCCATTTTTACGATTTCGTAACAGAACACTAAAAGCTTAAACGAAACTTAGTTTTATCAGTATCTTTAGTATTGTATTTATACAGTTAGTGTACATTATACAGGCGTATATAAGAAGTGTGTTTAAGGGGTCTGAACACCCCTTAGCTTACGCTTATGCTTCCCGAATACCTAACCGGTAGGTATCCGAATAGGTACCTTTTGTATCCATACAAACACAATATTGCACGAGTGGATGACATGTTTATGTAATTTCCAATTGATTGATTTTATTTGCGTTTAGAACTCTTGTCTTTTTATGCTGTTGAATTCACAGATTAAAGCTAGTTATTCTTTGTACATTATTTGAAATGTGAAAAGTATAGCTATATTATATTCGTTAGAATATTTCTACGCTCTTTCTTCAAATATTTCTTAGGTATAACTTTTAAAATCGTTTGAAAACAAGGATTTTATATAGATCCTAACCATTTTGTTAATTTATCACTGCAATGAAAAACCTATGCGACTATCGACAAAGTAACTGAAATCCCTAATGCGACAGTAATATCGCAGCAGTGCTATGTGATTGGCGCGTGGTGTGGGCGGCTGCATAATGAACCGACGGAGCTAGTCGGTGGGTGAGGGAGGCATGGCATGCTCTCTCAACGCTATGAACGCTATATTGCAATCTGCACAATCCAGCGCCTTCTGTCACAAATTCGTCAACAATCTCTACTATACAGCGATTTTGGGACAATTTCACTTTGTGCTAAGCTTTACAGTTAATGAAGGGTCTTGTTCCTTTATGAATGAATCTATACAGGTAAGCTTAAAGCTGATTAAATTATAATTGGATTCGTCTTATAGGTGGTTGCGGATAAATGGATATCTAGTTACACTTCCAAGTGAGATGAAAGATTATTCAAGTGTAGACAATATATATATACCTATGTAGGTACATATTCATATTATGCCTTTGTATAATAATAGTGTGATCGAATTGATTATATGAATGATTACAGTGAGATCGCGCAGTTATTGTTAGAAACTTTATACATATATTGTATGTAGGTATATATTTACATATTATACACTGTGAATTACAAACATATCTTTACGGTATATCTCTAATGGTAAGTGGTAGTCAGAGAGGATGTAGTGCCAAGTATTTCGGTCCTTATACTTCTTTAACTTCCTGTAATCGCATCATTCTTCTCGCATGCTTTCGCCGAGGTATGCGAGTGCTTTTGACATTTCTGTCAGCTAGCACTCTGGCTATTTGTTATTCATAAGTCAGCTTTGATCTTTCTTGGCTTCTGCTACCATTTACTTTCACTATGTAGATTTTTTTGTCAGTCGGTCATCACTCGTTCTTGCAGTAACGCTTCAAATCGCAGTAAGCACACGATAAAAATATTATGGCATACTATACAGGTATAAATAAATAATCTGGTTCTCAAATCATTGAATTTTACTTAATTTCCCTGCTTACTCGACATTAATATAGATGTATGTAGAGTAGAGCTCTCATTAGTTAAAGCGCGCTTGTAACAGAGATTTAGATAATATCTGGTGATTTTTCATTGACTTCATAGCAATTGTAGTTTTAAAATAGCCGACACGACACGACGACGGCTACAATAGCCGACACGACAAGCAAATTAATATGATAATAAAAGTAATTACACCTGTTTTAAGAGTTTTAATTTCGAAAAAATTTGAAAAAAGTACATACATACATATTATCTTCACACTGTATTCCTAACGGAATAGTCAAAGAAGACGGAGCGTCAAGCTTTGCAGTTCTTACATACTTCTTTCGGTTCCTCAAATCTCATCACTCTCCTCACACATTTTCGCCTGGGTACGCGAGTGTTGTTAACATTTCCGTCACCTAACAATCTGACGATTTGATCTTCATAAGACAGCCTTGGTCTTCCTTGGCTTTTTTTACCGCTCACTTTCGCTCTGTAGATTTTCTACGTTAGTGTTTCATAACTCATTCTTTCTATGTGCCCGAACCAGCTAAGCATTCCTTTGTTCATTATTACAATAAAACTGTCTTGCAACCCTGTCATACTGGGTATTTGCTTATCTTGTACGCAAGGGCGACACCGCAAATATTTCTAAAAGATCGCATTTCTACTGCATTCATCATACTTTCGCTCGATTTCGGGGGCATATCCAGACCTCGCTACCGTACAATAAAGTTGCCACAAACAGCGCATTGTGGATGGTCATTTTGGCTGCGTTAGATATATTCACACTGCCTATTAATGCAGACAGAGCACCGTCCGCTTTATTGCCAGCTGCTACCCGTCTCTCCACATTCAACTCACATCTTCCATCCCTCGAAAACGCACCCCCAGATACACAATTTCTTTCACCTGTACTAGACATTTTCAAATCTCACATTTCGTCTATACCGCTTCCCTTTCAAACACCAGAACCTTAGTTTTGATGACAGCCTTGACATTCATATTCAATCCTATCAATTAACATTTTGCTTTCATGCACATGACTAGTGTTTGCAACTCTGCTTCTGATGATGCTATAGCACAACATCGTCAGCGTACAATAGGCGGTTTACCATGTACCATCACATATCATACCACTCATTCTGCCTATTAATGTCTGGAGGCAACTGTCCAAATACAGCATAAACGGCCAGGCAAACATCACACAGCCTGACCTGACGACGCCTGAACAGACTTCGAACCAGGGCGACATATCACCATCTGTTCTTACACAGGCTCTGTGGTCTCGATATAATAACCTCACAGCCTGCAGTAAGGAGCCCTCTATGCCATACTCAGGCGGAAGAGTCCACAATTCCTTTTGCACTACTCTATCGAGTGTTTTTTTTCTAGTTCCACGAAAGCGCATAAAACTTTCTGACTTACGCTACGGGCAGAAACTTCCCCACGATAGCGCGGAGCATGAAAATCTGATCAATACTACCCCTACTTTCCTAAAACCACCTTGGGCCTCCCACGAACATCTTTCAGAAAAAAAAGGTAACACGACGTAAAGTGATGTAAAGTTCATTCGACGATCTACGATAATAAAAGTTCCTTTTTACTTTTTATTTAAGCCTCCAAAACGAACCTACAAAGTAAAAACTCAACTTTAGAAGTTCACGTTTATGTTTGGGACACTGACATTAACTCTGTTCTGCTGGTCTTTTTCGTTCACGTGATGTTACTATGTACATATAACTGTATCAAGCCCTTCACTAATTCAAAATGTTCAAAATGCATTTATATTATCGATTCTTTTCAAGTTTTTCAAACTTATAATGACAATTTTATTTTATTTCATTTTATTCAGTAAATCTCGAGCTCTGATTAATAATGATTAATATTTAGAAACAATTTATTTGTTTAGGAACAAATAAACTGTTTCTGGTTATAGTTGAGTAACATAAATTGACGTTACAACCATTAGGACACTTACACTTAATGAGAATAAATACACAGATATCTACTAATTGTTACTGTGTTTAAAACCCAATTTTATAAGTGTGTGTTAAAATTCCACACGAGCTAATCAATTTTATTTCTTTTGTATAGCTACCTTCACCGTGTTAAATATCTGTACAGTGTTAGCAATCTCGTACAAAAGGTTGGTAATATGCGATATTGACATTGTGTAAGGGTGCCGAAGGGGATTGCAATATCAGCACGTTGTTTCACCCGTTTTGAGCAACAAACAAAAGAACAAGTTTAATGAAAATTTGTTTCTAGCGGCTCTGTTTTTTTAAGAACATTCCTTACAGCATAAAAATCATGTTAATGAATAATTATTATTTTATTATATATAATTCTTATGTACGTGTGTTTGTCACTGAACTCTTCCTAAATGGCTGAACTGGTTTTGTTGAAATATTTTGTGTGTGTTTGGATGGGTCTCTGGATGGTTGAGACTCACAAATGGACCCGCTAGATGGCGCTGCATTCTGGTTCTTGGACATTTTTTTTTACTACGGGAACTCCCATAAAAAAATTTGTGTGTATTTGAGTGGGTCTCTGGATGATTTAAATTCACAATTAGACCCGGTAGGTGGCACTACAATTTCTAGGAATTTTAGTCCTAGGAGTTGGCTCTTCCCGCCATCTTTGCCATGGAGTCCGAGCCACAATACTGTCGTCTTCTTCAGGGTTGTTTGCAATGGACGATCTCCTAAGGCTCCCCTCGCCTCACATTGTCACCTCGTATGACAAATGGAATCCTTTTATCGTAGAAATATTCCTCTACTGGGCTACTGAAGTAACACTAAGAGGCGTACGCTGCCACCATCACGGCGTTCTCTTTCCATACTATTCCGGACAATAATAACAATAATAAATGTCCCGACACGACACCAATGTTGTGGGACCCAAACTAAGTATTAGATAAGCTTTTACAGTGATTGCCCCATAATGAATTGAAAGAGTACCTATTAAGGCATTGCGAAGTCTTAAGGCTCTTTGGACCGCTAAAGTACGAGGATATGGGATTTTGCTGAGTTTTGGGTAGAGTTTTTGGGTTAACTAAGTAAATTATACAAAAACTGCAAGTTGAAATAAGTAGGCCATTCTTTCATCTATAATCGTATGGATTTAAATTTTTAAAATTCATAGTAGAACATACTGAAATTTTTTTTTTCTCAAAGAAGATTTTTCGCATTTACGCAGTACGCGAATTTATTGATTTTCAAGGAGTCCGCAAGGGCTTTTTAATCAAATTACACACAAAATTTAAGTTGAAATATATAGTTCGTTCTTTCGACTACAATCTGATAAGAAAAATTTTTGAAAATTAATAGAAAAACATAGTGAAATAAATTTTTTTCTCTGAGATGAATCACCAAAGAACAAGAAATTACTAACTTTTGAGTGTTATGTTCGGGCTTAATAAGCAAAGTATACACAAACTAAAAATAACAGTAAATAGACCATTCTTTCGTCTATAGCCAGATATGTAGGAAGTTTTAAAATTCATAGCAGAACATAATGAAATTATTTTTTTTTTCTGACAAGAATCGCTACAGTACGATAATTTGCTGATTTTTGGGTACTACTTACGGGCTAACTAAGCAAATTGCACCCAATCTGTAAGTCAAAATAAATTGTTCAGTCTTTTGTCTACAATCTTATGGATTTCAAATATTGAATATCATAGCGGAACATACGAATTTATTTTTTTTCTGAGAAGTATCGCCCGGTCATGGTAATTTTACTCGTAACTTTGGAGGACAAGCCAGCTATAATGAAAGAACAGAAAAGTTTTCTATTATCACTAAAAATAAGTTTATTGTTATAACAACCATAAAAAAAATATATATTTTTCACATTCGATAAGAAAAGTAAAAAAAACAGGATTCATTGACTCGAATACTTTATGTAAAAGTTGATGTCACCGATGCGGCGCTTCAGTCGGGCTACGAGCCCTGTAGGGAGTGGACTTATACACCAATTTTATTCATAAAAAGTGTTGCCAGTGAAAAAAATAAATGTAATATCGATATATTAGTTCATGTGTCCAAAATTTTAATAATCGGTTAGTATTCAATTTAAGTATGACATAATGTAACTCATTTACTGTAATATAACGTAAATTGTCATCATTATGTTATTTAGAAAGAAAACGAATGCCTAAAAGTATATTAAAGTTAATGTAATGGCAATATGCCAATTTTATGTCAGTAAGTAAGTGTCAGTAAGTACCTAGTTATAATTATATCTATAATTTATATTTTTACCAAATTTTTGGCGGGATTTTATGGGAGCGGTTGGGCGTTTATTTTAATTATTTGCAAATTGTTTACTAGTAAATATCGTGATGTAAAATTGATATAGTTTTGCGTCCCAAGTATCTACGTTGTTATGCATTATGCGAAATTGTTGAAATAAGTGCTTATTCTGTAGTGTGATGTTGGGATTTTTTTAGTGGTTTAGTCGGCTAAAGTCGATCCTACTATAAAGACTGCTTCGATATATTTGTCGCCAGAGAATGTAATGAACATTAAAATGTCTTATGTCGACGTTTGATATTTTAAGAAGAATATTTCATTTCATACTAAAGACGTCGGCTGTTATATGCATAGATTCCTTTGCCTTCCCTCTCAAGGCATAATTGTACAAAAAATATTTATATTTTTACCGCGCTTTCAAAATTTTTCTATCAATTTTGCAATTTTCTCAACTGCAAATACATAGTTATCATAATTTTTTCACTAATCGCTATTTATCATTAATTATACACATAAAAAATCTCTCTTTATTTATGTTCAATTATTCTTCTGTAAAGATATGTATTCGTAAAAGTGATTGTTTAAAAACAATAACTGTATATTTCAGATGGGGAAAGTAAGGCAATTTAACAAAATTACCAAAAAGAGGCGTTTGCATTTACAAATCTGTGTAGAAAATACACGCAATACAACACGAAAACACCATTCAGAAAGGTAATTATTATGTTACAGAAAAAAAAGTATGCTAGTTACTAGTTAGGTATGAAACTGTTATAGTAAGTTTGAACCCATTGAACGTTTATAATTTATACTTGCCTATTTGAACTAACGAGAGCATCGATTATAACTTGTATAACATAGTGATATTTAATTAATATTCATTTCAGACATTTCTCATAAGTCACAATTTAAACTTTAATTAATAGTTCCTAATGCATTAATGGTATTTTAGTGATTTTGTAAATGTCTCAGATCACCACTTATGTTACCACTGATTTATACTTATACCATTTGTGTGACCCCAAAATAAGCATACTTCATACTATGATAATGCACTCAGGCTACAAACTGGTAACAGGTAGTCTGGATGTTACTAGATACTCTTCCAGTAAGTAGACTCACAGTTTAACTCGTTTCATGAACAGAATTAACCTGAGCAGGACATTGAAAGAACAAATTAAGTGATCGGACTGGGAATCAAATAACTCGGATCCTAGGACCTCGGAATGAACACAGCTTTATATTCATGTATATGTATATTACATTAAGAACCATAAAAAATGCATAAGGCCTATTTATAGAAAAACTAATACATCCGAGAATCTGGTAGTAACCTAGTATCAGTAACAAATAATTATAACGTAAAGCTGTTGTTCTATGAAATTTCTATGTAGGTACTTCATTAAAAATCACATTTATGACTTCATAAGTAAAGTTAACTATCCCTAATTTGTAATATGTAAACTAGGTACCTAAATGAAAATTTATCAGAAATTGTATGCGAAGAGGACATAAAGTATAGTTTTAAATTTAAAAAATAGTAATCAAATCAATTCAATTTTTAAAAAATTGACAAATTTATATTATGTAAGTGAAAATTGTAATAAATATATTAATTTTATGTAACAATAACAAATAATTATAATGAAAAACTTGTTCCATGAGATATTTCTATGGAGGTATTTAATTAACAAATCATATTTGTTATAGATGAAATTAACTATTCCTAATTTATAATTTGTAAAGTACTTAAGTGAGAATTTATAAGATATTGTATGCGGAGAGGATATAAAGTATAAAGTTTTAAATTATAAAAATAGTTAATTATTATTAATGATTCAATTTTTAATAAATTGTTAAATTTATGTTATGTAAGTGAAAATTGTAATAAAGCCCACATATTAATTTTATGTATTGCAGTTCTATCAACCAGCATCTAACAAGTGGAATTGATAATTTCGAGTGCAACAGATTGAGACTGTATCTACAGTAAGTACTTACTACTTTATGTAACGTGTAGGGTTTTGAAAATTTATTACCTATGCCTACCCTAATATGATAGTTACCTATATGATAGTATTTGCCTAATACTTACCTAATATTTTTAATATTACAATAATGGGTTTTTTTAACAAAAATATTACAATTAGTTTGCAATGTAAAGAAATGTAGTCTATTCGAGGACGATGTAACCCAGTCTATTACATGAGTAATGGTAACCATTGTCCACTGTTACTATTACTACATGATATGTGAAAGAAGAAATAAAAAATAATTATGTTTACATAGACATGTTATCTATAGTAAATACAATTAATATGAATAAATATATTATATAGTAGGTATGTATAAAAGAGCAATAAATAATGAGAAATTGCTTGCTTGTTTGAAGCCAATTGGCAGCAACTCATTTAGTCAATCATCAGCAAATGACATAACACGTCTGATTCGTAAAGTAAACATTTCAAAATCTCATGAAATTTTAAATAAAACATATTTATAATTTAATTGCTTATTTTAGTTATGATGTGCAGTGTTTGTCGCCCAGTAATTAGGTAATAATTAGGTAGTAATTAGGACATTACTATTATTTATATAATAGTAATGTCCTAATTACTGGGCTGGATGATACTAGATAATTAATAGTTTTTCTGGCCAGTATTTAGGATTAAACACTTTTAGTAGCTAGTGCCCGTGGAAAAAACTGGACATGAATAGTGGTATGTTACATTCACAAATGAATTGATCTCGGATTTTATTTACTTCAATGATGATATTCACTGCTAGTTGGCAACATTTGCATTGCAATTTCGATATGCGATTATATATACGTTCCGTAAAAAATTTCATATTTATTTCTTCCAATTGGAAAAAACATATAACGTTTGATTTTAAATGACGGTCACAAAGTCACACTTGACTAAAAAGTAACAATTTAACTATGAAGTCTTATTCTTGTGTACAAAAAAGTTATGATTGAAACTCATTTGAACTAGATTTATCTATACCATTCCAATGTTCCAAATAAAATTACCATATTTAGTAAGTGATGTAGGGTGACCAACGTACAATGATGAATAATGGAAACTTTCTCTAATGTTATTACTGAAAGCAATCAATACTAATTTGTGTCGTTTTCCATATGGTAGTTACGGGAAAAATTTCTAAGCTTGTTTCTTATTGTTACAACTAATGTAAATTCTTTCTTAATGATCCGTTTCGAATCCATAACTTATTCAGAAATATATTTTATAGTAATAACAAATAGAATTGGTATTTCATTACATTAATCCGTCTATTAATGAAATAACGTGAGCGCATCTTTCATAAGTATTTAGCTGTTAGTATCCATAACAGAACTTTTATCTTGAAAATACTGAATATTGCATCAATTTGTCTCACAGTTATTTCGAATAGTCAGATATATTTGTTTTTTAATTTCAGAGTTTGCCAGTAAGCAAAAACAAATGCTTGTTAAAAAGCAAAAAGAATTGTAGACATAGATTATTTTTTTCAACAAATTCAGGAAATTGCAGATCATGAATCTCTTCATGACTGTAAGTTTTCTTATTTAAATATTAATAGAGAAGTTAAATTTGGTCTTTACTCAAAATTTTATGTTAATTGTAAATTGTGCAACAAGGAGTTTAATTTGGAGACGTCTCGTAATTTAAAAGAAAAAGCGACTATTAACCATAAAGCAGTAGCTGGAATAATTTCTATTGGATATGGTTTCTCTCATTTAAGATATTTTCTGGCAACCTTAGACATTCCATTTTTCACTGTGAAATTATATCGTTCTCACCATGACACCATGATCACCTGGTGGGAACAGACAGCTGCACACAGCATGGCTCAAGCTGCTCGTGAGGAAGCTGAGTACGAGCACCGAAGTTAATTGGGAATGTCAATGAAAAGGGAATTAGACAAATAGAAGACAGCGTAAATTCAGGCCGGAGGAATGGGATCTGTGTGTCATGAAGCGTTACTATCAATAACGCTGTACTGTGTTATTAAAAAGGTATTCGTAATTTATAATGCGTTAACTTTTATCATTTATTTTTGCTTTTATCTTCCATAAAATTTTTACAATGTTCATTCCGTTAAATGATTATAATGTTCATTAGTATTGGTTTTTATTTTATAATAAACTTTTATGATTTTCTGATTTTCCTTTATACCATGTATTTCCAGCATATAGCAGACACCAGACTCCCCCGATGACAATTTGGTGGTGGTTTGAATGATATGTACATTGTATTAATAGAGAGTAAATGTTATAAATAAATGAATATTATCTCTTCATACTATGTTTTATCTCATAGTAATATGTAGTATAGAACAAGTAAAGAGACAAATGGAAGAAGGAGTACCTTCATGCCAGGGTATTATAATGTTCGTTATTACATCTTTTTATTTTATATTATATTAACTTTTATCTTTTATAATTTTTGATCTTCCTTTATTTTTTCCAGTATGTTGTGTCCCTTCAAACTATGTTTCATCTTCTACTAGCATGTAGTATGGAACTAGCGAAGAGAAGAAGAGGGAAGAAAGAAGAGGGAGTACATTAAAGTCAGAGGAGAGGAAGAGGATGTGAGGGTCATGAAGCATTATCATCAATAACGCTTGTTATTATATATATCATCAATACTTATGAATAATGGCAAACGGTATTATTATTATATAATGTATTAACTTTTATCTTTAATGATTTTTAAATCTTTCTTTATATTTTTCCACCATATTATGTCCCTTCACTCTGTTTTTATCTTCTTAATACACAGTTTTGGAGAAGAGGTGATGTATTTAGTCTCTTCAGAAGAGAGAAAGAAAATCGGTGGGTCATGAAATCTTGGTAATGAACGGGTCCTTAGCAAGACTAATAACGTTAAACTGTGTAAATACTTGTATAATAAGATGCTAATTGATGTTAGTATTATATATCAACTTCATCTCTTATTGTTTCCTATATTTTTAATCCCAACCCAAAAAGAGGGGTGTTATAAGTTTGAAGTGTGTCTGTTTGTGGCATCGTAGGGCCTAAACGGATGAACCGATTTTGATTTAATTTTTTTTTTGTTTGAAAGGTGACGTGATCAAGTGTCCTTGGCTATGATTTAAGAAAATCTGTTCAGCCGTTTGAAGAATATTAGCTCTTTTTTAGTTTTTGAAGGGACGCGAGCATCTTCTACTAGTCTGTTCGATACGAAATTTAGTATCTTATGACTTCAATAATGTCACAATGACATGGTAAACTTGACCTGATGCTGCAGCATCGTCTGAAGTCAGCAGGATACCCAACTCCTCGCCACTTATAGTAGAGATATCATGTTTAGGCTCATTGAAATGGTCTCTATAAATAGGTTACAGATAGATAGATGGTGATCAGGGTCTGATGATAGATCACACAACTATTGTCAGAATATTCAGATTTTGGCGAGGCACGATCCCATGTCGCAATTTCGTGTATCGTCCCGGGAAGTATTTGCGTGAATGTAGATCGTAGTAATAGTGTAGATTGTAGTGTTTAAAAATCATGAAATAAAACAAATTTAAAATTTAAAAACCCCTGATTCAATAAAGAAACTCCAAAAAGTAAAATAATAATATGTACCTCATGGCCCTTATAATTTGTGATAAGTTTCGATATAAATAGTAGTAGTAATATATCCAAGCGTTGTCGCGTCGGGGAACCACTAAATAAATAAAGTAAAAACAATACAGCTAAAAACGATAAAACTAGGTATAAAATTTAAATACAAGTAAACTTAGCAGTCCTCAGACGTGAAGACGCTAGGATATATTACTACATCTATTTATATCGAAACTTATCATAAACTTAAAGGGCATTGAGGTACATATTATTTTCTTACTTTTTAAAGGTTTATTTTTGTCGGGAGTTTTTTATGTTTTTGATTTTCGTGTCCTTCATACAGTATAATGAGTTGTAAAGGACAGATACATTATAGACTAAATAGGAGTGGAAATAACTTGTAATTCTTCGATATGATAATATGATATATTGATAAATACTTTATTTTGTTTTGTTAAGTTTATTGTTTTTTATATAGACAGAGTGAAGAGACGAAAAATGTAAGCAGAATTATCTTCGATTACAGTGAAGAGGTCCTGCAAGATGCGAAACGCCACTAACAGTAGAAACTTGGAATAAAATACAGAAGAATCCGTAATAAGTAAAATAATAATGGACACCCTACTATTGTTAATGTATAGTTTAGTCAAAAGTGTACTGTTTTAAAAAAAAAATTTTAAATACAAACTAAGTTATAAACCTTATATTATTTGCGTTACATGTAATTATATAAGTGCAGTTTCCTCTTTACTTGTACATGCAATTGTCATACATACTTTCCTGTATTTATTACCTAAATTATAAAAAATATAAGAAACCGATTATAATCTAATATTTTTTTCTCAAATTAAATTAATAGTAATAGATCCAACTGAGGTTGAACCTTCCCTAATCCCCTAATCGAGTTTCCTAATAAAATAAATATTTTATACAATGTAATGTATAATAAACAAAACGAGCTGGGGTTGCCAACCCACATCCCTGCATTTTGAATTAAAAATTGTTTAATTAATTTTTTTCAATAATTATTGTTATGCAGTTTCTAACGAGTAAAAGATGTAAATAAAACGCTAAAGTAGGGTTGCCTACCTTTTTCTAAGCAATAATCAAAGGTTGATAAGTGTAAATAGGTAAGTGTGTATTAGTAATTTACTCTCTATGAAAATTATATGTGAAAATGTAGATAATAATATTAGGAACACGATGGTATAGGGTTATCTTTGTTTGCAACCCTACTTTGGAGTTTTATTTAAATCTTTTACTCGTTAGAAACTGTATGTGGGGTGGCAACCCTTGCACGTTTTGTTTAATTATACATTATATTGTATGAAATATTTATTTTATAAGGAAACTCGATTAGGGAAGGTCAACCTCAGTCGGATCTTGGACTAATTGAATAATGATTACAGAATTAGAAATTACCGTATAAGTGACCTTTTTTTACTAGGAAGTCTGATTTTAACTAGCTGCAAGTGTATACAGTTGAAATCAACCTTGGTGCACGTCTAGTTCAAGTTTAAATTACTAGCTAGCTTACATAGATCCGCATGGATGGATGACCGAAGCCTCACTCCGTTCGCTCGCGACCCCAAAGGCCGGCCTCTTGTCCTTAGAATACCGTAGCCAAATTCTCTGGCCCAAGCCACAGGGTAGGTGTTCTTGTTATTGCCGATGACTCCAAAACCATACTCTTACTCATACTAATAGAAACCTTGGTATTCACCATTATACCTACATGTCAATACCAAATAAGCCGAAGTCGAAATGGTCTGTAGGTACTAGACGGCGAATTGTTAACTCCACGGTATCATTAGGCTGTTGGTTATCATCCATTACCAAAGAACTTGTCGAAGTCAGTAGAATGAGTTGCATTTCAATGGGTTTATTATGAGTCGTCTGACTAGGAGTACTTGGGTTTCGTTATCTACTGCATCACACTCAGATCTCTGAATCACATCATCAAGTACAGTACAGTACATAGAATATAATATAAGTATATCCTTGCGCATCATCTGATCCTGGACCTAGTCTCGTGACAGCAAACAGGTCAAAAAATCTTTACGATATAAGTAGGTATAACGCATTATTTTTTATTTTATTATATACAAATGAACACCTAATATAATATATGAGAATATGTGTAATATTTTTCAAACTACGTTTAATATGTTTATTTCTAAACTAAATACGATTTCATCTCATAAATATTTCTGAACGTAATGCTTACGAAACATTCAATAGTATTATAACTTTATTTGCATGTGTGGCCTACGGGAATGGCGCGTGTGTGAGTGTGGGAGAAATCTGTGAAATTAGGTACTATGAACACGTTCGATAAGCAAACGCCATCTAGCGTACGAATGTTTCCCCTAAAAGGAGAGCCACAAGGCCTTAAATTATCCAGATCAACATATAAAGCGAGGACTCTTAACTTATATTAGAAGCTACGTAATACTATATGCATGAATCTCTGGGCTAACGGACCAGTCAAATATAACAAGACCCTTATCCTTAGAAGTTATCCTTTTGCTGAGATTGCATTACAAATATGAAATATTATAATACGTACATACGATATGAATACCACATCCTCAGACATCAGCGAAAATTATAATTATAGAAGCCAGTTAGTCTAATCTTTCTAAAGCAATTTAATCCAGTTGCTTTTAATCTCTCGAATCTCTGCAGATGCAAGTGTTGCAGACTGCGGTCCGCAATAACCCACTCTTAAACCAAGTTCATTCCACTTTATATAATAGCTTCGAATAAAAATCAAATGTACAAGCGCCTATGTACTTTATATAGTGCTATTCTGAACAACTTTCTAGTAGGAAATTTATTTAGTGAATCAGATTATTTCTATATATTTATGTTATGGTATTCTTAATTATAATACACTGCTGGTCAATGCTGAGCCATGCCTTTAAAATAATTCAATCAGCGGCTAACCTAGACCGAGCTGTTACATTATGTAACGTTATTTGATCGAATATCACCAAGTGCCAACATCGCGATACCAATGGACTTATATTTAAAAATCTACCTACATTGTATTATAATTTTGCCCTTTACCCTTTGCCTTCATTTTAATTCTACTATAAATTTTTTTTTTAAACAGTGCAAAGTTCTCCTATTTGATTTAGAAGGATATATTAGGCCAAACAAATTTAATAGCTGTATATTTTCTGAAAATAAACTGAGACTGACGGACAGACAGACAGACAGACAGAATCGTAACCTGTGTAAGTGGTCTTACGAAGAATCCGTTTTTCTTTCTGAGGAACAGAACCGTTAGAAAATAGATTTAGCACCACAGGAATGAAATTTTCACAGAATTCTAAGTCAATTTTCAACTAATATTTAGGTGGACCCTCCAATTGCCTATTGTTCCCGTTATAATATTAATTCTTGTGAACAACTTCAATTTACTGAAGTTATCAAGAAATTCCGTAAATATGTATTCCCGAAAATCTCAAGAATGCAATGGTGGATAGGTACTTGAAATTAAATTATAATCCAAATAGATTGCGACGGTTGGGGTCGCGTATTTGCATAAACATGCAATTAAAGTGGGGAAGGCGATGTCCTTGTTCTCTGATAAGCATAGATCATTCATAAAATTTCCATATACTATGACGGCCATCTCTATATATATCAAGGATTCAAGGTGCAATAGAATTAGATAGGTCCCGCTTACGAAGTCAGGGACCTACATAATATACATTACTTCAATACTTTCGTTACTGTGATATTTTACAAATTTTTAACCGACTTCAAAAAAGGGAGGAGGTATCAATTTTTCGGAATATTATTTTACGTATGTGCGTCGATTTTCCCGACATTTGTGCGCCGATTTTATTTTTGATGATTATTTTTTTATTTCAGTGTAAATATATCTAGGGTGGAAGAAAGTCTTAGCGACTGTTCCTAAAAAAAATTTTCATCGTATTCTACTACGAATTTTGAAAATTATAAGTTGTTGTGTTATAGCCGAAATAATGAACTACTTATTGTGGACTAAAGTTTGTATATGATTTGCTTCGTTACCTTTGGGCGGTCTCCCAAAAATCGGCAAATTTCCGTATATCATGTCATCCCTCCTTATGACATCGTGATGGAGTACTGCTTAAACAAAAGAACACCCTAACGGTTTACATATTTTAATTATCCTTTCATTTAATGTTTCGTTCCAGAATTTAAACGAAGTTGGTTGTAGACCTACACTAGATATTTATTTAGGATAAGGCTGCTCCAAAGGGAAATAAACGAAAATTTGAAATTTTAATAAATTTAAACCGACTTCGCAATAAAAGTATAAAGTAAATTATCCTTTACGAATCGAAACTCAAGTACAAAAGTAACTTCATGTACGATACAAATACCTACATCATTTTTGAGTTATTGAAGTCAGTGCGTAACCTGTAAGTACTTGTATACTGTGCTATAAGCAACAGCAGAAAGTTTTTATTAGTGAAGGATAATTATTCTTTTATTATTTTATTGTGAAGTCAGTTTAGTTTTTTCTTATATTCATAACAAAGAAAGATTTTTTTTTGTAGATAAAAAGTGAGGTTTTAAAAGAAAAGGAATTCAAAAGTTTATAACTAATGGTTTTAGTGACAATACCTGTAAGTAATATATAAATGTAAAAAACAATAACTTACTCCATGAAATGAACTTATAGTACAGTAAATCTTAATCTTATGAATATTGTAAACTGAATAATATTATTATCTTTTATGATGTAGATATTTAATTTTTTTTTTTTTAATTTTTAAATAGCACCGTACGTGAGTACATTGCCAACGTCAAGTAAAGCGAGAAAACAATTCAGTAGATGATTAGCGCATTTCCAATGTCACGCATTAACACAAACTAGTATACAGACACAGAATAAGTAGAATCCATGTAGAATCATAAGTAAATTAGTTCTTTCTTATCGTAAAACTCCTCCAGTAAAGTGATAGTAGGCTTTACTGAAGTTATAAAGGACTTCTTGGAAGAGCGCGAAAACTTCAGCTACACATGTTTATGTAGATTTCCTCCATTCTTGTCACTTACACAGAACTTTAAAACACAATATACTATCACTGTTGTACTTTAAAACTCCTAAAAATGTAAAAAATAGAAATAGAATAAAAATGACAACCTCACTTCTCCCGTTCCCACCAAAAAGTCCGATGTAGATATTAGTATTTTTTTATAATATAGTAGGTAGTTAATTGAATCACATACAAAATTTTTTAGTTTTAAATTAAATTAATGAGGTAGAACTAGAAGCTAATATCCTAAACACGTCCTTCATGTTACATAATAGAAATAATCCTATGAAATAATACATTTAGGCTCCACAATATTCATATTTAGAACACAATATATATTTAGAACAATCTTCACACATCACACACACTGTTACATTTCGTAAATACTCGTTTCTATATTATATACACGCACATTCTCTAAGTTCGTTCACATAGAAATAATATAGACGGTTCATGCCAAAATTTAAGACGATACATTAGTTAGCTCTGCATCTGTCATAAATATTTATCTAAACCCCAGATTTACCTCTAATAGATATCGCCTTTCACACGTCACGAATTGTTAGACTGCAAG
Source organism: Zeuzera pyrina (assembly GCA_907165235.1). Lineage (NCBI taxonomy): Eukaryota > Metazoa > Arthropoda > Insecta > Lepidoptera > Cossidae > Zeuzera > Zeuzera pyrina. The sequence continues at coordinate 15,254,646 of OU015625.1, read as the reverse complement.
AAATATACGGCGTAAGTCTATATCTCAGACCAAGAAACATAATGGACGGAGCCTTATAAGTATACCAATGTGTTGCAAACGAAGTTAGGTGTCTCTTTCTATCTCATTCAGCTTAAAACCACGAGTAAAACAGTTAGCTATAGTAAGTATTGCAACCTAGCACTGTCAGTGTAATTTGTGTCAGTCGGTCATGAAATAATGATTTGCAAAACACTTGTAAATCTCAAGTATTTTGGCTACTAGTATTCACAAATGTAAAAATATGTCATTTTCAGCTGCGTATCGTTGAACTGTGACGTTCCCTAGTCACGTGCATTAGTAAAAATCTAGAAACACTGTCAACAAAAAAAGAACACTGTAAGAACATGCTCTTAGAGCAAATGCTCCGTCCGTTGTAGTACTTGATCCGAGGTCTATACACATATTTCGTCTCTATCGATATGCTCAATGTTCTGAGACTGTTATGCTTTTGCATTTGACAGACCTAGAGCTATGACATAAAATAGATCTTTGTTCGTTAGTGCTTTTAAGTTTTTTAATTATTTATTTTTGAACTTTACTTTAAAAATTAAAATAAAACTTTTGTAAACATATGTGCAATAGAGACTCTTTGGGCGTAATGGTAGAATGCAGTATTTTAGGCTGCAAGGGCTAGTTCAGTGGCATAACTATAGTGCCTACATCAACGCAATATCTATTAGTAGCAGATCTAAACAGTAAATGAGAAATGTATTAGAAAAGTCGTTAATAGCGTAGGGTGGCAAAAAAATAGCCATAGATGTAATAACGCCTAAGGCAGTAGCTATGTAGTATTCCAGAAAGTTTTTTAAATATTATGACACAAATAGGTAATATTCTGTCTCACCTATAACAACATAAATTCCAATACTTCATAGTAGGTTACGTAAAATTGTAAATATCTATTGTGACTAGTGGAGTCTCACTCTACTGCAATAATAATATTCACATGTGAACACATATACCTAAGTAAATTGTATGCACACACATAAGTGGTTATTTCGATGAGAACGAAAACGCTACAAAAGTTCATGTAGAATCTTGTTGCAAACAGTTTCAAAACAAATTGCTTATGAAGTCGACACTACAAATACCTATATGTACTTATGTCGAGCAGCATAATATCTACTTGCCTACTCTGCGCTACCCCGGATAACCACGAGGGACTTATTTGCAGCAATCTTTGGTCGGAACATAACATTTACGAACCCTGTTTTAAAGTATACTCATTTATTTAAAATTTATGTACCGATTGGTGATTGTATATAAGTATACTATGTTAGATATTCGGACTAAATGAAGTTAGATATACTAAAAAACACAGTGGAAAACTCAGTTGCAGTTGAAATTGTTTTACAGGAAAAGCACAAAATAGACTCCTTTAAAAAAAATTAAACTTTTGTAATATCTAGGATTTTCAGTTAATTATTATTAATCTAAATAATATAAATAGCTGGCAGCTTCTTCCGCCAATGAATCAGTTTGGCTATTCAAAGAGGCAACGCTGCCAGTCTGCTGGGCACCTTAAGTAATGACAGCTTTGTAAGCGGCAACTTTGAGGAAGTCTATTATTTAAGTTAATGTGTAGTTTTAGTTTGTAAATATTAACGTATGTATGTACTTTTTTGTTGTTAATAAATGCTATGTAATCTAAAATATACTGTTTTACTTACAAATATGTTATTTCGCATTCATAGAACAGGACAAAACACTGTAGCAATTACTAAGCTTGCCAAATGTTAATTTTGTACCAACTGAGACCCTCATGGTACGAGGAGTACGAGACATTGAAACTATGATACCAGTAATACAAAGACTTTTGATGTAGATACATCACGTAGTACGGTCGCAATATCGAGAGGTAATTTTTTTCTACAAAATATGCATTAAACTTTCTAATTCACAATTTAGTCATCTGAAAATAAGCTAAACTAAATATTACGCGAATTTAATACATGTTTAGTAAGTACTTAATCTAATACATTGTAGAACAATATAAATAAAGATAAAATAAAGAGGCTTGACTATAACGAAATATCAACAAGTTCTTCACAAGATTTTAACAAATATCAAAGCGTACGCATATATTATTGTATAATTTTGTAATTTTTACTATCAATCTATTACATCACTTACACCTATTTTGAAGTACAATATTTATAGCAATATGCCAATATCGTTTCATGTCCTTCAATGGTATTCATAATATTGTTACTATTAATATTAAAACATCCGCAACGTAGAAATTTCGTGAACACATAAGTGACATAGTAAGGTCGTATCACTAGCGAACATCAGCTTAAGAACTCCCGTCATAATTCCGTAAACTTAACGGACTCCAGGGAATCACTTTCATTTTCACTTAGCGCCACCGACTGCTCCATAACCATTAAATCCTCTTGTTTACTGCTCCTCCACAGTTCGCTGAACGTAGTACTCCCGCCACTTAACTAACTTATTCACAGCGCAAACTAAACAGTAAAACAAGACCGACTGCGTTCAATCAACCCCCGACACAGATTTTATATCCTACTTTTAAATCCGGTGTTTAAATAATATATTCAGAATTGAAATGCGCGAAGTTCGTTAAGCAGTTGTTTGTTTTCCGTGTAGGTACCTTCTCTGGTAAATGTCGTCTCTCTGTAAATGCCTGCCTAATTTAAATGTTTTAGTTACACTGTAGGTACTATTACTGCAATAATTAATTTATTATTACTACCTCATATGTAATTTATTATTGCTAATTTAGATGTAATGTTATAATAGATTTAAATTTGCCAATACGGATCATTAGTAATTATAACGGCTAAGCTTTAGAAAAACTACTGCTTCCCATTTTGACACTTGACAATAGATATTGTTAACTAGTTCTTGGGAGCCAAAACTATACCTGTATAGATGGTGTTTTCGGTATTAATCAAATCTCGAAAACAAAGTTTTGCTTTACGAAATCTTTTCTGCCCAGAAACGGCTTCTGGCGGTTAGGTTAGAAGTCTATGGCGATTGCGAAACTATCGCCTTAGACTTCGATGTTAAGTTTTTTTTAATTATTCGAAATCTTCTATCAAAAAACAAATTCTATCACTGACTCCTCAATAAATATATCTCATTAAGTATAAAAACACGTAAGCAGTAGTAGAAGTACTGTTCGGATTTCGCCATGGATTTCGCATAGCACGACAGTTCAGGAGTTCTCCTGAACTGTCGTGCTATGAATGACAGCAGCGCGTGTAGTCTGCGCTTCTGATTGGACGTGCTTCGGCACAGCCGTATAGTGCTAGATGCGTTCCGCAGCTGATTCCAGAACTCCTTCTCTTAATTAAGCTTTGTTACCCAAAGCGTGCTAAAGGGGCCATGAGCCTACGTCCTTCGTCCGTCCGTCTGTTTATTCTACCTTTAAAGGATTGTATCTTTTAAACCGTATTAGATAACCGGTTAAAAAAAAATATGTGTTAATTTAACAAATAATAAAAAAGTAAGAAAATTTAGGGGGCCCCAAAACAAGAAATGCCTTTTTTTAAATTACAACAAATCGTAATAACCGGCCACGAGTGAGTCGGGCTCGTGCTAAGGATCCTAAATGAAAGTGCTAAATGAAAGAAAACACAATTTTAAATTGAAAAAATCATTGTATGCTTGTACACAACATGATCATTACTTTGTCATAAAAATGGGGGTAAATGTTTGTCTTGACTTGAGTCAAGCCAAGACAATGTGAATGAGTTGCATACCTACTGCGTGGATTATGTTGAAAAATGTGTGAAAAATAAATATTACTGTTGCGGTAGTGACATATGCGCGCGTGTGCGTTTATCTTAAATTTTCCGTTATGGTAAAAGAATAAAATGCTAAAGAAATTAGGCACTAGCCGTACTATTTTTCAATGGATGAATAGATTTCTTCTGTGGATCTTTAGTTCTTTAGGCATCTATTGTCTAAGCAATAGATAAATGTAAAAAGTATATTACGTGATATTTATTATGTTATATGAATAGTTAGTATCACTGAAAGATCATCGTAAAGAGAAATTAGAGAATAATATTGACCTTGCCACCCGTATTCATCTTTCTATATAGACAACATTAGCAAAAACATAAGTGTATTACCGCTATCCAATTCACAGAAAACCATCGATTTTATAATTTTTGATGCAGAAAACTATCTTCTTGATCTTCTATTATTATTATTATATACGTAAAAACGCCCAGGCCAAGGCCTACAGCGGCCAAATATTAGAGGCGGCTAAATGCGGCTGTCTATCCACGTAGAATTGTAAATGCGGAAGTTAGTAAGTAGGTATGTATGTAGTGACAAACAGACAGATGTTAGCAATATTAGAGATGTTTGTTATTTCTTCACGACCTAACTTCTGAACCGATTCAATAAAAGTTGGTGAGAAAGTCTCCTAGTCCAAATTTGCACTCATTAACTAATTAGCTAAATCTCAAAAATTACTAAAGCTAGGATCATGAAATTTGGTCTGATGATAGTTTGTGATTTGTGTAACGTAGCGGCCGTAATAAAGGTTTTTGGAAATTTACATTTTAAAGGGACTTGAACTTTCTTTGTAACTTTTAAATGGAAAGGAATACGACTGTGAATTCGAATACAAATATTGTTTATTATAAAAAACACAGACCTACAAAAAACATTTTTTTTGGTGCAGCTTTATTTTTATCTGTAGTCAATTAGGCAGGTATTACATAGTATATTTATATATAAGTCATTTCAATCAGCTCTAGTTTACCTACTACCCACATTTTAAATTTTTCCGGTCTTGTTCGTAAACAGTTAATCTTAGAACAACACATAAAAATTATCTTCTTATTTCATTAAAGCTAATAAGTTCAGATGTTGTGCTAGCGACCCTGATATGTTTTGTTACGTTTGTGGTGAATAGACATTGATAGATCAGTGAAAATCGATTACGAACATTGTGATCCGCTTGTATTTTATTTACTTTGGTGTTGAAATTGGCAACCAAGATAAAACTCGGTGCCTCATAGTTTATGTAAAATGTGCATTGAACATTTGCGACAATGAAGAAAGGAGCGCGTAACTCTTTGAAGTTTGGAGTACCTATGATTTGGCGACAACAAAAAAATAATCATGACGACTATTGCTTTAAGATTGTAAAATAATCATGACGACTATTGCTTTTAAGATATTGTATTGACTCAGGTGTTACTTTGCAAAAATCCATTTATGTGATAAATTTCTAAAATCTTTAGCTATTATCCGCTCAAACTCCAAAAACCACCAATCGACACGTGTTTCGACTCTCAACGAAGCATCCTCAGGATATACCAGAGATAGGATTCGGTCAGCTAACCAGCCGAATCCTATTTATCCTATATACCAGATGTATGTGATATATATGACCGAATCCTATCTCTGGTATGTACCGAAGTCACCGAATAGGATTCTGTGCTCGTTAGCTGACCGAATCATATCTCTGGTATATCCTGAGGATGCTTTGTTGAGAGACGAAACACGTGTCGATTGGTGGTTTTTGGAGTTTGAGCGGAAAGTATCTAAAGATTTTGGGAATTTATCACTATTGCTTTTGTATGACCAATAAAGGATATCAAAAAAAACGATCACCGCAAATGGAAATATCCCAATATTTCTACAGCAAAAAGACCTATTCCTCATTCAGAAAATGTTCCTATACCAGTTTTTCATCAGTCAGTGCTAAGTTAGGGTAGATGAAGAAATTAAATCAATGTTTTCTATTTATTTCTCAGAAATTTCAGTAATTAAATACTGAGAAATTAAAAGTGGGCATATTTGATGGACCTCAAATACATCAATTAATTAAAGACTACTAATTTTGAGGCTTCTATGCCTGATGTAGACCTACTGCGTGGAAATCTTTTGCAGCGGTTGCGCAAAAATTCTTCAGAAATTACAAGTCTAACAACTATGTAGAATTAGTTAAGGAAATGCTGCTTAACTTCAAAAACATAGGGATAAAAGTGCACTACCTTCATAGTCATATAGACCACTTTCAACATAATTTAGGAGATCTTAACGAAAAACAAGAAGAACGCTTCTATCAAGATATAAAGACAATGGAAAATAGGTATCAAGGCTGATGGGACGTTCATATGATGGCTTGTTATTGCTGGGAACTTATATACGATTGCCCAAGGCAATTTTACTCGAGACAGTCACTCAAAAGAAATTTCTGGATGTATAATGTCAAAATAAATAGTCATTTTTGTAAAAATGCATTTTCTTCTATCTCATGAACTAGAGTTTATACAAAAAAACCACTAGCATTCTTGATAATACCTTATAAAGCATACTTAATATTAGGTATAAAATTCTGTGTTTCACATTTTTGTAAAATTCTACTCATAAAATAGGAAAGGTGACCTTAACGAAACTGTGATATATCACATGGGAATTTAAAAAAAGTAAAATCACAATTATATAGGGTAATTTACAGCAACATCAACCTCCATTCAAGACGCGGGTAACAGCTTACAGCTATAGTATCGCAAATATGAAAATGCCTCTGTCTGTTTATCTGTTACAGCTAAGCCGTTGGACCGATTTTGATGAAATATAAAATAGTAATTGATTAAGTCTTGCGGAAGGAAGTAGGCTACTTTTTTTAATTCCACGCAGACGAAGTCTTGGGCAAAGGCTAATCAAGTACAAGTTGTGGTACAAATTGTGTACAAATTGTGATAGAGCCATTCTGCATCGCAGCACTAAATGGGCCGGCTCGCCCGCTGAAATACCACCCTCTCACAGAATATCGGTGTGAAACAGCAGCATCTATTGCTGTCGTGTTTGGTTCGGTGAGTGAGAGTGCCGGTGGGCCATCACCCGCTGCCCCTCCTTTCCCTATTTCCCTAAAGGCCGGCAACGCACCCATGATTCTCCGGATGTTGCGGGTGTCCATGGGCGACGGTTAGTCACTCACCATCAGGTGACCCGCTGACTCGTTTGCCCCCTCTTTTATAAAAAAAACCCTTGATTATAAATTGTTTTTTATAAATTGGAAAGATAATTGTTGTCAATTTAATAAACATAAACACCAAACACCACATCATAAGTATTTTCAGGTACTTTCACAATATTAAATAAGTACGTGTAGGTACATAATATAGCAAAAACTTCAAGAATCCACTACACAGTTCAAGCATTGAATGAAAAATTATATAAGACTGAGTATTTACAAAGGTAGTAAGCATTATAGAGTTCTCTGAACTCATCTCGTTTATTTAATTTCCAATAAATATCCAAATAATATGCGATGAATCCTTATAATATTTAACTATTTTCTGCCCAAAATTTCAAAACTAATGTCGCGTGTTTCGCTTCTCAACGAAGCATCCTAAGGATATTTCATAGATCGGACTCGGTCAGCTAAGCAGTATCGAATCAACGAAAAAGTCTGCTCTAGATTATATGCTAGATTAAAGATCACAATATATTAAAGATCCGTTATAATAAAATATATTGTATAGTATAATAGTAATGTATAAAGAAATTTTTTTTTTCAGTTTCCAAATTCTTAGTATTCATATTAAGCAATACTGAGTATTAGAACTACTTAATCTATTTTATTTTTCAAATAAAATTATAACTTTTTAAGGCAGCTTAAAAATTGCTTTTTTTCTCATTGACCGAGACCATTTCAGGTAAATTGTTCTTGTTCACGTGGAATTATAAATCGGATTCCACCGGATCTCGTGACTCGTATGTAGTAAATATAGTGTCACTCCTAAAGAATCTCTAGAAAAACTATTTTTATTTAATCGCTGATATCTATCAATATAATAGATAAATAATCAATCATATCTATATCATACTCATATAGATATATCGATGTTGATTCAGCCATTGAAATTACTAGTCTAAAGAAAAATGTCGTATCGAGAAAATAAACATATTATAAACTTATTTCCTCGAAGAAATGTAAGCCTGAAAGATTTTGTTAGTTCTTCAGGGGCCTTCAATTCCAGTGATGGATTTTGTGTATTTTCCTATTATTTATGACCTTACTCTACAGATCACGTTGTTTGCTATTTTTGTTAAACCTTAGATTTTTGTAGTTCAACTTTTTATATTATACTCGTCAATTATTTTCATTTAGTACAACTATTATATCAAGGGGATACCATAGACAAAAGTGTTTGTCATCTTAAGGCGTTTGCAATATTAGATTTATGACATCATATATCCCTTATCCGCCCGCTTATTACGATACTAGCGATACCTTATTTCCTTATTTACTTAAATTGATTGAGGTGTAAAGCTTGGAGGCAATAACATACATAGATATATGTATATATAAATAAATCAGAGTTATTTTGGCAATTTGGAGCGTAAACGCAAAGAGTACTAAACAATCATTGTTATTTTAGTAGAATTTTAAATCTTTCTACCCAACTTCAAAAAAAGGAGGAGGTTCTCAATTCGACTGTATGTATGTTGTTTTTTTTCCTATGTTTGTTACCTCATAACTCCGTTATTTATAAACCGATTTTAAAAATTATTTTTTTGTTTCATCGGTATTGGAGCTTGGACTTTGAAGATACACCAAATAACGCGATCTGATTATAACCTTTATTTATGTTGATGATTGTCTTGTATATCGTTGCGCTCCGGAATTAGAAAGAAGTTAATTGCAGACCTGCCCTAGATATTTATTTAGGTCAAGATCACTCAAAAGGGATCACTTATGAAAAAAAATTAAACCGGCTTCAAAAAAAACACTGAAAAGTACAAAATAACTTTCCTTTACTAATCCAAACTCAAGTACAATTAAAATAACTTTATAAATACGATACACATACCTATATAATTAAATTTGACAGTTATTAAAGTCGTTGCCAAATCAATGTGCAACAACAGGAAGTCTATTAGTTTGGATAGGCTTGGCACCGACTTCAGTAACTGTCAAATTTAACTATACAGGTACATGTATCGTATTTATAAAGTTATTTTAATTGTACTTGAGTTTCGATTAGTAAAGGAAAGTTATTTTGTACTTTCCAGTGTTTCTTTTGAAGGCGGTTTAATTTTTTTCATTTTTAAATCTTTAGTTGTATTTCGGCGCGATAGTAGGGCATAATATCTGTCTGTCAGGCTAGGACCTTTCTAAATTCCCTTGAAGTTTTGGTCCTATTGGCATTTCCCTCAATTCTGTGTGGTAGTTACCGATAGCACAAGCCTGCTTATTTGGGGTCACACTACTGGTGTAGGTATTAAATATCTGGAGTACATATTTATTTAGGTATCTAGCAATTTTCATCGTTAACTCGTTCATTATTTAAATTGTTGCAAAAAGATCTTTCTTACGTTATCTGCCGTAAACATATTTTTATACGTAATATAAATACGTTTAACTGTGTTTAGTGTTATTAATTTGTAAACAAGGTGACCAATACGATATTGTAAATAATCGTCCCATCAGTTTGATGCCCAACATCTATAAAACATTTGCAAAAATTCTACTTCAACGAATAGAAAGAAAATTAGACAAACAACAACCAATAGAACAGGCAGGCTTCCGCAAAGACTATTCAGTGCTGGACCACATTCACGTCCTAAGACAAGTTCTAGAGAAGTATGCCGAATACTAGCTTACATACTACATAGCATTCATTGACTACAGAAAAGCATTTGACTCCTTAATGCATATGAAGATCTGGGAAGCACTAAAAGCACAGGGGATTGAACACAAATATATAAGGTTAATTAGAAATGTTTATAAGCACAGCTCAGCATGTATTCAATTAGAAATAAAAGGTAATCAATTTAATATAAAAAAAGGTGTAAGACAAGGTGATCCCCTCTCCCCAAAACTTTTCTTAGCTGTTTTAGAAATGGTCTTTAGAAACCTCGAATGGGAAAATGTAGGGTTAAATATAGATGGTCACACATTGACACATTTAAGGTTTGCTGATGACATTGTACATTGTACTATTTGCAAAAACGCCTGAAGACCTAAATAGAATGTTAAATGAACTAGCATCAGAAAGTGCAGAAGCAAGACTAAATTTAAATCTGGATAAGACAAAAATAATGACCAACGGTAAAAAAAAATCATGATGAAAGTAGGTAATATTGAAATTGATTATGTCGAAGAATACATATACTTAGGACAATTAATGGCACCAAAAGACAATAAATAAAGAGATTGAGAGAAGAATAGCAAATAGCTGGAAGAGATACTGGGGTCAAAAAGAACTAGCATCAGAAAGTGCAGAAGCAAGACTAAATTTAAATCTGGATAAGACAAAAATAATGACCAACGGTAAAAAAAAATCATGATGAAAGTTATCACATAATAAGTAATGAAAAACAAAAATTATCACATAAAAACAAATTGGAAATTGTATAGATTCAGGCGTTACTTTGCGGAAATCCATCGCATGCGATAAATTCCTAAAATCTCTAGCTATCTTCCGCTCAAACTCTAAAAATCACCAATCGACACGTGTTTCATCTCTCAACGAAGCATCCTCACCAGCACCGAATATTCGGTGCTGGTTAGGTGGCCGAATTCTATCTCTGGTATATCCTGAGGATGCTTCGTTGAGAGGTGAAACACGTGTCGATTGGTGATTTTTAGAGTTTGAGCGGAAGATAGCTAAAGATTTTAGGAATTTATCACAAAAAGGAAATTGTTTAATATTTGTATTCTACCGGTCTTAGTATATGGATGTCAAACATGGGCTTTAACAAAAAACACATTAAATAAACTTACCACGTGCCAACGTGTGATGGAAAGGAACATGACAGGAACAAAGAAATTTGAAAAAATTAGAAACAGTAATATCAGGCAAAAGACCAGAGTCCAAGATATAACGGAAAAAATCAAAAGACAAAAATGGAAATGGTCAGGTCATATGATTAGAGGGAGAGACAAATGGAATAAACTTGTAACTCAATGGTATCCAAGAGAGGGAAAAAGACAGACAGATCACAAAAACGTGGGATGATGACATTAGACAGGTCGCAGAGATAACATGGAATAGAGTGGCCCAGGATAGGCTAGAATGGACAAGGTTGGAGGAGGCCTTTGCTAATTGGCAAACAGACATACAAAAAGCAAGCATACACCAAATATGTGAATAAGTTTAAGTCCGAATAAAAGGTTTAATAGTTATTTTAATTTGTAATTAAAAATAATTAAAATTAATAAAAGAATTGTTTTTATTTTATGAAAATCTACAAAAAGTACACAATACCTAATGCCATCGATATATTATAGTAGCGGCACACTATGATGGCCGTTTTGACGTTTGTCCGCTCATGAAGTTTGGTTTTAAAAGAAAACAAACCAACCAAGAGCCAATACGTCATTGACGAAATAGATTTAGATCATGGGTATTGAGTTAGTTATACGGTTGACGCCTTACCACTGTAATTACAATGCAATTGAGTTGGTTCGGGCTCAAATTAAGGGAAATGCTACGAGACGCAATTCAGAACCCCCATTTACCACAACAAAAATGCTAAAAATATTAAAAGAAGCTTGTGAACATATGACTAAAGGAGACTGGGAAAATTTTGTGAATGGAGCTGTTAAATTAATAAGGGACGATTATGAAAGAGATGTGATAATAGATAATATTTTAGAAAATGAACTAATAACTAATTAATGTTGGTGATGATAGCAGCGCCGACAGTGAAAATAGCAATATAGACGAATCTGATTAAATATGGCCTACTGTGGCACCTTTTTTTCTCTCTTTCTGTATGAATTTGTTTCTTGTGCGCAAACAAAATTATTCATTTTCATTCCAATATTTAATTCATTCAAATATTAACATAAGTAAACATTCATACTTTTGTTTTATTAAAAGTTTTTAATCAACTACTACTTGCGATACTAGTTATAAATCGAAAAACTTATAGATGCGACTCGCGTTTGAATATATTTTTTTCGATAATAAATTGACATTTCAAGTCACTATTGTAATGTGTGAAAACGGCCATCATAGCGTGCCACTACCGTAATTACTTTCAATACTGTCTTTGAGTAAAGCAGTGATACTTTCGTTTCGTTGTCGTTATATGCCCAGTTACGTAGTCCGTGACACGTTCACATCTACCCTTCTACCGTGCAGACACGCACATACACGCACCACAACGCTGTGCGTTTGCATTAGATGTGAATACGCCTAAAGAAAATGTATATAAAGACATTTTTAGTTCTGTGCTGGCATGTGCTGTACACGCTACGTGTCCATAGATATGGATCCTCATTTAAGGTCCATTAATATGTACAGACACGGAGTGTGTCCATTATGGACTGTCACGGACACAAAAACATAATTTACGTTGTCAATAGGCGTATCCACTATCTATATAGGCTTATCTAACGGACGTATCCGTGCAGACGCAGACTGTCGCGGACCAGTACTGAGTTGCGTGTCTGCGCTATACCGGCACAGATAAGATACGGTATAAAAACGAAAGTATCTATACTGTACTCAATACCTGTACCACGGATACAGCTAAATCTGCTGATTCACACTAACGTCTCGCTTGCTTACCCATAATAATCAAATGATTTATTATAGTGTATAATAATGTAAGTTTATATTTCATAGTTGTTTGTGTAATGTGACACGAATACACATAAAATTGTAAGCGTGCGCTACACTTATCTCATCTGAAATATCGGGCACGTAGTAAAGTCATAATTTCAGGATGAAGTACCGCATGGGCAGGGAGCGTGCCCTTTGCTGCGGTGATTCACTGTATTACCCGCATGTTCTGGTACCGTACCTCGTTTTTCTTCAAAAACAATGAAACTCGCCCCACCTGTGAAGTAAAACGAAAGAAAGCAAAAAATGCCATTAAGGAAATGTACGCACTCTCACATTAAGAGGAAAACGCGGATTCATATATTTTCTATAGTGACTGTAATTTTTTTTTCTTATTTTTTCGTTTTTTAGAACAAAAATCCTTGTCGCATGACAAAGGATAATAACGTCGGTAATTATGTCTGTCATGGTTTTTTTCGTTATTCTCGATCGATATCATCTGTGCTGCCCTCAACCATAAGGTAATACCTATGTACTGTTGTATTTATTTTACGGATGAGTGATAAAACGTTCAAAATAAATTTACGATCCACTACTGAAATGAACGTAATATAGTCGCGGATATAAGGAGATGGCAATGTGCCCCACCTCCTGAGACAAATAAATTTCAAGAACCTTATTTAAACCAATTTCAATAATTTGAAATCATAATAAATACAATAATATTTGTTTACAGTTTGTAAGAGTCGTTATTAGGTCATGACTACCATAGATTAACTTTCCACTATGTCACTACCACTGAGTTTTTCGCTTCGAGGTGCAGCTGAAAACGTAATGAAAAATATTATAATAGCCATAAAATGTTTTTGTTTAAGTTTGCGTATGTAGTAATTAATAAAAGTTGAAGCAAAAAACTGTATGTGTGGTTTTAGTGGGGTGTCCATGATTAATTTTTTTTTAAGTTTTAATTTGAAATTCTAAACCTAATTAGTCAATTCTTATTGAAATATAGTGTTCAAAAATGGTCTTAATGTTACTTAATCTACTTCATAGTAATCAGCATCTTGTGTGCTAGTAGTGCTAAGAACTATTTACAAAGTCAAAATTTTAGTGTTTTCTTTGTTTGTATAACTACTCGTGAAACAGTTTCATGTGTACTTCAATACCATAGCATCACTTATCCGTGCGCTAACACTTGTCATTTTTAGATTTGTTGGATCTCACAGCGTTTTCTAGCTATTCGCAAAAGTACATGCTTTGACGACCTCCGTGGCGCAACGGCTAAGAGCGTTGGAAAGTAAATGGGGGTTGCGGGTTCGATTCCCGCCCCGAGGCTGGGTGTTTATGTATAATATGTATTTATTTACAAAAGAAAAGCATATAAGTAGTATATCAGTTGTCTAGTACCCATAACACAAGCGCTGTACTGCTTACTTTGGGACTAGATAGCGCTGTGTGAAATGTCTGAGTATATTATTATTATTATTCGGTGGTACTTACTAATACTTCAATAATTTGAAATTTGGTGGTACATTTATTTACTTTATTTTTAAACTTTTTTACTGTGTCACACGCTTTTAGATACCATTTTTGTGTCAATACGATTTCATAATCCCTATATTCAACGATTTTTAATTAATTTTTTTTTCACATTCTGATTTAAGTTGTACAATTTTAGTGGTTTTTATAGAGAATTTGTGTCAATAAAAATTGAGAAGCGTCATTAAAATGCTTTAAGATACACTTTCTAATGCAATTCTTAATATTTAATCGCATATGTAGAAAAAATAATTACCAAGTAATATTTCGTGAAATTCTCTAAAACACCGAAATCAAAATTTAATTCAATGTCAACTACGCTATATGACAAATATTTATATAAACATAGATAATCAAAAGTGGAATGCGAAAATGGACGACGAGACTGTCATTACTTTTTGTTTAGTTTTTTCAAGATAAAACCGCGACAAGGTGTTCATTCCACAACTTCAGTGTTCAAGCGAGAAAGCTTCTTTGAAACCGTACTATGCGCTGCCATTTTGGACTCGAGCCAGGGAATAAGGGTACAGTGAACCCCGCGTAAAAAGGTCGTAAGTGTCAAAAGGTGTCTAAAAATTCAACAAATAGGGATAGGAGTGAGGGCTGTCAATCATTCATGCGACCCCGAGGAAGACGACAACGCGTTTGATCCACGCTTTTGTAGCACTGTGAGGCTCCGTGAAGTGCTTCTACACAGCATGAGAGGAGCTCTAGTATATTCCATAGAAGACCCCGGAGCCCCTCAACAATGAGCCGAGGACGACCGCCGCAGGAGTTTCAGTGGGTATAAACACTACATAATAGTTTTCTGTTGAGTACCTGTATTCAGCTTTCTCCTGCGTTACCAAAAAAAGACGCAACTCAAGAGTTGCTAGTATATAACGCCCACCTTTTTCCTTAGAACGTCCTCCTCAAATACGTAAAAACTTAAATATTAAACTTTGATTGATCTAATTGCCTTCATTTTTTTGTTGATTTTGTCTGTAATCATTACATATAGTTTTCATGTAATTAATTTGTTAGCTTATAGAATTTCTAATTTATACATTGTTATCTATGCAATTGGATAGGGGGTCAACTGAGGAAGCGTGCTCGTCGCGACCCCTGCCAGCCCTTTTCAGGGCTGCAATTCCTCTACTATGCTTACCATGCGGGACAACGCAGATTTAAATCCCCCGAAAGCGACGGACATCAGTGTGTCCCCGCTGGTGTAAGCAAAGTGCAGTTCGGCGTTGGGGACCGCCACCCAACACGCTGTGCACCTAGCGGCGGGAAGTGGAGGGAGGAGTGCAGAATAGCTGCATGGAATGTGTGAGGTGTGATTGAAGAGAAGATGAATGAAGTGATTGATATTATGGAAGAGAAAAGTCTAGATGTGTTATGTTTGAGTGAAACCAAGCGAAGGGGCAGTGAACTTGCTGACTTGCCCGGAGGGGGCATCGCTCTGTGGTCAGGGGTACCACTTGGAGATAGAGGATGCCAGGGGGTGGGCGTTTTGCTGTCCTCTCGTTTGGTTAATTGTATGACTGAGTATAAATGTGTAAACCCTAGACTGCTCTGGGTGCGCCTCAAGATGGGGTTGACGAGAGTTTTTATTTTGGTGGTGTATGCTCCAGTGTCCTCCGTCGGCGTGGGTGAGCTAGAGCGGTTTTGGGAGAATGTTAGAGAAGTTCTAGTGACGGTTGAAGAGAATGAGAGAATTGTTTTGTGTGGAGACATGAATGGGTGGGTCGGGACAGCTCGAACTGGATTTGAGACTGTCTTAGGCAAATATGGAGATAGGAGAGTGAATGACGCTGGTAGGATTCTGTTAGGCGTGTGTATGGAAAAGGATCTTTTTTTGTTGCTAATACCATATTTAAGCACAAAAGGATCCATCAGTACACTTGGAAAAGAAAGCATGAGAGAAGTATGAAGAAGCAGGTTATGGACACAAGAGCGCATAGAGGAGCCGATCTGGGAACGGACCACTTTCTGGTGATAACCAGAATAAGGGGTCTGTTTGCAGCATGGCGACATCGCGTAGTGTCCAAACCTGCAGCGGTTTGTCGCATCAAAAGCTGGAAACTGCAAGATGCGACTACCAGGAATGAATATGAAAGGATAGTATCCGGTAAGCTTGATTATAGATTGAAAGTGATGAGCGAGGATGTTGAAGAATGTTGGCAGAACCTTAGGGATAGTATGATCGAGGCTGCAAAAGAAGTGTGTGGAACGAATAAGATTGGGAACGGTAAAAAGCGTGATGTGTGGTGGGATGATGAGGTGAAAGAGTCTGTGTATAAGAAGAAGAAAGCATGGCGAGACTACATTGCTACAAAAAATGACTGTGGTATGAAGAATTTGATGAAAGATAAATATAAGCTGCAGAAAGCAGAAACGAAAGCACTAGTGAAAGTGAAGCGTGAAAAGTGTAGGACATTAGACGAAAACAGAATGTCGGACAACTTCGAGGAAAATTGCAAATTATTTTGGAAAGAACTGCGTAAGTACCGAAGTGGCCTGGCACCTTGCAGAATGAATAAAGTGCGTTCGAAAGAAAACAGCTTGCTAACAGATAAAAAAGATGTTCTGCAGCGATGGAGTGAATACTATGGAGAACTGTATGAGAGTGGCGACTTCGTCTCTGATACTGAGAGCGATTCTGAGGTTGTATGGATCAGATTTTCTCGCTTCGCGTTATCGTGGGGAAGTTTCTGGCTATAGGTCAGAAAGTTTTCTGCGCTTTCGTGGATCTAGAAAAAGCATTCGATAGAGTAGTGCGACAGAAATTGTGGAGTCTTCTGCCTGAGTATGGCGTGGGGGGCTCCTTACTACGGGCTGTGAGGTCATTATATAGCGGCCACAGAGCCTGTGTAAGGATAGAGGATGACACGTCGCCCTGGTTTGATGTCTGTTCAGGCGTCAGACAGGGCTGCGTGATGTCTGCCTGGCTGTTCGTGCTGTATTTGGACAGTTGCCTCCAGAAAATGAAAGGTAGTATGAGTGGTATGTCATGTGTTGACACAATGGTAAACTGCCTATTGTACGCTGACGATGCTGTGCTTATAGCACCATCAGAAGCCCAGTTGCAGGCACTAGTCACGTGCATGAAAGAAGAATGTGAAGTAAAAGGATTGAATATGAATGTGAACAAAACTAAGGTTCTGGTGTTTGAAAGGGAAGAGGTACAAACAAAATATAATATTTGGGTAAATGGAAAATGTCTAGAACAAGTGAATGAAATTGTGTATCTGGGGAGTGCGTTTTCGAGGGATGGAAGATGTGACTTGGATGTGGAGAGACGGGTAGCAGCTGGCAATAAAGTGAATGGTGTTCTGTCCGCATTAGCAGATAGTGTGAATATATCTAATACTGCCAAAATGGCGATCCAATATGCGGTGTTGGTGCCAACTTTATAGTACGGTAGTGAGGCCTGGATATGCCCGAAATCGAGTGAAAGTATGATAAATGCAGTAGAAATGCGATCTCTTAGAAAGATGTGCGGTGTCACCCTTGCGGACAGGATAAGCAATGAGGAGATACGCAGTATGATAGGGTCGCACGACAGTGTTATTGTAAAAATGAAGAAAGGAATGCTTAGATGGTTCGGGCACATAGTAAGAATGAGTGATGAAAGACTGACGAAGAAAATATACAGAGCGAAAGTGAATGGTAAAAGAAGGCAAGGAAGACCAAGGCTGACTCATGAAGATCAAATAGCCAGAGTGTTAACAGACGGAAATGTCAAAAACTCTCGCATACCTAGGCGAAAATGTGTGAGGAGAATGATGAGATTTGAGGAAGCGAAAGAAGTATGTAAGAACCGCAACACTTGGCGCTCTGTCCTCTCTGACTACCCCGTTAGGGATACAGCGTGAGGATATGTATGTATGTATGTATGTATCTATGCAATTGTTAACGTAAAAAATGAAGACTGATTTTATTTTATTTCGAAACTTTTATTTTTGATATATTAGTAAGTAATGTAATGTATATGATTGTTTCTTATCCTTGATGATTATTTAGTATCAATCAGATACATAATGTACATAATGTAAGAACATCAAGTCATCTGATTGATGTATAGGTATATATTTATTGAATAGTAAATTGTCGGTTTGGACTTAAACATATTATGACGTTAACGTCTAATTTGTTACAAAATTACAATAAAATTAACTTCCATTTTAGAATTTTATTAATTGTATAGCACAACCTAATATTTTAAATTATTCCCATTTTTTTACCATGATTAACTGGGTTTTGGAAAAAAAAATTGTTTTGTAATAAATGGAAAAATCACATGTTTTATAATAACATTATTTTTAGTTTTTTTTTCGCTATAATTAAAAGTCATAACAAATTGAACATTTTTGAACCTAGTACCGAAAATACGCCGACAATTCCCGAACAAACCCGAGCGCGTGTGACGTCACTATGTTAATTTCTACTCATCCTAGCACACAGCTGATAACGTTTTTTGACTTTTAATCGATTTTTTGTCATTATCGTCAAAATATTGATAAATATATCAAAAACGTCGAATCTTAAAAGTGATCGTGCTTACTTCGTACCATTATGTATGAATACTACAAAAACAACCCCAAAATTTTTTTTAGATGTTCCACAAGAAGTTAAACGTCGAAATAAATGGTTTCAAGCAGTGCGACGACCTAATCCCAAAACAACATTAAATTTTTTATGTTGTGAATCATTTTGATATAAATATTTTATAACAACAACAATATCAACAACATATCTTCACGCTGTATCCCCAACGGGGTAGTCAGAGAGGACGGAGCGCCAGGAGTCGCGATCCTTACACACCTATTTCGCTTCTTCAAAACTCATCATTCTCTTCACACATTTTCGCCTAGGTATGCGAGTGCTTTTGACATTTCCGTCTGCTAACACTCTGGCTATTTGATCTTCATAAGTCAGCCTTGGTCTTCCTTGGCTTCTTTTACCACAACTTTTATTTTATAACAATATAGTAATTATTAATTATTTATGTAAACGTATAAATTGAATAAATAGAATTCGATACCTACATAATTTTTTTTAACCAAACTCCAAATCATAACTTTTAAAAATCATAGCATCAAAAAAGTTATTATGAATAATTTAAAACAACAAAATATTAATTTCGTATACCGTTATCGAACGGTTACGGTTTCATTTAGTATTTTTATATTTTGTAACGCACTAGGTTATGTATTGCACGAAATTGAAATTGTAAAAGTGTTTGTAATGGTGGTTCTCCTGTTATAATGTCATTTAAATAATTCTCATGATTTGTTTGTTTTTTTTAGCTGAATATGGCGAATTATATTTACTATACTATAATGGGAGGTAGAGCAAAAATTAAAGCTGATTTAGTACCGCACAAGTTTAGTTGTCGACCTAACTGAACGACAAGGCAATACGACTCTCAGACCAGCTGCAGAAAAAAGACGAAAACTATCCAGGAGATTTATAGTGAATCATCAAAAAACGTTATAAGTAATGCTAATGCATGTTTGCAACCATCTGTACATCAAATATAAATATATAAAAGTTTATTATTATCTACGATATTAAACAATCTTATATTAAACAAAGCATGTTTTATTAAAGTATTTGTTACCTGCTGAAGCGGACATGAAGTCATGACATTAAATGTCTTGAAGAAGGGAGTCATGATATAAACGACTTGAACATTTTTCAACTTTTCGTTAATAGTTAAAGTAACTGAGTAAGTTTTACTTTTAACTCGATGTTCTGGACATACGCGCCCTTTTACTGGGCAAATACCATTCTTACGGTTAAGTTGGACATAACCTATAACCTATAGCCTTGTCACTGTAACTCTCAGGTAATACTCTAAAAATAAATTAATTATATTTAATAAAGAAAGGATCATTTAATATTTTAATTGACAATACTTTTTTTTTACATACTTACCTTGATGCTTTAGCCCCTCGAACTTCAGCTGAATTAAACCGAATATCATTTTTTAGAAAATCTTTTGTCATAAATATATTCACATCAGGTATATTATGGGAATAAGCTTTTATAAATCCTTTATCACACATGACTAAATAAAATTAGCTGTTACAAAAAGTTTTTTTGCACTAAATTTCGGATATTTCTAGTCAATTCACGTGTGGAAGCCGTTGACACTGTACTATCGTGAAATTCCTTTAATATTATGACGTCATAAACATGGCGAACAATCATGGCGTGTTCGTAGTCACATAATTCTTTTTAAAATGTTATCAATTTTAAATTGTTCATAATTAATTTAAAAAATTGTTTAAAGAGTTTTTCGCATCGGCTATTATATTTAATTATATATAATTTATGATAAAGTTTTCAAATACAAAAAAATCGATATTTTTTTTTTAAACCCAATTGCATATTTAATATGCAATAGAGTTTTATATTAACTTAATATTTATTAACTTTTATATTAAATTAAGTTTTATATAATATGGCACATTATATAGATTTTTTAAGTTAATATATTTTTGATTAAGGAATAGCATTTAATTGTATAACAACGAAGTCAATTCGTTGTTGTATGGCATTATATTTTCAATAGTAGATAATAACGTAATAGTAGACATTTTGTCGATTTTCTTACCAATTTTGAAGTACCTTTAAATGTATTCCATTTTTAATAGGACAATTTCCTAGACGAAAATGTCCATAAATTAAGACGTTCCCCTGAGAGGCAAGTTTCAGACTCAGTATCCCGTCACGTTATAAATAAATTGGCCGCCCATAAAATTTATTACGAGGACAAATTTTGACAAATCTTAAGACAGATCGCTTCCTAGCTATTGTGATTAAAATCCCCAGTACGACTATTTGATTACGGAAAACGAAATAATTGCGTAATCCGATAACTCTGTTGAGGATATCGTAATAAATAACTCATACAATTTTCAAAACTAGTTATTGCATTTTCTCATCTCAATATGGTCGTTTTTAGTGTTTCGTCCAGGCTTATCGCGTTCGATCATCCCTCTTTTTTCTGTATCTGGTTTAAGTAGTTATACAGGTTAGATTAGATCCACAGCACTGCGACACTAACTAGTTAGTTAACTGGGAAACATTATAGATTGCATCCCTCTCAATAATTTTAACTTTTCAGCGATACAATTTTCACTTAAAAATATTTGTTTACGCAGGTTTGCTCCCTCTAGTTTTAATCCATAGATAAAGGAACCTTGAAAATCCTGAACATGACTTTAATTGTGAGTTTCAACAATTTTAACGAACACTGTAGCAAAATTACCTACTATCTGCCCTATTTGTTCAATCGCTCGTTGTAGAGAACAACCTTTATCATAGCAAAATGGTTTTAACATGAATATAGGTAGATATTATAATATAGTACACGTGACATAGTATAAAATTGAGAACTGGGCTATTTTATGTATACAACAAATTCGTATTCCATACGTTGTAAAATAATGTGTAAATATGTACATATTATCATATTATAGTATATATGTAGACTGTAGATACCTATGTGTTATTAAAATACTTTTTTTTTAATAACTCCATTTACATGAGTATATTTCAAATTATATTAATAGAGCGATTGAGCAATGTTGTTAACTATTATGAAAAAGATACCACATTTCATACAGCCTACTGTAAGTCTGTAACCAATGAAAATATCAAATACATACATATCTCGAGTTCGATTCTTGCGCTATGTTCCGAGCTTCCGAGACGAGTACATACGGCGCGGCGTGACACTAATGACCTCCACGAAAGAAGAAACATGAGATAGTTCTCATTTATAAAATAATAACGAACCGTGTAACAGGAACGTCTCAGATTTATTGCGTTATACCTATTGCCGAAAATTATCTCAAAAATTGTATGATCTCCACGCAAAAAAATCATAATAACAGCTATTAAAATTAATAAAGAAATGTGATACTTCGTAAATAACAATTTGTTGTAAACCAATTGCGAAAGAAAATGTATAATACTCCAAAAGTGTAATGATATTACGTAAAACGCACATGACATAACGATTATTTATCTAACCTAAATAAAAAACATATTTTTTCCATGCCCAATTGAACATAACCCATCGATAGTGGCTTAGCCTTGTGGCTTAGCTTCGAACTATTTTCCAAATATCTACTGCGAGAGGCGAGCCCTTAACGAAAACGAGCACGTATTTTGTTTATCTTGTCATTCCATTAATTAGGGACCGTGTTTACTGTTTCAATACGACGACGAGTCTTAAATACGCCTCGCACGAACGAACTTTTATCACTTTAATTAATTTATCTCTGATTAGAGAGACCATGGATTTCCTTGCTAACAAATTGTGCTTCTACACACACAGTTACTACTTCCGTAAGGGAAGCGGAAGGGACACCTGAAGTAAAAATTAAATTAACAAAAAAGCGGCAGTTTTAATTTTTTTTTTCTTAAATGAACAAATCTAATTAATAAATCCCTACTAGCTCTGTCAAGTAAGTATTAGTTATAACTTAATTATATTAACTTAGTAATAAAATTTCTTACTACTGTACAGACTTGTATAGGTACAAATAGGTACCTACACAAATAAGTATACAAAAAACAAATATTTTAAAAAAGAATTTTCATTCGATAAAATTATTGCATATAATAATTTCTTCTTGGCATGAAGAATATAATGAATAAGCATTAAAACAATGAATTTATAGTTTTCTGCACAGTGAACGAAAAACATAGGTAGGAATGTACATATAATGTGTAGAAAATCATTTCACGTCAAGTTTGCAACTGTTTTTATTTCTATTTTTATATACACACATTTTTAAAATCATTTTATTCTGCAAAGTAAAAATAGGTTGGTTAACTAATATTAAAATAGGTTGGTTGCGAACATGGCCCCTGACTGTGTGAACACACAGTAACTAAGCAGCAACCGACAACTGAGCCAATTTCCTCACAGTGCGA
The DNA here is from genome assembly GCA_907165235.1 of Zeuzera pyrina. Taxonomy (NCBI): domain Eukaryota; kingdom Metazoa; phylum Arthropoda; class Insecta; order Lepidoptera; family Cossidae; genus Zeuzera; species Zeuzera pyrina. The sequence goes on along the minus strand of OU015625.1, from coordinate 15,231,628 downwards.
CGCAGTACACCCCCTTTCGTTACTACATCCGCTACTCTCACAATTCCATCTTTTCCAGGAAACGTTGCTAATATACGTCCTCTAGGCCAGCATCTTCTGGGTAAAGTACCGTCCGCAATACATACAAGATCACCGACTTTCAATACTGCTGCTTCATGTGTTGAAGTTCGGCAAGGAACTAAAGTTGGCAAATATTCCGCCACAAATCTCTGCCAAAAATGATCGGCTAACCGTTGGGCCTTCTCCATTGAGCTCTACCAAAAAGGTCAGTTTCGTCAAACTGCTGTGTTGGAATTAGATCATTAGATGATGTGCCAATTAGAAATGTGAATGGCGTCAGCGCTGTCTCTGAATCTGGTTCAACAGGCACATGAGTCAGTGGCCTAGATTTGACGATAGCTTCTGCTTCAGCTAATAACGTTGTTAAGACTTCTTCTCTGGGGGACTTCTCTAAAAGAGTGACATTGAGAGCGTTCTTAACATTTCTCACCAGTCTCTCCCAGCATCCTCCCATAAACGGCGCTGAAGGAGGGACAAATTTCCATTGTATCCTTCTGGTAGAAGCAAAGTCAAATATGTCAGGTAGTAGTTTAGCAGCACCCACAAACGCAGTCCCGTTGTCCGATTAGAGACACGTCGGGCACCGACACCAAAATGTAGAAAATCATTTCACGCCAAGTTTGCAACTGTTTTTATTTCTATTTTTATATACTCACATTTTTAAAATCATTTTATTCTACAAAGTAAAAATAGGTTGGTTAACTAATATTAAAATAGGTTGGTTGCGAACATAATGTATATACCTACCTACATTTTTTTCTACACAAACATTGAATATAAAACTTTCTTATATACCTACATAGGAAATTAATAGACAAGACTAGAACAATTCGGACTCTGATGACGAGAATGATTGATATAGAGGCCTTCTTTTTCTACGACCACAAATAAATCATCTTCGTCTCAATTAACGTCCCACCGATATCCACTTCCCGAATAGGACAGGCGTTTCCGTGCTGATTGATAATGCCTCGAAAACAGATTCTCGCTCGCTCTTCGTTGTGACAGTGAAATTTAAAACTTTTTGAAACGTATCCATCAACATACAACACGCACTTGCCTTAGCACAGATATTTATTTAATTAGTAAAACTTTTAAATAATTGCTCATAATATTTCAAATTTGAGTGATAAAAATTAGTAATAGTAATTCCATCAGCACTTCCAGTAGCTAATGGCAGTGGCTGTCTCCACTATACACGACTAAACTTTACACTACCGCGTTCAAAATATTGGCTATTTAACCGACTTCAAAAAAAGGAGGAGGTTTTATGTTCGCCTATATGTTTTTTTTTTTATGTATGTTTACCGATAATTTCGTTAATAATTGTATATCGATTTCGGAAATTCTTTTTTTGTTTGAAAGAGTATACTTTCGAAGTGGTCCTATTTAAATGTCATCGCTATTGGAGCTCGAACTTCGAAGATACACCAAGTAACGCGAACTGGTTATAACCATTATATCAACGATTCTCTTGTATGTCGTTGCGTTCCAGAATTAGAATAAAAAGAAGTTAATTGTAGACCTGCCCTAGATATTTATTTAGTTCAAGGTCACTCAAAAGGGAGAAATAATAAATTTTTAGAAAAGAAATTGAACTGCTTTAAAAAAAACACTAAAAAGGACAAAATAACTATCCTTTACTAATCAAAACTCAAGTACAATAAAAACAACTTTATAAATACGATACACATACCTATATAATTAAATTTGACAGTTATTGAAATTGGTTCCAAATCAATGTGCAACAGTAGAAAGTTTATTACTTTGGTAGAGTTAATTTTGGTTGATTTCGGTGAAATCTAATCATAAACTTAAGACAAAACAGAATAAAAGGAAATTTATTGATCGAAAGACAATATTACAAGGGAAGTATAATTTCTAACTGATTCCAATTACAAAAAATAACGAAATGATGCAGAAAATAACAAAAAGAAAAATAAATATTTCACAGACATGAAATAAAAGAGGGTATGACTACTCTGTTAATTATTGTCCATACAGAATTACAACGTGAAACTAGTGTGAAATCTAATTAGATGTCCAAACAACGTCTCTCAATTGTTGTGTGTTCTCTAAATGTCTCTTAAGAAATATTTTTCAAAAATTGTTAGCAATTAACAATTATCAACTTCGACGATTTCGGGGAACATAGGTACATTGTGACTTTTGTAAATATATCCATTTTTAAAACTAAACATATCTTTGCAAATTCTTAATTTAAACTTTTAAAGTAAGTACTCATATCACTTTATTTTTAAAGAGCAATTGATCATCAAAGACACAAAAAATTAATAATTTTTGGAAAATTCTCCTATCTACTCTTATTAGACCAGACAAAATTTTCATATTATGTCGTCGTCCGATCGTAGAATTAGACATATCATGATGTGCTTGAACATTTCATGAAATGTTCTAGCCGATATTTTATGAAATTACCTATATTTTCTTGCAATTATATGAAGATGAAATGAAAAATTGAACGTATTTTTGAAAACAATCGAACTTATCGTAGATGCTAAGCAAAGCTTCTCCACAACATCATGATCGGGCTGAGCATTACGTAAAACAATTGCATTTCACGTTACTAGCGGTGCTGTTTCCACATTTCCGATTAGTTTACATGCGTGTAAAATGACTGCTTTTCGTTACATCAGAAATTGATCTACATTTGGCTTCTAACTCATTTGTTGGTAAGCGACGGTGTGGCCAGAGATGGAGCACGCCAATCTAGATAAAATCTATACACTCTAGCCTTGAAGATGCCCGGATTATTGTTCTCAGGAAATACAGTAAGCGACAGGGAGTTCCATTCTTGGGCAGTGCGTATTATGAATGTGAATATATATTTTTTTACGAACTACACGCAGACAATAAACCAAACTGCATTTAGTTCGCGTTTTCATTTATTATAAACTCCCAAGAAGTTGAAATTATAAATAGTCACAAATAGTCACAAACTTTCTAGTGTATTCAACCAAAGAGCTGTGTATGAATTCTTGGATTGCCACAAGTACTCTATACACGATCGGACTTATGCTCGATATAAGTAAAGCAACTGCTCCGGTGAGAATTACCGTCTAACGTTATGAAGGATGCCAAGTTTCTTGCTAGCTGGTTTAAACTTAGACGTTCAAGATAGGCACCATAGTTTAATGTAGGTAATTAAGTTGAAGTAGTTGAAGTCCAAGTAGGTTTAAATGGTCTGCCACATCTATAGGCAAACCCCGGAAAGTAGGAGACGATAGAAGCTGACTCTTTTTGGTGTGAAAAAGGCAAACTTGCGTCTTGTTGGCGTTAAAAACGAGATTGACATCACGAGATCGTCATCACTTGGATACTGTTTTAAGAGTTTAATTCATACGCTCAACCACATCTTTTTCCAACGTTTAGATTTTGTCCTTGGCCCCAGGACTAGAAGTATACTTTTCTACAACTATGCTGTCGTCTAAGTACATAAAGATACCGGACTCGAGCAGGTCATTATTATGCAACAAGGGAAGAGTTGCAGAGAGTACAGACCCTTGAGGTACACCAGCATTAATCGCCAATTGATCAGACGTGCAACCGTTGACGACCACTGAAATCAATCGTTGTCTCGAAAAGTCTTTGATCCAAGAGCACAGAGTAGCAGGTAGCCCGTACGATGGTATGTATCGGCATCTTTAGTGCTGATTTAACTTAAAACATACTATTTATCTGCTTTATAATGATATTTGTCTACGTACCGATCTATTATATAATATTTATCTACTTGTTATTACATAGTCAGACATTTCTTTATGTATCGCTACTTTGCATAATATTTTACTAGTATTTAGCCACTTCAGTAATATGTTGTACATGTTTGACATTGCGTTATACATGGTTACATCTTTGGTATTATTTAACTTGCAATTTTATTTGTGAACTTTTTACTATTTATATGCCTACTTTATAATATTTGTCCTCTTTTCTTTTTTCTCCAGCATTTGGCCACTTCTATATTATACATTAAATTTTCAGCATTGCATTATTTTATATCTATAACTAATTAACTTAAAATGTAATATTTATCTACCTCTTACTGCAAATTAAAAGAAAAACTACTTAACGTATCGATACTTCATATTATATGCTAGTACCATATACTATACTACACACTAAAAAAAATATAGCAGATAAATATGACGAAAGTTGTGAGTTAATTGGTATTAAAGGTGAAACCATCTTATATAATGTAGTGTTGAACATGTACTATAATATATGATAAAAGTGGCTAAACGCTAGTATACTACGCATATATGCCATATAAATGCTGAAAATGTAATGTATACTCTATAGTATATATTACATTTTCAGCATTTAATGCTGACAATTACATGCTGTGACAATTTACATGCTGAAAATGTAATGTATACTCTGTAGTATATATTACATTTTCAGCATTTATATGCCACTTCTATAACTGACTAAATGCTTTAGAAAAGAGGAAAAATATTATAAAGTATATAAATAGCAAAAATTGGCTAAATGCTAAAAAAATACGTCAAATATATTCCATATACTAGCGTCTATCCACTTTTATTACATATAGTATAGTACATGTCAGTACATGTTCAATACTACATTATATATATAATATGGTTACACCTTTAATACCAATTAAAGGAGCTGTACCGCACATATCTGCTACGAGTATATCTTTTTTTTTTGGGCAGTAAATATATCCGTACTACAGGTATTTTCCGCCGTCAAATACACTCCAGTATCAATCCGTGCAAGTTGCCAAAATGGTCAAAGTTGCCAAAGTCGCCTGAACCTTTAAGGCAGATTTGAACAATAGAGCAATACGGTTGCGGAAGTAGACAAAATTTCCATCCACCCCTCACAGCGGATACCAGTTGTATCAGTACAATTATGTCCACTTGTCCTCTCTTACACCGGCCACCACAAATTTCACACTGTCACCCCGGCCAAACTACATGCATGCCCACAATAAAATTGTATGTACGAAATGGCTCCGTTTGCCAATTTGCCACCTCATCCAAAGTGGATATCAAGTAGATACCAGGCATATGAAATGACTCCGGTTGACAAAGTGCCAAAGTTGCCACTTTATCCATAGTGGATACATGTGGATATGTAAAAAATGGCTTAAAACGGCTCCGGTTCCCGACGTGGCCAAAATTGCCACCTTATCCAAACATATGTATATGTAAAGCTCACAGATACAAGTTGCATACACAAAACATAGAAAATGGCTCCGGTTGCCGTAGTGGCCAAAATCGTCAGAATCATTGGTCAAATCGCATCTCCGAGAAGATAGTTTTTAAACATTTATCGACCCATTTAACTTGACCACCATACTGAACGCCCTTTCAGCAAAATCCAGAAAAAATCGCACTTATCTTGATCGCCTATCAGCTCAGGAAATTTTTTTGGCATAACCTGAAGACCCATTCTATTTTCGCAATTCCGCCTGATCACTGCAAACCTGGGATAATCAGACTATACATGGGCCAGAGTTTCTTCTGCCTCACTATCACAAACACAGAGCGGGTTCCCCGCCAATTTAAATGTATAAAGGTATGTCTTTATCCCTCCATGTCCTGTAACAGTTATGTGTTCTAACGGAGCTCGTCTGCATTTGCCTCACCACTTTATAGGCCGCCTTCACGTCGGAAAGAACGCTCTGGTGATAGATCCAGTCTCGGCGCCTGCGATTCTCTCGTGGTATTACATTATATATCTATTTATATATATTTAATATATAACTATTTTTCTAGCGTAAGACAGATGAAAGCAATCGCAAACTGGAGTGCAAGCACTGATCTAATGCGATCCAATTTTTCTCACGCAAAATCCTTTCCGAACCACGGACTCCCACACACTGGCAGCATACAGCATCATCGGCTCTATGACGACCAGATGTAATAGCCGAGTAATTTCTGGGTTTAAGCCCCACTAGGCTTTAACTGCACGCGACATTGATCTAAAAAGCGCCACACTCCTCCCATAAACCTTATTCAAGTGTTGCTTGAAAGGGAGGGCCCTATCGATTGTTAGTCTCAACAATCTAAGATTTCTCTAAACATAATCTGCGTGCCTTACAGATTAAAAAAAAAACTAAAAAACACGCTTTAATGGCAAACCGAACTACAAAATAGAAAAAAAAAATTATAGTTTAAAAATAAAAATTAATTTATTAATAAAATAATTCAATTATAGTAAAAAAAAAGCGTGGGGTGCCTAATAATATAGTAAATTGCACCCCACGCTTTTTTTACTATAATTGAATTGTTTTATTAATAATTTAATTTTTATTTTTAAACTATAATTTTTTATTTTCAATTTTTTAGTTCGATTTGCCATTATAGCGTGTTTTTTTAGTTTTTTAAACTATAATTTTTTCCGCAAAATTCAAATTATTTAAAAAAAACTTAGTGTGGTCCATTGTAATACGTTTGACTTAATAATGTAATAATTTAAAAATTCATGTAGAAACGTTCCGTAGCGACATCTATGGTACCATAACCGTACCATTTATTTTTAAATTTCTTTTTATCCTGATGATTCTAGTCATTAGAATAAAGTTATGAAATAATTGTATTGTCATCAGTCCTTGACCCCTGTGCAAATTTTCAAGCTGATCAGACTTATGGAAATTGGTAAAAATTACGCTGAAAGATTCCGTTACATACATACATACAGGTGAAGCTAATATAAAGCGTGTAAAAAGAGGAGCTCTGAATTTAATTTCTTCGGTAACTATTACAGCCTGAGATTTGTGAGTCGCAAATCGCAACTTTACAGACGCTCTCGGAGCTATAATCTTTTCCAAAGCCTCATTTGTAATTAGCTCCAACTCTTTTGTAGTGTCAGGCACCACCACCTCGAAGATGTCGTACGCAAAGGGCTCTTAACACCATCGTCCTTTTCAGTAATGGATCCAGCAGCACATTCCACAAAATAGGTCCACACATCGATCCCTGAACACATCCCTTGTTGGTTTTGGCGAGCTACCTCAACGCCAGCATAGCGTACCAAAACGCTTCTGTCCCTGAGATAGTTCAACACCAATCTAAGAGTATCAGAATCTACTTCTTTATTTCCGTAGGTTAGTCAAGACCGCCAGCTACCATGCACTGTCGAATGCACTTTCAATATCTAAAGACACCATTGCCACATTCTTTTTATCCTTTAGCCTTCTCCATTCTACTGCAATTACGTCATAAAGGGCATCCTCTGTGCCTTTCTCCGGTACAAACCCATATTGTCGATAAATTTTTCTTCCAGGGGCTGCCAAATGCTACTGTAGGCGCGAAGTAAAAAGTTTCTCTGGTGTTTTTGTCAGGACGAGTAAAAAACCAATAGGTCTATACGACTTGACCGTTGAGTAGTCCTCTTTGCCCGTCTTCGGGATAATTTTAATTACCGCCCTTTTCAACCGCCTAGGAATTTCCCTAGGCACAGAGCATTTGCCCTGCGCGCAAACACATATTAAATGTGCCCAATTGTACCCGTAGTAAGCCCATCCAGGCTTCCTACCATTCCTACCCGGATGCCACGAAAAGGGAATGGATAAAATAAATTTTGAAACTAATTTGGAAATTTTATAAATAAAATTCTTTTTGAAAAGGAGAATATTATAATGAAATTTATCAACAAAAAAATACTAATTTTATAAATAAAAAACAACAGAAAACTATAAAAAGTGGGGGTGTGATGATGTAGTGTGGAGTTTATCAAATTAAATATAAATACCTTTTACATTCACCTTTTAAATTATAATTTACATATGATAAAAAAAAACACTTTAACTATTGGCTTATTTTAGATATTATTGTTCCATATTCAAATATTCCACTTTCGAACGATATCTTCAAATTTTAATTAAACTTTTCATAATTCTTTAATTTTTTCACATAAACCTCGACACTTTTATTAGATATGTCTCGGCGAGGTGGCAAAATAAACATATATACTGTTTTAATAGTAATTATTTACCATTTTTGGTTATCGAATTTTTGCCTTGATTATTTTCTTCAAATCATGTCAATGTTTCCGACTTTCTCGTTACGTCATCTTTGTTTTTATAATCAAATAGAATATAATTTAGAAGAAAAAAATCTTGTCCTCTCTCCATCACATCCTTCCTTCTAATCCTCGCTTTTGTTTTCTTTTCTTTCTTTAAAAATTCTCTTCTGTTCTTCCAAAAAACATATTTAAATTTTTAACTTGCCAGTTCTACAATTAATATCTCTGACAACCTCTAAGCTTATAAAAAAAGGTACAATAGGAAAAAAAATGTTACAATATATCGGAAATGAAACCGTCCTCTCCTGGGGCTTTCTTAAGGCTCATTTTCATGTATACACCCTTCAACTCATCCTGTGTAAATAAATTTATATTATTACTGTCGTTCCTATCCATCTTCAGTCTTCTTCTCAGTTCTGTAGACTTTTTCCTAACTTCTCGCTGTTCCTCGTTATCCGCAACACTAGTGTGGAATGTGGCTGCCAGCAATTCGATCTAAGTAATTGTTCTGTCTGCGCCTCGGTGCCCTTGATTACTCTGTATGCCCTCTTCCAGATATTCCCTTTACTTTGACTGATGCAGATTCCTTCCAGCTCTGGGTTATATAGAGGCTTCCAGGAGTGATTTGTAGTTTAACTTCGCATGGAGATAGTTCTGTCGGAAAAGACACGGGGCAATTCGTGCTTTTGCAACTCAGCCATGAGAAATAGGTACCTAATCTTACAAGACGCAAACTACTCCATAAAATACAACGTTAAGACAAACTTAATGTGCAAACGACAGAAAACTCTTCATAACAATTATAACGTAGGTAATTGGAAATTTAATAACGGCAAACGATCCGTCGGAGAAATGCTATCGCACCGGCCGCCGTAGTCTAACAGACTCAGCAGAAAATTTAAAAATATAAATCGGTCCCGTTGCTCCGAAAAATGGAAATTTCTGTTTTAAAAGAGATTTCTTTGATATATTTTTTTGTGTTACAAAAGCTAAGCAACCGTGTATCGCAACTGCAAAATGAAGTCATTGAAATGAAGAATCAGGATACCAAATACCATTGTCATACGTTTGGTAGTCACTTAGACAAATTTAGATCCTTGGTGTCAAAATTTCCAATGCGTCGCCTTTAGATAGTTGAACGCGCTACAGAAACGGTAACACCCCACTATAGTAGATTGCATCAAACGACTGCCATTTAACGTTATGGCGGATATTAGTTGACCATATTACACATATACGAGCGAAAATATTTTAAAACTTACTACTAGTAGACGAGTGACTTTGCCTTTTCAATTAGCACACTGACTATAGCGAACACGAAGCGAATTTCAGTGAAGACGTTGGTGTCAGATTGATGCATGAGTTCGTGTTTTTCTTTGTACTCACGTCATCAATCTTACAGATCTATTAACGTCTTTGGGCGCTTCCTAATTATCTGAGCAAACTTCCTTGACATTCCAGAAGATAGGTAAATAACAATATTTACTTTAATATTTTCGAATTTTCATAAAAATATGTACGAAACATTATGTTCGCGCCAGTTTATCTGTAAAATATATATTGTTGTATAATAGATACATATCTTCACTCTATATCTGTTCGCGACGTAGAAAATTAGATTATAGATAATAACGCAAATGTAAATAAAAAGTAATATATAAAGAAATAGTAATAATAGGTACAGATAGTTAATTAAGTACAGACCTATGTTGAGAGTAAGATAGTGAAATAGATGTTAATAATAAAGAAGTAGATAGATATATGTGTTAATATAGACATATTGTAATAGGGAAAGAGAATTATATAGTATTATTAGTTAATAGTTGGATATAGAAATAGATATATAGAAATGTAATAGTATTAAGGGAATATTAATAAAGAGAGTTTATACACACATTCACACACTTACACATCACACAAACTCACCACATTTACTCACCCGCCCACTGGCTTCCTTTGCCCAACAAGTAACCAATCAGAGGTGTCCGCAGCGCGGAACGTCCGGTCAGATAGAGATAGATGCAGGCCATAGATAGAGATAGAGCTACTGACCGGTCGCCCGAATCGATATCGCTACAGTCCGCGCTAGTTGCGGACACATCTTTTGGTACTTTAGTAGGCAGGGAACCAGTGAGCGGCCCTTCCCAGCCGCCTGGAAGGAAGCGATCGTCATCGGAATCCCGAAACCGGGTAAACCCCGCAGTAGCCCCAATAGCTATCGCCCAATAAGTCTCCTTAGCGTGCTAGGGAAAATTTACGAACGGGTCCTTCTGGCTCGTCTCAAAGCCCACTTAGACACTTCCGGTCTCCTCATAGATGAGCAATTTGGCTTTCGAGCCAAAACTTGTGCATACAACAAGTGCACTGCCTCACGGAACACATCCTGGAGGGCCTTAACCGCCCGAGTCGCACTATAGGTACGGAGGTCCTCTTCTTCGATGTAGCGAAGGCGTTCGACAAAGTCTGGCACGCCGGGCTTGTGTACAAGCTGCGCCGGCTCGACGTGCCTGACGATCTCGTACGCATAGTACGGGACTTTTTGTCGGACCGCTCCTTCCGCTATAGAGTCGAAGGGGTGCTCTCCTCTCCCCGCCCCATCAGGGTAGGCGTCCCACAGGGCTCCGTTTTGTCGCCCACGCTCTACTCGCTCTACACGAACGACGTCCCTAAAACCCCCGGTGTAGAGCTCGCCCTATTCGCGGACGACACCGCACTATTCACATCAGACCGTAGTCGCCTCAGAGTCTCCCAACTCCTCCAAGTCGCGGTCACGAGCCTAGGCGAGTGGTTCCGTCTTTAGAGAATCGAAGTCAACCCCGAGAAAAGCGCCGCCGTGTATTTCTCGAGGGGCACGACGACCAGCCACGCCCGCCGCGCTAACACTCTCAGAACAATCACGCTTTTCGGCCAGGATATCCCTTGGACTAGGAAAGTCAAATACTTAGGAGTCACCCTTGACAGTGCCATGACCTTTGGCCAACACATCAAAACGGTCCGCAACCGCGCCGCGTTCGTCCTTGGTCGTCTCAACATGCTCATTTGCGCTAAAAGCAAAATGTCCCTCAGACATAAAGTTACCTTATATAAGACGTGCGTCAGGCCTATCATGACGTACGCCAGTGTAGTATTCGCTCACGCTGCGCGCTCTCACATCAACTCCCTCCAAGTTATTCAGAATAGGTTCATGCGCAGGGCCACCGGTGCCCCTCCTTACGTGCGCAACGTAGATCTCCACTACGACCTAGAATTGCCCTCTATAACTCAATATCTAAAAGAGACGTCCCAACGCTTTTTTCACCGTTCCTCCTTACACCCGAACCCCGTAGTGGTCAGGGCGTCATCGTACACCCCCGAACCCTGCGTCCGCAAACGCTATCGTAGGCTTAGACATGTGTTAGGCGACAGCGACGACGACATTACACGTTCGAACTCGAACATGCCAACCTAGACACTACGACCGCATCGCCCCCACCGGCGGAGGCGAGGACGACCCCCGCGACACCCGTAGGGTCTCACGTTTAGAAGCTCGATCACGTAGCTCTACACGCACACACGCGGGCCTTAAGCTACATTGTAAACTGCCACGCGGGCACACTAACCAGCCCTCAGCCGCCTCGCCGGCTGGGTCCGCTAGAGGCCCGGCCCTCACCCGAATAGGAAGCCCGTTAAGATGCACGCAGGTGCGGAAAGCTCCCCTGGCGACGCCTAGGGCTCGAGGTCCGCCCTCCATACGAGGCATCCCTCGGCTGGAGGAACCCTCAGGCGGTCGACCATCTGGCAGGGCGCCTTCAGCGCTCGCCCCAACGGGAACTGTGACGCTGTAAAAGCCACCAGGGCTAACAGCAAAGAGGGGTTTTGTTTAGTCGGTTCGAGTCCGACACTCCCCAGTCGGCGTAGAGTCCGGCTGGGTAGCCCGCGGGGGTTTAATTTCGCCTCTCAGAAACCAAAAAAATAAAAAATAAGAGAGCGGCCCTGCTCCGCCACCGCACTCTCTTCTGCTACGCCAACTACCACGCCACAAGAACACTAGAAGCTCATCATAGAAAAACAATAGAAGTCTCATTTTCACAAACCCACCCCGCTCCTGTCATCGAGTTGCAGTTAGCGGACTGGCGTACACGCGGTTCAGTTCGGGTGTGCATAGTGGCCTCGAGGCTATCGGGGATCGTATCCCAGCCGGGTCACGCACAATATCCGCCACGGGGTAGACAGAGTATGTAAGTTTAATAAATAATGCTTGCAAACGTCTCAATTGCGTGGTTATCCATGCATTCTACATCCATCTTTGTTCCGCATGCGCACATCATATCGCAGTGTCTCACTCATTTATGTCGTTACTAATGAGTGACATTTATTGCAAATTACTCGAAACATAAATTATAAGTGCTTGAACTGTAATCATGGATGCTGGTGCATCTTACGCACATCGCTAATAAATAATACAATTATAATATGTTATAACAGCATTTTTGAACTGTCTATTGCGACATTAAATATTGTGTATGTAGTATTGTGAGTGTCGGAATTGGTTGATTGGTTTATACTTTCATAAACTGTACTGAAAGGTTACGGATCCCGGGCGCACGGGCAGGACATCAGCTCAAATAAGGACAACCATCCATGGTGATCGGTGATCTACTTCAATAAAAAATACAGTCCACTTAAATACTATATCGAAAGTTTTCCATAACTATCCATACCAGCGCACCTACATAATATATTACACCTCCCGCACATAAGGGTTGCTTTCCCTTTCCTTAAAACAGAGGTATACCATCGCTTCAGTCGTATACCAGCCACATCACATACATATTATTATTTATAAATAATATATAAAAATAAGGCCCACATCAATACTTTTCTTAGAATTCCTAATACTTATTTACGGAATCGATAAATTTTAAAGATTGAATTTTCCGTTTTCCCTTGTTACTCTTATTGTTCAGAATTATTTAGTCTTTCTTGTACCGTTTATTTATATGCATACATACGAGTATATATCTATATATTATGTATAATATTATAAAGAGGTAAACTCTGTTTGTTTGTATGTAATGAATAAACTCAAAAACTACTCAACCGATTTTCATGTATAGAAAGCTACATTATCAGCGAGTAACATGAGTTGTATTCTATTTAAAAAAAAAATTCTACCCATGCGAAGCCGGGACGGGTCACTAGTTTATACAAAGAGGATCAGAGAAAATTGGTTGGGTTAGGCTCTTTTTCACGGGGTGTGGGGTCGGGTAACCTCCTCGTGGTGCACCCTGGGCGCCGGCCGGTAATTGCTCGTTGTTTAATGGGTTGTTACTGGGCGGCAGCTAATAGCCCGACCAACGGGGGGTAAGGGGTGTCTATCAGCGTGTATCCTGAAAGATGCACGTTGATGGGCTTTTTAGTGCCGGGTTGGGACCGAGTACGCGATGCCGAAAGGACCTGGCTCTTCAAAGGCAATTTGTGCTGCCTCTGGCGTATAGAACTTTTTTCCTGCCAAGAAGTTGTTCAAATTTTGGAAAAAGTAGAAGTCTGTCGGTGCAAGGTCTGGTGAGTGCGGTGGATGACGCAAAACTTCCAACCCTAGCTCTTGTACCTTAGAGACCGTCGGTTGTGCCCTGTGAGGTCGAGTTTTGTCCTGCAGGAGCAGCGGGGACGAGCGATTAACCAAGGCTGGCCGGAGATTTGCAAGCTTCACCATCATTGTGTCCAGTTCCTCACAATACACATCCGCAGTAATGCTCGTGCCATTTTAAGAAGCTGTGATGAATTACACCGGCACTAGACCACCAAACAATAACCATCACTTTTCTAGGGGTAAGTTTTCGTTTGGGGCATTGCCTAGGTGCTGAACCAGGGTCTAACCAACACGATGACCGCTTGTGATTGTCAAAAAGAATCAATTTTTCATCGCAAGTGACAATGTGGTTCAAAATCTCTTCGTTTCTGTGTATATTAAGCAACGCAAGGCATACCTCAATGCGTTCGTCGCGCTGGCGATCGTTCATTTCATGCGGCACCCACTTATCAAGCTTTTTTACCTTGCCAATTTGACGTAAATGGATCAATATTGTTTTGAAGCTAACATCAAAAGCTGCTACTAACACAGCAGTAGATTGAGTATCCTCAGCTTCCACTATCGCCTTTCATCGTTGTTGACTTTAGTTTTCGGGCGACCACGGGATTCATTTTTCAGATCAAAATTTCCATGTCGGAAGCATTCAAACTAATAACGGGTCGTGCGTTCGTTTATAGTATTCACTCCGTACACGTCGATAATATTTCTAGCCATTTGTGCCGCATTGCTACGCGAAAACAAAACACTAATCAATAAACAAATAACTGAATTTGAAAATAAAATTCCATATTTTTAAAATAAAATTCATTTGAATTTAGAATTTATTGCCAGCCATACACAAATTACATTTCAAATGGCCAGTATTGTAAAACGGCAACATCATAGGTTAAGACCTATTATTATTAATTAAAGAGGTTATTCTGCCAGTCTGCTAGGCACCCCTTCGGGGTCGCGGCCGATCGGACTGGGGGCTCCGGTCGTCCATCCACAGACTAAGGAGAAGATAAGCGTCCATCCATGCGACTCAGAGGAGGACGACAGCGCGTGTTGTCCGCGCTGTGCTTCTATACAGCTCGAGAAGAGCTCGGGTGTGTTCCGTACTGAGGTTCCGTAGGAGATGCCGGAAGCCCTCGGCAACGCACCGACGACAATTATCTTAGGAGTATCAGTGGGTAAAACTCCCTCATAACTCATTCTCTCCCTCAGAATGCTGGGTATCTGTGCACAAATTTCACCCGCGTAATCAAAAAAAGGCACCCTGCAATGAAAACCTTTTAAAAGTGACTTTGAGAAAGTCTATTGTAAAAGATAAGTGCGATAAAAATACTTAAAACAAAAAAAAACATTGGCTATAGGTATATAACTAATGAAATTTAATTATAAAAGTATTCTAATGTATTCCACTCGTATTAAACTAGAAGTAGGTAAGTAGGTAATTTGTTTAAACATGTCACTTAGAAATATTATTATTGATTTTGAATAATACAATATTATTGCCTACAGTTTATGCCTACGCCAAAAAAATATTGGTTATTTTGTCTGGAAATTTCTTCAGTGGCACATTTTTTTGTCAGAGGTTTTTTTTATGAAGAAATTTTATTGCTATTGACAAGAAATTAAAAAACAAATTTTAATTTCTCGTCGACCTAGAATTTATGACTTAATTGCGATTATTATAAAAATAATTACTATGTAAAGAACAGGAATCTCTGACCATTTTTATTGTCTGCCTATCTGTCTGTACGCTGTAACAAGGCTGTAGTAACCGATATTTTCCGTTACATTTACAACTTAATTGGACATAAACTAAAAACCCAAAACCAAAAGTGAAAAACAAAAAATTTAATAATACTTATATACATATTTGTAATTATTTTTTATTACCCTTGCCCAAACTTGCCCTACGGAACTCAAAAAAATTTAATAATCAAATTTTGGACCCATTTTTATTATCTTACCATTACATATTTTTAATTTATTAATAAACTGAACTTTTACTTCGTCCGAAATTGCTACAGAACTTTATATCAATATGTATCCGACTTATTCTTCTATGGTTTTATTATTATTTTGATGCTATTTATTCGAATAAAGTATACAAAAAATTTAGAAAACTTTTTTCTAAAAAAAAATAAGCAGATACCAATAGCAAGTAATAAATAATTACGGTATACTATTTCATCTGACTTCTGTTTGATAAAATAGTAAAATATAATTAATACACTGTGGAGTTAACAAATTAATGAATGGGTCTGGGCCGCCTAATATTTCCTATTATACCTGCTATTATTTCTATCGCGGTCCCCGATGTAGATATTTAGTAATTTGTTAACTCCACTGTTAAAATATGAGAAATTCTAGAGAGCAGATAACAGTGAAATGCAAGTTAATATGAGGGTGTAACGGTACTTTAAGGGTACCTACTTATATACTGTAGGTAATGTAATTCAGGGGCTTTTCAAATATTTCATTCAAATATCATTTAAACATTTTTACAGTTATGTAACAGAAAACTTATACCTATTTGTAATAATATTTTATGCTGGTCATCATCAGACTTTAGGCTGCAAACAGAAATCAGAGACGAAGTTATAGTAGCAATAGTCCCTGAAATCTTATCACGAATATAAGATTCAAAGATGAATATCCGGAAATTGGCTGAACCAATATCTACCAACCATAACTAAGAACATTCACGTAAATTGTAGCATTCAAACAAAAAAATATGTAAAATCGGTATAGTCGTTCAACAGCTACGATGTCATAGACAAACACACATACAATGGCGTCAATCTTATCACACGGTAACACTCCTTTTTTCCGTCGTGGGTTCAAAACCAATTATTCCACTGTAACTGATCTCCACTAATTTCATTTCTCCATTAATACAACGATAATAGTCAAAATAATTAGATTATAACCTTCGGACTGAGAATCATAATGGCCGAAGTCATAATGAGTTGCTGCACTTATCACCGTGTGTCGAAACGAATTTTCATGTCTCTCTGTCTATATCATTGAACATAACCATGAGTAAAACAGTAAGATGTAGTAAGTTTGGCAACCTTGCACTGTCGGTGTAAGACATGTCAGTTCATGACCGGCCCGATTGTCAAAACATTGCAAATACTGAGATAATTATTCGCAACTCGTAAATCTTGAGTGTTTTGGCTAGGTACTAGTAATGTGATAAATTCCTAAAATCTTTAGCTATTATCCGCTCAAACTCCAAAAACCACCAATCGACACGTGTTTCGCCTCTCAACGAAGTGTCGAGAAACGACAGAGAGAAACACGTGTCGATTGGTGGTTTTTGGAGCTTGAGCGGAAAATAGCTAAAGATTTTAGGAATTTATCACATGAGATGGATTTCCGCAAAGTATCCCCTGAATCTATACAATAGGTACTATAGTCATCACAAAAATAAAAATATGTCATGTACAGCTGTGTATTGTCGTACTCGTACTACGACCCGTCCCTAGTCACACACGTACAAGGAACCTAAAATCTGCAAAAAACGGAAGAATAGACGGAACTTTTGCTTTCACAGCAAAAGTTCCGTCTATTTATGATTCTTGCTACGAGATTTAACCTCATTGTTCATTTTGAATGTGCACACGTTTATACAAATATGTATACTACCTAATGTATATGTAATACGAGTATGTATGTATATTTGCAAGAGACTGGTCGACGCTTCGGGAGACCGCCGGGCTGGCAGCTTCTTCCGCCAGCGAATCAGTTTGGCTATTCAAAGAAGCAATGCTGCCAGTCTGCTGGGTACCTTAAGCAATGACATCTTTCTAAGCGGCAATTTTGAGGAAGTCTATTATTTAAGATAATGTGTAGTTTTAAGTTTGTAAATATTAACGTATGCATGTACTTTTTGTTCATGTATACTAATATGTCTAATATTGGTACAACAAATCAATGCGAGCTGGAGCCTTTTTTAAACAATGAGATTAAAAATTGGTATCGTTTGTGTTACATAAGTTTCTGCTTTTACTCGCAAAAATCTTTAAGTAAAAAGTTTAAGTTTTAGGGTGGCTTGCACCAACTATTTAAACTCGATTTAAGGATTTGACATCTCGCTTGCGAGATGTCTTGCACTAATTATCAAATAATTAGTACAAGCGAGATGTCAAATCCTAAAATCGATCTTAAATAGTTAGTGCAGGCCACTCTTAAACTCAAATTTTCAGCGAAAATATTACTGAAGTCTTAAGTCTTAGAGATCGCAAGAAATTTAGTTTAAGTTCATTTTATATCTTACACGAAACTCTCTGTTCTCAGTCGAACTAGCACTTGATCGATTATATCTTATACTAGCTGATGCCCGCCACTTCGTCCGCGTGGAGTTAAAAAAAAAATGACCTAAATACTTTCCCGCGTTTAAATCTACTTCCATACCAAACATCAAAATCGATACAGCGGTTTAGTCGTTAAAATATGTCAAATAGATAGACAATTTCGCATTTAGGCATAATACCATGATATAATATTAGTACAGATTATACTATAAACCACATGTGCTTTAATAAAAGAATATCTTGTCAACATTTATTTTCAGTCGCACAATGTTAACTTGTCAACAATTTCAGAAAAATAGCTACCAACAACTGGCCACTCGCCAATACGAAAAACTGTATTGGTTGCAATTGAGAACAGCCGCACCAGATTGCATGAAATAAGTTCATCACGTAATACGCTTCATATAATATAAACCTACACGATGCTAACTTAATATGAAAAACATTGCAACGTATTCATATCATATTAAAATATTTGTACTCATTAATTCAATATGAACAACTTGGAAATGAGAAAATTATTCGGCGATATTTTAAAATTCGTAGTCCAGTAAAGGAATTTTCCATCGCCTGATTCAAAGCAACTTAAACCGCTGTGGTTCAGTAGCACATAATTCATGCCACTCAGTGAAATATAATGCGGATGTTCTCATAATGTACGACGCGCGACTTAATCCGAGCACGACTTTTTCCACCATAGATATACATTTATATATAAATGTATAACTAAACAGCCAGTAGGAACGATTTCGTTATATCGCAGTAGCGACGATGTGGACCTCAGACTTTTTTTGACACTAACAAGTGTAGTATTTATTATTTATTTTATTTATTTGATATATTATGTAAGTGCATACACATATTTTTACACGTCAAAACAAACAGTTCAAAATACATGAATGAGTATCGGTACAATTATAATTTTAGTTTAGTTAATTATGCAGCAATGAACAAGCAATCAACCAAATAATAATAAATAAATAAATTAAATTAACAGTAACGTAAAATTTCAAATACAATAATAGAAGATATAATGTCAAGCTTATTAAAATGTACATGTCAAATATAATAACAGATAATTTGACAAAATCGTTAAAACACACAACATGCTAGACATAATGATAGATAAATAATATGTCAAGATTATTAAAATACTCATCAACATTAATGATTTGAAGTCAGTAAAGCACATTTCGTAATACAACATGAAAGTGAACATGAAAAACAAGATACTGATGTATTAATATTATAAGAGGATACGTTATTTCAAAATTAATTCAATGTGTTATGATACCCACGCGTTACTGTCGTTTAAATACTCATTTAAACTATAATAGCCTTTCTTCCTGAGAGCAGTTTTGATGTCATTTTTAAATTTTTTTTCTGACAAATTTAATATATGTTCTGGAATTTTATTGCAGAAACGTATACTGTCACCAATAAAGGACTTATTAACACTTTCGAGTAAGCAACGTTTCTGAACGTTAATTAGTGAACACAGAATATCGAACAACGTCTAATCACGTCATGCTAAAATTTAAATTTTTACGAAGTACGTGATAGCACGCTTGCCGTTCTTACGAATTTCTGTATCATCGAGATATTCCGTCACGACACATCAAAATTCTACTTCTAAAGCGCCACATTAAATGTATTTTTTTGCACTCTAAAGACAAGTCACTCACACACTTACATGTACACACCCACAAACGCACAACGTGTGTACACGTCCCTTGCCGGTACCCCGCGCCGTACTTTAGTCGTCATGTGCGAAGGTCGCGTAGTCGGACGTGTCATTGGTGTTTTTAATGACTTCTTTTTACGTAATCGTAAGTATTTTGACCACTATTTCTCGATTTATCAAAGTAAACCAATGGATCTTCGTTAACTTACTTACCTGATCATTAATGTTTCTGTTTTAGATGGAAAAAAAGCGGCCCTACATGACTTTCTTCGAATCTTCGAGGGAAACGACGCCGGAGCCATTTAGCGATGATGGAGAGTACGGATCGGACCATAATTACGTTCCAGAATGTGACGACGTTGATAGTTCCAGCTCCGTGAGTAACACTCGTTCAAAGTCAAAGCACAAAGACAAAAGCGATAATCATGACTCTAGTATTTCTGAGGCTGAAACAAACGATTTATCTATGAGATCTGGCAGCTCAGCTAGCTCATCTAGTATATTTGATACACATAAAAGATTAAAACCAAATTCAAGTCGTCATCGTACAGATTCTGATGATACTCTTTCCATCCACTGTGAAAATATCGATGCGGGACAATCAGACGCCGAAGTGCAGGAGGGTTCAGTGTTAGTTGAATCACCGGTGCCACCAGGAGCCGAAATACGAGAAGGCTCTCTGGGATCTCATGAATCGCCTCCGCGACCAGGAGCAGAAGCGTGGGAGGAGAACCCGTGGCCTGCTGAACCACCACTGCTACCAGACGTCGAAGCGCAGGAAGACAACCCTGGACCTGTTGAATCATCAAAGTTACCAGACGCCGCAGCAGGAGAGGCCATTCTAGGCTCTGGTGATTCACCATCGCTACTATACGTCAAACTGAAGAAGAAGAACTTGGTGTCTAGTCACTCACCACGACAACCAGATGCCGAAGAGGTCGAGAACAATTCGGGATCTGATAAACTGCCACCATCATCAGGCACTGCCATGGTTGAGGACTACTCAGGTGCTGGTAAATCACCACTGCCAATAGACGCTGAAACACAGGAGGATGACCTGGGATCTCAGGAATCGCCACCGTCACTAGATGTTGAATCACAGGAGCAGGTCCCCAGGCTTGGTGAGTCTTTGCTACTATTGAATACCACGGCACATACAATGTCACCACCACCCAACGCAGCAGCAGAAAATTGCTCTTTTCCGTCTGAACGGCGTCGTTGTAGCCAGCAAACTGCTCCTCCGATAGATTTTTGGGAAGACACGACTGCTGAGATACCTTTGATTTTGATTATAATTCAGCAGGAGTTAAATTTGATCTTTGTCCAAATACCCCAGTGATAGATGTTTTCAACAAAATGTTCCCCTCTCAATTGCTTGACTACGTAGTTTTGAGAACCAATGCCTATGGAAACGTCTTATGTTCTACAAACAGGCCTACTACAAGAAATTCGCGTAGATACAAATTTAAAGAAACAAACCGGGAAGAAATTTTGAAATTTTTAGGATTATGTTTATTAATGGGACAAGTAAATGTTCCACAAAAGCGAAAACTTTTTACGTACTCTGATCCTCTATACTATCATCCCATTTTTCAGCATTGTATGTCTTCGCGACGATTTGAACAGATTCTAAGGTGCATAAATGTTTCAGAGCTTAATGCTAAAGGCAAAGATAAAATAATAAACTACATTGATATGGTAACAAAAACTTTCCGTGAATGCTATAATCCAACAAGAGAGTTGTCTTTAGATGAGTCATTACTTTTATTTCGAGGACGGCTAATTTTTAGGCAATATATTAAGTCTAAAAAAACACGTTATGCAATTAAATTTTATGAACTCACTACTTCGGATGGGTATGTGCTCAATATAATTATGTATTCAGGAAAAGAAGATCATGAACCACATATTGAAGGAAAAGTTACAGAAAAACTCGTAATGAGATTAATGAGACCATATTTGCTGAAAGGACACACATTATTCATGGATAATTACTATAATTCTGTAACTTTGTCTCAAAAATTACTAGATTTAAAAACTCACACTATCGGAACCTTACGTACAAACAGAGTAGACAACCCAAAAGAGTTGATTAAAAAGAAAATGAAAAAAGGTGAACACTTTTGGGTTAGAAAGAACAAAGTTTATGTATCAAAATGGGTTGACAAAAGATCAGTTTTAATGCTAACAACGTTGAATCATCCTAAGCTAATAGAGGTATCAAACAGATATGGGAAAAAACGCATGAAGCCAGAGGAAGTTTCAGTC
This sequence comes from Zeuzera pyrina, assembly GCA_907165235.1. Taxonomy (NCBI): domain Eukaryota; kingdom Metazoa; phylum Arthropoda; class Insecta; order Lepidoptera; family Cossidae; genus Zeuzera; species Zeuzera pyrina. The sequence goes on along the minus strand of OU015625.1, from coordinate 15,209,715 downwards.
TATAATCAATTCATGTCTGGAATAGATCAGGCCGACCAGATGATTTCATATTACTCATCTCCCAGGAAATCTTTAAGATGGTATAAAAAAGTATTTTTTCATTTACTAGATATTTCTGTGTGGAATAGTTTTTATTTAAATAAGAAATATTGTAAGAACAACAGTACTAAATATGACTTCTTGACATTTAGAGAACAACTTATTAAGATTTTGATAAATTTGCCAGCCGATGTGAAGCCTGAAAACATGATAAAACACAACAAATATGACAATAGGCTTAAGGAACGGAACTTTTATCCCATAGTAGAAACAAATCAAAATACTGGACATTGGCCTGAAAAAATACCCGTAAGGACACAATCGAAAAAGACTTCGAATTATATGAAATGTAAAATGTATGCATTGAAGAAAATAAGAAGAGAAACGTGTATTAGATGCAAGGGTTGTTCAAACAAACCAGCCTTGTGCGCCCTTTGTTTCGAAGAGTGGCATCATCACATGTAGTTAACAATAATTACTATATTTCAAAATAATTTCCATAATTTTAAATATACTATATATAAATAACGGAAAACAAATTCAAATATGAGACTGATTAATCATTTATCTATGATTAGTAATTAAGAGTTATAAGACTAAGAATATGTTGTTTTTGTTTACAAAAATTTAAACAAAGTAGCAGATCAATAAGAAATAAGTTTGAAAATGATTACAGAAATAAATATAAGAAAGTTATGTTGATCAGATAAAGAGTTCCTAATGTTAGATAAGATATTGTTTATAAATTTTTTTATTTTTGTTATTTTAAAGAAGAAGGAAGATGTTTGATTTCCAAATGTAAAAAAACTTAAAACACATAATTGAAACTGATTAAATTTAATACTTTATCATTGTTAATGGTTTTCATCAATATATAAAGAATATATATTTTTTTATATATTAACTAAATCTACCTTATATAGCCATGACATAACACGGTGTGTGACGGTTATTGACGAAGATCTGATATGAAATTGTTCATCAGTAACTTTGTTCAAACCTTGTTGTAACTAATAGTTTATGGCAGTACGTACAATGACGTTGACGCTATAAAACGTTGTTTCGGTACGTTAAACTAAAACCCGTAAGTATGCAGCAGTACGTTCATAGACGACAATGTCATTGGACGTTGTTATGAATAACGTGTTTTGATGCTTTTAATATTTGGTGCAACGTTAATAGACGTTGACGTCAATAAACGTTGTTCTGATATAACACACAAAAACATGTAAATACGTAGCGGTACTGTCATAGACGTCAACGTTGATGCACGTTGTTGCGTATAGTATTCTTTGATTTTTATATTATATGGTGCAACGTCAGTAGACGTTGACGTTAATAGACGTTGTTACACATTTTACTATTATATTATCCGCAAAGAGTGACGGAACATCAATAAACGTTAACGTTAATAAACGTTTGTGTCAGATTTATAATAAGTGTTATTTTCATTACACACAGAACGTCTATACACGTTCGGTTAATTTGTATGGAGAAATGATGTGTCAAATTATTAATTTTCACTAACATGCATGCTCGCTTGAAAGTGTTAACTTTAGTAAACCTTCTTAGTGGTAAAACTAACTGATTTTTGCCACGTGTATCGTATATGCATGGCCGTCACCTTTTTTATTAAATAGCCGTAAGTTTTTCCTAGTGTACATAATATTCTCATAAATATACAGCGAGGGAAGCGTTAATATATTTATTTCTTTAAATAATTGTCTTAAGTTAACTATATTGAACGTATTGCTCTTTTTTGTAGCGTGAATATAATATCAATTTCAGCCGCGCTTCTCCACAGTAATATGCCATAGGTCATTATACTGTGGAAGTTGCTGTATTAAACAATCCTAGCAGTCGAAACGTCAGTAAATTGCCTTATTCTACATACCGCATAGGCTGCTGAGTTTAATCTAGACCACTGGTTCCCAAACTTATTTTGTCTACTGAGTCGAGAGCTCATGCAGTCGTTGTCTAAGATGCCTCCTAGCTAAATGAAATTACAAATCACCCCCCAGGCCTCTACACAACGCCCCCATTTTTTTTCTGGGTCTCTTACCACCCCCCTTTAGGCCTGCAGCGCCCACAAGGGGGCGTTATCGCCCACTTTGGGAATGGCTGATCTAGACGGTAGTGCCATAATGTGAGGACCCCACTGTAGTTTCGAATCTATCGTAATTACGAGAAATACAGTGGTATTAATGCATTCGAGAGGAATATTATCAATGTTTAACCAATGGTAGATTTAATGCCGTTACATAAAGTAAATTTTATACATTTAGTTTTTAAATTGTTTAAAACTAAATTGTTGACATCAAACCAATCCTTGATACATTAAGAGTTAAATTTGTAGTTAGAAGAACGGATCGGACATAAAAAAAAACGTTTTTGAAAGCATATACACATCACACATGATCTAAAGCTTTTTGAGCACACGTACACTTTTACATAATGTATCATGTCCTGTAATAATCGTAAAGGGAACGAAGTTAGAACATACCTCAAAAAATATTTATTATTCTTGTATGTATAAAATAAATTTTGAAAGAATGAAATAAAGACTTACTTTTTTTATGGTTACTCACAAAGAAAGTTATTAAAATTATGAAATAAGTGAAGAAATTACACTACTTTAAACTTTACAGCAAAATTGTAATAAAAACCTTGACTTAGTTTAATATTAGGTGGTGTTACCAACGAATGAAATTAATTAGAAAAAACATGAAAAATTAATACTGCAGTAATTTGAGAGTCCATGTACTTATAACTTGTACTACGTATACCTATGTATAATTTTAATTTTATTTTAAATAATTTCTTCAATTCAATTTTCAAATTCTAATTATTCGACGTATTATGTACCTACATACGTACTTACACGATATGCTCACGCTGTATCCCTAAAGGGGTAGTCAGCGAAGACGGTATGCCATATTATTATTATTATGTATTATCTATAAAAAGCCAAATATTAAGTAAAATATTTTCGTATTAAGTCAAGAATATGCATGAATTACCATTAACGTACCATACTTTAGCACACTAAAAAATCCGGAGTGAGCACAATCCTTAATTTAAAATGTATTATTTTTCAAACCATAATATTTGAAAACTCTTTCCGTTTATTCGATTAATACGTAAAGGAATAAGATGGAATTAGATGTTTCCCTTCCTCCATTCACTCTCTTTGTTCGCAATAATTGTTTGTTCTGCTAATTGTGCCGGGGAGTATTTACTGGGCCAATAAAGATCCGTCTCATAAATCTGCAACGCATGAAGGACTCTCTAACCTGATTATCTTTTTCGTCATGATTCTTGTAAATAGCTACCCTCCATTTTTCATAGATTTTGTAGGTATGTTATATTTACGACTAAGTATTACAAACTGTTCTTACTTGCACAGAAGTATTAAAAATTCTTATAAAAAAATACAAATACTTGCTATGTATTTTTGTTATCTCTTATCCTTTTTATCCTTGCCATTCCATAAAAATTTTACTGAAGCTTTCACAAAAACGCATTATCCACCTCTGCTTGCACAATCTAATAAAAAAGTACTTTATAATATTGAAACATAATAAAGTGTAATAGACATATACTAAACCGTAGGTAATAGATGACTTTATAAGGAAAATGTAAGATTTAATAAAACAAGAATGTTTTAGACCTTTTGAACACTCGCAAGGCCGGGTTTTGTCTTCAACTCTTATTATATTTTAATTTGTATTTCCAAAACCAGTATCTTTCCCTAAAATTATTTCTAAAACATCAATTAGATATTATCATTTTCAGGGACCATATTTACGTAGAATTTTACATTCTCTTTGGATCTATAGGTACAGGCAGTCCTCGTTTTACAGCGTTTCGTTTGACGTCGTTTCGTTTGACGTCAGTCAACATTTTGACACTATTCCTCGTTTTAACGTCTCTATGATTCGCTTTACGTCACAGTTGGCGGTTGACTGGCATCGAAATTAAACAATTAACTTCAAAAAAATTAATCGAAACTTTTAATCACATCCAAGCTGCAACGCAAATATTTGAAGCAAATGATCCCGACTTTAAAAGAAGCTTTGAAATTAATAATAACATTTCTATCGCCTATGAATGTTATAGAGAAACGAAAATTGAAAGAAAGACGCAAAACAAATGCATTTAAAATACTTTTTTGCAAAAAAACAATTTTCATATTCCTGTCTATGTATGTGCATTATATTTCTTAAACGTGTAATTTTCTTAATAAATAAAAGTTATTGATATTTTAAAAATCTTCTACTTTTTCACTTACAACAACCTAACAAATTTTTTCATACATAATTAATTTTTTTACATTAAAATGTATGAAAAAATATGACTCGTTTTACGTCGTTTCGTTTTACGTCTTTAATACTGGTACCTAACATGACGTAAAAACGTGGACTGCCTGTATTAAATACTAATAAAAAAATGAAGTTCGGAAATTTTATCAGATTTTTACGTCGAAATATTAAAATGAGAATGCTATAATAATAAATGAGAATGCTTCCCTTTCTTACAACAATTTTGAAGCGAATATTTATGTAACGAAAGGGTAACAATTACAATAACTCAAAACATTTTTACTATATTTCTGTTTGTCCTATATCTACCATCAATACCGTAAAACATTTTTTAGTTCACTCGTGTATGAAAAAATGTAAATAAATTCTGTTTTATTCTGTTCGGTCATCAAGTACGTGTATCACCTAAAGAACTCTTTTTCTTCTTTTCGTTTATAACGACTATCCGTTTCATATTTGTTAGTAACACTTCTGACCATAAACGTAGTACACTAGCGTAATAGACGCACAAAATGTGCGAGAGCAAATCGGTCCGTGCAAAAATGAGTCAAAAACAAAGTGTTCGTAGAATCAATTTGAAACCTCCGTTAGTCTCCTATCAAATTACAACTCATTTGTATTTTGTACAGATTCAGGTGTTACCTTGCGGAAATCCATTTCATGTGATAAATTCCCAAATTTCTAGCTATTTCCAGCACCGAATCTGATCTCTGGTATAACCTGAAGATGCTTTGTTGAGAGGCGATTGACGATTGACGATTGGCGACACGTGTCGATTGGTGGTTTTTGGAGTTTGAGCAGAAAATAGCTAAAAATTTGGGAATTTAGCACATCATTTGTATTTTGTGAATTTTTTCGCAATCATCCTAAATTTCATTCATAGTAACGCTTTTTTTTTTATAAAAGGGGCAAACGGGCAAGCGGGTCACCTGATGGAGAGTAACTAACCGCCGCCCATGAACATCCGCATCATCCGGAGAATCACGGACGCGTTGCCGGCCTTTAGGGAAATAGGGAAACGAGGGGGAGGGGGTGATGGCCACCGGCACTCTCACTCACCAAACGAAACACAACAGCCAGAGATGCTGTTATTTCACGCCAATATTCCGTGAGAGGGTTGTATTTCACCGGGCGAGCCGGCCCTATTCGTATGCTGCAACGCAGCATGGTTCTACCACCTTTAATAAATAAACGCATTAACATTTGCAATTGTAGCTAATTTGTAATTATTACTGGCGTCATGTAGCTTTTCTTTTGGTGCATTATCCTTGCGGTAGTGGCTACCGCCTATGAATTACTAGCCTATTTCTTCCTAGATTTGATGTGTACAGATTGCTATAATGTGTTATAATATTATTTCTTGTTGCAGGTGAATGTAAATCTCTGCCCCCAGGCGACCTGTAGCGTCGTATATTCACAGCAACGAATTCGGAAGTACTATGGAACTCGTAGTCATTTAAAAATGACCCAACGCAAACTTCAGTACAGTGGGCGGGCCTAAAACACCATGCGCGCTAGTTAGCCTACCGTGCGCGCAATGACAGTCAGCCATTGCAAATAAAATTGGTTTGTTGACGTGAAAACTGGCGAAATGTAAATTAAAAATGACCTCCTGTGTGGTTAAGTGGAGTAGAAGACAGAAAGAAGCCATAATAGGATAATTTGTCATATTTAGATAAAATAATTTTATGTTTACAAGAAATTAAATAAAAATATTGTGATCTGTTATTATCCAACTAGTAGCCAGCCAGTTTTTAGTACGTAAGTTATTTTTATTATATTTTTATGCTAAGTATGGAAATTCTCTTTACTGAATTGGAACTTCTAAATTTGTTCCTTTAAGTTTACCAAAAATGAGCTTCGGTGATTACGGTGGATTAAAGCAGTTCGCTTAGAAAGAAGAGAAGATAACTGGTTACCAGTTAACGCCAATGAAGTGTGCTGTATACATTTTGAAAATGAAGCAATCTATTCTTGTTGTAGAGGCATCGCATGTTATCTAATTGTAGACTGAAATTTTGCAGTGATTCTAAATCCATATTTCTCAAAAACTGTAAAATGAATAGACATACAGTTATTAAAAACAATCATGCAGCGAAACCAAATAGCGACACCATTTCAATAAAAAGTATTTTAAATGAATAATAATTACGAGTTCCTCTGTACTGTTGGTAAAAAAAAAGATTCTTTATTAAATTTTAAAAGACACAGACTAAATAAATATATTACACTCCAAGGTAACATAATATATCAAGAACTTGTAAATAAAATGTAGATAAACTCGTAAATATGCTTTTTTTATCTTTTAAAATAATTTTTAAATATATTCTCTCATGAGAGAATCAATGTAAAAAAACTATTTAACTTCACGTAAATAAGGTAAATAAATATTACCAATAAGTTGCCTTGCATGAAAACATTCTCGCTTGCTAGCACTTTTTAGCACCGTTGACTTTAGAATGTAATACGAAACGTTTTCAACGCCAGGCTACAGTTGAATAAACATCATGCGAGTTTAAAATAGAGTTCATTTTAAAAGTTGACTGCCGAGTTTACGACCTTTCGTGTTTCGGAGTATTTGAATCAGACTCGCGGTACCGTGTTTTTTGGGCATAATTGTTCTGAATTATATTTCCATAGTATTTCAGAATTCGTTGACTTACAGAGACAATTCGCAAGAACTTTCAACATCACAGTCAAAATCATTAACGCTAAGAAAAGAAAATTAATAAACGTTCACAATTAAAATGAAAGATCAAGACGAAGCAACAAAACATAAGGAATAAAATTAAAAATAAAATGAAAACAAAATAAAAATAACAATTTAAAAATAAATAAAAATGTTTTTACAGGATTATAATAATATTATTCTTTTTCGGAGACAATGTTGTCCTTTCACATCACTGTCAACTAAAAAAATGTTTAGTATTATAATCAAATCATGTTTGTCTTTATCCCTCACACAATAATGTTTTATTAATTGTACATGAGAAGTTTATACCATTGATAGTATGTTATGTTTAATGTGCATGTCAAAATGAGTACTGGTTAACTAAGTGGCGGTAGACAGAAATTACTTTATTGCACAATATCTAAAGAACTTGACAACCCATACACACATGGCCGCATGTTTGTGATACATGTTTCACTAACATGTAGCCGTATGTATGCACCGTAAAACTGCATTGTGTACAAACTTGAAAAATAAAAAAATAAATTTGATTACACAAATTCCATAACAACTTAAAAAAGGAAGTGATGATAGGGGATACTGTTATATCTTACACTGAGTTCATTAAGCTAGTATATTAGGTTTGTGGCTGTTCGTGGATGGATGCTAACAAGTTTCCGATCATAACGTAATTTTTATCAATCTGACTTTTTATTTTAAAATAAAATAAAGTATCGTTTAGCAGTCATTTAACAGATGGTATTAATATCAACATTTCGATAGTACGAGTATTTGCATCATGTTATCACTTTTAGATTTTGAGCAATTGTAAATTTTAAATATATTTTTTTGAACGTACGAGGGCTGCTATTTATATATCCGGAATAACAAAGTGAAACAAACATATAGCATTTATTATAGTTTTATTGCTTTTCAAAATATTCACCATGATGATTGATGCACTTTTGCATGCGTTGGAACCAATTTTCGTAGTACTTTTTCCATTCGGATTGAGGTATCTCCAAAACGTGCATTTTGAATGCATCAACAGCCTCTTCACGGCTTGAAAAACGTTGACCACGTAATTTATTCTTCACGGTTGAGAATAAATAGAAGTCGTTGGGGGCCAAGTCGGGGCTGTACGGCGGATGTCCCGTTAATTAGATCTTTTGATCTTCCAAATACCGAGTTGTTTCGGCCGATGTGTGGCAGCTAGCATTGTCATGATGAAGAAGGATTCTGCGTTGTCGGTTGTTCTTTCTTATTTCTTCAAAGACTTCTGGCAAACAAATGGTCGTGCACCATTCAGAATTAACCGTTTTACGATCCTCTAGTGGCACTGTAGCTACATGTCCATTTATACCAAAAAAACAAGCGACCATTTGCTTCAAAGTGCTTTTTGAACGAATGACTTTTGTTGGGTTCGGCTCATCTTGGAACACCCAAACCGTTGATTGTTGTTTAGTTTCAGGATCATACGCATATATCCAAGATTCATCACCTGTGCAGATATTATAGACAGCTTTTGACGCACCCTGATTGTACTTTTGTAACATTTTTTCACACCAATCGACACGAGCCCGCTTTTGGTCAATTCTCAAGTTGTGCGGAATCCAACGTGAACAAATTTTTTTTACAGCTAAATGTTCGTGTAATATTTTATATATACTCGTCATACTTATGCCCAGAGACGCCTCTATCTCGCGATATGTAACATGACAATCTTGCATTATTAGTTCCCGCACAGCATCAATATTTTGAGGTACAACAACCGATTTAGGGCGACCTTCTTTAACTTCGTCCGTGGGCACAGACCGCCCACAATTAAACTTATTAAACCGGGGATACACAGTACTTTTCGATGGTGCTTCGTCCCCAAAAGTCGAAGTGAGTTGATCGATGCACTGTTTTTGAGTTAGCCTTCACCGAAACTCGTAATAAATCATAGCATGAAAATTTTCACGACTTAAATCCATGGTGATAAAGACTCGCAATATTCAAAATGACGCCATAAAGGATAAACAGATGACAGCTACATGAAACAAATTGTATTCTTCAGCCAAAGAGTTCTATTTTTAAATGTTATAATTACTTTTTTAATATTGTTCTGTAACTGGCCAGTTCCGGATACATAAATAGCAGCCTAGTAATGACTGCTAATAATTTTAAAGGAATAAAATGACATTTTCATTAACATGAATGACATACTACTTAAATATTGGTATAAATTGATTGATAAACATTGATGAAATAAGATGTGTCTCAGTCCGACTCTTTTGGGAATACAACCTAAAATGTAAATCTGTGTTTTGAGAGGTTTCTTGGATATATTTTTTCTGTTACAAAAGTGATTGTTGTTTAGTTTCAGGTAGTATCAGGTGTATCGCAACTACCAAAATGAAGTCTATGAAATGAAGAATCAGGTTACCAAATATCTCTTTCATACGTTTTGTAATCACTTAGAAAAATTGAGATCCCTGCCGTCAAAATTTCCAATTCGTCGCCTTTAAAGAGTTTGTTGTTGGCTTTAAATTTCTCATGTACAAAATGTTTCAAATTGACGCTTAAATACCTTTTTGTTTACGTTCTTTGCTTCTGATAACAGACTCTTTTTTATCAGATCCGATCCTGCTCTTTGAATCTTATTTTTGTGTAACACTGCTACTTGTTGACCTTTATTACTGTTTTTGAAATTAAACATTTTTTTATGATTTATTAACTCTTCTTATGTATCCTTCATGTCTTTATTTTCCTTTAATCCCTTTATACGTTGCCGTAAGGCGTTATTTTGCTGTTTTAATTTTTTAAAACCTCCAGTAATTTCAATCTTTTCTTTTAATAATTCTCTCTACTTCATTCTCTTAATAAATAATTTGAAATTATAATTTCATCATGAAGCCGTGAACTACACCCTGATGTAATAGGTCTTCAATATTTTTTACAGGATTTTCGAGTCTCATTGCTACCCATTGTGATCACATTCTCTATTTCTTGTTTCTTTTCCTTTTCAGCAATTGTCTGACTATATCTTCGTATATTTTCTCTCCACTTGTGTTTTAAACGTTGTTCTCTTGGACTTAACTCATTTATATTAATGGCATTTTTACTTTCTCTTTGATTCAAATAATCAGCTCTATTTTTTGTTTTATATTTTCATGTAAGTTCGGATTATTTTTTATTCGCAGATTTTGACGTTTTTTGGCTTCCCTTTGTTGTGCTAAAATCTTTTCTTTTTTGTTATTGGGTTTTACCATTGTTTCCTGCAAGCATCGGGATAAACATTAAGTAAGGTAGAACGGAATCAAAAAATATGCGATCCAACTAAGTGGAAAGAACAAAAGTACTGTTTGCTAGTTAAATGAAGCCCATACTGCAATTATGTCGTCACACAAGTCCCTACTGTACATATTGTTTGTATAAAAAGGCGCACTTTGAATTTAAATTTGAAGCGGTATGTGTTGATAGCAACGGTAATAGTCGTGTCGGCGTGATTGAAGAACAAACTTAATTAAACGAACGAATTATAACTACTATTGAAACAAAACCTATATTTTGGTGACCGATGATGACTTGACAGACAGCGTCACAGTGATGATGCGATCATAATCATCATGTTTGTCTTGGTCATTATGTGGTGATATGCATAATTATAAACTTATTTCAAAATATGTCTAAAACCAATCAAAACAAATAATTTAAATAATTTCAAAATACTTTTGTTAATTGTGGATACCTATTTTTATTTTTAGTGGTATTTATTAAAGTAATTTAATGTTTATCCAAGAAATGATTACAGTTCATTTTATAAATTCTCGTGAAATATGAGCGTAATGACTAATGCCCGATTTACATTGGTCAAGGACAGTGGCGAGTGGCGAACGCCGGGACAGTGACCCGTTACACTACAGCAAGTCAAGTGACATTACTCCGTCGAAATGGATGAGCAACATCGACAAATACGTGCAATTTCGAGTAAAATTCTTTTCATTCTTCTTCTTCTCTTATATATAAAAATGAATGTATACTATTTAGACGTCATTTTGTTTACAATATAGCATAAAACAGCACACGTGGACCGTCCTGTTGCTGGTCACTTATACACGGTACTAAATTTGACCGTTTACACTACGCCAAGTGGCGAGTCAAGAACCGTGCGGGGAAAAAGAGCGCGCACGAGGGGCGTCACTTACTCAAAAAATAGAAAGCGATTCTATTTGGATCAATTTGCAAGGCAGCCTGCAAACCAAGTTGACTCGCCACTGTCCGATCGGTTTATAATATACATAATAATAATATACTCAGACATTTCACACAGCGCCATCTAGTCCCAAAGTAAGCAGCACAGCGCTTATGTTATGGGTACTAGACAACTGATATACATTTCTTTTGTAAATAAATACATATTATACATAAACACCCAGACTCGAGATGGGAATCGAACCCACAACCCCCATTTACTTTCCGACGCGCTAAGCCATTGCGCCACGGAGGTCGTCAAACGGTCGTCAACACGGAGGTTTACACCACTGTACTTACGTACTGTACTTATCTACTTCGCTAAACACTTGACCAATGTAAATCAGGTGTAAGAATGTAATGACATACAGTGCTTTTGTTTCATTTATTTCGCCAACATATTATATTGGGTCCTTACATATGAAATTGGCGTTTTGTACGGGAGGAATATAAAGTCAATTTTTTCTTTGTAAAATATATTTAATTAATCAAAGTATGCACCGTTGTTATCTATGCACTTTTGCCATCTCATAGGTAGTTCATTGATCCCTTTACTAAAAAAACCATGGGGGCGAGAATCAATAAACTCTTTGAAGGCGGTTTGAACTGCCGCATCGGAGTTGAATTTTTTTCTTTGTAAGAAGTTGTCCAAATTCCGGAAAAAATGGTAATCTGTTGGAGCAAGGTCCGGGGAGTACGGTGGATGTCGCAGACATTCCAATTGTAGCTTAGTGGTTGTGTGTTGTGGTGTTGTGGTCTTGCGTTGTCATGAAGCAGCAGTGGCCTAGAGCGATTGACTAATCTCGGTTGTTTAGCAGCTAGTTCTTCCTTCATGGTTTGTAGTTGCTGACAATAGATATCTGCCGTAATCGTTTGGCCAGATTTTAGAAAGCTGTAGTGAACGACACCGGCGCTAGTCCACCAAACACTCACAAGTAACTTTTTCTGAGTCAATTTTCGTTTAGGGCAGGATTTGGCTGGGTCTCCAGGGTTCAGCCATTGCGACGAGCGCTTCCGATTATCGTACAGTATCCACTTTTCATCACAAGTAATGATTCGATTTAAAATCCCTTCATTATTGTGTCGGTTGAGCAAAGTAACACAGCAGTCGACGCGTGTTTGCAAGTTCGATTCACTCAATTCATGAGGTACCCATCGTTCAAGTTTTTTTACTTTCCCGATTTGCTTCAAGTGGATTAATACAGTTTTGTCACTTACCCCGAAGCCTGCAGCTATCTCTGAAGTGCTTTGTGATGGATCCGCTTCCACAATAGCCTTTAATTCTTCATTTTCCACTTTGGTCTCCGGCCGTCGGGGTTGGTTCTGAAGGTCGAAATTTCTAGAACGAAAACGTTGAAACCAAAAACGTACCGTGCTTTCATTTGCGACACCAGCGCCTTACACACCATTAATCCTTTGAGCTGTTTCTGCAGCACTGGTGCCACGGTAGAACTCGTACTTGTAAATATACCGATATTTCATGTTTTCCATTGTGCGGTAATAAGCGACGCCAAAGAAAAAAATAATGAGGAAAAAAACAAATGAGTGACTGTTTTCAAAACTCAAATGTACCAGCTAAATGAATTTATAAATTTGAATTTGGAATTCTTAACCAAAGAGGAGATATTTCAGATCAAAGTGGTCAGTACGACAAAACGTTAATTTCATATGTAAGGACCCAATATATCCAGATAAATGAAATGTAACGTTGTTTTTTAATACACATTCTCTATTACATGTTTAAATAAACACAGACTTACCTCTACCTGTTATCTGTTCACACAAATTTGAAAAATGACAGCTTTTCGTGACAAAACACTGCGAATGATCTACTTATAAAATTATATGAGCAACACGCGTCTTTTCTAAGAGAGTATTAGTTCACGAATGATACTAAAGACGCAAAGGGCACGAGCATCGGGATTTGAGCGTGTCGCAACAATTTTAAACTAATTTAATTTACTTGAGATGTCATCGTGAACTGAAATACAAGATTAAAGTGACAAAATTTTAAATTATGAAACTCGTAAAATAATAATAATTTGGCAGTAATATTTGTACGAAAAGAAAGGCACAGTTTCGTAGTAAATGAGTATTTTTTTAAATTGAGTTCTTATCGATTAAATTATTTTATAAATAATCATTTACTTGTGAAGCGGAGTAAAATTCAAACAGACGAGTGACATTTCCCACGGTTTTTCAAAGATTACTTTATTATAGGTTATTAAATGACTCAGATAGATTGAGCTGTTGTTTGAATAATCATATATACACTATCGAAAGCTAAAAGAAAGTTAAAAATATTTCAATATTTAAAGTTATGCAAGAAAAATCAATTTTTATGAGTCTCGTAGGATCCACCCTCATCCACATCCACGGTGTGATTGCCTGTGTTTATTTATACATTTAATAGAGAATGTGTAATAAAAAACATAACGTTACATTTCATTTATCTGGACGTATAATATGTTGGCGAAATAAATGAAACAAAAGCACTGTATGTCATTACATTCTTACATCCGATTTACATTGGTCAAGTGTTTAGAGAAGTAGATAAGTACAGTACGTAAGTACAGTGGTGTAAACCGATCGGACAGTGGCGAGTCAACTTGGCTAGCAGGCTGCCTTACAAGTTGATCCCAATAGAATCCAAATAGTAAGCAAGCATTGTTATAACTCTGTGTAGGCCCCGTAGGCAAGTGCGATGTTGTTTCATAGAACAAATGCTATAAGACTCCGTAAGCAAACATTGTTATAACGCAGTGTAGCCCCCGTAGGCAAGCGTAATGTTATTTGGCAGAATAAAATAATGGTCCTTAAGCAAGCATTGTTATAAGGCTGTGTAGGCTCCATAGGCAAGCGTGATGTTACTAGATGAATATAAAACAAAGGTTATAACAGCATAATGGGTAGTACGACAGTTGCTCACGCCTCTTCAGCTAGATCCTCGCCTGAGGAGGAATCTTGGTATCCATTGTGCCATATTTTTTTTTTGTCCCGGGCTACTATGTTTTTGTAAGCTCCTTTCGCAAAAGATGTCACCTCATAACGGTCATTTGGTGGCACGGCTGTCACTTTATAGGGACCTGCGTACCTTTTAACCAATTTCCCGCTTGCTAATCCAGTGCGTAAAATTCTTCTCTTAACCATAACCAATTGACCTACAGACACGGGTGTTGTTACTTTTCGCCGGTCCTTATCATACCGCATTTTCATTTTAGACGCTCTCACTTCAATGGTTTTAGCTGCCTCATCTCTCGGAGTAGATATATCGTCACTGTAAACTGCTTTTTGCAAGTTATTCGATAGACGAAGTCGTAAACCGCTCAATAACTCCAAGGGCGATTTGCCTGTCTCCTGACTGTCGAGTTTATGCCTAACTGTACGTTAGGCAGGTAAGCGTCTCAATCTCCTTGCTCCCCACCCATATAGGCAATCAATGAATTTAAGTTCGTACGATTCAGACGCTCAACTTGGCCATTGACTCGAGGAATCGCCACAGCATTCAGGATGTGTTTTATTCCTTGGCTCTCACAAAATTGCTGTAACTCATTGCTAGTAAACGCCGCGCCTCTATCACTCATGATTCTGTTTGGATATTCGAACAACTGACACAATCTAACCAATGACTTAACGCCCCTTGGCATTTGCGCTAACGACAGCTTCTAACCTTGTAAAGCCGTCCACAATAGCACAAATATATGTTTTTCCTCTACTTTTACAGAACGGGCCCAGGCGGTCGATATGTGGAGTAGCATAGCCATTTTCGGGATGGGGTGTAGCAACCCCGGTTTCTTAACAAACTGACAACCAATACAGCTCGCCACATACATTGTCACAAATTTCGCTTGTGTCGCTTCCAGGCACTTTTCTGTAACTAAATGGCCATTTTCGCCATGATAAATTTTTAAAATATAGAACCTCTTGCCTTTAGGTAAAACCGGTATGCAGTCATTCCGTACAAGGCGCGACACAATTTCCCATCTATGATTTTGTAGTCTCTTGACAATCCGTCATTCCTTTTCTATTAGCCTCCTGCTCCAGTTTTAGATTTAGAATTAATTATTGAATTTTTTTTTTTATAAAAGAGGGGGCAAGCGAGCAAGCGGGTCACCTGATGGAGTGTAACCAACCGCCGCCCATGGACACCCGCAACATCCGGAGAATAACGGGCGCGTTGCCAGCCTTTAGGGAAATAGGGAAAGGAAGGGGAGGGGGTAATGGGCCACTGGCACTCTCACACACCGAACGAAACACAACAGCAATAGATACTGTTCTTTCACGCCTATATTGAGTGTAGTGCGTTAATTATATCCTTTTCTTGTATATAAAGCACTGCCACGGGGTTCCGGCTCAGGGCGTCAACGTGTGCCATAGTCGATCCAGAGCGATGATCGACTTCAAAATTGTACTCTTGTAAGTCGATCCACCAACGGACGATCCGCGGAAACAAATCCCGTTTTATCCAAGCCATCTGTAAGGCTGATCAATTCGTCACAACCTGAAATTTGATACCTAGGAGATACACTTTAAAACGTTGAATTGCAAAAACCACAGCTAAAGCCTCTAATTCGAAGATGTGATATTCTTCTTCCGTAGCTGTAGTTTGTCGGCTAGTATAAGCAACGACCTTCATTTCAGACTGTCGCAGAAAGAGTACCACCTTCAAGCTCGAACTTTGACACATCTGTATGGACATGGGTTTCTCTTTCTGGGTGATAAATTGCCAAAACAAGATCCGAAGTTAGCATATCTTTTAGTGTTCGTAAAGCTTGATCCTGTTCAAGTCCCCATTGGCACTCCGGAGTATTTTATGTAAGCAAGGTAAAAGGTCGTGCGATACTTGTAAAACCCTTAACAAATTTACGAAAATAACTGGCAAGTCCGAGGAACTGTCGCAACTCGTGGACATTCCTTGGGGTTTTAAAGTTGGAGACAGCTGTTATTTTATGAGATGATGGTCTAATCTCACCTTGATATTTCGAGGCCCAAGTATTCGATACTTTTAGTAAGAAATTGTTCTTCTTCAATTTGACACCTGCCGAGTCAATGAAAGAGAATATCTTCTTTAAGTTGGCAAGGCATTCATCTATATATACTTCAGCACAAACGTGGATTATCGACTCAAGGATTTCATTCATGGCCCGTTGAAACACCGCCGGTGCTTTGCAGAGTCCAAAGCTTATATTGATAATGGCCATCAGGAGTGACAAATTCTGTGAGTGGCCTTGAATACTCTGCAAGCCTGATTTGGTTGTATCTATTGGACAAATCTAAACAACAGAATATTGTTTGGCCCACCAGCCTACCCAACAAGTCCTCTATAACGGGGAGAGGGTATCATTCCTTTTCCATAATTTTGTTAAGTATCCTACAATCTACACACATTCGGTACCCACCGTCTTTTTTCTTCACAATAATAACAAGGCTGGCATCAGAAGATTTAGAGGTTTCGATGATCCCCACCTTGAGTAATTCAGTAATAATATTCTGTACTATCTCCCTCTCGTGGAATGATAGTCGGTATGGTTTATAATTTATTATTTTGTTCTCAGTTAACTATGCTTATTTCCACATTACAATTCACTAATGCCATTCCAGCACCAGAGAAACAATAGTTATATTTTGTCAGCAGTTTGTCCAACGACGCCTTTTTATTTGCATCTAAATGTTCACCCGCTTTAGTTTTGTTAGGCCATTTATCTTGTGATTCCGCCCTAGCAATACAGTCCTTCTATTTCAGTTCAATAACATTATTTGTCTTGTTAATCAATTTTATAATATTATTGCCATCTGAAGATTCAATCATGTCAATTAAAACATCCTTTTCACACAATGGCTTTCTCTGTTCATTCTGCTTCATACTTATCACTCCGTTGACAGTAGCATCTGATCTCACTAAAATTTTGTTGACTCCTGGTATAAGTTCTGTATCAGATTCAGGATACAAACATACTTTCTCAAATGTATCACATTATTCATCACTGGAAATGCCATCTCATTTTCATAAATATTTAGATCAGTGGGGGTCTTCACCGCCACGACATCTAGCGATTCAGTAAAAGTCTGCCTTATTAGAACATCTTTTTCTTGAATGTCGTCTGACATGATATAAAATTGATTTATTTTCTCCACACCAACAACCACAAAAGAAGTTAATACAGACCCTTGTTAGACACTTGTTATATCATATCCGGTTATAACAGTATCACAGCTGGGTAACAACTGCAAATTCTGTTTCTCATAGAAACTTTGTTTCGTAGTGTTGCATAAATCAAGGAAAGCATTCACAGGAGTGCCATTAACAAGTACAGTTTTGAAGTACTTTTTATCAGAGTACTCACAACATACAGTTTGAATTTTTCGTACCACTTTATTCTGAGGGTATGACCTAGACTTTTTTCTGCATTCTTCCAATGTATGACCATCAATACCACAGAAGCCACAACGTATTAAGTATTAAGGCTCTTCTTCTTGTAACACTCTGATTCAATATGGCCTGGACGTTCGCAAAATGAGCATTTTTTTATTTTCTTTGTTCTGGTGTTGGGTTCTGTCACTGTCTTTATTTTTGCAACACCTACTAGCCTTATGCCCCGGTTTGTCACAAGAATAACATTTTGTTACTTTATTTGGTCTGTAATCAGTATTTGATGACATTCCAGGTTGATCTCGTTCTATACTAGCATCCAATGTGCTAACACTGGCCACGTACTATAGTAAGGAGCTAGTGTTCAGTCATCCAGCTGACTTGGCACCCACCTCTAGCAATCTATTGCCAAGTGTTTCAATGATGGCTTCGGCGATAACTTCATCGCTTAATTGGCATGACATCCCTAACCCCAGCTTATTATAATAGAACTTAATACGGTCTACATTTGGTTTTCGCACTCGATTCACCAACTCTCGGATCTGAGACAACTTATTTTTCGTAAACGTAAATGCCTTTATTAACTTATTCTTCCACTCGCTCCTGTTAATCTCATATGATGCTTGTCGCTCATACCATCTCTTCGAATATCCAGTTAATTTTGAAGTACAATTACAAATCAGAATACGCTAAACCCAGCCATGCATTTTAGCTATGCTTTCCAAGTTACGGATCCAGTGTTCTACAGAAACCGAGGTAGTTTGAGATTTAAACTCCGGGATAAAATCATTACGACCGACATAACGAATCATTGGACTCCTGTTCACATCACCTTGGATAGCTGTTGGTGCTACAGTAGATACCGCCATTGTACCACAAGTCTTCGCCTGGGGTGGCATAATTTGTTCATTATGATAGCTTTTTGTTTTTCTTAATTTTTTAACCAATACTTCTAAAGCTTCTATTCGTCTATCTTTATTTTCGAAATCCTTCTTATACTTTTTCCTTGCCCGCTCAGAGGATGGAGATGAACTTGGACTACTACTGCGAGAGTGTCTCTTATGTTTTGTCCGACCCATTATAAAAAGTGGGCCATTGTAACTTAAAATTAATTAATTATTAACAGAAAATTGAGTAAATAATAACCTTAAATTACTAATTAATAATGGCACACTGAGACACACAATATGCTATCAAGAAATTGGTTAAAGGATAGTCCACAGTGAAGTAAAAATTAAAAATAAGTTCTGCAAATCAACACTAGAATATTAAATTATGAAACTGTTCGATTGAGAAATTTGTTCATAAAATGTTTGATATGGACTACTATGTGTACTCTATTTACATTAAAATGTTCTTTTCAATCCAAAAAAGTAAATATAAATATGAATACGATTCAAGTATGAATAATATAATTATAAATCATACAGCTCACCAATTATTCTGATTATACACTTTGAAAATCCAAAAGCGGTGCAGTTCCTTACCCACGACTTTCCTGGGCTCGAAGCTCATCAACCAAGGTTCATGACCTTGGCTGAAACACACGAAGCCAACGAACATAGATATTTAAACAAAGCCTCCTCATAGTATAAACTTGTCAAAACATGTTTACGTGATGATGCAATCCACACAATATTTACACAATTTGCACAATATATTTCCGAAAACAATAGAAAATCCTTTATAAAAGGTTAGTAAAATATATTTACACAAAAGCCTTCATTTTTGCAACGTAACACTAAAATTATAATAATAATAATAATAATATTTATTTGCGTGAATATGAGTATAACATTGATGTTGATATTTTTCATATAAATATAAAGCTCTTCACATTCTACTAACAACATAGCATGCAAATATTTAATTAACAATTTTTATAAAATGTTATGGATAATCAAAATTATAATTACAAATAAGTTATAAAATGTCAAATAAACGTCATAAACATGTCAAACATAAAAAAAAAATTAAAAAGAAAAAAATTAACCATTGAATGTCATGTACTTACACAAGCATAAACAAAATGGACATAGTTAAAAGCAAGAACAAAAAAAAGCTAAAAAATTTGGCATGACAAAATTGGTTTTGTTAAACAGCATAACTTACTTTATATTGTCATCAATAAATTCATGAATATTGTAATAACATTTTTGTTTTAGCAATAAAAAGATTCTTTTTCTAAACAGTGGCAGTCTCTCAGATGTATAACATTCCGGCAATTTATTATATATAGTGATTGCCATACAATACGAGTTTCTGGCATAAACTTCTAACCTTTTAATAGGAACACATAGTTTTCCCTTTCGTCGACCTACTCCTGTTGATATTTTGAACAGCGACATGTGCTTCTTGACGAATATTAACGTCTCGTATATGTATAAACAAGGGAGTGGCAAAATATTGTTATCCTTGAAAAGGGGTTTGCAGCTGTCGAGTTTGTGAGCTCCGCATATTGCTCTTATGCATTTTTTTTGTACTTTAAAAACGTCATTTGCTGCAACCGAGTTTCCCCATAAAATTAAACCATATCTCAATATTGAAGACACGTACGCGTGATAGGCGGTAATTGCAGCTTTTTTACTAACTCCTAATTTTAAGCGGTTCAGTACATAGATAAATCTGTCTAATTTTTTGCAAACAGAGTTAATATGTATTTTCCAGTTACAGTGCTCATCAATTTCTATGCCTAGAAATGTAGTGTGTTGAACTTTTTCAACATTAAAATTTTTATAATTTATTTTGAGATTTAACGGGGCACAGTTTCGTTTTTTGAATAGCATGTACTTAGTTTTTTCCATGTTTATTTTTAGGTTATTTCTCTCTAACCAATCAACGACGTTGCAAAGAGTCATATTTATGTCATTTTCAAAAGTAACATCTTTAGCAGGCTTAATTGTAATGGTTACATCATCCGCAAAAAGAATGCTATCACACTGTGTTATATTATCCGTAAGGTCATTTATATATAATAAAAAGAGCAATGGTCCTAGAACGCTACCTTGTGGGACGCCATAAGGGTTTAGTATGTTAAACTTACGTCGATATTTCTTAATATAATTATTGTTCTTTTGTAATATTTCAACACATTGCTTCCTGCCAGTTAAATAGCTTGTGATCCATTCCAGTGCTTTTCCTCTTATTCCACAATATTCTAGTTTTTTAAGTAATATTTTGTGGCATACCAAATCGAAAGCCTTACTCATGTCAAGGAAAATTGAAACTACTGGGCATCTATCATTTAAACTACTTGTAATTGTTTTTAATAATGAGAAACTAGCTAAAGTTGTGCTACTTCCCTTCCTGAATCCATATTGTTGAGGTTTTAGAACTTTAAACAAATTCAAGAAGGAACAAAGTTTGTAATGCATTATTTTTTCTAGTACTTTAGATAAAACTGGAATAAGAGTTACAGGACGATAGTTATTCATATCACATCTGTTTCCTTTTTTGTATAATGGTTTCACTATCGATATTTTCAGCTTTTCTGGAAATATTCCGTTTTCGAAAGTTAAATTAATTATATAACTGAGAGGAATTGATAGTTGGGCTGCACATTTTTTTATCATTTTTGTGTTTATATCATCGTAGCCTGTAGAATTTGTGCTTTTTAGTGTTTTTATGATCTTATAAACGTCTTCTTTATTAACAGGATTTAAGAATATGGTATTTACATTGTTATTACTTTTTAATTGTTCTAGATTAATATTATATGCAGAATTGTTAGTTATTTCATTGCTAATGTTAATAAAAAATTGATTGAAAGATTCTGCTATTTGTATAGGATCTGTGTATGTAAGATTTGGACCAATATTCAGCGTTTTAATTTTAGTAGACTCTCTTTTTTTATTTATATTGGAATTAATTATATTCCAAGCCGCTTTACATGGATTTTTTGAATATAATATGCAGTTATTGTGTGTTTTAGCCTGAGACGTCCGTATACATTTTCTTAGTATTTTCGAATTTTTAATATATTTTGATTTATGTATGAACTTATTAGTCGGAGAAAACCGATATTTTAAATAAAGAATCCTTTTGTTAATACAGCATCTTCGCAATCCCTTCGTAATCCACTTATTTTTAATTTGTTTGTTTGTTATTTTAACTGTAATTATAGGGAAACATAGATCATAAAATAAGGTCAAAATGTCATGACATGTATTGAACGCAATGTTAACATCAGATTTAGAGAGTACGTCGGTAAATGATAAAGCAGACATACATTCACAGAATTTATTTATATTCTCTTCGCAGTAATCCCTTTTTTTTTCAAACAAGACAGATTTTTTAGGACTTCCGTTAATTATTTTCTTTTCAAATGATACTGTTTGACCGGATTCATGATCCGAAAGACCCAAATATATTACGTCAGATTGGCAATCATTTATATTGCTCGTTATTAAGTCTATACAAGACAATTTACGTGTGGGTTTGTAAATATGGTTTATCAAATTATAATTAGCAAGAATGGAACTAAGTTCACGAGAAAACTTATTGTTTTTAATGACATCAATGTTCCAGTCGCCACATATTACAATTTTTTTGTTACGTTTGAAAGTAATTTTGCGTAATAAGTCATTCAACTTTTGAAAAAATACATTTATATCAGAATTCGGTGTTCTATATAAGCAAACAATAATTAAGTTTTGACTGATAATTTCAGCAGCGCAGTACTCGAAGTGAAAGGCTAATGGCTCTATTTCTATGACAAGTTTAGATAATGAAATAGATTCGTACTCTTTCTTTATTAAAATAGAAGTACCCCCTCTGCGTTGATTTGGTCTAGTAAAATAAGTCACATGATTGTAATTATTAAAATTCAAATTACATTCAGAGCCACTTTTTATGAAAGTTTCTGTCAAACAAATTATGTCAATATTAATTTTTCTTTCAGTCAATTCTTGCAATGTCAATTCGAACATGTCAATTTTATTTAATATACCCGCGATATTTTGATGTAAGAGAGTGATCTTATTATTCTTTTTAGTTACGAAAAAAAGCAGAAGTAGTTACCTCCGTATCAACATTTTTATTACCATTGTTTTGTATTAATTTGAAGTAATACGGTATGGTTCCCTTTTTTCTGTCAGTAAAAGTATCATGGATTAATTTTTCCTGTTGTAATTTATTTTTTGCAATTTGCTTCGCGAAGTAGTATGGGATCGTACCTTTTTTCACTATATTTTCTGGTTTTTTGACTGTCGACTGCTTTACCGTGTTTTTAAATTTTTTTATAAATTGTCTGTCGTAAGTTATACTATCTATTTCTATATTTAACTTAAAACATAATGACTTTAAGTAAACATCTCTCCTATAACTCATTTTTAATGAGCTCGTGTCAACAAATTTACAGTTATTATAGTTTTTCGATAGTAACATAATATTATAATTTAATAACTTTACATTGAGATATGGATTTTGTTGCACATTAATAATTAATATATTAGTATTTTTAAGTGTGTTGAGAGCATTACACAGCGTACGATAAACTTGAAACAAGTTTTTGTCATTTGATCCTATTCCTAAAATAATAATATCATTTTTAGTCAAATTATAGTTGTATTTTTCGAAATTTTCCAGTAATTGTAGTGAAGTTGCATTTGGTTTCACTGTGCTCGACACCGTGAATACGTCATTCCACTTTTGGGCTCTAGTTTGTGTCATTTCTATTGCGAGGCCTCGAACCGCTTGGTCACCCAATATAATTATTTTCTGTTTATTCTTACTACTAACGCCATCTGTTGACAACTTTCGATAACTTTGTTCATTTAAGACACAATGTTTTCGCGGCTGGGTAGACAATAATAATTGGTCAGTAATCTTGCTACTTGATGTTCCATTTTGGTTGCTTTGTAATAGTTGCATTGAATTATGTTTGACATTAGCTGCAACAATTCTTGATTTAGGAGTATTTAATGTGGTATTTGTATAATTAGTTTTTCTCATTCTCGGTGTTATTGATTCTTTACAAGGTATATTAGTTTTCTTTGAGGTAGGTTCATAAACTTTCTTTAACAGACTAATTTTTTTATTTTTTTCTGTTAATTCTCGATTTAAATTGTATATTTGAGAATTCAAATTTGTTATCTCACTATGCGCGCTTGCTAATTGTATTTGTGCTTGTTCTAACTGTAGTTTTAGATCAATAATATAAGACGTATCCAAAGATATCATAGTCGGCTGACTCTGCGTTGAAATGTCTAACATAGTTGAGTTTATTATTGAACTGTCATTTGTCACATTAAATAAATTTTGCTCAGAAGTAGATTTTCGCAGTGGTTTACGTACTGTAATGTTATCCATTTCGTAAAATTATCATTAAGCAACACAATATTGAGCTATAGCTAATATGTTATATTGTAGATGTCACAACGTTAGAAATGTCGTTAACGTCTGAATTATTTTATTAAGTATTGTTTTTTTTTTTCTCTGTATTCGCAATTGTATTTATATATCCACCAAACAATCACACCTATATGTTGATTGTCAAACATAAAATAGCTGCAGAAACATATATAATTATTTATTACCTTGACATTGTTCACTCATTTACCAAAGATTTTGATTTTGGTTCATTATGAATTGTTCCATCACCAAAGTTCGTCAGCGTTCATGCAATTGTTATTTAAAGAGTCACCACACTTGACTATGCCAATTACTGTTTAGGAACGTGAGAGGTACCCCACTTCTCATCTAATAAAAACAAAACACTTTTTCGAAAAATTTATTAACGAGATTTATGAAATTAAAGTTAAGTTTTTTTTTAATGGCGTGGCGCGAAAGTTAAGTCAAAAGTTTTTTAACCTAGTGATATGTCAGTACCGATCAAAACTAGTGTTGTTCCGCGTCGATTGTTTTTTCCCATCTAACAATATGTAAGTATCGATAATAAACTGCGCTATTGTACTTGGTTATAAATCAAGATTTTACGAGACTTTTTGGCGGGAACGGTAGAATTGAGGTTGTCATTTTATTTAGGTTTTTTATTTTTTACATTTTTGGAAGCTTTGAAGCACAAAAGTGATAGTATTTTTTGGTTTAAAGTTCTGTATAAGTGAAAAGAATTGAGTAGGTCTAAATCACTGGTTCCCAAACTTATTTTGTCTACTGATTCGAGAGCTCATGCAGTCGTTGTCTAAGATGCCTCCTAGCTAAATGAAATTACAAATCACCCCCCAGGCCTCTACACAACGCCCCCATTTTTTTTCTGCGTCTCTTACCGCCGCCCTTTAGGCCTGCAGCGCCCACAAGGGGGCGTTATCGCCCACTTTGGGAATGGCTGGTCTAAATAAACGTGTGTTGCTGAAGTTCTCGCGCTCTTCCAAGAAGCCCTGTAAAACTTCAGTAAAGTCTACTATAACTTTACTGGAGAAGTTTTAAAGTTACAGATAACGATTCTACTCATACTATTACAATACGTGACATTGGCAAATGCGTTAATCTGTGCGCCATGACTATCACTTTTGTACTTTAAAACTCCCAAAAATGTAAAAAATAGAAAATCTAAATAAAATAACATCCTTACTTCTCCCGTTCCCGCCAAAAAGTCCCACTTTTACCGTTCTCGCCGAAAAACCTTTCACAAATTTTAATGAACAAAAATGTGACAGAGAAAATATAGAATGAAAGCTATATAATGTAATCACAAAACCTAGTGGTAGATCTGTGCACAAAACGAATTCGAATATAGATACATGAGATAACTTTAATTTTCTTTACGTAAGTATTTCTTGACAGTTGTCTGTACAATACCAATATTTAGAGTATTACAGTTTACAATCATCCGAATATCACTTGACTTGACTGGCCCGTTGGCGCAGTGGCATATGCATCTGCTTTCCAAGCTAGGGTCCCGGATTTGATCCCCGGTCAGGTCAATTTAGGAAGAGAACTTTTCTAAATTAGTTTGAGTCTGGGTGTTACTGGGAACTCCTCCAGGGTTCGTTGTGTGGTACCCATAGTACAAGCTTACTGCTTAGTTTGGGGTCACACAATCTGTGTAATTGTCTGGAGTATTAGTACTATTATTATTATATATCAATCTACAATACGATTAAACAATTTAAAAATATGTAAAAGTTTTTGCCTATTTATTATCAAATCAATTTATATAAATAAAACAAACATAAATAATATTTTGAAAGGTTCATTTTTAATGTACCTAATTATACCGGCACTACATTAACTTTGTATAAAGGGAAATACAGCCGGATGGCACGGTACAGCCTAGCTAACTTATACCTTTCCGCCGTAAGGACATGACCGGACAGACCACGGCGATAGCTCAGTTTTATGATGGCAACGACTTAATATTAACAACTGATATTGCAAAATACACACTCAATCCAAATATGTGTGTAGTACTAAGTTCTGTTTAATTATACCCTGAAAATATTTTAAGTATTAGTAGTTAACTGAATGATAAATATAAGTGTATCTATTTTAAGGTTGCCATCTCCAGCGTTTGGAAACCAGAATACCAATGTGGAAAAACTAGGACAATTATCTTAAAAGCAGGACGCAGTAGAACATTAGCAAGCAATAGTAAGTGATACATACTTATCTATACTTCTATATCTTTACTCTATACTTCTATAGTATAGAGTAGAGAGTCTATAGTTTATACTTTATCTATGGTAATATTATAATGAGGCAAACTTTTTGTTCGTATATAAGGGATAAACTGAAAAACTATTCAACCGACTTAAAAAAAATTTTACCTATAGAAGACTACATTATCAACAAGTAACATGGGCTGTATTTTATTTTCGAAAAAAAATTCCACAAAAGCCGGGGCGGATATCTAGTATCCTAACATATTACTTATAACATACCACTTGTCTTTCTTGCAAATAAACTCAACAAAATATGTCTCGTTTGTCCTCCCAGATATGCCTGTAACATATTATAATATGGTAACTCAAGCATCTGAGGATTGAAAACGTGAAAATAAATGATTCAAGTTAGCATATAAAGATATATAGATAGAGGGGATGAATATCAATCTTCCATGACTCAGTGCAAGTTACAAAGACAAAATCGAGAAAAGATGTTCCCTATTACAAGTGATGCTATCAGACTCGAACTTAGCAAGGACCTTACTGTGCCCTCGTACTATCTATCATAACTTAAATACATAAACAATATATGTACTTTGCGACCATAACGTCACGCAGTTGCAAGTTTGCAAGTGACATCGTGATGAATGCTCGTTCTACATATTTGTAGATTATTGACCAATAAAAACTAAGATTGTGCATACTAACGGCCAAAGTATTACCCTAATCACATTGTCGAATCACATTTTATGATTCATTCTGATTAACCTATTGATCACATTAATCGTGACGTTATGAATATATCTTCGTAACTTGACACAAAAAGATAAAATCAAATCAAATACAATATTGACTGCGTCAAATATATTGCTAAATACATATTAATACATAGGCTATAATTTAAAAATTCCTTAACCAAAACATTACGACAACCCTAGAATTTACAGTCGCCGAGAGCGTACACGATATATAGTTTCGAGTTCGGGCTGGTGTTTCCCTTCTGTGGTTTTTGTTTTCTCAGTGGAACTAAATGCACAAACGTACCCGACAAATTGCTTACTGAACATCGTGCCACTCTCACTGAAAACGCGACTGTCGCATCACCATTTTATTGTGTGTAATTGCGGCTTCACTAGTAAATTCTAGAGGAAAATTGCAGAGTAATGTACGATCAAATAACATTGCATAAGTTTCTAAACAATGTATACTACGTGTAAAAATACATATTACCGTAATAGATGTATATAAATATATCTACGTGTAAAAATACATAATACCGTAATAGACGTATTCAAACCAAACATCCGCCACTTGTCCACGTCTTACATACATTTCGAGCAAATCCCGTGCCAGCATGAATGAATATCTATCGTCGCTTATAGAAACCTAACTTTGGATGTTGAACGCTACTTGAAATCCCTTAGGTCTGCTTTGCTCAGCACTGTGAAAGAGACTCAAGAACCTTGTCGTCTTGTACGCGTCACTTGTGAGCCGCTAAGTTGTCGTCGAGTTAGATTAAGGTACCTATAGTCTTTCATAAATAATTTATATTATTATACGCAATTTTGAAATCATTTATATTTTTGTACGGAATACAACAGAAATCTTATAACAGGTATACGTGGAATCTGGATAACTTTAACAGATCAACGCTACAATTTTGTTGGAATTCTACGGATTTAGCTTTATAGATAAGAATAATGTTTTTAGTGATAACGAATTGCTACTCGTTCATAAATTATGGCAAATAGCTTAAAAAATTATCATTGAAACATATTTGTGCTTTTATTGTTTATTAAAGCTATCACCCCTATGTAAGTGACTTAACACAGGTGTACCAGTAATAAAAATGTGGTATATTTTAATTTTTTATAACACTGGGGTGCTCTAGGTAACATTGATTAACAAATTTAAAATGCCATTGATTCCCAAGAGAGTTGCAGTTTTGTCTTATAGTTTGTGTGTGAAGTTCAGTTAATGAAACTGAAAATTCTATAGGTTGTGTAATCATAAACACAAGACATTATACTGCATACATATAGGGCCCCTAGCAATGTTACCGAAAGGAATCAAAGTTACCCTAATCGTCTTTATACAATTGTATTTTTATTTTTGGTTTCGTATCTTACTAAAGAGGTTTATAACGTCAATATTTATAAAAATAATTTATTCATGTTTTCCTTCCTCCTTAAAAAATATCTTGTAGGTCGTAAAAGTTTACGTTACTATAATTTTTCAAAAACATAGAGCTGAGCACAAATATACGGTCTACAATTCACAAAACACCTTCGTATAATTTATCGAGTAGCCTATATTTTATTAGATTTCATAATAATAATAATAATCGTGTACCATTTGTAAATTATTTAATAAAGAACTTACAAAGTTACATGCATGATACTTTGTTTTTACTTCCTGTATGATAGCGATTTTTTATCTCAGAAAAGCGACAGGATAATCGAGTAGTTCTAAGTAGTGATGTAGAAAATAGGCCTTAGTCATTTACATAAGATAAGTCATCCACGGGAAACTGAGGACAATATTGACCAAACAACTTAAACATTATTGTTAAATAAAACTAACCAAATAACCATCAATGACGTCAGTATCAAGTCAAGTAAAATTTTACATATCTTCTTGATTTCGAGAAATTACTTTGTCGTTATTTTAATGAACATTAATAACGATAAGTTAATATTTTTACATCTCAACCTACAATACCCAATTTGACACATATTTTTCTACTTACGTTACATTGTACAACAATGAAACGTACCTACTATAATACATATTTCATGGTTATTGTGTGGAAGTCATATGCCAAAACACAACGCGAGATGAATTTATTACGAGAGAATTAAACGACAAATTATCTACACAGATCTGTTGGAATTTAATGTTTCCAAAGCAACAAGAGCCTACTAACAAGCAGCGGAAGCTTGTAGATTCGTGACGTTTTCAGCAAATTATTTTAATTAATTTGAGGAAAGTGAGGGTGGGTGGTGTTTTAAACCTTCCGCGTCGGTCCTTGCTCCTTGCGGCTTTATAAAAACTAATTCAACTTTAACAAATAGTACGTCGCCTTACGACACGTCTTAAAGTGACATAATTATTATTATGCTCTACCAATTTCTGATTTAAATATAATTTATATTATGTTATGGTGAGATTTTCCTTCATGAGTGAAATTATAACAATACCTAGTGCTGTCTTAGACATGTACAATTACGTATGAAATATGCACAAACATAAATATGCACAAGCCTCAGTCTGTATAGTGAATATCTATAGTATAAAAATGTAGTAGAATTGGACGTATAAAACTTTGTTTTACTATTACCTATCCATCTTCTAGGTCTATTTTCCCAACAATACTAGGCGTATAGGCATATGGATGCAGGCCGTGCAACTCAGCACAGAACAGGGCAGCACATACGCCACGGACAATCAGCCCCGTAAGCCCGGACCCGAGAATAAGGCTGCGATCTTCCCCGCCTGTCCAAATAGACGCCTAAAGGAGCCTTTAGAGTTGCGGTCGATCAGGACGGGGATTCTGGTAGTCCTTCCACGTGACCCCGTGGACGACGACAGCGTCCGCGCCGTCGTAACACTACGAGGGTGCAGAAGGGGCTCAATAACTGCCTCCCGCGAGAAGTGTGTTTCGGCACAGCGCAAAAGGGGCTCCAGTTGCGTCTCGTAGGAGATCGTGGAAACCCTTCTATAACTCGTCGATGACGACCATCGTCAGCATTTAGTAGGTATACTCGGTGTAGATAAGTCCCACATAACCTCCTCGCCTCCCCCGAGCGGGACAGGGGTGAACGAAGCTTCTGACATTAAAAAAGAACAGGGCAGCACAGGTTTTTGTACACAATGCATTATTAAACTAATGCATACAGTAAAACTTACACTTGCGACACAGGCACGTAGTAAATATCATTGGCCTGCGTAAATATAGAGCGGCTAGACAAGTGGCAAACGCTTCGTATACTAATCGAAACACTTGCTGGCCTTATTGCTTGTTAAAAGTGACAACGTAGCCACGTTTTATACCGCGTTTTCACATGACTTTACTTTTCGTTGGATTTAATAGACAGTTAATAACATTTGACTATAAATTTAAAATTTGTTATGCTAGATCACGTGTATGTCATTCTATTCTACTACCGTTTACAACAATTGAGCCACTCTTCTAGGCCCCCTTACTGCCACACGATTTTTATTTTTGAGCAGTATTTTAATTGTAGTTTTGAATGTAAATGTCTTAATCATTGAAATAATACATTTCTCCTCTGTGTTAAAATGTAAAATGTGCCATTGTTCTAGAATTAGATAACAATTTAATAATGGCTAAGGATCTGAAATAAATTGTGGAAGAGTACGGCATAAGTTAATTACACTAACGAACAAGGGAAGAAAGTGCGCTCAAAAAATCCACCCCAAGATCACTCCAAATTCTTTAGTACAATGTTCATCGCTCGGTTCATTAGCGCCTACAGTTATTGCTGGGGTTACATCCTTTCATTTTTTTAACATATTGTTGGATATGAATATAAAAATATTTCTTTATGTGATAAATATTTCCCGAAGAAAGTTACAGAAACCAATTAATAGTTGACAAGGTTAATTTTAGTAACAGCCAGTGGTCATTTTAATGAATAATATCACAAAAGACATAGATTAATTTCATTATACACAGATTACTCAGATTTAATAAAATTACTTAATAAAAACAAAATAACATGTTTCTTAACCTTTGTTGTTATTGAGGTCTTTCTCTTTCTTTTTCTGCTTTTTCTTATAGCGTTGAAATCGTGATAACTGATGTTAAGAAACGACCACATAGTTTCTTTACAAGAAATACATATTTGCTAACAAAAAGCAAATAATTTACGTACATGCCTACTATGAGACATATTGTTTAAACGACGGTACCATTTTCTACTGCATATAAGACGAGCTACGTGAATAGAAAGTAGGTCCTTCATTAGTGAGCCGAAGGGGCCGGTGAAGTCCAACTAGAGATTTCGATTTTTTGTGTGTGTCAAAGAAAATTCCCTATCATTTCCGACACAGATACTATAAATCCATGACCAGTTTTGTAAATATTAAATTTTATAGATGACGACAAAATGTTTCCTTTCCATTATTGAAAAAATGAAACCCATAAGGAATCATCACGTTGTCAGCTTGTCTGTCATTAGAACCAAAAATTATGTTGGACGAATTTGCTTTACAATTTGCTTTAACAGCCGTCCGTTTTTTTTTGACCTAGGTTCTAGACTTATACTAATGTGTGTGACTAGAGAAGGGTCATAGTACAATACACAGCTGAAAATGACATATTTTTATTCTTGTGAATACTAGTAGTCGAAACACATAAGATTAAAAGTATTTTGTAAATAATTATTTCAGTAATGCAATGTATTGTACGTCGAGCCGGTCATGAAGTGACACGAATTACACCGACAGTACGATGTTGTCAAACATATTATAGCTGTTTTACTCTTGGTTACGCTCAATTAGATAGACAGAGATACGAAAATTCGTTTGAAACACGGTGATAAGAGCTGCAACTAATTATAACTCCGTCCATTATGCTTCTTGGTTCAAGGTCGTTATGATAACACAAAAACAGATTGTTTATGAAAATTTTTTTTTAACTTTCTTGTGTAATTGTTTATTGTATGATGTACAGATACTTTGTATTTCATTTATAGTAAATATGAGGGTTTCATTTTTTTTATTTATGCTGATATTTAAATTATAGTTACCTATTAAAGTAAAATAGTAACCAGTATTAAGAATAAAGTAACTGGAACTGATATCTTAATCACTTTTGATTTTGAAATATGTAGCTAAATAGAGAACATCAAAGAACAATGTTATGGTATAAAAAATAGTAATGTAAAAATTAAACAAAACGTACACACACTTTGACAAATGTAAGCCAATAATATAACTAGATGTAATGAGTTACATCTAGTTATATTATTGGCTTACATTTGTACGTAGGTTGGTACATGTCATAGTATCGAAGAGATATTTTTTTCTTTTCTTTTCTCAATCTTCTCCAGCAGGTAGCGAATTCAAAAGTTTCTTATTACCTGACTAGCTGCGCACGCAATTTCATGTATCATCTACATACTTGCATAACTCCGCCTCGATGCTGGGTTTTCTGGATGGGACGAATTATGTCTCAACCAAAAACCCCGGTATGGTGCCGGTCCCTAGCCCAGATAAAGGAGGAGGGCACAGGGGATGATATCTGAATTTCGGCTTCAGATATTATCCTCACAGCTGTGCATCACATGCGGAGGAAAACCCCGTATGTGATGCACAGAATCCCCTCCCTTCCTAGCACCTTCCCAAATCCAATCCAAACCATCCTACCAAATCTTTATCCTGTTCCTACACCCGTCACTAAAGCGAGGAGGTGGCGGACGTGTAATCCCAACATCCTTGCACTCCCTGGAGTCACGGTTGGAGAGCTCGTGCCAACGATCCCGCGGCTCGAGAGCTGGCTTATCCAACTCACGAGCCGTTTCGTAGACGGGGATCGTGAGTGCTGGATTCGTCAACGGGGACGGGAAGCGACTCGGAGGGAGACATGTGAAGAAAGATAGGGAAAGTAGAGGAGTCCATAAGAGGTATTACTCATCCGATACCTACTGATTATACAGAGAGTCAAAACGCCGAGTAATTTTCCGAATCTGAGGAGGAACCCAGCGCTCATAACGTCTGCGTCGTGCGAGCCTGAGTACAGGGGAGCGGCGCCCCCTGTAACCGCGAAATGTAGCTGGCACCTGGGCAAGCGAGCTCTGCCGGGGATGCCTTATTTTATTTCTCACCATAAAAACCTTAAGTTGTATGGATAATTCAAATAAAAACGTTATAATGGAGAGGAAGCCCGAAGATAACACTGAGGGAGTACCTCCTAAAGACCTAATAGAATCAAAGCCAAGTACAGTTGAGGTTGAGGATGCACTTTCCCTTGCCAATCTGCACTTAGAAGAGGAAACACTTCTGAGAAATCCCACTTCCACAGATAACACTATGGAGGAGGGGGAACCTTTCAGTCGAGTTCTCACCAAAGGAGAAAAGAAAATGGAGAAGGCACGGCGTCGGAGGAAGGTACGAGCCGAAAGGAACAGAGATGCGGAGCTAACAGCACCATCAACTTCCTCTGCCCCCCAGAGACCTATGCAGATGAAGAGACAGAGCACAGATCCGGAGCTGAGGCCACCGCCGAAGCGTGTTAACTGGGGAGCTGCCGAAAACGATGACGGTCCACGCGGCTTCTCGCGAAGACAGACGGGACTCGCCATCGCAATAGGAAGGACAGACGGGAAACCGGTAGATGAAGCCCTGGCCTCTGTCATACAACAAAAACTCGGCGAAATGATAGAGAAGGCGGTGGAGGAAGAGGATGCAGATACAACGAGGGTCTCTTTTGCCACCTCGGGGTTGGTGTCGGAAGGTCATTACCCTGTGACACCAATGAACGAGGGGGCGAGGGATTGGCTCTTGGCGTGCCTTCGGAGACCACGACGGCGTCTCTATCATTGCGCGGAGAGTCGATAGGACTAAGGCCATGGTGTGGATACCGGGCCCGAAAGAACACCTCCCCAAGGACCCATTCAGGATCTTGGTGAGACAGAATAGACACCTGACAGACACGAGGACATGCGACTGGACGGAGATCTCAAAGGAGCTACTGCTTTTGGGAACGCGCCTCATAGTAGGCATTCCTCACGAAGATGCAGAAAGCTGGAAAGACTACCATCGTTGGCTAAGCTTTCAGCCAACTCAAGTCCAGGTACGACTACTCAGGTCAAACCTGAGAGGAAGTAAGCTTCCGGCGGCCAAAGATGCAGTAGTCAAGAAGGCAGGATGCAAATGCTGTACATGCCTATGCAAGTGCGTGCACAGGTGCGCGCCTTCAAATGTGGGTGAGACATCTACAAGTGGGGGTGGGCATCAGTTCACGCGGGTGCAGGAGGATGACAGCATTAGGATTTTAAGTATTCCGACTGGACCGAGACAGGTGGACAAACGACAGAGGAAACTGACGGAGGGCGGGTGCTTCTCTGGGGGTGCTGGCCGCGCCAAGACTGGCGAGGGCAGTGCGTCTAGGGGGATCCGGCTTCTAGGACCGGTTTCAAGACGAAGAACAGAAATGGACAAACACGCAAACAGTAACACTACACACACACATAACACACAGAATAACACACATAACATACAGTATAGCACACATAACACACAGTATAGCACACAGAACACACAATCCACGACACGCAATACACAACACAAAACACAAAGATCAATAAGAATATGTCAAATAAATCTTCACCATTGCAAAGAGGCGATGCACGACCTTTGCAAAACCATCATCGAGAAGAATATTGACATAGCACTCCTACAAGAACCATACACGTACAATAACCGGGTAATAGGAATCGGTTCTCTGGGGGGTATAGCAGAGAATGTATATACATTGGTAAGAACATAAAGAACGTAGGCTATACGGCCATTATGTGTTACAAAGATCTAGTAGCTGTAGAAATCCCTACGAAAACTGAGGAAGGCAGAGCCATTAGCATCTGCGTGGTCTCAAGTTACACTCCTAGTGAAAGAGACTTCGACCCACCTGCGGCGAAGGTACAAGAACTGATCAACAGATGCAAAGGTAAGAATGTTCCTATTCTGGTAGGGTGCGATGCTAATGCTCATAACACTGTTTGGAGTAGCACGGATACAAACTGGAAAGGCGAAAGATATTTAGACTTTATTTTAGTTAATCAATTAGACGTCCTAAACATTAGCAACGAACCTAAATTCGTTACCAAAAACAGAAAAGAAGTACTAGATATCACCTATAGCTCGAAACAGATTAGTTCAGTTGTGAAGGGATGGAAAGTGGATACTAACTATGCCTTCTTCGACCATAGAAGAATCTTTTTTGAGTTAGATAGTAAAGTAGAAATAAAGAAAATAAGAATCCCAAAAAAAACAGACTGGGATAAATTTGATTCAATCATTAACGATTGGATACCCAAGACTGCAGAATTTGGGAATACTCAGGACCTTGAAAAAGGAGCTGAGGAACTTAAAGAATTATTAAAGCAAGCATATCACGAATCATGTCCACTACGAGAAATTAAAGTAGGGATAGGACAACCATGGTGGACAAAAGAACTCGGCAAGCTAAGGAAGAAAACGCGAAAAGCCCTGAGGATAGCCCTTCATAAGAGTAACGAAGATAGCTGGAGCGTATACAGAAATGAAAGAAATAGTTTTAAAAAGAAATGCTCAGAAGAAAGTAGGAAAGGATGGAGAACATACTGCGAGAGCATCTCCACGCACTCTGAAGCCTCTAGAATAATGAAAATACTAACGGGCAACACAGCCTGCGCACTGAGCAGCATTAAGGATGGTGACCGTCTTATCACGGAATCAAAAAAAGTTTTAAAGAAAATGATTGAAACACATTTCCCAGACAGTACAGAATACACTGCCGAAGGAACCATGTGTGAATAAAACAAAGAACCAGCATGGGCAGTAGCAAAGGAGATGATTACAGAACAACGGATAGAATGGGCAGTAATGTCGTTCATGCCATTCAATGCGGCGGGACCAAACGAAATTTTCCCCAAAATTCTACAAAGAAACTTGATGAAAATTATGCCCACACTAAAGAACCTATACACACAAAGTATAGCACTGGGATACGTTCCAGCCACATGGAGACAAGTGAGAGTTGACTTCATTCCGAAACTTAGAAAAAAGACATACCAAGAAGCGAAAGCATACAGATGTATCAGTTTATCTTCTTTTGTGTTAAAAACACTAGAGAAAATAATAGACAATCACATTAGAACACTACTTGAAGCAAGCAAATTCTCAATTCACAAGCATCAACATGCTTACATGACAGAGAAATCAACAGAAACAGCACTGCATAGTCTAATTGTAAAGATAGACAGAGCAATAAGTAAAGACAAAGAATACGCAGTAGCATGCTTTTTCGATATTGAGGGAGCCTTTGATAGAGCAACCTTTGAATCGATTGGAAGGACGATGAACAGGAAAGGCATACCGAACTGCATAGCAGAACGGACAATAAAAATGATTAAAAATAGAATAGTTACCGCACAATTAGGAAACACGAGATACACTGCGGAGGCGAGGAGAGGTTTCTCGCATGGAGGATGTCTGTCTCCACTATTATGGTGCCTACTACTAGACTTATTGATGAAAAAAATCAACGAAATGCACATATATATCCAAGCATACTCGGATGACGGAATAATACTAGTGACGGGAAAAATCTCTGAACGGTATTAAAGAAATAATAATGAAAGGAATAAGAACTGTTCTAGAATGGTGCCTGGACAGGGGTCTGGGGATACATCCGGACAAAACCAAACAGGTAGTATTCACCAAGAAAAGGAAAATAATGGTAATGCCAGACATAGTCAAAGAAATCAAATACTTAGGTATTAATCTACATTACAAGCTAAGATTCTGTAGTCATATTAAAGAAGTAAGTAAAAAACTAAAAGCTAAAACAGCCCTAATACAATGTCAAAGAACGGTGGGGAAAACCTGGGGTATAAAGCCTCACATGACACACTGGATATACAGAACCATTATACTATCAAGAGTAAGCTATGGCGCGGTGGTATGGTGGCACAAAGCACAAATCAAGAGCAATCAAAAGGAATTGGATAGAATACAGAGAATAGCCTGCCTGATGATGACAGGAGCGCTAAGGTCGACACCAACGGCAGCTGTGGAAATTATCTTAGGCATGAATCCACTCAAAATAGAAATTAAAAAGAAAGCAATAGAACAATGGTACGCCATGAAAATACACAAAGAATGGAAAGCAAACCATTTAGACAATGGACATGCAGAAATAGATACCATATATGCGGGGAAACTGTCAATGGTATTACAAAATAATGACCTAATAAAGAAACTAAGAACTTTTGACAAGAAGTATAGAATACACATCGGCGAAAGAGACGATTGGGAGACAAGAAAAAATACACAGACACTAATAGGATATACAGATGGGTCCCGCAGAGAGAGCACAAAACTCTCGGGAGCGGGCTTCTATATACCCAAGTTAGAACAAAAAGAAATGAGCATATCGCTAGGCCTATATACCAGCGTGTTCCAAGCAGAGGTATACGCAGTACTGACATGTGCTCAAAAGATACTAGAAGAAGATAATAGTGTGTACACAGATGTGGTAATCTACACAGATAGTCAAGCCACACTAAAGGCGCTGGATAGATCTAGCACCAATTCAGCTTTGGTACTAGAATGCAAAAAAATGTTAAATCGGCTAGCGTCCTCAATGGAAGTAACCATTGCCTGGATCCCGGGACACCAAGGGAATGAGGGCAATGAAAAGGCACACGAACTAGCAAGGGTGGGAGCGGGAAGGAGATTCATCGGACCTGTACCTGTTCTCCCAATATCAGAAAGAATAACAAAAGGAATCATTAAAATCATAGCTAGGAAAGAAACATTCAAAGCATGGAAAAATAAAGTAGGCTGCAGGCAGTCAAAGATGTTCCTTAAAGAAATAGATAAAAAGAAGGTACAGAAGATCCTAAGTATGAAGAAAACAAATATTAGGACGATCGTAGGAATAATAACTGGACACAACTCACTAAATAGGCACAAGGCTCTAATTAGTAGGGGAAGTGAAAGTACACAGTGCCCGCACTGTGACAAAGAAGAAACTAGCAAGCACTTCATAGCGGAATGTGTAATGTACTCAAGAATAAGATGGGAGATTTTCAGAAAGGACCTACTTGGGGAGGAAGAACTGAAATCTCTCAGCTACGAGGATATAATAGAATTTTGTAGGCGTACAAGAAGATTTGATGGGGAGTGTTTTCAGGGCCATCGGTGGACCGTACTCCACGTAGGGAATTGGGTGAAATAGACTAAAAGAGGACTGATCACCCGTCTGGGCCTAGTAGACGTCCCTCATTGACAATATAAATAATAATAATAACATACTTGCATACCTAGGCGAAAATGTGTGAGGGAGAATGATTATATTTGAGGAGGCGAAAGAAGTAGGTATGTAAGGACTGCGACGCTTGGCGACGCGTCCTCTGCATGACTACGCCGTTAGGGATACAACGCGAAGATATGTAATCTATGTATCCTAACAATACAATAAAAATAAAACTCCGGTGTGAATTAGGTATAATAATTTTATGTTAAACTTAAATAACGTACGTACCTACTATGTATAATAAAATTGTATTACAAATCTGTTCAAATAAAAAAATTGATGCGTCCGTCTGTAAATTCGAAATAAAGGGTTTTTCTGAAGTTGATATAATTATTTACGTGTTGCCAAATCCAAATACGCGTTTTTTATTTTTTTATTTGTCTGTTTGTCTGTCTGTTTATTTGTCCGGGTTAATTTTCGAAACAGCTGAACCGTTTTGATGATTTTCATTGGCAGGTAGAAGACTTCTCGGATAGTAATCTAGACTACTTTTTAATTCGGAAATATATCAAATAAATACAGGTGAAAACGCGAGGCAGGTTATAAATATTCAGGTTTACAACAACTAATATACCATTACACCAATATAGATGAAATAGATATCAGTTTAACTCAATGAGATACAAACTCTCCTATGGATCAATTTGTTTAAAATTAATACATAGGCTGACAACATGGCGCCTGCATAGTGCTGTTGCCTTAGAACAACTGTAAACTCTCGAAATATTTACTTATTCTTATTATTTAATATTTATTTATTTACTTATTCGAAATATTTCTATTAAGTATGTTGTATTAATTAATAATACTACGCCGTATATTAATTACTGTGCCACCGTCTGCGTCAGTTTACTTTGACAATAAGTTTTATAATTACTTCATCCTCATATATCAAAGTAGACGCCATTTATTAAGTGCGTACAACCGCACTCGACACAAGAAGATGGAGATAGAAATAAATTACTCATAATTACAAAATTTTATGGAAACTGAATTATAAGAAATTATAATTAATAAGTAATAACACAATAACATGTTACGTTGCTATTACTACGTGCGAATTAAAAATAATGAAATCTTTTGAGTTCTTCAACAATGTTAAATATTAGGTATCCTGAGCCACTTCAATAAGCTGTTCTTAAAGGTCAGTTCTCAAAGGTTATCATAAACCGTCTTGCACGAAGACTTGACGAGTTTCAACCACTTGAACAGGTCGAGTTACGGGAAGGATATACGTAAACCTCATCTACACAGTTCGCTAGACAATATAGTAGTCCGAAGAGTATAATCAGTGACCGTCTTTAGCTTTTGTCGACTATGAGAAGGCCTTTGACTCAATTAAGACCTAGTCTGCTCTGCACATTTTGCAGCGATGTCAAACGGATTGGCGATATTATGTCCAAGGATGTCTGTGTGACGCCGCAACCGTGACCGTTTAATTACAGGACCGTCGTACTGGGCCTATTAAATTAGATGTTTACAAACGCAATTCAGAACATGTTTAAAACGCTAGATTTAAAAAGAATGGGCATCAACATAAATGGCAAAAATCGTACACTTGCGGTTTGGAAATGATATTGTCCTCATGGCAGAGTTATTGCGGGAAATGCAACATGCTAACGACTGTGCTAATATTACACCGGAAACAGTGTAATATTTGCATTAATCATAATTTTTGATGACGGCAAATAACTATCTATCATCAAAAGTAAATACAGCTACAAGAGAAAAGCCGATAGGAAGATTCAGACAGATTGGCTAGCATTTAGGAAACTGCTTCAGGTCTTCTCGTCGCATATCCCGCAATGTTTGAAGACAAATATTTTTAACCGATGCATTTTACCTGTAATGACATACGGAGAGAAAAATTCTCTGGTCCAAAACGAGGTGATCCGATAAAGAACCAAAGTTATCGCTCAGAAAAAGAGCAGGTTAAAGTGGCAGTGGGCTGGACACATTTGTCGAAGAACCGATAACCGCCGTAACAAGCTGTTTTTTTATGAAATTTAATGTGACGTCTATAGCATTGAGGACTAAACAAATTCAATCGGACCTCATCATGAAGGGTATCAAATTCAAGAGCTTAAGAAGCCCATTTCAAAAAAAAATCATACAATTGATGTTGAAATTGATGTTGAACAATATCTTTTATAATTAATTATTAAATAAATAAAAATAAAATTTATGAAACCTCGACTGCATATTTAACAAAAACTTGCAAACAAGATGAATTAACTGTAATTCCTTGAATTCATTACCAGAGTCGAAGACCCTAAGCAAGGATAAGTGTAATTACAGTAAGTAGACACCTTTAGTTTCATAACTTCTATTCCCTCTAATAATAAAATTTAACAAACTGAGCTTAAGACCGTTGAATATTAAACCCTTAAGAACTTAAAAAAGCTTTCAAGATTTAGAAAAAGTTGTTATTTGGTGTTAATTTATTCATTAATATTTAACAAATAAACTGTACGAAGGTCATATAAAATTATTAAATTGGCCAGGAACATTTTATCATTATCGTAATGTAAAATCTCAGCACTATTTTCTATATACAGTGCAGTCCGTGGGCATGTGACCGGCCCAGTTAGTCTAATTATTTGTGAAAAATTATCTGTAAAAAATTTAGAAAGGGGAGTTGCTGCACCTCTAATAGTTTTCATGTTATTAAATTTTTACTTTTTTGATGACCTCGCTTCATGTTTTTTGCTATATCTCCGAAGTTATTGACTCGATTTTAATTCCGTTTGTTGTTTTTGAAAGCTTATATTTTATTGGTTAAATTTATATGCTCATTTAATATTTGACGACGTTTTATGAAAATTGGAGACGAAATTATTTTTTTCAAAAAAGACAGCTGTGTCGATAAAATGTCCCACTAACATGGTTTTTTTTATTCATTATTATTAATTTACTGAATAACAGCTACAAATTTACTGTACATTGTTAATACCTAACTTTTCAAAATTTCAAACAGTAACTAGACGAAATAATTGCTACTGAGACCACTTTACAGAAATAAACTTACTCAAGTAGTAAGAAACGCAACAAGGGTACACATTCTTATCGGTTAGCATTACTTTTTCATTCTATTCAGTCGCTCGATAACGACTGTGACGCTACATGTATTATACCTTATTTAACCTCGTAAGAGCTGATTTTGTTAAGAAATCACTCAACT
The DNA here is from genome assembly GCA_907165235.1 of Zeuzera pyrina. Taxonomy (NCBI): domain Eukaryota; kingdom Metazoa; phylum Arthropoda; class Insecta; order Lepidoptera; family Cossidae; genus Zeuzera; species Zeuzera pyrina. Next base: position 15,168,286 of record OU015625.1, on the reverse strand, counting down.
ATCATAATGCTGCGATTGCATTATCTACCACCTTCTTATGTGGCTGATATGCATTTCATGTTACAACATGTTTCAAGAGTACAAACCTGAAGTCCTGTTGCCTGGTAACCAAGATCCCCCAATTTTACTACTGGGGTACATGAAGCAAAAAGTGTTGGCCGTGCAAATTGAAACCCGCGAGCAACTAACAGCTAGAGTTTTCGCTGCTGCTGCTGCAACAGAAATAAGAGAAAACTGAAGGATTGCGTCGCGCTAAAAGTGTAGCCATGAGGCTCTTTGTATGCTTACAAGAGGGTAGATGCCATTTCGAAAATTTATTCAACTACAGATTTCCTTATTTTTTTTTATTCACGGAGTAAATAATGACTATGTGTGCATTGAATTTAAGCCTTTTGTATACTTACTTCTTAAAATTACATTTTTTATTCACTTTGGCTTCTTTTAATTGTAATAATATTAATAATATACTTTATCACATACAAAACAAAAAAAAAAACAAAAGTTCATATATGTAGAAAATAAAATACAATAGGCGGTCTTATCGCTAACAGCGATCTCTTCCAGATAACCTTGGGATGGAAAGAATAGTCGCAAATAACCGAAACGGTGGGTTTTGCTGCAAACATATACGACATACTTATATACATACACAACAATATACACACAATAATACACACACAAATGCACACAAACAAATAGACATTCACAACATACATAAATACACACACAACACATCACATCAGTCTAAAAATAAAGTAAATTGTCGAGTTTTTGATCAAATATATTAAACAAATAAAATAAAAAACCTAACTTAATAAAAAAAAAAACTTAAGAACTAACATAATTCAAAAGCAAAAGTATTAAAAACACTCGTTCTTTTAGCATTAGTCGTAGTTAGTGTAGTTACTATACTTCTATGCTTAACTAACGGGTATGGATAGCTATGGCTTCTTCTTACAAAAATACTTCTTACATACATGCATACATACATATCTTTATGCTATATCCTTAACGGGGTAGTCAGAGAGGACGAAGCGCCAGGCGTATACGAATACTTCTTCAGTAAATAAATGGTTTAAACCATTAAAGAAAAATACTAAAATTTGCATCTTAAATTAATAGATTTTAATATCAAACCATCGATATATCGTACCAAAGAACAGCATTAGCATAAATCGATATTTCGAAAAAATGATAGTTGTAATTTCTATATATCGATGTATTATTAACAGTCCTTTCAACAGTCCTACTAGTATAACTTAGTGCGTTAGTCCTGTATGTATAGTAGGTATGTACATATAATAATTGGAAATCGTGACAAAAGCACCAAAAACTAAGGACATAGTTCCCTAGCACACACGTGCTTATGTTGCTAATCTAACGCAAAGCCATGCACACATAATCGGATATCGGCCTGGCTCCTGTCGTTGTGTTTGTTCATTATGACTCTGTCTATAGTTTTTAATCGCTATGAGTATTAAAGTTTGATGTTTCTAATTCTCTTACATAACGCACATAATTTCACACCATTTCCCATTAGGGATGGACCGAACATTATGATGCAACGAAACCACAAACCTCTAGCAATAAATAGGCACTTGATATTACAGAAGACACAGCAGAAACCTATAGCTTGGCACAATTCACAAGCCTTCGTCTATATAAGTTCCTTATACTAAAACCTATCTTCTAGGCCGACTTTTGCAACCAGCGCCGGAAGATAAGCAGCTGACACATTAGAGGTATATATTTCTTTGTTTGTTGCACACTATACCTTGTTACATAAAATGAAACCTAAAAACCTAATGTAATGACGACACCATGTGAGCGGCATCTTGCACCGGACAGCACTGGACTTAGATAAATTAGACGTGCACTGTACCTATCATACGAGTATACATTGTACATGAGTCGTCATACATTCAAACGTACCTAGGTCAAAAATGTATTACTTATTAGAAAATGGAAAATGGTTCTATCTGTAAATCACAATATTTAATATTAATGGTTTTCGCTTTAATTTTGCTACTTTTGATATTAATCACATGTACTTTAAAATGAATAGCCTCCGCAATTTTACTATTTTTATCCACTAAATAGTTTTCACAATAAAATTTTGTTTACAACTTTAATTAAGTACAGACTAAGGTTTAAAATTTAAATTGCTTCATATTGTGTAAAATGTTGCAAAATGATTTCGTAAAATATAATAATTAAAACACTTCTTCCGGTTAAGTTATGTTATGTCAATGATCTTATTACAACGCACAAGCCGAACGAGCAAAGCGAGCGTGCCGCGGTAGCGACCGGAGACGTGCCAAATCAGAATCCGCTTCATAAGAATACTTACATAAACTTACTAACTTACATTCATATAAACTTTCGTAATCTGCCACTCTTACTAGGAGAAAGTCATCTATAAAAAAACTAATTCGGCACCAAATTTCGAACAATCAAGAGATGTTCGTAAACTTTATGATAGACGTCATTGTCAGGATGACAGCTTGACGGCTCGTCAAGTTTATTCATTTTATAGAGAATTTTATTTAATTTCATAGCATAATCTAATATTTTCAATGATTCTTTATTTTTTTATTGGCTATGATTATTATTTAACATTTATATTTTTTTTAGTCTAAATTTATTTTTAATGAAGGAGTAATTATATGACGTTAATTATATGAAGTTATATTTTTATAAAAAAGTTAATTGCAATTTTGTCCATATTATCACCAATTTTGAAGACAGTTTAAATAATTACATTCCTTAGAAAATATTATTAGGTAGACATATGTACTATGTAGATATAACGTTATGATGTATACGATGGAGACAGGTAATACACGAAGTAAGTTAACGTAATTCAAATGTGTTATATCAGCACTCTGTTCCACGTCACACATTTAGCGGGGCAAGCGGGGCCGAGTGCTCGCACCGAGTAATTCGTCCATCATGCCATGCAAATTGAATCACGTCTCCCATCTGCTCGCATGTGTGTCTCTGAACGTCACTTGAAAGCTTAGAACATATTAGACGTATTATATAGTGTAGCGCGTTGTAACAAGGGTGTTTTATAGAGTGCTTACTTGTTCTCTACATGGGTATAGCAAAAATAAGAGTAAGTGCCTATTTCACTACTATTTATGGCAAAAGCTGGTAAAACACTTCATTTTGGTCTTTAGTCTTTATTTTAGACGTCTGCAAATCTATAATTAATTCTTTACATATTACGATTAGAATATAATTAGCCATCAGATGGCTATTGGATACGATTAAAATAAAAATGAACCTTTGAAGAATGTTTGCCAACTGTAAAGTAAATATGTGCGTACAATAAAATGTTGTGCATTTTTGTGCATTTGTACATTGCCGATACGTTTTGCATTGTACATATATACATACCATATAATATCCTCATGCTTTCTCATTAATGGGATTGTCAGACAGGATGTAAAGCCAAATATCGCAGATTGCAGTCCTTGCATACTTGTTTTGCATCCTTAAATCTCATCGTCATCCTCACACACTTTCGCCTAACTATGCGAGAGCTTTTGACAATTCCATCAGCTAACACTATTGATCATCAAAGTTAACTTTATGCTCCCTTGCCTTCTGCTATCACTCACTTTAGCTCTGCAGATTTTTTTCATCCGTCTTTCATCACTCATTCTTTCTATGTACTCGAATCATCTAAGCATTACTTTCTTCTTTTTCTATCTGTTCATCGCTTATTGTCCGGAAATGTGACACCACTTATATTTCTAAGATATCTCATTTCTACTATATTTATCTTTTATTACTCGATTTTATTCAGGCTCCGCTACCGCACAAAAGTCAGCACCAACACCGCATTATGGATGGCCATTTTGGCGGATTTATTCACACTATCTACTAATGCAGGGGGAGCACCATTAACTTTATTGCCAGCTGCTACCCGTCTATACACATCCAACTCTCTCCATCCCTCGAATACGCGCTGCCCAGACATACGGTTTCATTATCTTTGTCTAAATATCTTCCATTTACATATATGTAATTTCACACTTCGTCTTTAGATCTTCTATCTCAAAAATCGAAATCTTAGTTTTGTTCACATTCATATTCGATCCTTTCAGTTCTCATTATTCTTTCATGCACCTGATAAGGCTGTAACTCTACTTCTGATGGGGTTATAATTGTTATATTGTTTATACACAGCATCATCAGCGTATAAAAGATGTCACATCGCTTGTCAACGTATAGAGACAACTATCGAAATATAGCACGAATAGCATGGCAGACATCACGCAGCCTTATATAGTGCCTGAATAAACAGGCACTATACAAGGCTGAACAGGTTCCGTGGCCGTGAAATAATTACCACGCAACCCGCAAGTAATATTCCCTCACGCCACTCCTCAGGCGGGAGACTATTTCTTTTGTACTACTCTATCAAATGCTTCTTTCTAGTTCCAGGTCTTTGGCCAGAAACTTTCCCACGATCATGTGGAGCATGAAAATCTAATCCATACAAGATGTATCTTCCTAAAACCCCTATCGTTCCTAAAAACACCTTAATATGTCTCCCACAAATATTATTCAGAAATGCCTTTTATGTGTTCAGTCGATACCTTAGTTTACTTGCTAGGTAAATAAACTGATGGCTCCATAGCACGCACAGTCCTGCAACCGTTGTTCGTCTTTTTCAAGGCACGTCCTTACTACCATATATTGCAGCTCTGCCCCGCATCATGCGCACAGACGACGAATTGTCGCACTGAAAAAGCTGGCAGGGGTTGTGACGAACGCGCTTCCTCAATTGACCCCCTTACAACAATTTACAACATACAGTAATTTAAAGAGTAGTACCTACCGATACTTATTTTTTAACAATTACCAGTATAAACATAGAAACTAATTGAAAGTAATTTTAAACAAAATAAAAAGTTATTTTCTATGAATGATTGATAAAGAAAATCTACAGAGCGAAAGTGAGTGGTATATAGCGGTAACCAAGAAATATCAAGGCTTATCAGATCAAATAGCCAATATTAATACGGAAATATCAACAGCTCTCGCATACCATTGTAAAAGTGTATGAGGAGAATGATGAGATGATAACAGAAGTTAAAGAAGATTAAGGCTGAATTATGAAGACGAGAAATGCGTGAAGAGAATTAGGATGTAAGGACCACGATGCTTGGCACTCCGTCCTTTTTGACTACCCCATTAGGCGTAAAGATATGTAGTTTCAATTTGAATTCAACAAGCTTTATTACAAATTTTATTACAATAAATCGATCAAGTGTGAGTCGACTTGCACAGAGAGGGTTCCGTACGATATTGATAAAATGGTAAATTTCTAAACTTGCTTTCTAAAAATGTAAAAATCTAACTTTTTTTATATATTCCCGTAAAGTTAATGTACGTCTTTACATTCTATGGTGGTAGAGCCATGCTGTATTGCAGCGCGAATAGGGCCGGCTCGCCCGGTGAAATACCACCCTCTCACAGAATATCGGCGTGAAATAACAGCATCTATTGCTGTTGTGTTTCGTTCGGTGAGTGAGAGTGCCGGTGGCCCATTACCCCCTTCCCCTCCTTTCCCTATTTCCTTAAAAGCCGGCATGATTCTCCGAATGTTGCGGGTGTCCGCGGGTGGCGGTTGGTTACTCTCCACCAGGTGACCCGCTTGCTCGTTTGCCCCCTCTTTTATAAAAAAAAAAAAACTTTCCAGAATATTTTTAAAATTGTAATGTTCCGTCCACTCCGAATGAGAAATGGCGCAAAATTATTTGTAGGTACGATATGAAAAATAAACAATATTTTCTTACATTTTAAATTTTTTTCGTAACGAAGAATAATTGACTTAATTATTAACTGTTTTGTTCTGTTATCTACTCGTAATTATACATCATATCACTCTTCTACCAGCTCATGCTCGTATAGCTAGCGTGAAATATGAAAAAAGGAGCGTTAGATACGAATGTAATATTATTATTTTGCGAGTAAGTACACGGAAACTTTCATCAGGCATCAATAGTTTTTGGAACAAAGACGGATAAGTTGGAAACGAATGGCAGACTCGATCCACCCTCTCGGATCGGAAACAGAACGAGATTCCGCTTTGTTCATAAACAATGTGCATTGGACAAGCTTCTCTATAAAACTTATTTCAAAAATGGACTTGGACGGCCTTTACGAACTAGCTCAGTAATATTATAGTGAACTTATTTCTTAGCTCCCGTTAGTTCATACTCCGTAGGCAGTACATAACCTTTAGGCATATTCCTATACACCTAGTATGCTAATAACTATTCAAAAAGGTAGGTGTAGTTACTTAATAAGATGTTATTAGTGCCTACCGTTCCTTTTTTGAATAAGAATAATTTGTTTGCATATTTTATACAGTTATTTACTTATATGTTCCGTATTGAGTAAATGCTCGTGCTAGGCTGCTAAGGGTAATGGACGAGATTATTTTCTATCTAAATAAGATAATAGTAAGTACCCCGGTGAAAGTATCACCGTTTTTTGAGACTATTACGGTTTTTTTAATTTCTAAAAATCGTCTTGTAGTGTCTCTTTTTCTGGCGCCATCTTTACAAATGCTTTTGTTTGTGCTCATTTCTTTAATAGATACTCCTCAAATTACTCTAACAAACACATCACAACTCCAAAACAATTAAAGTTTCAGAAAAATGACGCACTTTCAAAATTTTTACTGTCGAAAATACACTTTATTTTGATCTTTTATGTAAAAAAATGTACCTCCTGTACTTACATAACTGAGATACTACTTTAAAAACTTTTCTATTTCCCAGAAAATCCAAAACAACACTCCAGTATTGAATTGGATTGGATATAAAACGAGACATTTAAAAGTATGATTTGATGAAATTACAAGTAAGTATTTAAGCTTCAAATGTCTAAGTACCTATATAGGTACTCGTTTTGTTTTACAAATATACTTCATTTTATCAAAATTATTAAAAACTTTGTAAACTTTGTCATTTAGTGGAAAATTTTGTGCCTAATGCTAATCGGTTTTCTACGAAATTTTGCCTTTGAGACAGTCCCAGTAATAACAATCTATAGCATTATTTCTCAACCATTTTTATATTGCGACCCACGAAAAAGCCAAAAAGTTAAGTATAAAGTCATGCAACCCTTTCACTAAAAAATTATGAATATAATAATATTTTAATTAATAGTTTATTAATACGTTTAATTTTAATTTTCAAGGCTCCCCAGGCGACAAAAACGCAAAACCGCGCATTATAAATATCTAATAGGGTCTAAAGTTTAGACCCTCGGACATGCGGGCATGACGTGTCATGGGATGCGCGGGCGGCTTATTTGATAAGTTTGTGCAAGTACAACGCAGGTTAAAATCTCGCCTAGACAGTAAGTTTAGAGCTAAACTTACTGTCTAGGCGAGGTATTAACCTGCGTTGTACTTGCACGAACTTGTCAAATAAGCCGCCCGCGCATTCCATTACATGTGCGCTAGACAGCTGCGCGTACCTACCAAGTCCGTACATGTTAAACGCCTTATTTATAAAAACAAAAAGACGTGAGGCAGAATTACATTGTTATTAAATTTTTAGGGAAGTAGCACAGGGAATTAAGTACATACAACAACGATCTTATCTCACTCACCTAATATTTAATTTTTATATATAACTGTAAGTCGTGCGTGAAATTTCTATCAACAGTCAACCGCTCATATCATTATAAAAGTTATTTACATATTTACTCGGGTAGAAAATTCATGCACCCCATGATTGTATTTAGTCTGATCAATGCCCTAGATTGATGAGGAGAGTGGTGTGATGACTGATACCTAGGAGCTACCTAATTATTTTTTAGCTTTTAGTACATTATCTACAACATTATTATATTTCTTTTCAATAAAACTGTTTAATTTAAAAAAATTTTTTTACATACTTACTTTTTGCAAATGAATTCCTGGTGGAGCATTTGAAGGACATTTTAACGTCTTCATTGAAGCAACACAAAACGAAAACTTGGACAAGAATAAAAGCATTGCGGTATGTACTGGTGGCGCGAAAGCGATAACGGGGATGAACAGTGGCGTGATAGTAAAATTAAAAGACATTATGCCGCATGTGGAATGGCCGCACTGCTTTCTTCACAGACATACGCTTGCCGCAAAAAAGATGCCATACAATTTACAGAATGGTTTATCATTGTTGTTCAGCTGTTAAAATTGCTAATTTTATTAAAAGTCGACCCTTGCAAACTAGATTGCTTTCCTCACTCTGCGAAGAAATGGGTGTCAAGAACAATTCACTGCTTTTCCATACTGAGATGACTGTCGCGAGGAAAAGTTCTAACAAGGCTTTTTGCATTGCGAGATGAACTAAAAATCTTTTTTCAGATAAAACAGTTAATTTTTAGAATTTTTACAAGATAAACAATTTTTATTACTGTTGGCTTACTGAGTGACATATTTTCACATTTGAATGACTTGAATACGACTTTACAAGGCCGTAACAAAAACATTTTACTTACGCCTTTATCAAAAAGCTTAGTATTTGGATTATACGCCTTGAAAAACCAAATTTTGATGCATTTACTGCAACTTCTCATTATATTAACAAAAATGTGAATTTAGAAAATTCAATTATTGACGCCTGTTTGACGCATGAAAACGCATTTAGGTGAATTAAAGATTCACTTACTAGAATATTTTCCAGATGACAACAATGATTTCTCGAAAAGATGGGTTCTCAATCCGTTTGATGAAAATATTGTTGCAGCTGCCAAATTACGAACTGAGACTCACAATCAACTCATTGAACTATCAGCTGATAAAACTTTACAACTGGAATTTTTATCTCAAGATTTAGATAAATTTTGGCTAGCACGACGCCGTGAGTGCGGAAGCCTAGTAACGGAAGCTTTGAAAACCTTGATACCTTTTGCTACTTCTTGCCTGTGCGAAAAAGGTTTCTCGTCTATGGTGGCTCTGAAAACTAAATACAGAAATCGTCTGTTTTATCACTCGAAAATAATTTACTTATGTGTTTGCAAAGATGATCCACGTATAGACATACTTTTAAGTGGGAAACAAAGCCAACTATCGCGTCAATTAATTAATGTTCGTCATTAATCATTTAATTTGAAACAAAGGTTGAAACAAAGTAAGCAATAAGTTTATTTTTTCATGTTGTTATTACACGGTAATATTTAATTTTATAACACTACACTAAAATTCATTCCTTTGGTAAACCAATCTTATATACATAGGTCCTATTTTTTTTAATAGACTGTAACCCCCTTTAATAACAAACGTGACCCTCCCAACAATCGTGACCCCCAGGTTGAGAAACTGGGTTCTATAGGATTTAAATTGCGTGACTGAGGCTGAGATTGAGATTTAAATATTCTAGTCAAAATAGATAAAAATGTAGTAACTTCGCAAAAATTCGCATAGGACTGAGAAATTGGTACAGATTTTAAATACGTTATTACTTATTACAAATAAAATCTCAATAGTCCTCACCAATCCTACGTCTGCTAAAAATTTTATCCAAGCTCCAAAGGTCAAAACTATTGTTTTTTGTATTTTTCTCGTAAGCGATGTATTCTTAAAAATTGGTCACATAAAAGTTTAGATCGTGAAATTCATATTTATACACATGTATGTATAAGGGCGGTTCACAAGAACCCGAAATTTCAGCCCCTACAATATCTTGATTCCATCAAGGTAAGACCAAAACTGTCTGTTTTTCGTTTGTTACCGAATTGAACTTTATCTCCTCCTTCTCCTTTGCACATGCCATCACTAATTCATTTCAAAACTTAGTGTTTAATATCAGTTATTACGACGACCTCGATGGCGCAGTTCGTCCAAACGAAGAAAGAATCCAGATTCGATTCCCGGTTGGATCAATTTAGGAAACGAACTTTTCTAGATCGTCTCGGGTTGGGTGTACTGGGAGACGCCCCTAGTAGTTGTCGTCTGGTTTTCTCATAGTACAGGAAATGCCCTAGTTTGAGGCCAGATGATTGGTGTGTATCGTCCGCGCAAGTATTATTTATTATATCAGTTATTAATTTAACAGGTTTTTGTTCATCAATTTATTTATTTTTTAATAATGCCTACATATTTGATACTTAATGGCAACCACACAATTTCAGTTGTAAAGCAATTGCATGCGAAAATCAGCGATAAAAAAATGGCGCCCATATGTAGGTACCTACTATAAATTAAGCTTTTCTTGTATTTATAATTTTTCACAGACTAACGAAAAGTCAATAATATTAACGTTTTGTAAGTAAAGCTAAATCGTAACATGTATTTAATAGTTATAATAACTAAGAAGTAATTTACATATTACATATTAAATACTTTAACTTGAAAACAGATTACCTACATCTACTTAGTTCTGAAATTTAAATAGGGAGTTTAACATATCTATAATAATACAAACTAAAGACTCATAACAAATGAAACCATGTAAGTCTTGTTATGTTTTACTTCCAAGAAGCCATATAAGGGCAACTTACCTAATGAATAGCAATTCATCTGTTATCCCGTCTAACATACGAACAGCTGTAATATGCCTATAACACTATAAATTTCTTTCACCTAAGCTCCAGGGGTAAATAAAATGAAGCACCTGTAACAAATGATCTCGGGTAAGTGAAATTAACTGCGAGAAATTACCTTAAGAAGCCAATAAGCCTCGGGAAAACTATCAATTTTCTTTGTCCTTTCGATTCAACAATCGATTTCAAAGCCTACGAGTATATCTAGCCACCAAATAAAAATTGTTTAATATGGAAACAATGATTCCACAGTAGTATAAACTACTGTGTGGTAACTGTTATAACAATTTCTAATGATATAAATATTTAATATATTGTCTACCATTGTACCCTCATGTACATTCGAACCTTATTAATATTTAGTTCAAACTTAATTTTTAGTTTTTTATAAAATTGTATTTTCCTGTGTGCCATGTGATATCTATACATTTATACATATAAATAAAATTGGATTGTTTATCGGTGGTTTCGAAATGAAGGCTTTTTTAAACTCTTTTTTAAAATGTTTTTCTGTCCGTTGGTTTGTCCGGGCTAATCTCCGAAATGGCTGAACCCATTTAAACGGGGCTTTCATTGGCAGGTAGAGGACATTTCAGAAAATATTCTGGGCTACTTTTTATACCTAAAAAATACAAATCCCTGTACACGTGGAATGAAGCATAGACAATATATGCCACAAATAATCACAGACAACTGAAAAAACATCGACCTTACTCGTACAACACCCCTCTTTTTCGTCAGGGGTTAAAAATGTATTTTTATATTTCCGTTTACGTCTTTCTTGCTGTCTGTAAGAATCCCTAAATTCTGTATGCCCAAGGGCACATGGCCTAAGATCACCCTGGTTTGATATGTTACCTATATTTTACATACATTGTTTGAATTTGTATGGTACCTATTTAAGTTCACCGTAAAAGTTTTAAGTATCCGCGCACCAAAGACATTAAAACTAAATGTAATACATTAGAAATTGATACAAATCAATTGTATACTTACGTATTAGATAATATATTTACTATAAAAACAAAAATTCTTCCACAATCGTTGATAAGAACTAACAAAAAAGATAATTAATTCATGTCGCATAGTTACTTTTTAAAATTAATGTCAGTTTCGGCTCCTTGCGAAAGTTTCTTAACCTAATTTCGTCACCTCATACAACTACATTCATATAACCAGTTCTAATCTGAATTACTTCTGATTAATAATTTGGGTAGAACAGTTCTTTGAGTCCATACCCACTCTAACTCCCGATTAAAGCTTTTATCGGAGGACTGATTAAGTGTCGAGGCCACGATGGATTTATTGTAAAAGTTGGCCGTTCACAGAGGTTAGTGATTCAAGCCCGCACACTTTAGTCGAATGATTGTCTACGTGATCGGAATACAGGCTTTCTGCCGTCTTTAATAAAATCAGATAAGGAATTCATTTCAACGCAGGTGTGCGCGCAAGTCTTTTCAGTCGCAACGTCACATCTTTATACTTCCTTATATATAAGTACAGATGTAAAAGTTTCTTTACAGATGTATTGAAACATTGTTATAATACTATTATACTACGATGCTACACCAAATTTTATTAATTTACTTGGTAACTGAGATTTTTGTCGATTCTTGTCTAAGTTTTTCTCCTGAACCGTTTTGGTAGATACTATGACGTTAAATAAATTGAAAAAATGTAAACACGAAAATTACTTTTCAGATCTTTTTTTTATTCTGAACACAATTTTTTAAATACAATAAAAACATTGAAAGCTACTATTCAGTGTTTTTATTTTAAATTCGGTATAATTTTTTTTCTTTAAAAGTTAATTTTTCGCTTTGAGTACGGTTGTACTAAATAAATATCGAAGGTACGTCTATAACTATTTTTTTCCAATTCTGGAACGGAACATAAATAAGTCATAAAAATATAATACGAGTATATATATCGTTGAAGAGTACATTTATTTACCTAAGCAATAATCATATCATGTATTTAAAAAAAGATTGTGACGAATTGAAAACCTCCTTTTTTGAACTTTTTTTGAGATCTAAATTGAGTTCATTTGAATACATTGATTTGACTTTGAATAGGTATATGTACTACCAAACATGTAATATTACAATCTCTTTGCTACCAAATGTGAAATGAGAGGACTCTTGGGATCACGCAGACATTTCGGATAATTCACATAATTTTAGCCAAACACCACTTCCGATGTGCTGCTGATAAGTTCGTCCGTCAATTTTTTTAGTTAAGTAAAGTACCTAATGTAATATAAACGAATAATATAAATAAACTAAAAAATGATGATTTCCTTTATTACGCAGATTGTAAAGAAAAACAACTTGTTCAATGTGATATAAATGTCTTCAAGTGGCTGCCATCTATGCACCCTATATCTGTGAAGCTGTGATCCTGGTATTATTAGGTACTGTCTGTAGAAACTAAATATTAAACAATAAGATTATTTTGCAAAATTTTTAAATGTTTACACTATGTTCAAATTTCAAAATATCAAATGAGTATATATATAGTTGAATTTGTTTTATTTACTACCTTCTTTTTCAAAATTATTCTTACCTTTGTTTGATTTGGTTCCACTCTTCAGGCGTTATTGGAAACTAAATAAATCTATTTATAATTGCCAGATGGTTTAACGCTGCAGTAACTTCTTCTATGTACACACTTATTGCTTCTTTGAGAAGTGATTTGCTTCTCTAACAATGCGTTGATAGTCACCGTGTGAATAAAATAATAATGCACACAAAACCTGAAAATAAACAATTTATCTCAAACAATTGATATAGGTGCAGTGATAAATCAATTAGTGATAAAAATAACTTCGATTCTAATAAGAAAGCAGATTTTCAACTAGACTTACCTTTGATTCTAATAAGACTGAGTAGATTTTAAATCTGTATAACGGCATAATAAATAACATAAATCTTCAAATGCTTCTTTCGCAGACATATACATGTCTACACTATAGTCCAGAGAAATCAATAATTTTCTGCACTTGGCACTAGTGTATCCAATTCAAATAAAGTTAAAAAATCATTTCATTAATTCAATGATATTTTAGGCAACTATGCATGTACTGTTTGAGTACGTAATATAGGCATACAGATTGTATTTATAAGTAGTACATTTTATTAACTGAGTATTTTGTTTGGCAGTGGCTTGCGGCTCCATGACCTCACCCTCGACAAACTTAATATCAGACTATTGGACTATCGTGGCTGCTTGTATTGGTTTTTGTGTACCATAACTATATGACACTACAAACAGCCAAACGATGATACCTTAAATATAACTACTATATTTAAATATAACCACTAAAACATTTACTATGATAATGTTGCTCCGGTTGATAGATTAAAAAATTAGTAACTTTAATCGTAATATTTAATGGTTCTCTTCACGTTCTCTTGACTTTCAGGTTCTGACTCAATTCTGATTCGCAGCAATAAGTCATAACATATTTTTAAATCAATAGCCTTTACAGCTAGTCTTGCAAAAGATGGGATGCCTACCAATCATTTTGGGATAATTTCTATAATGTTTAACCAGTGACCCGGATTAAAAATACAAGTTTTCGACCTAGAAGGAGGGTAAACGCGAATCACCATCTTGAATTAGTGTTAAAAAAAGTTGCTAAAAATTGGTGTTTACCGAATAATTCCTAATTGTTAATTTTATAAGAAAAGAACCGTTCAAGTGCGAGTAAAATCCACCATCAGGGGCGCCGACTTTTGAGATAACCCGTGGGTGTTTATTGCTCCCCCCCCTCCCACCATAGATGTGCAATCTTCGCATAAAGAATTCGTAAAAATAAATGTGTGAGACTCGCGCGTTAGAAATGAAACTATTTAGGTTCTAGTAGTCCGTTGAAAAGTTACATTTGGGGGTTGCAAAAGTCAGAGCACGCAATTTTATTTTTTGGATGTCAAGAGGGGGTCAATGTAAAGTTAAATCCATGTTTGTGGGGTCGCAACCCCTGTCCCGCGGCCGCCATCTTGTAAAAAAGGCAGCGAATAGTTTTTATGCTGTATCGGGCAAACTATTCGTTGCAGAGAAAATTTGCAAAACCATTTTTTGTTGTAAATGAAATTCTCTACAACTTTGGTTCCGTAACTTTTAGTCTTAGAACCAAAAATAACAAAGTTATTAACGAAAATAGATAAATATTTGGGAACAAATTTTCTTTTGGTCGTTATGTCTTTTTTTCTGGTAATTTTACAAAAAAAATGACATTTTTCATTTCTTTATGTGGTGGCAATAAAGCTCATAATCCTCTTGACAGTCTTAGATATAAACGATTCGCCAAATCAGTGACAAAGAATACATTTAATTTGTCTTCACTTCCTCCAACACAAGACACAGCCCGCTTGCACAGCCTCAGAGTCTATCATCAGATCCAGTCGTGGCGCGAGAATTACAACGACCCACAAGACTGGGACTGGAAATAGAATGGACAAATATTGATGCCTGTTCAAAGTTCAAAACCACTCCCTGAGCTTCTAAATTTGATATTCTGCCGATGCAAAGGAAATTGGGAAGCAAAGTTTGGATGTCAGAAGGCAGGCCTCAAATGTTCCGCAGTGTGCCTAAATTGTTCTGGGGAGACCTGCAGCTACATAATGGAGATATCAAAATGGATCGAAGAGAATGATTTTGAAGATGAACTGCCAAAAATGACGCCACTTCATTCTCCATCTTTCCTCAACGATTCAATATCGGAAGCTCAACTAGATCCTGAGTCGCAGCCTGGCCTATCAAAGAGACACAGTAGATTGTGTCTATATATATATTTTGATATTCTTAATCACACTAAGTATTATGTCAGCTAGAATGTCCGTGGATTCTGTCTATTGGGGATACAACCTAAAAAAAAACGCGCCACTAGACACTCAGACCAAATAAAGGGTGAGGAAGGAGTCTGTAACTAATTATTAACAACATCGTGAAGTTATTCATTAAAATGTTTCTTATACAAATAATGGAAAGATGAGAGAAAACTGTGCCTAATCATTCATATTAATATATACTTACGAGTACTGGAGAATAGTAAAGTTTCGCATCGCTGTAAAACTAATAAATTATTAAAATTTGAAAAAGTTTATAAAGGAAATTATTTCTTGAAAACCACTATCAAAATGCTCTGATGTTATTTTTTGTAAAATGACCAGAACAAAGAAAATTTGCTTCCAAATTTTTATCTATTTTCATTAATAACTGCTATTTTTGATTCAACGACTAAAAGTTATAGAACCAAAGTTGTAGAGAATTTAATTTGCAACAAAATATGTTCCCACAAATTTTCTGTGCGACGAATGGTTTGCCCGATATACCATAAAAACCATTCGCAGCTCTTTTTACAAGATGGCGGCCGCGGGACAAGGGTTGTAACCCCACAAACATGGATTTAACTTTACACTAACCCCCTCTTGACTCAAAAAATTAAATTGCGTGCTCCGACTTTTGCACGGTATAAGCCCAAAAAAATGTAACATTTCAATGGACTATAGCAAAATGTTTATTTTTCAGTACTGATTTGAATTAATTTAATATAATTAAATTTGACAGTTACTGAAGTCGGTGCCAAGCTCACCAAACTAATAGACTTTATGTTGTTGCACATTGATTTGGCACCGACTTCAATAACTGTCAAATTTAATTATATTAAATTAATTCAAATCAGTACTGAAAAATAAACATTTTGCTTATTTCACAATTTTTAAATTAAAAATGTAAAAAATGACGATTCAAGATTTAACATTAACATAGTAACATATGCATACATACTAGTGATGTGCCGGATATACGTATCCGTATCCGCGGTTATCCGAGAGGAAAAAAAATGTGTTCGCATCCGTATCCGTAACCTTATAGCGGATTTTGAACGGATCGTTTATGTTAATGAATTTCATTATATGGAATTTTAAAAACAGAGCAATGAAATATAATAACTTCAAATTTCATTTTAATTCTTAAATTTACCATTTCGGCACTTTTTATTGCAAAAATCAAACAAATAGTTATGATAAACATTGTAATAGTTATAGCTTACTATGTTTACATAAAATCAAGTTAAATTAATTGTATTACGAACGAATAAACGAAGTGCGAAAGTTGAGATCCGTATCCGTATTCACGGATCTATCCGTGTTCGTATCCGCGGATATACATTTTTAACAATCTGGCACATCTCTAATATATACATACATATCCTCACACTGTATCCCCAACAGGGTAGTCAGAGAGAACGGAGCGTAAGTATCGCGGTCCTTACATCTGTACATATAATAAAACAGTAGAAACTGTGTATTTGTACATTGAATAAATTTATTAAAAAATGAATGTGTGCAATTAAAAAAAGAGTAACAGAAAACAAAAAAGCATTTATTTTTTATTTTTGTCTGTCTGTCTGTATGTGCACGCTAATCTCCAAAACTACTTGAAGGGTATTCTTCCGTTTTTCACAGGTAGATTAATCTCAGCAATATTTAGGCTTTGTTTCATTAAAATTGGATGACAGTGAAAAAAGTTATCGTCATTTAAAGATAATTCGCCGCTCGCCTGTTACAGGGTGCGTAATAAAATTAACTTTCACGCGGACGAAGTAGCGGGCACCAGCTTGTAATTTAATAAGTATGTAGGTAACGCAATCTTTATTGGGCATACGTGACTTAAAATTACCTAGAATTATCATTCTTTAGGAAGAGATACGAATAAACGATATTAATAATGACGAAAATAAGTGTTACATAGGAAACTTAATATTTTGTCTATTATGTTTATTATTTTTTTTCTTAGTTTTTCGAACAACGAACAATGCCTTTTATTCACTATCTAGACTTTTTATTATTTTTTGTTATCTAACAAAATTTTGTAGGCAGGCATTAAGTTTTATGTATTAATACCTAAACAGACTAAACAGTCTAAGTATTAATTAGACTAAACAATCTGTTTGACTAAACAAACTAAATAGATAAGTATCACTTAGATAAAGCCTTAGATATAAAACAATCCTGAGCAATTAAATAGATACTCGTACCTATCCACACACGTAGGTATCCGTTCACGACGTGAATAAAGATGTAAGTAGTACGAAATGAACTTTAAATATTGATTTAATTATGCTATTATTATAATGAAAACCTAGTAAAATTACTATACCTACTACACAATGATTTCCAAAAATAATGTTCCTAAAAACAAATGTTGATGAATTGATGAACAGCTATTAAAATTATTATATACTTACCTGCTTATATAGTGTTTAACAAATGAAAACTATAATAAGCGCTATTACCCGCTAGTCGCTTGTAAGCCGTTAATTCTTTTATTTACTGTTGCACTATTGGCTTGTAAAGTTGTAAGTCGTTAGTTACGGTTCAGTAGATATAGGTATCAATAGGTCTTAAATAAATAATCAGAAACAAGGGCGGAAGGGCCTAAGTGCGGGACATTAACAAGGGTCCAGTCCAATTTTCGTCCTGTCCACGTTGATATATTGAGGGCCGATGTGAAGTACCGCGCCGCACTCACCGACGACACAACTCATTTACTTTTTTCACTAGATAACGTCTCGACACAATAATTGCAAATGTCTAACACATAACTAAGACAATTTTTAAAACAAAATATTAATAACAACACAAAATAATGCAGAGACTGCCGAGCAACAATTACGTTTATTTTTAAAAAAGAAAAAAGTTTATTCTAAAAGTAATGTTGTATAAAACAGAAATATTCCACAATAAACATTTTTTTTTAATTATTATAAAAAATTTCTGCGTTTCCCTACATGGTTAACGGTTTACTATGGATTGACTTTGTATTCATAATTGTTGCACTAAATTAAATGAAACTTTATTGACATTATATAAATTTTATATGTTTATGAATAAATTTTATATAAATTTTCAACATAATTAGAGAGTATCTATTTTTATATCGATTTCTTAATTCACTGTGCTAGACAATAAGAAACAAATAAGTATATATACACAACCGAGGCACTTAACAGCTTTGTATCCTCAAACCGTAAACTGACATGTCATGGACCCTGTCTGCGCTTTAAAAATTCAGCATGTACTCACCCGCCACGCTTGTATTTTTCGAGAGTACTAAAGTCAGCTTCGTTTATATTAAAGACCTCTATCTATTCGTTTTATCCAACACAAAATATGTTTTCACTCTCAGCGTCTCTTCATTCTAAAGGAAAGTGCAGTCTGCCGCCCGTACTCAAAGAAAGGGAAGCTTAATTTAACCTTTATCGTTATCTAAATGAGCTTTATTTAATCTATCAACACGTAAGAGACATTTCCAAACGATACTTGATTTAATATTCGACTTAAATTAGGCGTCAATAATTTTGAAACGAAATACCACCTCGATGGCGCAGTGATTTAAACGTTGCATCCGAGCGCGGTTCCGGGTTCTATTCCCGGGTAGGTTAATGTAGGAAACGTACTTTTCTAAATTGTCTCAAGTGTGACTGTCCTTCGTGACACGCCTAGTAGTCCTCTGGCTCTCAAAGTACAGGAAAGCCCCAGTTTGAGATTAGATGATTGGTGTGTATTATCTGGTGCTTTTGTTATTATTATTATTATTAAAAGTATTGTTATATTCTTCATTTATTGTAGAATCAAATAAATTTAATACAGACCTCCTGAATTTACTTTCCATTTTCTCCAAAATAATGAAGTTCGCAAGATGGAATGTGCTTAATGCTTATATTAAAAAAACTACTTATATAGACCCTCCCATACAAAACGAGTGAAGACAACGAATTGAGAAAGGGTTGCAATTAAAATAAAATATTTTGCACAATACGATCGCCTAGTAACACAAACTGTTCTAACATAATTTAATTGCCAAAAAATGTGGAAATATGTATTTTACTGGTGTTAACCGTTACAAACACTTAAGGAAAGCTTAATAATATTTCTCGCAATCATATTAAAATCCCAAACTGGGTGCAAGACAACTGGTATCCCTAAAACTAATGTGGGAGTATTGCAATACCAATTCGCTTACCCGAAATGAGGGCTATCTTCACAAGATGGTTTGTTATTAAATATTTGTTTCAAATTAGGTATTTAGAGTTATATTTAGAGGAGTGTGAGATTTGGCATTATTTTTAAGAAATATGTTATTTTATACATTAGAATAAAATGAAGCTTGCTAACGATAATGATACCTGAGTCTTTCGAAAAATAGGTACATTTACATTTACATTAACATTTTTATGGAGTAACGATCAAAAATGGAATTTAAACATTTTTTGGAAAAGTTTGAAACGCTGTTCGGTAAAAAGAAAAACGTGTAAACGTTTTTTTTTAATTTAAGCACAATTCACTTTCCGATTTGTATCATATTAGCCACATCATAATATTATGAGAGACTAATTTACCGACAAAGAGTCGACACCTCTACTACAGCTGTAAACTCCGAATAAAACATTTAGAAAAATCATGCAGAAAGGAAAATTACTAAATTAAATACTTTATTGAACAGAATTTACGAAAACACTACATTCAATTAGAAATAAACTATACATTAATAGCCGAAAAAGGTTTCTGAAGTTCCTATACGTTTCGTATTACGTTCCTATAGATACCTAAAAGGTTTTGTTTTACATATGAACTGAATATGAATTAAATGATTTATCAATTCCATTTTTTATCAAGTTTATAATTTTCAAACATTTTAAAAACACATTGCGACCTTTCATTCTGCTTTATGAATATCTACCCTATTTCTTCACCTTTGTGTCACTTCTCAACTCGTTCATTATCTGGAAATACCTGGTCTTATTGCACAATAATATACAAGTACTACAACTACAAATATAAAACTGGGTACAAAAATTCGAATATGGCATCACTGAACAAACTCTTGTGTATAGGACATTTTGGCGGGAATGGGAGAAGTGAGGTTGTCATTTTTGTTTAGATTTTCTATTTTTTACATATTTAGGAGTTTTAAAGTACAACAGTGATAGTGTATTCTGTTTTAAAGTTCTGTGTAAGTTAAAAGAATGGAGGAGATCCAAATAAACATGTGTAGCTGAAGTTTTCGCGCTCTTCCAAGAAGTCCTTTTTTAACTTCAGTAAAGCCTACTATCACTTTACTGGAGGAGTGTTAGGGACAGTTAATGTTTCTCTAGAAGTCTAATATTTCGACCGAAGGACTACATTGTCCATGGTCAAGAAAAAAAAAAAATCTTGTCTATAGTTTTAATTTTAGTTTTATTTTGAAAAATATTAATTTAGAATGATGTTTAAGGTGTGATTTGTTACTCCATCGATTTTATTTGCGTTCTTTAATCAAGTTTTGTGTGTTTCTATGCTAGAATATGACATATTGGACGTAAATACGAATTGCACGAAAATTATGTGAATTATATGACTGCCATTGTTAGAATGACCGTTACAGTGAAAGCGCCGCCCCCCCGCACCCCGCTGTACGTGTGCCGCTTTAGCGACCGAGTAGAGTAGGTGCCATTTTCAGAAACATTTAAGGCGAGCGTTCCCGACCGCAGCAACAATGTGAGGGGGTGAAGAACGTCGCATAAGCTCCGCCTCTCGGGGGAACCTAACGGCCTTACGCTAGTCTTTCTAAAGCGCGTTTTCATACCACGGAGTAGTTATATTCAGTACCTAGATTAAATAAATAATAGTATAGTAGGAATAAATAATCTACAATATTATATAAATCTGCAGCGTCTGTCTGTAATTACAATTTTATTGTCCAGTACTGTGATAAATTATTATTATCTATTTTCTATATCTAGATATTGTGGTATTATAACTCATTGAATTCCATTTTATCATTTTTAAACTTTTGTCTGTCTGTCTGTAGGTCCTTTTATAACTCAAAAAAAGCTTGACTAATCTAGATGAATATTGATATATAGTAAGAACATGTGATTACGCAAATGATAGGTCGATATAATATGATATCGGCGATTTTAGTGTAACGGGTGTTACAGGGTGCTGTAACGGGTGTTACACGTACAATATCAAAAACAAATGATGCGAAATATATAATTATAATTAAACTTTTTGAAACAAAAAGTTAGGAAATTCTGTTAAATTAAAAAACAACTTAAACAACGCAAGTTTTCTATCTATTTTTCAAAAACTTGAACATTATAACCGAAAGTAAAGTAGGTACCCTTTCACCTTTTCTTTTGAGCGTTGGGTTTGATAATATGCAAATAATATTTTTGAAGGGATGTCAGATATGCTGGTCGTCGCTACTGAATATTTTTCGTCATCATCACCCATTTTAAGGTACATAACCTGGATTTCACCTTCATCATCAGACAGAGTAGCAAATAGCGGCATATCCTTATTCCTTATTTTTTACACTTTGTTAAACACAGAAGTTACATTAATAAAATTTTGAGACGTCGTACAAAGGCGAGCTTAACTCTATAAAAGATTTCTTTCTGCTAACTCCACAAAACAGGTGTGAATACTGTAACTTATACGGTACTGCGTACGATAAATGACGAAATGAATTTTTTTTTTTATTATGGATCGGTTTTTGAAATGGAATTTTAAAATAACTGTCTTAAAACCTGTTCACAAAAAAGGTAATAGAGAAGACGTAGTAAATGATAGACCCATCGCATTAATTTTTATTTTTTCAAAAGTTTTTGAAAAAGCGATGTATTGTAGATAAAATTCATTTATTAATAAGTTTAATATTCTTAGTCCTAAACAGTATGGTTTTCAAAAACGTAAATCGACAACATTGGCGGCTTCCAAACTTATAAACAGTATAATAGTTTCCGCTAATAACAAATAAAACTAAATTAACTAAATTTTCGCCTAGATTGCGAGAGCTTTTGACAAGTCGTTCGAAACCGCCGACGGAAACGGACGTGTAGAACGTTAACTTATTTCTACATTCGTGCAAAAGCTGTTTAAAAATGCCTACGAAGTGTAGTGGTTGTGGCGAAGTAATATTTAATATATCGTATATGGAGTGTTCGAAGAAAAGCTGTGCAAAGCTATACGATTTGAAGTGTCTTGCCATAAATCCGGACGTGTTTGAAGGATACTCGGAAGAATACAAGGCTGAATGGATATGTCCTGAATGCTCTATATTAATTCGAAAACGAAACAATCAGGATAAACCAGTAGAAGCTAGCACTCCAACTATGAATAAAACGTTTACAAACAACGTAAATACTCAGCGCGGGAGTCGCTTTCAGTCGCCCGCGATGATTAATGTCGACATCGGCGATACTATTCTGCATGAACTTAGAGACTTGAGGTCACAAATATTAACTCGCTTCAATAATCAAGCCGAGGAGATGAAGCGATTACGACTCCAAGTTGCAGAGTACAAATCTCAATTAGATATTTTTTGTCAAGATGTGAGGGTAATTGAAAAAAAATCAAAAGATTTAGTTTCAATTGAAAATAACATTGAAGATCTGACTAATACTCAAAACATAGCACAAGAAATAACCAAAAGTCAACTGAAATCATTTGCGGAGGTATTGGACAAAACATCAGCTACCAAAAGTTCCGCTACAAACATAGTTCCTATAAATAAGTGTGGGGCCACAAAGTCGGCGGCAGCATCTGTGACACCTAAGGTCGATGGAAATATTTGGTCAAACCCTAGCAATAAGGAAAGCAATTTGAACACTTATACAGTAAAGGAAATGAAAGAAGAAAATGAGTGGAAAACAGTTGCTAACAAGAAGGGAAAGCGATTGTCGAAGGATGTTAAAAAGGGACAGAATGAAAATGTAAGTACACTGAAAGCTACCGAGCGAAAGAAGCATCTTCACGTATGGCGTTTGCATCCTGATACATCTTCAGACAGTTTAACAGCCTTTGTAAAAAATGTATGCGGTACGGATGCTACTATTCAGGTTGTGAAAATTGACCACAAAACAAAACGTGATTATGCGTCATTTCGCATTGCGGTTCCAGAAGGAATGTACGACAAACTATGTCAACCAGAAATTTGGCCAGTGAACACCGAGTTTTCTGAGTGGATTTGGTTTCGCAAAAGAACCACCGAATCAAGTGAAACAAAATAACATCGAAATATTCTACCAGAACGTACGAGGTTTGAGGACAAAATTAAATGAATTCCATAACAGCATTGAATCATCAAACTGGGATCTATTTGCTATCTCTGAAACTGGATGCAACGAGTCCATACATGACGCGGAAATAATTCCTACTGGCTATCAAATAATTCGCTGTGACCGGGCGGATGGCCGTAAACAAGGCGGCGTCTTTTTAGTGGCCACACACGGACTTGAGCTACGAACAATACCGTTACAAGGGAACATCGATATCAACTCACGAGTATTTGAGATGGTTTCTGCGTTAGTATACAATAACTCCTGTTGTAAGTTTCTATTTGCATGTTGTGTTGTTTATATTCCGCCTAATAGTAATGAGAATGAATACATGGTTTTATTTACACTGATTGAACAAATATGTAATAAGTACCAAAGAGTAATCGTACTAGGCGATTTTAACTTACACTCTTGTTCAACAAATGTATTAAATTATTATCATTACTTTATGTCATTTTGTGAGTTCACACAAAGTAATAATATACCCAATTGTTTATGCCGCCAACTGGATTTAGTGTTGAGTACAGGTATGAGCGGGGAGATACGGGTGAGCGAAGCGGGCGACGCACTAGTGCCGGTGGACCCGTACCACCCGCCGCTTGCCGTATTCGTACCGCACGGCGTACCGTCGCCTAACGCTCGCGCCGACACCTCTACTAATATATCAGATAACTCTAGACCAAAGTGGAACTTTTATAAAGCTGATTTTTTCTTATTGTATTCGATGTTGGAGTCCGTTGATTGGACACCGATGTATGATATACAAAACCCGGAAGATGTATTAAATTATTTCTATTATGTTCTCAATAGTATATTAGATGAATGTGTGCCTAAGAAAAGACAAACTAGTTGCAAATATACGAGGTTCCTATATCCAGAATGGTATACATCCGATATTATACGAGATATTAAATTAAAATCTGAGCTTCATAAACAGTATAAACAGACAAAGTCCAAAACTGATTACGAAGCATTTGCATTAAGTAGGACTAAAATCAAAACGGCTCTTAAAGTAGCGTATGATCAATATCAGTGCCGCATTCAAGCCCGCTTCGTTGAGGATCCGAAATCATTTTGGGATTATATTAGAGCGAAAAGAGGTACAATGGGTAGACAGAAGATAATGAAAAATGGGGAAGTGTTGACTGGGGTGGATGTAGCTAATGAGTTTGCTGCTTTCTTTGAATCTGTGTACAGCAAAGACCAGCCCCAACTGGATGTGGAGTTGGCTGATATGTCGGGTGTAGTGAGCAGTGAGCGCGTGCACATACCGAATTTAACGTCTAAGGATGTTCAGATTGCACTCACTAACTTAAAACCTAAACGTTCTGCTGGCCCTGATGGGATTCCTGCTTTTTTGTTTAGAGATTGTCGTGTAGTACTGAGTGAACCGCTGCGGTATATATATAACATTTGTTTAAAACATGCCACCTATCCGAATCGCTGGAAAATCAGCAGAGTTACACCAGTACCAAAGGGTAAAGCAAGCTCTGATGTAAGCGGTTACAGACCTGTGGCAGTTTTATCCACACCCGCCAAAGTATTCGAAGCAGCAATACAGCGGCGAATATATAGTGAAATTCAAAGCTGCCTCACCGATTCGCAACATGGTTTTAGGCCAGATAGAAGTACAACGACCAATCTTCTTAATTTTATGTCGTATGTAGTTCCGAAGGTAGACGCAGGGATCCAGGTTGACGTGGTTTACTTCGATTTTAAGAAGGCGTTTGACTGTGTAGATAATGACATCTTACTAACCAAGCTCGCAAGTGTAGGTTTTACTCCACATTTGTTAAGATTTTTTGCTAATTATATGAGAGACAGGCAGCAATTTGTGAATTATGCCGGACATGATTCAGAGTCATATTTCACCAGATCAGGCGTCAGCCAGGGGAGCAACCTGGGTCCACTCGAATTTGTAATAATGATTAACGATTTACCGAAGATGGTTAGGCATGCAAAATGCTCGTTTTTTGCGGATGACCTTAAACTTCTATATGCCATTAAGAATATGGAGGACTGTGAACGTTTGCAGAGTGATATAAATGAAGTTGTGAAGTGGAGTCGAACAAATAAACTCCATTTCAACGAGTCTAAATGCTCGGTCATGACCTTTAGTCGTTTGAAAACACACATTCTTTACAATTACAGTATGGACTTCGTATCCATAAAACGCGTTTCACAGGTCCGAGATCTAGGTGTAGTTTTCACAGACCAACTGGGGTTCCAAGAGCATATTATTAATATTTGCAAAAAAGCGTATAGGAACCTAGGATTCATAATGAGGCAGACGCATGACTTCACAAAAATCAGTGCCGTAAAGGCTTTGTATGACGCGCTAGTCAGGAGCCAACTAGAATGCAATGCCATAATATGGGCCCCATATGAGGCTAAATATAGTTCGATGTTGGAGCGCATACAAAACAAATTCATCAGACTTTTGTATCTGAAGCTCTACGGCGTTTACCCATTCTACCCCCTCATGTATCCCACCTTATTCGTTCTTGGTATGGTCGGGTATAACAAGATCGAAGCGCGTCGTAATTTTAAGATGACTCAAATATTATTTAACATACTTCGAGGAAAAGCGCATAATCCAGGAATACTCACAGAGTTAAAGCTATGTGTACCGGATAACTACACAACGAGGAGGCGGCGCCCGAACCTGCTAGTGGTACCGCGAGGTCGTACAAACCTAGTTAATAAGGCACCTATAACCCGAGCTATACATGTATTAAATGAGGTTGCTAAGAGAATAGACATATTCTCTTGTACTATGTGTGAATTCACAAAGGTGACTTATTATATTATTTGTTATGAAAATTTATTTAATTGAAATTGATTTATTATTAAATTATATCGTTTATTATGGGGGTTTATTTACTAAATTGTAATTGAATTGTTGTTATATTAATTATTATTTGTTATGAAAGTTTATTTACCAAACTGTAATTGAATTAATATTTTTTTTTTTAAATCGAAATTAATTTATTTGAAATTGTATTATTATTATTTAGTATTCAATATTCTTTTAATATGTAATTATTTTAATATTGTAAGTTAATGTTTAAATTGTTGTAATTTAATTATTTGGATGTATTACAATTATCGAATTGGGTAAAACTGTAATGATAGTTGTAAGTTACAGAAATAAAAATAAAAAAAAAAAAAAAAAAAAAAAAAAAACGTAGCTGCAATATTTTGCGATATGAGTAGAGCTTTCGACTTTGTTTCACACAAAATACTCTTACAAAAATGTGAAGCGTATGGTATTTGAGGAGATGCGTATTGCTGGCTGAAAAGTTATCTATACAATAAACAACAATATGTCGAAATTACCACTATAAATTCCAAGCAAGAAAACGAGGTTATTAAATCCGAAACGAAACGTAATGAGATTGGAGTATCTCAAGGAAGCATTGCTATTTCTGCCCACTTCTATTTCTATTGTACATTAACGATTTCCTCAACATTACTAAATATGAATGTGTACTCTATGCTGATGATATATCTGTAATTATACCCAATAAAGTAGAAAGTTACAATGAATGTATTAATGAACCTATAAACAATATAGTCGTGTCTAAAAGGTAATAATTTAACCGTTAATATTAACAAAACCAAATATATTCAGTTTGTAAATAAAAATTGAAAAAAAAGATTTAAAATTGACATACATTCAGTAAAGAAAGTATCGGGAATGGATGATTTGTTTATGGTTCCAAATTCAATTTTTTGTTTTTTTTTTGTTGTTGTTAGATTGGCACAACTGTTTACCATTTTGGCGCGGAGTTTGAGTTGCATCTGTTATTTAGATCAAATACAGTGCTGTTTTTAGTTATATCATTCTAGTGTGTATTGCGAATTTCATAATGGACAAAAACATCGAACAAAAAGTTTATCTTAAATTTTGCATCGCCAATGAAATTTCGTGTTCGGAGTCACTGAAAATGTTACAGAAGGCTTACGGTGAATCGACTTTATCAAAAACACGTGCTTATGAGTGGTACAAAGCGTTCAAAAGCGGTCGAGATGTGATGGAAGATTTGCCTCGCTCTGGTAGGCCATCAACGTCTGCAACTGAAGTTAACATAACAAAAGTGAAGGACATAGTGACTGAAAATGCTCATTCAAGTTTGAAAGAGAAAACCGCCGAACTTTCTGTTTCTCACGAGTCGATCCGTACCATTTTAAATAATCACTTGGGTATGAAACATGTTACCGCTCGGCTAGTCCCAAAAGACCTGAATTTTCTTCAAAAACACAATCGCATAAGAGTCGCTGAGCACATGCTAGAACGAGTCAATTCCGACCTAACATTCATGAAACGCATTGTTACTGGTGACGAAACGTGGGTTTACGGGTTTGACATGCAAACTAGTCAACAAGCTTCGGCGCCTTCCAACTGAACCAAAACCGAAAAAAACCACGCCAAAGTCGATCAAAAGTCAATGTCATGTTGACTGTTTAACTATCGCGGTGTTGTGCACTCGGAATTCTTGCCGGAAGGTCAAACGGTAAATAAAGAATATTATTTGGGCGTTATGCGGCGTTTAAGAGAGCAAATTCGACGCAAAAAGCCAGATTTGTGGAAAGAAAATTCTTGGATTTTGCTCCACGATAATGCGCCTTCGCACAAGGCCATCATTGTGAACGAATTTTTGACTAAAAACTCAACAAATACCATCGAGCAACCATCTTACTCACCAGATATGGCTCCAGCCGACTTCTTTCTTTTTCCTAAACTCAAATTACCACTTCGTGGCACCCGTTTTCATTCGGTAGAAGACATAAAGGAGAATTCGCGGCGAGCACTGAACTCAATTCCGGAAAAAGCGTTTAAAAAATGTTTTGATGATTGGATTATTCGTTGGCGTAAGTGTATCGTTTCTGAAGGAGCATACTTTGAAGGTGATAAAATAAATTTGGATGAATAACTAACATTTCGTGTATTATTGATCTTTTCCCGGTACTTTCTTGACAGAGTAGTATAATAATATACTATTGACAGAAGCAAATGAAACTTTTCGGTATACCATTGGATGAGAAATGTTCCTGAAAATCACATATGGAGAGTCTATGCAACAAAATAAATAGATTTGCTTATGCGTTATGGAGTAATATTTTTTATATTTAATTAAAGTAAGTGTCTTATACGAAAACTGCATTAAAAGCTTATCACGGATATGTGGGTTCGAATCTGCGTTATGGTATATATTATGGGGAAACTGTGTTATACTAAGTAGATAATTTATAGCACAAAAGCAGTGTATAAGTGCCTTGTGCAATGTAAATCCTTTGACAACCTGTAAGCCTTTTTTTCGAGAACTTAAAATACTAACTATCCCTTCTTCAAATATATATGAAACTTGTAATTTTATAAAAGCACATCCAAATTTATTTCAAACGAAAAAATCTAACTGTAGAACTAAAGTAAAATATCCCAATAAACTAGTACTCCCTGGCATAAAAACTGATATATGTGATTAAAACTGTACGTCTATGCTTATTCGCATATATAATCATTTACCGCATAATATCAAATGTCTAACATCCAATAAATTTTTAAAATTTTGCCAAATTTTGCATGCCAATAATTTGACAAATGTGTAAGGAATCAATGTATGTTATATATGTACCTATGTATGTTATCATTTAAAAACTTTTTCAAACAACACATATTACGCAAATAAACATTTGAATTTGAAATTGAAAATAATGTATATTTTTATTTTCTATTTTCATATTTTGTCTGTATTTCTTCATACTTTCCCGTGCTACCGGCATTTTAAACCTACAAAGCGCAACCAAAAGTAAGCATAAGTAGTACGGAAAACATGTAGACCTACTAATTTAGAAATGATTCTTTTTTTATTGAAAAATTGCAAAAGTAATATGAAACCCTTCCAAAAATCATAAAGTATAACCAACACCTCACAAAAATTTTAATAAATTGTCTTTAAAAGTCATTACGAAAGTATGTAACACCCGTTACGCAACACAATTTTTTTTTTCAAATGTCGTTATGGACTAAAACTTAGCATTAATAAGGGGACAAAAATGAATTATTTGTAAGTATAGCCTCACTTTTCAAAATCCGTTAAACAGTCAATACAATATATCAGCTACAAAACGCACTTTTTCCTTATTCCTGTAACGGGTGTGACATCCTTTCAAGAAGTTCAATCAACCAATATAAAAAAAACAGACACAATTACCAGAAAAGTCAGGCTCCAAAACAGTACTTTATATGGTCTTTGTAATGGCCAAAGTTAGCTGTAAAATTCAAACATTTCATAATGTTTTTAGTGTTGTCAATTTACCGTCAAAAAATCTGTCACTGAGTAAGTGATTTGATCACACGTTATTTATTTTACCAAATACATAATATAAAAGTATTTCAGTGCGTTTTTTTACCTAAACTTGCATTATTTAATGTTTATAGATTAATTTACACCAATAAGTGTGTTAAAATATATCATTTTAAAATATAGGTTTTTGTAGCGTATTACGGAATGGAATGACCCTAAACCAATTATGGTGTAATTTGGTACAGAGATAGTTAGTATGTACTTGAAGACAGACGTAGGCTAAACGTAGGTTTTTTCAAAAACAACCTTTGTACATATACATACACATACATGTAACCTATGGTAAAGCCGCCCAAAAATTTTTCACGCGGACGTAGGGGTCGCCGATGCAGCTAGTTACATTACGTTACATATCTTCACGCTGTATTCCTAACGGGGTAGTCAGCTAGTCATGATATAAAAATGTTGAACAACACAAATTAGTTACAAATTTATAAAGAAGAATTATTTGAAGTGGTTATATTTACAAAATAGAATTACACGACAACACAAAATAAAATTGTTCAATAAAATAAATTAATAATATCGATCTGCGCACATCGCAAAATTTGAGACACGTCTAAGCTCCAATACGTTCCGCTCGGGACTGCGGGAGGGTGGAATCCGACTGCTTGGTCAGGACGCGGGCGTCGATTGTAGATATTGTAGAATTGCAGAAATACGTTTCCGATTAACAAAATTACGATTGCCGAAATGTCTCACGCATTCAATGACAATTATTTTGGTATATTTTTTATTACAAACAATCAAGTATAACTCCAATGATACGATTTTTAGATTACAAATTAGACGTCTGTTTAAGATTTTTTTCGATGCAGTGAATTAAAACAAATCATGTATCTAATGGCCGAAATAATTAAAAGAAAGATTGATACACGACATATATTTTTTATAGATTTGAAATCTCTATAATTTGCGAATAAAATGTTTTTAAAAATACCTCTTCCGGAGGTAATCTCGGAAACCCTCGCCTTAATGTATTTCTATTTTCGTAAGAAAGAAAAAATTATGAATTTTTAATGGTCTTAGAACAAAAGCTGTTGGGGATAATTATAAGAACAAAATACTAAGAGGTTATTAGTATTTTTAAATTAAGCCTGTAGTAACCAAAATGGTGTCCGAAACAAAATGGCGGATAATAGAGTTTAGACAGACAATGCATTGTAACCAATAGAAAGGAAAGAAACCTTGTAATAATGAGGCACTAAATGAACTAAATAGAATGAGAAATATTAAGTAACTGAGAACAACTAAAATCTTGAAAATAAAATAAGTTAAAAAAAATCTTTAAGTTAAACAAACGGTTTTATTGTAAAAAACATAATAATGATGAAGGTAATGTACTAAAAGTTCAAAAATAGTTGCATGGGTACCAGTCATCACACCACTCTCTTCATCAATCTAGATTCCAGAACATTGTTTCTCAACTATTTTTATGTCGGGACCCACGAAAAACCCAAAAAGTTATGTATGAAGTCTTGTGACCCCTTCACTATAAAATTATAAATATACTTAATAACATTTAAATTAAGAGTATATTTATACGTTTAACTTAATTTTTTAAGGCTTCCTTAGGCGATAAAAACGCAAAACTGTGCATCACACAATGATATTAAGGTACCTGGGTCGAATATGGCCACCTTAAGGTTTGTTATTTTTTTTTAAATAATAACAAAGCTAAAACAAACAAGTTTTAGCACTTATTCATGAAGATTGGCTATTTATCTTTACAAAAATGTAAAAAAAATACAAACACATTAAACAATAAATAATAGTATTTTCAAACTTTTAAAAAATTTGAAATTGGCCATATTTCCGACGGGGGCGGTAAATATGCCCATATACGTGGCCATATTTACTGTACGAATTAATTAGTTAATTGAAAAACTTCTGAATAAACCGAAATAAAAACGGATATTATGTTTTAATAGAGCATTTATTTAAAAGATATTCTTTGGGTGACATTCAGTACAAATACAGAACTATCTATACAAGTAATATAAATTTAAAGATATCAAAATCAACAATGAAATTCAAAAAGTTTCTCTTAATTTAAACTTAAAATGCTACTCATAGCTTCTTATAGAAAATCAACAAAATTATCAAAAAGAAAACGTAACTTTTGAGATCCTTCATAGGTAAATCACAATGACATTACAAACTAGAAAAAAAGTAGGTAAACCTAATGAAGTATTTATACTTAATTAGTCTTGACTGCACCGAGTGCAAACAAATTTTTCAGTGTCTTCTTTTGTTAATCCAATACAGTCTTCATGGACGTACGTTTTACATAAAAAGTCTCATGTCTGCTATTCTATCCTCATCGCAAACGTAACAATACCAACTGTTTTTATTTTTTTAGAATGTCCTTTACCTTTTTGTTTAGAAACCTTCGAAGTTACTGCTTCAGTCTTGTTCATTTTAGCAGAATATTGTTTTCTTTTTTGGGAAGAAACTCTAGATGGACCTGGCACATTTTTCATTTTTTGTTTACAAGCATTAGATGGTCCTGGCTTATTATTTTTCTCTGTAAACATTGCTGTTGTTAGCTCCTGTGCCAGACTATTAATAGCTTTTGCTCTAGGTGTAGTTTTTGGGTTTGACGTTTTCTCCGGGGTTTTTAAAATTTCACAAAGATGAATATAACTCATTCAATATTGTGGAGCAGACTTTCATTTCAGTTTTCGAGTTTCTATTATTCTTGTGCTGCTTTAGTTTGGATAAAAGAATCTCGTCGCTACTATCGAAATCGTCATAGACACTCGGATGGGGTTCTATAAAGTTCAGTCTATCTACTTGATTTGGGTGCTGTGGATTATTATCAGAAGCGTCGTTTACAATGGCAGCACAACGATTTGCAGTATTTGGCAATAGATATTCACTTGTCAGGGAATCTTTTTGATCTGGATGCAGTATAGGCACCGGATTTTCAACAAACGCATCAGTTCGAGCAAGAGACTGCGTAGGTGGAGTTGAAATATTGTCGTCGTTATTTGGAAGAGGATGAGGAGGAATGACCAGATTTTCGCTAGCATTAGTATCGTCGCTGTCAATGGGATCTTCATTTCCTTGAGGAGAAATTATCAGACTTTCGCTAGCATTTGTAGCGTCGCTGTCATTGGGGTCATTATTTTCTTGATTTTCAGAAGGTCCAGGTATTGTGGAATTAAAGATAGGTATGCTGGGAGCGTATGCCTCTTCTGATATCCTTGCTGGATTAAATGGGAAAATTCCGGTCGCTTCAAATCCAGATTTGATATTAGCAGGTGTCGCAGCTTTGTCCCATGCTTTGGAAAATAATGTCCCAAACCTTTGCTTTGTAATTTTTTATTCTTTGTGTACTGACCAGTATTTTAAGACTTCTTCGTCCCAGTAATATTCAAAGGATCGAAATACCGATTTGTCCATCGGCTGTAATTCATTTTTGGTATTACTAGGAAGGCAGAAAAGCTTGATATCGAATTTTTCTGCTGCTTCAACAATCGAATAGTCCAGTGGTATTTGGCTCCATCGAAAATAATTAAACAAGGTCCTGGTAATTTAAATTTCGAAAAATGATGAATCCAGTTCACAAATGTTTCACAATTCATACTCCCTTTGGGTGTCATTTGAGCTAATGAGGTGGTTGGTAAGGAATTTTCCCATTCTGGCTTCATGCGTTTGACTTTAAAGAGAATCATGGGCAGAATCACATGGCCCAAGGCATTGCCACATAAAACTATTGTGACGTTCTCGCCGTGTTCTGGTGCTACTAAATGTACTCTCTTGGATCCACGTTCAGCCAAAATTTCTGGTGATTTGTGCAAATTAAGCTGGCAACCCTTTTCGTTGATATTAAAAATGCGTTCCGGTTTGTTCATAATGTCATTATCTTCCAAGACTTTCTTCAATTTAGTAAAATAATCAGAAACGACTGCTTTATTTAACTTTTGCGCCCTTGCGGGATTTAGGTTTTGTGTGTTTCGTCTACTGATATTCCTATGACGTTTTAAAAATCCTCTTAGCCAATCTCGTCCCACCATCAAGTCTCCACCTGGCGCTGAAATTTTATTTCGATCACAGAATGTCTTTACGCATCGACGTAGTACACGCTGTGTCAAAGGGTATCCTACATTGCGCAGGCGAATAATACGGGATGCCAAAATCTTCTCTTCTGCAGGGTTAAGTAGTGGTTTCCGGCCCAAAGTAGATTTAGTCTCCTTTTTCTCTTGTAAATAACGTCTTAGAGTCCGTCTTGGCACATTATAATGCTTTTCAGCCGTATATACTTTCATTTTACTGCTTTTGACTGCAGTTAAAGCTAGTTTTATTGATTCTTCTGACCAATTACCTCGAAGCCCTTTAGCTTTATAGCGTGGCATCGTCTAAAACAAAAAAAAGGAAGTGTCAGTAATATGTTACATATTATATTACATATTATTATATTATATCTGAATTTAAAATATTATGTCATTTTTAGGGTTTTATAAGTCTTTTTCTAATAATCCATTTGTTAACACGATGTTTGACATGCACTTATTATATTTTAACTAAATTATTTTTCTTTAAAATTAGTTCTAAGTGCAAGTTGTTTGTGGTACTATATAATAAAATACAAATAAAATTTAGTACCGTAAATATGGCCAAACGGTGGCCATATTTGCAGTCATGCATTTTTTGTTTTCATATTCACGAATGAAAAACACACTATTACTTTGATAATTAAACAAAGAAATATCAAATTACAATCGTCACACAACATCGTAATGTAATTAACAAAGATTCTTATTTGAAAAATAACAAAATACAGAACAACTTACATTACATGTTTTTATAACCTCAACAGCTTGTTTCACTTAAATGGACGCCGGGCGACTAGCGGGCACGTGGGAAGCGTATCGATATTTATTAAAATATCAACATCGACGTCGATATATCGAGGAAAATATATCGATATATCGGACAAATTTTCAAAAAACTTTGCGGTTTTAAAATAATAGTATATTTAGTTCAGCCTAACTCAATAATATCAATAGTAATTTTTATACAAAATGTATATTATTTTAATGAACAAAAATTTCAATAAAATCGAAGGTATTTTTATCAGTATTCCTTTTATTAGGCAAAATTACAAAAATATCAAAAACTAAAAAGCTATCTTGTAACTAATATTTTTAAGATCTATTTATTATATCACCCAAATCAGTATTTGTCCGGTAGCGAAAGTAGAAAAACTGTTCTTTACATGCTCCGCTGTCAGTCGGCTTCTATTGTTAGGAATACCAGACGGCAGAAGCCACCCTCTCTGAAGGTCGAAGGAAGCCGTAGGTGTCAAGTATTTAAGTGCCAGATTCGAAAGAACTGGAGTAAAATGTCTCGTATCTATCCGATTATAATTTTCGATTATGATGTATTTACTGACGCTGATTTTGCTATCAATCATGAAGTCGCTACTTATTATCGCAGTGATTTGTCAATGGATTTTTCCTAGCCGCGGAAAACTTTAACACAAAGTATCTTCAAAAGAACTCACGAATGAAAGTGACGGACGACTGCCGCACACACACACATACACGCGACGCAAACAAAACATAAAAAATAACTGTATTGACATAGACAATACAGTAATTTTTTTTCGTTTGTTCCTATCTTTTACGGTTTTGGTTCTAGTGACTTACGTAAGTTACATAAATAAAAAAATATATATATCGTTTTTAATACAATTTTCGATATTGGATATTTTGTATCGATATATCGGATCAAAATATATCGGCTAAAAATATCGATATATCGAATTAAAAATATCGATATATCGATACTTTTTCAACAAGCCTAATACATATGACACTAGCAACAATTTATAGTCGTGTTCAAGTTATTACAAAATTTTCGTGTTTGGAATAATGGTATGTGGCCATTTCGGCTGGCCATATTCGACCCAGGTACCTTATAATACAAAAGAGGTAGATAGGTTACCTTAGTACTAATCCAAGTAAAATATTGTCCCAGTTACGTTACAAAGTGAGACAAATATACATTGTACTGCGTCGCTATGCAATGTAAAACATAATTGCATTTCAATCTAACAAATCACATAGCTCTCTAAATCATTGTGATTGGTCAATTTCAATTTCTTACTACATTTTAAGCGAATTCGTGACTAATTCGTAGAATATTAGAAATTAATGCCACAGAACAGCCATTTAAAAAAAATATGATGGATACGTAATGGGATTAGACAGTAAAAAATTATGTTGGTTTTTTTGGAATTTCGCTTTTCTTGAATCATGTACATGAGAACATATTTATTTAAAAAGATTGCCAACATTTTTTAATTATAAATTTGAAAACGATGACATATGATATTATTGCTTTTAATAAATGTAAACGATAATTAAAACTGGGTGGCTGTGAAATCACATGATCGTGTATATTATAAAAAACGTTTGGATTATTAAAAGGTTTTATTTAAGGTGAATGCGCAATAGGCATTGCATGACATTGTTGGTTCTGTAACCTTACTTTTCATATTCTTTGACCAATCCGGGTTGGCTAATTAGCAAAATTTTGGGGGTGCCACTTTTCGAGTACATGTAACCTATCTACCTCTTTTGTATTATAACATCATTGGCATCACAAATATAAATTATCACCCGTGTAAATCGCGCCCGCCTGTCTGTGTCTAAAATTACTGTCTAGGCGAGGTTTTAACCTGGGTTGTATTTGCACGAACTTGTCAAATAAGTCGCCCGCGCATCCCGTGACACGTGCGCTAGACAGGTTCGTACATGTTAAATACCTCATTTATAAAAACAAAAGTACGCGAGGCAGAATTTCATTGTTTTTTTACATTTTTAGGGAAGCAAGTAAGATACAACAACGATCTTATCTCACTCACCGAGTGTTTAATATTTATAAATAACAGTAAAAAAGTTAATTTAAAATGGACAAATTTCTGACAAAATGAAATGCGCCTTCTACGTCTGGTGAAACTGTGAAGAAAAAGACCATGTTATACAACGACACATATTTAAAATAGGGATTAATCGCATTGGATGACAAGCCACAATGTGTTGTTTGTTTTCAAGTCCATCCGCGGAAAGCATGAAGCCTTCGAAATTACTCCGCTATCTGGAAACAAGACACCCGTCTT
This sequence comes from Zeuzera pyrina, assembly GCA_907165235.1. Lineage (NCBI taxonomy): Eukaryota > Metazoa > Arthropoda > Insecta > Lepidoptera > Cossidae > Zeuzera > Zeuzera pyrina. The sequence goes on along the minus strand of OU015625.1, from coordinate 15,131,112 downwards.
TGCAAAGCAAAACGTTAGAATTCTTCGAGCGTAAGTCACTTGTTTTGAAAAATCAACAAATTGCTATAAAAAAAATCCAGCCTTAATGAGACTGCAGTACTTCATACATTCTACTTAGTAGCTCTGCGAGTAGCGAGGAAATCTAAGCCCAATATTATTGCGGAAAGACACGTTTTACCCGCTGCCAATGATATGGTCAATATTATGATGTCTGGAAGAAGCTCAAAAACTACCCCTTTCAAACGATATAATTTCGAGACGCATTAATAAACGTCCATCGATATCACAACCAAATAATTGAAAAAATTAAATAAAGTGAATTGGTTCTCTATAAAACACGTGGTATTCTCGCAACTAGCACCACAATTTTTGTTTCGGAATCATTCAAAAATCAAAGATTTTTTCAATTTTTACCATTTTCCGTACTTTCAAATCGGTTTCAAAATTAAGATAATCATACACAGACATAACTATCGATGTGCCAAAAATCATTAGCACCAATTAATTGTCTTGTCAATCAATTACCTGTGACAATCAAGGTGACAAATTACATAATGCAAAATCATGCTTTATTTTGAGTTATTCTACTGGACTATGTAGGTAAATACAAAAACTACAAAAACGTACAAAAGTGATAATACATCTTTTTTTACAAATCTAGGCAAAAGGATCTATGATCAAAACAGTAGTAGTCTTCAACAATGTAAATACAATTTTCATTGATATCATTTCATTAAAATGTCGACGTAATACATTTTAATGTTCCTTGGAGTTCCAGGCGACAAATATATTGAGGTAGTCTTTTTAGTAGGATCCGCTGAGGCGGACAGCCACTATAACATCTCAAAATTCACATAATGAACAACAGCGTAGTTACTTCGGGTATAAAACTATGCCAATTTTACATCACGATATTTATTAGAAACAATTTGCAAATAATTAAAATAGACACCTAACCACTCCCCATAAAATTCCCCAAAAACTCAGTGACAATATTATGCATTGTGCGTTAATTCTGTACAAAGAAAAAGAATGATGGCGGTCTAAACATGTACATCTGAAGTTCTTGCACTCTTTCAAAAAATCCTTTATAATTCCAGTAAAGCCTGCTCTCACTTTGCTGGAGAAGTGTTAGGGACTAGTGATAGAGAAATCATTAGCGAAGACATCGGCTGTAGACTCTTTGCCTTCCCTCTCAAGGAAAAATCGTCGAACAATAAGGATTAAAAAAAACAAAGTAAAGTTTTTTTTTATTGTAGTTTTTCAGGGGTTTTTGGCGGGATTTTATGGGAAACGGTTGGGCGTTTATTTGAATTATTTGCAAATTGGTACTAGCGGATATTGTGATGTAAAATTAACTTAGTCCCATTGTTTACACTATTATACATTATTTTGGAATAGTTGAAATAAGGTTTAATTTAGTAGTGTGGCGTTGAGACTTTTATAGTGGCCTAGTCCGCCTCAGTGGAACCTACTAGAAAATCTGCCTCAATATATTTGTCGCCAGAAACTCCAAGAGACATTAAAATGTATTACGTCAATGTTTTAATGAAATAATATGAAGATTTTATCTACTTGTTACTGAAGACGTGGTTATATGGGCTAAGATCACATACTTTTAAATGGAAGCAGACTATACCTATCGATACAAAATGCGTGGCAAATTCACACTAACAAATATTACTCACACACATGCAGAACTCAGGTCCGAATTAAGGAGTGGCAGCTTATACTGCGTATTATCTTCGAGCGGGACTATTTGGGACACTCCAAATTATATTTTTTATGTGATAAAATAAAAATTAAATTAACTAAGTAATGTAATAGTATTAGAGATTATTACTTTATTATATTCTTTCTTTTGTAGATTGTTTTTGTCACATGAAGGATGTAATTTGGAGTGTTCCCAATAGCTCCACGATACAATATTAAGATTGTTCGTTCGATACATGAGGCCTGACGGCTGTGCGCTGCTGGTCTTGGGCCGCATGTACATTGTGATGACCTTGCTTGCGGTTCGATTTATGTGGGTACATGAAGTTTAATGACATAAACGATATATTTTTAAGTTGATAATCAGGCAAGTGAAAGTTTTGAATTTAGACTTTTTGGCGCGAACAAAAGAAGCGTGGTTCGCATTTTATTCAAAATTTAGATTTGTTATTTTTTGTGCTTTTGGGAGTTTTAAGTGTAAAAATTATAGTATATTGTACGTTAAAGTTGAGTGCGAGTGAGAGGAATTGGAGGAATTTCGTTTAACAGTCCTTCGTACCTCCAGTAAAGTCTACTTACCATTGCTTTACTGTAAGTGTTAGAGACTTGGTTATGAGAAAATAGAACAAGTTTTATATCAGACGAGTGTTATCGTTAACTATTTTTCTAAGGAGATAAGCGTCAGTGAAAGTTTTATAAAAACATTAAATAACTCTTTATCGCTATACTTTGTCTTTTAATTATTATTTTCTCTAAACTACGCATAAAACTCAAAAATCAAAAGAAATCGGGAGATAGTCGATGGGTGATCGATCACATTGAGAATAAAAACTAAAATAACTTACACAAAACAAAGAATGTTTTCAGTCTTTTATTTATTAATTGGATTGTTTTCTTATTACATTATCTAAAAACTCATTATAGATGTGCATCAAACACATCATTTCACTGTTTTTCAATGTGTGCCAGAAGTAACTAGTGCAGAATGTCAGATATGCTAAGGATTACCATTGCAAGTAATCGTAGGTATATTTGTCATTATTCGCCTCGCGATATCCATATTTGTTTTCACCACTTTTACATGTGAACACTCAATTTATGCATAATAAAGTCCATCTTCGATTACCTGAAGCAAGAGAGTTGTATTATTTTACAAATAAATTAAAAATTATTTTGTAATTATGAAGTATGGCTTCCAGAACTGGCTTTTTTCTAAACAACACTGGCCCAGGTTCAGCTTAGCATAGCGACAAGAGATTAATTTGGTGATAGCATGTTCATTTTTAACAAGTATGTTAAATTTCATGGTTAAATAACAACAGGGTTTTACAGGTATCTCTTTACATAATAAATGGAGTTCAAAATGTTTTGAGTACAAAACACCGCCAGAATTGGGCTGCCAGTTTGTTCTATGTAGCCTTTCTTATGTAGTTCTTTAACCAAAAAATTTGAAGATTTTCATCCTTTAAAAACCCGACATTAACAAGGTATACATCAAAATCAAAAGATAGCTGCAAAAAATAGATAGTTGCTTAACCTTAGGTATCTGCCCGTTATTATTTAATTTTATTACGAAACTCAGTTTTCTTTGAATTGGACCCTCTTTAAGGTACAAGTACTAATAATGTCAAAATTGGTCAGGTACTTGGTACAAAACAATAAAAAACCTATGAAAAAAACCTTATACAATATAAGGAAACTTTAATTTTAATAGTTTGCAACATATTTAAGTGTCGGAGCCAGGAAATACAAAAATATCAGCTAACTGAATGCAGTAATCAAACAATTTGCAACATCAGATTTACTTACGATGGAACGTGATTTTCGGGGCTTTTCTGTATGAGGCGTTGCAACTATTGGGGGTACAACACTTCTGTACCATATTTTGCACTATAAACAACCAAAATAATATTTATACACCAAGAAATATTTGATAATCGCACATGTGACGTACGTCACACGTAAACAGACGCCGTACTCCGTTTATTTTGACTTAAGCGGAAGATGGCGGATGCCACGTTTTCAGATTTGTCTATGTGTGCCATTGTGTTGCAACATATGAAAGAAAAGGATAAAGATATACAACTTTAAACTACAATGAAAGTGACAGTGTTATTACTTACACGGTATCTATGTGTGAGTGAATTATGTTTGATCTGCTTCCATTTAAAAATCTGTGGGCTACGATGCTCTTTAGCTTCCCTTCCACAAAGTACATTATTTATATCTGATATAGAGTAGTCAGTGACACATGCTATCTTAGCGACATCCTGTGACGAATCCTCAAACTACTAAATGACATGTACATATCAACATCTATATATAAATAAATATACATCTAATATAGTCTTCACCTCATTTAATTTTTTTATTGGATTCTTGTAGGTCTAATAAAAACACAATTATTTCAATAATCTTTTATTACCATACAAATGCCTATATCATTTATTAACATAAATCAGCATAACATAACGTTAATATTTACAAACTTAAAACTAAAAATACATTTAATTCTCTCGATAGATCCATCTTGTTGACGCAGATAAAACAAGATGTTCCGGACATATATTCTTACCTCTAGCAATCTTACAGCATTTATTAAATACTTTAATAATTTAGTCATTTTGTGAGACACAGGTATTCTATTAAAGCCAGCCATTATATTTAAATCTAGTCCTTGGGTAGTAGCCGGGGTCAACAATGAATACACTTGATCGTAGGAGTCAAAAACAGAGCACAGTCACAAAGTAAAGCATATTTGCCAGGGTCCATAAAGTCGTTGAAAAAAGCCACAAAAATTATAAAAATAAAATAAAATTTTAATTCACAACGAAAGCGATGAAAAAAAAACAACATTTAAAAAATTTTAATTAGCAAACGTTACATTTCACGCTATTTTGTTTCACTTAACATTATCTTGTATACAATTTCATATCATCTAGATGTATGTAAAATATCTTTTATTTTGAGTGTTTTCAAACGTTATTTATCATTAAAAATTTCGTAATAAACAAACTGCTTCTAGGAAATAATCAATTGTGAATTAATTGATAAAAAAATTTTTTTTTTTTGTGAATGGAACGCAAAATGTCTCTCCGTCGTTACTACAGAATTACCATTTTATGACTACAGTGTTGCTAGAAGTAGGTTTTAATGTCTTTTCATTATAACTCAAGTATTGTGAAGTATTTTTATTATATCATCCGTCATTGTTGTAATTTATTATTGCAAACAAATTACATTACCTCAATGTTAATATACATATTTTTATCAAAATACTGTAACCAACACACTAGCGCCATCACTTGAGGAGTCCTCGAACTTAAAACACCATATTAAAATGCTCTAACACAAATTTGTACTAAGTGAAAAGCCCCTGTTCCCCTACAAGGGAGAATTGTACTCACACCACAGAACATATAACTCACACATACACACGTAGTTTTTCATAGATCTTGTTGTTTTCAATTTTTTTTTCAATTAAAAAAAGTAATTAGAACAACATTAGCTTGCTATATTTCATTATTTCTCAAAATATGGAACAAAATTACCCAATTTTACTAGCGTGTAAACCTCTAAAGTCAGAATTCAAATACTTACGCGAAATAAAAATAACCTCGAACAATGTAAGTTTTGTTAAAGTTGTGAACTTTAAAGTAGGTATATGATAATAAAAACCAAAAACTGATTAATGAATAACTTTTTTTCAGTTCACTCTTGGTCGCGCTCTTAATAATTCCGCAGTTATACCATTTATTGCAATATCTAGGAACCACTGCGTAATCCGAGAAGTAAATGAAAATGATTGGATTATCGAAGATTACAGCACTTACGGCATTGAAATCAATGGGCATAAGTTAGGAAAAGGGCTAAAGAGAAAACTTTTACATAACGATGTAGTAAAATTAGAGCAAACTGAAGAATTTATTTATAAGTTTTTAAATCCCTTAGATAGTCTCATGGAATCACCAAGGAAACGAATAAAGCTGGAAGAGGACCAGAATGATGATGTCTTAAATAGTGTAAAAATAAAGTTTGAAGAATCACAAAGTCATGAGCTAAAAAGTCTTGAGGACAAAATTACAAATGCCAAACAGATGCAAGAAACATCTACAAAGCTGAAAGAAAAGTTACAACTCGATATGAATAGAAAGATACAACAATTAGAAGATGAATTTGCTTTACAAATAGAAAATTTAAAAGGGGAAAAGGATGAAGTGGAAAGACAGAAAATGTTGCTCATCGAGGAAAAAAATGCTCAACTTATATCTGTAAAAGAAGAAATGGAAGAGAAAATGTCAGAATTAATGGTACTGCATTATGTCTATATTTTTGCAGTTTTTCTTTATATTAGCAATGCAAATTGAGAACTTTTTTACTTTTTTTTATTAACATTTTTCTGAAGGTGTAACAAGTATCAATAATTTAGAAAAATTTCTCCATACATTTTTGTGCTATATTGTGCAACTTTACGAACAAATCTATATAGCTACTGATAGAGTTTAACATGTGCTATGAGCTGACCTTTACAATAACGAATGCTACATTGTTTTGACATGTGACAATAGATATTGTTAACTAGTTCTTGCAAACCAGAACTGTATAGATAGTGTTTTCACTATTCATTAAATTTCAAAAACAAACTTTCACTTTACGAAATCTTTTCTACCCAAAAGTGATTGCCTTAGACTTCAATGTTAATTTTAACTATTCGAAAGTCTTCTATCAAAAAACGAATTCTGTCACTGACACCTCGATAAGACACGTCATTAAGTATAAAAACATATAACCAGTAGTTATTATAAAGTGCTTTCCTATTGTTTCCCTCAAGGATATATATGTATAATTTAAATTGAACTTTTACAGGAACAAATAAAAAGACACAATGAAACAGAATCAGAACTCTTGAAAGAGAATACTTTACTAAAAGAGAAACTTTTGAAAGAACGGGAGGAATTTCTTTTAGAATTGAGTCGGGAGAATTCGTCAAAACAAGACCTGCTGGAAAAACTCAATGCAAAATTAAAGGAACAGGAAGAATTTAGGCTCAAAGAAAAGCAAGAATTAGAAGAAATGCTACGTCAAGAAACAGAGCAACTGAAACTTGCTAAAGAAAAGGTATTTTTCTGTCAATTTTATATTCATTTATAACCGCCTTAAACAGAAATGTCTAAATAATATACATAATTTGATATCCCATACTTTGCTAGTTATATTATAAGAGTGAAATGTCACTTTGTTGTTTTCTTTCACATGAAAGAAATCATTACACACTAACAGTATAAAATGTAGGTATTTTAAAAAGGTAAACTACTGAACTAATCAAGAACAAATTATGCACACAGAATGACTGTGTCTTTAGCCAAAACATCTTGCTTGTGTTCCTCGAAGTCCTCACATAGTAGTCACCGAAGTTGGTACACACTTTACTCACAAATGGTTCAGAACCACAGTTGTCTTCTTTCTAGAGTTGTCGAAGTAGTCACCGAAAGAGTTCGTAATTCACCTCTATATTCTCGTTATCGCCTCAATTGGTAGTCGAATAACGGACTCTCTTGGCAGATGTGCAGCTCTATCTATAGCCCTGCATAACAAGGGTGGAATGTTTTAGGGCATTCTCATTACTAATAATTATGGGTAATAATTATAGAGAGGGTTAGAAGTTATCAATGGGTTCCTAGAGCATAGCTCTGAAAAGTCTAGGTCTCAAGACATTCTAAAAGTTACTTGTCATGTGCCATTTGACAGTTGACCTTATTTCTTTACAATTTTCTGTTCCCATTTCATTAAATTTCTAAAGGAGTTAAACAGGTAACCAGTAGCTATATGTAATTTTAAAAGTGCAAAAATGTGATCCCGGTTTTCGGGATCCCAGGATCCCGACCACTTTTCAGTCCCGAAATTTTCAGGAAAAAATTTTTCTGATCCCGAGATCTTCAGGATTGACATCATTTAAATACATTTGCAAAATAGACTGCATGAAATGAGACTAATAAACTTGCAGGCTCGTCTTTTTAATGTAACAAGGCTCACTGGGTTAATTTGCGATGATTGCTTGAAATAAAACTTCTTGTATATTGAACTAAAATAATAGGCAAGCAATTCTCACTGGGCTACTTGGGGATGGTTTTTACGATTAAAATACTTGTAGTTTCAATTTAAATGATAAGTAAGCAAGTTCAAAGGGTAACTCGGTGATGCTTGTTTGCGATACAAATTATTGTATTTTAAATTAGAGTCGTAGCAGAGCAAGCGCAGGGATAATGCTTGCTCAATGTTAAACCATTTTTTTTTTTATTTCTAATGAAATGGCAGGCAAGTCAGTGGGGCGAAGTTAGCTAGGCGTTTACTGTTAAATACGTTGATTTGTTGGTCAACGTGTTGGTTGATACGTTGGTCTGAATTTTGATTTGTATCAAATACATCAACTCTACATGAACAGAAAGACTACCTCCGTGGCGCAACGGCTTAGCGCGTCGGAAAGTAAACGGGGGTTGCGGGTTCGATTCCCGCCCCGAGTCTGGGTGTTTATGTATAATATGTATTTATTTACAAAAGAAAAGTATATAAGTAGTATATCAGTTGTCTAGTACCCATAACACAAGCGCTGTGCTGCTTACTTTGGGACTAGATGGGGCTGTGTGAAATGTCTGAGTATTATTATAAAAAAAAAAGAAACTGTTGAAGTAAAAAGTTTTACTAGTATAGAAATAGAAGTGATGAATTAGTTTATTTGTCTTCTCTCTGCATTCATACTGTTGATCAACATGTGTTTCACGTCTCAACAAGCATCCTCAGGAAATTTCAAAGCTCAAGACTGCATCGGCATCAGTGCCAATTAGGTGACCGAATCCAATCTCCTAAATTTCCTGAAGATGCTTCATTGAGAAGTGAAACAAGTATGGTTGAACAAGTTTAAAACATTCGAGCAAGGTTAAAAATGTTTTTAACCTTCTTACGCTCGAATATTGTAAGAATTCATCACTTGAGATGGAATTCCGCAAAGTAAAACATAAAATTATACAACATACTTGAGTTTTGTTAAATCTTTGGTTTAAAATGTTTCGTTTAGAAAATAAGTCTAAAGAGATTTAAATTTATAAAAATATGTGATTCGCTTAAAGGTAAACAATTACTCATATTAATTTTTAACCAACTTAAAAAAAAGGAGTAGGTAGTAAAAAAAAGTAATAACGTTCATTAAAAGATGATACAAGAAAATGATAACTGAATATTTGAACATCATTTATGTGCTCAAAAGTACTAAGTGATGCTCTTTGTTCATAGTTCTGATATTTTTTCATTTCAAATTTGAAAATTGACGTTGATGTTTAAAATAAAATAATACAATGATAAATATTCTAACTAAATATTGGCAGCTTACACACGATTTCTATAAAAACTTTTAAGTTTTTGCATCTCAAACGTGAAATATTTAATATTTCTTTAAAATATTTAAAATTGCTCCCCGCAATAATAGCTAAATTTGTTGTTAGTATGTTTGTCTTCTAGATCTAGATCATTGATAATTCCTATCGTCAGCTTTCATTTGCACAAAAAAGTATCTAACGGAAACCTTCCAAATACGTAACAGTTTACATTGAACTTTTATTTGCAAGGGGAATTAGCAGAATATTGATTGCAACGGATTCTTGACTACTTGACTTGTACCGAAATCGATGAACCAAAAACAACGCACGATTTTAGCCGAGAAATGCGCAACTTTGTCATTGGTAGATAGTTTCCTGCGCTATTGAAATCTGTTTAATAAGCACGTACCTACATCGAGGTGACTTATATTTTGGGTGTCAATCTGTTAGCCTACTAAATTACAATATATTATACAAGTGTCTTAACTTTCCACCGTCACTCCCGTCACCAAAAGTTTATAGATGTGGGCTGACATCCATTATCTGTACACCCATACAAATAATGCGAACCATTTTGCCGGTTTACATTTGTGCAAAGAAAGGTACAAGCGAATTATTTCTGAATTCTGACACTGCGATACCTCATCTCGAATTGTGACATAAAGACTTGGGCCTGCACCAGGGGCAGCGCCAGCGCAGTTAGTTGCGGGCGCACCTAGACCCGTATGCATCGCCACTATTGTGCTCTGCATAATAGTCGAGCTGATTAACTGTATTTGTATCCATATTTAAACTGGTATTGCTGTATGCCAATTAAGTTTTCATTGCAGGAGTTCAAAGAATTAGAAAATCAAAAGAAATTGAGGGAACTTGAGTTAGAGCAAGAAGTTAATAATATCAAAAAAACATTAGAGGAACAAATCGAACAAACTAAACAACAGAAGATTAAAGCTGAATGGATGTTGAGTGAACAGGCTGAGCAGATGAAGAAACTTAGCTGTGAGGAGAAAGCAAAAATGGATCAACTTGTGAGTACAAAATATTTTGAAATTATTGCACTAACAAAATAATATTATGCAGATATATCTTACATATGATGAGATTAAATAGCTATTGTTTGTACACAATGGTCCGACATTTTATATAATATTCACTTAAATCACAATACCCAGGCAACCCAGTTTTGCTCAGTATCTTTCGAGTTTTTTTGTAGTGCCATCCAATTGGTTTTTTTTTATTATTTCTTCATGGCAACGCCAGACAGAGACCAATAATAAATTCATTTGACACACAGTTATAATAGCCACAACATATTATGACTCCATCTATTATTTTTAACCGAGCTTTAAGGAGTCCGAGGTTGGCTGTAGAACCATAAAAAACTCTGTTTTTAATATTTAAACAATGACCATAGCTAAAGGTGTAGCTCCTAACACAGAAAGAAATCTAATTTTTTTACATACGACCTGACCTTTATTTTGTAATAATTTAGGTCAATCCTGAGGATGTTACGTTTTGTATGTCATTCATATTCCAGATCCAAGAAAGAGAAGAAATTGAAAAGAAATTAAATGAAGCTCAAATTAATGCTGAAAAATCACTGGAAGAATTGAGGGTTTGTAGAAAAAAATTTGTAGTCAATTAGTACATACATTTTTTTTTTGTTTATTATAAGTGGCTATGCAGGACCTGTATCACTGCGACCAAAATTGATGTATTGTGATCGCCACTATGTTACAAAACGCTACCAAGTCCCACTGCAGTCAAAAACTGTACGATATTCCTTAGTGACTCCTCCAGACTCAGAAAATACTGGCCAAGTCAGGATCGACGATTGCGTGTGCGTATGGTCTGCAGTACAAACATACATATCCTCACACTGTATCCCTGATGGGGCAGTCAAAGACGACGGAATGTCAAGCATCGCAGTCTCATTAGTAGTTCACCAAATATAAAAATATTGAAGTATAAAAATGTTGATCATTTTTACTCAATAGAGATGCCATTATAAATTATTGTTTTGTTATATTACGTAAGTGTGAATCTGAATATGGAAAATTAAACCATTGAAGAAGTTTCAATCAAAGTACTATATAACTTGAAATCAAGTTATTCTTAAAATCAAATTTTCAAATAGGCAAGAAAGAAATCTATTTGGGTAGTTTAAAATTGTCAACATCCCTTAACATCTAAATTTATACAAATAAATAAAATCGAAATGTCCGTCTGCAATTTTGAAATAAATGCGTTTTCATATATTTATCATAATTTGCACAAATCCAAGCATACGTTTTTTAAATTTTTGTCTGATCTGTCTATTTGTTTATTCGAATCTTCGAAACGGCTGCACCGATTTTGACGGAACTGTTATTGATAGGTAGATGATTTTTCATAGCTGACTTTTCACGTAAGAAGTTTTTTAACCCAAAAAATACGCGTGGAAAATGCGCTTGCAACTGCTGAGCACCGCTAGGTTTACTTTGAAAACGGAGAGGAATTAGAATTTTTAAAATTAAGATCAGACACTGATATTTAAGATAATAAAACTTACCTGTTACAAATGATGTGTAAACCCCTGTAGAAACGAGTAATGGACAGAGAAACCGAGTTAGCGGCGTTAGCTGCAGAGAGGATACAAAAACAATCGGAACAGTCGGGCGAGGTCATCAATTCATTACAAGAACAACTGGAAAAAGTAAGAAATTTTTAATTTTTGTTTGATTTTATGGAATCTATAGAGTCAACCTGTTAACATCTATAGTATAGACCAGGGGTGGCTAAGCTCCTTGATAGTGCGAGCCATTTTTCAAAATTTGAAACTTCGCGAGCCGCAATTAAATACATATTTAAAAGATATGCAAAAAAGGTATTAAAATAAATTGTACGCCACTGTTTATGTTCGTTCGCGCAGTTTTCGATGAGTCATATCATTCTTAACTTAGACGGAAATGAAATTTGTTATAACGTTGCACTTAGTCTTTCATATTTGTTGTCAGTAATTTAAAAAACATTTTGAAACACATATGGAACGATAATAATTTTTTAAAATATAATAGCACAAAAATCTAAAGGGAACTCGGATACATTTATTGAGAGCCACAAATAATCCTTCAAAGAGCCGCACATGGCTCGCGAGCCGCAGGTTGGCCCCCCGGGTATAGACGTTAACAGATATTCAAAATATTTGTTCTGGGTATATCAAATTTAATTCTTATGGTTTACTTGTTTACATTAAAACTGTTATATGAATAACTTGTTGATCTTAAAAACATCTTAACAATATCATGCCTCCAATTAAAATCTTAATATTTATAACTATAGGTAAGAAATCAACTACAGGCTGTAGAAAGTGAGAAGAATACGCTTCTAGAGAATTTGTGTGTATCAAGTGATAAAATTGATAATAAATCCTCAAATTCGCAAACAAAAGAATCCACATTGGCAGAAGTGGGCGAACTAATGGAGAACGAATTACAATGCAGCATTTGTGCAGAACTTTTTATATCCGCAACGACCCTTAATTGCTCTCATACTTTCTGTAAATATTGCATCACTAGGTGGAAAAAGAAAAAGAAAGACTGTCCTATTTGCAGGTAATATTATGTAATATCATAATCATAAAACCCAATTAAATTCCGATACAATGTACTTTAAATTTTGTCTATTATATAATATCAAATTTACAGATCGCCCATAACATCCGAATGTAAAAGTTTAGTTCTAGATACATTTATAGAAAAAATGGTAGCAACCCTAACAGATGAAATGAAGCTGAAGAGGAGTCAACTACTAAAATCTAGAGAAGGTACGAAGCTTAGTAAAATTATCGTGAACAATCCAGCTTCATAATTATGTACCTGATTACTCAGAATTTCATAAGCAAGCATTTGGTTTTGTGTCTTGATAAAATATATGCGTATTTAATTATGAAGTAAAAACTGTTTACTAAAACTCATATACGTATGTATACATTATGTTATAAACGCACACATAAATTGGTACGTAATAAATTACTCTATGAAGCTGTATTGTTTACAGAGCTCGAGTTGGAGCTATCTCGTCAACTCTACGCAGGATCACATCGGTACGCTTACTTTACTTCCAATGTACATAATATTATTAATTAGTATGTTATTGCTCATCATGAACTCAATTACTAATAAAAATACGGACGTAAAAAAGAACGGCTCTGCATCACAATAGAGTAGTGAAGCAGCTAAAGTAAAGAGCACGCACACATTAACATCATCGGCTGTCATAAATTTTCCTAGAACAAATCCATTGAACATCTTTATTTCTACTGCACACATATGCATATTATGGAACACAATTAGCCAGAAATCAGAATTAACTGAATTAAATCGTCACTAATTTTTAAAATTGACAATTCCTTTAAATTAAACATAAATATAGTAATTATTTCAAGTTGATACATGAATAAACCTTAGCACTGCGCGATAAAGTGCATTATTGTTAAAATAGATTAATGGACTATTAGAAATATACATGTCAATTATTACGTTAGCGCGTTATGTCCTGAAGTCCACAAATGTCTTATGTAAGGTCTACAGCATAGGTTCTCAACCTTATTTTGCCCAACGCCCACTTTGAGAATTTTGTTTCTAGAGCTCCAATTATTTTTAAACATTTTTATAATACACATAATAAGTGTTATTAAACATTCAAAAGACATTAAATTTATCTTATCTAATGAGAAGGTTGAATTTGATGCATTTTAAGGAGTTTGTTAATATCAGACTAGATTTTACTTAAAAACAATCGTAAGTCGTCGCGTTCAGTAACATGGAGCCGATTTCTCTTACTAGTTACCAACGTTGCTACAGCACTAAATCCACGTTTAGCTAAATAGGACAATGGAAATGCTATAAGAAGTCGTCGAACAATCGACCATAATCTTGGATACAGTTGCGAAATCGGCTTCTGCAGCCAAAATTCTTGGTAACAATTCTCAAATTTAATTTTTTACTTTATTACATGTTGTATGATTTAATTCAATGCGTTACTAATGAAATAGGCGACGCGGGAGCTCTTTAACGTCCGTGCCTTTAAACTACATTTATAAACATGTTATATTTAATTTACTTGAACATTATTTCAATACTTTTAGTATACATTTAATTTTTAATATTCAAATCCATTTGCGCAACAAATTGCATAAGTGACATGTTACATTACAGCAGAAGAAGCAATCACGAATCGGACTACAACAGCGAATCCAACTACGAATCCGAGGAGGGGGAGGAGGAGGAGGAACACGATGACTTGTGAGCATATACAACACTTCGTTTAATTACGAGTATAGTTATCACTGGTATCTTAATTAATAAAAGTTAAAATAGAGAAGCAATCGGACATTCGAGTGCTTCGTATTTTTTACCAACTATGAATATTTTAATACTTAACCCGTTTTGGTCTACCGATACCTGGACTCTGTGATAACAGTTAATATTATAGTTAAAGCACAGATTAATTAGTTACTACCGGTTAAAGTAATCGCGTCTTATGGTGGCTTGCACCAACTATTTAAACTCGATTTAAGGATTTGACATGTCGCTTGCACTAACTATTAAATCGTTGGTACAAGCGAGATGTCAAATCCTTAAATCGAATTTAAATAGTTGGTGCAAGCCACCCTTAGTCTTTTAACATTGTACTCTTCTAAAGTCAGAAGCTCACCGCAAAATCACACAAAGTAAAAGTCGAGACGCAGACAGCTTGACTTATTTCTGTCGCGAAATAGGACAGTGAAATGATAAAATGGCACCTCACTTGGACGTCGACTCTAGGCTACGTCCGGAGTGACAGCGGACCGCGAGGAATCTGCGGCGCGCTATTGAAATCCTACACATGTATGGTCTTATTAGAATCTGTCCGGAGTATTCGCTCGTCGATACGCGTGTTTTAGTGTATAATAATGTCTCAAAATAATTTAGTATATACACAGTCTGGCCATTAATACTGTTACAATGAAAAAAAACAATAATATTTTTAGAATTTGGAACCTGTCATTTTCATATGAATATTCATAGTGTATAGACTCAAGTGTTACTTTGCGGAAATCCATTTCATGTGATAAATTCCTAAAATCTGTAGCTATTTTCCGCTTAAACTGCAAAAACCACCAATCGAACGTGTTTCACTCTCAACGAAGCATCCTCAGGATTTATTTATATACCATTTAATAAATAAATAAATAGATATACCAGAGATAGGATTCGGTCTTCTACCAGGTCGGCTAACCAGCACCGAATCCTATCTCTGATATATCCTGAGGACGCTTCCTTGAGAGGCGAAACACGTGTCGATTGGTAGTTTTTGGAGTTTGAGCGGAAAATAGCTAAAGATTTAAGGAATTTATCACATTCATAGTGTATTTTCATTTTCGAGCCAATTTTTGTTAAATATTCTTGTGATATTAAAATGGAATGGGGTGATAAATAGAACCGAATTGCTGTGATAACATTACACAAAGTAGCTATGGAGTCGAAGTGAAATTTTTGAAACTCCACCCGCTTGGTTTTAGTCAAATATTTGTGTACCGGGCTATTGATAGGTATAATGAAACGTTCTCTATTTGTGACAGAAAAGATCTGGCCTAGTATTCGTACTAAAAAGGCGATCAAAGCAGTGAAGGAAAGAATCTGAAGAAATCTTGTCCGTAAGCAAAAGATTTTATCTGACGAAATGAATAGAGCCCCCAGAATCACATCGCGTATTTTAAAAGATGACTTGTGACTTGCAGTTTATAAGAGACGCACTGGTCACTCCTTAACCGATAATTTAAAAATAAATAGGGTCGTAAATTCAAAACAACTTCTTAAAGGCGGTACGCCAAGGGAGGTCACAGAGAATTTTATTTACTGACGAGAAAATTTTTACTATCGAGCAACATTTGAATAAGCAGAATGACCTAGTTTATGGTTAAAAGCTCTAGAGAAGCTTCTCGATCAGTCAGTAGGGTACACGGAACAAAAAAATCAACGGGAATTAGCATACCGAATTGTCATTAGGAAAACCAGCGTAACCTGTTAAATACAACATCGGATTTGACTTTATTTGATTTGACCGCTTCACTGCCCCATCTCCGGTCTTCACTATTTTAGAAATATCGCTGGAAGACTCTTCGTTTGATCGATTTTTGGAGTTTACTCCTAAAGAATCGATTCATATGTAGCCCACGGTACGGAAATTTTATGAAGAGTAAAATCAAGCATTAACAAAAAGTGAAGCGTAACGTTTTACGTCATTTTCAAATCGAAGATGACGAATATTATTTTTTTGTATAAATCGATATGGGTGTCATGTTCTAAGTTGCTCGGTGTGCTAAAATGTCCTTCATTTTCTAATCCAAGATGAGAAATATTATTTTTATGGATAAATCAGTACGGGTGTCATATTCCAAGTTTCTCAAGGTGTTGATTACAAAAATGACGTTTATTTTCAAATCTAAGATGACGAATATTACTATTTTAGATAAATCGATATGTGTGTCATATTCTAGGTTTCTCGGGGTGCTGATTACGAAAATGACGTTCATTTTTAAATCCAAAATGGTGAATATTACTTTTTTAGATAAATCGATATCGATGCCATATTCTAGGTTTCTCGGGATGCTGATTACGAAAATGACGTTCATTTTTAAATCCAAGATGGCGAACATTGCTTTTTTTGATAAATCGATATGAGTGTCCCATCTACATTTTTGCCTCCTTGTTGCTTCAATCCACTTTTCTAACTCATGCGGAGATTTAAGAAAACTGAATAAAATAATATTCATGTATAAATAAAAATTACATGAACTATAATAGTTGTAGTCATTTTCAGTAACTAAATATATTATAATAATTATCAACAATTTTATAATTTTTTATTGGAAATGACTAGTGTACAGTGTATTCGTAGTACTTTACATTTTATGGCAGATCTATAACTATTTATCGATATCATTAACTAGTTTATGTCACTATGTTACATCACTAATTGAGCGTCTGTGCAAACTTCGTGCTAATTGCATTGTCTATGGTCTAAAACTTTCAAAACTACCTAATTAGTTCGCTTGAAAGTAGACCTTATGCCTAACTAAATAAAGATAGTTGCCATTTGCTGTCTTTGTGATGTTGAGCGTACTAAAATGCGCATTCAACTGAAGTAAGCAGACAGAAGTGCGCATTACAGAGCTTACTAGTGGTATGCGGGTACCGCGCACTTGGGCTTTCTTGTCGTATTTTCTGTTCTGAGGTAGGGTACAACGTGGACATTATCCGACTTCAGTGATGGTTTGGTGGGGTGTTAGCTATAAAGGAGTGACTGAGCAATATTTTTATGAAAAAGGTATCAAAACATCGGCCCAGGTGTATCAAGATACGATTCTTGTAAAGATAGTTAAGCTTCTTAACAACACCATGTTTCATAACCAAGAATGGTCCTTTCAGCAAAACTCGGCACTCGGTCATAAAACTCAATCCACACAAGCGTAACTGGAAAGGAACGTTTCTGACTTCATCAGAGCTGAAAACTGGCCGTCTTCTAGTCCCAATCTTAATCCAGTTGATTATGATTTATGTTGTCTTAGACCCTAATACATTGAGAATGACAATGGCGAATTTTCCCATGGAGAAAGTGCGTGTTTCAATGGATAACTGGCCACAACGTTTGAAGGATTGTATTAAGCCCAAAGGAGATAATTTTGAATGAACTTTATATTTTTAAAGTGTTATTTATTATATTAGGTAATGTATAAACTGACGTACACTGCAGTAATAAACGTTTTATGTAATAGCAAAAAAACGATGTTTTCCTTCTAACAATATTTATGGCAAGACTAGGTGTATGTGTATAATGTTATGAATGAAGATTTTGAAGATCTCGTTCAATTTCCTTTAAATATAATCAAGTGTTTATTGTAATACAGACGTATTCAAAAATTTTTTTTGGGTAGCATCGTAGTTCTTGATATAATCTTATCTAGCGTATTCGTCATATCTTTGCGCCGTAGCAAGAATTTCAGGTTTTCTTTTTTTGATACTAAAAGATGTCTACAAAAAAACTACTCCTCTCAAGAAGATATTGGTAAGCGTTTAGTTTTTGACCTCATAAAAATAACTATGTTCTTAGTTTTTGATAGCGACATTAAATTGTTACGAGCTGAAGGTAATAAGATGCCGGTTAAGGGTGCGAAGAGTTTATTTTCTTTCGTACAAACAAATGTCAAGAACACTCGAACTTAATTACGACGGTCCCTAGTCTTCGTAGTCGTCTCTCCAAGCAGGTACTCGCATAAAAGTCACCGAAGGTACACGCTTCACTCAATAACAACGTTTCCGAATCGCAGAGTTCTTCTATCCAAGGTCGTCGCAGTAGTCGTCGTAGTGGTCCTCGTAATTTGCCTTGATGTCGCCTCGATATATCCCTTCGATCGATAGTTGAGAAACTGACTCAGCGGCGGACACGGAGTTCTATTTATAGTTCAATAAAATGAGGGTGGAAACTTCTAGAGCGAACCCGAATGCTAGTAATAATAACGCTTACAAATAAAGAGGGTGGAAATTTCTAGTTAATTACGTTCGCTAACAATAATTCGACATTGTTCTCGATACCGCCTGTTTGCATGAGTCATAGGTATTAACACGTCATCGCTCCGGAATTTTCGAATTAAAACTTTGTTCTTCTTTCTTAATTTTGCTTATACCATTCGATAGTAGACCTTAAACCTAGCAATGCATTTTAGGTCATTACTCCGCAAAGCCTAGGTCTCGAGATATGAGCACTAAAAGTTACATCTCTAGCTCCATTTAAAAATCTACCTTATTCCTTAAGCATAAGGTCCAACCGTAACAATATGTTCAACCTGGTAAGTACGTAACCACATTACTGCTGGAGCTTACTGATGTGCACTAAGGACAGCTCTCTGCGAAATCGTACGCCCCGTAATACGCATGCGCCTTGCGCTGTCACTCCAGACGTAGCCATAGACGTGGAGCGTTCAGAGTAAAATGTTATATTGATGTATTTGTTTACAGTTACGACGACCACTACCAATACAATGATATCGACGAATTCGACGATATCGACGATTACGGGGACGAGTACGTCTATTCCGATAGCGACGGTGGACTTGACGATACAGCCGCCGCCGGTGCTGGCGCTGCCTGGCCCGTCGGGGCAGCCGCGGCGGGAGACGGTCTTCCGGCTTCGGCAGGCAAGTTGCACATCCTACGTCGCCACACCAAACACTTCTATAGGCCCATTTTAGGGTGCGACGAGCCACCGGTCGCGTGCCTGAATCGCAATTACAGACAATAATTTAAGCTTTTTATAATTTTTGACAAAACTTTTTGTTCGACCGTGCAACGTTGGCTTCGCACTCACTGGTGATAATTAAGTCCTATTAAACAGTGCAGAATTAGGTGCGTAGGGCGCGACTGCCTCGGTTTATGTAGAAGTCTGCGCCACACACATACGATCACCATCAAGTGCTCGCCCAAGGTCACCTTGGCCGAAAGTACCCTTCACATTACCATACCTGTTACACCCGCAAAATGAACCTAATTCAAAATATTGTAATTTCAGTTGTTATTAATCAATGTATATATTCAATGTACCAAAATAATGAACATTGAATTTTTTGATGAATGTTATATTTATCTTCGTTATATCCTAAGTGAGCTAGACAAACGATAGGTTTTTACTATAGCTAGGCATCCGTCACTAGTAGATACTTAGGTACAGCAATTGTATATTGTTTAGCAATTATAAAAGGTTATTTCCAAAGGACCTGTAAATATCAAAGGGTATATTAAACTACTCATGACAACGGAAAACTTTTGTTCTACAACTTCGCCAAAAGTTAACAGTTCTAGTGTAACACCTCAAAGTTAAAAAAAAATTAAGGTGAGGCAACCCTGATATCAGCGTTTTCACGTCGTTAGCAAACCTTTAGAACAGTTTCTTTACCATTTATATGTCACGATCCACGAAAAACCCTAAAAGTTAAGTATAAAGTTTTAGGACCCCTTCACTATAAAATTATAATTATAATAATATTTTAATTAATAGTTGATTTATACGTTAACTCTAAATATTCAAGGCTGCCTACGGCGATAAAAACACAAAACCGCGCATTACAAATATAAATTATCGCGCGTGTATATCGCGCCCGCCTGTCTGAGGGTCTAAAATTACTGTCTAGGCGAGGTTTTAACCTGCGTTGTACTTGCGCGAACTTGTCAAATAAGCCGCCCGCGCATCCCGTGTCACTTGCGCTAGACAGGTTCGTACATGTTAAGTGCCTTAATTATAAAAACAAAAGCACGCGAGGCAGAGATTCATTATCATTTATATTCTTAGGGAAGTAGCAAGGGAAGCAAGTATATACAACAACGATCTTATCTCACTCATCGACTGTTTAATTTTTATAAATAACAGTAAAAAAAGTTAAATTCGAATGGACAAATTTGTGACCAAATGAAATGTCCCTTCTACGTCTGGTGAAACGGTGAAGAAAAATGGCAGGTTATACAACGACACAATTAAAATATGGATTTATTGCATTGGATGACAAACCATAATGTTGTTTGTTTTCAAGTCCCATCCGCAGAAAGCATGAAGCATTCAAAATTACTCCATCTGGAAACCAGACACCCGTCTTTACAAAGCAAACCGTTACAATTCTTCGAGCGTAAGTCACTTGTTTTGAAAAATCAACAAATTGCTATAAAAAAATCCAGCCGTAATGAGATTGGAGCACTTCGTGCATCTTACTTAGTAGCACTGCGAGTCGCGAGGGAATCTAAGCGCCATACTATTGCGGAAGCACTCATTTTACCCGCTACCATTGATATGGTCAATATTATGATAAGTCCGAAGAAGCAAGCTAAAAAATTAAAAACTATGCTCCTTTCAAATGATACAATATCGAGACGTATTAATGAAATGGCCATCGATACCAAATAATTGAAAAAATTAATTTACGTGAATTTTTTGCTATTCAGTTTGACGAGTCAACAGACGTGTTGAACTTGGCGCAATTTTTATGTTTTGTCCGATATGAATGCGAGGAGTCTATTTCTTAAAATATGCTTTTTGCAAATCAATTCCTGGTCGAGCAACGTATACATTGAAGCGACACAATACGAAAACTTGGAATGGAATAAATGCATTGCGGTGTGTACTGATGGCTCTAGAGCGATAACGGAGAACAGTGGCGTGATAGTAAAATTAATAGACATTATGCCACATGTGGAATAGACGCACTGCTTTCTTCACAGACTTCACAAAATTTACAAAATGTTTTATCACAAGCTCTTAAAATTGTTAACTTTATGTTAAACGCCGACCGTTGCAAACTAGATTGTTTTCCACACTACGAAGAAATGGGTGTCAAGAACAATTCACTGCTATTCCATACTGAAGTGAAGCGAGGACAAGTTTTAACAAGGCTTTTTGAATTCTTGAAAAAAAAAATCTTTTTTACAGATAAAAACATATATACAAAATATATACGTATACAAAAAAAAGATCTTTATTACTGTTGGCTTACTTGAGTAACATATTTTCACATTTGAATGACTTGAATACGACTTTACAAGGCCGTAACAAAAACATTTTACTTTTGACAGATAAAGTCAATGCCGTATCAAGAAGCTTAGTATTTGGATTATATGCCTTGGAAAACGAAATTTTGATGCATTTACTGCATCTTCTGATTATATTAACAAAAATGCGAATTTCGAAAATTCAGTTATTGACCGTTTCATTGAGAGCTTGAAAACGCATTTAGATGAACTAACGATTTACTTACTAGAATATTTTCCAGACGACAACAATCATTTCTCGAAAAGATGGGTTCTCAATCCCTTTGATGAAAATATTGTTGCAGCTGCCAAGTTACGAACTGAGACTCACAATCAACTCATTGAACTATTGGCTGATAAAACTTTACAACTGGAATTTTTATCTCAAGATTTAGATAAATTTTGGCTTGCTCAACGACGTGAGTACGGAAGCCTAGTAACGGAAGCTTTGAAAACACTGACACCCTTTGCTACTTCGTACCTGTGCGAAAGAGGTTTCTCGTCTATGGTGGCTTTAAATACAGAAATCATCTGTTATCACTCGAAAATAATTTACTTATGAGTGTTTGCAAAGATGATCCAAGTATTGAAATACTTTTAAGTGAGAAACAAAGCCAATCATTGCATTTATTAATTAATGTTCATGATTAATCATTTTAATAAAACAAAGTAAGCTACAAGTTAACTTTTTCATGTTACGTGTTATTACGAGGTAATATTTAATTTACACTACACTAAAATTAATTCCTTTATGTTACATGTGATTACAAGGCCATTACAGGCTACTAAGGGATGCAAATATGCAAAATAAAAGTATACTTAGAGACAAGACATTTATTAATTACCAAATTCGGATATACCGCCATTATTATAGATATCTAAGACCATGAACATAGACACACCATAGATAACATATCCTAAACATCCTCTCCCTAAAGACGCCTTAAAATAACAAACAATTGTGATTTAGTTGTATAGTGTTCAGTCTTGAACCTTCTCCATCCGTCCATCATTCTCCTGATTTTGTGAAAAGTCAGATCGCATGTCAGGCATATCATAATTATAACAATTACCATAATCAAATTTAGGTCTTAAATGTATTCTATTTCTCCTGTATTGCACATCATTTTCATCTTCTACAATATATGATCTTTTACATCCTAAAGATTTCCTAACAATAGCTGACAACCATTTCGAGTCAGGATTTTTTTTAAATATACATAATCACCAGGTTTTAACATAGACAGATCATTCTTGCTCCTATTATAATATTTACACATTTGTTGTTTAGTTAAATCTACATACTTTTTATAATCACGATAAGGCACAACTTTTGGTTTCAATTTCTTTTCCACCACAGGGACATTGATTCTCAGGTTTCTAGCCATTAGAAGTTCAGGTGGGGATGGTAAATTGTTTTTAGGAGTGTTCCTGTAGTCCCATGCCTAGCAAATATGGATTTCAAATGAATAATGACACTCTTAGCTGTAGAATCTTTGTTCAACAGAGAAATTTCAATAAATTTTGAATAGTAGTCTGTTACAATAAGATAGGTTAAATTATCAAAATACATCATATCAACACCCACACGTTGCCATGGAAACTCAGTAGTTTCATAACTCTGTAGTTTTTCCTTTTGATTAGCAGACTTAAATTTAGCACATATATGACACTGATCAATAAGATTCTTTAGGTCTACTGTCATATCTAACATTGCATGCCTATCTAACACATGCCTATCTAACATTTCTCTAGCCAAATCTATACATTTGTTGATACCTTGATGGCCCTCATGTAATTTTGATAACATTTCTTTGTGCATGGATTCAGGCACAATTAATTTACTGTTTTTGGACAGTAAACCATTTAAAGTGTAAATCTCACTTTGAAAATTCCAATAAACTTTCAAACCGGGATGTACTTTTTCTTTACAACTTGGCCAACCTTGAAGAATGTACTCCTTTAAGATTTATAAAATGTTATCAGAATTTGTGACTTGTTATTTTTTTGCGATAGTCATCCCCAATAGCCAAACTCGAGTACTGTATCTGGTATATTCATTAATTGCAGCTCTTGATAATGTATCTGATATGTACATTTCTTTTCCAGGCACATAGACAACATTCAAATCATATGCCTGTAGAGCTAACATCATTCGCTGCAATCTTGCAGGTACATCATGCAATGATTTGACAAATAGGCTAACCAGAGGTTTATGATCAGTATGCACTGTTATTTTTTGTCCATAAACATACTGATGAAACTTGTTACAGCCATATTGAATGGCTAATAGCTCTTTTTCAATTTGAGCATAATTTTGCTGTGACTGCGTTAGTGTCTTGGAACTGTATGCTATTGATCGATTTCTCTGCATGATGACCGCAACTAAAACAGACTTAGAGGCATCCACAGACAGTACAAGTGGTATTTTTTGATCATAATGAGCTAATACAGGTGATTTGGAGATAATATTCTTAAGATCATTAAAGCTTTTTTCACAATTACTATCCCATACCCACTGTACATCATCAATACTACTATATAAATCTCTAGCGTCTGTCTGTAATTTCAATTTTTTCGTCGAATTTTGTGATAAATAGTCGTTTTGTGACTGACTTCGATTCTACCATTTTTCAAATTTTTGTCTGTCTGTCTGTATGTCCTTTTATAACTGAAGAATGGCTTGACTGATTTTGATGAAAATCGGTACGTCGTAAGAACATGTGATTGTGGTCATGATAGGTGAAAAGGGGGATGAAACTTTATAAGGGAAATATGCTAAACCGCTGAACCGATTAAAACGAAATTTAGTACATAGTACATTTCAAAAATCTACCCCTAAAGGGGTGAAAAGGGGAATGAAACTTTGTATGGAAAATTTTTAACCGCTGAACCGATTAAGATGTAATTTGGTACAGAGATACACCTTTTCTATTAAAAACATAGTTTTCTTTTTTATCAAAAATCTACCCCTGAAGGGGTGAAAAAAGGGGTAAAACTTTGAAGGGGAACTTGATAATGTTAAACCCTAACAATATGGGTATCGAATGAAATGGAATGCGCAGGGGAAGGTAGATACATATGTGACGTCACCATAATCCAATATGGCGGATGTTCCAATACAGGAAATAATTTTTTTGTTCAATACCGACAATATGGGTATCAAACGAAATGGAATACGCAGGGGAAGGTTATTGTATATGTGACGTCATCATAAATCCAATATGGCGGATGTTCCATAGCAGGAAATAACTTTTTCGTTCAACACTAACAATATGAGTACCTCGGATAACCTCAGTAACCTAAAGAGGTCAAGGAAAATTTTTCCACGCGGACGAAGTCGCGGGTACAGCTAGTTTTCTATAAAGGGACCTAAATATGTCACCATTCCCAAGAATCTTTGTAAATCTTCGACATTCTTTGGAGATTTAATATTATGAATGGCTTTAACTTTTTCAGTATCTACTTTTATACCTTTACTAAATATGTATCCTAAGAAACAAACTTCAGTGACTAAAAATTTGCATTTCGACTTGTTAAATTTTAAATCGACTTCTTTGGCCCTTTGTAACACTTTTTGTCATCTTTCATTGTGAATTTCTTTAGTTTCCCCATATATTAAAAAATCATCGATAAATATCATTATTCCTTCAAGGTCTCCACATAAATCTATCATAATCCTATAAAAAATTTCAGTTGCTGCATTAATACCAAATGGTAACCTCAAATATTTATGTCTACCGTATGGAGTTTGGAATGTACATAACTCAGAACTTTCTTCATCTAATTTTAATGACCGGAATTTTAAAATCCGGAATATGTATCTAAATGGAAGAAATATGCAGCACCTGCCAATTTTGACCTAATTTCATCTATGTTTTTTAATGGAAAATGCTCTCTCATAAACTCATAATACTTTTGTTCAAATTTTTAGGGTCTCAAGCATACCCTTAAATCACCTGACTGTTTTACTGTTATGGCTATAGAATTTACCCATGATGTTGGTTTTATAACCTTTTCAATAACCTTCATGTCTTCCATGCGATTCAACTTCCTACGAAACCTCTCATATAATGCAAAGGGAACTTCTCTTGGAGGATCAATACACGGCACAGCATCCGGAGTTAACTTAAGATGAGAGGGTGGGAAGACATTCAAGCCCCTGAATGTAAAACACACTCAACATTTTTATCATTTATGATCATACTTAAATTTCCATGACTTACTGTTTTCATCACTTTAGGTGACAAGATTACCTATGAAGAAGCTGTTTTCATCAGTTTCATTCTCTGGATTCTGGAATTCTAAATTTCTAACATTCCTATTTTTAAAACACATTTTAGCATAATGACCAAAAGCATTACATAACTTGCATCTCACTCCTGCAGCTGAGCACTTGAATCTATGTCTCTGGCCACATCTTCCACAAGACTGTGATGATTGAGAAGTATACTGACTACTTGACATATTTTGATTAGATTTTGAACTTCACTCACGACTTTTACTTTTACAGCATTTTGTTGTGCTAGGTAATGCAACTGTCTTGGCAATTTCAGCAGCTTTCTGAAGTATGAGATCTGGTTCTTGTAGAAGACGCTGCCTGACAAATGAATAAGTTGGAGACATATTTGCTATAAACATGTCTCTCTCCAATTACTCTCTTAAATCTTCAAATTCACATTTCTTCCTCAAGTTTTTAAGATCTGTAAGGTATTCTCATCAATACTTTCAGTGCCCTGTTTCCTTGTAAAGAATGTATATCTAATCATTATTATATTTTTTCGCGGCCCGAAGTAGCTGTCAAATTTCTGTTTAACGTCCAATAGATGCACTTTACTCATGTCCAAACTAAATGAATTATAAATTTCTAAACTTTTACATCCCATCAAATGCAACATTAAAGCTATTTTTCTTTTGTCTTCCATTTTGTCCCGTTGCCACCGACCCGACGCCAACATGTATATTTAAAATCGTTGCCACCATTTTTTCCACTCTTCTGCATTATTATTTGTTGCATCGGATGATACGATTAAATTTGCCCTGCTCCTGGCACCCCACCTGTTTTTTGTTTTTTCGACATCTTCTAGTTATAGACACTATGATTTCACCAAAGAAATATTGAAAGTAGGTATAGAGACTTCTGACACCATGTTATATGTGATTACAGGCCATTACAGGCTACTAGGGGATGCAAATATACAAAATAAAAGTATACTTAGACCAAGACATTTATTAATTACCAAATACGGATATACCGCCATTATTATAGATATCTAAGACCATGAACATAGACACACCGTAGATAACATATCCTAAACATTTTAATAAACGAATCTTTTGTATATAGGTCTTATTTTTTTTAACAGACTGCGACCCCCTTGAAAAACAAACACGACGCCCATGTTGAGAAACTAGACTTTAGAAATAGGGCACAGTGATCGAGGACGTGCACAGACATTTTCAGTAGGGTGTCAGACATAAAGAAAACTCACTAAAATCGCTAAAATGTAATAAATAATGTTAATGTGATTTAATTTTCCTTTATTTATTCACTGGAACTACTTTAAAAAATATTTCAACGGTAGCAACTAGCAAAATTGTTAGTTTATCTTTTTG
Organism: Zeuzera pyrina; assembly: GCA_907165235.1. NCBI lineage: Eukaryota > Metazoa > Arthropoda > Insecta > Lepidoptera > Cossidae > Zeuzera > Zeuzera pyrina. Next base: position 15,103,820 of record OU015625.1, on the reverse strand, counting down.
TAAAGCTACAATAACAAAGAAAAATTAAATATAATTTTGTTCAAAATTGAATGCTGGTAAGCGCCATCTGTTGTTTTTTTACGTATCTATTAAAAATTCCATATGTAGGGAAGAGAATATCACTGAAGACGTTCAGAAGGCGCTAAAATAAGAAAAAAATATAATGAGAAATAAGATCGTTCGTATTTTTAATTCAAAAAGGTTATGGCATTTAACGAACATGTTAATATTTTTTATGGCATTAATATGTTATTTTTTTTTATTGGGTTAAATTAATCTATAACTAATAAGATTCAAACCGTTGACAATTTCTTTTTCCGGTGCTGTTATTGGCTAGAGACTCCGTCTCTTTATTAACTTGTGTCATGTACGACAACGAAGAAAGAATCGATTTTTGAGAAAAATCGATTTTTTAGTATTAATTGAAAAAAAAATCCTGCTTTTCTATGTAGTAATAAAACTAAGAGATTAGTATAGGATTAACAATTTATCAGAATAAAATAAATGTTATATAAAATGATAAGTTCGAAAAATAACCAAAACGACAACCTGGTTTCAAAACAAATCTTTTGAAAACTTTCTAAGTTTAAACAATGAAAAAAAAATTAAAAAGAATTATTTCCACATTAGGTTAGACTGTCCCGGCATATGATTTTTACTGTTTTGAGTTATTTACATCAGCTGATATCCTGAATATCATCTTCACGGGAGTTCTACGGCAAAAAATCAATTAAAAGATGTGACCTGTTAGTTTCAAAATAATACAATTCTCATCCCTAAAAGCAAGCAAGGATCAAGAAAATAAAATACTTTAGTTAAAAAGTGTTTGAGCAGATGGTCTCGATACAATGCTTATTGAAAAAAATTAACTAAAAACTTCCTGTGCTTTTAATTTTAATGTTGACTTTTTGGCGGGAACGGGAGAAGTGAGGTTATCATTTTATTTAATCTTTCTATTTTTTACATTTATGGGAGTTATAAAGTACAAAAGTGATAGTATATTGTGTTTTAAAGTTCTGTATAAGCGAAAAAAATTGAGTTGATTGAAGTTCTCGCCCTCTTCCAAGAACTCCTATAAAACTTCAGTCAAGTCTACTATCAGTATCACTTTACTGGAGGAGCTTTACGATAACGATCTCGATAACGATTCTTCTAGATTTAATATAATACTTAACATTGGCAAATGTACTGATCTGTGCACCATTCTATGAAGAAAGAAAAAAAATTTTAATGTTGAGATTATAAAACGCGTGACTCGCTTGACAGATATTATTAGTCATACGGACCATAATTATAATAAAATATATTAATATATGCTACCTGGTTAGCCTGTAGGACAGTGGGATGTTTTCGCTCCATATGTTGCTTTAAATTTGTAGTATTACTACATGTTTTTAATTCTTTCGGGCAATATTTGCATTGTGCTGTGGTATTATCCTTCTTCATGAAAAAATACTTCCGCCAGCCGCTTTTAGGTGTTTTACCGTTAGAAGACGTTTTTTAAAATTATTTACAGTCGAAAGAAAGGAAACTGTTGAACAAATACGAAACTGTTTTACGTACATACATACGGATGTAGTGAACTTACTTCGCGTTTTTTCATTCGTCGCAATTAAAATGTGTAATTTTGGCAGCATTGGATTTCTTTATTTTCAATTTCTTCATATTTTTAATAAAAACAAGTGTAATTTATATAATCAATTTTTAAAAATCGATTGTTACTACTTAGAAAAATCAATTTAAAAAAATCGATTACAAAGAAATAATAATTGATTAAAATGAAAATGAAAATCGATTATTTTTTCACATCCCTACCGCCAACTGCTAGTTACGTTTGCGGCTACACAGTGCACATCTCTAAGTCTCTAATCTGTTACATTTACTATAATAATAAATTCATACCATATTAGTGAGTGTATCTTTAACTATCTAGCTAGTATTTATACCAATAATTTTCAACTTGTGTGCGTGTTTTGAGCCAACAAAGCATTCACAACCACTATAGATACGCGCGTGTATTTAAAGTTGGCAACAATATGACAGTATAACATTACAACAATATGACAGTATAACAGTACAACAATATGACAGTATAACAGTACAACAATATGACAGTATAACAGTACAACAATATGACAGTATAACAGTACAACAATATGACAGTATAACAATATAACAGTGTTAGAAAAGTTTTCAATGTGTGTAAATCTAGCCGCGATTTGAATTTTTTTCTCGAGCGAACGGTTGCCGTGACGCTTGTCGCGTTTAGATAACGATAAGGCGAGCGCGGGAATTTTGAAATCATATTTTTGGTGGCGATATATTTTTTTTACTTTATTTAATTAGCAAATTTTCAGGGTAGACGGTGTCCATTTGTTTCTATGGAATGCACGCCACTGATAATGATATGGTTGTACATTTTTTCCATTTAAATTAATGTTTTTTTCTGTATGGAAAACAAAATAAACGTATTCCGTAATTATTGCATCTGCAATATAACAATCAACAGTGACACGTTAAAGCCCCGGCGGATTTATACCCCTTGTCACAATAACCTTGTATAAATTGAATACAATTGTCTTTTCATTCTTTCTATAACATAACTGTTTTAAACTGTACAGGCGGACGGACGGACGATAATGGTGTTGGCACAAGACGCCGTGGGCTCGTCCCAGGCCGGCCGGGCTCCTTCTACGGCGGCTACGGGCGTTGTTTCAACTGCGGAGCCCGCGGCCACTGGGCGCCCGGCTGCCCATTCAGATAATTCCTCTAACCACTAACTTTATATTGTATTGGTATAAAATTTGTAAGTAATAACTCAATGATTGAAATATGCTATTGTTAAAGAGATAGAGTGTCGCACTATGTAAGCGTGACACGCGATACGCTAAAGCTATCTCTATCGGATCTTTCGAGGTAACCCGCAACAGAACGCACGTCAATCGACTTCGAGCCGCGTTGCTGTCGCGCGACTGTAATGGCAGTGCCGTTAAACTACGTGTTAATTTTTCTACAATTTGATTTTCACTTTATAACCCCGTCAGTGATCTCAAGTGTATTCAAAAAATTTCAGCGAACGTTTAAATTGTGTATTTACACTGAATTGTATTTTGTATCTATCTATAAAATTGTCATAAATAGTATGTTTATAATAATTAGTATATAAATTATGATGTTTTATTTGAAGTTTCTTTATTGGGTCAATGTTCAATATAGGTAAGATTGACATAGCAAATTTCATTTCATTGCATTGTTGACTGTGAGTAGATTCCAAATTTTTCGTTAACGTTAGTCCAGTAAGTATTAGCTTCGTCGAAACCACTCATACTCGCAGTAGTGACAGCGCTAACGAAAACATATAGTATACATATATTTCGTAAAATCGTTAGCAAAATAGAACCTTTGGTGCAACTAGTTATTCTTATACTAATCTGCGCCTGCTTTGGACTACTATTAATTTATTAATCAACGGATGACTCCACAGGCGCACAATCCGTACGGTAATTGTTTTTTTTATAATAAATTTTAATCTTTTTGACTCAATTTAGAGATATCAATTTATCAGTTTCTTTATAAATGTATTGTATTTGTATATTAAAGCTTTACATAAATCTACAAATAAATACTACAGAGATACTGAGAAGCAACTTTTTATCTATAGACATTGTGATGCGAGTCTTTTTATTACAAACCACGAAACAAAAAATACAACTGTCTTTTAGCGTATTAACGCTACGCTTGAAATTCTGTTACGGTATGTATAACTTTTCAGTATAAATATACAACTTGATGAAAGTATTTTCAATATTTGGCAATACTTGTTAGTACCTAAACTTAAAGAACATTCAAATAATAATGTCAAGTCAATATTGATACAAACATTACACAAAAAGAAGTTCTGTTTATTTTTCTTCACATGAAACTAACCTTCATTTATTGTTTATTTGGAGAACATTATCTTAATTGTCTAACAAAGTTTGTAGTAGTTAGTCTTAAGTACATATTGATTAGATATATTATCTGTGATAAAATTGTAAATGTGAAGTTTACACCAACAGTAAATGCCGGTTTTAAAATAACAGTGATTAAATAATCTCTTCGTATATCGCTTTCCTCCGCCTTCGTCACTGCGGGAAGCGTACTGAGCATATAAAGTAAAACGATCGTATGTGAAAAATGCGATTGCAAACAAACAGGTGACATACCTACAATAATTAATATGCTAAAAATTATTTATTATAATTGTACCTATATTTGTTTCAGTCCACTGTAGTACATAGCTTTACAATAAGTATATGTATTTAACTGGATTAGAATTTGACAACTGTGGAGGCCATTGTGGTATATCAAAAAATAGATATTTGAAACGGTATTTTAACCTCTATTCCTCACATTAAAGATAAAAATATAATTTTAATAAATAAATAATGTGGATCAAAACGAAGAAAAGCTGCTCTTGGTGTATATTGTACAAAATTATTGTATGCATGTATGGTTATCTATAATTGCAATTGTATGTAATTGAAATAAACTTGTTTCACAATGTGGTTGTTTTACTGATATAATTACATTATAGATTAAAACTGCGAAATAATTTAGTGTACCAAATCTATAATATATATTTATTGAGCAACTAATGTTCCTCTAATGTTGCTCAATATAGGAAAGTAATAACATATAGGAAAGTATGTTATTGTGTTTATGTAGAAGAATATACAACGAATATTGGTAATTGAACTCAATCTGAAATTGAATTTTAAACTATATTAAAATCTTAACATATGTATCTAATACAGTGTAAACTTTCTATAACTAATTCTTTATAACAAAAATCTCTCTATAACTTAGCGCGTCGGAAAGTTACCTGGGGTTGCGGGTTCGATTCCCGCCCCGAGTCTGGGTGTTTATGTATAATATGTATTTATTTACAAAAGAAAAATATATAAGTAGTATATCAGTTGTCTAGTACCCATAACACAAGCGCTGTACCGCTTACTTTGGGACTAGATGGCGCTGTGTGAAATGTGAGTTTATTATTGTTATTATTATAGCAGTGATTCCTAAAGTAGGTTCCGTGGAACTCAAGGGTTCCATGTAAAAGATACTGCGGTTCCTCGAGTGTTACATTGGTCGTTAAATCATTGGAATATTTTGGCTACCGTTACCTATGGCAACATTACTGTTTGCACGGAACTTGATCTAAGCCAATGATATTATAATACAAAAGAGGTAGATAGGTTACCTTAGTACTAATCCAAGTAAAATATTGCCCCAGTTACGTTACAAAGTGAGACAAATATACATTGCACTGCGTCGCTATGCTATGTAAAACATAATTGCATTTCAAACTAACAAATCACATAGCTCTCTAACTCATTGTGATTGGTCAATTTCAATCTTACTACATTTTAAGCGAATCCGTGACTAATTCACTGAATATTAGTAATTAATGCCACAGAACAGACATTTAAAAAAATATGATTGATACCTAATGGAATTAGACAGTAAAAAATGATGTTAACTTTTTTTCAAATTTCGTTTTTCTTGAATCATGTACATGAGAATATATTTATTTAAAAAAGGAGAAATAAAAAAAAATTATTAAAAAAAATTAAACCGCCTTCAAAAAAACACTTAAAAGCATAAAATAACTTTATAAATACGAAACACATACCTATATAATTAAATTTGACAGTTAGTAAAGGATAGTTATTTTATGCTTTTAAGTGTTTTTTTGAAGGCGGTTTAATTTTTTTTAATAAAAATTGTTTATTTCTCCTTTTTGAGTGGTCTTGACCTAAATAGATATCTAGGGCAGGTCTGCAATTAACTTCATTCTAATTCCGGAGCGCAACGATATACAAGAGAATCGTCAATATAAATAAAGGTTATAACCAGGTCGTGTTATCATATCATATCTTCGAAGTCCAAGCTCCAATATCGGTGAAATTTAAATAGGACCACCTCTAAAGTATTACTTACCAAACGAAAAAAGAATTTCCGAAATCGGTTCATAAATGACGGAGTTATGAGGTAACAAACATACAAATAAAAAACCATACAGGCGAATTGAGAACCTCCTTTTTTTGACGTCGTTTAAAAAGTTCGCCAACATTTTTTAATTATAAATTTGAAAATGATGAATTATATATTATTGCTTTTAATAAATGTAAACGATGATTAAAACTGGGTGGCTGCGTCGTCACATGATCGTGCATATTATAAAAAACGTTTGAATTATTAAAAGATTTTAGAATTTTGAATGCGCAATAGGTATTGCATGACATAGTTGGTTCTGTAACATTACTTTTCCTATTCTTTGACCAAGTCCGGGTTGGCTAATTAGCAAAGTTTTGGGGTGCCACCTTTCGAGTGCATGTAACCTATCTACCTCTTTTGTATTATAACATCATTGATCTAAGCATACATATTAACAAACATTGAACCAACTATATATAGATTTTTATTCTATAGTAGGTTCTACACAATAAAAATTCTCGATTTGAAACCTATTAATGGTTTTCTCTTAATTGATCTTTATTTCAAAGAATTCTAACAGGATTTTTACTCTTAATTTAAATTGCAGTAGGTATATTTTATTATAGTTTGCTATGGGGTTCCATAGATTAAAAGGGATATATTATGTTCTATGACCTTAAAAGATTAAGAACCTCTGCTCTGTAGTATAGATCTTGCCCAAATTGATTGGTTTACATTTATGTGAGACATTATTAGCCATACAACAAAGCACTCTTTATAGAATATTGGTCACCTCTATAACGAGACGTCTTTGTTTAGACATGTGTTCTTTTTTTCTTGGTTTGGCATCAATATAAATTTATTGTCAGTTTATATTTTCTAAATAAAACATAAGTGTTTTTATCTTTTGTCATTTGGAAACCAAGTTTTGGGTTAGCAAAAAACATCAGACAAAAATAACGGACTACTTATACAGAATAATAGATTTAAATATTGACATATATATGTAAATATCGTAGTTATAAAAATTAAATTGTAGTTATGTCCATGCATTCATTTTTTTTTAATTGGCATATAACGAGAACTCTTTATAACGAAAGAAAAAACTGAGTACCTTGAGTTTTGTTATAGTTTACACTGTATATAAAAATCTTTGTTTGTTTGTATTTTATGGGCTGCCATATCGCTCATCCGATTGCGGTGGAATTTCGGTATAGATATAGCTTGAATCCAGAGGAAGGATATAGGCTATTTGAAAAATAAAAAACGTGGTCGAAGTCGCGGGCATCACCTAGTATTAAATAAAAACTAATCTTAATATTGTAGTGTATTGATTTAATATCACACAACAGTACACAGAATTTGACACTAACATCTTCAATTACATTTTATAATATTAGATTACATAATACCTCATAATGGATTAATAACTTTAATTACTTAATACGCTGAGATAATGAAACAATGTATTGTAAGAAACAAAATATACATTTACATAAAATGTCTAAAATGTTTGTATATTAGTGTGAATAAACACACAAAGCTTACATTACCAGAAATTGTCTAATACATTATAAGAATGTTAAAATTTTCCAATTTCATGAATACCCACGGAAATAAAATTGTTTCTAGCAGGTAATCAAGATCTAAAAAATTATACTAGGTAGGTATATTATAAATATACATCATATTAATTTATTATTTACCTACTCAATGTGAATCTACCAATCACAATAACTAATATTTATATAAGTCAATAATATCTATTCTCCACTAGATGCCACCGTGTGCGTTAACTCAATATATCCAATGAACTCTGTGATACATTATACAAACAATAATAAAAAACATTTACATGCTTAATTACAATAACCACATTGAATAGGTAAAACTATAAACTATATTATATAAAGTATATTAAAGACGAATATGTGTAGAATTAGTCATTCTTCTTATCTGCAATTTGCTCTTGGCCATCTGTAATAGCCTGAGTACCATTCTTAACTTGCTTCTGTTGTTGTTCCATCTCACCAGAGAAACCAAACTCATTAACACGTTTATGGTCAACTTTGTATATCCACCGCTGGTACAAGAATATGAAGAATACAATGTCTGCAACACAATAAAGTTATTATAAATAAAAAATAAATCATTACCAGACTATTTACACAAGTATGTATGTATTTCGATATGTCACTTACCATCTCTAAAACATCCTATACGATACATGGTTGGCATCTTTATAACAAATGCAAAAATGTCATCTATAAACGTGTTCAGAAATTTGTAGGTCATCATACGCCATGGTAAATGAGCAACTGACTTCAACTTGTAATTAATGAATAACTGAGGTGTCATCATAATGAAGCCAAACGTCAATAAGTATCCATACATCATATTAAGAATAAATGAGTACCATCCCTTATGCTCTTGGTACAATAAAGAATATATACCATACCCAATCAGAAGTGGAAAGCAAGCCCAACTTAAATAACGAAATGCCAGAGTATCATATTCCCTAGTGCTGGAATGTACATAAGATCCTTTATCATTAAATGTCAATGTGGGAATTCCAAATATACATTTGTCTCTATTAATTCTGACATCCATCACTTTATTAATTTTCCATATTTCTATTACTAAACCTATGAAACAAGATATTCTAACCATTACATTAGTTTCATTGTCAAGAACATAAAGGAGAACAATAGTTGATTGAAATACATTGAAGAATACTGATCTCACAGAAAGCCCTTCTAAAGACTGTCTGTTATTCCAAAATTGAATATCATTTTTAAAAGCTAATAATTCAAATATTGAATGCAAAACAGATACAGATATAGTCAGTGCCAATAAGTATGGAGATGTGTCTAAAAGCAACTCTTTGACTGTATCTTGTTCTTCATCTTGTTCCTCAGCTCCTAATGCTGAAAACATACTCAGTTTATCGCGCATTGCTTGAGCTGTATATAATTGCCATTTAAAGAGACTTAGAGGCTGATATGTCAAATCTAACTGAAGTGTAGTTGTAGTTTTATTTATAGGAACATAATCACGCATCATATTCCAGTAATCATTTAAAAACACTGCAGGTTTGTACTCTTTACCATCGGGCAAAAAGTGAATAAACTCATCTAGAGGTGGTGGTACACTACCCTGCATCCAGCTTGTTTGGTCAGTAACTAAATTAATTGTCAAATTAGGATGCCAATGTGAAACTATTTCTTCCTTTAGTGTCTCAGCTTTTTCTATTTCTTCTGCAGATTTTTCTGTCTGTCCAGTTAACAAATTATGTGTTTTTTGATATCTCAATTTCTTATATTTGTTTAACATTTTCTTACCATATGTAATAAAAGGTCCAGCATAATTCTGTTTATCATTAGGGTTAGGCGATTTTCCTGAGGGTACTATAAATACATGAAGAAATATGGAACCATTATTCTTTAATGCTGGAGAAGGAACAATTTCTGTAGAATATGTGTATGTACCATCAGTATTTGAGCCACCATACCAATCACCATAAATTAGTCCAGAATGTAGCCATATCAATTTTGTATCTTCGAAATTTTCAAAAAACTCTTTTTCTGTTAAGTAGCAGTACATGTCTAAAACTGTGCCATTAACAAACATATTAACTGCAGGAACACGAGGTGATACTGAATTATTATTGACGTCTGTTTTAGGTGCAGATGGTTGACGAAACATTGATGTAATAAAATAAATAACCAGTGCTCTAATAATTAACGATTTTGTTATAGCAAAAAACGACTCCAATTTGGTTGGCTGCATTCTACGACGTTGTTCGTCAACCTGTGCATCCAACTGAAAAAAATTCCATTGAAAAAATGACCAACTGAATTTTACATACTTAAGTCAAATGAGTCATTGAGGTTATAAATTTATTGATCCTGTATTATATAAAAAATGATGGCTAAATTATAGCATCGTTTAAAATACATTAAATATCTGAATCAATGTCAAGTGTTAAAAAACAGATTCCTCACATCAACATTTTCTCCTGTAGATAGACCTGAAACATTATCCGATCGAGGAACCAAACTATCGCCTCCAGAATCACTTATAGGGGAATCTTCACTTGCATTAGCCATTATTTTTGTTATTATAAAATGTGGCTTTATTTTTGCTCCTATTCACTTATTTTATCATTGATTTAGCGATTATGAACCAATTGTAAAGAACATGTAAATGTAACACAATGACAACTTCTACAAACCGTGACAATAAAAGGTCACAGAGCAGAGAGCACAGACAATTTTCTCTATGTACTAAGCATGCTAACTCACAGAACATAATATATACTCCATGCTAACTGTTCTTGTTCTTGGGGTGAGGACTTTTTGGCGGAAGCGGTAGGTGAAGTTGTCATTTTATTTGGATTTTCTATTTTTTACATTTTTGGGAATTTTAAAGTACAAAAGTGATAGTATATTGTTTTTTAAAATTCTGTATAAGGGAAAAGAATGGAATAAGTCTAAATGAACATGTGTAGCTGAAGTTCTCGCGCTCTTTCAAGAAGTCCTTTATCACTTCAGTTTATTGGAGGAATTTTACGATAACGATTCTACTTGAAACTTGAATATAATACGTGACATTGGCAAATGCGCTAATCTGTGCGCCATGGCATGAAGAAAGGGAAAAAATAACCATTCTTAGTCCGAGCACTAACTACACTAGGCGTGTACCATAGAGTATATACTTTTATGATGACTGTAACCATAGTGCAACCATAGTGTAAACACATAAAATCAAGACTCAGAGCAAGTTTCGAAGTTTGTTTTCTAAATTGACCTCCTGACTGACCCACACTGTTCTGCCACCACACCAATGGAAAATCGTAGAACATTTGCTGATCGATAATGGTTTTTATAAATATGATGATGTTGAGGTTTTTATTATTTAATCTAATAGATCAGATATATTTTAATAACTGACTTGAACTTTATTTTTGTGTCAAGATAAATAAAAAAAAAAATTAAATATTATCTTTTTGTCTTCTTCTTTTAGTTGAATGGTACCTTCGCGATTGCGAATATTGCCAACGTCCTTTTTGTCGATTACCGTATTTAGGCTTACTTTTCTGTCATTTTCAGTGTTGACACATACAATTTTGGTATGAAACCTGTTGTAATATTTTTCTGAAAAGGTTGTCTATTAGAGATTTGGAAACAGATATAAATAAGTAATTTCATGATTTTATCTTAATAATAAACGTTGGATAACATGATGCAGTGAATTTTAGTTTATTTAGATTCTGCTTGATTTTTAGTATAGTTAGCTACGTTTTTTTTTTTTTTTTTTTTTTTTTTTTTTTTTATTCTGCTTCCCCTGGCGTGTGTCAGGTCAGGGTCCTTGTTTGTCAGTTTACTTATTCATTCCTTTCTATCATACTGTCTCTCTAGGGTCATACTTTCTATTATACGTTCCTATCCGTTGGTTAGCTAGTATCTCTTTTATTTATTTCCAAATTTTACATTTCTCATACATTATTTACTATATATATATACATCTTTACCTTAAATATCATTCTTAATATTTTACACCTATACTTATACTAATATCACATTTTTATTACTTCCTTGTATGATTTTAACTTAATTTTACATAGTCTTTTATTTATTTCTTATTATTACATTTTTTGTTATTTCCTTTGCATATTTAATGAACTTATCTCTAATTTTATTGTTTCCCATAATATCACATATAGCATTTACTTTTAATTCTAGCTCTAATTCTTTTTCTAGTTTTTTCCTCTCGTATTCGTATATGTTACACTCCAATAGAACATGGATCACGCTCTCGCCCGCCCCGGTGCCACAGGGGCACATTGGGCTCTCCTTGCATCGAAAACGATGCAAGTATTCCAAGAACCCTCCGTGTCCCGTCAGCACCTGGACAAGAGCGTGATCCATGTCTATCCTCTTCACCGTCTTATATGCCCTTTTGGCATCGGGAAAGAAGAGCTTTGTTGTCGAGGCCGTGCTACCACCCCTATAGCGCCGGTCCCATTCATCAACCGACTCCTTCCTAATCTGTCGCTTGATGAATGAGACCGGGCAGGCATCATAGTCCGGCCTCGTCTTTTTATACAAGGCTGCATTTTTAGCCAGCTCGTCTGCTCGTTCGTTTCCCTCCATCCCCACATGAGCCTTTACCCAAAACAATCCAACTTTTCTATTGTTCTCGCTCATATTTACTATGGACGATCGGGTTTCCATCACTAGGGGATGGAGGGAAACCGTTCCCACTATTGCCTCTAGCGCTGACCTTGAGTCACTATATATATTACCTTCGGACGTTGTGCATTGGAGAATGTATTCGACCGCCTTGGCCAATGCCAGGAGCTCTGCCTGGAAGACGGTACAATAGTTTTCTAATTTTAATTTTATATTTTTGATTTCGGCCCCGCTCTTCCAGATTGACAGTGCCGCTCCGGTTTTACCTTCTATTTTGCTCCCATCCGTGAAGATATTCACTTCAGGAGCAAAAGTTTTCTCCAATTGACTACCGTCTTCCAGACATTCAAAGCTCAGCGCCTTCCACCTTGCCGGATGCGGAAGATCCATAAAGGAGGCCGGCCTCTCCACATCTCTGTCACCCACTACCCGCCTGGAATACCCCTTCTTTATTTCGTATAAGAGAGCATTTTCTCTTATTCTTATATCCAAAGGCAGTATTCCGGCGAGCAGCAAGGCAGAGTGCAGAGAGACCGTCCGATATGCCTTCAACATTTTTTGCACTATTCCCCTCTGCACAACGTCCAACTGTTTCCTGACTCCTATCTTAGTTGTCGCCGGCGCCCATACACTCGCACCATACAAAATAATTGGCTCGACTACCGCCATATATAGCTACGTTTACTACGTTAGCTACGTTAGCTACGTTTACCTATGCACTGTAAATTTTACTATTTCATAATTTAGATATTTATTTATAATTTATGTAAAAATAGCTGCGAATTCATGCGGTTTTGGAAGTTATGAGAATTTGATTGTGGTTTTCGCACTGAAATATCTTGTGGTTTATGAACATACATATAATATTTTTTATTACTCATACGGGATAAACAGTATCTAAACGCACATTTTGCGGTTAATAAGTAGCTAGGTTCTCATTTTACAATTTGAGCAAATTGAGTAAACGCAAATTTTGCTTGGCACACGCAAATTCACGATTGAACAAATAACGTAAAATGAATATCTAAAAAAAACAATCGATTTTAGTACCCATTGACATGTATGAAAGATAAAGGAAATCTTGATTTCGAAGTTTTATAATAGGTAATAAATAATAATAAAGTTATTACTTTCTATAATTTGTCTGTACCGAAATTATCTCCGCATTAGTAATAAAAAATAGTATCTGCAACTCGTGCGGTAAGTTGTCGATTGTCCACTCGAACCACAAATTAGTAACTTACCGCACTTGTTGCACAATATACTATTTTTTCATATGAATAGTATGTATTTTGAATCTTGTGGTGTCAGATAAAACATTTTATGATACCTAGTAGGGAATTTTAATATTTTTGATACCAGTTTGCACTCATTGTATTTTTTGCAACATATTATCCTATTGATAATATGTTGTATACGTTTCTACGCCTGAATCAAAGGACATAGCATTTATTCATTTCATCGTAACGTATTTTATTTGAATACCACATAGTCGTAATAGTTATTTCTGAAAATGGCTTCAACCTTCAGTTGTTCAAGACGTGAACTGATTGTCGCTTATATTGAAGGCGGAAAAAATGTTTCGGGCATAATTACATTATTGCGTGAAAATTATTTTGTTTCAGAAAGTAACATACCGTTAGCAATTAGTGATATTAAAAAACATATTTACAAGATCTGTTGGATCACACAGTTAGTAAAATTCTATCAATTGATTTTGTTTATAAGATTGGATTAAGAAACTTGGTTTTGTAGATATAGCAGGTGGGGATGTGATGGCTCCTCAGGTCAAAGCGAGTACAAACAAATACTTCCTGAGGAGTCTGACGTTTTATGTGATGCTAATTTGTTCATTACTTCGTCTGTACCGATTAGATTGATCGATGAAGAAACTGGAAATGTAGTGTGGCAGAATCCTGTTCCTTCTTCTGTGCGTTTTTGTCGCTCCATTTCAATTGAGTTTTCAAAAGAAATTTCTGAAAAAACTAAAGCTGTTGTGGATGATATCCAAAGCCAGATCAATACTTTGAGGGCATCAATGGGAGAAGGAGTGCAAGTCAAACATGATCTGTTCCACACTATTATAGATGGAAAGGTGGCCCAAGTATTAACAAATACACCTTCAAATTCCACGTGTAATATTTGTGGTGCCACGCCACGGCAAATGAACGATTAAGGTAAGGTTACTGCAAGACCCGAAAATGAAAATGCATTTCACTATGGTTTATCAACGCTACATGCCTGGATACGTTGCATGGAGATGATTTTCCATATTTTTTGTAACCTTTCTTTCCAAAAATGGTCAGCTACGACTGAAAAAAAATAAGGCGATTGAAAGAAAATAAGAAAAAGTTGGTTCAAAGACGCTTTCGTGAAGAGTTCGAGTTTCGTGAAGGCATCACAACGATGGCAATACTGCCAGAAGATTTTTTTATAATGCTGCTTGCTCATGCTGAAATTACTAGTGAGACGAAAGGTTGATAAAGCGACTTTATATAATTCTTCAGGAACTAACATCGGATATTACGATAAATTTTCAAAAATTTGGAGAATACGCTTCAGAAACGGCAAGATTATATGCCAGTGATTATGGCTGGTATTACATGCCATCATCGGTACTTAAAATATTCATTCATGGTGAGCGAATCATTGAACACTTCGCAATTTTACCTTTAGGACAGTTATCAGATGCTCAGGAATCACATAATAAAGACTACAAAAGATTTAGATTACACCGCACGAAAATGGTTCAGATTGCTACAAACGAGGATGTATTTTATACACTCCTATACAAATCGGACCCATATGTAGTCTCTAACTACTCGTTACTGCTAAGCATTAAAATAAAACCACCTTAACAGAAACATATTTTATATTTATCGAGACAGATATTATAAGTAGATTGGGCGCGCGACCAATGTTATTGTTCTTGTGAGTGCCGGCGCGCTGTGTATCCACCCGGCAGGACACGCCCCCGATGGTAACGTCGCTGCAGTTATTCGCTGCCAGGACTTCCCGAGTGTCGGGCCGCATGTGGTGTTTGTTTATGTTCACCACACATATACTACTCTGTCAAGAAAGTATCGGGAAAAGATCAATAACACACGAAATGTTAGTTATTCATCCAATTTTATTTTATCACCTTCAAAGTATGCTCCTTAAGAAGCGATACACTTACGCCAACGAATAATCCAATCATCAAAACACTTTTTAAACGCTTTTTCCGGAATCAAGTTAGTGCTCGCCGCGAATTCTTCTTTATGTCTTCTACCGAATGAAAACGGGTGCCACGAAGTGGTAATTTGAGTTTAGGAAAAAGAAAGAAGTCGGCTGGAGCCATATCTGGTGAATAAGGTGGTTGCTCGATGGTATTTGTTGAGTTTTTGGTCAAAAATTCGTTCACAATGATGGCCTTGTGCGAAGGCGCATTATCGTGGTGCAAAATCCGAGAATTTTCTTTCCACAAATCTGGCCTTTTTCGTCAAATTTGCTCTCTTAAACGCCGCATAACACCCAAATAATATTCTTTATTTACCGTTTGACCTTCCGGCAAGAATTCCGAGTGCACAATACCGCGATAGTTAAAGAAAACAGTCAACATGACTTTGACTTTTGATCGACTTTGGCGTGGTTTTTCAGTTTCGGTTCAGTTGGAAGGCGCCACTCCGAAGCTTGTTGACTAGTTTGCATCTCAAACTCGTAAACCCACATCTCGTCACCAGTAACAATGCGTTTCATGAATGTTGGGTCGGAATTGACTCGTTCTAGCATGTCCTCAACGAATCTTATGCGATTGTGTTTTTGAAGAAAATTCTGGTCACTTTTGCGATGTTAACTTCAGTTGCAGACGTTGGTGGCCTACCAGAGCGAGGCAAATCTTCCATCACATCTCGATCGCTTTTGAACGCTTTGTACCACTCATAAGCACGTATTTTTGATAAAGTCGATTCACCGTAAGCCTTCTGCACATCTGTAACATTTTCAGTGATTCCGAACATGAAATCCCATTGGCAATGCAAAATTTAAGACAACTTTTTGTTCGTTGTTTTTGTCCATTATGAAATTCGCAATATACTCTAGAATGATGTAACTAAAAACAGCACTGTATTTAATCTAAATAACAGATGCAACTCAAACTTCGCGCCAAAATGTAAAACAGTTGTGCCAATCTAACAACAACAAAAAAAAACAAAAAATTGAATTTGGAACCATAAACAAATCATCCATTCCCGATACTTTCTTGACTGAATGTTTAACGAGTATTAGAAAACCATATTTAAGAAATGCTAAAGAACTTGACCAAGAAATCCTACATCTAAAAGTGCATCACCTCATTTCAGCCGCCTTTTTCACAACGCTTCGAAAACTTTCCGTGGCGGAAAGGGCCGATCGTCGGAAAGCATAAATTCAATCCGACGGATTGGAAAATGCTATTCACAAACTCAATCGGAATCTCATCGGAAAGGACTTTACGAATCCAATATCCACTTTTGAGGTCAACTGTGGAGAACCATTTCATGCCACTCAGCAAGTCTAACGTGTCGTATATGCGTGGTAAGGGATAGCTGTCCTTTTTCGTAACACTGTTCAGCATTCTGTAGTCAACACAGAATCTTGTACTGCCATCCTTTTTCTTAACCAGAACAACAGGAGATGACCAAGGGCTAGTCGATGGTTCGATGATGCGATTCTTCTCCATTCCTCTTAACATCACTGATACCTCTTTCTCCCTTGCTAGTGGAATACGTCTCTATCTTATTGGCTGTGTATCTCCCGTATCTATGCGATGCTTTACGAGCCCAGTACGTCCCAAGTCGTCATCGCCTTTCGAAAAAATGTCTTGAAAATTTAACAATGACTGTTCAACCTTGCGACATTTCAGATCGCTTAAATGTTCCCGACAGTTTTCAATTAACGTGGACATATGTGTTGCAACATACCGTGGTTTGTTTCATGCAAATCTATTCTTCTCAGGGATGTAACAGGGTCGCAACTGCCCACTGCGCAATTCCTTTCTAAAACTACCTCCTTGTTACTGACGTTGATAACACGTACCTTGGCTTTTCCCGAAGTCATCACTAGGGTTCGCGCAGTTATCCAGTCGGGGTGATTCCCAATGTCTTCTATTATAACACTGCGTTTACTGCGTACTGTCGGCGAGAATCGTATTTCTACTAAGATTTCTGACCTCGGCGGCAAAACAGTTCTTTTCCAACTGTAGACTGATCCTTGTTTTGCGCCTTCCAGAAAAACTTCTTTATCTGGAAATCTTAATACCCCTTTTGCTACATTGAGAACACAACGTTGTTTTGCCAAGAAGTCCAACCCAATGATGCAATCGTCTGTAATGTTAGCTATAAGAACTGGATGTGTCACCGTCTTATCACCTATTTTCAATGTCACATTTGTTTCACCAAGGACACGCACTGGCTGGCCCGTTGCAGTCTGTAACTGGCAACGTGAAGATCGTTTCTCTCATTTCACGGTTCGTGGAAGCAGTTCAGGTTTAACAATAGTACGTGATGCACCGGTATCCAATGTGAAGCAGCATGGATTTCCGTTCAGCTTTCCTTCAACGATCAGGCTGTTCCCATCACGCATCTGAGAGACTATCACAATAGGGGCTTGCCTTTGACCAGCCAGCGCTTGCCCCGCAGCTCTGGCTGTTTTTAGTTTAACTGACCCCTTGGCGCAGTGGCATATGCATCTGATTTCCAAGCTAGGGTCCCGAGTTCGATCCCCGGTCAGGTCAATTTAGGAAACGAACTTTTCTAAATTGGCTTGGAGTCTGGGTGTTACTGTGATCTCCCTCAGAGTTCGTCGTGTGGTACCCATAGTACAAGCTTACTGCTTAGTTTGGGGTCACACAATCTGTGTATTTGTCTGGTGTATTATTATTAACTCCTCCGAGTTAACTTGTGTCCCAGACGTTTTCCTAGCCATTTTACTGGGACAATTGACACGAAGATGTCCTCTCTCACCGCATTCATAACAGGTTAGTCCTCTTTGAGATCTTACCTGCGTGAGAGATCGTGACTTCTCGCACACGATGAGTTCGGCTGTCTTGACGCACTCCTCCACCTCAAGTGCGTGTATCAGGGCTGCCTTGAGAGTCTGATGATGTCCCAAAAGGACCGCAGTTCTAATTTCCGTGTTGCGGATCCCGTCGACAAATGCTTGCACGACAGTTGTATCAATAAGCGGTGTAGATGCGTAGGCTCGTCGTACCATACACTCAACTGCCATGGCCCACTGCTGCAAACTTTCGCTGCTCTTCTGTGTACGGTCTCGCAGTTGGGCCCTATAAACGTGCTCGAGGTGCTTTTCACCGTATCGGGACTCCAACGCTTCGATCATATCGGCTAGCGTCCTTCCTTTGCTGCAAACGTTTTCTAACACCTGAACTGCATCACCTCGCAGAGCAAGTGTAAGGGCTGTTAGTGCTTGTGTATCGCCCCACCCGTTGCCCTCTGCCACCGTCTCAAACTGGAGCCGAAAAGCTGTCCATGAGGTCGTCCCATCAAAGTGAGGTACTTCGAACTTAAGTAAGATACTGGGAACAGACACGGCGCCCCTTACTCCGACTTTCTGCACCTTCTCATACAGTCTTTGTATATCTTTGACATGTTCTGACAAAATGTTGTCATGTGCTCTTATACAGACATCATGCTTTTCTACTTCGCTCCTAATATCCTTAATCTCTGCTCCCAGTTGGCCCATAGTGTCGCCCAACGCCATCATTCTGCTATCCATGGATCTCAATATCTCCTCCTTGCTTGCTTCTGTACTAGCCTTAATTTCAGCTAGGCTAGCTAGCAACACTGTCATATCGAAGTTAGCTGCTCCAGAGATGCTGACGTTATCGGGCATTCCAGTGCAAACGGGCAGTCGTGCCGTCGCGGACGTTCCTGCGGTAGCGGGTGTTCCGTCGGTAGGTATGTCAAGTAGTGATTCCTCTTGACGCACCAAATCCATTGTTACCTGACGTCTCGTACAGACTCCTTGTTCGTCCCTTAGTGTGACCGGTATCCCACTTCTGACACCAATTGTTACGAGCTGAGGGTAATAAGATGCCGGTTAAGGGTGCAAAGAGTTTATTTTCCTTCGTACAAGCAGATGTCAAGAATACGCGAACTTAATTACGGCGGTCCCTAGTCTTTGTAGTCGCCCTCGAAGTAGGTACTCGCGTAGTATTCACCGAAGGTACACGCTTCACTCAATAAAAACGTTCCTGAATCGCAGTTCTTCTATCCAAGGTCGTCGCAGTAGTCGTGGTAGTGGTCTTCGTAATTCGCCTTGATGTCGCCTCGATATGTCGCTTCGACAATAGTTGAGAAACTGACTCGGCGGCGGACACGGAGCTCTATTTATAGTCGGATAAAATGAGGATGGAACTTTCTAGTTAATTACGTTCGCTAATAGTAATTCGACATTGTTCTTGACGCCGCCTGTTTACATGAGTCATAGGTACATGACACGTCATCGCTCGGGAATATATAAGGTGCAACTTTATTCTTCTTTCTTAATTTGATTTATACCATTCAATAGTAGACCTTAAACATAGCAATGCCTTTTTAGGTCATAATTCTGCAGTCTAGGTCTCGAGACATAAGCACTAAAAGTTACATTTTTAGTTCCACTAAAAATCGACCTTATTCCTTACACATAAGGTCCAACCGTAACAATATTATTTTGAACTAGTTAATATTTTAAGATATTCATGTAATAAAAAAATAGGCAAATTGTATAAGTACTTTTAGGGTTTACACTACTTAGGGTCTGTATTATACTTATTATTTTACTAAATAAAATACTTAAGATTTAAGAGGTTTAGTAATCATGAATAAAACTGCGAAAAAATATTCGAAATACAATGAAACATGTAAGGTTATTCGCTTTTAAAATTGTGAGAACAGAATAAGTTCCGTCTCTGTTAATCAATGGCATTGCGAGTAACACCACAGCAATGTGACGTCATCTTCCAGACACTTCAAATTTTCTGTCTTCAAAACTATTTCTCTTTCTTCTCTACTTCTCTTCTCTACTTTATTATTCTGCTACTCGATTGGAGCCTAAGGTTGGAGCGAGCGTCGCGATTGCGGTAACATGGAATAACATACATTAAAGGCCTTACTCATGGTGCAATCTGACTAGCAATTTGTTGCTGCAATCTGTCGCAAGCCAACAAATTGCACCGTAATAGGCAGGTTGCAGGTCGCATGCAACTTATCGATAATCGCACCGCCCGCGCCCACAACAAATTGCTGCAACAAGTTGCAACGTGTATAGTGCGGTTGCATGCAATTTGGTCTTGGTCGCGGCCGTACCATTCACGGAATAGTACCTATACGGACTACTTATCTATTTCACCGTTGGTGCCAGAAAAATTAACAGCAAAGAATAATCTGTATGGACAAAAATTTTAGAAGTGCACAAAGATTCGCCACATTTAGCACAGATTTAAAGATTTCTTTCTCTTAGGTGATCGGTGGAACTAGGAGTCTCATCATAATTGCGGCGCGTTCCAGGGTCTATGATTAGAGTTGTGACTTTACCAACCCAATCTATCTGCCGCTCGATCTGCGTGTTGCGCGTATACTGCGCACTCGCATATGAGACCCGGACGCTACGCCTGTTTCGGACCTCCAGAGCTGCACTGCTTACCACAGGCCGATCATCTGCCACCTCAGGGAAGTGGAGGAACCTCGGACGTGGAATCAGGCGGACTAATCTTACATACAGACCTCACGACCCTTTCGTTATATTTTTTTAATATTTTTTTCTTATATATAAATTCGTGTTAACTGAGGTAGTTCGTGTTTAAATCTCAACCCCATGTTACAATGTATATTACATTTTAATAAGATTTTAATTCAAAAAGTAAATAAGAAAAACAAGAAACTCTTTTGTTTTTCGTGTTCCGTTCCAAAATTGTTAAAGAGAATGAGATAAATAACAGCTGTAAAGAAGTTATTAAGCAGCCTTGCCAGACGTCCCGATTTTTTGCGCCAAATTAAATGTCCCGCGCGGGACATGCTCCCGCTTTTCGGAGATTTGGGGATGCCGCTTGTCAGCGCTTTTCAGGTGCGATCACGTGTGCCAGGCACCCAATCACCGTTTACTTTGGAATGTAATACGACACGTTCTAAACGCCCGGCTACAGTTGAATAAAGATCGTGTGGGTTTAAAATGGAATTCAATTTAAAAGTACTGTTGCGTTTGCGACCTTTTATGTTTTGGAGTATTTGAATCACTCGCGGTACCATGTTTTTCGGGTATAATTGTTTTGAATTACCATTTCATAGTATTTCCGAATTCGTTGTCATATTTTTAAATTAATGCGAGTTCCATAGTATTTCCGAATTCGTTGCTTTTTTTAATCAAAGCTTTCAAAATCCCGCTTTTCCCGAAAAAAAAGTCAAAACGCAGACGTGAATTTGAAAAGCTAAATCTTGACTTAGAGGGTGTTTTAGAGGAATATACTTTTATAGTGAAGACACTTAATAATCTGTTACCCTATGTCCTCCCATTTTATATGCAAAAGTAAAACTGGGAAAAATCTATGAACATCGAAAATATGGTATATTACATTAGGGATAGGAAGATTATCAGAATTGTTAGATATTTTTAACATAATCAAAAAGCTGTACCGCCAGTACCACTGTACTTTTACGGTTGGCGGTTGGTACCACTTAACTTTACGAAACACATGTGCCTGCGACTCTCACCTGGCTGGTTTTTTAGTAAGACATTACAAATACGTAAACTTAATTTACAAGGCAAAGGAAAAATATTAATTTTAGTATTTATTGGTTTATTTCAAACACAAAATTGAAAGACTGACAGTTAAACGGAGCCAAAATCTTTTTGGAAACCAGTGATTCCCAAACCATTACGAAATTAGTTGACAACATTAAACAAAACATAGTAATATTACTAACAGCAATTCACTTAAGTTTTCCTAGAATCTATATGTAATACTCAGATTCTGCAATGCATATATCAATTAACTTCCGACAATTTAATTTTCATCACAGAAGTTTAATTACATTCGAAGATTACTTAAAAACATAGAAATATTCTATCTTTTCTCTAGCAATGTAAAATAATGCATGATTGTTGCCTATTTCATAAAGGCTCAAAGCTATATCCTGTGCATGTAAAATTACACCTGTTTAAAAAGATTTGTGGTAGAAAACCTTTTCTCTTGCATACATCACCTTACAATGTCCCTTACGGTCTCTGTACATACTGGCATAATAAGGTATTATTTTATAGGCACAAGGAACATACCTACATTAACGGTAAAAATCCACTTAATATATAAAACTACCTTTATTGACACCACTGTTTAGTTATTTATAAAGTATGATTATATCTCAATAAGGTGCAGATCTTACACTTATGTCTTGTGCTTATTGAGTAATGAATATGCGCCTACATTATAGGCATTTATTCACACAATATTTTAGTTATGCACTTAATTAGAAACAGATATTTGTATCTTTCATACATTTGAATGAATTAGCATATGAAAAATAAATAATACAAGTATAGAAATGAATCTTGTGCGCTGAACGCATTGACGGTAGTTATAACAGCCTACATTTTTGTGGTTTTGCTTAATAATCACGTAAGAGCCACGCCACATCAGTTATCGCAACGCGGTCGATTGTATCCATTCGCATTAAACAACATTTAAAATGGCGTTCACTATTATGCTTTCTAATGTGTAAAGTGGGTATTATTGATTCGTATGAGTGAGAAGGCAGAGAGTACACGCCAGAAATAAAATGGTTTCTTACGGTGCAGATTATAAACATATAACACATGTCACGTTGATTTGTTTGA
The DNA here is from genome assembly GCA_907165235.1 of Zeuzera pyrina. Lineage (NCBI taxonomy): Eukaryota > Metazoa > Arthropoda > Insecta > Lepidoptera > Cossidae > Zeuzera > Zeuzera pyrina. Next base: position 15,080,796 of record OU015625.1, on the reverse strand, counting down.
GCTGTTGATCAATAACAAATTCATGTTTTTTTATAACCAACTGCACATTCTAATAACTTCCTACGCAATTTAAATAATCTATTAGCTTGTATATGGGTATGTACTATGAAAATATAAATAACAACCTAGCAACGTCTCTTGGCAACAGAAAGATGTTACTGAGTCGCAGAATCTGGAACACGCACAAGGAGGGATTCTCTTCTATATAAGTTATTTATTGTTCTTATGGTTATTACATTTAACAAAAATTTATTAGTTATGTGAAATGAAATGGAATTGTAAATTAAAGGATGTAGTTTTTTCAAATGGCTCTCGCTGTCTCACTTTTGGCCTACCCCATCTCTCTCCAAACTGCTTTAACATGTGACTTTCATAGGAATACTTTGAAATTCCATTTGTGTAATAGGTACAAAATGTTTGGTCATTATTAAGTACCTACAACAACAATCTTTCATGATTATTAAAATTAATAATATTCTTATAAGTATAACTAATGAATTATGTGTCTAATATATAAATTATGTTCAACGAAAATAACTCTTAACACTTAAAACCATGTAATTTAAGTGAATTTTTACCATTCTAACCAAGGCTATCAACATTACTAAACACCAACTAATCTTGCATCTCTTCAGGCAACTCGTGCGGATTAAGTATGCCAGGCACTGACAACTGCACTCGTCGCTTCTCCTCTTGTGCTTGTCTTAATGCAAATAAGCGCTCTTCCAAATACAAATCACTGTCATCCTCACCGGTATATTCCTGTAATTTTAACGAAAATATTATTAGAACAATTTATTCAAAATAGTTGTCCTTAACTGTGTCCACATGGGCTCTGGGTTTGTTCACATATAAGATAATAAATAACTTGCACATAACCTTTAATTGTAATGGTAATCCATTAGAATTTAATTTGTCAGAGAATGCAGTTAGTTTAAGGGGGTTATTCATTGGTTTTAGAATAGTGCAACGAATAAAGTTAAAGGAGTTCTTAACGTAAATTCGCAGGTTTAGATGTAAGTACCAAATTAAGAATATTAAGATCAGCACAAAGACTTTTTTTTGCAATAGCCGATAAAATCTCTAATTCTGCCAACGCCTTGTCTTACAGAGCATACAATCATTCTAGGAATGATCAATTACAAACAAAAAATGAGCTATCACAAGACGCCTGGCAGATCTGAAACATCGAAACTATTTTGTATAGAAAACATGCATGAAATGGTTTATAGAAAATAGATGTGCATAATCAAAAAATATGGTACAATCAAAAACAAAATATTCAGATTTTTTTAATGAAAAAAATTATTCTTTATTTAAAAAACACAGGCAACTTGTCCCGAAGTGAATAACAACACTGCATACGCTATAGGCATACGAGCTCGGTACCAGCGTGTGGCGACGCGTCGCCACGTCGCCACGCAAACAGCCGGCCTGACCCATCGCATCAGATGTATCACATGAAAAATATTCATGTATATACATGTGGTAAAAATTTACCGGCTCAATAAATAATTTTTTTTGTGATAACTGACATTCTTGCATATTTCCAATACCTTACATAAAAGAGATAACGAATTCTTATTATAAGATCAACCACGGTCCTCTACGCCAGCGGAACGTCAGAATCGGTTATTATAAGAATGATGGCCAACTTCACAACATACTATACTTCATTTTAAGTTTACAATGGCATCCAGTACCAAATTCGTATTATAGTTATTACACAAATTTAAAAATATAAAATAACCCCTTTTTTCATATTGAATTGCGACAATTACCTAACTACTACATCCAGTAAGACAGAAATCCTACTAATATTATGAACGCGAAAGTTTGGGAAGATGGATGGATGTTAATTACTCTTTCACGCAAAAACTACGGAACAGATTATGACGAAAGTTTAAAGTAGCTTTTAGCTTATACATCAGAATAACACAGGCTATAATTTATAAAGATGTGTGTTTTTTAAGTTCACGCGAACGAAGTCACGGGCAAAAGCTTGTTGCAAATAAAGCTTCAACTTTCAACATAAAATAAATACTTCAATACAATATACAAGGTTATATGTATATTTGTACGTAAAATAAATATTTCGTGTCAATCGGAGATTTAGATAATAATAATATAAACATGAAATTCTAAGCTGAATTAAAATGAAGATCAAATAGCCAGAGTTAACTAACGACAATATCAAAAGCACTCGCATACGTCGGCGAGTGTGCGACGATTATAGGCTAAATGACTGCTATTAAATGTGGTATATTTTATACATTGTATTAAAATAATTATACGTTTTGATTACAATTGAGAAAAAAGTGATATTCATTGACTGAAACCGAGTTATTGGGTTTTAAACTTCAGTAGTGGAAACAGTGTGGGGATGAGCTAGAAGGAGATAGCGCTACATAGCTGTGGCGTCACAAAATCGCAATTACGTTGTACAGAGTGACAAAGACAACACATATACCCACTCTGTTCCTACTATTAAATATTAAAAGCGAATAACTCTTATGTTTTTTATTGCATTCCGAATTTTTTTTTCAGTTTTGTTAGTTATAACTGAACCTATCTTATAACTAGGTCGTGAAGAAATAGTCATCTATCCTATTATGCGAGGAGGAAGCGAAAGAAGTATGTAAGGACTGCGATGCTTGCTTGGCACTCCATCCTCTCTGACTACTCCATCAGGGATACAGCGTGAGGATATTAACACCTTTACAAATTATAGCATCATTTATAAAGATGTATATATGTAATTGCAAAAGTATGTATGTTTGTTGTGCCGTTTGCGTTCCGCAAAAATATTTATATACATATTAGCAATATAATTAAGAAAAATAATAAAAAATCGATGACTGCGAGTTCTACTCGTGCAAAAATGAGCCGTATGAGCGTATGACATTTGTAACATAACATAACATAACTTCACGCTGTATCCCCAACGGGGTAGTCAGAGAGGACGGAGCGCCAGGAGTCGCGGTCCTTACACACCTCTTTCGCTTCCTCAAATCTCATCATTATCCTCACACATTTTTGCCTAGGTATGCGAGTGCTTTTGACATTTCCGTCTGCTAACACTGGCTATTTGATCTTCATAAGTCAGCCTTGGTCTTCCTTGGCTTCTTTTACCACTCACTTTCGCTCTGTATATTTTCTTCGTCAGTCTTTCATCACTCATTCTTTCCATGTGCCCGAACCATCTAAGCATTCCTTTCTTCATTTTTACAATAACACTGTTGTGCAACCCTGTCATACTGCGTATCTCATCATTGCTTATCCTGTCAGCAAGCGTGACACCGCACATATTTTTGAGAGACCGCATCTCCACAGCATTTAACATACTTTCACTCGATTTTGGGCATATCCAGGCCTCACTACCGTACAACAAAGTTGGCACCAACACCGCATTGTGGATGGCCATTTTAGCAGTGTTAGATATATTCACACTACCCACTAATGCGGACAGAGCACCATTCACTTTATTGCCAGCTGCTACCCGTCTCTCCACATCCAACTCACATCTTCCATCCCTCGAAAACGCACTCCCCAGGTACACAATTTCATTCACCTGTTCTAGACATTTTCCATTTACACAAATCACACATTTCGTTTGTACCGCTTCTCTTTCAAACACCAGAACCTTAGTTTTATTCACATTCATTTTCAATCCTTTTACTTCACAATCTTCTTTCATGCACGTGACTAGTGTCTGCAACTCTGCTTCTGATGGTGCTATTAGTACAGCATCGTCAGCGTACAATAGGCAGTTTACCACTGTGTCACCACATCCCACTCATATTACCTTTCAATCTCTGGAGGCAACTGTCCAAATACAGCACGAATAGCCAGGCAGACATCACGCAGCCCTGTCTGACACCAGAACAGACTTCAAACCAGGGCGACATGTCCCCGTCTATCCTTACACAGGCTCTGTGGTCTCGATATAATGACCTCACAGCCTGCAGTAAGGAGCCCTCCACGCCATATTTAGGCAGAAGACTCCACAATTTCCTCCGCACTACTCTATCGAATGCTTTTTCTAGATCCACGAAAGCGCAGAAAACTTTCCGACCTAAAGCCAGAAACCTCCCCACGATAACGCGAAGCGAGAAAATCTGATCCATACAACCCCTACCGTTCCTGAATCCACCTTGCGCCTCCCACAAATATCTTTCTGAAACGCCTTTCATACGTTCAGTCAATACTTTAGTATAGACTTTACTCGCTAAGCTGACCAAGCTGATGGCCCTATAGCACGCACAGTCTAGGTAGGAACCTTTCCCTTTGGTAGGAGGTACTATGACTGCCGTGCGCCAGTCCTCTGGAACCTCCCCCTTCTGCCAACAAAGGTCGCAGAGTGCACAGAAGGCATCCCAGACCCTAGGACCACCATACTTGATCATCTCAGCAGTCACCTCATCAATTCCCGCAGCCTTTCCACATTTCAAACTTTTTATCACTTTCTCAATCTCTTTCATACTAATGGCGTCCTCCAGTCTCTGGTCCGAGTGTGGCAATTCATTAAAATCGCTCTCAGTATCAGAGACGGAGACGCCACTCTCATACAGTTCTCCATAGTAGTCACTCCAGCATTTGTAGCAGTGTGCAGTTATAGTATTTGTAAGCAGGTTGTTTTCTTTCGAACGCACTTTATTCATTCTGCAAGGTGCCGGACCACTTCGATACTTACGTACTTCTTTCCAAAATAATTTGGAATTTTCCTCGAAGTTGTCCGACATCTTGTTTTCATCTAACACCCTACACCTTTCACGCTTCTCTTTCACTAGTGCCTTCGTTTCTGCTTTCTGCAGCTTATACCTGTCTTTCATCAAATTTTTCATACCACAGTCATTAGTAGCAAGGTAGTCTCGCCATGCTTTCTTTTTCTTATACACAGCCACTTTCACCTCATCATCCCACCACACATCACGCTTTTTGCCGTTCCCAATCTTATTCATTCCACACACTTCTTTCGCAGCCTCAATCATACTATCTCTAAGGTTCTGCCAACATTCTTCAACATCATTGCTCATCACTTTCAATCTATCATCAAGCTTACTGGATAATACCCTTTCATATTCATTCCTAGTGGTCGCATCCTGCAGTTTCCAGATTTTAATGCGGCTAACCGCTGCAGGTTTGGACACTATGCGATGTCGCCATGCTGCGAACAAACCCCTTATTCTGGTTATCACCAGAAAGTGGTCCGTCCCGAGATCGGCTCCTCTATACGCTCTTATGTCCATTACCTGCTTCTTAAGTCTGCTATCCACCAGGAATAAATCAATCATACTTCTCGCACCCTTTTTTTCCCACGTGTACTGATGGATCCTTTTGTGCCCAAACATGGTATTAGCCACAAAAAGATCCTTTTCCATACACAGTCCTAACACAATCTTACCAGCATCATTCACTCTCTTATCTCCATATTTGCCTAGGACAGACTCAAATCCTGTTCGAGCTGTCCCGACCCATCCATTCATGTCTCCACACACAACAATTCTTTCGTTCTCTTCAACCGTCGCTAGAACTTCTCTAACATTCTCCCAGAACTGCTCCAGTTCAACCAAACCGACAGAGGACACTGGGGCATATACGGCCAAAACAAAAATTCTTGTCAACCCAATCTCGAGGCGTACCCAGAGCAGTCTGGGATTTACACATTCATACTCAGTTATACAATTAACCGTACGAGAGGACAGTAAAACGCCTACCCCTTGGCATCCCTTATCTCCTTGTGGTACCCCTGACCACAAAGCGATGCCTCCTCCGGGCAAGTTCACTGCCGCCTCGCTTGGTTTCACTCAAACATAGCACATCCAATCTTTTCTCTTCCATAATATCAATCACTTCATTTATCTTCTCGTCAATCCCACCTCTCACATTCCACGCAGCTACTCTGCACTCCTCCCTCCACTTCCCGCCGCTAGGTGCACAGCGTGTTGGGTGGCTGTCCCCAACGCCGAACTGCACTCTACACACACCAGCAGGGACAGACCGGTGTACGTCGCTTTCGGGGGACGCCCTAACATTATCATTGCCGTTGTCCCGCATGGTATGCACAGAAGAGGAATTGCAGCCCTGAAAAGGGCTGGCAGGGGTCGCGACGAGCACGCTTCCTCAGTTGACCCCCATGACATTTGTAAAATGGATAAATTACTATTAAGACAATATAATATAAGAATTATATATGTTTTTTAATACGAATATTTCACTATCTATGCAGCGAAGTGTTTTATAATTTTCAGTCGTCTAGTTACGATGTGCTTGTAATCTTTTGATAACTCTATACATCGCATTAGTAGGAAGTAATTACAATATTATGGTATTCATGATATTCGCACGAGCCTCCCTTACCCAGCTTAGCTCCGCCCACTCGACAACGAAACTGTTTTCACATAGCGTCTTACGCCTTATTTGTGTAGTTTACTTAAAATACCTAAGATGTGCAGTTAAATACATGAAAATAAAAATCAAGCTTCGACCCACAGAGTAAAACCATTCCGACTTTCGACACAAATCCATTATGCAAATGCACATTGGATTATTTTTTGGGTACAAAGAACAAGAAATATACTTATTCGTTAAATTGCAAAATAGTTTTAATTACTCATTCGTCAACTTTCAAGTTCATTAGTGGAGTGCAAGCAGCTCATCACTCATTTGTTCTACAACTGAGCAGACACAGACCGGTTTGTTGTTTTTCTATTCTTTATTAGATATTTACTCATTTTTTTTCTTACTCCATTGAGTGGGATGTTTTAGTTAGATCTTCTAAAACCCCATAACAAATGTTTCTCTATCTTTTCTATTTATTTTCTTATAGATCTGTATGTAAGCTTAACTTAATGACTCCATCTAGCCAATGGCTAATTTGGTAGTTTTTCAAAGCGTGGCGTCTACATTTGTTACAATAAACAGAGTGGCACACTGAGGGCAGATACAGGGCCGAGGCATCCATCACTATCTTGTATTGTTTGATTTAATATTAGCAAAGGTTAATGATTACAAAAATGGACAGAGTTAAAGAAAAACTGCAAGGCGAAATTACCGTGTATACGGAATAAGAATTACGAAAACAACTTTTCATTGTTTTGACGAAAAGTTCTTTTCGTATTAAGATCTTATGATAAAGTGAGTGGTACACTGAGGGTGCATGTAGTACAGAAGCGTGACAGAAACTTTTTTGTACTGTTCCATTTAGTATGAATGTATATACACATGCAAACTTTGGGACTATTATTGAATTACAGTTAATTCATTTTGTTTGTAATATTTTCTTAAATCATTCATAATGCAATGTTTTGTTTTTGTAATTTTTACTCTTTTCACTATAGTTTTTCCACATAATCAACCTAGCAGCTCTCATGTAACATGCGAAGCAAAAATTTTAAAAACTATTGTCTACAAGTTATAGTTATATATGAGGTTATTTCGAAAGGATGGATAAATACCAGTGACGTGCTCAGACAATTTCAATAGGGTAGACTAAAAAAAAGACACCGAATTCGTCATTCAGTTTGTGTGTAAGTATTAATATATTTTACGTCATGTTAGTTATTCATCGGAAGTACTACGAAAAATCTTTCAACGGTAACAAAACTGCTTCTTATAATTTTTGTGTACCTATCTTAAAATATTTAATAATATAACAAATTTGAAAAGTCATTACCCATAGAAACAATCACTACGAACTGTTTAGAGGGCGCTTATAAAAAAAGAGATCGCTCGCTCATGTTATTCATTCAAAGTTAGAATATTTTTTAATGAAGTTTTAATTTACTCTTCTTAAAAACGACATAGATGTCTACGAGATTTAGAAACTAGTAATTACTAGTTTCTTTTCGTCATATAAAAGTTTAGAAAAAGCATCGTTTTTTAGTTTTTGTAAACGCACACTTTCACAACGCTGACAGGAGAAACTCTGCATGTTAAATTATTCCACTTTATTATTTCACAAAACAATTTCCAAAAACAGTAAATAAACTTCCAATTCACTTGTTATTGCACTTTATGTAATATAATATATTGCCAGATACGTAGTATAGTGCTCTAAGTTGAGTCGTTCTTAATAACCGAGCTAAATAAATGAATTATTCTCTACTATGAGATGAACTTCTATTCTCTATGAGAGAACTAATGCAATCCTGTTCTTCAAAATAGCTCATCGTTCAGAAAAAGAGCGTGTGATGTTGATCCAGATCCATATTATCAAGTACAATAAATTATTTTACTTACTAGTTATATTTTAATTAAAATCTGACTCAATTTAAATGGGATTTGTAAATGTTGTATTTTAATAGCAGAAGTTTTGCACAAATCTTGCGCTATTTGCTGTGATTAAATTTAATACTAATTGACGATCAAGTAAACTAAGGGGACGACCTTGCTCCTATATATTAATTGACTAAAATGAGCGAATTTGATTATTGAGCGAGTTCAATAATCAATTATTGAACTCGCTAACGCAACTAGCAATGAAATACGAAAATGTTATACCGCTAAAATAAATGTACTTGTGTTATTAAGAAAATAATAAAAATGAACGCATTTTGAAATCAAATCGGGTGCATTATGTGTTGTATCTGATATTAAGCAATAAGATATCAGGAAAAGGACAGTACGCAGTGTTAACCAATAAAACTTCAGTTAAATGAAGGCGCATACAATAATAATTAATAAAATTAAAACTACAGACAATTATTTTTTCGAAGCTGGAATTGGCTAGAGACTGCGTCTCTTTTTCACTTGTGTGCGTGTTTTGGGATAAGTAAACATTCAAAGATTAAGATTCGAGGAAGCGAAAGAAGTATGTAAGGACAGCGACGCTTGGCGCTCCGTCCTCTCTAACTACCCCATTATGAATACAGCGTGAGGATATGTATGTATGTATGTATGTATGTAAACATTCAAAACCACTACAGAAGCACGCGTGTAATTATACGAAACAACGTTAAAAAATCTTTGCATGTGTGTAAATTCAGCCTTTGATGCGAATTGTCTCTCGGGCGAACGATAGAATAAGGCGAACGCGGGAATTCTGATAATGTTTTAGGTTCGATTTATTTATTTTTCTTACATTAATTAATTAGCAAATTGCTAGGGTAGACAGAGTCTATTTGTCTCTATGAAGTGCATGCCACGGGTAAATACTGAAGGGTATAAAAGTACCCATGACAACGGAAAACTTGCGTTCTACAACTTCGCCAAAGCTCAGTGTAAAACCTCAAAGTTTAAACAAAAATAAAGGTGAGGCAACCCTAATATCAGCGTTTTCCCATCGCTAACAAACATTTGGAATATAGGGCATAATGATAGGGTTGTACCTTTTTCCATTAAATTAATGTTTCTTTTTTGTATGGAAAACAAAATAAATGTATGCCGTAATTATTACATCTGTAATATAACAGTCAACAGTGATACGTTGGGACCCCGGCGGATTTATAACCCCTTTCACAATAACCTTGCATATATATAGTTTTTAAAATTTATCTAAAATGTACATAATATAACCTTTTAAACATCTTCAACAACTAGATTGCATAGATTTCAGAAGATTAAGAAATAAAACCACAAAATTGAGTATCAGCATGGTACTTACTCTTATTTGCACTAAGAAGTCTCTTAGGTGATCTTTAAATGCAGGAATATCTTGGTCCAAATTGAATAATCCTTGAACAGTTATTTTTATTTGATTGTCTGTTAAATGAGGGAATGCAGTTTTCAAAAGATTGGCCACATATTCCTGTAATTGCAAAATGAAACATTTAATTATGCAAACATTTTCAAAAGCAAAATTACAATAATGAAATAATTTTAGATAATATAAAATATTATACCTGAATATAGAGTACGTTATCAGGAGTAGGTCCAAGAGGCACAGTAACGCGGCCGGCCTCCACCAAAGAAAAGATGTATGCCAAAATTGTAGCATGCATCGTGAGGCCGGCACCATGAGAAGTGTCTGTGACTACACTGAACACATGTTCTAGTATATCGCACAAATAAGTTTGATAGAAGCTTTGAGCGGCTTGTGGATGTTGCTCAACATTTTGTAATAATCGATATAAAATCTGAAGACCAGTATCTGCCACGTTCCTCATGGTATGTTTAAATGCCCAAATTATAGAATCTAGCACCAATTTAAATTGTGCTGGTGGTATACTTAGGAATGCTTTAAAACAATGTGTATTCACTGCCTGAAGCAATAGGAAAAACTCTGTTCTATGTTCTGGATACTCTTCAAAATCTTTGTTAATCATTTCAAGGGTACATTCAAAAACAGCATCAAATATTTTTGGTACTTCTGAAGTAATATGCCCTCCAAGCTTGTAAACAATTGCAGCCATACAAGATAACACTTCTGGCTCTCGCGCATCTGGCACTGCGGTTCTTTGATAATCTAATAGAACAGCGTCAAGTAGAGGTGGAATGAAGTTTTCCAATACCATACTACTGTCAGTTGATCGTGATACCCAACTAGCAATCAGTTTCAAAGTTTCTTTTTTTATTATTCTCATATTCTTGATGAGTGGTTGTTTCGTAACAACAACTCCATTCAAGGCAATAGCCTGGCTTATATTTTCAGACATCACTTTATAGACATTAAGCATATCCAAATATATTCTGCCTAACTGCACAACATAAGGGTGCCCTAGGGCACGGCATGCACGTACATTGGTTTTAAGAATACTTACAAGTTGTTTCACAGCTTCTGGATCTTTCAGAATATCTACATTGTGTGATGCTTGGGAAATTATGTCATCCCAAACTTGATTCGGCAACAACATATATTTTTCAATAAGCTGCTCCTGTGCTACTTGATCTATCTGTGCACTTATCATGTATCCTACAGCTTCGTAAAATGTATGAACTTGAAGAGTTTGTAGATCACAAATAATGGTACTGATTGTGCTCAAAATTTCTTCTATGAATGGACAAGCCTCACCAACTTGGGTTGTCACAAAATGCCGTCTACATTTCAGTGCAATTTTTATAAATGTGTCACAGGCCATATCTTGTACACCATCATGAGTTTCATGCATAAATTCAAAAAGCTTATTTACTACAGTTTTCAAAAATTTCCAATGTGCTCGCAAAAAGCGTGGATATTGTCCCACAACATACATTATGTTGCTAGCAATTATAGCTTTGTTATCTTTGCCTTTTTTCTGTTCACATAACCCTAGCAGCTCCTTTATGACAACAACAAGAAACCGCTTCTCATCTTCTTCCATCATAGCTCCAGAAATAGAACCAATCGCCCAACATAGAGTATTAAGATTCTTCCATGACCATTCAGTTCCATTTACTTGGTTCTGCAACTTTTCAGTCATTATGCGTTCAGTGTCCTGATAATCCAAATGAGTCAAATAAACCAATGTTTCCCTCATATTCTTGTACAAATTGATTGAATCTGTATCTTTCATGAATTCCCTTACAACTTCTCCATTTTCGTTTTCAACCACTAAAACTTCTTCTGGTTTTGCCATTCTAGAGATCATAATATATCGAATACTACTCAAAACATCAGCATATAATGCTTTCCTGCCCATACTTTTACCAAGGACCAACGTTGATGAATGTGAACATGGTGCAATTTTATATAAATCTGCTGCCAAAGCATTCCAAAATTCCAGACAAATTTTAAATATTTCCACTTCTTCAACTTCAGAGATCAATACAAGGTAGCGAAGTGCATTCATTAAAGTATTAGTTAGACCTCGTCTTTCAATAAGCTGACCATGTTCTTTTAAATATGTACACAGAAATAAAGCAAGGTTCTGTATAAAAACTTGTTCTTGATCACGTCCAGCTGCATATGCTTCACGTATGTTAGTTGTAAGTGGTAGCATTGCTTCCAACTGTTCCATTGTTTGTACAAGTAATGCTACAAACTGATCCTCATAATTGCTTACTGTGACTCCGGCAATCTCTGTCAAACAGCTTAAAGTTACATTACGAAACATAGGTACATTCAAAAACTTGAAAATTAGTGTGCTTATCAGCTTCATCTCAAATATGTAGCCAAGAGGAATCCAGTTTAAAAATCTTAACAAAGTATGAAGTGTAGCGTCTACTAGTGGCGCGTTTTGTGAGTTCTCAAGAACGAATTGACACAACTGAAATATTTGACTAAATTCTGAACACATAGTGTCCTTCAGATGTTTTGCTTTTGTCTGTGTTAATTGGCCTGTACTAAACACAAATACTTCTTCACTGAGAAGTTTCAGAATCACCATGTTATTTTGGCAAAGACTCTCATTTGTTTTAGATGCACCCACAATGTCACTTATAAAAGTTTCCCAATTATGAGGCCATTCTCTCTTTAAGACTTGAATCAAAATCATGTTCAGTTTCTTTAAATATACTTTATTATTTTCCATAGTGACGGGATCTGATGAATTTTTTATTATGAGACCTACAATGTATTTTTTTATGCCCTCACACTGATTTCTGGGTAAAACTTTCCACCTTGTTTGTATTACTTGCTCCAATATTTGTAAGGCATAATATTTTGTTTCTTGATTCTGTGAATATTCTAATATTGTATCAACACGGGTCCAAGCATCAGGGTGTTCTTTAAGTGCTGTTAATATATCTTGGGCAATGCGTTGTTGCTCTCCAACGGTAGAATATAAACATCCAACAATATTGTCAAGTAAATTAATGTCTAATTTTTGATTGAAATCCAAAAGCTTGGAGGCTTGTTGCTCTAAAGTTGCCATTTTGATTTTAATACAAACTTTTAAACTTTGTTCCCTTTATTTCAAATCAAACTTCGATTTATTTAATCACATTCATTCCTCACCATATGCGACACTGAAAAAACAAATGAAGATTTAGGGAACTCTCCTAATTATAACCTCTTCAATATATTGTTAATAGTTTACATTCCATATTTTCATAATAATAGAATTACTTTAATGCAAAACTATTTAAATACGAAAAACACATTATTTCTTCAAAATAAAACATAGCAATACATTAGTTTTTGTATAAAAGCAAACAAAATAGAGCACACACCCCGTTCGACTTATAACACCAAATCATCTAAAAGTATACAATAAAGTTTTTAAAATTTATGCTAGTTTATGATATTTTAACAACAAAATATCTATTTCTATAAAAATGTAGAAAAAGTTATGAAACTTACCCGGGAAATTATTTTGCGGCGCAATCAGCCTAACGCTCTTCCATACACACTAGACTAATCCGTTGTTTTTGTGAAGCTTGAAAAGCGTTCACAATGTCGATGTCGTAATGATATGTATAGACCCTAAAAAAATGTCGACTACTTTTCGTACAGAAAAGTTTTGAAATTTTATTGTGTTTGTACTGCGTAATAAAAATAAATTGCACGTTTTCTACATAATTTTATAGCGATGAAGACCACAAAAATCAACAGAATATAAAATATTATACATATAATTTTTCAGTATTTTTTAATTAGGTAATGTTTGCAACTCTACCGGAAGAACGATTATTAATTATATCAAATTTTCAATCAACACGAAGTTATTTATGAAATTAAATTATGTACATACGTACATTTTATTTCGTTGTGGATTTTTTCACTTATGGTTTGAGCACTTCGTGGCGGGAACGAGAGAAAAACCATTGGCGTTTTAATATATAAAAAAAAAAAATTTGCATTTTTAGAAGTTTTAAAGTATAAAAGTGGCAGTATATTATAAATTAAAGCTTTATGCAAGTGAAAATAATTAGAAAAGGTCTAAATATACATGTACAGCCAAAGTTTTCATATTCTTCCAAAAAGACCTATTTTACTTCAGTAATTCGCTTTACTGGAGGATTGCTAGGGCAACGAAGTTCCTACTAAAAACTTATGTTAGTAACAGGAGGAAGGAAATATTTTTGTATACATGGTACGTGCCTCATTTAAAGTTGCACATTGCATTACCAAAGACAGTGGCTGAACAGTCATAGATTTATTTGCCTTCCCTCTCAAGGAGAATCTCAGCCCTTAGGCAATAATTGGAGTTTTTGGCGGGATTTTTGTGGAGCGGTTGGGTGTTTATTTTAATTTGCGCAAATTGTTACTAGCAGATATTGTGATGTGAAATTGGCGTAGTTTTGCGTCCCAGTGTATACACTATTGTGGATTGTTGTGAAATTGTTGAAATAAGTGCTAATTTAGTAACGTGACGTTGACTTTTATAGTGACCTAGTCCGCCTAAGTGGAATCTACTAGAAAGACTGCTTCAATGTATTTGTCGCCAGGAACTCCTCGAAACATAAAAATGTCGATTTTCTAATGAAATATGCAAGGGACATATCCATTTATTACTAAAGACATGAGCTGTATAGGCTTAGATCTCTTTGCCTTCCCTCTCAAGGGAGAATCCCACAAAAAAAAAGTAATTTGGCGGACTCTTTGAAAAAATTTGAATTGCATTAAAAGATTGTAAAATATTTTCAATTTATCAAAATAACCTGTTGCACTTTTTGAACATATGGAAAGGATAATGGCTTCGATCACAAATAAAAAACTAGATACATAATCAATGTTCCAAAAATGTCCGAACGAAATGTGCACTCAAATGTGTATTTGAGGGCACTGCTTTTTTAGTAGTATTCGAAAACGCTAACAGCGAACATGTCAAAGTGCTCTATCAAAAATTGTCAAAACGACACATCTAGAACGCTGAAAAAATACTTTCCGGTTGATAAATTAAATAATATTATTTACGTACTCATTGTTTAGTTATATTAATAACAATAACGTTACGTAGCTCTTTTTTATTAAATTCCTAATCATATTTATAAATATTGCCTGACGATATATGTCTTATCCTTGTCAATTTCACGTAACAAATAAAAGTGACGTAAATAGCAGTACAAATATTATATTATGTGAATTATACTTTACGCACAAAACGTAAGATTGCTTTTAAAATATATTTTTTTAACAAACTTCGTTTCGACGTCAGGCAAGAATCGTTTACGAGCTTTTACAACCTTATGGTTTAACAGTAAGGTCTACTTTAGATTAACACCATATTACAGATAGCACTATACGATATTAAAAATATATACGTCAATTCGGACAACAATTTGTTTAGATTTTACAGGAGATTATGAATCTAGTTCTTTATTTATTTTGTGATCGAAGGCATTTTTACATATAAGGCAACAGATATGGTATAGGCGTCGGTATATTTCTAAGCAGCTACAAAAACATTTTTCACTTTTGTAACCTCTAAGATATCAATGGGGTTTTTGAAAAATGTGAAACAAAAGAAAAATGTGTTAAGAAATTTTTTTTTCTATTTTTTTTACTACCGGAAAAATAAACGAGTAAAGATCCATCTGATGATATGTGGATCGAAGCCCATGGACATTTAGAATATCAAGCCTAAGGTGCTTCCATGGACTTATCACTAAGTCGGTAAAACGGTAAGGATGATACTTGAGAGTGGGGTGAATGAGACAACTGTTGACTTATGACTAACTATATTTGATCTAAACTCTTGTTACATTATTACATATATTTATGTTAAAGGTTAAAGAAAACCGCCCGACACACATACTTGTACTTATTACACGCACTACATTTCCCTCCTTAGAATTAAGAAATTATGAGTAACATTACGAATAATTTCTGTTAACTTACAATAATATGTTTTAATAATAACCTTAGAACAATGTAAGTTAAGATATATAATACACTTTATTGTATAAAAAGCTTAGATCTATTTTTATGGATTGTATCTACTTTGCTATATTTTAGAATTTTAACATTGACCTAAGTAACTTTCATCGAGTTTGCTGCCTATTTTTACTTATTACAGTAATGTAGTGGTTCTTCTTCCTCCTTCTTTTTTTTCTTATATGTATTTATAGGTACATGTATTTAATAATACTAATTTTGGTATATTGTAATAATATATATTGTAATATAATATATTATTTGATTTGATTATAATATATTGTAATAACAATATATTATAATGAACCAGTTGCGTATGCAACTGGTTTATCATTGTTATTACAAAGTACCGCCCCTAACGCAGTACCTGATGCGTCAGTTTTCAATAAGAATGTATTTTTATCTGAAAAGTGTGGGAAGTCTGAAATTGGTGCGGCAATCAATAAGTCTTTTAGATAATTAAATGTGTTCTCACATGCGTCCGTCCATTCAAAAATTACTTTCTTTCGGCACATTTTATTAAAAGGTAAAACTAGTTCTGCAAAATTCGCTATAAACTTTTTATAATAATTTACGACGGCAACAAAACGTCTCACTTCGTCGATATTATTTGGGCGAGGATAGTTTTTGACGATTTCTATCTTTTTAGGATCGGAAAGTATACCGTTTTCTGATACTATGTGACCTAAGTATAGAATTTGTCTCCTTAGAAAATTACATTTACTTGGATTTAGTTTTATATTAATCTTTCTTAAACTATCAAAAATTTCTAAAAGATTCTTGTCATGGTCCTGTTGGTTTCTATCAAATATGATTAAATCATCAAGGTATGTAAAACACTTCTTGAAATTCAATTCTGACATAGCTATTGTCATTGCACGTGTGAAAGCAAATGCGCTAGTCTTCAATCCCATAGGTAAACGTTTTAGTTGGTACTGACCGCTACTAGTAATAAAGCTTGTATACTTTCTAGATGAATCTCCTAAATTTAATTGGTAATAGGTTCTATCTAAACCTAAACGAGTAAATAAAACTGCACCACTCAGCGAATCTTTTCAACTATATTTGGTAACGGAAAAATTTCATTCTGGATTCTTTCATTTAATTTCCTGAAGTCAACAACAAGTCTCCATTTCTTTTCGTTAATCTCATCTGACTTTTTTGGCACTAAAATAACTAGACTTGACCAATCATTTTTAGATTTTTCGATAATATCGTCTTCGAGCGTTTTACTAATTTGTTTTTCTATTTAAGTCTTTCGTGAATATGGGAGTCGATACTGCTTAACATAAATTGTTTCTGCATTGGGTTTTAAGTTAATAGTGTGCTCAATTCCATCCATAGTTGTCAGTTTGTCACCGGGTAGATGGAAAATATCACTAAGTTTTGAACAAATGTTTACTATTCTAGTCTTTTATTCTATATTTAAATATTGTAAATCAAGTAGCAATAATATTTTAGTCACTCGCTCAGCATTTATTTCTGTATCGTTATAATGACACAATAAATAATTGTTTAATGGTTGTAGCTCTGGGTGAAAAAAAGGTAGCTGAATAGTTTCGTTTCTAGTATTTAGTATTTTAATAGGAATTTTACTATTTATGCAGTTAACTATTGCTCCGGACATAAAAACTCCTTCGCTTAAATATTTAGAACTCATTACATAGTCGCCGATTGGATTAGGTATAGGTATGCAACGAATAATTTCGCATCTAAGTGGAATTATTAAAAAAATTCTGCTGTCTTTGTTCTGTACGTCCAGTGGTAAACAAACTTCATGTTCATTAATATGCAATGCGAGAATACAAAGTTCAAAGTTTATAATGCTCTCATATTTTGTAAGAAAATCCTGACCAAGAATACCGTCAATGCGACAAGGTAAAGAAATGAATACGTAGAATTGTCAACCCAATTTTGGGGTCTTTAAGGAGAAACTGGGGCACGTCCCAGCATCAGTTTGGTCAGCTTAGCAAGGAAAGTCTATACTAAGGTATTGACTGAACGTATGAAAGGCGTTTCAGAAAGATATTTGTGGGAGACGCAAGGTGGTTTTAGAAACGGTGGGGGTTGTATGGATCAGATTTTCTCGCTTCGTATTATCGTGGGGAAGTTTCTGGCTATAGGTCAGAAAGTTTTCTGCGCTTTCGTGGATCTAGAAAATTTTGGTCAGCTTAGCAAGGAAAGTCTATACTAAGGTATTGACTGAACGTATGAAAGGCGTTTCAGAAAGATATTTGTGGGAGACGCAAGGTGGTTTTAGAAACGGTGGGGGTTGTATGGATCAGATTTTCTCGCTTCGTATTATCGTGGGAAAGTTTCTGGCTATAGGTCAGAAAGTTTTCTGCGCTTTCGTGGATCTAGAAAAAGCATTCGATAAGGTAGTGTGAAAGGATCTGTGGAGTCTTCTGCCTGAATATAGAGTGGAGGGCTCTTTACTGCAGGCTCTGAAGTCATTATATCAAGACCACAGAGCCTGTGTAAGGATAGACGGTGATATGTCGCCCTGGTTCGAAGTCTGTTCTGGTGTCAGACAGAGCTGGGTGATGTCTATCTGGCCTCCAGAGATTAAAAGGTAATATGAGTGGTATGGGATGTGATGACCCAGTGGTAAACTGCCTATTGTACGCTGACGACGCTGTGCTAATAGCACCATCAGAAGGAGAGTTGCAGACACTAGTCACGTGCATGAAAGAAGATTGAAATAAAAGGATTGAATGTGAATGTGAACAAAATAAAATTCTGGTGTTTGAAAGAGAAGCGGTACAAACGAAATGTGTCATTTATGTAAATAGAAAATGTCTAGAACAAGTGAATGAAATTGTGTATCTGGGGAGTGCGTTTTCGAGGGATGGAAGATATTTTGGATGTGGAGAGACGGGTAGCAGCTGGCAATAAAGTGAACGGTGCTCTGTCCGCAATAGTAGGCAGTGTGAATATATCTAACACTGCTAAAATGGCTATCCTCAATGCGGTGTTGGTGTCAACGTTATTGTGTGGTAGTGAGGCCTGGATATGCCCGAAATCGAATGAAAGTATGATAAATGCTGTGGAGATGCGATCTCTCAGAAATATGTGCGGTGCCGCGCTTCGGAGAGGATAAACAATGAAGAGACACGCAGTATGACAGGGTTGCACGACAGCGTTATTGTGAAAATGAAGAAAGGAATGCTTAGATGGTTCGGGCACTTAGAAAGAATGAGTGATGAAAGACTGACGAAGAAAATATATAGAGCGAAAGTGAGAGGTAAAAGAAGCCAAGGAAGACCAAGGCTGACATATGAAGATCAAATAGATAGAGTGTTAGCAGACAGAAATGTCAAAAGCACTCGCATACCTAGGCGAAAATGTGTGAGAAGAATGATGAGATTTGAGGAAGGGAAAGAGGTATGTAAGGACCACGACTCCTGGCGCTCCGTCCTCTCTACCCCGTTAGGGATATAGCCTGAAGATATGTATATATGTAGAAAATTAGAGAAAAAACTTTTCAAACTGTCATTCTAACAATGCCATTTGCTATAATGTTTCGTTTCACGCATTATCATTCGCTTATTTCTTTTTATTGGTCCAATAACGTATGAGAAATGAGAACAAATAAATAAAAAAAGAAGTAAAAAACTAACTAATAGAAATGGATTGTATCCAGTCTTTGAATCTAACTGGATACCGTACTCCGAAGGGGTAGTTGAAGACAAAATATATAACCTCGAGTAATCTTTGATCACTAACGTTTCATTATTGTCACTTTCTAGCTCATGGAAATGATTCGGAAATATGCCTACTAGTAATTTATACATAAGACTGCTATAAATAGATAAATCAACAGCAAAAAATTAAAAGAGAAGGAGGGGAATGGAGATGTTTCAAGATTAAATTTCGCGACTTCGACTACCTCCTTAGAGTGCGACCTCCTATTTAAATACCGCTGCACGTATGAAGCGGATTCTGATCTGGCGCTTCGCCGGCCGCTACTGCGGCACGCTCGCTCGGCTTGCGCGTTGTGGTAACATTACATACCTAACATAACCAAATACAATAAATTTATTGCGGACACCATTAATTTTAAAGTAGGTACGTGTCATTAATATGAACAGTTAATAGAGAAAAGAAAAATTAAAGAGAAAACCATTAAATTTAAAGATTGTAAGTTGTAGATAGAATTACTAATTCTATAGCTCCAATATATATATATATATCCCATTCCTTAATGAACAGAAAGTATATTAGTTTAGTAGGCTTGGCACCGACTTCAGTAACTGTTAAATTTAATTATATGGGTGTTTGTATCGTATTTATAAAGTAATTTTTGTACTTAAGTTTTGATTAGTAAAGGATAGTTATGTCATATTTTTCAGTTATCTTTTTTGAAGTCGGTTTAATTTTTTTATAATGCTGTGAACAATAAATTCAGGTAGTGGGGCGGTGGGAATGGCATGTTGACTGGCGTTTGACCTAACACACGTGTTGTTTACAGTAATGCGATAACGCTTCATCGTCAAATATTGTAATATACTTACTCTAAAAACTAACGACAAATAGAGTAAAATATAGAAATAATTAAACAGCTATATATTTTTTTACGCAGTACCTACCCGTTTAACGTCAAAAAAAACAGAAAAATTCTTATCTTATCTCAATACAGCAATAAAAGCTGAATTTACATTTGAACGGACTATTAATTTGGATGACATTTTGCAATAAGTAGTATGTAGGTAACTTAGTAATATTGACGATGTATATAATAGGATGTATCAGGGATGTTGCGAATGCAGAATTTTTTTAGGTAGGTGAATAGGAAGGTATATGAGAAATTTTATTATTAAATTTAATTATATGGGTAATTGTATCGTATTTATAAAATTATTTTTGTACTTAAGTTTTGATTAGTAAAGGATAGTTATTTCATACTTTTCAGTGTTGTTTTTTGAAGTCGATTTTTTTGAAGTTGGTTTAAATTTTTTCTTAAAAAGTTTTTTATATCTCCCTTTTGAGTGACCCCATCCTAAATAAATATCTAGGGCAGGTCTACGACTAACTTCGTTTCTATTTCTGTAATATCTGTATTTATCATGTAAGGACCGCGATGTTTGACGCTTCGTCCTCTCTGACTACCCCGTTAGGGATACGGCTTGAAGATAGGTATGTATGTATATCGAAGGAAAAAATCTAGACAGCAAAAGTTGGTCAAATTTAATTAAATACTCGTATTTTTTGATACAATAGAGTATGGGGAAATCCAAATTTATAGGATATACAAAGGAACGGTCATAGATACCATTCGATCCCTTTTGTGAAAACAATTTTGTCATTATTAATTTTGTGGACAAGCATGGCGTGAGTAGTTCATAAAAATGAGTAAAATTGACTATTTCTTTTTCTTAATGCAGATCGACTCAGTTTCACGTAAGCTTCATTTCATTGTATCGGACGAAAAAAATCCGGACAGTGGCAGTTAGTCAAATTTAATGAAAAAATTTTTCATGCAACGGAAGAATGTTCATTTACTAAATTGCAGTCGGTTTATTCATAACAATTCATTCAAAGTGATAAAAACTTTTACGTGCTAAAAAAGCGTTCCATATCTGAATTTCGTGTAAGACGTATCGAGACGAAATTCAGTTCTGGAACACCTTTAATGAATTGTTCTCGCGTAAGTCGCTTATGATTAAAGTACATTGGATTCTTCCGTTGCATGAAAAAAATTTTCATAAAATTTGACCAACTTCTACCGTCCAGATTTTTTGGTCCGATACAATAAAATGACGCTTACGTACAACCGAGTCAATCTACATTAAAAAAAGATTTGTAAACAACTCACGCTTGACCAAAAAATTTATAATACCAACATTACTTTCACAAAAGGGACTGAATGATCAAGAAACACGGTTTCTTTGTATCTCCTATGGATTCAGATTTCCCCATGTTGTATTGTATGAAAAAATATTTTATTAAATTTAAACAACTTCTGCTGTCCAGAATTCCAGATTGTTTTCCTTCCCTACAATGAAATTATGTCATGAATTTGAATTGATCCGCATTAAAAAATTTTTTTACCAATTTTGCTAATTTTTATGGACATCTCAAGCTTGACCAAAAAATTGATATTGGCAAAATTGTTGTCACAAAAGAAGATCAAATGGTTTCTAAGACAGCTTCCCTGTATCTTTTACGGATTCGGATTTCTCCATACTGTCCCAGTTACAAATAAAACTGTATGCAGAGATATCTAAGTAAGAAATGTGGATTTCTATTCTAAAAAAACCTGTTAAATTCGGAAGAATGATAAAAAGTGATCCATCGCTTGATCATCATCGCATCGTATCGCATTTTAGCCATCTTTCAGTCAATTTGTGAATACCACGCCAGTAAGAATCTCCCCTTTTGCTGCGAACCATTCATCGAGCCATTTTTTCACATCTTCGCACGAACCAAAGCGCTGTTCAGCAAGTGCATGACTCATCGATCCAAGCAAGTGGTAATCGGAAGGAACTAAGTCTAGTGAGTAAGCCGCATGGTGTATAACTTTCCAACTGAGTGCTTCCAACGTGTCACTAATCGGTTTTGCCGTACGTATGTGATGGAGCATTGTCATGAAGAAAAATGACTTTGCGTTGTCTCTTTTGGTATTCTGACCTTTTTTCAAGTAGCGAACTATTCAAATCGGTCAATTGTTGTTGGTAACGTTTAGTACTAACCGTTTCCCATGGTTATAATAGCTTAGAATGGACCACGCACCTCCGGTCCCACCAAACACAGAGCGTCGTCTTTCTGGCAAAGCGATTCGGATTTACGGTGGGTGTGAATGGTGCGCCTGGGTCTACCCGTGATTTTTTGCGTTTAACATTCTGAAAATAAATCCACTTTGCATCCCTTGTAACTATACGATGCAAAAACGACGTCCTTTTGTACCGAGCGAGCAAAATGTCACATGTGTTTTCGAGATTTTCCATTTGCCTGTCGTTCAACTGATGTGGAACCCATCTATCGGTCTTCTGAATCTTCGTAATCTCTCTTAGCCGATTGGAAACAGCTTATTGACTAACACTCTATTGCTCGACGAGTTTTGTCAACTCCACACAATTCCACACACACAATTCCACATCTTCGTATTTTTTTGGCGGTTTTCCACGTTCGTTGTCTGCAACATCGAAGTCACGTATCTTGCGACGGAGTATGTTCATCATAAGCTTCTCGAAGTATTCGGTATGATTCAGCAGCAGTTTTCTTCGATTGAAAATTAAAATTGAATGCTGTCTGCGAATGCTCTCTGTTCGGTATATAAATTTCGACATTTTGAACACGACAACATCATACTATGCACACACTTTTCCAATTTATCACTCGTGTGTGTCTGATACTTGTTGATGACACAACAAAATGGCGCAATGTCAAATCTTTATAGCGCAAACTGCGCTGGTGCGCCATCCGTTGTCTGACAATTGAGAACCTCCTCTTTTTTTGAAGTCGGTTATAAATAATAATAAGTAATGTATTAGAGCGGCGCTCAGGTTGATACGAAACAGAAGCGAAAAAATTCCAAACAAAATAATTTATTAACCCTTGACTTCATTCGCATGTAATTAAAAAGGAAAGTGCTCTTAATCAAAAAATCAACTTTGGTTATGCGATTTAGCCGTGAAAACGTAAAAGACAGAGAAAAGACACTCATATATTATTATAATAGTTATAGATAGGTATATATGTGGAGATTATAGATATAGGGCACAGACATTTTTCATCCGAGACATGGGTCATATAGGTAGATACCCATAAACCGTTTTTTAGATAAGAATGGCAGCTGAGCCTGAGCGTTTCTAATAAATATGTAACGGGTTGCCAGTATACAGCGCGTTTTTTTAACTGGTCCAATATAGGAAAATCCGAATTTATAGGAGATACAGAGAAACTATCTTAGGAACTAGTTGATTTTTTTGTGCAAATAATTTTAGAAGGTACCGTAAATTGGTAGTCAAGCGTGTGACGTCCATAAAAATTAGTAAAATTGGCAATTTTCTATTAATTCGGATCAACTCAGATTCAAGCATTGTCTTTTTTTGTGAAAACAAATTTGATATTATAAATTTTTTGGTCAAGTGCGAGATGTCCATAAAAAACGAGTAAAATTAGCAGTTTTTTTATGCTCATCTACTCAGTTTTATATAAGCTTCATTTCATTATGTCAAAAGAAAAAAATCTGGACAGCTTCTGCTGTTAATTAAATTTAATATAAAATTTTTTACACAATAGGAGAACTCAATGCACTACATCATAGTCTAGTTACTCGGGAACAATAATTTATTCAAAGTATTCCTTAACTTAAATTCGTGTCGATACGTCCAACTCCAAGTATGAAACAAATTCAAATATGGAATATTTTTAGCATGCAAAAGTTTTTGTCCAGAGATTTATGAACTTCACATCTCTTTCTTTGTTCCAATCAGTTTTCCAATCCGATGAAATGATGCTTGCATGAAACAGTCGATCCGAATTTAAAAAAATGCCAATTTTACTAATTTTGGTGGACATCTCGCGTTTGACCAAAAAATTAATGACGTCAAAATCGTTTTCACAAAAAAGACCGGATGGTTCCTAAGACGATTCCCCTATAACTACTCTCTATGGATTCGAATTTCCTCACACTGTATTGTATGAAAAAATATTTTATTAAAGATCAACTTCTGGTGTCCACATTTTTTTCGTCCGCTACAATGATATGATTCTTACAAATAACCGAGTCGATCCGCATCGAAAACGAATGGATAATTTTACTAATTTATATTGATATTTCACGTTTGAACAAAAAAACTATAACTACCAAAATTCTCTTCACAAATCAAACAAATGGTTCCTAATACAGTTTTATGATTTGGAATTTCCCCATACAGTCCTAGTTAACAAAAACACTGTATAAAAAAGAGACGAAGTAGAAGATTATTACTAGAGACTACTATTAACGATAAAAATAAATATTACGTGGGTTTAAAATTTGTAATTTAAAAAAAAATTATTGGAGCTCTGTTGCATAATTTTATTCATCAGTTCTTTTTGTTTCTAGTAAATAGAACAAGATATCGTTAATTCGATTTAAATTACGAGTTTGTCTCTATTGGTAAATTAATATAAATAGGCGTAGGTATGTCACATAGAAAGTATCTACGTACTACATAAAACAGAACTACTAAAAGAGGCTAATGTGATAGAAATAGAAACCGTGACGAGCACAGAATACTAATACTGTAGTAGCGTAGTAACTAGCTATGAATTTAAAAAAAATGAATTATTTTTTTCTAAGAGCAATAATTTTTTCTTTTTTTGTCAGAGCCAGAGGTAAGGTGACAATTATTACATTTTTTATCAAGCGAGTAGATACGTATCAATTTCATTATACATTACAAAATTTAAAATCAAGGGTTTTTGAATTGTGAACACGTCAGGAGGATCATAAAATAAGAAATATATGAGATATATAAATATGTACGGAATTGCATTATAATAGTACAAACATTATTTTATATTGTTGTAAAGCTATCCGCCAGCTATTTCATCCGCGTAGAGCTTGAAATAAATACAAATTGTGAAGTAAAAGAGCAGTACGTTTGTAGTATTCCCTTGTAAAACATTATCTATTTTGCTCCGTTTAGAGAATGATTTTCCGAAACCTCCACAGTATTCTTCATCTTCAGCCAAAAGGCTAAATACAGAATTTTTTGGCATTAACTATACAAACCACGGAATTCCCATAAAATTCCCTATTTTAACCCCATGAAAGATAAATTTCTAAACATTTCGGAACACTTATTAATTTCTAACATTTATAAAAGCCAAATAAAAATTTAAGATTATTATAATTAAAAATTTTACCGTCATTTTTAACGATTTTAAAGTGCTTTTAAATACATCTGACTATTTTTAGCCGACGACGTGTCAAAAATTAATAAAAGCGCAGTACATCAATTGACTACTGATTATGGGAGAACTTGGATATTTTTCCCAGATGGAGATGGAATACCACAATATGTTAATTTAACTACGCCAGCATCAGCAAGTTCTACATTTATCGGACGAAGTTTTCTAGAAATCGAGTATCGACTGTACACTCGGTAGGTACCTATATATTATGTCAATACCTATTTTCTATGTTTTATCACAGATTTGAGATAGAAATTAGACTATGTTTTTATCACAGATTTTATACTCTTTAAATGACTTTAAAAAAGGAGGAGATTCTCAATTCGGTATAATTATATTATTTTTTCTCGTTTGGTTAATTGTATGACTGAATATAGCTGTGTAAATCCCAGGCTGCTCTGGGTGCGGCTTGAGATGGGGTTGACGAGAATTTTTATTTTAGTGACGGTGTCCTCTGTCGGTTTGGGTGAACTAGAGCAGATGTGACAATGAGTGCAAACAGAGGATTGAAGCAAAACAGGACTGTGAGTACACAGTCCTGTTTTTCGTTGAATGATTTTTCTTCTGAGGTTCCTTATTTATTCACCACAGATGCGAGCAAAGTCACCTTCACTTGTATACAAATTACGTAGGCATCGATCTTTCGCTCCAAAAAATATCAAATCCGCGTGCATTCGTAGTTCCATTTATTTTCCACTCCCCTCGAACCCCGTTACGTACCCTTTCCCCGAACCGCGAGATATTCTCTCAGTTGGAGAATCGGATGACGGGTTGGAGTAATGAGGATTACTCACTATCACACAGTTTTGGGAAAATGTTGGAGAAGTTCTAGCGACGTTTAAAGAGAATGAGAGAATTGTGTGTGGAGACATGAATGGACGTGTCGGGACAGCTCGAATAAGATTTGAGACTGTCCTAGGCAAGTATATATATATATATAAGAGCAAGTATATATAAGAGAGTGTGAATGGTAGAGTTGTCTTAGGATTGTGTATGGGAAAGGATCTTTTTGTAGCCATTTAAGTACAAAAGGTACACGTAGGAAAGAAAGGATCTTTTGTTGCTAATGCCGTATTTAATCACAAAAGTATCTTGGGAAAGAAAGCATGAGAGAAGTATGATTGATTTATTCCCGGTGGATATCCGGCTCAAGAAGCAGGTTATAGACACAAGAGCGCATATAGAAGCCGATCTGGGAACGGATCACTTTCTGGTGAAACCAGAATAAGGGATGTTTGCAGCATCGCAACGCAACGTGTCGGACAACTTGAGGAGAATTCCAAATTTGTTTTGGAAAGAAGTACGTGAATACCGAAGTGGTCCGGCACCTTACAGAATGAATAAAGTGCATTCGAAAGAAAACCACCTCCTAAAAGATGATAAAGATGGCAGCGATGGAGTGAATACTATGGAGAACTGTATGAGTAGCGACTCTGTCTCTAAAACTGTAAGCAATTTTAATGGATTGCCACACTCGGATCATGGATTGGAGGATGAGAACTGGAGGATGAAAGAAATTGAGAAAATGATAAGAAGTCTGAAATTTGGAAAGGCAGCGAGAAATGTTGAAGTGACTGTTGAGATGATCAAGTATGGTGTTCCTAGGGTCTGGAATGCCTTTTGTGCTCTGTGCAACCTTTGTATGGCAGAAAGGGGAGGTTCCAGAAGACTGGCACATCGCAGTCACAATACCTCTCTATAAAGGGAAAGATTCTTATTTAGACTGTGCGTGCTATAGGGCCATCAGCTTAGTCAGCTTAGTAAGTAAAGTGTATATCAAGGTATAGACTGAACGTATGAAAGGCGTCTCTGAAAGATATTTGTGGGAGGCGCAAGTTGGTTTTAAGAACGGTAGGAGGTGTATGGATCGGATTTTCTTTCTCATTTCGTTATCGTGGGGAAGTTTGTGGCCATAGGTCGGAAAGTGTTCTGCACTTTCGTGGGTTTAGAAAAAGCATTCGATAGAGTAGTGCGAAAGAAATTGTGGAGTCTTTTGCCTGAGTATGGCGTGGGCAGTGGGGAGCCCCTTACCGCAGGCTGTGAGCCATTATATCAAGATCACAGAGCCTGTGTAAGGATAGATGGTGACATATCGCCCTCGTTCGAAGTCTGTTCTGGCGTCAGACAGGGCGGCGTGATGTCTGCTTGGCTGTTGGTGGTGTATTTGGACAGTTGCTTCCGGACATTGAAAGTTAGTATGAGTGGTATGACATGTGATGATACCGGTGGTAAACTACCTATTATACATTAACAATTCTGTGCTTATAGCACCATCAGAAGTAGAGTTGCAGACATTAGTCACGAGCATGAAATTAGAATGTGAAGTGAAAGGATAAATATAAATGTGTACAAAATTAAGGTTCCGGTGTTTGAAAGGGAAGCAGTATAGACGAATGCGAGATTTGGGTACATGAAAAATGTCTAGAACAAGTGAATAAAATTGTGCATCTGGGGAGTGCATTTCGAGGGATGGAAGTTATGAGTTGGATGTGGAGAGACGGGTAACAGCTGGCAATAAAGTGAACCGTGCTTTGTCCGCATTAGTAGTCAGTGTGAATATATCTAAAACAGCCAAAATGGCCATCCACAACGCAAGGTTGGCGCCGACCTTATTGTACGGTAGCGAGGTCAGGATATGCCCGAAATCGAGCAAAAGTATGATAAATGCAGTAGAAATGCGATCTCTTAGAATATATGCGATGTCATCCTTGCGGATAAAATAAACAATGAAGAGATATGCACTATGACAGGGTTGCACGATAGTGTTATTGATAAAATGAAGAAAGGAGTACTTAGACGTTTCGAAATGAGATGTGAAAATGAGTGGTAGTAGAAGCCAAGTAAGACCAAGGCTGACTTACGAAGATCAAATAGCCAGTGTTACGGTGTGCTGACGGAAATGTGAAAAGCACTCGCAGATCTAGGCGAAAATAAAAATTGAGGAAGCAAAAGAAGTATGTAAGAATCACGAAGCTTGACGCTCCGTCCTCTCTGACTACCCCATTAGGGATATAGCGTGAAAATATGTATGTGTATGTATGTATATTATTTTTTTGTCTTTATTACGCAATATCTTCTCTGATAGTGAATTTTTATTTAAAAGGATATATTGTGTGATGCTCCCACAGAAATTAGTTAAGATCCGATGACAAAGTAACTTAAATAATGATTTAGGCTGTCAGTCAAAAGGGAAAAATAAATGACTATAAGAAAAACATGTAGATGTAGATTCTATGTAAGGAGATCCGCCAGGCTGCAGACGGGCTGTCGGCTTTCTCCAATGGGCAGCCATTCAGCCCTGTTCCCTGAACTGGAGTTCTGTTGGTTAACAACCTTAGAATATTGGTTTTGTTTTTCCTTTCAAAGTAGGTACTATCTTGGTTTGCCTGCATGTGTTAATATTCCTCCACTTGTCGTTTATATATATTAATATAAACTTTTAAACTTTCCGGTTGCATTATAAAATATCTAAAACGGGAAATTTAACGCGATTACCTTTTTATTTTGGCTTGACGTTTAGACCGAGTTGTATCGGCCGTGGTCTCAAGCAAAGTACTTGTCGTTTGTTTATTAATCTATTATTTATCCGTTCGATAACATCCATGGTTACCTTAGCGGATATTAGTAGATAAGGATCCGGTGTCATTATAGGCCCTGTTTTGCTAATTCATCTGCTTTTTCGTTTCCCGGAGTGCCACTGTATTCTAGGGTCCAGGCGATATAGACATTGCGTACTTCTCCCAGTTTGTTTAGAATTTCTTTGTATTCCTCCACCAATGCCAACGTATGTGTTGGCTTGTTTAACGACTTGAGGGCTGCTCTACTATCTTTGTAAATTATAATGTCTTTTTTGACCTAATCTAGTAATGCTACGAGTATTAGCTTAATACTATTCCACATTGCATTATCGCAAACATTTCGGTTTGAAATGCACTTACGAACTTTCCTAACGGTTTGGTGATGTCTTTGATTCAAGAGCGAATAAAGGTACCTGTTCCTGTCATCTACGATGAAGTTATTCTACGTCCGTCCGCTTAACATACGGTAGTTTTTTTCTTCATTGTTATTTCCCAATATTCTCTATATCCTATGTCTATTTCTTATAGTATTAATGAGGAAAGCAAAGAAATCCCATACTTTTTTCATCTATACTCAAAACTCATTGTATGCTATACTTACGTAATTGTCGTATTTATACATATAGTTAATTAAAGATAGTTTTTTTCTGCTCAGGGACAATGCAGATCTCTATACTATTTTGAATGAACTGGGAGAACCCATTAACGACTCCGGTAATGTTAACAATTTAATCAATTCGTTCATAAAAGTTGTCACCCACGGCTGGATGTCTTCAGTGGACAAGAGTGCTGTAACTAATATAAAAAATGCTTATCTAAAAACGAAATCCATGAATGTAATAGCAGTAGACTGGAGTAAAATTGCGAACTCCATTAATTATCCTGATGTTTCAACAAAAACAGAAATTGTTGGTACACAGTTGGCGAAATTTTTGAATGCACTTAGCAATCGCTATAATATATCTGGTGACAAAATGCATTTAATCGGACATAGTCTTGGAGCTCATGTTATGGGAATTGCTGGTTCCGCTACTAATTTCTCAGTTGGACGCATTACAGGTACTTAAGAACTGTTTCTATTTTAGTTTAAGAATAAATAATAAGTATAAAATATCTGAAACGGGAAATTTAACGCGATTACCTTTTTATTTTGGCTTGACGTTTTGACCGAGTTGCATCGGCCGTGGTCTCAAGCAAACTGCGTCAAGAAACGTCAAGCCGAAAGTTTTAGATATTTTATAATGCAACGCGAATGTTCAAAAGTTTATATAAATAAGTATACTTAACTTACTTAGATTCAACTACGTGTTAGGTGCAAGCGCAAGCTTGTAATTATTGTAACCTATCTTGAATAAGATTGTTATGCTCGAAATAAGAAAATTTTGATACAATGCGTTTTGTATCAGTATTTCTGTGAAGAATATAAGTAATTCCTGTTCGTAACTGTTAACCATCCAATGGTACGTAGACATTAGTTAGGTTACAAATGACGTACGTAGACACAAATGAATTAGGTATACAAGGTTATTTCGAAAGAATAGATAATTAAGAAATTGTATTAAAGTACTCACGACAACGGAAAACTTGCGTTCTACAACTTCTCCAAAAGTCAATAGTCTTAGTGTCACGCCTCAAAGCTAAAAAAATAAAGATGGGGCAACCCTAATATCAGCGTTTTTACATGGTTTTTACGTCGCTACCTTTGGAATATAGAGCATAATGATAGAGTTGTACAATTTTTTCCTATTAAATATTTTTGTATGGAAATAGTATACTGTGCAATGAATGCGGTAAGTTGTCGATTGGCCACTCGAACGAAGTAGAGCGCACAAGCAAAGCGAGTGCGCTCCTTCGCTCGAGAGGGCGATCGACCACACCGCACGAGTTGCAAATACTATTTTTTAAGAACGAACGAACAAAAAAAGATTATAGAAAGTAATAACATTATTATTATTTATTATTATATTAATCTAAAACTTTGAAATCACGATTTTCTTTATCTTTCACACTGATGGCAAAGGGTATTAAAATCCATTGTTTTTTAGATAGGTATTTATTTTCCATTCTTTTTTTAAATCGTGAATTTGCGTGTGCCAAACAAAATTTGCATGCTATAAGTAAACTTGTCGCACTCAAATTACTATTGTAAAATAAGGAAATAGCTACTTATCAACCGCAAAAATTTACGTTTAAATACTGTTTATCCCGCATGATTAATAAAAATATTATTTACAGTTCAGTAAACAGGGGTTTAAGATTAGTGTTTTCTTATTATTATTATTTATCATACAAATAATACTTTACATGCAATAAAAACCTTCAATATTTAAACGTTTCTTGTGAACGCATTCAACGCATTTTTATAACAGCCGTATTGAAAAGTTTGAAACTTTTTATATTATTAACTTAACATAGCTTAAATCTTTTAAGCTTATTTTATCCTTAAATGATACAAAAAAAAACATTTCGAGGCATCCGTTTTCATTTTTCGTAGTTTCGCGGCTTTCAATTAGAATTTCTTTTGTTGCCGATGGTTGCTGATGTTGAGATATTGTATGCCATTATTTCATTTCATTTATTGTATGTCTGAATCTATTATTTCATAAGTAATTATTTTAGTGAAAGACAAAAAAAAACTGCGCGCATATTTGCGCCTTTTTTTAAGGAACTAAAAATTCTTAACAAGCCGAGAAGTCTATTTTACCAACTTAGACAACACACATTATTGTATTCATACGTCTAAACCTTACATTCGAAATTTAGCTGATTTATTAAATAGCATTTTAGTCTATACTAGCTGTACCTACGACTTCGTTTACGCGTAAACTTTTTTTTGTGGCTTTCCCGTATTAGGTCAGATTATATGTACAATGTACATGTACATGGTATGCTTAGACTGTTGTTGAAAAAAAAGTCTACGTCTAGCCTACGTCTGTCTCCGGGCATATACTATCTCTATACCAAACATCATAACTGGTTCGGCAGTTCAGCATTTCCCATTCATATTCTCATCCCCTTTTCAACGCCTTAGAGGTAGTCTTTTGATAAAAAAGTTGCCTGTGTCAGTCCAGATGTCAAACTATATCCATGCTACATCATAATCAGTTCAGCGCTTTAGCATTTCCCGTACAAAGTGTGGTCCCCTCTCTCCCGTCCCTCTTTTTACAGATTTTTGATAAAAAAAGAGCCTACCTATTATTGATAAAAAAAAATCTAATCACCGCACCAAATTTTATAATTATCAAGATTTAGCGTTTCCCATACAAAATTTTAACCTCTTTTCACCCTCTTATGGGTAGATATTTGACAAAAAAAGTAAACCATGTCCATTTTGTGATGTCAAACTATTTCCCTGCCAAATTTCATCACAATCGGTTTAGCGGTTTACCATTTCCCATACAAAGTTTCATCCACTACCCATTTTACCCATTACCCATTTAGCCATTTTTACTCATTTAAGGGTAGATTTTCTAAAAAATAAGTAGCTTATCATGAGCGCAATCATGAGCGCAATCACGAGTTCTTACTACGTACCGATTTTTATTAAGATCGATCAAGCCTTACTTAAAGAACATACAGACAGACAGACAGCCAAAATTTTAAAAATTATGGAATCGAATTTAGTCTATCTATCACAAAATTTGACAGTTATTAAGATGTTGTGGAACGATATAAATCTAATTTTTCAAGGGCAAGAAAGTACGTATATCTCTCTGCTCTGATTATTGATTTAAGCTATCAACACCTTTATTCTGAAAGTGGATGAGTTTTCTTGCCGTAAATGGAAAATATCTTCAACAAAGAAGAAATTTGGTTCTACACACGATGGTGTCATTCTTGATAAAGACATTCTGAATACGTCCGATGCGGTCGCAGTCGCCGCCATAGTCGTCGGCACCGCCACTGCCGGGTCGTGGATAGCCATGCCGCTCGCAACACACACACGCATCCGCTAGATGCACCGCCTAGGGTCTTGGCTAAGGTGCGGGCGGCGGCATCGTCCGACACCAAGGGCGTTGCGCTACAGTGTAAGATAAAGTACTTTGTGCTACAGACTAAAGGGACACAGTTTCAAGGAATATTATAAATATAATAATACTGTGGTAAAATATTATGTTCTCGCGCGGCGCACTCTCGCTTGTTACTTTCTTGTGACCGACATTTTTTTCAATTTTTTCTATTTGAGGTAGTTGCAATCGACACTAATCTGTAATATAATTAGTGAACTAATCGATATGAAGTACCTAAACATATAAATCAACTTAAATATTTATCGGAAAAGACACGGGGCAATTCCTGCTTTTGCTACTCAGTCATGAGAAATAGGTACCTAATCTTAGAAGAGGCGAACTACTACATAAAATACAACGTTAAGACAAAGTTAATCTGCAAACAACAGAAAACTCTTTGTAACAATTAATACGTAGGTAATTGGAAATTTAATAATGGCAAAAGATCCGTCGAAGAAATGCTATCGCACCCATAGAATCGCACCGGCCGCCGTAGTCTAACAGACTCCACTTTCAGTGCGGCCCAGACGTTCCGTTAGCGCGTCATCGGTAGTCTCGCTTTGCCATAGTATAGTCAAATGAGTGCCTTTTATTATTTCCACCGACATATTTAAATATTCCATTATAAATGTTTAAATAAAACCTGTTTGTAATTCGCAGTGTTTACATGCATTATTTACAAGTCTGTGCATTATTTCAAATAATTTTTTTTTTTTTACTTTTTGGTGGGAACGGAAGAAGTGAGGCTGTCATTTTATTTAGATTTTCGATTTTTTACATTTTTGCGAGTTTTAAAGAACAAAAGTGATACTTAGTACATTGTGTTTCAAACTTCTGTATGAGTGAAAAGCTCTTTTAAAAAGTCCTTTAAAACTTCAGTAAAGCCACTATCACTTTACTGGAGGAGTTTTACTGTAAGAAAAAACGATTTTTTTTTTAACATGCTTTATTTGGTTGTCATGAATTGTAACAATACTGTGACGATTGCATTCTACTACTTACTACTTATTAATACGTGACATTGGCAAATGCGCTAACGTGTGCGCCATGCCATGAGATAGAATAAAAAAAAAATTTTTTATTCCGTATTATACGACGAAATTTATCTATATGATATACATAAAAAGAACGTTCCTTTGTATGTTTGTCCTCTATAATCATTCATCCGATTGTAATGAAACTTTGATGAGTTGTTCTGCATATGCCCGAGAAGGTTTTTGAATTATTTAATTTAGTAAATAAAAGACTATGCCAACGAAGTCACGGGCAACAGCTAGTCATTTAAATGAAATCCTACTTTATCAAAAAATAAAATCCAGTCTATTTGACTGATTCAAAAACAAACGAAAAGGCCAAAAATTTCAAAACATTCTGACTAGAGAATCCTCAATAACGTATGTTGAACAAAAAAAAAATTAACAAGAGTTGTAATTAGGTGAAGAACTGAAGACCTAGATGGAACTCTTATTAGTTAAGTAATTAAGTATATATATTTTTTATAACAATGATTATAAAATATAACAGTTATCGTAATAGTCTGTAAATTGTATTTAGGTCTTGATCCAGCTAGACCTCTTTTTGAATTTCCAAATCGTCCACTTTCAAAGAAATTGGACGCATCAGATGCACACTTCGTCGATGTAATTCATTCATGTAGTGGAATACTCGGCGTGAAGGACACGATGGGAGATGCTGACTTCTATCCTAATAATGGCTTTCCACCTCAACCTGGTTGTGAGAATATTTTAGCTCTCGCAGGTAATGACTTAATGAAGTTTCATTGTCAGAAGGTTTGCAGATAAATCACCTATGGAATATGAAACTAAGTAAAAAATATTTTTTACAGAAGCATGCAGTCACAGTATGTCTCACTTTTATTTTACTAAATCTATTTTAAATCCTACTATATTTCCGTCAAACCGTTGTAAAAGTTGGAATGATTTTTTATTAAGTCAATGTGATGATAATATTGAGTATATGGGAGAAGCCACCAATAAAAATATCAGTGGGAAGTTTTATCTACGAACAGATATAAAAAAATATTTAAAAATGCAAAATGTGATCGGCGAATGGTAAATGTAATGATGTAATAATGTAACAGTATACTTATTTATACAAAATTAAAGACATGCAAATATAATGTGTCACATTGTCTAGTCATTTGTGGTTTATGGTATTAGGTATACATGATATACCCTTGGGAATTCGGGTATTAAAGACAAATTTAAGTGTATCATTTCAGTGTAATAAGATTTAATGGATGAATAAAATAAAGCTCTATGAGATATCGCGTTTTATTTTTACTAATAATGCTTCTTAGTGCAATCGTATCGATATAATCGTACAATATAGATATTATATCGTCCACGCCAGCCACGGTTCGCACTTGGTTTGCACCGGCTGAACTACGTACAATAGGCCTAGTATTCTGTGAATAGGCCGTAGACCATCGTGTGACTATGCGCCGATTCTATATGCCAACCATTGCCTTTTGAAACCTGGAAAGCCGGCAACACAGCAATAGGGAATATGCATGTATTTTTTTATATTTTTATTCGAGTTAACATCGCTATATAATAGTAAAAAAATATTAACTTAAAGTAGTTCAAAGAAAAGTTTAAAAAAGTCCAACCGACACGGACACTTGAACGCTCGCCATTTTGGCGGTCTTTCTGTGACGTCATGTCTAAAACAACAAACAAACAAGTAGAGATTTCGCATTATTTCCTACAAACAAAATGAATTTTTACTTCTAAATATGCTATGAAATCACGATAAAACTGACTAAATCGCAAAACACTTAACACCTACCACAGATTTACACCTACGCTCTCGGTGACAGTTGTTATAGACTTTAACATCACATTCGCTCGGACCGATGGCGTCGCGGTTCAAATATTTCATTTTCCCACATTTGTTTTGCACTTTTTAAAAATTAATTTCTAACTCATAAAGAAATTATAATCAAAAATATAAATGCTAGCACAATTTTGAAGTAATAAAATTTATTTAAAAAAATATTTGACCCTAGCTTGTTTGAATCACATGCATATACCATATTACGCGCCATTGCAGTCCATCGTAGCCGCCACTACGCTACTCTACTCGGTTCTCGGTGGTCCATTTAATCCATTATGATAGACGATCGTGTAGATAAGGAATACGCAGGGATCCTTTCATACAGATTTGTATAGCAACATGCGGCGTGATTCTATTTCATGAAACAAATGTCAACGATAATGTGTAAACGGTGGTTTCGATTGGATATTACATTTGTAATTTTCAAAATATCTGACACTGCGATTGTATAGGCCTGAGGGCCAGTTCGGCACGAGGTCTGTTTGACCCTTCTTGTGCCAACCACCCGATTGTGGGATAAATTAAAAAGGAGAAAGGGTGATGGCTACAAATGCGCCCCTCAGAACAATTGAACCCCAGGAATAGCGACACACTGACCTGAAGCTGTCTGGATTGATGATTTGGTGAGTCTACGGCGCCACTCCACGAGTCCGAGATCTTGACTAGCATTCTGTAACGTTAATTTTAATGTAGATTGCATCTAAAATCTTCGTTTTGCTTTCAATACTTACTTAAATTTTTACTTTTTGATTGTTTTGCTTACTATTAATCTATTTGTATTAAATGAAAAAAATACATGACAGTATCTAAAATTCATAGGGGAGTGGGTACATACGTACATACCAAATCTTGATAACGATGTCTAATTGCACAGCACTACTACCGATAACTAGCTGAATATCACTAATATGTTGATAGGTTGGTACACGTAATTGTTTCTTTTCGTTTGTGGTATTGATTTGCGGTCTAACATTACTAGCAGAGATTATAGTTCAAATTGACGTCTCATATAACATTGCTTAAACGTAGAGATTATATTGTCTTTGACCCCTGGATGAGCTGTTGTGATTGTGATGTGATTGAAAACTGCACTTTTTTTTACATTTTATGTATACACATATTGTTAAAAGATAACTGTAAAACTTCAAAATATGAATAAAAAAAGGAATGTCAGTTATATAAAACCTGAAGACCCGGAATTCCTAAAGATATTAAAGAAACAAGTTGGTTATGATAACACGAATCATAAATTTGATAAACTAGAAAGTAATGAAGAAGATTTTGAAGATGATAAGGAAAGTGAATTACCACAGGTGGTTGTTATTAAAGAAGGTGATCTTACTGCAGAAGAAGCCGAAGCAGAAAAAAAGCGTATTGAGGAAATAGAATCTGTAACTAAAGCTGATTTGAACCAGAGAGTTTTATTTAAATCTAAGAGGAAAGTAACTACTGAACCTGATGTGAATAAACGGAAACATAAAAATGATTCAGGAGAAAAGACAAAAGGTAAAAAGAGTCGTCCTTTGTTGTCTTTTGATGATGAAGAAGGCGACGAATAAACCATTAACACGAGGGGGATAAAAATCATAGGTGCCTAAAAAAAATCGGTACCTAAAGCTGATGCGAATCAGAGAAAAAGTAGATATTGGATCTATAAGTGGTGAGCTGATGTGAACAATTAATTAAAAAATTATTCAGAAGAGAAAAAATGCAGTTATCAGCTTTAAAAAAGGTTTTGATGATGAGTAAACCATTATTTATGCATATGATTAGTATGTGGGTTAAAAATAACATTCTCGGAAAGCAATGTTTGTATAAAGGTTCTATGTGTCAGAATAAGCCATTTATTAGTCATTCATATTTTGATGTAAAATTAAAATTAGTTTTGTTCGAATATTGTTAAATATCTTATTACAACTAAGTATGTACTGTACAGTTTCAACTATCACATAAATTGTGCAATAATATTTTGTAATATCTATAATAAAAAGAGTTTGTTATGAAATAGCTATTTATTCCAATTTTAAAATATTAAGTATTTTTACATTACAATATTTTTCCAGAATCTTCATGACTGCGTCTTTTCTTTAATTTTGTAGTTACACCATTAGAAGCTGAGATGGCATCACTTCTGTAGTAATATTGAGAATTGTCCGTATTATTTT
This sequence comes from Zeuzera pyrina, assembly GCA_907165235.1. Lineage (NCBI taxonomy): Eukaryota > Metazoa > Arthropoda > Insecta > Lepidoptera > Cossidae > Zeuzera > Zeuzera pyrina. The sequence continues at coordinate 15,042,602 of OU015625.1, read as the reverse complement.
CATACTCGAGTAATTTACGAAGTAAAAATTTCCTTTCATCCTTTACAATAAGAATACTTTCTTGTATTTTAGCGACCTCATCACATAGGGCTGCATTTTCCTGTAACAAAAAACTTACATTGTGAAAACAGACATATTTTTGATTGCAGAATAACGTAGAATTTTTGTACACATAGTACAGTAGTTTTTGGTTTTATATGCATATAATGCATAATCTTAGAATGTGTCTGTATATTACAGATGTGCTAAGCATACACATCACATAAAGAAACTTAAGACTTAAAAAATACCATTATTTTATAATAAATTTGAATTATAATGAAATTGTTACAATTTGATCCCTGCAATCTTAAATAATTATATCAATATAAATTAAAATCAATTGTCACATTTATGGTGAAGCATCACTTGACAACAGCTCAACTGGTTTGGCAGTTTTTTTGTTGTGTTCATGATTGACAGGACAATGTTTATATGAAAGAAAAATTTTGGAAAATCCATGGAAAAAAATCTGAAATTTAGATAGCATTTTTGTAAGAAAATTCAAACAAAAAAATTTGGTATGTAGTAAACATTTAACATTCACCGGGGCGAAGCAGCCGGTTGGGGTGCTAGCTAAGAATAAGGGTAGTCACTCATCACCTAGATACAATGAACAACCGCATCATTGTTCGCATCCACTAATAATTTGAGTGCTCATTAGGCAATTGTAACATAATATGATGGTTTGTTCATGCCTCGTGGTCAACAATTGACTGCCACATGATCAACGAATTGTAGAATTTGTTAGCAATATTTTAAATGATGTATTTTAGCTGTCATTAAATGGTTTGCTTGCTGGTAGCCATCTGCATATGACAGCTTGTAACAAGCGTTTTAATGTTTTTAAGTTTATAAGTGAGTATGTATATGGAAAGACCATATAACAAATCCCAATCACTTAAGGAGGATAGGGAGGGGTAGTTTGTTGTTAGCCAATGAATGATTACCTTAAATACTGATTTTCGTGACAGGCCTTTTGGTTAAACTCATACTGCTTCCTTCTTTTCTGTATTCTGTTATACATACATATCTTCACGCTGTATCCCTAATGGGGTAGTCGGAGAGGACTTATGCTGTTATCAAAATTACGTTTTTGTAATATAACTAGGTGCGACACAATATTTCAATTTGATATAGGCCAATATAGGTATAAATATACTGAAATTATATTATCAATATATGTACTTAAAAGCAACAAAAAATTGCCGAGCCTTACCAATAATAAACTTTTGATTCTTCTTTTCATATATTTATATTTAACTCGATACGTGTTGGTACTATCTTTCTCATTCTGTTTATTATTCATAATTATTGTTATTAATGTTTACTATTAGACATAATCACATAACTGCCCACTTTACTGTCTTAAATAAAAAAACATAGATTGAAAACTGTATAACAAAGATGATGTGCAGCAGAATTAAAAACTATAACATTTTATACAACTGAAAAAGGAACACAATTATTTCTGTATCCAACTCATGTCGCAGTAGTCATAATATATCAAATGAAATGACTAAGGAAACATAATATACGTTGTGTTCTTCAAGTGCACAGAATACTATAATCACAGATTAGAGAGACTTATACTATAATCCATAAATACTATACTCTCTACTCTTGCTCTACTCTCTCTCGTGGTCTCGTGTCCCTACAAAGCAAAGAGAATGTAATATTCTAAGTATTATGATTCGGGGCTTCCATAGAGCTAAATAGACTCCAAAAGTCAAAAAAAGATACCCAAAATAGACAATCTGACGACTATAAAACAATCAGCTGTACCAACATAAAGAACAAAATAGAGACGTACCGCCTTACATTCAAATTTATCGATATCGATTATAATTAGCGTGACATGCGGTACCAGAATTGGTGAAAACAATCTAAACACTGGTTTTGTTTAAGCACCACTTAAACAAAACCAGTGACACAAGTTTGTGATGTCTATTCAATAAAAATAGGTATGAAATGAAATATTTATAAATTCGTGGCGGTGTACGTGCAAGCATATGTAACGCTACGCCCGGTAGAGTATGCTCCTTTGCTCCGTTCTTCTTCTCCCTGCCACTTTGATAGGTTCCTGACCAGTTTCTTCTTTTAAGGACTAACGGTCAACTTTCAGTTTCATTTTTTTTGCTACAGGTTTTTTTTTGAAAACTGTAAACATAAAGTACTATTAGAAAATATTTAATTAATAAGTTTTAGGAAGTTCTTTAAAGTCAAAGTAAAATCAATTTATTCAAATAAACACAACTGCAAGGTGTTTTTAACGCCAAATATAACTACAAGTCGAAAAAAACCTACACATTGAAAAGAACCGATAAGAAATCCAGTCAGGTCATATTTTCAACATTATAAACACTCCTCCAGTAAAGTGATAGTAGGCTTTACCACAGTACAAGACATAAGCAAACAGTATTCTATCTCGGCAGTGTCCTAGAGATGTCCGACTTGGACTGAATGTTTTTCTTGGGTTACGTATTTGATAATAGGTACTATATTAAATTGTCATGTCGTCTTTTCATTTTATGTTATTGCAAATTTAATAAGTTTTTATTTATATAATTCTACTAGTATTTTATTTCTAGTGTTAAAAGTCTGTGAGTTAGTATGGTGGAAATGGACAAAAAAAATACATTTTATGTGCAGTATAATTAAAAATCAGCAATAAATTAACTAGATCATTATGATAATATATTTCTTACAAATTAGCAACAGAAAAATATTTCCTCTTTCGATATAGATGTATTCAAACATCCGTACGCTGAACATTATGCTTGTTATGGACCTTACACCCCATTTCGCAAGAACATTCCCACGGTCAGCGATATGCTGAATCGGCGCTACAGGGCGATGAGAACATCGAGCTCACATGAACGACAGGTGGGACGAGGCACTTCGTTAGAATTATCGAACGTCGCCAAACCTATTTTAGCTTGTAAATTAATTTGTAACAATTTATTATAATATAATTTTTAAGTCAATTAAATTAGTTTTTTTTTGAGGAATTCGGTTGCGGCCATCGTAATTTACTCGTAAACTTGATTGACATAATATTTAACCAGTAAATGCGCGGGAGCGTCTCATATCGTCCGATGACATGTTTAATTATATTTAGACCCACTCCATTTCTTTCACTTATACAAAACTTTAAAACACAATATATTATCACTTTTGTACTATAAAACTCCCAAAAATGTAAAAAATAGAAAATATAAATAAAATGACAACCTCACCTCCCGTTACCGCCAAAAAGTCGATTTTATTTATTTATTATTCTTAAGGCATTGGTAACAAGACCATCAGCCTAATGACGTAATTTTGGAGAAATATTAACTGTCCTTAACACTCCTACAGACCCTACAGTAAAGTAATAATAGGCTTTACTGAAATTAAAAAGGACTTCTTAGAAGAGCGCAAAAACTTCAGCTACGCATGTTTATTTAAATTTCCTCCATTCTTTTCACTTACACAGTACTTTAAAACACAATATACTATCACTTTTGTACTTTAAAACTCCTAAAAATGTAAAAAATAGAAAATCTAAATAAAATGACAGCCTTACTTCTCCTGTTCCCTCCAAAAAGTTCCCAAAGTCGATCAAGTACTCTTTAGCTCACTACTGTGTACTTTTTTTTAGTACGTTTCTGCCTTAGGAGGGAAGGTAAAGAGTTCTGTGTCTATATAACCGATGTCTTCAGTAGTAAATAGATAAATTCTTCATAATATTTCATTAAAATGTAGGCGTAATAGATTTTAATTATTTTTTGGAATTTCTGGCGACAAACATATTGCGACAGTCTTTCTAGTAGGATCCACTGAGGCGGACTAAGCCACTAAAGAAATCTCAACATCACACTACTAAATAAGCACTTATTTCAACAATTTCACATAAGAGTACAACAGCGTAGATACTTGTGACGCAAAACTACGCCAATTTTACATCACAATATTTACTAGAAACCATTCACCAATAATTAAAATAAATGTCCGACCACTCCTCATAAAATCCTGCATCCTCTCTACTCTGTGCTTTAAAACTTATTAGCGATATAGTCGATTATTTCGGCATCTTTTAATTCCGACAGCTGTTTAAATCGAGATTTACTCAATCGACATTATGCGAGGCGCAAAACTAGTTTAGGGTAAAATCGGGATGTTGTTCCTTGTCGAGATAATAGTTGATGCAAGCTATTCTAAATCACATTGTGCAAGACGCTAAACTAGAAGGATAATAGTTAAACTCGATTTAAGTATGTGACTTCTTGCTTGCACCAATTATTAATAGTTGCAAGCGAGATGTTAAATGCTCAAATTGAATTTAAATAGTTGGTGCAAGCCACCTTCAAAATCAAGATGTCGGTTATTTAAACCGAGATTTAAATAATTGGTGCAAGCCACCCTAATATTATATTATACTAGGCTACGCCGAATTTAACTGAGCTATCACTACGATATACAATTGATAAATTTACGATGTAAAGTTATCCGCCCCAGTGTCTACGCTTGTTTGAAATAAGTGCTCATTTAATAGTGTGATGTTGAGTTTTTTTTAGTGGCTTAGTCCACTTCAGCGTATCCTATTAGAAAGACTACCTCAATATATTTGTCGCCATATGTTCAAGAAACAATTAAAATGCGTTAAACCGAAATTTTAATGAAATATTATGAAGAATTTATCAGTTATCACATCACTGAAAACATTGGCTGTATGGGCTGAGATCCCTTTACCTTCCCTCCTAAGAGAGAACCATGAAGGAAGGAGGAGACGGTGTAATGGGCTGAGCCTGTGTGTAAAAAAATATAGGCTAAGCTTTAAAGCGTAGGGGTGTATCGACTACACGTATGCCAGTTCGATCCTGACAGTCACGTATTATTTTACGAAAAAAAAATATTTTCAGTGATTTTACAATAGAAAAATGAAGTACCGTGTGGTTGGTTGGAAGTCGCATTCAGATGGATGCTGCGATACTCCAAAAAATATCACATTTCATGTATAAGTATCAATTTATACAATATTACATCGACAGTTCTAGAAAGTTTTCTTGTTTTGTAGGTTGTACTATTCGTCGACAGATGTCAACTTAATCGCCCTTTAAAATCACATTTTACACACATATTAACATATTACACATATTAAGAACCTACCTGTTTACTCCTAACATTGCTCAATTGTTAATTTAATTCATGAAATTGTTTGTAAAAAAGCTACATCGATTCATTTACGCCGAGTGAAGTGACCTCTGTCGGGGAATAAAAATTCTTGCTAAAACTGACATTATCAGCAGGACCGCACGCAGGAGGTAGACGTATTACAATAATACTAACGTATTTTTTTTTTGTTACGGATAATTTCTGTTGGGGAATAGAATACAAGTTACTTTACAAAACATTATAAGGACCGCACTCTAGACGTATTAATACTAATATACTCTTTTATAAAGGATTTTAGGTCAGAAAGTTTTCTGCGCTTTCGTGGATCTAGAGAAAGCATTCGATAGAGTAGTGCGGAAGAAATTGTGGAGTCTTCTGCCTGAATATGGCGTGGAGGGCTCCTTACTGCAGGCTGTGAGGTCATTATATCGAGACCACAGAGCCTGTGTAAGGATAGACGGTGACATGTCGCCCTGGTTTGAAGTCTGTTCTGGTGTCAGACAGGGCTGCATGATGTCTGCCTGGCTATTCGTGCTGTATTTGGACAGTTGCCTCCAGAGATTGAAAGGTAATATGAGTGGCATGGGATGTGGTGACACAGTAGTAAACTGCCTATTGTACGCTGACGATGCTGTGCTAATAGCACCATCAGAAGCAGAGTTGCAGACACTAGTCACGTGCATGAAAGAAGATTGTGAAGTAAAAGGATTGAAAATGAATGTGAACAAAACTAAGGTTCTGGTGTTTGAAAGAGAAGCGGAACAAACGAAATGTGTGATTAGTGTAAATGGAAAATGTCTAGAACAGGTGAATGAAATTGTGTACCTGGGGAGTGCGTTTTCGAGGGATGGAAGAAGTGAGTTGGATGTGGAGAGACGGGTAGCAGCTGGCAATAAAGTGAACGGTGCTCTGTCCGCATTAGTGGGTAGTGTGAATATATCTAACACTGCTAAAATGGCCATCCACAATGCGGTGTTGGTGCCAACTTTGTTGTACGGCAGTGAGGCCTGGATATGCCCGAAATCGAGTGAAAGTATGATAAATGCTGTGGAGATGCGGTCTCTCAGAAATATGTGCGGTGTCACGCTTGCGGACAGGATAAGCAATGATGAGATACGCAGTATGACAGGGTTGCACAACAGTGTTATTGTAAAAATGAAGAAAGGAATGCTTAGATGGTTCGGGCACATGGAAAGAATGAGTGATGAAAGACTGACGAAGAAAATATACAGAGCAAAAGTGAGTGGTAAAAGAAGCCAAGGAAGACCAAGGCTGACTTATGAAGATCAAATAGCCAGAGTGCTAGCAGACGGAAATGTCAAAAGCACTCGCATACCTAGGCGAAAATGTGTGAGGAGAATGATGAGATTTGAGGAAGCGAAAGAGGTGTGTAAGGACCGCGACTCCTGGCGCTCCGTCCTCTCTGACTACCCCGTTGGGGATACAGCGTGAAGTTATGTTATGTTATGTTATAAAGGATAATTAAAGCCAAGGAACATCAAGGCTGACTTACGAATATTTAATAGCCAGAGCTGTTAGCTGACGAAAATGTGAAAAACACTCGCATACCCAGGCGAAAATGTGTGAGGAGTAATAATGAGTGACGAGATTTGAGGAAATGAAAAAAATTATGTAACTCTTACTACCCTGTTAGGGATACAGCGTGAGGATAATATGTTGTTGTTGTATAAAGGATAATTTTTATATGCTTTTCATAAACTAATTCATTTAATAATAACTATTATTTGATAATGCACTCATATTTTGTATTTTATAACAAAGTTATAACGTAATAAATAACTAACCGAAACTAAATTATACATATACTGGTGAAGCAGTTTTATAGCAATGGGAACTGCTTACATAGACCATAGAATGAAATTGATCTAATTCGAAATTTTGAGATTTTGTTTTGGCAAGTTCCGACATTGAATTCACATAGAATAATAAAATGGATTTTTCACAAATACATGTTTAAATATTCTCGCGATATGTTGCTAATGGGACAGGCAAGTTTGTACTGTTATCTATTAAATTAAGTACTAGGTATCTTTAAGTTTATTATTTTCATCCGAAATTCTGAAATTTTAAATTAAGTCGCTTTCATTCTAAAGATGCGATATATTGTCTTACCAATAATAAATACGTAGCGACCTGACGATGCTAAAAGTGCTGAATTGCATTTTAGTATAATATAAAGCAATTTGAGGAAGCGAAAGAAGTATGTAAGGACCGCAACGCTTGGCGCTCCGCCCTCTCTGACCACCCCTTTAGGTATACAGCGTGAAGATATGTATGTATGTATGTATGTATAAAGCAATTCGAACGCGTGGCTCGCCAGTCGCTTTCATACCATCGCCCTGCCATACCACTTCGTGCTAGTTAAATTGTGTAAGAAGAAAATAAAAGTTCGACACCAATATGTAATTAATTTATTTGGATTTATAACAAATGAGGAGAATGGACACTAAGAAAATCCCTAAAAACACATTACAATTTCGTAAGAGCATATCTAGGCGGATTCCCCACTACAATCGCTTGTCAAGACTCATCTTTCGTGGCGCGATCTGTATTATCATTCTATTTAAATAAAGGGTCAGTAACAGTTGCATGATGCGCATACAAACAAATCGACAAACGTTAATTTAAAAATGGCTGTTCTAGACCGTTATTCGGTCCCCAAAACGCACGATACATACATACATATCTTCATGCTGTATCAAACGATGCGTTGTATTATGATAAAAAAATTTACAAATGTAATATTACATCTCATCCGCTTTACTGCTCCATCATAATATACATTATGGATTTATATCAATTTACTCTTAAATACAAATATAAGTGGTATTTCATAATTTAATGTGAAAATTTTTGAATCGTGCAATTTCAAGTTACCGATTAATCACTAAGTACAGCTCTGTATCAAGAATGTATTTTATTCATCTGGTGGTCAATAATAAAACTACTTGAAAAATGATAACACAAAGAGACTGCTACAACTCCGTAGGTGGCGGCAGATTTGCAACATCCCCCTCCATTTATTCCGCGTCCCCCTCAACCCGCATGTTGTTACACTGGTTTGTATGAGGAAAATTCGTTACGGCGCCTCCTCTTTGTTTTTACTTCGTGGAGAGAACCTTACTTCTGCTACTGAGCTATCATTACTTAAAATGAAAAAGTTCAATGCTCATGGACACAAACTACTAAGAGATTCTGAAGAATCTCATGCGTCTCATAGGCACTCAACCTATAGAATGGCAATGTCATTTATTTTGTATGAAAACAATTTACGTCTAAGCACTGTTACGGTTACTACACACCGAATAGAAGACTGAGTCATTACATAAATATTTAAATATCTGCAGGAATATACAGTGATGTACACACAGGTTCAGTATTGGTTATGTACTACTTGTATTAGAAATTAGGAACTCCTTGGTACTGGTTTTAATGCGACCAAGAGTTAATATTTGTTAGTGTAAATAAACTGACCAGTGGTGAATAAGATGGTCCAATATTTCGTCTATAGCTAAAAGTCTGTACTATAGGTTGAGTACTCCATGTTAATATTTGACATAAAAAATATATAGTGGTGACATCTAACTATGCTAGACTACACTACTTCGAAGGCCAACAATTCAAACGAAAAATTTTCTAATGAGTGAAATGACCCTGATTACTATTCTGTGAGCCGGCGTCCCGACATTGTTTTGTGATTTATTGTAATTTCTAATTCATATATAAATAATGTAAAATAAAATGTCAGGAATATCAGAATACAAGCATTTCTTCCCTATCGACAGTATACAGAAAGTATACGATCTGTTTGAAGAGCAGTTATGTAGTGAGAAAGAACCAGACTTAGCTTTATTTTCTATTGTTGTTGGAGCCGTGGAAAATAACTTGACAAATGTGAAAAATAGCGATAAAGATGTGAATTTGGCCGCAAACAAATTCGTAAAAATGAAATTCCCTTCCGTGGAATGGGAGGAGGTAAAACTGCTACATGATCGTTTTGTAGCATTGATGCGTAGTGGTGTCGATTCTAAGCTGCTGGGCGGCGTGTTCGCGACACGAGATTTGATTAAACGCGTAGCTGATGTTGTATGGAATTCCTTGACTCGCAGTTATTACAAAGACCGCGCTCATCTTCAATCTATATACAGTTTTTTAACAGGCAATAAACTTGATTGTTTTGGTGTTGCTTTTGCTGTGACTGCTGGTTGTCAAGTATTAGGAAAGCGGGATGTACATTTAGCTTTATCTGAAGATCATGCGTGGGTTGTGTTTGGGGAAAACGATACAGAAACTGCAGAGGTATAACAATACTTTGTAATTAAGGATAGGTTATCTTCAAAATTTCTGTTTTAAATGTTACTTAAATTTACTTAGGTCACATGGCATGGCAAAGGTAATGAAGATAAACGAGGCAGATCAGTTGGTGATGGTGTATCAGCACGTTCCTGGTTGTATGTAGCTGGTAAACCAGTTGTATGTTCTCGTGTTATGGAGTTGGCTGCTTTAGTATCTTCAATTAATTCACAATTAACACCAACCATTGATGTTCATGAAGTAGCAGAAATGCAACACAGACTTTTGTGGTTGCTCTATGACAGAGGTAATTGTTATACTTATGTAGTAAAATTAACCATTACCTGTGTACTCTTTGTATAGGTTATGCACATCTGACCCTATGGTAAGTAATTATGTGTAATAGAGTTAATAAGTGCAAGATTTTTTGTATTTTTTGTTAATAATATCTAACTTAAAACGAGTCAATTTTTTATTAACAAGTGGAATTTTGGGTAAACAAATTTCAATGATGTTGGACAAGTATACCACATGTATTGCCAATGGAGCACAATATTTTAACTGTATATTGTTTAGACCTGTGCATGATTATAAATATTAATTATTTAATAATATTATTAGAAATTGTGAATTATAATAAAATAGTCCATTTTGTCAAAACCAGTCTTCAATTAAACACATTTATCAAAATCCAACATTCAACTCTGTAACACAGTGGCATGCATTCCATAGAGACAAATAGAGACGGTCTACCCTGCCAATTTTGCAAACTGAATAAAGTAAAAAAATAATAAATGGCAACTAAAAACATATTTTCAAATTTCCGCACTTTCCTTGTATATATCAAAACATGACAAGAAAGCGTCATGGCAACACTCGCTTGATTCGAAGTGTGGCTGAGTTTACACATATTTAAAGTTTTTCTAATACTGTTTTATATAATTGTATGGTTTATATGCACGCCTTTGTAGTGGTAGTGAATGTATTTAGCTCAAAATGCACATGTAAGTTAATAAAGAGACACTATCTCTTGCCAATACCAGCACCGGAAAAGTAATTGTCAGCAGTTTGAATCTTATTGATAATATGTCATATTTTAGGACACTAAGGGCGCTTTTTATTTAGGTGGTTAAGTCGGACTGCTGCCGCACATTGGTCATGCAGCTATAACGGTCCTACAGCAGGACGGTAGCAGTCCGACACCAACCATCTAAATTGAAAGCGTACAAGGCTACCGTATTGTGTGATCGTATTTTAGTGACGTCTATCAATATCTGACATCAGTCAAACCATAGATGTCGATCGAACCCTGAAGAAGATTTACTGTTACTGCTTTTGTTGAAAAAATATAAACAAAAACGACACCGCCCAAGAGCATTACCTATGTTTTCTTTATCATATAAACCAGGTAATTTTCACAAGCTTTACCCAAGTTTAAAAGAAAATTCAACCAAGTGGGAGGTACTTCTATTTCATTTCTAAATTCTTCTGTGTTTATATTATTCATAATTTATGCAAAACGATTATATATTTACTAGCCGTAAAATAAACCCGATCATTCACCGCACAGATAAACAAGTAACTGAACACTAACTGAACACGTGGCATTTGCGATGTTATCATCCTGCTTACGTGCGTGAGTCGTACGGGCGTCGCACTGCTTTCTCGTCGCGTCAATTGTATGTAAAAATAACTGCACGTGCATAGTACGACGTCGGTCCTGCTCCTGTGTGGCAGCAGTCCGGGACCAGCCGTCTAATTTGAAAGCACCCTTAATTTAGCATTTTCTTTAAGTTATGTGTTTCACCACTAAAGTGTAATATTTCTTCTTATTTATAATTTTGATTTAACCCTTTTTCAAAAAACAACATTCGTATCAATAAAATAATATTACAGAATATTACATAACAAATTTAAACTTGACATGTTTTATCATAATTTTCAGGGCATTATAATTTCATCATTTTTTAAAATTAAAACAAAATTTAAATCAGTTAAACTGAGTCAAAATGAATGTAATAACAGTTAAAAAGAGTAGTCCAGGATCCACCGTCCATTTTTGCACTTGATTACTATCAAGCTAATTTTCTGTAAGTAATTTTTGAAGCTAATTTTTGATGAGACGCCCAACAATTTCCTGTATGAAAACTCTCGATTGTGGTAGGTAATAGGGGTAGCAGGGATAAAATATGTTGATTTGATGATTCTCAAAAATTTATTACTAACTTTTTTTTTGTTATATCTGATGATAATTATCTAAAGTATTCGAAAAAATATTTGTCCTACTAAATGTACGGTTTAATCAAAGAGTTCCCTCTTTCCAACATGTATCGATAATGAGGTCATAAAAAATGATTACTAACCAGTTGATTTTTTTTTCTTAGTTAAAATTTATATAATTTAACAGTCATATTGTCCTACAAATTGCGTGGTACGTTATCCCAGTCCTACGCTCAAAAGTAGTAATACAGATCCTTGATGTAAAAATAATTACTATCAAGCTGAATCTTCATCAATAGCTTCGCTTCGATGAGACGCCCAACAATTTCCTGTGCGAAAATTCTTGATTGTGGTAGCTAACAGAGGTAGCAAGGATAAAATATGTCGATTTGATGATTCTCAAAAATTTATTACTAACTGGGTTTTTTTTGTAAAATCTCAAGATAATTGTCTAAATTATTTGAAAAAATATTTGTCCTACAAAATGTATGGTTTGATCAAAGAGTCCCCCCCTTTCAATTTGTTCAATAACGAAGTCATTAAAAATGATTACTAACAAGCTGATTTTTTTTTTACTTAGTTAATATTTATATAATTTAACAGTCACATTGTCCTACAAATTGCGTGGTACGTTATCGCGGTATTCCAATTGAATACATATTTGAAATTCATGAAATTAAAAATGAATTTATTTTCTGTATTTCGCAACTACAGCTGAGTCACACCGGTGCATATGCGCAGAGCATTGCTTACTCCGTATTAGGTGTTCCACGTTACTGTCGACCATAAACGTGCAAACATTTTTTCAGTTGACCACGTGTTTTATTATGTCTCGAGAAATAATTTCAAGAAAAATTTATTGTGCTGCAAAATAATTATGGAGTGTTTTTTGTGTAATTTGCTTTGCGAAAATCCTATTTTTCGAGAGACATTTGGCTTTCTTGCAAAACTTTTCTATCTGCTCGAAAGCATTATGAACATAAATATCGAGGTGTTGTATTGCCTGAAAATTGGAATGACGAAGTAATAGGTTATCATTCCTCTTGTTACAAAGAATTTCGAGTGAAATCTAAATATTTGTCTTATGAAAGGTAAGTCGATCGAATATTGTTTTACTTTATTTTTAAAATAATTGAAAAATAATTTATTAAGTTATTAATTTATTAATAATAATTTAGTATTAATAATTTATTAATATATCAGACGAATCTGATGAAGATTAATTTTTTTTTATATGTAAATACACAAATTTTACTTTGTACCTAGTTTACTAAAAAATAAAGTTATTTAAATTTAAAAAAAGATGTTTTCACTGTATCTTATGTTACAAACAGGAAAACGAAAAAATGACAATTCTTGTCGGACTAGTGATACATACCTGTTTTCTTGTAGGACATTGTTTGATTTGAGCAGAGAACACACTAACCTATTATGTAATATTTTTGTCCTACAGTTAGTAATGAGAAAAATGGTCTTGTGGTATTAACAATTTCTGAGCGTAGGACCGGGATAACGTACCACGCAATTTGTAGGACAATATGACTTAAATTTTATAAATATTAACTAAGTAAAAAAAAAAATCAGCTGGTTAGTAATCATTTTTTATGACCTCATTATCGATACATGCTGGAAGGAGGGGACTCTTTGATAAAACCGTACATTTTGTAGGACAAACATTTTTTCGAATACTTTAGATAATTATCATCAGATATAACAAAAAAAACCCAACTAGTAATACATTTTTGAGAATCATCAAATCAACATATTTTATCCCTGCTACCCATATTACCTTTTTTTTTTTTTGCATCAGGAAATGCGTCACGCATCCCGTCCCGCCTAAGGGGGTGGCAGGGGGGTATGTGGGACTCCTCGACATTAGGGTGCTAGGCCGAGTCTACCCACTAAAACCTGACGGTGTTCCTCCGCACGCACCATCCCGAGGCCATTGCTACCCATATTACCTACCACAATCGAGAGTTTTCGTACAGGAAATTGTTGGGCGTCTCATCAAAATGAAGCTACTCACGGAAAATGAGCTTGATAGTAATCAAGTGCAAAAATGGACAGTGGATCCTGGACTAAGTGCAATTTATGTGATAAAAATAAATTCCAATTATTATTTGTTATGTACACTTTTGAAAAATGCCATTATATGAACATGTCCCTTGGAAAATGTGTTCTCAATTCTGAATTGCAAGTTCAACTTATACAACAAGTAGAAGTCATGACTCCTTGGTATATTTGATCTTGTTGACATTTATGATATTTGATTCTGTTATTCCTCATGATCTTGTTTGTACAACAAGTAGAAATCATCACTAGTTGCTTTATTTAATCTTATTGACATTTTTAATCTAAGCAATGAAATTTTAACAGTATTTGAATACCTCTAATTTTATAAGAGAGTAGCTGCCCAAGTACAAAAAGACGATTTCTTGAGTGTTACGTCGTTTATTAGTAAAGCAAAACTGGAACACGATATTTTATTATTTATATTTAAGGTACATATTGTTTATATTTACTTATTACTAACTGATGCCCGCGACCTCGTCCGCGTTTTTATTTTTAAAATACGCTATGTCTTTCCCCAAGATTTAAGCTACCTCCATACCAAATTTCATAAAAGAGACTGACAGATGTGATGACAAGGGGAAAACTAAAAAGAAGCTGTTAACTTTTTGTGGTAAATGTGAGAATACCCTTTATAGAGAGTTTTCTGCCTTATCAGTTATCACACATCACTTATCACACATAATGTAATTCATTTAATTGTCTTAGAACTTATATCAGTAATATATATCCCTACTATGATAATATTATAAATGCGAAAATGTCTGCCTTTCTGTTACGTTTTCAAAACTATATTGCTGAACCAATTTAGTGAAACTTGGTACCTATAGTTTAAACCCTGGAAAAAGACTTAAGTAAGCTGTTTTTTTTGAAATCCCATGTGGACAAAGTCACGGACAACAGCTAATTTAAAAAAAAATTCAAATATATGACATGAAACTAGATTATTTTCTGTTTATGTTCTCACTGTCATTTTTTTCTCTCATATTCTCCCCTCTTGTCGTATTAATAAGATTTAATAATATGAGGTCAATAATCTCAAAATTTCAATAGTTGGTAAGGAATGGGTTAAATAATTAATTTAACACATTAAAAAACAATATAACTTACTTACGAAGATCTAATATCCAGAATATTAGCTGACGGAAATGTGAAAAGCATTCGCATACCTAGAGCTAGGGGAAAATGTGTGAGGAGAATGATGAGATTTTAGGAAGCGAAAGAAGTATGTAAAGACCGCAAAGCTTGGCGCTCCATCCTGTCAGACTACCAAGTTTGTTAAAAAAAATATTTAAAATGCAATCTTACGTTTCGTGCTTACGACGCGGTACCAGCGACCGAACTGTGCTTTTGAGGGGGTGAAGGCGGGGCGAAGTTTTGCACTGCGCGCGGGGGCATGCGTCTCACGGTGTTCAGCGGGTTTATCATGACAGTGCAGCGTGTTGAAAATAGAATTTATATAAACTTACATAAGTGGCATATTTGCCACAGTGTAGTAATTATTATATAGAATCATACATGAATTTTCCACAACGTTAATATACCTAGCGGGAATGTTTAATCCATACTATAGTATCCATATTATTGGGTTCTTACATATGAAATTGGCGTTTTGTACGGGAGGAATATAAAGTCAATTTTTTTTTTGTCAAATATATTTAATTAATCAAAGTATGCACCGTTGTTATCTATGCACTTTTGCCATCTCATAGGTAGTTCATTGATCCCTTTACTAAAAAACCATGGGGGCGAGAATCAATAAACTCTTTGAAGGTGGTTTGGACAGCCGCATCGAAGTAGAATTTTTTTCCTTGTAAGAAGTTGTCCAAATTCCGGAAAAAATGGTAATCTGTTGAAGCAAGGTCCGGGGAGTACGGTGGATGTCGCAGACATTCCAATTGTAGCTCATCTAACTTAGTGGTTGTTTGTTGTGCAGTGTGTGGTCTTGCGTTGTCGTGAAGCAGCAGTGGCCTAGAGCGATTGACCGATCTCGGTTGTTTAGCAGCTAGTTCTTCCTTCATAGTTTACAGTTGCTGACAATAGATATCTGCCGTAATCGTTTGGCCAGATTTAGAAAACTGTAGTGAACGACACCGGCGCTAGTCCACCAAACACTCACAAGTAACTTTTTCTGAGTCAATTTTCGTTTAGGGCAGGATTTGGCTGGGTCTCCAGGGTTCAGCCATTGCGACGAGCGCTTCCGATTATCGTACAGTATCCACTTTTCATCACAAGTAATGATTCCATTTAAAATCCCTTCATTATTGTGTCGGTTGAGCAAAGTAACACAGCAGTCGACGCGTGTTTGCAAGTTCGATTCACTCAATTCATGAGGTACCCATCGTTCAAGTTTTTTTACTTTCCCGATTTGCTTCAAGTGGACTAATACAGTTTTGTCACTTATCCCGAAGCCTGCAGCTATCTCTGAAGTGCTTTGTGATGGATCCGCTTCCACAATAGCCTTTAATTCTTCATTTTCCACTTTGGTCTCCGGCCGTCCACGGGGTTGGTTCTGAAGGTCGAAATTTCCAGAACGAAAACGTTGAAACCAAAAACGTACCGTGCTTTCTTTTGCGACACCACCGCCGTACACATCATTAATCCTTCGAGCTGTTTCTGCAGCACTGGTGCCACGGTAGAACTCGTACTCGTAAATATACCGATATTTCATATTTTCCATTGTGCGGTAATAAGCGACGCCAAAGAAAAAAATAATGAGGAAAAAAACAAATGAATGACTGTTTTCAAAACTCAAACGTACCAGCTAAATGAATTTATAAATTTGAATTTGGAATTCTTAACCAAAGAGGAGATATTTCAGATCAAAGTGGTCAGTACGACAAAACGCTAATTTCATATGTAAGGACCCAATATATCCGTACTTATGCAGAAATCTGTCTGTCTGGTACGGTTTCACGGCTAAACCACCAGACCGACTCCAAGGAACGGACAAGCTACTTTTTTTTAATCTACCCCTAAAGGGGTGAAAAGAGGGATAAGACTGTGTGAAAATTGCTAAACCGATGCACCGATTAAGATGAAATTGGATATTGAGATAAACCTTTTCTATTAAAAACATAATCTTCTTTTTTTATCAAAAATCTACCCGTAAAGGGGTGAAAAGGGGGATGAATCTTTGTAGGGAAAATGCTAAACCGCTGAACCGATTATGATGAAATTTGACACACAGATAGTATGTGCCCAAAAACAAACGTAGGCTACTTTGTTTTGTTAAAACGACATGGTTTTTATATATGTGACGTCATCATGAATCCAATATGGCGGATGCAGCATATTAGGAAATGACTTTTTTGTTCAACACCAACAATATGGGTAGGTATCAAATGAAATGAAATACGCAAGGGAAGGTTTCCGTATGTGTGACGTCATCATAAATCAAATATGGCGGAAGGTCCATTACAGAAAATAACATTTTAGTTCAACATCAACAATATGGGTATCAAATGAAATTGAATACGCAGAGGAAGGTTTTTGTATATGTGACGTCATTGTCATGTTACATACATACAGATGGCGCCGTCTTTTGATCGACTTGTTCATGGTAGTGAACTTACTTCGCGTTTTTTCATTCGTCACAATTAAAATGTGTAATTTTGGCAGCATTGGATTTTTCATTTCTTCATATTTTTAATAAAAACAAGTGTAATTTATATAATCGATTGTTTAAAAATCGATTGTTACTATTAAGTAAAATTGATTTTAAAAAGTCGATTACAAACAAATAATAACAGATTAAAATGAAAATCGATTATTCACATCCTTAATTTTGTCTTGCCCGAGAGCTTCTCGAGGAGGGACCTGTGTCGCTTTGCTCTCTGCCGCTCTCGACGTAAATCGCACAATCTAGCGTGAAATTATACTACGCATAACGCTTTTGATAAGTGTGAGTATTTATTTTTTAAATTATTATTATGCCTAATGTGAAATGATATCTAGTACGTACTGTGTGAGATTCTAAATGTTATTCATACATATTATGTTTTTATAAATGTCTAATATCGATTATCCCGATAGGTGTACATACAGCGTAAGGATTATGTATGAACGTTTATGTATATATATCTATATGTCTGTCGCGTATGTCTGTCTGTCTGCCTATATAACTGTTATTTATATCAGTTTGTCTATCTGTCAAACGTTTGACTGTCTGTCATGTTTGTCTGACTGTATCAGGTATGTTTGTCTCTCTGTGTCATGCATGTCTGTCTGTCTTGACATGTTTGACATGTATGGCTGTCTGTCTGTGTGACCGTATGTTTGAATGTCTGTATTTCTGTACGTATGTATGTAATACATGTCTACATGCATGACATGACATACATGACTGACACAGTCTGTCATGTATGTTTGTCGTATACTATGTGTCATGTATGTCTATTTGTCTGTCTATCATGTATAGCTGTTTGTATCCAATTCTGTTTGTCTTTCTTTCAGGTATGTCTGTTTGTTTCATAATAACCTTGTAAATCTTTGAAAATGTAATATACGCTAGAAAAAATATAGATCTGTTAAAAAGAAAGAATATTGAAAATCCGAATATAATAATATAAAAAAAATAAGAATATTGCATGGAAACACGAGAACATGATAAGTTCTCTAATTTAAATTACACAAGCCCATTATTTCTTGGTAGCTGTGTTCGTTTTACAATAAGGTTCCTCAAAAAATAATATCACGATTCACGGGAAGTTACACTGATTGGAAAAGCATACTATAAGGTAAATAAAATAAGATACTCTTTAAAAAAGTAAACAAGATACGAATAAAGATAGATATTTGCTTTGCTACTACTATTATTGTAATCCGATTAGTTGATTGGCTACTAGTACTATACTCTCTTAGTTAGTGGTCTTACCTGTGATTATAACTTTTACACTTACCCAAAACTATGCAGAATACAGTATATTTTTTTTATAATATTTAATTACGGGTTTATATCGCGTTTATACTTTAAGGGTAATTACCTAATTTTATTCCGACGTTTCGATCGGATTGCACCGATCGTGGTCACGGGGAGACTGATGAGGATGAATGTTATCTTCGTAGTTTGCGGTTTCTTGCAACTACCCACACTTATTCAACGCATTTTTTTATTTTTATTATTGTTACTGTCGGTACTTCGACACATCGACAATTGAAAAATATTCGATACGTGGGAATAAAAATAGGTAATTAGCCTTAAAGTATAAACGCGACATAGACCCGTAGTTAAATATTATAAGATGTGTAAAAGTCCTGAAAGTTTAAAAACACACTATACTGTTTAATTTTATTATAGAGCGTACTTTAGTGCATACATTACGAAATAATAATTTTTACATGTGATGTTTTAAGACTAATTCTTAGTAAACTCACTCTATTTAATTAAATAGGGATAACACTGACTTGACTATATATTTTAGTTTATTAGTAGATATAAGGTGATAGATATTAGGGTTCTTCGTATTATTAATTATTGATTACAATATTTAGAATATATTAGTGAATTTAGTTGTAGATTTATTTATTTACCTAATTAATTCCATCCATGGCACGAAAATGTCTAATGACATGCGTTTGTATCGTTTTTTGATCTTCCGGTAGATCATAAAATCTATTTAAGTTCATAGTTCAGGGTTCATTATACGCTATAATTTATTCGGTTATATATTATTAGGTTTATTTGTTAGATTAATTTCTTTATCATATTAGGATATTTTTAAACAAAGGTACACAAATATTAAAAATGAAATATTTTTCAGTTAAAAAATTTTTTTTTGTCATTCATTTTATTTTTTCGTTTTAATGATCTCAATAATTTCAATGTTGATTTTGGTTTATACGTAAGAGGTGGAAGTTGTGTTATTTTATTAATAATATATAAGATTATTAAAGGAAAGGCATCAATTTAATTCAAAATTTTAAATTATTATTTATATTCAATTTTTTCTTTATCATTATATATTCAATTTGTTCATTTCAATTTAAGAATTTTAATGTTGAACCGTTTATTTTAAACCTTCTTATTTGGAAATTTTAAGATAATATTTTATGGTTGGAACTTGATTAAACTTGGAAACTTGATTAAATTAATGTTAATAATTTGGTATATTAGTTTAAGATTTTTTTTTGTAAAAAAGGGGAATATTTGTAACATTTTTATTCCTATTCTACCTTTTCTATGAGCTTAGAGGTTGTCAGAGAAATTAATTGTAGGACTCGCAAGTTAAAAATTTGAATATATTTTTTGGAAGAATGAGAGAGAATTTTTGAAGGGAGAGAAAACAAAACAAGAAAAAAAAAAGAAAAAGATGTGATGGAGTGAGGACAAGATTTTTTCCTCTATATTATATTCTATTTTATTATAAAACACAGATGATGTAATGAACTTATATCATGCAGTAAGTCTGAAAAATTAACATGATGTGAAAATAATAATCATCAGAAAATTCCATAACCAAGAATGATATAATATTTATTATTAATAGTATATATATTTATGTGGCCGCCACGCCGTGACATGTCTAATCATAGTATTCAGAGGTTTATGTGAAAAAGTAAAGACCTACGAAACGTTTGCCTAAAATTTGAAGATATCGTTCGAGAGTGGAATTCATGAATATGAAACAATAGTATCTAGCATAAGCCAGTGGTTAAAGTGTTTTTTTTCTAATCATATGTAAATTATAATTTCAAAGATTAATTTAAAAGGTATTTATTTATACTTGATTTGATAAGCACCACACCACACCATTACACCCATTTTATATACTTTTTTATTTTTCATTGGTAAAATTAATATTGTTTTTCTTGATAAATTTCATTATACATACGAGGGCTGCTATTTATGTATCCGGAATAACAAAGTGAAACAAACATATAGCATTTATTACAGTTTTATTGCTTTTTAAAATATTCACCATGATGATCGATGCACTTTTGCATGCGTTGGAACCAATTTTCGTAGCACTTTTTCCATTCAGATTGAGGTATCTCCAAAACGTGCATTTTGAACGCATCAACAGCCTCTTTACGGCTCAAAAAACGTTGACCACGTAATTTATTCTTCACGGTTGGGAATAAATAGAAGTCGTTGGGGGCCAAGTCGGGGCTGTACGGCGGATGATCCGTGAATTCGATCTTTTGATCTTCCAAATACCGAGTTGTTTCGGCCGATGTGTGGCAGCTAGTACTGTCATGATGAAGAAGGATTCTGCGTTGTCGGTTGTTCTTTCTTATTTCTTCAAAGACTTCTGGCAAACAAATGGTCGTGTACCATTCAGAATTAACCATTTTACGATCCTCTAGTGGCACTGTAGCTACATATCCATTTATACCAAAAAAACAAGCGACCATTTGCTTCAAAGTGCTTTTTGAACAAATGACTTTTGTTGAACGGAACACCCAAACCGTTGATTGTTGTTTAGTTTCAGGATCATATGCATATATCCAAGATTCATCACCTGTGTAGATATTATATACAGCTTTTGATGCACCCTGATTGTACTTTTGTAACATTTTTTCACATCAATCGACACGAGCCCGTTTTTGGTCAATTCTCAAGTTGTGCGGAATCCAACGTGTTCAAATCTTTTTTACAGCTAAATGTTCGTGTAATATTTTATATATACTCGTCATACTTATGCCCAGAGACGCCTCTATCTCACGATATGTAACATGACGACCTTGCATTATTAGTTCTCGCACAGCATCAATATTTTGAGGTACAACAACCGATTTAGGGAGACCTTCTTTATCTTCGTCCGTGAGCACAGACCTCCCACGATTAAACTCACTAAACCATACACAGATACACAGTAGTTTTCGATGTTGCTTCGTCTCCAAAAGTCGAAGTGAGTTGATCGATGCACTGTTTTTGAGTTAGTCCTCGCCGAAAATCGTAATAAATCATAGCACGAAAATTTTTACGACTTAAATTCGTGGTGATAAAGACTCGCAATTTTCAAAACGACGCCACAAAGGATGAACAAACGACAGCTACATGAAACAAATTGTATTCTTCAGCCAAAGAGTTGCATTTTTAAATGTTATAATTACTTTTTTAATATTGTTCTGTAACTGGCCAGTTCCGGATACATAAATAGCAGCCCTCGTATTATATTCCTTTGCAAAAAGAATTTTATTTAAAAAATTTCCAAATTAGTTTCAAAATTTATTTTATCCATTCCCTTTTCGTGGCATCCGGGTGGGAATAGTATACATACCAGAAATAATATTTTTATAGGGTGAACATAAAGAGTCATAATCACAATAAATAATAACGCAGGTATTCTGTGAGACAGACAGACATATTACATATATCAGGCAGAGCGACACATATGATAACACAAACAAATATACATGATAGATAGGTATAGATCACATACGTGAGAGATAAGCATACATGACAGATAGACATGTATGACAAACAGACAAAGAGGAATACATGACAGACAGACCGACAACATGACAGTCGGACATACATGACAAATAGGCATGACCTATAAACAGATTATATGCAGCATAGTTTTTGCTGTGTTACGTTCTATGACTAACGAGATATCGGTTATGGTCCGGGTTCGTTTGTTTATAAGGACTTAATATAAATAATTAGTATTTGTAAAATGCAAAATAGTTTTGTTCAATTTATTAATTTATACTTCTTATTTTTAAAGATAAAATAAGAACAAACAAGAAGATGAGAAGAGCTCTCAACACTAATGAGAAGAAGAAGTAGATTGAATGCTATTATATGTTTGTTGAGGACTCTGATTCCTGCCAGCGGTAATGCCAATACTACAATAGATTTGTACACTACAATATTTAAAGACAGTCCTTTAGAACCTTGAAGAGATTTCCAAACGTAAAAAACTTTTTTTTATGTAATACTTGTCTTTGTCTTATATATATAATACTTCCTTACCAAGTTGTGCACCTGTTGAACGACTATTTTCGTTTGGTGGAATGATTATGAGGAACAAATAGATGGAACATGAAAGATGGAACTCTGAACAAATATTGGTATTAAAATCAGTGAAGTCAGGTATTTTATTTAAATAAGGTATTTTGGAAACACGTATTCTGCAATTCGTATTTAAATTCACTTAAAACCATTTTGTATGTGTATTTGAAGTTCGAAGGACGTCCAGCCTTCTGTACGCAATGTTCAGCCCACTCATCATCGGGCAAGTGTGATGGTTTGGTGGGGTGTTTCCTATGAGGGGGTCACTTCGCTTCATTTTTGCCAGCAAGGCGTCAAGGTAAAGGCACAAAATTAGCAAAACGACATATTGGAAGCAGTGCTTTAACCATTAAGTGATACGCTATTCGCCGGAAAATACTGGGATTTACAACAATACTCTGCACTCTCCCATAAAGCTGTCTACCCAACGTTGGCTGGAGGCCAATTTGCCAGGCTTCATTCGGAGCGAAGATTGGGCGTCGTCGAGCCCTGACTTGAATCCTTTGGATTATTGTTTATGGACTGAATTGGAGCTAAGGGCGTGCAGAAAATCTCACCCAAACCTGGATTCTCTCAAGCGAGCCCTTATCAAGGAATCGAAACGGATTCCTATTGAAAAGATTCGTGCCGCCATAGATGGATGGCCCACGCATTTAAAGGCCTGCATTCAAAACAAGGGCGGCCATTTTGAATGACTTATTTTTATATTTAAAATATGGATGTCGTAGTTATAATTTATGTAAACAATAAATGAATATTTACTCCAAAAATATTTTAGTTTTACTTTGTCTCAGAACTTGACCTTGATACCTGAAAACCTGATAAACCGTTCGTGAAATACACCCCTCATGGAATATTGTGTATTATAACTAATGTTATTAATGAAAGTAACATAGTTATAGTTGATTTAACACAACTTACTATTGGTTGCACAAGCTGAAAAATCCATTGTAGGTATTATAACATGCAGATGTTTATAATCCTTTTGTATTAATAGTTTTTAAATTAATAAATGTGTACAGATTGTATACTAATATATTGTGATACTAATAAGATCGCCATTTTCTTAAAGTTTTACAATAAAAATTATTTATTTTTTGTTTTAGGGCATTTAGATGCTTACCCTATGGCACTGGGCAATCTTGGCGATTTAGAAGATATGAGGCTATCAAATTGCTCAGAAGATACCAATGACTCAGGAGAAAAAAGTTGTAAACGTTCTGATGACACTTCAAGGCCTGATTCTGCAGCATTATATGCTCAAGCTATTAGGTCGTCAAGAATACATTATGAAGATAGACATGTATATCCTTACACTTTTCAAGGAGGCTACTACCATCGTCATAAAATGTATAAAGAGGCATTTCACGCTTGGGCATGTGCTGGTGATGTTATAAGACAGTTTGTATTTTTTCTTTATATAATAATAATTAACCCTGACCATAAAATACTTAGCTTTATGAATCATTTAAGGTGAGGTAGCTTTAATATAATGAGATCGGAAATTGGAAATGAAATCATTTTTCACAAGGAGATATTCAATTTTGACTATAAAAAATATATGTTAATTACAAGGATTTTGAAGAGGGCTGTCTTTAATTCGATGCATAAGTTGTTACAATTTGTGGAATCCAAAAATTTTATGGTTTTGGCTTTACATCATATACATTTATTTTTCACATTACAATTTCAATGGGACCATGTTAGGGGGTAGGATCTAGGTCAGTACTTAAATTTTGGTCTTGTTGTACATGTAAATCTTAGCATCACACAGGTCACAGAGCGAATAACTGCCATATTTTCTTGTACAAGTTCATAGTCCATTTATTCTTATAATATACATATGGGATTATGACCTATAGATTAACAGCAAAACTGAAGTTATTACTGTTACTATTTAAGAATTATGATTACTTTTACTAGTTAAAATGTCACACCCATCATGTGGACTGACCCAATGCAATTCAGTACATTTTCCAAAGTGAAAAGTTTATTAAATTCCTGAAGTAATAAATAAAATTAATAAAATATTAAACATATTATGTTATATTTTATGCTCTGACTTCTGAACTACTCTTGAAATGTCCTCTAAAATTCTAACAGAACGCAAAAATATGATTTAACCAAATGTATATGTGATCTGTCAGAATTTTAAAAATTGTAATTTTGTCTGTTCTTTTTCGCTGAACTACTTCATACAATACTTTATAGTACCTACATACTACAAAATTACTTGCTTTCAATTTTTCTAGAAACAAAAACAATAGGTTAATTACTATCTGTATTTAAAACAGGTTAAAATGTTTTTAAATATCACTCGTATCTCCAAGCGCCACATGGAGGGGAATATCTCGCTCTAGTCTTCATTCCCTCAGAACAATTTGGACGCTAATGTTACCGCAGGTTATGTATGTATATTACACACATACGTGTAATATTATTATTATTTGTTGCCATTTACACTTAAATTTTTTGTATGTCTGGTTGTCGATGCTATAGTTTAGACAAGCTAGTTTAAACTATAGGCTGTAATAAGTAGAGATATATATTATTTATAGATTATAGGCTAACTACAGGCTATAGAATAGTTTGATGTGGTTACTCATACAATCAAAATTGATATCTGCGATTGATTCCTACCCTATGGTTAAATATATATTGCATACATCACTATTTTTTGCTAGTTCTCGTCAGTGCGCCTTTTTTCCGATCCGTTACTTACATTAGTGGTGAAATTAACGTTCAATAATGCCTTACAACTTGGTTCATTTTAATAAATATAGTATATTAATCGATATTAAAGTTGAAAAGTAATATTTTAACAACAACTTATATGGCATCAATTATCAATCATAAGATTATTTTATTTTTTGAAATGTTTTGGTCAATGTTTTAATGTTTTTATTAGAGTCATGAATGACAATGTCATCTTTTTTCTTTTCAGTTATAATTATTCACGCGATGATGAAGAAATATACAAAGAGTTTTCAGAAATTGCAAATGAGCTGATTCCACAAGTTATGAAAGCAGAAAGTTCCGGACATTCTGCAAGGTCTATTTTGAAAGATCCAGAGTGTTTTGCTTCATTACTTAGGTAGTGTATATTATTTTTAATTACTACTATTACATTTCAAATCTTATTATTGATTAAAAATACCTGTAGAATTTTCTATTAAAGAAACATTTTAGTTTAGTAATTTTGTAATATGAAATGTGCAAGTATTTTTTTTGTTAATACTAATTGTCAAAAGAATTTGTAATAACACTACAGATTAAGTAGTTACTAGTGTAAAATAACTCAAAAAAGTTCATTTTCAACAAGGAAGCAATAAAATAATGATTTATTTAGGATATTCTTTACAATAGCAGCGTTTAATAACAACCAAACAGTGGCGTGCACAGGATTTTTCAACAGGGTAGGCAGTCAAAATAACAAAAGTATAAAAAAAAAACAACAATTTTAATAATTATATTTAAGTACTGATATAGTAAACCTGACGAGCGAGAACGTTACCGTTACTTTAATTTGTTTTTATTTGTTACATGTAGTTAATGCGAGGGAAACAAAATAAATTATTAGTATGTGCACAACCCGTCAGCCAGTTAAATGTTTCGTAATATTTAGAATTAAAATTTTCAGTCACATTACCTGACTTTTGATATAAATGCAACTCTGGGAAATAACCTGCCTTTAGCTATAGTTTGTAACTTTTCACCATTTGCAAATTTCGAAAACACGCCTTTTAGTTTTTGTAAACACACACTGTGTGTGAAAAAAGTGAAAACGGTGAAAAAAGCGTTGGGACGCCTCTTTTAGATATTGAGTTATGCCTGATAGGCCTGACACACGTCTTGTATAAAGTAACTTTATGTCTGAAGGACATTTTACTTTTCGCGCAAATGAGCATATTGAGAAGCCGAGGACGAACGCGGCGCAGTCGCGGACCGTTTTGATGTGGTGGCAGAAGGTCATGGCACTGTTAAGGGTGACGCCTAGGTATTTGACTTTCCTAGTCACGGAGATATACTGACCGAATAGTGTAATCGTGCGGAGAGTGTTAGCGCGGCGGGCGCAGCTGGTCGTCGTGCCCCTCGAGAAAATACACGGCGGCGCTTTTCTCGGGGTTGACCTCGATTCTCCAAAGTAGGAACCACTCGACTAGGCTCGTGACCGCGACTTGGAGGAGTTGAGAGATTCTGAGGCGACTACGGTCTGATATGAAAAGTGCGGTACCGTCCACGAATAGGACGAGTCTACACCGGTGGTTTTGGGGACGTCGTTCGTGTAGAGCGAGTAGAGAGTGAGCGATAAAACGGAGCCCTGATGGGGCGGGGAGAGGAGAGCACCCCTTCGACTCTATAGCGGAAGGAGCGGTCCGACAAAAAGTCCCGTACTATGCGTACGAGATCGTCTGGCACACTGAACCGGCGCAGCTTGTACACCAGCCCGGCGTGCCAGACTTTGTCGAACGCTTTCGCTGCATCGAAGAAGAGGGCCCCCGTGCCTATGTAGTGACTCAGGCGGTTAGGGCCCTCTAGGATGTGCTTCGTGAGGCGGTGCACTTGTTGTATACACGAGTGTTTAGCTCGCAAGCCAAATTGCTCATCTATGAGGAGACCGGAAGTGTCTAAGTGGGCTTTGAGACAAGCCAGAAGGACCCGTTTGTAACTTGTATTATTGTAACTTCTGATTGGTCGCCTGTTGAGCAAGGGAATTCAGCGTGCGGGTGAGTAACTGTGGTGAGTTTGTGTGATGTGTAAATGCGTGTATGTGTGTTAGTTCTCTTTATTTAAACTTTCCTATAACTACTACATTGTCTCTATAAATACATTATTCTATATCCATACTATAACTATCTTTGCTAAGTATGTCTACAGTGTGAATCCCCATATAGTGCACATATGAAATTGGGTGAAAGTAGACCTAATTTTATCGACGGAAAAAATAATAAAAAAAATCAGAGCTTTTGTTTTCTTATTATATAAGGATTCATGTAAACCTTATTTTAAAAGTCTAAATATATTAACTCTGCCTTCCCTATACATATATGAATCATTAGTATTTGTAAAATCAAATATCAACATGTTTCCAAGACATGGAGGGTAGATGTTAAAGAGATTTGTACTTGGCGATTTCGAAGAAAAAATTGAAGCATGATAGTATATTTTGTCAGGCTCAAAAAATATATAATAAAATACCAAAGGTAATAAGAAACAATAATAATATATATTGTTTTAAATATAATGTGAAAAAAATATTAAAAGATAAGGCATATTATACATACACTTAATGAGTTTCTAAACGACAGTAATTTATAAAAAATGACAATGAATTTTATGATTTGATGTAACACTTTTCTTTGTAACATATTTTTAAAAATAATGATGACCTATGTATGCCCTTAGGGGTGGAACACAGTGAACGGAAATATGTATTATAATTTATAACACCATTAATACCTGTGATTCAAATGTTAAACAAATAAATAAAATAAAATAATTTTTGGAGCCCTTTATTTTTTTTAATAGCAATTATTAATCCGTTGCAAAGAAAGCATCGTAACTTTTGAACCAAGTGGTCTATTACAACAAAAATACAAGCAGCCATGATTGTAAATAAAGGACAGTCACCATGAAATACCATTTATAATAAAAACATGAGTCATCAATTGGAAATAAGAATTTACGATTTTTTTAAGAGCTTTTTTTCAATTAAGTATTGTAAGAAATCTCAAAAATACGCCCAATTTGTCCCCTATTTTCATTACTTTAAGTTATTCTGTGTCATATTAGCTTTCAAAAAATACAAATACCACGTGTCTATCCCCCACACCATATTCTATGAGCGGTCAAACAAAGGCCTTGCGCTTGCGACGCGACGCACTTTACGCCGTCCTTTTGCTATCGATATCAGGTAGTTACTATTTTTTGTCACTGTAGATACATGGGTAAGGTGAGGGGTAGGGGAACGAAGCAGGGCTCCTAAGAACAAAGGAACCTTTGGTTTTATGGTCAAGCTTAAGAAAAGCAGGCAGTTGCTCCGAATCTCTCGCTTTATTTTACCATTTGCAATGCCACGTATAAGTGATATTTCTTCTGCACACAACGCCGAAATGCATTTTTATTACGGAATGTCGCGAAGAAGTGCTCGCACAGGCGAACCGTGCCATTTGTTCGAAAGTTTGAAGAAGTCCATAGAATAGCAACTACTGGACTTGGTCTAAGCCGTGATCGCCACGAACCACGAGTCTTAATAGACGTTTCGGTCGAAGAAGCCCTACTGCGTGATTTGTTTGCTGACCTTTCAGTACTTTCAAAAATCGTCGTTGGTGTTCAAAGGGTGAAAATCCAAAGCTACATAGGAGCTTCCGCCTTTCAAGTGAAATATTCGATAAATGTTTGGCTCTTGTTGATGTTATGTTGATTGGGCCAATAATACTACCAAGTATATTGACGGAAGTACGTTTCCTGGAACTTTTGAGGGACGAACTACCATTGCCGTTGGAAGATGTGCCGCTGGCTACGCGTCGCAGAATGTTTTTGTAAATGGATAGAGGTCCTGCTCATTACGCAGTAACGTAAGAAATTTTTTAAATCAATATCGTCTCAACAGATGGATTGGACGTCAAGGGCCTATAGGTTGGCGTGCGAGCTCGCCCGATTTGATACCCCTTGATTATTTTTTGTGGGGAACAATGAAACGGAAAGTGTATAGCAGTCAAATAAATACCGAGGCTGAATTGTGGGACAAAATTTTAACTTGTGCTAGGGCGATTAAAGATGATCCCGAGATCATAAGGCGAGCAACGCAACAGATTTTGTTACGCGCGACAATGTGCTTACAACAACGAGGTCAGCACTTTGAACACTTGATGCATTAGTTTTAAATTTCACGTACCATACTCTAAATTAATTCATGATTATTAAATTATTACTTCGAATTTGTTACTAAACACCGTCAAACCCCTAGAAGAAATACAGTAATGAATGATGCGCCCAGAGCGCCTTTGTTTAACCCCTCATAGAAAATGTTCTGCGTAGGATAGACACGTGAATTTGTGTTTTTGAAAGCTAATATGACACAGAATAACTTAAAGTAATGAAAATGGGGTATAAATTGGACGTATTTTTGAGATTTCTTACAATAATTGAAAAAAGGCACTTAAAAAAATGTAATTTTTCGTAAATTCTTGTTTATTTCCAATTGATGACTCATGTTTTTATTATAAATGGTATTTCATGGTGACTGTCCTTTATTTACAATCATGGCTGCTTTTGTTTTTGTTGCTATAGACCACTTGGTTCAAAAGTTACGATGGTTTCTTTGCAAGGGGTTAATAATTGCTATTAAAAAAAATAAAAGGCTCCAAAAATAAGAAATTTAAAGTTTTGATTTTTTTATTATTTTTCCGTCGATAAAATTAGGGTCGAAATTCGATTACAAACAGATGAAGGACGGAAGAAGAAGGATGGTAAATGGCGCTATTTTTAAATTGTCTATGAGTGGTCGATATCGAAATAACTTTCATTTAAATTTTATCAGAGTAGGCAGTATCTCAGTACCTATATGGGATGCACGCTACTGGAACCGTGATAATAAAAACTGAAAAGGGAAACTTAGTGATGAGGAGAATAATAAGATTTGAGGAGGCAAAAGAAGTATGTAAAGGCTTACATGCTTGGCGCTCTATTTATACTCTTGACTACCGTTAGTGGTACAGCGTAAGGATATCGATTGATGGATGGACGGGTTGTCGTTAAAAAATGGATGCATGTATCCGTAGCAATTCTATAGTTTCTATAGTTGTGAGTGCTATCAAGGGATGAATGCATGTCCACATGTCCTTACCGGCCAAAGTGTTAAATTAATGACATTTTGCTCATTTGCTACACGCTACGAAACCACAATGACAATTCAAAAAAGGTAATTTTGAAGAAGGCAATTAAATAATTTGAGGTGACAATGTCAAGTGTGACTATGTGTCATGAGAAACAACGACTCATTTAAAATCAATAAGTTATAATATATTATGTATTTCAGATATAACAACAGACACTTAATTTTGTATTATCTGATGTCAGCAACTCATATCAGTAATTTATGTAAAATCATGTCATAAAAATGTTTAACTAAACATAGACGTAGAAGATATTTATGTCATAGGCATTTTCATTCATTTTTTATTTCCCATTACAACAAATGATTTTATTAGTAACTAGCTGATATCCGCGACTTCGTCCACGTTTTTGATTTTTAAAATAGCGTATGTCCTTGCCTGGGGTTTAATCTATCTCCGTACTAAATTTCATTGCAATCGGGCGAACGGTATAGCAGCCCATAATATACGAACAAACAAACAAACATTGATTTTTATATATATTAGATTAATTGTTCTATATTCTCAATGTCTAAATAATACGTTAACAATGGCTAAAGCGGGGTGGTCAAAAACAATTTGGTGTCTGGTCTATCCTCAAAAATATAATTACACCGATGACATGGCGCAACTATCTAATGTCATTCTGGCTTGAAACCACGTACAGTAATAATCTTAAATTTAGCATTTCTTTCCTCTGTTTCCGGTTGGTAGTGTTGGTACAATACACACATAGTATGCACAAAGCCGCCACAAATTAATGAGTAACGTTTAATATAGGTATGTTTTAACTTTTATCTTTGTTGTTGTGGCTTTATAAGATGAGATAGCAAGTCGCAATTTTGCTACAGTTAAAATATTTTTCAAAGTAGTTCCAGCGAATAAATAATGTAAAATTAAATCATACTAACATCATTAATTACATACGAATTATGGTGGCGATCTTGGTGATTTTTCTTTTTGTCTACCCTATTGAAAATGTCTGTGCACGTCACTGCTTCATACAAACCCAAAAGCCCGGTTTGCCTTACTAAACTGCTTAGTCAAGCTCATGAATGAATAATAAATATCAACTACAAATCGTATCAGTTTTAAAATTGCCGCGAATTATTCGTTTAACGGTAGAGGAATTAAACAGGTTTTTGACACCAAGTCGCGACCAATTGATTTGAACGATTGACACTAACGACCTCTAAGGAATAATCAGAGCAAAAGCCAGAGTAATCAATCGTCTCGCTCTCATGCGTTGACTTGCAACGTCTCTTTCTTTTTAATGGCAAAATTCGATATAGCTATAGCTTATTATTTATATAGCAATTAATATGAAGCGAAAAGCCTAGCTTTCATACTGAACTTCGTACAGATTGAGAGATACGATACGATTCGATTACATTGTTTATACCCATTTTATACCTAATATTATTTGTTTGAGCCGGTGGGCGACGATAACTATTTTTTTAATTTCCAATCATAAGAGTTAATTTCTAGTAAAAGTTCCAATTAGTTGTACATTGTGAGAATTTAAAACGTATACAAGTTTTAATCGGCATAGAAAATGTATAATAAAATCTTTGAACTTTGCTTAGAAGAAACAACTTAGTCTCGTTAAAACTACGTACTGCACACAACTGTTAAAATTGCATAAAAGACTATAAATCAGTGTATTTTTAACTCAATTTTCAGTATATTTTTAACGCAATTTTAACTCCTCGAATGTGTGTTTCTCTGACTAGTAAATCGTATAAAAGACAATTTAATAAATCAGTTTATGAAACTCATTGGATATTTGGTTGTTCTCCCACCAAGTTATAGGTAGGTACTACTTATTAATGGTGCAATATATTTTATTTAAATGACGAAAATATTTAGAATCGTTCTGGTTATGACGATTAAAAAACTATAGTGGCGCCATAAAAGACACATGAATTCAGGAAAACTCATGAACACAGTGATTTTTTTAGTAATTTGGTTAAACAACGAATTGGGACACATTATTATGTTAACAATTAATAAAACTACTTACATCTGTAAATTTTTAGTAGCAAATAATTAGGTAACATAAAATTTTTTTTGTGAAAAATAACGAGGGAAGCGTTTCCTTTTCTCTTTTCTTGTCCACCGGTTGTGCCAAAGTAAATAGTTTATTAGCCTTGCCTTTATTTTTACAAAAATAATAAACATGTAGATATGTCGGCTCGCCCTATTCTGAAGTTCTAGGCACGCCACTGACACTACCGTGCACGACTTGGCCTCTTAGAGTCGCGAGGCCTTAGTATGGACGCCGCTTAATAGATTTCTGAAAAGGTTTAAATCTTTAGTTTATCTTGTATCTTGCATTAAGTGAATGCGAGTGAGACTGCAACAGTCAAAAAAACACCCACGCGAGTAAATTCACGCGAAATGCGTTGCTGTTTAAAAATGAGCAAAAAAAAAATATGGCTTTCGGACATGAACCCGGAGCCGCACCGATGCAGGTCCGTAATGTAGGTAAACAAAATAAAAATTGCGTATTGGCCGCTTCACAGCCGCACCGCAAACGTGTTGGCACCGCCCCGCCGCCGCACCGTCCGGCGCCGCCAATTTGTGTATACTACACATTAGGCACACGAATCGGCCTTCAGCCGTCACGCCGGCTGGGTCCGCTAGAGGTCCGGCCCGCACCCAAATAGGAAGCCCGTTAATGTGCACACAAGTGCATATAGGAAGCCCGAGGTTCGCCCTCCATACGAGGTATCCCTCGGCTGGAGGAACCCTGAAACGGTCGATCGTCTGGCAGGGTTGCCTTCTGCGCTCGCCTCAACGCGATCGGTGACGCTAAAAGCCATTAAGGCTAACCAGCAAAGAGTAGGGTTTTTTATATACTTATGGTATGCAAAAAGTACAAACATATGTGATGCAAATAATGTCAGCATTTGTACTTGACAAGTTACCAGGCTACTCAAAAAAGTCCGGCGGCGGGACCGTGGGCCACAGATTGAATGTGGCTAATATACGCGCTGGCACAAGGTAGCCTTTTACCGCGGTGTTTCTAGCCTCCTAGCGCGAGTGAGAGCTGAGAAACAGATTACCCCGAATCGTCGCACTTCGTCGTGTTTCGATCGCGAATCATCTCGCCTCGTTGTGAGTCGATTGCTCGTCGTCGTCGCGCGTATTAGTACACTTAAATATTGATCTACAATAAGCAATGCACGCACGAATACATAGTTGTGGTAGAATTACTTAGTTTATATTCTTCTAGCTCTGTATAATATGACTATATTGTGTAGACGTTTTTTCTTTGCGTTTTATTCAAATTAAATTCTAGACTTAAAAATTTCAATTTTAGGTTTTACGATGGAATTTGCAAATGGGAAGAAGGAAGCCAGACGCCCATACTTCACATTGGTTGGGCAAAGCCTCTTGTCAGTACTATATCTAAATTTGATGCAGAAGTCCGTGCTCAGGTTCATATTATATGCAGTCCAGACTCTATTGAGAATAATGAAGAGATTCAAACAACAGAGAGTAATCAAAATAAAAATGATAATGATACGTGGAATAACAATGCTGATAATATAGAGATGACTGTCAGAGAACAGCTGACTGCTGCAGTGAACAGTCGACCAAAGGTTACTCTTTACAGTCACAAGATGGCAGCTTTGAAACCACTATTATTGGCTGAAAGGCTAAATACACATGCATTGCAACTACAATTAACAGCACAGAGTCAGTTACACCGGCCACAAGCACCAACAAAGCGAAAAGATGATGATGATCACAATAACCCAAATATACTCACAGCTAGAGCTAAACGAGCTCGACGAGAACGTTGAATGAGTATTGTATTTGTATTGTAATATTCTTATGCCTTTTATTATAGTACTTTCTTGGTAATGATAATATTAGAATTTCAGCAAAGGCAGAGGGTGTAAAATGTTATTTATTAGGTCAAATGCATAGTCACTTTTTATCAGTTTTTGGAATTATAAAATATAAAAGGTACAAATACAATACAAAGAATTTATATTACATATTAAAATTAAAAGAATGTTATTAATAAATTTAGGTACACAATATTATAATAGAGACATTAGTACCTATTTGTTGTAAGAATAATGTAACAATCTATTTCATTCTTATTCTTAATATTTGATGTTACTGAAAAGTAGTTGCCTTATACATAATGGAATACAAAGCTTTGTGAATATAATATTAAGTGTTCAAATATCAAGACTGTATGAATGATGAAAGTTGATAACAGATAATTGAAATTTTAAATTAGAGTAGTTGGTAACAGATAATTGCATATTAAATTAGAGTCGTAGTTTTGTCTCGAAAGTTACATACTATTATGTATATTCTAATACAATTACGCTTTCTTTTACTTTGTGTCCTTATCATAAGTATTTTATCGTCGATTCCTATGGAAATGTGCTCTTATTACCAATTTTACTTTCATATATACAATCCGGCGAAGTTTGAGGATAATTAGAGCGTTAAAATTGAATAGACGTAAGTTGAATCCTCATACATGTCATATTTTTTATTTCATCTGTTATTATTTATTACTTACACGGAAATAATTATTTAGAACCATTTTAAATTTCATCTATTGTAATAAGTGAAATAAAAATTGGTTCTAAATAATCCGATGCTAACAAATGTCTGTAATATATCAGTATCTAGTGTTAAATTTACACAAAGAAAGTCATATACAGTGTTTTTTTAACTGGTACGCTATGGGAAATTCGGAATTCAAAAAAAAATATGGATTTAAAAAAGTTAAAAAAAACACTTGCACCGCAAAAGAAGAAAAGTATAGTAGTGTTTTTTTAACTGGGACAGTATGGGGTAATCTGAATCAATAAGAGATACAAGGGAGCCGACTTACGAACCATTCGGTTTTTTTCGTGAAAACAATTTTGACATCGGTTTTTTGGTCAAGCGTGAATTGTCCATAAAAATTAAAAAATTGACAAAAGTTTTTTTGCTGATCGACTGTTTCATGTAAGCATCATTTTATTGTATCGGAAGAAAAAAATCTGGACAGCATAAGTTCAAAGGTCAAATTTAATAAAATATTTTTTCACGCAAGGGAAGAATCGAATATACTAAATCATAGTTAACTTACTCGGAAACAATTCATTCAGTGTTCCATAACTAAATTTCGTATCGATACGTCCTGTATGAAATTCAAATATAAAACACTTTTTTAGCATACAAAAGTTTTTGTCGTTTGAATGACTTCTGCTGTCCAGATTTTTTTCTTTCGATGTAATGCTATAATGCTTATATAAAACTGAGTCGAAACGCATTAAAAATTTTTTTGGGAATTTTACTAATTTTTATGGACATCTCACCTTCGATCACAAATAAAGAACTAGATGCACAATCCCCTGTGAAATCTAAACAAATTCTTGTCCGAATTGACGTACCTATATCTTTTTAATACCGTATAGTATTATCGGTAACATTGTGTTACTCTAAAGTAGATCTTACTGCCAAACCATAAGGTTATAAAAGCTTGTAAACGATTCTTGCATGACATTGAAACGATGTTTGTAAAAAAATATTTAAAATGCAATCTTACGTCTCGTGCGTAAAGTATAATTCACATAATCTGTGACTCGCTCAATGTGCACTTATATGAGCGCACATTTGGTTCGGACATTTTTGGAGCGTTGATTGTGTACCTAGTTTTTTATTTGTGATCGAAGCATCTCACGCTTTAGCAAAAAATGTATAATGCCGAAATTGTTGACCGAATAGTTCCTAAGACAGTTTCTCTGTATCTCTTATGGATTCGGATTTTACCATACTGTCCCAGTTAAAGAAAACACTATACGTATATATACATATAGTGGGGTGTAGCGATGTTTCGTTGGCCACTTATCTCATGAGTGATTTAGTTCATGATTCTTTGTGGCAACATTAATAATTCTTTTTTGAATATTTAATTTAGCTGTCTTACTAATATATATGTATATACAAGGTTATTTCAAAAGGATGGATAATGCAAAAGGGTATTAAAGTACGCATGACAACGGAAAACTTGCGTTTTATAACTTCGCCAAAAGTCAATAGTTCTAGTGTAACACCTCTAAAGTGTAAAAAAATAAATAAAGATGAGGCAAGATGTTTTTGCATCCCTAGGAAACATTTGGAATATAAGGCATATAAGGTTGTACATTTTCTTTCCATTATATTAATGTTTTTTTTATGGACAACAAAATAAACTAGTCTCGTAATTATTATATCTGCAATATAATTATATAACAGTCAACAGTGGCAAGTCGAAACCCCTGGCGGATTTATACCCCCTTTCACAATAACCTTGTATACATATGTATATATATAATATGACAGGGTATGGAGTATAAAATGAAAATATATATATGTCTCGTACGGAACACACAAAATAGGTATAATGAATTGTTCTTTGAAGAATAATCAGTTCTATTCAAATAAATGTCGTCTTGTACTTACAATGGCGTTATGTGTATAGATACATATTTTTGAAAACGCCTATTAATTATAGTAAGGTGCAAATAAGTAACTTATAATGGAAATTACATTATAGTAAATGATTGTGTAGAAATGGCCATAACCATTGACAGTAAATGTCTTTGTATAAATAATGCTTATTACCACAAGAAGAGAATATTATGTCGTAATCGTTAAAACTTCCTACTTTTGCTTGTGGTGTTTTGGGATGACATTGCTGAAAATTTCAACATCTACTAAGGTACAACATTCATTTGCTCTTTGAACAAATAATGCTTTATAAACATTCCGTATTTACTTACTATATTTTAATGAGAATTAGAACAAAAACTAATAAGTCTGTACAAAACTTTATTTTGTGCGAAAGTGTATAGGGATAGCGGATAGTATGGCTGTAATATTTGTGATTATGTTGCATTTAATAATGAAGCAGTATTGTTAATGTTGTAGAATAATTTTTGAATAATTTATTGTAAGTACTTACCTATAAATTCAATTCTTAGGTATTTATCTTTCCTGAAACTGAACTGAATTTAGCAAACGTTTTTGAAAACTT
This sequence comes from Zeuzera pyrina, assembly GCA_907165235.1. Classification (NCBI taxonomy): domain Eukaryota; kingdom Metazoa; phylum Arthropoda; class Insecta; order Lepidoptera; family Cossidae; genus Zeuzera; species Zeuzera pyrina. The sequence goes on along the minus strand of OU015625.1, from coordinate 15,004,924 downwards.
TGTTAGGGATGTATTTTATTTATAAAGACAAAAATATCGTAATCTTAAAAAGTGAGCATTGTACATCTCTGTTTTCTTTAAAAGCGTAGTAAAAAAATATTTTATTAATGGTGTACTCTAGTTATATCAAAAATATTTTTTGAAAAGCTCTCCTAATTGCATTTAATCGAAGTAATATTATATAATGTTATTGTTTTCTTGAATATACAATCTGTATATTCATTTTTTGGTTTTTGAAGCGACGCATCTGAGCGTCGTAGCGCGACCGTCATCTTTTTATACGAGAGCGCGCAGCTACATTGTTGTCTCGAACACACTGTTCTATTACGTAGAAGCAAATAGAAGTTTTGTCGAGCGTCTCCCAATGTCCCCTTTATTTTTTTTTATATTTGCTTTATTTGGCATATCATACCTATCTTAAAAATATTTTTTTGAATACTTAAATAAAGGATTGTATCTATTTTGTAGATTTCTAACATTCTAAGTGTGTGTTGGTTTTGAAATTTTTCAACTCACTTGATCAAGTATTGTAAAAAAAATAGCAGTGTCCGCTTCACCTCCATCCCAAGTTTGGTCCAACTATCTTCTATGTGTACGAAAAATCTTATCTTGTGTTGACGTGTATTCAATTAGTTATAAGAAAATAAACATGCATACAACTAAAAATTTATATACTAGTATTGGCACGGTGCCCTATAAATAAAAAAAAAGAAAGAAATAGTATTGGCACAGATTAATTACTTACTAGCGTAAAGTAGTATTGATTTAGATATTCTTCAAACTTTTAACCATTAGAATAAAATGTTTCCCTTGAAAGAAAGTATTCTATTCTTCTATTGCAAGAATCTAGATTTGTTACGTTCTGTTCGCCCCGAATGGGATGTTATATATATTATTATAATATGAACGGAGCAAAATATGCAGTCTAAATTTAAATTTTTTTATAATATATCGAACACGTTTTTCAAATATTGGATATCTGCTACATTCAGGGTCATCGCTGTGTAGATATATTTTTTTTTACTTAATTATTTAGTAAATTGGAAATTTCAGATGTATATCTACATGATATATCCATTAATTTGACTTCTTATTCAATTACATTTCAGACTTTAATTAAATGATAGGTTAGATATGGCATGTGAGTTGTGTATCTACAATTGAACCAGGTACACAAGGAGACTAATGACATGTAAAAGCCACTAAGGCTAACAGCAAAGAGGTCTTGTAATTGGTTTGAGACTAACATTGTTCAGTTGGAGTAATCTCTGAATGTTCATGCAAATTTTTTTCCTCAGAAACAAAAAAAGGTGTCACACGAATACGTAGCGTATTTTAAAACTGGTAAAAGAGATTGATGCAGGTAATAAATTTTTACTTAAAAAAAAGTCACAATACACTACAATTATTTTTTACTTAAAAAAAGTCTTACAAAACGAAAACAATAATATTATAATTATAAACTGAGATGTTAACGAGATCATTTTCTTAACTATAAAAAGACAAAGGCAGCTTCTCTAAAACTTCAGATATAACTTTATAGTTATAGACCGGCAACTAGGTGCAGATTTTTTCGATCAATCGAATCACGTATGCCCTTCAGGATTTTCGTCATTTAGTAGGTGTAGATTAACGACGCGGGTGTGCGAGATCGTGATCGCGGGACATGCCTCGTACAATTGAGTTTCAAATTGATAAAAAAAAAATCAATTTTTAATCAATTGAAACCATGCACGTTTAATGATGATTTGTAAAAAAAAACCACCGGAAAACCATCGGCATACGTGTAGGGCGGGTCTTTTGGGCTAAGATCGTCGCTTACATTTGAAAAAAAAAAATGCTTTTTATTAATCGAATCACGTATGCCATGTGCACCAAATAATCATTTTGATGACAAAATTCAGCGGAAAACCCTCGGCATACGTGTAGCGCGGGTCTCGAGGATTAGTGCCTACTACTACTTTTGTAAATTTTTTTCTTTTTTAATGAATCGAATCATGTATGCCTTGGAAACACTCAGTTATTCTTTGTAAAATGATTTATATATTTCAACGGCATACTTATTAACGAGGTCTAAAGTGGCGGCATACGTTAAAAAACACGTCAAAAAATAGGGGTCATGTCTTACCCATCGAATCACGTATGCCTTTCGACATTTCACCTTATAATCATGCAATTGTTCCAACTTTCAAGGGGCATACAAATCGTGCTGGGCAATAATCGTATAAAATTCGAATAAATGCTTACGACTAAATACGATGTATTAAAAAATTCGATATTATTTTTTATCAATGTAATCACGTATGCCCTTTGAAATTTAAACGTATAATCATACAATTATTTTAAAATTCAAGAGGCATACGAATTTAGAGGAACAATTGTATAAAAAAAAAGCAGTATACCACATGTGATTTACAGAAAATGAAAATTTTGTAGTTTATTTAAATTTTGGAAGATGCGAAATAAACACGCCACTGGGCGAACTAGCGTCATGGTTTATTGACCTAAGACCTATTCTATCTACATTGCAAAGGTTCTCTTTTTGTTTTATGGCCGGGCGCTGCGGGGGGTAGAGCTCCAAAGAGAAACTTTGTATTACGACAAGTTTCCACCTTCTACCTTCCTACGCCGTTCAAAAATTTATCATATGAATTTTTGTAAACTTAACAAGATTTTTGTTTTAGATGGTTAATATGTTTTTTTTTTATAATGACATCTGTTGTAGAAAATACAAACTATTAGCATGTTATTTCCAGGAGAAATGAGCGATGAAGTACTTCGTATATTATAAAGTTAGATATATAAGTATATATTATATATATTATAAGCTCAAGGTAATAAACATGAGCAACCCGTTTACTATATAAGTACAATGATTGCCCAGCATCATTCGTAGTCCTTTGAAATTTTAAATAATTGTATGATTACACGTTAAAAATTCTAAGAGATACGTAATTAGATTGATGTAAAATAATATCGAATTTTATAATATATCTCTTTTATTTGCACGTGTTAATTACAATTTTATACTATGATTGCCCAGCACGATTCGTATGCCTCTTCACTTTTAAAATAATTGTATGATTATACGTTTAAATTTCAAAGGGCATACGTGATTACATTGATAAAGAATAATATCGAAGTTTTAAATATGTCGTATTTAGTCGTAAGCATTTATTCGAATTTTATACGATGATTGCCCAGCACGATTTGTATGCCCCTTGAATCTTGGAACAATTGCATGATTATAAGGTGAAATCTTGAAGGGCATACGTGATTCGATGGGTAAAAAAAATTCAAAATTTTGCAACTTTTCTGAATTTTTTTTGCAGTTTTGACCAATGGTAATTGTATGCCATTTTGTATACCTTTATTTAAAGGTATAAACTGAATTTTGCAATAGGTTTCTTGAATGATTCGATTGATTAAAAAAGAAAAAAAAATTTACAAAAGTAGTAGTAAGCACTATTCCTCGAGACCCACGGTACACGTATGCCGAGGGTTATCCGCTGAATTTTGTCATCAAAATGATTATTTGATACACATGGCATACGTGATTCGATTAATAAAAAGCATTTTTTTTTTCAAATGTAAGCGACGATCTTAGCTCAAAAGACCCGCCCTACACGTATACCGATGGTTTTCCGCTGGTTTTTTTTTTACAAATCATCATTAAACGTGCATGGCATACGTGATTCAATTGATTAAAAATCGATTTTTTTTTATCAATTTGAAACTCAATTGTACGAGGCATGTCCCGCGATCACGATCTCGCACACCCGCGTCGTTAATCTACACCTACTAAATGACGAAAATCCTGAAGGGCATACGTGATTCGATTGATCGAAAAAATCTGCACCTAGCTGCCGGTCTATTATGTAAAAAAAAACATCGATTCATACCTTAAGTACACAACTTTGTAACGATTTCTATGTATAACGTTACACATTGTTACATAGAAGAACGATATTTCTTTGCTTCAAAACAATTTACAGAAAAAATTATCAGTAGAATGATCTAACATCACGACACCACGAAATTATACGGAGAAGTGTATAGGACTCTACGTTTTCTTTCTGCTATAGTCTTTAATATAAGTAGAATCGAAGTTGTTTGTTTTTAACATTATACAGTGTAAACTTTATAACGAAACTCAAGGGACCGAGCATTTTTATCGTTATAGAGAATTGCCGTTATATGGAGTGAAAAAAGAAGAACAGCCAAATTCACAATAACTTTTAATATGTATTTGATAAAAGTAATACATATAGTCAGTTAACTTTGCCTGACGTTTTTTGCTTTGCCAGTACTTGTTTTTATTTTCTTATGTATTCTATCCATCTCGTATTATGGATAATACGATAGGTATCTGGTGTGTTTAGTTCGAGACCATCATTTTCAAGCAAACCCAGCATAATGATGCACGTGTTCAATTAACAGTAACAAAAGGAAGACGGCTGTTTATGACCTCAGAAGTTTCGGGGCCTCAAAGGTTTAGTCGGCGTCTTTTGTAACCTGATAAGATAACATAAACAATAATACCCATAATAATTATTTGTCTAAATATGAACACATTTCTTGGTAATAGAGAATGGCTGCTGCGCTATATAGAGTGTCAAATTCAATGTGTGGGTTTTAAAGTAAACCAACCAAATTGTGCTCTTTTCTACGTTATAGAGAGTTTATCGTTATAAAGAATAACGTTATAAAGAGTTTACACTGTATATTCAATTATATGACACAACAAACTCATGACATCGACAAGTTCTTCATACTACGATATTTTTTGGCGAGGACTAACATTGTGAATATAAATCTTTTTTGAAAATGACTCGTGTATTTCTGACCTTCAGTCACTGTGCGTATGTTTTGTCTGCAAATGACGCAGTGCTTATAAAAGAATAGGACACAATATTAGATTTTGAAAAGGAATTAGTTTTGATATTACTTACGAATGAAAAGTACCTAATCCTCTATAAAGTTTTTTTTTGAGTAATTTGTACTCTTGTAGAAAGCATGGTATTTCGGTACATTTTGCACCGATGTCTCTAATAGCTATACCGTTTATGGATGTATCATGTGGAAAGATTTTCTTTCTGAGTCCATACACTAATCTACTAAGCGCTCATGCCTATCTTCCTTTGTCGTTATTATTATGTCTACAGAGTACCTATGTATTTTTCGTATTATTAATTAATTATGTTATTATATTTAACGTGTAATTTTATTTGTATACGATCACTACAACTTACACAAATGTTAGGTATTTTGGCCTTTCAGTAGGTACATTCGGTATACCCTGTGATGCAAGTTTATATGGTAATTTAATTAGGACGTTTTAAAATAATATGTTTTAATAAATAAAATTTATTGTGACCATGTTCTTTATTAAACATCCCAGATCCTAAATTCCTTTTAATTACCTATATAATAATAGGGTTTTTTTTTCTTTCTTTATGGAATGGCGCCAGTTTAGCGCATTTGCCAATGTCACGTATTGTATTAATGAGTAGAATCGTTACCGTAAAACTCCTCCAGTAAAGTGATAGTAGACTTTACTGAAGTTTTGAAGGACTTCTTGGAAGAACGCAAGAACTTAAGCTACACATGTTTATTTAGACCTACTCCATTCTTTTCACTTACACATAGAACTTTAAAACACAAAATACTATCACTTTTGTACTTTAAAACTCCCAAAAATGTAGAAAATAGAAAATCTAAATAAAACGACAACCACACTTCTTCCGTTACCGCCAAAAAGTCAATAATAGGGGTTAAAGTATGAAATTGCTTTTTAACGCACTGGCCAGTTTGAATTAAAATTAAACCTGTATGATATCAGATTTCAGAGCGAAACATTTTTTCACACGAAAACTATAACATTCTAAATGTTAAAAAATCATTACATTTGATTGTTCGACTTTCAACTGTTTTTACATTTAGCTTTAACGTCAAGTTGGATTCGACAATCAGAGTAGGTAATTTCTGTTAAATCTCGACCCACACAAGCGTGGATCGGCTGGAAAGGAACGTTTCTGATTTCATCAGAGCCGAAGACTGGCCGTCATCTAGTCCCGATCTTACTTCGCTTGACTATTGTTATGGTCTCTTTTACGGAGTATGGCATGCTCTAAAGCTCTAAACGCCATGATAATTTGGATCCCTAAAACATTCCATAAGACTTGCAGTGACAAATTTTCCCATGGAGAAAGTGCGTGATTCAATCGATTTTGAACGAGCTTTATATTTTTAAAATGCTATTACATTAATGTATAAACTAACGCACACTGCAGTCATAAACGTTTTAGGTAAAGTCAATGCGGCAAAGACCTTCTGTCGGGAAATACCGTACAGCAAGAATTACCACATACTAAATAACTACGAGGATGGCAATACAATCTACGAAATAATAAAGCTGTTCTAGATTTAATAAACTGACACGGATGGCGATACGTGTGGCACAAACAGAAAAAAGGGCCATTTAAATTTAGTATAGTTGGCAACTAGCATTCGGAGTAGGTATATGTGATAAATTCTTAAAATCTTTACCTATTTTCCGCTCAAACTCCAAAAACCACATATTGACACGTGATTCGCTTCTCAACGAAGCATCGTCAGGATATACCAGAGATAGAATTCGGTCAGCTAACCAGCACCGAATCCGATTCGGTTTTAGGAATTTATCACATGAAATAGATTTCCGCAAAGTAACACCTGAGTCTATACAATATTTGGAGTACCTTATAACAACGTTCGCGAAAAAAAGGAGTTGTGTTTCATTCGAATTGTTTTTCTGATCCATGCAAGTAAGTTTATATTTTATTGAATTCTTTATAAAATTATTATATTCTAAAGGAATTAAACACATTTTCCACGAAGTTATCCTTGGTGAAAGAAAGCCTAACCTCAAAATGTAGTGGTGGAGAAGTCCGTCTATATTTTGGAGGACAAGATGCAGGTCTTCGCCATAGTCAGAAGTCGTAAACATTTTTTGTCTAAGTAGATATATTTTAAATATTAAGTAACTGTTCGGTTGTAATGTACTAACTGTACTATACTAACTTTCTAAATTAGTAGTTTCTAATAAATTAAGGACAGGTCCTGAGGTGTTCAGTTCCGATTTGATTCGTTTTTTTACCTCGGGCGCCGCTTCTACTTTAGAATCCCTCACTGCGCTCGGGACTCTACTCTAGAATCCTTGGACTCAAAATAGCGACAATATGATATACAATCTACTGTTTTTCTATGACATCTGACTTATATATGACTTTTTATTTGACCAAAACTGTTAAAGTAGGTAGGTTTTTGATTTGATTACCTATTATTTCAATAAATAAAAAAAATAAAGAAGTTTTTCTATGTACATATTAGGTTTATTACGTACTAATTTCTGTCGGTACTGTAGATTGTGATTTTTTAAAATATATATTTCACTTAAGAATAATAGATTTATATTTGTTTACTCATCTCAAAACAAACATACATGGTGACAGCGAGGCAAAAAAAACTTCGTATATATAATCATCAACGGATCGACATAACTTGCAAGTTGCAAGATCGACATGATGGAAGATATACAAAGTTTGAAAACGCAATTAGCGCAACAGCAAACGGAAATACAGCTATCACAACAACAATTGTCGCAGCAGCAACCCACACAGGACGAAGTTTGGACGCATATGTTACCAGGAGTGTCCACGCCACCGCCACAGCAATTCAGCTTCAAAGGTACTAACTGGTCAAGTTGGATCACTAGATTTGAACAGTATAGAGAAACAACCCGGCTAAAATATATGCCATCAGATACACAAGTAAGTACATTACTTTATCTCATGGGCAGCAAGGCCAATGACATTATAACCTCTATGAAGTTGAACCAGACTGAAATAAAATCATATGATATTGTCAAAAATAAGTTTGATGCATAGCACGTAAAACTAAAATGTATACTAGAGCTCGTTTTAATCAAAGAATTCAAATAGAAAATGAATCTATTAATGATTTTATGTGATTTTATAACAGATTTACATGGACTTGCAAAAAGTGTGAATTTGGACATTTAGAGGAAGAATTGATTAGGGATAGAATTGTGGCTGGTATGAAAAATTGTGAATTATCAAAGGCAGAATTTAGAAGAAGAATCAGTGATCAATAGGGTCCGACATTCAGAAATGGTAGAGGCCAATATTGCCGCCCTAAATCCACAAACTAGTCAAGCTCTAGAAGTGCATTTGGTCATCAAACAGAAAAAACAAATTAAACAACAAGATTGTTGTAGAAAGTGTGGTTGTACACCAAAGCACAAGTTTACAGAATGCGAAGCAGTTAAATCTGTGTGTAAAGGATGTGATGTTCGCGGTCATTGGATATCAGTGTGTAGAAAAGTAAAGAGTAATAGAAACAAGGCACTCCAAAATCTTCACTTAACGAAATAGAAAATGAAGAAATATTTTTCGGCTGCATTGTGAAGGGAAAAGTCATTGACTCAGTAAATACAAGAAAAATACCTCGAGCCAGACCTAAATACACACATATGAAAATCAACGGCAACAGTGTAAAGTTTAAAATTGATACAGGTGCATGTGAAACCGTAATAAGTCCAGAATTGAGGCTAAACTTACAGTTATCAGAACCAATACCAGTTAAATAGAAACTGTGGGGACCATGTGGCATGATTTTACCATCACGAGGCATTTGTAAAAATATTGAAATGACTTGGAATGGTGTGACCAAAGTCACAGATATTTATATTCTGAAAAATCAACACACACCACTTTTAGGATTGCCTGAGTGTGAAGCTTTCGGTATAATAGAGTGGCATGAAGCAGCACAAATTATGCAGATACAAGTTCATAATAAAAGTCCAGAGAATGAATATCAGGAAATATTTCAAGGTCTTGGTGTAATGGAAGGCAAGTATGGTATAAAACTTAAAAAAGATGTAATACCTTATGCAGTCGCAGCACCTCGCCATATATCAATTCCTATAAGACCTAAAGTTGAAAAAGCATTAATGGCTTTAAAAGACATGAAAGTAATAGAACCTGTATCGCATGCAACAGAATGGTGTTCACCAATGGTACCAGTAATAGAGTCAGGAGTAAAAAGAAGCAATCAGAATGTTAACATTGAGAAGGTAAGAATAACAGTAGATTACACAGAACTCAATAAAGCAGTTATGAGAGAGTTCCATCCATTACCTACAGTTGAAGAATGTCTTACACAGCTGGCCGGAGCAAAAGTTTTTTCTAAAATAGATGCTGTAAAGAGCTATTTTCAGATCGAGTTAACTGAAGACTGTAAAGATCTAACAACTTTTATTATTCCATGTGGAAGGTTTAGATTCAATAGAATGCCTATGGGTATGAAGTCCTCAAGTGAAGTTTTCCAGAGAAAAATGGCACTACTGCTATCAGGAATAAAAGGATGTGTTAACTACATCGACGATACTTTAATTTTTGGCAAATCAGTAGAGGAACATGATATCAATTTAAGAGAAGTTTTAGAAGCCCTTCATAAAGGCGGAGTAACACTAATCATGAGAAGTGTACATTTAGAACAAATGAATGTATCTTTCTTGGTTATAACATAACAGCAGAAGGCATAAAGCCACATCAAAACAAAACAAAGTCAAAGCTATATTAGACTTACCTATATCTAAGGACTTGACAGCACTAAGAAATTTTATGGGTGCAGTCGACCAACACTTGCGATTTCTTTATAATACAGCTGATATTACTAAACCTCTCCGTGATTTATTACGAAAAGACTCGACAAGAGAGTGGAATGACAAGCACATTGTGGCATTCCAAAATATCAAGAAGTTGTTAACTTCAGCCCCCCAGTTAGCACACTATGATTTAAATCTTGAGACAAGAGTTACAGCTGATGCTTCAAAGCATGGAGTGGGAGCTGTACTGGAACAGAAGCATGCTGAAGTATGGAAACTAGTTCATTTTTGGTCTACTACATTTACATCAACACAGGAATGATATGCGATGGTGGAAAAAGAAGCATGTGCAATAACTATGGCTTGTGAACGTTTCAAAATATATCTGCAAGGATTAGCATTCTTTACAGTGAGAACGGATCATAAACCATTAGTGTCTATATTAGGTTCCAAACCTATCGCTGATCTGCCTACAAGGCTTCAAAGATTTCGTATGAGAATGATACCTTTTAATTATGGCATTGTACATGTTCCAGGAAAATATATCTATACAGCTGACATGTTGTCCAGAACTCCACTTCCTAGTAGAAGAGAATACAGAGACATTTTAGAAGAATACCATAAGTCTGAAGGACTCAGTATTAATAGCATTTTAAAGGGTGTATTTTCAAATGAACGCTAAATAAAATTAAAGAAGCTCAGGAAAAGGATAGTACAGCTAGTAAAATCCAAAAATATATACAAGAAGGATGGCCTCACTATAAATGTATAGAAAAATAATACAACCTTATTATGAACATAGCGACAATCTAGTATTATTAGAGGAAATGATAGTTCATGGCTCAAAATTGCATATTCCAACAAATATGAGGGAACATCCACTTAATAGACTGCATACAGGACATGTACCTAGTTACAAGAGTCAGCAGAGAGCTTAACAAGCAGTTTAGTGGCAAACATCAACAATGATATTATGAACTTGACCAATAACTGTGAAGTCTGTCGGAAGTTAGCAATTCAAAGACCAGAACCTCTGATACAGGGCCGGATCTACCATATGGCTTTTTGGGCTTTAGCCCAGGGCCCCGTGGATTCAAGGGGCCCCTAGCTAAGTCAAATCAAAGTCAAAATTAGACGATAATGCGAAAAAGTCCATAATTTTATTAAATTAAACAGATCGTAAGGTTTGCAGCCCTGCGAATCCTGCGATTAATCAAACCTATTCAATTCATTTATTTCAAGCCTACGTTCAGGTGTTGGTACTTCGAACTGACAGTTATATATTTAACCTTACCAATCACAAGCTGTGAAGCCGAGCGCTCCTTTTCCAGGATGGCATATATAGAGAATAAATACAGAACGACGATGTCAAACTCACGACTTAATCATTTATCCGTTTTGTCCATAAATGTTGATTTAACTAAGAAGCTAGAATGTGAGGAGCAAATTAAAGAATTTGCCAAAGGAAAGTACAGAAAGGTTGCTTTATAATTTGTCAATTTATTTACGGTTGTATTTAACAAACACTAAGGCATAATATATTATAATATAAATCAAATATTTTATTGTCTTATTTTTTTCTTATACTTTGAGTAATTAGGTGGGCCCCTAAGTAGTATTAGCCCAGGGCCCCCTAAACTCACGGTCCGGCCCTGCTCTGATAAGTGGTGAAGTTCCTGAATATCCATTTGAAATGATGGCTGCTGATTTGTGCACTTATAATGGCAGAGAATATTTGGTAGTAAGAGATATTTTGTCAAATTAGCCAGAAGTGTTGTCTCTAACTTCAATTAGAACTAAAATAATAATTAATAAATTAGAGAGTATTATGGCAAGACATGGTATCCCAATGATATTAAAAACAGACAATGGACCGCAGTTTATTTCAAAATTGTTTCAGGAATTTTCAGAAAAATGGGACTTTCATCATGTTACTTCTAGTCCACACTACCCGCAAAGCAACGGAGCAGCTGAGATTGGGGTAAAAATAATAAAAAATATTTTTGACAGAAATGTAGAAGACCCTCTACTCGGACTTTTACATTACAAAACAACTCCTAGCCATCTTGGTCCAACGCCATCTCAAATTGCAATGTACAGATTACTCCATACCAACATTCCTACGAAGGAAGGAAGGAAGTGCTTAAACCCCAAGTTCAAGATTTAGAGATGTATAGAAAGAAGCTGTTTAACAGAAAAGAAAAATTAAAAGAGAATTTTGACAAAAGACCTTCGATCACAAATATATAACTAGATTCACAATCACAAATTATAGTCCGAATTGACATATACATTTCTAATATCGTATAGTATTATTTTAAAATTGTGTTAATTTAAAGTAAACTTTACTGTCAATGCATATAAAGGTCGTAAAAGCACGTAAAAGATTCTCCCATGGCAATGGAACGACGTTTGTTAACAAAAATATATTTAAAATTCAATCTTACGCTTCATGCTTAAAGTGTAATTAACGTAATTTATTTGTATCGCTATTTACGTCATTTTGATTTGTTACATGAAAGTGACAAGGATAAGACACAGAAATTATAATGATAGACAAGGAATAAGATGTTGCATGTCAGGCAATAACATATTCAGACGCAATGTAAGAATAGAGAATGGGAGGGAGCAGCATTTTTACACAATTATTCATATTTTTTTATTTTTGGTTCCTCATTCACAAATAATAATTCACAATTTTCTTTAAAATCTAAATACATAATTACTGTTCGAATTGATGTATAAATTTTGAACATCGTACAGTATTATCGGTAATATTGTTTTAATTAAAAGTAGACCTTAAAGACATAAAGTTGTAAAAGATCGTTTAATGTTTAGATCCTTGTAAGACATTGAAACGAAATTTGTCAAAAATTATTGACATCATTTTGGTTTGTTACGTGGAGGTGATAAGGATAAGACATAATATTTAGATTATAAGGCGAGACAAGGAACAAAATGTTGGATATCAGGCAATGACATAATCTAGGAATACAGTGTGAAGTCGCAATAAAGTGTTGATATTTTTTTTATATTTCAATGGGAAATTGTATGCGAGTCATCATTTAATATATACATACATATCATCACTCCGTACCCATAACGGGGTAGTCAGAGAAATGTATCATGACTAGAAATCTTAATTATGATGAAAAACAATCAAAGGATCTAAAATCTTAGTTTCAAACGATTTAGTGGCAACGTTAATCTTCTAACAACGCCACAATACAAATAATAACTTACTGTCAAATAGAAATGCAGTGCAGGTTTAAGTAAATACGTAATATTATGTAGCCTTTTTAAGCCTTTCGCGGTGATATATTCGTCACATTCTAAAAAGTGATCAGAGCGAACTACGCTTCGTTCATTTAGTATGAAGTATTCATTGCATTTTTGGCGTGCTACTATAGAAGTATTTTTCACATCGAATAGGATCCCGAGGAAAGCTATATTTTTTTTTATATGTCGAAGCAGATACACCAGAAGGGTTAAAAATATGTGTGACGTCAGCATTACTGACGTCACTAGTATTTCCTTTTGAATTCATTACAAAAATCACTCAATCACAATAACTCACAACAATTTATTTAAAACTGTATTTACAATCGTTACTCACTATCACTATCTATAATCTATGAACTGTAAACTAAATATCACCATGTACAGGAGAGATCTCTAAGTTGTCACCACACGTCCGCACTGGTCGAGAGCTGGAGCACAAGAGATCTCTTCTTTTTACTCGTCAGTACAAGAAAATGCAATCACCGTCATGTTTCTATTATTAAAAGCAGTTGTCAAGCAAATGACACTTTATAGTTCATTTACCCTCAATTACCTATTTCTTGCTCTGACGTCACAAAATTAACACGAGTCTAGTTTATTTTACAATTAGAAATTACATACCTTCGATAGTTCATTAATTAATGCATTAATTAAATATTGACAGTGAATTTCATCTTATAATTTTATTTTGCTTCAACGCAAGATATTCTTGCGCCGATATATATATTCGAGAAAAATGTTGCAATAACTTGCAGTGTTTATAAAAGAATACATAATTACATAAATTACATTAAAATTTATAATTAGTAGGAAATCCTATACTATCAGTCATAATTGAAATTTCAACACCAAAAATCTATTTAAAAAATTAAAAGTGTAAGAATAAAAACTCCATTCTATAATTTTAGAACAGAGATAAAAGTATAATCCGAATAAATGAAATAAGAATGCGGTTGTACGGTTCTCAATGTATTATTCACGATCGTATAATTAATATATTATGTAGCTGTCATTTGAAAAATATTATTATGAATTTAATAAAAAAGAGCTATATAACGTTATTATTATAACGAAATAATGAACACGTAAATAAAATAATCTTAATTACTTACCGAAAATAAAAAACGCCATCTTTTTTTAACGTTCTAGACGTGTTATTTTTATAATTTTTGAAGGAGCACTTTGTCATGTTTCCTTTAGTGTTCACAAATTACTACTAAGACTGAGTGCGCTAAAATTCTCATTTCAGCGCACATTTGGCTCGGACGTTTTTAGAACGCTGATTGTGTATCTTGTTATATATCTGTGATCGAAGCAAAAGACACAGTTAAGGAACTTCTTGAATTAAGTATTGGAAAAAGAGTATACTTACCAGATGATCAAGTATATGGAACAGTGATACAAAAAAGACAAGAACCAAGAAGTTATTTAATACCGACAGAAAGAGGGAATGAATTGAGAAAAAATAGAAGAGCAATAGTGGAAATGCCTGATGAAAGAAACGATACAGAAAGACAAGAACTTACACCTACCTTACCATTTCCAGCTCAATCTTCATTAATATCCTTATCTCCTGCTTCGTCCTTGTCAACCCTAGAACTTCCTACTAGAACTCCTTTGTTCCTGTAATATACAGATCCAAAAATTTCTAACCAGAATGTTTCAGATCTACAGCAACCGACCGAGGAAATTCAGAACAGATCTTCAATGCAAGTGCAGATGTCAAGTAATGGACCTGTGGCACAATCAATGTCGCCTGAACCTGTTACTATATCACAGCCGCCTGAGGTCACTCCGTCGTTGCAAGATCCTAAGAAAAAATGAGTTAAATGTGAATATATTTAACTCAACCAAAATGGTCATACACAATGCGGTTTTGGTTCCAACTTTGTTGTGCAGTATTGAGGCCTGGATATGACCGATCTCGAGTGGAAGTAAGATAAATGCAGTAGAAATGCGAACTCATAGAAATATGTTAGGTGTCACCCTTGCGGACAACATAAGCAATGAAGAGATATGCAGTTTGACAGGATTGCATGACAGTGTTATTGTAAAAATGAAGTAAGGATGCTTAGATGGTTTGGACATATAGAAAGAATGAGTGATGAAAGACTGACGAAGAAAATCTACAGAGCGAAAATGAGTGGTAAAAGAAGTCAAGTAAAACCAAGGCTGATTTATGAAAATCAAATAGTCAGAGTGTTAGCAGACGGAAATGTCACAAGCCTAAGCGAAAATGTGTAAGGGGAATTGAGGAAGCGAAAGAAGTATGTAAAGATCGCGACGCTTGGCGCTCCGTCATCTCTGACTACTCGATGTATGCTTAATATTGCGAATGTGATTGAATTGGATCATACTTCACAATAAAGTTTTCTATTTCAATCTTATATTGCTCAGAAAATGCAATTGAAGAAGTGCGACAAATCAAAAATAGAGATCTTAAAGGATCAAATGCAGACACGCTTCTTGTTAAAATTTTATCTTTTACAAGCTCATGGTGACAAAATAGGGCGCTTATTCTTTTTTTCTTGGTTTTTCTTATCTACTTCTTTTGCCTTTTTGACTCTTTAGCTTTAGATTACGCTTCCACTAGTGAGTTGGCCGATGTGGCTGCTTTGGCTGAAGTGTGACAATAAGTGATTTGGGATCTCGTCAGTACCAGCAGAGATGCATAAAACTTTTGTTCTTATATTTATAGTAGAGTGAAGATTTGATTTGCGAAGTGGTTGTTGTGTCGCATATATGAGTCGGAAGATCGTCGCTATCATTACAGTCGCATAATGCTTTTCTGTATTTTTGAAGAAGATGGAAGCTCGGTTTGCGAGGTAGCTGATATTTCGTGTGAATGATTCGGGAAATCGACATTATATGGTGGTATAGACGTCTTTATGCCTTTTAACTATTTTTACAGGAGATAGACACTCAATTAACGAGGTGGTTGAAGTGACTGTCTGTGCTAATGTGTTGCGTAACGACTTGGGAGATCGTCACTAACAGCAGAGTTCAGAACGGACTGTTTTTTTTTTTTTTCAAGAGATTGAGACTCAATTTGTTAGGTCGCTGACGTGTTTTTCAGGGCTGTGATGTAGCGTGAATTACTTGAGAAATCGTCACTACTTTTTAGTTGAAACCGAGACTTAAATTGCGAGGCAGCTGATATATGTCGCCAGAAGTTGCTGCTCCTTCTCTGTTATACTTGGATGTTTCATTAATTTAGGATCTTATATTTGCTGATGAACATTCAAGGGAATGTATAGATAAATCTTAGGGCAGACTGCGAATTACTGCTATAAGTTCGGTATGAATATGTGATGAATTCTTACAATGTTTAGCAATCTTCCGCCCAAAATTTCAATCTTGTTAATTTCGCTGGTCTACGAAGCATTATCAAGAAATTCCAAGAGATCAGACTGTGTCAGATAACCAGCATCAATTATATTTTGAACGAAAAAGTGCAAAAAATTATGAGAATTCGTCATACGAAATGGATTTCCGCAAAGTAACATGCTAAGTTGCTTTGGAATTCTGTCTCTGGAAACGCGTTCATTTGGCGCACGTTTGACCTAAACACTGTATTTAGTAACTGCCATTGACGCTTTTATTACAAGACACTGCAACTAAAATAGTAGTGTTTTCTCGTGTTAGTTCCCATAAGTTTTTTCGATACAGTATTTTTGTATTTGTAATAACCGTTTCGTACAAAAAATTCTGAATAATAAAATTATAGGGGTATGAAACTGAAAGAAACGTAATAAGCACTGTTAAATCAAAACACTGTATCTCAAGTTACAGTTTATTGGATTTACACGTCTCAACAGTGATATTATATTGTGTTTTAAAGTTTTAAAGTGTAAGTGAAAAGAATTGAAGAGATCTAAATAAACAAGTGTAGCTAAAGTTTTCTCGGTCTTGCAAGAAGTCCTTTTTAACTTCATTAAAGCCTACTATCATTTGTTACTTTACAGGAGTGTTAGGGACTTAATTGTAAAAAGAAAAAACGAACTTACATGGAACATGTGCTTCATGTGTTCGCCCTAAATTATAATAAAAATGAGCGAGCCACAGTCTAACTTACAGTAGTCGCATATGAATGTGTAACATCTGACATCTCACCTTGGTATTAAGCAACATTAACATTATATCCTGAAAAAAATGATTCAGGTGTTATCTGAAATGATTTTTCGCAACGAAGAATAATTCTTTTAAATGAAAATTATATTTTATTTAACACTAGGATTTTTTTATTGAAGACTATTATTATTAATATGAAGTTATTTTTGTTCAATTCAGAGGAGAGCGGAGACAATACACAGACTTATGATAAATAAAATATGAGACATATACTTCTTTGATTTCAAAGTATTTAAAAACTGTTGACAAACTGCGTCAATAACAGTTCCATTGTTGTCACGCAATTTTTTTTGCTCTACCTTTCCAGTAGTTAAATTTTTCCTCACGTTTTTTTTGCCGGTAGTCGCATATATTCCGCTTTGGATTTACCCACCTCTGCAATTTACGAATTATAAGTATTTAAGAAATTATTAATGTCAAAGAAATTTTCCTTGTAATTAATTTGTTCTTTTTTAAATCAAAATTAAAAACATCAATTAAGCAGTGTCAGAAATTAACCTCAATATTTAAAAAATATTTTTTTTTTTAATTAGAATTGAAAATATCAATTGAGCAGACAGAAATTAACCTCGAAATTTAAAAAAGCTAAATACCGAAATATTTATTCGAATAATTATCGAAAAATGAGTTGGTACCATCTGGTGGCCAACCACCGCGCGCGCTTATTGGTCAAATCAAATAGTGCGCGATTCCTCGGTTTCTTCTTAACACTTCCGTCCTATTTCAGGAAATCACTCCCACAGATTGCAGGAAAGCGAAAGGAAAGATTACAAAAGAGAAAAGAAACATCAAAAATACAGTGACGTGAATATAATTTGTAACAAGTGTTTCTCCAGAAGTTACGTGATTAGGCTGTTGATTTTGTTGCCAAGGCCTTAAGAATTAAAAAAACATTCTCCTCTGTGTCGTAAAGGAGTTAGTTTCCTTATTTATTGTAAATGAGCACAGACTTTATAAAATAGCAGACTGAACATTACTGCTCAAAATGCGTGGCAGCTTTGCATACATAACAAATGCACAGGTACTTACTGGAAAAAAATAAAACAACTGCAAATTATTACAAGTTATTTATTTATCAGTGGCATACCTAGGACTTCAGAATAGGGCAATTCCACATATATGTATGTTCTTTATTGTTTTTCTGTACTAATATTATTTATGTTTCAAATAAATATGAAAAATTACTAATAAATCATAACATTGTTGCGAGATATACCTTTTAGTTATCATCTATGGCATCTTCAGCAACATCTTCAAACTTATTATATTCCCAACTTTCTGTATGTGGAATAAATAACATTTCACTCGTAAGTACTTTACGAGTGAAATGTTACCGGAGGTGAATTAATATCCCTACGGTTTCTGCAGTCCTTAACACTACAGCTAACCATATTCCACACACTACTAATCGTAAACTCTGTTATAAATAGTTATAAAATATAATTTTTTTTTCTTTTAAATGGCACCGTACGTGAGTACATTGCCAACGTCAAGTAAAGCGAGAAAACAATTCAATAGATGATTAACGCATTTGCCAATGTCACGCATTTAACACAAACTAATAAACAGACACAGAATAAGTAGAATCACAAGTAAATTAGTTCTTTCTTATCGTCAAACTCCTCCAGTAAAGTGATAGTAGGCTTTACTGAAGTTATAAAGGACTTCTTGGAAGAGCGCGAAAACTTCAGCTACACATGTTTATTTAGATCTCGTCCATTCTTGTCACTTACATGGAACTTTAAAACACAATATACTATCACTGTTGTACTTTAACTCCTAAAAATGTAAAAAATGGAAAATCTAAATAAAATGACAACCTCACTTCTCCCGTTCCCGCCAAAAAGTCCTAAAACACAAATAACGCACATAAAAGTCAAAAAACTTAAATATAAAAACACAGAAACACGAATGTCAACGATAGATGTTTAGCCACCACACATAAGAAATTTGGGTACACTTTTGTCAAAATTGACAATTTTGGTCGCAAATTTTTGGTCACGATGATAAGGGCAAAAAAACCATATTGGCATCTTCTTTCTAAAGCATTACGTAATTAATGTTCTCATTCTAACAATTCAGTGACGTCAGATACGCTACTTTTATTAGTACTTGTTCTTAGGGAAACGGTCATTTAGTTTTTTGC
Organism: Zeuzera pyrina; assembly: GCA_907165235.1. Taxonomy (NCBI): domain Eukaryota; kingdom Metazoa; phylum Arthropoda; class Insecta; order Lepidoptera; family Cossidae; genus Zeuzera; species Zeuzera pyrina. Next base: position 14,985,695 of record OU015625.1, on the reverse strand, counting down.
TTTATCTTGGTACTTGAGCTTAGTAAGCGTTTTATACAAATCTCTTTTTCATTTCTATGAATGAAAGTCCCGACTTTTAAACGTAGTGATTATATGCTCCTTGGTTGTCACGGTTGCATTTTGTTGATGGGTGAATCAACTTCTAAGACACTCTTTTGGCGACATTTTGCAACAAAATTAAAAAAAAATTTTTTTAACGGAAACTCGGCAAACGAACTACTGTCTCAAGCGTAATTTCATGTATAATGTAATGATGTAACTGGCCGCGATGTTTAAACCAAATGTTTTGAGTTTTTGTATATATTTCGCGATTTCTACGGAGAATCTGTCTCCTGCGTTACTGTTTTCAAGTTAAAGTTTTTGTAAATAAAAATCCATATTTGCTTAAATTTTAAATAGGAACGTTTATTAGAACTTAAAATACACCTCCTCGGCATAACCACAATTGGATTTTATAACTAGAAAGCAAAAAACGGTTACTTTTAGATCCACTGCGTTACTTTAGTCTAAATTGACGACCTAAATTTAATACAGATCAAAATGCATAATAATAAGTATTAAGTAACCTATAGTTACGGCTATATAAAACCTTCTTTAAAGAAAATCTAAAATAATAAAATACTAATTGAAAACAACAAAGGAGTAATCTTCTTAAAACGTAGAAAAAAATAAGGGACATTCGGTAACGCCAGAGAAAAGTCATGGTAACGCTAGAGAAAGTTAACAAAAGCCGTACCTACGTATTTGGTCAACATAAGACAAAAAACTTAAACAGTTTCACTTAAACAATTGAGATCAAAACATAAAAATTACAGTTTTAGGAGCCTCTCATTTCTTCTCTAAAACGTCTACTGATTGTTTAAATTCGTAATAGGTTCGATATCCCTTCTTGACAGTGTCCGGGGTAGGCAATTTCTGAATTATAGCTTCAGCATCCACATATGAAATATCTATCTCGTCTATTCGGAAACGCTTAGCGTTTTCATCCACTACGCGTAAAAACATTACCTTCACTTCGCCATCTTCTTCAATATCAGACAACGTCTTGCATGCGTAAGTGTATGTTTTTTTGTTGCTTGTGGCAGCGTACAGTTTGACTAGTAAATAATCACCACACACAATCTTAGTACTTTGGTCATAACTTGAACCTGGCTGTTCATCATCCGATGAAGCTCCATAAATTTAATCGTATATAAAGCGTTTTCTTTTATTGGTCAAGTCTTTTAATTCTTTGGCAATTTTAATAGCAATCAAAGGTTCATCATCGTCTGACGAATTTTTCAAAGCCGTTGTTTTCGACGTCAAGCCGTCTTTCGTCGAATCCGGGGAAGAATGCTTGGCCAATGTTTCAATTTTCCCTGTTTCATGATATTGTGTTACTGGTGTATAGATCTTTGGACTGAGACATAAACAAGACCCTCTTTTACCAGAAGGGCTCTTGTCGCAAAAACAGCTCAGTTCTCTGTACTTTAGCTTCCCGTAAGTATCGGTGAACACCTGGTGAACCATGCGAGTTCCCACTAGTACTGGAATGTTTTTAGGCAGAGATTTTTGTTGGTATTTAATATCCTTTTCTTCAATCAAAAACAGTTTAATTTTACTGACATCCTTCATTTTGGCATAAAATTGCCATACATTTGCGATATCTTCACCATGAGCTACAATATTGTCAGCCGTTCTTTTTAGAAAACCTCCAATTCCGTCTGCAGGTCCTTTTCCATGGCCTGCTTCGAAAAATGACCACGTTAGATATTTGAAATTATATTCAAAAATCTTTGTACACATTAGGTAAAAATTTTGTTTTTGGCGATATTGGGTACTAGGACCGTCTGAATAAAAATGAATAGTGTCTCTTACGTCAAATTCAGAACGAATTAGCTTTAAAACTGGGTCCAGATGACTCCAGATCGCAGCAGGCTTGCGATCATTGGAAGCAGAAATACTGCAAAATGATTGGACTTTATGACCTGTTGGAGAATCTTTGTCAAACGTATATACCACTACCGTATGGAGCGAAATTTGATTGCGAGATCCTCCAAAATGGTGAGACTGTATTTCTTGATTGTACTTACAGTTGTAATTTTCACTGAAGTCAACTATTACAACACACACGTTTGGACGGATATTTTCTAGACATCGCCGAATACTTTGAAACTGAGTTTTGATGTTAAAAACATGTTTTTTGAAAACAATTAACTCTTTTTCGTATCTTTCTACAAACTTTTCAGTCTCGTCATTCAATTCTTCTTTAACATTTTTAAATACTTTCATCTTTTTCCCACTTTTTTCATAGTTTTGCTCTTGTTTAACCAATTCTGTCCACTTGATTTTGCCGTTAATATTTTTGATATTATAAGCCATGTTTTTATCGCAACATTCAGTACATATCCCGTACATACATACCTTGGAGCTAGTGCTGCAAATAGTTGACTCAATGATCGTGTTTAAATCACAGGTTCTTATTATGCCGTGTTTTTTTAGAGCTTTTGTCATAAAAACAAAGTTAGCGTGAGTTTTGCAAAGACACGTTTCTCGAACATCGACAGAAGCAATGACGATGTAGAAGGGTTTGTTCCGTGTGAAGTAGTAATAAGAGCAACGAATGCTCTGGTTCTCCTTTTTGAATGCCTTATATAAGTTTCTCATTGAGTCAAGTAAGAATCTTTTTTGTTCCTTAACTCCACCTTTGGTGACGGTTTCTTTTTTCCCTGCAGTACTTCTTGAAACATCGTCCCTCAAAAAAAATTCCTTCAGTTTCTTTTTTAGTACTGTCTCCTTGACTTCACAGTACTTCTTTTTAACAATTTTGTCAACACCTAAACTTTCCATAAATAGCTGCTTCTGCATTCGTGATGTTTTGACCTCTTCTGCTGAAAATATTTTTTTATTACATTTCGCTCTTTCTTAGATTTTGTGGATTTAAAAGTATTTTTTATAGCTCTACTCAGAATGTGGTATCTTAGATCTTCTTCTTTCCAAACGTCTACCTTCTGTATATTTCTTTTGAATCTTTTCTTGTACTTATCATATTTTCTTTTCAGCTTTTCATTTTCTTGTTTAAGTTTTTGGTTTTCCTTGTAAACTTTAGTCCGTCGTTTTTGACTTTTTTCCGTCCACGTTTTTGTGCAGAATTTGATGGTGATTCAGATGCAGATCGAGGTGTCTCTTGACATAGTGCAGGAACAGCCGGTGGAGACGTAGACGGTCGATTGCAAGTTCATGTTCGAAGTCGTTCTTTTTTTTAGCTTGCTGTCTTTTCCGCAACCTCCAAATTAAATTTGCATTAAATTTTTCTTTTGGGGTTAAGTCTTTAACTAATCTTTTATTCTTGTGATATCTATTTCGGTGCTTTTCTTTCGCTTTTTCATATTTTTCTGGGTTGCTTTTGAGTCTCTACCTATAACGTTTTTGTTTCTCCGCGGGGGTTAAACCCATTTAGCTTTGTTGAAGATCTAAAATAAAATACAAGAAATAACAATAATCTGGTTAAATAACTAGTAAAATATACTTTGGGCTGCTATACAAAGTTAAATTATGTAGAATGAAATTGAAGTGAGTGTCCACTTAAATATAATCCACTTTTTATTGAAGGTTATTGTACAAAATCCTTACGGAAGCACTACGTACATTCTCTAGCGTTACCGGTCACGCAAGAGAAAATTGGAAATAAATTTAGAAAAAACTCGTTTCAGATGCAATAATATCACAAAATTTGACTAAGACCATAAAATCAGACATAAATGGCGTGCACCGAAGGTATTTATAGCAAAATATTATCAAAATTTACCTCGATTTACGTAGTAACTCAGGAGAGTAATAATAAACCCACCCGACGTGAATGAGAGCTCGGCGCGCACTAGCTGCCAGTATGAGCATGATTGACCTTGACGAATAGTGCCTACGAGTAACTAGACAGTGTTCCCCGATATTAAAACAAGTTTAACGCCATCTGTTACTTACTTTGAGTTACTTGGAGTGGTAACGCAGCGGATTAGCTTTTTCTGTCAATGTCAGGGACAAGGAATTAAAATCATGGTAGTCATTTGTTTTTAAGAAAATAATGAAATTACTTGCCCCAAAAGAAAGCTTATTTCATTACAATTAAAAACTACGTAAAAAAATCTATGGTCTTTAAAAAGGATTTAAAGAAATTTCTAAAATAATATCGTTACCTACTCCGGGGGACGAAGATTTTTTGTATGAAGCATGATTATATTCCACTGAGTTACCAGTAATAAATATTTATTCTACAGTTAGACCCTAAAAAGATTACGTTTTATAAACACAGATAAATCTGATTTAACGTTAATATAAGGGATTACCCAATTTTATTAATAGAACTTAAATTATTGAGGACTTTATAATGAGGACAGGAAAAGAGTGCTTTAAAAGTTGATTCACCCTGATGTGTGATGATGATGATGTTATGCCAACACTGGCGAGACAGAGAAAGTATTATACGAATTTTTGTTTTTGCGAAAAAGACACTGCTATGTTGTTTATTATTACATATGTAGGTATGATTGATCTTCGGTCTGCTAGTTTATAGGAAGTCTGTATAGATGAGTGAGTTTTTGTAGTGGTTGGGCTTTTATTTTAATTATTTGGAAATTTTTTCTAGTGGATATTGTAATGTAAAATTGGCGTAGTTTTGCGTTTCAAGAATCTACGCTGTTGTGCATTATGTAAAGTTGTTGAAATAAGTGCTTATTTAGTAGCGTGATGTTGAGATTTATAGTGGCCTAGTCCACCTTACCTCAGTAGTACGGTACTGTAATTGGAATGGAATTGTTATAACTTCATCTAATAATTTATCATGCAGAGCTTAATAAAAGATTTGATGCTTTCACTTTGTCCTGTAGTCATTTTTATTTATATTGTATAATGTTTTCTTACAATGTTATTTTACATTTTTTACCTAAATGTAAATAATAAATATTTTTTAAATATTTATACCAGGTCGAATGTCAGGTGTCAGCTAATTGATTTTGAACCCGCGATACGGCGGTGTTTAAGATTATAAATAAAACTGCATATCTTAATCATTCCTTTACTGTAAAAATAATCTTACACATCATCGTAACGTTGGTTTTAAGTCGAGTTGACATTCGCACTGGTGTGCACGCGCTGTGGATAATTTGCATATTCATATTTTTTGCTTCTTTTATAAATTCGCTTGGGGCATTACAGAGATGGCGCAAGCGGCATAAATTGTCTTGTTTTTTTCGTATGGAGTTATCATTCTTCTCCTTGGAGTATATTTGTTCTGTGCCTTTGTGGTGTTGGTGTAGTCATAGATAAATAATACATATAATTCTGGTGTTCGGATATTCTGTGATATTATTATTTTTATATCACAGATTGTAGGTATAAAGGGAAATTTTAAATTTGTTATTTATTTGTATGTATATTTATTATCCCTAAATACTTACAATAAATATTTAGAATTATAGGTACATCTTAGTCTCATGTCAATAAAATATATACGCTGTCATGAATTTGCCTTTGAATATAGATTTAATTGCTGAACATGTAAAAAATATTGTAGAAAATATAAAGTGCATAGGTTGGTAAGTAATTGAATTCAATAATCATTATACTATAAAGTTTTATATTACTAGTATAGAAAAAGAATACTTAGCTACTCGGAACCTGCACTGATACAAACAGGCATTCACTAATTAACCTTGTTTTGTTTGAGATAACAAAATTAATTCTAATTTGTAATTAAAGCTACAACATTTTGTTCTATTCTCCTAAGTTACCTGACCACTTTTAATAGTGATTTTAACCATCAGTGACAACAACACAGACGGCGTTCGAGTTAGATTCTCTTGTGGACATACATCTTGTTCTACTTGTATTCAACTTGCTCCAGAATGCAAGCTTTGCTGGATATTAGAGAAGACTCCAGCTAAACCTATTCATGATGAAACACTATCTCAGCAGATCAATAATGCTTTAGTTTTATTGAACTCATGTGAAGATACTTTTAACATTGATGGTAAGTATTTACTTAATATCATCCCTCACATTATAATAATAGGTATAACCATAATATAATAGGTTTTATATTATTTTGTGATTTCTAAACTTTTACACTTTCATTTTTAGTTTATAAAAGGAAGAGAATCTCCGAACTATTAAAAGTTGAAAAAGAAATATTTCCAGAATGTATTCAAGCTCCTCTAAAATATTATAACAAGAGAAAAAGTTCATTGTCTGTAGATAATTATAACAAAGAAAACAGGCGTTCTTCATTCTATCTTGGTGAGGTTATCTCACCTTTAAAAGACATCAGAATGAAAAAAGCAAATTATGTTCAAGAGTGGTTAAATCAACATGATGAAAGAGAAAATTTCAGAGAGCCCTTTCTTGATCTAAACGTAAATAATCTGAAACACATTGAGAGAAAGGCTAGGAATTCTATGAAAAAAAGAAATGACTTAATGTTAAATAATGTAAGAGATAATTCTACGAATATTTCTAAAAGCAACTCTAAGAAAAGAGTGTACCATAAAACCACTTCATTAGCGGACTATACAACTCCACCAAAACAGTGGAAAGTTAATGAAACAAAAACTGATTTGTCTTTTCACAGTATTTCTAACAAATTCAAAAAGAAATATGATGTTACTAATACATCACAGAAAATACACAGTTATGATAAATATAAAAGTGAATCAAGTATTAATAATGAGCCAATTTTCATAGATGATATTAAAAATTTGCCAAGTATTGATAAAGACAAGCTTGCATTATTGGCAATAGAATTAAATGAGAATAAACAGGCAGAAAATGTAACTGATGCAAAGCTAGAATGTAGTGAAATTGTGAATACATTAGATATTGAGAATGATTTATCAAAAACAAACAGTAAAAGTGTTTCACTGAAGTCTACAAAAGTTCAGCAAAATGCAGATAGCAATAATACATTAAATACTAGAGTTCCATTTTATAAAATGAGTTCCCTCTGTAACGAGTGTTGCTATCATACCAATTATGGTAGTAAACTCTGTACTGGACAAATAACTGCTTTACCTAATGATGTTTCTATTACTATAGATAATGAAACATTCACAACTATTGTTAAAGTGTCTCAAAACAGTACACAATTTTCCAGTAAAGAGTCTGTTCTAGTACAAACTGATACATGTGAATTAAGAAAAAATAATAAATACATAAAAGATTTTAAATATATTGTAGCAGAAAATTTAAATAAATATACTTCTAATACATTACCCGTACAAGATAAAAATCTAGATCAACTGAATACAGAGCAAAGTCAGGATCTATTTACAGGAGTTGAAGATGTTGGAATAATTATAAACAAAATGGAAGGGAAAAACTTAAAAGACAGTAATTGCATAAGTAAAGATAAGATTACAATTATAAATGATTCAGACAGTGATATTGAAGTCCAAGACAGTAGTGAAATACAAGTTATAGCTGAAATACATAGATCCTGTGACCAGTTGTGAGTTTTTTATAAAGTATGCTTTTAATTTTTTTCCATATAATAGTGTTGGGTAGGTCTAACGTTTTATAGAACATAGGTTTGCTAGTATATCTAATTCTATGGATGTAGGTCTAGGTTCCATGTCCATGGATGGGTATGCACAAACCCTGTCATGTTTTATTCACTCACATTGCCTTCCTCCGACAACAAGTCACCAAACAATACATGTCTGACTTTCATTTAGACATATATCGCCAGTACTACAAGGGATATAATGGGTCTGCAGCCATGTATATGGATCCATTCAGACCTACAAATCCCTAACTGTATAAAAATTGTTTATTATAATCAATTCTTTCATTCTTGATGATTTTGAATATGAGAATGTAGCAGAAAGTCAGATTTACATTGTTGTCATATTGAATGAAAAATTTATTTACAGTGACTATGACATCCTTACAGAAGTAGAAAATGAGTCAAAAAGAACTAAAAAATGTATTCGTCGTGGTTGTACACCTAATAGCACTGATTCTTCAGAAAAAGAAAATTGTGACCCCAATAGAGCAAAGAGGATTAAATTGGAGAAGAAAAAAAACAAGAAAAAATAAAAATATTACCTACTGTAGAGTTAACTTTAAAGTTTACTTTATTATTAACTTGTCTTGTTTTTAATATTTACTATGGCATGAAAATTAGGGTTTGTGTGTAACACAATAATTGAACTTTATATTATATATACATATACATGTGTACATACCTATGTGAAGTGAATTTGTGGATAAATTTGTAATAGTTCATAATCATTCTATTATATTAATAAGCAGTTATTGTTAATGCAAATAATTTAACCTAGGCAGTGGTATTTATGTTTTATAATTTATTATTAAATACTGTTACAGTTAAGTCATTTCGTGTTTTTGGTTTCCATTCCGAGTGAAATTAACGCGTATTTTATTTTGTCTATTGACGTTTCGACAGAGTTGCATCGGCCGCGTTATCATGGGACACTGAATCAAGGAATAATACTACTCTGGTTGTACTCCACTGAATGAAGTATGAATCTTGCTGTGGTGATGTCCGCTGTGACAATTTGCTTTTACGTAGTAATTTTACATTCTCTTTGTTTTGCTTGAGACCAAGAGACCATGGCCGATACAACTTGGTCAAGCCTTCGTCGTATCAAAATAAAAGGTAATTTAAATTTAATTGCGTGAATATCCCGTGTTTTAAGATATTCCATAGTGTGCTTTGAAAGGGGTTTGAAGATTTTGCCATTCATATCAGCCGCTCTTTCAATTTTTTCTAAAATGGCAGCGCACAACAACCTATATGTACCTACACATCGATTGGGAACACTTATATGAACAAAAAATTACTAAAGTTACTATGTCCTAAAGTGTCACATTACAGAGTCATTTGTAAGAAAAAACGAGAACTTCAAATAACCATGAAAAAAAATGAAAATAAATTTTTGGTTCTTAAAAGTACATCATAATGTACCTACTTACTGGCAGCCCAGATGAATATAAATTGCCAATACTTTCGGATTATTAAAAAATATGCAAGTACGACCCATTAACTCCAGTATATGCCCGCTAATTTTAGAATATACTAATGTTAGTAAAAAGTTTAATCTAGAATTGCTAATTGTATTTGAATTCAATGTAACACTTAAAACATTTAATCAGTAATTGAAATCAGTAAGTTGAAGTTTTCTTACATCAATCTTTTCTTGCAAATAACTCAAAAGAGAATATAAAATTAGTATAACTCTGTAACGTGACACTTTGGAATTTATCATAATTTAAAAATTTTGATTAATTTAAAGAACAAAAATGAATTACACTTATTATGTGGTTATATGTCATAACAGTTACCTATCTAATACCCAGTAAGTATTTTACTCATTCCATCAAAATAATTACCCAGCTTGTCCCATTAAAATCAAGTTATCTATTGTCGGTATTAAACAAGCCCTCGTAACAAAAATGACTAGAATTGAAACTTAAAAACTATCGAGAAAAAAATTTGCAGTTACTTTTATAAAATTAGGTAATAATGGGTACCTACTACCTTAGATACTTCACAAGTAGGATTCAGAACTAAAGATGCCCCTTTTATTTAACTTCACAAGTAGGATTCAGAACTAAAAATGCCCCCTTAGAAATCTTTCCGTGGCGGAAAGGGACGAGCGACGGAAAGCATAAATTCAATCCAACGGATTGGAAAATGCTATTCACAAACTAACGGAATCTCATCGGAAAGGAGTACGAATCCGAAAGAAAATGCATTTATGTACCATGTTACAAAATGGTAGAAATCCTTTTTGTTTTGGTAGAAAATATTCGTTTGGTTTAAACGTCACATAAAATCACATTTTGACAATTACAATGTATTCGGTAATATATCGTAAATAATAATTATGAAACAGAAATTACTTAGTGTTTTTTAAGATTAAACAGTTTTTGTAAATATTTTACTTACATTCGAAGAACTAAACGGGCTTTATAAATACGAATTATACTGTGTGTGCTTATGGTCTGTGCGTTCAACAAGTTCAAATAAATTATACTAGATGTCGTTAGTAAAAATTATAAAATTAATAATAAATACAATAGCGTTTTTATTTTCGATTGTTGTTGTGTTTCTAGAAATACCTCAAAGAACGTTTAGCTATGGATTGTGTAGCTAATAAAATATGTTATAAAAATATAAGGCAAATTAAATCCTTAGGAACGTATTTAAAATGGGCACGAAATTTGTCTAGAAGTCTAGATTACATACGCGCACGCAGTTTGTTTAGATTTTTGACGACAGACGTCATCGATTATACACTTTAAACATATATGAGAATCGACGTCTTGGTGATGCCAGTGCCTCAACACGGTACAGACTATTAGCGTTATCCTTTCTTTATGATTTAAACGTAATCTAAGTAGTAACCGACAATAATTGTTTTGCCAAAATTATTAATTTACTCGTCTCGGAAACGTTTTCGACACTAAAAAGTCGTCGGAAGCATCCGAAGGTTTCGTCCCGAAATGAACTGTCAAATCATTTCATTTCGGAAAGGTTTCGGATTTGTGAATAGCGTTTAGACAAAATCATCGAAAAGTTTCCTGTCGGATACGGAGTTGAGTTTCCGACTTTTGTGAATAACCCGCAGGACAATAAAACTCAGACAAAATAATAAAAAAATATGAATCTCTTACTATAAAAAAAATCTTAATTTCAGTCTTGCTCTATTAAACTTAATTAATTTACAAATAATGAAAATATTGCTTAATAAAAACACAAAATAATAAAATAGCATTTAAAGCTCAGAGTTTAAGAATAGACAAAGTAAAAATACATTCATGCAGAAATTGTGAACAAGATTAATAAAAATTTAAGAGGTGTTCAAAACTGGGTTTTTAATTTGTACGAAATTATGTTTGTTATAATTGCCCCCCTGTTACTACCCCGGAGCTAATTTAACCATTTTATTAGTATGCATTTAGATCTATTAGAATAAAAAAGGATAAAACCGAAATAGTCATAAAATTAAGTTGCTCTCGTTGCAAATAATTTTAAATCTCTGCTCTCTGCCTGACAACTCTGTCTAACAACTCTGTCTAAAGGTGATAGACCTTCCGAATCTGTGTAAGCCTGTTCACATAAAAAAAGGTCTTTGGTACTCTGGTTGGTTTTTCGAGGCCTGTTTCTTGGCATCCAAAACTTAAAAAGACCTTTTTAAAATAATACAATTATCTTTTTATACAGAAAGAAAGTACCGGGAAAAGATCAATAATACACGAAATGTTAGTTATTCATCCAAATTTAATTTATCACCTTCAAAGTATGCTCCTTCGAAACGATACACTTACACTGACGAATAATCCAATCATCAAAACATTTTTTAAACGCTTTTTCCGGAATTGAGTTCAGTGCTCGCCGCGAATACTCTTTATGTCTTCTACCGAATGAAAACGGGTGCCACGAAGTGGCAATTTGAGTTTAGGAAAAAGAAAGAAGTCGGCTGGAGCCATATCTGGTGAATAAGGTGGTTGCTCGATGGTATTTGTTGAGTTTTTGGTCAAAAATTCGTTCACAATGATGGCCTTGTGCGAAGGTTGTCGTGGTGGAAAATCCAAGAATTTTCTTTCCACAAATCTGGCCTTTTTCGTCGAATTTGCTCTCTTAAACGCCGCATAACGCCCAAATAATATTCTTTATTTACCGTTTGACTTTCCGGCAAGAATTCCGAGTGCACAACACCGCGATAGTTAAAGAAAACAGTCAACATGACTGACTTTTGATCGACTTTGGCGTGGTTTTTTCGGTTTCGGTTCAGTTGGAAGGCGCCACTCCGAAGCTTGTTGACTAGTTAGCATGTCAAACTCGTAAACCCACGTCTCGTCACCAGTAACAATGCGTTTCACGAATGTTCGATCGGAATTGACTCGTTCTGGCATGTCCTCAGCGACTCTTATGCGATTGAGTTTTTGGAGAAAATTCAGGTCTTTTGGGACTAGCCGAGCGGCAACATGTTTCATACCCAAGTGATTATTTAAAATGGTACGGATCGACTCGTGAGACACAGAAAGTTCGGCGGCTATCTCTCTCAAATTTGAATGAGGATTTTCAGTCACTATTTCCTTCACTTTTGCGATGTTAACTTCAGTTGCAAACGTTGATGGCCTACCAGAGTGAGGCAAATCTTGCATCACATCTCGACCGCTTTTGAACGCTTTGTACCACTCATAAGCACGTGTTTTTGGTAAAGTCGATTCACCGTAAGCCTTCTGTAACATTTACAGTGACTCCGAACACGAAATTCCATTGGCGATGCAAAATTTAAGACAAACTGTTTGTTCGATGATTTTGTCCATTATGAATTTCGCAATATACACTAGAACGATATAACCAAAAACAGTAAATACATAAAAAGTTGGTGGTTCATGTGACTCATGTGAGGTGATAAAAATTAAAGACACGTCTAGGAGGTATCACTGTATTATTGCAAATTGTACTAAAGGCATTCTTGAAGTTCACCACCAACCAGACGAACCACCGCCAGACCAGCCGCCGCCGCCGCCGCCGAGCTTCCATCCACCACCGCCGCCGCCGGAGGACCAACCGCTGCTGCCACCGCCGCCAGACCAACCGCCGCCGCCGCCACCGCCGCCTAGCTTCCAGCCGCCACCACCGCCGCCGCCGCCGCCGGACCAACCGCCGTGGCCGCCTCCTACGTTAATAATAATAATAATACTCCAGATAATTACACCGATTGTGTGACCCTAAACTAAGCAGTAAGCTTGTACTATGGGTGTACCACACAACAAACTCTGGGGGAGTTCCCAGTAATACCCAGACTCCAAGCCAATTTAGAAAAGTTCGTTTCCTAAATTGACCTTATCGGGGATCGAACCCGGAACCCTAGCTTGGAAAGCAGATGCATATGCCACTGCGCCAGCGGGCCAGTCAATAGACCAATAAACACTGAAATATAAAAGGCTTTGCCACCAGTAATTTTGTTGCAGTAAAGGGCATTTTCGTCTCTTCTCATCTCTCGCTCATAGGTAAAATCTAACACATTTTTACCCAACTATGGCGAAACTAAAAAGATATTCATTAGCTTTTCCAAGGTTTTTATCTCTGATTTAAAAAAGTCAAAGTACCGACATTGATATGACTACTTGCTTCGTATTCAATTTTCACTAATATTAAATGGATTGCAGCTTTGGTTACCATAAGGAAAAAAGAATTTCTCCGAAAATAAATTTAAGCGTGTCCAGGTTGGCGCCATAAGTTTATTTAACTAATAAATTTGGTATTTAATTAAAAAATGCGTGTGTATCCTTTATAACAAAGTTCCTCAAGAAATTACTCAATTAACAGAGAATAAATTTAGATTGGTTATAAAACGTACATTGATTAGACAATCATACTATAAAATAAACGATTTCATTGAAGATAAAACAATAGTCTGGAAATGATCTTCTCTGCACATGCATTTACTGGCTTAATGAAAATATTGTATTTTAATAAACCTTTTGTAAAATGAAGTTGAAAAAATGATACCTGACTGAGTTTCTTGTCGGTTCATCTCAGTGTCCAGATTTTCTATTTGAACCGAACTAAAGTAGATTTGACTTTCAAAAATACCTTGTAATTGGGTTTACTTGAATAAATTGATTTGACTTTGACCCACGTAAGAAGCTATACTTCTTTAGTGTAATAAAAAGAAACTGGCCTCGTATATAAAATGAATGAGCACAATAGCATGTAATGGAAAAGCATGTGGCCCCACATGCGGGTTTGTTGGTAATGGATAATAACGCTGCTGCTACGCTGCATTAATTACGAGAGGTAAAACTAGGTACAAGACGAGATTAATTACAAAGATCAGGATCCCTGTTATGCCAGTGGCCAGTGTGAAGTCCTAACTAAACCTGAACCCGATTCAACACCTTTGGAATGAAGTGACAGCAGGGTGTCGGGGCACGTAATCCTGGTTCAACCAAGTTCCGAGACCTCTAAGATGCCGTTGTTGTGAAATGGGACAACTTTTTTTTGAGAAATTGTCGACAAGTTCAGGTGCATAAAAGATCGCTTACGAGTAGTAAACAAAGCAGGGAGCGGGGGTGACATTATGTTAGCTGATTTTATACAATTTCTGTGTAATTTTTACTAATTGATAAAACTAATTTTTCTATTCTTTCACGATTACCAAATTTTTGTTCCTAGCTACCATAAACATAATCCATTAATTTAACTGAAAATTTAATGAATAAAATAACTTTTAAATGATACCTATTATAAATTAGGGATAAAAGCAATTTGAAGTAGCTGTGCGATTTTTTTGAGACCGAGTCGATACATTTACCTACTTGAGGTACTTCTGAGATCTTAAAGATATTTGTCACATCCTCTTCTTCCATAAATGCTTTCAGAAATCAGAATGAATTTTGCACTTCACGTCTGTTTTCTATATCGACTTTACTTAAGTGGGTGTGTTACCTCTATATATTATAAAATAGTTTTAAATCGATAAAATGTACGTACTCGTTGAATAAAGTTGGATAACGTCTAAACATACGAGCTTCAATGCTTCGACTTTGAACGTAAAAATTGCGAAATCTGTCGGAGAGTGGGTAAATGACTACATGATTGCTCTTTGTGGCATATCTTGGAACATTACTTGTAACGATTTTAATTCAATAGACAATTAAATGGATACAAGCCTTCTTCATCTATATTTTACGCTCATAGTGTTTCTTAAAATTAAATTTATTCAATTTTTGAAACCTGGTTTTAAGTTTGGAACTTATTTGCCCTGAATGGTGCAAAAAGTATTCTAACTCTCTATAAGCGGACATCAAAATAATCATACATCGCAATCATCGCAATCGCTTCTCAAAGTACCAAAATACACTTGAATAAAGTGACAAATTATGACAATTTTTAATTTGGTTATCATTTATAATTCACTGGTTTTTATAGAGATAATGTACGGCATCTTAATATAGTGGCTCATTGCTATGGAGGTTAGCACATCTATCTTGTAAGGCGAAGGTCCAGAGTTCGGTATCCGGGGACAGGTCAATAAATTAAGCAAAAGCTTTGTAAATTGCCTTTAAATGTGTATTACACCTGCATAGTCCAGTATTTCTAATACAATAACTTATTTAAATGGGGCCATATAAACGGTCTTTCTTATGAGATTAGTTATAGATACGTCATATTTACAATTAACTAGGTGTTATATGAAAATATACTCTAATAAATATACTCACCAAAACCGCCGCTGCTACCGCCAGATGAGATTATTTTAATAATTTTCACCTCTGCAATGTTATAAAATAATTATTGTAGTACTTATATTAATTGTTGTATACGTAGTATTTATGTCACGCAGGTATATTTTTTAAAGAATTCTTAAATATTAATCTAGATTTGAAAGCAAATGTGACTACTGAAAACATTACAATTGTTACAATTCAGATTAGGTATCTCTACTGCACTCATCACTTTTACGATGAATTTTGTAGACATCTACCAATTAAATTCAGTATTGAATCATATTTTATTTTCTAAACACATTATACGAGAAATTCGTAAAATAAACTTACGGCCTCCGCCGCCGCCGCCGCCATAACCGCCACCGCCGCCGCCGCCGCCGGACCAGCCGCCGCCGCCACCGCCAAGTTTCCAGCCACCACCACCGCCGCCGCCAGACCAACCACCGCTGCCACCACCTAAACCGCCTCCTGACCAGCCGCTGCTACCGCCGCCGCCAATGAAGCCGGCGTTTGCGGCCACTGTCAGAGCTAACAGACAAACGAATACCTGCGCAACATAAGGGAACATTCTTTAACGTCAACTTTACAGTTTTCATTTTCAAAATGTTTAACCGAGGATAATATGTCATTTCAATTTCATTTGTGTGGACCACTTTACATTTTGCTACACAATCGTTGCTCTATGAAATATATTTATTCTCGTAATTTGATGGAATGAAACAATGTAGGTATAATTCCCTAATGTTAGATATTTCTACATCTACCAAAACAGTGGTTTATGAATAATGAAGCTCTTTCATGCTATTGTTATGTAATTCTGACATTATCATTAAAGTTGGTTGAGTAACGTTATAAAAAAAATTAAGTCCACTCATAACATTGTGATGCTGCGATAAATGAAAGGAGGAAGGGGGTTAGGCAAGAGGCTCTATGTGATATATTAAGTACGTTTGTACTCGACACTTGTCTACTTGCCAAAATCTTTTGGAAATTGTTAGGTATGCAAAATTTATGTTTTTTTATACTCATTGAAATTCTAAATAGTAATTGACGCGTTAAACATTTAATATTTAAAAGGTAAAAAATATTAATAATTACTGTCCGACAATATTAAAATATAAATGTTTATGTATGTTTTTATAGTACCTACTAATAAGAAGCACAATCATTTAATGAACACCGAATTTTATATTTTTAAGAAATCATTATTTTATTTTCGTTGTTTATTTTCGACTACAGGTAAATAAAAATAGGTAAATAAAAAGTTAGTTACCTTCATAGTGAAGCTCTGCGATTACTGCTTGTTGAGGGGTCGGTGGTCTCGCGTTATATACTTTGTGGTCGCATCTCCCACTCGGGTGCTCCAGCGGTCAGTGAGGGCCTTCGAACGGAAGCTGTTCCGCAGCGGTGACGCAACTCGCATTGTCCCTGCGTATCCATTTCGAACATCATCACGTATTTTAGACTGGATTTATGATGGATTGTTGAACTTTTCAACTACAATTCTGTAGTTTAAACTTTAAAGACTGATTTTATTAGAAATGTCGTAAGGATATTCTTAAGGATTATAATAGTAATATCATTACATCACTTCAAATTTACCTTTGAACATTTATAACGAAATTCCTAGATCTTATAAATCTCAAGAAGTTGATTTTGTAACGCCTACCTACCTGTAGCATAAAAGCAGAAATTCATTGACTCACTGACTTATACATATATCAACGCACAGTCCAAATCGCTGTGTCTAGAATATTGTAATTTTGAACAGAAGTTCCTTATAGGCGAGTAGGTACTACTAGGTAGGCGAGAAGAAATATTTAGAAATTCAACCTCAAAGAGGTTGGAAAGGGGTGTAGTACCATTGTAGTATGGTCAATGTCAAAGTCAAATCCATTTATTCAAGTAAATCCAATTACAAGGTATTTATGAAAGTCAAATCTACTTTAGTTTGGTTCAAATAGAAAACTTGGACACTGAGAAGAACCGACAAGAAACTCAGACAACACTGCTAAGTATATCTAATTTAGTTTACGCATTTCAGGATAAGATGGTTTTAATTTTTATTTGTTATTAAAGAATTTAGAATTTTTAATTTTTATTTGTTATTAAAGAAAGTTTTCATTTTTATTTGTTATTAATATACGAGTTCTTACCACGATACTACGTAAGTTTTAACGAGTTTCCATATATTTCGATGGTATTCGCTAGCACCATGATCACGGGTTAACTGATGGTTTATTTGTTATTTAGGGTAAGTAGGTATAATTTGCAAGTTAGTTTTAAATTAATACTATTAGTTATTCGATATCTAAATTGTATTTATTCTTCAAGTTAATCATCTTCTAATCTAATATAAAAAAATGTTTTCGAAGTTGTTCTATTCTCTTGGAAAAAAGATTTGATTCTAGGTATGAAAAAAGACTACAGCGCTGCGCATGACTTCAGTATCTCCATCGAATTATATGTAACCCAAATGCTTTTTCAAATTGATAAAAAGGTGAAATATACTTGGAGCTAGGACCGGAGATTATAGTAGGTCTACATCAACTGAAATCTAGCCGTTCGGATGGCAGCGCCTGCAACATTACGCGCCGCGCAAGTGCATTGTCATGATAAAAAAGCACTGGCGCAATCCACAAATAACAGTAGGATGTCTTCATAGAAAACTAGCGTATGCTGTTTGTATGTGGGCGCGCTAATACGTCGCACGCGCCGTGGCGCGCAGACAATGACAATATTTAGGGGATTATGGATGATTATTGTTGCGCCAGTTGGAATCGCATGCGACGCAAACACGTGACCGCTTCCGTTCGTCTTTAATTCGTTTTACACATAAGTCTTCACAAATACAAAAATGTCTAAATCGCATAAACGAACGTATTGCAAAGTCCTTGGTTACCTAAATAATTTTAGTTACTAGGATCTATAGTTATCGTTGTTCAACATAACTACAAGGATTTCAATTTACCAAACATGAAAAACGTATTCGTGTGCATTGTTTTTTATTATTGTATACCTACTATATGTATAACTAAATAAAATGCTCTCCCAAGCATAATCATAATGATACATTCCTCATCCCAGAAGACAGAGGCATCTTGCCAGAGAACGCAAAGACCTTGAATTTCAGCTGACGAAAAGGACAATATTTTCTACATCTTACTTTGGTCCTTCGTCTGAGTCAAAATGGTGATCTCACATTACAGCAACAGTCATGAAATGTCGAAAACATTTCAGGTCTTTATCAATAGTAAGTAGTTGGCCAAGTTTTGCTTTGAAATTTCTACCTACCCTTGCTTTCTATTACCTATCTCAGAAACTTATAGAACTATAATTAAAAAATTAGGTAAGTAATATAAACCCTCACTTGAAGTTTACATTTGTATCTTTAAGTACTTATCTATAACGAAATTCCTAGATCTTGTAAATCTTTAGAAGTTGATTTCGTAAACATGTTATTTTATAAAATAGTATTGTATACATGAGAGTCGAAATTATACTTGAACAAATATTATATTTATTAATTAGTAAAAGGGTAGGTTATAAATATGTATGGCATTACAGCTGTGTCTACATTTTTCATACCTATTCATTTTTTTCTGAAATAAATATTGGCATACAAAGTGTATTTTTTTAATTGGAAGTTGTTAAAATAGTAACTAAGCAGTAGTAGTAAGGAATAAATATCATCCTAGGAATAAATACACGAAACATGTACAAAAACGAGATTTGAGGAAGCGACAGAAGTATGTAAGGAGTGCGACGCTTGGCGCTCCGTTCCCTCTGACTACTCCGTTAGGGATACGGCGTGAAGATATGTATGTATGTATTGTATGTATGTACAAAAACAAGATAATCTTTCTGCTGTGGCGGTGTCAGTTTCTTTACAGAAATAAAGGAATCTAAGTATAATTGCTAACTCTGATTTACATTGGTATATCATTTCATTCCCTAAGAGTCGAGGTGTAGCTAGCGCCGTGCCTGCGTACAGACTAGGTTTAAGGGATAGGATTACAGGGTC
Organism: Zeuzera pyrina; assembly: GCA_907165235.1. Lineage (NCBI taxonomy): Eukaryota > Metazoa > Arthropoda > Insecta > Lepidoptera > Cossidae > Zeuzera > Zeuzera pyrina. Next base: position 14,966,428 of record OU015625.1, on the reverse strand, counting down.
TTGACCTCATCAAAATATAATTTCAATAATGTTAAAGCGAATAATAGCAGATTCTCATTTATTATTACGTTTGATCTTTATGTTTTAAACATTATGAACATGTTATGCTTAAATTACGCCTCAAATGATTTACTGTTAAAGTTGGCTTTAAAAATCTTAGTCTGCGACCACGCCCCTGTACTTGCACTTCAATGAAGGCACGTGGGGTGTGGCTTTTATTGAAGTACATTGCATTTTGTCACTTCTTTCATCTAATTTATCGGATTGTGGTCTGTCGATGCAACCTCGAGGCTTTATGAATGAGCACAGTATGGTTATATTTAATTCTGTAAGAAAAAAATTAACAGACTCTTCTTGAAACGCCCAACTTGAATTTGCTAGCGTCTGAGGTTATTTACGAGAATGCTCATTTATACTCTTCTTCTTGTCCTAAAGTCCTGAACTAACTGCGTAGATCGAAATGCAAAGCATTACCTATTAGTAAAAGAATGTTTATTTTTGATGACTTGAGTAGATAGCGATATCAGATATTTAAGCTATTAATATTGAAGCCTTATTCGTTTTTGCCGAAGCATTGCTATCGGTATTTTTTCTCTATCTGTACCTAACCTAAGTATAAGTAAAATCCTACAATCCTACAAGTCCTACTAATATTATAAACGCGAAAGTTTGTGAGGATGGATGAATGTATGGATGTTTGTTCCTCTTTCACGCAAAAACTACTAAATGGATTTTAATGAAACTTTACAATAATCAGCTAACCGAATCGGTGATTCGGTGCTGGTTAGCTGACCGAGTCCGATTTCTGGTATCCTGAAGATGCTTCGTTGACAGGCGAAACATTTGTCGATTGGTGGTTTTGGAGTTTGAACGGAAAATAGCTAAAGATTTTAGGAGTTCATCACATGAAATGGATTTCCGCAAAGTAACACCTGAGTCTATACGATATTATATGTTTTTGAACTTCGCGCGGACGAAGTCGCGGGTAAAAGCTAGTTCTAAATAATCCTTTCGCTTGTTCCAACTTTCACTTAAGACTAGACATTTTACACTAAATATATACTCGCAGGCTCCTACGGGACTGCAAAATAATTATAATTACCTTTATGACAATCTAAAACGCATTTAAAAAAAAAATCGTTTTATTGTTTTCAAATGGATTTCGAGACCATGATTCTTGATTTGTGATGTTGATTACATATAAACTTTTGTATGCGGTTTCAACTGTGTCGACAAACAACGCAAAGAAAATTTAAATGCGTAACACTTGAATCTTTACCTACCCATTACTTTTGTATTATATTTATAATTACCAGAGCTAGATTTCATATGATGCACTTATCTAATAGTTTTTAACAAAAAGACAAACAAACCGCATTTTGTTTTTGTATATAGGTAATATGATTATATTTAAACGTAAACAGTGCACCTGACTTCCAATCCGAAGGTCTCGGATTCGATTCCCGGACAGTTCTAAATATAAAAACTGACAGGTGCAAGACGTACTCGCATAATCAATTTTCCGTACTGTTAACAGCAAAATAAAATTTGATTCATAAAATTATTATGCCTTAATAAGGTTTGATTTAGAACTCAATCCTTATCACTTTCCTTCTATATTCATATTATTGTTAATGTTCATAAATTTTTGACTTTTTATGAGCTGACTTTTTGAACTATAGTTTTCGAGATAAGAAGGATAGCAATTTCTTCGAAAAAGTGTTAAGAAAAAGTAACCCAAAGCAACATGTTATATACGCTTTTAAATTCGGGATGTAAAGAGCCGAAAAAACATTTTTTCTAACTTTCTGTTTAAGCTCCCAAAACTAACCTTAAACCCAAACGTCAAACCTCGACTTCTACGTTACGGCGTGTTTTGATTCACCATTTTACAATAACTGTTCCCAATAGCTGTTTACATGAAATAATCTTTAAAAAATACGGCTGTGACGGACAAACAGACGGTTAGATACCGACGTGATTTTCTTTATATTACATTTTTTAATGTGTGGTACCCTAAAGTACAATCCTAAGTTGATTTTTCTTAAAATTTCCCTACACTTATAATAGTACCAATAGTCTCCGATTGAAATGGCTGTGACATACATATGTATGTTTGGGAGCTACCCTAGTGTGATACAGGTCCTCTCCAGTTCGTGAGGCATGCCTATCAAATTTAATTCGGTTTATTAAATACAGTTCTGACAAACGAACCGACTTACAATTATTTATAACATTATAGTCATAGCTTCCATATTTTACTAATATATAATAGCAGTAGACAAGTGTCTATCCGTTGTATTTAGACCATCCGTCTAGAACACTGGCTCTTAACCGGTGACCTGCATATCACTGATAGTCAGTCATTATACAAGTCTCTCACAAATTGTGAAAGCGTAGGTATAAATAATATAGGAAACTCATGTGCAACATTTTCATTCACTACATTTCTGAGGTGCCAGGTGAAATTGAAGAAGAGAATTGAAATGTGACAGTAACTACAAGAATACACTCGAAATAGGAATTAAACTGCAAGATTTCTGGAGCCGAAAGCACTTTTTAACCCTAACATTTTAAAAATTGCTTTGCGTTACATAACACTATTTTCAACCACATACCGAAGTGAGCAGAGATTGTCTGTCAGTGCTTTTTAAGAGCTTTTATTTAACTTGTAATGTTAAATCTGAATTTATAGGCTATAGAGAAATTTAATGCACATTTAATATTTATTTAAGCAAATTATAGACATAGTATTGAATTATTATAATCTTTATATATTAACGATTAACACGTTAATTTATTTTGTTTTATTAAAGTACAATTGTCATATGTGTTCAAATCAAAATCTACTAAATTTTGCAGAAAATCCGTAAAAGTAAATAAATAAATATTGCTAACGTAATCACCATCAAGACCCTAATATCCCCCATGTCATTAAAAATAAGCAAAGCAAAGAACCCCCCAACCCCTTAGTGCTTACGCAATACTTGAATGGCCCCTATGCGTGCGTGTAGAGCAGGATCGATCCAAGGATTCAGCATTTAGTAAACAACATGTAGTCTTAAAAATCGAACTAAAATATACATAACGTAAAATGATTGCGAATATAAATAACAGGTTATAGAACAACCTTATGAATCAACCTTATCATAATTTATGTTATGTAAAACAAAAAATCGGTCAAATGGTTCCTCACCACTAAAAGGTTAAGAACCACTGTCTAGAACATGTCGATACTTTCATTTTTTGAATCGTAGTTACTTGCATACCTGTGTTATAAATAAAAATCTATAAAGCAAAGAGACATTATCAGTGACATTAACTCGTAACACTAAAATGATGTAAACATATTTGGTTTAGAATGTGTACAGCACTTACCAAGTAAATATGTTTATGAATTTAATTTTATCTAAAAGAATTTATGTGCAAGCTCGTATTGTATAATGATGTAAGTAGGTAACACTTTGCTTACACACACAAACACACTCATGTTTGTTTATAAAATTGCAAGGTTAATAGATCAACGTTTACCTTTAACCTTTCATGATTATGTTTCTGTTATTCGGTCAAAAATTGTAATTAGCATCTATTTATTTATAACCATATTTTTATTTTGAGAATCATTCATTGGACACGTACCTACCTGTTGTTACAATAAAAAATGATTATACGTCACTTTTAAGGTATTACTGTTATGTAGGCATCTTTTTTTTAACGTGAGGACCCCCCCTGTACTCTCGCGGTGCTACAACGGCGCGGACCACACGCGCTGTCGTCCTCCTCGGGGTCTCGTGGAAGGACTATCGGAGCCTTGACTCCGATCGGCCGCGATACTAAAGGCCTCTTTAATCGCCACTTACGACAGACGAGGAACGCCGTAACCTTATTGACGGGCTCGGGCTACAGGGCTGATATAGTTAGTACCTATCTACCGTAACTTTACTCAAGTTATTTCAGTTTATGGAGAAAAACACTTAGATTCTTTTCTAAGTACAATATCTACAACGAATTACAGGAAAAATGTAAAAACAAGAGGTTACATAAAATTCTTCATAAAAGGTTATACTTAACATTGTTAGGTACACACAAAGTCTGTGGTACACACCGACTTAGATACATATTATGCATATACATACACATCTAACGACTCCAAGAGCGTCATTAGATAGTAGACACCAAGATTAAAATTAAATAACTGACATAATATCTTTAAGCATAATATTATGTTCACGTTTCGCAATAACATTATGTATACATATTAGACAGATAAGACACCTATATATTATTAAATGTGTTAAGTAAGTAGCAAGTTATAGGAGGGAGGTAAATGTTCATATTGCACTTTAGGAGAAAAAATATCGGCCAATTGCGTGTCGGACTACGCACAATGAAGGATTCCGTAGTCGGGATGCACAATATTAATATAATCGATATTAAAAATAAATTCGTATTATTTCTGCGGTCGCTGAGCGTGTAATCGCAAATAGTCCATATCATTATCAATATTTATAATTTCCACTTCATAATTGAATAAAGACATTTTTTTTTCAATAACCACAATTTTTTTTTTCAAAATTTCACTACACCATTGTATAGCGGTTCATAGTTTTATAGAATATACGTGTATCTTAAAATCTAATCTATGTAGTGCCAATAGTCTATGTGTAAAATGGAGTAACAGACAGACAGGACGAAATTATAAGTTGTGTTTTTTGCCATTTGGCTATGGAACCCTAAAAAGCAATTTAAAAAATAGGTCATAGATTCCAACCTTTTCTGAACCATCGCCCTTTTGAAAGAGAACAAGCATTTCAACGCCCCCCTAATCCCTAGTCCAAAATAGTTGATGTTATATGAAATAATAAAATATTGTTGTATTTTATCTGTACCTAATTTATCTGTTTATTATCTATTAAAAATTATCAAGCAGAAATAAATTGAACGACAACCAAAAGTACAACAAAATTATTCGTTAAAATTTTAAAAATAAACATAGAATCAGTAAGAAGTAAAACATGTGTTAGCTACTACGTTGGAGGGGAGGGAGTCACGTGACACATAGCCTTTATAAGCGGAAGTCACGCGTCGCCTCGACCACTTTTTGAAAGAAACAAACTGAGACCGTGTACATACTCGTGTAGATTTTAATAATTTCTTGTTCGTGGATTCTTGTTCATTTTGAGCCAAAAATACTAAAGTTGTTCATGTAGGCGTTCTGATTCATTTATATTTTTTTAAGAAGTTTGATCTTAACTTATAAGACATGTTTAATTGATTTAAATACTTGACCACCCTTCTTGACTGCCTCAACGCCCCACATTTGCCTCTGGATCTGCTACCACCCACATAGAAGACTTCAACGCCCACTATTTATCTATGTATAGTTAAAGCAATCGTTAGGGTATGTGATGTCGAGTGCCCGTAGTCTTTGCAACTGGCGTCTCGAGAAACACCGTGAAATGGTGGATAGCCTCGATTAGCGAGGCGTCCCACATACCCTCCCCGTTGCCGCCGACACAGAAGCATTCCTCGCATGAAAAGTGGTTAGTGCTTATGTCGACGCTAATTTGTAATATTTTAGCTTTCCGACGTACGTCGAATCTTAACATAGGGTAAAAGAATAGAACATACATCACATACATTTTACTTGCTTTTTGACCGCGACCTTCTGTGACCCCAGTCACGTACCGGAACACATATTATACATATCGTATATTATGTAGGTATATGCATCATACGACCGATAGATGCCGGATCGCACCAAAGCCCAAAGCTCGCATTTAACAAAATACCTGCTACCTAGCCTGATATCACGCTTCACGTGTACGCCGTACTTGGGTTAAAGTACAGGGATAGAATAAGTGGTGTGGCGTAGTGGGGGCGGCAGGGGCGACCCGCCCCGGGCGGCACCTTTAGGGGGCGGCAAAATTTCAGAATAAATAATAATAATATCTTGTAAATATTTGAACCATTTCATACTTTTCTCGCACCTACGATTCGGACCGATTGAAAGGAGCACGAAATTTTTTATTACTTATACTGTGACGAAATCAGGGAATCCCTTTTCTCTAAATGAATGTATAATAATGACATCTTGCTCATTGTAGCGACTGGCAACACCATCTGTACTGACTTGCAGGTATTTCCCGTAGGTATTTTATTTTGTACTTGGATTGTTTATGACTAATATTCAGCGAGAATGACTTTCATCATATAAAGAATAGTGTTCACAGAGGAGATTCTTAAAAATATTTTACGGCTGTAGACCACCAGGGGCCGCTACAGCAGCCAGGATAGTCGGCGCTTGAAGGCTTTTTATTAGAAAAAAAAAATATTTTGACATTTATATTGTTAGTGGGATGTAGATAGTAACGTACTTAACGTACTCTCTTAAAAGATTGAAATAAAAAAGAAAGCAAAATTAAAAATTTTGAAAAATCCCACGCCGGATGTTAAAACGTAATCAAAAAAGGATTAGATAACTTTTAAAGTCCCCTGACTAGTGGCTTGACGTTTCGGCTGAGTTGCATCGGCCGTGGTCTCAAGCAAACGTTACTTACTTACGGTTTACTTGAGACCACGGCCTATATATATACATAAGTAACCTGTACAATACACAATGATGATGACTGTTCTTGCCGAAAAGCTTTTAGGATTATTGTATATAATAGTCTTTTAAATTGAAATACCTAAATAATAGGGCGGCAAAATTTTCTTCCGCCCGGGCGGCTGACACCCACGCTACGCCACTGCATAGAATATATTAGGCTACCTAGACGTCTTTGGTTCATTATAGTGTACTTTTTTATGAAATAGATTGGTCACCTTCACCTCTTAGACTAAATAAAAATCTTTTTTATTTAGTCTGAGCTTTCACCCAAAGACTGATAATAGTAAAATATATTATTATGAATATATAATACTAGCTGATGCCTGCGACTTCGTCCATGTGGATTTAAAAAAAATATAGCGTGTCTATTTCCAGGGCGTAATCTATCTTCGTTCTAAATTTTATCAAAATCGGTCCAGCGGTTTAACCGTGTAGACGTCGGTTACAGGCAAACAGGCAAGATATACTTTCGCATTTATAACGAGTATTAGTATGGAAGTATGGTTTAGTATGGATAGTATGGACTAGTTTGACTAGTGTGGATTAAATGGATTGATTGTCTATTTCTCGTGCTGATCGGTTAGTTTCGTAAAATACATATATCTCTATTGGTCCTTTGGACAACTGATAATGCTTTGTCATCTACGCAATCACTAAAGTAGAAAAGTGTCGAAATATTAAGGAAATCTTGTTAAAAGTTAACTTATATATATTGATGGGGTATGTAGGTATATTATGATTGATAAATATAATATTTATGTACGAAATGAATTCTATGAATACCCGGGTAACCGGTAAAAAAACTATGTATCTATAAGAAGTTTAGAGTAGTTTATGTAGCGTATTCAGGGACAGCAGAGACAAAAAAGAGTTGATCGACCCAGATAAGTATGTGACTGATTGGCAATATGTTCTCAAATTACTGTCAATAAACTATAACGGATGTAAAAGTTTGTAGTGTGTATTAATTAATATATTCATTGTATTATGCAACAGTTTTAATTTCGATATACCACCGTATCTGCAAAAAAAATATTATTTGTGAATGTAACGATCTTACGCGAAACATTGCACTTGCATGCGCGCGATGCGATGAAGTAATAATTACCATTTAACTTAGAACTCGGTGAATAACGAAAACATACACGACTCCTCACATACATTAATCGTAATTAGATTTAATTAACTCTCATTTTATTAACCGTCAAGGATAGTCAAAATCATTTAGTTGCCTGTTATATGATCTCAATATTATGATAAACGAGTAATCTCAAGTAATGTACAAAGAGTCAAGAGGAGATTATTTAGAACGAAGGTCATGGAGGCGTGTAAACACTAATTATTATTATGTACCTCAACTCACAGTTCCCAAATAATGTGGCAATCTGTTTTATGTGATTGTAAGGTCGGTGATTTCGGATTTCACGATTTTTTGGTGAGAGGGATTCCGAAATTATATTTCATACGGTTCATACGCTTACTTTTAATAATTTCATGGAATATCATATTATTATTCTAATTTTTTTTACAGCTTATGATTTCTTTATGATCTCTTTCACGCCCATTTTTCTAGAATACTTATATTAACAGTTACGTATAGGTGTTAAATAATTAGTAGGTTTAATGTGTTTACACAAAGCCTGTATATAAATTTATTCTTTTGCGAAATTGTCTCGAGTTCTCACAAAGAAAAGTATCGGATGGATGAAAATTAAAAAAGTACGTTTATTACTGGTTTACGATGGTTAGAATTAACATCATATTATTTGGGAGAGAATTTAAAAAACGAATTTAGCTAGATTTTGGAATGCAGGAATGCTGGACACAGACAGAAAAACTAAAGCAGTTTAGTTCAGGAAAAGGACACAGTATAAAATTAATAAGCAATAGTAAATGTGTACGTCATTGGTGTAATATAAAGTAAATTATAAAAACATACATACATACATACATATCTTCACACTGTATCTCTAACGGGAAAGTCAGCGAGGACGGAGCGCCAAGTAGGGTTATCAACATTTCTCGCGCCGATTACAGGATTTTTCAGAATAAGATATAAAAAATATGTTTTAGAAAGTGAGGAATTCTTTTGTCATTAGTTTCGGTGTCGCAAAATAAAAATTGATCTATCCAACCGAAGTTTTTGTGTACTATATATTTCTTCAACAGTACCTATGCGCAGACCCGAAATACAATACAATACTATAAATTACAGCACGGTTGGAAACCCTAGCGCCAAGCGTCGCAGTCCTTATAATTATAGTGCTTTTGACATAGCCGTCAGCCAACACTCCACACGTCCACACATGACGACACGCGTTTGGCGACACGCTGACAAGATACAGTATCGTAAGTGTACACGTGGTTTTTAGCATGACAAGTTGAGAGATACGACATGGTCGAAATGGGCGTCCACACTTATGATACGGATACGCGTTACGATACGCCAGATTTTGAGATTCAAGATGATACAAATGTTGACCCAGCTTAAGTAGTAGTAATATATCCAAGCGTCGTCACGTCGGGGGACCGCTAAGTAAATAAAGTAATGAAAAGAGAATACAACTAAAAATGATAAAGTACGTATGAAACTTAAATACAAGTAAACTTAGCGGTCCCCCGACGTGACTACGCTTGGATATATTACTACTACTAATTATATTGAAACTTATTACAAATTTAAAGGGCTATGAAGTATGTACATATTATTTTTTTACTTTTTGGATGTTTTTTTTGAGTCGAGAGTTTTGTAAATTTTTATTTTAAGTTTTATTTCATGGTTTTTAAACACTACGATCTACACTCTATCCCCACATTCGTGGCTCGCCAACATCTGAGTATTCTGACAATAGTTGTCTGATCCATCAGCCAGACCCTGATCACCACCTATGTATCTGTAACCTATTCATAGAGACCATTTCAATGAGCCTAAACATGATATCTCTACTGTAAGTGGCGAGGAGTTGGATATCCTGTTGACGGCAGATGATGCTGCAGTATGTAGTCAAGGTTACTATGTTAGTGTGACATTATTGAAGTCACAGTATACTAAATTTTGCATCGATTAGATTAATAGAAATTAATTATCTACGCCGTGTTTGGCAATCACGAAGCGGTAGAGTCGTCGCAATCACAAAATTTTATTCGTATTAGTATGAATGAAATTAGTAAAATGGTTAAGTACTTTACCAACACACCAATAAAAGAGACGTGCCATAGACATGCATAAAATACCGGTTGAGTGTGAGTCAGCTCGCGCACTGATGTACCTTACCGTTACCTTGGAAGGAAACGTATAACGTAGAGGGACATTCAAGTGGTGCTTAAAGTACTCTGAATTCTGAAAGAATCAATGAGCATGATGTATACAAAACGTTGAGTACCACTGAAATGGGACCGCATAATTATGTTTGCTTGTAAAGGATTTTTGGTGATTTTTAAAACGGTTACAAACATCGTTTTATTCTTCTTGTAACATTTACATAAACGTCTATCAACTCAAATTATTTTAGGTTTTCTGCTTTGCAAACTTTGAAAATAATAGAGGGGAGAGAAAGAAACCGTAGCGTAGACAGTTGAACCTACCTACCACCGTCAGTGACCACCGAGCTAAGGTCATCGAGGTACCTACATCATTGAGATACAAAAATGCAATATAAGTTTTGAAAGGCAAGTAACCGCTTATTAAAGATTCATGAATATTATCATTTATCATTATTGTGATATTTGTCATTAATTATTTATTATTCAAATCTTAATTGATCAATTCTTGCTTATAAGTATAACTTATTTATAAAATAACATATAACCAAGTTCAATGTTTTAAAGATAAATCTACATAGATTTCTCAATTCTAAAATAGATGTTAACAATGCAACAGTTGTGTTTCAAATTATCTACTCACAATTCCTGGTGTTCATCTGCGTTTTTATTTTCTAAGAGATTAAGCAACGTGAGGACCTTGATGTACTATTATGTTGAGCGTTACCGGAATATAAAGCGTCCATGCAAAGCATGTGTGGCAGAACAGTCACGATCGTTAGGTTTCCGATACTACAGACAGCTACAGTGCACACTGTGTGCAGGTAGTTATAATTTTTCAATGTGTACCAGTCACGCTCAAATTGATAAAAACTTTTGAATCTCCTTGGTGTACGTTGTCCGAAGTAAGAGGTATCTAATAAGTGTTGCGAAACTTCGTTGGATGGCCGCAGATTTCGACGTAGATCAAGATGGCTTTGTTTGCAAGCAATTTGAGAGGATAGATAATCTGTGAATGTTCACTGTCTGAATCTGTGTTATGTTGTATTCATTTAAGACATATTATCTGTACACTGTGACTGTTCTAATTGGAATTGTTTTATAATTTTTCATAATAATCTATCGCAATTTAAAAATAAGTACTTAGTTGTAAATATAGACAAATGCCACATTTTCGCTGTCATCTCGCAGTCTCGTTCACTAGGTACTTACAATTTAAAGGTCTGAGATCAAATGAGCGGAAATATGACCTAATGTCAAAATAAAATTTTTTGTTTGTCGAACGAATATGGTTATGATTGTGACGACATGGTTCAATGATATGTTTTATATCATATAATAAATGTAGCAGGTGGCTTAGATACAACTTCAGCTATCCCTTTATCTAACATTCTCACCATGTTATAGGTATGTGGTTGTAGAATGAGATTTTTAGCTAATAGTTATTACGAGTATTCTATTATTCCCCTTTATCTCTTTGTAGAACTTGATTCAATTTGTAGTTAAAAGTACAATACTAGTACATAAATAAATGCGAAAAAAATCGCTTAGAAGAATTATATGAATACTTACGTAGTTATAGCCATTGCTGAATATTGAAAATTAGTGAACCGCCCCGGTTTCGCACGGGTAGAAAATACAGCTCATGTTACTCGTTGATAATGTAGCGTTCTATAGAATTTTTGAAATCGGTTGAGTAGTTTTTGAGTTTATCCATTACATACAATCAAACAAAGTTTACTTCTTTATAATAAGTAACTAAAGTTAGACTAACCGAATAAAAATGTTCTTTCTTTTTTGACTTGTCTGCGAAAACTGAAAACTTTGTTACGATGAAAGTCATGTTTCTGAATGAATAACTTATTTAATTTGGTTTGAGTAAACTAATATGAGTAATACGTCGATAAAATTTTCATAAACTAAAACAGAATATTAGTAAATCGATGAATATTTGAGACAGATTAGTGCTTGCTGCTTATACTGTAGATTAGCGAGGAACAGATGTAAATGTCAAGCCTACTTCTTTTGTGCTTTTGCACCTTTTTTTCCGGTTACGCAGGAGAAATCTAGACACAGATATCCAGTCCCCTGGGGGAGAGACTGGGTTATGTGATGCGAAAACCCCTGCGGTGGTAGTCCTCGGCGCGTCGTCGAGAGGCTCCGGGGTCTCCTACGTTACGCGCCGGGGCCCTTCTTGAGCTGTGCCGAGGCACTTCTTGGGAGGGGACAGTAACTAAGCCTCTCTGCACCCTCATTGCAACGGCAGCGCGGTGTGCTCTTACGTTCCCGCAAGACGTGATACGGTTATCATTTGTCAGACATAATTATAATTCATGAATGTAACTGCTATCTACTTTATGTATACAATTAGCGGTATCCCGCGACTTCGTGCGCGTGAATTTACGATGAAACTACCGTTGTAGTAAATCTTATTAAATTTTATCGTAGGGATTATATACACTACATAACATAGTCATGTTGTTGTTAAAGACGCAGAATGCAGAGCTGAAAGCTACATCAGTCATCATCGGACATAATATTGTGCTTGAATGACTGTGAAAGAAACAGTGTATTTATTGGTGCAACTTCTGTGGTTTGTTGTTAAAGAATTAGGGAAAATTTCCAAGATTCTTTGTGACTTTTCGTCGAAAACTTATTTCTATTTCATGTACAAATATTAACAATTTTTTCCACCTGTGTACCTATGTATGTATTTCTAAGATCAAAATAGTTATTAATAACAAATTCAATCACTTTTTCAAAAATATCTCCAATGTACAGGTACAGTTTCGTTGCTGTTTTAAACTATCATGGATAGATGTCTCTGCTACGTCTGTTTCGGTTATTAAATGTAAGTCAACGGATAGACAGATAGACATAAACGGATATTAAATGTAAGTCACTATAACTTAAACCCACTTTACAGCATTTACAGGCGCCGCTCAGCTAAAGAGAGCTCATTTCAGATCTCAGCTTCCAGACAGCAGATCACAATAGAATGTACCTACTTTAATGTGCAAGTCCGACTTAAAGAAACGCAACTGTGAAAACTATTTTAGATAGTTATAGATATATAGATTTTCGTATGTACTTTTATACATTTACCTTAAGTTCTAGAGATTTTAAATTTACGCAGGAATCCTAAACACTTCCCGGATAAAAAGTAGTCTAGATTATTTTTTGAAAAATCCTCTATCTTCCAGTGGAAATCTCACCGAAATCGGTTTAGCCGTTTCGAAGATTAGCACGGACAAACAAACAGATAGACAAGTTAAAATCATGCTATACTGAAATTGGCTAACTGTTAAAGTAGCTCTGGACATTGTGCTTGGATCAAGGTGAGCATTTTCTTGCTCTGCGATCACGCTTAAATTATGCTTATCATTTAATATTGTTAATATTATATATTAATAACTAAAACTTACCTTCTAATTTCCTAATAAATATATTCGTGTAGATACAAATTATTACTACGTCAAATTGTATATGTTACGGTAGGTCGATGACGTTACGTTTACAAGTTATTTTGCTTTAAACAAGCCGTAACTGTACGCTATTATTTTAACCTTGAACGCAAGATTCTAATTTAGGTATAGGTTAACTATCTTTGTAATCTATAACAAAAGAAAGAATCCATTTATAAATATTTTGTAACTAAGGCTCATTTTGTTTGTTCCCCTACAAGAATTTCTTTATTCCAATTTAGTCTTATAAAATTCATTACTTACACTTATATGTAGTGATGTAATTCAATTCATAATTTTTCATTTTTTGAATGCTTACATAACACTGTAAAATAATTAATAATTCGTAAAAGAAAATCTAATGTAATGTAATCTATTTCTTATTTCCATATTTGCAAGTAGGCACCTAAACCTAAGTATAATAAATTTAATTAATTACATATGATAACTTAGGTATTTAATTAAATTAATAAAAAATAATACATAAGTATTATTTTTCAAATGATAAGAAAACATGCACTATGTTTCTTTAATCTATGACGAAGGTCGTGCGCACAATTATTGTGTTTCACAAGTGTTTTTATAGACATTAAAAAATAACGTATCTATTCATATTATATCTACTGCCTACATTACATTAGAATTTTGATACATTGAAACGAAAAAAACGGCTTAACAGGTATGGGATATTCATCTTATAGCTTCGTATATACAGAGAACATTATAAGATGAGTGAAACGAATGTTGTTACGTGTTCTATGATTCCAGAGCAATTTCGGACAGAAACAACAGAGTAAAGGAAGAAATAACAGTCTAAAATGTACATTATTTATAGTCTCTGTACTAAAAAGTTCAGCGGATAGGTGTAAAAACGATGGAATGAATTTACTGTGGTGACTAAAGACAGACAGACATGAGACATGACAAAACTATGAGGGTAATATTTTTTCCGTTTCGACTACGGGACCCCAAAAAAAATAGATATAAATATAAATCGTATACAAATTACAAATAATGCATTCGATCGATCGCCGCGCCACATAATCCACGTTAAAGTATCATATTAAGCATATATCACATAATGCATGGCTGGGTAATATTTTAAGAGTTATATAGCAAAGATCAGACTTACGGCATAATACTTACAAACTTACGGCATAGCTTAGGAATTTTTGTGGGTATAAACACAGATATTATTACTTGGTCTGAGGATATCATTGAGGATATAAATAAAAAGGTTGTGTATGATCACCTACTGCAGCCATTCCCAAAGTGGGCGATAACGCCCCCTTGTGGGCGCTGTAGGCCTAAAGGGGGGCGGTAAGAGACCCAGAAAAAAAATGGGGGCGTTGTGTAGACGCCTGGGGGGTGATTTGTAATTTCATTTAGCTAGGAGGCATCTTAGACAACGACTGCATGAGCTCTCGACTCAGTAGACAAAATAAGTTTGGGAACCAGTGACCTACTGTATGAGTAATCAAGTGGCATTCTTTACGAGCGTTTGCATACTTCGATGGTACTACAAGTTGTTAGTCCTGGCTATTATTGCTATTATAATGTGGCGGTAACATGGGGGTAACCGACAAAACTGAGAGTAGGTATTCGGTTCTATTGGCAATCTATTCATCGATGTGAGAATTATTTTAGCCATCATAAATAGAAATGTCAAATGAATATGTCAATAAGTGTTTATATTTTTATGGCGTTTATATTTTTCCGCCAAACAATATTAACGATTAATAATAGTTCTAAAAGTTATTAACCTAACTGTGATACTCGATAAAAAGCAAAAGTTTGCCGTTTTTATTACATACTTTACACGCAGGATATACATACCTACATACATACATATCTTCACGCCGTACCCCCAACGGGGTAATCAGAGAGGATGAAGCGCCAAGCGTCGCAATCCTTTCATACTTCTTTTGCTTCCTCAAATCTCTACATTCTCCTCACACATTTTCGCCTAGGTATGCGAGTGCTTTTGACATTTCCGTCGGCTAACACTCTAGCTATTTGATCTTCATAAGTCAGCCTTGGTCTTCCTTGGCTTCTTTTAACACTCGCCTTCGCTCTGTAGACTTTCTTCGTCAATCTTTCATCACTCATTCTTTCTATGTGCCCGAACCATCTAAGCATTTCTTTTTTCATTTTTACAATAACACTGTCGTGCAACCCTGTCATACTGCGTATCTCTTCATTGCTTATTTTGTCCGCAAGGGTGACACCGCACATACTTCTAAGAGATCGCATTTCTACTGCATTTATCTTACTTTCACTCGATTTCGGGCATATCCAGGCCTCACCACCGTACAATAAAATTACATTATAATAGTAATAAGTTATTACACGCAGGATATAAAACCCATTAAGCTGTCTGGACAAAACTGTAGAATGACTACCTGAATAACATAATAAGTACATAATTTTCAATGTTAACTTATACTGTAAAGTAACTGCGTCCTAATATTTTTGGGTTTTTACGTGTATAGCGAAAGGAACCCTGAATGTTTGAGAATAACTGATTCGAGCTCGCATCGCTGTCCAAAAATTTGCCTCTATGCTATGACGTGTTAGCCGCTCATTAGGAGCACCTTGACTGCCTGTTATGTCCCAAACCCATCAATAATCAAATTGCGTATAGTTCCTAAATATTCTTAGTTTACTTACTGCCTTAAGCCTTACCTAATCTCTTAAGCTTTATACTACGAACTAATCTAATGAATTCTTATGATTTATAGCTTAAATATCTTCAGTTATATTTCCCCGAAAAACACGTGTCGATTACTAAATTTAAGACTTTGAGCTGAAGAGAGCTAAAAAAATATATCAGAGAATTCTGTGCTCAAAGGTTGTTACCAACGGTCAACCGTTAAACAAAGTTTGTCGTGCCTTTTTTACATTAAGTAGGGTGTATCTTTCTATTTTATTCTATTCTATGCAGTCCTTATTGTTTTCTGCTATGTAGATGCACCTCTTTCTCAATGTTCATGATTTTTATAAAAACCAAGGTAAAGTAACTCAAAATAAACTAGCTAAAAACAATAAAATAGTATTATACTTTTTATTTAGAAGTTTAGAGAGGTTTCATTTGATACTCCGAAAAAATATTATTTTTAACTTTGCATTAGTAGCCTCCAAAACTAACATCCAAACATCGTAACCACAGAGTAAAAACCATGTAAAAGCAAACTGGAACCGGCATAACGACATCGGCTGAAGGTCCACCACGATCGGCTCAGATTGAAACTCAGAGGGGTGTATCAGTCGGACATATCGGTTTAATCCCAACGGCCTCGCGTATTATTACTTATCAATAAAAAATAAGATTTGCAGTGATTACACAATTGAAAAATGAAGTGGTGTGTGGATTATTCCAAATTACATTTATATGGATATGCAAATTACAGCCAATAAATGTGCGTGCTGAGGATATTATTTCCAGACTTTTATTTTGTCATAGCTGAAACTCTTTAAGAAAAAAAAAATAAATAGCAAAAATTGCAAAATGAAATATCCAAAACGTTATTACAGTTATTCATATTTGGAAGCTATGTTCGCCTATAGTTAGTTTTGCATGTTGGCAACTTATTTAAAGTTTGTCACTTTTGTTTAGATGTGGGCCTGTTGGCGAGCCAATTAAATAAATACTTTATTTTAAAGGGTGATTTTATAATCAATGTAAGTACGTTTTATACATACGTACTTATATACATATACCTACTCATATACGTTTTATAACAAACCTAAATCTATTTTCCGTTAATCGAGTAAATTCCTGAGCAACTTTTTTAATACTTACCTAAATTGAATGCAGTTGCCCGATAGCAAAACATTTGACTTATGTAATTAAAATATCGGTATAGCCAATTTATCATGATCTCGTGTTTCCATGCCATTAATATCGCCTTTCTTTTTGAAAATATCTTTATTTTTCCTCGTCTTTGTCTTTAATGTATATCTTATTTTTTCTTTTTGACTTTAATGTAGTTAACGAAAAGGAAACTAATCAAACTTTCGCTAAATTTTCACCGTGCGCTGGTTTAGCATATTACACGTAGCTCTCTAATAACACTGCTTTTTCTGTTATATTATACATGAAGCTATAAAAAATGCACATATTACACTAATATTATCCAATATAGTACAGCATTAAAAATAGACGTAATTTGTCAAGCATTTTGTTTTTATTTTGTAGTGTTACCTAAATGTTGCCTATGTTCCTAGATGAAATTAGTATCATATATCAGTTCACTCTAATATGTGAGTGACTCAATTCATTCAAAATGTAAACAATAATAATCTCCTATATTTTAATTTTAAGTGTAGTTTAAAAATACAATTTTTTATACTTTTTTACACGTTTATTATTCTTTCAATTTTTGGTGGTTTTTATTTAATCACTAACACACAAACGGACAAAAATTCTAAACATGTTTGTTTTACTAATAACTAATAAGTATGACAACTGAATCAACCATTTGCGAACTAGCTCATCTCTAGTTATGTTAGAAACGTCACCACATTCGTTTACATTTAACAAAAAAATGAAAAATAATGATATAAGGATACATTATATTTTGAAAGATGTATAAGGACGGCAAGGTGTGTACATCAATGTCTTTTAAACGATCTCTGTGACTCTCGTGCTGTAGATGGCACGCACAGCTTTTTTGTAAAATAAAAATGACGTTTGTGTGCACCGCGGATCCCCACAGCAGAAGGTCAGTAAATAGTAAAATACGTAAACAACGTTCCCTTCACCCCGTAAGTTGTCAGGTCCAATTTGTACGGGAAAAGTCTGACGCCATCTCTTTGTTTTTACTCCGTGGTCGTAACCCAACTTCTGAAGTTCATGTCTGTATGGGCCGCTACTTACTTAACTGTTCTAAATGTCGTAGCTATCTATTTACGCCAAATAATCTCTGAGAAAAACTATTATGACAGATATACACCATGTGTTCCATTTTCCTAGTTTTGGAACGGAGCATTGAAAATGTGTAATGCAGTGCTTGTAGGTGACTTGAAAACGGATGGTAGGTTTTTAATTTCTTTTTAAACCTAGGTACTCATATCACGGGAGCTTTTGAGCTCCGGCCGTCCATCCATGTGACCCAGAGCGTGGTCCGCTCAGTCGTGGACTCGTGTGGTACTGCAAGAGTGCATAGGAAGTCTCTGTAATTGCCCCCCCGAGAAGTGCTACGGCGCAGCGAAAGAAGGACTCTGTTGCGTTCCCTAGAAGGTGATCCCGGAGCCCATCGACAACCGAGTATGACCACCACAGGTGTTTTGGCGAGCAAAGACCTCACTTTACATACTTTATAACCGTATACACATACCCATAATCGTTATAAAAGTAATCGTCGACATTTAATTCTGGACAAGACGATGTAGCCATCATCACGGCGCGGCACGGCAACACGACGGCAGGTGCGCCCTGAATACTATTCACAACTAGACAGAGTATGGTAAACAGCAACTAAATATTGGTAGAACACCGACGGATGCAGGTCACGGTTCACAAATGACAACATAGGTAGTTTCGCTTTACAATCGTTATAAGTAGGTACTTAATTGGTTTTATTTATTTGAAATTATCGTAAATGTAATTAGATAATCCTCGGAATTCGAGTAACATAAATTAACTCACAGAAGGGATTTTTACCAAATTAACCCTCGATATGTTCCTTCTACGACTTTCAGTTACTAATTAAGTAGTTAGTAAATACTATCATTCCGCAAAGAAAATATAATTTAAGAACGCAAATAATCTACTAATATTATAAAGAGAGAGCGGAATTTGAATGATTATAAGATATGTGATTTGAGGAAGCGAAAGAGGTGTGTAAGGACCGCGACTCCTGGCGCTCCGTCCTCTCTGACTACCCCGTTGGGGATACAGCGTGAAGTTATGTTATGTTATACGATATGTGGAGGGTTATCTCCGGAGCCGCTGCACTTAATTAAAAATTATTTCGCCGTCTGAAAGGTATATTATTCCAGATGGACATAGGTTATTATGTATTTAATCCGGGCGAAGTCGGGACTGTCCGCTAGTATTTAAATAAATGTAACGAATACATTTAAAAACCTTTTATAAAATTTTACGAGTCGTAGGTAGCTATACTACTACTAAAATCACATGTTTTCTTATGGGGTCCTATACACAGAAATAGGATAGATTTATTTTACAGTAACATGAGAAACCGTAATAATAAGAATATTCACTTTTGACTAAAAAATAGACCGTACCTACCTGTATTTATGGTCCTCATGTCCTCGGGTCAAGCGATGATCGTAGGCGTGACCTCTAAAGACCGCGGTAACCGCAGCGCTACGAAGAATAAATATTTAGTTAGCTTATTTAATGTCTATAAGCTGCATCGGGTATATTATATATTTGTCTCTACTAATAGTACTAATGGTAGGTAGGTACTCTTTCTCTTTCTACTCGCTACCACAGTAACAATGTAATCCCTTACTATCGTAAACATTTTCGCTTGACAAAAATCTATGTAACTTAATGATACATACATATCTTCACGCTGTATCCCTAACGGGGTAGTCAGAGTAAGTTAATGATATCTATGTATAATCAGGGCCGGCCCGTTCATAGAGGTCACACACACCCACACACACATACATACATATCTTCACGTTGTATCCCTGACGGAGTTGTCAGAGAAGACGGAGCGCCAAGCGTCGCGGTTCTTACATACTTCTTTCGCTTCTCTCTTCTCAAATCTCATCATTCTCCTCACACATTTTCGCCTAGGTATGCGAGAGCTTTTGACATTTCCATCTGCTAATACTCTGGCTATTTGATCTTCATAAGTCAGCCTTGGTCTTCCTTAGATTTTTTTACCACTCGTCTTTCATCACTCATTCTTTCTATGTATAAATATTTCCGAGTATTAACCTGCCTACCTCGACCTTTTCTCAGAAACACTGGGATGAGCCTCTATGCAAAAATGTTCATTTACAACTTTTAGATTCTTGTAGTACCGAAAAAGATCGGTCTCGCCTCCTGGCTATTTCTGAGAAGGAGTCAGGACACTGGCTGAAGGTAATACTTTCAAAAAACTTAGGAACCTTAATTGACAATACCACGCTTTCTCTCATAGTATCCCTTCGTCTGGGGGCCAGGACTAACCTTCTTCACCGTTGCCGCTGTGGTGATCTCGTCGATGTACTAGGTCACCACGTTTTATCATGTTTACGCAGTGCGGACCGAATGACACGACATGCTGCCTTGAATGACGTTATTCGGCGGGCTCTTGTCGCCGCTGGCGTTCCTGCAGTCTTAGAGCCTGTAGGTATTGCGCGCAGCGACGGCAGGAGACCGGTTGGTTTGACGCTCATTCCTTGGCAACTTGGAAGATCGCTGGTGTGGGATGCCACTTGTGTCGATGTGCAGGCAACTTCCAAGTCAGCTGGTGCCGCGGCCAGCACTGCCGAGAACTTGAAGAGGCGTAGGTATGCGACTCTCTCTGAGACTTTCATATTTACGCCCTTTGCAGTCGAAACTTTGGGTCCCTGGGGCCCCGAAGCCCATCCCATAGGTTTCTGATATTTGTAAGAGTTTTTTTGTTTTGTTTTTTTCGCCAACGAATCAGTTTGGCTATTCAAAGAGGCAATGCTGCCAGTCTGCTGGGTACCTTAAGCAATGACAGCCTTCTAAGCGGCAACTTTGAGGAAGTTTATTATATAAGATAATGTGTAGTTTTAAGTTTGTAAATATTAACATATGTATGTACTTTTTGTTAATGTCAATAAATTGTCGTAAACTGTATATAAATCTATATATTAAATACAATTATAAATTGCTTATTAAAAGTAATGAGACACGTGTTTCTAAAATTCTACTCGCAAAAGAATTGGGTTGCACTTTGTATGGCTAAACCGCTGGACCGATTTTGATGAAATTTAGAATTGAGATAGATTAACAAGGCCTGGGGCAGGACATAGGCTACTTGTTTTTAAATTCCACGCGGAAGTCGATGGCAACAACTAGTGAAAATATGTAAATAAATTGCACGATGCATATTATGTCGTCAAAATAAAATGTCGTCGGCCTTCAACTGCAAAACAATTAAGGAAGCTCTTCAACTTTTAACAGCTGTATATAACAGTAAGAGCCGACACTTATCTATTTAGACCTTTAGTTAATAGGAAGTAAATTTATTATTGCAATTATGGTAACCTCATTACAAAGTATTTGTAAAAACAAAATCTATCAGTAGTGGTATCAGTCTAAAGCCTGAACTGAGAAGAACTACGGAATTAGGTACGTTACAATTTACAAACAACAAATATAGAGGACAGCATAGATATAATAATTAGTGTGCTGTATTAACGACCGAGATTTGCTCGTTTATTGTATAAAGAAAACAGTCAAAAAAATTATGACAACATTGCAGGATTCGAACCCGCGTTGCACTTCGGCGTGGTAGACCTAACGCGCTAGCCGCTGTGGTATTACAAAGGTAATCTATTTTGCGAATTTACCAATCATATTTCGTGGGAAAGTGTTAATGTGTGAAAACACGGAGAAAACGAATTTTCCCAGAATTGACACCTATCTAAATCGATCTTTCACCCTCATATTGTAAATTTCATCGAAATCGTTAAGCTTAAGTTAAGTTAAGCGATCATAAATATACAAATATTGCTCGTATAATCGCAAAGAAAATGCTTGTATAATAGTAAAGATTTTAATAAAAAAATTGAACGTTCTTTCTTCAAATGTTATTTTGAACAATTTGATCACAGCGAACAGGGGCCCAGGAAATATTAGAAATTTTTAATGTTTTGAAACAACTAAGTAATTTAAATATCTAAAATGCGAAAATTAACGCGATTACCTTTTATTTTGGCTTTGCTTGAGACCACGGTCATCAATTTCCCGTTTTAGATATTTATTTTATAATGCAAAGCGAAAGTTTAGAAGTTTAAACAAAGTAATTTCTCACGATCTCGAATTTCTAGACGCCTGAGTACCCTCATACATTCTTTAAATATACCTATGTATTTTCACGTGTTATTCTTCCCATTTTGTCCTCACTATACAGGCTCGGCTTAGTGTGAGGCCATTGTCACTTCATAAATCACTAACATCTTAGTATAATAGTAAATTTTCGGTCGAACAAGTTGCAATCGTATCGTTAGTAGCATGTAAAATAAGTATACCCTATTGATATTTTTGTATTAGAGCGCAATGATTGATAAACACCAAGCTTTTTAAATATTGATTTAAAAAAGCTCGGTCGAAATCTAATCATAGTATAGTATAGTGCAATGTGATCGAGACTCTAAATGGGAGACGGAAACGTCGGTAGGGGGCGGTACGGTTGCAGTGTAAATGTAGAAATGTTCGAGCTCGAACTCGTCTAGGCCTACGATGTTGTTTAGGAGCGTCGGGCTCGGGGGTGTACGACGACGCCCTGACCACTAGGGGATTCGGGTGTAGGGAGGAACGTTGAAAGAAGCGCTTTGACGCCCCTTTTATATATTGAGCTATTGTGGGCAATTCTAAGTCGTAATGCAGATCTGTTTTACGCACGTAAAAAGGGGCACCGTTGCCTTTACACATGAATCTATTGTTTTACTTGAAGGGAGTCGATATGGGTGGGCGTAGCCTGAGCGAATACTACGCTGGCATATGTCGTGATAGGCCTGACGCACATCTTACAGGCTTACTTTATGTCTTAGAGACATTTTCCTTTTCGCGTAGATGAGCATATTAAACCGGCCGAGGACGAACGCGGCGCTGTCGCGGACTGTTGTGATGTGGTGACAAAAGATCTATCTGTCAAGGGTGACTTAAGGAATATCTTGTTCGAAAAGTGTAACTGCGCGGAGGATATAAACGCGGCGGGCGCGGCAGGTTGTTGTACCCCTCAAGAAATACACAGCAGTGCTTTTCTCGGGGTTGACTTCGATTCTACAACGGTGAAACCACTCCCCTAGGCTTGTGACCGCGACTCGCAGGAGTTGAGAAACTCTTTGACGAATGCAGTCTAATGTAAATAATGCGGTACCGGTAATGTAAATACGCGAATAGGGCGACCTCTACACTGGGGGTTTAGGAAATATCGTTTGTGTAGAACGAGTACAGAACGAGCAATGATGTGGAGGCCTGTGAGACGCCTGCCCGATGAGAGAGGGATGAGGGAGAGGAAAACACACCTTCAACTCAGTAGCGGAAAGAGCGGTCCGACAAAAAGTCTCAAACTATGTGTACCAGATCGTCCGGCAAGATAATTAGCACCACTTGTACACTAGCTTGGGGTGCTAAACTTTATCGAACTCCTTTGCTACGTCAAAGAAGAGAGCCGCCGTGCCGACGTGTTGACGCGGGCGATTCAGGCCCTCTAGTATGTGTTCCATGAGGCAGTGCACCTGTTGGACGTACGAGTGCTGGTGTGCAAGCAGTAGCTCGAAAGCCAAATTACTCATCTTTAATAAGATCAGAAACGAATATTATTAGTCTACAACCTTTCTAAGTCAAGGAAAATCCATAATTAAACAGAGAAATCGCCAAGATACCTTTACAATAATGATGTGTTACTTGAAACGAATAGATTGAGAAATATTTCTGACTAAAAAACTGTAAATAAATGAAAAGTAAAAAAAATATTGTTAAAGAATAAGCTTTTATTAAAATGCACCAAAAAGAAAAAAAATAAACCAAAAAGTTCATAAAACCTTTAATATCGTGTAAACCCCAAACCTATAAAATGGTTGAAAATGGCTGCCCTACAGAAGTGTCATCAGCAAAAGTATGATAAATAGACACGTACTATCTATAATAATCAGTATGTTCATGTCATTATGTGATTTAAAAGGTTGTCGCGTAATCTTTTATTGTAGGTTACGGAAATTACGCGACAAGCTTTTAAATCGCATTAGAACATCAACATACTGATTATTATAATAATAAAATATTTATTTCATAACACATACATACGCAAATACCATAATTGAAATGTACAAAAAATCAGGTTAGTGTTACCTAACTGAGGTTACTTTTAAGTGTTCGTACTTAGATACCCAAGAAAAGATTAAACTTGTGTTATGGGTATCTCGGTTCTTTCGCACATTGATAACACATTAAATTTTTTTTGTTTTTTTTTTATAAGTAAGAGAAATAGTGGACGTTATTTCAATAAAAAACTATAGCATGCGTGTAAGCAGGTATTTGTGTGCGCGAGAGCATGTGTGTGTTGAGTGAATGCGTGAGTACATGCGAGTGTATCTGTATGTATATGCATACGCGCATGGGAGAATGTTATGTTCAATTATGTTTATTAGTGTAGTGTATTTAAATGTAAAATGTTCCATCAGTATAATCCTCTGTTTTGTAAAATTCAACCAAAATTAAGTAAGGATTCTGTTTTTATATAATTTAAACTGAGCAACCAATTCACTATCTTAACCTTACATTTAACTTTACAATCGGTATAAATATTGCATTGTTTGTTTGCCAGATTATACAGATAACTACTAACAATATTGAAGTGACGTTTAGCTAGACTAGTTTTATGTTTATCTATATAGCATACTTGAAACGACCTTCTTTTATTTAAAAGAGCACTATCAAACTTTAATTTATTATGTTTACGCAAAAGGGTCTGAAGAACAAAAAGTTGTCTCACAGTTAAAACCTGACAATCCTGATACAATGAAATCGTAGGATAACTGTACGAATTAAAGGTCATCACTTTTAAGTCTGTTTTTGAAGCTCCTCCCCAAGCTGAGATACAGTAAGAAATGATAGATTGACAAAGGGCAAAGTAAATGTTTTTCACAGTATTAAAATCGGCTGATAATCGGAGAGATTTAAAAATTATAATTAATTTGCGAACACGGGAAGTAAGGGTTTCAAGTTGAATTTTCCAATATTATAGATAGTACATGTCTATTTATCACACTTTTTCTGATAACACTTCTCTAGAGCAGCCATATTTTACTATTTTGTAGGTTTGGGGTTGGATATAGTTAATTCGTAGTACCTATAGTTATAGCTTTTAGTTCAATGGCATATTTCTGTCATTGAACCATTTTATTTGTTTATTAGAATATTGCTTTACTTCAGATGTGCTCATTATTTTCTTATTCATTATTAAAATAAGCTTGTGATGTACGTTACAACATTACATTATTTATAATAATAAGTCATATCTAGAACACTACACCTAATCGCTAATGTCGTAAGAATTGCTAGGTGATCATTTTCCACAGAGAAGGGATTGCCAGACTACGAAATTATTGCCGCTTGATAGATAGGGATTGTATTACATTGCATGAGTTATTTGATTTGACCTCATATCGTTTAGTAATAAGCATTTATTTACGTTGTCGTCGTGATTTTAGAATTGGACAACCGTGATCTATCTGGACATTTCTTTGGACATAGAATGGAATTAAACATCGTCGTTTCTTGCTGTCGAAGAAAAGTCAGGCGTAAACAGTAATACAAGTACGTTGTCGATATTCCAAGATAAATGCTTTGTTGCATTTCACTAAGTTTCACTACGTTTTTGGTATGAAAAATATTGAGATTACTAATTGAAATATTGAAATTACTATATGGACATAATATATATTTCTAAAGTAGCTTATAATTAGGATGTTGCCACCAGCAATACTATTATTTATAATATTGGAATAGGTAATAGGTACACTACAGAACTGATATGCCCAAATACAATTGGGAGAATCGCTGAAGGATTTGAAATATAACTGGTCATTTCACAAATTATAAGTGGTGGCATTGAACTACATAATTTTGCGATGGTACGACAATATCTATGTATAGTGCTTATTAGCAGTATACATAGATATCATAGCATTATTAGCAGTATACATATCATTAACTATTGTTACAGTGCAACCTCGATATAACAAATCGGAAGGGAACAAGTAAATATTCATTATATCAAGTAATTCGTTAAACTGAGGTTTGTTTGTTTTTAAATTGTTTGTTAAATTGAGGTTTGGTTGGTCTAAAATTTGTTATAAAGAGGTAAAAAAATAGTTTTATTCACCTCAACATTACGTACTCATCTTGTTATAGCGAACAACTTCTACTAATAAATGATAACACATTTTTATCAAATTACTGTATGTATTTTCTATTTAAAAACAATTAGGTAGGTAACGACATTTTTCCCTTAGATTAATAATCAAAATTAAATGCAGTAAAATCCGTAAAAGTAGGTATCTAGGTGGGTACATACATTATGTAGGTAATTTAATGTTAATTTCAAAGATTCGCACAACAAAACTCACGAATTAAAGGTAAAAAATCAACAATGTGGTTAATAAATGGTTAAGCTTAATCTTAATTTTGCTCATCTTGATTAGAAAAAAAGTCATAAATTGTTGTCTGTTTACCACCGGTAAGAGTTATCACATCCAAAGCGTAATCAAATTTCGTGATGGATTTGACTACATCGTCGCTCAAACCTCCCTTTTTGAGAAACACAGATTTTATTATATTTAAAGCATTATGAGTATCTTTTATTGTAAAGTCATGTTCATCAATTTCACCCCCTTCTTCCTCGCCTTCATCCGCTTCTGCATTAGTAACCGGCAACACAGATGTGACAATGTCAGCATCAGTTAGTTCTCCACAGACGGCTTAATCATTATCAAAGGTAACGAAGTCTTCGAACTTAGTCTCTTGAAAGTGCAATTCTTCTTGAACTCTTTGCCAGGGCCTAGCAAGTTCTGCGTGTGGTAAGTCGTCTTCCTCATCTTTGCATGTTACTTTAAACTCACTTTTCTTGAAGCAGTTTGCAATGGTCCTTACAGTGACTAGATTCCAATCTTTGGCGATCATCCACATGGCTTGTAAAACGTCAATTGTAGTTGGCGTTTGGCGTTCAACATCAGCAAGAAATCGTCTGACAACTTCCTTCCTATAATGCATTTTGAAGCTTTGAATGATACCTTGGTCCAGTGTGTACCTTGGTAGTTTTGATGTGGTATTTGGAGGCAAATACTTTATTTTTATATTTTTCAGGTTAGGTATTTATTCGTGTGCAGTACAATTATCGATGAACATAAGAATTTTCTTGTTTTTTTTCTTCATCTCTTTATCCAGACTTTTAAGCCAATTGCTAAAAGTATCACTGGTCATCCAAGCCTTAAGGTTTGACGTGTAATCTGTTGGCAAATATATTTTCCGATGATGAGTGGTTTAAGTCTGTAGGTCCCGGCACAATTTGTTTCCAGCAGTACTGTTAAGCGAAGTTTGCTGTTTTTTCCACCATTACATTTATCGCCTTTGAATGATAAGGTTTTGTCAGGTAAACATTTATAGAAAAGTGCAGTTTCGTCGGCGTTAAAGATGTCTTCGGGATCGTATCCGGCGGTCAGCTCTGCCAGTTTGTCTTTACACTCATCACATACTTTTTCATCAACACTACCACTTTCACCACAAATTTTTCGAAAATCAATCTCGTTTCGTTTTTTGAAATTTTGAAGCCATCCATTGCTAGCACGGAACTCTGCATGTCCCAATTCTACTGCAAACTGTTGAGCTTTTTCCTGAAGGTAGGACCTCCGATTATGACCTTTTTGTGTCAGCATTGTTTTAACTACTTCAACACACATTCCTCTACGTCTTTGTACTCGCATGATTTTAATCTTTAACTGTTTACAGGCAAACCACTTTCTTCGGAAAATTTATCTTTAAATTTTAAAATTGTAGCCAATGTACTTGCGGGAATCCCGAACTTATTAGCTATGTCTAATTTTTTCGTCGTAGGATTTTCGTCAACATAATTAATGATGTTTCGCTTTTCTGCAACTGATAAGGAACACCTTTTACGTTTCTGAGCCATTGCAACTTGAATCTTTAACAATAGTGACGAGCAGCAGTGTTTACATTACTTTCCATCAAACAACATCAATTGTTTTAGGTACGAAAAAAACGTGTCGAAACCTGTCGCGACATGAATTACATACTGTGGGATTAAGGGTCATATATTGGTGGGAACGTTATATAAAGGTTTTGGATTGACCAAATTCGTTAATTAGAGGTATTTACACTTTTTTTGATAGTTGAAAATTCGTTATAAAGAGGTTGTTCAGTACAACCTGACCATATAAATTGGTTCTGTTTGCTACTACTCAATTTTACTGGCAACATTGAAATGTAGATTTTATTTTTATCTACTCTGGCAATTTTTTTTTTTTTTTTTTTTTCTTATCTGCAAGTGCTCCTATGAGACACTATATATTGTAATAAAAGGTTAACATCAATAAATGTTATAAAGCGAAACGCATTTAATTTTAAACATGCGTAGTGGTCCTTCGAAATTTAGAATACAGTGCAGTGTTCCACTTTATTACGGTTTTTCGTAAGTTTAAATTCGGTGTCGTGCGTTCAAGCATCGCGTGTTCCTATGCAACCGCGTCTGTGCCGGCCCCCAATTTCGCTTTGCCATCTATTTCAAAGCGAAAACTTGCGAAATACTATCCAAAGAAAGCATCAGAACAAGAAATCGTCATCTATACGATTCTTAGCATCATCGGAGAACAAAGGATTTTTCATACACATACCTACATTTCTTCGTGCTTCAATTTTATTCAAGAAAAATTTCTAGAACAGTAGTAACGTTTGCTCTAATTGGTTGATATTGGATTGTGCTTATGGTGTGTCATCACGTTAAATGACAAGTGTCAACTGTCAAGTATAAGTTAGCAAGTGTTAATTGTCACTGTCAACTGAAAAACGAGGGAAAAGCGTGCATACTGTTCATTATCATAAAATCAGTGCTACCCAATCAAGGAAAAAGAAGAATAACTATATTCTGCATCTCTGATTGTGCTATTGAGGAAGTAACTTCTGATAATTGTGGTGACTACATATTTACAAGTTCCCGGTTGTTGACTTCTTGTCAAAGTTAAAATTACCATGGCTGAAGAGAATAAGACGGAACTCAAGCGCCTTAAAATCCTGCGCCGTCAACAAAAGGCAACTATAACACGAATTGAAACATTCGTCAATGACCCCATAGCTTTCGCCTCGGCAACCGTCGAAATATTGGAAGCAAGGAAGGATAAATTGGTGACTGCTTTAAAGGACTACGAGTCGGTGCAACTTGACATTTTAAGCCTAGATGAAACTGACAAGGAGGAAATTGGTGCGCTGGAAGAGAAATACTATAACGTACTAGCTAAGATCAACGCTTCTTTGAAATTGTTGAACAAGAAGGTAACATCGGAATATCATAATGCTTCTACCTGTAAGCTACCAAATGTTGATATACCTACTTTCGATGGTAAACACATTACAGAGTTTAAACCCTTTTATGATTTGTTTAAGGCAATCATTGATAGCAATAGATCACTTTCTAATGTCCACAAATTGTTTTACCTTCGAAAATATTTGGCTGATGATGCACTGGCAGTCATAGTTAACTTACCTCTAGTGAATGATTCTTATGGGGAGGCTTTGGAATTATTAACTAAACGTTTTGACAATAAGGCACGTTTAATTACAAATCATATAAGTATTATATTAGACTTACCCATTATTCAAAAAGGCACTGCCATTTCAATTAGATCTTTTGTTTCTCAAATACGCCAACAATTGCATGCTTTAAAAAACTTAGATGAGCCTATCCATGCATGGGACATGCTATTAATTTCTATTTTGACTAGAAAGTTAGATCAAATAACAAACAGAGCCTACCAGTTAGATAGGGACTCTAGTAAACTGCCTTCTATGGCTGAGTTTTTAGATTTCTTAGAGAAGCGTGCTATAGCTCTCGAGGACAGTAGTTTAAATAAATCAGTGCAACAATCTAAGGTAGCTAATTTAGTGACCAACAACTCAAAATTATGCAAATTCTGTAATAAACATGAACATGCTCTTTATAGCTGTCCAGAATTCAAGACTGCTGGACAGGAAGCCCGCCAGTCATTTGTCCGGAGGTTTAAATTGTGCTGTTTGTGTCTGAAAACCCACGCTGGTAAATGTAGATTTAATTTTAAATGTAAAATATGTAGTAGTAATCACAATACTCTTTTGCACTTGGCTAAAGGGAATGTAAATGAACCTTCTGTCACCTTATTGTCAAACCCTGGTTCCAGTAATGCCTTACTTCCTACTGTAAAGGTTAAAATAATTGATACATATGGCCAGGAAATTTTTGTTCGTGCTTTGCTTGACACGGGCAGCCAAGCATCATTCATCACAAAGAATCTTGTGAATAATTTACATTTGAATGCTATAGTTCAACAATATAATATTATAGGTATTGGCAATAAGCCTACCAAAATAAAAGAAACTGTAAAAATAACTGTACACTCATGCCATCATGATGTGCAATTTAATTTAAAATGTTATGTTGTAGATTCAATAACAACTAAGTTGCCTCAACAATTTATCAATATTTCATCTTGGAAAATACCTAACAATGTAAAACTTTCAGATGATAACTTTAATGTTCCAGGTGAGATTTCTTTGTTGTTGGGTGCGGATGTATACTTTAGTGTTTTACTTAATAGTTGTATAAATATTCAGAATGGACCTGTTTTGCAAAACACCCTTTTTGGATATGTAATTGCGGGTGATATTTCAGAAAATGTTTGTAACAATAATGCCTTTGAAATTGTAAGTAATTTTGCTATTTCTGACCAAGAAAAACTTGAAAATGTAATGGAACAATTTTGGTTATTTGAGAAGGTACCAGAGCTCGCAAGAAAAACTTCAGAATTTGAAAAGGCTGAACATGTTTTTCAGCAGTCTTTAATAGTAAAGAAGAATCGCTTTTATGTTGATATGCCTTTAATATCTCCTTTAGAAAATTTGCAACTCGGGGACTCCTTTTCTGTAGCCTTTCAAAGGTTTTTAATGTTAGAAAAAAGATTCAAGAGAAATCCACTATTACTTGAACAATATAAGTTATTTGTAGAGCAATATATAGAGCTAGGTCATGCTAAAGTGGTTGATATTTCAATGTATGACATTAACATGGATCCTGTATATTTTTTAGCACACCACCCTGTCTTCAACGAGGCTAGTAAGACGACCAAACTTCGTGTTGTCTTTGACGGAAGTATGAAATCTAAGAGCAAGGTATCCTTGAATGACGTTCTGCTGAATGGCCCGGTGGTGCAGCGTGAGCTTTTTGATATCCTTATTTTATTCAGATCATATTTATTCATTTTAGTTTGTGATATTCAAAAAATGTTTAGACAAGTTTTTATTAATGATCATCAAGTCTCATTACAAAATATACTGTGGCGAGATGATCCCATGAAACCAATTTCTTGTTTGCAATTACAAACAGTAACATATGGTTTGAAATCATCCACTTTCTTGGCCACTCGATGCCTTATAGAGTTAGCTTCTCGGTACAAAAATGAATACCCGCTCGCTGCTCAAACTATGCTTAACAATACATTTGTAGATGACATACTCTCAGGTACTGATAGCTTGGAGCAGCTTCATATTTTAAAAAACCAGCTAATTAAGCTTCTCAAACTAGGTAGCTTTACTCTGCACAAATGGTGTTCAAGTGCTCCTGAAGTTTTAAATGATATACCTATAGAGCATAGATATTTTGATAATATTGATATGTCTAAGACAAATACAGTAAAAACATTAGGTTTGATGTATGATATTACATCAGACACTCTATCATTCTCATGCCCCAATTTTTCTGAATTTAAAGAAATTAATACAAAAAGAAAGATATTGAGTTTTATAGGAAAGATTTTCGATCCTCTAGGTTTGATTGGGCCTATTGTTGTTGTGGCCAAATTATTCATGCAAGAGCTATGGTCTTTGCAAATAGATTGGGACTCTATAGTACCCCACACCCAGTTACAATGCTGGAATAATTTTTTAAGTAATTTACAGTCTATGGATAAAATCACAATAAATAGGTGTATCTACCAACAAGATATCATAAAGGTAGAAATAGTTGGCTTTGCTGACGCTTCAATTAAAGCCTATGGCTGTTGTCTTTATTTGAGAATCTTTAAAAAAGATGGTTTAGTGCTTACTGACTTGATATGTTCCAAGTCACGTGTAGCCTCTTTAAATAAAACTTTTACCATTCCTCAACTTGAATTGAATAGTGCGTTGCTTCTTTCTCTATTGGCAAATAGAGTTAGTAAGATTTTAATGACTAGATTTTCTCACAAAGTATTTCTGTATAGTGACTCACAAATTGCTCTTTCTTGGATTAAGTCAAACAAGGTAAAGCTTGGTGTCTATATTAAGAGCAGAGTCAAGCAAATTATAGATTTAACTGAACAGTCCAGTTGGTGTTTTGTTAGGACGCATGAAAATCCTGCAGACCTGCTCTCGCGCGGAATTTTGCCGCAGAAACTGCAGCAAAACACTTTATGGTGGCACGGCCCAAGTTTCTTGTCTAATGTAAGATACAATCATGCTGTATTTGAAAACATAAAAGTACCAGATTGTTGTGATAATTTAGAGTTAGACGATGAACACTATATATCTTGCAATATCTCAAAAATAGACCCTTCCTTTTCCAATGAATTATTTGATAAATATTCAGATATATATAAACTTCAAAAAGTAATTGGTTTTATATTTAGGTTTTTTAACAATTGTTCTATAAATAAAAATAACAAATCAAAAGAAAACTATTTAAATCCATATGAATTGCGTAATTCTATGTTAATAATAGTACGATATACTCAAAGAGAACATTTTTTGAAGGAAATAGAACAGCTGTCTATTGGTAAAAATATTAAGACAGGAATAGGTAATCTTAATCCCTTCATTGATCAAAAAGGCATCCTTAGAGTTGGTGGTAGGTTAGATAATGCTGAGAACATCGCTTACGATAAAAAACATCCAGCTATTCTACCTAAAAATTCTAGTATCACTTACCTTATAATAAAGCAGGAACATTTGAGACTTTTGCATGCGGGACCTAGATTGGTTTTGAGTTCACTCTCACAAAAATATTCCATTGTAAATGGTATTCGAGAGGTCAAGAAAGTGGTGCATAAATGTATCAAATGTATACGTTTAAAAGCTGAAGCTGCTAACCAGCTAATGGGATCTCTCCCACGCGAAAGAATCATTGCGTCAAGGCCATTTCAGCACGTCGGCATCGATTTTTGTGGACCTTTTAACATGAAGGTTGGTCGTATTAGGAAGCCCGTTGTGACAAAAGCATATATAGCTTTATTTGTGTGCTTTTGTACAAAAGCTATTCACGTGGAGCTCGTTTCAGACCTCACTACTGAGGCCTTTTTGAGCTGTTTTAAACGTTTCCTTTCTCGAAGGGGGATGCCCACGAAAATATTTTGCGATAATGCAAAAACATTTAAGGGCGCTTCAAATACTTTGAAGCAATTGTATGACCTACAATCCTCCAAAGATCATAGAGATGCTGTAAATAATTTTTGTGCTAAAAATTACATAAAATTTGCTTTCATACCAAGTTACTCTCCAGAATTTGGAGGATTGTGGGAGGCTGGTGTTAAAAGTGTGAAACACCATTTCAAAAGGGTAGTAGGGCAATTATGTTTAACTTATGAGCAGCTTAATACTGTAATTGTAGAAATAGAAGCTATCTTAAATTCTAGGCCATTACTTTCTGTAAATTCTCATGACTGTCAATATTTAACGCCTGGTCACTTTCTAGTTGGAACGGCTCTCACATCTTATCCCGACATTGATCTCTCCAATGTTTCAGTAAATCGTTTAAAATTTTGGAGTGTTTGCACTAAATTAAAGCAAGACTTTTGGAAATCATGGAGCAATGACTACTTAACACAGTTACAAAGCCGACCCAAATGGAAATTCCAGCAATCAAATTTGAAGGAAGGTGATCTAGTTATTGTTAAAACTTTAAACACTTCTCCTTTAAACTGGCCAATGGCTCGTGTTGTCAAAGTATTTCAAGGTAGTGATGGTGGAGTAAGAGTGGCCGATGTAAAAATGAATAACAAAATTTATCGTAGAGCTATAACTAAATTGTGTCCGTTACCTGTTACATGAATGAATATATTTTAAATTTGTATCTACCTGCCCGGCCCCAATTATGTTCAGTACAACCTGACCATATAAATTGGTTCTGTTTGCTACTACTCAATTTTACTGGCAACATTGAAATGTAGATTTTATTTTTATCTACTCTGGCAATTTTTTTTTTTTTTTTTTTTTCTTATCTGCAAGTGCTCCTATGAGACACTATATATTGTAATAAAAGGTTAACATCAATAAATGTTATAAAGCGAAACGCATTTAATTTTAAACAGAGGTTGTTCGCAATGTATAGGTATATTTTACATTGACTTTTATGGACAATTCAAGGGGATTATGAAGAGTTTGTTAAATTGAGGAAGTCGTTATATTGAGGTACGTTATATTAAGGTTGCACTGTATTATTAACTATTAATGATATGTATCTATAGTATGTAGTATGGTACGTACTATCTACTTAATTCGAAAATGTATTATTATAGATAGGTACTTTTATACCTCGAATTAGTTTCTAACATAACGTACCTACCCATAGTATTGCAAAAGAAAAAAGAAGTTATTATTTAGATGTTTAAGCATTAAGTTTCCTAAGTTCACTACTTATTATTTTAATTTTCCCACCTATTGTAAAGAATATTTATCCGTCATTTTACACAAAGTTAATTGCCCATACCTAGTACGTTTCACAACGATGTAAGCCTGTAGTGACTCCATTATCCATTTAAATTGCACACACTAATTAAAGGAGTGATTCTCATGCAAGTATGCTATTGTTTGTTGTTAGTCACTCAGCAATTCAGAATTGATATCATTTGTACCTACTACACTGTTACGAAATAAAAAATGAAGGTCAATTTAAAATTAAAAGTTTAAAAACCCCCGAGTGCCCTACCTAAAAATAAAATGAGGACGTACCCTTAAAAAGCGATAAATAATTATAGTTCTCACTATTAGTTGGCCTCTGGAAGACTCCTATTGTAACAGCTAAGGTAGGAAATTAAACAATTCGTCGGGGATCCCTAACATTTCCATCATTCCATTATTGTTAAGAGCTTGAGTAATAAGATGCCGGTTAAGGGTGCAAAAAGTTTATTGTCCTTCGTACGAACAGATGTTAAGAACACGCGAACTTTATTAAGGCGGTTCCTAGTCTTCATAGTCGGCCCTCGAAGTAGGTACCAGCGTAGTAGCACAGTATAAACATAACAGTAGGCTGTCTTCATAGTAAATTACCGTACGCGGTTTGTATGTGTGGGCGCTAATACGCACGCGCCGTGGCATGCACACAACGGCAATATTCTGGGTATGAATGAATATAAATAATTGTTGCAAGGTCGCACGCGACGCGAACATACACACGAACATGCAACAACTTTCATTTTTCTTTAATTCGTTCTTCACATCGTTGCAAATACGAAAATGTCTAAATCACATAAACGAACGTATTATAATGTCCTTAGATGCCTAAATAATTGTTTTAATTCGAATCCAGACTTATCATTCTTCAACATAACTATAAGAAATGAAATTTAACAAACATAACGAACTTTTCCCTGTGTATTGTTTTTTTTTTATTATTATCTTAGATAAAACAAATACATAAATAGACACTCCCATACAAAACCAGTGAAGACACAAATCCGTAAGGGGTTACAATTAAAATGAAATATTTTGCACAAT
The DNA here is from genome assembly GCA_907165235.1 of Zeuzera pyrina. Lineage (NCBI taxonomy): Eukaryota > Metazoa > Arthropoda > Insecta > Lepidoptera > Cossidae > Zeuzera > Zeuzera pyrina. The sequence continues at coordinate 14,930,421 of OU015625.1, read as the reverse complement.
GAGCTCATTTCACCTAGTAACACATTATGTTCTAACACAATTTAATTACAAAAAAATTGGGAAATATGTATTTAGCTGAAGGTAACCTTTACAAACATTTAAGAAAAGCTTAATAATATTTCACGCAATCATATTAAAATCTCAAATTGTGTGCAAGACGACTGATATTCCTAAAATCAAATAAATCAATAAAATTGGTATTGCAATACTCCCAGTATTGCAATATCAATTCGTTTACTCGAAATGAGGGGTAACTTGACAAGATGTTTTGTTATTAAATATTTGTTTTAAATTAGGGATTTAGAGTTATATTTACCGTTTACGGTTGTGTGCTTACTGTTTATATACAATATTTTACCTTATTCTTAGACTATTACTAACAAATATGTTTTAGGTTGTCATACCAAATATCTGTGTATAAATAGGTAAAGACGAAACAGTTCAGTCATAGGCGTATGGACAGATGGAGATCTGTACCACCTATTAAGACAATAAATGACTTGAACTACTAGTGAACTGTCCTCCATGTCAGTGCAACAGTCGTCAATGTCTGTTTCTGGTATTTTCCACCTCATGTTGAGGACCAGATCTTAATAACATTTTTGTGATATTAGCATACCCATACATAACTTAAAAATTCGAATCTTATGCATCAGTCCACATAGGGGTGAAAACAAGTGATTCGGATGACCGTGAGTTTTATTCCTTTGACGTGTCAGGTGGCCAGCCTATCACCGACGATATACAGGTCATGATTTGGAAAAATCTGTCTTTCTAATATAGACAGATTTTTATCGAACTTAATTAGATTTTAATGTAAGTATGGTAATTACTTTCACGGCACCATTAGTTTCGTCATGGCTGTCTGTCTGTCCGCTGTCTATCTGTCTCTGTCCGTATGTCACAGTCGATTTATTCAGTCAAAGACGTAAATTGGTAATTTTAAAACCAGAAACAGTATATACCTACAAGGATGTAGAGTTAGCTCCAATCTCAAAGTTTCTGTTGCGCGTCAAACGCACGCGCACAGCACGCCATTGCGAGGGTTCCGGAGTACCCGAGTACTTCTACCTCTAGTAGAGGGTGTTTTTAAGAATGTTGTATTTGTAAATAATTTGCTTTTAAATTTATAAAAAGAATGTTATTTTGTTAAATATCTGTCTTATAATTATACCAGCCATTTGATACATGATCTATTTTATTGCATCAAAGAAATCTCAAATAGGGGAAGGTGGGGTAATTGGGTACACCTAACTGACATCGCTATAAAATAATAAAAGAAAGTTACAAGTACAATCAACTTTTATTGTAACTGTAACATTGATAATTTACCTACATTTTAACGGTAATGGAATTCTTCTAAAGAACAATATAAACAAAATAAATAAGATATTAAAAAACACTGCCATTCCTATTTACCCGATATCATATAGGGTAATTGAGATCAGTCTGCGGGGGAAACAGGAACGACGTAATTAAATCTTCATATTATGATAATCATTTTCTTTGGCATAGATCACACACGTAACCCTTACTAGTCTGGCCGGTGGTACAATTTTCATGTGCCCAATTGTCACAAATAACGCACATGATCCAGTCTTCTCTTGGTGGGGATTCTTATTTTTCGCTGCAGATTATACAGTAATACTCCTCATTTTCATTTTTTTCGAAGGCCTTCTTCAAATTCTTGACTCCTTTACCCTTAACTTTTGGCGTTCTTTTTATAATTTTAATTTTATTTTCAGATTTTTTTGTAGAGATTTTTTCTTTTTTAACTTTCTTCTCAATTTGTCTTTTCAGTTTTTCCTCTAATTGACATTTTATAGGTGTACTCGATAAAATCTGCGAATGTTTCTTATTATGTCGCTTGGAAGTCGTTGTTTTTCTAGGTATGACAGGTACATTCATAATTTCGGTAAGAGGTACGGGAGTGGATGGAGGAGCAGTGTTAATAGTTATGTCAAAATCAATGTTAGTTTCATGACCAGAACTAGAACCTCGAGTTGATTGTTGACTCTGACTGATAATGTCATCTGCAGTTTCAAGTTCATCAGTCAGATTGACATGGGATTCATCCAATGACATGCTTTCGAAGCAATCTTTAAATTTGTCTGAATCAATGGGATGAATTCCAGCCGCTTTAAATCCACTGATAGCCTTGCTTATATTAGCTGTTTTGGTGTACGCTTTTGTAAAAAGTTCTCCAACTTCGTATTGAGTTATTCGTTTGCCGGGATTGTTAACCATGTAGAGCTCACATTCACGATTGTATGCCATCTTTAGTGAACTGAATATAGTAAGGTCCAGTGGCTGCATTTTATGAGATACATGAGGTGGTAAGGAAAGAACATGTAGGCTGTGTTTTCGGTAAAGCTCGTATGCTCCCAGACTAATATGGCTTTCGTGATTATCTAATAATATTAAGACTGGTTCTTCTTTGGTAGGTTTCACAAAAGAAATGAAGTGTTGCAGATAGTCAACGAATATGGACTCATTGATCCAACCGGAATCAGAAACCATGGCAATCATATCGCTATTACAGCCTTTAAGTAACAGTTCATTCATTCTCTTTCTTTTAAAGATAAACATGGGGGGTACATATGTACCATTAGCGCTGACAGCACAAACGACAGTTGTAGTGACACCACGTTCACCACTCGTCGCTTTTGCTACCTGTTTTAAGCCTTTTGGGGCTAAAATCTTGGAATTTTTTTGAACAGTGCTAATGCCTGTTTCATCGATATTGAAAATACGATGAGCAGGAAAATAATATTTTGTATGGAGAGCTTCTAGTTGGTCGAAAAACAGTTTAACTTCGGTAGCATTAAAAGCTGTAATTCTGTTAAGTGATGTAGCCTCTGGAGTCCGTAAGCTGATAGAAGTATGTCTAGACATGAAAGAATAGTACCAGTCTTTGCCTGCTAACTGTGATTCTTTGTTAAATTTGTGATTTAAATTATTAGCTTCAGCAAATCTAAAAGCAATTCTTCTTAGTGATTTTGGTGTTATGCCATAAAAAGATTTGCAACAATTGAGTATGTATCTTTCTAACTGAACTTCTTGGTGTTTATTAAATACGGAGTACCGACCTCTTTTTGGTTCCTTAAATACTTCTTGCTTCACTTGTTTAAATAGTGTTGTTTTTGGCACTGAATATTTGGTGGAAGCTTTGCCCAAAGTGAGCTTCTTGCTCCTGACATCTTCTATAGCACGGCGAAGATCTTCGATTTTGTATCCCGGTGTGGTTTTCCTTTTGTAATTTCGAGGCATCTGAAATAACATTTTTACAGGATCAACCATCTAGTAGAGGTAATTAGGAACGTTCCCATTTACCCTCTTGAGACCGTTCCCAATTACCCCAAAAGTAGGCTATTGAAATCGAAATGGCCGTTACTCGCAATAGTATCTTTGGTGAACTTGAAACTACGTGGATTCTATAAGCAGATAGACATATAAGATGGTAACGAAATATGACGCCTTTCAACTCAAAGTGATAATATTTACATCGATTACTACACGCGACAAAAATTTTAACAAAAGCACAAAATATATTGTGTGACTCACCGTGATAGAACGCGCGGGGCCTTTCACTCTCACTTTTGCGGACGGACTGAGTGGCGTTTAGCGCATCTGTTAAACATACGCGAGACAGTGTAGTGCGGGGGGAAGTGTTTAATATCTAACTGTTCCCAATTACCTGCTGTTCTCAATTACCCTACTTTCCCCTACTTAGTCGTCTAATTGTTAAACTAAATATCAAACCATTTGAGTAAGTATAGTTGTTTGTGGGTATAAAAAAATATACTTAAATAATTGTCACTGAATGGGTTAAACATTTCGGAAGCGATCACTTTTTTTATTCAAAATGTAGATATTTCTTCAATTCTACAATCGACGCTCATGGATCCTGCGCGACGTTTTTCAAACGTACAATAAAGTTGGCACCAACACCGTATTGTGGATGGCCATTTTGGCTATGTTAGATATATTCACACTGCCTACTAATCACAGAATACTAATACAGGCAGTAGTTTTGGGAATCAAGTCAGTGTTTATATAGGTATACAGAAGTCAATACTATTGAAGTCAATATTTTGACACTATTCCTCGTTTTAACGTCTCTATGATTCGCTTTACGTCACAAATAGTCACAATTGGCGGTTGTCTAGCATCAAAATTAAACAATTAACTTTAAAAAAATTAATCGAAGCTTTCAATTTCATCCTGCAACGCAAATATTTGAAGCAAATGATGCCAACTTTGTAAGAAGCTTTGAAGTTAATAATAACATTTCTATCGCCTATAAATGTTACAGAGAAATTTACGAAAATAGAAAGAAAGACGCAAAACAAATGCGTTTAGAAAACTTTTTTGTAAAAAAAAAACATAATTTTCATATTATGATCACTTGTTTTATTTTTACTTCGAATATTCTTTTCAATACTCTCTAAAACGAATTAATCGAATTCACTTCTGAATACGCGGTGAGATTGTCAAATGTGGACTGGTATTCTGTAATGTCGACAGAGACACTAGCGCCGCCTCGATGTGTGCGGCAGCGAGTCATACTATCGTTAATGAATTTTTTGACATTTCGCTAAATACAATCAAATCTAAAAAAAAACAAGTTTTATTCAACGTAATTATCTCGAGAAGTTAAAATACGCTACAACGAAATATCGACTGAGATGTTTACTTTTAAAGCAATCCCCGACAATCTCGCATCTAAGATCACTTCACTTCGCTCCTAGAATGTTTGGTTTAGAGAATACCATTTGAAGGTCAAGTGAGTTCGAATGCGAAGTGGGGTGAATTGTCGAGCGAGTCTCGCTTGAGTGATTCGAGTTTTTACAGAATTGCATGGCTGGTCATACAAGTGATGGCGGCAAGCAATAATAATCATTTCTCTATAAAGCTTTTGTTCAAGGAGCACACAAGCTCTGTGCCTGCCCGTGCCTGTTATTTGCCTGTAGATGTTCGTGACCGTGAGCTGTCTACATATACATAAGAGTTTGGCACTTTTGTTCACAGTTGAATTCACGATTCACGATTGTTATAAAACAATACTGCGAGACCTTGTCTATTTCTAGAAAGTTTCGAACCCGTTGCTTGATGTTTACCTATTAAGTATAATATATCTTACCTACTGCAGGTGACCGCGAAAGTTTTCCTCGAATTCATTTTACACCTTTTGTTTTTTTTATTCTCCTGAGCAGACTAACTAGACTAACTAGAAACTACAAAACGATTTTCAATTGCAATTTCAATACAAACGCTGTACTACGTACGCTGTAATATTCATAAGTAGATAGATAACAAAAATATAAATTCAAAGACTGAGTAGGTACCACAATTTATTAACATTACATTCAAAAATAATTTAAGACTATACACCCTATTTTTATGAAACCAATATAATATTTCGTCTTTCACATCACTTCTTTTTCTTCCTGTCAGCACGACTGCCGCCCATATCCTCTAGTTGTTGTTTCAGCTCCAACAGCTGGTTGTCCGGCACATACCGAATCTCTTCGTGCTCCACCGTGTGCTCGTGCACATTCAAAGTGCAACCTTCAGGTAGCACAGCACGTGCTATTCGCAATAGGGTGCCAAGAGTCCATGCCGGCACATCAACAACCTATTAGATAGATTCATAATTAATTATCCTATATCTATACTGATATTATAAATGCAAAAATCTGTCTGTTACGTTTTTAAAGCAAAACCGCCAGACCGATTTTGATGATGGCATGGAGATAGTTTGACGGGGACCAGGGGATGGATATAGGCAACTTTTTTTTACTGTTGGTACAGTGGTAGGGCATCTGTCTTCCAAGCTGAGGTCCCGGATTCGATTCTGGGTCAGGTCAATCTAGGAAATTTCTAAATTAGCTCGGAAACTTCGTGTTACTGAGAACTACCCCAGCTTGTGTGGTACCCATAGTAAAAGCCTAATGCTTAGTTTGGGATCTCACAATTGGTACAGTATAAAAAACCGAATGGGTAACATTTACTATAAGGTTGCATATTTCCTTATTACCCTTACATAACACTAGTCGTTTCCCACCACTTCGCTGAGGGTAAATGAAAATTTTGCACCTGCTAGTAGATTTTTGTTTGAAAAATGCTTGTAAAATGGTGAAGGGACGATGGAATTCAAAAAGTAAATAACCTAAAACCATTTACAAACGATTCCCCATCGAATGGTCATAGTCCTATACCGATACGTTCAGTGATTGTTATGTGATTGAAGGACAAAGAAAAAGTTATTTTTCATTATATTGTATGAAATATACCAGCTGTACCCGCGACTTCTGCGCGGAAAATTTTTTCGTGGCTTTCCCGGATTAGGTTAAATTATATGTACATGTACAATTGTACATAGTATGTTTAAAGATTGTTTTTGAAAAAAGTCTTATGTCTAGCTTACGTCTGTCTCCGGGCACATACTAACTCTGTACCAAATATCCTAATTGGTTCAGCGGTTCGGTATTTTCCATTCAAAGTTTCATCGCCTTTTTCACCCCTTAGAGGTAGTTTTTTTGATAAAAAAGTAGCCTATGTCCGTTCCCAGGTGTCAAACTATATCCATGCTACATCATAATTAGTTCAGCGCTTTAGCATTTTCCGTACAAAGTTTCGTCTCCCTCCCGTCCCCCTTTTCACAGATTTTTGATAAATAAAGTAGCCTGTGAATTCTTGATAAAAAAAAGTTTTATCACTGCACCAAATTTTATCATTACCAAGATTTAGCGTTTCCCATACAAAGTGTCATCCTCCTCTTCACCCTCTTAGGGGTACATTTTAGATAAAAAAAGTAGCCCATGTCCGATCTCTGATGTCAAACTATCTCCCTGCCAAATTTCATCATAATCGGTTCAGCGGTTTACCATTTCCCATACAAAGTATCATCCCCGTTTAGTGAAAAGGGGGATGAAACTTTATTTTTTAGAAAATCTACCCCTAAAGCCTTAGGCCTAGATTGCCTTTAGGGATAGATTTTCCAAAAAATAAGTAGCCTATCATGAGCGCAATCACATGTTCTTACTACTTACCGATTTTCATCAAGATCGGTCAAGCCGTTTTTCAATTATAAAAGGACAGAAGACAAAAATTTTAAAAATGGTAGAATCGAAATCAGTGTTTCATAAAATGACTATCTATCAAAAAATTTGACAGTACAATTGTAATTACAGACAGACGATAGAGATTTATACTAGCTAGTAAAGAAGATAGATAGATAAGGGTATTATCGATTGTAAAGTCGCTTTTAATTTCATATCTTTTCCAATAAATAATTAACATCAAAGTTAGGTTTTTAATTTCGTACCTGAACATTTCTTTCATAGACATTAAGACTGTATTCAGCATCAAGAACTGTGCCTCCTTTAAATCGCTGCACTTTTAGATTTTGTGCTGGTGTTGCCCAACTGCAAATGAAATAGACAATTGAATTGTCTAATAAAAAATCACAATTGCAATTTAAAAAAATTAACCTTAGAATCTTTGTATACGCCGATATTTTTTTTATAATTATTTCATTTGATTTATAATGATAAAAAAAAATTATTTTGAGCAAATAAAAACCACACATTCTTAAAAAAAGTGTATTTTATTTTCAAATGTTATAGAGCAAATTGTTTTCAAAAAAGTTGAGTACATTTTGTAGAGAACGTTTACTGGCTATTGCCCGCGACTTCGTTGGCATAGTCTTTTATTTGCTAAATTAAATAATTCGGAAACCTTCGCGGGCGTACCCAGAACAACTCACCATTTGTTCATCGCATTTGGATGAATGGTTTAGGAACGCATACAGACGAACATACAAAAAAACATTCATTTTTATTTATATATTATAGATAGATTGCCCCCAAATGACCTCTAACCCAAACCAAAAAGCCACCTTTTCAAATTCTACACGTCTAAAAGGAGAATATACCCTCAAGTTGACTACATCTGCGCTTACGCTTCCAGGGGCTGCCCCTGCAGTCTCGACATAGATAGCGATCGCTTTACAACCGATTTCGGTTGATAAGTCATAACGATTAATTTTTAACGATTTTTGAAAGTCTCTACATTAAAACTATCGATTGTGATTGGAATCATATCGAATCTAACTGTCAACTTTACGATTGCTGATAATTTTTTTACGATCAAATTTGACAGCTCGCAAAGTGTTCGTGCTTATCGTTACGGCAAGCGATTTTTTTCGTTATTTTTATCTAAAATCTTTTATCACCCCTGCAGTCCCGACATAGCGATTATTTTCGATCGATAAAAATAACGAAAAAAATCGCTTGCCATAACGATAAGCACGAACACTTTGCGAGCTGTCAAATTTGATCGTAAAAACATTACAGCAATCGTAAAGTTGACAGTTAGATTCGATATGATTCCAATCACAATCGATAGTTTTAATGTTCAAAAATCGTTAAAAATTAATCGTTATGACTTATTAACCGAAATCGGTCGTAAAGCGATCGCTATCTATGTCGAGACTGCAGGGGCAGGCTTGGGGCGTAACTATCGTATAAGTAAATTCGTGGTTTCGTTCGTGTTTTCGTGGTTCGTGGTTTTCGGAATTCGTGATTAGACACATATTCGCTAAATCAATAATAATAATAATGCGCCAGACGATACACACCAATCATCTGATCTCAAACTAGGGTATTCCCTGTGCTATGAGAACCAGACGACGACTACTGGGGGCGTCTCCCAGTACACCCAGACCCGAGACAATCTAGAAAACTTCATTTTCTAATTTGACCCGACTGGTAATCGAACCCGGAACCTTCCGCGCTTGGGTTAACGTCTAAACCACTGCGCCATCTAGGTCGTCTCAATATCTATTACATTTCTATTTCGATAAATTTTTCATTGTATTTCTCCTCCAGTCAATTGTTTACATGCTCATCATAATTGTTGCAATGCATGCAAATGTATCTAATTTGTTCATGGTTATGAGGCTGAAGCAATAACAAATGTGTTAGTTATTGAATTTATGTATGTATGACAAATGTGTCATAACATAACATAACATAACTTCACGCTGTATCCCCAACGGGGTAGTCAGAGAGGACGGAGCGCCAGGAGTCGCGGTCCTTACACACCTTTTTCGCTTCCTCAAATCTCATCATTCTCCTCACACATTTTCGCCTAGGTATGCGAGTGCTTTTGACATTTCCGTCTGCTAACACTCTGGCTATTTGATCTTCATAAGTCAGCCTTGGTCTTCCTTGGCTTCTTTTACCACTCACTTTCGCTCTGTATATTTTCTTCGTCAGTCTTTCATCACTCATTCTTTCCATGTGCCCGAACCATCTAAGCATTCCTTTCTTCATTTTTACAATAACACTGTTGTGCAATCCTGTCATACTGCGTATCTCATCATTGCTTATCCTGTCCGCAAGCGTGACACCGCACATATTTCTGAGAGACCGCATCTCCACAGCATTTATCATACTTTCACTCGATTTCGGGCATATCCATGCCTCGCTGCCGTACAACAAAGTCGGCACCAACACCGCATTGTGGATGGCCATTTTAGCAGTGTTAGATATATTCACACTACCCACTAATGCGGACAGAGCACCGTTCACTTTATTGCCAGCTGCTACCCGTCTCTCCACATCCAACTCACATCTTCCATCCCTCGAAAACGCACTCCCCAGGTACACAATTTCATTCACCTGTTCTAGACATTTTCCATTTACACAAATCACACATTTCGTTTGTACCGCTTCTCTTTCAAACACCAGAACCTTAGTTTTGTTCACATTCATTTTCAATCCTTTTACTTCACAATCTTCTTTCATGCACGTGACTAGTGTCTGCAACTCTGCTTCTGATGGTGCTATTAGCACAGCATCGTCAGCGTACAATAGGCAGTTTACCACTGTGTCACCACATCCCATACCACTCATATTACCTTTCAATCTCTGGAGGCAACTGTCCAAATACAGCACGAATAGCCAGGCAGACATCACGCAGCCCTGTCTGACACCAGAACAGACTTCAAACCAGGGCGACATGTCACCGTCTATCCTTACACAGGCTCTGTGGTCTCGATATAATGACCTCACAGCCTGCAGTAAGGAGCCCTCCACGCCATATTCAGGCAGAAGACTCCACAATTTCTTCCGCACTACTCTATCGAATGCTTTCTCTAGATCCACGAAAGCGCAGAAAACTTTCTGACCTAAAGCCAGAAACCTTCCCACGATAACGCGAAGCGAGAAAATCTGATCCATACAACCCCTACCGTTCCTGAATCCACCTTGCGCCTCCCACAAATATCTTTCTGAAACACCTTTCATACGTTCAGTCAATACTTTAGTATAGACTTTACTCGCTAAGCTGACCAAGCTGATGGCCCTATAGCACGCACAGTCTAGGTAGGAACCTTTCCCTTTATATAGAGGTACTATGACTGCCGTGCGCCAGTCCTCTGGAACCTCCCCCTTCTGCCAACAAAGGTTGCAGAGTGCACAGAAGGCATCCCAGACCCTAGGACCACCATACTTGATCATCTCAGCAGTCACCTCATCAATTCCCGCAGCCTTTCCACATTTCAAACTTCTTATCACTTTCTCAATCTCTTTCATACTAATGGCATCCTCCAGTCCCTGGCCCGAGTGTGGCAATTCATTAGAATCGCTCTCAGTATCAGAGACGGAGTCGCCACTCTCATACAGTTCTCCATAGTATTCACTCCATCGCTGCAGAACATCTTTTTTATTTGTAAGCAGGTTGTTTTCTTTCGAACGCACTTTATTCATTCTGCAAGGTGCCGGACCACTTCGGATCTTACGTACTTCTTTCCAAAATAATTTGGAATTTTCCTCGAAGTTGTCCGACATCTTGTTTTCATCTAACACCCTACACCTTTCACGCTTCTCTTTCACTAGTGCCTTCGTTTCTGCTTTCTGCAGCTTATACCTGTCTTTCATCAAATTTTTCATACCACAGTCATTAGTAGCAAGGTAGTCTCGCCATGCTTTCTTTTTCTTATACACAGCCACTTTCACCTCATCATCCCACCACACATCACGCTTTTTGCCGTTCCCAATCTTATTCATTCCACACACTTCTTTCGCAGCCTCAACCATACTATCCCTAAGGTTCTGCCAGCATTCTTCAACATCCTCGCTCAACACTTTCAATCTATCATCAAGCTTACTGGATAATACCCTTTCATATTCATTCCTGGTGGTCGCATCCTGCAGTTTCCAGCTTTTAATGCGGCTAACCGCTGCAGGTTTGGACACTACGCGATGTCGCCATGCTGCGAACAGACCCCTTATTCTGGTTATCACCAGAAAGTGGTCCGTCCCGAGATCGGCTCCTCTATACGCTCTTGTGTCCATTACCTGCTTCTTAAGTCTGCTATCCACCAGGAATAAATCAATCATACTCCCCTTTCTTTCCCACGTGTACTGATGGATCCCTTTGTGCCCAAACATGGTATTAGCCACAAAAAGATCCTTTTCCATACACAGTCCTAGCACAATCTTACCAGCATCATTTACTCTCTTATCTCCATATTTGCCTAGGACAGACTCAAATCCTGTTCGAGCTGTCCCGACCCATCCATTCATGTCTCCACACACAACAATTCTTTCGTTCTCTTCAACCGTCGCTAGAACTTCTCTAACATTTTCCCAGAACTGCTCTAGTTCAGCCAAACCGACAGAGGACACTGGGGCATATACTGCCAAAACAAAAATTCTTGTCAACCCCATCTTGAGGCGTACCCAAAGCAGTCTGGGATTTATACATTCATACTCAGTCATACAATTAACCATACGAGAGGACAGTAAAACGCCTACTCCTTGGCATCCCCTATCTCCTTGTGGTACCCCTGACCACAAAGCGATGCCTCCTCCGGGCAAGTCGGCAAGTTCACTGCCTCCTCGCTTGGTTTCACTCAAACATAGCACATCCAATCTTTTCTCTTCCATAATATCAATCACTTCATTCATCTTCTCCTCAATCCCACCTCTCACATTCCACGCAGCTACTCTGCACTCCTCCCTCCACTTCCCGCCGCTAGGTGCACAGCGTGTTGGGTGGCGGTCCCCAACGCCGAACTGCACTCTGCACACACCAGCGGGGACAGACCGGTGTACGTCGCTTCCGGGGGACGCCCTAACATTATAATAGCCGTTGTCCCGCATGGTATGCACAGAAGAGGAATTGCAGCCCTGAAAAGGGCTGGCAGGGGTCGCGACGAGCACGCTTCCTCAGTTGACCCCCCTATAGTGAATTTATGTATGTATGACACAAATGTGTCATACATACATAAATTCACTATATTTCCCATTAAAGGTGGACAGAGCATCAAAAATGCGACAAAAACATAAGGTACATCAATGACATATTGGGCTTAGCAGATGGCCAAGTGGAAGTGGAAGTGGAACCAGATAATGACAGTTCTTTATAATAAACTTTATTCCTTGACTGACTTTTACTGTGTATAATAAAAGATAAGCAGCTCCATGGCATGTTCCATATTTTCCTTTCTTAAACAGAATTTTATAATCTTTGGAGTGATTTAATAATGAAGTAAATACTTTTAAACATTAGATCAAATCCATGTTTGTACATATGTAATATTATTCGTGTGGATATTGTATTATTAGATTATTTACTCAGTGAAAACCTTTTCACTAAGTGACAAAACTGAAATAGTAAAAATATATCAATTCCCTGTGGTATGCATTGAACAAACGAAATTTTTAATATAAAAACATGTAAGTATTCGAATGCAACATTGTGTCAAAATATCAGGTCAATTGGCTGACTATGTTTTGAGTTTTGCAATAACAAACAATACAGAAGTTGAATTTTTATATATATAAAACAAGGTCACTAATATTTTTAATTTTTAGTACAAACTAAAACTAATTTAATGCAAAATTAGTTTCTACTTTTAGAGTGGCTTGAAACGACTATTCAAACTCGATTTAAGGAACTGACACCTAAGTTGTTTAGTGTGCCACCGCACCGCTCACCCCTCGCCGCTGCGACACATGGCACGCTCTAAACAACTTACAATTATTCTCTTCGCGGTAGCAGACGTAAAACGCAACACGCGCGAGCGGTGAGGTCGTGACCCTCGTATTACTATAAACTTTTAAACTTTCGCGCTGCATTATAAAATATCTAAAAACACGGGAAATTAACGCGATTATCTTTTATTTTCTCTTGACGTTTAACTCAAGTAACTCAGTTTACTTGAGACCACGGCCGATGAAACTCGGTCGAAACGTCAAGAGAAAATAAAAGGTAATCGCGTTAATTTCCCGTGTTTTTAGATACCTCCTATTACTGTTTCTGATTTAAATCATAATAGACAATTTAAAATTAATAGTTAACAGAACCAATTCTTGTAAACTTTAAAACCTGCAAAAACCATAGACAGATCAAGATGTCAGTCAAAATTAAAGCAGAATTATATTGGAGAATATCATATGCGACTGCAGATCTGTATTTTATTATGAATATATGTATACCTAGTCTTGCCATAAATATTGTTACAAGGGAAATATCGTTATGAACCATGGTGTTGTTAAGAAGCTTAACTATCTTCTCAAGAATCGTATCTTGATACACCTGGGTTGGGTGGATATTTTGATACCTTTTTCACAAAAATATGACAGTCACTTCTTGGTAGCTAACACAACACCACACCATGACTGAAGCCGAATAATGCTCACATTATATCCAACTGATTAATTGAGAAGCTTCTCTAGAGCTTTATTTATTTATTTTATCTACTTAGAGCATAAACTTCGGCCATTCGGCTTATTAAAATGTTGCTCGATAGTAAAAATGTCTCGTCAGTAATTAAAATTATTCTGTGACTTCCCTTTGTGTACCGCCTAAGAATTTGTTCTGATTTTATCACCCCATTTCATTTTTAAACTATCAGTTAAACTGTTAAATAATGACCAGTGCGTCTCTTATAAGCTGCTAGTCCTAAGTCATCTATTAAAATACGCGACATGGTTCTGGGTGCTATATTAATTTCTCAAGATAAAATCTTTTACTTTCAGACAGGATTTCTTCGGATTCTTTCCATCACTGCTTTGATCGCCTTTTTAGTATGAGTACTATGTGAACAGTAGTTCTTCTTCTTTCACAAAGAGAGGACATTTCATTATATCTATCAATATGCCGGTACACAAACATTTGACTAATTGCATTTGGCTCCATACCTACTTTGTGTAATACCAGTATTACTATCACAACAATTCAGTTCTCTTTATCACCCCATTCTATTTTAAAAATATCACAAGAATATGTAACAAAGATTGGCGCAAAAATGAGAAAAGACTATGAATAATAATATTATGAGAATGACAGATTCCAAATTCAAATGTAATATTATTGTTTTTTTTTTATGGTAACAGTGTTTATGGTCAGACTAGGTATGTATGTAATACTCGCAAACTATTATTTTGTAGCTCTAATCTTTCAAGTTTCTAAGTTTCTATTCTTTCAAGTCAATACCTATGTTTTTATTTTGTAATGAAATAACAATATTTATCTTATTATATTTGGTATTAGTCATTATATTTTTGTTGTCAGAGATTTAAATTGTAATTTTTACTAATCTTAAAGTGCTGCTTCGTGCATCCAAACATTTAGTCATAAAAAGCAATAAAATAGACAATAGATAAAATATGTCTGCATTAATGGAAAAAGAAATGACTAAGCGTTACATTAATTACTGCTTCCCATTTTGACACTTCTTGACATAGATTATTTTATTATTTTCTATATTGTTGTTTGTTGTTAACTAGTTCTTGGGAGTCAAAACTTTCCCTGTATAGCTAATGTTTTCAGTATTAATCAAATTAAAAATAAAGTTTCCCTTTATGAAATCTTCCTAAACAAAAACTACTGCTGGCAGTTAGGTTAGAAGTCTAAGGTGATTGTAAAGCCTAGCAGAGTGATTGTCTTAAATTTAGGCATTAAGTTTATTTTTTATAACTATTCAAGTTTTCTATCAAAAAAATTCTATCACTGACACCTCAGTAATACACCTTATTAAGTACAAAAACATGTACACATTAGTCAATCTAACATGCTTCCAAATAAATTTAAATTTGATTTTTATGAAATAATGAATATGACTACCCCGTTGGGGATACAGCGTGAAGATATGTTATGTTATGTTGTTATGAATATGAAATATGAGTTTATACCTTTCGTCAACCTGTATGCCCATAACTTCAGCATATTTGTGAATCTGGCTTTGGGCTGCTTCTAGTAATGCAAAATCGTAACTTTTCAATTGCAAATTTAAACAATCATATACAGGTTCATCAGGCTCCATGCTCTATAAAAAATAAAAAATTGAATGACATGAATATAAATTATTATATAAGAAATGATACACTGTCATAAGCGAGAGACAGGTAGTTTTAAACAGAGCCAACTCTGAACATTAAATAAAGAAATAAATAAAAAAAATATTGATTCTATACTGACAGGAATTTCTGCAGTCATTGAATGTCGGTAGGATATTGTATTACTTAAAATCTAATTAAAAGAGCAACAGATATAGGTACACAGAGTATTTTTAAATTTATTTAACAGTTACAAAATTAATTTCAATAATTTTTAAAAATAACCAATAAATGGGTTAATGTGGCCCACCTCTCCCCTTACACAATAGAGGGTCTATTGTGTAAGGGGAGGTGAAAACGCATAAATTCTAATTAATATTTTGTTGTTATAAGTACATACTTACAATGAGATAATCTGGTTCATACAGATTACTTTTTTGCCTTCTTTGGGTATTATCAGTTGGTACTACACTCAGTGTTTTATTTGTTTTTACGTGCCGATATAAACACGCCTGGAAATAATAAAACAGAAAATATATTACATGAACTAATTATAACACACTGATGAACTAATATATACAAGCAAAATTATTTGTAGCGTTGAGTGATGCGAGCTGTTTTTAAACTCATAAAACTTACTATTCTCGACAGTTTTAAAACAGACATATTATTTTTTGTTTAAAACCGTTAATCACAATAATATACAAAAAGAATGTAATATTACCAAAGAGTAAGGTAATTATTTAAACGGATTTAAATTATTGAATTTCAATTTATTATTACTACGTTAAAAATAGACAAAATATTTTCAGAATATCTTTTTTATTTTTTTTTATTTATATTTCTTAAGGCATTGGTAACAAGACCATCAGCCTATTGACGTAATTTCTGGAGAAACATTAACTGTCCCTAAAACTCCTCCAGTAAAGTGATAGTAGGCTTTACTGAAGTTATAAAGGACTTCTTGGAAGAACGTGAAAACTTCAGCTACACATGTTTATTAAAATGTCCTCCATTCTTTTCACTTACACAAAACTTTAAAACATAATATTCTATCACTGTTGTGCTTTAAAACTCCTAAAAATAAAAAAATAGAAAATCTAAATAAAATGACAACCTCACTTCTCTCGTTCCCGCCAAAAAGTGCACAAATTAGTAAATGTCTAAAGACAAAAAGTGTCAAATATAACTCGATAAGTCAAATGTAGTGATAGGGTGCTCTGTGGTAGTGCTTATATGCTCCACAGATTAAGTATTTGTAGCAAGCTAAAGACGTGACAGTCATTTAGCTGTAATTGATATGCATTTCGTTTTGGCACTACTATCGCCTACTTTTTACGCCTACCAATACTTTTTACATATCATGGTTTAGGTATATCCTAGTGATTTCGAAAAACCACCAACTCAGCGGTTTAGGGGATTATTTACATCAAATAACAGAGGAGAATAGGTATTTTAAGGTTCTCAATTCAAGCATGAAATCGAAGAAAACGCAAAGTAAACCAAAACTCTAATGGAAATAGAAAAGTAGCCAGTCTGAGTATGAATCATACTAACAGCACGCTGACAAGCAATTGAATTTTAACAATGACTAAGGAAAGTAAAGGACATAAAACAAGTACAAAATAAACATGCTGCCTAAATTTTGACTGTAGCAAGCAATGGCTGCCGATTAGTAATGTCCCAAATATCTACTATGTAGATGTCGTTATCACAGTTGTTGAAAGTAGTTTTGTTTCAGCATCAGTATTGAAAAGTGTATCGAAATAAAAATCATTTTGCATGATATCTTCAGAAATGGGGAGGGCTTTTTCGATTGTACGTCATAAGTTAATAAAAAAGTAATGAAATATTGTTCAAACTGAAAATAGCAGTCGGCGTAGTTTGATGCTGTCGGCGTGTAATTAGAATTTGCGCTTAAGGCGATTGTAAGGTGTTATTAGTAACTAAAGCAAAAGGCAACTTCAAGAATAGAAAGGAACTTCAAGAATTTTTTTGTGGTACCTTGAATGAACCCTACGTACAAACAAATTACTTAGGTACCTCTTTTTGTAGTACGTAATAGTACGTCCATGATTATTACAGAAATAAAATTGTTTTTTTAAAGAAACCTATATTTTTATGAAACGTTTTGATAAATGTTGAAGATCAATGAACGTAGGTCAAAGTAGTTGAAGAACAGCACACAGTCCCTTTAATGCTTTTCTTTTCTTTACATGCAGAACGTTACTTCTTCTAGAGGTGATGCTGGTGAAATTAAAATAAGTGCTATGAGAAACTATATACGGACCGACCAAATCTATAGCTATAGCGTACTGTAGTTATTTCTTTACATTATGAAGAAATAATTATTATTATACAGTTTATAATTTATTATCTGGCGTAGAAAGTCCACAACAGACCGACCTTTGAATAAATCTTTTAAAGGTTTAAGATAGTAAATTGCTGGGTGACAAGGGTGACCAATGTCAGACTAGTCATATCTAATGTACCTACAGTAACATATTTTTACTGGGTTTGAAAAATATAACTGTTTGTTAACATTATTGTAAAATAATATTTATATTAACTACATACAATTTTTAATAACTTATTCATAAAATAAATAAATCAGGATCCATCCTACTAGAGCAAATTAAAATGGTTATTTGTTCCATAGGAACAATCATCATCTCTTATTTCTGCTCTTAGTCTTTAAAAGGATTCTTTAAATTGTACCGCATCTAGGTTATTAATACAACCAATACAAGCTCTTTTGGTTGCAAAAATAACGGCGTGATCTTGATTCACATCATTCAGAAGCAGATATTTAGAACTATGAGCAGATTTCTCTCTCTCGGAAACATTAAATCAAAGTTCAGCCACATTCTGTAAACAATTTATATTTTCCTGTTACTTTTTCACAGTAGTGTTAGCTACACCCCGCCACTTCTTGCAGAAATGACGTCATCAAGACAACGTGTTTATAAAAGTCGCTACAAGCTGAATATCGAGGCACTTATTTATTGTTGGTTGTTGCTAAGACCATGTCTTCGATAGTAGTTATCGTGATCTGTATTGATTTGTAATGATCTTGAATTATAACTGTAACTAGTAATTTGTTATTCAGTATCTCGTATTATTTTATTTAATGAAACCTAATAGTTTCCTAACATCAGAAGTGGTAATTTTATAAATTTAGAAAAATTCTACGCGTCATGTGTCATGGCCAAGCTAAAAAATTGACATGCATAAGGTAATTGTGTGTAATTTAAGTAGCAGTTCTGGCAGAACACCGTATGTATCGGAGACAAAGGAAGGTATCGTGTAAAACCGTTACCAAGACCGTGAGTACAAGTAAAACTATTTTATCGGGAGCTAACGCCGGAGCTGTGAGTACAGACATAAGTAACGTGTGTAAATCTGTTGCAGAGATCGTTACTAGTAGTTTAATTACTATAATTTATTTGTGTTAGTTTATAATTGTCCAGAGTAGTATATCAAAAATAGTAATAGTCTGAATTGGAAAAAGATATTTAAATTGTATAAGTGTCTGGTCTTCTCAAGGACCGGAATGACAATACTAAAGCTCAAAATGTCCCTATTAATACAAAGACTACGAAACGAGAATTGACTTACGGGTGGCCTAAGCCCTAAAGGAACTCTTAATGTCAATTGCCGGGGTTTCCTAAGCCTAAAGGAAGCCTGTTCTTGGCTTTGGGTAATCTGGTGGGTAGTTCTTCACAACAATTTTAGTTGAGCCGACCATCCGATAGTCCATCCGCGATAAATTTGTAACATTTCAGTGACTTGTTTATGAGGCTATATATAGTCTATGTCTTTGTGAAGTTGATGTCGAGTTAGCAGCCAAGTGGTCGTGCAAAATTTAGGTGAATAGAGGTAGTCGGAGGTAGTTTCATAAATTCTAACCACCGCCATGCGAAAATATAAAATATAGTGTGCACTCAGAAACAATATATCTTTAACCGTAACCACAAATGATAATTGATTAAATATAGTCCAAAATTAATAAGTCAATGATAAATTTAGTGAAGGCAGTGTGTATGTCTCGAATTCTTATTAAAGCAAGATTTTAAAATATTATGATTTAATGAATCTCTGAATGTGATATTTTCATGAATTCAAAATGTGGTGCTTATGATAGTGAGCTTTTAAACGTGGTATTTTAGTAAAGTCTAAAGTAGTGTCCATAGTTATTGTAGAACATGATGTTGTAGTGAGTTTTAGTGCACGTTCAGTAAGGTTAATAGTATATTTAATATGTGCAATGTTATAGTATACGCAGTGGTACAGTATGAAGAAGTATACTATGTATGGGTAATATTATGTTTAAAGTGTGGTAATATACTGGTAAAATAAAATGAACGCTTCAAAATAATGATTTCCTAACCTGCTAGGGTATTGACTAGAGCATGCAATTATCGAAATGTTCCGATAATCGATAAAAAAAAATTATCGTTTTTTTTTCCCGATATAAACCGATAATTACCGGTTTTTATAATATTTTACAAAAAGTTGTTTTTTCACATGTAGGTTAACTATACAATTTCCTAAAATGAACCACAATATTAAAAATTAAACAATTTTTTTTGTAGGACGAGATATATTTATTTAATCAAAGTAATTACCCCTCGTTGTCTATACATTTTTGCCATCTAATCAAAAGTTCATTTAAACCTTTGTGATAGAACTCTAGGGAACTAGAATCCACAAACTGTGGTAGAGCAGTTGGTACTGCTTCCTGGGAAGAAAATATTTTCCGTACAAAATATTGTCCAATTCGCGGAAAAATGGTAGTCGGTTGGGGAGTACGGAGGATGGATGACAGATGGTTTCTAACTGCAGGTTCTGTAGTGTTAAAACTGCTTCTCGAAGAGTGTGAGGTCTTGCATTATCATGGAGCAATAATGGTGAAGATCAATTGACGAGTCGGGGCTGTTTTGCTGCGAGTATCGCCATCGTTGTTCAGAGTTCTGCACAGTAGATATTTGCTGTTATTGCTTGACCGGATCGGGAGAAGCTGTAGCGATTTACACCATGAAGTGACCACCAAACAGTTACCATCACCTTTCTATGGGTAAGCTTCGCTTTAAGGCGTTGGTGTGGCGTTTGACCCGGAGTCAGCCATTACGTTGTTTGCTCGCGATTATCGTAAAAAATCCAATTTTAGTCACACGTCGCAATTCGGTCCAAAACCCCTTCATTTCTGTACTGGCTTAAAAAGTTCAAGGCAGGCAAGCATCAACGCGCGCTGCTCACTGCAGATCAGTCAAATCATGAGGCACCCATTTTCCAAGGTTTTTTAATTTTACCGATTGGCTGCAAATGGGCCAATATTCTGAGTATGTTAACGTCAAACGATGCCGCTGATTCCTTGGTAGGTTGATACGGATCGGCTTCCACCATAACCCTTAGTTCAACGTTGTTTACCTGTGGCTGGTCTTCCTCGTGGTTCATTCTTCAAGTCGAAGTTTCCACTACTAAAGCGGTTAAACCAAAAACGCACGGTGCGTTCGTTAGCCGTACCCCATCCCAATCTCAACACAGTATTGATGTAACAAGCTAGTTTCTGCTACGTTAGTCCCACGTCGGAACTCGTATTCGAAAATTACTCTGGTTTTCGCTGTGTCCATCTTCTTAAAAGCTGAATGTAAAAACAATTGAAATTCCGAACAGTCAAATGTCATGATTTAAAAAAAATTAAAATGTTGTTTTCGTGTAAAAAAAGTTATTCTGAAAACTGACACTATGCAGGTTTAATTTTAATTCAAAGTGGAAAGTACGTTAAAACGGCAATTTCATACTTTAATCCCTATTACATACTGAAAAATAAATATATAAGCTTCTGAGGTCCGAAGTACTAATACTAGAACAAAATTACTTTGCAGTGAAAACCCAAATTTTTAATTAGCGATTTGGGGTCAAGACCGACTGTACTAATACTAGTACAAAATATTTTCTGTTATCTGCCGCGTTTGTAATACGCGCCACGCCGTGTATTCGTTGTCGTTTAGTCTGTGAATATATTTGGCATTGTGGTAGCACTGTTTTCAATGAGCGGGGAAGTTTTTTTCGGTCTTCTGTCATTAAACGTTGAGACGATGACACGTGCAACAAGAGGTTAGTTTAATTCATATAAATCTTTGAAATCTTTGTGTTATGTTTACGAGATTTTGTTTGTTTTTCGAGATAAAGGAATTAATTTTATGTAAACTATTATTTTACCGTAATTTCGTCAATATCAATATGCTTTTTTGGTGATTTTTTTTTGTACTAATACTAATACGCTAGGCATTTATATGGTTTTTTTGTGGTTTTTTTTTTGTATTAATACTAGTACGCTGGGCGTTTATACCTTTAATCAATGATGTTATATTTAAAAAAGAGGTAGATAGGTTACGTTAGTACTAATGCTTGTAAAATATTGTCCCGATTACGCACACACATAAGCCACACGCTTGATGAAGTGTAAATAAGATAGCATGACACTTACCATAAGCAAAGTGTGACAAATATACATTGCACTGCGTCACTTTACAATGTAAGACTTCAATTGCATTTCAAACTAACAAATCACACGGCTCTCTAAAACCATTGTGATTGGTCAATTTCACTTTCTTATTGCATTTTAAGCGAATCTGTGACTAATTCATAGAGTATTAGTAATTAATTCCACAGAACAAACATTGTCGAAAAATTTGATTAATGCCTAATGGTAAGACAGTAAAAAAGGATTTATGTTTGATTTTAAAATTTAATTTTTCTTGAGTCATGTACATTTGGAAACAGAATTATTTAAGTACATACATTTGTAAAACAGTTTTGTTATAAATTTGAAAATGATAAAAATAAAACCCTAATAAAACATTTTCATGTAAAATATTTTGTGGGATTACTGGGATATTAGACTCGCTGCTAAAGCTTCTGATTCGTTTTAAAAATACGTATATTATAACTAATATACCAACTAAATAAACGTAAGCCAATGTTTAATAGGCACTGCATGACATTGACGGTTCTGTAACATAACTTTTTATATGCTTTGACCAAATATAATATATTTCTCTCTGTCGCACTTGGTAACTGGGGTATTACCTATCGCATTTCATATTTTTGTGATTTAATATTTTACTGATATTTTAGATTTTGGAAAAAATGGTGCCACAAATAAATTAAATAAGTATACTTAAGCATCATAACGTGATTCGTGAACCTTTCGAAGTTTTGCTAGTATAGTTTCTGCAGTATCTAATAACACAGGACGGCATTTTAATATTAATATTAGGAACGGATATATGTGTTGACACTGTCACGTTGATACACGAATGAGCTCCATGTTGGCTAATTAGCAAAGTTTTGGGGTGCCAGTTTTCGAGCGCAATAACTCATCTACCTCTTTAAATGTAACATCATTGCCTTTAATAATTTTTCTTATTGTTTCGTCACCTGCTTGTTCTTATGAGTTACTGTGAAAGTAGGTACAGCGATAAAGAGAGAAAGAACAGAAAATATGTTTCCAGTAATAATTTTTTTTTTCTAGTTCTAGGCCGTTGGCTTGACACAGTTTCTTTATTACAGCTTTAAAAGGTAATGAGGTATTAGAAATACTTCAACAATCTGATTTCGAAGACGACGAAGAAGATCCTTTTGCAGGAGATGATGCTGGCGATGAGTACGTCCCAGATAGGGGACACAACGAAATCAGTACTAGCTCAGAATCAGAGTCTGCGATACCACCACCAATTCTGCAACGTGATAGAGGACGAGGTCAATCGCGCACACGAGCCCGTGGTCGTGCATGTTCCAGAAGAGGACGTGGGCGCACTCCGCGAATAACTAGTGCTCGCGGTAGCAGTATTTCAAGTAATCAGGCTATCCTTTCTGACGCTGCTGTACAGTCTAATCATCAATTTACATAGACTGTACAGAATTTCACGAAAAACCCTCTTATGCTTTCTGAGTCATCATACCCGATACAAGACAGGTCAAATTTTTCAAAATTAGCCTTTTTTACCCAGTAATTTGATGATGAGCTGATAGATATGATAGTAGATAAAACGAATCAAACAACCGTTAATAAAACAGGAAAGAATGCTAATAACAAATGGCGAGTTAAAAGTTCTCATAGGCTTGTACGTGATTATGGCATGTATTGGATACCCAATAATAAGGATGTATTGGGAATTGAAATGGCGTATAGCAATTGTGGCGGATAATATGTCAAGTACTAGGTTTTTGGCTACACGTAACTCTTTAAAATTTGTGTTTGATGATGACATCTCTGCAGAAGAACGAAAATTAGATAAACTGTGGAAAGTCCGTCCACTTTTGAACAAAATAACCAAGGCCTGCAACAACGAGGTCAAGAACCACACATTTCAATAGATGAAATGATGATACCATTTAGTGGCTCTTGTGGTATCAGACAGTATTGCCCTGGAAAACCAAACCCTGGCGGCCTTAAAGCATTTGTTTTAGCATATTCAGATGGCACTGTGTGTGACCTCATCGTTTACCAAGGAACTACTTATCCTGAGTACGAAAATACAAATTTTGGCCACGGAGAAAAACCTGTTTTAAAACTGACAGAGGCACTAGTTCCAGGTTATCTGGTATATTGCGACCGATATTTTACGACTGAAAAACTTGTACAAGAGTTGAAAAAAAGAGGTATAGAGTGTACAGGTACTCTAATGAAAAATCGGATTCCTGCGCCAGCACGTAGTATGATTGAAACAGACGGTAGTTTAAAAAAAAAGGATGTGGCAGTAGTCAAGTCTTAGTCAGAAATGATGACAATATGGCAATCACTTAATGGTACGACAACAAGCCTGTTTTATTTTTGTCATCACAATTTGCAAATGAAGAGCCAGATTTTTGTAGGCGATACAACAAAAAGGACAAGGAATACGTGAATGTCAATCGTCCTGAAGTCGTAAAAATGTACAATAAGTACATGGGATGGGTAGATTTAGCAGGCAGACAGCTAGCTGTATGTCCTGCGAGAGCTCGAACAAAAAATGGACTATCAGATTCTTCTCTCACATGCTAGACTTAGCTTTAAATAATTCTTGGATACAGTACAAGAAAGAACAAAAAAACAAAGGTGCCAATAAAAAAGATATACTACAGTTACGCTTTTACAAGATGGATTTAGCAGAAACTTTAATTGAACTAAATACAGCCCAAAATGTGGTAGCTCATACATTGGCCAAACGAAGCGGACTATTGCTGAAAAGATTAAGGAACACATTGCAGCTGTAAAAAACCAGCACACTACCAAATCAGCGATAGCGGAACATCTTCTCCAATCGGATACGAATCATTGGATAGAATTTTATCGCCCACAAGTCCTTTCCACCGATCGCCACTTTTATCCAAGAGTCGTGCGTGAAGCAATTGAAATCAAGAGACACAAAAATTTCAATCGGGAAAGCGGATACAGTTTATCAACAGCGTGGAATCCTGTGACAAATGACAAAACCTCGTTTTTCACATCCGGTTAAGTGTGTGGACACCGTGAGTGTTGTGTGTAGGAACCCTAATAATTATTTACAAATATCGGGGGTAGATGAAATAAAATCTGCCTCGAACACGGAGTGAAGCTTTGCTGCGACAGTTTACTTGAGACCACGGCCGATTAAACTCGGCCGAAACGTCAAGGGAAAATAAAAGGTAATCGCGTTAATTTCCCGTGTTTTTAGATATTTTAAAATACAGCCCCTTTTGAATTGTCGGATTTGGCTGAAAATGAAGAGAACAATATTCCAGAAAAAAGAAAACGAGGCCGGCCTTCTACTATACCAATACCGTCAAAAATAAGGCGAACCCAAGGATCAAGTCATTTACCAGAAGTTACTGAAAAACAAAATCGTTGTCGGTTGAGTAACTGTGACAAAAAGTCCACTGTAAAGTGTACATTCTGTGATGTTTATCTAGGTCTTACTTTTAAAAGAAATTGTTTTAAATTGTTCCACGAATGAGTACCATGCTTACTTTATTCGTATTTATAAAGGTCGGTA
Source organism: Zeuzera pyrina (assembly GCA_907165235.1). Lineage (NCBI taxonomy): Eukaryota > Metazoa > Arthropoda > Insecta > Lepidoptera > Cossidae > Zeuzera > Zeuzera pyrina. Next base: position 14,905,043 of record OU015625.1, on the reverse strand, counting down.
GTATCTAAATACAGTGATTGTAATTTTGATCTCAATACAATGTTAAATTTAATACTAAAGAGATAAATCAGGGGTATAATAACAAAGGTAACAAAGTCCATTAAACATAAATTTACAAGAACGAAAGAAAACCTGTACTGGTAAATATTACTATGTATTGAATATTAAAATTATGAAGTAACCAAGAAAATAGCAAGGTCTTAATCAGTTAGAATAAAAAAAACAACCATTTTCATTTACATATAGGTAAAAACTGACAAAAACCAACGGACATTGTCATCTTTGTTACTAATAGATGAACTTTGTTGTTTTTGATGTCCTAACTAAAGGACATTGTCAAATTTGATATTTACAGGTTTCGTTAATATGCTGTTAGGGCTGTCACAGTTTTCGTAAAAATAGTTTGTATTAAATTTTATTTATTAACTTAAAACTAAAAAATAAATTTGAACAAAGAGAAATTAGGATATTGAAAATAATATTAAGACAATTTTTTTAAATGAAATTGAACTTAAGAACATCGAGAACAGATTATTAAATTAATAACGTAAATTCTTCATTTCTTTGCTCACAATAATCGCTATCCTGTAATATGTCATCCTCATTGTCCAGTGATGGCCCATGAATAATATTTTTGTAAAACTTTAGAATATCTATGTCCATCCAGTCTTGCCCATAATGTTTTGTTAATAAATTAGACACATCTTCAATTTTCGTTTTTTTCATAACTACTCCTTTTGAGATCTCCTTTGGTATAATCATAACTACACTCTTCCCACGTCTGCAAATGTTTTTAAATTGGCCTAAATCCGATTTGTAGGTAACTTCGCCATCAACTAGAACATTTCTCGAATCAGAACCACTTTTTTTAAGAATCAGTCTTTTAACCAACATGAATTTAAAATGGAACTGTCCTGTCGATTTAAATATGTTTTCTACGGATGACCTCCAATCTAAGACCCTACAATCTTCTCCCATTTTTATGACGGACGCGTAGTTAGAAATAATATCAATATATTCTTTAGGATCTACAACGATTTCTCGTTTTTTTATTTCGGACTCGATGCGCCCAAAAACACGATCCGCCGGCAAATAGGAATGTCCAGTGACGGGGAAAATCATTTTCACCCTTTGAATATTTGGTTTATCACTTAACCATTTAGAACACATACCTAGAAGAATGCTATTTTTATTTTGGCCTCCGCAGCCATCAGCTATTAGTCGTATGGTATGTATATTCATTAAGTCAGCATTATTCAATCTGTGATAGACTGCGGAGGCAATAGCATTAGAATTATTTGTAAATTCATTTTCGGTCCAAACGTACGCAAATACATTTTCTTTTGTAAATGGATCTTTAGAGGTTCCTTGTACAATTGTGAAATTGTACAAATAAAATTGTCTGCTATAGTAACATGCCTGATCCGGTAACTTCGGTAGTGGCTGATTTTTTTGACAGTCGAATGACAGGATTAATACTCCATCTTCACTTGTCTTCAAAAAATTGTAAAAAGCTTTAGCTTTTAAAGAATGTACTCTCTTATTTATCATCAATTCATTCTTTTTCTGACTATTGGTCTCAATCTTTAACTTTTCCTGATACTGCAGACATGTAGAGCAAATATCCGTCCGAGGGGATCCAAAGCCTAAATTAAAGTCATTGTTGAATACCTTTCGAAACAAAGCAATTTTTGCAATGGACTGATTACGTGACTGCTTGTAAATCTTATATAATTTAGCGATATTCAATTCCGCTGGCAAGTATTTCCGAATGCTCACTTCGGCAATAATGAGGCTCCTGACATTTTAATGATTTAATAAAATCTATAACCCCATTTCTTTGTGCAATATATTTGTGATTTGTGATCCCCGCCTCTTCGTTCTATAGGTAACTCGCCAGTTTTAAAATGATGGCGTACAACATAAATAACTCTATGCCTTTTAATGCCCAAGTATCTTAAAAAAACATTTTGACAGACAGGAATCACTTTTCCGTTTACAGGAAAATAATATTTCGTCGTAAATTCTTTCTCTGAATATTTATTATTTCTCGATCTCATTCGTTTAATTGGAAATGACTTAGTGTATTTTAATATAAGTGCATCTTGAGCTTGGTTAGTTCGTATTTTATAAAATGCATTATGAAATTTACCAATATCTAGCATGGACAGTGTTGAGCATTTTAAGTTTGACTTTTTATGTTCACAATTAATTTTTTCCGGCATCGACTTTGGCGAGTATCTAAAGCAAAAATGTAACTACTGAAAGATTGAAATATGGTATTTTATTATTATTAACCCTTATAAATGCATTAACAACTGTTTTCAATAACTGATGATACTAAACTGGTATCGATTAATTCATAACATAACATAACTTCACGCTGTATCCCCAACGGGGTAGTCAGAGAGGACGGAGCGCCAGGAGTCGCGGTCCTTACACACCTCTTTCGCTTCCTCAAATCTCATCATTCTCTTCACACATTTTCGCCTAGGTATGCGAGTGCTTTTGACATTTCCGTCTGCTAACACTTTGGCTATTTGATCTTCATAAGTCAGCCTTGGTCTTCCTTGGCTTCTTTTACCACTCACTTTCGCTCTGTATATTTTCTTCGTCAGTCTTTCACCACTCATTCTTTCCATGTGCCCGAACCATCTAAGCATTCCTTTCTTCATTTTTACAATAACACTGTTGTGCAACCCTGTCATACTGCGTATCTCATCATTGTTTATCCTGTCCGCAAGCGTGACACCGCACATATTTCTGAGAGACCGCATCTCTCCCAGTATTTATCATACTTTCACTCGATTTCGGACATATCCAGGCCTCACTACCGTACAACAAAGTTGGCACCAACACCGCATTGTGGATGGCCATTTTAGCAGTGTTAGATATATTCACACTACCCACTAATGCGGACAGAGCACCGTTCACTTTATTACCCGCTGCTACCCGTATTCCTCCGGATATAAACCTGTATTTATATTATTGTATTTGATTTTGTTTAACAATTAAATTAAATACAAAACATTGAAATCAACATTTTGGAATTATTATAATCATTAGTTATTTTCTTATATATACATTTTATATTTATATAATATCTTGATCACAAGGTATTATATAGTTTTAATTTTGTCTAATTTTATTTGAAAGTAAAAACAATTTACTGAACTAAAAGTACATAAAAATATGTAAAAACTAAGATATAAGGAAAAATAGAATAGAATTTGATACACAAATAATACGAACTATTTACACATTACCTACGCAATGTTATTTTTTCGGTTTTTAGGTTAGTCTTTTTTAACACTTCCCGAATAATCGGTGTTTTATTTCGGAATCAGCTCTAATGGTTGGGAAATAATTCTAATATGATTTTATATTTTTTTATCGAATAGCGATATTTATCGATTTTTCTTTCGATATTTATCGTTTTTCAAAATGGACCGATTATCGATAAATAACCGATTATCAATTATCGGTTTGCATGCCCTAGTATTGACTGAATGTAAGAAAGGTGTTTCAGAAAGATATTTGTGGGAAGTGCAAGGTGGTTTCAAGAACGGTAGGGGTTGTATGGATCAGATTTTCTTGCTCGGTATAGGCGTGGCGAAGTTTCTGGCTATAGGTCTGAAGGTTTTCTGTGCTTTTGTGGATCTAGAAAAGCACTAGCATTGGATAGAGTAGTGCGAAATGTGTGGAGTTTTCTGTCTGAATTTGACGTAGGGGGCCCCTTACTGCAGGCTGTGAGGTCATTATATTAAGGCCACAGAGCCTGTTTAAGGATAGAAGGTGACCAGTCGCCCTGGTTTGAAGTCTGTTCAGGCATTATACAAGGCTGCATGATGTCTGCCTGGCTGTTCGTGCTGTATTTGGAAGTTTCCTCCAGACATTGAAAGATAGTATATGTGGCATGATATGTGATGACACAGTGGTAGACTGCCTGTTGTACGTTCACGATGTTGTGCTTATAGCACCACCAGAAGCAGAGTTGCAGACATTAGTCATTTGCATGAAAAAAGAATTTGAAGTGCAAGGATTGAATAAAAACATGAACAAACTAAGGTTCTGGTTTTGAAAGGGAAGCGTTACAGACATAATGTAAGATTCGGATACATGAAAAATGTCTAGAACAAGTGAATGAAGTTGTGTATCTGAGGAGTGCGTTTTGGAGCAATGGAAGATAAGATGCGAGTTGGATGTGGAGAGACTGGTAACGGCCGACAATGAAGTATACGGCGTTCTGTCCGCATTAGTAGGCAGTGTGAATATTTCTAACACTGCCAAAATGGCCATCCACATTGCGGTGTTAGTGGTAACTTTATGGTATGATAGTGAGGCTTGAAAGTAAGATAAATGCAGTAGAAATGCGATCTCTTAGAAATATGAGCGGTGTTAACCTTGTGGACAGAATAAGCAATGGAAGAGACACGCAGTGTGACAGGGTTGCGCGATAGTGTTAGTGTTATAGTGAAGAATGGAATGCTTAGATGGTTTGGGCACATAGAAAGGATGAGTGATGAACAATTAATGAAGAAAATATACAGAGTGAAAGCGAGTGGTAAAAGAAGCTGAGAAAGGCCAGAACAAACTTACGAAGATCAAATAGCTAGAGCTTTAGCCGATGGAAATGTCAAAAGCACTCGCATACCTAGGCGAATATGTATAAGGAGAGTGATGAAATTTGATGAAGCGAAAGAAGTATGTAAGAACCACGAAGCTTTGCACTCCGTCCTTTCTGAGAACCTCGTTAGGGATACAGCGTGAAGATATGTATGTGAGTACGTCAAAATCAAATCAAATCAAAAATCTGTTTATTTACTGGTTTACAATAATAACAGGACAGAATCTCCTAGTAAGATTAATTGCCTGTGACAGGAGACACTGCTCCTCCATAGGATCAACTACATTAATTAACAATGAATAAAACAGGACTGAACAATAAAAAGAACATAATCAGATCTCTACCATGACAACAATGAGACTCAGGATCCGGATGTCTACTGTAGCTTGCGACACCCAATTTTCACCATTAATATATTTGTAATTTTATACATATAAGTTTACGGCAGTAAACTAATTAATCTGTGATATAAGTAATTATAGATTATCCGAAACCAGAATAGACAAACCGATATAGCATATTAATGAATTATTAGGAAGATCTGAATCACTGAGTAGTGTATGTATGTGTACATGCGCGTGTATGTGCATGTGTGTATGTACGTGAGTGCGTGCGTGTGAATAGGTGTATGCATATGTGTGTGTGGGAGAGATTGTAAGTATGAGTGAGTATATATATTGGAGAGCGTGTATTGTAGGGAACTAAAAGTCATACAACAAATTGTAAAAGAGATTCTACATCGTCATACTCAAATGTAAAGAGCCATTTTATTATAGTCTTCTTGCAGTCATGTAGATTTATAGCATAACACTCTAGTTTTTGTTAACTTAATTAACAAATGACAGGAAAGTTTACTATACTGATGTCTAGCAAAAGTGGTTTTTACGGAGCCAATTTGGGCAACTATATGTTTCCCTCTTTTACTAAGTATAATAGAATCAAAAGTAAGGATCAAAAGTAAGGTGTACGTAAAGGATACCGAATATTCCTATTGGTGCCGAGACTAGCTAATGACAGTTACCTTAAGAGTGTCCTAAGCCTAAAGGAGCTCGTTAAGTTGATTTCAGGCGTTACCTATGCCTAAAGGAACGTCTTGGTTTTTCATAGTTTATTGGTCCCGAGAATAGCTAATGACAGTTACCTTAAGTGTCCTAAGCCTAAAGGAGTTTGTCAAATTGATTTCAGACGTTGCTTAAGCCTAAAGGAACGTCTTGGATTAGGGTAGTCTGGTAAAATAAGACAACTACTTAAAAAAGATGGTTACTAAACTGTAAAATCTTTTCTAATTATTTCTCAATGTTGTAGAAATCATGATGGACCGAGCGATTTGAAAATGGAAGATAGAGAAAGAAAATAATATTATTTACATTGTTTGCTTTCTATAATTGTGAACAACGTTTAGAGTCTGGCGTCAAAGGTGAAGATGAGGAACCTTCGGCGAGAGGTGCCTGAGGGCAGGCACGTTGCAGCATGGCCGTGTTAGCAACACCGACGAATAAACATAAAGGGGAACACTGGCGCCCTCTAGCAGAGCACGACGGAGTTCGTGACCCACTCGAGATTAAATAAGCCAAAACTCGAGCGCTTCACGTATCTCTATTGTTTTTACCTTCACGACTGCAGCACGAAGTGTTCGAATATAAATTAATGAATTATTAATTGATATTAAATATTAATATTAATCGATTTGACCGATAATTTAAGTAAAGTTTGGGATGTTCCATTGCTATAAGTATCTAACTATTTCATTTTATCGTAGCTAACACATACATGTTTTACGAGCATTAATTAGGTCATGCTTGTGTAATCGCAATTTAAAATTATTAAAAAAAAAAACGGGAAGATGTTAATGTTGCCCAATATCACTGATTTACTCAGTATGTGTAATTGGTTTGTGTTTTAAAAGAGACTCCTGTGCTTTATTTGAAAATGAGGTTATTTTTAATAATCTTACACGTTGTTATTTAACATAGGTTATTTTGGGTCAGATACAAATTACTAGATGAAGTTGAAGAAATGAAGTGAAAATGGTCAAATTATGACTAAAGGAAAATGGTATAAAAGTCGAATACATTCAACAATCATTCATTCGGACAGCTTACTGTCTGAATAGTTTTAATAGGATAAATATGTTTTTCAAACTGTTTCAAGATACTTTCATCGGGCGGTTGAGAAGTTTTTAGGATTGGCCGAACTGCCTAGTTCGCTGCATCCGCTGCTGCCACCGATGCGGCTGCTGATGGTACCAACGGGCATCGAGGACGCTGCTTTGTCAAGAGAGGCCATGTTAGCAACGCCCCGCCACTTCTTGCGGAAATGACGTCATCAAGACAACGTGTTTATAAAAGTCGCTACAAGCCGAATATCGAGGCACTTAATTATTGTCAGTTGTTGCTAAGAGCATGTCTTCGATAGTAGTTATCGTGATCTGTATTGATTTGAAATGATCTTGAATTATAACTGTGACTAGTAATTTGTTATTCAGTATCTCATATTATTTTATTTAATGAAACCTAATAGTTTCCTAACAGATGGTAACCTGAAACGAGATAATTAAGACATATGTATAAATATAGGTACTATACGTGTCTTTATGTTGTATATAATATAGGTACTATACGTACCTTTAATACAGGTACGTACGGACAGCCTTAATTGCAATAATAACAAAAATTAACATGAAGTAATTTACTGTATTATATCAATAAAAACTGCTAATAACTAAAAATATACATGACTATAATATAGTAAACTAAGAAACACAGTAATTACGATGGAAATATGTAAAACATCAGACTAAATTAATGAATTTCTGTTACGTACCAGTGCAATGATAGATTTCGTTGATTGTTGCTTCTACTTGAGCCACATCTTTCCACACTACACTTAGAAATTATTGTGGCATTATGCTAGCTTTTTCTTCAACAAAACAGTTCCAATATCCAGCACAAAATCATAGAAACATTAAAAAATATTAAATTCATTGATATGTTTTGACACTTCGTCTACTTGTTAGCTTGTCGTAAGGAATGGTGGACCGGCACGTATGGACATTACAACGATGTCATATAAAAAAAATTACTCTTTGAGAAAAGTTTTGTTGTTTTCTCTTACACTAACGAGAAGTCTTAAGCTGAAAAGAGACAATGCTACGTTTGAATGTTATGCGTTAGAATATATACAATTAAATGTTGCTACAGATCAACATGATGTCATGTCTCTTAGTTTCCTTAGTCATTGACTTTTAAGGCGGATAGTCAATATTGCAGAAGCGATTACAGCGCTAATACAACTCGTTCGAAACTAAAATTGTCACTGACCTGAAATGCTCCTTGAAGTCGATAGTGATTTCTGATTGTTTGTGGATTAGACGTTTCAGTTTTTTTTTTTATATATATTTTTAGGCATTGGCAATAAGACCGTCAGCCTAACACGAAATTTCTGGTAAACACTTGTTTTAAGTAAATTATAATCACGTCACAGTATTGTTTGTTAAAATTAATGACTAACACGTGGAGCACATATTTAATGTAAATCCGTTTTTTCTTCTTACAACTAAGTCCCTAATATTCTTCCAGTAAAGTAGGTTTTACTGAATTTAAAAAGAGCTTCTGGAAGAACGTGAAAATTTCAGCTAGGTACGTATGTTTATTTAGATTTCCTCCATTCTTTTCACTTACACAGAACTTTAAGATACAATGTACTATCACTGTTGTACTTTAAAACTTCTAAAAATGTAATTATAATTGAAAAAGTAAATACAATATTTATTTTTTTAATATTAATGACAACTACCCGTAGATCAGTTTGCCAACGACTTGTTTGGAAAAGACACTGTACGGTATGTTACAAACACAGAATATTTATGTGTGACGATTTCATTCAGAACCTAAAACAAACAGACGACACAACATTGGACATAAAATTCTACTAACTACAAAAAACAAGACACTGATATTTACATATCTACACAAAGATGGGATGTTAATGTACACATTATATATCATTATGTTAATACAATAACAACTTTACTTCTCCCGTTCCCGCCAAAAAGTTGACGTTTCAAAGTTTCAGTCAAACGGAATGTAAAATTACCTACTACGTAATAACTAATTTAGGAGTCGGGACTTCCACAGAGCTAAATAAATAGATCTCCAAATGCAAAAAAAAAATACTCAAAGCAGCCAATTTGACGACTTATAACAATCAAGTTTACCAACATAAAGAACAAAATAGAAACGTGCCCCTAATCAAATCTATCGAAATCTATCATAATTAGCGCGACGTACAGTATTAGAACTTTGCACAATTTTTATGTTTTGCTCAATATGAATGCGAGGAGTCTATTAAGGAAAATATGCTTTTTTGCAAATCAATTCTGGGTCGAGAATCTGGCGAAGAACTTTTTAACGTATTCATTGAATCAACACGAAACGATAACTTATACTGAATAAATACATTGCGGTGTGTACTGATGGCGGTAAAGGGGAAGAACAGTGGCGTGATAGTAAAATTAAAAGACATTATGCCATATGTGGATTGGACGCACTGCTGTCTTCATAGACATACGTTTCCGCAAAAAAGATGCCGAACTATTTACAAAATGTTTTATTATATGCAGTTAAAATTTGTTTTAATTTTTTTAAAAGCTGATCGTTGCAAACTGGATTGCTTTCCACACTACGAAAAAATGGGTGTCAAGAACAATTCACTGCTTTTGATATATACTGAAGTGAGATGGCTGTCACGAGGAAAAGTTATAACAGGGCTTTTTGAATTTCTAGATGAATTAAAAATCTTTTTTATACATTAAAACAGTTGATTTTTAGAATTTTTACAAGATGAAGAAACTTCATTACTGTTGGCTTGCTTGAGTGACATATTTTCACATGTGAATGACTTGAATACGAGTTTACAAGACCGTAGCAAAAACATTTTATTTATGACAGTTTGTAACACAATGTTTTTATCAATAAGCTTAGTATTTGGATTATACGCCTTGAAAAACGAAATTTTGATGCATTTACTGCAACTTTTGATTACATTAACAAAAATGCGAATTTAGAAAATTCAGTTATTGACTGGCTGTTGGAGAGCATGAAAACGCATTTAGGTGAATTAAAGATTCAGTTAGTAGAATATTTTCCAGATTACAAGAATGCTTTCTCGAAAAGATGAGTTCTCAGTCCGTTTGATGAAAATATTGTTGCTGCTGCCAAGTTACGAACTGAAACTCACAATCAACTCATTGAACTATCGGCTGATAAAACTTTACAACTGAAATTTTTATTTCAAGATTTAAATAAATTTTGGCTTGCACGACGCGAGTACGGAAGCATAGTAACGGAAGCTTTGAAAATATTGATATTGTATCCTTTGCTACTTCTTACCTGTGCGAAAAAGGTTTCTTATTTATGGTGGCTTTGAAAACTAAATACTTACAGAAATCATCTTTAATCACTCGAAAATAATTTACTTATAAATGTTTGCAAAGATGATCCACGTATAGAAATACTTTTAAGTGAGAAACAAAGCCAACTATCGCATTAATTAATTAATATTCATGATTAATTAATTTAATGAAACAAAGTAAGCTATATGTAATGAAGAACATGAAAACATGAACATGAAAAAATATCATGTTGTTATTACATGGTAGTGTTGAATTTTATAACACTACACTAAAATTCATTCCTTTATTAAACCAATCTTTTATATATCGGTCTTTTTTTTTTTAACAGATTGCGACCCCCTTTAATAACAAACGCGTACCCCCCCAAGGGTCGCGATCCCCAGGTTGAGAAACTAGGATAGACAAGTAAAAAATCAAAGAGCCGAACTGATTTGCTGGCAAAAGTAGCTGGCAGCCTGACGGTCTCCGGGAGCTTCGACCTTTCCTCTACCAGCCGCTTCCTTCCTTAGTCTTTCATTATTTTCTTAGATCATCTTTACCTTTAATTTTTTTATTTTCTAGTTTTTAAGCTCCTTTATTAATTAAAAGGATTGAAAAAGGCTACTGTTCACGCATTCGCCTCGTACTTCTTTAGCGTGTTTGTAAACGTGGTATGACGCGTGATAAAATCAGTAAAAATCCAGTAATTAAATTCAGAAAGTTGATAAGATGTTCACGATAATTAACAAGATAAAATCATGTCATAGATATAGAGTTGCAAATAAGTTCAAATAATACTGGCAGCATAACATGCTGCATTGCATTTGCATGTGATTAAACAAAAATAAAAATGTCAAAAATTTTGTCTATTAGTCGCTCAGCTCTTTCTTGAGTCATGATTGTGGTAGCGGTATTAAAATTTTAGATATCTATATAATTTACATAATTTTCTGTGACATAAAAGTAAATGCTTATTTGTTTATGTTGTATATTTCGTGAAATTATTCTACAAGAATATGGCGTCCACGGGAAGTACACCTTTTCCCAAGTGGCAACTGGCTATACTTCTCGGTGCACCTTTGGCCATCGGTCTAGGTTACCTTTATCTGAGAAATAGATTAGAAGATCCCGAAAAGAAAAAAGTAGCCGAATTAAAAGCGAAAACTACAATCTCACTAGACAACGAAGAAAATAATGCGAAGGCCTCAGAGAGTGCTATAGAACGAGCTATGAAATTAAAAGGTGCCGGAAATCGTGCATTTCATGCGGGCGAATATGATAAAGCAATAGCCCTTTATAACGATGCAATTGAGGCATGTCCACCTGATCGTCCTGTTGATCTAGCCACTTTTTACCAGAATCGTTCAGCCTGTTATGAAAAACGTGAGATGTGGGAGCAAGTCAAAGAGGATTGTACTTTTGCTCTAAAATTGAATGAAAAATATGTCAAAGCGTTTTTACGTCGATCTCGAGCGGCTGAGAAAAGTGGCGATCTTGTGTTAGCTTTAGAGGATGTCACATCAGCTTGTATTCTTGAAAGATTTCAAGTACAAAGTTCGCTAGTAAACGCTGATCGCATTCTTAAAGCCTTAGGCAGACAACACGCTCGTGAAGCACTTGCTAAGAGGCATCCTGTTATGCCTTCTAAACATTTCATTAAAACTTATTTCTCTGCTTTTTCTGAAGATCCTATTGCTAATATTGAAATAGATGAAACTGCTAATGAGGGTTTTGCTAAAGCAAAACGAGCCCTTGATTCACAAGATTATGATTCCATTGTAGATGCTTGCAAAGAAGAATTGGATACTGGTGGAAAGTACAAAAACGAGGCATTACTGTTACGTGCCACATTTTATCTGCTTCTAGGTAGACATGACGAGGCACAGTCCGATCTTGCAAAAGTTATTGACAGTGATGCTCCTACCAAAGTAAAGGTCAATGCATTAATCAAGCGTGCATCATTGTTCACTCAGCTAGAGAATACTGAATGCTGTTTAGAAGACTTTGCTACTGCTGCACAGCTAGATCCCAACAACTCAGATATTTATCATCACAGAGGGCAAGTTTATTTGTTGTTAGAACGTATGGATGAGGCTACAGCAGAATTTTCAAAGGCCGTCGAGCTTAATCCTAACTTTTCTATTGCTTACATACAAAAATGTTATGCAGACTATAGACATGCACAGCTTAATAAGAATGTTGGAGCATTAGCCCAAGTACGTGCCGACTTTGAACGTGCACTGGAGAGATTTCCTAGATGTGCTGAAGCTTATATATTGTATGCTCAAGTGTTGTCTGATCAACAAGAATGGGGCCGGGCAGAGGCGCTTTTTGATTCAGCCTTGTCTGTAGATCCCAGTAATGCCACTTTGTATGTTCACAAAGGACTTGTCCAGCTACAAAAGAGCACAGATTTTGATAAGGCTGTCAAACTTATTAACAAGGCCATAGAAATGGATGATAAATGTGACTTTGCATATGAGACACTGGGCACCATAGAAGTACAGAGGTAAAAATGATTTCTATTGTACAACTTATTAAAGTATTTATATTTAAGTCTACTATATATCATTCATTTTTATTTCTCTTGCATTTTAATAACTTCAGCAAAAACAATTATAATCTGAAAAATTATATTTGTTTAAATTATTTAAAATCAGAATTAATTACAATCTCCCAATTTAAAAAAGGTATGCTAGCAAATGACTAAGACATAGGTAACATTGGTGCAGTTAAAGATCTAACACCTAACAGTCAAATTCATGAGTTTTTGAAACTGTGCCTGGGATTTGATGTATGTTTATGTTATGAAAGTGAATTAAAACTATTAAAAACAACTAAAACAAATTACTGAAATTCTATATTTTGCACTGCAACAGGCTGCAGGTCCAATTGCATACAAATTACTTGATAGGAAACTAATATTATAAAGATGTAAAGCTTGTTACTTTGGATGTAGGAGGTAATCTAAACTGCTCATATGATATTAAAAATTCTTTCACCAATATTTGTAACAGATTGTCATGGTGCACATAGGCTGTATATTATTCCGTTTTCCACATGAACAGTCACTGACAACAGCTACTGTATGTTTATTTGTTGAAATCAACTAATTTTTAACAATTTCTATTTAAATAACTGATTTTCATGAGATTTTTCACTTGTACTTCAATCTCAATGACCATATAATAATACTGCTGTCTGCCTAAACACTGAGACTAAGGGGCGTAAGATCAAGTGCAGTTAAAACTATGGATTTCGTAATCTACGATAAAATTTGATTGACAGTTTAATCTACTGCCCTAATATTAAATTGTCAATATTCAATAATTCATTATGCTCATAATCGATTAATTGTCATTGATCTTACAAAACAATCGAAGACAGAAGATTAAACTCTTTTCCGTCATTTAAACTACCATTGATCTTACAGCCTTTAATCATCTACTGGTTTACTGCCAATACTCCAATGCTCTCTGCATTAAAAAGTTAAAAATAAAAAAAAATGTTTAGTACATCATACTGTAAAACGTGTTTTACTGTATGTTTAGTAATACTGAACAATGTTAAGTTTTTTTTTTTACTTCTTTAATATTTAATTTATACAAAACAAATATTTCATCTTTTTCAGGGGAAATCTGAAACGATCGTTAGAACTGTTTGAAAAGGCGATTGCTTTGGCCAAGACAGAGTTGGAGATGACTCATTTATTCTCTCTTAAAGATGCAGCAGCTGCACAATTAAAAGTATCAGAACGTTGGGGTCTTGATTGGACTGTGAGCTAGGTTTCTGTCAGTGCTGCACATGCAATGAGAATTACATCTGGCATTTACTACTATCAATGATGTGCTTCTTATAATCAAGTCAAAAGTGAAATCAGCTGTCTTTTAAATCATTTATAAAATGAAAATTAATCATCATTTTGTTTCTGAAGTCAATAATTAAAATTATTTGTAATTCAGTATTTGTTTATTATTGTAATATTCAGCATTACTATGACAACATTGTCAGATATGTTTATCAAATTTGTGTGTCAGTGTATTCTCATTGAATGTCAGTTAGTCCAGTGTAGAAAACTTTAGCCCTTATGGCATTAATAAATAATGTTGTTGCTAATTCAATGATGTTAATTTTCACTAGTTGCTTCTTTTACAAGACTTTGCAGTTTCCTATGAAACACCAATGTAACTCTTTAGGTGCACTGTGTACATACATATGTGAGTGTCTGACAGTTGTAATAGTTTTAAATTCTCCAGTTAAAATAGTCAAGATAGTTATTTAATGGGGAATTTTAGCATGGAATTGTACTTGAAAGAAAACATTCTCCTTTTTTGTTTTTATAAAATATGTTGCTATGGTCAGTTACAATCCAATTTTCCAAAAAAGAAATCTTTTTGACTCATCGGGTATTGTAAAAAAGGTAATGTTTACATAAATTAAATTTAATTGCAAAATGTCTTAAAATTGTCAAAAACTATTTTATGCATGTTTCAGTAAACAAAACACTAAATGGTATTTACTTTTTTAGCTAATTGAATTGAAACAAATTATACAAAACCACATAAGTGTACAAGTTATGCATCTAAATAATTGATATCCAGATTATAAACCGCATTTAAGTCTGAAACTAGTCTCGAAATGATAATTGTCACCTTTAATTTCTTAATTTTGCATTTTAGGTTTCTGTGTGTTACGAGTTGTTTATTTCAAAAACACACTTATAATTGATTCAGTTTTAATATTGGTTTATCAATATTGACTTACATATTAAAGTTGTAACCATTACATTAAGGATGCTGTGATTACAATTATTTCTTGAGTAGGCGAACCGTCTGAACTCCCAAATAATGAAATTATTAAAAATAAGCCAATTTAACCTTTGCTAACATCTATAACAGTTAACAACTGTAAAATATAAAAAACTAGAATATTAGCTAGCATTTTAGTTTTTTTTTTTTGTAAAATTCGTTACATTAAATTGTACCTATGTTAGACAACCAAATCATATAACATTTCTCCTATGAATGGTATTAAACGAAATATAATTTTAGACATAATAATCATTGTTATTAACTACTCAAGAGTTCACTAAATTACAGTATATTATGTGTTTATTTTATATATCTAGTCGAATATCTGTCGCTCAGTTTAAAAGCGCCGAACGATTGATACGGAATTTTTAAAATAAAATATTTATAAAATGTAATTATATGTATTTCATGTTAGTGTTGTCATACAACAAAATGCTAACAATAGGAATTTCCTTTCTGGTAAACAATCACGGTAAACTTTGAAGTTAATTTTTTTTTAAATAACTATAATTAAAAAAAATGCCCAGTGCCCATTTTTATTTGTTTTACACTGACATGGAGATTTCTATTGGGATTGATAAAGTATAGCATGGTAGTAATGACGATGAGATGAAGTAGAAAATTTAAAATATGCCTGCCACCAACGCCTACATTACCCTTTAAAGTTGAAATAATCAGCTGCTTTTAATATTTTCATATTTGGTTGTTTTTGGGTCCAATACAGTTATGACCATGGAATTTTAAATTGCTGTGTTATGTGTATATCAAACAGATATCACTATTTGTGTTGTGTATGGCAAGTGCGCCTTAAACCTTTGCGACGGTAGCTGGCTCAACAGGCGTAACTTATTTTATGATCATAATAAGTTAAAATTAGTACCTAACAGTTATTGTGTTTGAGATTTTATGACCAACACTACGTGGTGTAATACTGACATTAAGGGTGCGTTGTTGAACAGTGTATCACTCTTTTATTCTGAGACCTATAGCTTATAATTGTTTAGCTCTTGCTCCATGTGTAGCTCTATAATTATGAGTTTCGTCGTTTCGATGACCATTTATTCTGGTTTTATTGTAAAAAATCAGAACACATTTCGAAAATAAAGTGAAACTGATATTGATATATTCTTTAAAAAATGGAATTCGGTTCATACTATGCCCTGTGTACTTTGAACCACTACTAATTACAAAGTAAATCAGAGATATATGCAAATAGAAACAAAGACATAATGACTACATTTTTTTTTGCAATTGCTTATATCGATATGTACCTACACTGCAAACATAAATTAATAAATAATATTCTAAATGGAATAAACAATATTCTATTCAAATGAAACAAAAGTGACATAGTTCAAGTTAACAAATAAAATCTAGCCTCTAGGAATAATAAAACGAAATACTCAAAAACCGTAAGCCCATTTTTCCTCATAATCTCCGCATTTTCCAGTCGATAAGTCATTTTAAAAGCAAATTGTCCACTATGTTTAATTCTTTGTTAATCAGTACTATTATTCCTCGGAACAAGTACTGTACTCTATATAGATTTACATAATTATATCGTATAGCTTTACCCGCGCGAGTTCGTCCTCGTGAAAAATTTTTCTATGGGTTTCACGAGATAAATAGCCTACATTTTTCTCCGGGAACATTCCATCTCTGTACCAAATCTCATCATAATCGGTTCAGCGGCTTAGCATTTCCCATTCAGTTTCATCCCCCTTTTCAACCCCTTAGGAGTAGATATTTGATAAAGAAAGTAGCCTATGTCCGTCCCCAGGTGTGATCTCCGTGCCACATCAGTACAGTGGTTTGGGCGTGAAAGCCAGTGAAACAGACACTCGCGTATATAATATTAGTTTAAGGTAGTATACCAACGAACTCGAAAAATTGTAACTAATTAATCTGTGATATTAGTATGGATTTGGGCACTTGATACATTTTCGCTTACGACTTTAGTGCATTTTATCGATAAACCTTCATCCACTGGTCGAGATGCTGATGTGTTGTTCTTATGCGGGTTTGCCTATTTTACGTTTTTGTTTTGTAGGTAGATATATCGAGACATTCTACAGAAAGGAAAAATAACGTAAAATTAAAGTGAATCTTTGTTCAAATTGCATTTATACTGGTTCAGTTTTTCGGGAAACGCTATTCTTTTCTCAAAATACTAAAATATTGACATTTTATTTATTTCAAGGTTCATAACCATTATAAAAGAAATATAAAAAATATGTACTTGGAAAGTTATTCGTTTTTATGTTCTCTTAACATCTACGTAACAAACGATATCGCCACGCCGTTGGAATTACCTGGGGCAGATTTATCTTGTATAACTAAATCAACTGATATTCGAATTCGAAAAACTGGCGACGTATCATTTATCGAAATAATAAACTGGTTCACTGTTCGACTACCACCCTATGGTTCGGATGCTTCTAGGGTTATAATAAGATATTTAACTATTATGATCATTTATATTATGATATACTTATATCTATTTTGATGACATAATTCTACAAGAATTGTTACCTCACCGATAGTGAATAGTTATCAGTTTATTAAAAGTACGAAATATGAATGAATGTTTTTAATCAATTTTCTTATTGTTACTTTCAACCATAAACGCAGTATACTGGCGTAATATATTAACTTTATGCTTTCGACGGAGTAATATTACATTACAAAGAAGGTTACTATTACAAAGAACTGACAATCTACTGGTTATCAAATGCGTATAGGTACGTAAGTACTTTTTTGATTCTCTATGAACATGAAATGGTTAGGAATGGAAATAATAAGCTAGTAGGTCACGGAAAAAGCTGTCAAGTGCATTATTAGGTAACGTGAACGATTCCGTACCTAGTACCTAAATAGTAACTAAGTGGCTGCAGGTTCGCGAAGAATTGCCTACCATGGAGCAGTGTTTAAAAGGGGGACCGCATTCTGAGGTAGTAGTGGGCAGGCGTCCCACAGGGCTCCGTTTTATTGCCTACTCTGTACTCGCTCTACATGAACGACGTCCCATAACCCCTGGTATAGAGCTCGCCCTATTCGCGGACGATACCGCACTTTTCACATCAGACCATAGTCGCCTCAGACTCTACTCCTCCAAAGTCGCAGTCACTAGCCTAGGCGAGTGGTTCCGGCTTTGGCGAATCGAAGTGAACTCCAAGAAAAGCGCCGCCGTATATTTCTCGAGGAGTACGACGACCAGCCTCGCCCGCCGCGCTAACATTCCGCACAATGGCACTTTCCACTGGACTAGGAAAGTTAAATGCCTAGGCGTCACCCTTGACAGTGCCATGATCTTCCGCCACCACATCAAAACGGTCCACGACCGCGCCGCGTTCGTCCTCGCCCACTTACACATTACGACCGCACACCCACCACCGGTGGAGGCAAGGACGTTCCCCACAATACCCGTAGGGTCTCACGTCTAGAAGCTCGACCACGAAGCCAAATTGTAAACTGCCACGTAGAACACTAGGCCCACTAACCGGCCTTCAGCTGTCTCGCCGGCCGGGTCCGCTAGAGGCCCGGCCCTCACTCAAATAGGAAGCCCGTTAAAATGCACCCAGGTGCGGAAAGCTCCCCTGGCGACGCCTTGAGCCCGAGGTCCGCCCTACATACGAGGTATCCCTAGGCTGGAGGAACCCTCAGGCGGTCGACCATCTGGCAGGGCACCTTTAGCGCTCGCCCGAACGCGACCGGTGATGCTGTAAAACCCACTAGGGCTAACAGCAAAGAGGGATTTTTTTAGTTGATTCGAGTCCAACACTACTCAGTCGGCGTAGAGTCCGGCTGAGTGTCCGTGGGGATTTTTTCGCCTATCAGAAACCAAAAAAAAGTGGTGGTAGCATAAGTCGAGAAATTTAACCTTGAAACATCTCTACACCCCTCTATCTCTTTTCATCTTTTGTTGTCAATATATCTATATGTAGCAATCTTATATATACACACATTAGTCGGTGTATTTCCGAGTTATTTCCAGGTGTTAGAAAGAGACAGAAATATAACGTTAGTGATTAAGTTACTCTTTAGAGTATGGTATCCAGCTAGATTCAAAGATTCTTGATGCCTACATTATCTACCTCTCTATATCCCCAGAAAGCGTGACACCCTCCACAAAAGAAGCTGTTCATTACTTTAATGCAAACCATCATAATGCAAATATCTGATTTTATTTGTCGGGATGGCCGACTCGCTTCTGTTACCTTAAGAATCTCTAATACAAAGTCGTACCTCCATAGGTACATGCGTACAGGTAGGTACTATTCCTACTGGAACAAATTATACCTACTCAACTGCGAACCAGAACAACAAGTACAATATACAGAACAATTTATGGTTAGTAAGTATTTAGTACTCGCTCAAGTACATTTTTAGATTGTAGAAACTAAATCTGACAGACAAACGCGACGAAATTATGTATAAGTTTCGTGGTTGTCTACAGAACCCTAATTGTATTTCAAAATATCGATGCGTCACGATATATTGTTTTGTACTTTTATACTGTTTGCTAATGTAGTTCCACAAATGAATGCTCTGTTTTGCTACAATGGAAGTTTCTCGTCCGCACAACATGGAGAGGATCCTCTGAATAAAAAAGTATTTGTAGCAACCCGTAAAGAAAGAGCAAAACTACGTTGCTCTCTAACAATATCTTGTTCAGGTATGTAGTTGGATTTTTTATCCATATAAAGATATTGAAGTAAAATGTGATGAGATGGTGATTATACAACCTGCTGAGTTACTTCTTATAACCTAAGTCATCGCAATTGAAATAATATAATATACCTATGTATTATTTTTGTAAATACCTAGAAGTAAAACCGGAAATCGAAAAATGACGTTATTAACCGCAAAATTCTGAAGAACGACTACTGTACATTGTACCTACTATCAAGAATCTTAGAACGATTGGAACCATCCAAGGACGAATCCAGCCTTCGAATCAGGAGGGGTCATATACTACTTAATTACAATAACATAGTAAGCGCGGCCGCAAACGAACGGGGCAGCGCAACGGGGTAAAATCACACTTGGAATAGCGCGAAGCGCGAACAATATTTTATTCACAACCCTTCCTTAATGTTCACAACTAGCTGTGGCCACGCGTTGTTGTGGCTGTGTGTACTGATTTCTCTAGTTCGGAAATCCCACAGAAAGAGCGCGTTCAGTTTTTCACGAATTTCCCAATTTTTTTGGGAAACTTCCAATTTTTCTTTCCTAAAAACCTTACTCGGATGATAATGACTTTAGGAGATAACAAACAGTAAAGACGCTCAAAAATGAGGGACTATACATCATAGTCTTAGATTAATAATCTCAGATCATAGTATAAACTATAAATCATACTTGTAACATTAAATAAATTACTTAAATCTAATTAAATAATTATTACTAGTCTAAACAAATACATTAATCCTTATATCACAGTCATAAATACTAATACATTTATATGATCAAGCGATGGTACCAGTTCAAATCAATTTTTGCCAGGCACTCTTCGCGGAGCGTTTCTTCCGCCATACACCATTCAGACACCATTGATACCCTAAAAAATATACTTATTACATACTAACCTATTTACCTACGTATTTTTTTCACATATATTGTTTATGATGACATAAATCTATAAATCAGTCTCATATAGGCCAATTGATAGGTATAGCGGCTAACCTAGTGTCAAAATTTTCAACCCGCATAGAAGGCCTACACCTGGCTTGTTGGTCACCGCTATAATATACTAATAGCCATAATAGGTATCAGGGTTCGAATTTGACAATCAGAAAAGAGTAATATTATTCGGAATTTTAAAAGGTAGTATTTCACGAAAATATAGTAGTACATTTTGATTATTACTTTAACATTGATTTATTTCTTTATCTTAATGGCAAAAGATATTGAAATATAAACAAAAATGATGTATTCGAAATGAATTATCTTACTCTATGGTCAAAAGTCCACGAGAAACTATTTAATGCAAGCTGTGTTCCTCTCTCACTCTTACCCAAAGCGCCTCTACAAAACGCAAACAGGAGAAACCCCTTCATTGAGATTATGGTTTACGGCATTCATCGCTCTCTCGTTTACACAACCTATTCTGACATGATTGCTTTCAAAATGTATGAAAAATTGCGGCGGTAGCGAAATAGTAGTAATTTAGCGTGCTATCCACAGAACTAGGTAGTTTGTAGTACAAAGATTGGAATTGTAGTTATAAAATAGTACTATAGTAGTACGAAATCCAACCCTGATAGGTATAGTAATAGCCATATCCCTTGCCGTAAGTAAGGAAAATAATAACAAGCCTCTGACTCCAGCAAATACTTTAAGAAATTAAAGTTAGATATTTTATCGTACTCAAGCCGGATTTTAATTTTATACCTACCTTTTAATTTTATTTCTATCCAGTGTGACTATAAGTACTATAAACATAGTATATTAGCAGTGGTGAATCCAGGACTTTGGTTTGGGAGGGGCTTTGGACCCAAGGAGGGTGGGGCGTTCCGGGACCCTAAAACTTTTCATGGAGGGACTCAGATACTTTAGGGCTCAAGCCCCTTAGCCCCACCCTAAATCTGCTACTGTATATTAGCATAATATACTAACTTTATGATAGGTAATCTTCTTGGTACTCTGATGAGTAGAAGTAATAAACACAGAATACATTGTGTTGACATACACATTATACATGTACTGATGGGTTAATAGGGCATTCATCATAAATATATGTCCTCCCGCTGCATTCTTAATGGGTTGGGGTAGTTAGAGAGGTTGGAATGCCCAGCATCGTGATCCTTACATGCTTCTTTCGCCTCTTCGCTATCACTATCACCAAGGTATTCGAATGCTCTGATTTCCGTCATCTTACACACTGACTATTTGATCTTCATAAGTCAGCTCAGACAATTTGAGAAACGATCGATATGAGTGACCCATGTGACCATGTGAGCGACCTAATTATATTTGGGGTGAAAGTATGAAATTGCCGTTTCGTACTAAAAAATTAAAACAATTTTTTTTGAAAATGAAATATATTTCTTTAATCAAAGTCTAGATCCAAGTATTTACCCTCGTTGTCTATACATTTTCGCCATCCTACTGGAAGATTATTTAACCCTTTGCGATAGAAGTCTGGGGACCTCGATTCCACAAACTATATGAAGGCATTTTGTACTGCTTCCTGGGAAGAAAATTTTTTCCGTGGAAAAAATTTTTCAAATCGCAATATAAAATAGTAATAAAGTGTATATATGTATCTATAAGACAGTTGGGGGGAGGTTCAGCGAATATAGACGATGGTTTCAAACTGCAGGTTCTGTGGTGTTAAAACTGTTGTTCGAGCAGTATGAGATCTTGCGTTATCATGGAGCAATAATGGCGAAAATCGATTGACGAGTCTGGGCTGTTTTGCTGCGAGGCTCGCCATCACAGCAGACATTTGTTGTTATTGCATGACCGAATCTGAGGAAGTTGTAGTGAATTACACCATGAAGTGACCACCAAACCATCTGTTACCATCACTTTTCTATGAGTAAGCTTCGTTTAAGGGCATTGGTGTGGCGTTTGTGGGTCAGTCATTGCGTTGTTCGATTACGATAATCGTAAAGAATCCACTTTTCGTCACACGTCACAATTCGGTCCAAAATCAATTTCTGTACTGGCTTAACAAGGTACGGCAAGCTTCAATGCGTGCTGCTCTCTACAGATCAGTCAAATCACGAGGGACCCATTTTTATAGTTTGACACGGATCGGCTTACACTATAACCTTCAATTCATCGTTATTTAGATTAGCGGATAGTCTTCCTCATGGTTCTTTCTTCAAGTTGAAGTTTCTACTACTAAAGCAGTTAATCCGCACGGTGCGTTCGTTACCCGTATCCTCTCCAAATACAGTTTTGACATTACGAGCAGTTTCTTCGCTTTAGTCCCACGTCGGAACTCGATTCAAAAATTTCTCGGATTTTCGCTGTATCCACCTTTGTAATAAATAGTAAAGGTTTAAATAGGAGACAAATTTAGTAACTCGTAAAGATTATTTTGATAAATTAGGACTAAAGTCAAGATTTGGACAATTTTTTGCACGGAAAAAATTTTCTTCCCAGGAAGCGGTACAAAATGCCTTGACACAATTTGTGGAGTCCAGATTCCCAGTTCTATTGCAAAGGTTTAAATAAGGTTCTGTTAGATAGCAAAAATACATAATCAACGAGGGTAAATGCTTTGATTAAGTAAATTATAATTCATCCTAAAAAAAAATTGTTTTAACTTTTCAGCACGAAACGGCAATTTTATACTTTAGCTCTTTATAATACTTTGAATTTAAAAAATTTCAATATTTACTGAAATTGACAAGGCACCCTCGTAGGTTTTATTATAGTTTTATGAACATTATCATTTAAACTTTGATAAAAAATATAATGGTTTGTGTCTATTGAAGTGTCTGTTGACTTTTGACAATTTATATTTTTGATAGGTACTGTCAAATCCTCCAACATTGCCCACTCTTTTGTGTTTTTGTTCATAACTTAAAAAATACATATTGTATAGATAATGGTAGGTAATTTTATATTAGCGAACCGACTGAGGATAATAATTTGGTGTACAGAATCCTCAACTTCCACTTAGTTTATGAGATTTTGACTAATTGAAAGATAAAGACGTGCATATTATAAGATCTATGACGCTGAAATTAGAAAGTGTATAAATTAAATTAGGCAAGGCAAGTGACTTATAGTCCTAAAATAATCAAAGTTATCGTGGATTTCCCGCAAATTAGGTGAGAAAACTTACGAACCTTTTTAAAGTTTTTTCGTACAATCACGCAACTGGAGAAAACGTAACACTTTTTTAAAGTATTTGTTCTCGTATTAGACAGTATTAACAAGTAGGTAGGTACTTAAGAAAAAATATTTCGATTCATTCATTTATATTTTTACTTTAATTTAAAGAACTACAATTAATCTATCATTTTTGTATTTCGAATTTGAAAGCATACCTATTTTAAAAAATCAGAAAATATACAGACTCATCACTATTAGACAAAACAAAACTCACTGTCGTTAATTTTAAGCAATTCCTTTTTTTTAACGATTAAATTTTCAGGTAATTCATCCAGATCGAGGCGTTTCGGTTTTACAAATTAGTTTTCCTTTCTTTCGAAGGGTCTTATAATAAGATATTTTGTATTTGATATCAATGTCATTATATATTTTGATTATTACACCAATATAATGTGTCCACTGTTTCCTAGAACATTATCTTGTTAAAACGGTATCACCAATATTCCATTTTTCTGTTCTGATATTATTTTTCTGCCCGGGAATTTGTAAACTTTTAAATAGTGATAACCTTACTGCTCAAACGCTGATGGATAATGTTGTGGCTGCGTATTTTGTGCTTCATTATATAACATTGCCTAGGCCGAATCCAAAATTCTGGTACTAATAAGATTCCTTCTTTGTAGTTAAAAACTAATAACATACTGATTACATATAACATAACATAAATACTTACTGATTTTGATTACTTGTACCCAATCTGCAATAAGTTTTTTGGATAAAAATTGGCACCTCCTAAACTACAGAATGCTAATATACTAGCGACTTAAACAGAAATGTTTTGACAGCACATGGCAAGCAATAACCACAGAATAAGTACTAATATACTAGCGTATAGCAATAACAGGCAATAACGAATGAAGTCCGGTCATGAGGTTCAGTGTAGCCAGGAAAATAGTCTAGTTTTCTACTAAAAAAAACAAATGATAAAATTTTCTAACAGTTTTTCATAAACATTTTTGAAGTTATTTTTGCCCCTCGGGCAAAGATAACTATGTATTTTTGATAAAAAAAGTCTTACCACCTCACCAAATTTTGTCATTACCAAGATTTAGCGTTTCCCATACAAAGTTTCATCCTTCTTTTCACCCCCTTAAGGGTAGGTTTTTGAAATAAAAAGTAGCCTATGTCCGTTCTCTAATGTCAAACTATCTCAGTGCTAAATTTCATTATAATCGGTTCAGGGGTTTACCCTTTCCCATACAAAGTTTCATCCCCTTTTTCACCCCTTTAGGGGTAGATTTTCCAAAAAATAAGTAGCCTATCATGAGCACAATCACGTGTTCTTACTACGTACCGATTGTCATTCAGATCAGTCAAGCCGTTCTTTAGTTATAAAAGGACATACAGACAGACAGACAGACAAAAATTTTAAAAATGGTAGAATCGAAATTAGTAAGTAATAAAACGACTATCTATCGCAAAATTTGACAAAAAATCTGAAATTACAGACAGACGCAAGAGATTTATATAGTAGTATAGATGAACAATTCCTTGTTAAAGTTGAACAGTTAAACTCATAGAAAATGTATCGAAATGAAAACATTTGGATGAACATCAGTACAGGAAACAATCAACGCTATGTCAATGTTTCAAAAATTTATAATAGAATTGGTCCACATATTTCTAAAAGTCTACCAGCATATCACGCCTTTACTGGATGTGATTACAATCTTGCATTTTATAGGAAAGGAAAAATTAATCCATTAAAGCTGTTAATGAAATCTAGAATTTATCAAGAAGCATTCACGAACTTGGATAATATAGATCATGATTTTATGAATAACGATGTTTTTTCATCATTGGAAAAATTTGTTTGCCAAATGTACAAAATAAAACATTGCGATGATACGAACAATGGAAGATTTGAATTATGAAAAATTTTACAGCTGAAGATATTAATGAACCATTCGAAAACAAAATCGTAAAATTTGATAGATTTGATGATTTGACTCATAGATATGAATTTAGCTGTCTCGCTCGCACTCGCACGGGAACGTTTTTCCCTCTGGCAGATAGTAAGTGATGAAATTTATTTCTGGCATGCAATAATATATTTTTTGCATAAATTTCATGACTGATACTTTAACTAAAATAATTCTTATTTCCTACCCTCTTTAAAATTTTAGGGTAATTTACCCCGGCCATTGGGGGCTGCCAGAAGTAGTTTCTATTATCGAGCAGATATTAAACATTGAGTCAGTAAATTTCCAAGACTTTTGAAATGATAACTGAAAATTGGTCACTGGCTCTTGGTCTATAATGAAGACTATGTTTAATGGTCCATCATTATGTCAATAATGTCAATACTACAAACACTACAAATGTATGACGACATTTGAAAAATCAAACTGGAAAAGTGGTGTTATTCTGTCAAAATTTTTATTTATCGAAATCGTGGCTTAATGAAAATAAAATAATTGCTTAATAATAATTGCTTGCCTACAAACAAATAAGCATGATACATATTTTACATTGGCTATTATTCATTATGACTGTTAGCAAAACTACTGGTTTGCTTTGCTACAATTGTTCATCATCTCACTATAATTTTAATCCCTGTGGCGGAGATTTTGTTGCAGGCGTACACAATGTTTTTAACAGCTCTAGACATTTTTTGGTGAACTGTACTGGAGGTTCCTTTTTGTGTTATTTTTATAAAAATAAGATATAGCGATTAAATAACATATAAAAAAATATAAAAATGTGAAATGAATTTGAAAAATGTGGGTAGGTACCTACGAAATATTATTATATTTTAATAACACTGTTTGCAGAAGATGCCATGTGTTTTGTGCGGTCGTGGTCAACTCGTGCAAAGCATGCCTGGATAGTGCAACGAGGGTGCTACCAGCCTACTAAAAACGATCCGCTCCCACGAGCTGTGCATGTTCCTACGAGGGCAATGAGTTGTAAATATGAGAGGTGAGAATATCGATTTTTATAACAAGGAGAAAAACATAAAGAAATCATATATAATCATACAATATTATCGTAACGTCCATTTCAGGTTGCCTGAAGCAGAATACAAAATATGCCTTTGTCAAGCCGATTGGTGTAATTCTGCAACTCCTATGTCCTGTTTTTCAATATTAAAAACCATGTATGTATATGCTGTTTTGTATATAATCCGAAAATTTCATAATCCGACGCAATGTTTATTTATATAGCTGCTAAAAATCAATCTTATAAAATAATCTTTATAAAAAGTTTACGAATTGTAATATTAAGCTTTGAATGGTTGCCTCTATGAAAGGTAATTTTGGATATTTATTAAACTTACCATTAGTAAAATCATTTCCTGATAAATGATACATGCTATTGATTGCAATAAATGAGTTTTTGTCTCTGTACAGTTTTCACTTCGTCTGTCTTGTCTTGCTTGTATATTTCCACGAAAAGGATGGTAAGAAATGTGTGTGTCAGTGGGACGCATCTCCGCGTTGGGAACCTCCCAACATGGCGACAAGTGGTCGCAAACTTACAACTTCTCTGCACTATCTTTTTTGTAGACACGCTTCAATAAATGTAAGCCTATTCATAATTAGAAAAACATAAAATTTTCCATTACTTCTTCAGTTTAATTTACATTAAAACTTCAATTTATATGGATAAGTAATCAACTTATAATATTCTAATGGAATATATTTTTAACATAATTATAATAATTGATAGAAATGATTAAAACGACCGAATTTTTGTTTCTTTTATATTATGGCTAGGTAATCTAGGTACAATAAACAAGTTTATCATATTTATGATATAATAATAAAATTGATTTTTAATGTTGCTCAGATGTTCAACTCGTCGTGAATCTGTTTTCACTGGTCTACTTTTTGAGTTGCTTCAAGTAACTTTGCCTTTACCTATTATGTTCATTCCAAATTAAGTGTTCGGTTAAGTTTTTGTTTCAATTCCAGGTAACTATTATCATTAAGCATTAATTTTATCATTAAAGTTATATTATATGCGAATTATTCACCTATTTAATATTCAGTCTACTTTCAAAAACAATTTAGGTATCTAAAGCTTAACAAATTCATTCACCTTTCCTCATTATCGTCGTCGTCATCATCTTCAAGTGCGTCCACCACAGATGCCTGGTCACTAGTAATCGCCTGTGCTATAAAACCTGTGATGCCTGTATCGTTTCGTCTTTGTTTAAGGAAATCATAAACGTATTCTTCTATTTTATCTGCATCGAATGGCAAAAAATCATCAATATCCATTTGCCTTTTAATTCGCTTTACTTTACGATCTTTCTTTTTTCGCGTATAATCATATTCTTCATTGTGTACAATGCCTTTCCGATATACTTCAATAGGTACTTCACTGCCATCGCTAACATCGTATTTTATACCAATATCAGTTTCTTGAATTTCAATTGATCCAAAACCGTTGTCGATTATAGATTTTAAATTTTGTGCTCTACTCTTTCTGTTCATATCTGGCTCGTAATATTTTTTTACTTTACCTTTAATAGGATGTAAATGTTTAACTTGATTGGTTTCTCTAGGTTGCAGAATTTCATTACTAGATGTGTCATTTGAAACTTTAGGTTTTGAACCATAGGTTTTTACTTTCGAATGTCCTTGTATGATAAGGTATGGTACAGCAGGTGCTTCTGTAGTAGATTTTATATTTTCTTGCACATTTAGTGGTGATGTTATTATTGGCATTGGAGACGTAAAACGCAAAGATAAATAAGGATCATGAGTATTTAAATTGGTCCTCATAGGATGTAGTAAGTTATTGAGAATATGTGGATTGACGTGAAATGGATAATTATGAGATAATGTAGTACTATCGGTGGTCTGGGCAATAGGTGGCGGCTGCATTGTCTCCAGTTTCACAGTATTTTCAATTTCTTTATCTTTAAAAATATGCAAATTTTCTGAAGCATGAGCATACAGACTATCTTCAGGCCTTTCTGGACCATTCACTAAGGGCATGCTCATCATAGGGCCTAACATGTCAAAAATATTTAAATCCTGGCTTGGTTTTGAGGTGGTAGGTATTGGTGTTGGTTGAAACACATACGTAGTTTTTGAGTCTGTTGTATCATAATCTTGGATATTTGTAGCAGTTTCCATGGTAGTGGATTCTGTAAGCCAATTTGTTTGCGTAATAGCAGGTGTAGATGACTCGGTTGTAATCGTTGGCGATAGCACCGTTGAGTGGGATGTTGGAAGGGATGTTAGCATATGCATCAAATTTAATGTCGATGGGGGTGGAGGAGGGGCTTCTGATAACATCGGTTTATAGAATGTATATGGATTTTTGGATGTTTCTAAATGATCATTTAAAATTAAATTATGAGTATCATTTACCGAATCGCTCTCCTCTAAGGGCGTCGTAGGTCCCCATCCTGCATAATCACTACTTACTGGTAAAGGTTTTGTATGATTAAAGTCGACAATCCAATTTTGACTTGTCGTTGAAGATTGGTATACTAAATTTGCTTCTTGTAAGGAATATAAAGAAGTTGAATGTTCAGGAGGACGAACGGTATTTCTCATAATTAATGTTGAATCTGTTGGTAAAGTATGCTTTACCTGAGATGGTGTTTTATTATTTGAAAGAATGTAAGGTGATGGTTGATGACCTGGTGGTGGGGGAGGTGGTGGAACAAGAATAGTCATAGAATAATGTTCACCAAGCTGATATGAAAAATCTTCATACTTTGTTGGTGCTATAGGTGGTGGGACAGATAAAGATGGTCTATGAGGCCGTCTCGGAGTTAAAGGTGGTTGTCGAGAAGCGACACTCGGTCGTCTTGAGGAAACACCTAGCATAAGAACTTCAGACTTCCTTTCAGGATAGTGTTCTCTTTCAAGTCTTGTTTCGTCAGCCCAGTAATGGACACGTTCCAGTACTGGTGGTTCGTAATCGTAAGTAGGGTCATTTCGCAATGGATCTCCGCGACCAGTTAGTGGCTTCCACTGTTCAAAATCCATACGAGGAGAAAATGTTGATGAGACAGAGCTTGATCTTGGTTTTTCAGCTGCATCTGAAAATAACATATTTTTTAATATTAGAAATGACGATAAACAATATTATATCTAATAACACAAATAACTTTACCTAATATAAAAATATAAACGACCCAATCAGTCGTTAACCTTCTAGTCGATACTTTTTATTGTCAAGTAAGCGTAGGTAATCTTCTAGTAATGCATAGTGTAAATAATAACAAATTAATAATAGTGATCGATGAGAAAACTCACGCAGAGGAATTAGTTTTTTTGTTCGAAAAGTGAATTGATCGAGAATGTTCTTAGCTATGATTCAAGGAAATCTGTTCAGCCGTTTGAAGATCATCAGGACTTTTCTAGTTGTTGAAGGGCTGTGAGCAACTTCAACTGAGTGGCTATACAAGTGGCAAACATTTCGCACAAACGCTTGCTGACGTAATTGGTCGTCAAAAGTGTTCACACGACTACGTTTTATTTGATATATAAGAAAATTAATAACGTTTGATTATTGATTTTAAATTCGTTGCGCTAGATTACGTGGTGTTTGCCACTCTACTCGTTGATTACGATGATTGAGCCACTTGTCTAGGCCCACTGGTTTGATCGATTCTAAATTTAGTATCCTGTGACTTCAATGATGTTACAATAACATTGTAACCTTGACCTAATGCTGCGGGATCATCTGTCAACTTACAGCAGAAGTATCGTGTTTGGGCTCACTGGAATAATAATAGGTTATAGATAGATAGATTATGGTGATCAGGGTCTGATGACGGAGCAGACAAATATTCTCAAAATACGCAGATTTCGACGAGACAAGATCTCATGTCGCAATTTCGTGTATCATCGTGGAAAATATTTATATGAATGCGGGAATAAAGAGTGTAGATTGTAGTATATTTAAAAAACATGAAATAAAATTTAAATTGAAAAATTTAAAAATCCCCGACACAAAAAATCTCTAAAAAGTAAAAAACATAATATACGTGTATTGGCCCTTTAGGTTTAAACGATAAGTTGTAATATAAATAGAATTAGTAATAAAAACAGAATAAGTACGACTAAAAATGATATGAAACTAAATTACAAGTAATTTACTTACAATTTAATTAGTAATTTACAAAAAAAAACTAAATCGAAGATGTAACAGACAGACACGCAGATAAAAATTGAAAAAGGGCACCTGAGTAAACACTGTATAATAATCATTTTGAGTAGTAAGCGTTTATTGAGAAACCTAGTATTGTTTATATCGTAACTCCTAATTCACCGAACTATAATAATTATAGAATTCAATTTTATAAGAAGTAAAAAATCAAAGTTTATAAGTTTTTATAGAATTCAAGTAATTAATAGGTTCTGTTTCTTACAAATGAGGGTGAGGGAGACATAGAGATATTTTATTACTTAGACAGCCTGTGTGAGCCCATAGCCATAGCTATGCATATACTCATAGTGAGATTGAATACAATAATTGTACTTTTATTATCTACCTATCTAATACCTAGCTAATGAATATCTAATAGGTACTGCCAATATATTTGAGCAGTGATAAGAAGTGCTAATTTAATTTCTGAAAAACTAATTCTAATAATAAGTTTTTATAGAATTCAAGTAATTAATAGGTTCTGTTTCTTACAAATGAGGGTGAGGGAGACATAGAGATATTTTATTACTCAGACAGCCTGTGTGAGCCCATAGCCATAGCTATGCATATACTCATAGTGAGATTGAATACAATAATTGTACTTTTATTATCTACCTATCTAATACCTATCTAATGAACATCTAATAGGTACTGCCAATATATTTGGGCACTGATAAGAAGTGCTAATTTAATTTCTGAAAAACTAATTCTGTTATTGCTAATCATTTCATTATTAAATTGTCAAACAAATTTTGTGATACATGGTCAAACAGTTTCTGATATACCTGCACCTAATTTCATGAGGCTAATATATTTTTTTTTAATTTCTAATTTTTTAATTAATCTTTAGCCTAACCTAAATTATTTATCAACTACTAATTAATTTATTAGGAATTTAAAGTATTTATCTTAGCATAAGTACGTGTATATACTCACAAGAGACATTTGCGATGTTCTTCAGTGACGTATCGAAAGGACCACGCTCGAGCAACACCGACGACAGTAGTGTCAGCACTAGAAACACTGTGCAATTACACCTCTGTGAACATAGTAAACCAATATTGATTATAATAACTGTTGATAACACACTGTCTTACTGTTCTACCTACCTACACAAAAAACATAATAACTTTAAAAGCAAACTAGTCTCAAATAACTAAATAGGTATAATGTAAGTATGCCTACCAATAATTACTGTATGATAATAGCAAATCTAAGAATTGTATTGTAATACCATTAAGTTGATATTTAATAAGGCTTTTTGGTCAGAGACTTATTAAAATACCATGCAGTAAAAAAAGAGGACTAATTCAGTATCTACATATCTATATATACTATCATCATTTAGGTACAGTTACATATAAATGCATGACCTACATTGCTCGTTACGGAAAAATATTCCTGAAAACTCGTGTTAACAAGCGAGATGTCAGCGGAAATTGTGTTGAAATATTCAAGCTCATTATTTCGTAAGTATCTACCATAGACTTTATAAATAACTCCAGGCGCCGTGCCCGAGCAGCACCGATGAGGTAAATCAAATAAGCTGATTCACCTGTAATACAACACAGATTTATTATCAGATAAGCTGATCGACTGTTGTCTCGTTAGAAAACACACGCACAAATCTACATTTTTTACTATTTGATTTTATGTGCCTCGCTTAATAGTACGGGTCCTCTGTTTGGAGTGATAAAGTCTATGGTATCTACTTTAGTACTTTAATAAGAATGTGCGTGTTTAAAGTTCACTGTAGGTTTTATAAAGTTAATGAGAAAAATTGATAAGAACTCATCACGAAATCCTATGAAATTGCTATCATTTATTAATTACACATTCAATAAATAATGGGATTCAATATAGCACCCAGTTTACTTGTTCATAAACTATTTCTATCTATATATGTTTCAAAACTGTCTAATTTTGACGAATAGAAATAACAACTACGATGAATTTGATTACTTTTTATCTACTTTTTTATTTAATGAATGAGATTTATTTAACTCACTAAAACAGAGTCACCATAGAGTATAGTTCGAGGACTTTATTCTCTTACATTTAATGCTTTTGACGGGAGTTCACTGCATTTTGCAGGGATTTATATATTTTTCTTTTACGCATCCATATCTTAAAAGGAAAAGCGGGACCTTTTGTTTTACTTTTTGTCAACAAAAAAAAACAGAAACTCATTTTTCCGACTGTCACAGGTGATTTTCTCAAAAACCATTCAATGTAGAACCTTAGTTGGAGTTGTAAGACTTCCTAGTAACCCCTTTATTTTATATTATTTAAAACTTTAAGATATTCATGTAAGGTAGAGAGAGATATATAAATAGGGGAGAACTTGGGTAGCGCTAAACAATTTTTTAACCGCCTTCAAAAAGGAGGCGGTTCTAAGTTCGCCTGCTTGTATTTTCTTATGTATGTTTAGGCATATCTTCTTCGTTTATCAAGCGATTACAATAAATCTTTTTCTTTCGGGTTCCAGTATAACTCCGAGGTGGTCCCACTTAAATTTCACTGATTTTGGAGCTTGGACTTCGAAGACACGCCAAATAATCCTAACTGCTTATAAGCTTTATTTACATTGATGATTCTTTTGTGTATCATTCCGTTCCAGAATTAAAAAAGACGTTAGTTGTAGATCTACCCTAGATATTTCTTTAGGCCCAGGTTACTCAACAGAAAGAAATAAAAAACTTTTTAAGAAAATAATTAAACAGACTAAAAAAAAAACAGAAAAGTAAAAAATAAGTATCCTTTACTAATCAAAACTGAAACACAAAAATAACTTTATAAATACGATACAAGCACCTACATAATTAAATTTCGCAGTTTTTGAAGTCTGTACCAAATCAATGTGCAACAACAGAAAGTCTACTAGTTTGGTAGACTCGACACCGACATCAGTAACCTCGAATCTATACTAATATTATAAAGAGGAAGAGCGCATTTCGTAAGTTTGTATATACGTGGAGGGTAATATCCGGAACCACTAATAATTCCAATAATTCTTTCATCATTTGAAAGGTAAGTACATTATTCCAGATGAACATAGGCTATATATTAATTACATAGTCAAAGTGGGCGAAGTGGGGACGGGCCGCATAGCCGCTAGTTTAATTATTTAGGTATTGTGTCGTAGTTATGTAGTTATTTTTGTACTTGAGTTTTAATTAGTAAAGGATACTTATTTTGCACTTTTTAGTGTTTTTCTTTCGTACATACCTATATCTTAAAAAATTTCAGTAATTTACTTAAATTGACAAGTCATTCACGAACACAGACATTCACGAAGGTTTCATTATTATTTTAGACAATATCATTTTAACTTCGACAAAAATATAATCCGTTGACTATATAGACGATTTGCGAATTTTGAAATAATGTTATAAATTGGCTGGACTAGCAAAAAGCATTATATGTTTATTACTTTTATAAAGTATAAACTTCAAACTGAATATAAAACTAAACTTAAATAAAGATTCTCGAAGCCCATCTACTTTCATAAATAAAAATGAAAAGCTGTTCGTTGGTAAGCTCATTACTTGGGAACGGCTGGACCGATTTGTCTATTTTTTATTTTAAAATCTTCGTAATAGCCCGAATTAGGTTAATATGGAGAGAAAAATTGGTAAAGTTGTCCGGAAAATTGAAAAATTGGAAGAAAACTGAAATTACTTTTTTCTATGGGATTTTTATATAAAATAAGACTAATAAGACTCACAAATAATAATATAATATAACATCACTAATACTGAGCCACAGCAACGCGTGGCCGGGCACAGGTAGTTTTTAATAAAAACGCAAAATTATTTCTGTTCTATAAATAATAAAATATTTCTAAGATAAATAATTATTTGCCAATGGTACCACTTTACGTTAGTAAACTAATTAATCTGTGGTACAACTGTCATCAGCCGCCACTTCTATTCCTCTAAAGAGGTATTTTAGTTAATCGCATAGTAGGTATGTATTTGTAGCTATGTAATGCATGTGAAAATAATTAAGTATAAAAATAAGAAATAATTATACGAACGAACTAATGGTCGCTCAGTTGATACTTACCTAAGTGGTACGAACAATTTAATGTTGCCTAAATCTTTTCACAGAAAAGTTTACCTACCTCAATTAATACCTGTAAGCTGGAACTACATTAATTAAATAAAGATAAAAAAACTGTACCATAATAAATTGGTTTTTTTGTAGAATTTTTAGATACGGCCAGATTTTACTAAAAAATGAAGAATTGTTTAATAAATAACTAAAACATTTTTTAAATAATTTTGTGCATTTTTGATTGCTGTTTATGTGTTTTTTGTTGGTGTATCTATAAGTAATAGATTTTATTATTAATGGACCCGCCATTTCTGACGATCACTGTTGCATAATCGATTTCGATATAATAGGTAATGTTATATTATTGTATTTCTTGTATGCCAAAATTGATGACAAAAAATATTTCCCGGTGTTGAAATGTTCCCCCCTATGTACGGGTAATTATTTGCACTGTACCTGTAGACCTACCTAC
Source organism: Zeuzera pyrina (assembly GCA_907165235.1). NCBI lineage: Eukaryota > Metazoa > Arthropoda > Insecta > Lepidoptera > Cossidae > Zeuzera > Zeuzera pyrina. Next base: position 14,869,710 of record OU015625.1, on the reverse strand, counting down.
CTACACATATGTGCAATGTTATATTTCTTATCCGACTGCTCAAGAAGGAGGGTAATGTTTTATTTCAGTGAATTTTAAGTATCTACATACTTTGTGTTGACTATTATAATAATTAGGTAAATAAACATTTGTGTAGTTCAGTAATTGTAGTGGTTTAGCAATCCACAATATACAATGCATTAAATAGCCCTGACACTCGGGCACTCATACATGTAAACACCACGCACCAGGATACGATGGACACTGCAGTGAAAGCGACGCGTGCGAAGAATCATTAACTAAGACATTACATGATGGGAATTATAGTATGGTGTTTTGCATCTGATTTGTCCTCTTTTGATCGTCCTTTCACTATTATATCAGAGCAGATATTGGCGGTATTAATAAATTATAATTGGAGGATTCGATTTCTCGAAGTTGCAGATAAATACGAACTTTACTTATATATTATCTATTTATCTATATAATAATATAATATGTCTGTAGATACCTAATGAACTTTGCAATATAGTTGAATTTAAAATACAATACGAGTACATTAGATAGCAGATACATATTCTATGGACCACGAAAGAATTTTTGATCCATAATATTAAATTAAAACTAAGCTTTTTCGTTAGATTAGTCGATGTTTTTTTATATTATATTTTTGATTAATGCATACGGTAGTAGTATATTTTAGGCAATAGAGCCGGGTTGAAAACCCTAGCGCTATCAGTAGGATCGGGAAAACTAACCTTTGAAGGTATTAAACACATATAATAAAGTGCTTTCGGCTGAGACGAAACAAAAAGTAGGTGTTATCATCACGAACTTCATAAATATTATCTTTGTGTAATGAAAAATGACGGAAGTTTTTAACTTGAAATTTCGTGTTATAGAATAGATTAATTATAAATACGAAAGGATATTAAGGAATAAGTTAGTATGAAAAACGGAACCGCAGAAAACAAATAAAAATAAAATCTTTGTATTATATTATTATGGAAAAACTATTTAAGAAAAAAATGTTGTGGAAACCCCAAATCCACAAAAAAAATGGAATATAGATGGTCTACAGAAGTGTCATTAACAAAAGCATAATAAATAGATACGTACCTATTTTCTATAATGAGTATGTTTATGTTTTATTGGTTCTTATCGTTGGTTCCTATAGTACTATCACAGATTAATTAGTTACTTACGTAAAGTACTAAATTTCAAAATACTACCCTCCATATTGCAAGGCTTATTTATACTTTTTTTTTAATTTTTACGTGTTGTTTAGCGACATTACTCGAAAGCTTTGAAATAGCATAAAAGTTGTAAGTTTAGAGGAAGTGGTTCAAATTTAGCTCGCAAGATTTAAACGAAAGTTATAAACTTACATGTGAAGTTAAATAAAAACTTTTAAGAATTTTATAAATGCGAAGCAAATAGGTACCGAGAAATTTAATTATATATAAGTGCTATATAATTAAATTTGACAGTCACTGAAGTAGGTGCCAAGCTTACCAAACTAGTATATCCTTTTTTAAATTATTTTTGTCCATAATGTAAACAAACAAGAAACTAACCAACATTTCGCTTAGTTGTCACCGTTCGGTGGGTCGGCGTATTACATGTGCTTTTCTGTTGTGTACACGAAATTATGACATAGTCAAAAAAAACTGTAATATTGTCCAATTTAGTATAGCATTAAAAAAATTGAGGTTATTTGTCAAGCATTTTGTTTTTAATTTGTAATGTTACGTAAAAGTCGTCTATTTTCCTAGATGAAAAAATTGATATCATAAATTAGTTTACTCTAATAAGTCAGTGACACAATTCGTTCGAATTGTAAGACAACAATAATTAATAATAATAACAGAAGAACATTACTGTTCGCGATGGGCAAACAATAATAGTCTTTATATTTAAGTGTTTTTTAAAATTCAAGTTTTTACTTTTATCATAACGTTCATTATTCTTTTAATTCTTTGTGGTTTTTAGTGAAGCGCAAACAGCAATTCTAAAAATGTTTGTTTTACTAATAGTAAATAATCATGACAACTGAGTCAATCATCTGCGAACTTCCCCATCATAGTCATAGTCGCCACATTTGTTTACGTTATGGGCAAAAATTAAAAAAATAGGATATAGACTTCATGTAATTACACATGCAGTTACCAAGTTATTGCACACTGATTTAGCACCCACTTCAATAACTGTCAATAAATTTAATTATATGGCACCTAATTAAATTTGACAATTATTGAAGTTCGCGAAGCACTTACAGGTTTAGTATTTTGCTGCAGCGCCTTAGCAGCTAGAGCCTGGCCAGTCGAAAAAACAAAGATATCTATCTAGGCAGCGCGCGCGAATTAAATTATTTATTTCGTACTTGGGAATACCTAAGTTTCTCTAGACAAGAGTAAACGAAAGCGTAACGCGGTGGCCCAGGTTATTTCCACGGGGCGCCGCGGCGCACCGTTTGGGAACCCCTGATATAGGTATTTGTATCGTATTCAAAAAGTCATTTTTGTGTTTGCGTTTTGATTAGTAAAGGATAGTTAGTTACTTTTCAGTGTTTTTTGAAGCCGATTTTTTTTTTCTTAAAAAGTTTTTTATTTCTCCCTTTTGAGTGACCTTTGAGTGAGTGAGTGAAAAGAAGTTAACTCTTTTCTAACTCTGGAGTGGAATAGAAAAGAATCATTATAAATAAAGCTTATAAGCATTAAGCAATTAGCGTTACTCTGTTTATCTTCAAAGTCCAAGCTAAAGCTAAGTACAACATCAGTGAAATTTAAATGGAACTACCTTCGAGCTATACTGGATCAAATGGAAAAAGTATCATTGAAATCGATCCACAATTGACGAAGTTATCGTTAAACATACATTAAAAAAATACATCAGAGAAACTAAGAACCTCCTCCTTTTTTTGAAATTAGTTAAACAATAGATTCTTTTGGAATTTTAATCAAATTAATAAATATTGTATGTGTAGTATGTACTGTATACTCGTATACATGATTTTAATATACCTATCTCCATATTTAAAATTAACTGTGCCTCGCGGTTTCGCTCGCGTTAAATTTGATATTTTTACATTATAAAAATTGGTCTAGATTATTCTCTGAAAAGTCCTTTACCTGCCAATGAAAGTCCCATTAAAATCGATTCAATCATTTCGAAGCCTGGATAAACAAACAGACAGACAGATAAAAATTAAAAAAAAGGCGTGTTTAGGTTTGGTTACGTGCAAATAACCATATATCATAAAATAAGCTTAAGAAAAAGCTTTTATTTCGAGATCACAGACATTTCAATGTTATTTACGTATGTAATATGTATGTATATAGGACTACTGGTTCTTTGATTACAGAAGGATTATAGCCAATACCCTTACAGAACCAGAACAGTGTGTTATCATGGTAACCAGTTAACTATTGAATAAAGTAAAACATGGTCAAAACTCATACACGAAGGCCTCAAGGTCATTTTCTCCTACTTCAAAAATCTAGTATAATTCGAAGTTTCTAAGATTCTTTAAGTAAATGCTTAGAGGTAAATGTGTTAAATATGTTGATGTAGGTTTATGTCATAGCGTCACAAATGTAAACGCTACGCAATATGAGTTTTCGTTACCTTTCCATAAAATATCATTGTCTTTTTCTATACCCATTATCTGTTGCGAAATTAAAAGAGATTAGAAGTTTTAAGTGTGTGAAAACACGAAGAAAACTAATTTTCTCAGAATCGAGACCTAGCTAGATCGATTGTTCGTCCGCGTAAACCTATATATCGTCAATTTCATAGAAATCGTTAGCGCCGTTTTCGAGAAGGCGATTACAAACATATATACAAATATTGCTCGTATAATAATATAAAATGTATTTTATCCAGTCAGTTTAAAAGTCTCCAAAATAAATAAATACAATGTACTATAATGAATATCTTGCTTCCGTGCCAGTTTCGGAGACAAAAAAAATGTGCTAGCTGCTTATTTCTTTGGAGTCGTAAGACATGGCCAAGGGATGGGGTCTATTTTATGAAACTGATGTAGTCAACTGGCTAACAACCTATCACTATTTGTTTTCAATTTGCTATCTGTAAACCCAAACATTAAATGCCAGAGGTGTCGTCAAAGTCAAAGTCAAATCAATTTATTCAAGTAAACCCAATTACAAGGTATTTTTGAACGTCAAATCTACTTTAGTTCGGTTCAAATAGAAAACCTGGACACTGAGAAGAACCGACGAGAAACTCAGTCAGCGGGGTTATTCACAAACGACGGAAACTCGACTTTCCTTATCCGACAGGAAACTTTTCGATGACTTTGTCTAAACGCAATTCACAAATCTGAAACCTTTCCGAAACGATATGATTTGACAGTTCATTTCGGGACGAAACATTCGGATGCTTCCGACTACTTTTAAGTGGCGAAAACGTTTCCAAGACGAGTAAATTAATGTAATATGTGTATAATCGATGACGTTTGTCGTCAAAAATCTAAACAAATTGCGTGCGCGTATGTAATCTAGACTTAGACAAATTTCGTGCCCTTTTTAAATACATGCCTAAGGATGAATTTGCCTTATATTTTTATAACATATTTTATTAGCTACGCAATCCATATCTAAACATTGTTTGTGGTATTTGAGGTATTTTTAGAAACAACAATAATCAAAAATAAAAACACTGTTGTACTTTCTATTGTAATAATTATTAATTTTTACTAAGCGACATCTACTATAATTTATTTGAACTTGCTGAACGCACAGACGATAAGCACAGACAGTATAATTCGTATTTATAAAGCCCGTTTAGTTCTTCGAATGTAAGTAAAATAATTTACAAAAATGTTTAATCTTAAAAAAGACTAAGTAATTTCTTTGTCTAAGTTGTTTCTCTGTCTGTTTAAAATGATATTTTACCAAATACATTGTGATTGTCAAAATGTCATACGTTTAAACCACACTAATATTTTCTACCAAAACGAATAGAATTTCTACCATTTTGTAACATGGTTCATAAATGCATTTTCTTTCGGATTCGTTAAGTCCTTTCCGATGAGATTCCAATAGAGTTTGTGAATAGCATTTTCCAATCCGTCGGATTGAATTTATGCTTTCCGACGATCGGCCCTTTCCGCCACGGAAAGTTTTCGAAGCGTTGTGAATAAGGGGGCAGGTATCATTTTTTCAATATCATTTTACAAAAGGTTTATTAAAAGACAATATTTTCATTAAGCCAGTAAACGCATGTGCAGAGAACATCATTTCCAGACTATTGTTTTATCTTCAATGAAATCGTTTATTTTATAGTATGATTGTCTAGTCAATGTACGTTTTATAACCAATCTAAATTTATTCTCTGTTAATTGAGTAATTTCTTGAGGAACTTTATTATAAAAACGAATGCAGTTACCTAAAAATGAAACATTTGACTTATGTAATTTAAATTTTAGAATAACCAATTTATCACGACCTCGGGTTTCCATACCATTCATATCGCGATTCTTTTTAAACAGATCTATATTTTTTATCGTATACATAATAATTTCAAAGATGTATAAGGAGGGCAAGGTGAGGACATTAATGTCTTTAAAACGATCTTTAAGCGATTCTCGTGCATTCATCCTGTAGATACCACGTATTGCTCTTTTTTGTAAAATGAAAATGGAGTTAATATGTGCCGCTGATCCCCACAGCCGAAGGCCGTAGGACATTAAACTGTGAAAATATGCAAAGTACACCAACCTTGCCGTATCCACATCTGTCATTTTCCTAATGCGTCTAATTGCATATACCGCAGAACCGAGCTTACTAGCCAATGCCCCGATATGGTCCGCCCACTGTAACTTGTTATCTACTGTTAAACCCAGAAAACTGGCTGACTTAACGAATTCTAATTGTTTCCCACCCAGTTCTATTTTATCATGGATTCTGGGTACATTTGAAAGGGAAAATTTAATACATTTAGTTTTTTGTGCATTCAGTAGTAAATTATTGGCAGCGAACCATTTCGAGACATCTGTTAGGATCCTGTTTACCCAAGTAATATCTAGATTTTTTCTATCTAGTTTAAATAACAATGAAGTATCATCAGCAAACAATACTGTTTCGCATAAGTCTCTGAGCATAAATGGGAAATCGTTAATATATACCAAAAACAGGAAAGATCCCAAAATTGATCCTTGGGGAACTCCCATTTTTAACTTTGAACCCACAGACAAAACCCCATTGACACTCACATTCAGCTCGCGGCCAGACAAATACGAGATCACGAGATCGAGAGCATTACCACGTATTCCATAGTATTTAAGCTTGCAAATTAAAGTTTCATGACTAACACAATCAAAAGCCTTGGAAAGATCACATAAAACACCAATAGCATCTTGGGACCCCTCCCAAGCCTGAAGTACAGTCCCGATCAAGCTTACTCCCGCATGAGTTGTTGACCGCCCTCTCGTGAAACCGTATTGTTGACCATGAAATACCCCGTGAATGTTAAAATGTGCCAGCATTTGTTTGAGTATTATTTTTTCGAATATTTTACTCAACGCTGGCAATACTGACACCGGGCGATAATTGGTTGGATTTAACATACAGCCCGATTTAAGTCGCGACAAAGTCAAGATTTGACTTTGTCGCGACTTTATTGTCCTTTCGTTTTTGCTCTTGGTCCCAATGTTACATTTAACGTTTTTAGATATAGGTACATAAAATTAAAAATCTAAATCAAAATTTAAATCCTATTCCCGTATAATATATAGGTTTAGTAATAATGCCATTGTATACTGCTGGTTGAAATGTAAAACATTCGACAAATTGAAATGAGGAGCTCTAATCGTTGTTGAGGTTAATCAAGGGCGTCGCCAGCTTATGACTAAGGGGGGGGCAATGGGGCAATATTATGGAGGATAAAAAATATGAACGCCGAGAGCATGAAGCGTTACACTTTGGAAGTCTTTGCCTCGATGACGATTGTAATAAGAACGGTTCTAATATCAATGTATAAAACATCACAAGCCCTCGACAGCACAATAACTAAATCAAACTTTTAAACGTAGTAATAATTATTTATTTTAACAAAAATAATATTTAATTAAAACATAACCTGCGGGGATTTTTTGCAAAACTTTCAACCACTTTATCATTAAAATTATTTAGGTTTTTATTTATTATAGCTCTGTGTACACTCATCATGGCCAGACCATTAAGGCGATCTTCTGCCATGGTGCTTCTTAGCCATGTTTTTAGTCTTCTGAGGCTGCTAAAGGATCGCTCTACTGTACAGGTCGTGCATGGTAAAGCGATCAAAATTTTCAATGCTTTTTCCGTTTCGGAAAAGAAGGAATTAGTTTCTTTTAGGACATCAAGAACTGTTAGATTTGTTAGATTAAGCCTATCGTGCCACAATTGCTGCCAAAGTTCGATTTCATTCTTTATGTTCGGTAAATCATAAAACTGGGCAATAGATTCATAAGTTTGTTTCAGATTTTCAGTTGTCATCTTTTGCATCTGCGCCGGGTGTAACTTAGATAATGCGAATGATGGCGTGTTTTCTTCAGCAAAACGTACTTCAAGGGAGGTGATAATTGAATCCAAGTATGGTATTACTAAAGACCTCTTCCAGTATTCTGAAGGGCTTTCTGCTGGATGATTGCTTCTATGACGTTGTTTCCCCGTAATACGCAGCATTGATGTAATGTCCTCCTCCAGTCCGACTTTCTCCGCAACAGCAGTAGCTTCCTTTATAATTTCGTCTGTCACTTTTTCCGGATTTTTACGGTGGTTTTTAATTAAAAGTAAAATCCTTTTAACGTGTTCCGAGGCTTTGACCACGTCCAAAGCTACAGATTGGAGTACGTTGACAACGGGTTCCATCAAAGCCGAGTATTTGGCTACCAACATAACCCCGAGAATGAAAGTAATTCTGGAAGTAGCCGCATGCAGTTGGAAGGCACTTTTCCGAGTTGCACTATTTCCTTCCTGAGATAATGTTTGTAAGGCTTCCAAAATTACTGGAAGCTTTTCTTTAAAAACTCTATGGTTTTGTGTTTCTCACTCCATCTTGTCTCGCAAAGTCTGGAAATATTAGGTATTAACTTCCTCCTCAAAACTGATTCCCGAAAAAAGTTGATAGTATCTTTGGTGGATCCCATGGCATTTCTAATTTCAGGAAGTGAATTTAGATCATTGATAACTAGATTTAGTTTGTGGGACGAGCAATGAAAGTAGAGGGCTTTGGTGTACTTTTTGCGTAAGATCGCTTGTACCCCTCCCTCTTTTCCTGACATCGTTGAACAACCATCAAAACCAAAACCAACGCATTTATTTATATTCAGATCTCTTTTGTCAAAAACTCATCTATGCTATGTGCAATCGATTTCGCATCCAAATCTTTTAGCTCAATAAATCCGACAAACATTTCTTGGACTTCCTGTGTTTCTTCATCAAAATATCGCATCCCAATCGATAGTTGTTCAGTGCCAGAAATATCAGCTGTTTCGTCTGCTAGCACACTATATGCTGCTGCTTCTTTCACTTTTTTCATAATATCAGCCTTAATAACGCTTCCACAAATACCAATAATTTCATTTTGAATATCCACTGAACGGTAGCTTGCATTCTTTTTCCTTTGCTCAATGTGTTTCTTTAAAATCAAATCTCCCGCGTCAATTCGCAGCCTGTATAAGTCCTCGAGAATACCTTCACCATAATGTTTACCTCTCAGTGCTAAGTCGTGTGACCCGCAAAACGTAATGCAGGAAATAATAGATTTTATAATTTTGCGATTTTCTTCAATAATTCCCTGGGAATATTTGTTCAGTTGCAAATCGACAGGCACACCTTCGAGAAAAGATTTAGCAGCTTTCAATGCCTCCTTATGGAAGTGGGTTTCAATGTGCTTTTTGCACTGCTCGTGAATATCTTTGAACTTACAAAAGGGTCTTATAGTAAAAGATTCCAATATGCCTCTAAATGAATTTGGATTTGGTGGGAACAACGTACAATATTTACAAAATGCTCCTTTTTGGCGCCTGGAATATACCAACTATGGAGAGTATGTTTCCAACCAAGAATAATTCAATTTTCTCTTTAAATGTTTTGCATCTTCCGCAAAGTTATAGGTCGCGGAAGGGGACCAACAGTTTTCTATCAATTCCTTCTTCTTTTCGGTTGATAACATGTGTGCCCGTCCAACATATCACCCGATATCATTTTCATTGCAGTCATCCATCAATGAATCAGGATTCGGCGCCAGATATCTAGAGGAACTTGGTCTAGGTAGTTCCTGCGGCTGAATATAACCGATGAAGACACATGCGATATTGTCGTTAGTTTGTCCTGTTCATCGCTGTCGCTACTTGATCCATCAGTTTTTTTTCGTTTCAAACTTCCTACAAAACAAAACGCTTTGATAAAACTTTATGTAACTAATTAAATTTTTACGGGAGAGCAGTTTTGTTCAATTACTTATAAATATTAAAATAAATACTCAGTTGTATTTTTTAGCTTTATTTATATCAAGGATCTGTTTTAATTTGTATTTAATTAAACCACATATATAATTTATGTTTTGTTTTCATAATTACTGAAAACGAAACCACTGTTTAGTTAACGTTAAATTCATAGAGATTTCATTCTTAACGATTATTATACGTCTCTAGCTAGTATATCCGTTACCAAAGCTATTAGCTAAGAGAAATAAAATAAAAATACTAGCTCCAAGTCCAAGATTAAAGCAGTACATAACTTACCAAAAAACTTTCTGATGTCCATTTTGATAAGATGATGAATGGAGACACACTCAGAAACTTCACAACTCAACACTGAGATCTTATTATTTAATAAATATAAATCAATATTGACTAACACAGGCAAGCCGGTAGTCTTATATTCGCTTTCCAATTCGCTTGTTTAGCTTGTTTCGTTGATCGCTTCCAATTCAAAAGTGACTCGCTCGCAGCGGCTCACGTCTTTATATACCCAAACGAACATCATACTAGAATGTATGGTAACATTCTACCTGGTCTAGTAACTGCTACCAAATTCCAGAGAGTTCATTGAACAAGCGCCATCTAGCGTCGAGTAGCAATACTAGGTTTTACAAGGATTGTAGTCGATTTATTCAACTGTAGGTGTTTCTTATGAACACTTACAGATGGTATTGTCCACAAAACCAATTAAAATTGTATGTTCGTAACAATAACTTCTACTTTATTTAGGTATGCCGCATACAAATTATACAAAACTAATATGAATGCTGGTGAACGGCTGTCGTAGAAAGAAATGCAATGCACACACACACCATACCTACCTACATATTTTTACACTGTTTAATGGCCTTGCGTTTTGGCAAATCTGATATAGTCGTGATGAAAATGGCGGCGATTTTAAAAACGGATGTCAAAATCTTAATCGCAACTGCCCCCCCCCCCCCCCCCCCTGCCCCCCTTGGCGACGCCCTTGAGGTTAATATTAGCAAATTAAAATCATAGAAAGCACCTAAAAACACAAAATGATCTTAGAATAATTGTCCTAGTCTTAGAAATGATAACCGAAATATCGTTTTGTACAATACCAAGTTTGAAAACACACGTGCTTAAAATAATAATATCTCAAGTAAGAAAATACCACGGCGCGCGCCGCGTACCTAACAGAGTAACACTAATACAATCCCTATTAATTTCGTTCAAGGTTACAAATAATTGTAGCTAAGTACTGTAAGAAAACTGTTTATTTTGGCTAAACTCGATACATCATTATTATGCATAATGAACTACCCATGGAACCACTCACATGATTTTGTTGAATGAATTCAAGTTCACCTGTATATTCAAGGTAATGTTAACTGTCTCCGTTGGGCTTCCAGCACGTTCAACAAACATTTATACGGTAGAAATACGACTTTCCTTTTCTAATTCTATAAACAATTGTGGTTAACCTAATCTTCTAGTTTTACTAAGTAAATGAAATTTTATACCCGTCATATCAAATTATCCGATCAGCGATTTAAAAGACATTTCTCTCAGATTTTACTGATATCTTTCTGTGCTGAATATTTTATGTATATATCTACCTACATATGTTTAATCAAGTTCCAGTTTAAGGAACCCATTTTTAAATAAGAAATTGCAAAGAAAATGGAATTTTAAAATCGATATCTATCAGTTACAAAGTACCTACCTAGATCTAAATCTGAATGAACGCAAAATACTCTTACAAAACACGCAGCTCTTGTCAGATATTTAGGATAATATATGTTCTTGAGTGTCGCTGGGTATGTCTCAGAGTTCCTTGTAGTTTATTGATTTATACCATTTTTATGTAGGTACACAGGTTGTAAATTTTTCAGTAGACTATATTGTAATATATTTTATACAGGTAGGTTCCTCATTACAACGTTAAAAGAAAACTGATTTGACTGTGATTGAGGTTTAATATTAGAGAGCATTTGGTTTTTACAACTATACCTAAATAGAAAAAAATTCGTTATCAATCGGTTGACCAATTTGAAAGATATGAAAAATTTCAATTATGAAAAAATAACAAAAAACATTAATAAGTACCACACACGTACCCCATGAGTGCCCTTACCTTCAGTAACATTAGAATATAAAATGACCACGTAAATATCATCTAAAAATTTTAGGTGTTTTTAGCGAAACTTTATTGGAAACGGCTGGGCGTTAGCGTTAGTAGATATCGTGATGTAAAATTGGCGTAGTTTTGCGTCACAATAAGTGTCTATGCGGTAGGTATATGGAATTGTTAAAATAATTGCTTACTTATTTTAACAATGTTGAGATGTTGAGATTTTGAGATGTTGACATTATTTTGTAGCTTAGTCTGCCTAAGCAGATTATTTATACCAGAAAGACCGCTTCATTATATTTGCCGCCAGAAACTCCAAGAAACAATGTAACATGTTTCGTCGCCATTTTAATGAAAAATATGAAGAGCGTACCTATATAGTTAATTATTTATTGAAGACATCAGCTGTATGGGCATCGATCCTTTTTCTTCCCCTCTCCATGAAGAAATGTACAGAAAAAACTAAGATTTTGAACTTATATCCTTTTTTAAAGCTTTTAAATGTCGAAAAAACCGAAAATTATTTCTACTTAAATTATGTCCTAAATTTGAAAACATCTAACAACTATTAAAATTTCTAAAAAAGTGTTTATCATTTCATTTTGAATTAATTAATAGTTAAGTATTTGTTTGGGATAATTTAGCTAACATTGATAAACCTAATGTACTTTTTAAAGGAATCAAGATATTTGTCAAAATTTGGTTAGGTACAAACACGACGCTTACGAAGCTTGTACTACGGATATGACGTTGCCACAAAAGGAAACAGAATATTTATATCCACCTTACATCCAGTAACACCCAGACGCCGATTCTAATTTGAAAAATCCTTCCTAAAAATATTACGGATAAACATACTAAACTTTGTATATATGTTATATTATGTTACCTTTGCATAATTGAGAAATAACCATTCACGAAAATATTTTAGCAACTTGGCCCGTTATGATACTAAGGTTAAGGCTTCCAAACCGACGGTTAATATGGTAAAATATTGTTTAAAATTTATTTATTGTCGCAATAACTGAAAAGGTAGATAATAATTTACTTAATTATAAACCCGTGATAAATGACGTCCGTATGAACGGAAATTATTATAAAATTGAAGACAAACTCTAATAATAATATTGTTCCTTCGAACAACTCAAAACGCTTTGTCTCCTGGACATAAAGCAGGGAAAATATGAAAATATATTATTAAAAAGTTTAATCTGGGATAGGTATAGTATAGGTATTAACTTTATGATCAATAAACATACATACATCTTCACGCCGTATCCCCAACGAGGTAGTCAGAGAGAACGGAGCGCCAAGCATCGCGATCCTTACATACTTCTTTCGCTTCCTTAAATCTCATCATTCTCCTCACACATAAATAAATATACAATATTAATATATGAAATGAATACGTAGCTATATTGTCCGATTAATTTTTGTCAGGGTTCAAAGACCGCAATAAGAAAAAAATAGTTGATCAATCTAGAAAACAAACTTTTCTATTTTCGCTTGGAGTTTGGTGTTACGAGTATCGATTTCTGTTTTAGAATCCTTGTCCGTTGTGCGGCACCCACGGTACAAACATAACGCTTATTAATTTGTGGTCTCAGTATATATTGGTGCTTCTTAATTTAGTTATGATTTAGTTCTTTCGATATGTACTTAGTATGAATGAATAAGTAAATAATTAATATCTAAATTATAGATAAATCGTCATTATTTTTGAAATAATAAATAGTTTAAAATAATAACACCAAGAGCCAAGACCTCCATATGCCCTGTTTTGGACACTGGGCACACAGAGTTTAGGAGGCCTATAGAAAGCAAGAAAAACATAAATAGAAACTTGAAAATTTACTCCGTAACCATGAGAGAGAGAGGGCAGTTATAAGTTTAACTCTATTGTCTTTCTATGCTTGTCTGTAGCATCATAGCTGTTAACCGGATGAACCGATTTGCGTGGGCTTTTCTTTTACAAGCTGCAGTTTTCGTTAATGTTCATAGCTAAACATATTTAGAGGAAATCAGTCTATACTATTGTACTATTATATATTTTTTTATTATTTAATTTGGTGTTTACTTTCTTAGTTATTATTGTTAACTTTTTACAAATAAAAACGATATGATCATTCACTTGCTCTTTCAAGAATGGAAATTACGTTAATGTGTGAAAGCGATATTTATTTAATTGATTACTTTAATTGAATAGTAAATATATATGGGCATGGATTTCGGCATTTCGAGATTCTATCAGGCCGAGGACTCTGGACTTGTGCCACACGCATGCTTTAGGGTAAAAACGGAACAGCCAAGAATCCGGGTAAATAAAATTAATTACCTAATACACATATTTTTGTCATAAGACCAAAGTTAAACTTAAGTACCTACTCCCGGTCGTTACTTTTTCACATGCAAATGAAATACTTGTCACTATAGGTGTTTTACTTATGCCATCTCTAACACTCATGTTAACAATACAGTCTCTTTAATTAAACTGTAGGAAGAAATTATGTATGTTGATAATAAGAAACAGGTTTTTACATGTTGTATGGGTAGACATAGACACCTATCTAAATATTATTTACGCACTTCCGAAAAACCTGTATTTATTTAGCAGTGAAAGTTTTATGGGCATTTATTTATGAAACGTCATGTTGAACTAATACGTGGGTGAGGGGCAGTGTGCAGAGCGAGGCGTGGGAATACGGCGCGAGACTGAGTGGCGCCACAGGCATTGGTCACCCACGTCGCACCATTTACCTGTACAAGTGTACACAAACTCATAGTTGCACAGAATTGCTGTACTTCGGGCTTAAACTAATACATTTATCAAATTACACTTTAGTTTTTGTAAAGGGTAAACGTATGTTAGTAATCTATAAATTAATACGTGTAGCGCAAACTTTGGTTCCTTTTTAAGAAAATCGCGCGGAAGGAGTGTGAAATTTGGTACACTTAAAATTTATATAAAAGAACGACAGGGGAAAGCTAATATTTTTATATGATATGAATTAAAAACACATTAAATTAAATAAATCGCTCATTGTTTACGTTCATACTGCCAATGTCAAAAAGACTGTCAATATCAAACTCAAAATAGATTGTGATCTAAAAATCTCGAGTGTGTCACTGTGCCTACAGCACGGAAAGCTTTTCCTATCTGTTATTCGCCCTTCCTTAGGATCGGTTGAGGTGCCGTGCTTGACTGATGCTCGAAATGCTTGGTTAGGTGTTTGTCCGAGTACTAACCTGCCTACCTTGACCTTTTGTCAGAAACACTGGGATGAGCCTCTATACAAAAATGTTCATTTACAACTGTTATGTTCTTGTACTACCGAAAAAGATCGTTCTCGCCTCCTGGCTGTTTCTGAGAAGGAGTCAGGACACTGGTTGGAAGTAATACCTTCAAAAAACTTAGGAACCTTAGTTGACAATACCATACTTTCTCTCATAGTATCCCTTCGTTTGGGGGACAGGTCTAACCTTCCTCACCGTTACCGCTGTGGTGATCACGTCGATGTACTAAGTAATCACGCTTTATCCTGGTTACGTAGTGCGGGTCGCATGTCACGGCATGCTGCCTTGAATGACGTCATTCGGCGGGCCCTTGTCGCCGCTGGCGTTCCTGCAGTCTTAGAGCCTGTACGTATTGCGTGCAGCGACGGCAGGAGACCAGATGGTTTGACACTCATTCCTTGGAAACTTGGAAGATCGCTGGTGTGGGACGCTATTTGTGTCGATACACTCGCTATTTCCCATGTACCGGCGACTTCCAAGCCAGCAGGTGCCGCGGCCAGCACTGCCGAGAACTTGAAACGGCGTAAGTATGCGATTCTATCTGAGAGTTTCAAATTTACGAGCTTTGCAGTAGAAACTTTGGGTCCCTGGAGCCCTAAAGCCCATCGACTGGTTTCTGATATTTGTAAGAGACTGATCGAGGCTTCGGGAGACCGCCGGGCTGGCAGCTTCTTCCGCCAACAAATCAGTTTGGCTATTCAAAGTGGTAATGTAAAATATTTCTATTTATACCAGCGTATAAAGCATAACGTACGAGCATAACGTACAGCTTGCAGTTAAGCTTAAAATCAGACCATTTATTGTCACTTAATTGATAATATTGTCTCGACCAGTTAAGTAAATCTCGAGATGCACGATACTCTCTTGGTATATATGTATAAGTGCAACGAAGTAAAAAGTATAGAACCATTCTATAATCTTTAGTCATGATGACTAGTCATTTTGAAAATTTAAGTCATTGTGATTGGCAAGTTCATAGACAGGTGTACTTCAAATTATTTATAATATATTGTGACTTGGTTTGTATGAATTCAGATCGGAAATGAAAAAAACAGATCGCTACAAAAACCAATTACACGTAATATTATACTCGTAAATTTATTCTTTTATGCCACTAAACAAACTATTCATATCAGTGTAAATAAACAAAAATTTTTAAGTATTGCCATCTCGGAATTTAAGCAAAACAATTTGAAATAATGAATTTTTTCGGATTTAGAGTGACACCTGACTCTGAACGTCAGAATCTCGGATTATATTATACCGATGATTATACTTTATTTATATAACTAACGCTAACTATGATTTATCATCGTAAGCGGACCCTTATCCTTTTTTATGGGGTTCACTAAGTATTAGGCAACTTTAGTGAAATCGGACATAAGTATCACCTTTTGTTAGTGGTATACCATAAACTGTACTCTGATCTTGTACACTAAAAATGAAATAGTTGTACCCACCTACATATAATATGGTATTATTATTACGTATACATACATATTAATAATGCTATATGTAAACCTGTAATCATCGTTAGCTACACTAAAAGGAAATAAATATTTTGGCTCTTTTCCAAATCCGTTCTTTTTTAGACTTAATGATAAAGCTCTATAATTTCAGTAAATTCTCTTGTTTCCGTCGGTATAGGTAACCGTGTGGGTGCACAAGGAAAGAAATATTAACACTTTCACATGTTTTATGTGTCGATGACCTGACAGTAACTTGCTGAAGATGAGCCCACGCAGTGCCCGCCGGTTACAACCAATGTCACGATTAGGCACACGATTTCCTTGGACTTAAAAAACCCAAAAATGTAAAGCATCGCAAATTTTCGACAAACCATTTAAACAGGCATGCAAACAATATTTTTTTTAAATAGGTGATGTGAGTTTTACCCTACAAAAGGAGTTAATTATTAAGATTGAATATTAATGTAATACGTAACATGCAGGTTCGTACACAGGTATGAAGATGATGATAGATCTACTCGTATACTATCTTCACGCTAACCCCAACAGTCCATACATGCGAATAGTTTTTGTTTCATAAAAACAATATTTTTCACATAGGGATAACTTTATGTTTATAAAAATTAGATAGTAGATTATAATATAATCTGTCCAGATTATATTAACTCGTGCATTGCATACTGAAACGCGTTGATGTCTTTTGTATGCACGAACTAAAAAGATTCGAAAAGCTGTATTTGTAATATCGTTATTAACTCGTTATCTTATGTTAGACGGAGCGAGTCGTAAAATTGTCGCTAATATCAAACATTATTTTAATTTATTACTTATTAAGTAAGAAAAAAAATTTTAGTAACAGTACTTTACACAAAATAAGTGTCGGATACATATATGTTTATTATATATGCATCCACCACATAAACAGTTTGTAGACTTAATACTATATGTGTAATAGTAATAAAATTACATATCAAAATTATATAATTAAGTAAATGGTACCTATATTTACTGGTTAAGTTTTCTAAAAAACTGTTGAGTACAACAACCATAATTAATATTTAAACTTAAAGGAACTATGTGCGCATTAGTGTAAAAGCATTTAAACTTACGAGAATCATTTTATTAAGCTCTCATGGGTAAGTCGCTTACTAGTAATTCAGCACTGCACTTGAACTTTAAATGACAGTATCACGAACTTTTCGTAGCTTGTAAACGAGTACGCGAACGTGGGCGCGGGTCTTTCGGTCGACGTCTGCGGTGCGTCTGGCACTGCTGCCATAACGCACACTCGCCATACAACTCGAATATTGTATACAAACTAGTATATTAACTATTCACTGCCTTATAAATAATATATTGAATGGGCGTATTTACGAAAACTATAGATAGCCCAGTGAACTAAATATGTTCATATGTATTATACTTACCTATATGTATATGTACTGAAACGAGATATTACGATATGAAATAGGTATTATTGAAATTATTTAATTAATAGGTACTAAGTTATTGATGTTTAAATTATTGTGCCTTATGTTTATCTTATAAGTGATTATCTACTTAATTCATTATTAAGTTTATTATTATTACATATAAAAAAGAAGCCGGCTAAGGTTTAGATTGCTTCGCATTGAGTAAAATTTAAAAAAATTGTTTTGTAAAATTATGCAACATGACTTTATAACATAATGCATTCGCTATAAGTATTCCAGATTTAAATTGTCACTCAGTTTAAATTTTTTAAGATACTTTATAATTTCTTTGAACATTTTTTCTATGATTAAGTTGCGCTAGGTCAGTATTTTTACACAATGTTACAATTTTTTTTTCAAAATTTTCTTGTAAATTTTACTAACTAATTAGAAATTGTACATCTCAGAATTATGATGAGTGTATCTTACCATAACTCCATCAGTTTATGTCATTTTGATCGCAGTAAACAAAGAGAATGCAGCAAACACACCGCCCGCCGTATCTTGTCGATGATGTTAAAAAAGAATAGCCAAATGCGCAAAATAAATATTAAATAATCATGTTCCTGTAAAAAAGTATCTGATATGAAATCCAATAGATTTCCTGCAAGGAATACATTATTAACATGTTCTTTAATTAAATTTTCTTGAGCGACAGACTTTTAATATTTTATGTACTTTTAATGTTTTTAAATTTTTTTTGGCCAAAAATGATATAGAATACGAAGTAACGTGTTAAACATTTTTTTAAGCGCTTTCATTAAATTGTATAAATAATAAACTTACGCATTTTATATTACTTTACTGTTAATGTTTTATTGTGAACTATTATTTCATTAATCAATATTTCGTGTCTGTTATATTTTGTTTTTCTTTTCTCCCTATTTTTTGAAATGTCAATTTCTACTGGCCTTTCAAAAATGCTTATTAGACTAGTAGAATCAAGTATTTCATTTTTCATTGCGGATTCCAAAAATTTTCCGTTGTCCCAATTTTCAAACAGAACACTAAAAAGTCTGTTTTACTAGTGTTCGTCTGAGATAATTTGATAAAAAAACGAATTCAAAACGTTTAATTTTAGATAGATAGCAAATATTATAATTATCATATATGTATAATTATCATATATGTAATGTAAGACCTCGAAACACGAGATACAACTATAGTGATAATATACTTATATCTATATCTTCACAGTGTATCCTCATCGGAGTAGACAGTGGATTTATCAAAAATGTACCTCTTTTTCCTTCTCAAACTCCTTCATTCGTCAGCGATAATATATTATAAAGTTACGTATATAACCATGCATTCAAATCAACTCAATAATAGGAAGTGGTTTAAAAATAAATTCACAAGCGCTGAGTTGTATCAGCCACAGCTATAAATATTTTGTGTTAGTCGTAAAATTAATTTCTATTAAATATCAGGATGGTTTATAGTTCCAATTAAATTTGAGATACTGCGATCCATCAACTTCACCTACTATACCGCTACATTAATTTTAAAATTAGACAGGAAACGACTAATGATTTCAAAAAGAAGCAAGAGCGATAATAAAAAGTCAGATGGTGACCCACTTATTGTCGATTTTCGATAAATTTTGGCTTTAGGTTGGTTCTTGGGTATAATTTTGCGAACCGCTAGTCTAGCAGGTATTGTATGTAAATGTTGCGACACGTGCAGAATCCATATTAGTCATTATTCTGTGACAACGAGTCGCGATGACCCCGTCGCAATGAAAACACTATTACACTGTGAAAGCGTTGCCAGAACCCAGCTGTGCCTTTTAGACATAATATTATTTATACACCAAAATACTTACATTCGGGACTGATAAAATACGATAAAGTTGAAGAATTAAGTTTTGAACATATTATAAGTATTTTACGTATTTATAACCCTGTGCCAATATATATTATCCAAAAAAGTCACATATATAGATAATATTCAGGTAGCATAGTGACATCATACTTGGCTATGTAATTTTTATGTAATTTAGTAATAGTAATTTAGATAGATATTTCTGTTTACCTTTAAATAACATAACATAATTTAGTGTAACAAAAATTCCGGCGTCATTACATGTGTATCGGATCCGGCACCAAATTACTGGATCCGATCCCGAATGATTTTTTTAAAGCCTCGCGTTGTTACATGTAAGTAAATAGACATTGTTATTCTTGAATTGATAGATTAATATTATCTTTATATCGCATTTATATAAACGAAGTAGATAATTAGACTTGGAAGTTGTAACGATCGTAACGATCCATATTTCTGATTTTTCATTATTACATGACTTTCTTCGTATATAGCGATGACTTAACGTTTTAAATTGAAAATATGTACTTACTTATTTATATTGCATTGCAAACATTAGTCTAAAGTTTCATAACGAGCATGTCAAACAAACACATTCGCTTGATCATTTTTTATGTACAGATTGTCCAGTGGTAGATTTCGAACTTTGAATGTATTAATCTGCAGCATTTGGGCTTTCAACGAAGTCCTATCCGCTACTCGCACTTGCCTCGTACAGAAATAAAACTTTAATTTCTGATTTTTAGTAGCCTGGAACAGTAGAACAGAAGGCACCATGCTTTTGCTGTCGAGGCTTACATTTCCATTAAGTTTTTGCTGTTTAAAGCCCGCCGTAGATATAACAATCGATACCGTATTCGTCGATGAGGTACTTTCACTTACACATTAAAGGATATGTGAACAAGCAGAATTATCGTTACTGGGATATTACCAACCCAAGACAAATGCATCAAAATTCTTTGTAAGCACAAGCATAAGATTACAGTGTGGTCTGCAACGATGTCTGCATATGCGATTATCGGATAATTTTTTTTAAAACCAACTTGTGCAAACTGTGATCGTAAATTCAGAAAGATATAGTGAGACGATAAGACATTGTTTTACACAGAAATTACAGAATAATCATCACTTCGACCGAAATACGTTGGAACCAGGAAGACGGGGCAACAGCTCATACATATTCATATGTCTATGAACAAAGTGCGGCCATTATTTTCAGAAAAAAACGTATCTCGCTGCGGCACTATACTGTGGCCACCCAGGTCACCAGATTTGAGACTATATGCTTTTTTCATAATGGGGATATCTAAAACCCGTCGTTTACAAGACAAATCCGGGCGCTATCACGCAGCAAAAAAAAAATTTGAGCCGAAATCAGCATGATCCCTCAGGCGCTCTATAAATGAGTTTTTCAAAACATGCGTGCTAGTTTTGAAGAGTATGTGAAGCTTAATGGTCACTATTTAAAGACAATGGTTCTTAAAAACTAAAATCTGCTTTT
Organism: Zeuzera pyrina; assembly: GCA_907165235.1. Classification (NCBI taxonomy): domain Eukaryota; kingdom Metazoa; phylum Arthropoda; class Insecta; order Lepidoptera; family Cossidae; genus Zeuzera; species Zeuzera pyrina. The sequence goes on along the minus strand of OU015625.1, from coordinate 14,848,586 downwards.
ATTGTTCTTAAATTTTATTGAAAGGTTAGTTTTTTACAATTTTCCAAAGTTTGAAATCTGTCATTGAACATCTTTTAGTTTCTTTTGGAATGAATAGGAAAAAAAGTTTTGTTGTGACCAATCCAGTCAGATCTGACTGGATCCATCTGGATCGAAGGGAATCCGGCCGCTTCTGACCGGATTGAAATTGGTGCCGGATTGCAATCCCTAGACTTATTGTTCTCCGGTGCGTTCCGTAGGAGATCTCAGCAGAGCTACGGTGGATAAAAGCCGTACATAACATAAAGCCTCTCCCCCAGGGGGCTCGGTATCTGTATACTGTATACATAATAATATACCTACTAATGTGGCGTCATAAATAATGGAATGATTTATGACACATGTACTATCAAAATGGACTCTAGACTCTAACCAGATTCCTTCGCTCCGCTCTGAATTACAAAACATCGACTTTACTTTTTATAAATAAAATATGTTGCATGTATTATACATACTTTGCGGAAGATATTCTCTGATAGTAAAAACTATATCGAAATCCACTGCATCGTTAGAAGAACTAAGCGCACGGACAGACAGAAATAGTGACTTTGTTTTATACATCTATTAGAGAAAGAAAATAGACATTTTACTTCTATCAGAATGATAGACGCTGTTACTATATTATTTAATCATTACAGCGACAGCGTTTGACTTAGTAGATATGTAGTAGTAAAATGGCACCCATGTGAAATTCTCTAGCATTTTTGTATGCATACCGCGTACTTACAGCAATGCTCACCTACCATTTATGAAAGAAATATTGTAACGTAGTGAAACGATGGCAGTAGTGTAATCTAAACGATATAAATTAATAGATTAAGGTTCGTGAAATAATACTTTATTTATGCAACTTCCTTTTGTAATATCCGTTTACTTATGTAAAAATATGTCATAATCATAATAATTTACGTTAGTAATTCATTATTCTGTGATAATAACATGTATATTATTGTGTATGTTGTATAGTATGTGTATTATTCATAATTATTACAGTTTTCATTTGCACAAAATAGCGTAAGCGATTTCCGACTGTAACCGAACTTGCTAAACGCGAGATTTATATTGAACTGTATTTGCACAACCAATAGCAGTTTTGCTTGATACATATTCATAACTTCGAATGAAAAATATGCTACACGCCACATGGGTGGCCGATAAACCAATAACGGCGCAAGATTTTATCGCGAGAAATGTCGATTTTGCCATTGGTAGATTGAAATTTCCGAGCTACTAAAATTTCATCCATAGCGCAAGTACATCGAAGCGACTTATATTTTGGGGCGTAGATAGAGACTACCTATATAGACTATCCCATATATTCCATGTCATTCACACGAGAGATAGACTAACTTATTCGCATGCAACGTAGAAGAAAGTGACAAATGTTAGCTTCACTCTACAATCTCTACATTCTAATCACGTCAATTAGTCAATTTTGTGACATTTTAACATTAAAAGTGGGGTCAAAATACTTTGCCTACGTATTAATGAGGCGTTATAAAAGAGTCTGACATTAGTCTTTGAGTAGTAGTTATCAAGTAGCAACAAGCGATCGTGTACAGTTTATTTGAATGGAGGTAGTCAGAGATAAGTTATTATACCCTCCGCCATGCGCTGTTAAATAGAAGTAGTCTATTGCAGTGTTAGTATATCTTTAGCTTTATCCGCGAACGGTTGTTGTTAGAATATAGTCAATATTAGTGTTTAGTAAGTTTTTCTGGAATGCAGTGAGTTATTCAGTGAGTTTTATAGTGCATTGAATATACGTATTGATTTGTGTGCTTTTAGTTCAGAAGTAGGATATGCCCAGCCTTGGTTATTGTTTTTTTTTTCAATTGTATTTGTATTAATTTTGTCGAATTTGTAGAATGTATTATAGTAAATTTGCTGTGACGGCTTCCGGTATTATGATAGCAATAATAAGGAGAAAGTTGAATGTATTGAATGTGCAAAGAAGAGAAAGAATATGAAGAAGATTCAATTTAATATGTTGTCGTAGATATGCAGAGGCTACGACGTGAGATGTTGCAGATATGTAGAGGCTACAGCATAGTGTGTTGTAGATATGTAGAGGCTACACACAAGTCATTGTAGACAAATATGTAGAGGCTACAACGTGAGATGTAGCAGATATGCAGTGACTGCAGCATAGTGTGTTGTAGATATATAGAGGCTACAACACAAGTCGTCGTAGATATGTCAAGGCTACGACGTGCGATATTGCAGATAAGTAGAGGCTGTAGCATGGGGTGTTGTAGATATGTAGATCGAGGCTACAACGTCAGATGTTGCAGATATGTAGAGGCTGCAGCATGGGATGTTGTAATATGTAGAAGCTACAACACGAAGTATTGTAGATAAGTAAAATGTTTGCATAGAGTTCTTCTTGGTGCGATTCTTCCTGATCTGGTGCTAAATTCACTTTTTAATTATCGCGATAAAATAATACTTGAACGAAATGCTTTACATAAATAATTCACGAGGACGTGAAAATGCAGGAAGGTCGACTGTTAGCTTTACTACATTCTAATCACGTCAATTAGTGATCTATGACAATTTTGTGACATTTTAACAGCAAAAGTGGGGTCAAAATAATTTCCCTACGTATTAATGAGATTTTATAAAAAAGTCTGACGTTAGTCTTTGTGTAGTAGTTATCAAGTAGCAACAAGCGATCGAGTACAGTTTATTTTAATGGTTAGATTCAGATTCAGCCGATATTTTTTTTATAGGTGTCTTGTGACAAAAGCATGACATTAGAATAAATTTCGGCTTGTTAGAAAATATCAAGTTTCAGGTGGCATGCTAAATTCAACCTACAGCCTCAGTCACACTTTCAAACCGGCCGAAACTTGCACCTTCAGAACAAAACTTTTTGATATCTTTACGAATATCTCATTTTCGGCTTGTTAGCAAAAATTACGTTTTGTGTTATCATATAACGGTGCCAAAATCACTGGAGCATACATCACCAAAACAAAAGTCCTTGTCAACCCCGACTTGAGACGCACCCATAGCAGTCTTGGGTTTACACACTTATACTCAGTTACATAATTAACCAAACGAGAGGACTTACCCCTTGGCATCCCCTTTCTTCTTGTGGTACCCCTGACTACAAAGCGATGCCCCCTCCAGGCAAGTCGGCAAGTTCACTGTTCACCTTTCGGTTGGTTTCACTGAAACATAACACATCCAATCTTCTGTCTTCCATAACATTAATCACTTCATTCATCTTCTCGTCAATCTCACGTCTCGCATTCCACGCAGCTATTCTGCACTCCTCCCTCCACTTCCCGCCAAGAGGTGCAAAGCGTGTTGGGTGGCGGTCCCTAACGCTGAACTGCATCACACCAGCGGGGCCAAACCAGTGTACGTCATTTTCGGTGGACGCCCTAACTCTTTCGCATACGTTATGGCGACACGAGGTTATATTAATGGCGTGCACTGGAGAGGAATTGCAGCCCTGAAAAGGAGTGGCAGGGGTCCGGTTAAGGTCGCGACATGCGCGCTTCCTCAATTGACCCCCTAAGGGACAATAGATACACATAATATTATTTTTTTACTTTTTAGATGTTTTTTATTTGAGTTGGGGGTATTTTAAATTTTAATTTAAGTTTTATTTCATGCCCTTTAAATGCGCTGTGATAGATATTACCCCCGCATTCAAAAACTTTCCGGGACGATACACGGAATTGCGACATTAGTTGTATTCTCCTAATACTCTTTCCTGCTCCATCATTAGACCCTAATCACTATCTATCTATCTATATAACCTATTCATTGAGACCTTTCTAATGAACCCAAACACGATGATGCTGCAGCATCAGGTTAAGATTACCATGTTATTGTAATATCATTAAAATCCCCACATTAACACAGATACTTTCTGGGATGCTACACGTAATTGCGACATTAGTTGTATTTTCCTAATACTCTTTTCTGCTCCATCGTCAGACGCAACTGGAATTCAGCCACGACGCAAATTTCAATCGTTAGATCTAATCTTGACATTTTTTTACGAGTTTTGAGAATATCCACCGAAACCTGTAACATTTTAAAAGTGGTTTACGAGAAATGAGAGTTTGGGAACCTCTGATTTAGATCCTTGTAACGGTTATCTCCCGTTTAGAATTTTGGCGCCATGCGATACGGGACGCGGATATGTTTACCGCGCGCCAAAGAGAATTTAATCACTACGTTTACGTATGCTACGGGTGAGGAGTATTCGAACCTCAATTTCAATCACAGAAATTTCAACGAAAAGTCGTAAAAACGGTCACGATCGCGTACGTGCCTAAGCTATGTGTAATGCTATATGTGGTCTTTACCTATGAAATTGCCGTTTAGTAGTATACAAAAAGTTAATTTTTTTATGTTTTTTTTATTTCTATTAATCAAAGTATGCACCCATGCTATCGATGCGTCTCTGCCAGCGCAGTAGTAATCTTTCAATGCCTTTCTTTAAGAATTCAGGAGTATGGGAGGCAACAAACTCTTAGGGTATAGAATTTTTTACCTGCTAAGTTGTCAAAATTTTGGAAAAAGTAGAAGTTTGTCGGCGCAAGGTCTGGTGAGTACGGTGGATGACGCGAAACTTCGAACCCCAGCTCTTTAGCTTAGAGACCGTCTGTTGTGCCGTGTGGGGTCGAGCGTTGTCGTGCAGGAGCAGCGGGGACGAGCAATTAACCAAGGCTGGCCGGAGATTTGCGAGCTTCTCCATCATTCTGTCCAGTTCCTCACAGTACACGTCCGCAGTAATGCTCGTGCCATTTGGTAAGAAGCTGATGAATTACACTGGCACTAGACCACCAAACAGCAACCATCACTTTTCTAAAGGTAAGTTTTCGTTTAGGGCATTGCCTAGATGCTGAATCACGGTCTAACAAACATGATGACCACCGCTTACGATTGCCAAAAAAAATACATTTTTCATCACAAGTGACAAAGCGATTCAAAATCCCTTTCGTCGCGCTGGCGATCGTTCCTTTCATGCGGCACGCCCTTATCAATCTTTTTACCTTGCCAATTTGACGCAAATGGACCAATATTGTTTTGATGCTAATATCGAAAGCTGCTGCTTACTCAGCATTAAGTATATTGAGTATCGTCAGCTTCCGCTATCGCTTTTAATTCGTCGTCGTTGACTTTACTTTTAGATACGACCACGGGGTTCTCTTTTCAGATCAAAATTTCCATGTCGGAAGCGTTCAAACCAATGAGTCGTGCGTTCCTTTGTAGTGTCACTCCGTACTAGTCAGTAATGTTGCGAGCCGTCTGTGCCGTATTGTTACCGCGACGGAACTCGTATTTTTATCGTGTCCGTACTGATAGAAAAGATACCAATGTAGTAAAGAAAAATTTTTAATAAAAAAAATTAAACCGCCTTCAAAAAAAACACTGAAAAGTATAAAATAACTATCCTTTACTAATCAAAACTCAAGTACAATTAAAATAACTTTATAAATACGATACACATACCTATATATTAATTAAATTTTACAGTTACTGAAGTCGGTGCCAAGCCCACCAAACTAATAGACTTTCTGTTGTTGCACATTGATTTGGCACCGACTTCAATAACTGTCGAATTTAATTATATAGGTATGTGTATCGTATTTATAAAGTTATTTTAATTGTATTTGAGTTTTGATTGGTAAAGGATAGTTATTTTATACTTTTCAGTGTCTTTTTTTGAAGGCGGTTTAATTTTTTTTTTTTTAATTTTTATTTCTCCCTTTTGAGTGATCTTAATCTAAATAAATATCTAGGGCCGGTCTTCAATTAACATCATTCTAATTCCGGAGCGCAACGATATACAAGAGAATCATCAATATAAATAAAGGTTATAATCCTTCAATATCGGTGAAATTTAAATGGGACTACCTTTGAAGCATTACCTACCAAACGAAAAAGAATTTTCGAAATCTGTTCATAAATGACGGAGTTATGAGGTAACTAACATACAAAAAAAAACAACACACGAATTGAGAACCTCCTCCTTTTTTTGAAGTCGGTTAACAAAACACTAATCAATAAACAAATGACTGAATTTGAAAATAAAATTCCATATTTTTAAAATAAAATTCATTTGGATTTATAATTTGTTGCCAGCCATAGACAAATTATATTTCAAATGGCCAGTATTGTAGAACGGCAACTTCGTAGGTAAACACCTATTTTATAAGATTTTAAGTTGGCTTTTCATAATAGTTTCAATAAAGCTTTTTTTGTCAAATTCGAAGTTTAATTTTGTTAAATGTTTATATTATGTGATCGTTTTAATCTAGGGTGATCATTTAATGAGTAAATCTCAACTACAGGTCGAAAGCTGAAGGCGAAGACATTATAGGTTGCATGTTCAGTGCCTGATTGCGCAGAAACTATATTACATTTGTATGTATTACAGGTTGATAGTAAAAATTACTGAACTATTATGAAACAATTTGACCAAACATTTGCTTTAGACAAGCCACCCACAGAATATACGATATGTGTATATGGTAATAGAGGGACAGAAGAAAAAATAGAGCTATCAGTTGAAATTCTCAATCTATTGCCATCTAGCAAAACTATACTAAAACTGTCTGTCAAGTAATCTTCATACAAACAAAATTATGTAAAAATGTTACTATTTGATTAATAACAAATAAAATGAAATGGAATAATAAAAAAATAATAATAAATACATTGCAATATTTAATAGCTAACATCAAGGTTTATACCTGGTATCATACACTACATTTACTGTAGTGTATTCATTTCATGAGTTCATCAAACAAGACAAGAGTCGAATGCAATTGAACTATCCTTATAACTAAGATAAAGTACAAAATAGTTCAATGCTTAACAAAAGACTAGTAGTGACATCTATGTTAAACTATACTACTGCGAAGGCCTAAAATTCATATAAAACATTTTTGTAGAGTGAAATGAACCTGAAGCTACCATTCTATTAGTTAATAAATAAAAATAGTCAGAAGAGGAAAAAAATCAATAAAAAATATTATTTACACATTTACATTCTGTTTATTTAAGTGGCTCATAAATACGTCTAAAGGATCATCAGTAGGACTGTCACTTGATTCTTTTCTTCCATATACTTCAACAAGCTTCATATGCTGTTCTAGACTTTCAGAATCATTTGCTTCTGAATCAAAATATTTATCTTCTGCATCCTGAGAAGCTTGTTGTAAATCATCATATTGCTCATTGTTATCAATGCTATTATAATCTATATTAATGTCTCTACCTTCAACAAAACTACTGTACATTTCTTGTAAAAACTCTTCATGCAATAACTTTTTTTCTGGAGCACTTATCAATATTATGTTCTGTAATCTTTTTCCAAGGATATCTGTAGATTTTGTTTCTGGAATATCAAAATCTCCCCAGTGTTTTTTACTGTGCTTTTTAATATTATCGTCAATTTCTTCATTTTGTGCATTTAAGTCATTAAATTCAATACTATCGTCAATCATCTGTGCATTTTTAATTTCTATCATTTCATTCCGGTCTACAGTATCCAAAATTATATTCAGAAAAGTAAGATTTTCACTATTACAACCATCTCTCTCTCTTATTTCTTCCTCTGTTAAATATTGACCAACAAGTTGATCATAAAGTAAAGGATTTCTAAACATCATTTCTTTTTCACTAAAGTAGTCCGATTCTTCCTGCAATTTTTGCAATGCTTTGTATCTTCTATTTCTTATCCTTTTCCGTCTGACATCTTCTGAATGATATATTTTTAATTCTTTAACACAACTGTAATAGTTTTTTTCTTCTACATATGGAGGTTGATAATTCTCAAAATATTGCAGATGTTGGGGTGCCAAATATTTTCCAAATTGCATTAAAAAATTTGTAGGAGACTTTTTAAATAAATCACATGCGTTTTGAATTTTAGCAAGCGTTCGTATTTCGTTTTCATTGACATGAGCGTTTTTGAATGAAATTTTTGCAACCCTTACTAAATAGTCAATTATATCACTGAGTGGATCGCAATCATCGCTTTCGTGTTCTATTGCATGTATTGTTGTAGTTGAAACATCGGACTTTTCGATTGCCATATTTTTTGTTACCTTTAAAAAGTATGAATATTAATAGTGTCTTAATTTATCAAAGATCTAAATAAATGACCAAGTACATTTTCAGGTAACCTATGACTTATTTCACAAGATATCGATAGCTTCCCACTTGAATTGTAAGTACAAATAATATTTATAAAAAAATACCTATTAGGTCACTGTTTTATCACAGTTTTGCACTACAAAAACAAATATGTAACCAATAGTAGTTGTAGTACGAAAGTACGATTGTAAGATTTTTCCCAAAAAAGAGTATAGGAATGATCACGGGCTAGTATGTTCACCGAAAAACTACAAAACTCTACAAAAATATTTTTAGTCTGTAAATCCGAAACACTAGAATTCTTTTTGTATATATTTGTCGAGGCATTGGCAACTAGCTTAATCACGTAACAAAAAATATTGCTGTGACATATACGTTTGTAATTTTGTGTTTTTATTTTTTGTATTAACCTGTAATCGGGATAGAAATTATTTCCAAAAAAATTTGATTTCTAAATCTATTAAAATCGCCATCCGAGGAACTGATTCGCAAAAAATCAATGTTCAAAAGATCGATTACTGTTTGAGTAATCGGTCTTTTAATCGATCTCTGATAGCCATCCCGATTTTGTAAACAAGTTATCGTAATTAATATTTTAACAATATTCTTTATAGGTAGTGTGTTTTAATCAAGGAACTTCTGAGCGTTTCATTTGTGGTTGAATGTACGAGCTCAACCTGAAATTCAACTTCATGCCTTTTGAAGAAGTGAAAAACGATCCAAAAGTATATGACTGATCTCACTCTAAATAAATTAAAAACGAATATTTAAATAGGTTTAACTTCAAATTTCATCTATTCCCACCTAAATGTTTCAGCAATGAATATTAATAGATAAATAAATTAACTCTTCTTGACACCTGAATAACTTTATAAATAAAACCATTAATTACAATTGTACAGTTTATATTAAAATTATATAATACTAGTTATACCCGCGATTTCCTCCTAGATTACCGAGGTTTCCAGAGATACCTATATTGTTGGAGGTCTTGAAAAAGGTTACTTTCTATTTCAGAGCATCCGCCATACTAAATTTATGATGACGTCACATATACAGAAACCATTCCCTGCATATTTCATTTCATTTGATGCCCTTATTGTAGGCGTTGAACAAAAAAGTTATTTTCTATTATGGAACATCCGCCATATCGGATTTATGATGACGTCACATATACAGAAACCTTCTCCTGCGTATTCCATTTCATTTGATACCCATGTTGATGATGTTGAACAAAAAAGTTTTTTCCTATTGTGGAACATCCGCCATATTTAATTTATGATGAAGTCACATATACGAAATCCTTCCTCTGCGTATTCCATTTCAATTAATTCCCATATTCTTGGTATTGAACAAAAAAATTATATCTTAGGGGACCATTCGCCGTATAGGATTTATGATGACGTCACATATATGAAAACCACATGTCATTTTTGAAAAAATTAAGTAATGTACGTTTGTTTTTGGTCACATACTTTCTCTGTACCAAATATTATCATAATTGGTTCAGCGGTTTACCATTTTCCCTATCAAGATTCATCCCTCTTTTTACCCCTTTAGGGGTAGATTTTTGATAAAAAGAGAAGTTTATGTTTTATTAATAGAAAATGTTTATCTCTGTACTAAATTTCATCTAAATCGGTTGAACGATTTGGCATTTCCCATACTAAGTTACACCCTCTTTTTCACCTCTTTATAGGTAGATTTAAAAAAAGTAGGTTATTATTATTGTGGCAAATTACTCCATGCCAAATTTCATAAAAATTGGTCTGGCGGTTTAGCCGTGAAAACTTACTAAACAGACAGACTGACTTTCGCATTTATAATATTAGTATGGTTTCCAGCAGACCCATAATTTCATTATTAATATTTATTTCACGGAACTTGACATAGAATGAAACAGTATAATTTTTTTCTCATGTTGTCATGTCCCATGAAACGATTTGAACACCATCGAAACTATCGATCACCTCTTTGAGCGAGTGCATATTATAACGAGTTGCCATTGCCATATCTTGCCTAGACATTTCTTTTAAGTGGCCGGTTCTACTGTATCGCAACTCTCCCCCCTAACCCTGTCATAACGTTATTCCCATCGCCTGCAAGATTCGTTTCTGTACGCTAGTACATTAATAGTCTGTGGTTATAATGCTCACCATCTTGAACATGTGTCCCATCCTAAAAACAAGTAACCCCATCTCATTAATTTGTGATTCTCACTTATGAGGAAAGGTAAAAAGCATTTTAGCCTATACAATCATATCTTCAGTAATAAATAGAAAAATTATTCTAGTTATTTCATTTACAATACATTTTAATGTCTCTTGGAGTTTCTGGCGATAAATCTATACTCTTTGCGACTAATATATTAAGGCAATCTTTCTAGTAAGTTCCACTGAGGCGGACTAGGCCACTATAAAAGTCTCAACGTAACGCTACTAAATTAGCACTTATTTGAACAATTTCACATAAGAGCACAATAGCGTAGATACTTATACACAATAACCACTAGAAACCATTTGCAAATAATTAAAATAAACGCCCAATAGCTCCTCATAAAATCCTGCCAAAAAGTCCCAAAACAAATACTATGCAGGGCATAGGGAGAGCCGTCTCTGTGTATCAGTGTTCGTAGAACGGCGATAAATAAGGGCGGGGCTACTATAGCTAGAGGGTAAATTTTCACCATTATTGTACTATTATTTTCCAAAGTTTTTAACAGTCAACACCATAAAATCACTAAAAGATATTAAAAGCTCACGATTGTTATAAATCACTCTCAACGAGTTTTAAAGCGATTTTTTGATCATGCTGTCTAGCGTTATTCTAGACAGTTTTTGAACTGTTATTTACTGCTTACACTTTTTCAATTAACCCCATATGAGACGGTTGTTCTTACCTCTACCCTCAAATCAAATCAAATCAATTTATTCAAGTAAACCCAAATGCAAGATATTTTTGAACGTCAAATCTACTTTAGTTCGGTTGGAAAAGAAAACCTGGATACTGAAAAAACCGACAAGTCAGTCAGGTATCATTTTTTCAACATCATTCTACAATAGTTATTTAAAAATACAATATCCATAAAGTCAGTAAATGCATATGTGCAGAGAGGATCATATCCAGTCTATTGTTGTGTCTTCAATGAAATCGCTAATTTTATAGTACGCTTTTCCAATTAGTGTCCGTTTAATGACAAGTTTAAATCACTTTTCCGTTAATTAAGTAAATTCTTGAGGAATTTTATTATAAAAACGAACACAGTTACCAAAAAATGAACCACGACTTTTGTAATTTAAATTTAGGAATAACTAGCTGATCACGACCACGAGTTTCCACACCCTCCTTATCAAATACACTGAGTAAAACGTAGTGATTACTTACTCAGTGTAAATACTAAGTAATCACTACCACTGAGTAAGTAAGGTAACTACGTGATCAAATACAAAATTTATGCTATGTACACAGGTTAGAAACTAGAACCATAGATTCTTTTTTTGTACGATTCTCTCCTGAGAGGAAAGGCAATGAAATCTACGCCCATAACAACCGACGTCTTCATTAAAAAAATTGTATATTCTTCATTTCATTTCATCAAAATGTTGACGTAATAGGTTTTAATGTGTAACGGGGCTTATTCAGGCCGGCAGAGTGAGGTGTGGGTTGAGTAGTAGAAGATGTATATTATTACTATCACCTGGAGAGTGGTGTACCTAATTTGTTTAAGGGCGCCTAGCACACCTCTGCAATCGACATCTAATGGGATATTTATAGAAAGTTAATTAATTAAACACAAGAAAAACAATACACGAAGAAACAACATTTATTTCTTAATTCTAAGTCTCATTGGTGGATTCAATGATTTCACTATATATTTATTACAAAAGTTCTTAACAATTTCAAAAGATTAAATGTTATTATAATGCAATATTACTTAGTTTAATTTTGTTTATATTAAGTAAGAACCTCTATCATCTAACAGCACTTAGATATTAATAAGTCGACAGGGTAATTAATAATATCAAAGTTTTATAAGTATTGAGCTCGGATATTACTTGTCATAGTTACAACAACATAATTTATTTATGTTATCTTAAATTAAAGAGAAATATACTTAATTATAAAGGTATAGAAACCATCACATAGTTTATGTACTGCATTTAAAATTCTCAGTAGTACAGCTACATAAACCCAAGTACATTTTATACATCAGAAGTAAATTATTTCAATTTAGAGAGAAAAATATATTAGATACACAACAACTTTACGTGAAGCTAATATATAACCGAGAATCATTTATTAATTACAAGTAGAGAAGTGTTATCAGTTTTATCACCGATAAATCTAAAGAAGGAAGTGGTCATCCACCAACTGCACCTTCCCCTTTGTAGGCCGTCTACTGGAAGTATAGTACCCACATGCCCCGATCCTCAAGGATTCCTTTTTATCAGGAACTGCGATCTGGCCACGCGATATAGTACCCAAGTGGCCCGGTCCTCAGAGATGTTCCTTTTAGAAAAAAACCATGACCTAGCCACTCGTTCTTCCACCCAGAGCGAAGATCATCTACTTGAATTATACTTCTTGATAGACACAGAGAGTTGAGTACCCCACCATTCTAGGTACTCATTGGATATCTGAGATTTATATGTTTATGAATAGTCTTTATGCTATTCTTAAGTATTCATTTAATACAGGGACAGGAAGCCCATCTGGTTTTGTTGGGTGTCCCTAGAACTCTGTAACAAGCACATGTAGACATTAGGATCCTATTCACTAGTCCTATCATTATTGCTTGCCTTTATCTACAGCTAAAGTACTCAGCATGGGATCCATCATGAGATTACCTAATCTACAATAACATTACTAAATTAATATTTCTAATTATTATTTCTAATTGGGGTGCTACTCCCACACTAAGCTATATTAGACGACACGTGGCCTAACTTCGAGTTCCTACACGAGATTAAGATGAGGCAACTCGTTCCGCAACAGACAGAAAAAGAAAGTATCCAGACCTGAAACGCTTTATATACCCCCACGACGCAGGTCACCTAGGCTCCCACTCCTGGAACAACTAGGGAAGAGATAGTGGTCGATAAACCCTATCCAAAATTACATCTACCTAGCGAGTCGATTAGATTATTTAATTTCATACAAGTGTATGACATGTATGTCAACAATAGTTGTATTATTATTCATTAATACCACTTAATTAATGAACTTGAGACCTAAATTTTCATTAATATAGAGCTTATTCTATCTGAAAACAAAGGCTACATATTTAGAATCTATCGATATGTTTATAGAACGTATCTTTACAACCTCACTCTTAAGCATAGATAATCTAGACCACCGGTACATTTGTCATCAGAGCTGTGTGTCGTTCTAGAATGTTGTAGAAAGTTCTATTTACAAGCGAATTATTAAAAATAACATATCTAAAGTAAGTGTAGATAATTTGTAGGTTGTTATTTTACGTTAATATTACTCAATAATCCATGGTATTATATTTATCAACAAGTTTGTTCCTGCTGATAAGCTGCGGTCAACGCTTCAAATGTGGATTAAGAAAGTTAAACTGCTCTACGTTGTCAATGTCCCTTTATTAAATTATTTCCCCTTTTCTTTAATGTGATCAAATATAAATCTAAGTAATTTCACCTAATATATCGCTTTTTAACTAAAATAAAACACTATTTTATAGTCTATGACGTCGGACACAGTTACGTTTCTTTTTTTTTAAATTTAGTGTTGTTTGTAATTTATCGGAGTATTTACATACATACATACGTATCTTCGCGCTGTATCCCTAACGGGGTAGTCAAAGAGGACGGAACAACAAGCGTCGCGGTTCTTACATACTTCTTTCGATTCCCCAAATCTCATCATTCTCCTCACACATTTTCGCCTAGGTGCGCGAGAGCATTTGACATTTCCATCTACTAACACTAGCTATTTTATCTTCATAAGTCAGCCCTGGTCTTTCTTGGATTCTTTTACCACTCAATTTCGCTCTATATATTTTCTTCGTCAGTCTTTCATCACTCATTCTTTCTATATGCCCAAACCATCTTAGCATTCCTTTCTTCATTTTTACAATAACACTGTCGCGCAACCCTGTCATACTGAGTTAGAATTTATATTTATTGGTAGCAGAGTGTGGTTAAAGCTAAAGACAACTAATGAAGAGTTTATAATACTATTCTTGAAATAAGTAAAAGACAATCACATTCAGTTCGTATTTTTTAATAAATTTCTGTGACACTAAAGTAAATTAGTAATCAGTAAATTACTGTGAATTTTACATTCAAAATATAAAAAACGCTTTCATTATTTTTTAGTCTCATGCTGTATGACACCTCCTTTAACATCTTCTCTCAACATGAGACCTAATAATTTTATTATTTTAAGTAGCCTAGGTCTTGCTAAAGGTTTTGTTAGTACGTCGGCTAGTTGAAGTTCACTAGAAACCTTTTTTACTTGGAGATCCTCGTTGGCCACAAGTTCTCTGACAAAGAAATGCCGAATCCGTATATGCTTAGTGCGGCGATGGAATTCTGGGTTTCACTGCAGCTTCATTATTGACCTGTAATTATGGTATAATTTCTAAAACACCTAGATCCTTTAATAAACGTGACAGCCATATGCGATCCCTGGAAGCTTCACTGGCTGCTATTAATTCAGCCTCGGTAGTTGAGATAGCAACACTTTGCCGCTTTTGACTTAGCCAAGTAATAGCACCACCAGAATATAAACGTAAAGCGCCGGAGGTACACCATGGTCGGCATCACTGTAGCTTTCCAAGATAACTTTCTTTTAATTCTTCCTGTAAAGAATTCCTAAGTCTGGACAATATTGCAAATACCGCAGTATTCGTTTCAATTTCACACAGTCCAATTGTGTGAGATTTACTACGCTCACCGCATATGCTATATCTGATCTAGTTCCAGCCATAAGATAAGCCAAAGCACCTGTAATCTGTCTGTAGTTGCTTAAAATATTAGTCATATCGCAGTTCTCCGAGTGTTGACACTGTCCATCTTTTAGAATTGGTGTCATTACTGGTCTGGAAAACTCCATATTATATTTACGTAACAACTTTTTTGCATAAGAAGCTTGACTTATCATTACACCGTCTTCTCTGATTTCAATCTCTATACCGAGATAATAACACGCTTCCTTAGTGGTAATGCTAAATCTAGTTTTCAACTCATTTAAGAAATCTTCCGCCAATTTCTTATTTGTTCCAGCAACTAATCCATCGTCTACTTATAATGTTATTATTAATTTTTTACAGTCTTTTTCTTTAATAAACAAGCAAGGATCAGCTTCAATGGCCTTGAATCCTATTTCCTTAAAAAAATCTGTACTATGTTTATTCCAGCAACGCAGAGCCTGCTTTAAACCATACAAACTCTTTTTTAATAAACAAACTCGACCAGAGGCATCATTATAACCTTCAGGTTGTCTCATAAATATTTCCTCTTCTAAAGTCCCATACAAAAATGCTGTAGACACATCAAACTGCATCAAATACATTCGCTCATTTGCAGCTACACTTAGAACAGATCGAATTGTTCCCATTTTAGCCACTGGACTAAATGCAATATTACAACTAATCTAGCCTTGTACTTGTCAACTGATCCATCTGCTTTTAATTTAATTCGATAAATCCACTTACATGGTCTTTCTGTTCTTCGGTAGCATTACCATTGTCCAAGTTTTATTTTCTTTTAGTGAATTCATTTCCCTCTCCATTGCTTTTACCCACATTTCACTTTCTGGACATCGAACAGCCTCTGCGTACCAATTTGATTCGAAAAATTCTCCAGATTCTGTGTTCAGAACATAGTCATTCAATTTCACTGGTGCTTGTAATCGAGATCGATTTCGCAAAATTCTCTCTCCTTGATCACTTATCTCTCGTTCAGACAAATCCTGCTCAAGTTCGATTTCACCTTCCATTTCTCTCTCTAATTTAACTGACTGTTCAGACGAACAACTTACTGCATTACTGAATTCATCATCATTAATGGTAGAATCTTTGTTATCTTTAGATGACTTTTCAGCATTATTGTTGTTCTGTAAGATGACGTCGAAGGGGACTTCGCAAATATTTTTATCTTCTGATGGTACAACAATACTCCTACTATTGTTATTGATGGATTCCACCACTTCTTCATTAAAGATAACATATCGAGAATGAACCAGAGAATTTTTTCCTTATTCCACAATCTGTATCCATCATCATTATCATAGCCTATTAGGATACACTTTAAGACCTTTTTCTCTAATTTCTTTCTTCTTTGCTTTGGAACATGTGCGTAGCAAGTCGAACCTATGATGCACAGATGTGTAATTCTTGCTTTTTTATCAAACCATAATTCATGAGGTGATTTGTTCTCTACCATTGTAGGTCCTGTCATATTTAAAATGTAAACAACTGTGTTCACCAGCTCGGCCCACAACTTTTGAAGAATTTCCTCATGCACGTACATCATAAATCTAGCACATTTAACAATTGTGCGATTTTCACGTTCGCTGACACCATTTTGTTCAGGTGTGTATGGCATAAACAGCCTCTGTTTGATTCCGCGAACGCTTAAAATCTTTCTAACTTTTTCGTTGTCAAATTCGCTCCCATTGTCGCTAAGTAACTCTTTTACTCTGCGTTTAACAATTTCGGCTTCAGCTAACATTTGTTCAACTTCTGATTTACTTCTGATTTATTACGTAGAAAGTATACAAATTGATAGCGTGTATAGTCATCCTTAAACAAAACGAAGTAACGATATTTTGAATGAAACTTTGTAAAAGGACCACAGACATCAGTGTGCAGTAGTTCTCCTCGTGCAGAAGCTTTTTCTCGAACACCGAACTTTAATTTGTGTGTTTTTCCATAGACACAACCTTCACATGTTTTATTGCTGATTAATTCCCAACTCTCATTCTATTAAACCACTTACATGACGTTTATTCTGATGACCCATACGCTCATGATATAACTGAAGTTTATCTACATTCTCAACTAGACTACTGAAACCTTAGGTGGAATTGTTCGAAAGTCAAGCATGTACAATCCTCCATACCTTTGTCTTGTACCTGTTACAGCAATCTTTCCATCAATCTTCACTGAACAAGTCATAACCCTCGATTCAAAGATATTATTTGGATTTCTATCCTGTGTTGACAATACAGAGAATAAATTCTTGCTAATTTTTGGTACATACCACACATCACTCAAATAAAAATATTCAGTTCTGCCGTTAACATCCGCTGTAGCATTTATGGTGCCTTTATCAACAGCCTGAATAACGTTGCCGTCAGCAGTTGTAACTGAAACTCACCAAAATGCTCGAAATCTTGAAATAAATCATTTCTCATAGTAACATGATTCGTAGCTCCGTTATCACCGTACCAATTTTCACGATCCTGAGCATTTAAAGAGTTAACGAACAGTAACATCATGTTGATTCCGTTATTTTTATTTTCATCATGACAAGACTTTATTTTATTTTTTTTATTTTGTTTGTTCAGGTAATCAACAGCCATTTCATTAATAATAATATACAGAAGCACGTAATACACAAAAAGCCAATAACAGATTACCCTAACATAGTTAATTCGCGGAAATTACAGTTTTCTTTTTATTTTATTTTATTATTATTATTCTTTTTTTTTTTTTTATTATCCATCCATCCATTTTCCATCCTAATCAACTTGATGGATGGCGGTCTACAACTGTTAATATTGACTACCCCTATTTTCCATTAAAATACGCCTAACCTGCCATCGGAAGCAACGCCTTGTGGATTGAAATGGATCTGCTTCAACAAATGATTCATTATAGGTGTGTGCAATGCGAGTCAAGGTTTAATTCTTTGTGTAGTTTGTACTTCTTAGAGGGACATACAGCAGCTTCGTATGACGTGTACGCCTCCGCGGAGCACAAACAGCTAGTTCGGCCACCAAGTCAGCACAGTCAATCTCAGCGCGCACTATGTCATACAAAAGCGACATATCGAGAAATATTCTTCTATTGTTGAGGGTCATTAAATTTTGATCTAGACACCCATTCTCGTATAACAAGTGGGAATGCCATGAGCGATAGTTTAAGTATCTGATAAATTTTTTTTGAATTTGTTCAACGCGCTGAATCTGACCGCCATAACACGGAGACCAGACACAAGAACCATATTCCAATACACTTCGTACGAACGCTAGGTACACATTCTTTATACAATTGGCATTTGTAAATACGGAACATGTACGCATGACGAATCCGAGGTTTTTCAATGACCTAGAAACAATTATGTCAATATGTGGACTAAAAGAATATTTGCTATCGTAATGGATACCCAAATCTCGTATCATTTCAGTACGTGTAACAATATTGTTCCCGATAACATAATTACAGGCAATGGGATGACGCCGTCTTGTAAGGCAAATTAACTGACGTTTATCAATATTTACGGAGATTCTATTACGATTGTAGTATTCAGTGAGACGATTTAGGTCAAGCTGAAATAATCTAACATCGTCTACGTTTCGGATCTCTTTAAATATTTTTGTGTCATCAGCATACATCAAAAACTCGGAATGCCGAAAACACGTATATACATAATACAAACAAACACTGTAAAATAACGGACCCAGATAAGATCACTGCGGTACACCGGAACTAATGTCTATAAAACTAGATCTGCATCCACCTATAACTACAGCTTGACGACGGTTAGGGAGGTAAGATTCCACTCACCGCAGCAAATCATCGTGAATCCCAAGGTTGTACAACTTGGATAAAAGAATAATGTGGTCGACGCGGTCAAATGCCTTTTCGAAGTCGGTATAAATCACATCGACTTGTCCACCGGACTCAATGCGATTCAATATAAATCTAGAGGAAGAGATTAAGTTCGTGGTAGAAGACCTTTTCCTTAGAAACCCGTGTTGTTGCTTAGGGATACAGTGTGAAATGGAGGGGTATATAGTATTATGAACAATTTTTTCAAACACTACTAAATATATTCAAAATGGATATTGGTCTGTAATTTTCGATTTTACTAACCGATTCCTTTTTATGAACAGGAACAATACGTGCTTCCTTCCATTTGGCTGGAAAGACACCACTACTTATAGATTTGTTAAAAATTAGGTATAAAGGATAAGCGAGCGAGACGGCACCATTGACTATAAAAGACGAGGAAATACCATCGCACCCAGAGCCCTTAGTTACATCGAGATTGTAAAATGGAGAAAACTATTTCTTTAGACGTATGCGTATGAGCTTATGTAGTCAATCACTCCATCTTGTGGAGGAGAAAAGCATAAATTGTGATAAAACGGGGCCTTTGGAATAAACATTTTACAAAAAAAGTCGTTAAAGCCTTCAACAATATCTTCCGTGTTAGAAGTTGATCTTTATAAGTAAAAGTTGATGGATAATTGCCATTTCTTCTTTTAGATTTTACAAAGGTCCAAAAGAGTTTAGGATTACTAGTTATTAATTTTTGTGATAGGGATATGTAATTTTTGTAAGTTAGTGACTGTCGCATTTATTAGACAATAGATTGTACTGGGAGAAACCATGCAATTGAAGCAGATCAATTAGTTCCATAGCAATTACTTGAGTCGCCAGGGAACCTCCGCTGCCGTAAGTTAATCCTCCATGCAACCAACTCACAAACGGCAAATTAAAATCTCCTGCTATTAAATAGTTATCTAACGAGGTAGACAAGATAATAGATGAAAATAAATCAAAGAAACGTTTTAAGTCTAAGTGCTGATTCAGGCCACCAGGAATATGGGTTATTATAATATGAAGATCATTATTCAACCCGAGAGTTTTATAAGGAATAGTTGCTGCCAAGGTCTCAGTAGGCGAGCACGGCCACTCACTCCAAATAGTTGCACCGAACTCACGTTTCACGCATACCAAAACCCCACCACCGATGGATTTACCAGTAGCTTTAAAATCCCTGTCTAAGCGAAAAACATCATATCGGTCGTCACAAAATTCAGTATTGAGTATTCCCTTGCACAAACAAGTCTCCACGATAATAATTATGTCATAATTATTAGCTAATATACTTTGATAAAGTACGTGTGTTTTAGTTCGTAAACCGCAAATATTTTGAAAATATATTTGTAGTTTATCCATCGTGAATATGTAATTAAATAAACAAGCTTAGTAAATGATGTCAAAAAATTTTTTTTTATAATAATAATAATAATTTTTTTAAATTCATTATGCATACACAAGCTGCACTGGTACTAGCATACACAAATGAAAACATACTTACGTACAGAAACTTATACCTCCACAAACATTCGTACTCATTCATATAAATATTAATACTTACAAATCTGTACATAAACAAACGCAAATACGCATATTTGAAGCACTCCAATGCACTACATTTTTTGTACTTAAATACCGAGACGGACACATATCCTCATATTGATACGAATACACTATGTTTACAACTTTCCTCATAATATACTCATATATATGCACCTGCCTACAGATGCTCACACAAACGTGCCCACTTATCCACATTTACAAGGAGGCGTACATATAACCTCACATTTGCACTCGCATATACATACAGTAACACATACATAATATAGACACACATAAATACATACAAAGTATACTTTGACACAGAAAGATTCATGCGCATACATACGAATCTACCTACACCAATATAGTATCGACCTCCGGCATATATACTTCGACTTATAACATAACATAACATAACTTCACGCTGTATCCCCAACGGGGTAGCCAGAGAGGACGGAGCGCCAGGAGTCGCGGTCCTTACACACCTCTTTCGCTTCCTCAAATCTCATCATTCTCCTCACACATTTTCGCCTAGGTATGCGAGTGCTTTTGACATTTCCGTCTGCTAACACTCTGGCTATTTGATCTTCATAAGTCAGCCTTGGTCTTCCTTGGCTTCTTTTACCACTCACTTTCGCTCTGTATATTTTCTTCGTCAGTCTTTCATCACTCATTCTTTCCATGTGCCCGAACCATCTAAGCATTCCTTTCTTCATTTTTACAATAACACTGTTGTGCAACCCTGTCATACTGCGTATCTCGTCATTGCTTATCCTGTCCGCGAGCGTGACACCGCACATATTTCTGAGAGACCGCATCTCCACAGCATTTATCATACTTTCACTCGATTTCGGGCATATCCAGGCCTCACTGCCGTACAACAAAGTTGGCACCAACACCGCATTGTGGATGGCCATTTTAGCAGTGTTAGATATATTCACACTACCCACTAATGCGGACAGAGCACCGTTCACTTTATTGCCAGCTGCTACCCGTCTTTCCACATCCAACTCACATCTTCCATCCCTCGAAAACGCACTCCCCAGGTACACAATTTCATTCACCTGTTCTAGACATTTTCCATTTACACTAATCACACATTTCGTTTGTACCGCTTCTCTTTCAAACACCAGAACCTTAGTTTTGTTCACATTAATTTTCAATCCTTTTACTTCACAATCTTCTTTCATACACGTGACTAGTGTCTGCAACTTTGCTTCTGATGGTGCTATTAGCACAGCATCGTCAGCGTACAATAGGCAGTTTACCATTGTGTCACCACATCCCATACCACTCATATTACCTTTCAATCTCTGGAGGCAACTGTCCAAATACAGCACGAATAGCCAGGCAGACATCACGCAGC
Source organism: Zeuzera pyrina (assembly GCA_907165235.1). Lineage (NCBI taxonomy): Eukaryota > Metazoa > Arthropoda > Insecta > Lepidoptera > Cossidae > Zeuzera > Zeuzera pyrina. The sequence continues at coordinate 14,826,705 of OU015625.1, read as the reverse complement.
CCTGTCTGACACCAGAACAGACTTCCAACCAGGGCGACATGTCACCGTCTATCCTTACACAGGCTCTGTGGTCTCGATATAATGACCTCACAGCCTGCAGTAAGGAGCCCTCCACGCCATATTCAGGCAGAAGACTCCACAATTTCTTCCGCACTACTCTATCGAATGCTTTCTCTAGATCCACGAAAGCGCAGAAAACTTTCTGACCTAAAGCCAGAAACCTTCCCACGATAACGCGAAGCGAGAAAATCTGATCCATACAACCCCTACCGTTCCTGAATCCACCTTGCGCCTCCCACAAATATCTTTCTGAAACGCCTTTCATACGTTCAGTCAATACTTTAGTATAGACTTTACTCGCTAAGCTGACCAAGCTGATGGCCCTATAGCACGCACAGTCTAGGTAGGAACCTTTCCCTTTATATAGAGGTACTATGACTGCCGTGTGCCAGTCCTCTGGAACCTCCCCCTTCTGCCAACAAAGGTTGCAGAGTGCACAGAAGGCATCCCAGACCCTAGGACCACCATACTTGATCATCTCAGCAGTCACCTCATCAATTCCCGCAGCCTTTCCACATTTCAAACTTCTTATCACTTTCTCAATCTCTTTCATACTAATGGCATCCTCCAGTCCCTGGCCCGAGTGTGGCAATTCATTAGAATCGCTCTCAGTATCAGAGACGGAGTCGCCGCTCTCATACAGTTCTCCATAGTATTCACTCCATCGCTGCAGAACATCCTTTTTATTTGTAAGCAGGTTGTTTTCTTTCGAACGCACTTTATTCATTCTGCAAGGTGCCGGACCACTTCGGATTTTACGTACTTCTTTCCAAAATAATTTGGAATTTTCCTCGAAGTTGTCCGACATCTTGTTTTCATCTAACACCCTACACCTTTCACGCTTCTCTTTCACTAGTGCCTTCGTTTCTGCTTTCTGCAGCTTATACCTGTCTTTCATCAAATTTTTCATACCACAGTCATTAGTAGCAAGGTAGTCTCGCCATGCTTTCTTTTTCTTATACACAGCCACTTTCACCTCATCATCCCACCACACATCACGCTTTTTGCCGTTCCCAATCTTATTAATTCCACACACTTCTTTCGCAGCCTCAACCATACTATCTCTAAGGTTCTGCCAGCATTCTTCAACATCCTCGCTCAACACTTTCAATCTATCATCAAGCTTACTGGATAATACCCTTTCATATTCATTCCTGGTGGTCGCATCCTGCAGTTTCCAGCTTTTAATGCGGCTAACCGCTGCAGGTTTGGACACTACGCCATGTCGCCATGCTGCGAACAGACCCCTTATTCTGGTTATCACCAGAAAGTGGTCTGTCCCGAGATCGGCTCCTCTATACGCTCTTGTGTCCATTACCTGCTTCTTAAGTCTGCTATCCACCAGGAATAAATCAATCATACTTCTCGCACCCTTTCTTTCCCACGTGTACTGATGGATCCTTTTGTGCCCAAACATGGTATTAGCCACAAAAAGATCCTTTTCCATACACAGTCCTAGCACAATCTTACCAGCATCATTTACTCTCTTATCTCCATATTTGCCTAGGACAGACTCAAATCCTGTTCGAGCTGTCCCGACCCATCCATTCATGTCTCCACACACAACAATTCTTTCGTTCTCTTCAACCGTCGCTAGAACTTCTCTAACATTTTCCCAGAACTGCTCTAGTTCAGCCAAACCGACAGAGGACACTGGGGCATATACTGCCAAAACAAAAATTCTTGTCAACCCAATCTTAAGGCGTACCCAGAGCAGTCTGGGATTTATACATTCATACTCAGTCATACAATTAACCATACGAGAGGACAGTAAAACGCCTACCCCTTGACATCCCCTATCTCCTTGTGGTACCCCTGACCACAAAGCGATGCCTCCTCCGGGCAAGTCGGCAAGTTCACTGCCGCCTCGCTTGGTTTCACTCAAACATAGCACATCCAATCTTTTCTCTTCCATAATATCAATCACTTCATTCATCTTCTCCTCAATCCCACCTCTCACATTCCACGCAGCTACTCTGCACTCCTCCCTCCACTTCCCGCCGCTAGGTGCACAGCGTGTTGGGTGGCGGTCCCCAACGCCGAACTGCACTCTGCACACACCAGCGGGGACAGACCGGTGTACGTCGCTTCCGGGGGACGCCCTAACATTATAATTGCCGTTGTCCCGCATGGTATGCACAGGAGAGGAATTGCAGCCCTGAAAAGGGCTGGCAGGGGTCGCGACGAGCACGCTTCCTCAGTTGACCCCCTTCGACTTATAAAATGATCAATATTACCTCTCACAAACACACCCACAAAATAATTTACAGAGAGTATCCAGAATGTATGCTCGAGTTTCCTCACATTTGTTCAAAAAGAAAAAAGTCTCAAACAAATTTACATAGAAAGATACGATTAATATATACTTAGGTGAGCATAATATTACAAGAGCTTGCAGAAATAACATTAAAATTAAAAGACGAGTAAAAATGTTAACGTTAATACACGGATGAGCCCACATTTGGACCAAGAAGATATAATTATAAATTAAAATAATATTTAGTTTAGTGTATACACGGACACATCCTAAGTAACGCATCGAGACCAAAATCAAATTGTAAGAAAAGATATACTCGTAAAGTTTTCTTTGGACAATCTTTTTTAACATGACCAATCTCTTTACAAGCAAAACATTTTTTTTTAGAAACTCTGTTTCCTTTTTTAACACCAAATTTATTTTCTGTTTTAACTGCAAGAGCTTCTCCACTTTCGCTAGATTCGCCTTCTCTAGAAGCGAGCGCCCTTTCATGAGTACAAAGTTGACTAGTAATACTCTCTACCGTCCTATCGTGCCGTGCAATTAGACGCATTAGGCAAATGACAGATGTGGATACGGCAAGGTTGGTGTACTTTGTATATTTTCACAGTTTAATGTCCTACGGCCTTCTGCTGTGGGGATCAGCGGCACATATTAACTCCATTTTCATTTTCAAAAAAGAGCAATACGTGCCATCTACAGGATGAATGCACGAGAATCGCTTAAAGATCGTTTTAAAGATCCTCACCTTGCCCTCCTTATACATCTTTGAAATTATTATGTATACGAGAAAAAATATAGATCAGTTTAAAAAGAATGGCGATATGAATGGTATGGAAACCCGAGGTCGTGATAAATTGGTTATTCCAAAATTTAAATTACATAAGTATTGTACAGTTTTGTACAAGTACAGATTTGAGGAAGCGAAAGAGGTGTGTAAGGACCGCGACTCCTGGCGCTCCGTCCTCTCTGACTACCCCGTTGGGGATACAGCGTGAAGTTATGTTATGTTATGTTATGTTAAATTACATAAGTCAAATGTTTCATTTTTAGGTAACTGCATTCGTTTTTATAATAAAGTTCCTCAAGAAATTACTCAACTAACAGAGAATAAATTTAGATTGGTTATAAAACGTACATTGACTAGACAATCATAATATAAAATAAACGATTTCATTGAAGATAAAACAATATTCTGGAAATGATGTCCTCTGCACATGCGTTTACCGGCTTAATGAAAATATTGTATTTTAATAAACCTTTTGTAAAATGAAGTTGAAAAAATGATACCTGAGTGTAAACTCATGTGAATGAGTTTCTTGTCGGTTCTTCTCAGTGTCCAGGTTTTCTATTCGAACCGAACTAAAGTAGATTTGACGTTCAAAAATACCATGTAATTGGGTTTACTTGAATAAATTGATTTGACTTTGACTTTGACTTTGACTTTGACTTTATCCTTTATTGACATTAACATCCAACTCGATTTAAAAGAAAAGTACGATTCTGGTAATGTATCAAGTATTTTACATATTAATAATAGCTCAGGTAATTCGATACCTTTTTCCGCTTTCATTAATTCCAGTTTTAACTTGTACCACAAATTTTTCACCTTCGAAATGTGTGTCACCATGTCATCTGTAGGATCCTTTTTGTATCTGAAGAATTCTAAACATAGGTCATATACCCTGTCATCATTCATGGCATCGTATATCCTATGGAGTTCATCCCATACTTCTTTCGGTGTAGAGAATCTTATTACTTTGTCTAGTGCATCATCACTAATGTTGTTTGTTATCACTAGAAATGCCATACTCTCTGAACTCCTAAAGTCTTTCAAGCTTTTGTTATACTCCGCCACATCTCTATTCTTAAGAGCATCCGCTTGTCCGGGTTCAATCTTAGGCTTTACCGGCTTTTGACTCTATCCTATCTATATAGCTTTATACTCTCTATGATATCCATAAGTCCGTCCATACCTCTTAACAGGGTACTTATACGATACTTCCATGAAACCCAGTTGTGATTCTCTAGCTTTGGTATTTGAATTTTTGATAACTCCATTTTACAGCAATGACTGGGCCCATAACCCGTTAGAATTTATGTTTATTGGTAGCAAAGCGTGGTTAAAGCTAAAGACAACTGATCTAGAGTTTATAATACTATTCTTGAAATAAGTAAAAGACAATCCATTCAGTTCGTATTTTACAATGACTAAGGAAACTAAAAGACATGAAACAAGTACAAAATAATCGTGCCACCTAAACTTCAAGTGTCGCAAACAATGGCTGCCGATTAGTGATGTCCCAAATATCTACTATGTAGATGTCGTTGTCAGTTGTTGAAATAAGGATTGTTTCCGTACCAGTATTGAAATAAAAATCATTTTGTATGATATCTTCAGAAAAATGGAGGGCTTTTTTTTGTGTCATAGATTTGTACAAAAGTACTGAAATATTGTTCATACTGAAAACAGCAGACAGCGTAGTTCGACGCTATCGGCATATAATTAGAATCTGCACTTAAGGCGATTTTAAGGTGTTATTAGCAACGATAGCAACAGGCGCCTTCAAGGATAGCCCCTTCCTGTCCTTGGATCATTTTTGTTACATTTAAATGAACCCTACATACAAACAAATTACATAATTATTACAGATACAAAATTGCTTTTTAAAAGAAACCCATATTTTTATGAAGCGCTTTCATAAATGTTGAAGATCAATGAACATAGGTCAAAGAAGTTAAAGAATAGCACAGTCCTTTTAATGCTTTTCTTTTCTTTACATGCATAACGTTACTTCTTCTAGAGGTGATGGTGAAATTAAAATAAGTGCTATGAGAAACATACATACGGCCCAACCAAATCTATAGCCATGGCGTATTGTAGCACTTTGATAAACTAAATACTAGAATAATTAATTTTACTAAAAATTAGTGGTCTTATCACACAGTAATTGGGAATAATATTTCAATTAGGAATAGAACACTGTGGACTTCTATTATTCGAAGAATTCTCAAATTCAGTTAAGTACTTCCAGAGGTTACCTCGTATATACAAACGAACAAATTTTATTTCTTTTCGTTGTAAAGAAATAAGTAATATTATAGTTTATAATATTATCTAGTGTAGAAAATCCACAATATACCGGCCTTTTGAATAAATATTTTAAAAATTAAAATAGTAAATTGCTAGGCACTACAAAGGTGACCAATGTCTGACTAGTCATATCTAATGTACCTACAGTAACATATTTTTACTGGGTTTGAAAAATAGAACTGTTTGTTAACATTATTGTTTGTAAAATAAGATTTATATTAAGTACATAAAAATTTTAATAACATATTCACAATATAAATAAATATAGATAACTAAATAGCATAATTTTTATTAAATAATTTCTGAACGAAACTTTTGAATACTTAGATTTGAATTTAAGCAGTCATCGTACTCATCATGTCGCTGTCGTTTTTTTGTATGTCAAGAAAATAATGAAATAGTTTCCGACACCTTTTTTAAAAGTTTTTTCAAGTTCAAGTTTTTTAAAAGATTCTTTAAATTGTACTGCATCTGGATTATTAGTAAAACCACTACAAGTTCTTATTGGTTGCAAAAATAACTCGCCGTGGTTTTGATTCACATCATTCAGAAGCAGATATTTAGAACTAGGAGATTTTTCTCTCCCGGAAACATCAAATAAAAATTCAGCCACATTCTGTAAACAATTTATATTTTCCTGTTACTTTTTCGCAATAGAGGATTTGCATGGTCAAGAAATTAGGAAGTAATTAATTACTATTCTAAATATTTTCTCTGATTCCCAATAACCTTTGCGAGGGCAATGCTTCATACATAAAATTATTTTCTTAATGTTCTATCGAAAGAAGTTTCTTCGAAATGCAAATAACATAATATATATCATGAATACATCATATGTGTTCAATTTTCTTTTCCGATTATGTCAAGCCACTCTTTTTTTCTAATAATACACGATGGTAATCTGAAAAGAGATAATTACGACATATAAACCTGTACTTATCGATATTTTTTTAATATAGGTACATGAACAGCCCTAACTGCAATAACATCAAAAATGATATGAAGCAATTTACTATATTATATGAATAAAAACTGCTAATAACTAAAAATATACATGACTATAATACAGTAAACTAAGAAACACAGTAATTATGATGGAAATATATACGGCATCAGACTAAATTAATAAATTTCTGTTACGTACCAGTGCAATTATAGATTTCGTTGATTATTGCTTTTCCTCGAGCCACATTCTAACACACTACACTTAGAAATTATTGTGGCCTTATGCTAGCTTCTCCTTTAACATAACAATTACAATACCCAGTACAAAATCACAGAAACATTAAAAAATATTAAATCCATCGATATGTTTTGACACTTCGTGTAGTTGTCAGCGTGTCGCAATAAATGGCGGACCGGCACGTTTTGACATTACAATGATATCACATAAAAAAATTACTCTTTGAGAAAAGTACTGTTGTTTTCTCTTACACACACAAGAGGCCGTAAGTCAAAAAGAGACAACGCTACGTTTGAATGTTATGCGTTAAAATATATATAACTAAATGTTGCTATAGATCAACATGCCATGTCCTTTAGTTTTCTTAGTCATTGGTATTTTATAATAAATTTTTGTGACAATCAACAACATATTAAAACCATAGTAACCAGTTCTACATTCATAATATAAAAAACGCTTTCATTATTTTTTAGTTTCATGCTGTATGAAACCTCTTTTAACAATCTCTTCATTGCTTATCCTGTCCGCAAGGGTGACACCGCACATATTTCTAAGAAATCACATTTCTACCGCATTTATCATAATTTCATTCGATTTCGGGCATACCCAGGCCTCCATAAAGTTGGCACCAATGCCGTATTGTGGATGACCATTTTGGCAGTGTTAGATATATTCACACTATCTACTAATGCGGACAGAGTACCATTCACTTTATTGGCAGCTGCTACCCGTCTCTTCACATCCAACTCACGTCTTTCATCCCTCGCAAACACACTCCCCAGATATACAATTTCATTCACTTGTTCCAGACATTTTCCATTTACCCAAATCTCACATTTCGTTTGTACCGCCTCCCTTTCAAACACCAGAACCTTAGTTTTGTTTACATTCATACTCAATTCTTTCACTTCACATTTTTCTTTCATGCTCCTGACTAGTGTCTGCAGCTCTGCTTCTGATGGTGCTATAAGCACAGCATCGTCAGCGTACAATAGCCAGTTTACCATTGTGTCAACACATATCATATCACTCATCTTACCTTTCAACGTCTGGAGGCAACTGTCCATATACAGCACGAATAGCCAGGCAGATATAAGGCAGCCCTGTTTGACTCCTGAACAGACCGAACCAGGGCGACATGCCATCTATCCTTACACAGGCTCTGTGGCCTCGATGTAATGACCTCACAGCCCGCAGCAAGGAGCCCTCTTTATCCGATTTAATCGATAACTTAAACTTCTTTTGAAGCCGTGCAATGATAAGTATACATCAGAAATGGCTGTATGGGTTGGTTAATTTTTCCTATGTCTGTTTAATAATAAAAAGTGTTTGTGTGCATGACGTTGCATTGATTTGCTGCAGTCTGTCGCCATTTTGGAAGCTGACTGTGCGCTATCTACTTTTCGTGTTGTATTTTTTTTGTGACTTTGCTTTTACTTTTTTGGACTGATTCCGCTTTATTCGTTGACCCTGGCAAGTGTATACTTGACTTTGAGATAAGCAAGTGATTATAATGTCTACAAGAGGACATAGCCGTACTTTGAATGGTCAAACTCGGGAATTGGTGGGAAAAATTGCATATTTATTTCGAGCGGGAGTCACAAAATGATGGCCCTCTTTTACCAGTAACACAAGTGGTTGATCGTGTAAGCGAAGCGTCATTGAAAAATACTGTAAACAATAATCAGTACTTAAATATACTTTAAGGGGTTACTTTTAATTAGTTCTTGATAAAAAAGGAGAGATGGCACTTGTCAAAAACAATAACTTTATTGTACCTATGTCGAAATCTCAAACATTTGTGCAAGTGTTATACTGAGATACTTATATCTATTTATTGCATTTAATAAAATGTTACACACGTAAATTTAATTATTAAAATATTTTACAGGTACCGAAGACAATTAACTGAGTACGCCGAAAAAATGGAAAAGAAATAAGCCAGTCACTGGTATCGACCAATTTGATACAGATGCCAGAATAAGTCATGTATATAGCTATTTTGCATGAGGCGAATACCCCACTGCTGGTAAATTGCAAGTAAGTTTATCAGATACCGGTATACGGGAAGTGTGCAATCCCTCAACAATTTTAAAATAAATTGGATGATTGGGGGTAAACCCCTAATAATTTGCCACGCAGGGTAAGCAGTAGGAGGATTGTTTATTGGCCTATCGATCAAAAAGCACAAAAGAATACCATGAAGAGATGGATGCTGAAAAATTCAAAGGCTGGTTTATGACCCTGCTTCAAAAGATACCCGGCAATTGCATGATTATTATGGACAATGCACCATATCATTCAGTGCAAATAGATAGACCTCCTACACAGGCCAATTAGAAAGCTGATTTAATGGGATGGCTTCAATAAAAAGGTGTGGCGGCGGAGATAAGCGTGACCAAAGCGTAGCTGTTGAATCTGGTCAAAGCAAACAAACCCATCAAGCCAACCTATGTCATCGACGAATTGGCTAAAAAATATGGGCATGAAGTCATAACGCTACCTCCATATCACTGCCAATACAATGCGATTGAATTGATTTCGACCTAAATAAAAGGTGAGTACTTACAATAAAATAATCCTATTACTTTAAACGAGCTAATCTTGTATGTATATATGTGGGTATGTATGTATGTATATTTTGAGGATCTCGGAAATGGCTCACGATTTTGAAGAAATTTTGTGCTTATATAAGCTATGCGTTTTAAGTTGATCTGCATAGTAGGTTTCCTAGTAAAAACGAGTGGAGTTTGGTCACCAGGTACTATGCTTATTAACAGCTAAACTATAAAAAAATCGATGAGTTGAAATAAATATAATATATTTTTATTCGACAGGGTATGCTGCCAGGCACAACATCAAACCACCTTTTTCCATTAAAAAGATGAAAGAATTATTAAAGGAAGCTTGTGCGCATGTAACTAAGGAAGATAGGCCAAAGGTGGTGGAGAAAACAAAAAAAATAATTAATGATGATTTCGACAGAGATATATATTTTAACAATTTGATTGAAAATGAGATAATTATAGATGTGAATAATGATGAAAGTACAAGTAGTGAGAGTGACTAAAGTGTTTTTAATTAAATTATGTTTCTTTTGTTTGGTACTTACAGTACAACTACATCAAGGTCATTTTAAATTTGTGTGACTCACAATAAGTCTTTAGATTTAATCCTTTGTTTACAGTCCTTTATAAATCCTTTGTTTTAAGTCTTTAGATTTAATCTAGTCCTGTCAGTAGTAAAGAACACAGAGGCAAATTTATAACTATAAGTGACAACATCTAATGACATTTATTGCAACTTACTAGAAAAGTCTCGGGGCGTATGTATTCGTTACATTATGGGCGTTATGAATCAGTTGTAACCTTGTAACATAATATCGACATATACCAGCTTGTTCTATCAAATTGTAACCACAAGTAGTTAAAATCGTTACTTCGCAAGAATCGAATACCGTAGGTTACGATTTTCTAAGCCCCATCCTTAGACCGCATCTGTCATACCGTACCTATTACATTTTGCGGACAGTAGGATATACTTACATAAGGCTATATAAAAAGTATTGGTTTACGGTAGTAAACTAATTAATCTGTGGTATTGGTATGTATGTATAGTACGGTTGTCAAAAACGTTGGCGATAGTAGCGCCAAAACGAAATATATAACAATTACGGCAAAGTGACTGTGGAGTGCTTGCTAGTTTACTACAAATATGGTGATCTTTGTTTGCTTGCTACAAATACATAATCTGTGACTTCAACCAAGTCATAATTTGTAAATAAAGTTAAAAACACTATTTATTTAAAATTTAAGTTGTTTTTACTGGTTTTATCTTTGTTTGTTTCTTTTTTATTCTAAGTGTATTTAATATCTCTGTCTAATATCATTTGTTATTAAATAGGTAACATTAGTATCAGTGAAATGTTAAATCTATGATTAATCAGATAATATATAATTTTTAATTACTGAAAATTAAAGTATGGATTACATTATAAACACGACGTGGAAATGGGAAGATATGTGTGGACCACAAGGCTTACAGCCATGGGACGATGTGAAAAAAGATTTTGGACAGTGCTTTCAAGAGTTATTTTTACAAATACCTATATTTTTCTTAATAGCAGTGATATCTGGTTACTTTGTGGGTTACAGAAAAGACTGGGTAGTTCGAGAAAAAACTCAGGAGAGAGCAATTTTGTTACGTAGTTTTATAGTTTTAGCTTTAGTTTTTATACCAATAATAGAGTTGTACATTTTTGTTACAAAAGTTGACTTCGTGTTATATCCAGTTGATTATTTCGCTGCTGGTGCGTCTTGTTTATCCTGGTTAATGCACTTTGGCTATGTGTTAGCACTAAAACATCGCTTGGGATTAAGTTCAAGAGGACCCACACTACAGTTATTGTTATGGAGTGCTGCATTTATACTCAACATAATAGCTCTTCGAAGTGACATATTAAATAGTACTCCAATGGCTTTTAATATTGCATCATTGACCTGTCATTTCCTGTACTTTCTTACTTTAATACCATCAAGTGATTCAAGGCCTACCTTCTACTCGCCTTGTCTTGTTGGTTCGCAACATTCTCATGTAAGTGTTAGATAGTCTCTTAGATAATATAATTAAAGACGAAGTTAGCCACCCATCTTGTTTCAATTGGGACCTAATGAAGACTAGAATACTGTATTTTTAAAAAATTTACTAAATGATAATGTTCACTTCTGAAGTGAAATTAAAAACTGCCAAAAATTTTTTAATTATTACTTAATTGTCTGTACCTACCGAAACAAAATTTACTTAGATAAATCTAAAATTTATGAAACATTTACACAATATTTACACTGTTCATTTTAAAAATTATTATTGTTAATAATGTATTTGAGAGAAGACGATCTGACATTTTTTTAGAAAGCCCGTAAGCAATTTGAATACATTTCATTTTGCTTTACATAACACCTCTTATGAACGTAATAAATGTAATTACCTTAACTATACTGTTTCAAATAACGGAATGCAAGAAAACGGTGTACTAACTTAGTTTTAAACTTAGTACTCTGCACAATAATTCGCTGCATAAGGGCAGTTACAATGTGTGCATAGGGCGGAAGCGAAGAGAGAACTGTCTGTCGATTACCAATCACTAGCCTTCTATAAGTGGGTGTTAACAGTTCAGGTAGTAAGATTCGGCCCAATGCACATACTATTTACAATACATCATATGATGATGTTCAACTCATATTTTTATTCAATGTAAACTAACTTGTGTAACTAAAAATAAGCTGTCATGTTTTGAGAAATTAAATTATCATATTATTAATGACCATATTAACATGTCAGCAGAGTGAATATACACCATTGCTTCCTCATGTGGATGAAGGAGTCTTGGGCACGGCAATGCAAGGTACCGGCTTTATCTCTAAGCTGGTATTCTCATGGGTAAATCCACTATTACAAAAAGGTAAAATTTACTTAAGTTTTTTAATTAATATTTAACTTCACCTAATTGATTTAACATATATCAGTAAAACCTAAATTAAAATTTTCTAAACCCTCCAAGAAAAATATAAACAGGTACTCTGTGATAAATAATTTTTATTAAGTGGTAAATATTCCCATTTCCAGTACTTATAAAGTACCTAAAGTCACTGATATTCATTTTTACAACTAAGTCTCGTAACAAATGTTTTAAAAATAGTGTAATATTTATTCAAACTTTTGCAGAAGACATTCTAAGAAGGCTGCAGAACTCACTATAACTAAATATACTATGCTAGCTGTGCCTTGCGGTTTCACTGATATAAAAGACAGTATAAAAAGTAGCTTAGATTACTCTGTAGAAAACCAGTACCTATTTTTAATACCTTACCTGTTGGTCATCATCCAACCTTTGGTTGCTAATATTGGTCAGACATAATTTTTTAACTGCTGTAGTCCTTGAGATCCCATCACATATAAGATTCAGAGCTGGGTATTCTAAGAATGGCTGCACCAATTTCAATGAATCATAAAACATTCTCAAAAACTGGAGTTTTCAAACAAAGAAAACTGAATCCGAATTGATTTATACTTTCGAGAGCTGTGATGCCACAGACAGACAATATGAGTCACTTATATGAGATATGAGTGGCAGTGGCGTCAAACTTTTAACACTCCTCTTTTTCGATCGGGGCTTAAAAATAAAAGAGATAATGTCACAGGTGTATTAGAAACTGTATGTGATGATATATACATATGAAATATAAATGGGGATTTTGTTAATTCGTCTGAAGTATTAATGGAGCGAATGTAGAGAGGATAGCCATGCTCACGACCCTCACACGTCCGGCATTTGAATATCATTACAAGTAAACAAAAAATAACAGCATCCTTTGCGCAATGTCTTATTATCCATTTTCTTGCCAACGAAGGCTTGAGATCCAATTTTGGAGAGACTCCAAGCACAGTTCGGTGATCCTACTCTGAGTAAAATCCTAGTTTTTGGTTGGATCTAGAAGGTTCAAAATGGTCATAATAAAGTGAAATATGAACCATGAAGGGATATACAGTGTTCGGCGGCCGACATCAATACAGAGCACGGAGCCGGCATCAATAAAATGCAGGCGTAATGATGAGTCATCGAAATTCTTCCAGAAAAATACTCGAAATTTTTCCAGAATTCATATTTTTCAATTATTATTCTGATATTTTTCCATTTTGGAAACCTTTCTTGATATTTTTTGATGTTTTGAAAAATTTTGGAAAATTATCCATCACTACCAGCCAGCCGTAGCTGTAGCATGAAGCCAAGTCTACTTGTCACACTAAAGATGGCAACAACTGATTTGTGATATTTATATTTCAATGGACCTCATACATATAATAATATAATATTTTCAAATTAAGGACTTCCATTTAAATAATATTGAAACAATTATTTCATCAATATCGTTAAGTATTATATTATCGTTATTGTAGAGGTATATAAGCTTTAATATTTTCAGGATTAGACAATAAACTAAATGATCCAGAGGAACTTTTTGACATTCCACCAAAATTTCGCTGCTCTTATGTAGGTGCACGAATAGATCATGCACTGATTGGCAATATAGACAACTATCAACAATATGAAGAAATTCCTCACGAGCCCTTTATCAGTACTGGTAAGTTAGAAATAGCAATGGCCTTTTTAAATATGGTCTCAAATAATTTTGTTCACTGCAAATGGCAACAAAAAATGGTAAATTGTAATTTAAATTGTGATCCGAGTTCTTTTCTTAGTGTTCATAAGAATATTATGAATAGTTCAAATGAAATGTTTAATGATAAAGAAGGTGAAGCAAAGTATCTACATTATACTAGAGGCATTCAATAAAAAGTGAGAATGAGTATGTTACAGGTTACTTTTATTACAGGTAAATGTTATTTTATTTTTCGACATAAATCACCTTTTAGTGTAATAAACTGGGCATACGCTTTTTCTAAGCTTAAAATCCCCTTCCTTAAGAGCACTTTATCGTAAGTAACTAGACATTCATGTACTGTAACGACTTGCTTCCTCATCTTCGAAGTGCCACAATCTCAGATATGTACTTCTTCGTTTTCGTACATAGTTAGAGATCACTAGAGGCAAGGTCCGGTTAATACGGAGGATTCTCAAACATTTCAAAGCCAGCATCTTGAATTGCAGCCGTCACAACGTCGGACTTGTGGGCCGGGGCATTGTTTCATTGTGCAATTTTTATATTTGCTCTACACGTAACATGCCCGTAACCGTAGCTTCATGATCCAGATATTGAGTCATTACTGCCACTTGCCCATTCCAGAAAATAGAGCACATGATTTCATCCATTATTGTACATTTACGCTTTTCTGCAGGCTTTGCAACGAGCCTGCCGTCCAGGAGCTCTCAAAACAGCCTGATGTCTTAAATCCGGTCGTTTCAAATCTTATTCGTCCGTAAAACAAATAACAGACCAATCTTGATTGTCCAGTTCACAGCGGTTACAGTGAGTTCTTTTCGGGCAGAACCTTGGGGCCATCTATCTTGTCTTGTCATTATTTTGCGATGAGGTCCTGAGTTGCTGCTCAGCCACTTCCTTAACATCAACACACTAAGACCATAAACGGCCAATAACGCTTCGTGACCTTTGAAGAGCGTTCACCACGTCTTGCTGCCGAGATCTAGATTTTAAGATTCTGACAATGGCACGAAATTGTTCATCTTTTGATAGATGCGGACGCAGACGGTGCTTCATTTGCCAATTTTTTTTGCACCTGCAGTTATGTTTATGGAAATTCTAAGTAGGGACGCTTCCCAGACTGGAGTGGCTAGCTGCAATCTGGCGAGCATTCTTTGAGTTTGAGCACCGGTTGCTGTTTCCTGGTGATATTCCTCTCTTTATCTTTTCTGCGCAGCTTCTGACTTTCCTATATAACATGAGAATTTCCCTTACTTTGGTATACCTCAGATCTTCCTTTTTCAGTGTATCCGAACTTAGTTTATGGAATCTAGTGTTAGAGTAAATAATGTATTCACCTATGAAGCATATGCTTGTTTCTTCCCTATTGCAGTGTTTCCATAGGGGGGTCAGAAGATGTTAATTTGAGTATGGATAGGTGTCGGTTTAACGTACAGTCGGTAGTAACTAATTAATCTGTTGTACAGTGTTAGTCTCCTGTGATAACTAGTTTTCTTACATTAACTCTTTCCCACCTAGTCTTTGATTTGATTTTCTTCACTTACATCTTAGTATGTCTACACGTGTTAATTTTTCTCCATTCCTTATTTCTTTATCTCTTAATTTTTCTGACACTCATAGTCACCTGAGTGGAAATCGGAAGATGTGATTCCAGTTCTATTATAGGTATTGTCGCACCCATTAATTTTTAGGCCAATAAATAATCAACAACCACCACATTAGTTCATTTGCCTTCATTACTACTATGTCTTGTCTGGCACGAAGCTATTTACCTCTTGATAAATGTGGTTGCCGACGTTGCTCTATTTGCCAATTTTTTTTATTCAGTTACTGCAGCTGCAGTTGTGTATTCACGATTATAATGCGATATCGATGGTAAAAATGTATTACCCGCTTTTATATTATTATTCAGTTATTGCTTATTATCCAAAATTTCAAATTTGTATTAAAAATGGAATTCCGAAAAAATACAGGAATTTCTGTATCATCAATATATTAGTTTAAAACAAAATTTTTGGTACGAAATATAGATAGTTCGTTTTAGCTGCATAATCATCAATATCCTTAGACCAAGTTGACTACTGTATGTAATATTTATTTTGAATGAGGAATTTTGTTGTGTTTTAGGATACGGTGCAGTAGGAGAAACGAGACCACAGGCGTCGACGCCAATAACGCCAACTGCACGTGTATTAGTGCGGCCACCACGCCGCCAAAATGTAACTCTGCTTCGTGCTTTACATAGATGTTTTGCTGTTCAATTTTACAGCATAGGAATTCTTAAACTAGTATCTGATATGGCAGGCTTCGCAGGGCCTATGCTGCTTAACAAGTTGGTAGCATTTGTTGAAGATGAAAGCATTGATCTACATTTGGGGTAAAGTATTACATTAAACGTTATCCTTATACATTTAATAACAGAAAAATTACAATTAGGAAGATCAGATAATTTAAAATTACAGGTCACATTGTTTTACATCATGATCACTGCCAAAAATTCTAAATTCAAAGCTGCATTTCTTTATCTTTTATGAGTATACAGTGTGCGATATATTTTTATCTTTTATATACTTAAGTTGTCATTTTTATTATTTTAAATCCTCTTCTTTATCTAGATGGCATTTTAAATCTTGCTAATGTCTAGAATGAGTAGCGAATCATAGTCACAGTAAAAATATAATAGTATGATGACTTCATAGAAAGCTAGTGAACGCGGTTTGTGTGTGTGCGTGCTAATACACACGTTCCATAAAACACCCATGACAGCAATATTTAGTAAGATTATGTAGTAGGGGTCGCACCGTATATACGGATAATCATGCACATGCACTAAATGTCGTGGTGCACGACTACCGTCAATCGCGCGACCGCTACATATTGTTTTTATAATGGCTTATATTATAAGCCATTTGTATATGAAACAATCTAAACCTTAGCCTACATTTGTTTTCACGATTTCCTCCCCAAGCATTTATTATCAGTGATAAATCTGGTGTAATAGTCATAATTTATCACTATTATACCATAGTAATATTGATAATATGTAATAGTGATAATTTAACACTATAACACCACATTGAAGTTTCAGTGATTGAAGTTATAACCAAAATTTTATTGTGAAAACTATTAATTTTGAAGTTTACCATTTTTTATAGCAAAGATCATTAATTTTAAGGAAAATGTGATTTATATCAAAAGTAACAAATCTATAGAGAAAACCGTCAATTTTAAATATTGAGATTTGTAGATTAAAATACTAGTTCTATAGCTCCATTATATATATAGGTATCACTTTAATAATGTAACAATTAAAAAATAATTTTTTTTTTATATTTTTCTTTTATTTTATTTTTTTTTATTTTTGTTTTTTATAATAAACAAATATATTGCGAATAATAAGAATCAAGTTATTTTATTCGTTGTGTTTTTTAGATACATGTACTCTGCTGGTCTCCTAGCTGCCACATTAGTATCAACTTTTTTTATTGTTCATTTTAATTGGTTAATGTCAATTATTGGATTAAAAATGCGAGCTGCAATTGTATCGACGATTTTGAGGAAAACGCTCAGTGCAACACCGACAGAACTTACAAAAACATTTTCAGTTGGTGAAATTACCAATTTTATGTCAACCGATACAGACAGAATCGTGAATTCTTGTCCAAGTTTTCACGCTCTTTGGAGTATACCTTTGCAGGTTTGTCCTACAATGTAATTTATTTATTAATGAGGTCTTAATGATATACCTACTATTTTTTTATTATTTTAACCTAGTATAACATAATTGGAAGTGGTACCTAAATAATTGTATCTTTTTTTTTAGTTGTTTATTACATTATTCCTCTTATATCAACAAGTTGGCATATCGTTTTTGGCTGGTGTAGCGTTTTCGATCATCCTGATACCGATAAATAAAATTATAGCAAACAAAATCGGCCAACTCAGCACTGAGATGATGAAACACAAGGATTCCCGCATTACCTTAATCAGTGACTTGTTGAAAGGCATTTTAACGATAAAAGTACATGTCTGGGAGGATTATTTCATAAATAGAGTATCAGGTGAGTAACCGACGTTTTAGTATGTATTGTCTTTGGTTTTTACTATATGAAACGGATAGTTGTTTGACTAGATACCAGATTCCGGATATTCAGCGAGCCGTGAGGGCAGATATCCTGTTCATTTTCTCGATGCAAACTGTGACAAGTTAGGTACTGCACAGATACAGTGAAAGTGATTGGATCGGATCAAATAGGATCAATAAAATTTTTGAGAATCTGAAAGATTTTTGGTTTTAGTTCAAATGTTTATTGTTAAAATGAATATCTCGGAAGGTAATTTTAATTCTTCGGAATGCCCTTTGTGAATTTTTATAACTTTTTAACATTTAAATAAAGGCCTAAAAAAGTTAAATTAGACCGTCATATTAATAAGCGATTTTATTATTATTTACCTTACAAAGATTCATTTATGAAAGGTAATTTAAGGAAATTATCGTTATTAGATTTAGAAAATTTGGTATCCTGCCGGAGATTGAGTTCCGGTATCCGGCTCGATAATTGACTGGCCCGTTGGCGCAGTGGCATATACATCTGCTTTCCAAGCTAGAGTCCCGGGTTCGATCCCCAGTCAGGTCAATTTAGGAAACGAACTTTTCTAAATTGGCTTGGAGTCTGGGTGTTACTAGGAGCTCCCCCAGAGTTCGTTGTTTGGTACTAAGCTTACTGCTTAGTTTGGGGTCACACAATCTGTGTAATTGTCTGGAGTATTATTATTATTATTAATTTTAGGTCGGATTGGCCGCGTATTGGATAGTTACCGGATATCCGTTTCATCTCTAGTTTTTACGTCTAGATACTGTTGACTGTAGAAGTGAAGCAAAAGCAAATCACCAAGAATGATAATATTACAACTAAAATCTTAATAGTTTTCGTATATATTACAAAACAACATCACATTTTGTAGAATTATTCGACTTTAATAATTTACAATACAGAAGCAATACCAACCTAGGGATGAGCGACATTGCTAAAATATCGATAGCTTGATATCGATATTCCGATATTATCACCACAAAATATCGATATTTTCGAATGTTAATGTTTTTAAACTTTCACGACTTGTACACATCTTATAATATTTAATTATGGGTATATGTCGCGTTTATACTTTAAGGCTAACTACCTATTAATGTTGACGGTTTTTAACACTTTAATTTAAATGCATAGTTATAGAAGACCATCTGCAACGTAGGTAAGTGTAATTATACAAAAAGATAATAGACATTACATTTTTTCTAATAATATGTTTACCATAGTATACAAAAAGCAAACTGAGAAAAATATTTAATTGATGTTCTCAGAAGTATTAACAACAAACAATGAGACGTCTGTTACCTAGTTACCTATGTTCTATCAAACTGTAGTTGGTACTGGATACTGGATAGGCTTTAGGAAATTAAGTATATTGGCACGATCTGTTTTGTTTACACATTGTTTATTCTATAACAAGATATTATATTGAATATTTTGTTAACTCCGTTATTTGCAAAACACATTTTAATGAAATAATAATGACATTACAATCTCTTGGTAAAAATGAACATCGTCATTGCGATATTTGGTTAAAAATAACGATATTTCGATATCTTGTTAATAATATTGATATTACGATATCTTATTTAAAATATCGATATTTCGATGTTTAAAAGTCGTCGGTTTCGATATTAAAATATCGATTTTTTGAACATTGATATCGATATTTTATCAATATCGATATATATCGCTCATCCCTATAACGAACCCAGTAGATTGAATGTAACGTTCTTTTAGTATAATAATATCAAAGGGTACCTACTTTGTAAAAAGATCATCACTGACGCGGAGAAGGGGGATTATTGACTGTCTGCTAACTACGCTTTTGAAAGTAATTAATATGTAATAAAAGAAATCCAACACTCAAGTAAATTATCCAAAACAGAAAACCGTATAAGTATATATATAATATACTAAAATAATAAATCACTAAAGTTTGCTACAATGAAAATTAACTTGCCTTAATCGTTGTAATTACTTTACAGAGGCTCGTGATAAAGAATTGCGTTATTTGCGCGGACGCAAGTATTTAGACGCAATATGCGTGGTGTTGTGGGCAACCACGCCAGTGCTCGTGGCTGCACTTACCCTCGGCACTCACGCGCTTCGCCATCAACCGCTCGATGCTCCTACTGTACGTCATATTTTACACAATCGCATTAAACTTACCTGCATGTTATTGAATTGAACGATAAAATAAAATAGTACACATTTTCACAACATTTTGTAAAGCAGTTACATGTGTGTCATATTTATTCATATGTAAAGCAGTTACATGTTAACAAATATGAATAGTAATATATTTTTATTAAATAACTGTTTATTGTTTTAAATACGACTTCTCCTGTACAAGTAGCAAGTGAATGACGCTGTTTTTCTCTATAATCTTTTGAATTAGGCTTAACTGATTTATATTCCTTTATCTCATTTTTATGTATTTTTACACTGAAATAATATAAAAATAAATAAAAAATGTTTAAATTATCTGAATTTTCCAGGTTTTTACGACAATCGCACTAGTCAATATGCTTATAGCACCATTGAACGCGTTTCCTTGGGTGCTCAACGGATTAACGGAAGCTTGGGTTTCAATAAAACGCATTCAGAAGTTGTTGGATGTAAGCATTATTACTTTTAGGATTTTTGTTTTGTTTTAAATGTATGTAAGTATATTAAAATATAAACTTAGCTTCCAGATATGGATTCTGAGCATTACTATGATAAAGTGAACACAAACCGTGATGAAGATAAAATCATTATTTTAAACAATGCGTCATTTGCATGGGCAACACCTACAAAGCAAAAAAAAGTTGTGTTAAAATCGAGGAAAAATAAAGGTAGAACAAAAAAGAGAATATCAAGAGTGAATATACAAAGAAAGGACTCTACTTCATCTTCTGAAACTGTAGCTCAGGACGAGCCTTTCATGTTGAGAGACATATCTTTGGAAATTGGCAAAGAACAACTGATCGGCATAGCTGGAACAGTTGGTAGTGGAAAAACGTCACTATTACATGCCATAATAGGAGATATGTTGAAGAAAGGTGGCAGTATACAGATAGCTGAAAACTTAAATGGTATGGTCTGTTGTCTTTATAAATATTTTTACCTGATATTTACCGTCACATATGCTGTTATCTTAGTACTCCTAGACTTGTTTGTAGAGGACTTGCAGAGTTTATTTAAAAAAATGAATCCCTTAAGTAAGGGTAATATTTTCACTGCAAAAAATTGAAGCTAGAAATTATCCTTCGCACACTGAATTTTTTGTATTCGGCTGTGATTGGTTCCAGACTTACTATCTGACCCTACGATCTGAACTCTTTACTCTGGCTATTTACAGAGCATCTCGAAGTAGTTATTTTTAATATTTTAGAACATAATTTTTATAGTAGCCAGTAGTAGACTTGAACTTGCTCGTTACCCAATCTGGTTCGCTTGTTCTTGATCACTGAACTAGTCGTTCATTTAGTTGTTATTTTTTTTTTAATTTATTTATTTTATATAAGTTTCAACATCATTTGTCACAATAGCAAATAACATAAACTTAAATAAGTTTTTCCGTACTACTATTATTCGCCGACAGTTCACAATTCACATTGTAGGTTAAACAACTTAGCAGCACAATCGACAGTACTGCCACCGTGCACAGAGCATGAATCTTGCGAGACTTGTTTATTAGTGTGAGTAATAACAAAATACACACAGCTACCGAGTCGTGTGCGTGCTGAACAGTGGTCACTTCGTACAGGATGCTACCCCACAACACCTTATCCAAACAAACTCGTATCATCTATAATCAAATACTATAGGTATATCAATACATACACAACGCATACATATTATATTTAAATACACTCATATATATATTACATACATACATACTCACACCATATATATATACACATATATATACATATACTTTCGCTTATTTTTTTTATTTTTTTTTTAGAATCAAAAATCATAAAATGCAATTATTATTATATTTCTAATTCCAATTTGCTAATGTAATATTCTTTAAGCTTATTTTTTAAGTAGTTCTTATTTATTGAATCTTTTAGTTCATTTGGCAATTCATTCATGATACGCGGTATTTTGTACTTTATTTGATTTTTTCCATAGAGGTTGTTATATTTTGGTAAGTATAGTCTTCTATTTTGAGTACGATGCGCCCTATTATCATTACATGTAATTTGAATTTCCGCGTTAAAGTATTGTTCTACTAAGTGTGTATATTTTATTAAATCGTGTATAGGTAGTACTTTACAATAGTAGAACAATCCTTCTAATTTATCTTTATAATGTAGTTTGACTTTATAAGGTACTATAGCTTTAAGTATCCTTATCTGCAGATCAAGTATTCTATCCAAATGAGTTTTACTGGTACATCCATAGCTACTAATGCTGTATGAGATGATAGATTCTCCTAGTGACTTGTAAAGCATCAAAAGTATAGCAAAAGGGCTTTTATATTTTATTATAGATAATTTCGCCAAGATCGCTCGTAAGTTTTTCACATATGGATTCTATGTGATACTTCCATTTCATGCGACGATCTATTATTAACCCTAAATATTTCTGATTACTGACAACGTCAATAATAGGACATTTATACATAGTATCGGTATCGCCGCTATTGTCATTGTGGAACTGCTGTAGGCAGCTGATATCATGGGCAATTAAATTTATGTTTGTGTTTTTCCTATTTTGATTTGAGCTCACATACATTAATTTAGTCTTGTTTGCGTTTAGTACTAGACCTGCATCTTATGACCATTTTATTAGTGAGGTAAAATCTTGTTGTAATAACTTAAGTGCATAGTCTATGTCAGGGGTTCCCAAACTTATTTTGTCTACTGCCCACTTTGAGTCATGCAGTCGTTGTCTAAGGTGCCTCCTAGCTAAATGAAATTACAAATCACCCCCCCAGGCCTCTACACAACGCCCCCATTTTTTTTCTGGGTCTCTTACCGCCTCCCTTTAGGCCTGCAGCGCCCACAAGGGGGCGTTATCGCCCACTTTGGGAAAGGCTGGTCTATGTCCTTGTGAGCTACAACTACACAAGTGTCATCAGCGAATTGGAAGATTTCGCAGTGTTTTATTATATTTGTGGCGTTATTTACGTATGTCAAGTAGTGCAAAGGGCCCAGCACAGAGCCCTGTGCTGTACCTTCGCTCACTGTTCTTCTGTCAGTCATAGTATCTCCAATCTTTAGTCATAGTATCTCCAATCTTTGCTAACTAGTAATGAAAAAACTACCTACCATAATGATTAATTAAATAACCAATTGACGTATCGACTTCATAAAATCCCAAATTGTTCGATTATGTAGTGTAAAAACTTCAATCACTTAAAATTACCATACTACCACATAGTAAATATCTATTTTTGGAAATAGTAAAATACGTCCCTACACTACTGCATATGAAGTGAGTAACGTCAATGAACGATGACCTACGGAACTATTTTGAATAGTGGGGAGACGGTCAGATCTATTACGGCTCTTCGTTCAAGAGTTCCCTGTGAACAGTGAACTATGAAACTACTTTGAATAGCGTGAAAATTTAAACTATTGCGGCTCTTTGTTCAGGAACGCTCCCTGTGAACGACGAACTACGGAGCTACTTTCAGGAGCGAGATTTGACCTAAATAACTTGATTGGATTTAATTATTCGGTCGGTCACTATAAAGAAACGGCTGTTAGGTTCGTTGTTCATAAACAAGTCGACTCTAGGAAGTAGCCCCACAATTGCAGAATAACCGGAGATATCCTTCCCAACTGCCATTAATTTACGTATTTAACGTTAAAATTCACTTTCGTTGGGCCTAAAAGATATCTTTAAAATTAGTGATCAGCTCTTCTACACCGTAATCTACTTTATTCATTGTTATGTGGCAAATGTCAGTCTCATCTCTGATAGAAGAGTTTTTTGCATATCCTAGTTATGTCTAGGGTCTGCAATAAATTGGGAACCTAAATATGTATTTGTTTTCAGTTATGCATGGTGTATATTTTAGGTTTTGGTTATGTATCACAAAAACCATGGTTGACCCGCGGTACAATTCGCGACAACATTCTGTTTGGGAAACCTTACGACGAAGCTAAATTTAGAGCCGTCGTTGATGCGTGTGCTCTTACTGGTAATTATATATTTTAGTTATCTTCAAGCGTATGTTATGAATTACGACTGTTTTTTTTTTCTTTAGAATGTATTAAAAATTTTGATGTACTTTTCAGAGGATCTTAATGTCCTCGGTTGGAACGCGTATATTGGTGAAGGCGGATGTACTTTAAGCGGCGGTCAACGGGCTCGGATTGCTCTCGCACGTGCCGTTTATCAAGACAAACAAGGTATTCTCAATATAAATAAGTAGTCATATTCGTGAAATTAATATGATGTAATATTAATACTAATACTACGATATTACAGTTTGAGCTAAGTGTACGGGTGACTTTGTAGTCATTGGCATCCTTTTGAACTTAGCCCTTCTCATCTTTCAGATAAAGTTTTAGGCCTAAAATTACGCAAATCAATTAATGAAAATGGATAACTCTTCAGCTCTGAATTGATTATCACTTAATGTGACATACGTTTTTGAATTCGTGGTAACTTTCCCCAAAACCAACCTCTAAAAGTGAAACTCATTTTTAAGTTACCATTTATCTTTGAACCAGATGACTGTTCCAAACTTTAGGTATTTAAGTCAAATAGTCTGAAAAAAAACGGGTGTGACTAATAGACAGACGGTGGACACCAAAGCTCCTTAAGTATTTCTTCATTTTAATTTTGGAGTGAAACTTGTAAGCGTCAATTATTAACTAGATCTGTGTCGATCGTGATTGATCGAATCATCGTTTTAATTCACTCGCGAAACGCGACTGATCAAATCACGGAACTCTAAAAGATTCGATTATGTTTAAACTGTCTGACTTGCTAGCTCCGCTGCTGTAGATAGTATGCATGTACAGATATGGAAACAAAAAGATAGTTACTTGCAAAACTAAATTGGACTTCATGTTAATAAAGATATAGTAACTACTTTCTTATCATGCAATCGACTCATACATGCCTCACGCACCTAATGAATTTGTTTTTATTTCTTTCGTTCCCATACAGGCGGGTACGTCGTACTCTTTCTAATCTATAACGCGGTCGTAACCTTTAGAAACTAGTAGAAACCGTGTGCAGTGCCCGGATACAACTCATCGCAAAAACACAGAATTATGCATTTTACATGCAAGTATTAATAAAATATTTTGTTTTCTAACTGCAATGTTTTAGAACTATCACAAAGGCTTCGGACTTACTATAAATGGGTAGGAAAAATAATCGCAATTAACGATATTACTGCTCTGAATACTTATGAGTTTAATTTAAAATCATAGCAAATACGTGAATTCTTCTCTTCATAACCTCACTTTAAGAGGGACTTGTTGATATGTATCCCATCAATTCACGTGCACATATGCACTTACACGCACACTGGTGTATTTGCTTTTTGGTCTCGCTCTTCGATCACAAATAAAAAACTAGATATACATTCAACGCTCCAAAAATGTCCGAACCAAATGTACGCTCAAATGAGTATTTGAGCGCACTTCTGTTTTAATGGTATTTGAAAACGCTAACAGCGAACATGTCAAAGTGCTCCTTCAAAAATTGCAAAAATAACACATCTAGAACGCTAAAAAAAAGACGCGAGTTCTTATTTTCGGTTAATAAATAAATACTATTATTTACGTGTTCATTATTCCATTATAGTAATAACGTTACATAGCTCTTTTTTATTAAATTCGTAATCATGTTTTTAAATATAATTTAATTTGTTTTCTTTTGTAATTTTTGAGATTGAGAATCTAGTTCTTTATTTGTGATCGAAGGTCTCGCTGTACAGATTACCAATGAAGTAATTCGTTGCCAATCCATACGTAATACGTGTATGTGTGTGCGTGTGCGTGTGCGCAGTGTACCTGCTGGACGACATCCTGTCGGGCGTGGACGCGCACGTGGCCCAGCACATAATGCAGCGCTGCGTGTGCGGGCTGCTGCGGAGGACGGCGCGCGTGCTGGTGGCGGCCGCGCCCGCGCACCTGGCGCGTGCGCAGCGCCTGCTGCTGCTGCACCGCGGCCGCGTGCTGCGGCAAGGTAGCCTCGCGCTCGGCCTGTCGCCCTCGGCCTCGGTGTCGGCCTCGGCGTCGGCCTCGGCGCCGCTCGCGTACCTACTAATATCCATATTAGTGCAGTAGCTCAGTAGGTTCACACTAACACATGGACCACTTAACCTATAGAGCTTAAATAAAGGACCATCCTACTAGCTGCTGATCATTTTTTTGACACTAATAAATATCAACTCTCGCTCGCATAAAAACAGACATAACCAATACTGGATCTGTGTGTACATCTATATATATATTCGGACAGATATTTATTCCGAAAGATTATTATTGTAATTCGATGAATCGGTATACAAAATCGACCTCGAGGTATTATGACCGTTATCACTCATTAATCGACAGAAAAAAGGAGGTTCTCAATTCGGTTGTATTTTTTTTTATGTTTATTACCTCAGAATTCCGTCATTTATGAACCTATTTGCAAAATTCTTATTTTATTTGAAAGAATATACTTCCGGATTGGTCCCATTTAAATTTCACTGATATTGAAGCTTGGATTTCGAAGATACACCAAATAACATCAAATAACGCGAACCGCTTATAACCTTTATTTGTGTATATTGATGATTCTCATGTATGGTATTGCGCTCCAGAATTAGAAAAGAAGTTAAATGTAGACCTGCCCTTGATATTTATTTATGTCAAGGTCACTCAAAAGGGAGATATAAAAAATAATTATTTAAACCGACCTCAAACAAAACGCTGAAAAGTACTAAATAACTACCCTTTACTAATCAATACTTGAGTACCAAAATAATTATAAATACGATACAAATACCTATGTAATTAAATCTGACAGTTATTGAAATTGGTGTCAAATTAACGTGCAACAACAGAAAGTCTATTACTTTAGTAGGCTTGGCACCGACTCATTAACTGTGAAACTTAATTATATAGGTATTCGCGTATATATGTAGGTATATATTTATAAAGTTATTTTAGTACTTGAGTATTGATTAGTAAAGGATAATTATTGCTTACTTTTCAGCGGTTTTTTTGTCTGTTTATTTTTTTATCTAAAGTTCTAAACTCTCGTCATGTGTGGCATTGATGTTCATTTCATACGTATACTGTAGATTGACTTCCATTGGAGGGATTCTTTATAGCACAAGCACAACACGAAACACTTATGATATATATGTATTGGGTTCGGGTCCCAGTATGGTATAATTTTGCCAGAGTTTGTATGTGGGTGTTTTACACTCATAGTACTATTAAAGTAAAAGTACTACAAAAGTACTACATTTTAAACTATGTAATACCTACTAATAATTTTAGGTCCACCGGAGTCTGTGTTGAACGATATTGAAGAGTATCTTCCAAGTGAATCGGAGTCCGTGTGTGAAGAGCCCGTAAAAGCTCCCGAACCTGAACCAGATCAAACGGACAACATTAGCCAAAACAGCTTGGCTGATGATGTAAGTACCGCATCATTTCTATAGAAAGACGTAAATACGCTGTGGCTTACGTATTTTGCTACAATTTAATTAGATTAATGCTGCAAATTTTTGTTCAAAAGTTTTGAATGAATATTATTTTTGTTTACATAGGAGGTGATGTCGCAAGGCACCGTGGGTTGGTGGGTGCTCGGCTTGTATTTGCGATCCGTGGGATACTTTCTTTCCATAGCCATAGTTCTCTCCTTGATACTCATGCAGTTGTCCCAGAACTTCACATTCCTGTGGCTGACATTCTGGGTCAAGAGCAAATCAAATAATTCTACTAATTTAAATGATGCTTTACTAATAGATGATACACATGAAAATAAAACCTTCTTAGATCACGGATTCAATATAATAGATAACACCATACATAATATCATAAATACATCAATAAATATAATCCACAACATTGATGGTCACAATGAAACTATCGACAATGTTAATAATACTGAATATAAATTGACAGAACAAGTGTCACAGCTTCAGAACAAGACATTTGTATATGATGACAATTTCTATCTAGAAATGTATTTCGGACTAGCAGGACTCAATTTAATATTTACGATAATGCGAGCATTTTTGTTCGCTTACGGAGGCGTTCATGCTGCAACTAAGTTACATAAAATGCTACTTAGAGTTGTCATACAGGTATGCGAATATATTTTTGTAATCTCTTAATTTCTTTGTTTTAATAATAGTTATAATTATTGATCTTGCTATGTTGACAGGCGAAAATGAAGTTTTTTGAAACAACCCCCTTGGGCCGGATTTTAAATCGATTCTCATCTGATGTCTATACAGTAGATGATTCATTGCCATTTATTTTGAATATATTACTTGCACAGTTTTTCTCTTTGATTGGTAAGAACATTTTAGTAATATTTCCAAGCAACATGCTTGTGAGCTTGCGAACCTAAAGAACAAGGTTTATAACAGCCGACACATATTGCAATGCAGTTTATTTTTTAATAATATTACCTAGGTCACCATTATTGTAATTTTTTTAGGTGCCATTGCTGTGACAGTTTACGGTTTACCTTGGTTGTTAGTGGGTGTCCTGCCATTGGCATTCATCTTTTATCGATTGCAACGGGTCTATCGAGTCACATCACGACAGCTAAAACGACTGCAGAGTGTTACTCTGTCGCCCATTTATGCGCACTTCAATGATACGCTCGAGGGTAACTAAAAAATAGTACAATAAATTGTGATTACTATTGCAATAATCCATTTTTATAATTAGTTTTTAAGTCATAATTTTAGAAGTGATTCGCTCGCACTTATTAAATTGGTTACCTTGGTTTATTGTATGGTTATATTATTACAATATAGGTTCCAGTATAGACTGGGACCCATTGGAACTATTTCAAATTAATATCTGTACTTCGTACCATATTAAGGTCAGTGGAAGGTTCTTTAAAATATCGATATTCCAAATAATACCTACGTAGTTGTATTTGCGAATAGCGCAATGGTCAATCGATTGTCCCTTCACACTTTTGGGGTAACACAATTGAAGTAATTCTCTAAAAAAAAAGATGGTGTGACTTCGTACCATTTTTTAAAATTATTCTCATTCGCTGTTTTATATCTACTTTATTTCCACTTTGTGCATTTCTACAGTTCTTTGCATCTCTTCTATGATAAGATGACGGCACTCCATTGCTACAGTAATAACTCACAATATTTTTCGTGACACGTTATTACGTTATATGTATACATAGTGATAATATAATATGTATATATGTATACATATATACATAGTGATAATACACAAAAAACGTGTCACGAAAAATATATATACCTTGTACTCAATGGCGGTACCTTCATACAAGCCCAAAAGCCCGGCTTTCCTTACTAAAATGCTTAGTCAAGAAACCAGAATGCTAATGTATCAAGAATGAATAATAAATATCAACTTCAAAACTTCATATAATATCAAACAGTTTTAAAAATACCCGCGAATCACTTGTCAAACGAAAACAGTGTAGGAATCTTAGAGAAATAAAACAGGTTTTTGACCCCAAGTCGCGACCAATCAGTGCGTCGGTTGATCGACACTAACAATCTCTCGAGGCATATTAAGAGCAAAAGTCAGATTCGTCAACCTTCTCATTCTCACGCGTTGACTTGCAACCTCTCTTTCTCTCTAATGGCAAAATTTGTTGTAGCTGTAGCTTTTTTACTTAGGTTTATATAGCAATTAGTTTGAAGCGAAATGCCCGGCTTTCATACTGAAACTCGTTGCGTAGAGATTGAGATACGATACGAGTACAATTCAACTTCCTTGTTTTTACATAATTTTACCTTTATTTGTTTGAGCCGGTGGACGAGTGATTAGTATTTTTTTCCATCATAATGAGTTAATTTGTAATAAAAAATCCATTAAGGCGTTCATTGAGAAGACTTAAAGTGTCTACAATTTTTAATCGGCATAAAAAATGTAAAATTTTTGAACTTGATTAAAAAAACAACCAATTGTTTCTTTAAAACCTACGCCTGATTTGTATATTATTCGACTAGTAAATTACATAAATGACAATAAATCAGTGTACAAAACTGTTTAACTCATCGAATTTGTGTTTCTCTGACTAGTAATTTGCATAAAAGACAATTTAATATATCAGTTTACGAAACTGATTGGATTTTTGTTATTCTCCCATGAAGTTATAGATAAGCGGTACTACTTATTATTATCGGTGCTATATATGTTATTCAAATGACGAAAATATTTAAAGATGTTCAGGTTATGACGATTATAAAACTATACTGGCGCCATAAAAAATACATTAGTTCACAAAAATACATGAATACAGTGATTTCTTTTAGTAATTTGGATGAACGAATTTAGACAAAATTAATATGTCAAGAACTGATAAACTATTTACGCTTGTACATTTTTAATAGCAAAGTACTATAAAAATAATTGTATTGTTGAAAAATAACGCGAGGAGCGATCTCTTTCCTCTCTTCTTGTCCACCGATTGTGCCAAAGTCGATTTATTAGTAATCTATAATATTTTAGCCATCCCTATAATTTTACAAAAACAATGAAGAACATGCATGTACCTACATATGTCGGGCTTGCCCATATTGTGAAGCCCTAGGCACGCCACTGCTTGAACTTGTACCAAATGGAAATGCAAATAAAAATGGCGGAAATTTTTTATGAGGGAGTTGTTCTGGACCAAGTATGGAGCAATGGACGGAGTATTTGCACTAAGAGCGTGTTCTTTCGGTGTCCTTTTTTTTGTTGACCGAATTTCTAAATTTTTACTAATGCGCGTGACTAAGGAACGTCATAGTTCAACGATACGCAGCTGAACATGACATATTTTTATTTTGATGTATACTATATACTAATATACTAATTCTAATAAATACTACTAGCCAAATATTAGTAGCCAAAACACTTGAGATTTACGGGTATTTTGCAAATAACTATTTCACTAATGTGAGTAGAGTCGGTCCTGAGCTGACAATTACACTGAAAGTGCGGGGTTGCCATACTTACTGTAGCTAACTGTTTTACTCGTGGATACGCTAAATGAGATAGAAAGAGACACGAAAATTCGTTTGGCACACGGTGGTAAGAGCGACAATTTATTATTGCTCCGCCCATTATGTTTGTTGGTCCGAGGAGTTGTTGTTGTTTTTGTCAGTTTAGTTGTTATGTTGGCAGGCGTGAGCAGCGTGCGCGCGCTGGGCGCGGGCGCGCGCTGGGCGGAGCGCGGCGACGAGCTGGTGGAGCGCTGGCAGCGCAGCGCGCTGTGCGGCGCCGCCGCGGCGCAGTGGCTGTCGCTGCGGCTGCAGGCCTGCGCCGCCGCCGCCGTGGCCGGCGCCGCCGCGCTCGCCGTGCTGCAGAGGGCCATGCACGCCGCGGACCCCGGTCGGTACACACGCACGCACACACACATGGCCACCTGTCAATGTCTTCATACTGACTCTTTGTTTCTTTATTTTCTTTCTTACTTATATATGAAAGCTTTTCGTTCTTTAGGATATAAACTTGGGTGGAAACGTAGAACATTAGGATATATGAATATATAATAAAAATACGTGCTTTCGCTAGTTCGTGTAATTCTCGATTGCCCATTAATAAAACTACTTTTAAAAAATACCTACTTTCTCAAAATTACGAATAAATTATCGTTATTTTCTTTCTTACTTATATATGAAAGCTTTTCGTTCTTTAGGATATAAACTTGGGTGGAAACGTAGAACATTAGGATATATGAATATATAATAAAAATACGTGCTTTCGCTAGTTCGTGTAATTCTCGATTGCCCATTAATAAAACTACATTTAAAAAATACCTACTTTCTCAAAATTACGAATAAATTATCGTTAAGTAGCAACACTCACCAATGACGGTGTTGCCATCTATTAATGATCCACAACATTTTATCACGAATATTAACAATAACTGACATATACAAGTTTTCTTTACATATATATGTTCTCCTTATATCTTACATGTATATAATATGTGAAGAGAAAACTTTGTACCCCCCTTTCAAGCATATTGCGCGCACGGAGGAGTGTGAGTCTTGCCATAATTAAAGTTTATTTGAAAAAGGAGTAAAGAAAGCTAAAAGTTATATATAATATGTATGTGTATGTTAAATTAAATAAAACGTTCATACTGCCAATGTCAAGCACATAATACACACGTCAAAAAAGGTTAAGCAATACACTATTAAAGTACTACAATGTTAATTTACGTTTTTCTTTTCCGTATATAACTTTATTGTTCCAGAAAACAAATTGGTTGTATTAAACAATGCGATTAACTAGTTCACTCTCCGATTCGATATTTGATATCGCTTTCTTGAAAACGACTCTAGCGATTTGGACGAAATTTGCAATATCGGGTTGAGGATGGCGATAAATCGATCTAGCTAAGTCTTACTTCTGGGAAAAATCGTTTTCTCCGTCTTTTACACACTTCAAACTTCTAACATTTTTTAACTTTGCAGCAGAGTTTACCTTCTCAATAGCACAATGGCTAGAGCATAGGTCTACTACGCCAAAGTGCGTGGGTTGGAATCCTGCAATGTGGTCATACCTCTTTTTTGTTTTTTTTTACTGAGTTGAAATAGTATGTCTAAGTTCAGTTCGCAATAAGTACCTATTAAAAACACTTAATTGATGTACTTATATTAAAGAAATAAAATGAAAAATAATGATAAAAGTTCATAAGTTCAGACAGCCTGTCCCGTACTACGATGTAAGCCAAATAACATCAGATAAAATATGATGTGTGGGTGCTGTTTTCTAACGAAATGGCTACCGATCGGCTTATCTGATAATAAATGTGTGTCGTATGTAGAGATGAGTCAGTTTATCTGATTTAGCTCACCGTCGCTGCTGTGAAACGGTGTCAGGCTTTGGAATTTTTTATAGTCTATGGCTAAAAATCATGGAGAAAAATCTATTATTTATTTTCCTATGAACAATGAAGTTAATGTTAAATTTCTTGGACTTTCTTTTATTTTAAGGTACTATATTATTTAAAAGGGTATTTACTTTTTTTATTTATTCATTTATTTGCTTATATGAGTACATATTACAGACAGTAGTATTATACAAGCAACATTTCGCTTGCTTGTATGAAGAGGGTATTAACTCAAAAAAGTCGATTTTCCAGGAGAGCAATTTTAAGTTTTTATTGTGATATTCCAGCTTTTCTGTATTAGATCGGTTAACCATACCTATTTTTTTATGAAAGTTACTCCTTTGGTAAGGTCCCAGCCTACTTCATATTTTGGAGAAGTTCGTAATACACGAATAATAAGATATTACTGAAGAGAGGTACATAATACTCACTTTTTCTGTATAAAATGATCAACAACAAAGGTATTATTTTAAGATACTGCCAAATTTCACAAATATGTGTTATTCAAATGTAACTTACCTTTTGATGAATACAGCATTATTTCAGTTTAATACTTTGTCAACAAAAACTGACGTTCTGTCGCTACCTACCAATTGACGAGAAAAAGGGGGCAAAACTAAATACAACTATATACATCCAATGGGGCGACGAAAAAGTGCAAAAAGGACGGAGATACTACACTGTCCGTAGACCCCCTTCGCGTCGGATAATTATGCGACCAAATTCATTCGAAAGATCTTAAATTTTTAAGTAAAGGTGTAGTAGTATCTCAAAATCACATGTTTTTTAGTTACTACCCTGTTCATTCAAGCAAGCGATTTGTATATTGATGTTGATGATGAAATTTAAAATATAGAGTTTTACGGTGGTCAAAAATTGATCTAGCTGGAGTCTCAATTCTAAGAAAATGAATTTTCTCTATGTTTTCACACAGAACTTCTAACTCTTAAGTTTCACGACAGAGTTTACCTTCTCAGTAGTACAGTGGCTAGAATGTAGATCTACCATGCTGGTATACGCGGGTTCGGATCCTGCAATGTGGTCAGACTTTTTTTCGTTATTTTTTTGTAAGCCACCGAGTAAAGCTCGTTTGTCCAGGTACTTGTATATTATGTGATTAAAATTATAGGCACTAGCCCAACATGTAGCGAGCTAGATTGCGCTTTATTGTCGCGCCACGATTGTCGCTATTTTTTTTTGTCTTTCTGGGGTGAATGTAGTACTGCCATGTAATGTGTATAGTGTATACTATGATATTATCCGGTATTTCTTTTGCCTTATTTTATAACTTTTAATAAACTCTTGCATCCTTTTAATTCAATTGCAATTCCTATGTGATTGTTTAATAATATTAACTGAAAAATCAATGTATATGCCTATGTACAGGTTTGGTGGGTCTTGCTATATCGTATGCGTTATCGATGACTTCAATGCTGAGCAATGTCTTAAATTCGTTCACTGAGACTGAACGCGAGATGATTGCCGTGGAGAGAGTGGGAGAATACATTACTCAGGTAAGATTTCGAATACATAAGTAAAATGTATGTAGGTAATTTATCAATTATTATATTTTGGTAGCGTCCTGCGTCCATGCTAAAAAATATAGTACTACTAACTTTTGCCCGCAACTTCGTTCGCGTATAAATTATAGCCTATGTGTTATTCTGATGTGATTCTGTGTGATTCTAAGCTGTATTACTGTAAAGTTTCATCAAAATACGTTTAGTAGTTTTTTCGTGAAAGAATAACAAACATCCATACATCCATCCTTACAAACTTTCGCATTTATAACATTAATTAGGAGTAGGATATGCCAATAGGGATGAATTAATTTGCCTGGCGTAAGAGCTTAACTTAAGAGGCCTTCGGGGTCGCGACCAATCGTAGTGTGGGCTCTGCGGGATTATTGCCTAAAATTTGCAGACAGCGACAGCCCCACGATCACTGCGCAACCGGTGACTATTTGTAGTAAAAAATTGATATCATGTATGACAACGATAGCGTGTCTATTGCGCCATGACCGTAAAAAGCTTTTTACGGTAAACTTAGAGCCACTGTAAAAATTACGTTAAATTCTCGTTTTGACAGCAGATATCGCGCGATATTTGGCCGTCATATGCTGACTGCAAGTTAGGTAATAAGCGTGCCGGTCATCCGTCCATACGACCCCGAGGAAGATGAACAGCGCATGTGGTCCGTGCTGTCGTGGCTTTTGTCAATTGAAATGTCGTTTTCTTAAAATCGAACATCAAAGTCTATGGTCTTTTGAAGGTGTGAAAAATTCAAGCTTCTATGTTAATGCAATTAAAAGTGCGAGCATTTATTCAAATAAGAGCCGCGTGGTGTAGTTTACGCAGTTAAGTGGACTTTGGTCGATTGAGCGTGGTAGTTTACATACTGGTGGTGTACTGGTTGACAAAGTGTGGTAATTCCCATATTTAAGTGGCAGAAAATTATTAATTTTGAAAAGGATTACTATGAGTATCTGTAACGGGTGCCGTTCTGTTATTAGTGTCACAGATAAGATTGTTTATTCTGTCTGTCAAAATAACTACCATTTCACTTGTGTGAATATTTCTAAAGAAAATTTTGCCAAGCTCTCCACAAAATCTAGGGCCGTTTGGAAGTGTCCTGAGTGTAAAAGGCCTCGTAAGACAAGGGACAATAGTAACACACCTATAAGAGCAGAGGATGCCGGGGACTTGCTCGATGCAATTTACTCGCTTCAAGCGTCTGAAGAGCGGCAACAGACAACAGTACGCGGCTCGACAGCCGTTTATAATGATAACAGGATTGAATAGAATATTTGATTGTTCAATAATGTGTTATTCATTGTGTCAAAATAATGCATAATATGTTATTTTAGTAACGACTATCACTACAAAGGGATAGCAACCTGTTCACACTATGTCTATTTGGTTTCGCTTTCCCATCTATAGTACTAAATACAACTGCTAGAACTGACGTCAGTCGAAGTATTCTATTATAGCACTCTAGTCTCTGTCCATACCGAATTCGAAATGGCTTGAAGTTATGTATGTATATATTTTAGAAAATATGAATACGACATTTTAATGAAATGGTAATTTCGTTTTATGTATCTATATAAAAGGAATTGTTCCCTACAGGTGGAGTCTGAAAAAATCGATGGCGATGCTCCACCATACGGTTGGCCGTCGCAGGGCGTAATTTCGTTTGAGGATGTCGTGCTGAAATACAGGTATGCTTTCCTGTTTGTAATTATACAAATATTTTAAAATAATATGGCGAACATTTAAATGGAAAGTAACATTCCAATGTTATTAACATGAATGGTTTACGAAAATAATTTAATAGTTATCTAAACAATACTCCTTACATACTTAAAAAAAAAAGGATTTCTCTTAGAAATCAAAATTCATGGTCTACATACGCAAAGGGCTATCAACTCATGATAAAAAACGTGTATAGACTAGCGACTTGTCACTATAGTGTTTTTCTGACTGTAGTAAGTTCTGTGTTCCCCTTACTGTAGTAAGGGGAAATCCGAATCCATAGGAGATACAAAAAAATTGTCTTCTTTGGAATATTCTGAGGATGCTCCTAAGACAAGATTAATGAGTTTAGAATGTTGGCCAGAGGATAGCTAAACATTATAAGAATGAATCACAACGCGTGTGGCGTGCATGGTACGTGAAAAAATTTCTATATAAACAGGTAGACGCCCTGCTCTAAGAAAGGAACATTTATTCGCGGTTCCCGACCTAAAACATTAACAATATTACATACACAAAATACACATAATAACAACATTTACGTAAGTGTAATTAAAAAGCAGTATACATGAAGACAAGAATAGTAAAAGAGTCAATTCAGCTTTTTCTAATTTTGAACCACACTTGTTGTAAAACCGCGTGACACGCGTTTCGCATGCATTGGTGTAGATTAACTCCTATTGAATGGTACACAATGTAGTGCGTAAAATTCCCAAGAACATTCAGCCGACTGAGTAATGTCGGACTCGAACCGACTAAAAAATCCTGTTTGCTGTTAGCCCTAGTGGCGGGGCAGTTTTCGCACCTGCGTGCGTGTTAGCGGGCTTCCTATTCGGGTGGGGTGCGTAGGGCGCTTCTCGGATTATATACAAGTGTTGGGTAGTGACACTGTATAAACATAACAGTAGGATGTTATAGCGTCTATAGGACATTTCTGATAATAAATTGCGTTCTGTAGGTTTCATATTTTGTTTTGTGGTTTGATACTGAAACGTAAACATATCAGTGGACGGATACCAGCATATACCTAATGTTTTAGAAATATTTTCTGTCTTAAAATTGAACATTGTATTCTTAGATTTGTTATCTTCTTGTTTAATGTTACAGAGCAGCTCTTTATTATTTGAAGACCATTTTCTCAAATTCATTCCTCCTGATTTGAGCAATAAATTTAGTGCACAAATTGTTTGTTTTCCTTGTTCGATTGAATGTGATCCATGGACCAAATCGTCCATATAAAATGCTGACTCCAATATTTTTGATGCTTCAGGGAATTTACTTTGTTCATCTGCTGCCAAAGTCTTCCATTTTTATTAGATACTAGCAAACCCGGCCCGTTTCACTGGGCGTTAGTTGAAGTTAAAATAAATTAAACAGTTTTTATAATTATTTTGATACT
Organism: Zeuzera pyrina; assembly: GCA_907165235.1. Classification (NCBI taxonomy): domain Eukaryota; kingdom Metazoa; phylum Arthropoda; class Insecta; order Lepidoptera; family Cossidae; genus Zeuzera; species Zeuzera pyrina. The sequence goes on along the minus strand of OU015625.1, from coordinate 14,789,165 downwards.
GCAAAAAAAAATCTACTGATCCGATCGCTACCAAACTTTACAGGAACACCCCCGCTAGGCCAATCTGAAGATTCCCTGAAAATGTCATCGAAATCGGTCCAGCCGTTTCGGAGTCCATGAGGAATATACATACATACATCGCCTTTTACATATATAGATAAAAGAAACGGTCTTACTTGTAATGTTGTTACAGGAGTAGATTACTACTACTACTTAGCCAAATTGCCAAGTACGTCGTTGATAATGTTGAGGTGCAGTCAGTTTTGACTGCTGAAGATGTTAGATAATGTCCACCACGTTCACACACTGTTTCACTACACAGCACTGTTCTTTTCACCTCAAATCGATTATATTTTCTCGCTAGGAGTAGCTCGAAGGACCATATATAGCGTCCTGAACTGTGGCGGATGTTAAAAGATAGAAGTTTATGGGACAAAAGTTGTTTAATATTCAAAATGTTAATGTTTAAAATGTTAATGAATGATAATGTTGATGAGCGCGTCCGCCGGCTTATACAGTTTAAAATGCGCTGTTTGTTGTATGTTAAAATGTTATAAGCGCGGCCGCTGCAGTATTATGCCCGCCACACACCATCAAGTATGGATGATCAAGCGTCTGTCCAGTATGCATGAAGCGACGGTTCCATCAAGTCATATTGATCGTGTGTGGTGCCGATTTGACTTGATCAGTTATACTTGACGGAAATCGTTTTGCCCATCTTCCGTCAATCCATCAAGCCATCAAGTCCGTCCTGCATACTTGAACGTGTGTGGGCGCCTCATGCCGTTTCGTCAGTTCGCTCGAAATTTTGGTTAAGGGACAGTTGTGCGAATTTCTTGATTTATTTTATTGAAATATGTATTAATTTATTGAATTAAATAAGTTATTTTCATTAAATTACAGCGATTTATTTGGAGGATTCACATTTTAATCTGAATAAAAAGAGAACATCGAGTTTTTAAAACGTATTCCGTTCAGAAATACTCTTTTATATGGTGCGTTTATCAAGGAGAAAAACTATTTTCATAAACCAAAAAATTGACAACTGAATATCAATTAACAATTATTATACCATACATACATACATATCTTCACGCTATATTGGGATAGTCAGAGAGAACGGAGCACCAAGCTTTGCTGTTCTTACATTCTTTCTTACTTCTTTCGCTTCCTCAAATCTCCTCGCACTCTTCACACATTTTCGCCTAGGTATGCGAGTGATTTTCGCATTTCCGTCAGTTAACATTCTGGCTATTTAATCTTCATTGTTTTTTTGGAAAGTCACATTAGTTGCTATTAAATACATTTTAAATTAAGTAAATAAAAACATTTTAATTCTAAAAAATATAATCTAATTATAATTTTTAATCAATTAAATATTTTTTATTTATTTTTTCAATCGATTTCATTTATTGACTTAATTTTTTTAATTGATTTAATTTTTTATCAATTGATAATAATCGATAAATAATCAATTGATAATTTATCGATTAGGTACCTATAGGGCTATAGTGTAATAACATTAATTTATTTTTTACTTATCTTGAACATAGCTTGCTTCGATATACCTTTTAATAAAATATATACGATTTTAAAAAGATAATTCGTAATAAGACATTCGCACAACCGTCCCGTAAATGCTTCATACAAACTGGACGGCGCGTCAAGTGCTTCATGCATACTGGACGGGATTGACGTCAAGTACAACGGATCGTGTGTGTGCTCTAGGGCTCTAGGGGCGTCATGCCAAACGCCGCTTCATGCGTACTGGACAGACTTGATCAAGCATACTGGATGGTGTATGGCGGGCTTTACGGCGTCAGCATAGATGACGTTTGCCGATGTAATTCGCGTGTTCGGTAATAATCCAAACAGATGTCTTCTTAAGGTGGGTACTGACTGGTGTTACGAGGCGTAATGTACCATTCGCAGAGAGCATGATACGTTACGCCGTGTGCTAAAATCCGTGTTACACGCTCATTTCGAACTCTTTGCTCGCCTGTGCTCCAGATTCATTGCCACTCGTAGTCAAGATGTCGGATGACGAAGTTGTGTTGGGATCTTTGATCTTACTCAATTATTGTTTAATCCAAATAAGAATAAAAAGAAACGTTACAGACATCAAACGGACATCAAATTTGTTTAAAAACAGAAACTTATCTGGTGGTTTGTCGTTAATAAGAATATTAAAAAACCAAATGATTACTGGACAATATAAAAACTTTGTGTGCATGTCTCCGATCGATTTTGAAGAACTCTTGAATTTAATTAGTAATGCCGAGTAATGAAGCCAATTTAACCCAAGCGTCTTCTTTTTTTAATTTATTGTAATGTTCTGGATGACTCGGGTTCCATATAACAGGTTCTTTTCGATATTTGTCTATAAAATACAGAGTTTTCTCTTTGTCCCACTCCATCTTTTTAACAACAAATGATCACAAGTAATAAACTAAAGTCACGAAGTACCTATAAATAATTGACGCTTGTGCCACGTGCATTCGTGATGACTCGCTGCGACGTACTGACTGAAGCGCGCAACACTCAAAGGATTCGCTAAAAACCCGACAGCGGGGTGGAGCACACACAGCGAGCAACGAGCCGCTCGTTGCTCGCTGCGAGCGCCTTGTTTCCCCGTAATGACTGGACAAACATTCGCTGTGTAACACGTTACATTACGCCTCGTAACACCGGCCAGTACCCACCTATAGAAAGACAGTGTACGCGGTTTGTATGTCTGCGCGCTAATATGCACGCGCCGTGGCACACACAACGGCAATATGGATAATAATTCTTGTAGTGCCAGTCGGGGATCGCCGCGACGCAGAAATGTGACCGCTTCCGTTTGTCTTTAATTCGTTCTTTACATGGCCACAAATAAAAAAAATGTCTTAATCGCATAAACGAACGTATTATAATGTCCTTAAATACCTAAATAATTTTAATTATATACTAAATAGTAAATGTAAAACTAAACGAGATGCTCTGCGCATCTCGCACCCAACGCAACGACCCTACGTATCCGGCCGAGAGAAGGTAATTCCGTTACGCATGAGGCAAGAGTCGGCCTTGTTTTCCACGTGTTGTGTGTCCGCGGTAGCGAACGCGGCGGCGGCGGCGCGGCGGCGCTGCGCGGCGTGTCGCTGCAGACGCGGCCGGGCGAGCGCGTGGGCGTGGCGGGGCGCACGGGCGCGGGCAAGAGCTCGCTGCTGCGCGCGCTGCTGCGGCTGGCCGCGCCCGCCGCGGGCCGCGTGCGCGTCGACGGCGTGGACGTGGCGCGCCTGCATCTGCACGCGCTCAGGTGCGCCGCGCCGCGCTTGTGCGTGCACATGCACGTGCACGTGCCGTACAACACACACGCACACGCACACATACACACGCGCACACACGCACACACACGCACACACATACACACACATGCATACACCTTCGACCACGATCGGTGCAATGCGGTCAAAACGTCGCGATAAAAAAGGTTAGCCTTAAAAGTATTAACACGATATAAACCCGCACGCTTGCAGTCAGCGTGCGACAATATCGCACGATATCTGCTGTCAAAACGAGAATTCGTGTAATGTAATTTATATATATACCGCGAAAAGTGCATTTTACGATCATAGAGTAATAGATACCCAATCGTCATACATGATACCAATTTTTTATTACAATTAGTCACCGGTCGCACAGCGATCTCGTAGTTGTTGCTGTCTGTAAATTTTTAGGTACTAACCCCGCCGGTTTTATTTCGAATTTTAAAAAGATTGACAAAAATAAATAAACAAACATCTATATACCACATGGCGCCCACGACTGTACTATGTATATGCAGACAAAGTTTTAAACTAAATATTTTAGATAGAAAATTTTACTGAAGAATACTTCATTTTATTTTTTTAATGATTCCAATTATATTCAAAGATTTTTGATAAATCGTCTACCTGCTACCTGAATCGCGAATAGAACCCGCTAAATTGGAGAAATAAAAAATCTGTATTTTTATGACACTGATCGAAAGAGTAACATACCTAGTATCTCAAATTAAAAGAAAACCATGAAAAACATACAAATTGAAAACTTTATTTTCAATAATAAGTTAAACTACAATTTACAATCAATTTACCAAAAACTGAAAATATGAACCATTCTGTAGTACACAAATTCTCACTTTTTTTTTGTATAATTTCGCTCCTTATTGATTTACTTATCCTTGCATGGTGAATATTTGAGTAATTTTATCTTCATAAATCGCTTTATATTCCTGGCAAATTCCACATTTTTTTTTATAAAAATACGCGCAGTTGACTGGAGATGATTAGGAACTAAACTAAAGTATAAATGTCTAATACGCAAGCCGTGCACGCCGTGGCACGCACACAACGGCAAATATTTTTGACGAATATGAGTAATTTATTGTAGCGCCAATCTCGCACGGGAAAAAAAAAGCGACCGCTTCCGTTTGTCTGTAATTCGTTCTTCACATTGACACAAATACAAAAATGCCTACATCGCATAGACCAGCCATTCCCAAAGTGGGCGATAACGCCCCCTTGTGGGCGCTGCAGGCCTAAAGGGGGGCGGTAAGAGACCCAGAAAAAAATGGGGGCGTTGTGTAGAGGCCTGGGGGGTGATTTGTAATTTCATTTAGCTAGGAGGCATCTTAGACAACGACTGCATGAGCTCTCGACTCAGTAGACAAAATAAGTTTGGGAACCAGTGGCATAGACGAATGTATTATAATGTCCTTTACCTAAATAATTTTAATCATTCGCAGGGCCCCCAGCTACTTAATCGCTCCGGGCAAAAATAACATTAGCCGTCCTTTACAAATGACACCTTATGTCATAAGCATGTTATTCCAGAGATGGGATGGTGTAATTATTAACCTACTTAAAAAAAAGAGGTTATCGTTTCGACCCGTATGTATGTAATATTGTTGGAATTGTATGTTATTCTACTGTGGCTTCTGAACGAGTGTACCTAATTTTATTAGTGTTTGTTTGTCCAAGAATTTCTCAAAAACTACTGATTGCATCGAAATGATTCTTTTTTACCAACTTATGTAATTGTGTATCTTTCAACTTAGGGAACAGTGAACATTATTCGTCAAAATTGGTTCAGGAGTTTAAAAGATATGGATCAAGGATGTTATACGAAGACGCCGCTTTATATTTATGTAACTGTTGTTACATCGACTTGTTAATGAGAGACCTGTTTTCCCTCCAATTTAAATGAATGAAAAAAACAAGAAATCATCTTTTTTATATTTAATTCAAATAAAAGAAAACAGTAATTAAGTAGAAAACGAATTCGTCTATCATGAAAAATGAACAAATTGAATTAAAACACTTTTTTCTGAGAATATTAAACTACGAAATGAAAAGGGTTGCCAGTTCAGAAATGTAAAATCGGTATTTTTATAAAATTTTATTTTATAAGATTTTTCTCGCTGCGCGTCCGCCCTCAATTTTGCCGCTCTAGGCATTTGCCTGGTTTGCCTCCCCTTATATCGGGTCCTGGTCAATTGAATGCAGTTATCATTATTCAACACAAGTACAAGAAATTACATTTAATAAATATGAAAAACTTATCCTTTTATGTGCATTGTTTTTTATTATTATGTACTATATGTATAACTAAACGACGTGTTCTCCGCATTTCACATCCAACGCAACAACCCTACGTATGCGGCCGAGAGAAGGCAATTCCGTTACGCATGAGCCAACCTTCTTTTCTACATATTCTTTGACGAAACACTGAAAGCAGTCAGAAAATATAAAAATGTATTCTAATATATTGTGATTGTATCGTTGAGTGTTGTGGCAGTGCGTCAAGTGTGTGTGTGTGTGTGCGTGTGGGCAGGTCGCGCATCGGCATGATACCGCAGGAGCCGTTCGTGTTCGAGGGCAACATCGGCGAGAACGTGGACCCCGTGCGCGCGCACAGCGAGGCGGAGGTGTGGCGCGCCCTGGAGCGCAGCGGCGCGGCGCAGGCGGTGCGCGCGCGCGGCGGGCTGGCGGCGCGCGCGCACGCCCTGCCGCGCGGCCTGGCGCAGCTCCTGTGTGTGGCGCGCGCGCTACTGCGCACGCCCAAGGTACCTTTTTTTTGGTTACGCTGGATAAATCTACACACAGATACCCAGCTCAGATCAAGAAACATAATGGACGGAGTCATAATAAGTTGTGTGACACACTTCCGTGTGTTAAACGAATTTTTCTGTCTCTTTCTATGTCATTGAGCATAACCAGTGTATTTCGTGTTAGCTTGAAAGTTGTTAGGTCATGAAATAATTATTTGCAAAATAGTCTTAAATCGTAAGTGTTTTGGATACTTGTATTCACAAAAATAAAAATATTTCATATTTCGCTATGTATTGTTGTATTGTGTGACCCTTCCCTAGTCACTTACCTTAGTAAAAGTCTAGAAACTAAATCACCAAAAAACGGACACGCTCTTAAAGAAAATGCTCCGTCCATTTTGGTTCTCGATCCAAGGATTGTACAGTAACTGACGTAAGACAAATAAACGGACTTTTTAACGGGAACAGATGTGAAATTGGCATTTTATTTAAATTTGTTGCGTTTTTGGGAGTTTTAAGGTACAAAAGTGACAGTATATTGTGCGTTAAAATTCTGTGCAAGTGCTGCGAATTTGAAAGTTTGAGTTAATATGCACAACTGAAGATTTCGCGTTTTCCCAAGAAGTCCTATTTAACTCCATTAAGTCTACTATCACTTTACTGGAGAGCGTTAGGGACTTAGCAATAAGAGGACATATTTTGCTTAAGAGATACACCACATTATTACATGAGAATGGTAGAAAGAAATGTTTCTATTAAGTATGAAACGAGTTGCCAGTGTACAAAAAAAAATGAACGCTAGGTCCTGCTGATCGACGAGGCGACGGCTAACCTGGACCAGGAGGCGGAGCGGCTGGTGCTGGACACGATCCGCTGCTCGTTCGGCGGCTCCACGGTGCTGTACGTGGCGCACCGCGTGGCCGGCGTGCTCGAGTGCTCGCGCGTGGTGCTCATGGCCGACGGGCGCGTGCTCGAGTGCGGCGCGCCCGACGCGCTGCTGGCCGACCCCACCTCGCACTTGTACCACCTCGTGCACGCGCACCAACGTTGACGCTCATCCACACAACCGTACACTTAGGATATACTGGCGTATAGAATAGTGATGTGCCGGATATCCGTATCCGTATCCGCGGATATCCGAGGGAGAAGAAATATCCGGATCCGTATCCGTTACTTTTTTGGCGGTAAAAGATTACCTTATTAATTGTCAATACATAGATTAAATTCTATATAAGTCGAAACATGTCCTGTCACGCTAAGCGTCAAGTGGCGTCAATCATTTCAAGTCACGTGCACAGACATCGATCGAATAAGAAAATTAAGATCCGTATCCGCGGATCTTGACATCAATATCGTATTCGGATCCGTATCCGCGGATATACATTTTTAAAGATCCGGCACATCACTAGTATAGACGTACGAGTGCGAGTGAGAATGTAATATTTATGATAGTGGCAGTAGGAATGTGACAGCAAACGAGACGCTATTGAAACTCTTTTAATGACGGGTTGTCACAAGTCGTCACGCTGTGGAGAGCGCTATTGACTTATTTTGTGTTTTCCTGTTTTATTTCAAAGAAGTACAAGTCAATAACGGTTACGTGTTCTGTATGTGATTGTGATATTACATATCGCAATAATCAAGGGAATATCCATTTCATAGATGACAATGACAAATTAAAAATCGTCACGCGTCAACGAGCTCTATGTTCGTCTATATGCCAGTATACGTATATACTAAGTTTATGCACAGAACTATACTGTCATTAACAGGCTCCGTCCTCTTTACACTTTGATTATTGGTTAGTGCAAGCACAGTACAACACAGTACATACAGTATGCTATCTTCATACAAACGCTCCCAAACAACGCGCTCGAAATCTCGACATATCTCGACATACGACAGTCGCGAGCGCGCCGCCGTTGTCGTCGGGTGGTATGAGACGCTCCTGCGCATTTATTGACTAAATATCATGTCAATCAAGTTTACGAGCACAATGTTCAGTGTATGGATGTTTGAATACATCTATATCGAAACCAGAAATATTTATCTGTTGCTAATTTGTAGGAAATATATTATCATAATGATATAGTTAATTTATTGATGATTTTTAATTATGCTGCACATAAAAAAGCATTTATTTTGTCCATTTCCACCATACTAACTCACAAACTTTTGAAACTAGATATAAAATACTAGTAAAATTATATAAATAAAAACGTATTAAATTTGCAATAATATAAAATGAAAAGATAATATGACAATTTAATATAGTACCTATTATCAAATAAGTAACCCAAGAAAAACATTCAGTCCAAGTCGGTAGCCCTATTGCGGCGTTTACGTACCAAACGACCGTAGGTAATTATCTCTAGGACACTGCCGAGATAGCATACTGTATGCTTACTTGTACTGTGGTGCAAGTATGTACTTTTTATTACTAACTAGCTGTCCCCGCCACACTTGTTATGGCTTAGTAGTTAATATATTATTATTCGTGAATTATAATCTTGAGTTCATACAAAAATTTCATAGAAAAAGGTTGTTTTTCCTGAATTTGAAAATTTTCTGAGAAACTTCCAATTTTTCTTTCCATAAAAACCTAATTCCGACTATTACGAACATTTTAAAACAAAAAATAACCTAATCGATCCAGCCGTTTTCAAGTAAAGCGCTTACTAACAAACAGCATTTCATTTTTATTTATAATACATAGATACGTACATACACATATTTACGGCACTATATCCTTAACACGGTAACCAGAAAGGTTAAATATTTATTAGTAAAAAGTAAATACACGGCATTAAGGAAACGCTCCCGAAAACAAAGACAGACGATAAGTACTAATGACACCTTTGATGGGTCAGAAAAAAATCGATCCCTATGAAAAAAAAATCATCTTTTTACGTTTTATTAGCATTATTCACGCTCCATCATGATAGAACAGCTAAATGAAACGATAATTTCATAAAAAATACATCACTACTTTAAAAACAAAACTAGCAGCGAAACACAAAATCAAAAACAGCTGACGCTCGGGCCAAAGGACGCGCGATCGCTAGCTGCGGGCCGCGCATCATTATCTTTAGTACTATCGTGTCTTCGTGCTCCCGAAAACGAGAGCGTTACGTTTCGTTTTCGGGAGCGTTTCCCTAATACCGTGTATATCTAATCTTACTTCGCTAAAAGTGATTGCTAATCAATTATAGACATAACTACGATAATCACTAAAACCTAAAACTCCCGCACTCGCACTAAGCAAAGTGTAAACCTGGTATTACAGTATTTACTAAATTGTGATAAAAAATATATAAACTAAGTGCCGCGATAGTGTGCATAATGCATATAATTATAAAGTAGTCTATTGTTTTCGTTCTAACAGTAAATGCTTTTCGTCGATAAAATCGACATTAAGTTCTTCATGGACCTAATAATAGTAGCGTCCACCTAAAAGTAACTTTCCAATTATTATAGTCCTAGACGTACTTAGGCTAGAACATTCGAGCTTCAGTGAATGCAATATAGGTTTTTAAAGTTGCGTATATTTCATTAATTTTACTGCAGCAGTTTCAAATATGGCAACTCATATTTCGCGCGCAATTTAGGAGCAAATACTTTTATCTTGAGATGTAAAGTAATACTGTAGCACCTACTTTTATTCTTTAAGTTATTTATTACCTCGCTTGAAAGATATAAGAATAACACAAGAAAACTATGCGACGAGGAACGCTAGCTATATCTATTGTTCAATAGAATTATGTATATAGATTAATTTTGTTTAATTGTAATTGTTTGTGTAATTGTGCGACACTTAGCAGTTAGTATATAAAGTAGTGAAAAAAGTCGATTACTTGATTTAAACTCGCATGTATGTTTGGAGAGAACTATTTTTTTATTTATATGTTAGCCTTCGTTAATATGTACGTATATGTAAGATTATCATGACGCAAGTAACCAGTGACATATCCAGACTACAGTCAGTCGAATGTCTACATTAGTCTGATTACATTACATTTATACTTACAGAATGGTGAATATTGTTTGAAACCCGTACAAATACGTACATATTATCACCATGTAAGTAACCAGTGACATATTCAGACTACTGAGTCTTTTTGCAAATTTGGATTGTAATTACATTTCGTTTATACTCAAAGAATGGTACGAATATTGTTTGAAACCTATTACCACAGATTAATTAGTTACTAACGTAAACTATTACTCTTCTCGTACAATAGTTGAACATTTTGAAGCATTTATATATCCTGTGTTTTTCAATGGGTTTGTTAGAAGCTTCCCTTTATTCTGCATTGAACAATGTCAAATTAGGTTTGCAAGTGACATATTTAAAAATGACTGATTAGTATCTATATGGAAGCTAGTTATGTAATTGTTAATTTATCGTCAATATTACAATTATTTTACCTAATAATTATTTTTTTATATTTATGTCTTAATATTATGTAACTACTAACACGTGTCCTGAGATTCTTATTAACAACTAGCTGATATCCACGACTTCGTCTGCGCTTTTTATTTTTAAAATAGCCTATGTCCTTCTTCAGAATTCAAGCTAAGTCCATACTAAAATCGCAATCAGATGAACGGTATGGCAGCCCATAAAATACGATTTTTATATATTAGATGTATATTAAAGTAATATATATTTTTAAGTATTTTTCAAATCATCCTTTTTTTAAACAGTAGTCGGGTAAAAAAAATCAATTACTTTGACACTGTTAAACTTGGTTACGACCTTCAATATTTAATTTAATATCCTGGGTATTGAATATAATAATCATTAAAATATTCATATATTTTTTCCTAGTCTTAATAGAAATAACTAATTTCTACACATTTTAACGTACATAATAATATGAACAAAACATAATGTTACACATCGCGTTCTTCTGGTTTTTTGTATGGATAATCAAGATACTCAAAGATTTCTTCTTCAGATGAAATGGGCACTGGCTCACCAGGTACACCTGTGAAATAAAATAATACGTAATTATCCAATCGTCTCATGATTACAGTGTTGTAATTTATTCTCCAGTTTTAAAAATATACTTTGAGAATAAATACATACTTTAAAAAAACTTACCTGTTGCGCCAATAGGTCTCAAAAAATATTCATTGAGAGTGAAGCCATGTTCCAAAGCATGTGCGCGCATGAGTTTATTAAATACGTCGCTACCGGTAAAATACAAAACTGCGCAATAGTATTGGTCGGGAGCAACCAGCCTTATGTCCAACCGTCTTGCTGGATGATTACTGGATAGGCGACATACACCCTAGAAGCGAATAAAGTATTTAAAACTATTAAAGTGGCCACTCGCCACAGGTAGGTAAGGAGAGGAACCACAAGTCCTCACCGTCGCTCCACGCGTGCGGTTAAAGTCTCCACTCTCGGCCCTCAAGCAGGCCAGTCAGATACGAGCACAACCAACGAGATTGTCGCTAGGTTCTCTCAATGCCGATTTTGCGCTCACCGCGCCAACTAGGTTCTCTTGATTGGGGCATAACTTCCTCGACACTCCAGGAATTAAAAACGAGTTCTTGGCAGTTTAGGACTTTCACAATAAATCTCACAAACAGATGTTAAAAACATAATCCAGAGCATATCTACTATTAAACGAGAAATATTTGTATATAAATACACAAATGTGTGTATGAATATACATATATATTTGATATCGCTTTCTCGAAAACGGCTCTAGCGATTTAGATGAAATTTACAATATGAGGTCGCGGGGGGCGGAAATCGATCTAGTTAAGTTAGTTAGTCTCGATTCTGGGAAAAATAGTTTTCTCCGTCTTTCACACACTTAAAACTTCTAAACTTTTTAAATTTTGCAGCAGAGTTTACCTTCTCAATAACTGTCTAGAGCGTACATCATTTACCACGACGAAGTGCGCGGGTTCGAATCCTGCATGCAGTCAGACCTTTTTTTTTTAACAAGTTGAAATAATATGTCCAAGTTCAGTTTGCAACAAGTACCTATTACAAAACATATCACTTTACTAATGTATTTTTAATAAAGAAATAAAATGAAAAATATCGAATATCCATACCCATTGACAGAGGTAAAAAAATTAAGTAAAAACATTTTGAACAAAATCTTACATATCTAAAAGAAATATAAAAATTCTTAAAATAAGTAGTGATATTTGTAAAAGTTGTGACGTCAGCGAAATGGTAATTTATGGATGCCAGTAGTACTACTTTAAAGAAGACTACACAATAATTTTTATTTAGTAAATTAAAAATAAATTGTTACCATGAATTTCGTATCCCCTATAGAAATAGTATCAGTGATAATTCCGTTAGTCTCCGCCACTATTTTGTTTAGCGTTTGCTCTCCATGCTTTTTCTGACAAGACGTTGTTTTAAAAGATGGATGAGTAATAAGAACGTCTATGTCGCCACTTTCTAATTTTCCACGTCTGTGTACAAAAAATATAATAAATACATTATTTCCAAAAAGTTTTGCAATCTAGCAGGTATAGGTACCAGGTAGGCAGGCAGGTAGGTATTATTATAAATATTTGTAAGTACATGTACATAAATGCAGATAGAAGTGTGTGATATTGTATAATAATGTGTCCTAACGCCAGTGTTAGCATTCTGTCGGTCCCAGATATGTTGTGTAAAGATCTTTGCAAAGTTGCACAAAAGTTATTTTTCCAACACACACAACTTTTGTGGACTTTTGAATGTCATTGTATGCATATTGTATGCATTTGTCATTTGCAAATACATATACAAATATTTCATATTTGCGATTTTTAGTAAAAATGATTTTGTGTTTTACAAAATTCAATCCAAAAATATTTGCAAAATGTGTATTGCTCTTTGCAGCGAGTTTTGATGTTAAATATTTCTAAAAACATTTCTGTCTACACAAAATACCTGGGACCTGTCATATAGGGGCATGGCGCGTAGATTAGCGCATTTGCCAATGTCACGTATTAATAAGTAGAATCACAAGTAAATTAGCTTTTTCTTATCGTAAAACTCCTGCAGTAAAGTGATACTAGGCTTTACTGAAGTTATAAAGGACTTCTTGGAAGAGCGCGAAAACTTCAGCTACACATGTTTATTTAGATCTACTCCATTCTTTTCACTTACACGGAACTTTAAAACACAATATACTTCACTGTTGTACTTTAAAACTCCTAAAAGTCCTAAAAAGAAAATCTAAATAAAATGACCTCACTGCCGTTCCCGGCAAAAAGTCCCTTATAGCCGTTTTCCCAATACAGCGTGTTTGCACGTTTACAGACCTCTACTGAATACAACAATGGCTAACTTGAAATGAGATAATTCACAGAAAAGTTGGTCTTAACTGTCTGGTGCAAAACACATAAAGAAACATAATGACATCTCTACCTAAAAAATTGAGGAACTGTAATAAATAGGTGACTTTATTGCACGTATTGCAGGTAGTAGTTTATGCATATTTTATGTGTTAATTCTAGGTAGTAGTCTAGTTATAAATCGAAACTCGCTGGCGGTTGTTCAAAGGTATTAACGTTGCTCCATTGGCATGTACATATTGTTATGGCTGGACCTTATGTCCAAGCAATAAGGTTGATTATTAAACGGTATTTCACGCGCAACTTTTAGTGTTTATAACTCGAGACCTAGGCTTTGCATAAAAACGCATTACTAGGTTTATCGATTGGTATACGCAAAATTAGGAAACAAGAACCAAGTTGTAATTCGAAAATTCTGGAGATTACGTGACATATGTACCTATTCATGCTCCTACTCCTACTCACTGGCGGCATCGAGAACAATGTAGTATTACCTGTTGTAGTACTTATTAATACTTGACATTGGCAAATGCGCTAATCTACGCGCCATGCTCCTATAAGACAGGTCCCAGGTATTTTGTGTAGAATTTTCTAGAATTATCTAGAAGGCAATCAAGAATGCTCTAAAGTTTTTACCCTTGTTTTATCAGGCTACATATAGGTAGGGACGGACGCGCCAAGTGTACGAAACTGGGCGGGTCGTTGGTACCATATCATAGCCTTTTATTTGTTTAGGTATAGAATGGAAATGCAGTCTCGATATGTGTAAGTACACAGAGGATTAATTCATTGACTCGATGCTGTACAAAACAAGAGCACACCTGTAGCTTCCACAAATTGTCATTGTAAATTCTACATCCAAATTAAGAATAATTTTTTTTAGTTTCATTTCAATTTCATATATTTCTTCTCTAGGAATCTTCTTTTCCAAATCGTCATAATACCTAAAATATAATGTAAATATTAAAAACTGTCAGCATTCTAAATTATTTTAATTTACTGGTTCAACTTTGAAATTGATGCATTACTTTAATCCAATAATTTGATGATGATTTAAACTATTTGTATTATTTCTTAATTCTTCTATTGTTTTAATACCAGACTTTACCAATTCAGCTGCTTTTACAGGCCCTATGCCTGAAACACTTGTTAATAAATTAATTGCTTGGGCATCTTTATCTTGATGAATATGTTCAAGTTTCCTTAATTTTCCAGTTTGGAGAAACTCATTAATTTTTTTGCCAATTTTTTGTCCTATGCCGCTTAATTTTTGTGCTTCTTCACCAGATTCAATTCTTTTGGGATAGATTGCTAATAGATTTGCAGCTTTTCTGTAAGCATTATATTTATGAATATTTCGGCTTACATTTTTTTCATATTCAGCGAGTTCCACAAGAAAATCACAGAAGTCACTATTAAAATTATTTTTATACCCCGAGGGGTTTTTACGTTTACTCATACTTTTTTAAAGTAATTGTAGGTAGGAAGTATTTATAATCATTATGCCATATTCAGTATTCCGTAGTCTTAATACAGGATAATGTTTCATTGCCTGTAACCGGAAATTGTACGTCTTAGTTTACAATTTACTAGATAATTGTTTCAGAAAAGAAATAACAAATGTTAGGTAAGTAGTTATAAGTACTTCTAATAAGCGGTAATCATAATGGTAACTTTTCTTTGTAATTCATAAGATATGTAGATTTTGTCTTTATAATTCTATGAGTGACTATGAGTGAGGCAAATAAAATTTAGATGTGTGGGTGCTAACGGCCCCTTGGGCAATTTGCCTCACAGTGCTGCTGGACTGGGTGTCAGGAATTATTTATAGAGTATGATCATGGAGTACGATTTTATCGTGATTATTTATTCAATACATACTTTTAGGTTTACCTAACCGTAAAAATGTATAAACATAAATGAATCAAGTTACTGTGTAAGTTACTAACATAAATAGCGTCACAATCATTGAATACAATTCCTATATTACGTAGTGTTCTGTAGTAGGTACGTTCTTATATACACGGGGTATTCCATAGATAAATATAATGTAGGTACTATTGGTAGTCAGAGGTTTTATGTTAGAGAAGACGGGAGTGCCAAGCATCGATAAGAAGTAAGTACCTAATTTAGTATATAATATAATAATTAGTACTTTACATACCTACCTAAAAATGTCAACTTAAGGTGGATCACACGATATACGGAAATTTGCTGATTTTTGGAACACCATCCAGGGCTAACGAACCAAAAGATATACAAACTGTAGCTTATAATAAATAGTTCATTCTTTCGACTACAATACAACACTTTTTATTTTCAAAATTTCTTACTACAATATATCGAAAAACTTTTTTTTCTGAGAAGTCACGTAAAAACGAGCAATTTTACGGATTTTTGGGACATCACGCAGGGTGAACTAAGAAAACTACGTACCGAATTTAACTCGCAATAATTAGTTCATTATTTTTACTATAATACAACACCTTTGGGATTTTCAAAATACATACAGGAACTGAATAAAACAATTTTTTTTCCGGGACAAATCCGCTGGTTATGTGGTAATTTTTCTACTTTGGCGGGCAAGCTTTCTATAATAAAAAAACACAGAACTTTCGTATTTCCGCAAATAATAAGTTCACTCTTCTAAAAAAATATTATTTAAAATATTATTTACATTAAATCAGTAAAGTGGAAAAAAAACAGGATTTGAAAAAGTCCTGCTCACTCAAAAAGCACGTCTACCATTTTGTATAAATACATCGACATATCGAAACGCGCGTTAGTCGGGCTCACAGGCCCTTGAAGACAATAATTGTACAACTTTTTTTTTCATTTTTATGTGTTGCCATTATCGTAACTTTTCGCCATCATAAAGATAATACGTACTAGGAAACTTAACTTTAAAAAATAAATAATGTTTCTACTTTTTTTTTGCCATCTACAATTGTATTTATTTTTGCAACAAAACATTCATTAGTACAGAATCAGAAATAATTACTGCAACAATTTAATGTATGACAAGTTTAAAAACGAAAGATAACTGAAATTAATTTACTGACAACACTGTAATTAGCAGTCAGTCCAGTTGTCACTTGCTTGTCAGTTGTCAAATGTTATAAAAATTATAATTTATAAAAAAATTTGTTGTAAAATAATTAGAATATCCTGTAGTAGAAGTCTATTAAAAATACATACTTCAGTTGTTGGGATCAAAAACTGCTGTAACTATTAAAACTATCGATCTGGTGGTTTTACTTAATACAATGTGATATTGGCAATTTCGCAAATCACAAAGGCACTATTCAAATATAAAAGAAGAATAACAGAAGTGAAAGAAAAATCAACTAACTGAATGGTCTTCGCAAGCAAAGTAGTAAGTAATGTTTTCAAATTACACTTCTCATTTTATGTGTAGGTACCATGAAGTTAATATACATGGTGGAAGGTATATTATGTTTATAAGACGTAATTCATTGCAATGAACACGTAATTTATCAAAATACGTTTAGGTTATATAGAAAGTAGGTTCTTATTACCTTATTACTATTAATAATATTACGTAGATGTTGGTAGCGTAATTTTTATTTACACTTATGAACGCATGAAGGTGCATAAAAGGGTGCATAATTATTAATTCTTCATTACTATAAAACCATAGAGAAAAACATTTGATCTGTATATAAAATGCAAATAACGCTAAACAGATGTAATACCAGGCAATATAACATCACTGATTTATTATAACACTAACAAGCCTAGAGTATTTTTTTCATGAATTGATACTTTATGGTATAAGGGGCAACAAACTATGATAACTATGTTGTACCTATAGAAAATATGAAACACCTTTTGTAAAGACTAATGTCGGAAGCTAAAACAAAAGATTTTAGACAACTTGTGATTTGAAATTTGGAAAGGGATACTGACAATCTTTTACAAATTATGACTATGTAGAGGTGAAAAATTATTTATACCAAATGTCAATTAATTGTCTTTTAACTTACAATTAATTATTTTATAAGATATTTTCATAACAAATTTTCTGTTTTATCGGGTATTTATTACTAAGTATTCTGTTTATTGATTTTAATTTTAGTTCTTTTAAAATGTATAACATGATGTACCTGAAAGTTATATTTTGCTTACACCTCTAAACAGTAAATAAATAGAGTCGCATTCCTCATGTGTTTGTGTATTTACATATAACTTCTTAATTTCTAAGTAGATTTCAATGAGATTTTCTCTGTTATTTATGATATTCGATAAGGAAGGTTTACATGTACAGCACATTCACATTTAGATTAAATAAGCTTAGTATTGTAAATTAAGTTTATAGATAATTTATATTGATTTTTCATAAACAAGTCTCCATATGTAACTGGTGCAGGTCAAAAGTAGTAAATAATCCAGATATAAGTATAACAAAATAAACCAACTAAGAAGAATAATGTCACGTCAATAAACAAAAAGCATAATACTTTATCATCTTCGAATAACAATAAAAAGCAAATTTTCTATAATCTGTAAATTTTAATTTCAGATGCAAAAATTAGAACATATAAGGAAAAATGAAGAAGACCTGAAGACGATGTTGTTAATATAACAATATAACAGTGAGAAACAAAGGATGCGAAGAGAAAATATATTATAAAGCCTATGTTTGTGTTAACTGCTAACAACAATAGAATGAGGAAAAATTAATAACTAGTGTTTATTTTAATTTTAATATATTCTTGCACTGGAATCATTGAGTTATTATTTGATATGATATTTATAATATTGGTTTTACTTACAGGGTCTGTTTGTTTACTTATTGCTTAGATCCAACTTTGTTTCTATGCATTCATCACAAATAATATTTAAAAATTTAAAATGAGCATAATTTATGAATATGCTATGCCCGAGTTCATTTTTCTATTACATGCTTCTGTATTTTTGTGTTTTGTAATAGTACATACATACATACCTTCACGCTATATCCCTAACGGGGTAGTCAAAGGGGATGACTTTGTATTTGTCTTGTATGTAAATAAAAAAATATGGGAATGTTAGTAAAACAAGGCTTTTAATAAATAATAATTCATTTGCATGAAATTTACTTAATTAGGGTAATATTTTATGGAAAAATCCTGTTTAATATTTTTTTAAATATGCTTTGTGTTCTCCTTGTATTCATGTTTCTATTACATGTTTGTCTTGTATTAATCATACAAATAAAAAAAGAAGAAAAAATATTTCTTCATAAAAGATATGCAAATAAATTGTGATTATTGGTTATTCATCATTTACTAATTAATTACAAATATTACTTATTATTGCTATTTGTCAAGTCAATTATGTAACTGAATGGTGATGTGTAATATTTGGCAATATTTCATGAATATTTTACTTATCAAATTTGAATAACACTCAAAAGATCATAATATAGCTATCATAAATCATGTTGAATTAAGTAGATACATGCGATTATAACATTTTGAAAAAAGACTATAGGAAGTATCTGTCAGTATTTCGAATTCGAATGATATTATTATTTTCTATGTGCTCTTTATTATGTACGATTCTCTAAATGCAATAACACCCAAAACACCATATAGATAACATAAATCATTGATCAGCAATTACAACTTTTTGAAAGGAGACTAGTATTGGTATCTGTCAATATTTTGAATTGTAATAATATTCCTATTCTCTAATCAGTAAAAATGCTATTACTAACATAGTACATAATATGCATATTTATGAAAATATAGGTAGGTCTGTATGTATTGAAAGTAATGTGATATTAGGACAGGAGTGGAGTACAAAACATATCTAATTATAAATATAACTATGCGGAAGTGTCCGATGTTTTTTATTTCATACCGACCCTAGGTTAGATCATTTTTTTCTGAATGTTATCAAAGAGTGTAAAATTACTATTAGCTACAAATAATATTCTGAGCGTCACATAATTTTTAAACAATTCTAAAGAAATAGGTAAGTATTCAGAATGTTTATTTTAATTGGGACAGTATGGGGAAATCCAAATCCGTAAGTGATACAAAGAAACTGTCTTAGGAACCATTCGGTCTTTTTTTGTAAAAACAATTTCGGCATTACCAATTTTACGGTCAAGCGTGAGTTGTCCATAAAAATTAATTAAATTGACAAAAATATTTTTATTTCATTGTACCGGAAGAAAAAATTCTGGACAACAGAAGTTGGACAAATTTAATATAAAATTTTTTCATAAAACACAGTATGGGGAAATCCGAATCCATAGAACATATAGGGGAAACTTCTTTAGGACCATTCGATCTCTTCTGTGAAAAAGATTTAGCATTATCGATTTTACGGTCAAGTGTGAGTTGTCCATACGAATTAATTAAATTGGCAAACAAATTTTTATTTAATTGTACCGAAACAAAAAATCTGGACAACAGAAATTGGTCAAATTTAATAAATGCAGTATGGGAAAATCCGAATCCATGGAAGATATTGGGGAAACATCGTTAGGACCATTCGATCTCTTGCGAAAACAAATTTGGAATTACAAATTTTTTGGTCGAGTATGAGTTGTCCTTAAAAATGAGTAAAATTAACTATTTTTTTTAAATGTAGATTTCAATTTTATTTAAGAATCATTTCATTGCATCGGAAGAAAAGAATCTAGATGACAGAAGTTGGTCAAATTTAATATAATAAACTATTTTTTCACACGATAGAAGAATCCAATGTACTAAAGTACTAAACTCTACACAATAGGTATCATTGCTACAAGGTAAACGTCAATTCGATGAAAATACTCGGAAGTCGTTATACACGGATATAAGTATTTTCGTCATCTTACCCATTAGATCCGTGGTTCCTAACCTTTTCAATATTGTTACCCCTTTGACCTATTAGGAAAAATGCTTTTAGCCCGACCTTAAAATGTTACCAATACAAACAATACAAGCAAATACGAACATTTTTATTAATCACAAATTGCACATTAGTCTTACAATTTACGTGCGGTACTTACTGCGCGGCGATCTATCATTTTTTATTTTTACTATCTAGCTAGGCATTTTATTGGACTAGGTCTTAATTATTAGGTTCTTTGTTACCCCTACAGAATAGCTGATTGACCCCCGCGGGGGTAATTACCCCCAGGTTCAGAAACCAGCCATTAGATGAATCTAAGGGGTTTGTTCGGAATAGCGACCTTCTGGGCATCCCGTTTTTAACTTTCATAGAAAATACCAGTCGTTCTCAATCTGTTCCTCAAAATTTTCCACTTTTTGGTTTACATTCGAAATTACTGTTTCGATATTGAGTTTCTTGTCGGTTCTTCTCAGTGTCCAGGTTTTCTATTTGAAGCGAACTAAAGTAGATTTGATGTTCAAAAATACCTTGTAATTGGGTTTACTTGAATAATTTGATTTGACTTTGACTGGTATTTCCTGTTTTGATTTAGATTTTAATAATGGTTTACATGTTTCTTTGTCTACACGACGGATCCTCGTAAGATAAATCTTACTTTCGCCGGATTGCCGGATCTAGTTTCATCAGAATTACACGCGGTCATCAATGACAATATATCGGAGTGTGTCCACGACGGCGGACGTTCGTCCAAATACGCGACATGCTACGTCGAAATCCTACGAAAATGTGAATATTGACAAGGAACTACTAATATCTTTAATACAATCAAGGTTCAACGCCCGTATTAAGAGATAAAACTATAGAATATAAAGATAAACGCTTTACTTTTGAGTCATGGAGAGGAATATATGTAATAGTATATCATACAAGAAGATTTCACAGAACCATCTGATTCGGAAAAAAAACAGTATGATAATTAATGCTACTTATATTTAGTACTAGTAGTAGCAATAATACAGTGTTTTTTAAACTGGGACAGTAAGGGTGAACTCCAAATCTGTGGGAGATACAGGGGAACCCTCTTTTAAACTATTTCATCTTTTTCGTGAAAACAATTTTGGCATTACAATTATTTTTATGTTAAATATTTGTTATTGTAAATGTTAATATGTAATCAATTTTTTTTGTCTTCAAAGTCGCCATAATACACGTCTTTGTGACACAATCGAAACGGGGGACCTAGACAAGTAGCTCTATTTTCGTAAACGATAGTAGAATAGAATGACAAATACTGCTTGATCTAGCGTAGTAACCAATTTTAAATTGGTTGTCAAACGTTATTAACTTGTGATAAATTCCTAAAATCTCTAGCTATGTTCCGCTCAAACTTCAAAAATCACCAATCGACACGTGTTTCACCTCTCAACGAAGCATCCCCAGGATATACCAGAGATAGAATTCGGACACCTAACCAGCACGGAATCCGAGGGATTGAGTATCCACGCCTACATACACATTAACGTGCATGCTATTCGGCTGCGGGCCAGTCTCTAGCAGGTCCATCCAGCGTGATGTCCGAAGGCCGATTCGTGTACCTAGTGTTTTACATGGCAAGTTTGCAATGTGGTTTCAGGCCCACGTATGCTCGTATAATACGACGTGATCGAACTTCTAAACGTAAGTGTGAGTGTGCGTGTAGCGAACTTTATTGCTTCATTTTATTCCCATGTGTTACACCATGAAGAAACGTGCTTAATTTATTAACAATTTTTAGTATGAATTCATAATATTTTTAGTTATTACAATTAAGCCTTTATATCTATTGAAGAAATAATAACTCGAATAGTTAGATTGTCAAAGTCAAAGTTGAATCACTTTATTCAAGTAAACCCAATCACAAGGTATTTTTGAACGTCAAATCTACTTTAGTTCGGTTCAAAGAGAAAAGGAAAGAACCTGGACACCGAGAAGAACCCACAAGAAACAATCATTTATTTTATAGTATGATTGTTTAATCAATGTATGTTGTATAACCATTCTAAATCTATTTTCCGTTAATTATAATTTTCTGTTTAATATAATTGTTTATTGTTGCACCTTTGTACAAATTATCAGTTTTATTTTATTATAAACGGCGTGACATTTATAACAAAAATTATAACGACTTTCTGCATACAGCGAAATACGAATCCTTATAACTATTATTTGCGATACTATCATTTCGTCGTTAATACGTGTTTATGTAACACTGGTTGTTGCCCGCGACTTCGTTGGAGTGGTCTTCAAATTACTAAATTAAATAACGCAAAAACCTTTGCAGGCGTACGCAGACAATTTATCAATTTTTCATTACAATTCGATGAATGACTTAGAACGCATAGAGGACAAACATACAAAGAAACATTTATTTTTATGTACAAGATTGTTTCTAAATATCCTTCACTACGTGGTTTATTAACAAGTATTACGGTGTTTAAATACGATTTTTTTATGTGTACCAAAAATGTTTGAGAATCATAATGAAACTCGATGAAACGTTATTGAAACGTTTCATGGAGTAAAACATAAATATTTAAATATAAAATAATACATTGTTCGGACGCATTTTATAGTTAAACGTTATTGTGAACCATAACCCCCAAGTGAATAAGGACGACTTTAAGAAGTAATCTGGTCTTTACCCGTCTTATCGCGGAATTACCCCAGTATTAAAATTTTGTAACAACTTTTATTTGTAATTATTTCCATTTTCATTACAATTTTGGCGGTTCAATTACATGGAAATTGCAAAATGTATAACTTATTTCCCGAAACGGTTTAGCTTTTCTAGTAAATTAAATTATATAAAATTAGAAAAAAGAGAAAATGGTGAATGCTCTCGGGTTTTTAAAAATCCTTCCGCATTTGCCCAATTGGGGCAAATTTATTTCAAAATACCCCAAATACCCAAACATTTGAAAAAGGAAAAACTTGGAACTTGGAAAATATTTAAAAAACGCTTAAATGTTAAATCTGATATTCTTCTCGATACTGCCATGCTGTCCTGTTCCATAATATTATTGTGAATCATGTAGATCTCATTACATTCCAACAACTCCATCATCAGATCTTGCTACGTTGACATTCATCAGAGTAGGCACCTCATTGAGTTCAGTGAAATGAATACAAATTTGAAGGGTCTGTTATTAGACAGCATGCGATTTCTGTAATCATCTCTCAATTTCATCATCAAATAACATCATCTGTCCACCGATTTTATTAAAAAAACTTGTAAAAACAGAGCGAAGTAACCTAAACTTGATAGGATTATTATGAGTCATCAAGTAATTCTCGTTACCTACCATCGACTCCATAATCGCATTCTGATATTTTAGTATTAACAAAAGTTTTCATCAAGACCGGTAACATAAATGAAAAATTTTCGAAGGGTCTGTTATGTGACGACAGCACACATTTTCTATAGTTATCTCTCAACCACATCATCTAGTGTTGGTAACCATCCGTTGTTACCAAAAAGATCACCGAGGCGCATTGAATGAGCTCAATCTCGATGGGATTATTATGCGCCATCAAGTAGTTCTTATACCTTACCATATACTTCATCGTCAGATCTTGGTAACCAATCGTATCGACGTTTCAGATAGGATAATAAATAAAAAAATGTTCATAAATAACGAAACGCAACTTCTCGCATTTTCGGAACGATAATAATACTTATGTCTATACCTACATGTGTACATTTTTCTAATTATATTACTATGCTTTTATATTATTAAGACTTATAGCAATGGAAATTAAGTATATATTTCTAAATGTTATAGAACCTAAACGCAATGGAGAAGGGTTGAATGACACGAGCGTAATATTATTGGCGTATTGCGTATGTGTTGTCTACGAACTAGCATATGTGTGAGTGTGGGAGAAATTTGTATAATTAAGTAGAGCAAATGCATACGATAAGCTAACGCTATCTAGCGTGAGTTATATGTTATGAAAAGGAGATTAATGCCACCTTAACATAATTAATAATCATATACAAATATACCTAAAAACTTAAAATATTATGTATTATAAAAGACTAGAAAAGCTGAAACTACCTGAAATTTTGATTATTTAACCTGAAAGTAATTTTTTAGTCAAAGGTTCAGTGTTCACAGAACATTACTACTGTGATAATTAAAATGTAATAGACGAAGAGCCCATGGACTTTTTGGTTGAATGAAAAATAACAAGCCGACACTTACACGGTGTACGACGGCTACGACGGCAACCTGGATCGCGTGATTTTTCAAAACCGTTTGTACGCCGTTTAAGGGGAAGAGTTGAAAAGTGTGTTATATGATAACACAAAACGTAATTTTTGCTAACAAGCCGAAAATGCGATATTCGTAAAGATATCAAAAAGTTTTGTTCTGAAGGTGCAAGTTTCAGTCGGTTTGAAAGTGTGGCTGAGGCTGTAGGTTGAATTTAGCATGCCACCTGAAACTTGATATTTTCTAACAAGCCGAAATATATTCTTTGTCACACCTATAAAAAAAATATCGGCTGAATCTAACGTGGGGAACAGTGTGTACCGACGAATTTAGGGCTACAGCAGGGACTTAAAATTGTCTAACAAGCGGTCGGTACACACTGTTCCCCACGTTAGATTCAGCCGATATTTTTTTTATAGGTGTCTTGTGACAACAGCATGACATTAGAATAAATTTCGGCTTGTTAGAAAATATCAATGTACATGTAATGTGAACTTGTTCATTGTAGCGACTGACAACACCGTCTGTACTGACTTGCAGGTATTCCCCGTATTTTATTTTGTGCTTGGATTGTTCATGACTAATATTTAGCGAGAATGAGTTCTATCATATAGAGAATAGTGTTCAACTGGTGGTGCTACATGAAGTAAATAACGCACAAAAACATTTACAAACTAAGGGACTTGACATAAGAGCTCCGAAAGTAAATGCTTTGCATATGGTACTGTTAGAGAAAGCAGAAAAGTGGGCAGATGGCGCTGTAAGTTATACAAGGTGTTACACGAGTTCGGGTAATGCTTAAAGCGCGATAGAATGTTACAAACACAAACGAAAAGTGCGATTATTTTTGTTTTAACTGTTAGGATTTCTGAAATAATTGCTATCGAAGTTTTACAAAACAATCGACATAATTTCTTAAGAATCCCATCCCTAGTGATCAGCTGTTCGTCAAGTTCAAGGTCATCAACCTCAAAATCATAGATTATATTTTTTTCAGACTGGGGACATTTGTATATAAGTAATTTCTGCCTAAGCTTTCGTGTGCAAGATGTAATTGCGCTATTTGTATTGAACAAACTATTTTGACTTTTTTGGTGTCTGTATGTGATGTTATGTCTGTGTCTTTGCGTTGCAAGGCTAATAAACGAACGCCTAACACTAAAAGATGTAATCAAAGTTTTTTCGGCAAATTATCTTAATTACATTTAGAATATGAAAATTAAAGTACGGATTGTTACGCTTCAGCTTTTAACGATACCGCACATTCCATAGGAACGCGTATTATCTAGCTGTTTCACACAGACCTATCTCCTGTAGTTTAATCTTTGTAAATACCAGGCAATTAGAATTTGGCGCTATTTTTTCAAAGCTTTTTATTTTTTCTACATGGGTTCCGTATAATAATCAAAATATGATACAATGGTTTGCTTGATATGAAACTTCGTTCACTAGACCAGAAGATGTTTACCAGGAACGACCTTTACAGTTTACGAAGAACAAAATAAACAATGCAAATAAGTAATTGAACTCTCTTTGCTCAGCAACATCAATTAGGCATCCAAGTTACATTGCAGGATACTTTGTGACATTTTTAAATTTCACTTTCATATCAATCAAACGCATCAATATCGAATTTCGGAAGACAATAGTTTTCATTTCATTTCGGTTAAAATATTTATCGTATCTTAGTAGCTTACGATAGAAATACCGTTGTTGTAGTTGTTTTCTTGAGTGTGAGTAGAGTAGTGAATACCTACCAAACGCAGCAACGCAGCCATTTTTCGACAGGCGAGGTTGTGCGTAAAAGACAAAGGACGACACTTTGAACCTCTCGTCTAATTTTGAATTACTTAGAAATGTACCTACCGTTTTTGGTGTAGATGGTTTGTCTGTTTATGTAGTGACTTAAAACTTTCCTTCATTGATTTTCGAAAGTAATCAATAATACAGAGCAATTATCCTCTTTTTTACATATCCCTTACTTTACTGTTTTAAAATTAATAAATTCATTTCGCATTAAAATTATTTGAAAACGGGACCCTAATAGTATTATGGAGGTTTCGATATTCCGGCCTCTCAACAGCAAATTGCACAATTGCAAAATTGCACAACCCACAGAGCACAGCTAAATTGCATGCTCTCCTGGTATTTGGCTTCCTAAATTATTTTAAGGGTTCCGTACTTTTGCATGATTTTTGATAAGTATTGTTCATTTAGTTTCGAATCGTAATTACCCGGATAATCACATTTTCAAAATAGTACTACAAAGTAATGTTGATTTTATACATTATTTATTTCTAATATTTACTTATGGTTTCTTCTCGTTACTTTTATTTACAATTAAAAACACGTACAATTTTTTCTTTCATAGATGACTGTTTATTCATGGCTATTATTTATTTCTAATATTTATTTATGATTTGTTCTCGTCGCTTTTATTTACATCTAGCGACCCGCCCCGGCTTTGCACGGGTAGAATTAAAAAAAAATACAGTCCATGTTACTCGCTGATAATGTAGCCTTCTAAGGTGAAAGAATTTTTGAAATCGGTTCAGTAGTTTTTGAGTTTATCCATTAACATACAAATAAACAAAGTTAACCTCTTTATAATATTAGTGTACATTAAAAAGACGTACAATGGTTGCTTTTAAATAAAAAAAAAATGAAGCACTCTATACGAAATATGAGTTTGAATCTTTGAAGATTCTATTTTTTTTTAAATATTGTAGCGAGTTTTTTAGTATTCGAGTTTTTTAGGTATTGTATCGTATTTAAAAAATCAGTTTCTTAACTCTAAAACGGCAAAAATTTTGTTTTTTCAAAAGATTTTTAAAATGTGTAGTTCCATTGTTAGTACGGTTATAACGGGGTCATGGTACTCATCGTGTTAATTTTACATTACTGTTTTTAATCATTGAAATTCTAGTTCCGAACGCCTACTACGAAATCGAATGTAATTAAATTATAAAAATTTAAAACGGGACCCTAAAAATGATTAGTTCTCCCCTTTCTTATAATACACAAAAACTATAATACCAAATTGCACACAAAATATGCACAATAATTTCATTGGTTTGCTTCGACCAATCGCAACTGTTTGTCGGTACCTTTGACTGCCGGAAGGCGGAACTTATTATTTTAGTCAGAGCTCTGAACTGTTTACGTAAACATCTAATTTTTATTTATTTTAATTGTGAGTGAAAATGTGATAGTACTAAAGGAGACTACTATGACATGATGCTGTGCTCGGAGTCATTAAAGGAAACTTGTGTGCCGCTTGTCGAATTTACGAATATCGGTTTTGCCTCAACAAATCAGAAGCAGATGGGAGGCTGCTTCTATGTTTTTGGAAATGTTTCGCAAGATGACACAACGTTTGCATACCGCTGATAGTGTTCTCAGTTCTACTAGAGAAGGACTTTCGGTCACACAAACGTAGACTTCGAAGAACAGATAGATATTAGAACACTACAACTGAGCCCAGAAGTAATAAACGAAGCGCTGCCGCCATCCTCAGCACGAATCACACGACCGTATGGCGGATTCTAAACATCAATTTCAATATATCGGAGCGAACCGCTTTGTTTTGAACGGCGAGAGACAGCTTTTGTGACTTAAAGAGTGCGTGTATTATTGTTTGTGTTGGTGCGATTAATCGAACGGCAACTTACGTGTTCTTTCGAAAGGATGCCTAATTCCCTTGGATGGGTTCAAAGCGGCTGCATTGTGAGTCATCAAACTTTCAGTATGTATTTCACATTATTAACTATGTACCTTTAGCGATAGGTTAGTGCGCGTTATAATTGCAAGCAATAGGTAGGTATGTATAGCAGGCCGCGGCGTGCCGTCGCCAAGCAGCACAGATTGCGAGAGCTACTAGACACGCATCTGTACAATATTTCAAAGCCTATTATTTATTAAGTAGCTTTTATTTATTGTATTCGCGCGATAAAATACCTAAACAGTAGATACATAATATGTACTTTGTAACGGGCGTGAGCCACTTGCCGTCGGAACGTAGCAGAACAGTATTTCAACACGTATTTTTTTCAAGTAGCTTTTATTTATTTATTAAGAAACACATATCTGTACAGTATAACCACACCTATTATTTATTAAGTAGGTTTTGCACATACATATCTTCACGCTGTATCCCTAACGGGCTGGTCAGAGAGGACGGAGCGCCAAGCTTTTCGATTCTTACATACTTCTTTCGCTTCCTCTAATCTCATCATTCTCCTCACACATTTTCCCTTAGGTATGCGCATACCTAGGCGAAGTATCTTTTATTTTTTTTTGTTTGTTAAGTAACGTGCGATTTAATTGCTTACAGTAGGCCTAAATGTAGCGGCCGCGAGCCGCTTGCCGACGGCACATTACATTTAACAATACATATAGCTATCCCTATCTAGCTGTGGGCGTGGTCCGCTGGTAGCCTGGTAGATGCCTAGCAAAGGAGGTAGTTAGCTGGTAATTCACTATTCCCTGGGGTTCGGTCATGAACTCAAAATAGTGATGCCGGCAGTTTAGTCGATATTTTCATTTATCATTAAAATTATTTAAATTTTATCAAAATAAAAATATCACAGGAGGACTTTTGTAACCTCATAGGTGGACTCTCTACGTGACATGCTACAATACCTTTCAGGGATTTGGTGGACTCGTGTAACACCTTGTATAAAAAATATGTGTGAAGAACTTGGCATTTCCATGGAACCTCAGAGGTGTTCAAAACAAGAAGGAACATTTTTGACGACGGAATCAGAAATGCTAACTTGTCTTGTGAAAATTAGTCGAGACGGAAGCTGTTTTCTTCGTTAGATAGAATCATTTTAGAAATTCGTGAGCGTTTTCCGCAGCTACAGAATTTGGCCAATAAGTTTGCTTATCCAACGCCGGCTATACTACTAGATTCGGACAACACTTGAATTATTAAAATTTATTGTGAAATTCAAACTGAAAGATACTCTACCTAATATTATAATAATGCTCCGAATATTCTTCACAATTACCATAAGTAATGCCAGCTGTGAGAAAAGTTTTTCAAAATTGAAATTGATAAAAAATTATTTAAGATCAATAATGAGTAGTTTTAAGGCGATGCATTGGAAATTTTGACGATTTTTCTAAGTGACTACAAAACTTATGAAAATGATATTTGCTAATGCTGATTCTTCATTTCATTGACTTTACTTTGTCAGTTGCGATACACCATATATCAAAGGAACCAACAGAGATTTACGTTTTAAGAGCGATTTATGTTTCTAAATTTTCTGCATAGTTTAATCTAAACATATTCTTCAAAATCCAGTTGGATTTTTTAAAGTAATGGTAGTTATTATGTAAATTAATTTAAAACCAGTGTTCGCCAATTTTTATCTTTTATTATAATCTCTACTACGTATCAAGGAGCATAATATCTACATAATATTACAAATCTATCCTATCATTCTTTGACAGGCACAGATAACAACATTATATTTACACATACCCAATACCTTCCCTCAAGATCATAAACTGTTGATAACTCCTAACATCCAATAATATCAGGCCATTCTTCTGGTGGTGGTGTTATAACTGTAACACTGTCATTACTTTGGCTTTTATAACTTTGAAATTGAGTGGTTTCTCTGTTTTGTATAGGAGGTCTGGTTTTATGCAGCTGATTTACATGTCTGCGATGCCTCCTCACGCCTCAACTTCTTACAGCGCTGGTGCCAGCAGCCTAGATAACACTCCTCGTTGCCATTTACTGTTCATATTATAATTCTAAATGAAACATGATCTCCAATCACAAAGCTTTTCTTCCTCAGTTCTTTGTTTTCTCTTCCACCTCCTGCTTCCTCCCTGTATATATCCATATGTATCATAGTATCTTAATCAGGGTGTAGAACTGTGAGGGCTGTTCTAAACTTCCTGCCATTTAATAATTCAGTTATAAAACAATACTTGGAACAGTTCGCATTTGAAATAGCACTTTCGCTATTCGCCTCTGCTCAAGGCATTTCAGTTTGTTTTCTTGCTTTAGACTTTGTATAGCTCTTTCTACTTGGCCATTTAGGGGCAGGTGATACAGAGCGCCAGTAATATGTTTAATATTATTTTTACGCATAACCTCCTGGAATTCTTGTCCTGTAAATGCCAGTCCTGTCCAGTACAGAAATTCTGTTAGATCCTGGCCAGCAAATATTTTTCGCAACTGCTTTACTTGTCATCGCTGGCATAATTTCAATAATCAGCCACTTGCTATATGCATCTATCAGAATTAAGAAAACTTTTCGCTTGAATGGCCCCATGAAATCAATATGAACTCGTGACCATGGCCTAGTTGGTTCTGGCCAAACATGGTCAGTAAACGGTAGATTATTTCTATTTAATTGCATGCCTCACAATTCCTGTTCTAGTTTCAATCTTCAAGTCCAAGGAGGGTAACCAAAGATAAGCTCTCGCCAACATTTTAATCTGCACAATACCACAATGCCCTTCATGTAACACAGTTAATATTTATCCTTGCATACTTTTCGGAATTATTACTCTATTTGTCCATAAAATACACTCTTTATTTAGGGATGAATTTTGTCTCTTTCTATAATATAATATTTCATCCTCAACTTTATTTAGCCAACCATGTAATAAAAAAAATTTTACTTTCCTCAATACTTTATCTTTTTCTGTTTCTAGTGCTATATTCTTCGAATTAATGTCTGCACAATCTATCTGTTTCAATAAAAATATGTCTTCTTTTGTATCGAAATCTTTCCTATCTCCTGTCATGGGCCATCTACTAAGACTATCCACATTTCCCATATCTTTCACACCATAATCACTTGCATCACATAACATTAATAATTCTCTCTCCAGACTGTAATGTACTAATGTAAAGTCAGATGCTAACATTTCCTTAGCTTTATTAAACGCCGCTTCTATTTTGGATTAAATTATTGATTATCAACGACACATTGATAAACAAAAATATCACCTTCATATGTTTTGTAGTCGCTTAGAAAAATTAAATCCCTGGCTTCAAAATTTCCAATGCGTCGCCTTAAAGACAGAAGTTTTGTTTTTAATTCTAACAAGTATTTAACATTGTAAAACATTACCTATATATTTACATATATGTACTTATACATACATATTATATTTATTATATATAGGTATATTTTTTATTTGTAACATGTACAATACACAATAATGATAAGTGTACTTGCCGAAATTCTTTAGAATTACTGTCAATTACTGTATATTAGTCTTTATAAATTAAATTCAAATACCTAAATAAGAGGGCGGGAAAATTTTCTTCCGCCCCGGGCGGCTGACACCCATGCTACGCCACTGTTTCTAATGTTGAACAAATTACAAACACCTGCTTTTACAATAATGTTTAACGACATGAAATGATAGAATACGTACAGTCAATCTGGATTTTATATTTATATTTAACAAAGAGAATGTAGCAATAATAACTAAAGAATTACGAAAAAGGTTCAGAGATAGAGGTTACCTTCTCCTCAGTCTGTGGTTACTACATGTATTATCTATGGTTAATACTAATCAAAGAATATAATGTACTTGTACTAATCACGTACTAACGCAATACGCAAGTAAAATATTGTCCCAGTTAAATGATGAAGTGTAAACAATATAGCATGACAATTACCATAAGCAAAGTGAGACAAATATACATAACACTGCGTCGCTAATCGC
Organism: Zeuzera pyrina; assembly: GCA_907165235.1. NCBI lineage: Eukaryota > Metazoa > Arthropoda > Insecta > Lepidoptera > Cossidae > Zeuzera > Zeuzera pyrina. Next base: position 14,756,957 of record OU015625.1, on the reverse strand, counting down.
TATACAATATAAAACTTAAATTGCATTTCGAACTAACAAACCACATGGCTTTCTACAACCCTGTGATTGATCAATTTCAATTTCTTATTACATTTTAAGCGCATCCGTGACTAATTCATAGAGTATTAGTAATTAATGCCCACAGACGAATAAAACTTCCATTTAATGTTTCTCCAAAAGTTATGTCATTAGACTGATGGTCTTGGTACCAATGCCTTAAGAACAATAATAATAATTTGAGATTGACAGTTGTTGACATTTGACACCATAGCATGTTACTGTTATCTGTACATACCAAATACTGTTAGTAAAAATAAAATATATAAAAGAAAAGCTAGACATGAAATCTAAAAATTCTTTGCGTAATTATTATTTTTTATTGCAACTGATAACGTGATTTTTAAAGAAATATGTGGTATGATATGCTTCGATTGATGGTGATATATATTTTATATGGAATATCTGTGACGACTAAATGAACAAGAGACTTCATTATGGATAGTGTATTAGAAAAACTGTTTCAGTATTTTGGACATAGAAGATTCAAAAGTGAATTACAAGAACAGGCTGTAAGGGCTATATCAAGGGGTAATGAAACATTTTGTTTAATATTACACAGTGTTCAATATGTTTATTAAAAAACTGCTAACTACTTCATTGGGCAAAATATGAATGTTATGTGCTAAAGTAGAATCTATCTTTATGCTATAATTGAACGTAACAAAGAATTGATTCATTTTATTAAAGAAAATAAATTCCTAATGGCTTAGATAAATACATTGATGCATATTATAACCAGTATATTTGAGTTACAATTTGTATTTCCATTATTAACAAATTAATTGCCAAATATTGCATTCAATCGCTTATATTTTGAGCTTGAACAATGTCTTTTATGTTTTTTTTGTTTCAGTGTTATTTAATGTGCATATTTTTAAACACAAAATATGATGTTTTTATTTTTCTATTATATTTTTTGCTTATTAGCTAGGGCTAATTGCTACTTCCTATTGAGCTATAGCTGATTATTGACGATCTCATTGGCGAAGTAGTTTAATTATTCTATTGCGTCCAAGTGCAAGCTTCACATTCGATCCATGGTCAGTTTAATTTAGCAAACAAAATTTTCTAGTTTATCTTGTGTTTGAGTGTACTTGAAGGTGCCCCCAGTACACGTCAACTGGTTCTCATAGCATAGAAAATACCCTTGTTTGAGACCAGACGATCAGTTGTATGGTCTGGCACATTCATTGTATTTTTTTTTTGTTTCAGATGTCCATGATGTATATGTCTCCATGCCCACTGGATCAGGGAAATCTTTGTGTTTCCAGTTGCCAGCAATGTTACGAGATGATAAAATTGCTATTGTCTTTTCACCACTATTGGCTCTTATAAAAGACCAAATTGATCACTTACAAAAGCTCAAAATTGCAGCAGAATCTATCAATTCCAAAATGACATCAAAAGAAAGGGAAAGAGTAATAAATGATTTGCACAGTATGAAACCAAATACTAAATTTTTATATATCACGCCCGAACAAGCTGCAACAGGCACATTTAGATCTCTCATGGAACATTTAGTCAAGTATAGGAAAGTTTCTTACGTAGTTGTTGATGAAGCTCACTGTGTGAGTGAATGGGGTCATGATTTTCGTCCTGATTACTTAAAATTGGGTGAGTTGAGAGAGATGTATAAAAGTATAACATGGATTGCACTGACTGCCACAGCAAGTGCAGAAGTTGCTAAAGATATATTATCAAATTTAAAACTACGACAACCTGTTGCACAGTTTAAAACACCCAGTTTTAGAAAGAATTTGTTTTACGATGTTGTTTACCAAAATTGCATAGATGATGAAATTGGACATTTGTATGAATTTTTAAAGAAAAGTTTAAAAGATGATGAAAATATAAAACCTGTAAGTAAATAGATCTATCAAAATTTATGTAATATGTTAATCATGATTTGTTATGCTCTGTAGTTTCACTTGCGTTAAGTATAGTTTGTTAATAATTTGCTACAACAGCACCTTTCAGTTCCATCGACCATCAAACCTTCTCTACAAAACAAATATTTTATAGAAATACTAGCAAACCCGGCCCATTTCACTGGGTGTAAAAAACAAAAAAAAATTCTACTGATCCGATCGCAACCAAACTTTACAGGATCACCCGCTAGGCCAATCTGAAGATTCTCTGAAAATTTCATCGAAATCGGTCCAGCCGTTTCGGAGTCCATAAGGAACATACATACGTACATCGTCTTTTATATAGAAATGTGACCTCAATCTGTCAAAACGTTCTCACATGATAGATGCACCAACCATAATTACACATTTATAAAGATAATAATGATTTTATTGTTATTTGTTATATTTCAGAAAGATAAAAGTGCTGCTATTGTTTACTGCCGAACACGTGAACAAACTGAAAATCTAGCCAACATGTTGAGTAAAAGGGGTTTGCCATCATCGGCATACAATGGAGGTGAGCTATTTTTTATTTTTCTCGCATTAGATAAGAGAAATGTTGCTTAATTAATCTTTTTACACTACAGCTTAATTATTTAATTGCTATTAAGGAGAAACGAAGTCATGACGTGACATGATATCAGCTGTACTTCCAGTGTAGGTATGATAGGTCATTAGTAATTGTTATACGTAGTTTTTCCCTATGTGTGTTCTACCGTTTGTGTAACGGGCTGTGTTCAGAGGAATTGTTCGACATGATGCCAACGCCCACCTTCTATCATCACACTGCTCGCCACGGGCAGAGATTTCATTCTCAAACTTTGGAACCGAAATGATTGCGCACAGTTCGTTTTCAAAGGAGCTTTCTTCATCGAACTTTGAGGTTGTGGAATGAGCTCCCTGTCGAGGTTTTTCCAAGCGACTACAGCATGGGGTTCTTCAAAAAGGGCGTAAAAAGGTTCTTACAGGGTCGGCATTACGCAGGTCATGCTCCTGGTGTTGCAGGCATCCATAGGCTATGGTAACCGTTCAACTTCTGGCGTCCCATATGCTTGTTTGCCACTTTTGTGGTATAAAAAAAGTAGACAGCAGTGGCGTGCCTAAGGCTTCAGAATAGGGCAAGCCCGAGATAAATGTTCTTCATTGTTTTTGTAAAAATAAAGGCAAGGCTAAAATATTTCTAGATTACTAATTAATCTTGCTTGCTGGCAACAACTGGCACAACCGATGGATAGGAAGAGCGAAAGAGAACATTCTCTGCATTATTTTTTAACCGACTTAAAAAAAGGAGGTTTTCAATTCGTCTGTTTTTTTTTGTATGTTTGTTATCTCATAACTCCGTCATTTATGAACCGATTTCGAAAATTCTTTTTTCGATTAGTAGGTAATACTTCAGAGGTGGTCCCATTTAAATTTCACCGATATTGGAGCTTGGACTTTGAAGATACACTAGATAACAGGACCTGGTTATAACCTCTATTTATATTGACGATTCTCTTGTATATCGTCGCGCTCCGGAATTAGAATGAAGTTAATTGCAGACCTGCCCTAGATATTTATTTAGGTCAAGACCACTCAAAAGGGAGAAATAAAAAAATTTTAATAAAAAAAATTAAACCGCCTTCAAAAAAAACACTGAAAAGTACAAAATAACTATCCTTTACTAATCAAAACTCAAGTACAATTAAAATTAAATACGATACACATACCTATATAATTAAATTTGACAGTTATTGAAGTCAGTGCCAAATCAATGTGCAACAACAGAAAGTCTATTAGTTTGGTTGGCTTGACACCGACTTCAGTAACTGTAAAATTTAATTATATAGGTATGTGTATCGTATTTATAAAGTTATTTTTATTGTACTTGAGTTATTAGATAACTTTGAGAGATAGTTATTTCATACTTTTCAGTGTTCTTTTTAAGGCGGTTTAATTTTTAACACAACAATTTTTATGACAATGATTTGCTATTATAAATGAACAAATATAAATACTTTTATCGGTTCTTAACATAATAAAATAAAATAACATAATAATGTGTCTCAATTAGTTGTTTACCCAAATTTCTAAAAGATTTAACTGTGTTCATGTATTTTTGTGAATTCAAATGTCTTTTATGGCGCCAGTATAGTTGTTTAATCGTCATAACATATCTAAATATTTTCATCATTTGAATAAAATATACAGCACCAATAATAAGTAGTACCTACCTATAACTTTATGGGAGAACAACCACAAATCCAATGAGTTTCACAAACTAATCTGTTAACTTGTCGCTTACGTGATTTACTAGTCAGAGAAATACATTTGATGAGTTACATAATTTTGTACACTGATTTATTGTCTTAAATCCAGTTTACAAGTCGAGTAATACACAAATCAAGCATAGATTTTAATGAAACCACAATTTATTTTTTCTGTGCAACGTTCAATTATTTTACATTTTCAATGCTGATTAAAACTTGTATACACTTTAAATCCTCACAACTAACAACTTATTGAATTAATTATTACAAATTTACTAACTTATCAGGGAAATAAAAAAAATACTTATCGCTCCTCCACGGCTCAAAGAAATAAATGTTAGGTATAAACAATGAAGTTGAATCATATTCCCATCATGTCTCAATCTATACGAAGTTCAGTATGAAAGCCGGGCTTTTCGCTTCATACTAATTGCTATATGGGTCAATATTTGATAATAGGGTCTTCCTTCATACATGCAACACTGTATCATACAGTTTCTCAATGAACTGTTGCTATTTATGCATTAATTCTGTTACTTAAATAAATGTACCTGTCAAACAGGCCAGATTTTTAAATTAATGGTTTTCTCTATAAATTTGCTACTGTTCATGTTAATGAGATATACTTTAAAATTAATGGTCTCCGCAATAATTTACTATTTTTATCCAAAATTAACAGTTTTGCTATAAAATTTTGGTAACAACTTCAATCACTGAAAATTTAAAGTAGCGTTATGGTAATAATGAATGCTTGGGAGACATTCGTGAAGACAACAAATACAGCCTAAAGTTTAGATTGCTTCACATTGGGTAAAATTTTATAAAATTTTCTTGTTAATTATTTAAAACAAGTATTCAAGATTTAAAGTGCCACTTTAAAAGTTTAAATTTTTTACGATATATTAATTTTGTAATTTCTGGATGAACATTTTTTTAGGTTAGGTTTTGTTAGGTACTTTTGCCACGACGTGCGAGCAAAGCGAGCGTGCCGCGGTAGTGCCCGGCGAAGCACCAGATCAGAATCCGCTTCATATATGGAGCGGTATTTAAATAGGAGATAGCACTCTGAGGAGGTAGTCGAGAAATTTAATCTTGAAACATCGCTATAAAACATCCATCTCTTTTCATTTTTTGCTGTTGGTATATCTATATATAGCAATCTTATATTATATACTATATTAGTAGGTATATTTCCGATTTATTTCCAAGAGTTAGGAAGAGACAAAAATGAGACGTTAGTGATTAAACCTCTTCGGAGTACAGTATCCACTAGATTCAAAGATTACATACGATATATTTCTATTAAGTACCTAGTTAGTTTTTTACTTTTTCTTTTTTAATTTATTTCTTCTTAATTCTCATACGCCATTGGACCAATTTTGTTTGTTGTGTTTTTACTCCAACATGGCAATCTGTTTGACAACAATAAGCCAATTTGAATGTCTGATATTAATTTTGTCTGACTTATCTTTTCGATATAGGGAATACTGGAGCACTTAGGTTTTTTTTACTCTGTGCAGGCCAATCTTCTAATGATATTAGGGACACCATGTCTCTTAAGTCTTCCATATTATGTCAAACTGCTCTCGCCACTAGGTATTAATGCGAGCTGATTTTTGTGATTTAGCAATCTTTTCTGATATTTAATGCTATATTTAGCGATTTCCTGTTTCACGGTCTTTACTTTCAAGTTGTTATAAAAGTATTTATTACTAATGTATTGAGGAATATTAAGTATTGCTTTCAGTGTCTTAGTCTGGAATGACTGTATGCTCCTCCAACAAGACTTGAATCGATTAAAAACATATTGTGAAACAAATAATTTTAAATTAAACATTTCTAAATGTAATTATATTAATTTTACAAAAAATAAAAGAACATTTACTTATAACTATCTTCTATGTGATACTGCTCTAATGAGAGTAAATACTTTGCGTGACTTTAGACAATAATCTTCACTTGAATCAACATAAATAGATAAAATAGTTACATAATAAAGCCTTCCAGATATATGGATTTGTTTTTAGAGCAGCTGCTGATTTTAATAAACCGGCCACATACTTATACATGCATATTTATATAAGGCCTTGATTCGTCCCCACCTCGAATTTACTTCTGTTGTCTGGGATCCATATTATCAAAAATACAAAGATATTATTGAAAATGTTCAGAAAGTTTTCTTACGCACGATGCATTACAAATGCTTCCATAAATATTTACCACATAACCTATACTAGACATAATAGCCTATACTAAATATAATATGCCAACACTTGAGTCAAGGCGTGTGCTACATCAGATGATGTTTTTACATGGCTTATGTCATGACAGGTACGACTGTATTGAATTGTGTAGTGGTCTGTCTTATAGTGTACTTAGAACTTCTCATCGGCGAGAGGCGTCCGCTGGCCGCATAATGTATAATTGTAATAAGTACCATCAAGAATTAGATTTCTCAACGCTGTCATGCCAAAAATTTAAAAAATCTGTTTTGGATTTAATTGTCAGACAATAAAAGCACAACATCTACCAGAACTTGTCTCCTGTTTGTAAGATTTTTTATTTTCTTTTATTTTTTAAAATTCAAATTTAAATACATCTTATGTATAATTCACATTAAAAATAATAATAATATTTAAAACATAAAATCGCTTCATCTAAATGGCACTTCGGCACGTTAGTAGACTGTGAGTGACGCTGTGGGTTGTGCATTTATTGGTCCTGTTGCAAATATATAAATTGTCTGTAATGTAATGCACTTCTGTTTGTCATTCCAAATAAAATAAAATAAAAATGGAATAAATAGTTTTATATGTTGTGACCACCCACCAAATTGATTTGTTGTAGTAAAGTGAACTATCAAAGAATATTTTCTTTAAAGTCATTAAAATACCTAAAATAGACATATATTTTGCAACATTGTTTGGTTTAAGTTTAATTTTAGAATATTTCACAAGCGTTAAATCTCAGTATACATGCAAATAATGAAATGCAAACAAAATTTTCAAATAGTAAAGAGGTGAAGTATGCCATATATAAATATAAAATTTTTGTTCACAGGTCTTAAGTCATCAGAACGAATAGAAACACAAGAGCGGTGGTTTCGTGGAGAAGTTCCATGTGTTTGCGCCACAATCTCGTTCGGTATGGGTGTAGACAAGGCGAGTGTGCGAGCTGTCGCTCATTGGGGACTCGCGCAGAACGTTGCTGCCTATTACCAGGTATGTAAGTCATCAACATACCAAAAAAGGCAAGAGGGTGCAAATGAATCCATATTATTATAAAACTGTAACGGAGCCATTAATAGTATATACTGTGCAAAAAGCTTCGCTCATTCGCTCGAGTGGGTAATCGACAACACCGCACGATTTGCAGATGCTATTTTTATTACTAATGCGGAGATAATTTCGGTACAAAGAAAAATTACAGAAAGTTTACTTTATATTATTTATTATTATATTAAACTAAAGCTTCTAAATCAAGATTTTCTTTATCTTTCACACAGATGTCAATGGGTACACTAAAATCAATTGTTTTTTTTAGATGTTCAGTTTACATTCTTTTTTTAAATCGTGAATTTGCGTGTGCCAAGCAAAATTTGCGTGCAACAAGTAAACTTGTCGTACTCAAATTGTAAAATGAGAAAATAGCTACTTATCAACCGCAAATATGCGTTTAGATAATGTTTATTCCGCATGAGTAATAAAAAGACATTTTTGAATAGGATAGGCTTTTCAGGCGTCTCGTTTCCAAACAAACACTTTTAGAATTTTTGTGTTTGTTTGTTCAAAACACATGCCATTGTGCTGAATTGGGAGCCATTTCTCTGCTGCAGTCTTTATCTTTGATTGTATAACGCAAAAAAAAAATGTATAATGTTGGATTATTTATATTGTATGTTTTAATTGTATGTGTATTTGTGTGCAGCGAATAAAATTATTTATCTATCTAAACATATACCCACACTTTTTGATTATTTACTTTTGGATTATTTATATTGTATGTTTTAATTGTATGTGTATTTGTGTGCAGCGAATAAAATTATTTATCTATCTAAACATATACCCACACTACGTTAGTAACTAATAAATCTGTGCCCACACATTATTAGCCAGGCTATATTATTTACGTTCACTGTTTATTAGGGAAAAATATAAATGTAACGGCACAGATTAATTAGTTGGTATCGGCTTGAAGGCGACTCACAGTCCAAAAAATTTCAGATATTTTATTATAAGTCGTTAAAGGAATTTCATGGAAGTAAATGGAAAAATGAGATTGCGGTATTCCATATGCATCACTATTTTGGTGACGTTTATTATGAAAAAATATAAACTTTGTAACAAGAACAGATTTCAGATGACTCTAAGCGATACATCCCTTGAATACGAGGTCCTCATTGGCACTTAAAGTTTCCAGAGTGCAGATTTTTCTGTGTTTGGGTGTTTGGTCGAGGTCAGAAGTTACTACTTGTCGTTGATCTGCAAACTGTTCTCACGCTCTAAGCATCAAATAACGTTCCAGCTCTCTATATATATTTTTGTTTTAGACCACATGACTACATAGCACGTACGTATGTATAAAAGTCATATAACAAGAATTAACGCGGACGAAGTCGCGAACAAAAGCTAGTTGCTTTATAAATTGTTTTTTTGATTAATAAAATGAATACATTATTATTGAAATTTCTTTTCCTTTAAGAAAATTTTATATTACAGGAAAGTGGTAGAGCTGGTCGTGACGGTAAACCGGCGTTTTGTCGTATTTACTATGATCATATGGAGCGAAATGCTGTCAACTTTTTATTAAAAAATGAATTAGCTCGAGCTAAGACAGAAGGACAAAAGCGAAGATGCAAAACTGCTTACAAAAGTTTCGAATTAATGGTGAAATACTGCGAGGAGGCTAAGTGAGTTTATTTTTAAAAATCATCATTATAAAACTGGTGCCAAAAAGAGATTTGGTTTCAGTTTCATAGGGAACTAAGTTTGCATTCTTCTAACAAGTCTCATACAGCGTAAATAAAATATAATTTCAGGTGCAATACATGCTATTTTATTTTACTGCTTTATTATATGTAGAACATTTAGAAGCATTTATTTAATGTATGCTCACCATCTATTGCACTCCAATCTAGCAAATAAAGCTATTATTCTAAAAAATCCCTGAATTAAAAAGAAAAAACAATGGTTATGTATTGTTGGGTGTAGATGTAGACATAAAACATTCGCGGACTACTTCGGCGAGGAGAATCCGAAGTGCGTGGACCGGTGCGACTTCTGCGCGGACGAGCGCAGCGTGCGGCGCGCGCTCGAGCAGCACCTGCGGCGCGCCAGCGGCGAGCGGCTGGGCCGCGCCGCGCACGCCGGGCTCGCCGACCACGATGGCTACGAGCCCGCCGACCTCTACGGCGAGGGCCGTTACGGACAGCGCAGGTAACTGCGGCTTTACTTCCACACTAACCACCCGCACCGGCTTCGCTTTTTTAAATATAAAATACAGCCCATGTTACTCGCTGATAATGTAGCTTTCTATAGGTGACAGAATTTTTGAAATCGGTTGAGTAAATTTTGAGTTTATCCATTACATACAAATAAAGTTTACCTCTTTATAATATTAGTTTACGGTAGTAACTAATTAATCTGTGATATTACTATAGATATAGACTAGCGTGCCTGGGACTTATTCGCGTGGACTTCTACAAATACGTGCTTGTAAACACGACAATGAAATAAATGCTGTAATCTTTGTAAAACTAAGTTTATGGTGCTCCTTTACAAATTAAAAACGTAAATGAATAAGTGAACTGGTCGCCCCGGATTGATATAGCTTTAGTACTCACTTGTTGTGGACACATCGTTTGGTATCGCAATAGGCCAGGAACTAGAGTAAAGTACGCCACCACCTATACTCAGGAATAAGCTAGGAAGACTCCAACTTAAGCTCATTAATAGATGTTCAGTATTTGGTAAGCGTTTAAAAGCACCAAATGTAGAAAAAATTCTAAACTCGAACTTTCGTAATCAATTTAAATAGGTGCTAAATAGCACCTGTACGCTCAGTTCATGCCGAAACACTGTCGCTATTGTATATTACGCGCTCTAAAAATGTGTTGTTTAAAATAAAATATAATTTTCATCATACGCGTGGTTTAAGATCAGTAATTTACAACGATATACTAATTATTTCGCAAGTACCCACAATTTATGCGTAAATTCTTTTAATTACTTTTGTAAATATTAATCTCACTATTACATCATTTAATTATATGCGCCCGAGTATCTAACTCGCCCAATGTAGGTAATCTTCACTCTTTGGCAGCATAATACGTGATGAACGACGAAACATGGGGAATTTCGATCACGTGATGTCCTTGGTGATGTTATACTTTCTTTTTTACTCTTGTTGTCTTCATATACAATATACATACACATGGCTTTGTAAATATTGTTTACACACACGTAAATTTTGTTTGTTTGTCGTGTGTGCTATTGTCAATGTTTTAGTTTCGAAGATTGTATAAAAATGTTCGTTTCTTAGAGAAGGGCGGGTCTACGTCAATTTATATAGTCTGGTATTACATCCCTAACCACAAACATCACGTCGAAAAAACTTGTAGTTATTATTTTAAATAGAATTTGGCTCAATATTGATTTTATTTTTTTAAATAATTACAATAATATGTAATATAGGATAGGCTAAATACATTGTGACACATTTAAAAATAATCAATGTTCTTTCTATGTCAGTATAGAAGATACCATTAAACTTTGTTCTATAACACTATTATTATTTAATTTATTTGTTTGAATTTGCGGTACGTACCTGATTTTGAAGTATCATGTCAGTATGGTCTGTTTTGCCTTTGATATTTTCGTTTTAATAACGTACCATAATTAAAATATGGGTTAAAATTAAGGGAAACTCAAGCGTACTACGACGGTGACAGCGGTGACAGTGGATCAGATGGAGAAAGTAGTCGCCGCCGTATTGCTCAAGAGTCCAAATCGCTCATCCTGGAAGAATTTGCAAAAAGAAAAAAGAGCATTGAACAAGAAAGAAAGAGAGATGACTCAGATTCTGCTAAATATTCTAAATGCAAGGCAGCTGAAAGCACATGCAAAAAGGTTAAATCTTTGTATTTATAAACTAGCCAACCCCATCACACTTTGCAACGGCTAATTTTGAAAATTGACAATTGCTCAAAGTGCTTTTTAAATCTTTCCAATATACATAATTATATTATAATAATATACATTATTCCAATATATATTATTGGAAGGGTCGGTTATTGAGCTCAACTCAATCGATGAAGTGGTCTGAGGGACTCTGACAAACACACTAACATTGATTTTTATATTAGGCATCTAGATATTTTTTCAACTATTAAAACTGATAAAATCTTGCTACAAGAATAATACCTTATTCCCAAACTTAACAATTAATCTAAAAAATAATATAAAAAATCGTCACAGTTCACCTTAATAACGCCAAATTTCATAATGAATTTAAGTTTTTGTTTTCTCTTGCTCTCTGGATCGAACTATGCAAATTTTATTTTTAGGTTAATGGATTAACAGTATCCGGTCGGGAAGGATATCTGACAGTACTTACTGATGCTCTTAGCAAAAACCTTATAAGCATGAAAGGCGTGGACGACCCTGAGAAGCCGTTATCGAGACATGACTGTGAACAGTGCGCTATTGAAATGGAATATGAAGTGTTTTCAAACAGCACTGTTGTTAGTCTGTATAGACGAGCAATGGCCAAATTGGTAAGCTTATATTTTCATATCTTATATGTATTGTATTCTCATGTAATTTATATGGTAGCTGAGTTTATGTTTTGCCTTTAGAATCATTCATTTTACTGATTAGATAAAGATTCTTCACATAAAAAAATGCATTTTCAGATATCCTCCGTGAAAGCGTGTAAAGAAAAACTTTATCCGAGATTAAAATTTTTAAATCCCAAGAAACGTAATACACTCGGCAAGTTTGCTAAAGAATTTGAAAAAACAAAATATGATAAAAAAGAAAATGCTGGATTTATTACTGCATCAGAACTAGAAAAGGGTATGTGTTTAACCAAAGGTTGTAATTAAATATAATAAATTGCATTACAATTTCAACATAAATTGTTTGGTGTCATTGCAGGTCATTTGGAGAGTAAGCATGAATCAAGACCACTGTCTAAAGCAGATAAGGAAACTAAAAGAAAAGCAAATTCTTTCAAAAGAGATCCTTTTGTGCAATCGAAACTCAAAGATTTCTTTAACAAAACATCACATAGTTCACATTCATCAACAGATAATGATATAGATTATGCTCTTATTATAGACGATAGTAATGTAGGTAATAGTGATGAACTACCAACCCAAATAAACGATTACAATGCTATGGATAGTAATGATAATAAAAATGTTCATAATAATACAGTCGTGCTAAACATTGAGGAAGATATAGATGTTAAACACATAGGTAAAAAAGATGAAGACAGTAAAAAGAAAACGTTTGTTATAAATATCACGTTTGAAGGTGTATCAAGCAAGGATAATTATACCAAAAAGGAAACTGGTGACAGTGAACATAGTAAAATGAAAGGTTCGAAGTCCCCAAACAAAATCAAAACTACAACTAAAAGGAAAATTAAAGCGCTTTTTGGAGAATCATCTGAAAGTGATATAGAGTCCGAAGAAACAAAAAAAAGACCCAAAGTAGACAGTAAACGTGAAAGGAGTAGGCACAAAAATGATGATAAGAAACATTTGCATAAAAATTCAAATAATGCAAAAAGTAAAGATCACATAACATCTAAAAACTTAACCAGTGAAAAGGATGAGAAAATTCAAGACCTTGCCAAAATACCAATTCATGAAGAAAATGAATCCAAAAATAAGGTGACTAATGATAACATTATAGATGACAAAAATGCCACTGAACCAGAATCAAAAAAATTATACGGCAATCTTTCAGATAGTGAGTCTGAGAAGGAATTAATAATTGATGATGGCACAGAATCACAAATAAATGATAATAAAGATAATAACATAGCAGAAATTGATTCTTCAACTGAAACCAAATTAAGCAGTTCTAGTGAAATAAATGTTAGTGATCCTATTCAAGATAAACAAGGCGTAAAACTTGACAAGGCACACAAACTAAGTGAAGAGGCAGATAAGGTATTACAAGAACTAAAAGTATTTGCAGAAATGCCTCCTTGTCCTACCCCTGTTGAAAAAGAGAAAGTACATTCTGATAATGAGATTACATTACCACATACAAGTAGATCTAAAGATTTATCTCAGCATAAACTTGATAAGAAGTTGAGTTTGAAAAAAGTGTCTAAAATACACAAAAAAGAGAAATCAGAAAAACGAAATGTAGAAAAACTTAAAAGTCATGCAAAAAAAGAAGAAGCTGCATTAAAGAAGTCAGAAAAAGTAGATGTTGCTGGACTTGTAGTGAAATTACTTATGCCTTATTATAAGAAAAAAAAGATAAGCAATCGAGATCTATTTAAGACTACTGCTAGGCATATTGTTCATCAATTGCTAGCTATTCAAGTCACTGGTAAGTTAAATGTCAAAACCTGATAATAAAAATAAAGATATGTAATCACATATCATATACCTAGAAGTGTTACATTAGATTATTACATTAGATATTAGATGTTATACTTAGTACATCAGTGGCGGTACCTTCATACAAGCCCAAAAGCCCGGCTTGCCTTACTAAATTGCTCAGTCAAGAATGAGTAATAAACATCAACTTCAAATCATATCAAACAGATTTAAAAAATCCCGCGATTATTTGTCAAACGAAAATAGATGAAGAATGAAGAATAGAGGAATAAAGCAGGTTTTTCCAAGTCGCGACCAAGCAGTGTGTCAGGCGATCGACACTAACGACTCAAGGCATAATCAGAGCAAAAATCTGAGTAATCAATCGTATCGATCTGACACGTTAGCTTGCAACCTGGCTTGCAATCTCTCTTTCTCTCTAATGCCAAAATCCGATATAGCTAAAGTTTGTTTATTAAGGTTTATGTAGTAATTAGTATGAAGCGAAAAGCCCGGCTTTCATAACTGAACTTCGTATAGATTAAGAGATACGATACGAATACGATTCAACTTCATTTATACCTAATTATTTTTTTTAGCCGGTGGACGACGATAAATATTTTTTAAATTTCCATCAATCTAATTGGATTTTTGGTTATTCTCCTACCAAGTTATTGGTAGGTACTACTTGTTATTGGTGCTGTATAACCTGTATATTTTATGAAAATATTTAGAATCGTTCTGGTTAGGATGATTAAACAACTATACTGGCGCCATAAAAGATACACATTAATTCACAAAAACACCTAAATGCAGTGTATTTCTTTTATTAATTTGGGTAACGAACAACAATGAATTGAGACACATTATTGTTTTACGGAGATAATTATTTACGCCTGTACAGTTTTAATAGCAAATTATTATCATAAAATTTGTTATGTTGAAAAATAACGCAAGGAACGTTTCTTTCCTCTCTTCTTATTCACTGGTTGTGCCAAAATCATGATTAATTAGTAATCTGTAAATATTAGCTTTGCCTTTATTTTTATAAAAACAATGAAGAACCTGTGTTGGGCTTGCCCTATTGTGAGGTACGCCACTGCAGTAGTAATATTAGTAATATCTATTAACTAATAACAGCAATTCAAATAAAGTTATTATCAAAATGTGACTGAAGAACAGTGGTTAGATAAGTTTAATTCCAGGCAAGTTCTATTAATGAAACAATTTTTCTTTATTTTCAGAAAAAGCAGCTATTGATTTGCTGTTAAAAAAAGCTTTTAGCAAAGAGCTCAAGATTGAAAAAGAAAGTGACTTAGATGTTAAGTTAAATTTAAGTAATGTGATGTAACTCAATTTGTTTTTTATATTAATTTGAATGTTTTAATTATTATTATCAACAATATTATTTCTAATTGATGCATATAACAGTTGTTATAATTTAAAGCCTTATTGTTATTTACTCATAAACAATATTTTTTTATGAATAAAATGAGTCGACATAATTTATTGAAAACGTACGTTTTACTAGTTATACCCGGCCACGCGTTACTGTGGCTCAGTAGTTATACTAGTTTAAGGTATATACAAACGCGTTTTTGAATGCATCGTTGTGTTAAAATTTCAAAGCAATCAGTGAAGAACTTTCGGATTTAAGATTTTGAGAATTTACATTTTATTTACCATATTATAGATTTAAAAGTTATTTAGTTCCTACTCTTTGCTACATTACAATTAAGTATTTTCATTTTCATTGTATATATAACATTTGTAACCGAAATAAGTTTTAGTTCAAATTTATCACGGATTTAACTATTAACTTAGATTGTCCCTAAACAATGACCATTTGCGGATGCAGCTAAAGATATATGAATTCTGATTGCAATTACTACTTCTATTCGACAGCACTTGGCGGGCTCGGCGTTTACAACTAAACTATCTCTGACCATAATTTTACATTCTTTGATCTCTCACTACACTACTCGACCAGTTGGTGCCTATTTGACAACTACTTCAGAATTATTAGTAAAGTCGAGAGTCAAGACTTATATACAGCCCTATATAGGCTATTTTATCCCCACTCTTGTCATTAACGTTACAAAATTAAAACAGATGGCTATTTAATTTAATTATAATCGTTGTGAAGCTAACAATGGTATATCTGTAAATGTAAAATAGATCTGTAAATATCTAATAAAAACAAATAAAGGGTAGGCCATTTTTTATCGGCCTACGTTCATTTTCCAAAGCTAAAAAAGGACTCCCTCATTACCTTCTTCTACATGGCAACCATTGCCATTCCTTCAACTACCTAACCAGATTGTCTCGCCACCTCCTGGGAGGGAGGCCTGACTGCACCATTGTCCGTTGTTTGATGTCCAAAAGATGAATGTTTTGATTCTTCTTTCCAGTCTTGTCCTACTAGAGATGTAAGTTGACCAGAGCGACGAATGAAACAACGGCGTTTTACGAATGTTACGGTCACTTTCCTAAAGCGATGGTCACTTTCGTCGTCATTCAATTATATCAAAATAATATTTAATTTTAGCTTATGACACAACTTTTACAGAAAGTCATTAATTCAATTCAATATCAAACTAGAAATAAATCAAATTCAATATCAATTCAATAAAAAAACCGCGAATTAAAAGAAATGTATTTACCAAAATTATTTTCCCTTGAAATTTTTTCCCTTAAACGGCAACACTATATGAATGGTTCGTAAAGACGAATCGTCTGCATTTCGTATTGTTAGAGACAAAAGTTTAAGTAAATTCTACCCTCAGATTGATTAAAATTATTAATTTTCGTAATGTTCAAAAATACTCTCAACAATTACTGGTACTACATTTGTCATTATTTATATTATTTTATTTTTATTTTGTACGTTATGTTTAGATGTAGATTGTTTAAAAATGTTTTGGGCTTACTTGTTTTGTTTACACATATTCACATATTTTCACAAATTACTTTGCCTGAGATTGCAGTGTTACTGTATTTAAATTTTATTCTATACCTATTCATACTACTTGTACTATTAAATCCTTTATTGGTTTTAATTCGAGTATTGAAGATGTTAGTTTTACAACCTATGCGGGTTCCTGTCTATGAAGATAGGAATTTTCTTCTGTTTTTTTTTCCTTCTTTTTATTGTCGACACATTTTTGCACATAGAATGCTTGTAACGTAATTTAAATAAATAATATTATTTAACTAATTAAATAAATAAGAAACCTAAAATATGTAAATAAATAATATAAATAGCCTAATAAAACAAAAGAATTCAAACAATAATAAATATCTAACCTAGTAACAAATGTAATTGCTATGTGGGTCTCGAAATTGCATCTGCGTAACTCTAAAGCGCGTCGCGTTTGCATTGTTGAGGGTAATTTTAATTAGCGGTCGCAAAGTTATATGAATGAAAACACAGGGAATCACACCTCCGAAGTTGACACTCTTCTACTTATTGAGTTCAGTTCTAGTTATTCGTTTCTTCGTCTTTGCGTAGATACTATATTAGAAACCCGCTGGAGTGTTCCTGTTATCTTTACGGTTTAGTCTTTATCAAAACGACACTAAGTTTAATAACTTACCGGGTCCTCTCCTTACGGTGGCGACCGAGTATAAGAAGGGAAACCAGGGAAGGGTATACACAGGATCGGGAAAATAAAGTACTGAGCAAGGAAAATATGGACAACACGCACTCAAATTACACCGAAACACCCGAGAGAAGACCGACACGTGTTAACGAGCGCAATGGTTTTTATCCACTGTTTTTTAAAAACAACCCGCGCGCCGCGTCATGCGATTTCATACGAACTTTTATTATTTAACAAACCCCCGCCCCAGCCAGACAGAGACTGGATGTGGACATATCGGAAGCAGTAATTATGTTTATGCTGCTGACCTACTCGACTGGCAACCGGGAGAGTCGCGACAGCACGCTTCAGTACCGAGTCCCCAACTAAAACCTCTGCGATCCGCGGGATACCATCACAACCGGGGAACAATTTAACAATGCGACCCATACGCCACCGCAAAGGCGGTAAATTTGATTCCTTTAAGAGGACTAGATCACCTATACGCGGAGGGTTGGTTTTGTCCGTCCAACGAATGCGCTGTTGCAGTAGATGAAGATATTCCGAGGACCACCGGCGGTGGAACGATTGAGAAATCTGCTGGAGCAATTCGAATCGCGATAACCGATTTGCAGCCACATCGACGAAAGGGTACTCCGGTAAAGAGGTTAAAGGACTACCGATTAAGAAATGTCCCGGGGTTAAGGCTTCCAGGTCATTTGGGTCCGAGGAGATCGGACAAAGTGGTCGCGAGTTCAAAACCGCTTCCACCTTGCAAAAGACTGTTTGTAATTCCTCAAACGTGAGAACCGTTTCACCAATCACACGACGGAGATGAGTTTTGGCAACTTTGACAGCTGCTTCAAATATTCCTCCCCAGGATGGATACCCAGGAGGATCAAAAATCCAGGTAACGCCCCGCCTGGACAGCTCCGATCCAATGTACGCGTGATTATCTTCCAAAAACTGAAGTACCTCATTTAGATACCGATCTGCGCCCTTAAAGTTCGTACCGCAATCTGAACGTATCAAGTGAGGGAGCCCACGTCTACTGACGAATCGGGACAAACAAGCAATAAAGGCCTCTGTGGATAAGGATGACACGAGTTCCAGGTGTACAGCCTTTGAGAATAAGCACACGAAAACACAAAGGTATGCTTTCACTTTCCGAGCATTACGAACACTTGAAGTTTTCACTAAAAACGGTCCAGCAAAATCTAAACCAACCTTCGAAAAAGGCCTAGCTGGCCGAACACGATCAGGCGGCAGATCACCCATTTGTGGTTGAGTCAAAGTCCCCTTTAAACGGTAACAAGGAATACATTTAAAGATCACACTCCGAGCTGCTCGTCTGGCGGACAAAATCCAGAAGTCTCGCTGCAGACAAGCTAGCAATCCATTGAGACCAGCATGACAGTTTTTAACATGACGGTCTGTGATCAACAGTTCAACAAAATGTCCGCCCTTGGGCAATAGGAGAGGATGTCGAGCCTCATAAGGCAATTCTGCGTGGCGCAGTCTACCTCCCACTCGCAAA
Organism: Zeuzera pyrina; assembly: GCA_907165235.1. NCBI lineage: Eukaryota > Metazoa > Arthropoda > Insecta > Lepidoptera > Cossidae > Zeuzera > Zeuzera pyrina. The sequence goes on along the minus strand of OU015625.1, from coordinate 14,738,058 downwards.
AAACCAGATTCGTCTAGAAACAAATTAAGACGAGCGAGACTCCCACGTAACTTAGCGCGACCTGAGCGCAGGTGATCGATCTCATTTTCGAACGACTGAGCCTGTACCATTCGAACACAAGTCAGTAGAGCATCCTGACGCTCTCCAGGAGACAAAACCGAGGCCGACCTTCGTTGTGAAGGATTCCGTAGGTTGTGAATGAACCTCTTGATCCAGCAGGTAACACTAATCAGCTTGTCGAGAGCGCTGAACCGGTTGAGCAAGAAATTTGGTGACATGTCAAGTACTTCACCGACAGCAAAGACTTTCAAACCTGGAAGAGGGTCCACCGATTCAAAAACGGAGTTAGGCCACGAGCTTTCGGGCGATGCCAACCAGTCCGGTCCCCACCAGAGAGGGTGATTCAAGAGCTTCGAAGCGATTAACCCACGAGACGCACAATCAGCCGGATTCTGTACACCTGGAACATGACGCCAGAGCAGGGTTGCCGGCGAAGACTGAATCTGAGAAACTCGATTAGCAACGAAAGTTTCTAAGGCATGAACGGGCGCCTGTAGCCAACATAAAACAATTTGACTGTCCGTCCAGGCAGTCACAGTGTCAAACTGAACCCATTTACCCAACGTGGAGACGACATGGTTCAGAAGTCGGGTCAACAAAGTTGCTCCCGATAACTCCAGTTTAGGAATCGTCAATTTTGTTCGCAAGGGCGCGACCTTGCTCTTACCGACGACTAAGCTGACGCGGACACAACCGTTGCGGTCAACGGTACGCAGATAGACCACTCCAGCGTATCCACATTCTGATGCATCACAAAACCCGTGAAGACTGGCGCGGTAGCGACCTGGCGGTAAGATAGGACGAGGCAAGGAGACGCGATGAATTTCCGGTAGCGTCGAAAAAAACCGTAACCAATCTGACAACAAGTTACCTGTCAAAGGCGCATCCCAATCGAGGCCAGACAGCCATAACTCCTGTAAGAAACATTTAGCCCAAAAAACCACAGGTGTTAACCAACCGTTTGGATCGAAGACCCGCGCCACTGTAGATAATACCAGCCGCTTAGTCCATTTTTTCATCGGGTTGGACTCCTCTACAGAAAATGTGAAGATATCCTGCACTGGCCGATACTGCACTCCAAGAACCGCAATGGAATCGGGATTGTCCGGATTCTGAAAGAGGTGATGCTCCTGCTGATACTCTGTTGGAAGATCTTGCAAGAGAGTAGGGGAATTTGATATCCATTTGCGCAATTCATAACCACCTGCTCGAAGAATACCAATCAATTCATTCCTCAGGACCAGCGCCTCGTCTTCTGACGACGCACCTGTACAGATGTCATCGACATAAACATCTGAAGACAAGATGGCAGCGGCACGTGGGAAATTTAGCTGTTCACGATCCGCTAAATGGAGCAACGAGCGAATAGCAATAAATGGACTCGATTTCAACCCATATGTGTTCGTATTCAACTCATAAACCATCATTGGAGAATCTGGATTCTCTCTCCACAAAATGAGCTGGAAGCGGCGGTCTTCTGGGTGGATAACCACCTGACGGAACATCATTTTAATATCCGCGACAAATACGAACTGATGTCTACGGAATCCCGTTAAAACGTCCGAAATGTCGTTTTGAAGCTTTGGTCCTGACAACAAGCAATCATTCAACGAGACGCCTGTAGAAGTAGGCGCCGAACCGTCAAACACGACACGAATTTTACCGGTTTTGAAAACCGCATGATGAGGAATAAAGTAATGTTCCTCCTTTCTCCAATCTAGCTGCGACATTGACATATGACCTAGTGCTTCATATTCACGTAAAAAATCAACATATTTTGTACGGAATTCCATGTCGCGACGCATGCGACGCTCCATAGATAATAACCGGTTCTCGGCTATTATCCTGGAGTCCCCCAAACGCTGGCGCGGGGCTAGGAACGGTAGACGAGTGAAGAACCGACCAGAAGCGAAACGTCCGGTGTTGGCAAGAAAGAAAGCCTCACACTCATCGTTCTCTGGCGGTGAACGTGTCACGGGGGGCTCCTCAACTTCCCAAAAACGTTGTAAAGATTGAGCGAGTGAGAGCGATACCTGTATCACAGACTCTGACGACGCCTGAGTCGCGAAATGGAATGCTGGGCCCATAATAACATTTCCAAGGTCCGTTGGCACCGCGACCAACCCACCTGGTTGCAGTAACTTCGCTTTATCCAGATTGAGCAACCCAAGAACATCGGATCCAATCAACAAGTCAACTGGTCCAGGTAAGTGGAAGTTAGAATCCGCCAGTGGCAGTCCGGAGGTAAGGCGCACGACGTCCGGAGGCAGCGTTACCTGAGGATGATGACCCAATATATTCCTCAGAACCATAGCTTCAATCCTGTATGACAGTCCGAGATGGAGACGTGAGGAAAAAGACAACGAAACTGAACCTAAGACGTTGTCAACCCGAACCCCTCCGACTCCACAGATATTATTTCTCCGCAGCTCGATGTCCAAACGGAGACGCTTCACCAACCACGAAGACACAAGGCACCCCTGAGCGCCGGAATCCAAAACGGCGCGCACGACACATCCCAATCCGCGCGGTGAGTCAGCCACAACCTGCGCTGTGGGCAACATAACGGTGAGAGGTGGTGAAGGGGATGATGAAGCGGTGGGCACGAGTCAATATTGAGATGCATGGTCTTGACTGGAACGCAAACGAGGTTCTCGACGCTCCTGACGCGTATCCCGAGCGGCCCAATCGTTCGTCGGCAGTGCGTCGTAGTTAGGTGACGGTGTCGTTTGATATGCATACTGCATAGACGGTACGCGGTAGCTAGCCCAATGCGCGCCTCGAAGATCGCGTTCTAAGCGCGGATGTTCAACGATCGGCGGTGACGGCTGCCTATACGGAGTCCCGCTCGCCTGCTCTGCAATACTTACCTGAGCATGAGTAGAGGGAGGGGGAGATGGAAATGCGACGACATCATCCGCCCACCTCAACCGCCGTTGTCGCGGCGGGGAAGAACCTTGACGCACCTGAGCCGGGGGCGAAGGGGTGCGATCCCGTTCCTGTAGTGACCCCCCGCCCGTGCTAGGAGAGGATCCAAAGTTTGAAAGGGACTGAGGCCCGGTTGTCGTAATACCATCCCTATGCCGATCTACTGTGCATAATATGGGGTGGTGTGACCCACCACAATTCGAGCAAGGTCGTGGGTCTAAACATTTGTCCGCGCGATGTGGCTGTAAGCAATAAAAACAAAGTCCCAAGCGGAGAGTCAGGAAACGCTTCCTGGATAACCCGCTGCGAAGAAACCGCTCGCAATTTAATACGAAGTGATCCGCATTTTGACATACGCGACACTGGTCTGACTGTTCAACCGACAGAACGCGAGGTGGACGAGAAGGTCCGGAAACTCCTTGAGCGTTCCTGACTACGCGAGGCGCATAATTGTCCGACAGGACCGAGCGAGCACGAGACGGACCCGGTTGTGGATCAGCTGGCACATTGTCATAGTGTCTGCTTTCACCTTCCAAAAATCCCACTAAGACATCGAAGGTGGGGACATCCGCGGCAGCATCTCCGCCATGTAACTGCTCGAAACGAGTCCTAACGTCGTTCGGTAATTTATTTAGTGTAATGTGCAATAATATAAATGACCACTGATCAACAGGAAACTTTAACCCCTTCAGAGCATTTGTGGCCACCAATACTGGGTTCAGTAATTCCGTACGCAATTGACCGAGCGACGTCAACCGTGGAATATTTAAAATCGCTGCGACGTGCAAATCGGCTATTCTACGAACGTTTTGGAAACGTCGAAACAATAAGTCGCGCGCGATTGCATAATTGACATCGCTTAAATCCAGATGTCTGACCAGGGAGAGGGCCTCGCCCTGGAGTGATGTGAACAAATACCCAAGCTTTTGTGCATCCGATAAATCCCGCCTACGATGCACAATGCTATCAAAAAGAGTAACGAAGCCCTGCCACTGGTCAAGAGAACCCTCAAAATTAGGGATGACTAACGCCGGCAACCGATCGACTAAAGTCGGTTCAACCATCTTCGCCGTAGGAGTAACGGCCAAATTCGCAACAGCCTCAGTTATTTCGTCCACGGCTGCCATAGCAAAATCATAATCGGAGGTAGCAGCCTGTATGGTTGCTGGATCCTGAGAAACCGACAGGATCCCTTGGAATACTCTTTCCAATTCCGACACTCTGTCCTGCAGCTGTTCAGCCCTACGCTGCAAGGCTAACGATCTATCAGGCCTTTTTATCAAGGCCACAGCTGAGCTAAGCCAACGAACTAAGTTGGCTAAGTTCGCCTTCAATTCAGTTATATTAGTAGCCGGCATTTTACTAAGACCGTAAGTAACAAACGTAGAATTAAATAAACCGAACGTTTACTACAGTGAAAGCAGAACCCTAATCGTAACGACACGAGTACGATCGCAATATAAATAAGCCTAGCGTATCAATACAACATTAAAATAAAAAATATAAAAAATCCTTAACTAAAATCCACGGATTACTGAAATATCTAAAATAATTCAGGGAACCCTAAAAACAACCCGACACAATTACAAAAAAAGACGATTACTATTAAGGTAAAACTATTTATTTTATTCTATATTTATTTATATCTACCTACGTCACCGTAACATTTGAAACCCGGACCGAAAGCATTAAACTATACGTGAGCTAAATCAATTATTATTTATTATAAATTCGAGACGCGGCACACAAGACCAGAGGAACGCAACCACGCGAGCTGGTTACCACTTGTTATCTTTACGGTTTAGTCTTTATCAAAACGACACTAAGTTTAATAACTTACCGGGTCCTCTCCTTACGGTGGCGACCGAGTATAAGAAGGGAAACCAGGGAAGGGTATACACAGGATCGGGAAAATAAAGTACTGAGCAAGGAAAATATGGACAACACGCACTCAAATTACACCGAAACACCCGAGAGAAGACCGACACGTGTTAACGAGCGCAATGGTTTTTATCCACTGTTTTTTAAAAACAACCCGCGCGCCGCGTCATGCGATTTCATACGAACTTTTATTATTTAACAGTTCCTATTAATTGAAATTGACTTTAGCGCTGTAATAATAAATTTTAAGGTGTTCTAACGCTTTCTAAATTGTAAACGTTGCGCTTTTAGTGCGTGCTTGTTTTTCGAGCCACTGGAACTTAAACGCTCGTCTATCTACCGAACGTACCTAAGCCCGTAATACATGGCGCTCTGGGTTTCCAAGATTCCAATTACAAGATTCGAGTTCCAATCCCAGTATTCTACTTCTGCTACCCACTAAAAACCCGTGGCATGCTGTTATGTTAAAATTCAATCTAATAAATTTAGATTTGTTGAAAGACATTGACAATTTTGAAGACTGTACACGGTATCTTGATAGTTGGACATCCGAAGTATACATTCTAATTTCGGTAATTTATGTTTGCCGATGACACGGTTATTCTTTTTAGTGGATCTATATGGACCGAGTTTTGAAGATTATATACCTTAGCTATACCGCTTTCACATAAGCGGTATAGCCACCTGGCTGGAAAAGTCTTTTTTCACTTAACATCTCTAAAACTAAATTTATTTGTTTTACTAAAACCACTTGCTCTCGTCCTGACCATACATTTAAAATAATTACTTAAATATTTACTGACTTCTACTTTTTTCAAAATTTGGACAACTTCTTGGCAGGAAAAAAGTTTTATACTCGGGAGGCAGTACAAAATGCCTTTGAAGAACATATATTTATCCTTGTAACAGAAATATCAATCTCAGTGTAATTGTGATCATCTTTCTCGAGTAAATACGATTAAATATTTAGGAGTGTTTATTGATCAATATATTAAATGGGATTTGCACATTTCCACACTTTCGAACAGATTGAAAAGACTTGTCTATATTTTTAAAAATCTAAGATCGGTGGCAAATCACAAATTAGTCCTCCAAGTTTACAAAGTGTTAGACGAAACGTTGTTATCTTACGGTATATGCACTTGGGGTGGTGCTGTTAAGTCTCATATGTTAGAAGTTGAAACAGCACAGCGGTTTATGCTTAAAATTAACTTGCACCTACCTTTTAGATATCCTTCTACTGATTTACACCGGAAAACTGAAACCCTAAATGTCCGTCAGCTATTTATATACCAGTCTATTAAAAGATACCATCGATATTTGGATTATTCTCAGATTCCAAACTTGCGTTCGGCAAGAATTTGCAAATATCCTAGTCCAGCGACTTATAGTACTTTTGCTCAAAGACTACTACTTTTTAACTCCTCGCTTCTATAACATCTTCAATAATATAAACCATCAAGTAAAACACCTGAACAACATACAAATAAAGTCTGTAACTAAAACATGGCTTCTCAGCTATAACTATGAAAAAACGAAATTAGAATTATTATTTAGTAATAAATAGTAGGTATAGTAATTGTACATTGTATGATTATAGTTTCTGCCTGTAAAAACTAAAAACGCATTTGTAAATAAAAAAAAGAAATTGTACGTTATACATTTTTTGAAGTAGGTACGTACATTGTAAACAATAATTAGTATTGAATAATTAAAACTTGAAACATCAGTAGGATGCCATAATAATAATCATCTTTAAATATAACAGTGCGTGGTTTGAACAGTGGAATTCCCTGGGTTTCAAACTAGCGGAGATCTGTATCTTGAGACCCAGTTCCTCCCCAAAACAAGTACAGTATATTATACACAAGCACTACAAGACAATAAAAATATCTGTTAATTACACAAAATTACAAAGCAAGTGAAATAAGAAAAATATTTATAATAAATATAACAAAATAAAGAAAGACATATACAATTTCAATACTTTAACTTTAATTAGATTCGGCTTAAGTTAGGATATGGGTGCATTTTATTATGTAACAGATTTATATTGGTCTAACATGTATGGATGAGTGTGTGAGAATGTGTGTACCTACGTGTGCGTGTGATGGTACGACTGTGTTTAAAGTTAAAATATGCATATGAGTTTATAAGTAAGCCAGTGGTCGTAAATTCTCGGCATTGCATTGCATTGTTCCGACCCCCAATTTGCTAGCATCCGTATGAACTTCCATCAATGCTAATGATCGTATTATGCTAAGAACGGGCGTTCTGTTAGAATTTGCTTTAATTTCTCGAAAGTTTGTTCGTTCTTTTCCGAATTGCCATGCGACATTTTTCTTAGTTGAGATTCGTGAGTGGTCGCGCAATTGCAGAGAAGCTCTTAACAAATTTTCTGAAATAACTGGCTAAGCCAACCAAGTATCACACTTCGTGGAGGTTTCTTGGCTTTGGAAAATCCCTAACAGCTTTAGTTTTAAGGGTACCCGGTCTGATAATCTCTGATGAAATATCATACCCTAAATAATCGACCGGAGTTTGGAAAAAGTAATTTAATTAATTTTTCAAGCTTGACAATAAGTCTCGCGTTACGCAGTGACTATTACTGAAATATTTTTTCTGATTTACTTAAACCTTCCTCAATTATTTTGGATGGTAATAGTAAATCATCCATATATGCAAGCGCAAAGCGTCGGTCACACCTCTCAAGCATTGTATTAATTATCCGTTGAAATACACTAGGTGCATTAGTCAAACCGTATGGGATCCTATTATACTCAGAAAGACCGTCAGGAGTTACGAATGCAGTCAAGTGCTTACTTCCTTCACATAAAAGAACTTGATAATAACCAGATGCCAAATCAAGGGCACTTTACTGACAGTTCTCAGATATGGCAGTAACTTTTCTGATTCGTCAAACATACAAGCGCTTGCTCTCCCATACGTATAAACTTATCATCTCTCTACGAAAACTTATGGTAGTACCTAAATACATCTCGAAAGCCAGGATAGATATCACATCAGTTTTTGAGAAAAAACGCTACGACAATATAATGACAATAAAATATAAAACAAAATATTTAAATGTGTTGTATGTCATAAAAATACCATATTTCTCTGTACAAACATAACACTATGTTCTTTTTTTACATCCAAAAATTTGCTTTGAATCTTATAATACTTTTATGGCAGAAGTTTTTTTGGCTGTAATATGTACCGTACCTATGTTATGTACCTATGCATCATATACCTACTTTTGTTTCTTTTTCCTATAACTATAGTTTATCACTACCTATATTTATAAATTAGTTGAATTTATAGTTTTGTAAGATTTACTAGAAACATAACATAGCAGTGCATATTACTAGCATTCCGTATATCAATCACCATTTTCTCCGGCTTTTCGACTATTCCCAGATCTATTTTTTTCACAGAAGTTAGGCTTCAATTACGACAAATATGAAAAATCACAAGGACCTGACGAAAAATGGGAATTCAGTAACAACTGGGTTAATAATATCCCATTTATGCTTAGGGACTTATGCAAAATAGTATTATTTGCTGATGACTTCATTGTTTAAACTGGACAGAAAGGACCTAGATATTACCTGGACGAACAGGATCCTAACAGACGTCTCGAGGTGGTTCGCTGTTAATAATTTTCTACTGAATGTAGAAAAAACCAAATTTATTAAATTTTCCCTTTCTAATGTACCCAGAATCCATGATAAAATAGAATGGAATGAGAAACAATTCGAATTAGTTGTCTGCCAGTTTTCTTGCTTTAACGGTAGATAGCAAAATTGTAGTGGGCGGACCATATCGGGGCATTGGCTAGTAAGCAATGTTCAGCGATATATACCATTAGACACATTAGGCAATTGATGGATGGGAATACGGCTAGGTTGGTTAGTGTACTTTGCATATTTTCATAGCCTAATATTCTATGGCCTTTTGCTGTGGGGATTAGCGGCGCATTTTAACTTACGTGCCATTTACAGTATGAATGCACGAGTCACTGAGAGATCGTTTTAAAGACATTGATGTACTCACCTTGCCGTCCTTATACATCTTTGAAATTATTATGTATACCAGGAAAAATATAGATCTGTTCATAAAGAAAGGCAATATTGGCGTCATAAATTGGTTATTCCAAAATTAAAATTGCATAAGTCAAATGTTTCATTTTTGGGTAACTGCATTCGTTTTTATAATAAAGTTCCTCAAGAAATCACTTAGTTAACAGAAAAAAGATTTAGTTTAGTTATACAACGTACCTACATTGATTAGACAATCATACTATAAAATAAACGATTTCGTTGAAAATAAAACAAGGCTGGAAATGATCTTCTCTGCAGATGGATATTTACTAGCTCTTTGAATATTGTATTTTAATAAACTTTTTGTAAAATGATGTTGAAAAAATGATACCTGACCTGACCTGAGTTTCTTGTCGGTTTTTCTGTGTCTAGGTTTTCTCTTTGAACAGAACTAAAGTAGATTTAACGTTCAAAAATATCTTGTAATTGTAATTAATTTACTTGAATAAATTGATTTCATTTTGACTGGTTTTTCTTTACAGCTTGAACTTCAACTACGAGAGCCAATGATGTTACATTTAAAAGAGGTAGATGAGTTATTGCGCTCGAAAACTGGCACCCCAAAACTTTGCTAATTAGCCAACCAGGAGGTCATTCGTGTAACAACGTGACAGTGTTAACACGTATGTGCGTTCCTAATATTATTATTAAAATGCTGTCTTGTGTTATTAGATACTGCAGAAACTATACTAGCAAGACTTCCAAAGGTTCACGAATCACGTATCATGCGTAAGTATACTTATTTAATTCATTTGTGTCACCATTTTTTCCAAAATCTAAAATATCGGTAAAATATTAAATCATAAAACTGAAATGCGATAGGTAATATCCCAGTTACCAAGTGCGACAGAGAGCAATATATTATATTTGGTCAAAGAATATAAAAAGTAATGTTACAAAACCGTCAATGTCATGCAGTGCCTATTAAACATTTGATTACGTTTATTTAGTTGGTATTTTTGTTATAATGTACGTATTTTTTAAACGAATCAGAAGCTATAGCAGTGTCTAATATCCCAATAATCTTACAAAATAAAAAATATTTTACATGAAAATACCTAGTGTTTCAATTTTATCATTTTCGAATTTATAACAAAATTGTTTTACGAATGTATGTACTGAAATAATTCTGTTTCCAAATGTATATGACTCAGGAAAAATTAATTTTAAAAATCAAACATAAATCCTTTTTTATTGTCTTAGCATTAGGCATTAATCATATTTTTCGAAAATGTCTGTTCTGTGGTATTCATTACTAATATTCTATGAATTAGTCACGGATTCGCTTAAAATGCAATAAGAAAGTGAAATTAACCAATCACAATGGTTTTAGAGAGCCGTGTGATTTGTTAGTTTGAAATGCAATAGAGGTCTTACATTGTATAGCGACGCAGTGCAATGTATATTTGTCTCATTTTGCTTATGGTAATTGTCATGCTATCTTATTTACACTTCATCATTTTATTAGTGTGTATAAACAAAGCGTGTAGCTTATGTGTGTGCGTAACCGGGAAATTATTTTACAAGCATTAGTACTAACGTAACCTATCTACCTCTTTTTTAAATATAACATCATTGACGAGAGCGATTTCTTGGTCGCTAACTTTTCTTCTTGGCGACATTTTAAATAATTTACGTACTGATTTAAAACAACGTAATTAAACTTTTAACGTATGTAAATGAATAAAAAATAGGTAAGTATTATCAATTATTAAATTACGTAGATATTTATAAATAATAAAGACGTTGAAATCTAAATATAACCATATTATGTCAACTGTCATTCAAAAAGAGGCACTAAAAGAGGATGAAGATGTAAATTCGCGCTTGAAAAATCAATAACATGAGTTAATGACAATTTAGTTGTATAATACTTCATTCGTTCTTTATAAATAGTCGATAAAATTGAAGACGATGGCGATTAGCTGTTGTCCGTGTGGCATACACAATTCCATTTATTTTTACCAAACGTAATCGCTTTGAACGTGACTGCCTTCTATTAATTTCGATTACGTTTGCGAGTGAAGTTAGACAATTAGCCCACAGGTCAAAAATGCTCTTTGGCAGAGTCCGGACTATTGAGACTGATAGCGACTAAGTTTGGGTATTTTTAACTTAACAATTTTAATTGCCTTTAAAATGCTGATATCGATTACGAGTGGAGTTAGAAAATTAGGCTGCTGGTCAGTATAGCGTGCTCTTTGGCAGGCTGAGTCTGGACTTTTGAGCCTCTGACATTGACTAAGTCTGGGCACGGTAAGTGAGAATGAGCAGAATACAGATGTTTTTGCTACAATTACTGAGACTATCTTTCATCAGCTTCTAACAGTCAGCTCTAAATTGATATAAAAATGGAAGGAACGAAAAAGTTTCAAAATTGGTCATTTTTACAGATCCATTTATGCTTATCTATGATCAAGGTTAGGAACATAATTATTGTTATGTATTAATTATTATATGTGTTAGCAGACGGAAATGTCAAAAGCACTCATACCTAGGCGAAAATGTGTGAGGAGAATGATGAGATTTGAGGAAGCGAAAGAGGAATGTAAGCAACGCGACGCCTAGCGCTCCGTCCTCTCCGAATACCCCGTTAGGGATACAGCGTATGTGTATGTATTAAATTAAAATAATCACTTTGTTAACAAGATCTTTATTCATACGCTTGAAATGCACTGAAACTATTTTATAAAATACCCACAACAATTATGTACTTATGTACAAATTCGATAACAGTCAAAAGCGGTAACGATACATCTATTGTTTTATAATAAGCATTACAAAGTGCACAACTAATTACAATATAAAATTAAAGATGTTGCAAATAACATACATGTTATGGTGTTAAATGCGCAGCGCGCGTTTACGGACTGGCGACCGTGGTAGGGGCCGCGTGGCGGGGCGCCTGCGCACCGTCCGCGGCGTCTCGGGCTCGGGCGGCGCCGATGACGTCACTAGGTTACGGGCGTTACCGAACGTCGGCTCGAGGCCGATCGTCTCTTGAAACTGTTGCACACGCACTACCATCTCCTCATCATTCTCGATCAATTCTTCGATCTATAAATGATAATTATTTTTGATATTATGTTGATTACATAATAGTGTTTGGAATCAAAATTGAGAAGTACTTATGACTTCTCAGACAGAAAATGATTTGGCACAGTCAGGAGTCGACAGAAGTTCAGTATTCAAAATTACTAATTTTATTAATAAAGAAATCAAATAAAACTGAATTTAACTGACTATTTGAACCGAGTTCAAAAACGTAGATGTTATGTATTAAAAAAATACTTTTATAATTATTGGCCTCTACTTAACGCCTCTAACTGCATGATATTGTTATAGTGACATTCACAGTAAGAATCATCAAAATTGGCCCATGTGTTTCGTCTCTAGCACCACAATGGATCAAACATACCATACACATAATAGACTAATAAACACGTTACCCTCCCTTACGTTACGCAATCGGATAAAAAGATATAAGGATGTAGATATGTAGTAGTGGACTATCAAAAAAGATTTCAGTAAATATAAATAGCGGTTCGATGTGAAAACTTTGAATGTGAAACCCTAAAAAACTAACAAAACTGACAATTTTTCCAAAAAACTGACTAACTGACCGGTTCACAAAAAACAGACCAGTTTTGACCACTGCACAATGCAAATAGAGCTTGATATAGGTATGTATGCTACAAAACTTGTTTCAATAAATTAATAAGCACTGCTTGTTTTTTAGTAGCATTTCCAATGCAATTTCGATCAACACTTGCATGGTGTTTAATTTTTTATTTTATTTTGAAGAACTTCATACTGTACTCTCTTGGGAAACCTCGACAGGGAGCTCATTCTGTAACTTCAATGTTCGAGGGAGGAAACTGCTCTGTGTGTGCGTGTGCGTGTGTGTGTGCGTGTGTGTGTGCGCGTGTGCGCGTGCGCGTGCGCACCTCGGCGCGGTAGTCCGCGAGCAGGTCGGTGGCGATGCGCACGAGGTACGCGGCCAGCTGGCCGCCGCGCGCGCGCAGCCGCGCGTGCAGCCGCAGCACCGCCGGCACCACCACTTCCGCCACCGTGCGCTTCATTTTCTGTAACCACCACCATCACCACCATCACCACCGCCACGCCACAGTATAAGCATAACAGTAGGATGTCTTCATAGAAAGCCAACGTGCGCGGTATGTATGTGTGCGCGATAATACGCACGCGCCGTGGCACGCACACAACAGATATATTTTGGGCGGTATGGGTAATTATTGTAGCGCCAGTCGGTCGGGGTCGCACGCGACGCAAACATGCCGTTTCCGTTTGTCTTTAAGGTGACGCAGTGATCTACAATAACGTTATTCTAAAAGAGACCATCTGCGCTATACAAACGTACGCGCGTTAGCTTATGAAAAATACGAAAAAATAATTATTTTCGTTTATTTTAAAAACTATAATTAAATTTAAAAATCCAACTGGCATTTTGAAAAGTGTGTTTTGATTAATCTAAACAAAAAAGAAGCATAAAACGGTCCCGTTACTCCGAAAAATGTAAATATCTGTTTTAAAAGAGGTTTCTTTGTATTTTTTTTCTGTTACTTAAGTTAACCAATTGTGTATCGCAACTGGCAAAATGGAGTCAATGAAATGAAGAATCAGGTTACCAAATATCACTTTCATATGTTTTGTAATCACTTAGAAAAATTGAGATCCTTGCCGACAAAATTTCCAATGCGTCGCTTTAATTCGTTCTTTACATCGTCGCAAATACAAAAATGTTTAAATTGCTTGCACGAACGTATTATAATGTCCTTACATAACTTATTTATTCAAATAGTTTTCATTCTTCAACAAGAAATTAAATTTAACAAACATGAAAAACTTATCTGTATGCATTGTTTTTATTATTATATACTAAATTTATAACTAAACGAGGTGCTCTCCACATCTCACACCCAAAGAAACAACCCTACTTATCCGGACGGGAGTAGGCAATTCTCTTATAGACTGAGATCGCATTACAATAACTCCAGTCTATCAAGTAATAGGTTAGAATGCATTTGTTACTACTCACAGAATTGTCTTTAAAACCATTTATTATTTGATTCTTTATTACCATCATCATGCCTATTGTATGATATCAGTTTTTGAACTCTGGTTTCAGAAAAAGAAAGTGGTGTGCCAGGCACTTGTAACAACCATTGACTTGGCACACATATTTTCTTATAGAAAAAACTAAATTTTAATTCAGTCTTAATTTGGAGCTGTTATTCCATAGGTACACGAACGTGCCAAAAAATAGACAATAAAAGTTGGTGTGCCGAAACATTGTAGCAAGATTAAATGAGGCACACCAACGTTTTTTTATATAACTTTTTAAGCTGTTACTTTATAAGTAAATTAACGGTGCAAAAAATTCACCGAAAGTGAGCGTTTGAAAAGTATATGCTATCGGTTGCGCGCTGGCACACAATGATTTCTATAATTAATTCTGTAAGTACTAACACTTTAAATTCATTCTAACCTGTTACTTGATAGGCAGGAGTTATTGCTTTGGCCTCTCGTATCATTACACATGAGGCGGGAGTCGGCCTTCTTTTCTACATTATTCCCTGGCCACACTAAGCGCCTGCAACTTTTCTGCCAGTCCACACAGCCCTGCTATGGCGACATGACCGGCCACACTCAATAAGGCGGGCCCAGTGCGAAATGGTGGAAATTGGAGTGTAGTGCTTTGGAAATTTAAATCTAACAAAATAGACTCGGATACGAATTTTTTTTTATTTGCATTGAACCATAAGTGGGGTTTTAAAACTGTTCGATGCAATTATTGACAAAAAGGCAAGATACAATACGAGTGTCTATCTCCTGATAAAATACGGAATTTAAAGGACACAATGTGATACGTCTTTCGGTCGCAATGAATAACAATGTCTGGCTCCCTCTACAGCCCAGCTCAATTGTTTACTGTATGTTACATTTTTTTAGGGATATATTTTTGGATATTTGTAAATTACTGAAAAAAATTTAAAAAAGCGGAACTTACAATTTATTACGTCTTGGTTAATGTTTTTATTATTATTTTAAAACACAGTTATATGGCTAACAATAAAAGATAGCAACCATGTATCCTTTTTTTGTTAGCCCTATGGCTAACAACTAATGGTTTACAACTTTAAAACTAATGGTTTTAAAGTTCCCGAATGTGAAACAAAAATGGCGTCCTGACAGTCTCGTTGTTATTTCAAACGCATAAAAAGGAGTCAACATCACATCTATATGGATTCAACCTCATTAAATTCATTAAGTATTGGCTAAGAATCTAGATTCGTGTTGACTAGGTTGTCACTTCCAAATTGGTTAGAATCAGAGTGGAACCAGAAAAAAAGAGCATTGGACTTACGTGAGATACTATGTTTGTGGTGACTCGTTCCTGTAAATCATCTATATCGGCTGCATCGCCCGTAGTTTGAGGTTTTTCTAAGGAACACAATATTATTGAGTAAAATAGCAAGCTATAGGCTACTTGACTGTTCAAAGGTACATTTAATATATTAGATTATAAGACAACTGTGTTTTTTTTTAAATTCCTTTAAATATTGTTATTGGCTTTTAAATTTCAGAAGTAGAGACTAAAGGGAGATGACGCTATGACGTCACAAACTCATAGTAATTTTGTCCAACGCTAGTCCAAGTTCCAATACCAACTCCTTAGTTTAAAAGGCACGAAATCTTACATTTTTCAATGTATTTCTAATATTATTCTATAATGGATGTTCAGAATGATTATAACTGTCTCTCAGTGGTTTTTTTAAGAAACAGTTAAAGAGCCAATTGTACTAATAAATTATATTTCAAACATTAAATCACTTACCGCCTGTTTCATAGATAGCATGCCATTAAAGAATATTATTTAATTTTATTAGACTAAATGTATAAAAGTTTAAAAATATATTTGAGAAAAATACTTTACTTGGTAATTTCATTCTCGGTCCACATAATAAAGTAATAGTATCAAGTAACGCTGCATTCAGGGCAGCGGGAATTTCACCGTCACCCTCATCGGTGATATCAGCGGCATGCTCCAGTACTTGGCGAGCTAGTCGACACTGAATATTGAGTTTTTGAACTATTGACATTCGTTGTAGCATCACATCATATATCAGTTGGCGGGAATCAAAAGACAGGTTTTCTGAAAAAACAGGAAACAATTGGCATTAAATATTTTGTAATATTGTATGTATGTGCTATATGTAGGTATGTACTATTATAAAACTGTAAGGAAGCTGGGTATATCAAAGATAATTCTGAAAAAATAACTAAGATAGCCTTTTCAGCCTTCACTTACTATAAAACATTTTTTAATATTTCTGTGTTTATGTTTGTTATTTTATTTTAATAGTATTATTCGAGTTTCACAAAAAAAAAAAATTTCAATGCAGATTGGAATGTTATAATAAATACGCTAATGGAACGCTATAATAAATAACATCCTTGTTATTTATTATAGCGTATATATCATTATGTTATCTCTATTGTAAGAATAATTAGTGCCATAGAACTTAAAAAATTAATTAAAATTTGAAATTATACTCGTAAGACTGATTCTAACGTAATATTGTTAGTACCTAATTAATCTGTGGTAATATAGTGCAAAGGACGTTACAGTATAAGAAGTATTTTTTTTACAAAATGCATTAAAACGAGCCAGCAGACAACGATATTTGATGGAGTTATGCACAGGATAAAATAGCTAATAATAAATATCAGAAATAGAATATAATAAACCTGTATCTTCCTTGTTGTAATACAATACGCAGTCTACAAAGTGATGGTAGATAGCGTCTGTGGCGAGGCAGCACGTGACGTAGTACTCGGCGGGCTCGCGCACCTCGTGGTCTTCATCCGCCAGCAGCGCGCAGTACCTGATACCATAAACTACCACACTAGCGACGGGCCTCGGTATCGCGCGGGTGGATATACAACGTGTAACACATTAATCACAACATAGAAATTACTATCATGATCCGATGGCGCGGTGACAGGGCGTTTGTCTACCAAGTTGGGTTCCTCATCAGGCCAATCAAGGAAACAAACTTTTACAAATGGCTTGGAGTTCCTATTGAGAGCTCCCCCAATTACTTGTGTCGAACTTACAGCACAGCAGCAGTTTGGGGTACGCACTACATACCTATTCCTGACAATTACACCGACCCCCCAGAATTGTTTAACTGTTAAAAATATGTGCGGAGTCACCGTCATGGATAAGATAAGTAATGAAGAGATACACAATATGGAAGGATTGTGTGAAAGTGTTATTCTAAAAATGAAGAAAGGAATGTTTGGACGCTTCAAGAGATAGAATAGAAAGAATGACTGATAAAGGATTAACAATGAAATCAGGGTAACAAAAGGCAGAAGATATTTTTCATTCAATATATAATATTATTAGGCGCGGTGTAAATTAGCCACCCCGTAAAATTTCTCGTTTCTAGGGCGATAAACGACTTATTTACAAATTTAAGTTTATCTCTCTCTAGTTCCTTCGACTTTATCCCCAGAATAGTCCGATGACCCTGTTGTGGACCCCAAATAATTATTTATAAAAATATCGTTCAAGTACAAATTAGAGGTGCGCAAAAGGTTTCCTTACAATGTTTACAAAATGGTTAATTTCTAAACTTGATTTATAAAACCTGTAAGGCTTTCGTTATATTTTCCCCCTAAACTTAAGGCAAGACTTTATATTATCTGAAATGAATAAAATTCTAGGTTTAATAGTTTCAGAAATATGGGAGATGGAATTGTTTTGTACATCAAGCCGGTCATGAACTGACACGAATTCAACTTCAATTTCTAATTATGTAATGGCTTCTAATGTATCAATCACATTAAATCTGCCAATGTCACGTAATGCAGACACTATAGTGGACGTCAGAAATCCAGTTAAACATAATTTAAATTAGGGTTTGCTGTTTTCCAGATAGATGTAGATACCTAAAACAAAAGGTGTTATGGAAAGGGTACACGACATACACAATGACGATTACACCGACAGTGCGAGGTTGTCAAACTTACTATTGCTAGTTAGCTATTACATATAAGTATATTAGTTATTACTAGGGCCTGGATTAATATGTAAATACGTATTTTTAATTGAGACTGTTTTCGATCGTAATGACCTTTTCTCAATTAATTATGATATTTGGATCCAGAAAATACAAATTTTCTTTTCCATATTTTTTCATATTTTGAGCGTAAGTACATATTTTATAAAAAAATTAAGATATTAACCCATACTTTCAACATTTTAAATCGACACGACGAACGTTTTAAATTCGCGCCAAAAGGACTGTAGTTATCTTCGCGCATTTGTTTCATTCTGTACCTCCGCCCGGCTCCCGCACCGCTTACGTATTCACACTTTCACATCACACAGTCAGCCATTTTAATTGAAGTGACAATCATACGTAGTTGCTGTGTCGCATTTTTAGCAATTCAAATAATGTTAATGAATCAGATACAGTCTGAGTACCTTTTGATTTTTCGTAATAAAAATAGGTTTTTTTTCTTCGATATTGTTATTTTTTACTACATATTTATCCCATATTTTTAATTTTTCAATCCATATTATATGTACATATTTTAGAATTTTTATACATATTTATCCGAGCCCTAGTTATTACTATAGCTAGTGAAAATTTGTTTGACAGACGGTGATAAGAGCGGCAACTCATTATGGCTCTGTCTACTATGGTTCTTCGTCTAGTATAGAACCTTGAAAAGTGAACGGGGCGCGGTCAGCCCCGCCGTGCGCCGCGTGGACCTACTTGTAATAGAGCGGCGTGCGCAGGCGCAGGAAGCCGGCGAGCAGCAGGCGAGTGAGCGCGCGCGCCGCCGCCCGCCGCAGGGTGGCCTCCGCGCCCGCGGCCCCGCCCCCGCCCCCGCCCCCGAACCCCCCCTCGCCCGCCGCCAGGCAGCCGCACACCAACTCCAGCAGCGGCTCCACTATACACGTGTACCTGCCGTCACCGGGGGAACTTGTCATGCGGTATATAGGTAGCGGCACGGAAGTCTAGCGGTGAACGAAATGTGGAGGAGATAGCTGCGCATGGGTTGCTGACGCGCACGTATCGTATCAGTGCGGGGGTGCGAGGGATGCAGTACGACTGGAGAGCCAATCACCATAAACTTAGTATATGCTGGCGTATAGACGAACATAAAGCTCATTGACGCGTGCCGATTTTTAATGTCAATGTCACCTATGAAATGAGTGATTCCCTTGATTACTGCGATATGTAATATCACAATAACATACAGAACACGTAACCAGTATTGAAAAATACAGTACTTCTTTGAAATAAAACAGGAATATAACACAAAATAATAAAATAAGTCAACAGCGTTTTCCACAGCGTGACGACTTGTCATTCAAAAAGGGTTTCAATAGCGTTTCGTTTGCTGTTCCCTTCCTACTCGTGCTACTATCATAAAATATTACATTCTCACTCGCGCTCTTTGTACGTCATACGCTAGTATAGTATACTAGGTTTATGCGTGGGACACAGTATGACTGGAGAGCCAATCAGCGCTTATAAACGATTACTCGCACGCTCCACGTCCCACTAACTCTCCCAAGATACCCTATTTTCGGTTCTGCGCAATAATGGTCACCGCGAGACTTTTGTGCCGCTTCCTGTACTTATATGAACCACAGGGAGCGTGTGTGTTCGTGTATACGTCATGAATGCATATTTGCATGTGTGAGTGTGACTCAAATAGTTTAAAGTTATAGTTTTTTTATTATAATTAATTTTAAACCATAAATTTAGTATACACTGGCGTATAGACATACAATGAGTGCGAGTGAGAGTGTAATCTTTTATGATAATAGTGCCACGAGTAAGAAAGGGACAGCGAACGGGATGCTATTGTAGCCAGTTTTGAATGACAGGTCGTCACAAGCCGTCGTCACACGCTGTGGACAACACTGTTGACTTATTTTATTATTTTGTGTTATTCCTGTTTTATTTGAAAGAAGCACTGTATTTTTCAATAATGATTGGGTGTTCTGTATGTAATTGTAATATTACATATCGCAATAATCAATGGCATCATTGATTTCATAGACGGTGACGTTGACAAATTAAAAATCGTCACGCGTCAACGAGCTCTATGTTCGTCTATACGCCAGTATATATACTAAGTTTATGGTTTAAAATTATAAAAAAAAGTCACACACATGGGTGGTTTGAGTTGGTAGAAATTGTCACGTAACGAAAAAACGTAACTGGGACGGGACCCGCGCGTCGCGCAGCGCTAGGTTCACTTTATACAAAATATTTTTATATGAATTTTTGGCCTTCGTAGTAGTGTAGTCCAGCATAGTTAAAAGTCACTACTAGTCTTTTATGTTAAGTATTGCACTTTTTCGTCCTTTAATTAAGTAGAGATAGTTCGGTTGCATTCGACTTTGTCTAGTACAATAACTCAACTATGCGTAACGTACAAACCACGTTCAAACCTTTATCTTAATTATTGAATTTTGCAAATCTATTGTTCCAGTGCGTTGATATACAGGGTTAATTTAAAAATACTAATAACCTCTTAGTGCAAAATTCCTGTCAAGATACCTAACAACTTTTGTTGTACGACTTTTTTCAAAACTCAATACATTTCTCAAAAAATATTTGTTCAGTTTTGTTGTACTGTCTGAAATGTAATTACTCTGTATGTATTTCCAATGGTACAGTGCAAGCGCACCGGGCCTCAGCGCCACGCTGTGCGTGAGCCGCTTTGGCGACTGGGTAGAGTAGGTGTCATTTTCAGTCATTTAATGTATTTTTATTTTTGTAAGAAAGAAAAAAATTATGGATTTTTGAAAGTCGTAAAGCAAAAGTTATTGGGGATAATGTTTAGTACAAAATACTAAGAGGTTATTAGTATTTTTAAATTAACCCTTTATAATGTACTGTGTGGTATAGGGCTGCGTCTCGAACAGCTGTTATAGCCAGTGCCTTAGTCGGAAGCAGTGGCAAGCGCGCGCGGTCACCTGATGCATATGTCGGTGAGCGCCAGCAGCGCGTTGTGGCGCGCGGCGAGCGGCGCGGGCGGCGCGGGCGGCGCGGGCGGCGCGGGCGGCGCGGGCGGCGCGGCGGCGGGCGGCCGCAGCAGCGCGGCGAGGCGCGGCGCGGCGGCCACGGCCGCGTGGCGCGAGCGCACGCACAGCCGGCCCGCGCCCGCCACCACGGCGCCGCTGCGCGCCTCCTGCCACTCTGCGGCCCACGCACGGCACGCATACAGATCGTCCATAATCACGTGAGGCTCGGAGCTTCGAAAGGGGGATGGGATTCGCAAAAATCACGAAATATCACAGGGAAGGGGGAGGGGTGTAGTGAGATATCACGTGTAAATTTTGCGTTGAACGCGCGAATTTATTACATTATATCTGTATTTAAAGACAATATTCTGAAAATTTTTAATACATTTTGAACCAAAAAATACACGATTTTGGTTAGTGTAAACCACACCAAATATCACGGGGTAGGGGGGGGGGACTAAAAAGTTACTAAAAACATCACATGATTAATGAACGACCCCTTAAATACTGCCAAATTGTTTAATATTTATTAGAAACACTTTTCATGTACAAAAGTAATGCATACATAATGTTTAATGTCTGTACTCTGTATCCTTATTACTACTAAATCCCTAACACTGTCCAGTAAAGTGATAGTAGACTTCAGTTGAACATATTTATTCAAACTTTCCATTTCTCAGCACTTGCACAGAACAACACTGTGACAGAACGTTAACGCATAATATACTGCCACTTTTGTTGCTTCAAACTCCCAAGAATGCAAAACATTGAGAATCTAGATAAAATTCCAAGTCTACTTCTTCCGTTCCTGCCAAAAAATCACACCGGGCGTTGCCATCTCTCGCCTCACCTCAGCCTCAAAATAATGACAAACATTGTTTTTACGTTTACTAATTTTAGTTGTTCCAAAATATTCAACCTAATCACTTTGTCACATGTGTATAATATTGTGAATGTATGACTTTACATTAGTAACTAATTAATCTGTGGTATGACTATCTGATACATTGTACCTGTTTCTATAAGATGTTATGCGAAGTGGGACTTTTCACGATGATTATTTTTAACTCCGACCTATTTGTCCACGTATACGCCGTCACAATGTTCACACTTCACTTCACTGAACTTCACCGAAGTTCAACAACAATGCTTCTTATAATTAAGTTTAATTTCAACACAAATTAAGTGGACGGGGCCATTAGTAGTAAGCTCTGATCGGTCACTCACTCTTCTGTGTGGGTAGGGCGATACGGCGGAGCACATCAGAACCAACGCCGCGGCCTCCTGCGCACCCAGCGCAACCTAAGGCCGCCCCTATCGCGCCCTCTGCGCCGTAACAACCCGCGCCCGCGCGCACTACCGGCCCGAGAAACTATAGCGCCGACGCCAACACAACAACCGCGGCGTAAGGGTCCGGAGCTCAGAAACGAATAGACGTAACTTACGGGCCCTCCAACGCGAAGTGAAAGGCCGAATTTCCGAACTTGAGGAAAACAGGTGGAGCGATCTCATGCGAGAGATCAAGCCGACGCACCAGGCTTACTGGAAGTTGGCCCGATCTCTCAAATCAGACACGTTCCAAGCAATGTCACCTCTGACGAAACCGAATGGACAGACAGCTTTCGACGATGTAGACAAAGCCGAACTCTTGGCCGACACTCTGGAGGCCCAATGCTCCCCTAGCTCTCAGCCTGTAGATCAGAACCATTTAGACATGGTCAATCGCGAAGTAGGCTCCCTACCGCCCGCGACCGCCCCCTGGCAACTTAGATCCGCGACGGTTGACGAAGTTCAGGACATTGTCAAGGTTCTCAAACCTCGAAAAGCCCTCGGTAGAGACGGCATCTCCAACCGAGTAGTCAAACTTTTTTCGATGCGCCTTCTCGCGCTCTTAGTAGCTATTATCAATGCCGCCATGGCGAACCGTGTCTTCCCAGCCGCCTGGAAGGAAGCGATCGTCATCGGAATCCCGAAACCGGGTAAACCCCGCAAAAGCCCCAATAGCTATCGCCCCATCAGTCTCCTTAGCGTGCTAGGGAAAATTTACGAACGGGTCCTTCTGGCTCGTCTCAAAGCCCAATTAGACACTTCCGGTCTCTTCATAGACGAGGAATTTGGCTTTCGAGCCAAACACTCGTGCATACAAGTGCACCGCCTCACGGAACACATCCTGGAGGGCCTTAACCGCCCGAGTTGCTACATAGGCACGGGGGCCCTCTTCTTCGATATAGCGAAGGCGTTCGACAAAGTCTGGTACGCCGGGCTGGTGTATAAGCTGCGCCGGCTCGGCGTGCCCGACGATCTCGTGTGCATAGTACGGGACTTTTTGTCGGGCCGCTCCTTCCGTTATAGAGTCGAAGGAGTGCTCTCCTTTCCCCGCCCCATCAGGGCAGGCGTCCCACAGGGCTCCGTTTTTTCGCCCACGCTCTATTCGCTCTACACGAACGACGTCCCCAAAACCCCCGGTGTGGAGCTCGCCCTATTTGCGGACGATACCGCACTTTTCACATCAGACCGTAGTCACCTCAGAGTCTCCCATCTCCTCCAAGTCGCGGTCACGAGCCTAGGTGAGTGGTTCCGTCTTTGGAGAATCGAAGTCAACCCCGAGAAAAGCGCCGCCGTGTATTTCTCGAGGGGCATGACGACCAGCCGCGCCCGCCGCGCTAACACTGTCCGTACTATCACAATTTTCGGCCAGGATATCCCTTGGACTAAGAAAGTCAAATACTTAGGAGTCACCCTTGACAGTGCTATGACCTTCGGCCAACACATCAAAACGGTCCGCGACCGCGGCGAGTTCGTCCTCGGTCGTCTCAATATGCTCATTTGCGCCAAAAGTAAAATGTCTCACAGACATATAGTTACTTTATATAAGACGTGCGTCAGACCTATCATGACGTACGGCAGCGTAGTATTCGCTCACGCCGCACCCACACATATCAACTCCCTCCAAATAATTCAGAATCGTTTCATGCGCAGGGCCACCGGCGCCGCTCCTTACGTGCGCAACGTAGACCTGCACTACGATCTAGAATTGCCCTCAATAACTCAATATCTAAAAGAGGCGTCCCAACGCTTCTTTTACCGTTCGGCCTTACACCCAAACCCCTTAGTAGTCAGGGCTTCACGCTATCGAAGGCCTAGACATGTGTTAGGCGACACTGACGACGACATTACACGTTCGAACTCGAACAAGCCAACTTACATACTACGACCGCACCGCCCCCACCGGCGGAGGCGAGGACGACCCCCGCGACACCCGTAGGGTCTCACGTTTAAAAGCTCGATCACGTAGCTCTACACGCATACACGCGGGCCTTAAGCCACATTGTAAACTGCCACGCGGAATACTAGGCACACTAACCGGCTCTCAGCCGCCTCGCCGGCCGGGTCCGCTAGAGGCCCGGCCGTCACCCGAATAGGAAGCCCGATAAGATGCACACAGCTTACGCAACTTACGTAAGCTCCCCTGGCGACGCCTTGAGCTCGAGGTCCGACTCCCATACGAGGTATCCCTCGGCTGGAGGCGGTCGACCATCTGGCAGGGGCGCCTTTAGCGCTCGCACTAACGCGACCTGTGACGCTGTAAAAGCCACTAGGGCTAACAGCAAAGAGGTTTTGTTTAGTCGCTTCGAGTCCGACACTAGCCAGTCGGCATAGAGTCCGGCTGGGTGTCCGGGGGGATTTAATTTCGCCTCTCAAAAACAAAAAAAAAAAACAAAAAAGTTGTTGATTCGGTGCTGGTTAGCTGACCGAATCCTATCTCTGGTATATCCTGACGATGCTTCGTTAAGAAGCGAAACACGTGTCGATTGGTGGTTTTTGGAGTTTGAGCGGAAAATAGCTAAAGATCTGTTTGTCACAGCTATTTTTCTCGGAGTCTATACGACGTAAACAGCTAAAATTCGGAACAATTACAGTGAATGGTGACGCAAAGTCATCAAAATCAAGTTTTCATTTTTAGTTTTCTTTTTGAACCGAACTTTAAGTTGATTTAACATTCAAAAACACCTTATAATTGGGTTCACTTGAATAAATTGATTTGACTTTAACTTTGGAGTTTATTTTTAAAGAATAAAGTATTTACCTAAATAGAAAAATTAACTACAACAAACATTGTTTAGCGGTTCGCAGTTGGTAATAAATAACTGGTATGCGTAAGCTGCATAGCCGATTTTTACTTCCAGCATTGATAGTAGGTAATAGGACGCATAATAATAGGTTGTCAGAGGTTCATCTAACAATGAATCGACTTCATATAATTTATTTATAATATATTAAAAGGTAGAATCTCAGACATATCAATAAAAAAAATTAACGTTTGCCATTTCACTTGGGTAGTCATAGTTCCTTTATGAAATTTAATAAGATACAAATATAATAATACCTTGTTTGTCGAATCGGTTTAACTATTTGGGATATAGAATGAACACTGAATAAGACACATAAATACACAAACATGCACACACAAATTCCAAAAACTTCGTCCTCCATGGCCGTCATCGGCTGAAAAGTTAATTGTTAAAAATTTAAATTGCGAACTTTATTTTTAAATTTTCAAAAGTTTACCAGAAGGTAGACCCTCAAGAGCATTAAGAAAGAGTTGTAGAAGAGCCGGAGAAGGTGGCGCAGGTGCAAATAGTGAAAGATCAGCTGCGCGTATCCATTCGTCAACCTCGCCGTTTTCTAAGGCGCGACGTTCGGCTAGAAGAAAGGAAATTTTATAAAAATCTTGGTTAATAAAATTATCGTTACAGGTAATTCCACAAAAACTCAAACTTACATATCTGCATCAGTTCATTAGCCCATGTCAGATCGTCAGGATCCAGTTGTGCTGCCAATTGGACGTAAGCCGGTCTGCAATCTACAACAAAAGAAGGATTATCACTACTTACTTATTATAAATGAGTTATTTTTTGCGATGTTACTCTTCATAAAAACCACTGAATTAATTCGAACGAGATTGTTCCTATTAGCTTAGAACCTACGCTATTGGATACTTGTTTATAAAGAATTAATGGCAATTTTGAGACTGCTTGTCACTAAATTATAAACATGTAATGAGTCCTTTTTACCCACTATGGTAAGGTAATATATCATAACAAAGGGTAATTAATTTTACAGAGATGTACTTTATTTGTATGTTTATACCACCCACATAAGATGGCAATTTATTTTTTTACCACTGCTGTACAGATCCTTGAAATATATCGGTTTTTAGATGCTCGAATCTCAAATGGTATTGAATTTGGAGATATTTTTCACTGAGATGCACCACTCACATAACTAAGATGGTGAACTATTCGTTTTGCGCATCTCGACTTGTATACGATAAAATGAGAACTTTTAGGTTCGGCATGAAACCCGCTATAATCTGTACATTGCACTGCATTTCGCTTAGTCTTACAATAGTATGGAAGTG
Organism: Zeuzera pyrina; assembly: GCA_907165235.1. Classification (NCBI taxonomy): domain Eukaryota; kingdom Metazoa; phylum Arthropoda; class Insecta; order Lepidoptera; family Cossidae; genus Zeuzera; species Zeuzera pyrina. The sequence goes on along the minus strand of OU015625.1, from coordinate 14,711,582 downwards.
GGTATGAACTATTGTTTTTATCATTTTGTAGATTATGTACAAATGATATTCATTATTTATATTTAAATTAACATTGCCCACAATCGCCTGTTCGGGATGACTTGATGAAATTATATAAGCCGATATTCTGTTATGTAGTGTGGAATAGAGGTGTCCAACACCTGTTTACAAAAATCATTCCAATATTCGTGATAGCGGGCACTAATTCTCATCAAAGTGAGATATTTGTGGCGGGAAGAAGAGAAGTGTTGTTTATATATTTTTAGATTTCCTGTTATTTCCTGTATGTGCTTTGGGAGCCTTAAGGTACAGTACATACTCCAGTAAAGCCTATTATCACTTGCTATCAATTACAAGGTTGTTAGGCACTTAGGGATAAAAATAAAGAAGAATTCTTACATCAGACACATGTATGGTCTGTGATGTTTGCCTTTTCCTTTGGAATAAGCGAAACAAGTAGGTAGTCTAATGAAGTTGGCATTTTATTAAATTTCCTATTTTTTGAGTTTTAAGGTAAAAAAGTGATAGTATATTGTGCATTAAAGCCCTGTGAAGTATTAAGAATGGTGAAGTTTGAAGAAATATGTGCAAATTAATTTTTAGCGTTTTCCCATGTAGTTATCTTTAACCAGTAAAACCTAATATCACTTTATTGGAGAGTGCCAGGGACAGTAATAAAAAGACAAACCATTTACATAAGCGGAATACCACTTTCGAAATAACGGTGGCAGAAATTTCAGTATACAAAAGAGAAGAAGTAGTAGATAGTAGTAGGCAGAAGTAGTAGTGTGTAACCGAGACGGCTGGTGGCGAGCGTGCGCACGAGATGGTCACGCAGCGCGCGGCGCTCGGGCCCGGCGGCCCAGCGCGCCCACTGCCCGCACAGCTCCAGCGTCAGCGCCGTCAGCCGCGCGTCCCGCCCTCGGCCCTGCGCACGCGCATCACGCACCGATAGGACCCGCGGACTCATGCTCATTCAACTAACCGCACATTAGCTACTATACTTGCTTAGGCTACCATTTTGTCGTCTAAGCTTCTAAGTGGTTGCGTATGATACATTCAGTCAAGAAAGTATCGGGAATGGATGATTTGTTTATGGTTCCAAATTCAATATTTTGTTTTTTTTTTGTTGTTGTTGTTTTTTTCTTTTTTGTTTGAAATAATATTACGCAAAAATTGATTTCTACAGTGTATTATACTTTAAAAAAATCAATAACGTATAGGAGAAGGTATAGTAGGGTTTACCAACTAATAACCCGCCAGTATCTAGTTCCGTTTTAGCATCTGTGGACCCAAATACTTATTGCTGAGAGTGGGGTCAAAATATAAATTGTATTGCGCCTCTGTGCTTTATCCATCACGAAAAGTAAATGGTGAAGATATGGAAGCAAAAATGCCTTTAACAAACCTTTAAAATATGAGGTATGTTTTATACCCCGAAAGATTAATGTCTTTTAAAGATTTTTTAAAGGCATTTTTCCACTAGAGGAATTGCATTCATATATACCGTATATAATGCAACTCCTCTAGTCTAGTATAACGCAATGCAATTCAAGGAAGGATTTCAAATTCTGGGTTTAATTTTACTCTTTGCAAAATAATACAACAGCACCGTTTGATTTGGTCACTTGACTTCGAAGTGCATGCTAAAAAAAGTTGCATTTGTAACACTTGTGAGACTACCCTTACATTGCACGTTGTGCTATTTTAAGCGCTACACGTATGTCGATAAAACGGAAGTTAGTCCTTACAAAGTTAAATGTCAATTAACCCAAATTACTAATTAACCTATAATCTAATGGGGATACGGCGTGAAGATATGTTATGTTTTTATGTTACTAATTAATCTGTAGTAGCAGTATATATTATGTAGCGATGCCATTAATCTTAAAAAGAAAAATCAGTATGAAACCTAATAGTAGTTTGCATAAGGTCAACTTAGTTGTCAGACACATACACAATAATTTATGTACATACATACATAATATGTATATACATCGATACAAAATCTAACATTATGTAAGGCGATAGATATTACAAAAACCCTAATAATATATGTGCTACTACATATGTATGTCTTTTCATTTTCATGTCTTTTCGAATATTAATTTTAAGTCCACTGGATCTATTAATTTTTCACCATAAATATTATATATATAACTACAATCCATATAGTTTTTTTATAACAAACCTCTAAATTATCAGAGACTTTGTAATAGTATTCGAATACAAATGCGACATCGTTGTATTCCACGTCTTTGGACAAACTCGTCAGTAACACCAGACACTGCAGATCGCGTGCATCGCAGTCCACGCCCAAATGCGTGCTCAGAATATCCACAAGACGATGACTGTACACAAAAGAACATCATGAACAAAGATATGATTAGTTTTTTATTTTCTTTTTATCAGAGTGGGTATTTCGGTTTCAGTATTTTTTTTCTCATTAGTATTGTTTACATATCCAAACCTACTTTAAATTACAAATTTCAACAGCGTCGTTTATTTGCACGTGAAATAAAAAATAACTTATTACAAATTAGATGTGACGATGATGATGACAAACTATAAACTATTGTGACAAACATAGAAGCGCTTTTTTTTTTAATTAAAACAGTTGCTCGCGTTTACGAGAGAAAACATTGTATATTAAATATTTAAATTAAACTCACTTTATGCAATTGGATCTTTTCGAAAGCAAACTGCAAGCTTTCTGAAGATGTCGCCTCTTGTTGTGTCGCACAACGCCATCTAGGAACATCCACGGTAATGGATCATCACAACCATCACCTACTGCCGTGTATTTTTGTAAACGGTCGATTAATATTTGTTGTATAAAAGTCACTACCGAGTCTTGAATCTACAAAAAAAGAGGAATGTTATTACTCTGTTGTTCAGATGTATAACGTATCTGTACATATTAGGTATTTATAAAACAGAGCGGAAAATAAAGTTAACCTTTGTTTCTGGATCTGAAAGTTGATGCATGGGGCCAGACAGGAAAGCGTCGATCACGGCCTCACACGGTCTTTGAGTAACTAGTTCACCCACTGCCGAAATCGCTGCAGACCGTACTAGGATACTAGCGTCACAACAAAGTCCGACCAGGATCTATTAAAAGATTAATATGATCAAACCTTGATCAAAGTGATCTCATTGCTATTTTTACTGAATCGAGAGCATGCTAATTTTTTTTTAGTTTGACACAGATCATTGCCGAGAAGATAATATCTTTTGTCTATAATGTTGTCCAATAATAGCAGATTATGGCTAAGTGTAGAGGTAGTGGCACAGACGCAGTGTTCGATATCTAATGTCTAGTTGGCATTCGTTGCGTACTTAACACTGAACAGCTACTTAAGAACCAATACAAGCATTTACGTGGGTGACTGCAGCGGCAATAGTCCTCATCTGCGCCTGTGACCTTTGCTAACTAAAAGCAATAGACTAGTAGACATCTGCCCGGGCAGAAATACAATACTACCTGACTTAGTGCTTTGCGATTGGGTTAACTGGAATAAATTGATTTGATTTAAAATGTATGGGCAAAGTGAGCAACTACCCTTGATTTCGCACCTGTCATCATGCAATCAAAAAGACTTCTCGCCTTTCCATGACATGACGCCTTAGGAGATTCATCTTGCTAACGTTTTTAGATCTGGTTCTGTTGCTACGCGTTTCTTTTCTGCGTCGCACTATAAAAGAATGTTGTTTAAGGATGATTTAAGGATGATCACTTTTGAATTTGTAAAATGGGCTAGTTTCGGCAAACAGTCGAATTTAATAATAATTGGTACCTGAGCAATCGAACTTTGATCGTTGATTGTGTATCAATGAAAAAGTATGACCACATTGTAGAATTCGAATCCGCACGCTTCGGCGTAGTAGATCTACACTCTAGCTACTGTGCTATCGAGAAGGTAAACTCTCTTACCAATCATATTTCACGGGCAGCTTTAAGTGTGTGAAAACACGGAGAAAACCAATTTTCTCAGGATTGAGATCTAGCTAGAACGATTTTTCGGCCGGTAAATCCCTATATTGTATTTTTAATCGAAATCGTTATAGCCGTTTTCGAGAACGCGATTACAATTATACAAATATTGCTCGTACAATAGTATAGCATACGATAATAACCTTTATTTCGGCATTTATACATACAGTTTTTTTATTCATCTCAAATTAATTTTCGCTTTGACAACACCGTCTCCTTTGACAACGGTCTCCTCCAACTGTGAACATTTTTCTTGACGACTATATTTAGTAGCAGTGGGAAGGAGGCTGGTCCTGTTTAGTCCCTGTCCGTGCGCTCACCGCCAGGTCCTTGCGGCGCGGCTCGCGCGCGGCCCGCAGCAGCAGGCGCACGAGCGGCGCGGCCGCGCGCCGCACCGCCGCGCGCTCGTCGCACGCGCCGCGCGCCGCCGCCTCCGACACCACACCGCCCACGCCTTCGCCTTCGCCCTCGCCCTCGCCCTCCGCACCGCTCAGTTCCTGCGCAAGCGCATCTCATGGTCACACTATCATCATAAAATTAGGATGGACTTTTTTCTATTTTTTACGTCTTTGGAAGTTTTAAAGTACAACAGTGATAGTATATTGTGTTTTAAAGTTTTATACAAGTGAAAAGAATGGAGTAGATCTAAATAAATATGTGTAGCTGAAGTTAGCGCGCTCTTCCAAGAAGTGCTTTATAACATCAGTAAAGCCTACTATCACTTTACTAGAGGAGTTTTACGATGAGAAAATAAAAACGAAAACTTCGAACGTGTTCCAGGTCGATTCTACTTATTAATACGTGACACTGGCAAATGCCGTAATTTGTGCGCCGCGCCATGAAGGAAGAAAAAAAAAGTAGGATGTCTTCATAGAAAGCCAGTGTACGCGGTTTGTATGTGTGGGCCATAGAGCACTCAACTTATAGAGACGAAATATCGGATCATCATATTCACCACTGCTCAGTTTATTTACACTAACAAATATCAACTCTCGCTCGCATTAAGCTGTAAATAACCAATAATGGATCTGTGTGTACAATTGTACATCTCTGTATATTCCGACAGATATCTAAATATTTATGTAATGGCTTATTGTCCTATGCGGTGGTGTGGCAAAAACGGCACAAAATCAAACTATAAAACAGAACGAAGTAAGCGCAACAGTTTAGACGTAAATTGTTTTCATATAAAATAAATGACATTACCATTCTATTAGGTTGAGTGCTCCAAGGTATGAGTGCTAATACGTATGCGCCGAGGCACGCACACAACGGCAATATTTTGGGTGAGTGGGTTATTATCATATATCGTAGCGCCGGTCGGGGTCGCACGTGACGCAAACGTGTGACCGCTTCTGTTTGTCTTTAACTCGTCGTACATACACGTGTTTGGTTTGTTGGGAGTCTATCGCCTTTTTAAGTATACTCGTATGCTCTTGATGTTCCCAATAAAATAAACAAAAATAAAACAAATATATTTTAGATAATAAAATCCTCCATTAATAATAAAATTTTAAACTTTAAAACAACCAGTTGAATAAACTTTAAAAGAACTAAATAGTCAACTAGATGTTTTTAAAGTTCAAAATGTTATTGTTTCCCTTATACTCGCTAGTTGTCAAAATATTAAAAGAAAACAGATAAACATGTTGCATTATTCTTCTTCTTAGGAATGTCTTCATGTTGGTAAAATAATACTGTGGACTATGTGGTAGATATTATATTGGTACCGTGCAGCGTGGTTACGCCATAGAGCTGTCGTTTACATCTCATGCCTTATACTAATTGTTACAGCTATTTATATCGAATATGTACGTGACAATTTCCTTTGCAGCGATGCAGATATTTTGTTAGTAGGTTACGATTACGCACGAGTTTACGAAGTGCTGTGTCAGAGTAATATCTGGCACAGACACTAAAGTGATTTTATTTTTCATTTTTGCAATTTTAGGACAGTAGCGCGAGCACGAATCCTATCGTATGACTTTTAGTACAGCGCCCCTATAGGACGTAAAAAGAACTATTTTTGCGAGCACGCATAACTTTCCCCTATCGCTTTCGCGTATCGCCTTGGTAACATAACGTAAAGGTAACGTGAACCATTTGAATTGAAATCGAGTGAAATCGCGAGCACAAACCTCATTTTGACGTACAGTAGCGCGAGCACGAATCCTATCGAAAAAGTATTCGTGTCGTAAGCGTAAGCAAATTGTATGACTTTTAGTTCAGCGCCCCTATAGGACTGCGGCTAGGATGACAACCGCAAGAGTTGTAGAGAATAAAAGCCCCATATATTCCAGTCTCGCTTACAGGGATTTGCGTACAGGTTACTCCTGTATTATAAAAAAAAAGATGCGTAATCGGTAACATCAGCAATCGTAAGTAGTGTCAAGTGTTAGTAGGTACTCGTAGCGTAGGTAGCTTGAACATACCTTCAAAGCTTGCTGCAGCGCTGGATGTTGTGAGGTTAGACAGTCAGCGAGTATGGCGAGCGCGCGCGCCCGCACCGTGCTGGACGCGTCGTGCACGCGCTCGTACACGGCGCGCAGGATCAGGCCGTGCGGCACGCGGTGCTTGCGCTGGCGCAGCAAGCTCGCCACGTCCTCCTCCGTCATGTCCTGCTCCTATTGTAATACTATACTGTTACGGTTGGACCTTATGTCCAAGAAATAAGGATGATTTTTAAATTGCACGAGACACGCAACTTCTAATGCTTATATCTCAAGACCTAGGCTTTGCAGTTATGACGAAAAACCAATTGCTAGGTTTATGGTCTACTATCGGATGGTATAAAAAAAAAGAAACAAGAACAGTTTTACTTCGAATATTCTGAAGCGATGACGTATCATATACCCACTCATGCAAATAGGCGGCGCGGCGTCGAGAGCAATGTCGAATTATTGATAGTGAGCGTAATTAACTAAAAGGTTCCACCCTCTTTATTTCTCTGCGTTATTTTTACTAATATTCGGGTTTGCTCTAGAAGTTTCCCCCCTCATTTTATCGGACTATAAATAGAACTACATGTCCACCGCCGAGTCAATTTTTCGACTATTGATCGAAAGGATTTATCGAGGTGACATCAAGGTGAATTACGAAGACTACTACGACGACTACTGCGACGACTCTGGATTGAAGTCTGCTACAATGCGGGAACTGTGAAATATATTGTGAATAAATGAAAAACGTGCTTTCCAAAAACCCCTTCTACCCCTAATAATTATAAGATATAACATACGATATTATTTTGTATAGAAGAATCTTGGCTGTCCTGACTAGTTTCATCTGTGATTATCATATTCTCCGCTGCTGATTGCTCTTGGTGATCTTTACTTGCATCAATGAGATCTGTGTCACTAATGATTGCCAGATTAGGTTGTATTTCTTGTTGAGTTGTCTGTTCAGAGTTTGTGGAATCTAAAAAAAAATCGATTTACTTATAAATTAAATCACGCTAAACAGTACTGAAATTAAACCCATTACTGTTTAGCTTTGTTAATATGCTCTATGAACATTATACTATGTTCGAAGTATTGGGCTTACTTGTACTTTCAGTATTTTGTGCTTCGGTTAATTCTTCATTTACTCTAATTTCTTCAGGGTCGTTACTTAACAAATTTGATAACATTTCCTGTAATTAAGTTAGTATTGTTTAAGTTCATGCTTAATTATGTAAGTAAAATCAAAGTAATGGGTAAACAATTATGAAAACTTCTTTCTAAATTGTAACGATTAGTTAAGATTAGTTAATGGACAAAATAGCACTGATTGTTGAGGTTTTTTTGTAACTATTCAAGGCATTTAGACTTTATTAAATATTTTTATTTAAATATAGATAGAAAAAGAGTGTAAAAATCTGAATAAAACTTTGTCTTTCAATACTCAATACATTCAGAGTAGCACGTAATAAATTCTAGGTTCCCAAACTTATTTTGTCTACTGAGTCGAGAGCTCATGCAGTCGTTGTCTAAGATGCCTCCTAGCTAAATGAAATTACAAATCACCCCCCAGGCCTCTACACAACGCCCCCATTTTTTTTCTGGGTCTCTTACCGCACCCCTTTAGGCCTGCAGCGCCCACAGGGGGGCGTTATCGCCCACTTTGGGAATGGGTGTAAATAAATGGATGAATAAAATTAGATTATTTTCGATTTATTAAACATATATATATGTAATATTATTTTTATAGATATATATTTTTATCAAAGATCTAAGCGACAAAAGGGGAAATTTTTATAATTAAATAAAATCAAGAAGTTAACTACACTGATGAAAGAATTGACTTGGTTGTTGTTTACTAGGAACATATTGATAAGAGACACTGTTGAACATTACTGATTGAGGTCTGATCATTCGAAAAAATTCAATAATTTCATTAATAAATAATTATTACTAGTGATATATGGTAACTGATAAATAGATTGAAATATTAAAGTACAGTAAAATTAGGACATTGAATATAAAAAAATGTTGTATATACATATGTTTATATGTTGAAAAAAATGAATAGTTGAAAGATGTATAGTTGAAAAAAAGGAAAAAATAAATTCACTGTCATAGCTGGAAATAGAAAATGAGGAATAAAGGCACAAATGTTTATACCAATGCGATTTGACGATGAACTACTTTAGATGTAGTAGAGAGTTTCAGCAACCATTTAATTATATTGCCATAACTTTTATGTGGCAAAAGGCTCATAAGTCCAACAACCAGTGATACACGAGCTGTACGGACTTCAGCACGTTCCTGAAACATATTAACATTTCAAGCATATAGCTATATGACGTCACTGACTATTTTTATAATTATTAGTTTTTAGAGTTGCAGACACTAATGTAAAATGATGAAAGAAGAATGCGAAGTGAAAGGATTGAACATGAATGTGAAGTGAAAGGATTGAACATGAATGTGAAGTGAAAGGATTGAACATGTGTGTGAATACTACGGTTCTGGTGTTCGAAATAGAAGATCTACAAAGTGTGAAACATGGGTAAACGGAAAATGACTAGAACAAGTGAATGAAATTATATATCTGGGGAATGCGTTTTCTAGGGATGGAAGATGTGTTGGATGTGGACAGACGGGTAGCACCTGACAATAATGTAAACGGTGCTCTGGCCATATTAGTATACCGTGTGAATATAATATCTAACTCCACCACAATGGTAATTCCCAATGCGGTGTTGGTGCCAATGGCAGTTAGACCTGGAGATACCCAAAATAAGGTGAAAGTAAGATAAATGCAGTAGAAATGCGATGTTTTAGAAGTATGTGTGGTGTCACTCTTGCAGACAAAATAAGTATACAGACGACAGTGTGATCGTAAAAATAAAGAAAAGAATGCTTAGGTGGTTCGGGCACATAGAAAAAATGAGTGATGAAAGACTGACGAAGAAAATCTACAGAGCGAAAGTGAGTGTTATCTTAGTCTGGAGATTTTGTTTTTATTTGGCTCGGCGCTATATCTCTTCTACAGACACGTCAGGAATTTGCACAGAATCGACATTAGTAACATGTGGCCTGCATCTCTCGCTCTACATTCCAGATAATAGTACTTTACTTTTGTAGTGTCTTGTAAAAATTTTTCGTTACTTGTAAGAGATGCTCTTTATTCGTGATAATGACAATATTGCCCTTTTCGTCGAATTACTGGAAAATCGCCTTTCTACATTACATAATTCTGCATGCAGTATTAGTATTCGTTTGCTGATATTCATTTCGATTGCCTTTGAAATTCTGTCTTCCTGGTTTTGCTGCAAATACTATTTCAGCTCTCTGAGATTATCATTAAGTAGAACCCGGTATTCCAGAGTATCAGTCGAATTATCCAGCCTCATCTGATGGCGTTTCTCTACGAGTTTAGGTGTGTCATGTGTTAATTTCTTGCTCTTGAAATTTATGTCGGCAGGTGTCACTATTCAATGATTTGATCATTACTTTTGTTAGGTGCTAATGTAGGTCGTCCATTGGCAGAGATCTCATAAGTTTGAAGTCTTGCAGATGATTTTCGACATATGAGTTGTATTCCTCGGTATGCGGTTTAATAATATGTATAAGGAATAAAGTAATATGAATAAATAGCTATTATTGATCATAATTTTGCATTAGGTGCATGTTGCCACTTCATAAACATTCTCAACAACTCCACAACAACTCTAGTGTTCCTGCTTACACCCATGCAATGCCTAGCATAACAGTTTTAAATGCACCACACTCCCACGCGCACTTCGCACAATATAACTTCAACCATTCGACTCGCCGAATGTACGAGTATAGCGTGGCGCGTAATTAAAAAAATAATAATAACGTGACGGACTAAACGGACTAAACTTAACGGAGGACTAAACTTAAAAACTTAAACTTAAAAGTTAATACGTTAAGCCAATTGGTAACTTCGTTAATTAACGATTAACGAGTTAATGCCCACCTTTGGTAATCATCTAGGGAACCATAGAAATTACCGAGTTGTTGGAGTTGGCTATTAAACCCTTACTGTTCTGATACTTGTGTAGTTGTTTGTAAAACCAAATATACCAAAAATAGCTTATATATTGCAGTTATTCTTTAAATGTAAGATGCATAGTTGGTTTTAGAAGTTATCTATACAAAATGATATTTTGTGTACAAAGTGGAGTTAGCTATAATTTAAGCATATACTTTTGTTTTGTGGCTACATTGCTATTAATTTTGGCTAGTTGTCAGCTATTTTTAAAAGCCCTCAATAATTGTGGTTACAGTCATAGTTCAGTCAGTTTTGCTGTCACAACTGAAACTCTATTAGTATCATAACTGTCAGAAATCAGAACCGTTGTTTAGACACTACGTTAAAGAACTAGTTACTTACTAAGCCCTCTAATGTGTAACAGAGATGTTGTAGTAGCACGTTATAACTAGATAGAGCTGCCTTGCCATATTTATGAAGAGTTAATCCAGAATATGTAACATATGATGCCCTGACTAAATTCTGGAAAAATACAATTGTTTATGATTGATAATAAAATTAGTTTAAAATGCAAGAATTTTCAAAGTAACCTATCATAATATTATGTTTGATTACATATATTCTGAAAGATTTTTGACTTACATTAGCATTTCTAGTATCAATCGATGATGCCACAAGTTTTGGTAGAAGTACTTTAAAGAGCAACCTTATTGCCACTGGATTAGGTTCACCATTACATTCACATACTAATATATCAATCATTTCATATACTGTTTTACAAATTTTAGTTAATTCAATTCTGTCTAAAAAGAAATAAAGAATTAATGTGAACATATTTTATTAAAATTAGCATATAGACCTGTGTCAATGATTCATTTTGAAAGATTTCATTGTTTCAAGTATTGAAATGAAAAAAGATTTGGTCAAATGATCCAAGCAATCATTGTACACAGATGCAATCAAGTTTTTTTGATTGAAATGAAATTGCACACAGATGCAATCAAGTTTTTTTTGATTGAAATGAAAGATCAAACAATTATATGAGTCATCAATCAGATCTTTTATGATTTCGATATTCTTTAAAGATTTTATTATAATTCTGCAACATTTGCAGTCATGTTTGTCTTAAAAAATGTGTACGAGTTCAAATTGTAAATTTATTTGAATTTCACCTTTTATCAATTAAATCAATTAAATATCAACGAATTTTGAGATTGGATAGGTCAAATGATTGAATTGATGAATGACATGTTTGTTCAATTGTGATTACATTAAATCACGAATAACACAGGTCTATTTGCAATTTAAACAACACAAAAAGACTTAACTTTTACCTATATTAAGTTTGTTAACAATAGCTCCACCAGTTACATCTACAAGATTACTTAAAATATCTTCAAAGTTCATATCGTTAGGTGTCAGTTGGAGTGTTCTGATAATTGACATCAAGTCGAGTACAAAGTATCGTAGCTCTTTTATGAAAAAATTAACATCCCGCGCCAGTTCTTTCGTGTTATAGTAATTGTTTTCATTTTCACACATAGCTTTTGGAAAACTGAGACAACCAAGTGAATTTGCAAAAAGTTGTGAATGGTAAATATGATAGGCTTTATATCCAGGGACAGACAATAACTTATAATATAAGCGAGATGCTAGCAACGCATTGCTACGATATTCTTTTGTCTGAACATTTTTACTTCCATGATCAATATAATAAGCTATAACGGCTAGTAATTTTTGGTGTTGTATATGTTGTGACAAAGTTTGCCAAGACTTCTCCTCAGGGGAATCTGATTCATCATTCAACCAATCAATAACTGATGTCATTATACCGTGAAATAATGAACATATTTCAAGGGATTCTAAGATACTTTCATATTCTGGAGGTATATCACCAAATTCGAGGAATTCAGAATAGTAAATCCCTTGCACCCAGTCTTCGTTAAGACATTCTAAACGCAATTTATTTAGTTCATTTAAAACCTGCGCCATTATATTTTTTTATCTGAAACAATTCAGTTCTTAATAAATTATCAAAAACATGTACATACTGTTTTTAAGTTTTTTTTTTAAATGGCACCGTACGTCAGTACATTGCCAACGTCAATTAAAGCGAGAAAACAATTCAGTAGATGATGATGATTAGCACATTTGCCAATGTAACGCATTAACACAAACTAGTATACAGACACAGAATTAGTAGAATCCATGTAGAATCAAAAGTAAATTAGTTATTTCTTATGGTAAAACTCCTCCACCAAAGTGATAGTAGGCTTTACTGAAGTTATAAAGGACTTCTTGGAAGAGTGCGAAAACTTCAGCTTCACATGTTTATTAGATCTCCTCCATTCTTGTCACTTACACAGAACTTTAAAACACAATATCTTATCACTGTTGTACTTAAAAACTCCTAAAAATGTAAAAAATAGAAAATCTAAATATAATGACAAGCTCACTGCTCCCGTTCCCGCCAAAAACTCGCAATAATACAAATTATTGCCATAATACCACTACAGAAAACTTTAACATTCTTTCTAACATTATTATAAGTACCTGTAAATTACTTACAAAAAAGAAAATAGTTTCCTGGAAAAAGTTCTGTACCTCTCTATCTCCTGATGTGAAATGATTTGATGTTTGGCGTAATATCAAGCGAATTTCGATCAGCCTCTAAGTTTCGGTTTCTTCTTCTCTCCCTGCTACATTGGCCGATCAATTTTTGGCCCCTTTGCTCCCGAGCAAATTGTTCTACCTAATCTTACTCCATGTATTCTGCTTGATCGTGCAGGATTAAATTCTTCTTTTTCGTTACACGAATTAAAAGGAATCCTCAGTAAACTATCCCTTACTCGTTCTTTGTCCATCTTACTTATCCCTGTCTTTCTTATTACCTTGACATAATAAGATAATGGTAGTGTTCCAATCTCGTGGAAATCTCTGTCTGTTCTTCAATTTTTAAAATCTAACAAAACTCCAATCGAAGTCGTGTATTTTCGTTCTATCATTCTCTCATCTGTTTTAGTTAAAATTGCTGAGCATTTAGTTAAAAATAGACTGGAATGGTGGTCTGGGGAACTAAAAGGATTCATTCAGTCTCAGTATAGGTTCAGAAAAGGAACCTTAGAGGACCTTAGTTTACTTATTTCCGATATCCGTTTAGCCTTCTTATGTAAATAATTGCAGCGTTCTTAGATGTAACTGCAGCATATAATAATGTTAATTTATCTGTCTTTAGAAAACTAAACGATTTAGATAGTCCTTAGTTAAAATGCTTCAATATGCAGATGCCTTGCTTATATGTCTATAACTCGGATAAATTCATTTCTAAAATTTGTACTACTTTAAAGTACTCATTACGCTTATTAAAAAAATGACTCGGTTCTAATAGTCTTGAAATATCTCCTTCAAAAAGCTCAATAGTCCATTTTCACAGAATGTGCGCTTCACCTACCGTTAAAGTTTGTTAAGGCGACTGATCAGTTCCTGTAAAATCGCAAACTAAATTTCTCAGACTCTTCGAATCGGACTCTCGATCGACAGGCGTTGCCTACTGCGATTATGTAGTTAACAAATGTGAACGTCTTATTATTATGCTAGTGTTTGGCGGTGTTGTGGTATCAATATAATCGCGACACTAGTACGATCTTTTATATCTGTGACTGTCTACTATCTGTGGTGAGATATGGCGATACTAAATGTAACGTGTGTTGATCAATGACTAAGGAAACTAAAGGACATGAAACAAGTACAAAATAATCGTGCCACCTAAACTTCAAGTGTCGCAAACAATGGCTGCCAATTAGTGATGTCCCAAATATCTACTATGTAGATGTCGTTGTCAGTTGTTGAAATAAGTATTGTTTCCGCACCAGTATTGAAATAAAAATCATTTTGTATGATATCTTCAGAAAAAGGGAGGTTTTTTTTTTATGTCATAGATTTGTACAAAAGTACTGAAATATTGTTCAAACTGAAAACAGCAGTCAGCGTAGTTCGATGCTATCGGCATATAATTAGAATCTGCCCATGATTATTACAGATATAAAATTGCTTTTTAAAATAAACCCATATTTTTATGAAGCGCTTTCATAAATGTTGTAGATCAATGAACATAGGTCAAAGTAGTTAAACAATAGCACAGTCCTTTTAATGCTTTTCTTTTCTTTACATGCATAACGTTACTTCCTCTAGAGGTGATGGTGAAATTAAAATAAGTGCTATGAGAAACATACATACGGCCCAACCAAATCTATAGCCGTGGCATACTGTAGCACTTTGATAAACTAAATACTAGAATAATTAATTTTACTAAAAATCAGTGGTCTTATCACACAGTAATTGGGAATAATATTTCAATTAGGAATAGAACACTGTGGACTTCTATTATTCGAAGAATTCTCAAATTCAGTTAAGTACTTCCAGAGGTTACCCTGTATATATAAACGAACCAATTTTATTTCTTTTCGTTGTAAAGAAATAAGTAATATTATAGTTTATAATATTACCTAGCGTAGAAAATCCACAATATACCGGCCTTTTGAATAAATATTTTAAAAGTGAAGATAGTAAATTGCTAGGGACTACAAGGGTGACCAATGTCTGACTAGTCATATCTAATGTACCTATAGTAACATATTTTACTGCGTTTGAAAAATAGAACTGTTTGTTAACATTATTGTTTGTAAAATAATATTTATATTAAGTACATAAAAATTTTAATAACATATTCACAATATAAATAAATATAGATAACTAAATAGCATAATTTTTATTAAATAATCTCTGAATGAAACTTTTGAATACTGAGATTTGAATTTAGGCAGTCATCGTACTCATCATGTCGCTGTCGTTTTTTTGTACGTTAAGAAAATAATGAAATAGTTTCCGACACCTTTTTTAAAAGTTTTTTCAAGTTCAAGTTTTTTAAAAGATTCTTTAAATTGTACTGCATCTGGATTATTAGTAAAACCACTCCAAGTTCTTATTGGTCGCTAAAATAACTCGCCGTGGTTTTGATTCACATCATTCAGAAGCAGATATTTAGAACTATGAGATTTTTCTCTCCCGGAAACATCAAATAAAAATTCAGCCACATTCTGTAAATAATTCATATTTTCCTGTTACTTTTTCACAATAGAGGATTTACATGGTCAAGAAATTTAAAAGTAATTAATTATCACTCTTTTCTCTGATTCCCAATAACCTATGCGAGGGCTATGCTTCATACATAAAATTATTTTCTTAATGTGCTATCGAAAGAAGTTTCTTCGAAATGCAAATAACATAATATATATCATGAATACATCATATGTGTTCAATTTTCTTTTCCGATTATGTCAAGCCACTCTTTTTCTCTAATAATACACGATGGTAATCTGAAACGAGATAATTTGCAACGTGGCTTGCTCAGGCCGGTAGAGTGAGGTGTGGGTTGAGTAATTGATGATGTTATTATTACTGTCACCTGGAGAGTGGTGTACCTAATTTGTTTAAGGGCGCCTAGTACACCTCTGCAATCGACATCTAATGGGATAATTATAGAAAGTTAATTAAATAGACATCAGAAAAACATCACACAAAGAAAACATTTATTTCTTCTAACTTAATCTCTATGGTGGATACAATCAGTTCACTATGTATTTATTATTAAAAGTTAGTAACAATTTAAAAAGATTAAATGCTATGGTTAAACAACATTATCCTGTTTATTATTATATATGTATTAAATAAGGTCACCTATTATCTAACAGCACTTAGATATTAATTAGTTTACAGAATAATTCATTAGTATTAAAGTTTTACAAGTATTGAGCTCAGATATTACTTGTTATAGTTACAACAACATAATTTATTTATGTTATCTTAAATTAAAGAGAAGTATACCTAGTTATACAGACTTACGACACCCTTTCCTTGTTTATGTACTGCATTTAAATTCTTAGTGTTACAGATACATAAACCCAAGTACATTTTATACCTTATTATCCAGTATTTTATTTCGCAGAGAAAAATATTTATTAGATACACAATAACTTTATGTGGAGCTAATATCTAACAGAGAATCATTTATTAGTTACACGCAGAGTGTTATCAGTTTTATCACTGATCAATCTTAAGAAGGAGGTGGTCATCCACCAACTGCACCTACTCCTCAGTCTTCCCCTTTGTCGAACATCTACTAGCATCACAGCACCCACATGCCCCGGCCCTCAAAGATTCCCCTTCAATAGGAACTGCGGCCTGGCCACGCGATATAGCACCCCAAGTGAAGAAGACTTAGAGTTCTTGATAGTCAGAGTAGTGCACCAAACCATTCTAAGAACTATTTTGATTAGTTCATACTGAAGTTTAGATGAATGTTGAATAGATTTTACTACTATTCCTAAGTATTCATTACATATAGGGACAGGAGGTCCACCTGGTTTCTATAGGTGTCCTTTGAACTCTGTAACAAGCACATGTAGACATTAGGATCCTATTCCCTAGTTCTATCATCATTGCTTGCCCTTATCTACAGCTACAGTACTCACCATGGGATCCACCATGAGATTACCTCAACTACTTTAACATTTTATTAACTAACTCATTTATTCTAATTGGGGTTGCTACTCCCAAACAAATACAGCTAAGACTATCCTAGGCGACATGTGGCCTAACTTTAAGTTTCTTCAAGAGACTTTGTTGAGGCAGCTTGTTCCGCAGCAGAGAGAAAAGAAAAAGGAAGCTATCGGATACGAGACGCTTTTTATACCCCACGACGAAGGTCACCTATGCTCCTACTCCTGGAACAACTACTGTGGAGACGGTGGTCGACAAACCCTATCTAAAATTACACCTACCTAGCGAGTCGATAAAATTCAGTAATTTTTTCTAAGTGTATGACGTTTATGTCAACTATAGTTTTAGTATTATTCGTTCGTACTAATAAGTTTATGAACTAGAGACCTAATATTTCATCAATTTAGAGCTTATTCTATCTAACAACAAAGGCTACATATTTAGTCTATCGATATGTTTATCGAACATATCTTTACATCCATACTTCTAAGTATAGATAATCTAGACCAACGGTACATTTGTTATCGAAGCCGTGTGCGTGTTCTAGAATGTTGCAGAAAGTTCTATTTACAAACGAATTATTAACAATAATTTTACTAAAGGAGGTCTAGATAATTAGTAGGTTATTATTTTTACATTAATAATACTCAATACTCAAAGATACTATATTTATGACAAATTTATTCCTGCTGAAAGACTTACGGTCAATGCTTCAAACGAAAGCTCAACGGGTCTACGTTGTCCATGTCCGTCTGTCATAGGGAATGTTGTTTGTAAACAATTAGTTTAACCCAGGAATGCTTTATTTTTCTAGATAACAGAAGTTAAAAGTTAATTTATCTTTTAAGTAATTACGTGCCTCTATAAATATTATAAGTTATTGTTCTCCGCGTCGATGGAGACTCAATATGACTGCTACAAATTACGACATATAAACATGATACCTGTACTTGTCGATATTTTTTTAATATAGGTACATGAACAGCCCTAACTGCAATAACAACAAAAATGATATGAAGTAATTTACTATATTATATGAATAAAAACTGCTAATAACTAAAAATATACATGACTATAATACAGTAAACTAAGAAACACAGTAATTACGATGGAAATATATACGACATCAGACTAAATTAATGAATTTCTGTTACGTACCAGTGCAATTATAGATTTCGTTGATTATTGTTTTTCCTCGAGCCACATTCTAACACACTATACTTGAAAATTATTGTGGCCTTATGCTAGCTTCTCCTTTAACAAAACAATTCCAATATCCAGCACAAAATCACAGAAAAATTAAAAAATATTAAATCCATCGATATGTTTTAACACTTCGTGTACTTGTCAGCGTGTCGCAATGAATGGCGGACCGGCACGTTTTGACATTACAATAACATCACATAAAAAAATTACTCTTTGAGAAAAGTACTGTTGTTTTGTCTTACACACACACAAGAGTCCCTAAGTCAAAAAGAGACAACGCTACGTTTGAATGTTATGCGTTAAAATATATATAACTAAATGTTGCTATAGATCAACATGCCATGTCCTTTAGTTTCCTTAGTCATTGGTGTTGATGGACTTTTTGGCGGGAACGGAAGAAGTGAGGTTGACATTTTTATTTAGATTTTCTATTTTTTACATTTTTAGGAGTTTTAAAGATTTGGCAGTCAAAAATGTAATTGGGTTTACTCGAATTTATTAATAACAAAAAAGTACATACATATGTTAATATTTACAAACTTAAAACTACACATTATCATTATCCTCAAAGTTGCCGCTTAGAAAGCTGTCATTGCTTAAGGTACCCAGCAGACTGGGTTTACTCGAATAAATTGATTCGACCTTGACTTTGAAGACGAATTTAACTTGTTAAGAAAAGTCCAATGAGTCCAAACTCGATGGAACCTGAAGATGGACCTGGACCTCGCGATCAGCTGAAATAAATAGGACTTGTTATGACAAATCTAATGAGTCAGCACTCGATGGGACGGTTTGTAGCTATTCAAGGGCTATTTACCGTTATCCACCTTCCAGCTCTATCATCGGACCAGGTCGATGGTACCATATTATTGTATTGTCATCTGAACTACATGTGAATGCCATGATGACGGGCGAAGTTCAATTTCTTAGGTTTTATTACATAGGTACAAGTCGACCTAATAAAAACGTGTTAAAATAATGCCGCGTTGAAAATCTTTACTTTTACAATATAGGTTTACTTCTCGTTATCGATCACGTCCTATCGCATATCGCTCATGACAAACTTTATAAGAGCAGTATACGCTACCTTAAGGTTAAGCCTACTGTCCATGGAGACGTAGCTTTATAGACATGTATTCATTGTTATATTGTGACGACATCCGCGGCGCAATGGCGCGTTGGAAAGTAAACGGGTGTTGCGGGTTCGATTTCCGCTCCGAGTCTGGGTGTTTATGTATAATATGTAATTTACAAAAGAAAAGTATATAAGTAGTATATCAGTTGTCTAGTACCCATAACACAAGCGCGCTATGCAGCTTACTTTAGGACTAGATGGTGCTGTGTGAAATGTCTACTCAGACATATACTCATATTAAAAAAAAATGTTTTATGCTTGATTTATTCTATAAAATGAATTAAATACACATCTAACTAAATATAACTCTTGCCGCTACGAATAGTCAACAATTGATATTTCTTTCCACGTATGGATGCGTCCAATATGATCGTTGTCTTCATGAACTTCGAATGTAGTAGATAGCCAAAATAAAGTCTCTATCATTCAACTCAACGGCATTATTACAAATAAAGGAAAATGTCTTTTTGGCGGGAACGGGAGAAGTAAGGTTGTCATTTTATTTAGATTTTCTATTTTTTACATTATTGGAAGTTTTAAAGTACAACAGTGATAGTGTATTGTGTTTTAAAGTTCTGTGTAAGTGAAAAGAATGGAGAAGATCCAAATAAACATGTGTAGATGAAGTTTTCGCGCTCTTCCAAGAAGTCCTTTTTTAACTTCAATAAAGACTACTATCACTTTACTGGAGGAGTGTTAGGGACAGTTAATGTTTCTCTAGAAGTCTTTAATATTTCGACTGAAGGACTACATTGTCTATGGTCAAGAATAAATTCAAATAATTAATGTGTGTTGATTAGTAAATAAATAATTAACTTTATAAATATATTCTTTACGTTCGTCCCCAACACTGCGCATAATGAACTCTGCAGCAGGCAATCTCAACAGGTTATAGGCCCAGAGCACTAAAGAGAGGAGGAACAGACGTGTTGTTTTGTAAGTTGTGTTGGAAGAAAATTGGAAAGGTAAAATTAGAATGGAGGCCGGTTGTTCGAGTGGACATAATTTAAAATTGGGTGATGCTGTGTGGAAATACCAACTTGGAGTGGTATTGCGATCTAGAGGTTTGTCAATTGTCGACGGAACTCGTAAGAAGCCTAAACTGAACTGATTAAATGACTGAATTGGGAAAACGATGACGCGAAGACACAGGAGTTAATCGTTACTAGAGTTCATGACAAAAAATTAACACACTTATTAAGATGCAAAACAAGCAGCGGGATATGGGAGAAGTTACTTACAATTTATGAACCGAAGTCTAAAGTCAGCGTACATCTTATCCAACAAAAATTCTATAATCTGCAGTTCGAAGAACCACTCTCGAATTTTATCTCAAAAATAGAAGAATTACACAACCAGTTCCAAAGTTTAGGTGAAAATCTTTCAGAGTATGATTATAACAAAAATATTAATGAGTACCTGAAAAATATAAACATTTTGTAAGCGCTTGGGAGTCTGTGCCAGATGAGAGGCAAAGCTACAAGGAGCTAGTGTCGCGCTTGCTTGTTGAAGAGGAACGCAGTAGGTGCACGGAGCTATCTACATCATCAGTTCTGGTTGTCGAGAAGAATAATAACAGACATTTTGTGCAACGTAAAAAAGTAACCAATGTTCAATCGAGTAAATATATGTGTCCTGATTCGAGTGTCATAAAATGTTTTGAATGTGGTAAAGTGGGTCGTCTCAGAAATAGTTTCAGGCAACGGAAATGCCATTTTTGTCATAAAATAGGGGATTTAATTAAAGATTGTAGAATATTAAATATAAACAAAATGAGACTGCTAGTAATGTAAATAAAAATGCTTTCGTTGTGTCTCCAATTCAGGGTGTGGGTATAGCATTCATATTGGACTCGGGCGCTAGTGAACACATGAGTTATTGTAGAAATTTATTTACATCATTTTAAGTTTTAACAAACAGATAAGTAACTGTAAGAGACGGGAAAAGATTAGAAGTAAAAGGTGTAGGAAATATTGATCTTTTGGCCATCAATAATGAATCCATACCCGCAACTCTATATAATATCTTATTTGTGCCAGAATTAAATGTAAACTTGTTCTCACTAGGGTGTGCATTAGACAGAGGTCATCTAATGTTTTCCACTGGCATTGGTGTAAATTGTTAAAAGAAGGGAAGGTTGTTGCGTCGGCTAATTGTGTTGATAAAATGTACTTAACGAATTTTAAAATGTGTGGTCTAGCATTAGCTACATTGCTAAATGGCATGAGCGAACGGCGCATCAAAACTTTAAATAATATGTAAAGAAGTGTTTAGACTTAAATAATGTAAAATATGAAGGACAGACTGAGCAATGTCATGCTTGTATTCAAGGGAAGCAGCATAGGAATTCTTTCAGTGCTAGTGAGAGTCATGCAAACAGTCCAGGCGTTGTTGATACACATGGATTTATGTGGTGGAATGACACCAACTTCGTTAGTGGTTCTTCGTATTTTCTATTAATAAAAGATGATTACAGTGGGTAGTTATAGATGTTTATTTTTTGCAGCAGAAATTTCAAACAAAAGATCAAATTGTAGAATTCATAGAACAGTTTGAAAATGAGTTTAATTGTAAAATTAAGAGAATACGATCAGATAATGGAAAATAATTCTTAAATCGAGATGTTGAGAGAATTTTTAAATCAAAAGGAATTATTTTTATGAGACAACAGTAAGTTACACACCGGAACAAAATTGAAGGATCGAAAGAGAGATGAGGACCATAGTAGAATCAGCAAGAACAATGATTATACAAGCAGAACAAAGCAAGGAACTATGGGCTAAAGCGGTTAATACTGCTGTATTCACTTTAAATAGAAGTGTAAAGGTGCAAGTAAAGTAGAAGGAAAGACACCATATGAGTTATTATATAAAAGAAGTTTTGATTTGCAAATGCTGAAATCTTTTGGTACTGATGTGTATGCCCATTTGCCTAAATAAAGAAGAACAAAATGGGACTCTAAAAGCCAGGGAGGAGTTTTTGTCGGCTATGGTGAACGTCGTAAAGGTTATAGAATATGGTTTCCTAATACAAAGAGAGTAGATACCTTTAGAGATGTTGTGTTTATTCCTAACAAAGATAAGAAAAAGTCAGATAAAATGATTTTTAATCAACCAGAAGAAATAAATGAAGTATGTGAAAATTTACGAGAGGCAATAAGTGCTACACCACTAGAAAGGGAAATAATGACTGAAAATGTAGTAGAAAAAGATTCTCCAGAAGTACCACAAGAATTGAAAGAACGACAAGATAGAAAAGAAACTGAAAGTGAGACAGGTGAATTAGAAATGCTCGAAGAATATTTAGAAGACGAGTTTGATAGCGCAGAAGAAATTCAAAACAGTGCGGAAGAAACAATAAAACATACAAGAAGACAAGTTAAGAAACCTGCATGGTTAGAGGAGTATGATACTGTATTTTTGGCTCAAACTGAAGAGCAACTATCTTTCAAACAAGCAACAAGCGGTGAAGATTCAGATTTTTGGATGGAGGCAATAGAAGGAACTAGAAGCATTAATTAAAAATAAAAATTGGATTGAGACTGATTTACCAAATGAGAAGAGACCTATTGAAGCAAGATGGGTGTTCAAGATTAAAAAGGAGGAAAATGGTAAAAGTCAATATAAAGCACGTTTGGTCGCTAAAGGTTTCCAGCAAAACGAAAAGTTTGATCACGGAGAAATGTATGCACCTTGAACATTTAGGATCTTGATGGCTATAGCAGCAAAATATAATTTATGTATAAACCAGATGGATGTGAAAAATGCATTTTTTTATGGCGATATTAATGAAGAAGTGTATCTTATGACACCAGAAGGATTTGAACAAGATGACAAAGTATTAAAACTAAATAAATTGCTGTATGGGTTAAAGAAATGTCCAAGAAAATGAAACGAAAAATTTTATAGTTTCCTAGTCAAAGAAAGTTTTATAAGAAGCGTGATTGGTGTTTAAATTATAAAAACAAAATGAAATTGTATATTTTAGTTTATGTGGATGATATTCTTTTGGTATGTGAAAAACAATCAGAAATTGATCGAATAAAGAGAATATTACAACAAGAATTTGAAATGAAAGACATGAACGGAGTAACTAAATATTTAGGCATGAATATAGTAATGAAGAAAAATAGTATTGAGTTGCATCAGAAGGAATATTTAATGGATGTATTAAATAAATACAATATGCAGGAGTGTAAGTTTGTGAAAACTCCAATTGAATTAGGCTTACAGATATCATAAACACCATCCGATAATAAAGAATTAATTATAAGATGTAGAAGTTTAATCGGCAGTCTTATGTATGCAATGTTGGGTACTAGACCTGAAATAATATGCTTCACATTAAGTTATTTGAGTCGTTTTCAGTCTAATGGGATTGAAGATTTATGGAAAGCTTTGAAGACAGTGTTGCGGTATATTAAAGGTAGTTTAGACTTAAGGTTAATTTTTCAGAAAACAAAGAATGTACCATTACTAGGATACTGTGATGCAGATTGGGGTGGAGATACAAAAGATAGGAAATCAACGTCTGGATATATCTATAATGAAAATTTTTGGTTACACAGTATCATAGGCTAGTAGCAAACAACAATGCACAGCTCTTTCTTCAACAGAAGTAGAGTTTGTCGTCTTGGCTAAAGGTGTGTCAGAAGCATCATGGCTTAGAAATCTATTGATTGAGATCGGAATAGATTGCAATGAAATATTTATGTTAGAAGATAATCAGTCAGTCATTCATGTTAGTAAAAATCCTGAAAATCACAGGAGGCTTAAACATATTGATATAAAGTATCATTTTGTGAGAGATAAAAGTAGATGAGAAAGTTTTAAAATTGCAGTATGTTTTAACTAATGATCAATTGACGGATTTCTGTACTAAACCTTTAAGTAGTAATAAGTTTGAGTGACTTAGAAATGATTTGTTATTGATTTAACTATACTGTAACAAGATGTGAAGTCTATATTTTTGTTAAGGTAGAGTTGTGTAGAATTTATTTTTTATTTTTTGTTTTAAATAGAAGTGTATGTAAAGTTTTATATTAATTCAGTGTTGAATTTATATTGAGGGAGAGTGTTGTGGTATCAATATAATCGCAACACTAGTACGATCTATTATATCTGTAACTGTCTACTATCTGTGGTGAGATATGGCGATACTAAATGTGATGTGTGTTGATTAGTAAATAAATAATTAATTTTATAAATATATTCTTTACGTTCCTCACCAACACTGCGCATATTGAACTCTGCAGCAGGCAACCTCAACAGGCGGATGTTTGGTGGGGTGCTCACCCGTTTTCACTTATGTTAATTTATAATGCATTGATTAGAAGTGTTTTGGACCACGGAACTTTTTTGTTAGAACCTTGTAATGTTACTGAAATAAAGAAATTAGATTTAATTCAGTCTAAAGCCCTTAGAATCATTTGCGATGGTATAGAAATAAATCCACCCTAAGTTCTATTTTAATCCGTATGAGGCTCGTCCATGACTACTCCAGCTTACCTTAGTAGATTTCGTATAATTGACAGCGATTCGTGCGAGTGCAGGATTGACGAAGATCTAAACCACCTACTTAAAAGATTGTTTTTGTAACTGCCTATTATATAACTTTTTTAAAGTTGCTCCGCGGAAAAATCCGGAAAAATAGTAGATTACCTCGGAAAATCACAAGTGATACACCAAAAGTTGCGCGTGGTAAAACCCTATACAGTTTGAAAATCCGATCACAAATAAAAAAGTTACAGGCGAAAAACTGTGCTTGAAAACACAAAAGTGCGTGCGCCGCTCGATTTTGAGCGGCGACATACCAAAATTTAATTGTGAAAGTGTGTAGAAAGTAGCTTGTCAACTTATCCCAAAGTTTGGGATTTTTCTGACGTCGAATTTGGGAGATATAGCAAGATTAGGAGAACCACGTGTTAGGTGTGCCATAATTAGGACACCTAAAAAGTTTTTAAATAGTGATTACGGGTGTGTCTGTGAGCAGAAAGGCCAGCGTAAAAGTTTGGTCAAAATTAGATGAGTGGTTGGAAAGTTATTCCATAATTAGTGGTAATCAGTGAGGTTAACTCCTAAAATAGGAGCTCTAGAGGAGCGACCTGTTTAGTGTAGGTGACAAACGTGCTGAAGAAGGCGTCGACACTGCTAGCGCTGAAATAGTGCTGGCGGTTCGGTGGTAAACCGCGAAAAAGCGGAATTGCCACGTGCTTTTGATGTTGGCGCTTCTGGAGCAGCCGGGAGACTAGCTGGGCAGCAACAGAGTACCAGTGAAGATAGTTTGGACTTTTAACCGTAAACCTAAAAAGGATTTAACAAAATCGATTGATATTTGACGAAGTTACAGGTTGTGGGGAAGGAAAATTTTGAGGTTAGGATTAGTTAGGTATGGAAATTATTAGGATAGATAGAAAAAATTAATTATTATATTTAATTATATTTATTTATATATAAAATTGATGAACAGGAATTAATATATGGGAAAATTTAAGTAGGTATTTTAAGTACAGGGTTACATATAGAACATAAATAGGTCTACAGATATATTTGATTACATTTAGTTACATATAAAAAATTTTTTTGGAATCTATATATGGTAAATTATTAAATAGACATTTTAGAGTAGATAAGATATAAATAGGGATGTGGATTGCGTATATTTAATTATATTTATTTTATATATAAACATCATAAAATAGAAATTCATACAGGGAAAATTTCTAAATAGGTAATTTAGGTAAAATATACTTTATAAGATATAAGTACGTCAACCCCCCCTCCTCCCTCTCTGCCCCCCCATTTTTGTGTGATTTGAATGCGTGGAATCAATGGTGGGGGAGTAAAAGGATGGATGCGAGAGGTGAGGTATTAGGTTGTATGTTCGATGAGAAGGATCTCCAGATCCTCAACAGAGGGTACGAGCCAACATTTGACACGATCAGAGGAGGAAAACGTTACACGAGTTGTGTAGACGTCACGGTCTGCTCCACTGACATGTTACCCGCTGTGCACAACTGGCATGTAGAGGCGGATGTGACGACCTCGGACCATAGGGCAATCCGGTTCGATCTGCAATTGGCAAGGGGGGATGGGGCCAAACCGACCACGACGAGGGTATACAATACGCGAAAGGCCAATTGGACCCAGCTCAGTCAGGAGCTGGGTCAAATTTGGAAGGCGAGGCGTTTAGACGCCGAGTCGTTTAGAGTGATAGAGGATGTCCGTGAGCTGGAAGAGAGGGTAGAGATGCTCACGGACTCGATCAAGGAAGGTTGTGGAAAGTGTATACCCAAAGTCGGGGTCGGCAGACGAGCGGGATTGCCTTGGTGGACTGAGGAACTCACCCGCCTAAAGAAGGAGGTGAATCGCCCAAAGCGTCGAATATCGTACGCAGCACCAGTGCGGAGAGCATGGGTGGTGGAGCAGTACCTTGAGTCAAAACAGGAATACCTGACTGCGGCGAGGAGGGCTCGGACCACCTGTTATAAGAACTTCTGTGAAAAGCAAGACAGGGAGAGATGTGGGACGGAGTTTATAGGGTGATACGCAGCACAGCCGCGAAGGAGGAGGACTTACCCCTCGTCCGGAACGGCGTTGCACTTGAAGGGGTGGAGTCAGCCAGGTTCCTGGCAGAGACCTTCTATCTGGAGGATAGCGCCGATAGCGACGATGCAGAACACATGAGGATAAGAACAACAGCTGAAACAATCTATAAGATTGAAATTGGCGGATCATGCGATCCGCCGTTTACTAAACAAGAACTCATGTGGACTGCATCGAGCTTCAGCGCGAAGAAGGCGCCAAGACAAGACGGCTTCACTGCCGACATTTGCAGGGCAGCTATCACCCTACAACCCGATATGTTTGTGGAAGTGTTTAATAGGTGTTTGAAGTTAGCATGTTTCCCCACCATATGGAAAGAGGCCGCGATAGTCGTTTTGAGGAAGCCCGGTAGGTCGGACTATACGAGTCGCAAGTCATACAGGCCAATAGGCTTGTTACCTATGCTAGGTAAAATTTTAGAAAAGCTTATGGTGAACAGAATCAAATGGCATGTTTTGCCGGACCAGAGTTCGCGTCAATACGGTTTTACACCACAGTGTGGAACCGAGGACTCCCTCTATGTCATAGTTAACCACATCAGGGAGCAAGTGCGACGAAAAAAGATCGTGCTGCTGGTGTCCCTGGACATAGAGGGAGCCTTCGATAACGCGTGGTGGCCGGCGTTACGATGCGAACTCGCCAGAACAAATTGTCCGGTAAACCTTAGAAGACTTGTGGACTCGTATCTATCTGACCGAAAGGTGCGAGTGAGGTATGCAGGTGAGGAGTGTGTTAGGAATACGACGAAAGGGTGTGTGCAAGGTTCGATAGGGGGACCGACATTTTGGAATATATCGTTGGACCCCCTATTGAAACACTTGGATGAAAGGGGAGACTACTGCCAAGCATTCGCAGACGATGTGGTTTTGATTTTCTCCGAGGAAGACACCCAGAGTCTCCGAAGGAGGGCCGATGCTGCGCTTCGCTGTGTTAGGCAATGGGGGAATCGGAATAAGTTGAAATTCGCACCTAACAAGACTAAGGCCATGTTAGTTACGAAAAGACTGAAGTACGATCTCTAGTGCTGGACATGGATGGGGTGGGCATCGGGCTTTCGGGAGAGATTAAGATCCTGGGGCTCACGAAAGACCGGAACCTTATGTTCAGCGCTCATGTGGACAATGTATGCCGCAAAGCGCTGAACATATATAAGCAGGTTTCGCGAGCAGCCAGGGTCAACTGGGGGCTGGAATCGGAGATCATTAGGACCATATATATGGCAGTGGTCGAACCGATTGTTTTGTATGCGGCGAA
Organism: Zeuzera pyrina; assembly: GCA_907165235.1. Lineage (NCBI taxonomy): Eukaryota > Metazoa > Arthropoda > Insecta > Lepidoptera > Cossidae > Zeuzera > Zeuzera pyrina. The sequence continues at coordinate 14,683,390 of OU015625.1, read as the reverse complement.
CGTATGGGCACCGGCGTCCAACAGACTGGGGATACGCAAGAGGTTGGGCGTGGTACAGCGGGGTATCGGGCAGAAGATCGCCAAGGCATATAGGACGGTCTCTCTTAACTCGGTGCTGCTGCTCGCGGGGATGCTGCCTCTTGATGTCAGGGTGCGGGAAACAGCCCTTCTCTACGAGATCAAGAGGGGGTACTCCCAGCGGGTGGTAGGTGATCGAGATGTGGAGAGGCCGATACCTTTCACTGAAATGCTACATCCTGCGTGCCTGATGGAGCTGAAGTACAAACGCGTGGAGGACAGTGCGGAGCTGGAACTATGTAAGGATAGTCGGTGTAACATTTACACCGACGGGAGCAAGATTGATGGCAAGGTTGGGGCGGCGCTGTCCATATGGAATGGCGTCGCCGAGTACGAGAGGAAAAAATTACGATTAGAACGCTACTGCACTGTCTTCCAGGCGGAACTCTTGGCTCTATCTAGGGCAGTGAATTACGTACTCAGCTGTGACACGCTTAGCTGCTGCATTTTCACCGACTCCAGATCTGCTCTGGACGCCGTAGTTGGAAGTAATTCTCTGCATCCCTTGGTTATAAAATGCAGAACTAACATCGGTGAGATGATCAATACAGGCAGATCAGTAAGACTGCACTGGATTCGTGCGCATGCAGGGATGCAGGGTAATGAGAGGGCCGATGAGCTGGCGAAGGACGCGGCACTCAACAGGAAGACGAGGCCGGATTACGATAAGTGCCCCATCTCATTCGTCAAGCGACAGATCCGATTGGAGTCGATTGATGAATGGGATAGGAGGTACGTAAGTGAGACAACGGCCTCTGTCACCAAAGTGTTTTTCCCGGACGCCACCAAAGCGCTTTCGGTAGTGAGAAAGATTAGTATGGATAGTGTGATTATGCAAGTATTCACAGGCCATGGGGGGTTCTCCGAGTACCTGCACCGTTTCGGGTGCAAGGAGAGCCCAGCGTGCGTCTGTGACGAGAATACGAGAATATGCCTACAGCAGGGAGAGATTTGATGTGGATTCAGCAATAGACAGCACTATAAAGAGAGAAACGATAAGTGAAATAATGTTAAACAAAGAAAAGAGGGAAAGATTTTTAAATTACTGTAAGAGTACGGCAGAAAAAGTAATTAGAAGGAACAAAACTAGGTGATATAGTTGCAATATAAAAGTTGCAACCAGTTGTATAGACAGAAACTAGTTGCACTGTAGCTGTACTAGATTATAATAGTTGACAAAAGATGTAAAGTGCGAAGGATATAAATGATAAATTAATGTAAAACAATGTGATACTAGTTGATAAGATGTAGAGTAAAGTTGACAGTTGTAAAAAATGACATGTACAGCAGGATAGTGCAGTAGTAAAGGTTATGCCAGCAATAAAACACTGAAATAGTAAATAAGAAAAATTGTAATTATAGAATAATTAGATAAGGACAAACTGTGATATAGGCTTAAGATATCACGGTGATACTAGATATAAATATAATATAGAATGAAACTGTAATGTACGAATATATGCTAATGTAATGGAAAATAGAAATAAGGACATTAAACATAACTACAGACAAGAAATCAAATAAATAAAAAAATAATTGTGATATTAGCATGTAGGATTAGATTAATTATATAAGGAAGTGTAATAGTGATAAGGTTTTTCATGAAATAAACTATTTCAGCGGTAGGTAACCAACAGTTAGGCTGGCATGTGAGGGTGTTATTCCCAGACGATAGTAAGAACAGCGAGAACTAGAATGTTAGATGAAAAAGGGCCCTAACTTTGCCCATGTAATTGGATGTAGCAGTAAAAAAAAAAAAAACCACCTACTTTTCTCCTGTCTGTTTCGTGTAAAGTTTTTGAAATAAGTGCTTATTTAGTGTAAAGTGATGTTGAGATTCCTTTAGCAACTTAGTCCGCCTCAGCGCCATGCTTATTACATAGCTTGCAGACAGCATGTGAAAGCCAATATGGCGCGATATCTGCTGTCAAAACGAGAATTTGTTGAATGTAATTTGTATAGTGGCGCTAAATCTGCCCGCTAAAAGTGCATTTTGCGATCATAGAATAATAGTGCAATCGTCATACATAATACTAATTTTTAATTACAATTAATCACCGGTCGCGCAGTGATCGCGTGGCTGTCGCTATCTGCAAATTTTTAGGTAATAACCCCGCAGATCCTATTAGAAAGACTGCTTCAATATATTTGTCGCCAGAAACTCCGAGAAACATCTCAAATGTATTACGTCGACATTTTGATGAAATAATATGAAGAATTTATATATTTGTTACTGAAGACGTCGGTGGTATGGGCTAATATCCCTTTAGCTTCCCTTCTATGAGAGAGTCCAATGAGAATCGGGCTCACTGAATTTGGCCCCACTTTTTTTGATTTTTGAACTTTTTTTATTTTTAATTATTTGTTCGTCGTTTGTTCGTTATTGTTCGAATGTAAAAACTGTATGTTCGTGTTTTGTTTATTTATAATTAATTAAATAATGTTTACCCTTAAGTTGGCCCCTTTACTAGACATCTTTACTGCTGTCGCTCAAATTGATAAATTTTGATTAATTATCGTTTGTTCGATCACTATTGACGATTGTTCGATCATAAAAACAATTGAATTCATAATTATTAAATATTTTTAACCTAATAAACAGCTATCACCTTACGGCTTTATTGCGCAGGCGCTTGTGTTGTCAGTCAGCTTGCAATGGCCATAATCACTAGCGTTTTTATAGCGGCTGTGTTTAAATTTTCTAATTATTTCGCAAGCAAATCAAAAAAATATTTGACAAACCATTAAAACAGATGAAATCTTAATTTTTTATGGTTACTTTTTTGTGTAATCAAATGTAATTAACAAAACAAAAACTATGTACTTTAACAAAAAATGTCGGTGAACACGACTATTTAGTAGGTAAAATACGATACGATAATGGAGATGTGGCGACACATTGTGCATATCATGTAAAAAACTGCTAATATAAGGAAATGCTCCATTTCGAATATCATTAAATTCTACGATTTAAATGGAGAATTTATTGAATAGTGTGAGTACATCGATTAAATATAAATGTATTTAATACTAATTAGTAAATATTGTAAGTAGTTCCTATGTGATATGCAATACTCTAATCCTATACACATTCCAGTAGTGATAAATTTTATGGAGTGATAATTAATTAGCACGATATTAATACAATTAACATCATATTTAAGTGTACTGCTGGAGAGTATGAGCTAAAATTGTCACTTGAATATTTAAGCAATACTTCATAATTATATATTTACTATTAAATAAAAAAAACATTTTTTTTTCTGGAGTGCAATGTCGTATGAGAGATTAAACAGCTACAGTTAAAAATTTGCAAATTGCTATAAGAGCAAATAATTTTTTTATTGATTCAAATGACTTCAAAATTAACTCTTCTATCATTATTACTTACCATAGAACGAATTTAAAAATGGATCAAAGGACTCAGGTCGGACGACAGCGAGGACAACAAAAACAAAGTTTTAAAAAGCTATTCAAGAACCTAATATGCAAAATGCACAACTTCAGCAACATTGTGACACGTAATGATTAAAAAACTCACTTTTATTTCTATTCTTAAATTTCATTTAAACAATTTAAATTTTTAATTTAGTCAAAACCGTAGAAGTGGTATGTCGCACTACAGCGATGGAAAACATGACTGTGAATTTCACGAAAATCAGATCGCAACTTATTCACATTTATTTTTTTATTTTTTTTTATGTGATTGTCTTTACATTTTTTGACTAATAGAATTTTTATTCGCTATGAATTGCTTTATCAATTTAGATTACGATTGGCCAAAACAAAATTTGATGTTGATACGAAGAACGATACAAAAGATGACAGTAGAAATGAGACTGAAGCTGGTGAAAGAGAACTTGCAGAGGAAACTGATTTTATTCACTATGGCGAAGTCAAATCGGTCTTTGATAACATTAACTGTGATGGCGTCGAGATGAGTGAAAAGTTTGTATTGCTTTCAAGTGTATTTTTTTTTCTGTAAATTAAACAAATTAACCTTAGGTTTTTAATATTAATGTTTTATTATTTTAATTATCTAAAAATGAGACCGATGTACAAAAATAGCGATCAATGTTAAATTGATAAAAAGTTATTTTATTTGGAGAAATTAACTAATAATTTTTTTGTAACGAATCTATCAAAAATTCCCGGGTTATTCAAAACAACTTGACTTATAAAAACCGCGCTTATCATATTTTACCTACTAAATAGTCGTGTTCACCCACATTTTTTGTTAAAGTACATACTTTTTGTTTTGTTAAAGTAACCATAAAAAATTAAAATTTCATCTGTTTTAATGGTTTGTCAAATATTTTTTTGATTTGCATGCGAAATAATTAGAAAATTTAAACACACCCGCTAAAAAAACGCTAGTGATTATGGCCATTGCAAGCTGACTGACAACACAAGCGCCTGCGCAATGAAGCCGTAAGGTGACAGCTGTTTATTAGGTTAAAAATAATTAACAATTATGAATTCAATTATTTTTATGTTCGAGCTTGAGAATCGTACTATTTTTTATTATTAGAAAAAAAAATGCATTCTTTGTTTTTTTGGGATGTCAGAAGCGCCAAAAAGTATAGATACATGTCGTATTGATATTTTTTTAAATATCAACATCGATATTGATATATCGAAAAAATAATATCGATATATCGATATATCGGTAAGATTTCATAACCATTTGAACGTTTCATTAAATGTTGAAATAAAACGTATTTAGTATCAATTGCACATTAAAATTATATTGTGCAGTGTTTACATGCTGTATTTCAAGATTTTCACATTTAATTTATTTCGTATATTGCAATAAAAATTGTAGTGATTAAAGTCTTGCTCATAGATTAGAAAAATATCGTATTTGATACGTTTTCGATACTTGATATTTTACATCGATATATCGAAGTATCGAATTACAACATATCGTCTGATAGTATCGATATATCAAAAAAGAAATATCGATACATCGATATTTATTCACCATCCCTATGTTCTTTGACTTTAGCAGATTTTAGAACCTTGGACTATATATGTTCTGTGCTTTACAATCATTACTAATGTACTTTGTGATCATTATAAAATCACAGGTCATAGGTTTAGAATATATTATTAATAGGGCTGCCAACTTAGGCGTTTTCTCCCCCAAATTTAGGGGTTAAAAGAGTAGAATGGGTTTTTTTTAGGGGTGTTATATTCTTAGGGGTATTTTCAGGGTTTTTTTTTAAACTTTGTTATTGTTATAATATTCATTTTTGTTAATTGAAAAATATAAATATGTGATTTTAAAGGCTCGGAAATAACCAAATCTAGCCAATCTCATTCATTTTTGACATAGCGGCTTAGTGACATCTAGTACCGTTGCTTGTTACTAAGAGTACAGAGTTGAATAAAAAGCGAATATAACTATGCTGTTTACCTATGTCAACCACAAATTAGGGAAGACGATTCTCTCGAAAAAAGATCGATCTTCGAATCGATTCGAATCGAAGTATGAAAAATCGATTCATAGAAAAATCGAAATCTAAAAAATCGATCTCTCGAAAATCGATTTTTTCTTGACTTACTGTATAAGTTTGTATTTATGTCATATACGGTCAATGAATATAATTATAGAAAACTTAGAAGACGCTAAAATAATCAATCTAATCGTTCTTAATGAATTAAACAATTACAACTGCATTTAAATGTTACATGTATAAGAACCTCTACTTAAGATAATTTTTTTTTTATAATATATAAGTTAAAAGATTATAAAATTCACAGTTCCCACGTTCAACTCATTCTAAACAGTTTTATATTTCTTACCATAAAAAAAAATAATCGAATCTCGATTTTCAAGGCTAAAGTATCGATTCACGGAATCGATTCAATGCAAAATATCGATTAACATTGATTTATTTGGTCCAAATACTCGATTCTTCGATTAATCGATCTCAGATCGCCATCCCTACCACAAATGTATACATACCTGCGAGAATTAGTGGTTATACTGTGGTTATGATTACTAAAAATACGTTAATCATTACCTATTCATTATTATTTACGTTTTTGATTTGTTCGTGTATCAACAAGAAATTAATTAAAATGCCCAAAGCTACAGATAAAAAAAAATATTCTCAAAAATATTCCAAGAATTGGGAATTGGGTAATTAGTAATATTTATTTAGGGGAATTTCCTAGTAATTGTAGGGACTTTAGGTTTTTTTGCACAGATTTATAAATGGAAGCAGATCAAATTCATAATTCACTTACACATAGATACCGTGTAAGTAATAACACTGTCACTTTCATTGTAGTTTAAAGTTGTATATCTTTATCCTTTTCTTTCATTTGTTGCAACACAATGGCACACATAGACAAATCCGAAAACGTGGCATCCGCCATTTTCCGCTTAAGTCAAAATAAGCGGAATATGGCGTCTGTTTACTTGTGTCGTACGTCACATGTCCGATTATCAAATATTTCTTGGTGTATAAATATTATTTTGGTTGTTTAAAGTGCAAAATATGGTACAAAAGTGTTGTACCCCCAATAGTTGCAACGCCTCATACAGAAAAGCCCCGAAAATAACGTTCCATCGGTAAGTAAATCTGATGTTGCAAATTGTTTGATTATTGCATTCAGTTAGCTGATATTTTTATATTTCCTGGCTCCGACACTTAAATATGTTGCAAACTATTAAAATTAAACTTTCGTTATATTGTATAAGGTTTTTTTAATAGGTTTTTTATTGTTTTGTATCAAGTACCTAACCAATTTTGACATTATTAGTACTTGTACCTTAAAGAGGGCCGAATTCAGAGAAAACTGAGTTTCGTAATAAAATTAAATATTAACGGACAGGTACCTAAGGTTAAGCAACTATCTATTTTTTGCAACTATCTTTTGATTTTGATGTATACCTTGTTAATGTCGGGTTTCTAAAAGATGAAATTTTTCAAATTTTTTGGTTAAACAACTACATAAGAAAGGCTACATAGAACAAACTGGAGCCCAATTCTGGCGGTGTTTTGTGCTCAAAGCATTTTGAACTCCATTTATTATGTTAAAGAGATACCTGTAAAACCCTGTTGTTATTTGACGATGAAATTTAACATACCTATTAAAAATGAACATGCTGTCACCAAATTAATCTCTAGTCGCTATGCTAAACTGAACCTATGCCAGTGTTATTTAGACAAAAGCCAGTTCTGGAAGCCATACTTCATAATTACAAAATAATTTTTAATTTATTTATAAAATAATACAACTTTCTTGCTTCAGGTAATCGAAGATGGACTTTATTATGCATAAATTGTGTGTTCACATGTAAAAGTGGTGAAAACAAATATGGATATCGCGAGACGAATAATGACAAATAATACCTACGATTACTTGCAATGGTAATCTTTAGCATATCTGACATTTTGCACTAGTTACTTCTGGTACACATTGAAAAACAGTGAAATGATGTGTTTGATGCACATCTGTAATGAGTTCTTAGATAATGTAATAAGAAAACAATCCGATTAATAAATAAAAGACTGAAAACATTCTTTGTTTTATTATGTAAACTATTTTAGTTTTTATTCTCAATGTGATCGATTACCCATCGACTATATCCCGATTTCCTTTAATTTTTGAGTTTAAGCGTAGTTTAGAGAAAATAATAATCAAAAGACAAAGTATAGCGATGAAGAGTTATTTAATGTCTTTATAAAGCATTCACTGACGCTTATCTCCTTAGAAAAATAGTAAACGATAACACTCGTCTGATATAAAACTTGTTCTATTTTCTCATAACCAAGTCTCTAACACTTACAGTAAAGCAATGGTAAGTAGGCTTTACTGGAGTTACAAAGAACTGTTAAACGAAATTCCTCCAATTCCTCTCACTCACACACAATTTTAACGTACAATATACTATAATTTTTACACTTAAAACTCCCAAAAGCACAAAAAATAGCAAATCTAAATTTTGAATAAAATGCCAACCACGCTTCTTTTGTTCGCGCCAAAAAGTCTAAATTCAAAACTTTCACTTGCCTGATTATCAACTTTTCCGACTTAAAATATATCATTTATGTCATTAAACTTTATGTACCCACATAAATCGAACCGCAAACAAGGTCATCACAATGTACATGCGGCCCAAGACCAGCAGCGCACAGCCGTCAGGCCTCATGTATCGAACGAACAATCATAATATTGTATCGTGGAGCTATTGGGAACACTCCAAATTACATTCTTCATGTGACAAATACAATCTACAAAAATAAGGAATATAATAAAGTAATAATCTCTAATACTAGTACATTACTTAGTTAATTTAATTCTTATTTTATCACATAAAAATATAATTTGGGGTGTCCCAAATAGTCCCGCTCGAAGATAATACGCGGTATAAGCAACCACTCCTTAATTCGGGCCTGAGTTTTGCATATGTGTGAGTAATATTTATTAGTGTGAATTTGCCACGCATTTTGTATCGATGGGTGTAGTCTGCTTCCATTTAAAAGTCTGTGGGTTTTTGGTTGGAGCTTTAGGGAGAAAAATTTTCGAGAGTTGGCAACACTGATTATTAATCTGCATCTGCGTTATGGTATATGTTCTGTGGTTATGGTCGTTATTGCACTGACTAAATTACTTTCTGGCACTGAGTAAATAATCACACCTTGTACATAATCTTGCTAATTTGTGAATTACACTACATCTGTTTATTGCACAGAACACTATTACTCCTTTATTAACAAAATGGTAACTAGAAAACCTATGTCGTGGTTTTTAACAGAACAGGGTCGAAACTTTTCCTATGCTGTTATTACCGGAACTGGTATTGTATTCACGGTAGCTAAGTATACTCCTGAAACTATTTTTCTTAGTAAATATAAGGAGTTTGTTCATTATTACAAGTACATATCTTTTTATTTTACTTGTTATGTTTTTATTGTACAATATTTACTTAGGTGCAATAAATACATAATTCTGTTACAGAAATGGCCAGCCGGTTGATTTATCTAAAGAATTAAACGTACGCTTTATGAAATGTCTCGATGTACTCAAATTACCAGATGTACATAAAAAGTTGATTTCACCCTTCAGTGCCTTTGGTTATGATTTGTTTCATGCTGGTATGTGTTTTCAAATGTTGCTTTGTTTTTTTTTGTTATTAAGTTCACTTATAACAGTTTTTACTTTTATTTAGGAAGCCTTAGTTCAAGATTTGGTGTCGCTATTGGTATTCCTGTTAATTTTAGATATAAGTCTCTAGAAGACTTAAAAAATGATAATATCGAGGTTAGTGAGATACTTGGAATATTATTAGCTATTAAAATTCATTACAAGATACTCTTACAATGTCTCTAACTTTTTATTCTTTTACAGGTAAATCACAAAAAAGTGGATTGGCATTCTGAAGTAGGTAAAAAGCTAGCAGAGGCATTAATATTACCAGAAAAAGTACAACAGTTTGCAATCTGCAGAGAAATACTGATGACTCAAAACAACAAGATAATTTTTGATTCTACATACCCATTTATGTGCTTGTTTTTTTCATATAATTTAGCACATTATTTAAATAATCGTCTTAAGCTATATTCAGCACCTCTAATCATTCGAAGTACTTTATATTTAATTACAGGGGTATTTTCATTAGGTATATACTTTTTTCTAAAGGATTCAACTGAAGTTTATTATGAAACCGTTGTCGATGAGAAATTATGTAATCTAGGCCCTGATTTCATTGAAAGTGGCGTAATATTTTATGATAAACTGCTGAAAAGAAATCAAGCTCTAAGGGAATTAATGGGAAAGAAGGGAGAAAATAAATATTCAAAGTTGGGTAATGAACAATATATTCTACGACAGCCTCGTATAGCATTGATGCATAGAAAACAATTCTTCGAGGAAAAGTTAAAACAAATTAGAAATGAAGACAATTTTAAATAATTCGCTTAGTAAAATGGGGTTGGAATAGTGTGTTGAATTGTTTTGCTTAATAAAAGTTTTTATGCTTGTAGTAAGTAGATAAAAAATAAAGAATAATTTAATGTTTAATTGTTTTTATTTCAGTTATAAACAATATATTTTTATTTGGATTACACATACCGAGGATTGTGTGGTCAAACCTTGTAGGACAAAAATTGAAAATTTTGGTTTCAAAATCAAATACCTTTTAGTATATTTTTCATATGTATACACATATATATATATACATTTTTGTTGATAGTATTACGTAGTAATTTTTAACTACCGACGCAAAAGAAGGGATGTTATTAGTTTCACGTGTCTGTTTGTCTGTCTGTGGCATGTAGCTCCAAATTATGTTGCGGTTTTTTTTGTTTGAAAGCTGGTTTGTACCACTTGCGTACACTACTTGCATTTTTATTGACTGTATTCAGCTATTTTTAAGACAGAGTGAAAGCTGAATGAAATTACCTACTTCGTTATCACTACGTACATTTTTGTTGATTGTATTCAGTAATTTTTATGACTTGTGTACACTACTTGCATTTTTATTGACTGTATTCAGCTATTTTTAAGCCCGAGTTTTAAGATGTTTAAAAAAATAATAAATATTAGTGTATCTAAAAATAAATAATAAATGCGTATTACGAGGCATGCCTTTTAAGTTTTGTCGTTTGAAGAAAAAAACAACGAACCTTATAGTACTTTTTATTGTTTTTCAAAGTATTCACCACGTAGCTTAATACACTTTTCCATTCGCTCAAACCAGTTATAACATTTATTCCACTCTAAAGTGGGGGTGTTCAAAATGGCTGACTTGAAAGCGTCGACTGCTTCTTCACCGGACTGGAACCTTTGACCACGAAGACTTTTCTTAATTTTAGGAAATGTAAAGAAATCGTTAGGGCTTAGGTCAGGACTGTATGGAGGATGGTCAAGAATTTCTACTTTTTCCTGCTTCAAATACTCAATCGTTTGACGAGCGCTGTGTGAGCTTGCGTTGTCGTGGTGCAGGATGATGCGTCGCTTTGAGTTACGTTTTCGAAGTTCGGCGATGACTTGTGGTAAACAAACTGTGGTATACCACTCTGCGTTAACCGTTCTACAATCTTCAAGTGCAATAGTCGCAACATGGCCGGTTTTTCCAACGAACGTGGCCACCATCTTCTTTGAAGTGCTTCGAGAACGAACAACTTTAGTCGGCTTTGGCTCGTCTTGAAAGACCCAGATTGTAGATTGTTGTTTGGAATCAGGATCGTAGGCATAGATCCAAGATTCGTCACCACTGATGATGTCGTAGACGTGATTTGACTCTCCTCGGTTGAACCTTTGCAGTTTTCTTACACCATCTGACGCGGGCCGCCTTGTGATCGTCGGAAAGCGGATGCGGTATCCAACGGCAAATTAGCTTTCTCACACCAAGCGCTTCATGCAAGATCTTCTGAATGGTTGTCCCTGAGATGCCTAATAGAGCCTCTATCTCTCGATACGTCACATAACGATCTTCGAGAATTAGTTGTCTCACAGCAATGATGTTATCTTCAGTGAAGGCGGATTTTGGGCGTCCTTCGCGAGATTTGTCACTAACACTAGTATGTCCACGCTGGAATTCTAAATAGCAGCGTTCGACAGTCTGCAGACATGGGGCTTTATCACTGAACACAGATGTTAGCTCTTCAAAACACTGAAGCCGTGTCAGGCCTCTTCTAAAGTTGTGGAAAATTATTGCACGAACATTTTCCATAGAAAGATTCATTTTCGTACGTAACCTGACAGATTCCAATCGACGCTGTGACTAAACAATAGCATTAATCGTAATACTTTCAACTGTTTTGAGATTCAAAATTTAAACATTCGAATATAGAACAGTTCCAAATTCAAAATTGCCGGGAAATATGGAAATGACAGAACTTAGAAGGCATGCCTGTATCATGCAAATGTTCTTTTTTTTTTTTTTTTTAAATGGCACCGTACGTGAGTACATTGCCAACGTCAAGTAAAGCGAGAAAACAATTCAGTAGATGATTAGCGCGTTTGCCAATGTCACGCATTAACACAAACTAGTATACAGTCACAGAATAAGTAGAATCCATGTAGAATCACAAGTAAATTAGTTCTTTCTTATAGTGAAACTCCTCCAGTAAAGTGATAGTAGGCTTTACTGAAGTTATAAAGGACTTCTTGGAAGAGCGCGAAAACTTCAGCTCAAATGTTCTTATTTTAAATTTATTACATTAATGTTGTGAACTATAAATTAATGGTCTTCGCATTAAATTTACTATTTTCATCCAAAAGTTAACAGTCGCTATAACATTTTATTTCTACTTTAATCACTGAAAATTTAATGTAGTGTAAGCACAGATTAATTAGGTAGTTTACTACTGTAAAGTGTAAGGTAATAATAAATGCTTGCGAGGCATTCGTGAAGACATATAGATTAGTTTAGATTGCTTCACGTAGGGTAAAATTTTATAAAATTATTTTGTAAATTATTTACGTGTTGGTAGTCGCCACGGCCCGTAGTCAAAAGAAGGCTTTCCGCTTAGGACGCTACACATACAGTCTCGGACTACACACGCACCATAGATAGTTCCACACATTGGAACCACATTTGTGCCATTTGAAATATAATTTGTGTATGGCTGGCAATAAACTCTAAATTCAAATGAGTTTTATTTTAAAATATGGAATTTTATTTTCAAAATCAGTCATTTGTTTATTGATTAGTGTTTTGTTTTCACTATAGACGAAGATCCCATGGACTTTTTGGTTGAATGAAAAATAACAAGCCGACACTTACACGGTATACGACGGCAACCCGGATCGCGTGATTTTTCAAAACCATTTGTACGCCGTTTAAGGGGGAGAGTTGAAAAGTGTGTTATATGATAACACAAAACGTAATTTTTGCTAACAAGCCGAAAATGCGATATTCGTAAAGATATCAAAAAGTTTTATTCTGAAGGTGCAACTTTCGGCCGGTTTGAAAGTGTGACTGAGGCTGAATTTAGCATGTCACCTGAAACTTGATATTTTCTAACAAGCCGAAATTTATTTTAATGTCATGCTCTTGTCACAAGGCACCTATAAAAAAAATATCGGCTGAATCTAACGTGGGTAACAGTGTGTACCGACGAATTTAGGGCTACAGCAGGGACTTAAAATTGTCTATCAAGTTTCAGGTGACATGCTAAATTCAATCTACAGCCGCAGCCACACTTTCAAATATTCGTAAAGATATCAAAAAGTTTTGTTCTGAACGTGCAAGTTTCGGCCGGTTTGAAAGTTGGATTGTGATTACGACCATTCATTATTCATTATTCATACTATATTCATTACGGTTACAATATTGTTAACCATTATCACAGAATTTCAAAGTTACCAGTGAACTTAATTATAAAAAATCTCATTTTACATAAGTATCTAATCATTAATTATCCTTTAAAGATAAAGAAAATAATATTAACCTAATTACTAATTAATTGTTTAACATTAATTGTATTAATATTGATTAGAATAAGTTATTTTTTATCTATATAAAATAAACCAACAATTAAATGTTTATTTTTATTTAAAATGATTTAAGCTTATTCAAATAGCCATCTAATACATTCAGTCAAGAAAGTATCGGGAATGGATGATTTGTTTATGGTTCCAAATTCAATTTTTTTTTTCTTGTTAGATTGGCACAACTGTCTTCTATTTTGGCGCGGAGTTTGAGTTGCATCTGTTATTTAGATTAAATACAGTGCTGTTTTTAGTTATATCATTCTAGTATATATCGCGAATTTCATAATGGACAAAAACATCGAACAAAGATTTCGTCTTAAATTTTGCATCGCCAATGGAAGTTCGTGTTCGGAGTCACTGAAAATGTTACAGAAGGCTTACGGTGAATCAACTTTATCAAAAACACGTGCTTAAGAATGGTACAAAGCGTTCAAAAGCGGTCGAGATGTGATGGAAGATTTGCCTCGCTCTGGTAGGCCATCAACGTCTGCAACTGAAGTTAACATCGCAAAAGTGAAACTAATAATAAATGTTAATAAATACCCGTTACCAATTAAATTCGCGAAAATTGTTTTGTTTAAAGGAATAAAAGCGAAAACGTAAGACTGATTGAGATATTATAGAGTAGAAATAAACTAATATTTCTTTTTATTTTTTAGTTTATAAAAATCTTCTGAATTTGAGTATTAGAAAAGTTGTAAGATAGGTTGATGTACCGTTCTTTTTTTATTCTACCGATTTCTACCGATTTTTTGCGTTTCATCTACTAATTTTCAAACATTAGGGTTGGCAGCAGTGTATTAAAGTAATGTAATGAGTGACTCTTTAAACCTCGTACCAAAGAGCTTACGATGTTCTTTTTTGTTAAGCGAGTTTCTAAACTTTAATTGATGTGCGTTACTAGGGAAGGGTCACAATACAAAACATGACAATTCGTTTGACACATAGTGACAAGAGTGGCAACTTATTATGACTCCGTCCATTATGTTTCTTGGTCCGAGCTCTAAGCCATGTTGTTCTCTTTGATGCGTAACATCTTTACACTCGCTTTCCTGCAATCTGTGGGAGTGATTTCGTAAAAAGAGACTAAAGTGTGTAAAAGGGGCCATTCACATTGCAACGGTTGTACGGACCGTCTCACGGACTTTTGTCGTATGCGACAAGTTCGATCGTGAATGTATCGGTCGTAAAGCGGACAGTACGACCAAGGTCATGTCACAAGTCCGTTGAAATAGTCATGAAACCTTGCGACACGATCACACCGATCGTAAGGTGAGTTTGAGACGGCCCGTGCGACCAAGCTAATTCTTTTTCTTCTTCTTTCTTTTTTCTTGTCACTAATTCATCGAGTAAGCTCATGTCGGTAGGTATGTATATTTCTTCTGAGCAACCATTTTTTGACCACTTACATTTCCTTTTTCTTTCATTCATGCACTCTAATAATGCAGTAAGTGCAGCATTTGTCTTTTTACTTATAATATTCATATTGATATATCTAAGCAAGAGAATTTGTACGACCAAGTTGCAACGTATGTGTGGTAATAGAACTGGCATTGCAACGATTCGATTGACAGTCCTTGCGACCGTTGCAACATGAATGGCCCCTTTAACAGGAAACTGGGGATTTGATTTGACCAATGAGCGCGCGTGGTGGTAGATTTGGTCGTCAGATGGCAGCAACCTATTTTCCGATAATTATTCGAATTAATATTTCAGTATATACCTTTTCTAAATTTTGAGCTTAATTTCTGTTGCTGCTCAATTGATATTTTTATTTTTGATTAAAAATAAAACAAAGAGCTTTTGTAAATTTTGAGGTTAATTTCTGTAGTTGCTCAATTGATAATTTTAGTTATGATTAAAAAAAAAACAAATTAAATAATTACACGGATAATTACTTTGATATTAATAATTTCTTACTCTTATTTATAATTTTAATTTAATTCTAATGATTTTGTAAGTTGCAGAGATGGGAAAATCGAGAGCAGAACATATGCGACATTACCGCCAGAAAAAACGTGAGAAAAAATTAAAAACTGGAAAGGTAGAGCCAAAAAAATTGCGCGACAACTAACAGTGGTACTGTTATTGACGCAGTTTTTAACGGTTTTAAATACTTTAAATCACAAGTATTATGTTTTATATTTTAGTTGTCATAAGTCTATTTATTGTCTCCGCTCTCTACCAAATTGAACGAAAAGAATTGTTTTCATTAAAAAATTGCATTACTCCTAGCGTTATCTAAATTAAATACAATTTCCATTAAGAAGAATTATTCTTCGTTACGAAAAATGATTTTAAAAAACACCTGAATCATTTTTTTCAGGATATAATATTAATGTTGCTTATTACCAAGGTGAGATGTCAGATGTTACCCATCCTAAGCGACTACTCTAAGACTCGCGCGTTTTTTTTTTAGATTATCTGTGATGTACAAAAAATTAAATGTTTCCTTTATAAAGCTTTCGTGACCAATACGTACCTCTGAATGTATTTTTAGTATTAAAAATTTTAATTTTTAACATTATGTAAATGTTGATACATATGAAAAATTTTGTATGTATTCAATGCAATTTCGACGTGCATAATTTCTTTTTCTTTTAGTATACGACGCTACCCGTGCCGCCCGCCTACGTCCCAGTTTTTTGACCTTGACAGAATAGTTTGCTTAGAAATTCGTAAACATTTAAATCTCATAGGCTAGGTTGTCTGTGGATATTTCCTGTATGATAGAATTTAATAAAAAAAATTTCACGCCAACTATTCTCTTTTCATTTATAGTTGGGTTCTTACCAATACAGAAACATAATGGAAACTTTATATTTTTGAGTCTGTTGTATATTCACTGGATCTGATATCTCATTAAAAACAATTCTGCGCCAACTTTTCTCTTTTTTTTTATAGTTGGGTTCTTACCAACACAGAAACATAATGGAAACTCGATTTTTAGTGTCTAATGTTTATTCACTGAATCGATTCATTGCTGGAGATAGATCGATTCTTTCATTAATAGATCTCAGATCGCAATCCTTGAAAGTTGTTCCGACAAATTGGAAGGTGTGGACAAAGAGCATATTGTGTAGGTACTTTAGTTTTCTAAACGTTGGTACCATTGGTAACGTGACATCGGCAAATGCGCTAATCTATTGGCTAATCTGTGCGCCATGCCATGAAGAAAGAAAAAAAAACTGTTTCTTTTTCTGTTATTCATAAAAAATTGATAAAATTGTTGTTATCTATTCTGTTAGTTACCAAATCAATGGTTTTGTAGTTTGCACTGTTTGCACTAACTTCTAAGTTCTGTAACTAAAAATGTGTGGTGGATTTACATGTTCTAAAAACGCTTTAATTGCGTTAAATGTGTTATATGTGGTGAGTACAGTTTGTAAAAATGTTTGACAATAGTTGTTTTATTATTAAACCAGTGATTCGATCCATCATTCTATTACGTAGGTATATAGTATCGCGCAATTTCCACTTTTGAGATGGCTAGAGCACCAAGGTGCAACAGAATTAGACCTCCATTTACTTTTTTATAAGCATTTCAGTAATTGGACTTGTACAAAGCGACGTGGAAGCATGGAGTGAGTTTGTTATACCATCACCTTTAAAAGATCCTTCTAAGCTGTATTACTTGCCTGACTTGCTAAATTCTTTTTATTTTTTCATAGTTTGTTATTTATTACCATACATTTCTTATATATTATTACCAATACCACTTAGAAATTCAATCAAAATATTTTTGTTATTTTAGGTCAATATTTAATATTAATGCCCAGAAATAAAATTACAGATACTGTAATTCGATGTCTGCGGATTTGTTGTAGGTGGTGGCATCTATCTTGATATCAGTGGCAGTGTATGGGCAGGCATCGTCACTGGTAACAAACCTGCCCATTGTTGGAGGTATTCTTGCTTGTGGAGTGTTTCTCATTTTGGTGTCTCTGTTGGGTTTGGCTGGAGCTGTTAAGCATCACCAAGTTATGCTGTTCTTTGTATCCTTTTTATAATATATATTTATCATGAAAAAAGTAAATTATTAGCTTTTCAGTTTGTGTAAGGTCAAAAAGTTTTCAGAATTCTAGGTTGTGTTTGGTTGTGCATCATGTGACAGTTACTGGACTAATTGCAATCAACTGTAATAATTAAAATAGCTTAGTTTAGTTTAAAATATTGGTTGCTAGATCTTGTCTAGCGAATAAAATTTAAGAATAAAGTAAAGGCTTATATATAGTTATTACAGAAATCCATATCTCGTAACTAAGTTATCAACTGTTCTATAAGAAAACATTTTATCAACTTATGATAAAGTTTATTTATAGATGAGTAAAATTCAGTAACTTGATAATGTGCAGTGGCGTGCATCCCATATAGGCACTGAGACACTGCCTACCCTGACAAATTAAAATGAAAGTTATATCGATATCTACCATTTATGTACAATTTAAAATTAAGCAACAATTCTTTTAAAATAGGGCAATCTACCATACTTTATTGATCTTACGTCCTTAATCTGTTTGTATTCGTATTTCATATATTTACATTACTGTATTTTTAGCAATCACACCGTGTATGGAAAAATTGAATTCACACCATATGACGTATCTGCATTGGCCCACCGATCGAGTGCCTGCAATTCACACACATGTTTATGTTTCAAGTATCAATACACGAAATAATCTTTCAAACGTGTGCTATTTTATATACGAAAATTAAGTTTGTGTGTGTGTTTTGGTGACACTGACTACATCAATGACATTATAATTAAATGCATTTGATGAATTCAACATTTTTCGCTTTGTTTATGGTTCACTGATTTATACATGAATTGTTTTGAATCAAAATAAATCGCCATATTTGTTTATAAAGTGATTTGTTGTTCTAAGTTATTTAAAAAAAATTCTATTCTTCTTACAATTCATATTTGAAGTAAAGTATCGGTTTATAATAGATAATTTCAGTTGTATTTTAAAAAATGGAATGTTTTAGTTGTGATAATTGTCTCGGCTGTGTGTGTTTACAAAAACTAAAACAAGCCGCATTTTCGAAATTTTCATATGGTGAAAAATTACAAACTATAGCAAAAGGCAGGTGTGTCCCAGAGTTGCATTCATATCAAAAGTCAGGTATTGTGACTAGAAATTTTAATTCTAAATATCATGAATTATTAAACATTTAAGTGGCTGACGAGTTGTGCACATACTAATAATTTATTTTGTTTTCCTTGCATTAACTACATACTTCGATCATAAATAAAGAACTATTCACAATCTTCTATAAAATTTGAACAAATTATTGTCCAAATTGACATAAACATTATTAATATCGTAGAGTAACTGTAATATTGTGTTAATCTAAAGTAAACCATACTGTCCAATCATAAAGTTGTAAAAGCTCGTAAAAGATGCTTTTTTGCCATAGAAATGAAGTTTGTTAAAAAAAATATATTTAAAATTCAATCTTATGCTTCGTGCTTAAAGTATAATTCACGTAATATATTTAAATAGCTTATTACGTAATTTTGATTTGTTACAAGAACATGACAAGGATAAAAATACATATTAAATTATAATGCTAGACAAAGAACAAAATGTTGCACGTCAGGCAATGACGTATTCATACGCAATTTAGGAATATAGAAAACTTGGGAGCATTATTATGCAGTTATTGATATTTTTTTTATTTTCAAATGGGAAATTATAAGCGAGTTGTTACTGAATATATTATCATGATTGTCTAGAAATCATAACTTTTACAAATAACGATTAAAGAATTTAAAATCATTACTAAAAAAGGTTTTGGTTTTAGTTTATTAATTATTGATTTGATTTATTGATTTATTTATTAGCAAACTTCACAGCTATACAATTGGAAGAAAAAAGTACTTGAACATTATCTAATGTAATGTACAGATATATCATAAAAAAAGAAAGATACAGAAAACCGAGGTACTACTGTTTCGTGTACGTTTAGTATTTATAAAAATCCTTGACTACAGTTAAACAAAAAAATATATGTACATAAATATAATAAAGACACACAAGCAAATAAATAATAAAGAAAAAAGTTTAATCGTATTGGACTATTCATATTTGATTCTTACATACTGTTCGCATTTTACAATGAACCTGTACAAAATGCAGTACGAAAGACGGAGTTTTAAACGAGCTTACAAAGTTTGTTGGCTGCAAGCCAACATGTGAGAGAGAGTCAACTAATTACTCTGATTATGTCTTGAGAGATTGTTAGTGTCTGATGAGTGGTTGTTGCCACTGATTGGTCGCGACTTGGGGTTGAGTACCTGTTTTCTTCCGTTATTTTCATTTGACAAGTAATTTACGGGTATTTTTAAAACCGTTTGATAAACTTTAAAGTTGATATCTATTCATAATTTATTCTTCACTGAACATTTCAGTTATTATTATTATTATGAGCATTTCAGTTATTATTATTATTACTATGAGCATTTTAGTAAGGCCAGCCAGACTTTTGGGCTTGTATGAAGTACAAGGTACGGTTAGTGGAGAATAGCTATATTGTTTTTCATTATGAGAAAAATAATACTAGGGCCAGTTTACAGTATTCATAAATTCATTATTAAGTACAGCAAATCCTTTTTTACAATCTTTAATTTTCAGTACCGAAAATATATTCAAAAATTGTACCTGTAATATTAAAAATTCGACTATTAATCAGAACAGAAATAAAAGTATAACCTGAGTAAATCAGACGTGAATGCGGTAGTACGGTTTTAAACTTCTTATTCATGATTTTAAACTTAATGGTGTTAAGGTCATGTCATTTTGAAAATATAATTACAAAGGGGTTCGAAGATTTTGGCATACTTTTCAGCTGCCATTTTGTTTTTTTTTTTCAAAATAGCGACGCACGATAACAGCTATATATATCGAACATTTAATGAATAACTTTTCATAGTTATTGAAGTTCTCAAACATCGATCTTTTTGTGCAAATAACTCGCTTACGTGACGTTTTAGGACATAGCGACCTCAGTCATTTTTTGTTTGTTTAGGTAGTGGTTTAGGTGACCCTAATCGATGTATATAGATTTTATCGTACGCCGCCATTTTGAAAAAAAGAGAAAACGGCGACCGGGCTGTATGCCAGGCTCTGAACAAAAATCTTCGAACCCCTTTAATAAAAAAGAGCTATGTAAGATGTAACCTATTATATTATGAAATAATGAACACCTCAATAAAATAATATTATTTGCCTAAAATAAGAATCTCCCGCTTTTTTTTAGCATTCTAGATGTGTTGTTTGAATCTTTGAAGGAGCTATTTGACATGTTCGCTGTTAGCTTTTTTAAATATTATTATAATAATGTGCACTCAAATATTCATTTGAGTGCACATTTGGATCGGTCGTTTTTGGAGTGTTGATTGTGTATCCAGTTTTTATTTGTGATCGAAGACTACATAATAACGACTACGAAAAATTAAAGTAACGGCAACGTTCTCGCTCCTCAATGTTACTGTTTTAGTAAGTATAATTGTGTATTAAGATTGTTATTTTTTTTAATATATTTGTTATTTTGACTGCCTACCCTGTTGAATAACCCTGTGCACGCCACTGAGAACCACTTATGTGCTATAAATGCACATTTTGCTAATGTTAAAAAATAAAATAGATTAATTAAAATTATTAAACGTTGATTCGAATTAAATGTTTAGTTAAAAACGTTTTTTATTGTATTCACCTTGACTCTTAACGACAGTATATGGTGGTATTGTTCCTGTTGTTCCTAGTGCAATTTTCTGTTGCCTGCGCTTGTCTTGCAGTAAATTCTGACCAACAAGAGATGTTGGCCGAACAGGTAATTACTGTAACATTTATTTGAGACTAGATACAATTTTATTTTGGATTTATGTGTAATTTTTACAAATAAGGATATAAATTATGTAAACATATGAAATACTTGCTTTATAGGGTTGGAACAAAGTGACTGTGGATGTCAAAGAGCAGGTTCAACAGAGATTCCAGTGCTGTGATTTCCAGAGTAGAAATGCAACTTTTAATGGCACTATTGATTATTCTTCATGCAGTGTTGTTGATGTGAGTGTTAATATTTTAGTACTTTTTATAAAATATAATTTTTATCAGCTGGTTCGGTTAGATTGTATTAACAACAGTAGCTTATATTTTGACCAGAGATATAATCTCTCTATTGGTAAAACTAAAAGTTGATTGCTTCAATAGTTTTTTCAGTTTGTTTTTTTTAGTCAATAGTACATTATACTCACAATGTTTGTTCTCGCCAAAAAATATCATAAAATAAAGAACTTGTTGTTGATGTAATGAGTTTGTTTCGTTTTTAACATTATACATAATTGAGCTTGGACATCCAAACCTTCATAATAATAATAATATAATAATAATGCGCCAGACGATACACACCAATCATCTGATCTCAAACTAGGGTACCTATTCCTTGTGCTATGAGAACCAGACGACGACAACTGGGGGCTTCTCCCAGTACACCCAGACCCGAGACAATCTAGAAAAGTTCATTTTTTCTAATTTGACCCGACCGGTCAAACATTTTAAGATTAATGGAAAACGTCATTAGTATGAACTGTCCTTTATTGTTCTTTGTATAGCGAAATGTTTGTACTCCACTGTGTATCATTTGTGTTATGTATAACTTTTTTGAAAATGACTCGTCTATGTAGTATCTACTAGTTTGAGTGTTCGAAACAATCGCTATATTCTACTCAATTGAGGCTCCGGGACCACACCTAGCTCACTTTAAATTCGACACGTGTGCAGTGAACAGCGCAGCGCATTTTATTTCATTTCATACATAAAGTACTTATGGGATGATACTTTTATAATAAGTAATTAAATCCGATATTAAATTGATGTTCAGTTTAATACTGAACTGCAACATATACATTTAAAATGGATTTTTAAAACTTATTTTGTTATACATACTTGCCTATTGTACGCTGACGATGCTGTGCTAATAGCACCATCAGAAGCAGAGTTGCAGACACTAGTCACGTGTATGAAAGAAGATTGTGAAGTAAAAGGATTGAAAATGAATGTGAACAAAACTAAGGTTTTGTTCACATTCAAACAAAACTAAGGTTTTGTTCACATTCATTTCTCTTTCAAACTAGTGTTTAAAGGGAAGCGGTACAAACGAAATGTGTGATTTGTGTAAATGGAAAATGTCTAGAACAAGTGAATGAAATTGTGTATCTGGGGAGTGCGTTTTCGAGGGATGGAAGATGTGTTGGATGTGGAGAGACGGGTAGCAGCTGGCAATAAAGTGAACGGTGCTCTGTCCGCATTAGTCGGTAGTGTAAATATATCTAATATTGCTAAAATGGCCATCCACAATGCGGTGTTGGTGCCAACTTTGTTGTACGGTAGTGAGGCCTGGATATGCCCGAAATCGAGTGAAAGGATGATAAATGCTGTGGAGATGCGGTCTCTCAGAAATATGTGCGGTGTCACGCTTGCGGACAGGATAAGCAATGATGAGATATGCAGTATGACAGGGTTGCACAACAGTGTTATTGTAAAAATGAAGAAAGGAATGCTTAGATGGTTCGGGCACTTTGAAAGAACGAGTGATGAAAGACTGACGAAGAAAATCTACAGAGCGAAAGTGAGTGGTAAAAGAAGCCAAAGAAGATCAAGGCTGACTTATGAAGATCAAATAGCCAGTGTTAGCAGACGAAAATGTCAAAAGCACTCGCATACCTAGGCGAAAATGTGCGAAGAGAATGATGAGTTTTGAAGAAGCGAAAGATGTGTGTAAGGACCGCGACTCCTGGCGCTCCGTCCTCTCTGACTACCCCGTAGGGGATACAGCGTGAAGATATGTTATGTTATGTTTTTTGTTATACGTAAAACTAAGATGTCATGAGCAGGTTTTGTCCATTCAGAGCGACAACACAATAGCCCTGTCTCGCTTTTAGCGGCAGTTCCCGCGTCCCGTCCTGCCAGCGCGTAGCGTCACGATTATTGTTTTAGTACTTTTTTAATATAACGTAAAATTCAATGCCAGGAACCCAAACCTTATTATAACTTTGATACTATTCAGACTTTAGAAATATTGTTAATGGTCTTTGAAATGTCTAAATTATCACAATTTGCAATTGTACATATTTCAGGGGGTCTGTTGCAAAAATATGGATGCATCAACTAGCTGCCAGTGTCCACCGTGCATGGAAAAGTTAAAGGAAACCATTGATTATGCTTTCAAACTGTGTGGTGGTATTGGGCTGTTTTTCAGTTTCACTGAGGTAAGTGAAAATGTTTCATATTGTTGCTTTCATTTTGTTATTGTTATCACTGTGTTAACAAGATAAAAGTTTGTTTTCATTGAATACATGTGACATAGAGATTGTAAATATTTAATATTAATGTAGATATTATATAGTGGAAACATTATAGGATGTGCTATAAATTTATATCACTGTCTTTCGTATATTGTTGATTCTATAAAAATTCTCCAGTTTTATTTACAAAAAATCTTATAATGTTTTTATTATGATCTCCAAAAGAAGCTCGTAATTTAGTAATAAATAGTGGCATTTGTAATTTTTTATTAAAGGTGACCTTCATTTATGTTAGGTGTCGTTATGTAATAAATAATTGACTTTGCATTTCACGTTGTTTTGTCTTTACGGTTCAATAAAAGGAAGGTCACTTTGGAATTTTAATATCGAGATAAAAAAGGTAGCATTAGCGTGACATACATCAGTGAGTTTGATAATTAATTTAACTGGCTGTTTTCATCTGTATTTTGTTTAATATTACATGTTAGAATTTCGGATCAAAATTTTTTTGATTCAAGGTTTGAATGTCTAAGTTTCTTTCTGTTCTTTTAACCTTCTTATAACACAGCATACATTCATTTTTATTCGATTTTGGACTGTGAATAATATATCTATCACAAAATAAACTGATCTTGGGACATTTATTTCTTCTTTCATGTTTGTTCATAGATATAAAATTATATCTAAAGTCAAAAATGAAAGAAGAAAGAAAGGAACTTCATTCTTTCTTTGGTGAGGTTGCTGAAGCAATCGTCAATTATATTTGTAGTTGAAAATACTGTCAGCAGTACAGATGTATCTGAAAGATCAGATATTTCAACAAGGCATGCATTTGTGACTAACAAATGGACGATTCTTTTCCAGTTTCTGGGTGTTTGGTTGACAGTAAGATATCGTAATCAAAAGGATCCGCGAGCTAACCCAAGTGCATTTCTTTGAATGACTGACGATATGGAATCACAGCATAAATATTAATTGAGGTGGATTGGTGTTTCGCGTCTGTTTTGCTTACACGCCTAAACGTTTGTCTGTTGCTTATGCATGCTTAAAATATCAGCTCTGTTGTAGACATTTTAATTTGCTTGTTAACTTCATTATGCATTGTTGTAGATCAGGTACATATTGTAAAATTTTTTCGCTATTGTACCTTCTTTTTAAGAGCTTAGAGGTTGTCAGAGGAAATAATTGTAGAATTGGCAAGTTAAAAATTTAAATATGTTTTTTTTTAGAAGAATAGAACAGGATTTGAAAAATGAGAAAAAAAAAACATATTTAAATTTTTAACTTGCCAGTTCTACAATTATTTCCTCTGACAACCTCTAAGCTCTTAAAAAGAAGGTACAATAGCGAAAAAATGTTGCAATATACCCATAAAATAACATCCTATATTTTTAACAGCATTCTACGGATTTTTTT
Organism: Zeuzera pyrina; assembly: GCA_907165235.1. NCBI lineage: Eukaryota > Metazoa > Arthropoda > Insecta > Lepidoptera > Cossidae > Zeuzera > Zeuzera pyrina. The sequence goes on along the minus strand of OU015625.1, from coordinate 14,658,126 downwards.
TTTGCAGTGTCGTTTAATATGTAATAATCACATCACATTCACAGTAATGTTTCAGTCAACCAAAAGTCAAAATAATAATGTACCTTTGTAGATATGTAATGTGAAATTGCATCTTGTATTGACTTAATTCTCAATGTTGCACTTTTATATATTATTAACAACCCGTGTTGGCTTCGCCCCGGCGGTATATTTAATGTTTGCAACGGCAAAATTTTTTTTTTGAGATTTTTATACAAAAATACCATCCAGACCGACTTTCTCTGTGGATATTCTAAAAATTATCCTTCATACAAACCTTGTCCTGATTACGAACACAACAAAAAAGAAATCAGCCAAATCAGTAGAGCCGTTCTCAAGTGATGCTCAGTCATACATGTGGCAATTTATTTTTATTTTTAACCAATTTCAAAAAAAGGAGGAGGTCTCTATTCGGTTGTATTTTTTTTATGTCTGTTACCTCAGAACTCCGTCATTTATAAACCTATTTGGAAAATTTTTTTTTATTTGAAAGGATATACTTCCAGACTGATCCCATTTAAATTTCACTGGTATTGGAGCTTGGACTTTGAAGACACCCTAAATAACACAAAATAACGTTAACTGTTTACAATCTGTATTTATATTGATGATTCTCTTGTATGTCATTGCTCTCCAGAATTAGAAAAGAGGTTAATCGTAGACCTACCCTAGATATTTATTTAGGCCAAGGTCACTCAAAAGGGAGAAATAAAAAAATGTAAGAAAAAAATTAAATCGACTTAAAAAAACACTGAAAAGTACAAAATAACTATACTAATCAAAACTTAAGTACAAAAATAAATTATAAATACGATACAAATAATTAAATTTGACGATTATTGAAGGCTAAACTCTCAAAAATAATTCATTCAATATCATTCACTACTAAGAATTTCAGAATACTATAATCATAAGATTCTTGTTCACAATACTGTGACTGAAGTGACTGACATACATATTTTTCTAAATAGATCATATTTACGATACAATTATTTTTTAAATTTATGTCAAAACTTTCAAGGAAACTTCCTTGACGTCTTAAGAGCCCTATGACAAATCGCAACCACTTGAATTTAGGTATTAGCGCGCTCGGACAGTTATGTGTGCATGCGATTTTCGTAGCTTTATTATAGTGTGAGTAACAAAGCGACTTCAGCATAAAATATAATTTTGATACTTTTCCGAATCGACTAAACAAAGAATCAATGCAATGGATTCAAAACAGAAATACCATCAAAGAAATTCCAAGTTGAAAAGTCGTTGTCGATTGTGAAAGAATCCTGGGAACCTTTTAATTGATTACCTTCCTAAGAAGTGTAAGATGAATGTATAAGTACTATGCTAATCTTTGGACTCGGAGAGAAGATTAGACACAAGCGATTTTATGTAAGAGAAGGAACAAAATCAGCAAAGGCGTTTTGTTTTTGCAAAACAATACATCCGTTTCACTTATCATGTTTAGAAATCAACCATCCATCCTATAGTTTAGACATGACATCCATCAACTACTTCATATTTCATAACCCGAAAACAAGCCAACAACAAACAAGAAAAGAGGACTGAACATACTGACTGAGGAATGAATGTTTTAAAGTGAAAGAATAATAATACTTATTGTGTTGAGATACAGCGAGATTATAGTGAAAAATAAAAATATCTGAATTTTTTTCCTCTAAATACCTCAGAACGAGAACTATTTAGCCTTCCCTATATTTGACGATGGTTTTCGTGTCTTAAGAGGCTTCATTTGTAAACTCCACTAACGCACTCACATACTCTAATGATTTTCTTCTGATCACATTCCTAGCAGATTTACTCTGTCTAGGGATGTTAGATCCATGATGTTGCCATTACAGATGTTGCCAAACATCTGTAATGGCAACATCATGGATGGACATCTGTAAAAACAGCCATGTTTAGATGATATTTTAGATATCCATCTGAATGACATGTAGTATCATTTTCAGCTTTCGTATTATTAGATGTAAATTAACCTTTTTTTTTGAGTTTTAATGGCATCTGGTGGAAGTAAACCACTGCAAAGAGTGTCTGACAATATTGTTGATGCGAACTAATATTATGTCTGAATAAAAAAATTATTTCAGGCAAAAATAATGAAAAATTAAATTAAATGTAGCATATTAAAAAATTTGTCCTCTCTGACTACCCCGCTAGGGATACAGCGTGAAGATATGTCTTTACCTATACCCCAGCTATTAACGTCACGTAACAAACGGCATACGATTTGTAGCGAAAATGCATTACATAATTTCTAAAAAATTGTACAATTCTATACAAATTACTACTAAATTATAACTAATGTTAACAGTGCAATCAAGGTGCAATTATTCCGTCGTCAACAGATATATTATAAAATTAATTTGAATTTGGAATTCTAAGTAGAATGAAAGATATTTTCACACTAGAGCCAGTATTCCAATTTCATAGGTAAGGACCTAATACATAAAAATATTGTTCAATAATAATTAATTGATATGTAATATTTTGTTTCCAGTTGTTTGCTGTTTGGCTCGCAAGACGATACCGCAACCAGCCCGACCCTAATTACAAGGAACCACATGCCATATTCCCAAGACAAAATTATTTATATTAATATTCTTTAATACAAATAATTAATAGTTCCTTATGTTTATGTTTAGGGATGCATCGCGCCATACATATCTTTATTAAATATATCGGTAGATTTGATATGTCGAAAGAGGGATAACGACACGTTTGATGCATGAATTGAAAAGTATATTGACATAGGTTTATACAATATATAGCTAAATTTTAAGTTTTATTAATGGTTAAAGAGTAATGAATTTTATTTTATTCAGTATGCTAAGATGTAAAAAAAATATTGTAAATTTTATTGCAAGTCTTTATTCAACACAACTTTACTATGTGTGTATCAAATTTTGCAACTGAATCTTAAAGTATTTCCACCTTTTGAATTGATTAAACTGAAATTTGGCACTCTCGGGGCTGGTAACAATATAATATAGTAAACGATTGTTTTAAAAAAAAACTTAACTCTTGCATATTTTATTTCGCTTTCAGGAATCAAAAGGATTACAATATAACAATAGGTTATTTATGAAGAATAATTGATTTAGGCGTTTTCTAGTTAGTGTATTACGTAATAGGAGAGCATCCGTTTTAGAAAATAGTTTTTCTATTGGATGGATTCGATTTTTGTTACTTACTCATCTTTGTATGCAATATATGGAATATATCTTTTAAATTTATCGATGTAGTTACTGAATTTGAACTTGCGATTTATCCATGGTATCAATACATAGTAAAATATCATGCATCCCTATTCATATTCATAGTGGAATTTTTTATGAAGAATGTGAGGCTTTGTAGAAAGCTGATTTAGTAGACAATTCTAATTCCTGAGATTAAGAATAATGAACTTATTCTACCTAGCATTAATTTTACTTCCTTCATTTAATAAGCTGTGACTACGTTAATATTTTCTTTGAGTGTAATGTAACATACTACATATAGTAGGTAACATTATATACACATACTCGGGTGATATATGAGACGATTTCGAAATCACAGGCATCCTTTTAAACCAAAACTGCTTACGATTTAGATTATATTTTGACTAAAACTAAATCAATCAAAATATAAATGAAATAGATCTTCAGCTGAAAAGCCTTGAACTCGTGCAACCGTGAAAAGGCAATGGAGAAACTATACTGGGTGCCACTTTTTGATGCTATTATATTAAATGCAAAAATTTGTAATTTTACCATTTCCATTAAGAAATGGAAACGGGAGTTTATACATTTCCTAGAGATTTTATTTGGAGAAAGAAATGGAAAAGGTGATGACAATTAATATGGTAAAATTTAAATTAATAAAAATGTCGAGGTCGCTACAATGTTTTAGTTACATTACCTTTCAAAGTACGTGAAAGTATGTAACAGGCAACAGAACGCTGCTCCACCTAATAAATCAGTTTCCAGCAGACGACCTCATGAAAGACTGCTCGCCTTTGCGAACAAAAGCGTCCCGCTATCAAGTGATCTTGCTGTAGATGCGAATTCTCTATATTTTGCAGTGTCAGATCGATTGTTCCAGTGCATTGATATACAGGGTTAATTGAAAAATACTAATAACCTCTTAGTGGCAAATTCCTGTCAGCATCTCTAACAACTTTTGTTGTACGACATTTTTAAAACAATATGTTCTTCAAAAAATATTTGTTAAGTTTTGTTGTACTGTCTGAAACGTAATTACTCTGTACGTATTTCTAATGGTACAACTATTGCAAACGCACCGGGCTCAGCTGCGACCCCCTCGCCCCGCTGTGCGTGAGCCGCTTTAGCGACTGGGTATAGAGTAGGTGCCTTTTTCAGAAACATTTAATGTATTTTCATTTTTGTATGAAAGAAAAAGTTATGAATTTTTAAAAGTCGTAGAACAAAAGCTATTGAGTATAATGTTAAGAACAAAAAAATAAAAAGTTGTTAGTATTTTTAAATTAACCCTGTATATTGCACGACAATTCGTCACGCGTGCTCCTTTCTTAGTACTAGAATTTCGATTGCACTGTATTTTTAAAATAATAACTTTAATTGATTCCGGTAACATCGAATTAACCTGTAATATCGCTAAAGTCTTCGCGGCATGCACGCGACACGGTGCAATGAGAATTTACCAAGCATGTACACTGTACAGTTCTACACATATTACATAGTGCTTGGTTAGAGGCAGCCAGTTTGTTCTGACGTAAATCATCATTACTATTTGTTTTACGGTTTCATCCGAATGCTATCTTGTTATATTTTAATTTTATGTACAAGTATTTGGTTTACTATAAACTATGATTTTTATTTATATGTAGTGAACTACAAATTTCTTTAAAATTGTGTGACGTAATTATAAACCTATCTGTTTTAGTATTAATTATTCAGAATGAGTTAATTAAGTTTATCTTGCTATCTGTTTGTACACTATAATACATCAATAATACTTTTTTAGTTTACTGAAATATTGAAGTAAGATAGATTACGAAAGAGGCTTCATACGAAAAGACATGAACTTAAAAAAATGTAAGGTAAAAAGGAATATTTTTAATTGTAACAATTTTTTACTTTCTATTGTAAGATTAATTATAATTTAATTTAGTATATATCATGCAGTCATACATTTTTTATTGCACTGGCCTGTTGACGAGGAGGGTAGTACATGTGCCTGCCAAGCCAAGGTTATTGGATTCGTTAGTTGGCCAGATCAATTTACAAACTAAGCTTTTTTTAATTAGTTTGAATTTAGGTAATACTGAGTAGCCCTTCAGTTCGTAGTTTGACGCCCATGGTATAACGCTTAGCTTAGGATAAAAAAATCTGGTTGATGGGAGATTTATTATTATTTTAAATATTTAATTGACGAAATATTAATTTAGATTAATTTTAAAATAAATAAACACAATCACAATTTTTAATCAATTAAAAATTATTAAGAGCTATATTTATTTAGATTTTTTGAGTTTGTATGTGTAAATTGCATTTTTAAGATATTAGAATAATTTTTAAGACTGCAATAGGTAATATGCATGTGTTTTTTTAAAATATTTTTATTCGATAGTTAACATAGCTATATAATAGTAAAAAAATATTCAACCCCAAAAAAGTAACTTAAAGGGTTAAAAAAAAAAAGTTAAAAAAAGTTAAAAATAGTTAACCGACACGGGCACTTTAAACGCCCGCCATTTTGGCGCGCTTGGTGTGACGTCATAGTCTATAACAACAAAAGTGGAGAGGTTAGGTTGAAGAAGTATTGTGTTTTGCTGCAATGTTGCAATTTTAACTTGAACATATCCAACTGCTGAATCACCATTTGATTCTCTCTCTGATCTATAAAAAAACAACAGTAAATATTACGAAAAAGCCTCTCATTTCGTTGTGTTCAAGACTACATTACATAAAATAAATCTAAAATGTTTTCAATATCCTTTGTAATATAAAAACATTCTATAACATAATATGGAATTCGATATTTTCCTAAGCTATGTTCTTTTATTTGTTTTTATATCCAAATTGTATCTGACTAAATCGCGAACACTCAAAAGCAAACACCTAACAACTACGCTTTCAGTGAGAGTTGTCATAGACCTTGACCTCACATTCGCTCTGACCGATGGCGTCACGTTTCGAATATTTGAATTTCCCATAGTTTTTTTTGCATTTTTAAAAATTAATTTCCTACTCTAAAAGAAATTATAATCAAAAACATTAATGCAGGCATAATTTTAAGTAATAAAGTTTATTAAAAAAGATATTTTACCCTTATTAGAATCACATGCTTAAACCCTATTTTAGTTTATTTTTTTAGTAAATTTTTGCTGTATCGTATACGGATGTTTGCCAACATAAAAATAATGACAGTACTACAGTAGCTCGTTAAGCTTGTCAACTCGAACTAAAAAGACTACTAATACCGTAAAGTGGTAGTGCTTACGATGTGGGATGAACCCGTCAACGTCCTCGTGCCGCTCGATATGGATGTAATTTTGTTTATTTTGATTTGGACACTTTGTCGGGACTTTTTGGCGGGAATGGAAGAACTTCGCATTTTATTTAAATTTTGTATTTTTTGCATTTTTGGGAATTTTACGTTACGAAAGTGAAATTTTATTTGTGCGTTTAAGTTCTGTACAACGTGTTAAGAATTGGAAAGTTTAAATAAATATGTTGTCGTGATTTTCCAAGAAGTCCTTTTTAACTCAATAAAGCCTACTATCACTTTTGGGGAGACTTAGGGGTTTAATAATGAAGACATTTAACGATAGAGATACACTTATTCGTTACACGAGAATGGCAGAAATGCTTCTTATAAATAAACTAGTTGCCAGTATATAAAAGGGAAGAAGAAGGAATTTGTCACTGTCGACGAAACGTCTTGTTCCGTATGTCATAAATAGATGCCAAATCCAACTTTGTCTCATAGGTTTCAGATTAAAGAATTGTGAAATGTTTAAAAATCATTCTCCTACATGATTTTTTAGCTTTTGCAATATTTTATTTTAATATTTTTCATAGTACATACTAAACATCTGGTCATTGTCTTTTGTTATTTATTTATTATTTTATGACTCATTGCTATCCCGGCATGCAAATCATCGCCATCCCTGATCCCTCTACTATCATAGAATGTACAGTTCGTGACATTCTAAATAATAATAATATATTCTAATAAGTCTTGAATTTCTTTGTACATATTTGGTCAGTTTTAGTTCATTGAATATCATAACACATACACGGTGAAACATTGTAATGATAGTTAATAATACAGGTCATAACGATCTCAGAAAAGTAGTCAGTGCATGGAAATTATGTGTTTGGAAATATGTGTAATGTTGTACGTCTACTAGTCAGTAGTCTTATTATTTATAATTAATAATAAATTTATGTTATATTGTCATAAAGTAAGCAGAAAAACCTTTTCGTTTTCCTAATAATTTAACAATTGCTCGCCTTCGTTAATAGCGCATAACTTAAAGAAAATATTGTTTATGGTTTATGAAACCATGCGATTTAAGTGCATTAATTTTTGAGTTTACGTTTTAATACAGTATAATCATTAACAAAATTACTCAAGAAAATGTAGCATGATTAAGTTTCACAAGTGATTGACACATCAATATTTTTTTAAACATATTAACAGTAACATGTTTACAATAAGTTTCAAATGTTGATGGTACCATCTGCATCGACACTGTCTGTAATTACCTATCTAAGTCAAAACGTTCCATATTCTTAAAAGTCAACTATAATCATGTCACATTTTTTAAAATTATATTTCGATGAGTTACTTTTGATGCTGACTGTACATGTAACTCGTTAGCGAGCTAGCCATTTTTAAAATGTCACTTACGAATTATCATTGTCAAGATTGGTATTAATTTCAACATAACAATAAAAACAATACAGTAATTAATACTGTATTACTTGAAATGGCGCCATTTTCGATATAGTGATGAACTAGTACAAAACTATCCTTGAGACCTATTAGAAATTATATACTGCACATAAGTTGAGTTTACTTGCCCAGTTTTGTAATCTAGTGGTCTTGATACTACCTATATCTACATTATTGTCTAATGTCGCTTAAAATCTTTACAAGCTTTAATTAGTTTAATTACTCTGAAAATGAATGATGTGGTAATACATGAATGACCTTTTTTCTGAAACTTCTTAATGCAATTTGATTTTATTGACTCGTATTTATTTATTGAGCATTGCAAGTTATATTGGACTTTTGCTTTTAAATTGAATTTATGCCAAATTATTATCTGCTCAATGAAACTTTTGTGTTCATGGTGTAAAATATTATTTTCCAGAAACAAATATTCTTTAATTAGTAATAATAAAATACCTGTATATCTATCTATTCGTAAATAAACTGTGTTAAGCATTCACGTTTGTTTTGCTTTTTGTAATGTATAGTGCGTAATACCGAATCTTAAATCTGCAAAAATAATAATAAGTATAATAATGCTTCAGATAGATATATATTTGATATTTCTCAATATATATTTCAGTTAGTTCAAGACGGAGTTTATCGTGTCATGAAAGATGAAACTTGGCTCAGTGAAACAATACTTGTATTTTTCATGAAGCAATAATTTTTTGTGAAAAATTGCAATAAAGTTACGTATCTATCTGTTACAGTTTGAAAGTTTTTGTTTGTAAACTATTAAAAATGTATAAGACGAATGCAAAAAATATTTTTGCAATAAGAAATCTTTCATGGCCTAACATAATCATTATTCCGTGGCCGTGTTGACATCAACACTGGTGTAATTTGTCTACGCGCAAAGGCTTCGCGCAAGCTTATTTTTTACGCCCTGCCGATGCTGGGCGGAAAATTCATTCGCTTTGTGTCAAGCGAAACAGTCGCGCAGCGCCTGTCTACCGCTGCACCGCATCGATCCACGTTAGGTTGTAGCAAAAACATTGTTCACAGCCTTTTTTGTCAGTGTTGTGTGTCATTGTACGCGTAGCGAGCAACATGTCCTTCGATAAAGATGAACTTCGCGATGAGTAAGTACCTACAGTTAATTCGTTTAATGAGCATTTCATTTGCCAATAAAGTGGTTGACTGCCTAACGGTAATCATGTTATTAATGTTGACTGTTTCTTTAAATTTATGTAGGTATGTACTTCACCTGTATTCTTACGTGTGTGCTTATAAGGAAAGATATTTTGATATGAAGTAGATATTTGTATTGACATTATTATATATACTTATTAGGTATGTAAAATTCTCAAGAGCTGCAACCTGCAACCCAGCGGCTCATTGGAAAATCTTGGCTTAATAAAATATTTAATACGGAATCAGATCAAATTAAAGAGAAAAACAAAGTATCAGTAATCAACGTTACGAGCGGTTTAGAACTAGGTTGGAACTAGGTGAACTTGACTCGACCTCTTTCAGTCGATAACCTAGTTTTATAGTTCTTTCAGTGAACTAACGAGAATGACTACAAAAAGCAAACATAATATACTTAATTATAGTGACATTTCAACTTGGTATTTTGCGAACTGCTTGTTATTTCCTTCAGATATGTACCACCTACCTAACAATAAAATATTAGATATTGGATACAATGTGCTCAGTAACAAGTAGGTATAGGTACCTTATTTTTGACTAAGTAGGTAATTACAATGTACTTACAATTTTAAATTTAAGAATTATCTTGAAAACATGACTATTTTTTTAACATTATGGTCTTGTCGGTTCAGGATGAGAAAATAAAATTCAGCGACCATAGCCAACCATAGCAGTCCGCTTGCGAGTGGCATCGAGTAGATTAATTAAATGCATGTTCCACGTATTTGTGGGTTATTGATCAACAGAAACTAAGATTATGTGTAATAACCGGCCAGTGTTACATTAATGAGATTTGTAGAGTGTAATGTAATGGACATGACTTATGTATTAATGTACAGCCTGTTCTAAAAATATTGCTTATCAATAATAATGAGACACGTGTTTCACGTTTTTGTAAAATTACACATCTCCATGAGTTCGTGGTCTTTGATTATTTAATTACTAGCGGCTCGCCCCGGCTTCGCACGGGTAGTAGAGCCATTTCGTAATATCCGTTCTTAATGAGCGTCTATACCGCGAAAGGAGTAACTATGCTAAATTACAAGTTAATCGGACCTATAGTTTCGGAGATCTTGCGATGAGTCAGTCAGTCAGTAAGTGGTATTTCGCTTATATAGATAGGTATAGATAGAAGATAAATAATCGAAGTTCATACTCGTAAAACTCAAGAAGCCTGTCGATTGACGTGAAATTTTGTCACAACCATCACATCGCTGCATTCGAATACGCGCGTGTTTTTATATGCCTAATAATATTATTGACCTACACCACTATTTATATTCTTTAAATTTTTATTATAAAAATGCGTAAACATGTGCAACTGAAGTTTTTCAGTTGGTCCATAAACTACATACAGATATTTTACATCAGAGATAGATATATCAATATAGGTATCTGCTTACCGCTTTTTTCATGAGAATAGCCAGTGTTTCTAATAGATATGAAACGAGTTGTCAGTAGCTATAATTAATATAAAAGGGAAGAAAGAAACCCTCGTAACTGTATTGTTTATGAGTATAAGTTTACGACAAAAAGGTACAACTAAGCAATTTTAAGTAAAATGTTACACTTACGAACTGTACTTTTTACGAACTAGTTAGCAACTTTTTTATCTAGATGAGATATAGTTTACCGTTGTAGAGTAATTTCCAGTCATGGTTTTTTTATTTTATACTAATTAAGTACATAGACGAATGAACAAAAATTGTATACTTAACAATACGAACCGAAAGTAGAGCGTTTTTTTCTGTAAAGAAATCCGATACCGATAATATAAAAAAAAACAATAAAGTATCAAAATGAGTAGATTGTTCTAATTCAGGGGTTCCCAAACTTATTTTGTCTACTGCCCACTTTGAGAATAAATTATTTTTTAGCGCCCCCATTTTTTCACCTACTGAAAAACCACTATAACTTCAAATTAAATTAATTAATTATTGTAAGCTATATTAGCGGAGATTAAACATTAATTCCAAACGAGACTTTTACCTTTTACGTTAACTTGAAACCTGAGCACAGTAGGTAATACACAACGGCGCTCAGGTCTCAAGTTAACTCTTACGGGCTACACCTGCCAAAGAGAATGATTATTGAAACGCAACTTTATAGTATTCAAACAGAGTATCTTTTATTCAAAATAAAACAAATATAATCGATCCTTATATAAAAACTAATGTGAAGGATGAATCTGATGCTGTTTAATAAGTTTGTTGATATCAGGTTTCAATTTACTCAAGAACAGTCCCAAGTCGCCACGTTTGGTAACATGCAAACGATTTCTCTTTTTAGTAAGCAGTGTTGCCACAGCACTAAATCCACGTTCACACAAATATGATAATGGGAATGCTATCAAGAATCGCTGAACGATTGACCACAATCCAGGGTACAATTGCGGGATCGGTTTTTGTAGCCAAAATTCTTGGTAACCATTTTTGAACTTGATTTTTATTTCCTCGTTTGTTGTCAATTCTATAAGTTCTTCTTCCAGCTGAGGTGACATTGCTGTGTTGACATTTGAAAACGGATCCAACGCCCAGTCTGGTATTTCCAAGTTCAAAATGTCCTGGTATTGTTCGGTGAAGTCAATGTGGAGGTTTTCCAAATGTTGGCAGTAGGCAAACAATTCGTCGTTACTGCATGATACTGATAAATTCGGAAAATTGTGAAACTCACGTCTGCCCATATTCTTTTTGTGTAGAAGCAGTTTGGCTGCGAAAGCAGCAACGACGTTTTTTGTTTTAATTAAATTTAGTTCATCGCCTTGCAGTTGGAGATTCATGTCGTTGAACAATTTATACAGGCCTGTCATGTAAGCTATATCATTCTTTGATGTAATGAGCTTGTTGTGCAATTCTGTATCTTTAGTTTCCAAGAACTCTATAACAGAGTCAAACAGGTTGTAAAATCGAGTCAGACAATTGCCTCTTGATAGCCAACGAACTTCAGTATGAAACAACAAACGGTTGAAATCCTCGTCATTAGTAACACAAAGCTGATGAAATAATCTAGCATTCAAAGAGCTGTTGCGGATTTTATTGACTGCTTTGATATGACATATTGCAGTGATTGAAATAGTCGTTCTCTTAAGTTTCTAGCAACCAAATGTTGTCTATGAATAACGCAATGTACAGCAAGGACATCTGGAATTTTATTTTTTAAGTACGCTATGAAGCCTTTATGGCACCCTGTCATAGCCGGAGCGCCATCCGTAGCAACTGATATAATATTTTTCAAGGGAATCTCTTTCTCATCACAAAACTTTTCCAATGTATTGAATATGGTTTCGCCTTTTGTATCGGTCTCTAAATTTCTAGCAAAGAATAGTTCTTCACATATTTTCTCATCTTTAATAAACCTCACGTAAGACAACAACAATGCTTCATTAGTTGGTAAAGTGGACTCTTCGAGCTGAATTGAGAATTGACTTGTCCTCAGGTGATCACACAATGATCCTTCAATGTTTTCAGCCATTTCATCAATTCGTCTTTGCACAGAATTATTACTCAAAGGAATTTTTCGGATAATATCTGCGGCTGGTTTATGAAGCACAGTAGTTATTACTTCCTTTATTGCTGGCAAAATTAACTCTTCTCCGATGTTATGTGGTTTGCCTTTTTGAGCAATTAACAAAGAGATATTGTACGAAGCTCGAAGCTCGAAGTCCGTCGTCATCTTGCTTAGCAGCCGCCGAAAATAGTTTTGCTACACTTGGCTGAGTATTATGCTTCTTCTCTAGGTCTTGAAAATATACTACATTCTTGTCTTTCTTATCTGGATGCATTTTATTCAAATGATCTTGCAGTTTTGAAGGCTTCATTGCTTCATTCGAAAATGTTTTTAGACATAGAAGACACAAAGGCGACGATGGGTTTGTCGGATTTTCAATGAATCCGAATTTAATATATTCCGCACAGTATTGCCGTCTCTTCTTTTTTACTTCCGACATTGTTTTGTTTTGAGAAATACGTAAGTAAGTGTTGAACTTAAGTACTGCTCATCTATTGCGCGCGAAATCGCAAATGAAAATAAAATAAATATTACGTTGTCTATATAGGATTGCATAAGCAGCACGCACCGACAGGAATAAAACAAACATGCATAAACTCGTTTATCTCATTCGACGCTCAATCGTACTCAACAAGTCAGAACAAGTATTCTATGAACCAGCCGATTGATACAGGAATGCACAATTCGGGTTATTTAACAAAAACTTGTTAAAACATGATTGCCCGCGGTCTATTATCTACGAAAATTACCTATCTGGGAGTACTAATAACTATTAAAATGCGAAAGTGTGTCTGTTGCCTTTTTATTTGTTTGTTTGTGTCTACTTTCATTTCGAAACGAAACGACCGATGGACATGATTTTTATTTTGTATATTCAATAAAACAGGACAGATATATGAACTACGCGGAGAGAAATATCGAACCGAGTTTGAGCAATCTTTTAATTAATATTAGTTGATGTTCACAAGTTGTAGTTGAGAGTCGAGAGCTCATGCAGTCGTTGTCTAAGATGCCTCCTATCTAAATGAAATTACAAATCACCCCCCAGGCCTCTACACAACGCCCCCATTTTTTTTCTGGGTCTCTTACCGCCCCCCTTTAGGCCTGCAGCGCCCACAAGGGGGCGTTATCGCCCACTTTGGGAAAGGCTGATCTAATCAATACCTTCCTCAATACCACCACAGTAAAAGTAAGCATACAGTATTCTATCTCGGCAGTGTCCTAGAGATAATTATCTACGGTCGTTTGGTACGTAAACACGCAATAGGGCTACTGACTTGGACTGAATGTTTTTCTTGGGTTACGTATTTGATAATAGGTACTATATTAAATTGTCATATTATCTTTTCATTTTATATTATTGCAAATTTAATACGTTTTTATTTATATAATTTTACTAGTATTTTATATCTAGTTTCAAAAGTTTGTAAGTTAGTATGGTGGAAATGGACACAACAAATGCATTTTGTGTGCAGTATAATTAAAAACCATATTTGTTCATAATATACACACCGGCACAATTAGCGGAACACAAAAAAAGCAGGATTTTAAAATATTTTACTTGAGGAACTGGCCAGTTATGATATTTTTTTAATTTATTGTCAAATTTGAAAATAGAAAATTAGATGACATACACTTTTTTCATTTATTTGTTTTATTTTCCCGAACAATACGTTTTGTCAACTTGTTCGAGTAATAACTACGTAATTGTAATTTTTTTGAAAAATTGCACTTAATGGTTTTTTATAAATTTGTTATTCTATAGGCAATTTTGTTTATTAAAAGCTCTTTATTATGCCTGACTTAACATCACTGGAAATCATTAGGGCTGATGAAATGAGAAGAAATGGCCATACCTACAGATCGATTGCCTCAAGGCTTCGTCGACCAGTATCAACGATTCATCGCAGCATCAAGCGGTACAGATCGTCTAATTCTCTTGTGAGGAGGAGGGGTCAAGGTAGAAAAAGATGTATATCGAGGCGAGATGACAGTTTTTTACAACTTGGAGTTCGTAGGAATACGCGATTAACGGCTGTACAAGCCCGAAATGAACTGGAAGACGTTCGAGGAGTACGAGTAAGTGAGCGTACAGTTCGCAGGAGATTTGAAGAAGTTGGTTTAGGGTCGTATATACCTGCCAAAGGCCCAAAACTTGAGAGACGTCACCGCGTAAACCGATTAAGCTATGCGCGAGAACATCGTCATTGGGATTTGAACGAATGGCAGCAGGTTCTCTTTACTGATGAGTGCAGAGTTCTTTTAAAACAGATCGATGGGAGACAGCGAATATGGAGACGCAAAGGAGAACGCCACATACAGTCTAATTTTGAACACACAGTGGCTTATGGTGGCGGCTCGATTATGGTTTGGGGAGGGATATGTTTGGGAGCTCGCACGGAGTTAGTGATAGTCACAGGAGGGACCATGACAGCAGATCGATACATCAGAGACATTTTAGAAGAACATGTTGTACCATTTGCCCCATTTATTGGTGACGACTTTATTCTAATGCAAGATAATGCTCGTGCTCATAGTGCACAATCGGTACAGGCATATCTGAGCCACGTAGGTATACCGGTGATGCAGTGGCCAGCAAATTCCCCCGATATGAATCCGATAGAGCATGTCTGGGACTTGCTAAAAAGAAGGGTTAAATCCAGAATGCTACCCCCCAACAATCTGAATGAACTTGGAAACGCATTACTTGAGGAGTGGGAGCGGTTGCCTCAAGAAATCATCGATAACATAATCTGTAGCATGCCCAGACGAATGGAAACCGTAATCAGAGCAAGAGGGGGAAACACTCGTTATTAATTTTGCTTTAATTTTATTGTTAAATCATTTAATGCTTACTTTTTTTTATTTTTTGTGATGGTTCATAATCATCTAAAAATTTCACTTATTTCAAATTTCTTTATTTTTCAATAAAAAATAACGAAGACTTTTCAAAGTCGTTGTTAAAAGATGTTAATCATTTTGTTATTTTGTGTCTAATTACATTTTCGTCAAATATATGCGTTATTATCTCATAGTCTCACTTTTTTTTCTGTTCCGCTAATTGTGCCGGTGTGTATATATCTATGTATAATGCATAAATTATTGGCACGCTATCTACTTATATATTTACGTTACAATTTCACCTTAATAATGACTCACATCTTCACGTCATTTTTCTTTTGGGGTGGAAAGTTCATCAAGGCACAAAATAATTGTGTACACTTTGACTCCTCTTTCAACAAAATATTCGGAATACCACTCGAACGCGTTGCAACCATCGTAAATCTCCCCCGCGGTGCGGGCCGCGGCGCCGTAACGTAGGTATATTTCCAGACGCTCGCTCCCGCGTCAAATAAACGCTTATATTTCCATAACTGCTACTCTTATCACAAAAAAGAAGTACTGATGTAAAGCTAGATATATAAGGCGTGTATTAAAGTAAATATGAACATTACAAACTGGGAAACAAATTATTACAAGCAGGTTGAACTTAATTGTATGACTCGAGTATAAATGTGTAAATCCCAGACTGCTCTGGGTGCGACTTAAGATGAGGTTGACGAGAATTTTTATTTTGGCGGTGTATGCCCCAGTGTCCTCTGTCGGTTTGGGTGAACTAGAGCAGTTTAAAGATTGAGAAAGTGATAAGAAGTTTGAAATGTGGAAAGGCTGCGGGAATTGATGAGGTGACTGCTGAAATGATCAAGTAAGGTGGTCCTAGGGTCTGGGATACCTTCTACGCACTGTGCAACCTTTGTTGGCAGAAGGGGGAGCTTCCAGAGGATTGGCGCACCGCAGTCATAGTACCTCTCTATAAAGGGAAAGATTCTCATTCTCGTTCTCATTTAGACTGTGCGTGTTATAGGGCCATCAACTTGTTCAGCTTAGCAAGTAAAGTCTATTCCAAGGTATTGACTGAACGTATGAAAGGCGTTTCTGAAAGATATTTGTGGGAGGTGCAAGGTGGTTTTAGGAACGGTAGGAGTTGTATGGATCAGGTTTTCTCGCTTCACGTTATCGTGGGGGAGTTTCTGGCTATAGGTCAGAAAGCTTTCTGCGCTTTCGTAGATCTAGAAAAAGCATTCGATATAGTAGTGCAAAAGAAATTGTGGAGACTTCTGTCCGAATATAGCTTGGGGGCCTCTTACTGCAGGCTGTGAGGTCATTATATCGAGAATATGACACCCATATCGATTTATCCGAAAAAGTAATATTTGCCATTTTGGATTTGAAAATCAATGTCATTTTCGTAACGAGCACCCTGAAAAACCTAGAATATGACACCCATGTCAATTTATCAAAAAATAATAAGATTAGCCATTTTGGATTTTAAAATGTGCGTCGTTTTCGTGATCAGCACCCCAAGAAACCTAAAATATGACATCCATATCGATTTATCTAAGAAAATAATATTCGCCATCTTGGATATGAAAACGAACGTCATTTTCATAATCAGTACCCCGAGAAATGTAGAATATGACAGGAGAAAAAATAATTTTAATACAATATCAAATTGATCGGAACATTTTTTGTTTAGGTACATTTACTTAGGAAAGTAGAGTAGTCATCCGAGATCTATATCTATATTTTTTTAAATTTAAATATTAAAGTAAGTCCTGAAGTATACCGTAAGTAAGTCAGTATAATAATATGTAGAAATATGTAGTAGTTATTGGCACCTGGGGGGTTATTCACAAACGTCGGAAACTTTCCATGGTGGAAAGGCCGATCGTCGAAAAGCATAAAGGCTTGGATTTGTGAATACGACTATATATAATATGATATATAAATAATATAAATATAATACGATTTCAGATTTGTGAATCGCGTATAGACAAAATCATCGAACAGTTTTCTGTCGGATACAGAAAGTTGAGTTTCCGACGTTTGTGAATAAGCCCGCTGGTTTGTTCTACAAATTTACGGTGGCAAATAAATATTAATTACAAAGTTTAGCGGTTGGTTTATGCATCCATATTATACTTTTATAATGATTATTACTTAGGTACACAAAAACACTATTATAGTATCTATGTATATTCATCCTCCGTATGTGTCGTGCTGTGTGCTAGTCGCCAAATGAAAAACACCCAGTGCCTTTTATCAGCACCATCAATGACATCGTTGTTACTGACAATAAATGGTTTGTGTATCGCTTAGGGACAGTCCTTGCATATCTTGATTTGCACATTATCAGATATCTGCATTAACCATTGTAAATAACATGATATTCAGGATTCTGTCACGTTATAAAATATTTAGCGACGATATACTTAAACCTTCGATCTAAAATATTTGATCGAAGACAAACGCGGTAGTACGAATTCTTGCGTAATAGAGTGAAATGTACTGTAGATAGGTTGCTATTGCATTTTCTTATGAATCTTTGTAAATGTGAGTTCGCAATCGTTTATCACATTGAAGAGGAGATTTTCTCGCGATATACAGCCTATTTTACATACGTACATTACTAATTTCTATATTATTTATTATTAATTAAGTCAGCGATTTCTGTTGCAATTTCGGCCGAAATCGAAACAATCACATTTTAAGGTAATTCTTTTGGACATTTTTAAAGTTTCTTTTTATTTTAGCTAATTACAAAGATCTGTTTGTGTATACAGAAGATATAATTTGATGGGATTAGGTCAAACACTTCTGTATAAACTGAGGCAGACGCGCCCAATGCACCTAATTCTGAAGCGTTAAATAGGAGTTAATTAACACCAGTGCTTCAGAACGCTGTTACCGTTGTGTTGTACGCACAGACGTTGTACGTCATGCCTCATGCAGTCTTACAAAAAGCGTTATTTATAATATTATAAAAAGCTTAAATTACTTTTTTTACCATTTTTGTCTTCGTATACATAAAAGTATTGCTTCCTAAATTGCATTTACGTATTTACGTAATAATATTACATACATAAACGAACAATATTTATTGTTCGTTTGTGTGTGTAATATTCTCAATGTTTTAGTTCGAGGCTTGCTTAAAATTGTTCGTTTCTTGAAGTAAGGCGGGTCTACGTCAGCTTACATAAAAGTCTTTGGATGAGATGACTTTACGATGGATGACTTCCTGTACTTCCCACTGCGCCGATCACCGTCGAAGGCAGCGCGAAAAATCGTGAATGTCGTTTCGGTTTTGGTCATAGTATCAGCAGTTTTGCCGCCGAAATCGAAACTAAACTGAAATTTCCGTTTGGTATCATATACCTATTCAGGGCCGCATTTAGGGGCACAAAAGAGGGGCCCCCACAATAGAGACTTCGGAAAAAAAATCTTTCAAATTCCGACTAGTAAACATTAGTAAACGTCTTTTCCTTTGATATTTTTTTTTCGCTGTTTTACCTTTACCTACAGTACTTTGTATAAACATGATTATATTGTTCTTAAATATTAACAGAAATCATTGATCTATATTTGTCCACTCCAATCAGGCAATCAGTAAAATATCAAAATCTCAAATGGCCCTGATAAGCACTTGCAATTTACTACCTATCTTGAGGGAGTATCCCAATGGCTCAATGGCTGTGGGAAAACTCGACTGAAAAAAATTGGTCATTTTATTTGGAAAATAATTTGGGGCCAGGGGGCCTCCACTCCTTGTTGCCCCGAGGCCTCCAGACCTCTAAATCCGGCCCTGTACCTATTGATTAAGTCTACTAACATTTTGTAATTCGATGTTGATCTGTTCCAGTTGATTATTCTATAATGACAATCATTCTTCTCTTTTATAGCGTTTTGTTTGTTTCATAACAATATAGGTAGTATTTGAGACAACATGAAAATTTGTGGCAATCTTTTGCAAAAATGTCCTTGAAGAGATTTGAAATTTTAATAAGTACCTTTTAGTTTGGAGTTTATTAAAATTGAAAATAAAAAAAACAATTATTTATTTAGGTTTAAAATTTTGGCGCCCGGTTTCAATATTTCGTAAGTTTAGAAAATAATTATTTGAGGTAAGCTAAGACTTAGAATATTATTATATGCATTCTATACTTAGAAAACTCACTCACAACTAATGGGGATTTTATTGAGACGCTCTACCTGCCAGGTGATCGGGAATGAGTGCGAGTGAGTAACGCTATGAGTAGGTTGAAGTGTGAGAGAGACACCCAATCGCAGACCTCCAATCCCCAAGTTGAAGCATAGGTACTGCTGTGCAATTACCTCTTGCTCTTGCAAAAGCAGCATCTGACATAGTATGCGTGCAGTTGTTACAAAAACTTTGGAGCTGTTAAAAGGTTTTTATTCGTAGTATTTTTTTTAATTTTCTTATAATTAACAATAAACGAAAAAGGTATTAGGTACATCTATTCGGGATGTAACTCAAGAAATTCAACTTTTTTTATTTATCCTCTTTTTACTGAAAGTAAATTGTATTTCTATTTATTATGATAAAATATAAAATAGGAATAAATATAGATATAAAATCGTTCATTTATATAAACATGTTCAGTGTTCACTTCGAATGTTGAGCCGAATGGTATGCCATTACCAGCACGTAATGTGTTACACGCCTCGCGATTACATGTCAGATCACGTGTCACGTTATTTAGGTGGTCGTAGCGCTTTACGTGCAAGTAAGAAGCACGGTACAGTCCGACGAATTTACACGCAAGATACCGGCTCACTGGAATCCCGGCTTTATTCTACATCACGTGATCATGCAATTTGCAAGACAATCGCACCACTTTACGCTTCAATTCAGCTGATCATCGTTATACGCTCTCTCTCGCACTTCAAAACCTACCCATAGCGTTCCTCACTTGTACTCATGTACAACATTCCCGACTACCTGGCAGGTAGAGTCGCACTAAAAAGAGCTGTGTTTGTGATCTTTTTAGGGTATACCTATGTGTAATATTTTTTCTAAGACTTAGCTTGACACAAACATATTTTTTCAAAATTAACAAAATTTAGTTTTGAAATCGCCCGGTTAAATTTTAGATCAGACAAAATCTTTTTATAAAATGTCAAAATATCTAAAATGGGACATTTAACGCATTTACCTTTTATTTTGGCTTGACGTTTGGACCGAGTTGCATCGGCCGTGGTCTCAAGCAAACTGTCGCAAACGAAATGAAAAACGAAATGAAATGAAAAACTAAAATAAGAAGTAATCGCGTTAAATTTCCCGTTTTAGATATTTTATAATGCAACGCAAAGTTTAAAAGTTTATAACATTTCATAATGCCTCAAGGACATTTTTTGCAAACAAAATTTACACAGCTTAAAAATTCAAGGACAATGCCCCGTTACCCTTCAGTCATATCGTCGTTAATATTTGAACCATAGATTATTGTATTGTATTGTAGTGGTATTATATTTGAACATTTTAACGGTATTTGAATAGGTTAGATTTTTTTTGCATCGATTGCGTGACTGTTATGGTTGATGAATAAAATAGCGTAGGTACTTATTTGTATGGACTTTGCACAGATCGTGAACGTTTGTCAATCGACGTAAATCACAGTGATGAAATTACTGATTTCAATGAGGTTTATTTTATAGGAACTCACTTATTTCTAGTTTCTGTTGGGTAGAAAGGTAATTTGTAAGTTTAAAATATTTTTTCTGCGATACCAAATACATAGGTACCTACTTGAAAAGTTGAATAATAATTATTATTGTAGGACATTATTACTTCCAAATCTTAAAAATCATACCAGGTAGGTTATGTAGTTTATTTCAGGTATGTAATTATTAGTGAAATGTTCTTATCTGGACTGTGCGCACCACAGAGACATCAGCTTGGACAGCTTAGCAAGTAAAGTATATAGGTACCAACGTATTGATTGAACGTATCTTTTATACGTCTGAAGGATATTTGTGGGAGGCACAAAGTGGTTATAGGAACGATAAGGATCGTGGGAAGCTTTCTAGATTGTGGGCATAGGTTAGAAAGTTTTCTGCGCTTTTGTGGGTCTAGAAAAATCTTTTGAGAGAGTAGTGCGAAAGAAAATATGAAGTGTCCTGCTTTGAATATGGCGTGAGAGGCCCCTTACTGCGGGCCGTGCGGTCATTATATCATGGCCGCAGAGCCTATGTAAGAATAGGTGGTAACATGTCCTGATTTGAAGTTTATTTAGACAGTAGTTAGACATGGCTGTACGACGTCTGCCAGGCTATTCGTGCTATATTTAAACGGTTACCTTTATATATTAAAGGGTTGTATGAGTAATATAATGTGCGATGACATAGTGGTAAACTGTCTATTATTCGCAAAAGACGCTGCGCTTATAACGCCAAAATAAACAGAGTTGCAGACTAGTCACGTGCGTGAAAGAAGAATGTGAAGAGAAAGGATCAACAAAACTAAGATTCCGATGTGAGTGAGGATATGTATGCATCATACCATTTTGAACTGAGAATAAGTTCTTATCATCAATACATGGGTAGACCTGTAGATAAAAAAAACTTCATTGGATTAGGAGACATTTTGTATATAATGTACATATATTAGGTAAGTATTGACGAATAGAGTAGATATGTATGTATAATATGATGTAAGTACCTGTATATTGTGTATTTACACGGCGGCACTTTATCTCAGATTACCACAAACGTTTTTTGTGGTGGATCTAATAACATTTTTATACAGGCGCTAATAAAAATCTTAATAGATGTGCTACGACTACGAAGATTTAGAAATATCTCGACTTTCAATCGATAAATAAACATACTAGAATACAGGATAATACAGTAGAGCAGATATTACATAAAGACAAAAAAGAAACAAGTGATTCATATGAAAAAAACGGAAAGCAAAAAAAAAAAATTAGTTATAGCAGATCAGCAAGGGAGAAACATTACTAATACGTTATAAAGATTATGTCGTTGTTTTAGGAGGTATTAATGACAAAAACCCTTATATGTTTCGGTTAGTTTTAAATGTGTGGTTGGCTTCTGTGATTAATACTAACATTATTATAAGTGAGATTCTGTATAATAGATATTATGAACAAAAATTACGGATTGAATTTTTTATCTAAAAACTACAATAATGTTGTAGTTCTAGACATGAATTCTTCTTATTATACAGTTAAATCTTATTGTTACTATTACATTTTAAATTCAAACAACTTTTCTGTAAATGTATGTCGTTCATTACTGAAAGAAATATTATATATTTATTACAAAATAAAAATAAAAAAGCACAATGATTCACAAAAATGTCAACATAGAGAGACCAGTGTATTGTATACAGATATATCAACTCAAACATGTATAAAAGACATTAACGAACGGAATGTAATACTTGAAGATGCCTGTGCAGATAAGAATTATAACTGTAATGATTTATTTCGTGTATAATATAGTATTTACATGTTACATCAAAACATTACTGGAGTCATTAACTAATCAGAAATTCTACGAGTATACTTGGATGAACTCAGGGATAAAGGTAAAAATGTAGACGTCTTATGTAGAACTGAAAATAACATGACTGAAGAGGACAGAGATAAGCTACAGATTCGGGAAATCAGCATGGTGGATCTTGTATTTCGTTAAGGCATCATTTTAAATATACAGAAATTAAAGATTTAAAGTTATCGGTGTCTAGTATTTTTGAATGTTTACCCATAGATTTAGAAGAACACAATTTGTACTTAATTTGTATTTATAGAGCTTCAAATAATACACTACTCAACAAAGTCTAGGGAAAAACGGTATTGTAGTGTTTATTTTAAATTCAGTTTCTTTTTGTCTTATATGTTGTATACCAATAGAAGTGTAATTTAATACTCAATTTGATTTTGTAATTTAATAAGTCTTGTTAGTGAAAAAATAATAATTTATTACGAAAAACTAAAATAGTGCCAAAACTAAAAAAACGAGTTCTTGTAAATAAAAAAAAATACCTAACGTGTAAATAAAAATTAAATGAAAAAAAGCATTCGACAACTTTTTAATAATCTGTCGGTCGTCCCAAAGCATTAGCGACGGCTGTACATCGGCGTGGCATACTGAGTATTAGGTTGTCAATTGTCACTTGTGGAATGAGACTCCACTCTCTGGAAAGGTGGGAAAAAAGTTCTTCTGTGTTCAAATTTTGGAGAAGATCACTGAGACTCGCTGAACTCTTAGCGGTGTGCGAGCATGAAGTTTGACTTCATGTAATCTTCTGAAACCACTTGATGCTGGAACTGGAGTCTTCCTACCAACTGGCGAGCTGTAATTCGGGGCTGCCTCCTTGCAGCATTTCGCGGAAAACGGTCTTGACTTGACTTGTATCTTCCTCGGTAACGTTCGGCTACTGTAGCTTGGTAGTGTGCCCATAATCGGCAAATTATGCTTTGTTGCGTGTTAACAACGTCTGCAATTTCACGTTGACTGCGCCCAGCTTTCAACATATCCACAGCCTTAAGCATCTCTTCCCGCGTTAAATGCCGAAGTGACATAACGCTTAGTCACAAAAATTACGAATACTGTGGTAATTGTTTTTCACAAGAAAAAAAATTTGAAACAGATAATAATCTCTCAACATTTTACGTTAGAAAACCCCGTACTCTGCGATCAACTTAAGTTTTCCTCCATAATTCGAAAAGCTTTTGCATTTTTGTTTAAATTTTTTAAATTTTGATTGGTTATAATGCACTTTCAATCTTAATTTATAAATTTTAGTGGCCAGTTCGTTTTCTAAAGAGTTTTCATAACTAAGTTGATATAGTTGGCTTATTCCCTAGATTTTGTTGAGTAGTGTAGTTCAGAAACAGTAAAATTATTTTTCCATAAATTGGATGAAATGTTAGCTTCATGCTGTTACAATAAAAAGGTTATTGTAAGCGGTGATTTTAATATAAATATTAATAACAATTCAAAAGAAATTTTGGAACTGGAACAATTTCTACTGAGTTACAAATTTTAATTTAGAAATTAAAGAAGCTACGAAACTGAGTAGTAATACTTGTATTGATAATATCATGCATAATGTACAAGGGTGCACTAGTGAAGTTATCGATTTAGCAGTGTCTGATCGTACGGCTGAAATATTAAAATGCCCAGTTGGTAAAAGTTGAATATCGAAACACTTTTATTCAAAGAAACGCGACTACAGTTTACAAAATAGGTTAAAATTTAAAAAATATGTTTCGCTCCTTAAATTTAACGATGTAGATCATGCTAACATTGCTAATGAGGCCTTTAATAATTTTCATGACATATTTAAACATATTTATGACTTATGTTTTCCTGTAGTAACTACAAAAGTATCAACTATGGTTAAGCCGAAGTGGATTTCGAAAGGCATTAAACTATTTAGTAAACGAAAGAGACAACTTTTATGGAAATCCAGAATGTTAAAGAGCAATGAAAGTGAGCTAGAATTTAAAAACTATTCTGTGAGATATAAAAAAAATATTTAACAAACTAAGAAAGCTCAAAATAATTATTTTATTAATAATGCTTAAAACAAAGCTAAATCTACATGGAAAGTCATAAATAATTCTAAACATAATTTGCCGAAAGAAGAAATATTAAAATTAAAATTTAATAATTGTAGTTACTAAACCTGAATTAGTTGCTGAATCATTCAATATTTTTTTCATAGAACTAATAAAACAAAACAATAATATCAATGAAATATATAAAATTAATTCTAAAAACGTGAACTCTATGTATATTAAACCTGTATGTTCAGATGACATCATTAAAATTATAAATTCATGATCAAAAACTAACAGTGTAGGACTGTAGCTTTGGATGAAATAATTATAAAAGTACTGAAAGATATTGCGGTTCCTATTGCCCATGTTATTGCTTATATTATTAACTTATGTATCGAGCATGGTCCTTTTCAGGATAAACTTAAAATTACCATCATTAAACCATTATTCAGAGAGAAGAGAGAGATGACAAAGAAGATATGAACTTTTATAGACATGTAGCAGTTATACCAGTATTGACTAAAATATTTGAAAAAGTTATTTACAATAAATTGTACTTATTTTTAGAACATAATAATATTTTGGTTGATAAACAATATGGATTCAGGAGAAATAAATCAGTTACATTGGCTACGTATAATTTCTTGATTAAAGTAGTTATGAATATGGACAATGGGATACATATGATTACATTATTTATAGATATGTCTAAAGCTTTTGACCATGTAGACCATCAAATATTATCTCCGAAATTGTATGCTTACGGCGTAAGAGGAAAAGTTCTAGATTTATTAAAATCGTACTTAACAAACAGGAAACAAATTACGAGTACACAGGTATACAGAATTTGTATTAAAACTAAACAGATGAAAACTTTCAGTTCTAATAGTAGAACAATTAAATATGAAGTACCGCAAGGAACCGTGTTGGGGCCACTACTATTTTTAATATACATAAATGACTACAACAGTAACTAAACATTCTATGACATTGTTTGCTGATGACTGTACTATAATATTTCATGGTAATGATTTCAATTGACTTATAAATGATGTAAATGTCACTATTGTTCAAGTCATTGATTGGTTGACATCTAATAATTTGAAAGCAAATATTGACAAAACTAAAATATTGTATTTCAAAACAGGACGTAGTAAATTAACATTTGACATTTAATATTTAGCTAGGGAGATTAGTGACATGAGTAATACTAAATTTGTTGGATTGACTGTTGGCAGTAAAATGACATGGATACCTCGTATTGACGTAATAAGTAGAAAAAATTCACAATTTTCTTTTGCTCTGTACAAACTAAGTAAAATAGTTAATACAACCACCAGGCTCACTGCATACCATGGCTGCGTCCATACTCAGATATGGAATACTATTCTGGGGCTCTTCTTCGCAACTACTGAAGGTATTTAAGGTGCACAAACAGAAATTTGTAACTTAAAACGGACTGATTCATGTAACCTTATTATAAAAGTCTAAAAATATGACTCCTGCCTTCCCTATACATATATTATTTGTAGAATCAAATATCGACATGTTTCCAAGGCATATGGAGGGTAGATGTGAAGAAGAATTGTACTTGGCGATCTCGAAGAAAAAATTAAAGCATGATAGTTCATGTTGTCAGACTCAAAAAATATAAAATAAAATACGAAAGGTAATACGAAAAAATAATAATGTATGTTCTTTTAAAAATAATGTGAAAAAAATATTACTAGATAAGGCATATTATACACTTAATGAGTTTCTAAACGACGGTAACTTATAAAAAATGAGAATTAATTTAATGATTTGATGTAACACTTTTCTTTTTTCTATAATATATTTTTAAATATAATGATGACCTATGTATGCCCTTAGGGGTGGAACACAGTGAACGGAAATATTTATAATAACACAATTACTCGTATTACCTGTGATTCACATGTTAAATAAATAAAAAAATAAACTTTGCGTCAAAGAGTTTCCAAGATAAACGTCTGTGACCGACAGATAGATGGACACCGAGGTGATCCATAAGTCTTTCTTTTTTTCCTATTTCAAAATGGAACACTAATAAAAATAATTGATTTTTTATTTATTGAAAATGTGATCGCATCAAAGACAAACATAAAAAACGTGACTCGGTCTCGCGATTCTTTCTTCATCCTTAACTCTCCCTTTAACTAATTACTCGATAACTAACAATATTATTTATAAAAATTATTTATAAAAAAATAATTCGTGGCTTGGTAATATTTCTTTGGTAAATATATAGCACAAATACATTGTATAGTCGTTCGGAACCCTCGGATTGCGAGTCCAACTCACACTTGCCTGGTTTTTGTAATTACAATTATTTCGTTTACCAAGTTTATATTTAATACTTTAAAATAATAGATACTAATAAACATAAAACATTTCAACGAACGAGGCTGGGCCCGTTGGTCTACCATAAACATAATATATCCGCTAGATCTCTTAACTTTATGGTCTAAAGTCTAAACCATTTTAGGAAAATTTGTTTTCTACATTTGTGTAAGTAGCTGTTAGTAGTACTAAATTTATATAATTTAATTTAAAACCTATACTTTATAAATAACTACAGACACCGTGTCTCATACCTGTACATACGACACGCAATTATTATCAGATAAGCTGATCGGCCGTCATTGTGTTAGAAAACAGCACATGGTACAGGCTGTATGTCTGGAGTTATATACGTGGAATCTCGATAACTCGAACCGCGTTAAGTCTTAATCCTCAGTAAGTCGAAAAAAAATGCCATTCCCTTCCGCTGAACCCCTAAATACGCGATATCTCGAATTATTTAGACTTTGTAACTCGAACATAATGTTATTTCCCTGCGAGGTATCTGCATATCAATATATGCATATTTATACTCTATAACTCGAATTTCAAAAAGGAGACTCCGTAAGTCGTTATTAGTAAAATACATATAATGACGTCTTACTTACTTGGTTGACTTGGTAACACTAAAACAATACAAAGGGATTCCCCAAAACTTCTCGCGCGACCTTTCAATACCGCAGTATACACAAAACATCTGTCGAATTGTTATTTAAATTTGACTCTACAAGTCGAAAAATATACTTAGAACTCGCGCCTTTCTAAGTCGAAATTTTAGCAGTTAAATCCTTTGTATATCGAAATTCTTGTTAAGTCGAAAACTCACTAACTCGAATTTTTTTGCGTTTCCCTTGACATTCGAGTTATCGAGATTCCACGTATTAAGTCATTATTAAAACGAGAACACCTTTTTACGTTTGAATGCTTAGAATGTGTTTATTTTACTGAGATATTTTTTGGGATAATTACGGTACCTACATAGATCGATGTTATGAACTTAAAATTAATGAGATTTTTTTAACAGACTATTCTTTGTGTGGTATAATGTACCACACAGCGAACCCTACTAAGAAATAAGAAAAGTATTATAAATTTTAAAATAAACGTATCCATTGCGGCGACTCAATGAATAGGTATAAACAAAGCTTGAAATGAGTGCTCTTTGAATTACAACAATATGAATTTGCCGTCTCTTAATTGCATTGTTGTCTATGTTTTATATAAATGGATAGATGGTTTCAATGAATTGTAAAGGCTCATTTTAATTGAAGTTTATTCGACTCTGGAAACTGGAACCAGTGTAACGTGTTAAGTGTTGTCTCTTCAGACTGTTTTTCGACCTTGATTTAATTATTATTTTTTAGTGTTGAGCGAAATTAAAAAGGTGAGAATAAGGCGTTTTCTTCATAACAATACTTTGAATAAATTTAATTATTAATGTTTATTATTATAATTCGTATTAGTAAAATGCGTTAAATGAACATTTTTATTTTGTTTACTTTTAGGATAAATCATGTATATAATATATAATCAGTAAAAAAATTTAAATGTATCAGTGAAAATATTTAAATTATTATTTTATTTTAACACGAACTATTTTGTAATGAAATAATATTTATTTTTAGAATCAATAGAAATGTTTGTATTTTAAAAAAAACTCGTGCTTATTCAACTTGTTTTTACAATGTCAATTAACCTTGAAATAACTATTTGCTAATATATCGCTTAAATATTATCATCGTAGTTTACTAACAAATCTTGTTATTTTCTATGATTGTAGTCGTTATATCTCATAACGAATCAAATAACCACTGATACTTGATACACTTCGACTGCTGACGTTCTCATGAACTTGAACCACATTTAATTGTTTTCACTGATATTGTATGTAGTAGCTAGTAGGTATGGTAGTAGGTATAATAAATAGTTTTTATATGTATACGATTTTTTTCTATTTTATATTTGTTGATTAATTGTTATTAATGCATATAATTAAAATCTATTTAATTTATTTTTCTGTAGATATAATGACATAGGTATTTATCTTCTGTTTTTTCAGTTTCTTATAATTTAAATTTATTTTTTGATCAGTTCCATCAAGATGCCTTGTAATTGTGAAGTTGATATATTGGATGGTAGTTTGGAGCATCATAAGGGATGCGAGTTCAACCTCCGTTCGCAGTCTTTGAATCACCACAATGGTTTCCATCACCCACATAGAAGAACTTTCGATAATGATGACGAATTTGAGAATGAAGATACGTCAGATGAAGTGGATATCAGAACTGTTAGGTGGCTGTTTATTTTACTCCTATGTACATGTTTACACCCACTTACGTCATGCTACTTACCTTTTTTTTGGTAAAGCAGGAGAAACCTGAGCGCAGGTACACAGCTCCCTGGCGTAATATTGGGTTATGTGGGGCTTTTACGCATATATTTTTATACTCCTGCGGCGGTCATCTTCAGCGCGTTGTCGAAGAGCTCCGGAGTCTCCTACGGAACGCACTGGAGCCCCTTTTGCGCTGTGCTTAAGCACTTTTCGGGGGGCAGTAAACTCCTAGTTCGAGCAAAGTTGATTACTGAATATAAATAAGTGCTTTTCAAGTAAACATTCGTCAAAATAATAATATTTAGGATTTACGTAGATGTCATTCTTATAATTTTACTCTTTAAATTTGATTTTATAAAGAAGAATAAAAAATGGAAACTCAAAAAATACAAGATGTACTAGGCATTTAAAATTACCATTAAAATTAAATTAATTATAGGAAGATATAATTGCGACCGCACGTAGAAAACTAGGTACTATCTGGGTTTACCCAATAATAAATACATTGTAGAATTTTTTAATTATTGTTAATAATTACATAACCTTCAACGTCATTGTTAAACCTTTTACTGTTATCGTGTAAGTTTATCAATGAACGTTTATGCAACATTCAGTTATATTTCTAAAACCAAGCATTTTACATATAAAATATAATTTAACAATAATGTTCATTGTTATGTTTATACTTTAGTGGTCCATAGTAAAGTGTATCTAACACTTACCTAATGAGGAAGGAAGCAAATAATAACGATTGTTGTGAAAAAACCTAGTTTAAATATAGGCATACGCAAATAATAAAATGTCATGGACACAAAACTAGCTTATGATAGAGAAATAATTTTGTTAATAAAGTTTAGCGTATCTACTATATACATGGCACATTTACATATTTTATCATTGCAAATTATTATACTTAAACGGTATGGGCAGGTATCAGTATTACTTATTTAACATTATATAACTACAATATGATGTGATTCTAAAAAGGTAAATAATAAATGTTCATATAAGTTACTATTCTCCAATTTTATTTTAGCGTAAAATAAATACTTATTATATTAGTTTAAAACATTTAAAATGTAAGAAAGCAATAAACTACGTAAAACTTTACGAAATTTTGGTTTTATTGACTAAACTGTGCCATTGCTCTAATATTCTTATTTAATTAGTAATGGAATTTTTTACTCTTTATACCAGATACCCTGATGGCACTGTGCGACTTCGCAATCCCAATATCGAACTCATGGACCAAGACATTTTATACCATTTGGCGCTCGGCAGCGGCTCACACGACCTCGTTGAGATGTTCGGAGATGTTAAGGTAGACAGACATATTCAATAAATAAATAAAACGCATCTGCTTAGCTGTATGTATTTTATGAAATAAATAAATATAGAAAGTAATAAACACATAATATTTTGTTCAGTTCGTCTGCATGGGTGGAACTCCTAAACGTATGGAGCAATTCGCCTATACGATTATGGCCGAGATAGGCCATAAGTTGCCTTGCGGAACCACCCTACAGGACATCAGTCAATTCTCTTACCGATATTCCATGTATAAAGTCGGTCCCGTGCTCTCCATAAGTGTAAGTATTTTTCATTTCTCTATTTTTACTTTCGCTTACATATGCGCTGTAAATATAATGAGAACCTGTAAATTTTTGTACAAAATTCTGGTATTATTTCTCGAGGCATTTGTATAATCATGATGTACATACATAGTACGTAGTTCTGTGATTTATTATATTTCTAAAAAAAGAAAGATGTTATCAGCTGATGTTATGTAGTCTGATTATTATACATATCATATGTTAATGTACTTACATCAAAGGAAACTAAAGCCGTTATGAGGCGGATGAAACATTTATTTTGTAATGAGGTAATTCTTTTAATTGCGGATCAATTAAGGAAGCTTGCTCCTCGCGACCCCTGTCAGTCTTTTTCAGGGCTGCAATTTCTCTCCTGTGCACACCATGCGAGAAAACGTTAGCGATAGTGATAGGGCGTCGCCCGAAAGCGACGTATACCGGTTTGTCCCCGGTGGTGTGAGCAGAGTGCAGTCCGGCGTTGGGGACCACTACCCAACATGCTTTGCACCTCGCGGCGGGAATTGGAATAAGGAGTACAGAATAGCTGCGTTGAATGGGAGAGGTGCGATTGAAGAGAAGATGAATAAAGTGATCGATATTATGGAAGAAAAAAGACTGGATATGTTATGTTTGAGTGAAACCAAGAGAATGGGCGGTGAACTTGCCGACTAGCCTGGAGGGGGTATCGCTTTGCTGTCAGGGGTACCACACACTGTCCTCTCGTTTGGTTAATTGTGTAACTGAGTATAAGTGCATAAACCCTAGACTACTCTGGGTGCATCTCAAGACAGAGTTGATGAAGATTTTTGTTTTGATGGTGTATGTCCCAGTGTCCTCTGTCGGTTTGGGCGAGCTAGAGTACTTTTGGGAGAATGTTAGGGAAGTTCTAGAGACGGTCACAGAGAATGAGAGAATTATAGTGTGTGGAGACATGAATAGATGGGTCGGGACAGCTCGAACAGGATTTGAGTCTGTGCTAGGCAAGTATGGAGATAAGAGAGTGAATGATGGTGGTGGGATTGTGTTAGGAGTGTGTATGGAAAAGGATCTTTTTCTTGCTAATACCTTATTTAAGTACAAAAGGATTCATCAGTAAACGTAGGAAAGGAAGGATGAAAGAAGTGATTGATGATTGATTGATTTATTCCTGGTGGACAGCCGGTTCAAAAAGCAGGTCATGGACACTAGAGCGCACAGAGGGGCCGATCTGAGAACGGACCACTTTCTAGTGGTTACTAGAATAAGGGGTCTGTTTGTAGCATGGCGATGTCGCGTAGCAAATTTGCAGCAGTTTGTTGCATCTTGAGCTGGAAACTACAAGATACGACCACCAGGAATAAATAAGACAGGGTAGTATCCGGTAAGATCTCTTAGAATCTCTTAGAAATATTTGCGGTGTCGCCCTTGCGGACAAAATAAGCAATGAAGAGATGCTCAGTATGGCAGGGTTGCACGACAGGGTTATTGTAAAACTGAAGAAAGAAATGCTTAGATGCTTCGGGCACATAGAAAGAATAAGTGATGAAAGACTGACGAAGAAAATCTACAGAGCGAAAGCGAGTGGTAAAAGAAGCCAAGGAAGACCAAACCTGATTATGAACATCAATTAATCAGTGTTAGCTGACAGAAATGTCAAAAGCACTCGCATACCCATGCGAAAATGTGCTAGGAGAATGATGAGATTTGAGGAATCGAAAGAAGTATGTAAGGACCGCGACGCTTAGCGCTCCGTCCTCTGTCTATCCCGTCAGTGATACAGCATGAAGATATGTATGTATGTAATTCTTTTCATTACCTACCTAATTTGTTTTTTTTTATATTTTTAACCGACTTGAAAAAAGGAGGAGGTTCTCAATTCGGTTGTATGTTTTTTTTAATATTTGTTACCTCATAACTCCGTCATTTATGAACCCATTTGGAAAATTCTTTTTTTATTGGAAATAATACACTTCCAAATTGGTTATATTTAAATTTCACAGCTATTAGAGCTTGGGTTTCGGAGATACACAGAATAACACGAACTGGTTATAACTTTCATTTATATATGTTGATGAATCTCTTGTATGTCATCTGTTAACTATCGTTATCCCCACATGGTATAATGGTAGTAGGGACCAGGAATAAATTGCCTATGATATAATAAATTCGAGTCAGTCTTGTGGCAAACAGAATACGGCTGTTGGCTGTCATCTTCAGATTGTAAGAATACTGCTAGGTTGTAATAATGGTGTAACCTTTTCACTGCTCTTTTATAATTGATTAATATTGATATTGATAATGGGTTATAATATCCCATGTTCGATCTGTTCGCATTTTTTATGGTGAGAGCCCATGGTTTGTGCTCTTCAATAGAATGGAAGTTAACACATTGCGCTCCAGAATTAGAGAAGAAATTAATTGTAGACCTGCACTAGATATTTATTTAAATCAAGGTCACCCAAAAGTGAGAAGTAAAAAAAATTTAAAAAAAAAATTAAACCGACTTCAAAAAAATCACTGAAAAGTATAAAATAACTATCCTTTACTAATCAAAACCTAAGTACAAAAGTAACTTTAAAAATACGATACAAATACCCATATAATTAAATTTGACATTTATTGAAGTCGGTGCCAAATCGATGTGCAACAGCAGAAAGTCTTTTAGTTTCGTTGGCTTGGCACCGACTTCAGCAACTGTCCAATTTAATTATAAGGGTATTTGCATCGTATTTATAAATTTATTTTTGTACTTGAGTTTTGATTAATAAAGGATAGTTATTTCATACCTTTCAGTGATTGTGATAGGATAGTTATTTCATACCTTTCGGTGACGTAGCTGCCGCTGCTGTGACACTGTGTGATGCGCTACAGTGTGTGCGAAAACAGCACGAGTCCACGACGAGCAAACCCTTTGTCGCACGACGAAAAACCGACACGAATCGGGGAACGCCGCAAAGCAGTAACGTGAAGCCTCGAAAGCACCTGCGCAAGCTTTGCGGCTTTTGCGGCTCGAGTGTTGAATGTAGATGTATAGAGCTCGCGTTAAATATATTTTTTATTGAGGAATAGATATATGTAGTACAATTATAAGCATGATATCATCAATTCTATAACGGAAATTCAGTAACATAAATATAAAGCGACCAGAATCGGAGGTTGATTTTATTTTTAATTTCGAATTATGTATGATCATATGACGATAGATGTGATGCGATAGATCTACGATATATTTTGCTAATAATTATGTACTTATGTTTACATCTAGAATACGATATTACACTTATATATATAAGATAAACATAAGTGAGTATCTACATAAGCAATACGCGACATGAAACAGCCATGCAAATGAGCACGTGAACATTATCGAAGTTGATGTTTTTGATAGTCACTATGAAATTGTTTGCCCAGTCGCGAATACAGGTTTTTAATTGATGTATATTACTGAAGCCGTTTGCTAGTTTATTGGTATTCTATATTGTATTGTTTCCGGCGAGAACTAGTCTGTATCTAGAGTAATCTATTGTATAATAGTTACCTGAAGGTGTATTGTAATTTATTTGATTACATTATGTTTATGCTTTATGACAAATACGTGTGTTATCAAGAGATCAAAATTGTTATAGTTTATAGGTAATTTGATTTAGCAACGTATAGTTAGAATTATCGGTACCTACCTTATTAACTTATATATGAAGGTACGTGATGAACTCTATAACATTGCTACGAGTTTGCTAACTTTGATCGGTTGCATAAAAAAACCGTGTCATATTGTTCATACCTAAAAAATCAAATAATTTAGGTTTAGATAATAGAGCGTAGATAATTAGGTAAGTACCTAGGTATAATAACAATAGTAGGTACGTACCTTATTCAAAAAATTGTAACTTTATTATTAGATATGAAAACGGAACATGCCAACGATATTTTGTAAAATACATAATTGCGTTTGAGATTTTATAATATTTCTTGCGGAATATAAGCTAATTAATTTTATTAAGTATTTACGAAACTTTATAAAGGAAGCAAGAAAAAAACCGGTATATATATAATATCAGTTATAAACATTTTTAAAGTCTGTGCCGCCCAGTTAGATTTCGTCCAGAACATCTACTACGTTTTCAAAAGTAAATTTCATCGTTTTGGTCGTTTATTGAGAAAAATCACCTCTCGCTTTATGTATATAAAATAAGATTTACCTAGGATAGGATCAAATATATACTTTAGTAATTACGAACATGGCTTACGTTAACTTCTTTACGGGGAAGATAGAGAAATCTGGTTCTATATTTATTTTTTGCTTCTAAGTGTAGTAGTTATGTATAAAAGCGTTTTTGAATTTTTTTTAAACTATTAATTTATTTTATAACGTAATTTGGATCGTAAGCAGAATGTTGCTTTGATTGCATTACAATAGATATAACTCCAATTCGCTTAGCTGTTTAATTTCATTCAGGTATTTATATGTGTAATTTGTTTATCCCGCGGAAACTACTTATTTACTCACTTTCCAGGTCCATTAAAAGGTCCTTGTTATCAGATGAAGTGAATAAGACTCACTACGACGCTCCATTTTTTTACTCCATTTTTTTTACAATAAAGATCAATACGTACTTGTTACAGCATGAATGTACGAGTCGCTTAGAGATCGCTATAACTATAAAGTCATTCATGTATTCACCTTGCCATCCTTACCTATGTATACATCTTTGAAAATGTAATGTACATAATAAAGAGGCGAGATTAATAATGGTATGAAAACCTTAGGTCAAGATAAATTGGTTATTCCGAAATTTAAATTATGTAAGTGAAATTGTTTATTTTTGGGTAACTGCGTTCGTTTGTATAATAAGGTTTCTCAGGAACTTACTCAATTAACGGACAAGAGATTTATATTTGGTATAAAACGAACCTACATTGGTAGGTAAATCGTACTACATAGGTATAACCACAGATTAATTAGTTTATAACGTACCTAAACGATTTCATCGCAGACAAAGCTATAGCCTGGAAACATTGATCTATATGTGCTACGCACTAGATTACGCGGTCCGTACACTGGCTTTGTTCAACTCAACTGTACTGTGACTGTACTGCAGTCCGTACACCTTACTTAGTGTGGTTTCAACTGTCATAGCTTGTGTGCGTGTACCGAGCGGTGTTAAATGTTAAATAAATGTTAAATAAATACGAGAAATCACATCGAAGTAAGTGTAAGTTCA
The DNA here is from genome assembly GCA_907165235.1 of Zeuzera pyrina. NCBI lineage: Eukaryota > Metazoa > Arthropoda > Insecta > Lepidoptera > Cossidae > Zeuzera > Zeuzera pyrina. The sequence continues at coordinate 14,621,588 of OU015625.1, read as the reverse complement.
CACTTACTTCGATTCGAATTCAGCAAAATATTTCTATTTAATTTGTTTTTAAATTAACCTAAACATATTTCATCATGAATAAACGCGTATTCCAAAATTTACGAATTTTTAATTTAATGAACAATTATTATGTCCGTTATGTAATGTAATTATTATGTAATGTAAAATCTATAACTGAGCCATATTGTCACGCTAAGAAACGCGTAAGCGCCATGAAATATACGGCGCTTACGACCTTGTCGTCGCGAGAAAACTGTACACTATTTGCGATTCAGCGCTAGGCTAGATGACACAATAATTCCCTCAGCGCTAGAGCGAACTTTAGCTTAAACCCTTTCAAAAGTCGGGCAACAGTTTTGTTGAGAACAGCTTCTCTAGTACGTAGTACATATACCTCAATGCCTGGAAATAAACTTCTCTGCACACGTATTTACTGGCATTCTAACATTGTATTTTAATATACCTATTGTAAAATGATACTATTGAGTTACTTGTCGCGTTTTGGAAGGTTTTCTTTCCGAATCGAAGGCACGAAGATTTGGCAGTCAAAAATGTAATTGGGTTTACTCGAATTTATTAATAACAAAAAAGTACATACATATGTTAATATTTACAAACTTAAAACTACACATTATCATTATCCTCAAAGTTGCCGCTTAGAAAGCTGTCATTGCTTAAGGTACCCAGCAGACTGGGTTTACTCGAATAAATTGATTCGACCTTGACTTTGAAGACGAATTTAACTTGTTAAGAAAAGTCCAATGAGTCCAAACTCGATGGAACCTGAAGATGGACCTGGACCTCGTAATCAGCTGAAATAAATAGGACTTGTTATGACAAATCTAATGAGTCAGCACTCGATGGGACGGTTTGTAGCTATTCAAGGGCTATTTACCGTTATCCACCTTCCAGCTCTATCATCGGACCAGGTCGATGGTACCATATTATTGTATTGTCATCTGAACTACATGTGAATGCCATGATGACGGGCGAAGTTCAATTTCTTAGGTTTTATTACATAGGTACAAGTCGACCTAATAAAAGCGTATTAAAATAATGCCGCGTTGAAAATCTTTACTTTTACAATATAGGTTTACTTCTCGTTATCGATCACGTCCTATCGCGTATCGCTCATGACAAACTTTATAAGAGCAGTATACGGTATCTTAAGGTTAAGCCTACTGTCCATGGAGACGTAGCTTTATAGAAATGTATTCATTGTTATATTGTGACGACATCCGCGGCGCAATGGCTTAGCGCGTTGGAAAGTAAACGGGGGTTGCGGGTTCGATTTCCGCTCCGAGTCTGGGTGTTTATGTATAATATGTAATTTACAAAAGAAAAGTATATAAGTAGTATATCAGTTGTCTAGTACCCATAACACAAGCGCGCTATGCAGCTTACTTTAGGACTAGATGGTGCTGTGAAATGTCTACTCAGACATATACTCATATTAAAAAAAAATGTTTTATGCTTTATTTATTCTATAAAATGAATTAAATACGAATCTAACTAAATATAACTCTAGCCACTACGAATAGTCAACAATTGATATTTCTTTCCACGTATGGATGCGTCCAATATGATCGTTGTCTTCATGAACTTCGAATGTAGTAGATAGTCAAAATAATGTCTCTATCATTCAACTCAACGGCATTATTACAAATAAAGGAAAATGTCTTTTTGGCGGGAACGGGAGAAGTAAGGTTGTCATTTTATTTAGATTTTCTATTTTTTACATTATTGGGAGTTTTAAAGTACAACAGTGATAGTATATTGTGTTTTAAAGTTCTGTACAAGTGAAAAGAATGGAGTAGGTCTAAATAAACATATGTAGCTGAAGTTTTCGCGCTCTTCCAAGAAGTCCTGTAAAATTTCAGTAAAGTCTACTATGACTTTACTGGAGAAGTTTTAACGTTTTATATAACGATTCTACTCTTATACTATTACAATTGCGCTAATCGCCATGCCATGAAGAAAGAAAAAAAAAAGGAAAATGTGCATTTGCAATCAGTGTTGCCGACTTAGTGGATTTTCCACTAAATCTGGTGGTGTGAACCCCCTTTTAGTGGGGGAAATATTGCGTTTAGTGGCTGGTGATTTTTCTGGTGGTTTAGTGGAATAGAATTTTTCCTATTTTTTTTTTATTTAGTACATAATCACGCCAGTATAAAGTTTGGACGTTGCAGTTCATAATATTTCTAATTTATTTTAGGGGTATTTACTTTACTATGTGAGCAACACTAAATCTCTGTTGTCAAGTAACACGGGGATTTCCCTTAAAATATGATGTTTATAGCAGTTTTCTGTCAGGTGAAGCGGGGATTTCCAGCAAAATATTTTTTATATTCTAAACTTTCTTCTTTCTCAAATTGGTCTTATTCACTGTCTGAAGTTTGTTCGCGAGGGATAGGTCACTTAATGAAAAATATGCCGAAACCTCAGTATTCTCAAAAGTTTCGGGATTCTTGGCTGCAAGACCCTGCTTTAAAAGATTGGCTTCAGATGATTGAAAGTACTACTGGCCAAGTAGCGAAGTGCAAATTTTGTGGTACCACTTTAAGGAGCCATTATGGAGACTTAAAATCACATGGAATGTCGAAGAAACATCAACAAAATGCAAAGGTAAGCTAACACGACTATTTTATTACGGTAAAGCATGGTCAATAATGTGTCCATGTGGTACCGCATTTAGCACTACCTCATATTATCTTCCTGAGGGTGTCGTAATACATGTCTGAGGGATGTGAAAATGGCAGCAGTGCTTCCCGTGAATGCAACATTTTGCATTGTAGTGTTCATAAATCCGCCTCGCCAACCAAGTTTGATGAGTGTTAGCATAGTAGACAGAGTGCATTTATTTTTTACACGACTGCCCAAAAAAAGGAGTGTAATTTGTTTAGAGTTTAAAAAAAATTAGGGTATCGTTGGAATCCTTACATTCTTATCCCGAGTGACATAGGCTATATTTTTTTTTGGAGATAGCTGTCGTGTTTTTTTTTTAATTTATTTTTTAAACTTATTACATTATTGTAAATTGTTGCAGATTATCACTGAGCAACCCAAATTACCATTTAAACCAGAACCCATTGGAAGTCAAAAAAAGGAAGAGGCCAGGCTTGCTTTGTTTACAGCCATGCATACGAGTATACGAGTAGTTGACCATTTAGGTGAGGTAATCAATCATAGCCATCAAAGGGAAATAGATAAAGTACAACTACACCGAACGAAGTGCACCGCGGTCATAAAAAATGTATTAGCATCACATTTCATTGAGGTTTTAAAACAAGATATTAAGGATCAATCATACAGTTTATTGATTGATGAATCAACAGATATTGCTGTTCAGAAATATTTGGGTTTGGTTATAATTTATTATAGTAAAGCACACCAAAAAATAGTATCTACATATTACTAGACCTTGCAGAGCTGCATGAATGCAACGCTGAGGGTATTGTCTCCGCTATAAAAAAGACACTTAAACGATTCGATTTGAAACTAGAGAACCTTATGGGCATTGGTACAGACAACGCTTCCGTAATGGTTGGAGTAAATAATGGAGTTTTTGCGCAGTTGAAAGCAGAGGTACCACATTTGATTCTAGTGCGTTGTTTATGTCATTCCTTGCAACTGGCTGTTTCTGCTGCTGCAAAGCAATTTTTGCCGAGGAATTTAGAATTTTTAATTAGGGAGACCTATGATTGGTTTGCTCGCTCTTCTTCTAGACAAAGTGTTTATAAGGAGCTATACAAAGCAATGAATGATGGCCATAAACCACTTAAAATCGTTCAAGTATGTCAGACACGATGGTTGTCAATAGAATTAGCAGTCTCGAGAATATATACGCAATGGCTAGAGCTAAAAACTCATTTTTCTATAGCCAAGATCCACGAAAGGTGTCACACAGCAGAATTATTGCACTCTATGTATGCGAACGAGATGAATTACGCATATATTTCATTTTTATATCCAATATTAATTGAGATAAACAGAGTCAACAAAATGTTTGAGTCAAAAGATACAGACCATACCAAATTGTGCGATGAGTTGATCAACCTGATAGATATGCTTGTCAGCAAAGTCACGTTACCTATAAATAAAGTTAATATTTTCACTCAAAATATTCGTGATTTTTTGGATCAAAGATGTTATTTGGGATTCCGATTTGAAAAACAAATACAAGAGATGAGAGAAAAAGGAGTACCAGCAGCAGAGGAAGTATCAATACGGAATCGGTGTATACAGTTTATAGTTAGTCTGATTGAAGAAATTAAAAACAGGCTGCCGGAAAATGTGACTTTGATGAAAAAGATTTCTCGAGTAAGTGTTCAACAAGCACTAAATCACAACAAAGAAGATCTAATCAACATAATGTCTCAATTAAATAAAAAAACAGACTTCATTGCAAAAGTTGATGATCAGTGGCGACAAATACATTTAATGAAATGGAGTGAAACCAAAGACACAAAAAAGTTTTGGATCGAAGTGTTGCATTTTAAAGACGCTCAAGGAGAAGCTAGATTTCAAGATTTAGCGAATTTTGCAATTTCTCTTTTAATATTATCACACTCCAATGCCGACGTCGAAAGATTGTTTAGCAGCATGAACATTATAAAAAATAAACAGAGGAATCGTATGAAGTTGAATCTTTTATGTGCCATATTAAGAGTACGCTGCGGTATGAGGGTGATAGGTAAATGCTGCAATGACTATGAAATTCCAATACACGTTATAAAAAAAATTGGCACCAATGAATCATATCGTTCCTTGGAAATTGATGATGATGGTGGCGGTGAAATAGACACATCTGATGACGATTTGTAATAATTTTAATATGTTTCATTTTCGTAATAAACGTTTTTCATATATCCCTGCTTATTTTTCTTTCATATTAACAATAAAAAAGATTTAGTGACAAATTTAGTGGCTTTTTAACTTTGGTTGTTTTTGGTTAGTGGTTTTCTGGTGGTTTTAGAAGTCGAATCTGGTGGACAGCTCGTTCACCTGTTGGCAACACTGTTTGCAATACGCTCGGTGTATACACGTTAGTACGTCAGAGCGGCTGGCAAGTGGCAAACGTTTCGTGCTGGCGTTATTGCTTGTCAAAAGTACCATTTGGCTACGTTTTATACTGCGATTTTCATACGACTTTACTTTTCATTTGATTTAATGTAAAGTTGTCTTCTACGTTTGACTACTAATTTAAAATTCGTTGTGCTAGATCACATGATATTAGTCATTCTATTCTACTAGCGTTTATGATAACGAAGCCACTTGTCTAGGCTCCTAGGTTGCACAAGTCGCACGGCGTATTTTGAAGCGTCTATGAAGCTGCGCCTTCGTGGACAGTAGGCCTTAGTTAATGTGATTGATTAGTAAGATCAAATTTTCAAATCAAATATTTGTTGTAATTTATAAATTTTCATGAAATTAGTAAATATCACCTTACTTGTAACCTTACCGTATATGTTACCTATATTATTTAAGAAATTGGGTGTGGTCCGTAGATATTTAAATATGGTATATCTAATGCAGAATTGCTCATAGAATATATCGGAAAAGGTACGTACACAACTGCACACAACTTCTCGTTCGGGGTGAACAGTGTCGAGAAGTAACAAAATAGTCTCTGCAGATAACGAGAGCTAGTTGCCCATCGCCTACACAAGTTCTAGGTATATTAAGTTCTGTGTGTGTGTGCTCTTGAAAAACGTAAATAAATAAAATGGTATTATACTACTTATTCGACTATTTCGTTAATTTCATTATTACTCAATAATCTAAACTTGAACCGACCTCCACTAACACGGAGCATGTGTTTACACATTCATATTACTTAGCAAAAATTTGGTTTAGTGATAATTACATCAAGAAAAAACTTTGTAGTTCTTTTACAAAAATTATAGCAAATATTATATTCTTCGGCTCAGATTTATTAAAAAAGTTCAATTATTCCAGTCGTTATAATGTACTTATAATAGGTACTTTATGTATTAGATTACGTAGTCTGGATGCACTATATTCATTTAATCGGCAGCCAAAATAAGTTCGGATTTCATAGCGTTTCTCAACGACACTGAAAAACAATTTTCGTCGAAAGTGCTATTTAAGTTCTACTATCTTACTTTTTTTAAGAACTTTCCACCCGGTAGTTGAAAAGTTACCTGGGAGGATACTTTTCACGGCTATAAGCATATATCCCAGAAAAGTTATTTTGAAACCCCTATATTATTTTTCAAGACTTATCTAAAAGATACCCGTTCATGTGATAAAAAAAATTGCAGTGCATATAAGCGTGTGGGGTATAATATACGCGTGTGCACTGGAATTCTTTTTGTATCCCTCAGTTACTTGTAATGGAGTATTACCCCCTCAGTTATTTGTAATGGAGTATTACCCCTAATTTAATTTGTTTAAACATTTTGCTACACTATTGTATAGCGGTTTATGGAATAAACCTACCTTCCAAATTTCATTTGTAAATAGACTATTGAGTCTGAATTAAGTGACTGTAACATACGTACAGACAGACAGACAGACAGGAGGAAATTATAAGGATTCTGCTCATTGCCATTTGGCTACGAAACCCTAAAAAGCTCACTTTCTTGCAGTAATTTCTTAAAGAATTCATAGTGATAAAAACTTTTAAACAAAACGGGAAATTAACGTGATTATCTTTTATTTTGGCTTAACGTTTCGACCGAGTTGAATCGGCCGTGGTCTCAAGCAAACTGTCGCAGCAAGTTCCACTCCGTGTCCGAGGTAGAAATAGAAGTAGTGTTCATAGTGAAATATCTAATATATTATACTTCAATGTAAATTTCAGCATGGAATGGGTATACCATCAGTTGGGATTTTGCTTCACGAAGTGATTAAGCTGATGTACCACGCAAAGGTTCGAGACCCTGTCTTCTTTAGGATTGGAACTTGTGGAGGGATTGGCTACGAGGGAGGCACTGTTGTTATCTCTGAGGAAGCAGTAGATGGAGGGCTTAGAAATGCGCTCGAGTTGGTAAGTTGTTATGTTTTTCATAGGCATGATTATTATTTAAAGGCAAGAGTACTTTTAATCTTGGTTGATAGTAGCGCTGGGATTTCTTATTTCCATTTTTTTATTCCCATTGTTTTATTTATATCATGTTTAATGAATTGGTCTGACAAAATTTAGAACAGCGGTTCTCAAACTTCTTTGTCCACGGAACCCTTTCAAAACACCTAAATATTTTGCAGAGTCTTCAAATAGCAAAACCAAGTTTTATGTTTTTCTTTAAATAGTGACCCGCCTCGGTTTTGCCCGGATGGGATCTATTATAGCATACGTATACAAAAACCTTCCGGTAGAAATTTCCTAAATGATAGTGAAAACTGTATCGAAATGCGTTGTGTAGTTTAAAAGAACTAAGCACACAATCGATGACCTCGATGTCACAGTGGTTTAGGCGGTGTCTCTAAGCGCGGAAGGTTCTGGGTTCGATTCCCGGCCGAGTCAATTAAGGAAACTAACTTTTCTAGATTGTCTCGTGTCTAAGGGTGTACTGGGAAACGCCCCTACTTGTTGCCGTCGTCTGGTTCTCATAGCACAGGGAACTTCCTTAGTTCGAGACCAGATGATCGGTGTGTATTACAATAAAACGCGGATAGTGGTTTTATTTTGTACTATTGAGAGGTAGAGATGAACTTTATTCAAAATCATACAAAAATTGGTACCATTAATAAAACTGCATTGATGCCATTGTAAACTGATCAAATTGCTTGCATTTAATGGGAGACATGCAGTTTTATTATATGACAAAACTTGAAGTGCTTTGTTCTTTAGGTTGATATTATTTTGGCGCGGAGGCTTTTTAGAGGTCTTGCGGAGCCCTAGGATGCAGAGTACACTTTGTGATTATCTGGCAAATAAAAGTTGACTTTTGATGTTTGACTTTAATAATATCACCTTATTCGCTCGTACGTACCGGATAAGGTGTTTTTGTTGCGATCAAATATTCCGAAGATCCGTGTTTTAAATTGGCTCATGATTTCAGGAGGATACTCAATGGATTATCCCGAATATCTTTCTGTTAGTAAGCTTACGAGTACGTAATTCCGTATAAGCTACTTTTCATGTCGATCAAAGATTATTTTGGATTACGTATAGATTAATGTGTTCTGGTTTTAGAATTCACTGTTCTTAATTCGCGAATTATTAAATGGATTATTATTAACAGGCATCTGTATGAAACTTAAGTTTCGTAAAAGACATATACTATCCTCACGCTGTATTCCTGACAGAATAGTCAGAGGTGATAGTGTCGAGCATCGCGGTTCTTACCTTCACATACTTCACACATACTTCGTTCTCCTCCTCAAAGCTCATCATTCTCCTTACGCCAAGAAAGGCGAGTACTTTGACATTTCCGTCAAATAACGCTTTGATTACATAGCAGATAACCCTCTGATGTAATGAAATGAAAGATTGTAATTGATATGTTCATCTAAGGTTCATCCACATTGACAGCGCCCTTAGTTTTTCCGTACTACGGGAGGTATTTGCATATAAATCACATCGAATGGAATAAATTATTATATTATTTCTTTCATACATTCATTTATGAAAGGAAACCAGTGTGTAATATATATCTACTTACGTGTATAATGTATAAATCAGTATATCGGAGGTATACCATCCTAAGTCCATTTTTTTAATTTTCACTTTGTGATGTCATTGAAATCAGCATTTTATGATCTCTTTAGTATTTTAAGTTCAATAAAAAAAAATAAAAAACTTATATACTGTTATTACATATAACAAAAATACCAATCTAAATCATTTAGACGTAACATATTCCAAGTCCATTATTTTATTAATGTATAATATTTTTAATAATATCTTTTTGTAATAAAAAGCTACCCATTTTACTTATTCTCGAACAACAAAAAAAATTTTGCTTGGAAGTTCACACAATTGTTTAGTCGTGAATAATGTTCTATCTGAGACTTTAAACGTGTATACTGAATAATTAGCTAAATGTGACTTAAGATTGTTTGCCTCCGGTATGCAGAAATATGTACCTAGATGTTATATACGTAATTGTGTACTTTCAGACTGTACTGGGTAAGAATATTCAGCGACCTGCAAAGTTAGACAAGAGGCTTGTTCGGGAGCTCAAAGGCCTTGCAGATCCTGAAGATCCTTATGAAACTATTACTGGCAAGACGATGTGCACTTACGATTTTTATGAGGGTATGTTTATTTGAAGATTCAAGTTTCGGCGTGAATTGGTATTTACAACTATATTTGGCTATAAACATAGGGTTATCATGAGGAATTTGCGATAGTAGTTCAGTGGTGAGATTTCAATTCATATCTTTGTACGATATTAATTTGTGGCGAATTTTATAACCGCCGTAGTCACGAAATCGGCAATTGGATTAAGTGAAGCCATGTTTTATTTTTATTTAAAGTTGGTGGCTATGGAAGCCATAACTAATCCGTATCGTTGTGACTGACTGATTTATTGTGATCTCCATATGTTACGAAATACTACCAATCTCTACTGCACTGAACCGTAGGATAATATTTTTTGGAATGACATACCTACTTTATCAACATGTTCCGGAGCCACGTTTCTTAAAAGGCGAGTTGAGTGAGATAATTAGATTATTGTCATATTCAACCCACGCCACGGCAACGTTCAATTGTCTTATTTACCTACTTGAAAATAATTGAATACTTGAGTTCACTTCTTTTGTACTCGTTTCTGCCACGTTTACTAGTATCCAATTATGAACCGATTTCAAAAAAAGGAGGAGGAAATAATGTTTTATTTTGTACTTTTCAGGGTTTTTTTTGACATCAGTTTCATTTTTTTGTTATTTTCAATAAAATAATTTATTTGTAGCGGCAATTTTGTTTAATAGAACAGTTACATTTTGACAATTAACTATCGTATTTTATAAAGAAATTATATTCGTTGATAAACAAAACAATTTCATAAGTTGCAATCTTCAATACGTTGAGTTATATTTTGTTCGCGTTCGTGCAAGTCAATTACGAAATTGTGGTTACAGGTCAAGGTCGTCTCGACGGCGCGTTTTGCGATTTCACTGAGACTGATAAAATGGAGTATTTGGAGAAGATCCACAAGGCTGGCGTGGTGAATATTGAGATGGAATCGCTAGCCTTCGCAGCTTTGACACACCATGCTGGCATTAAAGCAGCTGTCATATGTGTAACTTTGCTGGATCGACTAAAAGGAGATCAGGTAGGTACATGATTAGTTGCACCTTTTCCATACTGGTCTGAGAGAGAAAGACAAATATCAGCTTCTCATATAGGCTGTTAAAGTCCACAGAGTCTGTTAGAGGCTGTTAAAGTCCAAAGAGGGATATAGCGATAAGACGTTGGTACGGGAGATGAGATACTAGCCGCCAATGTCGGTTTCACTTTCCATTTTTGAGTCCAAATATTTATTATTAGAAGCGGTGTCATGAGCATTTTGAAGCTCTGTGCGATTCGAATGAAAAATAGTGTGAAGTACGTATGCATATACTCATATCATGCCGAGCTTTGTATTATTATTATGTCGAATTACAATAGACAGTGTGACAGTTTTGTCTGATGTAGACTAATTTATTATAGGTGTTGGCCCCTAAAGAAGTGCTGGACGAATGGCAACAGAGACCAACGAAGCTTGTGTGTCGCTATATTCAACGGTAACTATTTAAATGAATATATATGGAATTGTAGTGTTTTTGCACATCATGTACAAAATTTAGTCAAAAATTGCCTTTGCGGAATAAAGTTATTTTATATAGGTAACTATTTAAAATGTACATACATATATTTTTACGTAGAACGTCCATGTTATTCTTGTTTAAAACGATGTAACGTATGGATTACGCATAGTTTTAATTTCTTTACTGGACACTATTTTACAGATATCTCCAGATGAAAGGTCGGCTGTCATTGGATGGACATGGTTCCGTAGCTGTGAAAAGTCCGCGTCGGTTCAAGCTCGTCCAGCAGGAGTCTGAGAACTATGATTAATCCATTGTGTTCCTATGGACTGTTATTTCATTAATCATAGTTTGCAGAAATTGTCTTAAATTACGGCAGACGCCTATGCCAAATGCATGAAATATAAATGTTATAAGGTAACGAAAGTATGTTTTGTCGAGGAGTAATTACATATTTTTTTTCAGTATCTACTTTACCAGTTGAGTTGACTTTATCCAATTAAGTTAAGTAATGTACCATAACATTAATTTTTTACATCGACTCTCATGTTAGTACAATAACAGAGCTAAAATCAATCTTAAAATTGTTTATGCCAGTGATTGTTTGATATTTGTGTGACGTAGTTCCTTTAGTGTGTAGAAAAACACCTAAAATTTAACTATTTCGTTCTACAATAGCTAATTGTGTATAGTATTATCAAAAAATGTGATGTATTATTTAAATAATTTGTGTTAAACAGCAGCAAAATGTTAAATGAGTGCTTTTAATACATTTATTTTCTTTAGTTTAAGTTTTTGTAAATCAAAAAACCACAGACTTTATAACTCCAAACTCTGTCCCGTATGAAATTAAATAAAATGTAAATGTGTGGGTGCTATTTCCTAACGAAATGGCAGCCGATCGACTTATCTGGTAACATGTGTCGTATGTATAGAGGTGAGTCAACTTATCTGATTTGGTTCACCGTTGATGTTGGGAGATGGTGTCTGGAGTTATTTATAAAGTCTATGCCTACTACAGCCAAAGCAAAATTTTCAATCTGTCTACATATACCTAACTATATAAAAATTTTACTTACATATTATGTATGTGTACAAAACACGTTTGTGGTCGCAAAACTCAAAAAGTAGTTGGTCGATTGACTTAAAATTATGACACAACGTTGCATTCCAATACGTGCGTGTTTTTATGTACTAACAAGCCGTTTCCCACCCGCTTCGCTGGGCGTAAGTGAAAATTTTGTACGTAATAGTACATTTTTGTTTTAAAAATGGTAAATGGTTGATGGAATTTGAAAAATAAATAGCCTAAAACCATCTACAACTAATTCCGCGTCGAATGGTCTTGGTCCCATGCCGATCGGTCCAGTAGTTTTACAGTTTATCGCGGTCAAAGAAAAAAACTTTCATTATATACATATAGATATATATATATAGATATCTATATAAATATAAACGTAAATTTCGTTTATTCAGAGCACACCACACCACAGCGTCGTGTGGCCGGGAACAGCTATTTTATATAAAAAAAAAGATATCGGTTTCACGCCGTATTTACCTCCCGATTGAAAAGACTTACATATTAAATGTATTTTTTAGATAGCTGTTGCAAAAAGTATCGTAGGTACTTGTACTGCTATTATGTATTATACAGTAGGCACATTGCATATTGAAACACATATCGTTTTATTCCTGTAAAATCTAGTTTTTTCTAAACATATATAATGTAAAATATAGAATTAATTTATAACTTATTACTCAACCGTGTTTCTGTTATTAGCTTCAAAAGACACTATTAGCCGATCGACTAATTAACACAGTCTACATAATTTGGAGATTATACTTAGATATAATTTATTATTATAAATGTTAGTGAAAAATATTGAGTATTTACACGTTATGAGTGTTATGTTTGTTGCAATTGCGTGACTTGTGATAAATTTGGTAATAGCTCTTTTAGGTTAACACATAATTAATTACTTACTTACTAATTGTGCTTCCACAAGTGTTTGTTATGTAATACATTTTAATGATGTGTGCACAAAATATCGTTAACGATTGCTATTTCGGGAATTGTATTGATGTAACTTCCATATTATGCTGGCCTGGGAGAGAACGAAAACATATAATGAGCTAGCTGCTGATAGGACTTTACATAGGGTACTTGTATTGGTATTATTCCAAGTCTAGCAATTTGATTACGTTTCGCCATCTGAAAGCCCAATACTTACCTATTGCTAGAAGTGGCGTCGCTGTTGATTTTTTTTTGCGCCTCGATGTTATGTCGACCCCGAATGGAATAAGGCGTGATGAATTCGTAATATCATAGTATAAGAAATCTAATCATTTCATTAACAAAAAAACATTCTTAAATAGGTTAGGTATTATCGCGGATTGGAAGAATGAAGAACTTAAGGAATGTAAATGTAAAGGAATGTAACTAGATATTCAATGATATTGAATACATAGCTTTTTTATGTCACCAACATCTACATTAGTAAATTACTTGTATAAAAAAATTGTTTACATTCATACTTACGTTATAAGTTTATTACGTTATAAATATATTACGTTATAAGTATAACGCAATGGGATTTTGTCCGACCAACGAATGCAGTAATTGTACGTGTTTAACTAGACGCTTATAATACAAGAACAATAGACAAACAGCAAAACGAGCAACTATCTACTCGTAGTGACTGCGTAGACACATCGTAGAGGCTCACCGTAAAGGTGTTCCTCATTCGAAATATTGTTACATATTTTTTTTTTAGTCACAATGATAAACGCGTGATAATGTTCAAAGGTTTTTCTGTGATGGCAGTTGGACGTTATTAGTTTATAAATCGTGATTTTTTCTCAGTGACAAAATTAATGGTGTAAGTACAATTTATGTGCACAAAACTGTAGTTTTTTTAATTCTCACTAAAACTATGGGTATTTCAAGTAAGATAGTGTCAATGTGGTCTATAGTTTAGTCTCATGAAGGGTGATTTAGGTATGTTATTGTTAAATTTGCTTATAATCGTTTAATCAAGCGAACCTTATAAAATAGTAAAGTGACTATTTTTAAAGGTCACATACTGGACGCCATTGCAACGTATATTCCTAATTGGGCCTCTTTATGTTACATAATTTAATTTATACATACCTATATAACTATAGCGTTTAATACAACGAAAGAAGTTTGTATTTTATAATTAAGTACAAATACTTTTTGTACTGTCATCTTCATAGTATATGATGATTGTATTATCATCATAATATTGTTAAATATGAACAATTATTATGTTTAGAGACGTTAATGTTTGGTAGCTTATAGCTATTGATCAGACGTTCATTAAAATCACTGTGCAATGTTTCGGAGTGTACTAAACACAATAATTACAAATTTTTTAATGTATATAAGTGAATAATAATATGTTATTCAATTTATTAAACATACGACGGCATATCGGCATTAGGTCAACATATTTTATAAATTACCTATAGGTATTAAATTGACTCGAGGTTTACGCGAAATATTATGTGAAGTAGGTTCTTAAACCAGTATATGACATTGGGGCTATTGTCTAAAATTTATATAACTGTATATCAAGTGTTAATATTGATTATGAAAGGATTTAAGTAACTGTGAAAATGAAATAAGTTGTTTAGAATAAGGCAGCATTTACGACCTAAGTATGAATAAGAATGGTACCAACTTGTAAAATGTTAAGCATACTATTATCTGCATATTAGTACATAATATGTATAAAATACATTAAAAATTAAACATGTTCTATATGCTTTGGTAAGGAATAATTTTAGCAAATGAATTGTATAATTTTACGATCCCTTTTGTTAAACAAAGTACCTTAACTTTATTTACCTATAAGTGATAAATAATTTGAGATAAAATTTGGGATAAATTAATAACAAGCTTTATAACATAATGACATACTTTTCAAATATACACACTACTAAATTTTGGATTACACAACTAATCGTCTAGTTTCTGTAAAGAAACTTGTAATTAAGATACTTTGTTTTGTTAATAACCGACTATAAAGATGAAATTAACTATTAAATTTTAAAATATATTAATTCTAAGCTTATATTAAATGAATACAAATCTTTTTTCAGTTTATACCTACCTGTCGATGGATTGTGCTAATCAAAAAATACAATTTCGTAAGCAGTACAACTATTAGTTGAGAATGTGTTCTATAATTATAATGTATCACATTGTATAAGCTCAATATTGTTAGTAAAATAAAATTTGGTTAATCAATGGGGTATTTTTATTTAAAATAACAGTACCTATCTTTCATGGATATTTGATGAAAAAAGTGGGGTGAGTTTTAAAATATCGCCATCAGAGGAGTTCTGTATCTTATATGTAGACATAATATAATATCTATAAACGATAACATTTAGTAATCATTAGCATTTTTTTTATTAGGTATCAAGTAGTAAGTCCCTATCCTATTTAATTCTAAGTTGTTGCAATCTTAACATACGTTACATTGGAATTTCATTGGAATTCATACTCGTAAGCGTAATTCCATTCTAATACAAACTATAAATATGCGATTATTGGACATTGAGACAACTGAGATACATCTACACATCCTCAACAACAATTTAGAATTAAATGCTTGGTTTCGTTTAGAATTTCTCTAACTAGAGAGGATAGTGCCAAGCGGAGTGCAAGTCGCAGTCTACACATAGGTAAATAGCATCATTCTTCCAATACAGCGTCGCCGAGGTGCGTGAGTGTTTTTGACATTTCTCTCAGTTAAGACTGGCTATTTGATCTTCATAAGTCAGCATCGGTTTTCTTTGATTTCTGCTACCGCTTTCATTTTGTAAATGTCCTTCGTCAATCATTCATCTTTTCATATATCTAGCCGAAACATCTGAATATATTTAACTGCATTTTCTATAATAACACTGTCATCAAATGCTACTATACAGCGTGTCTCTGAGGCCTCAATTAATCCTGCAGATGTGTCAACTGAGAGGTGTCAATGCAATAGTGTTAAGGCGACGCATTGGAAATTTTGACGGCAGGGATCTCAATTTTTCTAAGTGTCTACAAAACATATGAAAGTGATATTTGGTAACCTGATTCTTCATTTCATTGACTTTATTTTGACAGTTGCGATACACGGTTGGTTAACTTTTGTAACACAAAAAATCAAAGAAACCTCTTTTAAAACAGAGATTTATATTTTTAGAGTACTCGTAACGGGACCGATTTATATTTCTAAATGTTCTGTGTAGTTTTAATCTAAACATATTCTTCAAAATGACAATTGGATTTTTTAAAATTAATAATAGTTTTAAAAATAAAGGCAAATAACTACTTTTTCGTATTTTTCGTGAGCTGGCGCGCGCACTTTTGCATAGACCAGAAAGTCTATTTTGGAATAAATTATTGTGTATCAATGCGTCGCCTTAATGTATTATGAGTTTAAAATTTTTACAAATTTAATAAAACACACAATAACTCTCATGATAAATTCAGTAGTTCTAGAGTTAGTCACCACCAGGCGGTTGCTTTTTTTAGCTATTGATATTGACAATTGTGATGAGAGTACTCGCTTCGATTTCATCAGTAATAGAGAAATCTTTCTTACCTGAAAGTGTATCGTTGATTAAGCCTTAATAAGGTAACTCGTTAGGAACATCCACATCCTATAATACTTAGGAACTCGTTCTTTCATTTTCTTTAGGTTAACTACACTGAAGTAGTGCCTGTTCCGGAATACATGTTAGCGTAATTTTTATTAAACTTCTTTATTTTGAGGTGTTCATTGTGAAACTCATAAAAACAATTTTTGAAAAATCATATTAAAATTAAATATAACAATACTAAGACACTTTCTTGACGCTGCTCTCTTTTTGACCAGACATCGATAACCCCTTAAACTGAAACGGATAACAGAACTGGACAAGCTTGCTCATGATAACATGCCGGCATCACTAGAATCGTAATTTTGGAAGATCGGAACGTAATGGTTAATACGTTTATACCGATAAATAAAGAAAATTAGTCTAACAATGTTTTTTTTAAGAATTCTTTATTTTTATCTATAAAATTGTTTAAAATATCCTCCCTACTTATGCTACATTATATTTTATCATTATTTAATATAGTAAAGATGGCACCATACGTATCTAAATAATAAATAGTTTCATAATTGAAACATACATTATTATGTTTTTAGTAATATTTATGTATATCTACAAGACTTCTAAGTAAATAAAGGAATGAGACCAAGTAACGAAAGTTAACTATAATGGTATTTGTGAATTCAGCTACATAGGTATATTAAATGTATTTGAGCATTACAAAAGTTCATAAATTTATATCTTAGAATGGAGTAAAATATGAAATAGTACATACTGTCATAAAATAACTAAGTGAAAGATCGTGTATGCATAGGTAAAAACAAAAATAAGAATGAAAACCGTGAGATTAACTAGCTACAGTAGATCATCGGAGTTGTAGGAACTTCATAAGCGCATCGTATATCAGACGGGGGCTAGCGTCACTATCTGCAGTATACCTTACACCTCTCAATGCCCCGTCTTCATTTCTCACAACTCCATATTCTCCCACTATGAAACCGTCTGGAGTTCGCTCTTCAACTCTATATTTTCTGAATTGCCGTCCCTCAACTACATAACCCACTTTACAATTATCGTGTTTGCAATTCTCCGTACTGGACTCCTGTACACCATGACTCTTGCCATCTGATTGTACGCTAATTTTTTCGTCTACCTCGTAATTTTTCTCAGGTTGTTGGTCTGATATTTGTTGTGTTTTAGGTATAACGGAAGGATTAATTACTGTCGTAATTGGGGTGGTGGATACAATTGTACTGCCGACAAGGCGGCTTTGTTGTTGCCAAGGCGGATGACTACTAGGGACATTTGGAGTGAGATATAAAGCAGCTGGTTCGCTGTAAAATTTGGCGGGTTCACTGTATATTTGCGCTGGTTCACTATACACTTTGGCCGGTTCGCTATAAATTTTTGCTGGTTCACTGTAGATTTTTGCTGGTTCGCTGTAAAATTTGGCAGGTTCGCCATAAATTTGCGCGGGCTGGCTGTATATTTTAGAAGGTGCGCTATAGAACTTTGGCATATCTCCAGTATTATCTCTTGGACTGTTTAAGTACGTGTTACTAGGCTCATTATAATTAGTACTTATTTTAGGAGTGTCGTGCATTACATTAAAACTTACTGTTGTCAATTTCGGGTGGTTCTCCCTTTCGCTTGGTGGCTTATGCGTTAAACTTTGAACGTAATTCGTTGATGACGATAGTGGTATTGATCTAGCTAATGGTACATTTTCGAGATTTTCTTCATTTCTGTCGTCTTCGTCAATAATTTCAGAGACAGACTTTATAGACGGTTCGGCTATAGAGTCGTCGGTTTCATTTATATATTGATTTTTGACTGTCAGCTGAAAAGGATGAACTTGTTCTATATTATGAACACTTCTTGCTTCTTTTTTAGCATTGAGTTGTTTAATAAATTCTATATTAGCGCCCGATAGATCGAATGGTGTTTCAGCTATTATTGGTTCAGTACTTGTGTGGAAATTTGATATAGTAGTTGATTCTGTTACTACTGTAACTGTCGTCATAAGGACAGGTTCTTTCAGATGCTTTTGAACATTACTAGTGTTGAATCTTTGAAGAGATTTCCCTCTTCCTACGGCAATTGAAGATGTTATTCGTACAGATATAACTTGTTCGTCATGTGGTTGAGTATCTTCAGGTTTTGCTATATTTTGAGCATTGTAATTATAATCATGAGCAAGGCCTTCAATATTAGTGTTGTGTTGATTGTGCACTGGACGTGAAGTCACCATAAAGCATCGCAGAATCTGGAAAATAAAACATACTTAATTTATGGAAATTAATAATAACGTGATATCGCAATTATTTTATATTATGTTATTGTTGTAGTTGTGTACAAGTATTGAGTTATACACAACTACAAGAAACGATATGTGAAACTTTCATAATATATTTTTTCAAGACCACGCGGTGTTCTAATTCTAATTCTAAAATGGTTTAGCTTTCATATCTACGTAAGTGTTTCTACATGGACGAGAATTATAACTTGTTATTTTCCAGGACCTAATTTCCCTTAATTCACTAATTAGACAATAGAATATGAGGGGAGAGGGTTAGCAGAGATTACGAATCAAAGAGGACATGATATATTATAATGTCCTGTACATATCTGGTGAATTGTACAGAAAATAATAATTACAATATACAATAAGTACAATACGTACGATCTAAAAATTATTATAAATGAGATTTGAAGTTTAAAACTTTAGTAGGCTAGTAGTTTTTTCATACAGAATAAAGGTAAAATATATGTATCTAAGCAGTATCTGAAAATACCTGAACAATGAGTAATATTTTACAAATCATACGTATATCTAGGTCTATATAGGTACTAACTGTGCACCACGATTTTATCCGATGGCAATTACTTGACTATAGCGTCACCTTTTTTTTATAACGCAAGAGAAACCTGAACAAAAGTAGGTACCCAGTCCCCGGGGGGTGAGACTGAGTTATGTGAGGCTTTTACCTACTAAAATGCCTTGGTGTTCATCCTCGACACGTTGTCGCGGGGCTCCGGGACCTCTTACGGAACGCACCGGAGTTCCACTTAGGCTATGCTAAAGCACTTCTCGGGGGGGCAGTGCTAGAGTTTCACAGCACCCTTTCCACGTTAATGTGAACTTCATACGGTGTAGTCTTCCTTAGGGTTGCATGACTGGAGCCTCGACTCCAATCGGCCGCGACTCCGAAGGCCCCTTTTACGTCTAGCGGGGAACGCCGTAGTTTATTCTTTGTCCGGGTTACAGGGCTGACTACAGCCCCATCTATCGTATCTTAGCATAGTTATGAACCATCGTCTCAACGAAACAAACATTACAGAGATATGTTGTGGGAATATAACCTCAATTGGTCAAGTTGTCCAAAAGTTACACGACAACTAACATCCGTACCAACGACTATAATATGTGTTTATATATTGTTTAGCACGTTTTCTGATCTATTTTTTGTTTAATGTAAGAAGTTTGATGATATTGTCATTGATTTAAAATTTAAATAGTAGGTAAGATATTGACTATTCGGATTCGGCAGCTTATGTTTGATTACCGATAACAATAAATACTTATGTATGCTTGAAGGTATGGACTGGTAAGTTTTCTTTAGATATACTATATACTTTAATATATATATGTATATATAGTAATATACATATGTACTTTTGTATGTTTATTATGAGATACTTAGATCGTATGAATGTAAGTACACTCGTTCTGATATAAGAATTAATTGTAAAGAATGTTAATTAGAACATTGGGGAGCGACGGAGCGTTAATTCAAGTAAAGCGGAAACAGCTGGTTCTCCGGTTTGTAAGTATTTGACGTCGACTGTCAGTGACCGCATCGGCCTTGTTGGGGATATGCGCTTGCGCACGCATTCAATCCAATAATTATTAATCCAATTGTTGTAGTATTTTTAAAATAATATAAGAGTAATGTAATTTATTAAGTACAACTAAAACGTACAAAATAAATACTTATATCTATTTCGTTTCAAAATCTATCAAGAAGATAAAGGTAAAGACATTATCTTTATAGTTTTGTATTATCATCATCAGACGTACAAAAAAGGAATGACAGTTACTTCTCGTTCCTTTTTTGTTATTTTTACATATTATATTAATTATTTTACAATTTTATTTAATATATTATTAATATTTTCCCTATATTAATTAAAGTGATCTTGTGTATCTAGTAGGTAATTATTGAACATAACCAGTAGCATATACGGTCCGTATAATACGATTTTTTTAGACAAGATTACATGCCGTATTACATTGGAATTTTCAAACAAAAAATGTGGGCGCCTCAAAAGTAGGTACACATGTACCTACATACATATGACATAGATATATGTTTCTAATACGTATATATTTGTTAGAGTGTAAAAAATATTTTGTGTATCGTCTAGTAGGCGGTATAACTCAGGAAGCAGACAGAATTCCGCTATGAAGAAATATTATGACCTTTTCGTTTGGAGTAAAGTGTACTTGTATAGCATTAATCTCATTTAAAAAAATGTACAGGTAATATCTATTTATATTGTTACTCATTTATTGTTTTAAAAGTGATAGATCACCTTATTGGGCTAGAGGTGCGACGACCGCCCGCCGGAACACGAATGCACACCGTGACAGTGAAAAACGTGAAGGCCGAATTGCTTATTTCGTTTTGTTATAATTTAATTGTAACATCGAACAATATACTAATTATCTTTATGTGTTTAGATGAGACACCGATTGAAGTTTCTTGCATAATACCAGTAGGAGTAAAACATCATTCTGTTAGGTTTCCTGGTTATACAATTTGAGTTTATGGTAATGACCGGTGATCGAGGTAAGCCGCGCTTTCATGGAACACATTCTTTTAATGTCACATAATTATTTCAGGTTTTGAATAAGTAAATGTTTATTATGCTTGTTTTTATTGCATTCAGTAAATGTTAGATAAGTAATTGTGATCAATGCCATTACTTTCATATAATAAGACAAGTCGAGAATGTTTCCTGCCCGCTTGTGGTACTAGAATCACAAAGTCAAATGTGAAATATAGTAGATCTTAGGTATTTGATCTCCATAATAACATAATCTTTCATACGCTGCTTTAAAATTATCATGCCAACATTTTTTTAATATAAACTTTTAAACTTTCGCGCTGCATTATAATATATCTAAAAACACGGGAAATTAACGCGATTACCTTTTATTTTCTCTTGACGTTTCGGTCGAGTTTCATCGGCCGTGGTCTCAAGTAAACTGTCGCAGCAAGCTTCACTCCGTGTCAGAGGCAGATTTTATTTCATCTACCCCCGATATTTGTAAATAATTATTAGGGTTCCTACACACAACACTCACGGTGTCCACACACTGAACCGGATGTGAAAAACGAGGTTTTGTCATTTGAATCACAGGATTCCACGCTGTTGATAAATTGTATCCGCTTTCCCGATTGAAATTTTTGTGTCTCTTGATTTCAATTGCTTCATGCACGACTCTTGGATAAAAGTGGCGATCAGTGGAAAGGACTTGTGGGCGATAAAATTCTATCCAATGATTCGTATCCGATTGGAGATGTTCCGCTATCGCTGATTTGGTAGTTTGCTGGTTTTTTACAGCTGCAATGTGTTCCTTAATCCTTTCAGCAATAGTCGGCCGAAACGTCAAGAGAAAATAAAAGGTAATCGCGTTAATTTCCCGTGTTTTTAGATATTTTTTTAAAAGTTTTATTTATAAAAAGCAAACGTTAATTGCCATTTTCCTAGATAAGACTTCCCTTATCTAAGCCTTATCGGAGCAACATTTAATTTATGCTTTAATAATTAATTTATTATTAGAGTTTTATTTTGATATAATCGTTGTTAGTGTAAAATATTTAATTCTATTAAGTCTTTATTTATTTGTTAGGTAGGTTATATTTTATAGAATAATTTTAAATTGCATAATCCTGTATACTTACATTTGGTATTATTAAAATAAATTAATTTAGATTTTACTTCAGATTATGCGTTAAGTGTCAGTATATATTCGTATTACTGTTAGAACTTAATCTAGAATGTAATACGTTTTTCAAATTAAACTTTTGTAGCACACCATCAACTTCTTCTTGAAACGAACATGTCTTATAGTATTTTGTTTTATATTAATTATTGTTAGACCCTACTTGGCTTCCAGTACATGCTCACAAAAATAATGCGACATATACCTAAGTAAAACAAAATGTTATTGTAGTAATATTTATTACTCGTATATGGTTAATTTTAGCGTAGGAAGACAGTTAGCAGCCTTATCCCACAGATCCGGGTCGGAAAACTGCTTATAATAATACATTGCACTGGACACAAGGACAATTCCAACCTATAACCCAGTTGAATTATACTATGCATAGTATAATTTAACTAAGTACAAAATATACTTTGTTTCACAACTCAATTAAACCGAGCATGCTCAATTGAAATTAATATTTGAAGTAAACTAAAATATACTTGTGAAAACAACGTAACTTCGCAACGAGGTGAATTGAGTAAAATTTTCAAGAACCTTTATAACAGTATCTCTGACCTGTTTAAACCTAATAATATTAAGGGGACATAACAAGTTTCATAGACTTCGTTTTGATATTAACAATTTCCTTTTTTCCATGTTCTTGGCTGTTGTTATGGTCGAGTTGTAAAATTTTATATTTACGTATAACTATTTCATTCCTTCTAAATTTAAGGTTTACAAGCTATGTGTAATAAAGTTTATCCTTTACATATTTACGTAGCTATATATAATACATTGCTTCATTTTTCATAATTGAGACGATTTTAAGGTGACCTTGAAACCGTTGATATCTTTTGTTCGTCAGTGTAAGGTTAATCTCATTTTAAAGCTCTGAGATTAAGAAAGATTATATTTTTGTATTTTACTACTTATGAAACATTTAAACATTGTTAATTAGCAGAAAACATGAATATTTTATTCACTATTGACACTATTTTTAAACTTGATCTTTACAAATATGCGATTCGAATAATTTAGTGCGTTCGATAATTCAAGTAAGGGCATTTCATTTGATAAAAGGCTGTCGAAGGCCGTCGACTGCCCGTGGACAATACATAAATGATAATTCAGTTAATTGAACAATACGTGTACTGTCTCACCACACCTGCAAACAACACTAGAATCGTGACAATGACATAACTTATGTAATATTTCCCTGATAGCTAATGGATAAATGTCAATTATTTAACTTAGAAATGATGTTGTTTGGAATGAGGTCGAAATTGTCTATGCCTATGTTATATAAATAATAAAACAAAAAATACAAGTAGGTCAAGGAAGGAAATGATACTAAACGATAGGTATTTGTTCGTTTCTTACTGAACGAATTTTATGGAAAAATGTCGTAGTACTGTGCGTATGTGGGCACTTACAATTTGTTTTCAATAGATTTTGTCTTATATTTTTAACTAGCAAACCCGGCCCGTTTCACTGGGCGTTAGTTTCACTGGGCGTAAAAAACAAAATAAAAAATCTACTGATCCCATCGCTACCAAACTTTACAGGAACACCCGCTAGGCCAATCTGAAGATTCCCTGAAAATTTCATCGAAATCGGTCTAGCCGTTTTGGAGTCCATAAGGAACATACATACATACATACATACATACATACATACATACATACATCGCCTTATATATATATAGATAATGGCTTCAGAAGTCGTTACGGAGGATAGTGAATTATAGAATTCTTTAAAATGAAGTTGTTCGATTTGATTTATATTAAATAAACAAATATATACAAATATATAAATATAACAAATATAAGATATACATAAACATTTTAAAATGTAGAATTTTCGATCCGGTGGCTCGAGATTGAAATTCCAAAAAAATTGTTTGTTCTCTTTAGCAGTCTAAGTAGAATTTTAAAATTTAAAATATTTTTGTTTATATCTTACTTGTGTTAATAGTTAGGTATGGTACTCTTGCAAACTATTTCGTACAAAGAACTATTTGCTATATAATAATTTTTTTATACACTTGTTCGTAACACAACTAATTCATTAATATTTAAAAACAAAATAAGAATTATAAAAAGTGATATAAAAGCGATTTCGTATATAATTTATATACATTTTATTCATTATGTTTTATGTACGCTTTATAATATAATTCTTATTTTGAATTTAAATATTAATTTTGTTGTATTCGCAAGCTTGGTTTAAGCAGTTCACTTTGCTATTTTCGCTATCACTCACTTATACGATTATACCATAAAATGGGTAATAGAACTATCTATAGATTTATACTTACATAATATGTAATTATATATATGTAGGTATGTATAACATCGCACCGTTTCCCAATTCCCATCCACGAATCAAGGTGCGACAAAATCACGCTTTGACACTTACTAACTAGTTGCTAGTAGATGAGTAGTTGTAACTTGTAAGTATTTATGGTAGGTTTACAGACGGCAAAATATAACTCGATAGTGACATGTTGCTATCCCTATTATAAAAGTTCCTTTCAATAAGGCCTCCCTTGGGCGACTTCTACTTTACGACCAAAAATATTACGACCTGTGTACAGTTAGCAGCTGGCGTATTCTACAGGGTCTATTTAAAAATTCTAATAAACTCTTAGTATTGTATTTTAAACTTTATCATCGATAGCTTTTGTTTTACGACTTTTAAAAATTCATTGGGTTTTTCTTTCATACAAAAATAAAAATACATTAAAAGTTTCTGAAAATGGCGCGTACTCTATCCGGTCGCTAAAGCGGCGCAGGCACAGCGCGGTGCTGAGGCCCGGTGCGCTTGCACTGCCCCATTGGAATGCGTACACAAAGTAATTATGTTTCAGACAGTACAATAATTTTTATTTTTTGACGAACGTATTATTTTGAAAAAAGTCGTAGAAGAAAAGTTGTTAGGTATGATGACAAGAATTTTGCACTTATTAGTATTTTTCAATTAACCCTGTATATTTCTCTTTCTAATGTAGACTGGATAGAAGTTAAAAATAATGTGTACACCTGTATACAATGTACATATGAGTATTGACATTTTCTCCCAGTAAAACTTAGTAAGTTATTCTTTCATAAGAATATTTTTATATATATTTAAATTCAAATTATTTTATTCAATTAGACTTCACGAGAAGTACTTTTGAATCGTCATAATAAATCATTGAGACAATTATCAACATTAATACAGTAAGTGAGAATACAGAAAAAAAAGCATAAAACATAACAGACACAATACAATATAATTAAGAAATTAATAAAATAACTTAAGAACATAACAAATGTCAATAATAAAATAATATTTCAATAGAACTATGTCAATAAACTGCGAAGTAAAAAAGTCAGAGAAAAAAAAAGAAAATGTGTAGAGGTTTGTCAAACTTATATCCATGCGTTTTTGTCTTTTAAATATTCGTCCACTGAGTAATACGCTTTTTTAATTAAATTGTCCTTTACTTTGGTTTTAAACCTTGGGAATGGTAAATCTAAAATAAATTGCGGTATCTTATTATAAAGTCTTGTACCTACACCCATGAATGACTTTTGTGTTTTTGACAGTCGAAAGAGCTGTGTCACAAACTTATTTTTATTTATAGTATTGACACTGTGTATATCACTGTTTTTGACATAATTATTACTATTTTTTTGCGGATATGTATTATGTTGCTATATATGAACTGCGAGGCCACAGTAAGAATACCTATCTCCTTAAATTTCTCCCTAAGGGTCTTCCCTTAGGGAACGGGCTCCTAACTTATAAATAGAGCGTACAGCTCTTTTTTGTAAAATAAATATATTTTCAATGTCTGCCGCACTCCATAATAAGATGCCATAAGACATGACGCAATGAAAGTAACTGAAATAGATCAACCGAGCTGTATCAACGTCGGTAATTTGTCTAATTTTCCTAACTGCGTAAGCGACCGAGCTGAGCTTTGCTGAAAGAGCGCTTATGTGTAATTGCCACTGAAGTTTACAATCTAGTTATTCCAAGAAACGCTGCAGATTCAACAATTTCAAGTTTCATTCCATTTAGAATTAAATTTTTAGGAATCACTTTAACGTTAGGCAGAATGAATTCCACGCATTTAGTCTTTATGGTGTTTAACATAAGGTTATTGATTGTAAACCAATGTTGTGCCCGAGAGAGCGCCTTATTTACGTCCTCAAAGTTTTCCTTTCTTCTATCTACTTTGAAAATTAATGAGGTATCATCAGCAAATAATACTACGTCACAAATATTATTGAGATAAGATGGTAGGTCATTTATGTAAGTCAAAAACAAGAAGGGACCCAAAATTGAACCCTGAGGAACCCCCATCCTTGCAGGTGATCCAGCAGATTCAACTCCATTAACCGAGATTTTTTGCAGTCTATTATTAAGATAAGAAGCTATAAGACTAAGTGATTTATTATCTCGACCATAATACCTTAACTTAACAAGCAATGTTTTGTGCTCAACGCAATCGAAGGCCTTAGATAGATCACAAAAACATCAATAGCATTCTTTGAATACTCCCAAGCCTCGAATATGTACCTTAGAAGCATTACCCCTGCATCGGCAGTGGATCTATTTTTTGTAAAACCGTACTGCCTATTATCAAAAATATGATTAATATTAAAATGGCTAAGAAGCTGGCTCAATATTATTTTCTCATAAATTTTACTGAAAGATAGAAGTATAGATATTGGTCTATAATTACCAGCGTCATATTTGTTCCCCGATTTAAACAGTGGCAGTATTTTACTATGTTTCATTTGTTAAAAATAAGTGTTAGACAGGATGCGATATCCTTACAGAAAAATACAGTTACAGAAAAATGTTTCAAATTCATTAGCAACACCATCATCATCACTAATACTTAATTCATCTATCTTCAATTTAATTTTATCGTCTGTTGTTTTAACTTTGCCTAATCCTTTATTTATGATTTTCCATGTTTCTTTTGTCTTATTTTCAGAGTTATGAATTTTATTTTTGATACATAAAGCTTTGGCTTGTACGCATACATTTTTAAATATTTTTGAATAGTTTTTAATATATTCAATGAAATTCTTATTAGTAGTATATTTCTTCATACCATACAGATCATACAATTTCCTTCTACTCTTATGTATACCTAATGTAGCCCACTCATTGAATTTCATTATATCATTATGCATAATGGTTCTACCTTTAAAAGTATTCCTATATGTATCTTCAACCAAATTAAAGAAGGAACTATAGAGAATCTCTGGATCAGTCTGCAAAAGATCTAAAGTTGTTAATGTTGACACAATTTTTTCCCACAGTGGTCAGAGTTTAAGTTGCTAATAATCGACTTGTCAATTGCACGACAATTACAAAAAATATTGTCTATACATGTTGTAGATGTCGCCGTGATTCTAGTTGGCTCGACAAATAAATTATCTAAACCAAATGACTTAAATAGGTTAAGTAGTCTTAAGCAAACCGATGTTCTCACCAATATCTCCACATTAAAGTCACTGCATACCACTATATATTTTTTGACTGAAGATAATATCTCCAGCACATTTACCAATACACTTTCAAATACATTATAAACTCCTAATAATATAAAATAATGCTCCAATTCTACACAGGACAATTCTATATTACGCTCATCGGAAAGTCTAACAATATCTTTACGTTCTTTACATTTTAAATCATTACGTATAAATATCATAAAACCACCATGAATGGTTAACTTCCGTACAAACGCACTCTGTATTTTATAGTTTTGAATGCTTACCATTGCAATTTTATAATTTTTATACCAATGCTCAGTTATGCACATTATATTTATGTTATATTTATTTAAAAATAATTCGATTTCATATTCTTTGCTGCCCATACTTTGTATGTTTTGATGCACAATTATTAATTGTTATTGTTTGGGCGTTGTCCTATGATTAAGTTTAAAGCTGTTGCCTTACTTGAGTTATGTTTAATTTTTCTAAACAATTAAATTTTTTGTCATATTTTAAAGTATTATCAAGTAAACTAATACATTTGGTAAAATTAGATAACTTATAAGCTAAAAATTTGACTATCTTACATCTGTAAAAATTTGGTAGTTAGTCGAAGCTTACCATTCGTCAGAATAAACTTCCTAATAAATTTATTAGTGTCAAAAAAGTCAAAACAATAAGCTACAACAATAACAATAATATAATAATGTAAATACGTAAGTGACAAAAAAAATTGCATTTTTGTTTGAAACCTCTTTGTTATTTAGATAGAATGTATGTTGTGGTTTTAATTTAGATTTACGATTCAAATTATTAGATTTTATGATTCAAATTATGGCATCGAAACCCAAAATATACGTAGGCATGCCCCAACCAACATATTGGTGGAAATAGCAGCTCGTTTCGTAACTTTAGGTTGTATAATAGCCGTATGAGAGTTCAAAAAACTGTTTGAAGTTGTATAACTGCTTCTGCAGTTGTCTCTAACTGCAAAAGTTACTATAAGTGCCATAACCCGAAACAAATACCACCCTAACCTTCATCTAGAACCCAGTTGCCGCTTATATCTTTAAATGAGAGTTACGAAACGTATATTGACTCTTTGAGATGTATACGGGCTTCTATTGCCGCTATTATAAGCTGCACACCTACGTAAAAGCGTTAATTACGCACTGTTTAACGCAGCAGTACAAGAGTTACAATAGTTACTATTTATGCTCTAAAAGTTCCTTATCAGAAATAATTATACAATCTTATGCCGACTTTTATTGTAAAAGGACCACATTAACCTTTAAAAAAAGAAGTAGATGTTACCTTAAATAATACAATAGAATTTGCCTACTCCTTTGTGCAGGTCCAATTAATCCGCGATTTTGAACATTCGTGATTACAAAAATTTTTGAAATACTTAAAATTAATCATTTATTGCAAAAATGGATAATAGTCGATGGAAATTAATAAAAAGAACTGGTGGGTATCGAAGAAAAGTACGTAAGGTTAATGAAAACATCCAGAAATTTACAAAAATGTCTGTACATTTGAGTGAATCTGTTGCTTTTCAAATGTTTAAGTAAGTATTTAATTATAATATTTCATTAATCATGTAGGTTTTTAATACCGATCTTAATACTAAATAAAAGTACCTAATTTAATGTATTTTTAAGGTCCATTAGAGAAAATGAATTGCCAAGTTCAAATTTAATAAATAATACGGACCATGGTTCCGTTTAAGTTTTGGTATGTTTTTAGGATAGAAGTCGGAAAATTGGTAGAATTAATTTAAGGATGAATTGACACCGATAAAGTCTCGCTGATATTTTATTCAAATAAAAATGCGGCTTTTTACTATGTGATTTTACAGATACAATTTCGCGGACACAGACAGTGATGACGAAGAAAGATCAGAATATTTTGAAGAACTTGAAAATAATAATTTACTCACGTTATTCTGCGCAGTAACAATATGTTCGGGTGAGGAGCATTTTCATCTTTTATCTTTGGCGGAAGAACTTTTGAAATTTTTTACGACACACTTTAATGATTTTTACGGTGTTGACTACGTAACTAACAACAATCATAACTTAATCCGTGTTGTTAGCGAGGTTCGACTTTTGGAAAGTTTAATGCGTACAAATTTGAAAATAAATTACATTTAATCAAAAATATAATTAGACAAGGCAATAAACCACTTGCTCAAGTAGCCAAAAGACTTATCGCGTACGAGAATATTAATAATGAACAAAATGTTGATCAGCCAATTACAGATACAAATTATCCATATGTAAAAAAACTTGAAGAACCCCAACTTACTTTTATAATTCAAAGATTTTTTTTATCCACTAAAACAGCAGATAAACAGACAGATATTTTTTAACTTTAAAAAAAGAAATAATGGAAGTCATTCATATAAAAATTGAATATTCAATTAAATAAGTTAAAAACCTAAAATCGTAGATAGTAGTGATTTAATAAAGCAATATTATTTATATACAATAATTTTTAGATTTATTAAACACAATAAATCAAATATAATCAGATTTTTACCTTAACAAATAAAACTTTAAAAAAATACATGTAATCCTTATTGGGTAAATACTCTAGGACACATTGTTGTTATTTAAACCTCGTACTTTTCGTGGACATTTTTGTCAGTTCGTTTCAATGTCATTTGATACATTGTTCTCTTCTGGGACATTATAGGTGTGTTACATTACTTACTTGAATGAAAGCTTATTAGTTCACTGATCCCTAAAATAACATAGTCAAAAGCATAAACTTGCAAAACACATAGCATTCGTTCTTATACCTGTAAAAAATATGAAATAGCAACTCTTTTGAGCATCTAAAAGCACTTAAGAGTAAAAATTAGCGCTTCCACCTGCATAGAAGAACTGCAGGTTAAAGCTGCTTTCCACAGACGCCATGATTATTTTAGAAGAGTATTTATTTAATTAGGAAATTTAAAGGTTATTTGATGATTTTTAAGCAAAATTCTACGATTTTTACTAACATTTCTTTTAGTTAACAGATACACAAATGGCGTTTTGTAGATAGTAAAACTAGTAGTACCTACGAAAAAAATAAAAGAAAATATTTAATTTGAATACCACATAAAACATATTTGTATGTAATTTTGAAGGCGCTTTAAAGTTACACAAATAAATTCACCTTTATGCACAGTAAACTTGACTGCGTTTTAAGCAGCTTGAATATAAAATTTTATAAAGTACATAAACATTAACAATGTATATAATTTATAAAATATCATATAGCACTTCTAGTTATTATGTATATGTAACGTAAAAAAGATTTAATAAAATGTGAAGAAAGCTTGGCGTAATATGTTCAGTTCATTCACTCGTTCAAACTCATTCCAAAAGAAGTGCTACAACAACTGTAGTATGGAATTAATCATTAGTTACAGCTGTTGTGGTACTTTTTTGCCACCGTTATGCAGTTGAAATGGAACTGAGAGCTGCATAAAATTGTGCCCAAAACGGTGTTAAGTACTGCACAAAGTCTGCAGAGCACGCTCTAGCGCTTACATCTAGCACCTTAAGGAATAATGGAATTTTAGGTGGAGGACAACTACAAATTACATAAATACATCACTTAAATATTTTTTGATAATATTGATTTGAAGAGATTAGAAATTTTTTACAACAGCGTTTTCCATTTGGTGGATCGCGACCCGGCACCGGGCCACAAAACTAAGAAAACATACATATATAGGTATTTAAAAAGAAAACAAAAAAAAACGACACAGAAGTTTGGAATCCTATTGATAAAATTGACACTTGTCGTAATCGTAGTGACTGTTTTCACATTTTTATTTGTGCGTAAATGAATTAAACAACGACCATTTAGATTCACCTTGCTCTCAATTGTGATTAACTAGATACTACAAAATATACCTACTCGAAGCTTAAGAATAACTTGAAACTATACATTAATGACGTTTTCAATGTAACAAACAATTTCACATTATTTTTAAGTACCTATATTATCTTGCAACGTGGCTTGCTCAGGCCGGTAGAGTGAGGTGTGGGTTGAGTAATTGATGATGTTATTATTACTGTCACCTGGAGAGTGGTGTACCTAATTTGTTTTAGGGCGCCTAGTACACCTCTGCAATCGACATCTAATGGGATAATTATAGAAAGTTAATTAAATAGACATCAGAAAAACATCACACAAAGAAAACATTTATTTGTTCTAACTTAATCTCTATGGTGGATACAATCAGTCCACTATGTATTTATTATTAAAAGTTAGTAACAATTTAAAAAGATTAAATGCTATGGTTAAACAACATTATCCTGTTTATTATTATATATGTATTAAATAAGGTCACCTATTATCTAACAGCACTTAGATATTAATTAGTTTATAGAATAATTCATTAGTATTAAAGTTTTACAAGTATTGAGCTCAGATATTACTTGTTATAGATACAACAACCTAATTTATTTATGTTATCTTAAATTAAAGGGAAGTATACCTAGTTATAAAGACTTAGACACCCTTTCCTTGTTTATGTACTGCATTTAAATTCTTAGAGTTACATAAACCCAAGTACCTTTTATACCTTATTATCCAATATTTTATTTCACAGAGAAAAATATTTATTAGATACACAATACCTTTATGTGGAGCTAATATCTAACAGAGAATCATTTATTAGTTACCAGCAGAGTGTTATCAGTTTTATCACTGATCAATCTTAAGAAGGAGGTGGTCATCCACCAACTGCACCTACTCCTCAGTCTTCCCCTTTGTCGAACATCTACTAGCATCACAGCACCCACATGCCCCGGCCCTCAAAGATTCCCCTTTAGTAGGAACTGCGGCCTGGCCACGCGATATAACACCCAAGTGAAGAAGACTTAAGACTTCTTGATAGTCAGAGTAGTGCATCAAACCATTTTAAGAACTATTATGATTAGTTCATACTGAAGTTTAGATGAATGTTGAATAGATTTTAACTACTATTAATATATAATAATATTAATAAAGGAGGTCTAGATAATTAGTAGGTTATTATTTTTCCATTAATAATACTTAATACTCAAAGATATTATATTTATAACAAATTTATTCCTGCTGAAAGACTTACGGTCAATGCTTCAACCGTGATTTAAGAAAGCTCAACGGGTCTACGTTGTCCATGTCCGTCTGTCAAAGTGAATGTTGTTTGTAAACAATTAGGTCAACCAAGGAATGCTTTATTTTTCTAGATAACAGAAGTTAAAAGTTAATTTATCTTTTAAGTAATTAAGTGCCTCTATAAATATTATAAGTTATTGTTCCCCACGTCGATGGAGACTCAATATGACTGCTACAATCTATCAAAAGTAATATTTATATATTATAGTGACAATTAAAATATAATTATATAAGACAATTAAACTTCTATCTGTAGCTGTACATCAAACTATGTATAGATCTAATAAGTATGATAAAATTGATAATCTAATTAAAGAACAGGCTAATTTTCTTAATTATCTATTCCTGTTACTGATCGTATGTTAACTATCATAGTTATCTATTACATTTTTTTGACATATTATAGTTTGTATAATTTAACAATAACGTTAGTACAATGATTTATTAGTAACATATTCTTTGCACACACATATCATGTCATATACCTATAATTAGACGATAATATGATGGAGCCGGGAGGTGGCCATAGAAACGAATACAAGATATAAGCCCTTCATGTTCGGGCTCGTTGGATTCGTCTTGCGGCAAATAGTACAGACGTAGGACCACCTAAGTCTGTACTATTTGCCGCAAGTCTTGTAAGTCATGTAAGCTTCATCCATCAGACTCTGGAGACCACTCCAGAGTCTGATGATTCAGAGAGAGAAGCTACCAAGACATGGACGTCAAAAACAGTTCAGGACTGCATGGCTCAGTGAGATGGGCGGCGTTAGCTATGTTCGAAATAAAAGGACATAATTAAATAATTAATTAAAACCCTTTTTAAAGACAAGCTTTTATGCATAAACTATTGAACTAAAAAGTAGAAAAATAATATTTAGTGTTTGTAAAGCTACAGAAGAACCTCATCCTTCCTTGCTCACTGATCAAAGGCGCAAACAGTACATATTTAGTAAAACTTACAAAAGCTATAGAATTTTTAAAAACTAATATTTTTTTAAAAGCTTCAGGCACGAAACGTCTTTACACTCGAAGGAAAGTCTCAAGCTTTTAAGACAATATTAAATTTTTTAAAAGATCTATGTTTATGTAAATTTTATTGAGTAGGTATGCACTGCCTGCATCTTTGATAATTTTAACATAAGAGCCAGTTTAAAAAAAAATTTTTTTTGATTGTTTCATTATATTTCAAAAAACCAGTAAGTAGTTACCTAATCCAAAAAGACTTCGTTTTTCTTAATTTTTTCAGCTTTTAGTTATTTGATCTTGTTATTATTTTTCTGAATAAGATACGGGCATCAATTTATTATTTAAATATATTATTAGTTTTTGTTACAATAAAAGTTAAGTTATTACAAATTAATATAATTTTAGAAAGAAAAGAGAATGCAAGGACCGCGATGATGGGAACTTCGTCATCTCTGACTACCTCATCCCCACGATATAAAACAAAAAAAAAATATTGAAAATTAAAATGAAAACAATATAAATCCCCAAGAACTCGAAATTCGAAAGATAGCGATCGGCAAAATTAGCTTAAATAAGTTAATTACAAAATTGTAATTCAATCTCACGAACAAGAGTGAACTGTGAATCTCACGGTCCAGTTTCATGTATTCTATGAAGATCTGTAATAATCTTATTACAAAGATTTGTATCATAGGTTTCAATGAATATTATTTATTACCTGTAATAGTTATATTTAAAAGTTCTGCATAATGCTTTATAAGATTATAAGGCAAGGCAGGGAAACCTGTTCCGATTTATAAGATCGTGCGGTATTTTAAACCTGAATGCAAATAAATTCACTGATGATAACGTACTTGAGAGTATAAAGAAAAAGACAAAGTAGGTATATCTTATTGTGGCTTGTAGAATGTCTGCACAGATATATCACGTCAAGACATTTGCAATGACAATATTTCTGCATTAAAAGGAAACGTTTTAATTATGAACTACAGAACTTTTTAGTAAAACATTATGCTCTAAAACAATTTTGTGGCAAATTATAGTTTAAAATTATATAAAATCAATAAAAATTACTGTTAAATATTATATACGAGTAAAAAGATAAATATGGTAGGTGGTAAGTAGGTAACTATAAGCAATTGTCAAAGGTCTGTTTGTAATAAATAAAACGTGCATATACCATGATGAATTTTTAAGTTTCCTATACTTAAACAGCGAAATACATATAAAATATTCACTCGAGAGCATGACTGTATATTCTATGTTACATATTTAATATCAGGAAGTGCTCTAGACTGGTTTCGCCCTCAATTGGAGCAAAAATCAGTCAGCGATCCAGTTTATAAAAGACCACCTGGCATTTAATAGATACACTGATGTTTTCTTTTTAACGGCCACTACCTACCTACATGTGTTGTTAATATTTTTTACAGCTATTTATTAATAATAAGTACAGTCGACAAGAAAAGTAGTGTTAATTTCATTAATTAGAGTGATATCTTTTTCCTAAGTGATAAGCAATTAAGATATTTTTGTATATTACAATATTATTTATATTTACAATGATATTTACATTGCTGTGTATCTTACATACATACATATCTTCACGTTGTATCCCTAACGGGGTAGTCGGACAGGACGGAGCGCCAACCGTCGCGGTCCTTACACACTTTTTTCGTTTCCTCAAATCTCATCATTCTCCTCACACAATTTCGCCTAGGTATAATAGTGCTTTTCATATTTCCGTCTGTCAGCTTTCATCTTCATAAGTCAGCCTTGGTCTTCCTTAATAGCTTCCTTTATCACTCACTTTCGGTTTGTAAATTTTCTTCGTCAGTCTTTTCAGTCTGTTCTATCTTTCAACCATCTAAGCATTTCTTTCTTCATTTTTACAATTACACTGTCGTGTAGCCCTGTCATACTGCGTATCCCATTGCTTATTTTGTCTGCGAGGGTGACACCGCAAATATTTCTAAGAGATCGCATTTCTACTGCATTTATCTTACTTTCACTCGATTTCGGGCATATCCAGACCTCACTACCGTACAATAAAGTTGGAACCAACACCGCATTGTGTATATCTTTATATATAAAACTCCGGTGAGCGTGTCTTCGTTATTCTTCTCCTCCTAAACGGCTTGACCCCGATTTTGACCAATTTCTCTGACAGAGGTCACCTGGATGGTTCTTTGCTATAGTTGAATAGGTAGTTGGCACTGTTGTCGAGATCCAGAATATTTTATTGTATATTATTTTTAAATTTCCAACAAACCCCCTACAATGAGACTATTATAGTGACGTATCCGGAATCCACGCGGACCTAGTCGCAGGCAACAGTTAGTTAAGTAGAGTTATAATGAGATCGAAAGGCCTTTGTTTCTATGTATATTGACCTGCGTAATATGCGAAATATGAAACGGTTTTATAAAATCGAGAATTATAATTTATTTCATATTTTTTACTAAAATGCTTTATGCATTACAGAAATGTTGGACTTACCATTTACTTGCATTATTTAAGTATCCTAAGTAACAAACATGGAATCTAGCTTTTTAGTTCAGGGTTTATTTACTGCGAGTAA
The DNA here is from genome assembly GCA_907165235.1 of Zeuzera pyrina. Taxonomy (NCBI): domain Eukaryota; kingdom Metazoa; phylum Arthropoda; class Insecta; order Lepidoptera; family Cossidae; genus Zeuzera; species Zeuzera pyrina. The sequence continues at coordinate 14,585,029 of OU015625.1, read as the reverse complement.
AATCTTTATTCGAATCAAGTACATTATGTTGATCTGTTGATCTAATTACCTACGTTAAACTGCATACCAAGTTATGACTGTTATTTTAACAATATAACTTTGTAATAAGTAATAACTTTCCGTCTAACGTTATTCTAATTATTTAGAGAAGACAAACAATAAATGCATTGTTGACGAAAGAAAGGAAAGCCTATAAATGAAAATCAGAGGAAGCAATTTTAATATACTTTGTTGACTTCCACATTACATTAGGAGGGAAACAAAAACAGATTGTTCCAGCTGCTGTGTCCCGCGGTGTTAAGTCTTCCAAGGAATAGGGATTTTTATTATGAATCGTTTTAGGCCATGGCTGAGGAATCAGCAAAGTCTGAATATGATACCGCTTTGCCATCTGTAAAGCTTATTACTAAAAGTAGGTCAAGATGTTATTGCGCATTGATATTCTGTGAATGAATGAAAAATAGTGTGATGTTATCTAATATGTAACTGACATAGAATACTTATGATACAAAATACAGAAAATTATAAAATATATGACTAAAAAATGCATTATTGTAAAAGTGCGTTTGTCAAATATATTACTATTGTCGAAAGATGAATTGCATTGTCCTAAATGTGTTTAGTGAAATGTACATAGTTTCTTGTGCTTCTTTGTCGTAAATTCTCGATATTTGTTACCAATATTACATATTATACTATTCATTATGCGGTTTATTAGATCACTGAACATAAACTAAGTATTTATAAATAAACTATGAACCATACCAGATATAAAATCCATATACAGGCGGTCCTCATTTCGTCATAGGTCAGCGTGGTTGTTCACGTCTATGTGTATAACTTGCAGTCCTACTGAATCGATAAAGACATGTCCACTTTTTCAGGAATAACTAATAAGATCATCTTTTTGGTCAGTACTTTTTGACGTATGGTTAATTACTTGCACATTTTATGTCACTAAAGTAGGTGTTGTATCCTTTCGGCAGCTCCCGAGTCACGCTGTAAAACTAAGCGAAATCCTCTAATACGTTATTCGATTTTCGAATTTGAAAAGCAATTCGCTTCTAGTACACGTGTGCCCTGCGCGCGCGCCGCGGTCAACTACGCTGCTTAACAGAGTTGACCTTCGCCATTAACAATTTATTTTACTAGTGCACTTTCTTATGACGTGCAGGTTAGAGCAACCATACTGCACGAAAAAATTCAGTAGGTAACAAGCTTTTGTTAGATAATTTATCAACGAATATAAATGTGTATATTATAGACCTTCCAAAATGGGTCTATTCCTACAGATACTCGCGCGAGTTAAGTTTCGTTTACACTAAGCATAAGATCAAGTTAGCATAAGATCTCTCCTTATCTTCCTATACCTGTGGGTGTCGTATGAGGCGATTAAGATTTAACTAACATACACCACCTAAAGTTAGGCTAACTGATACGGTGATTAGCTTTCAACTTATATCACGTGAACCTATTCCAGTATATCTCTGCGAAACGGGAACGTTATCCTCTGTTATAAATCTAATCAAATCTCTGAGAACATGAAATCATAAACGTATGTATAATTTTTTTGCAAAATAATTTATTTCAAAGTACTTGAGTTATTTGTTACACATACAGAAATCATTAAGAAATTTGAAATCTTTTTCTTTAATTACAAAGAAATTAGAAACAAATTGTAGTTAATATAAAACGAATTAATAAAAAAAATATATAAAATCAATTATCGACAATAGGTATGTACCCAGCAAACCCTAATACATCAATATTTAGAAGCTTAGATATATAGTACGTGGCATGAAAATTACTGTCCATAATAAGGGTCGTGGCCATATTGGGGTGCAGCATATTGCGGTGCAGCATGTTGCGGTGCAGCATATTGCGGTGCATACTGCGGGTACGATGGACTCTGAAACAGCATAGAAGGCAGTCAATATATAATGTACGAAATTATAAATGGTATGTTCAAGAATAAGACTGAGAGGCTCTCACTTGGTAATTATATGTTGGTTTCTTTTTCTCAACGACTTCCACAACATGCTGATGCGTTTTTATCGGTAACATGTGGTTAGCTAGCAAATCTTTCAGTTTTAGCTTAGTTGACAACAAGTTCGCAACGAGGGCTTTATCGAACGCCTTTAGCTCCTTGATTTTTGCCTTAATTGCCCACAAGCCGTCTTTGAGTAAATCCAACTTGCCTGGTTGCAAGTCAAAGTCCTCTTCGTACTCATCGTTGTCATAAGATGGAGTGTCGTATGCAGCTCGCAAGAGTTTTTCATCCTCTTCGTCTAAATCCGAGAAGCGCGGCACGTGCCTGGTTATAACTAATAAAATAATAGACAAGGTGAGCCTAATGAAATTAGTAACGTAATTACATTACTAAACAGTACGTACAAAAGTATAATTAAAATAGTATAAAGTTAAATAAACGTAATAATGTCGGTACTTCAATATGGTTCAGCTGTCGCTACGTACGTACCCAACGAAACAAAAGGGAAAGATTGATTACGTAACATTGATCATATTATGTATACGCAGAATAACGTAACTAACTATTAGATGACCTTTTCTTCTACTTTTTTAGTACCATTTCTTTTTTATTTAAGGACATTAAAGCCTTACTTTAAACGTTATTAAAAAAAGACAATACTACTTTACTTATATTAGGAAATACAACAATAAAATAACTATTATAAATATTATTATCATTAATATTTTAACTTACCAGGACTCAGCAGTAATATGCAATAAAAAAATAAACAAAACATTATTTTATAGATTGTTAAATTGAAAGTACGACAAAAATTAGCATTAATTGTAGCAGGGCAGGTAGTGACTGGGTATTGGCAACAGATTTACAATAACTTTGACGTACTCGCTAATGGGCAGGTGTACTATAGTCTACCCTCTCAAATAATAAAAAATAAGTAGATTATATCTTCCATATAAAACGAGTGAAGACAATGAATTAAAAGGTTGCAACTAATATAAAATATTTTGCACAATAAGTTCATTTCATCTAGTAACGCATTATGTTTTAACATAATTTAATTACAAAATAATGCGGAGAGATGAATAATTCAAGGTAATCACTACAAATATTTAAGAAAAGTTTAATAATATTTTTTGCGATTGTAATAAAATTCCAAAATTGTGTGCAAGACTATACTATTTCCATCTAGTAGTATCTAGTAGTAGTATCTGCAAGCCATCCTAAGAGCCATGTGAAAGTATTGCTTTTCTAATTCGTTTACCCGAAATGAGAGGTCACTCGAAAATATGATCGATTATTAAATATTTGTTTAAGTTATGAATTATTAAATATTATATTTATTATTTTTTCTCGTATTTACCTTTTTCTTAAAGACATGTAAATAAATATCAATAGGTAGTTATAGCACTTACACAAATATAGCAGTATTTTTATTTTATAATAGGTATATACTGTTCAGTTGGTACACTATAGGTGGGAAAAAAAATTATATAGGCCTGTTTCTAGGGCTATCTTATTTTATATCGTAGGGTACCCTAATCACCAATAATTGAGTATTGAGTGATAGTTCAGTCTCCTTTGTAGAAAACAATCTTTAATATTTTATTGTTTATTCATAACGAAAAAGTGAAACTTTGCTAATGAGCTAATTTAGTCTGTCGAAGAATAGACGTACATAATTTACCACTTTTGCTTATGTATTATGTACAAAAAAAAAATATAATGTTTGGAAAAGACGAAAACGTAGTTCAGTAAGAAAGAAATATATTTATGTACATATGTTTGTGATTATTATTTTAATTTCGAAAACCTAATTTCGAAATCGCCTTTCAATCTGTACCTTATTAATACATAATTAATACTACGATATAAATCTCTAGGTTCTGTCTGTAAATACAATTTTTTTGTCAAATTTTGTGATACATATTCGTTTTATGACTTACTGATTTTGCCATTTTTAAATTTTTGTCTGTCTGTTTGTATGTCCTTTTATAACTCAAGAATGGCTTGGCAGATTTTGATGAAAATTGATATACAGAAAGAACATGTTTGTGATTGCGCAAATGATAGGGTATATACGATAAATACTATATATGATATCGATAAATGCTATGGTAACTATAAAAAATTAATTGCTGAGATTTTCTCAGAAATTTTTGCTTTTTTATCAAAAGCTACCCCTGGGAACGCGAAAAGGGGGATGAAACTTCGTATTGAAAATGCTAAACCGCTGATCCGAACGCAGGCTAGACGTAGGCTTTTTTTCAGAAACAATCTTTGTACTGAGTGACTATAATTTTTGATCTTTTAGCACTTTCATTATGAATGTTCTAATCTTTTCTAGAAAGTGCTAGAATTTTATAAAAATTCCACGATGTCCTGGAACTGGTGTCACCCCTACCCCTACCTGGCGAAGCCAGGCTATAATGCTAGTTGTCTAACGTTAATAATTTCAAATTTTATTGACTAAAAATTCTGTTTAATTTCGTTAGTAGAAATAAGTGTGCAAAGTGGAAAAGTAATCCCTACTGGTAAATTATTCCCGGCTATGTTCTGACAGAATAAGGTATATGACTGTTCTTAAATGTGGTAGGTATATTTTATACATTGTATTAAAAAAATTAAACATTTTTAACACGATTGAGAAAAAACTAACCGACATTCATTTACAGAAACTGAGTTATTGGGTTTTAAACTTCAGTAGTAGGAAGAGAGCGGGGATGAGGTAAAGGGAGATAGCGTTACATAGCTGTGGCGTCACAAAATCGCGATGATATTGCACAGCGCTAGGATTGACAGAGACGGAACTTATCCCCACTCTGTTCCCACCACTAAAGTTTAAAAGCGAATAACTCGTATGTTTTTCATTGTATTTCAAATATTTTTTCGCAGTTGCGTTTATGATTACTAAAACTATATTTTAACAAGTTCGTTAAGGCGACGCATTGTAAATTTTAACGGTAGGAATCTCAATTTTTTTAAGTGACTACAAAATGTATGAAACTGATATTTGGTAAACGGATTCTTCATTTCATTGACTTTATTTTGACAGTTGCGATACACGATTGGTTAACTTTTGTAACGCAAAAAAAAATATTAAAGCAACCTCTTTTAAACCAGAGATTTACATTTTTAGGAGTAACGGGACCGATTTATGTTTCTAAATGTTCTGTATAGTTTTAGTCTAAACATATTCTTCAAAATGACATTTGGATTATTTAAAACTAATTACAGTTTTTAAAATAAACGAAAATAACGACTTTTACGTATTTTTCGTAAGCTAGCGCCACTTTTGCATAGACCAGGAGGTATTCACAAACGTCGGAAACTTTCCGTGCCGGAAAGGCCGATCGTCGAAAAGCATAAATTCAATCCGACGGCTTGGATTTGTGAATACGACTGTATATAATATGATATATATATAATATAAATATAATACGTTTTCGGATTTGTGAATTGCGTATAAACAAAATCATCGAAGTTTCCTGTCGGATACGGAAAGTTGAGTTTCCGACGTTTGTGAATAACCCCCCTGGTGTATTTTGGATTAAATCATTGTTTATCCATTGATAAACAATAATTTAATCAAAAATAGACCAATAGTTATACTGTGTATATTTAGTGGAGTGAAATAGTCATCTACAGCCTATTGTCAGTATGATTAATTTTATCAATATTATTAAGCCCGTGATTACTATAATGATGGGCTTTACCACTGAGTCAATTTGACTATTACGATATTGTTCGCAAATAGACCAGGGACTTCAATATTAATAAAATTAAAAAACTGTTCTAATAACTAAAAAGGTATAAGCAAGGTTCATTGATTGTGTTATGTGATACACTGGGTGTTACTGGGAGCTCCCCCAGAGTTCGTTGTGTGGTACCCATAGTACAAGCTTACTGCTTAGTTTGGGGTCACACAATCTGTGTAATTGTCTGGAGTATTATTATTATATTATTATTATATTCATGGCCGAAAGATGTCTACCTATAGTCTAAATAAACAATAGTAGGTATAGGCAACTAGGCCGTCGATTCTAGCAAATAATTTACTAAAACTGGTTCCTAAGTAGGTACGTACCTTTTTATTCCATTTTGAGTCTAATTTTATGTTATTTATAAATATTTCTTTAATTTAAATTTTTTTGTTAAAAAGAATTATAATCCTACAATAGGAAAGTCATTCGTCACTCATCACATCATAATACCACGACACACAATGACAACGAATGTAATGAAACTTTATTTGCTAAACTGCAATGAGGACCTAAGTTTAATTAGAAATAATTTTTTAAAAAGAAAAGAAAATTAAATACAAACAACGATATTTTGAAAACACATGTTTTTTAACAAATGTGAAAAGGCAAAACTATTATAAATAAAAAAATCGGCTAAATAGGGTAATTCAAATAACAATATATTATTATCATTAGCGCTAGAATATAATTTGACAATATCTACGTGACAAAATTGAACACATTTTTGTTACTGAACATTATTGAAATATACATTTGATATAATATGTAATATTATGTAATAATCTAAAAAATTTAGAACTGAAGTGATTGTTTACTATATAATAAATGAGACAGTAAGTTGAGTTGGCATATAAAAGATACAATTAGAATAGGTACATACGTAGTTGTTATTTATTAGATTAGATAAGAAATTGACAGAAATAATACTCAGAAACTGGAAATTATCTTAATATACAATTAAGTACCTACTTTAAAAAGACCTAGGTTTTCTCTGTTTGAGTTATTTCGCAAACCTATAAACTCTGTTTTATTACTTTTACCAAAAATGAGTAAATATCTGCTTATCTATTATTTGATTCAAAACAAAATATTATATATTCGATAACAAAATAAAATATGATTACAATTTGTGCAAGCTACGCGTAGTGTTGTGAAGCTTGGTATTTCGATAAATTCGGTTCAGTAACGATTGGAACGATGCATGTGAGTAGAGCACCTGGGCGGTTAGACAAGAGGCAAGCGTTTCGTAACATCAAAACGCTAGTTGGAGTTATTGCTCGTCAAAAGTGCCATTTTGCTTCGTTTTACACGACGGTTTCCACACGAATTTAATTTTTGTTTGATTTAATAGAAAGTTAATAACGTTTGACTACCAATTTCAAATTCGTTACGCTAGATCATGTGGTATTTTTCATTCTATTCTACTAGCGTTTACGACAGTTGAGCCACTTGTCTAGGCCCCCAGATCTAGGTGGGCGGGTGATGTCAAAGAATCCATACCAAACGTTTTCTTAGATCGAAAGGCACATTTAAGCCGTTTATCTCGTCTATTGTTATAAGTCGCGAAACCAGATTAAAGGCTTTAATTGGCAGCTTGAAAACTGACAGTAAGTTGATCACTAGTAGAGGTATACTTCCGTCAATCCGCACTGCGATTGTGTGCTGGAGAATTATTCGCTACCTTCTCACCATATTTACGAAAAAGACCTGAACCATGATATGGGACCTATTTATAGCCTAATAACAACAATAACACAAAGTGATGTCCCCTCCAGCCAAGGCGGAAAGTTCACTGTCCTTTCGCTTGGTTTCACTAAAACGTGTCACATCCAATCTTCTTTCTTCCATATTATCAATCACTTCATTAATCTTCTCTTCAATCCCACATCTCACATTCCACGCAGCTATTCTGCACTCCTCCCTCCACTTCTCGCCACAGCCACAACGTGTTGGGTGGCGGTATTGGCGATATTTATTGTACGGTAGCGAGGCCTGGATATGCCCGAAATCGAGTGAAAGTACGATAAAGAAATACAGTAGAAATGCGATCTCTTAGAAATATGTGCAGTTTCACCCTTGCGGACAAAATAAGCAATGAAGAGATACGCAGTATGACAGGGTTGCATGACAGTGTTATTGAAAAAATGAAGAAAGGAATGCTTAGATGGTTCGGGCACATAGAAAGAATGAGTGATGAAAGACTGACGAAGAAAATGTACAGAGCGAAAGCGAGTGGTAAAAGAAGCCAGGGAAGATCAAGGCTGACTTATGAAGATCAAAAAGCCAGTGTTGGCAGACAGAATTGTTAAAAGCACTCGCATATCTAGGTGAAAATGTGTGAGGAGAACGATGAGATTTGAGTAAGCGAAAGAAGTATGTAAGAACTGCGACGCTAGGCGCACCGTCCTCTCTGACGATCCCGTTAGGGATACAGCGTGAAGATATGCATGTATTAAGCTTTTTATAGACATTGTTGCATAAAACAATACTAACACTTGTTAAAAAAAAATAAGTTGGAGACAGTAATTTTAATACTGTAGTTATAAGGAAAGGTAGGTGCTATTGTCCTATCACAGCGAAAATTGAGTATTATTCCAACGCAAAAGACTGAATTTTTCCTAACCTAAACTCAGTACTTAGTGTTACCTAATCTTGGTGTCAAAACTACCGTGTCGCATATTTTTCATGAAATCCTCAATAAAACATTGTGCAATTGATTCCTTTTTTTTACCTGTACACTTTCGTGGTCTCCTAATATGGCGGTCTCCTAATATGCTTGGTACTGAATTTCTCTAATGAGCTTGCCTTCCAAGTTTATGCCAAACATGCTCTATCGAGTTTAGGTGTAGTGAGCGTGCTGGCCAATCCAACACATCGATTTTAACTTCACTAAAATACTCGGAATCCAAAACTATCGTAGCAGTACTTACTCTCACGCAACTATGCTGCCCCATAGATTATTGATCCTCCATCAAAAGGCTCTCTTCGCTCTCCCGATAACGTACACAGAGCGTATCTTTCTTCTGGTAATTTCCATAAAACATTATGGAGACCCTACCATCATCTGGCTGAAAATAAAACCGGAACTCGTCAGTGACCGAGAGATAACTAATGGTAAGAAGTAAAGGGACTTGGCAGGTAAGTATTCTCCCATTCCAGCCGCATTAAATCTCCTTTTTATAATTTTAGTGCTGTCATTTATCGAACTTCCTGGAGCTTAGGTCTGCTCAGAAGAATTATAAGTGCAATTTATTAACACATTGCTCACAATAAATATTGCGGCCCTTGCCGTAATTAGTCTTTTGAGGCCTCACCCTTTGCGTCTCGTATAATCTCCAGTATGCCAGTAACGCTTCACATTATGAAAAATTAAAGACAGAAACTAACAATGTTTGGGCCACTTGACGTAATTGTAATCATTTTCAATTTAAATTATAGCTCTAGAGACTCGAGTTAGGCTGAAATCCGACATTATCACATCATTTGAAATTATTCAAGATCAATCGCCGGCGTTTACATCATTTGATATTCTTCAAATGATGTATGGATATTTTACATGGATATGATATAACATACTTTACACCAAATAAAATAATGATATAACTGTTCCAAGTATATAGTTATAGTTAAATTAGTTACTATTATTGTCAAATATAATGGGTATGTAGTTTTGGAATAAAGCTAATACCGTTTGCACTTGTCTTTTATATAGCAACTAGTTGTTGCCGGCGACTTCGTTCACGTAGTCTTTTACAACCCTAAATACTAAATTGAATAATTCAGAAACCCTTGCGTGCGTACGCAGAACAACTCACTAATGTTCATCACAATCTGATGAATCGTTTAGGAACGCATAGAGGACAAACATACAAAGAAACATTCATTTTTATTTACTACTATGTAGATAGAAATATATTACCTTTGATGTGTAACTTTTACTAAACCCCTACCTTTATGGCCATGGATGTAGCCAGGTTTTGGCCTAAGTTGGAGCAAATCTAAAACGTGCATTTATTAGATAACGTATTTATTAAGCATTTATTTTAAAAGCAAATATCTCCGAACATTCGAGATTCTCCTTGTTTATCCAAAAAATTCGCCACCACTCGGCTTCTGACGCCAATACTTTCTAATACACGAAATTTAGAGACTTCTTCGATACGAATTTTGAAATCTGGGGTTGTAATTTTTGCTACCTGAACATGATGTAACAACGTCTGGGCAAACGTCGGCGATTGATATTGATTGAACCTCGCTTCCAAGAAGATAATAACGAGTCCAAATAGGGCATGCATAGCGAGTTTAGCAGCAGTGAAAATACCATGGAAAATACTCACTTATTAAAACAGATGGATGACTTGCCCGGTAGTTTTCGAGTTTGTTATTTATGAGCTTATGTGCAGATATATTAACCAGCTAAATGTATGTAATAAAGTAAAGGGCCCAAGAGTAAAAGTCTCGGGCCTCCATTGCACGTCCTTGGGTACGTCCATGTTCATGGTCTTTTTTTTAGTAAATCAAAGGAAAGGAAGCGCTTGGAAACAAAAAGCTATATTTTTCGTGCAAGGAGAAATATATAGATATGAAAGGGATACCATGTATGTATTACATACACCGGCGTGGTCTTGTAAAAAAGATGATAAAGTGCGATGTGATGATAAAAACGTCAGATATAATATTTTAAAGGTTTACATTTACAACAAAAATTAAAAAGAAAACATATCCGCATTGACTTGTACTTGTACACAGCTACAACAACATAAATATACAATTGTGTAAAATCGTTTTATTTATGTATTACATAAATAACGTTATTTCCTAAAATACTGTTTCAAATTACATACTTATATAGCACAGTATTGTAGTATATTGGTTGATATGTACGATTTTGGTGGGTGACCCGCATCGTAGCGTGGAGTCCTATATATCCCTCTCGCCACCCCCCTTGCGCGGGAACGGAATGCATAAAGCATTTCCTGATGAAAAAAAAAGGTGGCCAGTGCGTAATGAGAACAGTGAAATATTATTCAACCTTTTTTTGCGTTCCTCTAAATATATCCGCGAGTGTAATACGTATTATACTTACATGATATACATACTCGTATTTAGACTACTGTATATATTATTGAATACAAGCTATTACTGTAGGTACTACTACAATTTAGATGCGACTTACGTTTATACTTATACATTCGTTTATAATATATACGCAAGTGTGTGCGAATGTGTATGTGTTCATATGCTTGTATATTACCCTACACACATGTAGAATGATAATAATGTAGTACCTATGTAAAATTTAATATAATTATCGTTAATAATAATGAATTAAATCTATATAACATATAATAGGTACTTGGACATAGTCATTGTTAGTATTTATATTTAAGGAAAAACTGTGTAAGGTGGAAATAAAGTTATCTTATGTGATCTTAGATTTAGGTATCTACCAATCATAATACACTGAAATAAAGAATCTACTACTGAACTTTCAAAAAAGTCTTCGAATAGAATTATAATTCACTAGACTGATACTACGAGTGACGAGTAGGTTAGTTATTTTTGATAATATACCAAAAACAACTATTTACATAAACTATACCTAATATGCTTATATATATAATCAGAATAAAAATAATATCTTTTAATAATAATAAATATATCACGATCAAAAATGATAAATTGAGTACTAACTCACTACTTAGGTAATAATGATCTTTGGTAAGTAATATAAAATAAATAATATAAAGTAGTAGTAAGTAATATAAAGTAAAATAAGTGGGCAGGTACACAATTTTTTTTTATACTACTTACCTGTTGTCGCCCGCCATTAGTGCAGCGATCATAACATCTGGGCTAACAATATTAATCTACTAAAAAATAATTGTGTTACTTACAAAAAATATATGTGAAGACCGCGACGCTTGGCGCTCCGTCCTCTCTGACTACCCCGTTAGGGATACGACAGCTTGAAGACGTGTATGTATGTACTTACAAAAAATATCTTTATACGAAACACAAATGAATGTACTTATTTACTAACTACCTTTTTTTTGGTTGCGCAAGAGAAATCTGCACACAGATACCCAACCCGCTGGGGGAGAGACTGTGTTATGTGGGGTTTTACCTATTAAAACTTGTGTGGTTGTCGTCATAGGCGCGTTGTCGAAGGCCTCCGGGATCTCTTACACTTACAGAACTCATCGGAGCCTCTCTAGCGCTGTGCCCAAGCACTTCTACATAATAGTGAGCGCTACTGGTGAATTTAGGTCAGGGTACAAATGTAATTAAAAAAATTAATAAACAGTAGATAGAACGTTAAGTATGATAAATACTACAATAATTATTCATATGTTTACGATTACACTTCTCAAAACTGTAAAATTAATCTTTGATACATACATGTGTATCTCTCATTAAACCACTATATTCTGTAACGTTGCCAAATGCTAAATTACAACTTCCTATGACGGTCTTAAAGAAAAATACAAGATATTACAAACATACTCCACCATATTATTTTGATATGGAACATAAAAAAACCTAAAAAGTTGTCTTGGAAGAAAACAGGAGTCATTTTTATTGCTTTTCCAAACTGCAAATTTAGCGAGATTTCATAATTAGCGCATACACATATAACCATTTCTCTCTTTATAAATGGGATCAAAAATCTTTCGCTATCGCTGTATTACGTATTACGAGGTCTCGGTGTATTGGAAGCCCAAGTTATAATAATAACGTAGTCGCGCGTTCTACTATTTGTGCTAACTGTAGATTTTGAATGAACACATTACGTAAAGGAATTAGCAGAAAAATCAGCTCAATATAGTTCATCTAGAATGGTTATTTCTTTTGACTAAAACGATATCACAAAATGATATCATATCATTCGTAGCCTTTTGTCATGATTAAAAACGGGCGCGTCTCCGCGATCGTCACAAGGCGGCGCGCGTTTTGTACAAGTCATCTTCGAGGTCGAAGGCCGGGTCAGCGTACCCGGAGTCGTCGTAACGAAGGGATCTGCGGACAATCGTTGCAATGTCATACAGATCAATTATCGCATAAGACGATGCGGTCTAACAATATAACAAACAAATCTGAAGCAGGAATATGTTTTTGGTTTATGAGCTATTGAATATGACTTCCTTAGCTTATTTTGTTTATTAGATAGGATATTTTGTTTGGATTGGTGTACTCTTGGTACGGGACCCCAAAATTAATAGCGATACTTGTTGATGGTTACATAACGTATAATTTTTCTTGTTGTTATGTTATGCACAAAACTATCCATTACGTAATACATTGGTGTATATCCATACTAATGTTTTAAAAGCGGAAGTGGCTCTGTCTGTCAGTCTGTTAAGTTTTCGCGGCTAAACCGTTGAACCGATTTTAAAGAAGTATGGAATGCAGATAGATTGAACTCTGGGGAAGGACATAGGCTATTTTTTTACGCGGATGAAGTCGCGGACAACAGCTAGTTATAGCATAAATTATTATGTATTTTTGAATAAGACCATGGGTAAAGTCCGATGTAGTTAGATGTTTTGTGATCAATTGCAACGGTAATAAGTAGATTTTACATAATACGTACTTTCACAATACGTACTATATATTCCGTAAAATATTTGGTTATGTAATTATTATCAGTTTTTAAACGAAAATAACGAAATGTAATCATGATTCAAATCACTGAATTACCCTTGAGGAAATTATGAATATGGTTACGAGGTTTGATATGAATTTACCTGTCAGGTGTTCTTGTTCTACACCTCGACGGTGGCGGCGACCTGGAGGAGGCTCGTAATAATGTGGGGTCGTCGTAGCGTCGCGATACGACCGTGAAATCGTGATGGGCGTCGATTAACTTCTGTAACCGCGAGACCATCTCGAAGTCCGATACCGACGACGGCACTAAAATACCGAGCAATTTGGCGATGGAATTCCTGTTGGAAAAAATGTTTTCCTATCATGAGACTCGGGACTAGTCAATGGTAATTTATGTTTTAGCCAGTGGTATAGTCATGTCATTTTGTATGCCGAGATTAATTTTCTCAATACACATTATGTATTTTGTTAGAAAGAAAAGCAAAGACAGACATACGGACATCATTTTGTTTTTATATTTAATTGCTTATAATTTCATTCAAGTGTTGTTTTATTACCTAAAACTCTGCAATTGTGCTTCCCTGCGTTGACACTCTGCTAGGACTTCTTTGGTGCGAGTGAGATCATCTCTCAACATGCTGATCTGATGTTCCGTAGTAGTTCGTTCTTGTTCGAATGTCTCACCGGTCGCTCGAACTTGGTCCTTAAGTACGCTAACTTTGCGATTGTACCGCGCTCGTAAAAGATCAGCTTCCTCCAGCTTTTTTTGAAATTCCTCGATTTTACGTGCTCGTTCTAGTGCCGTTATCTTTAAAATAACAATTTCTTAAAGAATTAATGACAGGCATCATGTTTATAAGAAGTAATGTGGCTTTGCCGTTATAAAAAGCGCAAATACTTAATCAGTAAGGTAACAACATATCTTCACGCCGTATTCCTATCGGGGTAGTCAGGCCGAAACGCCAAGCATCGCGGTCCTTACATACTTCTTAGGCTTCCACAAATCTCATCATTCTCACACATTTAGGCCTATGTATGCCAGTAAACAAAGTACCTACGTATAAAAAGCTTTAATTACAGACAACGTTAACAAAATCGTCACCTTGAAGTAATAAAAATGTTTGAAAACAATGGGTTCAAAAATCATTAGATTTGCCTCAGTTTTAGTCGAGTTAGAAATGAATATATTTCTATCATTTGTAACTTATGGAATCTATTGAGCAAGATCAAGTTACTTAGGTACCTACATATAAATTAAGTAAACCGCCTTAACCTTGCATTCAAATTATTTCAATATAAATAAATCAATGGTATACAGAATACTCGTTATATTATTTATCAACATTTTTGAATAGAACAAGCAGTTTACTTAGTTTTTTTTCATATATTGCAATTTATCTACATAGGTACCTACACTAAGGCATTTTGATCGCAGAAGGGTAAATAATTATGTTACTATGAATAAGCAATTTTCATTTTAGAGCTTGCCCACTTGTCACGGTCTTTTATGAAGGATATGTCATAGGAATATTTTTATCAAAATATTTTCACTAAAAGTGAAACTGCAAAACCTTTAGATGATGATGCTTATTTATACAGATACACATATATTTAAAGATAAGTGAAACGTCTGTCTATGATTTGGACATAATAGTACATATCGATACAAGTGTGGAAAGTATGCCATTTCTTCACGAGTCAACAATAGGGACGAGTGGAAATGACAATTCGACGTTTCAACGTTTCGACGTCGAACGACGTTTTTTAATACATTTGCAAAAAAAATATAAAAAAATTAAAAAATGAAGAAATGTAATTTCGCGGGAGTAAGTTTCTTTTTTTTTAGAGGACATGGCAGGGCAATGGTTTCTAAGCATTCAGCCAATTTAATGACAATAATTTATCTAAACTCAAAATAATTTTAATTGCGCTATTTATTTATTTACTTTATACGTATATATTAAAAATAAATTTATTTTAAATTTAATTCATGTATTAATAGTATTTACGCTGTAAAATAGTCATTTCGTTCAAAAATTTTGTACAGAAAATTTTTTGATTAAAAACCTTCATGCATTTGGATGTTATATGCAGGAGGAAAACAAAAAGCACTAGTGCGGAAAGAATAACTTTCCGCACAATAAACACACATGGAAAAGTCTACTTTTTGAGCAAATTTATTAAAAAGGATTTTTCTTAAGCTTATACTTATATAATTGCACGTAATCAAAACTCAAACACGCTTTTTTAAAATATTTATCTATCGACAAATAGATAAATATTTGAAAAATGAACAAACAAATGTTTGTTCGTTTATCCGTGCTAATCTCCGAAACGGCTACACCGATTTTGATGGGATTTTCATTGCAGGATATTTCAGAGAGTAATGTAGGCTAATTTTTGTACCGGAAAAAATACCAAATTAAACACGGATGAAATCGCGAGACAGCTATACCTATACGTATAAAAATAACATAGGTATTATTGTAGTCGAACAGTCGAACAGGTTGGTTATAATTAGTATTTTTAGACATACCACTGTTGTCTATTTATGTAGGTAACTATTGTACATTATCCTGCAATTCTGGTGATCTGCGGGGTTATTCACAAACGACAGAAACTCAACTTTCGTATCCGATAGGAAACTTTTCGATGATTTTGTCTATACGCGATTCACAAATCCGAAATCGAATCTTTATATTATATATAGTCGTATTCACAAATCCGATCCGTCGGATTGAATTTATGCTTTCCGACGAACGGCCCTTTCCGCCCCTAAAAGATTCCGACGTTTGTGAATAACCCCCTGGACTCTATCTTACCTTGTACTCGGCAGCGTCCGCAAGCTGCGCGTTCAAATCGCGGACTTGTGCACGTGCATCGGCCAGCTGCGCCGACAACTTGTCGCACTGCCTCGCTAGCTTTTTGCTACGAGCCATGGATTCGTCTCTCTCTGCTTGGAGGACAGCACGTACACGAGAGCTTTCCTCCTGGGTGTGCCATCCGATAATTATTTTATGCAAGTACATACATATATAACGCCACGCCATTATCCATTTAGGATGGGCCTCGCGCATTTTTTTAAACATTGGTGGAGGCATCACGCATTATAAAACCACATTTTAGCACCATTTTTCATAGTAGCTGTATTCGGGCTAATAAAATTGCAAATATCAAAGTGAAAGTATATTTAAGTTTGGTAGCTTTAATGACTCTTGTTTTGACGGATTTTTATGACCATTATTTTTCACGACACATCGATTTTTGAACAATAAGTTTTGTTTCCATAACACAAACATTTTATCGACATACCTGTACATTTAGTTTGCGTCTCAATAAATCCAGATGTAGGTCTTTCCTTTGTAATTGCTCTCTGAGTATTCTTATACGCCTCTGTAGCTGATAAACTACAGCAGTCTGTAATCGATATTCGATGTAGCAGTTTAAGACAATGACGATTTTATAAGCACATAGTTTTGAATCTACTGACATGTAATGCTACTCTTTGGATTTTTTCAATAGTGATTATTTATTACTTACCCAGCAAGATTAAATTATACTAGATACTTAGAAGTGATATAATGAGAAGTAAATAGCGTGGA
The DNA here is from genome assembly GCA_907165235.1 of Zeuzera pyrina. Classification (NCBI taxonomy): domain Eukaryota; kingdom Metazoa; phylum Arthropoda; class Insecta; order Lepidoptera; family Cossidae; genus Zeuzera; species Zeuzera pyrina. The sequence goes on along the minus strand of OU015625.1, from coordinate 14,568,065 downwards.
CCATTTGTTTCATGTGCGAAGTTTCGTAGGTATATTGTGCACAAAGAAATTAAGTGTAATATTTTAATAACAAAATTAAAACGATGTACTAATTTGTGGTATAATTAATTGCTTATTAATTTAAGAATATTGAATTCGATCGAATGGCATGCCGGCTTGCATGGGCGTATTCAGGGCAAGAGAAGGAAGCTGCTCCCATTCCTAGTGGTTCTTGATTAGTTGACAGCATGTAAGAGTTATTCTTAGAGAGTGTGAGCAGAAAATTATTTTTATTATTTACTAAGTATATGAAAATATTTGTTATACGTACATAAGTACGTATGCACATATTTTTAATTAAATACGTATAATGGAACAGCGTAATTTTATTTACGTTGTGATTCGGCTCTGAATGAATCCAATTCCCCCTAAAGATAATGTCTGGATACGCCCATGCCAGTTTGGAATATCTTATTTATAGGCATCTTACTTCTTTAAGATATGGCAAATCATGGAATGATCTTTCTCTGCGCAGTCTTGGCAGCGTACCATAGTATCCATAATACAGCAGCTACGCAGAACATCGATTGTTATACATTCATATTATTCAAATAGATATCGTACATATAGGTATACAAAATTATCATCGGATAACAACTATTTATTACCTACATGCTTCAGTTTAGCTTTCAATTTAATGTATCTAACCAGGTATATATACCTGTATTGTGACACATAGATATGTATATGGGTATAAAACTAATTGTATTCACATTTCTCGCAATGTGAATGACTGACCTTGTCAACAATTTTATCGCTTTCGAGTCTCGCTAACTGCTCGGCGCGGTGTAAAATGGACTCTGTGTGCAACTCTATGCCAACATCCTGGGTCAACTCATCCATATTTAGAGTTCTGCTCAGACGTTCGAGGAATGCCACGAACTGTAACGATAAAACAAGTGCATGTGCACAAAGAGTTAACTAGGATTTCAATGATGTCCGTGTTATAAGTTATAACTTATAACAAAGATTCTTCAAGGTTACAAGCGTTTCGTTGACTGCAGTAGATTTCACTAATAAATATATATTTACTTTAAATTATAAAATTATATTATACTTTATATTATTAAATTAATTATATATATTTAGATACCCACAGACGTTATTCTATGAAGATACTTCAAGATACAATGTTTATGATATTATTATGTAGAAAAAATAATGAAAGGAAATCTAACTTGTATATCTAGTCTTGCCATAAATATTGTTACTAAGAAAATATTGTCTTTTTTTTCTATATAACACTATATAACACGGTTAAGTATTGACCAGTGCGTCTCTTATAAGCTGCAAGTTCTAAGTCATCTCTTAAAATACGTAACGTGATTCTGGGTGCAATATTCATTTCCCTAGATAAAATCGGACAGTATTTCTTCCGATTCTTTCCTTCGCTGCTTTGATCGCCTTTTTAGTACGAATACTACGTGGACGGCCAGATCTTTTTCTGTCACAAACAGAGGACGTATTATCATTGTACTTATCAATAGCCCGGTACACAAATATTCGACTAATACCAAGCGGATGGAGGGTTTCGAAAATTGCATTTGTCTCCCTAATTTGTGTAATGCTATCACAGCAATTCGGTTCTCTTTATCACCCAATTCCTATTTAATATCACAAGAATATTTAACAAAGATTGGCGGGAAAATGAGAAAACACTATGAATATTCATATGAGAATGAGAAGTTCCAAATTCAAATGTAATATTGTTTTTTTTATTTAACAATATTTATGGCCAGAATGTGCCAGTTTAAAAAAAATAATATTACTATAGACATATCATAAGTACTTATGTATATACATAACCTAAAGTACTTACATTAGCTTTATCTTTGCGTAGATTGTCCCTCGAAAGTTCCGTAGCATTAAGCTCTGACTCCAGTTTATGTACTTTGGCTTCTAGTATGTTCCTCTCATCTTCGAGGATACGTACACGTGTAGTCGCTTGGTCGTGTAAATGAGCTGACCTACTTAGCTGCTGAGATTCCATTGACAATTTGTCACGAAGTGTTTCAATTTGCTGTTTTATTGTAGAAAAAAATATTGCTTAAAAAGTAACATGATACCAGTCACTTCACGAGACTAGGAAACGTATTAATATATAGTCCAAGAGCTTCTAACGAATATTTTAGGCCAAACGAAGGTAAATATGAAAATATTGTTTAATACTAGTTGTGTAAAGAATGGAGAGTTAGGAAGGATGTTTGTGGTTATTTTGCAATGCGCGGCATATTATATTTTCAAATATTAAAACAAAGAATATCCTTGACCCACTGTTTTTTTATTTCTGTTTTCATGAAATATAAAAATAAATTTCCATGATAATATGTAATTATATTTCCATAAGAGAAATACGTTTTAATTCAAAGACGGAAATAAAGAACCTGATTGCCACAAAATTGTACTCTTAATAAAAGCAAAAAGCTTAATTTAGGGCCTTCAATATGTTTATAACATGTTTATTACGTTTAAAAATGCGTACCGAAACAGACAGACGAAAATGATGGTTTTAAATAATGACCAGATGAGTATACTATGCTGCGCGCTTGCAAAATAACCGCGAATTTCCTTCCTGACTGCCATTCTCTATTCAATTAACATTAAAATACACGTTTTTCATACCTTCGTTTGGCTTAAAATATATTATGAAAATTCGTTTTCCGACTAATAGGGCTCTGTAGCGTTTAAAAAAAAAAAAAATCTAAATGCGCTCAAGATAATCAGTTCTTATTTTTAATTATAAGTTAAATTACTTGTTTCTGTGTCATATTTTAGCTTAGTGGGTGCAAAGATTGTAGAATAAATCGATTGTGATAAACGAATAGACGAGCACACAGACAGGAAGTAGTTATAACGGTTGCTTTATAATCCTTTTGGTTACAGAATGCCAGAGAATCGTAAAGACATATAGGTACCAATTAACTTGCATTATATTTTTTTATAAATGTGAGTATAAATCTTGTTACACTGTTAGCATTTCCAACATAACATGTCTTGAAATCCTTAATGATACATTTTTGCAGTCGCAATCGCTAAAGCTATGTGGATCTGGACAGTAGGTTCCTCCTCACTGAGAGTTTTTGAAAAATTATCCTAATTCAGGAAAATTGTTGTCTCAGACCAAATAAAAAAGACTAGACTGTTGTATGCTGTCGTTTGTATCTATAGAATCTGTATATTGGAAATAAATAGTAATAAAATGAAACGAGAACTTCAAAATTTTAAATGCAACAATGGGTCTTGAATTTTTATGCAGAATTGTTTTTTTAATTGCGACACTTAAAACCTCAAACTCAAACCAAGTATCCAATGGACAGAGCATTTACTCTAGGAGCGTGTCCTTACGGTGTCCTTTTTTTGTTGACCGAGTTTCTAGATTTTTTCTAATGTGCGTGACTAGGGAAGGTCACAGTACATCGATACACAGCTGAACATGACGTTTATTTTTGTGAATACTAGTAGACAAAATTCTTAAGATTTACGAGTAATTTTCAATTAATTATTTCATGAGCGACTCATATACCGACCGACACGAAATACACTGACAGTGCGAGGTTGCCATACATACTATAGCTAATTGTTTTACACGTGTTTACGCTCAACCAGAGAGAAAGAGACGACAATTCGTTTGACATACGGTGGTAAGAGTGGTAACTTATTATGGCCCGTCTATTATGTTTCATGGTCCGGGCTTAAAGCGCAATAATTATGACATTAACATATCGCACTAAATGACACGTTGAGATCGATGACCCTGGCATCTAATGAATGCATGCACGTATGGACGTACAGTTTTAGAATGTCCATAAATGAACGTTTTATGAGATAAACGCGTTTTTAAACTGTCATCGGGGTCACACCTAAGGTGTAATGTTATTTAAATTGAGAATAAATGTAGGTGTGACTGTGATTGTATTTTTTACTAACATGCTGGAAATTATACAATGCAGCTAACTTCTACGCTACGGTCCCTAATACTTAAATAAAGTTTAGGCCAAAATAGGGTTAAAGTAGTACAAAAACAATGCAATCCAGGTTCGCACAATTAAATAGCATTTTGTCTTTCTTAGGTAAATGCTTTCACTACAAGTAATGACTGTTTGCATATACGACTGCATTATACTACTTCGATCTGACGCAAGGTGCAGGTTAGAATTGAACTACATGTGACTTCTTCGTCCGCAAAATAGAGGCGACATAAAAATTGCCGCTTTGAAGCTTATTCCTGTTTAAAAAAAGGAATAAAATGAAATGACAAAATAAAAGTATCGAAGCGTGAGCGCGTTGTACGAGAGTTGAAACTTGAATTACTCTATGGTAAAAATCTGGCCAAGTGCGTGTCTGACGACGCACAGTAAAGGAATCCGTAGTCGGGATGCACAATATTCACACTACTGGCAGCAGAAATAAGCCTTTCATAATGACACTGAAAAACGAAGTTGTTTCTGCGGTGGCTGAACCTGTAACCGTGTAAATATTCAAAGATCAAGAATATTTACGACTTTATACCTATAGAAGCACAAATCCCAGTAACTATTGACTTGGACTTTTTGAAACCTCTATATCATTTTTAAAGAACTGATCTAAAGAAAATCAATGCGCTTATAGTCTACTGGACTGTTTCGCCTGTTTCATATATGGAGAGTCACCCCTAATTTAATTTTTTTTTAATTTCACTACACTATTGTATATGGTAGCGGTTCAATGAATACAAACTTCATCTATATAAGTGCCAACAATCTCCGAGTAAAATGATTGTAAAATACGAACAGACGGATAGACAGGACGAAATTAAGAGCTCCGTTTTTTGCCATTTGGCTACGGAACCCGAAAAACTAAGAGGAGTGTTCCTTGAGCTCCTGCGCTTCGACTTTTGTATGTATGAGAGTTCGGCCTTGCACTTCTTTTTTGATAAACGTGAAAGCTTAGTAGGCTTCGCACATAGGCGCTGGTAAGGGTTGGCGCGGCCCTGATTTTATCGATATTATGTAATAATAAATAGTATCTATCAATCGTATCGTAAACAACGTAAAAATCTAAAATACGTCCGACAGAACTCAACCAAATCACTCTATGCTTTATTTAAAAAACAAATTCAAAACGGATCTACCATAATAATTGCATTTCTTTGGATGCGACGGCCACGGTTTGTTTGATCATTTGAGAGATCTTATCACGCAAAGTTTACAGCACAAATGTTTGTGCCTCTTCCGTTTTTTTGTTATCCGCGAATTCTTTGGCGAATATGCATGTTATTTACGGAAAATATTTGACAAATATATTTTTTAATAAGTATGTTCTTTTATTAAGTTTTTATTAGATATTCCACATAATGGCTTAGTCCGGCTAGATGAAATAAATCACGGACAAACAGGACTGTGAAATAAGCACTATAATGCATATTTTTTTTTATCTACTTTGTTGTACTTACCACAGTCTTGTCTTTATTTTCACTCAAAATCTCACGTATTCTGTCTTTTATTGTACTTTCGTGTGCCTCCACGAAACGTGTCGGTAAACTTAAGAGAATAGCTATAGATTCCATAGTATTGCGAAATTCAGTCTGAAGTCTTTGATATTTTTCATCACGATGTCTAAGATCCTCTAAAAATTTGGTTGAAAATGTTACATATTTTATAAATGATTATCTAAACAAGTGGTAATTTATGTAAACCATACAATGAATCGCTAAATGAAGTTAGCTACGTCTTTTAAAGTTTAAAGAAAGAAAAATACTTAGAATAAGCAACATCCATTTCATGCGTAGAAACGAGGAATCCTCAAATTATATTGGAGGAACAAACAATTTATAACTAAGTAGTTCTCGAGATTCACGCGGACGAATACACGTACCTACAAGCATAGAGACTAAAAATAATGGCTAATCAATACCTTTAAGCTGAACTATCATAGATTCGTTTTGATTGACGTTGTCGGTTACGACATTTAAATTTTTAGCACAGTGTGATAACTTTTCTCTTGCCTCGTGTAGTTCCCTCTCTAAGACCCTGTTTTGAACGGCCGAAGACTCTTTCTCTTGTCTTAATCTTTCAAGGTCGAGAAGTTGAGAAGCGATCTGTCTTTGTAACATGTCTTTGTCAGTATTTGCTCTCTCTAAAGCGTCCCTACAGCTTCTTAAATCTTGTTCCACACTAGACAGATTATCAGTCGTGTTCATACACTTATTTTTTAGTCTAGTTATCTCTTGGACTAGTTCAGCTGCTTTGATAATAAGGCTTTCAGGAGAATGTGTGTGTGTAGTATCACAAAAATCGGTATCCAGAGCTGCAGAGAGTCTTCGAATTAAGTCATGGAATTGGCAACGTGAGTTTTCCTTTTGCTGTTCTTCATTATGGCATTCTAGCTCAAGAGATCGAAGTTTTTTCTCCAGATCTTTTATTTTATCTTCGTAAAATCTGTTGTCTCTCTGCAGTGTTTGCACCGTAAGTTCACTTCTCCCTTGAGTAGTTTGAAGAGTGCGTTGTGTTTCTTCAAGATCTTGAATCTTCTTTTTAAGAGATGATATGATGGCATTTTGGCGTGCGTTTAGTTCCCGCAGATGATCAATTTCAACCTGTTGTTCTAATATCCTTTGGTCTCGTGAAAGCATTTGATTTTTTAAATCACTATTCTGAAATATTAAAATTTAGCAAGTAAGAGTTGGCACTTTTACCTAAGTATAGAGGTAATAACATTCCGTTTAACAGTATTACTTACTTCGGAAATCAATTTATCCCGTTTGTACTGTAGAGCAGCTAAATCACTTCTCAAGGTAGTGATCGCGTCATGTCCAACGTCCGCCTCCATCTAAAGGCATTTATTTCTAAGATTATTACATAAACTATGCATATACATGAATAAGTAGGCAAACTCATTGTGTATTACTCGTATCTAATCACTGCTTTAACTTACAAAAATCCATAGCGATGATACAAATACTATTTTATTTTGTTAGGGAAGAAGACAGATTTATATGGCGTGCAAAAGACGACTAACTTGCCTACCCCTGATAGCACTTCTCACGAGAAATGGTAGCGTGAGTAGGGTTACTATATCCATTTACGTTAGGCTTAAGTCACGATAATTTCTTATTCGCAGTTATATTTTACGACTGTAGGGAAATATAAGTACGTAAATAAATTTGAGAATCACGGCATACCTCGTCAACTCCGTTTTGTTTTTTGTCAGTTACCTACGTCGTTGACGCGTTTTATAGATATACCTACTTATATATTTCAGTAAAAGAGATATAATTGAAAAATATAGAGGGATGTACGTAACTGAGGCCTTATAGTTGTATGTAGATTTCCGAGAAGTTCGTGCGTGGTACGAGACTAAAGCACGCTAAGGCAGTGAAATTGCTGAACGCTGTACGAAAATTAATGCAGAATCAATTTATTATGCAGGTTGATCGTAAGTACATATGTATGTATAATCATTATATTAATACGTAATCTGAAAATTTCGAATCGCTTTTTAAGAATATTTCGCGCACGGTGGAGTCTGAGATTTGGCATAGTTAAAGTTTATAAGGAGAGGAAGTGCAGAAAGCTAAAATGTTTGTGTAAGTAATATATGTAGCAAATAGATTAAATTAAAGTAAATAAAAGACTCATTGCTTACGTTCATACTGTTCATGTCAAAAAGGCTGTCAATAGTTAACTCCTAACAGTTTCTGATCGTTGGTCGTGACTGAAGTTTGTATTTACATTTACGGTCGAATTTAGACCACTGGGCGACCTCTAGTATTAATAAAAACAAAACATAATTTGTTAAGTATTTACTTTTTTCTAAGAGCATAAATAGAGGATATAGATTCGTGAGAAGGAGACTTAGGATGACTTGCACCAACTATTTAAACTCGATTTAAGGATTTGACATCTCGTTTGCACCTACTATTAATTAATTGGTGTGTAGCGACATGTAAATATAAATTTTTTAGTCGATGATTCACATCCATAAAAATGAGTAATATTGACTATTTCTTTTTCTTAATGCAGATCCACTCAATTTCACGTAAGGGTCATTTTATAGTATCGTACGAAAAGTATCTGGACAGCAGAAGCTCGGAAAGAATTCGTTTAAATTGACAAAAACTTTTTTGTGCTAAACAAGTGGACACGAAATTCAGTTATGGTACACTAAATGAATTATTCCCGAGTAAGTCGAATATGATTTAGTACATTGGATTCTTCCATTGCATGAAAAAAATGTTTAAGTTTGACCAACTTTTGCTGTCCAGATTTTTTTCGTCCAATACAATGAAATGACGCTTTCGTGAAACTGAGTCGATCTGCATTAAAAATAAGAAACAGTCAATTTTACTAATTTTTATGGACAACTCACGCCTGACCAGGAAATTTATAACGCCAAAATTGGTTTTTCCAAAAGAGACCGAATGGTCCCTAAAATGGTTTTTTTGTATCTTCCATGGACTGATTTCCCTATAATACTGTATTGTATGAAAAATATTTTATTAAATGTTACCTACTTCTGCTGTCTAGATTTGCTTCTTCGATACAATGAAATGATGCTTACAAGAAACTGAGTCGATCTGCGTTAAAAAAAACTGGCAATTTTACTAATTTTTATGGACACCTCACGCTTGACCAAAAAATTGATAATGCCAAAAAAATTGTTATCATAAAAAAAACCGAATGGTTCCTAAGAAAGTTACCCTGTATCTATATACTATACAAGCGTTTTCTCGAAAACGGCTTTAGCGATTTTGATGAAATTTATAATATAGGGATTTACGGGGGTGAGAAATAGATCTAGATAGGTCTCAATTCTGGGAAAATTCGTTTTCTCTTATGTTTTCACACACTTAAAACTTTTAAACTCTAAACTCTTCTAATTTCGCAACAGAAATTACTCTCAATAGAACAATGGCCAAAGCGTGTGTCTACCACGCTGAAATGTGCGAGTACGAATCCTGCAATGTCGTTAGACGTTTTTGTTTTTTCTATTTATAAGACACCGAGTAAAGCTCGGTTGCCCAGGTCCTAATACATAAACAGAACTAAAAGCTAAACCTCAGTACTGTAATCGGAGTTTTTCCACTTTTCTGAAGTCAGATGAATGGTGTCAAAGTCGAATTATTTTTATTCAATTAAACCGAGGTAACGATATAACGAAGCGTTTATCTCAAATTATGGAAAAGGAAGGTTTACGATTTTAGCAATCCACATAACATGAAAGTTAGTATGTTTATATGTTCCCCTAGAGTAGAGGAAGTATTATCTAGACTAGAGATTCTAGAGTAACGTATTGCCGTGGCCATATCATGGAAAATGTACTATATGCCATGTTTCTACTAGTGTTTTTTTTAACTGGAACAGTATGGCAAATCCGAATCCATAAGAAATACAGGGACATCGTCTTTGGAACCATTCGGTCTTTTTTGTGAAAACCATTTTGGCATTATATATTTTTGGTTCAAGCGTGAGATGTCGAATAAGAAGCGTGTAACAAGGGCCACTACTAGAAAAACACACTTAAAGCGTTTTTCTAAGATTCTACTTAAGCGCACATTATAAAGGACTGATAGGAAGGCTAATATTTGCAGTCATGATATTATCCGTTATTCCATTTTGTCAGTAGCCATGAACTATTTGGTCTACATTATTCCACAATAAAATTTTCTCCACGATACCGATAAATACTGTTTAAAATAGACTGTTTTTATGAACTATTCTTTTACAAAGCTTAAATTAGGGAATTGTGTTGAATAATCGTAGTAAGTTTAATAATTCCATATAGTGAAATAAGCCTCAAAGTCCAATAAGGACCACATACAACCCGGGTAAATGGGCCGACCCTTACAGACTTTCGGATTGTTAAATATTTCTGAAATATTTTTCAAAATTTTCAGTTTTTGAGAATTAGTAGTCCGTCTGTTATGGTACTAAAATAATACCATAATCGAGAAGCAAAATAAAAGTTACTTATTTACTAAAAACTAATTGAAGTAGGATCTCATTAGTAATATGAGATTTCATAAGCTCATTGAGATTAAGGCCCATATTTTTTTAAATTATTGTTTTATTTTTGTTCTTATCAAACACTTGTGGGGAGATTGCTCATTATTTTACACAAACAATTAATTTGTTATTTCGAAACAAGTCGTTAGTACAACGAAACACTTGTATCACTCCCACTACGCCATCTGCTGTTCATTGGTATAAAAATACCAGACAGATTATTGATAGATCAGAACCAACGGTTACGAACTGACCGATGACCTTAACTTTGACGTTATCACCCCCATGACGCCCACCCACTATACCAGAGTTACAACGCACAGACCGGACGTACTCGACATAGCGCTTTTAAAGAACGTAGTTTTAACGCTGCATTCGATAGAGGTGTTACACGAGTTAAGACTCTGACCCTAGGGCGGTATTACTCAAACTAGGACCTATGACAGACACACGGACGCTCACAAAAACCGTGACGGATTGGCAGAGATTAGACGAAACGCTAAACTCTGATATTTCGCCGCGGCTGAACGCGATACCGGACGTATCCGTTCCGCCGAGGACGCGACCGCGGCGATAGACGCGCTCACCGCCCACATCCGTGATCTCTTCGTGTTCTCGGGAGGTCCCGGCGGCGAATGACCGCCGCTGGGAACTCCCTGGGAACATCCGCCAGTTAATTAGAGCCAAGAACGCCGCGACCCGTGCTTCGATTCGTTTCTCTCAGAAACGAATAGACGTAACTTCCGCGACCTCCAACGCGAAGTCGAAGACCGAATTTCCGAACAAAAGGGAAAACAGGTGAAGCGATCTGATGCGAGAGATCGAGCCGATGTACGGTATTTCAATTTCCATTTTGAAAAACTTCTCTCACGGGTGGCATTGCTTATGGCAATTGTGAATAATATTCGGAGCATTATTATAATATTGGGCAGTATCTTTCACCTTGGATTTCACAATAAATTTTAATAATTCAAGTGAGTCCGCATTAATTAATTTTCGTTGCCTGTGGCAGCAATCTAAGTCCGCAGTCGAAGTCGTTCCAGCTTGAAGTCCTGCTCGTCAATTTCGACAGATGCGTAGTCTAGATTACATTGAGTGTAGTCAGAAACTTATCCGCCAAATTCTGTAGCTGCTGAAAACGCTCACGAATTTCTACAATGATTCTATCTTACGAAGTAAACAGCTTTCGTCTCAACTCATTTTCACAAAACAAGTTAGCATCTCTGGTTCCGTCATCAAAAATGTTTCTACTTTTGTTATGCGCCTCTGAGGTTCCATGGAAATGCCAAGTTCTTCAGACATATTTTTTGCATAACAAATGGCGCCATCTGCTCATTCCTCTCGTTTCTTTATTAGTACCATCTGCAAAGCATTTACTTTCTGACCAACCGAACCGAACCGAAAAAAGTTACTAATCTCGCCTAGACTAAGGCAGCGTGTAAACAAACCAGCTTTAACGAATGATTTGAGCAAGGTACGAATTTACCTTCGGGATTTATTTACGCGTGGGACAGCAAATTGTCATCCCCTCCAACTTCCTTTTAATTTTATTTAATTTAAACTTAATGCGAATTTTTTTTTCTCCAATTGAATTCGAGTATGTTGCGATAGGATAAATGAAAGTAGTCGATGAGACTACTTGATTATTCTCAAACCATGCATCCATTCGTTGACCACTCGACGTGCATTAGTTGACAACGCGGTGTGCTAGACGGGTGTCGGCTCTCATCCGCAGTCTTTGGTGGCAGTATAAACATGACAGGTCATTAAATTTGTTAGCAAGTAAATTTCAGTAAAGTTATATTTTTTTAATTTATTAGTAATTATTTTGAAATTTTCTAAGATAGTTTCGTTTACGACTCCCACTTGTACCTTTATTATTTATTATATAAGTATGTGTCAATGTTTGTTTTTTGTTTTAGTATGAAAAATGAAAAGAGTAAAAGAAAGTGGAATCTTACCGTGATAAAAGAAGAGCTAAGTTGGAAAATATTAGAAAAAATGAAGGGGATTTACTTAAATATGTGAAAAGTCCTGTTCCTTAGACGTCAGATTCCATGTTGGGCTTAAATTCATCAAGACAACTGGGTCTTTAAACCCAGAACAAGCTAAAAAATTCAAGAACTTGATCTGGTACCTGTTAAAAATGTTGACATTGTTCCTGATGATCTAATTCCAACAACATCTACTGAATTAGTCTGCACCTGTATGTCTAGACATGGATTCCGATAGCGTAGAAACGGAGACTGATACAGCATCGGCATTGTCCGCTATTCAATACCATAACTTGAACGATATTGGAAAATGGCTTGAACACAGATGAAAATATGCGATTGCATCTCATTCAGCAAGGCCAGGAAACTGTTCATTAAGAATATCCTTAAAACGCGAAAGTTAAGGTCATCGGTCAGTTGGTAACCGTTGGTTCTGATCTGTCGACAATCTGTCTGGTATTATTATACCAAAGGTAATTACAGGAAAAATGTGATGTTATAGCCAATTTAAAAAAGAAGCTTAATACTCAATAGAAGAAATACAATAGACTGTTGAAACAAATAATCAAAAAATCTAAGAAATTACTTACACCTAAAAGTAACATTGAACAAATGGCAGATGATCCTAATTAAAGTAGAGAACTGGGTCAAAAAGGCGTTGTTTGGCGAAGTTTTGCAGTTCGAATTACAGAAAATATTTGAAAAGCTAAAACTCATCAAGAAAAATCTCATTTTAAACAGCTTTTGTCTGGCCCAAATGTTAAAATATATAAACTTTGACTATGACTGATTATTATTAGAAAGAAATATTAACAAGCGCTATTTTCGTTACTTAATAGGTATTATGTGATTGTCTAAATATATGTTACAAATAAATATGACGCTAAATATATACATAGCTTGTTTTATTACAATATTATTATTGTTCATCAGTTCCGAACAATACCTATAAGTCCCTAGCTGCCCAAATATCAGTCCCTAACCCGAGCTGTCAGTCCCTAGATGCCTAAATTTGCAAAACTCTAAATTTCTCCTAAAATACTGCATAAAGTGACTGGCCCTTTTAGATATAACGTAACCAATTAATTACCTATCATATACACTAAAGTGTAAAGTTTAGTATTTTTCTGTTTCTGATTTTATTTTACGTAGTTTATCTTCTGAAACATTCTTATTTTCGTATAATGCATAACATGTATGGTAATGTCATTGTGAATTTTTTTATTAAAACCTTTTTCTGATGGTGCTCGCGACAAAGCATCTGCTATATATGTATGAGTTTCCCGCGTTTATACTGAATTTCTAACAAGTAACCATGCAATTTAATTAACATGCGCTGCGGTCTTGCTGGGGTGGAATTTAATAGTTTTTTGAAAATCGATTCCAGTGGCTTATGATCGGTTTCCACTGTGACATATATTCATGGAATAACAAAAAACAATAGCCAGTAATTCTCTCCCTATTTGTGCCCACCTGGTTTCCGCGGGCGTGAGTGCGCGGGCAGCGCACGCTACGGGCTGACCTGCCTGTAATATGCACGCACCGAGGCCCCGTGTACTGGCATCTACTGATAATGTAATTTCTTCCTTGCGTGAATAATATCTCAATTCCAGCGCTTGACTTATTTATTCTTTTAAACCTTTAAAGCATTTACTGTGTTGTTCATTCCTTACAAATTCATTGTTTTTTTTTAATAATTCACGGAGCGAAGCTGTACTATCTGAATAATTAGGTATAAATCTGGCTAAATAATTAGTAACGCTCAAAAACCTCTCAAGTTCCTTTTTATCTAACGGCACGGCATATTCATAACAGCTGTCACGCGATTACTATCTGGTCGCATGCCATGTGAATTAATTATATGGCCTGAGTAATTAACTTCTGTAGTGGCAAAAACACATTTTTCTTCATTGAATTTCACTCCATTTTCTTCAGCTTTTTTCAGTACTTCTTTTAACCTTGCATCGTGTTGAGTTTTATTTTTTCCTGTGATCAATAAATCGTCGATGTAGACCGTAACACCATCCATTTTAAACAATTTATACATTTCATTGTGAAATATTTCCGGTGCACAGTTTATACCGAAAGGCATTCTTAAAAATCGATATCTTTCAAACAGCGTTGAGAAAGTACATATTTTGGAGCTCTTTTCATTCGTCCTCAGCATCCAGAAATCTTTATTAGCGTCAAGTTTAGAAAAGAACTGTGCACCATTCAGTTCACTCGCTATACGACGTACCGCCTTATTTAAGTGAAACGGATCCAAACAAACCCGCAATATTTTATCTTTCTACTAATACCAATCCCGACCCCAGTCCGTGGGTTCTTCCTCTCGCACAATTACGCCTAATCTCTCCATATTATCGAGTTCGTCTTTTAAGCGTGGACGAAACCGCATAGGTATTTTTCTCATGGCACTTAAAACCGGAGGCACGCTTTCATCTACCGATTTGTTGACTTCTGAAGGTAAACATCCGATTAGTTGAAAAACAGTTTCATGTAAATGATATTTAATTATTTCATTAACCAGAGTTATTAAATGTAAATCTGTACACGCAGCTAACCCCAGCAAATTATTGCAATCGACATCTACTACATATGTATATTTTTTGATCAACGCATCTGTTTTTATATTTTAATTTCGTAATAAAATAACCCACAATTGGCAATTGTAATTTCCTTAAGTACGGTGTTAGTCTCTCTCAACAAATCGACCCTGAAGCCCGCTTCCAGAAATTTTTTCATAGAAATTACGGACGTATCGGCCCCGCTAGCTGATTTCAATTTAATTAACAGATTATTAACATAAATTGACTGAAATCACGTTCGTTTGTCACTGTCCGTCGCGTCTATCGATACGCCTTGTACGAAAAACTCCTCTTCGACCTCCGTCATCTTCGTCCATGTTAATCATACACTGTATAACTTTGATTTACACTTCGCAAAATGCCCCACACGTTCGCATTTATAACATTTGTCACAATAAGCGGGGCACCGAGCCGATCGCGCGCCCGCCGCAGCCGGCCCACGCGGCGCGCCCGCGGTAGGCGCGCCGGCTCCGCGCGCTCGCGCCACCGTCTCAAGCGCGGGCGCGGCCCCCGGTCGGTCTCGCGCCGACGCGCGACGGCTGCGTACTCGCACGCTCTGCCACTCGACAACATAACTCTGCCTCCTCCAATTGTAATATAGCCCGTGATAGTAATTTTTCACGTAGTTGTGAATCTTTTAAGCCTCTTATTATTTGCGTTAATCGGTTCACAACTTTTACTTTTTATTTTTAAGTCGCTTAAAAATGTGTTGAATGTTTCTTCTTTCTGATATGTTTCGAAAAAAAACGTGACGTTCGTAATTAACATTTTTGATAGGGTCGAAACGTTTCTGGTATAGATACACTAATGTTTCGTATTCTTCTGCTAGCTTCTTATCTAGATCGAATTCTTCGTACACCTCGCGACCGTACTTGTCGATCACGTGTAAAAATAATGCACAGTTTTCCTTAGATGGTGTATTTTCTCTTCCCGATGCGATCAAATAATAATAGAATGCTATTTTCCATTCCCTCCAATTAACTACCAATGTTCCAGTGCTCTTGTAAGACGGCCGTTGTTGAATAGTCGAGTACGAGACATTTTGAACACTCATTTTGCGTTATTAATTTTATTTGTAATTATTTATTACTTTTATACACCTGACACCATGTTATGTTTATTAAAGTAATGAAATGAGCGCTCCGTGTGACGTGCAAACTAATACTGACTTTTATATAACTCGTAAAACATTATTACAACAAATTCTATCATCACTTGCTTCTACACGTACTTCTGAATCTAAGCCTGCTCTCTCCTCAGGTTCACATTGTTTATTACTTTCATTCTCCGGATTATAAACTGTAGATTTGTTGCTAAAATCCAAAGGATCATTGACTTCTGGTAACTTATTCTGTATATGTATTTCAATGGTTTCAGATTCATCTATTTATTTTAAAGAATTATTTAACATTTGAGTACTTTCTTGCCTGCTTTCAGGTAGTCACCTCTTCAATAGGAGTAATTGAATAATAACGTAACCACTCTTAAAGATTTTACTATCCTGTTTTCTCCCGCGAATAATATCGTAATCGCTTTTACAATTTTAAGGTTTGTCTAAGGTTGTTTTAAGGTTTCCCGCGAATAAAATCATATTTATGTTTTGCGGTTTGAGCTATTCTAAAACATTTACGTAAACATGCTTAGTTTTTCGTGTAAAATATTGGTTGTGCAACGTAATAGAATAAACCAGTATAAAAAAATCTCTTTAATTTAAATTAGGAAAAATAAAAAAAAAATTCAGTAGGTGCAATAGGACTTCTAGATAGCGAATTTGACAAAAAAGCAAGGACCCCGTAAGAGCGCCTTACGGGATTATTCGGTGGGAACGGCGATTTATTTATTATTTTTAATTTCAGAATTATAATTAAAGAGTAGAAAATAAATATACGACAAATGTAGTAAATAATAATACCAAAGGTACAAACATATAACTTACCTCTGTTGGACTGTTGCTGCATAACGCTTCATAAACTTTCCAGTCTTCTGTCTCTTTAACTTTCTCTTCTTCCATTGTTCACTTCGAAAAACTCTTCAGATGTTTTAATTTCAGCAGTTCGTTCAACCAGTATAACAAGCTTCTATTTCGTTGCTATGTACGAAAACGCACGTAAACATGAAATATCGATTTTACAGTGGACAACTTCATGAAAGAACCTTTTGAAGGGATATGGTGAAGGAAATAGCTCGTAAAGAAAATTACATTCTTTAAGCATGATAAGCGTTTTTTTATAATTTGCTTTGTCATGTATATGTGTAATAGTGAATAAATCACTTTTATGGTATGCAACAAAAAAAACTCAGTTTACAATAATAAATCTTTAATGAAGTAACAAAATTATCAACATTAGCTGTTGGTTTTAGCACAAAAGTTTACTCGTTAAATTTAAAATTACAAAAGAAAAATAGTAATATCAAAATATTTCGCACACGAATCTGTGCAGACGAAGCCTGTGAACAGGAGTCTCACTTATAACTAACTAAACTTCTAAATACGATTAGCTGTCTTTCAGTGGATATTGTTTAGGAATACAGAAAAACAGAAAATGTATGAACTAGATATGTAGACATAATAGTCATATTTTTAATGAGCGTGTTGTTAGGAACACAATGTTTTATGTACTCTTCATAGAGTTAAGCTTTTAATTAAACGTAAATTATAATCTAGCGTAATGAAAAATTAAAAAATACAAAAATCACATAAAGAAAAATCACTTATTTTCTTTGTAGCAAAGGTCGGTCGTTAATTTTAGCCTTAAGTAATAAATCTTAATCTACCATTCTAAAAATATACTCGATAATAATAAAAAATTGTCCAGTTGTTATTATCACAATCTTGGAAAGTTTTTAAAGAGTAGCAACGCACCAATCATTCATCAAGCAACATTTAAATCTACGGTGGTATATGTCATGACTAGTATTTAGTCAAAGAGGAAAAAAACTGTTGGTATGTAGTTGTAACGAGATTCAAAATCTTATTTAGACGTGTTTTCTCGAAAAACTTAACAGGGTTTACCTATTCATGTTATTTGCATGTCCTATAACTGGTATCAATTTCCAAAATTTTGTACTTATTTGCAAAGTATCAATACCATGAATCAACCTTCGTTTCAATTACTGTACGTATCTATGTTAATTTCGAATCAGCGCTGGAAAGCATATTAAGTTGTATTTAAGTTTTTTAAGCTGTTATTAAAAAAAACTGGGTACATTGCAAATGTTCCATCTTCTTGTTCATCTACGAAGGACATTTTTTTGATATGTTAGCATTTAAATTACATGTAATAAAATGTGGGCAAATAGACATTTACTATAACAGTGGATACAGTACAGTTAGCGTAAAGCCAAAGTGCCTGCTCTTGTTGAGTATACATCGTGACGGGGCGAGAAGCGTGCGTAATTCTCTTGCATTGGCCATGCACGCGCAACGATATTCGCAACTTAGTCCATACTCTTAGAAAAGAAGGAAATTTATTGTGGAAGTGAGCATACAGTATTGAAGTACCAATTGTTGTAACTATATAAACTCTACAACAATAACACAATAACATTAAATGGTAACTCCCGTTTTCACTAACACAGATGTAGGCGACACCTAAGTAATACTTAATGTTAGGCTATACCTAAACGAACGCGTTCATTTACTCTCTTAGGCGTTACCTAGAGGTTAGTGAAATACATTTTCGTTTAGGCAGTTCCTAAATCATTAAGCATTTACTTTAGGCGACTCCTAAGTTTAGTGAAAACGGGCATAAATCTATATCACTTGGTGACTTCTTAATTGATAATAATATTATATGTAATTCAAAACTGACAATGTACTTGTTTTCATTTGAGAATTATGAATTTATATAACCTATTCTGTAGTTTCAAGTTTTCAAGATACATAGTAAATATGTTTTCCAGTGTCGATGTAATGAATTCATACGTTTTAAAGGAAGTAGAGTGTTTCTGTGAGCGAATAATGTGGTGAGTTGTGTAGACTATTCGCCGCTAAAAAGGCCAGCTTGTGTGCGTACTGGCACACGGACGGAACGCGCACTTGCGATGAGCAGTTGAAGTACATGTGGGTCAGCTTGTACGTCAACCGCTGCAGCTGTAACAATATCACGATTATATTTGTATTGTTTACTCACATAATTATAAATTATGATTAGAATCAGTGGCGCGCCTAGGGCTTCAGAATAGGGCAAGCCCAACATACATGTTCTTCATTAATTTTATAAAAGCATATTTATAGGATAGTCATTATAAAATAACTTTAAACTGATATATTAAATTGTTTTTTATGTGATTTACTAGTCAGAGAAACACACATTCGATGAGTTAAATAGTTTTGTACACTGATTTGTTGTCTTTAATCCAATTTACTAGTCGAGTAATACACAAACAACTAATTTAACGGTTTCAATGAAACAATTCGTTGTTTTTTCTGCGCAAAGTTCAAAGATTTTACATGTTCTATGCAGATTAAAACTTGTATACACTTAAAATCCTCACAATGAAAAACTTAGTGGCTTTTTTTATTACAAATTGATATATTTTTATTGTGATATATTTCTATTTATGACGGATATTAAAAAAATAGTTATCACTCGTCCACCGGATCAATCAAATAAATATAAGGTATACACAATGAAGTAAGTAATGAAGTAGTAATCGCATCGAATCTCTCAATCTGTACGAAGTTCAGTATGAAAGCCGGGCTTGTCGCTTCATAGTAACTGCTATATAAACCTTAGTAAAAAAGCTATAGCTATAACGAATTTTGCTATTAGAGATAAAGAGGTTGTAAGTCCCGTTGCAAGCCAACGTGTGACAATGAGACGATTGATTTATTTAATTTTTGCTCTGATAATGCTTTGGAGAAGTCGTTAGTGTCGATCAACAGACGCATTGATTGGTTACGACTTCGGGTTAAAAACCTGTTTTATTTCTCTAAGATTCCTATACTGCTTTCGTTTGACAATTTGCAGGAATTTTAAAACTGTTTGATATGATTTGAAGTTGATATTTATCACACATACTTGACACGTTAGTACTGTATTCTTGACTGAGCAATTTAGTAAGGCATGCAGGACTTTTGGGCTTGTATAAGGGTACCGCCACTGCTTAGAATATATAATTGTAGTTTAAATAACAGTTCGACTGATGTGGGATTGCTAGGGTATAATTTCGTTTTTACAGTCATATCACAAATTAATTAGTTACTAACGTAGTCATATGCTGCTAAAATGTGTTCACATGAAAATGTGATCTAAATGAATAAGTAACAGATTATGTTTTAAGCTCTCACTTTTTATCAATGATATGGCAATTTTTATTAAATGTAAAAACTTCCTCATGAAATGCAGAACATAGCAGTCAAAACTGCCTCCGAAATCCATTCAGTGGTTTTCAAAATTCGTCATGAAAACAAACAGCAAAAATTTATAAGGTTATTGTAATGTACCAATTTTTTAAGATTTAGTATGACTTATTAGTCATACTAAATCTTGTAATAATTAACTAGACTGCAGTTTTAAGCAAGTAAAAACAGTGAAAGGGGCTTTCAACAAACGTTGCAAGTAAGTGTAGTAAGTAACAAACAACAAACTTGATGGAATTTTTTTAGGCAGTTTCGTTAAATGTTGTTTTTAAAGGAAACAGATGTTTTTAATTTAACTTGATGTATTTGTTTTGGATATTACAAACAGCATTTAGACTAATGATTTTATAGACAGAAAGAAAATATATATTAATAATAGAATAATAATTACCTGGTCCGGAGAGAGTGAAACTGTATCCTCTATGATGTTGTAAGACGTAGGCGCTATTGTACCTTCGCGTACATTTTGTGACACTAGGTAAAAGTCGTACCTAAAGGAAACACAGAATACATTACAATTTGAGTAAAAATTGTAATGTTATTTCTTGTAGGTGGTATTCATAAATTTTTTTATATAACATATTATGAGTTGAAATCTGTTTGGGAAAAACCCAAAGTAAATCACGTTTATTTGTATGGAACAATTTATTTTTTCAATCATACTACTACTGGGCTGAAATTTGGCAGACATGTGGGTAACTTATAACCAGAAAATAAGTAATGAATATTTATGAACCTGTTCTTTTTTACACATATTTCAATGTCATATAACGATGTCAAATATACGACTTCAATTAAACTAATGTTACGTTAAATAGCTCTTGTGTGCTTTGTAATAAATTATTACTAATGTATTGAATATTTATATTCTTATGGACGTGCACTAACCGCTCCGGTAAAGTGACAATATCGTCGATGACGGTGCCAGGTCGTGGGTTATCGCCGGTACGGCCGCGATCTACGAATATTCGCGTGTTGATGCGCTTCGACACGATTATGAACGCCATCCTGACATCAGCGCTTTGATATAGCTCCAGTAATTTTTTCTTTATTTCTGCCACCTGTATAACATTAAGTTGTAGTAAGTAATAAACATTGTTTTGTATTTATAACTTGATTAAAAGAATGACTAACCTCATTGGTCATAACGTATGGGATCTGACCATCGCCAACACCATCACGATAAATTATAATGCGTTGTGGAAGAGCACCTTAACAGAAATAAAATTTTTATTTGTAAATAATTATATTATTACAGTTGTGGAATTTGTTGAACCAATATCATAATTAATAATTAAAAATAGTCAAAACAGTTGGGATGTATCGACAATGTCTTCTTTATCAGTTATTTTTTAATTTTCGGAAAGTACTTTCTTTGCCACAGTGTTGGCTATAAAAATACTAATTTATAGCTACATCTCACGATCTTTTAGATACATGCCATGGCCGTTCAGAAATTAGTTGGAACCGATGAGGGGGTTAAAGTAAAAAGATGTAAAGGGGTTAATGGTACCTTATTATAGATTACTTAAGAGCCCTTTCACATTTTTGAGCGAATACTGATATTCTGACGATTTAATTCTCAGAAACTTAAGATTTTTTAATATTCTGCTGGCAATTTATAATAGATTCATTTCTCTTCTTGAATATTGCTGTTGCATATAATAATTTATTTTATAATATCTTACAATAACCATTCTACGATGTCAGTTCATAAGGAAAATCCTTAGACGCGCTACTTTGACGTCGTAATTAACATTGTTTCGACGAGTTCTGACAATTTCTAAAATTATGTTGAGATCAAGTACATACTCTTATTGAATATTGCTGTTGTGGAAATGTCAAATTTCTTCCTTTTTTCAGAAAAAAATATTTAAAAAGGCTCATTTCTAGGATAAAGTGTCATGATTAAACGTCGATTTGGTTCTAAAATAAAGCAATGACTTATAAAGCAAACAATATGAAATGAAACTTCATTCAATGTACAATATATGACAGAAATTATTTTTTAAATTAATCAGTGTATCAGTGTAAATTTGCTAAACATAACAAAATCAGTAAAAAATACGCGGTTGACTGACGCGTGTATCTCAGATCCGCGCGAGCGCTTGTGAAGGTAGACCTGTACAAAAAATGTATGCGCTCTTCATAACGAGCGAACTCAAGCGAGAACATTAAATAGCGACCCGTATATGTCAAATGACTTGTTTTGATCCAGTGTTTACTTCTCTGTTCCGTGAGTCTATTATGACTTTCTGATTTCTTGCATTTTTTGTTAGGCATGTAAACATTGTTTTAAATATAATCCATTAGTAGTAGTTATATAAAAAAAAATTAAACAGACTTCAAATAAAGCACTGAAAACTACGAAATGACTATCCTTTACTAATCAAAACCTAAGTACAAAAATAATTTCATAAAAACGATACAAATACGCTTATCATTAAATTTGACAGTTACTAAAGTCAGTGCCAAGCCTACTAAACTAAGACTTTCTGTTATTGCACATTGATTTGGCCCCGACTTCACTAACTGTCAAATTTAATGATATGGGTATTTGTATCATATTTATGAACTTATTTTTGTATTTAAGTTTTGATTAGTAAAGGATAGACATTTTGTAGTTTTCCGTGCTTTTTTTGAAGTCGGTTTAATTTTTTTTTTCTCCCTTTTGAGTGACCTTGGCCTAAATACATATAAATATCTAGGGCAGAACTACAATTAAATTATTTTCTAATTCTGTAGCACAATGACACAAGAGAATAATCAATACTAATAAATAAAGGTTACATATAACCAGTTTGTGTTATTTAGTGTATCTTCTAAATCCAAACTCCAATACCAGTGTAATTTAAATGGAATCAATCCTTTCATATAAAAAAAGAATTTTCCAAATCGGTTCATAAATAACGGAATTAGGAGGTAACAAACATAAAAAAAAAAACATACAACCGAACTAAGAACCTCCTCCTCCTTTTTTGTCGGTTAAAAAGTTCTAAAGTAATGCTAGCTTACAAGAAGTATTGCAAGTCGGGTATCAAGATAATATCTATTACATTTATAACAATCTATACAGATTTTAACGTGACATTCATAGGAAGATAGTTTTTTCAATAAGAACCTGAGCTTCTGAGAAATTTAAAAATTACAAATAATGAAACTGGAAGTTGATACGCACCTGTGAATTAAATATATATAAAAAAAACCCCAAGAGGACTAATAATGAATAAGACTAATGGGAACCAAAACAATTTTTTTAGAATTTTTATCTGTCTGCCTGAATATACAACATATTATGTGAGCGTCCAAGCAAAAAGGGTCCAGTAGTGGGGTATTCAGTTAGACTAGATTCGGAATTTAGAATAGTCAATTGATAATGAGGATTAAAAAAATATTCAAAAACTGTCATATATTTCTTTTATCAGACATTTAAAGTTAAAGCTCTGAAACTGAACTCTGAAAAAGCTTGTTTTGAGAAAAAGCATTTTTAAAGTTTGATTGAAAAAAGTAACACTTTTACTCGTTTATTTCTACTTAGAAAAATCATATAAAATAATATACTATATGAACTTGAGGATTAAATAATAATCAATTAAAATCGTGAAATGCCATTTTTTCACCCAACTTTAAAAAATTGCGTTTATCTCGGAAACTAAATGCCGACCACTGGACCCTTTTTGCTTGGACGCCCACATATATGTACTTAAGTATCTCGCAATAAGTACTGCAAGAATTTAAAGACAGGTTGCACATTAGGTATGTTTTATCGTGATGCCGCCGTCTAGAAGTTGAAATCTAAAATGAGCTCTTTATAGTTAAGTTGCATCTGTACTATGTGTTTATTTTATAATGGCTTTTTCGTTGATCTTATATTTTTTACCGTAAACATATTATAAGCATAGCAAAGACATCTATCTACGTCTATACGTCTACTGTATAAATTCCCTAGCGTCTGTCTGTAATTTGAATTTTTTTGTCCAATTTTGTGATAACTAGTCGTTTCATGACTCACTGACTTCGATTCTACCATTTTTAAAATGTTTGTGTGTCTGTCTGT
The DNA here is from genome assembly GCA_907165235.1 of Zeuzera pyrina. Taxonomy (NCBI): domain Eukaryota; kingdom Metazoa; phylum Arthropoda; class Insecta; order Lepidoptera; family Cossidae; genus Zeuzera; species Zeuzera pyrina. The sequence goes on along the minus strand of OU015625.1, from coordinate 14,544,039 downwards.
ATGTGCTTTTATAACTAATGAACGGCTTGGCCGATCTTGACGAAAATTGGTGCGTAGTAAAGCATGTGATTGTACACTTATTTTTTAGAAAGTCTACCCCTAAAGGGATGAAACTGTAGTATGGGAAATGCTAAACCGCTGAACTGATTGTGATGAAATTTGACATGGATATTTTCACCTCTTACCCCTTTTCCGTCTCCCTTTTCACATTATTAAGGGTAGATTTTTACTTTGAATAGGAAATGCTAAACCGCTGAATTAACTGTGATGAAATTTTTTCAAACAATCTTTGTACATATATACATACACATGTAATCTAATCTAATCTGCGAAAGCCACGAAAGTTTTCCGCGCAGACGAAGTCGTGGGTACAGCTAGTTTTATTATAAAACAGCAACAAGCCAAAAGCAATGTCTGTACATTAACGATCTTTTAAAAAATGATTCAACAAGGCATTTTAGGCTTTTCTGCTTCCAAAACAAACACTTATAGAATTGCTGTATGTATATCTGTATGTTTATTTCTTTAAAGCTAAGAAACTGCCACTGAATTTCTATACGAATCTCTTTATTTCAAAAACTAGTCTCTTAATAAAGTGCATATTATCACGTTCATCTTTATTAAAACAGTGCGAAGTTATTTTTAATTAGTAAACTTCGATCAAAAATAAATAACTAGATACACAATCAACACTCCAAAAACGTCCGATGCAAATGTGCACTCAAACGAATATTTTATGTTTAACAAACTTCGTTTCCATGCAAGTCTTTTACGAGCTTTTACAATCTTATTTTTGACGGTATGGTTTACGTTAGATTAACACAACATTACCGACAGTACTGTTACGGTTCGACCTTATGCGTAAGGAATAAGGTCGATTTTTAATGGAACTAAAAACGTAACTTTTAGTGCTTATATCTCGAGACCTAGGCTTTTCAGAATTATGACCTAAAAACGCATTGCTAGGTTTAAGGTCTACTATCGAGTGGTATAAGTCAAATTCAGAAAGAAGAACAAAGTTGCACCTCGAATAATCCCCACCGATGACGTGTCATGTACCTATGACTCATGCAAACAGGCAGCGTCGAGAACAATGTCGAATTACTGTTAGCGAGCGTAATTAACTAGAAAGTTCCACCCTCGTTTTATCCGAATATAAATAGAGCTCCGTGTCCGCCGCCGAGTCAGTGTTCTCAACTATCGTTCGAGGCGACATGAAGGCGAATTACGAAGACGACTACAACGACTACTGCGACGACCTTGGATAGAAGAACTCTGCGATTCGGGAACGTTGTTATTGAGTGAAGCGTGTACCTTCGGTGACCACTACGCTAGTACCTACTTCGAGGGCGACTACGAAGACTAGGGACTGCCGTAATTAAGTTCGCGTGTTCTTGACATCTGCTTGTACGAAGGGAAATAAACTCTTTGCACCCTTAACCGGCATCTTATTACCCTCAGCTCGTAACAGTACTATGCGATATTGATAATGTATATGTCAATTCGGACAATAATTCGGTTAAATTTCGGTTAAATTCGGTAAATTTTATAGAAGATGGTGATTCTAGTTCTTTATTTATGATCGAAGTTAGTAAAAGACGTGAACTTGAGTTTTGATTAGTAAAAGATAATTATATCTAATCATGACTATGTAACTAGTGATTTCTAGTAACTTATCCTAATACTAGTAGTGCTAGACAAGTAAATACTAAACTCTATTCAATCTTTACTTTTAAATAGTACCTATATGAAACATAATAATATGTAACTAAATATTTGTGTTACGGAACGTCATTGTATTTCCTTTACAGCCATTTAACGCGTCGAGAGCACTTAACACCAATTACAAATATCATATGTATTTATCTAAGAATAAACAAAAACCTTTAACAAAAATCTAAACTTTTGATTCCGAAAAGTATGAGAATTATATTTGTACTGAAGTCGCTTCGTTACTCGCACTGCAATAAATAAAGCTACGACAGTCGCACGCATACATGAAGATCCGAGCACGCCAATACCCAAATTCAAGTGCTTACGATTTGTCATAGGGCTCTTAAATAATTAAAACTAGCTACTGTAGGACTGAAGGTGACTAACCATACTGGTAATGTAAATATACTTGCAGTTTCATATTTTAGAAAATCTATAAAATATTTAGAATGAACTTTCATTTAGAATTTCAAGTTCAATTGTAATAAAATTAAAGAAATCAGTATGATCAGAAAATAAATACCATTTTTTTCACGGAACTTCCTAAGAGCTGTGGCAATGTTGAAGCTCATGTGGGCACTGAGCTCCTCTCCGGACGTGTGCGCGTTCACAGCAGAATAATAGTGTGACATGCCGCGGTCCAAGCTAGCCACGAAAGCCCCGAAGCTCTTCTCCTTGGAGCGAGTATCGTGGCACACATCGTAGCCTACGACCATGAAAGAGGTGAGCGGAACTTCGACAGACCAAGGGGCTCCGCCAAGCTGTATAAAGAAGACAGATTTGCTAAAAATTCAATGTAGTCGTAAAGAGTTGTAAACACCAACAAAACATATTATGTAAATATATATTGTATACATACGACGAAGAAATTAGTAATTAGATATAAATTATAGTATTAAAATTGTTAGTTTCTATAATACAAGTAATTTACTACTTTTCAAAGTAGAAACTATTATTTTATGGTGTCATGTCATTATATTTTTTAAAGTAAGGAATTTTTCTTGTATTGAAAAATTTTAATGTAGTGCAATTAAGAGTTCGCATATGCAGACTATGGTGTGTTTGGTAACCTGGACCTCGATATTGAATAAATTTATTTACTGAAGTTTCGAATACACTTCTTTTTGATTACATAAAATATAATGTGCGATGACCTTAACTGAATGGATTAATAAAGTACTTGTTACCTTGCAATTGAGCTGAATAGCAACTTTGGTGGCGATAGACATTGCAGATTTACTGGTCATGCTACGGGAACAAACCACTTGTGTGGGCACAGCACGATCTACTGTGCACTTTTTCTTAATTGCTTCATACCTAGACAAAAAAAATTAAGATCACATCTGTAGTCACAAACAGGTTATGCATGGTTTAATATAGAATAGTAAATGCTTATAGTTTTTAGGTATAATTATATTGTTAGGCGAAAGGCTAAACGATATTACATAATATAGGGACTACAGTCCGAACACAGAAATCAAAGAGTATGAAACATAGATACATTTATAGTAAACTAATTAATCTGTGCCTTTATTATCTCTGTTGAATAATAATAATAACTTCAAATAGCAAGATGGTGGTCCACATAGTGTTGTTGCCACCTTAATTCTTGATAATGCAGTGCAAATTATTTATTATAATTGGAAAAATCTTAGAGGCGCTTCTTAATTACCGCTAGTGTTGGGCAAAAGTAATTGTAGAAACAAATACAATTACTTTTTGTAATTCTAATTGTTTGCCCAACAAAATATGTTCACAATTATAATTTACATTTACAATTTTCAATTGTAATTGTTTTTACAATTACATATTGTCCAACACTTTCTAACGCAATAAATTCTTGAATGTATTGGCGTACGGTCTTAACGCATTATGTAAATTTTGTATATGCATGTAGCATTTAACTTATAGAGCCGAAATATCAGACCATACTACTCACCACTTCTTAGATTTTTCACATTAATAAATATCAACTCTAGCTCGCATTAAAACAGTACATAACCAATACTGGATCTCTTTGTACATGTCTGTAAATGACATAATATACACTCGTCGGCACGGAATCTTGGCCAGGCTCTTATCTTGGCATAGCAAAGGTTTTAAGTATTTGTTAGAAACAATTAAAGGACAGGTAGGTTAACAAAATGTTTAAGTTTAAGAAGATAATTTAAAATGTTAGAGTGAATAGTATTTTTTTTTTGAAGCTTTAGTTGAATCGGGCTATCTGCGCAAATTAAACGAAATTCTAAACTTTGTTTTGCGAAGGTCGTACAATTAAGTTACCGTTAAGCTACCGATTCGTCACTGTCGAGTTTAAAATCGCTTTACGCGCTCCAGACGGTCAAGAACGGGTATGGAGAAGAAAGGGAGAACGGTATCTTCCTATAAATGCCACTCGAACTGTGAGTTTTCTCGAGGGCTCCATAATGATGTAGAGGAATAAGTTCAGATGCTCGTATGGAGTTGGTTGGACTTAAGCGAAATAGAGCACATCTGGAAGATGTTTAAAAGTAACACCAGAGAGCCTAGACAAGTGGCTCGATTGTCGTAAACGCTAGTAGAATAGTGTCAAATACCACATGACCTAGCGTAACAAATTTTGAATTGGTAATCATACGTAATTAACTTTCTATTAAATTAAACGAAATGTAAATTCGTGTGAAAACCGTCGTATAAAACGTAGCCAATTGGCGCTTTTGATGAGCAATAACTCCAGCAAGTACGAAATGTTTGCCATTTGTCTAGCCGCCCAGGATTATGTTCAACCGTCCCCAATATCTTGATAAGCTAAGAAAGGTAGCACTGGCTGTTTAGGAAGGTATTGCACAAGTTGAGGTCAGAAACATAATTCAAAACATGCCAAATCGAATGCAGGCAGTAATTCTAGAGGAGGAAATATCCAATACTAAAATACGTAGACAATGTAAAAAAATTACTTTACCCTTTGAATTTAAGTTTAGACTTTTGCGGAAAAGTTTATTTTATGGAATAAACCTTATTTATAATGTGTCTTTCAAACTTCATTATAGTGCATAATACATAAAATAATCGATTATTGAACCTACCTATACTTAAATTATTGACGAAAAATTATTTAAACGCATGTTGCCGCAAAATTTATACATGGTCAAGTTTCCGTGCCAGTGAGTACTTATATAATGGCTTACTATTTTATTGGCTAGTGTCAAAAACAGCAAAAAATCAAACTATAAATCAGACACAATATCATTGGTAAATACATAATTTTGAAATTTACAATCGTTTTATCATGGGTCTAGTTAAACTGGACTATTAATTGGTGTGCTCTATGTCGTGTATTTATGTGTCCCACTTTTACTTTGGTTACAATGTATTATGTTATCTTAGTCTATTCATATGTATGTGTACACCAGCCACTCCCAAAGTGGGCGATAACGCCCCCTTGTGGGCGCTGCAGGCCTAAAGAGGGGCGGTAAGAGACCCAGAAAAAAATGGGGGCGTTGTGTAGAAGGCCTGGGGGGTGATTTGTAATTTCATTTAGCTAGGAGGCATCTTAGACAACGACTGCATGAGCTCTCAACTCAGTAGACAAAATAAGTTTGGGAACCAGTGGTGTACACAGATTTGGTTTGATTTTGGGCTGACCAATCAGTGTGCAGTAACTGCAGCACTGTTTAGACGTAAATTGTTTTCAAACAAATTAAAAGACATTTCCACTCTATAGGTTAAGTGCTTATGTGCTTAGGTTAATGTGTATGTTTTAGTTAGGACAAGTTTGAAGTTTAATGATGATATACCTGTCGGTCACTTTGCGGCCCAAAACACACATGATTAAGGCCGGGTTCCTTCTAGCTATGACTTGTTCACACATATTAGCATAGTCCATGCTACCATCCCTGTTGATTGTTACTGAAAGAGTTTGTAAGGATATAAAACATGTTAAAATATTTCATACAATTTTAGTTAGCAACTTAGCATAGAATATGATTTTTGAAGATTCCATTATTTAATTTGGTCTTAGAATGTGAACAGTAATTTATATGTACATTAATTTTATATTTGTTAAATGATGAACACAGTAGTACCTATTTCAGGTCTGGGCATTATAAAACCAACCCCTTTGCCAGTCTTCATAATTAATTCCGTGAAATTTTCGGCGTCGCGCCGCTGTCGTTCAGGGGTGATTACTACCCAGCAAGCCATCTTTGCAACCGCAAACAAAGCTTTAGATCTGCAAAGTTGTTAAGACAGATTAAACAAAGAGTATAAAATTAGAGATGAATATAACTACCGAAAAGGAATTACGTAAAGTAACTGCTGAGCGTTTATGTTATTTAACTGGTAGCAAGATTATAAACAAAGAAAGTTAGATTAAAGTTCTATTTTCACATTTTACAAGCAATAAAGTACACACAAACATTAAAATGTTTTGTAACATATATGTAATCATGATTTATAATGTGATAAATAAATATGATCTTCCTGAATTATTTACCTCATGTCTTTAGTCCAGCCCTCAGTTCCACAAGCTGCTGGATATTTCATACCATTACCCTGCACAATGTTTTCCACCGGCATCTCACGTCCTTTAAATCTAACTAAGTCATTAGACAATTTAAGCGACCACTGGGCCAATTCCTGCAATGCAAAAAGTAAATAACTGACTAAAAAGATTAAAAACCGTACAACTGATTTATTTTAAACGGATTTATTTTAAAATTCAAAATACAATAAGGAATTTAAAGTCTTACCGCAACAACTTCAGGAGTTTGAGTGAAACGTCGGTTGAAACTCAATAGTTTCTGAATGCGTACATCTGGTCCTATTTTAGTGTGCACAGCGAGTGATCGCATCAGATTCATGTTGTTGCGCATTTCGTCCGACAGTCCAGTCATTTGACACAACTCCGGAACTAGGTACACAAGTTCAGGCATACCCGCACGAATCTCGCGGGGCTTTGAGCGCGATATGAGAAGGGGTTGACCCACGTCGGTGATTTTTATTTTGTATTTCTAAAAGAATATTGTTTATGAAACATTTGTTAATAAGAAAAATTATTTTCAGAGACTCAAGTCTCAATAGACGCTAATGAACAGTATTGAGTGGTAATGTTGCCACTTGTCAGTCTGTCAGGAATTTATAATTAACTGCTAATGAAATAATAGGGGAACTTTAGAGTTTTGTAGTGGTGACTGCATTTAGGCAAATACGTAACGTTCTGGTAGATGGCTTGCATGATACAGACCAATGATCAGAAAATGTCGATGTAGTTTGTATGAATAGTTTTAAGTTGTATAGGCTCAGGTGTTACTTTGCGGAAATTCATTTCATGTGATAAATTCCCAAAATCTTTAGCTATTTTCCGGTCAAACTCCAAAAACTGACAGAATCCTCCTCCAGAAACTGTTAGCTGACCGAATCCTATATCTGGTATCTTTTTATATCCTGAGGATGCTTCATTGAGGCGAAACACGTGTCGATTGGTGGTTTTTGGAGTTTGAGCAGAAAATAACTAAACTTTTTGGGAATTTATCACAGTTTTAAGAGTATAGATATTAAGTGGTGTCTAGAGCTTTCGAGAAGAGGACAAATAGTTCAAGTACAATTCACTACGATATTTCTATTACCAGGTCCATATCAATAACGGTGTTATCCATGAAGAATTCAATATTATATTACTAAATATAATCAAAAATATAAAATACATATTATTATAAAAGTGTGGAATAATAATTAGTTCCATTAATAATAATTATTAAGTGTGGAATAAAAATTAAATATATTTTCTTTGAAGAAAACAATAATAAGAATATAGACATTCCAAAGATAATATCTATGTTTATTTCTATGTGCTCGAACCATCTAAGCATTCGTTTTAACACTGTCGTGCAGTCCTGTCATACTGCGTATGTCTTAATTGCTTATTTTGTACATAAGGGTGACGTCACACATATTTCTAAAAGATTGTATTTATACATTTATCTTACTTTCACTAGATTTAGGCTATATACTGTCCACCACTATTGTACAATAGAAAACCACTTATTTGTTTGGAAATTATAAAATAATATAGACCTTGTAATAATAGTCCATGTAAGTGACTGATTCTTCCTTCATCTTGAATGTGGAACGTGGACTAGCTTCCCATGTAATATCATCAACACGGTAAGTTTTTCTGTTGTAATTGGTCATTACAATTTTTCCTGAAATATAATAATTATAAGTAATTTAGTCACAATGAATACATATATGAATATAGACAAAATAGATGAATATAGAAATATTGCAAAACTAACCAACAATGTCTTCTAAGAATATTTTCTTGTAATTTGCACCTTTAGTAGCAGCATATTCATTAAGCATTTGAAGCACAGTATCCATCCGTAGGACCTACAATTAATATTTTAATAATTACATATACGAATAAAAAAAATGTTCTTTATCCACTAACCAAAAAATATTTTGGCTCAATTTATGAACTCTTACAATTACAACACGAATTACATGTACAAACAAAAAAATGCAAGTGTCTGTCTGTGATTTTGAAATAGAGGATTTTTCTCAAGCTTATTGTTATTTGCATGTTACCAAAACGTACACGCGTTTATTTATTTTTTCTCCGTTTTATTGTCCGGGTTAATCTCCGAAACGGCTAAATCGATTTTGTTGGGACTTTTATTGAGAGATACGGGAGTTATCAGAGTAATTTAAGGTATTTTTTATCCCAGAAAAATATAAAATATAACGGGGATGAAACCGCGGAGCGCAGTTAGTAATAGACAAATCTTTATCATAAATAGCGAATTTATTAATCATGTGAAGAAATTATAATGATACCTTACTAGAAAAACTGGAAATATTTATTAGTTTCACATGTTTTATATTCATTTATGTACAAAGTAAAACAGATTTCAGAAAAGGTATTGTTGAGAATGAAGGCGAATGCGTGGTTCGGCTCGCGCAGGGACATGTACCGCGCATAGAGGGGTCATTGACCGATTTTGACTGTGCATTAGAATTTTATATTCATATTTACCACAGTGTAGTAATATATTGTGTAGAATCAAACACGAATATAACAGTATAAATAACGTGTGAGGACAATGATGAGATTTGGGGAAGCGAAAGAAGTATGTAAGGAAGGACCGCGAAGTTTAGCGCTCCGTCCTCTCCGACTACCCCGTTAGGGATGCAGTGTGAGGACACTGTAAATAAGTTGTGCTAACATTGTTATATAATTTGTACATAATGAACCACTGATAAATTATTTTTATTCAAATAAATTCTATACATTCATAATAAATTCTAAGCTTTTAAGTTAATACAAAAAATTAGGATTATTTTGGATTATTGTGTAAAAAATGCACTGACATATTATTATGTAGGTATGTATATTAATATATTATTGCATTTTTGATTTTTGACATTGATATACTCGGAAGATCCCTTGCCGTCTCTATTTAGTAGTCCTTGAGAGACGTTTTCCACAATATATTTACTTTATAATAAACTAGCGGCTCGTCCCGTTTTTACCCGGGTTGAATACATAATATAATATAGCTTACGTTCATCTGGAATATTGTAACTTTCAAATGGTGTGAGAATTTTTCAAATAGATGCAGCGATTACCCTCTCACATATTAACAAACTTCCGAAATCCATTCTCTCTTTATATTTCATAATAAATTTTTATTAATAAATAATCGATTCTTTTTTCATAATTATAGTCAAGGCATATATATTAGCATATATGTTCTCCCATTTACGTTTTTAAATAAAATTTGTACAGTTCAAAGATGTTTTTAAGATAAAATTATTCTTTATGCATCAAATAATACTTCGTATTTGTACTACAAATACCAATATTTACATAGAAGCGATTTTACGTATGTTTTACAATTTTTCCTTGAAACTTTTCTGTCAGAGTTATTATTGTAGTGATTTAGAAAATAATGCTCTTTTACAATATTTTTTATTCCAAGCAAACCTGTAGATTAAGGTATTAAAAATTTACTTGCATGTTTAAAACATATTTATGAATATTATATAAAAATTTGCTTTATTGACATTTCAATGCAACCATATCATTTGATAGAACTAATTTGTCTTTTCTCATATTCATAATCCAAGTGAAATTTTTAGTTCATAGCATTTGGCGTTTCAATAAATTGTGGGTACCTTATGAGCGATCTCAGTCACCATCAAAAGCCGATCTTCGTATTGGTTGATAGTGGTTTTATATCCAGGCCATATTTGTAACTTGTATTCTGGAATATCCACCTAAAAAAAATTCACGTTGAAGATATGTTAGGAGCACAATTAAAAAAAGTAATACTATTAATGTAGATGGTGGAAAATAAAGCCAAATACCTTTGCTATTGGATCAAAATAATCCCTTCCAACAAGTTGAAGTTGCAGAAGGTTAAAACATTTTCGAATGATGATGTTGAAGATCTGAATGTAGTGGTAATCTCCTGGACTCACATCGCAAGTAAGCTGAAAATATTTTCTCTCATAAATTATTTATTACTTTATGTACATATACAATATATCTATGTACTCATTTAAAATATAACGTCCCATCAAAACATTCTTGTAAATGCCAAGTCTCGCGACACTCACATTAAAAAGTTTTCGAGATCCTGACAACAGCCAAGTCAGCCATTACTTTGACTATGATGTTAGCAAATTACCCGATAGTTGTCTTAACTACACGGTAAAATAAAACATTATACATTATAAATAATATGTGAGAAATGACCCAAATGAATTGCTAACATTAAGATGTACTATCGATTTATGAATTCGAAGTTAAAAACTTGTAGCTTATTCGAAAACTTAGTCTAATCTATAGTTTAGTTAATTCGAAATTGTAATTAAAATTTGAAATTGTATTTCGAAAACTCTAAGACACGAATCGATACGAACCCTCTAGAGCAGTCACACTCAACTTTTTTCATATTTACTATTTCAACTGGGCCACAGCATTACGACTAAAATAAGACTTCAATAACTGTCAAATTTAATTATATAGGTATGTGTATTGTATTTATAAAGTTACTTTAATCGTACTTGAGTTTTGATTAGTAAAGGTTAGTTATTTATTTTTAGTTTAGTTATTACTTTTCAGTGTTTTTTTGAAGGCGGTTTAATTTTTTTTAATAAAATTTTTTTATTTCTCCCTTTTGAGTGATCTTGACATAAATAAATACCTAGGACAGGTCTGCAATTCTAATTCCGGAGCGCAACGATATACAAGAGAATCATCAATATAAATAAAGGTTATAATCAGGTCGCGTTATCTAGTGTATCTTCGAAGTCCAAGCTCCAATATCAGTGAAATTTAAATGGAATTTTCGAAATCGGTTTATAAATGACGGAGTTATGAGGTAACAAACATACAAAAAAAAAAGAAACATACAGACGAATTGAGAACCTTCTCCTTTTTTTGAAGTCGGTTAAAAATATGATTACGAATGTAATTAAAAAATGCAATGTAACTTTATTACTATAACGAAATAGTGAACACGTAAATATTATTTAATTTACTAACCGAAAATAAGAATTTCTCTCTTTTTTTTAGCGTTCTAGATGTGTTGTTTTTACAATTTTTGAAGGAGCACTGACATGTTTGCTGTTAGCGTTTTCGAATACTACTAAAACAGAAGTGCACTCAAATACTCATTTGAGTGCACACTTAGTTCGGACATTTTTGGAGCGTTGATTGTGTATCTAGTTTTTATTTGTGATCTAAGGAATAATGTAAGCAAAATTTGTATGTGTATGCCTTCATAAATTGTTTATTTACTGGGCCTTTCAATAAAACTCGGCCAGCGGGCCGCAGGATGAGAATGGCTGCTCTAGGGTCTAGCGGGTGAGCGCAATTATAAAATCATATTGACAATAGACTAGCGCCATCGAGAACGATGGTATATACAGTCGGACATACGCAGAGTGAGTCAGTTTTTCCACTAGAGATCGAAGCAAAGACAAAGCCATATAAAGTAGAACTACGACTATTGTGACGACTCAGTCCGAAGAAGACTACTGTGATTCGCCATTTTTGTACAAGTGTGAAGTGTGTACAATCAGTGGCGGTACCTTCATACAAGCCCAAAAGCCCGGCTTGCCTTAATAAATGTTCAGTTAAGGCTCTTTGGACCGGTAAAGTACGAGGATATGGGATTTTGCTGAGTTTTGGGTAGAGTTTTTGGGTTAACTAAGTAAATTATACAAAAACCGCAAGTTGAAATAAGTAGGCCATTCTTTCATCTATAATCGTATGGATTTAAATTTTTAAAATTCATAGTAGAACATACTGAAATTTTTTTTTTTTCTCAAAGAAGATTTTTCGCATTTACGCAGTACGCGAATTTATTGATTTTCAAGGAGTCCGCAAGGGCTTTTTAATCAAATTACACACAAAATTTAAGTTGAAATATATAGTTCGTTCTTTCGATTACAATCTGATGAGAAAAATTTTTTAAAATTAATAGAAACACATAGTGAAATAAATTTTTTTCTCTGAGATGAATCACCAAAGAACAAGAAATTACTAACTTTTGAGTGTTATGTTCGGGCTTAATAAGCAAAGTATACACAAACTAAAAATTACAGTAAATAGATCATTCTTTCGTCTATAGCCAGATATGTAGGAAGTTTTAAAATTCATAGCAGAACATAATGAAAATTTTTTTTTTTTCTGACAAGAATCGCTACAGTACGATAATTAGCTGATTTTTGGGTACTACTTACGGGCTAACTAAGCAAATTACACCCAATCTGTAAGTCAAAATAAATTGTTCAGTCTTTTGTCTACAATCGTATGGATTTCAAATATTGAATATCATAGCGGAACATACGAATTTATTTTTTTTCTGAGAAGTATCCCCCCGGTCATGGTAATTTTACTCGTAACTTTGGAGGATAAGCCAGCTATAATGAAAGAACAGAAAAGTTTTCTATTATCACTAAAAATAAGTTTATTGTTATAACAACCATAAAAAAAATATATATTTTTCACATTCGATAAGAAAAGTAAAAAAAACAGGATTCATTGACTCGAATACTTTATGTAAAAGTTGATGTCACCGATGTGGCGCTTCAGTCGGGCTACGAGCCCTGTAGGGAGTGGACGTATACACCAATTTTATTCATAAAAATTGTTGCCAGTGAAAAAAATAAATGTAATATCGATATATTAGTTCATGTGTCCAAAATTTTAATAATCGGTTAGTATTCAATTTAAGTATGACATAATGTAACTCATTTACTGTAATATAACGTAAATTGTCATAATTATGTTATTTAGAAAGAAAACGAATGCCTAAAAGTATATTAAAGTTAATGTAATGGCAATATGCCAATTTTATGTCAGTAAGTAAGTGTCAGTAAGTACCTAGTTATAATTATGTCTATAATTTATATTTTTACCAAATTTTTGGCGGAAGTTTATGGGAGCGGTTGGGCGTTTATTTTAATTATTTGCAAATTGTTTACAATAAATATCGTGATGTAAAATTGATATAGTTGCGTCCCAAGTATCTACGCTGTTATGCATTATGCGAAATTGTTGAAATAAGTGCTTATTCTGTAGCGTGATGTTGGGATTTTTTTAGTGGTTTAGTCTGCTAAAGTCGATCCTACTTTATAGACTGCTTCGATATATTTGTCGCCAGAGAATGTAATACACATTAAAATGTATTATGTCGACATTTGATATTTTAAGAAGAATATTTCATTTCATACTAAAGACGTCGGCTGTTATGTGCATAGATTCCTTTGCCTTCCCTCTCAAGGCATAATTGTACAAAAAATATATTTTCACCGCGCTTTCAAAATTTTTTTATCAATTTTGTAATTTTCTCAACTGCAAATACATCGTTATCATAATTTTTTCACTAATCGCTATTTATCATTAATTATACAAATAAAAAATCTCTCTTTATTTATGTTCAATTATTCTTCTGTAAAGATAGTATTCGTAAAAGTGATTGTTTAAAAACAATAACTTTGTATATTTCAGATGGGGAAAGTAAGGCAATTTAACAAAATTACCAAAAAGAGGCGTTTGCATTTACAAATCTGTATAGAAAATACACGCAATACAACACGAAAACACCATTCAGAAAGGTAGGTAATTATTGTTACAGAAAAAATAGTATGCTAGTTACTAGTTAGGTATGAAACTGTTATAGTAAGTTTGAACTCATTGAACGTTTATAATGTATACTTGCCTATTTGAACTAACGAGAGCATCGATTATAACTTGTATAACAAAGTGATATTTAATTAATATTCATTTCAGACATTTCTCATAAGTCACAATTTAAACTTTAATTAATAGTTCCTAATGCATTAATGGTATTTTAGTGATTTTGTAAATGTCTCAGATCACCACTTATGTTACCACTGATTTATACTTATACCATTTGTGTGACCCCAAAATAAGCATACTTCATACTATGATGATGCACTCAGGCTACAAACTGGTAACTGGTAGTCTGGATGTTACTAAATACTCTTCCAGTAAGTAGACTCACAGATTAACTCGTTTCATGAACAGAATTAATCTGAGCAGGACATTGAAAGAACAAATTAAGTGATCAGACTGGGAATCAAATAACTCGGATCCTAGGACCTCGGAATGAACACAGCTTTATATTCATGTATATTATATTAAGAACCATAAAAAACGCATAAGGCCTATTTATAGAAAAACTAATACATCCGAGAATCTGGTAGTAAACTAGTATCAGTAACAAATAATTATAACGTAGAACTGTTGTTTTATGAAATTTCTATGTAGGTACTTCATTAAAAATCACATCTATGACTTCACAAGTAAAGTTAACTGTCCCTAATTTATAATATGTAAACTAGGTGCCTAAATGAGAATTTATCAGAAATTGAATGCGAAGAGGACACAAAGTATAGTTTTAAATTTAAAAAATAGTAATCAAATCAATTAAATTTTTAAAAAATTGACAAATTTATATTATGTGTGTGAAAATTGTAACAAATATATTAATTTTATGTAACAATAACAAATAATTATAATGAAAAACTTGTTCCATGAGATATTTCTATGGAGGTATTTAATTAACAAATCACATTTGTTATAAATGAAATTAACTATTCCTAATTTATAATTTGTAAAGTAAGTACTTAAGTGAGAATTTATAAGATATTGTATGCGGAGAGGATATAAAGTATAAAGTTTTAAATTATAAAAATAGTTAATTATTATTAATGATTCAATTTTTAATAAATTGTTAAATTTATGTTATGTAAGTGAAAATTGTAATAAAGCCCATATATTAATTTTATGTATTGCAGTTCTATCAACCAGCATCTAACAAGTGGAATTGATCATTTCGAGTGCAACAGATTGAGACTGTATCTACAGTAAGTACTTACTACTTTATGTAATGTGTAGGATTTTGAAAATTTAGTACCTATGCCTACCCTAATATGATGCTTACCTATATGACAGTATTTGCCTAATACTTACCTAATATTTTTAATATTACAATAATGGTTTTTTTTAACAAAAATATTGCAATTAGTTTGCAATGTAAAGAAATGTAGTCTATTCGAGGACGATGTAACCCAGTCTATTACATGAGTAATGGTAACCATTGTCCACTGTTACTATTACTACATGATATGTGAAAGATGTAATAAAAAATAATTATGTTTACATAGTCATGTTATCTGTAGTAAATACAATTAATATGAATAAATATATTATATAGTAGGTATGTATAAAAGAGCAATAAATAATGTGAAATTGCTTGCTTGTTTGAAGCCATTTGGCAGCAACTCATTTAGTCAATCACCAGCAAATGACATAACACGTCTGATTCGTAAAGTAAACATTTCAAAATCTTATGAAATTTTAAATAAAACATATTTATAATTTAATTGATGATGATACTAGATAATTAATAGTTTTTCTGGCCAGTATTTAGGATTAAACACTTTTAGTAGCTAGTGCCCGTGGAAAAAACTGGACATGAAAAGTGGTATGTTACATTCGCAAATGAATTGATCTCGGATTTCATTCACTTCAATGATGATATTCACTGCTAGTTGGCAACATTTGTATTGCAATTTCGATATGAGATTATAGATACGTTCCGTAAATAATTTCATAATTATTTCTTCCAATTGGAAAAAACATATAACGTTTGATTTTAAATGACGGTCACAGTCACACTTGACTGAAAAGTAACAATTGAACTATGAAGTCAGCATTATTCTTGTGTACAAAAAAGTTATGATTGAAACTCATTTGAACTAGATTTATCTATACCATTCCAATGTTCCAAATAAAATTACCATATTTAGTAAGTGATGTAGGGTGACCAACGTACAATGATAAATAATGGAAACTTTCACTAATGTTATTACTGAAAGCAATAAATACTAATTTGTGTCGTTTTCCATATGGTAGTTACGGGAAAAATTTCTAAGCTTGTTTCTTATTGTTATAACTAATGTAAATTCTTTCTTAATGATCCGTTTCGAATCCATAACTTATTCAGAAATATATTTTATAGTAATAACAAATAGAATTGGTGTTTCCATTATATTAATCCGTCTATTAATGAAATAACGTGAGCGCATCTTTCATAAGTATTTAACTGTTAGTATCCATAACAAAACTTTTATCTTGAAAATACTGAATATTGCATCAATTTGTCTCACAGTTACATATTTCGAATAGTCAGATATATTTGTTTTTTAATTTCAGAGTTTGCCAGTAAGCAAAAACAAATGCTTGCTAAAAAGCAAAAAGAATTGTAGACAGATTATTTTTCTCAACAAATTCAGGAAATTGCAGATCATGAATCTCTTCATGACTGTAAGCTTTCTTATTTAAATATTAATAGAGAAGTTAAATTTGGTCTTTACTCAAAATTTTATGTTAATTGTAAATTGTGCAACAAGGAGTTTAATTTGGAGACGTCTCGTAATTTAAAAGAAAAAGCGACTATTAACCATGAAGCAGTAGCTGGAATAATTTCTATTGGATGTGGTTTCTCTCATTTAAGATATTTTCTGGCAACCTTGGACATACCATTTTTCACTGTGAAATTATATCGTTCTCACCATGACACCATGTTCACCTGGTGGGAACAAACAACTGCACACAGCATGGCTCAAGCTGCTCGTGAGGAAGCTGAGTACGAGCACCGAAATTAATTGGCAATGTGTAAATTCAGTGTGGCGTAAATTAAGGCCGGAGGAATGGGATCTGCGTGTCATGAAGCGTTACTATCAATAACGCTGTACTGTTATTAAAAAGGTATTCGTAATTTATAATGCCTAACTTTTATCATTTATTTTTGCTTTTATCTTCCCTAAAATTTCTACAATGTTCATTCCGTTAAATGATTATAATGTTCATTAGTATTGGTTTTTATTTTATAATAAACTTTTATGATTTTCTGATCTTCCTTTATACCATGTATTTCCAGCATATAGCAGACACCAGACTTCCCCGATGACAATTTGGTGGTGGTTTGAATGATATGTACATTATATTAATAGAGAGTAAATGTTATAAATAAATGAATATTATCTCTTCATACTATGTTTTATCTCATAGTAATATGTAGTATAGAACAAGTAAAGAGACAAATGGAAGAAGGAGTACCTTCATGCCAGGGGATTATAATGTTCGTTATTACATCTTTTTATTTTATATTATATTAACTTTTATCTTTTATAATTTTTGATCTTCCTTTATTTTTTCCAGTATATTGTGTCCCTTCATACTATGTTTCATCTTCTACTAGCAGGTAGTATGGAACTAGTGAAGAGAAGAAGAGGGAAGAAAGAAGAGGGAGTACATTAAAGTCAGAGAAGAGGAATGGATGTGAGGGTCATGAAGCATTATCATCAATAACGCTTGTTATTATATACATATATCATCAATACTTATGAATAATGGCAAACGGTATTATTATTATATGATGTATTAACTTTTATCTTTAATGATTTTTAAATCTTTCTTTATATTTTTCCACCATATTATGTCCCTTCACTCTGTTTTTATCTTCTTAATACACAGTTTTGGAGAAGAGGTGATGTATTTAGTCTCTTCAGAAGAGAGAAAGAAAATAGGTGGGTCATGAAATCTTGGTAATGAACGGGTCATTAGCAAGACTAATAACGTTAAACTGTGTAAATACTTGTATAATAAGATGCTAGTCGATGTTAGTATTATATATCAACTATCTCTTATTGTTTCCTATATTTTTTTTAATCCCA
Source organism: Zeuzera pyrina (assembly GCA_907165235.1). Lineage (NCBI taxonomy): Eukaryota > Metazoa > Arthropoda > Insecta > Lepidoptera > Cossidae > Zeuzera > Zeuzera pyrina. Next base: position 14,526,066 of record OU015625.1, on the reverse strand, counting down.
ACCCAAAAAGAGGGGTGTTATAAGTTTGAAGTGTGTCTGTTTGTGGCATCGTAGGGCCTAAACGGATGAACCGATTTTGATTTAATTTTTTTTGTTTGAAAGGTGACGTGATCGAGTGTCCTTGGCTATGATTTAAGAAAATCTGTTCAGCCGTTTGAAGAATATTAGTTCTTTTTTAGTTTTTGAAGGGACGCGAGCATCTTCTACTAGTCTGTTCGATACGAAATTTAGTATCTTATGACTTCAATAATGTCACAATGACATGGTAAACTTGACCTGATGCTGCAGCATCGTCTGAAGTCAGCAGGATACCCAAATCCTCGCCACTTATAGTAGAGATATCATGTTTAAGCTCATTGAAATGGTCTCTATGAATAGGGTATAGATAGATAGATGGTGATCAGGGTCTGATGATAGATCACACAACTATTGTCAGAATATTCAGATTTTGGCGAGGCACGATCCCATGTCGCAATTTCGTGTATCTCCCGGGAAGTATTTGCGTGAATGTAGATCGTAGTATTAGTGTAGATTGTAGTGTTTAAAAATCATGAAATAAAACAAATTTAAAATTTAAAAACCCCTTATTCAATAAAGAAACTCCAAAAAGTAAAATAATAATATGTACCTCATGGGCCTTATAATTTGTGATAAGTTTCGATATAAATAGTAGTAGTAATATATCCAAGCGTTGTCGCGTCGGGGGACCACTAAATAAATAAAGTAAAAACTTAGCAGTCCTCAGACTTGAAGACGCTTGGACATATTACTACTTCTATTTATATCGAAACTTATCATTAACCTAAAGGGCATTGAGGTACATATTATTTTCTTACTTTTTAAAGGTTTATTTTTGTCGGGAGCTTTTTATGTTTTTGATTTTCTTGTCCTTCATACAGTATAGTGTGTTGCAAAGGACAGATACATTATAGACTAAATAGGAGTGAGAATAACTTGTAACTCTTCGATATTATCAATACTTTATTTTGTTTTGTTAAGTTTATTGTTTTTGATATAGACAGAGTGAAGAGACGAAAAATGGAAGCAGAATTATCTTCGATTACAGTGAAGAAGTCCTGCAAGATGCGAAACGCCACTAACAGTAGAAACTTGGAATAAAATACAGAAGAATCCGTAATGAGTAAAATAATAATGGACACCCTACTATTATTAATGTATAGTTTAGTCAAAAGTGTACTAAGTTTTAACAAAATATTTTAAATAAAAACTAAGTTATAAACGTTATATTATTTGCGTTACATGTAATTATATAAGTGCAGTTTCCTCTTTACTTGTACATACAATTGTCATACATACTTTCCTGTATTTATTACCTAAATTTTAAAAAATATAAGAAACCGATTATAATCTAGTATTTTTTTCTCAAATTAAATTAATAGTAATAGATCCGACTGAGGTTGACCTTCCCTAATCAAGTTTCCTAATAAAATAAATATTTTATACAATATAATGTATAATAAACAAAACGAGCTAGGGTTGCCACCCCACATCCCTGCATTTTGAATTAAAAATTATTGAATTAATTTTTTTCAATAATTATTTATTGTTATGCAGTTTCTAACGAGTAAAAGATGGAAATAAAACTCCAAAGTAGGGTTGCAAACAAAGATAACCCTATACCATCGTGTTCCTAATATTATTATCTACATTTTCACATATAATTTTCATATGTAAGGAAACTCTATGAGAGTAAATTACTAATACACACTTACCTATTTACACTTATCAACCTTTAATTATTGCTTAGAAAAAGGTAGGCAACCCTACTTTGGCGTTTTATTTACATCTTTTACTCGTTAGAAACTGCACAACACCCAAACGACCCCAAAGGCCGGCCTCTTGTCTTTAGAATACCGTAGCCAAATTCTCTGGCCCAAGCCACAGGGTAGGTGTTCTTGTTATTGCCGCTGACTCCAAAACCATACTCTTACTCATACTAATAGAAACCTTGGTATTCACCAATATACCTACATGTCAATACCAAATAAGCCGAAGTCGAAATGGTCCGTAGGTACTAGACGGCGAATTGTTAACTCCACGGTATCATTAGGCTGTTGGTTATCATCCATTACCAAAGAACTTGTCGAAATCAGTAGAATGAGTTGGATTTCAATGGGTTTATTATGAGTCGTCTGACTAGGAGTACTTGGGTTTCGTTATCTACTGCATCACACTCAGATCTCTGAATCACATCATCAAGTACAGTACAGTACATAGAATATAATATAAGTATATCCTTGCGCATCATCTGATCCTGGCCCTAGTCTCGTGACAGCAAACAGGTCAAAAAATCTTTACGATATAAGTAGGTGTAACGCATTATTTTTTATTTTATTATATACAAATGAACACCTAATATAATATATGAGAATATGTGTAATATTTTTCAAACTACGTTTAATATGTTTATTTCTAAACTAAATACGATTTCATCTCATAAATATTTCTGAACGTAATGCTTACGAAACATTCAATAGTATTATAACTTTATTTGCATGTGTGGCCTACGGGAATCGCGCGTGTGTGAGTGTGGGAGAAATCTGTGAAATTAGGTACTATGAACACGTTCGATAAGCAAACGCCATCTAGCGTACGAATGTTTCCCCTAAAAGGAGAGCCACAAGGCCTTAAGAACACAGAATACTAACGTGTAAAGAATGAGTAATAAATATCCACTTCTAATTATTATATCAAACAGTTTTAAAAATTCCCGCAAAGTACTTGGCAAACTAAAACAATGTAGGAAACTTAGAGAAATAAAACAGTTTTTGACCCCAAATCGCGACCAATCAGTGCGTCAGTCGATCGACACTAACGACCTCCCATGGCATAACCGAGTAAACAATCGTCTAATTTTCCCGCGTTGGCTTGCGACGGGTCTTGCAACCTCTTTTTCTCTCTAGTGGCATAACTCGTTATAACTAGCTTTTTTTATTAAGGTTTATATAGCAATTAGTATGAAACGAAAAACCCGACTTTCGTACTGAACTTTGTACAGATTGAGAGACGAATACGAATCATACGAATACAATTCGACGTGATTCAACTTCACTGTTTTTACTTAATATTTTATTGTTTAAGCCGGTGGACGAGTGATAAGTAATTTTTTTAATTTCCATCGTAAGTTAATTTGTAATAAAAAATCCGATAAGTTGTTCATTGTGAGGACTTAAAGTGTATACAAGTTTTAATCGGCATAGAACATGTAAATCTTTGAACATTGCAAAGAAAACAACTAATTGTTTTGTTAAAATCTACACCTGATTTGTGTATTACTCGAGTAGTGAATTGCATAAAAGACAATAAATCGGTGTACAAAACTTTTTAACTCATGAATGTGTTTCTCTGACTAGTAATTCACGTAAAAGATAATTTAATATATCACTTTACAAAACAGATTAGATTTTCGTTCGTTCTCCCGGTTTTCCCATCAAGTTATAGGTAGGTCGTACTACTTGCTTATTTTTATTAGTGCCGTATATTTTATTCAAATGACGAAAATATTAAGAATCGTTCTGGTTATAACAATTAAAAAACTGTACTATCGCCATAAGACACATGAATTCACAAAAACACATTAATACAGTGATTTGGATAAACAACGAATTGAAATACATTAATAATATGTTGAGGTAACAAACTTTACACCTGAACATTTTTAATAGCACAATATAAAAATTTATTTGTTGAAAGATAACATGGGGAGAGATCTCTTTCCTCTCTTCTTGTTCAATGGTTGTGCCAAAGTGATGATTAATTAGTAGTTTATTATAATTCAGCCTTCCCTTTACTTTATGAATGTCGGGCTTTCCCTATCTTGAAGCCCTAAGTAGGGACTGTGTACAATGTACATTCTTCAGTACCTACTTCGAAAGAACTTTAAAAGAAGACTATTAAAACTAGAAACCTGAATTTAATTGGTTTGTATGTACTTGGTACATGTGTGTATATGGAAATAACTCTTCAAATCCTTAACCGATGTTAAAAGTGTAAGTAACTTGTAACAATAGAGTTGTTTCAGAAACTTAAAAACTTACTTTGATCATTAGTCTCATTCTTTCGCCGTCACTGTTGCGGTCAGAATATAATTCCAATGGATCTGGATGAAGTTTCTTTACTGTGTACAGTACAGTACCATCAAATAAGTACCTATAAATAAAAACTTCATAAATATTGTTCTACAGCAACATAAATAATCCTCCAAATTATGTTGCAGTACAAAAGGAAAATGTTTATATCTTTTTGTTAAGACAAAAAACAAAAATCAAAAGAAAAAAATTTGTTTATCAAATCACTACTACATGAAAACAATTACCCTCCAAGAGTCTTTGCGTGTACACGTAGTAGTGCTTTACGAACACCTGTACTATCTTCCTCTGGAGATATATCCACATGGTATTGGAACAAACGCCACTGAGGTGTAGTTTGAACCGTAAAGTAGTTCGCTATTAAATCAATCGGAGTACCAGATGTTCCTGAAGTATAAGCAAATGCATGATTAAAAATGGTTTTATTTCCAATTATATAGATTTTTATTTTCATGTATTGTTTGATGGATCAAACCTAGTAAATTTCTAATAGGTTTAAAAACTATAAAATTATGATTAGGTAACATCTGTGCTCAAAGATAATTTAATTTTTTTAAACAGGTATTGTTTGTGAACAGTTTCGAATAAATATTGCCAGTTTCGAATAAATATGTATTGTCAAATATCAGTACCTTTTTTAGACTGTATTGTATCAGGACGTGTTCGCAATATAGTCATTTGTTCTGGTAGAACTCGGCCGCCGCCGCGACGGGAACCACGTCCCACCATAGCACCACTGCCGCCAGCAGCAACATCCCCCCCTCCAGGGCTTGGCTGCGGTGGACCTGTAAATTTTTTTTATAAATAATTCAGGCCAGTAAATGAGACTAAGATAGTATGTATGCCAGTACTAGCTTTCTGACTTATTAGTTCAAAATCTGTTCGCGCAAAGCTAGCGTGCTGGATTAATTGCATTATACTGTAATTTTATTCGTCAATTTTGTATCCCAGGGTATACTACCATGCGGTGTTGGTGCCAACTTTATTGTACGGTAGTGAGGCCTGGATATGCCCAAATCGAGTGAAAGTATAATAAATGCAGTAGAAACGCGATCTCTTAGAAAGATGTGCGGTGTCACTCTTGCGGACAGGATAACCAATGAAGAGATACGCAGTATGACAGGGTTGCGCGACAGTGTTAATTTCAAAATGAAGAAAACAATGCTTAGATGCTTCGGGCACATAGAAAGAATGAATGATGAAAGACTGACAAAGAAAATCTACAGAGCAAAAGTGAGTGGTAAAAGAAGCAAAGGAAGACCAAGGCTGACTTATGAAGATCAAATAGCTAGTGTTAGCAGATGGAAATGTCAAAAGCTCTCGCATACCTAGGCGAAAATGTGTGGGGAGAATAATGAGATTTAAGGAAGCGAAAGAAGTATGTAAGAACCGCGACGCTTGGCGCTCCGTTCCCTCTGACTACCCCGTTAGGGATACAGGGTGAAGATATGCAGGTATTTCCATGATATTGTATAGACTCAGGTGTTACTTTGCAGAAACCCATTTCATGTGATGAATTTCTAAAATCTTTAGCTATTTTCCGCTCAAACTCCATAAACCTCCAATCGACACAATGACATGCTTCACTTCTCAACGAAGCATCCTCAGGATATTCCAGAGACTCACTCACCAAACGAAACAACAGCAACAGATGCTGTTATTTCACGCCGATATTCTTTAAAAGGGTGGTATTTTACCAGGCGAGCCCGCTCAATTTGTGCTGCATAGCAACATGGTTCTACCACCCGTAAAATAATCGATATAAAAAAAAATGTATAGAAACCTCTTAAGAAACACAAATAAAAGTACAATATTGTGCAACTGTAACAGTTTTATAGCACTGCACAACTCACTTAATACTAATTCTGACTATATTTTAAACACGACCGTTCGCGGATACAGCTAAAGATATACTAACACTGATTGCACTAGACTACTTCTATATAAAGCTTCGGTCTCTTGATTGGAACGCACAACGCTGCGGTAAGCGTTTTAAATTCAGCGTCATGACAGCGCACGGTATAATTAAATCTCTGACTACCTCCATTCAAATAAACTGTACAACTAACGCATGTTACTATTTGATAACTATTAAACAAAGACTAACGTCAGATTCTTTTATAAAGCCTCATCAATACGTAGGCAAAGTATTTTGACCCCACTTTTGCTATTGAAAGTCATAAAATAATCATAGATGACTAATTGACGTGATTATAATGTAGTGAAGTTAACATGATGTTAATGAAATACCAAGATAATAATAAAATAATAAATTGCGAGATCTTGAGAACATAAAATGAATTACAGATTGGGAAAGGTGGGCATTAACTAATTTTTACGTTAATCGTTAATTAACGAAGTTAATAATTTGCTTAACTGATTAAGTTAACTTCAAAAATTGTTAATGCTTTTGTTAAGATCCGTTAAACTGAACTTTCGTTAACTTTAGTCCGTTACATTGGTTGTTTATTAACATGTTTTCTTTTTTAATTACGCGCCACGCCACACTCGTACGTTCGGAGAGTCAAATAGTCCAAGATATATTATTATGTAAAGTGCGCGTGCAAGCGTGATGTATTTATAACTGCTAAGTTAGGCATTAAGTGGGTGTGAGCAGGAGCAGGAGCATCTGTAAAACTTTTACATAATTATGACATCTCTGCCAATGGACCACCTAAATTAGCACATAACAAAAGTAATGATCAAAGCAATGAATAGACACCTGACGATATAAATTTTAAGCACAAGTAATTAATAGATGACACACTTAAAGACGTCATCAGATGAGACTGGATAATCAGACCGATACTCTGGAATACCGTGCTCTACTTAATGATATTCGCTAAAGGACGATTTGAAAGATGATTTTCAGCAACACCAGGAAGACAGAATTCCAAAGGCAATCGAAATGAACACCAGCAAACAAGTACTGCTTGGGGAATTATATAATAGTAGATAGGCAACATTCCAGTTATTCGAAAAAAAAAGGCGATATTATCACAAATAGGCAGCATCTGTTTTACAAGTAACGAAAATTTTTTACGAGATACTACATAAGTAAAGTACCATTCTATGGATCGCAGTGAGAGATGCAGGCTCCCTGTTAATAATGTCGGTTCTGAGGAAATTCCTAACGTGTCTGTACAAAAGATACAGCTAGCCCTGAGGCGAATAAAAAATGGAATATCTCCAGACCAAGATAACATCATACCCGAAATGTTAAAGCTAGGATCAGAGGCGTTATAGAGAGCTCTAGCACTGCTGTTTACAAACTGCATATTAAATTGCAAGGTACCTGAGGCTTGGCACAACGCAGTGATAATCGCTCCACATGAAAGGGGACATTAGAAAGCTGGATGACTATCGCCCTATCAATCTGTTGTCTCATATTTATAAATTATTTACCAGAGTTCTCCTAAATAAACTCGACGATTATTTATCAGCCGAGGGAGCAGGCCGGTTTCCGATCTGGATACGGCAAAAATTACCACCTGAATATGTTGAAGACACTAATTAAAAAGTGCCATGAATACCAAAAACGAATTATTATCAATACCTTTGTGGACAATGAGAGGATGTGTGACTCGGTGGAGTCTTGGGCAGTTGAGAGAGCTCTAGTGGACTTCAGAGTTGACGAAAAATACATCCAGCTTATGACAACTACAACATAGTACAACAGCATGGGACGTCATCTCAGTCAGTCTACAGAAACTTACAGAGCGTTTCAAACTGAAGTCAATGCAGGATAGTTATTTCATACTTTTAAGTGTTTTTTTTGTAGACGGTTTAATTTATTTATTAGGCATGTTCAAGTTCAAATTTTACTGAAAATCACATGGACATGTTGGTTCCAGTAGTCACTCTTTGAGACCACACCTAAGTCCCCGTGAACTGAATTAGAATGAATTCATTCTTTTACGAATTTTAGTAGTTCGTACAGTATTTCATTGTTCCATTTTCTCACTGATTCTAGACTACGAAGTTCTTAGGAGCCTTAAATAAAAATAATTAAGCTAATTATATATTTTTTAAATAAATCTAACGCAATAAAGCACAGATTAACGTATTTACACTAAAAATATGTATTTTGAAAAATCTCATGTGAGATTCGCGGGGAAAGGGGTAGAGCCACAGCTCGCCTGGATCAAAAATCGTCTCATGTAATTAATGGACGCCCAAAGCAGTCAAGTAGTGCCAAATTTTACAAGCGCTTAAATAATAAAATACATAGTTTTATAAATATGCATGGATAGCAGGACCCATGGGCACTCATTATAATCGATTTTCGACTTGATAGATAGCCTTAATAATAAATAAATGTGATTTGTGTTATTTTTATCTCCGTTTGGATTTATTATATACAGTAAGGTGCAATACTGAGTCAACAAATAAAGGTTTTACATATGATAGTGTTATAAATTTCACATTTTACTCTAATTTAAAAAGAACACTTATTACTTTAAAGTGCATTTATTTTCACTTAAATTGGTACATAAAGTTTAATCAAAAAGTATTTTTTTACATAAAATTATTATGATAAACATTGGTTCACTTTTGCACCACTTTCTTGATAGTATTTAATAAATATATTAATATTTGGTCCAAAGGCCTTTTGCTTTTTTAACAGCAAGTATGTAATTCTTTTTCATACTCCTAACAATCTTTTCACAATATTCAGGTGGAACATTATCCCATTGTTGTTGTATGTGCTTGGTACTTGGTACATAAAGTACTTGGTAATTGGTACATAAAATTTAATCAAAAAGTATTTTTTTACATAAAATTATTATGGTAAACATTGGTTCACTTTTGCACCACTTTCTTGATAGTATTTAATAAACATATTAATATTTGGTCCGAAGGCCTTTTGCTTTTTTAACCGCAAGTATGTAATTCTTTCTCATACTCCTAACAATCTTTTCACAATATTCAGGTGGAACATTATCCCATTGTTGTTGTATGTGCTTCCACAAAATATCGAAATTCGAATGGGGCGAATCATACCCATTCACAAGTCTGTTTAAGATATGACCATACATTTTCTATCGGATTCAAGTCAGGGCTTTGAGCCGGCCATTCTAAAACTAAATTTTTGCTTACACAGCCAATTTTTTACTAATTTTGATATATGCTCAGGCTCATTGTCATGTTGAAATACGACTTCATTTTCAGGATATGGCATATTTTCAACAGTTTCGTTTAAATGTTGTTATAGAATACTCCGGTACATTTCCTTCTTTATATTACCTTTAATTCTATGTATCGGTCCAACACCATAAGCCGTACAGTAGCCCCATACTTTGACGTTTCCTCCACCATATGGTGGACCTATGTGGTTTTTCTATGTACAGCTATTTAATTTATACCTTATTTATTACATACATAAACTACTACAGGTACAGTAATCATAACATATGTACACAATAACATCTACAGTACAATAAATATTGAACAATTATGTGGATAGAAATTATGTTATTATTTGTAGCTTCAGCTAGACCCATACATCTGTGCTGTATCTATTTATTTTAGTCTCATCATACCAAATAACCTGCATCCAGTCATCATCAGTCCTTTCTAAATACTGTTTTATGAAGGATTTTCTCTAGCCTTAATATTTTCTTGGTAAGAAGAGGTTTTTTTTTTTCAATAGCTTGAAACTTGGCAGAATGTAATGCTTGATGCACTGTCTATTTACTTACGGATTTACAACCGTCTTGTCTTAAAAGAACTGCCGCATCAGAAGCTGAAGATGCCTCACCAGAAGCTAAATATCGAATCACATTTCTGAGTTCTCTGGTAGATAATTTTTTTGGTCGACCCGACCTCTCACATTTTTTGGTATTGGAAAATCACATTTATTGCTAATTCTTTGCACTGTTGACTGACTATTGCGATTGCGATAGCTTGCGTAGGTTTACCACTTTTCAGTAATTCTTTCACTAAATTCACAATAGCTTTGAAATGGGTTTCATTGTTGAAAATAAAAGAAACAGTATTAATCTTATTGCTAAGACATACCAAGTAAGACTGACACATAAAGAATAAGTGTATTTCATTGATCATATTACGCTCGACTAGTATGAACATGTTTGTACTGCACTTTCAAATGACTATGTTGACTCCTGCAAAAGTGAGTCAGAGAACAAATATAATTTCATAGTTATAATAAACATATATTCAAGCATTATTGTATAGGATAGCTGAATATCTATACTTATTTAAAATTAAATCTAGAATTTAAGTCTTAATTATTCATATGCATTTTCTAATTAATTCTAAAATGTCAAGAGGTTGGTTCAGTTTTGCACCTTACTGTATATACGCAATCATAATTATATCACAAGGAACAGATACATCTGCTTGGAGTGAACTTCAAAAGTTGAGTGCTCGCACACTCAAACAGCAATATCCAAGTGTAAATCGATTGTGATGTCACATTTGCGCTCAATCTTCGACAAGTATATTACAGACAGTTACAATTGAAGTACATGACTAGCTAGAAAAAAAAACATCCAGTTGCAAGTCTTGCGTAGTATTTCATACAAGTTGTTATTCTTGTAACAGTTGATAATACCTCGGTAATAATTGTGCTAAATAAAGTTTGCATAAGGTTTCCTTAACATGTTAATGCCTTCAGGCTCTCAAGTAGGCATGTTATAAATTGGAAAAAGCATGCATCACTTTTTAAAAAATATTTAAATGGAACTAACCTCTGAATCTGATTGCATGTAAGTTAACCTAACTAAATATGAATGCAAAGTATAACTGTTGCATTTTTTAAGATTCTATAAACCTTGTAAGCAAATTAAACATTTGATTTATTGTGACTCACCACCAATGTCTAGTTTTTGCATTCTCTCCTGTACATCTACATCTCCAGGATGGTCATGGGTAGATGGTGTATTTCGATGGGAAGCTCGTCCCGCTGGCACGGATGGTGCTGGAACTCCAGCTCTGATATGGGGAGCTACTGTAGGGGGTCCCCAAGCAGATGGTGGTTGAGGACGAGGTCCAGGTGGGGCCGGTCGAGGCTGCTCTCCAGGTCTGCGCGGAGGTGGTGCAGAACCCTCGCCTCCGCGGCCAGCGCGGCCGCGTGCCCTTCCCCTTCCGCGTTCGCGTTCAGACATATTACTATTTAACAAAAAAAAGTCATAGACATTACCTCAAAAATTATGAACTATATATTTCAGATATAAATTCATATCAATTAAATTAGGTAGGTACATAGTATTTAGAGAGTTCATAAATACAAAAAAAAAGAGTAGGTACCTCTAAAATGTTACTAACAAAAACTATATTAAGAGAAATTGATATGATAAATCTGATAATAAAGTAGGTGTAAGTTTGATCAGAATTCCAACGTTATGACACCACTGTAAAAATGCTGATGTGTTGTTGCAGTTCTAAAACAAACTGCAAAAGTGCAAAACAACAAAATTGTAAATGCAGTAAGTGTAATGGCGTCTAACCACCATGTGGCTGGTGGATACAATAAAAATTAATAGAATGTATAAACTTCACTATAACAGACTAGAAACTGCTCTGTAAATGTAATTCAATAATACAGACAAATCGTTTAACTAAAAAACTACTACCAGAAAATGCACTCACAATAATGTAAAATAGAATCCTTTACCCTATGAAGCTCGGACCTATATGAAGTTTCTTGGAGTCAAAATATTCAGCACGAAAACAATGGAAATTTAGATTTCCTGAAATTTAAACGTTTTGTTGTCATCTAAAATAATTAAGCAAAATTAAGGAAAAACACTACTCAGAAAGCATTACACCGATTACACAAAGAAAAACAAAACAGAACAGTAAGCAAAAGCAGTAACCAAAGAGAACAGTAACAACAACTGCAAACTGCAAGAGTTAATACACAATACAGTACAGTGTTACCAGGTCTAAATTTTTTTTTATCCTATCCTTGACCTATATTTACTCTAGATTTCCAGTTAATTTGAAAAATTATTCTAATTTTGATTGAACTGAAAAAATTTTTGTCTAATAATTTTTAATTTTTTCACGACGACGACAAAATTTTATTTAACTTAGATTAACAAATTAACATTGACTGCGTATTCATTTGAAGCTGATGGCAAAAATGTAATCCAGTTTGAATAATTTTCTCTATGATGTATTCAGATTCTTCTGTCAGTGTTCGGCGCATACAAGATAAAGATAATTGAGATAAAATTACTGTATGTATTAAATTAGTTTTTGCCTGTTCAATATTCCCAGTACTTCATATTAACATTTAATATTGTTTTGTGTTTGTCTTGTGTAGTCTTACAAAGTTAGTGTTCTACGTTTGTTGTGTTGTATGAAGTAGTTTCTATTTGTGATAATGACTGTCGATGGCAATGGCGACGCAATACATCCAGATATATTGTGAATAATAGTTATTTGATGTAAATGGCTATGTAGATCACACCGGATCTATATCACTGCAACCAATATTGATTTCTTGTGATTGCCATTATGATACAAAACACCAACAAGTCCTACTGCAGTCAAAAACTGCAGTTTATTTATCAAAAACTGCAGAATTCCTCGGAGTAACGTGTTCCTTTCGTCTTCTTCCTCCGGTCTCAGAAAATACTGACTGAGGCAAGATAAACGAGTACGCATCGGTTATCTGTCGTCACACAAAATATACATACGCGTTTCACCCGGCTCTTGACAGTACCGGTACATTCTTGTGTCAGAGAGTCCCATATTCGACGCTACCTTGTGGTAACGCCATACCTCGCCACAAAACGAATAACGTTCATAACGGATGACCAGAAAAAGGGTTAATATATTATAATAATCCTCTTCTAGCTTCAGTTCAATGTACTCTTACCAAACCGAACGTTGATAAAGAGAAAAAAATACTCTGAGTATGCCTAATCCTCTAACATAGTGTACGTTTCCAGATCTGAGGATGACCCGAAAATTAATTACGCACTGAAGAGCGTCATTGTAGGTATATTCTTAATTTCGCGGACATCTTTAAAGGAGGCGTACAAAACGTCGGCCACAACAATGTGGCCGTATCATTTAATTCTGCTCCATCAGCTAATAACTTTCTGAATTACTTTAAAGTTAAAAGTACTAACCTAATTGCCAGTATTTCCCACGTATAAAATCAATCACATGGGTATCGTTTGAAACGTTTATTACTGGCACACCGCAGTCATAGTACCTCTCCATAAAGAGAAAGGTTCTTGTTTAGACTGTGCGTGCTAAAGAGTCATCAGCTTGGTCAGTTTAGCAAATAAACTCTACAGCAAAGTATTGACCGAACATATGAAAGGCATTAATGAAAGATATTTGTGGGAGGCTCAAGGTGGTTTAAGGAACGGTAGTGGTTGCATGGATCAGAGAACGCCTCCGCATTATCGTGGGGAAGTTTCTGGCCATAGATCAGAAAGTTTTCTGCGAGTTTATGGATCTAGAAATAGCATTTGATTTAGTGCGAAAGAAATTCTGGAGTCTTCTACTAGAACATGGTGTGGTAGGTCCCTTACTGCGATCTGTGAAGTCATTATATCGAGGCCACATATCTTGTGTAAGGGTAGATGGTGACGCGTCGTCCCGGTTTGGAGTCTGTTCAGGCGTCAGACAGAGTTGTGTTTGGGCAGTTGGACAGTATTTGGACAGTTGGCTCCGTACATTGAAAGGTAGTATGAGCGGTATGATAATATATAATGGCACAGTGGTAAACTGCTTTATGTACGCTGACGATGTTGTGCTCTTATAGTATCATCAGAAGCAGAGTTACAGATGCTAGTCACGTGCATGAAAAAAAAATGTTAAGTGAAAGGATTAAATATGAATGTGAACGGACCTAAGGTTCTGATGTTTGAAAGGGAAGACAAAGATGTACAAAAATAACGTGAGGTATAGGTACATGGAAAATATCTAGAACAAGTGAATGATATGAGTTGGATGTGGAGAGACGGGTAGCAGCTAGCAATAGTTTGCAAAAAATTACTGAAAGATGACTTTCCAACAAGATGGATCTCTCCCATACAGAACCCGAAAAGAGTTCTTGACCTATCAGTGTATTCTTTGTCACTCGGATGAATACTAATATTATGTTGTGATACCCTAATGATAAAAAAATTACCTTGTCAATACCGTCTAACTTTAAGGGTGGCTCGCACCAACTATTTAAACTCGATTGAAAGAAGCGACATCTCGCTTGCGCTTGCTATTTAATAGTTGGTGCAAGCCAGATGTCAGTTCTTGAAATCGAGTTTAAATAGTTGGTGCAAGTTACCCTAAATCTAGGGTAAAGTACCCTAAACTGGCACCACATAATGATACACACACACTTGTTCTTTATTTGAACACAACACATCCACACATACAAAATGGAATCAGTTACAACTTGAACGGAAATAGCAGAGTTACCAACGCAAAAAATTAAAGTCGTTCAAAAATATTTCTCCTAAAGATTGTTAGATGTCGCTACAGACGTAACGCGTCGTTTAATATGATTTGAGAGCAAAAATAGTAGGTATATTAGTATTCTGTGTTGTAAAGGCTCCAGACTCCAGTACACATTGGCCAAAACACAGATCTATCACTTGTTTTTAGGGCCAAAAGCGTTCGGCGACAGCACCACAGAACAACAGCACTCGTCAAAAATGACAAGTTGGTGTGTTTTATTATGATTTCATTCATTTTACTTTTTTGATTCATTTTACTTTGGCCGTTAGACAGCGTCGCGATCTAAAAACAAGTACTCGCGTTGTATGCGGTACCAATGAGCATATGTCTTCGTACTCATTAGAGAAGAAACTTTGGTGCAGGACTAAACACATCTCTAAGCACTTGCGACTGAAATGCGAGGCGACAGCCGAGCAAGATATATACACTACGCAGGCTTTTTGCCACTGTCTAATCAGAGCGGCTAGACATTGGCTTTAACCACAGACTTTTAAATGGAAGCAGACTATATCCATCGATACAAAATGCATGGCAAATTTACACTAACAAATATTACTCACACACATGCAGAACTCAGGCCGGATTAAGGAGTGGGTGCTTATACTGCGTATTATCTTCAAGCGGCACTATTTGGGACACCCCAAATTATATTTTTCATGTGATAAAATAAGAATTAAATGAACTGAGTAATGTACTAGTATTAGAGATTATTACTTTATTATATTCCTTCTTTTTGTAGATTGTTTTTGTCACATGAAGGATGTAATTTGGAGTGTTCCCAATAGCTCCACGATACAATATTATAATTGCTGACGGCTGTGCGCTGCTGGTCTTGAACCGCATGTACATTGTGATGACCTTGCTTGCGGTTCGATTTATGTGGGTACATGAAGTTTAATGACATAAACGATATATTTTTAAAAGTTGGGAAAGTTGATAATCAGGCAAGCGAAAGTTTTGAATTTAACTTTTTGGCGCGAACAAAAGAAGCGTGGTTGGCATTTTATTCAAAATTCAGATTTGCTATTTTTTGTGCTTTTGGGAGTTTTAAGTGAAAAAATTATAGTATGTTAAAGTTGTGTGCGAGTGAGAGGAATTGGAGGAATTTTGTTCAACTGTCCTTTGTAACTCTAGTAAAGCCTACTTACCATTGCTTTACTGTAAGTGTTAGAGACTTGGTTATGAGAAAATAGAACAAGTTTTATATCAGACGAGTGTTATCGTTAATTATTTTTCTAAGGAGATAAGCGTCAGTGAATGTTTTATGAAATTATGAAATAACTCTTCAACGCTATACTTCCTTTGATTATTATTTTTTCTAAACTACGCATAAAACTCAAAGATTAAAAGAAATCGGGAGATAGTCGATGGGTGATCGATCACATTGAGAATAAAAACTAAAATAGCTTACACAAACAAAGAATGTTTTCAGTCTTTTATTTATTAATCGAATTGTTTTCTTATTACATTATCTAAGAACTCATTATAGATGTGCATCAAACACATCATTTCACTGTTTTACAATGTGTGGCAGAAGTAACTGGCGCAGATGTCAGATATGCTAAGGATTACCATTGCAAGTAATCGTAGGTAATATTTGTCATTATTCGCCTCGAGATATCCATATTTGTTTTCACCATTTTTACATGTGAACACACAATTTATGCATAATAAAATCCATCTTCGAATACTTGAAGCAAGAAGGTTGTATTATTTTATAAATAAATTATAAATAATTTTGTAATTATGAAGTATGGCTTCCAGCACTGGCTTTTTTCTAAACAACACTGGCCCAGGCTCAGCCCAGCATAGCGACTAGAGATTAATTTGGCGATAGCATGTTCATTTTTAATAGGTATGTTAAATTTCATGGTCAAACAACAACAGGGTTTTACGGGTATCTCTTTTACATAATAAATGGGGTTCATGTTTTGAACACAAAACACTGCCAGAATGGGGCTGCCAGTTTGTTCTATGTAGCCTGTCTTATGTATTTCTTATATGTAGATCTTTAACCAAAAAATTTGAAGATTTTCATCCTTTAGAAACCCGAAATTAACAAGGTATACATCAAAATCAAAAGATAGTTGCAAAAAATAGATAGTTGCTTAACCTTAGGTACCTCTCCGTTAATATTTAATTTTATTCCGAGACTCAGTTGTCTCTGAATTCGGCCCTCTTTAAGGTACAAGTACTAATAATGTCAAAATTGGTTAGGTACTTGGTACAAAAATATAAAAAACCTATAAAAAAACCTTATACAATATAAGGAAACTTTAATTTTGATAGTTTGCAACATATTTAAGTGTTGGATACAAAAATCAGAGATACAAAAATATCAGATGATCGGTTGCTATTTCGTTAGAATACAGTACCCACCATTTATGTTTTCTCTGATGTTATTTGTCTCATTCGTAGTATAGGACAGGCTGTCGGAAGTTATGAAGTCTATGCTTTTATCATTATTTTTCAATTTATTTCCTTATTATAAGTATGTTATTAAAGTGATATGTATTTTTAATAGACGTACTTGTTGCAAACTGAACTTAGACATATTGTTTCGACTATTAAACAAAAAATAAAAAAAGGGTCTGACCACATTGCAGAAATGAACCCGTGCACCCGTGTAGGTCCACCACACCAAAGGTGGACCTACACCCAGCCACCGTGCTATTGAGAAGGTAAACGCTGCTGCGAAATTAAAAAAGTTTAGAAGTTTAGAGTTTAGAAATTTCAAGTGTGTGAAAGACGGAGAAAACGATTTTTCCCAGAATTGAGACCTAACTAGATCGATTTTTCGCCCCCCTCAGCCCCTATATTGTAAATTTCATCAAAATCACTAGAGCTGTTTTCGAGAAAGCGATACCAAATACATATACACATATTGCTCGGTTAATATCATAGTGGATAGGCGCTCGCAATTTTCTTCATAATTCATCTGGCGGTTCGTGGCACATATCCGAAAACGTGGCAAAACATTTTAAATACGATTTTCACTACTATAACAATAACGACAATACGTAGTAATACCGCAGGTCATTAATCAGTTCAGCACATAGAGACATATGTACTGTGACTAAAGTGTAGATATTGGATAAATTTACACACAGGATGTTTCATAGATTTCCATGAAATCACTTTTTTCTCAAACTCAACAGCTATTTCCTAGGTTATTTTCATAGTACTTATACTAACTTTACGATTTTCACAGAGAAAATATGCTATTTTGCATTCAAAAGCTCGGTTTCAAAAGAGTTATGCAAAAATTAGGAATACTTATGTCATAACTCATAACACATAATGACAAAATAAAATATGTATCCAGCTACAATAAAAGAGTAATACCTAATTAGGTACATATTCAAAGCTAAATAATTTTGCAATAGTCGTTTTACTTTAATATATGTAGATATGTAGTAATTTTACGTTTTCTTCAAAATAAAATTAAAGTAAAATTACTACGCTAATATGGATCGATGACTGAATGTGATTCACAAATAACAAAAATAATTAACTCACTTCAAAATAAAAACACTGAAAATTACAAAATCAATTTATTCAAGATGAAGTAAACCCAATTGTAAGGTACATACATTTTTTTGATTATTTCGGGATAAACAGTATCTAAATGCACATTTTTGCGTTTGATAAGTAGTAGCTATTTTCTCATTTTACAATTTGAGTTTTACAAATTTCGCTTGGAACACGCAAATTCGCGATTTAAAAAAAGAATGTAAAATAAATATCTAAAAAACACAATCGATTTTAGTACCCATTGACATCTGTGTGAAAGATAAAGAAAATCTTGATTTGGAAGTTTCAGATTAATATAATAATAAATAATAATAAAGCTATTACTGTCTATAATTTTTCTTTGTACTTAAATTATCTGCGTATTAGTAATAAAAAATAGTGTCTGCAAGTCCTGTGGTGTTGTCGATTGCCCACTCGAGCGAATGAGCGCACTCGCTTCGCTCGTACGCTCAACTCCGTTCGAGTAGGCAATCGACAACTTACCGCACTTGTTGCGCAATATACTATTGGACGTCAAATCTACCTTTTTCGGTTCGAAAAAAAAAATTGTACATTGGAAAGAACCGATAAGAAACTCAGTCGGGTATCATTTTTTTAGCATACAAATACTATTCAGAACGCAAGTAAATGCATGTGCATTTATACATTACAATACATTTTCAGCCTATTGTTTCATCTTCAACGAAATTTTTTTTTTTTTGTATGACTAGCAAACCCGGCCCGTTTCACTGGGCTTTAATGGGCCAATCGGTACCAAACTTTACAGGAACACCCGCTAGGGCAATCTGAAGATTCTCTGAAAATTTCATCGAAATCGGTCCAGCCGTTTCGGAGTCCATAAGGAACATACATACATCGCCTTTTATATATATAGAAGATTGCTCAATCAATGTACCTACGTTTTATAACAAATAACAATTTTAATTAATTACTGATTCTGTGATAATGATATGATAAAGGGCCTAAATTAAAGTAGTAACGTGAATTTAAAAATTTAATTTTTGACTTATGAAGTTTCATTTTATTAAATGACTTATGTATCAAATGAGTTTTATTAAAAAAAATTCAAAATTATTTTATGACTAAAATATTTAAGACCTTAATTTCTATAGTAATGATCATGATTATTTCTATTATAATGATTTCTAGCATTAGTTTACTACTTTCTAAAGTATTGTAAATGCATAAGATATTAAAAGTATCTTATAGTAGTAGGAAAAAGTAAAATGAAAAATATCGCTCTAATGTCGTTTTGATGTTATCGAAAGTGCTGTAAAAGGACCCGATGTATTTTTCTATAGAAATTAATGGTTGTGTGACCGTGTGACGAATCACTATGCTTAGCTATCGCCTCTAATAGTAGGTTGCCGTCATGGGTCGCCGTGTTAGAGGGAGTGGGATGGATGAACGAAATACGTGGGGATGAAAATGTAAGCTTAAGAATTATTACAATTCTTTGTCTAATTACTAAAACTATTGCTTTAAGTTAAATATTCTTTGTTCATGTTGGTTTCTATATGTATATTCTTCATTAAAAAAAGTTACTTAATTCCTTATAATATGGTTTCGAAAGTCAATATAAAGTTCTTTGGTTACAGAAATCTCTCTTTATTGCAGTATTTGTTACGCAGTGCTAAATTTGAAGAGGACTTTAAATCCATTTGACACTGCTTTAAAATTGCACGTTTTACTTCGGCATTTTTATTAGCTTTCGTTTTTCTTTAAGTAACAGGACCCGGCCTCTCCCCACTTTTAGTGAGAATTTATTCAAATTCTTTTATATACATTTATATATATTATATTTATACGTATATTTTCTTTTCCTCATCCTTCCTCTCAGTTCTTGAAGTTTTAGCTTAGTCGGCTGGTAATCTTTATAAGATTCCGTAGCCAAATAGCTAAGAACAGAACGCTTATAATTTCTTTCTGTCCGTCGCGTGTCGGCTGTCCGTATGTTACAAAGGTCATAACAATTTTACTCAAAGATTATTGTCATTACACCTACAATTGAGGAAGTTAGGTGTTTTCTATGAATTGCTATACTATGGTGTCGTGAAATTACGGAAAAAATATGTAAAATTACGTGTAATAAAGGGATGAAAAAAAAATTCCCTTGTACATAAGCGTGGGAGTGGTTTGGGGTATCTTTAGAAAGGTCTTCAAAACTGCTGATATGTGGATTCAAAATATTATTTTTATATAAGTCAGGAGATGGTGAGATATGCACTTTTATTGTCGTAAACATTGTCTCTAACATTTTAACGAAGACTTAGAACATTATGAACAATTTAAGACAGAACTTAAGAAACGTTTTCCATGAAAATTGTTTTGAATAAGATATTTTATGTAGTTTTTGAGATATGGAATATTTTCAGTTACATGCTATTTTGAGTTTAACATTCGTAGAAACAAAATTGTTTTTTAGTTCCTTTAAGAAATCCAATGAAATACGAACTTATTTTTGCTACTGATAAAATGAATCTTGTGTAGGTATTTTAGTTTAATCCCTAGTTTCTCAACCTGGAGTTCGCGATCCTTGGGGGGGTCGCGTTTGTTATTAAAGGGGGTCGCAGTCTGTTAAAAAATACCTATATACAAAAGATTCGTTTATTAAAGGAATGAATTTTAGTATAGACAGTGGAGCGGTCTGACAAAAAGTCCCGTACTATGTGTACGAGATCGTCGGGTACGCCGAGCCGGCGCAGCTTGTACACCAGCCCGGCATGCCAGACTTTGTCGAACGCCTTCGCTACATCGAAGAAAAGGGCCCCCGTGCCTATGTAGTGACTCGGGTGGTTAAGGCCCTCCAGGATGTGTTCCGTGAGGCGGTGCACTTGTTGTATACACAAGTGTTTAACTCGAAAGTCAAATTGCTCGTCTATGAAGAGACCGGAAGTGTCTAAGTGGGCTTTGAGATGAGCTAGAAGAAATTTAGAAATTTTCCCTAGCACGCTAAGGAGACTAATGAGACGATAACTATTGGGGTTTTTGAGGGACTTACCCGATTTCGGGATTCCGATGACGATCGCTTCCTTCCAGGCGGCTGGATAGATGCGGTTCGCAATGCCGGCATTAATGATAGCTCCTAAGAGCGCGAGAAGGCGCATCGAAAAAAGATTAACTGCTCGGTTAGAGATGCCGTTTCTATCGGGGGCTTTTCTAGGTTTGAGAGCCTTGACAATGTCCTGAACTTCGTCAACCGTCGCGAGTCTGAGTGGGCAAGGGGTGATCGCGGGCGGTAGCTACTTCGCGATTGACCATGTCTAAATGGTTCTGGTCTCTCCGCACGACTGGTTCTTGAGATTCACGCGGCGGGGGCTTCACTACTGTAGTGGCGGCGGATGCGACGGCGGACTAAGATGCGGGGGCGGGAGTGGAGGTGGGGGGCGCGGGTGGGGCCTGGTGGTCCCATACCTGTTTTACGTGAGTGTATGATGTCTTAAGTTGAGATATCACTAAAGCGCGGAACTCTGCGTCAGTTAGTTTTCCACGGCGCTGGTATTGCCGCCAAGGCGACTGAGAGACCGCCCTGCCGGGGATAGGCAGGGGGGAAAGAGTGCTTACTTTGTAGTCCTAGTCGTAATCTGCCAGTCTTATTGTGCAGAGTTGTGTACCTAACACCTAGGTCTTATATAAACTTAACAAACTTACTGCTAGAAGCACCGGCGTCCGGCCGGGGGAAGCGGGGGAACCCACGACTTACTCCCCTAACCGCACCGGGATCGCCGGCTCCTTCCGGGTTTCGTTAACACCGCAGGGTAACCTCGGTCGACCACTAAAGACGTGGTTTTCTAGTAGAAGTCGTGTGTTTATAAAAGAAACCGTACACTAGGTTGCGCAATGAAAATTGCACACCGAGTTGGCGCGTCGAACAGGAGGCAGCGCGGGCGCAACGCGGAAGGCCGATCGGGACACGGCGCTGCACGGGGCGCGGGCACGATGCACAGTGAATACAGCGAAGGCAGCGCAACACAGGCGCGCGGAGAGATCGGGAACGCAGCAGACACGAGCGAGCAGGTAGCGACGCGTTCGTCCCGTACGGCGGCTGGAGCGAAGTGACGGCTTGTTCCCCACTACTGCTGCGAGATTATGTAAGTCAAAACTCGAGCGTTTCACCTCTCTTTATATAAGACCTAGGGTTTAGGTACACATCTCTGCACAATAATGCTGGCAGATTACGACTAGGTCTACACAGTAGGCGCTCTCTCCCTCTGCCTATCTCCAGTAGGGAGGTCTCCTCACTCACCTTGGTGGCAATACCAGTGCCATGGACACGCTGAGGGACACCGAATTCCGCGCGTTCGTGATGGCTCAACTTGAGTCATCACACTCTCATGTTAAAAACTTCTGGGACCACCGAGTTTCACCCTTTTTAGTCGGTGCGAGTCTGACACTGCTCAGTCGGCGTAGAGTCTGGCTGAGTGTCTGTGGGGATTTTTTCGCCTCTCAGAAAACAAAAAAAAATCCAGCTCTCTCTTTCGCTTTTTAGCTGCACGACTGAAGCACGAAGTGTTCGAATACAAATTAATTAATGATTAATTGATAATAAATAATTGAAGTAAAGTTTGGGGTATTCCATTGCTATAGATGTCTTACTTACTGTTTAATTCTATCGTAGATGACAATATTTTTTTTAAATATATATAAATATGTATAAACTTTGCTGTGTTGTGTTTAATAAATTTTGTATTTAATTTATTTCAACAATAAAATCAAAGACAATGATATCAATGAAAGTCTATGCCATTGCTTTCTTCCCCTTAATTAAGTGTCAGTAGAACTTTAAACTAAGGATCCTACTCCTCCCCAAGGGACGGGTGACATCGGCTCACATAAAATATTCACGCCCTCAGTGTTACATAATAGCCACAGTTTAGAGATGAATTCCTCGTAGCTTTTAGTCATTGCCACACTATACATATTTAATCATGTGGAGCAAAAGATAAACTATCGTAATTATGAGTATCGTAAGTAGTAACAAAGAGAAACCATATAACATTAGAAAGATCAAAACCACAATAACATTGCCTAGGTGGCTAAGGCTAGGGCTAAGGGTTATTAAGGCTGTTGTAATTCGCAAATATTTTAAAATGTTTCGAATTATCGATATTTTAAGAGGATATTCTTAGTTTGTTGGTTGGTATATTGCTGTAGTGGTCATACAATTAATAATAATAAAATAATATGTTATTAATTACGCTATGATCTTCGTTCACAAATAATAAAATACACTATTATGCGTGTACAAACGAAGACCGATGCAGAAAATTATAAGTTGATATCAGTTGATACAGACCGTGCAAGTTGAAAATTTAATTTATTTAAAATATCTACTTTTCTTATTCCTAAAATATTCTAAATAATATTTTTTATCCCTTTTTTGATTATTGTTATAGCTTATTGTTAAACAATTCGGTTTTATAATTTTCTAAGAGATATTGGACACAAATCCTTTAATTTAGTTTTGTTAATATTAATTAGATTTATTTAATAATTATTTTTAAAACCGATTTTATGTATTAATTATGAGTATGATTAGAATCAATAATCACCATCTGCTTGTAAAAGACAAACTTTTAACAAGAGGAAGCGTGTGGTGCATCAGATCCTTTAAGATCTCTATCTTTTGCTCGTAGCACTTTTTCAATGGCATTTTCTGAGCAATATAAGATTGAAATGGAAAGCTTTATTCGAAGTATGATCCCTTTCAATCACATTCGCAACATTAAGCATACATCGAGTAGTCAGAGAGGACGGAGCACCAAGCGTCGCGGTCCTTACATAATTCTTTCGCTTCCTCAATTCTCATCATTCTCCTCATACATTTTCGCCTAGGTACGCGAGTGCTAACACTCTGACTATTTGATCCTGATCCTCTTCCTTGGCTTCTTTTACCACTCACTTTTGCTCTGTAGATTTTCTTCGTCAGTCTTTCATCACTCATTCTTTCTATATGCCCAAATCATCTAGGCATTCCTTTCTTCATTTTTACATAAAACATTGTCGTGCAACCCTGTCACACCGCACCGCCGCACGTATTTCTAAGAGATCGCGTTTCTATTGCATTTATCTTACTTTTACTCGATTTCGGGAATATAATAGGCTTCACTACCGTACAATAAAGTTAGAACCGACACCGTATTGTGTATGACCATTTTGACTGAGTTAGATATATTCACACTACCTACTAATGCGGACAGAGCACCTTCACTTTATTGTCAGCTGCTACCCTTCTCTCTACATGCAACTCATATCTTCCATTCCTCGAAAACGCCCTCCCCAGATAAACAATTTCGTTCACTAGTTTTAGACATTTTCCATTTACCCATATTTCACACTTTGTACGTCTTCCCTTTCAAACACCAGAACCTTAGTTTGGTTCACATTCATATTCAATCCTTTCACTTCACATTCTTCTTTCATGCACGAAACTAGTGTCAGCCACTCCGCTTC
Organism: Zeuzera pyrina; assembly: GCA_907165235.1. NCBI lineage: Eukaryota > Metazoa > Arthropoda > Insecta > Lepidoptera > Cossidae > Zeuzera > Zeuzera pyrina. The sequence goes on along the minus strand of OU015625.1, from coordinate 14,501,524 downwards.
TGATGGTGTTATAAGCGCAGCGTCGTTAGAGTACAAAAGACAGTTTACCATTGTACCATCACATATCATATCACTTTTACTACTTACCTTTCAATGTCTAGAGACAACTTTCAAAAACAGCACGAATAGCCAGGCAGTCATCACGCAGTCTTGTCTGACGCCTGAAATTCAAGGTCTGTTCAGGCGTCCAGGGCGACAAGTGAAAGACATTTAGGACTTGCGAAATAGGAAAATTACTATTTATATATGATATTTATATACTATTTATACTATTTATATATGAGGGGTGACGCTAACACAAGTCACCATCTATCCTTACACAGACTCTGTGGCCTCGATATAGTGACCTCATAGCCTGCAGTAAATGGCTCTTCCACGCCATATTCAGGCAGACGACTTAATAATTTATTTCACACTACTTTCTCGAATACTTTTTCAATAGTTATTATTGTTAGCAAGGTAGCTATTATTGTTAGCAAGGTAGTCTCGCCGTGCTTTCTTCTTCTTGTACATAGACTTTTTCACTTCGCCATCACACAACACATCACGCTTTTTACCATTCCCAATCATAGTCGTTTCACACACTCGTTCGTCGTTCAACGTTCATGTTGCAATTATTAAGAAACTAAAATCTTCAAGAGAGGTATACGATTTCAATGATATTGTGTAAAACATTAAGAAAATATGTAAAAGTATGGGAATCGATACGATTAAATTCAGCAATAACACTAAAATGGGATAGCCAAAAGATATTAATTTATAGTGATTTAAAATCAATATTTAAAAATAATTCTACAGTTCGTACGCGAAATTTAAGTATAATAAATTGCTATGATATCTAAAATTCATAATTGTTTAGTCAATCCAATACACTGCAATTTGAATTACAATTTCTTGTCATAAAAACGTTCGAAGAAATCCTTAGGGCGTGCCCTGACAAAACAAGTTTATTGTAATATCTTCATAATAAAGTATTTTTTTCCAATATAATGTGAATATAAGGCTGAATAGAAAATAAAATTATCTATCATATAAGTTTAACACATAGTTATTTCATTGATAAATGAATACCCATGTTAGGGTATTTTTTCGTGGGCTTCATCATGATGGTAAATGATACTGTGGACTATGTGGTAGATGATACTTGGTACTGTGCAGCATGGTTAGGCCATAGAGCTGTCGTTTACATCTCATGTCTTATACTAATTCTTACAGCTATTTATATCGTATATGTACGTGACAATTTCCTTTGCAGCGATGCGCATGTTTCATTTGTAGATCGCGCACAAGGTTACGATTTGCTGTGGCACACCCGAAACAGCAAAAGACTGATAAAAATTTAAACAATTTTTATCTCAAATTCAAGTTTTGTGAGATACAATGTATTGGATTTACACGTCAGAGTATGGAGGTAAGGTTTGACGTAAACAGTACAAATAAGTAACACATTAGTTTCAATTAAATTAATCTGGAATAATGTACTGTTTTATCTTTAAAGACATTGGGGACAAGAGTACAGCGCCCTCGGCCTTATGTGGGCTCCTACGTAGTTTCGGAAATACGAGTCCGAACATTTTTTTTTTCTATTTAAAAAAACATCGCTGTTACACATCAAAGTTCCATTGGTGAAAGAGTAATCACTTCTTGTATTGGTTTATTCAACAAAGTCACTAGATCATCAGACAAAATGCATCATTAACATTTTTTTAGATTTACTCGAGTTGACAAAAACAGCAACGTGAATAAAAATAATGTCAAATATTGTGAGAACGTCATTGTGTATTGAAACCTCAATTCAAACTCAGACACGGAGTCACCTATCTAGTGATATCGATTCATTGTCGTAATCGATGTCGTTTTTTATGTTCAAAAAGAAATCTATAATGTCATCCGTAGTTAGGGGCTGTCATACTTAAAATGGTTTTGTGTAACCAAATTCAATTAAGAACTCGATTTGATAGTGGACAAAACATTAATTCGAGCGATTTGAAATACATTTACTTAAAATAAACACCTAATTTTATTTTGTATTTAAATGCCTTATTAAAGAAGCATATTTTATTCCAAATACTCTAACAAACATAAGTATTTCCTTTTTTCAAAACACGAAATACATTCCTATTACATAAATTAAAATATTGTCAGCATTGTATAGACTCAGGCGTTACTTTGCGGAAATCCATTTGATGTGAGAAATTACTGAAATCTTTAGCTATTTCCGCTCAAACTCCAAACGCTCAGACTGTCAGTCTGATCTCTAGAATATCCCGAGGATGCTTCGTTGAGAGGCGAAGCACGTGTCGATTGGTGGTTTTTGAGTTTGAGCGGAAAATAGCTAAAGATTTCACTAATGTATCACATTGCCAGCATTGACAATCAAACCTTACAGATCGTTTTTGTTATTTTTTTCTTTCCTTTTTTGTTCCTATTTTTAAAATACATATTTTGTACTTAAATAGTAAGATATCAAATTATTTCATATTTGAAATAGAAAAATTAAAAAGTATTTGCATTTTAAAACTATTTGTACATTAATCAATTGATTTCAATAATCGATTTCATAGTGATTATGCATTAGTCATTAACCATAGTGAAAAAACTATGCACTATCGGTAACGTTTGCAGAGTTTGATAATTCTTTGCGAACTTTATTTAACATGATTGTTAAATTTTTAGTAAAAAAGTAAATGAATATTATTGAAATCGTTTTATAAATATGGTTAATAATTATAGACATTGATTTAATGTACTGAAAATATGGTACATTAAAATTATTAAATATACTTCGATGTACTTGTAAACGCCTCCATAGCGAAATAAAAGGTCGGAAGTCTATTGGTAGGTACTAATTATAATGAAAATAAAAATCCCACATATGATTTTCACCAACTGAAGAAAAGGTGTTTGCATAAATATGACATGAATTTTAAATATTATTTGCCTATACTGGTTACCTAAAGGCGATACAGGTTTGGGTAGTCTCCTTTGGCAACCTCGCACTGTCGGTGTACTGAAAATACTCGTCAATCAAGTGTTTCGCTACTAGCTTTTTTTTATGCTGGAAAGGGCAAACGAGCAAGCGAGTCACATGGTGGAAAGTGACCATAGCCGGCCCTCATGGACACCCGCAACGTACGGAGAATCACGGGTGCCTTGCCGGCCTTTAAGGAAAGAGTAGTATTCACACAAATAAAAATATGTCATATTCAGCTGTGTTTTGTTGTACTGTGACCATTCTAGTCCAGGATCCACCGTCCATTTTTGCATTTGATTTCTATCAAGCTAATTTTCCGTGAGTAGCTTCATTTTGATGAGACCCCCAACAATTTCCTGTACGAAAACTCTCGATTGTGGTAGGTAATAGGGGTAGCAGGGATAAAATATATTGATTTGATGATTCTCAAAAATTTATTACTAACTGGGTTCTTTTTGTTATATCTGATGATAATTATCTAAAGTATTCGAAAAAATATTTGTCCTACAAAATGTACGGTTTGATCAAAGAGTCCCCTCCTTCCAACATGTATCGATACTGAGGTCATAAAAAATGATTACTAACCAGCAGATTTTTTTTTTACTTAGTTAATATTTATAAAATTTAACAGTCATATTGTCCTACAAATTGCGTGGTACGTTATTCCGGTCCTGCGCTCAAAAGTAGTAGTATAGATCTTTGATGTAAAAATAATTACTATCAAGCTGAATCTTCGTGAATAGCTTCATTTCGATGAGACGCCCAACAATTTCCTGTGCGAAAATTCTCGATTGTGGTAGCTAACAGAGGTAGCAAGGATAAACTATGTCGATTTGATGATTCTCAAAAATTTATTACTAACTGGGTTTTTTTTTGTAAAATTTCAAGATAATTATCTAAATTATTTGAAAAAATATTTGTCCTACAAAATGTATGGTTTGATCAAAGAGCTGCATTTGCAACAAGCTGATTTTTTTTACTTAGTTAATATTTATAAAATTTAACAGTCACATTGTCCTACAAATTGCGTGGTACGTTATCGCGGTGCTCCAATTGAATACATATTTGAAATTCATTAAAATAAAAATGAATTTATTTTCTGTATTTTGCTACTACAGCTGAGTCACACCGGTGCACATGCGCAGAGCATTGCTTACTCCGTATTAGGTATTCCACGTTACTGTCGACCATAAACGTGCAAACATTTTTTCAGTTGACCACGTGTTTTATTTTGTCTCTCGAGAAATAATTTCAAGAAAAATTTATTGTGCTGCAAAATAATTATGGAGTGTTTTTTGTGTAATTTGCTTTGCGAAACTTCTACTTTTCGAGAGAAAAGAGAAGAAGTTAAGAAGTTTAATAAAGACATTTGGCTTTCTTGCAAAACTTTTCTATCTGCTCGAAAGCATCATGAACATAAATATCGAGATGTTGTATTGCCTGAAAATTGGAATGACGAAGTAATAGATTATCATTCCTCTTATCACAAAGAATTTCAAATGAAATCTAAATATTTGTCTTATGAAAGGTAAGTTGATCGAATATTTTTTTACTTTATTTTTATAATAATTAAAAAATAATTTATTAAGTTATTAATTTATTAATAATAATTTAATATTAATAATTTATTAATATATCAGATGAATCTGATGATGATTAATTTTTTTTTATATGTAAATACACAAATTATGTATCTAGTTTATTAAAAAATAAAGTTATTTAAATTTTAAGAAAGATGTTTTCACTGTATCTTATGTTACAAATAGGAAAATGAAAAAATGACAATTCTTGTCGGACTAGTGATACATACCTGTTTTCATGTACGACATTGTTTGATTTGGGCAGAGAACACACTAACCTATTATGTAATATTTTTGTCCTACAGTTAGTAACGAGAAAAATGGTCTTGTGGTATTAACAATTTCTGAGCGTAGGACCGGGATAACGTACCACGCAATTTGGAGGACAATATGACTGTTAAATTTTATAAATATTAACTAAGTAAAAAAAAAATCTGCTGGTTAGTAATCATTTTTTATGACCTCATTATCGATACATGTTGGAAGGAGGGGACTCTTTGATCAAACCGTACATTTTGGAGGACAAATATTTTTTCGAATACTATAGATAATTATCATCAGATATAACAAAAAGAACCCAGTTAGTAATAAATTTCTGAGAATCATCAAATCAACATATTTTATCCCTGCTACCCCTATTACCTACCACAATCGAGAGTTTTCGTACAGGAAATTGTTGGGCGTCTCATCAAAATGAAGCTACTCATGGAAAATTAGCTTGATAGTAATCAAATGCAAAAATGGACGGTGGATCCTGGACTATTCCCTAGTCACGCCAATAAGTACAAGTCTAGAAGCTAGGTCAACAAAAAATGGACACGCTATTAAAGCAAAACTTCGTCCATATGATTCTTGGTACAAGGTATAGTATATATATCTATACTACTATATAAATCTCTTGCGTATGTCAGTAATTTTAGTTTTTTTGATAAATTTTGCGATAGGTAGTCGTTTTATGACTCACTGATTTCGATTCTACCATTTTTAAAATTGTTGTCTGTCTGTCTGTTTGAAAAGCGGAATGAGAGGGAGGGGGACGTAACTTTGTACGGGAAATGCTAAACCGCTGAACTGACTATGATGTAGCATGGATATAGTTTAACACCTGGGAAAGGACATAGGATACTTTTTTATCGAACAACTACCCTTAAAAGGGTGAAAAGGGGGATTGCAATTTTGTATGGGAAATGCTAAACCACTGTTACTGATTATGATATGGAATGAAGACAGTTTGACATCTGAGAACGGGCATAGGCTGTTTTTTATCAAAACCTATACTTAAGGGGTTGAAATGGGGATGAAATGGGAATAAGGAATGCTAAACCGCTGAACAATGATGATATACGCTATATAATGAAATTTGGTACAGAGATAGTACGTGCCCGGAGGCAGATATAGGCTAAACGTAGGCTCTTTTTCAAAAACAATCTTTATAAATATATATACAGGTACTTACATGTACAAATAATCTAAGCTAATCCGGGAAAGCCACGAAAAATTTTCCGCGCAAACGAAGTCGCGGGTACATTTAATAATATATACACACCGGCACAATTAGCGGAACAGAAAAAAAAGTGAGACTATGAGATAATAACGCATATATTTGACGAAAATGTAATTAGACACAAAATAACAAATTGATTAACATCTTTTAACAACGACTTTGAAAAGTCTTCGTTATTTTTTATTGAAAAATAAAGAAATTTGAAATAAGTGAAATTTTTAGATGATTATGAACCATCACAAAAAATAAAAAAAAGTAAGCATTAAATGATTTAACAATAAAATTAAAGCAAAATTAATAACGAGGTTTTCCCCCTCTTGCTCTGATTACGGTTTCCATTCGTCTGGGCATGCTACAGATTATGTTATCGATGATTTCTTGAGGCAACCGCTCCCACTCCTCAAGTAATGCGTTTCCAAGTTCATTCAGATTGTTGGGGGGTGGCATTCTGGATTTAACCCTTCTTTTTAGCAAGTCCCAGACATGCTCTATCGGATTCATATCGGGGGAATTTGCTGTTCACTGCATCACCGGTATACCTGCGTGGCTCAGATATGCCTGTACCGATTGTGCACTATGAGCACGAGCATTATCTTGCATTAGAATAAAGTCGTCACCAATAAATGGGGCAAATGGTACAACATGTTCTTCTAAAATGTCTCTGATGTATCGATCTGCTGTCATGGTCCCTCCTGTGACTATCACTAACTCCGTGCGAGCTCCCAAACATATCCCTCCCCAAACCATAATCGAGCCGCCACCATAAGCCACTGTGTGTTCAAAATTAGACTGTATGTGGCGTTCTCCTTTGCGTCTCCATATTCGCTGTCTCCCATCGATCTGTTTTAAAAGAACTCTGCACTCATCAGTAAAGAGAACCTGCTGCCATTCGTTCAAATCCCAATGACGATGTTCTCGCGCATAGCTTAATCGGTTTACGCGGTGACGTCTCTCAAGTTTTGGGCCTTTGGCAGGTATATACGACCCTAAACCAACTTCTTCAAATCTCCTGCGAACTGTACGCTCACTTACTCGTACTCCTCGAACGTCTTCCAGTTCATTTCGAGCTTGTACAGCCGTTAATCGCGTATTCCTACGAACTCCAAGTTGTAAAAAACTGTCATCTCGCCTCGATGTACATCTTTTTCTACCTTGACCCCTCCTCCTCACAAGAGAATTAGACGATCTGTACCGCTGGATGCTGCGATGAATCGTTGATACTGGTCGACGAAGCCTTGAGGCAATCGATCTGTAGGTATGGCCATTTCTTCTCATTTCATCAGCCCTAATGATTTCCAGTGATGTTAAGTCAGGCATAATAAAGAGCTTTTAATAAACAAAATTGCCTATAGAATAACAAATTTATAAAAAACCATTAAGTGCAATTTTTCAAAAAAATTACAATTACGTAGTTATTACTCGAACAAGTTGACAAAACGTATTGTTCGGGAAAATAAAACAAATGAATGAAAAAAGTGTATGTCATCTAATTTTCTATTTTCAAATTTGACAATAAATTAAAAAAATATCATAACTGGCCAGTTCCTCAAGTAAAAGATTTTAAAATCCTGCTTTTTTTGTGTTCCGCTAATTGTGCCGGTGTGTATATATATATAATATCTATACTACTATATAAATCTCTTGCGTCTGTCTGTAATTTCAATTATTTTGTCAAATTTTGTGATAAATAGTCGTTTCGTGACTAATTGACTTCGATTCTACCATTTTTAAAATTTTTGTCTTTGTCTGTCTGTATGTTCTTTTGTTACTGAAGAAGAGCTTGACTGATCTTGACGAAAGTCGGTACGTAGTAAGACCATGTGATTGCGCTCATGTAGGCTATTTATTTTTTTGAAAATCTACCCCTAAAGGAGTGAAAAGGGGGATGAAACTTTGTAAAGGAAATGGGAAACCGCTGCACTGATTATGATGAAATTTGACAGGGAGATAGTTTGACATCTGAAACGGACATGGGCTACTTTTTCTAGCAAAAATGAAAAGGGGAATGAAATTTTGTATGGGAAACGCTAAATCTTGGTAATGATAAAATTTGGTGAGGTAATAAGAATTTTTTTATCAAAAACACAGGCTACTTTTTTTATAAAAAAACTGTGAAAAGGGGAACAGGAGGTCGGGGGACGAAACTTTGTACCAGAAATGCTAATGCTCTGAACTGATTATGATATAGCATGGATATGGTTTGACACCTGGGAACGGACATAGGATACTTTTTTATCAAAAAACTACCCCTAAGTGTAGGTAGGTAAGGTAGACGAAGGCTGGACGTAGATTTTTTTTTAAAAACAATCTTTAAACATACTATGTACACATATAATCTAACCTAATCCGAGACAGCCACGAAAAAATGTATCGCGTAGACGAAGTCGCGGGTTCAGCTAGTATTGAATAAGTATCGACTGCTGTTGGTTAAAAAATATTGGGTCCTTACATATGAAATTGGCGTTTTGTACGGGAGGAATATAAAGTCAATTTTTTTTTGTAAAATATATTTAATTAATCAGAGTATGCACCGTTGTTATCTATGCACTTTTGCCATCTCATAGGTAGTTCATTGATCCCTTTACTAAAAAAACCATGGGGGCGAGAATCAATAAATTCTTTTAAGGCGGTTTGGACTGCCGCATCGGAGTTGAATTTTTTTCCTTGTAAGAAGTTGTCCAAATTCCGGAAAAAATGGTAATCTGTTGGAGCAAGGTCCGGGGAGTATGGTGGATGTCGCAGACATTCCAATTGTAGCTCATCTAACTTAGTGGTTGTTTGTTGTGCAGTGTGTGGTCTTGCGTTGTCGTGAAGCAGCAGTGGCCTAGAGCGATTGACCAATCTCGGTTGTTTAGCAGCTAGTTCTTCCTTCATGGTTTGCAGTTGCTGACAATAGATATCTGCCGTAATCGTTTGGCCAGATTTTAGAAAGCTGTAGTGAACGACACCGGCGCTAGTCCACCAAACACTCACAAGTAACTTTTTCTGAGTCAATTTTCGTTTAGGGCAGGATTTGGCTGGGTCTCCAGGGTTCAGCCATTGCGACGAGCGCTTCCGATTATCGTACAGTATCCACTTTTCATCACAAGTAATGATTCGATTTAAAATCCCTTCATTATTGTGTCGGTTAAGCAAAGTAACACAGCAGTCGACGCGTGTTTGCAAGTTCGATTCACTCAATTCATGAGGTACCCATCGTTCAAGTTTTTTTACTTTCCCGATTTGCTTCAAGTGGATTAATACAGTTCTGTCACTTACCCCGAAGCCTGCAGCTATCTCTGAAGTGCTTTGTGATGGATCCGCTTCCACAATAGCCTTTAATTCTTCATTTTCCACTTTGGTCTCCAGCCGTCCACGGGGTTGGTTCTGGACGCAAGAGATTTATAGAATAGTATAGATATAGATATTTGACATCAGAAAACGAGCATAAGCTACTTTTTTATTTTTACTTTTTAATTCACTTTACTTTTTAATTTTTTTTTAAATTTACCCCTAAGAGGGTGAAAATGGGTATGAAACTATGTATGGGAAACGCTAAATCTTGGTAATGATACAATTTGGTGAAGTGATACGAGTAAGACTTATTTTATAAAAATATATAGGCTACTTTTTTTTCTCAATAATCTTTGAAAAGCGGAACGAGAGGGAGGGGGACGTAACTTTATACGGGAAATGCTAAACCGCTGAACTGACTGGGAAATGCTGAACCACCGAACCAATTATGATGTTTGATAAAGAGATAGTATATGACCGGAGACAGACGAAGGCTGGACGTAGATTTTTTTTTAAAAACAATCTTTAAACATACTATGTACACATATAATCTAACCTAATCCGAGTTAGCCACGAAAAAATGTTCCGCGCAGACGAAGTCGCGGGTTCAGTTAGTAAATATTATAAATGTTAAAAAATTTCCATCAACATTTCTTTCAAAGACGCGCATGCATCATTATCACTATCACATCATTATCATATAAGCATTATTTCTTTATCCTACCTAAAAAATTGTAGATTATTATTAATTACAAAACTACATCGCTAATTTTATTTTTACAGGTAAGTGTACAAATATGTAAAAACAATTTATTTCGTGTATTAGTTATAAATAAACTTGAAAAAGGAAGTAGGAATTAGTCGGAGAATGTGAAAAACGTTAAAAATACCTTTTTTTTTTACCGATTTTATTAATTTTATATTTGAGTGTTAGACTTTTCATTGTTGGCAACTAATGATTAATGTTTGGGCACGGACTTAAATGGTGGGCTTCGGTGTGTTCCGTAGGAGATTCCGGAGACCCTCAACAACGTGCCAAGAACGATCATGGCAGGAGTTTTGTTTGATAAAAGCATCACATAACCCAGTCTCTCCCCCAGGGAGCTGGGTATCTGTGTGCAGATTTATCCTGCGTAACAAAAAAAAAGTAAAGGTTTATAATCTCTAAAATTGCAGTGTGTGAGATGTGAATTACACCAAGTGTGCGGTGCGACTGCGCAGCGCTTAGTGTTCTGCATTCGGTGTGCCCAGTTTTTTTTATTAAAATATTTCTCTAAGTATAAGTACAGATAAATTCTCTAGCCCAAACCTCGGATTAATATACTGCGTAATATTCCAAAAGCGTCGACATCACTGTAAACAATATCTCTGCAAATTAATCAAAGTTTCAAATCATTCAATATTGATTTAACTCCAGTAAGTAGCGGGGCGGGGGTCTGCCCGGTCAAATATTTGTCGACGGCAAACAGTAATATCGCTGCGCCTCCCGGCTATTCCCGATTTATTCAATCCACTCGTTTCAACGTTGAAATCTCTCGCTTGGTATAATAATGACGCACTCATATGAGTAATGATTGCTGAAGATGTGGGTTCTATACGGTTGACTTAGAGCTTCTTGAAACTACCCCGTTGTAAATTACGCAAATAGATTATTAATAGCATCTTGCTGTTCTGTTTCATGAAGCTTTCTAGAGAAATAATTTTTCTCATTATGTTGTCAAAGGACGTATTGATTAATTTTTTATTTTATATACATATATTAGACAACTTAACATCGTTTCCCATTGAGGGTGGATAGAGCATACGATACAAAATTACACCTTAATGCCAATTCTAGCGCTAATAACGGGTTTACAGATGGTAAAGTGGAACTACATAGGTCGCTAGCCCCTCGCCTATATCGGTTCCTTATAATAAGATTAGCTGATTTTTAAGATTTACAGCATATTTATATTGAGTTGGTTACTGACTTCAAATTCAAGACAGTCAGTGTGGATCCGGTACTACCATCGTGTAAATTGATTTTAAGTCAGTACAGCACTGATGCTGATCAATTTACACTGGCAATACCGGCAATACTGGGTCAGCAGTGATCTGACTCGAATTCGAAGTCAGTAACTGATTCAGTTGCCCCTATGTGAGAATTGCATTTGTCACATCTACATTTTAACCAAAGAACTAAAAGTTTTTTGAGAACTTATAGTAATTAGATTAAAATCGTTGTATAACTTCTTAGAAGTTATTGTTTGATTGGACAATATAATGGGCTCAGATGAGATGTTCTAGACAAATAATTATTTATAATGGGTAACGCTATCGCATTGTCGCGCGCCCCTAATGATTCGTCACTTTTAATGAGAACCCTCTAATTTCTTATCGTGATGGCTATATCAAATTTAAACTTTACTTTTACTATAGATGTAATGGTATTATGTAGGCTCAAAAGATTAAACAGAAAATTTGATAAAATTAAGACTTAAAAAAATCTTCAATTTAATTAGAACTCATGCTATGAAAGTTCATGACAAAACCACCTGGATTTCAACGATAAGTAGAGATAGTTAGCTGGTGAGACCAACATTATTAAGATTAACCATCGTTGACTAGTTAAGGACAAAAAACCATCTTAGACAATTCCAATTATTCTTGGCAAATGTCGCCTTGTGTTTTCCTTAGATTTTTTTTGATTTCATAATGCTAATCGTCGTTTAGCGTATGTACCTTTGACATTTTATAAGAAAAATACGAAAAGCTTGTTTAACGTCTTAAGCAAACCGCTTTTGAGATACATATGCTTCGCTTAAAAGCCGTTAAAAATTTCGTTACATTTTTTTCTGCAAATTTCAATTATGACTACACATATTCTCTAAATAAAAGAAAGAAGGTGGTGAGTTTGAGTACTCAATTTAATACCTTTTCTTCAATTTTCCTGTGAATATAATATTAAAATAGTGCAAAATTTCAAAGTTTCTGAGATAATCGGCTGTCACATATGGATGGACGCATATTAAGTAATATCAAAAGGGTTTTGTTTTTTCTTTTATGTTACGGAGCCCTAAAAATCAACTTGACTTGCTACGCAACGAAAAAACTCAGAAACTACGAAAGTAGATGCATAAAGCTATTTTAAGGAAATAGTGCAGAACATCGTTATAAAGGATTTTCTGTAAGCTTGTTCGCCATCGACTGATCAAAAGTTTTGCAGAGTCAGCAACTTGCGAGAGGGAGTAATGAAGACTTATGAGTCTGGCTGTCAGCTTCGACTCGTAATTGTCATCTTAGTTATTAGGAGTCTCGTTATCAGCTACTTAATTTGTAATTTAGCTGACAGTTACGTCAATCTTAATTACTTATGTATATAATACGTTTTGTAAAAAAATTGTTATTATGTTTACTGGGGTTTATAAACAGGTATTAGCGTAAACTAAGAAAGAATGGAGATGTACTTATTGTGCTTATTTTTAATGTAACGGAATTTATTTTTGTCAACCAGCTTCAAAAAAAAGAGGCGGTTCTATGTTCGTCTGTACGTATGTTTTTTTATGTATGTTCACCGATAACTTCGTCAATTCTGGACCGATTTCAAAAATTTTTTGTTTGTTTGTAAGGGTTCCATTTAAATTTCATCGGTATTGGAGTTTGGACTTCGAAGATATACCAAATAATACCAAATAACTTGACATGGTTATAACCTTCATTTATATTGATGATTCCCTTGTATGTCGTTGCGCTCCAGAATTAGAAAGAAGTTAAGTGTAGACCTGCCCTAAATATTCATTTAGGCCAAGGTAGTGACCTAAAAGAGAGAAATAAAAAAAATTTAAGAAAAAAAATTAAATCGCCTTCAAAAAAAAAGCACTGAAAAGTACAAAATAAATTTTCATTACTAATCAAAACTCAAGTACAGTTACTTTTCAGTGTTTTTTTTAAGGCGGTTTTTTTTGTATTTCAAATTGCATTAAAGTTTTAATTTTTATTTATATAAGTTATAATATGCAAGTATATAAGTACATGTATCAAGTCATTATATTTGTTGCAACAAAGAAATCCAATAAGAATTTTTTGTATATTATATCAAAATCCTTACTTGGTACGCCAAACATGGCTTTTCTGTATCATCGTACAAAACATAAAGCCTTCTTACCAGTTTAAACCCCCTTTAGAGTGCGGAGCGTGTGCAGTGTTGCGGTAATATCGGCCATCTCTCTAATGCGTTGTACATCGTTCCATATGAACGGGCATGATTCATCAGGGTCCATTCACGACAATCTCTGGATTGAGACATGGTTTAGCTAGTGATGTAGGCATTGTCAGGGGCCTATACGCACATATAAAGTAAGGTTTGATCATACGATGTTCAGAAGAAATTTCGTTATAATTAGACGAAGGTAAATAGCGCAGGTATAAGGTAAAGGTGAAGTCATAAATGAAAGATGACTCATGTGTTGCCAAATACATAGATCGAGTCTACTGAGATAAGCGAGACATAGAATGGAAGGATAAAAAATGACTAAAAATATTTTGTATAGTAGTCTTGTAATCCTTATTGTTGTAGAACTTGTGGCAGACCTAGGCCCAGATGGCTATCTATGCGGGCCTAATTCCAGAATCGATTTGGACGTTAAGGTTGTTCATATGTAAGAATTGGAAGAAAATAGTTATTGGAAATCTAAAGAAATGATAAGCTCGACCAGGCTAAAGCTCTTTCTGAGTGCTATCAAAGGATTTGATAACAATGACAGAGTAATTTTGCTGTAATATGGCTGTATTCTAATTATATTTGGATAAACAGCAGCGGCTGGCAATGAATGCACCTGGCAAAAAAGTCAACAGTGCTCTGTATGCATCAGCAAGCAGCGTCATAAAGCAGTGTATCTAAATCTGTCAAAACGGCCATTCACAATGCGGTGCTGGAATTAACCTTATTTTGCGGTAGCGAGACCTGAATATAGCCGAAATTGAGTAATTGCAAGATAAATGCCCGTGGAAATGCAATCTCTTAAAAATATGTGCGGTGTCATCATTGTAAATAAAATAAGCAGTGAAGAGATACGGAGTATTGCAAGGTTGGATTGATTAACAAAATTGGATTGGATTGGTTGGATTGATTAACAGTGTTATTGTTAAAATGAAGAAAGGGATGCTTAGATGGTTCGGGCACATAGAAAGAATGACTGATGAACGATTGACGAAGAAAAATCTACGAAGCGAAAATGAGTGGTAGCAGAAGCCAAAGAAAATCAAATCTGACTTCCATATGAAGATCAAATAGCCAGATTATTAGGTAACGGCAATGTCTAAACTCGCATACATCGGCGAAAATATGTGAGGAAAATTATGAGATTTGAGAAATCGAAAGAAGTACGTAGGGACCGCGATGTTTGGCACTCCGTCCTCTGTGACTACCTTGTCAGTTATACAGCGTGACGATATGTATGAGTAATTACATACAAAGTTTATAATATCATAAGTGTTTTTTGTAGTCGATATCTATCAAATTCTGATCAAATCGCTTAATATACAATTACACATATTTATATTACCTGTACAGATAGGTTCGTATAATAAATCCTAAACCAGGTTACGTAATTTAAATTAAAAAAAAATTGCCGCGGTCGTTAAATGTATTAAAAATGTGTCTTTATCTTCTTCACGTATCCATTTATGTACGTTCGACTAAATATTTTAAAGACATGTAATACTTATCGATATTTGGGTACATCACTGCACTTGTTCGACGGAGATTTAACCGACGCGTCGTCGACGTCACGGATTATCGTGATTTCCCGGGGGGCTCGGACCAAAAAGACACCTCCACCGCATCCACATTATTACTTTCCCATACTCCGACAGCTGCCGATTGATGTAGTGGTAATTGTTTTGGGGTATAATTATTTGCTACGTGATTTAGAGATGGTAACACTTTCAAATAATTATAATAAAAAAGTTTAAGGAAAGTATTAAAAAAATGTAATTACTTTTTAAATAAAAATTAAGGCTGTTAATGGCTGTTCTATATAGAAAAAAGTAAAGAAAAATTCAAAATGTGAATTTTCAATCAATTTCAGTAATGTAGTTTAGTTTAGTTGTATAAAATAGTAGAGATTAGTTTGAAGGTGGGCTTTTGTATATTATATGGGCTATTTGATAAACGAAAGTATGTATATGGCTGAATAAATTAATGTTTGTTATGAAAATAAAAACATTAGTGTCCACCCTCCTAAGGCGACGACAATGCATCACGAGGCGACATCCGGCGGAAGTGGCATAACGAGGCCGTTGTTCCGCCCCCGCACCCCGTACCCTCGACTATTTTTCTGCCGAACCCCATGGAGATTATTTACGGGGACCATTCACTCGATCTCAATGCCATGGTGATGAATACCGGCTCGTATTAATAATTTGTCCGCAGGCTGTTATGGATGTTATAAAGA
The DNA here is from genome assembly GCA_907165235.1 of Zeuzera pyrina. Taxonomy (NCBI): domain Eukaryota; kingdom Metazoa; phylum Arthropoda; class Insecta; order Lepidoptera; family Cossidae; genus Zeuzera; species Zeuzera pyrina. Next base: position 14,485,759 of record OU015625.1, on the reverse strand, counting down.
GTCCAAAGTTATAAAAGTAATGACTTTTGATTAAAATTTTTCTAAGATAATATAGATAATAATTATAATATAGATAATAATTATACGTATTAAAATCTACTCTAAAGGAAAGGTTACGTAAGATAATAATGAGAGTAACAATAAGAGAATAATTATTAGCATTTACTCTCAGAACTATAATATTACACAGACCAAAGCAGAATTGATGTTTATAATGTGAATTCTGTACAAAGTGGGTATTACCTGGGCTACTTGCCTTTGCTCACAAAGAGTAATAAAGCCTCTTATATTTTAAGCTGGTATAATTGGTAACTCTGATGAGGTTGTTAAATTTCTACGATTGCTTCGTTAGTGAGTATTCACTTGTGGAAAATAATTGACGTCCGATGTATCTATACAAATAAACAACTTTAATGTAGATATGATGTAAATATATACATGTTCTATATACTTACTTATTATACTATTATATAAAAAGGTAAGTATGTTAAGTCTACATTTAACAAGACTCACTTGAAATTAAATGAAATAAAACGAGGAAGTTAAAAGTTCAATTACAAAAGCGATAGGAGTACTTCGTTGTCATTTCGTTGTATCGTATTTAATCTTAGTTGATTCGATTTAACTAAAATACTATATATTATGAAGTATCTGGGACGATTACGGTTCTAAAGACAAGCTAAAAATGTATACTTATTTTTAACGATTTAATTTGATTTAAACACAGGAAGAGGAGTTCTTTAAGAAAGGAAGCAAGGAAGCAACGAAGCAAGAAAGAAGCTGGAAATAGAAATAAGCTTAAGCTTAGCAAAAAGGTATTCCAAGAGATTCCACTAAAACTATGTCGAAAAATAAAATAACATTAAAAAAAAATTACTTTGACGTACTTATTCTTATGTTTTATTAAACTTCCCTAGTAAATTTGTATCATTATTATCTGTCATTATGTGTTATCATGTGTTATCGCGTGCTACCACGTGTCTTCGCATGTTATCGCGTGTTGTTATGTGTTGTATGTTATCACCTGTCCCAACACATACTTAATTTATACATGGTAATAGTATCACGACCAGTACTTATAATACGTATACACAATTTCGGTTAAAGTGTCTATGAGTGGACATAAAAAATTCTAACACTGATAATAACACTGGTAACACTGACGAAACGACCCCAAAATAACACACGATTATACAGAATAACACTTATTAACACAATATTACATGAACTGTACTTATATATATACATAAGTATGAACTGTAGGCCATTTTCGCAAACTCGAACGTGTTCGGTATGTGAGAGATATGCCCCTACACTTCTTAAATATATAATACAGGTGAAGTTAATAATAAAAAACATGTTATTAAAATGACAATAATTGGAACTAACTTATCATAACACTAACCTAGTTTAGAGGCTTGGACATAAAACCAGATTTGCTAGGGAGTACAATAAATACGAATTTTCGTTTCAAAGTCCCTAGGTTTTTGTACAAGATTCGGATCAAATTACATCACTGCGCGTTATATATTATTATACATAATTATTAACTGTGACATAAAGAGAAACGAACACAAAAATCTTATCATAAGAGCCTTCTTAATACAGAACCTAAAAAATATGGAAACTGAAACAAAAGCAATATATTTTTGAAGTTTTATACTTCTTGTGGCACGTTTAGCAAAACATCAGAGTGTAATTTCAACATGTAGCGGAAGTGTTATTGATGTAACACAGGATGAAGTTGGCAAAGGAAGCCGCGCATGTCTACGTCGATCTAACGCAACATGAAGTTAGCAACGAAGATTGATTTTATTTTTAAATTACCAGTTCTCATTTTTTTTTTATATGGACCAGTTTTATTTTTTTTTACGTGGTCAGTTTTGCTTTTTATTTTTATTCTGGTCAAAGAAATATAATTTATTATGTGCGTACTTGAGTACACACATGCTATTTTTAATTTCATGACCACAGACCACCGGCGATAGAGTTCAATCTTGAATTAAATCATATGTTTGCTTAATGGATTTTTACCATTAACCTGCGCTATTATGTCAGACCGAACTCGCACGCAAGTAAAATTATTTTTCACTAATTGTTGCTCAGCTCTGTTTGTGTGGAATTCGCTTAGTAAACGATAGTGATCTCCCGTGGCTGACTGAAATTACTAATGGCACAAATCAAAGTTTAAACATTCTACAATAATTAATATTTATTTTAATAGTGAGTAACAAATATTTTTATTTATAATTAATTATCCTAAATAAGAATGATTTTTACAGCACATTCACCTGTAATACCGATGATTAGAAACTTTCGAGTACATCTGCAACATTGAGCGAAACAAAAACTTATATAATGTTAATGGCAAACTCGATCTCCATCTCGATCTCCAAACTCTATCTATCTATCTTCGGGACCCTAGGGCCCCGAAGATAGATAGATAGTTCTACGACGAACTTCATTTTAAACAATCGACAGTATGTAGCACAGGTATGATTTGCCCTTGGTTAGTTTTTTATTCGATATCCTCTTTACTATCTCCCCAGACAAGGTTTCAAATGCGAATGATTGGCAAATAAAATTTAAAAATGTATGCTCATTCGCCATACAATCCTAATTTTTTTTGTAAAACTAAAAAAAATTACACAGAAGAAACGTTTGTCTCTTTATAGAATTTTTACTTCTTAAATTTAATATTCTGAGCGAAAATAAAATTGTATTTCGGTACTTACATTATTTTCAGTTCGCACTTGGATGGGTTTTATTCGTAGCATTTATTTTGAAAATAGAAATCCGACATCATTTTAATGTCAAGACTGTTTGTCTATGTAATTAAGTTAGAAATACATTGCGAAATAGTTTTCCATTTAGTAAAAAAATATTTGTTGTTTCCGTTCAAAATTCCTATTTTTATGACGCAAATCTTCTTATCTCCGTTTACACGCGGACGTTTTTCCCGAATGGAGTTTGCCTCTGATGTGATGTGAGCATAGCTTTACCTATATTTTATGTTTTCTAAATCGGAATTTATATGAACTTAATACGTTGTTATGTTATCCTAGAAAACATTAATGACTTTACGAAATCAGGATATGATGACGTAAAATGGCTGATTTTCTTTACGACTGGAAAATCTTAAACATAGTGAGTGGGGATGGAGAGTCGTCGGGGTGATAGAGGCGGTGGGAGGGAGGCGGATGTAAACACAAAGACTCAGCAACGCCGGCAGTCACGTGGCGCGCCTGCCGGGGGCGCATCACTCTCAAGGGTGAATTAAAATATTAAAAAAAAATGCAAATAATACGATATAAATAAACTACAGAGTTTTTATGTTATGTTTTCTTAGGATTTTCAATAACAATATAAACTAAGGAGTTAATATTTAGAAAATATTTTCTAAATATTTATTAATTTGAAATAAAAATGTATTTGGGAAAATATTTTATATTTTTGACAGCCTTAAGAGTGCTGCGCCCCTGAGTGTTCAAGTGTACTCGCATATTTTTTGAAAGACTTGACTAGTATCACATATTATATTATGGACATGTTTATGTATTGAAACAGAGTTTGTATATAATACAACAACTACTCTAAAGAATATCAATACAAACATATCAAATTAAATTTAACATATCTACAAATTATCGTACAGTTAATTAACGTGTAAGGTGTATTGGATTGAAATTAAATATATGTATACATACTTATAAATAGTCATGTTAGTTTGTGTGTACTTAGCTAATTACGTACTATAATATCATTATCGAGTAACATTTTATGGGTAAGTGACTTCATTTTTTAAAACCATTATTAAAAATTCTGATTAAGGAAACATGTTTCCAAACAGAAAGCTTTACCAACCTGATAATTATTCTGTATTTTCGTGTTTTAACAATAGTGTGCTAAAAATCTGTTATTAAAGAATTTTTTAGATCATAAAGCCATCTATAAAAATTTTATGTTTGTGCGGTGGTAAGTCTATCCGTGTTTCAAGCTAAGAGTTTCGAATTCAATTCCCACAGGTTAGGAAACAAATTTTTTTGGTTTTCTCTTGGAGTCTGGGCGTTACTGGACTATCAGTTCGTTGTGTGGTAATTATGTGATCACATAGTAAGATAAGTGCTTACTTTGTGATCACATAATTGGTGTATCTGATTACCTATTAATTTTCGTTTACCTAACTACCCTTTTCAAAGTTTTCATTAAATCTGAACTTGTTAAAAACAAAATTTTTTTTACCAAATAACAGAAGTATTTCTTTTTTGAAGTCATTATTTCAGCCCTATTTTTATTTAATTAGGTTATGCAGTTCTATTGCTCTTGCTAAACGTGTTACTTTAATATGCCACAGACGGAAGTTCGAACGCTCGAACTTTGCACGTTGACTGCATATAAAAAAAAAACAAAAAAAAAAATGTTTACCACATTATAGGCGAACTTGTGCACTTTGACGTGGTAGTTCTACACTTCAGCTACTGTGCTATTGAGAAGATAAACACTAAACACTGTTGCTAAATTACTAATAATATTTCGCGGGCAAGTTTAAAGTTTGAAGTGTGTGAAAACATTGAAAAAACAAATTTTCCCAAAATTGAGACCTAGCTAAATGATTTTTCGCCCCCGTAAACCCGTATATTATAAAATCAAAATCTTTAAGGTCGAAAAGAGCCGTTTTTGAGAACGAGATTACAAATATACGAATATTGCTAGCTCGTATAATAGTATAAGATACATATGTAAACACATTTACTCATACAAATATTATAAATGCAAAATTAGAAATTGTAGATATGACATATTTACAATTCCTTAGGGATATACAAATCCTTTGCGACACTTGAATTATGTTAATTTTATGAAAGTTAAAGCTTGAGAGGAAAGGTTAACGCTAATATTTGCGACCAGCACGTTTCTTACGACAAGTAAAAACACGTTTTACATTGTATTTTAACAAGGGAAATTTGCTATTCTGGCGCTTGTCGGTTATCGCTGTAAAGTGGATTCGGAAGATGGATTTTTTTTCACTTAACTTTCATTGAATTATATTGGATTAATGTAATATTAAATACACATCTACAACATTGCGGTATTTTTCATTCGGAGTGAACAGAGCGACAAAGCGCAACAAAGTTACACCTTCACACCGTTTCTTACCGTAGACAAATAATGGGTCTTACAGATATCAAAAGAGATATACAGATTGCAAATAACAAATTCCTGTTTATGATTTAATCTAGATCTTGGCCTTATTTAATTTGCATATTATGTTCATTGAGTCATTTACTAAGAATGTAACTAACATTAAGAAAAATAAACAAAAAATAATGTACAATATTATTCAAGTATATTTACAGGTATTTATTTAAAAGCGCTTCTTAATTACTAAAAAAACCGACTTCAAGAAAGAAGACTGAAAAGTATGAAATAGCTATCCTTTACTAATCAAAACTTAAGTACAAAAATAACTTTATAAATACGATACAAATACCCATGTAATTTAATTTGACAGTCACTGAAGTCGGTGCCAAGCCTAATAAACTAATATACTTTCTGTTTGTCGAACGTTAATTTGGCACCGACTTCAATAACTGTCAAATTAAATTACATGGGTATTTGTATCGTATTTATAAAGTTATTTTTGTACTTAAGTTTTGATTAGTAAAGGATAGCTATTTCATACTTTTCAGTCTTCTTTCTTGAAGTCGGTTTAATTTTTTTTTTTTAAATCTTTTATTTTGCCCTTTTGAGTGACCTAGACATAAAAAAATATCTAGGGCAGATCTACAATTTGTTTATTTTCTAATTTTGGAGCGCAATGTGTTAACTTCCATTCTATTGAAGAGTTAAACCGTGGGATTTCACAATAAAGATTCGAACATGGGAAATTATTGCCCATTGTGGCCATTATCAATATCATCAATATCATATCAATATCAATCAGTTATAAAAGAACAGTGTAAAGATTGCATCATAATGACACCTTAGCAGTATTCTTACAATCCGAAGACGACAGCTACTAGTCATATTGTCTGTCCGCCACAAGACTGACTCTACTGACTGAATTTATTATATCACAGGCAATTTATATCTTCTCTCTACTACCATTATACCATGTGGGGACAAGAGTTAACAAATGTCATACAAGAGAATGATCAACATAAATGAATAAAGGTTATAACCAAATCGCGTTATTTGATGTATCTTCGAAATCAAAGCTTCAATGTGAACTAAATTTCAATGGGACCAATCTGGAAGTGTATCCTTTCAAACAAAAAAAGAATTTTCCAAATCGGTTCATAAATGACGGAGTTATGAGGTAACAAACATAAAAAAAAAACATACAACCGAATTGAGAACCGCCTCCTTTTTTGGAAGTCGGTTGAATAAAAATGCGATTTATGTCTATAAAAAAATATAACCCGCAATAATAAAGTGTTATCACTCATTAAAAATGCACTATAGTGCTATATAATAATTGAAAACTGTACAAAGATAGAAAGAATACAAATTAATAGTTTATATTGTAAACTCAAACTATGTAATTTTTTAAAGATTATTTCTGCTATCATCTATAACCTTATAAATAATTTATACATATTATTAATTTTAAAATTTACTGTGACTAATTGATGATTAAAATTAGTAAATTTATTTTAACTTTTAATTTTAATTTACATAATGATTAGAATCAGAAATAGTAAATTTACAGTGGAGACTGTAATTTCTATAAAATAAATAAAAAAATACTACTAATTTTAAATATTATTTAATGAGCTGTAGTTTAAATTACTAATTCTGTTGCTCATTTAGGCATTTCCCTTTAATTATTTGCCATGTGATAGATGGTTTTTAAGTCCGTTTAATAGTACCTGGGCGACCGAACTTTACTTGGTGGCTAATAAAAAAAAAACAATAAAGTCTGACTACATTGCAGGATTTGAACTCGCGCATTTCGTCGTAGTAGACATACGCTTTAGCCACTGTTCCGTTTGTTTTGTGATTTCAATTTTTCATTTAAAATAATATTATATTCAATTTCTCATAATTTTTTTGTATTATAACAATTCTCTTAGTAATTCTAGTAGTCGTAAAGTCGCTCGTAGGAACCCTGAGAACCTTGAGAAGCTTATGGTAGTCGGCAAAGTCGATGGGATAAGACCACGCGGTCGATCACCTACCCGTTGGTCAGATCTGGTAAAAACGCTCACTGGCTTACCAATAGCCGAAGCCCTTGAGACCGCAGAGGATAGGAAGACATTGAAGAGCATAGTGCATCGGGTGATCAATACGTCAGACTAGACGCGACCTTCAGCAATAAAGATAACGACTGTGAAGAAGAATAACAATTCTCATTTATCCCATTTTTTTACTGTTAATATGACCCTTCAATTTGAAGTAAATACAAATTAAGAATGAAGCAAGAAAGTAGAAATAAATAAGCCGGTAATCTTAGCTTAACACTATTCTTTAATCTACATTTGTGATAGTTTCTTCTGAACTCCTGTACATACTGCTATCCCCTATTTTGCACCCCTTATAGGATTAGAGAATGACTTTTCAGAAACTCTGAAAAGCGTCATTATTAATTTTCAGCCAAAAGGTTAATAAATACTTCATAGTATTAACTATAAAATCATGGAGTTCCCGTATGAACTTTCAACCCCTATTTTACTCCTTTGAAGAATAAATTTTCAAAAATCCTGAAACATTTCCTACTTAACTAACCGAAAAGTCGAATATCAACTTTTATAGGTTTGTCTTAAAAACGATTTTCACACAAAGTCATGTCCTCTCTCTTCTTAAGGGTTAAATTTCCAAAAAGCCGTTCTTAATGCATTTGTGCACTCTGTAGGGAACAAATCATTCAAATTTCATGTTTCTTTTTTCAATGGTTTGGTTGTTGCGTGATCGGTTAGTCAGTCATAGTTATGTTTCATTAGGTAGGCGTACATACTCGTCTGTACTATATTACAACACATTCTACATACCTAATAGGTATTACCTATCACAAAATAAAGAAGTAATTGAACGTTACAATTTACCATATAATAGAAGATTATGAAATCATTAAGTACTTTCTTAATTTTGGTTAAGTGTTTTTTGTATGCTATTCGAAAATGGAAGCTGTTTTAATATTTAAACATTAAACTGATTACAAATATAACATGAGTTTTTGCTCTCAAATATACACTAATTTAAAAGCCAAAAGCATGTTGGACACGATTTACCTGCAGGTTCGGTAACAATTCCGTAAAAAGTAGAAGTAAATGAAAAAAATTGAGTTCAAAATACCCATTATTCAATGTTTTTTTCGAATTTGTGATTTTGTATTATTATTCTGCTCATTAGGTGAAAGAAGACGAGATGATTCAAGTGTGACATACAAACAGACAAACGGCCAGACAGATACAACAAAAGTATTCTTTACATTTTTTGTCATTTTGAATACAGAACCCTAATAAGCAAACTTGAGTGTAAACATCGGCCAGTGTATGACAAAATGCATTAGTGTTTACTGTTAACTGTTATTAAATTTATTGTGTTAATTTATTCAATTTCTGTCGAGGTTGAACAATGGCAGCCAGAGGCGTGGCTTGGGCGGTATACGCCCCTAGCTCACCTGAAATCTGTTTAACAAAGAGCCATCGTCACGAAGTAATTTCATTCCAAATCCAATTCACTGGAATACTGTATAACTTTAAACTCACTTAGCTAAATTTGCGTATATACGATATTTTGTTCCTGAAACTTGATGGTATTTATAATTTGTTTTGTTTTTGTATTTTTGAATTGATCTATGATACTTTGAAAGAAAATTCTTGTTTTGAGCTAGTTAATAAATCTGGTAACGAGCATTATTGCGTATTGCGAAGATATTAGGTCTGAAACTCTGATCAGCATCTGGTACTCTAAAATCTGCATTCAATTTTTGATTACACAAGCCTCATTACTTATTATTGGTGCACGTGACTTCATCCATATGAAAGTCGGTTTTATTACGCAACCTGTAACAGGAGGTGAGCGGCGAATTTAAAATTATCTTTAAATGACGATAACTTTTTTTCACCATCATCCGATTTCAAGGAAACAAAGCCTAAATGTTATTAAACTGAGATTAATCTACTTGTGAAAACCGCAGGAAAATCCGTTCAGTAGTTTCGGACAAAAATTTAAAAAAATGCTTTTTTGTTTTCTGTTACTCTTTTTTTTATCACACACTCATTTTTTGATAAATTTATTCAATGGTCTTCAGCCACACGGTTTCGACTCCTTTATTATATGTACTATATAGATTCTGATGACGATTGAAAATAATTGTTTTTAATTGTAAAAGAATTGCTTATGAACTATGTATATCTATTACATTCATCCTAACTACTTTTTCTACATTCTACAATAAAAATGACTTCTAACTCGTTATAATTAGAAACCCTCGAATTAACAATTAGTCGCCATAACATAATAATAATGAGTTCCATGCGTTAACTTCCAATTTAAATATTTGCACTACTAAATAGTTGCAATATGGCGATGAGTGTTAGACTCTGACTAGAGGATCTCTTGTACTATGTTGATAGTTTTTAACCGACTTCAAAAAAAGGAGGAGGTTCTATGCTCGTCTGTACGTAAGTTTTTTTTATGTACGTTTACCGATAACTTCATCAATTGAGGACTGATTCCAAAAATTTCAAAGGGGATACTTCCGAGGAGCTTCCATTTAAATTTCACAGGTATTGGAGCTTGGACTTCGAAGATACAATAAAGAACACTTAAACGCTAACTGCTTATAAGCTTTATTTATATTGATGATTTTCTTGTATGTCATTACGCTTCAGAATTTGAAAGAAGTTAATTGCAGACCTGCCCCAGATATTTATTTCGGCGGCGGGCTGTATGTCACTGAAAAGCGAGAAATAAAAAAATTTTTAAGTCAAAAATGAAATCGTCTTCAAAAAAAAAAACACTGAACAGTACAAAATAACTATCCTTTACTTAACAAAACTCAAGTACAAAAATCACTTTATAAATACGATACAAATATCTACATAATAAAAAAAATTCGACAATTATTGAAGTCGGTGCCGAATCAATGTACAACAACAGAAAGTTTATTAGTTTGGTAGGCAGCGACTTCAGTAACTGTCAAATTTAATTATATAAGTCCTATTTGTATCGTATTTATGAAGTTATATTTGTACTTTAGTTTTGTTTAGTAAAGTATAGTTATTTTGTACTTTTCCGTGTTTTTTTTGCAGGCTGTTTAATCTAAATAATGGGTACTTACTTTTAGTAAGTTCGTTTTTAAGGTTCTGTACCGGAAGGATGTCAACAGGACTCTATTACTAAGTCTAACCATCTGTACGTCCGTTCATCCGTCTGTCTCTAGGGCTGTATTTTTTGTACTGGTTGAAATTTTCAGATATGTACATGTTGTTATGGCAAGTCTAAAAAATTATGAGGGGTCTCAATACTAGAAGGGTGTTTTTATCAACGTATTTTTTGTTTTTGCTCCATTCTGAAAATAGTGATACAACATATTCAGACAGTCTGGGGTGTGATTATAGTGCAAACTCTAAAGTTAACCAACAAGTAATAAAAATCGGATGTGTGAGTCGGGCTCACGTGAAGATCCCAAACTGAATGAATGAATCACAATTTTATTGGTATAAAATGCAAATTTATGGTGCAGTGGTCAGAACCCTCGGCGCGCGAGTCCGACTTGCACTTGGCCGGTTATTTAGTCTCGATAAATTCACATTTCTCACATGAAATTTATTTTTACTTAGGTTCATCTTAGTCGGTTATTCTGTTAACTCACAACACTAACAAAAAAGTATTACCTAGTTTACTGCTCAGTTACGAAAATGTAGTAAACACATTGCTTGAGAATTTAAAGAAGAAAAGTGTGTCTGTATGTTCGCCTTACAGGAAAATAATGAAGAAATTAATACGTAGTGATTTAGTTAGAAGAAAAATCTATTTCATTTGTCAATGCTTTTGTGACAAATGCACAAATTAGCTAAAATGGTATGTAATTAGTGTACAATTTTTGTCAATCAATCAAAAAGGGTAGGCCTATCTTGAATAGTTAGATATTCATTACGGACACGGACCGTTAATATTTTAATAAAATCATTTAGTCGTTGTGCTATTCGTTTTTCGCCTTTTTTATAAAAAAAACTTTAGATATCTGCAAGTCAAAGTATGATGTCTTTTGCTAAAAGTGGGCATCAAGTTTATTTTAATACCTAGCGGTGAACTGTCTATCCGGATGAGAAGTGACATAAAATTATAGTTTGTTAATTTGTAGGGAATGCAAAACTTTTTCAACCAATGATATGCACCTGACACATTATAATTAAAAACTTGTCTTGAAAAAGAACTATTTAAAAAAACGGTCTAAAGTAAGCGTTATTTATCAAGCATTCTTCATTCAATTTCAAACAGTGAGTTAAAGTTATTCGTAATGTTATAATAATATTATTCGAGTCTCAAATGAGTTGAGTGCTTGTTGTTCGTTACTCAGTAGAACGTTACATTTTTCAAAAGTTTGAAATTGAATACATTGAATGCCAATTATTATAAAAGATGCAATTGAGTGGTCAAATTATTCATAATAGTGTTATCGTTGTTTTAAATATTTCTAGTAAATATTTACAATAAATTTGATGTTACGGACAAATTCTGTAAAAAACTAAATTTTACGGTATTTCGGACCATATTCGGCCTACCGGCATGTGTGTGGCCGAATACACGGCTCTGTAGTAGATTATAATACTATTGATAGATTTTAACTCGTTTGTATATAAATAATTTGTAGAATCTTTATAACGTTGCAAATCAAGCTTCGCTTTGAGGTATTGCATACTTAAATCGAAATGTTACATTAATGGAGATACAGAGTGAGTCCCAGTAGGCAGGTATTAATAACTTTATGTGATTTCTCTTTCAGGATGGACAGAGCATCAAGATATAACAAAGTAATAAATTTATATCACTTTGAACGCAATGCATGAAATTTTAATGGTATCCAAGCCAAAAATGAGTGAACCCGTCCATGAAAAGAAAATTTTTTTGCAAGTAAAATAAATTAAATACACGATATATATTTTTGAATTTTTCATGCAAAACGACCGAGTAAGAAATTTTGTTTTATACGAAAATTACATAATAATGTCACACATATATTCGTTGCCGTTTGTTGCCTACCTTAATTAGTTATATATATTATTGGCAGTGCGGCCAGCACTGCCGAGAACTTGAAGCGGCGTAAGTATGCGACTCTCTCTGAGAATTTCATATTTACGCCCTTTGCAGTCGAAACTTTGGGTCCCTGGGGCCTCGAAGCCCATCGACTGGTTTCTGATATTTGTAATAGACTGGTCGAGGCTTCGGGAGACCGCCGGGCTGGCAGCTTCTTCCGCCAACGAATCAGTTTGGCTATTCAAAGAGGCAATGCTGCCAGTCTGCTAGGTACCTTGAGCAATGACAGCTTTCTAAGCGGCAACTTTGAGGAAGTTTATTATTTAAGATAATGTGTAGTTTTAAGTTTGTAAATATTAACATATGTATGTACTTTTTGTTAATAAATAAATGTTGTCATATTAGAGTATAACGAGCAGTAAAAGCGCGTTCGTAGTGAACAGACGTTTAGACAGATTTCAGATCTCAGACGTTCGGTTTAAAGACATTTTATTTCTCATTCAAGAATATGTTACATTCACTTAAAATGAGAAAATTTAATTTACAGCATGATTTTTACAATTATGCATTTGACCAGAGTGATGACAATGGCAAACGCAGTCTAAACAGACCCAATTAATAGCATTAGTCTGATTTCTTTAAATGCTTCTTAAGTTGGTGTTTAAATGTGGCTAAAGTTACCAAATCCTTAATATCTTCGGGCAAGGCGTTATATAATTGTACTCCTTCAAACATGATGTTTTTTTTACCATATTCTGTTCATAGAGTGATTCTTATATTTGTAATATACCTTAACCTTTGGTCGGCATGTACGGTTTGGGAGGAAATGTAAGCACCAGGTACGAGTACATTACATTATATTATTATTTTTCTCAGACCAGTATGGAAGCAGTAGGTACATAAATTACCTAAAAGAAATTCTTTCGTCTGCTAAATATGAAAATAAAGTAATAGGTACAGTTTGAATGGTCCATTGGTATGGTGGTGGGTGCATGTATGTACCTTTCAAGTTTAGGATTTCGCATTCAATTCTCTGTAAAAGGAAACAAACTTTTCTGAAATTGTTTCATTGTTTTCGTGTTATCAGATAGTTCGTCGCATGCTGTCCAAAGTACAAACCTAGTGTTTACACGATAGGTACCAATTGGTACCTAGAAGTAATTGACTGCAAGTATATCTTTATTATTTATGGCTTAGATGACAATGAATAATTAGGATGTGGTTTAAGAAATAAGAAATTTTTAGGTGAAAATACATTTATTGTAAATGTAAGTAAATATTTTAAATTATTGTGCCATGGAGTTCTGACATACATTAAAATACACAAATTCAATATCATTTCGTCCCAATGTTGAGAGACTCAATAAATATCGACGATTTACAGAGACGTTTTATTGCTTTGTGAGCGAGACCTGGTTGAGTCGCGTCCCTAAGGAGCTATCGGTTGGCAAACATCTAGCGTACACATGAGGATATCAGACTGTGCCTGTTTTGAAGTGACTAATCGGTACAAATATTTTATGGACACTATACTTCAATATTTTACATTATGTTCAAAATGTTTTGGAAATTAGCACATAAGTGTGATCTGTGACGAACATCCAACGCTGGTTGATGCCTTCATCTGTATTATTGCACAATGCACAATAAATCAGTCGGGCGGGTTGTTGAGAGTAAGGCATTTGTTAACATTTCAAGTTAAATATTTAGCCGTATCTCTAATATACTGGGCATTTCACATCAATAGTGGTGCAGTCTCCACACTTCTTGATCGGTTTAAGTTCGCGTAAGATGGCTACGTTAACACAAATTAAATTTGTAGCGAATAATGTTAAAAAAAATGTCAAGAAAAGTGCGTTTTAATGTAGCTATGTGCAGAAGTTGATAGGACTTTGAAGTGAGTTTGAGAAAATCCGAGCGCAATATGAAAAACTATGAATTTCTGAACACATTTTTGAGATACTTTGAACACACTACAAAATCGTTTGAAGTATGGCTGGGCGAATCACACAAGTTAAATTAAACGATACGGCGAGTATTAGTTGATCATTTTACGAAATGATGGCATTTTACAAAATATCCAGGCACATGATGATCTAATTCTACGTTCGTACGACGACATTATGTAAATTAAATCATAGATATTTCTTAAAATAAATGAACTGTTAAAGACACTTTAAGATGTTGTCTTTAACTGCATTAGTTAATTTGGTTTTCTAAAGTATTCTCAATTAGTTTAACTTTCTACGCTTTTTAAGTGAAATATCTATCGGACAGTTATTCATTTGTATTCATAAAGGCTAGTCTAGAATTTATTTATTTGTTTTGGTTAGCCAACAGTCATAATAACAAGTAAGTTATTATTATTGCTAATGCCTAAAACATGTAACATGTTTTAAATATTTAAGACACTTATAGACATCTTAGAATAAACATACATACATACATTACCTTCAGACTGTAACCCTTACGGGGTAGTCAGAAAGGACGGGTAGTAGAATAAACATCTATTTATTTTATTTTTTTGGGGAATCTTTTTTTTATAATTTGTTTTCTACGTTGAGGCTTACGTTTTGTGGTACTATCATGACCAAGTAATAGAAAATTTGTAATACGCCTTACTTGAAACTATGTCTGATTTAATATCATGAATAATGGCAATTAGAAAATTGCTTACACCGCACGATTGTTTCGTTGTCGCGATGGTTAGTGCGTTTACGTTCCAAGTTGAGGGTGCCTGGTTCGCTTCCCGACTAGGTAGGTCAGTTTAGGAACCAACTTTTCTGAAGTGTCTCAGAGTCTGAGTGCTACTGAAAGTTCTCTCAGTTCATTTGTATGATTATTACAAGATTATTACTTAGTTTGGGGTCAAAAATGGTATAATTAATTGAAGTAGTATGATTATTATTACATTAACGACAGTACTGTATTTCATCTACTCCATTTCATTACGTTTACCTACGTGTCACGTTTAATAAAAATTCTGTTGATGTAATGAAGAGCATTAAAAACTGAATATGGCACGAGGCTAAAGAATTTAATAAACTGTCTCTAACATGTTTTCGGTCGAGTTCACAATTTTCTATATTAAATCAGTGAAGCAGTACGCTCCACGTAACGTTGCTATGATACCTTAGAGAAGTTAATAAGTCATAAATAGCGGGATAGAGTGAGATGGGTAATATTTGAACATGTTTGAAAGAAAGGGAGTCACAGTCACCCCAGGTGGCGGTGGTGATACGCAATCGTCTGGAAATAGATTCGCATAGAGTAAGGTGTTGTCGGAGTTAATGTTTAAAACTTTCATGCCTATAATTAAATACAATTCAAATAATTATCAGATTAATAATTACTTTAATATTATATTTAATAAAATTATTTGAACATCAGTTTGAAAACGACCCTTTCATAGAATAAATTTAGAAATGGTATTTAAACTTCACGGTTACTATAGAAAATATACGTAAAAAATACGTGCACATACACCTCACGCTGTGTACCTAACGAAGTAATCAGAGTGGATAACTGGTAAGCATCGCGGTCCTCACATATACCTAAAAGCACACAAACTGCTTTTCGCCTTTACATTCTGGCTATATTAAATATTATGAGATATTTATAAACTATGTCTGACCACGCGTTGCTGTGGCTCAGTAGGTATTATACCAGTTATTATTCGTGAGTTATCGTCTTGAGTTCATACAAAAATCCCATACAAAAAAGTATTTTCAGTTTTTTTCCAATTTTACAATTTCCCAGGCAACTTTTCCAATTTTTCTATCACCTTACTCGGACAAAAAAAATTGCCAAATCGGTCCAGTCGTTCTCAAGTCTTGCGCTTAGCAACGAACATTTTACATTATATTGATATTCAAAGAGGTAATGTTGCCAGTCTGCTGGGCATCTTAAGCAATGACAGTTTTCTAAGCGGCAACTTTGAAGAAGTCTATCATTTAAGATAATGTGTAGTTTTAAGTTTGTAAATATTAACGCATGTATGTACTTTTTTGTTATTAATGAAGTTTAATATTGGTATATACGATAATTTCAAAGAATTTTGTTGTGTAATTAGATAATAATATATACTAAAATAATATACATGTAATATGCATTTCCTTATAATTTTCATTCTTTTGATTTATTTATTTTACGCCATAATAATAGGTACAGTGTGAAAATATTTAATAATAAAGCAATAAAAATAAAAGTCGTAGTAGTAAAAGAAAGTAATATTTTCTTCGTATTACGACTTATAAATACATACTGAATTTTTATAAGGAGATACTGACTACTTCTTTGTTACTGTAGGGTGTTGGTAAGAAACCAGTTCACTGAGCGATAGATATTGAATGCGATTGCCATTGGATTACAGTAACAACAGAAAAACATTAACTGTTTCGGTTCGGAGTGTACTCGTATCATAAGCCGGTAAGATTATATATTCATTTATAGTCAATCTGAACATTTGTCAGTTCATCAGTTGTCACCTAAAGAAAGGGAATTAATTGATCAGAGGTTTCTGTCCAGTCCCTTGTGTTTGATATATTTTTACAATAAGAATTTGTAAAATAAACACATGGATTCTTTTAAGAGATAAACTTTTAAACTTTCGTGTTGCATTATAAAATATATCTAAAACGGGATATTTAACGCGATTACCTTTTTATTCTGGCTTGACATTTCGACCGAGTTGCATCGGCCGTGGTCTCAAGCAAACTCAAGCAAACAAGAGTTTGCTTGAGACCGCGGCCGATGCAATTCGGTCGAAATGTCAAGCCAGAATAAAAAGGTAATCGGGTTAAATATCCCGTTTTATATATGAATTTAAGAGATTTTAAGTTTTTCCTTCATTTTGAAAATTTGATTTGCAACACTGTCATTGCTATCGCTTTCAGAATTTAGACTATTTCTATTTTCAAATATATTTATTTCTTATGTGTATAAATAAGTTACAAACGTTTTGCTGATATGCACTAAGGTTGTATTGTTTACAAAGGTGCTTACTTCACGTATCTTGTAAAAAGGAGCGATGAAAGTCGATAAGAGAGCTGAGTGAGCTATCGGCGAGTGGTCGATCACGGCTAAGTGGCCGTCGGGAATGCCTCTTTGAAGTGCTTATGAAATATGTACGTATAAGTATAGGCAGATATGATACAATATGAAATATCATAGACGAATGAATAATTCACATACGTATGAACGCATGCACAATCATGCAATAGTGCATGCACTCACACACACATACATACAAACGATACACGTAAGCATGGGCTATATTAAAGTAAGCACGAACGTAATATCCTATATTACGAATTTTATATAACAAATTAGAATGCGTATGTAAAGAATGTGTGTACAGAATGCATGGATGTTTAAATTTTATTGTTTTATGTAAGCACCTACATCCATATATTGTCTTTGATATGTGTTATCATTGGGGGACTGGTCATCCATAACACAAGGAATCCTAGTCTTGGGACTGGAGCATGAAATACGTTTTATTTTTATTTTTAATGAAAAATAAAAATAAATACATACATAAATACATATCTCCACGCTGTATCCCTAACAGGGTAGTCAGAAAAATAAATAATAAATAAAAATAAATAATTGATAAATTTAATTAGAAAAAATATGTAGATTTGATTATTAGTTGAATCGTTTGCTTTTTTTATGTAACTGATAAGACCAACGAGCAAACAGGCCACCTATGGTAAGCCGACTGAGGCTCATAGACTTTGCCCTACACAAGATATTAACGAGGCTAAGAAAGTATTTTAGATTGCGAATGGCTTGGTAATCTGAAGACTGATGTTGTGCATCTTATGCTAGATATTTCACTGGCTGTCTTACACTCTATACTGGATAACAGTGCAAGCACTACCTTTTGGTGACTGGATTAGCGTATAAGATAGTGATAGCGATCCTCATGGATCTCGTACCTATCCATCCTATCACTCAAAAATTTTTACTGGTATGTACTAAGGCTATAATGTTTACAAAGGTGGCGACAATTTTATAATATAATTCCTCAAGAAACCACTCATGGTTCCATGCTGACCTAGAGCGAGAAGAAAAATATAGAATACGTCATTTTTATTTTTTCGTGCAAGAAGTCGGCCAAAGGATAGTGATAGGTTAGATTTATTTGCATCTTAAACATAATGTTCTATCATTTCTAAATCGGAGACAGCGTGAAGGTGTGTACGACCTTTTTGTAACTAAACTTTTACGAACTGGAAATTTGTCATAGTAAGTAATACATCTTGTTAACACACATAGTTGCGCTTGTTATAATTTTTTAAATATTTCTAGAGGAATATATTATGATAATTAAAGAATAAATAAATCAAGTTGACTGGTATAGAGGATGCTATTAGCCACTAGCCAAGTCCGCCTATTGTATAAATTTTTTACGTTGAAGAATAAATAAATAAATAAATTGAGTACTTGGACTCAATTTGATAATTATCACCGAAACTACGCGACTCATGTCCGGTTTTTACCGACGCTTCCTAACTTGTCATCAAACTGTCAATTAGAATAAGAAAATGTGTAAACCGGTTCTTAAATAATATTCATGGGGGGATCTAGATCTAGATCTTGGTTCTAAGGAGTGTTAGGGGTCCCCTGTGTATTTTTAAGAGTGACCTAAATCGTAGAGGATGTTGGTGAAATCTAAAGTTTTAGAGAATATGAAGCCTTAATTATTTACGTGGAGCTTAATTTATTTTGTTTACATTTTTACCGTAAACTATTACCTATGTATCTTACAGCTAAAATACAACAAAAGGTAGGACTTTCGTAATGCTTTTCGTATACATTTCCAGATATAGAGTTAATGTAGTTACGTACGGAACTTTCTGTTGATGTTTATAAAATAATTAGTCCTCTATGCAAACATGGTCCTCTTTGAACCACACAGAAATGCAGATCTTCGTTTTATATAACACTATTAATCAATCTCGACCTATGCGTTGTTTTATTTTTTCTGTTAATTCTTCGTGTACGTGTAATAGCCATAAATTTAGTATATACTAGAGTAATAATAGCTAAGATATTTAATTCCTCTCCTCTGGTTATAAAATGGACGAAATGTGTATTGATATAATTTTCAC
This sequence comes from Zeuzera pyrina, assembly GCA_907165235.1. Classification (NCBI taxonomy): domain Eukaryota; kingdom Metazoa; phylum Arthropoda; class Insecta; order Lepidoptera; family Cossidae; genus Zeuzera; species Zeuzera pyrina. The sequence goes on along the minus strand of OU015625.1, from coordinate 14,466,434 downwards.
ATTATTCATGATTACATTTTAGAAGTGCATACATAATTTTAAAATGTATATTCCTATGTGTCTACAATAGATGGAGGTTTTATTACTTTTGGTGTATTCATTTTCTAAATTCAAAATCTAAATTAAAAGCTCACGGTAGGAGTCCGAGAATCTCTAACCCTTTAAATGATGTGATTTGTAATAACAGAGTTGCTCACTCAGCGGTTTCGGGACTGTTTAACTGGATTGCTATCCACCCCAGTGTGACGTTTTGGCTTATAAAAGAATGCATTAATCACGGCCCAGGGGTGGTGGCAGTTTGTCAGACAAACTTAGCGTGAACATAATATTAATGTCAGTAGGTATGTCTTTGTTTAATTGTAAAAAATTTGCTTATTTAAATAGACACCACATTAAGAAAGACAAACATAAAAAATAGAATACTTGAATATTAACTGATGACGAAGCCAAAAGTACTCACGTCTCTTGGCATAAAATATATGGGGATATACATTCAGTCAAGAAAATATCGGGAATGGATGATTTGTTTATGGTTCCAAATTCAATTTTTTGTTTTTTTTGTTGTTGTTAGATTGGCACAACTGTTTTCCATTTTGGCGCGGAGTTTGAGTTGCATCTGTTATTTAGATTAAATACAGTGCTGTTTTTAGTTATATCATTCTAGTGTATATTGCGAATTTCATAATGGACAAAAACATCGAACAAATAGTTTGTCTTAAATTTTGCATCGCCAATGGAATTTCATGTTCAGAGTCACTGAAAATGTTACAGAACGCTTACGATGAATAGACTTTATCAAAAACAAGCTTATGAGTGGTACAAAGCGTTCAAAAGCGGTCGAGATGTGATGGAAGATTTGCCTCGCTCTGGTAGGCCATCAACGTCTGCAACTGAAGTTAACATAGCAAAAGTGAAGGAAATAGTGACTGAAAATCCTCATTCAGGTTTGAGAGAGATAGCCGCCGAACTTTCTGTGTCTCACGAATCGATCCGTACCATTTTAAATGATCATTTGGGTATGAAACATGTTGCCGCTCGGCTAGTCCCAAAAGACCAGAATTTTCTTCAAAAACACAATCGCATAAGAGTCGCTGAGGACATGCTAGAACGAGTCAATTCTGACCCAACATTCATGAAACGCATTGTTACTAGTGATGAGACGTGGGTTTACGAGTTGACATGCAGACTAGTCAACAAGCTTCGGAGTGGCGCCTTCCAACTGAACCGAAACCGAAAAAACCACGCCAAAGTCGATCAAAAGTGAAAGTCATGTTGACTGTTTTCTTTAACTATCGCGGTGTTGTACATTCGGAATTCTTGCCAGAAGGTCAAATGGTAAATAAAGAACATTATTTGGGTGTTATGGGGTGTTTAAGAGAGCAAATTCGACGAAAAAGGCCAGATTTGTGGAAAGAAATTTCTTGGATTTTGCACCACGATAATGCGCCTTAGCACAAGGCCATCATTGTGAACGAATTTTTGACCAAAAACTCAACAAATACCATCGAGCAACCACCTTATTCACCAGATATGGCTCCAGTCGACTTCTTTCTTTTTCCTAAACTCAAATTACCACTTCGTGGCACCTATTTTCTTTCGATAGAAGATATAAAGGAGAATTCGCGGCGAGCACTGAACTCAATTCCGGAAAAAGCGTTTAAAAAATATTTTGATGATTGGATTATTCGTTGGCGTAAGTGTATCGTTTCTGAAGGAGCATTCTTTGAAGACGATAAAATAAATTTGGATGAATAACTAACATTTCGTGTATTATTGATCTTTTCCCGGCACTTTCTTGACAGAGTAGTATAGCATAACGGTATAACGGAGCTATAGAATTAGTAATTTTATCTACAACTCACAATCATTCAAATTAATGGTTTTCACCATAAATTTGTTTCTGTTGATATTAATGGCATGTACTTTAAATCAATCTTCTTAATCTTTAAAATAATCTTAAAATAAATTAATTAGTCTCCGCAATAAATTTACTAATTTTATCTAATAAATAAGGTAAACTTCAAAATTCACAAATTCGCTACAAAATTTTGTTTAGAATTTTAATCACTGAGACATTAATGTTGTGGTATAATGGAAAGTACCTTAGCGACCGAGCTTTACTCGGTGTCTTCCAAAAAAAAAAAACAAAAAGAAGTCTGACCAAGTTTGTAGATCTACGCTCTAGCCACTGTACCTACTACTGAAAAGGTAAACTCTGTTATGAAATCAGAAGAGTTTAGAGTTTAGTAGTTTTAAGTGTGTAAAAACAGAAATAAATCGAATTTTCCCAGAATTGAGACCTAGCTTGATCGATTTCTCGTCCCCGCAAATTCCTACAATGTAAATTACGTCGAAATCGATAGAGCCGTTTTCGAGAATGCAATCACTTTACTGACAGAGCTGGAGAAGCGCTAGATCAGAATTCGCTTTATATATAGAGCTTTATTTAAATTGGAGGCCGCACTCTGAGAAGGTAGCTGAAGTCAAGAAATTGAATCTTGAAACATCTCTATTCCCCTCCATATCTTTTCATTTTCTGCTGTTGGTATATCTATATATAGCATTCTTATATGTACTAGTAGATGTATTTCTGAGTTCTTTTCCAGTTTTATAAAGAGACAGACATGAAACGTTAGTGATCAAAGGTTACTCGAGCTTATATAATTTGTCTTTAACGGCCTCTTCAGAGTACGGTATCCAGCTAATTCAAAGATTCTTAGCGGCAGCCAAGTTGGAACTGTCACAGATGTTCGTAAATTTCATGGCAGAGCTACGTTGTCAGAATGACAGCTTGACAGCTTGTCAAGTTTATTCATTTGTTTTATAGAGAATTTTGTTTGTGGGACTTTTTGGCGGGAACGGGAGAAGCGAGGTTGTCGTTTTGTTTAGATTTTCTATTTTTTACATTTTTGTTAGTTTTATAGTACAAAAGTATATTATGTAGTATATTGTGTTTAAAAGTTCTGTATAAGTGAATAGAATGGAGTAGATCTAAATAAACATGTGTAGCTGAAGTTCTCGTGCTCTTCCAAGAAGTCCTATAAAAGTTAGGTAAAGTTTACTATCACTTTACTGGAGTAGTTTTACGATAACGATTCTACTTATTAATACAATATGTGTAACATTGGCAAATGCGCTAATCTGTGCACCATGCAATGAAGAAAGAATTTTGTTTTCCATAGCAAAATCTAATATTTTAAAAGGTTCGTTATTATTTTTATGGATGTCAAGATTATTTTACAGCGTCTATATTTTTTTAAACATGATTTTTTTAAAGCAATTAATAGCAATTTTGTCTACATTTTCACATTATCCATTATCAAAAAATTTTGAAAATAGTTTAAACGCTTCCCAAATATATGAAAGGTTTAAAAAGGCAAAAGTTAGTCAAAATCCTCATAATATTTACGTTCTCAGTTTCCTCGTTACATTTTTAGCGTTACGTTTCATCAGTCTATATTATGTGTATGTTATAAAAAAACTACTTTTAGCGTATCATTAATCTATGTAGGGATCATAAATAAAATGAAATGTTGTTCGTTGGTAAGCGCATCACTTGAGACCACCAACCATGATGAGAACATGAGAACACCAGAGTCATTTATTAGTTACAAGTAGAGAAGTATTTTCAGTTTTATCACTGATAAACCTAAAGAAGGAGGTGGTCATCCACCAACTGTACCTACTCCTCAGCCTTCCCACTTGTAGAGCATCTACTGGAATACTCAAGAATGCCCCTTTTAAAAGGAACTGCGACCTGGCCATGCGTTATAGCACCCAAGTAGCACCCCAAGACCGGGGGTCTTCAGGAATGCCCCTTTAAAAAAAAGGAACTGCGACCTGGCCACTCGTTCTTCCATCCAAACCGAAGAGAATTTAGACTTCTTGATAGGCCCATAGAATTGTGTACTAAAAGATTCCAGGTACTCATTGGATATCTAAATTATACTGAGCTTTAGATGATTTTGAATAGTTTTTAGTACTATTCCTAGGTATTCATTGAATACAGGGACAGGAGGCCCACCTGGTTTTGTTAGGTGTCCTTAGAACTCTGCAACAAGCACACGTAGACATTAGGATCCTATTCCCTAGTCCTATCATTCTAATGCTCGCCCTTCTCTACAGATAAAATACTCACCATAGGATCCACCATGAGATTACCTAATCTACACTACTACATATTATTAAATTAAAAACATTATTTCTAATTGGGGTGGGGTGGGGGGTAAAGCTAGACTAGGCGATATGTGGCCTAACTACTAGTTCTTCATGGATGAGGCAGCTCGTTCCGCAGCAGAAAGAAAAGAAAAAGGAACTAGCCAGACACGAAACGCCTTATACAGGGTGTATATGAAAACGGGACAGTTACTTTAATGGATGAAAGGGCATAACTTTAGTATGTAGTTACAAAAAGAATTATCGAAAAAAACGTATCCGTTTAAGAGTTATGACCGTTTTAATTTTCAAGTGTTATCCCCACCATTTCTCGTAAAATTGGGTTGATCGTGTACAGTTACAGATTTGAAATCTTACGTTTTTTTTTATTTTGTAATAATTTCATCCGTTACTGAAATACAGCCTGAAAAACCATTTTCGAAAATAATGCGTATACCCCAATGGGGGTGTACCCTATCTAAAATTATATCTACCTAGCGAGTCGATAAGATTAGTTAATATTATACAAGCATATGACGTTTATGTCAACTATAGTTTTATTACTATTCATTAGTACTACTAAATTAATGAACTTAAGACTTAATGTTTCACTAATTTAGAGCTCATTATACATCAGGACAAAGGCTACATAATTAGGGTCTATCGATGTTTAACGAACGTACCTTTACCTCTACAGTTCTAAGCATAGGTAATCTAGACAACCGGTACATTTGTCATCAACGCCGTGTGCCGTTCTAGAAAGTTATAGAAAGTTCTGTCTACAAACGAATTATTAAAAATAACATTTCTAAAGTAAGCCTAGGTAATTCGTAGATTGTTATTTTTACATTAACATTACTTAATAATCAAAGGTATTATATTTATTAACAAATTTATTCTTGCTGATAGTCTTACGGCCAATGCTTCAACGTTGTTTAAAAATAGTTAATTACTCTATGTTGTCAATGTCAGTCTATCACAGTGAATGATGTTGGTAAATATTTAAATTATTTTTCAAGATAAAAGAAGTTAAAAGTGAATCTATTTGTTAAATAATTACTTGTATCAATTAGTACCATGAGCCAGTGTTCTCCATGTAGGTGGAGGTACTCAATATGAACGCTACAAGTTGAACTAATTTGGCTAATATTTATTTTATAATGTTTCTAATACCTAGTCCAAATTTGGTTCTTATGCCAAGAAAAATTGGAAAGTTGCCCGGAAAATTGAGAAAATCGGAAAAGCGACAGAGATTTTTTCTATGAGATGTATGAACTCAAAACCGTAACTCACGAAAAATAATATAGTAACTACTAAGCCACAGCAAAGCGCGGCCGGGCACAGCTAGTTTATAATAAAAACCATTTAGACTATTCCGAGAGGCACCTTGATGAAGATTTAGGACGTAAATGTCTCTGAAGTGCAATATTAAAATTTAAATGACACCCCCGTTATAAGTTTGTACATATTTTTAGTTTTGCTTTTCTTTATACACGTTAAAAATTTTTAGAATTTTTTTCTGACTCTTATTGGTCCAGACGTTTTTTTTTTATATATCAGAAGGGGCAAACGAGCAAGCATGTCACTCGATGGAAAATTATCATCACCGCCCATGGACACCCGCAACGTTCAAAAAGTTACCTTATGTATACCTTATAACGTTAACTTATGTCTCGGTAGTTTTCATGGAATCTAAAAATTCAAAGGAAACAATGAGAGGGCTCTAATATACAGACGAATGAACAAACGGATGACAGACAAACCGAAGGGTATAAACATTTCTAGTCAAATTAAGTAAAATGAACAATATTATAAATACATAAATACATAGATATCTTCACGCTGTATCCCTAACGGCGTAGTCACCCCAACGGCGTTTCGCCTCTTCGAATCTCATTATTCTCCTAACGCATTTTCGCCTAGGTATAGTTATTGTACTAGGTATACTAGGTAGGCTTTTGACATTTCCGTCATCTGTAAGATTATTATATTGAGGCTACAGAGCCTGTGTAAAGATAGATGGTGACATGTTGCCTTGGTTCGAAGTCTGTTCAGTCGTCATGTCTGCTTGGCTATTCCTGTTGTATTTGGAGAGTTGACTACAGACATTGAAAGGTAGTATGAATGGTATGATATGTGATAGTACAGTGGTAAACTGCTTTTTGTGCGCTGACGATGTTGTGCTTACATCACAATCAGAAGCAGAGTTGCAGACATTAGTTACGTGCATGAAAGAAGAAAGTGAAGTGAAAGCATTGAATATGAATGTGAACAAAACTAAGGTTCTGGTGTTTGAAAGGGAAGATGTACAGACGAATTGTGAGATACGGGTACTTAGAAAATGTCTAGAACATATGAATGAAATTGTATATCCGGGGAGTGCGTTTTCTAGAGATGGAAGTTATGAGTTGGGTGTTGAGAGACGTGTAGTAGCTGGCAATAAAATAAACGGCTCTCTGACCGCATTAGTGGGCAGTGTGAATAAATCTAACTCGGCCAAAATGGCCATCCACAATGAACTGTTGGTGCCAACTTTATTGTACGGTATTGAGACCTGGATTTGGCCTAAATCGAGTGAAAGTAAGATAAATGTGATATCTTAGAAATATTTGCAGTGTCACATTTATGGACAAAATAAGCAATGAAGAGATACGCAGTATGACAGGGTTGCAGAACAGTGTTATTGTAAAAATAAAGAAAGGAATGCTTAGATGGTTCGGGCTTAAGGAAAGAATGAGTAATGAAAGACTGTCGAGGAAAATATATAGAGCGAAAGACTTAGGAAATTAAATGGTCAGTGTTAGTTGACGGAAATGTCAAAAACACGCGCATACGCGAAAATGCGTGAGGAGAACACTATTATACAAGCTTAGTCTTCACAATACCTACGTAAATCGTATTAATTTTAAATCTCAAGTAGCGTTAGAGGTAACTTAAAAAATTTAAAATTACTATTAAACTTTCGCGTTGCATCATAGAATATATCTAAAACGGGAAATTTAACGCGATTACTTTTTTGTTCTGGCTTGACGTTTCGACTGAGTTGAATCTACCGTGGTCTCAAGCAAACTGATCAGTTTAAATATTAAAGTTAAATTTCCCTATTTAAGTATATTTTAAAATTACTAAATTAAATAGGTAAGTACTTAATTACTAAAAAATGCTAAAATAAAATGCTTGTGATTTTTATATTTTTTAAACTGACTAATGTTTGATAACGCTTCAAATACAAACTTTAGAAAATTGAGCAAGACAGTCCATACATTCTTAAACAATTCTTTATTACTAACTATTGCATGGCTAGGCTACTAGACTATGCTAGGATAGAATTTTTTTTGTAAATGAAATACAGCCCATGCTACTCGCTGCTAATGCAGCTTACTAAAGGTTAAGAATTTTTGAAATCGGTTGAGTAGATTTTGAGTTTATCCATTACAAACAAAAAAACAAAGTTTACATCTTTATAATATTAGTATAGATGTTTGTGAAATTCCAATCAAGATATTATAAGACAAGATGCCTTGAGTCGATGCAAACGTTAGGAAAAACGTTTTACTTTTTATAGCTTATACGCTTCGATAGGTTGATATTCTGATTCAGACGGGGTACTCAGTGAGCGTGGCAATATGAATCATGGCTGTCGGGTACTGTCGAGCTACGAATGAAACATGAAGTCCATTTATTGCCGAACTACGTCCCAGTTAAAAGGAGTGCAATATAAAATATTCCTACCTTTATTGCTTCATATATTTGTGTAATTAGATTACATGCAATAAAAACATTAAAAAAAATTGTAAAACAATTTTTTTGGAGAAAGTCCGCTGTATTTTCGTATTCTATTTTTAAGCCTTCTGGTAATTGTTTCATTACATCTCTTTGTATTTTGTTAAATAAGAAAAATACTGAAATATAGTAAAACAATACGTTATTGTCAAACTAAAACGTTTTTAAGCGGGGCCAAGCTTCCAATGTGATTAAAAAACACTACATGAATGATCAAAACCTTCTAACTTAAGTATTCCTAATATTACATTATCTAGGGCAAAAAACCGGCTAAGAGCGTGGACACGCATTAATAGGGTTCCTTAGCAATTTCTGACAAACTATGTCTAAAATATATAATAATTTCATTCTCATTTCTGGTCTAAAGTTACTAATAACACCTCTGTACCCAATTTTAGCTCAATAGGTATAAAATTGAAGGAATAAATCGAGTGCGACGTATATATCGACAGACGAATAGACAGACATGACAAAACTATTATATAAGTGTAGCGTTTTAACCCTTTAATAGGTTTCGGAATCTTAAAACCACACAAATATTAAATCGAACGTTTTGGATGTGAAAGAATTGATATCTGCTTCGAAAATATGACGTTTACAATAAAATAACGTTTGCAAAAAACTCCGAATTTCGGAATATTAATAATAAGTGATTTAGGCAATTAAATATACTACCATACCAATAATACAATGTAGGTATACATTAGAAGATATCGCCGATAAGTAAATAATCTTTATAAAATGACACAAAATTGAGGACTTCTCTTCAGGTCATGATCATCTCCCATATGAGTTTATTAGAACAAAAAGTTTTACGATAAATGTATAAGCACAGTAAACCACAAAACAAAAAATATTATTTTGTTGATTGAATATATAATAATTACATAAGTAAATAATATATCATAAGACAACAACCATTTTTATAACTTAATACAATACATACATAACACATACATTACGTTTTTAAAGTACTTGTAAATATACTTATATACGATAATACATATACTTATAAGTGTTTAAGTGTATGTTTTATGGAGCCAAAATGTAGTATTAGTATATATTTCATATTAGCATTTCGGCGCATCCATTTTAAAATGAAAATCATTCAAAATGGTGGTGTAGCAGGGAGGTTCGCGCTCAGTGGACCGGGGAAACTTCATTTGCGGGCTCCTCTGTCCGTGAAATCAAGTCGGCGATATCATTATTAGGTACCTATAAATATACAAAGGTTAAAAATTTGATCATTTTAGCGTTCTTTACAAATAATGGTAAGCGGTTCGGATGCAAAGTTTTTAAACAAATATCTGAAAAATTTAGAAAATACAATGTCTACATTTTCAATATTAAAATATTAAAAAAATTTGATAAAAATTAAGTTGAATACTGTATTAAATATCATATTCAGATGATATGATTTTTATTATTTTCACAAAATCTATTTTTACTATTTCTACAGAAGTGTGAGCTAATTTATCGTGATTCTAATTATTCAAAGAATTTTAAAATAAAATTTCTAAAAATTAAATAAAAATCATGTAAAACAAAATTGTTTTACATGATTTTTAAAACAAAATTGTTTTACATGATTTACATTTTAATTATTGAATATGTTACATGTATAAATTAAAAAAAAAATCGGAAAATAATCACGTACATATTTCGTTTTAAAATTGGATACAGAAACACTAATGGAATCATCTCGGTGTTTGTCTGTCTCACAGCCATTTTTCTTGGCGACTATTAGACATAATGACAGAGACGACCTACAAAATTTGAGTTTTAGTGGTACTAGTAAATATAGGCTAAACGAAAACTTAAAAAATTTGATACTTTTTGTTTATTTGATATTTACAAAAGGTATCAATTTTTATTAACTCTAAAATTTTTTAATTTTATGTAATATTGTCTCTGTCTGATTGTTTAGGTCAATATTGTTATTTAATAATTAAATCGTAATTGTAAAATTGATTGAAAAAGGCATAAAAATATTTAAAATTCCTTATATCTAAGGATTTACAGTTTGGAATGTAATTAGACCTAAAATGAAAATGCAACTCTTATGCTTTTTTTTCACAGATACACAGATATACCTAATTTTGGACGATAGATAATAATCTTGGAGAAATTTAGGTACTTTTGAAAGATAAATACAGACAGATATAAAACTACAGATATAGAGAAAAGAATATAGTGTTTAGTTTTCATAATTCAAACTTCAAATTATTGAAGACAAGAACACAGATTTTAACAAATAAAGTGATCCTCGATTGGCTCTGATTATTTACTAACGATTACGAGTATATTGTAGAAAATATTAAATTTATTAAAATGGTATAACAGGATTAGTGAGAATAAATATCGATTCGTTTTAATTGAATCTTCGAAAACAAGGTGTTTCGAGTAAGTAGGCTTAAAAAGGCCAAATGTTTTACATTTATTGATTTTTTGTCTCAGCGTTAATTTGATACATAATAGAGTTTTTTTAGTTCTCTCATGTTAAAACTGTGTAAGATATCACAGTGTTATGTAGCACCCTACTACGCTTTCTGTGCATATCGACATGGAAATATTAATGGAGTTGGTTTCAACCATATATATTTTGGGACCTGAATTTTTCTGAAAAATGTAAACCCCTCCCACTTTTCAGGGAGTATTGCTATTGGCTTATATTTGTCTACGTCTGCAGTTATGATGGCCAATGGTAGCAAAGGCTACGCGCAGTCGTAGCGCTAAGGCGTAGAGGCGCGCGGGGAGCTACGCGATCGACAGACGCTGCTACGGTGGTGCTGCGCCGAGGAACTGAGAAAATGTGAGTATCCAATTTTTAATTTTATAATTATATTCTAAAAATTATGATTTACTCAACTACAACGCGTGTAATAGAATGTTGCTTTAGATATTTATAATATAACGTTAGTAATAAGTATTAGTATGAAGTGAGTGTTAATAATACTATATAAATATATGTAATTATGACGTAACAAGCTATATGTTTATCGAGACACCTATATATCAAAACTGTGGTATGTACATGAAATTTCATTTTAAGGAGTGTTATACTTACAGCAATAATCTTTATACTGCATTTACAAATTTTATTAATCATTATTTTATCCTTTTAATAATCTATGAATAGTACTAGTATTTTTATTTAGTTTTCATTTGAAAGAGAAAGTCACGATGTCTTTGTTAGAATAAAGACATTGAAAACGAAGTTTCCGATAGGCTTATTGGTAGTATCAATATCTATTGTTACTGTACTGTTATAATTTATCACTATCAACGTTTATTGCTAGTAATTAGATGTAATAAATAGATTTAAGTGTTGTTGTACTTTTCTCCTATAAATTGTAATAAATATCAGTTTTCTCAGGTGTTTTAGCTATCTTTTACCCAAAGATGCCTGAAAAAATCGCTTAAACGATACAGTGATTTAACTTATACTGTTTTCATTATTTTTCTCCTTTTAAAGCTTGAGGAGCTTGCTCTTTATTTCAACATAAGTTACCTGTTTGGTCTATCCTAGGATATAAATTAAATACCATTGATTCGTCAGTAAGTTCTTTAAGCCTATAATGGAGTATAAGCAGAGAATTTAATATTTTTTATGTCTGCAGGTGTTAGTGTTGGTGTTATTTGATGTGGGACGCCGTGTCGCAACCATGCAGGGGCTCCAAGCCGCGAAGGAAAAGGCCTCGGGCATCTTTGCCAACAAGCCCTTCACGTACAAGTAAGTGAACATAAAACAATGATGATCTTGATTGTAACAGTTTACTTGACAATTAACAAATATGGCGATAGTAATTATGCATTTAGAATATTTTGTTGTTCTTGCTCATTTGAGAAATGCGTTACCAGTGTGTGTTAACCTACTTTCACCAATTATATCTTATTACGAACGGGTATCTAATTAAATTGTTAAAATATCGAAAGCAATCTAATAGAAAAGAACAATTGGTGGAATATTTTTTTTTCAAACTACGTATATAATACATTATTTATATTAATAAAATTTAGTGTAAGAATTTAAAATGTTAGATCCTATTATACGCTTCGAAAGATGATGGTTAAATATTTTAGGACAAAAATGGAATTTTCAAGCAAGTAAAATTAAAAGAATAACATTTTTACATTCCTCGTAGATTTATTTGCTTGTAACTTAAAACTAATGAATGAATTTGGAATATTTTATATAGAATAGAAAAATTATGGTAAGCAAACAGTTGATTATGCTATATTAATTTTAGACATTGATACAGAGTTGCGGACAAAATAAGCAATGACGATACGCAGTATGACAGGGTTGTATGACAGTGGTATTGTAAAAATGAAGAAAGGAATGCTTAGATGGTTAGGGTACATAAAAAGAATGAGTGATGTTAGACTGACGAAGAAATTCTACAAAGCGAAAGTGAGTGGTAGCAGAAGCCAAGGAAGACTTAAGAAGATCAAATAGCTAGAGTTTTAACTGACAAAAATGTCAAAAGCACTCACATACTTAGGCAAAAATGTGTGAGGACAATGATGAGATTTAAAGAAGCGAAAGAAATATGTAATGACCACGACGCTTGGCGCTCTGTCCTCTCTGACTACCTCGTTAGGGATACAGTGTGAAGATGTGTATGTATGTATTAGAAAAGTTAACATATTAACTTCATAAAAAATATTATACTTCTTAAAATCTTATCATTCTCGATGAGATTTTAGTAAGCGAAAGAAGTATGTGAGGACTGCGATGCTTGGCGCTCCGTCCTCTCTGACTACCTCATTAGGGATACAGCGTGAAGATATGTATGTATCTATGTACAGTCTTTTAGGGTTCAACGAAAAAAAGATAAAAATGGAACTCATGAAAGATCATTCACGCGTCTGTTTGTCCATCCATCGGTTTGTCCATCGTAGTCGATTTTCTTTAAATGTATGCAATGTACAAAGGAGTTTAATTCCTGCAATGTTAGTATTTAGTACTTGTACCTTCTTTATTTCTTCTACGAGTTTTTTTTAACTTTAATTAGACCTAAATACGTGGATTATGAATCTGTCAATTCTTTTTAATCCACGTATTTAGCATTAATTAAAATAAAAATAAAAATTCGTAGAAGAAATAAAGAAGGTACAAATATTAAATATTTCAGAGACTATAAAGTCTTATTTACGGGAAAAATATAACCTGCACCGAAAGCAGTCTTTAGATCTGAGGAACTGAATTTCACCCACTTCTAATGTCTCATTATGAAACCGATGCCGGAGTTGGGAGGTGAGTAACAATAATCTTGCTACGAGTCATCTCATCGACTTCAGGCTCCTTAGACATGTTTTAACGAGTCCTATTCGTTTCGCCTGATAATGAGGTCCTGATAATGGACCTGGAAAATGGATAACGGAGTCCTTTAATAGCTTTTTCATCGAGTTTGGACTTATTAGATTAGTCTTAATGAGTTCTATACACCTCATCTGATAACGATGACCTGATGACAGTCCTGTAAGATGGGCAAGTGAGAAGTTCACGCGAGATATTCTAAAGAAATATAATTACACATAATATTAGGTTGATTGTTGATTTAATATTTTAGTTAATAAGATTGTATTTGCGTTTATCTCATCTGAGATAATAAAGCTAAAATATTTACTTATTAATTTTATCATCTATTCTGGTATCTTACAGATGTTAAAACGTTTATTTACACTAACATATATCTAGTTGGTATAATTTTGTCGAAGACAAAAATATAGATTAAAAATTATCAGTTCTTTGATTCACTGATTTTTCATATAATATTAATAACGTAATTGGCCTGTTCTTCGTTCGTTTGATTTTAAAATGTATCTGGTTATGTACCTGTATTTTAATTAAAATATTTCGAATAAAGATAATGATGTAGGTGATTTTAGCAAAACTATAAATGATTTAAAACATCGCAAATAAAAAAGAAACAATTGGTGTTGGGGGACTACGGAATCGAAGCAATTTAGCGGGAAGCTTCGAATCGAGCACCGATAATATTGACAGGCGGATAATGCCTGTTGCGATAGATATAAAATAAGGGAGCAATCTCGGACTCTGGACTCTAACGAGCAATTTTTTTGCTGAGGGTCGCAAAAATGGTTTGCAAAAAATGTTTGCTTTAAAAGCGAACCAAATATTACACTATTGTATTAGTTTAATTATTAATATATTGTTAACTAAAGAATCTACATAAATAAAGTTCTGTAAGAAAATTAATATCAATTCTTATTTTTTTTTATAAAGTTTGACCAAAATAAATATTAGTGTAATGATAAGTGTCAATAAATGTAAATTAATTTCGTTTTGTAGAAATTAATCTGAGTTTATGTATTTTTATTACGTGGTGCACGTTACTCTATACAGGTACTTTTGTAATATTTTCTAATTAAATTTAGTAAACATAACATAACATATCTTCATATAAATTTAGTAGTGGCATAGTAATGAAAAAAAAAAATCATATGTGAATTGGATAATTCATTTTTATTATGTCTTTTGATATCTCATATCAAAAAGAGTCCTTTAGAAGAATACGAATACCTGAATACGGCAATTTTTGCATATTTCATTATTGAGTCATATTTGCAAAATATTTTACTTAGAATTAATCGCATGTGTGAAAAAGTAAACATATTTTATAGTGCCATATCATCAAGTTCAGGGAAATAAAGAACTTGATTCTATTTTAGTTGCGATTATTAAATATATTCATTTTTAATAACACGTAAAAAAGGAAAAAATATAGAGTAAAAAATCAACGCAGGAATAATGGATGATTAGTTTAATAATTTACAAATATGATTTTTCTACAAAGGAGCGCTTCAATACTTTTCCCCTGACGAATGCAATGTGACGTCACTCCCATACGAAAAATCGAATTTTCAAAAGAAGTTATTACGTTGAATCACAAAACAATTTGAAACATGTTGGTAGTTGATCCAAGTTTAATAAAGTCAATTGCAAAACTGAGGAATAGTTAACAAAAATATAATATCTGTTTCTGCACATATGTATCTTTATAAAAGGGGATTTGTTTAATAAAATGTTACTACAAATTTTATAATGACTACTAGACATTAATAATTTACGGATGTGTTCAGATAACCTTGGGTAAATTTTAAACTTTCTTAACTATAATTGTATTTCTGTTAAAGGTTCATAAACAACTTATTTTGGTATGAACTAAGTCAAAATTTTAGTAATAAATATCAGTTATTGTCATCTGAATAACTAACAAGGGCTATAAAAACTAGCTAATTCATCTTGTGGGTACATATTTATTAACAATCCGATTTTCTAAGACGACAAAAATATATGTATAATAAATAATGCGATTATTTCTGTGGGTATGGCGACCCTAGTACAGTCGACTGCTCAGCGCTGATAACAAACAGACATCATCCGGATTTGTGTCGTCATGCGAATCGTCTACCGACAGCCGAATGTACTGTTTCGCGATTTGTCTACAAACCACAAAGAAAGATTCAAACTAATTCATCGTTGTTATGAAGTCTTGACTTTCTTAAAAACTACAACAGATTGACTGATGTGATAGTATTAACTGATATAACCTCAGGAAACTTATAGTACCTATTTATTTCTTATTTCAAACATGATTATATTACAATCTAGTATACCTAAGTAAAAGTGAAGTTACAGATTTTCCATGCCTATCATACTAAAGGTGAAAAATAAATGAGCCATAATTTACCTCGCGAATACAGTGTAGACTGGTTAAGGACGTCCATTATCAATTTTCAAGCCGCCTATGAGGTTCCTGATTTGAAATAACTACTATCGGCACATAATCATAGACGAGACCAAAGACTTAATACACTTCTTGGAGCTGGAGAACGAAAATTCTCAAAGGATGCTAATAGATCATCCATCCAGTAGATGGCTGCTCAGCGTTGATAAAAAACAGACGTCATTCAGATTTGTCGCATACGTTTTTTCGCGACATGTCTGAGAACCACAAAAAATATTCTAATGGTTATAGTCGCTTTTGCGGGTCTCTACTCTTTATAAATTATAATAGATGGAAGTTCATTATATTATATTATCAGTCTTAACATTTCAATAATTTAGGCCTATTCATATAAGAACTTTTGCATGTTGATTACTGTATCATTGTTCTAGAAATTCGTACAATAACAATAAAACATAACATAACATATCTTCACTCTGTATCCCCAACGGGGTAGTCAGAGAGGACGGAGCGCCAAGAGACCTTACACACCTCTAGTACAATAACAATAGTACGATTAATAATTCGTACCGACATATCTTAAAGTGAAAAATTCGTTCATCGTTACTGTTTAATTTTTGACACTGTCTTGCATGTAAGCTTACCTTATAAACGATAGTGCTTTACTGACTATACCGAAATATATTAAATAATATTCTTTGGATTTAAGCCTGTCATAAACACATTTGATGCAATTAATTTTATTAATCATTTGTAATCTTGTATATGATATATGATGATAATTTGCCTTTCATAGTTGTATACCTGTATCTATAAAATGTTGAGCTCATAAATTACGTTCTGAGTGCAGAGGAAGGGTAGTCACTTCATTATTTAGTCCGTTTAAATCACTAAGTCCTTAAAAGACATTAGCAGGCTTTGTAGCGTTATCGCAGTATACAAAAGAGATTTGCAACGAGCAGTCGAGGGGAGAGCCATGTCAATTATTCCTCATAATATTTTAGAATACATCACGTCTATAATTAGTGACTTAATAGCTATGAGCGCTAATAAAACCTTTAATCGAAAATGTAAAAATTACTTGAGATGAACTACATTCAATATTTGTAATAATTATTGTATCCATCTGCGTAACATTTCAAATATTTTCATTGAATTATTTATTATTATTTACTTTTTTTAATAAAAGCAAACCAGTAAAATTCGTAATAAGATATTTCTTTTTACAGTTATTAAATGTAATATGCAATTTTAAGATACTATTTTTACAAAGCAACCCAGACATATGACCGCATATTGAAAAATGTTATTTTTATGCAATTGCAACGATTTATTTTATTCATTCGCAGTTTAATCTCATAAAAAAGACAACCGTGGACAACCGATGAAGAAATAAATTTTTAAAGTCAAATTCGAAACTGAAATTTTCAAACTTAAATAGATTTCTTTTAATATTCCGTTTAGAAATATTGTACTAAAGAGGAAAATTGTTTTTACAAATAAAAAAATATTTAATTGACATACTTTTTTTTATAAAGCATTGCTGTGTATTTTTAGATGAAGTCAGTAAATATTTAGTACATCTAATTTGATCTTTCAATTAACACAATAAAGTAGCTATTACAGAATTTTTGCATTTCATCATAATAACGATGTTGTAATTTTACCGGGCCATAATGGGATCTTGAAGATAAATATGGGTACAGTATAATAACTATTAATTATATTTTTTGTACATTTACTTACAAATACATAATTACTGGGAAAAATGCTATCAAGTTGTGATTTTGTTGTGCTTCGATGCTTGCGTCCATTCTGTATGGAAAATAGCGCTAAATGTAAGTTATGTATGTATCTGTACTAGTGTTCCATTCCTTACTTATACAAAACAGAACACTGATGGAAACTGCTATTTGTGTGCTATAATTCTTTTTTAGAGACGGTTTGACGTCAGCATTTGTTAGGAGTATTTGGTTGTAGTAACTAAAGGCGTAAATACGAAAATAAACTTTAAAAGTGGAGTTTTAATTTTAATTTGGTTGATTATGATGACTTAAAATTCTTACATTGACAAAGTTATGAACATTAAGAGCAAGGTAAATAGATCGAAGGAAAGTTAGCGGGATTTTACTCTTATTTATATTTTGCTGTTAACAATTTGTAACAATAACTGATCCTACGGTACATCAATGCGCGAGCGCGGCTTCCGCTTAGCACGACTTGTTTCTTGTAATATACTCTAATTATTTTCTATTGCTAATAAATTACTCCGACATAATGTGTCTTGTGTGATATTTGGTAGGTCCCGAATAGTTATAATACTCTAAGCCTGTATTTGAGTGAACCTAGACAGTAAAATGCATGTACAGCACTCAAACTAATTGTTTCCGTCATTTGAATATTGCCAGGACAATTACCCGATTGGTCCACGGCCGGGGCTGCTGCACAACGGACCCTAAATTAATTGCTTTCCGCCACTTTGTTTTATTTTGCTTTCTGAATAATGAATATTTAAAATAGGCACCTAATACAAACGTTGTAAGAACAACTCGCTGAACGCGAATTAATTTTTGTGAATAAAGTTTGTTACATTCTGTTAAGATTTAACCATAACACGATATAATGACGACATGTCGGTTTCCGATTATAGATATGGTTCAGTTCTGTCTCTATATACATAAACACATATCACCATGTCGTATTTAATGAGGTAGACAGAGGAGCTATATTGCCAAGAATCACAATAACTTTATCGGACTCCTCATTTATTTTCGGTGAGGTATACGAAAACTTTTGACATTCCCGACTGCTAACTCTCGGGCTATTTGATCCGTATAAGTCACAGACTTATTAATTTATATAAATTAAATATAATTTATTTAGATATGTCGAATCATTTTCGTTTTATCCTTTTTTAGAATTAAGGTTGGTTTTCCAATTCAATTTCTTTATTATAGGTAGGTAACGTATATTCTATTCATATTATGACAGTTATGTCTTCATTACTTCATAGCGTATTAGTATTGGAGAGGACTATCATATTACTCGCTTCAAATTAGCCGTTGAAATCGCCGTAGGCGTTCCAGTAAAATTTAATGAACGCTGTTCTTGGTTTCGTACTGTGTTGAGAACGGCTAATTAACGTCGTTTAAGTATAATGTGTTATGAGATGACACAAATGTGCCTCTTTGAGTTTATTAAACATGATGCAAATATTATACACATAGGGTGGAATCGATAATATTTCTTACATCTTCTACAGGAATATGACATTTAAAAAAATTTTTGATGGTGTGTCTATTAAAGTTATGTTTTCGGTATCTACGTTGTTATGTTGGTGCTAACTTTATTGTATAGTAATTAATAAGGCCTGCATATGCCAGAAATCGAGTGAAAGATAAATGTAGTGGAAATGTCCCGGTAATATGTGTACGGTGTCACCCTCGCCAACGGAATTTTGGCAGGTTTGTATGCTTAAATGGTTCGGGGACAGAAAGAATAAGCAGTGAACGATTGACAAAGAAAATCTACACAGCGAAAACGAGAAGTAGCTGAAGCTAAAGAAGACAGGCTGGCTCATCGAGATCGAATAGCTAGTGTTAGTTGGCAGAAATGTCAAAAGTACTTACATACCTTAGCAAGAGTGTGTGAGAAGAATAATGATACTTGAAAAGTAAATAACAACCGCGATGCTTGACACTCCATCCCTTTTATTTGTCCGGTCAAGGATACAGCGTGATGATATTGAAATATCTAATGTTACAACAATAGAATCAAAATGAGATAATAGAAACCAAAGTGCTAGTTGTACTTGCGTAATTAGGCCTATATTCCAGACCTATACTCAAGTGTGAATCTCTGATTGAGCACAGTTAGAAACGGATGCCGCTACATGCGATGAAAAGCGGCATTTCTTTCTAACTATTCTCAGCTAGAAATTCACACTTGAGTATCGTTCTGGAAAACGGGCCTAAGTGTTCCATATTTTCAGTACAAACACTGAACAAAGCTCTCATAGAGCTTTCTTTCTGGTACATAAAAACTAACTTAACGTAACTCTGAAAATTTTCGTACTAATTAGTATTTATTTATCTTATTTCTAAAAATTTTTTCAAATTTTTTCGAGCGATTAAAAAAAATACAAGAAATACCATTAAAATCCAAAAAAATTTTTGATACTCACGACTGTGTTACAACCACTCATGTTTAAAAATGTGTTCCTTTTGCATTTTTTTAGAAAATAGTCTCTCAAAAACCATTTTGAGACATTTCAATATAGCCAAAATATTGATTACACAAAAAATAATCGTTAATAGTACACTAATAACATTACGAAAATACATGAATCTAAAACATGTTAACCAAAAATGTTAGCTTTTGGCTCGAACCAAAATCGGGCTCTAAATAGAATTTGGCATCTAAAGTGTGCCAGTGGAGATGATCTTGTCATCCTGCGAGATCGATAGACGCGGTCGCCGCTTAGTCTGCCCGGCGGGACGGCGCGGCGCCCGTTCCGGCGCCAAGGGGCCGTCGTCGCTTGTAAAACTTAGCGGCAAATAAAATATTTTGTTTTCCGAATTGGCGGCTCATAACTATTTATGGCAAAGATATTATGTAATGCCAAAGTAAACAAAAGATATTAATAAATCTGTATGTAACTCGGTTTGCATTTTGTAATTTGTACTTTTTGCTTAAAGTTTCTAAGCTTTTGGAACAAGGTGTGCAGTTTATTCTACTCATTAATCTCTTTCATTTGATATCCAAATAAGAGAAGGGGGGGGGGGGGGGGAGGTTGCTCTATATTTTAATGTACCTAAATAGTTGAGACGATTAGCCTACATAGGTGTTAAAAATTACGTGAAAACAATGCCAGTGATGGAGCAAGCAGAAACAATATTCATTATTATTAGATTTTGATAGAGTTACTTACTAGAGACTAATCCGATTGTTGCCGAATTTGACGATGTAGGATTAAATGTACTCACATTAGGTAAGCTATTACTAACTTAGGACATTAAAAATATATCTAAAACGGGAAATTTGACGCGATTACCTTTTTACTCTGGCTTGACGTTTCGACCGAGTTGCATCGGCCGTGGTCTCAAGCAATCTGTCGCAGCAAGTTCAACGTCAAGCAAGAATTAAAAGATAATGGCGTTAAATTTCCCGTTTTAGATATATTTTATAATGCAACGCGAAAGTTTAAAAGTTTATAGGTACATTAAAAGTCATAAATTTTTTGGGACTTGTAAAGTACCTTATAATATTCCTTCAAGAACATTTACTGATGTGAAATACTTAAATGTTAATTTGTAATCAAGAGTTTAATGTAATTACAAAGCTATATTCTTCCACCCTAATAGTTTAGAAGAGCAAAAAACGTGTGCCGTCGGGGGACCCCTGTCAGGAACGAAGTTTCTTAGCTGCGGTTCCTATTTCTCAAAACTTAATTGCAATAATTAGACAATAAGACCCCGTATGATTTAAAACAATGACAAAAAACAAACAAGTTTTTACAATATTTCCTCATGTAATGTAATGAGGTTACACAGCCGGCCATGCACACTACTCATCTGTTCTGTCGACGTATTATTATACCACCATGGCTTATCCTGTTTGCGTAGTGCAGGCCGTATGTCACGACGACGAATGACGTCATTCGGCGGATTCTTTCTACCCCTGCCGTTTCTGCAGTCTTAGAACCTGTCAGTATTGCGGGCAGTGACGGCAGGAGACCGGATGATTTGACGTTTATTCCTTGGAAACTTATATAGAAGATTACTGTTGAGGGACACCACTTGCAAAGATACACTTGATGTTTTCCATGTGCCGGCGACTTCCAGGTCAGCAGGTGCGACGGCCAGCACTGCTGAGAACTCGAAGCAGCGTAGGTATGGGACTTTCCCTGAGGGTTTCATGTTTACGCCCTTTGCAGTCGAAAATTTGGGACTCTTGGGCCCCGAAGCCCATCGACTGAATTCCGATATTCATAAGCTACTGGTCGAGGCTTCGGGAGACCGTCGGGCAGACAGCGTCTTCTGCCAAATTAATAAGCTTGGCTATTCAAAGAGGGAACGCTGCCAGTCAGCTGGGCACCCTAAGCAATGACATCTTCGAGGGGCAACTTTTGAGGAAGTCTGTTATTTAAGATAATACTTAGTTTTAAATTTGTAAATATTAACGTTAAGATATAATTTATGTCAATAAAGTGTTCAATATTGTAAAAAAATAACTCATAATCATCGTCATAATTATCAACATAAATCTACATTATAATGCTCAGTTCACCTTGAATAACAGCGTGAAGATATATTTGTATATTCATGCATATAACACATTTTATCAATTAATTTTAAAAAAACACTAATAACTTTCTTATTCATCCTTTGAAAAATCAGCCCTGTCCGCTCCTCATTATGTGAACTAAATTGTTATAATGAGAGTCCTCTGTGAAAGGCCGAGGATTTAATTTGTATGGATGCCAGTAGAGGGCGGTGAGGCTGCCGGTATTAATCCCACTTCAAAGGATACACTGGAATTACAACCGACATTAATATATATATATACATATTCAACTGTCTATTGCTCATATTACAATGATATTAAATTTTTCATTAAATTATGAAAATAATTATAATTAACTATGTAAGGATCGCGGTGCTTGGCGCTTCATTTTCTTTGGCCACCCCGTTAGGGATACGGCGTGAAGATATGTATGTATGTATAAAAATAATATACTTACCTATATTTTTGTAATTAATTGTCAACGTCTAAGTTTGTTTAATTATTGAATACATACATGTTACACAATTTCATGCTATTTCCCGTACAGGGTAGATAATAAAAACGTAATAAAATCGCACCTTGATGTCATTTCCAGCTATAATTATTTTGACCTCTAGATGGAACGTGGTATAATGACAAGTTGCAGACAAATCGCCTGTACCAGTTCCTTATAATAACTTCTCTGAACTTTAACGATCCGCGTGGGAAGATTAGTAACAGTTCCATTCTATATTTTTCTATAAACATTATATCAATATTAAAACTAGAAACCGTTTACGTTCGGTTAGTGTTCAGCTTCGTTTTTACTTCGTGGTGTTCAGTGTATCTTAGGATAATTAGTAGATGAGCATGTACAATAAAAGATATAAGCTGGCAAAAAATTTATTCATCATTGTTATCTTTGAATTTTTTATGAATGAGATTAACAAAGTTGGCGAGCCAATATTTGTAAATAGTATTTATATCAAATATTTTCCAATGAATGTCTATTATTTATTATGTTACAATTTCAAGTATATGCTAATGATATCTACCTAGCTTTTTATTTTTATGATAATATCTGCGGAGAATTTGTTGAAAACATCATTTAATTAAGATTTTGAATTGGTGTAATGAAATCAACTAAAGTGTTATACATTATTTAGAATACAACTTATAAGTAGATATAAGAGTAGTTGTAGTTCCTTCCTGTATAAAAACAATGATTCAAAATATTATAGAGGTAGTTTAATTTTTCGCAGTTTAATTTTTCGCACGCATCGTTGTGTGTCATACACATTTCTATAGTTGGAAATAGACTGAGTGAGTAAGGCAAGATGGATGTCTGGCGCCTCGGTGCGGAGACGTACTGGCGCCTACTCGCTTCAAGAGAGTCCTTTCATAAAACGCTATGTGTCTAAGGACAGAGTAGTTTTAGTCATAGAGCAGCGCAATTTAATTTTTGAGATATTGTATATATATTCCTAATATTAATTGTTATTTAATGACGACTTTTAACTAAGAATTGATAAGTTGTGATAAAATGTTTGACTATTGCGGTTTCGTCTTGCCAAATAGCGAAATTGCTTTACAAATCAAATATCACTGTCACAGATGCAAATATAACTTCACAAACTTTTTTTCAAATTTCGTAGCCATACACGTGTCATGATGACATGTGTGATTATCTAGAGACATTATTATTACAGTGTTTTAAAGAAAGGATTTATTTGTACGAGGTTTCAGCAAGTATACAGGAATTTTGGTGATTCTGATAGCATTTTGCTTTAAGTAAGCCTTTTTTTATTCTGGGACTGTTTTTAATTGCCCTTAATTGTACATTTTTAGTATTCCATACTAAAATTTAAAAAAAAAGAACGCTTATGGAACCACCTTGATATCTATCAGTCTGTCTGTCACAGACTTTTTTTAGAGAATGTACGAATACAGCTGTTTAAAAAAAATGAAAGAAAAAAATAGCGGTAGCGGTATAATAGACGCGAATGTCGAAATATCATTTTGTTTTTGTTAGATTTGCGGCATAAAAAAAAGAAAAAAATTATATTTGAGGTCATTGTAGGGTATCAAACGATTTGGTATCAAACGAAAGCTCTATAAATAATAAAATAAAGATTGGTTTCCTGGTATTTTATTCCGCGATGCTTTTTCAAGATTTTTTCAAAGAATCTCTAAAATTTCCTCCCGTTTGATCAGAGAAATCAGAAACGCCACAAACATTTAGAATAAAGTGTAGATTGAAGAAAAGTTAACATGATTGCATTACAATGCAGTTGTAATTTGGCTGGTTTTTGACATTTAGTACGAATTTTTAAAATTATAATGCAGTACAACAAAAGGAATTTATTTGTTTACCTTTTAACTTCATTAAAAATGTTTAATTACTTTGTAATTCCCGGTCACTGTAAAGCGTGACTAGCACTCTTTGTTTCTACGGTACTCTGTTGCCCTGACAACATCGTCGCATTCGCTATTTTGCTCTCCCCACCGTCACTAATGTTCGCCGTGTGCAAATATTTGAGTTCGAAAGACTTATTGATCAGAAGCGAGATCATGATGGGTATGCACTTCACACTGCTTCCGTCACGTCTCGAGGGCTTGTAAGCACTGGTGAGCGTGCAATATTGCGTTCACCCGGCTTTTAATACTAACAGATGAGAAAGTATCGGGGGAGTAGCGCAGTTTAGTAGTGATGTAAAGTTGTAAAGAATTTCTATTATTTCTCTAAGGGGTTGTATATGAATGTGTTTTTTCTCTACGTCGAGTTTTTTGTAGATTAAAATGGCACATTTGGCATAGGGGTTCATTTATTTCTCTTCGTAATTAAAATGTTATCGATGAATAGTATAAGCCACCTTTCGTAGTGTAAGATTACTCAACAAAAATAATTTTACAAAGAATACTACGAATACAAAAAAAATCCTGACCATTTCTAGTTTAATTCTGTGCGATACATTCCTCACGTTAGGTAGTTAAATTGATGTTGGAATATTATTTCTTTTTTTAAACATTTATATAGCTAACAAACAAACTTAAGTATGTCTAGAAAAATACACGGAAAATCGGGACTATAGCGAACGCGCGTTATTCTGTATAATTAAACATATGAAACTATATAATTCCTTTGCTACATTAGAAATTGTTTTCTTTAATCGTATTTTGCACATTACTAATAGGTAAGACTTGAACGAAGTGTCGTAGCTAAGGGCGAAAGTGAGATGTTCCTAACTCTATTGAATTTCCGGTCGGTAATGACGTTTCGGGCCAAACGCCGGAAACACCGTTAATGCATGTCAATTGTTGTGTCCCTAACTTTGTTAACGAACGCTCTCACAAGTTAAGGCTTTTACGCAAAAATAAAATTTAATATGACTTTATTGCTACGCATGAATATAGCAGCAGTTACTAAATTTGATTTTTAAGCCCTCGCAGCGCTTTATTTGACGATGGAACTCACATGAGAGGCATGATGTGAATTATTATTGGTCAAGTCGAATCAAGGACCAGGTTTGATTCCTGGTCTGATACTTTTAGGAATGGAACGCGATCGGAGATTCGGGGTGTTTCTAGGTGATACCCTAGTTAGTTTTGTGACATCCGAAGTACAAGTTTAATGCTTACTTATAACTTTGTGTGTGTTAAAAAGCAATTGAGATTGTATGATAACAAGTAGTTCAATACACATGTCTTATTCATGTCAGATATATACGTTATACGTATTATACGTCTTTCTTGTTTATGTACACAAACTTCGATACACAGAGTTCCATTACCATTGAACTATGTCTCAGTAAGTACTTGGTATTTCACTTAATTACTAAATTTGCTCGCTTTAAAAAGTTATTTCTGAATTTATTAAAAAATATGTTTGATATTGTTTTTCGTTAGAGTTTGATAGCGTTTATTATGATTTTCATTGAAACTGCTAACCGAAGGCGACAATAAGGGTTTTTCTTAGATATTTTGTGTTAAAGATTTTGTAGTAGAGAGAGGGTATGTTTTGATAACGTCATCGAAACCAAATATCTTGTGACTGAAAATTTGAAGTCAAAAGTTATCATAATGTTATTATTATTGTGTTACACTTGAACACTATTATTAAGTGCGAGTTGGAATCACGCACCGAGGGTATCGCAACACCAAATGTATTAGTGTTAAGTATTGGATTCAAAAATAAACTTAAATTTGCAGTTGAAAGACACACACACCCACACACACATCTTCACGCTGTATATCTGTATCCAGAGTGTTAGCCGACGGAAATGTCAAAAGCACTCGCATACCTAGGCGAAAATGTGTGAGGAGAATGATGAAATTTGAGGAAGCGATAGAAATATATGTATGTAAGGACCGCGACGCTTGGCACTCCGTCCTCTCTGACTACCCCGTTAGGGATAGAACGTGAAGATATATATTTATGTATGTATTTAAATATTTATTTGTTATATTTTCGAGTGTATATATTATGTACCTATTTTGAGTATATATATGCGTATATATGTAAGTACGTACAGGAGGCTTATTTTTAGTTGAAAAACTACAAAAAGGATTGCTTCTGCATGTCTCTCTGTCTGTTACATTTTTCTCCGAGATTAAAAGACTTGGAAGTTATAGTAAGGGATGACCTAAATACAGATGTTAATTTCAATAATTGAGCTATACTTTTAGGGGTTAGTTTTAGAGGCTTAAACAAACTAGGTCTTTTTAAGATGCGTTTTCTGAAGTTCGCGTCAAAAAAGTTACAATAAGCAATAATTTTTTTTGTGTAGGGTATGGAGATACCCTGTCTCCAAAAGTATTACTCGAAAAATTTGAAAAAAATACGAACGTCTAAACTAATATCATAAGGAGGTAAATTTTGTTTGTTTGAATGTAATGGATAAACTAAAAACTACTCAACAGATTTCAAAAATTCCTTTACCTTTAGAAAGCTACATTATCAGCGAGTAACACGAGCTGTATTTTATTTTCAAAAACATTTCTACCCGTGCGAAGCCTTGGATCGCTAGTTAAGAATAAAGTTATTCTTAATGTTCATAAAATTCATAATTTATCATATGAGGACACAGAAAAACCTATACGTATTGATGAATAATTACTTCTCGTCCATGTACAAGTATACATTCTCACACACATTCTATCTCTCACACATATTACCACATCTACACAACCTCACTCACTCGCACACAATCACAGTCACATACAAATACACAGCATACATTGGCTTACATAGTATCCTTCATATAACAATACATTCTATCTCCTTATTATTTGTTTGTAAAGATCGTACCTAATTTTCCTCTTTTTTTTCGTCTCATTTTTGTAATTTTATTAGAAACTTAATTATTGTATAGTCTTTATAACTGTTATCAACTGCGTCTGCGACACAGTTCATAACTAGTGCAGTCTTCATAGTCATCCGATAATATTGGGTCCTTACATATGAAATTGGCGTTTTGTACGGGAGGAATATAAAGTCAATTTTTTTTTGTAAAATATATTTAATTAATCAAAGTATGCACCGTTGTTATCTATGCACTTTTGCCATCTCATAGGTAGTTCATTGATCCCTTTACTAAGAAAACCATGGGGGCGAGAATCAATAAACTCTTTGAAGGCGGTTTGGACTGCCGCATCGGAGTTGAATTTTTTTCCTTGTAAGAAGTTGTCCAAATTCCGGAAAAAATGGTAATCTGTTGGAGCAAGGTCCGGGGAGTACGGTGGATGTTGTAGACATTCCAATTGTAGCTCATCTAACTTAGTGGTTGTTTGTTGTACAGTGTGTGGTCTTGCGTTGTCGTGAAGCAGCTGTGGCCTAGAGCGATTGACCAATCTCGGTTGTTTAGCAGCTAGTTCTTCCTTCATGGTTTGCAGTTGCTGACAATAGATATCTGCCGTAATCGTTTGACCAGATTTTAGAAAGCTGTAGTGAACGACACCGGCGCTAGTCCACCAAACACTCACAAGCAACTTTCTGAGTCAATTTTCGTTTAGGGCAGGATTTGGCTGGGTCTCCAGGGTTCAGCCATTGCGACGAGCGCTTCCGATTATCGTACAGTATCCACTTTTCATCACAAGTAATGATTCGATTTAAAATCCCTACATTATTGTGTCGGTTGGGCAAAGTAACACAGCAGTCGACGCGTGTTTGCAAGTTCGATTCACTCAATTCATGAGGTACCCATCGTTCAAGTTTTTTTACTTTCCCGATTTGCTTCAAGTGGATTAATACAGTTTTGTCACTTACCCCGAAGCCTGCAGCTATCTCTGAAGTGCTTTGTGATGGATCCGCTTCCACAATAACCTTTAATTCTTCATTTTCCACTTTGGTCTCCGGCCGTCCACGGGTTTGGTTCTGAAGGTCGAAATTTCCAGAACGAAAACGTTGAAACCAAAAACGTACCACGCTTTCTTTTGCGACACCAGCGCCGTACACATCATTAATCCTTCGAGCTGTTTCTGTAGCACTGGTGCCACGGTAGAACTCGTACTCGTAAATATACCGATATTTCATGTTTTCCATTGTGCGGTAATAAGCGACGCCAAAGAAAAAATAATGAGGAAAAAAACAAATGATTGACTGTTTTCAAAACTCAAATGTACCAGCTAAATAAATTTATAAATTTGAATTTGGAATTCTTAACCAAAGAGGAGATATTTCAGATCAAAGTGGTCAGTACGACAAAACGCTAATTTCATATATAAGGACCCAATATGTAATAACAGTTCCTGTAAATAAACAAATAAAAGTGTATGTTGAACAAAGTTTTCAGAATTTGATTTCATACATTTTTTTTATAGAAAAAGGTCTATTTAAAATTTTGCTTTGCCATTGTTTGTAGTACTTTTAAAATAAACGACAATCTACGACAAACTTTAAACTATGACAGTATGGAGCACTAACTAATTGGAGCACTAACTGTGGAAATACTACTTGCATTTAACTGGTTTTGCGATTTGTGTACAACAATAGAATATTAATGTCGATTTTACGGAAAAACAAATAGCAAAAGGATGTAAATATAAGGCGCCACTGCGGCAATCATAAGTCCTGCTAAGATATAAATATTTTTTTTTTAAAACGTTCCAATGCTTGTTGCTTACAGCAGTCGATTCCACCCGTGTCATTTCGTGCACATACAGTAAAAGGGTTGCACTCAGTGATTGTTTAATGGACAGTGAAGGTTGAGATAGCAGTGATAAATCACCGGGGTGATTACCGAGCCATTATCTAAAATACAATCTCAGGGGCGACAACTTACTGAAAGTAAAGCTGATGTAATTGACGCAGACGAGCGATGCGACGTGGCACTTCTTAAAATGAAAATTAAAAAGTTCTCAAACAATATTTTAAATTAATGCAGAGGTGTATAATGTATCTATTTAATATGGTAATGAAATTGCAATATGTTGAAGTAAAATTATAAAACAAGAAGATTTATAGATTTATATAAATAGGTAAAACAATGCACACATCATTATAATATGTACATATCTGTTTCAGTTGGTACTTACACAAATGTATGCGTTATTATTTAAAACTAGTAATTATTTAATTAACATAAACGTTTACTTATTTTAATCGCATGCCATATAGTATTTAAAACAAGTAATAGTATATAGAAACTAAGATTATTATCTACTTAAGTTTTTTTTAATTATATCTTTATTTACATTTTTTTTTTTTTTTAATAGATCATTTATTAACAAAAAGTACATACATATGTTAATATTTACAAACTTACAACTACACATTATCTTAAATAATAAACTTCCTCAAAGTTGCCGCTTAGAAAGCTGTCATTGCTGTTATTTACATTAACTTAAGTTATATAATTTTAGATCAAAGTATGAATATTTATAATTTTTATGAGCTTTATGTTATATGCACAAAAATAAAATATATTCATACTAATACTACATAACATAACTTCGTTTTAATAAGACAGTGCCGTATTTCCATAAACAAATGCAATAAACCCTCTAAAAGGGTCGATCGACGACAAACAAGTGTATTCGTGGCACAATCGAGTCTCATTTCAGCAAGCCTTCTAACTGATATGTTCAAAGAGAAGCCCGTGCGATCCGTTCACAAAGTCGTTCTCACTAACAACTTCCAAAGAGGTATATATTCATGAGGCGCTATTTAATGACGTAATTAAAAACAGCTTTTTGGTTTCTGGTCGTTTTACGGCAGGAAGCGTGGTTAAATTATATAGTCAAATTATTAAAATACTGACCAAATTTTACGCGTATAAAGTGAGAGTAACTTGCAAGAATTTAAAATATATGAAATTATGTCATTCTATAACACAGAAAAATATATTGCATTGTGTGTGATGTACTCAATATTTTAAGTCATTTGATTGTATTATAATATCCGGAACTTAATATATAGATAATTTATATACGGTGTCAAAGGTATTTTTTCCTGTCTTTAACTCGATTGTGTGGAGGCTAGCTTATAAATTCAATCTATATTACGGTATATGTATATGTAGGTACGGTATATGTACATAGGTATTCAAATTCTCGGAGCGGTTTATATCGCATCATATTGAAACGTTGGCTTAGTATTTAAATGGATTCCCATTTGTAGTCCCGAAACATGAAAATAGCGTGGCTCTTAAACCGAGAGGGTTCTGTGTAGACTTAATAAAATACGTACGCTGACAAGGATATATGCAAATCTCAGACCATAGATCGTAATATTTGAGATACTACTGTATATTAATTGAAGTAATGGATTGGGTATAAAAATAATACATTTTTGTGAAACGAAAAGGTAATAAAGAAATATTAATTTATTGAAGTTATACTTCTTATGGCACGTTTGGAAAAGCAGATCAGAGTGCAATTTCAGCATGTAGAGGAAGTTACGTCATCGATGTAACACGAAATGAAGTTGGCAAAGGAAGTTGCACGTGTCTATGTCGATCTAACACAACATGAAGTTAGTCACGAAGAGAGTTTACTCGTATTTTGCTTTTTAAGTGACCACTTTTGATTTTTTTATATGTGGCTAAATTTGCTTTTTATTGTTATTCACGTCAAAGAAGTATAACTTCTTAGGTGCGTATATGAGTACATACATGCTTTTTTGCTATTATATATATATCCATATGGAGTAAAGAAAGCAGGATGGTTTATTTGTATAACAAAAATGTCTTAGAAGTAAAAACTGATATTAAAACATGAGCGATAAAATATAAAGAATAATATTCATGAAACTTTTATAAAACGTATTACATTACATGTATACACTTGTGTGTAAGTATATGTGTACACCAAAACATTGTGTTCACATAGTTATACATTTTTATTTTCATTGTGTCACATCTCAGGAATTCTTTAGTCTGTGGTGGGCGTACTTTTAAAGTGTATTACGTATCCTCATACATACGTATGGAGAGGGTTATTGTTGTTTTTCAAAGCCTATAGCAATGGTGGAAATGTTTCGCCTAACTGAAAACCCTCCTCTCTATGGTATCGTTTTGCCTTTAACAGATTTGTAAGATCTAGCGAGATTTATTTATGTGGTTGAGCTTGAATGACGCAATTGTATAAAATGCCTCGTAAGAATTTGTTTTTTACGTTTTATTTTTGCAAGAATATATTTCTGGTTACTAGAACACTTCAATTTTTTAAAATAGAAGTTTCTCACTTGCATGTTTTATGTAGTATTAAAAAGATCAAGCGAGCTCATATTGTTCAAGTGGATTATAAGTCTAGACGACTTTAGAGATTGTTCTAATGCTTTATATATTATGAACTGTACCAACGTGGAAGACTAAATCCACGATAGCATCAAATGGAAGCAACTTAAATAAGCATTAAGAAACATTTTGGCGACCTCCTCTAAGATAAGTTTCTCTTGATCCCGGCCATTGTGATAGCCATCTGTAGAAAACTTCGTGAAAAGCCCCGGGTTCATCGCCATTCATGGGGCGATTTGATTTACTTAAGATCTTCTACTTGATACTGTCTATTAAGCGAGAGGTCCGTAAAGAGGATGGTCGTTTATATAAAAGAAAATTATACAATATGTTACTGGGTGGTTTTTGTATCTTTTTTAGATAATACCGTAATATAATAGGAATAGGATATAACTAAATGTATACATAACATTTTAAATTTTACTTTTATTATAGTCGTTATTGTTTCTTCGCTGTTGTGTAATATTTATGTAGCTATGTTAAATATTTCTTATAAATCTGATATGTGATGCAAATATTTTTTATTCATGAAAACGGTGTCAAAATGTGATTTTGTTCCGCCTTCATTCTCTGTCTATCTTGAATGGCAAAATGGCATGAAGTTATGTAGAATAATTTTATTTAATTTTTACCTTATTATGAACTTATATCGAAATATAACATTTAAGCGTTTCTTGTTTATCGATTTTAAGTAAGGTATATTATCGAAAAGGGTGAGTTAACGCGTGGTTCCGGCCGAACGTACGGGCGATTTATAAAATGAGTTTGTGGTGCAACCAAGTCGTGATACCCCATTGGTTACGTCTCACTTCTTTATTAGTGATGCGCTGTCTCAAGTTGTGTCAAGTTGTCGATAAACACGAAATGTCATTTGCTAAAAAAATATTGAATATAAAACATCAGCTTAAAAGAATTTTCAAATATGTAGAATGATGTAACTAATATGATTAGATTTTTTAAGGAGATTATGAAAATGAATAATATGATCGTATTTC
The DNA here is from genome assembly GCA_907165235.1 of Zeuzera pyrina. NCBI lineage: Eukaryota > Metazoa > Arthropoda > Insecta > Lepidoptera > Cossidae > Zeuzera > Zeuzera pyrina. The sequence continues at coordinate 14,433,785 of OU015625.1, read as the reverse complement.
ATTTTTAAATATGTTTTTATTACGTTGTCTCCGCCATAACATTTATCTAATTTATATAACTTATAAATCACTTTTGAATAGGTTGACCCTGAAAAAAAATTATACATATGGTTCCATACTTCAAAATTGTCTATTTTAGCATATTAATAATCGATTTTTTAATTTGAAGTTCGTGTTTCAAATAATTCTCAAAAAATGCCAAAATAATTACACGTATTTGTATTTTGTAAATTTTAACTATATAATATTAAAACAGTGGGTAATAGATGACATAACTCACGAGTGAGTCTCTGCACTATTTCACGGGTATTTGTCGCGCGACGTCACCATTTTTCCCTCGCTGTGCCGCCATCAGTGGAAAGTTAAAAGCATTGAAAGACATATCGCGGGTTCCTTCCAAGCTCCATTGTTCTCTCGCCCTTTGTCCCGCGCCGAATGTTTTAATGTAATTGGCTTTGTGCGATGGGTTTTTTGACTTTTCTCTTTGTAAGAATGTTTCAAACTTTTGTTTATTCACTATGCTGATACATATATGTAGATATCACTTTACTTCGTTACTTAGATCCTGTTAAGCATGATTTGCTCTTCGTCGAGTACTTCTTGTAACAAAAGTTTAATTAAATAGTTATTGTTTTCGGTATAATAATATGTAATATATTTCAATAAAATTAAAATTTATGACTTGTAAGCTTGCAATATGGAATATGTTCGATATTATTTCATAGAACTAAAAGGATACTGTAATTCATAAATATTAAAAATTTTTGAAATGAAAAGTTATGTCGTAGTCGTTCAAGTTGTAGGACACAACATAATATGCAATTATGCATATAATATATCTGTATAGATAAAAAAAAAAAATAATAATAACATCATTATGTTTTTGTAATAATATGGAGTTTATAATATATTAGCGACCCTCCCCGGCTTCGCACGATAATGTATAGGTGAAAGAATTTTTGAAACCGGTTGAGTAGATCTTGAGTTTATCCACTACATACAAACAAAGTTTAACTCTACAACATTATAATAGCATAGATACGTTGTTCAAGAAATAACGAAATAATATGAAACAGACATAATTTAACCTTTCCCCTTCGAACTACTCCGTCTCTGACTCCAGTAAGTGAGTTGGATATAAATTAGGGCATTGTGTATGAATCTGGAGCAGTCGCAAGTCCCTCAACGTTATTCTGCAATATAGCGAAAAAAGTAAATCCGCTGCAGTGATCACTCTCCTTCTGATGTATTGGCCTAACCAGATGAAAGACAAGGAAAGGTGAGACTTCATTATGAAATCGTTACGGAATTTTTACAGAATAAGATCGCCAGTCTTGAATGAGTTCTCTTTTGTTTTCTCTTTCTGCTGATGTCGTTGTTTCGCTCTAGCGCACAGGATTTTCCTCTACATTTCCTGTCACCAGAATATAGGATCAATCAGTGGTGTTATTCGCAGAATTTTTGTTAAGTAACAGAAAATACGCTAACCCCGCAAAAAGCATGAAATCTTGAATCAGCGTGAAATATTTACATCTTATTTCATATGTATGTATGTATATGTACAAAAGCGTTAATGTATGAAGTAAATAAAGAAATATAAATTAAATCATTAAAAAAAAATTAAAAGTTCATGTTGTTTGTATCTTTTTTAGTTTTGTCCGTAATTTCATCTGCATGATCTTGTGATATTATTTTTGTCTTGTCTTATTTTCTTTTGATTGTCTTATTGTACTTTCTTTTGGAGTTTAATGGCACTGCCCATTCTTACCATATCGATAGCGTAATTATAAATTAATTTAACCTATTATGTAAATGAAGGACTAGTTTTTTAAACGTAATATCTGTGTTATAACTCGTTTAATAATATTTTTCAGCTAAGCTGAACCTGACACAAAATCACACAAAAAAACAGATAAGAAATTAAAAAAAAGTTCCTTTTGAATTTTGTAACGACTGAAATGCCTGAAGTTTACGCTAATAAATTAAAAAAATGTATTTTTATGAATAATTTGCATAATGCATATTACGCATAGAGTTATAATTCTGTACAGTATGTGCCTTATGGACGTTCATTAATTTTTAGTTCATAATATAAAGTATACATTCGACAATAATTGCAGAATATCTCTTTGACTTAGGATAGAGGGAGCGTAGCACTCATCTGGCTAGTTTGATATCAGCCTTCGTGACGTCACCATCGTGTCTTTACTCGTGGTGAAATACACGATAATTATTACACATTCATATTATTTGTCGTGTAACAGTCGTATATCTAAATTTAAATGAATACAGTGTGATTTATTATTGAAATTATAAATTTCGAAAATTGGCATTTCTTACGTAAATAATAAAGGTCAAAAACTTTCAAGTATTCATATTACAGTTGCGTCCGACAAGTTTTTTATGATTTAATTTGTGCTAAGTAAAATCCACAGGTTGTTGTTCGATAATAGAGGTTATAAACGCAAGATAATTGTAATTTAGACTTTATGAGTAGAGCATAAGGTATTAAACAGTTTGTAAGATACAGAGGGTGTATTTCACCTGTTGATTCGGCAAAGAGAAATCTACAGGGAACATGTTTTGGCGATGGCTACTGTGAGTACTCTAAATAATTTCGGCACAGAAACTCTTAGTGAAATATTTGGAACTATAAATATAAGTGTCTCAATAAATTTTTTTCATCTTCATTTACAAAATATTGTTTTGGATATCTCTGCAATTCATAGCTTTTATTAAGCTACAAATTAATAATATACGTACAAGCACTTAATTTGAAGTATTAGTTAAATCTATGCCTAAAAAAATGATTAATTTTAAACTTTTCAATTAAATGTTTTCTATATAAAAAGAGCTTCATTAAAAAATTTGTACCTACATAATATTTTGGTACACATTTTGAGTATTGTGTATCTCTTTAAAGCATGTATCAAATTAAGTAATATTTATTTATTGCTAGGACACTTTTATTGTACTCCAATACTAACTTATCTATGAACTAGTTTTTCTATATTGAACTTATTGACATGACGACAAGGTATATTTTCCTTTGGGAGAATATCGTCAGATTTATCACTCAATCATTTTTTGTACCCCGTCGCTACAGTACGTCATAGTTAAGTTTTATGTCTTCACATGTCGTTATATCCCTTTGGGTGGTCTCATGGGACGGCATTACGTTGTCACAGGTATGCCAATTTCGTTTTATGATTGAACTATTCAGAAAGGCAAGTAGGCGCCTCCTAACTGTGATGAAGTCTATAGGCAAGTTTTTTTTAATTTAGATTTTTGAAAATAAAGAAGATTGTAATATTTACCATATTTTTTAATTCTTAAACAGTCACATTTAGGTACAAGAAAAAAATTATCTATGCACATAATAAAACAGTAGAAACATTAAGTAGATTTATCAAAAAATGAGTGTAGGCGATAATAATAGAGCAACAGAACACAAAAAAGCATTTTTAAAATTTTTGTTTGTGTGCTGTATGTATGTACACGCTAATGTTATAAACTACTGAACGGATTTTCTTGTAGTTTTCACGAGTAGATTAAGCTCAGCTTCAAGCAAGACCTAGGCTTTATTTCATTAAAATCAGATGACAGTGAAAAAAGTTATCGTCATTTAAATATAAAGGATAAAGGCCGCTCGCTTATTACATATTCAAGGATAGAACAGGGTGCTTAATAAAACCTACTTTCACGCAGACGAAGTCACGGGAACCAGCTAGTTAATCAATGTATTACAGAAAAATCTGACAATAATTATTTAAAACTCAAGTTTTTATTTTCGCAATTTCATGTGAAGTTTTGTTTCAATTGAGTTTTTTATTTGTATTTTAACAAAGAAATTTGTGCACAGACCTCGAGGGACGTCTTTACGGACCTTTCAGAGGTCCGTAGGTCGGGAGAGGCTACTGCAGACAAACGTCTTAGAGTATATGCGATAAGTAAGTTAGCTAACGTATACTCTAAGGCTCTAAGCTCGTAATATCTAAAAGATTTTGTGATAGGTTCAAAAATTGAAGCAATCGTGGTCCAATTGTCTACGAAGTTCATCTTTTGTTACCGTATTTCCAAAGTAAATATTTACTGGCTCATTCCAGCTGGAGCTATTATCAAGAAAATTAATAACGTCGAATTAGTTTGTATGTATATTACATATATATGTATGCATGTATGAAGTAACCCTAATCTAGTTGACTTGCTTCTGCGTTTAAAGTGGGTATTAAGGTCAATCTCCAGCTTTTGCTTAAGTTCAATTGTTTGGCGATGACTTGCGCTGTGTTTGTACTGGTATATGACTTCTATTAAACATGTTTATGTGCAATTTATTGCCATCTTACTTTTCGTCCAAAAGTTTGAAGTGAATCGGGTAGCAATGGAGAGCAGACTAGTTGGAGTAACACTCATGAAGAAGCAAACTAACAAATAGCTTAGAAGGCAGAACAAGATTGCTGATATGGTGAAACGGGTGGCAGAGATGAAGTGGCAATGGACCGGACACAACTAGAAAACCAGATTCACGGTGAAAAGTCAAAAATTCTGTGAAAAAGTTTGGAAGTAAAGCCCATGGGACAGTAAAAGACTAGCAGGAAGACTGCCAATGAGATCGAAGGACCAATTGGATGAAAAGTCCCCAAAATAGAAGGGAACAGAGATTGTCAATGGATAAGTTTGAGAATGGCTTGAGATAATGACGTAGAGATGATGAATTGCTATAATATTTACCTAATATTTCCTTTTTTAAATTCATTGTACAAAACATTTGTTCTTTGTTTAGTTGTATAGATATCTAAGTTTGAAACAATTGAAAGTAAATAATATTCGCTATTTATTAAAATAGTCGTCGATTTTTTATTAAAATAGTTTATGTTCTTCCCCAGGATTTAGGCTGTCTCCATACCAATTTTATTAAAATACATTCAGTCGTTTAGGCGTGACAACGTATCAGACAAACAGGCACACATTTGCATTTATAATATTAGTATACCTACTCGTATATAGCAACATTATCGTGACTCTGAATTAACAGTCGATAATAAGAAGGGAACCCTTGGTTTCTATCATTTTGGATTATATGTATAATAAAACAACAATTAAAATGATAAATAAAGTTTATGTTATTTTATTTAAATAGTGATTTACTTTTTCTCTCGCCGAAATTTTTAAAATCCCTCTTTTCCTTCTGATGCTGATGACTAGCAACTTTTACTTATTTTTTGTTTAACTTGGTATCTAAAAACGAGATAATAATCAAAATAGTCGTTATCGTCGTCCTCCACTTTACTTTTCCACTTTTTTGTTGCATTAGACTCTTAAATCAAATTACATATAATAAGTTAATAAAAAAAATTTTCGAAGCCTCGTGTGTGATTCGAGACTCTGGTTAGGATCAAAAATATACCTGTCCACAATTACCACTGTTACAATATAACATTTAAGGGCCATATCCTTCTTTTAGTTTTTTATTATAACCATTTTAAATAAATGCTCAATAATGTTGTCATTAGTAATGTTTAGAATTCTTCAATGTCTAAATAGACCGTGACCTACTACCGGTCTATTGGGATGATGTCAGATCGATGCGGAGCTCCTGAAGTCCCGACAAGAATATTAAAATTATAGGCGACTGTCATACCGCTCCGGACACTAATAGATTTAAATAAAGCCCACGGGACATTTATCCAATTGCGTGATTCTATAGAATTTTTCTTTCGCTTTCTAGTTATCAATACTCGTTTCTGTATTAGGTAATTATGATCGTAATTTGAATGTAACCTTTCAAATACTCTACTACTACTACTCTAATAGTTTAAAGAGGTAAAATTTGTTTGTTTTTTGTGTGTAGGGGTACTCTCTGAAACTCAAATCTCAGAGTAATTCTGGCTAGACTTTAATAAGTTTTTAGTTTGCAATTTTAATATTTGTAAATCAAGTCAGAAGAAATAGTGTTGCTTTATCAGTATGTGCTGACCTCATAGTATGTGTATATGTAAAAGTAATGCGCTACGAAAATATTAATCATCCGTAGATCTAAAGATCTCATGGACATGATATACCTAGGTCTTTATGTTAAAATAAATTGCAAATTTTAAGGTGATCTTTAATTGATCTATACTTCCATACTCATATTATAAAGAGGTAAACTTTGTTTGTTTGTATGTAATGGATTAACTCAAAAACTACTCAACCGATTTCAAAAATTCTTTCACCTATGGAAAGCGACATTATCAGCGAGTAACATGGGCTGTATTTTATTTAAAAAAATCTGTACCCGTGCGAAGGCAGGGCGAGTTGCCGGTGTAATATAATATGACATATTTACATAAACACTGCAGTAATTATTGGATTTGTGTCAGTGAATAAAAGCAAACGCGACATAGAATAAAAATAGTATTCCATATAGGTGAAACAGCGGGGCGTAGCTAATTATTTATTAATGTAGTTTAATTAGTAGTTTTTTGATAATCAACCACACAATCGAATGACTCAAAACTATGCATTAGACTTGTGTTCCATAACACTTGTTTATTGTATGATACCCATGTATCATACAATAAACTGGGAGAGTACACAGTAATACCAAGAAACGTTCGGTATCTATATTGATCAGGTCGGGCATTGGATCCGGGATCGTCAGTTTTGGGATCTACATAGGTACATTAACCACCGTGCACTAATATTGCAATCATTTACTGAACAAATTATTTCTTTACCACTTCGTACATACTCGTATTACGACGGTTTTAGATTTGTTTACAGAAATATGTCGTTTTTATATTTAATTGATTTTAAATTTAATTTAATGATTATAGCATAGCCTATTCAGTTATGTATGGAAGCAGCTCACCCATTCGGCATTGAGACTGCAATCCACCCTTTGAGTATTTAATTCACTAAACTCCCGCGTGAAGCGTTCACCGATTCTTAAGCCAGGGTGTTTGCGTAATTGATATTTACAACTAACCTGGATTCGGGAGCTTTTCTCGGGATTAGATGGGGATTTGTTTGGATTTTCTACTCGCGAGCTCTCTTCTATTTATTTACAGCCTGAAGTACTTGTTTGAAAGTTTGGTCGTGAATGTTAAAATCGTACCGGCTATAGCAATAAAAGTACTAATGCGTACAATATAATTTAAATTAGTTAGCAAATAAAATTATTATTGTGTACGTAATTTGTCATATAAAATAATATCTAATACGAAGGAATATTTCGAAAAATAAAACATTCTGTTCAAGATATTTAGCAATTTAATCACTAGAGTATACCAAAGAGACGTAGGTAGACGCGCTCATTTATTAATACGGTATTGCTTTACAATGAACTGATATGTTTACGTAATGCGTAGGTATTTATGGTGTATTTATACGTATGTATTCACAGACAAACTAGCCTACTTGTCTGTGTATGTATTAAATATAGTACATTTAATACGTTTGTTGTAGATATATATGTATATATATATGTGTGTATATTTATATATGTATGGTGTATATATGTATACATTATGTTATGTATTTACATGAAGGTATTTATTTCTATATAATATGTATTTTTATTTCTTCTGCTTCATACACATTAAATTTTGCTACTTTAACAGCTTTCCTATCATAGGTCTGCTGGAAGAAATTTCATTTTAAAATAAGCGGTACCTTTGTGCATAAGTTACATTTCATGTCTCTTTACAAGTGTATGCATAAATTGTTAAATAAAATAAATAAATGAAAATCCCTAACAGAACACATACGAACAACATTGATTTTATTCACAGTCATAGTGTACATAAGTTATGGTAATTAGTAAGAGAAGCTAAATTCTTCGTGAAATAAATTTCATATTAGCTTATAATGAAGAAAGCAATGAAAATAATTATAAACACATAAAGTGTTCAGATTCAAAAGCCTAGCATTTTATCAACCTAGGCGAAAGTGTGTAAGGAGAATTATGAGACTTGAGCAGGCGAATGAAGTATGTAAGGATCGCGATGTTAGGGATACAGAGTGAGAATATGTATGTAGGTATGTATGTATTAGATATATATCATATAATATATCATTGTCATTAAATTTATTTTTATAAGGAAGTTTTAGAGAAAAAGTAATTGATCTAGATAAAACAAGAAGCAATACTGAGATCCCGCACGTGATGTCCGCCCTTCCCGGCAGATTAGAACTCAACAAAGAGAAGAATCTACGAACCAAATATCATTGCAAATACAACGCGATGGTTGTTTGCTTTCCATTTTTATTATATTTGGAAACTCGCTTCGTTGTAGCGAAAATAAAATATTTGAAATAGAAAAATTGAAAAAGAGCACGTTCGTTTCATAACTAAATTTCCCAAATCTTTAAAAATTCCAGGTATATAAATGAAACTGTTTATTGAAAGTGTATAACCATTTCTTTTGTTATAAATATTGACAGTAAGAAACTTGTATAAACGATTGGCTATTAACCTGTCAACGTCTGGTTCCGCAAGGCTATTTGTGAGCTCAATCACTTATTGCATTGCTATAAGTAATGTCAAGACATGTTTTTTCGCCTCGAATGGATTTGGCTAGAAGTCGTGTTTTTAGGGTTCCTCAAAAGGAAAAAAACGTGACCTCTGTAGGATCGGATCACTTTATTGCATTCCGTGTGTCTGTCTGTGAAGAGTTTTTCTTAGGAATGGTTAGAGGTATCAAGTTGAAATTAATATCAAGTACTCTACGGCCAACGGTACGGTAAAAGGTGTACTAATTTCGATTGGCGATTATAAACTTACATTTGCAGTTGGAGCATCGACCACGATGTGGACCGGAGAATTTTTTTTTATAAAGCGAAGTTAAACTTTTCCTTCAATCTGTGTTACCTTTTCGTTAGAGCAATGTTGGGTGCTTATACCTTACCTATAATTTATGAATTTCAGTAAGTTATTTTGTTGATAGTAAATATTTCCATAACTGTTATTTAGAGTTCGCTCTGTTATAAGTCATTTTCATTCAGGGATCAAATTTAATGTGATTATTAGTGCAAACTCTAAAGTAAAACAACAAATAATGAAAACCGGCCAAGTTTGAGTCCGGCTTGCACTAAAAGGAGTGAATAAAGAAAACACAATTTTTTGGTAAAAAATTAACACATATACAGAACCCTAGGTGACACGTGGCTGGTTTTATCTATAAACACCTTTTTTAAAGCTAGCTAAATACGTTTTCAATATTGGGTATATTGTTTTTATTGCTATTTTTCCTCATTCGATTCCAGTCGTAACAACCAACGGTCATAAAATAAATCTGGCCATAAATAAAAGCTGGGAGACGCTAACAAGCGTCTCGGGTTCGCGAAGTGATATTTCTTGGCTCGGTTTTACCATTTTTGTCATAACTCTATTATGCTCTGCGAGTGTCGAAATGTGAGATCAGTCTGTAGATTTATTTATCGAAGATTCTTCGTGCTCTACTTATTGTACTGCTCTATACTTATATTGTATTATAATCTTCTATTATTTTTATAATATTCTCATGTAATCTACATAATGTATAAAGAGAAGAAATATTTTGAGTGAGTGATTCAGAAACACTTAGTACCTAGTATTAAGCCAAAAAATATGTTTCGATAGTATAATAGCATCTCTTTGTGATAGAGGTAGAGACTTAATAAGACATTAAATTTTTAAGGGGGTTAAACGGATCAGAATTTTCGGGAATGAAAACATGAGCATAAGTTAGATATTACTATATTAATAACTAGGCGGGGCTACAACTTCGTACACGTATATATCACTACTACAATTAAGAAACGAAATCACTCATAGTGACTTCGTTTCTCAATTTCGTTTCTTAGTTTGTCAAGCATACGTTCACTTTCATGTGCTATTATAAAAAAATTCGCATATATTTTGAGATTTGAGTAATCCAATTCGGCTCGAAAGATCAAAATGTAAGAGATCTTGTTTCATGTTACATGGATTTTGTTTGAAATGATAGATCGATCTCTTGGTCACTTGTTTATTTAGAATATTATGTACTAAGCAAATCTTTCATCGAACTAAACTAATTGATCGAAACACTTTATTACATAGGCGGGCACGAAGTGCTGATGTGCGCTTTCTATATAAATAACAATAGTCTTGTACAAGTTGTAATAAAACTGAATATTAATTCAAGGTAAATCCTACATGTCTTTAAAAACTCAATTCAAACTGGTTTTGTAGTTGTTACGTAATGTGTTCACACATAAAAGGTACAAATAGCTGAATTATGTGTAAATTTAAATTAACTCTTCATAAGGAAAAATATACAATTACAGTACAAATTGTTCTAATTTATAATTATCTAGAATTCTAGATGATGCAGGTAGTAGACAATTATTTCAAAGTTTTTTCTATTCACTAACATACAAGGTATCACAATAAATACACAGTTTGATCAACTTCTGTCAGAAGTTTGTGCTGTACTTAAGTGTTATGTATAATATACAGTAGGTATAATAGACCGTTACTTTATCTATTACATGTTTTATTCATCATCTTGTTGCGTCCCACACGAGTTGACACACTACCAAAGATCTACCGAAGCATTAGGTCTACCGAATGTCTTTATGTATAAATATGAGACAATACTTATATCTTGAATCTTAATATCTTGAAAATGTAACATTAACATAATTTGCGTGTATTTAAATGTGTTCTTTAGTAAATCATTTTTAATAGATTTAGTTACATACTATATTATTGGGCTGTTTTTATTACTTGTAAACTGATTACAATTATATTTAGGTATTTTTTAACATATCGCAATATTTTATACCTTTAAGTTCGACGATGGCTGAGGGGAGCTCGGGAAACAAATTTAACCGACAATTGTAAATCAATTAGAGAGGGTGGTCTCATGGGGTGTAATAGCTACCCCCCTTGTACCCAGCCAGAGAGGGAGTTGCAAATTTTTTAAATCGGCAAAAACTTATGAAATTCCAAAATACCCTTTATATTAGCGTACTTATAAACCTATAAATTCTAAAAATATTCTTAAGCGTACACAAACTCATAAAATTCTGAAATACTTAAGAAGAATATGCTCGTAATGTATAGGAATTTTTAGATTTATTACATACTTAATCATCATTATTATATCTTCACGCTGTATCCCTAAAGGGGTAGTCAGAGAGGACGGAGCGTCAAGCTTCGCGGTCCTTACGTACTTCTTTCGCTTCCTCAAATCTCATCATTCTTCTCACACATTTTCGCCTAGGTATGCGAGTGCTTTTGACATTTCCGTCGGCCTACACTCTACTCTGGCTATTTGATCTTCATAAGTCAGCCTCGGTCTTCCTTGCCTTCTTTTACCACTCGCTTTCGCTCTGTAGATTTTCTTCCTCAGTCTTTCAACACTCATTCTTTCATTATGTCCGAACCACCTAAGCATTCCTTTCTTCATTTTTACAATAACATTGTTGTGCAACCCTACCATGCTGCGTATCTCTTCATTGTTTCCTGTCCGCAAGGGTGACACCGCACATATTTTTATGAGATTGTATTTCTACTCCATTCATCATACTTTTACTCGATTTCGGGCATATGCAGGCTTCGCTACCATACTATAAAGTTGGCACCAACATCGCATTGTGGATGGCCATTTTGGTTGTGTTAGATATATTTACACTGCCTAATCCAGAAAGAGCACCATTTACTTTATTGCCAGCTGCTACCCGTCTCTTCACATTCAACTCACATCTTCCATCCCTCGAAAACGCACACCCCAGATACACAATTTCACTCACTTGTTCTAAACATTTTCCATTTCCCCAAATCTCACATTTCATCTTCTCACATTTCGTCGTCAAGGAAGAACCAATTTCGACCATGAAGCATCGTTGGCATGGGCTCGATCTTCCATATAGGTATGTTAGAGTATATATAAAAGTATATATAGAATCATCATGATTTATGTATAATAGATTCTAGTCAAAATTTAGGTTATTATTTCATTTTACTGTCAATTACAATAGAACAATACGAAGAATTAGAGATAGTTTCGACTTTGAAAACAACTTTAAGTAGTTACCACTTGCCCATGTACAATAAGCTCCTTAATCAAAGAAAACCCAACAGTTCTGGAGTTCGGAACAGAGTGAAATCGGTTAGGTTAAGTACAAAGACCGTTATTGCTTTCCTGTTAGTTAGCAATGCTCACAAAATCAGAACATAAATAATGAAAATAAACGCAGATTGATATGGCAGTAGAAAGGGAATAATAGGAAGAAAAAGAAAGAATAAGGAATAACGAAGTAAATACCGCTCTTAATTTAAAAGAGAGGTATTCGTATCTTAAATAAATAATAGTGTTTACTTTTTATTATTTCTTTTATTATTATTTATTACTAATAATTATTATTATTATTTGTTAAAAAGAGTATTTTAAGAACCCTTTCATTAAAAAGCTTTCCCGTTATTAAGTATAAGAAAAATATATAAACCATATCCATTTAAAAATCTATTAAAGCCAACTATTAATTAAACGGTCCTCATTGAACGCGGTAATTAATTAATTAAGAAGTCTCGCGTTCCTCCCTGGCGTCTATAGGTATTCATAGCGGGGTGCTCAAGTGCATATTGTGATGTACGCAATACACCCCCTTCTTAACGCGGGGGCCTTGCTCTTCACGTCTGATCCAGGAGCTCTGTCTTCGAGGAGACGAGAGGACCTGAACAGTAAATTGCATGTTATTGGCTTTTATTGTAGCCGATAGCGTGCTTGGAATAAAACAGCTTACATGTTGCCGCGGCAATGATCGAATGATTTTTTAACACGCGCTTTTAAATTAGATTTTGTATTATTACAATTAATTGTACAACCGTTGTTATATAGCATAATTGTAGTGATATAACATTAGGATTAAACGGATATTGAAAACGAAATATTTGATAAAAATAATTATTTATGGACTGACTTCAAAAAAGGAGGAGGTTCTCAATTTGTCGAAGTCTTTTTTTGAAAGGGTGTATGTCCAAGGTGGTTCCATAGAAATTTAATCAAGAGCAGATGATGGAGTACTGCTTAAATAAAAGAACTTCTCTGCAGTTCATATATTTCGATGATCCTGAAAAGCTTAGCTGTGGACATGTCCTAGATATTTATTTAGGAAACGGCCTTTAAAAAGGGAAAAATCAATAGTTTTTTAAGAAAAAAATTAAACTGACTTCAACATAAAAATATTGAAAAGTACACATTAATTATTCTTAGTTATTAATTCTTTGAAACGCGTTTCGTTTCTAGAGACAAGCAAGTATGTACCCTACCTGTTTCTAGAAACGGAACGCGTTTGTTTGATAGTCTTTCACACAATAACTACTAAATTATTTGATTTCGAATGCACATAAAGTGACCGTACTTTTGTCCTTTTAGTACAAAACATAGATTATTGTTTATTTATCAGTGTCATGCTAGCGAAAACAAAAATGGAACATACTTAAAAATTATAACACAAAGCAATTGTTCAAAATAACACATTAGATAATCACAATGAATGTGATGACATAAACGACTAAACAGTTCATAATAGTTTCTAATATCTTTTCTGTAATAATGATGAGTGGTCACTGGTCCTAATATGTTAAGAGAGCTTTTATTAACAAAGTTTCTAGTGGAAAAGTTAGCGTAGAGGCTAACTTCTCCACTAGTAAACTAGGACAATATAGACTAATTCATAAATCTGATTATTATTATTAGGTAAAAAGCTATGTACGTATTTTACGTATTTTAGATAATAACTACGAGATGACGACCTTTGATATGAAACGTTAACATATTATGATGATAACAGCGTATACATAGCTTAAAGACAAAATAACTATATCCATTATCCATAAAATAGGGTAGACTACACTGGGACCAAACAGTAATTATTCGATTTTAAGTTACATCGCGTAATTATAGTGGCGAAGTATAGGATGCATTAGCGGACAATAAAGCGAGGGAGCGAGGGGCGCCCAGTTAACAAAACAGATAAACAAAAGTTTTTTGTTATGTTAGTATATATTTGTAATTATTTTCATAATAGTGGATATCGTGGTTATTGTATAATTTTAACCAGAATAGTTACAATAATGAAAATTATCTAGAACAGAAGAGAAAAATTAAGAAACTAAATATTTACGTTGATGAATTTATTCAAGATGCTCGTATAATGTGATATTACCAAAATGTAATTCTAATTTATATGAAAATTAATTGAATAAATCGAAATTATGTTACGTCGGCATAGACAGTAAAAACGAATACTAGAGAAATAAAAACGATCATTCCTTTGACGTGATTTCCTATTTGTGTGAAAAGTTTGTTATTTGGATGTCTTATTCTGTTTTTTACGACATCCATTTCTCCCCTAATCACATAAACGTATAATTAGCGCAACAACGCAACATCCCTCTATGAAACGGGAGCTGACGCGGTTGTTGACGCGATATCTCGTCCAGTCAGAACTAAACGTATTAACGCAGGGAAGAGATCGCACCAGTTGCGTTTTGTTAAATCCTATTCAGGTTTGCTGTTACTTTGTGCTATAGTGTGTTCTATGAAAGTGTTTACCTTGCATGGTGCATGTTAAAAAATAATCTAAACATTAATTATGTATTTCACACTTATCTGTGAGGCAGTGCTTATTTAAAGATGTGTTGTAAATTCTTCGTATTATTATTTTTTCTTAAAACCTTTTAAAATGCTCAATAAAATATTTAAAATGGCCGGGTTCGGTCCCTGCTCAAGTCAATTTATGAAACGAACTTTCCTAAATTGGGTTTGAGTCTGGGTGTTATTTAGAGCTTCCCCAACTCATTGTGGGGTACCCATAGCACAAACCTAGAGCTTAGTCTGGGGTCACACAATGTGTATAATTGTCTGTATTGTAATTATTTAACTATGTAACAGAATTATGTTTATGAACGTAAGACTTACTTGAACTTAGTGATGACAGTAAATTATTAAAATTCATAATTATTTTAGACACGCTATTAACATAACATAACATATCTTCACGCTGTATCCCCAACGGGGTAGTCAGAGAGGACGGAGCGCCAGGAGTCGCGGTCCTTACACACCTCTTTCGCTTCCTCAAAACTCATCTATTTCATTCATCATCTAAAACGCTATTACATGTATAAAAAAAAGAGAATAGCAGTACTCACAAATATAAAAGAATGTATTACATGATTTATATCCAATACTTGGATTAGTAACAGATAATAATCCTTCAAAGTGAGAACAAGAGGAAGAGTCCACGTGGGTAGAATTTAGAAATACGCGTACTTTCCCCGCGTCGTTTCCACTTGGTTATGCCTTTTATACGAACGATTCATTATCTAGCGCTTAAATGGGGGACGCGAACAGATAGCCACATTTATTACTTTTGTCAGCGGAAAAATGAATTTACACATCGATGCTTCAATTTCCTAACTTCAATAAAAGTTATGACATTTTCAAAATCAGTGTAAAATATTTTCATTTTGTTTTGTTTAGTACAACTGCTTCATGACTTTATGATATCGTGTTACAATGCAATGTTAAATTAGACATTGAAAGAATGGATGTCAGATGTACCTAATAAATAATGTTGACAATGTATTGCCAGAGAGGTGGACTATATAATTATAATGTATGAGTATCGTATTTAATTCAAACTACTCCTAACGTCTTTCGATTTTAAGAATAAACTTTTACTTAAAGCTTGCAACTGGATAAAAATTAATACTATGTATATAAGATAAAAAATAATAAGATAATAAATACGACAAAGTGCCTGTTTCACAACTCTAAATAAGCCTTGTCCCGCAGATAAGTGTGAAAATAAAACAGTTTTGTTTCTCTTTTTCCCCATTATCTTTTTCGTAGACGGACAAAATCACCACTGTATTGCACAAGGGGGTAAAAG
Organism: Zeuzera pyrina; assembly: GCA_907165235.1. Lineage (NCBI taxonomy): Eukaryota > Metazoa > Arthropoda > Insecta > Lepidoptera > Cossidae > Zeuzera > Zeuzera pyrina. Next base: position 14,417,876 of record OU015625.1, on the reverse strand, counting down.
CATAGGCTACGTAGTACCCGTCGACATAAATATTTCGCTTATAACAAAGTTAGATCTCTCCGACAGAAATCCTGTCAGAGCTATTAGTTTGAAAACAATGAATCGCGACATGCGACGGTGACTCTAATTTAATTTTCATCTTAACAGCATTGTCCGTACATCGAGGTAGATGCTCTCGTATATTTATTTTTCTTTTAATAGAATAAACGTAATGAAAATAAACATAAAACTTGCATGGGAGTATTGATATCGTAACATTTGGTAAAGTAAAAGTATAGGTTATGCTTTGCCATATGTAAGCTCAAATATTTCCTGTTAAAAGTTTCGATTTTGAATTTATTGTGTCTGCTCTGCCCACTCTGAATACGAAATAATGTACTTTACATATGTAGGTAAACTTAATATGAAAACATTAATCTCGCGTATGTTGATTGACATTTAGAGTCGTTATAAATTTAAATATAGTTTAAATTTCTACCGGTATACGTTTTGTGTAGCGCGAGTAGATGTTTAGTTAGACTAATTGCTCGGTAGCAATGGTTTGTTTTACTAATAATCTATTATCCAAACAAGTTTAATTTACATAAATAAAAACTCTACGCTAATTGCTTGCTTTGATCGTCATATACAATGTATACGGTCACTTAATTCCATTTCGCACTGAATATGTAGGTACGTGCACATTAAAATCTTTAAAAAATCATTATAACGCTTTTATTACTCGTTAAATAACATCGCAATCTAATTTTCTCCGAGATATAAGAGGTGTGACGTCATACATAACGGAGCAGGTGTGATCCTGTATACTGCAGTCTGGTTTGAACGGTTAATGATTAACGCCTTAATAATGTTATTATCTCTCAATTGGTGTAGCGCATTCTAATAACTTTAATTATAATGTACGATGTTGGACAAATTGTTCAAAGTATCTACAAAACATGAATTATTTGTATAAGAATTTCTATTAGAATATTTTGAAACAACAAGACACGTACTTAACCTATACATGGGTACTACTTCTAATTTACTCATATGCATGTCTTAATTGAATTGTGATTGTGAATTCACGTAAACATGGATAATAATATATTGTACAGATGGGAAATATCTGGGTACAGTTTTATGTAAAATATATCTTCTGCATTTAGTACATATTCACTTCACACCGTTTCGCTTTCGAGGTTGACATAGAATTAGAGAGGATGGAGTATTTTCTAGCAGTAATAACATAGATTTATAGTTGGAAAAGCGAAAGCAGACAATGATAGATCGCTGATCCATTACCTACGCAAATTCCTTACAATAAGCTCTGTAATCCTTTGGCTGACTTTTATGATTTGCTCGCGAAGATGAATAAAAGGCATATTAAGTATATTTTTTTTATCTCTCAGACCGGCATTTTAATAGTTGCAGAAAGATTGCTTGATTAAATTCTTTATTTGATAATGTGTAATATGTCATTTGTTCCAGAAATAGGCAATATGAGAATTTCCACGTGGACCAGAAGGGTTACGATCAGATGTATGATGGTGAAGACTTGGAAACGCCACCTTCCCCGGATAGGCCTCCACCGCGACCGATAGGTAAAATTTGTATTCATTTATGTTATTTATAATTTTTGAGACGTAAATACAAGATATTGGTGTTAAAACAATTATTTGTTGTTATTTATTTCACATATAAAATGATAAAACGTTAAAATTTATATCATATTCCAAAATAAAAAGCGTAGCTTGGAAGGGTTTAACCTTCCAAAGAGGTCATATAATAAGTTCCCTGTCAAGGTTAATTTTATCAACGTTACGATTAGTAAAAAACTGCACATTAGAGGGTATTTCATGGAAGTCCCGATAATGAAGAATTGAAGGAAAGTAGGCCTTGGTAGTCACATATTATATCACATAATACGCAGAGATGACACTTTATTGTTAAAAGTCTTAAGCACTCCTATGCATATCAGTCAAAGAGTCCGACCTCCAGTAACACGGTGGTCAAATGTCTAGAAGGAGCTTAAAACCTGGAATTTCACGTCGATGGCAATATAGGATAGAATATAGCGCAGAAGCACAAAAAGGCTCGACTTGAGATAAAATGGGATAAGGGCAGGATGAAAGAAAAAAATGTAATTAATTAAGTGTATAGAAACTTTTCTGTTATCAATCCAATGGCACAATAATTGGTGTCTACATGAAAATTCTTAGCGAAATGGATGTTTCTGTATAATATTTTTGCTGGAAACAATTGATGTATTTTTATAATATATCTATTATAGGCATTTGTTAAAAAAAAGATGCAAAAATATTTTCGATATACAGGCAGGAAATGTGCATAATTTCAAACTTCGTCATTACGTATGTACCTACTTATTATACTTATACCACAGCCACAAATTCTTAAACATTCGTTAATATATTAATACGTTAATACCAGTTGTAATGATATAAGTTTGTTTAAGGAGAATGTTTTATTTTTATCAGATAAATATGTTCGAGCGGAATGTCCCTGCTTGAGCGCGCGGTACACGGTAGCTCTGCTGGCTTGTTTTGGGTTCAGTATTATGTTCGGTATGAGGTGTAATATGAGCATGGCTAAGCTCAAGATGACCGAAAAACACAACGTAAGTATTTCTGGTAATCACAACGAACGAATAGCGAATTAATTTTATTTTAAAAGATATTTGTGTTTTGTAATACGCAATCATAAAATGGAATACAATATCAGTATGAAAGCAGAAATACATACATATTTTGTGATATCTATCAAGTTACGATAATATATACAAATATATTTATTATCATGCGAGTGTATGACTTGTTGTGTTATTTATAGTAATACCTATAAAATGCGACATTGCACTCATTTGAGCTATTAAGTATGTATAACAATAAAATTACGTGCACTACGTGCAGTACATTACAGTATTATCATTAAATCGATACAATATTTTAAATCGATAAACATTAAAAACTCATTAAAATATATATATAACAGACTTCGAGCGGCGTCATAGAAGATACACCTTTCAACTGGACCGTAGAAGTAGAGTCGTCGATAGATTCATCTTACTTCGCTGGATATCTAATCACTCAAGTTCCCGGAGGTTTTTTGGCATCTATGTACCCCGCAAATAAGATATTCGGAGCTGCCATAGTTATATCCGCACTTTTTAACATCGCAATCCCTGGAGCCATGTCTGTCGGTCCCACTGCAGTTGTTATCCTTAAGGTCATACAAGGTTTTGTTGAGGTAAGTCTACATTTTACAAATATTTATACAACTGACTGACCTATTGGTGCAGTGGTTAGTACATCTACCTTACAAGCTAATGGTTCGGGTTTCGGTCTCTGGTTTGAATTCGGATAAGCAGAATGAAGAGTTTACTCATTTAGTGACATCCTAATTACGAAAGTTTTTAAATTATACGAACGAAAAGTAAAAAAAAAAACAAAAATAAGACTGCAATAACATTATAAGCTTCACGTTTGAAGTAGGAAGAGTGATAAATATATAAAATAATATCATGCGTTTAAAATTTAGGACACTTGCCATCCAGTGCGTGACAGTGCATGATCAAGCCTATTATCGATGCTCAAATTTGAAGCCCGCATCTGTGACGAATATGCGACTCGTCACGTTTGGACTTACGATTCCCCTTCAAAAGCATTAATAAACCGAATTTTGACTATTTGTGTTGTTTTATAATATGTAGATGTAGATGTTTTATGAAATATGGCTTGCATGGATTATATGGGTGAAGAATTACAGACATGAGAGGCGAATTTTGAATTACATATCGATCGGCGCCCATCTCTAATCGCTCTTGAACGCATACTACAAGGCTTAACAAAAGCTCTTTAGGATTACCGGGCCCTTCGTAGCTATGGTTACATATTTGCTGTTCTCTGAGCATCTCCGGGTAGCGACTCTTCAATACCATTGCGATCCTACTAAATCTGATCTATTGTACTATTGATAATAATAGTAACAGAAGCTCTTGTACTATAAAAATGTATAAAATATACGTCTGTTCGATAAGTAAAATCTCTCCAAAAGAAAGATTGGGACTTTTCATCAATCCAAATAATAACAAGAATACATAAAAGATTGTACACATGATATGTGTGTACACATATTAGATAGCATTTTAAAAGATAAAACTATTATGACAACAATTTTCTTTGAAATTGAAAACAGTAAAAAGTGCATTGCCTGCATTTGACTACAATAAATTGCATCTTCAAAATGTGGTTATTGCTGTTTCTTTTCGAAAGAGCTATTGATTCTAGGATAGTTGCTACGAAATTCTTCTAGGTATGTATCTACCTCAACATATTTTGCTTTTTTAAAATAGCCCCTTTTTTAGAACTATTTATTTTTTATATATAGCTTAGCCATCTTGTCTTTATTTCGATCTTTTCATCTTTCTTTAGAGTTGAGGCGTTCGTGAACGACCGACCTATTTGAACCGTTTTCTAACAGTGACTGATCGAACTAGTTCCATCCCGCTCCTCAAAGTAGCTTATTAATAATTTTATCGTTCCCAGAGAACGCTTCTAACGCAGAGGACGCTCCTGAATGAAGAGCGTAATTTATCTAACTTGTTCGCTCCTTATTTATCGTTCTCAGGGAACGTTCCTGACCTATAAACTTATTATTATAGATCCGTACGAACGAACGATGTATCTTACATCAGTCCACAGAGTACTGCAGAGACATGACATGAGATAAGTGACGTATTTGTAAAAAGTACCTTTATTTGCGGAATTACAGAAGATATTTTTAATTGTTTTTTGTATTATGTTTATTCAATTACTTTATAATGGAGCAACTTACTTATTGTAACATTTTATCGAACCGATTCTGTTGATAGAATAGTCCTATTACTTCAGGTGAGAGAATTTAGTGACTTTACTCATATGTTGATAAATAATTTATTTTGCGGAGTGTCGCTAAGTGAAATCTGAACTAATCAGTAGGAGTTTTAAAAATTTATCAAAAGATCAGAGAAAAAGGCAATAGGTTTTGTGAATTGACAATTTTCATAGCACAAAACACTTAACATTAGTTTTGTGTTATTATATCAAAATATAGGAAATAATGATCATAATGATACGAACTAGGCATAGGCAGGCATATTACATAATTTTACATATTATTTAAAATTTAATTAGAATCTGCGTCATTTTAAATGTGATTTGTAAACGACATTTCTTGTGGGCGAGGTTTTGCACTTATTTGCTGGTTAAGGAAGTTAGTTGCTGGTGAAGGAGTGAACTAAACGAACGACATAGTTCATTACATTAACTGATCAAGAACGAGCGAATCCGTTTAATGAATGAGCAAGCCCTAGCCCTAATTATGGAATATTCCTTGATTATATCCTTAGTGAATGTCCATATTCGGATCTTCACAGCCGTTCAAAGTTGTCTTCCTACTTTACAAGAAACAACAGATCAAGAGTAAAACGCCCTATAACATTAAAACAAACAAATACACATGCACGTGTTATACCAAGGTGACTGAATGAGAAATTGGCCTTGAAGTGTTTCTCGAACACCTTGTCCTAGAGAATATTCCATATTATGGACATTATTCCACTTTTGATTATTTTCCTCTATTATTACATTTTTCAATGATTAATTCTACTATTCTGACTTCATATACTGTAATTTTCAGGGTGTAACTTATCCATCATGTCACGGTATTTGGAGGATGTGGGCACCGCCTCTAGAGCGATCTAGACTTGCAACACTAGCTTTTTGTGGCACCTACGCTGGTATTGTAATTGGTATGCCTCTTTCTGGTCTGCTCACTGATTATATTTCTTGGCAAGCACCTTTCTACTTTTATGGTGTGTCTGGTATTATTTGGTGAGTAATTTATTTCGACTACATTTTAATATTTTTAAAAATTATTGCTAGTTAAATCGGTTTTCTCTTTTTTTGAATAGGTATCTACTATGGCTTTGGTTGGTGTTTGAGAGGCCTAGTAAACATCCTCATATTGCGGCTAAAGAATTGACTTACATTGAACAATCATTAGGTACAGCTTCACAAGCTGCTATGCCTAGTTTTTGGTCTACCCCGTGGAAAGCGTTTGCTACTTCGCCACCAGTGAGTTTTAACGGGTTCCCATAACTTTTAATTTATATTAATTTATTTCGTTTAATATATATTCAAAAAATTATTATTAATGTCCTTTCCAGGTTTACGCTATTATCGTAGCAAATTTTTGCAGAACGTGGAATTTTTGTTTGTTAGTTATTTTCCAGTCTGCATATTTCAAAACGAGATTTAATATGCAAATCACAGAGGTAAGTTCTTGCTAATAGATATTATAATACGTAAGATTGTTACCAAGCCAAAAATTTATTGTTAATAATGTATTAATTTCCGTTTAGTCTGGGTTTGTGGGCGCTATACCTCATCTGATCATGACATCTCTGGTTCCTATCGGTGGTATGCTGGCTGATTATCTCCGTAAAAACAACATCATGACAACCACCAACGTCAGAAAGCTCTTTAACTGCGGAGGTTTTGGTCTCGAAGCCTTTTTCTTTATCCTTGTTGCCTACGCCAGTAATAAGGTACTAGGCACTTAAGTATTTTATATTTTATGATATTATGTATGTTTTTTTTTGATAAAGACATTTTACCCTTTTATTTTAAATGGATGCATGATGTTAAATATACATAGATATGTTTTCTTTTCTAGTATGTCGCTACCATCGAACTAACGTTGGGAGTAGCATGCAGCGGTTTTGCCATATCAGGTTATAATGTTAATCATTTAGATATTGCTCCTCGTTATGCATCTATTCTGATGGGACTCTCCAATGGCATTGGTACAATAGCTGGATTCATTGTACCCATTGTTATTAATTATATGACGCAACAAAAGGTGTGTATAAATGTGTTGCAAAGCCTGAATATTTTTTTTTGTAAATTTTAGTACTGTGTGCCTTTTGCTTAGTTCATTTTATGAATACAATTTTTTACTTTGTACAAACTTTTTATGAAATTTTTCTTCACTTACGATTACAACTCGTGCGTTTTATTAAAAACTTTGAAGTGGTACTCCCTTACGAGGCCGTATTGGTTCTTTTCGTGAATTGCTTGCGAAACAAAAAGGACATTCGTCCGTGGCTAATTTGAAAAAAGGAATTGAGCTAGGTGCAAGCGCGTTTGGAATATCAAATGAATCGCTTTGTGGGTGCGCGCCGATGCGTTACGCTGAGTGTATTTCGCGCTGAGTTCTTTATTAGTCAGTCAAATCTGTATTCGTTGATGTCTCTATTGCGCGTATATTTTTTATATTATATATAAATTTAATGTTTAATTTATATTTTACATTAGAAAGGGACAAATAAATAAAAACGTAACTACAACATTAGGCAATTTAGTTGCATGTACACTATATTGTAATATTCGACAGTCAGCAGATACATTTTATCAGATCGTTCGCATTGCTTTGTGAACAAACGCCCGCCCACCTTTCACGGTGATTTATAATAAAGGGAACCCCTTCATTGTTTAGGGATAATAAAGGGATAAGTTACTAAGTTTGCTATTCAAATTTTTTCATTAGAAAGATTGGAGAATTAAAAAGCTTGTCAGTTTTACTGTTGTCTAATTCAATATAATGATTTTATCTACGCATACACTCACACATGTATGTAAATATGTGACATATGGAATAGAAACGTTTGAAAATAACGATATTAGAAACTTAAACCAGTTTTCGAAAAGCGAACTTACATTTTTTGTGTTTTGATAAAATTTCTTTGTTGTGTAATAAATATAATGAGGCTTGGGATATTGGATTTGAATGATTGGTTCAGAAAATAAAACTCTAATTTTTAATTTTTCCCCATAAATCTCACATCAACGATAGATAGAACGAAAAAGATAAGAAACATTTATTCGTTCGTTTTTATGTTTTTTTTTCTGAATTTAGTAACAAATTATTTATTTTCTAATAGAAATAACATTTACAGTATTTCAAAAACAATTCATTTAAATGTGATTTAAAACAAATAGGATGAATTGGAGAAGGCGATAAAAGAATGGCGAGAGGTGTTCCTCATGGGGGCTACTGTACATTTCATCGGTATTACTGTCTATGGAATATTTGCATCAGGCGAGTTACAGCCCTGGGCGGAGCCCACTCCTCTGTACGAGCCACCGATCAAGAGATCTATTGATCATGAGACTACTTTCGTGAGTATAATTTCTAATATATTTCGTGTAATGTTAAAGTTGTTTAGTTTGTGTATATTGGATGACATTTTATTTGTCGATCGCCTAAGACGACACAATCATTTATGAATAGAATCGAATTGATTTATCATATAGGCAATGTCTTAGGTTATATGTGTATTATAGATGGAGAATTCATCAGCGCCACTCAAGGGCTCCGAGCCTCCTGCGTACGGGAGTCTCGCATCCGCCCGCGCTCCGGCGCAGATTATCGCCCCTCAGCAGCACGTTCCGAACAATCCCTTCGTCTCTGGCGCTTTCTATCAAACCGAGCCTGTACAGCCACCAGCCGAGCCTTACCAGGATCTCACTGACGATGGAACTTATTAATCTGAGTTATGTTTGTACAGAAGACAGCCACGATGCCGCTTTGTAGTAAATGGTTGTCAGTTTTAGAATAGGTAAACTACAACATCAGAAGACAAGGATTTTTTCGAAAAACTTGAGGAGTATTTTCTGTACCTACTTTGGAAATCCTTTACTACAATTGGCTGTATTTCGTCCTCGCTGTTTACTTAAAGATTTTATTTATTAGCTATCTTCATTTTTTGTTGAATGGATGAACGTACATAGCTTGGTATGTGGCTCTCTAATTTTACAAATAATTAGATAGAAAATAAATATATGTGTTATTGTTCTCATCGTTTTAAATAACTTTTATAAAATTAAATCAAAATCTCATATCGTTCACATATAATTAAAACAATGTAGGTATTATTTCTATATACTCGTTGGAATGAATTGTTGTGAATCGTTTGTATATGTAAATAATTAAAAACATAAGTACCTTGAAGTACCGAGATTTATTAATTTATAAAAATTTATTTTAGATTTTGATATTAGCATATTTACTTTTCTATGAATCCGATTTTACGTTGGAACTTATTTTTTTCATACTTAGTACTTACTATATCAGAAAAAAATATTCCGACTCGCGTGAGCAAGTAAGAATTTATTTTAAATTTTTTTTTTGCATTCTAGACAATATCAAATAAAAAAAAATTTATTTGGTGCTCATCAGTCATTAGCAAGACTTGTAGTACGGGAGGTAGCGCTGCAATTTTTCTAGGAATTTTATACCGCATGAATTTTATTTCAAACAGTTTTTTAATGTTCAAAAATCAGTAAAGTGAGCGTCAGTTGTCGCACTAGTGATGGAGCTTAAAAAAAAGTCATTGGAAAAAAAATCTGCTCCGATGATTTTTATACCGAGCAAAAATGTATTAAATTATTGTTTCAATTGCATTTAAAAAAAATCGTCAGCTGTATTGACGAGGGGGGGTTATATGTCAGTCACGTGCATGAACCCCATTAAAAATTTGACAAATAAATTTATTTTATACCTTATGAAATTTATACATTTAAATTTTTATACTTTTAAAATAATAAAGAAAATCGTCAGCTGTATTTTTGGCGGGGGTAAGACGGTCAGTCAGCGTGATAAAAATTTTGCTCGCTCAATGCATTTGAGCTCTTCCTCTTTGCATAGTCTCTTTAGGAAATAAACTGACGATCTCTACACCCACAAACAATCAGCTGACGTTGATTTTTTAATTTAAGTATAAAAATTTAGATGAATAAATTTCATAAGGCATAAAATAAATTTATTTGTCAAATTTTCAATGAGGTTCATGCACGTGACTGACATATAACCTCCCTTCGTCAATACAGCTGACGATTTTTTTTTTTAATGTGATCGAAACAATGATTTAATATATTTTTGCTCGGTATAAAAATCATCTGAGCAGATTTTTTTCCAATGACTTTTTCATGCTGTCTCCTTTTACTCCACTGCTATCGGAGCAGCTGACGTTCGGAGCTGTTATGTGTTAGGGGAAAACTATTATTGTTATGATTTTCCGCCGGTATAAAATGACTCGCTCAACTGTAGCGCTACCTCCGGGACTATTATAACTGTTATAACAATTATTCACTTACGTTCGAAAACTTAACATTACTACAGAATGTCAAAATTTTACTAAAAATTTCGTTGTTTTGGAATTATGTAATATTAAAGACTCGTGTATATGTGTACGTTTAATATTTTTACCTAAGTAGCATATCATCCGAAACATAAAAGAAAACATTGTGTTGTGGTATGCTTGTTTATTAGAACTACTTATATAGTTTTTATTATATCTTTAAATAGTTACAATTTGTTACATGTTGTGTCCCTACTTGTTGCTAAGTTTCATGATTATTGTAAAATGTAAATCTCTGTATAACTAGTTGTTGTAATAGAAAAACGTATGAATAAAAATATAAATGTATTGAAACAACAGTAGAATATACATAACGGGAAGTAATGTAATCATTTATTCATATTTTGTAAATTCAATTCATCTACACCTGTTTTATTACATTATTTCATATTATTCTGTAATTAGGTACTGAAAGGAATGTAGCTATACTGATTTTTAGAAGTTGAAAGGTAAGTAATATAAATTTACTGTGACTTCCAAAAAATGTGGTTGAAAAAAATTACAAAAATATTCATAATACGTCTATTTAGAAACACACATTTCCCTATCTTTGTCCGGTGTTAATTGTTATTTATTATTGTACAATGTAGGTAATTATTTAGTCACATAGTTTTAAAGTATCGATAGTAGCAAAATATTAATAACTTAATAAAGTTTAAATAGTTGAATCAAGTTTGCTTAGCTTTCGGTTTTTAATTTATTTAGATGTAAGTAATAAGATAACTTATTTATTGCACACACCATCCAAAAAATTGTCATCAACATTTGAAGTTCTACAATTCAAGACTTTAAAAATTATCTTGTTCCAATTTTTTATTAATCATCTCTTCACCAGGATTTCAGGATTTTTTTTGCTGTACATGTTATAAATATGTATACGAAAACTGAAGGGAAAGTAATGTATTTTGAGAAATATTAATTATAAGTACCATGTAATTCCATGTAATTAATATACAATCATTATTTATAATTTATGTAAATACATATAAATCTGTAAATAATAAACTGACATTAATAACATGAAGAAAATAACATTATATTTTCCAATGTTGACTGCGCCTTTTGGACTTGATTTGTGGAACACTATTATTTTGTAATTTATCATGAATTGAGTTAAACAAGTTGTTATTAGTGACGTGCCGGGTTATTAAAAATGTATATCTGCGGATACGGACATCGATACAGATAATTAGCGTTTAGGTTTGCGGATACGGATCTCTACTTTCGTACTAGTAACTTCATAGTTGACGCGTGTTACTTCGGACCAATAGTAAACATCCCACTTAACAAAAATGAAATAAGGAGACATATTTTCTCTTCACAGTTTGCACCATGCGTGTTTTTGTCTTTTAGTTTAGTGCGACAAGGAACAGCATAAATTACGTTAGTATTATAATTTAAGTGAATTTACGTGTTTCAAACAATGTACCAATACAAAGAAGTTTAGTTGTGCAATATGGAAATATTTCATGTTAGTAAAATGAGCTAAGCGAAGTTTTCATTACTGTCTTTCGAAGATCATTTAACTTTAATAAAATATTTATTTTAGATCTGATGAAAAGTTACGGATACGAATCAGATCTTCTTAGCCCCACGGATATACGGATATTCGGCACTTCACTGGTCGTTACAACAATTACAATATGTTACGTAGATGTGATAAAAGTGTACTTATTTATACGTGTAATAAATATAAATTTATTATTTATGAGTACAGACATTTAAGCAGTAACTATTACTATTACTGCATATGATATGATTAAATATATTGCGGAATGATTATGCATGCTTTTTTCATTTTTGAATATACGCTTGTATACCTTTGCATAACACTGCAGTATCGTACCCATTATAGTTAATAGATGTAAAAAGTAGTAATATCTTATAGTTATCTTTACTGTAATGAATGTTGAACTGTACATTGAGCACATATACGCACATCGTAATTGTACGGTTCTGGGTTGAAAAGTACACGTAGTATGCACAATTTTGTTTATATTCTTATTGTTAGTTTCATAAGGTAAGTGACAATAAATAGCTCTTTAATATTTTTGAGATTTTTTGGCTATTACATAGTTTGCTAAAGAGCGAAACCTAAGACAATAATAGCGACTGAAGGAGTACGATACCAATATTCCCATAACAAAGCACTTGTTAAAAATAGCACTGTATAAACGATACTTTTCGTATTGTTACTTATATGCTGCGTTTTATCCAAAAAATAATAAGATGAGACTTTTTTTGTCATTCATACATTGTAAACAACATAATAAATATCAAATGGTTTTCTAATAAAAGTGATGACTTATGAATTTACTTCAAAGATTCATAACGGTGCTTAAGACCCAGATATTACGTTAAAGAAAACTTTTAAGACATAAATTAATTCGATGATACTTTTCGGTACATATTACTTTTGTGATAAATTAGGTACTTATCTTAAATGCGTATACCTAATAAGTTTATAAGAGTTTATCAGTAAATAATTCTTTGCGAGTAATAATAAAAGCAATAATAGATTGATTGGTAACTTATGAAATCAAATTGATATTAATCAAATGAATTGATTGTTGAATTAAATCAAAATGATTAATAATACATTTTGGTTTCATTTACTTTCGTACTGCATATCTTCCGAGTTTAAAAACGTATTAATTAAAAAATTTAATTATTATTAGAAATTTCGCATTCTTGATTTTATTTATGAAAAGGTTGCGCGTTGGTAATGTTATTTGTTGTGGAAAAATATTTTCTTTAGTGCATTTTTAGCATTTATGGTTTTGTAAGAAACCATAAAGTATTCGTCAAATTTAGCCAATAAATTATTTATGAGTTAGATCTGCATTTACATCCAGTAAAGCTCTAGTGTTTTGACTTGATATTCACATAATGTACATCGATTAAGACTTAGCATAAAAAGTTCATAATATCATCGAATAAATTACATTGGACATGTGTGAGAATTATCATCTCACTTCAGGAATTAATTTTGATGTTTTGTATTTTCAAACAAATAATACTTTCAGAATACTTAGTTAAAATCATTTTGTATTTTCCGAGATAAAAATCTATTAAATACTTTATACTATTAGAATTATAGTTCTAATTATAGTATATATGATGAAACAAATCGTTGTTTTGAAATCTCTACGCCGTCAATTCTGTGCTGTAAAGATATCTGTAATTTTGAAAATGTTACTTGAATATCTAGTGTTTCGTGACATTAGAAATTATTTTTAGTAAATAAAATGATCACTTCAATCAAAACGACTTATTAGTAAGACATTGTTTACATTTTAATTTAAGAAATAGTGCTTGATTATTTAATTAAACATAAAGTGAGTAATTTTTTTTTAATTTATACTTGAATTAGTGCCTACGTAGTTCATTAGCCAGTAAAAACGGCAGACATAAACCACAGTAAGTAACTTTTGTTAAATAAATTCGGCGTCTTTGCACCGCACACAATTGTTTAAGAAAATTTCTAAAATTATTTATGGCTAATATGTAAATATACTTACACATTCCGATATTACTTAGGATGCCGGGAAATAGCCCATATTTCGTCAGATTGATATTCTGCATTATGTAGAATTTTAGGTATAACAGGTCTTTATTCATTAAAGCACATTTCTGTTATTAAATAATTTTTTGATGTATCCGAATATGTTCTATCATATTAAATATACCATGGCTGGGAACTCTGCCATATTTTGTATTATATAAATATATTATATCATTTTACAAATAATATCAAATAGAGTACAATTTAATACAGTTTTTTTCTATTCAAAACATTGTTAATATTTTCAAAAATATACGTACGTACTACGTTTCTCTTTTTAGTTAGAATAAAATTATCGTTATAAATGTATTATGCATTATATGTAATATTTTTAATAAGTACTACACAACATTTATAATCGTAATGATAATTTTCACAATGTCCAAAAATTATGGCGGAAAGGGTATGGATCTCCCCATGCACTTGTTACCGTGCACTGTTTGATAGAGAGTTACATCTTTATGTATAGGAGTTTTTGTATTACAGCGTTAACGATTTAGATAATGAAATAATTTCTAAATCTTGTAACAGACGACAGGAGTAGATTTTGTAATAGTAAGCTGAACAACTGAATTTAGAATAACAAATATAGTTTTTTTTGAAGTATGGCTTTCTTGTTTATGTTTTTGTTAAAGCTTTCTTTGTTTACAGACATTTTAATTGCATAATAAAACTAATACAATGAATAATATTTTGTCTAGCACGAAACACGCCCTATTTCTTACACCCTATTTATTCGTTCCATAGCTGAAACCTTGACTTATTTATTTTATCATTTATATTTACCGACATCGCTGTGTATACTATAAAATAATATATTAACAAATTATACAGGATTATTAAGAAACTTTTAACACTTAGATGAGCACTACATTTATATAAACATTTTGTTTCTTATTTAAGTAATCTGTCTTAAACATGCTATGTAAACTGGCACGCTTATTATCTAACTTGCGGACAGTTGTATGCGACAGACAAATGTCGCGCGATATCTGCCATCAAAGCGAGAATTTGCGTAATATAATTTATGTAGTGGCGCTATATCTACTGCGAAAAGTTCATTTGACGGTCTTAAAGCAATAGACACGCAATCATCATAATACATGGTATCTAATTTTTTGTTTCTAAATCTTGGAACAGACGACAGGAGTAGATTTTGTAATAGCAAGCTGAACAACTGAAATTAGAATAACAAATATAGATTTTTATGAAGTACGGCTTACTCGTTTATTATACTATTATTCACCGTTACAATTACTAGTTACCGACCAGTTACAATTAGTCACCGGTCGCGCAGTAATCGCGTGGCTGTCGCTGTTTGCAAATTTTTAGGTAATAACCTCGCGCGGAAGTGAGAGGTTGAATGATGAATTTTTGTAACAATAATTTTTATTTTTTATAACGCTTTGTATTTCATATTAGGTAAACTAAATAAGTCATAATACACGTATAGACCTACATAGATCTGTTATTTTGATATTAGAAGTAACTTAGTGTCTGAAACATTCTGGACTTTTTTAGTAATCCTGTATGAAACATAATGTAAGGTAGGTATATTAAGACAATAATTTTAGTTTAGACGGGGTGACCGCACTCTATAAGGCTGTGTCGACAATAAAGCTTTCATGGAAAGCGACCCTTAGCTTGTAAAATTTTGATAATAACAAAACATTATCAAATATTTGTAGCCAATAGTTGTTAGTATTCTTTGTTGCTTCTACATTTCGAAATAGCACAAGAATTATTCGTAATACTGGTTTTGTAATTTTCACTGTACTTACACTACACTATACACTAAATTATAATTTTGAAAATACGTTATCATGGAATATATCAACTTAGGATTGTTTAATTCTGTATAAATGTTAACATTGTAAAGTGAAATTATAATATATTAATAAAGATATATACGACAGGTAACCATTAGTTATTAGTTCGAAGTGTACTGATTCCTTCAGTGTAGCGCGCGTGCGGCCCAGGACATAAATGTTTTCTTGCATTTTTACAAAAAACAATAATTCCTATCTGACGTTGATTATTATTATTCTAATTGTTTGCGATGATTACTGTTCTTTGATACTTTTACTCATTATTCCTAAATAAGAATTTTACCTTGATGTATTTGTAGATGCTTATTATACCCTTAATTTATAAATGTGGTTAGATTAAGGTTTATGACATTTTATGCTACTGTAAATTAAATATATAACATTTATTGCAGAGTATTTTTATGAATATTTCTATCATCTATACTTGCATGTATCCGTGTGTAAGTGTTGAATGTTGAACTTAAATGCTCAAGTAAACGTAAGAACGAATTAGGTAGGTATTATTATTTTACATGACATGAGAACTGCCGTTTGAATCTTTACGTGCGAACTCATATTATGTGGGTTTTATTTCGAAATAATGTTTGAACTGACTTAAATATGTATTTTATTACAATACTTGTAGTGAATTATTATGCATAGGACATTAAGGTATAAAACATAAGTAATCTTATGTATTGATGCACGAAAGCACTGATTTGTCAATTACTGATTAGATTCGTGTAGACATTTGCTTTCAGAGTCCTCATACTGGCAATTCTGTACATAATTTGTGTGGCTTTCTAATTTAATATTATTATTTCCTTATTGATAACATTTTAACTTTTATGAGCAATTTATAATTTTATGCTTGAGTTTATATACGAGTTATTTTTAATAATGACTATTCACTTTAATTGATTGAATTATTTTATTCTCATTTCATTATTTTTGTCATTAGTAGAATGTTTTTTTAAGGCTTATTGACGATTTATTTCACCTACTAATTATTATATCGGTATATTGTTACTTACCTATAATTTTATGAAATTAATATGTAAAATAGTAATAGTATCTATAAAAGTTAATATAAGAATATAGTTACCTGTTAATAATACTCGTATAACTTTACTGTACCTATATAAAAGAACTATGAAAGATGGCTACCACTTAGACAAAGGCCATATCCATTTTAAGCGTAAAAGGAATTTTAAGTGGTTAGTTATGAAATTACTCGTGGTAATGACGAAATTGTAAAAATATATTTTAACAATCCACAAATTTTTTTTAAGATTTTTTTATTTAAAATCACAGATATCTATTATGTATTTAGTAAATGTGTATGTATGTCTAAAAATTCAAAACAAATTATTGAAATATATTTGATTATAAGTCTACTGAAGGCACTGTTCTGTAAGTGAATTTTATTTTTGAAGTTATGTCGTAATATAACCACAGTTATGTTTTTATTTGTATTTGTTTTAATTAAATGTTACTGAAAATGTTTGTCATCTCTGCCTAAGTTAATATTTCAATTCAGTGTTGTGTCATATGGTAGATACCTACATACTACATGATATATACGTTTATATTTATTGATAAAATCGTGTTGACATAATAAAATAATTTGTATTATTCAGTGTAGTCATATCTATCTTTTCTGTAAAATGTTTTTAAATTCGTAGTAGACATTGCATTAGTTGGATTTTCAATTTTTAGTCAAATATGAAAGATATAATTTTAAAGTGTTTCGAACAGGCCTATAATTGAATTAGTGCTGTAGTGTACAAGTAAACTATAAGTTATGTAAATGTTACAAAATATGTAAGTTGAATAATTTTAAGGTTATAGGTAAGAGGTATGGTATATAAAACATTTAATCGTAGTTCATTGCAGCTAAAAAAGGAAGGGAAATGTGTTATATTCTGTTTTTCTTGTATTTTGGACATCTACATGTATATTCTTTACTTGTAAATACCTACTTATGTTAGTATCTACAAACAATATATTTTTAATTTTTCCGACAATCTGCATTTGTATGTTACATGGTTACATTATGAATGAGAGAAAGATATTGCTCTTTTTGTGATTTATATATATTCGCGAATTATAATTCGCGAATCTATTTCTTATTAGATCGATAGCTTTTAGAGAATACGTATGAATATATAGGAATAAATACCTACTAAATGTAATAATTACATATGTGTATAAAAATACATTAAATTTTGTTGTACGTGTACATTTAACACAGTAGTAGTATGTATGTATGTCTAATTGTAATTATGTTGTTTGTTTACTGACGGGTATAAATTTAAGATCTCGAAAATATAAATGTTTATAATGCATTAATATCAACTTAGTTTAGATATCAACGATATTACTTGTATGTAAAGTTTCTTAATAATTTCTTAGTACCTACTTATAATCTAGTCAACAATCTCGTACTTAAATAACATTAAAGTTAAAGAGCCACTTGTTAAAATGTTTTTCGATGTTCCCTGTTTATCTTGTTATTAAAAATGTAATTAAATTTCGAAATGGTGACATTATCTTCCCTAATACATGTTTTAAAACAATAAATAGTTTGTTCATTTTATGAAAGATATCACATTTTTAGGTTTGGGATACATTGATTGATAGGTTAATGCACTGCCAGGTAATTTCCTTATTAAAGCAGTTGATAGAATTAACTCTTATTTAATAATAAGAGTTGATTCTATCAACTGTAATTTCAGTGAGTACTCCAGTATATATATACATTATACAATACAATTATACAGGCCTGCGAAATTTAACACGTTTTTTCCCCTTCCAATAATTATGTTATTTTTTTAAATGCCTAAGTATGTTAAATTAAAACACAGCTTTGTTTTTTTTCTAGCATATCGATATTTATTTTTATGGATGACGTGCATATTTTAGAATTTTTAACAATTTTCATGAAAAAACAAAAATTAATAAATTAAAAAAAAATATTTTTACTTAAAAAACCAACAGTATTAGTCAAAAATTATGCTAAAGAGACTAAGTAAATTAAAAACACTCATGGTATCTTTTTCTACTGCCTTCAAAAGTTCCGTTCTATCTTTTTCTCTTATGCTTTCTATCCGGTTCATCTCTCTTCAACATTCAGCAGTAGTCTGACACCATGTTTGCGTCCCACCTTTCTTGGTATCTGCTCTCCATAACCTTGATATCTTGGTTGAAGCGCTCACCTTGTTCTTCACTTACGGTACCAAAATTCTCAGGAAAGAAATCGGTAATAGTAAGTAAAATGGAAAAACTAATTTTCTCAGAAAATTAACGTGATAGATTTTTTTATTATTATTTATTTCGTATCTTTGGTACCTAATATCTACCCAAACTGCTAATTCGTTTTTTAAGGGGAATATCATCGCAGGCCTGTGTTATTAATTATACAGTTTCCATGGTGATTAGATTTATAGGAATTGATCCTTAAATAACATGCAAGATAAATAATTATAATTAGATATCTAATATCAGACACAAACTCATGAGCGACATGTCGCACTTTAAGCACAAAACTGACCTAATTCAAAATTACAGAATTTTGAATTATAATGCAAAATATAATACAAACTTATAAATACTACCTGGATGTAGTAGGTATGAATTTACCGATATATCAACCCCGTTAGCTGCATATAATGAAGATGTCTATGAAAATGCATGTATTTATGAAAAATATATTTTATTTATTTTATAGTTGGATTATTGTCGCAATTGCGGAAAACAAAATCTTAAAATCGAATTGGGTCACTTTTGTGTTGAGGGTGCGATGTACACCAAAAAAATATTATTAGGTATAAAATCACTCACCCAATTACATTATTCGATTAAAAAAAACGTTGCTTCCACACACCAACGTTAGTTTCATTCTTGGAAGAGTAATCGCTTCACTTTCATGTCGATAAAGCGAACCATAATATAACCATAGATTCATTAGTTACTAGCGTATATAATAAACGAAGTTGTTAAACGATTTCAGTTATTCGAATAAACCTTTATTTTCGTTCTTTTTTCAACAGTTAAATTGAAAATTAATAAATGGCGATGTTTTTACAATACTTGCGAGTAAAAAGTATTAAATAATTTTTGTTACCACGTTTTTTAAAACTATCGCTCATCAAATTCTGTCAAAAAAAGCCTTTCATAGTCTATACTCAGGAATTTTTGAATTTTTCGAAGTGGTACAACAATATAATATTTTTTTTTAAATTTTAAAAACTGAAAAAAAATCGAAGTGAGTTATTTAGACATTTGAAAGAGTTTTTTTGCTATCACAAAACTATAACACCCAATAGGCTTTATACAATCACTTTGCAGTAAGAAATTAGTTCACTGTCCGTTAACCAGTAGTAAAATGATTGATAAATTATTAGTAGTTATTTCTTAATTTTCTAGGTATTTCTATAGTAAGGTATTTACAGTAAAAGAATTATTTTTTACATATTTCCATACCAGCACAAAAGTTAAAGTTCCTTTGTTTAAAAGTAAAGTTGTAGAAAAAAAAATTGTTTTTAATTTTTTCATATTGTTGCGCCACTTCGAAAAAACTGAAAAAATTCCTGAGTATAGAGGAGTATAAAAGGCATTTTCTAACAAAATTTGGTGAGTGACAGTTTTCAAAAACGTAGTAAAAGAAATGATTTTAATTTAATTTATTTTCTTAAAAATCGGCTGTACATCTGGGAATTGTAACGAATGTATTTTTCCATGCTTTTTATTCGCAATTTTCAATTTTAATATTGAAAAGGAAATGAAAAAATAGATTTTTTTGAATAACTGAAAAACCGGTTAAGATTAAGACCTGAAACTTGATGTGAATGATTTTTATTAGTACCAAAACGATCCCCGAAGAGCCAATAGAATTCGGCGCGGGGGCCAGATTTCCCATACATATCCGGCATTACATTTTCCACCAAACATAGATCTCTAGATACATTCTCAAAATCTGTATGCAGTTTTCAAACAAAGAAACTGCATAAAGATTGTTTAATCCGTTTGAGAGCTACGAAAACGACATCAAGCTTATAACACCCCTCTTCTCCGTTGGGGGTAAAAAAGTACATTTTGATGGATTTATTTACCTATTTCTTAGCTTTCTGTGAAGGCCTCTAAACTCAGTGTGCCCAAAAGCCCCTGCATGGCATAAGACGACCCTGCTCACTTATGAACGAGTGATATGTATACCTAATAATATTTATCAGTTAAGGTAGAGACAGTGTACAAAATAATATCACAAAAATATAAAACTATTCAATAAGTTAGTTACTCCAATGTTGTACCAGAACATCTCTAATTGTAAAGCTACTCTTTTAATTAAAATTAATTAATTAACAATATTATTATCAGCTGTACGGAGTGACAGATCTCAGTCGTCTAGTTTTTCCAGGAAATCCCCTGGCGTATGGCGGCTTCGCGTTTGTGGTTACGTAATATATTCCTCGTGCTCTAAAAATATTAATACAAAAATGAAAAAATTAAATGCCACCAGTACAAAAAATAATCCCGATCAACTCCTAAAAACAAAGCTACAAACATTTTCGATAATTGCAGCTTTTAAACAAAATCAACTGCATGCAAATCGGTTTATCCGTTCAAGAGCCATAGCTCTTGTACAATCTTTACATGTAACAATATTTCTTTCTCTCCCAGATTAGATTAGAACCCTTTAGAACCATTACAACCAGGAAGAATATTAGAAATAATACATTAGAAATCATAGATGTCAATTACGTGTGACATACATAATACTCACTTATGAGTGACATGTTCTCCCATAAGTACGTATTCTGTGTTTTTCGGTTCACACCATCCGATCAAATATGAAAATAGACTTGGGCACGGTCCCGCCCAAAATCCAACAGGACTATTGATTGACTCAATAAAGTAAGGTGTAACTTTGGTATGGTCGCAGGAAAGAGTTTCTGTAAAATTATAAAAAAAACAGCAATAATTATGGGCATACCCGATTCAAATTTAAAACAGAGTCATCTATCGTTAATATGTAAAAGTTAAACGTTACGTTGAGTCTATGTTGCACCACTAAAATTTACCTTTTAAACTATCCTTTACCATGAGTTGCATAGCCTCATGCAGTTTGTTCGATTATATGATATAACTACAGATTAATTAGTTACTAGCGTAAACTATTACTATGTGATTACTATGTAATCTCTAGACTAGCCTAGCTAGTGTCGTGCTCGTCTCACTAAAACTCACTGTAAAGACGTAGAAACTACCAAAGTACTATTAACTATCATATACATTACTAAAAAGTAGTTTCATCATAGTAGGGGATGGGAAATCAACTTTAAATTGATCACCTATCATTCTAAATTTTCAATATTAATTAATGCATATAAATCAACTGCGAAATTAAAATAATATCGCTAAATGCGCCATCTGACAAATTTTTCCTCAAACTATACCAAAGTGAGTATGAATGCGGCAGCATCAATAACGAAGAATGTAAATTGAATGCGAAGACGATAGATGGCAGTAAAAATAAATACCTATTCTCATAATTTAATAATAATGATTATCTAATTAGTTTGTGATATTATTATAACTCCTGCAAAAAAACAATATTATCGGCTAATTTAAAATTTTATTAAGAGGAATTCTGGTATTGTGAAGTAAATATTAGAAAGATAAGTATAAATATAATCAAACTACGGAATTACTAATTCAAACGACACCCAATTTATTATCTGTTTAAAAATAGTTTCCACTTAACTATGATTTATAACTAAAATTAAAATTAACTTTTAACCATAGAATATTCATTTTAAAGTTCACACTTTAAAATTCGATTTAAAATTTCAATTCGATGTAAAAATTTATTTTAATTAATAAACAAAATTAAATAAAAATAAAACGCTATTTAACATTTTAGTTTACACTTCAAAATAATACCTAAAAGTACGGCCCTAGCCACGGCCAGATATACCTAATACCACAGATTAATTAGTTACTAACGTAAAGTAATAGTAAAAAATCGCGTTGAAATAATAAATACTTATTATTAGTGTAAAAAGCCAAATACTCTTCAGCTCTCGGTCAGAAAAAGCTGTAACATTTCGATCGTTGAGAAAATAGTATTTAATTACCCAACTGCTCGAACCGAGAAGTGTTATTTTTAGTAGTATAAAATCACTGAAATGTAATCTACATTATATTGTAATATATTAGGTATGACTTACGAAAAATAGTATCATGAGCACATCCAGGTTGACTGGAACCGCCGTTTACATAAAAATCAGCATGTCCGTTAGGGCCCCACTGGCCGAGAATGCCGGCACCAGTATGCAGTATATCCACAAATAAAGCATCGGTGTAGTCCAGATCACGGGACCTGTTGCTTCCCATGTAAAATAGGATCGTTGGATCGAGCCCTGATTAAAGACGACTTAATGAAACAACAATAAAAAAAAGGAAAACATTTACCTACCAAAGAACAGAATTAGTTCTTATATTTATAGAAATTATTAATTTTAAATATCTACAACTTATTTCAAATTAATAATCTCGACTACAAATTTCTATAATTATATTATATAACTAATCAACAAAAAAACTAATCTACCTAAAAACTAATTTATTTCTGATTTATTATATTTACATTAATTAATGTGGAAACTATTAGTTAATAATTATTAATTTCTAATAGTTTCCACATTAAATTTGCTACTTTTAACCAGTAACTTACGCTGTACGATTTAGGTACACTGTATAGTAAATTACACTACATTTTTGTTAAAAATCATATGAACTACAAGCATATAATTTCATTGTCAAGATGAATGTGGAGCTGAAACAGCAGCGGCTGAGTGAATTTTTATAATGATAATTGACTCAACAATGTTATTAGGTATATCTACCTGTAATTCGTCCTAGTTTTCCATCACTAATGTGATTAGCCACTAGACCTAGTATGTGAGCACCGACACTATATCCAATAGTATGCAATCGTTCTGGCCGCACTGACTTTATCGGATGATATTGGAGATATTCAACCAGTTGCGCGATGCACATACCGGCGAAACGAGGCGCCCATTCTACCTGAAACGTGGATTTAATTAGATATTAATGTAACGTATGGACTAAAAGTTGTGAGAACTACATAAACTACATATTTTTATATTACTATTTATATGACTAATTTTGTATATGCTTATTATTATTAAGTTGCTGTCCCTGCATCATCGAGCCAAGGATGGGTGGGGAGGGGGGGGGGGGGGACTTCATGTAATACAGGTATTACATGTTTAACTACATTTTTTTTATACCACTGGAAATTTACAATATCAGGGCTAAATAGCACTTCAGATTGCAAATGTATTGGCAACTTTAAGAATTATTATGTTGAATGATTATAATTTATTCTAGTTATCCGTTTGCTACTAAATAAAATATGGTTTTATTTGAGTAGTTAATCTATTTAGTAAGTTTTTCAGTGAAGCTCGAATAAACACAATGATATAAATATTTTGGTTTTGGAATCGAAAAAATTTAAAATGCCAATTCCAAATATCAATTTAAAAAAAGCACGCGCGTAATTGTGTATATCTTTTTTTTGCATTTTTGTCTTTAATATAAACAAATGTGGCAACTATGACATTTATAACATAACTAGAGATGGGCTGGTTCGCAAATAATTGATTCAGTTGTCATAGTTATTAGTACAAAAAAACAATTTTTAGGGTTTTTTCCGTTTGTGTGTTTGTGCTTCAATAAAAACCACCAAGAATCAAAAGAATCGTTTATTATTCTTTTGATTCTTGGTGGTCTTGGTGGTTCATGAAAAGTGTAAAAAAAATTTTGTAAAACTTTCTATTTAAAAAAAAACTTAAAAATAAAGAATAGGATATTATTATATTATTGTTTGCGATGTGCAAAACAATAACATTCTTCTGTTATTATATTCTGTCGTAAATTTCGAATGAATTGTGTCACTCACATATTAGAGTGAAGTGATTTATGATACTAATTTGATGTAGGAACATAAGCAACCTTTAGGCAACACTACGAATAAAAAATAAAATGCTTGATAAATAACGTAAATTCTTTCAATGCTGTATCATATTGGATAATATTAGTGTTACTTGTGCATATTTTATGGTTTCGTGTATATAACACAAAAACTGTGTTTTTAGAGAGCTACGTGTACTATGCTGGACCAGCGAACGGTGAAAATTTAGCGAAATTTTGGGTAGTTTCTTGTTTGTTTACATTAAAGTCAAAAACGAAAAAATAGGATGTTATACGCACTTTAGCGTCAATAGAAAATTGAAACTGACCGCTTCAAATGAATGAAATAAAAATTAAACCTGGTCACATAATAACCTCTATGTACCAAAAAGAAAATAAACTTTCTTCGTTGCTATCTTCACGTTGTGCTAGATCGATGGGCGGCAATTTAGTTGCTAACTTCACGGTGTCTTACATCCATGATGTAATTTCCGTTAATAATTCCGTTGTTGAAATTACACTAATCTTTTACCCCTAACGCGCTAAAAGAAGTATACTTCAAAAAAAATAAGTTACCTATCTTCCTGCAAGGTACAGGCAGCGCCTGCTGACTTAAAACAACATACCTATTTTCAAATATTAAATTCCAATCTAAATTTCTTTCATTATTTATGTAGTAAACTACAGATAGCGTATAATTTAATAACTAGCTCACCTACCTGACTGAGGCAAGGTTCTTTAACTAGAGTTCCGTAATCAACTATGATAATGTTGTAATTGCCTTTAGTGAAATATGCCTTTCGCATGTCTGTACTAGGGGACAAGTTCCTTCCACCTCCAAAACCATGGACCACTATTTTGGTAGGATGATTGGGATTAAATTTGGAAAAAGTCAGCGATTTGTTGTCTAGAGTATTTAATAATTCGCCTTTCTCTTGTGTTGTTCTGAAATACACATTATTTATTATTATTACTGTAGTATAAAGAGTTTCATTTCATATGGTATGGTTATTATTGAACTAATAATAATGATAATGTGTGATTGACACACGTATGATAAAGTAATAAAATACTAGCGAGCAAAAAATGCCCCCCTCTTATGGCTTTTAGTTTCAAAGATCGTTATAATTATACCTTTCAATGTCATGATAATTACTTGCGCATAAAGAAACGTTTTACGGCAAAACGAATACTTAATATTTAATATTTAAGTGAAAAATAACAAAAATAACATGGATTGTTATAACAACATAACAATAATGTATACATTATAGTTTACCTTGTGTAGAGATAAAATTGCATTCTTGGATGTGGACATCGAAACGGGGGTGGGATACACGATGTAGTATTTAACAGATCTTTTACGGATTGAGGTTTTTTATCTTGCCGAGTCTTATCAATCTTTAACTGACCATTGCAAACTGAAAAAAAAAATTACTTGTAATATTTGGAAAACGTCTTCGAACACATATTTTTTGTAATAAAATCAGAGTATCATACAGATCACTTCAGATTACAAAAACTCAGGACTAAGATATCGAATGACTAAATGTTTAAATTTGGGTATACTTCGGCCTATTTTAATAGACATATGTTATTTTTAACAGTTATAATGACAACTAAATTGAATAGATACCTTAATCTTTCAAATAGAGCCATCTATGTATATTGAAATCTATTCTTTAGGCGTCACTGTTTTTTACCATAAATGTCTATCAAAATATGTGTCGTATTTACAACGGGTTTATTTTATTACTCCACTTTTGAAGAATGATATACGAAGTCTGTCTTCTTACTATGTATGTGGTAATAATATGTAGTAATGTAATGTATGAATGGTTCTATCTTCCTTGAACAAGTACATATATTCCAGTTATTCACGAAGTAACTAGGAACGCTACCTATTGATCGTTTAATTTACTGTCTAGCGTGCTCAATATGCACTTCAATCATACCTAACTAGCGACCGGCACCGTGCACTCGGCGACCGGCACGGTTATTTCGTAACTTGCAGACAGCATGCGACAGCCAATATCGCGCGATATCTGCTGTCAAAACGAGAATTTGTGTAATGTAATTTGTATAGTGGCGCTAAATCAATAGCAAAAAGTGCATTTTACGGTCATAGGATAATAGATACGCAATAATCATACATGATATTAATTTTTTATTACAATTAATCACCAGTCGCGTAGTGATCGCGTGGCTGTCGCTGTCTGCAAATTTTTAAGTAATAATCCCGCGGTGCGTGGTTGTAGTGTGTGTAACGTAGGTCTTATAACTATAAAATGTCTTAACCATAAAATGTTTAGAGCTTTTTTTTCATTAGACAAAAACAGATCCTGTTTCGCTGCGAGCGATTAATAATTTTAAATCTGTGATATCTTCTAAGATGTTTATTTTTATGATACGAGTATGCTGTAAAGAGCAGGATTTCGATCTACATTAAATGCACAACGTATCTAACGTATTTAATTGGATAGGTATTAATACTTATTGTTGAAAATAGCTTCGTAAATAACCCATTATTTTTTAGTAATATGTAAAAGATAAAAATGGTTACTGTGAATTATCCAAAGGAGATAGACATATACCATCATACCATCATACCATACCATCTCCAACTTTTCTGTAGATCTTTTTAAGATATATAATTCCGTAGTACATTATTTTGATCTATTTCGTAAGGTTTAGCTAGCATTAGCATTGTGAGCCCCCAAAAATGTTTTTCACGACATCATTACAAATCAATGAAATTCCCGGCTTTTCTCTACTATAATACGCACGTATTATACATATAAACCTTTCAGAAAACATTCTCTAAATGATAGTGAAAAGTGTATCAAAATTCGTTGCGTGCTTTAGAAGAAGTTAGCGGAGAAACAGACAGACGAAAATAGTGACTTCGTTTTATACTATTTAGAAATTACAGACTAGACGACTAGAGGTTAGAGAAAAAGAAGAGATAGAAAAGAGAAGAGGTTAGAGAAGAGTTTATACGGAATGCGATTAGTCTGATAAATTTGGTGATGTTGGTTCATTAAATGAAGATCAAAATCTTAGTTTTTAGTTTCTTAACTACATATTATGTCACAAACGTCTTCTTTTTAATGTGCCTTCTATCTTCTTACATTTACCTTACGAGATCTATAGTTAGTACACACATGTTTTGCTTGGAATAATCAGAACAAAACGTCTATTAGTGTCTTCGCGAGCAGTTACCTACTCGTCATGCTCTTGTTACACTATATATATATATAGTATGTACTATGTGCAATCACTCTTTTCATCTTTAAAGTGTTTTGAAATTGTAATTACATTTTGCAACGTATATTATAACAATATACCTTTATTTAGAGACAATTTCATTCTTATTTCATTTTGCAAGATTATGTGCTTATTTTAAATCATTCGTATTACCTAAGTAATTTTAAGTTTTACCTTTATACAAAAATAATAAAAATTTCAATGCAACAATAAAATCTATTGTTTCATCAGTTTCATACGGGTTCTGTCTACAATACATTTTCTATTTACATGTTATTTTACTTTGTAGATGTTTTTTAGTATCTATCTACTAGCATTGTGTTAATTTTATTATTACTTTAAACAGTTAAAAGACAACACATTAAAAAGTCAGTTGTAATTTTAAAATGCCTGGTACATTGCTACATAATTTATACATGTGTAATTCATACCTTTGAACTGTTTTATTTCAATTTAGTCTAATATTTTGTGAGTATATAATATATTTATGTGTCAAATGATTAATGTACGTGTAATTGTATTCTTTTAACATACATATTTATATTTATTATTTACTAGCTTTTGCCCGCAACTTCGTTCGCGCGAAATTTAAAATACAATATCTTTATAAATTATAGCCTATGTGTTATTCTGATGTATGAGCTATATTAATGTTAAATTTCATTAAAATCCATTGTAGTTTTTGCGTGAAAGAGGAACAACCATCCATACATTCATCCTCACAAACTTTCACATTTATAATATTAGTAGGAAGCATGATAAATAGGATAAAATATAACTACCTAAGTGTATAAAATAGCCATTCTGGAATTCGTAGTTTTTTTTCCAAAAAAAAGTAATGTCGTAAAACACGCTGTGCAGAATATAAAATGCAGCATAGTGACAATCAAAACAGTGCCATATACGAAAGCAGAATTAATCTTTTCTTTATGTAACAATGTGGATTATTCTCATAAAAACTGCATACAATTAACCAGTGTAACATGGCCTATCAATTCTTACATAAACAGGACGAAGTGAGTTCAGATGTGCTGGAATGAATTTAAATGAGCCACGACGTGTCAGGTCACAAAACTTTCACCGCTCATTTCATTCGATTTACTATTATACTTTCCATTGATTTAGAAATTTCTTCGAAATATAATTCGGTTACAACCTAATCACTGATTAAGCACAATATTAGCAACGTCAGTATTTTTTTGATGGTTAAATAGAGCGTAAAATGTAAAAAAAAGGTAAAATGATAAATATGGACAATCAATTCAATCAATTCAATCATTATTTTTTTAGTATATGTGTGTTCTCTATTGCAATATGGTGGTAATCAAAATAATGTTTTGGAATACCTACTCCTAAGGTATGCATTTCGATGAAATATAAGTTGCGAAAATAGACTGTACGCGCGGCTGCGCAATGGAATATACTCGCGCAGTTCATCGGTATCATGATGAAAACATTATTATTATTTATAGTTATATATATACATTTCCTAAAGTGCTTGTCATCTGATTTTGAAATAATATTAAATAATACTAGAAAGAACATCTTGACAAGTGACACAATAAATGAAGGTCAATTTGCATCACTAAATACCATGCAACTTATAATAATTTTAACGTAGGTACATACTTTGTCGCAATCAAATACAGTATGAATGCTAACAAGCGACTTTGTATTAATATTATATATTTTTTAATACCAACCAAGCCAGTCAAATTAGTTACTGTACTTATATTGGTTTGCAATTAGATTTTGATAACATTAGCTCATAGTGGTGACAATGTGTTTTTTATCTTAAGCTAACTAGTCTAGATTAACGATGTGATTTTTTTATCTTAAGTAGCTAGCTGATCTAGACTACAGATCGCATCAATTATTTCTTAATAGCCATTAAAGATCGTACCCAGGGTTGGATTTCGTACTATTATGGTAGTATTTATATTACAATATTCCATCCTTTGTAGTACATACTACTCAGTTCTGTGGATAGTACGCTAAAATACTACTATTTTACTGCCACCACAAAAATCATGTCAGCACGTGTATAGTGCGCACCTTGCTCAACCTGAAAATGGATGAATTTCCCCATCGAAACAGATAAAAGTTGGTAGTTTACGGTATTTTAAAGTAGGTATGTGTGAACGAGAGAGGGATGAATGCCATAATCTCAATGTAAGGGATTCCCCCTGTTTGTTTTTCGTGGAGCCGCCTCGGGTAAGACTGATAGAGGAACATCACCATCATCATCATCATCAACATGCTTGCTATCTATCCCGTTGAGGATTTCGATTTTCGACCATAGAGTAAGGTTGTACATTTCGAATAAAACATTTTCGTGTTTCGTGTATTTTTTGCCATGTAGATAGAAAAAAAAACTCAATATTAAAGTAACAATCAAACTGTACTACTATTTACGTGAAATACTACCTTTTTTAACAACCTAATTCCAAATACTATTCTTTTCTTACTGTCAAATACCAACCCTGATCGTACTGCTGCTGCTACCGCTGTCAACGCTTTATTGAGACAATGTATATTGATATATGTATGTAGTGTATTTCTAGCATTCTAAAATTTTATGTGAAAATTTATAGAATGTAATATAAATTTGCACATAAAATTTTATCTTAATCACTATCTTTGAGCTAGCAAATTTTTTCGCGTTTTTTATACAAATAAACCAGTTTCAAACTTTAATATGAACAATGTTTTTCGTTAATATATCAAGAAATTAAATCATGATGACTATGCGGAGTTACATCAGAGGTTACCTTGGAAATAACGTAATACGATTTTTTACTTTTAAAAATTGTAAAATTTAAGATACAATAACAAAACTTTACAATAATATATAAACGTATTAGGTAACAAGCATAACCGTATTGAGAGAGCACGAGAGCCGGTATTATGCAACGTGAATGTCGGCCAACGACTCACCTTTTTGGTTTGGTTTCATTGTTACGGGGCGAACATCTAATGTTATACGACAGACAAGACTTAAGATATTTATAAATCGTATTCATATAGAATTATCAAAGTCACTATGAAGTATTATGTTATTTATCCAAATTGGTTAAATATTGCAATATACACTATTATATTAACGAGCAATATTTGTATATATATATATATATTTGCACACACACACATATATATATATATGTGTGTGTGTGTGTGTGTGTGTGCCTAAGTGTATAAAATAGCCA
This sequence comes from Zeuzera pyrina, assembly GCA_907165235.1. Classification (NCBI taxonomy): domain Eukaryota; kingdom Metazoa; phylum Arthropoda; class Insecta; order Lepidoptera; family Cossidae; genus Zeuzera; species Zeuzera pyrina. Next base: position 14,386,790 of record OU015625.1, on the reverse strand, counting down.
TTCTGGAATTCGTAGTTTTTTTTCCAAAAAAAAGTAAAGCAGAATATAAAATGCAGCATAGTGACAATCAAAACAGTGCCATATACGAAAGCAGAATTAATCTTTTCTTTATGTAACAATGTGGATTATTCTCATAAAAACTGCATACAATTAACCACTGCTTTTATATATATGTGCAAAAAAAAATCGTTTTCTCCATCTTTCACACACTTAAAACTTCTGAACTCTAAACTCATTTGATTTCACAGCAGAGTTTATCTTCTCAGTAGTACAGTGGCTATAGGATAGATCTACCCAGCTAAAATACGCGTTCGAATTCTGCAATGAGGTCAGAGTTTTTTTTTGTAAGACGCCGAGTAAAGCGCGGTCGCTCAGGTACTAAATGTCGAACAACTAACAACATCGTTATATTACAAATAATCTTGACAGCAATTTTAATCGAAGAGAAACGAGTATACCCCTGCGTTTTGTTATTAATTTTAATCAATTAAGTTTAAAAGCAGATTGACTTTTGATATGAACAGATCGATTTTTTATTTTTTTTTGTACTTATAGCCGGAATGTAGACTTGAACTGTTTTTGTTGTATTTTATATGCTTTATGAAACAAATTACTCTTCATACATTATTATATTAGTTTAAATAGTAATTTCTAATAATGCTTGCAATAAAAAAAGATAAAAATGGTTATCACCTTTACAATCGATTGACGGATTCGCGAAAAGATAACATCGTGAGATAATGAAAACAGTGCCACTGTTAGTTCGGAAGTGGCAAATGGCGTGTGCAAACATTATGCTTTTTGCGGAAATAAATGTAAACACTGTGTATTGTACAATAAGCAGAAATAACTCAATATTTACATACTTATATTCTAAGTGTATTATTATTTTTATGCATAATATAACATTTTTATAAATAATAAACGAAGCATTGTTACACTCTTTTTCTTTAAAGTAATTTTGCTTTAATGTTGGTCTGGGAAAGTTGGAAAGGTATGGAATGCGTAAACTGCTTATCTTCCCAAGCAGGTTGTAAAAATCTTTCAAGATATTATTATGTTATTATGAAGAACTTCTATAGGCGATTGGCTAGCAATCTACATATGTGATTCCGCTTTGTCAATTTTAAACCCTAATAAGTACTTATTGCGACACTAATTATAAATATATTAAGATGCGATTTCGTTAAGTCTTAATGTACTCTCTGAGCCGGAAGGCAAGTAGAATTTATGTGTGCCATTCAATGTACATTATTTGCATAAATAGAATTTATCATAAAAATACAGATACGTAATTCGTGTAGCCCTGACAATCAATTAACATAATATGCAGTATGTAGTCATAAGTAGTATTATTAATCTAAACTATGCGAATAACTATTATTCATTATTTCATTCTTTTTATTTTATCATGGTATTTATAGTGTTTCACATCAAAATTCTAAAAATTTTTTATTTGTATTGTATTGTAAATCTAAGCTAATTCTAAAAATTTTCTTAATTGGCTTGTAATCTGGGTGTTACTGGGAGCTCCGCCAGAGTTTGTTGTATGCTACACATAGAACAAACTTATTGGTTGGTTTGGGGTCACACAATTTGTGTCACTGTCTGGAGTATTATAATTATTATAACAATAAGTAAAGAGACAAGGTTTATATTAATTTTGATCTCCAATTGTTTGTCGCATTTATTTGTGTTGGAAATTGTTACAAGGGTAGTATTTAGTTCTACAAACCTTAGTAAAAAAATACTTTCTTTCACCTTAGTAAAAAAAAAATCGAAATTACACTAATTCCTCTTCCGATCCATCAAAATATTTTTTTAAATGTGATTGGATAGAAAATTTTAATTTATGTCTATTTTAATTGAAAATTAATATAATTTGCAATATTTTTTTAATGTTTCTTTATGTCAATTACTAATCAAAAAGTATTGAATTTTGTAGATATTATTTAAACATTAAAATCGACATAGGTAATATAAATTATTTTACACATTAATACATCAACATCAATTCATACGTATCACGAGGTTTATCAGTACCATTTGCACCTAGCTGATTTTTTTTAGTGTCGTGATCATAAGCTCTTGTCTCTGATGTCTTACTCAAGTTACAATTTAATGTTACTTAATGTTGAATGTGACCTCGTTTTTCTTGAAGTTTATGAATGCGTAGTGTTGTATTTTTGTATTATGGTAATGTTATAGGCATTTTCAGGGACATTTTAGCTGGTTAGTTTAAGCTTTAAAGTGTTAACTTTGAAAGCAATATGTCAGATAATTGTAATGCATTATACATATTTAATACACATTATATAAATTTATTCATAAATGTATATAGGAAGAATAATACTGAATATTTAATGTTTACGTTTTAATTTTGTAGACATAATTTAATAACGAAATTTAGGTCAAAAATAACTTAAAATTCTTATAAATAACTATATACCCACTCACAAAATAATGTACCTACCAATAAGTTTATAGTTACAACAAAAACGGGAAGCTATTTTTAATTTCGCCAAATACGATAATTAATAAAAGATAACAGTGTTTTCAGGTACTGTTCGTATAACTATTTGTATTTATATAGAAAATAGCTATTACCGCCTTATTCGTACAAATGTTATGTCACTCGTTTATGTCTTTTGTTCTTAAAACATTTCGTAAATTACTGCCTATGTTCTAAGTCTTTGATAAAAACATAAATATTATATGTATTTTATCATTTTGTAACATTTTTTTTTCATTGTTTTATTTATATACTGTATACATATCAAATACAAAACAAAATGCGTTATTTAATGTAAATAGAGCATTATTAAAATATTAATACGGCTTACTTACTTGAAGTTTGAAACAGTATTATTCCCAATATAATTTTTAACTTCATACAGAATACCATTTTTAAATGATATGTAAAATAAATTATTAACAGATTACATATGTCACTTTGTCTTAAAATGTTGAAATACGTATTTACGTCAGCTATGTTTAGTTCATTGTTTTTATAAAATTAATTATCATAGAAAACACTGCCACGTTCTTTTTTTAAAATAACAATCGTATAATTGTTGACACAACGTAAATATAAATTCTTATAGCATCGACGTGCGCTCGTTAGTTTTCCTCGCGTTAACTGACGGCGAAAGTGGTGGGTGTAATATTGACCCTCACTTGTTTCCTCTTAGGAATAAAAACACATCGTGCGTTTGATCATTCTGGTCCTGGGTAATTTGTGTATGACATACATGAAGATTACTTGTCAATTGTATGATTCATTAGGGTCACTACGTAGGGCCAAATGTTAAAAGTAAGATTTTAAAATCATTATCACTGGTTCAAGTTTCTATTTAAAAGTAATTGAAAAATAACAAGTAATTAATATTTCATTAAAAATAATTGCCTAATATTTTAAATCGTCACTGAATAGATGATGTGCTGTGTGTCGAATTTAATTTTACTTTGTTCTAATTTATACGACATTAAACCTTATTGTATACAACACTGAGTATAAATAAAATTTTTACTTTGATCACAAATGTAATAGTTTTTATTAAAAAACATATGTATACAATATGCATATACATTAAATAGCAAAATCTTTACACATAAGTATATGACATTCATGACATTATGTTTTTTAGTTCTTTTTGCAATGTACTTCGAAAGTTGTTTCTCCTCGTAGGCATTTTGCATAATATTTCAGAGAAGTTATACTTCGTCTGTGAGTGAAACAACTTTATTTTCCTCATTATGTAAACATCCGGGTAGAGATATTTTACATATTATGCGAAATTATCTATATATGTATATATAAGCGAATGTTTGTTTGTATGTTTGTCCTCTATGCATTCGTAAAGCATTCATCCGATTGTGCTGAAACTTGATGAGTTACAAATAAAGTCGTGGGCTACAACTAGTATTTTAAAAATTATTTATGGACTCATTTGCACTACGTTTTATTTTTATATGGAGTTATGGTTTTCGTTATCATAACGGTAATATCGCGTTGTATTGTAGGTATTAAAAAATAAAAAAAAAACAAATTGTCTATTTGCCTGTTGCAAACATTTCAGCTGGGAACGATTTGAATGTAAAGTCGGAATAGAAGCTTTCGCAAATAATAACTAAATTTAGAGACAATATTGTTGGAATACATACGGAGTCCCGTAATGAGTAAGTTATCGTATGATAAGGGTAATAGGGCGTCTATCGATAGCTGTGGTAATTTCCTGTCTAAATAACGCAATAGTAAATATTCGTGTATAACTATCAAGTTGAAATGTTTAGTGACGGAGATAAATAAAACAGAAATAATTTTTTTTTTAGTTTTAAGTTTGTAAATTTAACGTTAAAATAATATGTATGTACTGATTTATATCAACAAAGTTATATATTTTTCTTATCAGAGATTTCTATTATTTTTACATACATTTGTTAAAGATGTATTATGTCTGTATTATATAACATATAAAGATCAAGGAGAACGGTTAACACATGGGCACTTAAGACATAAAATTCCCATTAGGCAAAACGTAACTCGTATGTTAGCATCTTTAAATATCTTAAGCGCTATGTTAATTTGTTACATTAGTATGCATTTATTACATAATTTTGAGTAATTTTAAAAAAAGCCACAGGTAGCCATTAAGTACAACCGCAGTTTAATTTATTGATTTTTTAATTATCTTATTAGTAAGGGCATTAACTGTTTAGTCGACATTCTTTTGGAGTCACAATAGTGGATATTTATCGTTCTTGAAAAGAGAAATTATTTTTAAAAAGAATTTTTGAAAATGTTTACGTGTACATGACTTTCATTCAATTAATAATTATTTATTATTTTTATCAGAGCTTTTAAAAAGGTCATCGTTTAATAAGGAAATGAATGAAAATAACTGACATATGCGAATGGAGCGAGATTATAACTGATTTCTTTACGCACTGACTGCAAAGTACGAATTCAAAAGTAGCTAGATCAAGGTATCCAGTGCAATGAATTTAACAAATTACTAGAACTATTGTATTATGAATATTAAGTAATATTATGAATTTGAATTTAACAAATTACTAGTTATTATTATTAACTAGCATCACATGAAAACCGGAATCGCTTGTCCCACAATCAGTCACTGCGTATCGTTGCACAATTTGAAGATTACGGATGCAAAATTGAATTTAAGTGGTATACGGTGTACGCAATATCTTTAAATTGTGCTGTGTGATTTTGCAATGAGCTGGAATTGAGGATGTCCACAAGGTTGTTGAGAAAGTATAAATTATTGTGTTTGTTAAATTGGCAAGCTATATAGCCAAAGATTGAAAGGTGTGGAAGAGGTATGTAAAACATTTTGCAGCGCATTATAATCTATCTAAAACGGGAAATTTAACGCGATCACTTTTTATTTTGGCTTGACGTTTCGATCGAGTTGCATCGGCGGTGGTCTCAAGCAATAATTTAAATCGGTTTGCTTGAGACCACAACCGATGCAACTCGGTCGAAACGTCAAGTCAAAATAAAAGGTAATCGCGTTAAATTTCTCGTTTTAGATATTATATAATATAATGCAACGCGAAAGTATAAAAGTTTATTTCACAGGGCAGTAGAATAGTAAGTTACCTATAATAATAATAATAATACGTCAGGCAATTACACCAATTAGTGACCACAAGCTAAGAACTAGGCTTGTTCTATGGATATTACGCAACGAACCACGGGAGCTTCCGGTAACACCTGGAGTCAAAAGTCAATATAGAAAAATTCGTTTCCGGGAATCAAATCCGGGGTCGCGGCTTTGGAAGGCAGACTGCCTACCATCGCGCCAACGGACCAGTCTTATTAAAAAAATATAATAGTGTAATAGAAATGCTTATAAACCAATCAAAATTATTAAATTCATCATTTCTAATGTATGCATATATATATAGACGGTCTATATATATATATATATATATATATATATAGATCGTCTATGCATTATAAATGAAACACATCAAAATTATTCAAGTCTGCTACTAAAGAAAATAGGTATTGTCAAGATCTCTAGGTAATTTATTACAACATGTGATTTAATATTAAAGTTCCACAATTTTAACATTGTCAATGACTTAAAATCATGTAGAAACACAATTATCGTTAATATCAACCATAAAACGCTGATAAATATCTGTCACAACAGACACACCTTCCGTTACTTTCCTTATGTCTATTGAGGTTCATTAATGGGGTTTTGCGCTGTTTTGCCCCCTTGTCAAAACTGAATAATATTGAATATTATTTTTCTTGTATTGCTTCGTAACATTTTACCTCCTCCAGACATGTTTTTAACCAAAAATCACAAGAAATAATGCAATACGATATATATATATATATATATAATAATAATAATAATGAAATAACAATGAAATAATGCAATACGATATATATATATATATATATATATCGTATTGCATTATTTCTTGTGATTTTTGGTTAAAAACATGTCTGGACGAGGTAAAATGTTACGAAGCAATACAAGAAAAATAATATTCAATATTATTATATATATATATATATATTAATTGTATTAATTTACAACACACAGTGGAAACAGTGATTCCAGTTATTAAATCGAACAACTTTCCGCGTAAAAAAATGAAATGAGCTATAATTTTTCATACGAAACGACTGGGTAGAAAAACTTAATGTTTAAAAAAAAGTTAATTAAAAAAAAAAGTGCATTTAAATTTTATTTTCCACATAAAATAGTTGTTTCACTGCTGGAATCATCTTCCTTCAGCTCGAAAACCATGAAAAATGCGCAATTATTTATGATAATATTTATATTAAGAATATTTATTTTAAGAATGAAAATCTCCCGGGGATAGATTGATTACTAATCTTCAACACTGAATTCACGTAGTGTAGTTTGATGGTCTCTTGTTTTAATTGGTAATGCAGTATATCTGAACTTAGTAAACCTTACAATCTTAGGCTTTCGAAGAAACTGAAATTTTAGTGCAGAATTAGCATTTAACATTAGCTTCATGTATGTGTAATAGTAGAGGATTAGGCATATAATATTGTTGTTCCGAATAATGAAATAAAACAAAAAATTTCCGTTTAATTTATTGAAAGACAAATACATATTCATTTGTACTGAACTTTTTCGAGATCTCACAACCGATCTAAAGAACAAGAATTATTTACGTTCAAATGTTTTATGAGTCATTTAGATATTTTCATTTTTTTTACTTAGTTTCTTGTATTACTGCTGTTGGAACCACGTGCGTATGGTGACTTGTCATTAGTGCTGAAGAAGTAGAGACCTGAAGCACTAAAACGAAGGAGAAAACAATGTAAATACAGCAAAAACTAAACAAAGAAAGTAATACTCTTTACCGTAGTAAAGTAGTAGTAAGTAATGAATGTTTACGTGTACATCATACGTATAATATACTTATATATAACACATTTCCAGTATTTACTACTTCTCATTTGAAATCAAACCTATTACGTACCCTGTTGTTTGAAGTATCATTACAAAAGAAATAATTAAAATCGTGATTACCAGCATTCAAAGTTGAATCTTATTTATCAATATTAAAATTAAATTTGCAATAATATGAACAACGAACTGAGCCTTGCGGTTTTACTTGTATTGAATTTGATGTTTTGGCAGGACAAAGTAGCTTATATTACTATCTGAAAAATTTTCTATCTGCCAATGAAAGTCCCCTCAAAATCGGTTCAGCCGTTTCGGAGGTTAGCCCGGTCAAACAAACAGACGAACTTATATTTAAAAAACACATATTAGTCAGGGTTTGGTTTTGCAAATAAAATTACATACGTAAGCTCAATTAAAGGTCCTTACTTCGAAAACAGACAGACAGACATATCAATTTTGTTTACTTGCACAGATAAATAACAAAAAAAACAGACAAAGTAATTTTTGTTTTAAATTAAAATACCTAAAAAATATTCAGTTGTGCATAGGCACAAGACAGATAGAAAAAATGTAAGACGAGGCTGAGGCGGAGACGTGGTGCCCCTCTAATTTACTTTCATACAAAATATATAGAAGACACGCCACGAAAATATCCAGAAGAGGCGGAACACAGACGAGACGGGGGCGCGGGCGAGAGCTACTGGAATTTTTTGTTATTCGCGAAATTTTTAACTTCACTATTTTAATGGTTCTATCAGCCCTTTAAAAAGATAGTGTAATGATAAGTACTCAATTAAATACCTGGGACCCAAATTTATCAAACAGTGCAATTTGCATTGAAATCCCTGAGGTGGTTTTTAAACGAAGTTTAAACTAACAAATAATACACAATCAGAAACACAAAGATTCTAAAAATGTTTTGGAATCAGACATGCTTAAAAAGGCCATTCTATGGTAGTTATTAAAAAAATTAAATCCATAATTAAAAAAATATTTTTAAAATATGGCTCCGTTACAGTATTTTTTTCTATACTCCAGGCCAGGGGTCGGCAACCTTTTAAGCCGGAAGAGCCAGTCGCAATAAAAATATCGATTTCATAATTTTTTTATTTCTGCTTTACTCGTAATACTCGTGTGTATACTCGTGTCTGAGTGTCTTTCTGCTTAAGCTACAAATTTTTTTTAGTGGAACTTGAAGAGCCGCGGTTGTCTCTTGAAAGAGCCGCACGCGGCTGGCGAGTCATGGTTTGCCGACCCCTATTCCAGACAATTACACAAATTATGTGACCCCAAATTAAGCAGTAAGCTTGTACTATGGGTACCACACAACGAACGCTGGGAGAGCTACCAGCAACACCCAGACTCCAAGCCAATTTAGAAAAGTTCGTTTTCTAAATTGACCTGACGGGGATCGAACCCGGGGTGGCTTGGAATGCAGATGGACTAGATGGACTGCCAACGCGCCAACGAGCCAGTTTATTAAAATAGATATTAGAAGTACAGTGTACTGTATTTTTTTTTTAAATTCAATAACGCACTCCGTGTAGCGTCTGGATTCCATCTCTTATTATATATATAATTTCATAAGTTTCGTCTTCGCCCCGTCTTCGCATTACGTTTTATCTATCTGTCTTAAGCCTAAATAAAAGATAAAAACTAATTAAGCTTTTTGAGAAATGTGTTTTTGCGAAGAAATTATTTGCATGTAAGTATTTATGTACACATGTAATAATACATACAATATTACACAGTCTGACCATAAATACTGTTATGATAAAAAAAAATATATTAAACTCGTATTTGGAACCTGTCATTCTCATATGAATATTCATAGTGTTTTCTCATTTTCGCGCCAATTTTTGTTAAATATTCTTATGATATTAAAATGGATTTTGGTGGATCGAATTGCTGTGATAGCAATACACAAAGTAGGTATGAAGCCAAAAGCAATTTTTGAAACTCCATGCGCTTGGTATTAGTCGAATGTTTGTGTAGCGGGGTATTGATAGATATTATGAAACGTCCTCTGTTTGTGACAGAAAAAAATTTGACAATCCAGGTAGCATTCGTACTAAAAAGATGGTTTAAGCAGTGAAAGAAAGAATTCGAAGAAATCCTGTCTGTTCGGATAGGATTTTCTTCTTCGCAAAAGATGTCATCTAGGAAAATGAACTTACATTCTGTCATGTCGCGTATTTTAAAAGATGAGTTAGGACTTTCAGCTTATAAGAGAAGCACCGGCCCTTACTTTTAACCGATAATTTAAAAATGAATAGGGTGGTAAAGTCAAAATAACTTGGGCGGTACACAAAGGGAGGTCAGAGAAATAAATTATTTACCGACGAAACATTTTTACTGTCAAGCAACATTTTAATCAGCAGAATGACCGAATTTATGTTCTAAGCTTTAGAGAAGCTTCTCAATTAGTCCGTAGTATACAACGTAGGCATTATCTGGTTCAGCGATGGTTTACTGGGGTGTTAGCTATCAAGAAGTGACTGAGCCATATTTTTGAAAAAAAGATATCAAAACATTGGCCCAGGTGTATCAAGATATCGTATCGTGATACGATAGTTAAGCCTCTTAACAACACCATGTTCTATAACCAAGAATGGTCCTTGCAGCAAGACAGCACCGGGTTACAAAACTCGATCCACACAAGTGTGGCTGGAAAGAAACGTTTTTGACTTCATTAGAGCTGAAGACTGGCCGTCATCTAGTCCCGGTCTTAATCCACTTAATTATGACTTATGTTTTCTTTTAGAGAGAAAGACATATTCTAAACTTCATAATAATTTGGGGTCCCTAAAACATTCCATAAGATTCGCAGTGACAAATTTTCCTATGAATAAAATGCGTGTTTCAATACATAACTGGCCACAAACTTTAAAGGACTGTATTAAGGCCAATGGAGATTATTTCGAATGAGCTTCATATTTTTAAAATGGTATTATGTTAATATATAAACTAACATAAGCTGCAGTAATTAACGTTTTATGTAATAGAAAAAAAAACGATGTTTTCCTTGTAACGATATTTATGGCAAGACTAGATATATACATTCGCTTAATATACTTGTCTATGCTTGCAACAATAAGAGAATTATGCTAATTATATCTCTAGGCTAGAATTATTATATCTTTAGTCAAATAAAAATCACAAATACATGGGTATTTACAAGGAAAAGTAGATGTAGAAATGTGTCATGCTTGGATTACATACGAGTTACATAAAAAATCAGACATAAGGGCAATTTTTACAATGTAGTTATATGATTTTTATAATGTTCGTAAAGTAGTAACATCGCCTTAAAGGTAGAAGTGTTGTTCAAATTAAAAGGGAAATTACTAGTGAAAGTATGGAAGTGTTTCGGTATTTGCACTTATTACGTTCAGTGGCAATTGTTAACTTCTGGAGAATTCTTGGACTAACTGTCAATGTTAGATAAAATTACCATTTTATTGAGTTACCGATTATCGATATTATCTACAGCTCAAGCATAAACTTATAAGTTAAATTTAGGAGTTTAAAATATATGCATGCAGACGAAATCTGTATATTGCCAACTTATTAGCATGTATTGCTCTGGTACAAAAAATAAATAATTCAAAGCTGTTTAATTTGATATTTTTAAATTTAAAACTAAAAATAGAACACTATGAAAGAATCAAATTATTATAGTTCCTAATGTTATCATCAATTGTATAGATTTTCCTTTTCATTCATATGTTATAGGTACCCTATCTTATTAATTAATTAAGAAATGTGATAATTAATTTTTCTCACTTCTTTGGCACATATTCACCAAATATTATAGCTTCATTAGAGTTTAATAGCTCGCACCATCCTATCATGTACGTTATCCAAGAGTGACATTTTGTACTGTAAAATGGCGTTTCGGTTATGATAGATTCAGCAAAATAAGCAGGAGCTCTTGCGTGATCGCAACTTGATTTAGCTGAAATTATGAAAGAAATTAGAAAGCCCGTTTAGTAATAATTTGAAAGTTATAATTTTACGACACAACACAGTAACTGATTTTTAAAAAATTACAAAAATTTAAGCAGGTAGACGCATCGGTCTCGCGGAGTTCGTCACCATCGCCGGCGCACCCCGCGCCCACCGCCCTGTCAAGCCGCGCGTTGCGAGCTCAGGCGCGCAGTGCGAGACGGGGTGCGGCCGCGAACTCGTCCCACTCACCCTGATGATGGACCTCCAATAGGTCCGAAACTAGTCGGTACCTATACCGATTATACGTGAGTAAAGCCGTATTCAATAATTAGTGCGTTAATAATGTCTCACGAAAGTTTTAATAATGTAGGTACTCCGTAATTCGGTAATTCTTGCAAACATACAAAAATGATATTAAAAATCAAAATCGACGTTCTAATGATGACTTAACCATATGCTATAAGTTATACCATATCTTTTAGTCAGAGCGAATATATTTCAGGCTAAGGTGTTTCAGGGGCGTGCTAATCGGAAACACCGCCGGCAAGTATCGGTTGTGCGCCATTGTCTAAATATAAAATAAACAGATACACTAAATAAAAGTCATAAATCTTACAACAAAATCTATCTTTTAGAACATAGTTTAAACTAAAATCTTACCTACCTTGCCTTCTGCGATGGAAGTATTTAAATATATACTTCAATCACAAATAAAAAAACTGAATTCACGATCTTTTGTAAAACCTGACCAAATTACTGCACGAATTGACATATACATTACTATTATCGTATGGTGTTATCGATAGCATTGTGTTAATGAAAAGTGGACCTTGCTATCAAAGCATAAAATTGTAAAACCTGGTAAAATATTCATGCTTGGCATCCAGTTTGTTAAAAAAAATGTTTAAATGCGATCTTACGTTTGATGCTTAAAGTATAATTCACATAATGTATTTGAATCTCTATTTACGTCATTTTGATTTGTTACGTGAAAGTGAAAAGCATAAGACATAATATATCGTCGGGCAAAACTTTAATAAGCTTCAAGCTGAAAAAATAGTCAAAAAACCTTTTTAAAAACAAGCTATAATTGAAATGCTTTAAAAAGAAGAAAGTGAAATAAATTAAATCAAACTCTTCAATTTATTACATTATACAATTAATATGATATAAAAGCTTGTCGCGAGTTTACCTGTGACCCTAGAGCCACTTTTGGCACCACAATTGCCAGAGTACTTGTCAAGACGAATCGAACGAACCCACACTCGATGGGGTTGCGTCGTTTTATTACAGAGTTCCCATGGCCACATTCCGGCTCCATCATCAGATCAGCTCCATGTCATCTCAATCGCAATCTCAATGATATCGCATTATTATCCGATTTACATATGCACACAAAATTTCAGCTCGATCAGAAACCGAGATTTGGGTCTTTAAATTGCAAAATTTGATTATAGATAGACACCAGGACAGGTGAAACTAGATAAAAGCTTGTAATATGATTGAGAATTAAATAAACTAGAGCTATGTTACATTTTCGTTGTAACAAAATAATAAACGCGTAAATGAAATTATTATTATTTTTTTCTTTCTTCATGGCATGGCGCACAGATTAGCGCATTTGCCAATGTCACGTATTATATTTATTATGTAGAATTCTTATCGTAAAACTCCTCCAGTAAAGTGATAGTAGACTTTACTGAAGTTTTATACGACTTCTTGGAAGACCGCAAGAACTTCAGATACACGTGTTTATTTAGACCTACTCCATTCTTTTCACTTACACAGAACTTTAAAACACAAAATACTATCGCTTTTGCACTTTAAAACTCCCAAAAATGTAAAAAATTGAAAATCTAAATAAAGTGACAAGCTCACTTCTCCCGTTCCCGCCAAAAAATCCAAATGAAATTATTTATAGTAGCGGCACGATGTGATGGCCGTTTTGACGTTTGTCCGCTCATGAAGTTTCGTATAAATTTTTTTTTTTTTTGTAAATATAGTGGCTTCGTATAAATTAATAACTAAGTACGTTTGAAGGAGCAAATTGCTGTTCTTTATTGTCAATAGTGACATGCAGTTAGTCATAAAATTTATCGAATGTATAATTTTTGGACGCAAAATTAATTTATTACATTGATTTCTAAACTATATATGTAATGTGGTCATGCGAACAAATCTTTTCACGTTTTTACTAACAAAAAACCAGCGCCATTTAACAGAATCTTTAATGGACTAAGTCAATTATATACATTAATTATGCTATTATTATCACAAATGTATACATATAAGTTATAAGATTATAATTATTAGTGTAGAATTGTAGATACTTATTTACCACACAACTCCGCATTAATTTTTTTCGAAATTCGAAATTTGAAAAAATTAAATCTAATACGATCGTCACATATAGGATCGCTGGCCAACACAACTACTACCTCCGGCAAACTCGCGTCAATGCACAATGTAAAACAAAGCAGTTTCGGCTTGACGTTCCTTCGAAAAGAACAAACTGTGAGTGCACTGCGATTGTAATATAGTTTTGACCTGGCTTTGGATTTCGGATATTGATACTGCCATTATGGTTGACCCCTGCTCGATAATTTGGACTCTGTTTACGCCTTTTGTTGTGGATTTCGTCGATATGACCGAGCTTACGCAGAGAACTGTTTTAAACAGTCAGACACGTGAGTTCGTTATACGATTTGCGTAATTATTTCGAACGTGAGTCGAATGGAGGGCCAATTTTACCTATGACGTCAGAAGTTAAACGCGTAGCTGATGCGCTTCATATTGGACAACGAACTGTTAGTCGAATAACGAATGAAAAGCATGGCGAGACTGGCACAGAAGAAATAAACTTCACACATCAAAAATGAGGAAACGATTAAAACCAGTCTTAGGCGTCGATAATAATAATAATAATGTACTCAGACATTTCACACAGCGCCATCTAGTCCCATACTAAGCAGCACAGCGCTCGTGTTATGGGTACTAGACAACTGATATACTACTTATATACTTTTCTTTTGTAAATACATACATATTATACATAAACACCCAGACTTGCTTTGATGCCGATGCCATCCGAAGACATGTGTACCGCTACTATTTACGGAAGGAGTATTCAACGACAAAGAAGTTAGTGCAATCACTGGAGGACGGTGGATTATTCTCTGGTGGGGAAAGTTCTTTAACGAAGATTTTGAAAACCGTTGGATTTCGATACAAAACATGTCACAAACGCAAAATATTGATGGGGAGATTCGATATCGTGATGGCAAGGTATACTTTTTTAGGGCAAGCAAAGAAATTGAAAATTGGCAAAATATTGGATTTTCGGATGAAACATGGCTTAATGCTAACTATACTGTAAGTCGTTCTTGGACTGATGACACTGCAGCATCTTCGTCCAAAGTTCCTGTTGGAAAAGAATCGCGGCTTATAATTTGTCATTTGTTTGCCTCAATGTTGTGTAGCCTCCCTGAACTATATATTATAATTATGGACAACGCCCCACATCACTCGATTCAAATTGATAAGCCACCTGCCCAATCCCAAGAAAAAGCTGACATCGTCACATGGTTTCCAAAATGGCATGGGTAAAAAAAGGTTATGCAACCTAATTACTATTTACCTAATATCTCAAATATCAGCCAAAATGGCCATCCAAAAAATACGGTATTGGTGCCAATTTTATCGTACAATAGTGAGGCCTGGATATGCTCGAAATTAGGTGAAAGTAAGATAAATGGAGTAGAAAAATGCGATCTCTTAAAAATATTTGCGGCTGCGGTGTCACCTTTGCGGACAAAATAAGCAATGAAGAGATACGCAGTATGACAGGGTTTCACGACAATGTTATTGTAAAAATGAAGAAAAGAATACTTAGGTGTTTCGGGCACATAGAAAGAATGAGAAGAATGAACAGAAAGAATGAATGATGAAAGACTGACGAAGAAAATCTACAGAGCGAAAGCGAGTGGTATAAGAAATCAAGGAAGGCCAAGGCTGATTTACGAAAATCAAATAGCCGGAGTGTTTGCTGACAGAAATGTCAAAAGCACTCCCACACTTAGGCGAAAATATGTGAGGAGAACGATGAGATTTGAGGAAGCGAAAGAAGTATGTAAGGACCGCGACGCTTGGCGCTCGGTCCTCTCTGACTATCCCGTTAGGGATACGGCTTGAAGATATGTATGTATATATGTATTTAAATACTATTTATTTAATTATTATTGAAGAAAGTATTTATATTATACTTATAATATACATAAATATATTTCATAGTTATCACCATGTTCCAATTCTTTAAGTAACGTTGTCCTGTAAAAGTGAGCTTAATATTGCACTGACGATATCTCACATGTGTAACTCATACATACATTAGTAATAAACTCGCCGTAACATGATTGAATCCAAAAAGAACACATTGACATTGAAACACATACATAAAAAATACTTATATATTGTAGTCTTATCCGTGACGAAACATTCCCACGCATAATATCAAGGCTAAAAACATTATTTGAAGAAGCTACTTTTCACAGCTATTTAGTAAAATTACGAAACAGATTTTAAAACGTAAGTACTTGAGTTAGCTGTTGCGCGGCAACCAGGCTGATTGAGGCCCCCGTTAGCGAAGAAGTCCACGTGTCCACTTGCTTCTAGCTTCCCTTTTTCCAGAGCGTTGGTATGTAAAACGTCTACGAATTTCGAATCACTAGGGTCTATTTTCTTATTTGGGTCATTGGTTACGAATAGCGGCAGTGCAGGATCAAGTCCTGCAAATGACATGTAAAGAAATAAAAACAAATATTTTACAAATAAAGAATATATAAAGAAAATGCTCAATATTTAATAGATTTGTAATATAAGAAAAAAAACTATGATTTTCATTGCTTTTAAAATATACAAATAAATAATTATGAAAGTACTATTAAATAGGACTCCGTGAGACTTTAACGGGTGGTAAGTTTAAATGTACATTAGCAGGATTCTGTTATTATTACAATTTTGTTATTAAAATAAAAATAAATTTTAGAAATATGTGCGGTGTCACCTTGCGGACAAAATAAGCAATGAAGAGATACGCATGTGACAGGGTTGCACCACAATGTTATTGTAAAAATGAAGAAAGGAATGCTAAGATGGTTCGGGCACATAAAAAGAATGAATGATGAAAAACTGACGAAGAAAATCTACAGAGCGAAAGAGAGACTTATGAAGATCAAATAGCCAGTGTGTTAGCGGATGGAAATGCCAAAAACACTCACATACCTAGGCGAAAATGTGTGAGGAGAATGATGAGATTTAAGGAAGCGAAAGAAGTATGTAAGGACCGCGACGCTTGACGCCCCGCCCTCTCTGACTACACCGTTAGGGATACAGCATGAAGATATGTATGTTAGTATTTATGTATGTATCTATGTATGTATGTATGTAACAAAAATAAATTTCAAAATGTGAAACCGTAAATACTAAGTGCGTTATTTCATAAATAATTTATCTTTTTCTTTGTGTAAGTACTAGCAATCCGTTTTATTACATTTTTCATTAAATTATTTTGCAATCTTCATGTATGAAAAGATTTGACAATTGGCTTAAAATATGATACTTATTTAAACTTTATGTCATTCGTGTTTAATATCATTAATCGGTTCTTCATTGATTCTCCCATGGTTGCTGCTGTATTGAAGCACAAAGGATGTCTTGAAAGAACGTGATAACTTCAGTACCACATGTTTATACAAATTATCTAGTTATTCCATACATTACACGAAATGTAAACAACGTCACTTCCACCATTCCCACCAAAAATTAAATGTTGTCATTTTTCTTTTCATCGTCATGTTATCATCTGAATACTTAATTGTCTAACGTGGTCATGAAACTTTAAAAGTTTCTGCGTTACGAAGTTTTTATTAAATTCTTTTGTTTAAGTAACGTCATTACAAAAATGAACTTTTTAACAAAATGTTAATTATCGTGGATTAAATATTTTGTCTGCTGCGTGATGTATTCGTTATTATGAGGTTCTTCAAATAGGGTGTGAAAAAGTTTCTATGGGCTCGGCTAAGTGATACTGGTGTCGCAGGCGTCCATAGGCTATGTTTGTTTGCTACCTTTGTAATATAAAAAAAATATATATATGCTGTGAAATGTATCACTATGTAAAATTATATTATAATGAAAGTTAGAAATTTAAAAATGTCAACATGCATTACAATAATAAAAAACTGCGTTCAAGTTATTCACAAAATTTACTAAAAAAAAATTGTGAATTCAAAAATAAAATATGTAAACGATCAAGAAATATCAAATAAAGTTATTGTTAAAATAATTACATTATATAAAAAACGTACATATCTACTTAATATCTACTGATTTAGATTTTGTGGTAACATAAATTAGTCCCAAATTCTAAATTAGTTTGAATATACCCACCAGTTATTCTTTCAAAAACGCCTGAAGTCAAATGTTGACCAACAAATCCAGCTGCGTGTCCTCCAAGACTGAATCCGATAAGATGGAACCGGGAGAGATGGAAGCCATAGTTTTTCACCAATGTATCGACTAACTGCGCAGTACACATTCCTACTAATTCCGTGTTTTGAGCTGCTTCGAGATAACAGGGCTCTTGTGCGATCGGGTTATAGTCTACAGATATAACGTTGTAGTCACAACATTGCATATAAGCTGCAACAGACGTGAAACTAACGTAGAACATATTTAAAATCAATTTCAAAATTTCTTAAACTAAATCTTTTACAATAACTCACTTTTCGAAAGTCAAAACGATCAATTCAGAAAAAAACCTGGACTAAAAAGAGCTGGAAATAAAATCCGGTCTGCTATATATTTTTCAACAATGTTTCTTATGTTTTTAATTACAAAACAATTATAAAAGCTATCATTTTAACATAACATAACTTCACGCTGTATCCCCAACGGGGTAGTCAGAGAGGACGGAGCGTCAGGAGTCGCGGTCCTTACACACCTCTTTCGCTTCCTCAATTCTCATCATTCTCCTCACACATTTTCGCCTAGGTATGCGAGTGCTGTTGACATTTCCGTCTGCTAACACTCTGGCTATATGATCTTCATAAGTCAGCCTTGGTCTTCCTTGGCTTCTTTTACCACTCACTTTCGCTCTGTATATTTTCTTCGTCAGTTTTTCATCACTCATTCTTTCCATGTGCCCGAACCATCTAAGCATTCCTTTCTTCATTTTTACAATAAAACTGTTGTGCAACCCTGTCATACTGCGTATCTCATCATTGCTTATCCTGTCAGCAAGCGTGACACCGCACATATTTCTGAGAGACCGCACCTCTACAGCATTTAACATACTTTCACTCGATTTTGGGCATATCCAGGCCTCACTACCGTACAACAAAGTTGGCACCAACACCGCATTGTGGATGGCCATTTTAGCAGTGTTAGATATATTCACACTACCCACTAATGCGGACAGAGCACCGTTCACTTTATTGCCAGCTGCTACCCGTCTCTCCACATCCAACTCACATCTTCCGTCCCTCGAAAACGCACTCCCCAGGTACACAATCTCATTCACCTGTTCTAGAAATTTTCCATTTACACAAATCACACATTTCGTTTGTACCGCGTCTCTTTCAAACACCAGAACCTTAGTTTTGTTCACATTCATTTTCAATCTTTAACTTCACAATCTTCTTTCATGCACGTGACTAGTGTCTGCAGCTCTGCTTCTGATGGTGCTATTAGCACAGCATCGTCAGCGTACAATAGGCAGTTTACCACTGTGTCACCACATCCCATACCACTCATATTACCTTTCAATCTCTGGAGGCAACTGTCCAAATACAGCACGAATAGCCAGGCAGACATCACGCAGCCCTGTCTGACACCAGAACAGACTTCAAAATAGGGCGACAGGTCACCGTCTATCCTTACACAGGCTCTGTGGTCTCGATATAATGACCTCACAGCCTGCAGTAAGGAGTCCTCCACGCCATATTCAGGCAGAAGACTCCACAATTTCTTCCGCACTACTCTATCGAATGCTTTTTCTAGATCCACGAAAGCGCAGAAAACTTTCCGACCTAAAGCCAGAAACCTCCCCACGATAACGCGAAGCGAGAAAAACTGGTCCATACAACCCCTACCGTTCCTGAATCCACCTTGCACCTCCCAAAAATATCTTTCTGAAACGCCTTTCATACGTTCAGTCAATACTTTAGTACAGACTTTACTCGCTAAGCTGGCCAAGCTGATGGCCCTATAGCACGCACAGTCTAGGTAGGAACCTTTCCCTTTATATAGAGGTACTATGACTGCCGTGCGCCAGTCCTCTGGAACCTTCCCCTTCTGCCAACAAAGGTTGCAGAGTGCACAGAAGGCATCCCAGACGTGATCCCAGAGTGTGGCAATTCATTAGAATCGCTCTCAGTATCAGAGACGGAGTCGCCACTCTCATACAGTTCTCCATAGTATTCACTCCATCGCTGCAGAACATCCTTTTTATTTGTAAGCAGGTTGTTTTCTTTCGAACGCACTTTATTCATTCTGCAAGGTGCCGGACCACTTCGGTACTTACGTACTTCTTTCCAAAATAATTTGGAATTTTCATCGAAGTTGTCCGACATCTTGTTTTCATCTAACACCATACACCTTTCACGCTTCTCTTTCACTAGTGCCTTCGTTTCTGCTTTCTGCAGCTTATACCTGTCTTTCATCAAATTTTTCATACCACAATCATTAGTAGCAAGGTAGTCTCGCCATGCTTTCTTTTTCTTATACACAGCCACTTTCACCTCATCATCGCAGCACACATCACGCTTTTTGCCGTTCCCAATCTTATTCATTCCACACACTTCTTTCGCAGCCTCAATCATACTATCTCTAAGGTTCTGCCAGCATTCTTCAACATCATCGCTCATCACTTTCAATCTATCATCAAGCTTACTGGATAATACCCTTTCATATTCATTCCTGGTGGTCGCATCCTGCAGTTTCCAGCTTTTAATGCAGCTAACCGCTGCAGGTTTGGACACTACGCGATGTCGCCATGCTGCGAACAGACCCCTTATTCTGGTTATCACCAGAAAGTGGTACGTCCCGAGATCGGCTCCTCTATACGCTCTTGTGTCCATTACCTGCTTCTTAAGTCTGCTATCCACCAGGAATAAATCAATCATACTTCTCGCACCCTTTCTTTCCCACGTGTACTGATGGATCCTTTTGTGCCCAAACATGGTATTAGCCACAAAAAGATCCTTTTCCATACACAGTCCTAACACAATCTTACCAGCGTCATTCACTCTCTTATCTCCATATTTGCCTAGGACAGACTCAAATCCTGTTCGTGCTGTCCCGACCCATCCATTCATGTCTCCACACACAACAATTCTTTCGTTCTCTGCAACCGTTGCTAGAACTTCTCTAACATTCTCCCAGAACTGCTCCAGTTCAGCCAAACCGACAGAGGACACTGGGGCATATACTGCCAAAACAAAAATTCTTGTCAACCCAATCTTGAGGCGTACCCAGAGCAGTCTGGGATTCACACATTCATACTCAGTCATACAATTAACCATACGAGAGGACAGTAAAGCGCCTACCCCTTGGCATCCCCTATCTCCTTGTGGTAACCCTGACCACAAAGCGATGCCTCCTCCGGCCAAGTCGGCAAGTTCACTGCCGCCTCGCTTGGTTTCACTCAAACATAGCACATCCAATCTTTTCTCTTCCATAATATTAATCACTTCATTCATCTTCTCGTCAATCCCACCTCTCACATTCCACGCAGCTACTCTGCACTCCTCCCTCCACTTCCCGCCGCTAGGTGCACAGCGTGTTGGGTGGCGGTCCCCAACGCCGAACTGCACTCTGCACACACCAGCAGGGACAGACCGGTGTACGTCGCTTTCGGGGGACGCCCTAATTATCATTTCCGTTGTCCCGCATGGTATGCACAGAAGAGGAATTGCAGCCCTGAAAAGGGCTGGCAGGGGTCGCGACGAGCACGCTTCCTCAGTTGACCCCCTAAGCTATCATTTTAAATATTACGATTTAAATAATAATAATATAGTAAGAATACAACATATAAAGAAACGTTTTATGAGACATGATTGAAAAAATATGAAGATGTATGTTAAATGTAGAAAAGATTGAGTACATATTTGAACATTATAAGGTTAAAACATTTAGTTACAATGAAACTATTCTGGGAGAGACAGGAAGACGTAGAATGGTTGTTTTCTCTTGCAGATCGTAATAAGTAATCGACCTAGGGATAAGGTGTATTTCAAGGAACTTTATTAGGCTACCGGCTAGTAACCCATTACTATCTAAATTCATTTTATCATCTGTAAACACAAACATTTATTGTTAATAGTTGAGTCAATGTATTGCGTTTCAATCTTCTGTTTACCCTCAAAGGGAAGTTGTGCAAAGATATTTATTAGGTGCGGAAGAAGCAAGTGAAAAGTCTCTTGGATTGTGTCTTAAGATGAAATGAGCACCAAATTTCTTAGATGGTTTAAGTATTACCAGTAACTTTATCGAATAAGCTGGAAGTCAGAAAAGATATTTGTCAGCAAATCCTCCAGTTGTCCACTGAAACGGAGCCGATAATATTGTATACATGCACATGTTTTTGCTATTAGACCCTTATATACCATTAGGCATATTTAATGATTTACTAACCTGGTCTTATTTCGGTGTTCGGAGAAAAATCCTTGTGCCCTGTATATCCATGAATTAAAATTTTAATTGGTGAATCTTCAACCCATGGCGCTGACGTAATAGTGTCGGAGTTCATGAATAAAAGCTGATGAGGATTGTCTTGATTTGCTCTGTAGATTTGTAACAACAATAATTAGCTTTAACATAGTTTAACATAGATGTGTGTGTAATTTAAAACATAAAAAAGCCTTAATAAAAAAGAAACTACCATTTGACTGATATTCGTCCTGAGTACAAAGTAAAGCGTACAAGGGTAATGTGCTAACAACAGCCAACAGCATATGAAAGTTCCTTGTACAGCTTGCTTTTTACATACATATCTTCACGCCGCATACCTAACAGGGTAGTCAGAGAGGACGGAGCGCCAAGCGTGGCGGTCATTACGTACGTCTTTCGCTTCCTCAAATCTCATCATTCTCCTCACACATTTTCGCCTAGGATATGCGAGTGCTTTGACATTTCCATCGGTTTACACTCTGGCTATTTGATCTTCGTAAGTCAGCCTTGGTCTTCCTTGGCTTCTCTTACCACTCGCTTTTGCTCTGTAGATTTTCTTCGTCAGTCTTTCATCACTCATTCTGTCTCTGTGCCCGAACCATCTAAGCATTCCTTTCTTCATTTTTACAATAACACTGTTGTGCAAGCCTGTCATACTGCGTATCTCTTCATTGGTTATTCTGCTGACTGACTGACACTATACATATTTCCAAGAGATCGCATTCCTACTGCATTTATCATACTTTCACTCGATTTCGGGCATATTCAGGCTTCACCACCGTACAATGAAGTTGGCACCAACACCGCATTGTGGATGGCCATTTTAGCTGTGTTAGATATACTGCCTACTAATGCGGACAGAGCACCGTTCACTTTATTGCATAAAGTTAGTATACGTAGGGGAATAGAGAAACAAACATAAGTTGTAGAATTAGACCGGAAATGAATTGCACTTGAGTGCGACAAATTTGCCTGCGAGTGAGTGTCTTTAGAGATGTCTTGGCACTATCGACATTATATCGAAGGCTTACAAACAATCACACTCAAAATGATGTAAACGAATAGCCATAAACCTAATATACTAGCTTAATTAACTTAGTGTAGCATGTAATAAACGTCACCTAGCATTATTTTCTTTTTACCGTGATTTCGAAAGGTAGCTTTTTAAGTTGTTATGGAATTTATGTAATAATTTTTTTTTTTACTTTACAAGTTTACACACAATGCAGTTTTACGGTATATACATACGACTGCGTGTCAGTGAAACATGTTTTACAAATAAATGCGCCCATTGAAGTGTACAGGTTAAGTGTTTTACGGACGTTGGGCATACACTTCAATTAATCTTTGGATCGTAGAGCACGTTAGATGTCAAGTTCTAAGGATAATGTTCAATGAAGTGATTTCTGGCTACCGCCACTTAACCAACACTTCTCTTTACATGCACATTAAATATAACAACACACTATCAATGTTATAAACTTCTCATGTACAATAAATAAAACATTGTGCAAGGGACAAAGACAAACAAGATTTAATTATACTGAACATGTTTTTAGACGACAGTGATGTGCGACGACAACATTGTCCCAGAAAATGAATAATATTATTATAATTTTGTAATAAAACATTTTTATCACACCTTGATCGAAAGTTCGTATTTCGGCCCTGTTTTCAGGGAAGAAAGTGCCACATTACCTCCCGATTAAATGAGTAAATAAATTAGTGTGCATGCTTTAAATTTTTTGGGCATGCCTAAATTCACGTCATATGTCACGAACGTATTAAATAAAAATT
This sequence comes from Zeuzera pyrina, assembly GCA_907165235.1. NCBI lineage: Eukaryota > Metazoa > Arthropoda > Insecta > Lepidoptera > Cossidae > Zeuzera > Zeuzera pyrina. The sequence goes on along the minus strand of OU015625.1, from coordinate 14,362,884 downwards.
AATTCTTGTTTTTTCTCTTCATAAGTCTCCATAATAAAATCTCATACTCGTAACATTAATTCTACCGATCTTTCGAGTTTTTGGGTCATAAACTGTTTGTGATTTCTTTCGATGTGCTTTCTAAATTTCTAACAATTTAATCTCCTAATTCACTGTCAGATTCTTCAGAACTCACATTATTAATTTAGTAAACTAATTCTTAATAATATATTGAATTTTTTAAATTTATTAAATAAATAAATAACTTGTATGCTTAGTTACGTAGTCAAGGAAACGTAAATCTAAAACAAGCTTAATGAATAAAAAAATAACGCATGCACGCTAACTAATAAAATTATATTAATTAAATTTCAATCGAACTCGATCCTGATCTAATAAAAGATTGTATACGCACCAGTTAAGTGTTGGTAACCGAAACACTTTAAAAAAATAAAATATCTATTTATTTAATTACATTAATTTCTGATACTAAAATATTATTAGACAAATTACACGAGACTGGCTTTCTAAAGTAATGTGTGTCTTATTTATAATATATTCATGTATGTTGCAATAGCTGAAATTGCTGAAGTTGCATACTGCTGCCTAAGCGCAATCGTAGGTTTATGCTTCTATAACTCACCACGGGAGGAAAGTATAAGATCGTAACCTGCGTTCCCTGCCACCCTCGCCTCGGGTTGTAATGTCATACTTTCCTCCCTAGATGCGTAATATACTATTTATTTATTTTTAAATGTTATTATAATTTTATTTTTAACTCTATTTTTTATGTTTTGCAGCTTCTTCTTGGTCCTTTACTGTAATTGTGAACATTATTTAATATATGACGCTACACGTCGCCTGTGGGTGAATATTTTCATTAACTGTAACGAGAAATAACTTCATAACACAGTATAATAATCTATACACATCAAATCCACTATTGGATAAAAATCAGCTGTGGAAGGAGGAAATTGTCGTATTCACCACGCTTGGAAGAAATGCGGTAGTAGTTCATAGGTACTAGCCACTACCACAAGAAATTTATAATGTGGGTAACAAATACCAATGTGGTAATGTGGTAAACAAATACCAACCGCAGCCGGGACAAATTCTGTAAACAATAGATTCTTTCTTCAAAATACATCTGTGATTTCTTTGGATGAAACAGTTAAGTATGAAATGTCTGCGACACACCAATACATTTTTGTTAGGTTCTCAGTCTATTCCATTTAGCATTCATACTTATTTTTATCGAAGAACTGCATTTACAGAAAATCTGGATATTATTGACAGACATTGCTTTATTTTTTTGTATCTATTTAACATAGTTATAATGAAAAGTTTCGTTTTCACGTTTTCGTTCGTTTCGTTCACGTTCACGTTTTCGTTTCGTATAGATAGCTATAGAATAACATGAACAAAGACCGTATTAAAAACAAAATATTAGAAAATATCCATTTATCGATAAATTTTGTTCAATCTCTACAATGAAGTTTTCAAATTCATGAATTTAGTATCTTTTTATTTTACACATATGATTCAGAAATAATAAAAAATCAAGAAAATACATGATTTTTTACGGGTTAAAGTATAATCAAGTAATTTCGACAATAAAAAACAATGAAAATAAGAGTAATGAAAATGGTACTGCGTATTTTGTATTGTTTGGTTTTGTTGTTGTACTGCGTATTTGTGCTACATCACAATTTAACACAGTACACGTTACTATTTTTGTTGTTTTTGCAATAAAATTTAAGACCATTGCAAAAAAATTCAGAAAATACAAATGACTTTTGACAGAAGACTAACGGAGACTAAAAAATAAAAAATAAAATAGGCTTCAAACCGGTACTACGAACATATTGTTTCTGGCTCTTTCTTGCACGTAGCTTTTATCATAAGGACCGATTTGCTGTCGCACACTTTGATCGTCTATTACGCTAGTATACTATGTTTATGATTTATTGCCAGCTGCTACCCGTCTCTCCACATCCAACTCACATCGTCCATCCCTCGAAAACACACTCCCCAGATACACGACTTAATTCATTTGTTCTAGACATTTTCCATGTACTCAAATTCACACATTTCGTCTGTGCCGCTTCCCTTTCAAACGCCAGAACCTTAGTTTTGTTCACATTCACATTCAATCCTTTCACTTCACAGCCTTCTTTAATGTACCCGACTAGTGTCTGCAACTCTGCTGCTGATGGTGCTATAAGTACAGCATCGCCAGTGTACAATAGGCAATTTTCCACTGTACCATCACATATTATACTACCTCTCAATGCCTGGAGGCAACTGTCCAAATACAGCACGATAAGCCAGGAACACCATGCAGCCCCGTCTGACGCCTGAACAGACTTAAAACCAGAGCGACATGTCACCATCTTTCCTGACACAGGCTATGTGGCCTCGATATAATGACCTCGTAGTCTGCAAGGTGTCCTCCACGTCACATTCAGGCAGAAAACTCCATAATTTCTTTCGCACTACTCTATCAAATGCTTTTTCTAGATCCACGAAAGTGCAGAAAACATTCTGACCTATGCAACTATGGCCAGAAACTTCCCCACGATAACGCGGAGCGAAAAAATCTGATCTATACATCTATAACGTTCCTAAAACTATCTTGCTCCTCCTACAAATATCTTTCTGAAACTCCTTTCATACGTTCAATCAATAAAAGCTGACCAAGCTTATGGGCCTATACAGTCGGCAAGTTCACTGCCCTTTCGTTTGGTTTCACACAAATATAAAACATCTAATCTTTTCTCTTCCGTAATATCAATCACTTCATTCATCTTCTCTTGAATTCCGCCTCTCACATTCCACGCAGCTATTCTGCACTCCTCTCTCCACTTAAGCGTGTTAAGTGGCGATCCCCAACGCCGAACTGCACTCTCCACACAATAGCGGGAACAGACCGGTGTACGTTGCTTTCGTGGGACGCTCTAAGATCGTTGTCTCGCATGGTGTGCACAGGAGAGGGAGAGAGAGGAATTGTGGCCCTGAAAAGGGCTGGCAGGAGTCGTGACGAGTACACTTCCTCAGTTGACCCCCATTTTTTTATAAAAAATATAAAAACGATTTCATTGAAGTTCCCAAACACCCGAAGTCAAGAAGCCACATTTAAAATTTATGTTTTTAATCAGGTCACTTTTAGCTGCTAACGCAAAATAGTGTGATAAAAAAGACAGTGTCAGACAGACAGCGAAGTAAATTCAATAAATGTTCTGTTTTTTTATTTCGAATGGAACCTTAATAATAATAATATTAACTTTTACAATTCAATAGTACATTATATGTACGAACTCATATACGTTACCCTGTTAATTACTATACCCCTAATCTTTCACTTCACTTTCCGTAATAACTGTTCCCATTCAAAAAACAACTACAAAAAACAACTGTACAAACAAAAAGAGCAAACAAAAATTCTATCGCTAACTTACTTAAAATTATTCAAAATTTTTCTAAAACATGTTCAATGTTTTACAAAAATTTATTGTGTATACGTTGTACAGATACACGTATAAAATATACTTTTATATGTTGTTCACAATTATTTTAAATAAAAAATAATGAGGCAATGCTGCCAGTCTGCTGGGTACCTTAAGCAATGACAGCTTTCTAAGCGGCAACTTTGAGGAAGTCTATTATTTAAGATAATGTGTAGTTTTAAGTTTAAAAGTTAAAAAGATTAAAAAAAAATGTGATGAAGACACAACATATGAACGTACCTGGTATATAACCAAAAGGTTATGTTTTCGTTAGGACACTCCATAGGTGGGGACACGCAGTTAGTATCAAATGCATGACAGATCACTGAAAATTCTTATTTTTTAAATAATTGAATCGTATTTATGGCTTCAAGTTTTTTTTCTTTTTTAAAGGATTACAGTCGGTGCTTAATTTAATACAATTTTAACAAGTATTTGTTTTAAAAGTTTTATTTTTGTTTTATTTATTTTATTTGATGTATTATGTAAGTGTACATACACACATTTTTACACGTCATAACAATCAGTACAAAATACATCGATGACTTACGCACGAAGACGAAGCACAATTACAATTTAACAGCGAATAAAAGATAAATTATTGATGCAGCATTAAACAACAATAGCCAAATATTTTAAAGAAAGTAAGAAGTAAGTTACTTGTAAAACTGCGATTTTTATCATTAATTGTTTTCAATTATCTGAATAATTAATTAGTATGTTAAAAAACCTAAAAGTGGTAATTTATGTCAACGAATGATTAAGAGGGAAACTAATTTAGATAATAGAAATATGTAGTTTAACAAATGTGGCAAAAATTGTAGCAAGTGAGCGTTGAACTAATATACACGATAAAGCTTTAGCAGGCCTGTTGGTGTAGTGGCAGAGTATATGTCTGTCAAGCCGGGGCTCCGGTTCGATTCCCGGTTAGGTAATTAGGAAGCGAACTTTTATAAATTAGCTTAGAGTCTTGGTGTTACTGGGTGCTCCCCTCAGTTCATTGTGTGGTACCCATAGTAGAATTCTTAGTTTGGGGTCACACAATTCATGTAGTTTTAAAAAAAAATTCCCATTGGTAATCAAATTCAAATGTTGGTTTCATTAAACAATTTAAATATTAGGTCTATATTTAATTGCTAGCTATGCAATATAATATGTTCAGATTAACTATTTCATTCATATGTATATGTATACAAAAACCTGAAAATTTTTGAATCTCATGCAACGAAACAATGAAGGGTATGTGTTTAAAAATAGTGTTCTAGAAATTTTTATTATCACGAAATATATTGTTTTATCGCAATATAAAAAAAACAATAACTTGTGAAAAATTCACTCACATAAACTAAAACAGAAGTTTACGAATAATATTATCACAAACATTTTTATATAAAATCTAAAACTAAAATAATTATGATTGTTAAGGGGCTTGTTGCCACATTTATAGATATTTCAAGACACGCTTCACTGGGTTAACGATCCTTCTGAACACTAACTGAAGCCATCTGAACATTTATTCGGAATAGAGAAAACTATATTCTGGTTTTACTTTTATTTGGTTCATTCTTTCACAGCTAAAACTAAACTGCGATTTGAAACGATTTTATCAGTAACTACGTTAACGCGGTAAAATGAATTAGTACTGTAATTTTATGCATTCTTATCCGTGACTTTACATTTAAGAACAAATGAAAATCTTATAGTAGTCGAGATAAAAACAATTCTACCTCTATACTGCTACATAGGTTACGATGAGGTTTCACGAGATGAGAATTAGATGAAGAACTAGAAAAAACTAGTTCCACTCATGATAATTAATTCATCTCAGACTGAGTGGAACAGAGTAGGTACTTATTTTCGTAAAGGCATCCACCATGTATTTCGAATATACTTACTTAGAAATATTAGTTCAAAACTCAAGGCAGCCTTTGACCAAGTGTTGTCTTGTTGTGACTGTTTTACACATCTCAGTAGATCACGAATGAATAAACGACTTAATAACTTAAGGACGGTGTTAGGCAATAGCTCCAATCCAAGTGTCGCTAAGGTTGCTTGATTGACATAATTGAGGTGTCGAATAAAAAGTTCTAATTTGAGCACAATCTATAATATTTTATAGCTAGAAAGATATGGAATTCTGTAAAATGACAGTAAAATAATAAAGACTTGACGTATATTCCGGCCAGTTCAAACAATCTCTTATAATTCCAATCAACAATAAACTATAAAGTAAACATTATAATTGCATATTCACTCCATTTCACGAAATTTATGAAATTGTAAACTATAATATTGAAGCTAATGTTCCACGACTTTTCTTCCCGCGTAGGTCGTAAAAGCCGGCATATAAAGTAATTGTTACGACGGTGGTGTGACATCCTGTTAATATGTGATTGAGCTTTACTATCTTTACTCCCAAATACTATCTAGCAAAAATGGTATTAGGATAAGATTTTTTGCTTCTTTGCGCTCTTTTATCCACTACGAACGGGAACGGTGATGTTATGTGACAGTGTCTTTTTTAAATATATAACCTGCCTACGTACCACACCAATTTCACAAATTGTACCTGTATTGATGCTCCATAGATTTTTTTTTCCAAATTGTTATGTAAATGGTGTCAAAATTGGTAATAAGGAACAAGCATGTATTACCATCTTATCATTACTGCGTGTGTTTTAGTGCGTTAACAGTATTTTTCTTATAATTACCGTTTAAGGATGTCAGTGATAGCGAAAATTTAACAATGTGCTACTCTATGGATAATACAACGTAGTAAATCTATGTTATATGCGAGTATGTATGTATTATATATATGATTGTATACCGAAGTAGCTAATTTGCCGACTCATAAATTGCCTAACCTGTTAATTCATTGGTATCAATATTTCTGTTGGGAAAAACTTATGAAGATTGCTCAAGGGGAAACCACATAAGAGGAAGTTGGGTGGTCAAGTACGTAGTACATGATGAGTATATTGTATAGATTCAGATGCTACTAAGCGGTCATCGATCTCGTCACATTAATCTGTTACCTTCTGCTTAAAATTCAAGCCTATTGACCAACCCGTGTTTCATTTTTCAACTAAGCATCCTCAGCAAAATCCTCGACTCAGTCTGAGGTGAGTCTAAGATTTTACACCGACTGTTTTTTTATATTATTATTTTTTTGGTATTTCTATTGTTTTGTTTACATTTTGCGTCAAATATTTTATATAGATTATAAATATTAAGTTTTAATCAGAACTTGGTACTCATATTTTTAAACACACAGTATGTTGTTTAGGTGATGGACGGTACCGTTACGTTCTGGGCAGCTGACCTAGTTTGAGCCCTGGAATTTACTGAGGATTCTCGGTTGAGAAGCGAAATGTCGATTAGTTTTGAAACTTTGGGCGGAAGACAGCTAAGAAATAAAAAATATGTAAATTAATGTGTGCTAAAGCTACATGAGTGTTTGAAGGGGCAAAGTAGTCCTTTGGCGCGGAACCCACTTTAAAAAGCTATGTGAATACCATTTAAATTTTTACCAATTAAATTTAAGTAAATTAAGTAAATCTTTTGAAATAATTATGTACTTTATTATTAATACATTTGAAATAATGCTGCTATCTTTGAAATATATTTACCTAAATTAAAATTGTAAAATTTTATAAGTATTCTTAAAAATGAAACAATCTATTATTTATTTCTTTTCTTTTATTGTTTATTTACACGTAAAATCAGTCAGTTCTTTTGAACAGAAGACACATTTGGCACTTTATTCACCAAGAAGTATGGCTTAATACTTGTAGTATTAGGTATAATTTAATAAATACGGTATTAGCTATTGTTCAGGCAAGAGTTTTGTATGTATTAGTTATTAATTTATTAATAATTATAATTGAAACATAGAATAAAATAAATTTCTTTTTTTAATGAATCGTAATCAATTTCATAAGCTTTTTTGATACAATAGCAGACAGATACAGCAAAAATAATTTCGAAGTCATATTTCTGTGAGGAACGTGTACTCAGTAAATCTATAATCTAAACTTATGTTACAGATTTATCTACATTTTTCTGGACATTTTTATTTACAGTGAGGTCTGAAACTTTTATAAACTTTAATACAAAAACATTTAATGGTGTCTATGTAAATATAGTATATTTTACATATTATGTACAATGTACATAAACATAACGACATATGGCAAGAGAATTAAAGTCAGACCTTGATACAAGATCAGAACCATACATTTGTACAAAACTTAAAAATTAATTATGTACAATTAATTTATACATATTATTTTTATTATACATATTCTTCTGATGGCTTAGATGTACCATTCGGAAGTCTCAGTGAGGATGACATACGACCATTTACAGAGTCGGGGAGTTCTGCAATATCTTTGAAGACACCTATCATGCTTTCAAAATTTGGACTCCAGTTAATAAAATAATCCCAACCAAGAGGAGCTGGGGCTGGAGAACCATTAGCCTGTCTGTAGAGTGCGGCACCCACGTGTGGTGCCAGATCATCATCTGAAGCGACAAGAGTGCTCAAAGAACCGCGAAAAGATGAGTCAAAGCTTTCATAAGGAGGCGGAAGAATTGGTTTCTTAGTGTTATTTCCATTATTTACATTTTGCCTTCTTAGATCTTCTGTCTTATCGGCGTTAATACTGTTATTGTCGTATTCGATTTCTGAACAAGTAAAGCTATCGTTACCACTTTCATCATCAGAACCCGTAGAACTTCTATTATCAACTGGTGGTGAATGGTGTCTATGTGACATATGATGACCGACTCCTCCACGGGGCGCTTCGCTTGAGCTCGACACTGCATCTAATGTTGATACTAAGCTCGATGTGCGTTGTCTTGCGTTCATTCTTTCAATTTCTTCAGCTGTTAGGCCGACGGCACTTGTGCCTACAGAAACTACTTGAGGTACTTGTGGTGGTGCATTGGGTGTTTTTCTTCCAGCAGAGGAACTTTGCCCGCTTAGCTGAGACATAACAGGGCTATTCAGACTCCGTTCACTATTACTATGTAGAGCATCTTTGCCTACACCTCCGGAACTAGATGTTGTAGCTAACAAAGCACTTTGTAGTGGCTTACCAGAAATGTCATGAAGAGTAAGTATTCTAGGCTGCTGACTCAGTTCACTGCTAGGAGATAATCGAGCTAACGGAGTAGTTTGAAGTTGTCTAGGTTGTGACGGTGGTTGCGAGGGTTGTGGTAGCACTCTCGGCGGATATCCGCCAGCATGATGTGGTGAATGTCTATGCTGAGGAGTTTGATGTTTATGGTGATAACCACTTATTGGTGGTGGAGTTGCTTTATATTTTCTAATTCCCGCGGCTTCACGGAATCCTTTGTAATGATATACAATGTCTATGTCTGAAGGTGCTATAGAGCTGGCATTTTCAAGGTCATAATGTTCAGGCCCTTCTGAATTTAAATCTATACCACTCGGATGGTCATGTGTATGATGTGATGTGTTTGTTGAAGGTGGTGGTGGTGGATGATGATCTTCTCTGAGTGCTGGACTTTTTCCTACAACTTCACGTTCAATGATATCAGGTCTTTGAGGTCGAGGAGGATCAATATTCATAATTTCTCGATCTTTATATTTTTTAGATAAAAGCTCAGGCCCCACAATATGTCCTACATTACGCATTATGTCAGCGTTGTCAGACATGTAGCTATTAAGGCTGGTTTCGTTTCTACTCATTATGCTATCATTGGTTCCGGCTATTAAGTTTGGCGCGTTCAATATTGCGGGGCCACCATTTTGTTTAGAATGTGGTATATTTGACTTATTCGAAGGGGCATTATCTTTATCATTTTTTTGTTTACGTAGTCGGAAAACAACAAACGAAATTAAAATGGCGACAATTAAAATTACAAAGAATACAATTACAAGTGTAATTCCTACACTCAGTGGGTCTGGATTTTGTGCTAAGCCTGTACCAAATGCACTGTTACATCCACTTAATATCTTTCCGTTACGTATTACTTCCTTGAAAATACTGCCGTTTCCACTAAAAGGTTGTATCTCGTTATTAATTGAGAAATTTGCCAAGCATCCTTCAAAGTTGTTGACATTTGTTACAAAAAGCCACTCGGCTTTAACACCTCCTAAAGAAATATGTGTCAAATATGGATCTAAAAAGTCGTGAACACCAACCGAATCGAGTTCTTCACCGACGTTATTATTATCTACTATTAAACGTATACTTCTTCCTTGAGAAAATAAAGTAATGTTGTGCCAATTGCCATCACAAACCTCGTGTTGTTCTGTTTGAGTCATGTTTACCATTGTATTTTGTTTTGACATGTAATTTACTTTGCCCCCTATCAACTCAATCAGAGTATAGTACTTGTCAGTTGCTGAATAAAACATAATGCCATCTTTTTTATGAGACCTGATCAAAAATGACAATATCTTCACGGGTGTATTCACTTTAGCTAAGGATTTAGTTTTGATAATCTTTTTATCCCATATTGTGTTACCGTTATAAAACGTTTCAAGTAGTTGCATTCTTCTGTGTTTCTCTGATATTGTATATTGAAGGAAGGAATTTTCACTAACGGAAATTGATTGAAGTGCAGAACTGCAATCAGGTGATATTACATTTCTATCACATTTACAATAGATCGTTTTCCACCTATCTATGCAGTCACCACCATCACAAACGTCTTTTTTATAGCACGCTCCTTTTTCCGAACGTTCGCAATTTGGTTCAACGCCTCGAGATTTTATGGGACTCGTTAAGTTTAGCAATCGTCCATTGACGGATATACTGTGCATACAGCCAACAAAGTCGTCGGAGTGAATTTGTCCTGGGCGTTCCAATACTGGATCGGGTTTATGAAGACCACCGATAAGAAGTGGTTCATTGTTGAAATTTAATGTCCTGAAATGTGAAAGAAAAGTTAAGTTAATATCTTGATCGAATAATAATAAATAAATCTTAAAGAGAAGTATTCCATAGTACATACCCAGCTTGGCCAGTGTCATCATTATAACAAGAACTATCGCCGGGTTCACACTCCATACAAACGTCGCCATGGTCTGTGCAAGATGTGATACTTAGTGAGATAACACGACCATTTCTTGTAGCTGTTAACTTATACCAAGAACCGTCAGCAAAATTTTTATCCGTCATTGCTATTGTTACAGAAGTTATTGAAGTTCTTGCTCCTCCAAAAGAAAATACTGGCTTTCCGCCTTGCAGTTCAATGGCAATAAAGTCTGATCTTCCTCCTGTTTGTGCGCCATAGTTGTATAATAGCAAAGCATCCGGTTTTGTTGTCGCAAATATTATTGTAATATCATTCGTTGAAGCATCCAAAGATGGAAATTGCATATAAGATAATTCATTAAATCCAAATGTTGAACTTTCACAATGGGTGCCATAGCGGCCATTAGTACAACTACATTTATATCCAGGTTTTAAACTGATACATATTCCTCCATGCATACATGGATTTGGTCTGCATGAGTCTACCAATGCCTCACACTGATTTCCACGATAACCGGGACGACATAAGCAAAAGAATGAATTTCTATCGGCACTTTCTTTACATGATCCTCCATTCTTACACGGATTACTACTACAAACATCGTCCCGTTCTAGCTCACATGTCTTGCCTTCCCTTCGAATCGGACAACTACAAGTAAAATCATGGCCTTGTTTTCTACATTGTCCTCCGTAATAACAAGGATTTGGTGAACAAGGATCTTGGCGTTTGTCACAATTTTTACCCATAAATCCATCTACACAGTGACAAATATAATCATGAGTAATTAATGGTGAAGAAAGTATAAGTGTTGGACTATCTGTTATTTTCGTGTGATCTAAAACTTCAATGGAATCAGTACAATGTCCTCCATTTTGACATTGATAAGAACGACATGGAATATAAGGAACGACAATTTCTCTTTTTAACAAATTCACAACTATATGTTCTTTCGATAATAAATGCTTCTCTGTAATATCTTTTTTCCAAATGATGCTGTTTCTTTTGATAGCTATTGTCAAGTCTAAATCATTGTTTACCTCATTTATACTATATAAATATATACTTTCTTCATCTTTTAATCCTATTTTTAAAGATTCTAACAAACTGCGATAATAATGTGAAAGAAAATACGGGGCTGTCATATTTTTAATTCTCATTGTAATTGACTGTTCAACAGTAGTATTGTCGAAAGTAAAATATTCAACACTTATAGATGACATAACGTCTCTATGAATACCGTCATTTCCCGTCACTGAAAAGGAATACCCTTGCCCAGGTCTAACAGCATTTGTATATAAATCACAAGCTTTTCTAATATTGAGCAGTGAAAGAGTATTTTCCGAAGTAGTCTCTTTAATTATTTCGCACTTGTAGTCTCCAATAATGTCGGGATCATTTGGCTTTACATCTGCTATTTTTCCATTTGGAGTTTTGTTATTGAAAGCATAAACAAGAACATGAGCTGATCTCGGTGACGGAGGATTATCATTTCTATCTAACACTTTTATCGATAAGGTATAATTAGATGTCATTACGGGAGAACCACTGTCTTCTATTCTAATTTTAACTTCTAAATTAGGAGTTATTTCTCTGTCTATTTTCTTGGTAGTGCTTAAGAGTCCAGTATGTTTGTGAACTTTGACATAGCTTTGATGCTTTCCTCCAACGATGCTATAAGAAAATGGTGCTCCATTTGGCGGTAAGTCGGGGTCTGTAGCCGAAAGTATGATTATGCTGGTGTTAGGGGGCTCATTTTCATAAACGGCACCATTGAAATTTGCGATGTCAAATACAGGTCCATTGTCATTAATGTCCGTAACTGATATTTTTACAGTTGCTGTACCTGTTTGTGGTGGTATTCCTGTGTCAATTGCACCGATAACTAAAGAATGTGTCGATACGGTTTCTCTATCCAATTGCCTTGCAATTTCTATTTCACCACTTTGTGGATCTATTTTAAAGTTTTGATTACTGTTTCCACCGATAATGGAAAAACTAAATTGATTATTTTGAGGACGTACATCTTTGTCTATTGCTTGAACTTGAATTACTTTATGACCGATATTGGCGCCTTCAGAAATTAAAGTTTCATAATGATGATGTAAAAATTCTGGTGGATCATTTCCATCCTGTATAGATATAATAACTTGTGCTTCATCGGTGTCATTTCCATGTATGCTACCTGAATTTTTTGCCAAAACTGTCAGTACGACTCTGTTCTGAGTTTCTCTATCTAAATATCTGGCTACTCTAATTACTCCTGTTTGAGAGTTAATACTAAAACCCTTATCATTGCTTGATCCTACGAATAAGTAATAAATAATTCCATCGTCACCACTATCAAGATCTGTTGCTTGAATAACACCAACATTTGTACCAACTTCCGCTGATTCTGATACGTCGAAATGGAAGACAGGTTGCATAAATTTAGGGTAGTACTCATTGACTCCCGTTATGTGAACAATTACTTCAGTTATGTTTCGCATTATCGTGTCAGGATTTTCAGCTGTAATTTTTAGTTTATAAGTTGATTTCTCTTCATAATCGAACATTTCTTTTGAAAATATTTCTCCAGTATTCGAATTAATGCGGAAAAAAGGTACTGTTTCATTGTTTTTAATGTAATATTTGATAATAGCATTTTTCGGTGAATCAATATCGATTGCTTTTACTTTAAATATGAAACTGTTGGCAGGCGAATTTTCAGGCAAATAGGCATCATACTGTGACTGATTGAATAAAGGTGCGTTATCGTTTATGTCTGTTAAAATAATAGTAAGAGTTGCTTTTGTTTCCCTTGGTTTGAATCCAAGATCTCTGGCCGTTATATTTAAACGGTATTCTTGTACTGTATCATAATCAAGAGAACGCAATATGCTAATGGTTCCCGATATTGGGTTGATTTGAAATTCTTCATCAGTATTTCCTGAAGAGATTTCATATCTAATGATACCATTGGGTCCGTCGTCTTCATCACTGGCTTTAATAGTAAGTATAGATGAGCCAATTGGTTCATTTTCTGGTACAATTACTTGATAACTTAGGGCCGTAAACTTAGGACTATATTTATTTTCACCTGTTACAACAAACGTCACTATAGTTTCATCTGATTGGGGAGGAATACCGCAATCGACAGCTTTAATTTTTAATTCATAATAATGATTTATGTAAGGAAATTGTTTGTTAACAATTATCCATCCCTCAGTTTTATCTATGATGAAAAAAGATGTACCATTCCCTCCAGATAAATAATACTCGATTTCGGCATTAATTCCAAAGTCCATGTTATCTTCAGCTGTTAATTTTGTAATCATTTCTCCAATTGTGGCCTCCTTTGGGACTGGAATGAATGTTTCGTGAGATTTAAATTTGGGTGCATTATTGTTAGCATCAACAACATTTATTGTTACTAAGCATTCAGAAGACATTGGAGGTTTCCCATTGTCAGTAGCTACAACGATAACGGAATAACTGTTTTCAGGAGATGAGTTGACAGATGATCTTTTATAATTCATTAGGTATTTACTTGATATTTCTCCAGTCGCAGGGTCAATAGTGAATAAGTCTGACGGAGGTTGCAATGAATATGAAATAATAGAATTTGGACCCTGCTTGTCTCTATCTGTAGCAATAACTTGACCTACAAAGCTATTTTTCTTTTGCAATTCAGGAAAATTAAAACTGTAGAATGAATATTCAAATTCCGGTGCATTATCGTTTTGATCTTGTATAGTAACAGTTAAGGGTGTTTCAGAACGCCATGCTCCGTCGATAGCTGCAACTTTTAGAATATATTCATCTTGTAGTTCTCTGTCCAACGCTCCCGCAACAGTAACATTTCCACTCACAGTATCTATAATAAATTTATTGCCCGGGTTTTCGACAAAACTATAAGTTGCGTTAGCGTTTGGCCCTGAGTCTAAGTCTGAGCTGGTTACTTTTATTACAAAAGAACCAATTTCTGCATTTTCCGTAACGTTCACGCTAAAAAGTCTTGTAAATCTTGGTGGATTATCATTTTTATCGAGTACAGTCACTATCACTGTTGAAGATCCAACCAATTGAGGTACTCCATGATCGTAAGCCTCTACCAATATCTCGTAAAAAGGTATCGATTCTCTGTCTAAGGCTACATTTGTACTTATTTCTCCACTAGCACTATCTATTTCAAAGGTCTCTTCATAATCATTGACAAGCCTATAAGAAATTCTTCCATTTTCATTTGAATCATAATCACGAGCTTCAACTGTGACGACAAATTGAGGTGGAGACTCTTCTTCTAGAATTGTAGCATTATACAAATTATTTTCAATAATAGGAGCATTATCATTGGCATCCGTAACTTTTATTTCAATTTCGATAAACGACTTCAAAGGAGGATTATCTGAATCTCTAACTTCAAACCATACTTCATAAAGTGGCATTGTTTCATAATCAAGCCCTTTACCAGTAATGAAAACTTCACCGCTCATTGATTCTACTCTTAAAGCATCACCGACATTTCCACCTGCAATAGCATATTGTAATAAACCTGTAGCACCTTTTTTAGGAGAAGTGGCTGACAATCTCGTTACTAACACCCCTTCTGGTGTATCTTCAGGAAATGTGAACGTTAACTTATTAGTAACAGTAAATTTTGGAAAATTTTTAACTGATTTTGGTATAAGAATCAATTCAGCAGTGCTCTGTTTCGGAGAAACACCAGCATCCGTCGCAACTATTATTAAATTGAATGCAGATCCCACTTTACCTTTATATTTCATTAGGTTTTCTTTTGATTTAATGACTCCTGTTTTACTGTTAATTGCAAACAGTTCGTTATGTTCGCCTTTGAGATTATACACAATTTTTTTATTAAGTCCTTCGTCATCATCTGTAGCCTTAGCACCAAAAACAAAATCTCCAATAACAGTTCTTTCGGAAATGTAAGTCTCATAAATCGAATTACTAAAGATGGGAGAATTATCATTTTCATCTTCGACTACTATAGTAAGGTTTGCAGTTGCTGTTTTAGGATCAGTAGTAGATGAATCTTGCGCCATTACTATTAAATAGTATATATCCCAATCTTCCCTGTCTAAAGTAGTGTTTGTAGAAACTATACCACTTGAAGGATCTATTTTAAATCTTTCTGATTTGTCTCCAAGAAGACTGTATCTAATTTTTGCGTTGTTTCCTATGTCTTTGTCTGTAGCCTTAGAGGCAATTATAACAGTCCCAGAAGGTAAATTTTCTCTTACAGAAGTTTTGTAACTCTGTCTTTCAAAAATTGGGCTATTATCATTGACATCTTGCACTACGATTTTTACTGTGCCAGATCCAGTGAGGGGCGGTGAACCTGAAAGAAAAAGATAACTACTTTACACTTCTTCTTAAGTGATTACAATAAATCAACACTTTCATAAAAACTACGTTACTTCGAACTTTTTTTAAGACATTTATTATCTAATGTACGGAATATTTTAATGATAATATTATATATGAGTAATATTATTTTCCTCAAAAGTTACCTGTATCCATAGCTACAACTGAAAGAAGATATTCATCCTGTGTTTCTCGATCTAACGTTCTCGATAACGAAATTTGTCCGGATGAGGCATTTATTTTAAACAGATCTGCGTCACCTTCTTTTATGAAATAACGAACTTGATTATTAAATGGCGGCGAATCAGCGTCATAAGCTTTAATTGTTATTATATATCCACCGGCTGGTGGAATTATATTTTCCATAACATAAGCTAAATATGGCGAATCGAGGAATGTCGGTGGATTATCATTTATATCTTGTATTAAAATTGATAACTCAGCAGTATCAAATTTGCTATCATCTTCAGCACAGTCTTCAGCTCTTATAGTGAGAATGTAACGTGATTTTCTCTCAAAATTAAGATTTTTAGCTACTCGCACTGTTCCAGTATCTTCGCTAATGCTGAAGTCTCTATTTTCATCTCCGGACGATATGGTGTATCTAACTTTTCCGTTAAAACCTTCGTCAATGTCTGTAGCGGAAACCTGAAATGTGATAGAAATGTTAAATGTCTTTTTTTTGAAAGCACATTTCTGGTTGTTTTATTTAATTATTATACTTACTTGTAAAACACTAGCTCCAATACTAGCATTTTCAGGTACAGAAGCGCTATATTGCTTTGGATCAAAAACGGGGCTATTATCATTTTCGTCCAAAATATTTATTGTAATTTTAGTTTTAGTCATATTAGGTGGATCACCTCTATCTTTAGCAGAGATCGTAACTGTATAACTTGATTTTAATTCCCTGTCAAGTTTTCCTGTTGCTCGTAGAATTCCGTCGACATTTCCTAATGAAAAGTAGCCATTGATCTCTGGATCAGGAGTCATGAAATATTCAACGTAGCCATTTCTCCCTTCATCTTTATCTATAGCCTTAATAGTCATAACTACTGTATTCAATGGAATGTTTTCTGACACGGCTGTTATGTTTGGAGTAATAAATTCTGGTGCCATATCATTAACATCTTTTAGTTGTATTGTTACCTGAAATATTAAAATAAGTTAACCGTTTAGAACTATTATTTAGTTAGTTTCAAAATAATTTAAATTAATTAGAACTTACATACATATCTCAAAAACATGTATGTAAAAAAATATGTATGTGTACATTTATTTTATTTTAAATTAAGTGACAATTAAGAAGCTAAACAAAACATAAACTTAAACTAAATTGATTTATCGTTAAGATAATTTTCATTATATGATATTTTACTGTTTTTTCATGTGTTATAATCACCCATTCCCAAAGTGGGCGATAACGCCCCCCTGTGGGTGCTAAAGGCCTAAAGGGGGGTGGTAAGAGACCCAGAAAAAAAATGGGGGCGTTGTGTAGAGGCCTGGGGGGTGATTTGTAATTTCATTTAGCTAGGAGGCATCTTAGACAACGACTGCATGAGCTCTCGACTCAGTAGACAAAATAAGTTAGGGAACCTAGATGTTATATGAATAATAAATTACAAAAAAGCTGTGACTTAAGGTATGCATATGTATCTGATTACTACTTTCAAAAAGAAAAAAAAATAAAAAAGTTTAAGAGAAGGAAGAAAATGAAGTAATAAATATTACTTCATTTTCTTTCTTCTCTTAAACATACATACATGTATTCTTCTTCATGTATTGTTATTCTTCTCATTAACATACATACCTGTGTAACATTTTTAACAGGATATGTACATTCAAATATTTATTTACAGTTTGTAATGTAACTTCTGAACTAAAAGACTTTTTTTATTTTATTAAAAGACTGTCCTTTTTATTTATTATAAGGCTACGCAGCATCCCCTATGATTTAGATTCAGCTTTAACTATACTCATTTCAGTCTCATCTCATCAGAGATACATTGTAAATTCAACAATAGATAAAGTTAACAAAGGTGCGTAATGAGCATGAACATTAATATAACTATAGCGCTTATAAGATGACTAGACACAGTATTTTTATTTATGCATACGTAGATAACCATCCTCACGGTGTAACCCTAATGGGGTAGTCAGGAAAGTTAAAAAAAAAATCCAATATAAAACGTTGCTAACTTTAGCGATATTAACTTTAGTGACATGAAAATTTGACGGGAATAGATTAAATGGCATTAATATTTCTACATGGGTAGAATGAATAATGACCAATCGAATCGGATTATGTAATTAATTAGTATTAAATTATTTATCAGATTGTCTAGTTATTGTAAATAATGCTTGCGATTGGTTGAGCAGTTTGATAATTTAGATTGTTAGGTACTTGAGTAGCAAGCGGTGGGCGGTAGGACTGGAACAAATTTGGTCACTCATTGAGATGCGCCATTGCGCCATGATCGATAAAATGCACAAATGAGCTCTTCTGTGATTTGACAATCGAAAACGAGTATTTGGTGTGCGTAAAGAGAGATCGCCAATTTTACCCACCTCGACACGAATATGCTAGGTTCGGGCGATTGATTTTTTTGACCCTTCAGAAAGAGTTTAAGTTAAAATTTAGTAATTAGAAACGACGTAGTGACCTCCGTGACCTTCTTTAAAAAGTGATTTTTAAGTGATTTTTTTTTAATTATTCTTAATGATCGATTAATTTCATATATTCAGTCATAAGTATCACATTACTCAGTATTAATATTTCTCAGTTTTCAAACTGAGTGAGCATTAAGAATACATATACATACAAACATACTATACATATTGTATCCCCGACGAATGGTCAGAGAAGATGGAGAGCCAAGCATCCCGGTCCTTACATATTTCTATCGCCTCCTCAAATGGAATGCAATAATATTCCATTAAGCACTTGGTTTACAAGATATACATTCATGTTATATTCTATATAATGTTATACTACAAAAAAAATACCTGAACCGTTGATGACAACTGAGGCTCTGGAGGTTTTGCGAAATCTTTAGCCGTGACAATCAAATTGTACATCGGTGAGGTCTCTCTGTCCAACAACTTTGCAGTGAAAATGGTACCGTTGTCGACGATAGTAAAGTCATTAGCATCGTCACCAGACGTGATACTATACATAAGTTTCCCGTTTAAACCTGCAATTGCATTTTAAAGAAATGTGTAAATTACAATACAAAATATGACAAATTGTTATCTGATTGTACATAACAAAAAATAGAACATTTTAATTCAATATCATTTTTACGGTTAAATAAAACGGTTATTATATCTACATTTAATAAATTTTACCTGAATCTAAATCTGTAGCGCTTATAGTTACAACCGATGATCCAATGGGCACATCTTCAAGAAGTTCGTTCGAGAAACTCATGGGGTCAAACACTGGTGCATTATCATTGAGATCGATAACGTTCACATAGACGGTGACAGTTCCAGATAATGAGGGATGCCCATTATCTTGTGCCTGTGCCACTAGTATGTAGTGTTGAGTCTATAAAGAGATACATAAAAATATAACATCAAACACGCGTCTTTCTAAAGAATAATTGATGTCATAGAAATACTTATGTAGTTATAAATAAAATAAATGACAGCCGTGCTATAAATAACTACATAGTTAACTATCTTGATTCTAAAGCAATACAATACACGAATACAGTATCTTGATTCTAAAGCAATACAGTACACGAAATAATCCGGTAACATTTTACAGACGACTCCGGCATTCAGATTTTCCATATAATAGGACACCGAAGCTTCCCAGCTATGACAAGCTCCCTCATTCGCAGGTCGTGGAGCGAGATGGCCATTTAAAAAAACAAGCAGTGGTCTCGGAATCCGGCTTGTGTATGTTTTGCAGACGGCCGCTTTGTCAGACATTATTCAGGCCTTAATTTCGATGGCGAATCGAGCGGGCAAATGCCGAATATGATGCGCGACGCGTAAAAACTGTACCGGGATGAAATTAGCAGCTCTCTAGCGGGGTACGCGGAATTGGCGGGCGGTCGAGAGGACGAATGTGCAGTGAATTGTTTTTACTAATTAGAAGACCCGGCCGACTTGATGAGTCTGAGTAAGCTGCAGTGGTATTTACCAAACTCGACCTTAAATCTTTGCAGGGTACGGTACCGAGAAAAGAGTACTGTTGGCAGTTTTGAGAGACGATATTTAAAAACAATTGGAAACTTCTTATTTCCGTTATCATGAAACTTTTTATGTTTCGCTATTAGTTACATAATAATTGTTTATAAATTTTTCTCAACAAGTGAGATGTTTTTTTTTTTTTTTTTTTTTTTTTTTTTTATTTTATTTACACAATAAGTAACAAATAGTTTTTTTTAAATTTCCAATCGCCAAACTTAACAGTTTGTTGGCGAACAAATACGCTCTTTTACATTTTTCATTTGATACCTACTTACTTACACTAAATATATCCTACCAATATAATAACATTAATATCAATATACACAAACAAAATACCAACATTAATAACTATGTCATCTATGAAACAAATAGTTATGCAGATATCTATCTATACAGAGAAATGAAAACTTACACCAGTTACAGATTTTCTAATAAAAATATTTTTAACTTCTCTTTTAGCACATGAACATCTATTTTCGGTTTATCTTTTAACCAAGCTATTTCATTGAACAATCTTGGTACTACATATTTATTTAACCTTTCCCCATAATAATTGTTGGCTGTTGGTTGCCTAAGCCAACCCTCCCTGACGCTTCTGGTGTTATACCTATTATATACAGGTGTTTTATGTACGTCACTATAGTAGTTATTAAGGGCCATTGCATACTTATTTTTTAAATCAATTGGTAGTATCTTACAAACAGCATATAATTTACTATAATCTGATCTATATTGAATTTTAATTTTGTTATTTACTAGATACTTTATTATTCTCGTTTGTAGGTTTTTAATTTCGCTTTTATATGTGGAAAAGGTACAGCCATATGCACTTATACCATAGTTAATAATTGAATCTACTAACGCGTAATAGACCACCATGAATGTTTTTTTGTCTATTATATGATCAAGATGATAAAATACTCCCAACATGGACCTCAACCTAGTGCAAACCCCTCCTACGTGTGTTTTCCAGTTAAAGTGTTGGTCGACATGCATCCCTAAGTATCTGAATGTGTCTACATATTCCAGGCGTGTACAAGTACAGTTAACCTTATTATTATGTAAACAATTGTAGCTATGCCCCCTTATACTCACCTTGGAATAGTCCACTTTCTTTGCTGACTTATTGTAAGGAGAAAATATGTGCATACACTTAGTTTTAGACTGGTTTATTATTATGCCGTTGTCATGGGCCCACTTGGTTATATTTTCAAAGTCATTTTGCAATTTATAACTTGCTTCTACCAGATCCCCAGACGCAATAATTAGACACATGTCATCGGCATACATAAACACATGACAGCTGTGCACCACGTTAGCAACACTGTTTACCAGCATAATGTAACCGACAGGACCGTAGACCGAACCAGTTGGTACGCCCAATGTTACACAGGCTTCCTCCCCCATCACCCCGGAGATGGCAGTGCGGATGGTTCTATTGGTTAAATAATTTTTAAACCATAAATTTGTTCTACCTCCTATCCCACACTCTTCCATGGCCTGCAGCAGTATGTCATGGTCTAGGGTGTCAAACGCCTTTTTGTAGTCAATAAAAAGTGCTAACACCTGCCTTCCACTATTAAGCTCTTCGTTAACTACTTCCGTGAACTGAGTAAGGGCAGAAGATGTGCTACGTCCCCGTCTGAACCCATGCTGGCTATTGTTCAGTATCTTATATTTTTCTAGGAATAATGTCATTTGTCCTACAATAACCTTTTCAACAATCTTGTTTATAGTTGATAGTATAGCAATTGGCCTATAATTTGTGTACTCAAAATGACTACCACTTTTGAAAATTGGACGTATTATGGATTTCTTTAAGTCGTCTGGATATAGTCCTTTGGCAACGGAGATATTAACAAAATGTGCCAAAATGGGACTAATCTTATTTTTAATATATTTTAAATCAGTCACTCGTATTCTGTCTAGCCCCGGAGATTTGGCAGAGTTTAAATTATCAATAATTTTTTCAATGTCCCTAGGAAGTGTTTTTACAAATCTAAATGATAGCTCTCTTGGTTTTACATATGAATTCCGGTCTAGAAACTTTAAATTACAATCATGCTTAATGTTCAATATCTCTTTCGTAAACGTTTTTGAGAACTCATTACAAATATTATAAATGCCGTCCTTTTTTCCCAAGTAATTCACAATAGTATCATCAACACTCAGCTTTGATCTTCCAATCCAGCCATTTATATTCGACCATATTTTTCTATAATCTCCATTACACCCTTTAACTACGTTTTGACGGTATTCATTCCTGGCACCATTTACTAACTTATTCACTTTATTACGGAACCGAGTGTACACTAACCTCTTATTCATGTTATTAGGTGAGACCTTCCACTCGCGAAACAATGAATCTCGTTTGAGTAACATATGGTATAGGTCTTTACTTACCCATGGTTGCGTATTTCTCTTGCCTTTAACTTGAATCTGTCTAGTACTTTCGTCATAAATGGTACCAAAAACTGAACACATCTCCCGACAGAGCTGTATGGGACACATAATACATAACAATGTTGACCACCTATAACAAGATAATTTCTCCTTAATTTTGTTATTGTCTAATATAGTTTTAAACATGCAGTTATTGTACGTGAGATTATTTACATCCTCGCGATCGATCGATACGCCTATAATGTGATGGTCCGATATTCTGCACTCGAGTACAAAAGCCGCAGACGTCGCAAGCGCGGCATTCTGTCGTCCCGCTCGCACCCACACGTGGTCGATGCACGAAACGACTAGCTTGCCGTCAACTATCGCCTCTCGTGTTATCTCCGAGCTCGGTATCGCACATTGTAGGCCGCGTTCACACAGGGTGGTTTTATACGTGTTGGTTGTCTGGTTCATCCTATTCTCATAAAAGTCTATGTTTATATCGCCAATTACAATAAGCTCATCCTGCCTTGACACCTCTCGAAGCAGTATATCCAGCTGAGCTATAAAGTGCATTCTATTCTTTTTAGGCGGCCGATATAATGCAATTATATGTATAGTCCTACTACCGATCACAATTTTACTGTATATAGATTCGAAGACCGTGCTTTGTAGGATTTTGGTTTTTAAGTAAATATTTTCGTTGGCATAAATCAGTACTCCTCCTCCTCTTTTATTCTCTCTAGTATAGTCAAAACAAACATATCCAGGTATTTGATACAAGACAAGCTCATCATGTTTTACATTTATTTCTGTGAGTATTATGATGTCTATTTGACACGTGCTTTGACTTATTAGTTGAATAAATTCATTGTAGTTCTTTCTTAAAGATCTTATATTCATGTGTATAATATGTAGTTTTTTCTTATATGCAATCCATCTGTTACTCCACGTTCTTATATCCTTATATCTACTGTATTCAATATTATCTAATATATTTTCAGTATCACCCGCGAATTTTAATAATGTAGCATAAACAGGTTGTGTGAAACTACAGTACTTAATTGCACATTTTTTTCAATTGGTCTATATCTTTTTGAGAGCGAATTTTATGGATTTTTTTATCACTTTCTTTCCTGACCAATATATTTGAATTTTGTACCCAAATATATTTATATAGGCCCCTAATTTCATTTTTTGCAGACCACAGTAGCTGACGTTTATATTTGGGTAAATCTTCGTGGATATAAATTCGACCAGTGCTATCGTTATTGTATACATGCCCATTTGTTAGTAGACTTTTACGAGCTAATATCCACTTGTCCCGGGCTGTCTTTGAAATCAACGTTACAACTACGGTTTGCGTTTTGTTTTCTTCTTTTTCTTTTCCTACCCTCTTAGCGTCTACGATATCTTCCGTTTTTAATTTTAATTTATAAGCCATTTTCTTAATATTTTCCATGATATTTTCGTCCTTTCCTTTCTCCAAGCCTATGATTTCGATGTTCTTTTCTTTTTCTTTCTGTTCCAACTCCATAATGCGTTCCTCCAATGCTATATTACACTTTTCAAGATAGACATTTTTGCTTTCTAATGCCTTCATCTTCTTCTCCGCTTCTTGTTTGAACTGAATCATGGACTGGTATTGCTCTGCGTAAAAATCCACAGTATCTCTCAGTTCATCCAAACTTTTCTGCACTTTATAGATAATTTCTAGCTTGCTGTTTACCTCTTTTAGCAGTACTTCAATGGATAGTTCGCTTGGATCGACGTCAATCTTCGAATTTGATGTACCTCCAGGGCTGTCTTTCTTTAAGCAATCCTCACAGCACTCTTTCTGGAAGAACGCCTTTTTGACACACTTCTTGTGGAAAATCGATTCACATGCACCTTTACACTTAATAACCTCATCTTTCGAGATAGACACAAAAAGTTTGCACTTCTTACACTGCACCATTTTGCATATATATACATATATATTTTATATTTACTATTGATTACTATATATTATTGCTATAAATGAGTATCTGCTAATTATTTAGCAGATACTATAATATAAGTAGGTTGACTACACACGTCTACACGCAGAGCGCTCGCGCGATGCGATGTAATTAAGTAATTTTAAATATATCTTTTACTGAATAATAAGATATGGTGTAGTGGGCGATTTTGGCTAAGGTTGATAAGGTCGTGTCTGAAGAGCTATAAATTCTCTAAATACACACGTAAATTTTACAATAGAACCTTTGATTTATGTCCATAGACAAGTTAACGACTTGTTTGTCATTTTACTACAGTATTGATGAGTATCACAATAAAGTTGTTACCATGCAACTGGCTACAAACTGGCAAAACAAGCTTTTGCATGCCATTGTATTATTTGAATGAAAAAATGTATACGTAATGTAAAAGACGTAAGTAAATCAAACTATATACATCTAGTATAGTAATATTCCTTCTGTTCCTAAATTAGTTTTAAAATAAAATTTATAGATTCTAAAGAAATAAACAGAAAATGTAAAGATCTTTCAATTTCAAAATAATGAAATGAAGAGGAATAAATAGAACGATGAAAAAATAAAAATCTTCATATTTTTTATTTATTTTACTTGACATGAAATATGTGTATAGAAGTAATGGTTGATTAATCAGTAATGGTTATTCAGTATTCATACATATACATAAGTATATTTTTATGTATCGTAACAGAGGAACTGGATATATTAATGTTGAATTGAAGAATTCAAATATATAATTATATGTATACAATTTAGAGATGGGAAAATAGATCCATATCGTTATGGTGTGTGAATGAATCGTACAGAATAATTTTAAAACACGCTCAGAGGCAACCTCGTCTTTCGTCCCTGAATAGAACTTCTTACCTACGTGTAAGCATGTAATATTTTACAAGCTACAAAATAAATTTTACTTATACTATTTTTAAGCCCGAAAGGCATTGAGGTGACTCGAATTATGCTTTTATATAAAGTAGGTAAGTGCGGTAATTGGTAATTTTGTACGCTACCTCTCCTGCAAAATTAACATTTAACGTCGCTTATTTTATGAGTAATTGTTTTTTTTACTGTATTTAAAAACTATCAGAATTTCTTTATAGTATATTATACATGCACAGTCTTTAGTAAGTACATGATCTCAATACAAAATCGTATCTGTGAAATAGGTTATAGTTTAGACGATGACAAAGATTAAATTAGTCAAATATAGATTAGACATCGCAAAAAAAACCAATAGAAACATTATAAGTGGCCAAATTCTGGAGTAGAATATAAATAGATTAAAAATTAGTTTTTAATATTAATAGATTTTAGACGGTCCGAATTGGTAAGACGCTCCCTATTTTGTTTTTAGAAAAGGTGGCGACCCCGACGCCTAATGTAATGAGATTCAATACTCATATTTATAAAAAATACAATTCTAAAAAGGAAATTTGTTTTCGAAATGTAAGTGTCGTAAATGACTTAGCAATACCTAATCGAAATTAAGTCTGCCAAATAATTTGACATTTTTCTCGAATAACTTTATTAATAGATGGTAACGGCCTATTTAGCATTTAATCGAAACTTTTTGATTCAATGAAATTTTAATTATGATTACGAATTTGGAAAACTCGCCCTTTCTTAACGAGATGTTTATAATAAGTAGCTATAATTAAACGTCACGTATAGACATTTTTTGAACAACGGTCAACGCCCTGCTTGTAGATCTATGTTAAGATAATTTTTTTAACCGCAATGTATGGCCGCAAGCACTGGGCGGCAGTGGCAAACAGACTCGAATGCTGTAAAAATACTTGTACTCGAAACATTATGTACCTATATCATACAAATAGCGCATTACCGACACTCCTTACATTATCTATGTACCTACTTGTAAATATAACAGTCTGCACGAATTGATAAATGTATTTATTATCTACAAACTCGTGACTGAAACGTAACCAAGCAATTATTCATTCCGCTTATTAATTGGTGTGACGTTTTAAGCAAATAAAATGGCAGATAACATAATTTAATTTGAAAAATAAAATTAAGTATGCTTAAAGCAGGTACATCGCCAACGTACTAGATAATTTTTTTAATATACGGCCAATGCATATATACATATTAATAATAATAATAAGGCAAAAGCAATTCAATGGAAACATGGTGCAATAATTGCAAACATATTAATATTGGTAATGATTGTTAATTACTGACAAAATACATAATACATAACACACTATTGAATTAATACGAAATAGAAAAAAGATTTGGGTACAGTAATCCGATACAGTAATTTATAGATAATAGTTAGAAATATATTAGCACCGATTTTTCATTGTCAAATGGATTTACTGCTGTAGATAATACATCAAAGATTTTGATAAGAAATGTACAATAGAAAGTATGAAACGTCAAGTATAGGAGATAAAAGAATGATTTACACTAACAAACGAGTAAATGTAAAGTGGTCGTCTAATTTGTACGATAGTTAGCGAAGATGTTTTGTAGATGTATTTATTCGTGTAATTTAATTAAAGCCAGCATGCACACAACATTGTAGTTCTAACTAATGCGAAAGTCGCTTGAAGAAATTTTCTGAACTCAGAACGGATTGTAAAGTATATGGTTACATTAACACTCCTAATTTTACAGAGCGTTTATGTATATATATTCACTTAAATCGTGTTTTGAATAAATTTTCTATATCAGACTACGGCAACTGAATACATATAAAAGCAAATAATAAGTTAACAAAATAGAAAACAGTTTGAAAAATATAGTTATACAATAATATTTTTTAAATACGTTATAATACATATAACGTCACGTTTCCCATTCGAGATAGAAAGAGCATTATTGACTAACAAGATGACATTTTGATATCACTTTTGTAGCAATATGTCAATAAAACATGATAATGACAGGTAGCCATCTCTTCATCGTTAGGCCCTATTATAAGTAACTTGTAAAAAGTACCTACACTAAAATAAGTCTTATCTCTTGATAAAATGCTATCCTCCTGCGCAGTCGCGCAGTTATCAGCTGGCACATTCCATAAATATATTCTTTTTTCTCAGGCCAGCATGATAGGACTTTTGAGGTGCGATTTATTTTTCTATTTATGGGAGTTTGCGCCATTTTGTCATAAACTGGGTATTTGTTTTATTTATTTACAAAAAGAAACAATCAATACTTAATGAGATAAAAATACAAAAGTCAATACAACGAGGTGCAAAATCTGCATATCGCAGATGCTATTAATTGTTGATAGCACAACAACAAGAATTATTCTTTTAATTACTAGTAAAACTGGTCGTGAAAAAGTAAACGTCATATGTTTATTTATTATCCCTTAAGCTCAAGTTGCAAAATAGCTCGAGTCAATCAGACCTACATTACAGAACTTAAATAACGTGTAAGTTCATGTACCTACTACCCACTTACATTATTAACTGATAATCGGGCGCTAATATACCTAAACTTCATTTTTATGCCTACGAAAGAATAATATGGACATGCCTTTTAGAATCCCGGATCCCGGAATCGTTTGAAATTCCTGATTGCTAAAAATGTTACCTGCATACAAAATAGTTAGAACTCGTTGTGAAAACGATATATTTTCTTTGAATAATGCTTACATACCCTCTCGTACTTTCAAGACAGCTGTTCCTTGTTAAACTCTCATTGTAATTTTATTTAGATTTAAAAAGCCGATTCTAATGGAACTTTTAATTTACAATAAAAGTTTTTATGAAAACTGGATTTGTAACAGGCCAGCAATCTAAACTATGTATGGAATTGAAACAATTGTGATTTTATGTGTAGCACCATTTATTTTCGTACAAAAGAAAATTATAAAATCTTTCACAAAAAGTATTAAAAATTAAAGATGTACTTAAAAATTATACTACACATAGTATAAGGAACGGTTATCCTTATTATTATTGTCTGATAGTTACAAGGGTGGTCTGAATTCATTTTAAGGATAGCTGTTCCTTACACCTGTTAATTAATTTGATCGTACGTTTCACGAAGTTAGCATTTCTGTGTCAGGCTGTTGTGAACATGAGGCAGGAACGTTAACGTCGTCATCGTCTGATTCTACTTGCTTCGCAGTACTCTCACTTAGGATATTCATTGAGTTAAAATAAATAATCATAATTTTCTGTAGATTTTCAATTTTTAACCTATTTCTCTTAACATTTAAAATCCACTTATATGTTGAAAACGATCTTTCAACATCCACGGAAGTAAGTGGCGCAAACTTGTAAAGATTAGCGTCATTTACTTCCATAGAGTTTAGGGATATTTCCCTGACTACGTCAAAATAGGGATTTCTATCCATGAGTTGTTCTAACTTATCTGTCAGTTCATTATTTGATGTCCACTCAATTAGCGTTCTTTACTCGTCAAATCTTTCGAATGCCTGGGATCATATGTTTTCAACTTTTTTAATGCAATCTGAATAATTTTAAAATGTTCATCTATAAATTTTAAATCGGGTAACAAGTTTTTTTAGTTAATACATTTTTAACAAGTTTGATGGAAATAGCTTCATTGCTATTTAACGAAGACATATAACGAATAACGTTAGAGATTTCATTAAAATATTTTGCATAATAAAATGCCGCCTCCAACCAAGTACCCCATCTAGTAATAACGGGTTGTGGAGGCAACGGTAAATCTGGATACATGTCCCTTAAAAATTTTACTCTATTGGGAGATTTCAGAAACACTTTTTTTACATTTGATGTAATCGTATCCACGTCCTCGTAATCTAAACGTATTTTTTCTGTTAACCTATGCAATACGTGAGCTAAACAAGTAAAATGCTTCATGTTAGGGAAAGTATTGTTCAATATTTTGCCAGCAAGTATCATGTACGCTACACTATCGGTGCACATCATAAGCAAGTTTTGAACTTCAAATTCAAATAAGTCTCACCATAAATTCTTCAAGCATTCAATGACAAATTGAGACATTGATTGTCCATTCACAGCGTCTAGAGTCTTACAGGCCAACATATAAGTCTGTTTAGGTTCATCCTCAATTAATGGTTTTACTAAAAAATGCACCACATTTCGACCCATAAAATCTGTAGTTTCATCTAATGAAATCCTTTTATTTAGTCATGAATACTTTTAATTTTAGCCTGGAAAACACGATTCAAATATGTTTTCTCAATAAAGATTCACTAGGAATAGTACGATTTTGTTTGCAGTTACAAACATATTTTTGAAAAAAGTTTCGAAATGTAGGATTTTCTAGCTTTGACCAAGGTATGTTGCAGATTATCAGAAAATCTACAAAATCAAAATAAAAATCATCTGTTTGAAGATTTCGATGTTTCTGCGACTTTATTTGCCGATCAACATTTGTCTTCTTTGCCTTCATAGTAGTTTCACACTTACAGCAAAATATAGTTTTACTTGCTGCGTCGTAAATCATCTCAGGAATATCCCTTATCCATGACTGGGCAATGACTTCGACTGGAATCTGGTCTGCCTTTTTAATTTTATAAAAAGGATCGAGGACACAGCCAACCAAGATGCAGTAATCGCAGACTGAAATAAAAAAGGAATTCAAAATAACAAATAAATTTCGTTTTCATTTAGTTACGCATTATTCTAGATTATTTAGCGCAAATGGTAAATCATCGAACTACAGGGTTAACTGAAAAACAACTGAATGGTAATATTCTGTATTTAAATAAGTATATTATCTTTTGCTATACAACTTTGGTGACACTGCAATTGCACCGTAGAAAATAAGAAGTAAACATTTCTTACCTTGTAAAAAAACAAATAATTCAAGCCAGGGCGCAGAGAGTGACGGAGTCCGTGATTCGTAGCATAAAGTTGTCGTTCCAAGCAAAACAGATATCCAGATAACTATGCAAATCAAAAACCGTGGGAACGCCAAGTCGTTAGATAAAGGAGCAAAACACAACACAACACCCGAACGCATAAATAGACAGACAAGCGACGAATGAACCTAAATATGCGCGGGCACAGGGTCAAACACCCGCCCCCTCCCTACTTCAGTCCCCGCTCATCCCTTCGTAGCGTTATCGCAGTCGCATTTTTGCTCTAATTGCGTCATTTCTGTTGGTCGTTTAATTATGTTGGCCAGGTAATATTATTTGCTGTCTCACCCATTTACTTGCACTGCATTTGAACGAATAGATTTTGATAAAGTCATCTACTCATACGTAGACTAATGTTTTTGTGTTGCTTGCTTAGAAATATTAATAATTGAAAAATACAACTGAGAACTTTTTTAGCAGTCGGATGACAGTTTTCTTAGTTAGAAAAAGTTTGCAATTTTTTTACGGTGGTTTTGGACAATACAGGTATTTTATGCCACTCGGAATGACCTAAGGATTCTAACAATACCACACACTTTTAAATCGGTTCAGGCATATCGGTTCAGGCATTTAGAAGTTATAGTAAAATAAACAAACGGACAAACATACGTACACAAAAAATATTACAATCCTTTTTTTTGGCAGTCGTGTAATAACTACAAGTAATATTTTTTAGTCTTCTATTCATATAGAATACAATAAATTAGTCGATTCGATCACTAAACTGTTAGATAAATAAATCAATTTTCACTACTTGACCACATTGTGCACATTATCATTTTTTATTGAAATTCCATTTATTTTGAATAAAATAAAGATACTAAATCAAAATAACCATTGCTATAATTTCATTAAATTACTTATAGTTGTTTTTACAAAATTGTTTAATCCCGGGAATCCGAGATTACTTATTAATTCAGGAAGGAATATCCATATTATTCTTTCAAGATAAGAAGTTTAGGTATATAAGCGCCCGATTATCCGATCACTGATTATTTTAATGAATGAATTAAGAAAAATATCTCTTTGTTTTCTGAGTGTAAGAACCAAGGTCTGTAATGTCAACTACTCCTTTCTCTTTTGCAGATCTTATAAAAGAAAAAGGAAAAACAGTGCTCATTTTAACATACAAGAATATGTGTAGGTTTAAATACTTGTAATCGCTTAATCTATGAGAACATATTTAATTACGTGTGGAGAATTTTTACGGCTGTGTCGCCGTTTTATGAGTGTATAAAATTGATGAAGAAGTAGAGGTATAATAGGCGTATTTACATGTACGTTATCAGTACATATGCACATAAATATACTAAAGTATTTTAAAAACTCGTTTGATTCGGTTTAATATAAATATTTTGTACATAGCAGTTTTACATGTTTTTCAAAAGTTTTAATATATATATATATGTATATATATGTATATGTCTGTAATCTGTATTCCCACATAAACGTACATTGAAAAGTACTTACTTCTTCATAATCAAATCGCGTGGTCAGCGTAAAAACTCCAGTTTGAGGGTTGAGAGAAAATATGTCATTGGCCCAGTCAGAAATTAGTGTATAGGTTAGCTGAGCATTGGCCCCTGAATCCAAATCACTTGCACCAACTGTGCCAATTACGGAACCTCTCGGAGCATTTTCCGGTATATCGAATGAATAAGCGCTTTCTTTGAAAATAGGTGGGTTATCGTTGGTGTCGGTTACCTGAAAACAATCCCATTCAAAATTATAACAACAATTCTCTTGCTTATTAATTTTAGAGCCATATTTTAATGAAACACAATACCTCAATTAACAGTACGAGTAAGTTTCAAAATATAAATGTTCATTTCAAAGATATGTTTAATTTAAAGATTAACGTTAAACTTTTTGTCAAAAATAATTACATTTTTTACTTCTATCATTTATCGAGTGGAACAGGTGTGGGATAACAATAAAGCTTTTAAATTAAAATAACACTTTATTTTTCAAAAATTATATTTAACTGTACATATAGTGCTCGTAACGTAAAAGTCAGAGAATTGCCATTAACAAAGTCAGTCATACGTCGAACAGACGAGTAGACGTAGACACCATGATAAGAATCCGAATGATTGTGGTTGACGGAGCGAGATGCCGACGTGGGTATGTACAAGTATTTTGTAGGTAAGTATAATGTTTCAAATCTCAGTGCTTTCATTTTGAAATCGGCGTTCATTGAGGTGAAGCGAAAAATGAAAGAATCGTAATCCTATTTAAAAATATTGTAATTATATTTGAAAGTCTTTGATTGTAATGGTCAATTGTTACATTGATTTTAGCCATTAAATTTTAAACGACGCTTAAACTCGTAACGGTTTAGGTGTTGTGTCTAAGCGTAAAAGATTCCAGGTTGAATTCCCGGTCGAGCCAATTTAGACGAACTTTTCTAGATTATCTCGGATTTAGGTGTACTGGGAGATAACTCTAATAGTAGTGTTCTGGTTCTCATAGCACAGGGAGTGTCCTAGTTCGAGACCAGATAATCGGTGTATATTGTTTGGCGCATTTTTTCCTAAGTCTAACATAAAATTGATTAAATATTTATACGAATCGATCCTGTTGACACTATTCTAATACATATATTAACATTCTATGAAAACTATCTGTTCAAAGGGAATCGTGGTTAATATAGTATCTGCAAGCAGTCTAATTTATTTTTTACTTAGACACAAATACATACCTGAACAACAACGGTAACATCAGTGAATTGCATGCCATCGTCCGCTCTTATGACAATTTCATATACAGCTGTAGTCTCTCTATCTAGAGGATCTTTTAGGGTTAGCACTGCCGTCTGATGATCTAAGGTGAAAGGCGTAGATTCCTTTGACTGAATACTGTAGCTGATGGTGCCTATTGTATCAGGGTCGTCTGCGACAATGGTGGCTATGGGCTGGCCGGGTGCAAGATCTTCTGATGCAAAATATGCTGGTGGGACGTTTTTGAATTCTGGTGGACTATCATTTCTATCCAGTATCACGACTTCCACCTGTAAAATATTATTAATTTTAATATTATTAAAATTGTTAAATACATTAAATATAGTTTCGCAGAAGCAGTTACTATCGTGTATTAATGAATTTATAAAAGTTCTGTTACAGAACCAGAGGTGTTCAGAATTTGGCTTGTTTCATAAACTTTTAATTTAAAATATAATCACTTGACAGAACAGATTTTGTTTCATGGTATACATGACTGTTCGAATAGTAATGTGTGATTGTGTTTAGGGTTATAACATGTAGATGTCTACATGTGTCTAAAAACATTTTGTTCGTTAGGGGTTGGTAAATGGCGGCTCGCGAGTCGCATACGGCTGTTTAAGTTGAATTAAATTTAAATTGAATTTTGATTTAACAAAACTTTCCAGAAAATTGCAAGATATTTGAATTGAATTTAATTGCTTATTTGTTACAATATGTGATACACAAATTGTGTGACCTCAAACTAAGGCACTAGGCACATATGGGTACTGTACAACGAAGTGGGGGAGCTCCAAGCAATACTCAGACTTCAAGCCAATGTAAAAAAGTTTGTTTCCTAAATCGCCCTGTCCGGGGTTCGAATTCTGCTACCGTGCCAACGGGCCAGTCAAATATAATATGAATAGTACAAAAAAAATACGAAATAATAAGTAAATATTGCGTTTTTTTTTTCATTGAAATTATGTGAACGCGGATACCTTTCATAATCCGTGGCTCTTTGAAATTCATGAAACCAATATTATGACCGTCTCTACCGCCCAAAATTATACCTACCCATGGTCTATTAAGTATATTATAATCTAGATTTTTAACGTAACAATACCTTTTAAGTAAAACAA
The DNA here is from genome assembly GCA_907165235.1 of Zeuzera pyrina. NCBI lineage: Eukaryota > Metazoa > Arthropoda > Insecta > Lepidoptera > Cossidae > Zeuzera > Zeuzera pyrina. Next base: position 14,328,723 of record OU015625.1, on the reverse strand, counting down.
AGTAAATTCGTAATGAAGTATTTAAGCAAGCTTCGCATCGTATAAAACATTCGCTGAAGACGAGCGATGTTTTATTTATAAGCTTGGCACAAAATCGGCCAGTTTAACACAGTACAAGAACACAATCCAAATTAATAATTCTAAAAATGCAGTCTGCGATCGGCAGCCTCGACTAATGTGTGACTCCACTGACCGACGGAATGACAAAGTTTGATTTCTTATTTGATATGTGCCTACTACACAATATAATCCGATTTCTAATGAAAAACAGCGTTTGTAGTTATTTGAAATTAACACAGGTACTTTATATTATTTTTACTTGAGTTATTTGTAATAATACTTATATAAAAACTTATCAACAGTATAATTATACTACATGTGATATAATATATAAATTTTAAGTTACGTTAAAATGCAGTAGACATTTGAAATCTGTTTATATTACATGAAATAATTATACGTAGTTGGAATATGAAAAATAATAGTCGTTGTATGACTCCTCTGTGTTCTTCTTCTTTTACAAGGTAATAATACACCTTTACACATACACAAAGAACACAAAATTAATAAAAGATGCTCGTTTAATATTATGTTTTGCAGTCGAATGTGAATCTTTGATTAAATTTATTGAATGAAGTTTTTGCTAAGATCGATTATTATCTTTGATTATACTGGATCTTATTGACTATTCAGTGTTATTTAATAAATAAATTGATATATTTTGTATTTATGTGGGTTACTCTAAGTTCAAACTAGCCTTACTTTTTTTTTCTAAAATGATCTTGTCATTTTTTATCTAGCAGTTCTAAAACGAAGATACACTATTTAATTCACGATTGATGCGATGTATTAGATAAGATTTATGAAGTCAGAGGCGAGCTTTACAAACGTAGCCGGTGGACGTTTATAAAAAGCCATTCGAAACGAACTCGACAAGTCAACAAAAGGGAAGCATAGTAAAAGACCAAAACGCGCCAGCATTTCGTCATCTGTGCACTGTAACACGAAGAATCCGAGCTACAACGATCGGACCCGTCACAGATAAGAAGAAGGCGATTGTAGAGAGTTCCCTGCCCTCGCGGAGAGGCTGCACATTTGTTATGATGACTCAATCTTTTCTTTGTACTTAAGCCAGGGTGCCGTCGTAAGCAGCGCATGTAGTACTGGCGTCGCCCACGACACTACGTAAGAGAAGCAGCAATTAACGCTGATTGTGTGATCGGCCGTCTGGAGGAAATCAATTGAAATGTGTTAATAAAATTTGTTGTTCATATGAAGAGAAAGCATGAGAAAATATAGTTTCGATTGTATACATCACATTGTTGCTGTAAAAAATTCCCAGTACGCTTTATAAACTTTTGAATAGCAGTCATATAAAACGGAAATGACTAAGTCTATTCCTCTAATTGTATTATTGAGTGTTGGATGCTAGGTTAATGGGTTGGGTAAATTTTGAATCACACTTAGAATACTTTGAGCTACAAAATAATGTAGCGTATGTTATAACAGACGAACAAAAAATTAAAGATTTATTATTATGAACAAAAAATCTTACGCATAGCTCGCTGGGGCCCTGGCGGACCCCCTAGAGTTTACATTTGAAGTAATCGATTAAGGGAAGAGAAATGACAGTACGTCGGTCTAGTGGAATGGGCGATTAGTCAAATTTTTATAATTGATTGTGGTACGCTACTAGATCAATAAATATTGGCTATTTCCTTGTACCTAAGCTAAAGATTGAATAATGATCTCTATGTGTAGTAAATAATTTAATCGTTGTTAAAAAAATTGAACGGTATTTATATAACGAAAGAACAAAGTTATAGTTTTATAGTTTTAGATTTCTTAAACAGATAGATGACACATAAATATATGTAGGTACTGTTTATTTTCTGTCATGGGTATGTGTGCAAGTAAAACAATTTTTTTATAATACATAAAAGTGTATTAATAACAGTTGTCATAATAATAATCATTGCACTACATCATTAAATACAACTTTTATTTTATATTTTTTGTATTCGTATAATTATAATATTTTATTATTATATAAAGCTAACGGACATTAAGATTTCATATATAATAAGCATATATAACGAACTTATATGACTGTAATATGTTGAACATTTCCAAAAAAAAAAAATTAAAAACAAAACACACAGGTCTCATAGGGATTTTTATGTCAGTAATACATACTGTTTATTAAGAAATGATATTTTCTAAAAAAAATATATTGTTTAGTTATAATAATATCAATAAAAACTGAAAAATCATATTCCTAATAGAAAATTTTGTAAATTGACGATAAATCTACATTTATTATTATAATACACAATGATATTCTACAAGTTTTAAAAAAATACCAAATTATTAAGTAAGTACTATTACAATAAATTAATTAGGTACTTTTTTCAACTAATTTAGGTTGTTTAAAACATATCATAACTCTAACTGCTAAAATCCATTTGTTTATTTTTACTTTCATTAAAAACGCGAAAAATATGTATATAAATTTGTAACCGACTTCAAAAAAGGAGTTTCTCATTTGTACCAACTTTTTTTAAACAGTTCTTTTTAACTGGGACGGTATGGAGAAATCCGAATCCATACCGAATCCATAAGAAATACAGGGGATGTCTCAGGAATCATCCGGTTTCTTTTGTGACAACAATTTTGGCATTATCATTTTTTGGTCAAGCGTAAGATGTCCATAAAAATTAGTAAAATTGCAGAAATTTTTTTTTATGCAGATCTGTTTTAGACTGAAAAAATATTTTATTAAATTTAGCCAACTTCTACTGTCTAGCTTTTTTTCATCCGATACAATGAAATGAAGCTTCCGTGAAATTGAGTCGATTTTAATAAAAAAAAAACAGAATTAGTCAGTTTTACTAATTTTTATGAATAACTCACCCTTGACCAAAAAGATTATAATGCCAAAATCGTTATCACAAAACGGACGGAATGGTGCTTAACACGGTTCTCCTGTATGAAAAAATACGATATTTTATTAATTTTCACCATCTTCTACTGTCCAGATTTTTTTTGTTGAACAATCAAATGATGCTTACTTGAAATTGAGTCAATCCGGATTACAAAAAATGTTGCTAATTTTATTAATTTTTATGGACATCTCACGCTTGGCCAAAAAACTGATAATGTTGAAATTGTTTTCACAAAAAAAATATATGGTTTCTAAGACAGTTCCCTTGTATGTCTTGTGGATTCGATTTCCCCATACTGTCCCTGTTAAAAAAACACTGTATATGTTTACTGATTTTTCTGCCATTTGTGCACCGATTTCGACGATTCTTTTTTAAATTGAAGGGATATATTTATGTGGTGGCCCTAAATTTAATTAAGATCTGATAATGGAGTATTTCTTAAACGAAAGAACTGCGCTGTGCTTGACCAACACATTTTGAAGATCCCTTTCCATACATTACAGAATTAGAAAAAAGTTGTAAACATACCTTAGATATTTATTTAAAACAAGGCTACCAAAATGAGAGAATTAAATAACTTTTAAGAAAAAATTTAGTCAACTACAAAATAAAAACACTAAAAATTACAAAATAATTTTACTTTACTAATCAAATCTGAAGTATGAAAATAATTTCTTAAATGCAATGCAAATACCTATGTATATAATTAGATTTAACAGTTATTAATGTCGGTGCCAAATCAATAAACAACCTCAGAAAGTCTACTAGTTTGGTAAGCTGACTTCGGTAATTATCGAATGAAATTATGTAGGTATTTGTATCGTATTTATGAAGTATTTTTGTACTTCAATTTTGATTACTAAATGAAAATTATTTTGTAGTTTTTGGTGTTTTTATGTCGAAGTTGGTTTTAATTTTTTCTTATAGTGGACAGAAATTCTTTAATAAAAATTTGATTTTTTACTCTAATACTTTTACAGTAGTTTAATAACAAAGCCTATGAATGTTCATTTGGTTTTGGTACCTTTGACTTATGTCTATTGCACGATTATATTACAAGTAGGTATCTATGTACCTACTTGTTACTTTTAAATAAGCCCATCCTACATTGTCTGCGTTGCGACCCGACTAATTTCAATGATTTATTCTACTTATAATTTACACTCATAGATTGTTGAAACAGCAAGTGTGTGCAGATAAAGATAAATGGCAGCTATTTGTCAAATCGTGAAAACATTAAAGTTACCATTCCTATATGACAACGTTCAAGGTTTTGCATTAATAGTTATATTGCAACGCATTTATTTAAATCCAATGTTTAATTAATTAGAAAAATATCGTTTGTTTTTACAAGGGTTTCCTGTTGTATTTATTGACTTTCTTACAAAAAATAGACACCATAACGCTCTAATGCTAATGAGGCATAAATGCATTTAATTAAATACATATTTTTATAATGACAGAAGGGTAGTATTCAGATATAGTATACATATAAATGATGCACTTTATAAAAATATAAATTTAGTTATTTTAAAATAAAGTTTCACCTGTTCGACTATGCCTGCCTCTTTAAGATATTATGTAGACTCAGGTACAGACCTGATCAGTATAAACCTGAGTCTATAAAATATCCTAAAGAGGCAAGAAAATATAAATTCCAATCACGGACATAAAAAACCACGTCGCCTATTCAATTAGTGAATCCCTGAATGTAACTTTGTTTGCAGTACAAATAAAGAATTTTTATTGCTCTACTCTGGCAAAATGACCACCGATTAGCTTATCGAGCCTCATTTACGAACATACGCAATTGTGTTCGTAAATGAGACTCGTTTAAGATATATATTTACAGTCGAATTTGACTTACTTCGATTACTTCAATATTGAATTACGTGATGCGAAGTCCTTTTTCTACGTCCGTTATTTCAATAATGATAACGAAAACAAGTATACAGATAAACATATTTTATAATATACTTGAACAAAAGGAGTAGGAGGCTGTTGATAAAATATCAATATATTGAAATATCGGTACTGTTATTTAGAAATATCGATATTTAGAAAACATTATTTTTGGAATTTTTGGATGTTTAGTTTAGAAAAATATTGGCAGAACCTTAAGGACAGTATGATCGACGCTGCAAAAAAGTGTGCGAAACAAGTCAAATTGGAATTTGTAAAAAGCGTGATATATGGTGGTATGATGAAGTGAAAGAATGAAAGAAGAAAGCATGGCAAGAATATATTACTGCAAAAAACAGCTGTGACGTGAAAAGTTTGATGAAAAGAGATACTAGCTCCAGAAAGTAGAGAAACGAAAGCATTAGTGAAAGAGAAGCATAACAAGTGTAGAGTGTCAGACGATAACAAAATGTCGGACAACTTTGAGGCAAACTCTAAATTATTCTGAAAAGAACTACGTAGGCACCGAAGTGATTCGACACCTTGCAGAATTAATGATGACAGTCTGAAAGAAAGCAATCTGTCAACAGACAAAAAAGACGTTTTACAGCGATATTAAAGTCATCGTTATGTAGAATCGTATGATACTAAAAGCGACCCTAAGGAATTCCTACATTCGTGTCACGGACTCCTAGAGGAAATCATTAGTATGAAAGTAATTGAGGAAGCGTTAAGAAAACTAAAATGTGAAAAGGCTGCGGGAGACGACGAGGTGATTTCTGAGGTGTCAAGTATGAGTGTTCTGGAGTCTAGGATACCTTTTGTAAACTGTGCTATCTTTAGCATAAGGGTGAGGTTTCGGGGGACTGGCCTGACGAACAGCACTCATAGTTACTCTTTATAAAGGGAAAGGTAGGCTTAGACCGCGCGTACTGTAGAGCTTGGTCAGTTTAACAAGTAATGTTCCCAAGATGTCATGAATTCTTATAATTTAAGCTATCTTACGAATAAAATTCCAAACTTATTCATCGATGCTTGATTCACTTCTTGACGAAGCATTCTCAGGATATTACAGAGATCACACTCACTCACCTAACTAGCACTGATTCTATTGATTGGAATTATCTATTGATTCGATCAAATTGATTTAACGTGTGAAAGGCATATCTGAAATACATTAGTGAGAGGTGCAAAGAAGTTTTAAGAAAGGTAGGGGTTGTACGGATCAGATTTTCTCGTTTCGCATGATCGAGGCTATGGAGTCTATGGTGTGAGGGACTTCTAATCGCGGGCTGTGAGGTCATTATCGTGGCCATATAGTCTGTGTAAGGGTAGATGGCAATAAGTCGCCCTATTTCGAAGTTTAACCAGGCGTTATATAGGACTGTGTGTATATAATATATAAATATGGGTAAACGGAAGATGTCTAGAACAAATGAATTAAATTGTGTATCTGGAGTGTGTTTTGTAGGGATGGAAAACGTTAGCTGGATGGGAAGTGACGGGTAACAGCTGATGATAATATAGTATAAAGATATCTAAATCTGTCAAAATGGCCATCTACAATGTCTTATGAAGCCAACATTATTGCGCTGTAGTAAGACTTGGATTTGCTTGAAATGGACTAAAAGTAAGACGAATGCAGTGGAAATGCGATGCTTAGATGGTTCAGCCACATAAAAAGAGTTGTATGAGTGAGTGATTTACGATTTATGAAGAAAACTTAAGAAGCGAAAGTGAGTGGTAACAAAAGCCAAATAAAGATCGAGGCTGACTTATGAAAATCAAGTTAGCCAGAGTATTAGCTCACAAAAATGTCAAAAGCACTCGCATACCTAGGCGACATGTATAAGGAGAATGATGCAATTTGAGAAGCCGAAAGAAGCATGCAAGGACAGTGATGCTTTGCGCTCCATTCTCTCTGACTACCCCATTACGAATATGTATGTATGTTTATTAGATGCGATTAATGTACATCTTTAATAAATAAAAATCTAGTCGATTGCGGTACAGTTACTATTTTAAGATAAATAATACACACATATTAAGAGACATAACAAAGGGTAACAGATTGAGGACATTCCATAAATTTACTATTTAACTTTCGTACATACCTAACACAAAAATCGTAATGCATGTACCAATTTTCTAACTAAAATAAGAATAAACCTAGGTAAATAATATTTGAATACATGTTATAGCTTACAGTCAAAGATCGAATCAACAAGTGGATAATATGTGAGAATATGTCGCTTCCCAGCTCGAATTTACTGGAAAACATTTACAATGCAGTTGTGCATAATGCACTGATGACTGCTTTGTAAGCACCAGGTGCAATGAATACATGAGTGAATTTAAAAAGTTGCGATTAAAATCAGAAACACTAAAGGTGACAGATATCATTAAATAATGTTTCAGTCGCGAGCATAACATGTCTACAAATTCTAAAACGCATATTATAGTATTATACCAAAAATACTCGCATTCTTATGCGAAAGTGAGTGAAAATAATGATGAGATTTGAGGAGGCGAAAGAGGTATGTAAAGACCACGATGCTTGGCAGTCCATTCTCTCTGACTACTCCGTTGGGGATACAGCGTGAAGATATATAAGTATGTATTATTACTAAGTTCTTCATACATTACTTATTAGAACATGTACCCACATACTCCGATGAACTGTGATAAACCAATTCATATGTACTTACATCTATCACTGTGACTATAGTGATTTTATTTCATGACATTTACAATTACTAAAAATATTGTTTTGCAATTAGGATGAGAAAATAGTAAAACATGAATTAAAATATTATGAATCAATAATTCTCATTTCAAACACTTTCATTCAAACTGAACTATGATTTTGTTACATAATGATGCCTACATATGTCCAAGAGTTGTCTAAAAACAATTTTTCTTTATTAGTAAATAAATTTATAATAGTTGATAATAGTTTAGAGACTGCTCAAGGCATCGGGAGACCGCCGGGCTGGCAGCTTCTTCCGCCAACGAATCAATTTGGCTATTCAAAGAGACAATGCTGGCAGTCTGCTGGGTACCTTAAGCAATGACAGTTTTCTAAGCGGCAACTTTGAGGAAGTCTATTATTTAAAATAATGTATAGTTTTAAGTTTGTAAATACTAACGTACGTATGTACTTTTTGTTAATGTAAATAAAGGTTATATAGTTGATAAATGTACCTGTAACTTATGCTTAGTAATAATTGAAATATACGAGTCTATTTACGAGTTAGTTTTAAATAAAATATTTTTATTTTTTAAGAAAAAAAACTATTAAATGGCTTATTCCTTTTCGCTTAATTTTTACTAATCTTTTTTGTGATTGTCGGGCTTTCTTAATCATACATAAATAAATAAAATGTTAGGCATTAAACAGAGTCAATACAGCGAAAAACAACTTCGATTATGAACCTATGTTGTTTAACGGATATGGTGGCATCGTTTAAGGCTACACTATGTTTAGAACGGTTCGTGACCGCTGTGTCGCGTCCGCGCCGCTATACCCCCGGGACTCTGCACAATTATGTTATGGTGTCAGAGATTAGCCCAGGAGAAGATATGATAGAGATCTTTACTGCATCGATTAAGTGTCTTTTAGTGGTAAACATTTTGGTATCAAATATTCATTATACATACCATATCATATGACTAATGGGGTAGTCAGAGCGGTATTATTTTCATATTATATTCATCTATATTCATTATAGATTTTCCAATAAGCCGATAGGCAAACTGCATTATGAGTTGAAGACTGCGATGAGAATTGGTTATATTTTCATTAATTGTAATTTGTATTGTAATTATGAATCAATGAGAAGGTATCGTTATAACTCATCATCATCATAATCAACAGCGTTAGTCTACTATTGGACATAGTACTCACTCAATTCATGCTACTGAGCCCGATCTTCGGCTCTTTCCATCCAATGACTTATGCGAAACATGGTTCCACAGGGACGTCTTATATTACATTTACTTATATACGAAACTAAATTTAATTAATTAATTTTTATTAAAAACTGTTGTTTCAAATTTCAACAGATTGGAACACTTAAATATACAGACAATAGACATACATATTATAGTAGAGTTATGCAAAATCCTTACACACGAGTGAGTATATGTATTAATATGCGGCTGTAGAGTTCGCCCACACCAACTCTATCGCATCTCGCAAATATATGTAAAATATGCACAAAAGCATCCTGGATAAAGTGCACAGATAAGAGATGCAATTTGCATTGCCCAGGGCGAAAGAATCAAATATTCGGGCCTAAGCTTATTTAAAATACAGGATATTGTAGAAGTAAATTAATATGATAATATGTAGAACTAGAATGAGAATCATTCTGTAAGTATGCTATGTTAAGTATGTTACGTATTCCCTAATATTTTTAAAATAATTTTTGATTGAGTTTACACTGTGTGCTTTATGATATCGTTGTGAACATTGCTTATATTATTATTATGCCTAAAAGGATTACAGCTTGCGGTGAAGCACGCAAGCGCCAATTTCTCCTAAATTCGCTCCCTCGGGGCACTATTCGCGTATTATTGCTTGATCGATAGTATAATTTCGCTATAATTACGAATATCTCACATATTTTTGGAAAAACTTGAGCGCCGACATTTCCATATACATACTATACTGTTGTATACGAGGCAGTTTATCTATACTTACCTACCTTAGCACCTAGTACCTACAAAGCTTTGCGAAAAAATTAAAAACGTGTTTATTTTACAGAGTATCAAAATGAGTTGTATTTGTAAATCACTTCGTAATTTTAAGAACATACATTTCGAAGTATACAAAGATAAAAGCTGTGACTGCATTTAGTTTATTACATTTTGCGACAATAAATATGTACAAACGTGTTCACACTCGTTAGCACCTACCGCTGGTTCAGAATTCGATTCTTGGAATGTCCGAAAATGATTAAAGATATTTTTTTTTGTTTCTTTAAATGGCACCGTACGTGAGTACATTGCCAACGTCAAGTAAAACGAGAAAACAATTCAGTAAATAATTAGCGCATTTGCCAATGTCACGCATTAACACAAACTAGTATAATAATAAGAATAAGTAGAATTCATGTAGAATCACAAGTAAATTAGTTCTTTCTTATCGTAAAACTCCCCCAGTAAAATGATAGTAAGCTTTACTGAAGTTATAAAGGACTTCTTGGAAGAGCGCGAAAACTTCAGCTACACATGTTTATTTAGATCGCCTCCATTCTTGTCACTTACACAGAACTTTAAAACACAATTTACTATCACTGTTGTACTTTAAAACTACTAAAAATGTAAAAAATAAAAAATCTAAATAAAATGACAACCTCACTTCTCCCGTTCCCGCCAAAAAGTCTAAAGATATTTTAATAAAACGTAAAATCATACACATGTTTGAAATAAATAAAAAGAAAAAATTATGTTATAATTATTTGTCATACAAATATTATTCAGAAAAACTATTGTGTAAACGGACTTCTGTCGAAATGTTTTCCAAATAAAGGTTTTCAATGGCAAAATAACTAGGTATACAACACAAATCTTGTAAATTTCGCTAAGAATAATCACAAACTAGAAACTGGAATAAAATAGTACAAAATGAAATAGTTGACTCTATTTTTACTTACGGCTTTGTTAGGACGTTAGAAAGAGATGCGTAATAATTTGTATGTTTCCCGAATGTGTAGTCTGGCAGAGAGTCACTTGAGTCGATTATATATAATTTAATTTCGTAACCCATGTGACACGGACAGAAAACAACAAACACTTGTCTTTTTTTGTTTAAAAATTGCGTACCCCAGGTTTTAAAAAAAATGGTATTATTCTATTATTTTTTTAAAATTTATTTATGGCCGGCTACTTTTTAAATTTAATCGTTTTGCCAGTTATAATTATCAGTAGCTGTAGTTTGTAAAAAAGTAACATAAAAACGTGTATAAAGACATATGTAGTTTTATGTATTTTACATGTGGATTACATATGTTTAAGTACCGCATATGTCGATTCTAATTTTCATAGTGTAAGTCAAAGTGAAAGCAGGAAACCGTGCGGCGTCTCGTAAACAATATTCTGTCTGGCGGTAAATAAATGAATACCACGAACGAAAATCACGAGCTCTGAATTTTTCAATGTCGATGTCGGGGCAAGATCGCGGGCGACTCGGCGAGTACAAAGCGGCTAACGATTAACAAACTGAAAGCATAATTATTTTAAAGATGTCGTTAATTTTTAAATATTATACTTTTAAAAAGTAAATAGTTAACCTACATGTAATTTTAAATGTCAATTGTTGATTTATATTTTTAACCAACTTAAAAAAAGGAGGAGGTTTTCAATTCGTCTGTATTATATACACATATATTTTTTATGTATGTTCGGGCATAACTTTTTTGTTCATAACCCGATTTCAATTATTCTTTTTCCGCATTTAAACTTCACTGATATTGCAACTAGAACTTCGAAGATACACCACATAAAATCATAACTGCTATGAGATTTATTTATATTAATTATTGTTTCGTATATCATTTCGTTCCAGAATTAGAAAAGAAATCGCTTGTAGACCTACTCTGCATATTTATTTAGACGAGGGCACTTAAAAGGGAGAATTAAAAACTTTTTAAGAAATAAATTAAACAGACTTCGAAAAAAATACTGAAAAGTACAAAATAACTTAACTAACTATCAAAACTCAAGTACAAAAATAACTTTAAATGGGATACAAATACTTACATAATTAAATTTAACAGTTATTAAAGTCGGTGCTAATTCAATGTGCAAAACCATGCAACAACTAAAAGTTTGGTAGGCTTGGCATCAACTTCAGTAACTGTCAAATCTAATTATATAGGTATTTGTATTCTATTTGTAGTTATATTTGTACTTCAGACTTGATTAGTAAAGGATAATGATTAAGTACTTTTTATTGTTTTTAGTCATTATTTTTTTTTATGTAACGTATATCTTTTATATAACTTTTTTCTTATTGAAAATGGTTACTGTTATTTTACTTAATAAAATGACCTTAGCACTTTCTTGGGTTAAAAAATATTTTGTCGGCAATTAAAATAGTTTCCAAGAAAACCAAAATCTATCTAACGCTATTGTTTAGTTTTAACTAAAACAAAATAAATCTTTATAACTCACCTGTTTAATCTACCGCTATATCAAATCAAAATCCCCAAGTCATCACGTTGAAAATAATAGCAATGATAACAACAAAAGAATTATTATACTATCCGCTGCCAAAACGGCACAATCACATCATTCTCGCTGGTGATTCCAGCGATTTATCGATACATCCGATGAATCGATATAACCGTTCTGATAATGATGAGGCACAGAGATTAATAGCGACGAAGTAACACTTGTCTAACCCTGTTCGAATGGCACAGATGAACCTTATCGTGTGTATTGTGTACAAAATCGACACTAAAACCTGTTTTAAAATATGCGTCAAAGTTGAATTTACGAAACACAAATATTTAAAAACAGTCAATTAAAGTTTTGATTTTGATTCCGATATGAAAAGACTTAAAAAATCTAATTCTACTGTTTTTTTTTAAATTTTATGTATGTAATTTACCTTTACGCCGTCAGAGTCGATGTCGCAATCCTATCTTGTTGGCCATTCGCTGATTTCGGTGTGCCCGTCGGTCATCTCTAACGATGGAGCGATAATTAAGATCGGACATCGGCATTATTTACGCCCGAAGCGTCCCGACCCAGCTCGAGTCGGTCACGACTTTTTCCATGTCGGGCAACGCTATTGTTGCTTTTACTAGTGTTTAGTTTTGCTAGAACTGTGCACAGCACGACAGCTATTTACTGCGAAAGCTTATCAACGAGAGAAAATGATTTATACAAAATGTAAGGATGGAAGAGTGAAAAATGTTTTTATTGTTTTTTTTGTGTTTGTATGTTTTTGTTGCTTTTTTGTATTAACTTAGAAGGTAGTTTAAAAAAAGATATCAGTGTGATTCGTCCTCCTGCGGTTTATTTCATTGATTAGTCGCTATATACATATATACACCTCGTTATGAATACTTAAGTGCTTTTTAAAAATTTTTTTAGATTTTTATTACAGATTTCCGAGAGCTTATTGAAATAATTTAGATTGAAATCATTAAACATAATGTTATTTAACTCGAATTTCAATAAGCTGAGGGAAAAAAAAGAAAGCTGTGGCAATCCTTAAGGAATATATAAATCGCTCATTATCTAATACGTAGTAACAGTTATTTAAGGATGGGCTTGCATCAAATTATCAGCAATATTAATTAAAAGTCATTCATCGCAATGCGCACAGAGTAATTATAACAACGCCGCCTCTATATTCATGGTTATTAGGGTGTTCATAAGCAAACTTCGCGACACGCCAGTTATTGCTTCATGATAATCTGCGTCGCGAGTTACGGCCACGATCCACCTCAAGATACAACTCATCCTGGTTTAAAACATTTACTATTGCCTTGTAATGGTCTTTTATATTTTGTACTGCCATAGTAAATGGACTATTGAGAATAATAGTCTAGTAAATTTAACGACTGTATTTATAACCGATCAAATACTGCATGCAATAAGTACCTAGACCAAAATAAAATAAACAAAAGCTCATTCGTACCTTTATTTTGGTTTTCGTTTCAATAAATTCCAAATAAATACAATAATCGTGGACCCCAAACTAAGCACTAAATATGTATTGTAAGTAGATACTACATAAAAAATAATAAGTACGCAGATTCCAAGAAAATTTAGAAAAGTTTATTTTTTAAATTAAAGTTAGAAGATTACAACATTATCCAACAAAATATGAGAGGAAAAGTATTTAATATTTGACACAAGCAAAGGTCATCGACACCACATTTAGACAGACGCTAATGGATGTTCTAACCATGTATTGTTGTATGATAAAAACAGTTATCTGTTCACCATACACAACCATTAGCGAGTATATTATTTTATGTACCACTCGTATATGTAATTTTATATCTATAATGAGAGCATAGGTAAGCAAACTTATCAGCTGTCGCAATTTGATAGATTGATTTGGTCACCTGTACTTGGTTTGTTTATACTCTTTTTTTATTTGGTCTTAGGTTGCTACCCAGAAAATTATAAAAAGTTTACTCCCATCCTGACGCTGTCCGTTTATTTATCTGCTTTTTAAAAACGTACGTATTTCTAACTATTAATCAAAATTATATAATAGAGGTATTTAACAATAATTACCTTAAAAATTAGGTTCTATGCTTCGATTAGAAGTAAAATAATTATAATATACAGGGGGAATTTGAATCCACTCGACGAAATAATATGGGTGGTTCATAATAACATGCATATAATGATGTACCAAATTTAAGTAAATTAAAGGAATCTCTTGTAGTACAATTGTTTGTAACCTCTAATGAAATTAGTATTATTACTCTGTTGTGTGCGCGCGCGCCGTATTTTGATATTTGAGATATTATTTTTTAAGAGCATAATGTTTTTAAATTTCGAATTACGCGAAATTATATTACATCATTTCTAAGATCATTTTGTTTTTAGGTGCTTAAATCACATCTCTTTTAACATTTTGATTTACCATGTAGAACTAATCTTAATCATGAGTAGAGCTTTCCGTTTCAATTTGTCGAATGTTTTAAATTTCACCCGGTGTAGTGAGCCGGCTGCTTATCTTCACACGCTGGTCGTAAAAGTCGATCCAGGGATAAAGTTTATTATAAGGAACATGTTTAGGTAATAGGTTAGCAACCTATCAATATCCAGTTCTGCTTTGCCATCTGCAAACTCAAAAACTTATCGCTACATTGCTAGAGATGGTGTCAAAGCGTAATTTTGCTGCGTTTGACGGTCTATTGAAATGACGTGTATTTACCTACTTGTACGTATACATTACATGTAAGATTTACGTACGTTCTGTTGCAGACAATAATTACGTACTCATATTTACGAAAATCTTTAATTGTAATAATAATTCTATTAACATTATAATGATAAAAATAATATAACTTATAGAATGATATAGTGGATTTATTACGCAAAATTAAATACAGGCGTATATAGTTAAGACATTATGAATAGTTCTACAAAGACGAATTTTAAATTTATAATTTAATTATTTTTTTATTAATTTAATTATCAAGTAGTACAAGTTTGCAATTGTTATGAAACTAAGATGCTAACTCCTAACATAGAAACGGAGCTTAACTCTTGAATTAAGACCTAATTACATCATTTCCATCGTTGGGAAATTAACATAAGAATTCAATTATCCCCGCATTCTCATTCTAGGAATTCTCATTGATGAACGTCTGTGCGTAAAAATTACAAATTGAAATGCATTTTCCAACAATGAGTGTTACAAAATGAGACCCTAAGGCGATGTATAATAACTTTTCTCAATTTTTTACACTCAATGCTTCAACAGAAGTTTTAATTCCCCATCTCTTCACCCCTTTAGAAATTTCTGTTACTGAAGGTGCAACGGAAAAAACTACACTCGCATAAAGGCGCGGTTTTGCTTTCCGATTCCTCTTTAATCGAATTTCATTCAATTTTGGTATCTGATTAATTTATAATGATTAGACGATGGTTATCTGTATCGGAAGTGGGTCGCACGCGTCGCTATTCATTATAACTCAACATTTTATCGAACACTTCACCCTACTTTTATCACCTCATTACATGACGGCCGTGAGAATAACCTGAATGGGATTCATGTGTGGAATAAAATTAAAACATTTACATAAAACACACATGTCATTTTACTAAATTTATTTATAATTTGAGTTTATTAATCATTATCTTATAAGTACAGAATTCTTACTGAACAGAGTTTAAATTACTTTATGAAGTTACTCAAGCTTCAAACTCACTATGATAGGTATTTATGTAAAAGCAATTCAATTAACAAGAGAATGGAAATCTAGATAAAATGATTACTTCAAGTCGAACTTAAAATTGATAAAAATATCTACTAGAAACTATATGAAAATGTGAAATTAAAATAACTTATATTATGTCTTTACGAATTTTATGCGCGTAAATAATCATAAAATGCCTTTGAAAATAACCATATTAATTTCAATAAGAACTATTAATCTTGTATTGTTATGTCTAGCTGTCTAGTTGTAATCATGTAGTTAAGTATTTTACAACGTTACGTTCAAAAGACATCAACGCGCTACGAATTCATATTTTGTTGAACTTACGTCCACGCTATATCCCTAAGGGGTAGTTAGAGAGGACAGAGCGCCAAGCTTCTTGGTCCTTACATACTTCTTTCGCCTCCTCAAATCTCATTAATTTCCTAACACATTTTCGCCTAGATATGCGAGTGCTTTTAACATTTCCGTCATTTTTCGACTTCACACGCTATATTTAGTAACAATATTTCAACATATTCTCAAAGGACGATTGAATGATATTTAATGAACTGCTTCAGCCTTTAGGTTACTGTCTATAATATAAACTTAGTCTTGTTCAAATGAGTTACCTCATGTAATAGTAATCTTTCAATTGTACCTAACAGGAAATACGCAAAATAGAGCAGAGTAATCTTCTATATATATGAAAGGCGATGTATGTATGTATGTATGTATGTTCCTTATGGACTCCGAAACGGCTGGACCGATTTCGATGAAATTTTCAGGGAATCTTCAGATTAGCCTAGCGGGTGTTCCTGTAAAGTTTGGTAGCGATCGGATAAGTAGAATTTTTTTTTGTTTTTTTTTTAAACTGTTTAATTTATTTTAACTTCAACTAACGCCCAGTGAAACGGGCCGGGTTTGCTAGTGGTATATATTTATTATACATTTATGACACATATCTATACTAAAATGATAAAAAAGTAAATTTGTTTGTTTGTAAGTAATGGATAAATTCAAAAACGAATCAACCGATTTCAAAAATTCTTTCATGACATGAGCTGTACCTTATTTTATTAAAAAAAAAAAATTCTAGCAGTGCGAAGATGGGGCGGGTTGCTAGTGAAAAATAAATTAGCAAATAATAAAAACCAAACCATGCAATGGAGACATAAGTTGTTTTTTTTCTCTTTGTTTTGGCTTCGCAGATTGCATTTAGCCATTGACCAAGTAAATATGAGTCGAAAGTTAGGGAAACGAAGTTTCCCGCCCTTTTTCTTTTCTTCTTCTTCCTTTATGGCATGGCGCACAGTTTAGCGTATTTGCCAATGTCACGTATTAATAAGTAATCCATAGTGTAGAATTACAAGTAAATTAGTTTTTTCTTATCGTAAAACTCCTCCAGTAAAGTGATAATAGGCTTTACTGTAGTCATAAAGGACTTCTTGGAAGAGCGCGAATACTTCAGCTACACATGTTTATTTAGATCTCCTCCATTCTTCACTTACACAGAACTTTAAAACACAATATACTGTCACTGTTGTGCTTTAAAACTCCTATAAATGTAAAAAATAAAAAATCTAAATAAAATGACAACCTCACTTCTCCCGTTCCCGCCAAAAAGTCATCAACATAAGTTATTTGTTGTTATAAAAACTAAAATGACGTCTCCTTAAAACGATATAAAAATTTGTTAATAATGATATATCTCTTTACTTACATACAAATATGCAAATCTTTAAATGGATACAAATTAGTAGTTGCAATGAGGTTGAATGGTTGTGATACTTTCTGTTAATTTTTAGTATTATCATTCATTGCAACGCATATAACGGATCTCTATGGTCATTCTTAAACTTTATTTAAATATACCTTTTAATTATAACCGCATACAACGCGGATAGAAAAACGATCTCATAAAATGTATAAACAACCTTCTATAAAAAAAGTAAAGCCGCACATGTATTAAAAATTTTTCATAAGTGAAAATCTGTGTAATTAGAAATATAAAAATCAACTTATAAATATTTACTTATTGTAAAAAAATTAAGGAATCTTTGGGGATAACAATCTGTAACGGAACACATTCAATTAGCTTTCTGGAAATAAAAGAATAGTTTATGAAAGGTTATTTTGTGAATTTACAACAAAAGACTATGGAAGCCTCGGTCGTTAGCCTGGATTTCGTTGAACGGGAATCGAACCTGGGCCTGCGGCCGTCGTGCCCTGTACTGGCGACAAAGATCTCGCTCCCATTGTGTACTTTAGACTTTCTTGATAACATTCTGCTGTGCCGTTAACAGTAGAAAGTTGAATTTTAATGAAATCAATGAACACTGAAAAATTACAATATAAAATTTAATATTCTTATTAAATTACGCACTAAACATTATTTAGTATTTCAGTGGTGATTGAGCTTGAAGCTTGACTAGAATCACAAGTCAAACTTCTGATAAGGTTCCAAAAAATTTAGGCGAGAGTACGGTAAATAAGTTGAAACAAAGAATGAAAATGGCCGATATGGTCTTGCAAGATTCTTTTTTTTAATGGCAACCACCCGTAAATAATTCTGTTAACGACTTATTTGGAACAGACATTGTAGGTATATTTGAAACGCAGAACATTTTTGAGTGAAGATTACATTGAGTACCTAAAACCAACGTAAAACAAATAACAACATTGGACATACAATCCTGCAAGGTTGTAGTCGGATTATCACCGATATCAACAGCAATCAAGTTGACATTGATGACTGTCAAAACATTCCATTGAGATTTAAAATCGTACAATAGAGAATAATGTACATTTCGCCTACGCCCGTTCCACTACGTGATGTCTTTAATTTTTATTTACAATATAACGTTACAGAAATATTTAATCACATTTCATTACATAAATAAATAATAAAGATACATTGCTGTAGACAATGTCACCAATTGTATCACTTCGAAACTAAACACTAAGTTAATATAATATTAATACCCAGCTCAAAAACAATTGAGACAAGTTTTTTATAAAAAAAAGGTAATATTACTCCAGACAATTACATAGATTGTGTGACCCCAAACTAAGCGCTAGGTTTATACTATGGGTACCAAAACGAATTAGGGGAGCTCTCAGTAACATCTAGCCTCCAAGCCAATTCAGAAAAGTTCATTTACTTGCTGGCAGAAGGCAGCTACTCTGCCGCCTCGCTAACAGGCCAGTTATGTACATTATAAACACCTATCTCCACGCCAATTCCTTTTCCAGGTGATTAGTGTCAATACACAATAAAATCACTAGCATTACTAAAGTACTGGCAATAAAGTTTTGAGATTACAGGTGGCGATACTGTGAGGTTACATTTTTATGACTGTTATCTGCGCTTGAAAACAAGCAGCTAACTCATTATATATTTTAGAAAAACAAAAACTTTTCTACCGAAAAGTTTGAAAAATAAACTTGTCGGAAATTGAACTAGCGACGAGACACTGAGAAGGAAAACATACTAGCACCGTGTCAATAGGTCAGTTGCAAACGGGTGTTTTAAATGAACAAATAAGATACAGTATCGAGTAGTTCTTTCTCAATTTGGTATTCATTCTCTAACAGTTTCTTGATATAGAGTTAGATTTATTGAATCGCGATCGCAACTTATGTTCTGGCATCAACTTGTAAAAGTGTCACGACCACTTATATTGATTGTGCCGCATCATCATACAAACTACAAAGTAACAGGACCAAAAAAGGCAGTAGTAGTAAGTGATTGAATAGGGCTAACATTTGAAATTCAGTTTCTCCATTATTTCTACAAGTCCTGTCTAAGGAATTGTATGGTCTGGAAAGTAAAATGAAAATGATTGTATTGTTGTGAGATTTTCTACGTCTTATAGAATAGTGGAATTCATGTTTCAGTTTCGTTACGTCCTTTTATTAAGAACCGTGAAAGTAATTAAATTAATATTAATAAAAATATATGTTAATTAAATTTTTACTTTATTTTAATTAGGGAGCTTTATAATTTCCCAATTAGACATCAACAAGTCCTTTTAGACTTCAATTATTCCGTTTTATTACTCGACTGCATGAGGGAAGGAGGGTAATGTTTCTCATGTATAAGGTTCTTATATGACTTATATGAAGGATTGACACATTTCCACTACATATTCAAAATGTGCACATGTAAATAATTTTACTGCCTCCTAGCGGCTTAAGCAATATTGATCCTAGAAATTTACAGATTTATTATGATGCACAAGATTCTAATCTCGTTCACAGATACAGCGTATTTTACAAAAGAAGATTTTTTACTTCGATTTCTTATTTCACACTCATTACAACTAAAGAGAAGAATAAATACTTACGGGTAGATCAATAAAATTAATAGCTATATGGACAAAATTTTAACCTATATTTTTCAATCGAAAAGGTAAAGTTAATAATAAAAACGTGTTTTCCGGATCTAATAGTAGACTGCTCCCATTTTTCCCGTAACAGGACTCCACTAATAACAGATAAGGAAACCAAAGGACAATCATGGAACATCATTTCTGTGCATAGAGTGCGATATATGTTTACATTATAAGAGTTAGGAGGACTAATATTGGATTTCTTAAATATAGAATTCTGTAGTACGCCTTATTTTTGTCTTTTCATTCTGCTTTACAATTATCTTCATTTTACACAACTGTGCGACGCGCATTTATTTATTATCAATACATTACTTCAGATTTAAACTATTGATTTGAACATCTATAATATCGCAAAACAAAAGCCTTTTCTTTACTGAAGTTTCGCGGTTACGAGCAATATAGTATGTGCACAGTGTTAGTATGTTTTTAGATAATTACGTTTGCTGTCCGCCCTCAGCTGGCCTTGAGTTACCCGCTAATGGCCACACCATCGTTCAAACCGTGCCAGTACTGTGACGGCAACATGGGTTCATTAACGCTATCACTCGGAAACCTGAGATAGTGAGGAGCTAAGTGTGCGTTATCTTTGGATGCTTTTAGCGCGAGATTGCTGTTTCAGATCCTTAAAACTTCACTTGTGATTATCGGCGTTTTCAAATGCTTAGGCTATGTAACGTTTCTTATCAGTTTTTTGCTTCGAATATGTTTCATTAAATTTACATTAAAACTTATCCAAATCAAGAGGATACAAAAGGAGCATACATTTGCTCGCACACACACATTTAACACATTTGTTCATATTTCCATAGTTTTCGAGCCTTGAATGAACCGACAATAATGAATAACTAATGTCGTAATTAAAAGAGTACCTATCACATTTGATAACACAACTTTTTAAAATAATAATTTTTAGCTTATTTTCATGTACAAGTAGTACATAATAACATATAATCGTCGTTGTGTCTGCAAGTTATGTATATTTGTTAATGTTATACAACATATTTGTTTTGTCAAAGTGATGGCTCATAGCTATGCTAGGATCTAATAGGTGATGCTGTAATAGACTATCGCGGGTGAAACTACAAAGCACAGCTAGTTTACGTACAGAAAGGATATTATATCTTGAATAAGTGTTTTATACTAAAATTAATAATAAAAATGGATGTAGTTTTTAATTTGGAAATTTTCGATAATGGTTTATTACACATGCAATTAATTTACTCTAACTGAATCATACAATGCAATAACATATTAATCGTCCTATTTCGTTATCGCCTACGATGGACAATCGTCAGACAGTTTCAAGTAATTTGTTATTCAAATATAAGTTGCAGCGAGCCAAAACATAAGCGGCGTTGACAACCTGTCGACAGGTTGCGACCACCGACAAAAGACACAACTAGTAGTATTACATACTCATGTACATAGTCAAGAGCCAACTATAAACAAGTTTGAGGCTCAATACTTAAACATGAGATAATTCTCCTCTTAATTTGTACACCACTTAAGCAGAAATATATGTATGTACATAAGTTTATCAAAGATTTGAGAAATCTTATCAATAGTAATCGACCACACAAATGTTATGTTTTTAAGTAGATACGAGTATAATTCTACTTAACATTAGTTTTTTCTACGTTTTCAATCATTTTTTATTATATTAATTGATGTATTTATCTATGAAAAATAAATTCTGTAATCTATGAATTAATAATAAAGACATGTATGTACATTGTACTTACATACATACCTACATAACTTCACACTATTTCCCATGCGGTAAAGCACAAGGTGCAACAAAATCATACCGTGATGCCATTTGTGTCTTAATGTCTTAAGTATTCGGACCTACTGAGAACAAATCAAAACCATGTATTAAGTTGCTAACCCGTCATCTACACTGGTTCTTAATAATATGAATAATCAAACTGTGTAATGTGAAAATTATTCTTTATAAACACATATATTCCGATTACTGTCAACGTTCGTTACGGTTTCATTTCTGTAGCGTTTTTATTCTAAAAATATTAAAAAATTGAAATGACATAACATGATTTTAGATTTAATAGAACATTTGAATAGACTTGGAAATTGGGTCTTTAACTTGACTAGAGTCAGTTGTTAATTCGATTTCATTGGCGCGATAGCAGAGCATCTTCCTAACAAGCCGGGGTACCGGATTCGATCCCTGGTCAGGTCAGTTTAGTAAACGAACTTTTATGAATTGGTTTGGAGTCTAGATATTACTGCTCGTTATGTGGTACCCATAGTACAAACCTAGTGCCTACTTGATGTATTTATCTATGAAATTACATAGTCACGTAATTTATGTAATTGTTATTACTAACAATGATAATCAAGAGACGAATTATAACAAAGTAACATCGATACATCGCGAGTGAGATCACGGCACGGTGCGTAAAACTGTCATGATAAGAATCGATTGCAAAGATATAATCGACCCATTCAATCGGTCCTCTGTCTCGGTAAACACGACAGTGTCCAACATTCCAGAGAAATACTGGATCTAGACCTAATCGGAAAATCGACCTTAATAAAAATTACACACGGAATGAAATTGCAAAGCAAGTGCCTGAACATTTTATGTAAATAGTACTAATTAAAACTGTAATATTTTTTAAATAATAACACTGTTTTATATCCGACACAAAATATCAATACCTCAGTTGATTTGTGGTGAAAATGAATATTACGGTATATCATTAACTGGACCGGCTTTCTGTAATACAATACGAGTAATCAAGGTAGGCAGTTCTAAAAAATGAATGTATTTTGTAACGTGCTCACAGGCAATGTTATTATAATATATAAATACAAGTTATGGCATTATAACTGTATTTAGTGGACTTACATAAATGTTTTTCAAATTCTACATTTATTGCAAAACGTGTAATTTAGATTGCTCAGTATATTATACTAACGAAGTCTGATTACTTTAGATAATAATATAATAAGGTATGAATGCAAAATACTTTATCTACTACTCTATTTAAAAAAACTTAGTGATTTGTGATTGTGGCGCTCCGTTCTCTCTGACCACCCCGTTAGGGATACAGTGTCAAGATATGTATCTTCTATGTATGTATGTAGGGTAATTCCGGGGTAGATGGCCATAAGGGAGAGATGGCCCATCGAAATAATTCATGGAACAGTTGACTTGTGGTCGCTAATTACTGTTTAGTTCGCTTCGTGTAGTGGGTGGGAGCTAAGGTACGACCAACAGTCTGGTGAAAAAATAACAGAAATAAGTAAAATCTATGTTTATTGTTTTGTCCAGTGCAAATATTTTTAGAGGGTTCATGTTTTACACGGCTGTGGTGTTAGTTTCTTAAAATAATGGTGATTTTTGTATTTTTTGCAAAGTGTACGAGGAACGTTTCGTTCTAACCTCAAAATCACGCAGGTCGTGTCTTGACTTGTTTTCATTTTAGGGGTGGTCATCTCTCCCGGAAAAAAAGGAGAGATGGCCAATTGTAGTCGGTATGTCATGGCCATATCGCCAACATAAACCGATGGTAAAGAAATGATGTCTTATTCAAATATTTGATTCATTTTCATATTTGTTTTGTTGATGCCTAATAAATACAAGAAAAAGGCGACAGGCATTAGACATTGAAAAGTAGTATGAGTGGTATGATATGTGATCGTACAGTGGTAAACTGCTTTTTGTACGCTGACAACGCTGTGCTTATAGCACCATCAGAAGCAGAGTTGCAGACACTACTTACATGCATGAAAGAAGACTGTGAAGTGAAAGGATTGAATATGAATGTAAATAAAATTAAGGTTTTGGTGTTTGAAAGGGAATATTTACAGACAAAGTGCAAAGTATGGTTAAATGAAAAATGTCTAGAACAAGTGAATGAATTTGTATATCTGGGGAGTGCGTTTTTGAGGGATGAAAGATGTGAGTTAGTTATGGAGAGACGGGTAGCAGATGGCAATAAAGTGAACGGTACTCCTTCCGCATTAGTAGGCAGCGTGAATATATCAAACTCAGCCAAAATGGCAATACAAATGCGGTGTTGGTTCCAACATTATTGTGCAGTAGTGAGATCTGGATATGCCCAAAATCGAGTGAAACTAAGATAAATGTAGTGGAAATGCGATCTCTTAGAAATATCTGCGGTGTCACTCTTGCGGACAAAATTTGATTTGCACATAGAAAGAATGAGTGATGTTGATGTAAGACTGACGAAGAAAATCTACAGAGCGAAAGCGAGTGGTAAAAGAAGCCAAGGAAGATCAAGGCTGACTTATGAAGATCAAATGGCCAGTGTTAGCCGACAGAAATGTCAAAAACACTCGCATACCTAGGCGAAAATATAGTAGTATATAAGGACCGCGACGCCTGGCGCTCCGTCCTCTCTGACTACCCCGTTATGAATACAGCGTGAAGGTATGTTATATGTAGATTATACTTAAAATACAAATACATAAAAAATAGAAAATAAGACCATAAACTATGGTAAAGTTAAAGTTAAGTTATGGCCATCTTAGCTCTAATGTTATGGCCATCACACCCAGACACCTCGGGAGAGATGGCCAATTGTAATTTTTTTAAGACGTTTTTTTTAAGCCGTTCTCATTAGAAATTGTTACTTTTTTGTTTAATATCTCAAAGTTGATTGTTTAAAGTTTAATTACAAATAAAGGTTCTTTTTTAACAGCGTTTTAAAAAAACTATGGTCAACTACCCCGGACTTACCCTACATTAGTAGGGTCACATAATGCGAAGAGTGCTAGTTTCCCTATTTCAATTTTTAAAAAAAGGAAGAGCAAACTAAACGTCGTCATTGTACCTCCTATATACGTGCTAGTTGAATATTACTGATTCGATAGCCACATCTAGTGTCTGTAGTCGCAGGAGCCTGGTCGTTCACTCGAACTTGTCCAATTTATTTACTTTTTTCCTTGAGTATAGTGTTACGGCCATAAAATTCAGTTTTTGTTGGGGCGCAGGCTAGATCTCCCGTCGCGAGATATGTTGATTTACGTTTAACGCGCGTGACCTCTCGTCGAAGCCGATCATAGGTTCGATAGACGATTCCAACTCTCGCTCCCTGATATCGGCACATCGCACTCGTGCCGATGTATCGCTGGAAATATTTTGCAATGAACAGCTATTCTACTAACCACAAGATTTGTTTTACACGATTCATACCTCATAGGTAATAGTATCCGAAGGGTATCCCTAATTATTTATCAAAGTTATCACTCTTATTCATTTTGAAGAGATACACACTAGAGATGCTGTAATTCTGCAAGACTTCTGTATTATACTCTGGTTAATTAATCCATAGATATACTCTCTGGGCCATTCAAATAGTTTATTTCAATTAGTATTGGACATAACAATGTATTATTGTATGGAAATATTGAACTCATTACATTAAATATACTGTATGTTTGAGAATAGCGACAAGTATGACCTTTTCGCCTAAACGTTGTCAACGATTACATGGAACACCACTCGCTTAAGTGCATATTAAAAAAAGAGATGTAGATGATATTTTAAGTAAATTACTTAACTCTCTTGAATGTAGATGTCAGTAAAGACTGCTTTGTCATTAGATATCTTACGATTATATACTATATTAGATTATTGCTTGAATAGGTGCAAAAACTTTCTAGCATACGAGTTCAGCCAGACAACTTTGCTTACTACTAGCTGACAACAAGTTCTTTTCACACATTCCGTCGTCGTCTTTAGACGTGATTTGGTTTACCAAAGGTAACTATTGCACTTAACAGACGTTTGTAGCATCACACATTATCATCTATTACGTGGTTAATATTGTCGATATTTACATGACTGCCATTAATGCACGAACTTGTAAATGACATAATAATGATAAATAAAATACGCTTTTATGCTACTTGTCAGAAAAGAAATTGATATTTTAGCCGCTTATTTTTCACACAGGCCGTAAAAATCGCTCAAGCGATACTATTTATAATAAATAATTAGTGTTCGGCGATAAGTTAGTAACCCTTCACTCTATTGTTCCTCTTTTGTATCCCTAATTGAAATATACATTGTTGAAAGTGCTGTATGGTTTTTGTTATGACGTTGTTCGATCAATACTTTGGTATAGACTTTACTTGCTAAGCTGACCAAGCTGATAGCTTTATAGCACGCAGTGTAGGTTAGAACCTTTTCCTTCATAAAGAGGTAGTATTATCACTGCGGTGCGCTAGTCCTTCAAAACCTCACCATTCTGCCAGCAAAGATAACAGAGTTTACAAAAGGTTTCCCCAGACTATAGGACTCCCATACTTGATCATCTCAACAGCACCTCGTCATTTCTCGCAGCTTTCCACATTTAAATTTTCTTGTCGCTTTTTTCCGAGTGTAGCAAGTTGCGATTACTCTCAGTATCAGAAATAGAGTCGTTACTCTCATATTGTTTTCTACAATGTTCACATCTTTATTTTTTTTTATTTACTATACAAAGCTGTCTGACAGCTTTTTATCGTCTCACACCCTACATTTTTCACGCTTCTCTTTCACTAGTGCTTTCGTTTCTACTTTCTGCAACTTGTATCTCTCTGTCATCCAATTTTTCATGTCACAGCTTTGACTATCATGATAAATATAACATTGTATTAAATATAATATTGTATTAAATATAATATTGTCTTTTGTTCCTTCGATACATTCTCAAATTATATGTATTGTCTCAATATCATGGAATAAATAACTGTGTTATTGCCTAAATATTGATGCTAACGCTACATATCATATTTTGAAAAAATTATTATAATTTATGTACAGTTTATGTAATATTTATAAGGCAAGAGTGAAAGTTACTAATTAAAAAAATGCGCAGCGCGAAATGAGTGTCATAAGTCAATATTATTCAATACTGAGGTAATTCTCATTTTACAGAGAGAGATAAGAAAAGCATTGAATGTTTTACTAAAAGTCGTATTAAAGCTTAGGTTTTGTGAATCTAACCATTAAAAATACGTAAAAAACTTAAAGCTGTTTATTTAATACGTTGCGTCGTATGTAATCATTAATGCTTTATAATATTTAACAAAAGGTATTGTCGTTTTTATACACATACAAAATGAACAGAACCATTTTCATTTTTTATGCAAATGCATCAGAAACGACGAAAATTGCGAATAATATCCCGCTGTGAGTGCAAGGCATATTTATAGTTATAAAAATATAAATTTTGCGTTGTTCTTTTTTTTAATGCACATATTATAAAGTTATACTTTGTTGGGTTATTTTTTAATTATTTGTTTTTCCTGTGAGCCTTTTAAAATAACGAGCTTCGTATTTCATCTCAAAGCAATGAACTTTACAAATTTATTGAGAAACGATATATTGCATTCTTATATACATTCTTTACTTTACTTTGTTTTGCTTTACATTAATTTTTCAAAATATGATGTGTAGCGTTAGCATCAATATTTAGGCAATAAAATAGTAATTTGTTCCATGATATTGAGATAATTCCTTTTATTAAAAAATGTAATGAAGGAACAATCGATATATTGTATTTATTTATTCTTTGTCCATAACCCTTCGAATTACTATCTCTGTTAATGGATCTGAAATAAAGTAAAAAATTACATGCTCTCATTTATTTTACTAAATATTATTCCTCTTTTTAACTTCCCATGTATTAAAAAACTGAAGTAATATAACGTCAATATAACACCCTTGATAATTATATTAAATGATGTTGCACGTACATTATATAATACTCGCCTAATGTCATCTGACTTTTACAATTTATTTAACAAAACGTGTTCGTCAACATAGTATTCACTATTGACCAATTCCAATAAAGCTCAATAAAGTTGAACGTTTTCCGGCATTCGTCAAACGGACTACAGTCGCGAATATTTGCACAACCCGCCAGTCCGCCACCCAACTAGTAGAGCTTGACGACCAGCTTGGAACAATTGAGCGATTTGTCAACTCTTGCATTAGGCAACCGGTCACCGCGATTGATACGACAGTCTTTCTCCTTAACCTTAAACTAAACCCCAACTGTCCAAGTCAGGTTTCATTACAAAGACGCGATAAAATTTAGTAACAGTGCAGTAATGGATGGTTCTTCAATCGATACTGACGGAGATCCTCCGACGTGGGTAGCGGTAAAAGCATGGCTTTCGAGAATCGCAGGCTCCTTACGCAAGATATATCTGCAAGGAACACAATGGACGAGGAATGCTTGCAGAACAAGCTTTTTGGATATTTATTGGATAGATTTTGTGTGGGATGGATTTGCTTTGTGCCACGCAACCACTAACGCCTATTCCATATTGTTGGCGACTATTTTATTATATATCTTTCAGTTATTGTTTCTATTGTAGTCCACATTGCATAACGTAATGAGGCAGTAATGATAATTTACCTATAATATTATACCTCATGTTTATACATATTATCTGAAACCTTTCACGAAATAATAAACATACGCATAACGTGACAATTTTCTTTAATAAGCAAGGTATTTTGGACTATACATGTAGGGTACAATGAGACACACAAGTCGGTATAATCATTTTTAAGTGTGATTAGGAACAAGAATTATGTACATAGTAAAAAAAAACCAGTTCGATCTGAAAGAAGCATATAGGTATCCTAATGACATTATTAGTAAAAAAAAATAAGAAAATTGTTTAGTGTAGTTAGTGTAATAGTGTATTCATGAATACAAAAATGTTTTTTTATTTCAAAATATACGTTTTAGTACATAATTGACCCAAAATCTAGCAAATTTTAAAAATCCGAAAACACCGTCGTCATTGGAAGCAATGTACGCTATACCCGATAGGTGACGCGCGCCGACTTCTGCGTCGCCTATAGGTATGGTAATATATTATGTAAGTTTCCTAGTTTAAATCAATTTTAATTTATTTTATTGCAGTATTTTTTTATTTATTATCTAAAAAGGATTACATACATAATTAGAACCAAATCTCGGTACCTAATATTACCTTCACGGATCGGACAGATTTTTTACGTATTGTGTACATCACGAAGGTGATCTGAATTATCAAATAATTTTAATAATGATTACGTAGATGCTGAATAAAGATTAAATGGACTTTTACATTTTAGGCTAACATTGTAATTTGTTAATTGTTATTTTATTACGACGAAGCGATACTCGACAAATTATAAATGATAATAGGGTTATTATTAGTTGTATTTTATTGGAATATGGGATACAGAAATAAAAATGTAAATATTCTAATTTATAATAACCATAATAAACCATAATAATATAAAATTTAATGAAACAGGTAAATATCTTTTTCAAGATAAACACAAACCTTAGGTTTAAGTTTGTAAATATTAACGTATAGATAGGTATGAACAGCTTTTAATTAATATAATAAAAGTCCTTATATTATATCGGTACAATGTATGTATGTAGTTTGTTATTCCTTAGGAGGAATAATATTAATTTTCTGTATTGACTCACCCTGCTGACCTCCGTGTCGCTACCCGACACCGCCAGTTACTAGGTCGACATAGACGCTTGCTTCGTTCAGAACTATTTGTACCGTTCAACCCAACAGTTAAGGTTACACGCGTGCTAATCCGATACTAGATAAATGATACGTCGTGTTTGTAGAACGATGCCATTTTGTCTCTCGGTTTCGTATGAGAATTTGGCACATTGAAATATTTAAAATTCGTATTTTTGTTTTTAAATAGGTATTGTATAGACTCAGATGTTCCTTTGCGGAAATGCAATTTATGTAATGAATTCCTAAAATCTTTAGCTATTTTCTGTTCAAACTCCAAACACCATCACCACCAATCGACACGTGTTTCGCCTCTCAACGAATACCAGATATACCAGAGATTAGACTCGGTTGGCCAGGATTCGGTGCTGGTTAGCTGACCGAGTCTGATCTCTGGTATATCCTGAGGATGCTTCGTTGAGAGGTGAAAGACGTGTCGGTTGGTGGTAGTGGTGTTTGGAGTTTGAGCGGAAAATAGCCAAGGATTTTAGGAATTCATCACATTTAAATAAGTAATTTAAAAATATGTCAATAAGTACGAAGCAATAAAAATACACATAAGAATAGATAGAATAGGAAGAGCACTACAGTAAAATATCAGCCACTACTATTTTTTACTTATAATTGTGTAAAACTGTGTAAAATAAAATGAGCTGGTGGGTTTGCAGTAAACTATTTTATTAGTGATTAAATTCTAGCAATATCCTACACAGTACAACGGCCAAGATGGAAGAGAAAAAATGTTGCCAGTCATCAAACATAAAACAAAATAGTTGGCAACAGTAAAAAATAAAGCTATTTATTTCTAATATGATATAGACATTTTGTATGTTTGTTTCCCAAACATAGTTGGGGCCAGGCCAGATAATATTATAGACAATATATTATAAGCAATACAGTACACAAGTTAAAATTACAAAATATACATAGGTATGACACTTTGCATTACAAATTTTGAAGGAAATAACACAAATTATTGATTAATTTTGTAGTAATTCCATCTTACAAATTAACAAAAACATCAGAAATTGTTTTGGTATGAACAAGGAAGACAAATTATAAAATATTTTTACAATAAACAAGATGTGAAAGATATAATATAAAATTAAAAAGTTAATAAACTCTACATTTCAAAGGTGTTCTACAACTATGAACTAAATAAATTTATTACCTATATGTTTAACAAAAATGTAAATTAATAATAAATGTTTTCATTTTTATACACTAACCCTTTTAAACAAAATAAAGAAAAAGATATATTCTTCTAAGAAATCGGCAAGAGACTTAATTTTTTATTAGACCTTACATAGGTTTTACCATTGACCATTTTTATTTCAGCAACTCTAACTCTACCATCTGGTCCGGGGATTGTCCTGACAATTCTGGCCATGGGCCATATTAATGGAGCAGTGTTATCACTACGAACAATGACAAGGTCCCCTTCTTTTAAATTAGGTTGTGGTTGACACCACTTGGGCCTACTTTGTAATTGTGTGAGATAGTCCCCAGACCAGACTTTCCAAAAGTCTTGCTTAATTTTTGACAATATTTGCCAAAATTTTAATTTATTAATAGCAACATTTGAAACATTAGGTTCAGGATAACTCATCATAGATGTTCCTATGAGGAAGTGGCCAGGCGTCAGAAATTCATAGCTGGAAATGTCAGAGCTTATGGGAAGTAGGGGTCGGGAGTTTAAAACAGCTTCAATCTCTGTAACAACAGTGTATAAAGCTTCAAAGGTTAATGTAATATTTCCTATGATTCTTTTGAAATGATATTTGAAGCTCTTTACCCCGGCCTCCCACAAGCCACCGAATTCAGGAGCATATGAAGGTATAAATTTAAACTCAATATAATGAGAAAGACAATAATTCTGTACTGAGTCTACATAATCCTTTGATGTAAATAAATTATGCAATTCATTTGCTGTGCCTTTAAAGGTCTTAGCATTATCACAAAAAATCTTAACAGGCATTCCTCGTCGGGCAATAAATCTCTTGAGACATGCTAAAAAGGCCTCTGTGGTGAGATCACTAACTAATTCCATGTGAATCGCTTTGGTAGCGAAGCAAATGAAAAGTGCCACATAGGCTTTAGTTATTAATGGTTTTCTAATCCTTAAAACTTTTACATTAAAAGGTCCACAGAAGTCCACACCTACAATATGAAATGGTTTGATAGAAGTGAGTCGTTCTTCCGGCAGGGAGCCCATGAGCTGCTTTGCAGCTGCAGCCTTCATACGAAAGCACTTGACACACCTACTGACCATCTTTTTTACCTCTCTTATGCCGCTAACTAGCCAATATTTTTGAGACAAGGAACTGAGCACTAATTTAGTCCCTGCATGCAATAAACGTAGGTGCTCATTGTTAATTATGATGTTAGTCACATGACAAGACTTAGGCAATATTATAGGGTGCATTTTTTCATAAGACATGTTCTTGGCGTTCTCTAGACGACCGCCAACCCTAAGAATACCGTTATTATCCAAAAATGGATGTAAATTTACCAACCCTGATTTGATTGGTACCTTCTTTTCTATGGACTGTATTTCATTTAAAAAATGTTTTCTTTGCACGCAATGAATTATAATTGTTAGTGCAGTTTGGAGTTCCTTTGGCGTCAATATACCTGTTGTTTTAGATTTGTTTTGTACACAATTATTTCTGAATCTCAAAATATAGGCTACCAATCTCTGTAATTTATTAATGTTTGAAAATTTTTCAAAAAGGTTAAATGAAATTTGTTTACTATTAATGTCACCAACTGGTTCATTGACGCCACAGGCACTCACTAGCTGATCACTGTCAGATAATAGAATTGGAAAATGAATATCACTCAGTAAATGTTGAAAATCTTTACAAGACAATTCTTTGGGGCCATGCCACCAAATTTTATTTGATTTTAATTTTTGAGGATCACAACCTCGTGAAAGAACATCGGCAGGGTTGTTAACTGTAGTGACATAAGACCATATGAATTCCTTTGTTAAATCTTTGATCTGATTTACTCTGTTAAAAACATAGGGATTTGACTTTTTGTTTGGTGATCCAATCCAAGCCAATACAATTTGTGAGTCACTGTATAAGTAAACTTTGACAGGAAATCTAGATTTCAAAATGTGATTAACTTTATGTGCAACTTGCGATAGAAGCAGTGCACTATTTAACTCTAGCTTTGGGATTGTTAAACTTTTGTTCAATGGAGCGACACGCGACTTAGAACATAGCAAGTTGACAGAGACAGTTTGATCAGAGTTTATAACTCTCAAGTAGAGACAGCATCCAAAAGCTTTCATTGAGGCATCGGCGTATCCTATTAACTCTACTATGGAGCCCGTGTCAGAGTTAACACATCTCGGAATAGTTAATGTCCCCATTGAAATTAAATTGTTCAAAAATGTATTCCATGAACTTAATAGATCTTCGGGAACTATAGAGTCCCATTCTAATTTAAGAGACCATAGCTGTTGCATAAAAAGCTTGGCCACAACTACTATAGGGCCTATCAGGCCCAGTGGGTCAAAAATCTTGCCAATAAAACTCAGAATTTTCCGTTTGGAATTGATCTCATCATCATTTACCATTGGCACAGTAAATGTGAAATTATCGTTTAATATGTCGCATTTTAAACCTAGAGTTTTTACAATATTATTTTTATTAATGTCTAATTTTTCAAAATATTTTTTGTTATAAGGTAGTTGTTCAATGACTTGAGGATAATTAGAACATCATTTATGGAGAGTAAAAGTGCCCCTTTGTAATAACCCTATTAACTGATCTTTGAGCTTATGAAGCTCTGGTATTGTATCTGACCCACAGATGACATCGTCAACATAAGTGCTTAAACGCATGGCTTGGGCCGCCAGAGGAAATTCATCTTCGTGCCTGTTAGCCAACTCTATCAGGCAACGTGTCGCTAAAAAGGTAGAGGCCTTTAATCCGTAGGTGACAGTCTGCAACTGCAAACAGCTGATAGGCTTCTCCGGGTCATCACGCCAAAGTATATTTTGAAGACTAGTCTGATGCGAGTTTATGTAAATACAACGAAACATTCTTTGAATGTCGCAAATCAATGTATAAATGAAAGTTCTCCATAAGAGCAGGATGTCAAACAACTCGCTTTGAACAGTAGGACCATTTAACATGACATCATTTAATGACACACCCGACTTCGATCTCATGCTACCATCAAAAACTACACGCAGTTTGGTTGTCAAACTTTCCTCGTTTATAACGGCATGGTGAGCCAAAAAATAAACCGCACCTTTTTGAATATCGTAATCACCTACATCGACTATTTTAGCATGTCCCAAGACAATATACTCCTCAATAAATTTTTTATATTTTTCTAAGTACAATGGATTGCGTTTAAATCTTTTTTCCAGTGCTAAAAATCTCTGCAGGGCAACTGAAAAGGAATCCCCCAACTTTAAATTGTCCAAGTCTGTTACAAGAGGCATATCTACATAAAATTTGTTATTTATATAATTAACAGTACCTTGAAAGCACTTTTCAGTACTTTGAAATTCTAAGGATTGTTTGGACTTGCTGGTGGAAGTCTCGGGAACCTTCTCACTTAGCCAGAACTGCTGCATTACATCATCCAATTTTTCAGGATCACATATGGCTAGATTTGATACCACACTCTTTTGTTTTGTTGATTTAGTATCAAGTACCATTCCCCCAACAACATACCCAAACAATGTGTTTTGTAAAACAAGACCGTTTGAGACTTTTATGTTGCCATTAAGAGAAATGTTAAAATACACATCCGCACCAAATAAGAGGCAAATCTCATCTGGAATATTGAATCTATCATCGGATAATTTAACTTGTGGAAAATTTAATTTTGAAATGTTGAGATGTTGCTGAGGCAATGGAGTGGTGATTGTATCCACAACATGACATTCAACATTTAAATGTACATTCAGCACTGGAGAATGTATATTGATATTAACACATTTATCAGTTTTAATATTTTTATTGCCTATGCCTATAATATTTTTCTTTTGAGTCATTGGACTCACAGGCAACTTCTTTATTAAAGAATTTGTAATAAAGGACACTTGGCTACCAGTGTCAAGTAATGCCCGGACAAAAAATTCACAGCCTTTAATATCATATAATTTTATCTTTATAGTTGGCAATAGGACCTGAGCAGAAGTACTACTCATATGGAGAGTGACATGCTCATGTTCTGAATTGCCGCTACTATGCAGAAGTGTATTGTGGCCTAGTTTACAAATTTTACACTTAAAGTTAAATTTGCACTTCCCTTTATGCTCATTGAGACATGAAGTACACAATCTATGAGTGCCCACAAATTTAATTCTATCTTGTTCAGACAACAATCTGTACTTTGGGCAGACATGTAGTAAATGACCAACACTATCACAAAACCTGCATTTTCTACCTTCCCTAGCATTACAATTGGTGGCAACATTAGTAACCTTGAAGGATCTCTTGGAGACACTCTCATGAGTGCTCTTGTCTCCACTGTCTTCTAGCGCCATAGCACGCTTTTCTAAAAAACTAATGAACTCTGCCATTGTCGGCAAGATTTCTTGGTTCCTATCTAATTGGAATGCCCTGTTAGTATATTGATCTAACTTTTTTGTTAAAATACAAATAAGCAACATATCCCATTCACTGATGGGTTGATCTAAATTCTTTAAAGCATAAATTTGTTGCTGCACTTCCGAAATAAATGACCTAATGGAGGCCGCAGTACCCCTCTGCATAGGAGGCAAATCGAGCATGATATTTATATGGTTGCTTATCAAGCGGCTTTTATTATCAAACCTCTTTTTTAATAATTTTAACGCTTCTTTGTAAGATTCATTAACTAATGGTAAATTAATAATTACATTTAGTGCATCATCAGATAAATATTTTCTTAAATAGAAAAGTTTCTGCACGTCCGACAGTGACTTATTGTTATCAAATATGGCAACAAATAAATCCATAAATGGAGTATATTTTGTAAAATCTTTACCACTGAAAATTGGAATTTCAATATTAGGGAGTTTTGATGATGCCACGCTTGGGCATTTTGCCACTTCGGATTCAGTTAACACTTTTAGACGTGCCTCTATTTTAGATGTAATTAGAAAATATTTTTCTTCCAGTATTTCAATGCTCTCGGCATCGTTGGGATCGATAGTTAAAATATCTAGTTGGAGTTTTTCGTAATCTTTTAGGGTTTGTATTAATTTGTCCTTCCGAGCCTGAAGCATCTCAACACTAGAAGATTCGAAGTTAATGGGATCATTTACAAAATTTTCTATCCTAGTAACAGTACCTTTTAATAGTCCTCGCTGTAAGCGTAACCTTTTAATATCATTTTCCGGCATGGTGGAATAGCACGTAAACTTATATGATGATTTTTGCAAATTGGCACCAAGATTTCGCACTGTTTGCACTTAAAAACGCTATTATTGCACAAATACGCCACAATATTACACAGATAAATAGTAACCGCGCACAAATATACTGCAATATTATTAGAAGTACTTTTCCAAATTGCAGAATAGGTTATGTTGTTGTTATCATTGATTGACGTATAACTTGACAGACTTGACAGATCGACCACAGATATAAGCTCGATCAATTCAGGAGCACACAGACAACACTCGTACCAACGTAATATAAAATACAGTGCTTGTTATTTTTGATGCTCGTTACCGGTTCTTCTTCTTTGTCTATGGAATCCGTCAATCCCTTTTTCGAACTGACCCCAATATAAGAAAATGATGATTTTAATTTTTCACAATGAAATCAAAATTTTTCAGCTATACAGATCTCGCTGGCAGTGTTTTCTTCTTGTCTTGTAGCCTTAAATTTCCAATAGGTAGAAATATCTCGCCTTTCCGAAGAGAATTGGCAGGCCACGTGCGTGTCACAAACGAAGGAACATTAAACAAACTCGCTAAACTCGACACTAATCTCGAAAAAAAACACTTTCCCGGCTATCCATAGGTCGCTGGTTCATATCCGGCTCGAAGGACCACACAGCGCATGTAAAATAAAATGAGCTGGTGGATTTGCAGTAAACTATTTTATTAGTGATTAAATTCTAGCAATATCATACACAGTACAACGGCCAAGATGGAAGAGAAAAAATGTTGCCAGTCATCAAACATAAAACAAAATAGTTGGCAACAGTAAAAAATAAAAGCTATTTATTTCTAATATGATATAGACATTTTGTATGTTTGTTTCCCAAACAACTGTGTACCATAGCGTGGTAGATTTTCAGTGTGTGATACGATTACGAGGTGAACGTGTATGAAAATTCGTTAATTAAAAGTACTGTCACCATTAATTTCACATTAGTACAACACTGTACTGTCACATTATTGAAACCATTAGGTTATATCAGGAATATGTGCTATACAAATCCTTAGCCTTAATACTTATAACATAGTACATACATTAGTACATGGAATTCAAGGCTTTATTTAAACTATAAATGTAAGGCTCCTCAATCACATGAGTATCGTAGAAGATCCTTTAATATTGTCCATGTGGCTAGGGCCTATCTAACGGTGGAAGCGCCCACTCTAGGTGTCGCTTGACTACAGCCTGCGACCATCCATCCCTCTACACAATTTACGAGACAACTCTTACTTTATTGGGTAAAAGCGATTTACATAAATCTATCTAGTGTATACAGTTACTGAAATCACATAACAGCATTGTAAGTACATAGTAAATAAATAAATTGTATCCGTGTGCGGTATGTGCGTTTAAGTACCCAACATGTATTATTTTATGTAATGTATGTGCTCGACATGTTATATAGAAAACACGTTTGATAGTTTTGGTCTAGTAGGTCATAGAATAACGATTCGCCGATTGATGTAGCTTACTATAACGACCTTCCAATGTGAGAGTTCAAGTTTCGATTCCCATGTCAGATCCAATTTACTGTAAAATAAACTTTTCTATTCTTTCCTAGATGGTACTGGGTTACTCCCCCAGTTTGTTGCGTGATACCTACATGTAGCAAAAACTTGGTGCATAATTTGGAGTCATACTATTGCTGTGCAATAATAATAAATAATTGTGTATTATTTATTATTATTATAAGTTTAAAAATATCTTTTAAGTACAATACTTACACCTAAGTATTTATAAACTAAAAATTTCGTATATATGAATGAAATTTTACATTTAAATAAATAATATAAGTAGTAGATATGGTACACCTGGACATAATATAGTTGTATCAATATCAACATTTTCTAAGAATTATTAGAAGTTTAATATTTTTGAGTAAGTACTGAAGTTGTAAATAAAGTAGTGTCATTTAACCACTAACTTTTACAAACGCAACATATCTTAAGGGATATCAAAGCGAATTTGCTCTATGTCGGCGTATCAGTACCGTTATCTGGAAGTAACCTATAATCGCTGAAAGATTGACTGACAGTACAGAACCGTAGTTGGCCGTCACACCACGACGTGTAGATACCCTGCCAACTCTGGACTCGAACGCGTCCGTTAGGCATTCAGGCTTACACAGATTGCTTGGAATCTTGCCTAGATATCATCTGCTCAATTTATTTAAATCTGAGAACGTTTATAAAACCACGAAAATAACTATCTCCCTATTCAGGAATATTTCTGAGACTAATTATATATACAAACAAATAACTGTAATTAAATTAAAAATTATGTAAGAAACTCTACCTATAAAAGAACTTAGAATTACAAAGCAATGAATTCAAAATTTAAGGTTAAATTCTTTTTCATACCTACTTACTCATGTATATTTGTGAGACTCCCACAACATTAATCAAAGTATGTATCTAAATGTTTAGAGTAGTAATAAATAAATTAACAAGTTGATTGATACGATCATGAAATATTTATTGCAGTCAATCAGATAACATGTTTATGGATACTTTCCAATAGAATATAATAAGAGATTCGATGAAGCAATAGTATGAATAAGCTCTAGTTTTGTATAAAAGCACATTATTTTCTCAAACGAAAAACATAACTCAGTAAGGATAGGATAATTTCATGCAGTATTTACTTTTTGTATATAAGACAATGATATACTAACAAGTAAGTAAAAAGGAAGAGACTTCACGAAATAAGTGACAGTAACAACTAAAAAACTAAAATTTAAACTACATTTTCTAATAACAATAATGATTTTTCAATTTCCATGACTTCTTCGCCAAAAGCCATCGATCAAAACATTATATTTAAAATAGTAAGTAAATTTTTCGGAAGTTAGGGCTTTATAAGAATACATACTACGCTTGCAAGACGCAACGCACTTATCTTGCAAGTCCTGCCTTGATAAAGGAATCAATAAGGACATCACTGTTGCAACATTGAAATCTTTAAACAAAATTGTATACTTTAAGTAACAACGTTCGCTGTAAATGCCACTATAAATTGTCGTTACTTGTGACATAGTGATAACGCTACAAATCAAGACAAACATTAATTACTGGCCTAGGCACACTTACCTATCCCTTGAGTTAGATAGAAATGTGAACGTTTGCGCTTGTCTCTCGAGTTATAGTGGACCAATTAAACTGGTTTTGTAATATTGAACGTTTTTCTTAGTCATCTGAGATAAATTAACTATACATAAATTATTATTATAAAAAACAAGAAAACTGCAGCGAAATAAATTAGAATTGTAATGTCTAACATCACTATTTTGTTAGTGCTACTGTAGAATCTGCTGTCCAAACTCGGATTCGATTTTCGGTCGGGTCAATTTACTTCGAGTTTGAGTGTTCATCCAGTTCGTTGTTTGATATCCATATTACAAGCTTGTTGTTTAGTTTGGAGCCCTGTAGTAAGTTTTCGTCTAAAAAACCTAACAAATAATATAAGTAAAACAACATTAAAATAACGTTTGAGTAAAGAAACGTTATAACATGATTTTATACTCGCAAGAAGTTAACTAGAAAAGTTCGTCGCTGTTACGTACAAACGTTAGCTGACCTGATTAGAACGTCTGTTATCTTCGATCGAGATGAAGATATCATCTACAGCTCAAAAATTATAATTAAATAATCAGAACACAAAACTTACTAAGGTATACATTGGGTACGTATAAGAATTTCAGTTATTTTTCTCAACTCTGAAGCCGACTTAGAAAAATTCGTTGTCCAAAATTACCTAACCGAGAACCAAACCAGGGATCTTCAGCTAAAATGAAACGATAATTGTATTTACCGGCTAGTCAACAACTTTAACAAATAACATATATTCCAGTATTTTGTATAAACCGTCAGCTTATTTTTTTATCCACGCTGCAGTCTAACGTAGTAGTCTTTAACCAGTGCGTAAAACACGTGATGACATACGGAACTCACAAGCAACCGAAACGTGAACGGTGGTTAGTAAACAAATGTGGCGACAATGATATTATAACAAAACCAGCGATGGGTTAGTTTTGATGATTGAAACGATTCAGTTATCATACTTATTAGCTATCAGTAAAACAAACATTTCTAGAATTTTTATCCGTTTGTGTGTTTGTTTTTCAATAAAAACCACCAGGAATCAAAAGAATAATAAATGTTGTGATAAGTGTAAAAATTTGTATTTCTTACAAACATTTAAAGATAAAGATTAGGAGATTATTTATTGTTTGCACATCGCAAACAATATTACTCTTCTGTTATTATTCTGCCTTACATTTCAAATGAATTTTGTCTCACATATTAGAGCGAACTGTTATATAATACTATTTTGAACTTGACATACAAATAAAAAACAAAACGCATGACAAATAACCCAAATTTTTTCAATGCTGTACTATATTGGATAATATTTAGTATTATTTGTAAATATTTCATTGTTTTATGTATGTAAGGAAAGGCAGTGTTATTGGAGTGCTACGTAAAATACATCGGATCAACGAATGGCGAAAATTTAGTGAAATTTTGCTTAGTTTCTTGTTTGTTTACATTGAGATAAAAAATGAATGGGATGTATGTTAAAGTCACTCAGTGTTGTCAGAATCGAATCTGTCGGAATCTAAATTGTCAGAATCGATTCCGAAACGAGGCGATCCAGCATAGAACCAAAGTAATCGATATAGCTCAGAAAGTAAGTTGAAGGTATAGAGGGCTGGTCAGATTTTTTTTATAACTAATATGCGTTGGAAATGATGAGTTTTACAAAATGGATCGTCTTTGTATAAACTTATTGTAGAGCATCCTCCAGTGGCATGGGGATAAAAATAAAACCCATTGGTGTGCATTAGGAGAGGCTTATGCTTATCACCGCGTTAACGCATGCTGTTACAATTTGATGTCACTTCTAATAATTAAGCTTAAACGGGTGGCAAAATGAAAACTGATAATGAAAACTGTTTCTGGTCCATAGCCTGTAACCAATTTCTTGTAGTATTTATTCCATGGCCGACTTTTTATACCTGCCAGAGAGGCTAAGCAGCTGAAACACTATAAATTGCTCTTTCTCTGCTAAACCAGCATGAACCAGCATTATTAATATGAGAAATCATTCATTTAAAAAAGAATGGTTAATAGCGTCCATCAAAAAGAATTATAGTGGTATGAACAATCATTTTATCCTAAATCATATCTATACTACTATATAAATCTCTAGCGTCTGTCTGTAATTTCAATTTTACTGTTAGTTTTTGCGATAGATAAATATTTTATGACTCACCGACTTCGATTTTTTTTTTGTGTTTGTCTGTATGTTCTTTTATAACTGAATAACGGCTTAACCGATCTTGATGAAATTTGGTAAGTAGTAAAAACATGTAATTACGCAAAAGATAAGTTACTTTTTTTGAAAATCTACCCCTAAAATGGTGAAAAGGGGATGACACTTTGTATGCGAAATGCTAAACCGCTGAACCGAAAATGATGAAATTTAGCACGGAGATAGTTTGACATCAGGAAACGGACATAAGCTATCTTTTTTATCAAAAATCTACCTCTAAGAATGTGAAAAAGGGAATGAAATGAATGAATGCGGGTACAGCTAGTCTATTCTAAAATTACAGATCACCGAATCTGTTAGCAAGTGTGATTCCAATACTAGTTACACTAGAATTTCAACTTGCAATGTGATTTTTTTTTCTACGATTGAATTAACAATTTTCGTCATTGTTCATAGAGCTACTACAATTTTTTTTTTATTTGGTGACAGATCCCGTACAAAATTATTCGCTATCCTTTACCTGTTAAATTCTCAATAGAAAAAATGTAGTATAAAACGCGAATGCATTATTTTCTCTGCCATAAAATAACATTCACATATAAGGAAGCTCCACTAATAATGCGTGATTAATTTCCACGTAAAGCCCGTGGGCTCGCTGGTATGGACAGTTACATTAGGTCTAGCCTGCGGGCGGCGATGCTAGCTTGACCATGGTAAAGATAGTTAATAAGCGAAGCACTTCTTTTTCAATTTATTTTAAATTTCTATAATGAATTATCTTGACAACTGTATAAGACACTTCTAGTAAAATTAATAAAATGTATCACTGAATGACCTTTAAGGTAAATATTTCCAGCGGTTCCAGCGGAGTTCAATTTGCGGGGGTGAGAGGGTGAGCGCTTTGTCGTTAAATTTTTGCGTAGTAAAATATAACAGTAAGACAACTCTGGCTATCATAAATCGTTAGTAATGTCGCAATCACAACATTGGTATGAATTATATCGGTAACAAAGCTACGTATTTTGAAAACTTACAAATTAAAGAGACACGCAAAAAGCCGTACAAATGTGAGTCAAATTCGCACATCGAGGATTCTTGGTAGGAAACTTGAAAGGTGCTCAAATATTCCTAAAGAATCAATTGCTTACATACAAAAGTTTGAATACCACATGCACACACACATCACTTTGGGATTATATAATGGAGTTCGATTGTGAAGGCTTTTTGCTGATTTCTAAAAAACAGTGCCAATTAGATACGTAATGATTTTTCCTGTAATATTTACATAAACTTGTCGACTATAATTATTCCAGATTTTTCGCTTTGCGAACTTCAAAGATGAAGGGTGAAAATGGTATTTCTTTAGGTATTTTTCACTCAAAAACTATCCGGCATAAAAATAAGTGAAAACCAAAACAACTTGTAAAATTTAGTAAGTAGTATAATAGTTGAAAATTCGTCATCAAAACAGAACTTTCCCTTTTTTCAGGCTAGTTTGGGAAATTTTTTCGAAGGAAGTACATAAGGCTTAACGTGTAACAGTTGGACGGGATCCACAGATAATTTCTATAGGCAGAACGTATATTTTATACGGTGAAGAACAATTACAACATTTATTAATAAAATGGAAACTTCCAGAATAATCTGCGCTGTTCTTTCCAAAATATGTGCTCGCCTTAACGTATTTTGGATTTAACTCTTTGCACTTTATTTTCCAAATTTTTTTTTTCATTAAATCAATTCATGATTTTGTAATATTACTAGTTGCGTTCGCGTCTCTGCTCGTGTGGGCTCATTTGATAATTTTTTTTTACATTTAAGTTGTCTACTCATTTGGATTCTTACAAGACAAAGCGCAACTGCATAGTGACAGGACACTATCCCATCACCTATTGCCAATTCTTTGCAACAAATCTTAGGCACAGATTTCATAAGCAACTCAAGACGCAGTCTCCCAGCAATAACGGTGAGGCAAATCCGATAAGCTGACTACCCTATACATACGACACACATTTATTATCAGATAAGTTGATAGGCCGCCATTTCGTTAGAACACCCACATGCCTATATAATACGATTTGAATTTATTTACCTAACTTCGTAGTACGGGACGGACTGTCTAGACCGTTTTAGAAGATAAGCAGCTCTTTCTATATCAGAGTAGTGCATATCTATTGTTACATTAGTAATGTTATGAATCTACAACCACATCTAATTGTTATATGCTCAAAATATGCCCCCAAACACTATGCTTGTATTACAAGTACGCACACAACAAACATCAAATTAAATTGACGCACAGAAATTAACTGACGGGTTACCTAAGAAATTTGAACAATATGCGAATGTATTCATGGGAGGTGCTAGAAAATGTAAATGTAAATAATCACTTTATGCAGATAGACAGAATTGTGTCGGTAGTAACATGATTTCGTGATAGCGGAATAGCGTGTGAACTCTGCCACAACAATCAATGTTGATTACTTAAGGTGCATGCGGTGAACATAACGCGATCACGGACATAGGTAAACAAATATGTATACAAAAGGAAACGAGGAAAAAACTTGAAGAAACTAACTTAAAGTTTTTTAAAAGAACTTAAAGCTGCAAACATTGTTTTTAACTGTGAATTCACTTTAAGAAAAGCATTTCATATCATAAAAAGCTCTTTTATGACAAGATGCCGTTAGGTGGCATAGTGTTCATTACTTCTTGATTTGAAAAAATCTTAAATTAGAACAGAATAACAAAAACCTACTCATACGAAGAATAACCGTTGCATTCATCGTTAAACTGATTAATAGTCATAACTTCTTTTAACAAACATGTCTTTTTAAAAATATAGCATCAAGTACTTCATACGTTATTCAAACTCTTAATACATACATTAAGAGTATTTACATGTTAATTTATCTTTG
This sequence comes from Zeuzera pyrina, assembly GCA_907165235.1. Classification (NCBI taxonomy): domain Eukaryota; kingdom Metazoa; phylum Arthropoda; class Insecta; order Lepidoptera; family Cossidae; genus Zeuzera; species Zeuzera pyrina. Next base: position 14,284,457 of record OU015625.1, on the reverse strand, counting down.
GTTATATATGTGCATATAATATGTAAATATGAAACTATTTGTTGTTCTCGTTACGCTTGTCTGTTGAATGAAAGACAGATATTACATTATATAATACAGATATCACTCTCGAAGTATTATGTTCTTTCGTATTTTAAGTTAGGATTTTCTACAGTTCAAGATTCATAATATCGAGAACTAAGTATCTTATTAATCAAACGCCATCGTACCTAGTGACCCATATGTATAAGAATGATTTACCTACGATCAAATTTGGAATAGCGATAAAATGTTCAATACAAGATTTTTTCACAATTTAGACGTAATTTATACTGATATACATAACAATAATGTTATAACAGTTCATATATATGTCCCACTACTGGGCAGGCTAAGAGGATGTGAAAAATAGGCAGGCCACGCTGCTTATGCTGATTGATGGAGTAGTGGCCAGGATCAACAACGTACCCTCCGAAGCATGTAGACGCCTGATATTTCATATCAAGCGTCTACTACTAATTCATTCATTCTTCATATTTCTACTATTAATTCATTCATTTAGCAGGTGACCGTACGTAATGTTATTTAGCGTCAGTAGAGTGTGCATTAATAAATCTCCAAATTCATTAATCAATAAGGTCAGTTTTTTTTAATATGTTTTCAAACACTGCAAAATATTGTCACTTCTGCTGACTTCCGAAGATCAGATAGCTTGATTGTTTGCTGACAAGAATATTGACATAACTATGCTAGAATAATAACGTGCTTTGAAAAGCCAAAGAGATGAGATTCTCTTAGTCTACCCATTAGGGAAACAACGAGAAGATATACTTTTATATAAATTGTATCTGCTAGTAAAATACCATATCTATATTACTGGTATAATTGGTGTATTTGTTAGAGATTTAATACGGTTATTGTCGTTTATTGTGATTCCGTTTATGGCGTTGGTTAGAATATAATTTTCAAGTATCGTAAGCTATTTTGTGGAAGGAAAATTTTAACACAATCCATATTAAACAATCCAAAGTTGAATCTCAATCATCTATCCATATGAAGGTTGAAACTTACAAAAACTGATGAATCTTATCCTGCCTTATCTAACGGTCGATGGAATACAAACATTACCAACTACAATTTCCTGAACGCCATCTTTGTTCACGATTCAGTAAACCACGGATCGATAAAACATCTTCAACCAATTAGGTGGTATTTCAAGTTTCTAGAGTTGCATAGGTACATAAATATACTATTTACTTTCCTATGAAAGTTGTATTGTCTTGTATTGTACTTCCATAAAATATATTTAATTCAAAAGCAAATCAATAAAACATCTATTTCTTTGTTGACAAAACTTAAAATAACAATAATTTTTTGCGCTAGGTACATGAAAACCTGTTTAAATCAATCTTTAATTTATCAGTGCACATGCATATGAACTCTTAATAATACTTATAGATTATACCGTAATAAGTTCATGGTCATACGCTTTCGCCAACTACATTTTTATGCACATATAAAAGAAGAAACTCTTACTGTCTCACATCGACACACAGATCATACTGATGAATCCAGTAATTTTGTTTATAGGTATCCTTTTATAAGATTTTATGCAAATTTTTTATAAGGTTTTATGGAAATTCCGCTCTAAGGAGTTTAAAAATTACGAGATTATTACGAAAAAGAGATTAAAAAACAATTTATCAAATAACTAAACACGTACTTATCTGATTTTGAAAAATCAACACTTATGGACGTAGAAAAGGTAAAGTTAGCATGGAAAAAAAATAATTTCCAACCGGATGAAGTCGGGAATGACATTTAGTGTTATATGAACGTCTTTTTTATTTTGTTGTAGGTATGTCATGGAACAATTCATAAAATATTTGTGACGCATTCAAGGTCATTCGTAGCTCTATACTGTGTAGATACTCCTGTGCTCAACGAGCGATATGATCGGACTCCCCGCCGCCTTATTGATAAGGTTTCCATACTTCCCGTGGGTATCGGAATGCTTCTGAATTTATTTAATGTAATTTCTATGTGAGCCTTATGATATGTATATTGTATACATGTACTTAACATTGTAGAGATTGTTTGTGTTGTTTTAATTTAAAGTAAGTGTATTAGATTATACCTCTTTCTTGTATCTATGTCTTTCGATCTCGGCGCACATTGTTGATGTTGTTTCGCGGATTTAATACGCAATCAGCTCCAAAGACCTCCATTGACTTCGATTTGTCTCTTCGTATTTAATTTAAATTTCCGAGATGAGTTTTAGATTTTTTAGTATGCATTTTTACTGAAAATAATTTTTTAGTAAAAATACTTTCTATTAGGTATCTCTCTTCAAAAAGTCTTCAATGTACATGGCTACTGTTTCCTAGTAATCATAATAATAATAAGAATAATGATGAGGATGAGACAAGATACAAACAAAGTAATCAAATAGTGCTATGTCGGATCGTAGATTAGGCACTGTAAATTGAAAGCATCGATTATTATGATGAGTAGAATAGATTTTCTAGAGGTCAAGGCGACATCACGAGCGGGCTCAGGGTTAAAGAGCGATCCCTATAAGCTAACGAGTTATGAGTTCAGTCGATACAATGGCCAATTTCTTAGAATTTTCCTTTGATGGGTATGACTTGGTATGTAACGGTTTTAATTCTGAATTGTTTGAGTAAATTTTTTAGTGTAAACCTTTTATGGGGTACATTCCACCAATAAAATCTTATACTATACAATATTTTTACGGTTATGTTATGAATTTAAGATAAAAAAAATTAAGAAATATAATGAAACTGCTTTCAAGAAAAAAACACAAAAAGTACAAAATAACTATCCTTTACAAATCAAAACACATGTACAGTAAAAATAACTTCATAAATACGATACATATATTTATAGTATAATTTGACGATTAGAATAATTGACGACCTCCGTGGCGCAACGGCTTAGCGCGTCGGAAAGTAAACGGGGCTTGCGGGTTCGATTCCCGCCCCGAGTCTGAGAGTTTATGTGTAATATGTATTTATTTACAATAGAAAAGTATATAAGTAATACATCAGTTGTCTAGTACCCATAACACAAGCGCTGATCGCTTACTTTGGGACAAGATGGCGCTGTGTGAAATGTCTGAGGATATTATTGTTATTATTATTGTTATTATTATTATTATTAATTAAATTTGACAGTTACTTAAGTCGGTGCCAAGCCTACCAAACTAATAAACTTTCTGTTGTTGCACATTGAATTGGCACCGACTTCAATAACTGTCAAATTTATTTATGCTACAAGTATGTGTATCGTATTTATAAAGCTATTTTTATTGTACTTGAGGTTTGATTAATATGGGAAGTTTTTTCGAAGGCGATTTAATTTGTCTTCTTAAAACTTTTTTATTTTTCCCTGTTGAGTGACCCTAAATATCTAGGGCAGGTCTACAATTAACTTATTCCTAATTCTGGAGCGCAATGACTTCTAAGAGAATTATCAATATAATGGATATAACCGGTTCCTATTTCTTGGTGTTATTTGGTGTATCTTCGAAGTCCAAGCTCCAATACCGGTGAAATTGAAATGGGACCACCTCGGTAGTATACCCTTTCAAACAAATAAAATAATTTTCAAAATCGGTCTACAATTGACGAAGTTATCGGTGAACATACATACAGACGAACAACCTCCTCCTTTTTTTGAAGTCGATTAAAAATATGAAGTAAAGTTCAGAACTGCAAAGCTTTCTCGTTTAAGAAAGTTCGCTTAAAGGAAACAACACATAATGTACAGTATAAAAAGCCATATTACTCGTGGTTTAATGGTTACATTTACAATGAATGTGATGAAATAGCTGTATAAAGTAGTGGACGGTTCTCATAAGATTTGATACGGACGACGACCATCACGAGCGTAAAGTGTACCGGCGCTAAAGAATTTTAGATTAGTTATTGAATTTATCTTATTCCATAAAATACAATATCGCTATACTTTAATAACTTGAAGAGATTTGATTTAAAGAAAGTTTTTCAAGTCATTATATTTTACAAGCAGCTGCGCATATAAAAGTTTAATGTCTGTCTATGTGGTTGTCGACCGTATTGATAATAATAATTGAATGTAAAAACGAAGTATCTACAAGTTTTCTTTTAAGCGTAAAATATTTTAACATTTTAGCTAATAAAAGCTACGACCAAGTTTGTTGTCGAGTCAAGATTAAGTATTACAAGAACAGTCAATTGCGATCCTTGTAAAATAAAACTGAACACCGCTGAACGATTCGACACAGCACCGTCTGGCTCAACGATCACAAAGCTTTCTCATTAAAGCGTCACCGGCCGCAGCCGTGACACTAAAAGTCATTTCGACGAAAAAAAAGATGCTTCGAAAAGTTTTTGTTACATTTCTCGACGCTTGGAAAAGAGCACAAAAGATTTTCTTAGCTGAAGCGTGACTGTCGTAATTAAGTGGCGGGTAAGCGGCGTGCGCACGTCCGAGCGTTAACGCAGTTCAACATTGTACTTAGTACATCATCATCAGGCGGAAACGATCGGTCGATATTTCTATCAATTTAAATTTTTATTTATTAAACAATAAACGTCATTACTCTGTGTGTATTGCGTACTGCTAATTCCTACCAAATAAACAATATTTGAATTTTGAAGTACTGTGTTATAAATTTTTTACATACATCTACCTCAATTAGTCCATAATACTATACAATCTAAAGGAGCCGTGTCTGTGAAGGTATATTTTAAAAACAATATAATCGGTACAGGCTTTTAGGCTGCTAGTTAGAGCAAATACACCGTTTACAATTCAATGTTTTCGTCTGTTTGTTTAATTGATTTTAAAGCAGATTGCAGTGTTCGCAATACTAGATCCCAGTTACAATAATAGGGTGCATTTCATAATGTTTCCTTTACAATAAGAGTGAGTAGTGTCACTGAACTCTGAAAGTATAACACTGAAATTATTGGGGTATAAATATTTTATTCATAATCCATACAGAGGCCCCACGGGAACTAGGTAGTTAATTTATAAAAAATAAAACTACTTGAAATGCAAACAAATGTAGGTCTTGTTAATACGTGAAAATAGCTAACGACAAAGGAACTTCTTAAAAATCACAATCACACCGTTCCTTCAACAAAACTAAAATTTAATAAGTTGCTTCCAATTTAAAATCAAAATTATTTTTTAAGTCCGCTGTCTCTCAGAAAAGGGACCCGTCGGAGGCCGGATTATAAATCATAAATGCCACGTTAGCCCGCCAGACGACCGGGTTTCGTATCGAAATTATCGCCCGCGAGCCTCGCGTAAAATATACAAAACAGTTTCAGGTTACTCCGTCAAATATTTCTTTTGAACGTCTAAAATAAAATACATTGACTCATTAGCAGACAATTTCGTGTTTATACGTGAAGCACAAGGAATTAAGTATTGTATTATAAAATACAAGCAATTAATACTTCATATGGAATTGATTTTAAAGAAAAATAAATAAAATTAAAAATTATCAACTTGTAAAAATAATAATAATTTTTATTTCATCTCGCTAAATACATTAAAACAAATTTTGTTTTTAACAACTAGTTACTTGCATGTTTTACATATATATACATGTATTTAAAATACTAGGTCCATAAAATAACTGTATTAGAAGTTATCAGCCCCCACTCTCGTACTCTAAACTTCAAATGTAACATGAAAATATTATTGCGAGAGTCGTAGAATTGTGTGCAGTATAAACAACAGTACTGAATAAGTACATATTTATATGTACCAATGGTCGCCCGGTGGTCGAAATTCGAACCTAAACTAATAAATATAAACTTACAATATAAAGTCTTAGGCAACAATCTCTACTCAGTGCGACTGTTTGATCCTTGATTTGATCCAAGAAAGTTACATTATGAATTATCACGAATTATTATGAGTTTGACATTGACAGCCTTTTTGACATTGACAGTATGAACGTAAAACTATGCCAAATCTCACACTCCTCCTTGCTCGCAATATTTTCAAAAAGGAATCAGAAGTATTCGCTTCACATATTAATAACTAACTGTTTCCAAAATGTTTTTGTTGACAAAACTAAAGCTCGTCAATAGCTACTAAACAAAATAAAGAGAAAACCAACTTTGTTTTGTCTTTACCTATTTACTTACATTGTAGATATACGAGTATTACTAATTATAGATAATATATATGTCGGTATAAATGAATATATGTATTTTGTCGTTATGTTAATTTTATATATTTCATTTATTACGAATTATTCATATATAATTACACTAGCGACCCGTCTCGGCTTCGCATGCGTAGAATTTTTTTATTTAAATAAAAGACAACCCATGTTACTCGCTAATAATGTAGTTTTGTATAGGTGAAAGAATTTTGGAAATCGGTTGGGTAGTTTTTCAATTTATCTATTACATACGAACAAAGTTTACTGTATAATATTAGTATAGATACTACTTAGTAGTACCTGCCATTACACCTGTATTTCTCATTACGTAATTACTTAATATAACTTGTAACTCATCTGTTACATACTTAGTTCCTTTATTTTTAAATATATGTATACTGTGGTGAATCCTTATAATATTTAGTTATCTTCAGCCCAAAATTCAGAAACCACTAATCGGCACGTGTTTTTGTACTTAATAAAGCGTCCTCAGGATATTCCTGAGATAATTCAGATGATTCAGAGATCAGAGAGAGATATTCGGTGGTGTAAATGACCGAGTCTGATGTCTGAAATCTCCTGAGGATGCTTCGTTAGGAAGCGAAGCACGTGTCGATTAGTAGATTTGGAATTTTGGTCGGAAAATACCTGAAAGTTATAAGAAAGTTAAAAGTCACATGAAATGGATTTCCGCAAAGTAACACCTGAGTCTGTACAACAACATATATATATTATTTGTACTTTAATACCAGTGTTGCCTGAAGTTAATTAAATCCATTTTAAGCAAGTATTGATTAACTTTATGATAAGAAAATGGGTAATTAGAAGCATGATTAAACACAGTAATCAATCAGTTAAGAGACCTCCCATGCAAACTATAACAGCAGCCTACTCTCACTTCAGTTATATGTTCAAAACTAGCTCATGACTTCCGTGGACACGGCAAAAAAAAAGATAGGAAGGCAATACTAAAACAAACAAAATCAAGCAAGTGCCAGATTAAGAACGACAAAACGACAATCTTGTTTCAAATTGTCGGATTAAAATAACTTACTTCCTTTGGAGAATTAAGAAATAGTGCCTGATGTCACTTTCAAACAAGATTGGAAAGTGATAGTAAATACGCGTAAGTAATAATAGATTATGCAGGCGCAGGAGGTAGCGCTTGTAAAATGTTTACTTTAAATAATTTTTAGCTATAACACCTATAACTTCACTCAGGCGGACATAGATTTGCATTTTAAATTGTTTTTATTAGATACAACTTTAATGTTATTTTAACACCGTCTATTATAGACTAACATTACTAAATTTTTTGTATAATCAACGGAAAGTAACACTGAACACCGCTGAACGATGAACGAACGCCCTATAAATTGATTCTGCTCCATAGTACGACATCGACAAAGAGTCCAGCTTGCTCGAATTCAGAAATACTGACCATTTGGTTTCGTACAGAAGCTTTTTCGTGATCCACGTATAAACCTTTCAACACATGATAAACATAATAGAAATCTTATAAAAAACTTGTGCTAATGTTATTAACATCTCTATTGTAATTTTTTCTTTAATATTTTCTATATACACGGTACAGTTGTTAATATTTTTATTGTTTACATTGGCGTGAAATTATTGGCGGATGACATAATCACAGTTTACAATAAACTTTGACCTGGAACCTCTTTAAATAACAAAAATAAATGTCAATGTTTAGATGAGAAGGATAAACTGTCTCGTAAACCCACCCTTGACATGCACGTTAGACAATAAGTAATATATGAAAGATGTGAAATCATGTCTCGTTCGCGTTACCAATGTCGTGTGGGCTAGAAAGCACTATACATAAATTATAACTTCTCATTGTTCCGAAAGGTACAAGATAAATGTATTTGTGTGTTTAATTTAGAGTTTGCTATCGGTAAAAGTAGATTATATTGATCCAACAGTAAGCATTACGTACAACCAAGAACAACCATGTTTGGTAGTAGTTGCTATGTTGACCTGCACAAATTGATTAATGTTTATCGAAAATTGTACATTTTATTCCGATAAGTACAATTTATAAAAGAAAATGTAAAATATAAAAAATAGAAACGCGGTGCGACATACATATATGTAGTGGTATTATTTATTTACTCCGCAATATATAATATTTAACTAGGTATATATCATTGGGAAGTAGTAAAAAGCCGCGTCGGATCATTGCGACAGTAACCGTAGGTACAAAAACATCTTCACATCCACCTTCAATTATAGACCATTTATGGATTGCCTACGTGCCTTACATAATGCTTAAAATCTAGCATTTTGTACAACTAAGGCGATACATGCACACTGCAATAGAATTTATAACTAACTTTATACTTATTTCCTGTTTCTTAGAGCTGCATAATCACTAATAAGTATGATTTCGTCATGACCTATCTATTGTGACAGTTTCAATATCTGCAGCTTTAAAATAAATACTATGAGGTATGAGGTGTGACAATTTACGTATAAAAGATAACTAAAGATAAGTTTATTCTAATTATAGATCTGATTTATACTTAAAACTGCATAAATAGGCAAATATGTATGAAAAGTCTCTTGCAAACTAAATAAAGAGATCCGTCAGATTTTAAAAATATTTAGTAATTGTCTACAATAAATTAATATGTTTGCCCGTAGTTTTAATATACACGTACATTGTACATATATATACATTTTTTCTGATGTAACTAATACTTAAAGCAAAGATTCCAAAGATCAATTCGTATGATCGCCGTTTTAGAAAAACAGCTAGAGGCGAATAGCTCCGCAATTACAGCTGTAGCGTCTTCTCGTCCGTCTGTCTGCCTGTCTGCGAAATCAAGATGGCCGCTGCATGCCTACCCAAGATTGACTAGTAGCTGAATACTTCTTAGCCAACGGCGATCTAGGTTGAGTCGATCTATCTGAAGTCAGACTGGTACGCCGGAATGGAGCTCCGGCCTTCGGTAAATTAATATTTTTTTTGTTTGATGAGTTAGTTTATGTGCTGTGATTATTGTGTGTGCAGTAAATGCGCTATATCCCTAAGACACGTTTTATTAATTCATTCTTTGTAGTGTTTACTTACCACCTTGGAAAGTCGTAACATATCACACAGTATGTTGTACACGTACCTGAAATGTAGATAAATAACATTATGTAGTTAAATCAAATTTTAAATCACACTGTCGTGTACCTAATTGTAAACTTTACTGTTCCTCTTCTTGTGTTTGTTTTATAAAAGATGCAAATAGCAAACTTTGTTATTCCTTTTCTTTTTTTCTAAATAAATACATAATTATGCACAATATTTACCCTTTCGATCACCGATTTTTAATCGAACTTTGTTAGTGTCTTTTTAGACACTAATAAATCTACCTATTGGTAGAGAACAAAAATAACGATACTTCATAAGTAAATAAATAAGTAAAGCAATAATAAAATAAAATGACGCTGTACATTAAACGATTCACAGGTGAACTGTGCTAACTCATAATTACCTACATAAATGTATTCGGTGCTATTTTAAAAACCACATAAGTCACATTTATCGCCACATCAAAAAGCAATCAAGCGACAAAAGTTAGAGCGAGTCATCGGAAGAGACTAAAGAAATATTTTTGAAACGGACCTAATCGATTCAACTGAGAGACCACAGGTAACGTCCTGTCTAACATAATTTACAAAGATAGTCTACAAAAACTACAGCTGGAGTCAAATGTAGAGTATTATTAGAAAAATTAAATTAATTCATTAATTTTACGATATCCCAACAGCAGTCATTTATTGGCAAACAATAATGAGATATCTAAATTGCTAAAAGTTAACATGAATAGAAACTAAAAGTTCACACGCAAGTACCAAATTAACTGAATTTATTTAATATGTTATAGTTATAAACTATGAAAGGTATAGCTGATTAGTTATTCATGACATGAATCTGTCCGTTTTAAACCAAGCGTTTGCATTGGCTGCTTACGAAATCGTGGCAAAAAACCGTTTCATTAAGTAGATATTCTTTATCTGGACGCAAAAAGCTAAATACATTAATTACACTGTTCATTACGGGTGATATTATCTCGCCGGTTTTATTGATTGTTGTTAAACGATTACGTAGATAGGGTAAATATTTAATCTAGTCATATTTTAAATATTGTAAAATTATATTATTAATTCATACTGCCAATAAGTGAACCTAACGGAATTCCGTTAATATCGTGTGAAAAATTAACGTTGACATCTGAACAATGTATTTAATGAAACGTTTTTTGGAACGAAGTTAAATATATAAGTTACAATAATTTTTTCACAGCTTTGCCCTAACATACGTAACTTCTTTTCGACCTCCAAAGTTTGGCTCAGACACCCCCTGCTGTTGAGGTAAGTTACCTGCTGGCTATTGTAGAAAGCTATACATCCAACTATAAATCTTAAACTATACATCCAATAAGATTACATTGTTTTTGAGTTTGTCATCTCTGGATAAACTGAACGTGCGCATTTATCTTAAATGTTTGGTACATTTGCTTACGCTTAAAAATATAGTAAGACAAAATTTTGTATGGGAAATCTTAAACCGTAAAACAGACTGTAATGAAATTTGGTACAGAGCTAGATTTTTTTATCAAGAAGACGTAGGTTACTTTTTTTTTATAAATTACCTCTAACCCGGGCAAGCCACATAAAAATTTTCCATGAGGACAAAAGTAAGCTACTTTTTTTTACGTAATATGCACTTGTATATGAGTAAAAAATGCAAATGTTCTTTATAATAATAACATGATTTACAAAAATATCAAAAGTACCCATATACCTCGACGAAAGTGTGTTAAAAAAATTATGAGGACTACCCCGTTCGATATGCAACGTGAGGATATGAGTATATGATTTATATATTCCTTAGATAAGTTTCTATACTATTTTACCAGCTTATCACAAAATAATAACGACGCGACATTTAAAATTTCATCAATTACTAGTTTACCTACGCTTTTGTATCTCAGTGTTTATAATTTCAGTTATTCTAAAACTGGTAAGTTTTTATTGTTTTCCTAATTGGATATAAAAAGATTTAAACAAAACATAACCGAATTTATCTGTATTTTATTTTGAGAAGAAAAGATTTCAACGCATGAAAGCTTCAACAAACTATACCGACATAATGTCATTAGTAGAATATGTGGGGTGTTGTTTTTATCTTTTATCGTCTATTAACACTTATTCATCTATTTTGATGGTTTATATTTACTGTTGACTATAATTGTGAGTCATAAAACTCGATAAATATAAAACTAAATATAATTGAAATAAACTTTTTATTTGCGTGAGGTGAAAAATTTATCTATTTTTTTTTATAACATTTACATATGACATAAAAAATTATGTATAAATTTATTCATGAAACGGTTTTTTTAGGTATTTATATTGTAATTCGTAACTACAAGAAAAATTAAAAGCAATAATCCATATACACACATTTATTGCGTGTATTACCCATAGAAATAATAATATTTATTATTACTTCTGTGGTATCACCATAGCCCTTACATTCTACGTATAGATATATATTGAACACCTATGAGTTAAGTCAAGCCATTGAGTGAGTAGGTTCTATACTCTATTCAAACTCGTTACGGATACCGTATATGTTAAGGAACCTAGACGTTTAGTGCTTTTGTGTGTAATAACAATGCATCTAACCTATACCCATAGGTATTGAGATAGGATATGGTCATCTATACATATAATAAAGCAGTAGAAACCGTGTGTCTGTACATTGTATAAATTTATCAAAAACTGAGTGAGGGCTATAAAAAACGGGTAACGGAACACAAAAAAGCATATTTTTGTCTGTTTTTCTGTCTGTATATACACGCTAATCTTCGAAACCACTGAACGGATTTTCTTACAGTTTTCACAGGTAGATTAAGCTCAGCTTGAAGCAACATTTAGGCATTGTATAATTGAAATTGGATGACACCGAAAAAAGCTATCGTAATTTAAAAACAATTTTAAATTCGCCACTCGCCTGTCACACTTTCAAGGACACAACGTCTCTGACAATAAATGGTATCTCTTCATTCTCTTCTCATCAGTAATGAAATTCGGACTGTAAATACAAACAAAGCTGTCTGAATTTCTCGATTTGTCAAACGGAGGTGCGTAATAAAACCGACTTTCACGTGGACGAAGTCGCAGACACCAGCTAGTCTTATTTAAAAATTGCGAGCCCTTGTTTATCCCATTTCAAATAGATTTCTGTTATAAATTCTATATAATGTTTTAATTCCAAATACTGTAGTTTGATTGGAACAGTATTAATTCAGTCAGGATTCAAAATCTAACAGAATTATACTAATATTATAAATACGAAAATCTGTCTACCTGTCTGTGTGTGTTGCTTTTTCATTGTTAAACCGCCAAACCTATTTTAATGGGTAAGAAATAGTTTGACATCAGCGGACGGACAGGATTACTCTTTTATCAAAAATCTACCCCTAAGGCGGTCAAAATAGAGATGAGACTTTGTATCTATAACGCTAAACCGTTGAACTGAATATGATGAAATTTTTGAAACCGATTTTTGAAACCGATTTTTGATACAGAGATAGTCCTACTTTTTTTCAAAAGACTACCTCTAACATGGGAAAGTTTTCCACGCGGACGAAGTTAAGGGTAAACCAGTAATGCATAAATCTATTTATCGTTATGACTTTAACTTAGACATACTGCTTCTATGACTCAAGCGATAGTTGTAGATAGATAACACTTTATTGCCAACACCTCAAGATAGAAACAGAGTCAACAATATAATTAGTAACAAAACAAATTAATAACAAAGTAAAAGTATAACAATATAAATTAGTAGTCTTATCGCTCAGAGCGATCTCTTCCTGACAACCTTCTTCTAGATAATATTACACTGGTCTTTTGTACATGAGTGTTCATAATTTTTCTTGATTCAAAAAGCTATTAATGTCTTTACAGTCTAATTTTATAAGATCTTTCAGTGTTTTACGATTAAATCAGACATAACGAATACTTGTCCTGCTTATGTTACTTATGTAATCGTATAATACCTCTATAACTGAAAAAACTGTTCTGAAAAATCAAACTAACTTGTTGGAGTAGATTTTAGTACATCTGCTTTCCAAACAAAAAGTCCCGGGTTCAATTCCCAGTCAAGTTAGTATAGGAAACTCTATCTAAATCTAATAAAATCTAAATTGTCTTAGATAATAGGTGTTACTGGGTGCTTCCACAGTGTGTTGTGTTGGTGTAAACAAAAGTGACTGAATTATAATTACTGGAGTATGTTAATAAATAATCAGTTTTAACAATAGCTTTTTAATTTTATTATTTAAAAATGACGTCCAAAACAAAATATACTTTTTAATCTGGGGATAAGTTGCAGTCTAAGTTATCCCAATGGACTTAATTTTCAACTAAGCTGAATTATATTACCTAAGTTATTAAGTAATGTAAATGTAGACAGCTCCAACTGTAATACCTATATAACTAATTAATCTGTGCCTATATCTTTAAAAGAATAATAAATTGTATCATAAGGTAATTTCTTTGTTATACGTGTATAATATTAATATAATGTACATTGTGCATACATATAGATACTTAAGTATAGAGTGATTTGTTTGAAGATTTTTAGAAAATTTGCGTTTATTCTAATATTAATATGAATCTATAGGTTTGTAAAATGAACTGTTTCATTCGATGTCTAATGACTATTACTCGAATACAGGTAGGCGTTGGTAGAGCCGTCATTTTGTTTGTAACTAAATATTTCATTTACTTACGAATCGAAAAAACTACAAACATTTCTGTATAAGTACAAGTTTTTTAGTACATACCTTTTTAAGCATAGACAATTAAAATAAACAGTGAAATAATTTATGGTTTAATTAGTACAATGTGAAAAAATATAACCGCTACATGACAAAAAGGAGTTGAATAGTAAAAAATGAAGCCAGAAGTAAAAGCTAGTGGGACTATAAAAATGTTTATTGCTTTTCTTCCCACTTCACAACAAGTTCATCGACCTCATATATTTTCGTTGAAATTTACAATTCCATTTAAATATGTACATACATACGATTACCATTAATCAATATGTATGTACTGAATTTACACATTATTACCGGAAAGGCGTAACAATCTACATCTATAAGTAGATTTTTTCCTCTGTTTTTATTTACTTAAACCATACATTACTTATGAGTGAACGGTTTATTTGTAAATAATATAATAACTATGACACATACGAACCTTATATATATAGTGGAGTAATATTCTGTCACAAGGTATAGTTCCACTTTGTCCTCTGTGAGCCCTAATACCTATGTAACTAATTAATATGTGCTAATACTAACTGTCAAAAGTAGTGTCAAACTGTAATTACGTTGCGTTTTTAGGCTGTCCATTCTGAAAGGGAAACGAAGTGACGTTACATTTATGTGTAATTACATATAATAAGACAAGCGGTAGGGGTATATTCTTTAAAACAAAATCAACAGGCTTATGACGACTAAGTGACTTATCCTTATGTATGTATTTTAACCAGCTAAATATTTAAAACTGTATGTACCATATTGACAGTTTAGGTGTAGAATTTATTAGGTGTGAATTGTGAGAAAAGTCGTGAGAACAACGTCCACGAGGACGTGAACATGAATCCAACTATGCCTGTAATATCTCACAGTATTTAAATGTACAACAAAGTACATTTATGTGCACGTATTGTCGTTATAATCTACAAGTAGAAAAGTAATTCGTAGAATGTACTTAGTTACGAACTTAGGTACTTAATTATTTCTATATATACATGAACAACGATAGGAATACTCGTTTAATGTATAATAATGACGAATTATTTATAAAAATATTATCTATATTATTTAAAATATTTTTATATAATTTAACAAAACATAAGGTTAAAATCTTGATTCAGTGGGCGTTGTAGCAGTGAATCTTATCACGTATTGACCTAATAGTTCTAAAGTATAAAATACACTTTACACTATAACATTAATTGTATGGGAAATACTTACAGGATCCCATTAAATCACACAGTTCAAAACACGCTACCGGCGCCGAGGTCTAATTGAAAATAGCGAATATTCAGTGCCTAGACCCAGTGTATTAATTAAAACCAAAGATTCTCGCCTCTTGTTGCTTACGTTCAAATACCTACATTACTAAATGTTCACACACTCCTCATTATAAATTGAGCATTAGCTCCAAGATGTAAGGATTACATTTCAATGACAATTTACCAAAACTTTTTAAAGTAAATCAAACTATAAATAAAAGACGTAGGGTTCATTTTAAAGTGACAAATATTATGTATGGACATGGAATCAAACAAGGAGAGTAGTTAATAATTTATTGATATAAGACATGCGAAGCCCATAAAGTTTCCTTTGGCACACGTCTCGGTCTCTTTTAATTTGTAACTCGTTAGCATTAAGCAACCAGTGCGCGACGCGAGTTTAGATTAAGATTTTAGCTACATCCAAACAACTTATCGACATTGTTATATTTAATCACTGAGTTTCTGCTTCATTGTTAATGCGAGACCCCACATACTTCAAGTTTTACATATTTTAATAAATTCCTACCTTTATTATTAACTTAGTACCAAGGGATTCGAATCAACCGATTTAAAAATTAAAATATAATTACTATTTACGCAAGACATGAATATTTCTAATATGCAACAAAAAAAATTGCTTCCAGACGTAACTATAGTTAAATAATGGATCATTAGAAGGTTGCAATAGGGCTTCATTAGATTTAGTAAACACTTAACACTAACTAAGCGTAACAAACGTCGCAGTATCTCAAACAATAGTCATAACGTAACTTTTGAACAAACAAAAGTTAATCGTTCGAGAGCCTGGCGTTTGGCCGAAACGAAGGGGGCGGTGCGAGCGGAGAATGTTAGAAAAACTTATAGAAAATGACAAGCGCCTGACAAAGAGAGCCATAGACACACCATAGAAAAGAGCAGGACGGATAGAAAACTCGTTCTCCGACATTCCGCTGCATGGTTTGACTTAGGAACGGGGGCAGCACGATACGATTAGGAGGTTATGTCGTGTTATTTTTAAAAATCGATTACCTTAGTATCTGTAATGAATAAGGATCTCTATTATAGTGGAACATATCCGGAAGTAAAGTAATACGAGTAGTTTTAATGACGAGGTTTCAATTGAATGTAAAAATGATTAGTAGGTACAAATTGATATTAATATATGAATAATAAACACATAATCATCCATAGCGTTCTTTTCCTTTCCAACTGTGATTTTTTACTTACATACATATCTTCACGTTGTGCCTCTAGCGGGGTAGGCAAATAAAAAGGAGCGCTAAAAATCGTGGTCCTTACATACATACATACAATATGTATCACCTTCATCAGAAATATCATTTTTCTCAGATATTTTCCTAAATCCAATTCGTCTTTTTGGCAATTTGGATTGAAACGGACTTTATACATATATATTATATACATACATACATATGTATGTATATGTGTGTGTGTCTTTGATAAGTTTTGTATCTGGGAACTTCGTTTAGTGAGCCATAGCCGACGCGCCATACACACGCAACGCGCAACAAGGTGTCTGGTTGCTTGTCGTGTAACGTTACACGCGTGTAACGACCCTCACCACGACAAGTTATGACACGACAACAAACGCTGACACTAACCATGATAAAACCTTTTTAACTTATTTATGAAACGTACCCATGTACTCGTTTTTTGAAAACAGACGTCCGTTTATATACAAATTGTCATCAACATTTCAACGCATGCGCGGGAAAGGCAAAGAAAACTAATATTAATTAACAGCAAAACTTTAGATAATTGAATTTCGTAAAATAAAAATATTATTATACATGCTTTTATGCTGAATGTGTCAGCTGTTTATTGCAAAGCTCGTAAAAATCGCCACGGGATAGCGCTTATTATAAGAAACTAGTACAGACGGTGAATTAGCAAGCTACCTATTATATTATTCCCCCTTGCCATTTGCAAACAAATAATTGTTGTCGAAAGTGGTGTCGGGATATAACTTCATCGTGACCTTGATTCTCTATCCATCTCTATGACAACTGGTATGATAATACTTATGATCAAAGTAAGCAATGACAGAAATAAAATACTTCCATTTTCAGGTTTCATATACTATGGAAATTTTATGAATATCGTAATAATACACAGCACTAAAATCATGTAACTATGCATTTAGTACATTAACATAAAAAATACCTATCATAAACTCGATCAATTGCACCCTCAATCCTTGAGCAACAAACACGATATTTAAAAAAAATTAAATGCGATACTTGATATAAATTCTGAACATGGGCGAAACAATCTTTCGAAAAAGTGTCGTAAACATACGTCGATAAGTCATAAAATTCACGAACATAGGTCCACCGCTGTTGCCCATTATCAATAATTCGTCTGTGAAATTTTTGCGAAAACTGTGTACACAGCGAGAATTCTTAAGCAGCTTAAAGGATTTTATTTTATATTTAAATGCGAAAAAATACTAAAATATTAAACTAAATAGACGTTTGTAACCCTGTAAAACGCCTATGACGGATATGCCTAATTAAGGATAGCCATTAGTACTTTCTTCAATATATCTACTGCTTACTACTATCTTAAAAATGAGGTACTAGTTGCTACATTAAAGAACTGAATAAGACTGTCAAGTGTCGAACTCTTTCTTTGAAATACTCGCACGCTTAGAACATGAAGTAGTATTAAGTGAGGAAAAGGAATGAAAAACCAACACATAGTTTTTTCTTTTTTCTCGGAAGTGTCAAGATCGACGTGCGAAGTGATAAAATGCAGGACTGTATACGGTAACTAGTCTAGAGACAATGCAAGTGTTTTTGTCGGCAGACGCAACTCCTAGGTCATTACAATAGCATAAAGTAGCCAGTTATGAAGTAGCCGTATGTTGTGAGAACGCTGCCTCTAACCGGTTTGTACTTTAAAGCTTTTTATGGGAAAAACGATCCAACGTAACTCGAGCAATTTTTAAACCGATAGAATATAATGTTTCCAGTTATATATTTTACTATAACATATTACTACAGTAAGTATTACACGCAAGTATTATCACACTAATCTGTTGAAATTATAACGCAAAATACCAATCTCAAATTATCGATATATCGCGAACAACCGATCCATAAAAGTCAGAAAAAGAAAAATGGAATATCGTATAAAATCGTATCGCAGAGATACGGGCGGCGACGTTGCGCGTAGCCCACGGCTGCGGCGCGATATTTCATGAAACATCCGATTTATATGCACTGCCGAGACCAAAACTTAAATATTCACTGCTCGTAATTACCACTTAAAAAGGAAAAGTAAAAAATAGCCGTCGCCATACGATCCAAAATTCAAGCGAAAACAGGATTTCGAATTTTTCAGATCAGATATTTAGAAATAAGATGTTCGAGGGATTTCAATACATTGAACTATTATTAATTTCAGAAATATGTCGCACCATGTGTTATATATCGTTTCATAAATTACATATAATTTATTGAGAAATTTGCGTTTACGATCACAAGTTCAGATAATCCTTAGCCCACATCAAAGTACCTAATATATGAGCCGTAAACCTATAACCGATCGAGATTTTACTACTAAAGATAATAGAGAAAACATCTTGAGAAACTGATATAGCACTAAGAATTAATATTAGTAAATATCTCTAGTAAACACTACCAGTAATATCATTTAAGTGTATATTATGTAATTACGTTATTCGTTCCCCTGCGCTTAATCTACCTTTATTCTAAATTACATTAAAATCGATCCAGCGGTCTAGGTCTGAAAATGTAACAGATAAACAAACAGACAAAGCCACTTTCGCATTCGTAATATTGTCGCTGTTACCTACTCGCGACTTTGACTGGAGTTCGATGACTCCGTAAATTATTCCATATAATTGCGATTGCGATTGCGAACAGGTGTCTTTTTATTTTTAATAAGTAATATTGGTACTATTTCACAGCCATATTCCGTTTATTCAACAACTTTCATTCAAAGTTCAAACTCCACTTTTCCCCGCTTAACCAAATGTAATTTTCCAAAAATCCTGTCTTAGCAGGCCCCTATATTACACAAATTATCATCAGACCAAATTTCATGATCCTAGCTGAAGTAGTTTTGATTTTTTGTGATTAATCCGTCAGTCAATCAGTCATACAGTGGTATTCGCTTTTGTATAATAAACATACATCTCATGAGACAGACAGACATTGAAACATTTTCGTTAGTGTTCCATTATGTCAACACAGAACACTAAAAGAAGAAATAAAATTAATAAAGGTTAACAACACTTCCAGTAAAAAGCCGGTACTGGAATAAAAACTTCCAAAGAAGCTGACTTCGACTTTGGTGTTACATACATCTCATGAGATCAATTGTTTATCTTTCAAACAAAATTACCAATTTCTGGACCGAAACGTGTTCCGCTTCTCAAAGAAACATCTTCAGGAACTTCTAGTGATCACATTCGGTCGGCCACCCAGCACCCAATTATTCGGTTCTAGGTGGTCTGATCTCCAGAAGTTCCTACAGATGCTTCATCGAGAAATTTGAGCGGAAAACACTTAAGAACATAAAAACAAAATACAAATTGATTACTTACATATGTAATTAAATTCTAGGAATTCGCTTTGATATTCATTTTAAAGCAGTCCATACCCAACAGAATTTCAGCAGACTAAGTGTATGTAATTATATTATTTCTTCCCCGTGGCTTAATCTACCTCCATTATAAATTTCGTCAACATCGGCATAAACCAACATAGATATATGTGCATGTAAGTAATAAAGATCTCTCACTTCAGACCAACTTTATTCGCGGTTTTTTAGTGCGACAGGACGTGAGTTTGTTTTATGTAGCTACCTCCCTGAGCTTACGCTAATATTCAATCAATATCCGCCTTTTGTATCCGCGCCACAAAATAGTAGTTGCTTGATTGGGTAATATGTTAGTGTAATTTCCAATCGACTGATTTTATCGGCGTTTAGAAGTCTTGCCTTTTTACAGCGTGAAGTCATTGGTAAAAATTAAGTAGTTAAATTTGTGCCTTGCTGAACTCCCCCCTTGTGATGACTATAACTGCGTTCGTGCCGAGATAATTATCCTAAAATTCGATTTTTAAACTGACCGAAGTCCGAAACCCGAAGTCTAATCTTTTCACTTAGTGCTTTAATTTTATAGATACTATTGCAGTTCGAAGTTTCAAAAAATGTACCAAAGATAGGCAGATATTAAGACAGATATTAATAATTTCTTTTATCATTGTTTTCAGGGTTAAGATGGAGTCAGCTAACATTCTAGTTTGCTAAAACTTTGATATAAAAGCTTTTTACTTAAACACAATAAACTTTTGAATTTCATTTTTCATAAGCTTCCTCAGGGATTCCTTCTTATGTTCCGTGTGTCAAAGGAAAAACTTCTTACTCATTTTAACTCTCCAAAACTGTTTGATAACAACTTTCAATCGAAATCAGGTTACTTATTTTTTACAAATATCATTCATTGTTCATAATTTATAAATGTACATATACATAAAAAATTTGTAATTTCGACATGTTTAACATCAGTATCCGAAAAAGTGACTTTAACGAAAAGATGGACAGACAGACATTGAAAAAATTTCGTTAGTGTTCCGTTATGTCAACACAGAACACTAAAAGAAGAAATAAAACTAATAAAGGTTAACAACACTTCCAGTAAAAAGCCGGTACTAGAATAAAAACTTCCAAAGAAGCTGACTTCGAGTCATCTCAAGTAGGTAGAATGTTATGCCTAAATATTAAAACTTCAGATAAAGATCTTCGCTAAAAACTATTACATAATTTACATGTTTGCACTTCATACTTACTGTGCTTTATTACATCTTCTGTAGTTCTGTAAATCCAAGATCAAATACAAATACAGAGCTTAGTTTGGGATCACATGGTGATCACAAGACACAAGACACTGAGGAAGCACTTAGTGACACAGTACAAAGCAAGATTTTTTTTAAATTGACATGCGAACCTGGAAAAATCACTTTCTATCATCGTTAATGTTAGCAAGGTTAAATTAATAACATCGATGGAAATTAAGAATAATAATTATGTGACACTATTGGCACTTCACGTCACATTGGCCTGTCACGTCCCATATTAGGTTTATTAGGGTTTCGGCCAAGAATCGACCCTGGATACCTGAAGTTGAAAGACTAGTACACTAATCACCGCATTAACTGGATAGTAAATAAATATAGAACTAATTAATTATAGTTAAATTATATTATAGATAAATAATTGTAGCATTTATCAAAATTAATACTCACATATAAATAACAAAGTTATACTATTTTTAACAATTTAACTTGGCGCAATAAATAGTTTAATAATAATAATTTAGCTCATTTAGTTAGTTTGCTCCCACTTGTCACTTACAACATTTATCTGTTACAAGCATCAGCAGCACACATTAGTCGCCGCGACACAAGTTTACTTTTGATACGTATCTCTGAATACATGGATTTGAGGACAGTCACCGCGGAAAATATGTATAGTATGTTTTCAGTACCATTACGTTTTTATTAATACTTTACGTTAGGAACTAATTAATCTATACTATACTACTAATACTATACATACTAATACGATTATATTTACCACTTACTTCAATGTTATGTACATATAAAATGTATATATTTATACTATAACTATTATATAACTTTACGTAACATATTATGCACCCGATTATACGATATTTTGAATAACGTTTTTCGGTAAAAGTTTTCTAGACTTATGCTACTTATTAATAAATAATACAAATTTAATTATTGTTATACAACTTAAAGAAAACCCTAAAAAATGTATCACCTGATTGTACCTACTCGTTGGGTATGGTATAGACTCAAGGTGCCACAGAACCAGTTGAAATGACAGTGCACTTCATAAGATAACCATTTCATTTTTACTACCTACGTTCTGTAAATGTTTGCGACTCTTTATACTCAGATACGCACACATCTTTATACATTAAAAGAATTTGTCTTACTACATAATAGGTATGAGAATCTTGCCTGATGACATTGTTTATGCATTTAGAAATTAAGTGCAATTTATTTCTTCAAAAACAATTATAGTGCGTGAATCACGAGAATCACGCGCCATAAATATATGAATATAAAGGAATCACTTATTGTGATTACTTTATTTGTAAAAGCCACTAGGGCTAACAGTAAAAAGAAGGATTTTTTTTAGTCGGTTCGAGTCCGACACTACTCAGTCGGCGTAGAGGTTTTTTTCCCTTCTCAGAAATAAAAAAAAAATATGAATGTCAATGAGTCACGTAATGAAATTCCTTCATATTCATGTTTAAATAGTATTTCGTATATTTGGAGATCAAATTATATACATGTAACTTTTATACAGGTAAAGGTATAAGGAAAGAAAAGTACGATATTAATATTTACTACTTTTACTATTACTATTAATAATTACTATCCTTACTATATTTATATAAATAAATATGAATGTTTCTTTGTATGTTTGTCCTCTATGCGTTCCCAAATCTTTCATTCGATTGTGATTAAACTTTGGTGGTTGTTGTACGTACGTCCGCGAAGGTTTCTGATTTATTTTATTTACTAAATAAAAGACTATATAAACGAAGTCACAGGCAACACCTAATATTATAAAAACGAAACGTTGACCGCTTATTTCTCTGTTTTACTTTCAACGAGTAAAAACTAACTTTTGCACACCGAGATCTGTACCTCTAATAAAACATAGGGTACCATTCGCCAGCATCACGAAATTATAAACTTAATTCAGTGTTATGCAGATATAATCATATAAAGATTCCCAGCCTAAGCCCCAGTCCCAGATTCAATTTTCCGGCCTAGTCGATTTATGAAACTATTTTTTTCAAGTTGGTTTGAAGTAGGGGTGTTACTGAATGCCGCCTCAACTGATTATGTAACATAATACGAATTTTTGACAATACTTTGGGATCACGCAATTGATCTATTAGCTGGAAATTTAAAAATAATGAGAACTTGTTATTCTATAGATATTATTTCTCCCTATTACATGAACGAAACGAGACGATCGATTTATGAGAATTGTTCGTGTAACGTGGATATCTGGAACAAATCAGAATTATAACAAAAACTATTTTGATGTAACTAAAGACAATTAATGTAGGTTATAGGTAGGTACATTTTTGCAGAATTTTACTGCAATATGTTATGTAAGATTGCTTTATTGTAAAACAAAATTGATTGCATACTTATGGTTTTTTCATTACGTTTTTTTTTCAAATAAAGTCATTTTAATACAAAATAACATAACTCTCGTAATGATCCATAAATGCTTCAAATGTAAACCCAAGTCATTACATACATTTTTAATGTATGATTCTACCTTAATACTTATTACTGTGACAGGTATGTATCCTTATCTGTGTCCACTGTCTGATGGATCGATGTTAAAATGCCCGCTCTTGTTACTCTTGGTCGGCTCTCTAATCGACTGTCTTTAAAGCAAGCCGCTGAAGCGATTTGGAATCTTTATTTGAATACACATACTCGTATATAGTACATCTCTTGTGTTTGAATTACTTTGACATTTTACAATTGTATGTTGAAAAAATTTATAGTAATCCCTTAGTGGTCCATATTATAGTATTATAATCTGTAAGAGGACACTAAATGAACAATTACCGTGTCTCTCTGTAATTAACATATATACACACATAGTATATCTCAATAGCACTATGCTATTTGAAGCACAGTGTTATTTCGCATTATATAGAAATTGAAGTTATATATTTTAATTTCACAATGCTTAAAGAGATTGAAGATGATGTAACATTGTACCTATATAGTCCTTAATAATGTAATAAACTATTAAAAATGCATATATTTTATATCTTTTTACACCTGTAATAAACATTTACAATCGGTTTACAAAAATTGGAGGTTGAGTAACGTAGGTACAATATTTCTATTAAATACTATTCTAAATAATATGGTGAATATTTTATATATATATTTATACAGATTATTTGAAGTAATAAATAATATGAAAAGATATTGTAATAAAATAAATAGTCACAGATACGAGACCGGCCTCTCAATATTAAAAATAAACCCGCGTCTACAATAGAACATGTCAGATTATAAGATGAATGATTTGAATTTTGGCGTTCAACCTGCCTCTACCTGAGATAAAGTTTACGATGCCAACGCAGTATCAGAAAGAAAAAAAAAATAAACGAAACTGTTTTATTCTTTGGATCGAATGAAGTCTAATATTTAACTCGTAAACATTTTTTAATTAAGGAAAGCTCAGAAATATTAATGGCGGACTATGAATTCATCAGTGCCATAGCTAATTACGTCGGATTGCGTTTATTTAGGATTGAATTGTGCAACAACCAGGCAGACCAAGACTGCATATTAAAGCTAAGAGTGTCGAATATCCGTAGCCTAGTGTACAGTCAGCACATGTAAGTATTTATTTATATAATTCGTCCATTTTTAATTTAAATATTAGCAAATATATTAATAGCATTTTTTAAATCGTAACTAAACGTTACTAGAGATACATTTATATATACATGCACATATTATAATCTACTTAAGCAAGTTACTGTAGGTAAAAAATAATAGTATTTTTTACACGTATTTAGTACATCTGTAAAAATATATAACATCTATTATATATAATTATCTGACCCATCAACTGTACGAGTATAAAGGAATATCAATTTTACTTCTGACTGTACCGGTGCAATCCCGAACAATAGCTGCTAATAATAAGGGACGTCGTATTTACGAGCATACGTGCCCCCCGAGCTGAGACGAGCAAGACCTATTGTGCACAGACCTCCTATGATTATTCCAGTCCTTACACTTTTCCAGAAACCTCCCTTTAAGTTTGAATTTTATGGTCTCTAGACGAAATGAATCAGGCGTTTGCCTAGTAAATCTAATTTACGATTTACCGAAACACTCATTACAGTAGAATTTCAAATTACTACTATATTATTTACCTAGGTCGTAATTCATTTTCATAGCCGCGAATTTTCTTAAGTCTATTATTCTTGGTTCTCTTTATTATCTAATTATTGTATTGAACAGTTGACCTATTATGTAAACACCTTTTAAAAGTCTATTTCATTCAAAAATAATTCGTAAATATTCTTTCATTCATATTAATAGGTATGGGCATGTTGAAATGATATTGTTGCGTCAACGTCGTTTAGAAACGTTAGGTACGATAAATATATTTTTATTTACGATATTTCATAATTTCTGTTATATATTTCAAAGTACTTATAGCCTAAGTCGAATTTTTATTAATGTTCTTGTCATTTTATTGACCTTTTTAAACGAACCTTTACGTAATTGTGCAATGGAATCTACGGAATCGAATTTGAAGCACTTTCAAAATTGTTATATTATCATGAAAATTGGCAGTTATGTGTAGTTCTAAACAATAATATAGTAACATCGAACAGATTTGATTATGGAGCTAGATGGTAGCGCTTTTTTAGCGGTGGTTTTAGAAGGTAGCGGTGTTTTTAATCAAAAAGAATGCAATTGTTTCTCAAATTAATGTTGCGTGAATGAAATTGCTTAATATTTTTATTAGATTTCAAGAAAAAGCGCCAACCTTCTTACTCTCAACTTAGTTATAAACATAGATTACATTTATGCCCTTACAGGGCAGACAGAAAAAAAAGATCAATAATTAATTTTTAGTTTTAAACGCAGTACTTATAAAAGCGCGACTTTAGTTTTTTCAGACTATTATTTCCTTATAATTATTAATTAATTTATATGAAGTATTATACATATTATTATTATTGTTATACATATTACGTATTCGATAATATAATATAATATAACAATATTATGGTAATGAAAGATGTCATAACGAATTTACTCCAACAATTTCGTATTGTAATATTAAACTAGCTATAAAAGCTATTGCTATATCGACCCACACTGTGACCTAAATACATGTGCGCCCGCGCACCCGGTGCCCGCCAATTGCGCGCCGCTGATCAAACCTTGTGCCGGCGCCTTAGCTTACGTCTACAAATTCGTAGAGGCAGAGATGCAATTGAAACATAGTTTTATGAACAGATAATTTTCAATGTTTAATTATTGCGGTTGATCAACATTTATTAATATTAAAGTTGATTCCTGTAATATTTCATTAATTGCTCATATTCGGTTTTCATGTTTTGATTGTAAATGTAAACTTTTAAATATTATTTCGTAGCCTTTCGTGCTGATCTGGAAGAGATATGAAAATATAATATATGCCAACTTCTTATTTTTCCGCACAGATTTTAAAAACCAGCCTAGGGACAAAACTTATTGTAAAGGCGACAGTCATTGTGTGGTTCTGCTTTATCATTTGTAATACTAAATGTGTTAGTATATATAATATATGTACTTTTATCAAAAACTACTTACTGCTAAAAGTAGCTCAAGATGGGATTTTTTGCACATTGATCCTTTTTCCACCACGAATAGGAAATAGTGTAACAAAGTATATGCGCAAAAAACGGTGGTACATTAGACGTTCAAAAATACCTTATAACTGAGTTTACCGAAATGAATCGTTTTGACTTCGACTTTAACGAAAAAAAATGGATGACTGTTACTTAAAATTGATATACTTCTCACCTTTAATTGAAAAATTAAAATGAAATGCAAAAATATATTACAGCTTAATTGAAATATAAATATAACTACAGTGGTCTATTTCAATACTGTAGGATAATGCGTATTAATGACAAAGTAAAATTTACATTATTAAATGAAAATTATTTTAATAGTCAATCGAAGGTACGGCAGTGAAAGAGTCACTAGACAAGTTTAGAAGTAAAAATTAACAGTTCCGAAATTCAACAATTTATTTGGTAAACAAATCTGCCTAAAGAAACAAAAGATTGTCTCACCGTTAAAAATATTAAATATAAATGAAAACAATATTTCCTAAAAACTTTGCAATCCTTTAAATTTATAATATCCTTGTGTACTTTTATAAAATTGTTCAAAAAAGAGGAAAATACTTATGCATATTTATAAAGTTATATAAGGAATATAACTTTATTATTAGTTGTAAAAATTGTATAAGAATATGTAAGGGTAATTTTTCAAAACGTTTGGTAAAAAGAAAACCTTAACCAAATACGCGCCTGAGTCGAGTACCAACAGTGTAGGTTAACAAGATATTAAATAATATTAACAAAATACCTTTATAATTATGGAGCTGACTTAAATCAATATGAATTTATTTTACTGCATAGTACATAAAATATATTAAATTTGCATGGCGCCTATATTTAAGCTGTTAGTTACATTTTATGCGAATATATTATGTAAATACGACATATGTACGTGTGAACATTACCTAATATATATAAATTTGGTTATTAAACTTATAAAAAATAATAGGTAATACAATTTCCATGTTTTATTGTTGGTTACAAATGTGTGTAATTATATGCACACAATCATTTAAAATATCAAAAACTATTCTACTATAAGTATATATGACCAAATAACTTAGAAAATGGTAATACTATTATAGAGGCAACACACGATCAGCAAAATTGACAGTTTATCAGATGTAACTGATCAGTTAACGTTTTGAATTCTAAAATCTGTAGTTTTTGACACACATACATAAGATTTAAATACACATTGAGTTTGAAAAGTTTTTATACTTACGCCTTTGGATATAGTCCTTTAATCTGGATGATTAATCGTCCTCCTTGCTTAACCTTAAGCTATTAGATACTTGCCTACCTTAACTATTAAATAATTGGTGCAAGCGAGATGCCAAATCCTTAAATCGAGTTTAAATAGTCGGTGCAAGCCACCCTAAATGTTTTAAAATTTTCGTACTTTATGTGACTTTCAACATCAATCCTAGTGCAACGAACATGAGAACCGTTTCTGTAGCCGACAAAGCTCTCCAAAGCAAATTGTTACATCTAACCTTATGGCGCGTAAAACTACCTCGTAAAACGTGCAAAAGGAGCGAGACAACTTATAGACCCCATTTAACACGTTCTTTGCGTTAAATAAAAATAAATACGTTTAGTAAAGAGAAAAATGCAAATATACGTTAATAGACGAAGAAATGAAATTGTATTGTTGTTATAAATGCGGAAAACCAATTAACAAAGAGTAAACCGCATAATATTTTGTTCGTAGAAATTGCAGCCTAGTAAAGCCCCTAGCAACTATTATGAAGCAACAGACACTTTAATAGTTGCGATGGAAATTTTAGACGTATAAATAAATCTGAGTCACAATTTTGTTCATGCATAAAGTGTTTATACGGATTTTTCCATGAAGTGGACAATTCACATTTGTATTTATTCGGTGTACGTATACAGCTACCCCAGTTGCACTTAAAAAGCATTCTATATTACACATTAAACAAAGAAGTAATAAAATAAAAAGCAGCTAAATTAGAGTCGTAGTTAATACTTGACCACTTTGTCTTAAACTCAATTGAACTCAACAGAAAATACATGAAATAAAAAAAAAATCAAAGAATTATGCCAATTTTTTTAAGAAAATCTCATAGTATTTTTTTTTATTAATTTCCCAAATTTTTAACAGTTAAAAACAATGAAATAAAAATTATGCATTTTTAACTCTGCTGTCGTTGACTTTTCATAATAAGACCGTATACAAAAAATAAAGTTAATAGGTATAATTAGGTCTGTGTACGTATATAAAAATAGATATTTATGTACTTATATGTAATCGCTAAATTGCAATACCGTTTGACCAAACACCATGAAAATTAACACTGTTATGTAAATTTTCATGGAGAAGGTTTTAATGTACTTTGTTGTAAGTCGCCACCACGCGGACGAAAACGCAGGCAAAAGCTTGTCTGTACATATAAAAATGGATTTTCGTATATTTATGTAATCGCTAAACTCCAACACCGTCTGACCGATCACCATGAAAGTGGGCACATGTATGTATTTTTTCATAAAGGTTTTTATGCTATCCCCTTTGTTGTAAGTCGCCACGACGCGGACGAAGTTACGGGCAAAAGCTAGTTTAACAATAATATTAATAATCGAAGATAAAGCATTTTTGCTATTTTTACCATTCCTCTAAACTAAATTCCGACCATCAAAATTATACATATGTACGTTGGGTGTATTAATGTGGTCCATTTTTATATAGTCTATGCAAGAACAACTTTAGATATATGTCAGTCTTAAAGAAATAGTCTCTAACGAACAATGAGACAGTAAATAATGCCATGAGTGCTTATTAGTTTAATAAATTTTAGAAGATAACACTGAAACATTCATTATATATCTATAGGTATATAATTCTATGTATATAAATTGAGTAAACGGATACGGACGGACGTATAGACGTATTAAATTTACTCAAGTACAAATACTAAAAATAAGCCGTTTAAAGCGATTAATTTTACAAATATCATTAATCGTGCTTTATCATTGATGTGTACCGATATAATAATGTAAGACTTAAATAATAAATAGAGCCGGTCATGAGCAGGTAGAGATAAATAAAAGTAATATCGTTTTTTCAATAAAAATAAAAATATGTACTCAATAGTGTATTTTCGCCTTTCATTATTCATTTTAAGAGATAATATGTAGGTATATAACGTTATACTGTTAACCTTTTTTTGTGAAGAGTACTGTTGTAACGACTCAAAAGCTGGATTTAGTATGTAGACAAGTTAAGAACAAAAAAATGTAGCCAAGTCAAAAGTATAAACAACTAGCTCTAGATACAGAGATAATTTTAGAAATAGGTAAGTTAGATTAAATAATTTTTTGTACAGTAAATGTGTTAGAAACTATTAATAAATGAAACTTGTGTTAATCCAAAATTTAAAAATGAGTGTGTAGTGACTAACTTATAAAGGGTATGTGACCAAGGGAGAATTTTGCTTTTTAAGAGATTAAACCTTTTAAAAGCTTTTCCAGTGTGAAGCATTAAGCCATAGTCAAGATAAAACAAGTTACAACACCAAACTCAGAACCTTAAGGCTGTGTGTTAATAACTCATAAATACTTTTATCTACCCCCTTTTGTTGCTAGGATAAATCGTGTCGGGTCGGTGCCTAGTGCAAGGTTTTAAAATTGAGATATACAAATGGTGATTCTGTTTAGTCTTTGAACTAATACAACCTGTTTCTAAGTGAGGAAATCATTTTTATCTCTTTTGTTTACTGTATGGGTACATTCGTTGTTACATCATCGTCTCCAAGAGACGAAGAAGCGCAAATTATTATTTGACATTTAGGCTTTTGTTTTGTTTTCAAGCAAATATTGTGTTATCAATAAAATCTCTATTTATAATACCTACAACACAATGTGTGTAATAGCTACCCATTAGGCAAATTAAATGTCATTCTTGGTTAATATTATTTTAAAAATTGTTACATTTGTTTAATTTTTACAAAGTTATGAATGGGTCTTCAATACTTCATTCTACAGTTGAAAAGTGAACGTAAATGATTGTGTAAAGGCTAATTCTTTATTTTCTTCAGATTTCAAAGTCGTTCCATATTACCAGAAATTAAATTATGCACGATTATTATGATATTTATTAAGTTGTATTTACGTTAGTCGATATCATTCTGGGAGGGATGAAACTTTGTATGAGAAACGATAAATCTTGGTAATGATTAAAATTTGGTGTGGTGATAAGACTTTTTTTTATCATAAATACATAGGTTACTTTTTTATTAAAAAATCTGTGAAAAGGGGGACGGGAAGGAGGGGGACGAAACTTTGTACGGGAAATGGTACAGCGCTGAACCGATTATGATGTAGCATGGATATAATTTGACAACACAATAAGAGGGTGAAAAGGGGGACGAGACTTTGAAAGGGAAATGCTGAACCGCCAAAGCAATTATGAAGTTTGGTACAGAAACATTAAGTGCCCGGAGACAGACGTAGGCTAGTCGTAGACTTTTTTCAAAAACAATATTTAAACATACTATGTACTATCCCCGTTGGGGATACAGCGTGAAGTTATGTTATGTTATGTTTATGTTATGTACATGTACATCCTAATACATAATCTAACCTAATCCGGCAAAACCAGAAAAAAATTTTTCACGCAGACGAAGTCGCGGGTTAAGCTAGTAACCTTATAAAGTTATATGTATCCCAAAAACTGACAGAAATAAAAAGTAAAATAAGATTTAACTTCAAATATTAAGAGAAAGTCCCAAAAAGGTTGTTAATATGCAATTTAGTTAACACTGAAACACAATTTAGGTGCATGTTTTTGTATCGTTTCACAAAAGTTCTAAACGAATGAAACCCTTGTCAAATATCGAGTACCTCACATTTGTTCACATGAAACTTTACAAGCAAATTGTTGTAGTCTGTCACAATGTGTAGTCATTTGATATCCACGTACTGTACTAATATCATTATAATAATAAATATGAAATATCTTGTGGACAAAATAAGCAATGAAGAGAAACCCGGTATGACAGGATTGCACGACAGAGTTGTTGTATAAATGAAGAAAGGACTGCTTAAATGGTTCAGCCACATAGAACGAATAAATGATGAAAGGCGACGAGGAAAATCTGCAGAGCTAACGTGAGTGGTAGCAGAAGCCAAAAGCGTGTGCCGTTGACAAAAATGTCAACGGCACACGCAGACCTGGGCCGGTGAAAGAAGTATCTAAGGACCCTGGAGCTTTGTGCTTCGTTCTCTCTAACTACGAAGGTATGAATGTATGTAATGTCTTTAAATAAAATTGGTCATAACAGATGATTATTTCAATTTGTGTAACACAAGGTAGTAAATTAAATGATAATAATGGTTGAATTATTTCAAACTAAGTTTGTATGGATGCCACTTAAGGGTTCTAGCGATAGAGTAGTCTGACTTTTTTTTTTGCATTAGTCTGGAAACGTTTATTTCCTAATCTTTGCACTAAAGAGACTTTCAATAAAAGTTTATTTTAAAATGCAAGTTAGATAATACATATCTTTTCATAAACGTGAGAGGAGAATGATGAGATTTAAAGAGACAAAAGAAGTATCCGAGAACCGCGAATACTTGACACTCTATACTCTCTGAGTACCCCGTCAAGAATACCGCGTGAGGATATGTATGTATTTATTTCATAACGTATACTTTCAGAACTCCTACATAACGAATCAAGATGTTTGTAATAATTAATAATTAGTAATGTTAATTAGTAATGATATGATCTACTTAAACAGAAATTTGTGTTATAACAGAATATGTAAATGCTTCTTACCTAACACTGTAACATTAATCGAACAAGTTTCACTGTCATTTATTTGTGTCATTTTTTAGATTACATTGAATTTTTGTATCTTCTCATTATTATTTCGTAGTAAATAAATAAATGAGTATGCATCTAACATTATGTTAAATTATATATAAAGTGAAGATAAGGCAATAATTTAAATTTGAAGACAATAATTGACATGACCAGTTTGAGCTCCGATTAATATACAGAACGTCCGCGGCGTCTAAAAATAATCCTGCATGTGAACCAATGACAAAACTTCCCGATCCGGAAACACATTCTTAGCACAGATAATATATGACTGTCATTTAAGCAAAAGTAAGTCCGATATTTCAAGCCGCAGTTAACTTATTGACTGTTATTAATAACAAGCCTTTCCTAACTTAATCTGACTTGAAAAGCATTGAGTCGCGCGTCGTGTAGGCAATGTATTGTTTGGACAGCAAATAATGCCAGCGTACCAGGATGAAGTTGTATTATAAAGATATTATATCTAGTATAACATTACTGTTATGTAGTACATTGTGTACTATATGAACTCTTAACTTACATTCGTTTGTATAATTTACTTGGCATGACATGGCTCGTACAAAACTCGTATACCTCCTCTAGGCATACGTGAATTGTTTCGTGACTATCTATTTTACATGACAATTTTTCAAATTTCCTTTCAAAATTCTGCTAATACTATCTAATAATAGGCTTAATGTAAAATTAGTACCATTTGGCGTAATTCAAAATGAAAGCAACCAAATAAAACCCGCCCGACTACGAAAACGACACACACATACTAACGTCAAATAAGCCGATCTGCTATTGCCGTAGAGCATATAGGAACTACGCACTAAGAAAGAAGGTTTCAATATGTATTTGAAATACTTTATTGTAGTCTTTTTGCGTAAGACTGCCGACTGCTATTAAGTTAATTTAATAGTCACCTAAAGTGATTTTAAATATCATTATTAATTAAAATTAGACTAATGCTTTTACATTTTAAGTAGTCTTCAACGTCAGTTCTATTCAAGCTTCTATTAGGTTCTGGCCATTTTCTAGATCTGTTTTACTTCATACATTCAAAATATTTTATAATGAAAGTTTAGTATTCCCGTTTTATTTGGATGACTAAATAGTATGTGATAAGTTCAGTTATAATATTCTTAAAATAAATAGATAAAATAATATATTACGGATTAATCTGCGTATTTTGTAATAAGTTTCATATTTAATTTAATTTATTAAATTTCTAAATAATCTGTGCCATAAATGATAATAAATTATTGAAATAAATTTATTTTACGATCGCGATGGTGGTCCTTCATTATTAGAGCTATTTTTCGACAGTATCTCCTAACAGTGAAATGAACTAAAGTTTTTATACACCTGTGTCAAATATTATTTCATTTTTTGTGTTACGAAATATAAAGCATTCAAATCCGACGGCAGGCCTTATTTGAATTGAATGTGGAAAACATTTCAATTATACTAAAGTGTGGGCGTGGTCTACAGACTCTTGTTACAAATTCAAATGTTTGGATTTTATCCACAATCAATGACTTGCTTTAACTGACTTGTGTTTTTAGATACGGTTTTTATAGAAAGCTAAAGGAACTGCAATCATTATTATGTGTCTCAGATATCAAACACGTTATATAAAGATGTTATATCAGATTTATAGTTTCTACAAAGCGTAACTACCCCGTTAGGGATACAACGTGAAGATATGTATGTATGTATGTATGTACAAAGCGTAATATATAAACTGAATAAAATTTTCTTTCTCAAGAACTAGTATAGACTACATTAACATTATATGGAAAAAAATTTATGATCGCCATGATTAAATTTTTTAATATTTATGTATATTTCACAAAACAATAAGAAGAAATATATTTCAGATGTGACTACATATCTACAAGAAAACATGGCAAAGCTTGGAAAGTAAGGATTCCTCTTCCTCAAGTCTTTCTATACCTTTGTCAAGGCCATTTTACACGGAGACCATATGCATGAAATATGATAGGTAGATATTTTATGTACATACACGCTTTACAATGATATAGTGGAATTACGAAAAAAAACTAGGATTGGTGCTCCCTACACGTACCTGAGGGCTGAAACAATTCACATAAGCGTATCTTTATATGTCTTCAAAAATGAGAAAAGATTTCAAAGCGACTTTTTTTATATATTTCACTAGTTTCTGAGATATGCGCTTCTAAACTCGTAAAAGGTGTGCACCCTTCTACATGACTTAATGAAATGTTATGTAAAATATCTTTACGGCATGATTATAATTTTTTTTGTATTTGTTTACTGCGCCCTCTGTTGTCAGAAAACACATTGCTGTTATTTTTCCGTTATAACCTGAAACGCTGTAAAATGTTATTCTCCTTTTGTTACAAATCGTCATATGTTTGGCAGTAATGGCAATGTTTAAATGAACTCTTTCTTACCTTTGAGTATCTACTTGATAATAATAATACTCCAGACAATAACACAAATTGTGTGATCCCAAAGTAAGCAGTAAGCTTGTTCTATGGGTAGTGGGTACCATACAACAAACTCTGGGAGAGCTTCTAACAACACCCAGATTCCAAGTCAATTCCGAAAAGTTCATTTTCGAAATTGATCTCACTAGGTATCGAACCTACGACCTCGGCTTGGAACCGCGCTGACGGGTCAGTCAAGTCGAGTATCTACTTTATTTTTGTTATTTTTTTCTAAGTAGCATGTACCACATCCATTATCTAATTTATTAATGACATAAATTCATTGACATAAAATTATCATAGTACTGTAATGTAGTATATGAACGAATAACACGCATATTTCTGAACTATTTACTGCTAGCACCGTTTAGCTTCAAAAATCAGAAGGATTAATACCAACCTGCTTTTAGTAATTTGACGACAAATCAATAATTTATTAATTAATACTGTAATGGTTTTATGTAAAAAAATATTATCAGTTATCAAAAAATATATAAACCTAACATATTTCTAATAAAAGTTACAATTTTTCTTTAAAAATTACATACATTCTTGCATTTACATATAAATGTACATTTTTTTTTAATTTTGGTTAGTTTAAATAAACTGGTTCTCTTTATACATGTTATGGTTTCGATATTTTTGACAGACGTTGGTTCAATCCTGTATATAGATACATGTACATATGTCGTACCTACTTCAAACCATCTCAAGTCAATGGTTACTCGTTAGATGAGCCTTAACGTACAGTTAAAGAATCGAAGCATCTCTTGAGAGTTAGCTGTGTCATTGCAGGAGATAAAAAAGTACAGAGATGAACTCAGGGAACGTACTAGAATTCTTCTCATAATTTACTTTGAAGTAAACTTGATGACTGTAACCGTCTTAATCCTATATAAACGGCCATTTTTTTATTTTTTGTACACAAAAATGTATAGATTCCTTTTCAACCAAAAGCATTAATCTCATGCTACAACAAGAGTATCTAGTTTTTAAAACTTGTGTTAGCTTTAATCACACATAGAGGATTTTAAAAGAAGAATGTTAGTTTTTTTTAATTCTCTCATTATGTATACAAAACAGATTACATTAAAAATTTTACAACGTTTTGACCATATCTACATATGTACATATTATGTATATATACAACTAATTTAACAATATTACTTACAACTTACAAGTTTTATCTATATGTTTTATGTATAACCCATACATGTTATAGCTACAATTATACATCTCTGTCATTTTTTTCGTACCTCATAATAGAGGGAATACGAACGATTGAGTGGCCATAGGTTGGCGTGTGGGCCGTCGAGGACTATTGAAGTTTTTTCTCTTTTTTTTGCGTACGAGCCTCATGGCACCGCACCATCGGGCTGGGGCCAACATTGTCCTCCATCCACTAAAATAGCCTGCATTTTAGTACTCAGTGAAACGTAGGAATATAGTGACATTTGAGTTACAGCCGATAAAAGGGATAAATGATTTATTGCGAGGGCAGTTTCTTTATACTTCATTATGATTGCCTTTAAGTTTAATTCGTTCTATAACGAACGAATAGAAAATAAAATGATAATTATAAAATTATGCTTGAAATCTAGATACATTTATCTTTGAAAATCTATGCCCATGCAAATATGAAATTTTCATATAAAATCCATATAAGATTTAATATTACCCCATATTTCACTGTATTGTCTACATAAAGGGACCTATAAAAGCGGCTCGCTAATGCCTTGTGCAGCAATAAAAATCACCTCGACTGCACAAGGTAAGATAGCAACTATCTGCTCGATTACTCAGGGGGACATCGGACGAATAAAGCTTGCTCTTATCGCATGTTTAGTTGTTGTCGTAAACCTGACTAACCTAAGCTTAACTAAAGTTTCAAAAGTTTTTATTCCTTTTTCATGTATAAAATTTATTTGAAGCATCAACTAACAGTTTGCTACTAACTACTTTAATAAACAAATCAGTAGAATATTGCCTGTAGATAAGTAACCGTACTTAAATTAAAATTTAATTAATAGCATGCAAGTAATTATCTTACTACAAAATGGATAACAAACCCATAGAGAAATTTAAACTGCATACCTATGTTACTGAATCTCGATAAAATCAATTTTGTACTTTATTGTCGAATGTCATAATAAATACTGCTATATAACTTTTCATTTCCAGCTTTATTTGGACTTAACTACCCTGCCGCTTTCTATTCGAAATCAAGTCTTATCTAGTAAAATTTGGGTTGATATTGAGTTAGCAAATGAATTAATATAACGATGTTACCTTTCTCATATTTCGTGGATAATATTTATTTTTGTGTGAGTCCAAATTCTTGTTAGGATCGTGTGGCGAGAAGAAACTGGTTTTGAATTGTATCTCGTATAAATATGTAGATAGTAACGCCCCCGAGGTGATCACTAGTTGTTAAGAAGCATTTTAAATATTAACTCGCATTTCGAATATGATATTTTGTATCTCTATCACAGTAAACAGTGTTTATATGTATTTAGACTCTGGTTATAAAATAATGCATCTCATTTTAGAAGACTCATTTTGGATTATTTATTTGTCTCATAGTAAAAACGATAGTTTAAAATCAATACAAAAATTACGAAAATTTATTTCAAACACAGTATCTACGACATTCAATAAAAAAAGTCAAAATATTTAAAAAATTTCTGCTAAATTTTTCTACTCATACATTTTATTATTTTCTTTTAAAACGACAGTTGTCCTTTATTATTAATTTAAAAAATTCAACATTATGACTTATTATTTGTGCTTCTATTAAGTTCCTATTTCTATTAAGTATTTATTAATTCATAGCACTATACCACTAGCATATTCCATATTCAAATCAAACCCAATCTAATTAAGCCGAAATGTTGGCTATTCTACTTATAGAAAATTCGTTGCATAAGTTACAAAAAATTATCACATTTTGAAGTACAATAGTTTAATACGAAGCAGTAAAGTAGTACTCAATCTAAAAATGAAATTGCAATCGCAATCATTGTCATCTGCAACTGCAATCAGTATGCAATACCCATCGAGCAGTGAGAACGAATTAAAGGCAGCATGTTCCAATTTGAGAGAACAATAGAGATGATACCGCACAAAAACAGGAATACCAAAAATACAGTGCGGAACATGCCTCTTCGTGAAACTGGCTAAAAAGGGGGTTTTAATTACATACTTAGAAACATGTAGGGCGACTACTGTTTGTTGACAAATTAATAAAGTTTATAGGATTTAATGGTAAGATTTAACAATGCGATTATTATGTAAGACCTATTAATTTGACACTTACCATGATCGTTTGGTTATTTCGTCAGAACTGTAGTGTTAACATAAGATAACTTTATTTTTATCAATGTCAATGAAATAAAAATAGGTTATTTATTAGTTTCTAATTGTTTTTAAAGTGGACAATACATTTCATATTTAAATAAAGCTCTAGGCTATTTCCTACTCTGGGTGGATTAATGCGCAATAAAATTACAATAACACCTCACCTTATTAAGCGGCTTACAAATGCTAAAACGGAAATAATGCTTGGTTGCTAGCCCATCACCTATACAAGATCTTTATAAACGCTAATCCGTGGCTAGCTTTTACAGCTCGTGCTGAACAATGAACAGCGGAAACATTCTCTGTTATACTTTTTATACTGAACCAATATGGAAACGAATATTGCATTCAAAATGATTCTACAAACCCAACTATTGGACGACTTCGTCCGCGTGGAATAAAATAAGTAACCTATGTCCTTTCCCAGCACTTAATTTATCTCCATTCTAACTTGATCAAACCCATCCAGCGGCTTAGCCGTGAAAACGTAACAAGTTAAAGTTTCGTAAGAAGTTCAACCCCTCCCTCTCTTTTGCTAGAGAAGTTTTACAGAAATGCGAAAAGCGTGTCTCTCATTATTTTTAATAAGCTATATTTGTACGCAATTTTACAGCCGCTTTCCGTGATTAATCAGTCAGTGAGTCAGTCTGAATGAGGGGTATTTCGCTTTTATATATGTACATTTTTTATATTATCGAATGAAAAAGTATCGTATGAAATATCTAAACAAACAATATTTATTGTTAACAAAGTCGAAATGTCTTTAAAATGGACTCTTTTGAACTCAAAAATGGAAAGCAATAGTAGAAAATAGACATATTTATGAATTTGCTTATATCGAAAGCTCATTTGTAGTTATATCATGCGTTTGCATAATGAATAAAAGTGGATAGTAGTGGTGATAGTCTGAGTTTATTATGACTATTAATGAAATAATCAAGTTGTATGTCAATGTCCCGGAAAACTGTACTAATCATGGATACTCTAATTAGCGAAAAAGTGTTGTCAATTTGCGACGACGCCAGAAAAGGACACCAGACTGCCCCGCGTATTGGCCGTCAAGGAACTCAAAAAACCGTTTAAAAATCATTTGCTCCGCCCACAAGCCGCCCCGCGAATCTTGCGCACTTATGATTTATCTGATGGCGACAACCCCACCCTCCTCGCCCCTGTACTTGGCTTCCGTCCCTCTAATTATACGTCATACTTTGCTCCCACAAAATCTTAAATCGCATACTCAATTCCCTCATCGGCAGTTGGAATCGGCACCGTAATCGAATTCGATACGGCATAATCATCTTAATCATTATAGCTTCAATTCACGAGCCGCTACTTTTACTTTTACAAAAACAAAGCCTTTCCTGCTTTTGTTCTTATCTTATACAGTAACTTGGTAATTAACGCAACTGACGAGAAACCATTGAGAAGAATAAAATACATTAGTTTAATTGAAATGTTTTATATTGGTAACGATAACCGTGAAAACTTTTATACGACTTAGCAAGTATTTGGACATCCAGTAAGTGTAGGTTAAACAAAATAGCATCGCTAAGCAGACATTTTTATAACAGTCAGTTTGATTACGTGCGAAGTAAAGTAATAATACGTATTGTTTGCTAATTCAGCATCTGGTCACGGCTCAAGGACGTGGATTGAACGTATTCAGAATAATTTGGAAGTGGACATGAACAATTCTCACGCTATTGGCATTCTTAGTAGTGGTTATATGTTACATACATACGTACATACCTATTTAAATATTTTGATATGTATCCACGCTATTCCATACAAATAAATAGACAATAACGTATGCAAACACTTATCTTATTGTCTAGAAAAAACTAAGCAAATATTGCGCTCATTTTATACAACATTACATTTTATTCAAAAATGATGAACAGAATATCACAGAATTCAATAACTAGTGTGTGATTTATACACACTTGCGCCTTATATTAAATAAGCGAAGCGGCTTTTTGTTCTGTTACCGCATACGTTACTTCACGCCATTTCCTCTAAAGATAACAAATATATACTTTTATAACCAAGTATAGAAAAACACATGCGTTCGGTAACACTAATAGAGAATTTATCCATGACAAATTGGACGCTTAACCGGCGCATGCTGCTCCGAATAAATTATCCACAAGCGAGCTTTGGGAAAAAACTTGTCCCTGTTTGTTGTGACTACACACTGAGTATCTGCATTAATAATGTGGGCTTGGGTAATAGAGGCCTCTTAATTATATTCATACTTATTATACATAAAAAAATGAATTCTGATTTTGTAAATAATTTAATATTCAGGACTTTTTGTATTTCAACAGCAAATATTCATTCTCAACTAATAACCTCACATCGTTTTTCATAAAATATCAAGGTGCAACAAAATGAAACGAAGATGTCGATTCCAGCAATTTTTTTTTCTTTCTTTATGGCATGGCGCACAGTTTAGCGCATTTGCCAATGTCACGTATTTTAAGTTAGTAGATTCACAAGTAAATTAGTTTTTTCTTATCGTAAAACTTCTCCAGTAAATTGATAGTAAGCTTTACTGAAGTTATAAAGGACTTCTTGGAAGAGCGCGAGAACTTCCGCTACACATGTTTATTTAGACCTATTCCATTCTTTTCACTTATACAAAACTTTAAAACACAATATATTATCACTTTTGTTCTTTAAAACTCCCAAAAATGTAAAAAATAGAAAATCTAAACAAAATGTCAACCTCACTTCTCCCGTTCCCGCCAGAAAGTCCATACTCGATTCCAGCAATAAATATTTAGACTTCCATATAGCAAAGGGTAACCAAAGAGGTTACTGACCCGTCGCCTATTTAAATTCGGTACATATTTTCATTTGCAAATGTAAGTTAAAATAATTAATATGAGTAGCATGTTAACGATAAAGAAAAGATTAAACGATTAAATATATAATTTCTGTTACAGGTATGATAAAATTATTCCATTTCATTATATTATATTGTGACATATAAATAAATAAAGCAGGCAATCAAATCATATGTGCAGATGACTTCAACGTACATAGATATAGAAATGTTATGAGAATCAATATAAATAAATTGGCCAATAGAATTGCCTCAGGTACACTCCTGACCAGAGATCAGATACTATAATTCAACACGCAACATATCAATTAAAGGATGTATTAAACATCCTCATCTCCATGTATAGGGCGTCTTGATTTAAATACGAACATGCGAACATAAAATATGTTCACATACGAATTTATTGCTTATAGTTATTAGCGCCAAAGTCATTTTTTTTTATATTTAATATTTAAATTGTTGCGAAACTTCTAAATAAACTTCTAAAATGATGACAAAAAGCAATGCAGAGTATACTACAACCACACTTCCAGCTGACAAGCACAATACCGAAACAGTTATTGAAATATTCACAGAAGTACAACTTATATGTCAATATTTAATTTAAAAGATCTTTATGTAAACGCGGGTTTAGGGATTTCGCGGCCTACCTTCAAACAGATTTGGATCAATATTCTTATTTTGAGGTTTATGAAAGTCCTCTAATATAGCAAAGTATTATATCTTGATAATTAACAAAATATGGAAACTTTCAGTCTAGAAGATACAAAATAATATAGTGTAAAAGCTGTTAATCTACCGTACAGATAGTAAAAGTTGGCCAAAGAGTAGGTATCTTATTATTTGAACTAATTATGTTTGCTTTGCAGTTTGCTTCAGACCACGGTCGATGCAACTCGGTCGAAACGTCAAGCCAGTATAAAAATATAATGGCGTTAAATTTCCCGTTTTAAATATTTTATAATGCAACGCGAAAGTTTACAAGTTTATAATTATGTTTGGTTCTGCTTTCTTATCAGTAAACTTAAATACTTATTGCTCGAGTCGAGTTGTGATTTTATTGTACCTTAATGCCTGTCCACCCCAAGTGGAGTATAATGTGAAGTCATACATACGTAACTTCACTTATGTATATGCATCTATTTAAAATGTTATTTCTTCATTGCTCATTTCCTCAATTTATTTTCAAATTGACCTTGTTACCATCGAAATTCGATTTTCAGTACTTTTCTTTTCTTATCTTTAATCTAGAAATACTTATTCTTAGTTTTGGTACATATGTAAGTTAGTATAGCCTGTCAGTGAACCTATTATTAAATATCACACTCTTTCTGTGTTCATAATTCCATGACAAACATAAATAGATGACCCAAATATAAAAACATTATATTCCCAAGTTAGCAGTCAACAAGATGATCCTCTCGGATCAGCTATCTTCAGTTTGGTTATCCATCTTGCCATTTGTAATCTGAATTTCATAAATATTTGGTGCCTTGACGTCGGAACAATTGGAGGTAAAGCAATTACTGTTTTAGATGACCTTAAAATCCTCATTCAAAGGTTTAAAGATAATGGCTTAGAATTATTTTTTTCTAAATGTGAACTCTTTATTTCCGATTCTGTTCCGATTATTAAAAACAAATGAAATAATTAGTAAATTTAACAATCTGGCACCAAATATCGAGAATGGCTGAACCTCCTAGGTGCTCCCATTTTTAAATGACTCCATAACCTGTTTTATCAATGATCAAATACAACAAATTAGTCAGTCTTCAGACAAACTTTTAAAAATTAATCTCCTCATTGTCCGCTTCTGCCCTTTCGTTCCAAAATTTTCATATGCTCTTCGCTGTTCTCAGCTTTTTAAATTTCAAACCCTTTTAATATCTGTAAATGATATTATCAAAAACACGTTATCGGAAATATATAACAGCTACTTTGTAAATGACAGGGCAGACCCTGTCCTGTCCAAGCGGGGCTTGATTCCAGAGAATCAAGCCTAGCTTCCTATCCGTTATGGAGACCTGAGCATACGCATAATCTCGAATGTATCATTGCCTGCTTTTCTTTCGTCAGCCTACAGCACGGAAAACCTTTTCCTGTCTATTATTCGCCCTTCCTTAGGATTGATTGAAGTGCCGTGCTTGACTGATGCTCAAAATGCCTGGTTAAGTGTTTGTCCGAGTACTAACCTGCCTACTTCGACATTTTGTCAGAAACACTGGGATACGCCTCTATGCAAAAATGTTAATTTACAACTTTTAGATTCTCGTAATACCAACCAAAAAGATCGATCTCGTCTCCTCGCTGTTACTGAGAAGGAGTCAGGATACAAGTCGTAGTTAATACCTTCAAAAAACTTGGGAAACTTAACTGACAATACCACACTTTCCCTGATAGTATCCCTTCGTCTGGGAGCCTGGACTAAACTTCATCACTGTTGCCGCCGTGGTAATTTTGTCGATGAACTAGGTCACTACGGTTTATCCTGTTTACGTAGTGCGTGCCGCATGTCACGACATTCTGCCTTGAATGACGTCATTCGGTGGGCTATTGTCGCCGCTGGTGTTCCTGCACACTTAAGAGTCTATAGGTAAGATGTTTTGGCGCTTATTCCTTGGAAACTTAGAAGATCGCTGGTGTGGAGCGCTATTTGAGTCGAAACACTTACTGTTTCCCATGTACCGGTGACTTCTAAGTCATCAGGTGCGGCGGCCAGCACTGCCGAGAATTTGAATACGACTCTCTCTGAAAGTGTTAGTCCTCTGAGAGTGTGTGACCCTGAAGCCCATCGCATAGTTTCCGATATTTGTAAGAGACTAGTCGACGCTGCCGGAGACCTCTGGACTGGCAGCTTCTTCTGCCAACGAATCAGTTTGGCTATTCAAAGAGGTAATGCTGCTATTTAGTTGGGCATCCTGAGCAATGACAGCTTTCTAAGCGGCAACTTTGAAGAAGTCTATTATTTAAGATAATGTTTAATTTTAAGTTTGTAAATATTAACGTTAAGATATTTATGTACTGA
This sequence comes from Zeuzera pyrina, assembly GCA_907165235.1. Lineage (NCBI taxonomy): Eukaryota > Metazoa > Arthropoda > Insecta > Lepidoptera > Cossidae > Zeuzera > Zeuzera pyrina. The sequence continues at coordinate 14,240,145 of OU015625.1, read as the reverse complement.
TTTATAAAGTTATTTGTGTACTAAGTTTCTAGTTTGTAAGTATATTAACTTTTAGATAAAAATAGAGCAATTTAAATATAATGTTTGCGTAGGTACATCTTTCGTACAAGTAAAAGTGAATGCAAAAAATTATAGTTAAGCCATTAACTCTATAGGTTAAAATGTATTAAGTCTTCATAGTTTTGACTCCTCAGTCACAAGAATTTGCTTTCAATGTCACCGACAAGTTGTTTCCTGCTTCCCTTTTTAAGCTATCGATTTAAGAAATCCGAAATAATCTCAAATTACAAATAAAAAACATTATTAGATATCGTAGGAAATAATTCTTTAAAAAATTACGTTTTTTTTTAAGGAACATGTTTTCCAAGATGAAACAGCTCTTAATACGCTGATATCCTTATAATTATAACAAAAAATTAAAAAGAATGTCAGTGAGTATGGTAGCGGAACGCATCACTTGCAAGCCCAATATGATTATCAATTTTTTCCTCAAATTAGTATTTATCAATAAAGTGGTTCCATATTTTTATGTAGGTTTATGCAAATCGCATATAATTCGCCACCAACGTTTTTAACACTAAGTGACGACATTGGATAATGCAGTGTCATTACGCGATTATTTACTTGAAAGCTGACATTTCCATCAGTCGGGAGAGCAAAGGCTATCTCAATATACATACTCCACGGCACCAGCAGCGAGATATCTTAGTTTTGTCATAAATCGCGTCTTTATTTACGATCAATATCTTACGGTGATTTATAACGACAATGTTATTAAGCATCCTCTCAATACATAGATGTACCTAATAATTTTGTGTCGTGCCTAACGAAATAAAAATATGTTATATTTATTAACGCAAGTAAAATATGTAACCGAACTTTTTTTTTGCATAAATATACAGAATTCAATTGTTTTTCACTAGTCATTTCATTACCGCGACGCTGAAGCTGCCATATAAAAGACTTCAACGCGTGCATCATGAATATGTTCAAGGCTTTTACATGTAATACTATGTAGTTCATGCACTACATGTACTTAGGTTATTAAAACAAATATTTAAAAGATTAATTTATTAGACATTTAATGTTATTTTAAAATATAAACCCGAACCGTAAAATAGTGCACACTCTTTATATACATTTTCATTTTGCTCTTCCATTTATAGGTTTGCAATACTCAAATTTAATATTATAAATTTCAGGTTAATTTTTATTTTAAAATTTATTATTTCGGCACATCAATTAACTTGAAGTTATAACATAAATTGTATGAAGTTTCGTAATACAAATATTTTACACGAATGTTTATTGTAGTAAAATAATTGTAAAAATTGTTATTCATTACAATACAAGTGAAATTTTTCCCACTTTGGTTGTTATAATACCTAAATATACATTACATAAATCGAATAATTATAGAGAGTTCAAATTTTATTTGTTGAATATTCACAAAATCCAAAATATATATTTATTAACTTTCTAAGAAAATGTATGTAATTTACTGTAACGAGTTTAATAAAAATGTAATTTACATCAATTACTCACATTGCCGCCAATTTTCATTAAGAAACATTTTATTTACTCTTTACAATTAACATTTTATTACTTAATCAATAATATGAAATACTAAAAATGACTGCTCAATTCAAAACCAGATCTCAGTTTCACTTTAACCTTTAATACCGCTACAAAGTCATAAATTAAGGTAATAACCATTAAAATATAATGAATTGGAAAATACCCCGCTCCATAGAAATAATAAAAATATATTTACATACTTATGGCTTTCCTAACGCATTCGTGATTTAATCTTTAATCTTTCATTTCACGTTTCATGCCACATAATATTATACTACATATGTGCTATGTCTATTGTGACTGTAATTTGCGAATCTGGATATCATTAATGAACGTTTAGCAAATATGGTACCATATTAAAAATAATGAAATTATTTGACAACCAATTAAACCATAGTCAAAAAAATTATCTGAAAATAGTCTATGGAAAATTTGTATTTACAATTCAATTAGCATTTTGTATTTTCTCTTGAGAAATCGTTTAACGATATACACGAGTAAGTACAGTTTAATAGATGATTTCTTCAACAAAGATCTACTATTCTACATTTCATGACGTCATGAAATACGATACCTATTTGCAATACCGTCAATGTCGTTTGTTAAATAAAACTTTAGGATGTGGTTTTAAAACTCGAGATCATGTAGCTGCGTGTAGAAACTTTTTCTTTAACTACGACTAAAAACTGATGTTCAGAAAAATATAATATATTAGATTTTTGTAAAATGTAAAGAAAATATTCATCTAAGTAATATGTTATGTTATGTTAAATTCAAAATCTATTAAAAACGTTAAAAATTTTTAGGAATTATCATCACCCATTCATCGAATGAAATGCGGATTCTAGGAATTATCATGACCGTTTTACTGACAGAAATGTGGATCCATTCGCAATTATTCTTAATTAGTAGTTTATTAATTAGTAAAAATATCTAACTAGTAAGAATTCAAATTTTATCATGTTTCTTCTATCAGAAACCACCAAATCTTATGATATGGCTTTTGCTGCTGCTATCTTCTATTCAACTTCTTTCTTCAGTATAATAACCTATCTTGTGACTTTCGTAACTGTCATTTCTTTTCTATCTCTTTCCCATCCGTCTTTAGTTTTAAAAGTTGAATGATCTTACAGCGAACTAAATCGCTGTTTCTATATGCACACATATGTATATTGTATTAGTAATAACACATTCGTGTTTTATGCTACAATGCTATTGACGACAAAATATATTAAACGTGTACTAAATTGAGCAAAATTCTCAGCAGAAGTTACAGTTGTATTTAATTTGAGTAAACTGTAATAGAAAATTTTAGACTCGACAAAAAATGGAAAATATTGACACAAATATCTATCTTAATATTACGTACACATCTTCACGCTGTATCCCTAACGGGGTAATCAAAGAGGATGAAGCGCCAGGCGCCATCTTCATAATAGACAAAAAAAAATTATATAATTAGACTATTCATGAGTTAGAAAATAACGCATTTGTGTAACATTCATGATCTCACTTTAAACTCTAATTTAGACGTTTAGAAATGTGTGTGAACTTATGTGAGCAAGTGCGAACAATGACAAGGATCACGGCGAAGCCTTAGATAACCCTACGACCTCAAGCTTACGCAACAAAATAATAACAGTTAAGCTTAAACTGCAAATATGTCTATTGCGTGGGCTAAACTAGGAGTTGGGCTATGGAAATATCACACTATTTAAATCGACATTATGAAGTGGGAAACATTGTTAGTCCCAGATCTTTACAGTTAAGCCTATTTTATATCAGCATTAGTTATCAACATTGTACTAACAGACAAAGTACATTATTGCATAACTATGAATTACAATAGCTCTTTGAAACAAAACAGCACTACAGCAAGCAAATAAATAAATTACAAAAGTAATTAATTAATAGAAGTTTTTTAATTAACTCTGATTTCCTTAACAATGTAAAATATACAACCACAAGAACATGCATCCATACCTACGGATTCAGTGTTCGTGTGGAATTACAAAATTAATGCACGCATATTTGCTGTGCTCCCCAATTTCACCTGCTTTAGATACAGAATTTGTTTATAACTTGACTACAGTGCCACCGGTACATAGTTATGAACCAACGTCTCGACGATTCGATTTTCTCGCTTCGCATTATCGTGGGGAAGTTTCTGGCCATAAGTCAGAAAGTTTTCCGCGCTTTCGTGGATCTTGAAAAAGCATTCGATAGAGTAGTGCGAAAGAAATTGTGAAGTCTTCTGTCTGAATATGGAGTGGGGACCCCTTACTGCAGGCAGTGAGGTCATTATATCGAGGCCACAGAGCCTGTGTAAAGTTAGATGGTGACATTTCACCCTGATTCGAAGTCTGTTCAGGCGTCAGACAGGGCTGCGTGATGTCTGCCTAACTTTTTTTGGATTTGGATTCGTATTTGGATAGTTGCCTCCAGACATTGAAAGGTGGTATGAGTGGTATGATATATGATGATACAGTGGTAAACTGCCTATTGTGCTCTGACGATGCTGTTCTTATAGCACCATCAGATGCAGAGTTGCAGACACTAGTCACGTACATAAAAGAAGAATGTGAAGTGAAAGGATAGAATATGAATGTGAACAAAACTAAGGTTTTAGTGATTGAAACGAATTGCAGACGAAATGTGAGATTTAGGTACATGGAAAATGTCTAGAACAAGTGAATGAAATTGTGTACCTAGGGAGTGCGTTTTGGAGGCATGGATGATGTGAGTTGGATGTTGAGAAACGGGGAGCAACCGGCAATAAGGTGAACGGTACTCTGTCCGCATTAGTAGGCAGAGTGAACATATCTAACTCAGCCAAAATGGCCATACACAATGCGGTGTTAGTGCCAACTTTACTGTACGGTAGTAAGGCCTGGATATGCCCGAAATCGAGTGAAAGTAAGATAAATACAGTAGAAATACGATCTTTTAGAAATATGTGCGGTGTCACCCTTGCGGACAAAATAAGCAAGGAAGAGATACGCAGTATGACAGGGTTGTACGACAGTATTATTGAAAAAATGAAGAAAGGAATGCTTAGATGGTTCGGGCGCGTAGAAAGAATGAGTGATGAAAGACTGACGAAGAAAATCTACAGAGCGAAAGCGAGTGATAAAAGAAACCAAGGAATACCAAGGCTGATTTATGAAGATCGAATAGTCAGACTGTTAGCCGACGGAAATCTCAAAAGCACTCACACACCTAGGCGAAAATATGTGAGAAGAATGATGAAATTTGAGGAAGCGAAAGAAGTATGTAAGGACCCCCGTTAGGGATACAGCGTGAAGATATGTATGTATGTATGTATGTACATACTTGTTATTAAAATTTCTATTGAATTCTATCATTCATATTATCCAAATTACCTTATTATTAGACACTCTAAAGTTAAAACAAAACTCATTGAAATCAATAGAATCGGGTAAACATAGGCATATAATGTTTACAAGCTTATCGTGACTGGCCCCATATCGCGTGGTCATTTAGATCATAAAACAATAGAACAGTTGCACCAAGAGAATGCAATGTGCAGTTATGCAAATAGTGGAGGTCGCGACCGTAAGCATGAATATTGATACAGCATTGTCTAGATAGCAGATTTCTAGGGAGATAGCTCCGACCACAATATACTTCCCGAGCACGATTTGAAAACGAACAAACATTCAACTTATTAACAAGAAAAGTTATAGAAAATGATATATTCGATTATTTTATGAGTCGTTAGTAAAATTATATAATACAACAACGATTAAAACTACTGTGGTTATTTAAAAATAACCTAATGTTTAACCTAATTACAACATGTTCATATTAAATTTGAAAAAGGCAACATTTTATAGTTTAATATGAAAAAAAGTTTTGTTTTTATAGTTAAATGTAAAATAAAGTTCCTTTTACATGTTTATTGGAAAAAGCATGAGGTATTTAAATAATAAACATTTATAAATCTTAGTTTATATTACCAAGACGTAAAAAATATTTCAATACGGTTTGTTCATGTATGTATTTGCAATATTTAACAATGAAGAAAAAAATTAACGATTGTTATAATTTAAGCAAATATAAATCGCACAATTTTGTATAAATCTTCATTTAAGCAATTATTAAAAACAATAAAATATGTTACTTTATACTTGCTTATATTTTCTGTGTAATATAAAAATTTTCAAATAAAACTTTAAAGAGCAACGTTGAGAAAAACGTATCACAATAAGAAAGTTCAACAAAAAAAGTAACAATTCTTTGCAATAGCGTAATACTTTCAAAATAATAAAAGTAGTATGAGGACGCAGTGGAGTGGTCACGCAGCCACAATGGCCGTCCGGCTGAGAAATGGCTTCAAAAACGTATATAACTTCGTCAAATGGTCATAAAATGAGACCCGTTTTATGGCGCACCTTTATTGCTGCAGGCTACACGTAAGGATGAGCGGCGGATGCCACCGCTGTCTGGTCAATGTTGAACCAAATACCTTTTACAAAAAATAAAATTCAAATGAAGCTGCATTTTATCTACAATTTAATTTCATACCTATACTTGTTTAACTCATACTAATACGACATGTAAATATATGTGCTATATTCCTAATGGCAGCATCGCAATCCTTTCATACCGCTTTTAGTTAACCTGCCTTTTGTAAATAACATCATTGTCTGCCTCTCACACATTGGATAGTGCTTGTGACATTTTCATCAAAATCATATTTTCGGGTTCCGTAGCGAAGTGGCATAAACTGAAACAGTTATAATTCGTCCTGTCGGTATGTCCGTATCTCATAGTCATCTGTCTCTCCATATGTCATAGTCATTTTATTCGGAGACTATTGACTAAATATGGATGAATTTGGAAAGTAGATGTATTCTATGAAATTACTACACCGCCTGTGTAGTGAAATTACGAGAAAGGTAAAATTACGAGTGGCACTCCTTACATGGAACAAGGGATGAACAAAATTACAGCGCATATAAGTGAATGGAACCTTTGTACAGACACAGATTTTTAGATAAGTTTTTAGGGGTTTTTAGGCGCTTGTAAATCGTGAAAACTATGGCCCACTCCGACTTTTCTAGTATGGAGTGCAAAACTAAAATAAATTAAATTAGTAGAACTTAAATAACACTTTCAACGAACATTGGTATGAATAAGATATGTCGTGTAGTTTTTGAAATATGGGATATTTTCGGCTACTTGCTATGCGACCGCAGAATAATTTTGTACATTCATATTTCTCGGAAACATCTGGAACGATTTAGATGAAATCATGTACGTAGATGATGGTTTACTTCCGAGTTTATTTGCAATAAGTGTTATCCCTGAAAAAACTCGTTTTCACACAAAATGTTTGTTCTAAAATGTCGATTCTAGCGCCATCTCATAGCATATTGAGGTTTCAGTAAACTAATATTGAGGTACCGATAGACTGAACTATTCGTGTATTGATATTAGCTATTAAAGAACAACAGATGGCATTATAAAATAGCTCGAAAGATGTCGATTGAAGCTCGGTTGCCCAGGCACCGAGAACCGTGAACGTTCATGAACGATGGAACCCTGCGCTGTGCGTTATCCGATACGCACATGACCAGGTTTTTACTTTGATTGAGTATATAAAATATAAGATAATATAATATATATATAATCTGTTTTCATTTCAGTTTGCCAATAAAATAAATAAACTTTGTGAGTATTTATAGATAAAACTGCTGTTAAAAAACAAAGTAATATGTAACATACAAAAACATTCTCACGCTGTATTCCCAACGGGGTAGTTAGAGAAGACGGAATGCCAAGTGTCGCGGTCCTTACATAATACAAACCAATAAATATACATGAAATACAATTTATCTATTTAAGTAATATGTTGGGTACAATTTTATGTATTTTAACATGTTGCGCTGTTTAATGAAATAAAACACTAAATGGTTGCTAAATTAAACGAACTTCAATATAAAAACACGTTTTTGAATTTCAACGAAAATGTTTTTGTTTTGTTTACATTTTAGTGACAAGTTTATAACATAGGTTATAGAAAATTATTGCAAAAAAAATTCGTTTTTGAATTGTACCAATATCGTTTTATATAATACTTAACATTTTTATTGCAATTGTTTTTAGTACTTACGCACCTAATTCCATCTACATGTCTAAAGAATAAGAAAATGAATTGCATATGAGTAACTTACAGTGGTGTGAAAAGTTATTGCAATTCAATTTATGCATCGACTTCATTAAAAAAAATAATGATAGGATTCCTGCGACGAACGTAACCGGTCTTATGATCATGATTCATGAGATAACATCAAAATTTACTAACGAGAGTTATGACTATCTGTAAAATAAGTAGCCATGTATATATAGAAGCATTTAAATATTAATCTCAGTTCCAACTATATCTGAAGTATGTCTTCGAAATCAATCTCTTAAACTTTTTGAGCACTTGTATCTTGTATACATCGTATATAATGTATGTATATGGTTGATTTAAATTCTTACTTCTGCTATTCCTCTATAGTTACAATAGTTTAAGTACGTACATAGATACATATCTTCACGCTGTATCCCTAACGGGGTAGTAAGAAAGGACGGTGGGCCAAGCGTTGCGGTCCTTACATACCATACTTCTTTCGCTTCCTCAAATCTTGATGAGATTTTACTTTCTGCTTGAAATAGTGGCATTTTTAAAATACATACATACATATCTTCACGCTGTATCCCTAACGGGGTAGTCAGAGACAACGGAGCGCCAAGCGTCGCGGTCCTTACATACCTCTTTCGCTTCCTCAAACTTCATCATTCTCCTCACACATTTTCGCCTAGGTATGCATATACGTATATATGCTTTTGACATTTCTGTCAGCTAACACTCTGGCTATTTGATCTTCATAACTCAGCCTTGGTCTTCCTTGGCTTCTTTTACCGCTCGCTTTCGCTCTGTAGATCTGCTAAGCATTCCTGTCTTTATTTTTACAATAACACTATTGTGCAACCCTGTCATACTGCGTTTCTCTTCATTCCTTATTTTGTGTACAAGGGGTCACCCTTGTGGACAAAATAAGCAATGAAAAGTGAAATATGAGTAAATGGAAAATGTCTAGAACAAATGAACGAAATTGTATATCTCGGAAGTGCGTTTTCGAGGTATGAAAGATGTGAGTTAGACGTGGAGAGATGGGTAGCAGCTGGCAATAAAGTGAACGGTGCAAAATAGCCATACACAATGCGATGTTGATTCCAAGTTTATTGTACGGTAGTGAGGTCTGGATATGCCCGAAATCGAGTGAAAGTAAGATAAACGCAGTACAAATGCGATCTCTTCGAAATATGTGCGTTGTCACCCTTACCGACAAAATAAGCAATGAAGAGATACGCAATATGACAAAGTCCCACGATAGTGTTATTGTGAAAATGAAGAAAGGAATGCTTAGATATTTCGGGCACATAGAAAGAATGAGTGATGAAAGGCTGACGAAGAAAATCTACAGAGCGAAAGTGAGTGATAAAAGAAGCCAAGAAAGACCAAGGCTGACTTATGGATCAAATAGCCATAGTGTTAGCCGACGGAAATGTCAAAAGCACTCACATACCTGGGCGAAAATGTATGAGGAGCAAGATAAGATTTGAGAAAGCGAGAGAAGCATATAAGGACCGCGAGGCTTGGCACCCCGTCTTCTCTGACTAACCCGTTAGGGACACAGCGTAAAGATAGGTATGTATGTATTATTATTTTACATCTCTGACCAAAACCGATCTCTGATCTCTCTGATCTCATCTCTGACCGAAAAAAGTTCATACAATGAGTTCATATAAATACTTCATATAATTTTTATTTAACTACCATTGCAGTAGTTAAATAACTAATATAATTCTAAGAATACCAAAACTTCATAGAAACATTGTTAAGTCATCTGAATGTTACGTATATACATATAAGTGTTTGCTAGTGTGTGCTAAACCCAAAAAAAATGTGTGAGATAACGTTTCTAAGGATTTCTACCTGCCACGGGTTACCCTCACACTGTATTAAAAGCCTTACTGTATAGAAATAAAAACGGAGCTCCTTACGACGAATAAGAATTGGCACGTAATAATTCCCCACAGAATTAGAAATAATCTTCAGCTTTTTGCTTTACTTGTGTTTTAAGACATTCTGTGCGAAACAAGATTCCATAATATATCTACAGGAACTACCTCCACACATTTTGATGCCGTACTACGTATAGGTACTGTATATGTGAATATATACATATCCTCACGTTGTATACCTAACGGGATAGTCAGAGAGGAGCGAGCACCAGGTATCGCTGTCTTCACATACTTCTTTCGCCTCCTTAAATGACATCTTTATCCTTACACAATTTCGCCTAGGTATGAGAGTGTTTTTGACATTTCCCTCAATTAAAACTCTGGCTATTTGATCTCTTAGCCTTCCTTGGTTATATGTGTACCTATATGTCATACTTTTCATACACAGTATTTGATAATTAATATTAAAATCAGATTTGAGAGGCCGCGTGTCCTCTTTACTGTACTGAGTTAGAAACTTCGCTATTTTATTGTAAATCATATTATTTCATATATCAAATTCATAAAGTGTTCCTGATAATAGTTCGATTTTATATCGATTATATATTTTATTTCGAAGCACGGAATTCTTATCTGAAGAACTACCAACTAAATATTTCGGTTTTTATTCATCCATACTCAAGTACCCGGACTTATAATTAGGACCGATTATTTTTAACTCGCCTTGTTGCAAGTATTGTACAATTTTAGCGCCCCCAATATTGAAATCCAAGCAAAGCTCTTTATAAAAAACAAGGACTTGTTTGTGTATTGCAAACAAAGCGGTTTTCAATTAAATAGGTAGCTTAAAATGATTAATTTTTTGAAGAAATTAGACGTTCAAGATACGTGTAAGATCATATCTGTAAAAAAATATTTGTGTGAAATTATTAGGTACATCAGGGTTCGGTTCATTAATTCGGCATATAATATTTTTTACTTAGTTTTTCTTAAATATCTATTGCTAATATTTGCAAATAACTGGTGCCGCAGAATAACTAACTAATACCTACAATAACTCTATAGTCTAACATTTAGTTCGATAGAGTGATTCGACGTTTCAACATGTTAAAATTCTAAATAATATGTACAGCTTAAATAGTGTTGTTAAGTTATAAAACTGAGTCGATATCGATTCAAATAAATCGATCGTCTAGTCTAGCCTAATTGAATAATTCGAATAAATAAATATCATATTTTAGTTTGCCTTTTTTTGTCGTTTTACCCATTTTTTTTTAATTGCACCAAATATTCTTATATTTATGACACTATCCCATGAAAGGAATGATCAAAAAAGTAGATGTCATGAGGATAACCGCTGTAGACTATTATTGATGAAGTCAACATAGTGGGACAACACTATTTGAAATATAGCAAGCATCGGTTACCCTGGAAGTGCCAAATCGCTTTATCAAATTAAAGGTTGGACTATAATATACTATATTAAGTGATATTATAATAAAATAAATACGAACAGTACGCGTATTTAAGTAGTGCAATAAATATAATTTCCACCAATTCGAAATCACGTATACATGACTGAGTAAAATGTCTAAAGATATAGGAAAAGCTCGCACAACGAATAATAATAAAATAAGCAATTCTTTATACAGATCACGCTGATGCGTTTAAATCTTCCATATTAAACGGTAATTACAAAGTAGTATATGAAAACACAAATCACTGTAGATAGATGCCGAAATAGCATAAAAATCAACAGTCTTTGAGGCCAATTTGACACCGAATTTACGTATAGTCAGGAGGTCGTAAATAACTGCGTAACTTGTAATTATGGGTTATGCACCAACCAAATTAAATATTATTTAGAACGGTTTGTTGTTTTTCAATTAGTGATGTCCATGTTTTATGTCAATATAAGTCGAAAAAATATTCCAATTTATCAATATCACTAAATTACATATTATTATATTCATAAACAAATACAGCTTTATAGCACATTATAAATTTGTTATAATTTTGTAATAATATTGTTTTTACCACTAGTTTCAACTATTGTTTATATCACACTGCAATATAAACAGAAGTGATATAATTTTTAAGCAACTCCCGAACTTAAAATCACTTTAATTAAATTAGTATTATATTATATTTGATCCTATAAAGACAGTTGAAAGATATCGATCGAGATCATTAAATAATAAACGAATCACATCCCTAGTTTTAAAACGGTGTTTAGCTGCCGTGCGGCGTTCGGACATCGTACGCCCTGTTATCGAACCCTATATAATTATTGGATGAAATGTGATCACTAGCTGGCACTGACTATTATCTGGTTTACCTACAAAGTAACTTTCAGTGCTTTTGTTCAGTTACAGGTTAGGTTCATTTATTGTTTTATTGGATAATGTGTGTACCTAAAGAAAAATCAAATTCAAAATGTAACAAGGTGTAATAAGCTGAGCAGTCCAAAGAATAAATGAATGGAATATGGAACAGTATAAGTTAACGGTGCTAAAGTAGGGCGTGGGCGTTAAATTCTTAGCATTTCACTATATCCATTTGCATTTTACAACTTAAATTCGATGTTCCTAAATGAGATTCCGCTGCCACGGAAGTCGAGGAATAGCACGCTTTATGTACCTGCTTACGTGTTGTGACCTGATACAACCACTTTAATACAGTCAGTAGAATTTTCAAATTAGTAGAATCGTATTTATTATTCTTAATGTGCATAAAATATTCAAATACAACTAAACATTTTATTGTTTTCAAGTAATTCGTTAGAAAATATTTATGTTAACAAATTATTATAATCTTAGCTATTTATGAATATGTTTCAATCTTGTTTTATCTTAAAACGGAAGTACCATTTGAGAAATGGTACTTCCTTCGAGGCCAATTTTGGTTGAACAACTAATTATTCAAATTATAGATAAAATAAATTTGCATATTGTTGTACATGTCTCTGTAATTAAATCTAATAAATGTAAATCAACAATAAGGTATAATAATTACTGTATGATTATAGATTTCTATGAATACGTGTAGAATTATATTACAAAATATTGTATTTCGGGGAGTAGGACTGACCGTAGGAGGGGAGGCACAAGTCGAGACGACACAGCCGAACACCCTATAGTCAGTCTTGTTTAACTATGATACGGTGTATGTCGAGAATAAAAGCTGCTGTGAATATTGATATAGAAGCCCTAAGTAAGTAGAACACTGCGTTTCATTTGCTCGTTATTTAATTCTAAAATCTAAGATGCATAATTGAGAAGGAAAATTATAAGTGAAGTCAACAACTGTGTTTCATTTGCTCGTTATTTAATTCTAAAATCTAAGATGCATAATTGAGAAGGAAAATTATAAGTGAAGTCAACAACTGTGTTTCATTTGCTCGTTATTTAATTCTAAAATCCAAGGTGCATAATTGGGAAGGAAAATTATAAGTGAAGTCAACATTTATGAAAATCAAATCTACCAATGACTATTGCACTAACCCGATAAAATCTGTACTTACTACTGAAGTACAACAATAATTTAACATACAGACATATCTTCACGCCGTATCCCCAACGGGGTAGTCAGGAGGACGGAATGCCAAGATCGCAGTCCTTACATACTTCTTACTTACATAATTTAAGCTATATAATAAACTATATAAGTTGAAGAAACTGTAGGTAATTCAAAATAAATAAATAAATGATAATAACATTTAACGTAAATCCTCACAGCGCGTGCTCACTGTAGGACATTCTATTAAGGTTCAGTTTTCTTCCAGAATCAGTCCTTCTCTTGACAGAGACCGACTCTTGATAGCGCTGCTAGGTCCTTCGGACTGTCGAACGATTCACATTTAGCCTCTGAGCCACGAAACATTGGCTGCAACCCTCCTCAAGCAGAGCAATAATTTTGCCGGCTTTTATCACTTTACCTACCATTTTTGAGACCGCTAAAGAGCAATAATGACATTTTAAAATGTCAAGAAAATGAGATAATTTAATAAAAATTGTCTAAAAGTTAGAGTCGATATTGACTTTCGGAAATTCGCGCCACAAAAGGTAGTAAATAGTTGTTTTCTTTAAAAACCATTATTTCTCATTATCTTCTTCAAAATGTTACAAAAAACTGACGAAAACTATTCCTTGCTTATGAATTTACAAGATTCTGAGGATATGAAAACTGAAAATTATCATACTAATCAATAGTAACAATAAAATTGGTTCTTTGCGTAGGTTCTCGCTTTTTTATCAAAAAAGTAAATAACTAGATCACTGGACGATATGAATATAAGCCAAATTATTTTACACTGTGCGCGTGTCTTGGTGTATATTTAACACAGAAAATAAGGCCATACAAATGAGAATTCTTTTTAAAATCCATTAACCAAATATAATATCAAAACACAGTTGTAATTGCAATTTAGTAACATACTCAAGTGTCAAAGATTATAATCGGACCGCCATGCTCACTCGAATCGTTCCGAAATTTATTTGACTTATATTCGGTGCGAAGGAGGAACACTTTGTGGCACGTACAATAACGCACTAAATCATATCAAAACGTAATGCGACGGAGGTGTGTCGGGCACGGAATTAAAATGCAATAATATCTCTATGGTAGTGCGGCGCTGCAGTTCTGGCCTGTCTCAGATCTTGCAGATTATCGTAAAGTATTTATTTATTTATCCAACGTTCCCTCAGGAGGTTAGATAGCATCAGGGAATCAATTTTACTGTGAAATGTCGTGGAGGCGTAAGATTTGCGCTCTTTAAGTTACAGGTGTGGTGGCTTAAAAGCTATTGGTATTCAATATTTATATTAATTTACTATAAATAATAATACCTCATTGTAAAAATGAGAATTCTTAAAAAAAACACTATGCATATTTATATGTATATAAATATACATATATATATATATATACCATAATAATAAATACCATAATAATTTAAATAAAAAGAATATTTCAAGTATTTCTCATTTATTGTCTCAAAAATGAGTATCAGTCAATCGTTCATACGTATACGATTTGAAAATCATCTCGGAAACAAATATCAAAGACACTTATGTATAGTATGTTTGCTAACTACACTTCTATCACGATATTACTAATACGTAAATCAAAATAAACTGCTTAAATTCAAAATTATTAATTGCACACAAATACTATTACTATAGCTATAATATTATATGCGTACCAACATATAACGTAGAAAGCAACTGACAAACCCACTAGAAACCGGTTGGTCTCCGCATGAATGCACACATACATATAAAGTGTCCAATTAAACGAGGTCTGTGTCAGAACGAACGCTGTCCCCGCTGAGGTCTCTATGAAAGAATGTTTGGGGAGCCACAACAGATCAATTAGAAATGGTTCATAGAATCAACAGCGATAAGAAAGTGGGCACAGTGGTAGACTGAAACAATCCTATATAATTTATTTATTATAATGTTATTACAACAAATACTAAATTATTTCATAATTATATTTCTTGCCTCAGACACATCGTAAACAATAATATGGTGTAAAATCACATAAGTAGGTTCTATATTGTAATTTAAATGCATATAACGGTTTACGTTGATGAACCAATCAATTTAAATCGTATAGGTATTTCGCAATCAAAACAGCTTCAATTTCAACTCATTACGGATTCAATCCCAAACAAGCATCGGACCATAAAATTTGACAAATTAATCACTATTGGAACGAGGAACTTGATATTTTTTCACGTCCCATACAATTTGTCAATGGTTAAAAGCTTTGATAAAATACATATGTTTTATATTAAAAGCTAAGAATTCTCAGAAACCACAGTATTTCAAGTTTATCACTACAGATTTAGAAAGAATTTATGGGTTGCTTTAGAAAAAAAAGAGAAAATGTATACATAAGTACAATTAAGCTCATAAAATTAATACCCTCAACGTATCTTGTGGTGTAGGCCATCAGAGAATTAGGCTAGTGTTTCCCGCCTGTCGTAAGAGTTGACCAGAGGGGCCTTCCGTGTCGCGGCCGCACAGAATGAGGGCTTCGGTTGTCTATCCGTGCAATCACGAGGAGTACAAAAGCGGTCCGCGCTGTCATGGCACAGCGAGTGTTCAGGGGTAGGTTCTGCTTCCCCAAGAAGCCTTTCGACAGCCGTTCCGTAGGAGATCGCAGAGGGTTGGGTATGTGTGTACAGGTTTCTCCTGTGTAACTAAAAAAGTTCCTATTCCTAACGTTACTTCAATTGTTAAACTACAGTACATATTATAATTTATTTGTTTTATTTCTTTGCACTTAAAAACATCCATTAAACATAAGTGGAAGTCGTAATTTACAAGAGTTATTTCACATATTTACTTAATACATAATTAATTTAATTTAACATGCAAGATGAAAATAATTACTAATGTAGACAACGATTTTTATAAATAAAATTATAGCACAAATATAGCATATACTTAGTATATTACTTAATATACTAAGTTTATGAAATAACGTAATATAGAGAATTTAATCACATTGCACTAAACTTTTAGCTGTAAACTTATGTAATTTTATATTAATACAAAACGAAATAGAGCAAATTAGTATCGTAATTTGTGTACGGACTAATCTCACAAATCGACTCTCACTACAACGTAAACGATTAGATTTTCTAATCGATACCACGACTACAACTTTAACACTGTTTATAGAATGAGATGGATCACGCTCATTCGGATGCATATTGGTTATCACGTTTTAATTATCTCTAATTTAAGTAACGTGAATCCATGCATTTACTGCAATAACACGATAATGATAAATAAAATTCCCAGTTATTAATTTTAAACAACGTATATTTTATAGAAATATGGAGTTAACAATATTTTTTAAATTTATTAAGTTTTAAAATGAAAATTTAAACTAAACACATTTATAACATTTTTCCGATTAAGTTATTTTTAATGCACATAACCAGTTTAGAATTTGATATTTAGGCATAGCTAAGTTTATTTTTCATATCACAAAAAACTGTAATATGTGATATAAAAAGCGATCAATCATTTCGATTATTGTAGGTAGGTATACGATTAAATTCTAATTAACTAATCTTGTTTTATTCAATTTCACAGAAATTAGACAACATTGAAATCCATCTATACATTATGTGAAACATGTTTGTCTGTCTATCTGTCTGTTTCTGTAGACTGTGATTTTGTGTGCTTATAAGTGGCGATACTGGTTCGTTATATGTAATTATTTTTTAATGTGGAAATACGTTATCTAGCCAGCTCTTAATATACAATAGGTTCTCGAGTTGTAAGTGCTCAAATGGACAGATGAACAGACTGTCCATTTATGCGCTTATAATTCGAGAACCACTAGTGCGACTTACATGATTATATTTTAACCGACTTCAAAAAAGGGGGAAGTTCTATGTTCGTCTGTATGTATTTTTTTTTGTGTACATATGTTCACCGGTAACTTCGTCAATGGTGGATCGATTTCGATTAAATTTTTTCTGTTGGGTTCAGTACAGCTCCAAGACATTTAAATTTCAGTGACATTGGAGCTTAGACTTCGAAGATATACCAAAAAAGCTAACTGCTAATAAGCTTTATTTATATGGACATATTGATACTCTCTATCGTTCCGATCCAGAATTAGAAAAAAGTTTATTGTAGACCTACTCTAGATATTTATTTAGGCCAAGGCCACTCAAAATGGTAAAATAAAAAAATTTTTAAGAGAAAATATAAACAGATTCAAAAAAAAGCACTGAAAAATATAAAATAACTATTCTTTACTAATCAAAACTCAAGTATATACAAAAACATCTTTATAAATAGATTTAATTTAATTTAATATAAGTATGTATTTTTTCATTGTATGAAAGTGAGAATTGTCAATGTATAAAAAATATCTAGTATCATAATCGTAATATAATAATACAGAGATAAAAAAAATAGTCCACATTGAACTGATTGAATGCAAATAATAGTATGTATATTTTATTATCAAATTAATTTAATATTAAAGTAATCAATAAAGTTTTTATTATTATTATTAAAAAAAAATATTAAACACGATACAAATACCTATTTTAAAATTTGACAGTTATTGAAGTCGATGCCAAATCAATGTGCAACAACAAAAAGTCTACCAGTTTCGTAAGCTTGGCATCAACTTCAGTAACTGTCATATTTAATTGTGTAGCTTTTGTATCGTATTTATAAAGTAGTCTTTGTACTTGAGGTTTAATTAGTAAAAGATAGTTATAATTTCAGTGTTTTTTTTCATAGTCCGTTTAGTTTTTTTCTTAAAAAGTTCTTTTCTATGGAAATACGTTATCTGGCCAAGTTTTAGTATTTAATTTTTGGGTTATACGCGCACAAACAGTCAGACATATACAAAGACAGAGAGACGTCGCGTTCTATAATATTTATAGATGAATGGGTAGATGGATAGGTGGATGGATGGATTGATGGATATTAATAAAAACTTAACGTGAAAAAACTAGTAATAAGTACGAAGTCCACGCGAGTGCAGCCGCGGGCGCAACAAGTTATTTTTAACAGTAAAAATGCACTTAGCATTACGTACGGAATATATCGGATAATGTTAATTTATTTTTAGATGTTGTCTACAAGATTGCTTCGACTTTTGGGGTCTACCACTTATTACTATTTATCGCATAGTATTTATCTACATATATAATAAATAGATTCACAGACTAAAGAGTAAATATAGATACTTCTTTTTACTTGCCGCTACTTTTTTTACCAATCGTCTTTTGTGTGTGTCTAAAGTCTGATTATTATTTTATCGATTTCTGGATTTGAGTTAAGAATTTACTTCATTGTGAGTCATTAGGTGTAAATATGGTTAAATAAACGGATTGTGACATACGGACAGACAGACAGATGAACATGACGAAACTAAATGGTATTTTTAGAATTTTGGCTAATCCGGAAAATTGTGCGATGTAGGATTGAAAAATTGATATTGCTTGGCAATACAAATTAAATCGACATATAAGTATATGTAAGTATTTCGATATTTCCATTCCTTTAATTTCTCTTTATATATAACACTATATTGTAAAATGTAGGTGTAAAAAACGATGAATTATAAGTACATTATTATCTTTAAAATTTTAGAGGAACACATGTCAAACTATATACATAATTACGAGAGTTAATAACCTTTTCTATTATTGCGAATACTTTGCATAAGCACATATTTGTAACACCACATTTCGAATTAAGGTACACAATATAGTATAAATGTTATGTAGGTATAACAATATTAAGATGACAGAGTGGAGGTGTTAAATTGTTAGCGTAAAACCGTTATTTTACCATCACCTGTCGACTTTGTCAATAACTTTCGTATTTTATTATTGCGAAAGATATTACTGGAAAAATTTAATTGGATTTGAGTTTGGAAATAAAGTCATTTCACTGATAATAAAAGTATAAAATAATAATAAATAATA
Organism: Zeuzera pyrina; assembly: GCA_907165235.1. Classification (NCBI taxonomy): domain Eukaryota; kingdom Metazoa; phylum Arthropoda; class Insecta; order Lepidoptera; family Cossidae; genus Zeuzera; species Zeuzera pyrina. Next base: position 14,221,049 of record OU015625.1, on the reverse strand, counting down.
TAATTTGCAAATTTTAAATTATCTAACCGCATAACTTTGAACTGGCATAACGTATGTATTAGTGCGTTCCAGAAATAAAGTTTTACCATTATAAAACTGTATCTGACTTGCGCTTGTTTATTACTACACTGTATAAAAGGAGGTACCTAGTGTGCATTCGTCTGTCTTCTACTTTTAAAGAAACACTGAACACTTTAGGGCGCGATTTTTTCTACCTATTATGATTTGCATTTCTCACAGTGTATGTCTATTAAAATTTACCTTGTCGCATATATGGTAGGAGTTGCTAATCGATTAGAGATCAAGTTGGGGAAAAAATATGGCGACAGTGCGCTCTCATTTAATATTTAGAGCGTCGCTGCAAATACTAAAAATGTATCTTGGCCATACCTGGGCCAGATCGCTGGATATTTGTGTTCAGGTTTCCTTGTATTACCAAAAAAAAGCTTTTTGAGCTGTTTCCAATAAAAACAAATGTTTATTGGATTTATTCTGATTTTTTAATTATTCCGCCATCACTCAAAGGATACAAATTTAATTTGCATACGAATTTTAGATACTACATATTACTAGATATTTTACTACGCGAGTTTTATTATAAGGGCAAACAGTACCGTTGAACATTAAAATGTGTGATATAAGTAGATGTTAATGTATGAAATATCTTATTTTCAGAAGATTAACTCTACTATAGAATAAACCGTACAAATAAACACTCATTACCATACACCTTGGTGATGAATGTTTATTTATATAGGTACTGATATACTGGAAACCACGTAAACTAGAAGTAAATTAGAACAATTTAATTTATTTGAAATAACATAATTTATTTTATTCAATTTGTTCGATATCAACAAGTTTTTGAGTGAAATATCACGACAACTTCACTGAAAATCTAAACCATGACATGAAACGAAGGATACCAAAGTTGTTTATGGTATTCTTGGACTCATTTTAGTACTTAGATCCTCATTGCGCTACATCCATTAAATAGAAGTAGACATAACAGTTGATACATGTTGACTTTTCTGTTATAATACAATACAATACACTTCATTGGACCAGTACAAATAAACAAAGCCACAAAGAAAAATATAATAAAAATGAACAATTTAGGCGGCCTTATTGCTAGAGCAATCTCTACCAGGCAACCTTAAGATAAAAAAAAAGGGAAAACCTGTGGGTGGTCCGAAAATAAAAATATTAATAAATATACATACATATACATCAATTACAAATATTATATAAATATATAAAAAGTAATAATGATGAATTACCAACATAGTATATTTAATCACATTACAAATGAAATGACATTACCCTGCATCCACCTGCACCTTTATACAGGTAAATGCCAGGCAATGTCCAGAAGCTATAGAGAAAGATAGTAAATTTTGAGTTCACGTTGAAAATTATGAAATGTTTGACGTCCGACAATGTGTGTAAACAATTTCAAACCGATATTCATTTGCATTGAATTAAGAAATTATGCAATTAGGCTCCTGCTTTCAATCTCTATGTAATATTTATCCAGCTCTGGATTTTAATAAACATCGCCCAAATACCAAAACGATTATACTAACGCTAGGTACGAGCAATTCCAGATACCGTGGTCCTAATGGGTATATTCCCTATGGTTTTACATGGACTACTAACAGAAAATCCAACCAACTAAGCATAGTCGGCTATCAGGACTATTTTACGAAAACTCGTAATTTACACATTTAGAATAACCTCTCGTTCTTATTGTAAATAAAACTCGCGCTTACATATAGCAATTTTGTGAAGAAGTTATAGAATATGTTACCTATCACAATAAATAACGAATGTTTTGGAACACTGCAAAATACTATAGTAAAGGCAAAACTATTTAAATTTAAGTTACTATGGCAGTAAACAACCGCTGCTGTGTAACTACGACCTCGTAAATATGTAGAAAAACGTTAAAAATTTACAATTAAGTAGTCATATGCAGCAATAACGTCTTTTATTTTTAAATAACTTAGGAGTATCATTTTTCTAGTGTGTAGCGACCAGTAGTTTTATAAAATATATTTCAAATACCGAACACCGCGGTGGTAACAGCCAATGAATTAAAAACAAAACAATTGGCACGCCTCGTTCTTTTATCAAAGTTTTTTTTTTTCTTTCTTTATGGCATGGTGCACAGATTAGCGCACTTCCCAATGTCTACGTATTAATACGTAGAATCACAAGTAAATTAGTTTTTTTCTTATGGTAAAGCTCTTCCAGTAAAGCGATAGTGGGCTTTACTGAAGTTATAAAAGACTTCTTGGAAGAGCGCGAGAACTTCAGCTACTCATGTTTATTTAGACTTAGACCTATTCCATTCTTTTCACTTACACAGAACTTTAAAACACGATATACTATGACTTTTGTACTTTAAAATTCCCAAATATGTAAAAAATAGATAAAGTAAGTAAAATGACCGTCACTTTTCACGTTTCCGTCAAAAAGTCCTCTATCAAAGTTTGAAACTGTTGTCATGCGTTTTTACCTCTGAAGAAAAAAAACGTAATCCTTACATGATTACTTTGTTGGCCGTGTGTCCGTCTGTCCCACCAGTCAAGACCCTTTATTTCAAGAACAGGTAGAAGTGTAAAAACGAAGTTTCTAGCAAACAACGCTGAGGCTGAGGTCTCTTAGAAGTGTAAAAAATCAAGCTTTCTAAGTAAACGCAATCAAAAGATACGACTTTTTTGAACTCAAACCAAAACCCTGTAGGGCACTTTCCGTTGAACTAGAATCATGAAATTTGTTAAGGACCAAGGTCTCATAGCACGATAAAAGAACAAAATCCAAAAACTGCGAATTTGTAATTACATCTTGCATTTTCAGTTGGAAAATATAGGAGAACATGTCTTTCAACTGCAAACTTAATTTGTTTTTGAATGCGGTTTATATTTTTTTGATAAATACATAACACAAATACATTGTATGGTGGTACTGAACCCTCGGTGCGCAAACAGACTCGCACTTGACTGTTTTTTATTCATCGTTATTCACGTCTACTTATGTGAGGCTAAGTAGCTTGTCAGATAAAGCGTCCAACATGGGGCGCTAATTTGTGAAATTTCATTGTAAAATGTCTAAAGGAAGAAGACCATTACGGCATACGGCATTAGTCGGACTACTTCGCTGATACCGATTCCGAGCATAAAATCGACGAGAAGTTTAGCAGATGTCCTATTCACACTGTAAAGCAGGAAACCACTTACCGTTTTGTAACGTGTTTGTTTGTTTTTGTGTGTTGTCTTTACATGAAGAAATGAAATAACGTAAATCTACAATCAATAATTTTACAAAAACTGATCTAATAAGGTTAGAAAATACGTTATAACACTTCAGTTTTTAAATGTTTTTGTATTTCTTCTTGTAAAGAAATCGTACAAACAAATTAGTACATTTATACATATAGATTAATTAGTATTGGGATTTTCTTGCTCAGTATTCCCCAGTCACAAATGTCGCTAAAGTACTTATTTATTACATTTAATAATGATATATTGGCACTATACCATACGTTACTTTCGCTTTCTTAGTAATTTATACAGGTACCTACATAATTATTTAATTTATGTTACAGATTAAATGCATTGTCATTTGTAATTGAAAATTACATATTAAGTATTATAATATATATATAGGTATGTATAAGATGTGTAATAAAGTTTAACATAGGAACGGAAATTACTTAATGTGTTTTAGTGATACGACTACATTTCTCCTTTATCCAACTTTGAAAAAGTAACATAAGTGATTTTTTTTGACGATAACACTTAGAGGACGTGCCACCCAAACTCGTTATCAATTGCGCCTCAGAAAGCATTAAGGCGAAGTAACAGGTTAAAATAAACGTTGATTTAACATTTAAAATTTCTACCCAATCGGCGCATTCGTTTTGGCCACCAATAAATTTAATGATAAAAGAGTGAAACGCTAATATATAACTTTTAAATACCGCAACCAAAAGGCTTATCAATTTCACTTGATAGTGTATAATAATAAAAACAGACTATTGTTCTACAAAAACATATAACCACCATGAAAACAAGGAATTACGTTACTTTTTTAGCTAGCTACTTATATTGGATGAGTAGTATAGATGTTACCGTAAATAATGAATAGGTTCTATGTAGTCGGTAAATACTTTTCTGCTGCGATATAGAATAGGAATAAATTGACAATTAAGTTAACCCTTGGTTAATGCGACTGTCTGTGGTGGATAGACGCAGTGCTATTAGTATTGGCGTGAAATAACGAAAGCCATTTCACAGTATAACGTAACTTGTACGTTCATTAAGTCTGGTGTCTGTGACCGCACCGGTGGGTGCAAGTTGCATAAATCAGTCGAGGGAATGCAGACCGGCGCCCTAATGCGCTTTCGATGTTGGTCGATAGCTCACCCCACTCCCCCTCAGTAAAATCGGTTTCAATTGCACTCTCAGGCTCATCATTATTTTGACATCATTTGCATGCAAAATGATTATATTTGAATTTTAAATTGCGCGCACTGAGTTAAGTCTAACTCTTTTTTTTGCTGCTGATTTAAAAGAAAATTATAAAAACGTTGCAAAGTCAAAGGACTGCATACAGATTAAAATACAAATCATTTGTTTTCATAATTATCGAAATAGATAAGTATATACATAATATTATAACACGAAAATGCACGGATATTTTGAAGTGGTCACTAGTCCGTGTGGGATTAGAACCAGAATCAAAGGCGCATGGAACACGTTAAACAACGTTAAATAGAATAAATTTAAAACAGATAATTTTATGTAAAGTTGTAAAATTCACTTTTTTTTTAAACCTATTGATTGTGAGTAGTAAAAATGACACTTCTTACTCGAACCAGCCAATCACGTTTCATCGATTAAGATATTCTCGATATGTATCTCTCCACGTTTCAGTTTTAATACTCATTTTTATTATTACTTCGTTTTACTTTTATAGCTCTTGCAGCATGTGAAAGATTTGGTTAATACTCCAGATTCAAATTACGGTAATATTATAAATTCTTCCAAAAACATACATACCTACTAAACTATTAAATTGTATACGTAATTTACATTATAGATGTGTATATACACATGTATAATGTAAATATAAATTACGATGTTTACATTGTATATATACATTATATGTTTAAAAGAAAATTACACCAGCATTATACATTTTACGATAAACAAAATTGAAATGCGGTTTCGCCATCATTTACAAAATTGAACAAGTAAGACATATGTAAGTACAATACATTCATATTTAATCTAACAGATATAGAGATATTGGCGCTAGTATTTGTATTTTACATAATATTAGCAATACGTACCCAGTACCCACCCGCTTCACTGGGCTTATATTTTAAGCCAGAGTATCTTCTATGCATATGAAAATTTTCGATATAATTCGAGGTGCATGTAAATAAAAAAAAAACAAAACAAACGACTCTACAAATAAAGGACTCTACGGATTTATAAACCAGTACAGATTACCCTTTACAAAAAAAAAACCGCTATTTCATTACTTATAAAAATGTAATACTTAACATATTTTTTAAAACGTAGTTTGCTCGAGATAACACAATATTTTTCTTTTTAAATCAAAATGTTTTAGAGATATGTACCCAAATCCTAAATAAAATAAAACTATTTTAAAACTATTTTGATTGTAATCAAAACCATTTGTCTTCGAAATAATTGTAAAAATCATAATTTGCTGTAGACAATTTATACAAGTAGTACAATAGCTGCATCTCAAAATTGTTTGTACAAATTAAACGAATAAGACACGAATTATAATCAAAACTCATGTTTCACAAGCAATCTTGGAAAAGGTTCAGAACGAGTGTTGAGATATAGTCGCCGGGCGACTTATCGTTAATTTAGAGCTTCGATTAGACTGCGAGACCGAAATACGCTAACGAGCATTCGTTTGAAACAAAATATTATTGATTTTATTTTATTTCAGTAACAGTATGATGTTGAAATTTTATTTACTGCTTGGGACTAAAGATTACAAGAGGTTATTTAGATTTTTGCATTCCGAATACAATACGTAATATATATAATATATAAGGTACCTCTATCCGTAAATAATATGCCATACATATATGTATGAAATATTTTTCTTACCTTGGTTGTAGTTGTCTGTAGTGGAGCTCCAGATGAAACAGCACAAATTTCTACTTCGTATTTGTCCACGCCCGCTTCACGGTCTAAGGGGACGGCTGTAGACAAAATTCCTAATGTAGAATCGATGTCAAACAGTCTATCCACTTGTCTGCCATCACCAGTCACATTCACTATATAATACTCCAAACCTGAATTATAATTATTTGTCAAATTCAACACTGCTGTCCCCGCCGGCTCATTCTCCGCCACAGATACTGAGTCTTCATTAGTCCAACTAATACCTTCTAATTCGTTTCCACCCATAATAACCGTAATATATGTCTCTGTACTTCTTTGTTCACTAAGTACAGCTTCGTCCGTCGCCTTTATGACCAAGTTCCACCTTGCTTCAGATTTTGCTGGTGAATATCGCAAAGTAAGCGCACCATTACTTCTATGTAAGTCGAATAGATCATTTCCACCATGAATAAGCTTATAAGTCACTAACCCATTTGGACCCGTGTCCAAATCACGGGCCAATACGTTCATTATAAATATGCCACGTCCTGTACTTCTACCTAATCTTTGTGAATTAATTACAGCAGCGTTCATGGAAACAAATATTGGCGCATTGTCATTTATATCTTCTACAATCACGGTGACCAGTTTTTCTGCAGATAATCGGGTTGAGGCAGGTTCAGCTTTATCGTAAGCGACTACGGTTATTCTGAAAGTGTCGATACTTTCTCTATCAATAGGTAGTAAAGTGTGTATTACACCTGTTACGTTGTTTATAGCAAAATGTCGTCTATTATCATTTGGATCTTGGTGCGTGATAGCATAATACACCTTGCCGTTTAATCCTGAATCTGGGTCCTCTGCCGTAACAGTAACAATAGGTGTATGCTTTGGTATACCTTCTCTAATTTGGCGCACAATAGCAGTATTAGTAAAAACAGGTGCATTATCGTTTGCATCTATTACGTTCACAGTAAATGAGATACTTGAGGACAAACTTGGACTACCATTATCTGTCGCTGTTATGTTTAAAATATATGAAGTCAGATCTTCATAATCTAACTGCTTGTGTAGAAAAAGTTCTCCTGTAGAACTGTCGATATAAAATGATTCTTTTCTGTTTCCTGAACTTATAGAAAATTGTAGTTCTTGATTTATACCCAAGTCAGCATCTGCAGCATGAAATTCAATTATTTTTTTGTTGACTGGTTCGGTTTCTAGAACTGACATTTTCAAGTGTGTCTGTGTAAACACAGGTGCATTATCATTTTCATCAAGAACGTCTACAATTATTACAGTGGTAGCAGAAAGTCGCACAGTTTGCCCTGAGTCATGAGCTATCACGGTAAGCTGATAATGATCTGTAGTCTCTCTATCCAAATGCTTATTAATGTACAACTGACCAGTAGCTTCATCTAAAGTAAATTGCTTCATGTCATCACCCCCAATAAGCTTATAATATACGTCACCATTCAAACCTTCATCAGCATCAGTTGAATAAACTCTCATTATTGAAGCTCCAATAGATGCTCCTTCTGATATTTCAACTTTATAAGGAATTCGTGTAAAGACTGGAGCATTATCATTTACGTCATTTATGTAAATTGTCACTCTTACAGAATCTGACAACTTCACTTTTCCATTATCACTGACTGTGACCGTCAATGTGATATAGTTCTGGCCTGTGCTATGTACTAAACTTTCTCTATCAAAAGATTTTAATGTTTTTATAAATCCATTTCTAGAATCTATTCTGAAATCACTTTGAGCTACAGGTAAACTGAAGGTTAACTCGGCATTTCGGCCAATATCTCTATCTGTTGCTGTCAGTTTTCCAACAAATGTGTCAGGGGGCTCATTTTCTTTGATTCTAAATATGAAAGTAGTGTTCGTAAATTGAGGGCTATTATCATTTTCGTCTAGTACATGAACAACAACAGGCACTTCTGATGATCGCGGTGGCGTTCCATGATCAGAAGCAACTAAAGTCAATGAATAATAATCTCTTTCTTCTCTGTCTAACGGATTTTTCACATATAGAAACCCATCAGGGAATATACCAAATTTATCATCTATATTGCCTTCTATAATGCTATAAGAAATTTTGCCATTCAAACCTAAATCAGCATCAGAAGCAGAGATAGAGAAAAATCTAGTATTAACTAAGGTTGACTCAGGTAAAGAAGTCTCGTAAGATGTGTGATCAAATACAGGCGTGTGATCGTTAACATCATCTAAAATTACTCCAATAGAATGTTTTGTTGCAAGAGCTGGGCTTCCATTATCAGTCGCTGTAACTTCAATAGACATAATAGTTCCAGGCTCATTTGATATAGGTTTGTTCAAATATATAACTCCTGTAGTTTCCGATATTCTGTAACAGTTGTCAGGATTGTAACTCAATGTATAAAATATAGTTCTATTGGAACCAGAATCACGATCTGTTGCTCTTGCGAAGTAGATTTCCTGACCTACTGCTGTATTTTCTGGTATGTGAACTTCATCTTTATCTTCTATAAATATCGGATAGTTATCATTCACATCTAATACAGAAACATTAACCGTAGTGAAACCAAATGCAGTGCCACTTTTTGCTAATATTTTCAAATTATAAGTCATTTTATCTTCGCGGTCTACATTGAATTGCGTAGTGATAACGCCACTTTTCTCATCAATTTTAAAAACTTTCTTGGAATCACCGTCTAAAATATAATAAGAAATATTGTCTTTTGGATTTTTTACACTTATTTTACCAACAAAGCGACCTGTTTGTGTATTGAAACTTCCTTCATCTTCGAGGATTTTAAAAGAGTATCCAGCGTAACCATCAAATTCAAGATTCTTGTGTCGTGATGATTTGACTATCTCGACTATTGCATCATCATAGGCTTGCCTGTTTCCTTTGTCTCTACAAGATATTTTCAGAGCATATAAAGGATTTTGAGCTTTTCGAAAATCTTTTTGTAGTACTACATTTCCAGACCAAATGTCCACATCAAAAAATCCGTCACCGCCACTCTCTAGCTTATACATCACTCTTGCATTCTCATTTTCATCTAAATCGAATGCCTTTATTTGTAAGATGCTAGAACCAATTGGTAAATCTTCGCTTATGCTTTCAATATATCTCTGAGGATAAAATACAGGATCATTATCATTAACATCCAAAATTTTTAGAAATACTGTAGCGGTAGAAGATTGAGGTGGAAATCCTTGATCTTTAGCAAGAACTTGTATTTCGTAAAAAGGAATTTTTTCTCTGTCTAATTCTACCACAGTACTCAGTTGTCCAGTAAGAGGATCTAAAATAAATGTATTCGGATATTTCCTTTCTATATTTGACGGCAAATAGTAGGAAACCGATCCATTAGTTCCCTGATCATAGTCGGAAGCGGTTAATATAATTATTTCTTTTACAGGTTTTATATTTTCATGAAGAGAAGCATTAATTAGACTTTGAGGAAAGGTGGGAGCCTCATCATTTTCATCCAGTATTGTTATTTTTAATCTCGTAAAAGCCCATTTAGGATTGGGACCACCATCTCTTGCTGAAACATTCAATTCCACAGTTCCTTGAATTTCACGGTCTAGAATTGATTTTGTTGTCACTAAACCTGTCAAGTGATCAATTAAAAACCATTGTTGTTGATTTCCATCATAGAAGTCATAAAATATTTCAGCATTTACTCCAGTATCTTCGTCTGTTGCTGTTATACTGGCGACGTAAGTACCAGAAGGAGCAAGTTCACTAAGAATTGCTGAATATTCAGATTTTTCAAATACAGGTTCATGATCATTTACGTCATTGACATGAATAACTAAAAATGAAGTAGCTGTGCGTGGCGGAGTCCCTCTGTCTGTAGCGACTACAGTTAAATTGTATTTGCTTATTTCTTCTCTATCTAACACTCCATTAACATGCACTATATAAACACTGGAGCTGTTTTCCAAGCGAAAATGATTTAATTCATTTCCCGAAGTGATACTAATACTAGTTATACCGTTTAATCCAGCGTCTAAGTCTGTTACGGTAATGGCTGCCACAAGAGAACCATTCTTAGCATTTTCATCAACAGTAGCAAAATTTGCTGTCGGAGGGACATATGTAAAAGTAATTACGGGATCATGATCATTAGCATCGATGAGATTAACAGTGACATATGTTCTAGCATCCTGCTGTGGCACACCATGATCTCTGGCAATCACGGTCAACACACATGTCATATTACAAGTCATATTACTACAATACTTAGGACAATTTAATTTTTTTATTGTTGTTATGACTCCAGACTCAGGATCGACAGCAAATTGCTTTTCCGTGTCCGTTACTTCATACGTTATCTTACTATTATCGCCTAAATCACTGTCGGTAGCTGTAACTTTAAGAACAGTAGTTCCCGATGGCACACTTTCATTTAAAGATACTGAAAAGTCACTTTGATCAAATATTGGCGGATTATCATTAACATCTAAAATAGTAACATTTACTTGAAGGTAACCGTAGTTAGGAGGAGTACCGCCATCACGTGCTGATATATTTAGAATATAAAAGTCATTGGTCTCCCTGTCCAATTTTCCTGTTGTTTCTAAGTGCAAATAAGACGTTTGGCCACTTGGATTTACAGTGACATTTAGTCGAAATTTACCTTCACTGTCACCATCAACTATTCTGTAGTCATTAGTAATACCGTTCTCCCCTAAATCCTTGTCAGTAGCAGCATCAAGTAATAATTTTGTGCCAGCAGCTGCACTTTCAGAAAAAGCAACAGCTATGCTTGGTTCGGGGAATTCTGGATAATTATCATTTACGTCCAAAACTCGTATTCGTACTTCTATAGGATAAGTTGGCTGACTCGATAAAACGACAAAAGCATACCGATCTACAGCCTCTCGATCAAGAATGACACTAGTTTTAATTTCTCCACTTATCGAATCGAGAATAAATTCTTTAGAAGGTTCGTTGAAACGGTAAGTAAAACCAGGTTTGATGGGTATCCTGCCTACTACAGTTCCAGCTCGTTGATCCTCAGGAACGCGAAGATCGACGCCGGTATCAACGGCGCGCGATTGCATTTGTTCGGCATCTGCGTTGGCAAGTAGCGCTAGCGCAATAAGCGCCACGTGCCATCCTCCCATCCTCGTCATGACATCGACAAAAACATCGCAATGTCTGGTCCTCGTCAGCGAAAGTTCCCGTACACTGGGAGCGCTCGCTGTGTCCCGTTCGCGCAGACTTGCGCGCTCACTCCCCTCAGGTATGCAACATGGCCGCGACGACCTGCGCGCACGAATATCTCACGGAGAGCGATCCGCCGCTGCGCCTACGCCGTCACATTCATTCGTAAACACACGTGACACACACTATTCACAAAGGTTCAACATGCACTCAGAATCCAACTTGACCATTTAAACACCATAAACTTTGTTATAATTATAATTTAATAAAAAAACACGATTTGAAACTAAACTTTCAGTTATGTTTTTCTCCGTTTGACAGTTGTATCGTTTGACGCAAACGGCACACGGGTTGCGCGGCGACCGGCGCGGCACTGGCAGGCGGAGGCTTTCACGCCACCCCGCGCCCCACGCGTCGCCCATACCCCTTCGCCGCAGCTTTGAAAGCTCCGACTGTAGCAGCGATGATGATACCGAGATAACGACCATCGAATGATTCTACTACTTATTGTTCCTTACGAATTATTCACAATTCCGAGAAAGGTTCACAGATTTTTTTTTTTTATGAAACTTGTAATACATAAAAGCTTACTATTTTAAATACCTACATGTGAAATTCTAATGAGTATATTAAAAATGTTATGAAACTTCAGAAATAATTATAAGAATATATTCTATTGGAGGAATAAACGACTGAAATGCAGTAATAAGTGTATCTGGTAGAAAGTGAGTAGATATACCTACTTACCTAAATACTGCTATGTACGAAAATAAATCTCTCTAAAAATTATACTTTCTGTCTACCTAATTAGTTTTTTTTAAAGGTAAACGTTTTTACTTAGAACCTGCTTAACTAATTATAGAAACAGTTTAGGTTTGCTCATTGTTCTAATTAAGTACGTAATATTTACTTCTAATTCAATAATTAGGAATACTCTGTGGTTAGGTAGTTAATTTCGTAATTTACTTAATATCTGTGTATTGCGCGCAACGGTATAATTACATACATACAAACATGCAACATGCATGCATCTTCACGCAGTACTCTTAACGGGGTAGTCAGAAACGACCGAGCGCCAAGCGTCGTGGTTCTTAAAATACTTCATTCGCTTCGTCAAATCGCATAATTTTCGCCTCATACATTTTCGCCTAAGTATGCTCCTGAAATGTCCGTCTACTAACGATATAATTGGTTATAAATAATCATTTCAGTATGACTTCTATAAGTTATTTACAACCGCAAACATTATAAAATATTTAGGCGATAAATCAATACTGTGAAACAATACAACATATCGGTTGGTACTTATGAAAAAATCTTTGAAAAATAAATTAAAAAAAGGAATTATGTTGTTTTTAGTATTGTGTACAGAAAATAAGTTTAAATTGTAAGTTCATAATTCATAATAAAATTTAACGGAATGAAAAGTTAAACAGTAAAGAGAACAAGTGAACAGCTTTATTTTCAAGCGCCATCTTTTGAGAACATTGTTAACTCAATTATATCCAAGACTAACGTTGGTATAAAATAAAAGTCTTACTTACTTACTTACTTATGATATTGTACGGAAGATGGTACTGCTACCATGTACTGAATATTATATTTTATATCAAAATAGTTATCGAATGCGATCCAGTTTTACACGTAAAAATTATTTTAAAAACAGGTAAGCAGGTATAATTCAATTAAAATGTAATTTTGAAATTTTTAAAACGTTATGCGATCAATGTTGCGCCAGTAACTAATTAATCTGTGCTTATTAGAGAAAAAAAATTTGTATGTCTTAACAATATATAATACATAATATGTATTATATATTGTTTTATCTATAATAATTTACATATACTTCTAAGGTACGGCCTCCCATTTTCATTGACTTTGTCCTCTAACTCAAAGGCTGCCTGGAACAAATTCAATAAGGCCACCTTTGTACAGTAACTACATTTTTATTTCTTCTTAATACTTGCTTATTTCTGCTGCAATAAAGTTTTTTGTATTGTAAATTGTATTAAATATTGCTAACACAACCAGTAACAGTAATATTTTTTTATACATAATTTTTTAATAAAGCATACACCAATAGTAAAGATAAATTATTCTTATAATTTAAATATTATATTTTGTATCTAACTCCGTATGGCTGTCTTATATTACTCATACCATAGATAAGTGAGGTAATTTTATTCTAATAGGTCATTAAGTACCTCCCTACCGTAATGTAAAAACATGGCAGTCTAAGATACAATTGTACATTAGGTACTAATGTTTACGAACTATATCAAAAAATTGTACCTAAGTAAGTATCTATATTTCGTATTTTATTTTTAAAAAAATACTTAGTTCTTGAATTCTAAATTTTCATACATAAATAATATATATATATATATATATATATAATGAGTTTTTTTTCTTTGACCGCGATAAACTTCAAAATTACTAGATCGATCGGCATGGGACCAAGACCATTCGACGCGGAATTAGTTGTAGATAGGCTATTTATTTTTTGAACTTTTTTTTTCCCAGCGAAGCGAGCGGGAAACGACTTGTTATATATAAAATAAGTAGATTTTTGAGCTGGAGACCAATGAAACATTCAATACTACAACATTATTTAACCCTTTTTAATATTATCCTACATCAGTAGTACTCAATTTAATTTTAATTAATGAGTAGTCCGTACATAATTTTATTCCATTTTTACTGTTCTACAGAATTGAATGAATCCTCGGAATAAAGGTTTGTAGAATGCGTGGGCTTAATCGGCCAGTTAAAAATAAACATTGTTATATCCATACTTATTATCTATATTAAATTTTCTATCGAAACACTTGTTGCATAAAGCTTTGACGTCACCTCCTCTTTCAATTACAGTGGAGAGGGGGACCGCGCCTCCTAGTGGGTCGGTGCTGACGTAAGAGCCCACATTCATGAATGGAATGGTTCCTAAAACCGTCATGAGTAGATTCCTACCACAATTTGCGTAACATGTCTAGGCTACCGTTGTTTTGACCTTATAGCATAAGAAAATTGTATAAACCCGCGCCAATAAACTGATAGTTTTTGTACATGGATTGGTATTAAAAGTATTTTTCAATTTAATATTTCCTGTGAAAATGTTCTATATTTCTAGGTTAATTGATAATTCTACTTACTCACATTATGCACGCGATATAATTATATGATGTATGTTAGCCAGTACCTATATCTTTTATATACACTCTCTCAGGCTTGTTTTACGTCAACAGAATAAAACAGTTTAGGTTTCTGAATGAAATAACTTCATAGCAAAGATTAACCTAGCGTCCATTTGTAATGTATTTAAGTAAATCTATGAAAAGTTATGGTTTCACACGAGTAGCAAAACTTTAGTATACTCGTATTTAAATGGTAATAAAAATATAGGTAGATAATAAAAAAATAATATACTTGACAGTTATTTTATATATTTTAAAAAATTAATAGATCGTTTAAAGCTGTTTATAATCGTACATATCTATTTATTCATATTGTATACAGGTGTCATTGTTAAACGCAAACTCATTCTCACATATGAAGTGAAAATTAGTCATACTGTAATATGTAATAACAGCACTTGGAAGTTAAAAATATAACACTTTTAATTTAGTTTTCATTCCCATATTTGAAAATACTATAAGAATGTGCCATAAAAGATGTTCTTCATCATTAAAGTGCCACATTAAAATATTTAGGAACACAGAGCGTTATCTTCAAAAGCAAATATCTTGTCTCGATGGATTTTTCGATAGACATACGGACACAGTTAAAATCACTTTTCAAAATACTGTAACTATAAAATACTGTACATCATTACATACATACAGTATCAATGCTTTAAGCACCCTACAATTCCAATGTAATAATTGTTAAACTTGCGGCGCTTCGGTAACTAGATTCACAATAATAATTTTCACACGACATAAGCCGGGAATCATTACATGACAGCATTCTAAATATAATAGCTCTACAGAGATAACAATAATCCTACTTTAGATCAACATTATTTCTCCGAGAAAAGAATAACAGGCTAGAAATAAAATCTTGTTTGCGATTACATTTTAGGGCCCCGTAACACAAAAGAAAAAGGGAAACCCTTATAGGATCACTTTGTTGTCTGTCTGTCCATCTGTTAAGGACCTTTTTCTCAAGAATGGGTAGAGGTATCAAGTTTAAATTAATATTAAATACTAAGATCTACGGTTCCTAAGAGGTGAAGAAATTTAAGATTTTAAATCGTTGTAATCAAAAAATACGGCAATTTATGTCACATATTTATAACCTATAGACCTCCATTGATTTGAATCATATTTGACAAGAAAAGCGCTACTGCTCAAGTAAAGACAAAAATCCTAAATCGTTAATTTGTAGTTAAAATATCACAAAAAATCAATATTTTTTTGTTATTGCAAACTTACAATTGGGATATCTACCGTAATGTGGACTGTCTGTAATAGGACCGACTGAAAAGTAAAGTTTGTGCTTCAATCCGACTTACCTTTTCGTTGGGGCAATGTTTGGTGCTTACTTTACCCGGTAATTTATGAATTTCAGTAAGTATTTTGGTTAAAGCAGATACTTAACTAACTTCTTACATTGTTATTTTGTTCTGCTTCATCGTTAAAACAGCAATAGGTAATTCTCAAATTTGGTGTAATTATAGAACGAAATCTAAAGTAAAACAAAAAAAAATAACAAATAAATATGGTGGTACGGAACATTTAGTGCACAAGTCCGACTCGCACTGGGTTGGTTGTTAATTATGGTATAAATGTTTTGTATGTATTACATCCTTACGACCTAATTTGACAAATGTAGAAAGATATAATGTGTATGTCAAAATCATCCACATACCTAGGCGAAAATGTGTGAGGAGAATGATGAGATTTGAGATTTGAGTAGCGATATAGATACTATATAGTATATACAGCGTGAAGATACCTTCACGCTGTATTCCTAAAGGGGTAGTTATAGAGGACGGAGTATGTATATAATGTGTATAAGGTATATAAGATATGATGTAGTTAAATACATAAAAAAAAAACAAAAATACATTAATAGTATTGTTTCATTTTATGTACACGTATATAATTTTTATGTTTGTATCATGTATATGTCTATGAGAGTATGGATGGAATGTGTTCTTGAATTAACATCTAGGACCAAGAATTCATGTTTTCACTTTAAAACATCAACACAAAACCTCTGTATCTATTTTAATTAATTAATTTTAGATACTGTATACATATAGTATCTAAAATTCTCTCTTCAGTATCTTTTGAAACCCTTCCACCACCAAAAAACAGGCTCAACAAGCGAATAGTTTGCAGGAATCTATGCAAGTCAAGCGAGCAAAGCGACTGTGTTGTGCCGTAGGCCGTAGCAGTAACTGAGTATGATCACATTTAATTCTTTTTCAAATTAAAAGTGAATCATAATGAAAGAACAAACAGACGCACCAACTATTTAGAACAAAACAGATAAAATTAAAAACATGTACACTAATTAACAGTAGGTAAATTATTTTGATTGACCCGCTAGTGAGCGTAGCAAGGGTGTTATAACAGCAAACGAAAATACAAGCACAAATAGCCTTTATTTATGATAATGTACATTTCCTTGTAATTAATTTCTTTAATTATATGATAAATAATTAATTATATCATTAATCGTTCATGATTAATGATTAATTAAGGAGTAACATATAACATTCGAGTAAATCGAAAGAAGTTATCGTTGACTTTAGTCATTATATAATTTTATTTTTAACAATATCTAAATAAAAATTATATTAGACTATTATAGCGCCTAGCCTTAGCTCTTAGTCGCCGTAAGATAAAAGAAAACACTTGTAAAACTATTGACGCACTTCTTATTTTTGTCTTTCGGGCTCAAGAAAAGTATCTAATAAAAAAGCTAATCACTCTCTAAATAATCGTTAATACATTCTATAATGAAAATAAACAAAACCTATAATTTATTTGTGATTAATATTTCCGACTACTATTTTTAGGAACGAGATAATATGTTTATTCTAGACATACATACTTACAGATTTAATTAAGTAATCACGTATGACTTCGTATTTTCATGTAGAGACTTTCTGTTTTTAGATTACAAAATGAAAAATCTATAATTTGTATGTTTTCAAAGTCCAATATGTGATGTAATAGAAAACCAGACTTGTCTAAAAATAGAATCTGCTACAACCCACGCTGACAGAGACAAAGATATAGAGGTCTTAAAAGAGAAAATAGGAAGTATCAGACTTGCGCATTACCGCAGTTCGCAATAGCGATACTTCAATGTTAAAATAACAGTTTACGTAGAGACATACACAAAGAAATGTTTACAAAATTACATTAACAAAATAACGCATCTCTCTACGTAGAAGTTTTCTATGTATTGTTGTTTGATTCTTATCCATACATTATCAAATACATACATACATATCTCCACGCTGTATCCCTAACAGGGTCGTCAGAGAGGAAGTAGCGCCAAGCATCGCGGTCCCTACATACTGCTTTCGCTTTCTCAAATCTTATCATTCTCATGTACTTTATATACATACCATACATACATATATTCACGCTATCTCTAACGGTGTAGTCAGAGAGTACGGAGCGCCAAGCGTCGCGGTCCTTATATACTTCTTTCGCTTCCTCAAATCTCATCATTCTTCTCACACATTTTCGCCTAGGTAGGCTTTTGACATTTCCGTCTGCTAACACTCTGGCTATTTGATCTTCATAAGTCAGCCTTGGTCTTCCTTGCCTTTTTTACCACTCGCTTTCGCTCAGTAAATTTTCTTCGTCACTCATCACTCATTCTTTCTATGTGCCCGAACCATCTAAGCATTCCTATCTTCATTTTTACAATAACACTGTCGTGCGACCCTGTCTTTCCTCGTATCTCTTCATTTCTTATTCTGTCCTTCATTGACCTTCATTTCATATATGTACATTTTCATATACTTATATAAATTACCATAGACAGAAAATTGGTAGTCAGCCATAGCAGATGCCATAATTCCAGGAAGTAGATACTATTTTAAACATTTTATTATTTGTATTTACATTACAACAAAATATTAAAGATTTATGTGTAACTTCTACCTATACTGTGCTAATGAGATTACAGGAGGCGAAAGAAGTATTTAAGGACCGTGGCGCTTGGCACTCTATCCTCTCTGACTAACCCATTAGTGTTACAGCGTGAGTATATGTATGTATATACCACCGATACATACACAAATTACATCACGCCATTCCACATTCAGGGTGGACAGAGCATCAAAGCACAAAAAAAACTCACCTTAACATTACGTTTGGCAGTACATTTTTAAACTTACATATTACGTCAAAACGAAATCATCTCTATACCTGCGATGGCGAACCAATGGCGCACATGCCATTGATGGCACGTGACATTAAAAAAAATTAAACCGCCTTCAAAAAAACAATGAAAAGTATAAAATAACTATCCTTTATTAATCAAAACTCAAGCACAATTAAATTAACTATAAATAATAGTATTTACACATACCTATATAATTAAATTTGACAGTTTCTGAAGTCGGTGCCAAGCTTACCAAACTTTCCAAACAAAGGAACTCAACCGAGATACCGAGTAGTAAGAGATAGGAAACTTCGTGAAAAAATCCCCACGGACACTCAGCCGGACTGTACGCAGACTGAGTTGCGTCATTCAAAAAACGCTTCATTTTGCTGTTAGCCCTAATAGCTTTTACAGCATCACAGGTGGCGTTAAGACGAGCGCAGAAGGCGCCCCTGCCAGACGGTCGACCGTTTGATGGGCAAACATCGGGCTCAGAGTGTCACCAGGGGAGTTTCTGCACCTACATGTATATTAACGGGCTTCCCGTTCGTCCTCTAGCGGACCCGGCCTATGTGACGGCTGAAGGCCGATTCGTGTGCTCAGTGTTTTACATGGCAAGTTTACAATGTGGCTTAAGACCTGTACGTATGCGTGCAGTGTGATATGATAGAACTTCTAAACGGGGAACGGAAACGTTCCTCGTTTATTTTTTTATTGCCACGATTTTACCGTCCACGGTACAATAGGGAAGTAAAATGTGTGCAGTTGTATGAAGACGCTTTTATATGTCTGTCGACGATAACGTCTACGGCATGACGTTATCGTCAACGGAAAAAGTGACTTCTCTGCGACACTATCGCGGACTTAAAAATCGTGATGACAAAATATTCACCTATAAATTAAATAAATGTATGGTAGAAAAAATATTTTTAAACAACAAGCTTTTATTAAAATGCTCTAAAAAGAAAAAAAACCAAGAAGTTGATTAAACCTGTAAAATCATGTAAACCCCAAACCTGCAAAATGGTTGAATATAGGTGCCTAATTTCCTAACCCCCTACAAGATTTTTTATAGTCAATATTTTTTATATTATTTATAGTCGCCCTGGTTCGTAGTCTGTTCAGGCGTCAGACAAGGCTGCGTGATGTCTGCCTGGCTATTCGTGCTATATTTGGACAGTTGCCTTTAGACATTGAAAGGTATTATGAGTGGTATGATATGTCTGAACTGCCTTTTGTACGCTGATAATGGTGTGCTGAATAGCAACATCAGCGGAAGCGAAGTTGCAGACACTAGTTACTTGCATAAAGGAAGAGTGAAAAGGTTGAATGTGAACAAAACTAAGATTCTGGTGGTTGAAAGGGAAGATGATGACAAAGTGTGAATTATGGGAAAGTGTCTAGAACAAGTGAACGAAATTGTCTGAAATCTGGGGAGCACGTTCTCGAGGGATGGAAGATGTGAGTTGGATGCAGAAAGATGGGTAGCAGCTGACGGTAAAGTGAACGGTGCTCTGTCCGCTTTAGTAGGCCGTGAGAGCATATCTAACTTAGTCAAAATGGTCATACACAATGCGGTGTCATATACGTGTTAATTTATCATAATTTTGCTGATGACACTTCTGTAGAGCACCCATATTCAACCATTTTATAGGTTTGGGGCTTACACAATTTTACAGGTTTTATAAACTCCTTGGTTTATTTTTTTTCTTTTTGGTGCATTTTAATAAAAG
Source organism: Zeuzera pyrina (assembly GCA_907165235.1). Lineage (NCBI taxonomy): Eukaryota > Metazoa > Arthropoda > Insecta > Lepidoptera > Cossidae > Zeuzera > Zeuzera pyrina. Next base: position 14,200,629 of record OU015625.1, on the reverse strand, counting down.
CTTGTTATTTAAAAATATTATTTTTACTTTTCATTTGTGTACACCTTTTTAGTTAGAAATATTGCTCAATCTATTCATTTCAAGTAACACACCATTGTTGTAAGGTATCTTGGCGGTTTCTAGGTTTAATTTTGGAGTTGTTCTTCACCTAAAAAGGTTACAGACGAGAGCAATTTGGCTTTCGAGCTCGTGCTCGCGCACTAGCACTCTTGCGTCCAACAAGTGCACCGCCTCATGGAGTACGTCCTAGAGGACCTGAATCGCCCGCGTCACCACATGAGCACGACATTTCTCTTCTTCGACCTAGCGAAAGCGGTCGGCAAAGTTTGGCACGCCTGGCTAGTGTACAAGCTGCGCTAACTCGGCACGTCAGACAATCTTGCACACAGTATGAGACTTTTTATCGGACCGCTCTTTCCGCTATGGAGTTTAAGGTGTGCTCTCCTGTCCCCACCCCATCAGGACAGGCGCCCCACAAACCTCCACATTATTACCCACTCTCCACTCATTCAATACAAACCATATTCTTAAACCCACGGTATAGCGGTCACCCTATTCGCCTAAGTTACCCTTGACAGCGCCATGACCTTTCGTCATCACATCAAAACGGTCCGCGACAGCACTGTGTTTGTCCTCGGCCGTCTTAATATGCTATGCATCTACGCGAAAAACAAAATGTCTCTTAGAAATAAAGTAACCTTGTATTAGACGTGCGTCAGGCCTATCACGACGTATGTCAGTTTAGTATTAGCTCACACTACGCCCACCCATATCTACTCCCTTCAAGTAATACAGATTAGATTCGTACGCAGAGCCACCGGTGCCTCTTTTTTCGTACGTAAAATAGCATATCGTATAAAAATCTGCATTACGACTTAGAATTGCCCATGATAACTCAATATCTAAAAGAGGCGTCATTGCGCTTCGTTCACCGTTCCTCCCTACATCCTCTGACCGCCACTGCCGCCAACGCTACTAGAATCCTCTAGTGGTCAGAGCGCTATCTTACACCCCCGAGACCGACGCTCCTAAACAACATCGTAGGCCTAGACATGTATAAGGCGACAGTCACAACGATATGAGACGTTCGAACTTGAACATGTCTACATTCACACTACAACCTCGCCGCCCCCACCGGCGTTTCCGTTCCCCGTTTAGAAGTTTTATCATATCGCACTGCACGCATACGTACAGGTCTTAAGCCACATTGTAAACTTGCCATGTAAAACACTGAGCACACGAATCGGCCTTCAGCCGTCACATAGGCCGGGTCCGCTAGAGGACGAACGGGAAGCCCGTTAATATACACGCAGGTGCAGAAACTCCCCTGGTGACACTCTGAGTTCCCTCATGAGGAGGCAAACCTGGCCGCAGCATCAGGTCATGGTTAAAATCATGCCTTGCTATTAAAATTAAATCTTTTGCAAAGTTTCTTTATTTCTACTACTAGTGGTTGAGTAATACCCTCATAAGGAGACAATCCTGGCTGTAGCATCAGTTTATGGTGAATAACATGTTTAGCTATCAAAATTGAATCTATATGCAAAGTTTTGTATCTCAGTTTTGTAATATCAGGTCATGGTAAAAACATGTTTAGCTATCAAAATTAAATCTTTGTGCAAAGTTTTCTATCTCTACTACAAATTGTCGAGGAGTACTCCATTTCTGGCTGCAGTATCAGGTCATTTCTATCATTTTAGTATATTGTAATTGGAACTGAACAAGCATGCAAAAAGTCGTAAGTTAAGAGGAAGTGGTTCAAAATTTGGCTCACAAGATTTGAACTAAAGATACAAACATACATGTGAAGTTAAATAAAAGTTTGTAAAAAGCGCCCCATTTAACGATAAGCGGTTATTGAAGTATCACTGACATATTTTGTTTTCAATAAACCGTTTGAACTTTAACCCATACATTAACCTAACCGCCCGAAGTCATCTTTGGGTAAAAGGATTTCGTAAAAAGATTAAATGCTATTTGGTAATGCGATCGTTCAGCTCGGGCTATATGTCAACGACCTTTCGCTCAACTTGGCTTATATCCGGGCGACTCTAGCTTTGCGCAAGTTGATCTACCCCCATTTTTTTGAAGGCGATTAAAAAAAAGAATTTAATTTTGTAAATATTATTATTCATAGAGTGTGAGCTATATCTATTTTTACTCAACATTTTTATCCTTTTTTTATTGAATATTATTTAGTGAAAGCACCATTAAGACTGGTCGTAGCTTTTTTACGTCAGGTATTAAATAAATTATTTGACAGAAATTTTTCCTTACTTAACTTTGAACATATATTATAACATAAATTATTCAGAACCTTTGTTCAAAATAACTCAGTTGATTAGTAAAATCCCGTCTAAATATACCCAACGCAACAGTTGTTTATTCCTATCAAGAATCTGATTCATATCGTGATCATACTTCTTTGGAACTTTTTATTATAATTATTTATTAAAATATGGGAAATATGGAAAAATATGAACAATGGTCACAATATAATGGCGAGTATACATATCCACAAAATATTTGTGTCTATAATATATAATAGATAGGTACATACATAATAGATATATTCATACAGATCGAATAGAGAACCTTATGTTCTATTGTTTTTATGTCAGTCAAAATATGTCTTTGTATATAACAACTAGAGGTACTATTAATACAAATGATGCTAATTTAAGTAGTCTTCTTAGATATAGACACCCTTAAACAAACCAATGCTTTTTAATAAAAAAACAAATGGCCATGTTAGTTACTTTTTAAACAAGTAGGAATGTATGTATTGTGTAGGTATTTCATCTCGTAGATTGAACAATGATCGTTTACTGGGGTGGGTCGCATATATCAGATACATCGAAAGGGGGTGGCTTTAGCTTGGTGCAGCCAAAATGCGTCGTCAGGTTCGGATACGGAAGTCGTCACAAACATGGTGTCAACGACCTTAAGGCGCCACTATGTCTCTGACACTGCATTTACTTCTACGTATACCTACGTTAAATATTGCGTAAAAATTTCAAAATATTCTGAGATTAATATGCATATAAAAATCGTAATTTTATCTTCGCCCATAGTGGAGTCCAGAGATAGAGATTCTTATAAAGAATTTCTACATAATAAATGGGCGATAGGCTAGTAACCTGTTATTATCTGTTATCATTTCACCAATTATATAAGCCCAAATGACTCCGAAGTGGTTTTGTTACGGTTTTGTGCCCACCGCGAATAGAACGCTTGCACATACAGCGTCCAAATATATATGTTTATAATTATATCATTCTATTAATAAACATTAACGATGAGTTCAATAAGTAAATATAAAACAATTCTGTTATATAATATAGTAGCTGTTGTACCAGTGACTTCGTCCGCGTGGAAAATTTTTTCGTAACTTCTCCGGGTTATTGAGGTTACCCGAGATACCCATATTGTTAGAGATCTTGAAAAAAGTTACTTTTACGTTGTTGTTGAACATAAGTTATTACCTATTATGGAACATCCGCCATATTGGATGTATGATAACGTCACATATACAGAAATCTTCCTCTACGTATTCCATTTCATTTGATACCCATATTGTTGGTGTTGAACAAAAAAGTAATTTCCTATTATGGAACATCCGCCATATTGGATTTATGTAGACGTCACATATTAAAAAATCACATGTAATTTTTTAAAAAACAAAGTAGCCTACTTTTGTTTTCGGGCACATACTATCTCTGTACCAAATTTCATCATAATCATTTCAGCGGTTTAGCATTTCCCTTATAAAGTTTCATCCCCCTTTTCACCCCTATAAGGGTAGATTTTTTATAAAAAAAGAAGTCTATGTTTTTTAAGAGACAAAATTTATCTCTGTACCAAATTTCATCTTAATCGGTTCAGCGGTTTAACATTTCCCATAAAACGTACCTACCCGACAGACAGACAAATAGACAGAGTTTCGCATTTATAATATTAGTATGGATGTATACATAATGTATTTGATAGACTAAGCGTAATTGGGTTAAATATAAAAGGCATTCTCATAAAATGTTACTGGAATAAATATGAAATATTTAGTATATCTAATCGACTATTATTATCTACATAAGTATAATATAACAAAGTTCCAAGTTTCGTCTAGACAACTCCCGTATAGAACAATTTACAACGACCAGAGAACGAATAATAATAGATTTTTATATGGTTTTAATATCTTAATTGAAATATTTTCCAAGGAAAGTTTTCAGTTCTTGTGAAATAGAAGTTACGTCCAAAGATTTCGTGGGCCTGTTCTCCAAAGTTCTATCACAATGAATGCTCTTACGAAATAGCAGAAATGTACAGTAAATATGCGTCATTAATTTAATTATATAAATATTTCTTTTATTAGAAAATGTTGAGTCATTTACATATTTTTATTTAGTCATTTATAGCATAGAAATAGCATACTCATTCCTAAAGCGTTTGTATTACCTTACTATAGTATCTTATACAAAAATCTATGTTAGTTTGTGTGTCACTGGATAGATTGAGCTTAAAATGGAATGTGTGCCACATCACTGGAGAGGTTCAGGAAGTAACTCAACTCAATTTTCAATTTTAAAAATATAGTCATTACGAAGCATGACAGGGTTCTGCTAGTTATAAATATCTACCTATTAGTACATTCAAATAAAAGGAAAAGTAATTGTTGTATATTAAAAGCATTAATTTATCTTTCATACACGACATGTCAATAGTTCAGCATGTAAATAGCTGCCAGTATTCATTAGGAAGATGATATTATAATATTTTTATAAACAAAATATGATTTAAAGAAAGGTAAAGACTTCAGATTTGGGATTTTTCCAAAGGAAAAAAAATGAAATAATATTATCACTTACATTTTACATAAAAGTTGTAATTACATTTGTACATTAGTAATTATCTCGACTAAGCTTTAGATGAACTACGTAAAATAACCTCAAAGACACTATGCATGATATTCGTAATTATCGAGCCATCCCTTTCGGTAATTCCTAAACTTTTTGAGAAAATAGTTTTTGTGTCTTTATTTCCGGCTTTGAGATCTTTCTTAATAAATGAACAACATGGCTTCGTTGATGGACGCTCAACGGAGTCGAACTTAGGTGAATTCTTGGATTTGATACTGGAAGCTATGGATAGTAGTGGTTTTCAGGTAGACGTCGTGTATGCTGATTATTCCGAAGCTTTTGATAAAATTTCCCATTCATTATTGTACCATAAGCTGGATTATATGGGTTTACATGGTGATTTGTTGAGATGGCTTGAGTTGTACTTGTATAATCGAACTCAAGCGTTAACGATAAAAGGCTACACATCTAGTTTTATACCTATCACGTCTGGTGTTCTCCAGGGATTTTATCTTGGACCTCTACTTTTTAACGTCTTCATTAACGATGTCGTACAGTGTTATCATCATCATTATCACAAAATATTATTGTATGCTGATGACACGAAGAGTATTATTATCGTAAAATATAAGCTAGACTAAAAACTTACAAAGAGATATAGATAGATTAACTAAATATTATTTTCATAATAAATTGAGCTTGAATATAGATAAATGCTGCACAATAACTTACTCAAGAAAAAAAATACCTTTCTTTTATAACTATAATCTCAATACTATAAATCTGAAAAAAGTCTCTGTGATGAAAGACCTGGGGGTACATCTAGATAACGAGTTAACTTTTGCATCACACATTGAACAAATTGTTATATAAAATGCTAGGTTTTGTTTTTTGACAAAGTATGGACTTCAAAAATCCTGATACATTGATCATACTTTATAATGCATTTGTTCGTTCACATCTGGAATACGCGTCCATTGCTTGGAATCTTCAGTATACTAAGTATATCGATATAGTGGACCGTGTTCAAAATAATTACATTAAATGACTCAAATACAGATTTGACAACTTCGATGTAGACAGCATAATTACACTGAAACAGCGTAGAGAACGCAGAGACCAAATATTTTTGTATAAAATTAACCTAATTGATTCCCCTTATTTTGTCAGTAAAATATCACTTAATTGTTCCAGAGTCAACCTTCGGTCGAATAAAACATTTACAATTCCTTTTCGTAAAACTAATTATTCTAGAAACCGTTATATTGTTCGAGCTTGTAGTATATAACGAGGTATTCAGTAATATCCATTTTATTTTCCTGTAAGCCTTCTAAGTATATATTCTTTATTAAAAAAATTTAAATAAGTTGTACTTTCGGGAAGATGATAATTGAAATTCGGCAAGATGACAAAATTCTCCATCATATTTTTGTGATGGAGAATTTTAATGTTTGTATGACTACTCAATATCTGACAAAATTTAATAGTGGAAACTTATTATTCAATGTTTTTTATTATTCATAAGTGTCAAATTGCTGTATGTTTCCTTAACATAAATTAATATAATCAAAATAAAAAAAAGGAATGCCTATTGATAAATTAAACTACTAACAAAACATATATGTATAATTCGCTTGAAACAATTTTTACACTGATTTTATATGATAAATTAATCTACTGATTGATAAGTCAAACTACTGACAAAACATATAAGTATAATTTACTTGAAACAATTTTTACACTCATTTTACGTCTTCTCGTTGCGAGCACGACAGATAGAGTGAGAGTCGCCATCATTAATTTTTATTTTATGTCGAGTTTTTAATCATTACAAGTATTCATTTAAATAAATTCATAATGTGATTCATAAAGAGAAATACATTAACCAATAAATAACATTTCCATAATTACTACAGCTTAAATCATCATTTATCTCTTAAAATTCATACACATATTAAAGAAGATGTAATATGACTTTAGTATTAATCAAACTATAATAATAAAAATCACAACAAACATCAACGTTTTTAACACTACACTCACTTGGAATACTTTTTTCTAAACATTGAATTTCCTTCCTAAAGAACTCTGCATCCTGAGTACTTAGAAATTCCTGTACTGCAGCAACTACTGTTTCATCATCTTCGAGTTCTCTCGGATACTTCTTCAACCTCGATAATAGATATAAATCAAGTCTTGTGTATATGGAGAATGCTCTATCATTTTAAAGCAAGCATCTTGCAGCTATCACTACGGCGGACTTGTGAGCTGTGGCGTTACTTTGATGAAATAAGACAATATTTGCGAGTAGGTATGCTTTCCCGTTATTTGCGGATTTCGTTGAGATTTTTTTCCATGATCCAGATATTCAATCAATACGGCGGTCCCTTTACTATTCCAGAAAAAAACTTACCGCTGGAAGGACTCGACGACTCGACTCGAAGGCTGGAAGAAACGAAGGAAGGAATGATTTAAGAGTTGGAGATGAGGGTCATTCCCAAGTCACAGACTATAATTTCGTTTCGAGGTTGTAATGATAACGCCAAGTTTTGTCCATTGTTATAAACTAATCCAAAAAACGATCTGGATCTAGTTGTAGGTAACAATTCCAAAGACCGTAGCGAAATATTCAGTCTGATTTGTTATTGCACATAGGCAAGCATTCTAGATACTGGACGTACGGATACTTTTTTCATCCCCAAGTGTTCATGAAAATATTATACACGCTATCTTTTGAAATTTTCATTTCTTCAGTAATAAAACGTACTATGACATGACGAACTAGAAAACAATTTTTTCGACTTTTTTAACTATTTCTTCGGTAAGTTCTGTCAAAGGACCTCCCGAGGAAGGGTCATCTTCTGTGGATGTTCTTCCACGTTTAAATTCGATACACCAGCGTACCTATGGAATACGGCGAAGTATTTACTTCAACTGTATTCCGTAAATCTCGATTAACTTGTTCCATAGTGAAGCGCTAGTTAATGACGAAAACCGTGAAATAATTTTTCAAGCACTAATATTTAATAATCGAGCGTAGTTAAATTTTTTCCATTTTTGCCAAACTGAATAGCAATCAAACGACTCCTATTTCTGAAAAACGAAAGACAAATAATGGGTATATTTATTTTGTAGTGGGTATCTAACAAAAAATCAAGCTTGGCTAGCCAGTACCTATTTACTATTTTAACTTCCAAAGAGTTAGTACAGTATTCTCACATTATATGGAACACCTCTCGTGCATAATGTATTCAATGAAGTACTAATCCAGTTTACAATTTCTAAGAAATTAGTCAAAATATATGAACATTTTTTCTTTTTTATAAATGTGCTTGTATATTTTAATATTTAGTAGATTATTAGGAATACCTTACAATACATTATATTGAATGAATGTAATTGCCTATGATTACATACATACCATATATACCATAGATACTACAGGTGTAGATATTTTTTTTTACTATTTACATTTCAATCTTTGGATTAACATAATCATATAATTCCATTTTCCTAAAATATTAAGTTGAACTAAAGAATTAGAAACAAAATTAACAGTAGCTTCAAAGTGCACGACAAGAGGTTCAAATAAATCCTACTATTCAAAGAAATCAAATCTAGTCATTCAATTCTTTAAATAATCACGTTTAATAGATAAATCACGTTACTGACACATGAAGTATTGACAAAGGTATTGACACGATACGTTAGTACTAATTTTTTAAAACAGTGACTATTGAGATGAACAAAACTGGTGGACGCGATCGATAGTGAGTGCTACGGGTGGAGAATGGGAGGGGGTTTGAAGGGTAGTCGGGCCCAGCGTGCACGTTCAGGGTGTCAAGACAGGGAGGCATTCATTGAGAGCGTGTGGGCGGCAAGCGTGGGCGAGCCAGTTATAAAGCTGCTCGGTCCTCCCTCCTACACAGTTGTGCTTTGACTGTGCCAGGAATAACATCGAATTAGTGTAAAATGTGCAACATGCAGATATCAAGTTCGAGGTAAGTATTCATTAAATTTTACTTCAAATATATTTAAATACCGCTAAACGGCTTAATAAATAATTTATGCGAATGCTTTTCATCGGTAAGAATCATAAAATAAATAATAATAGGAATCATAAATAAAAGAAGTGGAAATGATAAGCATTTAGAAATAGTGGTTCGCGAATTTACTGTAAAATATTGTAAATCATACATATTCTATTTTATCCATGTGGTAACTACGATAACGAATAATTGTGAAATCGATCACTTCAATAACCACCACCGGTGTAATTAAAATATTTAATTTTTCACTACTTTCACAGGATTTGGGCAGTCTTGCTTGTCTATTTGATAGCACAAGCTAAAGCTTATCCTATACAAAGTTGGCCGATGTATCCACAAACGCCTAGAGAATATTCCGACGATGATTACTATTACGCACCAAAAGTACAATACTATTATGATTCTCCCGCGATTGCTGTGCCAGAAGTATACGGTCAAGTACCTTATCCATACTTCTACGACCCTTATGGCCACTTCACAAATGATGCTCCTAAAAGACACGAGGAGAGACTCGAAGCGTTGCCAGTAGGCCAAGAAACATGGTTTGAGAGCGAAACAACACCTCGCTGGCGTTCTAATGGGGTAGACGACGTCAGTGCAGCTTTCTTAGATAATTTGATTCTCACCCAAATGGCTCAAGATGCCCAGAGACGACGAGAGAACGCTCGAGCAGCGTTTCCTTCCGTTGATTATGAAGAAAGGGATACAGAGGATGAAGATGTCAGAGAACTGAAAGCTTTAGCCGGCAAACCCTTATATCATGTACCTAAGACAGTTCCCAGAATTGAGGATGAAGACGATTACGCATCTGATGACAGCTTTATAAACTGGAATGGTAACAAGAGAAGTCTAACGACGGTTGCACCTGCTTCTAGTACAGCTAAGCCCAAGACCGGACAAGAAGAAGTAGCAATGCTTCGACCGCCCCAGACGTCTCATCATCACCAGGATCGTCAGATCAAAAGAAATTTGTTTTACAGCACCATTGCACAGTTATTGAAGAAAGAATCTAGGAACAAACATGTTCAAGTAAGTAACTCTTTAGAACTATTAATGTCTTGGATAAGAATTTAAAATAGATCTGTTTTCGACCTTTCAATTACTATATCTGAAGCGTTAGCTGTATAAAAGTACTTACGTGGTATAGCCGAAAGTCTAAAAATAACTTGGCCGGGTAGGGGGTGGTGGGCGACATATCGGGCTGGAGGCCGGGTCATTCGGAGTAGGGAGCGGAGTATTGAGTAAGGAACTACGCGATGCCTACACAAATATATCTATAGAAAGAATGATAATTTGCATTAATAAACCAAATATTTTTTTGTTTTTATCACAGGAATCTACAAAACAACGAAGGATCGACAAACGTTTTGTTGCGGGAGATTCCGATTTAGTACTCGAACTTAGAGGTCTAAAACATCGTATACCTACTTAAAAAGCTACATCTGATTACCGCCAACAAATATGAGACTGAGTATTAAGTAGACTAAATAGATATTCTATGACAACGGCGCGCCGCTGCAATGTCCGTGGAGCAGTCATGAGATGAGGCAATCAAAATTTGAAAAAAAATCTTAATATATTTATGGTATCATATCCAATTTAAGACAATTAGTTCCATTTAATGACGTTGTTTTCTGTCGTTCATATGATATTCATTATGTAAATAAAAACTAAACTATATATTATAGTCTATACGAATTAATAATATCAAAACACTTTTCGAATCTTTACTTCTTCGGTATATTTTAGTATGAAACGTACCTAATTGTTAAACTTACGCATTGTAAATGATCGTACAAAAAATGACTATAATTCAATTGTCGAAGAATTGTCTATTACATGCATAGGTAGGTATTAATGACATGTCTTAATTATTATAAAGTTGCTCCCTTCATTATGCAGCTATTGTGTAGCACAATGTGTGTGCAATTTGTATATAGTGTACTGATTATGTCTAAGATTTAAAATTATTTAGATAGAAATGAATGCATCAAAATTATTTCAAACAAATCAATTATGTATCGGCCTATAATGTATGTAAGTGGGAAAATTACTGAATTTCTGAATGTCTGTTAACTATTAGCAACGTTGTTTGGCCTAAATGACTTTCGTTCAGGTGCTAAGTATAATTCTTATATTTATGTGCGCTCTAAAGAGCCAATACCAACAGAATCTCTTTGCTAAGCAAAAAAATACTACTACATGTATTTATAATATTTAATTTAATGCCGTAATATTAAGTGATTCTCTCAATAAGCAGAGGATTAGGTGATATTCTTAGCTTTACAGCTTCTTAACAAACATTTTTGTAGTATAAAATGGTCTATAAGACCTCTAGGAAAAGCTACTAAATATTTTGCATTTACCAACTCTAATTACAATTTACCGTAATATAATTTCGCAATCTCCCTTTCCTTATTTACATTATGATGATACGATTTATAAATATACCTGAATTGTATTATTGGAATGGCTTCTCACTCTAATTGCGCTATTAAATATGCATATTAATTTCAAATAATTTCTTTGCCTTCCTGTAAGACATATGTATATACTACATAACAAGTACATATCTGTTTAACTTGTCAAATTACTTTTCAATGTATGTAACATGCACATATATATATATATATATATTACATAATATATACGTACATAATAATACTTAAGTTTACGTGTAGTATATTCGAGTACCTTATATTACAAAATGGCCTGTAAAGTATTAACACTTCATGTTTGTTATCGATAGGATGGATGTCAATGTTAACGTTATTAACATACGTTTGTAAGAATAATTACTGTAATGGTTTTGTGATAATATTAATTATTTTCCAGAGAGCATTATAATTTATGTCTCATTATTTAAAGGAAGTATTAATTCTAAAAATGTGTACCATATGCATCTAAAATCTAATCAAAATATCACAATGTATAGCGATTACATTTTACCAGTCCTAGAGATTATGTAGATGCTATTTTGTATTGAATATTTTGCTCGGAATAATATACATATTATATTAACAGGAAATACATTATTGTAGATATGAAATACATATAAACCGTACATACATCACTATCCATATAAGTACCTAGGTATACATACATATTTATATAGAAGTCTCAGGACATCGTTATATTTTATTAAATAGATGTTTTATTTCAAGCTCTTTGAAAGGTATTCCAAATCCATATTTTAGGATGCTAATAAAATAATAACGACATTGTACTTATAAAGAAAAATTAAATGATTACTTCAAAGAAAAGTAAAGTGTTTTATTCATCTTTGATCTTGAGTAAAATTAAATAAAATATTTAAAAAAGGTACAAGTTACGTCATTTAGAAACAAAGAAAATTTAGAATGCAAAGACTACGACCCCGACCTTTTAGAGTGCCAGTTTGGCTTCGGATGGTAACATTCGACAACCAACGCAATCCTCCGAATCCGGTACTATACTCCGTGTAGTAGACCAGGGTAGAGTGGCATTGGTGGCAACCCTCGACAACGCTTTCAACAGCCTACACTGGAAAGAAATAAGGGAGGCGCTAATACACCATCGAGTGCTTCTCTATCTATCGATGCACAATCAATACGTGGGTCGACAAAATTAAGGCATTGTGGTTCCACAAACTTCTACAAGAGAGAGAGCCAACTATTTTGACAATTCTCGTGAAAGACGTGCCAGTCCATGTAGAGCAATACGTCAGTACTTATGCCTCATCTTCTATAGTAACTAGGATTTTAAGAAGTTATTATTGTATAATCTTAGAAGACCGAAGGAGGAGATTCTCCACCAGTATATTTTTTCTTTAAAATTTTTGAGTCGACTCGTTTTTTCTTCTCAAAACCATAGCCGGATGTCGTGATCATAAAAAGAGCACAGTACATTTGTAATTCGTATTAAAATTAGTTTGGAACTTACTTATAGCTATAGGTAATTTTATACTTAAGCTTTAATTTATCTTTTGACTATTATGTCCTACTTATACCGTTATCCTGAAAATTTATGAAATCTGTAAAGAAGCATACTTGATAGCGGACGAAGGGACGATCGGAACGTGCCTTTTTTCGGCTATTAAACTGTATGATTTATTTCTAATTATAGAGTTTTTGTAATTTCTGTTCGATAAAATATTTAATTTAGTCATTTTCCTCTCTATATGTTTATTCTAAATGTTTTTTTCGTAGGTTATAACTGTAGTAGAGGTGTCAACTCTTCGTCATCAAATTGCTATTTCATAATGTATGTAATGTGGTACAGATTGGAACGTGATTTTTATAAATAAATAAAAAATATTTACATGTTTTATTTTTCCAGTTGGTAAATTTTTAATGAAAGGGAATCTAACAATTTTGTTTTCAAAAATTTTTTTGAAAAATTAACTAAGGCAGTGCAGTAAATACTTCAGATTCAAGTGATTCACATATCGAATCTGCTAGAGTAATTTTACGACTTAAAAACTTAGTTATAAAGTGAATCGTTCGGAACTCTATTAATTTGACTGTATTTGTGAAGCTAATGTAAAAATAGTTCGTCGTAATATTTCTGTTCGTCTGACTTCTGTCTTCTTGTTACTAAACTGTTTAATAAACTCATTGGACACTATATTAAAGTACAGTATTAACTATGGACTAACTTTGGATCGGATTTAAGCCTGGACTTATTAATTCTGGTTTAAAATTGTTTATAGCTATAGGCAATTTTATACTTAAGCTTTAATTTATCTTTTGACTATTATGTCCTGCTTATACCGTTATCCTGAAAATTTATGAAATCTGTAAAGAAGCATACTTGATAGCGGACGAAGGGACGATCGGAACGTGACTTTTTTCGGCTATTAAACTGTATAATTTGTTTCTAATTAAATATAGAGTTTTTGTAATTTCTGTTCGATAAAGTATTTAATTTTGTCATTTTCCTCTCTATATGTTTATTCTAAATGTTTTTTTCGGAATTTATAACTGTAGCAGAGGTGTCAACTCTTATTCGTCATCAAATTGCTATCTCATAATGTATCTAATGTGATACAGATTGGAACGTGATTTTTATAAATAAATAAAAAATATTTACATGTTTTATTTTTTACCCAACAGCGTTTCAAACTTTTCTAAAAATGTTAACATTTTAACTTTTGATCATACTTTATAAAAGTGGTAAAGGAGGTACCTATTTTTCGAAAGACTAAGTTATCATTATCGTTAGCAAGCTTTATTTTATTCTAATGTATAAAATAAGTTACTTATTAAAAATGTTGGCAAATTTCAAACTCCTCCGTGCGCGCAATGTTCTTAAAAAGGGATACGAAGTTCTCGCTTCACGTATTAATGTATCCGTCTCCAAAATTTTTTTTATCGATAACGCTAAAGCTCGTCAATAGCTACTAAACATAAAAAAGGAAATCAGTTGATAAACGGAGGAGAAAAAGACAGTGAACTGTTTTGTCTTTACCTATTTATTTACAGATATCTGGTGTGATAACCTAGTTCATATTTATTTTAATAATAAACTGTAAGAAGAAGGTAAAACATTACACATAAACAGTAAACACACAAGAGTAAACAGTAAATATAACTCAACACACCTAATTTAAAACAAATATTTAATAACAAATCATCTTGTCAAGTTACACCTCATTTCGGGTAAACGAATTGTTATTGCAATACTCCGACATTAGTTTTAGGCATACCAGTCGTCTTGCACACAGTTTGATATTTTAATGTGTTTCGAGAAATATTATTTACCTTTCCCTAAATGTTTGTAAAGGTTACATTCAACAAAATACATATTCCCACAATTTTTGGTAACTAAATTATGTTAGAACAGATTCTGTTACTAGGTGAAATGAGCTTATTGTGCAAAATATTTTATTTTACTTGCAACCTCTTCTCGATTTGTTGTCATTACTCGTTTTGTATGGGAGGGTCTGCAGCTAACGTAGAAAAATTCTTAAATGACGTGCCGGATGAAAAATATTTAGTACCTAAGGTACGTTTTTAAAATTTTACTTTACACCTTTTTGTAGACACTTACATACTTATTTGCTATAATAGTTTAGGTAATGCTTAATTTAGTAGGTAGATAACTATACTTGATAGTTAATTTGTGCATTTAGCCGTATAGAACTACATAAAGCAAACTTAAATTACTTGTATTTTATTACAGACTATATTAATTTTTGGTATATCTGGGGCGTGCAGACGACAGGAATTAGCCAACATAAAAGTGAGCGATATCGAAGACCATGGGGACTTATTGCTTGTCAAGATACCTGACGCAAAAACCAAAATCCCTCATACATTCACTATACATGGTGAGTTTTACGCAATTTTCAAGAAGTATCAAACTCTAAGAATTATAAACGCAAAGAGTAAGAGATTCTTTCAGAAGTACCAATACGGTAAATGCATGCGGCAAGTCGTTGGCGTTAACAAAATCGGTAGTCTACCAAAAAACATAGCCACGTTCTTGAAATTGAAAAATCCGGCTAGTTATGCCGGTCACAGCTTTAGAAGAACCTCTGTAACATTACTAGCAAATTTCGGAACCGATATCATTATACTGAAACGCCACGGAGGATGGCGCTCTAATAATATTGCAGAGGGTTATATTGAAGACTGGGTGCGCAATAAAATTCAAATAGGCGACAAGATATCAAAGAATATAAATATAAGTAATGCTGTGGAACCGCGCCCTTCTATCTTACGCGAAATTGTCCAATCACCACCACCGCCGCTACAAGTTCCGCCGCCACCGCCGCTACAAGCTCCGCCGCCACCGCCGTCACCACCGTCGTCGCCAACGTTTACGCCACATTCTCCCGTTCAACATAATACGTGTGAAATTAATAATGTTAGTCATTCAGTGAAGCTTCCAAAGCAGCAAATTTCACTGAATTTCAATAATTGTTCAAATTTTACTATTAATATCCAAGAGTATAGTGACCTATCTATATTACTTGTTATTGGCTATTAAAAATAGTCTAATGAAAAAGTTTGTTTCATTACCTATTGTACTGTTTTCTCGCAAATGTGTTGGAAAACATTGTATGACACAAGTGCGCAAATTGGTATTTACAAACTCGTGACTATGGTAAGCCCTCGACTTAAATAATTATTCCAATTCTACGATTGTATGACGACATGCACAAAACGTGATAGAAAGTAAATTGCCCGTGTTTTTTATCATAACACGTATAATTATTTTTTTACTAAAACATTTAATCACTTGGATGTGGAGAGACGGGTAGCAGTTGGCAATAAAGTGAATGGTGTTCTGTCAGCATTAGTAGGCAGTGTGAATATATCTAACACAGCCAAAATAGCCATCCACACTGCGGTATTGGTGCCTTTATTATACGGTAGTGAGGCCTAGATATGCCCAAAATTGAGCGAAAGTATGACAAATGTAGTAGAAATGCAATCTGTGTGGTAGAGCTCCAGACACGACCACTGCGCGTGATGGGCCCTTTATAATTTCGGCAAACATTCTGACTATATGATCTTCGTAAGTCAGCCTTGGTCTTCCTTGGCTTCTTTTACCACTCGCTTTCGCTATATATATTTTTTCGTCAGTTTTTCATTACTGCATTTTACTTTCGCCTCTACGTGTTGTGTTTTGAAGTTGACGATTAGTAACAACTGCCTTAAAGTAACACTAATTCATAAATATCACTTGCTCTCGACTTTTTTAAAACTAGATTTTATATTTCAAGCTCAATTCAGTTTGTCAATGACAAATGAATTGAGCTTGAGCTTAATGATATACGATATGCGAAAAGTAAAGAGATATTCATACTATGTAGGTACGTTTACTGCGTTTTTTACCAGAGTATTTATTTATTTTTTATTTAGACTTCATTGCACAAAAAATGTATAAATTGCAGACTTAATGCCAAATGGCATTCTCTACCAGCCAACCATAGGACTAAACAGAGAAAATATTTTTTGTGATAAATTCCTAAAATCTTTAGCTATTTTCTGCTAAAACTCCAAAAACCACCAATCGACACGTGCTTCGCTTCTCAACGAAGCATTCTCAGGATATACCAGAGATAGGATTCGGTCAGCTAACCAGCACCAAATATATAGAAAATAGCTAAAGATTTTAGGAATTTATCACATGAAATGGATTTCCGCAAAGTAACACCTGAGTCTATACAATATCTTAGAAAAAAAAATGAGAACGCTAAAACTAAAAATTATGTTAATGTAATAAAAGTAACAAGAACAATATAAAACGTAAATATATGTATGTATATAAACATAATAATACTAAACATGAACATATAACATACAACATACATATTACCATACAATTAAATAATTAAATATCTTGCACATATTAAATATTATATTAAATAATAGGGTAAAGATGTAATCCGTACTTATAATATTATTAGGTATAACCTGTTTTATTACCATAAGAACTATGAACGATGATTATTTATTCATTGTTCTCATGGTATTACTGCAACTTCCTTAGGAAATGCTCGCGCAAGGATTTTATAAACGTAAACTTATTAGAACGTCTCCGGATGTTAATTGGAAGACCATTCCAAAGCCGTACCGCTGTGACCACAAAGGAATCAGACATAAAACCAGAATGATGAGAAGGAGTCCGAAGAGGAAAAGTGCGATTCGAACGTAAATCCTGATCATGAGCAGTACAATGAAATTGAAACTTATCTCGCAAGTAAGATGGGGAATTGGGATCATAAAGTATTGAGAATAGTGAACACAGGATCCTAATGGATCTGCGTTCTGTGATGGGTAGCCATTTAAGTTTTGTACGGTAACTAGAGATGTGATTGTATTTACGTAACCAAAAGATAAACTTTATGCAATTGCTTATCTCACCGCTATCCATGAATTTCTGCTAAAATTACTCAGAAATATAAATTATGTATTAATTTCATACATAAGTTTGATATTATTTTCAGTTATCCAGACAACAAATAAAAAAAAAGTTACTAAACTCGACCAGTACAAAAAATGTTTAATTAACCCCTTACTAGAAAATATTCAACATAAAAGATTTAAATTTACTGTACTTAATTCACAACTTAATTTGAAAAAAAATTTGATTGCTGTTTGCCTTTGTAAAAGTAACTATGAATTCTAACTCAAGCCTGCAGCTTATTGGTATCTAATCGAAATTGAACGTTTGTTGAACACCTACCAAAAATCGTATTCGCGGTGATATAGCTTCATTGCTCGCGATACGAAATAGGGTAATACTAATTGTGTAAGTGTATGAGATATGAGTTATGCGAAACTAAATCACATAAACAGTTCGTAAAATCGTAGAAGTAACCATAACAATATTTTCGTTTTTCATACACAAATGTGTACTTCTGAGTGAGTAACTAATTCTAATTGTACGAGTAAGTTATATGATTCCCTCCCAAATTTGTACGTAGGTACTTACTTTATAGACCGGCGCTTGGTAACCTTTGACCTTATCTAGCAGTAGAGCTACGCCCACGCTCCTTCTTAGTATTTTCTTGTTAGGCTTGTTACGTTAACTCAATAATACGGCAAACCATATAATTAATAAAATAGAATTGACGCATTATTATAGCAAGTATAATATAAAAATTGTCTGGAAATTTTGTCTGTAACTGGGAAACAAAAAACACATTATAACAGTCTCGATATCACATCACGGTGACTTTTTGTTTTACAATGTAGGGGTGTCTATTAAATTAAATTCATATGATATAAAAGCGTACTATATATTTCAAGATTCACGAATATTTTGCTACAGGCTTCATTTGCCTTAAAGCACTTGCAAGACCCAATAAATTTTACATAGTAATTAGGAGTTTATATTGTACTTATCAGGTAAGTTTAACGTAATATGGTGATTTTAAAAATTAATATATACATAGGTAGGCAGGTCCGTCCTTAACCATCTAGGCGCCCCGGGCGATTCGTTCAATTGGCGCCCTTTTATATTTATACCACATTTCTTTACTACTATACCATATTTCTTTTTTTATAGCGTAAGGATATGTATGTATGTATGTATTTTTTTTATGTAAAAGACGAAGAGAGCGAAGAAAGAATAATACAGGGAGGCTATAACGCGTTGCCATTTCTCACCTCTCGTTCAGTGACTTTTTCTTCATACATTATTTAGTGAGGGATACGACAAGCGACAAAATAACAAGCCGTATTAGACATGCTGAATACTTATACTTAGTCCTGGGACTAGACAAGCGGCAAGCGCTTCGTACAGTCGAGACGCTTGCCGGTGTTATCGCTCCTCAAAAGTACCTTTGGCTACGTTTTATATGGCGGTTCTCACACGACTTTACTTATCTACATTTTGACTAGGAATTTAAAATTCGTTACGCTGTATCACGTGGTATTTGTCATTCTGTTCTACTAGCGTTTACGACAATTGATCTACTTGTCTAGGCACCCCCTTCTTAAACGTTAACACGCTGAATTTATTTATTTTTTATTTCGATAGAGACAGGTATTCAAATGAAATGGTTAAGTAAGGGCTTAGACCCGACGCCCTAGGCAGCCACCCAGACCGCTCCCTCTCCCCCCCTAAAGTCGACACTGTAGGTAGGTATGTCAAAATGTAGGTAGATATAAAGTACATACATAATATATGTATACCTACCTATTGTGGACAAAATAAGCAACGCAAAGATATCTACGCAGTATGACAGGAGTGTACGATAGTGTTATAGTAAAAATGAGGAAAGAAATGCTTAGATGGTTGGGGCACATGCAAAGAATGAGTGATAAAAAACCTGGCGACGAAAATCTACAGAGCGAAAGCGTGTAGTGTAGAAGCCGAAGAATAAGAGCAAGGCCGACGTACGAAGATTAAATAACCAGTGTTAGCTCACGGAAACGTCAACATCACCCGCATATCCAGGCGAAAATATGTGAGGACAATGATGTGACTCGAGTAGGTGAAAAAAGTATACTATAGTATATATACTAACATTCCTTTCTATAGTAATTAATTATACTAACATTTCTTAAATGTTTTAACCTGTTTTTAAGGTCTCTTGGTAACTGACACCTATTCGCCAATCTATCTAAAAAAATAAACGTCACCAAAAGATTATGAAACGAAATACTTATTTATATTTACGTTCCTAAGTATTCTTTTTCTCAAACTTATAGCAACTTATAGAAATAAAATTATTTTACATTATTTGTAATATGGTGGCTAAACGATCCATATGGTGGATGTTAGGAATAAAACCAATTATTGTTTCTATTGTCTCTCGATACCAAGAGATGGCGCTAGCTGTCCTGTTAGCGCCGGTTTCATTTATTTGTTTTGGTATGTGGGTAATTAAGTGTGTGAATTGAAAGTTGTTATGAAAAAGTCTAAAAAAGGGTCGGTCGCTTTGGGCTCTCTTATTTGTGCAACTTTGTTAATTGGCGCCACATATCGCGGTTGATGTCGGCGCAGTTCCCAGCACGTTTGTTACCCTGGCGAAATTATGAAGGGCTCAGTACGCGCAGTGGTCGTGCCTGGAGCTGTACCGCACAATTTGTTCTTTTGTCTTATCACTAAGACCTGAATTTCTTGGAAGGACACGGAACACATTTGAACATGTTTATTTTGACTTTATTTTGACGTTATTAAGTGTATGAATTATAAAATATTAAATCCAAACAAACTGTCAACTTCTTTTCTCTCGTTCCTGCCAAAAACTTCGCATTATTATTAGTACTTCTTTTACGTTATCTGTGCTACATTTTCTATGCGTAAAGGGCTCAGATCAGTCAGATCTACCACTAGTAGATATTCACTTGATGTGACACAAGTGCTCACTATAGCCTCTCTCGCTTTGAGATCCTGTGTTATCATACATACATATATACATACATACATATCTTCACGCTGTATCCCCAACGAGGTAAAGTTAGAGAGGACGGAGCGCCAAGCGTCGCTGTTCTTACATACTTCTTTCGCTTCCTCAAATCTCATCATTCTCCTCACACATTTTCGCCTAGGTATGCGAGAGCTTTTGACATTTCCGTTAACACTCTGGTTATTTGTCTTGATAGGTCAGCCTTGGTCTTCCTTGGCTTCTTTTACCACTCACTTTGGCTCTGTATATTTTCTTCGTCAGTCTTTCATCACTCATTCTTTCTATGTGCCTGAACCATCTAAGCATTCCTTTTAAATTTATATCGTCAGATATATTAGTATATTCAATGCTTAGATCATTGCTTTTGTTAAGTGCCAATTTAGGTCGTCCATTGGCAGAGATCTCATATGTTCGAAGTCTTGCAGATGATTTTCGACGTATGAATTGTATTCCTCGGTATTTGGTATGATAATGTAATGAATAAAGTAGTATGAATAAATAGCTATTATTAATCAAAATTTTGCATTAGGTGCATGCTGCCCCACATAAATATTCTCAACAACTCTAGTGTTCTTGTCCACATCCACGCAATGCCTAACATAATAGTTTTAAATGCATCACACTTGCACGCGCACTTCGCTTTCACCATTCTACTCGCCGAACTTACGAATGTGGCGAGCCGCGTGATTCAAACAAAAAAATAACATGTCAACAAAGAACCAATGTAACGGACTAAAGTTAACAGAAGTTCAGTATAACGGAAGTTAACAAGAGCGTTAACATTTTTGGACGTAAAAAGTTAATCCTTTAAGCAAATTGTTAACTCCGTTAATTAACGACTAACGGATTAATGAGTTAATGCCCACCTTTGGTTTCTGTATAGCGCTGAAGGTTATTTTGACAATATTCTGTATATCACTGTCCCTAAGGAAAAAAACAACCAGTTCATCATATTCTTATTTTTTTTACAGAAATTTTTAGCTCTAAAAATATTATTTATCTATTACAAAAGTAAGTTAAGAATCGTAATGGAAATATGACACCAATGGAACACCAGATGTTGAAGGCTCTTGCCATTTTTTTTACCTTGTAATTTCGGTGTACATATATTCCATCAAAACACACAATAGGTTTCTCTTCTCTTCTTTTCTAGACTATGGTTGTCAAGTATTTATGTATCCAAGCCGCTATCTCAAACCGTTCTATTAGAACAGCTCGTTCCTTATAATTTTTTTTAAACTGAAATCCATTATCTGTGAGTAATTTTCTAAGGGTCTCTACACATCCAGTTAAACTTATTGATCCTCGAATTTCTGCCAACGGCTTCCTTAAAGTGGGCACTTGTTTTCTAACAAGATAAAATTCATTTATTTTGTTTCGTATAGACTATAGAGCATTTATATCAAAACTGTCTAAATCAGAAACAGCGCGTTTGTGTGGGCGTTTTTTGCCAGGTGTATTCCATTCTCCGCTGTTAGTCGTACCTTCTTTCTTTATTCTCTAGAGAGAAGCCACAGTAACACCTGGAAAAAAAATTATATGAATCATAAATTTATGAAAATAATATGATCAAACAAAGAAAAAGGCGCCAAAAACCGCGAATATCACTAGCTCGTTATATTAAAATTAGAGGTCAAGTCATCCACACTAAAACAGCAAGCCAAATTAAGCATGCAAATTAGTTACGAAACTTTAAGTCATTACTAGCATAATACACTTAAACATCTCTTAGGCTATGTTATTTACATTTACAAGAAGAATCATGAAAATCAGTTTACTAGTGTCTGAAAAAATTATGAACGTATACATACATATGAGAGGCAAACGTAGAATCTTCCTTTTTTGAAGTTAATTAAATGCTGCAAAATGCAACTAAAAGGAATACCATCAAGTAAATAGCCACATCTTTGAATAAATTAACGAACCTGTCATAGAAGAAATTTTGGCGAAGTATTGACATTCTGTGACCAGACTATTTAGATTATCGGTCAGAGTACCTGTGGAGTACTTGTAACAGCCGTAACATTAATTAATAAAATTAGTTAAGCATTACGAATTTATGATACCAACAGAAAAAAAAATGAGGCATCAAAATCTTACACAATGACCTATGAAACACCTTAAAATTTCACTAAATTTCTTCTTCAATAAAAATAAATAAAATTCATTGACTACCCCGTTAGGGATACGGAGTGAAGGTAATACAAATGTTAGGTATGGCAAACAACAGTGAATTCAATATGTATTAATAAAAAACATATAAAATATAATGCACCAAAGGGTAAGGCAATTACAAAGAAAAGTATTTATTCGAAATCACTTATAACCTTTAACAATTTTTATGACGCAATTTTTGTCACAACTATTTCGAAAATCGAGTGTTGAAGTAGCTTTATTAATTCTAGTGCAACAAGAGAAAGTAATATTAGCTATTTTAATTATCCGCACTACCAAATAATACGTATACCTACCTACCTACTCAAATCTACTCGAGGATAGACAGTCTAACAAAACTCGGTTACATAGCTATGACCAACCACGCTCTGCTACCAGAATAATGTGCGATACAGCTCCATGCACGACCACCGCGCGTGCTGCGCTCTTTATAATTTCGGCAGGGTAACAAACGTGCCGGTCCACTCATCATCTTCCTAACCTCTTTGCCAACCACTTCGATAATTATATAGTAACAGTATAATGCAAAACCACTTATAACCACAGATAATACCACTCTATTTGCAACTAGCATCAAGAATATGGAATCCTTGCTGAACAAAATGGAGCAAGTTAGCCTTGATTTCGGCCTGAAGATAAACCGCAGCAAGACAAAGGTCATGATTGTCGATCGAGCTAACAACAACTCGCCCGAAGTCACTAAAATTGCGAATTGCGACGTCGTTCAATCATACATCTACCTTGGGGCACTGATAACAAACAGAGGTGGATGTGCGAATGAGATCAAACGGCGCATGGCTATCACCAGGTCTGCCATGGATCGGCTCAAGAAAATATGGAGAAACAGAAACATCACTAAGGTCACTGAAATGCGACTTGTCAGGGCATTAGTGTTTCCCATATTTCTTTACGGTGCTGAGACGTGGACTTTAAGAGAAAGTGAGAAAAAGAAGATAGACGCCCTAGAAATGTGGTGCTGGAGAAGAATGTTAGGAGTATCTTGGACACAGTTCCGAACTAATGCCTCAATCATCCAGGAACTCGGCATTAAACAGCGTTTTTCTTCCATCATCCAATGTCGTATTCTTACTTTCTTCGGACATATCACACGTCGAGAAGACACTTCTGTGGAGCGACTTGTGGTGCAGGGGAAAGTCGAAGGCACTAGAGCGCGCGGCAGCAGATCACCGATGCGATGGACCGACCAAGTACAGACTGCACTCAATGGTTCACTCCACGAATGCACAAGAAGAGCTACAGTACGGGAAGAATGGCGACGGATTGATGAGCTTGCTGCCGCCCCTAATGTGACGACCACGACCACTCGGCCAAGAGTGTGACGACGAAGAAGAATAAGCCAAAATAATTGAATAGCAATTCCAGTCGGCGAACACAACATAACTTGTAAACATGACATGGCAGAATTTCTTTTAGCTTCAAAACAAATATGATAATTGAGATTTACAACCAATATTCCAAAACTTTCCCTTTTTCTTATCACAAAGCTACCGACCCTTTTTTAGACTTCTCCACAACAACTCAATTCACACACTAAATTACCAACATACCAAAAGAAATAAACCGGCGCTGACGAACAACTAGCGCCATCTCTTGGTATCGAGGGACAATAGAAACAATAATAATTTTTATTCCTAACACGATTTCTTTGAAATGTGTGCGGTGTCACTCTTGCGGACAGCATAAGCAATGAGGAGATATTATGCAGTACGTACCCTAACTCTAAGTAGAGATACGCAGTACATATCCTAACCCTAAGTCACCCTAAGGGGTTGACTTACACCAACTATTTAAACTCTATTTAAAGAACTGACATCTCGCTTGCACCAATTATTTGGTGCAACAACTCGATTTAAGGATTTTACATCTCGCTTGCACCGGCTATTTAATAGTATGTCAGTATGTCAAGCGAGATGTCAGTTCCTTAAATCGAGTTTAAATAGTTGGTGCAAACCGCCTCTTATTACTTATTCTAGAATTAACTGGCTAATTGTAAGAAGTAGATACTTGCGCAATTACTGTATAATCAATTGCTTTCAACCACCAATCGCTAAACAAAGTTGGTCATAGAGTTTCAGAGTATATTTCATAAAAATAAGAAATGTACAACCTGTATATTTCCTTCAGTGCAACTGGCAGAAATAATATGACAATAAGAGAGAAAGCATTACAGCCGCCGAGGATACCATGTGAAACGAACTTCCCCATGTTTCATCGTTCGTCAAGTATTATGCTGCCAAACTAGAAATGAAAATTGCCTACATGGGGTGAGTTAAATCACAGTACAAGTAAGCATACAGTATTTTATCTCGGCAGTGTCCTAGAGATAATTACCTACGGTCGTTTGGTACGTAAACGCGCAATAGGGCTACCGACTTGGACGGAATATTTTTCTTGGGTTACGTATTTGATAATACGTGGTGAACCATTGAGTGCACTGGCGCCAGAATACCTAAAATCAAGAGTTCGACTTCGGAGTACATTCCATGATTGTAATCTTCGGTCATCTGACAGCCTCTTGCTCCATATGCCTGCTCATCGAACTAGCTTCATGTCTGATTCATTTGTTGTTCAAGCTATCAGAATCTGGAATGCCCTTCCCCTTGACATCATGAATGCTCCGAGCAAGTCAACTTTTAAGATGAAAGTTAAAGACCATCTGCTCAAACTGATCAGCTGATGATTATTATCTATTATATTTCTTATGTTGTAATGTATTATTATGTTGTATCCTAATCTTATTTATTATACTATCTTTTCAATTTTTTTGTGCACTTGGGTGTGTACTTGTACGCATACATAAATATGTATGGAGGGTTTCTTGTGTATATGTGTATTTGTATGTATGTATATGTGTATGTATGTATATGTGGATGTATGTATATATGTATGTATGTATGTATATATGTATGTGTATGATTATCTATATGTATGGTATATACGTATTGTAGTTATTTTTCGGTGACTTTATTGTACCGCTACTTATTTCTCTGACAGTAAAGCTCAGGTTGACTGGTAGAGAATGCCATTAGGCATTAAGTCCGCCTATTGTATACATTATGTACAATGAAGAATAAATAAATAAAATAAATAAATAAATAGGTACTATATCAAATTGTCATATTATCTTTTCATTTTATATTATTGCAAATTTAATACGTTTTTATTTATATAATTTTACTAGTATTTTATATCTAGTTTCAAAACTTTGTGAGTTAGTATGGTGGAAATGGACAAAAAAATACTTTTTTATGTGCAGTATAATTAAAAATCAGCAATAAATTAACTAGATCATTATGATAATATATTTCCTACAAATTAGCAACAGAGAAATATTTCCGGTTTCGATATAGATGTATTCAAATATCCATACACTGAACATTATGCTCGTAAACTTGATTGACATAATATTTAGTCAGTAAATGCGCGGGAGCGTCTCATACCGTCCAACGAACATCGCGGCGCGCTCGCAACTGTCGTATGTCGAGATATGTCGAGATTTTGAGCGCGTCGTTTGGGAGCGTTTGTATGAAGATAGAATACTGTATGCTTACTTGTACTGTGGTTAAATACTCCGACGGGAGCAAAGAGAATATAATCACTTTCGGGCGTATATAATAAAGTGATGTAACGGTGAGATTAATATTTTTGAAATTAATTATTAAATGAGGGATTTTTTTTTATAAATTGTCAGTAGATACTTATGAAATAAATTATCACATTGATGGAAATTACGGAAATTAAACCATGCGTATGGTAATAATTGTAAGAGCTAATGACATTACAAGAGTGACAGGTGATAGTCATAGCTGTATCAAAAAGTGTCGTAGAAAGGCGTTAAATAAGGATGGCGCTACTATAGCTAGAAGGTAAATTTTCACCATTATTGTTCCATTCATTTCAAGTTTTAAAAATCAACACAATAAAATCACTAAAAGATATTTAAAGCTCACGGTTATTATAAATCACTCGACGTGTTCCAAAGCGATTTTTTGTTCATGGTCTCTAGCTACTTTAGCGCTATTCTGACAGTTTTTGAATTGTTATTTACTGCTTACAGCTGGATACTTTTTCAACTAACCCCCCATATGAGACGGTTCTCCTTACCTCTACCCTCCATAGTTTCATTGTGAACGGAGACCACTAGATGCTAGTTAGCTTCTCTTTAAGGTGGTTCGTTTTCCATACAAAAAGTAATCATAATATACTGTTTCATTGAATAGTCAAAATGCTTAAAAATGTGCTCATTAATACTAGTTCAGGTACTTATTTACGCAAAATTAATAAAAAGTAATAAATCTTTAATAGAAATAAGATATATCAAGTACCGATTTTTACAAAATGATATGCGTGTGTGTGTGACGATTTTCGTGTAACAACACGAAATGCAAATAAATTGGCGATGTTGCCGGCCTGCACGCGCCGCCCGTACGCTACGTTGCCATTCATAGTATCTTTCCTTCAAACTTCAAAATTGATTAGAAACAATAATTGCGAATTTTTAACAGGACTACAAATTATTAGTGTACACAATACATTGCAAATTGGTATCAAAAATGTAGACCTAAAATGAGTTAAATTATTATTTCTTCCCTTCCCTTCCCTATATCTTCCCTTTTAAACACCAAAACCATAGTTTTGTTCACATTCATATTCAATCCTTTCACTCACAGTCTTCTTTGGTGCACGTAACTAGTGTCTGCAACTCCTCTTCTGATGGTGCTCTAAGCACAGCATCTTCAGCGTAGAACAGGTAGTTTGCCACTGTACCATCACATACCGTACCTACCACTCATACTACCTTTCAATGTCTGGAGGCAATTGTCTAAAAGGCAGACATCACGCAGCCCTGTCTGACGCCTGAACAGAATTCGAACCAGGGCGACATGTCACCATCTATCCTTAAGCGGGCTCTGTGGTCTCGATATAATAACCTCACATCCTGCAGTAAGGGGGCCTCCACGCCATATTCAGGCAGAAGACTCTATAAATTTCTTTCGCACTACTCTATCGAATGCTTTTTCATGATCCACGAAAGCGCAGAAAACTTTCCGACCTATGGCCAGAAACTTCCCCGCGACACCGCGGAGCGAGAAAATCTGTTACATACAACTGCTACGGTTCCTAAAATCACATTGTGCCTCCCACAAATATCTTTCAGAAACACTTTTCATACGTTCAGTCAATACTTTGATATAGACTTTACTTGCTAAGCTGACCAGGCTGATAGTTCTATAGCACGCGCAGTCTAAATAGGAACCTTTCCTTATATAGAGAGGCACCATGACTACGGCGCGTCAGTCCTCCGGAACCTTTCTCTTCTGCCAGCAATGATTGCGCAGTTTATAGAATGCATCCCTGACTCTAGGACCACTATACTTGATCATATCAGCAGTCACCTCATCATTTACCGCAGCCTTTCCAAACTTCAGACTTCTTATCGCTTTCTCAATCTCTTTCATACTAATGACTTCCTCTAGTTCCTAACCCGAGTATGACGATTCGTTAGGATCACTCTCAGTGTCAGAGACAGAGTCGCCACTCTCATACAGTTCTCCATAGTATTCGTTCCAATGCTGTACAAAAGCTTTTTTGTCTGTTAACAGATGATGTTGTTTCGAACACACTTTATTCATTCTGCGAGGTGACGGACCACTTCGGTAGTTACGTATTTCTTTCCAAAATAATTTGGATTTTTCTTCGAAGTTGTCCGACATCTTGTTTTCTTCTAACACCCTACACCTTTCACAGAGTTGCAGACTTTACCTCCTCAATAATATAGCACAATGAGCGTAGGTCTACTACGCCGAAGTGCGCGAATTCGAATCCTGCAATGTGGTCAGACCTTTTATTTTTTTTTAAGTTGAAATAATACATTCAGTTTGCAACCAGTACCTAATAAAAACATATATCATTTTAGTGACGTACTTATAATGTGGAAATAAAATGAAAAATAATGACGAACGTACATGACAGATAAACATATATGATAGACAGGTAGACAAGCATAGTATACACAAAGTGCAAAAAATGTAAAATGTAAAGAAAATGTGAACCTATTTCTCCCATTAAAGCACGCTGATCAATACGTATATTAAATACACTATAAAACTCACTAATCACTCACTAAAACACTACGTATAAAGCTCACTGAATAACTCACTGAATTCTCAATAACTCACTGCACACTCATTTCGACTATATTTTAACAACGACCGTTCGCGGATGCACCTAAAATATACTAATACTGATTGCACTATACTACTTCTACCAATTTAACAGCGTATGGTGGAGGGTATAATTAAATTATTTCCGTTTACCTAAATTTAAAATAACGAGTAGACGATCGCTTGTTGCTACCTGACAACTGCTATTTACACAAAGACTAAAGTCAGATTCTTATATACAGCCTCACCAACACGTAAGCCATCCACTTTAACCCCACTCTTGCTATAAAAATGTTACAAAATAATCACAGGTGACTAATTATTGAGGTGAAGCTAACAGTCGGTGAATTGTGTTGTAGCCTCTACATGTCTGCAACGATTTGTGTTGTAGCCTCTACTATCTACAACACATTACGCTGCAGCCTCTACATTCCTACGACGACTTGTACCTCCCCTGCATATATACAACACCCCATGCTGCAGCCTCTATATATCTGCAACATCTCACGTTGTAGTCTCTTTATCTTTACGTATCAATCAGGTGGATTCTGCATTCCAATACATAACTCTCTTCTTCTTATTGTCATCATAATACCAGATGACCTCACAGCGTACTGCCATCGCGTCAGTTTTGTCTCCATTGTGGTATTTAATATACGCATTCTACAAACTCCACAAAATTAATCCAAATTCAAATGAAAACGCCAATAACCAAGGCTGGACATATGGCTTCTGAACGAAAAGTGCACAAATTAATATGTATGTTAAATTATATTAATTAAATAAATATAAAACTCACTAATCACTCACTAAAACTACGTAAAAAGCTCTTTACATAACTCACTGACCATTAATTTTTAACCCCCGACGCAAAAGAAGGGGTGTTATAAGTTTGACGTGCCTGTGTGTCTGTGTGTTTGTGTGTCTGTCTGTGGCATCATAGCTCCTAAACAAATGGACCGATTATGATGTGGTTTTTTGTTTGAATGCAGGTTTTCTAGCGGTGGTTCATAAACATGTTTTATCAAAATCGGTTCAGCTGTTTGAAAAATATTAACCGATTTTTTTGTTTTTAAAGGGCCGCGTGTATCCTCTATTAGTCTAATCGGTGCGAAATTTAGTATACTGTGACTTCAATAATGTCACAATAACATAGTAAACTTGACTAGATGCTACAGCATCATCTGAAGTCAGCAGGATATCCAACTCCTCGCTACTTACAGTAGAAGTATCTGGTTTAGGCTCATTGAAATGGTCTCTATGAATAGGTTATAGATAGATAGATAGATGGTGATCAGGGTCTGATGATAGATCAGACAACTATTGTCAGAATACTCAGATTTCGGCGAGGCACGATCTCGTGTCGCAATTTCGTGTATCGTCCCGGAAAGTATTTGCGTGAATGTGGGGATAGAGTGTAGATCGTAGTGTTTAAAAAGCATGAAATAAAACTTAAATTATTAATTTAAAAAACCCCCGACTCAAAAAAAACCTCCAACAAGTAAAAAAATAATATGTAGTACCTTATAGCCCTTTAAATTTGTGATAAGTTTCAATATAAATAGTAGTAGTAACATCCAAGTAAGTATCCAAGCGTCGTCACGTCGGGGGACCGCTAAGTAAATAAAGTAATAAAAAAGGGAATACAACTAAAAATGATAAAGTAGGTATGAAATTTAAATACAAGTAAACTTAGCGGTCCCCCGACGTGACGGTGCTTGTATATATTACTACTATCATTTAAATTGAAACTTATCACAAATTTAAAGGGCTATAAGGTACTACATATTATTTTTTTACTTTTTGGAGGTTTTTTTTGAGTCGGGGGTTTTTTAAATTACCAAAAAGTACATACATATGTTAATATTTACAAACTTAATTACTAATTTAATGACTATATTTGAACAACGACCGTTTGCGGATGCAGCTTAAAATATACTAATACTGATTGCACTAGACTTGTTCCATAACAGTACATGGCGGAGGGTATAATTAAATTATCCATTTGAATATTATACTGTACATGATCGCTTGTCGCTGCTTGACAACTACTACACAAAGACTAAAGTCAGACTCTTATATACAGCGTCACCAATACCTAAGCAATCCACTTTAACACCACTCTTGCTATTAAAATGTTGCAAAATTATCACAGATGGCTAATTGAAGTGAATAAAATTGTAGTGAAGTCTACACCCGTTCCGGCCAAAAATGTAATAAACATTGTAGCTTGTAACACAGTTTAAACAACTGACACGGGCTACAGGGCATCATTAATTTTTGTAATAGAAATTGTAACAGAAAATAAACATTAGGTATCTTATCTTATTATTTTATAAGAAAAATAAAAATATTTTTAATATTTATTCGTAGGTTTTTTATATAAAATGAATAACATATTTTAATTTCTAATATTTTACTACCTAACAATATAGTAACGGTATAACAATAAAAAAAAAGTTAGTGTGTAGGGATTCCAACATTAAAAATTACAAATCTCTAGTACCAATATATACCACTGGGCTAATTTTACTTAAAATTTCAGGTTGAAATTATTATATAGTACAATCACTTGAACTCAGTATATATGTGTGGGTAAAAAGACCAACTTTGTGATTTGAATTATTTATCATGATATATGACTAATAGGTCTACAGGATAACTTATAAAGTTGTTGGAATAGTTGCGTATAGGTGTAAAGTGTACGCAATCATAACTTTCGTGAGTAGAAATACAAAAATAACTCTATAAAAAAATAAAAACCTCGAATTTTCGGAAGTGACGCCATCTATTGAGAAAATAAGCGCTCGGGGACCGAACGAACCACCTTAACGCTTCGTAATTTGGATCTCAATTATGTAGATGTCTCTGGCATGTACTACTGATCATTAATTAACCGATAAACAATCAATGTTCAAGGAACATGTAAAAAATAAATCACCAAAATTTCTATTTAAATTGGAAGTCTATATATTATGTGTTTGAACTTTTACCATAACTTTTTTTTTAGTTATTTACATTAATTAATCTATTATAAAAATGTAGATATGTGACACACGGACAGACAGGTACCGAAGCGTTTTTGTAAATTAGTTTAGCGATTCCGTACGCTAATAAAAACTTTTCAATTTTTATTTGGCCTATTATGGGCCTACCACTCTTGCCTCACGGAATCGATTTAATCATTCAGAATTCAAGATGGAAATCGATTCTTCTGAAATTGAGTAAGGACATCTCTAATTGAAATTCCATTTAGGGATGTGACATTGAGTGAAAAAATCGATTACTTCAAAATCGATTGTTTTCTTTTCAGTATTAATCGATTTGAGTAAAATCGATTTTAATTACAAGAAATAATCGATTTTTGAGAAAAAATAAATTTTTTAGTATTAATTGCAAAAAAAGCCTGCTTTCTATATAGTAATAAAACTAAGAGATTAGTATTAGGATTAACAATTTATCAGAATAAAAATAATATAAAATGATAAGTATGAAAAATAACCAAAACGACAACCTGGTTTCAAAACAAATCTTTCTGAAAACTTTCTAAGTTTAAACAATGAAAAAAAATTAAAAATAATTATTTCCACATTAGGTTAGACTGTCCCGGCATATCATTTTGCTGTTTTGAGTTATTTACATCAGCTGATATCCTGAATATCATCTTCACGGTAGTTTTACGGCAAAAAATCAATTAAAAGATATGACCCGTTAGTTTCAAAATAATACAATACTTATCCCTAAAAGCAAGCAAGGTTCAGGAAAAGAAAATACTTTAGTTAATAAGTGTTTGAGCAGATGGTCTCAATACAATGCTTATTGAAAAAAATTAACTAAAAACTTCCTGTGCTTTTAATTTTAATGTTGACTTTTTGGCGGGAACGGGAGAAGTGAGGTTATCATTTTATTTAAACTTTCTATTTTTTACATTTGTGGGAGTTACAAAGTACAAAAGTGATAGTATATTGTGTTTTTAAGTTCTGTGTAAGCGAAAAAAATTGAGTTGATCTAAATAAACATGTGTAGCTGAAGTTCTCGCCCTCTTCCAAGAACTCCTATAAAACTTCAGTCAAGTTTACTATCAGTATTACTTTACTGGAGGAGTTTTACGATAACTTTTTAGATAACGATTCTTCTAGGTTTAATATAATACAAGTACTTGACATTGGCAAATGTGCTGATCTGTGCGCCATTCCATGAAGAAAGAAAAAAAAAATTTAATGTTGAGATTATAAAACGCATAACTCTCTTGACAGATATTATTAGTCATAAGGACCATAAGTATAATAAAATATAATAATTTATGCTACCTGGTTAGCCTGTAGGACAGTGGGATGTTTTCGCTCCATATGTTGCTTTAAATTTGTAGTATTACTACATGTTTTTAATTCTTACGGGCAATATTTGCATTGTGCTGTGGTATTATCCTTCTTCATGAAAAAATACTTCCGCCAGCCGCTTCTAGGTGTTTTACCGTGTAGAAGAAGTTTTTTTAAATTATTTACAGTCGAAAGAAAGGAAACTGTTGAACAAATACGAAACTGTTTTACGTACATACATACGGATGTAGTGAACTTACTTCGCGTGTTTTCATTCGTCGCAATTAAAATGTGTAATTTTGGCAGCATTGGATTTCTTTATTTTTCATTTCTTCATATTTTTAATAAAAACAAGTGTAATTTATGTAATCGATTTTTAAAAATCGATAGATAGTGTTAAGAAAAATCAACTAAGAAATCGATTACAAAGAAATAATAATCGATTAAAATGAAAATCGATTATTTTTTCACACCCCTAATGCCATTTGACTAATACCTTCCGTTCTTATTTTGAATTTATTATTGTTTTTTATCAATTAGAAATTCTAGAATTATTAAGTGAGCCGTTAATTACTACTTCGCCGGTTTTAACTTGCGATAGGGAAAGAATACTTATCAAGTTAAAACTAATCAAATATTTAACTTCCGTTAGTCCTCTATTCCACGTCGATACAAAGTTTTGTTTTGTTTTGAATTTTCGCCTCATGATGCGTCGTTCTAAGGGATATCAGGATTTAGACGACAGCACTACACGACCTCGGACACCTGCACCTCCGATTCCTCCACCACAAGAAATAGAAATGGCTTCTGTCTCAGTAGTCCCTGATGGTAAGAGGTACTTTCTAATAATTTTTTTAAATCTGATGTATTGATTTATAGGTATTCATTATTTAGTGAAAAGCATTGTATTCTGTAAGCCCCGTAAGCATATTTTTTGTTTATGTTGTATCCTTAACTTATTTACCTACTTATATATTTTTCTTTTAGTAGTTAGTCTAATTTATGTAAGTAAATAGGTACTTACGTAAAACATAATATAGCCACCATAAAAATGTTTAGTTATATTTATGAAACTTGATTGACCATTGGTGTGAAGTTGTGCCATCCGTTGACTAAAAGGCAACTACAGCTCAACTGTCTTTTAGTCAACTTTGACAATTTTAATATTTGTAAGAATTGTGGTTTAGCTTCATTTTATTGTAATTAGTAAAAAAAAACATGTATTTTAGAGGCTTTTTATTGAAGCATATTAAAGCAACATTTAACATAAAAGGTGTTCATTAAACATTTTTTTTTACTTATGACGTTAAAAGTATCGCAATTAGTTAACTATAGGTTTTTGTCCATGCATGACAGAATTTAATGTATGTGTACGTTTTAAGCTAAGATTCAACATCCACCTAAAAACCTAGATCAATATGGGAAACCTTTTCCAATGGAACTTGAAGCCAGGGTGTTACTCAGTGCTCGGCTAAGCTTTCGAAAAACTACTGCTTCCCATTTTGCTACTTGACAACCGATATTGTTAACTAGTCCTCGGGGGCCACAACTAGGACTATAAAGATGGTATTTTCAGTATTAATCAAATTTCAAAAACAAAGTTTTGCTTTATGAAATCTTTTTAGACTTCAATGTTAAGTTTTTTTTTAACTATTCGAAAGTCTTCTATTAAGAAACAAATTCTATCACTGACACCTAAATAAATATATCTCTTTAAGCATAAAAACACATAAGCAGTAGTGGAAGTAAGGTACTTCCCAGTGCTCCTTTAGTTCATTGTGGGGGATCCATAATATCATCCTGAATCTAAGTTTAAAATTATAAAATTGGTATCTTTGTCAGAAAATGGTTTTATTGAAGGGAAGCTTTTTAACACACATTTAGGATGGGTACCTAAATCTTAAAAAGTGAAACAAATGAGAAATGCAGCAGAAGTGTACAAAGAATACTTCTGTTTTGTTGAATAGATATATATATATATATTTCTTTATTATATAGATTTATTTATATATATATATATTTATTATATAGATATATATTTCTGTTTTGTTGAATAGATTTATAAGTTTTTCATAACTTACATTGATCTCTCTGTGGCAAAATGCTGATACAGGTGAGGTGGCTTCCAAAGACTACATTGTAATGTCATGAGTTCAAGATCTTACTGTGGCCTTGACTTTTTCGGTACTAATGTCTTTTTTTCTAAATATGTGTAAATTTAATAATTTATGTACTTGTTAGGTGTGACGAAATTAAATTTTATTGTTAATAAAATTATTGGATTTTACTGTGTACCTAATGGGATTTCACATATTTTATGCAACATATAAGGAACTGAATCAGCCAACTTTTCTCAAATGTTAGTTTTTGAGTAATCTGCTTTGACCATTGCCTTTTTTTACCTTTTGGCCTGAGTTCACAGCGAGAAACAAAAGCCTAAACACAAATTTTCATAATATTATATTCAAAAATGATGAACACATTATTTTCTTTCATTATTAAATAAAAGTAGAGCATAACATATAAAATTTTTGTTTTCAGATACATTTACAGTGACTCAGGCTGTCAATGCACTTGGTTTCGGCTGGTTCCAGGTGAAGTTATCACTTTGCACAGGTCTTTGCTGGATGGCAGACTCAATGGAAATGACTATACTAAGCATACTCTCACCAGCTTTACACTGTGAATGGAATATAAGCAAGTATGTTTGTTCATAGTATTCTAAAAGACTAATATTATGTGATAATGATAAATGAACAAAATGCATAGTTCTAAGTGTAATGTTAAGAAGTATTTTAACAGATATCTTGGATAATATAAAGAACTTACAGCACGGCTTTAGGGGAAGGCGACCTAGGCGGCCACCTGGGGTGCCGGGGTCTAGAGGTGGTTCTCACGTAACCACTTAATTTAAATACCCTATCTCTGTGACCT
Source organism: Zeuzera pyrina (assembly GCA_907165235.1). Lineage (NCBI taxonomy): Eukaryota > Metazoa > Arthropoda > Insecta > Lepidoptera > Cossidae > Zeuzera > Zeuzera pyrina. The sequence continues at coordinate 14,164,257 of OU015625.1, read as the reverse complement.
ATAGAAAAACTAAATGCATCATATTAAATAACTTTTATGAAGTTATCTCGTAGGAGTGAGAATAAGTATTCAGCATGTCTAACACGACCTATTACTTTGTCGCTTGTTGTATCCCTCACTTATTAATGTAGGACGAAAGAGACGCCATGAGCGATAAGCGAAAAATAGCAACTCGTATTATACCTTATACTTAATGTATTACTGTATTATACTTTTCTCGCTACGCTTTCTATATAAAAAAAAATATGGTACCAAATTCAAAGTAACTTTTTTAAATTGTAATAAATGAGAAGCCCTTTTTAACCGACTTCAAAAAAAGAAGGAGGTTCTCAATTCGTCTGTATGTTGTTTTTTTTTTTTTGTATGTTTGTTACTTCATAACTCCGTCATTTATGAACCGATTTCGAAAATTCTTTTGTCGTTTAGTAGGTGATACTTCAGAGGTGGTCCCATTTAAATTTCACCGATATTGGAGCTTGGATTTCGAAGATACACTAGATAACACGACCTGGTTATAGCCTTTATTTATATTGACGATTCTCTTGTATATCAGAATGAAGTTAATTGCAGACCTGCCCTAGATATTTATTTAGGTGAAGACCACTCAAAAGGGAGAATAAAAAAAATTTATTAAAAAAAATTAAACCTTCAATTAAACTAAACCGACTTCAATAACTGACAAATTAAATTATATAGGTATGTGTATTGTATTTATAAGGTATTTTAATTGTACTTGAGTTTTGATTAGTAAAGGATAGTTATTTTATACTTTTCAGTGTTTTTTTTGAAGGTGGTTTAATTTTTTTTTTATTCAACTTAATTTACATTTCAAATATTGTTAGTTTGGTTTATGTCATATGTCAGTATTGAAATTGTCACATTAATTTGAGTAGGGTACTTTTCCACTTTGTTTTATAATAATGTTGGATAATGTAGGTAGGTTAATGTTCTGATGACATTCTTGTCTTCTTTTGCAATGGCTAGCTCATTACACGATTTCTACTATAAGTGTGTTTTAATTAATTCGAGACTAAATAGTTTAATTGTTGGTAAGGTTAGATTTGGTTATGCGTATTCTGAGACGTTGACTGCTTTTTGGGTGAAGGCCTCCTCCAACTCCTTCCTTGTCTTACTTATTTTTCCCAAAGATAACCAATCTCTCCCAGCTGTCTATATAATATTGTTACGGTCGGACCTTATGTCGAAGCAATAAAGTCGATTTTTATGTGACAGGCGGGACGCATTTTTTAGTGCTTATATCTCGAGACCTAGGCTTTGCAAAACTATGTCCTAAAAACGCAATGCAAGGTTTAAGGTCTACTATCGAATAGTATAAGCAAAATTAATTAACAAGAACAAAATTGTACGTACTTCGAAAATTCTGGAGCGATGACGTGTCATGTAGTACCTACTCATGCAAGCAGGCGGCGTCGGGAACAATGTCGAATTATTGCTAGCGAGCGTAATTAACTGGAAGGTTCCACTTTCTTTATTTCTATGTGTTATTAATTACTACTAGCATTCGGGATTGCTCTAGAAGTTTCCACTCTCGTTTTTATCGGACTATAAATAGAGCTACGTGTCTGCCGCTGAGTCAGTTCGACTATCGATCGAAGCGAAATATCAATGCGATATTGAGGCGAATTACGAAGACTACTACGACGACTACTGCGACGACTCTGGATAAAAAACTTCTGCGATTCGGGAACCTTGTTTGTGAGTGAAGCGTGTACCTTCGGTGACTTCTACACGAGTACTTACTTCGAAGGGCGAATATGAAAACTAGGAACCGCCGTAATTAAGTTCTTATGTTCTTGACATCTGTCTGTATGAACGAAAATAAAATCTTTGCACTCTTAACCAGCATTGGATTACCCACAGTTCGTAACAATTGGTGTCAGAAGTGAGATGCCGGTCACGCCAAGGGATGAACTGACATACGAGACATCAGGCAACGATGGATTTGGTGCGTCGAGAGGAATCACTATTTGACACCCACCGACGGAACAACTGCTACTGCAGAAACATCGGCGACGGCACGAGTACCTGTTTTCACTGAAATGCCCGCTAATGCTCGATCAAGTATGCTTGATCGTGCCTGTCCAATTGACATGAAGCATTGTTTGGCATGACGCCCTTAGAGCACACACACACGATCCGTTTTACTTGACGCGCCATCAGTTCACGCCACGTTCACGCAATTTCCATCTGCAGGGTGGTCGTCTTGCGCGCTATTTTATGATGTTGAGGGATGATGACGTAGCAATAACTAGGCTTGAAGCTCAAAAAATCCATACCATCTCTCCATTTGCCCATATATACAGAGAGCTATTTATGGCTGTCAGTCGTTTAATTACAATTTGTTAGATAGGTACATCTACACCTCTAATAATCTAGATAGAGAGTCTGTCGCTGGACGCTTTAGCACTCGGTTGGTTGTTGTGAGTCGTTGCACCAAAGTCAGTGTTTCTCAAAGTATCGCATATTTTCATCAACAAAGTTGCAATAATGTTTTCTTGTGGCGGATGTGGAAATAAAACTACTGAGGGGCCTCAATGTTCAATGTGTAAGCAATGGTTTGACTACCCGTGCTCTGGAGTTACCGAGGCAGGGTATCGAAAGTTGGGACCAGACAGGAAGGCTAACTGGAGATGTGGTTCATGTAAAACTGGTAGTACTCCTAGTACCAACCCACCTAGTAGTTTTACTTCTCCCAGGATAGTGTCTTCAGAGTTAGAACCACTAATGGCCGAGATCAGGAAACTATCCGATAAAATGTCTGCCTTAGATTCACTGAAGACAGATATACAGGAGTTAAAGTCCAACTTCAGTGACCTCAAACTGTCCTTTGAAACAACCCATGCTTGGATAAATGACTTAGATACTAAAATGCGGTCTTTGGAAAACAGACTATTAAATATGGAGAAAGCATCTATGGATGTCTCAAAACTGGAAAATAAGGTAGCTAAGATTGAGTCCGATATTAATGATAAAGAGCAATGGTTGCGTCTTAATAACGTAGAGATTAAAGGGATTCCACAAAACAAAGATGAAAACCTTCTTCAAGTACTGTCCAAAGTTGCATCCAGGGCGAAAGTACCATTCGATAATGGGCAAATCGACTTTGTATCGAGGATTCCGACACGTGACAAAGATGCATCCAAATCCATTATAGCATGTTTTAGTAACAGATATGTTAAGGAGAACTTTGTTGCTGCTGTTCGTGGTCTAAAGGGATTGTCTGCCTCGGATCTGGGATTTAGCCAAAATACAAGAATATTCGTGAACGACCATCTGACTGTCCGTAATAAGATGCTTCTCTCAAAAACAAAAAAACTTGCACAGGAACATCATTTTCGGTATGTTTGGGTGAAACAATGCAGGATAATGGTTCGGAAGAGTTCTTCTTCTCCTATCATATATGTAAGATCGGATTCGGATCTGGGAAGAATTATGTAATTTTTATTTATTTTTATTATTTCGTTTTATATATTATTCATTGCAAAAAACAAAGTTTGAGAATCGTCACATCACTGGTAATTCGCCGCTTACTCACATTATTGCTATTGTTCATTAATAATCTACCTGCAATTTGTCAATTATATCAAGCAAATTTGAGCTTTATTTCGCTTGTGCTTAGCTGTAACTTAACTTGTACTTTCCACAACATCGCATTTCTTTACTGTGTGAAAACGTTTCGCCTATTCACGGCTAACATGCTTACGTACTATCAATTGCTCTTACTTATTATAAACACTATTTCGCTTGCGTACAATTATATTTTCAAATGCTTACTAAAGTTCATTTTCTGTTATGTTGTATTCATGGGCTGTGTGTTTCGTGTAATTTTTATTTATGCTCGTTTACTTTCGCCATTGCTTATTTTATTTTATACTTGGTACGATGATACGTATAATACATCGTTTTCATTTTATTATGATTATAAGAGATTTAGCATTAGCTATGACAATGTTCATTACTTTGATTCCACACTACATTTAGGCTTGGTACTAATTTTATTGTTTTGCTTCTACCCTCTAATACAATATAATATTATATCTAAACATTTTATTAATTTTACTGTTAAAAATGTATAAGAATATGTTACTATACTACCAAAATGCTAGAGGTTTACGTACCAAAACCAATTTGTTTTACAGAAATCTACAACTAGGCTCTTATGATGTTGTTGTTATAACAGAGAGCTGGCTACTGGATAGTGTCAGGAGCGATGAGCTCTTTGATGATCGTTATGTAGTTTTCAGGAGGGATCGCGATTATAAGCTAACATCTCAATCGCTCGGCGGTGGTGTTTTAATAGCAGTCCATCGTAATCTACCGGCATTGGAGCGTCCGGAATGGGCTAGTGCCGCAGAGGATATTTGGGTAACAGTGTCTTTGCCTAACCCGTCAAACCGTCAGAGGGCTAATAAAATACATATGTCTTCCCTATATTTATGTTCTCAAAATCAAGGCAATTCAGCCAATGTACAGTTACAACTATTTACCGACAAATTGCAGGGCATTGTTAGTAGTTGCGCCGATGACCTATTTATAGTTCTAGGTGACTTTAATTTACCTTCAATATCATGGACTCGTGATGAAGACAGTTTCGAATTCCTTCCTTTTAACAGTTCGTCGAATGAAGTTATAAATTATTTTCTTGATATTATTTCTTTATGTAACCTCGCACAATACAATTACCTTAAAAACGCTAACGGTAGAATTCTCGATCTAGCTTTTTCAAATACATCACTTTATGTTTACAGTCCATTAGAATCACTGGTTCCTGAAGATTTACATCACAAATCATTTATCGTTGAACTCGATTCTACGATTCAGGCTTGTACAATCAAATCTAGAATCAAATATTACTATCAGTCAGGTGATTATGTTAGCATTTGTAAAGAACTTGATAAAGTTAACTGGTGCAAGCATCTGTCATCGGACACACTTGACAATGCACTTGCTTTCTTTTACGAGACACTATACAGACTTAGAGACACTTTTATTCAGCATAAACTTATATCAACAAACAGAAAATATCCTCCATGGTTCAACAGTGTTCTTAAAAAAATGTTGAAAGAGAAATCAAAATTTTTACGCAAATTTAAAATATATGGAAACAAAGCCGATCAAAAAACATTCGAACTGCTGCGTAACCGTGTTAAACTATACGAAAACGAGTGCTTTAACTCCTATATTAATAACGTTGAAAATTCTATAATCAATAACCCAAACACTTTTTGGTCGTATGTAAAAAACAAAAACAATAATTTTTCTCTCCCCTCAGCAATGACTTATAAAAATCAAAAAGCAGATAACTGTGAAGGACTTTGTGAATTGTTTTCCTTTTTTTTCCAAACTTCTTTTCTGCATTCACCTGAAGATTCATTCTCTATATCTACTTACCCGGATTGTTACTCGAGTAGTATAGGATCAATAGAAATTAGTAATGAAGAATTGGAAAGACTCTTAAAAGGTCTTGACATTAAAAAATCCGCGGGTCCTGATCAAATACCAGCACATTTTATAGTCAATTGTGCGCATAGTCTAGTTCTTCCCTTATCTATTATATTTCGGCGTTCTATAAACGAAGGTATTGTCCCGTGTATCTGGAAATCTGCATATGTTACACCTATCCATAAAAAAGGCTCCAAAACGAATATTGAGAACTACCGACCAATATCGAAACTTTGCACAATATCTAAAGTTTTAGAAAAAATAGTGCATTCGCAAACGTATAACGCTCTTAAATCATCTTTTATCCCTGAACAGCATGGGTTCATTCAAGGTAGGTCCACCACTTCTAATCTCCTTCTAACTCATGATTATATTATTGAAGAAGTAGCGAAGGGTAAACAGGTTGATGGTGTCTTTACTGATTACAGCAAAGCTTTCGATACAATAGATCACATGATACTCCTGAAGAAACTCCAGTTAGCGGGAATACATGGGAATCTGTTCAGATGGTTTTCTTCTTATATTGATCGTAGATCACAAGCCGTGGTACTGAACGGCTTCATCTCTTCTTGGATTGTCGTACCCTCAGGAATTCCTCAGGGGTCGTTATTGGGGCCTCTTCTGTTTTTGTTATTCATAAACGACGTAAACAGGTGTTTCCAATATTCTAAATTTTATTTATTCGCCGACGATATGAAAATATTGAAATCTATTGACTGTAATGAAGACGCTGTTTATCTTCAAGAGGACCTCAATCGCTTTGATACATATTGTGCCGATAACAAATTAAATTTGAACATATCTAAATGTTATTTTATATCTATCTCGCGTAAAATGTCTTCATTATACACAAATTACACTCTAAAAGGACGGCAGTTAGGCAGAGTTGATTATGTTAGAGATCTAGGATTAATACAGGACACTAAGGCAACGCACAGAATTCACTTAAATTCTATCGTTACAAGAGCTCTTAAGAGTTTGGGCTTCGTTATGAGGACTTCAACTTGTTTTAATAATGTCAAGACTTTAAAAATATTGTACTGCAGTTATGTTAGAAGTCACCTTGAATACTGCTCGCAAGTGTGGAGTCCTCATTACGATTGCTATGTAAATCGTATTGAAGGTATACAGGGAAAATTTATTAAATATCTAGAACTGAAAACGAACTGTTCAATGGAATATGCTGGCGATAGCTACGGGAAGCGATGCAGAAATTTTCACTTTCTGCCTTTAAATGTAAGGCGAGATATTGCTGACTTTATCTACCTATTAAAAATTATCAGAGCAGACATTGATAGTCCAGAACTTTTGGCTAGAGTAGGCTTTAAAGTACCAACTTATTCTTCTCGAAAAAAAAATTATTTGTTTGCAACACCATTAGTAAAGAGAAACTACCATCAAAACTCCTTTCTCTGGCGTTCTCCACATAAGGCAAATGAACTTCTTTCACAGGTCGACATAGATGTATTTATAGAGAGCTACAAATCGATAAGGCGAAAATTGGTGGGTCACTATTCTCAAATGCTGTTATAACTTAACTATATCATAATTATAGACTTATTTTATTTTTTCTGTTTATTTTCTCATTGTTATCATTTTATTTTTAAATTGCCAGTTTGGTGTTATTGTTTTCAATCTACACTTCTGATTTCCCACGTGCTGTCCAATTTACTATGTTGTATAACATTTATAGGTGAAATCTTGTAATTGGCCTTGATTTAAACTTATATGTAAATTAGATTTAGTCGTTTTAGGCTGTAAGGTTTCCTGAATAAATAAAATAAAATAAAAAAATAAAATAAATAATTTTTTATCCATTCATAATTTTTTTATTAATTTTTTTTATAGATTTCATCGATCAACTTAAATTTTTTAATTGATTTAATTTTTTATCTTTTGATAATCGGTAATCAATTGATAATTTTTTAGTTTATAAAAATAGTTTGTCTCCTTGATAAGCACACCTGATTAAAGAATATGTCTGAACGAAATATGTTTTAAAAACTCGATGTTCTCTTTTTTTTGAGATTAAAATGTGAATCCACCAAATAAATCGTTGTAATTGAATAAAAATAACTTATTTAAATATGGGACCATATGTCTGGGTGTAGTCGCAAACAATTTCTTAAAATTACATACTCGTAATATTATACATATTTAACAAGTATAAAAAGAAATACGAATTTTTTTTTTCAAACTATGTTTTTAGTGGCCTATATTGTGATAACATTAATTTATTCTTTACTTATCTTAAACATAGCTGGCTTCGATATATATTTCAACAAATCAATACATATTTCAATAAAATAAATACAATTTGAAAAATATAATTCGTAATAAGACAAGCATCGCTGAGACATAACAACCGTCGCTAACCAAAATTTCGAGCAAACTGAGGAAATAGCATGATGCCGCCACACGCGTTCAAGTCTACAGGAGGCTCGTGGCTTGATCAAGCCGGCAGAAGAGATAAACGATTTGCTTCAAGTAAAACTGATGATGCCAAATCGACCGCGACACACGTTCAAATTTACGTGATGGTACCTCTGCTTCATACAAATTGGACGGGCTTAATCAAGCATACTTGATCGTGTGCGGCGGCCATAACGTTGATATGGCGGAGCTGTTAGCTAGCTTGGCTGAAATAAAACTGCAGAAGCAAGTAAGAAGGAAATATTAAGATCCATGGATAACAGAATTATTGCGTCGGGCGACACCATGGGCCAACTGGGAGCAGAGGTTAAGGATATTAGGAACGAAGTAGAGAAGCATGATATCCGTAATAGTTAGTGCCCATGATAGCATTCTGTCGGAACAAGACGAAAGACGAAAGACCCTGTACGAGAAAGTACAGAAAGTTTGGGTAAGAGGCATCATATCTGTGCCCTACCAAAATTCAAAGTACTACACTTTGACGGGACGACGTCATGGACAGCTTTTCGTCTCCAATTTGAGACTGTGGCTAAAGAGAACTGTTGGTATGAAACACAGGCACTAACGGCCCTTACACTTGCCCTGTGAGGTGATGCGGGACAGGTGTTGGAAATCGTTATCGGCAAAGAAAAGAAATTAGCAGACATGCTTGAAGCGTTGGAGTCTCGATATGGTGAAAAACACCTCAAACACCTAGCGTACGACGCCAGGTCACCTGAAATCTGATGGAATGATCGAGAGATTTAACCAGACGTTGGAGAGTCACTTGGCTAAATTGATAAAAGAACATTAAAGAGACTGGGACCAATACATTCCCCTCTTCTTAACGTCCTACCACTCCGCTGTACATTATAGCACAAATTTCACACCATTGAAGATCAACTTTTGACAATAGATACGACTACCAGTTGAATTCTAACCGGATTACCGTTCAATGCTCCAAAGCCTGATGATTTGAAGATTTATGTCAGTGAAAGTCTGATCAAAATCAGCCCAGGAGTTTTTACTTGATAAACAGACAAAATAAATATCCTAAAAGTTTCTGGACAATTAATTCAGTTTCTGAAATTAATTTCACAAATTTCCTGTGTACATCCATAACCCTGCTCATATAGTAATAATATAGGTTTTGTTCTGTTCCTAAAACACACAACAATATGGCTACTTCGAACTTACTGACATGCTTGAAATGTTTCATTATTCTATGATAATGTACCTACATACATTTATTACAGATATCAACAAGCATTGACCACAACAGTCGTATTCTTGGGAATGATGTTAAGTTCCACATTTTGGGGAAACATTAGTGATCGATATGGACGAAAAACAGTATGTCTTTTTTTAATTATCATTTGTACATAAAAACTAAAAGTTGTTTAGTGGACATTAGCCATTAAACATTAGTAAATCTGATATGAAATTGGTTTATTCAAGCTGTTTTCTGTGTTGGCTAAAAACTCGAAAACTATGAATGGATTTCGATGGAGTTCTCACCACTGTTGAAATTGTTTGTTTTTAGTGGTTAACATTATTGACTACGCTAACTTTATTATGTAACAATGGTAATAAACAATGAATGATAAATTGCATTTTCCTAAAAGACATGGGAAAAACAACAACATTATCTATAGTAATATGTTTCTATTAAACACTACCAAATGTTTCAAGATTTAACTATAGCATTCAAGTTCTATAAAATCATCCATGAAGTTTTGCTTGTACATAGTCTTTAAGAAATGCTTCTCAAGGAAAACATCTATCAACTGCTTGAAGCAAGGGCGGTGCCCTGTATTTATATGATTTTTTTTTGTGATTCCTGCAGGCTTTAAGTATGTGTGGAGTGCTCCTCTTTTATTATGGACTACTTAGTGCAATAGCACCAAATTTCCTTTGGCTTCTATTTTTAAGAGGACTTGTAGGATTTGCAATAGGTTGTGTACCACAATCGTAAGTGTTTTATTTTATAACTGACTAATTATTGACTTTATATGATATTGACATTAATTATAAAACCAATATTTCAGAGTAACATTATATGCTGAGTTCTTACCAACGAAACAGAGAGCAAAATGTGTGGTTCTTCTAGACGTAAGTAACAATATACTTATGATACAAATATGTGTTTATAAATTTTATATTAATATGACGCTTATGTTGTTACTTTATATATAAATAAATAGTAGTTATGTAATATAAATAAGTAATGGGTGTATAATTTCATCGAAATATGTATATATACCAAGGTCATTTTTAAATGATAATGTTTAAAGTATGTAAATATATCGTGGGTTATTTTGAGTGCACGATTGTGTATTTCAGTCTTATTTCAGTTCAAGTACTTACTTTAAAATATTTTCATCTATATCTATGCTTATATTATAAAGAGGTAAAATTGTGGGTTTTTTTATATGTTGGGGGTAATCTCTGGAACTACTGAACCGGTTTCAAAAATTCTTTCACAAATAGGAAACTACCATTATCCGTGCCTGAAATAGCCTCTAATTTTTAATTAATAACATTTAAAACTTTTTACCGAAAGCGAATTGAGTGCGGGTTGCTATGCAATTTAAATGTTGTTGTATTATTATATTTTTTAATCAATTTCTAAACAAATCAACAAACAAATTTCAATTTTCAGAACATCACAATCCTTTGTCAAATTCCAAAAATATAAAGCTACTGAAGCAAAATTACGAGTAGGTAATAGGTACCTTAACGGCAAACAGTACAGTAATTGAATGGTTTACTTTTTTACCTATTCAAATGCTTTGTTTACTTAGGTACTTATTACGTTAATTGACGAATTAATATACTTTTCAGTGTTTCTGGGCCTTAGGCGCATGTCTCGAGGTAGCGTTGGCGCTAGTGGTAATGCCAACCTTGGGTGTTCACTGGCTACTAGCCTTGTCCACTATACCGTTGTTAATATTTGCACTTATATGTCCAGTAAGTATTATATATAAGTACTCATATACTATACTTATATTACAGACTAATTAATTACTAGCGTAAACTTATATCAATCTTTAATTTTTATGTATTCATTACATAATATATTAATTACAAATCTTTCTGAAAGGATTTGTTTAAATTCTCTCAAACAATGAGCCAAAATTCTGTATTTTTTATTATGGATATGTAATTTTTTTTTTCTAGTGGTTACCCGAATCCGCTAGATTTCATGTAGCAAGTGGTCAACCAGACAAAGCTTTAGCCACCTTAGAACAGGTAAATATCATAACTGATTTTCTCAAATACGAATAAATTTCCTTTTTATTGGTCTAGTAATTAAAAGTAAATATTATTGAAAATATATAAATGTGAAGTATTCAATACTCACTATAATCGTGTTCAACTTTATATAATGGCTGGCTTTGAAACATTGGCTGTCTTTTACTAGTACCACGCTAGCAAAGCCACGAGTAAAAATTGGTTGTATCGAACAGTGATTTACACCTAAAAGTCTGAAAAAATAGTTTTGCATTCATCCTAGATTGAATAAAAATGATGTCGATATATTTATTCAATTTTCTTACAAAAATAGAAATATACGTACATACAGACATATCTTTACGCTGTATCCCTAGTGAGGTAGTCAAGATGGCCAAACATCGCAGTTTTTATAAACATCTTTCGCTTCTTCAAATCTCATCATTTGACACACTTTCGCCGAAGTATGCGAGTGCTCTTGATATTTCCGTCATCTGACACTGGCAATTTGATCTTCATAAGTCAGCTTTGGTCTTCCTTAGCTACTGCTACCACTCACTCTGTAGTTTTTCTTCGTGAATACTGTCATTGCACATTCTTTCTATATTCCCGAACTATCTAAGCGTTCTTCCGTCATTTTTACAATAACACTGTTGTGCAATCTTGTCATATTGCGTAAAAAAAATCTTTATGTATTTACATTTCAGATTGCTCACGATAACGGTCGCCCCATGTTACTTGGTCGGTTAGTGTGCGACGATTCTGTTGGAATAGGACAACGTGGTCGTTTAAAACATCTTTTAATACCTAACTTAAGAAGTACAAGCTTGCTTTTATGGTTTATATGGTAAGTTGTTATTACTGTATGTTGAATAATTATAACTCATATTCATTCCAAATTCCTCTTTTGTAAGCACTTCGAAATAAACTGTATTCATGATAAGTACTGTCATTAAAATGAGGAATTGTAGTGTTTGTAATAGAGTATTTGATAATAAAATTCGTATGATATCCAACTTACAAGAGCATCCCACAACACAGTAAAAATTACAAAAAAATAAATCCAAAAAATAAACAGTGGACTTAAGGGGGAAGGGCATATATTTTATGTCATCAGAACAGGTAGGGAGTGGTCATACACGAATGTGACCTGTAACAAAGGGGAAGGTGAGGGTTCAAAAGCTAAGCATACTTGGTTATAAATTATAACCACGCGTTTAAATTATCTTTTTTATATATAAAATGAATGTTTCTTTGTATGTTTGTCCTCTATGCATCCCTAAACCATTCATCAGATTGTGATGTAACTTTGGTGAGTTGTTCTGCGTACGCCGGCTAAAGTTTCTGACTTATTTAATTTAGTAAATAAAAGACTACGCGAATGAAACCGCGGGCAACAACTAGTAACTTATAATTTATGGCTGTCCATTTATTTATTGTTTTTTTTATATCAGGATGTCGTGCGCATTTTGTTACTATGGTTTAGTACTGATGACAACGGAGCTATTCGAGACTAATCCCAATGGTTCCATTGAATCTTGCGCCGCTGACTGCCGTCCGTTACAGACGACCGATTATATGGATTTGTTATGGACTACTTTAGCAGAATTTCCTGGTAAGTTATTTGATACTAATATGTAAGTGATTTTATATGTATTAAAAACAATGTTTTAGGAGAGATTGAAATTTTGAGATGAGCCTTTTGAAATTTTTGTTTGAAATAGTGATATTTTGACGCTCTAATTCTCATAAATTGAAAGATTTTTTAATATTTTGCTGGCAGTATATAAAAGATCAATTTCCCTTCTTGAATATTAGTGTTGCATATTTTCATATTTAATATATAATATCTTACAATAACCATTCTACGAAGTCAGTTTACAAGGAAAATTCTTGGACGCGCTACTTTGACGTCCTAATTAATATTGTTTCTAAGAATTTCTAAAATTAAGTTTAGATCGAGTACATACTCTTATTGAATATTAGTGTTGTGGATATGTCATAAATTTCTTCCTTTTTACGGAAAAAATATTTAAAAAGGCTTATTTCAAGGATAAAGTGTCGTGATTAAACGTCGATTTAATTCCAAAAAAAGCAATGACATAAAAAAACGATATGAAATGAAACTTCATTCAATGTACAATATATGACTTAATTATTTTTTCAAATTAATCAGCCTAATAAATATAATAAACATAATAAAATCAGTATCAAATACGCGCTGTTGACGCGTCTATCACAGACCCGCCCGAGCGCTTGTAGAGGTACCTGTACAAGGAATTTATGCGCTCTTCATAAGGAGCGATCTCAAGCGAGAATATTACTGTTGTGATAGTGTTGACTTCTCTATTCCATGAGTCTATTATATGACTTTCGGATTTCCTTTTTTTCTTAGGCATATAAATATTGTGTTTTAAATATTAATCACTAGTAGTAAAGTTAAATAAAAAAGTTCTAAAGTAATGCTAGCTTACAAGAAGTATTGCAAGCCGAGTATCAAGATGATATCTATCACATTTATAACAATCTATACATATAAATAAAATTTTATTGTCTATCTATAATTTTGAAATAAAGCCTTTTTCTTAAGCTTATATGGTTATTCGCGTTTTTTAAATTTTTGACGGTCTGTTTATTCGGCCTAACCTTCAAAACGGCTGAACCGATTTTAACGTAACATTCACAGGAAGATAGAAAATTTTTCAATAATAATCTGAGCTTCCTATGTAAAAATTGAAAAACTTTACAAATAATTAAACTATAAGTGACCTGTTGATCAAAGATAAATAAAAAAAGAACCCGAGAGATATGCATAACACTAATGGGAACGAAAACAGTTTTTTTGGAATTTTTATCCGTATGTCTGTCAGGATATGTATATATATATATACAAGGTGTTACACGAGTTGAGTTGGGTAATGCTTAAAGCGCGATAGAATGTTGCAAACACTGAGACGAAAAGTGCGATTATTTTTGTTTAAACTGTTAGGATTTCTGAAATAATTACTGTCGAAGTTTTACAAAACAATCGACATAATTTCTTAAGAATCCCATCCCTAGTGATCAGCTGTTCGTCAAGTTCAAGGTCATCAACCTCAAAATCATAGATTATATTTTTTCAGACTGGGGACATTTGTAAGTAATTTCTGCCTAAGCTTTCGTGTGCAAGATGTAATTGCGCTATTTGTATTGAACAAACTATTTTGACTTTTTTTAGTGTCTGTATGTGATGTTATGTCTGTGTCTTTTACGTTGCAAATTAATAAACGAACACCTAACACTAAAAGATGTAATTAAAGTTTTTTCGGCAAATTCGGCTTTTAACGATACCGCACTTATTCCATAAGAACGCGTATTATCTAGCTGTTTCACACAGACCCATCTCCTGTAGTTTAATCTTTGTAAATACCAGGCAATTAGAATTTGGCGCTATTTTTTCAAAGCTTTTTATTTTTTCTACATGGGTTCCGTATAATAATTAAAATATGATACAATGGTTTGCTTGATATGAAACTTCGTTCACTAGACCAGAAGATGTTTACCAGGAACGACCTTTACAGTTTACGAAGAACAAAATAAACAATGCAAATAAGTAATTGAACTCTCTTTGCTCAGCAACATCAATTAAGCATCCAAGTTACATTGCAGGATACTTTGTGACATTTTTAAATTTCACTTTCATATCAATCAAACGCATCAATATCGAATTTCGGAAGACAATAGTTTTCATTTCATTTCGGTTAAAATATTTATCGTATCTTATTAGCTTACGACAGAAATACCGTTGTTGTAGTTGTTTTCTTGAATGTGAGCAGAGTAGTGAATAGTGAATACCTAACAAACGCAGCAACGCAGCCATTTATCGACAGGCGAGGCTGTGCGTAAAAGACAAAGGACGACACTTTGAACCTCTCCTCTAATTTTGAATTACTTAGAAATGTACCTACCGTTTTTGGTGTAGGTGGTTTGTCTGTTTATGTAGTGACTTAAAACTTTCCTTCATTGATTTTCGAAAGTAATCAATAATACAAAGCAATTATTTTCTTTTTTACATATCCCTGACTTTACTGTTTTAAAATTAATAAATTCATTTCGCATTAAAATTATTTTGAAAACGGGACCCTAATAGTATTATGGAGGGTTCGATATTCCGGCCTCTCAACAGCTAAATTGCACAATTGTACAATTGCACAACCCACAGAGCACAGCTAAATTGCATGCTCTCCTGGTATTTGGCTTCCTAAATTAATTTTAAGGGTTCCGTACTTTTGCATGATTTTTATTAAGTATTGTTCATTTAGTTTCGAATCGTAATTACTCGGATAATCACATTTTCAAAATAGTACTACAAAGTAATGTTGATTTTATACATTATTTATTTCTAATATTTTCATTTCATTTCGGTTAAAATATTTATCGTATCTTATTAGCTTACGATAGAAATACCGTTGTTGTAGTTGTTTTCTTGAATGTGAGTAGAGTAGTGAATAGTGAATACCTACAAAACGCAGCAACGCAGCCATTTTTCGACAGGCGAGGTTGTGCGTAAAAGACAAAGGACGACACTTTGAACCTCTCCTCTAATTTTGAATTACTTAGAAATGTACCTACCGTTTTTGGTGTAGGTGGTTTGTCTGTTTATGTAGTGACTTAAAACTTTCCTTCATTGATTTTCGAAAGTAATCAATAATACAAAGCAATTATTTTCTTTTTTACATATCCCTGACTTTACTGTTTTAAAATTAATAAATTCATTTCGCATTAAAATTATTTTGAAAACGGGACCCTAATAGTATTATGGAGGGTTCGATATTCCGGCCTCTCAACAGCTAAATTGCACAATTGTACAATTGCACAACCCACAGAGCACAGCTAAATTGCATGCTCTCCTGGTATTTGGCTTCCTAAATTAATTTTAAGGGTTCCGTACTTTTGCATGATTTTTATTAAGTATTGTTCATTTAGTTTCGAATCGTAATTACTCGGATAATCACATTTTCAAAATAGTACTACAAAGTAATGTTGATTTTATACATTATTTATTTCTAATATTTTCATTTCATTTCGGTTAAAATATTTATCGTATCTTATTAGCTTACGATAGAAATACCGTTGTTGTAGTTGTTTTCTTGAATGTGAGTAGAGTAGTGAATAGTGAATACCTACAAAACGCAGCAACGCAGCCATTTTTCGACAGGCGAGGTTGTGCGTAAAAGACAAAGGACGACACTTTGAACCTCTCCTCTAATTTTGAATTACTTAGAAATGTACCTACCGTTTTTGGTGTAGGTGGTTTGTCTGTTTATGTAGTGACTTAAAACTTTCCTTCATTGATTTTCGAAAGTAATCAATAATACAAAGCAATTATCTTCTTTTTTACATATCCCTTACTTTACTGTTTTAAAATTAATAAATTCATTTCGCATTAAAATTATTTTGAAAACGGGACCCTAATAGTATTATGGAGGATTCGATATTCCGGTCTCTCAACAGCTAAATTGCGCAATTGTACAATTGCACAACCCACAGAGCACAGCTAAATTGCATGCTCTCCTGGTATTTGGCTGCCTAAATTAATTTTAAGGGTTCCGTACTTTTGCATGATTTTTGATAAGTATTGTCCATTTAGTTTCGAATCGTAATTACCCCCCGGATAATCTCACATTTTCAAAATAGTACTACAAAGTAATGTTGATTTTATACATTATTTATTTCTAATATTTACTTATGATTTCTTCTCGTTACTTTTATTTACAATTAAAAAGACGTACAATTTTTTCTTTCATAGATGACTGTTTATTCATGGCTATTATTTATTTCTAATATTTACTTATGATTTGTTCTCGTCGCTTTTATTTACATCTAGCGACCCGCCACGGCTTTGCACGGGTAGAATTTAAAAAAAAATACAGCCCATGTTACTCGCTGATAATGTAGCCTTCTAAGGTGAAAGAATTTTTGAAATTGGTTTAGTAGTTTTTGAGTTTATCCATTAACATACAAATAAACAAAGTTAACCTCTTTATAATATTAGTGTACATTAAAAAGACGTACAATGGTTGCTTTCAAATAAAAAAAAATGAAGCACTCGATACGAAATATGAGTTTGAATCTTTGAAGATTCTATTTTTTTTTTCAATATTGTATCGAGTTTTTTAGTATTCAAGTTTTTTAGGTTGTATCGTATTTAAAAAATCAGTTTCTTAACTCTAAAACGGCAAAAATTTTGTTTTTACAAAAGATTTTTAAAATGTGTAGTTCCATTGTTAATACGGTTATAACGGGGTCATGGTACTCATCGTGTTAATTTTACATTATTGTTTTTAATCATTGAAATTCTAGTTCCGAACGCCTACTACGAAATCGAATGTAATTAAATTATAAAAATGTAAAACGGGACCCTAAAAATGATTAGTTCTCCCCTTTCTTATACTACATAAAAACTATAATACCAAATTGCACACAAAATGTGCAATAATTTCATTGGTTTACTTCGACCAATCGCAACTGTTTGTCGGCACCTTTGACTCCCGGAAGGCGGAACTTATTATTTTAGTCAGAGCTCGGAGCTGTTTACGTAAACATCTAATTTTTATTTATTTTAATTGTGAATGAAAATGTGATAGTACTAAAGGAGACCACTATGACATGATGCTGTACTCGGAGCCATTAAAGGAAACTAGTGTGCCGCTTGTCGAATTTACGAATATCGGTTTTGCCTCAACAAATCAGAAGCAGATGGGAGGCTGCTTCTATGTTTTTGGAAATGTTTCGCAAGATGACACAACGTTTGCATACCGCTGATAGTGTTCTCAGTTCCACTAGAGAAGGACTTTCTGTCACACAAATGTAGACTTCGACGAACAGATAGATATTACAACACTACAACTGAGCCCAGAAGTAATAAACGAAGCGCTGCCGCCATCCTCAGCACGAATCACATGACCGTATGGCGGATTCTAAACATCAATTTCAATATATCGGAGCGAACCGCTGTGTTTTGAACGGCGAGAGACAGCTTTTGTGACTTAAAGAGTGCGTGTATTATTGTTTGTGTTGGTGCGATTAATCGAACGGCAACTTACGTGTTCTTTCGAAAAGATGCCTAATTCCCTTGGATGGGTTCAAAGCGTCTGCATTGTGAGTCATCAAACTTTCAGTATGTATTTCACATTATTAACTATGTACCCTTAGCGATAGGTTAGTGCGCGTTATAATTGCAAGCAATAGCTAGGTATGTATAGCAGGCCGCGGCGTGCCGTCGCCAAGCAGCACAGATTGCGAGAGCTACTAGACACGCATCTGTACAATATTTCAACGCCTATTATTTATTAAGTAGCTTTTATTTATTGTATTCGCACGATAAAATACCTAAACAGTAGGTACATATGTACTTTGTAACGGGCGCGAGCCACTTGCCGTCGGAACGTAGCACAACTTCCGAGAGCTAACCGATAGCTAAGTAACTTTTATTTATTTAATAAGTAACACATATCTGTACAGTATAACCACACCTATTGTTTATTAAATAGGTTTTGCACATACATATCTTCACGCTGTATCCCTAATGGGGTGGTCAGAGAGGACGGAGCGCCAAGCTTTTCGATTCTTACATACTTCTTTCGCTTCCTCTAATCTCATCATTCTCCTCACACATTTTCCCTTAGGTATGCGCATACCTAGGCGAAGTATCTTTTATTTTTTGTTTGTTTGTTAAGTAACGGTGCGATTTAATTGCTTACAATAGGCCTATTTGTAGCGGCCGCGAGCCGCTTGCCGACGGCACATTGCATTTAACAATAGATATAGCTATCCCTATCTAGCCGTGGGCGTGGTCCGCTGGTAGCCTGGTAGATGCCTAGCAAAGGAGGTAGTTAGCTGGTAATTCGCTACTCCCTGGGGTTGTATATGGGTCATGACCTCAAAATAGTGATGCCGGCAGTTTAGTCGATATTTTCATTTATCATTAAAATTATTTAAATTTTATCAAAATAAAAATATCACAGGAGGACTATTATAACCTCATTAGGTGGACTCTCTACTTGACATGCTACAATACCTTTCCGGGATTTAGTGGACTCGTGTAACACCTTGTATATTGATTATATATATATATATATTATATATATATATATATATATATATATATATATTATATATATATATATATATTTTAATATATATATAGATTATATATATATATATATAATAGATTATATATATATATATATATATATATATATATATATATATATATATATATATGTATATATATATGTATGTACTTACTTATATATGTACTTAAGCGTCTCACAATAAATACTGCAAGGATTTAAAGATAGTTTTCATATACAGATTCGATACCTCTTTCGCTAATGAGTTGGCTAATAGTAGAATATATTGGAAAGGCCCTCCTCGTAGTCCGCATTTCGGAGGACATTACATGATATTTGTAAAAGCATTTAAAACGGTGGAAGCAAGAATATCTTATTTATTACAAGCGAGGCAAAAATGGAATGTGCCCGCTAATCCGATCAAGGTCGGTTTGGTGGTGGTAATTATGACCGATAATACTTCGCCACTTTGTTGGCCCTTAGGTGTCATGGTCACTACCTATCCTGGTGTGTGTCGTGTAGCTTCCGTCCGAACAGCAACTGGAGTCTATAAGAGACCCGTTGCTCGTCTATGCCTTACCTTCTCAATAAATGTTTTTTCATGCCCCCCGCTTGCTCTCATGTTCTTTATTTGTTTTGTTTGTTTCTTTTGACAAGTTTCGACAAGTAAACTTGTCGCACTCAAATTGTAACATGAGAAAGTAGCTATTTATCAAACGCAAAAATATGCGTTTAGATACTGTTTATCTCGTATGAGTAATAAAAATAATATTACTGTATCCCTATGATACAGTTTAAACTTACTGGTGTAGGAAACGTAACTTATAATGTCTGTCAATAGCTAATTACTTTTTAAATTATTTACGTCATTTTTTGTCGTTAAATAAGTAAAATAAAATTGGTTTCCATACTAGTCTGGAAGAGAAAGAAAAATATGGAATGTGCGAGCTGATTATATTCTCATACAGACTAAAAGTCGACCAATTCATATGGCTTATAATAAGGAACATGTATAGGCGACGTTCAATCAACCTATTAGTGTTCGGTTCCAATTTCACGCTCATAGGCATGAATACTTACTGCTAGAATTGGCTAAGGTGTGATTTTGTTGCCCTTTGATACTACGTCCACCCCGGGTCCACCCTGATTTGGAATTCGCATGTACCCTAGTTACGCATGTATAAACCCAACAATGTGTAAAAACCATGTATTTATTGTTTAGATATTCCCCTTTGCATTTAAATTTTATTCCAGGTATATTTGCAACAATATTTATAATTGAGAAGTTTGGTCGCAAGAAGACAATGGCTTCACAATTTGTTATATTTGCCATCTGTGTCTGCGTGCTTATATACAACGGAAAGTAAGTTACCTTTTTTTATGTATATTTTTGCCTTGGCCTTTCACCAGCTGTTAAGTTTACATCTAAATTATAAATATAACTTAAAGTATGGTATGCTGCAGAAAATAGTACTGATGTCATGGATAGGGGACACAAACGTGACTAAAACGCGGTAATACAGAGGCTAATAAATTAAAAAAAACCGACCGTAGGCAGTAAAGGGTTCCGTAATCGGTATGCACAATGTTCATTTAATCATCATCAGAAATATATATATCTCATCTGCGAAAGACATAGCGACCGCAGAAATAACTTGTTTTTTACTTCCAGGGGGTGTAACCGAAAATATCCCATGTCTCAAAAACTGCAGATATGCAGTTTTTGATATTGAAACCAATTATCGATGAGTGATTTTTAAATTCTACTAACTTACATTTTTTCAGATTTTTCCACCCCCTAATTGTAAATTTAGAGAGAACACACACAGTTTTAACGACTTTTGAAACGCATATCTCAGCAAGTGTTGAGTTAAAACACTTTGAAACCTTTCAAACCTATAATTTACAAAAGCTCTAAATTTAAAGATATCTCGTTCTACACTCTTAAGTGCACTGGAATTTTTGTTTCATCCCTCAGATTCATGTATACACCTAACTTCCAAATCTCTTCTATGTATTGCGAATAGTCTCTGAGTAAAATGACTGTCACTTACAGACAGACAGACGGATATGACGAAATTATAAAGGTTCTTTTTTTTGCCATTTTGCTACGGAACCCTAAAACACACAAAATGTTTGTGTCATAATTTGAGAACTGTCTTAATTTAATATTCCAATCTGAAAACTATTTTTTTCTATTTCAGCCGTACGTTCCTGACTTGCGTATTATTTTTGGCACGGGGCATTATTGCTGGGTTGTTCCAAGCTGCATACGTCTATACACCAGAGGTACTTAAAACAATGTTTTTACATCTTATTAAAAATCGCTTTCAATTGAGATATATAACTCCTTGAACTATTTTAGGTATACCCTACAGCTCTGAGGTCGACAGCGGTAGGTGCTTGCAGTGGGGTGGCAAGACTCGGGGCGATGATTACGCCATATGTTGCGCAGGTATATTTTTCATAAACTTCCAAGGGAAAAATGAACTGTGTGTCATCTGTTAAACTCACGTCTAGGCTGCCCACGCTATTCACTTCCGCTACTGTCCATTATAATATAAGCGGATTAAAAAAAAAACTGCTTCGCTTGATTTAACGCCCTTGACGAATGTACGGCAGCCGTTACACGCTAGGTTGTTAGTTTGCTCTGTAGCCCAGGCCAAAGAAAAGGCTTCTGCGAAGAGGGGACTAAAGGGGCCTTTTGGGGTCACAGCCGATCGGAGTGGAGGCTGCGGTCGTCCATCCATGCGACCCCGAGGAGGACGTCAGCATATGTATTTCGGAATAATCTGGAAATAATCCTCTGCACATGCATTTACTGAGTTTCCGTATATTGTATTTTATTATGTAGCTATTATAAAATGATGTTCAAAAATTAAACATGAGTTTCTTGTCGGTTTTCCTTAGTATGCCGATTGTCTTTTTGAACCGAAGATAGATTTCCGTTAAACTAACTTTCCTAATATACTTTTATTGTACCTATTGTTCATATATTTATGTAGTAGGTGTATTCTCCATGTTACTCGCTGATGATGTAGCTTTCTATAGACGAAAGAATTTTTGAAATTGGTTGAGTAGTTTATGAGTTTATCCATTACAGACAAAGAATAAAAAAAATCTCTTTATAATATTAGTATAGATACATATATTATGTATGTAATATGATGACGTGACGACCTCCGTGGCGCAACGGCTAAGCGCGTCGGAAAGTAAACGGGGGTTGCGGGTTCGATTCCCGCTCCGAGTCTGGTTGTTTATGTATAATATGTATTTCTTTACAAAAGAAAAGTATATAAGTAGTATATCAGTTGTCTAGTACCCAAAACACAAGCGCAGTGCTGCTTACTTTGGGAGTAGATGGCGCTGTGTGAAAAATGTCTGAGTATATATTATTATTAATGTATAGTTAAAATATAGATACTTTAACTATCATAGATGATAGTTCTACTACCTCTTCGTCACCTTCCTCTGTTCATAAACTATAACCCAAACTTTGCCTGGAAAAAATTGCTATTCAGGCAATAAGGTCGCCTTTTGTACTATATTTTTGTGGTTTTGTTTTTTATGGTGCAGTAGTCTATAGTATTGTAGATTTGACGTTCAAAAAGTCCTTGTAATTGGGTTTACTTGAACAAATTGATTTTTAAGCTAGTAACTAAATTAATACGTACTTTGATTTTATAATTGCATTTTGAGATACCTATAGGTAAATAAAAAATATAAAACGTACAAACTGACCCATACCACGTTTCGCAGTAGCAATTTTTTTTATTTTATATTTGCTCAAACTGCTATCTTAACCTTTCCAATAATGTGTTAATCAAAACCCATAAAAAGCTCAATCGATGGAGTGTTATTTGGGTGTATAAGTGACACATACTTGCGAAAATTAAAAATAATTTGTTGTTCCCGCTACATTTGTAGAAAAAAATTCGAACGTGCCTATTGTCACTTAATTACATCGACACCGAAAAACTACTGGAGATTTCTATTTAACCGCAAGCAGATGGATGGATGTGATATGTGATCATATTACATCCATCCAGCTTACACACACACACGCGCGCGCGCGCGCACTCACACACGCGTGCACACACGAACACACACGCAGACATACACGTACACAACCAAATATACGTCAACACGTACTCACATAAGTACACACCCATTCTCATAAACATTTTCGTGCATGCGCTAGCACTTACATTTGCAAGCCGTCATACACTAAAACATTATTTTAATGTAGTTGTAAATTATATTATATACACAATATATATATTATCTATGGTGGTTATTCGACGTTTTTTTAAAACTACGTAAAACGATTTTTTATGCTATGTGGCTGGCTTTTCTAAATTCTCTTAGTAGCTAATTTTTACTCGAAAGGAATCTAGTTATCCACAACACAGGGTATCCTAGTGTGGAAGCTAGAATTACTGTCGTAATAATGTCATACTAATATTGATGTTTATACATACATACATATTTTCACGCCGTATCCCTAAAGGGGTAGTCAGGTGTACCTACAGATTGAAAATAGTTGAAATATAATCAGTTGATGATTCTGAGTAGTTTTTGCTTTCTGATTAAAACTCTGTTACACGTCATATAAAAACAATATCTTTTTGCAGGTGCTGTTAAAAAATTCAATAGTAATAGCTACAGGCGTGTACTCATTAGCTGCGGTTTTAGCAGCAGGAGCCTGCCTAGCTCTGCCTATAGAGACCAAAGGAAGGGAAATGCGCGAGACTGTTACAACTGGATAGTAAAGAGAATGGATAACGTGAAGTTACGAATAATATAATATTTAACCAAATAATTGATTACTGGACGTTAATAATAAGCTTAATAGAATGTTAAAATGCTAAATTTAAAACTTATTTTCGTCGTCAATAATAAGCGTAATAGGATGTTGAAATGCAAAATCTAAAACTAATTTTATCTTAGCCAAGTATTAATATTAGTCACCCACTCGGACAAAATAAGAAAAGAGACAACGCCGCCGCGAACAATACAGTGAGGCCGGCAAAACTAAAGCTTGCAATATAAATATGTACAATGTACATATACATGTAATCAAATTATATACCCCTCGCATTATTCATTTCATCAAGTCGTCGTGACATAATTATGAATTACATTATTTCACCGCGAAAATTCCAAATTGTGTGGTTAAAGGATGTAAGAACAAGTCTTCGAAAAGAAATCCATATTATTTTCAATAAATAAATATAAAAACTCTTTGGAATATAAAACCTCAACAAGTGCTGCCATTTGTAGGTGTTAGTATAATTATTCACATTGTTGGGAAATTAAGATTTAATGCAACGTATCATTACTTGTTTAGTTGTTTCCCTGTTTGTTTTAAGAGATGATGGGCAAATTGTTCCGAGGTGCAATGATATATGTCGCGACCAAATTCTAATTTTATTGTAATACTACGTATCTGTAAAGTATACAATATGCAACGTCGTATTATACGTTACTAATTAAATAACGTTAATCAACTGAACAACGTCATCAATGATAATTGATAACGTTATTTTTATACTAACTGGGGTACTACGAATCAATATGGTAACACTGGTCTACGTACTACACTAAAAACTCGGCCTCACTATGGTGTTCGCAGCGACACTTCTTTCTTTTTTGTTTGTTCTGAGATCACCAATACAGCTTTAACAGTAAAAGATAGAAGAAATTTATTCTCGACAATAAAAAATACTTTCGGGGCCATCAATGTAACTAATAGCAGTGTTAGTTTAATCAATACATATATTAACTGAAAATCATCACAATAAGGAAGAAAGGGTCATGCAAATATTATGTTAACTTATGATAGAGTTGGAGGTCACTGCGCCATCTCCAGCGGTAAGAAAAGAGTTTAAAAAGAAAGCGAAGGCAAAGGTTCCCACCGGTCCAACGGGTACCCTTAGTAAAAAATACATATCAGGCATGTCACATAACAATCAAGAGCAGGCCCTATGGTGTAAATTTACTCGAAAGACGTACGTAAGGCGAACGGGAAGAAGCAAGCTTCTCTTCGCCCACCAGTGATATTAAAACTTCACTTGAAACAGCCCCAATGAGTCAATGAATTAACTAAAAACCCGAACCCCGACGCAATTGTCGGTAATCGCGGTCACCGGTCTTAACGGAGATCGTGTACGACGCGGTTATGATGGGAGCCAAAAAACCAAACGAAACGACTACCTATATGGGAATTCGATGGCGAAAATAAAACAAGCAGTGACCATTCTAGATATTTTTAGCGCTGAATCCGCTTCTGTGACTGTCACTATAATGAAGTGAGGCGAGGTAAAGGTGGTAAATCTATGAGACCCTATCAGAGTTAGTAGCCGTAGTCGCTAAAGACTGGTGGTCATAAATGCGCTGGATATCAAACACGTTTGCCCCTCACGCGCCAGCTCACGTCGGGTGAGTATCTCCTTAGTATTGACTATTTATAGATATCGTGTACGCCGCGGTTATGATGGCAGCTAAACGAAGAGACAAAACCGATATGGGAATTAGACGGCGAAAATAAAGCGGGCAGTGACCAGAGGTCTCGTTTTATATATTTTTAACGCTGAATCCACTTCTGTAACCGTCACTATAATGAAGTGAGATGAGATGAAAGTTATGAATCTCGATAAGGCCGTCACCCTACCAGAGTTAGTGGGCATAGTCGCTAAAAACTGGTGGCCATAAATCCACTGGATATCAAACCGAGGGTAATGTTTGCTGCTCACACGTCAGCTCACGTTGGGTGAGTATCTGCTGAGTATTGATTGTTTGTGGATATCGTGTACGCCGCGATTATGATGGCAGTTAAACAAAGAGTCAAAACCTATATGGGAATTAGACGGTGAAAATAGGGCGAACAGTGACCAGAGGTCTGTCTAATTTTAGATATTTTTAGCGCTGAATTCTCTTCTGTAACTGTCACTATAAAGAGCTGAGTTGAAGTTAGATCTTGCTAAAAGGTGCTCATCCTACCACTTTTACGCTAACACGTTTTACCCTGTAAACTGGAAGCCGCGATGCGTTGGAAATCAAACGGATAATACTTGCCGCTCACTCGCCGGCTCACGTTGAGTATCTGCGAATATCTGGGTGGAGGCAACCGCAACATGGCTTTTGCAGTGCTACCAGTACTTAGAAAAGATAAGTAAGTTGCTCAGACGGCCCAGCAGAGAGGATAGGAGTGTTTGCTGCTACACCTAAGGCCAAAAAGGATGATACAATCGTTTTATAGCGCAGGCGTTGTTGCCCTCTTACCTATTGTTCTGGGACGTCGACCAACCACAGATTATGGAGCAAAAATTCTCAACGTGCGCCAAGAAAAACCACCGCAGAATTTTTGCTTAAAAGTCCCACATTACCCAATCTCTTTTCCCTGTGACTGGGTAGGTGCCTTGTCAGTTTTTTTCGGGTCATAAATAGTGGGGCTCAAATATTAACGCGTGATGGTCCCTTAATAAAAATCTCATTAAAATAGTATTATTTTTTGCAAGAAACAAATATTACTTTATTCTATTATTGAGTAACATGAAGATGACCTATGTGTATGTATTTTTGTAATAAAATATGTACTTTGTATTTGATATTGATATTATTGACAGAATGATGTGAATCTTGTAATAACCAAATATTGAAGCATTTTTTTTATTAAGCTTTAGATTATAGTGTATGTAATAGTTTACTCTGAAATCTTATTTTATACTTTCTGGTTAGTAGTAAATTCTGCTGCATAATGTACGTAAAATGTAACTGCTAATATGTATAAATACAGATGAAGCGTGAATCTCCTCCTCTTTTTGAAGTCTGTTAAAAAGTATAAAGATGCCGTAGCTCACTGGGTCCTTGGGTTAGTAAGAGCCATTTCCAATGCTTGAAACGTGATCTCCCTACTCCCACGGCCCGGCAGCTACGGCCCGAAAAAGATAATATTAATAATATTTTTTATTATTATTTAAAACTCATATTCTATGCATTTATAGATTGCTTTACATTTATAAATAAATGTATTCGTATTTACATGAACTTGTATAGCTGTTATAATTATATTTCAACAAAATATGTTAACACTTTAAATTCGAATTATTAACAATTTAAAGTCAAATTGATTACATACTCATATCTATGGTGCTAATACTCAATCCGTCCTGATTATAATACCTATTGTTTTCAGTATTATTGTAGTAATAAATATATAATTTTGTATAATGTGTTACAGTAAAACAATCGTAAGTGCGACCACCAAAGACAGCTTTTGGAGGTTTATAGGCGAAACAAGATGAGTCTGGTCCACGCCAGAATCACATTAAAGTTTTGTTATTGTGTTTATCATTGGTTAGTCGACAGCGGTGGTATAAACTCTAGTCCCCAACAAAAAACTCATAATGGCTCTAAAACTATGAAAACACTGGACGTCTTATCGTTAAAAGACTTCCACCAGATGTAGAACGGCTATGGCGTTATAACGAGGCTCATTAACAGCATACTTTCAATAAATTACGCCAAGCTGATGTATTTCAGTAATAACCTAATATCGATTTTAATCACAACATATTGAAGTTTCCAACAACTGTCGTCGGAAGATGGCACTCGCGGTTGTTTAACTTGGTAATTTCGTGAACATCCTGCTTCCGGTCCACAAGGCTTTTGAACAAGAAATACGGGCTTAAAAAGCATAGAAAGTGGTAGTAATAGCACTAGTGGGGCTCCGGTGCATTCCCTAGGAAATTCCAGTATCCTTCAAAAAGAGTTTTTGTGGGTCGCCGTCCCACATTACCTGGTCTCGCCCTCAGGAGGCTACATACGTTTGGAGGTTTCTCTCCCCTTAAAAAAACTACCTACTTGATGCCTTAAATACCTGCATAGTACATATACATATTAATACACATTATCCAGTCAAACATCCACATATAACAAGGTGAAGTTCATTACTTTCTAGCTTCGCTTCTGATATTTATTATTAAAGTAACCGGTAGTAAGAAATTCACAAAATTACCACATAATAAAATGAGACTTAAGGTTGTGATGTCAGACAGTTATGTACTTATGTTTAATATTGGTGCTAAAAAATTTACGTAATTAAAATAGATATTTAAAGACTATTTATGTTCTTTGATATATTATGTAATTATTAAAACTAAGTTATTAAAATGTCTATCTGTATGTTTAATAGTATTTAGATATCGTAAAACATTGTTTTGTGGTAGGTACCTACATAATAATGTCAAATAGTAGCGTGACTTTTTAAAAAAATGCGTTGTTCAAATTACAAAACTCGCCCGTCTCAGTAGAAATAAAACTGTTAAGTTAAGATGAAATCCTTAAACGCTCTTACGTATCGTTTTTAAGCCCCGTATTCCAGAACTAACTCAAATGTCACTCTGATTGAGTACAGTAAGAAAGTTATACCACTACATGCAATCAATAGCTGCATTTTTTCCAACTATTTTCAAGCAGATGTTCACACTTGAGTATTGTTCTGGAATAATGAGCCTAAGAATATTATAGGAGGTACAGTATGTAGGTGTGCATATTGGGATTGCAGTTATATGTTTACCCAGTATCGAAAGCCTATGCTTTCGATGCTTGCCACTAAAATTTTTAATGGGAAATTATTTTAAAATCGAAAATAAAAATTTTCTGTATAGTTTTGCCCAAGTTAAATTATTTCACTTTCTCAGGCTTATATAATTTCCATGATTGTTTATTGACAGGGAACTATATGATGGAGGTGGAATATATATTTCCATTTTACATGTTTTGTAAATTTTTTGTATTAAGTATTTGCTCCACAATAATTCTTGTAGTCGTAAAAATAAAGCTTGATTTGATTATATTTAATGGCTTACACTGGTAACGCACTGCTTACATACATATTTAACACCAAAAACTAAGTATTAATAATATTGTTAAGTTTAAAATATTTTAAATAAAATGCACTATTAAGTATATTTTTTAAGATTTTTGAATTTTTTTTGTGTGCGTCCAACCGATATTATTCGTTTTTAAGCATATTAGCATTGTTTATTACTTAGGGTGGCTTGCACCAACTATTTAAGTTCGATTTAAAGGACTGACATCTCTTTTGCACCAACCACCAAATACACATCAAGAGTCTAGGGATCGAGTACATTTTTAAGTATAAAAAAATATCCAATTAATATTTATCAAATCTAGTCTTCCAGACTGGCTTCTTACTTTAATTCATAGGAATTTAAGTTAACAACTTATCCCTATATTTTGTTACAAAAAATTAAGAAAAATTGTAATTTTTGCAAATAACCTAATGTCGTCAATGAAATGGCAAAAAAAAGGCAAAAATGAGGATGTTTTAAATTTTTATTGTAGAGATAAAAAAATAATCTGTGTTTCTACCATTGACACGAATCACACAATCACAGCTATTTGGCATGCTTCAAATCTGTTCATCAAAATCACTTTGAGGAATGGCCGCCCACATTATTTCTAACAAGTCAAAAAGTTGTGGGGTATGCACGGCATCCACATTCTACAGAGCTCTTCTTTGGAGCATCCCTTTCGTGCTCAATTGTGTTGAGGTCTGGCAATTGAGCAGGCCACGGCAGAACGTTGATGCGAGCATCAGCAAGAGTGCGTGTAACGACTATAGCCGTGTGTGGACGTGCATTGTCGTGCATTATTCGAAACGAATCGTCCAACCGGCTTCACAAAAGGATGATCACGTCTGAATCAATCCTCTCCGCATAAATCTGAGCATTGAGTTTGCCCCTGATCCAAATGAAATCGGTTCCAAAATGATATCCTCCATGTGAATGAACTTCCTTACAAAATTTCAAACTTTCTTGACGTTCAGAGGTCCTCCAAACTCGAGTACGTATTGTATCCGACCTCATAACGAAACGAGATTCATCGGAAAAGCAACACAACGCCACTCTTCCTCCCAATTTCTTGTAAACCTCCATTGTAAACGGGCCCTACGATTGCAGGGTGCTATAAGCGGAACTCTAAGCGGCCTACGGGAACGCAGACCCACTTCACGTAAACGATTTCGGATGGTTTGGTCGCTTATCAGCAAGCCTGAAGAGCTGTGGTGCCTCGTAGCCAACATCATGGTGGTCATGTACGATTCCGTCGAGCAGTATTTTGGACGTACCGGTCCTGTCTGCGAGTGGTGATGCGAGATCGTCCTCCATGTCGCTTGGCCACGCTGCTCGTGATACGATAGCGTGTCCAGAAACGGCTTATGAGGCTCTATGTAGAGCCAAGAGCGACAGCCACAATACGTTGCCTGGAACCAGCTTGCAACATTTCGACGTCTCTCATGATCTCTTCTCGTGTCAAATGATGTCGTCGCTCCATATCGATGCAATTTTTTCCAGTTCCGATGCAAAATAGTTGATTTTCTATTTTTAATCAAAATTTAAAGAAAATTATTTATTGAAATTGTGAATATCACTAAAAAGAATCAATAACGATCCAAAAAAATTAAAATTGTAATCTTCAATTGCGGCGATACTTTAAAACACACTTAATCCCTCTAGGGACAAAGCGCACTTAATCCCTCTAGGGATTAAGTGCGCTTTTGATGTGTGTAGTTAGTGCAAACGTCAACGTCAGCCCCTTTAATCGAGCTTAAATAATTGGTGCAACCCACCCTTAGTTATTGATTTAAAGAAAGCAAATAATATACAAACATGAAAAATATTTTGAATCGAGAAAGCGAAGTTTGTAAGGACACGCTTGGCGCTCCGGATTACCCCATTAGAGATACGACGTGAACATAGTATCTATTAAAAATATTTTTAATTTTGGTTGGTTGAGTCAATGACTTCAAAATTGTCAAATTGTAAGAATGGTTGAAATTTTTATATATTTAATAATAAAACATTTATTACAGAATAATAGTGATTTTAATTACTCACTTTAAATGTAACTCGTACTTCTAGACCAACAATACTCACTCAATTAGTTATATTCATATTAAAAAAATCTGTAAATCACATGTCCATCACTTTGTCATCACTTTTGAAATTAAAAAAGCATAATTTCAAACTTCTTTGCAAATACAAATATCATGCAATCAGTCAAACAATGGCATAAAACTAAACAAGGGAATTACTTATAATATAAAATTAAAATAATCTTAAAATCGGAATTACAGAAGTCTTTGTTAAATATGTATCATACATAGATAAAATCAAATAACTTAGGTGGTAGTCTTATAGTTAGGTATAAGTAATTAAACTAATTTATAATAATTATGAATCTATGAATACTGGCTAAGTTTAATGTGGAACACCCGAAACTCGCAATTATACCTATCATAGCCTTAATATCTGTGATGTTAGTTTTGTTTTTGTGAAAAATGATACAGTACGAATCTTTAATGTAATACTCCTTCATGCATTCACAATATTTTCTTTAGGTAGATATTAAACCAGAAGAAATTGACAAGTCTAATGACAACAATATTGAGATCATTAACAATACAAATCTAATAATTAGTAATGTGTTAATATTAACTGCCAAATAACTATTCCGTTTCGTTACAAATTAGTGAATAATTCACTCAATAAGTTAGATCTGTACAGATCCTCAGATACCTACAATAGTATATTGTCATATCAATGACTTAAGTAAATAGATACTGTGACAATTTATAAAACATATTGATGATCTTGAACCTAAATAGCGATACGGTGGGATATAATGCCATGTATAACCAATGAAATGTATTATATCTAAATACACTCAGTTTTCTTACGAATATACAGATAATTTCATATTTACATAAAGAACCTACTTATTCAGGATACAAAATCGAATTTGTTTAAGGATAAACAAATTCCTAAAATAAGAACTCACATAATTACAATTTTTAAGGGTTGCATAAGATAGTAGTCTTTTATAACTTCTTAAACATACTACAAAATTAAAAGAAAGCCATTTTCTCTATTTTTTAAAACACTAGGAAATTTTTTTGAAATAGCAATTAAACAATATCAATCGGACATGTATTACACCTGAATTGAAAATTAGATGACTATTTTTAATAAATGAATTTATTATATTTTGTACTCATCAGTCAAAATCTGATGCTTAATCATCATCTAATTCTATTACGATTGGTTCAACATTTTCTGTAGCTTTTGTATATTCTTCTTTTAACTGTGTCAGCAATGCACACTTTGGTATTTTAAGTTCATCCGCTTCATCTACCAAAGATTTTAATTTTTGAAGTCTTCCAATATCTGGTGCAGTAGGTAGCAGAATGTTCTTGGTTTCAGTCATCCATTTATCAAAACTGTTTACTCTGAAGTCTATAGTTTGTAACATAATATGTAACTCATCCATATCGTAACGATAATGAAGAGTCTTTTTTTCAAGAGGACATGAACAGGACTTCTCAGCATGTTGCAAGCAAACCATATGTGTGCAATCTGAACAAGATACAGATGACAAAAAGCATGTAGTTTTACATATTTCACAGAGACGCTCATCATCACCAAGAAGTTCAAATGCAGTTCTATGCACATTTTTCAACCCTCTTTTGGCTATTAAAGCTCTCAAACGACCTTCCTCTTCTGTAGCATGCACTAATTCTTTTTGTGTTTCTAATGCAGTTTCTAAGTCTAATCTGTCACCTTCTAATGCCATTTTGCAAATAAGTTCATGATGAGAAAAGACACAAAATCTCTTAAGATTTTTGTAGTGTATTATGCATTCACGACCAATACGAAGCCAATCTGGGGGTGCAAAATTAACAGCTTCTGCAAAATTGTATCCTTGGTTAAATCCTGCATGATAAGCCCTTGGAAAAGTAACAACAAATTCACCAGCATGTTGATCGGTTCTATATATTGGTACACCTGCTACCATTAGTATATTTGGGTTCATTATTGTTACCAACTGATGTAATAAGTCTGGCTGAGATTTAAACAGTTCAGGAGCTGCTGCTTTCATAGCATTCTCTAGTAATTCTGCACCACTGCCTGGTACCCCATACCAAGTTTTAGCTTCTCCCCAGTGTAAGTAATTAATAGAATAACTCCAATGGTCCTCATTATGCCAACAGAATGCAGAAAAACACATTCCAACATACATCCATGGTACTGTCATACCAGATATATCAGCATTTATGAATCTTAAAACTGAACCATCTGAAACGGGCAGATTGTTCAGGTTCCAACCTGATTCAACATACTCTTGATCTCCAGGGTAGAGATTTAAAGAAGATTTAGTAGGGAAGCCAGATCCATGGTCCATAGAATGTAAGTCTGCACCATATTCAACTGTTACATCTTCTTCTACAGATGATATAATTCGCCAAAATTCTTTTTCTGCTACTGTAGTTGGTACTAAATGACCTGACATTCCAAAATAATCAGATTTAAATTTGTCAGCCATTTCACCAAATTGTTGCAGTGTATATTCTCTTTCTGCCTGAGCAAAACCAAATGCCTCTGCTGGTTTATGTACCTCCTCAGCAATACAACATGGACAGCGCCAATCCCCATCTGGTACAGAGTTAAGGGGAGGTTTGAGGCAAAATGCATGATAAGTATCTGAACAACCATTGCAAATCAAAAGTAAATCATCCCTATGATCTTTTTGACATATAGCACATGTATATACAGCCAGAGGATCCATGTCATACCTAGGTCTTTTCCTAGATTTCGTTATATCAAATTCTTCATCATTTAAACCAGGCATTTTCGGACCTGGTCCATAACAAACAAGTCTTCTTAATTCTCTATTCCGCTTTGATTCTTCACTATCATCTTTGTTCTTCATACAATCAATGTCACTTTTTATATCAGATCCAGTTTTAGCTTTCTTAATACTACTATGAGGCTTTTCTTCTTTAATATCATGATCACCTTTAACTTTTATTATAGACTCTACTGAAACTTCTTTAAACAATTGTTTAGTTTCATCATCTTTTATTTCTGATTTTTGTTCGCCCTTTTTTACTGTTTTTAAAATATCAGCTTTACTTTTTTCAAATATCTCATAGGGCAGTAAAATTTTTTCATAATTACTCTTCAAAAAATTCATTGTGTTGGTGTTTTGACTGTATCCCATTGCGTTAGCAATCTTACGCCATTTTTTTAGAGTATTACAATTTTCAAAGCCTCCTTCTTCATCAACCCAAAACTTTAAGCAATAGAGATCTAAAGTTTTATTTTCGATCATCGGTATTTTTAGTGGTGAACCCTGAAGTTCCCAGAACTTCAAAATTTTCTCAAGAAACAAAAGCTTTATGCGTGTTATGGCTTCCAACTCATTCACTTTTTGTATTCGTGGTACAAATTTTAATTTATCAACATCTAAAGAAAAAGGTGGCTGCCAACGCGACGGTGGCTTTATTTTACATAT
The DNA here is from genome assembly GCA_907165235.1 of Zeuzera pyrina. Classification (NCBI taxonomy): domain Eukaryota; kingdom Metazoa; phylum Arthropoda; class Insecta; order Lepidoptera; family Cossidae; genus Zeuzera; species Zeuzera pyrina. Next base: position 14,129,653 of record OU015625.1, on the reverse strand, counting down.
TCCTGTTTTTTCTGCGACAGGACGTATTTTAGCAATATATCCTAATGGATCTATGAACTCCTCAGGTGTAGGCTCAAATACGGGAGCCTCCGGTGGAGAAGTGAAAGTAAATTCTGCACTTTTTTGCATAGCATTTTTCTGTATATTCTTGCTATCCATTATCGCTACTGTTAAACTGAACTCACACAAAACTATTCAATATTATAACTCACAATGAAAACTACAGAACATTTCACAAAATAAAGACTACGTGACTTCTCGCCATGTGTAAATGGCTCCTAGTTTTGTATCATATAAAATCAGCCTACAATCACTACTATCGACATTTTTGCTTCATTTATAAACACTGTTTTCTAAATATATAGTTTAATCCACATAAGATTTAAGAACAAAATTTATTGTATCTCTTAAATTATTACTGAAACTTGAAAATTATCGATCCAAATTTACTTCACACACAAAAGCATGTTTTAAAATACAGGACACAGACACAGAAATACAGCTGTATGGTGTATTATCGTATCGTGTCCGTATCACAAAACCATAGACCATAGAGAAATATAATATACTTAAATGGACGTAGTTACGCGAAAAGGATCCAATTCACACAGTCACTTTTGAGATATTGATATTGATGTTTGAATTAGAGTTTTTGACGGCATTTTATGGGGGCGGTTGGGAATGTTTATTTTAATTATTAGCAAATGGTTTCTAGTGGATACTGCAATGTAAAATTGGCGTAGTTTTGCGTCCCAAATATCTATGCTGTTGTGCTGTTATGCGAAATTGTTGAATTAAGTGCTTATTTAGTAGTGATGTTGAGATTTTTTTGCGGCTAAATCTGCCTCAGTGGATCCTATTAGAAAGACTCCCCAATATGTTTGTCGCCAGAAACTCCAAGAAACATTTAAAATGTATAATGTCGACATTTTGATGAAATAATGTTATGAAGAATTTATCTATTTATCTTATACAACCTATAGCATATAAAAATCTCAAAATTAACAAATTTCATACTTAAAACTCTTCTTGCATGTTAATATTAAATTTATTAATATTGTTAATTTAAATAATTGCACAAGAGTCAGCCTTTCAGTCTCTTCTAGAGAAAAATCAAGTTCTCCTACATAGCCATCTATACCTTTGACAATGCTACCACTCTCCTTTAATCTCATACATCTCATACACATACATCTTCTCATACAGCCTTGAGGCTATATTTCTAACGGGGTAGTCAGAGAGGACTGCTGCTAGGAGAACTAAAACTAATAGTAAGGACCGCCAAGCTTCACGGTCCTTACTATTAGTTTTAGTTATCTTTGTTCGCCTAACAATCCTTCGCCTCCTCGAATCTCATCATTCTCCTCACACATTTTCGGCTAGGTATGCGGGTTCTTTTGATATTACCGTCAGCTAACACTCTTTCACTATCTTATCTTCGTAAGTCCTTAGCTTCTGCTACCACTCGCTTTCGCTCTGTAGATTTTTTCGTCAGTCTCTAATCACTCGTTCTTTCCATGTATGTTCGAACCATCTAAGCTTTCCTTTCTCCATTTTTACAATAACACTGTCGTACACTCCTGTCAACCTGCGTATCTCTTCATTGCTTATTTTGTAGGCAAGGGCGATACCGCACGTATTTCTAAGAAATCCCATCTCTACTATATTTATCTTGCTTTCGCCTGAACTTGGGTAGGTACATCCAGATCTCTGTACCGTACAATGAAGTTGGGACCAACATGGCTATTGATGGCTATTGTGGCTGACTTAGATATATTCACACTGTCCACTAATGGGGACAGAGCACTGTTTACTTTGTTGCCAGTTGTCACTGGCCTCTCCACATCCAACTCAAATCCTCTATCCCGAAAGAACGTACTCTTCAGATACGCAATTTCCTTTTTCAACACCAGAATCTTAGTTTGTTTACATTCATATTCAATTCTTTCACTTCACATTTTTTTTTAAGCACGTGAAAAGCACAACATGCTTAGCGTATAAAAGGCAGTTTACCACTGCGCCATTATATATCATACCACTCATATTACCTTTCATTGTATGGAAGCAACTGTCCAAGTACAGCACGAGTAGCCAGATAGACATCACGTATCCCTGTCCAACGCCTGAACAGACCTCAAACCAGGGTGATATGTCACCATCTATCATTAGAGAGGCTCTGTAGCCTCGATATAAGGATGTCACAGCCTGCGGTAAGGGGCCTGCAATGGGGGGCCCCACGCCATATTCAAGCAGAAGATTGGGCAATTTCTTTCGCACTCTATCGTATGCTTTATGCTTTATTTAACCTATAGCCAGAAACTTCTGAAAAAATCTGATCCATGTACTCCCCACCGTTCTAAAATCTCCTACAAATATCTTTCAGAAATGCCACTCATACGTTCCGTCAATACCTTGGTATATACTACTATGTACTTGCTAAGCTGATGTAAGCTGATGAAGCTATAATGCGCCAGCGCTATAGCACGCACAGTTTAAACAAGAATCTTTCCCGTTATAGGCAGGTACTATGAATGTGGTGCGTCAGTCCTCCGGAACCTTCACTTTCTGACAGCAAAAGGTTGTACAGTTCACAGAAGGTATCCCACACTCTAAGACCACCATACCTTGATCATCTCAGCAGTCATCTCATTTCCCGCAGCCTTTCCAAATTTCGGCTTTTTTATCGCATTCTCAATCTCTTTCATACTTCCTCCAGTCCCTGACCCGAGTGTGGACGATTCATTAGGATCGCTCTCGGTGTCAGAGCGAGTGGCGGTTTGGAGACAGAGGCGACACTCTCGTACAGCTCTCTATAATAATCACTCCATTGCTGCAGAACATCTTTTTTGTCTGTTAGCAGATGACGTTCTTTCGAACGCACTTTATTCATTCTGTAAGATGTCAAGCCACTTCTCTTTCAATGACTTGTAAAAATCTTGACAATAATTTGGAATAAAGTTCAACATTCACATTAAATCACTAAGCTTAGCTTGTGGAAATTTTTTGCTAGGCCACAGTAAAATGAAGTCACGCTCACTAATGCGAATAGGTTTCTCTTTCACTTTTTCAATGTTGATGTTGTTTAAAACATTCTTTATCCATAGCAGTTTTCATGTAAAGGTTGTACAGCAAGACACAAAAGATATGGTGTGTCGTTAATGTTCGTTGGCGCAGACACGAAAAGACAATCGACTAAAATACCCGAAACGCTAAATCCATTTTATTACCAATCTTATGCAACTGTCATAAGGTGGAAAAATTATTGCAGTGCATTCACTTGCTATTTCGCTCACCCAATATTATAAGAAACCGCGATACACAAAAGTACGACATGTCAATTATGTATTTGTAAAAATTTAAAGAAGATTATTTTATTTATTTATTTCATTTGAAAATGCCTCCTGCAATTTTTACTGAGGACCGTTACAGAATTATTAATCTGCATCAACAAGGGCGAAGTGTTAGTGCCATATTGAGAGAATTATGCATATCGGCAGGCTCATAATAATGTCACTAATCTATCAACGCATTGTTCAGCTTTATATTTTTTTTTTAATTATTTACTTTATTTTTTTAGCGAAATACAAGTAAGCTTATGGGTCAGAAGGTATGCGGAAGAAGGCGATGTGCTAGACCATCGTCAAGGAAATCGTGGCATTGCAGCGTTATATCAAATGAACAACGCTTGGAATTGTTACGAGCTTACGAAATAGATGGGTTTATACCAACTAGACATTTTATGGAGCATTTCGATTTGCATACTAAAACTATAAGACAAATCAACAAATCAACAAATGAACGCCACAGATATCCTGTTTACAAAGTAGATTTAACCGAAGCTCATAAAATTGCACGCGTTAATTGTGCACGGCAAGGATTATGATTTGTCATCAAAAATTTTTTCGGATGAAAAAACGTTTAAATCAAGTGATCACGGTCGACAGAATCTATAGCGGTATAACCATACACTGCCAAGAAAAAAATGTTATACGTAATAGAGAGTCGGGCCTTATCTCGTGTAACTTCTGAGGCTGGATGACTTTTGATGGAGCAGGAGAACTCGTTGAGCTAACTCCTAGAACAAATGCTATCAATTGTGTTAATATATTGGAGGAGAGTATGCTGCCCACTTTCCGAGTTGTGTATTCACAGCAAAAATGCCCAGGCTGTTCTACGTGCACGATAACAGTAGAACACACACTGCAAGGATAACCAATGCTTTGTTCCTCCAACATCCTGACAATACGGTGATTCTGTGGACAGCTAAATCACCTGATCTTAACCCCACAGAAAATTTATGGGGTTTAATTGTGCAGCGATGGGATCACAGTAATGAAAGAGAACGGAGGATATCGTACAACATTGTAGAGATATATGGGAAATATTTCAAGGCACCAACATTTCCACTAGCTTAGGCGAGTCTATGCGTACGCAACTTCAAGCTGTTATTGATAGCAACGGTGCATACACTCGATATTGATTGCAAATGTCGATCTTTCGTATGTTTTCTCATATATCAGCAACATTGAACTTGTGGAATGACCTTCCTTCTCATGTCCATCATTCCATGTCACTGGCCATCTTTAGGAAAAACCTGCTCTAACATCATCTTGCAAAATTCCTAAGTTGTTGCAAATAAATGTAATACCATTCTCGCTTCATCATTAATCTTTATATCTGTTTTTATTGTTTTATTAATAATATATATATATGTCTTCCATGTCCCAATGTCATTCCAATGTCTTCCACAAAGGTTGTCTGAAAGAGATCGCTTTGAGTAACAAGACCGCCTTGCACATATTAGTTCTAAGTTTAATAGTAAACGATTTTTGTTAGTTAGTTAATTTAACTACTTATCTAACAATTTGCTTTGAACATTTGGCGTAATTTGCCTTGCAAAATTAACACGTGTTTCTATAGTTTCAGTTAGATCTAAGAAGCAGGATGTCTGTAATGTAAATTCATTGAATATGTAAAAACATATTGGATATTCTGCTGCCGCAAATGAAAAAAAAAATTTTTTTTTCGCTTTTTGAATGTTTTGCACATTCGGTGGAATGCACGCATTTATTATCTCTTTAGGAATTTCTTTACAATAAGAGTTTCGCTTCGATGAGCTTCGACTGCATTACTATCGAGTGTAGTTTTTATTTTTTATTTTCATTTCTGCGATATTTAAATAAATGATGGGAAATTAACCAAATTTAATTTCTTTCATTTCTTATTATTTTTAAAGTAAAGTAGCCTTATTTATTTTTGCACACATGAGAAAACACCCGTTCAAAGTGGGACCTTAAAAGGAATACAAATTTTAATTTCAAAATTTGAACTACCATCTCGTTGTCTGCAATTCATGTCTTTCTATTCGTCATCAATCGTGTAATCTTGTGATTGTTTAATACGGCCAATTTAAAATAACCACCAACCTGTCAAACATTCCATTTGCTATAGTACCTAAAGATTAATGGAACAAAGCGGTATATTTGACTCTGACAATAATTTGTCTGGATCCTAATGGAGTCCTACGACTACCAAAGAGGAAAAACCAATTTCAAAAGCTGCTCGTAGTGGTAGATCAAACAATGATCGTATTCCGTCGAAAATTATCAACAAGTCAGCAAAAATACGACTAAACAAGGTTTTGGATACAAAATTACTGTTAGGATAAAAATATAAACCTAAAATCATTTATATGAGTTTTTAGGATATACCTATGTTCGTAAGAGTTGTACTGAGGACAGTGCGCAGTAACTGCCGTCGACGCTCGCATACTTCACGCTTCCACACAAAAGCTGATTCATCTTTTCTAACACACTTACAATGTCCCTACAAGTTCAAAAAACAGGTATAAACTAAAACAGACTCCTATTATCATTAATAAACCAACTACAGTACAAAAACAGAAAGTTTTGTCTCAGTTTGAAATCTCTTTAGAAGAACCTTGTTCGTTCGCGCATAGATTCAACAGCAACAGCTAGGATGCAATAAATATAAAAGATTTAGCCATGTTAAATCCACAGCGTCCTCTTTGACACCCTTTCTGTGCTCTCTGAAACTCAAAGTGTCGTCAATTTCCACGATAATATCATAGAAAGTCATAAAAATGTTCCTCTACATCTACACGGTCATCCATGATTCGGCGTCCACGAAAAAAACGAACAATAAAAGTGTTGAAGATAAATTATAAAGGCGCCCATTGGCTGATTACACAGAAGTTTTTGCCGGGAATGGGAGAAGTGAGGTTGTCATTGTATTTCGATTTTCTATTTTTTACATTTTTAAGAGTTTTTAAGTACAACAGTGATAGTACATTGCGTTTTAAAGTTCTGTTTAAGTAATAAGAATGGAGGAGATCTAAATAAACATGTGTAGAAAAGTTTTCGTGCTCTTCCAAAAAGTCCTTTTTAACTTCAGTAAAACCTATCACTTTGCTGGAGGAGTGTTAGGGAACTTAGTATTTTTCCAGAAATTACTTCTTTATGCTGATGGTCTTGTTTTAACCTAGTCATTGCTTTAACCAAATACAAGGAGCATATAATCACTACGTTTAAATGTCGGGACTTTCAAACATAGATATGAAAAAGAGATTTGTATGAAACGCTTTAGCTCAAGTACCAATATAAAGCAATAAACAAAATGGCCGTATCCACATCTGACGTACATTACTGCCAACATTACGAAAGTGATAATATTGTCCTGTCGTTGAACATCTTTATCGATAAAATGCAATAAAGTTTAATATGCAATTAAAATTATTTATTTAAAAATAAAAACTCTTAAGTGTTATGTAAAGTGTTTAATTTTTATTTAATATAGGTACATTTTATTGAAACGTTTTATGAAACTGACATCTTTAACTTGTTTCGTTTCTTTCTTGTTTTTAAAAAGTATACGATTACATAATTAAACAAATAAAAAAAAATTATATCAGGATGAAATGCAGATGTAATTCTTACTTCATTGTGACCGATTTTCGGATTTATTTTTCCTCTACCACGGTTTTCAATTTAGTTTAATTTATAATATATGTATGCTATAAATGTAATATAATAATTTAATAATACTCGGACATTTCAGACAGAGCCATCTAGTCCCAAAGTAAGCAGCACAGCGCTTGTGTTATGGTTACTAGACATCTGATATACTTTCGATATAATATCACAATATTCTTTACGTCAATTACTAGTTCACATATTGAAAATTAAAAATATATATCGATTTATGTAAGCAACGATAATATTGTAGGAGCATGTCATAGTAGTTTTGCTGACTACGAACTTTGATCGCGGCGAGCTAGAAGACGTAAGCGTAATCTAATTGTAAACGATATATCTGTGTTTTAATTATAAGTTTTGTACCTATAAAAAGTAGTCTTGAGCGCGCAGCGACACGATCCGGTCGCTGGGCGAATAAACGAGTATGCACGAATCTGTGTCTTATTAGAGATCCTCAGTTTACGGACATAACCACCGTAACATTGGTGACCCCGACGTGATTTTTCTCAGAAAATTTCCACAGCTCAATCTAAATATTCTACTTATGACAGAGAATTAATGGCGATTTATTTAGCAATTCGTTATTTTAAAGATCAAATTGAAGGTCGTCAGTTATGTATTTACACTGACCACAAACCCCTCACATATGCTTTTAAAAAATAAATAACGGAAAAGAAACACCTAGACGGGTAAGGCAACTACAGTTCATCAGTGAGTTTACCACGGATATACGGCACATCGAAGGTAAGGAAAATATTGTCGCTGACACTTTATCACGCGTCGAAACAATTTTTTGTCCCACTGTACTCGACTACGAGCAACTTGCTGATGCGCAGTTGATAGATGAGTACATATGCAACCTGACGCAAGCGAATAGCGATAGTAATGTAATATTGAAGCGATCTCAAGTTCCTAACTGCAATAAGAGCGTTTATTGCGAAATGTCGACTAATAACGCGAGGCCGTATTTAACTAAAGATTTTAGAAAAATTGCTTTTCAGAGTATTCATAACATAAGTCATCCAGGGATTAGGACTACGCGTAAAATGGTTACACGAAAATATTTTTGGCCAGGAATGAATCGCGATATTAATTTGTGGTCAAAGTCATGTATAGAGTGTCAAAAGTCCAAAGTTAATCGTCATACGGTATCAGATATAGGGAAATACGAAGAGATGAATAGGTTTGAACACATCCATGTAGACATCCTCCTCGTCCTCTACCAACGTCTCTCCAGGGGTACAGATATTGTGTAACTATCATAGATAGGTACACAAGATGGCCTGAAGCATTTCCGGTTTCAGATATTACAGCTGAAACAGTGTCACAAGTGATTTACGATGGATGGATCACAAGTTATGGTTGTCCTGTAAAAATTACGTCAGAACAAGGACGACAGTTGAAAGTAATATATTTACACAATTATTGAAACTCTTAGGTGTACGTAGGATACGTACTACGCCTTATCACCCACAGTCGAATGGTGTGGTTGAACGGTGGCATAGGTCTCTGAAAGTAACATTAGCAGTACGCCTAAGTAATAACTGCTCATGGGTAAATGAATTACCTACTGTCATGTTAGGATTGCGCACTGCAAGCCGCAGCGATAATGGAATAAGTGCTGCGGAAATGGCTTTTGGACGTACCTTACGTTTGCCAGGTGATTTATACGACCCTACGAAAGTGATTGATCGAAATGATCCATTCGGTTTAGTAGAAAAAAATGACTACAAAGACATATGAAAAAAAAAATGACTACAAAGACATAGGACAATGAAATTAACGCAGATCACAGAGTACTAATATAGTGAAAAAGAATGACAAAGATAATTCTAAACCGACAGATTGAGAAAGAAACGTGTGTATGGAGTCGAAAAAGACAAAGATAGCCGCCATTAAAGTTAGCACACGTTTCATACGACTGTTTTTCCGTATGGAGTTTCGTCAGACTGACCTGTTAATCTGTGGGCTTAAATTAATTATTCAATAGTATACATCTTTAAAAACTTAAATAAACTTTTTTAAATACGTTTTAGTTACTGAGTCAACATGATTAATACTTTACGTGCTATCTATTTCCATAATGTGAATTTTCAACAAGTAAGATTTGGCCACAGAATTAGAGGGAAATCACCTTTATATTCTAAAACCATAAAAGAACGAATAGACGAGTTAAATTATAAGGATGAATTATATACTGCAAGAACAAATATTGGCTTTTTCCCTCATTCAAAGTAAGTAAAAATGTCATTTTTTATTATCAGGATTGTAAATAGGATATATACAAGGTTATTGTGAAAGGGGGTATAAATCCGCCAGGGTTTCAACATGTCAATGTTGGCTGCTATATTGCAGATGTAATACTTACAGAATACATTTTTCTTGTCCTTACAAAAAAATATATAATAAGAAAAAAATTGACCACTCTATTCCAATTATTTGCTAGCTTTGATCACAAATAAAGAACTAGATTCACAATCTACTTCAAAATTTAAACTAATTATTGTCCGAATTAGCATATATACATTTTAAATATCGTATAGTACTATCGGTAATATTGTGTTAATCTAAAGTAGATCATACCGCCAAAACATAAGGTTGTAAAAGCTCGTAAAAGTCTTGCTTGACATAGAAACGTTTGTTTGTTATAAATAAATATTTAAAATTCAATCTTATGCTTTGCTTTCAGCTTAAAGTATTATTCACGTAATACATTACAATCGCTTTTTACGTCATTTTCATTTATTACGTGAACATGACAAGGATAAAACATATTTAATAAATTTAATAAATAAAATATAACATGTTATATAAAAATAAATAAAACAGAAAACTTGTGTAATTATACAATTGTTTATATTTATTTATTTTCCAATGGGAAATTATAGGCAAGTCTAGATATCATAACTTTTATGAATAACAATTAAACAATTTAAAATCATCATTAAAAAAGGTATTGGTTTTAGTTTATTAATTATCTAATGTAATAGAAAGACACAGACAAATGAGGTACTACTGTTTCATATACATTTAATATTTATAAAAATCCTTGAATGAAGAGTTAAACAAATAAATATATGTATAAATTAATGAAGACACACAAACAAATAAGTAATAAAGAATAAAGTTGAATTGTATTGAACACTGTTCATATTTGATTCTTACATACGGTGCGCATTTCACTATGAACCTGTAAGAAGTGCAGTACGAAAGTCAGATGTTTAAACAAGCTTGCTAAACTTGGCTGCAAACTGGCATGTGAGAGAGACAACTGATTACCTTGATTATATCTCGAGAGGTGGTTAGTGCCTGTTGGCTGGTTGTTGACACTGATTGGTCGCGACTTAAGGTTAAGTACCTCTTTTTTTCCGTTATTTTCGTTTGACAAGTAATTCCCCAGGTCCTCATAAGTATGCCCAAGTGCCCAAAAATACTGGACATATTTATTATTGTAGTGAAATATTTATGAATAAATAAATAATTACATAAATGTTCAGAACTACAGAGACCAAAATTCAAACAGGCCTTTTTAAAAAAAATTCGTACTATAAACCAACCAATACCAAATAAAAAAACCAATAAAAAACCAGTGTTATCACTGAGCTCAAATCTTTTTTTTAATTAGTAGACAACTAATTAAACTATGTCATGCCAAAATAACATGCCTCATGAAACTACTAACTTTTGATGTTTTTTAACAAAAATTGCAAGATGTCCGATTTTTATTCAAGGTTTCCCAAAAACTAAATATTTTTAGATGAGTCATAAACATAATTGTAATGAAGGTGTGATATGCACTGGGCAAAAATCAGTTTCTTAATTACCCTTATAAATGGTTTTTAAACGTTCCAAAAGTAGAAATGTCCCACAAATGATTTATATTTAATACTAGCGACCCGCCCCAGCTTCGCCCGTGTGCGCTGTTGTATGTTTGCAACATACCAAATTTTTTATTAAGATTTTCATACAAAAATACTCCAAATTTCTGACTTTTTTTATGGATTTTCTAAAATGTCTTTCATACGAATCTTGTCAGACAATTACGAACACTCACATACACATATTCACTCATCATTTTTCCTCTTCCATTTCATTAATTTTTACAGTATTATCAATAATAATTTATCTCATTTCATTTGATTTTGCTAGATTTTACTTAATTGTTTATTCTATGTTTTATTGTTTATGTTGTTTTGTATTGTAATATTATTTTAACTAAATTTTAATAGTGTTTGATATCATTTAATTAAACTTAATTGCAATTTAATTTTGATTTAATTTAATTTAACTGAATTTATTATGTACCTATCTACCTGTTAGTCATTTAATTCGTAATTTGATCTTTATTATTGAATCTAGATGCATAATACAACGAAAATATTCACAAAATGAATAACTGATGAGCTGGGTGCCGCGGCACAAGCCTCTGCGCCTCGGCGCTTAGTGCGAGCCCACTATTAAATACCTACGCTAGGAATGCGGATCAAACCCGATAATGTAATTAATAAAGTACACTTTATTAATTACCCTTTACTAATTACAGTACACTTTATTAATTACATTAACGGGTTTGATCCGGTTGATCAATAAAGTACACTTTGATCCGGTTAATAAAGGAATAATCTAGGTACACAGCACACGTTACAACGTGTGGTCTGTGTACCTAGATATGTAAAATGTAAATGTAATGTAATAAATGTAAAATTGTAAATGTAACGAACACAAGAAATAGGAAATCGGCCAAATTGGTCGAGCCTTACTCAAACATAGTGATGATCTTTTAGAAGAGTTACAAAATAATAGCTGCCAGTACAAACATCTATGTTTACTTGTAATAATAACTTTATAATCAACAATAATATACTTATTATGTACTATTATATTACTTTCAATAGTTTCCTTTTTACATATTATAATAATTATGCTTATTTTTCAGTACGTCCGTAGAGAACCGACAAAAACGTTTAGAACACATAAAGAAAATAAAAAGTGATAGCAAATTAGAGCAATTAGCACGTAATCATAAATTAGATGTTGATTTAGAAGAAGTAAGAAAAGAATGGCTCAAAAACATAGGACCGCACCATAAAAAACAAATTGCAGATCACTATGGAGTGTTTGAACATTTATATGGTGAAGGTTATTTTGTACCTTATTTAAATCTGGAAATATATTATGATTTAAAAGATGGCATGTCTTTGCCTGTATATAGTGGTAATGTTATTAAACCATCTGAAGCAATCCATAGTCCCACAGTTTCATATGACAGTGATGATAATTCTCTTTGGACACTAGCATTGACAAATTTGGATGGTCATTTAACAGAAAATGGTAAAGAATACGTACATTGGTTTGTGTCAAATATTACTGGGAATTATATAGAAAAAGGTGATACAATTATCAACTACCTGCAGCCATTCCCTTTAAAAGGAACAGGATATCATAGATATGTCTTTGTATTGTATAAACAAGAAGAGAGAATTTCATACGACTTGCCAAAAGGTAACCTACATTCATGTTTAATTTCTAAATTGATTAATTTTAAATTAATTTTAATAACATTGTTTTAGTGACTTCATTGTCTCTTGAGCAACGTACGTTTCTGACAAGGGACTGGTATAAGAAATATCAAGAGAAAATTACACCAGTCGGCTTATCATTTTTTCAAAGTGATTGGGACTATAGTGTAAAAGAATTCTTCTTAAGTACTGTTAAAACTAAGGAACCAAGTAAGTGAAATTTTATTTACTGGGCTACACTCAATGTATAGTTGCACATTACATTTGATGTAACATCTCATATAGTTTCATATATTATTAAATTTTTTTTTTTTACAGTTTATGAATATGACTTCCCTGCACCTTATATTAGACCCCAAGAATGGTTTCCACGTAGAAGGCCTTTCAATTTGTATATGGACAAATACCGTGATCCAAAACAAATAAACAAGGAATATTTACTTCGTAAAATTAAAAGTGTAGATCCATTTAAACGTCCAGCACCTCCACTAAGATTCCCTAATGCTCATTCACTTCCTAATAGTATGCCATCATGGTTGAAACTTCAAGAAAAGAAAATAAGAATGAATTGGGGTAGAATTAATGATGTATAAATAATAAATAAATATGTAACATGCAAGAATATTTATTTTTAATTTTTACTTAGTCGGAATTAAAATGGCCTTGTTTTTTATTTTTAATATAGAAATTACTGTAACCATATACAAGTGTTACAAAAGTTCGGGTAATGCTGAAAGCACGATAGAATGTTAAAAACACTGAACGAAAAGTGCGATTCTTTTTGTTTTAACTGTTAGGATTCCTGAAATAATTACTATCGAAGTTTTACAAAACAATCGACATAATTTCTTAAGAATCCCATCCCTAGTGATCAGCTGTTCGTCAAGATCAAGGTTCAGCAGCCTAATTGTCTAACTCCACTCGTAATCGATATCAGTATTTTGAAGGCAATTGACGTTGTCAGTTGTATCCACCGAATTGTCTAACGCACCAAACATAATCGAAAACACCCGCGACAACGATTACGTTTGTGACCGAATGACAGAATTATCGACACCACGTGACACCATATTAAGTTGACAACTGCAATTGCGTAGTGATTTTGACACTCGTAATCGTATTAAATGATTTCGATTGCGATCAATTCATTATGGTTACAATATTGTTAACCATTATCACAAAACTTCAAAGTTAGTAGTGAATTTAGATATAAAAATCTTATTTTACATAAGTAGGTATCTAATCATTAATTAACCCTTAAAGATAAAGAAATAATTTAGGAACTTAAACTAAACACCTAATTACTAATTAGTTGTTTAACATACATTGTTTCCAACATTGATTACTTTAAGTTACTTTTGTCATTACTTAGAAATAAAACAACAATTAAATATTTATTTTTATTTAAGTTGATAATAATATGGGCTTATTCAAATAGCGATCTAATATAGTTCTGACTCTGGCCCTCTACGCAAAGTCGTCCTCCTCGATGATGTGATCCCAAGTAGGAGGAGCTTCTGCTGAACAAATGTCTGAAATAAAATTGTTTTCTCTTATAATAAGTCTCTAAATGTAAATTATTCTAGGGTTGCGCTTTTTAATGACAAAAACACTACGCTAATTTTGTCACGTTCGTCCGTCTGTTCCTTCATTAGTCAAGACTCATTTCTCACCTATTTTGATGACATTTTACAGGCAGTTATAACATAACATATCTTCTTCTATATGAGAGGAGATATATTATGCTTAAAATGGAATAAAATTGCAAAAGAATATTAATTTAGATGTGTCTTTTCATATATGATGCCATCACAGTTGTGGTGGTCGAGTGGTTCAATGGTTTTAATTTCCGCGTAAGTCGTGGTTTTTAACTCCCACTATAAGCGTATTGAGTTGAGTTTCTGATTAATAAAAATTTATATCAAAATAATGAATACACTTACAAACTCTGCGTTGTCTGTGTCATTGTATTACGCTCGGCGTTACTGGATCAAAATAGTCAATCTGCAAGAATGTGTAAAACCATGTATACTAGAATATTGTTAACATTACTATTTTTCGTTTACGTAATTTCTTTTTAAATGTACTGTAGATGTGTGAATTACAGTTTCTTCTCTCGCTTCTACTAACACCTGCATTATTTCATCAAGCTACAAAATACAAAATAATATTAATTTGTTGTTGTGTAAAATATTGTTAGTTTTACAATTTTTTATATCAGTTTTATTTTTTCAAATATATCTTAAGTGCAGAAGCTCTATTTTATACTCTTGCTAATGCCAAAGAAACCTTCGACATCCCCTGTGAAGGCATTTCATCAATCTGCAATATAGTATATCTGTATAACATAATATGTAGTGTTTCTATTACAGCGATATATAGCATTTTTTTAATATTATTTTCACCAATTTAATAGTGCCATTAATCGCATTCCCTAATTTAATATTTAAATTGAAATTAGTTAAAGCGAACCTTCCATTTACAGATATTCGGACACTTTCAATATCAGACTGTTATTTTACCAATTATAGATAATATTCGCTTTTCTAGCTAAGTGAGTAGTTTTTTTGGAAGACCATCACCAGTACTAAGATCATGCATGTGTAGGACACTTTTTTCTGATATTATATTTCTATTATATATTTGAGGAAGCGAAAGAAGTATTATGTAAGGATCGCGACGCTTGGCGCTCCGTCCTCTCTGACTACCTACCTCGTTGGTGATACGGCGTGAAAATATGTATGTATGTATGTATATTTCAGATCATGCCCAAACTAAAGAAAATAATGAAACATGTCAATCGCTTACTTTTGAAATGTTAAGCAAGAAAATATGCAAGGAATTTTTAGCGCAGTTAATGCTTTGTAATTCACAAGTATAGAAATATACGTTACTTTACGCCATTCTTCGCCTTCTTTCGTGACATCCACGCCAACAGCATTTAACTTAGCAGCAATCGCATTCCACATAATAGTAGCATTGCTCTAAGCTCCATGTGGAAACCGACCACGCTGTTTGGTCTTTCTCCATAGCTTCAATTTGCGAGCGAGCGATTTCTTGGTCGCTAACTTTTCTTTTTGCTGACATTTTTAATAATTTAAGTACTGATTTAAAACAGCGTAATTAAACTTATAACTTATGAAAATAAATAAAAATTGGTACTTTCAATTATTAAACTAAGTAGACATTTATAAATAATAAAGACGTCGAAATCTAAATATAACCATATAAAGTCAACTGTCATTCAAAAAGAGGAATAAAATGAAGAGGTAAGTTTGCGCTTGAAAAATCAATAACATGAGTTAATTGACGATTTAGTTGTATAATACTTCATTAGTTCTTTATAAATAGTCGATACAATTTGCGGGGCGTCTCTACTTCTTTCCGATCGGAGGACGCGGTTAACCTGCGACCTCCACCTCTGGCGCGCGCCCTCGCGGCCGCCGCGCATAGAGACATTCAGATTAACACTAACAACCATGATCCAACCAACCTCCCCCCAAGCGGGGGGCGTTGACTACTTGCGTGTTATCACTAGCCTCTTTAGGTTCTGTTCGATTGTATCATCGCACATACAGGTAGTGCCACACTTGAGCGCGAGCCTTCCGCGCGCGCTGAGTTACACGTTACGCACTCACCATTTCGGGCCTTATGCCGATGCTATTATGCCGGCCGGTCATAACCACTTTGGGACCGGCCCTCACCTGTACAGGAGTTCGTGTGCAGTATTCCCTACCGATAACCCGAGCTGAGGTCTCGCCCTCTGGCTTGGTCTTTTTTTCCGGAGGGAGCGCCATTCTGCTGCTCCCCCACACACGTCCGGTTCGCTGCGACGGCCTGATGGTCATGTAGCGAGTGGAGGGTCGTTTTAGTCGGTTCGAGCCTGACACTACCCGGTCGCGCCCGAAATACAGCCCATGTTACTCGTTGATAATGTAGCCTTCTGAGGTGAAAGCAATGATGTTATAATTCAAAAGAGGTAGATAGGTTACATGGTTACATGCACTCGAAAAGTGCCACCCCAAAACTTTGCTAATTAGCCAACTCGGACTTGGTCAAAGAATATGAAAAGTAATGTTACAGAACCAACAATGTCATGCAATGCCTATTGTGCATCCAAAATTCTAAAATCTTTTGATAATCCAAACGTTTTTTATAATATACACGATCATGTGCTGACGCAGCCACCCAGTATTAATCATCGTTTACATTTATTAAAAGCAATAATATAAAATTCATCATTTTCAAATTTATAATTGAAAAATGTTGGTGATCTTTTTAAATAAATATGTTCTCATGTACATGATTCAAGAAAAACGAAATTCGAAAAAAGCAAACATCATTTTTTACTGTCTAATCCCATTAGGTATCAATCATTTTTTTTAAATGTCTGTTCTGTGGCATTAATTAATAATATTCTGTGAATTAGTAACGGATTCGCTTAAAACGTAGTAAGAAATTGAAATTGACCAATCACAATGATTTAGAGAGCTATGTGATTATAATATTAGTGTAAATTAAAAAGACGTACAATGGTTGCTTTCAAATAAAAAAAAATGAAGCACTCGATACGAAATATGAGTGAATCTTTGAAGATTTTTTTTTTTTAAATATTTTATCGAGTTTTTTAGTATTCGAGTTTTTTAGGTTGTATCATCGTATTTAAAAAATCAGTTTCTAAACTAAAACGGCAAAAATTTTGTTTTTCCATAAATTTTCTAAAATGTGTAGTTCCATTGTTAGTACGGTTATAACGGGCTAATGTTACTCATCGTGTTAATTTTACATTACTGTTTTTCATTATTAAAATTCTAGTTTCGAACGCCTACTACGAAATCGAATGTTATTAAATTATTAAAATTTAAAACGGGACCCTAAAAATGACTAGTTCTCCCCTTTCATATAATACATAAAAACTATAATACCAAAATAGCACACAAAATATGTAATAATTTCATTGGTTTGCTTCGACCAATCGCAACTGCTTATTAGGTTTGTCGGTACCTTTGACTGCCGGAAGGCGGAACTTATTATTTTAGTCACGAGCTCTGAACTGTTTACGTTAACATCTATTTTTTATTTATTTTATTTGTGAGTGAAAATCTAATTGTACGAAACGAGACTACTATGACAATGATGCTGTGCTCGGAGCCGTTAATGGAAACTTGTGTGCCGCTTGTCGAATTTACGAATATCGATTTTGCCTCAACAAACCAGAAGTAGATGGGAGGCTAGGCTTCTACGTTTTTGGAAATGTTTCGCAAGATGACACAACGTTTGCATACCACTGGTAGTGTTCTCAGTTTTACTAGCGAAGGACTTTCTGTCACACAAACGTAGACTTCGAAGAACAGATAGATATTAGAACACTACAACTGAGCCCAGAAGTAATAAACGAAGCGCTGCCGCCATCCTCAGCACGAATCACACGACCGTATGGCGGATTCTAAACATCAATTTCAATATATCGGAGCGAACCGCTTTGTTTTGAACGGCGAGAGACAGCTTTTGACTTAAAGAGTGCGTGTATTATTGTTTGTGTTGGTGCGATTAATCGAACGGCAACTTACGTGTTCTTTCGAAAGGATGCCTAATTCCCTTGGAGGGGCTCAAAGCGGCTGCATTGTGAGTCATCAAACTTTGAGTATGTATTTCACATTATTAACTAAAGTATCTTTAGCGATAGGTTAGTGCGCGTTATAATTGTTCGCAATGTATGTATAGCAGGCCGCGCCGTGCCGTCGGCAAGCAGCACAGATTGCCAGAGCTACTAGACACGCATCTGTACAATATTTCAACACCTATTATTTATTAAGTAGCTTTTATTTATTTTATTCACGCGATATAATTGCTAACAGTAGGTACATATGTACTTTGTAAAAGGCGCGAGCCACTTGCCGTCGGAACGCAGCACAACTGGCGAGAGCAAGCAGATACGCATATCTGTTACCTCTCGCAACACGTATTTTTATTAAGTAGCTTTTATTTACATTTACATACATATCTTCACGCTGTATCCCTAACGGGGTAGTCAGAGAGGACGGAACGCCAAGCTTTCTCAATTCTTACATACTTCTTTCGCTTCCTCTGATCTCATCATTCTCCTCACACATTTTCCCTTAGGTATGCGCGCATACCTAGGCGAAGTAGCTTTTATTTTTTTTGTTTGTTAAGTAACATGCGATTTAATTGCTTACAGTAGGCCTACATGTACTATGTAGCGAGCGCGAGCCGCTTGCCGACGGCACATAGCATTTAACAATAGATACCTATCTAGCTGTGGGCGTGGTCCGCTGGTAGCCTGGCAGATGCCTAGCAAAGGAGGTAGTTAGCTGGTAATTCACAACTCCCTGGGAATGTATATGGGTCATGAACTCAAAATAGTGATGCTGGCAGTTTAGTCAATATTTTTATTTATGATTAAAATTATTTAAATTTTATCAAAATAAAAATATCACAGGACTTTTGTAACCTCATAGGTGGACTCTCTACTTGACATACTACAATACCTTTCAGGGATTTGGTGAACTTTTGTAACACCCTTGTATAAAATATTGAAATTAAAAAAGAAATTTGACATATAAATTTATTTCTTATTAAATACAAAAACAGCATCATGCTACATAATTCAGTATTAATGTTAAATTTTGACTTGCTCTGTTGTTTCTCAATAATTACTTTATTTATGATTTTTTAGTTAACTCAATGATACAGTTACGGCAAACATAAAAGTACCTATGTATGTAGTTATTGTATGTAAAAGATATTAATTTGTCAACATGTTTAAAAGAAAAAATAATCGTTTTGATCTTTAGTACCCAAGATAGTACCTTTTTTCTTGATTATTGAAATAAATTATTAAGCTTATTTTCTTGCCAGTGTCAATAATAGAAAATGTCAGCATAAAAACTATTAATGTAAAATCTAATACACAATAATAAGATTCCATGAAGTTTTAAAAAATAATGTAATCTGGATTAAGATCTAGAACAGAACTAACTAGAACTAAGAACTAGAACAGGACGATTTTCCCTAATTTACAGTCCAATAGGAAAAATTACACCGAAGTTACCTGTCTTATCCAGATTATACTAAACCCAATAAACCCTTAATTAAAAGACAAGTTTGAGTTTGCTGGCTATCCAGAAAGTGGATAATCTGTCTGTGATAATAATTTTATCAAAGAAATTTGATATATTCATACGTTTTAAATGCATTCTATGGCACTAATCATAGATTTTTAAGGTTTTAAATTTCATGAAGTATATATGTAAAAGTCAGGTACTCCTTATGGAATAGAAGAGTTTTAGAGAGTTTAAAATCTGAAGTTTTTCAAAAGTATAATTATTGTTTATTCCAAGTAGGAAAACCAATAATGGCAACATGAAGATTTGAGGATATTGAAAAGCTTATGGAATAAAAAGGTGCAACATAAAGTCTGTTTAGAATAAATGCGTAAAAATATACTTCTATATACATGAGCACCTCCACACTAACATATGAACACAACACAAATTAAAGGCCTCTTCGCAATGAAGTCGCATATTTGCAAAATTACTCATGGGACATTGACGTCTGATTAACATGAATTTTAACACAATGTCAAAGACTATGGTCATAACTTAATTTCTTAATTATAATATGCAATGTTGAAGATATTTAGTCAAGACCAACATCATCATCAGAGGGCGGCTTGGCTGCAGCACCGGGACCGCCGGCGGCCCCTCCAAAACCTGGAAATCATAAATATATCACATTTACTCAATATTTGCGGAGAAATATTATAACAGCAGTGCGATTGTCTAACGCATATTAGTCGAATTCACTTCTGACTCCGCGGTGAGATTGTCAACTGTGGATTGGTATTCTCTAAAGTCGAGAGAGATACTAGCGCCGCCTTGATGAGTGCGGCAGCGAATTATACCATCGTTAATGAATTTTTTGACGTTTCGCTAAATATGACAATCTAATATAACAAAAAATCAAGTTTTATTTAACGTAATTATTTCAGAGAAGTTAGATAGAAGGTGGTAAGATGTTTATTCTTATAGCAATCTCCGATAAACTCGCATCTAAGATCACTTCACTTTGCTCCTAGAACGTTTGGTTTAGAGAATTCCATTTGAAGGTCAAGTGAGTTTGAATGCGAAGTGGGGTGAATTGTCGAACGAGTCTCGCTTGGGTGATTCGAGTTTTTACAGAATTGCATGGCTGGTAACAAAACCAATCAAGTACCTGGAAAGCCACCAGGGAACGTGCCAGATCCACCTTTTCCAAGTTTTGCCTGTAATTTTTCTATAACAGCAGCAATTTTTGGATTATTTTGATATTTCACAAAGTTAGCTGGATTTGATGATACATCTCGAAAAGCTACTGCAATTTCAGGATCCTAAAACAAAAATAGTTTCATAAAATGTATAAGTTTTATATTATGCTATCACTGACCACAGAATGTGTAGTAACTATTAGAATAAAGGTCTGAATGAAATTTCTACATTAAAAATTACCAAGTAAAACTGAGTGAAACAACAATTTAGGACTTAAAAGTAAATTTTACGCAAGTATCTTAAATACAATATATTATATTATCTTGTCTATACTGCTATAACTGTCAAATTTTGTGATAAATAGTCAGTTTATGACTCACTGACTTTGATTGTACCATTTTTAAAGTTTTTGTCTGTCTGTATGTCCTTTTATAACTAAAGAACGGCTTGAACAATTTTGATGAAAATTGGTATATAGTAAAAAGTATGTTATTGCGCAAAAGATATTCTACTTTTTTTTATATAAAAAATTACCCCTAAATAAAAAGGAGGATGAAACTTTGTATGGGAAATGCTAAACCGCTGAACAAATTAAGATGATATATGGTACAGAGATAGTATGTGCCTGGAGTCCCGAGAGGCAAAAGTAGGTCTTTTTTCAAAAACAATCTTTGTGCATATATATATACATGTAATCTAACCTAATTCGGAAAGCCACGAAAAAATTTTGCGCGCAGACGTAGTCACGGGTACAGTTAGCCTATTCATATAACCTCTTAAACGCCTGGACCGATTTTGATGAAATTTTTTGTGTGTGTTTGAGTACTCACTGGATGGTTTGGATACTTTAGATTCACAATTGAACCTGGTAGGTGGTGCTAATTGGGTTCTAGGAATTTTTTTTTATTCCAACATTCTCTATTCTCTCACAACTGCAATATCAAATTAAATTTAAACTAACAATAAAATATATGTACAGAGAAATGTTTAGAAATTACAAACCTGGAAGGCTGCCATGATTTCTGGGTCAAATAGCAAGTTACTGAAATCTTGAGGATTGAAACCTGCAGAGAAAGAACCTGCACCCGGCATTGCTCCGCCTGACGTTGCATGAGCTTGAGCTTGGGCTCTGGCGGCCCGAGCACGTGCTTCTTGTGCCTTACGAGCTCTACGTAACTTTTCGCGATGCTAAGAATAAATTGATGTTAAAATTAATATGTTATTCCATTCCAGTCCATTATAGAAAAGTATCAACCAATTACATTTTCAGGATAAAAAGTTACTAGCTGATTTTACTAAATGATAAAACTTCTATACGAAAATATTTAAAAAAAAATTACACAAGGTGTTTGTTTTATTCTGATCCATCATACAGAAATTGAAATTTCACCTGAGCTCTCATTTGCTACGTCATTCCCATAAAGCAGGTTCAACTTACAGTAGTCAATTCATTGAATGTATAGGGAAAATAAATTTCACAAGGTTACAATAAATAACGCTAGAAGCAAATAATTAAAATTCCAGTATTTACCTCCTTTTCTTCCTTCTTTCGTTGAACGCTAAGTTTGTGTTGACGTAATTTTTCAGCATTCGGTTTCACTTCATTAAGCCAATCATTTGCTTGATCATCGTAATCAATTTTCAATGACTCACAAAGGTCGTGAGATGCCTCTTCAAATTTTCCTAGGAGCCTTAGAAATAAAGTAACATAATTTTACAAGTTGTATATTATACATACATACATATCTTCACGCTGTATCCCAAACGGAGTAATGAGAGAGGACACAACACCAAGCGCCGCGGTCCTTATATACTTCTTTCGCTTCCTCAAATCTCAACAACATGAGTATAAAATGAAATGGATTACGCGAGGGAAGGTTTCTTTTTATGTGACGTCATCATAAATCCAATATGGCGAGTGTTCCATAATAGACTATAACTTTTTTGTTCAACAGCAACAATATGAGTATCAAATGAAAGGGAATAAGTACTCAGGGCAAGGTTTCTGCATATGTAACGTCATCATAAATCCAATATGGCGGATGTTCCATAATAGGAAATAATTTTTTTGTTCAACACCAACACTATGGGTATCAAATGAAATAGAATACGCAGGGGAAGTTTTATGTATATGTGACGTCAACATAAATTCAAATAGGGTGGATGTTCCATAATAAGAAATTAACTTATTTTGTTCTAAACCAACAACGTGGGTATCAAATGAAATGGAATACGCAGTGGAAGGTTCTTACTTATGTGAGATCATCAAAATCCAATATGGCGGATGCTCCGCGTTAGGAACTAACTTTTTTCAAGACCTCCAACAATATGGGTATCAAACGAAATGAGATACACAGGAGGAGGTTTATGTACATTTGACGTCATCATAAATTCAATACGCGATAGAAAGTAACTTTTCACGACCTCCAACAATATAGGTATCTCGGGTAACCTCAGTAACCCGGAGAAGTTACAGAAAAGTTTTCCAAGCGGACGAAGTCGCGGATACATCTAGTTCAATATATAAGTACCTACTATATTGTAATTAATTAATTAAATGATTTTCTATGCTTTTGAATTTGATACCCATTATAATGGTGTCTGATGATTATATCTAATCATGACTTTGTAACTAGTGGTTTCTAGGTAACGGGTCCTAATACTAATAGCACAGATTAATCTATTAGTGACAGGTAAGTACTTTCCTCTATTCAATCTTTACTTTTAATGAATTATATGAAACTAAATACAATATTTGTGTTAAACCATGTTATTGTATTTCGTCGAGAACACTTCATATTAATTACAAATATTATATGTATTTATGTACCTATGTCAAAAGGACTCTCATAGCTAGGCGAAAATGTGTAAGGAGAATGATGAGATTTGAGGAAGCGAAAGAAGTATGTAACGACCGCGACGCTTGGCACGCTCTCTAACTACCCCTTTAGGGATACAGCGTGAAGATATGTATATGTATTTATCTAAACCGAAAATAATTTACTAACAAAAATCTAAATTTTTAATTCGAAAAAGTATCGAAATTATATTTTATACTGAAGTCGCTTCATTACTCACACTATAATAAAGCTACGAAAGTCGCACGCATACATGAGTGTCTGAGCGCCCCAGTATTTAAATTCAAGTGCTTACGATTTGTCATAGGGTTCTTAATATTAAATGACAAATAGACATAACATATCTTTTTTCATAATCTGTAATTACCATAATACGATAATAAAATAACAAAATAACAACAACAAACATAAACATAAAGAACAGAATACTAGGATACAGTTAATTAAACAGGATTAGGTTCGCTTGCAATCTCAGGCCAGAGTTCTAGTTGTGGCAACACAATTGGCGATTCTGGAGATATCACCGATCTTCGGTTCCCACTGAATGGATTGGACTCTTTCCCCATTGACATTTTGATCACTTTGACAGTCTGTTTATATCCAGATAGTTGTATGCATATCTTACAATCCTAAATAAATGGGTTCATGTCGTGTTTATATTTTAAGGTGAAATACCTTTTTTATCCCGACGTTTCGACCGGATTGCACCGATCGTGGTCAAGGGCAGTCAGCATCATCGGTCGAAAAGGAAAAAAGGTATTAAGGCTTAAAGTATAAACATGACATTAGACTCATTTAGTTAAGATTATAAGATGTGTACAAGTCCTAAAAGTGGAAAAACATTGTTGTCTGCATGTACGAGTTAGTCTCTGATCATGTCTCAGATGTAACTCGCAATTTTCTGTCCTCACCATGTATGTGCTTGGCCCACTCACCGCCTGTATCATCGCCCTCAGTCATTTTTCACCGGGGCTGTACGTCAGCACTATTAGTATTAGTTGGTCCACAACAAATTTACTAATTGGTGCATGTTGTGCCACAATCTCTAATTGTTGGTCTGATCGAGTCTGTATTTTGCTGAATGCAGCATTGATACAACAGTCTTATAACATCGCCCATTATACTGTTTAGCTGGTGACTTATTGGTACTGTTTGGTACTGTATGTAAAGCATAATGCCTTTAGGCAATTTCTCGATCCCAAATATATTCGTAAATTTTATACCTATTTCAGCTTATTCTTAAATGTTTGTACAGTTGTTTTAATCAACGCTAAATAACAAGTTTGATCTTTGATTGATTGATCAAAAAAAATGGAGATGGAGTGGACACCTGAGCAGAGATCCACAAGAAAAATGTAGCAAGATTGTCTCAGATTGGTACCCCAGAGATGGCAAACGCTGTCGGGATGACAACAGGCGAGATGGGAGGATGACCTAAAACTAACAGTCGGACACAACTAGAGAAAGGTTAGCACATGACAGAACCCAATGAACAATGTTGGAGAAGGCCTATGCCAAGAGACACACTGAACTACAGGATATTCTTTAACCAGACAACTTTGTCAACTTATTATTTCTCAATATGTTTATACTTTCTAGTAGTTCAGAATAAAGGGCTTTATTATTATTATAAATAACAGGAGTACTAAATTTTATTGAATTCTTCTGATCTAAATGTTGGGCCATTTTCTGGTACTAAAACTTTAGATAACTCCTGAGATGCAAGAATCTTCTTCCAAATATAGATTGTAGATCTTGTATTGAATTTATTGTATGGAAAATGGAAATTTTATGTCAATATTTGTAAATTTCCATATACTTAATTAATTTTTGAAAATCTGTAAGACTCATTACATTGTTCTCATAAACTATGAGTAAGTTTTATACTGTATAAAACTTGAATTTCTACCATAGGTATAGGGTAGAGAAAGATAAGGGGAAGAAAGAATGGCTAAGTTGAGTTCAAATATCTAATTTGTCTATTATTTAATTCTCCTATGGATATTTTAAAATGTTAATCATTATACGAGTGCAAATGTATCACTATGCAAAATTTTATGTCTCTAGGTTTCTGACAAAATCGATTGGGATAGATATATAGATACGGGTTTCATTATTATTTTTATTATACGGAACCCAAACAATTTAAGTACATATCTTGCGTGAACATGCTCGACACCACCTCAATTTTCAATTTGACCTTAAATATCAGTTGACACATTATGGTTGGACGTACCCAATGTAGATTCTAATGTGATGACTAATCTACGACTAAATTAAATACTTATAATAAATACCTGTATGCACGCCCCCGAAACTTGTAAGCAGCAGCACTATCACAGTTAAGCTCAAGGGCAAGTGTACAGTCTTTGATACATGCATTTGGTTTGTTTAGTTTCAGATATACCTGTAAAATGTTTTATATAATTTATAATCTTTGGATTGTTTTAGAATTCAGAGCAATATCAGAAAAAACAAAATGTTCAGCGTGCATTAAGTCTATATACATATATATATTAGGATGTAAGAGAAGCCTGCTTCCCCTCAATATAATTAGAACTTCCGCTTTTGTTTCCTTCTGCATATTTTATAAAGAATGAATCATGGAAGCACTGTAGCACTGTGCAATTGTTTAATGTTTTTATGATGCGCAAGGGCGCGGGAGGCGGGGGCCAAGGTGCATTGAAGTGACAGGTCAGAAAACTGTTTTTTTAATTAGATTATTGCGGGCAGATCAAGGCCTTTACGCAATTAGTTGCATGGGACCTTTTTTTTTCGTTATTTATTTATGTAACTTAATGTTCATGTAGAAATTGTTTTTATTTTTAAATAATACAGTAAAAACAACTTCACTTTTCTTATGCAATGACTTCTGTTTCCGTGTCTGCTTCCATTGAAATTTTACGAATTATCTGTTTCCATTTCTGCATTCATTGTCACTTCTGTTACATCTCTAATATGTATATGCTGTACATACATTTTATGTTATGCAATTAAAAACTGAATATTTTATATTCCATTCACGAAAATACTTGCATACTGACATAGACTCATCAACTAAAGCTGCTTGTCTGTTATATTAAATAAATAAATTAAGATAAAATACATTATATATGGTGCAGAGATTTACCTGTCCTCTCTTAGCAAACAATAACGCACTTTGTGGATTCAGTAGTATAGCTTCAGTGTAAAGTTTGATAGCTTCATCATACTGTTGTTCTGAGAATGCCTTCATAGCAGCTGAACGCTTTTCATCAGACTGATCACGCTCTTCATCTGTTACTTCTTTAGTAGTGTCACCCGTAACAGGTGTATCTTCTGCTGTATCAGGCTCTATGACACCTGTAAAACAAATCACAGTTAAGTAGAATAGCACAATTTTTTTAAGTGTGGCCTTTAACTACTAAATAGAGTAGAACATCCAATCTTGGTGCATGGAAATATCATGAGCTGGATTACAAGTATCAGTTTCATTTTAACCAGGATTATGTGTGAGAATGGCTAGATTTCTGTCATTGAGAAGCTGCCTATAAATGATAAAAATAAAATTGTTATTTTTTTTTCAATTTATATACCGAACTTAAATTAAAAAATTTATAAGAGAAATATGAGACTTGTGGAGCAGGGGCTGTCTGCTAGGTTACCATACTGGTGTACATATATATTTAATTTTTCAGTGCCGGCTCTAGCCCATGTAGCACCTGGGTACAATCAATACCCTGGTGCCCCATAACAGGAGCACAATCAAAATGAAATACTTATTATGGTTATATTTTCACCAGTGATCAGAAATTCGGGTGCATATGGTGCAATTAGAATGATGTTGGGAAGCAATAGCCCATTGACTGTGGTATGCCCCTATGGAGGGGGGCGTACTCGAGAGTAAAAAGTATTTTTAAGGAAGGGAGGCCTTACAAGAATAAAAAAGTACAACTTTGTCATTAATTCAAAAATATTTCATTTAAAAATTAAATGTACTTTTTATGAAAAATTTGGATCATATTTAAACAAACTGCTCACCAGCTCCCAATACATTACCTTCCATATTAAGTTCAACATCTGACTCTGCATCAGATTCTTCTTCAGATGATGACAAAACTTTGTCTTCTGCATTATTGTTACTTGCACTGCTAAAGAAATGAATAATAAGATTATACGAAGTACTGAACTTAAATTGGTTAAAGAAAGGTATTTCGCAAATATCTTATACTTAATAATCTATATAAATAAACATCAATTGCCTCATGTATGACGAAGCATCACATGAGAATGACTTGACTAATTTATCTGATTTCTTTTTTGTTGTATTCGTAATTGTTAGGACAAGGTTTGTATGAATGAAAATTTTGGAAAAAACCACAGCAGAAGTAAGAAATTTTTATATTTTTGTATGAAAATTTAAACAAAAAATACTTCATGTATTGCAAACATTCATTATTGCACCAGGGCGAAGGTGGGCCGTGTCGCTAATATAGCTATAAAAATATTTATTTAAATCAATAATATTAATATGCATGGCTTTCAGCATAAAATTATGTATATAGTAGAAAATAAGACATTAACATTGTTTGAGAATTTTTGATTGCATATTAACATAATCATTTGACTACAAATATTAAGGAAGGCTGTAATTAAAATTTTTGAAATCTGTTAAAGAGAATTATATTGAACCAGCTTAACGCAACCTACAGCTGCAATGCACCACCGAGCTTAGGCGATTAGGTAATTGACCAATTACAGAGATAAATCTTGTTTAGACTGGGATTTCATGTTGGGACTATGTGTTATCGTATCGTAGTTCACAGGAAATAGCAGTGACGTGTATAAGACACAGAGAAAAAAAGGCTCATTAAGAATGATTGCATTAAATAATCAAATAGTTCGCACCTGTCTCCAGAAGCAGTAAAGTTTTTGGTATCAAAAGTAGCAGTTGGAATAGTGACTCCAAGCGAAGTCAGGTATTCTTTGAAGAAAGCTAGTTTTGGATGATTTAAGATTTGCGGTTGTGACTTGCATAGTTCTACGAATGTCTTCAACTGCGTCAATTGTTCTTCATTGAATGGACAATTCATTTTTAATAATTAAGATCCTGCCGGCAAAACAACATCGTATGTAACATCATACCGCAATAAACAAGTTTCTTAGACGATGTCCGCTATTAGACAGATTATTCGAAGCAAACTTAATATTAATTTTGACAAATAAGTAGATATTTGTACCTTTGTGAATTAGTATTCTGTAGCAAATTCGTTTCAGAATGAAATAATCAGAACAAAACACTGAATCACTGAAAAGCAGTTAACTATGACTTGACTATGGTACGATGACAGAATGACAGAAGACAGAACTTTCTCGTTTCTAGGGATGTTTGTACATATTACTTCCATGTGATGTATAAATGAATCGATTATATATGATGTTGAACCTACCACAAAATTTCGATAAAACCATAGACTTTTCTTTTTTTCTTGTAATAAACTGGCAGCTCTGCCGTTCTCATGTGAAAAATGGGTACTGGTAGATCCTGCTCTCTGGTGTATATGTAAATTGTAAACCAAATGTAAACGGTATAAACCTACCTCGGGTGTAAACAGTCTGTCCCCCGAACTTCTAGGCTCTAGAAGCACCTCACCCTCCCAGGTTTTGAAGTTTTCACGTTAAGAACGCGAAAAATTCAGAACTTGCGCATATTTACTAAAATTTTTCAACTCTTCAACACTTACACAGAACTTTACGCACGACATACTTTTCTTTTTACTTTTGTACTTTAAAACTTCCAGTCCAAAAAAAAATGGAATGCATTTAACGGCACTTCAAAATTGGTGAAAATATAGATAAAATTGCTATGAATTAGGTATTAATAAAAAATATAATGTCATACATTAAAATGTTACTCCTTCATTAAATCGATATTAGCTTTATAAAGATTTATGACGCTAAAGTATAATTAATACCAATAAAAAAAAAAAAAGAAATCATCTAAAATCACAGATTTATAAATGGAAGCATATCAAACATAATTCACTCACACATAGATACCGTGTAAGTAATAACACTGCCACTTTCATTGTAGTTTAAAGTTCATATTTATCGTTTTCTTTCATTTGTTGCAACCACAGACTTAAATGAAGCAGACTATACCTATCTGTTCAAAATGCGTGGCAAATTTAACTAACAAATATTACTCAACACATGAAGAACTCAGGGCCGCATTAAGGAGTGGGTATCAATATTGTGTATTATCTTAGAGCGGGACTATTTGGGACACTCCAAATTATATTTTACATTTGATTAAATAAGGATAAAATAAAGATAATGTGTAGTTTTAAGTTTGTAAATATTAACGTATGTATGTACTTTTTGTTAATGTAAATAAAGATAAAATTAATTGATATACTAGTATTAGAGATTATTACTTTATTATATTCCTTCTTTTTGTAGTGTTTTGTCACATGAAGGATGTAATTTGAAGTGTTCCCAATGGCTCCACGATACAATATTATGATTGTTCGTTCGATACATGAGGCCTGACGGCTGTGCGCTGCTGGTCTTGGGCCGCATGTACATTGTGATGACCTTGCTTGCGGTTCGATTTATGTGGGTAGATGAAGTTTAATGACATAAACGATATATTTTTAAAAGTCGGGAAAGTTGATAATCAGGCAAGTGAAAGTTTTGAATTTAGACTTTTGGGCGCGAACAAAAGAAGCGTGGTTGGCATTTTATTTAAAATTCAGATTTGCTATTTTTTGTGCTTTTGGGAATTTTAAGTGCAAAAATTATAGCATGTTGTACGTTAAAGTTGTGTGCGAGTGAGAGGAGTTGGAGGAATTTCGTTTAACAGTCCTTTGTAACTCCAGTAAAGCCTACTTACCATTGCTTTACTGTAAGTGTTAGAGACTTGGTTATGAGGAAATAGAACAAGTTTTATATCAGACGAGTGTTATAGTTAACTATTTATCTAAGATGATAAGCGTCAGTGAATGTTTTATAAAATTATTAAATAATTCTCCATCGTTATGCTTTGTCCTTTGATTATTATTTTCTCTAAACTACTCATAAAACTCAAAAATTAAAAGAAATCGGGAGATAGTCGATGGGTGATCGATCACATTGAGAATGAAAACTGAAATAGCTTACACAATAAAACAAAGAATGTTTTCAGTCTTTTATTTATTAATCGGATTGTTTTCTTATTACATTATCTAAGAACTCATTATAGATGTGCATCAAACACATCATTTCACTGTTTTTCAATGTGTGCCAGAAGTAACTAGTGCAGAATGTCAGATATGCTAAGGATTACCATTGCTAGTAATCGTAGGTATTATTTGTCATTATTCGCCTCGCGATATCCATATTTGTTTTCACAACTTTTACATGTGAACACACAATTTATGCATAATAAAGTCCATCTTCGATTACCTGAAGCAAGAAAGTTGTATTATTTTATAAATAAATTAAAAATTATTTTGTAATTATGAAGTATGGCTTCCAGAACTGGCTTTTTTCTAAACAACACTGGCCCAGGTTCAGCTTAGCATAGCGACTAGAGATTAATTTGGCGATAGCATGTTCATTTTTAATAGATATGTTAAATTTCATGGTCAAACAACAACAGGGTTTTACGGGTATCTCTTTTACACAATAAATGGGGTTCAAAATGTTTTGAGCACAAAACACTGCCAGAATTGGACTGCCAGTTTGTTCTATGTAGTTCTTTAACCAAAAAATTTGAAGATTTTCATCCTTTAGAAACCCGAAAATAACAAGGTACACATCAAAATTAAAAGATAGTTGCAAAAAATAGATAGTTCTTTAACCTTAGGTACCTGTCCGTTAATATTTAATTTTATTACGAGACTCAGTTTTCTCTGAAGTCGGCCCTCTATAAGGTACAAGTACTAATAATGTCAAAATTGGTTAGATACTTGGTACAAAAATATAAAAAACCTATAAAAAAACCATAAACGATATAAGGAAACTTTAATTTTAATAGTTTGCGACATATTTAAGTGTTGGAGCCACGAAATACAAAAATATCTGCTAACTGAATGCAGTAATCAAACAATTTGCAACATCAGATTTACTTACCGACGGAATGTGATTTTCGGGGCTTTTCTGTATGAGGCGTTCAACTATTGGGGGTACAACACTTTTGTACCATTTTTTGCACTTTAAATAACCAAAATAATGTTTATACACCAAGAAATATTTAATCATCGAACATGTGACGTACTACACAAGTAAACAGACGCCATACTCCGCTTATTTTGATTTAAGCGGAAGATGGCGGCTGCCACGGTTTTGGAATTGTCTATGTGTGCCATTGTGTTGCAACACATGAAAGAAAAGGATAAAGATGTACAATTTTAAACTACAATGAAAGTGACAGTGTTATTACTTACACGGTATCCATGCGTGAGTGAATTATGTTTGATCTGCTTCCATTTATAAATCTGAGGTTGCAACACAATGGCACACATAGACAATTCCGAAAACGTGGCATCCGCCATCTTCCGCTTAAGTCAAAATAAGCGGAGTATGGCGTCTGTTTACTTGTGTCGTACGTCACATGTCAGATTATTAAATATTTCTTGGTGTGTAAACATTATTTTGGTTATTTAAAGTGCAAAAAAATGGTACATAAATGTTGTAACCCCAATAGTTGCAACGCCTCATGTAGAAAAGCCCCGAAAATCACGTTCCATCAGTAAGTAAATGTGATGTTGCAAATTGTTTGATTACTGCATTCAGTTAGCTGATATTTTTTACATTTCGTGGCTCCGACACTTAAATATGTTGCAAACTATTAAAATTAAAGTTTCCTTGTATTGCATAAGGTTTTTTTCATAGGTTTTTTATATTTTTGTACCAAGTACCTAAACAATTTTGACATTATTAGTACTTGTACCTTAAAGAGGGCCGAATTCACAGAAAACTGAGTTTCGTAATAAAATTAAATATTAACGCACAGGTACCTAAGGTTAAGCAACTATCTATTTTTTGCAACTATCTTTTGATTTTGATGTATACCTTGTTAATGTCGGGTTTCTAAAGGACGAGAATCTTCAAATTTTTTGGTTAAAGAACTACATAAGAAAGGCTACATAGAACAAAGTGGCAGCCCAATTCTGGCGGTGTTTTGTGCTCCAAACATTTTGAACTCCATTTATTATGTTAAAGAGATACCTGTAAAAACCTGTTGTTATTTGACCATGAAATTTAACATAACTATTAAAAATGAACATGCTATCGCCAAATTAATCTCTAGTCGCTATGCTAAGCTGAACCTGGGCCAGTGTTGTTTAGAAAAAAGCCAGTTCTGGAAGCCATACTTCATAATTACAAAATAATTTTTAATTTATTTATAAAATAATACAACTTTCTTGCTTCAGGTAATCGAAGATGGACTTTATTATGCATAAATTGTGTGTTCACATGTAAAAGTTGTGAAAACAAATATGGATATCGCGAGGCGAATAATGACAAATAATACCTACGATTACTAGCAATGGTAATCCTTAGCATATCTGACATTCTGCACTAGTTACTTCTGGCACACATTGAAAAACAGTGAAATGATGTGTTTGATGCACATCTATAATGAGTTCTTAGATAATGTAATAAGAAAACAATCCAATTAATAAATAAAAGACTGAAAACATTCTTTGTTCTATTGTGTAAGCTATTTTAGTTTTTATTCTCAATGTGATCGATCACGCTGTAGTGTTGTCCGATTCTCAAGAAGCACTAGCTCGACAATACACGATATACGCAGGCACACGTCAGCTCTCGCCTGTAGCTCTGGCCGTAATGACGAGCGCCCCGCCACACCGTGAGCACGAGATAGTGTATATAACTATTACTATAGTTATATATAAATAACACGAACACTACATCCCTTTCTTATTTAATTTTTTTTTAATTAAGAAAACATTCTTTATTACGCATTCATCCATAATTAATTATTATTACTCTAAATTATGTTTTACCTCTTCGTCTTCCTGAATCGCTTTCGATTCACCTTCCGTTCTTTTCAAATGTCATATATTCTTCCTTAATATCTGTCCGGTGTCTTGATTTCTGACGGAGACATTTCCATCTTTCATTCTCTCTACCATGTGTGGCGTTGGATTATAAATTGTTGTAAGTTTGTTTCTGTTATCCGTTTCTTTTTCATATTTACGTCTCCTTCATTTAAATCTGGTTCTTGTGCTCTCCTTTTCTTGTCTCCATACTGTTTCCCTTTTTCCTTTTGTTCTCTATACCTATCGCTAACCTCAGGGTCATCTACTTTCATATTTATCTCTTGTAAAGTTCAAAGTCAAAGTCAAAGTGAAATCAATCCACCCAAGCAAACTCAACTGCAAGGCAGCTCTGAACGCCAAATCCACCCTAGCTCGGCTCGAAAAGAAAACCCGAACACTGAGAAGAACCGACAAGAAACCCAGCCAGGCATCACTTTTTCAACTTCATTCTACAAAAGGTTTATTAAAATACAATATTTTCATTAAGCCAGTAAACGCATGTGCAGAGAACATCACTTCCAGACTATTGTTCTATCTTCAATGAAATCGTTTATTTTATAATATGATTGTCTAGTTAACGTACGTTTTATAACCAATCTAAATTTATTCTCTGTTAATTGAGTAATTTCTTGAGGAACTTTATTATAAAAACGAATGCAGTTACCCAAAAATCAAACATTTGACGTATATAATTCAAATTTTTGGAATAACCAATTTATCACGACCTTGGGTTTCCATGCCATTCATATCGCCTTTCTTTTTATACAGATACCAGTATACATAATAATTTCAAAGATGTATAAGAAGGGCAAGGTGAGGACATTAATGTCTCTAAAACGATCTTTAAGCGATTTATCTTTACCACGGTTTATCTTGTTTGCGTAGTGTGGGCCACATGTCACGTCATGCTATTTTGAATGCCGTTATCCGGTGGGCTCTTATGACTGCAGACGTTCCTACAATCTTAGAACTTATTGGTATTGCACGCGGCGACGGTGGGAGACAGGATGGATTGATGATCAGTCTTAGAAACTTGAAAGACAGCCGATGCAAGACGCCCCCTGCGCCGACACACCCGCCATCTCCCATGTCTCGGCGGATTTCAGGTCAGCAAGTGCTGCGACCAGCACTGCTAAGACCTTGAAAAGATACAACTGTGACTCTTCACGCGAATCCCGCATTTACGCTTTTTACAGTGGAAGCTTTGGGAACCTAGTTCTCCAATACCCATAGACTGGTTTCTGAAATATCAAGAGACTGGCCGAGGCGGAGACCGTCGGGCCGGCATCCCTTCCGCCAACGAACCAGTTTAGCTGTAAATGCAAGGCAATGCTGCAAGTCTGATAGGCGCCTCAAACAATGGCAGGTTTCCTTCTAAGCCGAAACTGAAGAAATCAATTATTCCAGATAACACCCGATTTTAAGTCATGCTGCTGCACAATATCAATTGAAAGATCACACTTTCAAATAAAAGCACTCATCCATAACGAGACTGGCCTTCTGGATATCTCATTTCAAAATATTGTAAAATGATATTTAAGAAAATCGTCCCGACTGAATTTTCCGTAGATTCCCTCTCAGCAGATCAGTTCCGAATTTGCGTTAGATTTTACGTTTAAAAATACCCCACAAAGGAGCTTATTTTTATTCACTTTTTTCAATTTAAATTTTATGTTCTGAATATTCTGTTCAACCAGTATGTACAATTTGTCAAATGTATGACCAATTATACTGTTATTATGAGTAGTCAATTGAATGATTAGCCGAATAATGCTTTATGTAAGTTTCGTTTCCATATTTGTTAAATTAACCAACCGTGACCAACCATGCTGCTAACAAAGTATTTTTTTTTACTTTGATGTCAATTGAATGACCAGAGATGTGTTAGTATGTGTTGTTTTAAAATTTGTCAATTTAATGACCAGCTGTGCTGCTAACACAAGTGTTTTTTACACTGTAATGTCAATTGAATGACCAGCTGTGCTGCTAACATGTGTTCTCTACACTTATTTGTCAATTAAATGACCAGCATTGCTGCTAACACAAGTATGTTTACATTTTGATGTCAATTGAATGACCAGCTGTGCTGCTGACATGTGTTCTCTACACTTACTTGTCAATTAAATGACCAGCATTGCTGCTATCACAGGTAATGTTAGCACCTTGTACTAGTTTACTTGTGGAATTTTTCATATGTCAATACTAACTTGACGATGGTGTCCGTCACATTCAAGTAATATAACTGTAACAGTGTTATCAGCTATTATAGCTAGTGAAACTTCAAAATTTACCTGTTTCTCAATTTCAGTGACATAGTTGATATATTGTACGCAGTGTCTCGTAATTTATTTATCTACCAGACCTCGGGTCACTTGAGCAACTGACGACTTTCAATTTAAAACAGACGTGTTCTCGCATGTTTTACCAAAGACATGTTACGTGTTTTTAGAAAAATCTTTTGAAAATTACTTTCACAAAGCAACACTTTATTATTACCATTATATCATTTCGCAGGTAATCTCTAATAAACACTCTGATTATTGTACTTTCACATAGCCAACATCGAACTTCGTTGTGAACGGCTAATGTGTCATATTCGAGATTTACTTCGATCAAATTACAAAGTAGTCAAAGATATTTAGCGTTGATTATAACGTCTAACATAGTCACATCGACTATATTTCGTTGCATTCTATTAGCTATTTCCTTTATTCGCTTGTTGTTCTTTTTTTATTACTACTATACCGGGTTTATTGCTACTGTACCAGGATGTCCTTCATATGCCGCAGCTAACACTCTTACGAAGTTTAGAAGGGGTAACTAATCTATCTCCTCTTAAAAGTACGTTATCGTAGAAACGTAACTCATTTTCGAAGATCTTTATATCCCGCTTATAAACCTATTATATACCTATTGGTACTTGTCTATACTCTGATAATACTTAATCACCTATATCACGTATCTTTATCTATGTATACTATTATATAATGTTTCTATTGTCTCAACAATTATAATAAATTTAAATAAGCCTTCAAGAAATAATTAAGTGTATAATATCTGTTTAGTTATTTACTGCATATAATAGGTATCTTAATTTTATTTAGTAATGCACTATTCAATATCTCATGTAATATATATATCATAAGACTCACTTTATGACAATACAACTACTCTTGCTCTATTCAAGAACAAATTATGAAATATCTGTGCCCTTTAAATAATAAAATATTAATTTTATTTGTTCACATGTGCTTAACCAGTTGACCGAAAACTTAAATTTATAAAGATATGACAGAGATTTCTAAGAAAACATGACCAACGATTACACTTTTACGGTTAATTGTATCTACTATTCTCATCCCTTTACATACATATAAGACACAATCACTGTATCATTGTAGCATATTTCCAGTTAAATAACATTAAATACATTCCTAATAACTGCCAATTTAGTTTACTTTGTTGAACAACTTTAACTAACCCCTTTCATATTTTATATCAATCACTAACTTCTACCCAATTACAATGTCGGAAGACTCACCTCACTTTTTCAATAGTGATTTTTATTTATAGATAAATCACTGTTCGATATTAGCACTTTTTACAACCTTCCTAGTTTGTAACTGAATTTTTTTTATGTCTGAAGTTTAGAACAAAGTGCGTAACGTTTAAGGTTCAGTGGATACAACAAGTACGTAACTTCATGATAGTGAGTGCTCGTAGTTTCCGGTTGAATTAATAAAACTCATAAGTCTAGACTGACTATATTACTTATTTATATTAGTATTAATAAATAGTTTTGGATGAATGTTTCAACTATAAATACTGAATATTCAATAATAAAGGCATCTATTACAGACGTAATTTTATATCAGGAATTCCGCCCTTCCGTCCGACATATTGGCAACCTCGTACAATACACACGCACGTAATAATTTTATGTGATACATCATTGTTTTAGGTATAAATATGAAATAATTATGACTAGATATCAGTCATCTTTTTTTTTTGACTAATTCAATTTTTTTTCTTTTTTTTTTTACTAGTAATAGAGGTAATTTAAATTTGGCAAAATAAAGTTACTCCTTTAAGAAGTTTCTTT
The DNA here is from genome assembly GCA_907165235.1 of Zeuzera pyrina. Taxonomy (NCBI): domain Eukaryota; kingdom Metazoa; phylum Arthropoda; class Insecta; order Lepidoptera; family Cossidae; genus Zeuzera; species Zeuzera pyrina. Next base: position 14,091,881 of record OU015625.1, on the reverse strand, counting down.
TACTATTGTATGTTGGTACTACGGATTTCAAACTCGTTCATACATATTTATAAGTTTCAATTTGGTTTCCACGTCCAATTCAAATTTATAAATATGTAGTATGTATCAGTCAATTTACTTATAACGTTTTTAAAATAACTCAGCTGTTCCAGCACTTCCACGAAGTTTTTGTCAGGGAGTTTGTCCTTTTATGTTTATGCATTTAGATATGTATGTGAGTCCACTGTTCTATTCGTGCCTAGTTCTAGTAATCCCAAACTCCCGACAAACTGCGAACAATGGTCGTAGTTCGGTTAGGTCTATGATGTGAAATATCATACCCTACATTTATCTGCTTCGCTGTTGTAGTTTCTAGGTTAATTGTGCTAAAAGATATAAAATCTTTGATTTTCCAATTTAATGGGGGCACCCTTGCACCAAACATTTCCAATTTAAAGGGGGTACCTTTGTACCACATATTAACAATTTTATGGGGGTACCTTTGTACCAAATATTTCCAATTTAATGGAGGTACCTTTGTACCACATATTTCCAATTAAATGGGGGTACTTTGTACCACATATTTCCAATTTAATGGAGTACCTTTGTACCACATATTTCCAATTTAATGGGGGTACCTTTGTACCACATATTTCCAATTTAATGAAGGTACCTTTGTACCACATATTTCCAATTTAATGGAGGTACCTTTGTACCACATATTTCCAATTAAATGACCTTTGTTCCATACAATGTCGGTCTGCACACAAATTAATTGATTAACCATACATGACGGTGAATGTGACGCACACCATTACATTACCGATACCTTTATTTGCCCACTCAGTGTAACTGTAGCCGGGCTACGTACGGATCTCATTCTACCTACATATTTTCAATTATTGTAAATAGTTTAAATCTTACGTTAATCTATTTACTACAACGTATATACTTAAATATGTAATACCCATGGTATTATTCATTGTTTTATTTTTTTAAATTCTTTAAAGGTATTCCAATTCTAGTGTGTGACACATTTCCCTCCTGTTCTCTTTTAAATGTATCGATATATCTGACCTTTGTCCTCGTCGCCACTTGTAGTGTTGTCCGATTCTCAAGAAGCACTGGCTCGACAACACACGATATACGCAAGCACACGTCAGCTCTCGCCTGTAGCTCTCAGTAGCTCTGGCCGTAATGACGTGCGCCCCGCCACACCGTGAGCACGAGATAGTGTATATAACTATTACTGTAGTTATATATAAATAACACGAACACTACACACCCATCGACTATCTCCCGATTTCTTTTAATTTTTGAGTTTTATGCGTAGTTTAGAGAAAATAATAATCTAAAGACAAAGTATAGCGATGAAGATTTATTTAATGTCTTTATAAAACATTCACTGATGCTTATCTCCTTAGAAAAATAGTTAACGATAACACTCGTCTGATATAAAAGAATCTATTTCCTCATAACCAAGTCTCTAACATTTACAGTAAAGCAATGATGAGTAGGCTTTACTGGAGTTACAAAGGACTGTTAAACGAAATTCCTCCAATTCCCCTCACTCGCACACAACTTTAACGTACAATATACTGTAATTTTTACATTTAAAACATAAACATTTAAAAGCACAAAAAATAGCAAATCTAAATTTTGAATAAAATGCCAACCACGTTTCTTTGGTTCGCGCCAAAAAGTCTAAATTCAAAACTTTCACTTGCCTGATTATCAACTTTTCCGACTTTTAAGAATATATCGTTTATGTCATTAAACTTCATGTACCCACATAAATCGAACCGCAAGCAAGGTCATCACGATGTACGTGCGGCCCAAGACCAGCAGTGCACAGCCGGCTGGCCTCATGTATCGAACGAACAATCATAATATAGTATCGTGGAGCTATTGGGAACACTCCAAATTACATCCTTCATGTGACAAAAACAATCTACAAAAAGAAGAAATATAATAAAGTAATAATCTCTAATACTAGTACATTACTTAGTTATTTGAAAAATATAACTTGGGGTGTCCCAAATAGTCGCGCTCGAAGATAATACGCAGTATAAGCAACCACTCCTTAATGCGGGCCTGAGTTCTGCATGTGTGTGAGTAATATTTGTTAGTGTGAATTTGCCATGCATTTTGTATCGATGGGTATAGTCTGCTTCCATTTAAAAGTCAGTGTGTAAAATACTAGATTGTGCTACGTAAAATAATATTTTCTATAAAGTAAATAAATAGACTTGACAAGCTGTCATTCTGACAATGCCGGCACATATATTAAATTCCTTGATGGAGTTGGTGCAATTGCGCAACGTCTCTTCCTAACTCCTGGAAATAACTCAGAAATACACTTACTAGTATACATAAGATTGCTATATATACATATAACAACAGCAAAAGATGAAGAGATGGAAGATATAGGGATCTTTCAAGATTAGATTTCTCGACTACAACTATCTCCTCAGAGTGTGGACTTCTATTTCAATACTGCCCCTAGAAATAACTCGGAAATACACCTATTAGTTTATATAAGATTGTTGTATATAGATATACCAACAGCAAAAGATGAAAAGATATGGAGTATTGTAGAGATGATTTCAAATTAAATTTCTCGCTTAAACTCTCGTTTCAATACTGCTATATGTATGAAGCGGATTACGATCTGGCGCTTGCCTTTCCAGTATATAAATAAGTTACTCTATGGCTTGCCGGCCGCTGCCGCTGCCGTAAAAAGACCTAACCTAACTGAACCAAAAAAAGTGTTATAAATATAGTCGTGTTTCTACAGTTACAAAAAAAAATTGTAAAATTTTAGCTAATGACAAACAATCTAAATTGTACGGGACGGTGTTGCTGCTACAACGTCCTTTTTTTGTTGCGATGTTACTTTAAAATGGAAACCCCTGACGGTTTACAGTTTCCATTTCAATTAATGAGCATGATATTTAATTGAAAATAGTACAGTAGTAGATAAGCATGTTAAAGTTTTGTAGAGCTATAGTACAACCAAATTTATGAGTAATATATATAATTTAATGCAATATATATATATACAAAAGAAAATGTAAAATTAATGATTCTAAACTCAAAAATCACAGATTGTTTCATATTTTAAGTAATCAAAATTTTATGTAACACGACAATGTGATCTTTATGGAGTGAGCAAGATGCGTGTATATATGTGGATGTGAGTGTCTTTGTTGTAAGTAGGTATAATATTTACATTATAAGATTCTATACGAAATGAACAGGAATTGTGTTTAATTGTGACATACACCGATTACGGAGGTTATGTACAATGAGTCAGTCAGTCGTGAATTTGAAATGAGATATGCACAATGAAATGAAATTTGTTTTATGAAGTTTATGAATGAACTGTACACACTATATTTACAATGTACACGTTTTACACTATTTTTTAAGATTTATTGATGTCTTTTAGTTTAGAAAAGATAGATGTAATGTGAACTGAAAATGTTTGAATCCTTGCTTCTTTACGCGTTATTTTTGAAAGATCGTAAGTTTTCACCTTGTTCGCTAAGGACACAAATTCATGATCTATACGAGAACGGGTAAATAGGGGGCAAAATTCAAGTAAATATTTAATCGTTTGTGTATTGACTGAATCACAGCGGCAGAGATCATCTGATGTGATCTTAAACCTATATAGAAATTCTTTATGAAAACCATGATTCAATAAAACTTGTGTTAGAGAGAGGGCTTTAGAATATCCAGTACATTTGAAAGGACGTTGTAATTGGGACATAATTTTTTCGTATATATACATTTATCGGGATCATTATAGAAGGAGGCGCATTCAAACTGACTGTTTTGCCTGTTAAGATATTTAATGTAACTGGAAGGAAAATGAGCGAAATCTGGCCCCCAATGGAGGTTAGCTACACTTTTAGCAGCTATGTCAGCATCTTCGTTACCCCAGATTCCCGTGTGCGCCTTTACCCAAGTGAATGTAACAGATACATTCTGCTGTTTCAGTCGAAGTGCTTGGTGGATTTGAACGACAAAACGGTTGCAGCTGTACGGCTTGGCAATCTCTTGCAAATTTGATCTACTGTCAGTTAGAATGACAGCAGGTAAGGTAGTACTGTCTTCAATCCAGCAGCAAGCTTTTGAGATCGCGAGAAGTTCTGCTTGAAAGATCGAAGAAACATTATGCAATTTATACTTTTTAGTAACCTTCGCACCGTCAGGCTTAAGTATGACTAATGCAGATCCAACTTTGGAGTCGTGCTTGCTCCCGTCTGTAAAGATGCGGACGCTTTTTGGATCTATGCAATTAGCCACATCCTCAGGCGTTGAGATTTCAGTATAGTTAACCGACATTCGCATTACACGGTGTAGAAGCTCTGACGGGTGAGTCGAAGAATCCAGAATTAAGTCATGTGGCAGATGGCGCGACAGTTTGCGAATTCTGGTGATCTCGTTATCGGCCAGTTCCCTAATTTTGACAGGAATTCTTGCCTTGTCTCTTTAAGAGCAATTGACAGTTCATTAAGAATTACGTTGTGTGCTTCTACTTGTCGTTGCGTTTTTTGGATAATCATTTCAGTAGAAATTGAAGATAGATTGTTGTTGTTTTTACAGGGTTGGTTTAATTTCTCAATATTATCAAGGTCAATAGGATTACAAGTCCGCTCAATACTTATTATTCCAGATTTGCTGGGTAAGTATAACTACATCTGTAGCGAGACAGTATACGCTCTTTATTAGACTTAGTCTCGCTCTTTGCACCAAAAATAAGCTTCTTAATAGCTTCGGCTTTTTCAGTAATCTCATCAAGAGGGACTTTATCAACCGATGGATACAGAATTAATTGCAGCCCAGGTTGCCTGTCTGAAGCGAGGTCTAGCTTCGCTACAGACAAGTTTGATTTGATTACATTTTTAGCTTCGAAAATGACCTTTTTAGCTTTTTTAGTTTCTTTCTTAGTATTGTCGTTGCAAGGCCGGTCAGTGTTAGCAGAGGACTTGGTTGGCGTTTGTACAACACTTAAGTCTACAGATTGAGTCTCCGGATCGACAGGTTTGCATGATCTTGGCGGAGTGCATGAAACTCTCCCAAGCCTCGCGAATGAATCTATTAGATCCAGATATTTTTCACATTGTGAAACAATTGGCGGTGTGTTTAGAGTACCGCAATCACCTGCAAGCGGGTTACATCCACAAGCAGAAGTCAAATTTTCGCCCCCTTCAAAACACGCGGGGCAGCAGGAACCCATAGGTTCCTGGAGGGATTCTCCCTCTTGTGACAGGCCGGTACCCTCTTGGGGTAGTAAATCTTGAAAGGCATCCATTGTTGTTTACATATCTCATTAGTTGTTGGCAGTTCATCTTCCAGAAGGAACATTAAAACATTCCAACTGCCTACCGATGTCCAGATTGGGCCCTTTTGGCTCCACGTCGACCTTATCGGCCCCAACCCAGTACTGCGGTCTTGAGGTGGCAGGCTAAGGCGTTGCCTTTGGAGGAGACGCTATATTGCGCCTGTTGGTCCACCCCCTGTGACGGGTCACCCACGTCACTCGGCCCCGCTATACTGTACTGCTGACTGTCCCGTTGTATTACTGTTGCTGGGATTGGAATAAAACTCGCCGTTATGGTCTTCGATTCATTTGCCTTTGCAGTGATGCAATGCTGTTGTTAGACCGGAGTGACTCGCTTTTTTTTTTCTGGACTACCCAGCCAGACTCTACGTCGACTGGGGAGTGTTGGACTCGAACCGACTAAACAAAACCCCTCTTTGCTGTTAGCAAGTGGTTTAGTGGTTTAGTCTAGTGGCTTTTACAGCGTCACAGGTCACGTTGGGGCAAGCGCTGAAGGCGCCCTGCCAGATGGTCGACCGCCTGAGGGTTCCTCCAGCCGAGGGATGCCTCGTATGGAGGGCGGACTTCGGGCTCAAGGCGTCGCCAGGGGAGCTTTACGCACCTGCGTGCATCTTATCGAGTGACTCGCTGCGGTTACCGGCCCTCTATATATTCTTCCCCGGGAGGGTCGCAACCAGTGGGATCGCTGGTGCACACATTTTTGTGCAACCGGGCAATTGGCGTCCGCCGAATGCGCATGGGCGTAATGTCCCCCGTTCGCCTCTCGAGGCGGTTAGTATCGGCTTGCAATTTACTATGTATATATATGTATTTCTACTTTCTATTATTTATCTCAGTTCATATCATTTACGTCTTAAATCTATTAATTATCTATTATCTATGTGTAACTTACGATTTATTTACTATGCTATCGGGAAATTAAAAGTATAAACAGAAATATTTATTGTAAACTCCATAAAGCTATAAAAAAAAGTGTGTGTCAGCTCCGACGTACGACTGGAGTTTACTGGTTTTTCCCATATTTTATATACTTTTATTCACTTCACTGTATACAATAATATTAAATATCAATATCAATAGATATAAAAAAAGTAGTATTTGCCATCTTCGATTTGAAAATGAACGTGATTTTCGTAATCAGTACCCCGAGAAACCTAGAACATGACACCCATGTAGATCTATCAAAAAAAATAAAATTCGCCATCTTGGATTACAAAATGAACGCCATTTTCGTAATCAGCACACCGAGGTATTTAGAATTTGACACCCATATCGATTTATCCAAAAAAAGTAATATTCGCCATCTTGGATTTGAAAACTAAAGTCATTTACGTAATCAGCACCCCGAAAAACCTAGAATTTAATACCCATATCGATTTATAAAAAAAGTAATATTCGCCATCTTGTATTTGAAAATGAACATCATTTTCGTAATTAGCACCCCGAGAAACTTAGGATATGACACCCATATCGATTTATCCAAAAAAATAATAATCGTCATTTTGGATTCGAAAATAAACATAATTTTCGTAATGAGCACCTCAAGAAACCTATAATGTGACACCCATATCGATTTATACAAAAAAGACATTTTCGCCATCTTGGATTTGATAATGAACGTCATTTTCGTAATTAGCACCCCGAGAAGCCTAGGATATAACACCCATATCAATTTATCCAAAAAAGTAATATTCGCCATCGTGGATTTGAAAGTGAAAGTCATTTTCGTAATCAGCACCCCGAGAAACCTAGAATTTGATACCCGTATCGATTTATCCAAAAAAAAGTAATATTCGCCATCTTGTATTTGAAAATGAACATCATTTTCGTAATCAGCACCCCGAGAAACCTAGATATATATTGGTATATATAATATACAGTTACAGATTTTAAATCTTACGTTTTTTTTTATTTTGATATAATTTCATCCGTTACTAAAATACAGCCTGAAAACCATTTTCGAAAATAATGCGTATACCCCAATGGGGGTTTTCAGGCTGTATTTCAGTAACGGATGAAATTATTACAAAATAAAAAAAAACGTAAGATTTAAAATCTGTAACTGTACACGATCAACCCAATTTTACGAGAAATGGTGGGGATAACACTTGAAAATTAAAACGGTCATAACTGTTAAACGGATACGTTTTTTTCGATAATTCTTTTTGTAACTACATACTAGTTATGCCCTTTCATCCATTAAAGTAACTGTCCCGTTTTAATATACACCCTGTATATTCATCATTTAAAGAAGCTGTAGAGTATATATTATATACCTATATATTTTATATAGAAATAACATATAGGTATATTATATACACAGAATACTTACATGCGTAAGCTGCCCCGCAGTACCTATGTACGTCTTAATACTCACGACTGAAAAGTGAAAGGTGCGCACAATAGGTTGCGCACAAAAAACGTAACGCTGTCATTCGATGAATAGATTTTACTCCTCATATTTTTTTCATACCGGGGCCTTACATGAAAATCGATTCTTAAGGAGTAAACTCCAAAAAGAGGACTGTATAAGTCTATACAAATAAAGGGGTAAAGAGGCTTACTATACTAACTATACATTAAAATATATCTAAACTATTTCTTCGCATCGGCCGTCTGGCATATCTCTACCGCCATGCATCGTCGTTGCATCGACGTCGCAGCTTCTCGTCGGCTGCTGTAGGACGTCCGGTGCGGCGGGAAGTATTACGACAAATTTTTTCACGGGTCACCGAAGCACGCCGCCGTTTGTTTTTAAGTCCGCTATCCTCACGACTCCGTCGGCGCCAGGGTAGGTACGACTAACGACTCCTCGTGACCATGTGTTGCAAGGCAGAGTGCTATCTACTATGAGGATGACGTCTCTGTTTTCTATCACTGGTCCTCGGCTGTGAGGCTCCCGCCGGTGCTGTAAGTCAGGCAGGTACTCCTTAAGGTACCTCGCCCAGTAGATGTCGGTGAGGCGTTCAGAGGCCCGCCACCGGGCGCCCCATTGAGGTCCGAGCCGTTGAATGTCACAGGTGTAGGGAAGGGACTCTTGCTGAGCCGCCGAGCAGGAAGTGGTCGGGTGTGATGGTCTCCGGGTTCTCGGGGCTGACGATACATGGGTGAGCGGCCGACCATTGACGGTGTATTCAGCTTCTGTTAGGAGGGTTGACAGTACCTCCGTGGGGTGGCGCTCGGGTTTCTGTTGAATTTCTGTTAATACCGCCGCGGCCTTGCGACTACCCATCACGGCCACCTGTAGCTCTAACCGCGTTATAGATGTGAGCTTTAGTAGGGCCACACGTGCCTTCGCCAGTGCCAGCGATATGATCGCGTGTCCGTCGGGTCCCACGGCACGCCAGTACAGTGCGGTGGCGTAGGCGGACTCGCTGATGTTGACGAAGACGTGAGCTGTAACAAAGTGGCGTTTGCGTAGCCGATGTAACATTTCTGCACGGAGACGTTGCGCAGGCGCTAGAGGTGCGTCATCCAGTGTGACCTCTGAGTGGCTAAGTCGGAGTCGAGCTTCTCATCCCATGCGGTCCCGCGGCGTCACACCTCTTGTAGTATCTGTTGGGCTCGTACCGTGACGGGCGAGGCGAAGCCGAGCGGGTCAAACAGCGACATAACGATCTTGAGTGCCTCTCGTTTGGTAAGCGCGTCGCTTCGTAATATTGCAGGCTGGATGCGTGCCAAGTCGAGATTGAAGGCGAACTCGTCTGTGAGGGGCTCTCACACGAGGCCCATGACGCGTTCCATCTTCGTTTCTTCTCCGAGGCGACTGTATTTCGCTGTACATCGTCGCGACCGAGCTCCTGTAGCACCGTTATCGAGTTAGATGTCCACTGTCGTAACTCGAAGTGCCCGGCGGGATGTATGTCTCGGACTTGTGTTGCCATGTCTATAGCTTCTCTGTCTGCCCAAATACTGTCTAATATAAGTAGTCGTCTACATAGTGATTGTTTACTATTGCAGACGGCCTCCGGATTACTGTTTCTGACTCCTCGGCGTTTATGTTTGTAACGTCAATAAAAGGCGGTGGCTAACAACTAACTGTTTTATTGTAAATGATAAATACCTTCTATTTACTAACAGTTTTAATACAAGCATATAACACATTTCTCTCTTTTTTAAAACCGTTTGAATACAAAATCCAGTAACCCATTCTTACATCTACTATCAGTTATTCTATTATCGAAACCTTTTCGTTGTGCTCTGTTATGCGCGCGCAAAGCGCGAGCGGATGACTCCGACATCAGCGGTGTCGACACACTCTAACCTGGCCGTGCCATTTCAGGTTTCCCAAGGATCTCCGACCCCGCTGAGTTCGGTATGTCTACACATGTGCCGTCGGTGTCGGTAGTTACTATTTCATCGAACCCGTGTTACTTCGTAAAAGTGCCTCGGGTTTAACACGTGTAAGGGAATGGCGGTTATTTATAGGTATGACTTGATCTTGGTGTCGTCGCCATTCAATTCATGTCATGTAATGTGCTATATGTTTGTATTTTGCAACGACTCCTCACATTTCGAAGACCATTCCCAACTAACGCCGCTTCTAAGAAGTGCGTGTAACGGATGCAATATAATGCTTAGATTCGGTATAAACTTCCCATCATAATTTAATATTTCCAAGAAACTTTTTAATTGTGTTACATTCTTGGGTCGCGGGGCATCCGTTATCGCCTCTAATTTCTTTTTATCAGGATGCAATTCCAGCTTATCTAATATTAAATCTAGATATTTTACACTATTTTGTAAAAATGTACATTTACTTAATTTTACCATGAGCCCCATATCTCTTAATCTTTCCAAAACTGCTCTCAAAGTACTTAAACGCACCGATTTAGACAAACCTGTACAAGATACGTTATCCAAATACGTCACACATCCTGGTACTAGTATACCTTTTAAGGTTTCTTCCATTAGTTTCTGAAATTTTTCGGGAATACATGATACCCGAATGGTGTGCGACGATATACGAATGTCCCCAAATGAGTCGTGATCGCAGTGTAAGGTTGCGAATCTTCACTTAAAATCAATTGTTGATACGCGTGAGTGAGGTCAATTTTTGAAAACGCCTCTCCCCCACTCAACGCTGCGAATAGTTCTTCAATTCGCGGGAGAGAGTAGTAGTCTCGTTTAAGTTTAGGGTTCATTGTAATTTTATAATCTTCGCAAATTCGTATATCCCCGCACTCCTTAACGACCGGAACGATCGGTGTCCCGTACTCAGAGTGCTCGACGCGATAAATAGTACCTTCTTGTTCTAACCGTTCTAATTCGCGTTCAACTCTCGCCTTCAATGCAAGCGGTACAGGTCGAGCACGGACGTACACCGGTTCGTTATCGATCAGCTGTAACTGAATGTTTTTTTTACAGGTTCCTAGCTTCTCGGTGAGTACCTCTGGAAATTCCGCCGAAAGTCGACTCACGAATCCATCGTCTTCGATCTCATTAAAATTATTTTTTTTAATATTTAGAGCGCGAATCCACTCCCTGTCAAGTAAAGGTTTACCTCCATTTTTAATAATATGTAGTGCCGCATTTTGAACTGTAATGTCACCGAGATTAACGTTCACGTAGATATAACCGAGCGATTCGATTCGTGAACCGGAATAACACTGTAACAATAAATTATCAGGCTGAATTGTTTTATGTGAAAATACACTTATAAAAATGGTTACTAATTGCAGAAATACTGTCGGCAGCCGTGTCGACTTCGCATTTAATGTCGTCCGTCTATGTTCACCATAATAAAATAGGGCTTGTTACCTTTAGCCTTCAGCTCAATGTTATAAAAGTCTTCGTCGTCCGTTAAATTACTCTCCCTCACATATTTATGTCGGCCGAATGATCGGTTTCGACTATGTACCTCCCTACACATTACTTTTAAATGTCCACGTTGATTGCACTCAGTCATAATTGTATTGTACGAAACCACACTTGTCGGGCCGATGTGGGCGTCCGCAACGCCAGCAGCGCACGGCAGCAGGCCCGGCGCTGCCGCCGCCCCGCACAGCAGGCCCTCTCCTGCCGCGCCCGTGCCCGCGCCGCTCACACCCGAGACCGAAGTCGTCGCCACCGCCGTGGCACTGCTCATCTCTGCGTGTTTCTCGGCTGCCTCCAACGCCAGAGCTAATTCCACCGCCTCCTTATATGTTATTTTCTTCTCGGCAAAAATACGTGACCGCATTGCTTCGCTCGCGAGGCCAGATACAAACTAGTTGCGCAAATTTTCTTCAAAGTTCATGCCGAAGTTGCAAGTAGTAGCGAGATGTTTCAGAATCTGTAGGTATTCGGTCAACGGTTCACCGGCTTACTGTCTACGTAATCGAAACACATGTCGCTCGGCTATTTCTGAACGCTGTGGTTCTAAGTGATCCGATAATAATTTCACTAATACTAATTTCAATAATGATTTACTTTCTGGATCGTCCGGGGAGCACAGATCGCGCATTAACGAATACGTGGCCTCTCCAACCACTGTTATTAACAACGGCACTATCAGTTCGTTTTTAATTACGTTGTGTAAAATAAATTGTTTCACGCGTCGTATATAAGCCGGCCACTGTTTTGAGTTCAAGTCGAATCGTTCTAGTTTACCGATAGTCATCTTGGATAAACTAAATTATAGTAATTATTGTACAAATGAAATTAATTCGTTTTAAAACTCGCTCGTCGCCAGTGTAACGTCAATAAAAGGCGGTGGCTGACAACTAACTGTTTTATTATAAATCACAAATACCTTTTATTTACTAACATTTTTAATACAAGCATATAACAATGTTCTTAACGAATATTGCTATTGACGGTAAGCACGTCGCACCGAATATTAGCGACGACATTCTATATTCACGTAGTGGACCTGCGCCCTCGCTGCCTCCTCGCCATAGGTATCTGAGCGCGTCCCTGTCTTCTTCTCGTACTTTAACTTGCATAAACATCTCCGCTATGTCGGCGGTGACGGAGTCTGGATAACGAAATCGCATGAGGACCCCAGGGAGCGACTGCAGAAGGTCCGGTCCTGTGAGTAGGTGGTCATTGCGAGAGATCCTCTTTATCTTGGCGGCTGTGTCGTGCACGATGCGGACTTTCCCAGGCTTCATGGAATTAAGGACAGCGAAGTGTGGCAGGTACTATGTACTTCTATTCGACTTCCATGGTGGCGCAGGCTCGGCGTAGCCCTTAGTGATAAGGGCGCCTATCTGTTCGCAGTAGGCTTGTTTCAGTTTAGCGTCTTTGTTTATTTTCTTTTCTGTAGTCGCTAATCGTTTCAGTGCGTTATAGAAGTTATTGGGCATATCGACGTCGTCTCATTTCCATAGTAACGGCGCTAAATAACGCTTATCTTCTGTCTCTTTTACACCTTCTTCGAGTAGTTTCAATGCACACTGATCCGTATCGGACTGAGGCCTCTTCGGGTTTACTGTTAGTGCTTCTATCGCGAAATATTGACGTAGCTTTTCGTCGATACTGTCTTCTGTAGTGGTTAGGATACGAACATAGTGAACTCGCTGCCCCAGAGAACGAGAGTGCGCGCCGTGCAGAAATTATCCAAGCGGAGTGAGAGAAGCGGCCAGCTAATTTCGCTGTCCTTATCGCACCTCCGTAGCGAGTAGTTAATGCCAGCTGTCTTGACCGATAAGTATCTTTGGCGCAACGTATTCGTACTGGAGGTTTGTACTTATATCGCGTAGGTTTTGGCAGCCGGTTCTGTCTCTCTCGGCGACGGCTTGAGGTGATAACTGCAGCTTGCGGATGGTGGTGGTCTATCTTGTGACTTTCGGTCGCCCCGCGTATACTGAGAGCGACGCGTTTGACTTCTCCTTTACAACAATTCAGTTTACAGACTAAATTACCCACAAGCTAAAAAAATTAAAATAAACTCCAGACAACTAGCGCCATCTCTCGGCATCGAGGAACAATAATATGTTTTATTCCTAACAGTATCTTTTTTTGACATTTGGAAGTCTATTTAGCTCTATGGAAGTCCCGACTCTTATTACGTTCTAATTTTACAGTCGACTTTTTGGTGGGAACGGGAGAAGCGAGGTTGTAATTTTATTCAGATTTTCAATTTTTTACATTTTTGGGAGTTTTAAAGTACAAAAGTGATAGTATCAGTGGCGTGCATACCATATAGGCACAGAGACACTGCCTACCCTGACAAATTAAATGAAAATTATATCGATATCTACCATTTATACACAATTCAAAATTAAGCAATATTTTTTTTAAATAGCGCCATCTACCATGCTTTCTCGATCTTACGTCCTTAATCTGTTTATAATCATATTTCGTATTATTATATTACTGTATTTTTAGCAATCACGCCATTTATGGAAAAAAGAATTCACACCATATAACGTATCCGTGTAGGCACACCGATCGAGTGTCTACAATTCACGCACACGTGTTTACGCTTCACCTATCAGTACACGAAATAATCTTTCAAATGTGTGCTATTCTATACACGAAAATTAAGTTTGTGTGCGTGTTTTGGAGACACTGGGTACATCAACGACATTGTAGAGTTAAATACATTTGATAAATTCAACACTTTTCGCCTTGTTCATGGTTCACTGATTTATACTTGAATTGTCTTGAATCAAAATAAAACGCCATATTTGTTTTCTTCGTACGAGTGATTTGTTGTTCTAAGAATTATTTAAAAAAATTCTATTCTTCTTACAATTCTTATTTGAAGTAAAGTATCGCTTTATAATAGATAATTTCAGTTGTATTTTAAAGAATGGAATGTTTTAGCCGTGATACTTAATTATGTTGGCAGTGTGTGTTTACAAAAACTAAAACAAGCCGCGTTTTCGAAATTTTCATATAGTATAAAATTACAAAGTATAGCCTAAAGGCAGGTGTGGCATTTATATCAAAAGTCAGGTACTATGACTAGAAATTTTAATTCTAAATATTATGAAACATTTAAGTGGCTGGATGGGTTGTGCACATACCTACTCATAGTTTATTTTGTTTTCCTTGCATTAACTATATAAAACAACCACTACTGTTCTCGTTCGTAACTATTGCTGTTTTAGAAGTATTATGTATTAAAATTGTTATTTTTTTTAATATATTTGTTATTTTGATTGTCTACCCTGTTGAAAAACCCTGTGCACGCCACTGGATAGTGGGTATATTGTGTTTCAAAGTTCTGTGTAAGTGAAAAGAATTGAATAGGACTAAATAAGCATATGTACTTAGCTGAAGTTCTCGAGCTCTTCCAAGAAGTCCTATAAAACTTCAGTAAAGTTGCAACGTGGCTTGCTCAGGCCGGTAGTGAGGTGTGGGTTGAGTAATTTATGATGTTATTATTACTGTCACCTGGAGAGTGGTGTACCTAATTTGTTTAAGGGCGCCTAGTACACCTCTGCAATCGACCTCTAATGGGATAATTATAGAAAGTTAATTAAATAGACATCAGAAAAACATCACACAAAGAAAACATTTATTTCTTCTCACTTAATCTCTATGGTGGATACAATCAGTTCACTATGTATTTATTATTAAAAGTTAGTAACAATTTAAAAAGATTAAATGCTATGGTTAAACAACATTATCCTGTTTATTATTATATATGTATTAAATAAGGTCACCTATTATCTAACAGCACTTAGATATTAATTAGTTTACAGAATAATTCATTAGTATTAAAGTTTTACAAGTATTGAGCTCAGATATTACTTGTTATAGTTACAACAACATAATTTATTTATGTTATCTTAAATTAAAGAGAAGTATACCTAGTTATAAAGACTTAGACACCCTTTCCTTGTTTATGTACTGCATTTAAATTCTTAGTGTTACAGATACATAAACCCAAGTACATTTTATACCTTATCCAGTATCTTATTTCGCAGAGAAAAATATTTATTAGATACACAATACCTTTATGTGGAGCTAATATCTAACAGAGAATCACTTATTAGTTACACGCAGAGTGTTATCAGTTTTATCACTGATCAATCTTAAGAAGGAGGTGGTCATCCACCAACTGCACCTACTCCTCAGTCTTCTCCTTTGTCGAACATCTACTAGCATCACAGCACCCACATGCCCCGGCCCTCAAAGATTCCCCTTTAATAGGAACTGCGGCCTGGCCACGCGATATAGCACCCAAGTGAAGAAGACTTAGACTTCTTGATAGTCAGAGTAGTGCACCAAACCATTCTAAGAACTATTATGATTAGTTCATACTGAAGTTTAGCTGAATGTGGAATAGATTTTAACTACTATTCCTAAGTATTCATTACTTATAGGGACAGGAGGTCCACCTGGTTTCTATAGGTGTCCTTTGAACTCTGTAACAAGCACATGTAGACATTAGGATCCTATTCCCTAGTCCTATCATCATTGCTCGCCCTTATCTACAGCTACAGTACTCACCATGGGATCCACCATGAGATTACCTAAACTACTTTAACATATTATTAACTAACTCATTTAATCTAATTGGGGTTGCTACTCCCAAACAAATACAGCTAAGACTATCCTAGGCGACATGTGGCCTAACTTTAAGTTTCTTCATGAGACTTTGTTGAGGCAGCTTGTCCCGCAGCAGAGAGAAAAGAAAAAGGAAGCTATTGGATACGAGACGCTTTTTATACCCCACGACGAAGGTCACCTATGCTCCTACTCCTGGAACAACTAGTGTAGAGACAGTGGTCGACAAACCCTATCTAAA
This sequence comes from Zeuzera pyrina, assembly GCA_907165235.1. Taxonomy (NCBI): domain Eukaryota; kingdom Metazoa; phylum Arthropoda; class Insecta; order Lepidoptera; family Cossidae; genus Zeuzera; species Zeuzera pyrina. Next base: position 14,075,862 of record OU015625.1, on the reverse strand, counting down.
ATTACACCTACCTAGCGAGTCGATAAAATTCATTAATTTTTTTCTAAGTGTATGACGTTTATGTCAACTATAGTTTTAGTATTATTCGTTCGTACTAATAAGTTTATTAACTAGAGACCTAATATTTCATCAATTTAGAGCTTATTCTATCTAACAACAAAGGCTACATATTTAGAGTCTATCGATATGTTTATCGAACATATCCTTACATCCATACCTCCCAGTATAGACAATCTAGACCAACGGTACATTTGTTATCGAAGCCGTGTGCGTGTTCTAGAATGTTACAGAAAGTTCTATTTACAAACGAATTATTAACAATAATATTACTAAAGGAGGTCTAGATAATCAGTAGGCTATCACTTTTACATTAATAATACTCAATACTCAAAGATATTATATTTATGACAAAATTATTCCTGCTGAAAGACTTACGGTCAATGCTTCAAACGATATTTAAGAAAGCTCAACGGGTCTACGTTGTCCATGTCCGTCTGTCATAGTGAATGTTGTTTGTAAACAATTAGTTTAACCAAGGAATGCTTTATTTTTCTAGATAACAGAAGTTAAAAGTTAATTTATATTTTAAGTAATTAAGTGCCTCTATAAATATTATAAGTTATTGTTCCCCACGTCGATGGAGACTCAATATGACTGCTACAAAGTGTATTATCACTTTACTGGAGGAGTTTTACGATAACGATTCTACTTATTAAAATACAATACGTGACATTGTCAAATGCGGTTATCTGTGTGCCATCCTATGAAGAAAGAAAAAAAAATTACAGTTTCTTTGAGTTTTAATTTAAAAAACTCATTTGTTATGTACTTATTTTTCTGTGTTCTCCAACATTTGAGTTACTCGAACACTAATTGAAGATGTTAAAAATGTCGAGTTAACAAATCTAAGACAGGGTGACGGCATGAAGTCAATCGATTCACGATTTTCTGATTTCGGAGAATTTTTTAATCAATTATTCCTAATCCCGAGTGAAACCCGGGCTTTAATCACGACGGGGCTGCAGATTTGACTGATCTCTCAAATAATCCTCAGATAAATTCTGATTCTCTGGTAACTATAGACACTATGTGTCTTTATATCAACAGTATCTAGAATGTATTAACGTTACAATTTTTAAATATTGCATAGTTTATGTAAATTTGTATAAATAAAAATGAATATTGCCAAATGTATCACGGAGCATCACTTAAATACGGCTCGACCGATTTGACTGATTTCTTTTTTGTTGTATTCATAAATGTCAGGACAAGGTTCGCATGAATGAATTTTTTTGGAAAATCCACGGATAAAGTCGCAAATTTGGATGAAATCGAAATTTCATTGAAGTGCACTTTTCTCCTCACTTTATTGTACCATTTTTTTGGTAAATTATTCAATTTGTTTTTACGCAGTAGTCTAGTTCGCTCATAATATTATATAAACCAATTGGAGACCGCGGAGACAACGCCGCTAGCGGCGTGAAATTCAACTGATTTACATGGTACCTTTTTGGTAACAGTGGAGAAACCTACGCACAGATGCCCAGCCTCTTGTGGGCAATAATAGGTTATGTGAGACTTTTATCCCCAAAAGCTTTTGCGTCCTCATCTTTCTCGTCTTTAGCGCTTTGCCGAGGGGTTCTGAGACTCCTACAGAACGCACCAGAACTTCTTTCGTGCTGTGCAAAAGCATTTCAGGGGGAGGGGGGCAGATCAGATTCAATGCCATGATATCGATAGCGCGGACCACACGCACTGTCGTTCTCGGGTCGTTAGTTGCCTCTAACAACGGGCAGGAAACACCGAAACTTTATTCTTCTGGCCCGAGCTACAGGGCTAGCCAAACCATGATGTCACGAAGCATTAAGCTAGAAATATCGAGAGTCGTACTGCTCTCGTCAATTCATTTGAGTTTTCATTGGGCATATATGACATTTCATGAAAATGTAGGTATAATAAAATACGTTAAATGTTAATACTATAATGTATTACGCATACACACGTCCTCGCACAATCGTAAATTTAACTCAAACTTACGATATTTTGACGACACGTATGCAATTCGAACAATAAACATTATAATATAGGTTCGAAAGATTATTTATTTTGCTATAGTATCTTTCCTTTCGGGATTAACGCGAAATCAGTCTCTGTAGAACTCATTTTTTGTAACAGGTATTACTGTAACAGGTATTACACAAAACATATTATTTTACGATAGTAACAGATATTATAAATAATACACATGCAATTTGAGACTGTTGTGTTAACAAATGTAAGTACCTGTAAGTACCTACTTTTTTACATTTTCCTGGACTTTCAGAAGTCTCAAAGGAAATATGTATTTGTATTACTTAATTGAAGACATTTTTTCATTAATTTTTATGTAAAAAGATATTTCTACATTAGTATAATTAAATGTTAAACATGACGTATTCAATATTATAGTAAAATTTTACGTTAGTAACTAATTTATCTGTGGTAAAATCTTACAAGACACATCTAAGGAAGTTACGTCTTTTTTAAATTAATAGAACGAAGAACCACTGTTTCATAATAATTAATAGGCAACAAACATTTATTTCTGACATCAGCCTCAGCATATGTATACATACTACTACTTTACGTTAGTAAACTAAATAATCTGTGCTATTACTATATAGTATACATAAGGGTAGATGTGATGGATATGCTGCATATTCGAAGTATCTGTTGTAGTGGCCTGTACTCGTCTATTCTTATGAATAAAGATTCCGATATGTTACTTCTGATTTTGGCTATTCCTGGGTAACAACTAGGGCGGAATTTTAAATCGATAACGAGAAGTAAGAAAATCGTTTTAAATAATTGTCGATGTTTTAGATAATTTTATTAAAACGCCATTTGGGAATAATTAGGGGTTTTCATTTCGAGTTAGTGACTAAAAAATAAGCTTTTGCACACATGTACTTACAATATGATAATAAAATGAACGGGTTCTTACCGCGATATTAATATATTATTGAGTTTCTCAATATTTCGAAGCTATTGCAAATACCATGATAGAAACCGCCAGTTTCGCCATTTCGATAAATAATGTAATATGTAACCATTAGCTATCAAACTGGCGAAACTCGAGGTTTTATGTTCTACGTGGTAATTAATCATTTCTTTTTTTAGGTAAATTGTCTTGTGAGTTATTGAAACTAGCTTTCGAACTATCATACATTATATTTCAAATTCAACTCATAATGAATAGGAGAAAGGTATCGGTATTACTTTGAAATTTAATACGCGACAGGTTTCATGACCCTTTCTTTTTTCATTTTATCACAAAAACGTTTAGATTTCACTGACTAACAATGATAGTTCATCCGCCTTGTGTTCTGTTTTGTCGTATGCTGCAATCATTTTAGTTCTCGCCACCACGTATTTCGCATTCAGCGAAAAGTTTGACCACCAATTCAGGTTAGTAGTCCACGAAGTAGTCAACTTTATAGCTAGTAAAACTGAAGCGGTGTAAATAAGTGTAGTTTTAGTTACATTATAGGTACTACGATTTCCATTAAAGAGTCATGTTCGAAGGAGAAGCTTTCGACATGCTTTAGCCATTAGGTATACCAGTTTTAACGCGTTTTACAGAAATTCATACTAGATACAGTACCTAACGCCCGTAACGAAACGTAAAGTCACATAATAAATTAGTCCAAATTAATAATAATTGTCTGGAGAAGCTTGTTATAGCTAAGCACCATTTGTTTTCTGAAAAAAATATTTAATTTAAATGTTTTGAATTTGCCACACAAATTACGGAATCAAGAAATAAACCAATAATACATACCTGGCCAGCCTTGATTGCCGATCTTCTGTTGAACTTTTCATGAAAATAGATGATAATTATGAATAGCGATGGACATCTCCAGCCACATGCAAAGCAATGACAGCGAAACCAGTAATTCTTAATTGAATTTTGTATTTTAATAGTTTTTATTTTTCTTTGCGACCAAAAGTGCGAAAAGGTTGATAATACGTTGTTCCTGAGTCCAGCCATCAGAACTGGCTCACAATTCACGCACAGGAACGCATTAGTGGAAGTTTCCCCTCATTCCACAATTTGTATGGCGAAGGAAAAAACAAAAAGAAAGGCGTCCAATCATACTCCCCGCCTTGGAAGTTCATAGAACTTTCAACAGAAAGTGAGAGTGAAAAAATTATAATGAATGAGACCCAAGCAACATGGGTTAATATGAAAAGAAGAGATGACATTAACATTATTGTTGATAGTTATTTGATTAGCAACACTGTACTGTAGATTTGTGAAAAGGTGAGCAAATAAATCACGAGCAAATCTGAATAAATAATAGTTTCATTTAATTGCATTTAATAACGTAGCTACGGTAAATCAAATACAAAACGAAGGAATAAAACATGGTGTCAGTTGTGACTACAAGATATAATTACACGTAAGAAATTCAAGTTTAACAAATTCCTACGTAATTCATTACAACATAAAAATGTCCGGCAAAAAATAAATGCTTGCTATTGTGTGTGGTTGTTATAAAACGCATCAATATTTTCGTGGAAAGGAATAGGAAAGTGTTAGTAGGAACTGATCATAAACCTTTAGAAACCTTATTTAAGAAACCTTTGTACAAGGTGCCTGCAAGGTTGTAAAGAATGATGCTGAGTGTACAAGGCTATTTAAATGTGAAATATAAGCCTGGAAAAGAATTATACATTACAGATACCTTGTCTCGAAGCTGTTCAGCAGATACGGATGGCAAATTCACCCAACTTAACAAAGATTGTTTGTCATTTAAAATTGTTAAGAAGATATTTGCCTAATTCTAATCAACAGTTAGGAAGAATACAGCTTGCTAATAAGTTAGATGATGTGTTAAATAGTGTTAAAAACTATACTGTAAAGGGATGGTCTGTAGATATTATTATTATAGATATTAGACGACAAAGTAAAATCATTTTGGACTTTTAAAGATGAGTATTGGATGTATTGGATGATATTATTTTGAAAAGTACTTTAGTAATGATACCAGAGTCCCTAAAAGCGGCAATGTTGGAAAAAATGCATCGAGGGCATGTAGGTTTGAATACTTGTAAAATATAATTACCATAATACTTCTAAACTTCTAAACCACTGGTTCCCAAACTTATTTTGTCTACTGAGTCGAGAGCTCATGCAGTCGTTGTCTAAGATGCCTCCTAGCTAAATGAAATTACAAATCACCCCCCAGGCCTCTACACAACGCCCCCATTTTTTTTCTGGGTCTCTTACCGCCCCGCTTTAGGCCTGCAGCGCCCACAAGGGGGCGTTATCGCCCACTTTGGGAATGGCTGTTCTAAACCATACATGCCATCACCTTGCACAGCTGCTATATTCTGGAAATTTAAATTCTCTTCTTCCAATACAAGTATCAAAGCGCAAATTGATACCGAAGATTGTAACTTACGATAAAAAATATAAGAATCATAAAAAATGTGTAAATGAGTATTATAACGCCATTGTCAGTTCTACAAGGGGAGCAAAATGTAATGTTAAAGATTTAGACACTAATTAGGTCCTGGGTACAATTGTGAAAATGAAAAGTGAATGTCCTCGGTCATATTTAATAAGAGACAATAATGGTAATGTGTACTGTAGGAATAGAATATATATATGTCGGAAAAGGCACGAGGCAATTCGTGCTTTTGCAACTCAGCCATGAGAAATAGATACCTAATCTGCCAAGAGGCGAACTACTCCATAAAATACAACGTTAAGATAAAGTTAATGTGCAAACGACAGAAAACTCTTTGTAACAATTATTACGTAGGTAATAGGAAATTTAATAATGGCAAACGATCCGTCGGAGAAATGCTGTAGTCTAACAGACTCTCAGCGCCAGCCCCGACGTTCCCTTAGCGCGTCATTGGAAGTCGCGCTTTGCCATAGTATAGTCAAATGAGTGCCTTTTATTATTTCCACCGACACGGCCTTCCTGACAACACGCACGTCTTCGTGCGTTTTTTATCTCATTCTCATTAGAAAAGAAATAAAACGAAATCTGACGTCTCTGAAAAAAATGAAAAATGAATGAAAAAAATAACGCTGTCGTGCAAGCCTGTCATACTACGTACGTATCTCTTTATTGCTTATTTTGTCTGCAAGAGTGACACCGCACATGATTCTAAGAGATCGCATTTCTACTGCATTTATCTTACTTTCACTCGATATCCAGGACTGACTATCATACAGTAAAGTTGGCACCAACATCGCATTGTGTATGGCCATTTTGGCTGAGTTAGATATATTCATACTGCTTACTAATGCGGACAGAGCACCGTTCACTTTATTGCCGGCTGCTACCAGTCTCTCCACATCCAACACATCTTTCATCCCTCGAAAACGCACTCCCCAGATATACAATTTCGTTCACCTGTTCTAGACATTTTCCATTTACTCATATTTCACACTTTGTCTGTACATCTTCTCCTACAAACACCAGAACCTTAGTTTTATTCACATTCACATTCAATCCTTTCACTTCACAGTCTTCTTTCATGCACGTAACTAGTGTCTGCAACTCCGCTTCTGATGGTAATTTAGATAATAAGTTTTATCATATGACTAGAAGAGGTAGACTAGTCAAAAAACCAAATAGATTGGATTTGTGATTTTGTTATCAAATTGATTTGAAATGGGGAGATGTTAATAGTTGACGTTGTTAATAGGTGATGGGACGTCACCCATAAGCACATAGCCGAAACTCGTTAGTAAAGCGGGCGGTGCGCGAGAACCCGAGCCCATCCTATTCCCTAGGTCAATATAAGGAAATAGTTGAGCTCCAAGCCTAATTCACCTGGAATATTCCAGGACAAATCTGCAAGTGGTAAATTTTTAAGATGCAACATATCTTCGTTTATATCTATGTAATTAGCAGAAAGTCGATCGGTATTACAATCGACTACAAGAGCATGAATATAGTATTTGTAATAAAGATTAAGGCATTATTGAATATTAAAATGAACATAACCGTAAACTGGTCGCCAGGTTAACCCAACACCTTGTAAATATGAATTATTTAATTTTATAATAGGGAACTTCAAAAGATGACAACATCCCAAAGTAATCAAATTATTTTGCGATCCGTTATCTATCAAACAACGAATTATTATTTTTTCATTACTAGTATAAGCATATACTGTTGTACGGTGTGGTAGTTCCGTACAGAGATATATTTAGGGATGGTTCCTAAATAATAACAGATACCAAATGATACAATAGATACAATAGTATGGTTTATTGTATAAATATTAAACGCTGGCAACGCGCAAACATGCTGTACGCATCGTAAATGCTCCCACAGAGAGAAACAAAGAGAAAGATGGTGATGCTTATGCGATGCTTGATGCTTATGACTGAAGGTAAGACAAGGTGATAAACATTAAATTATAAAATAAATCTAGCATCCCTATGATTCTCCATTGATTTTGTCACTAAACTTATGTTTACAAGTCACGGGTGACGTGGATCGATTAACGCTAACACTAGGCATTGGTTTATTATCACTAGACTGCTTTTGTACCTTCACTCACACATTGGTCATTTGCACGTTCACTTTATTGGTTTCGTTTTGTAATTTGTTAAGATACTGGTTAAATAATTTGTGTTGTTTATCGATGGAATTTTTCATTCTACACAGTATGTTATATTCCGATCCTACTATAGAAGTCTAGTTCTTCCATAGTACCGCTAAATGGTTTTGGTTATTTCTAATCGGATCGATGTCCCGTTTATATTGTTCGGCAAATTGGTCATCGAATACGCCGAACAGACTATGTGCAACATTACCCACTGCTTTGTGGTCGTCGTCGTCGTCGTCGGCGACGCGCGTGCCTGCCTGGGAACTGTTGACTCGATAAAATATTATTATATCGTACTAACTCATCGTAGCTATGACTCAATTGTAATAAGACCGAGTTACAAAAAGCCTTTCCAACTGATTTGGTACAGCTGTTATCTAAATGATATATATATTTCATTAAAAGATTAGTTTCTTGCCAATATGGTTCAATATCGTAGTAAACTATTAATTTCCAGTGTAGGTATGTAAAAAAGCCCTGTCCGATCCATGAAGGTATTATAAGATAGATATCAAGATTCCATTCTATTGTTATTGTTGACCTTACGTCCAAGCAATAAGGTCGATTATTAAATGGTACGAGACACACAACTTTTAGTGCTCAAGTCTCTGACATAAATACGCATTGCTAATATGGTAATGAAGGCATAGGCAATATATACATATAAATATATTCCAACACTAGTTATTGGCATAGGTGTATAATTCGTTGAGGTTTGTTTAAATTGGTTGAAATATGAGGATGATTGTCGAAGATGTCGGAAAAAATCAAGCCGTCTGGGAGCTTTCATCGAAAACGCTGCCTAATACGTTTGAGATATAACAAAACAATGTATCGTGCGATTGTTTCTCTTTTATTGGTCTACACTAAAGTCAGCGATGGCATATGTTTTTCTATTAAGGATAGCTTACTATACTCATTCTAACTTCTAAAAAAATGATCACATGTATTGTGATATTTGGAAAAGCTATTTAGATGGATACGATATTAATCATTATCAAATTAAACACGTTAGTTACCTTAAGCATTTCATACACATTATAACAGCCCATCAAATCATACAATTTAAATGAATATCATAGGAGTTATCGAAAATTAAAAACTACGCGCGAGAAAATAATTTCAAGCGGTCTCGTGACACGGAGACGGGACTCTCTTGGTGCAGCCACCCCCGCCCGCACTCCACAATAGTCCAAGTAGTGTGGTAATATGTTACATTTTATTGTAATTCATATTCGACGCAACAAGCTAATGCAAAAAATATAGGCATATATGCTCTACTGCCCGTGCGAAGCCGGGGCGGGTCGCTTGTCTATAAACATATAAATATAACACGGTATTAGGGAAATGCTCCCGAAAACGAACACTGACGATAGTACTAATGGCACCTTTGATGATGGGTCAGAAAAAAAAAGATCCCAATAAAAAAAAATCATCTTTTTACAACAATTAATTAATTGTTAATTGTGAAAACCCGCAATTACAATTATTTACTTTAATTGTAGTTTACAATTACAATTTTAATTGTTAATTCTTTCTACAATTACATTTTGCCCAACACTGTCCAGTACGACTGTGGAATCTGACCAGCTGAAGATCTTAATATTGAAATTAGATAAGCATTGACATGTGGTTTTCATCAATTTTGAAAGTAAGACAGCAGCACTCAACTCTAACCTTGGTAGTGAAACGGTTTTCTTGACCAGGACGAGACGTGATTTGGCCGCTATGATTACGACTGATCGTTTATTCTGAAAGACATTTTTGACCTTGCAGTATATGATACAGGCATAGGACTTCTCGAATACATCACAGAATCCATGTAATCCTATGGTGTCGTTTTCCTGGCGTTGTAGCCATTGCTGGACCTTAATGTGATTAAGATTATTGATATCTTAGATTATAGTATTCCACTTAGAAATGATGGCATCTGGTAAGACATCATCCCATTGTAGATTGAGTAGCCAAACTTCTTTGAATAACAATTTAAGTTTGGCTGGTGATAGCCTTTACTAAAAAAACCATGGGGGCGAGAATCAATAAACTCTTTGAAGGCGGTTTGGACTGCCGCATCGGAGTTGAATTTTTTTCCTTGTAAGAAGTTGTCCAAATTCCGGAAAAAATGGTAATCTGTTGGAGCAAGGTCCGGGGAGTACGGTGGATGTCGCAGACATTCCAATTGTAGCTCATTTAACTTAGTGGTTGTTTGTTGTGCAGTGTGTGGTCTTGCGTTGTCGTGAAGCAGCAGTGGCCTAGAGCGATTGACCAATCTTCGTTGTTTAGCAGCTAGTTCTTCCTTCATGGTTTGCAGTTGCTGACAATTGATATCTGCCGTAATCGTTTGGCCAGATTTTAGAAAGTTGTAGTGAACGACACCGGCGCTAGTCCACCAAACACTCACAAGTAACTTTTTCTGAGTCAATTTTCGTTTAGGGCAGGATTTGGCTGGGTCTCCAGGGTTCAGCCATTGCGACGAGCGTTTCCGATTATCGTACAGTATCCACTTTTCATCACAAGTAATGATTCGATTTAAAATCCCTTCATTATTGTGTCGGTTGAGCAAAGTAACACAGCAGTCGACGCGTGTTTGCAAGTTCGATTCACTCAATTCATGAGGTACCCATCGTTCAAGTTTTTTTACTTTCCCGATTTGCTTCAAGTGGATTAATACAGTTTTGTCACTTACCCCGAAGCCTGCAGCTATCTCTGAAGTGCTTTGTGATTGATCCGCTTCCACAATAGCCTTTAATTCTTCATTTTCCACTTTGGTCTCCGGCCATCCACGGGGTTGGTTCTGAAGGTCGAAATTTCCAGAACGAAAGCGTTGAAACCAAAAACGTACCGTGCATTCTTTTGCGACACCAGCGCCGTACACATCATTAATCCTTTGAGCTGTTTCTGCAGCACTGGTGCCACGGTAGAACTTGTACTCGTAAATATACCGATATTTCATGTTTTCCATTGTGCGGTAATAAGCGACGCCAAAGAAAAAAATAATGAGGAAAAAAACAAATGAATGACTGTTTTCAAAACTCAAATGTACCAGCTAAATGAATTTATAAATTTGAATTTGGAATTCTTAACAAAAGAGGAGATATTTCAGATTAAAGTAGTCAGTACGACTAAACGCTAATTTCATATGTAAGGACCCAATATTTATCGACAAAACATGTAAGCAGTTAATTCTATAGAATATGGTTTCTTTTTTAGAATTAAGCAAAACTCAGTTTAGATTATAATTATGTAGTTGCAGTGATTTAAGGCAAGAAATAACCGAGATCTTCTGGTGAACTTTTTATGAAAATAAGCGACGATAAATATTAATAGCGAAGGGCAACTCCGTCCACATGCAAAGCGATGACAGCGAAACCAGTAATTCATAATTCGATTTTATATTTTAATAGTTTTTATTTTTCTTTGCGGCCATTGTGCGAAAAGGTTGATAATGCGTGTGATGTTGAGTCCATATCAGGACCAGCTCACAATTCACGCACAGGAACGCACTATTGAAAGTTTTTCCTCATTCTACAAATTGTATGGCAAAGGAAAATACAAAAAGAAAGGAGTCCAACCATTGTCTTCTATATAAATAAAAATGAAATTACGTTCGTTGGTAAGCGCATCACTTGGGAACGGCGGGACCGATTGGCAAATTGTTTTTGTTACATTCGTAATTGTCAGGACAAGGTTTCGTAATTGTCATGTGAAAGAAAATTTTGGGAAATTCTATCAGAAAAATCAGAATTTTTGATGGTGTTTTTGTTTGACAATGTCAATAAAAAAAATTTGGTGTGTTGCAAACATTCAACGTCCCATCCAGGCGAAACCTGGGCGGGTCGCTGGTAATAAATAAAATTTTCTCTGTAAGTCAATTAAGTATAATATTTATATTTGACGATATTTATATTTTTTTATAAAAACCCCCTTTTTGATGATTGTTGCTGTGTACTCTTTACTAAAAGTATAATAGAAAACAACATTTCTGTAATAAAATTTTGAAATGAAACATAAACACTGTACCGTTTCGTAACGAGATTCAGTTATCTTGTCCCTGAATCAATTATTCAAATTGCAAACGGATGTCATTGTGGATAGGAATTAGGAATTCTATAGCTACATTCACGGTATGGTTTGATTACTGCTTTACTTGTTTCGCTTATTTGCGTCAATGAATCTGTTAAAATAGAACCATTTTGATTGCAATTTTAGTTTTCGTGCTGGTTTGGGAGAGAAAGAAACATAAAAAGTGTTAGAAGGAATTTGTATAGGCGATGGGCGAGCAGCCTGTCACTGTCTGGTTCCGCTTAGTCATTTAGTCAAATCGAAGCAACGTCGAAATTTAATAATACCAGAGAATAAGTATAAAAGAAGGGCGACTCTCGCCCCGCGCGTCACTGAATAGCGTAATCTCGGCCGGATAAGTAGCGTTGCTGTATATAGAGAGTGCGTTGCGGATAGCATATCATTTAATTATATACCTACATATTATGTTTATGCAAGTACCTATATTATAATAAAAAAAAGGTACACCGGTACGTTTTCATATTTGTTTTTAATTTAAATTTTGTAGTTATGTTGAAGAACGATAACTATGAACTCGAATAATTGTTATTTAGGCATTACAATATGTTCGATGAAGACATTTTTGAATTTGCGACAATGTGATGAACAAATTCAATACAAACCCTAGCGGTAGCGCAATTGGCGGTAACAGCGTTGATATTGGATAGCGACATAAGCGGATATAGACTTATAGCTGTCCAATCGTAGAATTGGACATACGTAGAATTGGGCAGACCACGATGTTTTGGGCATGGTGTTAACCATTACCTAGCCAACGTATGATGGTCGAAGAGATTAATACGTTTGTTGACATATCAAGCTAAATGTTTCGCCAAGTTAACAACGCGCAAAACAAATTGTATAGTGTGCTAGACAAATTGTAATAACTAATTGACGAAAAAAGTGCATTTTTATGAAACTATGAGCAGAGTATATGAGGGTTTCGTGCGCATCCCAGTCCCTCACATTATCGTATTTAATACTAGTTGTCGCTCGCAACTTCGTCCGCGTGGAATTACAAAAGGTAGCCTATATCCTTTCCCAGAACTTAATCTATCTCCATTATACATTTTATCAAAGTCGGTGAAGAGGTTTAGCCATATGCAAAGTTCACCACCTCCCCCTTTTTTGCGAGTGGAATTTTACAAAAATGGGAAAGACTCATAATTTTTATTTACTCCCATAATTTTTTACTCTCGTAGTTTTTAATAAGCTATGTTTATACTCAATTCACAGCCGTATTCCGTCCTATAAACAAGTTTAAAAAAAATTTTATGTCCCCCTTTTCCCTCTTCAATTGTAAATTTTCCTTCTTCCTTGTCTTCCTTTTTACGCGGACTCCTTTAATCTACAATACGCAAACTCATCAAGCCAAGTTTCATGAAGTAGTTTTTGAGATTTCGTGAGTCAGTCAGTGAGTGAGTGGTATTTCACTTTTATATATTTAGAAGATTTATTACTAATACCTACTTATATTTCAGACACTACATCATCGATGTGTCTAATTATGGCTGGGTATATCGTCAAACGATTCGCATTGAATGCTATGTTGAGTAATGCGTATTAATTGGTTGTTTCATGAAATGGCGTTTCACACAATATTTTACCCACATATATTTGACGACGTGTACATACATAATATGTATGTCCACGTGTACGACTGTACGTATACCTACGTAACACATTATAGTATTAACATTTAACGTATTTCTTTATATATATAATTCTTCTGTACATGTCTTTGTCACTGAACTCCTAAAGGGCTGGACCGATTTCGATGAAATTTTTCGTATATGTTTGAGTAGGTCTCTGGATGGTTTGGTTCACAATTGGACCCGGTAGGAAGTAGCAATCGAGTTCTAACGTTTTTTTTTATTTCGGGCAGAAGAACGTCTGTCGGGTTGTGTGGGTCCCTGAATGGTTTACATTCACTGGAGAATGTTAATAGGTATGCAAAATCGTTTGAAACTTTATCACAGTAGAGCATATGATTGTGTATAGAAATACGCTACGCTAGTTTTTATTTCCTTCAAAAATACCAAGACGTTATGATTTTACAGACATTTAAAGTTCCCGCGAATATCGAGTCCCGCTAGCAGGCGCAAGTCTCGAGCGTGACGTCATTTTCCAACACTGCTTGCAACTCGCGCTCTGTGATAGTAGGGTTTTACGCTGTTATTAATGGGTAGTATTTTGTTGTTTCGTCCGTGCATTATTCTGCTGTTACGTTCATAGTTTCAGCGTGTATTCAATTAATTAAGTTAAATTCAATTAAGCGTATTCAATAAATTAAGTAATTAAACTGCTACGGTAGTTCGATTATGTAATTTATCTGCACAAGATGTTATTTTGCTCTTCTATGATGGACTGATTTCAATTTAGTTTTTTTGTTTGAAAGGCGATTTGATCGAGTGTTCTTAGCCATGATTTAAGAAAATCTGTTCAGCCGTTTGAAGATCATCAGATTCTTTTGTTGTTGAAGACATGTGAGCAACTTCTACTGGTTCGAAATTTAGTATCATATAACTTCAATGATATTACAATAACATGGTAACCTTAACCTAGAGATAGATAATTTTTAAAATTTTTTCGAAACATGGAAAGGTTTCAAGAATAATATGGGAAAAATTTCGGAAACATAATTGAAGGACACGAAAAATTCTTGAAAATTTTCTATGGCCCATTATCACCTTAACCTAATGCTACAGCATTACCTGGTATCAGCAGGATACCCAACTCCTCACCAACTTAAAGAAGAGGTATCGTGTTTGGGCTCATTGGAATGGTCTCAATGAATCTACTTAATTAGATTATAAAGAGAAAAAATTCGATTCTTTGTTTGTAATGGATAAACTCAAATATTATTCAACCGATTTCAAAAATTCTTTCACCTATAGAAAGCTACATTATCAGCAAGTAACACGGGCTGTATTTTATTTAAAAAAAATATATCTACCAGTGTGAAGCCGGGGTGGGTCGCTAAAAGATTATAAATAAATAGACAGATGGTGATCAGGATCTAGTGATGGAGTGGACAACTATTGCCAGAATACGCAGATTTTGGCGAAGCAAAATCTCGTCCTCGATTTCGTCTATCGTTCCGGAAAGTATTTATGTAAATGTGGGGATAGCGACGATCGCAAGGTGTTTAAAAAGTATGAAATAAAACTTAATTTAAAAATTTGAAAACCCTCGACTTAAAAAAAACCTCTAAAAAGTAAAAAAAAAATATGTACCTACCCATGGGCCCTTTAAGTTTATGATAAGTTGTAATATAAATAGTAGTAATAAAATATTCAAGAGTCATCGCGTTGGGGCCCGCTAAGTAAATCGATAAAGTGAAAATAGAAAACAACGAAAAATGATAAAGTAGGTATGAAATATAAATTCTAATAATAGACATAGCGGTCCCCCGATGCGGCGACACTCGGTTATGATGTTACTACTACTATTTATATTAGAACTATCTTAAATTTAAAGTTACATTATTATCTTTTTCCTTTTTATAGGTTTTTTTTTAACCGGGGGTTTTTTATTAATTTTTTTGGTGCGAAACCTTCGGGGACATACAAGAGTGCGCGACGGACTGAGCAAGTGTTGTACTATGACGTCACACGCAGCAAGCGGTGGCCGGTGGAATCTCGCGTTGCGCACTTGTTTTTAAAATTCAATTTGTCAGCTGTGCAGCAGCTACTTGATATATGGAAATAATTTTTTCACACATGTATTTTATTTTCAATAGAGAATACGGAGAGTTAAGAAACAAAATTAGTGAACATTCTTATTTCTTATTCTTATCTGTCGTGTTCGTGTGTGTTTGAATGAGTCCCTCGTTAGTTTAGATTCATAATTGGACCCGAAAGGCAGCGCCGCGGTGGTGGTGAATCGGGTTCCAGATTATTTTTTTATTTCGGGCAGGACAACGTCTATCGGAACCGCTAGTTATTTATAAAGGTATATTATTTAATAAGTAAGTAAATGCAGAATTCAATAACATTATATTATGATATTAAATAAAATCTAGAGAATTATATTCGAAGAGAGTCTTGTTTTCAAACTGCACGTTCACAAATCGATTGTCGAATCAGTAAATCGGAGCTGTCGTTACCCTTATCGGTTACGTGTAGTTCGCTCAGGTTGGTGAAATTACCTCCATGGTTATAACGAGCCAACTTTGTGGATGATAACACTTTGTAATACGTTGACTATTACAACTGATTCGGCGGGAGTTGTGCGGTTTATTGTCATTCTTCACTGTTCAGTCACGCTACACAGCACAGAGCGTGGTTTATATTTTGGGTTTTTAAATGATACATTATGAACCATGATTTTCAAAAGTTTTATATCGAATGTGTCACAGAATTAGCAATAAATGTTCTGTCTGTTAGTTATTCGACCGATTTAAACTGTGTTAAGGAAAACAAATCATTTGTGAAAGTTAGACCGAAGATAAATGTGTTTTATTACAGACATATATGTGATATGAAAATTAGCGATATGTATTAATATAGGTACACACACAGAAATCTACAAGAACATAAAAAAAAATTTGCGTTGCCTGTTCCATTAGGGAAACACTCAACGAAACCATATGTGCAGTTAAAATAAAATAAATTCTTATGAAGTCGACGTGTGTGTATGGTTCGTACATGTTGTGCAACGACTTATTTGATAACTGCAATATTAAATTATATAATGTGGGTTGTTTATTATCTATTATGCTGTCGACTTATCCCATTGTACGAACAAATAAATAAAATCAATTATGTAGTGAACATGTTAAGTTTAAATATTTAGATGATATAATTGTGCACTCCATTATAATATTATGTAGACATGATGGAATAAATTGAGTGTATGAATCTATAGGTAAATAAAATACGAATCGAACTTACTTAAAAACTTGTTCAATAAATGCGGGCACTTGGCCTTCTTTGATTATGAAAAAGGTGAAGAGAGGTGCTAAGGGGCAAAAAGGTGAAGTACCGAACGAAAAGGGTATGCCGGGGAAATTGTGTAAGAGTACCCTCGAGTGAATCTCGACGTCAGAATGCGTTTATACTGTCGTGCGGGGATATGCCGACTGGTCGCTATTAGATTACTCCAACTTATGTGGGATGCGACTATACGTTTATATACACAACACAATGAACATTCGATATCAATACTTCTGCTCTGAGAGTTGTAAATAATCATCACAGTAAATAGATTTTCCTTAAACATAATTCCTTGATAAAAATATGTATAAAAATATTTATTTTGAAGAAAAATGTACATTCGATATGGAATCATTAAAATGTAACGCAAATTGTTAATTTACGAAGAAAAATTAATAAAACGCTTCCTCTCCGGTATATCTCTGCATTAAGTAGCTCACTCCTTGCTAACTAAGTCTTGGTAAACACAATTAAAACGGCATCTCGCATATGGGCGGATTCCGGCAGACTTAAGGAATAATTTTCCGTTGTAAATCCGGGCTTTAGAAAGGCCTTTCTTCACAATTCCCTGAGTACCCTAAAGGAAATTTTAACGATACCAAGATACACTTTGTCTCGAAAGTTGTCTGCATTTTGTATAAGATTAATCTAATTGTACTCTTATTCGAATTATCTACGAGCTTTTTATTATCGATACACTTTATATCTACTATATTTTTTTGATAACTATAAATTTTATAATAACTTAAACATAAGTATAATTATCGAAGTGAAAAAATTAGGAACAAGTATTGAATAACAACAACAATAATAATTATGATTTGTTTTTTTACATACCCATTATATAATATCAATTCTGAAAGGTGACGTATAAGACTTATTATTCTAAAAAAAATGTTATACCCCATAATGCATATCGGCGTCTTACCAACAGATAATAATATAGGCTCCATCTCCGAGCTCCACCGTGCCAAGAACAAAACTGCTGACTTTTTCGTGGGTTATTTAAGTTTACACTTTACCCTTCACTCAAATTAAATCATTCGGAAATGACGATACAAATTAGTATTACCATTACCATTTTGTGAAGTATTTCTTGAGTAAATTTTTTAAATTTTTTAATATTATTTCAAGTTATTCCATGAAACCGGATTTAAATTAGAATAGTTAATTGTTAATAATATATTTCGCATTGTTTGCGCGGGTTTGAAACAGTCGCATATTTTTCTATATCATTCTCATTATGAATCCAATGAATTATTATCACACATATTTTAACTATCTGTAGCAAGAATTAACGCGTTTTTTAACTTGTGAATCAGAATATTAGAGAATGCAGAAACTCGTACACAGAGAGATTTAATAACTACCTAGTGATCTGGTTTTATTGCAATATCGGACCGAGCGATATCAATGTCAGTTTTGCGCTACATTTTACAAACGAGCAGAACTTATTGCGCTGTTCTATTGTGTTAATTCGTGATCATTTTTTTTCCAAGTGGGAGTTAGAGAAAGCGTCTTTAGATCAAACAATTTTTAACTGTCCTATACTATAATTTTGATTAATCATTTAGTCATTGTGTGACACACAGACGTACAAATATGGTGTTTTAGTTAGAGTTACTATTGTACAGAAGTTCTTGTACTTTATTACGTACAAGAAAAATGCTTTTTAAAGTTGTCTCTTTGCTTTAAATGACAATTCGATCTTATGCATCTTTTTTGTGCTCGGAATACTGATTCTTTCCCTTTTACATTACCCCAAAATATAATGCCGTATCGTCATTTCAAAGCGACATATCTGTGGTAACCTGTCAATACTGCCGAAAGGATTACTATTTCACTTAATTTATGAAGTGCATTTTGAATTTTTTTTTTTATGTTTCATCAATATTCTCTCTCAATACTCAATTTCAAGTTGTTATCAATTTTGTCTAAAAGTTTTATCGCGTTTATCTCATCTACACATTTACCACCATAGTCAATATTAAAATTTAAACTAATTTGTCGTTGTCTAAAAGTCATTATTTTAGTCTTATGTAATATAATATCATTAAGAGATTATTAGATTGCAGCCAGTAAATTATTGTTTTTAAATAATCGTTAATTTCATTTTCAAACGTATTAAAATTATTATTGTTAAATATAACAGTACTGTCATCAGCGAATAACACCACGGGATATTTAATTGACTTCAACAAATCATTTATATGGATGATAAATAATAATGGACCCAAGACGCTACCCTGAGGCACACCATATTGAGAAATACATTCGGTTGACGTATACGTTACTTCAGTTCTAGTTTCTGTGTAAAAGCATTTAATACATGTGATTTGTTTTCTATTATCTGGACATGATTTTAATAGATCATTAACATTACCTTTAACTCCATAGCAGTTTAATTTTTGTAATAATATATTATGATTACAATAATCAAAAGCTTTTGTCATGTCCATATAGAGAGCTGACACCGGCAATCTTTTGTCCATTCTTGTCATAATTATAATAATATAATAATGCGCCAGACAATATATACCAATCATCTGATCTCAAACTAGGATATTTCCTGTGCTATGAGAACCAGACGACGACTACTGGGGGCGTCTCCCAGTGCACCCAGACCCGAGACAATCTAGAATAGTTCATTTTCCTAAATTGACCCGACAGGGAATCGAACCTGGAACCTTCCGCGCTTGAGTGTAACGTCTAAACCACTGCGCCATCGAGGTCGTCATAATTGTATAAAGAAAGTCGTATACTGCCATATTTATTGTTTATTATCAGGATTAACTGGCTTAGTTATATTTTAACATAATTATTATAAAGTACCTATCTATACAAATAATAAAGCAGAAGAACCCGTGTGTACATTAAATAAATTTATCAAAAAACTACTGGGGGCGATAAAAAAAAGTTACAGAACATGAAAAAGCTTTTTTAAAACTTTTGTCTGTCTGTCTCTATGTACACGCTAATGTCTAAAACTACGGAACAGATTTTCTTTCAATTTTTACAGATAGCTTAGATTATTAAGATTAGCTTGGAGCAACATTTGGGCTTTGTTTCATTACAATCGGATGACAGCGAAAAAAGTTATTGTCATTTAAATATAATTTTAGTGCAATGGAGCAGAAGAAACCGTGTACGTACATGCTAATCTCCAAAACTATTGAACGGATTTTCTTGCAGTTTTCACAAGTAGGTTAAGCTCAACTTGAAGCAAAATTTAGGTTTTGTTTCATTGAAATCGAATGACAGTAAAAAAATATTATCGTCGTTTAAGACGTTATAGTCATTTAAAGGTTTTCTTCCTAAACGGCTCGACCGATTTTGATGAAATTTAGAATAGAAACTGATTAAACCCCGGAGAAGTCGCGGGCAACAGATATTCTACAATAAATCTAGAAATGTTTACAATATATAAATGTTACTAATAATGTAATACTTTCTTCCTTGTAACGATTAATAAAACAATTATAATATGAACAAGAATTAAAAATCTTTGTTACAGTAGATATTATGTAGTAGATAATTACTTCCACAATTCGGCCATGAGCGTGTCGGACTCGCATTAACTTAGGGTTTTGTACCAGGACAAGTAGAGATTTGAATAATTATTATTAAATTAATACTTAATTTAACAAATACTTCTAAAATATGATTAACTCATTTTTCCTCTTAATAAAAGATCTATCTATAATAACGCAATCCTTTAATTTTTGGGATATATATAATAGAGCATCTGACGTGTAAATCCAATACACTGTATCTCGCAAAATTTGAAATGAAAACTTGATTAAGAGATTTGCAGTTTTGGGTATTAATTAGTCAATGAAATAATTATGTGTTATACTTATATGATAGATAATTTTATTTCATATTCATCCATGTACAATTTATTGAAAATACATACTTCATCATGAAGATATTACAGTAAAATTGTATTGTCTGGGCACACCTTAAGGGTTTCTTCGAATGTTGTTATGACAAGAAACTGTAATTCAAATTGCGGTGTATTGGATTGACTAAACAATTACGAATTTTAGTTGCTAGGATAGGATTTCTTTTTGTGAAAGTCTTTCCCCTAAAACTACTTCATCTCTTGTTTTGAAAAATATAAGAAAATATCTAGATTCAGTTGATTTCGAAGATATGTCTTCAAATGATCCCTCTGTTTGGCTAGATTCTTTTGTTGATAAACTGGCTCTCCCGTTCGTCCCATGTTTTGATTTCCTTTCGTCACCTCCATCCTTCATTCATCCTACGCTTTAGATTCTCTTTTCTCTTTTGACGTATTTGAATCCTCTATTATTTATCATCATCATTCATCTCATGGAATTGATGGCATCCCATACTCTTTCATATCAAAATCTAGCGAACAGTATACACTTCTTTATTTACGCTTAATTAATCATTGCTTTGAAAATGGTTGCATTCTCGAAACTTGGAATTACCAAATCGTTATCCCTTTAACTAAAACATGGTGAGGACCCACTTGACCCTAATTCACGTGGACCCATCACTCTATCTTCCGTGTCGGTTAATATAACCTCTATATTATTATGTAATAAACTGAGCACATGATCAAAAACCGTCTCGAATGATTGATCGAAAGTAAAAGTATAATAGCTAATACACAATTTGGCTTCAGGAAAGGGACGAATACATTAGACACTATCTCTATACTCACTACTGATAGTCGCCTGGCTTTTAGTAACAAGGCTTACCTAGCAAGTGTCTTTCTTGACATCGCCTCAGCGTATTATGATAACGTCCTTCTTCAGGTTTCTCTGGCACAAGTTGCTACAGCTGTGTATCCCTGTGAGGATGGTACGCTTCATATTTAATCTTTTGTCTAACATGTCAATAGTAATTAAATATCATAATTCTCTTCTCTCTCCTAGGCTTCTCAAGGACTATAGGATCGGTTCTCAGTCCCCTTTTATCTTTATACGTATGATTTAGAAAGTTCAGTTAATTCCTTTTGTCAAATTCTCCAATATGGTGATGACATATTATACTTCTCAGTCTCTTTCAGACATTTCTTATAGTTTAAATTCTGCCCTTTTCTACTTTGATAGCGGGCTATCAGATCATGGTCTCTCATTGGCTGCATCTAAATGTCAATCTGTTGTCTTTACTAAGAAAAGGATTATTTCCAACCTTCCTTTGAATATTAATAGTAAAACAGTTCCTCAGTTAAACTCTGTTATATTTCTGGGTGTCATTCTGGAGTCCAGATTATCTGGGGTCCCTCATATAAATTTTCTCATACAAAAATGTGAAAAGAATATTATTAATATTCTTAGATATCTTGCAGGCACCTGGTGCGGTAGTCACCCATATACCTAAAAATTAATGTACAATGCCTTAATTCGTAGCCACCTCGATTATGGACTATTTCTAATGTCACCCTGTAATAAGTGTTTTCTGGAAAAATTAAATCGTATTCAGTCCAAATCTTTACGCTTAATTTTAGAAACAATGAGATCCTCCCCGGTAAATGCTCTTCAGATATAATGTGTAGATCCTCCACTTTTCCTTCGCAGCTAATATTTATGTAGTCGAGTTTATTATAAAATAATGCAGTATTCCTCCCATCCTTTACATACTAAACTACAGGCAATGAATCTGCTGATTCTTGTGTTAAGCGTGCAACCTACCATGGCTCTACCGACAATTGTACCATTTATTGTCACGACCTGAGGTCTTCGGCTAAACTTAGGTTGATGGAAGCTTGGAACCGGTCATGGCTGATCTGGGGCAAATATTACGGCAACCTAAACCCTGGTTTTTTACATATAGAGATGCAAATAAAAAGGTCATCTCTACTATTTGCCGACTTAGCTTGAACCGTGCGTGCATTCCAATTTATTTGGCTAAACTTCCTTTTGGCTGACTTTGGGAACCGATCACTTACTAGTGGTAACTAGAATATTGGGTCTGTTTGCGGCATGGCGATGTCGTGTAGCGTCCAAACCTGAAGCGGTCTGTCGCATCCAGAGCTGGAAACTGTAACATACGACCACCAGGAATGAATATGAAAGGGTAGTATCCGGTAAGCTTGACGATAGGTTGAAAGTGACGAGCGAGGATGTTCAAGAATGTTTTGCAGAATCTTAGAGATAGTATGATCGAGGCTGCGAAAGAAGTGTTTGGAACGAGTATGATTAGGAAAGCTAAAAAGTGTGATGTGTCGTGAGATGGTGAGGTGAAAGAGTCTGCTTGTGTATTGGCGCTTCGTCATGTCTGACTACCCCTTTAGGGATAAAGCGTGAAGATATGTATGTATGTATGTAGTAAAATTTATTGTATGACGTTATATTTTTAAATAGCAATTAACAATAATTTTGTCTACATTTTCATTTTGAAGACAGTTTAAAAGCATCCAATCATATTTTCGCAATGGTGTGGGATAAGCACTATTTATTCTCAGCGTTCATGGTTTTTTTAGATTATTCGAGAGATATTTTTGCAGTTAAGGAGAGGTGACGACGGTTTTCAAATTTAATTATGAGTGTTAAAATACAGTAATGTGTTATACATACTTAAATTCATGATGAAAAGAGCCGTGATTTGATATCCCATACAATGACCCCAAATGAAAAAAAAATTAACTCTCTTTTTCAACCTCTAAATTAATCCCTAAAAGGGTGCCTAAAATTTAATTTTTGAAGTTCATAGTCTGTATTAGGACCGCTACTTACATCTATTTAATAGTTGTAGTTTGATATTCCGAAGGATCATGGGCAAAATGGGCTGTAGAACCATCAGCAATGAAAACTATATACCTGTTACTTAAGGTATAAACTACCGCGTCATTTCTTTTTATAGCCGCAAATAGGTACGTAAAGTGATGATATGATTACATACAGATAAGAGAGAGAAATATCTGGACTAGTCCTAGTTTGACTCACGCACCAAGGGTTCCGTACAAGCTTTTGTAAATTACTTTCAGCAAAATATCTAAATTATTTAAGATCATAAACTATGGAAGCACAAAAAAATACCGCTCACAAAAAGATAAGTCGGCTACAAAGCTAAGTGTGAAAGACAAACTCAGCTTTGTAGTTGAAAAAAAGTTCCCATAAACATCGATATACGTGACATTCAATTCTCTAATGGCAAGTGTAAGTTTGTAATCGCAAAAAAATTTTTTTGTGTAATGTAATTACGAGTTAACGATTTTCGTATTTTTCCTATACTTGTGCTGTGAGACCTTGCTTCTTGTCAAATTTTATAATTCCAGGTCAATAGGATGAACCTATCTTATAGGTTTTGATTTACTCGCGCGTGTCCAATATATTTGGCTTAATTGGCTGTGTTTTTTGATTGCATTGAGTTAGAAGCCGTCAGCAATGATATGTCCTAGATATTTAAATTTAGTCACGCGTTTGATGTTCATGCCATTTAGGGTAAGACTAGATGTATTATCGGGACACTTACCGGCGGCCTTAAAAACCATGTATTCTGTCTTTTTTACATTATAAGTGAGCGGCATAGTTCTCACATACCCTTACAAGGTCTTTTAGGCCTCCCATCGTTGGACTGAGCAAGACCATGTCGTCAGCGTAGCTTATATTGTTGATACTAACGCCATCAATTCGACAGCCGACACGCATGTTGCTCAGTCCCACGATAAGGTCATTGACATATATGCTGAAGAGGGTAGGTGATGTTAACCCACCTTGTCTTACTTCACTCTACAGCTTATATGCTTCTGACAGAAAGTCCGCCCACCTCACAAAGTTGGTCTGATTACCATACCAAAATTTCAAAATATTTAGCACTTTTGCCGGTACACCCCTGCTCCGCAACTTTTTCCATAGGATCTCGTATGATACAAGGTCGAAGGCCTTGGAGAGGTCAAGGAAGCAGGCATACACCGGCGTCCGGCGGTCCGTATAATATTGGCCAGTATGCTTCAAACTCACGATGGCGCTTTCTGTAGACAGTCCAAACCGAAAACCAAACTGTGCGTCATGAATGTCTGAGTACTGCTCCAGGTAAGAAAGGAGCACACTATCCAATACTTTGGCAATAGTCATTGTCAATGAAATAGGACGATAGTTCCCCCTATCCGAGATGTCTCCCGTTCTGTCCTTCACAATGGGCACTACTATTTGTTTTCAGTAGGTCAGGTGGCATGTAAGAGTGACTTATGCACATTGTGAAGAACAGAGACAATACCCTCGGTAGGTGCACACCCGCATGTCTCAAGTGCTCCACACTGATACCATCATGTCCTGGGGATTTGCCACCGCTCATTTTTGTTAAGGCATTCCTTACCTGCTTAGCAGTAACGTACACCAGTGGCTCCTTCCTCTGACACTCAGGCTCATCACTTATAGCACAATCCAATGAGGTCAGTGGGCTGCTTAATTTAAAATGATGCATAAACATGTTTGCAATCTGAGACGGCTCAGTTTTCCCCCCCACACTCACCGGAAGGCCAGGCTTAACGTCATATTTCCTTGTTGCCTTCCAGAATTTACCAAAATCTTTAGCTGATCTGTGTTTAGCTAGAATATCCATTTTTAGTTGATCTTGATTACGTTGACACCAGTTCAAGCGACTTTTAAATATTTTACGCGACTCGTGCATTATGTCATGTATTCTACCCGACGCTGGCCTATTGTACGACAACTACACTTTGTAGTTAAGCCTGGCCTCCCGATGTGCATCACGAACATGCCTATTCCAGCCATATAGATGTTTATTTTTGTTTACTTTACTGCGGCCTTTCTCATTTGATATACTAGCAGCATTACTCAGAACATGTATAATATCAATGTACAACCGGTCCAACACCATTTTATGCTCATCCAAACGACATGACTCGTGACTGCAATCTATAAACTCTTGAGGGAAGTTAATTTTGCGCAAATCGTTGTGACAAATTTGATGATATTTGGCAATTGGTGCACTATCTCGTTCGCCCCATATCACTGAGCTTCGGTGCTGGTCACGTGACAGTAGCTTTGGTCTCACAGTTTCTATGTTACATTTGACAACAAAAGGTAAATGGTCAGACACAAACACATCCTCGATCACTTCTACCTCAACAATAGTCCGCCTCGCTGAATCTGAGACAACACGGTGATCCAGCCAACGCTTACATCCATGAGCGGCACTAATGTATGTGTAGACGTTAGAATACAAGCCTAGTACTTCCACGTCCGCACATACCCAGCTCTGGTCAACGCAGAAGTTACTGATTTCCTCATAAAATAGTTCGTTTGGATGAGCATTAAAATCACCCAACAGAAAGACATTCTCAACATTTTCACTTTCTATAATTGCAGTAACCTCAGCCAATACCTCGGTAAAAATAGGCAAGTTGTCTGGTGAGTCGGTTGACATATATACAGAGAAAACAATAAAAGAGTGCTGCCTAATGGTCTCCCTAATAGCCACTAGCCGGACACTTTCACATTTTACGATTGCAACATTATCAAATATGCCTTTTCTCCACAGTATGGCCATTCCCCCATATGGTCTACCCCTCAGTAAGCCAGTGGACACATCCACTGCAGACTTACCTGTATATTCGAAATCGCTTGAAATAGTTCCCAGCAATGGTATGTCATGAGGGAGAAGATATGTTTCCTGAAGCGCCACTAAGTCAGACTTCTTACAAATATTCTGCAAGTCATTAAATGATCTCGTGACAAAATAACAATTAAAACTAGTAAAGGTTAAATATTGATTATATCTTATAACGATATATAATATAATATAATATAATATAATATAATATAATATAATATAATATAATATAATATAATATAATATAATATAATATAATATAATATAATATAATATAATATAATATAATATAATATAATCTAATCTAATCTAATCTAATCTAATCTAATCTAATCTAATCTAATCTAATCTAATCTAATCTAATCTAATCTAATCTAATCTAATCTAATCTAATCTAATCTAATCTAATCTAATCTAATCTAATCTAATCTAATCTAATCTAATATAATCTAATATAATGTAATCTAATATAATATAGTAAAGATGAAAGTGACAATATTATACACTTTATTAAGTAAGTTAGACTCCAGTTCTTCAAACAGAGAATTTCGTATAGAAATTCAATGGCAGTTTCTTAGCTTAGAAGAAATAAACGTATAGACATACGGACAACAATTCTATAAGTATTTATTTTGGAATCAGAAAAGCCTAAAATGCCTAGTTCAATCATTTTTTTTAAATATATTTTATTGCACACAAACAAAAATTACATATAATTGAAATTGGAAGCAGTAATCTACAAAAGGCAATGCTTATCTCGTTACGATATTTCTACTAGCTCACCTTAAAAAAGAAAATGTATGAGGGTAGTGTGCTCATTAAAAAATAACATATATATAGACATAACATACATACAAATTCAATACATCCTTAAAAATATAACATATATGCTGTAAACAATCATACAGCAACAACATAACCATACCTAACAAAAAACATTATAAATATACAAGACATGATAATATATCAGATACACATTAAATACAATAAATCGGTAGTATGCAATAGAAAGACAATATAATTTCAAGTGTCTTTTGAGAGATGCTAGCGTAAGACAATTCCGTATAGATGTGGGCAGAGAATTCCAGAGTCTGACAGCTTTACAACAAAAGGAACTATTATAAGCAGCAGTGTTGTGAATAGGAGTTTTCAAAAGGGTACAAGTACTGTTTCTGAGATTGTGAATTTTGGGAAAAGAGAATGAAAACGATCACGAAGGTATGAAGGGTAGGAAGGATTACGAAGAATATTAAACAAAAGTGTAAGGTAATGAGAGTCCCTGCACAAACGGATAGAGAGCCATTTAAACTGTTTGCGGAAAATGGAAACATGGTCGAATTTACGTAGTCCGGATATAAACCGAATACAAAGGTTTAGAAGGCGCTCGAGTTTATCCAACAGCTCCTCAGTGATGTCCAAGAAACAAACATCAGCGTAATCCATCAAAGGCAAAAGAAGTGTTTGTGCCAGAGTGATTTTAGTTTTTTGAGGGAGAAAATTTTGAAGGCGTCTCATAGAATGACTAGCATAATTTATACGTTTAGAAATTTCATTAATATAGGCTGATCAAAAAAAACTAGAATCAAATATCAACCCTAGATTTCTAGCCGTACTAACATAAGGAATAGGAAATCCTTTATAAACCACAGAAGGTACGTCTGAATCTTCCAGTAATCGCAGCCAGTATCTATTACCTATTAACATAGCTTGTGATTTAGTAGAATTAACGAGTAGCCCATGAGAATGAGCCCACTGGTGGATGTTTAACAAATCATTATTCAATGACGAAACCGCTGATTGTAAATTTTCAAGATTAAAGGATCGAAATATTTGTAGATCGTCAGCGTAAAGGTGAAATTTAGAAGAAATAACGGAAGTGGTACGACAGATAAATATAGAGAAAAGCAAAGGGCCATCATTTTTTTAAAAAGATCGTCAATGTACAGGCATGGCTTTGTTGCTGTTCTATAATAAAATATAGATGTCTTTGCTATGCTTATGTATGTTTACGGTAAAAAATATAGGATCAACGGAAATACCACTATAAAATAAACCCATATTACAGATGCGACTTAACTAAAGAGAGCTCATTTTAGATCTCAACTTATAAACGGCGGATCACGATAATACATACCTAATGTGCAACCTGACTCTAAGAGATGCAATTATGAAAACCATCTTTAAATTCTTGCAGTATTTATTGTAAGGTGCTTAAGTTCATATTGCATATCCAGACAGACAGACAGATAAAATTCTAAAAAAACTGTTTTGTTTCCCATTAGTGTTATGCGTAGCTCTCGGGTTATTTTCTCATCTGTCTTTGATTAACAGGCGCGGATCAACTTACAGTCTAATTATCTGTAGTTTTTCAATTTTTTCATAGGAAGATCAAATTATTATTGAAAAATTCTTTAACTTCCTGTGAATGTGTCGTTAAAATTAGTTCAGTCGTTTTAAAGATTAGGCCGAATAAACAGACCGTCAAAAATTTAAAATAACGCGTGTACGGGTTTGATTAACGCGCGAATAACCATATAAGCTTAAGAAAAAGCCTTTAATTCATTCAAAGTTATAGACAGACAATTCAATTTTATTTATATGTATAGATTGTTATAAATGTAATAGTTGTCATCTTGATACCCGGCTTGAAAT
The DNA here is from genome assembly GCA_907165235.1 of Zeuzera pyrina. Lineage (NCBI taxonomy): Eukaryota > Metazoa > Arthropoda > Insecta > Lepidoptera > Cossidae > Zeuzera > Zeuzera pyrina. Next base: position 14,047,039 of record OU015625.1, on the reverse strand, counting down.
ACTTCTTGCATTACTTTAGAACTTTTTATTTAACTTTACTACTAGTGATTATATTTACAACACAATGTTTACATGCCTAAGAAAAAATGCAGGAAATCAGAAAGTCGTAATAGACTCATGGAACAGAGAAGTCAACATTGGTTCAAAACAAGTCAGTCGGTATATACGGGTAGCTATTTAATGATCTCGCTTACGTTCGCTCATTATGAAAAAAGCGCATCAATTTTTCGTACAGATCATTCCTCCACTCTCTCGCGCTCCGGCGCTCGCGCGGGGTCTGAGTTACATTTTTTTTTTGTTTTTGTAAGAAGAAATCCCCTCAAACGCTCAGCCGGACTCTACGCCGATTGAGTAGTGATGGACTCGAACCGACTAAAAAAGCCTCCCTTTTTGCTGTTAGCCCTAGTGGCTTTTACAACGTCATCGGTCGCGTTGGCAGGAGTGCTAAAGGCACCCTGCCAGTTAGTAGACCGCCTGAGGGTTCCTCCAGTCGGTTCACCTTACTGAAATGCTCGGTGAAGAATAAATGATAAATAGGTATCAACTATAAAGCAAATCAAACGGTTTTTAAAATTTCCAGTCAACTAACAGCCAGCACTAACGAGACAACTGATTACTCTGATTATGTCAGTTGTCTCACTCTCACATGCTGGCTTGCAGCCAAGTTTTTTAAGCTTGTTTAAAAATCCGGCTTTTCTTCTCCACTTCGTAGTGATTCATAGTAAAATACACACAGTAAGTAAGAATGAAATGTGAATAGCGTATAATACGATTTAACTTTATTCTTCATTTTTTTTATTTGTTTGTGTCTTATTATATGTATATATTTGTTTGTTTAACAAGAGTTAAACAATCCTTGACTGAAGACAGTCAAGTTTTTTTACAAACACTAAACGTACACGAAACGATTGTACCTCGTTTGTCTGTGTCTTATATTATATTAGATAATTAATAAATTAAAACCAAAACCTTAATAATGGACTGGTCGAGGCTTCGGGAGACCGCCGGGCTGGCAGCTTCTTCCGCCAATGAATCAGTTTGGCTATTCAAAGAGGCAATGCTGCCAGTCTGCTAGGTATCTTAAGCAATGACAACTTTCTAAGCGGCAACTTTGAGGAAGTCTATTATTTAAGACAATGTATAGTTTTAAGTTTGTAAATATTAACGTATGAATGTAAATTTAATTTTAATAAAGGATATTTAAAAAAAAAAGATTTTAATTAAAGTTATAATTCTAGACAATCATGATATATTCAATAACAACTCGCTTATAAATTTCCCACTCGATAAAAAAAAATTGCATGTAATGCAACTCCCAAGTTTTCTTTATTTATAAATTGGGTCAGAATACATCATTACCTGAAGTGCAACATTTTGTTCTTTGTTTAGCATTATAATCTGTATGTCTTACTTATTCTTTAAGCACCAAGCGCAAGATTGAATTTTAAATATTTTATTTTTAACAAACTTCGTTTCTATGTCATGCAAGTATCTTTTACGAGTTTTTACAACTGCTTTAACAGTAAGGTTTACTTACGATTAACACAATATTACCAATAGTCTTATACTATATTAAACATCAAATTGGACAATAATTTGTATAGATTTTACAGAAGATCGTGAATCTAGTTCTTCATTTGTGATCGAAGTTACTAACACACGACAAGCTTCTCTACATCCAACTCACATCATCTATACTATGGATGTGTAATTCAGAACAATTATGGCCGAGAAACACGGTACCGCGAGTCTGATTCAAACTCCGAAACATGAAAGGTCGCAAACCCAACAGTCAACTTTTAAAATGAAATCTATTTTAAGCCCGCACGATCATTGTTTAACTGTAGCCTGGCGTTTCGTATTACATTCCAAAGTCAACGGTGACTGGTTGCCCGGCACACGTGATCACTGATCACGTGATCGCACGGAAAAGTAAGTGCTAGCAAGCGAGAATGTTTATATGCATTACTACGCATCGTAACGCAACTTATTGGTAATATTTATTTACCTTATTTACGTAAAGTTACATAGTTTTCATTTTGATTCTCTTACATGAGAAAATATTAAAAAATTATTTTATAAGATAAAAAAAGCATATTTACGAGATCGCCTGCATTTTATTCACAAGCTTTTAATGTGTTATGTTACCTTAGAGTGTAATTAATGTATTTAGTCTGTGTCTTGTTGAATTTAATACAAAATTTATTTTTAATAAACAGTACAGAGGCTTTCTCGTTCGTAATTATTACTTTTTTAAATACGTTTTATTAAAATAGTGTTGCGATCTGATTTTCCTGCTTGTTTGTTTTTAATAAGTGTAATTATGTTTATTCATTCTACAGTTTTTATGAAATATCGATTTAGAATCACTGGGAAATTTCCGTCGTCAATTAAATACCATGCGATGCCTCTACAACACCAATAGATTTATCCAATTTCAAAATGTATAGAGCACTCCCTATTGGCATTAGTTAAAACTATGAATAAAAGTCCCTTTTACCTGGCATTTCGGATAACAGTGATGAGCTGCTTTTTTTTTACAATGAAACAGCGCTTTCTAGTTAACGATCGTTAAATATCGTACGTAACTGTTAAATTTTTACAAAAGTAAATTACGTTAACCGATGCTTTGAATCAACCTACCCTAAAATCAACTGTACATACGTACTTAGGAGTTGTTAAATAGTTTTTAATGCTTACATGGATATGTAGTATTATGTACACATAAGTATAAAACGTTGTGGTATTATTCAGTAATCTATCTATCAATCTAAAGCCCGGTTATACGTTATAATTTGTAAAGTCGGCAAGTTGCGAGTCAACTAAAGAGGAATAACAGTTCCAGTGTCGTTTTATTTATGAAATGTGTGTAAGGAAAAGTATGTACATTTTATAAAGCAAATATGATGGTTTATTTTCAATCGATTAGTTCTTTTTTATAACGTGGCACCAACAGAAAAATAATAAAATAGATTATGTTACATTTGCTGTAAATGAAGCAATATAAAAACGTGAAACCAATGCAAAATTAATGAAGTTGCCATACTCTGTAGTTTAGTACACAATTATAGTAAGGGTTTGTTCATTCAAATATTAACAACAATATATTTTATTATATTAACAACAAAGGTAGTTAGTCGATAGATAGGGAAGTCGCCATCACGTTAGTGATACTGATTCATTGTTATATTACTAAAAGTAATGATGTATTTCATTTAATACGTAAAAGAAAAAACATAATCATACGTTTTTTGAGAATGTCCTGGCAACATTATAACCCAATGTTATGTTTTTGTGTTATTGTTAAATTGTTATAGCTAAAGGCTAACTGCAATCAATTGGAATGACATACTAGTCTGTGGTAATGACTAGGGAATTAAAGCAGGAGATTGTACCTCAATCTGTAATTGTGATTCAATTGTAATTGTAATAATAATTCAAATCCGTTAAAAAATTCTTCTTACCCACTATTTCTCTGCAAGTACACAGTTCCCTTACTTGTCGCTGGTCATTACAAACATTCATGATTATTGTTGCTGCAGCCAGCTAGCTAATTAAAAGATTTATAAGTTCAGAGTTTACAGGTTCGCAAAAAAAAACTCTTCTTCTTGTAACGTTTGAAACAAAGAGACGGGCAAAACATGATGGAAAAGAGTTCCTTTTTTTGTTAATTTCCACGACGGAGGCCGCTACTACGCGGCTGAGCGCTTTGTGCTACGCAATATCTAACGCGCAAAAGGTGGATTGAGACAGGAAGAAGACTAAGCATCGTTCCTAAAAATCTAACTTGACTTATTAATACTTGATACTTTAAAAATTCATTAATTACATTATCAAATTTAGAATAAAACATAGATTTTTTTGTGTACTTTTCGTTAGTAAGAAAACATAATATTTAGGCCTATTTTTGCTACTGTCCTTTTCGCGCATGTAATAGCTTCGTAAGCACTAAGGCATTAGTTGCATCTTTAGTTGTTCGGCCAACATAGACTAAGTAGAAGATAGTACTGATTAGTTGGCAAGTAGAACAGAATTGTTTAAATTTTTAGGCATCTCCAGCTCGTGGTGTTTAGTTTCAGATAATGTTTTGATTTGTTTAGTCATAGGTTTGACTTTTTATAATAAGTAATTATAAGATCCTTGAGACATTAGTAACATGTTAAAAATTAAAATACTCCGATTTATATTCGCATGCTAATTCTTGAAACAAACGTGCACTTGCACCAAACTCGTTTCTTCTGGCTGTCTATTGTATTAGCCACAATTGTTTTGCTCTCTTAATTTCTAAAAATGGTAATTCCTCGATTCCTTAATCCTCAGTAATTTTGTTCAAGATTCCTCGGATAGCCGCGTGGGACTCAAATTGGTTGTTAGGCGCGTCACGCGTCCATTTTGTACACGCTGGGTGGAAATTAAATACTAACGACTTATGTAGTTACGGCATGTGTAAACGCTTGTCAAGTTGAAAGTTACTTTAGTCGCTACTTGTCAACTAACCAACTTGTAACGTGTAAACGAGTCATTAGTAATAAATGTTAGTATTTAAATCGGCTGTATGCGCCAATTCTAGTATATATACTTAAAATTTGTATAAAATTTTTTTCGAAAGGCGTCGCTTCTATTTTCCGCTCCCTCTACGAATTTCTGTATATCGAGGGATAGCACGAGATTCTTCTCTTCCCAGTTGGATTCAGAGTTAATCACAAAATCCTCATAAAAATGAGATTGCACGTCGCTCTATTACATTTCAATATTTAATGACGTTTATTCATAGATTAAGCGGCCACTGTATTCAGACAATTTAATGTAACAGTGGCGGCCGCGGCAATTATTGGTAGGTTGCGTGTGGCTGGATTTACTGTGCTCGTTAAAGTTGTAGGTACTTAATATCATCGAGTTGAGATCCTATTTATTTTTGTAGTTTTATATATTACTATAACTTTAATAAATTGGTCAGCCATTTAAGTAGCGGGAAAGATAACGATACTTTTTGTAATTATATTGTGGATCTTAAACTATTTAATATAGGAATTTCGTTAAAACAGAAAAAACCTTCTGTTCTATACGACACATACCTCATTCACCCTATTTTCTTTTCGAGGTGGATAGCAGAAGGCATTACAGTATTTATTATACTTCGACGGTACTTCTAACAATGAGTATATTCAGTACAGATTACACTTTACTCATATAATAAGTAAAAACAGCCACCGCTGGCCACTACTAATATTAGTTTTTGTAATAAGCCTGATTGATATTCCTTTGCGATTTTTTCCGATCTGTGCGGGAAGCTTATATTTTCTTTCTCATACCAGCGCGAAGAACAAATATGATTGTACTCGTATGTAGTTACTGTGTACATATCTATTATTAAAACATACAGTTCCTGTTATGTTAACATTGGAGAACCCTTTCATCTTTACAACAACTTACGTATGAGTTTAAACGAGTAATAGAGGACAACATAAGACCACAGTGTTATAAGTGTAGTACTGTGACAGGACAACATCGGGAACAGGTGTCAAAGCAATCTTTTCACATTTGTCCTTTCTGTACTTGCCGTCGGGTACCTCGTAAAAACTTACCACTTCATCGAGTGGGTTTCATGAAACGGATTTCATTCGGGTAGAATCGGTGGTTGTCGGAGTAGCTCGGCTGTTTTGGGCGGGCGGAAATTCAGTCTTCAGACGTACTCATAGTGAGTTGACGTGTCCTTAATTTCACTTAAAGTATAATTTGTGTAACATCGTTAAAATATAATTATTGCACAAACATTTAGAGGCGTATGTTAAGAAAAGGATCAGTTAATAGATATTTAATAAAACTAACTGTGAATAGTGTATTATAGTAATTTTTATGTGATACTAGATTGTGACAAAAGTTATTGACTGAATACGAAAGGAAGGATGTTTCTGTGGTTTTATGAAACTATGTCTAGGAAAAAGGTAGGGAGAGAGAGTAAGAAGTTTGTTTTTATTAATTTTGTACTGGAATATCGAACACGTTAAATTATATTCCGTTATAAAATATTGTGATCCATAACAAACTGTTTATAAGTAAAAATATATTTGTTTATACACATATACATATGAATTCCATGAAAAACTTAATTACTTACTGTTCACAGTAATCATACTATTTATATGTCTAAATAATATTTTATTAAAATCATGAAATAACAAAAATAATTATATTGTTCATTATAAACAATTTATGTTCACTAAATCCAAAAAATATGCTGTTAATGATTTTCTTTATATCTAAAGTCTTAAAAATATATTTTATTTTAATACACTCACTACCCGCTGTGTGTATAAAATAGTATGAAAGTATTTATGACAATAAAATTAGCGGCATATTTGCTTATTACGAACAACGAAACCCACAGAGTATTAATTGCAAATCAAGTAATTTTTTGTATTTTTTAAAATTCTTTCAAATTCTATGTCTATGTTTTTGTGCACCTACTTAACAAACTTCTGATACTTATTATTAATTAATAATTATAAAAATAATTAATTAATATTTTATTAATTTACAAATAATTTAAAGTTTGCTCTTATAATATTGCTAAAAAGGCTTTATTAAAGGCTAATGTATAACCTATTATGCAAATATCTCCGAAAGATATGTGACAAAGGTACTCGTGCTACCCAATCGCACGACGACGGTATGAAACCCGAATGCAAATTACAAAAGGACCCCATAATGTTACCGTATCTGTCGTCTCTCAAATTTATTCTTCGCTGTGTATTTTTAAATGCCGTGTTATAATTAGGAATGTATAATTATATAAAAGTAAGCAAAGTACGTATAATTTTTTTATCATAGTTATATGTCTTTATTCTATGAGAGATTGGTTTAGTTCGTTATTGGTTAGTTTGGAAATTATTATGACATAAAAAAGCACAGAGGACTGTTATAATGCCTATCTATTTATATGAGAGAGGTTTGAGAATGTCAATTTTCTATATAAGCTATTCTGATCATAATTGTACTTTTACAGTGGATTTGGATTTCGAACTTTTTTCATTTAACGTTCTACAACATTTGATGGTACATGATAACGCTTCACTTAGTCTTTTATTCGTATACATGTGAAAAAGTCGAAAAGTGAAATTCACAGTTTTCAATTATGAATTCCCTTGTGGGAACAATGTAGCCCTTGTTGTTCTGACACGACTGTTTTATTGTTCAATCGTTTTCGTTTCGGAAATATTGATCGTTAAAACTAATTCAATTCAGGTTACTGGAGACTACTACGACATGCCCCCACATGACAGTGTTTTCACTAAATCACAGTCCACAAACACTACCACTATGTAGTCGATTTAGTCATTCTTTTTTCTTATATATGTATTTTATAAATTAGAAGCAGTAAGTATGTTTTAAGTTTAGTTACCTACGCCAGTAGTCATCGATTAAATTCTAGACAAAAAGTATTAAAAAACTAGCATTTGCTTGCGACGTTGTCCGTGTAGTGGCTACTTATAACAAAAGGGATATCATAAAAACCTTCTCCATGAAAAACTACATATACGTGCCAATTTTCACGGTGATCTGTCAAACGGTGCTAGCGTTTAGCGATTACATATATACCTACATCTATTTTATACATACAGATAATTAAATGTACAAGAAAAATTTACAACTAGTTAAAAATTACCATATATAAGTTCAATAATTGTAACTTATAGATATTAAAAAACACAAGTTGTAAAAATAATGCGGTGAGTAAATCATTTTCGACAAACTAAAATGTCTTCGAAAGCTGATACAAAATAAACTTTTTCCAAATCCTTATACTTTATTGGATCACTATATTAACAGGTATTTATGAAAACTGGTTATTAAATGTTGTTATCCCTAATTTATTTATCTGTCTGATCTGATTAAATGTAGTTGTTCCTAATTTATTGATCTTCAATTATTTAAATAAAAGTATTTAAATAAAGAATTGAGGTCTTCATTCATAAAAAATATAAAACGTTTTAATGCTTAAACATGTCCTGACAAAATATATAATACTTTAGCTAGTAGACTTATCAATCATTTACAAATAAACTTGACGTCTCTGCAGTCTCTACATTAAGACTTATCCCTTTTAGCGTTACTTGTTTATTATACAAACTTGGCCTTATAAACTGATGTTGATATTCCGATACCAAATTGTTGTTACTACGCTTTTATATAGGTAAGTGTATGTGGCGAATTAGGCATTTCGTTATTCAATCAATACGAAGCTACGGGCTTCTGAATCCGATTATAATTTTTACGTAATACGAGTACAGTAATTTATTCTTAAATTATTGATATCATTGGGTGTATAAATAATTTCAACGAAAAACTTTTTTTAAGAAAATGACTTCCTCATAATATAAATTCATTTCTTTTATTAAAAAAAGGATGCAATTAATTAAGACAAAATCGCCTTAAAATTAAATACAAAAAATAAAACTTACACAAGAACACAAGCACATTTAAATTTTAGAGTTTGACAGAAAAATTACACATTCACTTTATAACAGGTGCACACACACACACACACTCACACACACACACACATGCAAACAAACACATGTGTATGTACATACCATACTACGATGTATATACCATACATACCATATTAATATTCGTTTCTATTCAGTGTCAGATATTATGTTCTTGTGTTGGTTATTGTAAATATTAACGTTAGCATATGTATGTATTTTTTTGTTATCAATAAAATTTGAAATTGTTTTATTCAGTTTTCATTTCAAGTAGGTACTAAGCTAATGCAATTTAATTTTTTTTCATGCTGTTTCTTTTGTTCGTGGTATTTATATTTACGACGAATAGAGTAGTTTTTATAAATGTGTCGATTCGAGGAAGACCCTGTTTCCTGAAATACATGTTTTCCTAGTTTAGGAAACAGGACTTCGTTCAATTTTAAGAAGTCCATATTAAATCATTATTCAGTTAATTTATATTCCTTGAATCACATTTGACTGAACTCTTTGTCTAATTTTTGGAAGCTATGTGAGCTATGTCTAAACAGAGTTATTTTAGTATAAGTACCTATGATTTATTATTAAAACTAATGAAGTTGCACTTAATTTATGGATTTCTAACGTCCGTTTGGCGGGTTAGTGGGGTAATATTACCATTACATACATATAAATATCTAAATAACTATAAATATATTCGTATGATCTCTAGAGGTCATGGGCGACGTTAGGTCATTGGACCTAGGAGGGCTGAAGTCCTACATTGGAAAGATTTGTAACCGATTTGTATTTTTTTGATATGTATGTAAAGGTTCATAATATGCTGGGGATTACACTGTGTACACTGTATGGCGGACATTTTGTCGATTTCGGGTCTTCGTGGTGCACACTCTCAATAATAGACTAATTCATTGCAGTTATTGTTACTTTGAATATACTATGAGGATTTAAGTAGGTCAGTAAATTAATGTTTTTAAACTTTCACAACGTACACATCTTACATTATTTATTCATGGGTCTATGTCGCGTTTATACTTTAAGGCTAATTACCCATTTTATCCCTACGTTTCGACCGGATTGCACCGATCGTGGTCACGAGCAGACTGATGGGGATGAATGTCGTCTTCGTAGTGTACGGTTTCTTGCAACTACCCATACTCATTCAACGCATTTTTTAATTTTTATTATTGTCACTGTCACGGTTTTCCGGCTCTGGACATAATCACTGATGACAGGATTCCATGATAAGCGGTACCTATCTTCCCGGTTGAAATTATGGTATTTCTTGGTTTCAATCGCTTCTCGGGCTATTCTGGAATAATTTCCAGAATAGCACGAGAGGCAGTTGAAATCAGGTTTTCGGGAGGTTTTTCTTCCCCAAGCCCCTTCGTATTTTTTATAAGCTATGTAGCTTTTACACGTGGTTTCACTCTTGTGATGCTATCAAATGAGCTATTCGCATATGTTACGCCCTAATCTTGGTTTTAACCAGAGCTAGGTAGTTAGGTACATACAGTAATTATATGAATAAAATTTGACGTTGAATGACTCGGAAGTTTTTGTGTGAAAGAAAAACAGACACATTTTCGATTGTAATAATATACATACAGTAAGGAAGTAGGTATTGTGAAGTAGGAATAGTAAGAATATGTTATTTATTTCGTCTGATGACCTTAAGGTACTTAGCGCGGTCGACTGTTTGCTCCTAATCCCTATGCAATTTTGACAGTCTTTTTTCAACACGAAAAAGCCGTTATTATTAGAATTAAAATACGAGTGGCAGTGTCGAAATGACTGAAATCTACTTAAACTTCTTATCCTATTATTATAATGGAAAAAAATGTAACTTTTCCTTTTCAAAAGCTTCTATAAGAATGAACAGCATTTTAATTTTTAATGAGACTTGTCGTCATACAATTTTTATTATTCATAATTTTATTCAGTCTACACATACTCAATACTCTTGTTAGGGATAGGTTTTTCTTTATTCTCTAAAATACAGTAATAATATATTTACAAAATAATATAATATAAAGGACAAAGTTATTATAATATATTATTATTACATTATTATACAAATATATCTATATATTATTTTGTTATATAATATACACATATAAATATGTTATACAAATATTATTATAATAGATTACTACATCTAATATAAATCGTTTCATCACCGTTTTGATGTTTTGTTCATTTGTTTTATCATCATACCTACATTTTGTATAAAGTAGAATAAATCACTTTAAGAGATCATTGTGATGTTCTTCTATTATTATTCTTAAAAAGAAAAAGTACGATTTTACTTACAAAAAAGTATGACTACCCGTTGACGTAAATGTCTACTTTAGTGACATTCTGTTTTCTTTGTGCGGATGACGGTCTTTGAATTTATTCTCCTGTAGCGGCCAGCGCTGGCAGTTATCTTACTTCCGTTTCACTCCGAAAATTACCTTCAATTTGACATTCCATACTCATTGATGAACATACGCAAACATAAATTTAATGCGACTTTCCATTCAGAGCGGACGGAGTATTAAGGGGTGACAAAGTTACACCTTGGCTTCACTATCTGGGCGTACAGATATAAGTAGTAAATCGTAATCAACAATTAGATGATGATGGGTTACTAACCTGTCTGCTATAAGAATTCCTTGTGATAAAAGACCGTATCTATTACTATTTACTGATGACATGAAAATTTTATAAACAATTCTTGATGTTAGTGATGTATATGCCTTACAAAGTGACCTGACACGATTCGAGGAATATTGTGATAGCAACAAATTAGATCTTAATATATCTCAAATACTTTTATATTTCTTTTTCACGCAAAATCAATATTATCGATTCTAAATATATTATACACGAACAGGTTCTCACTAGAGTTAATACTATTAGAGATCTTGGTGTAATATTGGATGATAAGTTATTATTCGATAAACATATAGACAGTATCGTAGAAAAAGCATCAAGAACTCTTGGTTTTGTGTTGAGGATGGCGGCCAATTTTAGCAATATTAAAACTATAAAAATACTATACTGTGCGGTCGTTCGTCGTCAGCTCGAATATGCATCTCCTGTATGGAACCCTCATTACAACTTCTATAAAATTCGTATTGAAAACATACAAAAGAGATTTCTAAGATACCTCGATTATAAAACATATCAATATTCCCCTAATTACCAGCAAAGATGTAAACGCTATCACTTTTTGCCATTGCAGGTTCGAAGAGATATATACGACGTTTGTTACTTTTTTAAAATAGCTAATAGAATGGTTGACTGTTCTGATTTGGTGAGTAAAATATGTTTAAGAACTCCACAGATAGGCCTCAGGAGTCGCCCTATTCTTTATGTACCAACGGCTCGCACTAACTATAGGACTAATACTTTTATGTTGAGAACATCCAACAAAATTAACAAATTGCCTAGCGATATGGACCTCTTCCACACCAGCATCACAACAGTGAAACGCATTCTCAGCACAACTTATTTATAATTAATATGTAAATGAACTATTCAAGCACAATTATCTCACAATGTAAAAAGTATTTATCATTGTTATAATTTTATTTATTTCTTCTCTCTTGCTATTGTTTTCTGCTTTTTTCTTTTTTAGTTTTGTTAAACGGGCACTGTATTATGCATTTTTAGTATATACTATAGGTGGAGGTTTTTAATTAGTATTGTTTTATTTATAGTACAGTTACAAAGTTGTATATGAAATATCTGTAAATCTCCCTTAAAATAATAAATAAATAAATAAATCTCTTGGTTCACCTTCACAATCTGCGCGAAAAGATAAACAGCCAGCGTATTCTATACTTTTATTTCTCTCAACCAAATTGATCTAAATGGATGGAATGTAGGTAGGTATATGGAGAGTTAATGGATGGATGGTACTAAATGGATCGATTTAATTATTATTTACGTTCGAATAATTTTTTTTTAAGAAAAAACATTAAACCGACTTCACTAACTGTCAAATGTAATTATATAGGTATGTGTATCGTATTTATAAAGTTAATTTTATTGTACTTGAGTTTTGATTAGTAAAGGATAGTTATTTTGTAGTTTTCTGTGTTTTTTTTGAAGGCGGTATAATTTTTTTCCTTAATTTTTTTTATTTCTTCCTTTTGGGTGACCTTGGCCTAAATAAATATCTAGGACGGGTCTATAATTAACTTCTTTTTAATTCTGGTGCGCAACGATACACGAGAGAATTATTAATATAAATAAAGGTTATGAGCAGGTCCTGTTATTTCATGTTATTTGGTGTATCTTTGAAGTCGAAGCTCCAATACCGATGTATTAACTGATGAAATATGGGACTGCCTCGGAAGCATATCCTTTCTACAATAAAAAAATTTCGAAATCGGTCCACTGTTGACGAATCATTGGTGAACATAGATAAAAAAATAACATATAGAAGAACATAGAACTTCCTCCTTTTTTGCAGTCGGTTAAAATGATAATTAATTCATAAAATTAATTTGATCAATTATGAATGAATGTCGGAACGAATGAACTTCACGTCCATTTAAAGTGTAATACAAGTTACGTAACTGCACCTCAATTTAGAAAATGAACTTTTCTAAATAGCTAGAAGTCAGTGTTAGTGACACCACTAAAACGCAAAGCTACTACTGTACTAGGAAATCAGCATAATATACCCAGATATTAAAGGCCTTGAGATATTAACATTTTTGAAAAGCTATGTTTTATCTGTGCTATATAGACTGTAAGCTTTATAGACTGTGCGTGCCATAGGGCCATCAGCTAGGTCAGCCTAGCAAGTAAAGTCTATACTAAGGTATGTAAAAGAACGTATGAAAGGTGTGTCTGAAAGATATTTGTGGAAAGCGCAAGGTAGTTTTAGGAATGGTAGGGGTTGTATGGATCAGATTTTCTCGCTTCGCGTTATTGTGGGGAAGTTTCTGGCCATAAGTCAGAGAGTTGCTTTCGTGGATCTTGAAAAACTATTCGATGGACTAGTGTGAAAGAATCTGCGCAGTCTTCTGCCTGAATATGGCGTGGAGGGCCCCTTACTGCTGGCTCTGAGGTCATTATATCGAGGCCACAGAGACTGTGTAAGAATAGATGGTGGCATATCGCCCTGGTTCGAAGTCTGTTCAGGTGTTAGATAAGGCTGCGTGATGTCTGCCTGACTATTCATGCTCTATTTAGATAGTTGCTTCTAGAGATTGAAAGGTAGTATGAGTGGAATGATATGTGATGGTACAGTGGTAAACTGCCTTTTGTACGCTGACGATGCTATGGTTATAGCACAGAAGCGTCAGACAGTATACATCAGAAGCGGAGTTGCAGACACTAGTTACGAGCATGAAAGAAGACTGTGAAGTGAAAGGATTGAGTATGAATGTGAACATAACTAAAGTTCTGGTGTTTGAAGGGGAAGATGGACAGACAAAGCGTGAAAATATGGGTAAATGGAAAATGTGTAGAACAATCGAACGAAATTGTATATCTGGAGAGTGCGTTTTCGAGGGATGCAAGTTGTGAGTTGGATGTGGAGAGATTGGTAGCAGCCGGCATTAAAGTGAACGGTGCTCTGTCAGCTTTAGTAGGCAATGTGAATATATTCTAATGCAGCGAAAATAACTATATACAATGCGGTATTGGTGCCTACTTTATTGTACGGTAGAGAGGCCTGGATATAGAGAGGCCGAAATAGAGTAAAAGTAAGATAAATGAAGTAGAAGTGTGATCTCTTAGTAATATGTGCGGTGTCACCCTTGCGGACAAAATAAGCAATGAAGAGATACGCAGTATGACAAGGTTGCACGACAGTGTTATTGTATAAACGAAGAAAGGAATGCTAAGATGGTTCGGGCACATTGAAAGAATGAGTGATGAAAGGCTGACGAAGAAAATCTACAGAGCGAAAGTGAGTGGTAAAAGAAGCCAAGGAAGACCAAGGCTGACTTATGAAGATCAAATAGGCAGAGTGTTAGCCGACGGAAATGTCAAAAGCACTCGCATCTTGTGAGGAGAATGATGAGATTTGAGGAAGCGAAAGCAGTATGTAAGGGCCGCGACACTTGACGCTCCGTCCTCTGACTACCCAGTTAGGAATACAGCGCGAAGATATGTATGTATGTATATTTTATCAAGGTGTAAAGTATAATAATGGATTATGAACAACGAATATAAATACGACGGACTAAATTTATTTGTAGACGGAGGTTATGCATTTAATTCAGCATCATTTCATCTGTGATCTTCGTCATGAACAGAGATAAGGAAGATATTTAAATATTTTAATACCATATCATTCATGGCATCATTCCATCAATCAGTCTGACTTATATTGGGTCCTTACATATGAAATTAGCGTTTTGTTGTACTGACCACTTTGATCTGAAATATCTCCTCTTTGGTTAAGAATTCCAAATTCAAATTTATAAATTCATTTAGCTGGTACATTTGAGTTTTGAAAACGGTCATTCATTTGTTTTTTTGCTCATTATTTTTTTCTTTGGCGTCTCTTATTACCGCACAATGGAAAACATGAAATATCGGTATATTTACGAGTACGAGTTCTACCGTGGTACCAGTGCTGCAGAAACAGCTCGAAGGATTAATGATGTGTACGGCGCTGGTGTCGCAAAAGAAAGCACGGTACGAAACTTTGGTTTCAACGTTTTCGTTCTGGAAATTTCGACCTTCAGAACCCACCCCGTGGACGGCCGGAAACCAAAGTGGAAAATAAAGAATTAAAGGCTATTGTGGAAGCAGATCCATCACAAAGCACTTCAGAGATAGCTGCACTGTGCTGCAGGCTTCGGGGTAAGTGACAAAACTGTATTAATCCACTTGAAGCAAATCGGGAAAGTAAAAAACTTGAACGATGGGTACCTCATGAATTGAGTGAATCGAACTTGCAAACACGCATCGACTGCTGTGTTACTTTGCTCAACCGACACAATAATGAAGGGATTTTAAATCGAATCATTACTTGTGATGAAAAGTGGATACTGTACGATAATCGGAAGTGCTCGTCGCAATGGCTGAACCCTGGAGACACAGCCAAATCCTGCCCTAAACGAAAATTGACTTAGAAAAAGTTACTTGTGAGTGTTTGGTGGACATGCGCCGGTGTCGTTCACTACAGCTTTCTAAAATCTGGCTAAACGATTACGGCAGATATCTATTGTCAGCAACTGCAAACCATGAAGGAAGAACTAGCTGTTAAACAACCGAGATTGGTCAATCGCTCTAGGCCACTGCTGCTTCACGACAACGCAAGACCACACACTGCACAACAAACAACCACTAAGTTAGATGAGATACGATTGGAATGTCTGCGAAATCCACCGAGCTCCCCGGACCTTGCTCCAACAGATTACCATTTTTCCGGAATTTGGACAACTTCTTACAAGGAAAAAAATTCAACTCCGATGCGGCAGTCCAAACCGCCCTCAAAGAGTTTATTGTTTCTCGCCCCCATGGTTTTTTTAGTAAAGGGATCAATGAACTACCTATGAGATGGCAAAAGTGCATAGATAACAACGGTGCATACTTTGATTAATTAAATATATTTTACAAAAAAAAAATTGACTTTATATTCCTCCCGTACAAAACACCAATTTCATATGTAAGGACCCAATATTTGACCGGAGAACTGATGTCAAACTGAAAGTGTAACCTCTGTTTTACTAATCATTTCAATTTTTTCAGTACAGTGATCGATACGTATTATTAGACTCATTGTATATGCACACGAATATTATGAATATCTGTGTTTAGGTTTCTCCTGTGTTACCGCGTTACAGCACTAAAAGATACTTGATAAAAAAAATAATTACAAAATATAAACACCGACTAAAATAAAAACACTGATTACAGATTTAGCAAAACCTTGCAGAGAAGGTGAAATAACTTGAATTCCTCACATTAAAAATAATGGATACCTAATAATATAGCGGTGTGATAAATGCATAATTTAGGTACAGGTATTTGCATGTGACGTATTTATTATAATTAATACAATTTTTTTAGTAACATAGGTGGACATATGTTATAGTTTATTTATGTTTTTGCCTGGTAAACATGTAGGTTCGGTTCTTACTCCCATTTTGTAGGTACCTATAGCAATAAATGTAAGAGAATTTATGAGTTAACGTACTTACACGAGTAAAATATGGGGAGGTTACACAAAAATGTAAATAAATTGCAGAGAGGCAGACGTTGCCGGTTATTTTAAGTCTGGCTTATTTATTAGTAAACTCTACTTTGGTAGTTCAGTCGAAATTGTTTATTTGATCGCTTAAAAATCCTTACTGTAATCAGTAGTGCCATTGATATTTCTTTTTTATGTGTTTAGATAGCTACGTACATACATACGCGTAAGTTTAACATTTATTATTTGTGAGACTTTGTAATAGGCCTATTTAATTAATATACGTATATTGTGTTTAGATTTATTGTTAGGCTATTAAGTTTCTGAATAAATAAAACTTATATAAAAAATTAAACAAGAACCAGTTTCATTACATTTAAAATAGAATAACTATTACTCCAGAGGCAGACAAACGCTAAGCTAGTTCGTTATCCACTAAACGGATTAGTGACGTTGCTGGTGTTTCAGCTGGACAAGACATGTAACATAGGAGTACACCACATGTGTTGTGTATATGCCATGTATGCATATTTGAAAGTAATGCTACATATTACGTGACGAGGTAAGAACATGTCGTTCAGTACCTATCAAAATTATTGAGACTTTCTAGACTATTTTTTTAATTTTATAATTGTTGACGTTGTTTAAAATCTATCATAACCACTTTTGCTTTTAACGGGCATCACTCTTGCTTAATAAGTGGTTGAGATCACAATTAACGTGGGTTGTTGTTATCGATAATAAGATGTTTAGTTTAAATGATTTACTTTTTAAATTATTTGAACATGTTAATGTGTTGTCCATCAAACATTAATATATTCCATCTAACTTTGGTCGCTCGATGGTGTGCGATTGGAGCTTGTATTCATACGAGTCATTACACAGAAGTAAACTTCGCACTGCACCAGTTTCATCATCATCATCAAAAGCCCTTATCAGTCCACTGTATGAAACAGGCATCTTCACATATGCACCACAGTCGGGCTCTGTGCCCGATCTTTATTCTCTGTTCTCGTCCAGTGACTGCCGGCCACCACGCGCAGATCTTTGCTCCATCTCGCTAAAGGACGCCCTACATTACGTTATATTATCACATTTTTTATAAATATGATCAGCCCACTGCAGTACTGCCTCTTTAGCTTTGCTATTTTTTTGTATCATTTACTCTGGTTTTCTAGCGTATCTCTTCGGTTTTAGATTCGATTCTTCAGAGCATTAGGAGCGTCATTCGCTGCATTGAAATCTGAACAATTTTAAAGTTGTAGTCAATTTTAAAGTTATTGTCTTACTGTCACTGTATTATGTATTGCGCTGCTTAAGCGTTTTCGTCTTCAGTCATTGTTCATTGCTGAATAATAAACGAAGAAATCTAATGGAGTTTCTCAAATGATCTTTAACTTAACTGAACCCTGATGTCGAATTTCTCTCTTACTTTTTTTCTATCCAGCATGGAGTTTTTTACTATGCTAGATAAAAAATGAGACTGAAGACGAAAATGCATAATCATTAACCAGTGCATTTGAGATAGACAATAGACATGGTTTTGAACGAGTTCGAGAGGTTTTCATTGACAACTATTCGTCTTTATTCGGCTATTTATAAGTCATCGTACGATTTTAGAATTGGACAAATCATGATGTACCTGGCCATTTTGTGTAACGCCGCCTTTTTATGAAATCTGTAAAGTTAAGCGGATCGAAGAAAGTAATAGGTTTATTTATATTATGAGTAAAATACTTAAATAAAACGTGATCCTATCACATGTTAAAAATAACTTCAATTAATATAATGACGCTATAAAAAGATTACAGTAAAAAAAAATTTATAATATAATTTCTGCACTACCCTCCTGATCATAATATCTACCCATTAAAAAAAAAAAATAGCGTATAAAAACTATTTTTAGAGTGGAAACTAATACTTGTAGAAGTATGTACATTGTACATGATTTATAATTATATTATTATTACATTTTTTTAAAAAGAAATATTTATTAATAACGAAAAAGTACATAAATACGTTAATATTTATAAACTTAAAACTACACATTATCTTAAATAATAGACTTCCTCAAAGTTGCCGCTTCGAAAGCTGTCAATGCTTAAGGTACCCAGCAGACTGGCAGCATTGCCTCTTTGAATAGCCAAACTGATTCGTTTACATTATTACATTAATTTTGAATGTAATAAATTGTAGTTTGGACGACTACTTCTATTGTCCATTTATATATTTCCCTAATTTAACTACCACTTCCTCTTTATTTAAAACAAGCTACTGCCCACGACTTCGTTCGAGTAGTGGTTGCACTAAATCAGAAATCTTCGTGGCCGTGCGCGCAACGTACCGAAGTTTCATTGCAATCAAATGAGTATTACAAGAACATAAACAGGACAACGAAAGAAACATTCTTTTTTATACATATATTATATATAGATAAAAGAAGAAATTAAGGATTTCTTTACAATAATAAGAGATTTTTTAAATTCACATGTTGCAAATACGCAAACATTTTTTCTATCTAAAAGTGAAAGCTACGTGGCTGTCCTAAAAATGCCATCATGTCAAAAGCATCCTTGTCTTTGATAAAAAATTCACAATAATTTCTAGCGTTTAATTATGTCACTAATCAACAGTTAATTCATTTGGCTCACGACCATTCAAGTTAATTTGCAAATGCTTTCATCTATTTTAATTTGCTCACGACTCACGGTCCTCAATTCATTCAAGGATCTTAAGGATATTAATATTTCGCACTTTAAATTTAAAATTTTGAATTTAATTATGGCTTTGCTCAAATTATTATGACTAAATTGTTAAATACGATTCTGGGAGATTTCATATTATAATATCGTAATCTGTCACTCCAAATGCCTTGAAGGTGTACATTGGGTGTACCTATTACATATAACTGTAGCTTACTCAGACTAATTAAGTTTGAGTCTCTTGTCTTGTATTTTTACCTGAAGCAGGATAATCTGTTACATAAGTATACATACCTACTTAAATTACATGTATCGGTACGCGAAGCAAGAAACAATAAGTTATCAGTATGTAATACATTCTTGATCGACCCGTTAGCGCAGTATAGTGAAATTACCTTGCAAATCAAGGTTCCTGGTTTGATTCGCGCCTGAGTTTAATGTTGGAAGCAAACTTTTCTGAATTATCTTAGAATAGGTGCTACTCAGTTGGTTTTGTGACCCCGTAGTTAAGATGTGATATAGTAGTGGGGTCACCAATTAATGTAATTATCTGGGGTAAGTATCCACTTAACTATTTATATATTACTAACCGATGCCCGTGATTTCGTTCGCGTTTTTTATTTTTAAAATAGCTTATGTCCTTTCCTTCAGTTTAATCTATCTCCATACCAAATTTAATCGCAATCGGATGAACGGTATGGCAGCTCATAAAATACGAACAAACAAACATTTATTTTTATATATTAGATTATCTATTCTACGTTTTAGGGTTCTATACCTCAAAAAGAATAACAGACCTCTTATAACATCACTCACGCCATCCGTTTGTCTACAATAAATATAAATAAATATGAATAAACATTTTACAATATGGACTAGGTATGCCTTTCTTGGTTTGCAAATCGCGATGTGTAAATAGTCAACAATTTCAAATATTTATAGAAGAATGAAACAGGGGTTAAATTGGTTATTCGAATTCGAATACAGGCCCAGTATAGAGTTGACACCTACAATAGCAAATAAGTAATCTAAAGCATGATGTAAAAAAATTCTAGGTCTATAGACCAAGAGAAGTAAATTTCATAAAGCAATTATATTAACATCGTACGGAACTTTCTGCGCGCGAGTTGAACTTACACCGATCGATTTTTAGTGACGATGGATATTAATATATTATATGTATAAACTCCGCTAAATGTTTTCCAAAATATCCAGTAACTTCTATTTGGAATGGGAGAGAAAGAAAAATAAATATACACTTAGAATATGTCAGCTCTTTGTTAGTAATTTAGAGTTTCGGCGAAGTTTCGGTTGGGGCGGCAAATCTGGCGGAACTATGACTGAAATCGAAGCTATGTTTGTGTAATAAGTTTTTGCGCTACCTTCAGCGGGGACTGACAAATTAAGAAGTCACCACATTCCGCACTTTATAACGAATAGAGGTTCTACGCAGTGGCGTGCACAAGATTTCTCAACAAGGTAGGCAGTCAAAATAACGAATATACTAAAAAAATAACGATTTTAATACCTATTTATACTTTCTAATACATCAATACTGACGAACGAGAACGTTACCGTTACTTTAATTTTTCGTAGTGGTTATTATTTGTTGTATGCAATTAATTAAAAGTTAATGCAAGGAAAACTAAATAAACTATTAGTATGTGCACAACCCGTCAGCTAGTTAAATTTTTCATAATATTTAGAATTAAAATTTCGAGGCACGTCACCTAACTTTTGATATAAATGCAACTCTGGGACACACCTGCCTTCAGCTATAGTTTGCAAATTTTGAAAATTTTGAAAACGTGGCTTGTTTTAGTTTTTGTAAATTCACATGGCCAACACAATTATCACAGCTAAAACATTCCATTCTTTAAAATACAACTGAAATTATCTATTATAAGCCGATACTTTACTTCAAGTATGAATTGTAAGAATATAATTTTTTTAACTAACTCATAAAACAAGAAATCATTTGCACGAAGAAAACAAATATGGAGTTTTATTTTGATTCAAATATAAATCAACCATTCAAAGCAAAAACAAGAAATAATTTGAATTTATCAATGCATTTAACTCCATAATGTCATTGATGTAGTCAATGTCTCCAAAACATGCACACGAACTTAGTTTTCGAGTATAAAATAGCACACATTTGAAAGATATTTCGTGTGGATTGGTGTGAATGTGGATAGGTGAAATGTAAACATATGTGCGTGAATTGTAGGCACCGAACCGAAGTGCCTCCACGGAAGTGTTATATAGCGGGTCTTTTATATCGATAGATGGCATGATTGTTGAAAATAAAATACAGCAATGAAAAAATACGATTACGAACAGATAAAGAAGCGAATAATGGGTATGTTAATGTTAGATGGCGCTGTTTTTAAGCAATTGTTGTTTCATTTTAAATTGTCTATAAAATATGTGGTAGATATCAAAATAACTTTAATTTAAATTGTCAGGTTAGGCAGATGCTCTGTACCTATATGGGATGCACGCCACTGGTTCTAGGTGGCACTACTCTTAGATCAGTCCAGAAATTAAAGAATGTTTAGGCACAAAAAATGGTATGTACGTATGTGTAGGCACGTAAGTTCCGCTCAACGTTTAAAGCAAGAGTTATTACGTTATAATACGTAATCACTCTGTCTTTATTTAGAAGTAATTTCGAGAATTGAGTATAATTGACAAGTAATACAAGTAATATTATCAAGGCTACAAATATTTTTAGTCATTTTATGAATCAGGTACTAACACATCTAGATAGCTGGTGTAGCCTCTGAATAGTCGAATTGCATGAATTTTTGAAAGCCTACGTAGAATTTTATACTAGGCACTCCTTGAAGTATAAAAACAAGTAGTAACTATGCATTTTAAAATGTTTATTATAAACCTGCGGGGTTATTCACAAACGTCGGAAACTCAACTTTCCGTATCCGACAGCAAACTTTTCAATGATTTTGTCTATACGCGATTCACAAATCCGAAATCGTATTATATTTATCTTATATATATATATACATATATATATATATCATATTATGTATAGTCGTATTCACAAATCCAAGCCCTCGGATTGAGTTTATGCTTTTCGACGATCGGCCTTTCCGCCACGGAAAGTTTCGGACGTTTGTGAATAACCCCCCCTGTCTTGTTAACATCGTTTTTAACATATTTTTAGATCCTTTTACAGTTTTTTGTAGTCGGGTTTTCTGATTTTTTAAATTATATTTTTAAAATTTTGTATATCATGCACATTTTTATATTATTATGTCTTACGTACATAATATATGTACATTTATTTATAATATTTACGTATATAATGTGTAGGTTTGTATAATAATTAATAATAAAGTGAACATATTATAGAAGTTGTTATAAGATTTTAAACGCTATTTATTTTATAATTTCATTGTTAACTTATACCTTGTATTTACTTTAAAAAGTTTTTTTTTAAATAAATTATTAATTTGTTTAATACTTAACTACGAATACAAATATAAATTTTCTTAAATGAAAGAACCTCACAAAATGTACCAAAATAATATCTTAAAAGGATTAGGTTTTAATTTTGGCCGAACTGTCGGTTTCGGTTGTAAAACCAATTTCGATAGAATTTCTTTTTATACCATGCGGTCGTAAAAGCCGGTCAGGACCAGGAGACAGTGTTTTTTTAATATACGTCCAGAAATTCGTCATACATTTTTTAAATACGTCAATGTTGCTAGGTCCTTTTGCACTTATTGGTATATCTACTCGGAAGTCGGAGACCAGTCGATATTTGCTTCCTGTTTTATCGAATTAAATATACATGTAATACCAGAGATCTATACATGTGTAATACTTACGTCTGAAAATAGGGGGTACAGTCAGGGAAGCGGGTGACAGAAACAACTGTTTTGATAGGACAAAGGCTTAAACTGGGCCGCTACACCCGCTACCTCGCTGCTCCACTTACCTTATGTGCTGCTAATAATAATAGGTTAACTTAATATGTAGTCCTAACAGCTGTAAGCAACTGACGAAAGCAAAACTACGGAAAGTTAAGTTGAAGCGGAATGTATTAATTAAATAACTTTATTTAGAAACAATACCAGTAAGGTAATGTCGAAATTTATGCTAGTAATTACAAACTGATACAGTTTTCGTTTGAACGTTCTGAAACATTATTCGTTTGACCTTTAATAAGGTGAAATAAACTGTATAAAAGTTTGTGTAAGTATATAAAACCAATATTGTCTTTCAGTAGTGATGGATGTAGAATATTTATTCAGGGGCGTATACGTACGGGAGAGGGGGGAGGAGCTGTCTTCTGGGAAAAAACTACCCCCCACTTGATCTTGGAGTGAAGCGTTAAAAATAATAGCTGTATTTTAAGAATATTATGATTTAATTGTCGTCTTACACTGAAACAAGCAAAAATTGTTTTAATGAACCCCTGAAAATCAACAAATATTCATTTGATTTCAAAAAAATTTAATATATATTGTAATTTATTTATGTGAGTGTATACTTATCACTATTGTTTTGTCTCATAATGAGTGAAATCGGGTTTACATCCCTGTATTTAAAGTGTTTATCTATATTAGGTATTACGAAAAGTATTAAGTTTTTCTTGCTACGATTCATGTAACTAAAAATAAATAGGTAGATTTCATTTATACCTAACAATAAGCACTTTCTAACTTCAAGGTAAATAGCTATTTGCGATGTGTACATTATAGTTTGATTTGTGCTTTCATGTCATAGCTGGCATTGTTTCAAATATTAGTAAACGGGGCACGTTCTTACTTCTGCGTGTGCCGAATGGAAATCTAACATTTTCAATATTTTTTCTTATAAAATGCATAAAGGATATGAGTTTGCTATTGATTCGGTCGACCTATATTGTTTTCTGTCGTAAAAGTGTTATAATGGAATGTTTTATTAAATTAAGTGTGATAGTAATAGTGTCTGTTTTACAATCTCTAAATGACCACTACTGTAGATAAGTTTAAAAATAGAATAGTTGTAGTATGAAAATATCTGTCAGATAAGATATTGAGAATTTATTTGGATTTTCTGGGTTTATTCTTTCGAGGCTGATATAGGAGAAAAAGAAAAATATACATATAATCTGCCACCTACTTACCATATTTTATATCGAACAATTTGTATACTCATCAGTTGTATAGGAAGTTACAGCATCACTATAAGGTTCCGTTTGCACTCTATAAGCCAACATACTTTCAAAAGTGATGTCAAGGTCTTAATATTTGATTATGTTGTGGCATATTCTCAGTCCACTCCGAATGGGAAATGACGGTGCGTTATGCACCTAGGTATATGGATGTGTATATAATTTTATTAACTGTTTTAAAACATTTTTTTTATAATTATGATTTTTTGTTTGTTTTCTTCTTATTTAAGAATAAGTCTTGTCTCATTAGGAGCTGTCTAAAGGTTTATATACTTAGTTTCAAATTCCGATTGCGTTCTGTTGGTCAATGACCTTTTGACAGCTCCTAATGCCCGTTAAGAACCTTATTAACAAACCCCGTTAAGATAAGCTCGTTAAGAGCCTCATTAATAGAGATGATAATGGTTCTATTGAATAAGGTCCGTTAAGGACGTTATTACTAGGCTCTTAAGCATCATATTTTTAAAGCCTCTTCGGAATAATAATATTAATACTCCAGACAATTACACAAACTGTGTGACCCCAAATTAAGCACTGGGCTTAAATTACGGGTACTACCCTGCGAACTTGAAGAGCTCTCGGACCCCAAGCTAATTTAGAGAAGTTCATTTTCTAAATTGACCTCAACGGTGGTGAAACTCGGAACCCCGGCTTGGAAGGCAGATACTCTATCACCGCGCCAATGGGCCAGTCTTTTTTAATAACTCGACTCTTGTGTCAACTTTTTTTTATAACGTCTTTTGTTTCTTCTGCTTTCCCTAACTTAAATGTCAGAAACATTTTATAACATATATCATATACATCAACTATTACAACGTCTTCCTACTTATTACTACATATTTTAAATATCTGTGCTATTTGCTTCTTACCTCTAATTAACTCTATCACAGTTTCTTCATTTTATTACTTATACTATACATTACTTAGAGCCAAAACATAAGTTATTTCCTTACACCATCATGTTTACGCTCGGGAGTGGCGGAGAGGGTATGCAGTACCCTCGAGAACCGAGTTTACTCACTAAAACCTGACGGCGTTCCTCGAGACGCCATAGTGCCGGTGCTGCGGGTACGCTTCCGAACTCTACCGCGACCCGACAGCTCTACAGCGTCATCTATCGGATCTATCGTCTCGACAAAATATATTGTGAGAGTGTTACCTAAATTATTAGTCGAGTCGATGACTAGTTACACAACAACTAACAGACTCACCCACGACTACGTGTAGATATGTACTTATATACGAAGATTTTGGATGTAAAACTAATAGTTTAATGCTTTTTCGTGATTTTAGTTGTATTAAAATAAAATAACTTTCTATTACCATGAAACTCTAACGGATTGTTCCTTCTTACCTTAATAAACTGTATTAATAATTTAAAGAAGCCGTCACTAGAATATTAAGTATTTACAATTCATGTTGTATTGTCCACTTCCTGTAAAGTAATCACATGTTGTGCTTGCCTGTTATTGGGTTTGCACTATATTTCGTTGAAATTATGAATATGTAAAACAATTTATTTCTGGTGTGAAACCTGTTGGCAAACCTGTAAAAAAAAACTAAAATCTTACTCAGCCAAAATGGTCATCCACAATGTGGTGTCGGTGCCAACTTTATCGTTCGGTAGTCAGGCTTGGATATGCCCGAAATCGAGTGAAAGTAAGATAAATGCAATAAAAATGCGACCTCTCAGAAATATGTGCGGTGTCACCATAAGTAGTAAGTGGTAGTAAGTGATAAAAACAAGCAATGAAAAACAGTGTTATTGTAAAAAAGGAGGAATGAATGTTTAGATGGTGCGGGCACATAGAAAGAATGAGTGATAAAAGAAAGACGAAGAAAATCTACAGAGCGAAAGTGGTAAAAGAAGCCAAGAAAGACCAAGGCTAACTTACGAAGATCAAATAGCCAGAGTGTTAGCTGACGGAAATGTCAAAAGCACCAGCATGCCTAGGCGAAAATGTGTGAAGAGATGATGAGATTCGAGGAATCAAAAGAAATAAGCAAAAAAGAAACTCCTTTAAATTTCGCGGAATATGATTCAAATAATTTCACAGCATTCGGGAATGAAAACAACTTGTAAAATTTAGCAGATTGAATTAGGTATTATATAGACCAACTCTTAGAGAGCTGCAATGCATGCACACAGTGAAGATTTTACGCGCCAAAATATGAAAAGTATTGAGGATAGACGTACTATCAAAAAATAGTATCGAAGGATAGATTATGAAGGATAGATGATAGAAGGAAGGATCTTATCAGGACATATCTTTTACACAGGTTAAGGATAAAGCATAGGGATAAATAAAAGCAAGATAAAAGAATAAAAATAAGATAAAAGAAAAATACTTGTACTTAGATTTGGACAAGACACTTAATGGAATGTAAATCGATAAATAATTTACGTTTAAATACTTATATAGTGACAGTTGTGAATAGTTTATTATTATCATAAATAAATTGTCATCTTCCGTACATCCATTACGTGTTCACAGTATTGAGACAAATGAGCCACGCCTGTCGATACTTCGTTTATATCAGATGATAGTTTCCATTAAAAGTTCGAATTGGTTACTGTGAACTTAATATTTATGTTAATGAAGAAATAACAAATAAATCATGGTGTACGTTCAGTTATATTTTAAATATCTTTTCGCGTAGGTCGTAATCACAAACATAATATACTAGCGTAATATACTAACTTTATGGTCGTAATAGTAAGCTAGAGGATAGGCCTTATAATATTATTAAAAACTGGGTTAGCATCTTCACATTATCTGGTTCTGTTTTGCCACCTGTAAACCAAAAAAGTATTATTTATAAGATGATGAAACGTATTTGCTTGTTGTTGTGATGCTCTGTCCACCTCAAGTGGTAAATGGTTTGAAGTTATGTACCTATGATTCATAACAATTTGTATAAAAATAATGAAAAATTTGTACCTATATAGTCCATAATACACAAAATATGTGTACGTTGAACCAATTTAAAAGGAATTTGAACAACACATTGCGAGGAAATTGGATTAAGCAACTTTTTAGGGTTTCAGCAAATCCCTTGGTGTGTAAGTTTTAGATACCTGTATTAAATGTATACATCTTGATAAGGGACGGTCTCTTGTCTAAATATAATATAAAGTGATTGATTTACTTTAGCTTATGCTTTGAGATGAAATAAAAGTGCTTAAATAGAGATTGAGACGGTCGAAGTTTATGCGTCTTCATCGTCTTTTCAACGAAAATTATAAATAGGATGTAGCTGATAAGTCCATCAATGTATGCCTTCAAATACGGTAATAACATTTTATTAATTTATGAACTTTAGACACAAACAACTTTGCTTAGCTACTTTATAGTAGAAGCACGTAACAGACAACATAAATATGTATGTACGTCCTATATTTATGTAAATGAGTTTCAGTGAGTGTAGGTGATGTCCAACGAGAGTTATAATTGCATTATTCTCTGGCGACTCTGGTGAATCTTCTACAAGTAGATACGTGCCTACACACATGTGATTATTTTTTGTAGTATAGTTAAAAAAAAAATGTTAGTAGTTGAAAATTTGATTAAACTAATAAAAATTTCAAAAAAGGGTTGTTTAATTTTAAAATAATTCAAAAAATTTGTCTTTGTTTAATAATAACGGGTCGGTCGATCAACTAATTTCATCTTCCTGCTATTCCTAAATTCCTGATAAAAATTACACGGAAAAAATAGTATTCATTTCATATATAAATATTGTATTTGTATAAAGCTAACATCTATCACATCAATACATTAAATTAACTTTTGACAAATATTTCGATATTGTTCTCTAGTTTAGTGGTTGTCCGGGAGATAAAGCACTGAGTTGTCGAGGGGACAATTTTACTATCCTTTGAGGTATTTTTCGATTTTATTATAATTCGAATGATCTGTTGGCTCGGTGGCAAAGCATCTGCTTTCCAAGCCGTAGTCCCGGGTTCGATTCTCGGTTAGGTCAATTTAGGAGACGAATTTTTCTAAATTGGCTTGGAGTCTGGGTGTTGCTGTGAGCTCCCCCAGAGTTCGTTGTATGGTACACACTAGCCACTACCCGTAGTACAATGTTTACTGATTACTTTGGGAACACACAATTTGTGTTATTGTCTGGAGTATTATTATTATTGTTCCTGTTCATAAAAGCACGGTTCAGCACGGATTTGTAAATATATAAATGTAATGTAATGTATATATGTAATGTAAAGAATATATAAATGTAAAAAAATTATTAATTAGAAAAAAACTTTTTTAAAAACAACCTTTTGTTTAAAAATTCAGTTTATGTGCTGATGAATGTTATTTATATAAATGAATATAATAAAATAGATCGATCGAAGTCCTGCATAAAACTATACTTATAGGTACGATGTTAGGATAATCACTGAAAAAATAAATATCCATAATTGTACCTAATGTTCTATTACATCAAATAATTGGAGTCGGTTTAATTTTTTCCTTAAAAAGTTTTTCTTGAAATTAGTTTTATTGTAGATGTTGAAGCGGAACCAAGTATTGTGAAAATGCTAGCCCAGTTCCTGGTAATACTACCGACCGTTGCAATCTGTATGAAAACGTAAACGAACTTTATTTATAAATATAAATAATAATATAAAATATCTAATGTATCAGAATTAATGTTTTTTTGTTCGTATTTTATGGGCTGCCATACTCTTCATCCGATTGCGATGAAATTTGGTATGGAGATAGAATAAATCCCGAGGAAGGACATAGGCTATTTTTATAATAAAAAACGCGGACAAAGTCGCGGGGATCAGCTAGTACATAATAATATATAATATAACTTTATTTCGAGATTAACGTATAATAAGAGATACACATTAATTCATTAGAACGACAGAGCCGTCTCATTTGTCTCAATACTGTGAACACATCATGCGTCGTGCATGTACGGGAGATGACAATTTATTTTACCGGAATCATACATATTCGCCACTGGTATACCATAAATATTCCGAATAACAAAGACGTTTACATTTAAATAAGTACCTCAGACATTTAATCGTCACAAGCGTTATGTAGTTACAAGCGATATGCGACTGATTTGAACGTCAATTGATATCGTGGTAGAAGTGTAACTACACGGCTTGTCTGTGAGAATGATAATAGAAAAAAATCATGTTCAAAATATCTCTTATTAAGTTTTTTGTTCTTCATTTCTGGGTTTGGGTAGCCAATTTATATCAGTGTGGTAGGTGTAAAGACATTTAGTACATACACCAAAATAAGCATCGTAGCGCTACGGGCGCTACGTGCTGGAAAAGTGGGGCGCGAGAACTGCCGCTTCGCCATATAAGTAAAAGCATCGTAAAAGCGAAACAATGCTAGGTGCTCGTCAAAGTTTGGCACGCCGGGATCGTGTATAAGCTACGTCGGCTCGGCTAACCGGACGATCTCGTACGCATAGTACGGGACTTTTTGTCGGACCGCTCCTTCCGCTATAGAGTCGAAGGGGTGCTCTCCTGTCTCCGCCCCATCAGGGCAGGCGTCCCCCAGGGCTCCATTTTATTGCCCACTCTCTACTCGCTCTACACGAAGACGTCCCCAAACCCCCGGCTCTCCCTATTCACGGAAGATACCGTAACTTTTTACATCAGACCGTAGTCAGAGCCTCTCAACTCCTCCAAGTCGAGGTTACTAGCCTTGACGAGAGGATTCGACTTTGGAGAATCGAGGTCAACCCTGAGAAAAGCGCCGGCGTGTATTTCTCGAGAGGCACAATGACCACCTGTGCCCGCCGCGCTAACACTCTACGCAGGATTACACTTTTCGGTCAAGATATCCCCTGGACTAGGAAAGTCAAATATCTAGGAGTCACCCTTGACAGTGCCATAACCTTCCATCACGACATCAAAACGTTCCGCGATCGCGCCACGTTCGTCCTCGGCCGTCTCAACAGGCTCATTTGTGCGAAGAGCAAAATGTCCCTCAGACATAAAGTTTATACAAGACGTGCGTTAGGTCTATCATGACGTCAGCGTAGTATTTGCTCACGCTGCGCCCACTCATATCAACTCTCTTCGAGTAATTCAGAACCGATTCATGCGAAGTCCGTTGCATTACGATTTAGAATTGCCCTCAATAACTCAATATCTGAAAGACGCGTCCCAACGCTTCTTTCAGCGTTCCTTTCTACACCTGAACCGAACCCCCTAGTGGTCAGGGCGTCATCGTACACACGCGAGCCTCGCATCCGCAAACACTATTGAAGGCATAGACATGTGTTAGGCGACAGAGACGACGATATCACATGTTCGAACTCGAATAATATGCCCACTTACACATTACGACCGTATCGCACACCGGCGGAAGCGAGGACGGCCTCGCGACACCCGTAGGGTCTCACTCTTAGAAGCTCGATCATGCCGTACTACATGCACACATGCAGGCCTTAAGCCACATTGTAAACTGCCACGCGGGACACTAGGCACATCAATCGGCCTTCAGCCGTCTCGCCGGCCGGGTCCACTAGAGGCCCGGCCCTCACCCGAATAGGAAGCCCGTTAAAATGCACGCGGGTAGGGAAAACTTCCCTGGCGACACCTTGAGCCCGAGGTCCGCCCTCCATACGAAGTATCCCTCGGCTGGAGGAATCCTCATGCGGTCGATCATCTGGCAGGACGCCTTTAGCGCTCGCCCCAACGCGACCGCTATAAAAACCACTAGGGCTAACAGCAAAGAGGAGGGATTTTTTGTCGGTTCGAGTCCGACACTACTCAGTCGGCGTAGAGTCCGGCTGAGCGTCCGTGGGAATTTATTCCCCTCTCAGAAACCAAAAAAAAAGAGACGGTACTATTGTGTCGTCGCTCAAAATGGGCAAGACCTGCTCACGACGTTTTAATTTTACGTTTAATAGGTTTCATTAATTAAAAATCCATTTTAAATGTCTATTATTTCGCAGTATAATATTAAACTGAGCATCAATTTTTAAATTTTTATTATGAAAGTGTTTCACACAAGTGTTTCAAATATGAAATGAAGGAAAATGCGTTACTTTGCTCACTGCACAAGCGTCGAATCGAAAACGAGCTAGGTGTGGAGCTCGAGCCTCATTTGAGTAAAACACAGCGATTGTTTCGAACACTCTATCTAGTACTACACGGATATCGTTGAATAAAGAAAGACGAAGGAATAAATTAACTGTGACATACTGACAGACAGACAGACATAATGAAAACATAAGGATGTCGTTTTGACCAATTTGGCTACGGGACACTACTTAGGTATCTATTTCTAAAGAGATAAACCGTTTGTTTGTATGTAATGGATAAAGTCAAAAAGTACTCAACTGTTTTCAAAAATTCTTTCATCTATAAAAAGCTTCATTATCAGCAAGTAACATGGGCATGGTATTTTATTTAAAAAAAAAGCCAGGGTGGGTCGCTAGTATACTTTATACAAATTAAAAAAATCGTTTACTAAATTGACTTAGTCATGAATCAATATTGAGGCCCTTGGCTTGGAAGGCAAATGCACTAACCACAGCGTTAACGTGGCAGTCTTTTTAACTGATTTCAAAAAGGAGGAGGTTCTATGTTCGTTTGTATGTATTTCTTTTATGTATGTTTTGGCATAACTTCTTTGTTTATGAATCGATTTCAATGATTATTTTTCCGTTGGGTTTAGTATAGCTCCAAGGTAGTTCCATTTAAATTTCTTTGATGCTGGAGCTTGGGCTTTGAAGATACCCCAAATAATCCGAACTGTTCATAAGGGTTTATTTATATTGATGATTCTTCTGTATATCATTCTGGTTAAGTATTAGAAAACGAGTTAGCTGTAGATCTATCCTAGATATTTATTTAGGCCGAGGTGACTTAAAAGGGAGAAATATAAAACTTTGTAAGATAAAAATTAAACCAAAGAATTCAAGAAGAAACTGTTAATAATATATTATCCTTTACTTATCAAAACTCAAGTACAAAAATAGCTTTATAAATACAATACAGGCGGTTATTGAAGTCGGTGCCACATTAATGCGCAACAACGGAGGTCAATGGCAACAACAGAAAGTTTACTAGTTTGGTAGGCTCGGCACCGACTTCAGTAACTGTCAAAATTATGTACATTGTATCCTATTTATAGTTATTTTTGTACTTGAATTTCGACTGTTATAGGATAATTATTTTATGCCTTTCAGTGTTTTTACGAAGCCTATTTAATTTTTTTCAAATTTTTTTTATTAATGTTTATTCAAATACGTAGTCTGGACGAAATGTAACATACATACATTTGAAACCAATGTTATGTTCGCTATAAGCTATTCGCATTAATTCTATGTAAACACAATCATTGTAATATTAATTTTATATAGATCTGTATATATTATTTACGTAATAATGTAAACATGATAGTATGCAGTTACAATATTGTGTATTTGTAAGCATAAATTAAAATCGTTTCGTCCACTGAAAAACGTAGAAAAAAGTCGATGTCAACGAATTCTAAAGAAACATGTACTTTACAAATTAAAACGAAATACATATACTTAAAGTTATAGATCTTCAGCAAATAATTTTATGTCACAAACCCTCCACTTGTTTTAAGACCAGGTATTCCCAGATAATGAATAATTTTTCTAAAATCTGTTGACAAATGTCAATATGTAAAAAATTTATTTATGGGATTATACATAATATGATTATTATTATTTATATTCCTTCCTATTTTACAATATAAATGCTATGTCTAAGGGCGCTTCTAATGAATGTTTAGAAAATATACATTGTCGATTTAATTTTTGGTGACATTTGGCGACATGAGCGCTGAACGTCAACCTACTGTCAATCAAAAGCCCCAGAATCTTGATCTCCTGCGACATGCCAACGCACTCCCCGCCCATGGACAGGAGGGGGATTATGTATTTAATTTAAAAGGATATGTAGGGTACAAATATTGCAAAATCATTCTATATGTAAAAAAAAATAATAGAAAAATTAATTCGAAATGTACTTCCGAATTTGTTTTGTACAAGTAAATAATATGAATTTAAAACTTGAATGATAACAGCGTCGTTGTGACACGGTGTTAATGATGTAGCCGGCTAGCTGATGAGGGTCAGTCCGTCCTATTTGTTCAAACTTCGTGGACACTAATCTAACTACCCTTTACTAACAAGTTTCGATTTGTCTGATTTGTGCAGAATAAATTGGGTATTGATCAATTGTATAATAGATTTGTTCGGAGATAAATAGAACATGTACGTAATGTATAGATATGTGTATCTTGTAAGGCTGGTGAATATTCGCTATTTCCTCAGAACAAATGAACACTCTACTTAATTACGCACAAAATGTTTTTTTTTAAATTCAAATGCACTCTACAAAATTTTTGTCAGGCGTTGACATTCAAATTAAGAGAGAGACTGCGGCGCGAGATAGCACGCATTACGAATGTCATTATAATAATTATTTTATACATTATTTATTGGTGTCCAACATAGATGATCAGAATATTTATTACCAACTACGCGCCCCGGCTTCACACAAGTAATTTTTTTTTAAATAAAAAACAACCCATGTTACTTATCAATAATGTCGCTTTCTATAGGTGAAGGAATTTTTGAAATCGGTTGAGTAGTTTTTGAGTTTATCCATTACAAACAAACAATCAAATTTCTCGTTGTATAGAGTCATAGCGTCTTAAATGAATTTGGATTTATTTAAAAATCTTCGAACAAATTTAAACTTACAAGAGCTTAAAATTTGTATATTAATGTTACAGAATATTGATCCGTATACGTAGACGATAACGACAATATCGAGAATACTTTTTTGGCTGAATTATAACTCCTTTATCGTTTATTCGTTACAAATAAATTACATTATTTTCTCATCAAGTCAGTGTCGGAGACCGGGCGTCGTAGATTAATCTAGTAAAGTGTTCGTAAACGTAAGGTAATATAATGTGGAATAATGATTACAAAAAACTATTAGTTTAGTTATTATATTTGATTGAGTGCGAGTTCCACTTAAACGCAGCGAGGGTTCCGTAAGTACTATATTGTTATAATGACATTCGTTTTATAAATTTAATTCCTTGAAGATCTCCAGAAAATCATTTTACAAGCCTTATAGATATAAAAACTAGAACTCGCATAAATTTCTCTGTAAATTTTAAGTAAAGAGTTATATGGTAATGAGAGGATGACTCAAATAACCGAGTTCGGTTACAATACCCGATTTGATTCCTTTAAAATAATAAAATTAATATTTTAGTATATCTAGTGCAAGACACGTAGGTTCTTAATTGTGACAAACCTTTTTTCATACCAAATCTCAATTCAGTACATCATATAATATATGTTAGTAGGGAGGTTAAATTGACTGAAGTAGTCAAATAACGATTTTTATGGGACTGAGCAGTATTATACCGACAACTGGTATCGTCGTATTCAGTAGTGTTTCCTGAGTAAGAAAAATGGTGTTGTTACTTTTTCAATTGGTAGAGAGGGGAGCTACAACGTCACAAAGATGGCTATTCTTGGTTTAAACTTTGGCGACTAACGCAATAACTACTTTACTTATTTAGAAGACTGAGGCGTTATATGAAAGGTATTGAAATGCCTAACAAAAGACATCTGACAATCACAAGTATAAATTCAATATTAAAAAAGTTATTTCATTAAAAAACAAAGATTGAAATAGGCGTAAAATGTAAAAACTTGTATGTGGACTGTATATTGCATAGGTATTTGGTTCTTCACACAAGATTACAGAAAACTGGTTTGACTGTGATTATATGAGGTGTAATGATGGAAGGGAACACTTGATTTTAATTATAATAAATAGGAATGTTAATCGGAACACAATCCGTTGACAGTTGCCGATATGAATCCCAGTAATATATTAATTACAGATGTAAAAATGCCATGTAAAAATTTGTATGTGGACTGTATATTGCATAGATCTTTGGTTCTTCACACAAGATTCATTGTAGTTTAAATAACGCGGTGAAAATACCAATTACATTAAAAATGATCCATAAAAAGTATTACCATGTAAAAATTTGTATGCGGACTGTATATTGCATAGATCTTTGGTTCTTCACACAAGATTCATTGTAGTTTAAATATCGCGGTAAAAATGCCAATTACATTGAAAATGGTCCAAAAAAACTTTTGCTTTATTTCTCAACTTTAATGTACATTTTTAATTTTTAAAATCCGATAATAAATAAACAAACAGTTTTAAACGAACGCGGCGCGTTGCGCAAGCGGGAGTGCTCGTTCGCTAGACACGGTCGACCGAGCCAACACGCAACAGTTTCTTGAAAACTGAGTTACATAAACTTTTAAACTTTCGCGTTGTATTATAACAAACATACATATCTTTACGCTGTATCCCTAACTGGCTAGTCAGGTATATAGCAGAGCGCGAAACTTCGCGGTCTTCAGTCCCCTAAAATCTCATCATTTTCTCACATATTTTCGCCTTGGTATACGAATGCTTTTGACATTTCCGCCAACTAATACTCTGGCTATTTGATTTTCATTAGTCAGCTTTGGTTTTTCTTGGCTTCCGCTACCACTCAGTTTCACTCTGTGGACTTTTTTTGTCAGTCTTTCATCAGTCATTCTTTCTAGTGTCCGAACCATTTAAGTATTCCTTTCTTCATTTTGACGATAACACTGTCGTACAACCCTGTCATACTGAATATCTCATCATTGCTTATTTTGTCCCAAAGGGTGCCACCGCACATATTGCTAAGAGATCGCATTTTTATTGCATTTATCTTACTTTCATCCGATTTCGGGCATATCCAGACCTTACTGTCGTACAATAAAGTTGGCACCAAGACTGCATTGTGGGTGGTCATTTTGACTGAGTTAGATAATATATTCACACTGCCTATTAATGCGGCTAAAGCGCAGTTTATTACCAGCTATTACCCATCTCTCCACATACAACTCACATCTTCTCCCTCCCCAGATGTACCATTTCATTCACTTGTTCTGAAAATTTTTCATTTATACACTTCTCACACTTCGGCTGTACATCTTCTTTTTCGAACACCAGAACCATAGTTTTGTTTATATTCAGTTCCTTCGCTTCACATTTTTCTTTCATGCACGTGACTAGTGTTTGCAACTCTGCTTTTGAGGTTGATATAAGCACAGCATGGTCAGCATATAAAAGACAGTTTACCACTGTGCCATCACATATCATGCCACTCATACTACCTTTCCAAGTATGGATGCCATCGTCCGAATACAGCACGAATAGCCCGTCAGACATCACACATATAATAACCGCACAGCCAGCAGTGAGGGGCCTCTCACACCATATTCAGGAAGAACACTCCACAATTCATTTTTCGTTATTCTAACAAACGCTTTCTCTAGATCCCTTCGTGCCTCCCACGAATATCTTTCAGAAATTTTTGATAAAGACTTTACTCGCTAAACTGACCAAGCTGATGATGGCTATATAGCATGCACAGTCTGTATGAGAACCTTTCTCTTTATAGAAATATACTATGACTGCGGTGGGCCTCTCCTTCGGAACCTCGGAATACAACCAATTTTTAACTTCTTCACTAGGGCATGTAGGTAGGTTGTCTGCTCACGTCAGTAAGTCTGTACTTCTTTTTAGACCTCCTCATTCGTCGGTTCATCTGATATCCGTTCCTTGTCTGTACCTCCTGTCGAGCTTCAGATTTTCTAGATGTTGAAGCTCGCACAAATCGTAGGCTCTGTTCTTTAGTGATGTTACAAATATATAGCTTATCACAGACACACAAGTCTAACGTGTCGTTGTGTCCTATCGTAAGTCAAATTGTATTTCTCACTTATGTTCTGTTGTTGCGTACGACGGTTAAATGTGTGGACACTGTAAGTGGGGTGTGTACGAGGCTTAATATAAATTATTTACGAATATCGGAGTTAGATGATAAAAAATTTGCTTCTGACACGGAGTGAAACTTGCTGCAACAAATTATTCGAGACCATTGCCGATGCAACCGGCCGAAACGTCGAGCGATGCGCCATATAAAACGATGGGCCAGACCACCACAAAGTAGTGTCGCGAATAAGATTAGCCTTCACGCCTCTAGAGACAAGGTCAGCTGGATTGTCCTTTGACGGTACATAGCCCCACACATGGTCAGTTGTATTTTCCTGTATTTCACTTACACGATTGCGAACAAACGGCTTGAGCTGATTTGAAGGCATTGATAACCAACCCAAAACCACGGTCGAGTCACACCAAAATTTACATCGAACAGGCAAGGTAAGTGATGTTAAAACTGTAGTACACAATCATGCACCTAACAATGCCCCACATAATTCTAAGCGTGGGATAGTAATGGGTTTTGTAGGGGCGATCCTATTTTTGGAAACCAAAAGTTGTACCTGCACTAATCCAGTACTACTTATAGATCGCATATAAATGCACGTCCCATAAGCACTTTCAGAAGCATCTGTAAATATATGCAATTTATATTTAAAAAGTTTATA
Source organism: Zeuzera pyrina (assembly GCA_907165235.1). NCBI lineage: Eukaryota > Metazoa > Arthropoda > Insecta > Lepidoptera > Cossidae > Zeuzera > Zeuzera pyrina. The sequence goes on along the minus strand of OU015625.1, from coordinate 14,009,020 downwards.
AAAATTGTTACATAAAATGCAGCGAAGTATTTTAAGATTGTTAAGAAATTCTAAACTATTTGCGAAAGAAAGCCAAAGATTTTTTATGTAATTTGACACCTCGTTGTCCTAATCACATTTGTTTAGCCCCATGGCCACATGGCCCCACGAGACCTAGGGGGTCAAATATTTGACTGATTACTGATAAAATGTGGTTTCGTTACTTTACTTTCCAAATGTATATTAACATAAAATGATAAAGTATCTGAATCACATAATCAATGTAAACCTAAGGTTTTCGATGGTGTGCAGTTGTTATTGTCTGAAATATTTAGAATGTTATTGGGTTCTCCCTTTAAATTGCTAATTTTTCTCAAAATTTGTAAATTATTAGACTACCATTTACCCAAATTGAATTGAGCTGAATTTTAAATGGATATAACTTCTTTACAGAGTTCTAAGACTTCGTCGATAGAATTTCCACCACTCAAATAATCGTCTACATAGAAGTCGTGCGAAATGGATTGTTGTACATTTTTGTTAGATGATTCTGAAGTTAAAATATCATTTGTATGTCATTGAGAGAAAGTCCCGACGTAGTAACAGCCGATGCATCAATAACTATGCGAAGCTTGGTTGTACTGCTAGATTCTCGAATGACACCGTGATGAGGCATATAATAATTTACGCCGTTCATGTGTAACGAAATTTTGTTTTCAATCATGTGACCTAAAACCTCGTACTTATGCATGAACTCTAAATATCTTTGTTTAAAATTGGGATCTCGTTGAAACCTACATTCAAGTGACAAGAAAGGTTTCTTAGCCATCTGATATGACTCGCCTAAAACATGTGAGTCTTGTTTTCAAAGGCATAGTTACAATAAAGCGACCGTCATCCTTACGCTTAGTGTTTAAAAGAAAATTTTTGTCACAAGCTCGCTCTTTTGATGATAATAAATGTGTAGAGGAGATTGTATCTAGTTCCCAAAAGCGAGTTAGGTTTTCATCATTATGAGGTAAGTGACAATGTAAAGAAATATGTGGATTTAGAATTAGGTTTCGATACGTAACCCGATACCAACCAATCCAATTTTGTTTCATATAATTTGGGTTGGTTTCTACCTAAGTCGATAGAAGTGTTGCATAAAACGTCCCAAAATGCTTCAACCCCCATCAGGATGTCTATATTCGAAGATATGTTAAAAGTAGGGTCAGCAAGAAACAATCCTGATGGAATCGGAATATGCTTAATATTTATTGATTTAGAAGTCAAACTTTTAGTGATTTCCGGTAAAATAAGACAATCTAAGTTAACCCTATAGTCACTACGAGTATAAGAAGACTCAATGACGAGTTTGCAAGATTGTGAACTACTACAGGTTTGATTGTATTGTATATACCAGACACATGTGTGAGACCTGCGCCGTGCCGTAACAAGTCCAGCTTTTTTCAAAGACTTCAGTGATGAAGTTGACCGTGCTGCCGTTATCTAGCAGAACTCTGGCCGTGTGGACTTCGCCTTTGTTGTCGAAGACTTTCACCAGCGCTGTGGATAATAAAATATGCGAAGAGGTAGTATGCTGAACAGTATCACTGGATAAGACGACACTGTCAGGAATAGGAGGAATAGGAGCAACTGATGTATTGGACTCAGGATTTTCTAAATGTAAAAGAGTATTATGCTAGTATTTGCAGTATTTACAATGAGACAATATACATTTGTTAGTAAAGTGACGGAAAGAGAAAGGACGTAAGCAATTAAGACAAACTTTGAATTGTTTTGCTGTTTCGATACGTGTTTCGAAATAAGATTTCTGAATATTTCACAGTTAAATAAAAATCGATTTTCTTTACACATTGGACACTATTGATATTTTAATTTGATTGCTTTGATTTGTTGTAGTTATAAGGAAATTTTTTGATTTTTCACAATCTATTTTATTTTTATTTACCTTGCTTTCTTCAATAGTCTCCAACAAGTCAGCCTTGTTGCTAACAAAAAAATACAAAACTGTGATAAGGTAGGAGGTTCTGACAAAGTGTTACGATATTCCTCCCAATGGCGACTTGTAACATTATCGAAGTTATTGGTCATCACAAATATAATTAAAGTGTGCCAATGTTCAGTTGGTTGTTTTAAAGTGGTGAGTTCATGGATGTTTTTGTTAGTGACATCTATAAGATATCGAATAGCTTTACTAGATTCCTTATGAATGGACTCAGCATTAAATAAGACTTGTACGTGGTTGTTTACAAGGAGACGATTGTTGTTATATCTTTCGCACAATAATTTCCACGCTGATTCGTAATTATCGCTAGTGAAATCAATGTTTTTAATAATTAAAGCCGCATTCCCCTGCAGAGAAGTACGTAAGTAATGAAATTTACTTATATTGTCTAAGTGTTCATTGTAGTGTATCATGGACAGGAATGTGTCCCTATATTCGAGCCAGTGCTGATAGTCGCCTTTAAAATGAGGTGGATTAATTTTTGGTAAGTGAAAGGTCGTGTGATGTTTGCATGTCCCACCTGAATTCGCGTTGAGGGAACTTGATTCGAACCCGGGACATCGCTTTTAATTAATATCTTCTGCGTTGAAAGTTTTTTCCTATTGAAGGACCTTATGTAGGGTCCTAAAGGACTTAAATTGAAAGTGGACTGTAATTTTTGCTAGTTTATATTGGATTACAAAAGATATATAATAAATACATTAAATAATTAATGCAATGCAATTAACTCCATGCGCGTGAGATTCTTGCGGAAGTGCAATTAGAAGTGTTTGTTGGGGCCCCCGCGTCTTTCGCTCCTCTTCGTCGACCCGAACTGCCCCGAGGATTCGCTAGTCGCAACACGTGGTTTGTTTATATATTATCCGATTTTAAAAATTCAAAGTGTACATAACAGATGAAAAACGATGCAAAAGTTTTTATTTGAACCATTTTTTATATAATTGGCATTTTATCGCGTTATTTAAACTAAATGAAATTACCACTTACAATGTTGTTTTTTTTTTAAATATTGAACCTTTACTTTTAATTTTGAAGCATTTTTTATTAGGCAATTCAATAACCTTTATATCACACCTCAAACGTCTAAATTGCTTAAGTAGTTATTGAGTTATTTGACAAAATTTAAACCAAGAATCGCCATCTTTTTGACGTCATAGCTCCCTCCTCCACCAATTGAGAAAGTGACAACATCGTTTTTCTATCTCAGAAATCACTACTGAATACGACGATACCAGTTGTCGGTAGATTACTGCTCAGTCCCATGAAAAAATTTCTTTAATCGCTTAGCCTCTCTACCATGTAAAGCTGATGAAATAACTCAGTTGTGCGTATGACATACGGACAGAAAAACGAATAGAAAGACAAGACGAACTTGTAGGGGTTACAATTGTGCCTTTTTGGCTAGAAACATATCTGATATTTGTAAACAAAAATAAATTATTATTATACAAACAACATACAGAATCGATAAAATGTCTTGAAATAAAATAATAGGACTTTTTTGTTAGTCTAATTTTGTCACTGAAAATTAGGAACTTTGTCACTGTCACTTTGTCACTGAAAATTTAAAACTTAAAATACAATTTTTAGACTGGTCCATTGGCGCGGCGGCAGAGCATCGACTTCCAAGCCGGGGCCCCGGGGCCCCTTCTTGGGAGTCGCTCGAGGGCTCGGGACCCCTTCTAGAGAGTCGCTCAGGGTCCCGGACTCCTTGAAAGTCGCTCGGAAGCCCAGTTCGATACTCGGTCAGGTTAGTTTAGGAAACAAAATTTTCTAAATCATCTTGGAGTCTGGGTGTTACTGAGAGCTCCACCAGTTTGTTGTGCGGTACCCATAGCATAAGCCTAGTGCTTAGTTTGGGGTCATACAATTTGTGTAATTCAGGTATCAGGTAGACCAAAGGTTATTCGATATAAAGTAATTAGATACACTACAAAAGTACGACATGCGCCGTATTACGAGATCGTGGCGTATTTTCGGATATTGTTTTCATTATTATATTTTATGTTAATTAGGTAATAATAATTTTATTAACTATTTACACCTGCACATTATTCATTTTATAGGCAGCAAAAATAGATTTGTATTTCGCAATATTTCTAAAAGACACTATGAACAGCAAAGTTATTTCTGTGGTCGCTTAGCGTGTAACTGAAAATATCCCATATTTAAAAATCTGTACAAATTAATTATGTCATTGGAACTAATTTTCGTTAAAATTTTTTTTAGTTATACCACCTTAAATTTTTCAGAACTTATCTAAAAATACGCCTCACGCTTTGGTGTACTGGAATTTTTAAGTTTACTCCTTAAGAATCGATTTCCATATAAGGCCCCCGATGTGGAAAAATATGAGGAGTAAAATCTATTCATCGAATGACCTCGTTACGTTTTTTGTGCGCAACCTATTGTGCGCACCTTTCACTTTTCAGTCGTGAGTATTAAGATGTACATAAGGTATGCTGCGGGGCAGCTTACACATGTAAGTATCATGTGTATATAATATATCTATATGTTATTTCTATATAAAATATAACATAAACATAACATAACATAACTTCACGCTGTATCCCCAACGGGGTAGTCAGAGGACAGAGCGCCAGGAGTCGCGGTCCTTACACACCTCTTTCGCTTCCTCAAATCTCATCATTCTCCTCACACATTTTCGCCTAGGTATGCGGGTGCTTTTGACATTTCCGTCTGCTAACACTCTGGCTATTTGATCTTCATAAGTCAGCCTTGGTCTTCCTTGGCTTCTTTTACCACTCATTTTCGCTCTGTATATTTTCTTCGTCAGTCTTTCATCACTCATTCTTTCCATGTGCCCGAACCATCTAAGCATTCCTTTCTTCATTTTTACAATAACACTGTTGTGCAACCCTGTCATACTGCGTATCTCATCATTGCTTATCCTGTCAGCAAGTGTGACACCGCACATATTTCTGAGAGACCGCATCTCCACAGCATTTAACATACTTTCACTCGATTTTGGGCATATCCAGGCCTCACTACCGTACAACAAAGTTGGCACCAACACCGCATTGTGGATGGCCATTTTAGCAGTGTTAGATCTATTCACACTACCCACTAATGCGGACAGAGCACCGTTCACTTTATTGCCAGCTGCTACCCGTCTCTCCACATCCAACTCACATCTTCCATCCCTCGAAAACGCACTCCCCAGGTACACAATTTCATTCACCTGTTCTAGACATTTTCCATTTACACAAATCACACATTTCGTTTGTACCGCTTCTCTTTCAAACACCAGAACCTTAGTTTTGTTCACATTCATTTTCAATCCTTTTACTTCACAATCTTTTTTCATGCACGTGACTAGTGTCTGCAACTCCGCTTCTGATGGTGCTATTAGCACAGCATCGTCAGCGTACAATAGGCAGTTTACCACTGTGTCACCACATCCCATACCACTCATATTACCTTTCAATCTCTGGAGGCAACTGTCCAAATACAGCACGAATAGCCAGGCAGACATCACGCAGCCCTGTCTGACACCAGAACAGACTTCAAACCAGGGCGACAGGTCACCGTCTATCCTTACACAGGCTCTGTGGTCTCGATATAATGACCTCACAGCCTGCAGTAAGGAGCCCTCCACGCCATATTTAGGCAGAAGACTCCACAATTTCCTCCGCACTACTCTATCGAATGCTTTTTCTAGATCCACGAAAGCGCAGAAAACTTTCCGACCTAAAGCCAGAAACCTCCCCACGATAACGCGAAGCGAGAAAATCTGATCCATACAACCCCTACCGTTCCTGAATCCACCTTGCGCCTCCCACAAATATCTTTCTGAAACGCCTTTCATACGTTCAGTCAATACTTTAGTATAGACTTTACTCGCTAAGCTGACCAAGCTGATGGCCCTATAGCACGCACAGTCTAGGTAGGAACCTTTCCCTTTATATAGAGGTACTATGACTGCCGTGCGCCAGTCCTCTGGAACCTCCCCCTTCTGCAAACAAAGGTTGCAGAGTGCACAGAAGGCATCCCAGACTCTAGGACCACCATACTTGATCATCTCAGCAGTCACCTCATCAATTCCCGCAGCCTTTCCACATTTCAAACTTCTTATCACTTTCTCAATCTCTTTCATACTAATGGCATCCTCCAGTCCCTGGCCCGAGTGTGGCAATTTATTAGAATCACTCTCAGTATCAGAGACGGAGTCGCCACTCTCATACAGTTCTCCATAGTATTCACTCCATCGCTGCAGAACATCCTTTTTATTTGTAAGCAGGTTGTTGTCTTTCGAACGCACTTTATTCATTCTGCAAGGTGCCGGACCACTTCGGTACTTACGTACTTCTTTCCAAAATAATTTGGAATTTTCCTCGAAGTTATCCGACATCTTGTTTTCATCTAGCACTCTACACCTTTCACGCTTCTCTTTCACTAGTGCTTTCGTTTCTGCTTTCTGCAGCTTATACCTGTTTTTCATCAAATTTTTCATACCACAGTCATTAGTAGCAAGGTAGTCTCGCCATGCTTTCTTTTTCTTATACACAGCCACTTTCACCTCATCATCCCACCACACATCACGCTTTTTGCCGTTCCCAATCTTATTCGTTCCACACACTTCTTTCGCAGCCTCAATCATACTATCCCTAAGGTTCTGCCAACATTCTTCAACATCCTCGCTCATCACTTTCAATCTATCATCAAGCTTACTGGATAATACCCTTTCATATTCATTCCTGGTGGTCGCATCCTGCAGTCTCCAGCTTTTAATGCGGCTAACCGCTGCAGGTTTGGACACTACGCGATGTCGCCATACTGCGAACAGACCCCTTATTCTGGTTATCACCAGAAAGTGGTCCGTCCCGAGATCGGCTCCTCTATACGCTCTTATGTCCATTACCTGCTTCTTAAGTCTGCTATCCGCCAGGAATAAATCAATCATACTTCTCGCACCCTTTCTTTCCCACGTGTACTGATGGATCCTTTTGTGCCCAAACATGGTGTTAGCCACAAAAAGATCCTTTTCCATACACAGTCCTAACACAATCTTACCAACATCATTCACTCTCTTATCTCCATATTTGCCTAGGATAGACTCGAATCATGTTCGAGCTGTCCCGACCCATCCATTCATGTCTCCACACACAACAATTCTTTCGTTCTCTTCAACCGTCGCTAGAACTTCTCTAACATTCTCCCAGAACTGCTCCAGTTCAGCCAAACCAACAGAGGACACTGGGGCATATACTGCCAAAACAAAAATTCTTGTCAACCCAATCTTGAGGCGTACCCAGAGCAGTCTGGGATTTACACATTCATACTCAATCATACAATTAACCATACGAGAGGACAGTAAAACGCCTACCCCTTGGCATCCCCTATCTCCTTGTGGTACCCCTGACCACAAAGCGATGCCTCCTCCGGGCAAGTCGGCATGTTCACTGCCGCCTCGCTTGGTTTCACTCAAACATAGCACATCCAATCTTTTCTCTTCCATAATATCAATCACTTCATTCATCTTCTCCTCAATCCCACCTCTCACATTCCACGCAGCTACTCTGCACTCCTCCCTTCACTTCCCGCCGCTAGGTGCACAGCGTGTTGGGTGGCGGTCCCCAACGCCGAACTACACTCTGCACACACCAGCGGGGACAGACCGGTGTACGTCGCTTTCGGGGGACGCCCTAACATTATTATTGCCGTTGTCCCGCATGGTATGCACAGAACAGGAATTGCAGCCCTGAAAAGGGCTGGAATATAAAATATATAGGTATATAATATATACTCTACAGCGAATATTATTATTTTTTAAAAATCAACATGAGTGTCATGTTCTAGGTTTATCGGGGTACTGATTACAAAAATGACGTTCATTTTCAAATCCAAGATTTAGATTTTTGGATAAATCGATATGGCTGTCAAATTCTAAGTACCTCGGGGTGGTGATTACGAAAATGACGTTCATTTTGTAATCCAAGATGCCGAATATTATTTTTTTGGACAGATCTACATGGGTGTCATGTTCTAGGTTTCTCGGAGTACTGATTACGAAAATGACGTTCATTTTCAAATCGAAGATGCCAAATGCTACTTTTTTTATATCTATTAATATTGATATTTAATATTGTTGTATATTATTGTAAAGTGAATAAAAATATATAAAATATGGAAAAACCAGTAAACTCCAGTCGTGCGTCGGAGCTGACATACACACTTTTTTTTTTCATAGCTCAGTTACACTTTTACGTATTTAATGCAACTCCTATCTATATTATTTTCGTAATTTTACACACCATTGTGTGTAAAATTACGAAAATAATATAATTAAGAGATAATCGAAAACACCTACCTTCACAAACCTACCTTCTTCTATATACTTACAATAGGTGCCTATAGTCTCCGAGTAACATGCTTATGACATACAGACAAACAGATGGACAGACGGAGAGGACGTAATTATAAAGGTTGCATTTTTGTTATTTGGTCTACGGGACCCTAAAAAAAGGTTCAATTTGGTTCTTTTATACGAATATGTATGTAAACACTTAGAAAGGTATTTACGTAAATAATATGATAATATACTGGTATTTGCTATAAGTACTTTGTTTTCGCTAAGTTCAGCTCACATTTCTCGGAAGAAATATTGTATGAGTACTGATACTTGAGGAAAGTTGTTGTAACTACTGGAGATAGCATCAGAACATAAAAATAATTAATGACTAAGCTTTTATCTATTGTGTATAAGTATAGGTTAAAACATACAGGGGCAATACGGAGTTACAGTTACATATTGAAAATATTAGAATGAAATAAGGGGTTATTGCCCTTGTGAATCCTTCTACGAAGTAGAAAAACATAAAATTTATTAAATAGTTTGAAAAGATCCATTTATAAAATTAAAAGTTAACAATACTCCGTGCAATGACGAAGGGTTACGTATTTTTCCATTTGAAAAATTAAAATCTCTTACATCTTTTGTAAACGATCTTTTTAGGGGAAAGTTCTTAACGAGGACCTTAAAAAACTAAGGTATAATTAGGGAGTGAGCTGCTACAGAATGCAGGAAAATTTTTGCGAGATTGTTTCTGACGTGGAAGGGCCAACAACAATTTCATTAAACAAAGTATATTTTATTTATGTGCATATCAAGGGTAACAACGTATATTACTAATTATTTGTGTACTATTATTCATTTAATTGAAATTTAATATAGATTTTTATCGACAGATTCAGACATTTATAAATTCATTTTAATTTAGGTAACGACCGTAATCCGTCAATGGCTTATTTTATATGTATTTTTGCATTAATTTCTGTATTTTTCTTTTTAATGTAGCTGTTGGTTTTGCAAATAAACAAATAAAAAAAAACCATTCCTTTCACCTAAAAAGGCTGTTGATTGTTTACCTTTTTGGGTAATTGGATAAAGAGTACTTTACAGATATTTTCAACCGACTTCCAAAAAAGGAGGAGGTTCTCAATTCAGTTGTATGTTTTTTTTATGTTTGTTACCTCATAACTCCGTCATTTATGAACCGATTTGGAAAATTCTTTTTTTGTTCGAAAGGATATACTTCCAGAGTGGTCCCATTGAAATTTCACTGGTATTGAAGCTTTGGTTACGAAGATACACCAAATAACGCGACCTGGTTATTTATATTGACGATTCTCCTGTATGTCATTTGTTAACTATCGTTGTCCCCACATGGTATAATGGAAGTATGGTATAATGGTAAAGTAGGGAGAAGATATAAATTGGCTGTGATATAATAAATTCAGTCAGTAGAGTCAGTCTTGTGGCGGACAGAGAATACGGCTGGTGGCTGTCGTCTTCGGATTGTAAGAATACTGCTAGGGTGTAATTATGATGCAACCTTTACACTGTTTTTTTATAACTGATTGATATTGATATGATATTATATTGATGATAATGGCCATAATGGGCAATAATATCCCATGTTCGATCTGTTCGCATCCTTTATTGTGAAAGATCACGGTTTGTGCTCCTCAATAGAATGAATGTTAACACATTGCGCTCCAGAATTAGAAAATACACTAATTGTAGACCTGCTCTAGATATTTATTTAGGCCAAGGTCGCTCAAAAGGGAGAAATAAAAAAACTTTTATAAAAAAATTAAACCGACTTCAAAAAAGAACACTGAAAATTATGAAATAACTATCTCTTACGGATCGAAATTATTGTTAGACAGTTGTTGTTACAGTTATTGAAGTCGGTGCCAAATCAATGTTCGACAACGGAAAGTCCATTAGTTTAGTAGGCTTGGCACCGACTTCAGTAACTGTCAAATTTAATTATATGGGTATTTGTATCGTAATTTTATAAAGTTATTTTTGTACTTAAGTTTCGATCCGTAAGGGATAGTTATTTCATAATTTTTAGTGCTCTTTTTTGAAGTCGGTTTAATTTTTTTACATATTTTTTTATAAATTGTCTACGCTAGATGAAGCGGAATTATTATTCATTATGAACAGTAACATTTACATTTGCTATGGACAGCCAAGGCTATTTTATTTTGTATCTATTGTTATTGTTAGAAATAAAAGGACCGAGTGTTTTTAGTTTATTTAAATTTTACGAGTAACATAATTTTACGTTTAAATTTCATATTTTTGCATCAGAAATAAATTCAAGTTACATTTCTTTTTGTTTTAATCGTAGAGAGATTATTACATAAAATAATGCTTAGGTACTAGATATATTTAAAATAAAAGAGGTAATCTTTTTAGACTTGATATATGTACATGCATTTAAAAAGATTACTTTCGATTGTGGTTTATGGCATATTTCTACAAATAAAAGAAATATAATTTTATTGTAATGTAAGTATTATATAGCAATAAAAGCGATAATTAAACATAGGTCGAAGTTTTTCAGTTCTTAATGCATCAATATGAGTGTGTGTGCATTAGTGTCTCGAAATTAAAATAATAATTTGTTGTTTTAGATACAATTTACATTAAGATTTTAGAAATTTTATTTACATAAATTTATTTGTTATTAATTTTCAAGCCTCTTAGGTGGATAAACTCTGTTCGCAAGTGTATTTTTACAGAATTTTTGTTCAGTGATGTTATGATTTAAAATGACCATAACTTGTTTTACATAAATTGGGATTGAATCATTGTATTCATTGTGTTTATTATGGTTACGAAATGAACGAGAAGTAAAGCTCCGTACATCGTAAGCGGCAATGTGACGCCGACGCCATGCAATCCTGCCGTCAGTCACGCGATCGCGTGTTTTCAAAAGGGCACACTACAATTACAAAGAGAATGGTCTTTGCTATTTCACACGCGAATGTCACCACTAACAACCCTAACTTTCCTTACACGTGAAATGTAAACTGGTCTGTTACCCTACCTTTATTATTGTGACGTGAACGTAATAAAGAGGTTTAAGTGCGTATACATTTAAAAAAAATTAATCGATATTTTCTTAAAGTAGGACAAGTTAGAAAAAGTGTATATTGGCGAACTACATACAATAACAAGTACCTGTGTGACCGAACTTTAGTCAGTCTTGTAAAAAAACAAGAAAATCTGATCACATTGGAGGATTTGAAGCCGCGCATTTCAGCGCGGTAGACATACGCTTTAGCCACTGTTCTATTCAGAAAGTAAATTCTGTTGCGAAATTAGAAGAGTTTAGAAGTTTTAAGTGTGTGAAAATATAGATAAAACGAATTTTCCCAGAATTGAGACCTAGCTAGATCGATTTTTCGTTCCAGTAAGTCCCTATATTGTAAATGTCATCGAAATCGTTGCCGTTTTAGAGAATACAATAACAAATATTGCTCGTATAATATAATTCTTTATAATACTATTGTATTAAATAACATAATATTTTAAATTAAAACATTTAATTCGCGGTTCAGGAAAATAAATAATAGACTTTTCTCCGTGACTTTTAGCCATAGACTTTATAAATAACTCCAGAGTGAGACGCAATGTCCGAGCAGCAACGATGAGCTAAATGAAATAACCTGACACACCTGTTCATACGACATACATTTATTATCAGATAAACTGATCGGTCGCCATTTCGTTAGAAAACAGCACCCACACATCTACATTTTATTTATTTGCCTCACGCTGCCTGATTTTTAGCACGGGACAGGCTGTCTGAAGTAATAAAGTCTATGATTTTATCATTGTTTTTCATTTTATTTCCTTGTTATAAGTACATTATTAAAGTGATATACATGTGTTTTCAATAGCTTCAAACTGAATTTAGACGAACTATTTAAAAAATATAAAAAGAAAACAAAAAAGATCTGACCATGTTGCAGGATTCGAGCTCACGCACTTCGGCATGGTAAACCTACATTCAGCCACTGACCACTATTAAGAAGGTAACTCTGCTGTGAATTAAAAAAGTTTAGATTAAATGCGTGAAAGACGGGGAAAACGTATTTTCCCGGAATTGACACCTAGCTAGATCGATTTCCCCTACACAACAAACTTTATATCGTAATTTTTATCGATCTAACGATTTTCTAACGATCTCCTCATCTCTCAGAGTAATGGTGGACCCTTCTTCTAAAAGCGCGTACGTCTGAAGCCTCCTTCTGTTCCTACCCTTGATAGTTACCGGACGCACCTTCAATAGAACCTCACTATCGCTATTGTATAAGTGTGCCGTTGCCGCGGTTGCCGACGCATCCTCGGATGTCGGCTCTCTGACTGCAGGAATGCCTGCAGTCAGAGAGCTGAAAGTAGGGAGCACGTAAGGTGGTGTGTTTGAGCCTGCACACATCACACCGTTACTAACGGCGTTAACTCTACACTCCGACCGTTTCACACCGTGAGGTGGCCGGAGTGCAAAGCCGCGGACAGACCGAGTTTGCTTCGACAGCGCTCGGCACACGATGCACGACACAAGACGCTCGACACTGGTCGTACGGTGCTCGATGCACGTCGCTTGACGCACGGCGCACGACGTCGATGCACGGCACACGACACTTCGACACGGAGTTCCGCTGTTCGTCGGCGGGGCATCACTCTTCACGCAGCGCCTTCCAATCTATTTCACTTTTTTGTGTCTCGTTCTTCCAATCCGGCTGCGATGGACCAGACAAATGATGGGCTTGGGGATCTTCATAAAAGATTTGCGAAACAGTAAAGCAGATAATTTTGTTTCTCTTCGACCAGTTTACATATATCTCACTGTAATATATGTGGCGCAAGGTGGGTGAGCCTTTTTTCACTTCTTGTATTCTTCCCGGACTTCATCCGACTGGTCCCAGAGGTCGGCGGCGACTCGGTATTTATTAAAAATCTCTCTTTAAAAAGTAGGCCCTTCGAGTGGCCCAAAATTTGCCCTATAAGAGACCCTACTTATTTTCCAATTAGAACCGTATATCACGTTAGAGGCCTCGGGCAGGCCATACCGTAACGAGAGTTGCGAACTTCCGCACCTGAGACAACGATATATATCTATCTCACATTTTCTTATATCCACTATTATATTAAACTAGCAATATTTGTATATTGTATGTATATGATATCGCTTTCTAGAAAACGGCTCGAGCAATTTCAATGGAATTTACAATATAGAGGTTGAGGAGGGTGAAAAATCGATCTGGCTATGTTTCGATTCTGGGAAAATTCGTGTTGTCCGCACTTAAAGCTTCTGAACTCTAAACTTCTAAACTTTTTTAATTTCGTGACAGAGTTAATCTCAATAACACAGTGACTGAGTGTAAGGTCTATCACGCCGAAGTGCGCGAGTTCGAATCCTGCAATGTGGTCAGACCTTTTTTTTTAATATTATGAAATAATATTTCTAAGTTCAGTTTGCAATGAGTACCTATTAAAACACGTATCACTTTAATAATGTACTTCTAATAGAGAAATAAAATGAAAAATAATAGTAAAAGCATAGATTTCATAATTTCAGACAGCCTGTCCCGTACTACGAAGTGAGGCAAATAATATCAGATAGCAGCACCCACACATCTGTGTGGGTGCTGTTTTCTAACGAAATGCCGGCCGATTACCTTGCCTAATAATAAATGCACAGGTGAGTCAGGTTATCTGATTTAGCTCACCGTTGCTGCTCGGGCAGTTTCTGTCTGGTTTGCAGTTATTTTAAACTCTATAGTTAAAAGTCATGGTGAAAAATCTGTTATTTATTTTCCTCCTCGCCTGAAATCTCCTGGTTACGACCTAATAACAGCACAAACCTTAAGAAACTTACCTGATGTGGCGTTAAAATTCCTTACTCGTTTGTTTAATGTTACTCTCTAGGAGCTTTGTCCTATGGCAGTGGAAGGTCGCCCAAATTGTGATGATACTTAAACGGGAAATGCGCTGAAGATGTTAAATCCTATCGCCCTATCAGCCTATTACCTGTAACATCCAAGGTTTTGGAAATATTATTTCTTAAGAGACTTATGAAATATATTCACCGCCTTGTGGAGAGGATACATGAAGCTTTCGAAAGAAAACATTATTGTACCCCTGCCTTTTTGGACATATCCCAAGCATTCGATAGCGTTGGGCACGATGGTTTATTATTTAAAATCAAAACGACATTTCTCATCAACTACTACAACTTCATTAAATCATATCTTACTAACAGAAACTTCTTAATAAAACAAGGAGAACACATAACGGGCCTTCATAGAATTCTTGCTGGCGTGCCGCATGGAAGTGTATTGGGTCCCATTCTGTATTTGCTCTACACAGCGGACCTTCCGCTGGACAAAGGTACCATGACAGGGACATTTACTGATGACACTGCCATAATGGCCTCAGATAAACTCTTCACTTTAGCTTCATTAAAGTTGCAACACTCTCTTGATCAAATCTATACATGGCTCAGGGATTGGCGCATCAAAGCCAACGAGACCAAATCTGTACAGGTAAAATTTACCATGCGGCGCGAAACCTGTCGACCCGTTGTTTTGAATGCAGTTGAAATCCCTCAAGCTAATGCAGTGAGATACCTGGGACTATATCTTGACAGACGGCTTACTTTGAAAACCCGCATATTTACAAAACGCAATGCGCTAAGCTAGCGACTTCGCAATTTATATTGGCTTCTCAATAAAAAGTCTAACCTTATTTTGGAAAATAAGCTCCTTCTTTACAAATGTATCTTAAAACCAGTTTGGAGTTATGGCATACAATTATGGGAGAGATCTGCCTATTCTAACTTAGAAATTTTACAACGGTTTCAGTCGACAAAGCTGAGAATAATAACAGACGCTCCCTGGTACGTTACCAATGAGAGACTTCACCGTGACTTAAGAGTACCAACAATAAATGAAGAAATTAAAGCTTACATCAAAAAATATAAGTTTCGACTTTTAAAACATCCTAATGTAATCTTATGGACGACAAAATAATTTTCAAAAGACTCAAAAAGAGAGCCCCACAGGACTTCTTAAAATAAATTTATATGGGTGTGTTAATGTGCATACACCATGCAAGTCGAATGATTACCTTCACACCCGTTGCTGAATGTCTACTGGACAGATTGCAACAAAAAAGAGAAAAAAAAATCATGGATTTCCTTTAGTTAATTTCATGGATTCCCTTTATTTTTCCTTAAATTTATATATTTATAATCGCGTTCTCCAAAATGGCTGTAACGATTTCGATGAAATTTACGTTATAGAGTTTTATGGTGGTCAAAAATCGATCTAGCTAGGGTCCAATTTTGAGAAAATTCGATTTCTTTATGTTTTCACACATTTCATATTTCTAAACTCTACACTCTTCTGGTTTCACAACAGAGTTTTCCTTCTCAGTGGTACAGCGGCTAGAGCGTAGATCTACCAAGCTAACGCAGGTTCGAATCCTGCAATGTGGTCAGACTTTTTGTAAGACACCGAGTGAAGTTCGGTCGCCCAGGTACTTTAAAATTATTCACGATATTCCTAGTGTAAAAACATTTGTCATGAATATTACAGTTGTTAAAGTTATTACAATCGATTACTGTTAAAACTAGGAAATAATGCAAATGAAAATAAATGTAAGCGTGTAAATTACTAATTTTAAACAATTACCGAATAGCGGTTTACATTTCCCTTATACATCTACTTACAACAACATGATAAATGAAGAAATATAATAACAAAAACGAATTATGGGAAATAAAACCTATTACAAAAATGCATTTATACGCTAATCTATTTATTTATTAATATCTACACAATCATTTTTCGCCGTCCGCCACAATAGTGGATATGTTGAGTTTTTAAATCGAAAATGATTCAGTCCAAAAAGTCAGTGTTAGTAGTTTTTACAACCAAATAATAGAAATGAAGTTTCTGTTCTTGTTGCTAATTGCAAATATATGTAGTGAGTGCATAAAAGTAGTTATTTCATAAATGAAGATCAGGCTGTCAAAACTTTGAGCATTTTGAAGTAAGTTTGCTGGAGTGGGCACTCGTTTAATAAATGTGAAATTTTAATATATATTTTTTTATACATTTTACTATCGAGTCCCTAAAACCATAATGCAATTTATGTATTTTCGTTCAATAGTTCAATAGTTTTTTCCTGCAATGTGAGGCCATTTTAAGAAATTTTTAAGTATTTCTTCAAAATTACTGGAGTGAGTTACATAACATTTAATTTATATGTTTTAAAAATTTATATTAATAGTATAATAATTTATATTAATACAATTTAAAAAGTGGCTAACAGGAATACAATACAGTTTACTAAATACTGGCTAAAGGATATTTTATTACATGAATTAATATTCCAGTTATAACGATATATTATGTCGCGTTCTGGTGGCGGAGTGTGAGGGCGGAACTTACGCAAAAAACTCTTTTTGGGAGCTAATAGATTGATTAGTCGCTCAAAAAAACAATTCTGCTGTACATGCTGTAAAGTGAGGTGACTTTCCTTTATGTCAAACTACTAAAGGCGACAGCAGCAATAAAACTCACGAACGTAACGTTCGGTCATACTTAGTTGCGATAGATTTGCTGCCGAAACCGAAACTAAGCAAAAAATAGATTTTCTTGTAGAAATGTGCCGAAACCGAAATTTCGAATATTATTAAGTACTATGTTAAATTGATCTAATCATAATTAAAATTATAAAATTAATTTTATTATTAATTAAAGTTAATGAATAATATTAGATTTCAGAATATGTATTAATAAGTATTTATAATTTCTAAACATTTGGTAATTATTCCTACGCCTCTAAAATAAATTCACATAAAATTATTATTTTATCTATTACTAGCGACCTACCTCGGCTTCGCAAGGGTAGAAATTTAAAAAAAAAACAGCCCATGTTACTCGCTGTCAATGTAGCTTTTTATAGTTGTAAGAATTTTTGAAATCTGTTGAGTAGATTTTGGGTTTATCCATTACAAAGAAACAATCAAATTTTTTGTCTTCGTAATATTAGGATAGACATACATACATATCTTCACGCTCTATCCGTAACGAGGTAGACAAAGAGGACGGAGCGTCAAGCGTCGCGGTCCTTACATACTTTTTCGCTTCCTCAAATTTCATCATTCTCCTCATACATTTTCGCCTAGATATGTGAGTGCTTTTGACATTTCCGTCGGCTAACACTCTGGCTATTTGATCTTCATAAGTCAGCCTTGGTGTTCCATGGCTCCTTTTACCATTCACTTTTTCGCACTTTCATTTCTTCGTCATTCATTTATTACTCATTTTTTCTATGTGCCCGAACCATCTTAGCATTCCTTTCTTCATTTTTACAATAACACTGTCGTGCAACCCTGTCATACAGTGTATCTTTTCATTGCTTATTTTGTCCGTAAGGGTGATATTGCACATATTTCTAAGAGATAGCATTTCTACTGCATTTATCTTACTTTCACTCGATTTCGGACGTATCCAGACCTCACCACCGTACAATAAAGTTGAAACCAACACCGCATCAAGCCGTTTTTGCTGAGTTAGATATATTCACACTGCGTACTAATGCGGAGACAGCACCGTTCACTTTATTCCCGGCTGCTACCCGTCTCTCCACATCCAACTCACATCTTCCATCCCTCGTAAACGCACTCCCCAGTTATACAATTTTATTCACTTGTTCTAAACATTTTCTATTTACCCATATTTCACACTTTATCTGTACATCTTTCCTTTCAAACACCAGAACCTTAGTTTTGTTCACATTCATATTCAATCCTTTTACTTCACAGTCTTCTGTCGTGCACGTTACCTAGTGTCTGCGACTTCGCTTCTGATGCTGAAGCACAGCATCGTCAGCGTCATGGAGGGAGGAGTGCAGAATATTACTACAGATTTTTGAATGATTCATTATTAGTATTATTAGTAACTTAAAACGCCGCAATTCAATCAATTAAAATTTAGGTTTAAACTGCAATGTATCTATTAACCGGGCACGATGCGGGCGATTAGCACGACATAAGACGGCATATAAATAAAAAAGTAAATTATTTGTTATAATATTATAGAAGTGTTTCTTATATACGATGTATTGAATATGTTTATACAATAAATAAAGGTATGTTTGTAAAATAATAACTTAAAAAAATTAACTTCGTAAACGTTTGCAACTGGTTACTGAAGGAGTAAAATGATGAAAGTTAATATTAATGTTTACATTTGCATAACAACATTTAGTCACTAAGCATAAAAACAAAGGAAGACATTTTCCACAAAATTCCAATTACACTCCTCGAGAGTTTTGCTTTCTAAAAAGGAAATGACCCGTTTTGGTTTGTTTAATATGAAATATGAAAAAATGGAAGAAAAAATGTGGTTATAAATAAGAGGAAAAAATAAAAAAACGAGACATAAATCCAATGCTTTTCCAAGCATAAAGTAAATAACGAGGAAGTGTTAGCGAAATGAACGAAGACAAAAAATGGATAAATATTTTATCTTAGATATTGTCGGTGCCGGAATATTTCTATGACCATTATTTATATTGAAGCTAAAAAAGACAGTAAACGAAATGAAACCACTAATACGAAAACGCCATAAGTAAAATATTTTCGGACAAGTTCGTTGTAGGGTAATCTGAATTTTTATTGTAAGTCTTATATTATTTGTTTCAACCTGGTGAGACGGATTTACAGTATCGCTTTGGTATTTGTATATGGTAGACTACCTATACTGTTGTAAACTGTTGTGAGTATTATAAATGAAAATTTTAAGAGTAGCGGAAATAGACTTAATGTTATAATAACACAAAAGTAACGTAACTTACAACTAGCGAAAAATACAAAAATATCAGAGTTTTTTATTTTAGTGTATGTAAAAGTAATATAAACATTAAAATAATGTAAACATTTGAATAAAAAATTATCCTACATAATAACGTCACGTATCTCCTATTCGTAGTGGACGGAGCATCCATGTGCAAAAAAATTACACCTTGTCACCACTTTTCACAATTAGTATGTTCAATAATTTTATTTTTCATAATTTAAATTGCTTAGTAAAATGAATGAAATTATGAAAATACGCTAGGTTACAATATTAATATTGTTATGGTTGTTATTATTTTTTAACCGATTTCGAAAAAGAAAGAGGTTCTATGTTCATCTGTATGTATTTTTTTTATGTATGTTCAGACATAACTTCTTTGTTTATGAACCGATTTCAATGATTCGTTTTCCGTTGGATTCAGTATAGCTCTAAGGTTATCCCATTTACATTTTTCTGATATTGGAACATGGACTTCGAAAATACACCAAATAATCCTGTTCATAAGCGTTTATTTATATAGATGATTCTTTTGTATATCATTCCGTTTCAGAATTGGAAAACAAGTTAGTTGTAGACCTACCATAGAATTTATTTAAGCCAAGGTCCAAGGTCAAAAGGGAGAAATAAAACATTTTTTAAGAGAAAAATTAAACCGACTTCAAAAAAAAGCCTTGAAAAGTATAAAATTACTATCATTTACTAATTAAAACTAGAGTACAAAAATTACTTTATAAATAGGACACAAATGCTGATATAATTAAATTTGAACATTATTGAAGTCAAATGCCAAATCAATGTGTCTCAAAAGAAAGTCTACTAATTTGGTGGTAAGCTTGAGCTTTTCCTTGTCTCGTCATTTAATCGCTGTAATTAAAATGAAATGAACGTGGGTGGCATGTAATAAATAACTGTAAGAGGTGTAGAGTGTAGTTATCAATGAGGAAACTTACACATCAGTTCATATAATTTGTAGCGCAATAAAATTGACAGTTGTTATTAATGCATCAGTTGTCTGTTCCACGTGCTCCATGTTTCTCGTGTTTAATTTTACGTGTATATTCGTAGAAGATTCACAATTCAACTAAATTCACACTACGTTAATTCTATTTTGACGACCTCCGTGGCGCAACGGCTAAGCGCGTCGGAAAGTAAACGGGGGTTGCTGCTTCGATTCCCGCCCCGAGTCTGGGTGTTTTATGTATAATATGTATTTATTTACAAAAGAAAAGTATATAAGTAGTATATCAATTGTCTAGTACCCATAACACAAGCGCTGTACTGCTTACTTTGGGACTAAATGGCGCTGTGTGAAATCTGAGTATATTATTATTATTATTGACTAAAATTCACAATCGCAAATTTTCAGGACAATCTGTAAGAGGTTAGGAATCTGCATCGAGTTTTAAATCTTTGTGAGGCTTAGAAAAATTATTGTGCACTTTGTAGTCTATTTTAAAACGTGGTATAATATTATTTTTCTTTATTTCAGTAATTACTTTCTGCTTTTTAGTATATAGTATGTGATGCAATGTGTACCGAACAGTCAAACAAACAGTCACGAAAGTGAGTTAATATTTAATTATCTCGGGTCCACATTTCGAAATCGTAGATTGAGAGCACCAAAATAGTATTGTTCTTCTTTTCTTCTTATTCTTTCTCTTCAATTTCTTACGTTGTCATTCCATTCTAAACTGTGTTCAAAATTTCAAGTCTCTAGCCCATTAGGAAGCTAGTAAAATCAATTGCAAAATTCTAAATGTTTTAAAAAGAAAAACCTATTATCTAATAAATTATACTATGTATAGTTTTGAATTCCAAACAACAAATTTTTTGCTCAATGTCCTGAAAAAGGCTTTGTTCGTCTTAGAATTAGAATGGACTATAAGTAATAGTTTTGAACTAAATAGCACATGTCGGTTTTTTACTTGATAAAAAGTCAGAATAACCAAACTCCAATCTTTAACGGTTTTCAGCATTAAAGTACTAGTTGTATAATTAGAATCGTCGAAATTAGCCCGTATCTGACAAATGTTTTTGGTATACTTATGCATACGTAACTTCACGCTTCCTCGCATTCAAGGTAGGCAAATAAAAATCACATACTGACATCGTTCGTAGGAATAATAATTTGGGCTGACAAGTGACAAATGGGAATAATACTATAGATGACAACGAGTTTCTACCTCATGTTCTACACCACTTTCTTATAGTATAACCTATCTCCTAACTATCGATATCTAAAGAAGCCTTACTTATTAACGCTATTCACAGAGCCAGCTCATATAATTTATGAGTAAGAAGAACGCCGTTGGCACAACATAAACTGTCACTAGTTTATACAAATCTTTGCGATGTTGACTAGCATGTGACTAACGCTCAAAAGCTGCGCTGTAGATACGAACATGTTTTTAAGATATGTGTACAGTACTCCTCTTTTAAGAATCGATGGTTGGTAAATACTTTAATCGATCATGAATTCTCACTAAGCAATCGTTTTCGTTATTCTTTTTACTAACTTATTAGATTATTGTGTTTATTATTTTGGTAAGGTGAAAAATCATATTTTTTAATGTTTTGTAAATACATATAAATATATGAATATTATAAAGTTCTAAGTACATATAAATATACGAAAGGCTAAATATACGAAACGGGTTATGTATAAAATTTGAATGGGTCATAGATGAATTGTTGATTGAAAATAATGTATAATATTTCTTATCCTAACAAAGACATAAAAGATAATACATATATGTTATTTACAAACTTAAGACTACACATGGATTAGATATATCAAAAAGAATTAATGAACCTAAAACTAAAAACCTTAGAAAAAATAATATAATAACTAAAATATATTTTTAAAAGGAGTATGTATAATTAAATAGATCCATATAGTACTTTAGAAGATGTTTTGTTGCGTTGCGTTGCGTCTTCAAATTAATTATTGATGCAATAATAGCTACCATTCACATTAATATTTCCATTTTTGCTTTCAGATTCTCCGCAATTCTCTCAAGCCAAGGATAATGAGAATTTGAGGTGAGTCGGTAAATTAATGACATCGATCATCCATCAACGTTCTCTGCCCGAAGCGACTGCGGGATAAAAAGGCCTTAATGGACATTTAATGTAATATTTTTTCCCAAAATCTTTAGATATATACCTACATTTATGTTGTATGGTATAATATATATATGAGTGTAGGTCTGTAAAGGTTATCTATTTAAGTGGTTTGTCAAGTGCCGCGATAAGTGGCTGCAATTTATTTATTGAACTAATTTATTGATGTCGATGATTTATTCAGTTCGTTAAGCGAACGACCGTTGTTTTAAGGCGATTTTATAAATTATTTGGGGGAGTTATTAAGTCATTTGAGTTCATTAGTACAAAGTATAACGTGAATGGTTAAAATCATATATAAAAAGTGGTTCAACGAGCAACATCGTTTTTAATAAAGTGTACGTTTGGCTTTATTAGTAGGAACGGGGATATGTGTTGTATACTAGATTCGACCAGGTTGGTCACGTAAGTTATGTCGCTTACACGTGTCGTCCGAAATACGTGTGTACCACGTGGCTATAAAAACAGGTGGTTTTATGATCCACTTGTAACTCGGATGTCTTTGTTTATTAGTGGTATTTTCAGTAGTAATGAAAATGATTACGTATTCATTAGCGACTATGAAGCTGTCTAATTTTAATGTATATATTCTTAATTGAGAGTATATTTAATTGCTTCTGTAATTTTGAATTACTGTTTTTATATAGGTATATACAAAGTTATTTCAAAAGGATGTGTAAATATGAAAGGTATTAACGTACTCATGACAGCGGAAAATTTGCATTCTACAACTTCTCCAAAAGTCAATAGTTCTAGTGTAACAGCTCAAAGTTTAAAAAAAATAATGGCAAGGCAACCCTAAAATCAGCGTTTTTTCGTCGTTAGCAAACATTTGGAATGTAGGGCATAGCGAAAAGGTTGTTCCTTTTTTTCCTATCATATTTTTTTGTATGGACAACAATATAAATGTATCCCTTAATTATTATATCTGCAATGTAGCAGCCAACATTGACACGTTGAAACCCTGGCCGATTTATACCCCCTTTCAGAATAACCTTGTATATGTTGTTGCTAAAAAATTATATGACTGAAACTGTTATCTACATTGCGTTATGAGGTCTTGAAATACATCAATTTTTTATTTATTAAACAGATTCTCACAATTTGTTATATAATTAATAGTCAAATAGGTACATATGATACATCTTAAAATATCAAATTAAGATGTTCCCGAATTAAACAATTAAAAATAATATATGGAAGAACGCAATAATATAAAAGAACAAGAAACGAATAAATATGAATACCTATTTGAGCCTATAGATTTTATAGTGGTTTTTAGTAAATATACAAACGCATTCCACAATAATATCAAAATTTAAACAAAAAAAAATAGTTGTAATAATAGAATTCGAAACACGATAATATATTTGCAAAACAATACGATAAATAATAGGATTAGGAAAATGACAATATACCTATACAATACCGGGATTTATAAAAAAATTAAGAACATGGCAAGATATATAATACCTATACTATGTACACTTATACATACAAAATCAAATCAAAATCAAATATGAGTATTGGGAACATAATAATATGATGTCTACAATCTATCAAGAATTACACATTTGAATCATTTCTAAGCTTTGAGACTTTTAACACAAAATTACCGCTATGCTGAGGTCGACACAGCGAATTTCGTAAAAGGTACAATTAGAGTTTCTAAATTTTCGTCACGTAGATACTTCTGTGAAAGTTTCCGATCTTCTTTTTCTTTATATAAGTATCTACATAAATTACGACAAGTAGGTATAATGAATAAAATCTATATCTATTGAAATGAGCACTAATTAAGCAGTATAGTGGTCTGCTTAATAGACACCTTTACATCTATATAGATACAATTAAATTTGAACGATTCACTAAAAAAGGTATGATAAAAGGCGTTTACATTTTCTTTGGAGGCTTGAAAGGTCGAAGTGTGAAAGGCTGGTCGTAAATAATTGGGACATTTAACCTCAGGATGTATTCAAAGGGAAATTTACCCCATAAATGAAGGTAGTCTGAGTGCTATTGTGTACAGAATGGCTGAAAATTAGTATCCTTTAGTTTGTACGAGGGTGGTGTGTTTTCTTGTAGGCGGTTCGAATTTTTTGTCAGTTTCAGTGACTTGTGAATAAATGATATGGATCTGTACGTTTAAGTCAAGCTTAATAAATACAGTAAAATTCAGCCCTGTAAGATTAGAATGCATGTAACATCTTCAGTGAAATAAGTTTTCATTAGGTTCCTATTAAAAAATTTCTTCCCTAAGTAAATTCTTTCCTTGAAGTTCCAAGACTAAGTAATAAAAGATTATCTTAGATTTGCAGAACATAGATAATATATTATTTCGCAAAATTAATTTTGATAATGTGTTTGGTTGTTGTCATTTTGGCCTCTATGCTGCTATGTTTTATGATTAATATTTCGTAATTACATAAATGATATATATATATACGTATACATATTAATTCAATAGTTATGATTGTTTTCACTCACGTATAAGAATATAGGAATAATAGAATGGAATTAATAATAGGAATAATGCTTGGAAGAATGAACGAAGGTGTCTTCCACAACGGGAAGTGAATTGTTAAAAGAATTCGTGTCGTAAGTCCGTGTCGTAACACTGGGAGTGACCACATCGTATTGGGATAATAAAGAAATTCTACGATGAAACATTGTTAGCTTGGGGCGAGCGGGTAGCAGCTGGTAATAAAGTTAACGGTACTTTGTCCACATTATTAGGCAATGTGAATATATATAAATCTGTCAAAATGGCCATCCACGCTGTGATGTTGGTGCCAATTTTATTGCATGATATTGAAGAAGAGATGTGCCTGAAAGCGAGTAACAAAAAAATAACTGCAATGCAAATGCGAATCTCTCAGAAACATGTGCGGTGTGGCACCCTTGCGGACAAAATGAGCAATAAAGAGATAGGCTGTACGTCGGGGTTGGATAACAGAGTTATTGTAAATGCAAAAAGGAATGCTCGGATGGTTTGTGCTGACGGCTTGCAGCTTGGTTGTCACTGTGACTCAACTGAAATTGATTCAGCTGTTGCTGCTGTGATCGACGATCTCAATAGTATTAGTGTACCCATGCGGTGAACTCGTATGGCTTCTTAATTAACCTGAACAAATCCCAAGCCATGATAATTGGCAGCAGGAACACATGTAGTCGCCTTGACTTTTCATCCCTTCCTTCAGTGAGTTTCGACGGCACTCAAATTCCTTTTGCAGACACTGCTATAAACTTGGGTGTCATATTTGACTCTCATCTTTCATGGAGTGCTCATATTTGTGAAGTCAGCAGAAAAGCATTTCTCATTACATTGGCTGAAACATCTTCAAAATTTTTTACCTTTAAAAACTAAAATTTCCTTTGCACAAACACTTATCCAGCCGATAATAGATTACGCTTATATCTGCTATCTGAACCTCACTAAAGAGTTCTAAATAAGCTTGAAAGCTTGCAAAAGCTTTGTATACGGTTCATCTTTGGTCTTAAAAATTCAACCGTGTGTCTCATTTGCATAAAATACTAAAGTGGTTCCCTATTCGCTCTCATAGGAACACTATGTCTCCTCGTCAACATACTGCATAACCCATCATTTCCCTCCTACTTAAAAACTCGTTTCTCCTATACTCTACCGTCAGACACTCCCTGTAGACAACATATGAGAAACCTTCTTAATATCCCATCCCATAAAACTGACTTCTATTCCTATTTCTTTACTGTTTACGCGGTAAGATTGTGGAATTCACTTCCGCCTCATATAAGAGACAGCAATTCTGTATATGTTTTTAAAAGACGAGTTCAAGAATTTATTATCTCTTCTTACCACCATAAACTATATTGTATGTATATGTGTTACGTTTATATATTTAAGTACTATATGATGGTTATATAGTTTTTTAACTTCGTTTCTTATAGAGGTGAACTGCTAATAGTAGAATATATATTATTACATTACATTACATATCCTCAAGCTGTATCCCTAACGGGGTAGCCAGAGAGGACGGAGCGCCAAGCGTCGCGGTTCTTACATACTTCTTTCGCTTCCTCAAATCATCATCATCATCATTCTCCTCTCACATTTTCGCCTAGGTATATATATTATAACATCAGTAATGGCCAATTAACTATTTAAAAATACGTGTGCCTGAAAAGGAGTTATTTTAATAAAAGCATATTTTTGTGCAACTATTATTTATTAACATTTTTAAAGCATATCGTATTCGATTAATACACTGTCCATACCCAGCGCAGGGTGTTGAAACACATCTTGGTGTCTAGTCCACCCTAGATAATAAATCACACTTATAACATGAGCACAGCTTCCTAATGTACGCCTGCCATGATTGCATGTAAAAATAATACTCGCGAATAGCACTTCGGCCTTCAACGTCCGGGTTATACATGACATATGTGTTTTTTTTTTTTTTTTTTGGTTTCTGAGAGGCGAAATGAAACCCCCGCGGGCTACCCAGCCGGACTCTACGCCGACTGGGGAGTGTCGGACTCGAACCGACTAAACAAAACCCCTCTTTGCTGTTAGCCCTAGTGGCTTTTACAGCGTCACAGGTCGCGTTGGGGCGAGCGCTGAAGGCGCCCTGCCAGATGGTCGACCGACTGAGGGTTCCTCCAGCCGAGGGATGCCTCGTATGGAGGGCGGACCTCGGGCTCAAGGCGTCGCCAGGGGAGCTTTCCGCACCTGCGTGCATCTTAACGGGCTTCCTATTCGGGTGAGGGCCGGGCCTCTAGCGGACCCGGCCGGCGAGACGGCTGAGGGCCGGTTAGTGTGCCTAGTGTTCCGCGTGGCAGTTTACAATGTGGCTTAAGGCCCGCGTGTGTGCGTGTAGAGCTAAGTGATCGAGCTTCTAAACGTGAGACCCTACGGGTGTCGCGGGGGTCGTCCTCGCCTCCGCCGGTGGGGGCGGTGCGGTCGAAGTGTGTAGGTTGGCATGTTCGAGTTCGAACGTGTAATGTCGTCGTCGCTGTCGCCTAACACATGTCTAGGTCTACGATAGCGTTTGCGGACGCGGCGTTCGGGGGTGTACGATGACGCCCTGACCACTAAGGGATTCGGGTGTAAGGAGGAACGGTGAAAGAAGCGTTGGGACGCCTCTTTTAGATGTTGAGTTATAGAGGGTAATTCTAGGTCGTAGTGCAGATCTACGTTGCGCACGTAAGGAGGGGCACCGGTAGCCCTGCGCATGAACCTATTCTGAATAACTTGGAGGGAGTTGATGTGAGAGCGCGCAGCGTGAGCGAATGCTACACTGGCGTACGTCATGATAGGCCTGACGCACGTCTTATATAAGGTAACTTTATGTCTGAGGGACATTTTGCTTTTAGCGCAAATGAGCATGTTGAGACGACCGAGGACGAACGCGGCGCGGTCGCGGACCGTTTTGATGTGTTGGCCGAAGGTCATGGCACTGTCAAGGGTGACTCCTAAGTATTTGACTTTCCTAGTCCAAGGGATATCCTGGCCGAAAAGTGTGATCGTTCTGAGAGTGTTAGCGCGGCGGGCGCGGCTGGTCGTCGTTCCCCTCGAGAAATACACGGCGGCGCTTTTCTCGGGGTTGACTTCGATTCTCCAAAGACGGAACCACTCGCCTAGGCTCGTGACCGCGACTTGGAGGAGTTGGGAGACTCTGAGGCGACTCCGGTCTGATGTGAACAGAGCGGTATCGTCCGCGAATAGGGCGAGCTCTACACCGGGGGTTTTGGGGACGTCGTTCGTGTAGAGCGAGTAGAGCGTGGGCGATAAAACGGAGCCCTGTGGGACGCCTGCCCTGATGGGGCGGGGAGAGGAGAGCACCCCTTCGACTCTATAGCGGAAGGAGCGGTCTGACAAAAAGTCCCGTACTATGCGTACGAGATCGTCAGGCACGCCGAGCCGGCGTAGCTTGTACACCAGCCCGGCGTGCCAGACTTTGTCGAACGCCTTCGCTACATCGAAGAAGAGGGCCCCCGTGCCTATAGTGCGACTCGGGCGGTTAAGGCCCTCCAGGATGTGTTCCGTGAGGCGGTGCACTTGTTGTATGCACGAGTGTTTGGCTCGAAAGCCAAATTGCTCGTCTATGAGGAGACCGGAGGTGTCTAAGTGGGCTTTGAGACGAGCCAGAAGGACCCGTTCGTAAATTTTCCCTAGCACGCTAAGGAGACTGATTGGGCGATAGCTATTGGGGCTACTGCGGGGTTTACCCGGTTTCGGGATTCCGATGACGATCGCTTCCTTCCAGGCGGCTGGAAAGACGCGGTTCGCCATGGCGGCATTGATAATTGCTGCTAAGAGCGCGAGAAGGCGCATCGAGAAAATTTTGACTACTCGGTTGGAGATGCCGTCTCTACCGGGGGCTTTTCTAGGTTTGAGAGCCTTGACAATGTCCTGAACTTCGTCAACCGTCGCGGGTCTGAGTTGGCAGGGGGCGGTCGCGGGCGGTAGGGAGCCTACTTCGCGATTGACCATGTCTAAATGATTCTGATCTACAGGCTGAGAGCTAGGTGAGCATTGGGCCTCCAGAGTGTCGGCCAAGAGTTCGGCTTTATCTACATCGTCGAAAGCTGTCTGTCCGTTCGGTTTCGTCAGGGGCGGCATTGTTTGGAACGTGTCCGATTTGAGAGATCGGGCCAACTTCCAGTAAGCCTGGTGCGTCGGCTCGATCTCTCGCATGAGATCGCTCCACCTGTTATCCCTAAGTTCGGAAATTCGGTATTTGACTTCGCGTTGGAGGGCGCGTAAGTTGCGTTTATTCGTTTCTGAGGGAAACGAGTCGTAAGCGCGGGTCGCGGCGTTCTTGGCTCTGATCAGCCGACGGATGTCTCCGGGGAGCTCCCAACGGCGGTCGTTCGCCGCCGGGACCTCACGGGAGCACGCGGAGACCGATTCGCGGATGTGGGCGGTGAGCGCGTCTATCGCCGCGGTCGCGTCCTCGGCGGAACGGATAACGTCCGGTATCGCGTTAAGCCGCGGCGAATTCTCAGCGTTTAGCGTTTCGTCTAAACTCTGCCAATCCGTCACGGTTTTTGTGAGCGTCCTAGTGTCTATCATAGGTCCTAGTTTGAGTAATACCGGCCTATGGTCAGAGTCTAACTCGTGTAACGCCTCTATTGAGTGCAGCGTTAGAGCTACGTTCTTTAGAAGCGCTATGTCGAGTACGTCCGGTCGGTGTGTTGTAACTCTGGGATAGTGGGTGGGCGTCATGGGGGCGATAACGTCAAAGTTAAGGACATCGGTTAGTTCGTCTAAAGCTCTGCCATTTCGCGAGGTGGTGTGCGAATTCCAGCGACGATGTTTAGCGTTGAGGTCGCCGGCGAGTATGACAGAGTCGTCTAAATTTAGGAGGGCCTCTAGATCGCTTCTTATTAGCGCTTTACCGGGAGGGAGATAAACTGACGCGAGTGTGACAGGTGCGTGCCCCGTGAGGGCCACCCGGCACACCGACGCCTCTATGTTGGTGAGGGCGGGCGTATCGATCGGAATGCAGTGCAGGGACCTTCTGTAGTAGATAACAGTGCCGCCTTTGGGGGCGGGCACCCTATCGTTTCGCACGATGTTAAGCCCGGAGAGGCCGGGGTCGCGATTTCTAGGTTTCAAAAAGGTTTCCTGCACTAGCATTATATCTATTTGGTGGTCTCGCGTAAACTCGTGAAGAAGATCGCGTTGCCTGCGGAGTCCGTCCGCGTTAAAAAATGAGATTGAGAGCCCGCGCGGTTTGATGCGCGCGGAGGGAGTTGTCTCGTGGGTGCCCGGTTTTATAACCTACGAGGGGGCGCCGTGAAGCGGCTTAGGCTGTCCAGAAGGGACGCGTGTTCGGCAAGTATGATGAGCCGTCCCATCCCGTCGCTACAGTCGCGGATTTTACGCGCGACTAATTTAATTTCGTTAAGGTTGATTTCCTTAACGAGGTCGGCGAGCATTCGGATGTCGCCGAGGAGATCGGACGCCGGCGCTGAAGGAGCCGGCGCCGCTGGACGCGTTTGAGGCGCGGGCCCCTTACGCCGCGGTTGTTGTGCTGGCGTCGGCGCTATGGTCTCTCGGGCCGGTAGAGCGCGCGCGGGCGCGGATTTAGTCGACGCTGAGGGCGCGGGTTTGTTCGGCGCTGAGGGCGCAGGTTGAGTTGGCGCGGAGGACGCGGTTTGTGGCGGCGCAGAAGGCGCGAGTTGTGACGGCGCGGAGGGCGCGGGTTTGGCTGACGCAGAGGGCGCGGGCCGTGTGGGTGCGGAGGTCGCGGTAGGGGCGGCCTTAGGTTGGGCTGGGTGCGCAGGGGGGCCGCGGCGTTGGCCCTGATGTGCTCCGCCGGCTCGGCGCGACTTACCCCCACGGCGGCGACGGCGCGGAGCTCTCGGGCATCCGCGATAGTTCGCGGGATGTCCGAGCTCTCCGCACAGTACGCAACCGGGAGGGTCAGACGTCTCCGGCGTGCGGGAGCACTCGGGGGTGCCGTGGTCTCCGTGGCACTTGACGCACCTAGGCCGTGCGAAGCAGTTGCGGGCCGAGTGCCCGTACAATTGGCAGCGGTGGCATTGACCGACCGTGCCGCGCTTGTGCGGGGCCTCTACGGAGAGGCCGGAAATCCTACACACGGATTTTATGTGGAAAACGGCCTTTCCTTCGGGGGAGAGGTCGAGTACGACCAACACGAGGTCGAAGGCCTCCTTCGAGCGAGGCTTGTAAAGGCGGTGGACTTCACGCGCCGGGAGGTTTTGCGACTTAAGGTCGCCGAGAATGAGCTCTTCCGGGAGCTCCTTGGGGAGGCCGCGGATGACCACGCGAAGCTGGCGCTCCTCCGGGAGCGCATAAGTGTGGAAACCTATGCGCTCCGAGCGTAGGAGCGCTGTGAGCTCTCGATGGTCAGCCGGGGTGGGGACCTGCACCTTAATGCCCTGTGCAGTGTTGCGGGCGGAAACAAATTTTATGCGGCGCGCGTCTAAGGCCCGAGAGACCCTATCCCACGACGCTTTTTCTTGAATAAACACCGGCGGCGGTGTTTTGTTTTTGTCGGCCTGAGGGGCCTGGATGGCCTGTGAGGCAGGCGCTTTTTGTTCGGCCAGAGGGGCCGCGGGAGCTCCGGAGGCCTGAGGGGCCGCCTTCGTCGTTTTGGGGGGCGGGCTAGGCGTGTCGCCTTCCCTCGGAGAGTTCGCCCGCTTCCTCTTGACCACTAAGCGCCAATCGGCGCTCTTAGTGGCCTCGTCCTCCGAAGAGGAGGGAAGCGCTATGTCTATTTCCTCTTCGGAGTCCGAAGCCTCCGTCGGGTCAGGGGAAGCGGGCGAATCGCTAACGGGGGCCGGCTTGGTTGGTTCGCGCGGCGGGGGCTTCGCGACTGTAGCGGCGGCGGAAACAACGGCCGAGTAAGACGCGGGGGTGGGGGCGCGGGGCGCGGGTGAGACCCGGTGGTCCCACAGGTCGCGAATATGGGAGTGTGATGACTCGAGTTGAGCCATCACGAACGCGCGGAATTGGGTGTCCGTCAGCGTGTCCATGGCGCTGGTAGAGCCGCCAAGTTGAATGAGAGGACCTCCCTACCGGGGATAGGCAGGGGGGAGAGTGCCTACTTTGTAGCCCTGGTCGTACTGTGCCTGTCTTATTGTGCACAGATGTGTACCTAACACCTAGGTCTTATATAAACTTCACTAACTTAACACTAACACTTAGCGATACGAGTTGGCGCGGCCGCGACGCGACGCGAACACACTATTAATCACTACGCACGATGCACAGTGAGTACAGCGGTGGCAGCGCACGCGGGCGCTCGGAGAAATCGTAACGATTCGAGTTGGCGCGGCCGCGACGCGATAACCCGGTCAGCGCTACGGGGAGCGCAGGCGCGACGCGATAACCGGTCGGCGCTACGCGGAGCGCAGGCGCAACGCGACACGACACGACACGAACGCAGTAATTCGCTACGCACGATGCGCAGCGAGTAGAGCGATGGCAGCGCAACGCGGGCGCGCGGAAACGGCACTGAGCACTGAGAGGCGAGGCGAGCGAGCGAGCGACGCGTGCGTCTCGTACGGCGGCCGAGAGCAGACTGAAGGGGGTCATGACATATGTGTAGTATACTTTTGATAGCTATATAGCTAGCTAAAATATATCTATCTCGTTTTTAATAATGAGTGCGAGAGAGATAGTACTAGCGAGCCGGTGTCGCTACGCTCTTCGCCTACGCGGCGGCGGCAGGCAGTGCGGCGGGCAGCGCAGCGGGCAGCGCGGCGGGCAGCGCGGCGGTGTTACGCTAGCCCGCTCAAGGACGCCGCAGTTTGGCCGTTACAAGAGATTTTGGTCGAAAATTGTTATATATTGCAACGTAATATACTATATCAAAATGTAATTTATACTCAGAAAAAGTTTTATTACATTTTCAGGGAAGAAAAAGTATCTTGCCTTAGGAAGGCAATTTAACTATGATAGTCACTGAAATCGAAAAAAAAATGTGGTGATTGATGTTTGTAAAATAACCCTTCTTCTTTCATTATGAAATAAGCAGTACCTTTATATGCAATTTTAATTTCATGTATTTTTTTAAAATGTGTCTGTATGTACGTAATTAAATAAAAAAATAATAAATAAAACACAAGTTATAAAGAATTACAAAAATCCAATTCTTTTGACAGGAAAGACGCGGCTGTTGGCATGACGTCTAGCGGCGCAGACGCACGATACGACGCAGGGTGACGCGGCGCGGGGCATGTGGGCGCTGGTTTTGCTGGCGCTGGCGACAGCCGCCACCGCTGACTGTCCACGCCACTGTGAGTGCAAGTGGCGCAGTGGAAAGGAGTCAGCAGTATGCGCACGCGCCGGCCTCACTGCCTTGCCCCCACGGCTTGATCCTACCACACAGCTCCTTGATTTAACGGAGAATCGTTTGCCTACACTTCGTGACGATGCCTTTGCTGCTGCTGGTCTACTTAACTTGCAACGCCTATATCTCTCCTCATGTCATGTTCGCACCATTCGTCAAAATGCATTCCGGGCACTGGTAAATCTCGTCGAACTCGATCTTTCTCGGAATCGGCTAGATTCTATACCTTCGCACGCTTTTGATGCAATACCAGAACTTCGGGAACTCCGTCTTATGGGCAATCCCATTACTAAAATAAAAGATGAAGCCTTTTCAGTACTCTCTCACTTAGTAAGGCTTAGTCTCAGTGCATGTAAGATAGTCGAAATAGAACCAAGGGCTTTCATAGGCTTGGAAGGCTCCTTAGAATATTTGGAACTAGACAAAAATAAATTACAAGTTCTTCACGTTGCAGTACTAGCGCCGCTGCGATCACTAAAAGGACTAGAACTCGCTAATAATCCTTGGGAATGCACGTGCGCTCTTAGACCAATGCGAGATTGGATGATAAAGAAAAATGTACCTGCAACAGTGGTGCCGGATTGTGCGCTACCACCGCGTTTAATGTCTCAATCTTGGGATCGACTCGATTTAGAAGATTTTGCGTGCCAACCTGAGGTTATTGCGGCTTCTCGGCAGTTCAAAGGCATAGAAGGCGATGAAGTAACACTAATTTGTAAAGTAACTGGAGTTCCCGCTCCACGAGTGCGATGGGTACGCGCTGGTCGTCTTCTTGCTAATTCTACATCAAATAATATCAATTCTGGTAGAGCTTTTATGTTGCGTAGTGAAGGATATACAAGTAATTTGACCATTAAATCGGCAGATATGCAAGATGCCGGATCTTATTCGTGTAATGCTGAAAACCGTGCAGGGAAAGCGGAAGCGAATTTAAGTTTAACTATAGAAAAAAAGCCTCAAAATAAAAGTTTTGGTGGTCGCGCTCTTATGGCGGGCATGGCAGTGTCAGCGGTGATAGTGTTAAGTTCATGTCTAATAGGATTATGTGCATACGAAACTCGTAAAAAAAGACAATTAGATAGATGGAATGAACAGATAGTTACGACAAGTCGCCGTGATGATAGTTATGAAAAAATTGAAGCTAATTTTAAACACAATGCTGAAGGCCCGTTGGTGATATCAAGTGATAATAGTCGCAAAAGAGGGGATTACAGGAACGTGCCGTCTCATGATCCGGAAGATGATGGTGAAACATACAATAGAGACGAAATGCGAGAAGAAGTGGATTCTTCCATGACGCCACCACTTGAACCCGGTTGGCGTCGAAATGTCTTCGAATCCACAGAACCCAGTAGTGGTGTACCTCAAAGAGATTTACATATACCACGATTTAGTGATTACAGCATAAGGTAAATAATTACATTTCATTATAGAAAAATCCACTTTGATAGAATATTGTAATAACTTTAACTTGAGATATAATAATTAATCTACATGATTTAAAAGCTGAAACAAGTTTTCTTTTTAAGAAAAATAATATTAAATAATTTTGACATTCAAAATACAAATCACGCACGTGTCATTATTTGAGCGAAGCACAAAATTTTGACTTTGGTTAGATTCTTAACAATCACGGGTACAAAAATTATATTTTTTAGTACATATAATACATATGAAGGATTTATTTATATATTTATTCAAATTTATTGCACACACAAACATTAGAACAGAAAGATGCATACAGAAAGAATGACCAAAAGTACAGCTTATTTCTGAAAGTCTTCCAGCAGATCTGCGAGAATGACAAATTCAAAGTAGAAAATATAGGCACTGTATACTTGCTTATAGAATGTAACGAAAATAAGTGCATAGTCATTCGCTTCTATAATATTTTAGTGCGTTTCTTTATTACAAAGGGACGTAGTGATTTCTGTTTATTGCATATTATACTTCTTTCAGATTGTATTTCAATATCATAATTCACTTTTATAAATATACCTTCGCTTTAAAATATTCTAAAAACATTAATATCCTTCTTTTACAACTCTCTGGTAGTAGTAACCTGCAATAAAAAAGCAAAAAAAATTTTTTTTATAATTTTTGGTCTAAATGACTCTCTTTTGGGGTTCCGTAGCTAAATAACAATAAACAGAAACCTTATGATCTCGTCTTGTTAATCTGTCAGTCTGTATGACGCATTTTACTCGGAAACTATTAGCACTACATAGATGAAATTTGACTGTCGTGAAATTACGAAAAAATAAAGTTAAGGATTTAACTTTAAGAATTAAGCACTTCATATATGTAACTGAGGGATGAAAAAAAATCCACTGCATTTAATGGTATGCGGTATTTTATATTATTATATTCGTATTATATTCGTATTCGTATATATTATAATAGTCTTTAGATAGGTCTTCAAAAATTATAGATCTTTTTATTTACGTCAATAGTTGGTGAGATATGCTCTTCTAAAGTCGTAAAGATTATCCTCTCCCTCTAACTTTACAAGTATAGGAAAATTCTGTAAAAAATTAGGTATTTAAAAAAATACTTTCAACGAAAATTGGTTTAAGTAGATATATTGTGTAGTATTTGGGATATGTGATATTTTTAGTTACAAGCGACCGCAGAATAACTATGTACGAGTATATTCCAATTTCTCAGAAACAGCAGCAACGACGTGGATGTAATTTTGTGTATCGTATTTTTTTCATTTTTGTCCTTAATGTAAACAAATGTGGCGACTATGACTTTAGGTACACTGAAAATTAAAAACAAAACGCTTACAAATAACGTCAATTTTTTCAGTGCTATACTTAATTAATAATATTAGTGTTATATGTGCATTTTTCATAGTTTTGTGTATATAACAGAAAATCAGTGTTATTAAAGTGCTACGTGTAATACGCCAGACCAGCGAACGATAAAAATTTAGCAAAATTTTGGTTAGTTTCTTATTCGTTTACATTAAAGTAAAAAATGAAAAAAAGAAATAGGATATAGGCGTAGATAGTGTACATATTTTCAACGCAACTATTTTATGATTAGAGGACGAAAATAAGTGTCAGTGTCACTGGCATTATAACGACGAAGTGAAATGCATTATTTTAATTGTTGTGACTCGATTCATTAAAAAGCTTTACTTTATTTAGAATAGGTGTTATCCCTGAAGAAATTCGTTTTTGCACAATTTTTTTTTAAAGCACCATCTCATACAATATCAAAGTATCAGTAAGATTATCATGAAGTATCAATAGGCTATTATTGATAGTTAATAACTATTCAATAACAACACGTGTCACTATAAAATAATTCGAAAGACATCGAGCGACGCTCAGTCGCTCAGGTACTTAAATTTTACCATGAATGTTCATGCCGACTACGGAACCATTCACTATACGTGATCCGAACACACTTAGTCGGTTTTTTCTGCTTAGAAAATTACAGATGTTTATGAAACAGATCAATTACGAGTATAATATCTTTCACTATTCGAGAAGTAAGAGTAGTAATAAGAGTATCGAGTAACTGAGTACCACTACCAGTGTAATGAATAACTATTTATCGCTTTTCTTTTGTTGAACACGAATATGACAATAAATATTTATTCACTTATTACATAGTTATAATCATTATACAATTGTTATAATGGTCTAATTAATATACTTTGTTTACAGAGCTGACGCAACTCCTGAGTCCATGCCAAGTTCCAATTCAACAGGAATTATTGGCATTCACATGTCTGAAAACAATCGGTTTAATAACAATTCGCAATCGCGCTCACGACCTCGACCCCGTGATCGTCTCGATAATGATTTGTCGGGCAGTGATAGCGAAAAAAACTATCCGGATCTTATAGAAATGAGTGCTTTAGGAACCTCTTCTTACTTGAGAAGCGAAATAAAACGTGATCCTTATTATTTTTACACAATTCCACGAAGAAAAGATGGCGAAAGTCGCAGTCCTCTTCTTAGCAGTCGTAGAAACAGTTCTGGTGGGGATTCTGTAACTTTGTTTGATAGAGCTTACGAAAAAACACGCCAGAGAAATGGCGGACGGCGATCA
This sequence comes from Zeuzera pyrina, assembly GCA_907165235.1. Lineage (NCBI taxonomy): Eukaryota > Metazoa > Arthropoda > Insecta > Lepidoptera > Cossidae > Zeuzera > Zeuzera pyrina. Next base: position 13,971,838 of record OU015625.1, on the reverse strand, counting down.
AATAGTTTCTTGGATCTTTCAGTTGGTGGCAATAGATTACGTCGTAATCCTAGTCTTCCTGCATCTCCATCCAGAGAGCAGCCAACAGTACCGTCCGCGACACCGCTGCTAGACTTGTCAGGTCTTCGAGATTATTCTCGAATGGAGCAACCACTGGAGGATTTTGATTTTCGTGCATCTCAGCTTGAAAAGTTTTTAGAAGAATACAGAAGTTTAAGAGAACAACTATCAAGAATGAAGGAAACTAGAGAAAATTTACAGAGAACGAGAGCTATCGAAAACGACGAAATAAGATCAATTTTAAAAGGGAAACCTAGCATAGCAGTAACAGAAACTTCGTCTTCGGTAGCTTTGGCCGATGCTGCTTCTCCGTTAGCACTCAGTCCGCCAGAGTACAGTTCACATCAGTCACGTCCTGAGTGGCTTACTTCACTATTATATCGTAATTAAATATACATTGTAAATATTATAATTAATTATATTCGTAACTTATTGTAATTGAAATTTGAACTGATGTTAGGGTTAAGTGATTGTTTTTAAATGAAGTCGAAACGTTCTTTTCATGTTGAAATAAATCAAATTCAAATACAGTGTTCACTTTTCTATTGTTTATGCTATTATTTTATCGTTATTTTCGTGATTAAAGGTAAGTAGAAACAATTATTATGCTTAATTAGTACAAACTATTTATGAATGCCTTATAATTGAAAGGAGGCGTTAATTACTGTTTGGGATTACGTTAACTGAATCTATTTATTAAAGTACAAATATTTTATATAAAATTATAGCCTAGTTTAAATTGGTAATAGTCAATTTTATTTAGTTGGACTTTATTAAAATTTACATTGTAGGTATGAAAACATGATTTTTGGTTTTAAAATATATGTAATTATAACTAATAGAGAAAGAATAATAAAGTAACAGTTTAATTTAAAATAAAGTAAAAATATGCAATTGCACTCGATACAGTATTAAACGGAGAATCCGCTATGCTGTGAACAATGCTGAAATAGTAGCGGTTTAATTTGCGAACCAATAGACAGTGCGAGAGTTCGCAATTACAGCTGTCCGAACGAATTGTGTTCGACAATAAAAGCGATACTTTTACTGTAGCTGTAAATTCCTGTTTCGTCGTCGGCACCATGTCGTTGCGTCCGTCCCCGTCCCACTTCCTGGCTATAACTTAAGTTGATTTAATGTTATTATTCTGCAAATCCGGTACCAGTGTTTGCGAAAGAAATGAGCACTTCAACAAACATTAACATTTTAAACAGTATTTTCTATTACGTACTAGCGACTAACTCAGGCTTCGCACAAGTGGAAATATAAGTAGTGGCCAAAGCCTTGCCGAAGAACCAAGCTATCTAGCAAGGACTATCGAGGACTATTACCTACAATTTTTGGTTACGCGGAATTTAATTCTTTTCAAAATTACTGTGACATTTCTTTCCTAATTTCTTATTTCTCTATCATAGTTTCTCTTATTTCTTTCTTTGAACCAGCTACATACCTACTTGTTAAATTATTTATTTGTTTGATAGATTCTTTAAACAAAATCTTGAGTTATTGAACGCATTTTTAACTTTGTTTTGCATTCTAAAAATCCGTTCTTCATGGTTTCCAATACGCCAGTAGAATTTTTAGAATTCCAAAGGCACTTACTTATTATAACGTGCACTCAAAAACTCATTTGAGCGCACATTTATTCGGACATTTTTGGAGCGTTGATTGTGTGCCTAGTTTTTTATTTCTGATCGAACTGTTTAATTATACAGTCTGATTTTTGTAGAATCAATTAGAAATCATCGTCGTTTTCACACAAAGTACAGTCGTCTCTATTATCACCACAGAAATAGAACGCAGCTGGTACGTAGTTTTTCTTTAAATCTGGGTTTCTCTCCCGTTCGCTTTTGTAGTGTTGTTTATAATTAGTTTCCTTTTCCAAAGAAGTTTCCATATTAATCACTATTTCACATAAATATCGTTGCCAAGACTAGAAACAGTATATTCGTAATTTTTGATTGAATCACGGATATACCGAAAAACATCGTACAGTGGAGTTGGGATGTTTCCCAAAATCGAGTTTACACAATAGAGTTGCCACGATAGGAAAGTAATAACTTCTCGGAAATTACTCTGACGTACGGCTTCATGGTGATTTGTGATCTACACTTATTCTAGAGCATTAAAGTAAATCAAGAATTATGATATTTACTTACAATAAAAACGCGTCAGAATTGGCTAGAAGTTATAATGTAAAAATGAGAGCTAGGCGATCCAAAAAAAGCGCTAAATCTAGTTCCGAAAGCGCTAAGGTGGCAGCACTGGCTCGTTTGTAGTTGAATTTATATGAGCATTTTCTATTTCGTAGGCTGAGTTATTTGTGGGCTTAAAGATGTCTTGGTCATCGTCATTTTGAGGGACTATGATTTTTTCCTGGCTGAAATGCCAGCTAGCATTTAGTCAACGATGTGTGTAAATGTCGATATTAACTGATTGTGATGTATAATTAAAAGAACAACAGTCATGTGAACACAGAAGTGCTTTACGGTAAAATAAAAATAATAATATTTAATGTAACATATGAACATTTTAATAAATACTTGTCAGAATTTTAGCCAAATATTTATTTGTATTACAGAGAATTAGAGCGTTAAAGTCAAAGTCAAATCAATTTATTCAAGTAAACCTACTTGCAAAGTATTTTTGGACGTCAAATCTACTTTCGTTCGATTCGAAAAGAAAACCTACACACTGAGAAGAACCGACAAGAAACTCAGTCAGATATCATTTTTCGACATCATTCTACAATAGTAAAATAAAATACAATATTCATAAAGCTAGTAAAATCATATGCAGAGAGGATTATTCCCTGCAGATTATTGTTTTGTCTTCAATGAAATGTCTAATTTTTTAGTATGCTTTTCCAATCAGTGTGTGTTTAATAACTAGTTTGAATCTCTTTACCGTGAATTGAGTAATTTTTTGAGGAATGTTTATTATAAAAACGAATAGGTACAGTTGCATAAAAATGACCCATTTAACTTTCATAATTTTAATTTAGGAATCACGATCACGATCTCGAGTTTCCATACCATTAGTAACGCTTTTCTTTTGAAATAAATCTATATTTTCCCTAATGTACATTATGTTTTCAAAGATGCCATTTCAAAGCCATAAAACATTAGGCTATGGCAATATGCGAAGTACAACAGCCTAACTGTAGACACATCCGTCAACTGTCTAATGCGTCTAATAGCATATGTCGCCGACTTGCGTCTCAGTTTCGCACGGCGTCAGCCTCTGGTTTTTTTAAAACTCTTTCGGCTTTTATTAACCGTTAGGCCAATTCTGTCGTTATTGCTACAAATGAACCATCTAAGTACATCTACAAACAGTATAAAACAAAGTCGCAATATACGTTTGTCTGTTCATTCGATTATAATTTCTAACGTTCTAACAGCGTTATGAATTTACCTGAGCTATTATTAGTATTACTGCTAATTTCAACAATAATTTAGCATCATTAAATTTTTTTCACAAATATTAACTATCTACTAATCGCTTCAAACAGCTAAGTAGCAGAAACAATTAAAAAAGTTATAACAACCACTATCAAGCTGCAGACTCGCACGATATACTTGTCTTTCACACTTTTAAAACGAGCTTATGTTATTCCTATCTCTTACTAATTGGAACCACATCTCGAAGCAGAGGTAAGAGATACAGCAAACGAAAACTTTGCAAGTTAATTCAGGGGGTATCAACACTGATGCATAAGTCGCCTAAATGAAATGTAAAGTTACTAGAATGTGTTCTTGTGTGCATAAGCGAAATTGCGTTTTAAGTGGGATGCGTCAAAAGCTCAGATTCGCCGAAAATCGAGTTACGAGCTCAAAATGTCCAAAAACCAACGGACGGTATATCACTATTCTAACGTCGATATATTTTAGATTACTTTGTCAAAAAAGTGGAATTTTGTATTTTTAAAAAAATTACTAGGTGAACAGCATTATTTAAGATTTGTGAATTCAATAATGACATTATGTTAAGTCATTTATAGGTTAGAACGAACTCGGAACGGACTAATCGAATCACGAAAATGAATTAGTTTCTCTTATCACTTCTTGAATGGATTCTAAATGTTTGAAAGCATTTCATTTATATTCGTAAGTATATGTGTTTTAGAAAGTGTAAGTAAATATTTTGTCGATAATATGTTATGTTCCGCCACGAGAAAGCCTGACGGAAACGGGTGTTGAATGGGCTCTCAACGAAGCGTATAGCATGACTGGCAGTTACTCTACACACTTCCTGAATCATGCCTCTTCGAATCCGGAAAAAATGACAGAGTTCATCTCTAAGCATGCCAGTGGACACTTATACATAGTGTTGAATTCTACGCGTACTTTCGTCCTTGTGCCGTCGCAATAAAAGTCGCGTTAACCGCACATTCCAGTAAATGTTTGAATATGTTCAGATAGGTATCTTGATTCTTGACCCATCCGAACGCCTACCCGAGTGTTGTTCGTTTAAGAGCATTGAGATTTCTTTTCATATATTCTCTTTGTCATTATTGGTAAAAAAATCTGTTTTGAATATTTAAACTCGTTAGTCGCTCTTGACATTTTAAAAGTATATGTCTAATGTCTATTGATTACGCACTGAATTGGGAAAACGTTTTCATGTAAGTTATAATATTGAATATGTATTCCTAAACTCAGTTGTTATGTGGCATATTTAAAGGAGTGCATGACGAAAGCAGTATCCATATCCATAGTAATTAATATACAACGCACACGACATGTTCAATACTTTTTTAATATGTCTGTATAGATTTGATACTCTATTAAGCTTAAATTTTTTAATTTATGGGTTTTCTATCGCTGCATGTCTTGTAAGTAAGTCGTAAATTTTTTTAGAGTAAGCGCTTCTGTTCCAAATAGTATGATAGTATATTTTTACATTTCAATGTATTGTTTTTGCTTTATTCACATTTTACATTTACGACGGAGTGACATTCTACATCGCTGGCCACAGCTGTTGGTGTTGTAAAATAACATTTGGTCTAACAGAAACATGAAATTGTATCTAGTAAGAATCATGTAAAGTGAAACTCAATTATTACGTATAAATACCTTTGTAGAGATTACATGTGCATTTTATATTTACTTAGAGAAGGTAGTGCTAAGCCCTTACAAACCTCCTTAGCCTCTGCAAACTTCAACAATATCCTCGCACATTTTTGGCGCGTCTTGCTCTTCCTCAAATTTACTACTCACTCTCACGCTGTTTCTTTCGTTAATCGTGTTTTAATCACTAAGGGTGGCTTGTAAAAACTTTATAAACTTGATTAAGGGATTTAATATCTTGCTTGCACCAGTTATTTAATAGTTGATCCAAGAGAGATGTCAAATCCTTAAATCCAGTTAGTCGGTGCAAGCCACCCTTAGTCTACATGTCCCAACTCTGTCTATTCTTTAAGTATTTAAGGCTAATATTATAATGCATTAAAAATATAACAACAAGCTTTATGTGTTGTAACGTAGCATTTTATGCTACGTTACTATATAAATACCTTACATGTGCCAAAACTAATAACTATTTTCTAAATTTAAATTGCAATAGTTACTAATTTTAACCTCAAAATTCATAAAAGTTTCGTTTACATAGTTGCGCCAAACTGTAATTTCTTTGAAGAATGCGTTATAAGGATTTTTTTCTAATTTCTTTTAAAATAAATATAAATAAAACAAATGTTATAAAATTAAATTATAACTCAAAAAAAATGTACAAATATTTACATAGAATGTGGTTGGTTGCATTTGGTAATAATTTTAAGCAAATTTAGTAACTATATTTAAAAAAAAAATTAAACCGACTTCAAAAAAGAACACTGAAAAGTATGAAATAACTATTCCTTACAGATCGAAACTGAAGTACAAAAATAACTTTATAAAAATACGATACAAATACCCATATAATTAAATTTGACAGTTACTGAAGTCGGTGCCAAGCCTACTAAACTAATAGACTTTCCGTTGTCGAACATTGATTTGGCACCGACTTCAACAGCTGTCAAATTTAATTATATGGGTATTTGTATCGTATTTTTATAGTTATTTTTGTACTTAAGTTTCGATCTGTAAGGGATAGCTATTTCATACTTTTCAGTGTTCTTTTTTGAAGTCTGTTTAATTTTTTTATAAAAGTTTTTTTATTTCTCCCTTTTGAGTGACCTTGGCCTAAATAAATATCTAGAGCAGGTCTACAATTAGTTTATTTTCTAATTCTGGAGCGCAATGTGTTAACTTCCATTCTATTGAGGAGCACAAACCGTGAGATTTCACGATAAAGGATGCGAACAGATCGAACATGGGATATTATTGCCCATTATGGCCATTATCAATATCATCAATATAATATCATATCAATATCAATCAGTTATAAAAGAACAGTGTAAAGGTTGCATCATAATTACACCCTAGCAGTATTCTTACAATCCGAAGACGACAGCCACCAGCCGTATTCTCTGTCCGCCACAAGACTGACTCTACTGACTGAATTTATTATATCACAGCCAATTTATATCTTCTCCCTACTTTACCACTATATCATTCTACCATTATACCATGTGGGGACAACGATAGTTAACAAATGACATACAAGAGAATCGTCAATATAAATAACCAGGTCGCGTTATTTGGTGTATCTTGGTGTATTTGGTGTGAAACCAAAGCTTCAATACCAGTGAAATTTCAATGGGATCAATCTGGAAGTGTATCCTTTCGAACAAAAAAATAATTTTTCAAATCGGTTTATAAATGACGGAGTTATGAGGTAACAAACACAAAAAAAAAAACACAACTATTGAATTGAGAACCTCCTCCTTTTTTTGGAAGTCGGTTGATAATAGAAAAACTTAGAAATTCGTGCTGGTAACTTTTTCACTTTTCTGTTTCCTTTCGTCACGAATAATGTGAAATTTTCATCTCCTATTTAATTTGGGTTTTCGCCCAATTTTAACATTGAAAAACTACTACTTTTAGAAAAACTACTGCCTCTCGTTTTGACACTTGACAACAGATATTATTAACTGGTTCTTGGGAGCCAAAACTAAGCCTGTATAGATGGTCTTTTAGATATTAATCAAATTTCAAAACCAATCTTGATCTACGAAATCTTTTCTACCCAGAAAGGACTTCTGGCGGTTAGGTTAGAAGTCTTAATATTCGAAAGTTCTATCAAAAAGCCAATTATATCTCATTAAGTATAAAAACACGTAAGAAGTAGTGGAAGTAAAGTACTTCCTATTGAAGCATCATGTCATTGCATGAAATGCACTATTTATATTATATTTCTTAAAAAAGCGGTTTTCCGGTAAGTTGTAGATCATAACCTCAACTAGCCGCGCTGTCCTTATGTTTTGTTATAAATTTTAAACCATCTATCGTTTGTTATGGCTTTTTCTTTTTTTTTCTTTTATTTCCCCTTTTTACTTATTGTAACCATTTCATCCGTCTTCCCGGAATGTAATTTATTGAACATCAAGATTTTTGGTAAATTGGAAAATGTGACAATTTTCATTGCTTTTTGAATTGAAATGGCCTTGGGTGGACTAGAACGCCACCAGCAGCTAAGTTCTAGGTTGTTCTTTATAATACTCGTAATACTGGACATTAGAGGTAAGCCTATTTATTTTCACCATGCAAGAAGAATTTGTTCACGAGAATAAAATTTGGTTTTCTAAATTACTATATCTATCTTTTATTTGTTTAAAATCACCTGTGCAAAACTGAGGGGCTACGCAGCCATACAAGAAACCTGTCTTGAGATTATTAGTGCAATGGTTTTCTGACAATGTCCATCCGGAGACTCAATCATAGCTATGCGTAAGTGGTAGCCAGGCGCCCGAGTTAGTTTGTTTGGTTATTGTTTCTAATTTTCTATCCATCTTTTAGGCTACCATACTAAATATGTCATGCAGACCATCGCATAACATAGCTGGATTAATTTAGTTATTTACACTTTTAACTCTACATGCTTTAAAATACAACGAAACTGCTTTTTATTTTTCTTAATTTTTACATATATTATCTTCGAATAGTGGAGGGAGAATATAATACATATTATATATTGTTTTTATTACAGTGTATGGATAGAATTTCTTCGAAAAATGTTTATTTCTCTTTTAAATGACTATACTCGTATGTCAACGAAACGGATCACTCTGTGCTCTTATAGTTTCGAAGTAATATTCTTAGAATAGTTATTTATATAGGTCTTCATCAAATATTTCTATACCTAACAACATGTTCGCAGCCAATGCCTTCAATTCATTGAAGAGAACAGAAAGTTAGATGCGATTTTAACTATATAACTACTAATTATATTTTTCTGGAGATTTCGTCGCTACAATGGTTGTTATCGACATACACGGATACAAACACGATACAAAGTAAGTATAATTGATCTACCATACATCCAAAGTCATTTATTAAACAATGTGCGATTGCATAACTTAAATACCAGTCAAAATTATTAAAACTAAATCTTTTTAGAAAAAATTGTATTCAAAAGTGTGTCACTTGTAAATTAAATTTTTTCGAAGCTGCATTTATCGGACATCGGAATTCGGTTCTTCGTAGATAACTCGAAAAATATAAGCGTCGAAAAATATAAGAAGTGGTTCCTATGAAAATGTTACAATTCCAGAACCTCAAACTTCATTAATTTTTAACTTCTAGCATACATACATACATAGATATCTTCACGCCGTATCCGTAACGGGGTAGTCAGAGAGGACGGAGCCCCAAGCGTCGCGATCCTTACATACTTCTTTCGCTTCGCCTTAACCTAGCAGCCATACTATAAGCGTTAAAAACGCTATTTTCCACATTATATAAATTATATGTTATACATACCTATATGCAAAATAAAATATAAAAATGCATAAAAATGCATGCAAAATAAAGAGTAAAATGTAGCTATAAAACGGTATCACGGCTAACGGCTAAATTTTATTTAAAATGAAAACTTAAAGGTGTTAAAGTTTTAGCATTATCACGTTATATACATATTGTAACATTTTTTCGCTATTGTACCTTCTTTTTAAGAGCTTAGAGGTTGTCAGAGAAAATAATTATGGAACTGGCAAGTTAAAAATTTAAATATGTTTTTTTTTTTGAGAGAATAGAACAGGATTTGAAAAATGAGAAAAAAAAGAGAGCGAGGTGTTTTTTTAGAGAGAACAATAATGGTTGTGATGGAGTAAAAAGGAGATTATTTTTCTCCTCAAAAAAAGAAGACATTTGATTTCTTTGTAAAAGTAAAATCTGTTAAGAATATTAAAGATGTTGGCAAAGTGAAAAAGAAAGAGGCTCGAACCAGAAAACTGATATCGCCCAAACTTCCAAGGCAAATGGACCCCTCGACAAGAATAAGGGGAGCAATGGTTTCAATCGGATAAAGAGCACATTAAACATGGTGACGCACCAGTTTCATACGAGTTTATAGAAGTTATATTTACAATGACGATGCTGATTGCAGAATTTTACAAAGTCGACTTATAATTTTGGAGATAACATTCGAGAGTGGAGTATAGGACAATACAACCTAATTTAAGCCAGTGGTTTGTGTTTTTTTATCATAATGTGTAAATTATAAGGTGAAAGGTATTTATATCTGATTTTTGTAAACTACACCACACCATCAGAACCACTTTGATATCTTTCTGTTTCTATTTTATTTACAAAATTTATTCTGGTTTATTTGTTTCAAATTATATTACAATTTTCTTCTTACAATAGAATTTTATTTAAAAAGATTTCCAATAAATTTCAAAATTTACTTTATCCATTCCCTTTTTGTGGCATCCGGGTGGGAATGGTATAATATATATATATGAATGTCTAAGAGTAACCAATGTAGGGGAGACCGGGGCCACAATTAACAAAAAATATATTTTTAGTTGTAGCTTAGAAATTATTCAATATTTAGACTTGATTTTTAAAATACATGATGCTTTAATCATTCAGGTATTATGTAATTGTCTCAAAACAAACATAATAGAAACGATGCCGTCGATAGAACGCTTTTTCTTAAAAATGGCAGTTGTTAATTGTTACCTCATGTTTGGGGTTAGAATTAACAAGTGTGGGGCAGGTATTAACAGAAAGGGTAAAAATTAATTGACTGATATAAAGAAAATTTAATATATGTACGACATATTTTTTTTATTAATGAAAGTATAATTAATACAGCCTTGCATGAAACACGTTTTGTTATAAACTGATGATAACAAAATCACAAAATATCTTATAAACGAAAACTCAAAATGTGTTGAAATATTTCAACATTTTATAGTAAATTCTTTCTAAATAACTATTAATCAGTCTTAAACTGGTCATAAATTTATATTTAAACTGAACTAGACAAATTACTTAAACAACATCATACGCTGAGGTAGAAAATGGAACATTTTTTTTATCTTAAAAACTAGGTAATGAGTCTTTAATAAACATCTTCTTTAAACTTAGTTAGCATCGTCTTTAGACTTAAACAACGTGTATAAATGTAGTTTAATACAAAATCAACAAAAATATCAAGGATTAGGGGCTATTTTAGACATCTATGAACTAAAAGAGTATCTATTTGTATTCATCATCTGAATCACAATGCAAACAACAGAATGATGTAATATCTTTGATACATCCTGCTTGGGCCCAGTCCTTGCAAGAGATACATTAGATCCATTCACCACCTGATGTATCATCATTATAGGAGGTACCACAAATAATACAAAAATATTCATCGTCATCGTTAGAGCTATTGCTTTCATTTAATATCCTTTTCTTTACTTTTCCTACTTTTTCGTTTTTATTTATATTTCCTTTAGCCTTTCCTTTACCCTTTCCCTTATCTTTTTTGTTCTCTTTGTTTTGGTTTTTTGTTGTCATTTTTCTCTTTTTCATTTCTCTAATATTATGTTCTTCTTCTAGAGAATTTTTTTCCGGAGTGTCAGTGAGAATAGCAGACTTTTGGCGCGTTTTCTATTAGATGAAACTCGTGGTGGAGCTTTTGGCAGAGGTTTTATGATTTCAACTGAAAAATCACTAGCACCTTTCTGTATGCCTGACGATCCAGCTACTGGTTCATTAGAAATTTGCGATATCACTTCAGTCACGCTTATATTTAAATTAGTCACATCGTCTAAAACTTCAGGGTTTTCCAAATTTAGTGACAGATCATCATTAGTTTTCCAGGATTCTGGTATCTTCTCAATATTGTAAAACATAGCACATTGATATGCCAATTTTTTCACATCAGTGGGCAGCAACCCAAAATAAATATTAACACACTTTAACAAATACTCTGCTATGATTGCTTCTTGTTCGGCATTGAAGACTAACCGGGTTTTTTTATAATTTCTACCATTTCTACTGTGGTACCCGTTTTTTCTTTTTCACAAAATTATAAAGAGAAATATAACAGAGGTCAAATTCTTTTGCTACATCCCTGTAATTTCTTTTCTTCTCAATAATCTCTAACGCAGCTAGCTCGTAGACCTCTCTATTATAACTTATAAAGGGAAAACTACCACGCGTAGTATAAAGGGAAAACTACCACGCGTAGTTTTTCCTTTATAAGTTCTCATGCTATCATAAAAAAAAAGTATCAAATAATCGTTCACAAACATTCAGCTACCCTGTTAATACTGTTAATACCATATCTGGGGTAGGTATTAACACGTTAATACAAGCCCCCCCGATATGTTAATTATAGCCCCAAAGGTACATTTTAATTATTAAATAACGTAATAAAATATTGGTCAATAGTTATGTCAAATATGAAACGTAGAATTGTTAAGTATAAAATATGCTACTAGGGAAACAAAAAACGTAATCATAACACTTTATAATTCTTGTGCTAATCAAAAAATCGTGAACTATAAAATGATCGTTACCTGCTTAAAAATATCGACCAGCACGCAACTTACTCAAATGACGCGCGGAGTGCAATTGACCGATACTGTGCTATGCGGCGCGATCGAATTGACAAATTAAGACATGCGCTGGAGGTGTAGTAGGTATAGTTTTAGAGAAATTTGCTTGTTAATACTTACCTCTGTTAATTGTAGCCCCGGTCTCCCCTACTAGTATAGCGTGGATAATTATGAATTAAGGAATAAAATAATGAATGAATTGATACAGGGTTTATTTACTGAGACAAATCTATTGAAATAGAATCTATTGGACAGATTGAAAGTTTTTAATTTATAGATATATTCGTGTGTCGTGTGAAATAAAAAGAAGTATCTAAATAAAATTACTCTAATTATACGTGTATAAATACAACATTTTTTATTCTATTTGATCTGTTCAGTCATGTTCAGTCATAGTGTGGTCAGCCTTGCTAGATTTCGAGTATTTAATAAAACCTAGCTGTGCACATTGTCCACAATTAAATTGACTACGTTCCGTGTTCGTGTGTGGCATGCAGTTGACAATTTCATAAAAGCAGATTTAAAAACAGTGACGTTAAAAATTCCTAGATAGACATCACTCAAATAGTTCATTTACATATTATTTTTCCATGAAAATATACCTATGTACATAACTACCATAAACGTTACTTTTCACGTTACAGTTAGGCAAGTGAAGAAAGGTCGTCATTTAATAGTATTGGGAATAAAACTGACAGGAGCGTTTTTTCAAGGCACAGTTCTCTATACCCCCCACAAGGGTCGTCGTCGTTTTTTGACCGCAAACCCAACCACGTCGTCCTCAGACCGCTCGTTTACCAAAATGACGGACGAACCTTTTTTATCTCGTCAAACCGCAATTCGTTGCCGACGATCTTTACTTGCGATACACGGTACCCTCCGAAAGTATCCACATACATTTAAAATTCGTATCCCATATATATTTACTCGAACTCTGCGACGATGCATTGAAATTTCGAATCCAATGAAAATTTTAGATGTTTTTTATTTTAATAGACTGTAATATTGTTAAACTAATGAATTTGATTGAGCGATAATTCCGCTAGATTAAATTGTGAAATTTGTGGTGAGATTTTATTACCTGTCACTGTAAAATTTACACTTACTATAAATAATATTTTGGTCATGGTATTGGATCTAATCGTGTTTTATAGGTTATGTTATTTGTGAGAGATCCTTTTCCGACTTGTGAGTTACTTGGTCTCGTATAAATGGAAATTTTTTGCGAATAATATTATTTATTTTCCAGTCATTCGGTGAGTTGGTTAAACATTATAGATAAAAATGTCTCTACCACTAGTTATTTACATATAAGTTAAACAGGTGTTTCTTTTAAATTATAATATGTATCGATGCGTAGCGATAGCATGAATATTAATGGTTTTTTAAAGAAAGTACACTGCATCATTTTTAATAGAAATTGGTGTTTTTAAAAGTTATTTCACTTAAAACTACATTTATTAATTAGGCAATTTAAAAGCATTTTTTTGTAAAAATACACAAAAAATTAATAGCATAATATCTTCATGCTCTGTGTCTCTAATGGGGTAGTCAGAGAGCATAGAGCGCCGGGCATCGCATACTTGTTTTGTCTTATCAAATCTTATTGTTCTCCTCACGCACTTTCACCTAGATATGAGAGTGTTTTTGACATTTCCGTCAGTTAACACTCTGGCTATTTGATACTTAGAAATCAGCCTTGGTTTTTTTGGCTTCTGCTATTACTCACTTTCACACTGTAGATTTTCTTTGTCAGGTTTTCATCACTCGTTTTTTCTATGTGCCTGAACCATCAAAGCATTTAATAATAAGCAGGTATTCAAAAACTAATAAAATAACAAGTGGATATCCATAAAAAGTGAAAATAATTATATTTTACTGTTATCTGACCTCTAGAAAACTTATACTTTAACAGTGGAGCATGCAAAAAAAGATGCGATGCAACCACAACAGAAATAACAGACCCGATGCATTTGTTAATTTGCTAGCTGCACTATTAAACTAGGAGTCTAGAAATTTTTCAGAGCAGATAATAGGGATATATTATTATTTACTGTTTTTAAGGGTAATTGCTTACTAATTAAATTACGCTTAATATTAATTTAACTTTTATTCTACATAGACAACAACAGTAAGGTAAGATTAGGTTACACTAAGTACACTAAAATACTAAGAAAAAACTAAGAAAAATGTCTTCGAAATGTGAAAACATAGTAAAAAATTGAAACTTTAACTTCGTCACACTTTTAGGAAATTATTAATCAGTCCCTTGTGAACCATAATCCCTTCAAAGTTTTTCGAAAATTGTGATTCACTACTTTTGATGATGACTATACCTACTTCTGGTAAAGCTCAAAGCCCGAAGAGACTGACAATATACATAGATTTACATTTAGGAACGACGTACGTCGAGATGACAACGGTCAGTTTGAGCAATATAAAATATTTGCGAACTTACTTCATACATAAATCGAAAGCTTAAGGCGACAAAATAGAAAAAGTCTACATTAACTATTAATATAGTCAATGTATAGTCTGTATATAACTAATGTATATAACTATAGTCGGTGCCAAATCAATGTGCAACAACATAAAGTCTATTAGTTTGGTAGGCTTGGCACCGACTTCAGTAACTGTCAAATTTAATTATATAGGTATGTATATCCTATTTATAAAATTATTTTAATTGTACTTGAGTTTTGATTAGTAAAGGATAGTTATTTTATACTTTTCAGTGTTTTTTTGAAGGCGGTTTAATTTTTTTTTATCAAACGAGTGTTCGTTTGATAAAAAAAAATTAAACCGCCTAATGAATACAATTTGCATTTTATAAAACAGACATCATAAATGAACTTAAATTATTTTTATGTAGTTGTATTAATAATAACTGCAGTCGTGTAATTTTCTGAACACTTTTAATTATTTTAGCATTTTTAACCAACAAGGCTGTACAATGCACATATGTTCACATAATGTGTATTTTTTAGAGACCTATCGGATTCAAGCAATTCTTACCATTTGTATTTTTAACGTTGTATTTTTAACGTTGTATTTTTAACGTTCTTATCCACAGATTTTTGTAATGACATCAATGGGAAAGAGTAAACATTGTTTATCGTTTTACGATAAATTTGTCATGTATAATTATTTAGAAAAATATTTTCGACAATAAAACCTGCTTGTTTTACCAGAATTTCTTTACCGTGAACTTTTCCAATTCATGTCATGTTTTATATTAATTTTCACAAAAGAAAGCCGCTCTTTGGACTTGCGAATAGAAATTTTTAACGTCTCAAACTTGGTCCTGAGCGTATCGAACAAGTGAAAAAAACATTCGCTGGTATTGAATGTAAGCGCCGCTTCGATAAAAGTTCGGAATGTACGAGTAGACTATGTGTTCCTATTTATTGTTAATGTATTTGCAAGACAATCTAATGTATAATAGATGTAATTAATTATATCAAGTTCTAAGATTTGAATATTTACCCGCATTCGTTACTTAATATTATATATGTATAGTCGGCCAAGAAATTGATTAAGCACCTTAAGAGAGACTCGTTTACGCATAATAAAACTACAAAGATTCGCTAACATGGAGCGCGGTTGCATGAAAAAATTTTTTATTCTTATTTTGAATTATAATAGAAGAGGATTAGTGCTTCGTATTAGAGTAAGAATCCATAAATTTTTTAAATCAAAATGAGAAACATGTTCTGCCTCCGCACAGGACTCAAAGTTTCAGATTTTTTAGAAAAATCTTAGTATCTGTGGCTTACTATTGGGTATAATCTAATGTCAGATATATGTTAAATTACACAAAATCGATAACTAAACACTTATTAATGCATTTTAATTAAAAAAACTATCATATTGTAAGTGTAATATATAAAAAAAACAATAACAGTTTGCCCAAAAATCTCTCTTTGTCTCTTTATGTATACATATTCAATATTTTTTTTGTACACTGTAAAGTAGCAGCTTCCGTCGTTTTTTGTTCCAATAGCTAGGATATGCATGAAAGTCGTAATTAACAACAGTTTACTCTCACCACCAGATAGGAGAATCCATTAAATTTCTTGGTCAGACGAGTTTTTCAAAATCGGTAGTTCTGTTAATTTTTTTTGCAAAATTAGTGTATTTATTGATGCACTGAAATTGATGTCTAGTATTTTAAATAGCCTTAGTGTGGAAGGTTGAGACAATTTATGTGCTTTACTAATGTGGTGTCAGTTCCTGTCATCAGTAAACAATTAATCATTGCAAGTAAAGGTATACAAAATAGCTATTACGTTAAATGACAGGCCATGATGACAGATATTGTTGATCTGTATTCAAATCTTAATTTTTTCTGTCTTTTGGACAAATGCATTGAACGAATTCCTTGTACTTGCTAGTTAAAATATTTTACTGTTTTGTCTGAGTTTTCTGAAAAGTTTCTTGATAAGAGTTAAGTCGATTTTTGTATATTGGATGACTTTTGACATACGACTCTTGTATTTGTAACTACCGAAATGGAATGGATGTTAGTCGTGTATTTTCGAACTTATATGCCACCATATCTACCATTTAAATTGTTTGAAAGTTTAATTGATGTTTTGTCCATTCATAATATTTCATTACGTATTAATAATAAAATTAGACGCCTCTTTTATCTGTAAAATATCACCAAATAGGTCATTTCAGTGCACTCCGGGTTCTTTTCATGTTCACAAAAAAAATTAAAACAAGTGTTTTTAAATAGCCTTCGCGCAATCTGTCGTCTCAAAGAACAATCCAACACGATAGCGCCACAAGTTCATAACAGTTTCATAGTGGATTGCCTTCCCCGCTTATCTTTTCACTTTAAGTAACCAAATCAGAAAGCCTCTTTTATCTGTAAAATATCACCAAATAGGTCATTTCAGTGCACTCCGGGTTCTTTTCATGTTCACAAAAAAAAATTAAAACAAGTGTTTTTAAATAGCCGAACGCGCAATCTGTCGTCTCAAAGAACAATCCAACACGATAGCGCCACAAGTTCATAACAGTTTCATAGTGGATTGCCTTCCCCGCTTATCTTTTCACTTTAAGTAACCAAATCAGAACTATGCTTTCTTTTTGTTTTGGATCAATAATAAATTGTTATTTAAATGATATACGTGATAAAATAGGTCTAGTTATTAAAATTTAATGTTTTTTACCTAACATGAAACTTGACTCCGAAATCGACTTTTTTCTAAAATTCAATAGCGTTGCGGAGGCTGTTACTGTAAACCAATTAAATGTATATTTTGTATGAAACTAATTTAAATCTAAAAGGTACCTAATGTTCTCGAATAGGTTATCTTAGAATGACAAAAATTTTTTCGTTCCACCTTAATATTCGCTTGCCATCATATTATGACATCTGTGACGTGTTGGTTTCAATTTGAGTGCAGAATGGTAAATTACAAAATCTACATACAAAATCGGATTTTCATTTTGACAGAATTGTCAGAATTTTATGGACTGAGTCACCAGCAGAATTTTATTTTGGCATTCATATGTAAGGGTGAATGAGATAGAAGCAAAGAAGAAAGCAAGAGATGGAAGTAGTGATGCCACTGTCGACAAAAATGACTCAAAATTTAGGCGTCTGATAAAGTTTGTCATTCATGAACGCGTGCCACATCGCTACGCATTGCATTTCAAAAATTCTGCTAGATCTCTTTGATACATAAGCCATGACAGTTACAGCATAGCTCACGCATTTTATTTATTAATGAAATCAAAATTGTGATGCACTGCAGCACGATACGCCTCTAATATGGGCTGTTACAATTTTGCAGTGCAATGCGATGCGCCTCACCATGCTTGTGGTGTACGCTAATCTTAAAAGGTCGATAATAAAACGAGTTTTTATATTTCATTTCTGTAAAATACATTAAATTAATATCGAGTATATCCATCATTAGCTTGAATAAATTCTGACAGTCGGCGCCTCATGGCTCCACCAAGTTGTGAACAAATATCCGCTCAATGCAATGACTTTCAATTGCTTCACGTGTTCTTTCATTTTAGTTAGTCCATCGTTGCACCATTAGTCCCCAGAAATGTTCTATGGGGTTCCAAAAAAGATAACATTCAGACGATCATATTTACGGATATATTTAAAGTTCTTGAAATTTCACTCTTATTTTGACCATTTCTATTTCTATGTAATGCTATGATTTCTGGCCTTTCAGCTAAAGTTAAATTACGAAGCATTATGTTTATTTAATCTTAGGTAAATTCAATGATATTATAATACAAAAGAGGTAGATAGGTTACCTTAGTACTAATCCAAGTAAAATATTGTCCCAGTTACAACGTTACAAAGTGAGACAAATATCTATACATTGCACTGCGTCAGCATTTCAAACTAACAAATCACATAGCTCTCTAATTCATTGTGATTGGTCAATTTCAATTTCTTACTACATTTTAAGCGAATCCGTGACTAATTCATAGAATATTAGTAATTAATTCCACAGAATTGTTTGACATTGTTGGTTCTGTAACATTACTTTCATATTCTTTGACCAAGTCCGGGTTGGCTAATTAGCAAAGTTTTGGGGTGCCACTTTTCGAGTGCATGTAACCTATCTACGTCTTTTGTATTATAACATCATTGGGTAAATTACAACAGTTTTTTTTTTCTTTTTTCATAGCGTGACGCACAGACTAGCGAATAAGTAAAATCGCTGATGAGTTAAACAGGCAATGCAACGCATACGTCATAATATTGTTGTAATTCATGACGAACATAATTCGTTTTTTCTTCTTAATTCGTAAAAGTCCTCCAGTACAGTGATAATAAGCTTTACTGAAGTTATAAAGGACTTCTTGGAAGAGCGCGAGAACTTCGGCTACACATGTTTATTTAGACCTACTCCATTCTATTCACTTATACAGAACTTTAAAATACAATATACTATCACTTCTGTACTTGAAAACTCCCAAACATGTAAAAAATAGAAACTCTAAATAAAATGATAACCTCACTTCTCCCGTTCCTACCAAAAGTCCATTACAGTAGTTACATATTTTCAGGTGTGTGAGTACGATTCTCCCTTAGGAGAGAACATAAAGAGAATTTTAGCCCATACAACCCACTGATACAACCACATCTTCAGTAATAAATAGATAAAATCTTCATATTATTTCATTAAAACGTCGACATAATATATTTTTATGTCTCTTGGAGTTTCTGGCGACAAATACATTAAGGCAGTCTTTCTAGAAGTTCCACTGAGGCGGACTAGGCCACTATAAAATTCTCAACGTCCCGCTACTATATTAACACTTATTTTAACAAATCCACAATACAACAGTGTAAACACTGGGACGCAAAACTACGCCAATTTTACATCACAATATCCGCTAGTAACAATTTGCTAATAATCGAAATGAACGCCCAACTGCTCCCAATAAAATCCCGCCAAAAACTCCTTATATATTTACAAATTTTCAATTAACCACTGTCAAAAGACAGCTTGTCAAAATCTCTTTTAAAATTTAAATGTAACAAGCATGAAGGTAGTGAATCTAGCAAAACTTTTTTATAACATTTGATGGTTTCCTTTGACATATTAGATTGCTTGTAGAAAATTGTTTAATGCTTGTTAATAGAGGTTAAAATAGTATGCATCTTTACCCATGTCTATTGATTGGATGCTCATCAGCCAATCACGTTAATACTTGCAAAATTTGCAAAATATTTTAATTATTTAGAACATACTTTCAAAAGTGCTCAACCACTTTTTTGCTCGAGTGTACATGTATACAGGGTGTATATGAAAACGGGACAGTTACTTTAATGGATGAAAGGGCATAACTTTAGTATGTAGTTACAAAAAGAATTATCGAAAAAAACGTATCCGTTTAAGAGTTATGACCGTTTTAATTTTCAAGTGTTATCCCCACCATTTCTCGTAAAATTGGGTTGATCGTGTACAGTTACAGATTTTAAATCTTACGTATTTTTTTATTTTGTAATAATTCCATCCGTTACTGAAATACAGCCTGAAAACCATTTTCGAAAATAATGCGTATACCCCAATGGGGGTTTTCAGGCTGTATTTCAGTACTGAAACACTGTACAGTTACTGAAATACAGCCTGAAAACCATTTTCGAAAATAATGCGTATACCGTAATGGGGGTTTTCAGGCTGTATTTCAGTAACGGATGAAATTATTATAAAATAAAAAAATACGTAAGATTTAAAATCTGTAACTGTACACGATCAACCTAATTTTACGAGAAATGGTGGGGATAACACTTGAAAATTAAAAAGGTCACAACTCTTAAACGGATACGTTTTTTTCGATAATTCTTTTTGTAACTACATATTAAAGTTATGCCCTTTCATCCATTAAAGTAACTGTCCCGTTTTCATATACACCCTGTATAAGTAGGTATTAATAACCGTTTTACATGTTGTTAGGAGCAGGCCTCTTCATACTCCATCACGCAGGAACAATACGGATTTTTGAACGTAGACTTACTTTAAGTATGACAGGTCTCCCGTTTAAGCCCTACTAACTACCATCATATTATAATAATAGTTGAAACTAACGTGCCTTCTGAGATTCTGAGATTCTCCACATGGTTGCCACTGCTACTGGGTTACCCATTCAAAGGAATGCATCTTAACCACGATGATCGGATCAAACATAAAAGCACCACTATAGTATAACTACTAATTCAATAGAGTAATTTGACGATTTAATGTATCTAAGTTCCAAATAATGTGGCCAATTAAAATAGTGTTGTTAAGTGATAGAACTAAGTCGATATCGATTTAACAAAACCGATCGACTAGTCTAGCATTTCATTCATTTTATTTGGTGCTGACATGACACTTCAGCGTATCTATTTCATAATGTATTAAATCATTCGAATAAATAAACATCTTATATTGTTTTTCCTTTTTTTAACTATTTTACCTATTTTCTTTATTGCTACTAATAATCATATATTTTCGACGCTACCGTTATCTCATGTAAGGAATGATCCTAAAAGGAGATTTTATGCGGATGACTTCGAGGACAAACTGCTTCAGACTAATAATAATGTAGTCGACATAAGGACAGATATCATTATTAAAAAAATGCAAGAATTGGTTACACTCTATCGAATTAAAAGTCGGACTTTACAAAATACATATTGGGTTCTTTCAGACACTTAGGGCTCTACGGGACCCTATAAATAAATTCAACGTTAACGTGAATAGTTATGACGACCTTCTGTCATAGTCAAGCTTATGAACAGAAGAAAATGACGGAAAGGGACAAAAATTTGTACTTGACCAATTTAATCTTATAACTTTTTAACAGTAACAGTGTATCAGTATTATAAATGATAAATCCTCGATGCTCCTACTTACCTCATGAATTGGTGTTTACATAAATTAAATCTTTACAAATGTTTCGTTTAACTGAAATTTACATTTAGCTTTCCTGAGAAATAAAAATTAATACAGGTTTCACTATTTATAGCTACATTTCTGTTAAGCTATATTAATATTAGCTATATTAAAAAGTATTTGAGCTAACAGATAGCAAAGTGGAATTAAATAGTAAAAGGTCCCCTGGTTGACTTTTGCGACCTGTGCAAGACCTGCCTTCATGTTATGCTGAGAGAGAAATAAAAATATTGAATTAGCTGAGTATCTTCTGGTGCAAGTAGTATAGTAATTAAAGTCAACCAATTGAGCTAGAGTTCGTACTTCATAGTTAGGATCTGACATAGGCGATGGGGTAGCTACTTGTTATCATCTGATTTCGCTTTGCTGTCTCTAACTCCAAATACTTATTACTAGAAGTAGGTATCATGACTGACTGTGTGGTATACTGATGCAATGTCTGCCATGAATGAAAAAAAGCCTGGAAATTTTCTATGTATATTATTATTTCATGATACGTATTTCCGAAATCGATACGATTAAAAACGGTTTAAATTGTATTGAACACCTAAAGGCAGTACAGCAGATAATTAAAGAGTTTTAGGTGGAGTAACATAACATAACATAACATAACTTCACGCTGTATCCCCAACGGGGTAGTCAGAGAGGACGGAGCGCCAGGAGTCGCGGTCCTTACACACCTCTTTCGCTTCCTCAAATCTCATCATTCTCCTCACACATTTTCGCCTAGGTATGCGAGTGCTTTTGACATTTCCGTCTGCTAACACTCTGGCTATTTGATCTTCATAAGTCAGCCTTGGCCTTCCTTGGCTTCTTTTACCACTCACTTTCGCTCTGTATATTTTCTTCGTCAGTCTTTCATCACTCATTCTTTCCATGTGCCCGAACCATCTAAGCATTCCTTTCTTCATTTTTACAATAACACTGTTGTGCAACCCTGTCATACTGTGTATCTCATCATTGCTTATCCTGTCAACAAGCGTGACACCGCACATATTTCTGAGAGACCGCATCTCCACAGCATTTAACATACTTTCACTCGATTTTGGGCATATCCAGGCCCAGCATCCAGGCAGCATATCTCACTACCGTACAACAAAGTTGGCACCAACACCGCATTGTGGATGGCCATTTTAGCAGTGTTAGATATATTCACACTACCCACTAATGCGGACAGAGCACCGTTTACTTTATTGCCAGCTGCTACCCGTCTCTCCACATCCAACTCACATCTTCCATCCCTCGAAAACGCACTACCCAGGTACACAATTTCATTCACCTGTTCTAGACATTTTCCATTTACACAAATCACACATTTCGTTTGTACCGCTTCTCTTTCAAACACCAGAACCTTAGTTTTGTTCACAGGTGTACAGGTTGTAGGTGGAGTACTCCCTCAAAATTGAATGTAAGGATATTGTTTCAAACAAAATAATTAATCTTTGCGACTTTTGATTAAAACGACCACTATTTATTAATATATTATTGTTTCATATCTTCAGGTGTGTTAAGTCGTGATTTGACCTCTTGACATGATGTAGACCCTTTCATGTTACCCTTTAGGTAGGCGACGTAAATACAAATTTCAAAACTGCTCGACTAATTTGAACTAGTAGGCTGTCCCACTACATTATGTTGTCTTATATTTGTATTTAACAAAAATTCAGTACCTAACAGAAATACCGAAAATAGAATTAAATATCAAATAATGATATTGATTATATCTTCTAGTTTTAATAATTTAGAATTATTTAGTTAGATTATATACATTGATTAGATCACTATCATTTTTTACCAAACTACAGCGAAACTAAGAAAAGTAAAATTAATCCTATTTTAACGTTTTTGATTGACGATTGAATTGATATCCAAAGTACAGCTTCTCGATGTCAGCTTGTGGAAATTATACTTACTCGTATAAAACAGGAAACAGTGCTGGTATCGACGGTAAGGATGGATCTAGTTAGGAAAGTACCTACATCGAATATGTATACTTAGTGACAGAATTTCAATATTGCGTGCACCAAAAACTAGTACAAAAATAAAAGTAGTTATATTGTCAAATGTTATGTTGATACGATTACGTTGGTAAAATTAGTCATAGACTATTTTCTTAACCGATGGTCCTATGTTTAATTTCGGTTATAAGTGATTTGGATAATATCAGGTACTTGCAGTGCGTTATGTGGTAGTTACCTATAGTACAAGTTATTGTTTAATTTAAATAGATCTGAAGACCATTAAAATTAAGTAAATTAGCCGAAAAACACAATTCAACGATGTACTTTGAAAAATATAATTACATGAAATCTAAATCACTTTTCTTATTCGACAATAAAATTATTTCACCACATTCTGTTCGGGTACCCTTGCATTAAGCATTTTATTTTCTATTATCTGAATTGAGTAAATAATTATAAAAATAATCTGTCCTGCATTAGTTTTAAAATAATGTTATTAGTTTGACGACTTCGATGGCGCAGTGGTTTAGGGTTTGATCTAAGCGTCGAAGGTTCCGGGTTCGATTCCTGGTTGAGTCAATTTAAGAATCGAACATTTCTAGATTGTCTCGGGTCTGAGTGTAATGGGAGATGCCCCTAGTAGCCGTCGTCTGGTTCTTACAGCACAGGGAATGCCCTAGTATGAAACCAGATAATGGTCGGTGTGTATTGTCTGGCGCATTTATTTATTTATTTATTTCACGTCTTTGTAAGAAACTAAATTTAAGGTGGAACTAAAATGTGTGTTTCAAAGCAGAGGTGAAGTCGAGGCGCGGGTACTCTTAAGAAGAACAGCCGTTTTTTTTCAGTTGTCGAATGTTCTTGCTCTGCTCTTACTGATCGATCGTCGAGGCGGCGTCGAAATGCGGACATGGTAGCATTTTTGTCCTTATCACGCTTCACGCCTAAAGTTTACATGGACATACGTTCGAATGTGAACATAAAAGAAACAGCACTCTGAACAGCGTGTTAGAATGAACGGCGCCTATGTGCCTTTGTGCTTTTTGCTTTGCATTGCTGTCACCCTTTTTGTGCTGTGTCACTAATTACAATTTCTGTAGCCACAATTAATAATAGATATAGTTTTTATGGAACATTACCATTCATATAGTTTATATAATATACTTAGTTAATGTTATTTTACTCGTAACTTCATTGTGTAACTACAGAAATTTTATAACCCATTGCAATGTATCATAAGCACATTCTAGTTATACGCAGTAAAGGTAAAAATATACGTTTATAAATTACATAATAGAAAGTAGAGCAGAGCAGACTGGCGCAGCTCAAACTTTCAACCAGGGGCCCTGGGTTCAATACCTAGTCAGGTCAAGATAGGTACTAATCAAAATTAGCTTCTAGTTTGAGTGTTACTAGGAGTTACTTCAGTTCGATGTGCATGACCTGTGGTACAAGGCTAGTGCTTAGTTCAGTGTTAGCTATTATCAATATTCTCGATTAATCGTTCTAATCATAATCGTTAACAAATGGCAGCACTGCTTTTTTGAAGATGCTGCTACTTTTATAATAACATGGTTTTTTCAAATGTCAGAAAATATGTTAGTGGAGAAATACACGAGCTAGCGAAAGCACGTCTTTTAATTATATCTCGTCATGCTACGTTTCCATCCAAGTCAACATTCTAGAAGAACGTTTAGCTTTCATTAGGGTTACACAATTTGTGCAATTGTCTAGAATAGGTATTATTATTATTATGTACTTTTCATTTAAAATAGACAATAAATTGTTTGATTATCATCCTTAATCCTCCTCCTTTAAACGGTATAATAAGCTAAATGACTACGACTACTACGACTACTATCTTTACGACTTAGTTAAAATATAGGTTCAGTAATCATAAACAAAACTGTGAAAAAAATATTCAAAATACAATAAAAACAAGAGTTATTCGCTTTCGAACTTTATTAGTGAGAACAGCGTGGGGATATGATCTGTCTCTGTCACTCCTAGGGCTGTAAAATGTCATTGTGACTTTGTGACGCCACAGCTATCTAACGCTATCTCCCTCTAGCTCATCCCCACACTGTTCCTATTACTGAAGTTTAAAACCCAATAACTCAGTTTCTGACAATGAATGTCAATTTCATTTTCTTTTTTTCTTTTTCTCAATTGTAATCAAAACGTTTATTTTAATATAATGTATAAAATATACCACATTTAATACCTAGCCTATTTAACGACAAACTAGAGTAGTTGCTTACATTCAGTATAATATATTATGGTATTACAGATGATATTCTGTTGTTGTTGTTTAGCAATTATTAAAATGTACTGTGGATGGAATCGTGTCCAGTCGCATAGACCTGCGAAAGAAATTTCAAGACTTCAAGTACCCATTTCTCGTTTGTAATGTAAATTTACCTTCGCTTAGTTAGTAAAGCGCCAGCTGCGGACAAGTGGAGGAAAATGGCCGGCTTCGACGGCTACTGGGACGGTTTATTATTAGCTTTGATAAATTATAATTGATGTGTATCCAAGGGTTTAAACATAGACAATATCATATTGTTTCATATATTCCGTATTAAATGTTAGATTAAGATATACCTACCAATATATCATAAATAATCAGATGTTAAAATTATGTGAATTAAGTATGCATTTATTTTATGATTAAATATTCAATTTTGTTTCGCAATCACTTTTGGTCGTAACTTCGTCCGTCTAGATTGCGTACAAAAACTAATATAGCTCATTAGGATTAGTTTTAGACTTTCAGACTATTGGATCTGCAAACCCGTATCCGTATAAAGATAGCGTAATGACATATTAAATAAGTGGGGTCCTAGTCTTACGAACGGTGCGGTCCATGTTCATTAAAATCCATTCAGTAGTTCCTTCATAAAAGTTCAAACAAATAAACAGACAAACTGACAAAGAAATAAAAAGACAAAGATTTTTAAAATATTTGTTTTGGACGAAAGAGGCATAAAAAGCCTATCCAAGTCACTTTCTCATAAATATTATCAGTATAACAGCCATGAGTCATTTACAGAGATGTAATACTGTTACATAATACTGTACATCATATAGGTTACATATATATACCTAACAAAAAAAAAATATTAAAAAAATTAAACCGACTTCAAAAAATTCTGATTAGTGTAGGATAATTATTTCGTACTTTTAATGATTTTTTTGAAGTCCGTTTAATTTTTTTTTTAATTTCTTCCGTCTGAGTGACCTTGACCTAAATAAATATCTAGGAAGGTCTACAATTAACTTCTTTTCTAATTCTGGAGCGCAATCAAGAGAATCATCAATATAAATAAACAAGCAGTTCGTGTTATTTGATGTTATTTGGTGAAACTTCGAAGTCTAAGCTCCAATGCCAGTAAAATTTTAGTGGGACAAATCTGAAAGTAGGTGTATCCTTTCAAATAAAAAAACAAATTTTCTAAATCGGTTTATAAATGAAATGAGTATAAACATAAAAACAATACAAC
Source organism: Zeuzera pyrina (assembly GCA_907165235.1). Lineage (NCBI taxonomy): Eukaryota > Metazoa > Arthropoda > Insecta > Lepidoptera > Cossidae > Zeuzera > Zeuzera pyrina. Next base: position 13,944,945 of record OU015625.1, on the reverse strand, counting down.
CGAATTGAAAAACAATTTCCTTTTTTCGATATCGGTCGGTTAAAAAGAGTACTTGTGTTTATATGCTTATCGATATGAAAACTTATATTTAATTAAGAAGCTTTTGATTATTGACTTGATTGATTTTGGCTATACAAGCAAGAAATATAAAGTATTCACTGCAGTTAACGTAGAAAAACTTCTTAATAACGCGACAGATTAAAAATATTTTGTAACTAAGGTACGTTTTTAAAGCTTTACTTTAAAAAATGCCGATATTACTACACTGAAACCCCACGGAGGATGGCGCTCTAATAATGTTGCAGAGGGTTATATTGAAGACTCGGTGCACAATAAAATCTTTTGGTAAACACTTACATATTTGTTATAATCAAAGTCAAAGTCAAATCAATTTATTCAAGTAAACCCAATATTTTAGGTAATGCTTAATTAGTAGGTAGGTACCTATATTTGATAGTTAATTTAGTCATTTACCTGTATAAAACTACATAAAGCATACTTAAATTACTTATATTTTATTATGGGCTATATTAATTTTTGGTATATCTGGGGCGTGCAGACGACAGGAATTAGCCAACATAAAAGTGAGCGATATCGAAGACCATGGGGACTTATTGCTTGTCAAGATACCTGACACAAAAACCATAATCCCTCATACATTCACCATACATGGTGACTTTTACGCAATTGTCAAGAAGTATCAAGCTCTAAGAATTACAAACACAAAGAGTAAGAGATTCTTTCAGAAGTACCAATACGGTAAATGCATGCGGCAAGTCGTTGGCGTTAACGAAATCGGCGGGTTATTACCTAAAAATTTGCAGACAGCGACAGCCATGCGATCACTGCGCCACCGGTGACTAATTGTAATAAAAAATTGGTATCATGTATGAAGATTGCGTGTCTATTGTGCCATGACCGTAAAATGCACTTTTCGCGGTAAATTTAGCGCCAATGTACAAATTATATTACACAGTCTCGTTTTGACAGCAGATATCGCACCATATTTGTCTGTCACTAACTGTCTGCAAGTTAGGTAGTAAGCGTGCGGTAGTGTACCAAACGCAATAGCCACGTTCTTGAAATTGGAAAATCCGGCTAGTTATACCGGTCACAACTTTAGAAGAACCTCTGCAACATTCCTAGCGAATTCCGGAGCCGATATTACTACACTGAAACGCTACGGAGGATGGCGCTCTAATAATGTTGCAAAGGGTTATATTGAAGACTCGGTGCACAATAAAATTGGAATAGGTGACAAGATATCAGTCTATAAATATACATAATGCTGTGGAACCGCGCCTTTCTACCTCACGCGAAAACGTCCAGCCACCGCCGCCGCCACCGCAAGCTCCGCCGCCACCGCCGTCATCGCCGTCGTCGCCGACGTTTACGCCATATTCTTCCGTTCAACATAATACCACAGATTAATTAGTAATAACGTAAAATAATACGTGTGAAATTAATAATGTCAATCAGTCAGTTAAGCTTCCAAAGCAGCAAATTTCAGTGAATTTTAATAATTGTTTAAATTTTACAATTAATTTCCAAGAGTAGTGAAGTGACCTATCTGTATAACTTCTTATTTGCTATTAAAAACAGTCTAATGAAAAAGTTTATTTCATTACCTACTGTTTCCTTGCAAATGTGTTGAAAAACGTTGTATGACACACGTGCGGAAATTGGTATTTACATACTCGTGACTATGGTAAACGACTTCGTCTCGGGCTTACATTCGTCTACTCGTTTGTAAAAACCAACTTAGCGCACTAGTGTCATAAATAACTATTTTGATTTAATTGATTTAATGGTTGTTTATTTTAAGCACGAATCAAATTGATTCAATTGAAAATTCAAATTGAATCAATTTTGATTTAATTGATTTAATGGTTGTTTATTTTAAGCACGAATCAAATTGATTATCGTATACGGATCCCCACGATACAGGCTGAGTCTAGTGTGAGTGTCACTTTAATATAATTTATACGAACAATCCGTTTTGGTGAATAAATAAATTATTATTAATAATTAAATTATTACTATCAAAAGTGCACACAAGATGAGAATCTGTTGTTCAAGATGCTCTGTCCATCCCAAAAGAAATGGCGTGGCGTTATATTTATACGTAAATATATAATATTTCGTATCACACTTAACTCTTCTATCACACTCAACTTTTTCTAGGAATATTATTCGAATAAGTAAATAGATTTCGTGCGTTGTATATATATTTGTTTTCACATTACGCAATAATCCCAAGAATATTATTGGATTTGAGAGGCAATATTGTTTGTCCACTGAACTAGAGTATCAAATAAAATAGATCACAAACATTAGCTACGGATGTGAAGACATTCAATAGAGCAATATTTAAAAAGAAAGCCCGGTATCTACATATAAATATACCTAGTAGTGTTAGGCGGTTGATGTGTACAAGGGAACTCATTACCGAACTCCTTGAGGTACTATTTCGGGTGAATGGGGAGGCGGCCAAGTGAGATAGCGCGCCTTATGAGCGGTATCGTGACAAACGAAGTACGCGCTTCACTCACCCGCGCGCGTTCCTTGCCGAGATTGAGGCACGCCCGTACAAAAAGCTCGACTATCTTTACATCATTATCTTGCTAACTTTTTGATCCATGTGGATACCAGCCAAGTTGCAAATTAATAATTAATTACGTAAAAGCTTGTGACCTTATTTTGTGTCTATACTTTTTAAATATTGTATGTTCTAAGTAAAATATTTATTAATGACGAGTTACAATAAAATGTACAAAATAGGAAAAACAACTTATCAAAGGCGACTTTGAGGAAGTCTATTAAATAGTTTTAAGTTTGTAATTTTTTTGCTTACCACTCCTTTCGAATAACCAATTACTGCACCTTGATAATAATATGTACCTAGGTAAGTTCTTACGTAACACTACAGTTTTACTAATGAAAAATTTTACTTAGACCTCGAACATTTATTTCGTTAATTAGAAATGCGTACTTTCTAATTCAAACGAGCTGTTTTTAAATTTTATCTCTTCATACAAAATGTTAGACATATAATTCTCTCAGCATTATGTTACGGATCGAACTATGTTAAACTTGTTGACGATTATCATACTTTTGCATAAAGATTTTGTATGTAGTATTGAACAATACTGAGGGCCTTCTTGTTCTAACCGGTTCCTTTTTATTGTTTAGTCTATCGTTTTATTTGATCTACTAATAATATACAATGGTCTAAGGTTAAATAGTATTTAGAAATGATTTGCGTTACGAAAATTCTTGCAAGTCACATTTACAGTACAAAATATCTAAAAACACAGCAAATTAACGTAATTACTTTTTATTTTCGCTTGACGTTTCAACCGTTGCATCCACAGTGCATCGGCCGTGGTCTCAGCTATCGCAGCAAGCTTCACTCCGCCTTCGAGGCAAATTTTTTAATATCTACCCCCGATGTTTGTAAATAATTATTAGGGCTCCTACACATAACACTCGCGGTGTCCACACATTTAACTGGATGTCAAAAACGAGGCTTTGTTATTTGAATCATAGGATTCCACGCTGTTGATAAATTGTGTCCGTTTTCTGAATTGAAATTTTTGTGTCTCTCGATTTCAATCGCTTCACGCACGACTCTCGGATAAAATGGCGATTGGTGGAAAGGACTTGTGGGCGATGAAATTCTATCCAATGACTAGTATCCGATTAGAGAAGATGTTCTGCTGTTGCTAATTTGGTTGTTGTCTGGTTTTTACAGCTGTAATGTGGAATCCTTTCCAACATCCTTCGTTATGTCCATGTTACCGTACTTTTTTTCGGACTTCATGTTGGTAGAATGATACTGCAGACTTTGTGGTAGATGGTATATTTATAGTGATTCGGTGTGTAGACGCCATAGCTCTGTCATTTACATCTCATGTCTTATACTAATTCTTACAACTATTTAATTGGAGATGTACGTGACAACTTCTCTTGTACGAATGGAGTACTTTTTTAAAATCGATCCTATTTTGTCCGTCACAATTTTCACGTAAGGCATGTAGGCGGATTGTCTGCTCATCTCCGGATGTCTATACCTCTTTTTAGATCGCCTCATTTGTCGGTTCAACTGATATCCTTTCTTTATCAGTTTCTCCTGAACATAATCGAGCTCCTGCTCCAGACATTCAGGGTCACATAGATCGTACGCTCTGTTCTTCAGTGAAGTTATAACATATTGCAGATGTCTGAGATGGTGGTACGACGTAGCGCGCAGGTATCTGTCGGCTTCCTATAAACACAGTGTGATAAAGTCCTATCTTGTCTCGAGGTTATTTTTACGTATTGTTACGTTTAAAAATCACAGTGAACTACCATTTTCCATTACATATGTAAATTTTATACTCGTGTGGATTTTAAATTTCATACTTGAGTGAATGGAGTTTAAGTGTTTTATATAATGGACAAATTTCTGCATGCTACCCTTAATAGTGCAGAAGATGTCATCCACGTACCTCTTCCAAAGTTTGACGGTCTTCGGTCCTAGGCTAAGAGCCTTCTGTGCGAAATGTTCCTTCCAGATATTGACTAGTACAAGAGCTACAGGACTACCCATTGCGACACCTTCAATCGGGAGGTAATATTGATCATGGAAGAGGAAGTATTTGCCATCTAAACAGTTTTGTAACAGATCAATTTAATTCAAAGCCATTTCACTGATACTCAGTCTGTTTTTCATTACGTCCACACACTCTTTAATTGGAACATTGGTAAATAGCGATTCCACATCAAAGCTCACCATGATGTCATCCATGGTTTCAATTTAAGGTTCTGCATGATCTGGAGGAAATGATGAGAGTCTTTTACAAAAAACGCTGTTTTTCCAACAAGAGACTGCAATACTGAAGTAACGTGCTTCACAAGATCGTAAGTAGGAGATGACTAACGATTTGACTAACGATGGGACGCATAGACACGTTAGACTTGCGTATTTTTGGTAAACCATATAGTTTTGGTGGTTGATGAGATTGAGGTTTGTATAGGCTTTCGTAATCGTCTTATGTAAAAAGATCTTTTATGCTTTAGATCAGAGCTCTTATCAGACGTGTTACTCTGGCTGTGGGATCATATGGTGCTGGTATATACACGTTGTCATCCCTTAACAAATTCTGAAATTTCGTATGACACTCTGTTGTGTTCGTCACTACAGTGGCGTTTCCCTTGTCGACCTTTAGCACTAAAATGTCTGTATTGCTCCGAATGTGTTTCAGTGTAATACTCTTAATGTAGCTAATGGGAAGTTTTGATTTTTGTAAAGTGACAGCGATATCCTGTCTTAGCGTTACCGCGTTACATGTACATAGTTTGTTACGTATAATAACTTCCTCGAAACTAAAACTCACCTGCTCATACGGTATTCATCTCGATGTTACCCCCAAATTCATACCTTTGGCCAAGATGTTTATTGTAAGCTGACCCAAATTCACGAAGGATAAATTCACGACTGTATGTATCTTTTACTTTGTCTTGTGCCTCTGATGTCTTTTTGTTTGCGGCATAACCTCGATTGTACTCTTTAGAGAACTTTCGCTCATGGGTCGCACTATGCAGTTCGTAGGTACGACTAGCTTGTAAGTTATTCGTAATAAGTTATTCGGTCGTATCATACGAAAATAAAAGGTAATCGCGTCCCGTGTTTTTCGATATTTTATAATGCAACACGAAAGTTTAAAAGTTTATATTTGCATTACCGTTGCAGTTCCACTGAAATTCAATATTTAATTCGAGGCTAATAATTAGATTCTTTACTGTTTGGTAGTGCAATGATATATTTACAGTACAAATTACTCAATAAATATTCAAGTCTTAAAATTTTTATGCACTTTGACACGATTATTTAGAGTGCCAGAAATCTATTTCACTCTTCAATAAATTGGGTGCTAAAATCGTTATAATATAAACGTATTCCTTTACTTATACAATACTAGCTTTTGCCCGCGACTTCGTTCGCGCGAAGTTCAAAGATCTTTCTAAAATTATAACCCATGTGTTATTCTGATGTATGAGCTATATTATTGTAAAGTTTCATTAAAATCCATTGAGTAGTTTTTGCATGAAAGAGTAACAAACATCTATACATCCATCCTCACAAACTTTAGCGTTTATAATATTAGTAGCATATAGGTACATTATGATAGCACCCATCAGCCTTCGTCTACTTGTGTCATTGCTATTTTCATGTGGCAGGTTGAGTGTATAATATTTAGAACAGTACTCGTCGTCGGTTTGCGATGAGGAGAAAATAGAGGGAGCAACAAATTGCAGCTCGACTAAGATAAAAAGGGCCCGTCATTTTGTTAAATGACTTGCAGGCCTGAAGTCGGTGCAAATAACCCAAGTAAATCTACCCACAAAGTATTTGAAAACTAGTACACTCCATTTCAGTAGATACAGCTTTGTTATATTAGTGTAATGTTTAACAGAGTCTAATTTTCTTTCATTCGGCATTTTCCTTTACCTTCTACTTTTAAACACCCATTATCATCATCGTTTAAAATTAAATTTTTACAAAATTATCTGTCAATTAAGATTTACTATAAATAAAGTGCTTAGTGTTAGTTGTAATATTATTGCTTGCAGTTTTCATTTCATTTGAAACTCATTTTAATCGACCTACTTTTGATTTTAAAATACACTAAAATACATAAAATTGTCAGATAACATTTCAAAAATTTAATCAACGATTCCCCAGCGACTGTGTCGTGAAACGTAATGTTATGAAACGGAGAGATAGCGTTCTTATTGGCAGGTTTTTACCCGACTACGACGAAGCGAAAAGGATGTTTATGGTTTTCTCAGGTTAAATTTAAATTTACAAAAAATTTAAATTAAAAAAATTTTATATGAAAGACAACTACAGTAATAAAATAAAAATTCGAATACGTTGTTAATAATAACTCAGAAATAAGCAACCGGAGGCCTAGATACAAATACGAGTGCTCTTGTGCGTACACGTTACTTACCGTTGCTTACGGCCTCCGACTCCGTAGATGAATTCAGAAATTATAATTATTTTATTTTGTTTGGAGGTCGTTATTAATGACATAGTCGAGTTTTTTTATTACTTTATTTTTATGTTATCTGTGTTTTTGGGGACGACATTTTTGAGTAAGGCGACAAGAACAATTATAAATTCTGTGGAGTTATTTTTGGTGTAGTTGAGATAGAGAGTTGATAATGGTCATTGTGATCGCATACATATCTTCACGCTGTATCTCTAACGGGGTCACAGTCATAGAGGATCGATCTTTGTAAGTCAGCCTTCCTTGTCAGGTTTTCCTTGGCTACTGCTACAATTCACTTTCGCTCTGTTAATTTTCTTCGTCAGTCTTTCATCACACATTCTTTCTATATGCCCGAACCATCTAAGCATTGGTTTCTTTATTTTTACAATAACATTGTCGAGAAATCCTATTATACTGCGTATCTCTTCATTGCTTATTTTGTCTACAAGGGTGACACCACATATATTTCTTCTATTACTTACTTACTATTTAAATTTCGAGCATATACAGGCCTCACTACCGTACAATAAAGTTGGCACCAACACCGCATTGTCGATGGCTCAGTTAGATATATTTACTGCCTTGTCACATGTTTTTTTGTATTTCGTCTTTGATAATACTTGCTTATACAAAATGTCATATTTTAAATTTAAAAAATATTAATTTGACGTTAAATGTCATTGATGACGTAAACGTACCATTGGAATTAAATTATTTAAAATATCTGATTAGAAATCACCTCAATTTTTCCATTTGCGTTTATAGTTATTCACTGAGTAAGTAATCACTACGTTTATTCACAACAAACGGAAGTATATGATATTACGTCATAATTAATACTAATAATAATGATACTCCAGACAATTACACAGATTGTGTGACCCCAAACTAAGCAGTAAGCTTGTATTATGGGTACCACACAACGAACTCTGGGGGAGTTCCCAGTAACACCCAGACTCCAAGCCAATTTAGGAAAGTTTGTTTCCTAAATTGACCTGACCGGGGATCGAACCCGGGATCCTAGCTTGGAAAGCAGATGCATATGCCACTGTGCCAACGTGCCAGTCAATTAATCACAAATTTGTCGGAATCATTTTTTAATTTTTATTCTGGACACAAACCTTACATTTTAAGTGTAAACCAAACTATAGGTGTACATATAAGTGGCTATACGAACTATGACTAATCTAAGCTACAACGAAAATGAGACTAGCCGAAATGTTTCACTCGCATATTTTAAAATATTTTTGAGTTGGGAATTGTACGAAAAATAATAGAAATAACACATAATATTTCCATCAATAATCTGACATTTAAGCTGGCCAACCCGAAATAACAGCTGCAAACTAAAATAAATTTAAAATAAATAAATAATAAAATAAATAAATAACTTTAAGAAAGAAAATATAAAATCCAAGTACAAATGTATGTAAATGTAATATATCCATAAATCTCATTAAAGTAATTGCTGTTCACACTCAACGATTCGAGTAAACTCTTATCACAAAGTACGCAGCTCTTTCCAAACTCTGCCTAGACAAGAGATGAATGAAAAGCTCTTTCATCGCGCACGCTCTTTGTCTATTGCCGAATTCATGTGTAAGCTGTCACGAGGGAGGCAAGCTGATGACGCTACAATAAAGTGGTGTACACTTGCTGGCAACGATAAGGATACAAGCTGACATTCGTGTAAATTTTAGTAAACAACAGAAATTATTTATACATGGCATTTGTGTACTTGTAAACTCAGGTTCTAAGAATTACAGGACTACGGAGTAAACTGGTGAGAATGACATTAATTGTATTGCGTCTTAACTTTTCAGCATGATATTGTCAGTTATTAGGAAAGAATACAAACTTTATGTGATACAACGGTTTAATATAATTTTTAATGATCTTACGTGTTTTTCTCTCTAGTAATTAAGAACGTAGAAACATTAGCTTCAAAACGTTAACCACGTTTACTTAAAAGTAAATGTTTAGTTTCGCACATTAAATTTGAACGTAAACATATTATTTTATCATTAATATAAACATATTTTTTATTGTATTTGCATTATATTCCAAATCACAATTAACTTAAATCTTTATAATGTTTAGATGATAAGAATCTTTTATAATAAATCGCTTTTAAAGTAGATGAGAGTTTGAGCCTAATAGATGTTGTTTACTTAATTCGGTTGAAGGAAACTTCAACAAGAAAGTGTAACAATGAATACTAAAAACAAATGGACTCCGGTAAAGTAGTCCGAATTAAGTGAGAAAGCTGGCGTGATTAATTGCCAAGTTAATGTAAAGCACAAAGAATACCTCATAAATAATGTATTAATGAAATGCACTTCTAAAGCATAAAGTAATTAGGTACCTGTTATATGTATCTATTTCCCGCGAAATCATCGTACGTATTAAGTGCGATGGTATGGCAATTTACAAAACCAACTCTATTTGACTCAATAGCGAAGAATTCTAAAAATTGGGCACATGCTTTAGTGATTTATTACTTATACACGTGTTATTTATGTCCTCTCTGACTAGCCCGTTAGGGATACAGCGTGAGGATGTGTGTGCTTGTATTTATAAATTATGTTAGTAAAATATTTTTGTTTGCCCATATTGATTTCATACAATTTTATCTACACAATTTATGGTACTTTAATAAGATTTTCGTCGTCATTATTATCGACGGTATATGGCCGGTGTAAGAACATACTATGATGAAAATACTAAATTTTATTTTAGTTTTGTATACTGTTTTATATTATGCTGTACTTCTTATCATAACTCTTATGCAGCTTTGAATGTGCCTCGTACTCTCCTCCCTTTTCGGTGTTTTTATCTGTATTGTGTTTTGAAATCTTCTCATTTAAGCTTTTATCGTGTTGCTTTATTAGACTATGGAAATTACCAAAGATATGGAGTAATCTTATTGAAGTAAAGCCGTCCTTCGTAGATCATCAGATGCGATTTTAGTCTTCCCAGAATTCTACTGCATTTCTAACATAAATACTGCTCCTTGTTTAAGTTATAAAAATATCTTAAATCTATGGTGGAACTTTATGGTGGACGTGGAACTTTCTATACAGAAAATGGACATAACAGGCAATTTATGTTATCAACGAAGTGAATGAATGACCTTATGTTGTTGTAATCGTGCATGCGTATTGCATATTCTATTCATGAATTTAAAATATTTTTCAAGTGAAATTAGAATTTTTGAAATAGCTCTAGATTTTCCTTTATAATATATTTAAAAACTGATAGAAGTGCCTTTATATTTCCAGACAAAAATAAAAAGATAAATGTACGTATTTGATTTAATTCATTACGAGTAGTTGTTGTTTTAACTGTTTAAAATAATGCTTTTTAATTTAAGAGGCCAAGGACTAAGAAATTTAAAAAAACGGTCAATCGCGTATCATACTTGTGTAGTTGATGTTCTATACTGTCAGATATTAATACGTACTGACCATAAACTTAGCACTTAGTATATTATACTGGCGTATAATATATAGATAGTATACTATACTATCTATATGAACATAGAGCTTATCAACGATTGATAATTTTTAAATTGTCATTGTTTGCTTGAAGTAGAGCCGTCAGATAGAGGCGAAGGAATATCGATAAGTATATTGGGATCTGTGTTGGCAGGATAGACAACGAACTGTTTTTGCGTGAGTGGTATTCGTTAAAAAATAATAATTGAGAATAATATTCTCCTGTAGGTAAATGAGTTATGAAATACAAAAACAACGTTTAATATAAGGTTTTCTTTATTTTAATATTTTAAAATCTCAAATATAATGAAATCCAGTTACCAGCGTAATATTTTTTTATTATTGACTACAGAAAACAATAATTTTGTTGAAATAACTACTCAACATTTTACTGTTGATAATTTTGTGATTTTGGCTTCGTATTTAAGTCATCGAAATAAATCTATATAATACAGTGTTAATTTAAAAATACTAATAACCTCTTAGTGCAAAATTCCTGTCAACATACCTAACAACTTTGGTTCTACGATTTTTTTCAAAACTCAATACGTTCCTCAAGAAATATCTGTTAAGTTCTGTTGATGGTGCCGCGTTGCGCGTGTGCTGCTTTAGCGGCTGGATAGAATAGGTGCTATTTTCAGAAATATTTAATGTATTTATTTTTGCGTGAAAGAAAATATTATGCATTTTTGAAAGTCGTAAAACAAAAGTTGTTGGGGATAATGTTTAGTACAAAATATTAAAAGATTATTAGTATTTTTAAATTAATTCTGTATATCTCATATTTAAATACCTATGGCCATTTAAAATTTCCTGGTCAAGATTATGGCACTCTAATGATTTAATCAAGTTGCTGGTTTCTTGTAATATCATAAGGACAGCTTTATGAAATACTGATTTGTCAATATTTTATGTCATTTTGATATTTACACTAATAAATCTTTCACATTTTAATTAAAGGCTGTATACGTTTTTCGTAGAATATGTTAAGTAGCCTTCGGCTTTAGTTGAATAATCCCTTTACCTTATAAATGAATTCTGACAAGATAAATGACGAAATGATTGTATTGCAGCGCAACACGTTTCACGAACTAATTTGTTTTTAATTTGTTTTTACAACGAAGCCAGATAAGTACTCTACTATATACTGTTACTATATACTGTACAATTAGGTAGACATAAGTACATCATTTTATTTTCTACCTCACATTTTGTACTCAAGGAACTTTTTTTATTATTTTATTGTATGCCAATAACGTATTAATTTGCTGCTCGATGGTTAATTTTGAATTCGACAAAATCATAATGTCCTCTAAAGCATTTGCCGCTTTCAGAAGCTTTCGTTGTTATAGTTGGTGTGACATAACAAACGTTTGTAAGCTGACATAAACATTTTAAAAGTCTGATTATTATTATTGAATACATCTCTAGACCTAATTGCACTTAAGAAGGTCTCAATATGGTCTTGAGACAGTTTATAAAATGGGATAAATTTCATAAACAATAAATTGTTTTCAATATAATCAACGTAAAGTCACGACAGGGACTTAATATTTATTAAAAATCTAAGTAACTTTAGTTTTCCGGCTGATTTTATTACAAAAGTGTGATCTAGATTATATCTAAGATTACAAAAATAGTCGTATATTTCGTCTAATTTATCAAAAATCTCAACTGTTGTTTTTAAAAAGTGGCTTTAATCCATAATTAAAGAGGTTCCTAGAATTAAAAATATCAAATAAGTCTACGATTTGAGTCTTTAAACCCAGTTAAATTCAAATTTCGTTTACAAAATTTACGTTTACAGAAACTTCCCCACATAACGGGAAGCGAGAAAATATGATTCATATCAAGGACCCTATCGTTAAAAAAAAATCTAGCAATTTTTTTCATAATATTATAAATTATTTAAATTATGTAAATAATTTATAAAATTTACACAAAACTTTACAAATTAATTGAACGAATTACGTAACTAAAATAAAGGGATTCGTATTTATACCTTTAAATTATGTTTTACAAATTGTATAGTGTTAATCACAATTTATCTGTGAAATGAATGATTCCCTTGATTATTACGATATGTAATATCACAATCACATACAGAACACGTAACCTTTACTGAAAAATACAGTATTTTTTTGAAATAAAACAGGAATAACACAAAATACTAAGTGAAGTTAACAGCGTTCTCCACAGCGTGACGACTTGGGACGACCTGTCATTAAAAACGGGTGACAATAGGGTCCAGTTTGCTATCCCTTTCCTACTCGTACCACTATTTTAAAAGATTACATTCTCACTCGCTCTCTTTGTACGTTTATGTTACTAACAGTCAACCGGAAAACAAAATTTATCGTGAAACTTTGCTTTTAAAATGTATCTAATATAGGTACATAATGCGATTCTCATAATTTTTGTAGAAATATAGGCGCCACATCAAAAGGTTCTAAGGATCAAGCACGTTTTTACGAATTATAACAAACGAGGTTTCTTAAATAATTTGAAAAAAAAGAACAGTTTTCGAATTCCGGTTAAAAGGTGAAACTCTTCTGACAAATCGTATTTGTCAGAAGATTTTCACCTATATAAACCTGCAACGAGTTTGAGGCCAAATCAACCATTTGTTCCATGTTTTGACTCAAAACAATACAAAGGAACAATATGAGGAGAAGAAATGATCAGAGCCGTTGGAATGTTGGAAGTTGGTTTTCGGCAACGTGCTGTGGCTATCGCTCTGGGCACTGTACAGTGTTATAAGTCACTTTTAGACACGCTACCGCATTTCGATCTCGCATTCCGTACAAATACTGTGCGACGGAATCACGCGTTGATGTTTGTTATGAGGCACGATAGCTCTTCAGAGACGTTAATAAGCGATGAAACCATTAGAAATCACGTGCACGAAGTCAATCTTCGTTTCTGAAGCCCGCTACGTGTGCCACCTATCGCGCCCCGCAATCACAAGGCCCGTTTACAATTGGCTTGTGAAGACGGAAATTGACGGAATATTGAAGGACCCCTGGACACCAAGAACGCTTAAAATCACGCTAAGAAGTCCATCCATATAGTGGTGGAACAATCATGATATGGGCGGGTGTTTAGATCAGCGGAAGTACCGAACTAATTTGGATCAGAGGCAATCTCAATGCACTGATTTACATTGAAACGATTTAGTCATTCCTTTGCAGACCCCATCGATGGGTTCCGTTCAGCTTATGGATGATGCACATGCACTCATGTACGTGCATATGCACATCCACATCCATACACCGCCAAGAGTCGTTAGAAACACACTTGCTGAAGCTAACAACAACATCCTACCATGGCCTGCTCAGTTGTCAGACTTAAATCTAATTCAATACACATGGGATATTCTTCATAGAAGAGCTCTGTTAAGTATGGATACTGTACATACACTCCTAAATCTTTACCACCTGTTACAACGGACGTGGGCAGCTATTTCGCGATGTGGTTTAAATGAACTCATATTGCGCATGCCGAATTAGTAAGATTATTAATTTATTATATCTACGCGTTATTAGTAGACATACAGGCAACTAATTGTTTATGTTACGCAATAAAAACTTTTATTTTTATTTTTATAACACATTTTAATGTCGGGTTTAATTAAAGTCAAAAATACCACAAATCGCAAAAATTATAAGAAATCTTTATTAATGCAAAAGCCGAGGTACTTCTTCAGTATACAGACATAGAAAAACATTTCATTCAATCAATTTAAATCGATATTTTTATTTCATTTTAATGACTAATAAAATATTTATCTTATTCTCAATGGTTTTCTTTTCAGATTTATCCGAGCAATGCCTTTGGACTTAAGATTGAAAGACATCAATTTTTAAAGGTTTTATCAACCAAAAAAAATACAAAATAACATTGGTTAGCTTTTCTTTTGATACCGCTTGCTATTTTTATTATTAGATTCGTTCTAGTAATTTTTTTCATAATTAGATTCATTCGATAACTTTACTAACTTTAAAGATAACTAAAGACGACCCCATATAAATATAAGTACATATGTATTTACTTTTTATTTAAAGAGTATCTCTACGCCTTATATTGTGTATAATTTAAGTATAGTTACTGCACATACATACACACTTACATTATATGTATTTTATTTCTATTTCTATACGAACGCATATCAAATAATATAACATGAATAGTGAGGCCTGGATATGCTCGAAATCGAGTGAAAGTGAAACAAATGCCAGTAGAAATGCGATCTCTTAGAAATATGTGCGGTGTCACTCTTACGGACAGGATAAGCAATGAAGAGATGTATGAGAAGTATGACTGGATTGCACGACTGTGTTATTGTAAAAATGAAGAAAAGAATGCTTGGATGATTTGGCCACATAAAAAAAATGAGTGATGAAAGACTGCGGAAGGAAATCTACAGGGCAAAAGTGAGTGGTAAAAGAAGCCAAGAAAGACCAAGGCTGACTTATGAAGATCAAATAGCTAGATATTAGCCGACGGAAATGTAAAAGCACGCGCATACCTAGGCGAAAATGTGTGAGGAGAATGATGAGATTTGAGGAAGCGACGGAAGTATCTAAAGACCGCGACGCTTGGCGCTCCGTCTTCTCTGATTACCCCTTAGGAATACAGCGTGAAGATATGTATGTATTATTGTTTTACATCTCTGACAAAACCCGAAAAAAATTCATGCAATGTGTTCATGTAAATACAAGTAATTTTTATTTAACCACCATTGCAGTAGTTAAATAACTAATATAATTCTAAGAATACCAAAAATTCATAGAAACATTGTTAACTCATTTGAATGTTATGTACATACATAAGGAGTGTTTAGCTAAACCCCAAAAAATGTGTGAGATAACGTTTCTAAGGATTTTTACCTGCCACAGGTAATCTTCACACTATTGAAAGCTTTACTGTATAAAAATAATAACTGTATGTATGTACGTATGCACTATATATATGTATAACATATATGTATTACTTCAAAATTATGCCTGCATTAATAGTTTAGATTATAATTTATTTTTGAATAAGAAATCAATTTTTAAAAAGTGCAAAAAATTGTGGAAAATTCAAGTATTTGAATTTGAAACGTGACGCCATCGGACAGAGCGAATGTGACGTCAAAGTCTATGACAACTGTCACCGAGAGCGTAATTGCTAGATGTTTGCTTTTGAGTGTTTGCGATTTAGTCAGAAGGTACGTACGGACGTACTGACTAAATCAAGAAAATCCGTTCAGTAGTTTCGGAGATTAGCGTGTACGACACGTGGTTTCTGCTGCTTTATTACAATATGTATAGATATGTGAAAAACAAGGAACTAAAAATATTTAAGTAAAAGCGAAGCCCATCGACTGGTTTCTGATATTTATAAGAGACTGGTCGAGGCTTCGGGAGACCGCCGGGCTGGCAGCTTCTTCCGCCAACGAATCAATTTGGCTATTTAAAGAGGCAATGCTGCCAGTCTGCTAGGTACCTTAAGCATTGTCAGCTTTCTAAGCGGCAACTTTGAGGAAGTCTATTATTTAAGATAATGTATAGTTTTAAATTTGTAAATATTAACGTATGTATGTACTTTTTGTTAATATTAATAAAGTAATTGCTTATTTTTAAGTAAAATATATATCAGAAAAAAAGCAGATGAGAATAATAAATGAATTTATATAAAATGACATAAAACTGTGGCTACCGTTATTTTACCTACACACACAAATGTAGTCGCGCAGCAGAACCTTCATTCTTGGTATTATTTTACGTGCAATACAACATATTAAATGTATTACTGTGAAATGGAATCATGTAGTAGTTATAAAACTATAGGTAACCCTGAAATCTTCCATTGAAAGGAATGTTAATTTAAGTAATTTGACTGCCTTCGTAAGAAGTCTGCTCTAAAGAACCTTCGTTAAAGTTTTAAGCCTGAGAGAGACTTGAAATTGCGAAAGTCCCAAAAATTTTCGTTTCTATTATGATACTTAGTGCGTATCTGACATCTATACAAAAGAGCGGGCTAACGTTTGTATGTACACATGAAAGTGAGATAAGTACAACGATTTTAAGTAATACGTCCCTTATTCACGCGAAAAAATAAATTTTGAGCGATATGTTGTAATACTTGAGAGAGTATGTTTTGATCTGTCTATATGGTTTGGTTTTGCTTTGCCTTTACTTTTTTTGTAACTTTTTCATTTGTGTTATGCAACTTATTCTTCTTTTTTTAAATATAACAGTGAGGCCTTTTTTAGAAGTTTTAAATATACGCAAGCCTTCTTCGAATTAATTATTTACCTACGCCACGCCTGCCTGCGACGAACCGGTAAAGCCGTCGCAATCACAATATTTTATTAGTGAGAATTAAACTGGTAACATGGTTACGTATGTAATTACTTACATAGTATTTACTATAAGAAACGCGCATAAAATCGATAAAGTGCGAGTTGATTTTGCTCACCGAGATACTCAGCAAGGAACCGTATAGGATAGAGGGGATATTCAATTAGTGTATAATTTGAAACAGCCAATCTACTCTGACAGAGTCCAATAGGCATTTATACAAAATGTACCGCTGGAATGGGACTACATAAATGGACCCTACTGTTCATTTAAATTAAAGGGACCCCCCCCCCCCTTTTACTATTTTGGTAAGGAACCCTAAGAACAAAGAAATGTAAGATAAAATGTAATTCTTGGTTTACGAGTTATTTTATGTACGTGTATCCACTATAATATTAAACGAGCAATATGTGTATATATAATATAGTATATATTTGATTTCGCTTCCTCGAAAACGGCTTGAGCGATTTCGATGAATTTTACAATATTATATAGATTAAGGGGGCTGAAAAATCGATCTAACTAGGTCTCAATTCTGGAAAAATCGTTTTCTCCGTCTTTCACACACTTAATACTTCTGAGCTTTAAACTTCAAAACTTTTTTAATTTCGCAGCAGAGTTTACATTCTCGACAGCACAAAGGCTGAATTTAGGTCTACAAACCGAAGTGCGAGGGTTCGAATCCTGCAGTGTGGTCAGACCTTTTTTGATTTTTTTTTTATATTTTGAAATAACATGTATAAATTCAGTTTTCAACGAGTACCTATTAAAAACACATATCACTTTAATAATCTACTTATAATAAAGAAATAAAATGAAAAATAATTATTTTTACAGAAACATCGATTTCATAAATTCAGACAGCCTATCCTAAGAAGTAAGACAAAGCCAAATAAAATGTAGTTTAGTGGATGCTGTTTTTGCAATTTGCAACCGAGTTAACCTTCTCAATAGCACAGTGGCTAGAGTATAGGACTATGTTGAAGTGCGCGGTTTCGAATTCTGCAATGTGGTCAAAAATTTTTATTAAAAAAAATTAAACCGCCTTCAAAAAAAACACTGAAAAAATATAAAATCCTTTACTAATCAAAACTCAAGTACAATTAAAATAACTTTATAAATACGATACACATACCTATATAATTAAATTTTACAGTTATTGAAGACGGAGCAAAGCCCACCAAACTAATAGACGTTCTGTGGTTGCACATTGATTTGGCACCGACTTCAATAACTGTAAAATTTAATTATACATATAAGTATGTGTATCGTATTTATAAAGTTATTTCAATTGTACTTGAGTTTTGATTAGTAAAGGATAGTTATTTTATACGTTTTCAGTGTTTTTTTTGAAGGCGGTTTAATTTTTTTTAATAAAAAATTTTTATTTCTCCCTTTTGAGTGGTCTTGACCTAAATAAATATCTAGGGCAGGTCTGCAATTAACTTCATTCTAATTCCGGAGCGCAATGATGTACAAGAGAATCGTCGATATAAATAAAGGTTATAACCAGGTCGTGTTATCTAGTGTATCTTCGAAGTCCAAGCTCCAATATCGGTGAAATTTAAAGGGACCACCTCTGAAGTATTACCTACCAAACGAAAAAAGAATTTTCGAAATCGGTTTATAAATGACGGAGTTATGAGGTAACAAAACATACAACAAAAAAACCAAAAAATAAAAAACATACAGACGAATTGAGAACCTCCTTCTTTTTTTGAAGTCGGTTAAAAACACTTATATACTTATATACGCGTTTTATGTACGAGTTATTTTATTTAACTACTTAGTACTTACGTATTTAAGTACCTACTATTATTTATTTTAGTTGTTTATTTTGTTCATTTTATATATTTACTAAAACAACTCATTTAATATTATATTAATCTTTTTAAACTTTCGCGACTTGTACACGTTTTACAATTTTAAATTAAAGACGTTAGTGTGTCAAAGTACCGACAGGGACGATAATAACAAAAAAATTTAATGGATAAGTGTGGGTAGTTACCAGGAACCGCACACTACGAAGACGACGCTCGTCTTCATTAGTCTGCCCTTGACCACAATCTGTACAATCCGATCAAAACGTCGGGATAAAAAAGGATTAACCTGGAAGTATTAACACGACATAGACCCATTTAATTTAGAATTGTAGTATTATATTATTCGACCGACCGATCAACTGACAGATCGACCAATCGATCGACTGACCAACAGGTGGATCGATTGATAAACAAATACATCGGCAAACCGATCAACCGATAAAAGGACCAACGGATCGATGGATCAATCGATCGAGTCATCCGTCAACATCGAGCGACAGATTGATCGTTCTATCAACCGACCAATGTACTATATATGTACCTACCTATTATTTCTTTTGCTTGTTTATCTCCTTTATTTGATGTATTCAGCATTAACTAAAATACATTTAATACATATATCAATCGACTGATCGACAAATCGATAAATCGACTAACCCGTCGACCGATAGACTGGTCGGTCTATCGGTGATCATCGACCGACCGACTGACGGACAACTGTGATCATATAACGTGTATTACGAGTTCTAAGACATCATATTATAGTGTATGTAATATGTATTAAAACTACATATAATTTACATTATGCGTGATAATAAGATTCTACGTTTATATTTAACAAATATTATATGTGGGAGAAACTTTGTAGAATATTTTAAAAATATATTTCAATATTTTATGTTATTAAAGCGTAATACAAGCGTTAAATAAAATAGCGAATATTTCCGTCAAAGCTGCTCAGATCGCTCTGGGAGTTTGCATTTTATAAATAAATGTAGTAACCACTACATTTTTTGATATTGTTTGATATCATAAAAAATACTTCAGGTAATTATCTAGAGACCTTACCTATTACACAACAAGACTTACTAACTTGAATAAAAAACATAGTGAAACTAGCCTGAAAAAAGGTAAAAATTCTGTTTTGTCGACAAATTTTATATTATGTACGAATTATGAAAATATTACTCTTTATATATTTTAGGTATCCCACGTATCATCTATTATTTAAAATAAACTCTAGTTATTTCAAAATTCCAAATACTCATTTACTACGTGCATTTCTGACGGATTATGTCATTACGCGCAACTCGCTAGTCTTTGGTAATCAACAAACAAAGAAATAATTAGCTAACAAATCTTCAAATTCGATTGATTTTGACATGACACAGTGTAAAATATCAGTATGGCAATATTGTTTAGGGGGCGTGGCGTGGAACTTCCTTGTTTAAGCTCTGTAGCGCCATCGCTGCGTATATCTGTGCCAACGTTTTAAAAATTATTTAATTATCCCGGCTACGTATTATAACAAAATAAAATAAAGCTATATATTTTACAAGTGACTCGCCCTGGCTTCGCAAAGGTACGATAATATGTTTAATTATAGAAAGGTTTAATACTATGTCAGTCGAAGAAGGCTCGTAAGTGTGGTAACACGACTTAATTTTTAAGTTCATATAATTTTAAATCTGTGATATCTTCTAAAGTTTGGATTTTAATGATTATTATTGTTTGTTCTAGATAGATCACAAAATTAAACAAAATTAAAGTGAGAACAAAAAAGTATCCAGATCAAATACCGCATGTAACATTATTACGTGGCAAACAATGAATGAGAGTAATAAATGGTTTACATTTAAAAAAAAAAAATTTAAGTTCTATAAATAATCCCATTTGTGTACTAAAGTGGTGACTGCGTACTGTAACTATTTATCTCAGATGTTTACGTCAAATTATAACTGAATCTTTTTAATTTTGATCAAATCACAAAATTCGTATAATTTTACAGCTCTTAGACTACGTATCTAGCTTTGCGGAGAAGAGTGACGTCGCCTTAATTATTAAACGCGCGTGGCCCAGCATAACAAATAGCCGAGTTAATTTATGCCTTCCGATCTTATGAGTGGGACATTAAAAGATCCTCGTGGGAAACTCAGCCGTAATATAATTTAATTTGGGGAAATTAATGCATAAATTGTTTTATCCAGAGACCGTATCACCGTTCTTCTATGAGCGTACCTATGAATGAAAGCTGCATTTAAGAACCAAACTCAAATGTCTGAGGGTGAGGATGAAGCAAACTTTTCTTTAAATAAATAATATTTTTACTGCGTCTCAACTTTTCATCTATGTATGTAGCATGTAGTTTTATTTTTATAGGTTTTCCTCGCGACGGGAAGTGGAGGGAGGAGTACAGAATAGCTGCTTCGAATGTGAGAGGTAAGATTGAAGAGAAGATGAATGAAGTGATTGTAATTATGGAAGAAAGAAGATTGGATGTGTTATGTTGAGTGAAACTAAACGAAAGCGCAGTAAACTTGCCGACTTGCCTGGGGGGGCCATCGCTTTGTTGTCAGAGATACTACAAGAAAGGGGATCCCAAGGGGTTGGCGTCTCTGTCCTCTCGTTTGGTTCATTGTATAACTGAGTATAAGTGTGTAGACCCGATACTGCTCTGGGTGCGCCTCAAGACAGAGTTGACGAAGATTTTTGTTTTGGTGGTGTATGTCCCAGTGTCCTCTGCCGGTTTGGGCGAGCTAGAGCAGTTTTGGGAAAATGTTAAGGAAGTTCTAGCGACAGTTGAAGAGAATGACAGAATTATAGTGTGCGAAGATATGAAAGGATAGGTCGGGACAGCTCGAACAGGATTTGAGTCTGTCCTAGGCAAGAATAGAGATAAGAGAATGAATGATGTTAGTAGGTTTGTGTTTTTTTTTATATTTATTTCTGCTTCCCCTGATTTATAATTAATTCAAGGAAAGAAGTCCATCTTTTGCATTTTTCTTATTCTATTACATTGTTTCCTTACTTCTATAAAATCTTTATCTTATTTCGCTTACAATCTAATCTTTATTGATTACTTACTTTCTTATTCTACTACTTATTTCTGTATATTTGTACATATTTATCTCATTCTTCTTAATCATATATTTCTTCCTCTACTTTCTCAACTAGGTAGGATTGTTTAAGGAGTGTGTATGGGAAAGGATCTTTTTGTTGCTAATACCTTATGTAAGTACAAAAGGATTCATCAGTACACGTGGGAACGGAAGGATGAAAGTAGTATGTTTGATTTATTCTTGATGGGCAGCCGGCTTAAAAAGCAGGTTATGGACATGAGAGCACACAGAGGAGCCGAGCTGGGAATGAACCACTTTTTAGCGATAACTAGAATAAGGGGGGAAGAATGGCGATATCGCGTAGCGTCCAAACCTGCAGCGGTCTGTCGCATTATTTAAGAGCTGGAAACTGCAAGATGCGACCACTAGGAATGAATATGAAAGGCTAGTATCCGGTAAGCTTCACAACAGGTTGAAAATGACGAGCGACGATATCGTACTATGTTGGCAGAACCACGGAGATAGTGTGATCGAGGCTGCAAAAGAAGTGTGTGGAACGAATAAGATTGGGAATGGTAAAAAGCGTGATGTGACGTGGTGATGATGATGTAAGAGTCTGTGTACAAGAAGAAGAAAGCATGGCAAGACTACCTTACTACCAAAAATAGTTGTAGTATGAAGGATTCGATGAAAGAGAGATATAAGCTGCAGAAAGCAGAAACGAAGGCACTAGTGAAAGAGAAGCGTGAAAGGTGTAGGGTGTTAGACGAAAACAAGACAACAATAATAATAATAATAATAATAATAATAATAATAATGATATTTTATTTTAATAGAAAGATCGAAGTACATAATATTTTATTACATCTATAAATATATAATAACTTATTTTATGAGCCTGAACTAGATTGGTCCTATGTTTCAGGCGAAAGAAAATGCTTATAATATATATTTATTTAAAAGTTATGATTAAGCAAATAAAACAAAATAATTATTTACAATAAAAATACGTAAAAAAAAACTCAACAAATCAACAAAGTAATGAAGTGCATAATAAAAAGCTAATAAGAATATTCTTAATTATTTTATAACTAACAAAAACATTTCAGCATCTTCATAAGATAAAATTAACAAATACTCGCAAACAGTTTTCTTGCAATTCGAGAGATTTTGTTCGTAAATAGATAGCGATCTGTTTAGTCTATTGTAGAGCAGAGGCCCAAGGACTGCAAAAAATCTGCTTGCGTAAGCATGTCTTGTTTGTGACAGTGAGCTATATACAATATACTGACGTCTCTTGTTAGTCAGGTTGGTGCAGAAAGGAAGCGCTGTGTGCTGTTTTAGTATAGTGCTCAAAATAAATAGTTGCCTTACTGTTAGAATGTTACAGGATTCATATAGCAGTCGTGTAAGGAAGAGGAAAGGACGAAAAGTCGCCACCTTCAAAATAGTCCTCTGAGCTCGTTCTACGGAGAGCATTAATGTCTTCGGAGCTTCTCCCCTTGATGCGATACAGTATGTTATTACTGATTGACACAAAGCCATATATATCTGTTTAATTAATTTAGTATCTGCGAAATTACGTAGCTTTTTGAATACATATATCAACTTACAAAGTCTGCTAGCTAGATTTTTAATATGTAGACGAAAGAACAATGTGTCGTCAACAATAACACCTAGGTCTTTATTTATTTATTTTATTTATTTAGTTACAGGGAAAACTTGCGACTCGATACAACAGTATAGTATAAAGAGGTGACATAGGAAACAAAAGAGTCAATAAAAGTTTTCACAAATAGTGATGGAATATACATACAAGTTAAAAAAAAGTGAGAAATACTAACACCCATGTTATATGCATATAAAAATAAAAACAAATACAGTAGTTAAAGTGAACATGAACAATAGAATCTAACAAGTCTACATAAAAATATAAATTAATCAAAGAATAAGCAACTGAGTTTTCTCCTCATTTTTGGTAGACTATCGTTAAAAACATCTATTTCTGCGATAACTGATACGGTGTTATAGTAGTTGCAAACTCGCCACAAATACGAATTCTGTCTATAATTCGTGGAGACACTGGGAACGTAGAAGGTGGGGATGTGTCTTAACTGTTTTGGTGTAGCAAAGAAATTCAATTTATACAAAACTTCAGGGCAGTCAATTCCACCATTATCTTGTGTAGCAGAAGTAGGTCTGCAATATCTCGTCTTCGACTAAGGGGTAACAAATGGAATTTTAATGTCACTAGTGCCTAGTATGATTGGACAATAGCCTGAGCAGGCTGTAGGGTTTGTACAAAAGTGTGAATACAAGGTTAGGGTTAGTTGTAGGTTGATTAGATTTACGCATAGAGAAATAAATGAATTTTGCTTTATCTGCATTAAGTGTTAGTAAATTATTTGTAAGCCAGTTATTTACCGTATCGAAACTTGACTGGGCAAATTCGTGTAGCTCCTTCGTAGTTGGGACGAAAAATAATTTTGCAGTGTCGTCAGCGTATGATAGTGTCTTGACCATGTTCCAGATTTAAATTACAAAGTTCATTTACATAAATAAAAAAAAGGGTTGGACCGATTATACTCCCTTGAGGAACACCAAAATAGGTGTTTTTCTGATCAGCGCTGACAACATTGCCCATTTTGACACATTGGGAGCAGTCGCTTAAATAATCTGCTAAAAGTTTTAGCTGCGTTCTCCTTACACTCATGGCTTCTAACTTTTGTAGAAGGCTAGATATATATACGTTATCAAAAACTTTGGCCAGATCCAGGAATATTCCCATAGTCTGGCTACCCTAGTTCAATTCTTGAGCAACGTAATCTGTCAGATGGTGTACCGTGTCAGCTGTGGATAATTTGGATATAAAACCAAATTGCATTATGCGACAATAGTTCGTTTCTTTCTAAATCATTTATAAGGCGGCTGTTGACAATTTTTCAAGGATTTTTGATAATGAAGAAAGAAGTAAAATAGGTCTGTGACTTAATACTTGCTCTTTATAAATTGGATTTATAAATTGGAATAATTACTGCATTTTTTAGACATTTAGGGAAAACTCCTTTAGAGAGGCATAGTGAGAAAATATAAGTTAAAGGCGGCACAAGAATATGTTTGAAACTTTTCAGAAAACTATTTGGAATGTTATCCGAGCCAACAGCATAATCATCCTTTAGACCTAGGATAATACGTTCTACTTCTTTTTCGGCGGTATCTAGCATTATAAATGATTCTAATGGTGGCTGAATATAGGATTGTTTTTGGGGGTTAAGTTGTTGTGTTTGAATTTTTTCAGCGAGAGTTTTTCCCACATTTACAAAAAAAAATATTCGTTTTATTGGCTGATAGAGTCGGGGAAGTGTCTGTCAAGTGAAGTCTCGGATTTGAGTCTAATTGTTTTGTCGTAAAGGTGACCTTTTGTATGTACTTCCAGATAAGTTTACTGTTATTTCCGGCTTTTGTCAGTTGTTTCCTATCACAATCAATTTTTAAATTTTTTAATAGGTTATTGATAAAATTTCTATATCTTTTGTATGAAATTTGCAATATAAGATTATCTGGGGGAGATTTTGCTTTCTTATGCAGTTTATCTCTGTGTCTAATGCAACGTACTAGGCCGGGTGTAATCCATGTAATATTATTATTTTTCCTGATTGATTTTTTGACAGTGGTGTTTTTGTCCATAGCTCGTTGTACATTTTCAAATAGGTATAACAAGGAACTACTAACGTCAGCACAATTGTAAATTGGGTAGTAGTCAATATCGCATGAATCACGTTCGAGTTTATTATAGTCAAGTATGGTTTCCTATCGCATAGCATTGTTTTTGTTTACTAATGTTCAAGGTTGTCAGTCAATATGATCATCAGCGTTATGATCTGTTATTGTCGAGTTAGTAACAAGTACCGATGATGAGTGCTGGTTTTTAATTTTACGTGTTCCAAGCAAGATCCACTCCGATGAGTAGGGAATGTGTGTGCCGGGAGTAATCCATGATATGAGCACAGATTTAGGTATTCCTGTACTGTGGTGTCGTTACAGTCTGGGTGAATGTTAATATTTATATCACCTGTTAGTATGATGTTCTTAAATGATGATAATGCTTGAAAATGTTTCCCCAGAGAATAGTAAAATCTGTCGTGGTTTTTAAAGGATGGAGGTCTGTATACTGCCCTAATTGCTTTTATTGTACCAATTTTAATAATTAAGCAATTACAATCTCGTAGGCCTGGTTCCTCAATTGTGACATTTAGGTTCGATTTCCACATATAATACTACCCCGTCGCTTTGATTGTGAAGCGTCTTACCCTAAGTAGTATACCCCTGGATTACCGGTAGATTTTCATCGCGATTTGCCAGCCAACGCTCTGTTAGAACCACACGTCACAATCTACTCTCAGTCCATGTAGGAGGACGAAGAAACTTTCTATGTTTTTATATATGCTACGAATATTTTGGGTTAGTATCGTAAGTAAATTAGAGGAATTTAGATAATATTGTTTACAGCTCTCGACGTCGCACAACTTTGAATCTGATATAGAAGTGTTATCTATGTCATCAAATAAATTAATTTCCATAAAATATAATAAATACAAAGGCTACCAATGCTAAATATAAACTCTAGGTGAACTGGCGCTCTTAGACGCTTTCATAACCTATGGAGTTTGTATACATGTTTTCGGCTATCTTTTTGCCAGGGCAATCGGTGTCGCCTGTTTTGTGCGTGTGTTTTTAAAGCTAGTACATGTTGCACACTTTGGTGCTTGCGCTTTATTTGGGCATTCATTATTTGAATGACTTACTTGTGTACAGTGTACACAAGTAGGGGTAGGTTCTCTGCACGTTTTGGCTGCATGTCCGTACTGTTGCACTTGTTGCACCTGGTGACCAGCATGAAATCTCCAACAGGGCAGGATGTTTAGTTTATAAATACTCGATAAGCGTGATGAGGGCTTTTCGGATTGTGGCGGAGACTTCTATTATATAATTACAGGTCTGAGCATCCTTTTTGCCAGATCCCGATCCCGATCTATCATACATTTTTCGTCTAAGTTTTGTTCAAATATGCAAGTAAAAACTTTTACTTCAGCCATACTCGTAGGTACACTTTATATTTTTAGTCTCGTTGCTAGATTTCTTGTCCTTTGGATATATCGCTACAGAATTTAGGGAGTTTGGACAGATGAAGTTATTAGACTCTTTTATTACCACACTGTCAAAAGACAGACTTTGACTGACTGAGTTAGTATTGGCCTCCTGTATGGTCTTCTTTATTCCTGTTAAGCACACCTTAGTCGCATTTTTTATTGAGATCTTGTATAGTTTGATAAGCTTGAAGGGCTTTTTGCTTCGGAGACTGATATAGTACAGCCATTTGAAGTTGAGGTGAGGTTGCGCTTCCTACTTTGAGGCATAAACCATTTATTGATAAGTTATGCTCTGAATTTCACTTGCCTTCGGATGTAATGGTACAAATTTCATTAAGGGTCTGCTCAATGAATACCATCCATTTCTACAGCTCACTAGTAGGCACCACCTCAGGTTCACATTGGTCTGAATTTTGAGGCGTTTGCACGGTATGGCGTGGGGGTGCGGGTGAGACTATGGCGTATCAAAATACTGCGGTCAAATGGACTGTCCATTTTAAACGTCTACACTTCCCTAGCATTAAATGTCGGTTATTTTAAGGTTTTCTTCTTACTGTTCATACAATATACGTGGGCCCTCAAGTAGTAGCACTTTTGTAAACAATAAGTCTTTTTTGCGGTAGTTAAAAGTATATTTTTGTTTTGTGAATTATCACAGATTCATTTTATATTAGACGCGAGTCACTTGTGTCGTAATTTTTTACTGCTCCGTTGCTATGGTGCTGTGAGAGATCATGACAACGTTTCAGTCCCTTTTCGAGTACAGTGGTTAACGTAAGTACTAAATTAAAGTTTGTTTACAGTGTTATGAGTTTTTATTTGTTATTTACATCACTTTTCCTGGCGGTAGTAAATAATTTTTACAATCAAATTCTTTGTGCAAAACTATTTATGTTTCTTCTGTCGACACATTGACGGTATAATTATTATGCTGCGGTAAATGATGAGGTGGCTACTGAGATGATCAATTATGATGGTCTCAGTGATTGTGATACATCCTATAAACTGCGCAATCTTTGCTGGCGGAAGAGAGAGGTTCCGAAAGACTGGCGCACCGCAGTCATAGTGCCTCTCTATAAAGCGAAAGGTTCCCATTTAGACTGTGCGTACTATAGAGCCATCAGCTTGGTTAGCTTAGCAAATAAAGTCTGTACCAAGGTATTGACTCCACGGCCCCACGTATGATAGGCATTTCTGAAAGATATTTGTTGGATGCACAAGGTAGTTTTAAAAACTGTAGGGGTTGTATGTATCAGATTTTTTCGCTCCTCGGTATCGTGGGAAAGTTTCTGGCCATAGGTCGGAATGTTTTCTGCGCTTTCGTGGATCATAAAAAATGCATTCGATAGTAGTGTGAAAGGAACTGCAGTCTTCTGCCTGAATATGGCGTGGAAGGCCCCTTACTGCAAACTGTGGGGTCATTATATCGGGGCCACGGAGCCTGTGTAAGAATAGATGGTGACTTGTCGCCCTGATTCGAAGTCTGTTCAGGCTTCAGACAGGGCTGCTTGATATCTCCCTGGCTATTCGTGCTATGTTTCGACAGTTGCCTCCCTAGACATTAAAATGTAGTATGAGTAATATTATATGTGATGGTACAGTGCTAGTGCGAGTGGTAAAAGAAGCCAAAGAGGATTAAGGCTGACTTATACAAATAGCCAGAGGGTTAGTCGATGGAGATGACAAAAGCACATGCATACCTGAGCGAAAATGTGTGAGGAGAATGATGAGATTTGAGGAAGCGAAAGAAGTATGTAAGGACCGCGACGCTTGGCGCTCCGTCCTCTCCGACTACCTCGTTAGGGACACAGTGTGATATGTATGTACCTATGTATTAGTTAATGAAATGGTTTTAATTTTTACTTTATTAAGTCGATAAATATGGAGTCTACATCTTTCAGAATCTAACATTTTTAGGATTCCATATTATCTCAAAGGGGAAAAAAGGAATCTGACATAAACGCTGGCTCGTTTGTGTCTGTCGAGATAATATTTCATGAAAAATATGTCGATAGGCACGTCAAACTGAAATTTGGTAATAATATGTGTAGCTAAATATTTGCCCGCACATTTTTTAATATTCAAAGGAAAGTCTATACATTGTTACATTTTATAATTTTTGTAAAACGAAAATATTTCCTAAAATAAAGAATCACTTGTAAAGGTGTATACATATTCATGTGTGATATCTTTATTTTGACTTTGACTTATACATTAGATCAAAGTCAAAATCAAACCAATTAAACTCAATTGTAAGGCATACTCATTTGTCATCATCAGAACGTCAAATCTGTCTTCTGTTCAAACTGAAAATCTGAGCACTTTGAAGAACCGAATAGAGAGTTAGTTTGGTGTCATTTTTCAACATCATTATACAACAAGTTTATTAAAATATACAATATTCAGAAAGCTAGTAAACGCATGTGTAGAGAAGATTGTTGCCAGATTATTTGTAATCAATGTACGTTTTATAACAAATCTAAATCTATTTTCCGTTAATTGAGTAATTGCCCGAGGAATTTTATTTTAAAAACGAATGCAGTTACCCAAAAATGAAACATCTACCTAACTTAATATCATAATACGTAATTTAAATTATAAAATGAGCAATTTACCACCTCTGACTACCTCTGATTACCACGAACATAACTATCGCATATATGTAATTATTACTCATAAACAATGGAAAACGTAACTTCGGTATAAATATTTATTTATTTCAATTAAAAAAAAACATTTTTCTTATCTCTCGAACAAATTTTTTTTAATTTTATTTTAATTTTCTAAGAACGTATGATCATAAAGAACATGTCACTCCTATCGACGAATCAAAATCTGTGAACCAGTCGCGTACAGGGCGCGAGATGACGGCACGCAGAAATAAAATGGTTCACTGGCCGTGTGTACTCGTATACGGACGGTTCGCGTGTAAGGCGTTCCACAGTTGCTAAGTGCATTTGTATGGAAATTCCATATCCCAAATTCCAATCACTCGAGGCGAGGAGGTGGTGGTCGGATAGCGGGTTGATCCACCTCTATTTTTAGATAATTTTTTAATTTATTTGATATGTCATCGTTGCTGTCATCGTTGAGGGAAATACGAGGATACTGTTTAGCACTCCTGTGTTTAAAGTAGGTATATTCATAAACTATTTTGTAATTAATTTAATTAACATAAAACTGAAAAGTATGATAACCAGAGATGTGCAAAATAGTTTATTGAAAGTATTTAAATACAAAATACAAAATTGGTATTTTCAAAATACTTTCTTCAAATAAAATACTTATTTAACTGATTTTAACACCGGTTTTGTTCGAAGAGTTCATCTTTCATGTTCCGTCTATGTGGCCTCACCAAACGAAAATAGACATGGAAGTGACCAGTGGGTCTACCATGAAAATGTTTATACGAAACTTCGGACCCGAACGAAACACAAACGATATACGATGTTATGAACTACCATGAAGTTGTATCGGATTTGTTCCTTTCGTTCGGAAACCATAAAGTATGTTCGTGAGTGAATGAAAGATAAGTAGTTTGTTTTCACTACACATTCAATTCTTAAAAAATGAATTGATATACTTCGATTACTTTAAATAGTACGTTCGCTTGTATTGAATGAACCTATGTTAAATTATGAGAAACTGAAATAAGTCGAGTAAATGTGTCATCGCCGCAATCTAAGATGGCACGAAATGTTTGACAAATAAAAAATCAAATCACGATATATTAAATTTAAATAATATGCAACGTATTTTTTAATTTACTTTGTGTTGGAAGAAATAATCGCTTATGGTAAGCAATTTCTATGTAATTTACTTGAACGTTATGCTTTTTTATTTCCATGCTTGAATACATATTATAACGTTTAAAAGTCAAAAAGTCAATTGTCATCATTAACAACTGTTTGGCTCTTCTTTCTTAAAATTATTTTAAAGTCCTTTCACCTTTTTTTGGTCAAATTTCATTACCATCATTTTCCCCATATCTGGTTCTCACAGTGGTGTTTTTGTTTCAGGTGGTGGACGCAGCGGCAGTCCACATATTGCTGGATTTTTCTCATCCGGCCGGGTGTGACAGTTCTGCCATAGCAACGTCAACAAGAACGGTTGCTTAGAGATTTTAGCGCTTATAGCTTACTTTTCACTGTAGTTTTTTTGTAATTTTTCGTAATATTATGTCGCGATATGTTCCCGGTCCTCACATCCTCACCTTCCTCTAGCTCACATATAATTAATGACACATCGCTAGAAAATTTATAAAATGTGAGCAGTGTTCCCAACCTCGTTTTTTTCGTGGAAATACGGGCTTGAAGGTTCATGTCGGCACGGTACACAAACGATGTGACACTGCCGGCATTGCTTCAGGCCCCTCTTCCTTATCAGTGCCATCTCAGTCCAATAATTTGACTAATTTCTCAAATTCCAATCACAATCGCACACCTTTTTGGAAATATATTGGTTCGCTCAAAAACAATGTATGCTTAATAAAGCATATCCCACGTGGCGCACGCATCAGCGTTGCCAATTCTCTTAATTTAATAATACAAAGAATATTAAACCGAAATGACAAATGCGATTGGGAAGAACTGCTCGTTTTCGTTTATAGAACTTTATGTTTGGAACAAAACAATAAAAACAAAATTTCCTTAACACAAAAAATAAAACATAAGTGCTCTAACTATTCAGTTCCGAGCATTCATGTTCGGCTCATTTATAAATCTTTCAATTCAGACAGTATACCAAACAGCGACGGCGATCTAAGAGGAGCCGCCCACTTGCTATTTTCCAGCGATGTTATGGCACCGAATACGGCCGAGACTCTTTTTGCTCTAAGATCAAAGCATCCCTCTTCCTCTGTGGCTTGTCTGCCAGATCCCCACATCCAAATGATGTGTCGACTCGAGCTACGGAGGAAGATGTGCTTGCCACAATAAATTCTTTTAAAAGCGGTTCCGCGGGAGGTCTCGATGGCTTAACGCCACAACATTATAAAGACACTCTTATCTAGTTTAACAGCTCTAATAAACATTATGCTGGCTGGTAAGGTGCCCCCGGAGATAATCGACATCCTGTATGGTGCTAGTGTATGTGCCCTGAAAAAAAAGACGGTGGCGTTAGGCCAATTGCCGTAGGTGCAACTATACGCCGCATTGCCTCCAAAATTTGTTGCAGTCACATTCTCTCTACCGTATAAAACTATTTTTGTCCTACACAAGTAGGTTTTGGCTCAAAGAGAGGGTGTGAAGCGGCAGTGCATGCGGCGCGTTCTTTCTTGACACATGATGGAGGTGAGGTACCCCTCAAAGTAGACATAAAAAATGCATTTAATTCTATTGATAGATCCACCTCGTTGACATAGATAAAACAGCATGTTCCGGACATATATCCCTACCTCTGGCAATCTTACAGCAGTCTCAAAATTAATATATAAAGATAATTTATTACATTCCGAAGTTGGCTGCCAACAAGGTGAACCTCTCGGACCAGCTATTTTCAGTTTGGCTATCCATCCTGCGATTTATAATTTAAATTCCACATTTAATATTTGGCACCTTGACGACGGAACAATAGGTAAAGCAATTACTATTTTGATGACATTAAAACCCTCATTCAAAGGTTTAAAGATATTAGCTTAGAATTAAATTTTTCTAAATGTGAACTCTTTGTTTCCGATTCTGTTCCAATTATTACAAAAAATGAAATAATTAGTAAATTTAACAATCTGGCACCAAATATTAAAGTCTTGTCAAAAGAATCACTGTCCCTCTTAGGTGCTCCCGTTTTAGATGACTCCATACCCTGCTTTATCAATGATCAAATACAAAAATTTAGCCAGTCTTCAGACAAACTTTTCAAAATTAATCCCCACATGGTTCTCCTCATTGTCCGCTTTTGCCTTTCCGTTCCAAAATTTACTTATGCTCTTCGCTGTTCTCAGCTTTTTAAATTTCAAACACTTTTAAAATCTGTAGACAATATTCTAAAAAATACATTATCTAAAATATTGAATTGCTCCTTTGTTGATGACAGAGTCTGCAATCAAGCCTCGCTTCCTATCTGTAATGAAGGCCTGGGCATACGCAAAATCTCGAGTGTGTCACTGCCTGCTTTTCTTTCGTCAGCCTACAGCACGGAAAACCTTTTCCTATCTGTTATTCGCCCTTCCTTAGGATCGGTTGAGGTGCCGTGCTTGACTGATGCTCGAAATGCTTGGTTAAGTGTTTGTCCGAGTACTAACCTGCCTACCTCGACCTTTTCTCAGAAACACTGGGATGAGCCTCTATGCAAAAATGTTCATTTACAACTTTTAGATTATTGTAGTACCGAAAAAGATCGGTCTCGCCTCCTAGCTGTTTCTGAGAAGGAGTCAGGACACTGTTTGAAGGTCCTTCATACCTTCATACCTTCGAAAAACTTAGGAACCTTAATTGACCATACCACGCTTTCTCTCATAGTATCCCTTCGTCTAGGGGCCAGGACTAACCTTCCTCACCGTTGCCGCTGTGGTGATCTCGTCGATGTACTAGGTCACCACGGTTTATCCTGCTTACGTAGTGCGGGCCTTGCGGTGCGGGCCTTGACATGCTGCCTTGAATGACGTCATTCGGAGGGCTTTTGCTGCTGGCGTTCCTGCAATCTTAAAGCTTGTAGGTATTGCGCGCAGCGACGGCAGGAGACCAGATGGTTTGACGCTCATTCCTTGGAAACTTGGAAGATCGCTGGTTTGGGATGCCACTAGTGTCGATACACTTGCTATTTCCCATGCGCCGGCGACTTCCAAGTCAACAGGTGCCGCGGCCAGCACTGCCGAGAACTTGAAGCAGCGTAAGTATGCGACTCTCTCTGAGAGGTTTATATTTACGTTCTTTGCAGTCGAAACTTTGGGTCCCTGGAGCCCCGAAGCTCATCGACTGGGTTCTGATATTTGTAAGAGACTGGTCGAGGCTTCGGGAGACCGCCGGGTTGGCAGCTTCTTCCGCCAACGAATCAGTT
The DNA here is from genome assembly GCA_907165235.1 of Zeuzera pyrina. Taxonomy (NCBI): domain Eukaryota; kingdom Metazoa; phylum Arthropoda; class Insecta; order Lepidoptera; family Cossidae; genus Zeuzera; species Zeuzera pyrina. The sequence continues at coordinate 13,911,033 of OU015625.1, read as the reverse complement.
CGGCTATTCAAAGAGCCAATGCTGCCAGTCTACTTGGTATCTTGAGCAATGACAGCTTTCTAAGCGGCAACTTTGAGAAAGCTTATTATTTAAGATAATGTGTACTTCTACGTTAGTAAATATTAACATATGTATGTACTTTTTGTAAATGTAAATAAAAATAATAATAAATTATAATGTTATATTTTTTGTAATTATAACATTGTTTATAAGTATCTAAGAAATACAACAGGTAAGCTTTAGATTGCTTCACACTTAGTAAAATTTTGTAAATTTCATGTGTAAAATTCAAAAAAATGATGACATATTGAATATTCTTTAATACAACTTAAATAGTATAATTTTGTAACAAATATTTTAGATGAGCAACAATCCGACGCCGTGCCAAATAGATAATACACTCAATGATGTTATATGATGCACTTCAGTGATTCCTCAATGAGCACAAAGAGTTAGCTCGTGGTCACTTGGAAGGAAGTCCAGGAACTTGTGGGTTTGGCTCACCGAGGAGCTAAACTCCCTAGTTAGACGTATTGAAATTGTAAAACAGTGGCAAAAAGTAAGCACATTTCTCGGATTCAAATATGCTAATTTTCCAATTACCTATTAGTAAAGTATTCTCTGACATTTGTCTGTTCATTTTAGGTTTGGGCTGATAAAAGTATTTAATAAAAAAAGTGACTGCAGCTGGTTGGCGGTCTCCTTCGGCCACCCCGGGGCCCGGGGTGGGCCGGCTACTGCTGGGCCACTGTCAAGTGTCAACACAGGAGTGTCATAAGATTTTATTGAAAATTATTTATACACTGTATAATAATAATATGGCTGATTTTGTGATATTAATTACCTGAAGAAGAATATGGGTTGATTTTTTATATATAAGTATATTGTGTAGGACTAGTTGTTAACATATACACACAAACTAATTGTTCATTGTTTAAAATGAAAAATTACAAAATATTTCTTATTCTGCTTTTCATTTTTTTTAATTCAATAAATAAGTGTTAGCTGATGGAAATATCGAAAGCGCTCCCATACCAAAGCAAAAGCGTGTAAGGAGAATGATGAAATTTGAAAATGCGCAAGTAGGCAGGAGCGTAAAGACCGCGATGTTTTGTGTTCTATTCTCTGACTACCCTGTAGGGACATAGTGTGAGAACATGATATATGTATGTGTGTAAATTGTTTAGAAATCTCAAAACCGCACGTAGTAAGTAAAAAAGTCTCATTATTTTAATATAGGTGTACTTTTTGGATTATACATAGGCACAAAAAATTACACAAAAACTACACAAAAAATTAATTTCTCTTAGGAATACTAATAGCTTCTGTCTGAAGGAACTACAGACTTTCCTAGTATACACTATGAATTTAAAGATAAAGATCCTATGGCCGAGTGTTCAACTTGTTCTTCTTGAGACGCTTCGAACATCGCGGCTAATCTTAATTTTCACTGAAATATGAAACTAACTGATGATATATATTGTGTTATGGCCCAAGTATGTAAGGACCGCGAAATAGCGTTCCGTCCTCTAGGGATTACCCCTCTAGGGATGCAGCGTGAAGATATATGTGTATGTATCACCAAATAGTTCCACTTTTAACACATATATCGCTTTAAACAAACAACCACCGCTAAATCGCTTTTATGTCTTTTAAAACACTTGACTATAAAATTTGTAGGTACGAAAATAAAAACTTACCTCTTGAACTATCGTTAGTTTGAGGTTAAAATAATGAAAGAAGTGCTGTCAAATGTACGTAACTTCGTTCGTTCGGACCGCTTCATGGTAGGGTTTAGGACGAACGAAATGTCACATGCCGATGTCGGGGTCGTTATCGGAACGAATGTACTTCATGGTACGAATTGCAACGAAATATCGGTCCGAAACTTCGTAATTGCGCTTCATGGTAGTGCCACAGGTCTATTGTCTTATTGGTATTATTGGCGTTGGCATTGGCAGAGACAGTTGTCTTGCAATGTTTGCATCATTGTTGGCAACATTAAGGATGGGTGCGTTCTTAAATAAAGTAATTATGAATTTAATAATGAAAAATTCGAAATATAAATTAAAAAAATTAACAAAGCTATTTTGCATTTTACAGATACTAAATATTTATGTAGATAACTTTATTAATAAAAAGTACATACACATGTTAATATTTACAAACTTATGTAGATTATTTCAAATAAAATACAAAATGCATATTGAAAAAAAGTATTTCAAATGCTAAATAAAAATATGTATTTTGCATTTCGTATTTGCAATTTAAATAGATGTATTTCAAGTAAATCACATCTCTGATGATAACGACCACATGGACTATCATAATTATGTTTTAATTATTACAGCGAAACAAATAATGAACATTCTGAAATCGCAGCACTTAATTCTTCAAATTTTCAGAACAAATTTATAAATTATTACACAAGCTAATTCGTGTGTATAGTATAAAATAATTATGCACGTATAAACTTTTTTTTACATGACGGTCCTTTATGTACGAGTCTGGTTTTGTGAAATCAGCTTTTTAACAAACTTAAAAAGGAAACGTCTTATAAATTTCAATAATGAATTCTGTGAATGAATTAGGTGGTCGAGAATCCTGCTCCAATTAAGAAGCAAGATTATCTGCTAATATAATGAAGAAAAAGATTCTTATATAAACTAAACTTAGTAGCGATGGCAACATGACCATTATCAATTTACTGACTAATATTCGCGAATGCCATTTGTCATTCGGGGTTTTTGCGAATATGAAATTATACTCCAATATAATTTCAATACTTCAAAAGTGTAAAATGAAGAAACATAATATATTATATACTCTTAAATCTGCAATAACATTTTTAGTGACATGTTTCCTTTTTTACACACAAATAAAAAGAAATCGATAACATATTCACGGATGAGAAATTAATGAATATCACTAAATACTTATTGGTGTCTATACCCTTAGAATACCATACCACATGGTAACAAGTCCGTTTACTGTGCATGCTCATCAATAACGTTACGTAATATAATTTATACACATGAGTACACATACTGTTCAATTTGCAAAGGAAAAATCTCGCTCAGTTGATGGATCGTTCTAGCTAACAATTTGTATTACACAAAACTGTATGATAAATTAGTCAACGGTGTATACGCAAGGGTGTGAAATAGGGAATTTTTAATAAAGGCGTAATGAGCGATTCCTTTTATTTCAAAAAATATAGATACTTATGTATATAAGTATTTCCTTCTAAACGTTAGAGTAGGTTATATTTAATGTACTGTAGACAATATTATATACCTATATGTTTACGTAAAGCTGCACTAATAAATAACCATTAAACTAGTAACTAAAACAAACCACTGAACTTGTAAGACTGGACAGAATTCGAGGAGCATCAATGATACTTTATTCCTAGAGTATTGGTTTGAAAATTGTTAAAACATATATTTTTATATGTTTTAACAGCTATACTATTCAGTCAGTCATATATACGGTGAAAAGAAAACTTAGAAACGGAAATGGCATTTTGAATTAAGTATTGCGGTTTTGCGTCATTGTTTATGTGTACTGTCTGAATCAAAATTAACTAAATGGGAAATACTTGAAATTATTAAGCATCCAAAAGAGTATCACTCATTTTTTTAAATATCTTCAACTTGCTGTTGCTAGCACCTTCGTCTGCGCGGAATTAAAAAAATATAGCCTATATCTTTCCTCAGGGCTTAAGCTTATCTGTTTTCTTTTTATCAAAATAGGTGTAGCAAGATAGCTGTAAAAAATTAACAGACAAAAGTTTTATATAAAGTTCCCCCATTAACAAATAGAATTTTACAAAAATGTGAACACGTATCTCACTATTAATCAAGAATTGTGTAATACTTTCACAACCGTATTCTGTTTCATATAAACATTTCATACAAGGTTCTCAACCTTTTCCCTTTAAAATGTAAATTTATAAAACTCTTTTCTTCACTACATTACACAAATTAAACTAGCTTTAGCAGTCTTCGAGATTTCATGATTAATCACTTAGTGAGTGGTTTTCACTGTTATAATATTTAGAGATGTACAGATACGAGTGTTTTAGTGTCAAAGAACATATTAAAGGACAACAGTCATGTCGTATATACGTCTACATAATATTGTGTCAATATGAAATATATTGTAACTGATTTGACTATTGACTTTGACTATACCTAAAGTTGTAGTCAAAGTTAATAGTTACAGTATATTATATCTTTAGCTGTATCTGGGAACGGCCAAATAGTGACTCGCTGATGCAACTAAAGATATACCGTACCGCACCGATTGCAGATACAGCTGAAGATACACTAATTCTGATTGCACTAGAATACTTTTATCTGATAGCACATGGCGGTGATTCGAATTAAACAATTTCTGACTGCTATCATTCGATTACACTGTACACGACCTCTAGGTGACTGCTTGACAACTACTTCGCAAACACTAAAGTCGAGTAGTCTCATTACAATAATAAGTAGACAACAATTTTATCACCACTCTCGTCATTAAAATTTTACAAAATTATTCACAGATAGCTAATTGATGTGATTAAAATGATTGTGAAGCTAACAATTGTAGAAGTAACTAAAACAAACTAGATAGCAGTTGCAACTATAGCTGGAATAATACAAAAAATAAAACGAAGCGAAATAAAAGAGTGTCTCAGCCTATTTCAAATGTAAATCTCTGTCGTTGTAACGGGTCGTCTCTCGTGAAAAATAAGACGTAGGTCGGTGAGATTGTCGCTTCTTGCTTTCGTTGACTTGGAAAATTTCTGAGACGACGCTCTCAAACCCTCTGCAGGATTTTCGAGAAGTTTATGTATTTCCCTGAGAGAAAAAAGTTAAACAATGTGCGCGGATATAGTCTGCTTATAGCCGAAAGAGGAAATTGCTTTAAGTTATTCTTGGTACCATAAATATTTTTAAAGTTTAACATATTAAAGTCACACCAAAATAATTGCAATACATAGTATATCGATTAACGTAATGAAATATTATTTATATACAAAACAAATAAATAATACTGACGAATACTTTACGACGAATAATACTTTACGAAAACGGTCGTTTGTCCGGGATAAACTTCAAAACGGCTGAAGCATTTCTGAAATGATTTTTATATTCAAATAAAATAATTTTTAGAAAGTAATTAATCTAGGCTACTTTTTGTCTGGAAAAAATAACAGATTTAATGGGGATGAAACCCCAGGGAACATTTCCTAATATATAAATGCTGTTCTAAGTTGTCATGTTCTCTGAGGGACAATATTAATTTCCGACATGTTGCAGAAAGACTGACCTTTTTGATAGGATATATAGTTCACCGCTTTTGTTGGTAATGGGTTATGGTAAATAGAAAGAGAAAGAAACTGCACCTAACTGTTTTCTCTAATAAATAAATTATTTTTGTTTTTTGTCGAAAAAGATGTTCGTTTTTTCTCGTTTAATATAAAAAAAATATATCAATCTATTTCGGATGTTTATCACAACACAACACAAAACCACAAAGCACAAAAATCTCTTATTATCTAATAAATATTATTTGCAATAACTATTTGTAGCGTTAAACTGAAGCCCGTGACTCTCGGATGAAGTGCAGATGCAACAGAACAGTCGATTATGCTTTTATTTAATGTACATTTATTCCTATAGCAGTAAAGTGACAGCCTATGTACATCTTACTGCTGGGTACAGATCACTTGCCACATATGAGGAGAGAAGAATACACAATACATACAATTTACTGGGACCATTGACTTTAGTAACATGTAATGTAAACATGTGCAAAACAAAGGCTGAGTATATTAAGGTTGGAAAAAGGCAATGTAAAAATACTGGTAGGTATCGTAATGGGCCACTGTACACTAAACTGATATCTATCACTACTCAGACTAACATCAGACCCCTAAGCAAACATAGCAATGGCGAAGAAACTAGTATACACTTCATAGCAAAATGCAGTGTGTATTTTGGCATTAGATTCAAAACACTAGAGTCAGACACACTGGAAGAAAGAGAACTGAGGACAACCAAACGAAGGGATATCCTCATGTTTTGTAGGAAATCGGAAGATTCACGGATGAAATTAAGAAGGGAAGACCATCAGACTAGCAGTAACTGGAGCTCAGGGAAGAGGACTGAATAGCACCACTCATATGTACTTTTACCCACATGAACTCCAGCGGTGGTCGTCTTTGATCATTTTTATCCTTCGCTCTTGACCGTCATCGTCGACTTGATATTGGCACATGCCGAATGGCTCCGGTATTTCCTACAGAACCCATCATAGACGGCCTAGGATCTGCATTAATATCTACCGCCACATTGCCATATGGCAATAACCGGGATTAACGGCTTATTGTGCTCTAGGTGCCAGACCACAACCTTGCTTTATATGCTGCCCGATTAAAGTTTCGCTTTGTGTTATTAAAGTAATTGCTTTTTCTGGGCTCACTAATTCACACGACTGGCTCAATGGATTTAAATGGAATTTTTAATGAAAGGTAGAGCTTATATTTTTTTACTCCTTTAAAATCATAAAGTAATTACAGGTCATTGGAAATTTTCTTTACAAATTCTACAAGGTCGAAGTCTTTCGCGTTCTCTAATGCTAATAAGACGGTTCTTAATTCTATATATGGTTTTACACAAGGCAACTACTCCATAATTGGATTGCAACAACATTTGTGCTTTGAAAGTACTTGTTGTACCTATATATGATTCTTTGAATTTTTGGTTATTCTTTTTTAACATTTACAAAGCCTAATTGTGTAAACTAGTACATTTCGCTAATAAAAGTAATAATGTTCATCTCCATCGTCCTTCAATTTCTGACATTTACTTATTGACTGCTTGAGCTTTCATAACAGCTATTTATTTCTTTAATCAAAATGCAAAATGACAAAAAGTCGCAAAGTAAAAGCGTAGATTTATATTTTTCAACATTCGTCTTTTGGAAATGAATAACATAAACACTACATGTACATAAAATAAAAAGTATTTTTAATTTTTGCTTTTACACTTAAAATGAAAAAAAAAAACTGGGGTTCTTTCTACTTTAGAACACTTTTAAGTTAAAGGTATTCAGTTCAAAGTTCCAACTCTTTCTGGCTTGGGTTGTTTTTACCAAGATACCATAATCGTCGACGACGAAGAATGAAGTCTAAATAAAATAAACGGAACTGCTAATTTTTTTTTTAATGCAAGTTTGAAGAAACATGACTAGGTATTATTAAAAATACAACAACTCGCAATATTTACAAGCGTATAAAAATATAGTAAGTTATTTCTATGTCAAAGTTTAGTTTTGAAAAAGGTATTTACATTGTAATACTTGTTTTCATAAAGACATGAATAGTATTGTTATAATCATACGATTAAGTAGCTTGTTAACTTAAATTTTTCTAATTCGACATACCTAAGCTTGTTTCTAAAATAACTTTAAACATTACAACACTAGAAAAATTCTGTCTGGTGAGATTTCGATTACTTTTTTATGTTGTATAGTTATTGCATAAAAATGCGTTTTACAAAATTACATACATAGTAAGTATATACCTAAATGATTTTAATACATACATATGTTCACGCTGTATCCCTAACGGATTATGATTTTATTTATTTTAATAAATGATTTCAATAACATTCAAAATTGCATAAGTAGTTCAGGAATTTCTATTTACTTAAGGCTCTTAAAATCGATTTTTATGACAGCATTTAAATAAATTATTTACACTCATTTCATCATATTAGCAATAGGAATAGCAATTATAAAAAGAAATATTATGTAAATTATATCAAGTGTAGGTAAAATATTGTTGAAATACAAGATACAACATACATTGAAGTAACATTATTAACTAGAGCTTCAATTTCGTATCACAATTTCCAGTGGTGTTTACTATGCCATAATGTTCGGGTCTTTCGATAGATAAGTTTTGCGGGGTAGTTATCGGACCACAAGGGCAGTAAAAGCTAATTGGCGGGGAGGCAGTAACCGTCAGGACGTTAGCGCTACGTTCGGATTGCGAAAATTAACCTTCTCCGAGCGACCCAATTGGTGGGCTATGATTAGTTTGTAATTTGCGACGGTCTTTGTAGTGAAGTCGATTTCTGTTGTCGAGGTTTTTGCATAGTGATTGTACAGTTTTCAACACAAATACTTGTTTCGGTTTTGTATTATTGTATGAGAACTTTGTCGTTCGTAATCTAATCCTTTCTTCTTTTAACCTTCTTTTAAACCTTCGTAATTACATTATACAAGCTTGTCGCGAGATTTACCTGTGTAAATAAACGAGAGTAATATATGTAACTTGATCTTGACACAAGAGTAGTAAGTATAGAGGGATTCCGGACCACTGCTTCTGGAACCTCACTAGCGATCATAAAATTCCTGTTCATTATTAAAATATACGCTACGATAAAAATGAAAACTTCTGTACATTTAAGATATTTTTGAATTGAAATATGTAGGTAAATAAATAATTCTCAGCGTTTCAAAAGAAATAAAGTACGTAATATTTCCAAATGAGTTCACCTTAACATTAATAAATTAATAGATAGTTCGCATTTTCCTTCTACTAAAATTTTAACAATTCTTTCTTTATTGTCAATTTTGTTTTCAATTAAATGCCAAATTTATGACATTTCATATATTTGCAATATTTATTAAAAATGTCGTGTAGTTTAGGTACTTATATTATAAAAAAAATTTTTATACTTATATAAAAGGTTAAAAAATTAGTTATTAAGGCAATAATAGACATTGTATTTTTTTCTACTTATCAACGTCATGTTTTATCAAGACAATACAGAGCTCCTTTACTCCTGGGAGACTAGATACTCAATATTAGACGATTCATCAAATCCACCCAGTAGTTTTTGCCTGAATTGTGTACTAGCAAACAGATAGTGTTTATTTGATAATTACTCGGCATAATTGATTATTTCATGTCTTAAATCGAAATATAATAGACCGATAAACAATTAAACCTGCTATACGAAAATTACATCTATTTTATACAAGCTTTTATTTAATTTGCAATGTTTGTTAGTTTGTTTGTTTAGTGTATTTAAAATTAAGTGTTTAGGTCAAATCTTGCAAGCTGAATTAAAACCACAGACACGAAATTTTGAGTGCGCATTTTCTTATGACAGCCGGTTTTAAGTTTTACCATGACATGGTTGCTGCGCTCAGGGTTAGGTCCTGTCTAGGAAACTCCTCAATGGTACAGACATGAAATGTTGAAGAACTAGACTGTACTAAATTAACAGGCAAACGACCACGCAATAATAACGCATTAAATGATGAACAGACTTAGAAACACGTCTAGAGAAAAGTAAAAAAAAAAAAAAAAAGAAATTAAATTACTAGTAAAAAAACATTTTTAAAAACAAGCTTCTATTTTAAACTCTAAAAAGAAGCAAATAAACTTTAAATAAAATCAAACCATTCAATTTATTACATTATACAAGCTTGTCGCGAGATTTACCTGTGTAAATAAACGAGAGTAATATATGTAACTTGATCTTGACACAAGAGTAGTAAGTATAGAGGGATTCCGGACCACTGCTTCTGGAACCTCACTTTTTTTAATAATTTTTTAAACCACCGCTAAAAAAAAAAAATGAAACCCCCATTTGAGACGATTGCGCTGGGTCCCAGAGCCGTATCTCGCTCCGCCTCACTCGCTCACGCCTAGATGATTACATTAATTGCTATCATTAATCCATTACTATCATTAGCCACCTCGCGACATCCTAATGACCTAATTAATGCTTGCTGGTAATTACTTTTTAATTGACGTCTTCAACTGTCATCGACTATGATTTTTAAAGTATCGTCAACATCACATCACGCGGTATACATGAGTCGCCAGAGCCATCAAATAATGTCACTGATAGCGAGATGAGAGAGTGTACGATCTGCAATATGTTGTTAAAGAAAAAAAAGGTACTTCAATAATCACCTTAGTAGGAACGTACATAAAAATAACGCTCTGCGAATTCCTCACAGTTTGCCAATCGTTTTACATACATATCTTCACGCTGTATCCCTAACGGAGTAGTCAGAGAGGGCGGAGCGTCGTGGTCCTTACATACTTCTTTCGCTTCCTCAAATCTCATCATTCTCCTCACACATTTTCGTCTAGGTTTTGACGTTTCCGTCTGCTAACACTCGTTATTAATTGAAAAGCATTTGGAAAAAGAAATTTCAGAGAGTACACGATCTGCAATAAGTATTACATATTGTTACAGAAAAGGTACTTCAATAATCACCTTAATAGCAACGTACGTAAAATAACGCTCTGTGAATTTATCACAGTTTGTCAATCGTTTTATATACATACATATCTTCACGCTGTATCCATAACGGGGTACTCAGCGAGAGGGCAGAGCGTCAAGCGTCGCGGTCCTTACATACTTCTTTCGCTTCCTCAAATCTCATCATCCCCCTCACACATTATCGTCTAAGTATGCTAGTGCTTTTCAAATTTCCGTCTGCTAACACTCGTTTTTATTTATTGAAAAGCGTTTGGAAAAAGAATTTTCACATACAGGATTACTTCATCAACAGATGCTAAAGGTATTGAAAATGTCGAATTATTTATCGATTCTATAAAAGATAAATTAAAAGTTTTGATCCACATAAAATAATTGAACACATTTAAATTAAATTTCATTCTTCATGTTAATTTCATGCAACCTGCAAAGGGATTATTAAATAACTTTGATTTTCAAACATCAAACTATTTAATTAATGAATCCGATAACATCGATATATTTATTAACACCTTAAAGGAATATCTATCACATAGAATTGGTGTATTTGACAAGATAGTGGTAGGAGTGTTAAAGACATTACTGGTTTGGAGATGAACATCAATAAATATCTCCTGCGTGGATCATCTTTTATAGAATTGTCACATGATGTTAGAGCTAAAAAGGCTGTAATTAATATTAAAAATATTGATGTATAACATCTGAAGTGCGCTTTACTCTCAGCTTTGTACTGTGCAACAAATCATGTTGATCGAGTTACTTCTTACATGGAACACGAAAACAAATTAAATTTCAACGGAATATCATTTTTCCAGCTAAAATATCAGACATCCAAGAAATTGAACGTTTAAATAATATAAGTATATATAAATATATAAATGTTTTTAGTTTAGAGTTCAATGCTAAGAGTAAAAGTCATACTGTAATCGAAGCATTATATTTTACGAAGTCTCTGAAACAGAAACATATTTGTTTTATTAAAAATTTATCTCGGTTAGTAAGTAGACAGATTACTTCATGAAACTGTGCAATTCATATATGCGATGGTGGTTTATTACATTTTACAAGGAAAACCTTTCTAACCACAAAGTTCATGATTGTTTTAATGTTCGTACCGATATGTCTAATTCAAACACTTTTAAGAAAAATTGGCTTGGAGAAAACTTTAAAACCAATTAAATCTTGTCCTAATGATCCTAGTCTATCATCAACTTCCAGTGCTCAAAGATACAATGTACCATATAGTTTCGGATATTGTATAAAATGTTCATACGATGACAAACTGTCAAAGTATGTATCTTATAATGGCGAAAACTGTGTTATAGTATTTTTGGATACAATGATATATGAACATATCAAAGTCATTTGTAGAAAAATACTTTCCAAGTTTGTCCCCTTCCACTTAGTGATACAGATAAAAAATGTATAAGTGAAGCGACTGTCTGTCACATTTGTGAAAAAAGCATCTCGGAGCGACATATTGATTATGATTGGCATACAGGTCGTTTTATAGGTGTATCTCATGAAAGTTGTAGTAGACAATTTTATAAAACATATTTCATACCAATATTTTTACATAGTCTTAGCACAGATTAGTTAGTTACTAACTTGTCTTAGTAATTACGATACACATTTTATTGTACATGTATTAAATTTTGTCGAAAGTGGGTGCAGATCATAACTCAGAACAAAGAAAAATATATTTCTTTTTCTAAAATTCTAAACATAAATGTTTAAAGTGTGAGCTTAAGATTTGTAGACTCCTTTAAATTTTTTGTCTTGTAGTTTAGATTCTCTAGCTGGTAATCTTAACGATGACCAATATCATGAACTTAAAAAAGACTTCCCTAGTAATGATGATTATCTTTTACTAAAACGAAAAGGTATTTTTCCTTATGAGTGTATATCCTCATTCGAATCATTAAAATGTAGTTCATTATCGACTATCGAAGACTTTTATAGCTCCCTTACTGAGACCACTGTTTCCATCGATGATTACAATCATGCTCATAGAGTATGGAATCATTTTAATTGTCATACTAATTATTCTGATATTTATTTAAAAACAGATGTACTTCTTTTAACCAACATATTTGAAAACTTTAGAGACGTTTGTTTGAACAGATATCATTTGGATCCAGCTCATTAACGAACTCGAGTCGAAGAGTACTGATTTTAATTATAATGTTCCGATTAATTCAGACATCGGTTATATATTTTTGAGGTAGACTTAGAATCATTTCCTGATCTCTCCATGACCAATGCTGATTCCTGATTCTCTCCATGATCAATATTCTGTCTACCCGTTATGGCTCGAAAATATTCATATTGGTAAATACGAAGAAAGTAAATTGTTAACAAATTTAAATGAGAAGAAGAATAAATACATTATAGAAATATTTAACAAAATTTAGAGTTGGGTTTAAAGATTAATAAAGTGCATAGAGTTTTAAAATTTAAGCAAAGTCCAGAAAACCGTGGCAAAATACAAGGTCCACAAAGTCTCGTAGCTCGACCTGAGTTCCATAATCTTTCAATATTTTCAGAGATTGGTAGCAGTTCAAATATGTAAAACGAAACTGTTTTTAATAAATGAGACATATCAAAAATCCTAATGTATAATTTTCACAATAAATATATGAAATGTAAGTTTTCCAATGTTAAATTGTTGTACACTGATACAGATAGTTTAATTTATAAAATATACTGTGCTCATTTTTATAAAGATAATAATTGTGATGTCGATAATTATTTTGATACTTTCGATTATCTCTCAAATAACATTTATGGATTTCCATTAATGAATAAAAAGAAGTTAGAATATTTGAGCAGCTATGAGAACAGAAAACAAAACAATCACTAAAGCAAAAGGTGTCAATAAGAGTGTCGTAAAAAATTAAAAATAGAAAATTATAAATCAAGCATATAAAATTACTCATGTAGGGGTTAGGGGTTAGGGGTCATGTAGGGGTTAAATCAAAAAAATAAAAATCAACAAAAATATAATATGTGTTCGGATTTCCATTAATGAACAAAAAGAAGTTAGAATATTTGAGCAGCTATGAGAACAGAAAACAAAACAATCACTAAAGCAAAAGGTGTCAATAGGAGTGTCGAAAAAATTAAAAATAGAAAATTATAAATCATGTTTATTTGAAAATAATATACAATATGCAGAAATGTATCGATTTCGATCTATAAAGCATGTGATTTTTACTCAAAAGATAAATAATATGTGTTTGTCATTTAACGATTCGAAACGTTATATTCTACCTATCAAATTATCCATGTAGGGATTATTATCACTTGCATAGCGATTACTGCACTCTAACACTGCACCTCTTGTACCAGATTTGATAATATTTTTGGTTAGGTTTCAAAGATGAGAATAATGGTAAAGTTTTTGTGGAACTCGTTGGTTTACGTTCAAAGATCTATGCTATGAGAATGCTATGACAACAGAAAAAAAAACCGTTACTAAAGCAAAAGGTGGCAATAGATGTCGTAAAAAAAATTAAAATGGAAATCTATAAATCATGTTTATTTAAAAATAACAAACAATATGCAGAAATGTATCGATTTAGTAATTACGATACACATTTTATTGTACATTTATTAAATTTTGTCGATGGTGGGTGCAGATCATAACTCAGAACAAAGAAAAATATATTTCTTTTTCTAAAATTCTAAACATAAATGTTTAAAGTGTGAGCTTAACATTTGTAGACTCCTTTAAATTTTTTGTCTTGTAGTTTAGATTCTCTAGCCTGTAATCTTAACGATGACCAATATCATGAACTTAAAAAAGACTTCCCTAGATGAGAATAATGGTAAAGTTTTTGTGGAACTCGTTGGTTTACGTTAAAAGATCTATGCTATGAGAATGCTATGACAACAGAAAAAAAACCGTTACTAAAGCAAAAGGTGTCAATAGATGTCGTAAAAAAATTAAAATGGAAATCTATAATTCATGTTTATTTAAAAAATAACAAACAATATGCAGAAATGTATCGATTTCGATCTATAAAGCATATAAAATTACTCATGTAGGAGTTATTAGCACTTGCACAGCTATTTCTGTACTACGACACTCTACACTTACACCAGATTTGATAATAACCCATATTATACTTTTTGTTGTTAGGTTAGGTTAGGTTCTTTAGAACCTTTTTTTTTTTTTTTTTTTCGTCAGGAAATGCTTTATGCATTCCGTCCTGCCATGGGGGATGGCAGGGGGATATGTGGGACTCCACGGCTGTGAGGTGCAATGCCGGGCTACCCACTAAAACCTGACGGTGTTCCTCGAGAGCCTTGGTACCGGGGCAACGGGAGTGCGTTAGCATTCCTCCGCGGCCCCGGCGGGCAACGGCCGGCGCTAAACCGCCAGCCTCGTCTTGTTTTGGGTGGGAGGACAGAACTCCCACCCTAAGTGCTTGAGAGGCGCGCGGGAACACCGCGCGCGCCATCTCGAGGCTATCTAAGGGTTGGCACTCCCCCGAATGCCACCCCAAGCCTCAGTGGGCTCTCCGCCGCTCTAATCGGCGACGGAGGTAGTGCACGCCAGAGCGTTGGTCACCTAGGGGGCCACTAGTCCGTGGCCATCCCTTCTACTCTCAGCCTGGCAGGAGCCACACGAGCGGCGGCAGAAGTCACCCTTTCGCCCTTTTTGGGCTTGGCCCCCGCACAGGCTTTCCCCCCCGTTAAATGACCGGCAGGCAGACCGCTCGCAGCGCACAACGTGCAGTTGGGCGCCGCATTGCACCCGCCGGCCTTGTGACCCTCTTGGCCGCAGCGGTAGCACTGTCCCCTGCGGTCCACCTGACGTGCAGGAGACCCGCACGTGCCCAACCCTGAGGCATTTGTAGCACCTCAGGGGCCTCGGTTCAAGGAGCTGTACCCCTGCCGAGACCCATCCGACCAGCAGTCGGGCACCCGCCACCTTCTTCGCTGCCCCCACTGGGCAGCGGACCCAGACTGCTCCGAGCCCCGAAGGGGCGCGGCGGATCTCTCCCACCTTAAGTGCTTCCACGGCACAACCTCCGGCTTTTGCGACGGCTGCGGCAACATCAGCAACCGTCGCCGAGTCATCCAGACCCGACACGCGCAGTTCTGCGCACTTCGTGGGCCTGGAGACTCGGACGATCTCAGGGTTCAAACTCTCCCGCAGCCTGGTCGCGAGGGAGTCAGCCATTTCACTGCTAGTAGCGCCCGGTATTTCTAATACACCAGCCCCGGTCGCCGCCTTCCTATACCTCATCTCCTTGATTCCTATCTGGCTGAGGTCTATTTTATTTTTTGCCTCCGTAAGAACGGAGGCATATGTCGTCCCTCTACTCTCAGCCTCAGGCAGAAGCGTAAGGACTACTGCTGCAGTCCGCGGACTTCGAATCTTCGGCTTCCTCCTCTTGTGCTTGGCCTTGGGCTTTTTGCCCTTGGCCTGGTCCTCTTTGGGTGGAGGGGGCTGAGAAGTCCCCCCCGGAGCTTTCCTCTTGCCCCTTCGGGCAACAACATTATAGGCCTCCTCGGTGGAGGCCGGAGCCGGAGGCAGCGGACGGGGCCTTGGGGGTACCCCCGCCCCAGACGACGCCGGAACCCTTTCCCTCTCCTTTCCCCCCCTTTTGACTTTCTCAACAACGCCGGACATCGATTGTACGACGCTGGACTTTCCGCAGGGAGTTTCCGCCAGAGATGCCGGACGGAACCGCTTCTCTGGCAGCAGCCGGTCTTCCAGGGCCTCAAACCTGGCATTCATGATAGCGCCCACCTGCGCGAGCGTACAGTACGCGCTAGCTCCTCTTATGTGGGCACCACAGATTCCATCACTGCCGCGGACGAAGACGGTCCTGGGCGGCTCATAAATTGGAACATTTCCTTTTTTAGTTCCGCCAACTGGGAACGAAGCTCCTTTAATTCCGTTCGCAGGCGCCTGTTTTCATCCTGCAACCGGCGAGTCTCCTCGGTTGAGGATCTGGAACCTAGAGCCTCAGTAGTCGCCTTGATGGAGGCGACGGCGTCTTTTAGGGCCTTAATATAGGGCCTCTTCAAATTTTTGGAAGTTTTGGCCACCTTTTCGATGGCGGCCAAGTCCTTCGCCACGATTTCTTGCAGGTCCACAGCCCGACCTTCACCACCTCCATCAGCCGCCGATGACAATCCTTCACATCGCGATGCTCTGGCGCGTGCGAGCTCTCGCGACATTTTTGCCATCTCCTGCTCGGCGCGCAGCTCCATTTCTTGCCTCTCGGCGTCCACGAGGGCCTGCTTGGCCTTCGCCAAGCCCACGTATTGGCCGGTTGTCGGCGGCCGGCCCCTGCCTCTCTTAGCCATATTTTTGGCTTGCTTGGCTTTCTTCCTTTGCCTATCCTCCTGTAGGTCTAGGTACCAAGCCTCTTTCTTAAGAACCTTCTTGGTCGCCTCATCATCTGACGATGAGTCGACCATGCGCTCCCATGATGAGGTGCGTTTCATTCCCGCTCGGGGTGTCCTCGACCCCCGAGAGTCTAAACTCTCCATGCTCGCACTATGAGAGTCCGAGATGAACTCCACCTCCTGATGTTGCTCCTCCTCATCAACCTCCTGCCTTACGTCTTGTTTTTTTTTGTTTTTGGTTGTACTCATTTCATAATCGTCCCACTAGGGGACATGGGTTATGAGACAAACTAAATGACCACCCCCGGGTGACGCTCATTCCGAGGGCTAGGGCTAAATACTGTGGGGGTCCCCAGGTACCCACAGGTTTTTACGTGTTCGCTCACGGGTTTGTTTCAAGTTTTCCTTCTCTTGGGCCGGCCAATAAAGGCAAGCCCGTCGTCGGTCTGCGCAGCCACGACGTACCCCCTTAGCACCGACACGGGGGTCGTTGAAGTGACTGCGCGGGGTCCCGGGGAGGGCGGCTGGTGCCGGTCCGTCCTCCAGACGCCACCCGGCGACAGGGTTAGTGCCGCCGGGCGCGTCACTACTGTTAGACCCGCGTCCTCCACGAAGGACGACGGAACAACACAAAAATAGACAATACTCCTCTCATTAAGAGAGGAGCAAGTGCAACCAATGCAAAAACCCACACTCCACCAACAGAACAGGAGAAAGTGCCCAGTTACCGTCTCAGATGCCTCCGTTTGGAGACATTTTCCCCTGTGCCATCGCGCACGACAACCATATCCCTCTGCAAACAGAGGGTTCAGGTGACGACAACGACGACGGATATTACTCGCGTTCTCCGCAGAGAACCGCGATCACCAACGCCGGACCAAGACGAAAACGAACCCCTTGGTTCCCCCCCCCCCCAAATAGGGTGCCATTCACATAGCACCCTTTCCCCCCCCCCCCCCCCCCTACTGAGGGCGCCGCCGAAGCACCACCCTCAGGAGTTTTTATCGACTCTCCAGTCTAGATCCGCAGTGTTCAGTAGAAACAGGGTCACCTCGAGAAGGATGTAGACATGAAGTCTACGCACTGCGGTCTTGAGGTGGCAGGCTAAGGCTCCACTTAATGGGAGCTGTAAGCGCCTGTTGGTCCACCCCCTGTGGCGGGTTACCCACACCACTCGGCCCCAGGTTCTTTAGAACCTAACCTAACCTAACCCCTACATGACCCCTAACCCCTAACCCCTACATGAGTAATTTTATATGCTTGATTTATAATTTTCTATTTTTAATTTTTTACGACACTCTTATTGACACCTTTTGCTTTAGTGATTGTTTTGTTTTCTGTTCTCATAGCTGCTCAAATATTCTAACTTCTTTTTATTCATTAATGGAAATCCATAAATGTTATTTGAGAGATAATCGAAAGTATCAAAATAATTATCGACATCACAATTATTATCTTTATAAAAATGAGCACAGTATATTTTATAAATTAAACTATCTGTATCAGTGTACAACAATTTAACATTGGAAAACTTACATTTCATATATTTATTGTGAAAATTATACATTAGGATTTTTGATATGTCTCATTTATTAAAAACAGTTTCGTTTTACATATTTGAACTGCTACCAATCTCTGAAAATATTGAAAGATTATGGAACTCAGGTCGAGCTACGAGACTTTGTGGACCTTGTATTTTGCCACGGTTTTCTGGACTTTGCTTAAATTTTAAAACTCTATGCACTTTATTAATCTTTAAACCCAACTCTAAATTTTGTTAAATATTTCTATAATGTATTTATTCTTCTTCTCATTTAAATTTGTTAACAATTTACTTTCTTCGTATTTACCAATATGAATATTTTCGAGCCATAACGGGTAGACAGAATATTGATCATGGAGAGAATCAGGAATCAGCATTGGTCATGGAGAGATCAGGAAATGATTCTAAGTCTACCTCAAAAATATATAACCGATGTCTGAATTAATCGGAACATTATAATTAAAATCAGTACTCTTCGACTCGAGTTCGTTAATGAGCTGGATCCAAATGATATCTGTTCAAACAAACGTCTCTAAAGTTTTCAAATATGTTGGTTAAAAGAAGTACATCTGTTTTTAAATAAATATCAGAATAATTAGTATGACAATTAAAATGATTCCATACTCTATGAGCATGATTGTAATCATCGATGGAAACAGTGGTCTCAGTAAGGGAGCTATAAAAGTCTTCGATAGTCGATAATGAACTACATTTTAATGATTCGAATGAGGATATACACTCATAAGGAAAAATACCTTTTCGTTTTAGTAAAAGATAATCATCATTACTAGGGAAGTCTTTTTTAAGTTCATGATATTGGTCATCGTTAAGATTACCAGCTAGAGAATCTAAACTACAAGACAAAAAATTTAAAGGAGTCTACAAATGTTAAGCTCACACTTTAAACATTTATGTTTAGAATTTTAGAAAAAGAAATATATTTTTCTTTGTTCTGAGTTATGATCTGCACCCACTTTCGACAAAATTTAATACATGTACAATAAAATGTGTATCGTAATTACTAAGACAAGTTAGTAACTAACTAATCTGTGCTAAGACTATGTAAAAATATTGGTATGAAATATGTTTTATAAAATTGTCTACTACAACTTTCATGAGATACACCTATAAAACGACCTGTATGCCAATCATAATCAATATGTCGCTCCGAGATGCTTTTTTCACAAATGTGACAGACAGTCGCTTCACTTATACATTTTTTATCTGTATCACTAAGTGGAAGGGGACAAACTTGGAAAGTATTTTTCTACAAATGACTTTGATATGTTCATATATCATTGTATCCAAAAATACTATAACACAGTTTTCGCCATTATAAGATACATACTTTGACAGTTTGTCATCGTATGAACATTTTATACAATATCCGAAACTATATGGTACATTGTATCTTTGAGCACTGGAAGTTGATGATAGACTAGGATCATTAGGACAAGATTTAATTGGTTTTAAAGTTTTCTCCAAGCCAATTTTTCTTAAAAGTGTTTGAATTAGACATATCGGTACGAACATTAAAACAATCATGAACTTTGTGGTTAGAAAGGTTTTCCTTGTAAAATGTAATAAACCACCATCGCATATATGAATTGCACAGTTTCATGAAGTAATCTGTCTACTTACTAACCGAGATAAATTTTTAATAAAACAAATATGTTTCTGTTTCAGAGACTTCGTAAAATATAATGCTTCGATTACAGTATGACTTTTACTCTTAGCATTGAACTCTAAACTAAAAACATTTATATATTTATATATACTTATATTATTTAAACGTTCAATTTCTTGGATGTCTGATATTTTAGCTGGAAAAATGATATTCCGTTGAAATTTAATTTGTTTTCGTGTTCCATGTAAGAAGTAACTCGATCAACATGATTTGTTGCACAGTACAAAGCTGAGAGTAAAGCGCACTTCAGATGTTATACATCAATATTTTTAATATTAATTACAGCCTTTTTAGCTCTAACATCATGTGACAATTCTATAAAAGATGATCCACGCAGGAGATATTTATTGATGTTCATCTCCAAACCAGTAATGTCTTTAACACTCCTACCACTATCTTTCTTGTCAAATACACCAATTCTATGTGATAGATATTCCTTTAAGGTGTTAATAAATATATCGATGTTATCGGATTCATTAATTAAATAGTTTGATGTTTGAAAATCAAAGTTATTTAATAATCCCTTTGCAGGTTGCATGAAATTAACATGAAGAATGAAATTTAATTTAAATGTGTTCAATTATTTTATGTGGATCAAAACTTTTAATTTATCTTTTATAGAATCGATAAATAATTCGACATTTTCAATACCTTTAGCATCTGTTGATGAAGTAATCCTGTATGTGAAAATTCTTTTTCCAAACGCTTTTCAATAAATAAAAACGAGTGTTAGCAGACGGAAATTTGAAAAGCACTAGCATACTTAGACGATAATGTGTGAGGGGGATGATGAGATTTGAGGAAGCGAAAGAAGTATGTAAGGACCGCGACGCTTGACGCTCTGCCCTCTCGCTGAGTACCCCGTTATGGATACAGCGTGAAGATATGTATGTATATAAAACGATTGACAAACTGTGATAAATTCACAGAGCGTTATTTTACGTGCGTTGCTATTAAGGTGATTATTGAAGTACCTTTTCTGTAACAATATGTAATACTTATTGCAGATCGTGTACTCTCTGAAATTTCTTTTTCCAAATGCTTTTCAATTAATAACGAGTGTTAGCAGACGGAAACGTCAAAACCTAGACGAAAATGTGTGAGGAGAATGATGAGATTTGAGGAAGCGAAAGAAGTATGTAAGGACCACGACGCTCCGCCCTCTCTGACTACTCCGTTAGGGATACAGCGTGAAGATATGTATGTAAAACGATTGGCAAACTGTGAGGAATTCGCAGAGCGTTATTTTTATGTACGTTCCTACTAAGGTGATTATTGAAGTACCTTTTTTTTCTTTAACAACATATTGCAGATCGTACACTCTCTCATCTCGCTATCAGTGACATTATTTGATGGCTCTGGCGACTCATGTATACCGCGTGATGTGATGTTGACGATACTTTAAAAATCATAGTCGATGACAGTTGAAGACGTCAATTAAAAAGTAATTACCAGCAAGCATTAATTAGGTCATTAGGATGTCGCGAGGTGGCTAATGATAGTAATGGATTAATGATAGCAATTAATGTAATCATCTAGGCGTGAGCGAGTGAGGCGGAGCGAGATACGGCTCTGGGACCCAGCGCAATCGTCTCAAATGGGGGTTTCATTTTTTTTTTTTTTTAGCGGTGGTTTAAAAAATTATTAAAAAAAGTGAGGTTCCAGAAGCAGTGGTCCGGAATCCCTCTATACTTACTACTCACAAGTAATTCTAAGAAAATATGTGCGTATGCATTTCACAAAAGAAATTTACAGTTAAATCTCGCGACAAGCTTTTAAATCATGTAAATTGTATAATGTAATAAATTGATTGGTTTGATTTCATTAAAAGTTTATTTTCTTCTTTTTAGAGCATTTAAATGAAAGATTGTTTTTAAAAATGTTTTTATTTTTCAATCATAACTTTTTGAATAATTTTTTGTGTAATTATAATTCTTCATATTTATCTTTAAAGAACTTTTGTTTATTTCTCATATTGTAATTTCAGCCAATAATTGCTATTAGAGGAAATACAAGATATATTACAACTCTATAAAACTGAATACTTACCTGTGTACTATTACAGTTACCTTGAAGTAATGGCACTAAAAAATATTAGGTTTGGGCCTACTTATGTATTACAGTTTTTATTTTTGTTCGTATCGCCAATATCTCTCAATAATCTTCTTGTGCTACGTATAGCAGTATATCAGAGCCCTTATTATAGCTCTATATTGTGATGTTTTTCAATCCGTTCTTGAGACCGTCGTTACGTTTTCTTCAAGACTTAACAAAATATGTTATATTATCTTCCAACCTATAATTGGCCTATTATCGCTATAGCCTAGTTACTCTCTAAATTCAGAGGAAAAATTGCAAATGGAAGCTAAGTTAATTACTTAGAGCATAGAACCTTTCTGCGAGAAATCAATATGGGTTCCCGCTGACCGCTCTTTGATTTAAACTTCGTAATTTGCATAGTATACACACATGTGTCCTGAAAGTGATGACACGAAATATGAAAGTTTACGAACACATATTGTTAGATGTAGAACTAGGTCGTCTGGCTTTGAATTGATACTTGAAAAAAATGTACTACGGAGAACTGACCCTAAAAGTAACCGCACTTCTTACGGACGACACCATTATTCTTTATAGCGGTTCTAAATCTGAAGTACAGGCACTGTGTGAAGGAAAATATAACATGTGACTTGTAAACGACATACTCAATACTTCAAAAACAAAATACATTTGTTTCAGTGAGCAGAATAAGGCTGTTCGATAACCCGGATCAACTGCTTGACATTTACTATCCTTACGAACTGATCCAATAAGAATGTTGACGTTATATAACAAACGTTCATTTAAACTTTTCTTAGGACAACTACTATCAAACATTTAGGATAGTAAATATATGCATGTGAACATTCACTTTAATTGTAAACGGGAGGCCTTTTTTCGTTACGCATGAGAAATCTGCACAGAAATACCCGCAGCCCCTTGTGGCTTAATGAGTTGTATGGTGCTTTTACCAACCAAAACTTCTGTTGTGGTCGTCCTCGGCGGTTCTCCTACGAATCCACCTGAGCCTCTCTCGCGTTGTGCCGAAATACTTCTCGGTAGGAGCAGTTTCGGAGTCCCCATTGCATTTTCCCAGTGTCACGACAGCGCAGACACCACGTGTTGACGTCCTCCTTAGGCTCACATGGATGGACGACCAGAGTCTTCACTCCGGTGGGCCGTACCCTTAAGGCCCATTTACTCGCCTCCTAGGACAGGTGATGAACATCGTAGCCTTATGCTCTGGCCCGCGCTACAGGGCAAACGGCAGACCTAGGCAAATCTCTGTATTATTTTACAAAATAACGATAAGTTAACATAATAAAACGTTTTGATAGGATGTCCAATAATCGGTCCGAATTTTCTACTAGTCACAAGCTTGTATAATGCTCAGAAGCTTAGAAGTAAAATGCAAAATATTATTCTTGAATGGTTTTCAGATATTTTTAATAATGATTATGTTATTTAAAATGTATGATAGAAAAGCATAGCTAAGTTACGACGTTGGTTTTTTTCAAGCATTATTACGGTTAATATTTTTTATTGTGCTATAAAAACTTTCTTGACATAAATTAGTACATTCACATATCATTCTTTTTTTTTAAGTTTAATATTTAATAGGTTTTTATTTTATATCGAACACGATGATTAAGGAAGACTGAAATGAGTATGATTGATTTATTCCTCGTAGACAGCAGACTCAAAAAGCTGAGCTGAGCTATGGACACAGAGCACGCAGAGGAGCCGATCTGGGAGCAGAACACATTCTAGTGGTAATTAGAATAAGGGGTCTTTTTGCAGCGTGGCGATTTTGCGTAACGTCCAAACCTGCAGCGATCTGTCGCATCAAGAGCTGGAAACTGCAAGATGCGACCACCAGGAATGCATATGAAAGAGTAGTATCCGGTAAGCTTGACGATAGGTTGAAAGCGACGAGCGAAGATGTTGAAGAATGTTGGCAGAATATTGGCAACGTTAGAGATAGTATGAATGAGGCTGCGAAAGAAATGTGTGGAACAAATATGATTGGGAATAGTAACAACCGTGATGTGTGGTGAAAGAGTCTGTGTACAAGAAGAAGAAAGCATGGCAAGACGACCTTGCTGCCAAAAATAACTGTAGTATGAAGGAATTGATGAAAGAAAAATATAAGCTGCAGAAAGCTGAAATGAAGACACAAGTGAAAGAGAAGCGTGAAAGGTGTATGGTGTTAGGCAAAAACAACAACACGGACAACTTCGAGGAAAGTTTCAAATTATTTTGGCAAGAAATATGTAAGTACCGAACTGGTCCGACACCTTGCAGAATGAATAAGGTGCTTTCGAAAGAACATCGTCTGCTAACCGACAAAAAAGATGTTCTGTAGCGATGGAGTGATTATTATAGAGAACTGTAAAAGAGTGACGACTCTGTCTGTGACACTGGGAGCGAACCGACTCTCCACACCTGAGTCAGGAACTAGAGGAAGTTATTAGTATGAAAGTGATCGAGAAAGAGATACGAAGTCTGAAATGTAAAAAAGCTGCGGGAAATGATAAGGTGACTGCTGAGAAGTATCGTCGTCTTAGTGATCGCGATACATCCTACAAGCTGCGCAATCTTTACTGGCAGAAGAGAGAGGTTACGGAGGACTGGCGCACCGCAGTCATAGTGCCTCTCTATAAAGCAAAAGGTTCCCATTTAGACTACGCGTGCCATAGAGCCATCAGCTTGGTCAGCTTAGCCAGTAAAATCTATACCAAGGTATTGACTGAACGTATGAAAGACATTTCAGAAAGATATTTGTGGGAGGCACAAGGTGGTTTTAGAAACGGCAGGAGTTGTATGTATCAGATTTTCTCGCTTCACGGTATCGTGGGGAAATTTCTGGCCATAGGTCGGAAAGTCTTCTGCGCTTTCGTGGATCTTGAAAAAGCATTCGATAGAGTGGTGCGAAAGAAAGTGTGAGAGTGGCGACTCCGTCTCAGAGCGATTCCAATGAATCGCCACACTCGGGTCAGGAACTGGAGGATGCCATTAGTATGAAAGAGATCGAAAAAGTGATAATAAGTCTGAAATGTGGAAAGGCTGCGGTAAATGATGAGGTGACTGCTGAGATGATCAAGTATGGTGGTCATAGGGTCTGGGATACCTTCTGTGGCCTGTGTAACCTTTTTTGGCAGAAGGGAGAGGTACCAGAGGACTACCGCACCGCAGTTATAGTGCCTCTTTATAAAGGGAAAGGTTCTCATTTGGATTGTGCGTGCTATAGGGCCATCAGCTTTGTCAGCTTAGCAAATAAAGTCTATACCAAGGTATTGACTGAACGTATGAAAGATGTTTCTGAAAGATATTTGTGGGAAGCGCAAGGTGGTTTTAGGAACGGTAGAGGTTGCATGGATCAGATTTTCTCGCTTCGCGTTATCGTGGGGAAGTTTCTGGCCATAGGTCAGAAAGTTTTCTGCGCTTTCGTGGATCTTGAAAAAGCATTTGATAGAGTAGTGCGAAAGAAATTGTGGATTCTTCTGCCTGAATATGGCGTGGAGGGCTTCTTACTGCAGGCTGTGAGGCCATTATATCGGGGTCAGAGCCTGTGTAAGAACAGATGGTGATTTGTCGCCCTGGTTCGAAATCTGTTCAGGCGTCAGACATGGCTGCGTGATGTCTGCGTGGCTATTCGTGCTGTATTTGGACAATACCTCCTGACATTGATAGGTAGTATGAGTGGTATGATTTGTGATGGTAAGGTAGTAAACTGCCTTTTGTACGCTTACGATGTTGTACTTATAACACCATGAGAAGCGGAGTTGCAGACACTAGTTACGTGCATGAAAGAAGACTGTGAAGTGAAAGGCTTGGATATGAATATGAACAAAACTATGGTGCTGGTGTTTGAAAGGGAAGATGTACAGACAAAGTGTTAAATATGGATAAATAGAAAATGTCTAGAACAAGTGAATAAAATTGTATATCTGGGGATTGCGTTTTCGAGAAATTGAGGATGTGAGTTGGATGTGGAGAGACGGGTAGCAGCTGGCAATAAAGTGAACGGTGCTCTATTGGCATTAGTTGGCAGTAACAATATATCAAACTCAGCCAAAATGGCCATACACAATGCCGTATTGGTTCCAACTTTATTGTACGGTGGTGAGGCCTGGATAATCCCGAAATCAAGTAAAAGCAAGATAAATACTGAAGAAATGTGATCTCTTACAAATATCTGCAGTGTCACCCTTGCGGATAAAATAAGCAATGAAAGGATACGCATTATGAGAGCGTTGCACGACAGTGTTATTGTGAAAATGAAGAAAGAAACGCTTAGATCGTTCGGGCCCATAGAAAGAATGACTGATAAAAGACTGACGAAGAAGATTTGCAGAGCGAAAGCGAGTTGTAAAAAAGCCAAGGCTGACTTATGAAGATCAAATAGCCAGAGCGTTAGCTGACTGAAATGTCAAAAGCACTCGCATAACGTAGGCGAAAATGTATGAGGAGAATGATGAGATTTGAAGAAGCGAAAGAAGTATGTAAGGCTCCGTCCTCTCTGACTACCCCGTTGGCGATACAGCGTGAAGATTGTATGTACGATGATTTGAAATTTTTTTATTGATAATTGGTGTTTTCGTATTTTACTCACATTAAGTTACAAGAGTTTAAATATGTAATTGGGACGTCTTTTGCTACAACACGTCCTTCAAATATTTAAAAACTCCTTCATGGTACAAACATAATATAGAACGAGCACCCACTACCTGGACTGCAGCAGAGCAGAGCTGGAAGGAACTACCCAAAAAATGCAAAGAGAAAGTAAATCCATATATAAATAAATAAATATGTATGATAGCATATTATATAATATGTTAGTACAGTAGTACATTGTGATTAATATTATCATATATTTTGATCAACCTCCTTGTTTCACTAAATATAATTTAAAGCAAATTGTGATTGTGTAATATTTATTACTAAAGAAAGGAGTAAATAAATGTACATCTGCCTGTTTGCCTTAAACCAGTATTATTTCGTAATTGCACCCGCGTTAAATTTGGTATTTATCTGGTATTAGAAGTAGTTACATTACTTTCTGAAAAGTCCTGTGCCTGCCAATGACAGTCTCGTCAAAATCGGTTTAGCCATTTCGGAGATTAGCCCGGACAACAAACAGACATACAAAAGTTTTAAAAAAGAGTTTTTGGATTTTGATTACGTGCAAATAACTACATAAGCTTATACGTTATTTCGATATTAGATAGACAATATTAAAGGTTAATATGTACATGTAGATTTGCCAATATACTTATACTACTATATACTTTGGAATATATATCCTCCAAAATTCACGGTGGCTGAAGTTGTAGTGTTGATGATAAATTAGTCAAGACACTTTGTTTGGTAAATGTACAAAACTTTACAAAAATGGTGTATTTACTACTGCTTGATCTTCGAATTCTACTGTAATATGCATACTATGTCTTGTCACTTAGGATATTATATAGATCTGTAGACAAAAGTGATAGTACCTAACATGTGATGTACCGCATTACGTAGTTTTTTTTAGCCCTTTTTCTGTCTTTCCGCCTTTTGTGAAGTTAGCGTGAATTCATAAGAATGAATATTTCCAATCTCGAGAATTCAAAGTGACCGTTGCTATACATATAAACGAATAAAATATGTATACTATTTCTAGACTACGTAGTCTCAATACATATCATCATTGTATTTATAAGTCAAATCAAAATACGGTTCAAAACATTATCTTATATTAAGGGAAAAGACATCCATTGTTCATAAGAAAAAAATTAAAAGGCTTCCATAAAAATCTCTCTCCAGATGATTGCGTAGTATAATGTAACTTGGAGTGTATAAACGAGAAATATGCGGTTGCTCGTGTTTTGTTTTAGCGTTTATAAAGCGGGAGCCTTTATGGTTTATGGCTCAATAATATAGGCCGTAAAAAGCCCCGGACCCTCGTTGGAACTTATTCTGTTACACAATTGAGTCGTCGTGTCACAGAGTCTTCTTCTTTCAGGATCTTCTTGAATAATTTGGTTATAAATCTCTTCTTCAGCTTGCAAGCATAGATTCTCCGATCAAAATTTTTTTTAATTCAAATATTTAACAACATTTCACACCACTGTAGTTAGGCTTGAACAATATTTTTATCAATGTAGTAAGCGATATACAAATAAATACAAAACAGAGAAACGCTCGAAGATTTCTATATAAACAAGTATATATCCATCTAAAAGTCATTCGTAATAAAGACTTTGACCTAACAATTACATACACTTTACTGTGGAAAAGCAATCGCCATGTGTTTTTTAATGTATTCACCCTTGATATAAACATAACGCCATCATATAGACTACTTAGTAAGTAGTAACAAAAAAGTTGTTGGATACTCAGTGTTAAATTTTTACATGTCATCTGTCATCGTTAGTTGAATATTTGAATATTAATCACACGATAACCTTCAGTATAAACCGTTTGGTATTACTTATAACAGGTGTGCTTTAACATTACTGTTTCTAGTTTATATGTATATACTATACTACATACAGCGCAGTTACTAGTTTGCCCGAAGCGTCATAAACTAGAAGTATATGGTTATCACATACGTAAGATATAAAAATAATAATTGCATATTTCTATAAATAAGGTAACATTTATAATTTCTAATAAAGACAAAATTCTGTGTAAAGGTCGATAATTAGGTAATTCTTTTTAAAACTAGCAACGTAGTTAATTTAATTGAAGTTCTTTTGTAGTTTTGAACTATGAAAAACTTCCATTTAATTAGCAATGTCACTATTGATTCAATAAGAACTGCTCTCAACTTATTTATCGATATTTTCTTCTGTTTAAAAATGTACATTTATGTGCTATAGATTTGAAAATATTTTTATATTTTTATTTTATTTATTGCTTCCATGCTGGCTGGTGGTCTGTGATTATTTAAAATGGTACGGCACGACTCGTGAGACACAGAAAGTTCGGCGGCTATCTCTCTCAAACTTGAATGAGGATTTTCAGTCACTATTTCCTTCACTTTTGCGATGTTAACTTCAGTTGCTGACGTTGATGGCCTATGATGAGTTAACAACCAGAGCGAGGCAAATCTTCCATCACATCTCGACCGCTTTTGAACGCTTTGTACCACTCATAAGCACGTGTTTTTGATAAAGTCGATTCACCGTAAGCCTTCTGTAACATTTTCAGTGACTCCGAACACGAAATTCCATTGGCGACGCAAAATTTAAGACAAACTCTTTGTTCGATGTTTTTGTCCAATATGAAATTCGCAATATACACTAGAATGATATAACTAATAACAGCACTGTATTTAATCTAAATAACAGATGCAACTCAAACTCCGCGCCAAAATGGAAAACAGTTGTGCCAATCTAACTACAACAAAAAAAAAACAAAAAATTGAATTTGGCACCATAAAAAAATCATCCATTCCCGATACTTTCTTGACTGAATGTACATATACACATAACGACGTGAACATATTTAACGTATTTTGCTTAACGTGTTTTGGAAGGAAAGTAGGAGCTTCTATTTGCCTTGGTAATATCAGTTGGCATTTGAGTTCCCGGTAACAGTTTACTGACTGAGTGGCCAGCCGTAGCTGAATCCCGCAACAAACTTTGTTCAAATTTCTGTCTGTCAACAGCGAAACCAACTCAGATCGTTGGCTACTTATACTATTACGTATGCTATGTAGTTTAAGGTTTTGGTTAGCTCACAGGTAGTTCTCTAAAACTTTTATGTAAACATATTATATATATGTACATTATAAGTATACATTATGTACACAAAATAAGTGTTTACTGTGATACGTTCCTTTTCTTTTCAATTTTTAAATAACAAATCTGTTTTGAAGTCGATTCTTTTCAGATATAATAACCCTGAGCCCAAGCCCCTTTATCAAAAGGCAAAATCTTTTTTACGTTATAATATTTTTAGAAGTTCCTTTTAAATTCGCACAAAATGAATTTCTGGATTGTCTCGTCTTGACTAAGATTTGTTCGATAATAAAAATTAGGTCAAATACGCAGTAACAAAAATCATAGTAGGTATTATCCTTGTTATAATTTTTTTTCTACTGTACCGTACGTACAATAATAAAAATTTATTAGTTGGTAATGCATTCAAAATCATATTTTAATACATATACTTCTTTATAATACATATGTAATGATCATTTCACACTTTTAGTAGCGTTATTTGGAAAATGAGCTATGGTATAAAATATAAATTACTGCGACCCACCCCTTCGCACGGGAACTTGATTAAGAAAGGTTGATATTCTCTAATTTTATAGTTTGTTTTGTCGCTTTAGATATCGCGAATATATTCTCCGTGTTCAAATATAAATATATACGCATACCAATTTTCAGGGCAATCAGTTGAATGGTGTAGAAAGTGAAATGCTGCAACGCCCTCTGGTGGAGACTTACAACATAGGGGTAGCATAAAAATCTTCTTCATAAAAAAAATACATATATGTACGTGCTAAATTTTGTGGTAATCGATCAAATGGAGTCAGTTTAGCGATTACTTAATATATACAGACATCCATTTTTATAAGTATGTCGGAAAAGACACGGGGCAATTCGTGCTTTTGCAACTCAGCCATGAGAAATAGGTACCTAATCTTACAAGAGGCGAACTACTCCATAAAATACAACGTTAAGACAAAGTTAATGTGCAAATGACAGAAAACTCTTTGTAACAATTATTACGTAGGTAATTGGAAATTTAATAATGGCAAACGATCCGTCGGAGAAATGCTATCGCACCGGCCGCCGTAGTCTAAGACTCTCAGCGCCGGCCCCGATGTTCCGTTAGCGCGTCATCGGAAGTCGCGCTTTGCCGTAGTATAGTCAAATGAGTGCCTTTTATTAGTTCCACCGACAAGCATATACAGAAGATAACGCTATATTATTCTGACATTTTAGATAAGATAGAAGTCAAGATCACTCTAACTGGGTACCTAACTCATTAGAGGCATAACGTAAAGATATTTATGTATTTATTTAAAAATTCTATTTTTATTGTTAGGTGTTTTAGGTAAATTAACCTATGTTGAACTGAAAAGAAAGAAAAATATGGAATAACCAGCTGCTTATCTTCTCATGCAGGTTGTGAAAGGCGGCCGAAGGCCCTTTTAATGGCTTAGCCAGTATCGGCGATGAGTTAACAACCTTTCGCTATTTAGTTCCATGTTGCAATCTATATTTGGGCGGAAGTGTGCATGTGGGTCTGTGTTCGTGTGAGTATTTTAGGTGGATACGATGTAACATTTCCTAATCCCAAAATATTGAATTAGTCAGTTTTATGCAAACAAATGGTCTGTGTGTTTTGCTGTATGTTCTGAACGATCACAGAATAAACTCCATTTGTGTAGACAAAAGGAGTTGTGTAATAGTGGCGATTTATAAGTTGCGATTTCTTATTTGCCTTTAGTGGGTGTAATTGAATTCTAACTTACGAGATTACATTACTCACAATGTATCTGTTTATAATAATCAGCGGCAAAGTCCTCGCTAACAGTTCTTTAAAAACTGGTCAAGCGCAAGTGGTACCTGTGCAACGAGGGTTCCGTACCATCATACAATGAATTAGTGTTATGTATTTACCAAAAAATGTGTCGAATTCAAAAACAAACTTAACTTTGCAGTTGAAAGACACGTTCTTCTATACTCTACAACTGCAAATGTAATGTAATGCAATTGTAATGTTAAAAAAGTGTGATATAATAACAAATTCCCAATTTTTGGATTCTTCCCTTTTATTGTGCTGTGAGACCTAGTTGTTGCCAAATTTCAGGATTCTAGGTCAACTATTCTTCTATTCTAATTTCTAGGTTCTAGGTTTTTATTCGAGAACATAAATGGCCGAATCTTGTGCATGCGTTAACTTACAAGCTTGAAGCCTTTTACACCTCCAAAGGACCGCAGACCTTAGTGTTTGATATAGATTTCAACTTTATACCTGTACCCATTCTTGAGATAGAGGTCTTGACTTATCAAACAGACGACAATGAAGTGATCCTTCAAGGGTTGCGTTTTTTCTTTTTGAGGTCCAGAATCCTAAAAAATGGTATTCATTTCATAATATTTTCTGTTTTATTACGAATATTATTAATTTCAGAGTTTTTTAAGAAACGTGTTAACGTTTATTTGTTTATTTTTTTTAATTATTTTTTCTCGTTCCCCTAATATTTAGTCAAGGCTCGTATTGCCGTTGTCTTTATTAACATTTCTTAATTCTATCTAATGCTTTATTATATAGCGTTATAAAGCATTTATTTCTATTATTGTTGTTATTAAAATATAATTACGAGACTACATTACGCGACACTCTCGAGACTACGCCTTGTGAAGGCTCTTGCTCAAGCCGTGGCGTGGGGAGGCTGCAAGAGCGTTAGCCATCCACACTCAATTCATTCAATTGATCCGGTGGTTCCATGCCTCGTGTCCTTTGACTCTGTCAAAAAACCGACACTGAACGGAGAGAGTACGAGGCGAGGCGAGGAAATTTGAGAAGACGAGAGTATGGCATCCACTCACTACCACTCGCGTCGCTTTGAGTTGCCTCCTGGAGTGTGGATCGAGTTTTAGTTAAGGTATGTGCAGTGTTATTAAAATATAATTATGTATTATTATATAGTATATTATATTATAATACATATATATGCGTCATTAAATACATTAAATACGTATTTTCGCTGAGTTATAAAAAAACATGTAAAATATAATATTTAGGTTTGTTGTAGCTCACTTGTTTGTCTACCTCCACTAAAAATCCGCGCAGCTTTTGAAGCTTTTATGGAGTTGTATCCCGCGGCAATAAAAAAAAGCCATCAACGCGGTTTATATGTAAGTATTGTAAGAGTGTACCTTCTAAGGCCATGGCAGACACATTTTTCAAATAGCGAATGGTATGTTACTTTAGAAAATGTATACAATACTCCAACTACAGTACAAAGCTGAATATTTACGTTATTGTATATCTGGAATGTTATATTTAATAATCTAAATGTGTACACTAAGGTATTAATTAAGTTGATTAAGTTACATACCTACGTATATCTACATATCGACGTATATATATAGATATACATGGGTTTGTAGTTTTTGTATATACTTATGTATACAATGCAATTGTAGGTACTTAGCATATCTTTCAATCTTCAAGAACAGATTTTGCAATTTTTTTCCCTACTTCTATGTTTGTATGGGTTCCTGACCACATCGTTCCGGGGATTAGTTAAGGACGAGTTTATGATAATTTCTGAGTGGAGTAACAACTATATCGCACTATATTAATAATATGATTATGTTAAATAGTTCAAGTCATAGATTGTTTGACTCGGTGAAGGTTCTTGTCTATATTTGTTTTGTCTTGTCTAAAGGTCGAGTGGAGAGGTGCGATTATGCAATGCTGGTTCTTTAATAAAAGTTCCGATATCTCGAGATAATAAGTGGACTGTATTTTTGCGGTGAACTTATAAAACCATAGCTGCTTATAATAGATATATAAAAACTGTTTCCGAGCACTTGTAAATCACGTACAGCTGCACAGGCATGGAAACAGAACTGCAAAGGGCTAATATTTAGGTAGGAAAAACAGTTCTATAAGGATGGAAGTAATGCACACTTACCTATTCGTAATCCGGTGCTTGCAGCCTTTGTGATCCAGTCCCCGGTCAGGCTCAATTGCCTGCAGTTCTATATAATATATAATTTGCTTGCAAAAACAAAAACAACACACAACGTAGTCACTTGCGATTAAAACAAACAGTTTACACAAATAAGAAAGTCAGGAAGCACGTCCTGTTGTTGCTAGCGGCGCGGTAGTTATTTTACACGAGTTAACTTGATGAGTTAAACTTCAAGATTGGGTAGATCACATATGGCACTCGCGTATTGTAATATATGCACGGACAGTGTGCATTGTAGGAAAGGGATAGATGCGGAATGGGAAGTACAGTACCGATTTACAAGTGCATTACGTGTCGAATATAAAATGATTCACTTTTAAATACACCATCGAGGTATACCGACAATGTATTGACTCAAAGTATGACAGGTTCTTGAACTGACCACTTTAACTATTTGACTATTTATACACCATTTTAGCTATAATAAAAATTTTGATTAGCAGATACAACTGTAGAATAGAACTCAATAGAGATCTTGGAGATTGATCTCCATCCATAGGAGACACGATGATTCGTCTATTTTGTAGCTGGCCCTCATTTTCTTTAGCTCTTTCATACCCAGACTGCGCTTTTGCAATAAAAAATCTAGATCTGCCTGTTCATCATCAACAACGTTCAAAACGTTCTCAATTTCTTGCTCTAATCATGTTTGAAGGTTCCCTTCAAAGTCCCCACTATTAACAGTCACCACCTGACTTTTTTGCGACTACTCTGTAATGTATTCGGTTGGTCCATCGAAATAAAAAAAAAGAATAAGATAACGCTTTATAGACAATTTAAAAAACCTACTCTAAAACTGACGTCACGTCTCAAAGTCAATGCCAAGATCCACAGCTGAATGGTGTGTTGCAGCGCCGCGTGCGACCTTTCGACTGACAAATCAAAGAATAAAATTCTGAAGCTAGCAAAGAAGGCGGGGGTAAACTTTTAAAGTTGACGAAATAAGACCGAAATTTACGCTCCGTTTACGAGATACGTTCAGATTACTTAAAGATTAAGTACAAGTGGTCGGTACGTAAAGAGTTTGAGAACTGCTGGTTTGAAGGACATAGGGAACTACAGACGTTTAGTAATTTAGTATTTATACACAAGTATAATATAGAATTTGCATGAAATAACTAAATTAGTTGCGTACGCTTCAGTAATCATAAAAATAGCTGTATTTGATTATTTAGCACCAAGTAATGTCTACTACGACTGATAACAAGAACACACAAGGTCCAATTGTATCCAATGAAAACATTGTTGAAAATGCTCTGTTTTCTAAAAATGTTGAAATTAACTTAAGTGCAAATATTCTTGAAAAGGAGACTACCCAATCCTGTTTCGCTTTTAGGTAACTAGTATAGGCATTGAATAATATTTCAAATTCATTTCTTATTTATACAAACATTATTTCGTTGGTCGAAATCATGTGGAATTTCTATTTTCATTATAATTAGATAACAATAG
Organism: Zeuzera pyrina; assembly: GCA_907165235.1. Lineage (NCBI taxonomy): Eukaryota > Metazoa > Arthropoda > Insecta > Lepidoptera > Cossidae > Zeuzera > Zeuzera pyrina. The sequence continues at coordinate 13,875,922 of OU015625.1, read as the reverse complement.
ACTTCCGAGTTTTGTTTCGGTATAGAGGCGTTTACAAAGAACACCTAAGTTTATTAAGTGATTTTATTGTACCGTTTATTCAGTACATTAAATCAATGTCAATAATCATTACATTTATAAAATAATTACAAAAATATATTTTTTATTAAAAAATCCAACAATCGTATTGAACAAAGTTCATAAAGAATCTTGTGTTTGTGTGACTATCAAACTCCACAAACATTATCATAAGTCCACAGTTTTTTTACTATGGTTAGTGATGACTTAGTGACTCTTTAGTCTTACGTAATTGCTATAAAGTCGATTAAAGTAATCTCTCCATTAACGTACAAATAGTTTTAAAATACAAACATTTTATAATTTTTCTATTTCGAATATTCGATAACTTGGTATCTTACTATTTATATAGATACAAAAAAAGGAGTTTTAAAAACAGAAAAACTAAAGAAGGAAAGATAAAAATAACAATAATAACCCGTCTGTATGGTTTAATTGTCGATTCTGGCAATATTTTAATTTTGATCATATCTACGTATTTTGCGTTTTGAAAACAGAAAATACCTACGTTTGTGAAAGTATTTAGAATAAATATGCTTTTTTTATTAAGCATTTAAATACAAATTAGAAATAGGTACTTATTTTAAATAAATGTATTTCAAATGAGTGAAATTAATGTTTTGTCCACTATCAAATGAAGTACTCAATTGAATGTGGTTACACGAAACTATTTTAAGGACGACAGCCCCTAATTAATACTCCTGACATTTGAGATTTCTTTTTGAACTACGAAAATGAAATCGATTACGACAACGGTTCGATATCACTAGATAGGTATCTTCGTTTATATCGAGGTTTCAATGTACTTTGCACAATGACATTCTCACAATATACTATCTGTGACATTATTTTATTCACCTTTCCGTCATACATCGGACTAGGCTGTATTGTCTATGATCTTTGCCTTTCCCTTTGCAGTAAATTAAAAAACCAACAACAGCAACTTTCCGTTGTTGTCAATTCGAGAATCTAAAAAAATGTTAATAAAAAAGGAATTTTGTCTAATGATCGAGTGATTGTTGACTAAACCAATACTAAAAATGATTGCTCTTTTACGAATGGAACGTTGATGTCTGATAGCATTGTTTTTTTAATGGAATAAAAGATATGTTCTGGCTTATTCGGGCATGGATTTCGGCATTTATATGAGCCCACATCAGGCCGCGGGCGCTGTGCTCTTGCTCCACTTGCCTTTAAAGATGGAACAATACATTATTCGAGATTAATTTAACTATGCAATGTGTTGCTTATTCGTATTGTTAGCGTCAAACTTTGCTTCCAAACTAAACGTTTTAATTTACAGGAAATTCCACAAAATACAAGTGCCGTTTTTGTTTTGTTTGTGAGTATGTTAATATTACTTCTTTTCATCTAATTTTGGCTATCATATAAAATTATATGCAACCAATGATATTATAATACAAAAGAGGTAGATAGGTTACCTTAGTACTAATCCAAGTAAAATATTGTCCCAGTTACAACGTTACAAAGTGAGTCAAATATACATTGCACTGCGTCGCTATGCAATGTAAAACATAATTGCATTTCAAACTAACAAATCACATAGCTCTCTACATCATTGTGATTGGTCAATTTCAATTTCTCCCTACATTTTAAGCGAATCCGTGACTAATTGATAGAATATTAGTAATTAATTCCACAGAAAAGACATTTAAAAAAAATATGATTGATACCTAATGGGATTTGACAGTTAAAAATGATGTTTGCTTTTTTTCGAATTTCGTTTTTCTTGAATCATGTACATGAGAACATATTTATTTAAAAGGATCGATCGATCTATTACATTCATTGATCTATATGTGCTACGCACTAGATTACGCGGTCCGAACACTCGCTTTGTTCAACTCAACTGTACTGCAGTCCGTACACCTTACTTAGTGTGGCTTCAACTGTCATAGCTTGTGTGCGTGTACCGAGCGGTGTTAATAAATACGAGAAATCAAATCGAAGTGTGAACTTACAATTATTCAACAAAATATTTCTATTTAATTTGTTTTTAAATTAACCTAAACATATTTCATCATGAATAAACGCGTATTCCAAAATTTACGAATTTTTAATTTAATGAACAATTATTATGTCCGTTCTGTAATGTAAATTCTATAACTGAGCCATATTGTCACGCTAAGTTAGACGAAACGTGTAAGCGCCATGAAATATACGGCGCTTACGACCTTGTCGTCGCGAGAAAACTGTACACTATTTGCGATTCAGCGCTACATGCTTAAATGTTTGGCTAGATGACACAATCATTCCCTCAGCGCTAGAGCGAACTTTTAGCTTAAACCCTTTCAAAAGTCGGGCAACAGTTTTGTTGAGAACAGCTTCTCTAGTAGGTAGTACATATACCTCAATGATTACATGATATATATATGTCGTGGCCACATCTTAGAATTGAATTCTTAGAATTGTATCGCCGACCATTTCATGAAATGGTTGTATTTCAAGATAGGGAAAATACCTACTGCCCACATCAAGATATGGTCTGCCCACTTCTATATAATCTGGCCACGACACATATAAATTTAAACTGTTGTGTAATCGGGTTCTTTTATAACTTATCTCTATAGAACGAGAGGCAGTCATTGGTTCATAAATACGTAGAATAGTAATTTTCGATTAATTTACTTTAAGACTCCCGCGATACAGGTTAACTTAGTGCGAGGTCCACTGTGGAACATTACTTTGTGGAAATATGAATTCGTAAAGTATTAAAATTAATTTCATTTCTAATAATTTGTTGTACGTTCATTAAAACTCCCATTTAAACAGTGGTCATACAACAATACATAAATGTAAGAATAATATTGAATTAACTTAAGTAACCTCGCAATAAATTATTTCTAATAAATGCTTTTCCTTTCGTTTTTATATGATTGGAATAAAACGGAATAATTTATTTATTTATAGTTGGATGGAATCTCCAATTGTATAAAAGTTAAACTTTTACCACTGCCTATTTCATTGTGTATATTATTCTGAATATGTTAACATTTTATCGACACTGTATGATATAAAATATATGGTTATTTTATGTACTCTTTTAGTTTTGTTAAGTAGAAAAAAAAATTGATGTTTAAGTAATTTGTGACAGATACAGGAAGCAAAATATAATAAAATGGAAAATAAAGTGAGGAACGATGATCGCAGATGTCACACCAAACACCAACAGTTCCGTGTACCGAAGCGATAATTTGAGCGTTCCCTGAAAACTTTCACGCTCCTTGCTTTTGCACAAAAATAATGTGAAAACTTTAAGCTTCTTTTGATAGCTTGTGTCAAGTGCTTAGTTTAAACTTAATATTTACGCACGTACTTGGGTGTAAAATCTAACGTTGCATCAACGTTGCGGCCCATTACTCCATTGCGAAATAAAATAACAAATTAGTGAAACATTCGTATCTATTCCATATATTTATATTAATATGCGAAGAGAAAAATTTGCATCCCTTTTTAAAGTCTGCATGGAGAACGAGTACAGAATGCTAAAATTTATATATAATATGTGTCACAAATATAGCTGACGATGCCGTGCGTATGTGTAAGGATAGATGGTGACTTGTCGTCTTGGTTCGAAGTCTGTTCAGGCGTCAGACAGGGCTGCGTGATGTCTGCCTCGCTACTCGTACTGTATTTTGACGGTTGCCTCCAGACATAGAAAGGTAGTATGAGTAGTATGATGTGTGATAGTACAGTGGTAAACTGCTTATAGCACCATCAGAAGCGGAGTTGCAGTCACTAGTTACGTGCATAAAAGAAGACTGTGAAGTGAAAGGATTGAATATTAATGTGAACAAAACTAAAGTTCCGATGTTTGAAAGGGAAGATATACAGACAAAGTGTGAAATATGAGTAAATGGAAAATATCTAGTATAATTGAACAAAATTGTATATCTGGGGAGTGCGTCTTCGAGGGATGGAAGATGTGAGTTGGATGTGGAGAGACAGGTAGCAGCCGGCAATAAAGTGACGGTGCTCTGTCCGCATTAGTAGGCAGTGTGAATATATCAAACTCAGTCAAAATGTCCATACATAATGCGGTGTTAGTGCTAACTTTATTGTACGGTAGTGAGATCTGGATATGCTCGAAATCGAGTGAAAATAAGATAAATATGAGATCTATTAGAAATATGTACGGTGTTACCCTCGCGGGCAAAATAACCAATGAAGACAGTGTTATTGTAAAAATGAAAAAAGGATTGCTAAGATGGTTCGGGCACATAGAAAGAATGAGTGATGAAAGACTGACGAAGAAAATCTACAAGGCAAAATGAGTGCTAAAAGAAGCCAAGGTTGACTTATGAAAATCAAATAGCCAGAGTGTTAGCCGATGGAAATGCCAAAAACATTTGCATACCTAGGCGAAAATGTGTAAGGAGATTGATGAGATTTGAGGAAGTGAAAGAAGTATGTAAGGACTGCGACGCTTGGCGCTCCATCCTCTCTGACTAACCCGTTGGGGATACAGCGTGAAGATAAGTATGTATGTATGTTACAAATACTTGAAATGAAATAAAATAAAACACTCATTGTTTACGTTTATACTACCAATGTCAAACAATAGTTATTAAACACACAGTAGTTTGTGGTCTAACAGTCGCAGAGAAGCAGAGTAGATACTGTCATACTGCATAAAATTATTCACTATTTTACGAATTGTCCCCATATTACTTACACTATGTAGATAGTATACGTATATACATACAAAACTATAGGCTATTTCCCATTCTGGAGAGACAGAAGATGATAAAGATGAGAAGACGTTACAAAGTGTCACTTCTTCTAACAATAAGTAGTTTTTTTTTATACTCCAGACAATTACACAGATTGTGTGACCCCAAAGTAAGCAGTAAGCTTGTACTATGGGTACCACACAACGAACTCTGGCGGAGTTCCCAGTAACACCCAGACTCCAAGCCAATTTAGAAAAGTTCGTTTTCTAAATTGACCCGACCGGGGATCGAACCCGGGACCCTTGCATAGAAAGCAGATGCATATGCCACTGCGCCAACGGGCCAGTCAAAGTAGTTAGGCTTACAGTTAGCAAAGCGGCATCGGAAACTAACAGGTTAGTTACTATAATCCCCATTTTTAATTTAATAGAAAATTTAACGTTTTCAGGGTAACTAATTCATGCAATTTTTTAGTAGTGATGTCTGCATATCTCGACGTCATTATTATGCGTTTGTAATGTTTCTCCCGCGGCGTTAACCGCATGAAATTCTCTTTTTAAAAAATTTATTTCATGAGATAGCGGTCGAAAATATTGAATACTTATAGCAATGAAAGAAATGGGCAAAATATAAAAAAGAAAATATGATGTTTATTTATTCGAATTAAGTACTTATTACATTATGATAGCACCGCACCAAATGAAATGAATTAAATGTTACTACTAGTCGATCGATTAAGATGAAATGATATCGACAGTTCTATCACTCGACAACACTAGAGGTATATTTTAGCTGGCCCATGGACGTACCATTCTAAATAATTAAAATGTCAAACCATTCTATCGAAATAAAAGTAAGACAATATTTTATCGCCCATATACGTTCTGTAACAACGCTAGGTCGATTTTTTTTTCTTTCAAAAAATCAAAAATTAAAACAAATAACAATTATCCTATAAATATATAATCTTAATTAGTATCTTAATGAATAGACAGACGGACAAAAGCATAAGTGATTCCTTTACATGCATAATATTGTAAAATTATTTTTTAAATACGAAGTAGATATATATTGAGGAATTTATAGACTACATTAATTACTGTTGTAATCCTAACGCTGGTTCAAAATTACACCGATGGTCGCCAAACCACTTTGAAATCCACTTGGAAAGCTAACATTTACCAAACCGTAGAGCAGTCAATGATATCTCAAGGTTGTTTTAAATCTTTTGACCTATTTACTTCACAGTCGATGGGATCGTTGGAAATTTTTATACAAGTACCTCCATTTAATACGGGAGAGTTCATTGAAAAAATTTGCTTAAAAGATTCTTACATTTATATTAAATAAGATCAGATCTTTGAAGGCAAAGCGTCTAATCTTATTTCCTGTAAATGTAAAATGTTATAAATATATTTAAAGGAAAAATTGTGAATTTATTTAAACTAAAAACTGTATTTTACTGTGAACGGAACCTCTTCATCTCTTTGCAATATTCGGAAACTTATTTTATTAGTTAAGGAGGTACTTATTTTTTGATATTTTTTTAATTACTCTTAATAATGTATAATATTGAACTGACAGAAAGGCGTAAATAAAAATTATAATACAATAAACAGTATGGTTTTAAATAAACTATTAGATAACGAGTATAAGCGTTAATATTGAACGAAATTCCTTTGATTAATGTAAATATATAATCTATGGTTTTTGTTATTAAATCGTTATATTCAGGCTATATTTCTATAAAATAAAAATAAAAAAATATGATATGTATGTACGATTGTACGTACGTATCTATATACTGACTGAAAATAATAGTATAAATTATGTCAAATGTAAGTACGCAATACGTATTATCGCGCTGAGACTCTCAGGAAATGTTCTTTTTGAATTATTGAGAATGTAACATTTACTTGGCAGTCATGGCACTCTCTAGAGCATATCGAGTGCTTTGCTTTCGACAGACTCGGCGCTTATCCAGTTCACGTTGTAATTATACAACAATACCTCTCCATTTTTCAGTATTTCTCTAAAATTTTCAGTTTATTGATTCAGTCAGCCTATTCCAATTTGAAACAGAAAAATACACGTTACAGCGTACTTGCTGCTATTTCTTCAAACTAATAATAATAATTCTTTATTTCTTTCTTTGTGATACCATGTCAAATGTCGTGGAGAAATCTATGAAAGTCTCAAGACATGTCTTTTTTGTATCAGTAGCTGTTGAAACCCTGTCAAGGAGTAAAGTCACGGCGTCTTCAGTGGATTTGTCCCAGTGAAACGCGGCCGAAGTGATGTTGGGAAAGGTGTTTAGGTTTACCATCTACATAAATAGACATAAATATAGATAATAAATTATTATTAACCCATTGCTTATACAAATTTCTTACAAAAAGCTATCTCTTGGCCGATTTTTGACGATAATTAAAAGACAAACAGAGCAAAATATATGGAATGTACCAATTCCATATATTTTGCTCTTCCTTCCAGGCCAGTATGGAAGTAAATAAATGGAATATTTAGTTTTATCTTAATAATTTATTAATTAATACAACAAAACTATTTTCTCTATTGAGGTCTATGTATTTATTACGTCCACTCACACAAAAATGTTATTTACATCACTTTTTACATGCTTTTTAGTTTCTTAATAAATGTGTAATCTATGTTAGTAGTATAGTAGGATTCTCCCTTAGGAGAGAAGGTAAAGGGTTCTAGCCGATACAACCGATATCTTCAGTAATAAATAGATAAATTCTTCGTATTATTTCGTTAAAATGTCGACGTAATATATTTTAATGTTTATCGGAGTTTCTGGCGACAAATATATTTAGTCAGGCAGTCTTACTAGTAGGATCCGCTGAGGTAGACTAAGCCACTAAAAAGAAACTCAACATCACACTACTAAATAAGCACTTATTTCAACAATTCCACATATTGCAGAACAGCGTAGATCCTGGTTTCCGAACCTGGGGGTAATTACCCCTGCGGGGGTAAATCAGCTATTATGTGGGGGTAACAAAGAACCTAATAATTAAGACCTAATCTAATAAAATACCTAGCTAGATAGTACAATTAAAAAATGATAGATCGCCGCGCAGTAAGTACCGCACGTAAATTGTAACACTAATGTGCAATTTGTGATTAAAACATTTTAGGGTCAGGGTATAATCAGTTTTCCTAATAGGTCAAAGGGGTAACAATATTGAAAAGGTTAGGAACCACGGGCGTAGATGATACTAGGGGTGCAAAACTACGCCAATTTTATTTCACAATATCCACTGGAAACAAATTGCAAATAACTAAAATGAACGGCCAACCGCTCCCCACAAAAAACTCGTAGGCTCGTAACTCGTAGTCACGTTCCTGTAGTATGTAATTGCTAAGTTACGCATGTCATTTAAGTAAAGGTGTAGAGAAATGGAGTGATTTTTGAACAAATGTGTCAAAGTTATTACTATGTTAGACTTGGCGCTGCCACAGGCGCTACCTATAAACATAAGATATTTCACAATTTTTTATGATTAAAAAGACGTGAGACTTAATTTCACTTTAATATATATTTTTATAATTAAAGACTATTTCCTTTCTTTTAGATAAGATAGAAAAATAAAAATTAAAAGGAGTTAGTGGTAAGGTATAGACATGCTTTCGTAGCGTCTTTTACTTCTCGTCTAACTTATATGCCAAATGTCAAGTAAATATCTCCGGGCTTAAACTCACGTTTCACGTTCAATGAATTCTATTAATTTGTTTTTTAATAAATATTATTTGCTAAAAGCCTTTCCTGAAGCTGACATTTAAAAGACCGGTGCTAAAGGTTCCAATAATATCATTCTTAGTTACGAGTATAATATAATGTGTAGGCACTGTATACATGTGTTCAGGTACCTACCTAAACATACACATATATACAGTATGTATATACCTGTATAAACATTTTATATATGTTTGTGTACATTTTCTAAGAAAATTTAAATATGCGCCTTTACATCTATACCTGCATTCCACTTTATGAAATGACTTATTTTATGACAAAAGTAAATAAGTATGTAAAATTATGTTGCCGCTTTTGAATCGTTTGGGTTAAGGGATAGCATGTTTAAAACAAAGTATTTGAATTACGAGTTTTAAACGGTGTTAAAAAACAAATTAAATAAACACGTTTCAAATTCAGGTGTTTTAAACTGTGTGATAATAAACATTTATTAACGCAACATCTTTTTTATAGCCGTTTATTTTATTTCATAACTACTATGCATTATTATTCCTACAATCAATTAAATACTGTAAGAAAATTTTGAAAATATAAAAGGAAATATTGTAAGAAGCACCGCAGAATTAAAGTTAACTGAACCGCTAAAATGTACTGTTTTTATGTCTGTAATATTTGTCTTTTTGCGGTCAACAGCGTAAAAAAAAAGACACTGTTAGAAAAACAATTAAAAGTAAAATGAAATTACTTAAATCAGTACATATATATATGTTAACGTTAATGTTTACTAACTTAAAACTCAGCATTATCTTATTGAAGCTTATTCCTTGGAAACTTGGAATATCGCTGATGTTCACACAAGTGGCGTCCACTTTGGTGTGGATACATTTGCTGTTTCTCATGTACCAGCGACTACCGAGTCAGCAGGTGTCGCGGCCAGCACTGCCGAGAACTTTAAGCCGCTTAAGTATGCGACTCTTACTGAGAGTTTCATATTGGCGCCCTTTGTAGTTGAAACTTTAGGACTCTGGGAGCCCGAAGCCCCTTGTTCTTTGTTGATTTGTTTCTGATATTTGTAAGAGACTAGTCGAGACTTCGGACTGGCAGCTTGTTCCGCCAACGAATCAGTTTGGTTATTCAAAGACGTAATGCTGCCAGTCTGCTGGGTACCCTAAGTAATGACAGCTTTTTAAGCGGTAACTTCGAGGAAGTCTATTATTAAGATTCTTTATGTATGTACAAGGCTTTGTTGACTTCATCGCAATTTAATATTTATTGTTACGTCATCGTTTTCCTATCTGTTTCTTAAATGCACTTCAATCACTCTTGTATTGATCACAATACGAGATTAAAGTTTAAATTATTACTAGACATTTGTTCAAGTTATTACTTGAAATGATTTTGTTTATTGAAGTAGTTTTTTATTTCAACAAAAAGATAACCCCATTAGGGATACGGCATGGGGATATGTATGTGTGAAGTGAAAGACTTCATTAAAAGAACATACTTAACTAAATTATAACTACATAATTATTGGCATCATATTGGTTATCTATATCATACTGACTGTCGTACCGAAGTCTCTCAATCAGTTAATTGCCCTGATATTGTAGGGACAGGTGTCCTGTATTGAATGTATCATCGCGATAGGCGCGATAGCTGGAAATACCTATATAAATGTATATAATATACCTATATAAATGTAAATAATTGTATCTCAGAGAAAAAGTCTCTGTTGTATAAAAAATGTTTTGTACACTGTAAAATATAATAACGTATAGGTGTATCTGCACCTACTTTGTCCTCATAAAAATGCCGCACATTTTCAGGACTGTCTTAAATATAAGTAAACGTAACATTGATTAGGGAATCAAGCTATATTAAGCTATATGTTAAGGTTCACTTGCTTCAATGTAATTTGACGTCATATACAATTAGCTACTCGAACTGGCTTCTTCCAACAAAAGCAAGCTCCTATAGCATTTTCCGATTTCTTCTTTTGGACAATGACTTAGATATGTATAGTATAGCATAGGATTTATATTACATAAATGTTTTCTGGGTTACACGTTTTAAATAATGATAAAAATCCACATTAAAAACTCGGATGCTTTCACGTTTTTAGCGACACCACATAAAAATGTAACTAAATGCACATTACTTTATAACATCAAATACAACACGTAATACAATATTATAACAAACACGGTGTAAATGATTCCCAGCGGAACCGCAAATCATGTTTCCACGAAACTTAAAATAATACACAATCTTAGAATATTCAGTCAAAAACAACAGGAGTTTTATTTAAGATAATCTTCGTATATACATACGGAGTAAATCAAAGACATTTGGAATCTTTTCGATTTGCCGCTACACAGGCGGGTGGCGCGATTGATTGACTCCACGATTCGTTGACGTAACGTTTTCCATCTATATGAAGATCTTACAGATTTCCTCATGAAATATAGGTACGTGAGGGAGACTGGGAAACTGTTTTCGAATTGGATGCTGTTAGCGTTAAAATCGTAAGCATAATAGCCATCGAATATAAAAAGCCATAAAATATGAATTCAAATTTGTACGATATTTATAAAATAGTAAATTTCTGTACTTGATTTCTGAAAATCTATAAGACGTAGGACATTCGTAAAATATTACCTGTATTAGAATTTTAGGTTTAGCAGTGATAGAGAGAAGAAGGAATGGTTTTTTTTTCAGATAGGGGAATGATCAAAACGAGTTCGAGTACCCAATTTCCGTCTATTCTAATTATACTATAAATATTTCAAACTGTTAACTAATAAAACGGTTCAACGAGATTTACGACATCGCAAGTTTCAAGCTTGTACGTTTCATAGTGTTTATTGTCAATATTCATGATTAACTGTTAAAATCGTAATCTTTAACGGATGGCAACACTATTATTTAAAAAATAATTTAGTCAAGAAATACAAAAGCTAGCGAAAGCATGTCTTTTCATTATATCTCAATATATGTCCTACGTTTCTACCCACGTCGACGTCCTAGAAGAAGGAAAAGCTTTCAATAGGTTTTGAGAGGACTGTGACAGACGGACAGACGGGCAGATAGACGGAGGCGTGAATGATCTTATAAAGCTTCCGGTTTTCCTTTCAAGGTACGCGAACTATAAAAATTACTTGATATAGGTTGTCATTTTAAAAGGTTTAACAACAAGTGAGAGCTATTTTTATTTATTTTTTTATTTTTATTTTTAAATGGCACCGTACGTGAGTACATTTCCAACATCAAGTAAAGCGAGAAAACAATTCAATAAATGATTAGCGCATTTGCCAATGTCACGCATTGACACAAACTAGTATACGGACACAGAATAAGTACAACCACAAGTAAACTAGTTCTTTCCTATCGTAAAACTCCTCCAGTAAAGTGATAGTAGGCTTTACTGAAGTTATAAAGGACTTCTTGGAAGAGCGCGAAAACTTCAGCTACACATGTTTATTTAGATCTCCTCCATTCTTGTCACTTACACAGAACTTTAAGACACAATATACTATCACGTTGTACTTAAAACTCCTAAAAATGTAAAAAATGGAAAATCTAAATAAAATGACAACCTCACTTCTCCCGTTCCCGCCAAAAAGTCGAGAGCTTTTTTGATAGTTATTTTTGAAGATTTTTCTTCAATTTTACCCGTACAAACAATACATCGTACTAAGTAACACGTAAATCGTAATAAATACGACAATTTGAAACGAAAAATCAAACCCATCTGTAACGAACTAACGAACGATATAATTGATTTAGCTTGCCAGCGCTTTTGTGTGGAACTGACGATCAAAAATAACTACCAACACGCTATTCTAAGTGCTTCAAATATAATTACTGTAAACATATATCTACTCTTACTAAAATAAATTTTTTATTAATAAAAATTGTTTTTTTTTATTTTAACACAATCGGACCAATTACTAATAAGTACTAGGCGTACACAATGGGTATCACACAACGAATTGGAGGGGCATTCAGTTACACCCAGACTGCAAGAGAATTATCCCGGATGATGATTATCCGGGCTAATTACTACGACAATGAGTTAGCCTCGGAATTATATTAGTACCAAATTATTGTCAATTTAAAAAAAAGGTGTGATAAATTTTAACACAAGTCATCAAAGTAACCGGCTACTTTTTTAAGTAATTCCGAATGTTTGTAATAAATGGTGATATACTTACTACAATAATCTTAATAAAGTTATTTAATAAATATTGTACGGAAATTGTAGATTATAAGTTTTGTAATGAGTTAATTAAATTATCTAAAGAACTTACATAAGATTTTATTGAAGTGAATTTATACTTCACTTTCTTCTTCAATTTACAAAAATTTGTGACGCCCAAAAAGTTGTGAACGTACAATGCTTACGACATACCGATTTTTGCAAAAAGATATATCTGATTTTTTTTAAACAAATCACTTTTCTGAGGTTTCGAAAAAGTACAAGTATATTCTTTAGAAACAGAATATTCAATTTATTAGAAAATAAACTGTTTCAATAGGTTATGCAACTCATTTCATTATTATTTATTGGGATCAAACCATGTTATAAAATTTTGATATATCTTTATAGTTCAACTGGTTAATTTGCTTGTCATAGCTCACATGATAATTTCTTATCATAGTCGACGATCGTTTTTTGCAAAACTCGTTGTAGCAGAATTCTGCTGCAACGAGAACTGCTGAAACGATCAAAACAAACGAAATTTTGTAGGTACACTTTTTTAGCTATATTGTACATAAGTATAGTATTTTTTAGACCTGTCTTCGGCACCCTTCTCGTTTTAATCTCAATCTTTTTTATTGTATCATTTATTCACCACAATGCCTGCTAAATTAATTTTTGAATAGAAACAAATCTAATTTCAGTTGAAAGTTTTGACCTAAATAAACAAACAAACAAACAATCTGAGGTTTAAAGTTACATAAAACCGTTTAAATTATGAAGCGAAGTAATTTTATTTAACTTCGTTTCATTTACAAAGAAATAGGATTTTCTTTTAGGAAATTGACTAAATATTGGGTCCTTACATATGAAATTGGCGTTTTGTACGGGAGGAATATAAAGTCAATTTTTTTTTGTAAAATATATTTAATTAATCAAAGTATGCACCGTTATTATCTATGCACTTTTGCCAACTCATAGGTAGTTCATTGATCCCTTTACTAAAAAAACCATGGGGGCGAGAATCAATAAACTCTTTGAAGGCGGCTTAGACTGCCGCATCGGAGTTGAATTTTTTTCCTTGTAAGAAGTTATCCAAATTCCGGAAAAAATGGTAATCTGTTGGAGCAAGGTCCGGGGAGTACGGTGGATGTCGCAGACATTCCAATTGTAGCTCGTCTAACTTAGTGGTTGTTTGTTGTACAGTGTGTGGTCTTGCGGTGTCGTGAAGCAGCAGTGGCCTAGAGCGATTGACCAATCTCGGTTGTTTAGCAGCTAGTTCTTCCTTCGTGGTTTGCAGTTGCTGACAATAGATATCTGCCGTAATCGTTTGGCCAGATTTTAGAAAGCTGTAGTGAACGACACCGGCGCTAGTCCACCAAACACTCACAAGTAACTTTTTCTGAGTCAATTTTCGTTTAGGGCAGGATTTGGCTGGGTCTCCAGAGTTCAGCCATTGCGACGAGCGCTTCCGATTATCGTACAGTATCCACTTTTCATCACAAGTAATGATTCGATTTAAAATCCCTTCATTATTGTGTCGGTTGAGCAAAGTAACACTGCAGTCGACGCGTGTTTGCAAGTTCGATTCACTCAATTCATGAGGTACCCTTCGTACAAGTTTTTTTACTTCCCGATTTGCTTCAAGTGGATTAATACAGTTTTGTCACTTACCCCGAAGCCTGCAGCTATCTCTGAAGTGCTTTGTGATGGATCCGCTTCCACAATAGCCTTTAATTCTTCATTTTCCACTTTGATCTCCGGCCGTCCACGGAGTTGGTTCTGAAGGTCGAAATTTCCAGAACGAAAACGTTGAAACCAAAAACGTACCGTTCTTTCTTTTGCGACACCAGTGCCGTACACATCATTAATCCTTCGAGCTGTTTCTGCAGCTCTGGTGCCACGGTAGAACTCGTACTCGTAAATATACCGATATTTCATGTTTTCCATTGTGCGGTAATAAGCGACGCCAGGAAAAAATAATGAGGAAAAAAACAAATGAATGACTGTTTTCAAAACTCAAATGTACCAGCTAAATGAATTTATAAATTTGAATTTGGAATTCTTAACCAAAGAGGAGATATTTCAGATCAAAGTGGTCAGTACGACAAAACGCTAATTTCATATGTAAGGACCCAATATTTCTAAGACAATTATTACAAAAAAAATATATTTTATGATTTCTTTTCGCAATGAATTAAAATATATAAGTACATAAGTATTCTTAGAATCTACATAAATTCAACAATTCTGCTACGAGGTAATTATGTTGTAGGCACATATTTAAAAACATTATACTACATAATATTGTTTTCCATTTTAAAAGGAAATATGATAACAGAATAACAACGAATAACAGAATTAGTAATTTAAACACAAATTAATATTATTGTAATTTATAATTAATAGTTTCAACGATTTGAAGTTTCAAAACTACATTTTTACTAAAATCATAAATCATGGGCAAATGTCATTATCAAAGTAGATAATAGCGAAATCTAAGTAGATATTATAAAAAATATAATTTACGTAATTGCATTTATTTGTTTCAACCTTGATTTCAACCTATTTTTTAATTTTTGTTTAATTTATTTTATGTATTTGGAAATGAAATACGAGTTTAACATACATATTTATTAAAGCGTGTACTAAATTAAGGTGTGACCGAGTTCATATTTAGATCATAAAAAAGACCCTAACGAATTAAACAAAATTCAAAACTATATTCTATTATTTTCGTTACATAATTCTTTCTAAATCTGAAGAGGGAGATACAGATGGAACTGCAACTATGTATATAATAAATGAGAGACAGGAAGCCGAGCATAAATTCTTTGGTTTAATTGTTAAACCTCAGTCATTACTCGAGTCATAGAACAAAATACAAATTAAATAAAGAGATGAAGCTTCAATCTACAGCACCCATATAGTATTGTTTTATTCCTTTTGCCATCTCGTTTTGATGATATCAATAATAAATAATATAAAACGTTGATTTCACTTTCCGTTCGAGTCTGTTTTATTTTAACGACATACAACAAGAACATAACTGTTTTCTTTTTTCTATTTCAACAATAATCAAAAAATATTTAAGTTATAAGAATTGTTTACAGATTAATTATAGTAAAACAGATAAATTGTACTATGCGTATCGACAGGCAGGTACAATTGAGTAAATATTATAGGTGTTCTACAAAGCATTCAAATCCATTGTAAATTAAAATGAAAAAGTATATTCGTTTCGGAAAAAAGAGATGTAATGCAGAAACGGGTTAGGAAATTGAAAATTGTGCCGCGGAATATAACCCCATTACTGAGGAAATGAGCTACGTGAGTATGTTGTTGAATTTCTCCTTCATGTTTCTCTCCTTAACATTTTATATACTTACTTAATTCTATCGCATTAGAGACTTGCTAAAATGGTAAATAATAATATACTATTTATAAAAAGTAAATGTAAGTAAGCCTTTTTTCTGTAGTGTTTCCTATTGGCAACACTACAGAAATACTATATTGATGCAATAGTTACTAATAACGTAATTTCTGGCTTCCTGGATTCCTCTTCATTCACTACGGTCGAGCTTATAGGCTCAACTCTAGTATCAAGAATTTTAATTTTGGGGAAAACTTGGAAGTCGAAATTAACCCAGTTAAATCTAATTTTCTTTGTTTGTGTTCGGAAGTTTTTCATTGTGTTTTTCATTGGAAAATTTTTCATTGTGTTCTTAACTTGTATTGAACTGTTTACTTATCAACAAACGTCATTTTGATTTGTTTCTAAGGAATAGTTTCTTGATATTTAATAAATAATAATTAATGGATACCTGAAGCTTTAATATTTTGTTTCCCTATTTTATTAGTCGAATTAAAAAATACAATAGTATTAAAATGTAGTAAAATTATATATTTCTTAACTGTTCTGCAATAGTTTTTAATCCATTCTCTACAAAAAAAAAACATAACAAAAGATTAATCGCAATCCCTCATAGGATACGCCACGCTGCGTTATATCTATTGTTCATAACGGCCCTGAAATATTGTTAGGCGTTTCAGCGTTTCGATGGTATGACGTAACAGATCGCCCTAATGAGAAAAGTTGGATAGCCTTCGTGAGCCTGAGAAACAATGCCAACATCCAACAATTTCCTGACACTGGACAATCAATTCAAAAGCTTTTACATTCTCTCAACTTTCCTCAACTTTCTTTTTACAGCACCCACGCTTTAAAAAAGTATAAAATAAATTTTTTCGTTGTCCAATTTAAACAGTAGCTCACTTGTATTTTCTGTGTAGAGTTTTGATGATAATTTAATTTAATATTAATCAGGGACTTATCTACAGTCTGATCATTCAAAATTTCACTGACATTTTTTAAAGAAATTAGACATCATGAGCTTTTATACAAGTCGTAGTCAATCGATTAAAATAAATTTACTTTTCACTCAATAATAGAGAGATTATAAGAGATTCGCAGTCTGGTTAGGTATCTCGTATAAAACGCAAAAAACAGACAAATGCATAACAAAGACAAAAACTACTGTTTTGGCTCCTGCAAACATTTTTAATATTGCGTAAATATTACATAATATGCCAACACTCGAATTAACCCCTTGACATCACTTAGATATGTTGTTGTTTTTTTTATATCTGTTGTTGTTATTCCCATTTATACAAAAGACTATAGTTGTCTGTAAGCAATTCATTAATTACATATTAGTTTCACTGAAATCTTTTAATTAAAGACGACCAGAGGAAGTAATTTATTTTATAATCGATAAATGTTGTTTAGCTTGTTGTTTTGAGGCGGTTCCAGGGACTTTTGTTTTCACTTGTTTACAAAGGGCCATGTAGTCGTGTTTGCTTTGTTCGCGTAATTACATTGTTACTTTAGCCCCGCACCTGTCACCGTCAAACGACAAACTTATGAATTTTTACTGTACCTAATTTGTAATTCTAATAATATAACACTTGACACTGGTACGTTTATAATTATTTTTAACCGACTTCAAAAAACGGAGGTGGTTCTCAATTCGACTGTATGTTGTTTTTTTGTTTTTTTTTTGTATGTTTGTTACCTCATAACTCCGTTATTTACGAACCGATTTTGAGAATTCTTCTTTTATTTGATAGATAATATTTCAGAGGTGGTCCCATTTAAATTTCAGCGGTATTGAAACTTGAACTTCGAAGACATACTAAATAATGCGACCTGGTTGTAACGCTTATTTATATTGATGATTCTCTTGTATATCGTTACGTTCCGAAATTAAAATAAAGTTAATTGCATACCTGTCTTAGATATTTATTTAGATCAAGATCACTCAAAAGGGAGAAATAAAAATTTTTTATGAAAAAAACATTAAACCGCCTTCAAAAAAAACATTGAAAAGTACAAAATAACTATCCTCTACTAATCGAAACTCAAGTACAATTAAAATAACTTCTTAAATATGATACATACCTATATAATTAATTTGGAAAGTTATTGAAGTCGGTGCCAAATCAATGTGCAACAACAGAAAGTCTATTAGTTTGGTAGGCTTGGCACCGACTTCAGTAACTGTCAAATTTAATTATATAGGTATGTATATCGTATTTAAGAAGTTATTTCAATTGTACTTGAGTTTCGATTAGTAGAGGATAGATATTTTGTACTTTTCAGTGTTTTTTTTTTGAAGGCGGTTTAATTTTTTTTTATAGTACAATTTTTGAAAAAGAAAAGTTATGGAGTCACTTCATTATTCCATTAACATATTAATATGAAATCTCATACAAAACTTTTATACTTAATGGTAAGTACGGTTCTTCCTCTTTCGCTTTTCAAACCACTGGTTCTTTTCATACATTCACGCCGAAGCATGCAAGTGCCTTTGATTTCTGTGAATATTTCTGTGAATCAACATTTTAGTTATCTAAAATGTTCAATAGACAGACAGACATTGAGTGGGTATTTATACTGACTAAATATGTAGCGGCTTTAATATCGCTTAGATATCTATTTGTATTGTATTTGTCACTACTGATATAAGTCACAGCTTGTGGTTATGTCGAATGGTCGGGTGACCCTCGGGTTACTGGATGATTAGACCACTGGATTTCTCAGAAGTTATAATTAGTTTCAGTATTTACATCAAACAATTTTTCGTTGTTATAAAACTACAAAAAACATTGCCACATTTAGTAGAGCTTTTTTGTTATAAAACATTATGAAAAATTAACTGATATGTGTACACATAGTATGTATGTATTGAGCGTTTAAACACTTATTTAATAATCTTCTGCAATTTTACATAAACGTAATTTCTTTCAGTCGCAATTAATCTTTGAAGAATTGTTTTGTTATAACTATCTAGCTAAGTATAATAATAAACGTATATTTTCTATTTGCTAGCTATTTATTTGCATATTAAAATAATTCTTTTAATATTGATCAAAGATGAAACAAAACTTATACACAATTTTACTCTTACATACAAAGTACTAAATACGGAACATGCAATAAAATCCTATAGAACAAAATTGTTTGAAGTATTTTGAATACTAAAATTACCCATTTTTTAAGTTATAATTCACAACTAAGTATTGAAAGGTGGAATATGTAATAAAACCAAGAATAAAATTGTGGTATATTTAAAAAAAACCGAACCCAGTGCGAGTTTGACCCGCACATCAAGGGTGCCGTATAATATTTATTTACTTATATAATTAGTACTTACATATAACAGTGTACACAGTCATTTATGTACAGCTACTTTTACCATAATAATTGATATTAATTTCAATTTGATATCTCTACACGTTCCTGAAAAATTAAACTGACCTCTACATAAAACACTGAAAATTAGAAAATAATTAGCTTTTACTAATCGAAACTCAAGTATAACAATAACTTCATAAATACGACAATTCAAATACTTATATAATTAAATTTGATAGTTGCTGAAGTCAGATCTAAGCCTATCAAACTAGTTTCAAGTTTACTAACAAACTAGTTTTAGTTTTTAGACTTCTGTTGTTGATTAATAGTACGGCACCGACTACAATAACTGTTAAATTTAATTATTTATTAAGTATTGGCATACTGTTAATGAAGCTATTTTTATAATCGATGTTCGATTAATAAATGATAATCATTGTGCATTTTCAGTGTTTTTATTTTCAAGTTGGTTTAATTAGTTCCTTAATTTTTTTTTTTTTTTTTCCTTTTGAGTGACCTTGTCCTAAATAAATATCTAGGGTAGGCATTAGGGTAGGTTTATAATTAATTTTCTTCCAATTGGAACGGATCATTAAATAAAAAAATCATCAAAATACATACTGTTGAGGAGTTCTTTGGTTTAAGCAGCAGTATTATCTGATCTTCATTAAATTTATATGAGTCTGCTCTGGACATTATGATGATTTCTTTCAAATAAAAAGAGTCATCACATTGGTGTAGAAATGGCAGAGAAATCGGTGAACATACACAAAAAAAAAAAGATTCCAACGAATAGAGAACCTCCTTTATTATTTGTAGTTGCAAAAATGACATCCTTTTTTACTAATTCTAAAGCTAATTGAAAATATGGATATATGTTACAAGCATTCTCACGATTTAATATTCCGTAACAATCAAAATTAATCTGAGTTCGAATAACAGTTATGTGTATTTTTAACCGACTTCAAAAAAAGGAGAAGGTTCTATGTTTGTTAGTAAGTATGTTCTTTTCATGTATGTTCACCGATAACTTCGTTAATGGTGGATCGATTTCAATGAATTTTTTTCCTTTGGCTTCCGAGGTGATTCCATTTAAATTTCATTGATATTGGAGCATGAACTTCGAAGATATGCCAAATAACGCTGTTTATAAGTTTTGCTTATTTTGATGATTCTTTTTTATGTCACTCTGCTCTAGAATTAGAAAAGAAGTTAATTGTAGACCTACCCTACTCTGCTCCAGAATTAGAAAAGAAGTTAATTTTAGACCTATTTTTAGACCAAAGTGACGCAAAAGTGAAAAATAAAAAACTTAAAAAAGAAAATTAAACTTAAAAAAAACCACTGAAAAGTACAAAATAACTACCCTTCACTAATCAAAACTCGAGTACAAAAATGACTTTGTAAATACGCTATAAATACCTATATAATCAAATTTTACAGTAATTGAAGTCGGTGCCAAATCAATGTACAAAAAAAGAAAGTCTGCTAGTGTGGTAGGCTTGACACTGGCTTCAATAACTGTCAAATTTAAATATATAGGTATTTGTATCGTATCTATTGGGTCCTTACATATGAAATTAGCGTTTTGTCGTACTGACCACTTTGATCTGAAATATCTCCTCTTTGGTTAAGAATTCCAAATTCAAATTTATAAATTCATTTAGCTGGTACATTTGAGTTTTGAAAACAGTCATTCATTTTTTTTTTCCTTATTATTTTTTTCTTGGCGTCGCTTATTACCGCACAATGGAAAACATGAAATATCGGTATATTTACGAGTACGAGTTCTACCGTGGCACCAGTGCTGCAGAAACAGCTCAAAGGATTAATGATGTGTACGGCGCTGGTGTCGCAAAAGAAAGCACGGTACGTTTTTGGTTTCAACGTTTTCGTTCTGGAAATTTCGACCTTCAGAACCAACCCCGTGGACGGCCGGAGACCAAAGTGGAAAATGAAGAATTAAAGGCTATTGTGGAAGCGGATCCATCACAAAGCACTCCAGAGATAGCTGCAAGCTTCGGGATAAGTGACAAAACTGTATTAATCCACTTGAATCAAATCGGGAAAGCAAAAAAACTTGAATGATGGGTAGGGGAGACCGGGGTTAGTTGACTATAGGGGTAGGTTGACTAACTATCAAAAACTCGCCCGAGGCAATAGCCTTGAGCTAACCAGTGAGACACGAGAGTCCGTCACCTCCCCCCGCTCAGTCACCGGGAACGCGGCGTCGCGCACGCATGACGTTTGAGAGAAGGAACGTAATATTAAAAACAACACACGTAAGTAATTATTTTTGTCGTAATATTATTTGTAATAATGCCTATTTATTCATGGTTATTGATTGTCAAAGCATTTATAACGAATGTTTGATTGATGTTCTTTCTTTTATGTATTATTCTAACTGATTTCGTCACAGTTTTAAGGTTATGGCATGTGGTTAAAAGTTAAAAGGTGGTTCGGGGCTAATAGACTAATGTATAACGGGGTTGGTTGACCACCTGGTCAACCAGTTTTGAAACTGAAACTTTTCCGAAAGCTGGACCACGTTTAGAAAATAAAAGAAATATCCGAAAACGAAAAAGCACTATTTACACGGACACACCAGAAAAATAAAATCTTATGCAACTTAGGCAAAACAACAATTTAGTAAGACGCTGACTAAGAAAGCAAAGAAGCCAAAGATAACAGGCGGAAAATCTACAGGAACTCGAAAGCGCGGAAAGGGTAAAGGAAGAAAAACTATTCGTGAGGCTAATAAGAAGAAAAGTGACGACGATGAAAGTGATGAGGATGAAACATTTTGTTTGGAGTGCACTGAATCCTATAGCTCTAGTATCTTAGGAGAAGAATGGGTTCAATGCACTGCGTGCAAGTTGTGGGCACACACAAAATGTGTAAACGGGAACATATTGTTCTATAGAACAATATATATATATATACATACATACTTACGTCAACTGTTACCAAATAATAAACATAATTACATTAGTTAGATATGATAATTTGTTACCAAATGGTTAAATTTTGCAAGAAATTATTTCATTTTGTTTTAAATACTTAATAAGAGAGTACTTTGTTCAATATGATTATTTGTTACCAAATAGTTAAAGCTTGTAAGAAATTATTTCGTTTTGTTTTAAATACTTAATAAGAAAGTACTTTGTTTATTTTTAGGTACTCAAACTGCCTAATGTTTAAATGTCTGATCGTTTATTCTTATAATTTGAATTTTATTGTGTTTAATTGACGTGGCGGAAGATCGCCGTGGTTGCAATAAAAAAAAATGAGTAATACATTTTTGTGTCTTTTATTCTATTTCCTCGTATATTTTGCCCTTACAACTTCATAGGTCAACTTACTCCGGGTGAATAGTCAACCTACCCCAAGCATGGGGTAGGTTAACCAGTTTTTCCTATTATGCAAAAACTGGCCTGTACTCTATATCATAATGAATAACATGCTTTTTGACACTTTTTTGCAAAGCTTAATAGTAAATCTATTAACTGAACCCGTTTTTAAATTAATATACTCTAAACAAATAGAAATATAAACCTTTAAGCTGAAACTTGGTCAACCAACCCCGGTCTCCCCTACCTCATGAATTGAGTGAATCGAACTTGCAACCACGCGTCGACTGCTGTATTACTTTGCTCAACCGACACAATAATGAAGGGATTTTAAATCGAATCATTACTTGTGATGAAAAGTGGATACTGTACGATAATCGGAAGCGCTCGTCGCAATGGCTGAACCCTGGAGACCCAGCCAAATCCTGCCCTAAACGAAAATTTACTCAGAAAAAGTTACTTGTGAGTGTTTGGTAGACTAGCGCCGGTGTCGTTCACTACAGCTTTCTAAAATCTGGCCAAACGATTACGGTAGATATCTATTGTCAGCAACTGCAAACCATGAAGGATGAACTAGCTGCTAAACAACCGAGATTGGTCAATCGCTCTAGGCCACTGCTGCTTCACGACAACGCAAGACCACACACTGCACGACAAACAACCACTAAGTTAGATGAGCTACAATTGGAATGTCTGCGACATCCACCGTACTCCCCGGACCATGCTCCAACAAATTACCATTTTTTCCGGAATTTGGACAACTTCTTACAAGGAAAAAAATTCAACTCCGATGCGGCAGTCCAAACCGCCTTCAAAGAGTTTATTGATTCTCGCCACCATGGTTTTTTTAGTAAAGGGATCAATGAACTACCTATGAGATGGCAAAAGTGCATAGATAACAACGGTGCATACTTTGATTAATTAAATATATTTTACAAAAAAAAAATTGACTTTATGTTCCTCCCGTACAAAACGCCAATTTCATATGTAAGGTAATACCCAATATAAAGTTACCTTTTGAGTCTTGATTAATAAAAGATACTTTATTTTGTACTTACAGTGGTATTTTTTTTTAATCTTAACTTATTTAAACAGTTTTCTCTTATACATTACCAGAAAGATTGTATCGGTATTTAAAAACAATTCTTTAAGGTTTTGAGGAATCGGTTCAGCTGTTTTGATACTAAAGAGTCATATTTTTACAAAAGCATCGAAACATAGTCATATGACCAAGCTGATATAAGTACACGTCATCGTTCTCGGTGTGCTACAGTCAGGTAATAACGAGTCTATCTCGAATGTAACGCAATTATAAACGAAGTTTTCGCGTAGCAGTCGTAGAGTATTTTAATCACTGCTCTCTTTTACTTCCGTCCGTATCATGTTTTGCTATTATTCTAGTTTAGATACTTGTCATATCCGATATTTTGTAGATCTATATCGAAATTTTTAGAGATTACGTTGTGCATTTTATTAGTTCTTTGTTACTAAAATTTTACGATATTATATTTAAAATTGCTGTGAAATTTTGCGCTGGTAGGGAACAGAAAAACGTAGAATTTTGTAAGATTTCAGTAACGTATAAGATGAGATGGTTTGCATGCGTATTGATGGGGTAGTATATAAATATGTTGCTTTAGCCTTTTTACTAGAAATAGTTAAATAGCCAACAAGTGGTCGTGTACAGTGTAGTCTCATTGAGGTAGTCAGAGATAGTTTAATTCTAACGCTTCCATGCGCTGTCCGATAAAAGTTATCTAATACTCGCTCAGTCAGACTTATGAACGGGCCTTATTAGTAGACTTTAATGGACCTTACCAATAAGGCAAACTCTATACAAAGTCCAACGGACTCCAACGGCACTTAATATCCCAGATTCCGTCATAATCCTGCGACAGTAGGTATATAAAAGGTCAAGTCAAACTGGAATTTTTGATATTTTTTCAATATTTAGTCCTTAATTATTCGTTGTTGCCTGCACTGCTTTAGGATGATCAGTAAAATTATAATTTCTTGACCTTCGATGCTTCCATGCGCTGTCTGATAAAAGTAATCTAATACTCGCTCAGTCAGACTTATGAACGGGCCTTATTAGTAGACTTTAATGGACCTTACCAATAAGGCAAACTCTATACAAAGTTCAACGGACTCCAACGGCCCTTAATATCCCAGATTCTGTCATAATCCTGCGACAGTAGGTATATAAAAGGTCAAGTCAAGCTGGAATTATTGATATTCTTGCAATCTTCAGTGCTTCAGTGTAACACTGCTTTCGGATTATTTTTAGGGGAACGTATTAAGTTTTGAAAAAAGTCCTAGAACAAAAGTTGTTAGGTATGATGACAGGAATTTTGCACTAAGAGGTTATTAGTATTTTTCAATTAACCCTGTATTTTGAAAGGTTTACTTCATTTTATAATATGTCATTGAGTTGTAAGATATGCTTAGTTTTTTCGTTATATTTAACAGTTCATGGATGTGTACAATAATATAGTAATACATGATACATTGTACATCTACTAACTGACAATTTTAGTTCTGTTGGTTCTATACACTCAAATTCCATCAGCAAATCCAAAAGCGCCCATTATCCTTTAACTGTAACTCGACAAGTTTAGTGAACGCAGTGTGTGCTTTTAAATGTGGCAGATACTTCTCTTCTCGAGTAGATCGTAAAAGCCGGTTATAGGTTTCTTGCCAGGAACTTATGTAAGCGATGTACGATATTTGATTCCGATTTGGCATGTATAAATTGTTATGGCAAATACGCAAGGCGTGCATAGTTTAGATTGTACCTTGAGGCCCGGACTACCCTGAATAAGACGTGACGTAAGAGTATGTTTAAATGTTGCGAAAACCTTTATTTAACTTATTAATTTAATTAATTTAACAATACAATAATATCAAATAAAGTGATCATGATATCTGTATGATTTTCATTTCTTTTATTTTATTTTTCGCTCACGTTTCATTTCTACTACACATTAATGCAAATGATGACCGCTTTTATTCTGAATAGTTTTAGAGCGGTTTGCGTGTAAATGTTCTCAAGTATTTAAGCACCAACCGCTTAAAAATAGATCAATAGGAGGCAAATACAGCAAAATGTCGATTAGAACTAAGTAAAGAACCGTCATTAATTGTACTGAACTCAATATCAACCCATCATAGACCTTATGTATTATATTGAATCCCATGAGCCCTACGTACCCTACATCCCTCAATTTTTTTATCATACCTAAATTCAATCAGCAGTTTATCCGCATCCAAGCAAATCTATTCAGTAATTTTTCTGTTACCTAAAAAATGTTTAGCATTTGGACATAATTTGAAATCAAAAGGAATTCTGAACCCGATTAAAAAAATTGCTTTCTACTTAGTAAGACTTAAGCTTCACTGAATTATAAAGGAAGAGACGAACGAAAATATTGATTTACTGTTTCATGTTTTAGTCGTTTTAAACAATCCCCTGACAAAATATTCGAAAAAAAAAATTTTTGTAGGTACTTATCCATTTTTATATTATACTAGCGATCCGCTCATGCTTCGCTTAGGTTTGCTGTCCCTATGCGTTTTACATCTTTTTTTGACCACGTTATGCATTTAGTACCATCTATCATATTTAAGCCGTATATGAAACTAAATATCTAACTATAGGTCAATGTCAAACGATCGCGTTAGCCTTAGGTCTGGCTATTATAATCATTTAATATTTTTTTAGTTAGACTAAATTATGTAACTGCGGAAATCCCATTAAACTATTTCAGTAACATTTGCGATGTGTTTGTTAATGTACAGACGGACATAAATTCTAAGCGTCACTGTATTTGGATGTACATATTTTTTTTGTTTGATTTTATAATTACGAACAAAAATTGAAATTATGTATTTTACAATTTTCTAAATTATATTTTAATGTAACCTTTACCAGTTATAGATTCTAATTGCTACCTGAAATCTAATAAATTTTAATTAAGGAACTTTTTTACAATTCAAATGTTTTATTTGTGATACACAGGTTAGCGTACTTGTAATATACAGATGTCGAATATAAAACAACATATTTGAACATGCTGTGATCAGCCGATTTGGCATACAAATATACATAATATAATGAACCCATAATAATTGAGACTTTATGTTAGCAACTAATTAACTTGTGTAACTTATACATATTTCTATGTTATTACTGTAATGATAAATTATTTCAATTTCAATTTAATTTGTCAGACAAAATAATTATTATAATTAAAATGATAGTTTATTGTATAATAATATTTTGTCAATCAGGCAACACAATCAAAATTTACACTATAAGAACTCAGTAACAGAATAAAACGAATGATCTATAAGAAAGTCAAACAATTTGCGCTTAATTATATGTAATTTGTCGTACTCTTTTAGTATTGAGGAATTTTGTTATAAATTTTTGGAGCCATTGTCAATGTACTCCTCTCGCATAGGGCAGTCTTGTACTTAATATTATTCATTTTTATTAGTCATTTTCATTATTAAATACAGCTGTACAGACATTTTTACATAATAGCAACTGGTTATTGACTGATTCGGAAATATCATTTATGTAGATTAAAAATAATAGTGGCCCCAGAACACTTCCCTCCGGAATTCCGAAGCTAACAGATCTAGGAGTTGATTTGTAATGCATTTCCTGATTAGTTCTCGGGCAAATTCTACTTATGCTAGTAATCTGCATTCTATTGCTAAGATACGATTTCCACAAGTTCAATGCATTATACCTCTAACGCCATGGATTTCGAGTTTACTTTAAAGTATTTTATGATCCACGTAGTCAAATGCTTTTGAAATGTCCATGAAAAGCGCGTAGATAGATTTCCTTGCATCAACTCTATGATATATTAAGTTTAAAAATTTATAGATCGCTACATTAATTGACACATTTTTTTCGAAACTCTCTTTGCTCGTTAATAAATATATAATTTCTTCCAAAATAATTATATACGTTTTTGTAAATAACCTTTTCGAAGTGTTTAAGAACAACAGAATTAAGAGC
This sequence comes from Zeuzera pyrina, assembly GCA_907165235.1. NCBI lineage: Eukaryota > Metazoa > Arthropoda > Insecta > Lepidoptera > Cossidae > Zeuzera > Zeuzera pyrina. The sequence goes on along the minus strand of OU015625.1, from coordinate 13,848,170 downwards.
TATCGGTCTACAGTTTTTCATATGGAGTTTGACATCTTTCTTGTAAAGTTTGTGTTTTTGTGGTTATGTAAAACTTGAGGCTGACCCAAATCGACGTAGTGATTATGAAAGGATTCGGCTATTTGATGGGGATTGGTAACATGCCTGTCATTCGTCAATAGCTTTGAAATATTTTCCAAGGGAAATCTTTGTTTCTCGCCTCTGATAACATTCCAAGATGCCTTACATTTATTACTAGATTGTAAAATAGAATTATTATTCTGAGCTTTCCAAGTCAATTTAATTATTTTATTATATCTACTAGAATACTCTTCTAGTTTTTTTTTCTTATCATCAGTTTTTTGATTTTCTGTATTTCCAAAAAAGAGTTCGCTTGTACTTACTACATTGTTTTATACCGCGAGAGAGCCATTTTGGTCGAATTTTAGTATAGTCTTTTACTTTTATGACTGGAGCATAGATCGTAAAAAAGTTTGAACAATTCATAGAAAAAACAGAAAGCGTTATTAGCGTTATTGAATTCAAAAACATCACAGAATGTCAGTTGACTAAGACACCCTCTAAAGCCACTGGTTCCCAAACTTATTTTGTCTACTGAGTCGAGAGCTCATGCAGTCGTTGTCTAAGATGCCTCCTAGCTAAATGAAATTACAAATCACCCCCCAGGCCTCTACACAACGCCCCCATTTTTTTTCTGGGTCTCTTACCGCCCCCCTTTAGGCCTGCAGTGCCCACAAGGGGGCGTTATCGCCCACTTTGGGAATGGCTGCTCTAAACTTTACCAAATTGTCCTTACAGTAATCATGTTTGAAAGTAAACCAAGTAAACAGTTAATTTATCACTTTAATCACTGATTATTTGCTTCATCAGTATATTATGCCTATACGGTACATGTAGTTAAAGTTTTCACTTGGTTATTAATAATTTGAAACACAACTTCGATTTGATTATGTATGTGAAGGGTACAAAGTAACATTAATTACTATTACAAAAACTGTTAATTACATTGTTTCACAAACGTTTACACTGGTTATTTGAATAAAAATAATACCTTTCAGCTATATTTTAACTCTTAAAATCACAATTTAAGATTTTTTAGTAAAAAAGAACACAGAATACTAGTTATTTATGAGTGAGGATACTCTCACTTCTTTCTTTATTCGGGGGTTTTGTACAAGAATCTTAGTCATAGTGGATATTGTATTACAAATAAATCTTTGAAGCTAAAACTTAGTTTTCATGTAATAAGTTGTTACCATTTTTCTTTTCTAATTATAAGGGCCCTATTGCAAATAAAAATTATTATTAAATAAAAATCAATGTGTAATTTAGTGTTAAAACGATTTATTGTTTACTAGGTTATTAAACTATTGCCAGCTATTTATTATTATTATTAATACTTATGTGCCAGCTAGACTCAGTTCTGGTGGGTGAGGGTCGCATGAGGTAACGATAGGTATGCCAAGCCCGATTATTTAATAAATTTCCTTACATTTGTACATAATTACAGGCTATTATTTAAATATTATATTGGAAAGTGTTAGGCGCCACTGGCGATAACGGAGCCAGACCGTTGAAAGTGTTATTATCCAAAATTCGACATACGGTTCATAGCAGGAACTTATCTCGGATAATAGACCGCAGCACTCGATGGCGTTGTGACGGGTGCAAGAAGTACGTCAGGCGGCTAGCAAGCCCCACTGGAAATTTCCTTTTGGAGGAAAGTCGACCAGCCCACCAATATTTCGTCTGGTATCCACTCCGACTACACGTCACCTCGCATCAGCAGGCGAAATACTGCCGCAGCTCGATATTCTAAGTAGCAGCGATGGATACATCGATATTATTGCAATACACACGGCACAAAACTACACCGATATCACAATCGGTCCTGCCCTTCAAATCAGATATAATAATCCAACCACCACAACCATCCAACGTAAATAACTTTTTTAAATTTCTCTATATCAAAATGATGTACATTCGTGTTTTCACGAAGGCAGCCGAACCGCGAGCCCCTCCCGTCTCATGTTTTTAAAAGAAGTCCACCAACGGCCGATCGCAGGGTTGCCGCTTTTAGAAGTTACCCTTATCGCAAGAAAATTAGTCCCACGTGATGTAAAACTATTGAAGTAAATTTCAATGTAAAACCGAAAACACAACCCATTGCAATTTTAAAGTAAGTATTAATTTATTTAGACTACAACCACCACAAATTCTCGAAATTAATAACAAGGAGTACCTTGGAAAATCAGGTATCATTAAGAAATTATTGGTACCACCATACAGACTAAAGGATGGACTTAAACAAAATATCTGAACTGTAAATATCTGAAAAATTAACTGTAGTAAAATGAAAATGCCTAAAATTAATCGATAATATAATGTATTTACTCACTTAGGAAAAAAAATAACCACGGAGGGCAACATAACGGCAGCCGATGCAGAATCAAACCGGTTTGCGTTTGTAAACAATAGTAGACTGTGTTCAGAAATCGTTTAAAAAAATTAATACGCGACGATATTTGTTAAAAATAAAATAAATATGTAACAAAGTACAGATGTATGGTTTTACTATACCTACAACATACGTATGTCTAGAAAGGTATACATATATGTAGTTGCATGTAAAAAGGTCTGATCCAGCCAACTTTTTGAGAAGATACCTACGTACAAACAATATAATATCAAATATAATTTCACTTGTCAGTTTCTGTCTCTAAGGCCGTCCCTTGTCAAAGAAAGGCTGTCTTGTCACAGTCAAGCACTTTTTCTAACTCAGTGAATTGCACAAATTAGCTAAGGTATATTTTGATTTGTTAAGCACGTGACAGGTTTTCCGTAAGATTATCATTTTTGCTTGTTTTACTGTAATATTATAGTGTATTTTAACAGTAATGTGACATACTTTTCAATATTGGACAGAATTAAAATTATTATAACGGTATATGTGGTAAACGTCATGTCATCGTTAATGAATTACAATTTAAATACAAACTTTTTCATTATATATTGTTCTCCTTCCCCTGACATTTGTAGGTCAGAGCCTTTATATTTCTCTTTTCTTAGCTCTCCTTTATGTTTTATTCTTTTCATTTCAATTGAATTTCAACTTTTTCATAATACGTTCTTTACATCTAATACTTATCTTACAGTCTACAACATAATCAGTAGCAACATAATATTTTCATTATTATTTCATTTATCCTAGCCAACTTTAATTACAATGTAATTAAAATGTATTACTTTTATTTGATAATGTCCGTTAACATTTATGATATGTAAGCAGTAGTCGATACTTTATTATTAATACTTTTATTTCTTAATTCATACTTTATACAATACTATTTTTAAGCTATCATAACTATCCTAATTATATTACTACAAAGCTACTTCAACTTCTATTCTACTTCATTACTGTATTTCTTCTTATGCTGTATCATCTATGTTTACATATTTTATACTTGACATACCTATTTGTACTATAGTAACACCTTGAAATCTACTTATTTTTATATAAATTTCTTCGCTATTTTCTTACTATATGAAATAAACTTGTTCCTTGCTTGATTTCCACTATTTTACATTAACTATCTTTGTTTATCTTTATTCCTATATCTACCTCTAAGTCGTTCTTTTCGTTCTTTTCTAAATATTATAAGACATTTAGTGATTGCATGCACGGATTCAGATACTTGGAGAACCTGCCATGCCCATTAATTACCTGCACCAATATGTGATCCATTTTAATTTTTCGGGTATGTCGCTACAGAATGCGGAAAAAACACTTTTGTGACTCCTTTTGTGATTCCGTGCTTTCTTCCTTGTATCTCCGGCTCAAGTCTAATTTGATCCTCACATGGGTATTAGGTACATACCTACATATGGAAAGAATAAGTGATAAAGATTGACAAGGAAAATGTACAGCGCGAAAGTGAGTAATAGTAGAAGGCTGACTTGCGAAAATCTATCCAGTGTTAGCTGACGGAAATGTCAAAAGCACTCAACACCTAAGAAAAATGCGTGAGAAAAATGATGAGATCTGAGGAGACGAAAGAAGTATATAGGAACCGCGAAGTTTAGGGCTCCGTCCTCTCTGACTACCCCGTTAGGGATACAGCGCTAAGATATGCATGTATGTATGTATCAAAAAGTTTTAAAAATTCTAGCGAAGTACTTATCAAACCAAAACAGTGTAGGAAACTTGGAGAAATAAAACAGTTTTTGATCCCAAGTCACGTCCAATCAGTGCCTCGGTCGATCGACACTAACGACTTCTCAAGGCATAATCAGAGCAAAAATCAGAGTAATCAAGCGTTTCACTCTCACGCGTTGGCTTGCAACGGGGCTTGCAAGCTCTCTTTCTCTCTAATTGCAATTATGCATAATTCGTTATAGCTGTAGCTTTTTTACTAAGGTTTGTATAACAATTAGTATGAAGCGAAAAGCCTGACCATTTCATACTGAACTTTGTACAGATTGAGAGATACGATACGAATACGGATACAATTCAACGTCGTTGTTTTTATCTAAAATTTATTTGTTTGAGCTGGTGGACGTGTGATAAGTATTTTTTTAATTTCCAACATAAGTGAGTTAATTTGTAATAAAAAATCTAATAAGTTGTTAATTGTGAGGACTTAAGGTGTATACAAGTTCTAATCGGCATAGAAAATGTAAAATCTTTAAACTTTTCACAGAAAAACAACTAATTGTTTTGTTAAAACCTACGCCTGATTTGTATACTACTCGACTAGTACATTGCATAAAAGACGATAAGGTATGATTCACGTTACACCGTGTCGGGGCGGGGTACGGTGAAACATCTATAACATACATGAAGTAATTCATGTTCGACCGGGCCGAGTCCGTGCCACAGCCGGGGCACTGCGTTGAAATGGCGGTGGATCTTCATACAAAAGTATGTTATAGATGTTTCACCGTGTCCCGGCCGTGACACAGTCCGGCTCCGATACGGTGCGACGTGAATCATGCTTAAATCGGTGTACAAGCCTCATGTTTCTCTGACTATTAATTTGTATAAAAGACAATTTTATCAGTTTACGAAACTGAATGGATTTTTATTTGTTCTCGCGGTTTTCTCATCAAGTTATAAGTAAGTGGTACAATTTATTATTATTAGTGTTGTATATTTTATTCAAATGACGAAAATATTTCGATTCGTTCTGGTTATGATGATTAAAAAAGTATACATGCGCCATAAAAGACACATGAATTCACGAAAACACCCGAATACAGTGATTTCTTTTAGTAATTTGGATAAACGACGAATTGACACACATTACTACGTTAATAACTGATGAACTATTTACGCCTGCACATTTTTAATAGCAAATTATTATATTAATTGCTTTGTTGAAAGATAACGCGGGGAAAAATCTCTTTGCTCTCTTCTTGTCCACCGGTTGTGCCAAAGTCATGATTAATTTGTAATCTATAATATTTTAGCCTTCCCTTTACTTTTATAAAAACAATGAAGAACGTGTATGTCGGGCTTGCTCTATCCTGAAGCCATGTTCATACATTGTTTTAATACAGTTTGATATTGACATATACGTTATTATTTAAAATATGTATTTAAAGGTACTTTACTAAATAAAAAATGTAATGTATCTATTATCAATGTACCTACAGGGACAATTTGTGAAATGTAAACTACCTCTGCAAAATCTCAAATTTTTTGAAGACAAAATTCTAATTTAGTTGGCGAAATGATTTCTTGTGCTGATAAGGGTTCCAAGCTCAATCGGCCCCTTGAGAAGTCATAGCAATTTTACGAGACGCCTACTACAGACGAGACTGTCATTAAATGAAAATTCTAAAGAGCCTCTTAAAGGGTTGCATATAATATATCATTTTTGCCTCTTAAAGGGTTGCACGTAATATGTTGCTTTATAATAAATAGGTATATTTCTCTAATTTTTTGTGTAAGTACATATTTATGTAATAATTTCAAGGTTGTTCATAGGTGACAATGAAATCGTAAATAGATAGGTAATGTACAATGCGCATAATCATCATGGTATGTGTATGTATTTGATAGTAACATTTTACTTATCCTTTTGAACATCATCGCGTACAGTGTATAACTGCGTTTATAACGAAATAAATTATTTTCTGAGTAGGACTTCTTGAAATTGAAAGTGATGAAAGACTTTTACTACTAAAACAATTTCCCTTGTCCTAGGGCGTATGTATGTGAACTAGACGATTCAGGACAAAAAATAATTTCTACTTACAGGTAACCTTGAAAATAATTTAGTGAACATAAAATTTTTCAAATGTCGCGTCGTGTATTTGCATAGATAGGAAATTTCACGGTAATTAATAGTCGTCGTTGCGTTGAGAAATGAGGGTTCCGTCTGACCACTTCATTCTCGTTTGACAAGATTAATGGGCTGATGCCACGCAAGTACTATATCTATCACGGTAATTAATAATTATTGAATTTTCTTAAAAATAATGAATGACTATTAGAAATCATAAAACCATAACTATATAAATTTTTATTTGCGTATTTATTAGATACATTAATGTTTCTTTTCTATGTATTGAAATGTTTAATAACTGCGAACTTTTTAAACAACTCTGAAAACAAACATTTTGTAACAAAGCAAATAAAGTAGGTTCAAATTTCAAGTATGGTAGGTACATAATTCTTGTCATTAAGTCACGAAAGCGTGAGGTGTAAGTAAAGGTAAAGAAATAATATTTTCCTTTGGAAATCTTTTTCCAAGAATAACGTTACAGTCGATTAGATTCAAGAACAAAAATTTCTCAGTATTTTTCTACATAAAAATTGTCAAGCGCTAATAAACTTCCTACATCGAGTGTTCCTTCTCTTCAGTATAACACACATTTTTACTCATCAATCACAATCTAATATAAAGGAACTGCAATAGTTGCCACATAAAAAAAAAAATATGAAGGAAAACCTTCTATGATCTTATAATATGTCCCTATTTTATTATCCTTTAGATTTTTTTTTACAAAAGCCATAACGACATTTTTAATTTGAATTTTTTAACAATGTACATAATATATGCATAATATACACGTGTTTCACGACTATAGACAACCTAGCCTAAGAAACCTGAAATGCTTACGAATTTAACTATTATAGCTATCATAACATAACTATCATAGGACTGGAACGTAAGCGGGAGGCACGGGTAGCGTCATGTAAGACAAGAGGAAAAGGATGTCATTTCATTCATGTTTCTAAAAAAAAACTATAATAATGAAAACAAAATAATTCCAAATAGAAATATGTACGAATTTCCAGTCTAAACCAATAAATTTTTAATTTAAAAACAATTATTTAAACCAAAAATATGTAATTATGATATGCTAGACAAGGACAAAAGCTGATTCGAAGTCTAGCAGCAACCGGTATCACTACAACTCTGCTCACCTCTGTTATACATTTCTATTATTAAATTTGTACTTACCGATGAAACGTGATATTGTTCTTTTTGAAACTATTTTTACAACTGTCAGTACCACACCACTTTACAGCAAAATTCAGCACTGTTTACGTATTTGGTTCTATATTTTTCGATACCGCTTAAACACAGGTCACGTATCTGCTTGCTGGTTATTACAAAATTTGCGTTTGTGTTTGAACTTATATGATCATTTGTGCAAATGGATGGCAGAATACGATGCTTTTCTATTTCAAGCCTCGCAGGCTAGGTTGTCTGTGTTCACAACAGACATTCATAAGATATGTAGTTTTACAAAACACAAAAATCTCACCATTAGGTTTTCACCATTTGTACTACTTTGGTACAAAACCTTAAAAAGGATTCACGTTCTTGTGAAATAATGTAAGCAGTAACATCAAGTACTGTTAACGTAGTGAATAGCCTTTGTTTTGTTAATTACTGCTCGGCCCAGTCCGCACCTGCTTTTACCACAGCTAAATAAACTGGGCGACTAAATATCCTCTTCTGTTCAAATAAAAACGTTCAAAACAAAACCGATCAAATTCATTTAGTGAATAAAACGGAGTATTTATTAAATTTAAGAATCCTGAAATGAATCTTAGTACAATTGGTATCGAAATACATAAAATGGATTTTAATAGTATACTATTATATTCGTAATAGATAAAAATACCTGATTTAATTGTTGGATTTCGGAACGAACAATTTAAAATAATAAAATATATAGTTAGCTACATATTTTCTTTTGTAAAAACCGGTCAAGAAAGTATTCAGCTCGCATTAGGGTTCCGCAGCCAGGTTATTACCCCAGCCATTACGTCATTTTATTTCACCATTATTATGATATACAGTAAAAGCTAAAGCATGAAGTTTAATACTGAAAGTGTTATTTCTAAATTTTTCACAAACTCGTTAGATATAATTTTCATTGAAAGTAATGACTAAAGGTTACATTCATTTGGAGATGTTAAATTTTCGGCTCGCAGTTTGTACGCTATTTACAAAATTGAGGAAAATCTAAAGATTGTTCGAAAAATAGTGAAATCGCAATTTTTATTACATATTTTTAGTAAAAGAGCAATATTTTATTATTTAACAGGGCTATACGGACAAGTACGCCATAACGAGTTCGTTCCCAAACTAAATGCGAAGTATTCAATTTACTATCAAACTCATGTGATATGTAGGTTTATTATTATGGCAAAGTAATGATGAAAAAATCTCATCCATTAATTTAATCTTTACTAAACAAAAATACCTACTTACAAAGTGCTTTCAGAGCAACTATTTTTATTTTGTTGAAAATATGTGTAGTTGAAAATGTCTTCGAGTTGTGATGTATGAATATACTTTGAACGTCGTGCACGTCACGGCTCAAATCGGTCAAAACGCTGTAAAAACTATGGAGCACAGATTAAGTATTTGTAGCAAGCTACAATAGATGCGACAGTCGCTTTACCAAAATTGGTATGTACTTCGTTTTGGCGCTACCATCGCTTACTTAAATGTTCAGGTTATTTTTTTTATCGCTGTATTCATATTAACCAAGCTTGATAAAATACATCACCATCTTTGATGTGCTGACTAAAAATTTCTACAATTCACACTAAAACTGCATATATCAAAAAAGGCGTGTTTATTTCTAATTTCGCTTCACTTTGACCTGTTCCTCAAACGGGATTATTTTTTTATTAAGTACTTATACTTTACTCATATTATTTACCAAGATTAATAAAATAGAATTTATTTAATGTGTTGACTTAACATTTTTTGTCGCTTAATTGCATTTCTCAAAAGAAAAGTTGATTTGGTTGATCTGTTTCCCGGGGCGTCAAAGATTTCATTTTCTATAAAAAAAATTATAGCCTAAACTGCAGTGTGGATTTGTTCAAACTTAAAACAGGCCACTGTTTTAGATTCAACAACAGTTCAACAGTTAGGACCTGCAATATAATTTGTTACAAAGAGTACTATTAATTAACTATTGAAAGTGGAATACGTCAAATATGTCATTGACGCCATCTTGTAAGGTGTTATGCCAATGTAAGGCCTATGAAATGTGCATATAATACTTTTGTACGAAAGAACTAGGCTAATATATACCGAAACCATAATTAAAACACTTTTATTTAATATTAAAGTTTCTAAATTATAAGTGTACAAAGTGCAGGCCGGAGCTCCATACATTCGTGGAACATCTATTTTATTAATTATTTGCCTTGATAGTTTAGAAAATAGAGGTCGGGGCGTGTCGGTTATAGGCGTTTTGATAACAACTTTGAAAGAAATGTCTTGCGATTGAGTTTGAAATTGAAAGAACTAAGAAAAATTTTTGTTGTATTTTAGGAGATTTAAAGATTATCCACTCATTGCGTCAAGTGAAAAAGAAATTTAATACACTTCCGGGAGTAGAGAGAGAAGTTCATTAAAAGATATTTTTCAAATAATGGCATTATTTCTTTGTTTATGGTAAATCTAAGTCAGAATATCAACCATCTTCTTAAGTAAGTATATATATAATTGACAGGATGAAAAGACTTTGACGTACAGAGGGATGGCTAGAAGGATGAATGGACAGACAGAAAATGTACAAATTCCCATCAGACTACAGAACTCTAAAAATGAAAGATAAATAAAATAGCTAGTGACTTTGCAATTTATCGTTACCTAGAAGTATAAACCTTTGTATTTGAAGTTTGTGACTTTGTAATTTGTTGTTGATTTTTCCAACAAGATTTGTTTTATTTCTTATAACGCTTTAGAAGTTTATTCAACTTCTTCTTAATATAAATACATACGTATAATTATTTCGTACATGGCTAGAAATAATAGTATTTAGTAATAAATCATTTTATCTATTTATTTCATTTTTCTTAAATCTCGATGTTAAGTGAGATTTATCCACTTATTAGAATACAAAGTAGATTTGACAATAAAAAATAACTAATAATTGGGTTTGCTCGAATTTGATTTTGACTGCAGGTGATATTATTGAAAACACCGACTAATAATAAATTGTAGCAGTAAACATGTTATATTATATGCATTTATCTATGAAGTAAACGTAATAAATACTAATTACAGTACGAAAAGCTCTATACCTATATAAAAATGTTATTAAAATAAAAGAAATGGCATGGTGTGAACAGTAAAAATTAGTTTAAAAGTAAAGAAAACCTGTACTATTAAATAACTGAGATCCTAATAGTTCAAAGATGCAAACTGCGTTGCAATCCATTCTGTAGATTTTCGATGAAGCTCGAACTACCGCGCATGAACAAACAAAAATTATAAAAATATTTTGTAATCAGAAAAGTCTAAAAATTCTAATGCAAACATAATTTTCAAAAGTAGGTAAGTGTGCAATATTTAGTGTGCAAGCGCACGTCTCTGTTTCTTTTTTTTGCAATGGTAATAGAAATCACAGCATACCTAGAATAAAGCGAATGAGGAGAATATTGAGATTCGAGGAGGCAAAAAAAGTACTTACGTAAGGACCGCGATGCTTGGCACTTTGGCACTCTGTCTACGTCACTGTTTCCCAAACTTATTTTGTCTACTGAGTCGAGAGCTCATGCAGTCGTTGTCTAAGATGCCTCCTAGCTAAATGAAATTACAAATCACCCCCCAGGCCTCTACACAACGCCCCCATTTTTTTTTCTGGGTCTTTTACCGCCCCCCTTTGGGCCTGCAGCGCCCACAAGGGGGCGTTATCGCCCACTTTGGGAATGGCTGGTCTACGTCGTTAGGAACACAGCGTGAAGACGTGTACACGTATTTAGGTATGTATGTATGTAATGGTAATATGGAGCAAAGAACTTTTTACTTTTATTCCATTAAAATATCATCTTATGAGATCTAACCACGCGTTTAAATTTTCTTTTTTTGTTGTGATTCAATTCAAATCTATTATCCGATACTTTATTTCTGCGAACCAAATACTCAAGGAGAAACTTGCGAAAGGTACCCAATCCTTCAGAGGTAAAACTGCAGTCCATGTGGAACTTTTAGCTATAAAGACTTTTATAGTGGTAGCCTACATGGTTTCATTCTTTTCTCCATAGCCTTATTTGTCAATGGGCTCCGAGATCTTCTACGAAACCCATCGGATTCCCCTTAGCTGTGCTTAGTACGTCTCGGAGGAGTAGCAACTCCCAACAATCGCGCAGTATTAAGACAGGGCCAAACACAAGCGCTGACGTCCTCCTTGAGGTCGCATAGAATGAAAACCAAAATCCTCACCCGATCAGCCGCAACCCCGAGGACCCCTTTTAATCGCCTCGTAAGACAATTGGGGAATATCGTAGCCTTATTTTCTGGCCTGGGTTACAGAGCTGGTCCAAGTAAAATCTTTCCGGAACATTGTTTGTTGAGAAACGAAACATATTATCTCGATTAATAAGTTTGGATTTTGACGTATTGAAGCAAAAAATTCAATAAATATCAATATGAAATATACGAAATGATCTTCCATAAGTCAATATAAGTAAATGTTTGGCACTGAAACCTCAGACCAAACAAGAAAAGAAAGTCATAATGCTGCAAATAACACAGTGAGCAATTTTAGTTATATGTGGTACGTAGGCCAGTGTTGCTATATTAATTCCTAGAACACAATTATTATTGAAATAACGTTATTATCGTATTCTACTGAGAACGTTATTTTATTAGTAACGTATTGTTGTAATACGACGTCGCATATTGTATATTTGTACTGATACGTCCTTGTATCATAATAATAATAATACAGTTTCTTTGGAACAAATCCTGATAAATAAACAAGGAAATAAGTAACGTTATCTTGCATGTAACCTTATTTTGTTAACAATCGGAATAATACCTAATACCAAAACTTTTGAGGTTTTTTGTTCCAAGCAGTTTTTATTTTGATTTATTGAAAATTTTAGGTTTCCAAGTGTAGTTTGATCGCATGTGTGTGTGCGTGTTCTTTTGTATATACCTACATGGCGAGGCGTAGTTGTGGCAGCCTTACTGTGATGTTCGCGGCGGTGTCTTTCTTTTTTTATTTGATCTGAGCCATTTAGACATAAAATATTAGTTACGCGGAAAAAAATACTAATTAGGGACCCTCTAGTTCAGAGTCTGGTATTCTATTTAGAGTTCAGCTATATAGAAGCCCTCATTATTATTATGTTGACTAATTAATAGAGAGCTATTGCTAGAGGGTCTAATCATTACGAGTTACACAAGAACTTTAGACATTTAATTTTGATAGAAGAGTTGTTTTTTTTGTATAATAACATAGGAAAAGTAGTAGTAATAGACTATCGTTATAGCAGAGTTTTATGTACAGGCGCTTTTCAAGTATTTACCTATGACTGATTAATATTGGTTAACATTAACATTGGTTCCACAGAATAGGCTAAATATGGCTTCTCTAAATAATAAATGAATTCACAGTGCCAAGCTCTGACTACAGGGTTTCTGCTAAAGATCAGCAAACATATTATGTATTACATTCTTGCCTAGTTACAACTTTATTACAATTACCTATTTGTGAGTTGACATCAGTCTCTCAACGTGATACATACTAGCGTAGGTATAACTATGACATTTCTCTGACAACAATGCTGCGAGGTTGTTTATAGTTAGAAGAGTTTAGTTAGAATGCTTTTATTCATAGGAACACAGTGTTATTGATTTTTATTACAAAAGCTGCTATTAAATATATACTACGTCAACGCTCTCATTTGTAATAGATATTATCTACCTGTTTGTTAAAAATAAAGAAAATCAGATTATTTTTTATGACTTGTTTTGTAAAAACTGTACAGTGTAGTAATAATAACGTTCACATTTCAAATGCCTACGGACAGGACGCGTGCGCTATCTCGCGGGCACAAAGACGACTTGCTAGCGGCGCTTTTCGAGTACGACGGGCCCTAAAGTATCCTTCAGATTTCCTAAGTTCCCTCACGAATACATATCTAAAATAACTAGCGTAACGGTGGTATTTTTTTTACTGTAGTATCGATTCTATAGATACCTTTAAAAATATTAATCATATGCAAGTACAGTACTGACAATTTTGAATTCATGATTTACAGAGCTAACATTTCCTATTTGAACACAAGAAGACCAAAAATCGATTCGGTGCTGGTTAGCTAATCTAATCCTATCTCTGGTATATCCTGAGGATGCTTCGTTGAGAGGCGAAACACGTGTCGATTGGTGATTTTTGGAGTTTGAGCGGAAAATAGCTAAAGATATTGAGAATTTATCACAATCTTTAACGTTCTATTTAAGTTCTTAAAGTAAATATTCAAAGTTTTAAGTTCTTAATTTGACCCATTAGTTACTACAACTGTTCTAAATTTCAACTGTTTCACGGGTAGACAGACAAACAGATATGGAGGTGATTCAATTCCATAAGTATTTCAATTTTTCAGTTTCTATAACGATGTAGTAATTACTCGATTCTAGATAGACTAACGTAATAACCACTATAAGAAGGTGCTGGTTTATATCAGTATAATGAGAATAATATGTATGTGAGTATTATTCACATTTTGCTTAATTTAATGTTTAATTTTCACAACAAAAATAAAATAATTGCTTATATAACAGACAAAGAATCCTCGGCGGAGTTAAGTAATTAAATTGTAAACTTTTGATAAATAATAACTAAAAATAATAGAAAAAAACTATCTTCAATTGGTTTTCACTGATTTCTCGTTTCTGTTGCGACAGGTACCACATTAAAATACTTACAGATACAAAACAGACATCTCCAAATCATCCCGACCACCATCCCGAGAAAGAAAGTCATTTATTAATATAGTTCTAAAATAGAATATGAAATGAATATTTCCTAAAGAGTTTTGTTTGTCAGTCGAGAACGTAGTCAATAAAATATTTGATTTGACGGTGGAAATCGATAGTAATTCAATTTCAATATCACAGACAATGGACATAGGTACTCATACAGCTATTTATTTTTAAGTATGTAATGATAGCTTTCAGTGGAAAGCCAAAAATCGTAATCTTTAAATAAATTAAAAAGCTAGATATGGCGTGCTCTCAGAATAATAACTAAAGTCAAAGTGCGAGCTAGAAACTTGTGTCATTTAAAAATGGACTAGGTATACACACAGTAACACTACCCATATAGTCACATCAGAACTTTGTGTATTAAATTTGAGTGGCAAAAGAGAGAGAATGACGCAATACACTGCAGTGAGAGCGAGACAAACTGTCGTTATTTGTACTGGTTCGGTTTTATTTGACTCTGTTTGGCGCCACTTCATATCATATTCGCGCTGATGCTAAATCTTCTTTATCCTCAATATCAATTGTAACCATCAAAATGAGCTCTCTGTGCCCTATATTCAACAACAAACATTCAGTAACATATGTACCTACTTCTAAATATGAGGCATCCAATGTATTAGATTTACGATTACGTCACCCAAAGGTATTGAGGCGTTTAGCATGCGGGTGGTAATATAAAGAACACATACTTACAGGTCTATCTAATATATTGCCCTCCTCATTTAGCCTTCGTGATTATTAATCGGTTTAAATTTAGTTTTTTATATCGTATCGTACGTATCTCCGGGAACAGCTAATCTGAACTCAAAACAATCCAACTCGCCTTAAATATTTTTTCCCAGACAATAAACATAAAGTGGTATTTTTTCGCAGGTACATACACACATACATATCTTCACGCTGTATCCCTAACGGAGTAGCCAGGGAGGACGGTGCGCCAAGTGTCCCGGCCCTTATAAACTTTTTTCACTTCCTCAAATCTCATTATTGTCCTCACACATTTTCGCCTTGGTATGCGAGAATGCTTTTGACATTTCCATCAGCCAATAATTTGGCTAGTTGATCTTCATAAGTCAGCCTTGGTCTTTCTTGCCTTCTGCTGCCACTCACTTTCACTCTGTAAATTTTCTTCGTCAATCTTTCATCACTCATTTCCATGTGCCCGGACCATATAAGCATTCCTTTCTACATTTTTACAATAATGCTGTCGTGCAACTCTGTCATATTGCGTATCTCTTCATTCTCTTTCTCCCTGATAATGAACTTAATAACATAATGCAGGTTGTCTGACCTTGTGCGGTGTCTGTCATGATCACCATCTTACTCGGTAATCCTGCCGCGAAACAGAAATGCTTGTGTGTATTATTGTTCCGGTGTGGAGGGTTAGACGGCCAGTGAAATTTCTGGCACAAAGGGCGTTCATCTTAGTCCTCAAGGTTGCCAACGCATTTATAATTTGAAGTGCTTTCTTAGTATTGATATTGTAAAGGTTCTGAGTAGGGTTGCCAATATTTATTCGGCTGATTATAGTATTTTTCAGAATAAGCTTTAAAAAAATATAGTACCCTTCAATAAATATAGTAATTTACGGAAATAGTAAAAAATAGACGAAGATATATTTGTTTTTTTTTTATATAAAAATTATATTTTTTTGCACTTGCATTTTTAACAATTTTTTGTGTACAATAAAAATGTCATATGGAAGATCACATTCAATTTTTATTAAATTAATGTCAATTAAAACTTCGTTTTAGGACAGGCGTTATTTTCCTTATCAAATTATAAATTTAGAAAATTGATGTTTACTGCCATATTCATAATTAAGAACTTACTGTTGCCTGTATTGTGAGTATACAAATTTTGTTAGTTTTATAATATGTGACAACTTCGCTGGTTTCTATATTACGTTAAAATTATTATTTTTTGTTTGTAATTTGTAACCGTTTGTGCCTAAATAAAACAAAAAAAAAAACATTCCAAGTGCATCTTTGTTAAAAGAACATAATATTTAGATAGAATTTTTGAAGACAAAATATAATGTATTCATAACGATGTTCAAAACGATAAGCTGTGGGTATAATTCGATGAGACCACTGATTTTCTGGGCCGATATGTGGTAAACTTTTTAGTCAAACCATTGAACGCAAACATACCTATTTATTTATTAGCTTGTAAAACTTTGAATGTAGTAAATGGTCCTACCGTCTCGGAATTTGTGATTCAATGTCTTAAAAATGTATCGGGGGCTCAATTTAATAGCAAGGTGACCGATGTTGTCATGTTTTGTATCGATAGCTAAGCGTACATGATACTGGCTGGAAAAATATTAAAGAAAACGTTTCCGAATATGAAACATTTTACTTGTTTAGCTCATGCTCTGCACAGATTAGCCGAGACTACACGTTTAAGATGTGGTGATTTAAACACACTAATAAATAAACATTATTTTTAAAATCTCCCAAAAGAGTACCAATTTTCAAAGAACTGCATCCAAATTTACCCTTACCTTCACAGCCAGTTATTACTGGGTGGGGAATATGGTTAGAGACGATATTTTGCTATGCCAAACATTTAGACAAAACATCAGATGTTGTAACTTTATTAGATAACAATGAAGCTACATGTATTAGAAATGCTAAAGCGGTATTAATTAAATCTAATTCGAAGAATAATTTAGAGTATAAATGTTGCATATTGCAATTGTCAAAAACGTGACCGTTCTATAACGCAGCCATTCGAAATATTTGATGATGTAAGAGTAACTGTAAATCAGGCATCAAACAATACATTTATTAACAAAATGGAGCTATTCATGGACAGAAACCCTAATTATGATGTTCTTAGGGAAATAAGTGAAAACAATAGTGGTCCTGGTATTTACAAATTTGCACCACTTCTGTAGACGTAAAAATATCTTTTTGAACCTGTAAGTGGATTTTAAATGTCATAATTACTACAATACACTGCATGACTCTGAATTGCTTCTAAGCAGCATAAAACGGTCTGTAAAATTTGACGTAACAGCATCGTGTTCAACACAAACGAATATGTAAACTTCAAATTTTACAGACCACATCATAGAAATTAACAATGATTAAAGTTTACTCCTAAGTGATTTATTTTAATTTATTTTGTTTTTTTTCAATTCCATTATCATTTCTTTAGTGATGATAAAATTACTGTTGAAAGTCGTATGCTGTATCTTATTTTTTAACTACATGCCACTTTCAGAATGCTGATGCCCCTGAAAAGAACAAGCTCACGTAGAACGGGGAACTTTTTTAAACACACATGAACCTCTTTTCTCTTACACTCTAAACGCACGCATATTTTATTTAGTTAAAAATTAACTGAGAAGGAATAAGTATCTGTTATCTGACTAATTATGCTATCCCCCGGGGATCCCGGAGTCCCGGGATTATTTTTGCTAAATAAATTATTTTTAGAAGTCACTTCTATACTTTTCTATTTAAAATAGCTTTAGGTAAATATGTAAAAGATCATTTTTGCAATCCCGGGATTACTTTTGTCAAATAAATCTCATCACTACTTATAAGAACCCAACAATATATTTCCCTCGGTAAGTCATAAAATTTATTCACGTTTTAGAAAACAGTTACTTATTTTCATTTATTTTTATGTCAGTTGAATTAGCCAGGTGATACCACTTTTTTGAACGGGAAAATCACCGCGACTGTAGATAATTTTGGTTTTAGGTGTGAAACAAATATTTTTACTGTAATTTTATTATTATACTCGTATAATGCTCAAATTTGGTTTTTTCGATCACCCTGTCTCTAGCTTGACTAATCGACAGAATACAACAATTTTTTTTAATTTATTAGACTGTTGTAATAATTATGATTTCAAGTCGCCATTTGTCGAATCAATATCAGAGTAACTACAATTTGGTAAAAAATAAATACTTTGCCATGTACTAATTTCACAAATTATTAAATGTTTTAGATTCCCTGTGGATCCTGTACTAAGCGCCGAATAAGTATTATACGGCAAATGAGAGGTGAAGATTAATGGATATCTCACAAAACTTCTGTTGTGTGATCTGTACATTTTAATGCCAGTGACATTCATGTTACAAATAAGAGATTACGAATGGTAAAAAAGGGATCTGTACTATGCAAGATATTTATAACACAAAAGAAAAAAAATTATGGCTCAGTAATCACTTTATTAGTTGTGTATCTAAAAAATTGTGAAAATTGTGAAATTAGCCTTAGGTTACTAATTGACCATATTTTCTACCAGCACATTTATTTTATTAAGCACTAATATTAATTTATATTGTTACAGTGTTTGTATTTATCAGCGACGAATATAGATCACCAAATAAGAGATAGAAAAATATTTACAAATGGGATGCCACCATATTTATAAATCAGACAATATAACCCACGGAATAAAATCCAAAAGAAGGAAGAGTACCTATTTCCAAAAGAAAAGATTTTATTTATATTTTTATATGAAATAAATTGTACCTATATTGTTTATTGACTTAACTATATACATGTATAAAAAGTACATTTTAAGTTTGTTTCAATTGCTAGAAGTTACATACAACAATAGGGAAATACTGCTATATATGCTGTGATCCCCAGTTACGCACATATAACCCTCAATTTGGGCCGTTTTTATGCAGGTTGATTGTTCACAACGTTCTATCTAGACAAGTAAATAATCAAAGTAAATAAACCAAAACTCTCGCATTTTTATTTTCTTAACGCTATTTATATTCGGAAATTAGAAGCCAGGCAAACAAGTATTGAAACTTACGTTACTCTTCTCTTGGGTCGGTTTAAGAAATAATATAACAGTGTTATTTTCTGCCCACCACTATAGTCATCACCAACTGAAAGACGCCAGGAACGCATTCTCTCAGCGACCGGACAATAATAACTTAATTTAGTTTACTAAAAGTCCCATTCGTCCAAACTCGGAATTAGATGCACGCACATATTTGCTACTGAAATTACGAATGCACGAATAACGAATACCGAAACAATGAATAAAGTAAATTGAAGTAAATAAGAAATTTAAGAAATGCTTCTCATTCCTTTCTCCTCCTCCTTGTCTTCTGTCCGTGTTATATACGTATATAACGTACATAATGTGTGTATTGTATATATGAAAGAAGAAATTGACTGAGACTGACTGACAGACTGACAGATTAACTCATAGTCATAAACTTTATAACTCCAGACAACCCGTCCCGTACTACAAAGTGAGGCAAATGAAATAAAATAAAATGTCTCACCGTTACTGCAGGGACGTGACGTCTAGAGTTATTTCATAAATCTAAATTTCGTTTAAAAAATCACTCTGTTTAGAAGGTTGCCGTTTTGCACAGTTAGAAAATGAATGAAATGAATGAAAATGTGGGTAAGCACTAAGAAGGACTTTTTGGAAATTTAACCCCTAAGTGTTCGAAAAGGGTTAGTACGAAAAAAGAAATATGAGCTTTATAACACAATTATTTTTTTAAGAATCAATCTAATAAATAAAATATTTGCCTATCAGTTAACATATGTGTCAACTTTAATATTTGTCCCTAGTTTATTTCAGAATAATTACTTTTTTATACATTTTTAAATAGGTGCATTTTAATACAAATGAATTCATAATATTATTACAGATATTTAACAAGTTCTGTGCTAATACAGTCAGTGGTATTATAGGTTACCTATGTATCTATTATGTATAACGTTGATAATTATTTAATCGGTAAATATTGTAATATTGCTACAAATTATGAAGCTCTGTAAGGTGACAGAATGGCAAGACCCCCAACTGCGATGAAAATTTCAATCAAAGTACACAATTTCCCGTTATACCTGATAAGCACGATATCATGCTTGAAAGTTGAGAGCAGTCTCCTATTAATTTTATAATTTAGAAATGAGTTACTTGGAACTAATTGGTGAAAAGATGTACATCTATAAAAAAGGAGTGATTAAATCAGTAAGTCACACGTTTCCCAAATATAAGATAAATAATTAGAGTGAGGCACCAGTTGCACGAATTGACGAATTGATAAATCAAAGAGAAAAAGAATGATGGGGAAAATTTGTGCATGCGCAGATGGAGCACAGATTAATCAGTTTAATAGCGTAAAGAAGGAGTATCGTACATTAAACGAACTGAAAACAACAAAAAATAAATTAATCAAATTTCATTGCCTTATTAACGAAAGGAAACTAACTAAATGAATATGATTACATGATTGCAATTTTTTAAGCACCAAAAATTTTTTCGCCATATGTCTTTTGTTCCCAAACTTATGTTAGCTACGATAAAATTAAATAGTAAGTTAGATACTTATAGCAATGGAACACCCCAAACTTTACTTAAATTATCGATTAATGGATTCATATTTAATATCAATATCAATTAATAATTAATTAATTTGTATTCGAACACTTCGTGCTGCAGTCGTGAAAGTAAAAACAATAGAGAGACGTGAAGCGCTCAAGTTTTGACTTATATAATCTCGAGTGGTAGTGGGGAACAAGCAGTCTGTCGTTCTTTTCTATGACGTCACGAACACCGTCGCGCTCTTCTAGAGGGCGCCAGAGTTCCCCTTTATGTTTATTCGTTGGTGTTGCTAACACTTAAGCATGTCAAATTTAAGCCTGCAAAACGAGCCTACTCTTTCCATAACGGTCGGCAACGCACCCGTGATTGCGGGTGTCCATGAGAGCGGCGGTGATCACTTTCCATCAGGTGACTCGCTTGCTCATTTGCCCCCACCGCCATAAAAAAAAATTATAATAATTAACTCTTTGTTGTTGCACATTGTTTTGCACCAACTTCAATAACTCAATTTTAATTATATAGATAGGTATTTGTATCGTATTTATAAAATTGTTTTTTACTTGAGTTTTGATTAGTAAAGGATAGTCATTTTGTAGTACTTTTAGTGTTTTTTCTCGAAGTCGGTTTAATTTTCTTTTTTAAGTTTTTTATTTCTCACTTTCGAGTGACCTTGGCCTAAATAAATATCTAGGACAGGTCTACAATTAACTTCTTTTCTAATTCTGGAGCGCGATGACATACAAGAGAATCATCAATATAAGTAAGTTTATAAACAGTTAGCGTTATTTGGTGTTAGTTGGTGTATCATCGAAGTCCAAGCTCCGATACCAGTAGAATTAAAATGGTTCTACCTCAGAAGTATACCCTTTCAAACAAAAAGCGAATTTTTGAAATCGGTCCGCAATTGACGAAGTGCAGGTGAACATACATAAAAAAATATAGACAGACGAATATAGAACCTCCCTTTTTCGAGTCGCTTGAAAAGATTTATATATCTCTTTTCCTTCTAAAAATTTAATTTGCTCAACTTTTTAATACAGGTTTCAAGTAAGTGCTTTCCCATCGTAATATTGTCTTTTCTGTTCTTTTATTAATCCCAATGACATTTCATTATTTAAATAGAAAGTGTTCGTGTTAATTTTTATAATTATAGACATAATAATGTTATGTTATGTTATAATGATAAAAAAATTCTCCGGTTAATTCTAAACTACACAAGCTAACCCGTCTGTTAATACGACACACATACGTAAGTACATTAAATAAGCAGATCGGCCGCCATTTTGCTAAAACAGCAAGAAAAACATGCACTCCAAAATTTTCTATTAGATGCCTTCATAGCACATTTATACTTTTAAACCCATCATCGAATTCTTTGAAATAATGCCATGCACTAATACATTTTGCTGTTACTTCCTTTTACATTTATGGATATTGTTATTTATTAGTTATTATACTATTAATTTACGTACATTAAACTCACTAGGCACTTTGAGATTAGTAGCATAGGATTCACTAGACACTTTGATATAATATTAGATAGAAACTGTTGGACTCGCTACATACTTTTAGGTAAATATTTCATATCGAACTGAAACACGATATTTTAATTACGACTTGCTTTATTAAAAGCTCAGGAAATACTGCCGGTGCGCTCGTGATATCGTTCTTTTGTAGGAACAAATATCCCTTGTCTACAATAAAATAACACGTGCGCACAAACAGCCTACATTACATCGACAACAATATTATTTTATATGTGGGTAGTTTATACAATACAATAATAATTATATCAACTTGGCAAGAATATCATTTTATAGGTAGGTTATACAATGGTTATTTCATATATGCTAACACGTAATATGTGGAATTTCATAACGCCTCGAGAAACTGCAAGTTATTTTTCCTCTACGAAGGAACAACGAAATCCATAGAACTCATAGAAATCTAGTTACATGACATACCCAACACATGAACACTGAAACAGTTTTATCTACATCAGTTTAAATCATAGCCTTTTATAACGTTACAGCCGCAATCGAGAACTCTGTGGTATAAATGGAAAAAAGTTTGACGTCAGTCAATAGGTCTTACTGTCGGGTATAGGTAGTTAGGGGCGCCGTGATGATTCCCTCTCCCCTAATGGACATACACTCAATTAGGTTTTATTGCCGCCGCGCCGTTCAATTTAACGCCTACTGCGACCGCACTCCAGTACTTACTTCTATTTATTTTTATTGACATCGAAAAAGAGAAATTATATTTTTAACCAATACCAAGCTAAAGTAAACAGTTAGGTATTAAATTAATTATAAGAGTCTTAAAATATATTTCAAATTTTCTTTTTAGAAGTAATCACTATCACACTTTTTAACTATAATTTTTACATTATTCTTTTCTAGACCATTGTACTTTGTGTACCCAAAATTGACCACTAGGTTTACAATTTATGTAAAATACCACGTGTCTTACAATATGCTATTGGAAAAGCATCAAGCTAGAGTTAAGACAATTTACAAGAGTTCGTTTTCAAAATTAAGCTAAGATATATATTATTTGGCGTTAACAGGTTGTTTTTGTAAATTTTTTTTAGTTTTAGAAAGAAAATATAATGGTGGTCAAATTGGTTTATAACAAATTGTTAACTTCAATTATCAAATATTCATATTCAAATGTTAACATCAAATCAAATAATTAATAAAATATAAAAATAAAATTTCTTACCTATTGAGAAATGTCAATTATGATTTTTAAAGAAAAAATAATTACTTAACTAATTATTTAAACAATGAAAATATAAAAAAAAAACTATTTTAAACAACATAAAAAAGTTTTAGTTTTTATAAAAAAAATCATCATTTTGCCGTAACAACAAAATAGTAACAAAAAATCTTTTTTAATATTAAATTTGTCTATTAGTTTATAAAAAAATTATCAACAGATGATGTTACAAAATTTTTCTCAATGTTACCTAATACCATTGTTAGATGAAAAAACAGCAATAACATAACATTTGATTAAAAATAGTTATTTTCAACACATTTGCTCAAAAAATGCATTTACGAAGCCTGTATACATTTGTACGAATGTCAGAAATTACGCCCCACACAACGGAATCTGTATATTGTGCAACAAGTGCGGTAAGTTGTCGATTGCCCACTCGAACGAAGTTGAGCACACGAGCGAAGCGAGTGCGCTCAATTTCAACTGCGGAGAGCTAAAAATTACAGAAAGTAATAACTTTATTATTATTTATTGTTGTTATCTTAATCTAAAACTTCGAAATCAAGATTTTCTTTATCTTTCACACTGTTGTCAATGGGTACTAAAATCGATTATTTTTTTTAGATATTCATTTTACAATATTTTTTTAAATCGTGAATTTGCGTGTGCCAAGCAAAATTTGCGTACTCAAATTGTAAAATGAGAAAATAGCTACTTATCTTATACTTATCTAAATAGATGAGGGTACCTATATTACTCATGCGGGATAAACTGTATTTAAACGCACATTTTTGCGGTTGATAAGTACCTAGCTATTTTCTCATTTTACAATTTGAGTACACAAATTTTGCTTGGAAAAATTTGCGTACTCAAATTTGTGAGTACACAAATTTTGCTTGGCAAAATTTGCGTACCTACCTGTTTTACCGCATACTCCGTTTACTCCGTTGTATATAACGCCGCGCGTATCCTTTACCGTTTTTTTTTCAATTTCCATAAAAAAATATATGCTTATGTTTAACTGCTTGCCAAATGTAGTAAGCAGTAACGTCCGGAAACAAACATTTTATACCCAAAATGAGTAAATGTGCACCAAAATTTGTCATCCTATTTTATACTATAACTTTGCCTATATGTATAAGAATTCCACCAAGAAGTTTCGCTTTTCTCGAGAAGCGCTTTTGCTCAATACGTTTGTCTCACTTTAATACTAAAGAGAAAATGAGACCAAAGATGTAGTTCCAATTTTCACCACGCGCATGTGGCGACATTTGCAAATGCGTGCCATTTTCGTGTTAAAAACATCAAAGATTGTTGCGAATTGGATTTTTTGGAGGCACGGGATAAGTGAGGTTGTCATTTTATTTAGATTTTCTATTTTTTACATTTTTAGGAGTTTTAAAGTACAACAGTGATAGCATATTGTGTTTTAAAGTTCTGTGTAAGTGACAAGAATGGAGGAGATCTAAATAAACACGTGTAGCTGAACAAGAAGTCCTTTGTAACTTCAGTAAAGCCTAGTATCACTTTATTGAGGAGTGTTAGGGACAGTTATTATTTTTCCAGAAGTTACGTCATTAGGCTGATGGTCTTGTTACCAATGCCTTAAAAAATATAAATAATAAAATAGAATAGTTGCGAATTGGATTTTTGGCGGGAATGGAAGAAGTGAGGTTGTAATTTTATTTAGATTTTATATTTCATGCACTTTTAGAAGTTTTAAAGTACATCGATGATAGTATATTGTATTTTAAAGTTCTGTGTAAGTGAAAAGAATGGAGGAGATCTAAATAAACATGTGTGGCTGAAGTTTTCGCGCTCTTCCAAGAAGTCCTATTTAACTTCAGAAAAGGCTACTATCTATCACTTTACTGGAGGAGTGTTAGGAACTTGTTTCTCCAGAAGTTACGTCATTAGGGTGATGATCTTGTTACCAATGCTTTAAGAAATTTACATAAAATCAATTGTTGCGAATTTCCATTGCAAATTTCCGACTGATATTTATAAACATAATAATTATATATAAATAATAAGCGAGCCGATATCATTACACTGAAACGCCACGGAGGATGGCGCTTTAATAATGTTGCAAAGGGTTATATTGAAGACTGGGTGCGCAATAAAATTGAAATAGGCGACAAGATATCAAAGTTTATAAATATAAATAATGCTGTGGAACCGCACCCTTCTACCTCACGCGAAAACGTCCAGCCACCGCCGCCGCCGGCGCAAGCTCCGCCGTCACCGCCGTCACCGCCGTCGTCGCCGACGTTTACGCCACATTCTCCCGTTCAACATAATACAGGTGAAATTAATAATGTCAGTAAGTTAAGCTTCCAAAGCAGAAAACCGAGAAAAATCCATTAAAATTCTCATAAATTTCTAGATGGTTTTATGAAGTTAGAAGGTTCTATTAGATTTACGAGATCTCTGAATTGTTTCATAAAATTTCCAGAACTTTCGAGAGATGCCGTGAATTATTTATAAGGTTCTATGATGTTCGTATGAAGTTTTTAGACGGTTTTGTGCAGTGTCTAGAAGGCTTTATGAGATTTCTAAAATGTTCTATGGAGTTTATAGACGGTTTTGTGAGGTTTCAGGAAGATTCTTTTGAAGATTCTAATTCTTTTATTGAATAGTTTAGAATGGATTATTCAATTACATATTGTAGATCTCGCCTAGAGTCTGGAATGTAAACAGCCAACGCCGGTCACACCCGCAGTTATCCCTATCGACATCGAGGTTCCTTTCGTCTGTAGGAACACGGACTTTTCACAAAATCATTTAAAAATTTTCTATAAAATTATGCGTTAGCTAGAACTTTTATCTAAAACTCTTTCGATTAAATAATGTCGTTTTTGAGTTACCTGTTTAAAGAACGTGTTTGTTTCACCCATTTTTTTTGTCAGGCGAACCCGGGAAGTTAGAACGATAATTTTAATCTTTGTTCAACTGCTGGACTATAAGAAGAAAAATTTGATGTTATCTGCCTAACTTTAATAGTCAGGAAAGTTTTATAGAGGGCATTATTTAGTAAGTTTTACAAAGAATCAAATGAAAATAAAAAATAACTAAAAATATTCCATTATAATATTTAAATTGTAAATTAAAAAATAAAAGTGCTAGTAACTTTTTTTTTAACAAAAATATAAAAATTCTATTGACGTGAAAAGAAATTACAACCTTTTGTGAACCCATTACAAAAATACAAGTTGAAAATTAATAGTTTATTACGATTCCACGAAGTTTTCAGGAAATTTCTCATTTCTTGTTCTTCGAACCGCCTTAACTCCGTTAATACGACACATACGACAAAAAACATCAAAGTAATTTTACGTAAAATTTTCCGTTCTATACTTGCTGCCTAAAACTCTATAACTTACCGTTGTAAAGTAATTTATAAAACAACGCTTTTCTAACCTCAGTTTGTTCGTTTTTCGCGCGAAGCCGGGGCTAGCGTATCAAAAATTTTGTTTTATTATTGAAATTTTGATTTCAACCGTTATTTGATTGGACTACTAAACAATATTTTTATTAGTTATAAGTATAACATACGTTAAAAAGTGCTCAATCTTGGCAGAGTGCACCTACGTGTGCACGTGTAATTTAGAAATCCTTTTTGATGTGTGTAATAAATAATATGTTACCGAGTACTAATAAAACATTCTATTACACGCTAAAAAATCTATTGTTGTCTCTCGGCTTAAGTAGAAATCTTTCACAGTATTCCTGCACCTATAAGGGTTGCTACACTTACAATTCAATTTCATTTGGCAAATCCAGGATCAAGGAAGGTAAGTGTTTGTATTTTTGAATATAATCATGGTAAGTAAAAGCATAAGCGCAAGAAATATAAATATAGATATTACATGCGCGGTAACGGCAATGAATCCGCCCTAGAAGTCATGGGTGGAGACGGGTTTCATCCTGCCAATAGAACAATGGCCAGACGCGTAAAACGAAAAGAATATGATTTGCTGGACCCTATTCTTCTCCCTCGACCTTGTACTAAATCATATCGAACGTGGTACAAAAATACCACTCTCTTTGCAATCAACTTCGGCTAATTACTTCTGGTTTCTGTTATTTACTAAATAAAACAGAATGTTGCTTGAGAAATGCGATAATAGATTTTACTGAACTGAGTTTCATTATCTTTAGAACGAAGAATATTAGATGAATGTGATGAGTAATAAGTAAGGACTGATGACTTAATATAATTGCAACTCTGCCAAGCAGTAAAGTTATATATCTAATGCATAGAACATAACGTATGAATAATATAGATATGTTGCAATAACAACAAGTTATTAAACTTGAAAGTCATATTGGAGTAACATAAAACAGTACGTAATACTATAGGTATATTTCGTGGATGATTTTGCTACAAAAATGATGAAATATTTCGATAACTTGATTGAAATGTCAGTTCCATTCATACTGTAATGAGTTAGATGAAATATACACCCCCACCTTCCATTCAATCGCTAAATCATAACACACGTTATTTGAGGCGGGGATTATTACGTCAGTCGTCGTTACCAAATATATTATTCAATGTACTCTGTTACCAAAATGGCGGTCCTTGTCATTAAGGCAGAGTGCCCTCACATTTAGGTTCGTGGCGCGTAAACAGAAACGGAAGAAGGCTAAAAGCCGCCGGGTCGTGGTGCAGCTTGAAAATTAGCCACGCTTGCTAGTTAAAACACGTGAGGATGAGCTAAGAGATTACTGTTTATGAAACGACGTCGTGCCCATTTGAAATAATGTCAAACCGTCACACTGCAATTTTAATGATGCTTGTTGCCTTCAATATAAGTTTATAATTTAACTTTGTTCTAAATATTATTATTTAATAACCTAACGTATGAATAGTATGGACATTATATTGCAATACTAGAAAGTCACATTGGAATGACATATATACATATATATTCATGGACAATTTTGCTACAAAAATGAAGAGTAAACATAAAATCAACAATAAACATAGACCAGACTGATTTATTCATTACTTCCTACTTTTTATCAAAAAATTGTTTGGGTCTTATCTATAAATATTGATTTGTTTTTCGCGAAACCCTATCAAATTAAATGTTTTATATTTAGTAATTCTGATGTTTTCAACATGCTTATATTTGAAATTTGTATTACATTTTCGTTGCTAACCCATTTGTAACTTAAAAATTGTGTAAAATGTCATAGATGTAATAAAGTAATGCAATAGAAACGTTAAATAAATTCTCCAATAATTTTAGGATTACTTTCTGTATTAGGAGCTCGGAAATATAATATTATTAATTTTTCCAAAAAAGTATCATAAAAATTGTATTATTATTAATAACATAATAACAATTATTTATTTGTTAATAATTAATTTATTCGTTTGTGAAATACGTTTCAAATAGTTACACTTCGTGTCGTTTTGATTTTTTAAATTCAAAGATATTTTTTTCTTTTACGAATAGTTAATATGCATATATTTTTTATACTCTACTATCAACGGTGTACACAAAATGGATAGAATGCCAAGCATATACCTTTCTTCAAGCCGCGGCATAGATATGTAATATGTAGGGAGGCTGATATTATGTAAATAACCTTACTCGCTAATATTAGTTATTTGTACCACTAATGTACCAATAGATACCTGCATTTTTTTGCGAGACTGTGAAAGACTAAATACACACATAACTCAAAGACTTATGACAGTACACAAGTAAAAGCGACAAACAGCAAATGGTAGCAATAAATGAGGATTCGTCCTCAGAGTATAGCTGTCACTGTGTTAAAACAAGACCTTAGGGTCCAATGCGGCCCGAGATTTACCGCGGTCAAACTTAGATTCCTTCCGCAAAGGGACCCGCGGATTTCTTGCTATTGCCCCGACTTATGACGCTTGATTACATGTCACGTTACGTAATATAGTAAACATCGATTTACGTACGAGACGTATTGTATTCATTCATTTTAAGTAAAATATTACTGTTAGTTAGATTTATATTACTTAATTGTGCACATACTTATGTAAGTCTTTATCTACTTAAGTATATATAAAGTTATTATACATTATTATAAATGTATAATACACACGTATCTTCACGCTGTAGCCCTAACGAGGAAGTAAAGAGAACGGAGCGCCAAGTATCTTTACATAAATGACAATAAAAAATATTTCGAAGGGCAAACTAAGCACATAACACAAAACAATTTAGTAATATCTACTTGGTGCCTTCGTGATCACGTACGATGATAATGAAGACTTCAATCATCCGCTTCAGGTGACCCCGAGGAGGACAGCAACGTGTATACGTCGCCGGAGTACTATGAGAGTGCTAAAAAGGGCCTCTTTGCCCTCGTCGAGCCGTACTAGCACTGCGCTGAAATTGATGCAATGCCTTCCGAGACATGAGTCGAAGACGTCCACAGCGGAAGCTTTAGTAGATGAAGTCCGCATTCTAATTTGTTTCCTTCTTCGGTTACGCGAGTTTGAACCGAAGAACAGCCGTTGATGATGCTTATACAGATAGGTACTATGAGTACTGAGTAAGTAACTAAACGCGTCTGAACAATGAAAATTTAAGTCGAGCAGTTTAGAAAGTAATTTAGTCGAGTCAATTCATTTGTTCTATTTTGTTCCACGAGTAGTGTCCCCTGCCACGTGTCACTGCTCAATGGTTTATCGACTAAACAAATCCAAACCTATTCTATTTTAGTCGATAATAACTGGCGAAAAAATATCGTTTTTCTGGCGCGAACAAACTATTTCAAAATTTGTTTCGAAATATATAGAAAAAGAGTGCTTGAGGAATATTATGTAGCTGTAATAATATGTAGCTCTTAGTTCATCTCTTCTATCAATCCAGTCGGATCAATAGCTTTGTTTCCTTTATCACACAATTTTCTTCCTACACTACTACTAAAAAGCCATTGCGCTAAGCTTCATTAGCTTATTCACTTTATTGCGTTACAGCCTGTGTATCTCGCAAAACACTACTCACTTGTGTACTATAATATTTGTGTTGTATACGACAGTAATGAATATTTAAGTTACTAAATTACTTGCCACTCGACTAAATGCTCGCGTAGTCTGTACAAGGCTTTAGTCGTTATTTCTATTTTTCGTTAAACGGTACCAGTCATAAAATTAAGACGAGACTTAATCTTGCGAGCTCTAATAGTTAATTGGCTACTTTGTTGGTCATTATGGGCTTCTATCAAATATCGAATACTGAAAATTACTAGCCAATGCTTAACCATTTTTTTTTATTTACACTGCATGTCTGGAGCTTTATGCGAACAATTAAATGTGTCCTTTTAAAATAAATATTTAAGTGCAATCGCATTTCTCTGTGTTAAGGCAACATTCACAACTGCGACATAAATGTATGAACATAATATATTGTAATTTATATTTCAAGTTAGAAAAACGTTGGTTACAATACTAATGCTTTTATAACTGTACTAGTTGTAACTGCGACTTCGTCTGCGAAGAAAATTTTTTTGTGACTTTCCCAGATTAGGGTGCAAAAATTGTTTTTGAAAAAAGCCTAGCCTACGTCTGTATGCTATCTTTGTAACAAATTTCATCATAAGTAATTGGTTAAGCGGCTTAGCATTTCCCATTCAAAGTGTTATTTCACTTTTCGCCCCCTTAGGGGTAAGTTTATGTTAAAAAGTAGCTTATGTCCGTTCCCAGGCGTCAAACTATCTGCATGGCACATTGTAGTCAGTTCAGCAGTTTAGCATTTCTTATACAAAATTTCATCCCTCTTTCCATCCCTTTAGTAGTTGATTTTTGATTAAAAAAAAGAAGCCTATGTCTTTTTGATAAAAACAGTCTATCACCGCACCAAATTGTATCATTATCAAAGTTTAGCGCTTCCTAATGTAGTTTCATCCCGCTTTTCACCTTCTTGGGGGTACATTTTTGATCTGTTTGGTCCATTCTCTGAAATAAAATTATCTCCATGCCAAATTTCATCACAATCGGGTCAGAGGTGTACCATTTGCCATGCAAAGTCTCATTCCCCTGTTTACCCCTCTAGAGGTAGATTTTCTACCCCTGAGAATAATCCAAATTTTTACGTGCATCGGTTCAGATGGACTTACTTAAGACAAGGAGATTATAATTGTGATCTCCTTGACTTAACGTAACTTCTCCTTGACTTAACGGCAGTAGCTAGGCAAACTGCGATATTAGTGAAATCTGGTTACATACATACATATCTTCAAGCTGTATCCCTAATGGGGTAGTCAGAGAGGACAGAGCGCCAAGCGTCGCTACCCTTACATACTTCTTTCGCTTTCTGCTAACACTCTGGCTGTTTGATCTTCATAAGTCAGCCTTGATCTTCCTTGACTTCTTTTACCACTCGCTTTCGCTCTGTAGATTTTCTTTGTCAGTCTTTCATCACTTTCTATGTGCCCGAGGATGGAGCGCCAAGGATCGCCCGAAACATCTAAGTATTCCTTTCTTTACTTTTACAATTGCACTGTCGTGCAATGCAAGTCATGCTGCGTATTTCTTCATTGCTTATTTTGTCCGCAAGGATGACACCGAACATATTTCTAAGAGATCGCATTTCTACTGCATTTATCTTAATTTTACTCGGTTTTGGGCATATCGAGGCCTCACTACCGTACAATAAAGTTGGAACCAACACCGCATTGTGTATAGCCATTTTTGCTGAGTTAGATAATGCCGACGACAGGGCACCGTTCACTTTATTGCCAGCTGCTACCCGCCTCTCCACATACATCCAACTCACATCTTCCATGACTCGAAATCGCACTCCACTGATGTACAATTTCATTCACTTGTTTTAGACATTTTCCGTTTACCCATATTTCACACTTTGTCTGTTTATCTGGTTCCGTTACAATATAAATAAAAGCACCTAAAAACCGTCGAACAATAAAAGCTTTTTCAGAAGATAAAAAATACATAATACTTAAACAGAAATACGCTCATAAGTGTATAATAAAATTAGTACAGTATGATTACAGTGAAGAACATTCGGCGCGGTGGTTAAACCATAAATATAGTATATTAGCGTTAACATTATGTGTTGAACAACCAAGGTTTTGAATAGACTTAAAGGATTACTTGTCGTATTAACATAATTAACCGTAGTAATTAAATATAAATTGAATTTAAAGATATCACGTTTATCTAAAAAAATCACATTTCTTTATTTAATAATTATTAGCCTAAAAAAAAACTATACAACGAACACTGTTTTACGATTGGTGACAACTGACAAGGGGTCCATGGGGTTGTGAGGCGGAATAGTGAGATAGTTACACTTAGAGACTGTAAAGCAAATATTTGGCTTTGAGATTAAAGCAATGTTGCAATGCCATCAAATACATGGCAAACCTTATGTGATAGTGAACGGGCCACATTCTCCGAAAGCATGCTCCTTGGTGTAGAACGGTTCTGGAATGGCAGCTTTAAGGGGACAAACACCTCAAAGGAAGGAAACAGGATCATCTTTTGCTTTATTCCTCGCTGCACAACGTCCAGCTGCTTCTTGGTTCCTACTTTTCTCAACGCCGGCGCCCATACACATGCACCGTACATTATTATAGGCTCGACCATTGCCATATATTGTACATGGTCCTGATTATCCCGGGATCTGATTAGCACCGATTAGCTCCCAGTAGATTTCGGCGGCTCTCGATATCTGCTTATAAACTTTTATCGCTTTAATACAGACGCTTTCTACGTGTGCATTAAAGGTGAGTTTGCTATCGATAATGAACCCCAGAATCCCCTCAACAGTCCAATGTCCATCCCGCCCATCTTCAAGATAGGAGGATCATATTTCAACCTGTTGTTGAAGATCATTGCCTTCTTTTTTTAGGGTGCAAAGTGCAGTTTGTTTTTAGTCCCCTAATCCTGAATACAGCTAAATGCGGCATTGTTCCGCCGCCGGAGATCCTGGGGTGCAGTCTCCCGAGAAAAACAAGACCACGTCGTCGGCGAAAGCCTGACAATGGTTTCCTCTATCATTCGTCTCTTTCAATAGGAGATCCAACAATAAATTCCAAAAAGCCTGACCCCATATCGATCCTTATACACATCCTTTCATAGTGTTTCTAACATACTCTACACCAGCATACTTGAGCCTGACTTTCCTGTTTGTAAAGTAGGAGTCAACCAGGCGTCTCAAGTTCACCGGGAACCAAGTTTTTGCAAGACCGCATTGTATCGCCGGCCACCATGTGTTATTGAAGGCTCTCTCTATATCTAGCGATATCAAAACCACGATCTTATTATTCTTGATTTGATCTTTAATGTATTGTACCGTGACATATGGGGTCCTCGGTGGCCCACTGCGGTGTAAATCCATGCTAATGCAGACTCCTGCCCGGTAAAGCGTGCCATCCGTGACCTTGGAGCAATGTAATCAGTTCTGTCAGGCTTTCTAAGCACAATGACCACTGTCTCCTTCCATAACGTCGGGAAGTGAGCCAGGGCCTTACACCTATTATACAATTCCAGAAACATATCGGGATACAGCGTGATAGCTGCCTGGCAAATGTTAGCAATGAAGCCGTCCAGACCCGGCTCTTTCCCCTTTCGGATTGAAGCTAGATGCGGACCACATGAGTTCTCTTACGATACACGGAGGTTCACATATATTATTATAAGCTCGCTCGTTTAGGTATTCGCCCATTTCTTTTACTCTCATGTGTTTCGCATCGTCGCTCTCGGCATCATCCTCCGGATAGAAGGTTTTCGCCAGGAGTCTGGCTGACACCGCCGCCTCAAGTGCCTCACCATTTTGGGTCAGAGATAGATCCTCCTCCCTCGTGGTTGTGCAGCGTATCACACTGTAGAACCCATCCCACATACTTTCTCTTGTTTTCCACAGAATTATTTCCGCAGACATATTTCCAGCTGGATGTTCGCGCCTTCCTCGCCTCGGTTTGATATTTTTCCTTGGCCATCAGGTACTGCTCCACTACCCATGCTCTTTACACTGGTACTGCGCACGCTATCCTGCGCTTCTTCGTGCTTACTTTTTTCTTGAGGCGGGTGAGCTCCTCGGTCCGTCAAGGCAATCCTGCCCATTTTCCTATGCCAATTTTGGCTATGCACTTCCTACATGCCGAACTTATTTCAGTATAGGTTTGTGACTTTTTCAACCATTTCCTCTAGATGTTTTACGTCCTCGATACTTCCGTCCAGTTCGGCGTTAACTTCCTTTCCCCTCCACAGTTGCGCCAGCTCCTCTTTGAGTTGGATCCACTTGGTCTTCCGCGTGTTATATACTCTAGTTGACTTTTTAGTTTTGATCCCCCCCTTTTTGCCTAAATTCAAATCGAACAGGATTGCTCTTTGATCCGAGGTCGTCAAATCCGCTTCCACTCTCCAGTTTCCCACCCAGTGGAGCATGTTGGTGTTGGTTAAGATTAGTTGGAAAAAGGAAGAAAACAACTAACAACAAGGAATACTAATTCCACAAATACGACTTGTATTTGGATGACTTTTACAACTCTTATACTTACTTACATTGGTAATAACATGGGACGACTGCGTAATTGAGACCTAACCACTTGGGCCCTAACTGCGTAATTATTACCGAAATAATAAATATCAGTTTAACATTTTCAACTCATTTTTTTAAACTACGTTCATCAAACATATTTTCATAGGGGAAACACCGGCTGAATTAACTATTACGTCCATTTCCAATCCATATTATTATGTTGTTGTATGATATGTTAGAATATTGTTCCCAATGGCAAATACAATTGGTAGTTTTTCAAAGAGGTACACATGTCATCAGAAAATGTTGTAACATACTCGTATTTCCTTATTCAATGGTTACTATGAGTATTCCTACAATGAAAAGGAAAAATAGAAAAATATTATGCAAGAAAAATACTAAACCACTTCTTTTTGGCGTGGAACGCATGTGTAAACTTTCCTTATAGTAATGTTGTTTTGGCCGTCATCCAAGTGCTTGTTAGGGAAACTAGGGACTTTCATAGAGATACAATTGTTTCTTGTTACGTACAAAGACATTGTGCTCTCGATGACTGTAAATGTATTCAATCGAAATGTTTTTCTTTGATTGTATTCATTTCTCTTAGTCAGTTGAAACACTTTTTAAATAAATAATGAAATGAATACTGAATTAAAAATGTTACTAAATATTTTAAAAAGCATACATTTCTTAAACATAGGTATAACCTATTAAAACTTTTGGCTGCGGTTCATCTTGTGCCTCACCGAGACGTGGTTGAAGGCAGATAAAATGTCATTTAATTTAAATAATTTTAATGTGGCCAGTGTGTTCACAAGAGCGTCGACAGATGGCGGTGGTAGCATGATTTTGTGCAAAAATCTTCAATTAAAGAACCGCAAAAACGTAGTTACTTGCTCTATTGAACGTATATGTGATGTCGTGTGCAGAGACAGATCAGCACACATTTTTATGTGTTTACCGACCTCTAGTCTGATTTTTGTCAATTTTTAATTTCTGTAGAGGAGTCTCACAAAACAGTAAACGTAAGAAGTCAATAATATAGCGTGTGGTGACTTCAATGTAGACATATTAATTCGAAAAAAAGAGTATTAAGACGTACATAGGGTATGCTGCGGGGCAGCTTACGCATGTAAGTATTATGTGTATATAATATACCTATATGTTATTTCTATATAAAATATATAGGTATATAATATATACTCTACAGCTATATATATATATATATCTAGGTTTCTCGGGGTGCTGATTACGAAAATGATGTTCATTTTCAAATCCAAGACGGCGAATATTACTTTTTTGGATAAATCGATACGGATATCAAATTCTAGGTTTCTCAGGGTGCTGATTCCGAAAATGACTCACTTTCAAATCCAAGATGGCGAATATTACTTTTTTGGATAAATTGATATGGGTGTCACATTATAGGTTTCTCGGGGTGCTGATTACGAAAATTATGTTTATTTTCGAATCCAAGATGGCGATTATTATTTTTTTGGATAAATCCACATAGGTATCATATTTCCGTCTGCTAACACTATGACTATTTGATCTTCATAGGTCAGCCTTGGTCTTCCTTGGCTTCTTTTACCACTCACTTTCGCTCTGTAGATTTTCTTCGTTAGTCTTTCATCACTCATTCTTTCCAAGTGCCCGAACCATCTAAGCATTCCTTTCTTCATTTTAACAATAACGCTGTTGTGCAACCCTGTCATACTGCGTATCTTATCATTGCTTATCCTGTCCGCAAGCGTGATACCGCACATATTTCTGAGAGACCGCATCTCCACAGCATTTATCATACTTTCACTCGATTTCGGGCATATCCAGGCCTCACTACCGTACAACCGTACCGTAAAGTTGGCACCAACACCGCATTGTGGATGGCCATTTTAGCAGTGTTAGATATATTCACACTACCCACTAATGCGGACAGAGCACCGTTTACTTTATTGCCAGCTGCTACCCGTCTCTCCACATCCAACTCACATCTTCCATCCCTCGAAAACGCACTCCCCAGATACACAATTTCATTCATTTGTCCTAGACATTTTCCATTTACACAAATCACACATTTCGTTTGTACCGCTTCTCTTTCAAACACCAGAACCTTAGCTTTGTTCACATTCATTTTCAATCTTCTTTCATACACGTGACTAGTTTCTGCAACTCTGATTCTGATGGTGCTATTAGCACAGTATCGTCAGCGTACAATAGGCAGTTTACCACTGTGTCATCACATCCCATACCACTCATATTACCTTTCAATTTCTGGAGGCAACTGTCCAAATACAGCACGAACAGCCAGGCAAACATCACGCAGCCCTGTCTGACACCAGAACAGACTTCAAACCAGGGCGACATGTCACCGTCTATCCTTACACAGGCTTTGTGGCCACAATATAATGACCTCACAGCCTGCAGTAAGGAGCCCACCACGCCGTATTCAGGCAGAAGACTCCACAATTTCTTCCGCACTACTCTATCGAATGCTGTTTCTAGATCCACGACAGCGCAGAAAACTTTCTGGCCTATAGCCAGAAACCTTCCCACGATAACGCGAAGCAAGAAAATCTGATCCATACAACCCTTACCGTTCCTGAAACCACCTTGCGCCTCCCACAAATATCTTTCTGAAACACCTTTCATACGTTCAGTCAATACTTTAGTATAGACTTTACTCGCTAAGCTGATCAAGCTGATGGCCCTATAGCACGCACAGTCTAGATAGGAACCTTTTGCCTTTATATAGAGATACTATGACTGCCGTACGCCAGTCCTCTGGAACCTCCCCCTTCTGCCAACAAAGGTTGCAGAGTGCACAGAAGGCATCCCAGACCCCAGGACCACCATACTTGATCATCTCAGCAGTCACCTCACCAATTCCCGCAGTCTTTCCACATTTCAAACTTCTTATCACTTTCTCAATCTCTTTCATACTAATGGCATCCTGCAGTCCTTGGCCCGAGTGTCTCTGTCGCAACTCCCGGCACTCTGTCCTCTCTGACTACCCCGTTGGGGATATAGCGTGAAGATATGTTATGTTAGGTATCATATTCTAGGTTTCTCGAGGTGCTAATTACGAAAATGATGTTCATTTTCAAATCCAAGATTTTTTTGATAGATCTACATGGGTGTCATGTTCTAGGTTTCTCAGGGTACTGATTACGAAAATGACATTCATTTTCAAATCGAAGATGGCAAATGCTACTTTTTTTATACCTATTAATATTGATATTTAATATTATTGTCCACAGTGAAGTGAATAAAAATATATAAAATAAGGAAAAACCAGTAAACTCCAGTCGTGCGTCGGAGCTGACACACACACTTTTTTTAATTTATTGCATATTTTTAATGAACAGACCAGGGTCACATACCATTCCGCAACGTGTATAGATAACATTTTTGTGAATAAGTGTGTAACTATAGAAAATACTATTATAAGTGGTAGCCGCTCTGATCATAAAGCTCAATTATTTAATATAGATGGCATGAAACATAAATCAGAACAAATATTTGAATTTAGGCCATTAGGAAAGAGTAGGCTAAAAAACTTTACACATGATGTAGCAAAATTTGCAAAC
Source organism: Zeuzera pyrina (assembly GCA_907165235.1). Taxonomy (NCBI): domain Eukaryota; kingdom Metazoa; phylum Arthropoda; class Insecta; order Lepidoptera; family Cossidae; genus Zeuzera; species Zeuzera pyrina. The sequence continues at coordinate 13,809,767 of OU015625.1, read as the reverse complement.
ACTGCTTTTTTAGTTGATGATCCAAATAAAATATTTGTAAAATGAAGTTTCTTGTCGGTTCTTTTTAGTGTCCAGGTTTTTTATTTGACCAAACTAAAGTAGATTTGACTTTTAAAAATACCTTGTAATATACATATAAGATTTACTTGAATGAAGTGATTTGACTTTGACTCTGATTACATACGGCTGAATTTCAAAAGAAATTAACTTGAGCATTTTACTTTCAGTTAATATTGCCGCCCTTACACCTTATATGAAAGCTAATATATTCATGTACAGAAATTTTAGTATTTTATTTGGAATGTCTCTTCCTGTCCCTGTTCCTGTACCTGTTCCTGTACCTGTTCCTGTACCTGTTCCTGTACCTGTACCTGTTCCTGTGCCTGGACCTGGAACTGGGTCTGGGCCTAGTCGTGGTCTTGGTCTCGGACCCGGTCTTGGTTCTGGCCCTAGCCTTGGACTTGGTCCTGGTCCTGATCCTGTTCCTATTCCTGTTCCTCCAATGAACCCAATTACAATACCTCTGCTGTAAGTTGTTGAGGAGCTGGGTATCCTGTTAATACCAGATGAAGCTATAGCATCAGGTTAAAGTTATTGTAATATCATCGAAGTCACAAGATACTAAATTTCGAATTGATCAGACAAGTAGAAATTGCTCATATCCTTTGAAAGAACTTTTCCAACTTGAAAGGAGCTGATGATCTTGAAACGGCTGAACAGATTTTTTTGCCTTTATATAGAGGCTTTATATGAATCATAAATCTCTCTCACTCTCACTATAGATCACTCTCAATCAAGTCGCCATTCAAACAAATAAAAACTAAATCGATTGGTTCGTCTGTTTAGACGATACGACGCCACAGACAGACACAGATACACATTGAACATATAACACCTTTCTTTTGAAGTGGAGGTTGGACCATTTCGTTGATTTTTACTTTCAGGTAATGCCAATAATGTTTTTACGTACTAATTACATATATAACTCACATTATTTCCCATTGGAGATTTAATTTTATAAGTAATTGAGAGTAAGTACAGATGATGAAGCAGAACCAGATAGTTACAAATTTCTAGCCCTTCGTCTTTACGAACTGGTAAAGGCGATGGACTAGTCGTGGATAAAAGTCTCATAATCCAGTCTCACCCCTAGGGGACTGGGTACCTTTTGAAGGTTTCTCCGACGTTACTAAAACAAAAGTCGAGCGCCTCAGGAGGGGTTTGTAAACTAATTAGACCAGAAACTTAAGTAAATGAGCCAAATGATAGGTAGTCTAATTATCGATCTGCACTGAGATCTCATTGATTTTGCTTCCCACATCATTTCCGAGAACTTAGACTAGATGAACCCAAAAAAATATCACGATTTTTTTACACAGGATTAAATAGTAGACAATTAATTCCCTTTTACAGTTACAATATTTAGTTTTTTTAACATTATTGCTCCAATTATGTATGTATTATGTATAAATTATTTCAACAGTTAACTTAATTAAACTTTAATTTTCGTCTGATATCGTATTAGATACTTAATATTTCAAGCCGTTAAATTAATCTACGAAGTAAATCGTTAAGCTTCATTTATAAATGAAATTAAATTGAAAGACAGCAATTTGATTTACAAATCTCATTGGATTTCGAATGTTTTTATGGCTTGTTCATTCATTCATTTAAATGAGACAATGCTCAGTTGAATCCTTACTTGATTGAATCTCTCTTTACAAGCCCGCGACGGCCGGTTCACACGGCGAATTTGAATTTTATGCGAATCATGGACTACAATTCAATTGAAATCGACATGGTTAGGAAGGAACATAGGATATGTAAAAGTAAACAAAATCATGTATTCAAGTCGTGAGGGATTACTTGTTATATCGCCATTTGCGATTTTCTTAACTAGATTTGTTTATCAGATATACTTTGCTTAAAAATAATTGTAATTCTACAGATATTACGATCTACATAATAAAACTCTAGTAGAGGCAAGCAATTTTGCAAAGGAGTTCCTTGTGTAACGTAGGTGAGCATTGAGAAAAGAACGCATAAGCGGGCTAAATTGGGAATAAAAGTTTGCATGGAATTTCGTCATTTTCGAAGTCAAATATATATGGCAATTGGTATTTATTGCGGACTTGAGTGTATCGTATTCGGCCGTTAGGTTTCCGGGCGGCTGGCAGAGAAAATGTATGTAATGATACTTTTTATATCTACGCTCTAGAACGTGCAGGACACTGAAGTGTCTGTGGATATTAATGTACCTTAAATTGCCTGTTATTTAAGGATAGAATGACATAACGCAACTACTTTGACTTACTTTTTAGTCGTTTTGACTGTGAAACTCTAATAACCAACTTTGTCAAACAGTTAATTTTAAAATTCGTCTCGGTGTTACGAAGGGCAGTGACTGTTTAAAATTATTAAAAAGTAGAGCGGCGGCTCGTGATTTCTCCCGCGTGGAATGTTATGTTTTTTCTATGTTGCATTCGTGATTTATTTCTATGTATTTAACAATTTATTGCACACAACAACGTATGAACAGAGAGATAAAAAGGAGAAAAAGCTGTCGCTTATTTCTATAAGAAGTTTCACCCAGCGGACCTGCGAAAAAGATATTTTATAATAAAAGAAAGAGAGGTAGACACTGTGCGTATTACAATATTATTATACTAAACATAAATAATCACTAGCTCTCTGACTACTCCGTTAGGGATGCGGCGTGAAGACATGTATGTATGTCTTCACGCCGCGATATAATCACGAACATTAAATACAATAACAAAAAATATACAACCGCGATTGTGTTGTTCCCTCACCTAGAAGTCTTCATAACCCGTCACATTTTTGTAATATATTGTTTTTCAACCGAGCACCGTTTTTTTCTCAACTTGAATTACGTATATTACGATTTCCAACTGAAAACTTATTTTTACCAAAATAAAATATACCTAGTCTTTATTATTCAGGAATGGAAGAATTTTTAGAATCGGTATTAGTTATTAGAGAAATTACCCCCTACATACAAACTAACCAACAAATTTTACTTTTTTATTATATAAAATAATACTTTTTTATTATATACAATGTACACTATTATTAGTGTAAATTTTACACTAGTGAATAAATATTTAATTAATTACGTAGGAAAGTACATATTTACTTCTCAATAAAATATTTAGTAAGAAATTGGTTATCAGTTTTTAATCGAATGACCGTTTTGTCGTATAACATAATGAATAGGCCTAATCTTTACTACTTATCGTAATTGTTTGTAACTTACTTTAATTTTCTTAATCTTAATCTTAAATTCTTCACAACTAAGTAAAAAATATTATTACTTATTACTATTTATATTACTATCATGAAGACATTAGGTATATCTATGGTAATAATATGATAATTTATTTCAAAAGCCAGTTGGCAAGAATATAAGCGATTTCTTAGCCAAGCCCCACTCTCGTGACATGGCTTCGCTGCATTTGTCGTCACAAAGCATTAAATCTTGGTCTTTGTATAACTTCTTATACCGATAATTTAGTTACTTCCCTGATCAAATGAAACAAAAACTTATTTAATGTAGTTAGTTTTACTTAAGTTTATATTTCCGTAACGATTCTATATTGTTTCAAATTAATATTTTTCTTTATCACACACGTCAGTAATTATTAGGTACACATTTAAAGTTATTTTCATGTAAATTAAAATACACGACGTGACAAGTGTGGGAATGAGTTCTTCAAGGATAACACCTATTTTAAATAAACTTGGATATAAAACATTATCTAAGTAAAAATCGTTCCAATTGTTTCCAAGAAATAAAAAATAACATACAAAGTTATTCTGCGGTCGCTTAGCATGTAATCGAAAATATCCCATATCTCGAAAACTACTTAACAAAGCTATCTTATTTAAATCAATTTTTTGTGTTTTTGAAATAATACTATCGTATTCGTTATCAGAATTATCCACCCCACAATTAAAAACTTAAAGATACTTTTTACGGGGGAACACTTTTTACGACTTTAGAAGCACATATCTCAACTTAAATAAAAAAGTAACTTTCAAACCTCCACGTCATTTTCTAAGCTCTATCTAAAGATACACCACACGCTTATGTGTGCTGAATTTTTTTTTCATCGCTCAGTTACGTGTTACGTGTATGAAGTGCCATTCCTAATTTTCTTTTTTTCGTAAAAGCACCATTGTGTTAGTATTGTAGCAGTTCATAGAACATACCTACCTTCTAAATTTCATCTATATAGTGGCAATATTCTCCGACTATAATGGCTGTTATATACGGACACAAAGACAGACAGACGAACAGGCATACGGACAGTATGAAATTATAAGGGTTCCATTTTTTGCAATTTGGTTACGGAACTCTAAACATTTATGTTCTTATTCTATTTATATTATTATTATTATATATATTGTATAAAATATAATATATATATGTTCTTATTATATATATATATATATATATATATATATTATATTCTATACATGTTTGTTCACTACTACTACCACTCGCATTTATTATTCAGAATATTTCAATTGCAAACACTGGGCAACAAAGAGTTATACAAATACATCCAAATTCATATATGGATAGTATATTAATATTTCCCATTTTATATAAAATCGGCCAAATGCAGATTAATATGGCCCAAATGCATGTCGGCGTATTCGGCTTATTCACAAAATATAGTGAGTGGTAGTGATAGGCAGTCATTAAACAAATTAAAATTCACACAGGGGAAGTGACGACGGATTTTCAAATAATGTACTGTTACAATCAAAAGTAGGATTTATTAAAAAATATACACGGGATGATTATCCCAACTCCTAATATCAATTTAGAGATTCATTTTGCTAGTAACTAGAAATCACTAGGAGAAAGATCTAACAACTCTGAGAACAGAAAACAATCACGAATTAACAATCGAGAGCAGGTGTTCTTCGTTTGGTGTCTGGAGCAAAAGTGAAGTGCTCTCGCGTCGACCATCGTTAGCGGCGCCTTGCCTTCCGGGTGAACGTCTAAATGACATCTGTCAATCCTTTATTGATTCCACATCGCTTTCTATTTATAGTCCATCTCTTTTACTTTTATTGAGATGAATAGAGCTCTCCTTTAACAGTGCTTTATTAATTGAGGTGTCTTCAGTCAACATACAATGAAATATTTTCGTGTATGTTTCATAATAATATTTTTATTTTATTGAAATAAATCACTACGTACATATCTTAAAGTTAATATTTACAAACTTAAAACTAAGCATTATCTTAAATAGGTAACAGATATCCTCAAAGTTGCCCCTTAGACTACTGTCAGGAAGATAATAATTAGTTTTAAGTTTGCAAACATCAACAGTAATATACGTATGTACTGATTTATTTCAATAAATAAATTTTTTTTTTGAAATACATGTGTCTAATAAATTTAAATGAGAATGGAGAATGATGAGATTCGATGAGGCGAAAGAAGTATGTAAATACCGCGAAGCTTGGCGCTGCTCCTCTCTGACTACCCCGTTAGGCATACAGCGTGAAGATATGTGTAATGTATTAAACTCAATATTTATCAAAAAGCATTTTGTGTATAAATTGTTTAAACTACAACTGTCGCATTCGCTGAAGTTTAACATAGTAAATTAGTTCATAAGTTTTGCTCATTTTGTCTTATGTGCTTCCATTATAAAGCTTGAAAAGGGCGTGACATTATGTATTTAGCATTGCTTTTATGTAATTAAAAACGAAATAAGCAAGAAACAAAAGATGGTTTTTGTCGAATAATATTTTTCAGTTAATGCGTGCTGCAAGTCTCAGGGACCTCCTCGATTCTGTCGTGGCGAGGCCGAGTAGCGATAATTTTACGAAAATGGCCGTCTTGTCGACAGCAGCGCCTCTGCAACGAGCTCCGCTGAAATAATAACCACATTATGATTTTAGACAGGCGACCGCTTAACGGGCTTTAAGATGACGCTAAGTAAAAGCACGATTTTGTATGCTTTTCAAAAACATAACCTGAAAATTATTTTAAGGTCAGTTGTTAAAGAGTTACTTTAATTACATTAATATAATGTTATTCACTTTGTTAAATTATATTCAATAATGTTATTAACATTATTAAATTATGTTATGTTAATTTAATAAATTAATTAATTTAATCATTTCATTATGTCAATTTAGTAATAAAAACCTTAAATAAATTATATACTCTAAGTAATGAGTTCAAATAGACTTTAAGAAAAAGGATTTTACCAGCGCCTTCAGAGTTCAGTATCTTGGGAGTTGGAACTGATAAATTATTTATTGCTTAACCTAGATAGAACAGCAAATAAAAAGAATAACAATTCATTTTTATAATATCAATAGCTATGTGGGAGTTTAAGCTTATAATGATAACGCTTAGAAATCCAAGCAATTTACTTGAAGCTGTAATCTATGGCTTCGTTTGCCTAACAAGAAAATTTCATGCGCAGAAGGTTTCATGATATTTATAAAATTGTAATTTTCTAGACTTGGTTTCTAGAGTTCTATAAAACTTACGAGTAGTTACGGATAAGACCTCATATTGTCTGAAATTTTTAAAGTTTCACAGAGAGCCACTAGTTTCGGAGATAGCCAGTTTCGGAGTTTCCAAGCCGGGGCCCCGTGATCGATGCGCGGTCAGGTCAGTTCAGGAAACGAAATTTTCTAAATTGGCTTGGAATTTGGGTGTTGCTGGGAGCTCCTCCAGTTTGTTGTGCAGTACCCATAGTAAAAGCCTAGTGCTTAGTTTGGGGTCACACGGTTTATGTAATTGGCTGGAGTATTTTATTGTTACTAAAGAGGAGGGAAGGGATGACAAGTAGAGTACCCAATTCGCCTTTTCTTTGATTCTGCTGTGAATGTTTTAAAACGTTGATAAATGTAAAATATGTGGGATAAAAAATGTATCACTACGCCAAGCATGTTTCTATGTCATAAGTAGGTAGGTAGGTAGTTTCTGAGAAAATCAACTGTTGCTCATACACGGACTGACAGACGCATGAGAATAAAGTTCAAAGCATAAGGAATAAGGTAATCTTTATAAGGGTTATTCAGTTTTTTTCTTATACGAAACGGAACCTTAAAAATCAGTCTACACCAGTAGTTTCCAAAGTTGTTTGAACTGTAACCCATCTAAAAAAAAATCGAAAGTTTTTCTGATTATCATATTCTGATTATACATAGACTCTATGCAGTAAAAATGGTTATCACAACAACAAGTAAAAGTTTGTAATATCACATTCAACAGATATATAATAACACATTTTAAATTTAGACAACTTATGCACGCTTATTAGCTCATTAGCTTAGCTTTTTCGCTCATTCGTATCGCATTCGTGAACACATATCCTTATGTTTCTTGATTTCTCAACAGTTTAAACATATTTTATATTTATATTTATAAGTAGGTATACTTACCTAATTTCAAAGCTAATATTGTCCTTCATATTGTATTTAATGACAGACTAATGAAATACTGGTATTATAGTATTATCATTCGCAGAATTGTCAAGGTTATGATAAATCTACCTCATTCGATTTTGTTGAGGTAAATTAGCTGCACATGAAGGACAAAAACCTCATAATAATATTGTTATATGTACATATGTTTAAAATACATGTACGTGTATAAATTTATATTCATTATTCACATTTAAATATTATAAAAACGAGACGTTGTTCTGTAGTTTTTGTTTCTTCGCGAAAACTACTGAAACAATTAACCTCCAATTTTGCATAGAGTGCTAGTATCCCTGATCAAAACATAGGCATGAGAATATGAAATGTTATGTAGATAATAATTTATTTTAAAACAGAATAAATTTCATACAATATTATTCCTTCACACGTGAACACATTAAATGTAATAAAGAGTCAACAAACTGTAGGTACGAAGTACGGTACATCATTGATGTTTAAGTAACAAAGAAATTAATTTCCTCCGTCTCGGCTTTCAGAAGTAATTATTTGAAAACAGATTGCGCCTGTCACTCGGGAAAGACATTGTGTACAGATTTGTAAGACTCTTTACTGACATTACACTATTTTAATTTACTAATACTTAACTTACTTACTTTTTATAGACACTGATATTTTTTCTCTAGCTAACGCTAAGCATTACGTCACAGAAAATTAGAGAACGAAATGAAATGACTTCTTTATTTATATCTTTATTTATGCTTTATAATCGTTAAACTAAACAATAATAAATACTTTTAACTTTGCCTCGTGGCAGATACTCGTATACTTTACATTAAGACCGTTATTTTATCTGTACTTTAATTATTATACACCCATATCTTCACGCTGCATTTCTAACGGGGCAGCCAAAGAGTCTTAGTATTACGTGTCACATAAAGGAGTGAAGTAGGTACCTATAATAATATGTACCTACTTCAAATTAACTTATAAAGATTGAGAACAATACTTATTATTGTTAATTTATGAGAAAATATCCTCTAAAGAGGAATAGGTTAGGTTGGTATAAATTTTTATAATTGGCTATTTTCGTAGGGCTACTACCCGCTACATAGTAATAAATATAAAACTTATGAAATATTCTAAAGTAAAATTAGGCATTAATAAAAGTCTAACTTTATTACCAACCGCTGATAGCTTACACAGGAAATTAAAGGAAAAAAATTACATCTACGTTGTAACTTTAATTTTCATGCATACCTAATTTTCAAACTATTGATAAAGAGCTACTTTAATTACCAAAAAATTTTTGTTGAAATATCGACATTATGTACAATAGAATTATACAATACAATAAATACTCTTATATCGTTACAAAGTATAAAAGGTAGTTCCTGATTCGCGTGTGTGATCTTTCTATATAACCGTTCTAGTCTCGAACACCACTGAAGTCATTGAACAGATTTCGATCTAATCTTTATTTCTCTTTTTGAGGAAAGATTATGTGTATCTATTAAAAATTCACCTATAACCTAGAATAATTGAACATTAACGGTACATGGAATCAAGTCGAAAAAAAGTTTGCTGTAAACGCACTCCCACGGAAAGTCTCCCAGTAAAAACGAAACCGAAACGGATCGCTGGTCGATATTACAATGTTATGTAATTATGTATGTAAGTTAAAATCGTTAATAATTGAATACTAAAAAAAGTCAATTGTCATCATTGACAATTGGTCGGCTCTTCTTTCTAAAAATTATTTTAGTCCTTTCGCCTTTTTTTTGGTCAAATTCCATTACCATCATTTTCCCCATATCTGGTTCTAACAGTGGTGTTTTTGTTTCAGGTGGTGGACGCAGCGGCAGTCCACATATTGCTGGGTTTTTCTCATCCGGCCGGGTGTGACAGTTCTGCCATAGCAACGTCAACAAGAACGGTTGCTTAGAGACTTTAGCGCTTATAGCTTATTTTTCACTGTAGTTTTTTTGTATTTTTTCATAATATCATGTCGTGATATGCTCCCGGCCCTCACATCTTCACCTTCCTCTAGCTCACATATAAATAATGACACATCGCTGGAAAATTTAATAAAATGTGAGCAGTGTTCCCAGCCTCGTTTTTTTCGTGGAAATAGGGGCTTGAAGATTCATGTCGGCAGAGTACCAAACGGTGTGACACTGCCTATTGCTTCAGGCCCCTCTTCCTTATCAGTGCCATCTCAGTACAATAATTTGAGTAATTCCTCAAATTCCAATCACATTCGCACACATTTTTGGCAATATATTAGTTCACTCAAAAACAATGTATGCTTAATAAAGCGTATTCCACGTGGCGCACGTATCAGCGTTGCTAAATCTCTTAGTTAAGTAACACAAAAAATATTAAACCGAAATGACAAATGCGATTGGGCAGAACTGTTCATTTTCGGTTATAGAACTTTATGTTTGGAACAAAAGGATAAAGACAAAATTTCCTTAACACAAAAAATTAAACATAAGTGCTCTTACTCTTCAGTTCCGAGCATTCATGTTCGGCCCATTTATAAATCTTTCAATTCAGGCAGTATTCCAAAAATAGAAACAAAAATTAGCGACGGCGATCTAAGAGGAGCCGCCCACTTGCTATTTTCCAGCGATGTTATGGCACCGAATAATGCCGAGACTATTTTTGCTCTAAGATCAAACCATCCTTCTTCCTCTGTGGCTTGTTGTCTGCCAGATCCCCCACATCCAAATGATGTGTCGAGTCGAGCTACGGAGGAAGATGTGCTTGCCGCAATAAATTCTTTTAAAAGCGGTTCCGCGGGAGGTCTCGATGGCTTAACGCCACAACATTATATAGATCTGATTACAGGCTCTGTCGGTGATACCGGTAAGACACTTTTATCTAGTTTAACAGCTTTAATCAACATTATGCTGGCTGGTAAGGTGCCTCCGGAGATAACCGACATCCTGTATGGTGCTAATGTACGTGCCCTGAAAAAAAAAGACGGTGGCGTTAGGCCAATTGCCGTAGGTGCAACTATTCTCTCTACCGTATAAAACTATTTTTGTCCTACACAAGTAGGTTTTGACTCAAAGAGAGGGTGTGAAGCGGCAGTGCATGCGGCGCGTGCTTTCTTGACACATAATGGAGGTGAGGTACTCCTCAAAGTAGACATAAAAAATGCATTTAATTCTGTTGATAGATCCACCTTGTTGACGCAGATAAAACAGCATGTTCCGGACATATATCCCTACCTCTGGCAATCTTACAGCAGTCCTTCAAAATTAATATGTAAAGATAATTTATTACATTATTACATTACATCTCGGACCAGCTATTTTCAGTTTGGCTATCCATCATGCGACTTGTAATTTAAATTCCAAATTTAATATTTGGTACCTTGACGACGGAACAATAGGAGGTAAAGCAATTACTATTTTAGATGACCTTAAAACCCTCATTCAAAGTTTTAAAGATATTGGCTTAGAATTAAATTTTTCTAAATGTGAACTCTTTGTTTCCGATTATGTTCCAATTATTACAAAAAATGAAATAATTAATAAATTTAACAATCTGGCACCAAATATTAAAGTCTTGTCAAAAGAATCGCTGTACCTCTTAGGTGCTCCCGTTTTAGATGACTCCATACCCTGCTTTATCAATGATCAAATACAAAAATTTAGCCAGTCTTCAGACAAACTTTTCAAAATTAATTCCCGCATGGCTCTCCTCATTGTCCGCTTTTGCTTTTTCGTTCCAAAATTTACATATGCTCTTCGCTGTTCTCACCTTTTTAAATTTCAAACGCTTTTAAAATCTGTAGACAATATTCTAAAAAATACATTATCTAAAATATTAAATTGCTCCTTTGTTGATGACAGGGTCTGGAATCAAGCCTCGCTTTCTATCTGTTATGGAGGCCTGGGCATACGCAAAATCTCGAGTGTGTCACTGCCTTCTTTTCTTTCGTCAGCCTACAGCACGGAAAACCTTTACCCATCTGTTATTCGCCCTTCCTTAGGATTGGTTGAGGTGCCGTGCTTAATTGATGCTCGAAATGCTTGGTTAAGTATTTGTCCGAGTACTAACCTGCCTACCTCGACCTTTTCTCAGCAACACTGGGATGAGCCTCTATGCAAAAATGTTCATTTACAACTTTTAGATTCTTGTACTTTTTAGATTTTTTAGATTTAGAACTTTTTAGATTCTTATAGTACGGAAAAAGGTCGGTCTCGCCTCCTGGCTGTTTCTGAGAAGGAGTCAGGACTCTGGTTGAAGGTAATACTTTCAAAGAACTTGGGAACCTTAATTGACAATACCACACTTTCTCTCATAGTATCCCTTCGTTTGGGGGCCAGGACTAACCTTCCTTGCCGTTGCCGCTGCGGTGATCTCGTTGATGTACTAGGTCACCACGGTTTATCTTGTTTACGTAGTGCGGGCCGCATGTCACGACATGCTGCCTGGAATGACGTCATTCGGCGGGCTCTTGTCGCCGCTGGCATTCCTGCAGTCTTCGAGCCTGTAAGTATTGCGCGCAGCGACGGCAGGAGACCGGATGGTTTGACGCTTATTCCTTGGAAACTTGAAAGATCGCTGGTGTGGGATGCCACTTGTGTCGATACACTTGCTGTTTCCCATGTGCCGGCGACTTCCAAGTCAGCAAATGCCGCGGCTAGCACTGCCGAGAACTTGAAGCAGCGTAAGTATGCGTAAGATTTATATTTACGTTCTTTGCAGTCGAAACTTTGGGTCCCTGGAGCCCCGAAGCTCATCGACTGGTTTCTGATATTTGTAAGAGACTGGTCGAGGCTTCGGGAGACCGCCGGACTGGCAGCTTCTTCCGCCAACGAATCAGTTTGGCTATTCAAAGAGCCAATGCTGCCAGTCGGCTGGGAACCTTAAGCAATGACAGCTTTCTAAGCGGCAACTTTGAGGAAGTCTATTATTTAAGATAATGTGTAGTTTTAAGTTTGTAAATATTAACGTATGTATGTACTTTTTGTTATTGACACCCAAATTGCAAATTTAAGCAAATATTAAAATGAAAGACAATGTAAATGACAATAAAATCAATCGCAAAAATAAGATGCGGACAACCCTCGAAAGTGTGTCCTTCGCTAAGTCAGATGTCTTCTCAATGCGCATACGAGAAAACGAAAAAACTTGAATTAAATTCACTCACGCACATGTGTGCCACGATCCACCGATCCACGTAGCGTAGAATGAATGAGCCGGCTGCTATGTTTGGGATATTTACTTGGGCACGTCAAATAAAAATTCAAGACTAATGAGGTCTAGAGGTGTAAGAGTCACAAGCGATATGTCATTGATGTATTTATTTCTTTTCCATTAAAATATCATTTTTGTGTTGTTGTAAAACATACATACATACACATATTCACGCTGTTGCCCTAACGGGGTAGTCAGCGTCGCGGTCCTTATATTCTTTCGCTTCTTCAAATTTCATAATTCCCCTCACACATTTTCGCCTAGGTATGCGGACGTTTTTATAACGAACGTTTTATGAAATTTGTAATTATTAGGCTTCTACACCAAATTTATAGAAAACGATCGAATCGCTTATGTTGATCTTATTCATTATGAATATCATAATATTATATGATCTTGTGTACCCAAATATATATATGGTTAGTTCCACATTACTTTTAATCACATAAATTACCCACGTGTGATATTTGGTAACATTGTAGTAACAAGAATGAGGGTAGAATGTATTTCCTGCGTGTAGTGGGGCTGTAAGTCTTTGGTCTTGTAAGAGTTCAATTGTTGAGAAGCCATACATAATAGTTGTGATGAAGAATTGATAGTGTGTTCATAGTGATCAGTGCTTCTGTTACATTTCATATTTAACAGTATATTGTAATTACATATTTAACATGGGTAAAGTTAGGTGAAAACTAGTACATAGACAATCAGTGTACAGTAATAGTTATATTTACATTAGAATCGCCTACAATAAACGCGCACGAGGCTCACAACGAAATCTTCGTAAAGTTCAGAACTTTCTTTCACTACAGAATACACAGACGAAGTAAACTTCGCCGTCGTTATTATAACGAAATTAATTAGGTAATAAAGGACCTCTCATTGTCACTGCAGAAATCGCAATGTTCTGGTTTCTGTGTTTGTTTTTAAATATTGTAATACACATTCATTTGACTTACTTACTCATAATGACATCATTACGTATTTTAATATTAAATTTTACTTTTTAATTGACTTCAAAAAAGGAGGAGGTTCTATGATCGTCTGCATGTATGTTTTTTACGTATGTTCTCCGATAACTTTGTCAATTGTAAACTGACTTCGATATTTTTGTTTTTGTTTGAAAGGGTTATACTTCCGAAGTTGTCCCATTTAAATTTCATCGGTATTGTAGCTTAGACTTCGAAGATACACCAAATAACGCGAACTGGTTATAACCTTTATTTTTATTCATGATTCTCTTGTATATCGTTGCGCTCCAGAATTAGAAACAATTTAATTGTAGACCTGCCCTAGATATTTATTTAGGCCAAGGTTACTCAAAAGGGAAAAATAAAAAAAGTATAAAAAAAAAATTAAACTGCCTTCAAGAAAAAAAAAACATTCAAAAGAACAAAACTTCAGTAAGTCAAGTTTAATTATATAGGTAAGCGTAGGGTATGCGCATCGTATTTATAAAGTTATTTTTATTGCAGATTTGATTAGTAGGATAGCAGATAGTTTTATACTTTTCAGTGTCTTTCAACAATTGTAAAAGTGATTGAGTATTTACAACGGTCTTTAATAATATCTAAATTATTGCTGATTTTAATGCTTTACAAAATATATATAAATGTATGACCAGTCTAAGGAAACAAAACCTTTTCCCATTCGTACATATGTATTAACGACATGACAGCAGCTCACGATCTAGCTAAAGCGCGGCACTGAATTGCGAGTTTAAATAAAGAAACCATTTTTTTAAATGAGTCGCTATTTTTTTTAAACATCACTCTCACCAAAGTATCATACGTTGTTAGTTACTTAGCTCTTTTTAAACATTATGAAAAACAAACACGGAATTGCGGGTTTAGATAGTAAAATGTATTTTTTTTTACAATGAGGCTTTGTTCTTTTTAAAATTTCGAAGTAACTTTTTTTAAACTAGTTGCTATTGTTATTGAAATAAATAAATACGTGACTTATTTTGTAGTGTAATAATTTATTCACCTAATTTATAAAAAAGGATAATAAATTTAGTTTTCTCTTTTAAGTTCTGTCCCTCATTCAAGCAAACAAAGAAATGTAATTGAACATGGTCGATCGTCAAGAGTGGTGAGTTTAAAGCCCGTAATCTCATGTTGCTGACAGGCCAGACAGAAAGAAGGAGAAGATAATATAATTTGTTGTAGACGTTATTTATGAACACGGACCACTAAGTTTACAAGTAAGCCAGTATCTGTTTTGTATTGTAACGTGATGCAGTATAATCGACATTTTAGTTCGAATTAAGTCGAAGCGTTGTACTGTTGCGTACTAATGAAGCAATGTATCTACTTTGTAGGACAACAACAATGTTCATTTTGATGCAGATGTTCGTTTCATATCGTTCAGTGTAACTCAGTAAGTTTTATTTCCCACAAACAAGCTGTTAAGACTCCAGATAGGGAGCGGTGTCTGTTATCATTTGGAACCGAGCCAGTTTTACAGCAATATTTAATGTTTTTTTCCCTTATCTTCATTTTATTTCTTATTTCAAGAGTTGTTAACTAATAAAGCGTTGATGCGACCTTGGCCCTTTAATGTCGTCACTTCTCTGTTTTTAATGATTTCGTGTTACAACTACCAAATAAAATAGCTAACTACTATTTAAGTTAATATCGTATCATAATTTAATCAACATTGTTATGTTTTCGCACCTCTATTATTATACATACATACCATACGTACATACCAGACACACGCTATAAGTACATACCATACGTGCACACCAAATGTACATACTATACGTACGCACCGTACATACGTACAAATCGTACATACCATACGTAAGTACATACCATACGCACGTACTATACGTACGTACCGTAAGTACATACAAATCGTACATACCACACGTGCATATCATACGTAAGTACATACATACCGTACCTCTATATCAATAGTACATACCATACATACGTACGTACCGTACGTACGTACTAATCGTACATACCATACATACATACCATACGTACGTACCGTATGTACATACAAATCGTACATACTACACGTACATATCACACGTACATATGTACGTACATACCGGAACAACAAATCTGTACCGACCGTAATCCTAAAGCCAAACTAATAGGCACTGAGTTTGTGCTGTGGATGTTACATAACGAATTTAGGGACCAGGTAGTGAAATCAGACTCGAGACCAATTTAGAAAAGCTCGTTTCCTGAACTGGTTTGAAGACACACTAATCTCCACGCTAATTGGTCAGTCAATTTAATTTTTGGAAACGTTAACAACGTATACTAAGTGCCCATGTATAAGTATAAAAAGAGACCTGATCACTAATCTTTATAAGTCGGTATACTAGGCCTGTCATTAAAGTGTCCACGTATGCAGACTTTCGTGTGTTTTGTGACCTAGATCTCGACATCTAAGAAGACAGAGTTAGATATTTGGACACATGCAGCTTTAACTCTTTTATCTTCAAATCCTTAAACGTGGAAACAATTGGAGAAAAAAATCTCGATAAAAAGAATCCAAAAAAAACCCTGCCTGAAAAAACAAAGATTCAGTTGCATTTCCGAAATTCTACAGAATTTCAAAATGATTTTTGCGAAAATAGATAGGTAATTATATCTCAAGTTTCTAAAACCAGTTTTTTAATTGGTAATGTAGTTTTCTTGTAAATTACAATTTTGTGATAAAACAAATGTTAAGATTTCTCCGTGTTAAAATATAATCAAACCGCAACTGCGACAATCAACTTTATTGCTATTGCCATAAGGTACGAGGGTAATGAATGAATTCGATTGCACTGGATTGCATATAAAAAATTTAGTCTATAAATTTTTTACAACTGTATATAATGTACTGTATTTAATATAATATAGGCAGTTGTATATAACTACACTCTTCCTACAACTAAATTACTTATCAGTATTGTACTGAAAAATCACTGAAAATATTTCTGAAACATGTTTCTGAAACGACCTCGATGGCACAGTGGATTAGACCTTGCAACCAAGCGCGGTTCCTGATTCGATTCGCAGTAGGATCAATGTGGGAAACGAACTTTTCTAGATTGTCTGGGGTCTGGGTGGACTGGGCGGTGCCTCCAGTAGTCGTAGTCTTGTTCTTATAGCACAGGGAATGCCCTAGTTTGAGATCAGATGATTGGTGTGTATTCTCTGGCGCATTATTATTATTATTGTTTTTTTTTACAAATAATTCTCGGCTTACATATATACCGGTAAAATATCGAACACGGGCCTAAGCCAAGTGCACGATAGCCTCCTATCGTGCACTGGGCTTAGGCCCGTTTGGTCTACTGCATTATCTAAAAAAATTTCTAACAATTCTACATGTAATATATAATATCATAATATATAATATACTCAGACATTTCACACAGCGCCATCTAGTCCCAAAGTAAGCTGCATAGCGCTTGTGTTATGGGTACTAGACAACTGATATACTACTTATATATTTTTCTTTTGTAATTATATACATATTATACATAAACACCGAGACTCGGGACGGGAATCGAACCCACAACCCCCGTTTACTTTCCGACGCGCTAAGCCGTTGCGCCACGGAGGTCGTCTACATGTGGTAATTGGGTTTAACCTGTTGTAATAATTTGTGACTTCATTTTATATTCGCCCTTTTGTTTGTGCGGCTATAGTAGATACCTATCTGTTTTCTCTGTATCAATAACAGTCACAATTTCACTCTTTATGACGATTAGCCAAGTGGTCGTAGTGTACAATAACATTGACTGATATATGACCGAAATCTAAATATTTTTATAAAAAATATTTTTTTGCCATTACAAACTTAAATTTGCAAATGGAGAGTATGGGGTAATGAGCCTTAAAACTGCAAAGTTAAATTCATTTTTGAATTCGACTTATATTTATTTGAAAAATGACACAAATATATAATGTACTGGTACGGACCCTCGGTGCGCGAGTTCGACACGCGCTTGACCGGTTTGTTTTAGATTTAGAACACGTGCTTATTATTTAATACTACAGCTTTGGTTATTAAAATAAAACAGTTAACATTATGTAATTTGTTAATAGCCGTGTTTAAGCTTCACAGAATCGTCTAGGTGTAGGTACGAGGATATTAGTATTTGCCGGCGTATGTCGGCTTTAATTGAACAATTTCGGACTTACAACATCGAAATAATGTGATTGTTGAATAACTCTGGTGCACCTTAGCACTCAGCACTCACTGATATTGGGCAGTAATGTGTATATCTCAGTAGGTTACTGTCACAGTTACATTATACTTCTTGTATTGTATAATATCAGAAGTAAATTATCGAAATGAGAATTTTAAATGATAACTGTGAATGCTGCGAACCTGTGATTTAAAAGCGTCGAAAATTGCTTTTATTAAAAAAAAATAAGTCCTTATCGGCTTTTATGGTTCAGTGACAGCAGCTTTCATTTAATATTCCAACTCTCTTTTTCGTGGTTTTTATGAAGTTCTAAATTATTAAATGTATTGTGATTCATGTCCTGTTGAATATGCAAGAATATTCATGGCTCGTTAGCGAGCGGGTCGGGCGTATTTATGTAAAATGCCGTACTAAATACGTAGCCCATATTTTTATATTGAAATCGGA
Source organism: Zeuzera pyrina (assembly GCA_907165235.1). Classification (NCBI taxonomy): domain Eukaryota; kingdom Metazoa; phylum Arthropoda; class Insecta; order Lepidoptera; family Cossidae; genus Zeuzera; species Zeuzera pyrina. The sequence goes on along the minus strand of OU015625.1, from coordinate 13,791,493 downwards.
GGTGTGTTATTTATTAATGAGCAATTCGTGTTGCAAATGACATAAAATACAAAAAAAATGATATATAGATATTATTATTACATAATTAATCAAGCATGTAGGTGTACTGTACAGTGTATATATAATAATAATATAATAATAATAATACTCCAGACAATTACACAGATTGTGTGACCCCAAACTAAGCTGTAAGCTTGTACTATGGGTATCACACAACGAACTCTGGGGGAGTTCCCAGTAACACCCAGACTTCAAGCCAATTTAGAGAAGTTCGTTTCCTAAATTGACCTGACCGGGGATCGAACCCGGGACCTTAAGCTTGGAAAGCAGATGCATATGCCACTGCGCTAACGGGCCAGTACATATAAAAATAAGAAGAAAGTATATTTACTCAATGTATCATACACATAAAAAAACCGTTCGGGACGTGAAATTCTACATTCTAATTCTTCAGGTGAATAAATAATACATAATAATCACTGATTTTCACTAAGGGGAGTGGCCAAGAATTGAATTAAGCCCTCGGCTAGGAAAACAGATGCAGTAAAAACAAGTCCTACGTGAGCCCAGTGAGGCCAGAACGGAATAGAGATTTTAATGTAGATATCTTTTATGTAGATAATGATATTATATTGATACCAGTATATATTATTACCCGTTTTTCTTGCATAGAATTCATATTACTACTGATAGCCATCGTTGTAAGCATTTGTACCTAACTGAGATTGCGTAGGGAATCCGCTAACCCTACAAGTAGCCGCAGATTAGAGATTTATCAAGTGATAATAAGTCATTTGTAAGTAGATTAGGACAGAATAAGGTTGCCACTAACAAAAGTTACAAAAGCGACAAGGCGGGACAGTATTTCAAATAGCGAAAATAGCAAGGAATTTGTATATTACATACATTACTTTTATATTGTTTTATATTAAACGTTACTTTTATATTAAATTGTTCATTATACATAGGCCATTTCCAATCACCTCCAGTCACCGCGTTAGTAGACAGAGCATCATGGCGCAAAAAATTCCAGATGGCAGCCAGAGCTAGACAGATTGTTATCTCATCACCCGTACTTTGTAAACATCTTTCGATCCCTTGGTCACCTTTAATGGACTTAAACATACATACTCGTATCTATTATTTTAAGTAAACGTTAATATGTATGGATATATACGTATTTATGTATAGGTACAGCATAAGTAAAATTAGCTAGAACGCTGTGGTCGAAATTGTTCGTTTTAATTTCTACTATAACCCTGCACCTCACTTTTACATTGCATTGCAAAATCCCGTATCCAAGGGTCATTACATACAATTTTGCCGTTAGACCCGTGGTCTTGTGACTGCCGTGACTACGGCCTTTGAAATAAACTTAAATCTACCGAATTCAAAATTCCTAATTGGTATCTAGGCGACGAGATTATTATAATAACAAGTGAATAGATTCTGTAAAAACTAGGAAAAATAAAGGCAACATATTGTTTATTTATATTCATGTAATTCGTAATGTTTAATATAATTCACTTACTTTCTTTCTACTTTATACGACTTCCACTGCAGTTTCAATAAAATTCATAGTCAGTTCAATAAAGTGGTGTACGGTAGGTAAGCACAACAATCGTCACTCATATTTGGGTGACGATTGTTGACCCACATTTGAGTGAAAATTGCGTAGGGAATCCGCTAACCTTACAAGTAGCCGCAGATTAGAGCAAAGTGGAGTACGGTTGTTATAAGTAACAACCGTAACACTTTGCTTAACTTACTATGAATTATTGAAACTGCTGTTGAAGTGTAAAACGTAGGTGAATTATATTAAACATTACGAATAACACGAATATTAATACAAACTATATGTTGCCTCTATTTTTCCTAGTTCACGGAATCCATTCACTCGTTATGTTTGTTATAAAAACTTGATACCAATTTGAATTTTGAATTCGATGGGTTTAAATTAAGTACGTACAACTATTAAATAAAACAATATTTATATAACAATAATAGTAGGACTTTTTGGCGGGAACGGGAGAAGTGAGGTTGTCATTTTATTTAGATTTTCTATTTTTTACATTTTTAAAAGTTTTAAAGTACAACAGTGACAGTACATTGTGTTTTAAAGTTCTGTGTAAATGACAAGAATGGAGGAAATCTAAATAAACATGTGTAGCTGAAGTATTCGCGCTCTTCCAAGAAGTCCTTTATAACTTCAGTAAAGCCTACTATCACTTTACTGGAGGAGTTTTACGATAAGAAAAAACTAATTTACTTGTGATTCTACGCTATGGATTACTTATTAATACGTGACATTGGCAAATACGCTAAACTGTGCGCCATGCCATAAAGGAAGAAGAAGAAAAGCAAAAGGACGAGAAACTTCGTTTCCCTAACTTTCGACTCATATTTACTTGGTCAATGGCTAAATACAATCTGCGAAGCCAAAACAAAGAGAAAAAAAAACAATATATAAAACATAACTCAACTTTTTGGCGGGAACGAGAGAAGTGAGGTTGTCATTTTAATTAGATTTTCTATTTTTTACATTTTTGGGAGTTTTAAAGTACAAAAGTGGTAGTATATTGTGTTTTAAAGTTCCGTGTAAGTTAAAAAAATGGAGTAGGTCTAAATAAACATGTGTAGCTGAAGTTCTCGTGCTCTTCCAAGAAGTCCTATAAAACTTCAGTAAAGTCTATTATCACTTTAGTAGAAGAGTTTTACGATAACGATTCTACATACTAATACATTACGTGACGTTGCCAAATGCACTAATCTGTGCGCCATGCCTGCATGAAGAAAGAATGAAAAAAACATAACTCGATAACAAATAATCAATATATTTAAGGGATAAAACGATTAGGCCATTACCATTACGATCATAATAAACTGATAACCAATATGATTATTATTAAATAATAAATCAGACAAGTGCGTAATGGTCCACGCACAGTGCAAGGATCTGTAGTCGTCGAACATAACATCCACGCGAAGGCGAGTACAATTATTTCTAGATCTTCCTTTGTGACAGATGTAAAATGTTACAACGCTTCGTATTGATTTCATCTATTATATGTACATCTCTACATATAAATAAAATTAAAGTATTTGGCTGGAATTTTAAAATAAGGCTTTTCCTTAAGCTTATGTGCTTATTCGCACGTAACCATAACCGAAACATGCTTTTTCTTTCTGCCTGTTTTTTTGTCCGAGCTAATCTCTGAAACGGCTGATCTAAATTACATTTTACACCGGAATATTAGCTAATTTAACGCGGGTGAAACCGCGTGGTACAGCTAGTTCCTAATATATTTATACCACTAATATTTATACCTAGATAAAAATCAATTACCACATGTATGAAGAAGCATCACTTAAGAACGGGTTTCTTTTCTGTTGTCTATATAATTTTCAAGACAAGTTTTGTATGAAAGAAAATTTTTGGAAAATTCACGGAATGAACATCTCAATAAAAAAAAATTTAGTACGTTGCATACATTCAACATCCCACCGGGGCAAAGCGAGGCAAGTCGCTAATTATAAATAAATATTTGTTCTTTAAATGCACTGTAACGAAGCAAAAGGTTGTGGTTTTAACGACATAATATGTATGCATGTTTGTACGAATGTACGTTCATCTGTTCCCTCATAAATGTGAAAATACTAACCAATTTCAACGTATGAGGTACCAAGAAGCTGGGTTGCTTTTTTAAATTCTATATGGCGTCTGTAGTTTGACATAAAGCTGAGATCTGAAAAAAAATATTAGGACCCCATAATCATAGGTATTAACATTAAATAGCTTAAGATAGCCATTTCAAAAATGTATAACAATTGGGACAGTGTGATACGGAGCAATGTTTTTATGTAACGATAATGTTAATAAAAATAAAAGTTATGTCTTATACTTCCAAGTCAGCAGGTGCCGCAGCCAGCACTGCTGAGAACTTGAAGCGGCGTAAGTATGCGACTCTCTCTGAAAGTTACATATTTACGCCCTCTGCAGTCGAAACCTTGGGTCCCTGGGGCCCCGAAGCCAATCGACTAGTTTCTGATATTTGTAAGAGACTGGTCGAGGCTTTGAGAGACTGCCGGGCTGGCAGCTTCTTCCGCCAAAGAATCAGTTTGGCTATTCAAAGAGGTAATACTGCCAGTCTGCTGGACACCTTAAGCAATGACAGCTTTCTAACTATGAGGAAGTCTATTAATTAAGATATTGTGTAATTTTAAGTTCGTTAATATTAACGTATGTATGTACTGTTTTGTTATACATAAAGTTATGTAAACTAAAAACTGATTATTATTCGACTTTAACTGATTTTCAAGTTTTCGTTAATATGGTATATCAAATTGACATAAATCAGTACATACGTACGTACATACAGTACCTACATACGTACGTACAGTACGTAATTTAATTTATTAACAAAGACTCGTAAACAATACGAATAAAGCATAATTTCTTAAAATCGTTGCCAGACTTTCTACTTACGTCGAAAGTATAATACTTCCGACTCTAGCAATTACTTCAAGAAATTACATTTATTCCATCTTGTTTTTAGTAATTACATAAACTAGTTTTAGTTTTACAAATTTCATTTTTTATTATGAATAGATGTGCTCACGAAAGTCAGCATGGTAGAATTTCAGGACCAACTACGAAATTTTATCCATAACTTGGGACCCGCCCCTGTCTGGCCCGGGTGGATTGTTGAATTGTATCACAGTATTTTTTATTTTTATTGAGATTTTCATATAAAAATGCCAACGCAATTTCCGACTTTTTCGGTGGATTTTCCCAAAATTTTTTCATACAAACCTTGTCTTGACAATTACAAACAACAAAAAAATTCAGCTCAATCGGTTGAGTCGTTCTCTGGTAATAATCTATCTTACCTGCGGCAATTGATTTTTATTTATATAGATGATGCAGCTATGTAACATGTTATGTAGGTACATATACAGAGTTAATTGAAAAATACTAATAACCTCTTAGTGCAAAATTCCTGTCGTCATACCTTAGAACTTTTGTTCTATGACATTTTTCAAAGCTTAATACGTTCCTCGAAAAATATTTGTTAAATTTTGTTGTACTGTCTGAAACATAATTACTCTGTACGTATTTCCAATGAACATTTAATGTATTTTTATTTTTGTATGAAAGAAAAAGTTACGAATTTTTAAAAGTAGTAGAACAATCTCAATTACATATACATTCATTCATTACATACATTGATTAAGTATTTCAGGACGATACGTCAATTGGATATAAATTATTTTTTACACGTCTGTGGTAGTTTGTTATTGGCGTTTGTTTAACCATGTTAGTTACTTTATGTGTATTGGCTGTAAACTACCCAAATAAAATAAAATATAAACAAAAATTAATTGTTATGCATTACTAAACGCAAAACTTGAGAATGGCTGTACCGATTTGGCAAACTTTTTTGTTTTTTATGTATTTTGTATGAACGTAAGACCACAACTCACGAAAATAATATAATACCTACTGAGCCACAGCAGCGCGTGGCCGGACACAGCTAGTTATATGTAAAAGTTACGAAGAATTATTATAAAAGATGGAAAAAGTTTTAATTTATAATCCGACTTATTATAAAGGCGTAAACATAAAATTTTTCTACATAAAATACGAATAATATATTCTTGGATGTAATATTACTTATTAAATAATAAGTAGGTATTTGTACTGCATGCCTCCGTAAAACGTACGTAGTCTTAGAATGTTGTCAAAGTTAGATTGGCGTCGTCGTGTAGGTAAGTCCCACTTTACTCTGATTTGTGAGACAGCAAAAAGCACCGACATATATTTTCATCAAGATTATTTATACGAACAAGTTACTTTTACAACATTTTTAGGAGCACAAAGTGCAAGAAATATCTTACAAGCCTTTGAAAAAATACTTTCATATGTAACGCTCATTTTTTGTAAACCTCACCACGTATACGTCGCATTTCAGTTATAAATGACAGCTTTAGGGTCATTTAGGTTGCGTTCATTGTAGGGCATATTTTAGGGATCCGTATTAACAAATGAAATACGAGATCCATTCAACTGCCTGAGTATGTACGCATTCCATTCACGTTACGAAATGAAATGTGGTCTTGCAAATGTTTTGTACCTATTAGGTACATGTTGTGTAACTGATGCCCGTAATATACTTAACGTGAAGACATTTATTGCATAAAACTGCAATATTTATCCATAATGGATTCATTATATTACTCCTATAATACTATATGTATGTTAAATACTTAAATCAAAGTATATCGAACACGTCATGCGTATAATATTCCTTACTTATATTAATTATCTGTAAATTGCTTTATGTTCATGAACATCACTGTGAAATAAAGATTTGAAATACTTTAAAAATTTTAAACTCGAGGGCAGATACGGAGAGACTGGGAATAAGCTTAATCACAAAAGATCGAAGACTACGAGTGTGTGACGACATTTTTTTTTTTTGCGTCAGGAAATGCTTTATGCATTCCGGTCCCGCCTGGGGGAGGCGGGGGGATATGTGGGACACCACGGCTGTAAAGAGTGCAATGCCGGGCTACCCACTAAAACCTGACGGTGTTCCTCGAGAGCCTTGACGCCGGGGCAATGGGAGTGTGTTGGCATTCTTCGCGACCCCGGCGGCAACGGCCAGCGCTAAAACGCCGGCCTCGTCTCGTGTTTGGGCGGGCCTTGCCTGCCCGACTCCTGGAGAGGCACGCGGGAGCACCACGCGCGCCATCTTGAGGCTGTCTTAGGAGTGACTCTCCCCCGAAAGTCACTCCAAGCCTCTGTTGACACTCCTCAGCTCAAGGCTGCGGAGCTTATGCAAGCCCAAGGCGTTAAACATTTTCGCGGACGACACCAGATGTATCCATCCGCTCTCCTTCCGAACTAGCCGCAGCGACTGCAGATGTCGCCCTTCTGCCCTTTTTGGGCTTATCCCCTGTGCAGGACTTGCCCCCTACAAGATGGTTGGCCGGAAACCCTCCGGCAGCGCATAGCGTGCAATGTGGCGCTGCCGTACACGTACCGGCAGTGTGTGACGACATAGTTTAGTGGCATTTAACGTAAGCATCTTTCTTTAGCTTATTACGTGCCCACTAAAAAAGCCAATAAATGCTGCATTTTTCAATAATTTTATTTTAATGTATAGAATATATCAGTTTCAAGAACAATGAACTAAACAGTGTCTGCGTATTAACTTTACAATACATTCAATATTTGCGTAAGTTTTTGAATGGTGAGGATTTAAACAACACTTCATAGGGTCAAGATTGACCCAAGTGGTAACCTCCGACATGTTTAGGCTTCTGAAATAACCACAATCTGTCGCCGCGGTTTACGCAGTGTTCACTGTATTACAGATGACGTACGAAGGTCTCGAGGCACTATTATCCAATTACTCTTGACTATTTCTGTAATTCAATGCTGTTAAAAATTTGCTTGCAATGTTACAACGACGCCATTTTGATGGCAGCATTTTTAAGATTTTCAAAATATAACTTAATTTAGTCATGTCAGTGTAAAATAAAGATATTAAACAAATTAAAATGAAGTTTTTCTCAACCCAATTTACTACTACTAAACATGCCATTGGGTCCTGCTTACACTGATCAATTTGTCGGTATGCCCATATTATACATATGTATATGTAGCGTATGTTGAATGATGAATAACGAATAATAACGAATAAAAATCCATTTATCGTTATCCTTTTCTGTTTCGGTATACCTTCAAAACTTTGTAGCGAAGCGAAATCAGCGATCGTCAATAACAAGTTAAGGTCAAGCTGTAGCGTTCTAAGTAGACCTGAAAATTAATTTATTAAATATCGTGTCACTAAAAGTTGAAAAGTTGAACAATTTGTAATAAGTATTTTAATTAGACTTTCTAATTAGTTAAGAAAATATCAGTCTGTTGCTATGAATAATTATTTATTAACGAATAATTTAAATATCAACTTATTTATTACGGACATTTAAGCATTTTCCTATTTGAATTAGACATAGCAATAAATTGAAACAAAATCACTTCGTAACGTCTCTACAGTAATACCTAATAAGTATTTACAAATACTAGTCCATCAAAAATAAATAGTAAACACAGTAATAATTTACACAAAGGATTTATACTTAACACATGCGTACATCATATCCTTATGCTGTATCCCTCATAGGGTCAGAAAGGATATAGTACAAAGAATTGCAGTCTTTACTTCTTTCGCCCGCTCAAATGTTATCATCATTCTCCGGAAATGCCTGTACTATTGACATTTCCTTCAGCTAACACTCTGGCTATTTGATTTTAGTAAGTCATTTTATACTTAATTACATGCTGTAAAAATATTTTACGGCTCGCCCTAGTAATATTCTGTTTTAAAAAGATATAGGTGCCTACCTACATATGTATATCTCGCAACTATGTAACGTTTAAAATGTATAATTGCATATACAGATCCTTTTTTTTCGCGGAACATAGATATTAATCTGAATTTTTCAATAATTCATTGGTATATAAACGTATCGAACCATTTGCATTTTACACCTACTTATATATCAGAACTGTTGTACTTCTAAACAGTATAAAACCAAATAATAGTAATAGTTAGTGTATTGCTAAGACATCTTCTCTTTAATATTATTCTATCGCTTTTACAAAAGCTCTGTCGACAATTCGTTTGAACTCTAGACGTGTGCCTACATTGTAAGAAAAGTCGATCGCTGCAGTTGCAGCGACTTGCAAAATACACTACAGAAGACGTTCCATGTTTTTAATTTTGTTTTTTTATGATTTTTATTCGAAATAATTTCATTTTCACGATGCTTTGAATGTTATGTTGTAACTAATGGGTATCATAATTATTTTCTTATTGGATATTGTAACAAAAAGATAAAACACAAAACTAATTCCAAATCCCGATTAAAAATTAAACATTCTAATTAAGATCATTGCTCTCCTTCTGACTGTGATGTAATCGAATAATAATAATGCAATACTTCGGATAACTACATTAACTGTGTGGTCTCAAAGTAAGCAATTAAACTTGTACTATAGGTATCACGCGACGAATTGGGAGAGTAAGTAGTCGCCAAGATAATTTAAATTAACTTGTTTACTAAAGTAATCAGGCTAGGATTCGAACCCAGGACTCTCGACTTTGAAGGTCGATATAATGCAATCGATGTAATTCAATAATCACTGAGTCGAAAAGCTAACCGTACTTTGTTATAAAATCATGACGCATCGCTTCAATACGTACCTATCAACTATCTGACACACGTGTCTGACAATACGTGTAAAACAACACAATAGCATAATAGTATGAAGGGTTCTTCGATTTGATAGATAGATGCACCAACCAAGCCGAGGACCCCCAATATCTTGAAAGAGATCAATTGATAAAACGAAATATTCTAAATTGTCTTGAAAATTAGACGGCACTGGTTACACCTGGAACTGGCAATTTGTTATGCGCACAAATACTATGGACTTAATGTTTATTTAGGTTTATTTATACTCATACGGTTTTCTAAAGATTGAAAAAAAGTCTGAGATGTTATATATCACTTTATACAAAGTGTCATTCAACTGAATGACGCGTTATGTTATTATTATTAGTACATAACTATATACTAATAATATTAACATATACATACATGCATACATACATATCCTCACGCTGTATCGCCAACGGAGTAGTTGGAGAGGACGGAGCGCCAAGCGTCGTATTAACATATAGTTTTAATAATAACTAAATACACATATCTTATCATGTCGCTAAAATTCCAAGCCATTTTCAGAAACGTATGAAATTTTCATTGAGAAAATACTTATTGGATATATTTATAAGGAATTATGTTAAACTCCCATTGCAATATTTCTCCCGGAAGCTAAATTTTTTTTAAAAGATAGGTATTAGTTCAAATAAAGAATTAATCCAGAGCATACCATAACTGTTTAACCCATGAAAAAAATCATGTAAAATTAAATAACATGAAAGAGAGATTCATTTCTATCTCTAACTTTTAAAAAAAACTTTAAAAAAAGGACAACTTATACGCTATTCAGGCTTCATATTACCGTTTCAAAGCAACATGAATTCGAGCTCTACCTAATTCTCCTAGTAGCGAAGCAAAAGTGCAAAAAAGAAATACAAAAGGTACTAGGCTACATAAATGCCACATCTTAAAGAGTAGTGGATTTTGAACTGTATGTCTAAGGATGAAAGACCATGTCAAACGAATGGTTGTGTTGGTAGACATGTTCGTCAGCTTCATTTGGGCAAAGGGAGGCCAAACACTTAAACTCAGAAGATACAAGATTGCAAACGAGTTGAGGCAAATGAAGCGAGTCTCATGAAATGTTTCTATGTGGTTAGAATTTTTTACATTTACAAGGTACGAATCAGTATTCATATTCATATAAATTACTGTGTTTTAGCTTCTACTGTTTATTCAAAATTCCAGGAGTAGTAACCGTCAAATGTAAAAAATAGAGGAAACATTTTTGTAGTAAATATTCAAGTTTTACCCTTGGTACATTAGTACCTATTAGTTCTATTGATAATGATAACTTGTATTTCCTTCGTGTATGTATTTTATTTTCAAAAAGGAAAAGACCTAATTTGTTACGATATTTACACACACGTGTATGTGTATATAGTCACGTCACTAACCATTCAGAGTGGGCAAAGCAAAATCGCGTCTTATAGCACCATTTCTGACACTGCATATGCTATGCTAGGGATGATAAAATGAAACTACATAATTACAATAAGTCACAGTAAACATTTTTTTGTGTGTGCATGTGACCTGCGGTCCCAGCCGCATTAATATGGAATTTATTAGTATCTTGACTACCGCGTCAGCTATCGGATTCTAGCATGCTTATAAATCATCTCAACAAAAAATATATTGAGGAATTTGAATTCAATAGGTCAAGTCTTTCAGAAGTTACACGATAACAAACAAACATAACAACTATTATTATAATAATTAACACTTATAATGTAAATAAGTGTCATTGAAACTTTATACGAACTACGGATATAAAACTATTTAAATGTACAATATAACTAAGTACATCAAATAGCTTTATTTATTTGTCAAATAGACATCCACCGGAAAATATGTTCTTCCATAGGTTGAATACATGAGAAAAATTTCAGGAAAAAAAAATGCTAGAAGAAAAACTATTCAAACTTTTCCTGTAGACAGGCGTGAACACGACGCATCACCTATTTCAAAAGGAACGTAAATAAACGCACATAGAATGCGTTTGAATCGACACATTTATGTACGTATGATCTCAGCCTTTGCGCGTGTCAGCAACCACTAAAGGCTAGAATGTCACTATTCTACAATTTTTTTTTTATTACAAATTTATCTCAAATAACACGATTAAATCTCACAAAGAACAAATTATAGCTTGTTGACAAATGACAATACTTGTTGAATATTATCCAATAATGAAATACAATTTATCAACTTAACTATTTTCGACTTTGCAAAATACAAATAACACAAAAGATTTATGAAGTTAATCGTAACGTAACCTTTTTGGGAATAATTTTTCTGACACGTTTTTGTACGACAAAATCGCCTAGAGGGTATTTCACGTCCCGTCCTACTATATTTTTGAAGACTTCCCTCGTAAAAAACGATTAAGCATCAGCGCTTCAGAGTTACTAACAAAAAACGACACATGAGTCAGTGGACGGGAATTTATTACATACTATCTTCGTCAATACAGCAACCAAAGTTTTTTATCCGGAATGGTGTCATTCCAAGAGTGGTCTACAAGGAGTAAATGAGAAGGCTAGTTACTTTAGGTAAGGTAGATTATACTTTGATTAATTGTTTATTTTTACCCATAATAAATAAGTCAACGGGGTATTGAACAGTCCTCCTTTAATTTCGTTATCATATTCATTAAACGCTATGCAAAAATTTAATGATAGTACCTATTAGTTCCAGTAACAAAAAATAATTCGACTACTCATTTCGTTTCTATGCAAAAAAGCAAAATACAGGATTTACACATTAAATTTTACATTAATAAAATTTCGATATTCCTTTCCATAAATATGCTTCGGCTGTTATCTTGCACACCACATAACATTATTGAGCCAATTTCGATTTAACTTTGAACGACGCATACCATATGAGTTAAAAATGTAAACTAAAACATCTTCTATATTAACAGTTTTTTAATGACTTATGTAATTCCAGTAAACTTTTCTGTGTTCTTAGGGTCTTCGTGTTGAGAGTTGCAATGTTAACTGTTTTACGTTTTTTTGGTGGAGGGTATTGGACAAAGACAGAGGATTAGACAAAGGTTACTGTGGTCAGAGACCAATGGAGTAAGTTGAAGGAATCCTATGCCAAAAAGCACTCCGAATTGAGGGATATTCTATAACAAGTTTTTCTTTATTCCTTTTATTTTTGTAACATCATAATCCATCGGAAATAAAAGGTTATTATATAAATAAACTAAACTAGCGGCCCATCCCGACTTCGTCCGGGTTTAATACATAATATTTAGTAGCCTATGTCCATCTGAAATAATGTACCTTTGAAATGGTAAAATAATTTTGCAAATAGGTGCAGTGGTTCCAGAGATTCCACATTTTTTTTTATTTCATGTAAGTGGCTATGTAGGTCCTACCAGACCTGTGTCACTGCGACCAAAATTGATCTATTGTGATCGCCACTGTGTTACAAAACACTACCAAGTCCCACTGTAGTCAAAAACTGCAAGGTATTCCTTGGAGTGATATGCTGAATTTCCTCCGGACTCAAACCTCAAACCTACCTTCCACATATTAACAAAATTACAAAATCCGCTCTCTCTATAATATTGGTATATGTAGTGAGAAGGAACCCATCGTCTACACTCTACATCTTGCGTAGAAGGATAAAATAGCTGAAACGTTACATATATTTCTATATCGTCAGGCCCGTTATTATATAAAAAAAATTAAGTTGAGATTGCGATTGATTGCAATTTCGAATAAAGAACGAAATAAAACATTTTTGAAAAACTTTAGGCTACTTTTAGAATTAACAGATAACATATCATTTTCATCTCATCCACTATCGGTGTTAATACGAATTCAACACTAGCAGAGTTGCACTCAAAAGTTAGTAAACAACATTGTATAATTGAAATACACCTGAGTATCTACCACTATTTTTTTTTCTCTTTGTTTTGGCTTCGCAGATTGCATTTAGCCATTGATCAAGTAAATATGAGTCAAAGAGGGAAACGAAGTTTCCCGCCCTTTTTCTTTTCTTCTTCTTCCTTTATGGCATGGCGCACAGTTTAGCGTATTTGCCAATGTCACGTATTAATAAGTAGAATCCATAGTGTAGAATCACAAGTAAATCAGTGTTTTCTTAGCGTAAAACTCCTCCAGTAAAGTGATAGTAGGCTTTACTGAAGTTATAAAGAACTTCTTGGAAGAGCGTGAATAGTTCAGCTACACATGTTTATTTAGATCACCTCCATTCTTGTCACTTACACAGAACTTTAAAACACAATATACTATCACTGTTGTACTTTAAAACTCCTAAAAATGTAAAAAATAGAAAATCTAAATAAAATGACAACCTCACTTCTCCCGTTCCCGCCAAAAAGTCCATCTACCACTGTTTACACACTACACTATTTATTTATTCTCTGAAAAATTGTTATTGCAAAATATTTTACTTACATAAATGCGGCCAGTACGCTTTCATTACAGTGTTAAAAATAATAAATATTTTTCTAAGTTACTGACTTCTTAGACAAAGTTACGCAGAAAATGCTATTGTAAAAAAAATTAGGTCGCCTTCAAAAAAAAACTGAAAATTACAAAAGTAATCAAACTATCCTTTACTAATCAAAACTCAAGTACAAAAATAATTTTATGAATACGATACAAATACCTAAATAATTTAATTTTCGGTCCACAATTGACAAAGTTATCGGTGAACATTATTAAAAAAAACATACATGCAGACGAACATAGAACCTCCTCCTTTTTTTGAAGTCGGTTAAAAATATTTGGTCGAGTAATTTCTGTTTTATTTTCAGAATTTGATAATATTTTTGGTTCGCTAGTTTCGGAGCTAAGTAGTAGGAATTTACATATTTATTGAATATTTTTTAAACGTGTTATTCAGAAACATTTAAAAGGCACAACTCTTAATTATTAGTGCAACATTCGTGGGTGAATAAGTTGTATTATCATTATGACTTTCGAGTTTCCACATTGCTTATTTTCTACGAAAATCGGTAGTAACTAAGAGACAAACGGAAAGAAATACGAGTAATCCAATAAGGGTTTCATTTTTCTTTTGACTCGTAGAACCCTAAAAACAGAATATTCCTTCTTATAGCTGCCTATATTCACTGGGACATTTTTAATTACCACAACTAGGCTGCAGTAGTTGTCTTTACAACACCATCAAAGGCATTGTGAGCGACATTCCTACTCGCACAGAAGTGAACCCTTCTTTTTTCTTTGAAATGAAGATATTATCTAGAGGATAACGTGAAAGCGTCGGTGAGATAGATGGACAGGTGTTATTACATGAAGAACTATTCATAAAAACTATACCATATAAATTTTGCCGTTGTAAGAACAAAATAATGATTTCTTTACAAGATTTTAAGGAGGTTAATTAGTATAATGAACTATCATCATAATAAAGTTCCAGGTAAAAATAAATTGTAAATAAGCAGTTAATATTCTAATTTCGTTACAGGAAGTCGTGTTACGGGAATACCTAAATCAAAGTGTTTAACCGAACTAAGTTCGAACGGAGCTTCGTTGTAAATCTAGCCTGTGAACTAACATTAATCGTCCGTAGAGAACAAACTAGTTTCTCTAATTATTTCCTCGCCTTCGACCCTCTGGTTTTGTCTCTCAAATTGCTGCGTTCAAGTAATGACACCGTTAATTGTAAAATACAATGGGAACTCAAGCGAGTCAAAATAGAACAAATGGACCTAATTTTGGGAACTTAAAATGTAACTAAGGATTCACGATCTCAAAACGAAACTGACCTAAAGAAAAGTTTTAGTTAAATATTCAGACAAATATCTACAAGCATAATCCCTTATGGAGTTGATAAGTTGATTACCAGTTGCAGCAAGAATTATTTAAGTAGTAGGTATTATTAGATTCATTTTTAGATTTACCAACGGTCTGTTGGTACGTCAAAATTCTTAAATTTGGCTCAAGATTGACGAAAATTTATACTTTGGCGGTGTATGGTGTGTGTATGGAAAAGAATCTTTTTGTAGCTAATGCTGTATTTCAGTACACGTGGGAAGCAGATTATGGACACAAGAGCACATAGAGGAGCCGATCTGGACACGGACCACTTTCTGGTGATAACCATAATAATGGGTCTGTTTGCAGCATGGCGACATCGCGTAGTGTCCAAACCTGCAGCGGTCTGTCGCATTAAAAGCTGGAAACTGCAAGATGCGGCCACCAGGAATGAATATGAAAAGGTAATATCACATTATTGAATTAAAAAAAAAGTATACGGTAAGCTTGATTGATTGACAGTGATGTGCGAGGATGTTGAAGAATGTTGGCAGAACCTTAGGGATAGCATGGTCGAGGCCACGAAATAAGTGTTGGAACGAATAAGATTGAGAACGGTAAAAAGCGCGATGTGCGGTGGAATGATGAGTAAAAGAGTCTGGGTATCAAAAGAAAGCATGGCGAGACTACCTTGCTACTAAAAAATGATAAGAAGTATGTAATGTGGAAGGGCTGCGGAAAATGATGTTGCTGAGATGATCAAGTATGATGATCCTAGGGTCTGGGATATCTTTTGTGAACTGTGCTACCTTTGTTGGCAGAAGTGAAAGATTCCAGAAGACTGGCGCACTACAGTCATAGTGCCCCTTTGTAAAGGAAAAGGTTTTCATTTAGACTTTGTGTGCTATAGGGCTATCATCCTGGTCAGCTTAGCAAGTAAGGTCTATATCAACGTATGATTTAACGTATGAATGAATTTAACGTATGAAAGTTGTATCTGAAATGTATTTGTGGGAGGCACAAAGGTGGTTTTAGGAACGCTAGCGCTTGTATGGATCAAATTTTCTGGCTTCGTTATCGTGGCGAAGTTTCTGGCCATATGTAAGAAAGTTTTCTGCGCTTTCTTGGAACTTGATAAGCATTCAATAGAGTAGTGCAAAAGAAACTAGAGTTTTCTGCCTGGATATGACGTGGGGGCCTCTTACTGCAGGCTGTGAGGTCATTATATATCGAGGCCACAGAGCCTGTGTAAGGATAGATGATACATGTCGCCCTGGTTCGAAGTCTGTTCAGACGTCAGACAGGGCTGCGTGTGATATCTGCTCGGTTTTTCGTGCTGTTTTTGGACAGTTGCCTCCAGACATTAAAAGGTAGTATGAGTGGTATGATATGTAATGATAAAGTGGTAAACTGCCTATTATACGCTGACGATGCTGTGCTTATAGCATCATCAGAAGCAGATTTGCAGACACTAGTCACGTGCATGAAAGAAGAATGTGAAGTGAAAGGATTGAATATTAATGTGAACAAAACTAAGATTCTGGTGTTTAAAGGAGAATTGGTAAACACGAAATGTGAGATTTGGGTACATGGAAAATGTCTAGAAAATGTAAATGAAATCGTGTACCTGAGGAGTGCGTTTTCGATGCATAGAAGATGTGAGTTGGATGTGGAGAGCCGGGCAGCAGCTAGCAATAAAGTGAACGGTGTTCTGTCCGCATTGATAGTCAGTGTGAATATATCTAACCCAGCCAAAGTAAAAGTCAAATCAATTTATTCAATAAACCCAATTACAAGGTATTTTTGAACGTCAAATCTACTTTAGTTCAAAATGGCCATCCACAATGCGGTGTTGGTTCCAACTTTATTGTACGATCTTGAGGCCTGGATATGCCCGAAATCGAGTGAAAGTATGATAAATGCAGTAGAAATGCGATCTCTTAGAAATATGTGCTGTGTCATCCTTGCGGACAGGATAAGCAATGAAGAGATACGCAGTATGACAGGGTTGTACGACAGTGTTATTGTAAAAATTAAGAAAGGAATGCTTAGATTGTTCGGGCGATGCTTGGCGCTCCGTCCTCTCTGACTACCACGTTGGGGATACAGTGTGAAAATATATTATGCATGTATGTATAAATATATTTCACTATTACCTGACCTCTGAAAGACGCATACCTTAGCAGTAGGATCCACAAACTAATAAATGCATTAGGGATAGCTAAGATTTCGTATTTGTATCGTAACATTGTTTTCTTCTGTTTTTATAGCGGTCCTTGATATATTTATTAATTTGCTAACCCCACTGTTAAATTATTAGTGTTTCAAAGAGCAGATAACAAAGACTTATATATGAACTGAGGAAGATCTACCTAGCTTACTCCATGAAATGAGCATTTTTATGCAATCCTCTAACTAAAATATTGTCAATATAAGACACGCAAACAAACAATATTTACATACACAAGTTTAATTAGAGAGCAATACCATATATGATGAGAACAAGACTAACATATGAACGTAAAAAGTATGAAGTAACAGAACAATTTATGCTTTTCTAATTTTAAACAACTACATATTTGTTAGACCGCATGACATGCACAGGTCTAGTAGTGTTTCGCACTCGTGCATACGGTACGTCTAACTCACTTTATGTGAAAGTCTTTGGCAGATACATAGATCAAACTTAAACATTTTTACCTGCAGTGTCATTTCTTATTAAAGTAATGATTCATAAAAAATCTCGAATTCTTCAATATTAATTTATATACAATTCAGAGCTGA
The DNA here is from genome assembly GCA_907165235.1 of Zeuzera pyrina. Classification (NCBI taxonomy): domain Eukaryota; kingdom Metazoa; phylum Arthropoda; class Insecta; order Lepidoptera; family Cossidae; genus Zeuzera; species Zeuzera pyrina. The sequence continues at coordinate 13,773,653 of OU015625.1, read as the reverse complement.
ACATCCTCAGAATGGAAGGACCGATTTCCACTGAATAGAGCTAAGAATACTCTCGACAATTGCAACTTTCAAAAACAAAACCGCATGCAAATACGTCTACCCCCTATATGATGCTACACACCAGGGGTTCCCAAACTTATTTTGTCTACTGCCCACTTTGAGAATAAATTATTTTTTAGCGCCCCCATTTTTTCACCTACTGAAAAACCACTATAACTTCAAATTAAATTAATTAATCATTGTGAGCTATATTAGCGGAGATTAAACATTAATTCCAAACGAGACTCAAGAGTTAACTTGAAACCTGAGCGCAGTAGGTAATACACAACGGCGCTCAGGTCTCAAGTTAACTCTTACGGGCTACACCTGCCAATGAGAATGACTATTGAAACGCAACTTTATAGTATTCAAACAGAGTATCTTTTATTCAAAATAAAACAAATATAATCGATCTTTATATAAAAACTAATGTGAAGGATGAATCTGATGCTGTTTAATAAGTTTGTTGATATCAGGTTCCAATTTACTCAAGAACAGTCGCAAATCGCCACGTTTGGTAACATGCAAACGATTTCTCTTTTTAGTAAGCAGTGTTGCCACAGCACTAAATCCACGTGCACACAAATATGACGATGAGAATGCTATCAAGAATCGCTGAACGATTGACCACAATCCAGGGTACAATTGCGGGATCGGTTTTTGTAGCCAAAATTCTTGGTAACCATTTTTGAACTTGATTTTTATTTCCTCGTTTGTTGTCAATTCTATAAGTTCTTCTTCCAGCTGAGGTGACATTGCTGTGTTGACATTTGAAAACGGATCCAACACCCAGTCTGGTATTACCAAGTTCAAAATGTCCTGGGATCGTTCGGTGAAGTCAATGTGGAGGTTTTCCAAATGTTGGCAGTAGGCAAACAATTCGTCGTTACTGCATGATACTGATAAATTCGGAAAATTGTGAAACTCACGTCTGCCCATATTCTTTTTGTGTAGAAGCAGTTTGGCTGCGAAAGCAGCAACGACGTTTTTTGTTTTAATTAAATTTAGTTCATCGCCTTGCAGTTGGAAATTCATGTCGTTGAACAATTTATACAGGTCTGTCATGTAAGCTATATCATTCTTTGATGTAATGAGCTTGTTGTGCAATTCTGTATCTTTAGTTTACAAGAACTCTATAACAGAGTCAAACAGGTTGTAAAATCGATTCAGACAATTGCCTCTTGATAGCCAACGAACTTCAGTATGAAACAACAAACGGTTGAAATCCTCGTCATTAGTAACACAAAGCTGATGAAATAATCTATCATTCGAATGAGCTGTTGCGGATTTTATTGATTGCTTTGATGACATATTGCAGTGATTGAAATAGTGGTTCACTTAAGTTTCTAGCAACCAAATGTTGTCTATGAATAACGCAATGTACAGCAAGGACATCTGGAATTTTATTTTTTAAGTGCGCTATGAAGCCTTTATGGCACCCTGTCATAGCCGGAGCGCCATCCGTAGCAACTGATATAATATTTTTCAAGGGAATCTCTTTCTCATCACAAAAATTTTCCAATGTATTGAATATGGTTTCGCCTTTTGTATCGGTCTCTAAATTTCTAGCAAAGAATAGTTCTTCACATATTTTCTCATCTTTAATAAACCTCACGTAAGACAGCAACAATGCTTCATTAGTTGGTAAATTGGACTCATCGAGCTGAATTGAGAAATGACTTGTCCTCAGGTGATCACACAATGATCCTTCAATGTTTTCAGCCATTTCATCAATTCGTCTTTGCACAGAATTATTACTCAAAGGAATTTTTCGGATAATATCTGCGGCTGGTTTATGAAGTACAGTAGTTATTACTTCCTTTATTGCTGGCAAAATTAACTCTTCTCCGATGTTATGTGGTTTGACTTTTTGAGCAATTAACAAAGAGATATTGTACGAAGCTCGAAGTCCGTCGTCATCTTGCTCAGCAGCCGCCGAAAATAGTTTTGCTACACTTGGCTGAGTATTATGCTTCTTCTCTAGGTCTTGAAAATATGCTACATTCTTGTCTTTCTTATCTGGATGCATTTTATTCAAATGATCTTGCAGTCTTGAAGGCTTCATTGCTTCATTCGAAAATGTTTTTAGACATAGAAGACACAAAGGCGACGATGGGTTTGTCGGATTTTCAATGAATCCGAATTTAATATATTCCGCACAGTATTGCCGTCTCTTCTTTTTTACTTCCGACATTGTTTTGTTTTGAGAAATACGTAAGTGTTTAATTTAAAACCGCAAATGAAAATAAAATAAATATTACGTTGTATATATAGGATTGCATAAGCAGCACGCACCGACAGGAATAAAACAAACATGCATAAACTCGTTTATTTCATTCGACACTCAATCGTACTTAACAAGTCAGAACAAGTATTCTATGAACCAGCCGATTGATACAGGAATGCACAATTCGGGTTATTTAACAAAAACTTGTTAAAACATGATTGCCCGCGGTCTATTATCTACGAAAATTACCTATCTGGGAGTACTAATAACTATTCAAATGCGAAAGTGTGTCTGTTGCCTTTTTATTTGTTTGTTTGTGTCTACTTTCATTTCGAAACGGAACGACCGATTGACATGATTTTTATTTTGTATATTCAATAAAACAGGACAGATATATGAACTACGCGGAGAGAAATATCGAACCGAGTTTGAGTAATCTTTTAATTAATATTAGTTGATGTTCACAAGTTGTAGTTGAGAGTCGAGAGCTCATGCAGTCGTTGTCTAAGATGCCTCCTAGCTAAATGAAATTACAAATCACCCCCCAGGCCTCTACACAACGCCCCCATTTTTTTTCTGGGTCTCTTACCGCCCCCCTTTAGGCCTGCAGCGCCCACAAGGGGGCGTTATCGCCCACTTTGGAAAAGGCTGCCATACACAGACAGTTAAAAGCTTTAAACTTTTAATATAAAAAAATAAGCATTGGCTTTTTTTATATATATTTTATTATAACCGTTTGAAAATTTATTATTTACATAAAGAAATATATAATTAAAGAATTATATCAGTATAGCATATAATGTATAACCTATATAATACATATCTCTGTAGTATACATTTTTAATGATCTATATTATTAACAGTTTGGCTGTAGTGTCATTATGCTCTTATTCAAATTAATCGTACAGACAATTGAATGTAGGTTTAAAATATTTTGGCTAAATAAAACTTTTCGCTAAACACATTTGGGTAAACCTTTGCGTCCATGTCCAATTAGGTGGTCTCTCAAACGGGTGGGTTTTGCTCCACCGACGAAATTAAATTACGCAGTGTGTAGGTACTACATGGAGATGGCTCATTAAGCTCGTATGGACCACAGCCATCGTTAGCTGGTGAGCTGGTAAATACTAAGTATTTCAATAGCATAGCTAATATTCAATAATATTGGTTTCATGTCAGTTCCGTCTAACGAAACGAAACTACTATTATAATATATCTACAAAACTAATATGGCATGAACAAACCTATATTATATACTGTATGTAATGCCAAATGAATGTACTGTAGTATATACGAGTAAAGAGAGTAAATAAAGTAGATCGAATAAATGTTTTATCTAAATTTAATATTAGACAATAGAGCTTTTTCTTTTGTACACGTAAGTATATTATTGTTAGTGGAAACTCATACACTCTTAAGGACTCTGCCCACTATACTGTACTGTACCATGACCGTAACCGTACCGACACAAGTAAAAAATATTCTTTGTACGAATTACTATCAAGTAACACCCACTAAACCGTTCCATCACCGGCCAACAATATAGTGTTCATGACCGAACCGGCAGCGATTTTATAGCAATAATATTTTGCAGGTACCGGATACGCCTCGTGCATGATACATTCGGGAATAGAATGCTGTTGATCCTTTGCATTGGGCATAGTAGTGTGTCGAACGCTACTCCTGTTACGGTCATTGTATGACACGTTCTAATGAGCAGAGACCTTTACACATACATTATATAGAAGTAAAACATCTATTATCTTTAGGTTATTTATTTTTGTTAGCTCGTAAAGCGTTTTCTTTTATTTAAAAAGACTGCTGTATTGATTAACGCTGTCATCAAATTCTTAATTATGGAAAGTTGTCGGCAAATATTACTCAAATATTAAATATGAATTGAAATTTAGGTAGTTTGAAAAACTGAAGCAAACTTAGCCGATAGTTTATTGTTAAAACATAATAAAAATGGTAATACTGCAGACAATTGTGTGAGCCTAAACTGGTGGAGCTCCTAGCAACGCCCAGACTCCAAGCCAATTTAGAAAAGTTCGTGTCCTAAATTGACTTGTCCGGGAATCAAACTCGGAGACTCTGCCTTGGAATGTAGACGGACTACCATCATACCGATAAGACAGACAAATTGTTACTGTCTTATTAGTGTGTTTAAATAAAATATGGAATAAAAACATATTATAATCAATACAGTCCACTTCAAAATGCACGCAAGCCAAATAAATGTATCCAATATCTTTTAGGTCATATAAACAATAATAACGATTAAATTATTTTGTACAGTTTCTCAGTGTTCCTTAAGTAGAATGTAAAATTCCAAAGCTCTTACTATCCTGACACGACTTTACCTATCTACAAATGAAAGAGACATAGCAAGTCTCGACGTAGGAAACGCATTGTTGGAAACTCATCGCTTCGAGTGACATTTATAGTCGTATGTGTTTGTAAGCAACCTGGAGGGTATACGAGTATATACCATGCAATCACAAGCGATGTTTACTCAAGGACGGTAGTATTTATTTACAATACTCTCATGGGACCGTCTGGTAACACCGGCCTAATTTTCGAATGAAAGCTCGCATAAGCATTCGATTCCGGATACGTATACATTTTAGCAATAAATAGACGTAGTGGCCTAACTAATTTAGAACTTAAGGGTTGTCAAAAAGGACCCGATCGATAGCGAGAGGGGAAGAAAATACGTTTCTGCTCTAAACTTCACTAGAAGATTAAGCGATTAAAAATCAGTGTCTGTCGGTTTACGCGTAAAATGAGGACAGTCCACTTAAAACGTCTACTTCTACTAGTAAAATGTCAACGCCGTTAAAAAAATAATGTCAAAAACCGAGGGTATTTCAGAGATTAGACTCGGTTGGCTAACCAGCACCGAATCAACGAATAAGTCAGCTACGAATGAATGAACGAGTGACTTAGCTAATTTATCCATCGATTCGGTGCTGGTTAGATGACCGAGTCTAATTTCTGGAATATCCTGAAGATGCTTCGTTAAGAAGCGAAACGCGTATCTATTAGTGGTTTTGTTATTTTGGGCGGAAGAGGGAAGATAGCTAAAAATTATAAGAATTCATGACATGAAATGGATTTCTGCAAAGTAACTCCTGAGTCTATACAATATATTAAAAACTCATCAGCAGAAGCGGAAACCTTAAATTTTCGTCATTCAACGTCATGTCTATTTGTCTATGTGTCCGTCCGTTTGTCACAAACGATTTAATGCGCTATCTTTACACCTACTGAGCTGAAATTTTGGTGTAGAGAAGTTAGTATCCCAAAATTATATAAGATAAACCAAAAATTAAATAATTAAATAATATATATTGGGTAGATATTTTGGACCAAATTTTCAATATTTTTCTTGCTAATATTATTTTTTTCTTGCTAAAGTCGCTAGGGAACCCTGAGCTATTAAATGTCCAATATGCTTATGCTTGTCCAATGTGCAATATACTTTGGAAGGACTCAAAACTGGAAATAATTAGGATGGTGTCGTTTTGAGCCTTTTCATTCTAGCCTTTGACAGGCACTAATCAGTAGTCACATTTCACATATTCCGCCCATAAATAAATTACTTACTGTCGGGCACTGTTGGAGAGAGGAGAGAAGGAACAATGCCATTAACACAATTCAGCTGTATATTGTATAATATTTAATGTGATACGTTTCTGTAATAGTTTTTTTAGGTTAACATTTCGTTATTCATGCCTCTTGTTGTCTTATTACATCTCTATATTCCTGTCCAAACTATAATATACATTTTTACAAAGTTTTCACTTCGAAAGTGTGAAAGTGAAAAAACTTATAATAAAATTGTATTTTTTTAACAATTAATATTTTAAAATGTTTACGTAGTGCGGGCCGCATGTCACGACATGCTGCCTTGAATGACGTCATTCGGCGGGCTCTTGTCGCCGCTGGCGTTCCTGCACTCTTAGAGCCTGTAGGTATTGCACGCAGCGACGGCAGGAGACCGGATGGTTTGACGCTCATTCCTTGGAAACTTGGAAGATCGCTGGTGTGGGATGCCACTTGTGTCGATACACTTGCTGTTTCCCGTGTGCCGGCGACTTCCGAGTCAGCACGTGCCGCGGCCAGCACTGCCGAGAACTTGAAGCGGCGTAAGTATGCGACTCTCTCTGAGAGTTTCATATTTACGCCCTTTGCAGTCGAAACTTTGGGTCCCTGGGGCCCCGAAGCCCATCGACTGGTTTCTGATATTTGTAAGAGACTGGTCGAGGCTTCGGGAGACCGCCGGGCTGGCAGCTTCTTCCGCCAACGAATCAGTTTGGCTATTTAAAGAGGCAATGCTGCCAGTCTGCTGGGTACCTTGAGCAATGACAGCTTTCTAAGCGGCAACTTTGAGGAAGTTTATTATTTAAGATAATTTGTAGTTTTAAGTTTGTAAATATTAACATATGTATGTACTTTTTGTTAATGTAAATAAAATATTTTAAATATTTTCAAAGTTCAATCTCATAAAGAATATATTTATGTTCAGTAATTGTTTGTTTATGTACTATGTGTCTGATATTTTCTCAAGAAAACTAAACAAATTTGAATGGATCTTCTTATTCCATAAATAATAATAACACCTTAGAAAGGTTCTCAACAGTTGTTCTAAAATTCCCAAATTGAATAACTTTGATATCGCTTTTTAATTTTTCAGTAATAATAATAGAAGGACCGTCTTTTCGATGCCTAATAACATTCATCGTTTCGCAATTGGAAGGAACAAAAGAGGATTTCAATTAAATGGAACACAAAACGAAAGCCGTTTGATGGCTTTGTAACGTAGCACGGCAAACAACGACAAAAGGAAAGTGAGATTCATCCCTAATTAAACTTGCTATTAGAAATGATGACGTGATTAATTCTAAGTTTTCTATTAAGCCTTTACATCATTTTATTTTCTATTAAGATACCTACAATGTAATATGTAGTTTACATTATTAATATTTAGTTTCAAACAACTTAGAAACTGTATACTCTGAAATTTAGCCGAAACAGTTCTGCAATATTAATGTACTGTACGCGGAGATGATAACTACTGATTTTGATATTTATAGCTAGATGAAGACCATCATTTCCTCTTCATAGAGTGTGTGTGTACATATTTAATTGCACTAAAAGACAAATAGAATGTGAATAATAATATTTACTTATATTGTACCTACAGCGAAATAAAAGAGCAGAATTAAACCGGTTAAGTGCAAGTTGTACTCGCGTAATTACTGTTACCTTTTCCTGTACTTTCATCCAAGGGTCGTTCGTGAAGCGATTGAAATCAAGACACAAATATTTCAATCGGGAAAATGTATATGAATAATTTATCGACGGTGTGGAATCCAGTAATTCAAGCAAAGAAACTTCATTTTTCACATCTGGTTAAATGTTTTTCACATTGTTATCGTAATGTGTAGAAGTCTTAAAAACTATTTACAAATATCAAGAGCAGATGACAAAAAATCTATCTCCGACACAGAGTAAAGCTTGCTGTGACACTTTGCTTGAGACCACGGCCGATGTAACTCGACCGAAACGTCAAAACAAAAGGTAGATAATCGCGTTAATTTCGCGTGATTTACGATATTTTAAACAATGTAAGTTGTAGAGCTATCTTCTTACATAAATAAGTGTACAATACAACGCGATCCTATAATTTGCCTCCAATATATATTTTATTCCCAATATTCATGTTTTTTTTTTAGATTTTTTTGAGCTACCCTTTTGAAAATAACATGGGGTTAGCAATTTTAACGTGATTTTCGAAAAGAATGCTTAAAAATAATAATTCAAAGTAAAATGTTATATAATTTTGAATTCGTGATCTGTAACTGTATTAGAAATCTTTCATTTGATATCTCAAATAATGACCACAAAAACAAAAGTAATTTACTTTTCTATCTAAGAGGCTTACATAGAATCGACTCCCGTAACCCTAAAACTATAAGTAAAATTAAGTTTGTACGTGAAATATTTTCTGAGAATAACGGTTGTGACAGAGAGATACTTATTATACAAACAGATACACAATTATGAATTGTCTTTTTTGCAAATTTTGAAAAAAAATCACGTAAAATCAAATCTCACCTTGAGAATCAAACTATGGCCTAATTAAAAATTTCTGAATTTTGAGTTAAAATAGTAAACTCAAAAATACCCACTTAACAACCCCATTAACTACTACATATCGTGAGAATATTTATGCGTATATTTATAAAAATCCATTTCATTATTTTAGATGAATTCAATATCGTAAATGGCTAAAACGAACACTCAAAATTTTGATTTAGGTCAGTTTCAAGATGCGAAATGAAAGTAAGATAAAGCTGTAGATATGCGATCTCTTATAGAAATAAGTGCGGTGTCGATGAAGACACACGCAGTATGACAGGATTGCACGATAGTGTTGTTGTAAAAATGAAGAAAGGAATTCTTAGATGGTTCGGACACATAGAACGAATGAGTGATGAAGACTGACGAAGAAAATCTACAAAGCAAAAATGAATGGTAATAGAAATCTAGGAATACTAAAGCCGACTTACGAAGATCAAATATCCAGAGTGTTAGCTGACGGAAATGTAAAAAGCACCATATCTTGTGTTTTGAAGAATGATGAGATTCGTAGAGATGAAAGAAGTATGTAAGGACTGCGAAGCTTGGCTATCCGTCCTTTCTGACTACCCCGTTAGGGATACAGCGTGAAGATATGTATGTATGCAAAATCAAATGGTAGATAGGGTCTAAGACGTTACATATTTACGTTTATCGTAACGTGCCATACCTACGTTCTTATTTGGCAGATCAAAACCATTCTAACAATGCCTCATTTGTCGGATCAGCCGTTCAAGCTGTAGTACCGAGTGTAACATCCGGACATTAATGAACACAATAACGCGTGATTTGAAGTTGTGAATTTTATTTTATCCATTATTTATATTCCATACTATAATAAGTAATTTTTAAATCGAATTTTCGTTAACTAATCACTACTTACAAAATCGTTATACTTGTTATTATTTGAAATTTTTTTCTGTTTTTCAACAACAATTTTATTTTAATGTTATAAACTATTGCAAACGTTCCATATACTAAATATATACTAATTTTTTAGACCAATAATTCACTTTGGTTTATAACTGTTTTCTGCGACCACAATAATATTATGGCTGCATTAAAATCATATAACGCCTAGCCCACGAGATGATAAAAATGTTAGATGAGATAAACTATAGTTCATTATTTCATCAGTGTCATACTTAAACCCATATTAATTATATTTTGTATGTAAAATTTAGGCTAACTTCTATCCTATATGTTGTACGAGTTTATATAATATCCATGTATGGTACTTATTACGTATACAATATCGTATCAAATTTATTCAATTATATTACTTAACGCCTTTCTTCAAAATATTCAGTTTTTCATAATTTTAAACCCACAATATCTATAAATACTAACTTAACTCACGAAAAAGCTTAATTTACTTATAATATATACCTTATTTAAATACTCTATGAAAATACTAGAATCAGTTCACTTTTTATTACTCATAGAAATATAAAAGTAATTACCTACATAATCCTTATTTAAATGATGCATTATATAAAATATAAATAGATTCCATGACTAATCACAAATATTCCTTTAATAAGATTAAGTTTACTGTGCTTATTCCGCCCTAAGCGTGGAATTCTTATTATAAAAATTCAGAAAACCCTTTTCATTCCTCCAATTCGACCTCTAGCTAGAATTTCGCAAAAGCCTCGCCTTATCCCCTGCCTCAAATCCAAAGGGAACTAAGAGAAACTTCAAGTTTCCGTCCAGAGGTTTGAGAGATACGATGAATAATGATTTAGAGTCCATCGTAACTGGTAATCGTGAACAAGAAAAATATTCTTGGATTTATCCTTTACTCAGGCCTACTTATTTACCTACCTACTTAATTATTTCTTTCTATACATAATTTCCATCATTACAAGCAGTTTTTAAAGTTTGGATTAATATTATAAGTACATAAAATTGTGTGATCTAAAATAATAGTAAAATTACATTGATTCGTAACATTGACCCAACTATATCTATTAAAATTAAATAAATTATTGACTTTTCGAAATATTTTAAGCCATAAATCAAGTTTACTCGTAGTTAATTTACTTTCAGCTACACATTAAATCTGTTTGTATTTACGCCTACACATCGGATCTATTCGTGTTTACATAAAATAAGTCAAGTTTTGTATTTCAATATAAGAGAATATTAATCTCAGCATGTAATTTTCAATACACAGCATAATATATTTTTCGTAATCATTAGACTAAAGTTTAGTTAAAATTCAGAAAATACTATCCATATGTACACATGTATTACAAACTTTGGGTCCCTGGGGCCCCGAAGCCCATCGACTGGTTTCTGATATTTGTAAGAGACTGGTCGAGGCTTCAGTAGACCGCCGGGCTGGCAGTTTCTTCAGCCAACGAATCAGTTTGGCTATTCAAAGAGGCAATGCTGCCAGTCTGCTAGGTACCTTAAGCAATGACAGCTTTCTAAGTGGCAACTTTGAGGAAGTCTATTATTTAAGATAATGTGTAATTTTAAGTTTGTAAATATTAACGTATGTATGTACTTTTTGTTAATGTATTACAAATAACTTAAAGATTTGATATAATGTATTATATCGTCATGAATTGAATGAGGCATGTATTAAAATTTATAATGAAAGCATTAAAATTAGTTACAACTTTGTGTTCGACACAGCACTATAAAAATATTATATATTTTCTGGAACATTTTTACCTCTTTGTTCAAAATTAATTTAGTAAATGTATAATGCAAAGCTAAAAGCCTTTACTTTATAAATCACAAAACACAGCGGCAAAGTATTATAAGAATATATAGTTCACTACAAAGACAGGTAGGTATGTAAGAATGAATGGGATGGTTAGTTTAAAACGTGTTGTAAGCCGTGAAACATGTTCATACATACAAGTTGTCACAAGCAGAGCACCAGACAACAAAACAATTATACTCGTGTCAACCACAACGGTCTAGTAGTGGTACATCATGGAGCACTCAACCTATAGAGACGAAATATCGGACCATCTTATTCACCACTGCTCAGTTTATTTACACTAACAAATATCAACAGGATTCTCGCATTAACGAATACTCCAGTATTCGTTAATGCGAGAATCCTGTGTGTACATATCTATATATTCCGATAGATATTTAAATATTAATGTAATGGCTTATTGTTTTATTTGGTGTTGTGGCAACAACAGCAAAAAAATCAAACTTAAAACAGAACGCAGTAACCGCAACAGTGTTTAGACGTAAATTGTTTTCATACAAAATAAATGACATTGCCACTCTATAGGTTGAGTGCTCTATGTGGTACATAGTGCCTGCGCGCTGCGGTGAAATACTACCAGACGCAGATAACAGAATAACAATTTAGACTTAATCCACAATAGCGGTTACTATTAAGAATGTAATGCAGATTATTTGGTGCATAACAAATGATCAAGTATTTAAATTCAAAATGTTTTACATATATTTTTACGCTTGCTCCCTTAACAGAGTATCTACACATTAATACTTCTATCTTTTGTAACTAATTTTCGCAGAGATTCCAATATAACTGTTGTCTGAACATATGGTTTAACTCATGATGCAAAAATATGGCCTGGCATCTCTATTTACAGCAACGTATTTCAACATCCACAGGAGTCTCATAGCAGTGTCCACAACCCAGCGTTGAATATAATTATCCATCCAAAAGATTCTCGAGATCCAAACACACTATATTTACTTTTTTCGTTTAAGTAATAGCCGTTATTCCTTTAATTGTAACAATAGTTTTCATTTAATAAATATTAATATCTACAATCTAACGTAACGTAATAAATATCGAGTAAATGTAAATAGCTTAACGTAATAAGTAAATACAGTTCATCTCATTCTTAGAAATGTTTCTACATTTATTATTTAATATAACGAAACCTTCCCTTACCTTTATTACTGTATACTCAAGTATAGGAGCCACTGCGTCTACCAATAACGTTATATTGATAGAACCATTGTTTCCGCACGTTTAAACCCCTTCTCCCATTAGGTTTACCACCCGTTGACTCAAGCCGATTCAAAGCAAGAATATTCCGTGTAATAAATACAGGATGTTGCTCCATACTTGCCTCAAAAAAAATTCGGAAAGTAATTGCAGTGAGTTGAAAACACAATTAAATGTCAAGAAGTCCAATAGATGCTAATTAATGCGCAATTTGTCATAAATCATAACCAATGAAACGTATCCGGAAGTTGTTTTCAACGTCTGAGCCCACATTTCATCTTTACCTTAATGTAGTTCTTTCCTTTAACGATAAGTACTTTAAAATCCTGTTTATTCAGGGTAGTCAGAAAGGACTGAACGCCATGCGTCGCGGTCCATACATACTTTTTTCGCCTCTTCGAATCTCGTCATTCTCTTCACACATTTTCGCCTAGGTATGCGAGTTATTTTTATTTATACTAATATAATATTATACTTGTAGAGAATCATTTCACGTCAAGTTTGCAACTGTTTTTATTTCTATTTTTACATGTACATTTTTAAAATCATTTTATTCTACAAAGTAAAAATAGGTTGGTTAACTAATATTAAAATAGGTTGGTTGCGAACATGGCCCCCGACTATGTGACCACACAGTAACTAAGCAGCAACCGACAACTGAGCCAATTTCCTTACAGGGCGACGCAGCACACCCCCTTTCGTTACCACATCCGCTACTCTCACAATTCCATCTTTTCCAGGAAACGTTGCTATTATACGTCCTCTAGGCCAGCATCTTCTGGGTAAAGTCCCGTCCGCAATACATACAAGATCACCGACTTTCAATACTGGTGCTTCATGCGTTGAAGTTCGGCGAGGAACTAAAGTTGGCAAATATTCCGTCACAAATCTCTGCCAAAAATGATGACGATAAATGAACCGTTGGGCCTTCCTTCATTGAGCTCTACCACAAAGGTCAGTTTCGTCAAACTGCTGTGTTGGAATTAGATCATTAGATGATGTGCCAATTAGAAATGTGAATGGCGTCAGCGCTGCCTCTGAATCTGGATCAACGGGCACATGAGTCAGTGGCCTAGAATTAACGATAGCTTCTGCTTCAGCTAATAACGTTGTTAAGACTTCTTCTCTGGGCGACTTCTCTAAAAGGGTGACACTGAGAGCGTTCTTAACGTTTCTCACCAGTCTCACCCAGCATCCTCCCATAAACGGCGCTGAAGGAGGGATAAATTTCCACTGTATCCTTCTGGTAGAAGCAAAGTCAAATACGTCAGGTAGTAGTTTAGCAGCACCCACAAACGCAGTCCCGTTGTCCGAATAGAGACACGTCGGGCACCCTCAACGGGCAATAAAACGACGCAAACTCATTATTGCCGAATCTGACGACAAGTTTTCGACGATCTCTAAGTGAACTGCTCTTATAGTGAGACAGGTAAATAAAGCGATCCACCTTTTGGCTGTTCGTCGACCTATTGTTACGCTTACCGGACCAAAATAGTCAAGGCCAACATATGTAAATGGTCGTTCGTGATGGGCCATTCGTGCGCTAGGTAAGTCCCCTGTAGGTGGCGTAACAGGTTTCGCTTTTCGTATTTTACAGGCTTGACATTTTGAGGCCACTTGTTTTACAACGGCTCTGAGGCCAATGATGTAAAATCTTTGCTGAAGTTCATTCACGATGATCTCATTATTTGCGTGTGCGAATCTGATGTGATAAAAATCGCTGAGCAGCCTTGTTATCTGATGTTTTCCATCAAGAACAATAGGACGGGACTCAATTAAGCTGAAAGCGGAGGTGCGACCAGAAAGACGAAGGAGTCCGTCTTCACCGACGAGTAGCGAGACGTTCTTGAGCCTACTGTGGCTAGAAACGGGGCGTCCTGCGTTCACACATGTGAGTTGATCTAAGAAAGAATCAAGTTGAATTTTCATGTACAAGTGGATTTCTGCCGAATTTAGCTCATTAACCGATAATGAAGAAAAATTATGAGTCAGGCTATACAATGATTTTTTATTAATTAAACATTGAAATATTTTAGCTGCCTGATGAGCACGAGCTGTCGCTCTAAGAAGACGTAACTACCTATTGAATCGTCGATAGTCAGCAACTATTGGCGAAAAAGCAGGGGGTTGCGTAGGTTGGTTTGCCACCAATAAATTAATTGACACTATTTTGTATTCCTCCGTGACGGCAGACACTTCGGAGTTCGGTTCACAGGGCCACAAATCCTCTGACAAGAGTAGAAATGATGGTCCGGTGAACCATCGTGAACGTATTGAAAATTCTTCAGTGTCACGCGTAGCGTCGTCCGCAATATTTAATGCAGTAAGAACGTATTTCTAAGCTTGAATTTCAGTTATATCTGAAATTTCTGCGACGCGAAATGAAACGAAAGGCTTAAACTTGCAGGCGTCGCTACGCAACCACTTTAAAACCGTCATAGAGTCGGACCACAAAATTGTTTTGGAAGGTTTTCTCTTGTGAGCATTAAAGATGTAGACAGCGAAACGAGCTGCTATGAGAGCTGCCTGCAGTTCTAATCTCGGAATAGTTACCGGTTTCAAGGGTGCAAGCCTAGCCTTGCCTCCAATTAACGCAAGCTTTACTGAACCATCAGCGTAAGTAAAACGCCAGTAACCCACACAAGCATATGCTAGCTCACTGGCTTCAGCGAATACATGAAGTTGAGCTTCATTAATTGGCCTTTGTCCCGAATAACACCTAAGGGTGGAACCTCCAGAAATATTCTCAAGCTCTTGAAACCATGATTTCCATCTCTGTATAAGAACTTCTGGTAAGGTATTGTCCCAAACAAGTCTTAATTTGCAAGTTTTTTGGAAAAGAATTCGGCCTTTAATGACTAAAGGGGTAACTAAACCGAGGGGATCGTAAACAGACATAAGAAGAGACAGCACAGACCGCTTAGTATAAATATCAGGCAAACTCGGAATTGATTTTAATAGATTTAATGAATCATGTGGGACATTCCAAGTTATGCCTAAAATGCGAGTTTGAAAAGGAGAAGATGGAGCTTGAAAAGGAGAGGAGGGCCCTAACTCTACTTTAGCAACATCGGTGGCACGTAGGCCAAAAGGAATCAAGGATAGGGCGTCAGGGTGATTCGAAACCCATGAATGCATTTCAAAACCGGCAGCTTTGTGAATGGTGACAATTTCTAAAGCAAGCCGTGCTGCTTCCTCTATATCATCGACGCTACCGAGGAAGTCGTCCATATAATGATCTTCTATGATACTCCGTGCAGCTTTAGGGTAGAGATGCTGAAAATCTGCAGCATTCTTATTCTTTAAGAATAGGGCTGTGCATTTACTTGAGGTTGCACCAAATATCATAGAGGACATTCGGTACTCTTTAAGGGACTCTTGAGGGTTGTCCCTCCAGAAAAATCGCTGAGCATCACGATCTTGGGTTCTAATTTTGACCTGCGGAAACATTTCTCTAATATCCGCCGTGAGCGCAATACCATCTTCTCTAAACCTCATCATAATAGCAAGCAAAGGCTGCAGAAGATCGGGACCAGATAAGAGTAAAGAGTTGAGACTTACCCCATCGCATTTTGCAGCCGCATCGTGTACTACACGTAACTTCTTTTTTTGTGGATGTACGACCCCAAAATGAGGTAAATACCAAGTTACGTTACCTATTGGAAGACCTGTACACAACTCTGCATAGCCTTTGTCTATCATTCCTTGGACATTTTGTTTGTACGCAGTTGCATAGGCCTTGTCTTTAGCCATTTTCTTCTCTAGACTAAAAAACCTAGACATGGCGAGAGGTTTGCTATTAGGAATAACTTTCATGTCATTTCGCCAAAGCAATCCCGTCTCGAAACGCCCAGAAGGCAAACGCACCGAAGTTTCCTCTAAGATTTGAAGAGCACATTTGTCGCTAAGACTATGGTGAGGTTCCTTCCGAATACCTATAGAATCTAACTTATAGTAGTTTTCGATAAGAGAATCTAACTTTTGTTCCTGATAGTCGACCTCGACATGATAGTTGACAAATTCGACTGGATTAGCTTTATCGTCAATAAAACCGAACAGAGCCCAGCTTAAAGGAGTGAGAGTGGCTGCAGGGTCAGATTTGGTGCTTCGGCGTACGATTTGTGGCAAGAGGAGATGCCAATTATCAGTACCGATAAGGCAGGTCGGTTTCGCATCATCGTAAGCCAGTACGTTAGCTAGATCACAAAGATGTTTGTAACGCTTAATATCATAGATGCTCGCGGATTGAGATCTCAGGCCTAAGTTAGGAATAGAACGAGCCCGAATTTTAAAGCTTTCTGAACAGTATCGACCTCTCACACTAATATCCATGTAACTAATGTCGGTTAATTTAGTCAGCCCTCCCACACAGAAAATTTGCAAGGGAATCCTAACTTTCTCATCATCAAGTAAATCAGCCACAGATTTGTCTACGAGAGTAGCGGAACTGCCGTCATCTAACAGAGCGTAAGTGTCCACACTCCCTTTCTTGCCCGTCAAAGTGACTGGGACGACTTTTAAAAGTGGTTTCATTAGACCGACTGGCCTACTGTGTGCCACAGTAGCAGATTGGCAAGTAACTGGTTTTACATTTTGCGAAGAAATGTCATCTTCACCAGTTTTCTGTGACGCTGCTTGGACTTCTACGTGAGCTGCAGTTTCTGACCGAACCCTGTGTAAAAGCGTATTATGCCGCCTATCAGTTTACAGTTTTCAGCTTCACATCGTTTTTTGCAATTTTTGTATTGATGTGAGCCTTTTTTCAAACATCGACGACATGCCTTATTGTCTAATACCCACTGCCAACGTTCATCTAAAGACAGCAATCGAAAATCACCGCAATCGGAAATTTCGTGTTCAGACGTACTACAATAGCTACACACATTAACCGAACTCTTTGGTTTAGCTGACGAAGTAACAGCGTAGGGAAAAATTTTTTCCTTTGTATATATGACAGATTGACTTGGACGTTTGGCAGATACAGACTGACTTTTGACAACTGTCGACCCTGACATGACAACACCGAATTTATTTTGTAAATGTGCTTCATTTTCTAAAAAATCTGCCAGGATTTCTATTTTAAACTTGCCAAAACTGATCCTTGTTGACGCAAGGTCTGCCCACCGAGACCTAAGGAGTGGAGTCAACTTACCAATAATCGAGTTAACGAGCTCGGGTGAGGAGAAATACTTTGGCCGATTCATTAGACGTATAACTTCTACACAATTTCGTATACGAGAGGCAAATACATTTAGTTCACGGGAAGTTTCATAAATACCTAGCTTAGAAAGAGCCGTCACCAATGAGAGCTGATGCAGCACGATGACTTCAGGTTGAGCAAAACGGGTTTCTAACGCCTGTACAATCTGTTCTGGATCATCACCTGCCACCAGACGCATGGAAACCGCCTCCTTGGCGGCGCCATGTAAGGCCTCACTGAGCCTTGCTGTGTTGTCACTAGCTGAGAAGTGTGCCTTGGATTGTTCATAGGATTTTTTGAAGAAAAGCCAATCCGCGGCATGACCACCAAACTTAGCAATGCCACAAACCTTTGTTGTCTTCATTCCCAAGTCTGCGATTGCCTTAGCCAGCTGAATAAATGGTTGTGTACCTAAATTTTGACTATGGTCTTTATTTTTGTAGCAATAACAATCATTTTCATTATTACGTGTGCCTACACCT
The DNA here is from genome assembly GCA_907165235.1 of Zeuzera pyrina. Lineage (NCBI taxonomy): Eukaryota > Metazoa > Arthropoda > Insecta > Lepidoptera > Cossidae > Zeuzera > Zeuzera pyrina. The sequence continues at coordinate 13,755,600 of OU015625.1, read as the reverse complement.
AATGAGTGTTGTGCGTATTCAGCCGGCTTTGCTGTAGAAAGCGGGCCCATGGTAAACCCTCGGGCAGAGATTGGGTGTGACGCTAGGGCGTCTTTATTATGAGGCGTGGTAATAGGCGTAGGCCGCGAGAGTGCCTGCGGCTCTACGCTAGACAACTCTTTATGCTCTTCACAATCCGCACAAAAACATATTTTACGAGGGTTTGAAATAATGTGAGAATGTTCTAACCAATCCTCCACTCGCGAACGATAGTTGCATGATGAACCACGAGAGCGACGTGACGAATCCGCTTCGATTGCGGCTAGCTCAGCCTGTAATTCTAATTCGGCAATATTTCTGACTGAAATATTGCTATTAAATATTATTATTATTCTGAAATTGACTGACTAGAATTCAATAAACGTTCGTTTTGATATCAGTGAATACAAAAAAGTATATCCCATTCATTTTTTTTAATATCTTCATTATAAAGGTTATATGATTTTGTTATGGTTTTATAATATTGTAGAAAGCCAGAAAAAACAGAACAAGATGTCAAACTACATAGAAACTTAAAAGTTAATGAAACTTATTTTACATCAACGAAATTATTTTACGATATCCGAAAAAGTTTATTCCAACGTTTATATTGTTGGTTATATAATGAATCTAATCATATTGAGTTATTATGTAGAGATTGTTTGTGGCATTGTGCAAAAATAAATAAATAAACTAAAATAATGTGCCTAAAGTTTTGTATTTGGTATATTTGTTAATTAAATAAGCACTCAACTACTTGTAGAATGTAGATTAATCCAGACAACCAATCAAATTCACACAAAGGATATAAGATACTCCACATGGAGTTGGAAGTATATTATACATAAATCTGTAACATTTTATTAGAACTATAAGAGTCTAGCGATATGAAAATAATACAGTCTGAAATTTGTTCGCGATAACTATTTGAAAAGATCGGGAACGTAAGTCTCGTGTCCAGGACCTCCTAGTACGCGAAGTGAAGAATGAAATAAGGAAGATTGATCGAGCCTTTATTGAGATGAATACTACACGGCTATATAAAACTCAGCAATTCATCATATTTATTGCTCATTCCTATCTCTGCCACATTATACGCGGTTACATACACATAATGTTCATCTTGATATCACACCAAACGCATTACACATTATCTATCGAGGCAGATCTGACGTTAATTGTTGGTAGTGACAGACAAGATACGATAACGTCATCCTTGATAACTTCTACAAAATATTTAATACAATGAAACACATTTCTTTATATAAGAAATATGACAAAAACCTCGGTTAAAGCGAAAAAGATTTAGAGGAAACGTGCGTGATGGACAGAATAAACCTTGAATAGAGAAGAAATATTCGTGTACTAACAACATAATCCACTAACGATTGTACGTAAATATTTTCTTGCTCTAACTTTGTAATGTTGTTTTTTTGTGATTGGTTCATTTTGTTTTAATTTCAGAACGCAGCTTTACTTTACATAACTTACCCTGTAGTCATTGTTTGGTCTATGTTAAACTTGTTTCGAATGTTGCTATTTTGCAAAGGTATAAACATTAGCATCGTTATGTCATCATTGAATTCTATTTTTAAAAGTAACATTTTGTAGTTGTTCTTTTCTTGGTAGAATAACGGATTCAGAGTTCTTGTTTTGTCGTGTTATTGACTCTTATAATTTCGGTAATTTATAGTTTTATTTAAAAATGTCATGAACGTAGATACATACATATCTTCACGATGTATCCCTAATTGGGTAGTCAGAGAGGACGAAGCGCCAAGCGTCGCGACCCTTACATACCTCTTTCGCTTCTTCAAATCTCATCATTCTCCTCACACATTTCCTCCTAGGTATGCGAGTGTGTTTGGCATTTCCGTCGGCTAACACTGGCTATTTGATCTTCATCTGATCTGCCTTGGTCTTCCTTACTTCTTTTACCATTCACTCTTTTTCACTCTGTACATTTTCTTCGTCAGTCTTTCATCACTCATTATTTCTATGTGCCCGAACCATCTAAGCATTCCTTTCTTCCTTACAATGACACTGTCGTGCAAGCCTGTCAATGTCTTAAACAGGGCGGCGATTATGCCAACAACTTTGATGTGTAATTGTCACCTCTGATTGTCTTTCTTTTTCAAATAGCCGACAACCAGGCCGTATCAAGCTTAATTAATATATTCTTAATGGTAAGTTTTTGGAAGGTCCATTAGAGTTTTGGTGGGCTGATATGGGATGGTAAATTTTGTCGGTTTTGTTCCAGATTTTATAAAATGACAATATTTTTTTTTTAATTACAATATTTATTTTACTATTATATATAGTCACTAACAATGTATTCGCCATAGACTTTTACTATTGAAAGCATTTTGTAGGTAACTGTAATTGTTTAGATTGAATTCATTTCTTCATATTTTTGAAGTATTTCTTAAGTGTGATATCGTCATCTTATAGATTGCGCACGCGCTTACGAGCAAGGTGAGGTTCACACTTCATATAATCAGATGTCAAAGAACGATATCAGAGAAGCCTCCGATAGGTATATAATATATTGTTTTCATTAATACACAAAATGAGACAGTGTAGTTTATTTGAAGTGATTGAGGCTGGCTATCGACAGCATTCTAAAATATAATTACCCTATGTTTCTTCCACAGGAGGTTCATCCAAAGAGGGACGTTTCAATTTGTTCTTCCTGCTCCTTCCTTTTTGCATTTATATTATATTAAATGGCAAGTTTCTTATACCAATTTCACTTGGTGGTGAGCCTGGGAGCTATCGCGCCTGGCCATTCCTTCCCACACCATGCTTACCCAGGGTGTCACAACGAAAATTAAATTCTTCATTCAATAGAGTTACCGACCATACGTGCCAATGACCTTTAAAAAGACCTTTGAAATTAAGAAGTCGTAACTGTAAAACTTTAAATTTATTTTGTATACGAAATTTAAGGAAATATATGTGTCACGAATTACCAGAGTTGCTGTCTTTTATTTATTTTATATTACATTCATATTACATAACTGGGAAATATATAAATAATAATAGTTTAGAATCGGTTTATTTTTCAAACATATAAAACTATAAAATTACCCTCATGGCTATACAATTTAAAATATTATATTTTACATTAACATAATCATCATTAATTAAAAATCATTACAAATTAAACTTGAACAATAAAGTCCTACACTTAATACAATGGAATGTTTTATTTCATCCGCCGACATACAAGATAACTTCAAAATAATTAGCATTTTTTTGTATTGAAATTCTATTAATATATTTAAATACAATCAACTAAAAATTTTAAAATGAAAATTAAAAAAATCTTTAATTTAGAAACTGATCTGTGACTATCCAAAGACAAGGCGAATTGTGTTTGCAAATAAGGTCTCCCGCTACCCACTGTCGCGGTGTACATTGTCATGGTATTCAAAGTATTGGATGTCGCATTTTGTCGTCGGAATCTTATCGCGTGTACTCCATTTCCCCACACTACCAGTATTTGGATTGTAGTATGTACTAAAGGGTTTGATTAATGGCAATAATTGCAATAGAAATGAAATGTTTACGAAATGCAAGGAAATATTTGTATAATAAATATTTATGAAATGCAATGAAAGAATGAAATGCAATGAAAGAATGAACTGCAATGAAATATTTATGAAATGCAATGAAATGTTTCTGAAATGCAATGAAATATTTATGAAATGTAATGAAATATTTACGAAATGCAATGAAATATTTATGAAATCCAATAAAATATTTGTGTAATGCAATGGAATATTTATGAAATGCAATTAAATGCTTATGAAATGCAATGAAATATTGATTTATTCATGTGTACAACGTATTACACACAATATTACCCCTAAGTTGTGGATAACCTCTTGAGCTCGCGTTAGTCATTGAGAAATGTAGTAGAGCTACATAGCAACAAAAAATTGTTTTAGCCAGTGTAGTGTAGATATGTCTGTACATTGTTTCTAGTGTAGAATCACCATATTAAAATAATAGTTTAGTGTATGAGGAATTACAATGTACATGCTAGCGCATGCACGAATATGTGTGAAAGAATGTGTGTATGTGAAACAGAGTGGTCACTACTTTGTTTCCAGCTCTCGATGCGATCAACTTTTAAAAGATTAAATCGCTATGATGTAACCCTCACTCTAGTTACCATGAAAAAGTGGTCTATCCCCTGTTCAGCTTCTCTATGTGCTCTTATGCTCATAAACTAGTTCTTATGAAGTATCTTAAGTTGTCTGTCCACCAAAAATAAATCAATCATGTTAATCATTCTTTCATTGTTACTTTCCCACGTCTACTGATGAATCATTTGTGTAATATTAGTAACAAAAACATCCTTTTCCATACATACTCCTAACACAGTCCTGGTAGCATCATTCACTCTCTTTTCTTCTCTTATCTTGTCCTGACCCAACTATTTGTACCACACATTATAATTCTTTCTTTCTCTTCAACCGTCGCTAGAACTTCCTTAACATTCACGCAAAACTACTCCAGTTCACCCAAGCCGACAGAGGATGCCGGGATATATACCTACTACCAAAACTATGATCCTCATCAACCCCGTTTTGAGACGTACCTAGAGCAGTCTCAGATTTACATATCGATATTCAGTTACACAATTTACCAAACGAGAGGACAGTATAGCGCCAACCCCTTGATTACCCCTATTTTTGATTATGCCCACCCCTTGATTGCGATGCCTCCGCCAGCCAGGTCTACAAGTTCAAACATAACACATTTAATCTTCTCTGTTCCATAATATCAACCAATTCATTCATCTTCTCTTCTATGTCACCTCTCACGTTCCTCACATCGGTGATAATTACATCGCCATAAAAATATTTTGTATGAATATTGTCGGTGCGCATCACTAGTGGCGAGCGAGAGGAGGAGAGACGTCAACCAACTGTCATAACAACATATAATGTACTCTGTGAAAATAACTTCAACTGACGAAAAACTAAATAAAATTTTTGTAATCATTTTTTATTATAAAATATATTGTTAAAGCTACAACTGATATATAATTACTACAATTAAAAGGAGAATCATCATCGAATTCCGCAAATTTCATTTTCTATCCGTAACATATATTGTATTGTATATACCTACGTCATGTTTTTATTTATTAGCACTCGCATGCCTAGGCGAAAGTGTGTGAGGAGAATAACGAGATTTTAAGAGGCGAAAGAAGTACCTAATGCTTGGCACTTCATCCTCTACTTACCCGTTAGGAATACAGCGCGAGGATATGCAATTATGCATGTACTCGTGTGTTTGTTTGTATATAAGCATTACTACTATATCTTAGTAAATAGGCAAGATCCGAGTAATTTTAGCACTAATTTTCCTTCTAGGAACAAACTGCTATAAAAATACCGCAATTGAATTCGGACATTTCGATAATTGAAAACTAAATTTAAGATTCTATTGTACACGTACGAGTTCAAATAAATAATAAAACCTCGTTTATATGCCTGCGTATTTTACACGTTATCGCAACTCGTTCGTAAAGATTGTGACTTTACTCGAGACACGATGCACGATTTCCAATTTGCGAACCAATTTGTACGGCTGCCGATCATTCGCGTTATCTAAACGAATTCCTGTCGCTGTTGCGTCAAGCCACAACCGGGTGTCGCGCAGTCGACCGCAAACCAACATACATCGTTATGAATTATGATACTCGCGTGTTATGTATTATACAAAGACAAGAAGACACTGTGGGAATAAAATTAAACACTCTCTCTCCACTTAAACATGTTTTTAAATAAAACCGACAAATAACACTAAAACGACACCTGCGTAGTTTACAGGACATGATGCAGTTATAGAACTACTAAAACATCATTTAGGTAGGTATATGAAATATGAAATAAAGAATGTAGAGACATAAACATAAAGTCGTTACAAAGATGTACTCAATGTATAAGTTATGTTTTCAAATACCTCTCAGTCCAGATATAAGCAAGCTATAAGACTTTTTCTTAAAGAAAAGCCTCCGAAAATGTTTACTTTATTTTCCGCGCAACGAATCGAACGCCCGACCTTCTTTTCCGCAACATTGCGTCTCACCAAAACCAATGAGACGATCTCATTTCAGCAGTATTAAAAGAGCTGGCATATTCGGTTTTTTTTATCATCCATACGTATACCGCTTTTGCATTTGGGCAATAAAATGATGGTGGCGTCCCTTATCTCTCACGAACAGCCCCGCAAATATAAATCTAAAAAAATTGATAGCAATTTATATGTTAAACATCGGCTGGAGTGAGATATCTTGCGTCTTGTACGCTCCTTGTATATTACTTATACAGTAACTTCCAGAGTTGTTTCCTCTTGGATTATGATACATCTTTCAATATTAACTTTACTTATATGTATATATATCCTACACAGTAGATCTAATGCACACGTTGATGCATATATAAAAATAGGTAGAAGAATCCAAAGAAAACCGAGACTGACTTACGAATATCGAATAGCCAAAGTGTTAGCTGACGGAAATGTCAAAAGCACTCACATACCTAAGCGAAAATTCGTGAGAAGAATTATGAGATTTGAGGAAGCGCAAGAAATATTTAACGACCGCGACGCTTGGAGCTCAATCCTCTCTGACTACCCCATTAGCGATACAGCTTGAGGATAAAATATGTATGTATGTATATACAGTTATCCTGTAGAACTTTTCTTCTTTTTAGGACATTTCGAAAAGGAAATAATTATATTTTTTATACTATATATTAAAATCTATATAGTGCATACATTTTATGATGTACATACATCCATAAACCACTCAACCTATAGAGATGAAATATCGGACCATTTTATTCACGACTGCTCAGTTTATTTACACTAACAAGTATCAACTCTCGCTCGCATTAAGTAATACATAATCAAAACTGGACATATATTTAAATATTTGTGTAATGGTTTATTGCTCTATTCGGTGTTATGGCAAAAACAGCAAAAAATCAAACTATAAAACAGAACGCCAGTAACTCAGTAACTGCAACAGTGTTCACCATAGACGTAATTAATTTTGTTTACATACAAAATAAATGACATTGCTGCTTTATAGGTTGAGTGCTCCATGTGTGTACATCTTATGGCGTAAGTACATCATAAAATTTCAAAAAATTAATTTTCAAATATTGGGTCCTTACATATGAAATTGGCGTTTTGTACGGGAGGAATATAAAGTCAATTTTTTTTTGTAAAATATTTTCAATTAATCAAAGTATGCACCGTTGTTATCTATGCACTTTTGCCATCTTATAGGTAGTTCATTGATCCCTTTACTAAAAAAACTATGGGGGCGAGAATCAATAAACTCTTTGAGGTGGTTTGGACTGCCGCATCGGAGTTGAATTTTTTTTCTTGTAAGAAGTTGTCCAAATTCCGGAAAAAATGGTAATCTGTTGGAGCAAGGTTCGGGGAGTACGGTGGATGTCGCAGACATTCCAATTGTAGCTCATCTAACTTAGTGGTTGTTTGTTGTGCAGTGTGTGGTCTTGCGTTGTCGTGAAGCAGCAGTGGCCTAGAGCGAGTGACCAATCTCGGTTGTTTAGCAGCTAGTTCTTCCTTCATGGTTTGCAGTTGCTGACAATAGATATCTGCCGTAATCGTTTGGCCAGATTTTAGAAAGCTGTAGTGAACGAAACCGGCGCTAGTCCACCAAACACTCACAAGTAACTTTTTCTGAGTCAATTTTCGTTTAGGGCAGGATTTGGCTGGGTCTCCAGGGTTCAGCCATTGCGACGAGCGCTTCCGATTATCGTACAGTATCCACTTTTCATCACAAGTAATGATTCGCTTTAAAATCCCTTCATTATTGTGTCGGTTGAGCAAAGTAACACAGCAGTCGACGCGTGTTTGCAAGTTCGATTCACTCAATTCATGAGGTACCCATCGTTCAAGTTTTTTTACTTTCCCGATTTGCTTCAAGTGGATTAATACAGTTTTGTCACTTACCCCGAAGCCTGCAGCTATCTCTGAAGTGCTTTGTGATGGATCCGCTTCCACAATAGCCTTTAATTCTTCATTTTCCACTTTGGTCTCCGGCCGTCCACGGGATCGCTTCTGAAGGTCGAAATTTCCAGAACGAAAACGTTGAAACCAAAAACGTACCGTGCTTTCTTTTGCGCCACCAGCGCCGTACACATCATTAATCCTTCGAGCTGTTTCTGCAGCACTGGTGCCACGGTAGAACTCGTACTCGTAAATATACCGATATTTCATGTTTTCCATTGTGCGGTAATAAGCGACGCCAAAGAAAAAAATAATGAGGAAAAAACAAATGAATGACTGTTTTCAGAACTCAAATGTACCAGCTAAATGAATTTATAAATTTGAATTTGGAATTCTTAACCAAAGAGGAGATATTTCAGATCAAAGTGGTCAGTACGACAAAACGCTAATTTCATATGTAAGGACCCAATATTTTAATAAGTTATATGAAAAGTTTATATTCTACAATATCAAAGAAAAGAAATTACAAAAAGCCATAAAATAAACAATATTATGATACGCTACCACTTGGTACTATAAACGTATACTTGTATAAATACATATAATGTGTAGTTTTAAGTTTGTAAATATTGACGTTAGGATATGCATGTACTTTTTTGTTATTATTAATAAGCTGTCACTATATACATATAATGATATTTAATAGTCTCAGAGCAACAACTGTTTACACAAAAATTCTTCACAGTTCAGTGCTAAACTTATAAATATACTAAACCTTATAATTATACTTAACCAAATCACATAATATAGGTACATATAAATTTACTTTATTTACGTATTATATTTCGTCAATCATCACACACCTAATTATTTATTCCTAAAATTGTTAACACTTCCAATATCCAGGAACTGGTAGTATACATATATATTAGTTACAACTATGTTAGAACTTTAAATTATAGCGAAAGTTGATTTGCATCGTGCGCTTTACGTGTTACTACATACTTCACGTCTTGCCTATAATACCTACATACAAATATACCTTTTCTTATTGAATTAAAACCTGAACTTTTGACTGAATATATTATGTAAGTACCTTTTTTACATTAGGAAATGCTTTATGCATTCCTATCCCGCTCGGGGGCAGCGAGGATTCCTCGAGTTTTGAGTCTATCCACTAAAACTTGACTGTGTTCCACGAGACGCCATGGTGCCGAGACTGCGAGAACGCTTTAGCACTCTTCCGCGGTCCGGGCCCGCGGCGGCGACGCCCAGCGTTTTTCGCCAGCCTTATCTCGTTTGAAGGCAGGCGGGTGAGACCTGTCTTATCTGTGTGATGCGTGAGAACACACGCGCACCATCCCAAGGCTTGTCAGAGAAGTGACGATCCCCCGAATGTCAGCCTAGCCCTTTTGGCGAGCGCTCAAATGCGAAGGTGATAAACAGCGTTCATTTGTCAGTAAGCATTTCATTATCGCCTCCGCAAATGGCAGCTGGAGGAGCGGCAGTTGCAGTAGTCGCCTTCTTGCTCTTTTTGGGTTTTGCTCCAGAGCAGGTTTTACTATCGGAGCGTGGTCCGTCCTTTTATTTTCGGCGGTGCACATTATTATCGGTTAAAATCTGTGCATGAAGTTCAAAGATACACCAAGGAACTTCTAATTTCTACTGTACTTCGTCTTCAGTTTTGCTTTAGCGTCGCTATCTCATAATAGTAACATACTTAATCGTAGACCCTAGGCCTAACCTAAATGTTTATTTAGAACAAAAGCTCTCAAAAGCGAAAAAAATAAACCGACTTCAAAATAAAAACACTGAAAAACACAAAACAATTATCCCTTACTAATCAAAACACAAGCACAAAAACAAGTTCATTGATTTTGACAGTTATTGAAGTCGGTGCCACAAAACTAATATAACAGTATAATTACTTCATAGAAAGCTAGCTTATTTAAGCACATATATATAAATAAATGAGATGCTATCTGCGTCACATATGATATGTACCACAACTCTACGTATCCGACCGAGAGTAGGCAATTCAGTCACGCACGAAGAGTAAGAGTCGGCCTTTTTTTATGCAACATGCTCTCTGTCGGTGCCAAGCTAAACAACAACAAAAAGTTTACTATGTTATAGATTTGACACCACTTCGATAACTGTCAAAATTGTATTTAGTTTTTGTTATATTAGGTTTTTGTGTGTTGATTAGTAAAGAATAATAAATTGTTTTGCATTTTTCAGTGTTTTTATTTTGAAGGTGTTTTAACTCATTTTTTTAAAAGTTATAAACAGTTACGGCGCAGTTAAACGACGCGAAAATTTTTTTGCGGCCGCTGCGCGGTTGACGTTCTCGTGTATTTATAAATAGCGAATGTAAACTGTATTCACTAGGAAACAAAATTCTAATTTCTGGGAACTACGAAACTGCCGCGCTGTCGCTGTGCGATCTCCGCGCGGTCGTTCGCGATCGCCGAACTTTTAAAACTATCACACCCTCGCATTCCATTTCTCTCTGGCAACTCCAGACAGAGTGGTTACTTGCGCTTGACGTGCCTTAGGTATGTAAATATATATTTAGTGTATTTTGCTCTATTTTGATGCGGTCGCTTAGCGATGTTCACTCTATGTAACTCCGAGAAGAACGACAGCATGGATAGCACATGCTGTCGTTGCACTATTGAGGGTACTTGGAGGCCACTATGTCCTTCCAAGAAGCGCTTCGGTACAGAGCTCTATCACAACGGCAGTTTTTGTCCACATTTACCCGTCTCACCTTTTGCAGATTTCTGCAGTCACCAAAAAGAAAGGCTGTGAGCCTCTCATATAGGTTGATAATTCAGATAATAGCAAGCTCTTAGCAAATTTCCACAAATTCACATTCAGCCCGCGGAGTGAGGACGTAGTCCGCGGTTATCTCTCACTTAATTCATTTGTAAAAAAGCTCTGTGTCTAATACTAAGATCATTTCCTGTTGCAGTACGTACAATATCCACAGGAAACATAATATTACGAAATAAATTGTATAAATAAGTATAAAAAGAGGTGCAGTCGAGTCGTTCTTCGACTCGATACTGAGTTGCTGATCGAGTCTGGTCTCTGAAATTTCCCGAAGAAACTTCGTTGAAAAACGAAACACGTGTCACTCAACAAGTTTGAAACTTTCGGTAATAGATATAATCGTTAAAAAAATAAACAAATTGCAAAAAAATTATACAAATATCTATATACCATTTTGACACCTGAGTCTATACAATATAAAATAAATTGCGTTACATATTTTTTTTACAGTCGTTCAGACTAAATAATCTAAAGACCTTTCGGATGAACACATTTTATCAGTAAAAGGCTTTTCCAGTTCACCACATCTCCGCGACAGTAGAGGCGTAAGTGCAAACACGGGCGCGCGTTCTCCGCAGGAAGGTATTTGTCGCGCAGCCTTGTCGCTCCTTCCTTTCGTCGTTATGATTAATGACACGTTATTTTTCATTGAAACAGCTGCTGCGTATTTTTTCTACTTTCAAGTCTTCTGTTCCATGACGTGCGCCTATTAGTCACGCTCTGAAAAGGTTTCGATGTGGATTTTTAACATTATTTTTGATTTCCCTTCCCTCTTCACTCTTCGCACTGAATGTTTTGCTTTTTTGTTTATTTAAACATCGCTCTTTTATTTTTAGTACTTATTTAGATTGTTGTTGCTTCAAATGCCATGTTTTTTTTTTAATTAATTAGTTTGATTGTAACGTGATGTTATGTATAAAAAATAAATGAAGTAATAACTGTTTAATGATATATTCTCCTTTTTAAACAAGACGTATATGTACGTGTAAGTATTATTATGTATAGTAAGTACAGGCAGTCCTCGTACTTACGGCATGTTCTCGAAATACGCGACATAAATCGAAACGACGTAAGTCGAGACATATTTTTTCATATGTTTACATGTAAAACTCAAGGGTTAGGATCCACACGGACTCGAAATTAAAAAAAAAACTGCATTTATAACAAAGGATATACATACTTTATTATCAAAAGTAAGTTCTTAAAATAATTATATATGCACTTATGAAATTGCTAGTTATTTTTGGTATTTGTGTGTTATTAATTTTAATAATAATTATAAAACTTTAATATGTAATCAAAATATGTAATGAAAAATAATAAATTAAACTTTTGGCTTAAAGAAACTATCAATTCTAGATTGCTTCGCTTCTTTCTTCTTGCTATCATACAGATCTTGGTAACACTGATAGGCTGCACAAATTTTGTTATTAACGTTGAAACTTCTCTCAAAATTAGGATCATTTTCTTCAAAAATTTCAACAAGACAAGTGAATTCTCCTAGGCCGGAAATCGAAACAAATGACGTATGCTTGAGGAATAGTGTCAAAACATTGTTCGACGTAACTTGAAACGACGTAAATGGAAACGACGTAAGTCGAGGACTGCCTGTATATGGTAATACACTTATAAAATTTTACATAAAATCTATTTCTATTTTTTTATCATAATAATTACTTAATGTTTTAAACACATTGGATCCAGCTCCAATGTATCGAAATCTGCAAAGCAATTTAGGTGTACGAAGAACAAATTGTCCGAAAAATTATGGACGTGTGGTTGATACGTGTGTGGTTGATAGGAAAGCATCGTTCTAAAATTAGATACGAAATAACTATATTCCAGCCTAGTTAAAAATTATTAAAAAATTAAAAAAACATTAAATTTAATAAGATTCAACCCATTTATTATGGTACGATATGAAAATAATAATGAGTACCAACTTAAATTAGCACAGGTCATGATTTCATTTTATGGTTCCGTAACCAAAATGTCTAATTCAGAACTCTTGCAGTTACATCATGTCAGCCTGTTCGTTCGTTTTAGAATTTACAGGGGATTTATTCCATCATCATCACACTATTGCGCTAAAATTTCGTACAGATATACAAATTGATAAACCCAACCTAACAATGAAAACCGAAGAATTAAACAACGGATTTTTCGTATCCATTTTTTTAATTACACTGGTACTTTGTCTGAAATCGCTTCGAAACTCTTGAGTAATGCGTATTCCGGTTTTCTGTTTATTTAATTATTGCATATCTGATTTAAGAGTGGTAATTATATCCTTCTATTAACTACTTGCATTTGGCCCATGAGTTAACGAACTCTTTATAAATAATTTTTTTATTTACATAATTTTCATATCGCTTGAAATCTAAATCAAACTGCACTGTTTTCTTTAACATTAAACACTATTTTTTCACTGATCTCTCAGAACTATACTATACTTACAACTTAACGAAAATAAAAAGCCGATTGTACCCGATGATCCGTAATAAAATCTTGTAGCTCTGATATATTTGTTTGTCATGTAACAACAACATATACTTATATCAGTAGTAAGTTACTAAGAAAGCAACCAAATTATTTGAGGTTACTTATTTATTAATAATAAACTATTAATAAAAATTAACAGTCAGTATCTTGTATAGAAAAAAAGTGTCAATCTAAAAAAATTCTGTTGTTATTCTATTGAACTACATTACTCAAAAAACTTATAAATGATAAGAAATACATAAAAGTACTTTAAAGTGTGTTTAATAAAAGTAAGATGATTTTAAATAATTACTGTTTAATATTTTATGTTCTTTAACAAATAACGCAATGTAAGTACATATACCTGAAAGTACATAGGTACACAGTTAGGTTGATCGCGATGCGAGACGTGATGCCGGCGCCAGTTTCTTTCATTTCCGTTCTCCGAGGAAGTTTTCGACTCTTCCTGACTGTAATGGACTTATCCTGGCGCAATTTTAATGCTTCACAAAAATATAGCCATTCTTCTAAAAATCCATTTCGCTTGACGTATCGCAATATCCGTGAAAAATTACAATTTTAATTTTTAATTCAAACCGTGTTGAATTTATGATAGTTCAATAAATAACTATTATTATAACTTCATGCTCACACTCATATGAACATAAAAAAAGGTATTTGTTAAGTAATTTAAGCTTTAAAAGTAGTACTCGCCCAGTTCATAGCATGGTTCTGTGTCAAATTGTATGATATTAATACAAACCTAGTGCAAAGTTTGACTTTAGGTGTATTTTTTAAATAGATAAATCTGTGAATGCTTACAAATTATAAAAAAAACATTTAAAATAACTATTTAACGCATGTAGTTATAAATAAACAATAATATAAAGACTAGCTAGCAATTTATGTGACCAACGAAAACTCGGATAAAAAAATACATAATCAATTCGTCCGTCGATTCGCCAACTGTCGCCGATCCGAGTTCACTAGCCAACTTTCCAATGTGGTCCGCTCACTGTCTTATTATTTAACCAGGAATAAACGGTTAAAATAAAGTAACTGATAAAATAATTCGAAATGTTTCTCACCCAGTTCTAGACTATTATGTATGTTGGATACACTGGAAAGGGAAACGACACATTTCGTTTTTTGTGCATCCAGTAGTAACATTATTAATAAAGAACCGCTCCGAGCCACCCGCCAAGATCCTGTTCTGCCCGTTAATATCTATGTATTTTTTATATAATTTAAACAATAATGATGGGTCCTCTGCAAATAATATTATTTCAAATGGGTCTTTAACTCTTTAAGATCACTAATACCAAGAGTAATCCTTGGGGAATGCTAGTTTTTAATTTTTACCCCTTTGCACACTACCTTTTTGTTATCAGCCAAACGGATACGTATTCCATAGTATTTTAGCTTGTAGATGAATGTTTCGTGACAAACACAATCAAAGGCTTTAGAAAGATCACAAAAAATCCCTCCCAAGGCTCTAGCACAGTTTTGATAAAGCTTACTCCAGCAAAGATTATCGACTGCCTTCCAAAGCAGCCAGACGACGCAAAAAATTTCTTGCGGCCGCCGCGCGGTGGCCACGTGGTTCGCATTCTCGTGTATTTATTAAAAGCGAATGTAAACCGCCGCGCGATCGCCACGCGGTTGGGTAGTTCCCAGAAATTCGAACGTTGTTACCTAGTAAATAGAGTTTACATTCGATTTTAATAAGTACACGCTGGTTTCCGCGGGGTTGTTCGCGGTTACCGCGCGTTCTAAAACTATCCAACCCTCGCATTCCATTCTTCTCTGGCTACTCCAGACAGAGTGAAGTTACTTGTGCTTGGCATAAGCTTAGATACGTAAATATAAACAGTGTTTTTTTTAACTGAGACAGTATGGAGAAATCCGAATCCATAAGCGACACAGGGAAACTGTCTTAGGAAACATTTGGTCTTTTTTGTGACAACAATTTTGGCATTATCAATTTTTCGGTAAAGCGTGAGATGTCCTTAAAAATTAGTAAAGTTGACTATTTTTTGCGGATTGACTCAGTTTCACATTTGACCAAAAAATTTGTAATGCCGAAATTTTTTTCACAAAAAGGACCGAATGGTTCCTAAGACGGTTTCTTTGTATGTTCTAAGGATTCTGAATTCCCCACACTATATTGTACGAAAAAATATTTTATTAAATTTGATCAATTTTTGCTGTCCAGATTGTTTTCGTCCGATAGAATAAAATGGTACTTACATAAAACTGAGTGTTCCGCATTAAAAATAAAATCTGGCCAATTTTACTATTTTTTATGGAAATTTCACGCGACCAAAAAATTGAAAATGTCAAAATTGTTATCACAAAAAAAGACTAAATGGTTCCTAACACAGTTAGTTCCCCTGTATCTCTTATAGATTCGGATTTCTCCATACTGTCCCAGTTAAATAAAAATATTCTGTATTGTGTATTTTGCTCTATTTTGCGGCGTCCACTTAGCAACCGCGCGGCCACCGCGCGCCTACCGCTATGTTTCGGCGCGAAGAAATTCGTGTCGAATAAACACGCCTTTCTCGTTAAACTGTACTGTTGCATGTAAAATATTCCAGAAGTTTTAAAATCCTCCAACATGTGGCTGAGTATTTTTTGGAATATTTTACTCAATGCTGGTAATATTGGCACTGGAGGGTAATTCGTAGGATCTGACATGGAACGCGATTTAAATATTGGTATTTTACTGAGCTTCATCAATTTGGAAACACAGTGATCAACATATTTATTAAATATACTAACTAAAATTAATGTTACGGTTGGTGTTAAAATTATAAAATTGTTACTATTGGTAGTAAAATTTATGTTACTATTGGTAATACATTAGCATACATTAGTACATGGACCGATAGTTCCCATAAATCTCCACCTTTCATTGTATTTCGGATTAAAGATATCTATTTCTCATAAGAACATGTTATATTCACTTAAATGAGAAACTTAATTTACAACATAAGTTAAACATATGCAATTGACCAGAGTCATGATAATGGCACACGTGGAGTTGAAGGATACCCAACGAATAGTATTCGTCTGATTTCTTTAAATGATTCTTAAGTTGGCGTTTAAATATGCCTAAAGTTTGTTTAATTCAAACAATTAAAACTTTACTTAATTGTATGAAAATTTTTCTATCTCAAATGAAAACATAATTGAACTAAAAACTAGGAATCTATTTTTCTATATTTCGGCCCCGTGCTGTATTCGCAGATGATGATAGACCACTTGTAATTTCTATGGTCAATAAATACTTTTTGAATAAAAGTGATGTTTCAGAATCGTATAGGGTTCTGACCATGTATCACATAACATAAGTAATGTCGTACTGAACACTGTCTACCTTTTAGTTTTGGTTTTATTCATTTGATTTCCTGGAAGTAAGTTAATTTCTAAAGTACGTGCGACAACACAACTAAAACATGGCGCCTATCCGGTCTACCCTTAAGTCTACAGTGTTGATGTTAAGGTGACAGACGAAACTAATGTTAATCATTAACGTCAGTACATATAAGTCCATGCATCAGTATTACTCGTATATGTTCTGTGGTATTACTGTTGTTGTGACATTGAATAATTTTTTGAGACAAGGGGGGTTATTCACAAACGTCGGAAACTTTCCGTGGCGGAACGGCCGATCGTCGAAAAGCATAAATTCAATCCGACAGCTTGGATTTGTTAATACGACTACATAAATAATGATATATATATAATATTAATATAATACGACATCAGACTTATGAATCGCGAATAGACAAAATCATCGTAAAGTTTCCTGTCGGATACGGAAAGTTGAGTTTCCGACGTTTGTGAATAACCCGCTGGTCTTCATTTAGATGCATCGTTGAGAATGCGAATTTTGCTAATGTCACGCAATAATAAATAGAACCATAGTTCTTATTACGATTCCAACTAGGGATGTTGCGGATATTCGCTACCGCATCCGAATTGCGGAGCATCCGCAAAAATTTGGACATCTGCGTAATCAATGCGGATGTTCATGCGGATGCGTATATGTCGCGCTTGCAAGAAGAACAAAAATGGGTGGCGCCGGCGAGTGGCGCGTGCCGCGAGCACGTGCAGGTTTACCAAAAGGATCGCAGATTTTTGCGACAAGCAAGTTCCAATGTGTTTTTTATAGTTTAATACTGATTTCTCGTAAATCAATCACAGCGCGTTCAGTAGCGAAATTTCAGTTTTGAGTATATTGTGAGTATACTACAGTAAATATTACATGTTATGCGAGTATTCTGCAGTTAGTAGTTTATCGATCGTTAATATGTGCTCTCTAATCCTGTTCTTTAGATAAAAACATTATCTATGCACATCGCTGAATGGTATGTAACCCTCGTTTCATCAAAAGTAGGTACCAGCCCACGTAAAAGAAGAAGTTGTGTCATTCTACAAATAGCGGTGAAAATAATTAGGAGTACTCCCAGAATTCCAGATTATGCGCTAAAAAAGTGCAAAATAGGATAAAGAAGATAAACAAGGTCGATATAGTGACAACATAATGAACATCATATATGAATGTCACTTTTAATTGTAATTCCCATCAAAGTAAAACAGAAGATCGGAACTAAAAAAGCTAATTTAGTTTTGTCATATTATCCTTTGGATTTTTTACTGATTTTTACTTTCCGCTTGAAATAGTAGTACCTTTACAATACATATATACATACATATCTTCACGCTGTATCCCTAACGCGATAGTCAGAGACGACGGATTGCCAAGCGTCGCGGTTCTTACATAGGTACCTCTTTCGCTTTCTCAAATTTCATCATTCTCCTCACACATTTTCGCCTAGGTATGCGAGTGCTTTTGACATTTCCATCTGTTAATACTCTGGCTATTTGATCTTCATAAGTCAGCCTTGGTCTTCCTCGGCTTCCTTTAACACTCACTTTCGCTCTGTAGATGTTCTTCGTCAGTCTTTCATCACTCATTCTTTCTAAGTGCCCAAACCATCTAAGCATTCTTTTCTTCATTTTTACAATAACACACACAAATACGAAATCTTAGCTATCCCTAATGCATTTATTAGTTTGTGGATCCTACTGCTAAGGTATGCGTCTTTCAGAGGTCAGGTAATAGTGAAATATATTTATACATACATGCATAATATATTTTCACACTGTATCCCCAACGTGGTAGTCAGAGAGGACGGAGCGCCAAGCATCGCCCGAACAATCTAAGCATTCCTTTCTTAATTTTTACAATAACACTGTCGTACAACCCTGTCATACTGCGTATCTCTTCATTGCTTATCCTGTCCGCAAGGGTGATACCGCACATATTTCTAAGAGATCGCATTTCTACTGCATTTATCATAATATCGCTCGATTTCGGGCAAATCTAGGCGTCACTACCATACAATAAAGTTGACACCAACACCGCATTGTGGATGGCCATTTTAGCAATGTTAGATATATTCACAATACCTACTAATGCGGACAGTGTACCGTTCACTTTATTGCCTGCTACTACCCGCCTCTCCACATCCAACTCACATCTTCCATCCCTCGAAAACGCACTCCCCAGATACACAATTTCATTCACTTGTTCCAGAAATTTTCCATTGACGCAAATCTCACAGTTCGTCTATCATGCTTTCTGTTCAAACACTAGAACCTTAGTTTTGTTCATATTCATATTCAATTCTTTCACTTCACATTCTTCCTTCATGCACATGACTAGTGCCTGCAACTCTGCTTCTGATGGTGCTATAAGCACAGCATCCTCAGCGTACAATAGGCAGTTTACCACTGTGCCATTACATATCATACCACTCATACTACCTTTCAATGTCTGGAAACAACTGTACAAATAAAGCACGAACAGCCAGCAGACATCACGCAGCCCTGTCTGATATCTGAACAGACTTCACACCAGGACAACGTGTCACTTTCTATCATTACATAGGCTGTGTGGCCTCGATATAATGACCTCACTGCCTACAGTAAGAGGCTCTCCACGCCATATTCAGGCAGAAGACTCCACAATTTTTTTCGCACTACTCTATCAAATGTTTTTTCTAAATCCACGAAAGCGCAGAAAACTTTCTGATCTACAGTCAAAAACTTTCCCACGGTAAAGCGAAGCGAGCAAGCAAGCGAAATCTGATTCATACAACCTACTATTCCTAAAACCACTTTGCGCCTCCCACAGATATTTTTCAGAAACGCCTTTCATGCGTTCATTCAATACCTCGGTATAGACTTTTCTTGCTGAGCTGACCAAACTGATGGCCTTATAGCACGCAAAGTCTAAATGAGAATTTACCTTTCTCTTTACAAAGGGGTACTATGACTGAGGTGCGCCAGTCCGCTGAAACCTCCCCCTTCTTCCAATAAAGATTTCACAGTGCACAGAAATATCTTAGGACGATCATACTTGATCATCTTAGCAGTCACCTCATTATTTCTCGCAGCCTTTCCACATTTCAGACTTCTTATCACTGTTTCGATCTCTTTCATACTAATGGCATCCTCCAGTCACTGACCCGAGTGTGGCAATTCATTAGAATCGCTCTCAGTAACAGAAACGGAGTCGCCACTCTCTTACAGTTCTCTATAGTGTTCAATCAATTGCTGCAGAATATCTTTTTTATGTTAGCAGGTGGTTTTCTTTCGAACGAACTTTATTCATTCTGCGAGGTGCCGGACCATTCGGTGCTTACGTACTTCTTTCCAAAATAATTTGGAATTTTCCTCGAAGTTGTCTGACATCTTGTTTTCGTCTAACACCCTATTTACACCTTTCAAGCTTCTTGTTCACTAGTGCCTTTGTTTCTGCTTTCTGCTTTTGATCCAGCTTTTGATGCGACAAACTGCTGCAGGTTTGGACACTACGCGATGTCGCCATGCTGCAAACAGACCCGTTATTCTGGTTATCACTAGAAAGTTGCTGCTTATAACCTGCTTCTTGAGCCTGCTATCCACCAGGAACAAATCAATCATACTTCTTTCACCTTTTCTTTCCCACGTGTACTGATGGATGCTTTTGTGCCTAGATACGCTAGTAGCTACAAAAAGATCCTTTCACATACAAACTCCTAACACAATCCTACCAGAATCATTCACTCTCTTATTACATACTTGCCTAGGACAGTCTCAAAGCCTGTTCGAGCTGTCTCGACCCATCCTTTTCTGTGTCTCCACGCACAAGAATTTTCTTATTCTTCTCAACAGTTGCGAGAACTTCTCTAACATTCTCTCAAAACTGCTCTAGTTCACCCAAAATGACAGAGGACACTGGAGCATACGCTGCCAAAATAAAAGTTCTCGTTAACCCTATCTTGAGCCGCACCTAGAGCAGTCTGAGATTTACACATCTATACTCAATAATACAATTAACCAAACGAGAGAATAGTAAAACGTCTACCCCTTGGGATAATATGATAAGCACCCCTGTTTTCATGTGGTATCTTCACCATAAAGCGATGCCCCCTCTGAGCAAGGCAAGTTCACTGCCCTTTCGTTTGGTTTCACTCAAACAACACGTCCAATCTTTTCTCTCCCATAATATCAATCCCTTCATTTGTCTTTTCTTCTATTCCACCTCTCACATTCCACGCAGCTATTCTGCATTCCTCCCTCCACTTTCCGCCACGAGGTGCACAGCGTGTTGGATGGCGGTACCCAACGCCGAACTGCGCTCTGCACACACCGGCGGGGACAGACCGATGTACGTCTCTTTCGGGGGACGCTCTAAATATAGCACAATCGTTCCTCAATTGATCTCTACAATATTAAGTACTTATTAGTAAAATAAGAAAATTTTAAAATGATTTGCTCTTAAAAGATGAAAGCCTCTTATATTTTACTTATTATCAAACTGCGTTTCAAAGTTTTTCGTACATTACATTTTTTTATTGTACTACATTAGCAAAAGTGGAAAAGAACGTACCTATTCTTCGGAAGAATAAGTTATCATCATCATTAGCCAGCTTTACCTTTTTCATAATGTAGGTATTAAATATTAAAGATTTTCCATCTCCAACGAATACTGAAATATTTAAGTTCCAATTTAGGTAGGTACCTACTACCTAGGTGTAGTTCAATACACAAAATTAGGACATATCTCATTTTAATATAAAATTTCGCTAACCCGTTATACAACAGACATATTCATAAAACAACCCCTAAACAATTATAGAATGATCAATTACTGGTCGGTGGGTGCCCAGAGAGGGCCACAAAAACAAGGAGGAAGCCACTTCCTTATTCTTTCTCTCCTAATCCAATCGGTACAATAAGTTTCGTAATCAAACTATTAAAATAGTAGACTGTCTTTAAAAAAATTAGAACCAGAACATAAAGGCTTGAATATTCCCCTACATGCCATGAACTTCTTACTATGTTTGGCAAAGTGTTTAATAAAAGTAGTTCTCCATTCATCTCTACAAGAAAATGAACTCTCAGGGGAATGCATTTTACTAACTTTAAAATAACTCCTACGTTTACACTTAAAAGTAAATTAAAATTTACACGAGTTTGTTCACAAGTACATTTAACTCCAATGTAGCTATATAATGTTAACACTGATCATGTTATGGACAAAAATGAAAACGCTAGCAGTCAATGTCTTTACTTAAATATTTTTAAAACTTATATTTGTATAACTATATTTGTAAATAATATAATATAGATTAAAACGTAATATATAGGTGTACACAAATCTTTACGTCGTATTCCTGACGGGGTAGATGAATATATGTATGATAAATACGTTGTTGTTATTGTTGTTGTATGTTCTGTATATAATAAAATAATTGCTATGAGTGTGGAAAATCGTAGTCAACTGAAAAAAAGGTAAATTGACATAAATGTATCTTCATGTATATGTCTTTGTCACTGATCTCTCCTCCTAAACGGCTGGACCAATTTTGATGAAATTTTTTGTGTGTTTGAGCGGGTCCCTAGAAGGTTTAGATTTACAATTGGACCCGGTAGATGGCATTGCAGTCGGCGTCTAGGACATTTTTATATTTATTTCGGGAACTCCACCTAAACGGCTTGACTGATTTTGATAAAATTTTTCGTGGGTATTTGAGTAGGTTCATGGATAGATTAGATTCACAATTACAACCGTAAGGTGGCGCTGCAATTGGGTTCTAGAAATTTTTATTTATTTTGGACAGGAGAACGTTTGTGGGGTTAACTGGGCCCTTGGATAGTTTAGATTCACAATTCGACCCGACAGAATGGCGCTGTAATCAAATTATAAGATTTTTTTTTATTTCGGGCAGGACAACGTTTGTCGAGTTTGTGTGTGTTTGAGTGGGTCCTGGATGGTTTAGATTCAAAATTGGATTCGGTAGGTGGTGTTCCGATCGGGTTCCAGGATTTTTTTTATTTGGGCAGGACAACGTCTTTCCGGTCTGCTGGTATCTATGTAAAAAGTTACCAACATGATGCAATCACAATTCTCAATATCCATGATAATTTTTAGATTATTCTGTGCGAAAATTTTGAGGTATGAATGAAGAGCAATTTTTAACGCCTTTTAAATTCCGTATCCAAAAAACTAAACCCTAATAATTTTGTCCTGTGTGTTTGTCCGTCTGTCTGTCTGCCTGTCCATATGTCACAGTCATTATATTCCGCGACTATTGGAAGTATATAAAGTTATTTTTTAATTAAGAACCCTCTATAAATTTCGCCATTAAAAATCAGTAAAAACCTGTTTTTTTAGTAGTTTCTCAATAACTACACGATATTCTAGTGATTTCTTAATGCACAAATACATCAACTATTTATCAAATAAATTAACTGATTTTCATTTAGATAATAATATAATAGTACCTGGGCGACCGAGCTTTACTCGGTGTCTTATAAAAAAAAAAAAAAACAAAAAAGTCTGACCACATTACAGGATTCGATCCCGCGCATTTCGGCGTGGTTGGTATACGCTTGAGCCTCTGTTCTATTGAGAAAGTAAATTCTGTTGCGATATTAGAAGAGCATGAAATTTTAAGTGTAAATCGCTCGAGCCGTTTTCGAAAAAGCGATATCAAGCAAATATTGCTTATTGCTTAATATAATAGTGGATAAATTAAAAAAAAAAAGAAATCAGACAAACGTTTTTATGTAATCACGAAACACCAGGTTTTTCAGTTCTCTTTTTAGCTAACAGGTAGCTAATAACGACCTAAGAAAATCGTACACACTGGGCATATAGTTTTTTGGAAGTCCTCTGGAATTTATTGTAAAATTTATTGAATCAATACTTTAATAGTTTCGATTATTTTTTAACCTCCGACTCAAAGAGAGAGGTTATATAAGCTTAACAGGTGTTTGTATATCTATGTCTGTCTGTGACATCGTAGTTCCTAAACGGATGAACCGATTTTGATTTAGTTTTTTTTTGTTAGAAAGGTGACTTGATCGATTGTGTTTCAAAAATGATTCAAAAAAATCCATTCAGCCGTTAGAAGATCATCAATTATTTTCTAGTTGTTGAAGGGACGCGAGCAACTTCTACTGGTTTGATTGATTCGGAATTCAGTACTTGCCTATGAGTTCAATGATATTACAATAACATGTTAACCTTGACTTGATTCTTCAACATCATCTGGAATCAGCAACTTACAACAGAAGTATCGTGTTTGAACTCATTGAAATGGTCTCAATGGATAGGTTATAGATATAATGATAGATGGTGATCACGGTCTGATGATGGAGCAGACAACTATAGTCAGAATACGCAGATATCCTGCAAGATCTTGTGCGCGAGGCGAGGCAAGATCTCGTGTCGCAATATATCCAAGCGTCGTGGACCGCAAAGTAAATAAAGTAAAAACAGAATACAACTGAAAATGATAAAGTAGGAAAACTTAGCGGTCCCCCGACGCGACGACACTTGAATATATTACTACTACTATTTATATCACAACTTATCATAATCTTAAAAGACTTAAAGGGTCAATAAATAGATATCATTTTTTTTCTTTACTTTTTAGAGATTTTTTTGAGTCAGGGGTTTTTAAATTTTTAACTTAAGTTTAATTATACATATATATGCCATACATATCCTCACGCTATATCCATAACGGAGTAGCTAGAGAGGACGGAGGACGAATGGTTTTGACTAACCTGTTATGTATGTGTCACATGTATGTGTCTGTCATGTTTTGTATGTGGTATGTCTCGCCATCTAGTATGTCTGTCTGTCTGTTATGTATGTCTGTTTGTCTGTCTATCTTTCACGTCTGTATATCATATATGTTTATCCGTTTGTACGTACGTACGTCTGTTGGTCAGTCTGACATGTATATCTGTCTGTCTATTATGTATGTCTCTCTGACGTGCATGTCTGTTAAGTATTTCTGTCTGTCGTGTGACAGATAGATGACAAACAGACAAACAAACACACATGATATTCTGATAGACAGACATACACGACTTACATTCAAACAAACAGACGTACGTGATAAACTCAACAACAACCACTCCATCATGGAGTTTTTACGCTTTAAAATTCTCGTTAAAACTAATAGAGGGAGGGAAAGCACCCCCAATGAAAATTAGATTTAAATTTCCCCGATTGAAGTGGGAATTGAGACTACTGAATGTATTAAACCGAATTTAGATGAAGAAACTAAACTTAAAAGGGTATATACTCGTAGACAGCTTAGTCGTCTATAAGTAGAATGGAATAAAGAGCTGACTGCCTGTCCACATGTCTATCACTTAATCTTGGCGAATAATTTATCCTGAATCAGGACTTGGAAATGTTTGAAATAATTGAGAAAATTACGTAACAAAGATTAAAATGACTGATAATGTAACTGAATCTACATGTAAAAGTATACAAAAGCAAGTACATAAAAATGTCGTTACAAATACACATATATGATTATCGAGCCCGCAATTCGTTATAATTTTCGAACAATTTAATTTTCGAACAAATTTAAATAAACCATATAAAATATGTTAAAATTAGACCGAGTACAAAAAATAGATGTATTTAGATGTTTTAGGATTCCGTTGTCAAATGGCGAAAAACCCTTATAATTTCGTTCTGTCGGTCTGTCCGTATGTCACAGTCATTTCGTCTAGAAATTATCGTCACTGTATAGACAAAATTTGGAAGGTAGATATACTATAAACCGCTACAGGTACAATACTTCAGTGAAATTAAAATTTAAAAAAATGGGCGGCACTCCAGACATATGATATGTAACTGAGAAATGAAAAAAATTCCAGTGCAGCGTATCTTCATATAAGTTTTTAAAAATTATATGGAAGTTTCAAAGTCGCACTTTTATTTAAGTTAATTTTTGCCGTGATGTTATGCGCTTAGAAAGTCTAAAAAGTGTTTAACTTCACAACAATGGACTGAAAATTGTGAAAAAATTTTAGATAAAATTTTAAAGAACACAACACACACACACTTATAACTAAAATTGATTTGAATAAGATATAGGTATTATAAAGTTTTTAAGACATGAGTTCGGTTACAAGCTCAACGACCGCAGAAAGAACTTTGTTTTTCAGTGTTACTGAGAAACATAATAAAATAAAAAATATTTTTTGCTGTCGATTAAATGAATACTATTCATCCTTATTACAGAACCCTTCGCTACGCGTGGTCTGACACACACTTGATCGCTTTTTTTGTTTAGCATATTCAAGTCCCGCTACGTGGCAAAGGTCATTCGCGTTTCCCTCGGCCCCCTGAAATAAATACAATTGTTTAAACGGTCATGTGATGAATTCCTAAAATTCAGTAAAATCTATAAAACCAGCTGACCGCTGACTGTCCTGATCGCTATATAATAGCTGACCGAATCCGATCTCTGGTATATCCTGAGGATGCTTCGTTGAGAGGCGAAACACATCTCGATTGGTGGTTTTTGGAGTTTGAGCGGAATATAGCTGAAGATTTTAGGAATTCATCATATGAAATGGATTTCCGCAAAGTAACACCTGAGTCTATACAATATATAAACGTTATTTAAACGAAATTTGATATAATTTCTTTACACGTATACATGACACCATTTGAGGTAGACAAAGTATTAAGGAACAACAATATCAAACTACAAGACATTAGGTACTACTGAGACGTCTATCAATTAAAGTTTGGACTTACAGATGCCAAAGCTGATCCAATAGTTACGTTTTGCTAGCCTATAGACGATAATCGACGCGGGAAAAGAGTACTGATGTGGAGAACCAGAACGGGGCGCAGAAGCGTGGTCAAAACTGACGAAATGGACCGACGACCTGGTGAAAATAGTGGGATAGTGTTAGATGAGAAAGGCCCTAAACCTGAAGGAATTTTGTGCATTGCAAGAAGCCTACACTCTACTACACACTACATTGGGTGGCAATGAGTTAAAGAAGAAGAAGAAGCCTATAGATACAAGTTCCTTTCAATAAACACATTCTATAGGTACTTTTCTTTCAGTTCCATATCAAACTGGATGCATATGTTTATTTATACCCTTTTTTTAAACGGACTATAATCAATTGTCATTATTTAGCCATAGTTTTGTTATTAATTTCTCCAAATAACATACATACATATCTTCACGCCGTATCCCTAACGGGGTAATCGGAGAGGGCGGAGCGCCAAGCGTCGCGGTCCTTACATACTTCTTTGGCTTCCTCAAATCTTATCACTCACTCTCCAAATAAACACGTTAATTTTCAACATATATCAAAATTCGTTTTATGTGCATATAGTATTACAGGTTAAATATAATTTCGTCATTTATCTATACGTCAATGCATATTATTCAAACATTTAATATCTACATGTAATTATTATGAAAAACGTTTTTTTCATGTGTAGGTCCTTATACGAAAACGATTTCCTCTCATGTAATTCAATCTTACGCGGTATCATCTCCAAATGGTATGTAAATAATGGTACAGCTTACAAATTGAATACACGCACGTAGATTACAATGTAATTGCTCGGATTTACCCGCCCGCGTTAAATTAAGTTTGAATTATTGGCCAAACGTTTATTAATTTAGACTCGACAGATTATTTATGGTAATTGCTTTTCATTTTGTTTGCCGAAATTAGGTTCAATCTGATTCAACATTAATGCGTTCGCTGAATTGTCAACCGCGTAATCATATTTATAAGAAATTTTATAAATATGAACCTGATTTAAATTCGTGGCATAAAATGCAGCATTTATTGAACTCTTATTAATCATTTACATACATGTGTAACATCCATTTACATATATTCACACTGTATCCCTAACGGGGTAGTCAGAGAGGACAGTGCGCCTCGCTTCGCGGTCCATACATACATATTTCGCTTCCTCAAATCTCATCATTTACATAATACACATAATTTCCCATCAAGAGAACAGCACATCAAATTGCAATAACATCACAGCTTTTAAAGCAAAATATATGTAAGTACCGGCCTATGAAAGATTTCATTTCGCAAAGCGTATTTAATATATTTCTAAAACAAGTTTCTCAACTTCGCATTTCTTCAGCGATTAGTAACCATTGAAGCTTATACATGGCAGAAGAGCGACAAGTAAATGTACCACAAGTTTCTTACTATTAGCGATATAACAACGTTAATAAATACATACATACATATTCTCACGCTGCATCCCTTGCGGGATAGTCAGACAGGACGGAGCGCTGAGTATCACGGTCCTTACATACTTCTTTCGCCTCCTCTACCCTCATAATTATTCTTACACATTTTCGCCTAGGTATACGGATGCTTTTGACGGTTCCGTCAGCTAACACTGGCTATTTTGTTTTGTCTGTAAGGGCGACACCGCACATACTCGTATTTCTAACAGATTGCATTTCTACCGCATTTACCTTACTTTCACCTGATTTTGGGCATATCCAGGCCTCGCTACCGTACAACAATGTTAATCATCAAATAACCACCTGCTACAATTTTATAATATTTCAATAACAATAGCGGGGATAAAATGACGTATAGTTTACGTGCATACGGGAATATACATGTATAATATGAGTCTGATCTTTGTATGAAATAGTTATCAAGTAGCCGTCTAGTAGTTGTCTAGTAGTAGTCAAGTAGCCGTTAATTAGTAGTGGTGCACAATATTTAAATTCATACTTAAACCGCCGTGACGCCATGTGTTGTCAGACAGAGTAGTCTGACGTCAGAATTAGTATAGGTAACTTTAATTGTAAATTTTCCTTATTGGTTGTAACGGAAATTAGTAGTTAAATTAATTATTATACAAATTTAGTGAACTTAGTGTTTATTTGTTATTATAATAAGCTCTATCCTGTGGAAGAATTATATGAACTCACGGGGACATAAATAGCTGGTATATTTTTCTACGTTTTTCTTTCTTCTCCATACCGGCATGGAAACAGTCGACGTTTTAATTTAGTAAAAGGTAATTAAACATAATGTTACAATTTACTGCTTATCTGTAACAAGAAAAGTAATAATTTATAGGCACTGTCATTGTTCTTTACTTCTACGAAATGTTTAACAGCTTTTAATGTATTGTTAGAGTAGGCATCATTAACAGTATCTTAAATAATGTAATAGATGACAATAATCTCAAATAATTACTGAATATCAATAGTTGTTTTATGTGTACGATAATAATCGTGGAGAAATTGACCTGGCTCGTGTCTAGTTGGAAACTAGCCTTATTTTGCTCAAGTACATTTTAGTTTTTAACAACAACAACAACATATCTTAACGCTGTATCCCTAACGAGGTAGTCAGACAGGTCGGAGCGCCAAGCTTCGCGGTCCTTACATACTTCTTTTGCTTCTTTAAATGTCATCATTCTCCTCCCACATTTTCCACTAGGTATGCGAGTGCTTTTCACATTTCCGTCAGCTAACACTCTGCTATTTGATCTTCGTAAGGCACCTTGGTCTTTCTTGATTTTTTTTACCACTCGCTTTCGCTCGGTAGATTTTATTTCAGTCTTTCATCACACATTCTTCAGTTTAGTTTTTAAAATTTACAATATTGCTACCGTTACATACAATACAACAATATACCGTTAATACAATATACCGTTAATGCTCTTACTAAGGGCAAGCTTTAATACCTTCCTCGAAAAATGATATGAAAACAAAAAAAAAATATGTAAGTTATCCTTTCAGTGGTTCTCAAAATTAGCATAGTCATACAGGCAGATGAGTGTTGGAATCTTCCTAAGTATTGAATGTTGAATAATGTAAATTGGTGTAAAGAAATATCACCTAAAATATCGTTGTATAGTCATAGAATATACAATATTCGGAATATAACGTACATATGAATAATATACACTATATATTAAAAAGTGTACACAATGTTATTTAATTTCATACGCGGGTTGCGGAATTATACAGTATAAAACAAAAGATAACATCATACAAGAGTTACTTGATAGTTGATACAACAGGAATGTAGTCACTCCCATTTAGTAAGAATTATGTAATATATGTATATAGAGCAACGTCTTTTGAATAATTTTCGTATACGTGTTCACAAATATAATATGGTATACTAGTAATTAAATCGACTGTATTTTAATTTTAATCTTTTAGAAGAGAAGATTTATAGCACAAAATCAGAAATTACCTCGACGCAACCCAATATTGGGAGCTGGGAGGGTTTTTTTTGAGAGGATTGGTCTGAGATGACAAAATGTCTTGAATACCTAATTTTTAAGTTAGAAAGTTAATCATTACAAAAAAGAAAAAAATAATATTTTAATTGTGGTTCTGTTGGTTCAGAAGAGAGAAAAAAATACAGAGAAACAGCTCCATAACGTCCCGATTATAAAAGTCGACTCTTATTTTAAGAATTTTTTAAGACTTGCTTTCAGTTTTCTTAAACTTTATTGACTGCAAATCCAAAAATCTATAGCTAGAAATGGCGTCATTGCACCTCGGCTCTGTCTATTCCGAAATAGCGTAAACTTATGTATAAATGTGAAATAAAATATTTAAAATGGGAAGATATGGTACAACATGAGAGTACATAACTTGTGCGTGGATCCCGTAAATGGAGTCTAATGGACTCAGTGTGATACTAACCTTGATCAGTGGAACAAATAACAATATATAGCTCTTGTGCAACATAATAGGGATGTGCAACTAGTGCTTCAGTGGTGTAAGTATCTCTCATACATCAATCGAGTTAATGTCTTTTATCTCACAAACATGGCAAACGAACACACGGCCGCCTGATAGAAAAGGTTACCGTTGTCTATGATGGACACATGCAACACTTACGTGTTATTAACCGTGTAAGAACATCTTCACGCATTCATTTAATCACCTCCTCCCTAATCTCGACCATCTCCATCGAGGTAGCGGTTGAAAGTTAGCAAAAATTAACAAAAAAAAACAAGAATTTGTTGCTACCGAAGAACCAATTTTATTACTAAAACCGATCTTGAGGAATCGTCACATATATTTCCTGCAAATTTTTTTTTCTGGCGTAGTTCTACAGCAATAAATCAGCAGCAAATTTCCCTTAAATGATCGATACAGTTGTCGTACTACCGTTATATGAAGCTAGCAGTGTACGCGATTTCTCGGGATCGGTTGGAGCAACGAAATCGGTTTTTTGACAACTAATTAGAAATCAGCAATAAATTGTCGTGATTTTAGATCAATATTTCACAATGTTCTAAAAGGTACACATTTTTCCTTTTTATTTATATTATTATCAATGATTAAAATACATATTTCAATATTACTTGAATACACATAGACATTTCAATTAACAAAGAAGATTACAATACATGTTTTGAGGAAGCGAAAGAGGTGTGTAAGGACCGCGACTCCTGGCGCTCCGTCCTCTCTGACTGCCCCGTTGGGGACACAGCGTGAAGATATGTTACGTTATGTTATTACAATACATAATATAGATATTCTAACATAAAAATTGATGGAATACCTATTGTATTACATGTTATTACCTATTGTATTGAACATCTATTGTATGAATATTGTACATATGTACATAATATATGTATTAAAATTATATTAGGAAATAAAAAAACATTTCTTTAGCACCAGATTCATCTGGTGCTAAAGAAATGTTAATCGCAATCGCAACTATAATGTTAATTTAGTAATGTTATTAACTTTTTAACAAGCTGTATACCCGTATTGTTGTAGTAATGTTGCAGAGTTAATTACAGACGAACCTAATGTGTACAACAAGAGTGTTCAAATTTGTGAAGTATATCCACCGACTTGCAACTAGAGTCATTGAATTAAATCAGTAGTCAGTAAGAATGTCAGGGGGTAACAACCCATAATTCAGAAGTCGAGAGCGTCTCGCTGCCCATAACATTCAATCGTCCGCACGAGGGGCGAATTTTGATGACCTCAAGGAAAAGTTTGCGTTCGGAACACTCTGTATAAATCCGGGGAGTCATGTCGGGATTTCCTAAATCGCCTTTTTTATTTATTGCACAGCTACTACACTGGGCAGCCGTTTAGGAGTGACGTCGTGTTACTCGTACGTGATATTTTTCTCAGAGATATGATATGTAGCCTTGCCTATATATTCTTATTATTTAGAGTTATCCTTTTTGTCGCATCACATAAATTATTATTCGCCATGATATTTATGTTCTAATAAATAAACCGAACAATGATATAACATACCTAGGTAATAATATACATAATATGACACGTTCTACTTTATATTTTATTAAAACATTTTAAAAATGCTTTTGGTAAGAGATAAACGAAATTAACGGTTATGTTCTTTAAACCCTCATTAATTCTTATTTCTCTAAAATTTATAAGTACTAAATTGTGTTAGATAATGTATTTTTGGCTTATGGCTTTGTCTGCGATATTTTAATATTTTTCGTCATAATTTTTAAAATATTGCGTAGATGTAATCAATTTTTTAAATATAAATTTAATTGCGATGACCTTCATATTAGAAGGTACACACAATTTACTGTCTATTAGGTATACGTTATTGAAAATTTATTTTGTAAATAAAAATTGTTTTGTAAAATTTATTTTGTAAATAAAACATCATTAAATTATTTAATAGTCATCAATTTCGAAATTTGAAAAAAATTTTAAGTAAAAATTTCTTTTAAGAAATATATACAACACATAAATATTTTTGTCGTTGTCATGTATAATATCGTCGTCACGCTTCTTTCATACTCTATACGATAACGCTGAAAAATATTTTGATCGCATTAGTATTCCAATATAATTGTATCGTTGAAATTAATGTAATATTTTTAATAAAATTAGAGAACTATAATAATAATCTATAAAGGATTACCTCTATTTCGTGCCACCAAACCCCTAAGCACTATACGCTTGCACTTTCGGTACGCACAAGATGTGTAAGACCTAGTAGTAACACAACAGTAATAAAGTTTTCTTAAACCTTTTTAAGACAATTTGAACAGTTTTTTAAATTGACTTGGCAAGCATTCGAATCCAATATCCTCAAATTAGAAGGAAAATACAATCACCACCGTATCAACGGGTCAACTACACTAATAAAAAAAAATTTGTGGCAATTTAAAATCCCTTATCGAAAAAAAATAAAATGGAATCCTTAACGATAGGAAATAGTTTCTTCATGTCTGCAATCTGTCTGTCCGTACCTATGTCACATGACAGGCGATTTCTTCCATCATTTTTGTGACTGTTCACTGTCACTGTCTCACTATTCTCATTCTTCTTGATTTTAGTAACGCCTTTAATTCCGTTGATTTGGATATTCTTCTTGGTATTCTTCGTTCCCTAAATGTCTCTCCTTCAACCTCTTCCTGGTTTGAATCCTATCTTCGTGGTCGTTCGCATTGTGTTCGTTCGGATGATTCTGCTTCGGATTGGTGCGAGCTTGCTGCGGGTGTACCTCAGGGTGGTGTGCTTTCTCCTCTGTTATTCTCTGTTTTCATTAATACTATCACTAACGTTTTATCTTGTAACTTCCATCTCTATGCAGACGATTTGCGGTTATATCGACATTTCTCTGTAGCAGATGTGGATATGACTGTTGCTGAGATTAATAGGGATCTGAAACGTGTGAAAGCGTGGGCTGCGTCTCATGGGCTTTTAGTTAATCCCAATAAGTCTCAAGCTATTATAATTGGCAGTAGGCATATGTGCAATTTAATTGATAACTCCTCTCTACCTCAAATTACTTATGACGATACCACTATTCCTCTTGTTGATTCAATTAAAAATTTAGGTATCACTCATAACAAAAATCTATCTTGGGCACCACATATTAACGACATTAATAAAAAAGCACATTATACATTTCACTCCCTTAAACATCTCCAATACTTTTTACCTTTGCATAGCAAAATATATTTAGTTCAAACTTTAATCATGTCTATCGTCGATGGATGGAATTGGTGGAAATGGACGGAATGGATGGAATTGGTGAACAAATTAGAGAGACTTCAAAATTCATGTATTCGTTATATTTTTGGCTTACGTAAGTTCGACCATATCTCCGAACTTAGGACGCGTTTAAAGTGGCTTCCCATCCATTTACGCAGGAATATGCATATTCTTTCCTCACTTTATAATATTTTGCATTCCCCATCGTCACTATCTTATCTTAAGGAGCGTTTTCAATTTTTAAAGTTACCTGGAACTTCAAATCGTAGTCATTTAGCTACTTCTCTTCAAACACCTTCCCATTCTACAAACTTTTATTCTCATTCCTTCACTGTACTTGCCGTTAAACTATGGAATGATCTTCCTCCCTGCGTTCGGGAGAGTCCATCCCTAGTATCCTTTAAACGAGCAGTTAAAGAGCATTATATGAAGAGTTAGTTCAAAACAAATATTTCACTTGGGTATAATTATCATGTATATAATATCGTTATTGAATGTATGTATATTGTATATATATTTGCATTTATATATGTCAAATTTATATATTTATATGTACTGATATATTGATTGCATATGTTTTTGTTACTGTATTTCGTGTTCATTATTATTTATATTTAGTTTGATAATATTTTGTTACACACAGTGTCTAGGTAGACACTAGGTAGACTGTGTTCTTTCTTTATAAAATTTCTCACTCGCGGGTCCGCTGGGAGAAATTTCTTATAGAAATAAGCGGTACCTTTTGCTCTTTTTTCTGTATGTATCTCTCTTTGTATATGACGTTGTGTGTGCAATAAATTGTTAAATAAACTGTTCGGTACAGAGATGTAAATTGATAACAGACAATTTTGATCTTTTTGTAAGAGATAACCAAAAGGACAAGCAAACATTTATGACTTTTGTCATAACCTTATAACAATTTTCATAAGGATATTACTTATAACTCACCTTTCCTTAAGATACAACAATTTCGAAAGAACATTCCACTATTATTCGCTCAGTTTGATGAGTTATTTAATTTCACGTAAAATCAATTTTATTGCTAAACGATACAATGTACCGCTGTAATATATTACATGCGAGCTAATTAAACTAACGCACTCATTATAAAATTCACCGAAATGAATGTCCAACAAACGAACTAATTTCAATCATTTAATTTCACTATTCGCGTAACATAAGGATTATAACAAATGAATTGAGTTTTGCGAAATGTAATACAATTTTCACAAAACATCTTCAACAAACGGTCAAAATCTATCTATATATAAATAGGTGCAGATAAAACAGTTCAGTATAACTTTTTCTGCTTTGTGCATCAACCAATTTTCTTTTTTTTTTGTTCAGTAGCTATTGACGAACTATATGTTGTCAATAAAAAATTTCGGGAACAACTAGTTATATAGTTAGTTACATACGTGAAGCGAAAACCGATTCTTTTTATTTAATATTACGCGCACGGAGGAATGTGAGATTCGGTATAGTTTTACGTTTATACTCCCAATGTCATAAAGACTGTCAATGACAAACTCATAATAGTTAATAAACCTCTTTGGATCGAAAAATCGCACAGAGTGGAGATTGTCACCAAAGAGTTTATATTTATATTTACCGTCGAACTTCGGTCACCGGGCGACCTCTAGTTACAATTAATACAAGCGGTGCGCGTGTAGGATTTCAGCAGCGTTAAAATAATTCCCCTCGGTGGAGCGGATGCGAGGATGGCGGCCGCGCCGGAAGCGAGCTCCGGGATGACGTCACTTCCTTCCAGCTCCGCTCGTTGCGGTTCCCTTGAGTCTCTTAGGTGGCTTTCACGATTGTAAATATCTAAGAGAAAACTCACTTTCATCTTCACTACGATTTATCAAAAACACAACACATAAATACATGATAATAAATAAATTACATCTTCAGTGAAAAAATCGAATATTACATTTGTTAAACCTCTGTCTTTTGTTACAGATCTGATAAAGAAATATGGCATTTAGCTGTTTGTAGAAATTATTGAATTTATTATCAATATAACGTAACTTTATTTGTGGGATGAAACTATTCCCAAAATATTTTCTTTTCTAAATCATATTTACATTTCGAAAATTGTAAATATACTTACAAGTCTCAAAACGCATAACATGTACCTATCTGATTTTTTAAACTGAAATGGGCTAATGTCTGACCTTAATCTTGCTGATAAACAATGACGAGGCCTAACGTTAATCCGCTTGCACAGAATATAGGCATCAAATCAAACACAAAAATATAAGCTTTACACAATGTTATAAAACATAAAAATGTCCGCCCTTCGCGATCTTGAAGTTTACTGAATAGTTTACTATAATCTCATAAAAAATCGTTGATGAAATCAGTATCTTTTAACAGATTTTCTTCAGCAAAGTCACATAATTTAAATTTATAATCTAAAGCTTAGTGAATCTTTCACATGAAAATTATCATTTATTCAAATCGATTGCTACGGACTATTAAATTATGCCCGTCGGAGTCCTACACAGCTATTTATTTACCTACTTAACGATTTCGTTGATTTGTTTTATGAAAATGTAAAATATGTAATGTATGTCAAAACTTTATATTGAACCCAAACTTTGCCCAACGGTTGAGTTGAACATGAATAATACCTGAACTATATACAATCCGCGGAAGTTAACAAAGTTACGAGATAAGTGCGACATACGATCGAAGTTAAAAGGGTGAATAAGATTGTTCGATCTTTGAAATCTCATAATGGATGAAAACGACATTGTGAGTACAAACCGCCGTTTGTCACATCACTAATGGTGCGAAAAATCGAGAGAGTGCCGTTTTCTAACGACGATAGCACGAAGTCGATGGATTGCGACATCGATCACGTTTCATTTTGTACGTATAAATTACTCGCTCTAATATGCATACCTACTACCCATAGACAACAATTTATTTCAGTAAATCGTAATAATTTCATTAAAAATAAAGTATATTTGTTTATAGCTAAGCATAGGTATATATTTTTATGGACACTAATAGACATATTTTATAATAAATACAAAAGCAAAAAATAAATCGTTAGATATTTCTTACTAAAACAATGACATAATTTAATTTAAAGATGTATTACTACGTAGGTATACTATGTAGGTAATAGTACATATTATATATTACCACTATGAATATATTAATATGTGCCTAAGTACTTAAAACAATAAAGAGATGAATTGCTGATGTCCGTAGCTAACTAAAACAATACCTTAAAGCAGCCATTCCCAAAGTGGGCGATAACGCCCCCTTGTGGGCGCTGCAGGCCTAAAGGGGGCGGTAAGAGACCCAGAAAAAAAATGGGAGCGTTGTGTAGAGGCCTGGGGGGTGATTTGTAATTTCATTTAGCTAGGAGGCATCTTAGACAACGACTGCATGAGCTCTCGACTCAGTAGACAAAATAAGTTTGGGAACCAGTGCCTTAAAGGAATAAATAATAAAAGGTAGATTTGACGTTCAAAAACACCTTACATTTGGGTTTCTTTGTATAAATTGATTTGACTTTGACTACCTAATTCAAAGACTGCTATAATCCTTTTCCGACATGAGAGTTTACATAATACAGTTTTCATGAGGTAATGCTATGTTAACATAACTTTTTCGACACACAACACACGTAGCCTTGGCGGCGATGTATCTGTAGGTACACATTTATACCACAAAAGCTTACGTAACGCTAAGATTATACGCCTGATTAAATATTTTCGCTCCAATGCAAATAAAGGCTGTAGGGAGGAAATTTTCTCTCGCATTTCTATTCGATTCTATTTGGATTTTGCATTGAGCCTACATGTGTAGGTAAGAAATATATTGTATGTATATGTATATACGAGTATATGTATAAGTAAGACCATTTTGTCATGAATCGAATCCCTTCCTGAATATTAAAAATATATATTAATATAGCTATGTCCTTATAATAGGTATTGTTAACAAGCAACTATTATGAACAATTAACAATTCAGCGTTTATATAGATCAATTGTTTAAATCGCTTGAACACTCCAAAGTGACCTGGATTTCAAACTTCACAACCAAACTGTCGTAAACTCTTCCAAATACAAATTCATGCTTAGCTAAAGGAATTAACGAGAAAGTTAGCGATCTTGAATAACCATTCAAACATAAATCTTTACAAAATCACTTTAATTAGGTAGACCATCAATGACCTAGAGAAAAAACGGTTTTTGTTACAAGGAATAATTAATAATTAATTTTATACACTATTTTACACTAGTATTTTATTTCTTCATTTATTTGGAAATCTACAAGCTATGGTAATATAAAAAACATCATATTTTTTTGTTCTTCCTAAAAGTATATATTTAAAATAAATGTATAATTTTTATATTAAGTATTTTCCCCGAAGTTAATAATAATAATAAGCCTTTATTCCCAACACCATGAACACATAACAATATTAATAATCAATACATTAAAACAAAAAATAAACTAAAAGATTTAAATTACTTCGAAATTGTACAAGGAAAAACAAACAATGTCACATTGAAAGTACTCAAATTATTGTAAATTGTTTCTTTGTAATTTAAATTAGAAATATAAATAATTAAATTAAAAAAAATAAAAATATCTTATTATGTACCGTACGTAATAACTGAAATGAAATAGATAAAAAAATAAAAGAAATACAGAAAATAATTCCTAAGGTGTATAGAAGTCAATAATCAATATTAATATTATTTTTTATACGGCGGAGAAGACAAAGAAGCAAACAGTCCACCAATTGATAAGTGAACTAAGAGCCATAGGCATTTACGATATCAATCTAATAAAGCATTCGTTTACCATCTTGCAGACTAAGACGTTGAAATTATGAACAAAAACTTAAGATACCTATTGATTGTTTCAACACTATTTCTCTTTCGAAGGTTATTTTTTTTACACGCTATGTACTCGACACATTAAACATTATAGAAATAAATAATAATGTAATAACATATTTAACCTAAATTAGTAGATATGTGATGCTTCAGCAAAAAAACAAGATGGGGCTTATTAATGTCACATTATTTTTGTACGAAAAAACCGGACGCAAAACGGGGACACTCCCAACTGTCCAAATGACAGCATTAAAACCAGTAGCACAGAATTTTGCTTTGAGACGAGGGAAAGCAAAAACAGCAAATGTTTTCGTTGGATGACGTCACACGGGCCACAGAAATTGTTATACAATTTCCCTCAACCGTTCAAGTA
The DNA here is from genome assembly GCA_907165235.1 of Zeuzera pyrina. Taxonomy (NCBI): domain Eukaryota; kingdom Metazoa; phylum Arthropoda; class Insecta; order Lepidoptera; family Cossidae; genus Zeuzera; species Zeuzera pyrina. The sequence continues at coordinate 13,716,641 of OU015625.1, read as the reverse complement.
AATTAAATAACTTTGAAGGAGAGATTGATATCTTGTTATTTTAGCACGCGATATACTTCCGAGAAAATGGAATAAGCATTTGCATAAAATACACGTAGGTACGTCAAATTTAAATAACCTATTTAAGTATTGAAAACTATTAGGTAGGTACATATATGTATGTATGTACTTCATCTATCTGTAGTTCAGCATCCAACAGAAAAATAAATATAATTTTGTAATCAGATTAATAGTTTTAGAAATTCATTTTTATCCACCAAAGAATAATAAATGAAAATGAACGCAACCATTTTAAAGGTTAATGTTTCAGATTCGTTTAATGGACTTCCAACATTGAACACACATAACACGTAAAAACGAAAGGCCTAAAACGGAAGGTGGTGTGCCTGTCAATCTTTATTTTACGGCTGGTAAAATTACCTCGTAATAGTACACCAAGGTAAAATATTTTGAACTTTTTGAGTATAGTAGCGTTATAGATGAACATTAATATCCCTTGCAGGTTTTAGTATATAATATTTGTATAATCATTAACAGAAATCTCAAATACGTAATAAAATAATATATATAAATAAAATAACGGAACGGAGTAAAGTATTCGTAAACAAGACAATTCAGTTATTCACATACTTGTCACATAATTCTAACAATGGCGATCATGTTTAGCATGGTTTTGTTGCAATTTGAGTATACAATATACATACATACATGTCCTCACGCTTTATTCCTAACGACATAATCAGAGATGATGTAGTGCCAAGCACTGCTGTTCTTACATAATTTCTTCGCCTCCTATTTTATCATTGTTTTCACCTGCTTTCGCCTTTCGCAGGTGCTTTTGACATTTCTGTCAGCTGATCGTGAATTCATAAGCGTGAATGGCTTATGATCTTCATAAGTCATTCACGCTTGAATGAACTTCGAACTTGGTCTTCCTTGGCTTCTACTACCACTCACTTTCGCTCTGTAGATTTTCTTCGTCGATCTTTCATCACTCATAATTTGTATGTGCCCGAACCATCTAAGCATACCTTTCTTCATTTGTACAATGTTACTGTCGTCCAACCTTGTCGACTATGTATCTCTTTATTACTTAACTTGTCCGCAAAGATGACGCCGCACATACTTAATTTTTAATGCATTTATCTTCCACTCACTCGATTTTGAGCATATCCAGGCCTGACTGCCGTACAATGAAGTCGGCACCAAAACAGCATTGTGAATAGCCATTTTTCAAGAGTTAGATATATTCACCCTGCCTACTAACGCGGCCAGAGCATCGTTCACTTTATTGCCAGCTGCTACTCGTTTTTCCACATCCAACTCACATCTTTCATCCCTCGAAAACCCACTCCTCAGATATACAGTTTCGTTCACTTCTGCTAGACATTTTTCATTTACCGTGTGTCATACCTCGTCTGTACATCTTCTCTTTTAAAAACTAGGACCTTAGTTTTGTTCACAATTATATTCAATCCTTTCGCTTCACATTCTTCTTTCATACTAGAGTTATTTCGCACAGGTGACTGGAGATAATTTAAATAATTAAGAATAATTAAAAATAAAAGTAAATATTTATGTGTTTTATGTACCGGGATTAGAATTACTGGTTTAATTTATCGTCTTGAATGAACGTATTAGTTCAAAATAAAATGAAAAGCCTTCCGAAGCTTCAAGCGATTTCAAATTACTCAACAGGAATCCTTCATTTAGAATATTGGATCATGACGAATAAAATGTCTAATATTTTTAGTTCTAAATATAAAGCAAGCGACGCGTATGTAATTCACTCGTCGTTTTAGAGCGACGAGCAAATTAAAGGAGGTTGTAAGTAGATGCTCTAGAGCAGTGATTCTCAAACTTTTTTTGTCGCGGCACGCTTTTAACGATTTCAAAATTTGGCGACACACGAAGAAAAAGATAAGTTTAAAAGTTGTTTGCTTACCTACAATACACTGTGTACAATAGTTTATGATAATAATTTTGAATGTGATTTAAAATAATATGTACTACAAAAACAACAGTACGTAATAAAAAAAGCATTATAACTTTTATTATATAACACAAAAGTGCCGCGGCACAGTGGTTGAGCATCACTGCTCTATAGCATCTACTTACAACCAAATCATAGTTAAATAAATAAATGTTATACACAAGAGTTGTTTCCGTGCTTGTTTTAAAAAAGAAAAATAAATATAACAACAGTTCCACGCTGATCTTAGAAAGAAAGGAAAATATACAACGTGATTGTTGCTTATTTTTTATGCAGATATTGAAAATCGGTAGAGAGACATTTTGTTACGCCCTATCGGTCTCACCACACTGAATGCCAAATTACGTAAAGTTAAGTGAGTAAATGATGCCATTGCTACCCAGACAAAATGGCATAATATAATAAGTATAATACACTGTCTGTTCAAAAGAAAAGGTGAATTTTGAATTTTTTTGAAAAGTATTTATTTATTCATCAATATCCATTTTGTCCCCTTCAAAGTAATCCCCCTCACATATAATGCACTTATGCCAGCGCTTCTTCCAATCCTCGAAGCACTTCTGAAATGCGCTCTTCGGTATGGCTCGTTCTTCGATTCTGACTTTATCTCATCAATTGTGGCAAAACGCTTTCCTTTCATTGGTCTCTTCAGTTTTGGGAATAGTAAAAACTCGCAGGGAGCCAAATCTGGTGAATACGGTGGTTGAGGCATGATTACGGTGTAGTTTTTGGCCAAAAAATCACGAACAAGCATTGATGTGTGAGCTGGTGCATTATCGTGATGCAGAATCCATGATTTGTTTTTCCACAATTCCGATCGTTTGAGCCGTATTGATTCACGCAAACGTTGCATAACTTCCTTGTAGTATTCCTTATTAACCGTACGACCTGTAGGCAAGAACTCATGATGCACCACGCCATTGTAATCGAAGAAAACAGTGAGCAAAACCTTCACATTTGATCGAACTTGGCGTGCTTTTTTCGGTCTTGGCTCTTCTGGCCGCTTCCATTGGGATGATTGGGCCTTGGTTTCGACGTCATAACCATATACCCACGTTTCGTCACCAGTTATGACCCTTTTGAGCAAATCTGGATCGTCGTTGACGTCATTCAACAATTCCTGAGCGATACTAATGCGACGTTGCTTTTGCTCAAAATTTAGTAATTTCGGAACAAATTTCGCTGCCACACGTTTCATGCCCAAAACATTCGAGAAAATTGCATGGCATGAGCCGATTGATATGCCAACATTCTCTGCAACTTCCCTAATATTGATTCGACGATTTTCCAAAACCATTTTCTTCACTGTTTCGATGTTTTCTTCGCTTGTCGACGTGGTTTCAACTCCAGGACGCTCATCGTCATCAACATCTTCTCGGCCTTCTGTAAAGCGCTTATACCACTTATAAATACTTTTTCGAGACAAAGTGGACTCGCCGAATGCCATAGTCAACATTTTAAGTGCCTTGGAGCACTTTATTCCATTTTTAAGGCAAAATTTAATACATATTTTTTGATCCATTTTTTTCAAAAGTAAAAAATCGAAAAACACACAAAAACGTGACTAACCTTTTCAGTTGTCAACAACAAACTACTAATCCAAATTGGCTGATAATGGCAACATATGATAAACATATGTGTACCAACATAACAAAAAAAAATTTCGATAATCGAATGTACACAGCCCGCGAAAATTCAAAATTCACCTTTTCTTTTGAACAGACCTCGTATGTATGTACCTACCAGTGGCGGTACCCTCATACAAGCTCAAAAGCCCGGCTTAACTTACTAAAATGCTCAGTCAAGAACATAGAATACTAACGTGTCAAGAATGAGTAATAAATATCAACTTCAAAACTTCAAATCATATCAAACAGTTTTAAATTCCCACGAATTACTTATCAAACGAAAACATCCGGTAATCATCCGGGCAAAAAGGTATTTAGTAGCAACGCGACGCATGTCTAAAAACGATCTCGAGCGCGTTTATACGAGTATGATGACGAGTAGCTTTGCTTCACGTCATGCCGATTATTACTTCTCACAAGGGTTCGTGATTTTCGTCGATAAAAGACATTATCGCGCCGAGAGCGGCGTAATGTAGAATAAACGTGGATAAACAGGAAGGAAGTTATTGCGCAACTACTGCGCTGAACAAAATTGCTCACTCAGTCGTATAGGGTTGTCTTGTTTAAGAAAAACGAATCTACATTTATTTTCGGTAAACGGTATTTTTGTAAGAGAGACACGTAAACATGCACTTATATTATACTTTATTTATACTTATATATAAGAATAAATTAAAGAAATAGAAATATATCTAATACAGTTTTAAAGTATTTTGTGCATTTTTCGAAAAGATTGCGAAAAATACACAATACTTTTCATAAGACTGTTTAGTTTAAGTTTTTCAAGAAGACGCCACAGGAAACTCGTATTAAGTCTTTACCTATGAAATTTCCGAACAGTATACAAAAATTTAAAGTATTTTTTTTATACATATTGTTTATTTCTACTAATCAAAGTATGCACCCATGCTATCGATGCATCTCTGGCAGCGCAGTGGTAATTTTTCAATGCCCTTCTTGAAGAAGTCAGGTGTCGGGAGGCAACAAACTCTTCAAAGGCATTTTATACTGCCTCTCGGGTATAGAACTTTTTTCCTGCTAAGTTGTCCAAATTTTGGAAATAGTAGAAGACTGTCGACGCAAGGTCTGGTGAGTATAGTGGATGACGCAAAACTTCCAACCCTAGCTCTTGTAGCTTAAAGACCGTCTGTTGTGCCATGTGAGGTCGAGCGTTGTCGTACAGGAGAAGCGGGGACGAGTGATTAACCAAGGCTGACCGGAGATTTGAGAGCTCACAGTACACATCCGCAGTAATGCTCGTGCCGTTTGGTAATAAGCTGTGATGAATTACACCGGCACTAGACCACCAAACAGTAACCATCACTTTTCTAAGGGTAAGTTTTCGTTTGGGACATTACCTAGGTGCTGAACCAGGTTCAAAATTCCTTCGTTTCTGTATCTATTAAGGAACGTAAGACATACCTCAACGCGTTCGTCGCGCTGGCGACCGTTCATTTCATGCGGCACCCACTTATCAAGCTTTTTTACCTTGCCAATTTGACGCAAATGGACCAATAATGTTTTGATGCTAACATCAAAAGCTGCTGCTAACTCAGCAATAGATTGAGTATCGTCAGCTTCCACTATCGCCTTTAATTCGTCGTTGTTGACTAGTTTTCGGGCGGCAAAACGGCAACTTCATAGGTAAAGACCTATTATTTAAATATTATTTTCAAATAAATCAAGTTTATTTTTATTTAATTTACAAAGAATCGAGAAATGCCAAAAATACTCGGTATTTCCACATAACATGCAATACACTAGACCTCGGAAATACGTAATTGGTGCAACCCTAGTGGTATCGCGCATCGTCTCAAATATTACGTCATAAATCTACGACGCGCCACGTCGCGTTGGATCGCTGTCGCCTGTCGATTATCACGCGGGAAACGATTCCGGTGTTACCATCCTAAGTTCCATAACTCAATTTAAGTAATGCGAGCTAGCGGTAATAAAAAATATAGTTTCTACTTTAAACTGTTTCCTTAATTTGTATCTTTATTTTAGGAATACATAATGTTAACCACTGAATCTAGTGTGTAATTTATTAAAATAAATATCGAAAGCACACATAGTCGAAAGCGTTTTAATTTTTACTCGGAAAAAATCTCTATTTTATGAGTCATAACTATTGCTCAGTCTATAATAGAACAAGTATCTACTACATATTAACAAATATTTAATAACTGAAATGTTCGAATTGAGCTAATTGCTGTTTCTACGTACATGTATGTTGGTATTGGTAATATTGTCATTAATTTTTACGCTACTCTAAAGAAATATATGTTACCGTAATATTGTTGATATACAATCTCGTGCACTTCATAACTAAAGACTTCCACATAAACTGAGACAGACATGCCCTACTCTGAGAAACGAACATTTTTTCGCAGTCCTCGAAGACTGAACATAGACAATATTACACACACGCACGCTAACAATATTTAAGTCGGTTTAATTAAAAAACAACACCCATACATGAAGACAATAAGAGTAAAAGAGAGTGTAATTTGAGCTTCTTCTAATTTTAAACGACACTTATTGTGATACCGTGTGCAGTACGTTTAGCACCTACTGGTGTTAATTAACTCCTATTTAACGGTACAGAATTTGGTGGGTTAAGGCACATCTACCTTAGTTTTTATAGAAGTTTGTTCGGTAACCATCATCTAGTGGAGAAATTTGAACTTAGCTTTCTTTCGTGATATTCTTACTCTTAAATAACAAAATGGGTTTCAAAAATATTACAAATTAACTAACAGATACTGCCAATTACAATTAAATATTTTCAAAAAATCCGCAGACGTTTATCAACCGCACTATACACCGACGCGTTCAGAATATATCCCCTAGGTAATCGGATAAGGGCTTTCAGCGAAAATTTTTGTCAGTAAAAATTGATGTCGACTTTGTTTAAGTTTACAAATGTTAATATAAAATGTTTTCCCCTGTAGGCAACTATAATAAATTATAGTAGATTATGATTTAACACAAGTTACAAATTGCGAAAGAAAAATCATACTTAATATGTATTTTGATGTAATATCCTAAGTGAAGAACAGAACATATCAAGAACAACCATCAATATTATACCCACTATTACAGATGAAAATATAAATAATAAGTGATCACTATGAACTCACTACCAATTTTCCACCACTACAACTCCGATTAAAATGAATTCTATAGATTTTATAGTTTTTCCCTAACATAAACATGCCGTACCCAAAAACACAGGCAACGAAATCAACGAATTATAATATTAATAATATTTTTCAAAATGTCATCTCACAATAGTAATTATTATTAGTATATTTTAAAACAAAAAAGGGAAGTGGAAGCCGCATAAATAAAATATTATACCTAAAGTAGTCAAAATTTAAAGGGCCCGTGTTGGTTGCTAGTTATGACAACAGAATATAACAAGATGAAATCAACAAATTAAAACAAAAACTATTATTAATATTTTGGGTTAAAAAAACATTTTTTTTTTCGTACATTAAATAATATGTGAGACCATATTTCAAGTATTTTTCTTTCACATAAATTTCACAACAAAATGTAATTTTGAATTTCTATGAAACGTCACAAAAACAGTTTCGTTTTCGGTCTTTTTTCTTTTTTGAACAGTAGTGCTGTAACTAATTTCATTGCTTATTTTCACCGGCTATATTCACTTCCATACATAATATCTGAAGAAAGTGAATAATTATTATAATTATGAAACGATTTGGTTTATTCATGCAGCAAAACTCAGGTTTTATGCGTTTCATTATATTATTTTTCACATTCAACACACTTGAATGACACTAAATTGACACTAACTAAAAAACTGAACACTCGTTCACTTTAAAACTAAAAATTCAAAAAACAAAATGATTAAATGCTCATATACATTAGAATACATTTTTCGTTATAATAGGATACTCAACTCAAGTTACCAATTTGTTTTGTCATAATAACAGGCGCCAAAACGGCCCTCTTAAATTTTGACGACTTATAACAATCGATACACATAATACATATGTATGTGTCTTGTTAGTTTTGAATTTAGAAATATAATGGACGAAACCATAATAAGTTGCCGCTCTTATCTCTGTACGTTAAACAAATTTTCGTGTCTCTTTCTATCTCATTGAGTGTAACCACGAGTAAAACTGTTAGCTATAGTAAGTATGGCAACCTCGCATTATCGATGTAATTCGTGTCAGCTCATGACCGACTTAACGTACTCGTATATTACTGAAATAATAATTTGCAAAATACTCATAAATCTTAGGTGTTTTAACTACTAGTGCTCACAAAAATAAAAATATGTCATATTAAGCTGTGTACTCTTGTACTGTGCCTCTTCCCTAGTCACACACATTAGTAAAATTCTAGAAACTAGGTGACTAAAAAACAGACAAATGCTGCGTCCATTTTGGTTCGTGATCCGAGTGGTTCTATCCTTTATTGTAGCTTATAGTGTTATAAGCTACAAATAAGCTACTACAAAGGATGGCACTTACTTGAAGTGTGACAAACGCAGCCAGCATTGTATAACATCAAAATCTAATTTTATTGGTCTCTTCTTTGAATTGCGCAATACTACATTTAAGATGTAATTAGTTTGTACGCCATTAGCGAAATCTCTTTCAGGCGCTCACTCAGTTTGATAATTGTCAGGAGAAGATTAACTAGGTAATGTGAAAAATAAATCTATGTTTTTGCACTTTTACGTCTGCAAGATTTTTTCAGATTTATCTGCAGATTACAGGTTGTTCATATTGTCAAATTATTTATAATATTAAGCATGAATATAGCTATATGATACGGCTAACTGGCAGCTTTACGCACATATGTGTCTACATATCAAATGGCTAGTACGATAATCGTGTCAAGGCTGACTTATGAAGATCAGATAACCCGGATATTAACTAACGGGAATCTCAGAGCCATCTGAATACCGAAGATAATGATGACGTTTGAGAAAGCAACAAAAATATGTAAGGACTGTGATACTATATGGGCTACATTTTTATCTATCCCTTAATACAAAGTGACACTGTTTCCTATTCGGTATCAGAGCAGAACTTTAATGTAAAACCACATTTTGACACCATTTCGGCAATAAGCACTAAACAGTGGTGTAACTAAAAATTCTAATTGCGTATTAGATACCTAACTTATAAAATTCGTTGTAATTATATAATATTTTAATCATTCAAGGAACTTTCTATCAAGTTAGTTTTTGGTTTGGACAGACATAATAAAAAGACAGACTACGTCGCGAGGTACTTCAGCAATCAAAATAAACCAAAATAGACTGGCCATTCAATAAATACGACATATATATATTATCATTAAATAAGTCAATCGCCCAAGTAATGATTTCAATACTTTCAGCGCAGTTTTCTGTCTAGTTTGATTCTGTAAACTGAGTTGAAATTGCCGCATGGAATGATACAGTAAAACAAACCCTGTTGTTTACCGTGTTGCCTGAAACATAACGCGTGATTAGCCGTATATTACGGACATTGCCATATCAATAACAAAACTGGCAACAAGCTTTACAGATAACAAAGCAAAACCAGAGAAGTTGCAAGCCCATCGTCTGTATCTACTGGGAATCTAATCGTATAACTTTCAATATCTAAAAATAAAAGTCGATTTGGCAATTTTCACTATTTTCCCAAACACAGAAACGAAGGAATACATATTATTTCCATTTTCAAATAATAAAAATTAATCCTTGTGAGCTCTATGCCCTATACTTGGCCAACTTTAAAGATTGGAATGAGAGGGAAAGCAGCTGGCATGTTCTCTGCTGTTATTTTCTTCCCAGACCAGTATGGAAGCAAAAGATACATATACACATGCATATACACTTACTCTGTGGTCGTGTCTAAAATCTATGCTCTATTTAAACATCTATTTATCTAATTTATTAAATAATTATGGTCCTTGTATATTCGTTATACATCTTTCCACAATAACATTACTCGTAGTAGGTACTGTAATTAAGTGAACATATACACAATATTAAGTAATTTACCCAAAAAATAGGTTTAATAATAATTGTAATCGAACTAATATGTGTATATATTATAGGAATATGTATGAATGCATAGGTATATAACGTATGTTTATAGTATAAAGAGGTAAGTTTAGGTATATTGTATGCTGTCTAATAAACTGTTTAAGATAATAAACAAGATTTCTTGGTCATTAGGTATCATTTTTGCTAATATTGCCTTGTTAATTAATTGAGCAACATTTTTATTATTAGTAGACTAAAGTAAACAAAAGCATCATCGAATTAATAGGTTACGTGAACACCGTGGATTATTCACATATATCACCATTATCACCATTATTATAATAATAAATTAACGGGTTCTTACCGCGATATTAAATATTTTGAGTTTCCCGATATTTCGATGCTGTTACAAGCACCATGTTCACGAATTAACTGGCGAACATGGTGCTTGTAACAGCATCGAAATATCGGGAAACTCAAAATATTTAATATCGCGGTAAGAACCCGTTAATTTATTATTATAATGAATACAAACCATGAGTCTAAAAAACACCATTATTATTACTTCAACAACAAAAAAAATTTGCAAGGGCTTTGCGTTTGTAAAATATTAAGAAACAATGTAGTAGAGGTCGTACTATACTATAGTACTAACTGTATATATACCTACCTTTTAGAATAACCAGCGGCCCTAGACAAGTGGTAAACGTTTCGCACAGTTGTAACGCTTGCTGGCGTAATTGCTTATCTAAAGTGCCACTTAGCTACATTTTGTATGGCGGTTTTCAAACGATTTTAAGTTTTGTTTGATATATAAGATAGTTTTTTTTTCTCTTTGTTTTGGCTTCGCAGATTGCATTTAGCCATTGACCAAGTAAATATGAGTCGAAAGTTAGGGAAACGAAGTTTCCCGCCCTTTTTCTTTTCTTCTTCTTCCTTTATGGCATGGCGCACAGTTTAGCGTATTTGCCAATGTCATGTATTAATAAGTAATCCATAGTGTAGAATCACAAGTAAATTAGTTTTTTCTTATCGTAAAACTCCTCCAGTAAAGTGATAGTAGGCTTTACTGAAGTTATAAAGGACTTCTTGGAAGAGCGCGAATACTTCAGCTACACATGTTTATTCAGATCTCCTCCATTCTTGTCACTTACACAGAACTGTAAAACACAATATACTATCACTGTTGTACTTTAAAACTCCTAAAAATGTAAAAAATAGAAAACTAAATAAAATAAAAAATCCTATAAGACAGTTAGTAACGTTTGACTCAATTTAAAATCCATTACGCTAGATTACGTGGTATTTGTCATTCTATTCTACTAGCGTTTACGACAATTGAACCACTTGTCTAGGCCTCTGAGCGGCTGGACAAGTGGCAAACGCTTCGTACAATCGAAACTACGGCTACGTATTATACGGCGGTTTTCACATAATAATAATAATATACTCAGACTTTTTTTTCACACAGCGCCATCTAGTCCCAATGTAAGCAGCACAGCGCTTGTGTTATGGGTACTAGACAACTGATATACTACTTATACACTTTTCTTTTGTAAATAAATACGTATTGTACATGAACACCTAGACTTGGGACGGGAATCGAACCCGCAACCCCCGTTTACTTACTTACTAACGCGCTAAGCCGTTTCGCCACGGAGGTCGTCATTCATACATACATGACTTTACTTTTCGTTTGATTGAATAGAAATTTAATAGCGTTTGACAACCAATTTAAAATTCGTTACGCTAGATCACGTAGTATTTGTTATTCTATTCTACCACTATTCTACTAGCGTTTACGACAATTGAACCACTTGTCTAAGTCCCCTCATTTCATTCGTACAAACTCTATTTTCCAGTACAATCTCAATTTTCGTTTTAACCTTTTCTGAGTTTTGAATAGATTGCCGAAGAAAATCTTAATGTAACTGTATATTATTTAAAGTTTAATCTTATTGATTCGCTTGATTGTTAGCTGATGTTTATTCCACGATATTACTAAATTGGTGTCACAGAAATTGATTGTAATATGTCTGCAGTCCTGTGTTTCATCTTTCATGTCCAAAATGCCTTGTCAGATTGGATGTATATTCGCGTATATATTCTCTTTTTAGAAGTATTATACGTGTAATATACATATTCCTTGAAAACAATAAAACTATATAGACTTAATATATATATATATATACTTTAACTATATATATACTTTGTTTGTTTGTAAAGGATAAACTCAAAAACTACTCAACCGATTGTAAAAATTATTTCACTTGTAGCAAGCTATTAGCTATCAGCGAGTAACATGAGCTGTATTTTATTTTCAAAAAAATGTCTACATGTGAGAAGCGGGGGCGAGTCCCTAGTACTTCTATCTATACATACATGAAAAGCGATGTATGTATATATGTATGTATGTATGTATGTTCCTTATGGACTCCGAAACGGCTAGACCGATTTCGATGAAATTTTCAGGTAATCTTCAGATTGGCCTAGCGGGTGATCCTGTAAAGTTTGGTAGCGATCGGATCAGTAGATATTTTTTTGTTTGTTTTTTACGCATAGTGAAACTAACGCGCAGTGAAACGGGCCGGGTTTGCTAGTTTTATTATAAATACGAATGTGTCTCTGTCTGTTAGTTTGTTACATTATCACGGGTAAACCGCTGGATCGAATATGATGAAATTTGATATAGAGATAGATTGAATCTTGGAAAGGAACATAGGCTACATTTTAAAATTCCATTTTTTTTAAACACAGTCCTGGCCAGCAGCTAATATACCTAGTGTATCTACACGGTGGAAAAAACATAGTCTACAATATAAGTTACATAATCTACTCTCGTCATAGTGTCTAAATTACTAAAAGCTTATTATAATAGTCCCTTTTGACAAATTCGCTTAAATTTTGTTCATGACGCTTACTTCCGACAACTTTATAACTTAATTAGTCACTGAGTTTCACTGTGATTTACAAAGATTGTAAACAGTGCAGAAAATAGACGACAATTTAGTTTAGAACGCGCTTTAGTTTAGTTCTAATCATTAACAGTAAATATCAATAATGATTTCGTTAAGCGCTTTAATAGGCGCTTACTCAAAATTAATAAAAAGTAAAATAAAATATCTTCCCTACTGTTCTGGTAGATAAAGAAAAGTAATAATGATAAACCAACTATGTATCTCCCCGCGCAGATCGTAATTTTCGGCCAAGGGCTCATTACACTTGCTTTATTACACTTGCGTTGCATATTATACGAAAACAAAAGTGAGGTCAAGGTATGATTTTTTTGCGCCTTGGTGTGTCCACTTGACATGGAAAATAGAAATAGCGGGATGTCATATAATATGTAAAATATAAAATGCGATTGTGAGGTAGAGTCATGCTGCATTGCAGCACGAATACCACCCTCTCACAGAATATCACCGTGAAATAACAGCATCTATTGCTGTTGTGTTTCGTTCGGTGACTGAGAGTGCCCATCTCCCCCCTCCCCTCCTTTTTTTAAATACTAAATGTCTAACTATACGAGATGCTCTCCGCATCTCGCATCCAACGTATACGGCCGAGAGTATAGGCAAATCCGTTATGCATGAAGCGGGAGTCAACTTTTCTTTCCTGTGATACATATTCTCTAGCCGGGGTTCTGCCCACTACAGTATTTCTTGTGATAAGGAATACTGTAAGAACCTCTGAAAAGATTGCCGAAAAAGATAAGAATCTTATCTCATTCGACAATCTTTTCAACTAAATTTTTTTCTTGTCGCTCCGCTTGTGTAGAAATTGTGAGTGACTTTTTCTGCCGCATTCAAACATTACCGTCACATCATAACGCCTTACACTTGCCCTGTTTCGACGAATCACCGTCACAAATATCGATGCCTATAGCTCTGTAACGTTAGAAGTACGATAGTGCTTCATGCACTAACACTTTACCACGTTAAACTTTAAAACGTTACCACGCATAAATGTATACCACTTAATATTAAGAACTGTATCATCGTCCTTCCAAAACAAATAAAAATATAACAAACAGACATACCGTCAGCTTACCGTAAAATTCCTTTATTTTCTCCGGTGATTTCGAGAAAATGAATTTAAAAATTTTATACTAAATACAGATAGATACAAAATAAAATTTTAATTATCTTCTTCTATGTTTACAAAAGCGAAATATAACAATCACAACTCAAAAAAACTCAAAAACCACTAACGCTAGAAGCATGAAATTTGGTGTAATGATAGTTTGTGTAATGTAGAGGCCGTTAATTTCGTAGCAGGCTTCTACGTATACATTTTTGAAGTGAAAACAATAGGCATGTTGGGTGATTTTTGGATGGGTAAAATCTTCGCATCACCGACATGCCTCACCAGCATGCAATTTATTTCTCCATATTAAAAAAGCAATGCCTAGCGCTTCAAATAGAAATTATTTTACTGAACTTTGTACGAAACGTTTATATGGAACGAAACACTCCTTTGAAATTGAGTACAAATATTGCTTATTAAAAATAATAAGACACATGTTTTTTATTTTTGTAGAATTTTACTCACGAGGGGGGGGCGGGGTTGAACTTTATATGAAACTGTTTATCTGTCACGTTTTTGCGGCTTAACTATTGGATCGATTTTGATGTTTAAAAAGAGATAAATAAAGTCCTAGGGTAACAAAGGTTGCTTTCTTTTAATTTCGCTAGGACAAAGTCGTCGCTAACAGCTAGTTTACTCATGTGTGAGAAATATACTTTAAAAAGTATTACAAAATTTTACCTTAAATTGGTACTTATGTACCTCATAATTTTTATTTATTTAAATTATCAAAAGATTTTATAAATAGACTTTTGTAATCGACATCAAGTGGCGTGCATCCCATATAGGCACAAATGCACTGCCTACCCTGACAATTTAAATGAAAATTGTTTCGATATCTACCATTTACGTTTTATAGACAATCTAAAATTAAACAACAATTGTTTGAAAATAGCGCCATCTAACATTCCAACATCCCCGTTCTTCCGTTTTTCATCTGTTCGTAATTGTATTTCGTATTTTTACATTGCTGTATTTTTTTTTACAACCATTATCGATAAAAAAATACGTGCTATATAACTCATCAGTGGAGGCACATCGCGTCGGTCCGGTGCCTACAATTCATACACACATGTTTGCATTTCACCTATCATTGACTATATCAACGACATTATAGAGTTAAATGCATTTGACAAATTCAACACTTTTCGAACTAAAATTACTCGGTTCGTAGATCGGTTTGTAGATCATTTCAGTTGTATTGGCAGATGTGATGTGATTGATAATTGTGTTGGCAGTGTGTGTTTGCAAAAACTGAAACAAGTCGCGTTTTCGAAATTATCAGGTAGTGAAAAATTACAAACTATAGCTAAAGGCGGGTGTGTCCTAGAGTTGCATTTATATCAAAAATTAAGTCAAAAATCAAAAGTAAATATTATGAAACATTTCACTGGCTGACGGGTTGTGCACATACTAATAGTTTATTTTGCTTTCCTTGCATTAATTACATATAAAAAATAATAACCAACAACAAGAGAATGAATGGATTTTTTCTTTTCTAAAGTACCTATTATACATCTCAACAAAATCTAGGTATTAAGTTAAGTATAATAACCAATTGAAGTTTGTTCGGAATAAGTAAATACATACATATCTTCGCACTGTATCTCTAACGGGGTAGTTCGAAAGGACGGAGCGCCAAGCGTTGCGCTCCTTATATACTTCTTGCGTTTTCTCAAATCTCATCATTTTCCTCACATATTTTCGACTAGGTATGCGAGTGCTTTTAAAATTTCCGTCTGCTAACACTCTGGCTACTTGATCCTCGTAAGTTAGCCATGGTCTTCCTTGGCTTCTTTTACCACTCGCTTTTGCTTTGTACATTTTCTTCGTCAGTCTTCCATCACTCATTCTTTCTATGTGGCTAAAGCATCTAAGCATTCCTTTCTTTATTGTTACAATAATACTATCGTGCAACCTTGTCATACTTATGTCATAGAGATACTGCATATCTCTTCACTGATTGTTTTGTCCGCAAAGGTGACACCGCACATATTTCTAAGAGATCGCATTTCTTCTACATTCATCTTACTTTCACTCGATTTCGGCATTTCCAGGCGTACTACCGTACAATAAAGTTGGAACCAACACCGCATTGTGTATGGCCATTTTGGCCGAGTTAGATATCTATATTCTCACTGCCAACTAATGCGGACAGAGTAACATCCACTTTATTCTCTCCACATTTAGTCTCTCCACATCCAACACACACCTTCCATCTCTCAAAAACGCACTCTCCAGATATACAATTTCATTCACTTGTTCTAGGCATTTTCCATTTACCCATATTTCACACTTTGTCTGTACATCTTCTCTTTCAAGTAAGTAATGACCACTGTTTGTAAGTTGAAATTTAGTTAATTATCATAAAAATAAAAACAAACAAAAGTTCTTCTAAAAGTAGCTGAAAATAAGGCACAAGTATTTTAATGTGAAAAAGTCCAGAGATATTTTGTCAGCATTTTCCGATTTTTTTCTTGTACACAATAACCATCGCTGTTTTTTCGTAATTTTTGTTAACAAGTGATCATTTAACAAGGAAAAAGATACGTAACCTTTAACTACATTCCTGGGGTAATTTTCTACCATCAGATTTTGCTAATAACAAAATGCTGTGCTGTGGAAGCCTAGTTGTGGCCAGTATTTTCATAGGTAGGTATAAATTTACCCCGCGGAGGCATTTTACGTTATTCTATTTTGTCATTTTAGACAAAGTGGATCGTTATTTCAATGATAATCACATTAGGGAGCTATTATTAGTTAATAGTCATTAAGATTCAGCGGACACACCATATTTTTGAAGTTGTAAAAAAGTTTAGTGACAGCATTCCAGAAATATCAGATCACAATACTGCCAATGAAATAAAAGACTATGATCGCGAAGAAGAAACAGAGGAATAGATTTCAAATGAAAAAAGGCAAGACGGAGTAAGACGATCTAGTGAAAATAAGTGCCGCTGTTGTGATGTAGATTTTTTTTATTGCAATCAGTTAAAGAAATAAAAGTATTTCTATAAATGATTGTAAAAAAATTGTGCTAAAATACCTATTGTCATTATTTTTATATAACTATTACTTATATTAATAGTTAAGTCATTTCTACGTAAATTATTTAAATGACCTTTACTCGATCTCAAAACTTAGGTTTAATTAGCGTTTATTTCGATTCTCCTTGGTTATGAAACGAATCCCAAAAAGTAGTTTTTTAAGAAATTGAAAAAGATTGTTTAGATAAGTGCCTTAATTATTACTAAAATTTTTGTTTGAATTTTGATTAAAACATTATTTTTAACAAATTTATATCTTTTCCTTGTTTGTTATTCAATATCAAAAAGAAACAAATAAGTGTATTTTTAGACAAATTTTATTTTTGGGGTTATAATGAATCTCACTAAGTAATCAACGTAAGTCTAAATAGCGAATGTAGTTAAAGGTTTAAGGTATTGGTTAACTTGGAAGCTGGACCTACAAATGCTTGTGTATAAGTATTAAATTTTCTCAAAATGTTTATGTTACGTTCGTACGTAATCATACAAGTAAGCTAAATGAAATAAAATATTTGTATGTGTAAAGTACGAACTGTATTAATGTTCTTATATGTGTGTAGATATATTCAAGTTCATGTTTGTGTGGTCGTCTTAAATGCGTGCGCGCATTGTTCATCCGACTGCGAAACTTTGTCGAGTTGTTGTGCGCACGCCGGAGATTTCTTAAGGTACAACCACCACGCGAACGAAGTCGCAGGCAACGGCTAGTCGTTAATGCAATGCGAAAGGGACACAAGACTAAAGGGAAGTACATTATATTCACTCATTATGTTTAGTAGCGGAATTTTATATTTTGTAACATTCACGTACATGTGAATTTCAGTTACTTATAACAAAAGTATCCTCTAGATCTATATATATTTACTTATATGAGATACTTATCGAGATATATTAATGAGTTGTAGCAAAAGTAACAACTTTACGAGTATAATTTATTAGAGTTATTCCAACGTATGAAGTTGAAAATGGAAAAGCTAACAAATTATTTTTGATGACAGTAGAAGTCGATGTGTCGATTTGAATTTTCATACTTAGTTAATTTAATTATTTTTGGCCATTAGTGAATTTTGACAGTAAGCCGACGATACGTATTGGTTCATAAATATAGCGAAGAGCGCTACCCACTAACAATGTGATTACTCCCGTCAGTGTTTCGAGCATTAATTTTATTAATTAACCTAATAGTATTCTCCTAGAAATTGTCGGTGGCTTGGAAGATCCGTTAAGCCTATCTTGTGATAATTGTTAGGCCAAGTCGAAAGCCTCATACGCACTTTGAAAATTATACCAGTAGGCTGATCACTAACTATATCTTATAATTCTAACTCAGTTCTCGTAAGGAGGTATGAGTTCTTTTCTTATCCTGATGTTTAGTGATCCATATCAAAATTGAAAAAACGAAACACATATATGACACGTTGGTGTCTGTCTATCACGACATATTTGACCTATAATATCTATTATATGTAATAGAACACTTATTTATCTCTGTGCCACATCACTGCCACAGGTTTACAAGCCATACTTTAAAAATTGTGCGACATGCGACATGCTCTACAGCAGGTACAACTTGTGTCCATAGAACCAGTGTGTCCATAGAACCAGTTATAATATAATTAAATAGTTTTGTTGGTATACAATATATAATGTTTTATACTAAATGGTAGAGGTGCGGTGACTTGCCACTCTGCCAATTACCACCTAAAGCACTGGTTCCCAAACTTATTTTGTCTACTGAGTCGAGAGCTGATGCAGTCGTTGTCTAAGATGCCTCCTAGCTAAATGAAATTACAAATCACCCCCCAGGCCTCTACACAACGCCCCCATTTTTTTTCTGGGTCTCTTATCGCCCCCCTTTAGGCCTGCAGCGCCCACAAGGGGGCGTTATCGCCCACTTTGGGAATGGCTGACCTAAAGCAACGCTAAAATTCACGAACGTAGTTCGGGTTTCTGGCATAGTTACGGCAGGTTTACTGGTGAACAGTCCTATTATGATCGATCGGAGTGGAAGCTCCGATGTTCCATCTTTGCGGCCCTAGGGAGAATGACAGTGGAAGAAGTACTTCAGCACGGCGCACTATGGGCCAGAACCGTGCGTACCGTCTCAAAAATCTGTAACTTTTTTGTTGTTTGAAGTAATGAGATGAAATTTGGTAGGCAGCATCTCTAATATATATACAATCAAATAATAAGTTATTACTTTACATTTTTTTATTTTTAATATGTATAAAAAATGATACAAAACTAAAAATGAAACTATTTCATACAAAAACTAAGTTTACTTAACTTATTTAATTATATTACACGGTTTTATGTTATTAAAATATTATTTAGTATTTTGTTAATAATAATAATAATAACAGTCAACAGCACATCATGCTTTACATTTTCGTTGCAAATTCGCCTTTATTCCAAACGTATAAGGTGCCTCTGTTAAAGTTAATATGTTAGCGATTGTACATTATACATTAATATAAAAGTACATTTATTAATCTACTACATAAATAAAATATATGTTCATACTTGAATTAAATATCTAAAAGGTTCTCGGCTTCTTCTAACAGTTCTTTATGAACAGTAACTGGTGGTTTTCTAATACTTGATATGTACGGATCTGATGTAAATAGAAGACCATGAAATACATCTTCATTTGTTGCGGACCTAGAGCACTTCCTTGCGTGATACAATCTGAAGTTTTTATAATCTTTATTACGGGATTCTTGTGCATCCTCAGATAGATGACCAATAGGCAGAACAGCAAAATGTCTAATTATACTTTCTCCATGTAATAAGATCTTGTGTACCGAAGAAGGCATGTTATACCACATATATTTTGTTACGTACAATTGTGCAGTATCGCGGGTATATTCACCAAATTTTTTTGGATTTACTGCAAAACCGGACGCCAAAGTCTGAAGAATGATAAGATTCTCATCAACTCCTGTAATTTCTGAAGAACAAGAATAGTTCTCAAAAAAACGTCGAGCTGTATTGCCATCATTACTATTTCCACTTCCTTGCCGGTGTTTATCGACATGCAATCCCATTCGGCTTCGAAATTGACTTTGAACAAGCTTTTTCTTGTCCTCTTTTCTTTTTTTTTTCCGGAGTTCTTGCAGACCATTTTTGAAACGAAAGATTATATGAAATATGTAAAATTAATTCCATGCACCTAATCCACGCATGCAAAGTAGACAAACCGTATTCGTAAGCATTTATATTATCTGGCTTTAATTTAACTTTCTCCAAATCATTCATCTCACTTAGTTTAGCGCCACAAATAGTACACACAGCTCCAGAACTTGTGTCAGTTAAAACTTGTGTAACTTTTCCATCCACCATGGTTAAGAATAGTTCAAGTCTTATTTCAATCACCTGATCCTCCTTGTGTATCTTAGAAGTCTCCAAAATATTAATTTGACCCCGAATATCACCAACCACCGAAAGCGTCTTCTCAGGTGTTTCTTTTGCAAATTCCATCACAATTGGACGGCAATATCGTATTGAAGAACAAGCCAGATTTTGCCAAATAACCTCATTTGTTTGTGTATCAATTAGCTTTATTGGTACCAAAGACGCTATAAATAAGTTTGCATCTGAAACTAAGTCACTTTCATCTGTTAAAACTTGTTTATAATCGTTTTGTCCCGATTAACCATCACAACCCCATTTGGTGAACAATTTAAGATTTCTCGATCGCTTGTATACTTTATCAATGCTTAAGATACGTGCTATTGTATGATCAAGCAAATCTTGTAAATTTACTTTAGCACCTGTATCAGTAATTTCTATGCTTCCAGGTGGAGGATAACACATTTTTTTTGCGTTTGTTAGTATATTATATGACAGCAATATATTATCAAAGTTTTTGTTAATTAAACTTGCTCGAAGTAATATCCATTGTGATTTGGAAAGATCTAAATCAGCATAAAGACTTAAATCTTCATCACCTTTAAAATTTGATGCATTGGGAGTTTTATGCAATAATTTTTGACTTAAGATCTTTTTTTCATTTCTGTCACAATTTCGTATTATTGCAACAACAGAAGCTTCTTCGAATTCTCCTTCAGACCGCAATCCTTGGACATATGCGTTATGTATATATATACTCAAGTCCATATTCTTGAATTAACTCCATATTCTTCCTTTTCTTTGATTTTTCTGATAGATCTTCATAAGACTTCGGTGGTCGTCCACGTTCTCTAGATGTTGTAGGTATAATATCCATTGGTACGTCTTCGATTTGTACCTTAAATTCACTGTCTAACCACGAACTATTGTTATCGAAGAAACGTTCTTCAGTTCTCTTAGATTTGGACCACCGATCATTAAATGCAGTTAGAAGTGATTTTTGAATACGCCTCACAACTAACTCACTTTTTCCAGATGATAGATGGTGTTGTTCTTCTAAGTACTTTTTAATATCTGCTGAATTTGTCCCATGGTCAATAAAAAATTCGCATAATACTCTTCGTGACACTACAAATTCACTCATGTTGTTTTATAGGTACTTTACAAATGTTGTATTAGAGAGAATCAAGATGTAAAGCACAATGTAGAACTGGTAAATGACAATGTAAATTATTAGCTTTTATAGTTAAATTCCGTGTGAAAAATATTATCATCTTGGTGGGTAGATACTAGATTCCTAACCACTATATATGAAGTTGGTTAGTAGGACTGATATGACGTGCAATAATTTTAACCACATTAGACCGAACGATAAAAAAATACACTAGCCAGTATTCTACTACCTCTAGATTAGATAAATACTATATTTTTTAACAATTAAATGTTCCAGTATTCCAAAAAACTCATGAATCAAACATAAAAAAAATTTTTGTTATATTTTGCTTTTCCCCCTATCGGGTTGTAGGAGTTACACTTACTACATACGTATACACGATCACACATAATATTTACACTATATCTCTATTCCATATATCTTATTACAGTACTCATAGACATACACATACATAACTATATACGAATATAATATTTACATATAAATATAATT
The DNA here is from genome assembly GCA_907165235.1 of Zeuzera pyrina. NCBI lineage: Eukaryota > Metazoa > Arthropoda > Insecta > Lepidoptera > Cossidae > Zeuzera > Zeuzera pyrina. Next base: position 13,694,848 of record OU015625.1, on the reverse strand, counting down.
AAATAATTTATATACAAACAAACTTTTTATATACGTATTTTTATTTTACATCTACCCACATATTTTATACTACACACGCCGCGCGCTTACAATAAAGATAATACGTAGGGAGTTGAGAAAAACGAGTCAAACTGATATACTTAAAGTGAACATATGTAAATGGGATATTAAAAATCGTTTTAAATACTTGACAATCTGCGTATCCATTATTTCTACCAATCATCCTATAATTGGTGACACCGACGTAGCGGTCCCATAACTGGTTACCGCTGATACTTGGAATTCGCTTCCTTCGCTCGAAGACCATAAAAATGTCTTCGGAAAAAGTGTCTGTGGAAAGTGGCAGTGTTGAAGTGTTCCGTGTACTAATAAATGAACTAACCAAACAAGTAGCTGCACTTACCAACCAGCTGAATGAATCTCATCGATCGCGCTCGAGACACAGGATACACCGGAATCGTTTACGCAGTAAGTCACATTTAAAATTACCCCCAGAGAATCAACCATACTGTTGGTACCATCATAACTTTGGTACAAGGGCAAAGAAATGTAGTCAGCCGTGTACTTACAAGTCGGAAAACTCTCTGCGCGGTCGGAAATAGCAGCCAGCGACTGCCCATCATCATCTTTAGGCCGTCTTTTTATACCTGAGCGCTACACAAAAATGTTATTCCTTGTGGACACTGGATCTGACCTTTGTGTATACCCACGTTCAGCCATGAAGACGCCCTGCTCACGCACCAAGTATGACCTGGTAGCTGCGAATGGTTCTGTTATACATACTTACGGTCCCGTACAACTCCAGCTAGACCTAGGACTAAGAAGGACATTTAACTGGAATTTTACCGTTGCCGATGTTTCCAAGCCCATTATCGGAGTAGACTTCCTCAGTTTTTATAATTTGATGGTCGATTGCAGAAACCAGCGCTTAGTCGACGGACTTACACATCTCTCCGTGGTTGCGCCCACAAACAAAAGACCTGATAACATCGCTTCCATCAAGGTCGTCTCAGGAGACACTGTGTTTCATGAACTACTCAACAAGTTTCCTGAGATCACGAAACCAGCAGGTATACTTACTCCACCTAAACATAATACTGTGCACCACATCCGAACTACGCCTGGTCCTCCAGTTTCCTGCAGACCTCGACGCATGGATCCTGAACGAATGCAGATCGCCAAAAAAGAGTTCGAGGCAATGGTGACCAGCGGTATCGCCAGACGTTCAGAGAGCCCGTGGTCTTCAGCGCTGCACCTGGTAAGGAAAAAAGATCAAGGATGGAGACCCTGCGGTGACTATAGAGCACTGAACGCAAGGACCATTCCTGATTGCTATCCTATACGTCACCTGCATGACTTCACTTACCAGCTATCTGGTTGCACCATGTTCTCAACTATCGACTTGGTAAAGGCATATAATCAGATTTTGGTGAATCCAGAAGATGTGCCCAAAACTGCCATCACTACACCTTTCGGCTTATTTGAGTTCACACACATGACCTTTGGCCTCGGGAATGCCGCTCAAACTTTTCAGAGGTTCATCGACGAAGTCTTACGTGACCTTGACTTCTGTTACGGATACATCGACGACATCTTGGTCTTTTCGTCTTCTGAAGAGCAGCATAGGCAGCACCTGCAACAGCTTTTTGAACGCCTGCAACTCTACGGTGTCGTAGTCAATACTAGCAAGTGTGTTTTAGGCCAGAAGCAAGTAACTTTCCTTGGTCACAATGTTTCATCTGCTGGTATTAGTCCACTAGTATCTAAGGTCGAAGCCATTACTGCATACCCACCACCGAAAAACATCAAAGAGCTACGTAGATTCCTTGGCATGCTAAATTTCTTTCGTCGCTTCATTTCCAACGCTGCAGTCATACAGGCGCCTCTTCACGCTATCCTTAGTGGAGGTAAACAGAAAGGTTCCACTCCTGTCGAGATGACACCAGAACAACTACAAGCTTTTGAACAGTGCAAATCATCTCTCTCTAAAGCAGCACTTCTCGCACATCCGGATCCTGCAGCTGAACTCGCCATCACTACTGATGCTTCTGACGTAGCAATTGGTGCTGTCCTCCAACAGAAAAAGGCTGGGAGCTGGGAACCACTGGGTTTCTTTTCCCAGAAGCTTAGACCAGCTCAACGCAAGTACAGTCCCTACGAACGAGAATTGTTGGCAGTATATGAAGCAATCGAATACTTCAGGTACATGGTGGAGACAAGAGATTTTACAATCTACACTGACCATAAGCCGCTTACCTTCGCTTTCTCAGCAAACAGAGAGAAAATGGCTCCTCGTCAATTCAGGTACTTAGACTTTATCGGTCAATTTACAACCGACATTAGGTACTTACCTGGCAGAGACAACGTAGTGGCTGATGCTTTGTCGCGCGTAGAAGAACTAACATACAGCATAGATTACGAAGCCTTAGCACGAGCACAGACGACTGACCCTGAACTACAAGAGCTACTACTTAGAGGCTCGTCACTACAGCTCAAAAAGCTACTTACAGGTAACAGCAACTTACCACTCTTCTGCGACGTATCTGTTCAGCCTCCTCGACCATACGTACCTGCCGAATTTCGACGCCAAGTTTTCGACTCTCTCCATCAATTTAGTCATCCAGGAACGACAGCTACAGCGCGACTGGTGACACAAAGATTCGTATGGCCAGGGATACGCAAGAACTGTAGAGGGTGGACCAAGCATTGTCTGCAATGTCAAAAATCCAAGGTTACCCGCCACACTACTTCTCCTTTATCTTCCTTTTCTATTCCTTCGTCAAGGTTCTCTCACATTCACCTTGACATCGTAGGGCCATTACCTATGTCTAATGATTACAAGTACTGTCTCACGGTCATCGATCGTTTCACCCGTTGGCCTGAGGCAATCCCACTCAAGGACATTACAGCCGAGTCCTGCGCTGCTGCTTTGGTATCTGGCTGGATTGCCAGATTCGGTTGTCCTACTAGAGTTACCACCGATCGTGGCCGCCAGTTCGAGAGCCACCTCTTTGCAGCTCTCACCACCTTAATCGGTGCGCGCCATCTGCGTACCACCGCTTACCACCCTGCGGCTAACGGACTGGTCGAACGACTTCATCGACAGTTGAAGGCAGCGATTATGTGCCACACTACCACATTATGGACTGAGGCACTACCACTCGTTCTTCTGGGTATCAGAAGCGCCTGGAAGGAAGGCCTTAATTCATCGAGTGCAGAGTTGGTTTACGGCGAACCACTAAGACTACCGGGCCAATTCTTAGCTCCAACTGATGACCACAAAGCAGCTGATCCAACTGAGCTCATGACTCGCTTACGAAGGCATATGGCGCATCTCACTCCAAGACCAACGTCATGGCATATGTCTAATTCTTCGCCATTCTACATTCCACAGAATCTGTTTTCTACGTCTCACGTTTTTCTGCGTCAAGACCACGTACGCCTACCACTAGAAGCTCCATACGCCGGTCCATTCAAAGTCCTGGAAAGATCTTCTAAATACTTTAGGATAGAAGTACAGGGCAAGAGTACAAGTGTCAGCATTGACAGGCTAAAACCAGCTTATCTGACTAGAGATACAGACTGCAAATCTACTGGCACTCCATGGCAATCACCAGCAGTCCTAAAGTCTCCAGACACTACAGGAGATGAGAAAGATGACCATCGCCCTGAAGAAAAACGAACGCGCAGCGGAAGAAGAGTGCGCTTCCCTGACTACTATCGACCATAGCCATGGTCTCGGCGGGGGAGTGATGTAGGAGTTACACTTACTACATACGTATACACGATCACACATAATATTGGGTCCTTACATATGAAATTGGCGTTTTGTACGGGAGGAATATAAAGTCAATTTTTTTTTTGTAAAATATATTTAATTAATCAAAGTATGCACCGTTGTTATCTATGCACTTTTGCGATCTCATAGGTAGTTCATTGATCCCTTTACTAAAAAAACCATGGGGGCGAGAATCAATAAACTCTTTGAAGGCGGTTTGGACTGCCACATCGGAGTTGAATTTTTTTCCTTGTAAGAAGTTGTCCAAATTCCGGAAAAAATGGTAATCTGTTGGAGCAAGGTCCAGGGAGTACGGTGGATGTCGCAGACATTCCAATAGTAGCACATCTAACTTAGTGATTGTTTGTTGTGCAGTGTGTGGTCCTGCGTTGTCGTGAAGCAGCAGTGGCCTAGAGCGATTGACCAATCTCGGTTGTTTAGCAGCTAGTTCTTCCTTCATGGTTTGCAGTTGCTGACAATAGATATCTGCCGTAATCGTTTGGCCAGATTTTAGAAAGCTGTAGTGAACGACACAGGCGCTAGTCCACCAAACACTCACAAGTAACTTTTTCTGAGTCAATTTTCGTTTAGGGCAGGATTTGGCTGGGTCTCCAGGGTTCAGCCATTGCGATGAGCGCTTCCGATTATCGTACAGAATCCACTTTTCATCACAAGTAATGATTCGATTTAAAATCCCTTCATTATTGTGTCAGTTGAGCAAAGTAACGCAGCAGTCGACGCGTGTTTGCAAGTTCAATTCACTCAATTCATGAGGTACCCATCGTTCAAGTTTTTTTACTTTCCCGATTTGCTTCAAGTGCATTAATACAGTTTTGTCACTTACCCCGAATCCTGCAGCTATCTCTGAAGTGCTTTGTGATGGATCCGCTTCCACAATAGCCTTTAATTCTTCATTTTCCACTTTGGTCTCCGGCCGTCCACGTGGTTGGTTCTGAAGGTCGAAATTTCCAGAACGAAAACGTTGAAACCAAAAACGTACCGTGCTTTCTTTTGCGACACCAGCGCCGTACACATCATTAATCCTTCGAGCTGTTTCTGCAGTACTGGTGCCACGGTGGAACTCGTACTCGTAAATATACCGATATTTCATGTTTTCCATTGTGCGGTAATAAGCGACGCCAAAGAAAAAAAAATGAAGAAAAAAACAAATGAATGACTGTTTTCAAAACTCAAATGTACCAGCTAAATGAATTTATAAATTTGAATTTGGAATTCTTAACCAAAGAGGAAATATTTCAGATCAAAGTGGTCAGTACGACAAAACGCTAATTTCATATGTAAGGACCCAATATTTACACTATATCTCTATTCCATATATCTATATATCTTATTACAGTACTCATAGACATACACATACATAACTATATACGAATATAATATTTACATATAAATATAATTAAATAATTTATATACAAACAAACTTTTTATACACGTATTTTTATTTTACATCTACCCACATATTTTATACTACACACGCCGCGCGCTTACAATAAAGATAATACATAGGGAGTTGAGAAAAACGAGTCAAACTGATATACTTAAAGTGAACATATGTAAATGGGATATTAAAAATCGTTTTAAATACTTGACAATCTGCGTATCCATTATTTCTACCAATCATCCTATAGGGTATTTTTCATCTGAGTTAAAGGGGGGCACATTCGGGCAAAAAAAAAATGTTTGCCCTAACTTTTATATGAGCTGCTCTATGTAATGGTACCAAAATTACGACATCGGCAGACATCGCTAACTGTCAAAAGTCCATTTAAAGTTTCTAAGAAGGATAAAATATGAGGTTCCGGAAAAACATCTGCCTACCTGTGCAGTTTTTACGTGATGTACCACTTATACGTTCATTTAATAGAGGACTTAACCTTTCTAACGATATATCACACTTATTGATTTTCATTACAAATCATGAAATATAACCATCTGATCTGGTTGAATTCTGATCGACATAATCAACATTGTGTGTAACGTCAACTTTCAAGTTAAGTTTTATTAAAAAAACAGGTGAAAAAATATATTTTAAATTAATTATAATATGTATTAGACATCTAATTAGACATGTGCATTCACAAAATATTCAAAATCGAATATTCCCAATACGTATTTTTGAGACGGTACGGACGGTTCTGGCCCATAGTGCGGCGTTGCCAAGTTCAAAAGGAAATGATTCGTGACGTAAATCCTCTGGGACGAATGAATGATTCTAATGAATTGTAAACATGTGAAGAGATGTGTCTAAAAAAGCCAAATCAAGGATTTTACCGTTGACGTTTTTAGTTATTGTATAGTGACTACTGAGAGATTACATAAAGAAATAATATCAAAATAATTATTTATGATTTGGTTATATGAACTATTAAAAGAAAGAGAATTAGAACTATTTTCATCACGATACCATATTAATGAGAGTAGTGCCATATTAAGTCAACTACTAATAACTCTTTGCTTTCTTTCTGTAAACAGTTGCGATTTTGAGATCATATGTGCAGGAAAGATATATGTATCTTATTGGCCTTCAGACGGATTGGCGGGTTAGGGAAAGACGCTGTAAACAATGCTGTTAAGTTACGCCGGACAGCTATTAAAACAATGCTGCCAAGCGTCTGCGACATTAGCTTATAATCCCTATTCCTCTCGAAAACTATAAATCGACCATATATGTTATAACTACGCAGTCATAAGAGCTCAGTTGCAGATTCCTGTAAAACAAATGGCTTTTGGTGCACAAACCTTTAGCACTTTCGTATTATAGCAACTTATTCCTGAACATTTTACATATAAAACTATTTTGTAATGAAGAGTAGAAGCAAATTAATAAAATAAGTACCAAGCTTAAATATCGGTTAATGGTTTCAAGTAAAAAGCATTCTCATAACTAATGTATAAGCATACATGGGCATATCTGTAATTATTTGTTAATTTCTCGTGTATAACAAATTATGTGTAATAAATGTTTATCGGCAGGTGTCACTGTATTCAATGCTTCGATCGTTACTTTTGTTAGTTGCTAATTTAGGTCGTCCATTAGCAGAGATCTCATACATACGAAACCTTGCAGATGATTTTCGACGTATGAGTTGTATTCCTCGGTAATCGGTCCGATAATACAAGAAATAAAGTAGTATGAATAAATAGCTATTATTGACCATAATTTGGAATTCTTGAAACAGAGCTAATTTAACCATTCTCTAATGAAGTAACAGGCCTGGATAAAACTTTGGGATTACTTGGAGAAGATTTTCATATTTGTTTTGTGGTTTCCCTACAATATCATAATAGTTAAGACGCAGTCATTGCTTTTTGTCATTAATATCACATTCAATTTTAGATATCTTTGATTCCAGTTTGATTTTAAACTATATGTACTGCCTATATTTAGATACTCAATATTGTTAAAATTGCTATGTATATAGATATTTCTTCGTATGTAGAAATTTAACAATATTTAGTATCCTAGTTACGGTACGGTTTAATAGAAATCGTAAAAATAAAGACACTTCATTTAACTACAATTATCCAAACCAAATAAATATTTTTTCTATATACAATATGTATTTGACGACCTCGATGGCTCAGTGGTTTAGGCGTTGTATCTAAGCACGAAACGTTCCGGGTTCGATTCCACGCCGGGCCAATATAGGAAACGAATTTTTCATGATTGTCTTGTGTCAAGGTGTACTGGGAGACGTGTCACTCGTCGTCGTTTGGTTCTCAAAGCACAGGGAATGCAGTATTTCGAGACCAGATGATTTGTTTGTGTATTGTCTGACACATTTATTTGTTTATTTATTTATGTCATAAAATAAATTCGTAAAACGTCTATAATATTAAACAAGATATAAACTGCTAGTGATGTTAAATGTAATGATAATCATTTAACAAAAAGCAACCTTTTGTGCTTTAAGCTGTCTCTGACAGTTTAAGATATTTAATCCAGCGCTTAACTAGAAGCAAGTTTAAGAAACAAAATTAAGTTTGGTCCCCAACCACAGAAGTGGGATCACAATTAATCTTCATACTTTAGTCTCAAAAGTATGGTTTTGTATTTATCGTCTTATTTGCAACAAATTGCGGAAGAATTACAAACTCTAGGGATTAACATTAATTTTCTTTTCACTCGGTCTTTAAATTGTGAAATGTTTCTTATGTATCTATGTATATGCAACTTTTGTAATAAAGTTCAATAAACGAATAGGGAATAAGTATTTTTTTAAAAGTAATTATTAAGGCTGACGTGTAAATAAAAAGATACAGTCAAATTATTTGACGTAAATAAACCATAACTTATCAAAAAAGTAAAAAAAGGACTAAGTGCTAAATCTTATTGCTATGGATGGCTCACAATCACGATTTGAGTGATTAAGTGACATTAGGTTCCAGTTCAGTCTATGATAGTTCGAAATTAACCTGACTGGGAATCGAACCTAAAATCCACGACTCGACACTTGTGCTTTCAAGCATCTAATCTTACAGAGATTCACATTTTTACATATTTCATGAAATATCTGTTAAACACAGACCAAATAAAAAAAGACATAACTCCACGGACACAGATCTACTACCAATAAATAATATGTTTGCGTGGCCGCTATAGTCTTTCTCGCTTTGACGACCTGTGTTTGTCAAACCAGCCTTTTCAGCCTAAAATAGTGCATTCTACCATCACGCCCGAAAGAGTCTCTGTTTCACATACATTTACAAAAATTTTATATTAATTTTTCGCTGGTCAATAATAATTAAAAAACTTAAAAGTACTAAGGACAAAGATCTGTTTGTTCACACCGATACAAACGAAATATGTGTATTTCCATTCCTTTCTATTATCTTTCTACATGCTTTCTAACAATTAGTGAAGTGTGAAAGGCAATAACTATTAGTGGTAAATCTGTGGCCGCGGACAATACATTGAGGTTGGGTAACGTATGGATTGCATATTGTTAGTTTCACATTAATTTTAATCACATAAAGTACCCACGTGTGATATTTTGTAACATTTTAGTAACAAGAACGAGGGTAGAATGGATTTCCTGCGTGTAGTGGGGCTGCATAAAAGCCTGATTTTGGTCTTGTAAGAGGTCATTCTGGCAGGGCGCCTTCAGCGCTCGCCCCAACGCGACCTGTGACGCTGTAAAAGCCACTAGGGCTAACAGCAAAGAGGGGTTTTGTTTAGTCGGTTCGAGTCCGACACTCCCCAGTCGGCGTAGAGTCCGGCTGGGTAGCCCGCGGGGGTTTCATTTCGCCTCTCAGAAACCAAAAAAAAAAAAAAATAAGAGGTCAGTTCTTGAGAAGTCGAATAGTCAAGTGTATATTAGTTGTGACGAAGAATTGATAACGTGTTTGTGATCAGTGCTCCCGATACATTTCATATTTAAATATATTAATACGTATCAGGCCAGTGTTATCATATTGATTCCTAGTACCACCCCAGTTATTATGAAAATAAGTTCTTAATTTATTTTCGTATGTATGAAACTTGTTTCCATCAGGATTTTTATTTTTCGAAGGATCATACAATAACTCTTATAAGGGACTAGCTCGATTTAATAATGCGTAGTTTGGTTGCATATTACGTGTGCGTGTTACTTTGTACATATACGGTGAGGCGGTTTTCTCGACTCAATGTGTTGTTCGCGGCGATATGTCTTTTTCTTTATTGGTCTGAGCACATCTTATGTATAAAAGAAAACTGACTGGCTGAATAATTGACTGTCTGACTGATGTATCAAGACCTATCAAGACGCAGAACAATGAAGAAACATAAAATGTTTATAGTTTTCTTATACCTACATTATGAAACATTTTTTTAGAATAATAATAAACACCTGAAATGCGGAAAAATTAACACCTAATAGCTCAAAAAGGAGGAATAGTGTTCGCATTAAAAAAAAATTCTATGTCATCGTCACGGACAACAACTAATTTAACATATTGTAGAATTTTTAGGTATTCTTGGTCTGATAGTATGATTGGATAATAATAAATTACAGTTATCAACTTGTTCTCAAAAGCCTTATTCTTCCAACTAAATTGTTTCGAATAGATGTATAACTGGCCATTGATGAGATCACAAAGGGCAAATAAATCGGTATCATTTTGTTAACAAATGTAGGTAAGGGATGTTCCAATTTAGTGTTGGAGTAAGAAAATGCTACCCATATGTCAAAAATAACAAAACAGAACCGAAGCAGCTTTAACTTGTATTAGATAGTTTTACTGATTGGATAATTTGCGCATAAGTGCATAATACGTAATGGTATGAAATGTATTTAGTCTTCATACAGTTAGAGTATTTCTTCCCAAAATTGCTCTTAAGTTCGTACACAAAACCTGTACAAAAAAAATATTCAATCCTGCAGGAAATACTGCAGTCCCTTTTGCCGTAGTTCCTCGAAGTATCACTTAAATGCATCGGATTCAAATTCAGTATGTATGTATGTATGTATATATGTATGTATGTATATATGTATGTATGTATGTAATATTACAATTTTACAACTAAAAAAGTTCAAACAAAAGGTAATTGCAGCAAAAAGTTCAACTATGGCTTAAAAAAATTATTTGGTGCATTTATTATTATTATACTACTACCTGGTGCCCGCGACTTCGTCCACGTGAAAGTTTGTTTTTTTACGCACCTCCGAAAAATCAAAAAATTCAGTCAGCTTTGTTTATATTATTTTATAGTCCGAATTTCATTACTTTAAGCCACCACCGACAGAAAAACTTTTTAATTGCGATTAATACTAATGCGTTGCATAAATAAAAGAATATCTTTATACACGACATTAACGGCTTTTCCTGCTGGAGCTAATATAAATAGATTGTCATCGATGCTAACCTGCTAGCAGGCCACGTACAATTGCCAGGCATATACAAGCCATGTGAAAAACAGTTAAAACTTAGGTCGACACCAGCAACGCGAGCGGCGAATTTAAAGTTATTTTAAATGACGATAACTTTTTTCACTGTCATTCGATTTTAATGAAATAAAACTTAAATTTTGCTCCAAGCTAAGCTTAACCTACATGTAAAAACTACAAGAAAGTCCATTTAGCAGTTTCGGGATTAGCGTGTACATACAAACAGACAAAAATTTAAAAAATGCTTTTTTGTGTTATTTTACTCTTTTTTTGTCGCCTACGCTAATTTTTTTTTGATAATATTATCCAATGTACAGACAACACGGTTTCTACTGTTTTATTATAAGCATAGGTTGTCACGAATCTTAAAACACAGGACTTTCCCAGGTTGTGTTAAAAATCCAGGAAGCTTCTTAAAAAATATCCAGGATGACCTAGGACACTTTTAAAATCAGGACGTGTCCTGGATAAACAGAAAGGTTGGCAACCCTAATATACATATGTACACTTCCATACAACATAATATGTACATGTTCAGTGATTTATTGGTACCTACCTATATTACCTTCCTTCGTCGTCCCCGTTATCGAATAAAAACAATCCCATTACTAAAAAGAAGACTTCTAAAATCCGCGTACTAAAACTCTTCTACGAATAAAAGCTATAAAAATGTAGGAACACTTTTACATTGAAGCGACATCTACAGAATATCAGATAAAGTAATATGAGCACTACGAAGCTCTACTACTGAAACTGTGAGCTTTCAGCCTGTAATGGCATCTGTGATATAACATTGTTCTTTTAGTATGTGTAATATAGATGTCCTTGCACAGAATACGTGGAATTGTCACCCCATGTTCTCGACAAGGTAAATTAACACATTTTTTTATTCCTTCAAATGTAATGAAAATAAACGCCTATCTCAATATTTTTAATAATTTATTTATTTAAATATTTATTGCACACACATTATACCTACACATACAGAAAGTTACATGTAGAGAAGATGAGCAAAAGGTGCAAGTTATTTCTATTGTATTAGAAATTTCTTGCAGCAGACCCACAGTAATTTAATTGCTGGCGAAGCAAATTATCCACCTTGGTGATTAAGTCATATTATTCCGTATAATTACGTAATTTATAATTATCAAAACTAATACACGAGTGCACAGGTACGTGGTCAGTTAACGAGATCCGACTTCCAGGCAAAAGCATTCTAAGGGTGGCTATAAAAGAAGGTTGTAGTTCATATAAACTTTTAAACTTTCGCGCTGCATTATGAAATATCGGCCGATGCAACTCGGCCGAAACGTCAAGTGAAAATAAAAGGTAATCGCGTTAATTTCCCGTGTTTTAGAAGTTGTAGTTCAGTTGCTGGGTTTTCATTCCTAGATTTTCACTCACAAAAAAATAAATAAGTTACCGACGCAGTTGCGTTTAATCCTGAACCAAATCGGACAGTATAGATAGGTAAGTGACCCCTTTGCGTATTATGTGTAGGTGTCTTCAATAATTAGCTGAGGTAATGTTAATAATTAACGATGAGTTGTGACATGACACAAACTTACGAAGCCACATAAGAATTATAATTGGTTACAGAGAGCTACGTTACAGTCATGTTTAATAAACTATACATTTAATTTCATTATTTTATATACGTCCCACTTCTGGGCACAAACCTCCTCATTTGTAAATCGATTACAATTATTTGCTAAAGCCTAGCTTAGACACACATTATACACAAAAACCTAATTTTTTATATTAATATTATTTATTCATTTTTGATTGATGGAGTGTTATAAGTATGGATGTATAACGAGAGTTATACATTTATGAAAATTAATGTGAAACCTATAGCTATAAAGGGCACGGTATTTTTGTAATTTAATGTAATGTAAACCGCTGATAAAGTTTGATCGAGGTATAGATCGGGGCTATCACAACGCGTCTTTAAGCGGCTATTTTTCCAGTGAACCAACCAATGATATTTGTCAGTTTTTATACTGTTCACATACAGGTAGGTAGGACTGCTCATTTAAAACACCGTACTAGAATCAGCCTTTCTAGTGACCGATCATTGTTTGCAACCATTACGCGTCTTTGAGCGATACTTTCAGAAAAACACCAATTGTGTCGACAACTTGCGCAACAAATAAATGCAGCTTGTTTGTCGTTCAGAATTTCTTCGGATAAAGAGACTTCATTTACATTCATAAATACTTCTCGATGTTCTGATAATTTTGACGCATACCATGCATACTTGGTCATTTTTCAAAAAATTGGAGAAGCGAGCAGATGATTAACAATTGATTCAATTTTTTGAAATAATAACCGTTCATGATGTTTAAATTTCTACGTTCTTAGAATTTTGAATTTTGTTTTTATTACATATCTTCACGCTGTATCCCGAACGGGGTAGTCAGAGAAGACAGAGCGCCAAGCGTCGCGGTCCTTACATACCTCTTTCGCTTCCTGAAATTTCATCTTTCTCCTCACACATTTTCGCCTAGGTATACGAGTGCTTTTGACATTTCCGTCTATCTATGTATGTTTTGATTGATTGTAGGTTACAAATTATTCAATTTGTTGAATAATTATAAGAAAAAATGAAAAAAAAATTGATCTAAACAAATTATCATTTCGTAATAAAATAAAAAATAAAAATGTTTATACTTCAAACTTTTATCTCAATAATGACTCAATATTGAGCGCTACGGCTTGGTCATATGACTTCTCCTACTGAGTACTGATTACACACATAACTTTACATTGATTTGAATACCCCACACCCTTGCCGTCTCCTTATTAAGTTGTTAGTTAGCCAACCGACAGCATGTGGACAGACCGGCTGCATTCTCATCAAAGAAGCACTCTACACCCCGCAATTACTGAATCTGCCGTTCTGGCAGTAGTTATCTAAAGTACAGCTATCTCTTAGATTATAACGGAAGAACATATTCTTGTAATCAAGAGATAAATTTTAGTTAAAAAACAAAACAGTGAGCATAAACCACTGCATAATAAACAATAACTTATACTCGTGGAGAATAAACACTTGCCGGCTACACTGTTACGTTATTAACGAAAAGCAATGCGATATCTAGGTAGCTTTTTTGTTAATGCAAATAAATCGATATCTAAGTGATTTTGACTGTGAACCTTAACCCACTGAAATTGAGGTCGAAAAACAGGAAAGGACGCCATTTAAATTCTAACTTTGGCATAATTAACTGTATCTATCTGGTAGGTACCCATGCCAAACATAAAAAGAACAATTCGATTATAATACTAATGACGTGGTAATACGAACTAAATCGGCTACATAAAAAGTCTTAAGGTCTCGGACAAGATCAAATGATAAAAGCTGCACGAAAATCGATGAGGTTTGGCAACACGAGGGTAGCGTTTGTGTCTTTCAGCGTTTTCAGCGCTTCATGTACAAAGCATTTAAATGTCAAATTTTTAGTGTGGGATTTGTATTTTTAAAACTAAATCTTATATTAAGTCTAATAATTCAATTACAATTATGTAAGTACGTAGTTTACGTAAAATAAAAGAGTTGACAACTATGTTTTAAACATAAGCTTATTAGTTACTAAATTATATATTAAATCGAAATCAATAGGTACAATATTTAATAATACGTATATCAGTCTCTTCCCAGAGTACACATACGACAGTAAAAAATTTTTCTTATAATTCTCATGTCACCCGTTTTATTAAAAAAATGATACAAAATTTATACAAATAAATGGTTATTTGAACGTTACCAAAACTAATCTAAAACTAACTAATCTGCCTGTGTCTGGTCTCGTCTCCAAAACGGTCTAACCGATTTTGATGGTACTTTCATTGGTAGGTAGAGGCCTTTCAGACAGTAGGTTATCTAGACTACTTCTGGTCTTGGAAAAATGACAAATCAATCGTGGCTAAAACGGCAGGACATTGCTAGTGACAATTTTTTTTTTAATTTAAGAAGATACACTACGTCCATTCGAAAAAATGATATATTCGTACTTATAAATATATGAACATAATATTCGTGGAAATTATTAGTCTATCAACGCTAATATTTTTTCTTTTTAATGTTTTAATTGACAAACCGAATCGAAATACGTTGTAGCCAGAATTCTATTTTAAATGGTTATTTGATTTTCCATCTAAGCGATCGTGAAAGCTGAAAATACTGTAAAATCGCTTAAAGGGTGTAACAGAGCGACATTAGCGCCGTCGAAGCCAGTCCCATTTGAGGCGTCACCGCGTCGCCACCGTGAAAAATATTGAAAAACGTCACATTGTATACAAGTCCCATTACGTGATGGGAGCTTTGGATAACATTGTTCTTGATATTTAGTGCTCAATAAACTAACGGTGAGTGTTTATCAATTTTATCAGCATTTTAACGTGCTTCATTTATGGTTATTCTGAGGACCTTTGACAGAACTGATATAAAACTCCTGTAATAAAGGCATCTCAAAAGCAATTACCTGTGTAAGCACATGTGTGTATTTTAGTACATTCATCCAAATAGAATAGATCACATCAAAAAAGAAAAAAGCGTTCTACTATTTGCATTTCAATGTCCCCCCCCTGTATATTTTAATCTATATCAAAGTCTTCCGTATTTGATATCTCACAATTGTCGAACTTGTTATGCTAACATTAACGATTTTTAAAATGAATCTATCTAATCTATACTTCAGCATCAGCATCTGCTTTTAACCTCATAAAATTCCATAAATTTCAAAATGCAACTCTTTGTTATGTTGTGTATGTAATCGTTCCATCATTTTTTACAAATATTCTGTACAAACTCAAATCAATGGTGATAACATAACTGTTTGAACTATCTACTACCAAAGTAAAAATTAGAAATATAGTTTTCTTCATTTAAAATCCTAACGTCAAAATTCAATCAATAACTAAATCCTTGAAATAAGCCTACGCTTCAGTTAAATATGGTTGCAACTACAAAACACAATATAATATATTAGATATTTTTTTTCTCTAATAGTAATTTATATAGGTACATAGATAGAAACTAACTAAACGGAACTATTTAAGATTACTGTAAATAGTAGACTACGACACATTATATATTTAAAATAATAAAAACAAACTGTTAGTATTAATTGAATAAAGCCCATAACATTATTTTATCTCTTAGCGCAAATAATACTATCTGTCTGCAAATATAACGCAATATCAGGCTCTTATAATACATATACTTATGTGTATAATATGTTGATATTATATAAGCCACTAAAAGATAAACAACTCACGAAGGTTAATTAAATGGCTTTCTGTTTGTGTGTATATGTTATTGACACGGCATTCATTTATTTATTAAGTAAATAATAACAAAGTACTAAATAATTTCACACATATTGCAGCTTTCTAATATAGGTACTTGCTATCCATGTAAATATCCATGGCATAGTGTTGCACAAACTTTCGATACATCGGTAAACTATTGACTGTTCTATGAGAATTTCATGTGAAACATAGATTAAAATTATATATTAACAAACAGGCTTACCGCATGCACTTGTGCACTCTTATTTTATATTGTTTAGAACGACATGAAGAGGACTGAAGATAACGGCATACTCAACAGCTGCTATTTTGTTTTTTTTTTCTAAAATAGCGGCGCACTACGTAATCTACATATATCGATTGGGGATATACATACATATCATCACGCTGTATCCCTAACGGAGTAGTCAGAGAGTACTTACTTCTTTCGCGTCCTCAAATCTCATCATTCTATTCACACATTTTCGCCTAGGTATGCGAGTGCTTTTGACATTTCCGTCGGCTAACACTCTAGCTATTTGATCTTCATAAGTCAGCCTTGATCTTCCTTGGCTTCTTATACCACTCACTTTTGCTCTATAGATTTTCTTCGTCAGTATTTCATCACTCATTCTTTCCATGTGCTCGAACCATCTTAGTATTCGTTTCTTCATTTTTACAATAACACTGTCATGCAACCCTGTCATACAGTGTATCTCTTCATTGCTTATTTCGTCCGCTAGGGTAACACCGCACATACTTCTAAGAGATCGCATTTCTACTGCATTTATCTTACTAATGCGGACAGAGCACCGTTCACTTTATTGCCGCTTGCTACCCGTCTCTCCACATCCCACTCATATCTTTCATTCCTCGAAAACACACTCCCCAGATATACTATTTCATTCACTTGTTCCAGACATTTTCCATTTACCCATATATCATACATTCAGTCAAGAAAGTATCGGGAATGGATGATTTGTTTATGGTTCCAAATTCAATTTTTTGTTTTTTTTTGTTGTTGTTAGATTGGCAAAACTGTTTTCCATTTTGGCGCGGAGTTTAAGTTGCATCTGTTATTTAGATTAAATACAGTGCTGTTTTTAGTTATATCATTCTAGTGTGTATTGCAAATTTCATAATGGACAAAAACATCGAACAAAGAGTTTGTCTTAAATTTTGCATCGCCAATGGAATTTCGTGTTCAGAGCCACTGAAATGTTACAGAAGGCTTACGGTGAATCGACTTTATCAAAAACACGTGCTTATGAGTGGTACAAAGCGTTCAAAAGCGGTCGAGATGTGACGAAAGATTTGCTTCGCTCTGGTAGGCCATCAGCGTATGCAACTGAAGTTAACATCGCAAAAGTAAAGGAAATAGTGACTGAAAATGCTCATTCAAGTTTGAAAAAGATAGCCGGCGAACTTTCTGTGTCTCACGAGTCGATCCGTACCATTTTAAATAATCACTTAAGTATGAAACATGTTGTCGCTCGACTAGTCCCAAAAGACCTGAATTTTCTTCAAAAACACAATCGCATAAGAGTCGCTGAGGACATGCTAGAACGAGTCAATTCCGACCCAACATTCATGAAACGCATTGTTACTGGTGATGAGACGTGGGTTTACGAGTTTGACATGCAAACTAGTCAACAAGCTTCGGAGTGACGCCTTCCAACTGAACCGAAACCGAAAAAACCACGCCAAAGTCGATCAAAAGACAAAGTCATGTTGACTGTTTTCTATAACTATCGCTGTGTTGTGCACTCGGAATTCTTGCCGGAAGGTCAAACGGTAAATAAAGAATATTATTTGGGCGTTATGCGGCGTTTAAGAGAGCAAATTCGACGAAAAAGGCCAGATTTGTGGAAAGAAAATTCTTAGATTTCGCACCACGATAATGCGCCTTCGCACAAGGCCATCATTGTGAACGAATTTTTGACCAAAAACTCCACAAATACCATCGAGCCTTACCTTATTCACCAGATATGGCTCCAGCCGACTTCTTTCTTTTCCCTAAAGTCAAATTACCATTTCGTGGCACCTGTTTTCATTCGGTAGAAGACATAAAGGAGAATTCGCGGCGAGCACTGAACTCAATTCCGGAAAAAGCGTTTAAAAAATGTTTTGATGATTGGATTATTCGTTGGCGTAAGTGTATCGTTTCTGAAGGAGCATACTTTGAAGGTGATAAAATAAATTTGGATGAATAACTAACATTTCGTGTATTATTGATCTTTTCCCGGTACTTTCTTGACAGAGTAGTACTTTGTCTGTACATCACCTCTTTCAAACACCAGAACCTTAGTTTTATTCACATTCATATTCAATTCTTTCACTACACAGTCTTCTTTCATGGACGTAACGTTTGCAACTCCGCTTCTGATAGTGCTATAAGCACAGCATCGTCAGCGTACAATAGGCAGTTTACCATTGTACGATCACATATCCTACCACTCATACTACCTTTCAATGTCTGACCAGCTTGCGCTTCCCACAAATACATTTCAGAAACATCTTTCAAACGTTCAGTAAATACCTAGGTATAGACTTTACTTGCTAAGCTGACAAAGCTGATGGCTCTATAGCACGCACAATCCAAATGAGAACCTTTCCCTTTACAGAGAGGCACTATGACTGTGGTGCGCCAGTCCCCTGGCACCTCTCCCTTCTGCCAACAAAGGTTGCACAGCGCACAGAAGGTATTCCAGACCCTAGGACCACCATACTTGAACATCTCAGCAGTCACCTCATCATTTCCCGCAGCCTTTCCACATTTCAGACTTCTTTTCACTTTTTATATCTCTTTCATACTAATGGCATCCTCCAGTCTCTGACCCGAGTGTGGCAATTCATTAGCATCGCTCTCAGTATCAGAGACGGAGTCCCCACTCTCATACAGTTCTCCAATGCATTCACTCCGTCGCTGCAGAACATCTTTTTTATTTGTCAGCAGGTGGTTTTCTTTCGAACGCACTTTATTCATTCTGCAAGATGTCGGACCACTTCGGTACTTACGTACTTTTTTCCGAAACAATTTGGAATTTTCCTCGAAGTTGTCCGACATCTTGTTTTCATCTAAAACTCTCTATTTTTCACGCTTCTCTTTCACTAGTGCCTTACAACACTACGACAACTACTTCGCAGAAAAAAAGTTCTATACCGGAGAGGCAGAACAAAATGCCTTTTAAGATTTTGTTGCCACCCATATACCTGACTTCTTCAAGAAGGGCATTGAAAAATTACCACTGCGCTGGCAGAGATGAATCGATAGCATGGGGACATACTTTGATTAACATAAATAAAAAAAAATACATAAAAAAATACTTTAATTTTCGTAACTATACTAAACGGCAATTTAATAGGTAAAGACCTAATATTACATATATCACAAATTATTATAAGTTGTTTGAATTGCGATTCTGATATATATGATTAAAACGATGTACATAGCTATTACCACAAAATGATAGGTACAATACACACTTTTTCCATTCCTCTGGAAATTTACTTTCTTTAAAAAGCGGTTAAATATTAAAGTAAGTGGTAGTGTTAGCGCTACTCCACATCGCATCACAAAAATCGGAGAAATGGAATCAGGACCCGGTTCCTTGTAAATATGAAGTTTCTTAATTTTTTGTAAAATGTCATACATACATACATATCTTCACGCTGTATCCCCAACGTATCTACTACGTACTGTAATATATTAGATTCTCCAAATTGTAAAATGCCTATAAATTGGTTATTACTATCTATAAGATTGACAATATAGATCGCCTTGAGTATTCCTAACATTGACTGTCAGGTTTATAGACCGAAGAAAATTGTCGCTTCGTAATAAGGAAACCGGATTCTGCTACGTCTCCTTCTAGTTGCATTCTGGCTGGAATGGTAGGGTTGGTACCTCGTCTATTTTTAATGAAACTCCAAAATGCTTTGGGGTTTGTAGGAATACTAGCCTGTATTTTTTGTATACAGTCCCTGTAACAGTTATCATAGAGTTTACGACAACGACCACACAGTAGTCGAAACTCGATTTCATCATGCGGATTACCATATCTACGAAATTTCCTACAGATTTTTTTCTTTTCCTGTAGGAATCTAATAAGTACGTCACTCAACCAAGCGGAAAATTGAGACCGCACAAGATTTCGTCTCGGTACAAACTGATTGATAATGTCTTTTAGAATATTGTAAAATTCGATTACCATCGCGTCGGCGCAACCACGGTGTGATAGTTTATTCCGGTAGTACACTCTCTCAATTTCAGCAGTAATAGTTTCATAATTAGCCTTATAAAATTATATTTCGAAACATTTTTCGGAGACAAATATACAACATTTGAATCAGCAACAACAAACAATAAATTAGGATGATTTTCGTAACACTTAAAATACTCAATGGTCTAGTAAAAAATGCGTTAGGTAAGTTCGCGGTGTAAGAGTCAGATAAACGTATCTACATTTTCTCAATTTTACAGGAAAGCAAAAATACTGTGAAAATTCGGCTCTTTAAACTTTACCAGCTTTTTAACACCGATAAAATATAAGTGAAGAAAAAAATTATTTTTTTTCGATATATTGGCTTACAGTCCAGGATCCACCGTCCATTTTTGCACTTGATTACTATCAAGCTAATTTTCCGTGAGTAGCTTTATTCTGATGAGACGCCCAACAATTTCCTGTACGAAAACTCTCGATTGTGGTCGGTAATAGGGGTAGCAGGGATAAAATATGTTGATTTGATGATTCTCAAAAATTTATTACTAACTGGGTTTTTTTTGTTATATCTGATGGTAATTATCTAAAGTATTCGAAAAAATATTTGTCCTACAAAATGTACGGTTTGATCAAAGAGTCCCCTCCTTCCAACATGTATCGATAATGAGGTCATAAAAAATGATTACTAACCAGCTGATTTTTTTTTTTACTTAGTTAATATTTATAAAATTTAACAGTCATATTGTCCTACAAATTGCGTGGTACGTTATCTCGGTCCTACGCTCAGAAATTGTTAATATCATAAGACCATTTTTCTCATTACTAACTGTAGGACAAAAATATTACATAATAGGTTAGTGTGTTCTTTGCCCAAATCAAACAATGTCCTACAAGAAAACAGGACACAAAATGTACGGTTTGATCAAAGAGTCCCCTCCTTCCAACATGTATCGATAATGAGGTCATAAAAAATGATTACTAACCAGCTGATTTTTTTTTTACTTAGTTAATATTTATAAAATTTAACAGTCATATTGTCCTACAAATTACGTGGTAAGTTATCTCGGTGCTACGCTCAGAAATTGTTAATATCATAAGACCATTTTTCTGATTACTAACTGTAGGACAAAAATATTACATAATAGGTTAGTGTGTTCTCTGCCCAAATCAAACAATGTCCTACAAGAAAACAGGTATGTATCACTAGTCCGACAAGAATTGTCATTTTTTCGTTTTCCTATTTGTAACATAAGATACAGTGAAAACATCTTTTTTTAAATTTAAATAACTTTATTTTTTAGTAAACTAGGTACAAAAATTTGTGTATTTACATGTAAAAAAATAAAAATTAATCTTCATCAAATTCATCTGACAGATCTTCATTATCTTCGCTACTAACATCACTGTCATCATCTATTTCATTTTCCTCATTCGTCATATCTGACTCTGTAATAACATGAAAAAATTAAGTAAATTATATAATAATGAATAATCAATCAATAAATAACAATAGGATTAATAGGATACCTTGTATGTCAGAAGATAATTCTTCAAAAGATGGACTTTGGGGACCATCAAACCAATAATATTCATATTTGCCATCAATTATTGTCCATCCGAAATTTTCTGGCAATTTTTCCATGGGGCACCGCTTGTGTGCATTACACCATACATTGCAAATGAATGCAGTTCTTTTAATTTGTTGCAACAATTCTTGTTTTGTTGGTGGCAAACTGGAAGGATCATATTCTACGATTTTTTGTTTTAAAATTTCTTCATTTTCATTTTTTGATTTATATCCTTTTTCAAATAACTCGTACCGTCCTTTGTTGATATCATTTTTTGTTTTTAATGAATACACTCTGCATACATACTCTTCAATAATTTGAACTACCTCATTCGATGTTAATGCTGTATTTTCAATTCGTAGGCGTTGAATAAAAGCCTAAAGCCTAAAAATATAATATACTGTCTAAAATTATTGTTTAAAGAATGTAACAATACTAATGCTCGATTTTACATAATTACGTGAAAATAAGAACTTAATAAATTATTTTTCAATTATTTTATAAACAAAGTAAAAAAATATTCGATCGACTTACCTTTCATAAGACAAATACTTAGATTTCACTCGAAATTCTTTGTAAAAAGAGGAATTATAACCTATTACTTCGTCATTCCAATTTTCAGGCAATACAACATCTCGATATTTATGTTCATGATGCTTTCGAGCAGATAGAAAAGTTTTGCAAGAAAGCCAAATGTCTTTATTAAATTTCTTAACTTCTTCTCTTTTCTCTCGAAAAGTAGGATTTTCGCAAAGCAAATTACACAAAAAACACTCCATAATTATTTTGCAGCACAATACATTTTTCTTGAATATATTTCTCAAGAGACAAAATAAAACACGTGGTCAACTGAAAAAATGTTTGCACGTTTATGGTCGACAGTAACGTGGAATACCTAATACGGAGTAAGCAATGCTCTGCGCATGTGCACCGGTGTGACTCAGCTGTAGTAGCAAAATACAGAAAATAAATTCATTTTTAATTTCATGAATTTCAAATATGTATTCAATTAGAGCACCGCGATAATGTACCACGCAATTTGTAGCACAATGTGACTGTTAAATTATATAAATATTAACTAAGTAAAAAAAAAAAATCAGCTTGTTAGTTATCATTTTTAATGACTTCGTTATTGATACATATTGAAAGGGGGGGACTCTTTGATCAAACCATACATTTTGTAGGACAAATATTTTTTCAAATAATTTAGATAATTATCTTGAGATTTTACAAAAAAAAACCCAGTTGGTAATAAATTTTTGAGAATCATCAAATCGACATATTTTATCCTTGCTATCTTTGTTACCTACCACAATCGAGAGTTTTCGTACAGGAAATTGTTGGGCGTCACATCAAAATGAAGCTACTCACGGAAAATTAGCTTGATAGTAATCAAGTGCAACAATGGACGGTGAATCCTGGACTATTACCCTTAAAGCTTTGAAAAAGTTAGAAATTATTTATTTATATATGCTTACATAGAGGCAATATATATATTTTTTAAATTCGGTTGGCATACGTTAATGTGGCCCTTAATTATTTTCAAACTTATGTTGTTATCAAACTTAAATAAGTCATTTGTGGAGTTAAGTTTTATTATGTAGTGATGAAATGAGTAATAAAATAGGTAATAAATCAATAATCTTTATTTACTCCTGAAATAGTACAGTTTAAATAATACAACCTGTAATCAGCATATCAGCGTTTAGAAAAATATTAATTATCTTCGTCATCTGTTGTTGGTGTTCCAACTGAAAACCCTTTATAAAAATTATGGTATTGCGTTGGAATGATGCCTTGTCGGCATAAGTCTTGTAAATCGTCATACTTTTCACTAGAAATGGGTAAAGGTTTGTCATATGCATTTTTCAACTCAATTTGTTTCACAGGTAATCTTTTGCCTCTTCTGATAATCTTAATCATTTTAAAATCGTCATCCTCCAGATCATATTTAAAATATATATGTTTATTGTCTTCTTTACGATATTGCAGCCATCTTATTTTTAGCCAGTTGACAGCATTGCCATCACAATCCACCTTAGCATTCTTAACTAATACGGTTTTGAGGTATTTAATATCTACGAAGTCTTCTGTTCCCATTTCATGGACGTCATATGCATTTTTTCGGGAAGCTTTTATTATAATTGTATAGAATCCAGATGGATGAAATATAGGTATATTCGTCTTAGCCAGTTCAATAATTGCATGGATGTTATCTGCTTCCATTTGACTGTGCCCAGGTTCAAAATACTTTTGGTTAATCTCTGGTATATTGAAAGCTTCAATGCAGTACAGTAGTAGAGCTGATATATATACATTACGACATTGACTTGCACAAGTATCTGACATAAATGTAATTGGTTTACCATCAGCTTTGGTTTTCAGATATTTTAACAAACATGACCCGATTTCAACAGCCCCTTTCTTTCCAATACCTTCGTGCCAGCAATAACAGAAAACATTGCGCTTTTCCGTCTCAAAATCCAGCATGGTAAAGTTGTAAATCGCAATTCGGCGAAAAACACCTTTACTGGAAAGGTAAAGTTCACCTTTTTGTCTTCTGTTTTTTCTCAAGTTCTTCTTCCATTCCCTGGGCTCCGCTTGACCTCTGCGCTTGCGTTTCCGATTTTGAAGACCAGGTATGACAGACTCAACCCCAGCAATATCGGTAGTATTAGTTTCTATGTTCGTATCAAAAGTATTACTAGAATGAGGAATGTTTTGGGTCATAACATCATTTATTTGAACATTGTTTCTTGTTCCCGAAATTGAAAAATCACTTGATGACAAGATACATTCATCTGGTGCCGGCTCGCCATCATTGCCCGAATGTGATAAATACAAATCCTCATTTAAATCAATCAGTGACACATTTTCCAATGTCAATAATTTTGTAGGTGACGGTCCAGGTTCACCAAAAACAGAGAGAGATTCATTTTCTAAAGTTGTCGTTAAGTTAGTAAAGGATGGTTGAGGACAAGGGCTTAAGCAATTGTTGATTTCTTCAACGGCAACATTGCAGAATATGGTCTCGATTGAATGAGTTGGTTCCTGAAACAAAATAAAACAAATTATTAAACTGTAAAGTAAATAATATCATAGCTGTAGGTATAGGTACTTAATATTGACCCTAATTAGTAAAAGGGTTTGGTTTTATAAAATTAGTAATTTAAATCGTAAATTACACACATTTTATAATACAACTAACACAATTATTATTACTATTAGTATTAACCGAGCTCAAACTCAGTTACACTTAACCTTACCTGGGAATCGAACCCAGAACAGCACGTTCAATGCATATTAATAATAGTAAGTCATAGGTATTAAAGATAACTCACCTGTTCATAAATCTGATGGAATTCGTCGTGAACCGAGATGGTTCTCTTCGTTCCAACGATGCGAAAATCTTACAATTTCTACTGTTTTTCTTCATTTTATTGAATCTATATTATTATCACTTAAAATCACTATTACGAAGTAAAAACAAAAAAAAAGTATTCTCCTAACTTCAAATTAGGGGGCTCCCCGCACTGCGTGTTTCAACTTGTTGAGACCTTACATCAACTTTTAGGTGCCAAACTAACGTATGTTTATATTTTGTCAATGGACAATAATACTTATCAAACAAAATAGTACCGCCACAAAAACGTAAATCGTAATACATCGTTTTGGCCATTGACTTGTATTATTTATCTAACAAAAATGTTTGTGCCAATGAAACATAAATAGACAAACGTTGCTGTGGCTCTTTAAACTAAGCATCAACACAAAATTTTGAAACGCCCAAAACAACGTATAAGCTTTTACGTTAATATGGTTCGTATAATATTGCCAAACAAACTATATTCTACGAATAAAAATATTGTTTTTACAAATACGTTCCTATAGCTCACTGGTTCCCAAACTTATTTTGTCTACTGAGTCGAGAGCTCATGCAGTCATTGTCTAAGATGCCTCCTAGCTAAATGAAATTACAAATCACCCCCCAGGCCTCTACACAACGCCCCCATTTTTTTTTCTGGGTCTCTTACCTTACCTACCTTTAGGCCTGCAGCGCCCACAAGGGGGCGTTATCACCCACTTTGGGAATGGCTGCTATAGCTCTACCGAGGTAGGAAGATAATTAGAACTAATTAAACGGTACTCATAATACGTTTTTCTGGTTCCATTGAAAGCAATTCTTAAGCATTTTAGTTTTTTTGGAATTTGTTAAATATTGACTATACCGTTACGTCGTTTTAGCATTTCATAAAGGACTATATTGTGAACCGTTTTATGACAAAAAACGTTTTTTGTTTTTTTTGTAGATACGTTCATCTGGTTCTTATACCGCGAGTTGCTAACGACTAATTCCAGTAAACTTTTGTCACTATTATTAATATTGACTTGGTACAAATTATATGATAAAAGGAAGTAATCCGTTGATTTAAGAAAACTTTTCGACCAAAAAGTCGTAAGCGCCGTGAAAATAGCGGCGCTTACGCGTTCATGACCGCGACTCGTAAAATCCAACCGTCGGATTTAACAGGCAATTTCATTTTTAAATATTTTTGCTTTCTTTCTACTACGAGTACTACACAGTTTATCACTACTTATCGATTTTGTTTTACTTTATAATAATAATGACCGCGACCGCTTACTTACAGTCGTCAGATTGAAACTTTGTACTGGGTATGAAATATACTATTTTGTACCCACTCACACAAACAAGAATTTTTTTTAGAAATGGGACTTCTTCTGGCAGTAGCAACATCATTATAACCAATTAACGGGCTAATGACATTGTTTATTGAAATAGTGTAGTAATAATACGTGAGCAGAAGACAAGAAAGACCTAGTCCAACTTATGAAGATCGCCAGCGTTAGCTGACGGAAATATCATAAGTACTCGATTACCGCCATGCGACCGCCATGCTTGGCGCTCCGTCCTGTCTGTCTACCCTGTTAGGAATACAGCGTGAGGAGTTGTTTGTACAAGTATATATAAAATTCCACATTGTTTAGTGAACGATATGTTTACCAATAGTTTTACCATAACTATCGAGCAAACAGCACTTCCATGCTGGTCTCGTAAAATAAGAAAAGGCACTTTTAGGCGAAAAGGTGAATTTGTCATTTCATTTAGATTTTCTGTTTTTTACATTTTTGAGAGTTTTACAGTACAAAAGTGATAGTATATTGTACATTCTAAATAAATACGTGCAGCTGAAATTTTCGCGTTCTTCCAAGAACTTTAACTTCAGTAAAGCCTATTTTACTGAAGGAGTGTTAGGGACTTAGTTATAACAAAAAAGAACAAATCTTATATTAGACATGTGCTTTATATGTGTTCGACGTGAATTGTAACAGTACAGTGACGTGATTTTCAGTTACGTGAATAGGTCGATGGCCTGGTTGCAAATGCCTTAAGAAATATAAAAACAAAATATAGAATGTGCCCGACTGCTCGTATTCCCACGCAGATTTTAAAGTCAACTGAAAAACAAAGCTACATAAGTATATTACGGTCCCGCTTTGCACTGTAAGGAGAAATGCATAATTACTGTTATTAATTTCATGACTTCGATCGGCATGATGACTATGACGACGATCATAAATAACCGTGTCAGTCATTGGGATAGATCACGATGGGAGGATTTGTTCCCGGGATCCCGACCGCTTTTCAGTCCCGAAATTTTCAGGAAAATCGTTTAATTTCCCTGACCCCGAGATTGGCCGGATTGACATTGTTTTAAAAAAATTGCAAAATAGATTGCGTGTAGCGAAACCAGTGAGCTTGCCTGCTTGTCATTTTAATGTATCAAAGCTCACTAGGCTAATTTGCGATGATTGCTAGAAATAATTTTTAAATATTGAATTAAAATTATGTGCAATCAATTCTCACTGGGCTACTTGGTGATGCTTTTTTGCGGTTAAAATACTTGTAGTTTTAATTAAAATGATAGGCAAGTAAACTCAATGGGTTACTCGGAGATGCTTGTTTGCAATAAAAATTCTTGTATTTTAAATTAAACTGTTAGTCGAGCAAACGCACAGGTAATGCTTGCTTGATAATAAAATATTTTTATTTCTATTGAAATGGCAAGCAAGTCAACACAAAGTTAGCTAGGCGTAAGCATAAAAACCTTTTGATCTTTGTCTAAATTTTGATTAGTTGCTTAAGCAGCTGATTTCGCTAAGATTTTGTTACTGTTTATATGTAACCGTCAATACCGAAATTATCCCAGGATCCCGGGATCGACTAAGTAAAATCCCGAAATCACGAGATTGAAAATAAGATCTGGAATCGAATTCTTTAATCATGATACATTATTTTGGGATGCACCGATTATGCAGCGGAAACAAATTTCCAATATTTTGTAATGGAGCGATCAAAAGGAGCAGCACGATACGAGGCGAAGCGAGCCGATCCTTGATGTCTTGGATCCTTGATGATTGGAACAAAACATTACATACAGACGTACATGTTCTCACACTACTCCTAACGGGATAGTCCCTGACGGAATATTAAGAAGTCAAAATATAATATGGTGTTGCATTATAACTAAGTCATTTACCATTTATTAAAATAGAATAACCTGGAAACCATTTTCCAAACACCGCAGCAGCAATAAGATTCTGGTGTTTGAAAGGGATGTAGTCAAAGTGAAAGTGTGTGTCAAATATAGTTACATGGAAAATGTCCAAAACAAGTGAACGAAATTGTATATCTGGTGAGTGCATTTTCGAGGGATGGAAGATGTGAGTTGGATGTGGACAGACGGGTAGCAGCTGGCAATACAGTGAATGGTGCTCTGTCCGCATTAGTAGGCAGTATGAATATATCTAACTCAGCCAAAATGGCCATACACAATGTGGTGTTGCTTCAAACTTTATTGTACGATAGTGAAGCCTGGATATGCCCAAAATCGAGTGAAAATAAGATAAATTCAATACAAATATGATCTCTGAGAAATATGTGCGGTGTCACCCTTGCAGACAAAATAAGCTATAAAGAGATATGCCGTATGACGGCACGACAGTGTTATTGTAAAAATGAAGAAAGGAATGCTTAGATGGTTCGGGCATATAAAAAGAATGAATGATGAAAGACTGACGAAGAAAATCTACAGAGCATAAGCGAGTGGTAAAAGAAGCCAAAGAAGAGCAAGGCTGACTTATGAAGATCAAATAGCCAGAGTGTTAGCTGACAGAAATGTTAAAAGTCCTTGCAAACCTAGGCGAAAATGTATGAGGAGAACGATGAGATTTGAGGAAGCGAAAGAAGCAAGGACCGCGACGCTTGGCGCTCCGTCCTCTCAGACTACCCTGTTGGGGATATGCATATATGTGTAATAACCGCAGCTAGCGACTTGATTATGAAATCAATACTCTCAATACAGTCTTAATGTATGTACGAATGTGTATTTATCGATGTGACTACTAACTACCATTACTATGCAGAAGTCGAGACACCTACCACTGTATTATAAAAAGCATCGTCAATTTGTCAATACTATTCATGCATATGAGTAAGTAACTATTAAATTCTATACTCTGCGTTCTCTGCGTTCTGTAATAAGATCTAATTGCAGTACTAGGGTCTTGTTAAGGTAGAGGTAAAGTAAAGAAAGCGAATTGACACTATAAATAGGTAACGATATGATACTTAGCCCTTGTCAAGGTCGCCGTTTATTGCCTTTTGTAACGTTTAGGTAGAGAGTTTAGGTACAATGCCAAACCATTTTCCGTCTTGTGACGCAGTCTTGACTCAATATTAAAAGAAAGGGACAATTACATTTCAATATTGGAAAATTGCTTTTTCATTCGTTAAAATCAGTAGGAAATACTTTATTTATTTACAAACTACAAGTACAATAATATCTTTTTATATTTAGCTCAAGTAAGCAAAGTATTCTAATACAAATCGAAAACTGCCCCCTCATCTTCGCCAACTTGCCTTGGACCTACAAATATCGGGATAAAATGATATTATCCAAGATTTATACACCCACACAAAAAAATATTTTACCATTTTACAGATTAGTTGTCATCCATACTTCACCGATGACCCCACTTGGGATCGCCATATCATTTGCTTATTTTTAACTAGCTTTTGCACGCAATTTCTTGAATACGAAGTTGAAAGTAACTCCAGAGTTCAATTACATTAATCATAGAAAACGTGAGCAACACCTCCAGTCGGAACCAAATCCTTTCTGTATTGTTTGAGTGTTACTTGAAGAAATGAACGACAAAATTCAAATAATTCTTTAATATTATATTCCAGAAAGTGTATACTAACCATTTTCTTTCCGAAATTGTTTCATATGTAGACGCAGAAGGGTCAGATTACTACTAAAGAGCGTTTTTAAAATGTAGGTTTATCTAGAACGAAGAATGCCATGCCATTAAGAACAAGAAAATTCCTGTGAAAAAAGTTTGCGGGCTCTCCTAGTTACGGCAACGGATCAAAGTCATGTATTATCATTTGATCTACACATGATGTGTACAAGGACCACCAATAACACAGACAAAAAAACCATATAAAAAACTAGATAAATTGAATCAGCTATTAAGAAAATCATAAAAACTTGTTTATTATAGAGCTTTAATAAAACGCATTAGAAAACTGTTTCTATTTCACAAAAAACATTATCCTCTAGGATTACTCTCCCTTTGGAGTAGTCGAATAAAAAGTTAAGTAATTCACATTTCCAATAATTATGTCGCTTAGTCTTAGTCTCAGTGGAATAGTTTTTTTTTCTTCATGGCATGGCGCACAGATTAGCGCATTTGCCAATGTCACGTATTATTTAGTAGAATCGACATGAAGCACATTCAAAGTTTATCTTTTCTTCTTATCGTAAATTTCCTCCAGTAAACTGATAGTAGGCTTTACTGAAGTTATAAAGGACTTCTTGGAGGAGCGCGAGAACTTCAGCTACACATGTTTATTTAGACCTACTCCATTCTTTTCACTTACACAGAACTTTAAAACACAATATACTATCACTTTTGTGCTTTGAAACTCCCCTCAAAAATGTAAAAAAATAGAAAATGTAAATAAAATGACAACCTCACTTCTCCCGTTCCCGGCAAAAAGTCCGTGGAATAGTCATATAACAGAAACATGGAAAAAGCAAACAGACGTAATAAGAACACAGACCATGCATCGCTTACTTCAAAAGTGAAGCCATAAATGTCATACATTTTTCTACTTTACTTACATTTGTATGTGCTTAGTAAGTACGTTACAGTGCAGTTACATTGGTTTATAATATTAATTTATCAGTTAATTTTGTATTATAATTAATATAAATGAAAACATATTCTGTAAAATGTAACAAAGAAAACTAAAAATTAAAACTATCTTATTCTTAAATGTATAAACTGATAACTTAGAAGGTTGTAATAATAATTCAGTGTTTTCTAGGTGAATTTTAGCCTATCGACGTCCGTAAATGTGTGTTGCATTTACAAGAAACACGACTTATATTGACTGTTTCGCTTTCGAAGCACACAATGCGGGGTTATCTTTTTATTATGTCTATGAATGAAAACTGCTTTAAGTACATAGATAATATGTATAGATAAACGGTCATTGGTCACAGCCTAAACGACTTTTGAAGGTTATATGTATCTACTGAATTTACTGGTTACTGCCCTTAACTCCACGTGTCATATTACTGAGGTTTTAAGAAAATAGATATCCGCGTAGGCGTACGCCGCGCCGTCATCTTCTCAACGAATTTGAGGTGAACGGCATACTATATACTTTAATTAAACGCCTACAGTGAACTATTTAAGTCAAATTTCAAATTTGTAGTACAGTAGTACTACGAATTTTAAATTTGAGTTTAAAAATTACGAGGAAAAATAATCTATATCTATACGAATAAATGTATTCAAGTATCTGTCTGTGATTTCGAAATATACACATTTCTTAAACTCATATGGTTATTTGCACGTTACCAAATCTCAGACACGCATTTTCAAATTTACTGTAAATGTAAAGTAAAGTGTAAATTTACTGATATATTTATTTGTGTTGGCTAATCTCCGAAACGGCTGGATCGATTTTGACGGAACTTTCATCGGCAGATAGAGTTAGAGGACTTTTGTAGGAGGAGGAGGAGAGAAATGAAGGCCAATTTTTATGCCGCACAAATACCGAATTTAACTCTGGTGAAAACATGGAGCACGGATAGTTATAATAAAATTCGTAAACGAATGTTTGTTCGTACTATAATACTACAAAATTGTTATACGACGAAGTTACTGGACAGCCTGTATAATTATTTCCAGTGTCCAGTCCAGGTTGTCCAGTATCTAGTAGTCATTATATCGAGACCACAGAGCCTGTGTATGGATAGATGATGACATGTCACCCTGGTTCAAAGTCTGTTCAGACGTTAGACAAGGCTGTGTGATGTCTGCCTGATGGTTATTCATGCTGTATTTGGACAGTTCTGTTGCCTCCAGACATTGACAGATAGTATGAGTGTTATGATATGTAATGACACATTGGTAAGCTGCCTATTGTACGCTGACGATTGCTGTGCTTATAGCACCATCAGAAACAGAGTTGCAGACACTAGTCGCGTGCATGAAAGAAGAATGTGAAGTGAAATAATTGAATATGAATATGAACAAAACTAACGTTCTGGTGTTTGAAAGGGAAGATGTACAGACGAAATGTGAGACATGGGTGCATGGAAAATGTCTAGAACAAGTGAATGAAATTGTGTATCTAGAGAGTGCGTTTTCTAGAAATGGAAGATGTGAGTTGAATGTGGAGAGACGGGTAGCAGCTGGCAATAAAATAAACGGTGCTCTGACCGCTTTAGTGGGCAGTGAGATTATATCTAACTCGGCCAAAGTGACTATCCACAATGCGGTGTTGGTACCAACTTAATACGGTAGTGAGGCCTTGATATGCCCGAAATCAAATGAAAGTAAGATAGCATATAGATAAGCAGTAGAAATGCGATCTCTTAGAAACTCGTGCGGTGTCACCCTTGTAAACAAAATGAGCAAAGAATACGGAGTATGACAGGATTGTAAAAATGCACGACAGTGTTATTCTAAAAATGAAGAAAGAAATCCTCAGATGTTTCGGGCACATGAAAAGAATGAGTGATGAAAGACAGACGAAGAAAATCAGAGTGAAAAGTGAGTGGCAATAGAAGCCAAGTAAACCAAGGTTAACTTACGAATATCAAATAGTCAAAGTATTAGCTGACGGAAATGTGAAAAACACCCGCATAGCTAGGTGAAAATGTGTGAGGAGAATGATAAGATTTGAGGAAGTGAAAGTAGTACGTAAGGACCGCGAAGCTCGGCGCTCCGTCTTCTTTGACTACCCCGTTAGGGACACAGCGTGAAAATATGTATGTAGCATCATTGTTGAAGAATGGCAACGCTGTATTTTGATGGTGTTGCTACTCAATAATAATTTGAGATTTAGTCAGTTGGTATTTTTGAATGTTAAAAGATGAGTCAGTCGAAAATTACATGAGCTACCAAAAGCACGTCTTTTCATTGTATCCCTATTTATATCCTACATATCCATCCAAGTCGATATTCTAAAAGAACTTAAACCATAATATCTGGAATCTGAGAACGTAACCGCACATTGTACGGAAATTCATGAAATAGGCATTTGTAGCAACTGTGTTCATATTGATCAGCTCAGTAGTTCCGAATAAACACGTACACACTTTCTTGTTTAAAATATTACTGAAAACTAAGGACTAACAATTTATAAAGCTAATAACCAAAATTGTTTGTTTTTACTATTTTATTATATTCATCCTAAAATAAATCTTCTTTTAAAATAAATTCGTTTTGTATTACATCATTATATCAAATTACATTGACGTCAAATATATTTCTTGGAACAGTATTACTGTTTGCATATAGCTGTCTAAAAATATTACGTCTGTCTAATAATATTACCTGCCTATGGTATAAGTAATTGATTTATTGTTAATAATTATTATTATTGACGACATCATTAGCTCACATAAAGATCGAAACTTAACAAACGATATTGTCTATAAATGGTTTTAAATTTCACGACACATCTAACAATACAAATTCACGGGTCTATGTCGCGTTTATACTTTAAGTTAGTAACTAATTAATCTGTGCTTTAGGGTCGAAACGTCGGGATAAAAGAGATATTTAGCCTTAAAGTATAAACACGACATAGACCCGTGAATTAGTATTGTAAGATATTATCGATAGTCAAAATGAAAAGTGGCTTAGGCTTGGCATACTAAGATCCAAGATTTCTCGCAATAAACGTTATTTTTCTCATTTTTTCGGCGATCTTATCAAAATTTCTCATGACAAGTAACATTTATGAGATTTTTACGTTATTGATTTTTAAGAATCTTCAATCAAGTCAATTAGTCGTCAAGAATAAAATAGATTATCCACCAGAGAACGAATGTAATGTTGAAAGACGAGAAATTCATAAAATATATCGTATGCTAAGTATAGGCATAATTATAAACATAACATAACATAACTTCACGCTGTATCCCCAACGGGGTAGTCAGAGAGGACGGAGCGCTAGGAGTCGCAGGAGGCATAATTATATTATCAATATACTTATTACGAAATCACTGAACTGTATTGTTTTTGGTAAAGTTACATTTAGAGATAGCAATGGTTTCTTTTACATTTTCATATAAGAATTAAAATTACACATACCTACACATAAAAGTACCTATTAGGTATACGTTCATAATATGTATTGTGTATACGTTTGACGTTTAGTTGCAAAGTGCATATAAAGTCCTTTTAACTTTTTCACATTGAAATAAAGTCGTTAATGTACGCATAGTGTGACGTAAATATCGTAACTTAGCTAGGAACTAGGAGAATGTAAGAGCCAGCGCGCAGCGGCAATCGATCGCGTGCGCGCGCATCTCCGCCATTCTGGCTCTTCTACAGAGCGTAGACTCCATTCGGACATAATTTTCGGCAGAAATGTACCAAACTCGTGCTAATAGTGACTCTCGATATAGGAACTGAAAAAGTGATTCAGAAATATCTCACTACAAAGAGGAAAATAAAGGTCAGTGACGGAAAAGCGGAAAACAGAGTGGTTTTGAACGGAGTGCTAATGTCTGGTTGATACCTACATTTTTCAACACTTGTTACGATTTTAAACACGTCTCCAAAAGACTACGTTATATAATTATGTAATAACTACTTAAAAACCGAAGTTATATGAATGTTAATTGCTATAAGACTAAGAAAAACTGCCAGGTGATTTAGGGCTTCATGGTTTTAAGAAAACCCATGCCGTATTAGCTTCCTTAATATATAGGTACATATTTAGGTGTTCGTTATAAACATAATCATATAATATAAAAAAGTATTTTAATGTACTTGTCTACATAACCATAATAATTTTAATTAAAAGCTCATGTAGATGAAATATAGCGTCTGTTCCGTTTTTAAAATTAATTTGTATCTAGACGCATCATTTCAAGAGCAGTAAAATAATAATATATATAATACGTTATTTCTGTCTCGTTTTAATTAAAATGCCTCGTCGATGTTATATTATTATTTAAATAATGATTAAAGTGAAAGTTCTGTTTCTTTATATGTCTTTTTTATCTACATTATAAAATTACTAATATTATAAAGTGGTTGTCGATCTGTCTGTCAGTTTGTTACTTTTGAGAGCCCAACCGCAGGACCGATTTCGATCAAATAGAACCCCGGGGAAGGACGTAGGCTACTATTTATTAATTCTTCAGGGATACAGTCGAGGGTAGCAACTAGTGTCTAATAATTTAATAATTGCCAATAGCGACTCAGTTTTTTTTAACTATGCTGTTATTATCGTTTATTTTGTAATCTTATTTCTACAGATTTTTTTAACCATTGCTATTCTATCGTTAAGCATGATTTTCTCTACTACTCCTCGATCTCGATGACACTTCGGTCTTGAGAAATTTCCTCCTAGACCCAATGAAGATCGCACGGGTATTACTGTTATACATAATATACTGAAATATTTAGACAAAAATAATTAAATATTAACATTTACAGAGATACGTGTCACGTATGATTATGAAGTCATGGCTATAATGAAATAAATACTTATTATTTTTTGATCATATGGAAAACCATAATTATTTGAATAAAATTTCAGATTTTTAATACTAAAAACCTCCTACAATTATATGATGATTTTTTTATTTTTTAGCTATAGAATATCCAAAAATTTCATAACAAATTAAAAGATAATCGCGTTCATTTCGCGTTTTTTAAGTATTTAAGCATCAAGTGGAAGATATAGCTATAAACCATAAGTTGACAAATTGGTCACTTGAGATGAAATTTTCGCAACGAAAAACTAATCAACAATTTTTTATTGATGTTAGCGCCAATTTTTTTTAAATATTTCTTAAGGCATTGGCAACAAGGCCATCAGCCTAATCATGAAACTTCTGGAGAGACACTTGTTATAAATTATAATCACGTCACGGTATTGTCTGTTATAATTCATGACGAACACATGGTGTACATGTTTAAAGTAGCTTCGTTTTTTCTTCTTACAACTAAGTTCGTAATACTCCTCCAGTAAAGTGATAGTAGGCTTTACTGAAGTTTTAAAGGACTTCTTGGAAGAGGGCGAGGCCTTCAGCTACACATATTTATTTAAATCTTCTTCAATCTTGGAAGAAGGATTAACGTGGAAGGAGCTGTCATGGTAGTTTCACGTACACTACCATAGACAGTGGAAAATTTACAAGTGTTGTGACGATACAGACAATATCGATATATTGGTCCATTGATAACAGCTACATACAGATTTATTGTGTATAATCTTGCAAACAACTTCTAAAAACTGGGTCGTAATAAAAAAAATGATTATGTACCTACTATGTAAAAAAATTTCGTGATTCGACCCATATTTATCGGGGAAAAATTCTCATTTTGATGGACTAGCGTAATCACGCAAGGTTATTATACCAAAGACCCTATAATAATTATTATTATAAAATAAGGTAAAATAATACTATTACTTTAAACAATCTTTTTTTTAAAGAGGTAACATTTATATTATGTCAACAGTATTTTGAATTTAAAGTAAAAATGAAAGCATAATGGTGATATATTATTTATTTATAATAATGATGAAAATAGCGCTCCGTCCTCTCTGACTACCCTGTTATAGATACAGCGTGAAGATATGTATGTATGTAATGATGATATAAATAATGTTTCACAACATTTTACTCATGTAGAGAAATAATTTGAACTTTTGTTCAGATATTACATGTCACTTATAGACCTTTAAAAATTATAGTTTTAGATAAGAATGTCCTAATTAACACGCTTTTTTTTTGTAACATAAGGAACCCAACTCTATTTTGTTTCGATAGAGTCATTTATTCTGAAATTCGAATCACGTTTTTCTTCAAACGTATTGTCTTCTACGGCAAAAAAAAATAGAAACTTAACAGACAAACAGAGAATTTACGGTTTTTTTTTTGCGCTCACTTAACAGTAGGGTAGCTGCAAAATTGAATGTAGATGTAGCCTTCCTTAAGTTATATGAAAGGCACTTCAGGAATATTAACATGTCAGAACTTCAATATTCTGAAACAAAGTCATTGGTATACAACTAATAATTAATATACATATCTTATGGGCAATATTAATTTCCATTTGAATTATACTACTAATTATATTATGTTCGTGACACCTGTGTTGTTATACTTAATGTAGATGAGTTACATACACCTTGTAGTAAGAGCGTTTTACTTTATTTCTCTATACAAATTTTGACATCTAGTTTTAATCCTTTAGAAATATTGAAAAATTGGGAATCATTCTCATTTTGCTTATAGATCGCAAAAACTAACTATCGAATTTTCATGTTTGTACCTTCAGCGGTTGTAGCTCTACGAACGATAAAATAATACATCAGTTAATAAGCACGAGTCTTTGTATCTATATTCATTTACACACTTATATACTTATTTTACTTACTGAATTTTTCTTAATGTAGTGATGGCTTGTTTACTTTCGGTTGTTGCTATCAGTCTGCGCCATTTGTAACCAATATTAAAGAAATAATCTTCGCTTAAAGATTTTGAGCATACAAGGTGTTGTTTTTTTCCATTCCCAGTTGCTACGTGCAATAGCGTCGATCTATTTATGCTTTCTACTGACGTCGGTGAGAAATCTGGTATATTATATTCATTATTAATACAACTAAGGACAAGTGGGGTATCAAGAATTTTTAGCAATATTATTATACATAATATACAAATAAACGGCAAAAATCTGCTCATAATTATTTAGTTTAATTAGGCTGTACTTTGTAAATTGTAGTTACTCGTACTTCACCATCAGGTGACCCGCTGTGACCACAGTGACCACCGCCGCCCATGGACACCCGCAACGTCCGGGGACTCACGAGTGCGTTACCGGCCTTTAGGGAAATAGGGAAATGAGGGGGAGGGGGCGATGGGCCACCGGCACTCTCTCACCGAAGGAAACACAAAAGCAATAGATGCTGCTATTTCACGCAGATATTCTGTGAGAGGGTGGTACTTCACCGGGCGAGCCGGGCCAATTCGTGCTGCAATGCAGCATGGCTCTACCAATCTCAGATTTTATTAGGTATCATAAAATTTGCAAAGTTGTTACCAAGGTGTCAACGGATATAGTACGCTTGCTTTTTTGACTTTGTTTGACTATTTATATCCGTCTCTTTATGCTAAATTGACACACCTATTAAAAATAAAAGGACGAATATACGAGTGTTAAGCATGGTTAAGTTAGACTCCTTCTAAAGGCGCCAATTTAAACAGGATGCATCTAATAGCACTTCAAAATTAGTGAAAATATAGACAAAATCGCTATGAATTTGTATTAAAAATATAATGCTAAACAATAACTGTCATCCGCATGGATGACACAGTTCATCTCATATGACGGATTTCTAGAAATTTCTTTTACAAAATTATCGTTTTATTAATACGTGCAGAACCTTCTGCACGCAAAATGAATACACGCTTGATCAAACATTATTATTCGTGACAGGCATTAAATTACATATGAATACTGATATACATGTGCACAATTGCCTCTAATGTATTAATGAATAAATAAAATGTATAGCTATTGTTTTTGAACAATTTAATATACCTGTTTCGATTTCTAAGAATAATATTGAGATCAAGACATATGCAAAGATAATTAAATCATTGCAATTCGCACCAATGGTCCAGTCTCAATAACAATAATTTCCCTTTATACCAAAAATTTCAAAACGATATCATATATCCGTATAATATACACAAACAACTAAATCAAAGAATGAGTAACTAATTTACACATGTTTACATGACACTCATTACATTGAAGTAACTTTACCCCTAGCACAGATCCGTGACTTCTCTCACGTGATACGGCAAATATAGCTTATCTTTGGCCATATTCATTCAGCCATATTATTTGTGCGTAATTTATTTCAGTTATTCAGTAGGTTTCACCATGAAAAAATAACAAATAAGTAGACAAACGGCCAAGGTTTCATTTTTATAATAATTGTAAGTATATATTTCAAATGATAAATAGTGCCTACATGTTCTACATTGGCGTAGCGTAGCCACTCAGGTGCGAAGCATTGCATTGTACCAGGACCAGGACCCACGGGGCCTTTGATTATTTTGGTTGGTTGTAGGTCAAGCCTGGCCTTGTTAAACTATCTGATAGAATCCTATAGAATCCCATTCAAATTCGATTGATTTTATTCGAAGTTACTGAGAATCATTCGGACAAGAAATCATTCCGATTGAAAATGAATGGGAATTAGTGGATTGAACCTATCAATCGGAATTAATCGATTTTTTTAACAAGGAAGATCGAAAGACGTTCATGCGTCTTCACGAATTCGAAGTCCAGGTGTATGACACTTAGAGATAGAGCCGAATTCTGTCCATTTTTCTAAAGTCTTTCGGAAACTTTTACAATTTAACCCTCAGAAAGGGAAGAGCTTTCGATTAACTACAGGATTATGTGTCTAACGCATATTGAAGTAATAAGAATTTATTTTTTGATAGAAGACTTGAATAGTTAAAAAAAACTTAACACTGCCAAGTGTTTGGATAGAAAAGATTTCTACATTGGCGTAGCGTAGCCACTCAGGTGCAATGCGTTGCATTGCACCAGGACCAGTAAAGTAAAACTTGGCTTTTAGAATGCGATTAATACTCAAAACATCAGCTATGCGAGGATATTTTAAACTCCCGAGAATTAGTTACCGGATCCACCGATTAGTTACCGAGTCCACACATTTAACCGGATGTGAAAAACGAGGTTTTATTACTAGAATCACTGGATTCTACGCCGTTGATAAATTGTCTCCGTTTTCCCGATTGAAATTTTTGTGTCCATTGATATCAATCGCTCCACACACGACTAGACAAAATGTGGCGATCAGTGGAAAGGACTCGTGGGCGATGAAATTTTGTGTACACTGTGAGCGTTGTGCGTAGTAGCCCTAACAATTATTTACAAATATTGGGTGTAGATGAATCTGCCTGGAACACGGAGTGAAGCTTGCTACGACAGTTTACTTGAGACCACAGCCGATGTAACTCGGCCGAAACGTCAACCCAAAATAAAAGATAATCGCGTTAATTTCCTGTGTTTTAGACGTTTATTCGTAAAAATTGTACCTGACTTAGTTTTTATTAGTTCTATTCAGTACCTACGAATTTTTATCGATTTATGTTAGATTCAAGTCCATACATTTTTTTTACGCTATTATTCTAAAGATAAACGAAAGTTGAAACCGGGACTTTTCATTTATTTACATAGCATAACTGCTTAGCATTGCAAATAATGTTCAGATTTTTATTATATTTTTTGGAAATAATAATAGATCGTACATTCAGAATTCCATAATATCCGTCTTCATTTGGCTGTGAAATCTAAAATATTCGTTAAATTGAAATGGGGAGCTCTACATATACATAAGAATAATTCTACATGGTACATTAATATAATTTAACAAATCAGAACCTTAAAAGAAAGTTATTTAATTAACTTAAAATCACAAAATGATGATACGTATTAAAAATATGATTTTGTACAATTCAAACTGAAAAATACATGAGCATAAAAAATAATATCTCAAGTATAATATGCCTACTACGGCACCCACAACCACACACACACAACGGAATAACATACTAAGTAACGATACAATTTCATTTAAGGTTACAACCAATTGTATTGCAACATAATAATTGTTAAACTTACTTAAACTCGTTAGGCACGTGTAACTCAGTAAAATTCCTAGAAAGAAAGTAACTTAGGCGCATCTCACTGCGCCAGCGTTTTAGCGCAGTAAAATGGTACGCCCTGAGTGAGTCGCAAAACGCGAGCCACCCACAACCCGCCCGCGCTAGCTTTTAACGCAGGCAACACACTACGTGCTGAAGTGAGTTATGCGCCTATACATTTGGAATAGGTAAGTCGACACATCCGGTGCAGTGAACGGCGTTGGCGCAATTGCGCGGCTATGTGTAAGCTATGTGTAAGCTATGCGCGGCATGTTATCTATGTGTAAACTTAATACAGCATTATTATGCTTCATTATGATTTCGTCGAATGAATTCAAATTCACCCTATATTTATGATAAAAAATGCCTATATATAAGTTACAGCAAACGTGTTAGTTGTAAGTCGTAACTCGTAACATTCAAGAATTTAAGAACACTGTATAGAAAAGAAAATACTTTTTTTGGAAACCGCTATATTAAAGTGAATTTTATAATTTCTGTAAGTTAACCTTTACCACACATTCTTCTAGTGAAGGTAGCGTAATGATATGTGATAGAGACAACGGGCTTTTTAGTTTGATCCTAGTTTTTAGACTACAAAAACCGCTTTCAAATCTATTCTTTAAATTTCCAAATTAGCGGACATAATAGGACCTTGGCAGATGTCTCCAGATGGATCGTTGCTAATAATTTACTACTGAATGCATAAAAAACCAATTGTGTCAAGTTTTCCCTATCCATTATACCAAGAATCTATAATAAATTAGAACTGGGTGGGAAACAATTAGAATTTGCGAAATCAACTTTTTTTTACATTTCTTGGTTTAACAGTAGATAATAGGTTACAGTGGGCGGACCATATCGGGGTTCTGGCTAATAATTCAGTTCGGCAATATAGGTATGCTATTAGACGCATTAGGCAGTTGACAGATGTGGTCACGGCTTAGCTGGTGTACTTCGCATATTTCCATAGCCTTATGTCTTATGGTCTGCAACTGTGGGGATCAGCGGCGCATGTGAATTCTATCTTTATTTTACAAAAGAGGGCAATACGTACCATCTACAGCAGAGGTTCCCAAACTTATTTTGTCTACTGCTTACTTTGAGAATAAATTATTTTTTAACGCCCCCATTTTTTCACCTACTGAAAAACCACTATAACTTCAAATTAAATTAATTAATTATTGTGAGCTATATTAGCGGAGATTAAACATTAATTCCAAACGAGACTTTTACTATAACCCGCTAGAGTTAACTTGAAACCTGAGCGCAGTAGGTAATACACAACGGCGCTCAGGTCTCAAGTTAACTCTTACGGGCTACACCTGCCAATGAGAATGACTATTGAAACGCAACTTTATAGTATTCAAACAGAGTATATTTTATTCAAAATAAAACAAATATAATCGATCTTTATATAAAAACTAATGTGAAGGATGAATCTGATGCTGTTTAATAAGTTTGTTGATATCAAGTTCCAATTTACTTCAGAACAGTTGCAAGTCGCTACGTTTGGTAACATGCAAACGATTTCTCTTTTTAGTAAGCAGTGTTGCCACAGCACGAAATCCACGTTCACACAAATATGACGATGGGAATGCTATCAAGAATCGCTGAACGATTGACCACAATCCAGGGTACAATTGCGGGATCGGTTTTTGTAGCCAAAATTCTTGGTAACCATTTTTGAACTTGATTTTTATTTCCTCGTTTGTTGTCAATTCTATAAGTTCTTCTTCCAGCTGAGGTGACATTGCTGTGTTGACATTTGAAAACGGATCCAACACCCAGTCTGGTATTTCCAAGTACAAAATGTCCTGGTATCGTTCGGTGAAGTCAATGTGGAGGTTTTCCAAATGTTGGCAGTAGGCAAACAATTCGTCGTTACTGCATGATACTGATAAATTCGGAAAATTGTGAAACGTCTGCCCATATTCTTTTTGTGTAGAAGCAGTTTGGCTGCGAAAGCAGCAACGACGTTTTTTATTTTAATTAAATTTAGTTCATCGCCTTGCAGTTGGAAATTCATGTCGTTGAACAATTTATACAGGTCTGTCATGTAAGCTATATCATTCTTTGATGTAATGAGCTTGTTGTGCAATTCTGTATCTTAAGTTTCCAAGAACTCTATAACAGCGTCAAACAGGTTGTAAAATCGAGTCAGACAATTGCCTCTTGATAGCCAACGAACTTCAGTATGAAACAACAAACGGTTGAAATCTTCGTCATTAGTAACACAAAGCTGATGAAATAATCTATCATTCAAAGAGCTGTTGTGGATTTTATTGACTGCTTTGATGACATATTGCAGTGATTGAAATAGTCGTTCACTTAAGTTTCTAGCAACCAAATGTTGTCTATGAATAACGCAATGTACAGCAAGGACATCTGGAATTTTATTTTTTAAGTGCGCTATGAAGCCTTTATGGCACCCTGTCATAGCCCTTGAAAAATTTCAAGGGAATCTCTTTCTCATCACAAAACTTTTCCAATGTATTGAATATGGTTTGGCCTTTTGTATCGGTCTCTTAATTTCTAGCAAAGAATAGTTCTTCACATATTTTCTCATCTTTAATAAACCTCACGTTAGACAGCAACAATGCTTCATTAGTTGGTAAAGTGAACTCATCGAGCTGAATTGAGAAATGACTTGTCCTCAGGTGATCACACAATGATCCTTCAATGTTTTCAGCCATTTCATCAATTCGTCTTTGCACAGAATTATTACTCAAAGGAATTTTTCGGATAATATCTGTGGCTGGTTTATGAAGCACAGTAGTTATTACTTCCTTTATTGCTGGCAAAATTAACTCTTCTCCGATGTTATGTGGTTTGACTTTTTGAGCAATTAACAAAGAGATATTGTACGAAGCTCGAAGTCCGTCG
The DNA here is from genome assembly GCA_907165235.1 of Zeuzera pyrina. Lineage (NCBI taxonomy): Eukaryota > Metazoa > Arthropoda > Insecta > Lepidoptera > Cossidae > Zeuzera > Zeuzera pyrina. The sequence continues at coordinate 13,650,889 of OU015625.1, read as the reverse complement.
TCATCTTGCTTAGCAGCCGCCGAAAATAGTTTTGCTACACTTGGCTGAGTATTATGCTTCTTCTCTAGGTCTTGAAAATATGCTACATTTTTGTCTCTCTTATCTGGATGCATTTTGTTCAAATAATCTTGCAGTCTTGAAGGCTTCATTGCTTCATTGGAAAATGTTTTTAAAAATAGAAGACACAAAGGCGACGATGGGTTTGTCGGATTTTTTTTTTTTTTTTTTTTGGTTTCTGAGAGGCGAAATGAAACCCCCGCGGGCTACCCAGCCGGACTCTACGCCGACTGGGGAATGTCGGACTCGAACCGACTAAACAAAACCCCTCTTTGCTGTTAGCCCTAGTGGCTTTTACAGCGTCACAGGTCGCGTTGGGGCGAGCGCTGAAGGCGCCCTGCCAGATGGTCGACCGCCTGAGGGTTCCTCCAGCCGAGGGATGCCTCGTATGGAGGGCGGACCTCGGGCTCAAGGCGTCGCCAGGGGAGCTTTCCGCACCTGCGTGCATCTTAACGGGCTTCCTATTCGGGTGAGGGCCGGGCCTCTAGCGGACCCGGCCGGCGAGACGGCTGAGTGCCGGTTAGTGTGCCTAGTGTTCCGCGTGGCAGTTTACAATGTGGCTTAAGGCCCGCGTGTGTGCGTGTAGAGCTAAGTGATCGAGCTTCTAAACGTGAGACCCTACGGGTGTCGCGGGGGTCGTCCTCGCCTCCGCCGGTGGGGGCGGTGCGGTCGTAGTGTGTAGGTTGGCATGTTCGAGTTCGAACGTGTAATGTCGTCGTCGCTGTCGCCTAACACATGTCTAGGTCTACGATAGCGTTTGCGGACGCGGCGTTCGGGGGTGTACGATGACGCCCTGACCACTAAGGGATTCGGGTGTAAGGAGGAACGGTGAAAGAAGCGTTGGGACGCCTCTTTTAGATATTGAGTTATAGAGGGTAATTCTAGGTCGTAGTGCAGATCTACGTTGCGCACGTAAGGAGGGGCACCGGTAGCCCTGCGCATGAACCTATTCTGAATAACTTGGAGGGAGTTGATGTGAGAGCGCGCAGCGTGAGCGAATGCTACACTGGCGTACGTCATGATAGGCCTGACGCACGTCTTATATAAGGTAACTTTATGTCTGAGGGACATTTTGCTTTTAGCGCAAATGAGCATGTTGAGACGACCGAGGACGAACGCGGCGCGGTCGCGGACCGTTTTGATGTGTTGGCCGAAGGTCATGGCACTGTCAAGGGTGACTCCTAAGTATTTGACTTTCCTAGTCCAAGGGATATCCTGGCCGAAAAGTGTGATTGTTCTGAGAGTGTTAGCGCGGCGGGCGCGGCTGGTCGTCGTTCCCCTCGAGAAATACACGGCGGCGCTTTTCTCGGGGTTGACTTCGATTCTCCAAAGACGGAACCACTCGCCTAGGCTCGTGACCGCGACTTGGAGGAGTTGGGAGACTCTGAGGCGACTCCGGTCTGATGTGAACAGAGCGGTATCGTCCGCGAATAGGGCGAGCTCTACACCGGGGGTTTTGGGGACGTCGTTCGTGTAGAGCGAGTAGAGCGTGGGCGATAAAACGGAGCCCTGTGGGACGCCTGCCCTGATGGGGCGGGGAGAGGAGAGCACCCCTTCGACTCTATAGCGGAAGGAGCGGTCTGACAAAAAGTCCCGTACTATGCGTACGAGATCGTCAGGCACGCCGAGCCGGCGCAGCTTGTACACCAGCTCGGCGTGCCAGACTTTGTCGAACGCCTTCGCTACATCGAAGAAGAGGGCCCCCGTGCCTATAGTGCGACTCGGGCGGTTAAGGCCCTCCAGGATGTGTTCCGTGAGGCGGTGCACTTGTTGTATGCACGAGTGTTTGGCTCGAAAGCCAAATTGCTCGTCTATGAGGAGACCGGAGGTGTCTAAGTGGGCTTTGAGACGAGCCAGAAGGACCCGTTCGTAAATTTTCCCTAGCACGCTAAGGAGACTGATTGGGCGATAGCTATTGGGGCTACTGCGGGGTTTACCCGGTTTCGGGATTCCGATGACGATCGCTTCCTTCCAGGCGGCTGGAAAGACGCGGTTCGCCATGGCGGCATTGATAATGGCTGCTAAGAGCGCGAGAAGGCGCATCGAGAAAATTTTTACTACTCGGTTGGAGATGCCGTCTCTACCGGGGGCTTTTCTAGGTTTGAGAGCCTTGACAATGTCCTGAACTTCGTCAACCGTCGCGGGTCTGAGTTGGCAGCGGACGGTCGCGGGCGGTAGGGAGCCTACTTCGCGATTGACCATGTCTAAATGATTCTGATCTACAGGTTGAGAGCTAGGTGAGCATTGGGCCTCCAGAGTGTCGGCCAAGAGTTCGGCTTTATCTACATCGTCGAAAGCTGTCTGTCCGTTCGGTTTCGTCAGGGGCGGCATTGTTTGGAACGTGTCCGATTTGAGAGATCGGGCCAACTTCCAGTAAGCCTGGTGCGTCGGCTCGATCTCTCGCATGAGATCGCTCCACCTGTTATCCCTAAGTTCGGAAATTCGGTATTTGACTTCGCGTTGGAGGGCGCGTAAGTTGCGTTTATTCGTTTCTGAGGGAAACGAGTCGTAAGCGCGGGTCGCGGCGTTCTTGGCTCTGATCAGCCGACGGATGTCTCCAGGGAGCTCCCAACGGCGGTCGTTCGCCGCCGGGACCTCACGGGAGCACGAGGAGACCGATTCGCGGATGTGGGCGGTGAGCGCGTCTATCGCCGCGGTCGCGTCCTCGGCGGAACGGATAACGTCCGGTATCGCGTTAAGCCGCGGCGAATTCTCAGAGTTTAGCGTTTCGTCTAAACTCTGCCAATCCGTCACGGTTTTTGTGAGCGTCCTAGTGTCTATCATAGGTCCTAGTTTTAGTAATACCGGCCTATGGTCAGAGCCTAACTCGTGTAACGCCTCTATTGAGTGCAGCGTTAGAGCTACGTTCTTTAGAAGCGCTATGTCGAGTACGTCCGGTCTGTGTGTTGTAACTCTGGGATAGTGGGTGGGCGTCATGGGGGCGATAACGTCAAAGTTAAGGACATCGGTTAGTTCGTCTAAAGCTCTGCCATTTCGCGAGGTGGTGTGCGAATTCCAGCGACGATGTTTAGCGTTGAGGTCGCCGGCGAGTATGACAGAGTCGTCTAAATTTAGGAGGGCCTCTAGATCGCTTCTAATTAGCGCTTTACCGGGAGGGAGATAAACTGACGCGAGTGTGACAGGCGCGTGCCCCGTGAGGGCCACCCGGCACACCGACGCCTCTATGTTGGTGAGGGCGGGCGTATCGATCGGAATGCAGTGCAGGGACCTTCTGTAGTAGATAACAGTGCCGCCTTTGGGGGCGGGCACCCTATCGTTTCGCACGATGTTAAGCCCGGAGAGGCCGGGGTCGCGATTTCTAGGTTTCAAAAAGGTTTCCTGCACTAGCATTATATCTATTTGGTGGTCTCGCGTAAACTCGTGAAGAAGATCGCGTTGCCTGCGGAGTCCGTCCGCGTTAAAAAATGAGATTGAGAGCCCGCGCGGTTTGATGCGCGCGGAGGAAGTTGTCTCGTGGGTGCCCGGTTTTATAACCTACGAGGGGGCGCCGTGAAGCGGCTTAGGCTGTCCAGAAGGGACGCGTGTTCGGCAAGTATGATGAGCCGTCCCATCCCGTCGCTACAGTCGCGGATTTTACGCGCGACTAATTTAATTTCGTTAAGGTTGATTTCCTTAACGAGGTCGGCGAGCATTCGGATGTCGCCGAGGAGATCGGACGCCGGCGCTGAAGGAGCCGGCGCCGCTGGACGCGTTTGAGGCGCGGGCCCCTTACGCCGCGGTTGTTGTGCTGGCGTCGGCGCTATGGTCTCTCGGGCCGGTAGAGCGCGCGCGGGCGCGGATTTGGTCGACGCTGAGGGCGCGGGTTTGTTCGGCGCTGAGGGCGCAGGTTGAGTTGGCGCGGAGGGCGCGGGTTGTGGCGGCGCAGAGGGCGCTAGTTGTGACGGCGCTGAGGGCGCGGGTTTGGCTGGCGCAGAGGGCGCGGGCCGTGTGGGTGCGGAGGTCGCGGTAGGGGCGGCCTTAGGTTGGGCTGGGTGCGCAGGGGGGCCGCGGCGTTGGCCCTGATGTGCTCCGCCGGCTCGGCGCGACTTACCCCCGCGGCGGCGACGGCGCGGAGCTCTCGGGCATCCACGATAGTTCGCGGGATGTCCGAGCTCTCGGCACAGTACGCAACCGGGAGGGTCAGACGTCTCCGGCGTGCGGGAGCACTCGGGGGTGCCGTGGTCTCCGTGGCACTTGACGCACCTAGGCCGTGCGAAGCAGTTGCGGGCCGAGTGCCCGTACAATTGGCAGCGGTGGCATTGACCCACCGTGCCGCGCTTGTGCGGGGCCTCTACGGAGAGGCCGGAAATCCTACACACGGATTTTATGTGGAAAACGGCCTTTCCCTCGGGGGAGAGGTCGAGTACGACCAACACGAGGTCGAAGGCCTCCTTCGAGCGAGGCTTGTAAAGGCGGTGAACTTCACGCGCCGGGAGGTTTTGCGACTTAAGGTCGCCGAGGATGAGCTCTTCCGGGAGCTCCTTGGGGAGGCCGCGGATGACCACGCGAAGCTGGCGCTCCTCCGGGAGCGCATAAGTGTGGAAACCTATGCGCTCCGAGCGTAGGAGCGCTGTGAGCTCTCGATGGTCAGCCGGGGTGGGGTTTGTCGGATTTTCAATGAATCCAAATTTAATATATTCCGCACAGTATTGCCGTCTCTTCTTTTTTACTTCCGACATTGTTTTGTTTTGAGAAATACGTAAGTAAGTGTTGAACTTAAGTACTGCTCATCTATTGCGCGCGAAACCACAAATGAAAATAAAATAAATATTACGTTGTTTATATAGGATTGCATAAGCAGCACGCACCGACAGGAATAAAACAAACATGCATAAACTCGTTTATCTCATTCGACGCTCAATCGTACTCAACAAGTCAGAACAAGTATTCTATGAACCAGCCGATTGATACAGAAATGCACAATTCGGGTTATTTAACAAAAACTTGTTAAAACATGATTGCCCGCGGTCTATTATCTACGAAAATTACCTATCTGGGAGTAGTAATAACTATTCAAATGCAAAAGTGTGTCTGTTGCCTTTTTATTTGTTTGTTTATGTCTACTTTCATTTCGAAACGAAACGACCGATTGACATGATTTTTATTTTGTATATTCAATAAAACAGGACAGATATATGAACTACGCGGAGAGAAATATCGAACCGAGTTTGAGCAATCTTTTAATTAATATTAGTTGATGTTCACAAGTTGTAGTTGAGAGTCGAGAGCTCATGCAGTCGTTGTCTAAGATGCCTCCTAGCTAAATGAAATTACAAATCACCCCCCAGGCCTCTACACAACGCCCCCATTTTTTTTCTGGGTCTCTTACCGCCCCCTTTAGGCCTATAGCGCCCACAAAGGGGCGTTATCGCCCACTTTGGTAAAGGCTGATCTACAGTATAAATGCATGTGAGTCGCTGAGAGACCGTTTTCAAGACATTGATGTACTCAACTTACCCTCGTTATACATTTATGAAAACATAATGTACACTAGAAAAAATATAGATCTATTTCAAAAGAAAGGCGTTATTAATGGTGTGGAAACCCGTGGTCGCGATCAGCTAGTGATAAGCTAACTCACCTGTAAATAAGACACAGATTTATTATCAGATAAGCTCAATTGCCATTTCATTAAAAAACAGCACCCACACATGTACATTTATTTTATTTTATTTGTCTCACTTCGTAGTAGGGGACAGACTGTCTGGAATTGCAGTCTATGGGTATAAACGTTGCTTAGTTCTATAGGCAAACATTGCTAAGTTTTATAGCTAAACATTCCTTACTTATGTAGGCAAACATTGCTTAGTTTTATAGGTAAACATATATAAACATAAGAAATGTTCGACTTTTTTTTTAATGTTGCAAGCGCGGATGCACAGTGTTGAGGATGGCTCATTCAAAAGCGATTCGTAGAACCATTATGACATGACTCCTTGATTAAATTTTACTCATTGGTGTAAATAAATGTTTTATAAATATTAACGTAATACATCAAATAAAACAACATTGATAAATATTTTACATGAACTGTTCTTGTAATAAATAAGAAATCGACAATAAAATATATGCGATCGATAATATACTCTGACATAATACATAAGTGAGAAGAAATTAAATGAGGGCGCTAATTACTTTAGAAATGTAAATTTTTAGTCGTGAAATACTTGAATATGGCAACAATCTTGTATGATTCCTATTTAATTCGCTTTTTACTCTTTTTGTTAGTAGGTATGTGTATGGGTTTTATAACCTGTTTAAAGAATTATTATTATTAATGTGATAACACTTGTAGGTATCCGCCATTTAAAAAGATTGAATCACAATGTTTAATACTCGATCGCTCAGTAACAACACTATTTTTATGTTACGAAAGGTGGCAACCCACCAACTGTCATTTTAGACTAGCTAATTAAAAATCAGACTATAACAGGACTCAAGAACATTGTTTGTCTTTTTGACAAATAGGATTGAAACGGATCATGACGTCATCTACTGAGTATTATATATACACATATACATAAATATCCTCACGTTGTATCTCCGACAGGATAGTCAGAGAGAATGGAGTGCCAAGCATCGCGGTCCCGAATAACTTCCTTCACCTCCACAAATCTCATAATTCTCCTCACGCAGTTTTGTCGACACATGCGCGTGCTTTTGATATTTCCATTAACTAGCACTGGCTATTTGATCGTCATAAGTCAAACTTGGTAGTTTTTGATACCACTCGCTTTTGCTCTGTGTATTTTCTACGTCAATCGATCATTACTCTTTCTGAGCATCCGAACCAAACATTCCTTTCTGCATTTTAACAACGACACTGCTATCCAAACCTCCCATACCTACTGCGTATCTCTTCATTGCTTTTTGTCCGCAAGGGTTCTCACATAGCACATATTTCTTGGAGACCAAATTTCTACTGCATTCATATTACTTTCACTAGATTTCGAGTATATTCAGGCGTCACTACGGCAGATGTGGTTATTTTGCACTATGGCTAATGCAGACAGAGCACCGTTAGCTATATTACCAACTGTTACTCGCCTATCCACATCCAGCTCACATCTTCCATCTTCCGAAAACACACTCACCAGGGCGGCTAGACATGTGGCAAACGTTTCGTAAAATCGAAACGCTTGGTGGAGTTATTGCTTGTCAAAAGTGCCATTTGGCTATGTTTTATAGGACGGTTTTCACAGGATTTTACATTTCATTTGATTTAATAGAAAGTTAATAACGTTTGATTACCAATTTAAAATTCGTTATGCTAGATAATGGGGTATTTGTCACTCTATTCTACTACCGTTTACGACAACTGAGTCACTTGTCTAGGCCCCCGTATATATACATTTTCATTCACTATAGACATTTTCCAAATACCCATATTTCACACTTCGTCTGTACATCTTCTCTTTCAAACATCAGAACCATAGTTTTGTTCGCATTCATGTGATTCAACTCTTTCACTTCACATTCTTCTTTCATGACTACAATTTATAATTCTGCTTCTGTTTGTGGCTTATGCAGATCATCATCGTATTATACCATACATACTAACTTTTAATAATAATATACTCAGACATTTCACACAGCGCCATCTAGTCCCAAAGTAAGCAGCACAGCACTTGTGTTATGGGTACTAGACAAACTGATATACTACTTATATACTTTTCTTTTGTAAATAAATACATATTATACATAAACACCCAGATTCGGGGCGGGAATCGAACCCGCAACCCCCATTTACTTTCCGACGCGTTAAACCGTTGCGCCACGGAGGTGATTTTAATGTTCGAAGGCAATTGTGCAAATACAGAATGAGTAGCCAGACAAACATCACGCGTGTCTAACGACTGAATAAACTTCGGACCAGGGCGACTTGTCACCATCTTAACTTATAGTCAGAAACCATCCCACGATTATGCAGAGCGAAAAAACCTGATGGGTACAATCCCTATACCGTTCCTATAATTGCCTTGTGTCTCCCACAAATAGGAGGACCTTTCAGAAATGCCTTTCATGTGTTCGGTCCAATACCTTGTTATAGATTTTACTATGGATTTTAGATGTGCTGACCAAGGTAATGGCTATTTAGCACGCAGTCTCGATGAAAACTTTTCCGTAATAGTACCACGACCGCGCAGTGCGCAGTCCTCAGAAATCTCTTCCTTCTGCCAGAAAAGATTACACTGTTTACCCATACTTGATCGTCCCATACTTCCCCGTAGCCTCTTCACATTTCACTCTTAATCGCTTGTTTAATCTCTAACTTAGCTCTAATGACTTTCTAACCACCCGACTGTGGCAATTCACTAAAATCGCTTTCAGTGTAATTAGACAGAATCGCCACTCTCGTAGGTACAGTTCTCCATAATGCTCACTCCTTCGCTGTAGCATGTCTTTTTTCTCTTATTGTGTAGATATTATGATTGTATAAAATGTCTAACAGATATGTCGCCGCTACTATCACCGTTGCTACGATGGCGCCGCGAGGCTCCTGGGATGGATTCTTCTACCGAGGAGTCTACATCACCCTCGCCAAATACTTCAGGAGAAGCAACCGGTACTTTTATAATGACGTATAAAATTAATAATTAACTATTAATGTCTGACCGAACTATCGGTTCTTGTTTCGGCAAATTTCACCGCAAAATGTAAGTTTTATAGTTTTTAATTCAGCAGCAAGCCTGCCGTAATCTGAAATATATCTATATCTGAAACGGAAACTACGTTCGTGATTTTTCATGCTGTTTCTCAATAACAATCAGCGTAATAGGTAATCACCTTACTCCGTATACAGTAGAAAATATTTTTTTAAAGAAACGAAACTATTAAATCGTCAAATAATTTATTCTATGGACACAAACATATTATTTGTGACTAAAATGAGCAGAAACTTAAAAAATGTACAAAAGAAATACATGTAACTATGTAAGGAAGTTATAGAAACTAGTTTCGGCCCGTCTCTACAATTTATGTATAGTCATTTTTCTGCAAGTAAAACTACTAGACTTTCAGATTTAGATACCGTTTACCCTATCCCTACCCTATTTGGTAGATACTGTTTACATGCTGTAGTGATACATGCTGCACTTATCCATTCCATTTTAAATACTTATTGTAATAAAGTATGTGTTTGAGCCAGTGTCAATAACCCCCAGCATAACAGTTTCAGTTTTAATGAAAAAATCCAATAATAATTTATATGTCAACTGTTTTTAGGTGGGGGCACGACAGGTACATCGGAACTGCCAACAATTACGACCACTCAAGAATCCATCGTAGAGAAGACGGCAGATTTAGCCCATAAAATGAATATGGAGACCTGGCAACTTGTAGCTATACTTGTTGGTACGTAACAATATATATATACGTATATTTACATGGTAATATAAGAATACTAGAAGCGATAATTATTAAAATTTGCGATTCTGACTTATTACAATAAGGTTGAAGTATGGAAACGCAAAAGTTATTCGAAAAAGTACTTGCTTTACATGTGTTCTGTATTGAAAGGTGGTATTCTAAATCAAGATACCAATCATAGAGGATGAGATGCAAGGGTGTTGTTGATTCAATTTGAAACCCATCAATTTAAAAAAATCCACTACATTTTTTTGTTTTTTTTTGCTAAAGTCGTACTGGTACAATTAGTGTTCTGTACGTTAATCGCTAAACAAAGTTTTCCATAGAATTTTCTTGGAGCCTTCTTTTTATACAAAAAAAATGTGTCAAAACTAAAGCCATCCCGATAATTTTCCTTCAATATACAGCTCACTCTCAATGTTAAAATTATTCTGATTGATACTTTTGGAGATTAGATGCGTAATTATTACTATATGCGTAATTATCTATACGCGAATATTTTAAAATTTATATTAATATCCTGGTAGCAGAGTGTGGTTGGTCTTTCCTCTGTAACCGAGTTTTGTTTGACTAGCTACGACCTGCCTATCCTCGAGACGATAGAGTAGGCAGGTAGGTTTAGAAATGTGTATTATTTGGTAGTGCGGATAATTAAAATAGCTAATATTGCTTTACCTTGTTGCACTAGAATTAATAAAGCTACTCCTCAACTCGATTCTCGAAATAATTTTGGCAAAAACTGCGTTATAAAAATAGTTATTATTGGTTATTTTGAATTCTTTTGTTTGTAATTGCCTTACCGTTTTGTTGTATTAAACTTTACATGTTTTGTTAATTATACATATTGAATTCACTGTCGGTTGCCTAAAATTTGTATATTTTAATATAATACTGGCAAGGTAAATTTAATTTTATTAAAGTCTGAACTGATTTATTAACAAAAAGTACATACATATGTTAATATTTACAAACTTAAAACTACACATTATCTTAAATAATAAACTTCCTCAAAGTTGCCGCTTAGAAAGCTGTCATTGCTCAAGGTACCTAGCAGACTGGCAGCATTGCCTCTTTGAATAGCCAAACTGATTAACGATTCGTTATAATAACTTTTTTAAATAACAAATGTCTCAATAAAACAAAAATATATCTATTTTATTAAAAAAAAAAAAATCTGCATGCTGTATCCCTAACGGGGTAGTCAATTAATTTTATTCAATTTTATTGAACAACAAATTTGGCGAAATTTGAAGATGTTTCATAGGTCATTGTAAGGGTTGCTTTCCACAAACAACTTGTAATCATATTAGTTGAATTTTGTTCTATTTGTTTCATATAAGTAATATTAAAATATTATGTTATGAACCTGCATAAATTATGTATTGTATTGTAGTGCTTGTTCCTTTGATGTCACATTTGTGAGACTTCGTTATAATTTATTATTGCGACTCATACTCTAATTATAAAGGTACCAGCACGCATAGTGGTCATGCCTGGAGCTGTACCGCACATTCCTGGTAAAATATAAAAAATATGAGTTGGATGTAGACGGGTAGCAGCTGGCAATAAAGTGAACAGTGCTCTGTCCGCATTAGTAGATAGTGTGAATATATCTAACACTGCCAAAATGGCCATCCACAATGCGGGGTTGGTGCCAACTTTATTGTACGGCAGTGAGGCCTGGATATGCCCGAAATCGAGTGAAAGTATGATAAATGCAGTAGAAATGCGATCTCTTAGAAAGATGTGCGGTGTCACCCTTGTGAACATGATAAGCAATGAAGAGATACGCAGTATGACAGGGTTGCTCGACAGTGTTATTGTAAAAATGAAGAAAGGAATGCTTAGATGGTTCGGGCACATAGAAAGAATGACTGATGAAAGACTGACGAAGAAAATATACAGAGCGAAAGTGAGTGGTAAAAGAAGCCAAAGAAGACCAAGGCCGACTTATGAAGATCAAATAGCCAGAATGTTAGCAGATGGAAATGTCAAAAGCTCTCGCATACCTAGTCGAAAATGTGTAAGGAGAATGATGAGATTTGAGGAAGCGAAAGAAGTATGTAAGAACCGCGACGCTTGGCGCTCCGTCCTCTCTGACTACCCCGTTGGGGATACAGCGTGAAGATATGTATGTATGTATAAAAAATAAAAAAATATATATAATTTTTTTTTTATACCACAGAAAAGTCAAACGAGTAAACAGTCTGTTTTAATTGTGGCAACACAACTACCGCGAACGCTCTCTCCCACTTTGCAACTCGTGCAATAAATGTACGCTTTATTACAATAAATTAAAATTATTCAATAATAAAGGTTTTATTCAGTAAAACTGTGTGATTCAGACGCTACATGGTACAATTGCAAATGCGTTGGCAACTAAGAGGACTAAGATGTGCCTTTTACACTAGAAACTTCACCGACTCTCTTACCGTCCACACCGGAACACAATAATGCATGCACTGCTATTAGGCGTCAGGGTTATCGATTATGATGGTACTATTACCATTTCGTCCTATTCGTCCGGATCTATATCCGGACGAAACCCCACCAGGTCATACCACCCGCAAATAAATAAACAAAGTAATTTAAAATAACGGTTAACTCAATGAAAAGTAACTTTGAGTTATCTACTCTTCTTTTAACATTAAAGAAAAACAACTCGTTTCTGAATTCGTGGTTCAAAAACATTCCATTTAATAACACTACACAATGACCCTAAAAACGGTTTTTTAACTTTCTGTTTAGGTCCGAAAATTAACTCTCAAAAGACAAAACTCAGTTTTTAAAATTAACACTTGTCTTTATGTAGTAATATACTTAACTATTCCAAATTTCAACGGTTTACGTCAGTCTCTGAAAAAAATTGTTGTAACAGACGGACAGTGAGTTGATTTCATAAGTGATTATTCTTTCCAATTTTAAAACAAAACTCTAAAAACTAATACTTTAATACACATATTATTTATTAAAATCAGATATCCCTAATTAGGTATCTAATTATTAAATATTTACCTAATTAGGGAATTTACAATTATTATTATTTAAATTTTCTACGTAGGACTAAGAGTTCAAAAGTCGAGTGATGCACCAGCCAAAAGTTCTCACAGATCAAGTATCGTATATTTTTATGAAATACAATATTTTTTATGAAAAATAGAACTTCCTTATTTACACGAGCAAAAAAATTGTACGTAATTTATTTAAATAGGTATAGCGGTCGTCGTTTTGGGAATATGTTTCTGCTGTATCAGAAGATGTTTCCGGAAGCGACGCTCCAAGGATGGAAAAAAGGGTATGAAGGGAGTCGATCTCAAGTCCGTCCAACTTCTCGGCTCGGCGTACAAAGAAAAGGTATTTAAATGTATTAAACACAGCATACACCATTTTCGTTATCGTTTTTACAAATCGAACGTAAACCAATAACACAACCTTTTTTACCATTCGCCTTTCTAAACAAAATAACCAAAATTAAACAAAATTTCTAACATCGAAATGCCTGTATTCACTTTCACGTTATTTAATTAATGATAACTGAGTATCTTAGTGAGTTATGACAATTATTATTACAATTTATATATTGTCTCACCGTTGTTGAATTGAGGAATGAATGTTAAGACAAGTACAAATAACGACAGTTCAACTTATACTTAAAACGAAAAGATGATTAAGATCCTAGAAACTTGTAGAATCTTGTATGTGGTTGTGTGTTTACCTAATTTTTATAATTATAATTGTAAAAGCTAATTTAATAGTTTCACGTTTTGATTTGAATATTTTTATAAAGTAATAAAAAATTTCCAGATTTTCAATAATATCCTCTCATCGTTACGAAGTAATATCGATGTTTTTGTAGTAAACAACAACCCTTCACAGAGACACCATCAACGAAAAAAAAACGAAACAAATAAATCGATTTCTATGTTCATACACAGAAAATACAAAATAATAATTTCTCTGTAATCTAACAGCAAAATCAGTCTTACTTAACCACAAAAAAAATAAGTATTCACATGATTTTTTGTGCGGCACAAACATATAGGTTCAACCCGACATGGAGGAATTGACTGAAAACGCAGAGGAGCCCGACGACGGAGATTCGAAAAAAGAAGAACAAAAACTTGGAAAACTGCAGTATAAGGTTAGTCATTTCAGACGATCATTTTAGTGAGTTAGTTAGGTTAGTTAGTTAGTCGTTAGTATAAACATACAGAACGTTTAAAATAAAAAACAAAAGTGTTAACAATAATGAAAATGAGAGAATGTTAAAAGTTATGACATAAAAAAGACGAATGTGCATAGACATAAAAACTACAACCTTTCTAGTTAATTCCGGAAACCCAACATGGGATTTTTTCATCTTATATCACGTAACATTTACGCAAAATCTTACGCAATTTTTAATCATTTCACAGCTGGAATACGACTTTAACAGCAACAGTTTATCAGTGACGGTAATACAAGCGGAAGACCTCCCAGCGTTAGATATGGGCGGTACGTCTGATCCCTATGTAAAGGTGTATCTACTGCCAGACAAAAAGAAGAAATTCGAAACTAAGGTTCACAGAAAAACTTTAAGCCCAGTCTTTAACGAAACTTTCATTTTCAAGGCAAGTTACTTTTGTATATTTCTAATAAGTTGAGTATGTACCTATATATTTTTACGGAAAGGTCAGTAACATCTTCTAGAACTCCGTACGCCTCAAGTTATTAATTGACATGTATCGTTTTTATTCAGAATGTGCCATACGCCGATGCAATGAACAAAACGTTAGTGTTCGCAATCTTCGACTTCGATCGTTTCTCGAAACACGATCAGATCGGCGAGGTGAAAGTGCCATTGTGCCAGGTGGACTTAGCGCAGACCATCGAGGAATGGCGTGAGCTGCAGAGTGTCGAGGGCGAAGGGGGGCAGGTGCGATAACACTAATATGTAACACGCCGACGTGACCACCCTGACAAATATCCGAAAACTTCTTGTGTAAAATGAACTTGAAATGCTGATACAACACTTATTAGCACAAGAGCTAAAGAGCGTGCTCTGCTTTTTCATATAACAATCGTATTTTATTTAGATAGGTACCTTCACATCCACAGGCCAACTAAATTCAGCTTCATTTTGGAATCTGAATGTGAATTTATTTACAGTATGTACTGATTTACGCAACCTTCTTTTATCACGCATATTTTTTAAAATAGTAATATGTAATGTCACTACAGCACATTTTAAAACTAACCTGGATTCACGAGGGCCTGTATATTTTTTTCTAATATTGCATACTCAATAATTTATAACTAAGGTTTACTTTTCAGCAATTGACACCTCTACACGGGCTGTGGTAATAGCTTGACGCTCTATGTACATACATAACATCATATCATAGAAATCATTTCAGTTTATCTTATAAGTTCTAGCGTCCTATCTATTCATTTTAATGAAACCTGCTATAAAACATAGAAAGTGAAGAGATATTACTGATTTATTTCGTTTTTGAAAAAAGATTGGGAAGTTAACACAATGTTAACGATTACACCCAGGTCACATCAACACTTAATTTGACACTTCAAAGATCATATTACGTCTATGATACCGATTTACATTGTGTTATAGGTACATAGTTCATACATACATTAACTACCTATTAATACCCACGTACGAAATGAAGTTAAGTAAAAACCTGAAAGTCTTGACAAAGATAGGTACATGCGTAACTGGTTGATAAAACGATTTTTTCTTTTTTCTTTTTTCTAGCTTAGACTTGACTGGCAAAACACACGTACATATATTTTTTTTTCATAATTTTTCATATATTTACTAATTGTTTAAAAAAAGAATTGCAAAATATTTTTTTTATATCTATAAAACTTAATATTTTTGATGTGTTTTGGCAGAACAGCATTTTTACTTATATTGTCCGTTCAAAAAATACTAATTACCTTTACATCCCATATATCCCTAGTTACGTTAATACATTTATTCTTTGTACAAAAATCATAAAAATTCAATATTTATTGAACGGACGATTTACATTTTTGAAATCTTACTGCACTTTTTTGATTCGAGGAACCTTGACGAAGTCATAAACTACTTATAAATAATGTGTAAGGCAGTGTAACCCTATGTTTCCAAAAAGCGATATAAAATAAAATTATAAGAATGTATATAGTCAAGGCGCCTCATCGTGGATTGATTCGTCATTTATTTTCTAATAATTAAAATTAATTTTGACAGCAAAATGTATTTACTTGGTTTTTCTCTTTTTCTCCATATTTTCTCTGCTCTGCTTGGCTGTGTTTGATTGTGTCCTGAACAATCTTGCATGCCGCTTCAAAAACGAAATGATCATTCACGTAAGTATTATTTTGAGACACATCAAAATTTATAGGTAAATCCTAAAATATATTTGGAAACTTATGTTTACTTTTGATAATATAAATAAACAGTCGAGCTATTTCGTTTTATGCGATAAATTAATTAACATTTAATTTCAACTATTGGTCCGGTCAGTCTATAGGTTTACAAGATAGAAAATACTACTAATCGAAATAGGTTCCACACCTTAAGTAAGGTTGTTCACCTTTAACCTTTTGTCATCCATCATGCCATACTATATTTTTTTTATTATTTCTATCTTTTGTTTTAATCCATCCAATAGTTTATTTTGTTTTTATATTGCGGCTGGGGAATGTTGCATGTCATTTATGTTACGGTGCTGTCGTATAAACATAATCTGATTTGCCACTAATATTAAACGTTAAATTAAAGATTCCTTGATATTAAAACAATAGTTACTTATTTAAAATGGCTAGTGGCAATTCAGAACTGTTGGTGGTATATTTAAATGGTTGTCTACCTTTGTGTACCTACTTGGCCATCACATTAATTGGCTACTGCTAATTAATGCTTTCAATGACACGCTTCTAACAAATTCTAAGGACTCAATTTAACGAAAAAACCCAACATCAAACTATTTTATATACCACATTGATTTAAGTAACCATTAAATAACTTCAAAAGAATCAAATAACTTCAAAAGAAAATCTAAGGTTAGAAACGTTTTAAAGTCTTTCAAATAGTTAATAAAATAAGCTTTGACGGAAATGTCATGAACGCAGAAGTCTTAACTGTTGATAAAAGTGATGTGAAAATGCCACGAAGCTGACAAAATTAATTATAACATTATTTTAGAGCACGAAATTTACTTGTTTCTTTTAAATTAAATAACGTCAGATTTGATTTAATTTTTATACTGTAAGTATATGTAATAGTTATAACAAAAGCTAAAGCTTGGTACTTTAAAGATATACTTTCAGGTATACAAAGACATTAAGAAAGTAGCAGTTAAAAGCCTAACTTTCAGTAATAGTCAACTTATAATTACAACAGCGCTTACTTATCAAATATATCACTCCCATGCGAACGTCTGATTAAGTGTTGTCAATCAAGGTCCTCTAAATTATGGACTTCCAAAGCTACTCTTGCGAATATTATTTAATAAATTTTCGTGAGCCCTTAAATTTCCCACTTTGTATATTTAGGCGTGTTTAAATAAGCATGCATGTTATCCTAATTATAGTACGATAAAATAAAGTGAGTAACTTGACATGTAAAGAGTGGTAGGTGTGATGAATTCCTAAAATATTTAGCTATTTCCCGCTCAAACTACAAAAACCACACAATCGACACGTGTTTCGCCTCTCAACGAAGCATCCTCAGGATATTCCAGAGATCAGACTCGGTCAGCTAACCAGCACCGAATCAAATATATATACTAATACTAAAGGACTCTACGCCGACTGAGTAGTGTCGGACTCGAACCGAATAAAAAAACCCCTTTGCTGTCAGCCTTAGTGACTTTTACAGCGTCTCCGGTCGCGTTAGGGCGAGAGCTAAAGTCGCCCTGCTAGATGGTCGGCAGCCTGAGGGTTCCTCTAGCCGAGAGATACCTCGTATGGAGGGCGGACCTCGGACTCAAGGTGTCGCCAGGGGAGCTTTCCGCACCCGCGTGCATTTTAACGGGCGTCCTATTCGGATGAAGGCCAGGCCTCTAGCGGAATCCGGCGAAACGGATGAAGGTCGATTAGTGTGCCTAGTGTTCCGCGTGGTAGATTACAATGTGGCTTAAGGCCCGCGTGTGTGCGTGTAGTACGACTATACTAATTGCCCTTCCCACAACCAGAGAGTGAGTGACCAATCAGAGCTCAACACTAATGGCCCTGCCAACTTAATTTGGACGAATCAGTATTATGTTGATTTAAACTCAATTGTCAAATGTAAATATGTTTAAAAGCGGCGAATGAATTGAATTTATCTGTTCATTTAACAAAACATTGTTGTTTTTACGTTTAATAATCTCTAGTTGTTCCAAAATATTTAACGTAATACTTTTATCATATGTATGTAATATTTTGAATGTATTAAAGTAAACTAATTAATCTGTGGTATGACTATCTGATACATCGTGCCCTGATTCTACAAGATTTTGCGCGAATTGCGAATTTTCAGGATAATTATTTTTGTACGCTAATATATGTACTTTGTGTCTTATTTCGAAACTACGACTTGTTTGTCCCACGTATACGCCATCACAATGTTCACACTTCAATTCATACGTTCCATTCTTTTTATTATTTTCTGTTTTATCTTTCATATTATAAAGAGATTTGTGTGCTATTTTTATGAGTGAACAAAAATATAGGTGTAGAAATGGCTCTCTTCTCTCATCTTCTTCTCTTCTCTTTTCTCTTCTCTCAGCTATAAATCGTGTCGTTGGATCATTCAGAAGTTGAAAAAATTCATCAGTATAGCAATCTTCAACAAATAATGTTGTCATCCACAGATATGTGAATGATATCATTATTTGTTGGACTGGAACTGTTGGTGAACTTAATATTTTTTTCAATAATTTAAACGATTTACATCCTAAATTAAATTTAAATTAGAGATAGAACGTAACGCTAAACTAAACTTTTTAGACTTGGCCATAAGTAGACCAGGAACAAAACACCAATTTGGTATATATAGCAAAGCTACTCATAGTGAGACTGCACTATTCCTGCATCATCATGCCACACTTGGCAACATAAACTGGTAGCATACACTTCCATTGTACAACGGCTTATGACTGTTCCGCTAAATAATGAAAATTATAATAAAGAACTGAAGATAATATATCAAACAGCGAGCGCCAACGGTTATAATAATAAAATAATTAATAACATAATTAGAAGAAAACAAAGGACTCTTACTAATAAACTTATGTACAAAGGATCGTGTGCCAAAGAACATAATAAATATACAAGTAGCTTTACTTATTTAGGAAACAAATCTGAAAATATTACAAGCACTTTTAGAAAAAATAATGTTTTTGTAGCATATAAATCGGTCAATACTGTTAAATCTCTTTATAATATAAAACATAAACAGAAAATAATAAAAAGAATGGAACGTATGTAGTGAGGTGAACATTGTGATGGCGTATACGTTGGACAAACAGGTCGTAGTTTCGAAATAAGACACGAAGAACATATATCAGCATACAAAAAGAATCATCCTGAAAAGTCCTATTTCGTGCAACATCTTATAGAACCAGGGCACGATGTATCAGATAGTCATACATTCAAAATATTACACACGTGTAATAAAGGTATTAAGGTTGAATATTTTAGAAAGACTAGAGATTATTAAACGTAAAAACAACAATGCTTTATTAAATGAACAGATAAATTCAATTCATTCACCGCTTTTAAACATATTTACATTTGACAATTGAGTTTAAATTCAACATAATACTGATTCGTAAAGATTAAGTAGGCGGGGCCATTAGTGGTGAGTTCTGATTGGTCACTCACTCTCTGGTCGTGGGTAAAGCAATTAGTAGAAATAGTCGTGCAGCTGACTCATTAGTTGATTCGGTGCTGGTCAGCTGACCGAGTTTGATCTCTGGAATATCCTGAGGATGCTTCGTTGAGTGGCGAAACACGTGTCGATTGGTGGTTTATGGAGTTGGAGCGTAAAATAGCTAAAGATTTTAGGAATTCATCACATGAAACGGATTTCCGCAAAGTAACACCGAAGTCTATACAATATCTTAAAGAGTCATGCTGCAATGCAGCACGAATTGGGCCGACTCGCCTGTGAAATGCCATCCTCTCACAGAATATCGGTGTGAAATAAAAGTATGCATTGCTGTTGTGTTTCAATCGGTAAGTAAGAGTGCCGGTAGCCCATCACCCCCTCCTCCTCTTTTCCCTTCTTTCACGATTTCCCTAAAGGCCGGCAACGCACCCGTGATACCCCAGACGTTGTGCATGTCCATAGGCGTTGGTGGTCACTCTCCATCAGGTGACCCGCTTGCTCGTTTGCCCCCCTCTTTCATAAAAAAAATCAACCAAGTCAAAAAACCTTCAAAAGATATCCAGCCTTCAGAAGTGCGACTCGGTTACATGGGACTTCCATCCATTAAAACTAAATGCCGAAGGGCTTTGATATGTATGTAATGCATCCGGGCCCCCTCTAACGCTATGCTAAAACACGTTTCGAGGAGATCCGATCGACACTTTCCAGATCCCACAAATCCCAGTGTTACAAATGCTCCAACCACACGTACTGCCGTCCTCCTCAGTTGCTTGAAATGAATGGCCAGAGCCCGCACTCGATAGGCTGCGACCCCGAACAGCCTTCTTTAGTCACAAATTACGGCTGACGGCAGACTTATTTTACTTCGGGATTCGACCTGACTTGATATACTTACTATAACAGCACCATAAATACCTTGGCCACACGAAGGGAATGCAGTGCGTATGTAATACACACCAGTCCTTATAAGTACTTGCTACACGGATTGCACGTGCAATGCGCATTTATTCTGGCCCAGCCTTAACCTTCAAAACTTCAATATATCGTATGCAAAAGCCACTTACAACATATTATTTAAATGTGTGAAAGCATAATTTTTATTAATTACTACTCAAAATCAAATAAATTCATATTCGTTCATTGTCCACATATACCTAGTTTGTTAATAAGTTATTACTTTAAATATCACTGAATACATTTTGACAATGTTTTTTAATGTAAACGCTGTGTATCAAATCATTAAAGATTCGGATGATTAGTAAATACCTACATAAACCACATTATGTATTATTTGTTTAAATGTGAAGAAAATAATTCTGAAGAAAAAGAAGCAACTTCTTTAACTATTTAATTAAAGGTAAATAAGGTTCTACTCATATTAACTCACAAATTTTATTTTCACTGATTTAACTTATATCAAAACTACCTTTCACTAGGTAAACAATTTATAATTTTCATAACAGCACAATTATTTAGCCGCATCTCTACTATTTGGCGGGGTCGCAAAATCAGCGCTGTTTTTTGCTTCGAACTAAGGTTACCACCATTTTTTGGAGGTAACTTAGTACATACCTACTTTTATAACGTGAAAAAAAATTAACACTCAGAAAATATTAATATAATATAATACAAATAAAATTGATTTTACTTGTTTTTCTACAAATGTTTTTGTACGTTTTATTATTTGTCTGCATTAGCGCGACAATTAAATTAATGAGGAAATATACCTAACATATAGCAATTCTGTGCTCCTGTTTTTCTCAATAGTATGACCAAAATATAGTATGAGTATTAAAGCACGACTGGCAACCCTACAATATTTAGACCATTTCACCCAATTTTCTATGCCTACGCCACACGTATTATGCCGTTTGGACAGGGGAGGCAAGAAAAGAGTTACGAGGATGTAAACGACTAGTGACTACATATAGGGTTCTACGAGCGATGTAGCATCTGTCGATCTGTACTTACCAATAATGTGTGAAATACACTACTGTGTAGTCGTTACATAAGTACCTATGTCTATTCAGAGAAAACTAATCAACTTCGTCTATTAATGTAGTAGAGATCCGGCTTTGACCCCATCAAATACCTACATAGAAAGCTTCAATAGTTTTCAAACAATTTTACCTCAACACATAGTGTGATGCGAATGGCTTATTCACACCCTTAAATACCTACACTTACTATTTAGTTTAGTGAGCTTTTGTGATGGTAAAATATGTATGTATCTGTCCACTAAAGAAAATATGTTGCAGTTCAGATTTGATTAGTGATTATTTAAATATATGATATGTAACTAAATACCTAACGAGATGCAAAATGTTTTTTTAGTGGATTCGTGTGTCTAATATGTATTGTATGTCAACAACTAGATAATTGCGATCTGTTCCTAAAATGGTTTTTTTTTAGGTAGGGATGTTAGTTAGAATTAATTACAATTGACCACTGTCCTTACACTTAGGCTCATAAAATGTCAAATATTCATTTTCATAGCACTAACGGTAGCCATTGATCTGAACTGGGTGTCTCAAAAACTAAAATTGGCTTCATTTCGGTAACAGATCGTAATATTTGAGCAACAGTTACCAAAAATATAATTGCGGCGAAAATAATCGCTTCATTATTTATTTTTATTATGAACGTTGACATGTATCGTTTTGTTCGTCCTTTATAGAAATGTTTCAAAGTTTTTTTCTGTGTTCTATTTCTTTATTAGATAAGAATATTTTTACATGTGCTAAAATGTTATATATAACGCGAATGAGTGTTCGTCAAAATGTGCGTGTTGTTTATTTAGATGCCAAACTCCATTATGTTTAAAGTCTCAACCGTTTTGGTCTATGCGTCCGAGCACGTACCTATATTATGTTAAATAAATCGGCACAGAGTTTCCTGATTTTTTTTATTCTCAGTTAATATTATTTTTAAATTTTTATATTTTTTATTAACTTTGAAAGAAATTCTGTGCCGACGAATACTATGCTTTTAGGTGAAAACACACGGAGCTATTATGTTTATTTTGTTCGTTTCTTATAATAATGTTTTATTGCCCCTGAACCCCCAAGCCGCGCTGTTTATAGCCCCGTGTATTATTGATTTTCAAACAGCTTTTCAAATCCGTTGAACGCTGCCCTTACACTACTCTCCTTTTGTGTTACCCTCCAATACCACTACATATAACTCACATCCGAATATACTATACTTATTTATTACAACAACGATCACGACAATAATTATTTATTACATCCTAGAGAAAATAAATATGTATAAACCTAACGTGAGTTATCAGATGGCATGAAACATTTACCTACTGTCACAACTTATACATTATATATGTACATACATATTTAGATGTTTGTCAGTTGTTTTCAAAATTATACGCTAGAATTTGTACGTTACAGGACAACAAGTTAGGAGACATATGTTTCTCCTTGCGCTATGTACCAACGGCTGGAAAATTGACAGTGGTCATTTTGGAAGCGAAGAATCTAAAGAAAATGGACGTGGGTGGCTTATCAGGTAAAGTTAATCCCTGTCAAATATGTCGGTACGTCTATAAGTTGATCTCTTTATAAATCAAAACTATATATTAATATTATTAACCAATTTTACAGGGATTTTAGGGTAATATATAATATTTTATGCGTTATACATACATTATACACTTAATGCATTCTAAGTAGTTTTACAGTCACTTAATTTTTACAATTTTAAATATACCTACGAAGTACATTTAATATCAATTAAAAATCACAGCTTGCATGTTTACTTCATTTAGCACTTAGGTACATAATATTGTGTAGCATATTGTGTATTAAAACATTATTTTAATTTTAAAATCCTCATCCATTAATTGTACACTCTATTAGATCAGCGCATACTATCATACCTACACATTTATAATACCTACATCAATATTTATAGTGTCTACTTATCTATACTACATACTTAATAAGCGTCCGTTAATTTTTCTAATTTTTTCTTTCATATCCGGAAACGTCATCGGTTGGCAACAGATCCGTACGTAAAAATAGCACTTATGCAAAACGGCAAACGACTGAAGAAAAAGAAAACTAGTATCAAGAAATGCACACTGAATCCTTATTACAACGAGTCATTTACTTTTGAAGTACCATTCGAACAAATACAGGTGCGAGCCGAGATTGCAACAAAATTTGATGTTATAGCGCATAGCTTGGACAGCTTTTTGAAAGAACTTGAACAAAAAAATTATATTTTCAAAGTTATGTCTTAGTCTCACAATCAGTAACGGCACTCATCTTTCAATAGTTGTCTACACTACGCGCGTTTTGATGTTGTGTACCAATGTTGTGAATAAACACCACTTGCATCCGTACCAACCCTCCTCCTTACATCAATAGACAAAATTTTCTTTTTTTATATTTTGTTATCATATTGTAGACGTTTATATTTACCTTTTGATTACATTGCCTATGTTTACGTGTTACTAAATTTTAATAAATCGTTATTTTGTTATCAAAAGACACATAGTTAATCGTTTGCAAAGTTTAGGATGTACCTACCTGAGACATTGGACATACCTGGGCTATATATATTAATCAGATAGATAGGCAGGAATTATAGTTTTAGTTTGTTCTTTTAGTTTGTTCAAACAACATCGACAGACACAATGCTTTTGTGATTATCATTACCAGCATAAACTAGCACACGGGTTGTAAAATGATACAATCAGTACCTCATCATTTCTATTTCCAGTTGTTGCTGTTCTATTGCTAGCTTAAAACCCTTGAAAATATATTCCTCCGTTACATAAATCTCTTTCACTTGCCTTCTCTACTTTTTCCATCACATTTCGTCTTATGTGAATTTCTTTCTAATAACAGGACGTCACTTTTATTTACACTCATATTCAATCGCTTTACATTCCTATTTTATGCACCAGATTGGTGCTAATTGGTACAATGTCGTCACAATTTTCCTATTTTTCATACCATTTTATTTTATACTATTCGTAGTTATGACTTTGGAAACATAGTTCACACAAAGTACCAATAACCAAAAAATAAACATGCCACAGTCCCGTAAGACTCCCGTAAATAAAGATGTTCGATACACGTAATATTTACTTCTATTTTACACAGATTCTGTGATCAAAATAATATAATGAAGACTCCATAGTTTCTTTCGCACTGCTTTATCAACTGAGAATAAAAAATATGTAAAAGCAACTTTGTAATCAATAGCGAATAGAGAAAATCTAATATTCGCAAAAATATATCATATTGTCTACTAGCATTTTTACCTATACATTTTATGTTTCTCTTTTATTACGTATTCTTTTGCACTGTTGTGCCTTTATAACTTTCGTAAAAATAATTTAATACCACAACCTCTTTTACCGTTCCTTATTTTATTTAATCAATATCCCTTTTTATTACCTACATTATGTTGTCTCTTAAGAATCTGCCAACAATCTTTCGTGTTTTTATTATGCTTTATAATCGTATACATGCCATCTAACTTAGACATCACTATACCTTACCATCAATTCTAATAGCCCAAAAGAAATTATAAATGTCCCAGGAAAGGTGATGTCATGAGATCTAACATAATTTGAAAATTTTGCCAAAATCTATATTACGCAGCAATATTATTGACTCCTAACATACTAGAATTTTCGAAGGAGCATGTTAATCCTCGACATTAAATTATTTAGAAGCGGTCGTCGTAATCGGCTTCGAAACTACTCGTACAATTGAAAGTAGTCAAGTTTTCACAACTAAAAATCATTTTATTATAACACAAAAATCACGACAAATAAAGTACAGTTTTTATCATTTCAACGTTACTTTTATCAACTTTTGTTAGTCATTTGTCATTACTGTCGTGTTGTTGCCATGAAAATAGAAAATGTGTAGTAGTCTCTATATGTTGCTTCATTTAAACTGTTTCATCACCAAATCCAACTTCCTTTCTATCACACTGTCCAAATTATATTCTTCAAAGCATAATTGTTTAGGCTACATTTTCATTAAATGTTGACCTTTATTGTGATTTGTTATCGCAATCAAAGGTTCTCATTTAAAAAACAACTCTAACTACTTTTGCTATGAAAAATATAAACCTGCCTGCAATTTTGTATATAAAGGAGTGGTGTCATATAATCTCCCCTCGTAACTGCATTCTTATTTGGTGACTTCAAATTGTAATACTTTTTGTATTTAAAAAAAACCTACTTTCTTCTATAATACAACTTGTAACATTGTTTGCTCAGACTGAACAACCTTTTAAACTATGTAGATTCGAACTTCGAATAACACAAACATACAATTCACATTGAAATATTACTAAATTTTTTTATATAAGTATATAACGTAATTCATTCCTTTTTTTTGTAGATTGAAATATGTTACATGTTGTATTATTTTACAAATCCCAAGCCACATTCATTTGAATGTTCCCGCCCTTCTGAAACCATAACCATAACATACTATATTCCTTTAATCTCTTCAGTCACAGGTAAGAAAACCATTTATGTATGTATATATATGCGCGAATTTTTACTGCCTATACCAAGACTTAGTTGACAGAAGTAGATCACGATGACAAAATGATTATTGTTATTGTTATCGTTGTCTTTCTTCTTACAGCTAAATTATTGGTTTTTGTGCTTTACTCGCACGAAAAATTGTTATGCATGTACAAATGTAGATCTCAAACAGATAATAATTTAACTAACCAAACTTGGATGACAGAAAGTGAATCTAGTGGTTACTGTGGTGGACTACGATCGCATCGGTACCTCGGAACCAATCGGCAAGGTGGTTTTGGGTTACAACGCATCAGGTACAGAACTTCGCCATTGGTCCGACATGCTTGCCAGCCCGCGGCGTCCTATTGCCCAATGGCATACCCTGAAAGATCCTGACGATGGAGAGAAGAAAGATTAAGGTTAATTTTCACATTTTGAATTTCGATTTATTTACCTAGGTAGTGTACCTACTCTCTTTCACATTTTATTATTATTCCAGCACTAATAAAGGAAAAGATTTGGTTAAGTGCGAGTTTGACTCACGAATTCGTAATAATAATTATAGACCGAAACACTATATTTCTTGCATTACGTACATAATACCTAATACAAGCAAAATAATCATAAGATCTTTTTATCAGTTTTTAATCGACTTCAAAAAAGGAAGAGGTTAATAGTTCGTCTGTATGTATTTTTTCATGTACCTATATTCGGGCATAACTTCTTTATTTTATGAAGCGATTTCAATACCTAATACTTTTCCGTTGGATTCAATATAATTCAGTAAGGTGGTCCCATTTAAAATTCACTGATATTGGAGTTTGGACTTAGAAGATACACCAAACAAACCTAACAGTTTCTATGCGTTTATTTATATTGAAAATTATATTGTACATACATCTTCGGTTCCAGAATCAAAAAAGAAGTTAGTTGTAGACCCTACCCTCGATATTTATTTAGACCAAGGTCACTCAAAAAAGAGAAATAAAAAAGTATTTAAGAAAAAAATTAAACTGACTTCATAATCACTAAAAAGTATAAATTAATTTAATTTCACAATTATTGAAGTCGGTTCCAAAACAGTAAACAGCAACAGAAAGTCTACTATTTTAGTAGGCTTGGGACCGACATTAGTAACTAATTAAAGGTAATTAATTTGTACTTTTCAGTGTTTTTCTTAGGGCCATTCAATTATAAAAGGGAATATTTTTATACGGATTTATTGGTGATGTATTATAATACAAATGAAACGCCTTGTTTTTCTACATACTTAGGTTTCTTCAACACAATTAAATTTTTTCCATCGAATAAGAAGCTATAAGATCCGTTCATGAGAATAGAATAAAATATTCAAAAAGAGAATATAATAGCTAATTGCAAGCGATTGTTCGACCGTACCATCATCTTCAAATTTTTACCTCCTAATGCCTCCAATGAAGAATGTTCACTAATTTTGATTTTTGACTCTCCGTATAGTCTATTGAAAATAAAAAATATGTGTGAAAAAATTATTTCGATGTACCAAGTAGCTGCTGAGAAATTGAATTTCAAAAACAAGTGCGCAACATGGATTCTTCCGGCCGACGCTCGCTGCGTGTGACGTCATACGAGGCATGCCTTTTAAGTTTTGTCGTTTGAAGAAAAAAACACAACTAGAACCTTATAGTACTTTTTATTGTTTTTCAAAGTATTCACCACGTAGCTTAATACACTTTTTCATTCGCTCAAACCAGTTACTATAACATTTATTCCACTCTAAAGTGGGGGTGTTCAAAATGGCTGACTTGAAAGCGTCGACTGCTTCTTCACCGGACTGGAACCTTTGACCACGAAGACTTTTCTTAAATTTAGGAAATGTAAAGAAATCGTTAGGGCTTAGGTCAGGACTGTATGGAGGATGGTCAAGAATTTCTACTTTTTCCGGATTCAAAAACTCAATCGTTTGACAAGTGCTGTGTGAGCTTGCGTTGTCGTGGTGCAGGATGAGGCGTCGCTTTGAGTTAGATTTTCGAAGTTCGGCGATGACTTGTGATGTTGATGTTAAATGTTATCTTCAGTGAAGGCGGATTTTGGGCGTCCTTCGCGAGATTTGTCACTAACACTAGTATGTCCACGCTGGAATTCTAAATAACAGCGTTCGACAGTCCGCAGACATGGGGCTTCATCACTGAACACAGATGTTAGCTCTTCAAAACAGTGAAGCCGTGTCAGGCCTCTTCTAAAGTTGTAGAAAATTATTGCACGAACATTTTCCTTAGAAAGATTCATTTTCGTACGTAACCTGACAGTTTCCAATCGACGCTGTGACTAAACAATAGCATTAATCCTAATACTTTCAACTATTTTGAGATTCATAATTTAAACACATTCGAATGTAGAACAGTTCCAAATTCAAAATTGCCGGGAAATATGGAAACGACAGAACTTAAAAGGCATGCCTAGTAGTTCAACACTCGCTCAGTCCGTCGCGCGCTCCCATATGTGCCCGTAAGGTCACTATAAGATTTCGCAACAAAAAAACATTTTAAGAAACCCCCGACACAAAAAAATCTCTAAAAAATAAAAAGATAATATATGTACCCATTGGCCTTTTAAGGTTATGTAGTTCTAATATATAAATAGTAATAGTAACATATCCAACCATCGTCGCGACGGCGGACTACTAAGTAAATTACTAGAATTTAAATTTCATACCTACTTTATCATTTTTCGTTGTTTTCTGTTTTTAACCCCCGACGCAAAAGTTTGACGTGTGTGTGTCTGTATATCTGTGTCTGTCTGTGGCATCGTAGCTCCTAAACGAATGGACCGATTATAATGCGTTTTTTTTTTTTGTTTGAATGCAGGTTTTCTAGTGGTGGTTCTTAGACATGTTTTATCAAAATCAGTTCAGCCATTTGAAGAATATCAGCTCCTTTTTAGTTTTTAAAGGGATGCGAGCATTTTCTATTAGTCTAATCGATGCCAAATTTAGTATACTGTGACTTTAATAATGTCACATAACATAGTAACCTTGAGCAGATGCCGCAGCATCATCTGAAATCAGCAAGATATCCAACTCCTTGCCACTTACAATAGAGGTGTCATGTCATGTTTAGGAAATGGTCTCTATGAATAGGTTATAGATAGATAGATATATAGTGATCAGGGTCTAATGATGTCTATTGTAAGAACACTCAGATTTCGGCGAGGCACGATCGGGTGTCGCGATTTCGTGTATCGTCCCGGAAAGTATTTGTGTGAATGTGGGTATAGAGTTTAGACTATACGTAGTGTTTAAAAAGCGTGAAATAAAACTTAAATTAGAAATTTAAAAAACCCTCGACTCAAAAAAAACCTCCAAAAAGTAAAAAAATAATATGTAAGTACCTCATAGCACTTTAAATTTGTGATAAGTTTCAATATAAATATTAGTAGTAATATGTCCGCGTCATCACGTCGGAGAACCGCTAAGTAAATAAAGTAATAAAAAGAGAATACAACTAAAAATGATAATGTATGAAATTTAAATACAAGTAAACTTAGCGGTTTCCCGACGTGACGACGCTTGGATATATGACTACTACTATTTATATTGAAACTTATCACAAATTTAAAGAGCTAGGAGGTACATATTATTTTTTTACTTTTTGAAGGTTTTGGTTTGAGTCGGGGGTTTTTCATTTTATTTACTTAGCGGGCCTCGACGCGATGACTCTACTATTCATATTACAACTTTCCATAAACTTAAAGGCCCATGGGTAGGTACCTACACTTTTTTTTTACTTTTTAGAGGTTTTTTGAGTTGGGGCTTTTCAAATTTGTAATTTAAGTTGTATTTCATGCTTTTTAAACAGGCTGCGATCGACACTATCCCCACATTCACATAAATAATTTCCGAAACAATACACGAAATTGGGCACGAGATTTTGCCCCGCGGAAACCTGCGTATTCTGGCAATAGTTGTCTGCTCCATCACCAAATCCTGATCACCATCTATCTATTTATTTAGAATCTACTACCGAATTTTTGAATTCGGTTGAATAGTTTTTGAGTTTATCCATTACAAACAAACAGTCGATTTTTTTCTCTTTATAATATTAGTATATATTCATTGAAACCATTCCAATAAACCCAAACACGATACCTCTTCTGTAACTTGGTGAGGACTTGGGTATCCTGCTAATACCAAGTATTGCTGTAGCATCAAGTTAAGGTTACCATGTTATTGTAATTGTAAGTTACCTCTTCCTTCTTCCTAACCCTAATTTATTTAATACACTTAATTGAATTTAATAATTGAACACATAATTAAAGTACGAACGTATCAACAGAATAATGCACGGATGAAACAGCAAAATACAACCTATATATAATAGCGCAAGAAACCTTACCCTACTATCACTGAGCACGGATCGCGAGCAGTGTTGGAAAATGACGTCACGCTCGAAACGTGCGCCTGCTAGCGGGGCTCGCTATTCACGGGAACTTTAAACGTCTGTAAAATCATAACTACTTACATATGAAACTAGTGAAACTAGTGTATTTCTATACACATATACATACTGTGATAAGTTTCAAACGATTTTGCATACCTATTAACATTCTCCATTATCAATCAAGTAGTTAGTCAATCGAATCAGTGATCCAAACATATGATTGTCATATGGGAACAAGTGTGGACTGTATAAGGATGTTCAAGGGCTTGCCAACGTAAATCATTGAGTTTATCACGAGTTAGAGTTATGTGGCCTCGCGTTGTCGTGCAGAAGGGAATCAGCAGTCGGTCGGCGTTGTCGGCTGTGCTGTGCAGTCATTATATTGTAGTTCGTAGCCACAGAGCCTATGTAAGAACTGATGGTGACATTTCGCCTTTGTTTATTCAGGTGGTAAACAGAGCTGTGTGATGTTTGCCTGACTATTTGTGCTGTATTTGGAGAGTTGCTTTCAAACAGTAATGGTAGTATGAATGATATGACGTACTATACGATAGGTGATATGTGTAATGCACTAGATTGTGAGGAAGCGTTGTATTTATGGCACTTTCATGCAAGTTCATAACGACAAATATCTAGGTGTCCAACTCGATGAAAATCTCAGATAGTTTTCCTTTATTTATGTTGAACCAATGGAAACATTTATGTGTTGGTCCAGGGAAGATTTTCTCAAAAAATACAGGTTTTCCTTTAGGAAACAGGGCTAAATTTAATTGTAATAAGTTTTGTCAAATATTTATTTAAGAGATACACAATATGGCTTTAGAGCATTAATGGTATGACAGAGTTGGATGACAGCGTTATTGTAAAAATGTAAAAAGATTCGGACACAGAATGAGTGATGAACTACTGAACGAAAGCAAGTAGTAACAAAAGTCAAGGAAGACCACGGCTGATTTATGAAAATAAAATACCAATGTTAACTGATGAAAATATCAAAAACACTCGTAAACCTCAACGAAAGTGTTATAAGAGAACGATGACAATTAAGAAGACAAAAGAAATACTTCTTTCGCGATATCGCGGTCCATAAATACGTAAGGACCACCATATTCGACACTCCATCCTTACAGACTTAGCCCGTTAGCGATACAGCATGAGGAAATCCATGTATATTATTTTAAGTAAGGAATAGGAGTAAATAATACATAGAACAGTCATTTGGTGCTCAAAAAAGAGGTAACCTGGTTTCCCAAATGACTGTACCAACACGAGACATCCAGTGTTCAAATCTACCAGCACTGATTCGTTAAACGTATAATCTCAGAACAGAAACTTATTTCAAATAGGTACTTAGTATCTAGTAAAATATGATGTCAGGAACTATTCGTTATTCTGAGATAGGTATTATGCTCCAGTTGATTAAAAATATTTGTTAGTAACTATTGAGTGTTATACATTTATTTCGCTTCGAACTTATTTCACCTTAACTATTAATAACTCAATTTCAATTTAAACTGTGCTACCTACCTTATGAAAAGAGTATGCCTATATTTTTTGCATGGTACAGAAATGACAACCGCGAGTCTTATTCACGCTTAATCAGTTTTATTATAACACGTAATTAAATATAGTATTATGTAATATGTACCGACCATATTAATGTTGCTAAATATATACCTATATTCTCAAATTTGCAGGATTTCAAAGTACGAGTCCGAAGATGACGTGTACACGAATATTATTACTCATATACATATTAGAAAAAAACAATTATTAATTTGTTGCCTCGTTGTTGCGCTTCATATAAATTTTATTACTGTTCATAAAATCTCAATTCTCAATATTATTTCAGACACTAATTTAATTAAGACCGTTACACACCACGTGACAAGTAACGGAGATTTCCTACAAATGACATAGCTTTAATCACAAGAGTAAATATTCGTACAAAGACCTAAATGCAACACAATTCTTCTAGACAGACTAAGGAAAAAAGTATTAATACAATATTTAAAATCAGCTTTATACATTCCAATTTAAATGCATGACACTAACTACCATTATCATAAACATATGTATCATCGCGGTTGGATTTTATAACTACACAAATTAAAGCGATGTGATTGCTCCTCCACGAATGGAACTTACGTTAAAGTGTGAAAGCAGGATTTTTTTAAACCGATTAATTTAATTGGTAAAAAATCCATATTTTATAATATGAACATGGATTTTGGTATTTCAGGACCGGCAAGATGTCGAGGACCTTGGGTCCGTGCCACTCGTGTTCTTATGGTAAAAACGCAACAGAATGCTTATACATACATACATACTATAACATTAATAATAACTGTGGCACTAGTTTTTAAATATCTAGTGTACTCTGTATCATCAACTAGTCTATGAGCGAAGCTCGAACAAACTTTACAAAGACGAACTAAAAAACCGATAATATTTCTAACAATGTTCATTTAAGATTCAGGGAAACCTAAAAAGCCTAAGATAATCATTTTTCATAAATACTTTTAACGTTAAGACAACTTGGTGGCTTTCATGAAACTTCAGATGTGAGGACAAAATAGGTTTATTCTGATTTTGAATCTCTAAAATAAACACCAAGTTTCGGATGCGTCACATAATATGTACGCGATTCTTTTTTTGGGTAGGTAGCTAAAACTATAAAGTATGGTTAATTATTATTTCTTTATAATTATTTCATAATAATAGTGTACAAGTACCTAAAAACTAAATGTATCAAAGTATTATGTTTCACACATCGAAACGACTAGACAAGTGCTTATTCCAAAAAGGCTTAAAGTTATATGTACTTATAACAATATATATAACAAATATTACAAGAATTATTAATAGTCTAATTAATTGATGAATGTACTTTATATAAAACAAAGTATATATGTAGGTACTTAATATTGCAAGCAGGTATTGTGAATGATTTTTTATTAGTCTTCATCTTGAAACGTATCTGAATTAGACTCGGTTATACATTTACATACATACATAGGGAAGACATCTTGCATAAACATTCGAGAACATTTTATTTAATATAATACAATTTCGAAACACAATTATGAACGTAGACAGATATTCATATACGGAACATTACTTATTCGATATATGAATAAATTAAGCTTTAACTCGCTTAGGGACTTGTTACTCTGTAGGTACCTACGGATATTTACTCTTGTGGTCTAGGCAAATTAAATCCTTTTTGTATTAAATTCTAATGAACGCACTTATATAATAATAATATTGGTATATATGTAAACGTACCGGAAACCGCAGAACCTAAAACAGCGTCATCATGTAAACGTGGTGTAAACGTTACAATGCCAATATCTCTTTAATGTTATTAATATTCAATTTTTATTAATATTTACGTAAGCATTTGTTTAAATGGCATGTTTTATAAAACGTTATCTATAAAATAAAAATATTTACAAGGGGCTTGTACAACGATATATTAAATACATTGATTTAAATATTTAAATAATAATTTTTATCAGATTTCGCGTCTTGCGATTTGTTTAAATTTTGGCCCCTGTGCGGATACGTGCATATACGTATTTTTCGCCTGTAAACAACCTAATACTCTAATTGCATTTCGCATCTTGCGAGAAAGAAAGAGGCGATAGTTCGGCAATATGACAGTGTGTTAAAATATGGTACGATGTGTAGGTAGACTAAATCACAAAGCTCCTACTTCCGCATTTTATTTTAGGTTTATAAATTAAAATGTATATTTTTAAGTACTTACCTATGTACTGCTATTAAAAATCAAAATTTTTTTAAACGATTGTGCTTTGTAACTAATATCTGTATAATTTCATATTAATGACCATGTAGTGCTATGTACATAAGTTTATCCTGTTAAAAATTACATTCTATTTTACTATCATATAAGTGTTAAAAGTAATTTATACCATTTTGTTATAAATTATAATGTTCCTCTAATAACGAGAAAGTTTCTGTGTTAGTTTTTCGACTAGGTATTTAGACAAGAGTGCTTATTAAATGTTCAATTGTACAGATTTATTTTTATGACATTACTTATATAAACTTTCTCTTTTTCTGAGGAACAATAGGCCTATTGTACCTCTCTATGTGGCCTCTTAGACATGACAATTATATGTTCCCAAATTGATAAATAAGTACCTACATAATAATAAAAAGTATTATTCTCCAGTACCCGTAACCTAAGAATAACAGGATTTTCGGGTCATCTCGCGACTTTCTTACTTTCATTTCATTATTCTTTTTAAAAATATTTTTTTAATATTAATATTTTAATACGTTTACTATTCTCAATAATAACTTATATTTAAACGTTACAACCATACAACAGGAGGCACGATTAACAGGTATTTCCCCTCTGTCAAGGTACAAGTAAAAAAATAGCCACCGCACAATAAAAACTAGTTTTGAATCAATTCTATAATCGAATTCACTGCGTCAAGTGCTCCGCAAAATTGTTGTCTTGTACCGTCAGGTGCAACGAAAAATCCGTCACATCTAATCTAGTCAAAGTCGGAATTATATTCCATAAGTAAATATAATATGTGTATTAAGTACTAGTTTTCCGTTTTAATATATTTCTTCAGAATCGTTCCACTAAACCGATTTACCGATCTCATCATAACGTATTTCGATTCATTCGAATATGTTGCATTAACTTTTTCATCACTCTTAAAAGTCGTATCGTAATGTTTGTCATACAATAATGAACCTTGAATTGGTTTGAATTCGTACCTTAGTTTTAATTGCCGAATTGTACAAATAATGACGTAAACGCACTCCCTAGCGAGACTATATTTTTAACTAACATTTAATTATAAACCTTAACGCATTACGAATAAAATTATAATAAAATTGCAAAAGGAAGAAAAACTTTCGTAGTAGCATTTAATTTTAAACTTTAAAGGATCACGAATAAAATTTAAATCAAGTTATCGCTACGCATTTGTTAAATTGGGGGAATGTTGTCGAATTGTTTATTTCATCATTGCATGTGAGTGCTCCCATTTACTTGTGGTAGTACCTCTGCTCTGTAAAAAGTGCCAGAAAGTTTTGTATGGGAAATAGCGCGTATGCCGCCTCCCGTTGTAGGTACTTAATGCTGTCATGTATTACATTCTCTTACGATCCTTGGTAACGATAACTTGGTCCGAGAACGGTAATTTGTGACTTCGACAGTTGGTACCTATTTCTGTATGCAAGTTTTTAAAAAATAACTCAGTTTAGAATTACACGACTTATAGAGCCTGCATGTGTTTTCATTATATCTCTACATATTCTTCTACAAACGTAGACATCCTAAAAGAAGAAAAGCATATTTAGAATCTCAGATTTTTTCAAGTGTGACGGCATTTAACATTAGGAGGCATAATATCCGGATACATTATCACTATGATATTCATTTATTTTAATACTTAAAAAGTAATTTTTGAGGAAAATATGATGAAATGGAAGTTAGAAAACCCGCAAACTTTTATAGATATTTTTAAATTATTTAACAGGCGACGGAACATTTTTCCGTGCTAGGGAAACGATCACTTTAAAATAGATGTGATATCATCATCAAAACTAGTCAACTAATAGCCGCTTGAAGTCGATAAAGTAAATAAAAAAACTGATAATAAATAGAACACTTTTGGATTCTCTAAGGTAATACCTAAATTGAAAGCGATTAGACTGCTGTTGATGTTGTATAGATAAGTGTATTATTCCAATTTTAAGTTTTTCTATGTAAACACCAACATATAATACCTACTATAAAAAATAAATTCCTCTGAAAAAAATTAAGTAATTACCTGGGAATCAACATTACATAATATAGTAGCTAATGCTTGACTGTTGTTGATCTTAAAACCTATGTTATTGTGTATATAATGTAATCACATGTTAACTTTGACGATCACATATTATATGTACCTATAGAAGTAACAAAACAGGCTTCAAGTACATTAGAAATGCACCAACACATTTTAGGAATAGAGTTCTGGTTTCAATACTATATTTATATATATGTTAATTTATGTTTAATAAAAAACTCAACAGATTCAAGTCAAACGTGATGTGAATGTAAAATGATAACCTAAACATTCATAATTTACAAATGACAATGAAATATTAATGAATCTGTTAGGAAATTAAAGGTGTATCTCCTTGTATCTCAGGTCGTTTCCATCAGCGGCTGGGCCTCAGTAGACAATATAGACATTCCAAAGCTATTTATTAAATTAATGTTATAATAATCTTAAGTCGAAATTCCAACAAAATATGTGAATAATCACTAGTGTTTTAAGAAAAATTTGAATCTACAGATCTAGGCGCCTACCTATGATTGTATTATCATGCTACTTTCATGTGAACTCTTCTAATAATTGTGTATGTAATAAAGAAAGACAGTTCTATGTCTTCAAATTATATATGTTCAAAGCCTGAAATAATCTATAAATTGGTATTTTGGTGTGTTGAGCTGTTGTATTGATTACCATTTGTAACAAATCCAAATAAATTGAAGTTTGCTAACTTAGTAAAAAAGAAACATTACAGTTTTGCCACTAAAATTAATGCAGGGTTTATCTGTATTCTTCATAAGCCATCTCTTCACATAAGTAACATAAAAATAAAAAAACATTTTTGTTACCACAAAATTATTATTATTGTAGATGTTAATGTATGTACCATATTATATTTGATTGATAAAATTGTCATATCACTTGCCATTTAAATTAAAAAAAAAATGTTAACTGTTTATTATGTTGGAATTTATTTAGTAATAGTACATAGTTATTTTTCATTTCAGTAACATTACTATAATTTTCCACTTAGAGATTTTAATAGTATAATTAATTATTATATAAACTATAAAAAATGTCTACATATAATACATAATTACATAGATATGTGGTTTCATTGCACATATGCATAGATTAATATGAACTTCCCTTACAATAATGTTAAACATTTCTCAATAACAATTTGGTCATTCTAACATTGAACACTTCAGTAGAATATTTGAATTTAGATTCAACTATAAAATTACATTTTTTCATAAATCTCATCTACATCTCACCTAAATAATATTGTCACTTACCTATGTTAAAAGTAAATATTTATCAAAAAATATATTTCAAAACTAGATTAATCAATTAAATACTATGCTAAATATATTTTCATTAAATAGTGAATACAATACAACATAGGTGTAAAATGTGTAATATACTTTTGTGTGATAGGATTTTAAAAATCTGACATATATGAACATTTTACTTATACATCTACATCATCAAAAATTTACAAATATAAATAGGTATCTAAAGTAGGTGATGGATGTACGTGTACATAGATACACAGCACATTTCAGCCAAATATTAAGTCAAAATTGGAGATGCTGTTTTTAGCTTATCACATATTGTAAAAGAAATGTCATTGTTAGTACTAACATGGTACTTTTACCTATTGAGTGGTACTAGTATTTCCAACAAACCTTCCATGAATACAGATTATGTATTTTCTATGACTTCTTGATTTCTATAATAATGAAAGACCATGAACATCACTCAGGTAAACATTTTGTACCACTGGAGATGTCATGTTCTTCAAAGAAGTCCTATCTAACTTTAGTAGTCTACTACATATTCACTGGAAGAGTAAAATGATAGGAAAAGAAGAAAATAATACTGCCTGTGAATGCTGAACTACTGAGTTTGAGGAGTGGTTTGAATCGATTGTGTTTTTAGTTCAGGAGTGTCCCTGTGAACGATGAACTATGGAGTTACTTTGAGAAGAATTGAACTAGTTCAGTTCAAGGAAATGACTCAATGAGGTTAGCTAAACTCAATCTCTACAACAAACATCAATCTGAGTTCAATGCCTTTGAATTTATTTATTCATCTAAATCCTCTTTTAAAATTAGATTCCAGAAAAAGAACTTTGAACCCCTAATAATAATAAGGGTATTGTATATGTATGTATTGTATATATAGGAACTATCGCCTACTGAAAAACTTAACTACTAAAGTACCTCTCAATAGTTTAACTATTAAGACAAAGTTGGCAAAAAACCATAAACGTCAAAGTTAAACAAGATGATTAGTAAGTATCATCATAGTATCTTCTTTTCATAGCTCTATATTTTTTTAACATATAAAGTGCTTCTATTTCTTTTACGACAAACTCACCATGTTTTATCATCATTTCTATTTTCTTCGGATCAGTTTCTTCACTGTTCTTTGAAAATACCTTATGCAGTCGTTTCCTAAATAAATCATAACCTTGTGGCCAGTCCCGACCTAAATACAGTAGCTGAAAAAGCCCAATGTTGTAATTACACAATGATATTTACGAACTCTGGTAGGTACAATGTTCAACTCAGCTTCAAATATAGGTACTCTAATGAGAAGCGAAAAGGACATATTTATCGCTAATTATCAAGTTATAATATTTGCAATAAACATGTTTACTTTTAGAATAAAAGCTTATTTATCATCACTAAGCCTGTACATACCGTTTTATAAAGATTTAGCACAGCCTTTCGATGTAACTGCGACATGATTTATTATCTCGTCTTATTTACGTTTGTGTTGAACTCAAGAAGTTCATAGTCCATAAAGCAGGTATAATTTTCTCTATGATGAAGTAGGTGATCGAGATTTCATTTCAAATTTTTGACCGAAATCGAAGATCAAAGTTCGTACCAATGTTTTTGACAAGTAGAAAACATTACTGTATTTTTTTTTTTAAATGGCACAGTACGTGAGTACATTGCCAACGTCAAGTAAAGCGAGAAAACAATTCAGTAGATGATTAGCGCATTTCCAATGTCACGCATTAACACAAACTAGTATACAGACACAGAATAAGTACAATCCATGTAGAATCACAAGTAAATTAGTTTTTTCTTATCGTAAAACTCCTCCAGTAGTGATAGTAGGCTTTACTGAAGTTATAAAGGACTTCTTGGAAGAGCGCGAAAACTTCAGCTACACATGTTTAAGTAGATTTCCTCCATTCTTGTCACTTACACAGAACTTTAAAACAATATACTATCACTGTTGTACTTTAAAAATCCTAAAAATGTAAAAAATAGAAAATCTAAATAAAATGATAACCTCACTTCTCCCGTTCCCGCCAAAAAGTCCTACTGTATTTTTTCTTTCTTTCGTTAAGGCACGGCGCACAGATTAATACGTGACATTGGCAAATGCGCTAATCTGTGCGCCATGCCATAAAGAAAAAAAAAGTAGAATCGCAAGGAAATTAGTTTTTTCTTATCGTAAAATTCCTCCAGTAAAGTGATAGTAGGCTTCAATGATGTTATAATACCTCGTTTGTAAATATAACATCATTGGTAGCCTTTACTAAAGTTGTAAAGGACTTCTTGGAAGAGCGCGAGAACTTCAGCTACACATGCTTATTTAGACCTACTCCATTTTTTTCACTTAAACAGAACTTTAAAACATAATATACTATCACTTTTGTCACAGGTCTACCACTAGTAGATATTCCCTTGATGTGACCACTGTAGTCTCTTTCGTAGGGATGGTGAAAAATTATCGATATATCGATATTTCTTTTTTGATAATCGATATTTACAGACGAAATTATATTGTTATTCGATAAATCGATATATCGATGTAAAATATCAAATATCGAAAACGTGTCAAATACGATATTTTTCTAATCTATCAGTAAGACCTTCATTACTAAATACAACTATAGACGAAATAAATTAAATATGAAAATCTTGAAATACGGCATGTAGACACTGCACTTATTAAATATGCAATTGATACTAAATACATTTTATTTCAAATTTCAATGAAACGGTAAAATGGTTATGAAATCTTACCGATATATCAATTTTTTTTTCGTTATATCGATATTGATAATTTGATATTAAAAAAAAGTATCGATACGATATGTATCGCTACTTTTCGGCGCTTCAGACATCCCTACTCTCTCGCTTTGACTTCACTAAGTTGTCATATAATCATTATAATTCAACTTTTAAGGAAATATTTTTAGGTAATCCAGTGGTCGTAACCTAAGTATGTAAAAGCTACTTATTAAATACAATACGTGACTCAAGTATTGTATTAATAAGTAGAATCGTTATCATAAAGCTCCTCCAATAAAGTGATAGTAGACTTTACTGAAGTTATTAAGAACTTTATATAATAATTATCTCATAATGATTGTTTTCATATTTTTTGAAATATGTAATAATCCTTGAATGACTATTTTTGTCAGACTATTATTTTTTATTTATTAAAACAACTAAGTTATTAATAATGAATTAATAATAAGTTTACCTCTTTATAATGTTAGTATAGATAAACAATAAAGAACATACATATATGTGGGGCTGCCCTATTCTGAAGCCCCGAGCACGCCACTGATAAATAACTTGTAATAATTTGCAGTTATTTTATTTTTTTCCACAAAGTACCCTAATACAGCCCTGATAATGTATTGGTGTGAGCGCATTTTTTATATGTGCAAATATATGTATACTTTGAGCAGCAATGTTCAGTCTGCTAGTTCATAAAAAGTCTGTGCCATAAACTTAGTATAATATATTCAGATTAATAACTAAAGTCATGTAAGTTATTCTTCCAAGATAATAATATACTGGCGTATAGACGAACATAGAGCTAGTTGACGCGTGACGATATTTAATTTGTCAATGTCGCCTATGAAATGAATGATTCCCTCCTTGATTATTGCAATAATATATAACATAACAATCACATACAAAACACATATTATTGAAAATTACAGTACTTCTTTGAAATAAAACAGGAATAACACAAAATAATAAAATAAGTTAACAGCGTTCTCCACAGCGGGACATCTTGTGGCGACCTGTCATTCAAAAAGGTTTAGAATAGCGTCTGGTTTGCTGTCCCTTTCCTACTCGCGCCACTATCACACAGATCTACCACTAGTAGTACTTGTTCTTAGTACTATCATAAATATTACATTCTCACTAGCACTTTGTACATCTATACGCCAGTATATACTGAGTTTATGGCGGGGATCATGGTTGCCCCATGTTCGAAATCCTCTAAAAAAAATTACATACTAAGTTGCTAAGCAACGTTAATGTTACGTTTCTACCACGTACATAGTAATTTTAAAACGTAGTGATTACTTACTCAGTGAGTAATTTTATATTCGCTTAATAAATTCACATTCTCTTTGATTCACTCGGTGATCTTCGTTTCACAAGTTATATTTTATGATAAAACATATTAAATTAACCAAATATTTTATTCAGTCTTATTTTTTTAAACTAACGAGAAATATTTGTCCAAATGGCTGACGAGGAGCCATTACCTGCAGATGAATTACCTCCTGGCGAAGGTAAGTATTTTTAGTTAATAACTACTTTTAGGTAAATTACAGAAACAAATCAAAGTTTGGTTTGTTCAATCAATTTAAGTCAAACAAGTGGAAACACTGTATCTACCTGTAGCGTTGCATAAAACATGTCAAAATTAACATAAATATTCGAGGTCGTAAACTTTATCCCACAGCCAAAAATATTTGCACAGGAGACAACTGAGCATAATATCTAATATTATTATATTTAATATCATACATCAACGGAGATCATTGAGCATAACAATGATGTTATATTGTAAATATATCATTATTGGAGCATAATGTGCTGTCATTTTCACGAAAAGACGAGTAATACAATTAAAAGAAAATTGTTAATTCCGCTCTGGCTTCTGAACAATTATCTTCAATGTAGATTTTCGACTGCTCAACAGATTTATATAATACTTTGCATAGGTTGTTAGATAACACTAATAGAACCATTCTTTATAATACCATACGGTTAAATTTGAAAAATAAAGGATGTAGCCACGTAAGCATGCAATATTTATAGAAGGTGAAGAAATTGAAGAAGAACATAAAGAAGTTCCCCAGGAGGCTATACCAGAAGAATTAGAGGAAGTAGAAGAAGAATCTATACTCACTGAATACGATCCTGAAGATTTCCTTTCTGGTGCTGTCAATACTTTAGATTCCACATTACCTTTGGACCTATTTGAATTTGAGTATCCTTTTTATGCCTATGAACTTGACAGCCACAATTTATCAGATACTACATATTATATATATATATATATATATATCGACGCGAAAGTATACCTATGTAGGTACCTACGTAACCTAGATATACATACGTATTATTATTAAAATTATAATTCATGACTTAAAGCAAAAATGACTATCGTCTAAGGCGTCTAAGCTTTAGTCCAAAAATCATTTAATGAATTTTATTTTCTTTCGTTCTTTTTTCGATCCTTGGCCAAGATAAAGCAATTTATTTTTTTAATTGCCTCTAAAGTCTGGATGTTGTAGATATGTAGATATAATCCAATTCATTGAGTATCTTTAATAATACAAGCTCGGAGTTCACTTTCCGGTCATTTACGTTTCAAGAATACCTACTAATTAAATATTATTTCTTTAACTATTCTGCGAAGATATTCTTACGGTTATAATTGTCATAAATTCTTCAATTTATGTGCCTGTGATGAAACAGTAGTATGTTGGGCATCTGGAAGCATTATCACTTTTATGGATGTCAACACGAAGCAAACATGGTTCCGTAGAAGCACCACCGGCGGATCAGTTGGACATATTACAGTAACGTATAGTTTTGTATCATTAAAATGCATGCATAATCACTACATTTTGAACCTTAAAGAGTAAGCAGAAAAGTTGGAGCTCTCCCTCAGTATACCAGTGATTCATTCGAGAGGGATCATCAGGGGAAAATCTTAATATTAATATGAATGTTAATAATATTAGAGCTAGAGAAAGGATAATTTAGACATCGTCCCCTTGACCAACAGACTTGAAATGTACCCTCATTAGATACATCGTAGCAAGTTAATAATTTTTTACTATAACGACATCTTTGAAATTTATTAGGTAAGGGTATTCCAGGAAAATCGTGTTTTAATTTTTATTTTATTTTTTTACC
Organism: Zeuzera pyrina; assembly: GCA_907165235.1. Lineage (NCBI taxonomy): Eukaryota > Metazoa > Arthropoda > Insecta > Lepidoptera > Cossidae > Zeuzera > Zeuzera pyrina. The sequence continues at coordinate 13,607,642 of OU015625.1, read as the reverse complement.
TAGCCGTCCCTCTAACCAACATATTTAAAAAAAAATGTGGCCGTTGTCGTCGTAGTAAAAATTTATTAACTTAATACGATGTTTCGAATGAGACACATTTCAAGTCTGTTGGTCAGGGGGACGGTGAGGTAAAAAAAAATTAAAAATTAAAACACGATTTTCCTGTAATGTCACATTTCAAGGATGTCGTCACAGTAAAAAACTATCAACTTGCTACGTTTCGAATGAGATGCATTTCAAGGTTGTTGTTCAGGGGGACGTCTAGGTGAAAAAATTAAAAAATTAAAAAAATACGATTTTCAAAATAAAAACGGTAGGAGTTATGTGGATCAGATTTTCTTGCTTCGCGTTATCGTGGGGAGGTTTCTGGCTAAAAGTCAGAAAGTTGTCTGCGCTTTCGTGGATCTAGAAAAAGTATTCAATAGAGTAGTGCGAAAAAAAATGGTGGAGTCTTTTGCCTAAATATGGCGCAGGGACCCCTTACTGCAGGCTGTCAGGTCATTATATCGCGGCCACAGAGGCTGCGTAAGGATGAAGAATGGATGAGAAGGTAACATGTCGTCCTGGGGCGAAGTCTGTTCAGGTGTCAGACAGGGCTGCGTGATGTCAGTCTGGCTGTTCGTGCTGTATTTGGACACTTGCCTCCAGACATTGAAAGGTAGTACGAATGGTATGATACCTGATGACACAGTGGTAAACTGCTTATTGTACGCTGACGATTCTGTGTTTATAGCACCATCAGAAGCAAAGTTGCAGACACTAGTCACGTGCATGAAAAAAGAATGTGAAGCGAAAGAATTGAATATGAATGTGAACAAAACTATGGTGTTTTTTTTTTTTTTTTTTTTTTTATATGACTGCATCCCCCTAGCGTGGGCAAAGCCAGGGCCCTTTTTCTTCGGTCATTCCAGTTCTCGCTATCATTCATACCATTCTGGGTTTAAATTCCCTCACATTCTACTACTCTACCTAACGGTTGATTATCTGCTGAAATTTTTATTTCTTTTTAAAAAACATCCTTACTTTTAATACAGTTTGCTTATGTATATACTTAATTAGTCCTTATACTTATTAACATTTGTCCTTTCCAATTATCTTAATACTAATACACTGTTCAGTCTTAATATTATTCTACATGCTATCACATCTTATTTACTATACATTAGTTTTTAGCATGTATTTCTTTGGTTGTCTTATATTAAATTATCATAGTGATATTCTTAAAACTATATCACAGGTCATTATACACTATACAACATAACAATCTTAATACTACTATCACAGTGATATCCTTATACTAATATCACAGCTTGTCTTACTACTATAACAGTGTATAAAATTTTTTGTCACAATATACTTTGTACTGTTTTGCTATTTCAGCGTTTTGTTCCTATCTATGACTTTCATGGCTATTTTCCTACAATATTTTAGGAACTTTTGTCTTATTCTACCGTCCTTCATAAAATCTTTGATGTTTTGCTCCTTCATTTCCTGCTCCGTTTCAATCTCGAAATCAAGTCTGTACCTGCTGTAGGCGGGGCATTCACACAAAACATGCATCACGCTCTCACTCACATTCTCGTCACAGACGCACGCCGGGCTCTCCTTGCACCTAAAACGGTGCAGGTACTCGGAGAACCCCCCATGGCCTGTGAACACTTGCACTATCACGCTATCCATATTTATCTTCCTCACTACCGTATGAGCTTTGGTGGCGTCCGGGAAAAACACTTTGGTGACTGAGGCCGTTTTCTCACTTACGTACCTCCTATCCCATTCATCAATCGACTCTTCTCTGATCTGTCGCTTGATGAATGAGATGGGGCACTTATCGTAATCCGGCCTCGTCTTCCTTTTGAGTGCCGCGTCCTTCGCCAGCTCATCGGCCCTCTCGTTACCCTGCATCCCTACGTGCGCTCTAACCCAGAACAATCTTAGGGATCTGCCTGAGTTGTTCATCTTAGCGATGTCTTGCCTACACTTGACTACCAAGGGATGCAGGGAATTTCTACCAATAACGGCGTCCAGAGCAGACCTGGAGTCGCTAAATACGCAGCAGCTAGGCGTGTTGCAGTTGAGCGCGTACTCTACGGCCTTTGACAGAGCCAGGAGTTCCGCCTGGAAGACAGTGCAGAAGCGTTCCAGTCGCAGCTTTTTTCTATCATACTCGGCGACGCCATCCCATATGGACAGCGCCGCCCCCACCTTTCCATCTATCTTACTACCGTCGGTGTAAATGTTACACCGACTATCCTTATATTGTTCCAGCTCCGCACTGTCCTCCACGCGCATGAACCCCAACTCCATCTGGCTCGCAGGATGTGGCATTTCCGTGAACGGTAACGGCCTCTCCACATCTCGATCACCTACTACCCTCTGGGAGTACCCCTTCTTGACCTCATAAAGAAGGGCGGTTTCCCGCACCCTCAGGTCAAGCGGCAACATCCCAGCCAGCATTAGGACCGAGTTGAGAGAGACCGTCCTGTATGCCTTGGCGATCTTCTGCCCGATACCCCTCTGCACCACGCCCAACCGCTTGCGTATCCCCAGTCTGTTGGACGCCGGTGCCCACACATTCGCTGCATACAGCACAATCGGTTCGACCACTGCCATATATATGGTCCGGATGATCTCCGATTCCAGCCCCCAGTTGACCCTGGCAGCTCTCGAGACCTGTTTGTATATGTTCAGCGCTTTGCGGCATACATTGTCCACATGAGCGCTGAACATAAGGTTCCGGTCGATCGTGAGCCCCAGGATCTTGATCTCCTCCGAAAGTCCGATGCACACCCCGTCCATGTCCAACACCAGAGGGTCGTACTTCAGCTTTTTCGTGACTAGCATGGCCTTGGTCTTGCTAGGCGCGAATTTCAGCTTATTCCGAATCCCCCAGTCCCGGACACAGCGAAGCGTTGCATCGGCCCTCCGTCGGAGACTCTGAGTGTCTTCCTCGGAGAAAATCAGGACCACATCGTCTGCGAATGCTTGGCAGTAGTCTCCCCTTTCACTCAACTCCTTCAATAGGGGGTCCAACAATAAATTCCAAAATGTCGGTCCCCCTATCGAACCTTGCACACACCCTTTCGTCGTCTTCCTCACATACTCCTCACCTGCGTATCTAAGTCTTACCTTTCGGTCGGACAAATACGAGTCCACAAGTCGTCTGAGGTTTACCGGACAATTTGTTTTTGCGAGTTCGCATCGTATTGCCGGCCACCACGCACTATCGAAGGCTCCCTCTATGTCCAAGGACACCAGTAGTACCATCTTTTTATTTTGTACCTGGGTCCTTATGTGATTCACCATGACATAGAGGGAGTCCTCGGTTCCGCGCTGTGGTGTAAAACCGTATTGATGCGGACTCTGGTCCGGCAACACATACCATTTAATGCGATTGATAAGCATCTTCTCAAGTATCTTGCCCAACACGGGCAGCAAGCCTATTGGTCTATATGACTTGGGACTCGTATAGTCCGACCTACCGGGCTTCCTCAAAATCACTGTCACGGCCTCCTTCCAAATGGTGGGGAAACACGCTAAATCCAGACACCTGTTATACATCATCACAAACATATCGGGTTGTAGGGTGATAGCTGCCCTGCAAATGTCGGCGGTAAAGCCGTCCAGTCCTGGCGCCTTCCTTGCGCTGAAGCTAGACGCGGCCCACACGAGTTCTTCCTTCGTGAATGGTGGATCGCATGATCCACCGTTACTAATCTTATTGATTACGTTAGCTTTTATTCTAATCCTCGTGTGTTCCGCGTCGTCGCTATCAGCGCTATCCTCTGGATAGAAGGTCTCTGCCAGGAATCTGGCCGACTCCCCGCCTTCAAGCGCAATACCGTTCCGGACGAGGGGTATCTCCTCCTCCTTCGCGGTTGTGCTGCGTATCACCCTATAAATCCCATCCCACATACTCTCTCTATCTTGCTTTTCGCAAAAATTCTTCCAACAGGTGGTCCGAGCCCTCCTCGACGCGACCAGGTACTCCTCTTTGGACTCAAGGTACTGCTCCACCACCCATGCTCTCCGCACTGGTGCTGCGCAGGAGATCCTACGCTTCCGGCGATTCACCTCCTTCTTAAGGCGGGTGAGTTCCTCGGTCCACCAAGGCAATCCTACTCGCCTGCCGACCCCGACTTTGGGTATACTTCTATTACATCCTTCCCTTATGGAGTCCGTGAGCTCTCCTACCCTCTCTTCTAGCTCACGGACCTCACCTGCCATTCCGAACGACTCGGCGCCTAGGCGCCTTTCCTTCCAAATCTGGCCCAGCTCCTGACTGAGCTGGGTCCAATTGGCCTTCCGCGTATTGTATACCCCAGTCGTGGTCGCTTTTGCCCCGTCCCCCTTTGCCAAATAAAGGTCGAATAGGATTGCCCTATGGTCCGAAGTCGTCACGTCCGCCTCCACACGCCAGTTCCGCACAGCAGGTAGCATGTCAGTGGAGCAGACCGTGATGTCGACACAACTCGTGTACCTTTTCGCACCTCTGATCGTGTCGAAAGTTGGCTCGGACCCTCTGTTGAGGATCTCAAGATCCTTCCTATCAAACATAAATCCCAATATCTCACCCCTCTCATCCATCCTTGCACTACCCCACCATGGGTTCCATGCATTAAAATCCCCCCCTATCAGCAGCTTATTGGTACCGATGTTATCTATGAGGGTTTCCATACACTGGGTGTACGGGTCGAGCGGTTGGTCTCCTTCCAGGTAGATCGACACCACCCCTACGTACCCGAGACCGGTTTTCACCTTGGCGACCATGATGTTGGGGGTCGCCAATGTCGGGCACTGAGCGATGTCGATCCGCCTGTCGAAGACCAAGATGGCAGCCTTAATAAGGCCTCCGGGGTGTCCTTGATCTTGTAGGACTCTTACCCCCGGGTATGGCCTCACTCTCCCTATAGACCCAATGTATGGCTCCTGTACCAGTGCGATATCAAATTTCCTCATTTGTGCAGCCATAATCAATTCTGCAGTTGCCTGCTGGCTACGCTGCAAGTTGGCCTGCACAATCCTGATGGGTTCAGCTTTTTGCACTCCATGGACGCCCTTAGCAGTAAGCTATAGCAGCCCTTGCTAGGGCGTCCCACTTCTTTCTAACTGGACATTCTACATCAAAGGCATTATGCCCTTTGCCCACCAAATTATTGTTGGTGCAATTTTTGCACTTGGGCACCTCGCCACGCCGGCTAATTGGACATTCTACCTTAAAATGATTCCCCCCACAATGACTACAGGAGTCCTGGGTTTCCCTGCAGAACCTGCGGCTGTGCCCAAAGCCCAAACACCTTGTACACTGTACAAGGGGGGATTGGTCGTCCACCCGCACGTTCTGCAGGTCAACCCTAAGGCTACCCAACCCCATGGCCCTCTGCCATATTTTTGGCGATACACACAGGACCACATTGTTGCATAGAGGATTTCTTGTTCTCTTCCTAAATTTCACCTCTATTCTTTGATCATCCTTTCCCAGGTCTCGAAAGAGACCCCCATTCTGGTTCCGGACCGCTTTTACAACCTCTTCGTCCGTATGGATCTTTATTACGTCCTTAAGCACCAGAAGGGGATCCCTATTCTTTACCTCTTCCACCACTAACCCCTTTCCTCTACCACTCAACCTTTTCACTATCTTCTGCCTTACCTCTTCATTTTTACATCCCACCACAACCTTTCTATCTTTTACTTTTCTCACTCTCTCTACTTGCACCCATCCTTCTTTCGCATCAACCGCCTTTCTTAACTTTTCCAAAACTTCTTCACCCGTTTCCTCTTCCTTTTCTGACGACACTATCAGCGAGTGCAGCGCTGGGCGCATCGGCATCGGTACATTCGACCGGCCGGCCCCCACCACCGCACCCGCATACGTAGTCGGTCCTTTCTTTCTTTCTTCTCTCTCTTTCCTTATCTCTTCCTTAAGTTCTTCCATTCTTGCATTACTCTCTTTCACCATTCTTACATGTTCGTCCATTCTTTCCTTATTCTCTTTCAGTACTTTCATATGCTCATCCCATTTTTCCATCATTTCAACTCTCTGTTTTTCTGCTCTCATTTCCTTTTCTCTATCGTTTTGCTCCGCTACACTCCTTTCTCCTATCTCTTCCCTTTTTCTACCTGTACCTTCATCCTTGCTACATACATTCTTACTCTTCTTTCTTTCGTCTTCAGCTTCTCTGACCAACTCATACAGCCTCTCTACCGCGCTAACCACATCTGCCTTGATGTCAGTCTTCAGGTTCCTACTGTTGTTGAGCTGGAGTTTTGCCTTCATAAGGCAGCTCTTAGCTTCGGCAACCCGATTCCTGACATCTCGGCCTTCTGTGGTTATTTTCTCCTTTTGCCCATCTTCACTTATACCTCCTCGATTACGTTCCTCTTCATTCATTCTTCCTTCCACCCTTTCCTCTCCTACTTTCCTCACTTTGCTACCTGTCGCTTTTGTCTCTATAGGGCACTTCATTTTTAGTTTAACTTTATCTATTTTCTTTTCCGATTCACTGTCTTTTTGTTTAATGGGCGATGTCTTGTTCCTCGCCTCTATCTCCCCTATGCTTCTCCTTACTGTCCTGGTCTTGTTCAATTCTGCACTTTTCCCACCTTCCTCCTTCTCCACTCTATCTTCGTTCATTCTATCTATTCTTTCATCCGTCCTCTCTGCTGATCCTTGTTTATCTACTCTGTCCATTGTTTTAGCCGGCGTGCGGTACCCAAACATTTTGAGGGATTGCGTCCTAGTACTAAAACTATATTTATGCCTGCTGGTCAATAGACTCAGCTTGCGTCAATATTGTCAAATATAAAAATAATCAAAACTCTAAAGCTAAGTCCACTGGTCAACAGACACAGTGGACGTCGATAATAATAACTAAAACTATGCCTATCGGTCAAAAAACACGATAGGCTTCAACAACACAACACACAATTGTAATTATAAAACAATAATAATTAAACAATAATAATTATCGTCAATAAATATGTCAAAGGAAATTACAAAATAAGAATAAATACAATAATCAATAATATTGTCAAAATTAAAATCACTACCCGTGCACTGGGCAGTGGTGTATAGGGCCTACTGACCCAGTACACTCTACTTATTGCTATATGTCTCAGACCTGATCGGTTACACCAGCCGCGATCTCCCTTGTGTATAATTATCTAAACCTAACCTAAAATCTCCGGCCACCCTGCCACCTTATATCCTTTATATCTCAGTTATCTATTACTCTATCTTAAATAAATTTTACAAGGGCACTTATCTTAGTTCTATCTCTTGTTTGCAGTTTTTCCCTCTCGATTTGATGGTCTCCCGGCTGCTCCAGCAAGGATAAAGTCCCGCACGCACGTGGTGTTGACGGTTTTTAGGTGTTTACTGCTAAACCACCAGCCCGATTTTCGAGCTGATGATCTTAAACCGCTCTGCCGATGATCCTCCAACTCTCCTTCACTTCAGCTACTTTGGAGCTGTCCTAATTTAGGACTTAGCCCCACGTGCTTTCGGTTTTTTCTCCTATATCTTGGGTTTCCGCTGGTTTGTCTCCGATTTCACTACAGCACTTATGTGGGCTCCGCCCACCACACACTTAAGCACTCAATTCAACACTCTGTGTGTCCTAATTAAACTATGGTGTTTAAAGAGAAGCGATATTGACGAAATGTGAGATTTGAGTAAATGGAAAATGTCTAATACAATTTAATGAAATTATGTATCTGGGGAGTGCGATTTCGAGGGATGGAAGGTGGGAGTTGCATGTGGAGAAACGGGTAGCAGCTGTCAATAAAGTGAACGGTGCTCTGTCTGCATTAGTAGGCAGTGTGAATATATCTAACACTGCCAAAATGGCCATCCACCATGGGGTGTAGGTTTTAACTTTATTATACGGTAGTGAGATCTGGATATGCCCGAAACAGAGTAAAAGTATGATAAATGCAGTAGAAATGCGATCTTTTAGAAATATGTGCGGTGTCACCCTTGCGGACAGGATAAGCAATGAAAAGATACGCAGTATGACAGGGTTGCACGTCAGTATTATTGTAAAAATGAAGAAAGGAATGCTTAGATGTTTTGGGCACATAGAAAGAATAAGTGATGAAAGACTGACGAAGAAAATCAACAGAGCGAAAGTGAGCGCTAAAAGAAGCCATGGAAGACCAAGGCTGACTTATGAAGATCAAATAGCTAGTGTTAGCAGACAGGAATGTCAAAAGCACTCGCATATCTAGGCGAAAATATGTGAGGAGAATGATGAGATTTGAGGAAGCGAAAGAGGTACCTATGTAAGGACCGCGACGCTTGGCGCTCCGTCCTCTCTGACTACCCCGTTACGGATATAGTATGAAGATATGTATGCGTGCTTTTACATATGATGTATGTATTTGACTTACTTTCACTATATTTTGGACATAAGCTTCAATACCGTAAAATAAAGTTGGCACCAACACCGCATCGTGAATTGCCGTTTTGGCGGGTTTAGATAGAGTACATTTATACGTACTTATACTTGTAATAGGTACATAATTAAGAAATAAATATAATACAGTTTATAACTTTTTCATATAGTATGTAACAGTTTAACTGTTGAAAGTTATTTTTACAGGCAATATTGCAATGTTCTTGCAGTTTGATCTCAACTGCACATTATTGTAATGCCGCCACCTCCCTTCGTATTCTACCTCTTCTACCTCTTCTACTTATATTCAACACCATGTTTTTGTCACAACACCAACAGTCTGCCTGCTTAGGAACATTTATGTCAGGCACTTTCCAAGACAACGTATTTTCCGAGAAAATTATAAAAATTGTTGTACATAATTAATAAATAAGTAGTAACCAAATCCAAATATTTTGTTGAACATCTGATTCTCTGAAATGAGTGAGAAACTATCATCTCATAAAAGTATCTAGTGACTACGATACGCTACAATACGATACGAGCACGATATTTATATAAAAAATTGTATACCTAATTGCCATAATTAATATCGAACTTTGTAATTTCAGTCCTATAGACAAGACCCTAATTACCGCATAGCTATCGCAGAAGGCAGGGAAGGTAGTAGAGACCCGCTAATACTTCTTTACATCTGGCCACAAATGGATATCGATGCTGTGTTAAGAGACGGCACAGCAAATGCTTATTCTGTTTTAGACTTCAGGTGCAATATTTCATTAAAAATTTAATAAATTATATTACGCTACTTCCATCAAACAATGGAAATATTACTACACCATACATTTTGTCGACAGTCCTGATGGTGAGCTTCTAGCATCAGTAGGCAGAGAACCTGATTATAACTTAACTATCTGGAATTGGAAACGTCATAAAATTCTTTTACGAACAAGTGCTTTTACATATGATGTAAATACTGTCTTATTTTCGCCATACTGTCCAGGACAGCTTACAACAGCAGGTAAGTTAGATCCCTATCTACGTTAATTGATTTTACAATTAGATTTATTAATGTCATGTTTTTAATAACATATTTTCTTCAGTAAAATATTTCGCTTCGAGAAAGAATGTTTCGAATTTTAGGTGCAGCTCATATCAAGTTCTGGAAAATGGCTGAGACTTTCACTGGTCTTAAATTAAAGGGTGAGCTGGGTAGATTCGGTAAAACAGAAATATGCGATGTTCTTGGTGTTTATCCTATGCCTGATGAAAAGGTAATCAATACATACATACATCCCAAAACAATGTTTTTGAAGTTATTATATTGATTTGTTATTCAAGCTATTACACGATCACTTGTGAATTATACATCATACAGCCGTATACTGATATAAGTATCTATGTATAAGCTCATTTTAATCGTTAATGTAGCAAGTATCGGTAGTGAAAAATGTATCGTTGTTACTGCTGAGTATATTGCAGAGTATTGGTAGTGAAAAATGTATCGTTGTTACTGCAGAGTGTATCAAATGAAAAGAGGCAAGTCACCAGGTCATGATGGCCTAAGCTTGGAACATAATATACTCCACGCTGGTGAATTGGTGTATAGAAAACTAACCGTATTATATAACTTATATATAAAGTATGCGTATCTTCCGGATGACTTAATGAAGACAGTTGTGGTACCAATAGTTAAGAATAAAACGGGCGATCTCGGTGACGCTAGTAACTACAGACCGATTTCATTGGGGAAAATTCTCGGTAAAATCCTTGAGAGACTTTAGTTGCAACCCGAATTATTAAAGAATATAATAATTGGTGATGCTCAGTTTGGCTTCCGTCCTGGTCTCTCTACAGATTTAGCCATTTTTAACTAAAAACATACTGTTAAGTATTACACTAGCCACGAGACCTCAATGTATGCATGTTTCTTAGATCGGAGTCACGCTTTTGATCTGGTTAATTATAATATTCTCTGGAGCAAATTGCGCGGCTCGCATGCTCCTGAGGTAGTTGATCTGTTGAGATACTGGTACGGAAGACCAATGAATTATGTTAAATAGGGCGATGCGACTTCTAGTGAATATAGAATAGAATGCGGGGTTCGTCAGGGTGGATTAACTTCGCCGGGTCTTTTCAATGTTTACATTAATAACCTGATAGAGAGACTCAGAAGCACGAGAATTGGATGTCATATTAGTGGCGTATGTGTTAATAGTCTAAGTTATGCAGACGATATGGTACTTCTCAGTCCCTCGATCAGTGCACTTAGAAAATTACTTTCAGTCTGTGAGCATTATGCCAATGAGCATGGGTTGAAATATAATGTTGTTAAAATTGAAATGATGGTATTTAGAGCAGCGAAGGGCCCGGCGAGGATTTCAGATGTGTATCCGAATGGTTCGGTAGTTCGGGTTGTGAAACAGTTCAAATACCTTGGACACGTACTCACGGACGATCTTAGTGATGAAGCAGACGTGGAGCGCGAGAGAAGGGCGACTTCGGTCAGGGCCAATGTGATAGCACGAAGATTTGGTGAGTGTAGTGATACTGTCAAGATAATCTTATTCAAGGCATTTTGTCAGTGTTTCTTTTCTACACCTCCCAACTCTGGATTAATAATTTAAAACGCTCGCATAGCACCATGAGAATGCAGTACAATGACGCTTTTCGCACTCTCATGAGACTGCCTCGTTTTTGCAGTGCCACTGCTATATTCGCTAACGCTGGGGTTCCACATTATTTTGCGGTGATCAGTGCTCGTATAGCATCCTTCTGGATGACAATACGAAGCTCTAAAAACAATATATTACGGACCATCTGTGAGGATGTGTCCAATCCGATTTTTAAGCACTAGTTTTCTGTACACCGCGACCCTAATAATAAGTAAGAAGTAACATCATAAGATTTTATGTTTATTTGGTTTTTTATTTAATTTTATTGTCAATTTATTGTTACCTATTGTTTGTTGATATTTGATATTTGGGTTCTGCCTATCAATAAAAACTTATTATTATTATTATTATTATTAATTCGACTTGAAGAAAAGGAGCAAGTTCAATGTTCATCGTGTTTTTTTATTTATGTTAACCGATAACTTCATCAATTGTGGACCGATTTATTAATTTTAAAAATTAGGAGAAAAGGATCCCATTTAAATTTCACTATTATTAGAGCTTGGACTTCGAAGATACACCAAATAATCCTAGCTGTAGCTGATTATAAGCTTTAATTATATCGTCGGTTCTTTTGTATGTCATTCCGTTTCATTATTAGAAAAGAAGTTAGTTAGACCCACCTAGATACTTATTTAGGTCAAGGACACTCAAAAGGACCAAATAAAAAATTTTTTAAGAAAAATATTAAACCGATTTTAAAAAAAACACTGATAGGTACAAAATAACTATCCTTTACAAATCGAAATTCGATTACAAAAATAACCGTAGTAATATTACATTCTCTTTGAAAAAAACTTTATAAATACGAAACAAATACGTATATACAATTAAATTTGACAGTTAATGAATTTCTTATTGATGACTAAGGCATTGTTTCTCAACCATTTTTAAGTCAAGATCCACGAAAAAGCAATAAAGTCTTGCGACCACTTCACAGTAAAATTATAATAATAATATTTTATTAAATTTTTTATTAAATAATTTATTTATACGTTTAATTTAAATTTTCAAGGCTATTTCAGGCGATAAAAATGCAAAACCGCGGATTACAAATATGAATTATCGCGCGTGTAAATCGTACCCACCTGTCAGAGGGTCTAAAATTACTGTCTAGGCGAGGTTTTAACCTGCGTTGTACTTACACGAACATGTCAAATAAGCCGCCCGCGCGTCCCGTGATACGTGCGCTAGATAGGTTCGTACATGTTAAATATCTTAGTTATAAAAACAAAAACATGCGAGGCAGAGCTTCATTGTCATTTACATTTTTAGGGAAGTTGCACAGGGAAGCAAGTACATACAACAATGATCTTATCTCACTTACCCAGTGTTTAATTTTTGTAAATAACAGTAAAAAAGTTAAATTAAAATGGACAAAAGATCAGGCCCACGGGATTATGGACTCTCGTTCAGAGTTGTATCAGAGCCAAATTAGTTTCAGACGTTTTATAAATAACCAATTACTCACCTCCCGTTATTTTTTTAAAACTTAAACACGAGTTTTGAAGTTACCTTAAAAAACGTAAAATAACCTCAAAGGAAATATTACCCATCTCTAAAATTAAGTTTACAGCTAGTATGATAGCTGGCCTAAGATTCATATTTTTATAATGTCTCCTTTTAACTTAATATATACTCGTAGTATAGATTGAATTAACCAACATCTTACTCATCGCATTTAATCTTAAAAATGCTTTATTTAATCATGAAAGACGGATTTTAATGTACTTACCTATTTCAAAATAGTCAAAGGTAGTTAAACTATAGTTTTTTTTTCTTTCTTTATGGCATGGCGCACAGTTTAGCGCATTTGCCAATGTCACGTATTATAAGTAGAATCCAATAGTCATTGATAGAATCCCAGTAAATTAGTTTTTTCTTATTGTAAAACTCCTCCAGTAAAATGATAATTGGCATGCTTAAAATCAGTTCATCAAAATCACTTTGAGGAATGGCCGCCCACATTTTTTCTAACAAGTCAAAAAGTTGTTGTGGGGTATGCACGGCATCCATATTCGGCAGAGCTCTACTTTGAAGCATATCCCATTCGTGCTCAATTGGGTTGAGATCTGGCGATTGAGCAGGCCACGGCAGAACGTTGATGCGAGCGTCAGCAAGAGCGCGTGTTACGACTCTAGCCGTGTGTGGACGTGCATTGTCGTGCATTCACATCCAACCGGCTTCGCAGAGGGATGATCACGTCTGAAACAGTCCTCTCCGCATAAATCTGAGCATTGAGGTTACCCCTGATCCAAATGAGATCGGTTCTTCCACCGATCCAAATACCGGCCCAAACTATTATTGTTCCCCCTCCATTTGAATGAACTTCCTGACAAAATTTCAAACGTTCTTGACGTCCAGAGGTCCTCCAAACTCGAATACGTCTTGTATCTGGCCTCATACCGAAACGAGATTCATCGGAAAAACAAACACAACGCCAGTCTTCTTCCTACCAATTTTTGTGTACGCGAACCCATTGTAAACGCGCCTTACGATTACAGGGTGCTATAGGCAGAACTCTCAGCGGCCTTCGGGATCGCAGACTCACTTCACGTAAACGATTTCGGATGGTTTGGTCGCTTATCACCAAGCCTAAAGAGCTGTGGAGCCTCGTAGCCATCATCATGGCGGTCATAGTACGATTCCGTCGAGCAATATTTTGGATGTACCGGTCCTGTCTGCGAGTGGTAATGCGAGATCGTCCTCTATGTCGCTCGGCCACGCTGGCCGTGATACGATAGCGTGTCCAGATACGGCTTATCACGCTCTGTATAGTGCCAAGAGCGACAGCCACAGTACGTTGCCTGGAACCAGCTTGCAACATTCCGACGGCTCTCATGAATTCAGTGTCTTTTTCTCCTCTGTTTATCAACTGATTTTCTTTTTTTTTGTTTAGTAGCTATGGACGACCTTTGGTGTTATCAATAAAAAAACTTGGAGACAATTATATTGATACGTGAAGCGTCAACTTCGGATCCCTTTTGCGTGCACGGAGGAGTATAAAAATGTTATTTTATACATTAGAATAAATAAAGCTTGCTAACGATAATGATATCTGAGTCTTTCGAAAGATAGGTACCTACTTTAACATTTTTATGCAGTACGATCAAAAGTGGAAATGTAAACATTTTTTGGAAAAGTTCGAAACGCTGTTCACTAAAAAGAAAAACTTGTAAACGTTTTTTTAAATTTAAGCACAATTCACTTTCTGAGTTGTATCATATTAGCCACGTCATAAAATTATGAGAGTCTAATTTACCGACGAAGAGTTGACACCTCTACTGCAGCTGTAAAATCCGAATAAATATTTAGAGAAATCATGCAGAAAGAAAAATTACTAAATTAAATACTTTATTGAACGGAATTTACGAAAACACTACATTCAATTAGAAATAAATTATACAGTTTAATAGCCAAAAAAAAGTTTCGTTCTGAAGTTCCTATGCGTTTATAGATACGTTTCGTATTACGTTCCTATAGGTACCTAAAAGATTTTTTCTAAATATGAACTGAATATGAATTAAATAATTTACATTTACATTTTTTATCAAGTTTATAATTTTCAAACATTTTAAAAACACATTGCGAGCCTTCATTCTGCTTTAAGAATATCTACCCGATTTCTTCACCTCTGTGTCACTTCTCAACTCGTTCATTATCTGGAAATACCTAGTGTTATTGCGTAATAATATACAAGTACTACAACAAATAAAATGTAAAACTGGGTAAAAAAATTCGAATTCGAATACTTATCTACAGTTTTCATTTTAGTTTTATTTTGAAAAATAATAATTTAGAATGATGTTTAAGGTGTTCTATCGATTATATTTGCGTTCTCTAATCAAATTTTGTATGTTTCTGTACTAGAATGTAACTATTGGACGTAAATACGAATTGCACGAAAATTATGTGAATTATGTGACCGCCATTGTTAGAATGACGTGACAAGTAAGTCAATTCACTGATTTACGAATGCTTCATTTTTCGCTTCAGATACTCTATCTATGTATTTTTTTAATCTAAAATTCTCGCATACAATTCTCTTGAACACTGGAATGTGTGAACCACACGCGTATTTTAATTAGTTAGGTTAGGTTTACAACTATCGAAGACTTTACTGAAGACATTTACTACGAAACACAAAGAAAAAAGGAAAGGGAGGAACAATCCGTGCATCTTTCTCTTGCTCTCACACTTACCTGGAGCCAGAATCGTTTATTGAAATCATGGCAACCTCTGCTTGCGGCCATTTTTTAACTGGCAATCATGGATTATCGTAAACAGTAAACATAAAACTTCAATTTTGTATTACAATTTAAAAAAAAAACAGGTGACTGTAAATAATTAACAATAATATACCTGTTTACACCTGGCAACCCTAACGTTGCGGCTGACTGAGACCTGGCAACCATTCTTTTTTCAATTCTTGACATCGTTTTCTTTAAAATGACGTAAAATTGATTAAAAAAACATATAGTTGCAATTTATATCAGCAAATTAATTATACTAAAATTAATTACAGGTAATTGCGGCTAATTTTTTTATAGGCAACCTATCGCTTATACATTGCATACTCCCTTAAGGCTCTTTGGACCGCTAAAGTACGAGGATATGGGATTTTGCTGAGTTTTGGGTAGAGTTTTTGGGTTAACTAAGTAAATTATACAAAAACTGCAAGTTGAAATAAGTAGGCCATTCTTTCATCTATAATCGTATGGATTTAAATTTTTAAAATTCATAGTAGAACATACTGAAATTTTTTTTTTTCTCAAAGAAGATTTTTCGCATTTACGCAGTACGCGAATTTATTGATTTTCAAGGAGTCCGCAAGGGCTTTTTAATCAAATTACACACAAAATTTAAGTTGAAATATATAGTTCGTTCTTTCGACTACAATCTGATAAGAAAAATTTTTTAAAATTAATAGAAAAACATAGTGAAATAAATTTTTTTCTCTGAGATGAATCACCAAAGAACAAGAAATTACTAACTTTTGAGTGTTATGTTCGGGCTTAATAAGCAAAGTATACACAAACTAAAAATAACAGTAAATAGATCATTCTTTCTCAATAGATCTCAATAGATCTTTCTTTCGTCTATAGCCAGATATGTAGGAAGTTTTAAAATTCATAGCAGAACATAATGAAATTATTTTTTTTTTCTGACAAGAATCGCTACAGTACGATAATTTGCTGATTTTTGGGTACTATTTACGGGCTAACTAAGCAAATTGCACCCAATCTGTAAGTCAAAATAAATTGTTCAGTCTTTTGTCTACAATCGTATGGATTTCAAATATTGAATATCATAGCGGAACATACGAATTTATTTTTTTTCTGAGAAGTATCGCCCGGTCATGGTAATTTTACTCGTAACTTTGGAGGACAAGCCAGTTATAATGAAAGAACAGAAAAGTTTTCTATTATCACTAATAATAAGTTTATTGTTATAACAACCGTAAAAAAAAAATATATTTTTCACATTCAATAAGAAAAGTAAAAAAAACAGGATTCATTGACTCGAATACTTTATGTAAAAGTTGATGTCACCGATGTGGCGCTTCAGTCGGGCTACGAGCCCTGTAGGGAGTGGATATATACACCAATTTTATTCATAAAAAGTGTTGCCAGTGAAAAAAATAAATGTAATATCGATATATTACTTCATGTGTCCAAAATTTTAATAATCGGTTAGTATTCAATTTAAGTATGACATAATGTAACTCATTTACTGTAATATAACGTAAATTGTCATAATTATGTCATTTAGAAAGAAAACGAATGCCTAAAAGTATATTAAAGTTAATGTAATGGCAATATGCCAATTTTATGTCAGTAAGTAAGTGTCAGTAAGTACCTAGTTATAATTATATCTATAATTTATATTTTTACCAAATTTTTGGCGGGATTTTATGGGAGCGGTTGGGCGTTTATTTTAATTATTTGCAAATCGTTTACTAGTAAATATCGTGATGTAAAATTGATATAGTTTTGCGTCCCAAGTATCTACGCTGTTATGCATTATGCGAAATTGTTGAAATAAGTGCTTATTCTGTAGTGTGATGTTGGGATTTTTTTAGTGGTTTAGTCGGCTAAAGTCGATCCTACTATAAAAACTGCTTCGATATATTTGTCGCCAGAGAATGTAATGAACATTAAAATATCTTATGTCGACATTTGATATTTTAAGAAGAATATTTCATTTCATACTAAAGACGTCGGCTGTTATATGCATAGATTCCTTTGCCTTCCCTCTCAAGGCATAATTGTACAAAAAATATTTATATTTTTACCGCGCTTTCAAAATTTTTCTATCAATTTTGCAATTTTCTCAACTGCAAATACATAGTTATCATAATTTTTTCACTAATCGCTATTTATCATTAATTATACACATAAAAAATCTCTCTTTATTTATGTTCAATTATTCTTCTGTAAAGATATGTATTCGTAAAAGTGATTGTTTAAAAACAATAACTTTGTATATTTCAGATGGGGAAAGTAAGGCAATTTAACAAAATTACCAAAAAGAGGCGTTTGCATTTACAAATCTGTATAGAAAATACACGCAATACAACACGAAAACACCATTCAGAAAGGTAGGTAATTATTATGTTACAGAAAAAAAAGTATGCTAGTTACTAGTTAGGTATGAAACTGTTATAGTAAGTTTGAACCCATTGAACGTTTATAATTTATACTTGCCTATTTGAACTAACGAGAGCATCGATTATAACTTGTATAACATAGTGATATTTAATTAATATTCATTTCAGACATTTCTCATAAGTCACAATTTAAACTTTAATTAATAGTTCCTAATGCATTAATGGTATTTTAGTGATTTTGTAAATGTCTCAGATCACCACTTATGTTACCACTGATTTATACTTATACCATTTGTGTGACCCCAAAATAAGCATACTTCATACTATGATAATGCACTCAGGCTACAAACTGGTAACAGGTAGTCTGGATGTTACTAGATACTCTTCCAGTAAGTAGACTCACAGTTTAACTCGTTTCATGAACAGAATTAACCTGAGCAGGACATTGAAAGAACAAATTAAGTGATCGGACTGGGAATCAAATAACTCGGATCCTAGGACCTCGGAATGAACACAGCTTTATATTCATGTATATGTATATTACATTAAGAACCATAAAAAAGGCATAAGGCCTATTTATAGAAAAACTAATACATCCGAGAATCTGGTAGTAACCTAGTATCAGTAACAAATAATTATAACGTAAAGCTGTTGTTCTATGAAATTTCTATGTAGGTACTTCATTAAAAATCACATTTATGACTTCATAAGTAAAGTTAACTATCCCTAATTTGTAATATGTAAACTAGGTACCTAAATGAAAATTAATCAGAAATTGTATGCGAAGAGGACATAAAGTATAGTTTTAAATTTAAAAAATAGTAATCAAATCAATTCAATTTTTAAAAAATTGACAAATTTATATTATGTAAGTGAAAATTGTAATAAATATATTAATTTTATGTTACAATAACAAATAATTATAATGAAAAACTTGTTCCATGAGATATTTCTATGGAGGTATTTAATTAACAAATCATATTTGTTATAGATGAAATTAACTATTCCTAATTTATAATTTGTAAAGTACTTAAGTGAGAATTTATAAGATATTGTATGCGGAGAGGATATAAAGTATAAAGTTTTAAATTATATAAAATAGTTAATTATTATTAATGATTCAATTTTTAATAAATTGTTAAATTTATGTTATGTAAGTGAAAATTGTAATAAAGCCCAAATATTAATTTTATGTATTGCAGTTCTATCAACCAGCATCTAACAAGTGGAATTGATAATTTCGAGTGCAACAGATTGAGACTGTATCTACAGTAAGTACTTACTACTTTATGTAACGTGTAGGGTTTTGAAAATTTATTACCTATGCCTACCCTAATATGATAGTTACCTATATGACAGTATTTGCCTAATACTTACCTAATATTTTTAATATTACAATAATGGGTTTTTTTAACAAAAATATTACAATTAGTTTGCAATGTAAAGAAATGTAGTCTATTCGAGGACGATGTAACCCAGTCTATTACATGAGTAATGGTAACCATTGTCCACTGTTACTATTACTACATGATATGTGAAAGAAGAAATAAAAAATAATTATGTTTACATAGACATGTTATCTGTAGTAAATACAATTAATATGAATAAATATATTATTCGTAATTTATAATGCGTTAACTTTTATCATTTATTTTTGCTTTTATCTTCCATAAAATTTTTACAATGTTCATTCCGTTAAATGATTATAATGTTCATTAGTATTGGTTTTTATTTTATAATAAACTTTTATGATTTTCTGATTTTCCTTTATACCATGTATTTCCAGCATATAGCAGACACCAGACTCCCCCGATGACAATTTGGTGGTGGTTTGAATGATATGTACATTGTATTAATAGAGAGTAAATGTTATAAATAAATGAATATTATCTCTTCATACTATGTTTTATCTCATAGTAATATGTAGTATAGAACAAGTAAAGAGACAAATGGAAGAAGGAGTACCTTCATGCCAGGGTATTATAATGTTCGTTATTACATCTTTTTGTTTTATATTATATTAACTTTTATCTTTTATAATTTTTGATCTTCCTTTATTTTTTCCAGTATGTTGTGTCCCTTCAAACTATGTTTCATCTTCTACTAGCATGTAGTATGGAACTAGCGAAGAGAAGAAGAGGGAAGAAAGAAGAGGGAGTACATTAAAGTCAGAGGAGAGGAAGAGGATGTGAGGGTCATGAAGCATTATCATCAATAACGCTTGTTATTATATATATCATCAATACTTATGAATAATGGCAAACGGTATTATTATTATATAATGTATTAACTTTTATCTTTAATGATTTTTAAATCTTTCTTTATATTTTTCCACCATATTATGTCCCTTCACTCTGTTTTTATCTTCTTAATACACAGTTTTGGAGAAGAGGTGATGTATTTAGTCTCTTCAGAAGAGAGAAAGAAAATCGGTGGGTCATGAAATCTTGGTAATGAACGGGTCCTTAGCAAGACTAATAACGTTAAACTGTGTAAATACTTGTATAATAAGATGCTAATTGATGTTAGTATTATATATCAACTTCATCTCTTATTGTTTCCTATATTTTTAATCCCAACCCAAAAAGAGGGGTGTTATAAGTTTGAAGTGTGTCTGTTTGTGGCATCGTAGGGCCTAAACGGATGAACCGATTTTGATTTAATTTTTTTTTTGTTTGAAAGGTGACGTGATCAAGTGTCCTTGGCTATGATTTAAGAAAATCTGTTCAGCCGTTTGAAGAATATTAGCTCTTTTTTAGTTTTTGAAGGGACGCGAGCATCTTTTACTAGTCTGTTCGATACGAAATTTAGTATCTTATGACTTCAATAATGTCACAATGACATGGTAAACTTGACCTGATGCTGCAGCATCGTCTGAAGTCAGCAGGATACCCAACTCCTCGCCACTTATAGTAGAGATATCATGTTTAGGCTCATTGAAATGGTCTCTATGAATAGGGTATAGATAGATAGATGGTGATCAGGGTCTGATGATAGATCACACAACTATTGTCAGAAAATTCAGATTTTGGCGAGGCACGATCCCATGTCGCAATTTCGTGTATCGTCCCGGGAAGTATTTGCGTGAATGTAGATCGTAGTAATAGTGTAGATTGTAGTGTTTAAAAATCATGAAATAAAACAAATTTAAAATTTAAAAACCCCTGATTCAATAAAGAAACTCCAAAAAGTAAAATAATAATATGTAACTCATGGCCCTTATAATTTGTGATAAGTTTCGATATAAATAGTAGTAGTAATATATCCAAGCGTTGTCGCATCGCGGAACCAGTAAATAAATAAATTAAAAACAATACAGGTAAAAACGATAAAACTAGGTATAAAATTTAAATACAAGTAAACTTAGCAGTCCTCAGACGTGAAGACGCTTGGATATATTACTACTTCTATTTATATCGAAACTTATCATAAACTTAAAGGGCATTGAGGTACATATTATTTTCTTACTTTTTAAAGGTTTATTTTTGTCGGGAGTTTTTTATGTTTTTGATTTTCGTGTCCTTCATACAGTATAATGAGTTGTAAAGGACAGATACATTATAGACTAAATAGGAGTGGAAATAACTTGTAATTCTTCGATATTATCAATACTTTATTTTGTTTTGTTAAGTTTATTGTTTTTTATATAGACAGAGTGAAGAGACGAAAAATGTAAGCAGAATTATCTTCGATTACAGTGAAGAGGTCCTGCAAGATGCGAAACGCCACTAACAGTAGAAACTTGGAATAAAATACAGAAGAATCCGTAATGAGTAAAATAATAATGGACACCCTACTATTGTTAATGTATAGTTTAGTCAAAAGTGTACTAAGTTTTAACAAAATATTTTTAATAAAAACTAAGTTATAAACCTTATATTATTTGCGTTACATGTAATTATATAAGTGCAGTTTCCTCTTTACTTGTACATGCAATTGTCATACATACTTTCCTGTATTTATTACCTAAATTATAAAAAATATAAGAAACCGATTATAATCTAGTATTTTTTTCTCAAATTAAATTAATAGTAATAGATCCAACTGAGGTTGAACCTTCCCTAATCGAGTTTCCTAATAAAATAAATATTTTATACAATATAATGTATAATAAACAAAACGAGCTGGGGTTGCCAACCCACATCCCTGCATTTTGAATTAAAAGTTATTGAATTAATTTTTTTCAATAATTATTGTTATGCAGTTTCTAACGAGTAAAAGATTTAAATAAAACTCCAAAGTAGGGTTGCAAACAAAGATAACCCTATACCATCGTGTTCCTAATATTATTATCTACATTTTCACATATAATTTTCATAGAGAGTAAATTACTAATACACACTTACCTATTTACACTTATCAACCTTTGATTATTACTTAGAAAAAGGTAGGCAACCCTACTTTAGCGTTTTATTTACATCTTTTACTCGTTAGAAACTGCATAACAATAATTATTGAAAAAAAATTAATTAAACAATTTTTAATTCAAAATAGCTATGCAGGTATGTGGGGTGGCAACCCTTGCACGTTTTGTTTAATTATACATTATATTGTATGAAATATTTATTTTATAAGGAAACTCGATTAGGGAAGGTCAACCTCAGTCGGATCTTGGACTAATTGAATAATGATTACAGAATTAGAAATTACCGTATAAGTGACCTTTTTTTACTAGGAAGTCTGATTTTAACTAGCTGCAAGTGTATACAGTTGAAATCAACCTTGGTGCACGTCTAGTTCAAGTTTAAATTACTAGCTAGCTTACATAGATCCGCATGGATGGATGACCGAAGCCTCACTCCGTTCGCTCGCGACCCCAAATGCCGGCCTCTTGTCCTTAGAATACCGTAGCCAAATTCTCTGGCCCAAGCCACAGGGTAGGTGTTCTTGTTATTGCCGATGACTCCAAAACCATACTCTTACTCATACTAATAGAAACCTTAGTATTCACCATTATACCTACATGTCAATACCATATAAGCCGAAGTCGAAATGGTCTGTAGGTACTAGACGGCGAATTGTTAACTCCACGGTATCATTAGGCTGTTGGTTATCATCCATTACCAAAGAACTTGTCGAAGTCAGTAGAATGAGTTGCATTTCAATGGGTTTATTATGAGTCGTCTGACTAGGAGTACTTGGGTTTCGTTATCTACTGCATCACACTCAGATCTCTGAATCACATCATCAAGTACAGTACAGTACATAGAATATAATATAAGTATATCCTTGCGCATCATCTGATCCTGGACCTAGTCTCGTGACAGCAAACAGGTCAAAAAACCTTTACGATATAAGTAGGTATAACGCATTACTTTTTATTTTATTATATACAAATGAACACCTAATATAATATATGAGAATATGTGTAATATTTTTCAAACTACGTTTAATATGTTTATTTCTAAACTCAATACGATTTCATCTCATAAATATTTCTGAACGTAATGCTTACGAAACATTCAATAGTATTATAACTTTATTTGCATGTTTATTTGATTCCCAGTCCGATCACTTAATTTGTTCTTTCAATGTCCTGCTCAGGTTAATTCTGTTCATGAAACGAGTTAAACTGTGAGTCTACTTACTGGAAGAGTATCTAGTAACATCCAGACTACCTGTTACCAGTTTGTAGCCTGAGTGCATTATCATAGTATGAAGTATGCTTATTTTGGGGTCACACAAATGGTATAAGTATAAATCAGTGGTAACATAAGTGGTGATCTGAGACATTTACAAAATCACTAAAATACCATTAATGCATTAGGAACTATTAATTAAAGTTTAAATTGTGACTTATGAGAAATGTCTGAAATGAATATTAATTAAATATCACTATGTTATACAAGTTATAATCGATGCTCTCGTTAGTTCAAATAGGCAAGTATAAATTATAAACGTTCAATGGGTTCAAACTTACTATAACAGTTTCATACCTAACTAGTAACTAGCATACTTTTTTTTCTGTAACATAATAATTACCTACCTTTCTGAATGGTGTTTTCGTGTTGTATTGCGTGTATTTTCTATACAGATTTGTAAATGCAAACGCCTCTTTTTGGTAATTTTGTTAAATTGCCTTACTTTCCCCATCTGAAATATACAAAGTTATTGTTTTTAAACAATCACTTTTACGAATACATATCTTTACAGAAGAATAATTGAACATAAATAAAGAGAGATTTTTTATGTGTATAATTAATGATAAATAGCGATTAGTGAAAAAATTATGATAACTATGTATTTGCAGTTGAGAAAATTGCAAAATTGATAGAAAAATTTTGAAAGCGCGGTAAAAATATAAATATTTTTTGTACAATTATGCCTTGAGAGGGAAGGCAAAGGAATCTATGCATATAACAGCCGACGTCTTTAGTATGAAATGAAATATTCTTCTTAAAATATCAAATGTCGACATAAGATATTTTAATGTTCATTACATTCTCTGGCGACAAATATATCGAAGCAGTCTTTATAGTAGGATCGACTTTAGCCGACTAAACCACTAAAAAAATCCCAACATCACACTACAGAATAAGCACTTATTTCAACAATTTCGCATAATGCATAACAGCGTAGATACTTGGGACGCAAAACTATATCAATTTTACATCACGATATTTACTAGTAAACGATTTGCAAATAATTAAAATAAACGCCCAACCGCTCCCATAAAATCCCGCCAAAAATTTGGTAAAAATATAAATTATAGATATAATTATAACTAGGTACTTACTGACACTTACTTACTGACATAAAATTGGCATATTGCCATTACATTAACTTTAATATACTTTTAGGCATTCGTTTTCTTTCTAAATGACATAATTATGACAATTTACGTTATATTACAGTAAATGAGTTACATTATGTCATACTTAAATTGAATACTAACCGATTATTAAAATTTTGGACACATGAAGTAATATATCGATATTACATTTATTTTTTTCACTGGCAACACTTTTTATGAATAAAATTGGTGTATATATCCACTCCCTACAGGGCTCGTAGCCCGACTGAAGCGCCACATCGGTGACATCAACTTTTACATAAAGTATTCGAGTCAATGAATCCTGTTTTTTTTACTTTTCTTATTGAATGTGAAAAATATATTTTTTTTTTACCGTTGTTATAACAATAAACTTATTATTAGTGATAATAGAAAACTTTTCTGTTCTTTCATTATAACTGGCTTGTCCTCCAAAGTTACGAGTAAAATTACCATGACCGGGCGATACTTCTCAGAAAAAAAATAAATTCGTATGTTCCGCTATGATATTCAATATTTGAAATCCATGCGATTGTACACAAAAGACTGAACAATTTATTTTGACTTACAGATTGGGTGCAATTTGCTTAGTTAGCCCGTAAGTAGTACCCAAAAATCATCAAATTATCGTACTGTAGCGATTCTTGTCAGAAAAAAAAAATAATTTCATTATGTTCTGCTATGAATTTTAAAACTTCCTACATATCTTGCTATAGACAAAAGAATGATCTATTTACTGTAATTTTTAGTTTGTGTATATTTTGCTTATTAAGCCCGAACATAACACTCAAAAGTTAGTAATTTCTTGTTCTTTGGTGATTCATCTCAGAGAAAAAAAATTATTTCACTATGTTTTTCTATTAATTTTAAAAATTTTTTCTTATCAGATTGTAATCGAAAGAACGAACTATATATTTCAACTTAAATTTTGTGTGTAATTTGATTAAAAAGCCCTTGCGGACTCCTTGAAAATCAATAAATTCGCGTACTGCGTAAATGCGAAAAATCTTGTTTGAGAAAAAAAAAATTTCAGTATGTTCTACTATGAATTTTAAAAATTTAAATCCATACGATTATAGATGAAAGAATGGCCTACTTATTTCAACTTGCGGTTTTTGTATAATTTACTTACTTAACCCAAAAACTCTACCCAAAACTCAGCAAAATCCCATATCCTCGTACTTTACCGGTCCAAAGAGCCTTAACATTCATTTAAAATTAGTTTTATCAAAAAAACAGATACCTACGGAATCGAGCGGTGGGATCTCAGACTAATATATTCGGATAGCAAGACGATGTCAAAAATAATGAAAATAGTTTAATATTATTTTTTAACGAAATTTTTATGAATTTACTGCAACCTCTGATTATATTAACAAAAATGCGAATTTAGAAATTTTTGTTATGGACCGCCTGTTGGATAGCATGAAAACGCATTTAGGTGAATTGAAGATTCAGTTACTAGAATATTTTCCAGATGACAACAAGGATTTCTCAAAAACGGGTTCTCAATCCGTTGATGAAAATATTGTTGCAACTGCCAAGTTACGAACTGTGGGGTTATTCACAAATGTCGGAAACTTTCCGTGGCAGAAAGGCCGATCATCGAAAAGCATAAATTCAATCCGACAGCTTGGATCTGTGCATACGACAAAATATAATATATATGTAATATAAATATAATACGATTACGGATTTGTGAATCGCGTGTGGACAAAATCATCGAAAACTTTTCTGTCGGATACGGAAAGTTGAGTTTCCGACGTTTGTGAATAACCGCATGACTCACAATCGACTCATTGAACTATCGGCTTTAAAAAAACTTTACAACTGGAATTTTTATCCCAAGATTTAGATAAATTTTGGCTTGAACGACGACGTGAGTACGGAAGCCTTGTAATAGAAGCTTTGAAAACATTGAAACCCTTTGCTACTTCTTACTTGTGCGAAAAAGGTTTCTCGTCTATGGTGGCTCTGAAAACTAAATACAGAAATCGTCTGTTATCGCTCGAAAATAATTTACTTAAGTGTTTGCAAAGATGATCCACGTATAGAAATACTTTTAAGTGAGAAACAAAGCCAACCATCGCTTTAATTAATTAGTGTTCATGATTAATCATTTTAATTAAAGTAAGCTATGTTTATTTTTTCATGTTGTCATGACATGGCAATATTTAATTTCATAACACCACACAAAAATTCATTCCTTTAATGAACGAATCTTTTGTATAAAGGTCTTATTTTTTTAACAGATTGCGACCCCCTTTAATAACGACGAGACCTTCCCAAGGGTCGCAACCCCCAGGTTCAGGAACTAGGGACTAAGGCTAACTCAGTTTATCAAAATAATTAATGAATTTATGAAAATCGTTACATTCATTACAAAATTACATCAAAGAAGCCAGTACATTCTACACGGTACACAGCGACGTATAAAGACAACTCAATGGAATTCCTAAATGTAATAGTAATTGCCACTTGCGCAGTTCTGTAAAAAGTATATTTTCAGGTGCTGTCTGGATGCGAATGGGGAAACGTGTTGGTGTGGGAAGCCGGCCTGGTTAAGTTAGAAGTAACTCAACGTGGTAGAAAAACTTGTCATTCAGCTCCTGTAGTAAGTAAAAATTGGTGTGTTGGAGACTTCGATCACAAATAAAGGACTAGATTCACAATCTCCTATAAAATTGACTGGCCCGTTGGCGCAGTGGCATAGCATCTGCTTTCCAAGCTAGGGTCCCGGGTTCGATCCCCGGTCAGGTCATCAATACGTTTAATTTAGGAAACGAACTTTTCTAAATTGGCTTGGAGTCTGGGTGTTACTGGGAACTCCCCCAGAGTTCGTTGTGTGGTACCCATAGTACAAGCTTACTGCTTAGTTGGGGTCACACAATCTGTGTAATTGTCTGGAGTATTATTATTATTAATTTAAACAAATTATTGTCCGAATTGACGTATATGTTTTTAATGTCGTATAGTATAATATTGTATAGGTCATAAACGCTCGTAAACGATTCTTGCATGACATTGAAACGAAGTTTGTTAAATAAAATATTTAAAATGCAATCTTACGTCTCGTGCATACAGCATAATTCAAATAATCTATTTGCGTTTTGCTATATTTGCTATTCATGTCATTTTGATTTGTTACGTGAAAATGACAAGGATAAGACATATATTGTCAAGCAATATGTAAAAATATGATTACGAATTTAATAAAAAAGAGGTATGTAACGTTATTGCTGTAATGAAATAATGAACACATAAATAATATTATTTATTTATTAACCGAAAATAAGAACTCGCGTCTTTTTTAGCATTCCAGATGTGTTGTTTTTGCAATTTTTGAAGAAGGAGGACTTTGACATGTTCACTGTTAGCGTTTTCGAATACTACTAAAACCAATGATATTATAATACAAAAGAGGTAGATAGGTTACCTTAGTACTAATCCAAGTAAAATATTGTCCCAGTTACAACGTTAAAAAGTGAGTCAAATATACATTGCACTACTTCGCTATGCAATGCAAAACATTGTAAACAGCATTTCAAATTAACAAATCACATAGCTCTCTAAATCATTGTGATTGGTCAATTTCAATGTCTTACTACATTTTACACGAATCCGTGACTAACTCATAAAATATTAGTAATTAATGCCACAGAACAGACATTTAAAAAAAATATGCTTGATACCTAATGGGATTAGACAGTAAAAAATGATGTTTGCTTTTTTTCGAATTTCGTTTTTCTTGAATCATTTACATGAGAACATATTTATTTAAAAAGATGGCCAACATTTTTTAATTATAAATTTGAAAATGATGAATTATACATTATTTCTTTTAATAAATGTAAACGATGATTAAAATTGGGTGGCTGCGTCATCATATTATTTTATAATATACACGATATTATAAAAAACGTTTGGATTATTAAAATATTTTAGAATTTTGAATGCGCAATAGGCATTGCATGACATTGTTGGTTCTGTAACATTACTTTTCATATTCTTTGACCAAGTCCGGGTTGGCTAATTAGCAAAGTTTTGAGGGTGCCACTTTTCGAGTGCATATAACCTATCTACCTCTTTTGTATTATAACATCATTGATTAAAACAGACAAATAAAAAACTATCTAGTTAGTATCTAGTTTGTTATTCGTGATCGAAGGTTGGAGATCATCATTCCCGTGTACCAAGACAATATTATTCTGCCCCTATGCAGATTTACTCTGATTTTCATTTCGGCATTAATCATTAAATATCATTATAGATCCAGTTCATGTTAAGTCCAGCTGGTGACGAAGTGACAACTATTGCCCGCGACGGCTGCATCAGAGCGTGGTACTGGGATACAGTTGAACAGGCTGATCCTCCCGAAGAGGATCCATTTGTGGAACTCAATCCTGTAGCCGAGATTTGTGTTAGTCATTTTTCAATAGATCAATACGTTTATATCGCTCTCTATAAATCAAGACATTTCCACATGTTAATTTCCTATTTTGTTGTGAAGGGCACAAATATTGCCAAAACTTGTCTTTTATAGGTACCGAATTGTCAAATAATGTGTCTCAAACATCAAAAAGATATGTATTGGTACGCTCAAGTAAGTGTCTTTTAAATTGAATTGAAGCCTTACTAATACTTATTTTACACCTAACATGTCAATATTTTTTCTTCGTTAAGGATGGCAATGGAGGTATCTGGACAGTGGAATTAGAGATAGATAAAATAGAATGTAATCATCGGAAAGTAATGACAAGTCATGCCGGTGGAGTAGTAGCTATGGCTGCTCTACGTACCCACCCTATCTTAATTACTGCAGGGGAAGATGGTGCTCTGCAAGCTTATAACATTGAAACTCATGTTCTTTTAGCTAAATATACTTTTCCTGCTCCTATAACTTGTATGCTGTATCCTCCGATTGATGTAAGTATAGTAATTAAATGGCCTTGTATTTTTTTAATAATTAGCTTATTTATTAACAATTATTCTTATAAAAATTCAATATCTAGTTATCATTAATTAAATTATTAAATAAACTATTGTGTACTCCAGGTAGATGCTACATCACGCATATTAATGGTTGGATTCGAAGATGGAATAATGCGTACTTTATTATTGCATCCAGAACGCCTCATTTCACATCCAAGCATGATTGATATCCGTATACACTCCGCTCTCAGTATACATAGCGAAGATTCCATTAATGCTGATGCCATGGACTTGATATCTGTAATAAAATTAATCCTTCTAAATATTTTAAAATGTTTCTTATACTTAGTTCTTATATTTATAATATGATAATCAACAGTTACTGAAGCCTCATTCTAAATCGTTGACACAAATAACAATCAATCGCCAGCGCACACTACTGGTGACCTGTGGTGCGGACAGCACTATTTTTATGTATAGCTTAGAACTAGGAACGCCTTTTACATTGCACAGATTGGGCTTCATCGAAACTCCCAACAAAATAGCATATATGACTTGGAAACCTGAAGAGGTAAAAAACAGTTGTCGATACTCAAAAATATTTTTAAGAATGTATTAACCATGGTATTAACTATTAACGCTTTGATATTTTTTCATGTTAGGAACACGTAATACTCTTATGTGGTCAAGTCGGTTTTATCATGGAAGCCGTGTTACCAGAAGCATCAGTTAGAAAGTATGCAGAAATAACTACATTTAAATTGGACTTTGCTTCTTATAAAGAAACACTTGTAAAAAAAAATTTGTAAGTAATCTACTATTTTATTAATTTATTTGAAACATGTTAAAAGTTTGTAACTATTACTAGATATGTGGTAATAATTTTATTAGAACACACTTAAATCTTACCACTGTGTTCAAATCCAATTCAATCAAATCAGGGTAAAATAGTGCACTTAACATTATACTCATAAGTGCATGATCGAATATCATCAAAATAGCAAAGCATTGGTATCGCGAATATCCTGAAATACGTACTTGTCGGGTGATCGATACATTTCCATGAGTGATTACTTATTAGTAACACCTGACCGCGTTTTACAGAAACGGGCTTCTGCCTTCAAATACCCAAAGTATATATTGGCCTGCATACCAATGCGTTTGCCGTTACCTACTCTTCGTAAAATTAATTATTTACTTTTTGATATTATTCCGAATAGATATACATATATTACATCAAGTATATGAAATCTAATAACATGTTATCTAATAACTTGTTTAGCATGAGGAATCGACCTTTCCCTACAGAAGACGATTTAGCTAGTATAGACGAGGAAGCATTAAAAGCTAAAGACGAAGCTGAGAGAGATAAAGATGAAGAAGAGGAGGAGTGGATAGGAGAAATAGAACTCAGTAAGTACGGCGTTTTAAAATACAGGATGTCCAGTAACTAGTAAATACTTATTACTGGTTACTGGATATCTTACATAACATAATACTGCCTTCTATATCTTAACTTATAATATTGTCATCATCACTATAAAATGATTGACAACTAAAATAATAATCACAATACACACTTCAATAACACGTCCCCCACCGATGGAAGCAAGAATGTCCCCCGTGACACCTGTAGGATCTTATGTTTAGAAGCTTGATCACGTCGTACTACATACACACGCACAGGCCTTAAGTCATCGTAAACTTATCATGTAAAACACGAGGCACACGAATCGGCCTTCAGCTGTACACCATCCGGGTTCGCTAGTGGCCCGGCTGCACCCAAATAAGAATACTCGTCAATATGCACGTAGAAGCGGATATTCCCTTAATGACGTCCGAATGAATGAATGAATACGAAATGATCATATGAGAAGGCACCTTTTGCGCTCGCCCCAATGCGTCCAGTGACGCCGTAAAAACCACTGAGATTAACAGTAAAGAGGAGGGTTTTTAGTCGGTTCGAGTCTGACACTGCTCAGTCGGTGTAGAGGCCAGCTGAAAGCGTCCATGGAGATTTTTCCCTTTTCAGAAACAAAAAATAAGTAGATGCAATTAACAGTAGTACCTACCTTCTATTAGAAGAACTAACTCTACCTCAATTATTATATTATAGTTACGTATGTGGTATTTATAGTTACATATTTAAAAGGAAGACCAATAACAATTATACAAAGAAAAATGATTTTTATTTCATGTATTGTTTGCACTAAAGTATTGATTTAAATGGCAGTGGAAAGTGAAAGTATGCTGGGAACAACAATAACATGGGCTGAATATTGTGAACAAGGAATCTGGGTGGTTCAACGTGGCACAGGAGCGTTATTGTTAGTTCAACCTGGAGTTAACAAAGTTCTAAAGTACGGCCCATTTAGTGGAGCGTGGTGTGACGATATTTCTGCATTAAAATTTGTGTAAGTAAACATACATATATGTACATATACATCGACATATCGATAATAAATTACCCGTGAGAGCAATGTTCATAATTATATTTTACATGCCACATTAAATTATACATTACTAGGTGTACCTGCGACTTCGTCCCAGGCCTGTGACAATTTTAGTTCCGAACGAGTTATATTGGCTCTGAAATCGCTTCTGCCGTCTTGACTATCCGCCTTAAAAGTCAATTGCTGGTCAGTGGCTTGTCAGTCTGACTCATACTCTGACTCTGACTAAGTAGCCAGAGTCAGAGTAGTACGAGTTGAGTTTTGGTTTATTTTGTGTTTTCCTCGCTTTCATGCTTGAGTTGAGAACCTCTCAGTTGTTTGATATAAATAATCAATATCGTATTGTACAGTATATCGTCATAGCACCCCTGAAGTGCTGTGGTTTTTCGGAATCACTAGGATATACATAAAGGTACATAAAAAGTGTTGGTACCTATGTATAGTACGGTTGTAAAAAAAAGTAAACTATGGTATCGCCAAAACAAAATACAATTACAGCAAAGTGACACATCTGTAGCTCGCTGTAGATAGTTAATCTCTGCTTCGTCCGCGCGAAAAATTTTTCCATGGCTTTCTAGTGACAATTCCATACAAAATTACCACTTTCGATTTTTTCGGTTTTTTGGCTATTCCTTAGGGTTTTTCGTAATTTTCGTTTTTCTTATACCACCCCAGTATTGAGGCGAACAAAATATTCAAATCGGTCGAGCCATTTTCGAGTTTTTGCGAAACTATCTATATGTATATGCATAGAGAGAGAGATATATATAGATAGGTAGATAGATAACACTAGATCAGTAAATCAAAACTTAAAACAATGAAAATGGCGTCATGCGCTGGCAATGGGTAACGCTAGAAGTAGTTAACTATCTCTACACTAACGCGAGGCGCTTCGCTGTAGGTAATAGTTTTGATGCTGCAAATGGGAAAGTCCAATTCAATGAGCGACAATAGACTTCTCCATGACGTTTTAATTTTGCATATTTATGCATTCTAATAATAAATTGAATATTGGTTTTCTTTATTTCTTACCTTAAAAGTATATTGTACAAGTTGAGTGGTCCCGAGCCGCAGTGAAGCGGAACATAGTGATACTTTCAAACAACTAATCTCCCACATAGTACCTACCTACATGGTTGACGATACTACTTTACCCTAGTATTTATTCTGCGATACCACGATTAAATTGTAAGCCATTTGCAGGTGTGAAGGGCGTTATTTAATTATTGGCACGAATACGGGTTACATCCGCGTTGTTCGGATGCCGACTGAAGAGGAAGACTCGCCAGAACACCACCACATGGTGTGGATGTTAGCGCAACAAAAATTACTTAAGAAATTGAAAGGCAGACGTTTAGCCAAAGAAGAGGTATTGCTTACTTATATATAAAATTAGATGAATAGATAGGACGACGTCTGCCCTCATGTGTCTACATGAGGGCAGACGTCGTTGACGGTCGTGACTATTTTGAGAGTTTTTTGGAGGAAATTAATTAACACTCGCGACCAAACGATTTGATATTGTTGATTTGTTACTTATCTACGTTACCTAGTTTATTTTATTTATTTAGCGGTCCCTCGACGCGACAACGTTGAATCACAAAATATTACAAATTAATTATTTAAATATGAAAGTTAAAGGACCAGGCCCAGAAATTTTATTTTTTACTTTTTATTGATTTTTTGTATCAGGGGTTTTTTAAATTTTTAATTTAATTATTATTTTAAAATTTTTAAACTTAGTTACGAAAGAAGTTATGTTAAGTACAGTTATATCTATAATATGCCTTCGGACTTATGTTATTGTATTTAATTATTTGACACGGTTTATTGGCAAGGTAGCCAACCATTTCCATAATCTTGCATAATTATGTAGCATACATGGGTGTTTCAAATTTTAGGTCACACATATGTTTGAAAGTAAAGTAAATACCCATTATGCGTCTAAGATCCCTACCGCAGCTAACAAAAGAGCTGATGACTTTGAAACGGCTGAACCGATTTTGATAAAAGATGTCTAAGAACTAGCGCTAGAAAATCTGCTTTCAAATAAAAAAAACCGCATCCAAATCGGTTCACCTGTTTAAGGGTTACGGTGCCACAGACAGACACACACACATAGCGGTCAAACTCATAGCATCCCTCTTTTTTGCCTCGGGGGTTAAAAAATTACTTTCAACACGAAAATTGATTTGAATAAGATAAGTACGTGGTGTAGTTTTTGAGATATAGATTATTATCGTTTACGCACTCAGCGACCATATAGAATTTTTTTTTGTTTTTCAGTCAGTGAGAAACACTATGAAATACTAATTTATTTTTTCTGCCAATTGAATGAACATTATGCATTTCAACTACGAAATCCTTGATAGTTTTGTAAAAACCACTTCTATAAAAACACAAATTTTTTGTCCAGATATACTTACTTACGTAGTTACATACTGTTACTTTTCCTTGTGGTATCTGTGTAGGTTCTAGGACATCCACAATCCAAAGCACCATATATGTGGTGCTTTGGGGTTGTCGATCGAGAGAAAAAAAATATTTAAATTAAGTACTTACATGAAAAACATTTTATTCGTTAAGTCAAATACCCTATTACATAATGTTATATTTTATTTTTTATTAGTACCTAATTATGTGATTCGAAATAATATTTCAGCTGAGTTTTGCCGTAAATGTTGTTTTACAGACACAACCTATCCCGCGAATAGATTTTATGGACAATTATTATCTACCAATGCACGATCGTTATACGGGAGAAATAACTTGTTTTGAATTTAGTTCTGACGGAAAGTATGTTAATGTGATAGTATTTTACATTGTTTGTAACTATTGCTCGACATGTTGCATTATTTATTGTTTTAATCAAATAATTTCAGCCGATTGTACACCAGCGGCAAGGATGGCAATATTTTTTCGTACAAAATAAATTTTTCGGAACCTCTGATTGAATCTCCTCTACTGCCAGGACCTCCCGAATTACCCGTAAGTATCTCAGTCCAGTCAGTCAAACTATAAAACATAACTTTTTGAACACACACAAGTGTTTTTGTAGCTACAGTTACTAATACCTACCTATTTTGTTCACCAATAAATACATAATAAGCACATAAATAAATTTGATGGCGCAGTGGTTTAGGCGTTGTGTCTAAGTGCGAAAGGTTCCGGGTGCGATCCGGACAGCGTCAATTTAGAAAACGAACTTTTCTGGATTGTCTCAGGTTTGGGTGTACTGGGAGAGCTCCCAGTAGTCGCCGTCTGGTTCTCATAGCACAGGGAATGCCCTAGTTTGAGACCATATTGCTCAATCTCCCAAAATAATGTTTTCTACAACTTTCTAAACCTACTTTTACTATGTCTGTTACAATTTTCTTTGAAACAACTTGAAGTTACAGTCGGGACTTTTTCTAAGCTCGCATCAATTAAAGCTCTAAATTAGGGAAAGGGAGATATGTCGGTAGATATATTAAATGATAAGTCGTTCGGAACCATAAATGTCTCGTGAGTCGTGACTAAAGAATAAAATTAAGGAACCAAAATTTATGTTGTATGAGAGTCCAAAAAAACTCTTTAAAAAAAAGTCTTTCCACTTCTATTATTTGCTATGAATTTAGTTTTAATAGATGTGAAAATAAAAAACGTCATGGACAGACTAGTCGACAAACGCACTATACATACATACATTTACATCTTCACACATAAACGCATCACAATACTGACATTCTATCACAAAATAAAGTATCCCAAATTGTAAAGCATTTTATTTTGTGTGATTTTAACAGAGGGTGGAAAAAGTGAAAGAACCGAGCACTGTCGAAGGCGAACTAATGTGCCACGAACAACTAAAACAAAAAGAAGAATACGACAAAATGATGGCAATAGCTAACGCTCATAAAAAACGCGTTCGCGATCAATTAGCTGAACTGACAGCTGAATATAATAAACTTATAAAAGCGTGAGTTTAAAGTCTGCAAATATTAGTTTTATTACTCGTTTTATTTAGTATTAAATAAACCAAAAATTCCATACTTAAATTCACAGGAATAGACTACTTCCTGCTTCACAACAAATTGACGTAACTCTAGACCCACGTCCTATCTCAGTGATGGAAAAAGAATTAGACGAAGCTAAAGCATTAACTAAAAGAAAACTAGCTCACCAACTAGAAGCTTCCGATATAGGATTATATAAAATGCATTCAAGGAACATTATACAGTTGGATGTATTTCCCTTTGTATTAAGAGCTATTAGGTCAGTTATTCTAGATTCTTTTTATTTTTTATTTTTAATGAACCATAATTTACTATATAGGTTATAATATTATACTTTTTTGTCAACCACTATGGATCTAGCGAATCATTATTGGTTGACATAATATGTTCATACAATATGTATTACATTAAGTGGAAAATGCGATAATCACCTGATCAAGAACTCATCATAGAAGTACTCTATGCATATGTATAAATGCCGCCAAGAGCGTTCAGAAAGACACAAGTGTAATGCCAAAAGCAGTGAATGTGATTTGACTTGTATGTTACTTTATAATACCCATGCATGCAGTAACGGTGATTATTTTAGTTTAAAAAATAGAGTACATGTTATTATTATCATTGTTACATGTTATTATTATCATTGTTATCTTAATTCTCATTAAATCCCACATTCTTTGGCTGGCGTTACATGCTAGGTTGGTTGTCAATTAAACCACGGTCCAACCATAGGTTCAACCTATATCCGGCGGATATTATCCACCAACATATACGCTTCGAATTAACATGTAGGTGTAATGCAACATGTAGTGTCGTATAACGTAACGTAAGTATTTAGTGAACCATCAGTCAATTGTCATTGATTTTGCATGATATATATGAGCGCGTAACGACCACCTATGTTAATGCTCAATGTTGTTGTGTGTTACCTTATATGGAGGGAAGTTTCTTTCTATATTAGAATAAACATCCTTCGAAATTCCACTGTAACGTGTTTCTTTAACTCGCGAGGTCTAAGTTTTTTAAGCATAATTCTTTAAACAATGTTGGTATAGATCGTCTTGATCCCTCATAATAATTATAGTAAATACTAATTTAAAAATATTTGGTAATAAACAGGGATCCCGAAGTAAAGATTAGACCTCTACGTCAAAAAAACTTGTCGAAGTCATTTTTTGATCAACTGGAGGAGGTATATCAAAAAATGGCTGAAGCCGCTTTACGTGGAAGGTTTGTACTTAATTTAAGAGAACATACTTATGTAGATATTTATGTCATCTATTAAATAAGTATATAGAAGGTTAATGTGAAAGGGAGTATAAATCCGCCGGTGTTTCAACGTGTCACTGTTGACTATTATATTGGAGATGTAATAATTACGGGATACATTTATTATGTTTCCCTTACAGAAACAAACATTTATTTATTAAGAAAAAATGTACAACCCTATCATTATCCCCTATATTCCAAACATGGACGTATCGCTCTAACAGGACTGCGGACTATCAAAAATAATAAATCCAAAAACAGAGCTTTTGGCATTAAATTAAGACTCAATTTAGGCTACCGACATAGATAGAGGTAAAACGAGCTGAGAGGGAAAGCTACAAGGGATTCTATTTGTCCCTTTCTAACACTTGCAATGTGATTGAAATATGATTTTGATCTTCGATCACAAATAAAAATTTAGATGTACAATCTTCTGTAAAATCTAAACAAATTATTGTCCGCATTGACATGTACATTTCTAATATCGTTTAGTATTATCCGTAATATTGTGCTAATTTAAAGTAGACCTTACTGTCAAAGCATAAGGTTGTAAAAGCTGGTAAAAGATCCTTGCCAGACATTGAAACGAAGTATGTTAAAAAAGTATTTAAAATGCAATCTTAGGTTTCGTTCTTAAAGTATAATTCACGTAATCTATTTACATTGCTATTTACGTCATTTTGATCAGATTATAATATTGTCAGGCCATTTTTGAAAAATATGATTACGAATTTAATAAAAAAGAGCTATGTAACAATATTATTACAACGAAATAATGAACACGTAAATAAAATTATTAAATTTATTACGGATAATAAGAATCGCCGTCTTTTTTAGCGTTCTAGACGTGTTGTTTTTACAATTTTTAAAGGAGCACTTTGTCATGTTTGCTGTTAGCGTTTTCGAATACTACTAAAACAAAAGTGCACTCAAAAACTCGTTTGAGTGCACATTTGGTTCGGACATTTTTGGAGCGTTGTGTATCAACGCTGTTGATTGTGTATATCATCATTCCAAAGACAATTTGACAGACTATAAGTTTAATATAACATTAGTCGTAATAACTTGAATACGTATCTTTACTCATATATTAAACGTATAAACCTATTTAATCTTTACAACATAAGATTATTGTTTGAAAACTGTGTAATTATATTGTTCATAGTTAACCTGGTAACTCTGTCAATTTAAAATTTAAATAATTTTATTTCATTATTCATATAATTATAAAATAGTGAAAAAATGGCCTGTAAAAGTTAATCGTATGGTGGTGGTGGTATATCTTTTCACCGGTAAGCTAAAACATGCTAGTTTTGAATTTCATGAAAAGGGTGACTATACGATTGGTAAACCTTGGATGTACTAATCGAACACGTCCATGGTAAATACCACCTAAACGTAAATACTTAGAAGTCAAATTTACTTATATGTATTTACTTATCTTGTGTTTTGTGAATCTAATAGCTAAAAGAAAAATATTTAATCCACCATGTTTTGATTTGATAAAAGATTTCTGAAGAAAGAAATAAGAAAGCGAATGTGGTTGGACGTTGTTCCGGTATCGCAAAAAGTAACTGTTAACTCCGTCGTATGTAGCCTCCACTTCAGACCAGAAAATTTGTATGCTGCTAATTCTCGACAATTGATGAAAGCCGATGCAAAACCGTCCGTTTTTCCAGTGACATATTTTTAATTTTATTTTCACTTTATTTCAACTCACAGACTACTTTAAGTCCCAATTAAGTCCCTACTTTACTTTAAGTAAATTAAGTTATTAGACAATAACGAAAAATCATGTTGAAGAAGCGTAGAACAAACATTGTCTAAATAGAAACCTAGTTTATATATATTATGTATATTCACCTAGTTTATTTATATTATAAAGTAGATATCTACTACATCTTTTTGGTGTAGTAAACGACCTAATGGTTTTCAATGAATGAGGCGTCGTTTTTGTTAGCTATATTGTGGGAGCGCTGCGGGGTATTATCATTTTGAAAGAACCTAAATATGATCCACACTTTTAAGCCTTTTTTGTTGTCATGATTTTGATTCAAGTAATTCCGTAGTTTATTAGTCCCGGAGTGGATACTTCTATGTAATTAGTGATTACATTTGCTGCTAACTAGTTCATAAACTTATGTAGATATTACAATTATATATGTACCATGTGCATGAAATGACAGACAACGTTGACGTAAGACATACAGAAACAGCAAACAGATTGTAACGAAGAAGTTCAAGAGATCGTATCATTTACAATGTTGTTCCTCATTTTAAATAAAAATATTTGAAATAAAATTGTCCAATGTACTTATAGAGCAAGAGCCCGCGACGGCCAGACCTTCGTCATTTTATAAAAGCTGAGAGTTTCTCTGCGCATGTCCTAAACACGGGTAGGAACGATCAGCGATTATGAAATTTGGATCATCGTGGCTTTGGTAGATAACAGGTAACAAAGGTGTACAAAATTACTCCCCAAAATCGTGAAAGTATAAAGCATAATTTTTTTGTATTTTCTTCAGGATAATATTAGAAACCACGTCATCCATTGCCAGACACTTAGTATAATGGCAACCCCCTGCCAGACACCCTTAAGCTTTAATAAATTGTAATTGTACTTACGTTATAGTATAAAAGCTGAATTTTATATATGTTATTTGGGAAACTATCAGAACATGTTTTCTTGATAGCCAT
Source organism: Zeuzera pyrina (assembly GCA_907165235.1). NCBI lineage: Eukaryota > Metazoa > Arthropoda > Insecta > Lepidoptera > Cossidae > Zeuzera > Zeuzera pyrina. The sequence goes on along the minus strand of OU015625.1, from coordinate 13,567,843 downwards.
ACAGTTTCAATAGTTCTTACATCTTGTCAGACAAGTTGAAAGTCTGCCGTAGGTAGTAGTAGTTTTACTGTGTATTATGTGTTGAACTATTATACGTACAGTATACATTTTACTATTTGTTATATGTTACTATTTCATTATACAGATTTATTTATGACTAAAAAATAAATTTTCAAAAAATTATTCAGTATAATTTTCATGTTAATAAATCAATAAAAAGTAAATCTAATAGATTAATAAATAATGTTTTGGAGTTCTATGAACTTCGTTCTTAAAATTTAATTTAATTCACAATATTTCATTAAAATTTTATTATTTATAATGACTGTATGACAAAACAATTATTTTAATGTAAGAAGTCCAATAAAAAATAGTTTCTGAAGAAGGTCTGGCCGTCGCGGGCTCTTGGGCTATTAGTAAATGTACGATGATCACCTAATTAGACAGTGACGAAAGGCCTTCGTAGTGAACATCTTGCTCGGCTCGCATTTCGGCCACTAGGGCTCAGTCCTGTTAGAATAGTACGTCCATGATTCCAAAGCTTTACTAGCGACATAAAAACACTAATATTAGGGTTGCCTCACCTTCATTTCTTTTTTAATTTTGAGATTTTACACTATTGACTTTTGGCGAAGTTGTAGAACGCAAGTTTTCCGTTGTCATGGGTACTTTAATACCCTTTTATATTTACCCATCCTTTCGAAATAGCCTTGTATATATAAACTTCGACTTTTTATATACGTCATCCGTACCAGATTAAGATATAACAACGTGTTATAAGTATAATAATTTTATTCAAATAGACTGACACTTTGTCTTTTATAATATAATAAGTAATAATAATATATTATGTATGTTCGTTGTTGCTATTCTACTCTAGCTCGAGCCGCAGCTGTGAAGTAGTTTTATATGTATCCTGTTACGTTAGTATAGAGATGTATGCCAACACCCTCGAAATGACAGTGTTGCCATCTATCAACAGTTATGAATAATGATTGTTAGCATTTAATCACGAGTATTGGACAGAATGCAATAATAATATTCATAGTCAGTATGTTTAAATTTTAAATAAAATTATATTGACTCTAAACATGATCAGTTGCTTTATAGCCATTACAGTTCAACTTCTATCTGCCTTTAATTCTTCTATTTTTTAATTATTTACATAAGCTTTAAAATCAAATGACACATTGGCAGTGAAATTATTTTAAGTACTTACAATTTTATTCCATTACATGCTGACATTAGGAATTTAAGCGTTTTGAAATTAACCGAAATAGAATTGAAACAACAGTAAGTGTTTTTTTTATATATCCTCATACCTTGCACGATTATTGCAAACTTGAACTTGCTGCACATCTATTTTTACTAAAAAATATTGTGTACCTGTTGATAATAAGCAGAAAATGTTAAATTCTCAATATAGACGTGCGGAATCCACTACGCGTCGTGTCGCTGCCAAAAAGGCTTCGTGGGGACCACCACGTGTTGCCTCTTTCTTACTCGGCTTGCCTCCGAATCCTCCACATCCATTAAAAAAGGCTCTCCGAAATTACCACCAAAGGTTAAATAGGCACCACATACAATTAATTGAGGTAAATTCTCGGAATAATGAAACATTTCTGTACAGTTGACCTTGTTTAAGTAAATGTTCTCGTCTTTCGATCTTTTTTCTTGTATTCATTTTTCTGGTTATTTTTAAACTGGTGTATTTTTAAACACTGGTTATATTTTTCAGTGGCAAGAACATCTCTCACGTAAACCAGACCCAAACGCATTGCCACCAGGCGCAGCAGAAGCATTGAAAGAAGCTGAGGCTACAATAGGAAATCGAATACTCAAAACCCAACCAGATTATATAGCACCACCAGGACACAATACCCAATTACGCATATGTTTAATAAGAAAAGAGGTTCATACGAATATTATGTATTATTATCACAAAGCCATTTCATTATGATTTATAATTTACCTTAACAAACAAAAAAAATGTTAAAAAAAAAGAATCCGCCTTCAAAAAGAACACTAAAACACAAAAAAAAAATTATGAAAAAAAATTAAACCGCCATCAAAAAAATAACAATCCTTTACTAATAGAAACTCAAGTACAATTAAAATAACTTTATAAATACAATACCTATATAATTAAATTTGACAGTTACTGAAGTCGGTGCCAAGCCTACCAAACTAATAGACTTTTTGTTGTTGCACATTAATTTGGCGCCGACTTCAATATTTCAATACTTCAAATTTTGAAAAATAAAGAAGATATTGAAGAGTTCTAAACGCATCAAGGATTATTCTTTATTCTTCAATACGCATCAAGAACGCATCAAAGAAAGTTGCTTAGGCGACGCTGCTACTCCGTCTATTAACTATATTATTTATTATTTAGGTAACTGTAATCCTTAAATCAAGTTTAAATAGTTGGTGCAAGCCACCCTAAGTCGCAGTTTAAGTACTGAACAATAGAAAACGGCTTAAAATCAAAAAAATAAATGTAATGAACGGAGACCGAAAAAGTTAGGGACATTTAACGAAAGGACCTCTATTTTTTTGCAAAAGTTGACGGCTCGCAAAAACGAATCGTGAAACCGTCTGAAATTTTTACAATATATTAAGAGCCATAAAAGCTTGTTGCTCCAAGTTTGAGCTCTTTAAATCGATTGAAACGAGTTTTACATTTATGAAATTTAGTGGAAAAATATGGTTTTTGCAATTTGCGACATAACCGCTACTGCGATGGAATGTAATAGGTATTAATTTTTTTATTACTAAAGACATGAATGTGCGTAAGCACATTGAACTTTTTTTCCTAAACGTTGTCTCTCAAACGTAAAGGTACACGCCATACACGCTAGGGTGTACGGCGTCTACCTGACAGGTTTACCTGTACAGTTGAACTGTATAAGTAAACCGGAGGGTGTATGTTGCACAACTATGCAGGTTTCCACGCCTGTACAGGCAACCCGAAAGAATATGAATTTTGGTATTTTTTCCCGTGGGTATACCTGTGCAATTTAACTGTGCAGCAAAACTGAGTGTGTGTGGCTGTCAGCGTGATACTGCACTTCACTGTACGATGTGTCGTCTCGTAAGCGAAACCCGTCGTAGAGGAATTTAAAGATATGTATAAATCTGAGTATTGTCTTTGACGTGTGAAAAGTAAAGAATACTACGATAAAAATAAAAGAGCGGCAGCCTACGAAAAACTGTTAAAAAAACTCAAGGAATTGGAGCCAAATGCCACAAAGGTTGATGTAATTAAAAAAATTAACAGACTGCGGAGTAATATGAGAAAAGAAAAAAAAAGCAGTCCACAAAATCGGGAACATCTCCAAACGAAGTTTATATACCAACATTGTGGTATTACGATCTATTTGACTTTCTTGGAGACCACGATACTCCTCAAGATTCAAGGTCTAATGTGAATGATCTAACCATGCTTTACATCATTTTTTACGACATCTCTTTCCTTCGGTTTCCTTTTCATCAATAAAACAAACAATAAACCTATTAGCGCTACTGCGTCGAGATCAAGCGCTGTTGCCGGGGCCATTGTTTCAACTGAGAGTTTGTACAGGTTAATGCTACGTGTATGTCCTCTACTCAACTCAAGCTTACTTGACGCGTATAACTGTACAGGCAAACCTGTCAGGTACAGCCCAACGCGTATGGCTACCTTAAAAGAACTATTTTCTTATCATTTCTGTTAGAAACTTTTTTACGTCACTGGATGAACGTCGAGCCGCGAGTGCAATACACCCCAATATCCCTGAAGCAATGTTGCGCCACTATTTTCAACGTTGTTTTGTCTTCGTCGACGTCGAGAAAAACCGTCATATCTCTTTGCATAGGAGCTCTACGTTTACATATTAAACTTCAAATTAATTAAGTTGAACTTAAATTGAACGTATGCATAACATAAAATTTCAGTGCTATTACTAATTGCACAAAGAAATAAATTGTCAAAGTTGACTGTATTCTGTGACGCCGTTTTCGTGTAATTTGCTTAGTGTATTCGTAATTACTTTGTGTTTTTAACGCCATAAGCACAAATTTGTTAACATTTCAGCGAGTTTTTCGTGGTGAATTAAGCTTTCCATTGATATATAAATTTCAACATTTCTTTGAATTTTACATCGTAAAAACTGAAGTAAGTAGTAGTAGATCCGCTATTGTCAACAACATTAAGTTTCATCTAAAAAAATGAAATAATTTACGGGATTTACATATAATTTTCGTCAATAGAATCAATCAAAAGTATCAATAGAAAGATAACAAAGTCTACTTTATGCTGAAAATATTAAATTTACATTTTTTACAATTTTTCCCGAGAAATCAGTGTAAATATCAAAGTTTTAAAAAATCGAGTCAAGCTTTAACCTGCTGGAAAAAATTCATTTCATTATTCAAAATATTTCTGTTAACGATTCTGAAATTCTTATGTATCTGGGTTCAATTAAGTAGTTGTAGTACTATTCGTTATATGTGAGAAGGGTGAATTAATATTTCTTTTACGCGGAATTTTTGGCCACTTTTGTTTCCAGGGCAGGTGACTCTTGTAGGGACAGTCCGTAGCAAGGACGTTATGAAGCTCCATAACCATAATTGAAACTATCAGATATCCAAAATAATCTTACCGAAATCGTAACCGAATCTGATATAATAGTTTCGAATAATTTGGAATAGGGGCGAAGTCTAAATGCGGAATGTTATGATAGATTTTAGTCGACCGAGCCGAACTACTAGCCGCGACGCATGCATTGTTCAGAATCTGAACAATCTAAGCAATTCTTCAGAAAATTTGTTTTTTTTCTGTGATTGTAGTACCAAATAATAACCTATAAATAAAATCAAATCGTTACAAATTATTTTTATTTTCCTTATACAATTCCCTAAAAATCTAATATCCGTAAGAGAAACTATCCGAAACTATAATCATCCGAAATAATTTCATATCCATAACCGTAACTATGCATATATCCGTATCCATATCCTTAACCAGATTTGATTTCATATCCGTAACATCCATGGTCCGCACGTAGCACGCGACATGATAACACAATCTAGTGAAAAACATCTTTTAAATAGACATACGAATTTTTGGAAGATTATTCTATCGGACTACAAAGAATAATCGTGAATGGACTCTGACGTTTGCGAGTAGTTTTATTAATACTATCACAGTCTGCTTGACATAAGACACCCGACACCCATTATATAATTTGGTAACAGAGGTACAATATAATATAAGTACTCATATTATATAATATGTGTAATAATTGTTTTCGAAATAGATAATAATTTCATCACGAATTTTAATAAATTTAAAAATATTGAGAGATAGCTTTAGGTGAAATAGAAAATTTTGTGAACACAATAAAAATGTTCTTAATTAATTTTAAGTAATTAACATTAATTTATTTATTTGTACAGATATACGAAAACAAACGAGCGTTTAATATTGAAGTTGTAGAATTGCGTAATCACAAGATGAAATTAGTAACACGAATGAAGCAAATTGGTGAGAGATTAAATGAAATACGTGTAGAGATACCACAGAAACTTGTTAAACAACCGCCATCAATACCGCATATAGACGATGACCTGGAATTTCCTGAAAAAAACTTGGAGGTAAATATAAAAGTTTCAACATAATTTCCAGTATCACAGGTAAGAAATAAAAATTGAGTTTATTTTATGATATTATCAGAAAATTTTTTAGGTACCTACCTACTCTAATAAGCATGCTTACTACCTTACTACTATACATTTTAGATAAAACCTGAACCTATAGTAATTCCCCAAAGACGACAAACTGTCAAAAAATCAAGAGCAGGTCAAGAGGAACGTAGAAAATCAGCTCTGTACCCACAACCACGATTGCGACAACCGAAAGTAGCAAAGTTTATTCCAATAACAGGTACCTATGAATGCGGGTGTATGCCTTACCTAATGCCTATGTAATGTATTCTTATTATACGTTACAAACATACATATTATACTTAATGCATTTGTTATAAGATTATAAATCTATATTATATTGAATATTTTTATTGAATACATGTACATATCGATGTAATATGAAATGTAATCAAGTAAATCCTTTGGAATCGGGTATAAGTGTTCGGCATTTAATCATAAATATGACTTATCAGCACAATTATAAGTTATTTATAACGTTATTTGTCGCATTATAGCCAAATTATTGTTTCTGTTCATAGAAAGTCGTCCTTTAGCAGCATCATGGGAACTTTTGAAATCAAAACAAGACCAAGAATTCTCACAAATCGAAGTAGAAATACGTGAACGACGAATTCAGAGGTCTGTTTTCGCGGAATTTTTCGGAACTTCAAAAAAAGATTTATGTTGTTTTCGTAGACGTACATAGGGCTATTTTGTTTCTAGACATCTCCACGAGCAAGATATGTTACTCGCTGACGCCGAAATCTCAGTTCAACAATTCGACTCCCGTTTGAGACAGCTACAGCGTGAAAGAATACGCGTTCAGGTACAAATAAATAAGTATCTCATTTGGTACTTGTTTACTATTACTGATTTCATTTTTTTAAACTTATCTATTATGATTTTTAGGAAAAAAATCAACTATTAGAAATACATCTGTACCACCTGCATAGAGAAATGGATGTATTAAATCGATTCGAAGCACACGAAGATAGATTGGCTGAAAGAGTTTATGCTAAATTGATGCAGGTAACTTTAACGTCGGTGCAAGCACCCTTGACTCTCCTTTTTGTTAAAAATAAATTGACAAAATAGCATTGGAATTTAAGCGTAGTCGCCCTGACTCTTATTACCATTAAAAATAACAAAATGAAAAGACAACGGTGGGAGGAATCGCAGCGTAAGTGCCGTGACTTTTATTTCTTTAAAAAAGGAACAAAATAAAAAAATAAAATAGCAGCGGCATAAGAGACGAGGCTTAAGGCGCAGACGCCTTAAGAAAATAGTAGTAGCATAATAAGAGTCACAGCGTAGATGCCTCATTTGTTATTTCTGTACAAAAAGAAACTGAAAAAGATAAAATAGCGGTGGGATAAAACTTGAGGCGAAGACTTTTTGGCTTTTATTTCTCTTAAAAGAGGAAGAAAATTAATCGATACAATAGCGACGTCAAAGCGTCGCGTGGGCGCGATGTACATATGTATATGTACTATCGTGGAAGTTGCTGCTCGACCGCTTTAAACATTATTTGTATGAACGACTTCTCGCTTAGGACTGTCCCAATTGACCACACCCGATTGATGTTTCCGCCAATGGTCGCAAATTTTTATCCTTTCTCCTGTTTTATCTATTTAAATCTCTTTTTGTTCAAAATATGACCAGCAAAGAGAACGTAAAATTACTACGTTGCAATCAGTTGCAATTTGCACCTGCTAACATTCATGTGTTCAACTTACTCATTCTGCTTTCGTTTACTACCCAACTTCGATTTCATTACTTGGTCTGTGATTGCTATACCGGACTAGTTTTGATAGCCAGCATATTGACCTTGATTTCGATTGCCTACATTGTGACCCTTGCAAGAAATTGGATTTAATTTAAAATGCCTCGTAATTTAACCAGAGAAGAGCGAAATCAAATTCTAGTTTTACATGGCCAAGGACGAAATATAACTCAAATCGCTAAAGAGCTGCATATAACGGTAAGTTTTTCAAGTTATTTAATAATCTATATTATATTAAAAATTATATTATTTAAAATGGGGAATACCTCAATAAAATAAATAAGTAATAAATAATAAAATGCTTGAAACCAATGATGTTATATTTACAAAAGAATATAACATAATTGCTTAGAACAATCAGACATTACTAGTAATCCAAAATTCTACTTATCATAGAATAAAATATGCATACTTAATCAATTAACACAACAACAATTAACAATTAGATATATAAAGGTTGGGGAAAATATGTCTAAAATACATATTTCATCTGATTTTTGTAGACATACATACATATCTTCACGCTGTATCCGCACCGGTTTTTGTATAAATCTTGGTATAATGCTTTCATAATCATAGATGTAATGACATGACTTTTAAATGATTTTATTGAAATTTTTTTCTTTTTATTATACGTCATTTGAAAATGAGGTATAATTAAACGAAAAAGTTTTTAATCCAATGACTAAATAATAGGTGTTCTACAACGTTATCTCCGACCGAACATGATATGAAAGATATTTGTAGGAGGCACAAGGCACAAGGTTTTAGGAACAGTAGAGGTTATATTAATCAAATTTTCTCGCTCCATATTGTTAATAGTATCGCTCATCTCATTTTGCAACACTTTGTATTTTAGTGGCCTAAAAGTGGCGATCAGTGGCCACTTTTATCCAAGAGTAGTGCGTGAAGCGATTGAAATCAAGAGACATAAAGAATTTCATCGGGAAAACCGGTACAATTTATCGACGATGTGGAATCCTGTAATTCAAGGAACAAAACCTCGTGTTTCGCATTCGGTTAAACGCGTGGACACTGTGAGTGTTGTGTGTAGGTATCCCGAAAACTATTAGAAATATCGGGGTAGATGACAAAACGTCTACCTCAGACGGAGTGAAGCTTGCTGACAGTTGACAGTTTGCTTGAGACCACGGCCGATGCAACTCGGTCGAAACGTCAAGCCAAAATAAAAAGATAATCGCGTTAAATTACCCGTTTTAGATATATTTTATAATACAACCCGAAAAGTTTATAGATCCGTTTACTCCAACCACATTTTTTGCTAAACGATTTGACTGCCCATGCGAGTGATAAGAAATGGGTTGCTCCGGACGGGGGTGCATCACCGTCGACCAGCAAAAAAAATAATTTTGACAGATCATCAAAAACTTGAAAGAGTTTGATCCGCTAAAGCTCATAGGGATTTCGATTTTTCACACGCTATATTTTCAGACAAAAATCGTGTAAATCTAGTCAACACGGTCATCGTCATTTATGACGTGTGAATAACACGAGATGCGGGCCGATAAATGTAACGCCGAATAATTAATTCACGGACCTACCGCATTACGTGAAGGCGATGAAAATTTGTTTAAAATGAAGTTAATGTTTTTAATTGTGAATTTCCTCGTACTGCGTAAACAAAGCTCATGTGTCAAAATCCCAATGTTCATCAAGATAGGACGTCATTTGGACAGCTCACTTTACCGATTAAAAAAATGATATTAATCTAATGAAAATCATGTCAATTGCTAACTGTTAGATGAATCCGGAAACCTTACCATCCCGGGATTCAATAGAAAACAATGATTTTTGATTATTTTGTGTGTTTCAATACACTTCTACTTTTGTTGCAATATGCTACTACGCATATATGTATCTAAAGTGAAATTTTACTTTTTTTTTGGAAGAAGAACGTCTCAAAAATGTCGACCTTATGGACTGAAGAAGATGATAAGAGAGACCAGCCAGCCTACCTTTCTATCAGAGAGCAGTTAAGCTATCAAAAACCTATTCTAGAGCTATGTGCAGTGAATTGGCAGTAGTCTTTCACCATACATCAAAAGGGAAATAAATATTATAGAATTATATTGACATGTCTTTTATTTCAATCCATGACAAGGATTAGATTAGTTAATACAAAGACAACCTTAAATACATGATTATCCTTTCGTGTCTATCTTTACAGTTTTTCCTATCCTGTAACATAGGTATAGTCAAGGAATTTGATTCACATACCACTTCAAAGATTTGTTGCCTGTAACTACGAAGCCAATAAGGCTTATAAATATTAATTTATACAATCAGATGTAGACTGTAGAATGAAAATTACACCAAAGTAAATGATAAGTTTGCAAATTTGACCTTAGATAGTGATGCGTTAGTTGTAAATTACATTGTATTTAAACTTCATTTCATTACATAACTTTTTTTGTCCTTTAAATAATAAAAAAAACTAAGGTTGACGGTTTTCAAGTGGGTGACATTGTCACTTGTCTGCTAATTATTCATATAGATTAATATTATAATATTATATTCCAATATTAATCAACAAATTGCCACGAATTAATTATGTCATAGATAATAATGGTGCACATACCCGATTTTAAACAGTATAAGATCTTACACTACTTAAAAGTACAAATATACGTACCACGCTATACATAATTTCAAGACTTCTTAGCAATGTCGCTCTAAGGCTTGTCCAGTCCTTATGTTGTCTGTTTTCCCACATTTGTATAATGAAAATCCATTTGTTTTTTATGAAGATGCACAGATGTTCCTAAATAAATAATCTTTACCAATGATTGAGTATTGTTTTAATGTTGTAGAATGTATAAGGAAACACGTCAGATATCTAAACGGTCCAACATAGGTTAAGTCGTCCGTGATTATGCACTACACCGTAATAATAATCAGCACATATATCAAACATTTTTTAAACAGATCATAATGTTAGTATTTACTTCCCGACTTTTGGAGAGTGGAGCATTGGTAGATGAAGAGTGGAGAAAAAAAAATTGTTTTAATGCATGCATTTATAAATTAGAAACGCTTTTATTTATTTAACAGATATTGTATAGATTCAGGTGTTACTTTGCGGAAATGCATCGCATGTGATAAATTCCTAAAATCTCCAGCAATCTTCCGCTCAAACTCTAAAAATCACAAATCGACACGTGTTTCGCCTCTCAACGAAGCATCCTCAGGATACACCAGAGACAGAATTCGGCCACCTAACCAGCACCGAATCCGATTTAGATTCATGCATGCTAGAACGAGTCAATTCCGACCCAACATTCATGAAACGCATTGTTACTGGTGACGAGACGTGGATTTACGAGTTTTACATGCAAACTAGTCAACAAGCTTCGGAGTGGTGTCTTCCAACTGAACCGAAACCGAAAAAACCACGCCAAAGTCGATCAAAAGTCAAAGTCATGTTGACTGTTTTCTTTAACTATCGCGGTGTTGTGCACTCGGAATTCTTGCCGGTAGGTCAAACGGTAAATAAAGAATATTATTTGGGCGTTATGCGGCGTTTAAGAGAGCAAATTCGACGAAAAAGGCCAGATTTGTAGAAAGAAAATTCTTGGATTTTGCACCACGATAATGCGCCTTCGCACAAGGCCATCATTGTGAACGAATTTTTGGCCAAAAACTCAACAAATACCATCTAGTAACTACTTTATTCACCAGATATGGCTCCAGCCGACTTCTTTCTTTTTCCTAAACTCAAATTACCACTTCGTGGCACCCGTTTTCATTCGGTAGAAGACATAAAGAAGAATTCGCAGCGAGCACTGAACTCAATTCCGGAAAAAGCGTTTAAAAAATGTTTTGGTGATTGGATTATTCGTTGGCGTAAGTGTATCGTTTCTGAAGGAGCATACTTTGAAGGTGATAAAATAAATTTGGATGAATAATTAACATTTCGCGTATTATTGATCTTTTCCCGGTACTTTCTTGACAGAGTAGTATAACGATTACCAATAGCAAAAGCAGAAATCTAAAGATCAGAATATCGAGTTTAAGAAGATTCCATGATGATTCAAAGCAATTCGAAGACAAAATAAATGAATGACACATTATTGACGTGTTGACATCACACACACTATCATGTCTAAAATAGAGAAACCAATAAAATAGATAAAGATTGTAATATATGTATATTGTCAAATGAGATTTGAGAAGAAATTGAACCTTAATGATATCATATGTAAGAGGACTTACATATGATAACTTGCTGGTACGTGAATCAAATTCTTTGACTGGACATAGTAAAACATGTACTATAGGTACCATAATTTGTAACAATTTTGACTGTGCTTCGTCATAGGAAATAACTCTTAAAACTTAGTATAAGTACACATTACTTGAGTATATTATGTGGTAGAATACTTGCCATTCAGTGACAAAAACAAACTACCTACTTGTGACCAATAACCATCTTAATTGGAAACTAAATATTATGTAATATAGATAATAACAATACAAATAAAAAGCAGTCATTCGAATAATATTAATTCACAGAAAAAGCATACATTTTTAAGTTTCTACCACAATTCACCATCAAAAACCTAAGTGATTTAATAAAGGTCACGTTTTCTTTCAAAATTAAGGAAAAGTAATGACATACAACTTTATAAGCTTAAGTAGAATCTCACAAAAACGTTTTAAACGTGTTTTTCTAGTAGTGGCTCTTGATAGACGGTAGCTCTTGTTTACGGCAGGTACCTTATAATATTTTAGTTGAACTGATTCTGTTAAATATTGAAATTGTTCCTTCTTTTGGCAGCGGTCTGAACCTTATGTGGCCAGCCGCTATTTCCGTAACGAGTCGCTGGACTGTTGTAGCCAACATTGCGTCGACCTACAATTGTCGGTTTTCAAATTCTAGCACCCACTAGGGTACACTAATACTGATGCGACTTGCTGAAAAAATAATTATTTGTTATATTAATGCATATCAAACAAGTGTCGGTGACCTATTGATCTAGGGGTCGGGCCGACACTATTTACACTAAAACCAAAACAGTAAAAAATATACAAAACCCTTAATGTAAGTTAGGTACACACCATAGCCGTGCTATTAACTAACCGTTACTCGAGACAAACGGGCAAATATATAAATGCTTAATTGTAGACAAACGAAGTTGCACCACGACAAGGGTTTCTAGTCATGATTTTGGTACAGAACCCTTAAATTAATAACTATAAAAAAACTGCCGTATTTTCTATAGCACTAAAATAAAAAGCTTTTTGTTCAAAAAAAATACTTATTTATATATTTTTTTAATTTTCTTATACAAATTTAATTTGACGTGATTAAAATGCATATTTCAGAACGTAATAATCTTATAATTTTACTCATCTTATCGCTAGTCTTAATGCGCGTCAATATACGATATGTCAAAATGAAAGGGAGCGGGGCAAGTTGAAGTTTACGGTGACCGTCCGGCTCGGCCGATGCAAGCGATTATCGCTCTAGAGGTGATCGACCGCCAAATACTCCGATAATACTTACGTGCGTTTCTACACAGCTTCGACTTGTTATCAGTAACTGCAGTTAGAAAACTAATGACGTACTCAAATGCTTATTATTTACTTGTAATACTGTTCTTTACATAGGTGCGAGGTGTTCAAGATCAAATTCAAGATTGCGACAACCGTATTTTAGAACATCAAGCAGAGAAAGAGAGACTTGACGGCGAATGTCAAGACCTTCAAAGAAAGTTTAAGCGGCTTGTTCAGGACAATAAGTTTGCTGATTTCTTGCGCAGAATATTCAAGAAAAAATATCGTCCGCCACGAGACCGTGATGACGATGGTGTTCCTTTTATTTTTATTACATTTACGAAAAACAAATAGAAAAAAATAAGTAAAAAAAAAAGTTAAACGGTTTTATTGAAAGGAAATATAATAATGATGTGGATAATGTACTAAATACTAAAAAAAAATTAGGTAAGTCCTAGGTACCAGTCATCACACCATTGTCCTTATCAATCTAAAGCACTGATCAGACTAATAAAAGTAATAAAACCGTTTAAGAAATCGTGGGGCGCGTGAAATTTTATTTTTTAAACGGTTTTAGTAATCTGATCAATACCCTAGATTGATGAAGAGAGTGGGGTGATGACTTGTACGTACATAGGACCTACCTGGACTTAATTGTATTATCATCAGAACTAAAGATGTGTACCAAATTTCAGATCAATCGGTCAACAGAAAGTGGGTAAAATTTCAATTACTAGTTGACTCAAACAGCAAACAGGGCAAGCTAAATAAAACCGTTTAAAAAGACAATATGTACCATGTACCTATATTTTACACCTTTTACACATTTATTTTATACTAGCTGTACCCGTGACTTCGTCTGCGGGGAAAGTTTTTTCGTGGCTTTTCCGGATTAGGTTAGATTATATGTACATATGCATAGTATATTTAAAGATTGTTTTTGAAAAAAAATCTACGTCTAGCCTATGTCTGTCTCCGGGGACATACTATTTCTGTATGGTTATAATTATAATATAATCATACACAATTGGTTTGGCGGTGCAGCATTTCATATTCAAAGTTTCACCCGCCTATTCATCCCCTTAGGGGTAGTTTAGCCTATGTACGGTTCCAGATGTCAAACTATATCAATGCTCATCATAATCAGTTTAGCGTTTTAGCATTTCTCGTACAAAGTTTCGCCCCCCTCCCTTCCGTCCCCCTTTTCACAGATTTTTGATTGAAAAAATAGCCTATGTATTTTTGATAAAAAAAATCTTATCACCGCACCTAACATTACCAAGATTTTGCGTCTCTCATACAAAGTTTCATCCCCCTTTTCAGCCTTTTAGGGGTAGATTTTTAATTTAAAAAAGTAGCCTATGTCCGTTCTCTGATGTCAAACTATCTGCCTGCTAAATTTCATCATAATCGGTTCAACAGTTTCCCATACAAAATTTCATCCCCCTTTTCACCTTTTTAGGGGTAGATTAATACTAATAAGTAGACTACGTGAGCGCAATCACATGTTCTTACTACGTACCGCTTTTCATCAAGATCGTTGAAGCCATTCTTAAGTTATAAAAGGACATACAGTCGAATAGACAAAATTTCAGACGGACAAAAACAGCTAGAATCGAAGTCAGTTAGTCACAAAATGACTATCTATCACAAAATTTGACAGTAAAATTCTAATTACAGACAGACGCTAGAGATTTATATAATAGTATAGATTTGTATTATTCTTAGAATCATCCGAATCTGAGGAGTCGTCATCGTCTAGTGAAGAAGAGGACGAAGGTAGCTTAGACAGTCGTGACATAGGCCCTATAAGACTGGATCCCAATATTTGTCCCGAAGGCTGTGACAAAGACATTTATGATCAAACCTACGACTTACGGAACACAAGGTATACCTACATACTTTTAGTTCCTGAATATTAAGTAGTTAATTGCCAATAGTACATAACATTCTTCGCAAACGTATAAATAGTAAAAAAAGGTAGCCTAGACTGCAGAGTGCTATAAATGCGTTTCTACTTTGAAATCGCTGCCTTATTGTTTATGTGTGTTTTTAATTGTCAAATGCAATATTCTTGTTTCAAGACATAAACATGAACAATCTATGATAGAGCAAGATCGTATGATTGACGTGCTGAAAAAAGATATCGACGCACACAACAGAGTAAAACGTAAGCTGTCCATGCAGCTTGACAAAAGGAAGAACGATCTTAGAGAATTTATGGTACGTATACATACTCATACATATAATATACATATGTACATTATACATATTATGCGCCTGCAAAAATCATATATTTGTTCATTTACGTTAAAGCAATTTATGAATATCTATTTGCTTTATATGTAGATGGAAAAACAAAGCTGTTTAAATGAAGTAGAAGAAGTAATCATATTGCGATATGACCAGATTAGAGCGTCAGCACTGCGTGGATGCACAGGGCCTGAAGGACTTTCACAAACAGTAGTGTTTCCTGAAGCATTACTTACAAGACTACGAAAGCGTGTGTTAGAGTTACAAGAAGAAATAAAACAACAGAAACTGAGGCAGAAGTATGTGTTATTCAGAACACGATTAATTACGATTATTCAATACTAACGACCTGCCCCGGCTTTGCAAGGGTAGAATTTTTTTTTTAATAATAAAATACAGCTCGTGTTACTCGCTGATAATGTAGCTTTCTACAGGTGAAAGAATTTTTGAAATCGGTTGAGAAGATTTTGAGTTTATCCATTACATACAAACAAAGTTTACCTCTTTATAATATTAGTATAGATAGTATAGATGTATTTGATAACACATATGAATGTTATATCATACATACATACCCTCACACTGTATCCCAACGGGGTAGTCAGAAAGGATAGAGTGCCAAGTATCGCTGTCCTCACATACTTCTTTATCCTCACACACTTTCACCGACTTATTTGAGTGCTTTTGATATTTGCATCACCTAAGCTCTGGCTAATTGAGCTTCATAAGTCAACTTTGATCTTCCTTGGCTTCTTCTACTACTCACTTTCGCAGTATAGATTTTCTTCATTGATCGTTCATCATATTTTAACAACTTAGGTATTTACTTTTTTGAAATCCATTTCAAGCGATAAATTCTTATAAATTACCGCGTACTCGTTTACCGTTTTCACTCTATGCTAATTAGCTGATCGAAGCTGATATCTGAAATTTACTGAGGATACTTCGTTAAGAGGCGAAGCACGTGTCGATTGATAGATTTGAGATTTTGAGCGGAAGATAAGAATCCATCACAATTGTTCATCAATAATTATTCTTTCTATGTACCCAAACTATTCAAAGCCGTGGATCTGTCTAAGCATTTCTTTCAGCATTTTTACAGTAACATTGTCATCGAACCCTGTCATACTGCGTATCTCTTTACTCTTCATTTTGACGGGTTCTTTAGTCAAACTGTCATACGCAATAAAATCTTCCAAAAAAAACTTAAAATGCACGGTTATTTTAAAGTGATGTCGCTTCTAAACTACGATTTCTCTAAGTATATTAACTGTTTCGAATGCTCCATAACGCTACTACTAAGAAAATATTAACAAGCGATCTTTCAGGATTAACCGCACTCATTTATTTCGCATGAATATCGATTTGCGGGAAATGGAAGCACGCGCGGAAGAGTTCCGTGCGCAAATGCGTGATGTACTCACACGCAAACTCGGTAAACCACGCAAAGTCGACAAGACATTAGACGATCTCTTAAGGCAGATGGCACGTCGACATAAATTCAGTGTTACAATCGAAGTACAGCAACAGATACTGCAACAACTTAGAAAGTGGCGGGTAAGCATTTATATTTTATAGCATCAAGTTTTGGCCAATAGTAATTGAATTGATAATACAACAAGACTTAAAAACACGACTATTATAATGAATTAATCAACTAACGCAGGTTTTAGGACTATTCTAGACATGTTCATCAAAGATGTTCATGATGTGTTACATTATGCAATCAAAACGAAAAATATTTATCTCTACATTGAAATTAAAAGTTATTGTAATGAAATTTACGTAAAAATGTCCAACGTTTATTGAATTAAAGGAAAGTGTAGAAGCAGCCTTAGTAAAAAATGCTACCAGAGATGTTACAACCGAGTACACAATAGTAATTTTGTAAAACTACGGACTGAATCTTGAGTTTTCCTGAAATTACTAGATTAGTTTAATAATTTTAATAAATAATGTCTCTTAAAACAAAACCGGAGAATGAACGGACGAAGTCGAATTCGAATTGCCTAGTTGTTCTTTCTCAGAAGTTGTTTCATAAGGAACTAAATCCTACAACAGAGGCTCGCTCGTTCATCATGTATTATTATTATTATTGCCATATGCAGTTAAAGTTTACACTGGTAACTAACTAATCTGTGATTCAATGGTCTTTATTGTATTGACATAAAAGTAATAAATCTAAGAAATATTTCTAGGCCATTTTTGTAGTAACTCTTTAATGATTCAAATAGAATTATAATGTATATATATGTTGTTTTTATTGTTGATTTCTGAATATTTCTTCAACATATCAACATAAAAACTAATAACAGTAATAACAATGCTAAACAGTTGTGTAGGTAAATATTGATCGCTAACCGTAACTTACATATAATTTATTATATTACATACTTAGGTACCTACCTACCTACTTAAATCTTTAAAATGGTTTTGTTTAGGAACGTCACAGTGAATTGGAAAAAAAATATCTCAAAGTACTGAACAATTATTCCGATAGACTTCGACTAGCTGCCGCGTTGCAAGCTGACATTTTACCCCTAAAGGTATACATATTTTCATTTATAAAATCTATTACTCACAAAAAACGAATATATTTTTTTACTTCATATGTTCACTAACATTATCTTCACATTAACTCTCCTCAAACAGCCACAAAAGGACCCAGGAGAAATGGCAGGTGGTTACAAACCGGAACATTACCGACGCGACGTAGTTCGACTACGTATCATACGTTCTCAACAACTGCAACAAATTCAGGTGTTTATAAAATTACAGTTACTTAATTACAAGGATTGACATTATTTTAAATTTAGTCTTCCTGCTCATGATACTGGTTAGATTGTTGATAAGCACAGATCGGAATAATGCGTGCGATTACTATCAAAAGTATGGATATGGCCAAAGATTCTATATTAAGATTATACAATGATTTTTTATTTGTTTAGTAATAAAAGCTGTTAAATATTGTTTATTTTCATGAAAACTGTAGACTCCAAGAATCATAATGATTGTTATACTCGTATTTACTTCTTTTGATAACCAATTTTCTGTCGTTAATTTTTATAAGGTTACCATAGATTTTATAGCGAAAGGTTTTGTATATAAGCAATAGAATCATCTTCATTCGGAATCCTATTAATATATTTACATCCGTTACTAAAATATTAAATCCCGGGGCATTTCGGGATTTTTGTGCCATATCTTCATTTTGATAGCAAGTTTGATAGTAATCGCACCCATAATCCGATCATTGCTGATAATTTAATTTATCATTAAAATAAACATCGAATAAATCTTCAACTCTGTAAACCTTGAATTCGTCATACAACCATACAACTGTGAAATGAAAATACAAAAGCACATCATCACCTCAACTACACCAGGCTGTATGAGGACAGTCTTTTCTCACGAAATCCGTTGCTAACTTAATGCAACATGTCGCTTATAGTCCAATCACATAACTGTTAAAATGGAAATTTCCATAATAATACTGAATTTTTGACAATGATTTTTATAATTATGAAATTTTATGAAAAAGTGTTTTAAACATGCAAGTAAATTTTCAATACCCTAGCCCCTCGGCTTCGCTCATTAAATCTAATAAAAATTGCTTCCATATCTTTTTGTCGTAAGTGTCTTATTAAATGGAGTTACGGCGGTTTATAGCACGAAGTAAAAACAATGGTTTGGAGCATAAGAAATGAAAAATTTCTTGAAAACGTCATAGAACCGTTACGAACTGATACTTTTTAACATTTTTTTTTTTGTAATCGGTTCACAAAAAGTTATAATTTCTTCTCAGATCATTAAAACTTTTATGCTATTTTTCAAAAAAATGATTTTCGCATTTTGATTTTTTATCTACGATTTTTAATATTTAAATGGATTATTTTTTATTTTCATTTTATTTTTTGTAAAATTTACTATAAAAACACCCTAGATCGTATTTTCCTTACTATTATAGTGAGGCAGATAAAATCAAATTTGTCTTTTTATAGTCTAGCTGTCCAGCAGCAACGAGGATTAAAATCGAGATTTTGAACAAACGCGGACGTCTGAAATGAGGTAATGTTTATAAATATGTTCTAAGCATACATGTAAAACTTTAACATTCTAACTTTCCAAGTTCGCTAGAACAAAAAAAAGAGAAAAAAAAACATATTTTTTAAGTAGGTAGGTCAAAACCATATGTAATCGAAAACAAGTTTTAAATAAAAATTAAAGAACGTATAATTTTACAGAATATTTATAATGATTTTCCGTCGGAGGTATATATATTTACGAAATTAGGAGGATTTGAACATAAAGGTGATCTTTTTTTATAAAACCATGCATAGTTCAGGTTGCTGCAGACGAGCGGAACTTTGACGTCCACAGATAAATGACGCGCGAGATTCGCCGCGATTTCAACAGCATGTGATTGGATAATTTGTTCCAAAACATACACATAATTGAATAATTGAAGTATTTAAAGTTATTTTATTAATTTTTTAAAATTTGTTTGTTATACACGCTGCAGTTTTATTGGTCGACCAAAAGAGTCCAGGTTAATGTATTCGATGAATAGTATTCGCGCACAAAGTTTAAGCTGTGAATTTACAAAATCATAATTATATGTTAATTAATAACGAATATAACTATGATTTTACAAATTTTATAAAAATTGAGAAAGTAAAACAAAGTATCAAACAAAGTACTTTGTTTACATTTTAATCAAACACACCACCGCAACGTTTTATCATAATGTCACACTATGATAATTAATTTTAAATGAATTTGCCTTTAGCAAGAAATTATAATTTTTAATATTATTAGTTTTAATAAATTTTGCTATTAGTTAATTAAGGTTTCGAAACTTTTTAACATTTTGTAAACATTTCAAAATTTTCGTTTCTTGTTAGAGGGGAATATTTACATTCTTGCTTCAAAATAATTTCATTGTTCAATATTTTACTTCTTTATGTCAACTCTTTAGAAGATAATTTCTATATTTTCTGGTTTTAGGGCCCTTTAAGCATTTTCTATAAAAAATATTTTTTTCCTTCAATTTTATTTTATAGTTCTTAAATATCAGTAAAACGCATTTTTATCAAGAAAATCAATAAAAGTTTGTAGATATATTGTATTACTTTGCGTACATTTTTGTGCAGGCAGATTTGGAATCCCTTTTAAGTTACACTTTATTCGATTTTTTCTTTATGTTAATTTTTTGATGTTTTTACTGAAATTGGATTATTGTCTGTCTTGGTGGAAACTCTTAGGTACGTCTATAGACAATCGACATACCTACAGAAGTAATAGTTACAATATGTATAATTGATAGTTAACATTTACGTTTCCCGACCTTTTAGAAATTGCATAGAACCTTCTAAAAATCTCATAAAACTCTAAAATTTTAAAATTGCAATCGTACATTTGCAATTTTAAAATGAATTTTCGAAAATAATGCGTATACCCCAATGGGGGTTTTCAGGCTGTATTTCAGTAACGGATGAAATTATTACAAAATAAAAAAAAGTAAGGTTTAAAATCTGTAACTGTACACAATCAACCCAATTTTACGAGAAATGGTGGGGATAACACTTGAAAATTAAAACGGTCATAACTCTTAAACGGATACGTTTTTTTCGATAATTGTTTTTGTAACTACATACATAAAGTTACATAAAGTTATGCCCTTTCATCCATTAAAGTAACTATCCCGTTTTATATACACCCTGTAGATAATTCTAAGGAAGTTTTAAAAATTACATATACCTTTAAAAAACTTTTAGAATTTATTCGAATACTTCAAAAGATTGTCTTCAAATCTAATCTACTACACCTGAGAAAATTTTCTGTCGATAAAAGTTTTTGATTCTCAGAAAGTTTCCTGATAATTATAAACCTATAACTTTTAACTAAATGTTGAAATATAACCATGATCTTTTTTGAACTTTCTTCTTTTATTGTAGATTAGACTTTTTACTTGTTAAAAAGTCTAAAAAAGTTTATCAAGTTTCTGATAAGTTTTATCAAGTTTCTAGGAGCTTTTATTAAATGTTTAATGGTTCTATGAGGTTCTTAAAGGTTCTATAGAGCTTAAAGGTTATTTTTCCAGTTAGTAAAACTTCTGCGACCTTTCAAAAATCTAACAGAACCACTAGAATCCAAAAATTCTAAGAAATTCGATTTCGAAGAAATTCGCTAAAAAATTCAAGAAGTTCCAGAAGTTATCTGGTCACATCTAGTAGTATATCAATTATATTAATGAGGCTCCTGAATGGTTTTATGCCGTTTTTAAATTGTTTTATGACGTTTCTGGGACTTTCAAAAAGTTTTCATGTAATTTTAATGGGGTTAGAAAAAATGGAAATGAAATTTTAAGGCGGTTCTATGTAATTTTTAGAAAGTTCCATGAGATTTCTAAAAAATTTTGTGTGATTTCTAGGAGTCCCATGAAGTTTTTATAAGTTTTATTTATTATTCTATGAGATTTCTAAAAAATTTTTTTCAGAGTTTAGATGATTTTACAAGGTTCCTGGATTGTGTTATAAAGTTTCTAGAAGTTTCAAGATACCATGAAATTCTTATGGGTTAAACTTTTATATTTTCAGAAGATTTTATGCAATATCTAAAAGTTTCTATGAGATTTTTAGAAGGTTCTATGCGTTTTCTAAAAAGTGGTGGGTCGTGATTATTCAATTATATATTTTAGAAAAGATTATGCAATGACATATTGTAGAACTCGTGACAAATCTGGCGCGTCATTTATGGCTGTGGACGTCAAAGTTCTGTTCGTCTGTAGCAACTCGAACTTTTCACGGTTTCGTAAAAAAAAACACCTTTATGTTCAAATTCTTCTAATTTCGTAAATATTATACCTCCAACGAAAAACCATTTTAAAATATTCTGTAAAATTATACGTTCATTAACTTTTATCTAAAACTTGTTTTCGATTACATATGATTTTGAGCTACCTACTTAAAAAACATGTTTTTTACACTTCTATTTTTTTTTTTTGTTTTAGCGAATCTGAAAAGTTAGGACGTTAAAATTTCACATGTATGTTTAGAACATATTTATAAACATTACCTCCATTCAGACGTACGCGTTTGTTCAAAATTTCGATCTCAATCCTTGTTTGACTGCTGGACTATAAGAAAACAAATTTGATTTTATTTGCCTCACTATAATATTGTAGTAAGGAAAAAACGATCGAGTGTTTTTATAGTCCATTTTACAAAGAACGAAATGAAAATAAAAAATAACAAAAAATACCCATTTAAATAATAAAATCGTAGATTAAAAAATCAAAATGTGAAATTTTTTTTTTAAATAATATAAAAATTCTATTGATCTGAAAAGAGGTTATAACTTTTTGTGAACCGATTACAAAAAAATAAATTAAAAAATATCAGTTCATTACGGTTCTATGGCGTTTTCAAGAAATTTCTCATTTCTTATGCTTGGAAGCAATTTTACGTAAAACTACGTTCTATAATTAATTCGTGCGTTAAACTCCTTTGTATAAGACTTACCGTTGTAGTTTTTTACAAAAACAACGCTTTTCAGACTTCTCTGAGTTATTAGTTTATTGAGCGAAGGCAGGGGGCTAGCGTGTTGAAATTTTACTTTCATGTTTATTACACTTTTATGAACATTATATCAAAAATTCAGTCGTGTCTTCATTTATCTAGAGAAAATTTGAGTACAGGAAAAGACGAACTTTAATACAATTCATTAAATGCAACAAAATATTTCCAGTAGTAAAGAAATCCACACTAATATTGTAATAGTCTGTCTGCCTGGTCGGCTTTCACGGCTAAACTGCTAGACCGATTTTGACGGAAATTAGACTGGAGATAAATTAAGTCCTGGAAAAGAACGTAGGCTTTTTTTAACCGACTTCAAAAAAGGAGGAGGTCCTCAATTCGTCTGTATGTTGTTTTTTTTTGTTTTTTTTTTGTATATTTGTTACCTTATAACTCCGTCATTTATGAACCGATTTCGAAAATTCTTTTTACATTTGGTAGGTAATACTTTACAGGTGGTCCCATTTAAATTTCACCGATATTGGAGCTTGGACTTCGAAGATACACTAAATAACACGACCTGGTTATAACCTTTATTTATATTGTTAATTCTCTTGTATATCGTTGCGCTCCGGAATAGAATGAAGTTAATTGCAGACCTGCCCTAGATATTTATTTAGATTAAGATCGCTCAAAAGGGCAAAATAAAATTTTTTTATAAAAAAAAAAAACCGCCTTCAAAAAAAAAACACTGAAAAGTATAAAATAACAATCCTTTATTTACTAATCAAAAGTCAAGTACAATTAAAATAACTTTATAAATACGATATACATTGATTAGTAAATAAAGGATAGTTATTTTATACTTTTCAGTGTTTTTTTTTGAAGGCGGTTTAATTTTTTTTAATTCTACGCGAACAAAATCGCAGGCAATAGCCAGTGTTGGGCAAAATGTAATTGTAAAAACAATTACAATTAAAAATTGTAGTTGTAAAATGTAATTGTACAAACATTTTGTAGGCAAACAGTTACAATTACAATTACAAATTTTAATTGTAATTGTTTTTGCAATTACATTTTTCCCAACACTGGCAATAGCTAAGTGTGCCATAAATTTTTTGAATCATTGCATTTTAAATTATTAGTAATCGAAATATTGAAGTTATTCCTTTTCTTTATTCTTAAACATCTTGTACCTTTTTTGCTCCATAAATTATTTCGTCGTCTCCTTCCTCCGGTAGCAATAATAATGCTGTAATAATGTTGTAGTGCTTTTTTAACAAGTTTGTACATTACACGTCTTGCCGTAAATCAACCTACGTTTTTTGACGACATGTGCTAAGTTTCTCCTTGGATCAATTAAGCAAATTTTCCTTATAATACAATAATTACCAAACAAGATCATTATAATTTTAGACTGTAATCATTTACGCAGGCATTGCGAGAAGAAATAAAAAGCTTAAGATTAAAACCCTTGTCGCAACGTGCTCTTCCACCCACATATTCCCCACCTCAATCTGAGCAGTCCGAGATAAATCTTTTTATGGTGCCACGGCCAAGTTGGAAACCTAAACGCAAGTATTTTCCTCTGTAAGTGTATACATACCTACGTTCTGGTTTTTTTGGTATAAGGTAACTATGACAAGAATATTTAATAAAATTGCTATTATCATAACAATTTGTTTAGTAAAAATATTGTCATACAAACATATGAACAGTTTGGAAATTCATATTTATTTAATATTCCGTCAAAATCTAATTATAGACTTATACCATAGATATTCTTTTAAAAAGAATTTAACCGACTTAAAAAAACAAACACTGAAAACACATAATTTAACAATATTGGCCTTCTATTAGTCAGAGTAGGAAAAATATAGTTAGCCTTGCCGATAATACCTATGCAATTCTTTTTTAACAGGATCTTTTTTAACCGGGTTACCGCCATGCTGTCTTTTGGAATTGCTATTATTGAAATCGTGCATAAAGTTATATCATAGTACTTGTACTGTGATCATAGTAGCATCAGAGTACCACCGTATATTTTTTCGACTATATTTCATGTCTGCGTTCTACAAAATACGTAGGTTCCGTGGCCAAATGGCAAAAAACGGAATCTTCATAATTTTTTCCTGTTCGTCTGTCCTTTTATCTGTCCATTTTAGAAATTTCACAGCCATGCATTTTATCGGAGATTATTTGCACTGTACTCATGTACTGTAAATGTGGAAGGTGAGCGTATTCTATAAAACGCTGTGCAGTAGTGTAGTGAAATTTCGAAGAAAATAAAATTAAGGGCACTATAATGTAACTGGGGGATGAATAAAAAATTCCAGTGAACAAAAGCATGTAGAGTTCTAGAGACAAAAGCATCTTTTGATAGGTCTTCAAATATGGTATGGAGATCACAAAGTAACTTATTTATGTAAGTTAATGTAGCATGCGCTTTTACTTATTAAAAACTGTGTAGGTATTCTTCCCCCCTCTAACTTTTCAAGTGTAAGGTCGAAAATTCTTGTAGTGTTGATTTGAATAATATATGTTGTATATTTTTTTTACATGGAGTATTTTCGGTTACATTCTCGGAGGTCGCAGAAATAAATTTATTTTTCAGTGTCATTGAGAAACACTATAAAGTACAAACTTATTTTTACTGCCGGTTAAATGAATATTGTGCATTCCGACTGCAGAACCCTTCACTGTACCTGGTCCGACCCATTTGACACGCACTCGCCCAGTTTATTTTTGTCTGCAGTAGTTAAAACTATAATATCTATATGACCTTTACTTATACTTTCAGTTTTAATATTCGGTCGCTATACGTTTATTTTGCTACCAGGAGTTGCAATTTTGTAGTTCTATATGTATGGTATAAGGTACATAAAAATAAAACTTCTAATTTGGAGATCTTATTGCAATGTATGCATGCTACGACATAATATACTGCATTAATCGAAGTTTAAAATATAGATTTTGTAAATTAAAGATGAATTTTATGATTTGCGATTTTACAGTACACCACTGGGATCTCAGGTACAATTAATATATGACGTCAACATAATGAAACTACTGTATGACTGTTTGGATTCCATGCGAGTGACTCGTGATGACGCACCCGAATTGCTAAAGGATCTCACGAACGAACTGCCTGACGTGATCTCTGGGTTAGTAACACAAACCTAATTGAGTATTGTATTAGAAACGCCAATATGAGATCTACGTCCTTATTGATTGAGGATAAATACCCATGATACCATAATGATATTATTATAATATTATATATTATATTGAAATGATGTTATATTATTTTATTATATATTATATTAAATAGAAAAATGGAAGAAATAAAATAGAAGAACCGACAAGAAACAGTTCTTCTCAATTTCAAACAGAACTAAGGTAGATTTAAAGTTCAAAAACGCCTTGTAATTGGGTTTACTTCGATAAATTGATATGACTATGACTGAATTATAATCGATTGATTTAAGTAGTATTATTGTTTTATAGCTCCATTAGTTGTGAATGTTTAAATACTATACAAAAATGCACAATTTTGTTTTTATTTAATAGTGCAAAATCTAGATATGAAGTAGTTGAAGCAATGGTGAAAAAATGGTTATTCAAATATGGTGGTGACCCCAGCCAATATAAAAAACAAACACGAGTGTTTGATGCTTTCGCAGCTTTGGCTGACCGGCTTGTACGTCAACATGTAAGTCGTAAATTCATAAATAAAAAGAATAATATAATTACTTTTAGAATATTAAATTATCTTTTCATGATATAATACAAATCAATTGTTAGTTAACATTATTGTTTTATATTTCGTACGCTATATATACCCTTAATAGCTATCTCTCTTATCTTAGCTATCTCTTAGCTTTTGTCAAATTTTACTTTCTCCAAGATTTACCTGTGCCGTAAAATCATGAACATTTAATTTCCATCGTAGACCCCGTTTCAAATTTTGGGGCCCGTCAATTCCAGTGCCTTATTCTGGAATCGGTTTCTCCTTTCCTTATAATATGATAGGTAGAGTCCGCCCTGATTAATATCTTAACATGTTATGCTTAACGCAGGTAGAGACAATGGAAGGCACAGCTGACGAAAGTTCCCATCAAGCAATGGAAAAACTAGAAGAAGTTCTTAAAGACATATCTGATGAAAAAGAGCCTCTGTCGGAACGCTTGGGACCTGCATTAGCTGCATTATTTCATACGACTCTATCGGTTGATTTAGGTTTCTTTTCAGAATTATACAATTAATTTTTATAAAATCATCTCGATATTGAGATACGTACAATCGTGGTTTAAACTAGTAACTAATTAATCCGTGAGTTGCAGAATGAAAATGTTCGTCAGTCTTCAAATTGATTCATTTTTAAAGCTTCGCGAGCACTTATTACCTTTTCGAACTATGTCACAGAAGGCCTGTGCTTAACTGTTCGACAACAAAGTTTAACTCTGATCATTGTTGCTCGATTTTTAATTTTGTCTAAGATTATTAACTTATAGTCTAACTTTTGATTCGATAGAATAATTTGACGTTTTAATATGTCAATGTTCTAAGATAATATTAATAGCTAAAATAGTGTTGTCTAATGATAGAACGGCACACTTATTAGCTTATTACCAACCTTGCAGTCAGCATGCGACAGCCAAATATCTCGCGATATCGGCAGTCAAAACGAAAATTCGTGTAATTTGTATAATGGCGCTACATTTACCGCGAAAAGTGCATTTTACGGTCATGGCACAATGGACAAGCAATCATCGTACACGATATCAATTTTTTATTACAATTGGTCACCGGCTGCGCAATGATCGCCATGCTTATTACGTAACTTGCAGTCAGTTGTTTATACTGAAAAAGTGAGTGATCGTTCTAAATAAAATCAAACTTTTGCGACAGCATAATTATTGATAATAAAGTTTAATTCTAATTAGAATGATCACTCACTTTTTTAGTATAAACAACAAACTAGTACGGTAATCACATAACATCAGTTTTATTCAATTTTATTAATCTTAAAAATAGTGTATTTTAAAGTATCTATTTTTTATAGAAAGTGAAGACACAATGACGTTACTCGTGAACTCACTCATTGATGACCAACATCTTCTGTCTACAGAATCCTTAGAGAAAATTCAAGTCTCCAGTGTTATAGAAGACATCAAAGGTAAATATTCTGCAAACAGTGTTAAAAGGTAAATATTTTATATACTATCCCTTAATCTCAATTCTCAGCACAATTATGACAAATTTACTACGAATACACGGTACATGAACCCTTGATTTCAATTCTGCTACATGTCATAAATAGAAAGTAACATACTTACTGACATGCAAATTACAATGTGTGCGTTACGCTTAACGTGACCATACGTCCCGCTTTGGGTGGGACAGTCCCGCTTTCAGGCTGTCTGTCCGGTTGTCCCCAGCCAGAGCAAAAATGTCCCGCTTTTCCAAACAAACCAAACGATAATTAATAAGTACGGGTATCCAAAACACAATTAAATGTCGCAGTTCTGAAAGCAATTTTAATTACCAAAACCGACATCATCATGTGATAAGCTCTATTTCTACATGAAAACTAGACATGACGTTTTGAAACTCAAATATAAAACAAATGCATCTACAACTGAATTTAATGTTGATTAATTCAAATTACTATTACTAATATATGGTTCTCATGTTCTTGTTCTTGAATAAATTGTAAAATAAGCCTTTTATCTTAAGTGTCCGGCTCTGACAACAAAAATGAATGGTCACGTAGTTACGCTATACAATTTGCACACTTTTTTATTAAATGTTGGAGCGTAAATATGTACACGACGATTTTTAATCGTCAACCTAAAAACAAGGGCGTTATGAGTGTGTCTATCTGTGGCATCGTAGTTCCTCAACTGATGAACCGATTTTGATTTTTTTTTTGTTTAAAAGGTGAATTGACCAAGAGTGTTAGATTCTCAGCTATGATTCAAGAAAATCCGTCCAGACTTAAGAAGATCGTCAGCTCTTTTCTAGTTGTTGAAGGGACGTGAGCAACTTATACTGGTCTGATCGATTCAAAATTTAGTAAGCGGTGATTTCAATGATATTACAATAACATGGTAATCTTGACCTGATGCTGCAGCATCATCTGGAATCTGCACTTACAGCAGTGGTATCGTATTTGGGCTCATTGGAATGGTCTCGATGAATAGGTTAAGTATAGATCTTTTGTAGATAGAGAGGCGGTGATCAGGATCCGATGATGGAGCGCACAAATATTGTCAGAATATGCAGATTTCGACGAGGCAAGATCTCGTATCGCAATTTCGTGTATCATCAAGGAAGATATTTGTTTAAATGTGTAGATAGAGTTTCAATCGTGGCGTGTTTAAAAAGCATGAAATAAAACTTAAGTTAATTAGTTACTAACGTAAAGTAGTAGTAATATCAACCAAGCGTCATCGCGTCGAGGGACCGCTAATGACGCTAAATAAATAAAGTAAAAACAGAATTTAACTGAAAATGATATAGTAGGTATGAAATTTAAATAGAAGTAATTTATTTAGCGGTCCATATTTTTTTTATCCTTTTTAAGGTATTTTTTTGAGTTAGGGGGGGGCTTTTTACTCTACTCTACATTTTCTTCGTGTCTTTCATCATTTATTCTTTCTATGTGCTCAAACCATCTAAGCATACCTTTCTTCATTTTTACTATCATACTACATATATATCTCTTCATTGCTTATTTTGTCCGCAAGCGTGACACCGCACATATTTCTAAGAGACCGCATTTCGACTACATTTATCTTACTTTCACTCGATTTCTCGATTTCTACTTTGGGGGTCAACTAAAGAAGCGTACTCTTAGCGACCCCTGCCAGCTCTTTTCAGGGCTGTAATTCCTTTACTGCGCACACCATGCAGGACAGCGATTGTGCTATATTTAGGGCGCCCCCCGAAAGCGATGTACATCGGTCAGTCCCCGCTGGTGCGTGCAGAGTGCAGTTCAGCGTTGGAGAGCGCCACCTAACACGCTGTGAACCTCGCGGCGGGATGTGGAGGGAGGAGTGCAAAATAGCTGCGTGGAATGTGAGAGGTGGGATTGAAGAGAAGATGAATAAAGTGGTCGATAAGTGGTTGAAGAGAAAAGATTGGATGTGTTATGTTTGAGTGAAACCAAATGAAAGGGCAGCGAAGTTGCCGACTTGCCCAGAGGGGGCATCGCTCTATGGTCACGGGTACCACATGAAGACAAAGAATGCCAAGTGGTAGGCGTTTTACTGTCCTCTCGTTTGGTTAATTGTATGACTGAACATAAATATGAAAATCCCAGAGCAGTCTTGGCTCGAGATTGGGTTGACGAGAATTTTAATTTTGGCGATGTATGTCCCAGTGTCCTTTATTGGTTGGTTTGGGTGAACTAGAGCAGTTTTAGGAGAATGTTAGAGAAGCGACGTTCTAGCGACGGTTGAAGAGAATGAGAGAATTGTTGTGTGGAGATAAGAATGGACAGCTCGAACAGGATTTGAGACTGTCCTAGGCGAAACAAGTATGTGAAGACCGCGATGCTTGGTTATCCTCTTTAATCAGGTTATCCTCTTTAATCACATACATACAGTGCAGATACAGTATGAAGATATGTATATTTATGTTCATGTGTTATATTTTTTCTAATCTAGCCTTTTTTTTTTGTTCGTTTCTATGTAATTATTAAAATGCATTACTGTTTGCTGTATTATTATATCACAAGTAAATGAATAATTTTAGACTGCGGCGTACAAGCACCAGCTGATGAACTTGAACATGTCGTAATGTTAGCTATAGAATGTCTACGAGCTCAACTCCTCACTACTGAAGAAGCTAAAGAATTAGAACAGGCAGTTGAAAAGGCTATGTCGGTCGATACGGTGAGACAATTTCTTAATTAAAATGATCGCTCTCTAAAATAATTCGCATCTCAGATCAAATAAAAACATTTGGTCTGAGAAATAGTTAAATTATATTGAAAAATATTTTTATTTT
Organism: Zeuzera pyrina; assembly: GCA_907165235.1. Taxonomy (NCBI): domain Eukaryota; kingdom Metazoa; phylum Arthropoda; class Insecta; order Lepidoptera; family Cossidae; genus Zeuzera; species Zeuzera pyrina. Next base: position 13,537,069 of record OU015625.1, on the reverse strand, counting down.
TTCAGAAATCTATTACGCCTACTACAGAGCATTCTTTAGATTCGGTTCGGAGTGAACGGATTGACAAAGATGATATAGAATAAAAAACTGCATACCTACCTATAGTTACTATCAATTAAATACTAATTATAACCATTATCAAACACTTTTTAATTTCCCTACCCAATCTTTGTAATAATCTATATCTACATATACTAAAATATAAATCTGTAGGCTTTGTCTGTAGATACAATTTTTTTGTCAAATTTTGTGATAAATATTGGTTTTATGACTTCAGTTCTACCATTGTTTAAGGTTTTGTCTGTCTGTCTGTCCTTTTATAACTCAAGAACGGCATGACCGATCTTGAGATCTTGATCTTGATGAAAATTGGTATATAGTATATGTAGTAAATATATGTGATCGCACAATTGATAGACCGATTCTCCGACTTCGACGCTGAGACTCTGATTTTCTCAAATTTCTGACAAACCGCCTCACCGATTTTTATGAAATTTAGCATAGAGACAGTTTGACAGTAGAGGATGAGACGTTGGCTACGTTTTTAATCAAAAAACTACACCTAAGGGGCGAAAAGGGAGATGAAACTTTGTATAGGAAATGCTAAACCGCTGAACAAATTATGATGAAATTTAGCATGAAGATAGTTTGACACCAAGGGACGAACATAGGTACTTTTTTTTTATTAAAAAACTACCCCTAAGGGAGTGAAAATAGGGACGAAACTTTGTATGGAAATGCGAAACCGCTGAACCGATTATAAAAAAATGTAGTACAGAGATAGTTTGACACCAGAGAACGAACATAGGCTACCTTTTTTTTTATTAAAAATCTATCCCTAAGTAAGTGAAAAAGGAGATGAAACTTTATACGGGAAATGCTAAACTGCCGAACCGTTGATGATAAAATTTGGTGCGGTGACTTTTTTTACGGGAGATAGTTTATGCCCGGAGACAGACGTAGGCAGACATAGGTTTCATCGTGCGTCGCCATTTTGAAAAAAAAAGAAAATGGCGATCGGGCGGTATGCCAGGCTCGGAACAAAAATCTTCGATCCCTTTAATAAAAACAAAGAGTGTAATTTCGGCTTTTCTTGGAAAATTGAAATTTATGAAGCGAAATATTAGCCGGTTCGAATTCTCCCAGTTTCCAAACTTGTCACAGGCAGAATGTCTTGATGAGGATATTCAGACATACATTTAACATTTAATTGCCTTGTATGATGACTTGAAACATAGATGTGAAGATATTCTGACGATGGAAATACCACCATGGTCATAAATTCATTTGATGAAAGTAAACGGAAGTGGTGAATGTGGTATTATAAGAGGAGCTACTAAGGTTGGCACCAATAAGGAGCTGCAGGTGAAATTTAAAATAGGCTCTCAAACATTTTGGCTGCAGGCAGAAATACCCGAAAAATATCCTGGGCTGTCGGAAATTGTGAGAAAACTTTTGATAGCGTTTCCCTCGTCATACCTTGTCGAAAAAAGTTGTAGTGTGGTTACAAATCCATACTGTCAATCCATCAAGTATATCCCTCCCATTAAAATTATGACTATTTTTTTTTATCGTTGCTTTGCATTGTTGAAGTTACCTCCTCCTACCTCTCCTCTAATTTTGAATTACTTAGAAATGTACACACTGTTACTTGTATGTACCTACTTGTAAATGTACTGCACGGTGTAGGTACTTTGTCTGTTTATGTGGCGACCTAAAACCTTCCTTCATTGATTTATGAAAGCGATACAAAGCATTTATTCTTCTTTTTTTGATTCTTACTTTACTGTTTCAAAATTAAAAAGTTCATTTCGCATTAAAATTAATTTCAAAACGGCACCCTAATACTATTATAACAGATTAATTAGTTACTAACAGTCTATTATTATCATAGATTAATAATTAGTTTACTGACATAAACTGTTAGGGACAGTTAATGTTTCTCCCAATGACTAAGGAAAGTAAAGGACATGAAACAAGTACAAAATAATCGTGCCGCCTAAACTTCGAGTGTCGCAAACAATGACTGCCGATTAGTGATGTCCCAAATATCTACTATGTCGATGTCGTTAAGTCAGTTGTTGAAAGAAGTTTTGTTTCAGCATCAGTATTCAAATAAAAATCATTTTGCATGATATCTTCAGAAAAAAGGAGGGCTTTTTTTTGTATGTCATAGATTTATACAAAAGTACTGAAATATTGTTCAAACTGAAAATAGCAGTCAGCGTAGTTCGATGCTGTCGGCATATACTAATTAGAATCTGCGCTTAAGACAATTTTAAGGTGTTATTAGCAACAATAGCAACAGCCGCCTTCAAGGATAGCCCCTTTCTGTCCGATCATTTTTGTATGTAACTTTAAATGAACCCTACATACAAACAAATTAGTTAGATACCTCTTTTTGTAATATTTAGTAGCACGTCCATGATTATCACAGAAATAAAATCTCTTTTTTAAAAAACCCATGTTTTTATGAAGCGCTTTGATAAATATTAAAAATCAATGAACGTCGGTCAAAGAAGTTGAAGAACAGCACAGTCTTCTTAATGCTTTTCTTTTTTTTACATGCATAACGTTACTCTTTCTAGAGGTGATGGTGAAATTAAAATAAGTGCTATGAGAAACATACATACGGACCAACCAAATCTATAGCCATGGCGTACTGTAGCACTTTGATAAACTAAATAATAAAATAATTAATTTTACTAAAAATTAGTGGCCTAATCACACAGTAATTGGGAATAACATTTCAATTAGGAATAGAACACTGTGGATTTCTATTAGACGAAGAATTCTCAAATTCAGTTAAGTACTTCCAGAGGTTACCCCGTACATACAAACAAACAAATTTTATTTCTTTACATTGTGAAGAAATAAATAATATTGTAGTTTATAATATTATCTAGCGCAGAAAGCCTTTTAAATAAATCTTTTAAAAGTAAAGATAGTAAATTGCTAGGCACTACAAGGGTGACCAATGTCAGAATAGTCATATCTAATGTACCCATAGTAACAAATTTTTACTGTGTTTGAAAAATAGAACTGTTTGTTAATATTATTGTTAAAATAATAATTACATTAATTTTTTAATAATATATGCACATAATAAATAAATATAGCTAACTAAATAGCACAATTTTTATTAAATAATTTCTGAATGATACTTTTGAATACTGAGATTTGAATTTAAGTAGTCTTTGTACTCATCTTGTCGCTGTCGTTTTTTTGTACGTCAAGAAAAGAATGAAATAGTTTCCGACACCTTTGTCTCTGATTTCTGCTCTTACTTAAGTGTTAATTAAGTAAGGGATAGTTATTTCGTAATTTTCAGTGTTTTTTTTTAAGTTTGTTTAATTTTTTTATTAAATTTTTTTTATTTTCCCTTTTTGAGTGACCTTGGTCTAAATAAATGCCTAAGACAGGTCTACTATTAACTTCTTTTCTAAGTCTGCAGTGCGATTACATAAAAGTTTTTTAAAAGATTCTTTAAATTGTATCGCATCTGGGTTATTAGCAGTGATCGGATAATCGGGCGCTTATGTACCTAAACTTCTTTTCTTGAAAGAATAATATGGATATTCCTTCCTGAATTAATAAGTAATCCCGGATTCCCGGGATTAAATAATTTTGTAAAAACAACTATAAGTAACTTAATGAAATTATAGCAATGGTATTTTGATTTAGTATCTTTATTTTATTCAAAATAAATGGAATTTCAATAAAAAATGATAATGTGCACAATGTGGTCAAGTAGTGGAAATTGATTTATTTATTTAACAGTTTAGTGATCGAATCGACTAATTTATTGTATTTTATATGAATAGAAGACTAAAAAATATTACTTGTAGTTATTACACGACTGCCAAAAAAAAAGGATTGTAATATTTTTTATGTATACGTATGTTTGTCCGTTTGTTTATTTTACTATAACTTCTAAATGCCCGAACCGATATGCCTGAACCGATTTAAAAGTGTGTGGTATTGTTAGAATCCTTAGGTCATCCCGAGTGACATAAAATACCTGAATTGTCCAAAACCACTGTAAAAAAATTGCAAACTTTTTCTAACCAAAAAAACTGTCATCCGACTGCTAAAAAAGTTCTCAGTTGTATTTTTTAATTATTGATATTTCTAAGCAAGCAACACAAAAACATTAGTCTACATATGAGTAGATGACTTTATTAAAATCTATGCGTTCAAATGCAAAGTGCAAGTAAATGAGTGAGACAGCAAATAATATTACCTAGCCAACATAATTAGACGACCAAAAGAAATGACGCAATTAGAGCAAAAATGCGGCTGCGATAACGAAGGGATGAGCGGGGACTGAAGTAGGGAGGGGGCGGGTGTTCGACCCTGCGCCCGTGCATATTTAGGTTCATTTGTCGCTTGTCTGTCTATTCATGCGTTCGGGTGTTGTGTTGTGTTTTGCTCCTTTATCTAACGACTTGGCGTTCCCACGGTTTTTGATTTGCATAGTTATCTGGATATCTGTTTTGCTTGGAACGACAACTTTATGCTAAGAATCACGGACTCCGTCACTCTCTGCGACCTGGCTTGAATTATTTGTTTTTTTACAAGGTAAGAAATGTTTAGTTCTTATTTTCTATGGTGCAATTACAGTGTCACCAAAGTTGTATAGCAAAAGATAATATACTTATTTAAATACAGAATATTACCATTCAGTTGTTTTTCAGTTAACCCTGTAAATGCGCTAAATAATCTGGAATAATGCGTAACTAAATGAAAACGAAATTGATTTGTTATTTTAAATTCCTTTTTTATTTCAGTCTGCGATTACTGCATCTTGGTTGGCTGTGTCCTCGATCCTTTTTGTAAAATTAAAATGGCAGACCCGATTCCAGTCGAAGACATTGCCCAGTCATGGATAAGGGATATTCCTGAAATGATTTACGACGCAGCAAGTAAAACTATATTTTATAATCTGAAACGAGATAATTACGACATATAAACATGATACCTGTATTTATCGATAATTTTTTAATATAGGACATGGACAGCCCTAACTGCAATAACAACAAAAATTGATTTGAAATAATTTATTTTATTATATGAATAAAAACTGCTAATAACTAAAAATATACATTACTACAATTCTGTAAACTAAGAAACACAGTAATTACGATGGATGAAAATAAACGACATCAGACTATATTAATGAATTTCTGTTACGTACCAGTGTAATTATAGATTTCGTTGATTATTGCTCTTCCTCAAGCCACATCCTAACACACTGTACTTAGAAATTACTGTGTCATTATGCTAGCTTCTCCTTTAACAAAACAGTTCCAATATCCAGCACAAAATCACAGAAACATTAAAAAATATTAAATTTATTGATATGTTTTGACATTTCGTGTACTTGACAGCGTGTCGCAAAGAATGGCGGATCGTCACGTTTTGACATTACAATGATATCACTTAAAAAAAATACTTTTTCAGAAAAGTACTGTTGTTTTCTCTTACACACACAAGAAGCTGTAAGTCAAAAAGAGACAACGCTACGTTTGAATGTTATGCGTTAGAATATATATAACTAAATGTTGCTATAGATCAACATGCCATGTCCTTCCTTAGTCATTGGTTTCTCCAGAAGTTACGTCATTAGGCTGATGGTCTTGTTACCAATGCCTAAAGTACAAAATAAATAAATCTGTGCCCTGCATAGATTTTAGGGATGCGGAAGAGAAAAAAAATATCGATATATCGATGTGTCGATATTTATTAAAATATCAATATCGACGTCGATATATCGAGGAAAAAATATCGATATATCGGACAAATTTTCAAAAAAATTTGCGGTTTTAAAATAATAGTATATTTAGTTCAGCCTAACTCAATAATATCAATAGTAATTTTTATACAAAATGTATATTATTTTAATGAACAAAAATTTCAATAAAATCGAAGGTATTTTTATCAGTATTCCTTTTTATTAGGCAAAATTACAAAAATATCAAAAACTAAAAAGCTATCTTGTGACTAATATTTTTAAGATCTATTTATTATATCACCCAAATCGGTATTAGTCCGGTAGCGAAAGTAGAAAAACTGTTCTTTACATTCTCCGCTGTCAGTCGGTTTCTATTGTTAGGAACACCAGACGGCAGAAGCCACCATCTCTGAAGGTACAGAGGAAGCCGTAGGTGTCAGTATTTAAGTGCCAGATTCGAAAGAATTGGAGTAAAATGTCTCGTATCTATCCGATTATAATTTTCGATTATGATGTATTTACTGACGCTGATTTTGCTATCAATCATGAAGTCGCTACTTATTATCGCAGCAATTTGTCAATGGATTTTTCCTAGCCGCGGAAAACTTTAACACAAAGTATCTTCAAAAGAACTCACGAATGAAAGTGACGGATGACTGCCGCACACACACACATACACGCGACGCAAACAAAACAAAAAATAACTGTATTGACATAGACAATAACTGTATTGACATAGACAATACAGTTATTTTTTTTCGTTCGTTCCTATCTTTTACGGTTTTGGTTCTAGTGACTTAAGTAAGTTACATAAATAAAAAAAAATATATATCGTTTTTAATACAATTTTCGATATTGGATATTTTGTATCGATATATCGGATGTAACCTGTGAGTGACGCTGTGAGTTGTGCATTTATTGTTCCTGTTGCTATTATATAAATTGTCAGTAATTTAATGCACTTCTGTTTGTCATTCCAAATAAAATAAAATAAAATAAAAAAATAAAAATATATCGGCGAAAAATATCGATATATCGAATTAAAAATATCGATATATCGATACTTTTTCAACAAGCCTAATAGATTTACCGTGGATTTACCACTAATAATAAATGTCACGATATACCTTTCACGCGTTTTGAACTGTTAGACTGAAAGAAGTATATGGCGTAAGTCTGTAACAGAAAGGGATTGTAATATATATATTTCGTCTCTATCGGTTTAGCCAATGATTTAAACCGCAAACTTGCATTTACAGACAAGAATCAAGCAAATCTTTGTTCGGTAGTACTTTTAATATTGCTCATAACAAACGTATATTTATTATTAGTTGTGTACCAATCACCATGACTTTGTTTCAGAATACTGAAGTTCCGACATATTACGTTGATATTTCCGAACTGCCTTTCATATAACTTAAGGAACGGGGCTACATCTACATTCAATTTTGTAGCTACCCTACTGTTAGGTCAGCAAGAAAATGATTCAACTCATCGTAAGCTTAATTCAAGAGCGCATAAAAACCGTAAAACAACGTTTGTTAAATTATTATTTTTTGCGGTAGAAGACAAAACGTTTGAAGAAAAATGTGATTTGAATTACGTACATCAAAATAATATGTACATGATTGAAAGATCCTAAAATGTTTGTCTTATTAAGGCTTTGTTTTTAGAAGTTGTTTCTATGATTATTTCCAAAACATTTGTGAGTACGTAGCTATAAATTGACAATGGACCAATATATCGATATTGTCTGTATCGTCACTACACTCGTAAATTTTTTGCTGTCTATGGCAGTGTACGCGAAACTATCATGATAGCGAGATTTTTTGGCGGGAACAGGAGAAGTGGGGTTGTCATTTTATTTAGATTTTCTATTTTTTGCATTTTTTGAGTTCTAAAGTAAAATAGTGATAGTATATTGGGCTTTAAAGTTCTGTGTAAGTGAAAAGAATGGAGGAGATCTAAATAGACATGTGTAGCTGAAGTTTTCGCGCTTTTCCAAGAAGTCCTTTTAAACTTCAGTAAAGCTTACTATCACTTTACTGAAGGAGTTTTACGATAAGAAAAAACTAATTTACTTTCTTAGTTTTCTACTTATTAGTACCTATTAATTCTACTTATTAATACCTGACATTAGCAAGTGTTCTAAACTATTCGCCATGGCATAAAAAACAAATCTATGATAATCCTTTTCGAAAGAGAATGTATCCTTCTTCCAAGGCGTGAGGTGCAGTTTTTGGCGGGATTTTATGGAGAGCGGTTGGGAGTCTATTTTAATTATTTGAAAATAGTTTCTAGTGGATATTATGATGTAATGTTGGCGTAGTTTTGCATCCCAAGTATCTACGCTATTGTGATATTATGTGAAATTGTTGAAAAAAGTGATTATTATTATTAGTAACGTGACGTTGAGATTTTTATAGTAGCCTAGTCCGCCTCAGTGGAACCTACTAGAAAGACTACCTTAATATATTTGTCGTCAGAAACTCCAAGAGACTTAAAATATATTGCGTCTACATTGTAATGAAATAACATGAAGAATTTATGTATTTATCACTGGAGACATGGTTAAAATGCTTTTAACCTTCCCGGCTGAGGGAGAATCGTACCGTACTCATGCACACACTTACACACCAAGGCGTGAGGTGATCTGTGGATTCATTCATTCTGTCATTCTACTCATTTTTCATTCAATATTTCTTTTTTGTTTGTGAACTTGTGATTGTATGAATGTAATTTTACAAAAAATCTTGCAAATTAAATTCTCGTACAACTTCATTTGTTTTGTTCTAAGTTTCATGCCTGTAATTATGTGGAAAAAGACAGTACATTTATCCATTTTCAACTACGCTATTACAAAGTATGCGTTGTTTAGTTTAAAACAATAGTTGTACATGTTTAGGTGTTGAATACATTCAATACTGGTAATAATGAATGACGAATTTCTGTGACAGCTACCGAAACTAAGAAAGTACTTTACTAAAATAATGCCATGTATGCTCCAGACCACCTTAAAAAGAAGGATGTCAGAGATGTTATATACAGAAGTAATTCGAGTCTTGACTTGATATACACGGAACATCCATCAGGTAACGGTTTACGGCGTGAGTATGGTAGTCACGGCTCTATCGACGTGATCGGTGGAGGTAGTGAGCGAATACCTGCAATGGTGCATAATTACAACGTCTCGACATCAGAAAAACCCGTAGGGCTAGGCTGTACCTCTGATCATCTCGCCGATGTACTCGCCGGTGACCATGCAGATGGACCTCAGCCTCGCTCCAGTGCCAGCCCCAAGCCTCGTTTGAAACTCAACAAATTGTGGGGTGGTGCTGCACCCGCATTAACACGTCAGCCTCTTGAAGATGGTGTACTCCCGTCTCTTAATGATGTAATTAAAAGAAAGCAATTTGCCCATTATGATTGTCAGTCCCTTATGGCTAATTTAAGTTATGCAGCTGAGCTCCGAGGTGCCCTACTCAGTCGACGTCGAAATACAACAACCGGAGCATCTGCAGCATCCTTGCTTGCTACTCGTGGTTTGCCACCAGGAGAAGACACTGTGCCAGATACTGGTGATGGAAGATCTAATGAATTACTTGAGAGTTGTCCATTCTTCAGAAATGAGTTGGGTGGTGAGTACTTAATGTAATAATTGACATAATATATTAATATGTAAGTTTGATAAAGATTATCTATGAAGACCTATGATACAATAAAGTTGTACTCAAACTGAGATGAATCTCATGCAGGATGCGAGATGTCAGTTTGTGCGAATTGCTCGCTCACTTAGCTGTTCACATTGACGTGACTTCCGGCAAGTCATTGTTTTTGATTCTTCAATAAAGAAACATGTCCTTTGATTATGAAGAACTCATACTGTTGTTAGCGATAATAGAAAAAGACTATTAAGATTAAAAGTACGACTTACAAAGTTTTTTATTCCTACTATAAAAAAATTTTAACAGAAAAATACTTTTTCTATGGTGATTTGATGTTGAATCGTAATCAGGCTTTTTCATTTATTTTTTATATTCTGTATAACATGTAGCTATTATAGTAGTATCACAGAAAAAATCGTTAGTTTTAGGGTTCTGTAGCCATGGCAAAAAATGGATCCCTTGTTCGGAGACTATTGCCATATATGTGCATACTTAGATGAAATTTACAAGGTATTCATTGAAGTGCTACGCAATGATGTAGGGAAATTTAAAAAAAATTAAGTTAGTGGTGGAACTTAATACATATAACAGAGAGATAAGAAATCTAGTACACATAAGCATGTGGGGTAACTTTAGATAGGTCTTCAAAAATTATATGGAGGTTTCAAACAAACTTTTTAATAAGTCAAAAGTTGCCAAAATATATGCTTCTAAATTCATAGTGCAATTTCCCTATAAGTTTTTAACTATGCAATAGAAGTTCTGAAAAATAGAGATAGTAGACCTTAAAAAGAACTTAAGGAAAATCAGTTTAAATAAAATGTGTACATTTAGAGAATTGTGTTATTTTCCTTTACACACTGGAAGACTGCAGAAATTATTATATTTTACATAGTGTCACTGAGAAATACAAATTTATTGTTGCTGCCCATTAAATGAATATTGTGTATCCAGTCTATGGAACCCTTCACTCTACGTGATCCAACACACACTAGGCCGGTTAAGTCATCATTTACTTTTTCTAAATATAATTCCATATAGAATGACTTTACTAGATTAGACGCCGACATCCCGCTCAATTTTCACTGCATGTCATGCGACTGACTATTCACGCCAATGTGAACACCTCTATACAAGTTAGTTGAAGTAATTATGAGCAAATTATGTCACTTGTCCCGCGTGAAATTCACCTCAGTTTAAGCAGAGCTTAAAGGTATTATAAATATGTTGTCAATATTGTCTAATACAGTTGATGTAATTCTAGTTTTAAATAATAAATTATTATATGTTTTTGTTTATTATAATTAAAAGTGTGTTAAAAGAATGATGAAGATGAGGATTGATGAGGTGAAAGAAGTATGTAAGGACTGTGATACTTGGTGCTCCATCCTCTCTGACTACCCTGTTAGGGATAAAGTGTGAGGGTATGTGTGTATGTATAATAATTCAGTTTTCTTCAAATATACTATATTTATATGAAAATAAACACTATAAATATATGACGCTTGGCGCTCCATCCTCTCTGACTACCCTGTTAGGGATACAGCATGAAAATATGTATATGTATGTATTTATATGAACATTTAATTATTCATTAAAATTTGAAAGCATAACATAAAAATACTAATAAGTAATAGTAGAAAAGGTTGTAAGTAGTGAAAATAGATTGTCACACTTAGTATTTACGCCATGCTTCACATAGGTAAGTACTATCAGAAACCATTGTTTACATGTGAATTAGGTAACACAAATTCCTTTTTACAATCTGACATTGTTTTCTCAAAGCAACCATGTAATAAAGAGCTATTTATGATTTACATTTTTTGTTGTTTTCTAAAAATATTCCTTTTCATGTAAATTTTATTGTGTGGATATATGGTTTTAATTTATTAACACATCCAACTATAATACAGCTTTAGGCTTTTCATTCTTCTTCTGCCACAATTGTAATGTTCAGTTTTTGTTATGCTTTCTGTGCATGAAATTATGGAGACTATATTTCCATAAAACGAATAAATAATAAAATTCAACAAAAAAAAAACCCTACAAAGTTCAGTAATAAACAATTACAAATGTTTTTATTGTATAAAAGGGTACTGCTTTTGGGACAAAACGTTTACCTTCATTCTATAGTAAACTCAGCTTTTTGATTTTTCTAACATTCTGATTTCTGTTAAATAACCTTTTAATTCATTAATTAAATTACAGGATTCACTCATACATTGAAAAATGAACAGTAATGGTCTTCTACCATTTATTTCTAAAATCAAGTGAAACTTTGTGTCAATAAAAACAATTTGTATTGTGCAAAATTAGTCACTTTTTTCATTATTAGTCACAATTATTCCAGTAATTTCACAATTATTTAATGAAAGAAATGTATGTGGTATATAGTATATAGAATGGCTAGTTTGGTTTTTAATCTTTAACATCCTTATTCACATAATTATAAATGGTTGTTTAAGCTAAAATATGTTTTATCTTCATTTTCATATTAATTTTTGTTCAGAAATAAAAGAGACTAAACATATTTTAGCTGCTGTAGATTTAACAATCGTTTATGAATAAGGGGGAAAATACTGCTGTAACTTTTACTTGACACATAAAAGTAAACATAATTATTAGAAATTAAAAATCAAAGACATTTTATACTTTAAATATTATTATATTAAGTATTGTTCCATTCTAATAAAAAAATTGCACCTGTACCAACCTGTACTGTCTTAAAATGTTGCTATAATTTTATACCAAATAGGTCATTGAACACATTCTCTCAGTATGAGTCACATTACAGGTTTTCCAGATTTTATGAATGAATGTGACCTACAACCATTTTGCACTTTGTTATAAGTAGCATCTTACAATATGCTTCACTGCTATCATTGTAGTTCCTAATAAGTTAATCAAAATATGTTGTTTTATTATAATTAATATTATTTTTTATGGAGTGATGAGATTTAAGTAGGTGAAAAAGTATGTTAGGGGTGTCCATCAACTAATTAATCAGAGATTGAAAAGGGGGAAGGGGTCTATAAAAATTTCATCAAATCCTATTTAAAGGGGGGGTTTCATCACATCTTACCAAATCTCACCACGGGTAATGTTCCATGATGCATGCTGATGACATGTCTTAATTTATGTTAAATATTATGAGTTCTTACCTATAGAAATTGAACAATAAAGCCAAATGTCTATTTTTTCTTATTGATTGTACTTGGATATGGAATAATAATATAGTAAAGAATTAACAGATATACAATTAATAATAATAGATGATCTTATATCAAAAAGATTTAAACAAGAACCAGTCCTTACCATTTAAATTGAAAATATATGAGAAACTGAATTTAATTCAATCTTGTTGACTATATGGTAAAACTTACACATTATTAGAAAAATGACACATATCTATACTTCTGTGATTTTGTGACTATTGAAACTATGGAAATGACTTAATTTACACAAATAATTCTTTAGGTGAGGAAGAGCGCTGTGTGTCACTTTCTTGGAAAACATCACGTGGAGCTATTCCAGGCCAGTCTGGTGGTTGGCATAGACCTCGAGCAGCTTATGGAATCTCCGTCCTCGAATTTCCTCCCGGACAGTCACATTGGCGACATGGCTGCCCTTTTGCAAAGTTGATAGCTCCTTTACCTGTAGAAAGTCAAGATTTAGGAGCTTTATACTATAGAAATTATTTCTATACACACCGTAAGTTATAAAGACAAATTTTGTTTGTTTTCTACGATTCTATAGCTAAAATATCTAAAACGTAATCTGTAACCTGTGTCACAGTTTATGTATTCCATCGTCCTTGCGCCTACTGAGCTGAGCCCCCAAGACACAAGCTAGTAATATAAAACCAGAAACAAAAATCAAATATAAAATAATAGTTATCCATTTTATTTATTTAATTACTCGAGATAACAAACAGTAATGCCTTATAGTGAATTACAAAGACAGAATACCTACAACATTATTCACAGATTAAAATTCAATATTGAAAAAAGGAAACAGCAAATTACATCACAACAATACATACTAAGGGTCTCTGCCCGCTAGAACGTGTAAGCACATAAAAGCAACGTTTGGAACACTAGTATGCCCGCTGCAACGGATCAACAACATTCTATTCCTTTGTGGCAATGTCACGTGTGATGCGTATCAGTACTTTCAAAATATTCTTGGAATCGCTGCCGGTCCAGACATGGCATGCTACGGTGTTGGCCAGTAACAGAATGGTCAAGTGGGCGTTACTTGACATTAATTCATATAAAGAATTTCTTTTTTTTGCTTGTGTCGGTAAGGTTACGGTCATGGTACAGCACGGTGTAGTGAGCAGTCCTTAATAAAGAAGATGATGAAATCATAAAGTAACTAAAAATCAGATAGGGAGCCATATAACAATTTTAAAAAGTTGCAACAAAAAACCTTTTAATTTTTTTTTAGTTTAATTTATTGGAATTTAATTATCATTTATCTTTGATCACAAATAAAGAACTAAATTCAAATCTGTAAAATTTAAAGAAATTATTGTACAAATTGACATATACATTTTTAATAATGTATAGTACTATAGGTAATATTGTGTTAATCTAAAGTAGACCTTAATGTTGTTTTTATTTGTTTAAATTTAAACCATAACGTTATAAAAAAAAGCTTTTGACGGTATGGTCATACCGTCAAAACATAAGGTTGTAATGGATGGTCCATCGGCACTCACTCACCCATCGAAACACAACAGTAATAGATGCTGCTATTTCACGCCTATATTCTGTGAGAGGGTGGTATTTCACCGGGCGAGCCGGCCCAATTCGTGAAGCCATGCAGCATGGCTTTACCACTCTCAATATGCAATAGATATACTTTTTCTGAAATGTACATCTTAGTAGTTAATTTAAAAATTATGTATTATTTACAGCCCACCAAAATTGGTTCGGCATGGATGAAAATCTTGGTCCTATTGCAATCTCCATAAAAAAGGAACGCGTAGAACTTCGGCGCGGTGGATGTGACGTGTCTGCTCCCGCATCTCAACTCGCTTGGCAATATCGTCTCATAATAAGAACATCTGAACTATTAACATTACGCGGTTCAGTACTTGAAGATGCTTTACCTACCGCCAAGCCTAGTAATAATAGCGCAACATACAATACTAAAGATGTGTTGGAGTACGTCGCACCAGAATTACAATTAAGTTGTTTGAAGTAAGTTTTTTTTATTTAAAAAAACTTCTTAATGTCTACTTTTTTTTATTCTTTTTTCCTTTCGTACTTTTCTTTATCTTTCTAACAGCTGGGTTGTTTAGAGAGTTAGACAATTATTCTAGCACATTTAAAAATGAATGTATTTAATGGCACTTCAAAATTGCTGAAAATATAGACAAAATTGCTATGAATTGCTATTAAAAAATATAATGTTATATTAAATGTTACTTCTTAATAAAAATATATTAACGTTAGTAACTAATCTGTTATATTATGTTGCGCAAGATATTTATCGAAAATATTTAAACCTGCTGAAACTTTAGACAATAATAATTCGTATAGACTCAAATTTTCTGATCATTATCACTGTCCTTTTCAATAGTGACAAGTACACAATCATGGCTAAATAGTTTAGTCTAAAATTTCAGCAGGTTTAATTATTTTCGATAAATATCTTGCACAAAATAAATAATTAGTAAGACTAATATGTCTTACATATTACTTATGTTGTGCATAGCGTTATAGCGTTTTTGCAATAATTTGCAAAAACGCTAATGGCATGAGAACAGTTGGGTGTCGCGATCCCATATATAGGTATTTATATATATGTTATACCCCTCGGAGAATTCTGGGTTTTATATATGTTGTATGGGTACGTATTAGGAAAATTCCATGAAAAAATGGTGATTAACCTCAGAACATAACATTTATTTTTTAATTTTCCCAATAATTTTACAATTGTTTCTCATATTTTCTGTAGAACAAAAATTCCGAAAAAAATATCGTAGATGAGTTTTTAATACCTCCGTATCATATGTCAACCCCATGCGATCGCAATAGTAGTAGTTCTAGTAATAGTAGTTCTTGAGCAAAACATTTTTTTTTTCAATAAATATCAATAATTTGAATCTGATATTTAGCAAATTTCAATGTCAATTAGAATGTTAATTTGGAAGCTTACCATTTTTCTTATAGCAAAGATCATTAATTTTAAAGAAGATGTGATTTATATCAAAAGTAGCTTTATAGAAAAAACCATCAATTTTAAATATTGAGATTTTTATATAAAATTACTAATTCTATTTATATATTTAAAATTTTTGTAGGCTCGGCATTACAAATGGTGGTGCAGAAGAACAGTTGCTGCGGTTAGATGAACAATGCTTAACGAGGCATTACAAAGTTGGTGTTATGTACTGCAAATGTGGGCAGTCAACTGAAGAAGAGATGTACAATAACCAAGAAGCAGGTCCCGCTTTTGTAGAATTTTTACAAATGTTAGGGCAAACTGTCCGATTAAAAGATTTTGACAAATATAAGGCGGGATTAGACAACAGAACAGATTCAACTGGATTATACTCTGTGTACACATCATATCAAGGTTGTGAAATAATGTTTCACGTGTCAACTATGCTTCCTTACACACCAAATAACAGACAACAATTACTTAGAAAAAGACATATAGGAAATGATATCGTAACTATAGTCTTCCAAGAACCAGGCGCTGCACCATTCACACCACGAAATATTCGATCACAATTCCAACATGTATTTTTAGTGGTTAGAGCAATAGATCCATGTACGGAAAACACTCATTACAGTATTGCTGTAAGTCGTGCAAAGGAAGTGCCTTTATTCGGACCTCCAATTAAAGATGGAGCAGTTTATCCTAAAGGTGAAGCTTTTACAGATTTACTTTTGAGTAAGGTAAGTAAATATATGATTATTTATAAGTATATCAAAGAAATATTATGTATTAATATTATTAATACATTAAAAATATTTCAAGGTTATAAATGGTGAAAATGCCGCCATTCAGTCACCTAAATTCAGTACAATGGCGACACGAACGCGGCAAGAATATCTGAAGGATTTAGCCAAAAATTACGTAACGGCCACCACAGTGGATACAGGGCAAAAGTTTTGTAAGTTTTATATTTTTTTATTGTTAATAATAAGTTTAAATATTTTTATTTGTATTCAAAAAATATCTTATATCACTATCTCTAAAAACATTACTTTGTTTACCCTTTAGCAATATTCTCATCGCTGCTTATGAAATCTGGGAACAACTCCAGTAATAGCTCCGTGGTTCCTCGCGTCGACAACAGTGCTAATGACGTCTTAGTTGGTGGTGCTTTGTGTTTTCATGTTAGTATTTTCATTTGTCTTAATATTTTTTGAACAGTTTCAACTGGGCGTCACCCCCTTCTAACAATTTTGTGATATGAAGAAAATGAATTATATGATACTTCACCACACGAGCCCAATGTGATGGAGTTACATGTCTAAAGTAATAAAATACACATTATATGTATATAATCTTCTAAAATATTTCCATATTTCAGGTGCAAGTGCAAGATGAAGGTGCAGGTGGCATATTACTAGATTGTATGATGGGTGTATCTGCAGATACTGTGGTATTCGTTGAAGAAGGCACACGACAGATAGTATTGGTTATACCTACAAATACATTACTAGGTGCGTAATTAAATTATTATAAAAAAAATTAACTTATAATGTATAAAATGGCCAAAAAAAGTGTTGTTTGATCTACATACATATAAATAACCCAAAGTGTATAAAGCCTTGTTGCTTTTTCGAAATACTTTGAATATTTTATTGTTTATGAATACATAGTTTACTCGGAGACTGTTAACACTATATATATTGATGAAATTTGGAAGGTGAGTGTATGGCACTTTGGGCGATCTTTGGATCAAATCTTATGAGTTCGTGTCGTCACCACAGTGCTAATGACTCTCACGTCACCATGCTTATTTGACCTCTACTATACATCATGCAATGAATATTTCATAGTGACTTAGGAGTTATTTTACTAGCATGGTAAAAGAAGTTTCTAGTTGTTCAATAATGTTTTCGTTGGAGATTTTAAAATTAAAATTCTATAAAATTTTATAATCAATTTTAGATTCGTGTTTTGAACTTTGAAAATATGGTTACTTATGCAAAGCAATTGTTTATTAACTTAGATTATAGAAGTTTTGGATTGAAAAATTTCCATAAAAACCTTAAATTTAGCAATTCAAACCTTCGACTATTTTGAAGCCTGAGTTTTCGATATATGATATATTAACACGACAAAATAATTTGTTACCTTATTTCATAGACTTAAGTTCTTACTTCTGTGGGTAGTCGTCGGTGGTTGCCCTTTTTCTATGATTATTCGTAACATCGGTATGTTCCATAGGTTGGATATTGAGTGGTGAGTGGACGCGCTTGTACTACCACCGCGGCGAGAGCGTGCGGGTGCGCGTGCGCGGCGGCGGCGGTGGGTGCGGGGGCCCCGCCCCGCGGCCGGGCGCGCTCCTGCGGCGACTCGCCAGCGTGGCGCCGCCGCACGCGCACGCGCTGCACGAGATCACGCTGCAGCGGGGACCCGCCTCGCAGCTGGGTAAGTCGCCTGTGTGCGTGTGTGCATGTGCGTGCGCGTGTGCGTATGTGTGTGGGTGGGTGTGTGTGTGCGTGCATGTATGTGTGTGTGTGCGTGTATGTGTGTGGTGTGGTGTGTGGGTGTGTGTGTGTGTATACACTTCCCGCTACGCTACATGAAAGTAGATTCGACGTTCAAATACACCTTGCAAATTGGTTTACATGAATAAATTAATTTGACTGACTTTATCTTGCACTACAAACATTTTCTAAACCTGTAACCATTTCATTATACTTTGAACTAGAATAGTATATCAAAACAACATACGTATCCCTACGCGCTGGCGGAGCGGGGTGCGGGAAATGCCGCTTCGCCGTAAGTAAGAGTGAGACAGTGCTATTATGTCGTCGCTCCGAATGGGCAAGACCTGCTCACGACGTTTTATATTACATGTAATAAAATAAGTTTAATTCATTAAAAATCCATCTTAAAAGTATATTTTACAGTCTTATAATAATCAGCATCTAGTACTTGCTTATGTTATTCTCCTCATACATGTTCACCAAATTATGCGAATGTTCTTGACATTCCTATCAATAACATTTACACTATATAATCTTTGTATATAAAGAATATGCCTTGTTCTTGGAAAAACTTTGGTATAAGAAAGTCATTCCACAACCTGAGTGTTCACAAGGAAAATTCAGTTCTAAATTATGATTCCATTCATATATATGTGATCCATTTCAGTTTTAAATTATGAAACCTGTTTTTTGGGACCTTTGTGGGAGAGCGGAGACAATAGACTTATGATAACTAAAACATGTGACATATACCTGTGATTTCAAAGTATTTAAAAACCGTTAAAAAACTGCGTCAATAACAGTACCACTGTTAGTTGTCGAAACATTTCGATCTGTGTTCATTTCGAGCTTGAGTTCATAGTAATCCCATTAATTAATTTAAAAAAACCGTCACTGTACTATTATTTACACTGCATGTTGTATTGACCATTTCCTGTAATATAAACATGTTGTGCTTGCCTATTATTGGGTTTGTGCTATATTTAGTGCATATGTATAGTGTATATGAAAACGGAACACCTTGAACATACTATAGTATACCGAGAATGCATCTTGATTACGCTTCAATAAAGTACGAGTATTATTGTGTAATAAAAACGATGATACAGGTCAAATCACAATTTACTTCAGTTGTGCTTCCCCTTAACACGACAAGTTGTTTATTTCCCACACCGAAATTTAATTTTTACAATATTTTACAAATCCACAGAAATCTCCTTTATTTATGTAAAGATAAGGTTGATATTCCTGTGTATGTGGAAATAACGTATTTTTAAATTAGAGTTCATGATCGTAGCGATTTGTAAACAATTGTTAAGGGGCATATGCATTATTATTATTGAAGTTGGTTTTTATGCTTTATTTCAATAACGGATGAAATTATTACAAAATAAAAAAATATGTTCGACTTAAATCTGTAACTTTACACGTTCCAGCAACTTCTACGAGAAATAATGGTGTTAACACCTGAAAATTTAAATGGTCATAACTCTTAAACGGCTACATTTTATTCGATAATTCTTTTTATAACTACATACTAAAATTATGCCCTTTCATCCATTAAAGTAACTGTCCCGTTTTCATATACAACCTGTATACACATGAATAATAAAAACATCCAAAACATTCTTATTTCTGGTTTAAAGCCTGTTTTAAATAAATAAATATTCAGCCCAGATGGTTTGTGGTTACTATAATGTCATTTTTATTTTACAGGTTTTCATGTTCAACCCGATGGCCTAGTGACCGCAGTAGAAGGCGGTGGTTGCGCAGCGCGAGCGGGTATTAGACGTGGCGTGAGACTATTGGAGGTGTGTCGGGCGGCCGTTGTCGCTTTGAACCACGACCAACTAGTAGACTTACTCAAGACATCTGATCCTGTAACTGTGAGTCTTAACAGTGATGTAACAATGATTTCACCGATCAATCACAGACAACAAAAACATAATTTTTGATACGATTCACTTAATTCTGTGTTGAACCAGGAAGATTCTAGATAAATCGGATCCATTACCGATCTATTATCACCATCCTTCTTTCAAATACGACGTCTGGAGAAACAGAAATAAGTCGTAGATTTTATGGTGGGAACGGATGAAGTTTAAATTTTTGGAATTTTATACCCGAAATCATAAAAACGGAACGGTAATAATTCAGTCACGACTGAGTTACTTCGCCATTTTTACGCCTACTAAGCTGATTTAGGGTAAGAGACAATCAATAATTGATAACTTAAATCCATAGATAAAAAACGAAAACTTTTAAGTTTCAAAGCACAATTTTAGGTTGTCCGGAGTTATAAAGTCTAGATTATTATTGTATCTAATATATAAAACAATATCGCTATTTCTGTCTGTGCGCTTAGTTCTTTTAAACGACGTGACGCAACGAATTTTGATACAGTTTCACTATCATATAGAAAATTTATTCCGTAAGAATTTATATGTCATACATGCATATTTTATTAATAGAAAGTAAAGTCGATGTTTTGTAATTCATAGCGAATCGAAGAATTTCTAGTCTCGAGCGTTTTTCAAATTTTTAATTTCTTTTTTCTCTAGCGCGGTCGCCGCGCAGCCATCAGTCAGGCATCCGGCATCAGCCAGTAACATTTTTCACTCAATATTTTTTTTGTTTGACCTCTTTGATTGCGGAACCAGTAAGGAATAATATTTTAAATACATTTGCTCAAAAAGTAGACTTTTCCATGTGTGTTTAGCGTGCGGAAAGTTATTCTTTTCCACACTAGTGCTCCCGTGCTAGTGATAGTTTTCCTCCCGCATATAACATCCAAATGCATGAAGGTTTTTAATCAAAAAGTTTTCTGTACAAAATTTTTGTATGAAATTACTATTTTACACCGTATATACTATAATACATGAATTAAATTTAAAATAAATTTAGTTTTTTAATATATATGTGTATAATGTAAATAAATAAACAACGCGATTAAAATTATTTTGAATTTAGATAAATTATTGTCATTAAATTGCCTCAATGCATAGAAACCGTCGCTCTGCCATGCCCTCTAAAGAAAAAAGAAAAAACTTACTCCCGCGATTCAATGCTTTCTTTTCGTTGTTTTATTTTTTTCGCAAATGTATTAAAAAACGTCGTTCGATGCACGTGTGGAATTGTCATTTCCACTCGTCCGGGACTCGTGAAGAAATGACATACTTTCCACGCTTGTATCGAAATGTACTATTGTGTTCTCTATTCACTCTATTTTATATTTTGTGACAAGTAAACTTGTCGCACTCAAATTGTAAAATGAGAAAATAGCTACTTATCAACCGCTAAAATGTGCGTTTAGATACTGTTACCCCGCATGTGTAATAAAAAATATATTATTTGTAAGGTAGATAGGTAATTAGGTAAAATTTATTTACGTGCTTTCAGCACACCCTGGTGTATTTTTTATTTCGTTCATATTTAATTATTTTATAATTATATTTAGTTATATTTAATTTATTTAAAACTGTAAAATTGTGCGGTAGTTTTGTGGGTTTGAAAAAATATTATTTGGTTTTTATAGTTCAAAGGCAAGTTATTCATTCAATAAACTAAAAATCATTTTATGTAAATTAATATTATTTTTAAATTATTGCTAACTTTACTTTTTGTAATGATGAAATGTCAATGTTAAAGCGACATGAAATGGATAGTACAAGTTCATGTGTCTAAATCATTCAGACACAGTAATGACTCATTATGCATTGCACCCGTGCGATGCCAGAGCGAATGGGTAATTGTTATTACAAGTGCTGACCAGGGTTTGAATTTGACAGTCAGAAAAGAGTAGTATTTGTAAATAAAGATAATATTTCGCAAAATTATAGTACAGTTTGATTATTACATTAATATTGAGTTTTTTCAATCTAAAAGCAAGAAATATTGAATTATAAACACAAAAATGTTTTATTCGAAATGTAAAATCTTACTCTATAGTCGAAATCCTCAACAGGATACTGTTTATTGCGAGCATGTATGTTCCTCTTTCATTCTTATGCAAGACGTCTCCACAAAAAGCAAGCAGGAGGAAACCCTTACGTTGAGATTGCAGTGTTTACCTTCTCTCATTCACACATACCTACTCTAAAATACCATAGAATACCAACATTTATCTGTTTCAGTGATAAAATTCGTCCATTGTCAGGTTGATTAAAATGTGCTATACAATACACGTGCTGACATAATTACTTTCAAATTGTGTGAGAAATTGCAGTGGTAGTAAAATGGTAGTATTTTAACGTACTATTCAGAGAACTGAGTAGTGTGTAGTACAAAGAATGGAATTGTCTATACTGATATTATAAAGAGGTAAACTTTGTTTGTTTGTATGTAATGGATGAACTCGGAAACTACTGAACCGATTTCAAAAATCCTTTCACCCGTAGGAAGCTACATTATCAGTGAGTGTCATATTTTATTTTCAATTCGTGCGAAACCGAAGCGTACTACTATACTACTACTACTATAGTAGTACGCAATCCAACGTGGGTGTTGACCGTGCACGGTGCGGCGGCAGGTGACGGTGACGTTCGCGAGCGCCAAGGGCCCGTGCGAGGGCGCGTGCGCGGGCGCGGCCGCCGGCGCGTGCGCGGGCGCGGGCGCGGGCGCATGCGCCGGCTCCGACCAGCGCGCGGCAGCGCGCGCGGACGCGCAGCAGCCGGGCCGGCCGCGCCGCGCGCACTCGCCGCCGCGCTCCGACAGCTCCGGCTATGGCACAGGTACGGGTGCGGGCGGGTGCGGGTGCTTACACGTTACTTCCCCTGCTGCTAGTGGCGTGTTTACCCCACTGATTTATATAGATGAGCCGCTCCGATAGTAAACGCATAATAAAAACGTTCCAAAATCGTACACTTGTCGTTTAAGGCGCACACTGCGGTTTCGTATTAATTTTTGATTCTGATTGGTTCTCAAAAATTGTACGAAACCGCAGTGCGGGCCTCAAGTGACTCGTGTACGTACAGGTGTACAGCACAGAGAAAGCATAACAAAGTTGACACTGGCTGAATAGATTTTTTATTTATTTTTAATTGATTGACATAACAGATTTATGGACAGTAAACTTATATTTTTTTTATGTAGATTAACATATTAACTTTAATGCATATTAATATATCAATATTAATCCACATTAAAAAATATAAGATCGTATTTCAAATCAAAAACTATTTTTGTTATTATAATTTATATTCAATTAGATATAAGTCCACTCCACTTATTTTTTTGTTCCCGGCGGACAACGCGACCGAAGTAGTCGAATGCTCACAACTGACTATCAAACCAATCTAATTTTGCAAATCAGATTGGTTTTGTTGGACCGTTTTGTTTGTTAGTGTGGGCCTATCTATATACATCAGTGGTTTACCCTGGGGCTGCGGTTCATGGCCCAGGGCGGCAGGCTGCGAGGGGTGGCGCATGCCGAATAGAGCCATCCTCAATATAGAAACTAACTTAAGGCGATTCCACTAGTCAAATACTGTTTTTTTGCAAGTTTTTAGAGGTTATCTTCTCATTATTTGAAAATATCAAAAAAAACGAGCGACCCTTACAGTAGTCGCATGTGATGTATAACATCTGACATCTCACATTGGTAATAAGCAACATTAACGTTATATCATGAAAAAAATGATTCAGGTATAATTTGAAATGTTTCGTAACGAAGGCATAAGCAAGGATAAATTTTTTAATAAAAATTGTATTTTATTTCATCAATAAAAAATTGCAATTTGTTATTTTTGTTCAGTTTGGGGGAGAGCGGAGACAATAGACTTATGATAACTAAAACATGAGACATATACTTGTGATTTCAAAGTATTTAAAAACCGTTGAAAAACTGCGTCAATAACAGTACCACTGTTAGTTGTCAAAACATTTCGATCTGTGTTCATTTCGAGCTTGAGTTCATCATACTGTTGGCTAACAGTACTAATCTCTCGGAAAATGGGTTCGTACCATCTGACGGCCAACTCTACCACCGCGCGCGGTCTTTGGTCAAATCAAATAGCGCGCGCTACCCCCGCTTCCTGTTACACACTTCCGTCCCTTTTCACGAAATCATTTCCACAGATTGCAACATTTTAACAACACTTATCGTCTCGTATTTTTCATTTATATGTAAAATATATATAAAATTTGTATTCAAAAGAAAGCTTAAAAATTTGAAATATGTGCAACTACATCGTAAGTAGAAGTTATATTTAATGTATATTTCGGAATCGAACGCAAGCGTGACGTCACATAGTCATGCTTGGATACAGCCGTTGGAGTGGGCGAGGCATTTCAACCATTGAAGCTCGTACCGAGCGGACGTATCTGTTCCTGCGACACCTGTTTATTCTAACTGTAAAACCTAGCTAAGATTGAAACGAAAATAAAGGGGCATCGATCGTGTGCATTATTAACCTGCTCGAGGCTACCCGTCATGTCAGAACATAATGACGACGAATTACGAAATATTTATCCTGTTGATCCCCAATTTGCGACATATACATGATTTTATGATATAAAACTTGACCATTTCAATTTTTTCAAGACCCTTTTTTCATAAGTGAAATCAATAATTACTAAATTACATAAAGAAATGTATAAATTCTAGAATGAGGGGCTCCATACGGTGCTTGTTTGCCTGGGGAGCGCCTTAACTAAATCCGTTAATTTGTGAGTGTCATTGACGAATTTGTCAACCAATTTGTGCATCACACTAAAATTAAATCTTGTATGTAAAAACGAATATTTCTTTGTAGGTTTGTCTTCTATGCTTTCCTAAACCAACTCGATTCTGGTAAAACTTTGGTAATTTGTTTTGGGTATGTCAGTTTATGTTTTATGAATGAATTATTTAATTTTGGTAAATAAAAGACTACGCGAACGAAGGCGCGGGTAATAGCCTAGTATTTAATAAATGGTGTTTATTCTTTTGCGCCAAATTTTATAATATACCACTAGGTACTGCTATCAAAGACTTCTATATAAACTAAAGTAAACATGCCTTACTCTAAAAAACGAACATTTTTCGCAGTTTACAACATTGTTAATATCACACGTAGACAGAGAAACGTATAAACTAAGCCATACATTCTATCTCATTCACATAAGAAATATACTAACATATCCACATGCAACGTAGAAGAAAGTGTCCTTGAGCGCGAGCTCGTTTTTTCAAGGTCAGACACAGAGATGTGTTTAACAACACAGAGTATAAAGCTAAATAATCTCGTTCGTATTGAGGCTACCAGCTTTTAATACCACTTTCTCCATACAATGTAAAATTATTGACGAGAAAATGCAGAGGAAAATTATTTCAGTATTTTATTAAACTTAATTTTCCGCGGCATTTTAGTAGATGAAAATATTTAGCCTTAAATTCTTTTTCAGAATTCAGAACTTTTCTGAAATATTGATATATTAGATTCAATAATTTTATAAAATTCTGATTTCTTAAAAATTTCATTTGCTAATGAAACAAAATAATATTTATTAGGTTTTAATTTTTTTTGTAATTTGTGAGATGTTTAGTTTGTGGAGTGTATGTCAAGGGAAGAAAGTGTTTATTTATATTAACGGTCAAATTTCGACCACTGGGCGACCATTAGTCCAATTAATTCTGTTATTTACGATGTACACTCAATATAAATCAGAATTGTTCTTTGTAGCATTTCATTTAAATAAATATAGCAGAAGATATCAATTATGGTCATAGAATTAAAATTACGGGTAATAAAAAGGTGGGATACACATGCTACCTTATAGTGACGATGTATTGTCAATGTCAAAGCGCCATAAGTAGTCTGTGTTTAAAATGTCCGGACAGGTATGACCACCTGTATCAAACCTGTATTACCTGTCGTAAACGCTAGTAGAATAGAATGACAAATACCACGTAATGTAGCGTAACGAACTTTAAATTGGTAGTCAAACGTTATTAACTTTCTTATATATCAAACGGAACGTAAAGTCGTGTAGAAACCGCCGTATAAAACGAAGCCAAGTGGCACTTTTGACAAGTAATGACGCCAGCAAGCGTTTCTATTGTACGAAGCGTTTGCCATTTGTCTAGCCGCTCAGTGCACCCGTGCGAAGCAGTGTGACGGGCGACGCGCCGCTAGTGTTAACACTAAGACACAATGTAGTTGTAGTTCTACATAAATGGAGCGGTGTCACAGGCGGATCGGGGCGCAGCCGCCGCTCGCCGCAGTCGTCGCCGGTGTGCGAGGGCGGCGCGGCGCTGCGGCGGCGCTCGCACGACGACGCCGCGTCGCCGCGCCACGCGGCCCACCGCCGCGCCTCCGCCAACACCGCCAACACCGCCTCGCTCACGGTACGACCGCCGCTTACGCATCGAGCTAGAGATGAGAAGGTCTGGATCATAAACTTACTGTATACTGGTTTGTAGACGTACAAAGAATGCGCGTGATGAGTATTTTATGATAGTGGCACGAGTAGGAAAGGAGCAGCAAACGAGACGCTATTGTAACCCTTTTTGAATGACAAGTCGTCACAAGTCGTCACGCTGTGGAGAACGCTGCTGACTTATTTTATTATTTTGTGATATTCTTGTTTTATTTCAAAGAAGTACTGTTCTTCAATAGTGGTGAAAGTATTTTCAATAGCGGTTACGTGTTCTGTATGTGATTGTAATATTACATGTCGCAATATTCAAGGGAATCGTTCATTTCATAGGTGATATTGACAAATTAAAAGTCGTCACGCGTCAACGAGCTCTACGTTCGTCTATACGCCAGTATATACTAAGTTTATGGTCCGGATGGATACTTGTCCGTGGACCCGTATCCCTAGTGGTACTGTTAGATGTACATACACTGCACTTGTTATATAACCTACACATTTCGCAAACAGGGGATTGGAAACCCAATACAGTACGTCCCGACGGTGGCCACAAGAGATTACCATTACCATAACTATGTATATACTTTTGAATTATTTCAGGAGGAACTGATGCGATTAATGGATGTGGAGTTAGGCGAAGGGGCGCGTTCAAGCAACAGTAGTTCGGTGCCGCCGCCGCCAGTAGCGAACTCCACGAGCACAAGCACGAGCTCGAGCACGAACACGAGCGCGTTAGTGAGCACACCCCGAGCGCTGCCGCTGCCGCTGCCCGACGCGTCCGCGCTCGACTGGGCTGCGCTAGTGCACACCGCCACCCGAGCTATGCTTCAGGTTAGAAACTGATTTTTTTTGTATTTAGCACTAGTGACCCGCCCCGGCTTCGCTCGGTTGTATAGTGTGTTCACACACACTGTACAACCGGTCGTATAACTATAGATTGAAAATGTTTTTCTAGTACCTCCCGGAGCAAGGATAAAAATTTTTCTTCTTTCCTATATAATTTTATTTTATTAAATCTGTGATATCTTCTAAGAAATTGATTTTAATGATATGCTGTAAAGAGCAATTTTGATCTACATTAAATATACAACGTATCTAACGTATTTAATCGGATAAGGATTAATACTTATTATTTAAAATAGCTTCGTAAATAACCTATTATTTTTTAGTAATATATAAAAGATAGAAATGGTTACTGTGGGTTATCCTTAGAAGATATACATATACCATCGCCTACTTGTCTGTAGACCTTTTGAAATATACAATTCCATAGTACGTTATTTTGATCTATCTCGTAAGGTTTAGCCAGCATTAGCAATTTAAGCCCCCAAAATTCTGTTTTATACGACATCATTACAAATCATTGAAATTCTCGGCTTTTCTCGATTATAATATGCATGTATTATACATATAAACCTTCCGGAAAAAAGTCTCTAAATGATAGTGAAAACCGTGTCAAAATTTGTTGTGTGGTTCAGAAGAAGTTAGCGGAGAAACAGACAGACGAAAACAGCGACTTTGCTTTATACTACTTAAATACTAGCTATACCTGCTACTTCGTCCACACGGAAAAATTTTCCGTGGCTCTCCCAGGTTAGAAGTTTTTTTTATGTAGGTTACATCTGTCTCCGAGTACATACTATCTTTGTACTTAAATGTCATTATAATCGGTTCAGCGGTTTAACATTTGCCATACAAAGTTTTACTCACCTTTTCACCCCCTTGGGAGTAGATTTTTGTTTAAAAAAGTAGCCTATGTATTTTTAATAAAAAAAAGTCTATCTGTGTACCAAATCTCATCTTAATTGATTCAGCAGTTTAGCATTTCCTGTACAAAGTTTCATCCCCCTTTTCATCCCCTTAGCGGTAGATTTTTAATAAAAAAAAAAGTAGCTTATTTCGTTTTCCTGATGTCAAACTTCCCTGGCAAATTTCATCAAAATCGGTTTGTCAGTTCGCCACAGATTAATTAGTTACTAACGTAAAGTTTAGCCATGAATACGTAATAGACAGACAGACTCGCATTTATAATATTATTAATATGGATATTATATTATACGAGGGCTGCTATTTATGTATCCGGAACTGGCCAGTTATAGAACAATATTAAAAAAGTAAGTATAATATTTAAAAATGGAACTCTTTGGCTGAAGAATACAATTTGTTTCATGTATCTGTCATTTGTTTATCCTTTGTGGCGTCATTTTGAAAATTGCGAGTCTTTATCACCATGGATTTAAGCCGTGAAAATTTTCGTGCTATGATTTATTACGATTTTCGGCGAGGGCTAACTCAAAAACAGTGAGTTGAGTTAGCCAACTCAAAAACAGAGCAATCGATCAACTCACTTCGACTTTTGGGGACGAAGTACCATCGAAAACTACTGTGTATCACTGGTTTAATGAGTTTAATCGTGGGCGGTCTGTGCTCACGGACGAAGTTAAAGAAGGTCGCCCTAAATCGGTTGTTGTACCTCAAAATATTGATGCTGTGCGGGAACTGATAATGCAAGATCGTCATGTTGGAGAGGAGAGGCGACTCTGGGCATAAGTATGACGAGTATATATAAAATATTACACGAACATTTAGCTTTAAAAAAAATTCGTTCACGTTGGATTCCGCACAACTTGAGAATTGACCAACAACGGGCTCGTGTCGATTGGTGTGAAAAAATGTTACAAAAGCACAATCAGGGTGCGTCAAAAGCTGTCTGTAATATCTACATAATATCTACACAGGTGATGAATCTTGGATATATGCGTTTGATCCTGAAACTAAACAACAATCAACGGTTTGGGTGTTCCAAGATGAGCCGAACCCAACAAAAGTCATTCGTTCAAAAAGCACTTTGAAGCAAATGGTCGCTTGTTTTTTTGGTATAAATGGACATTTAGCTACAGAGCCACTAGAGCATCGTAAAACGGTTAATTCTGAATGGTACACGAGCATTTGTTTGTCAGAAGTCTTTGACTGCTATTATCATTCACAAAAATATTAAACATCAACTGCTAAATGGTTATCGAACATCCCATATACAAGTCCACTTCCATTATAGTGCATGAAAAAGGAGGAGGATCTCTTACATTATCATCTATATATTGCCCTCCTCGACACGCTATTACAGAAAGAGATTTTAATGAATACTTTTCGACCTTGGGCTCAAGATTCCTGATAGGTGGCGATTGGAATGCGAAGAATGTACAGTGGGGTTCACGGTTGACTGTCACTAGGGGTAGAGAGTTAAAGAAAAGCATAGATACTAACAAATTACAAGTTCTTACAACCTGTCAACCAACATATTGGCCATCTGATCTTAACAAAATACCAGATCTTCTAGACTTCTTTGTATATAAAGGCATACATTCGTATTTCTTAAATGTTGAGAGTTGTCTTGATGGCTCATCAGATCACACGCCAATTATTGCGACATTGAGTACCAATATCATAGAAAAGACTAAAGACTTATATTTATATAATAACAAAACAGACTGGGGTTCCTTTAGAACTTACTTGGAAAAAAGTGTCGATCTTAAAGTTTCACTAAAATCAGATAATGACATTGAAAAAGCTTCAATAGAAATAACAAATAACATTCAAAAAGCTGCTTGGTTAAGTACTCCGGCATTGTATAAAGAGAAATACACCATTAATAATGTTCCTATTGAGGTCAGGCGAAGAATACTGGAAAAGCGTCGTCTGAGAAGAGTGTGGCACCATAGCCGTAATCATATGGATAAAAGAGCATATAACAGAGCAGCTGCGGATTTAAGAAAATTTCTGAAAGAGACTGAAAATGACACTGTTCAGAGGTATCTGGAAGGCCTAACACCCGCCAGTAACAATGAATATTCTCTTTGGAAGGCTGTCAAATCATCACAGAAGCCACAGTTTGCACAATATCCACTGAAATTACAAGATGACACTTGGGCTAAAACTGATCGGGAGCGGGCTGAGGCTTTTGGAACATTTCTCAGTCAAGTCTTCACATCCAATAGCAATGTAAAGACGCAAATGGCAGATGACGAGGTCCAATTATTTATTAATAGTGACTTTCAACTCTGTCCACATATTTTAAGTTGTTCTCCAACAGAAATAAAGAATGTAATTTATGAACTGGAACTGAAAAAAGCACCTGGCTTTGATCTCATCACAGCAGAGGTGTTAAAACAATTACCCAAAAAGGTTATTGTTTTCCTTACATTATTGTTTAACAGTGTCTTGAGAACATCTTACTATCCCAAAGTCTGGAAGGTATCCCAAGTAGCCATGATTCCGAAACCTGAAAAACCACAACACCTAGTATCGTCTTACAGACCAATTAGTTTGCTTCCTATTTTGTCAAAGGTGTTTGAAAAAATTATTTCAAAAAAGTTAAACACTATTTTGACAGAAAAGAAAATTATTCCCAGGCATCAATTTGGATTTAGAAGTAAACACTCAACTATCGAACAAGTTCATAGAGTATGTCGGAAAATAAGGAACGCTTTGGAATGCAGAGAGTACTGTTCTGCTGTATTTTTGGATGTTCAACAAGCTTTTGATAGGGTTTGGCATGAGGGACTCTTATATATAGTGAAAAAAACATTGCCACACAATATGTTCCTACTCTTGAAATCTTACTTAGAGGATAGAATATTCTACGTAAAAGTTAATGACTCAACTTCTACTTTCTATGACGTAAAAGCAGGTGTCCCACAAGGATCGGTCTTGGGTCCTACCTTATATTTAATATACACTTCAGATATACCAGTAAGTGACAGAGTACTGACAGCTACTTTCGCTGATGATACAGCTATTTTAACATCTGATGAAAATCCACAAATCGCATCTACAAATTTACAAAAACATCTGGATAAAATACATATATGGATGACGGAGTGGCGAATCAGGGCTAGTGCAGCTAAATCCCAGCATGTTACCTTTACTCTTAGACATAAAGATTGCCCTCAAGTAAGACTAGGAGAAAATGTGCTTCCACATAATACTACAGTTAAATATCTTGGTTTTCATCTGGACAGAAGACTTGTATGGAGAACACACATTGAAAAGAAACGAGATGAGCTCAATTTAAAATTCAGATCTATGCTTTGGCTGCTTGGACGACAATCGAGGCTATCACTTAACAATAAATTGTTAATTTACAAGACAGTATTGAAACCTATATGGACATATGGAATACAACTATGGGGTACTGCTAAACACTCCAATATAGAAATTCTGCAAAGATTCCAAAATTGTATTTTGAGAACAATAGCAAATGCACCATGGTTTACAAGGAATACAGAGTTACACGAGTATCTTGAGGTGCCTACTGTCCGGGAGGAGTTGTCTCGTTTGATAATGGCCTACAAGGAGAGAATAGGCAAACACGAAAACGAACTGGCATCAAATTTAATAAATCCTTTAACAACACGACGTCTCCGAAGGGAGGATGTATGGGACAGAGTCAGAGATTAACTTTGAGGCAACCTGACATTGGAAGGGTTGGCCTGACATGATAAATTGTATTAAAAACCTAGCTGCTTATGGTCCCTGGACTGATCGCAAGTTGGAGAAATCATAATAAAAAAAAAAAAAAGAAGTCTGAAGAAATAAGAAACAACCGATAACGCAGAATCCTTCTTCATCATGACAATGCTAGCTGCCACACATCGGCCGAAACAACTCGGTATTTGGAAGATCAAAAGATCGAATTAACGGGTCATCCGCCGTACAGCCCCGACTTGGCCCCCAACGACTTCTATTATTCTCAACCGTGAAGAATAAATTACGTGTTTAACGTTTTTCGAGCCGTAAAGAGGCTGTTGATGCGTTCACAATGCACGTTTTAGAGATACCTTAATCCGAATGGAAAAAGTGCTACAAAAATTGGTTCCAACGCATGCAAAAGTGCATCGATCATCATGTTGAATATTTTGAAAAGCAATAAAACTATAATAAATGCAATATGTTTGTTTCACTTTGTTATTCCGGATACATAAATAGCAGCCCTCGTATTACTACATTAGTTTCTGCAATGTCATATTATATAATCTTACTGCCGAAAGTATTGTTGAAATGCAATTTTGTTGTTGCAATTGATTCACTCTACTCCAGATGAAGAACGACATAATGTGATGTATATATGTATAAAAGTTTGTATTTATAAAGGCTTAAGTTCAAAATAATAAACTATTTCATTTAGCTTTACTGTAACTATTACAGAGTGGTTCGGATACAATCTGTTTTGTTATTGTGTATGTTTCACACTTGAACATTCTAATGTATATACAGTGTTGTTTTAACTGGGACTGTATGGGGAAATCAGAGTCTATAAGAGATACAGGGAACTGTCTTAGGAACCATATGGTCTATTTTTGTGATAACAATTTTGGCATTATCAATTTTTTTGGTTAGGCGTGATATGTCCATAAAAATTAGCAAAATATTTTTTTAATGCAGTTCGACTCACTTTCATGTTAAGTATCATTTCATTATATCAAAAAATAATTTATTAAATCTGACCAACTTCAGCTGTCCAGATTTTATTCTTCCGATACAATGAAATGATGCTTGCGTGTAACTGAGTCGATCTACATTAAAAAAAATTTTGCTAATTTTACTCATTTTTATGAACATTTCACGCTTGACCAAAAAAATTGATAACGCCAAAATTGTTATCACAAAAAAGACCATATGGTTCCTAAGATAGTTCCCCTGAATCTCTTATAGATTTGGATTTCCCCATACTGCCCCAGTTAAAAAAACACTTTGTATACATATAATGGCTTGTAATTGGTTTCATAATTATTACTATTCTATTTCCTCTCAGGTTTTTGTAATTACTGACTAACAATTTGTTGATATGCAAGATGTTGTTTTTAGATTTGTGAGGAACATCACTACCCGCCGATAGATAATGTGGATCCTACTTTAGAGATGTTGCCTAACGAATCTATACCAGAATCGTGGTCTGAAGCCACTGTAAGTTTTTTAATCATTATAGTTTCAATTAATTCAACTAAAGACTTACAACTACATATTAAATGTTTTATGTATATCGTTAGTTATATTCTAAGTTTCCCTAAAACACAAAATTCATCTACATGATGATCTACACGACGGTTTTCAACGAAACCTTGGTTAACATACACTGACTTGATACGAGGAAATCGACAGAGTAAACTTTCGTGAAAATGCTGTGTTAAAAACCGAAACTCGTGTCGATTGTTAAGTTATAAATAATAGCTAATTACTATAATGTATGTACAACACAACGAACTGGGGGAGCTTTCAGCAACACCCAGACTCTAAGACAATTTGAATAAGTTCTATTCCTAAATTGAACTGACCGGTGATCGAATCTAGAGCTCCTTGGAAGGCAGAGCTCTCCTACTGTATCAATAGGCCAGTTCTACATACCGTACACGATGCAGTAAAAAAATACTAGACATTGAATATTTTCGTTTTTGTAACCATTATATTAATCTTGAAAAGCATTTCGTCGAAATAATCCAAATTGAAGTCGAACCGTGTATATTTAGACAACAGAAGCACCAACATCTCTGCCATCACCGGCGGTGAGCGTGGCGAGCGGTGCGGCGAGCGGCGCGACGAGCGGCGCGACAAGCGGTGTGCAGTCTACTTGCGGTTGCGGCCTTGCAGCGCGCGTCGCTACGCTTGAAGCGGACGCCGCCACAGCGCAAAGACAACAACATCTCCTTGAGGAAGAGGTACTACATTTCTTCCCTAAGACCAAGGTTGACTTATGAAGATGAGATAACCCAATTTTAAAAGACATATCAATAGCCTTAGCATGCTTCGATGAGTGAGCATGACAACGTTTGAGAAAAAAAGTGGTATGTAAGGACGCTCGGCGCTTTAAGTTCTTCCAATGCAGGTCGTAATAATTGACCAAGGGACAGTACTTTTATGAAACTCGTATAGACGATGGGCTTACAGCAAAGTAATAATTACAAGTTAAGTTATCTTATGAATGTACTAAATATTATAATTTCTATTAATGCCTTTTAAAAAAGTGTCCAACGAATTTGAGTTTGTGAAATTGAGTAAATATGATTCAATAACTGACAATTGAATTGACTAGAAGTAACAGACCTTCAATTACTTAAAGCAATGCATATGATGTTTAAACTTACTGTTTCTACTAATATAAAAAAAGAAACGTTTCCTGTTTATTCCTCATTCACACGAGTACTACTGAACCAATCAACCTCAATTTTTACCTCTAGTCAATTCATGGGTTATTTACTATATTTCCATACTAGTACCACAGATTAATTAGTTACTAACTACTAGTACCACGCGAATGAATCCATGAGTAAGAGTTAATGTTATTATGTAACGTACTAGGTCCGTCGACTACGTCGCCACAACGCGAGGCTGCGCGAGGAGTCCGCGCGAGCGGTGTGGCAGCTGCGCCACTTCACACACTGGCTCAAGAGGACCGTAGACAGGCAGTGAGGCCAGTGAGGGAGGGATCCGTTCCCATCGTAACCGTTAATGCTCTCAGCATTACGCAAAGTAACTTTGACTGTTTTAATTAACATCCATTTATGATTTTTTAAAGGGGGAGGCAAGTAAAAGCAGATGACCCCAAACGTAGTTCATTCCCACATTTGTCATTTTCTACATCTTTAGCTATTGTTAAGATTTTATTTACATTAATAATTGTTTTTATAATAGTACATTGAGATCATAAAGCTGAATAATTATGTATTCCAATGTGGAGAGTGGTTGATGGCTGAATCAAATATAGTAGAGTGATGCTAGTTCAATTGCTTTTTTTTCAAAATTACACTGGTATTACATTCACAGTTGCGCCTTCCCCAGTAAAAAATATTGTAAGTAGTAGTCCAATCATTTTTAAAACTATGCATGTATGATTTGATAACTTATTATTAAATATCCAAGATATTTTTGGATATTGAATAGTAAAACCGAGCGAAACATCAATACAATAGGGGAATAATATTTTAAATGCAGGTCAGCCTTTAGTAAAATAAACTTTATATTTAAAGAACAGCATATTTCCACGAAGTTCTTTTACCGTTTGTGTCATCAATCATCATGGTGACCATTACAACCTCGTCAGTTAAAATATTCATTGAACTTTACGCAGTTTTCGTTACGAGAGTTACCTCTGACGTTTTCTCGATCACTTCATGTTTTGAAAACTAAATCGGATTTTACAAATACCTAGAGAACTAATTTTAGCTAGACTTGTTGCAATGCAACTCGACTTCTCGTTATCTCTATTAGTGACCAAATAAAGCAATAATGTTATAAAATGTTTAAATACTTTTGCCTAAATTACTTATAAAAAAGAAAATATTTTTTAATAACAATATTTTATGCTTATGAATGACCATCGACTATCCCCGTTGTTAATAATATTTATAAAAAGCTTTAAGATATCCATATTCATCAGTGTCTACATTATGAATCTATGATATTGACAATATAGCATGGTAATCGAAAAAATATTAGAAGACAAGAAATGTCATCGTTGTAGATCGACAATGAATAATAACTTATTCATAATAGATGTTACAATTTGATATAAATCTTGTGCTGTATCTTATGAAGTTTTGTGCCTTTTCTATGCTTCTAGTGAAGCATTTATGTTGGCTTATTTATTTAATAGTATGTTGATGTTGAATTATGCGTAAGGTACCATAGTCTATGCAGTGTTGCTATTTTATTATCATATTGATAAAAAATATAGTGTTGATAAACGTATCAACATACCTAGTACCAGTGTTGGGCAAAATATAATTGTAAAAATAATTACAATAAAAAATTGTAATTGTGACCACATTTTATTAGGCAAATAAATACAAAAAGTAATTGTAATTGTTTTTACAATTACTTTTGCCCAACACTGCCTAGTACATAACGTGAAGGCTTCCTTTAAATCGATCTTAAGTGTGCATTTTTAATTGCTATGTTATGCCTGAGAGCTTATAGTGCTTATCTTGATAAATTATTATCGCCGACGTCATGTAGTACTACGTTATTACTATATCTAGTATTATCACATAGCAACTAATGGTGATCCAAAAATAACGACAATGTAAAAATAAAGTCATTGAATACACTTCATTTTTCAACATGCCTCCTAACAAATCAATGCATTTATTCCATCGTTTTACCATAGATTTATTAATTATTAGCGTAAAGTTTTACTAATACCTGAATACCTTTTGAAACAAATTCATTATCTTGATCATTTTCATTGTTTTGATTATTCTAAGTATTTTTGCCTCTGAACATGGACTAGATAATAGTACTACCACAAGTCTACCACTAATATATATCCCGTTGATGTCTTAGTTGATTTGACCACGATTCTTGCTTCGATAAACCTGCATTGTCATACAATCACTATAATTCTGCTTTTAGAGAAATATTTTTAGGTAATATGGTTGCAAGTGACAGAAAGACAACTGATTACTTTGATTGTCTTGAGAGGTTGCTAGTGTCTGCTGTCTGGTTGTTGCCACTGACTGGTCGCGATTTGGGGTTAAGATTTTAAACTGCCTGTTTTATATAAAGTGCTAGTCATGGTCACACGTTTGGTTTACGTTTAAAGATATTAGTGAAGTGTTAATAGAGGCGCTCATAGCGTTGTGGTGCTTCAGTCTTTGATAATATTACTGAGGTTAAGTAACTTTGCGGGTGATCACCTACTGGAGGGGTGATGTAGTGACTTACATCGAATTGAGCGCTTCGGAAGGCCTTGTTATCGGCTTGAAAATTCGTATAGTACAGAATCAGCTTGGCCTCTAACCTATGTCTGCCAATCCGTACTGGGCCCCTTACGTGACCTAAGTATGTAATAACCAAATTGTCGCATTTGTGAAATCTTTGCTACATTTTCTTAATTCTACTTTTGAGGAAATTTTAAAGTAAGTAGGCTAAATTGTCGCGTTTGTCAAATTTTTACTACATTTTGTATGATGTATGACATTATGAGATGTTTGAGATCTTTAAGTTTCTATAAAGTTTCTAGATGGTTTTATGAAGTTTCTAAATGTTTACGGAAATTTTGCGATAGATCATCAGTCAAGCAATTAACATGTAGCCATTACTTCTGTATGTGAGTATCTATAGAAATAAATATGGGTCGTGAGTATCTATAGAAGGAACTAGAATGTAAAAGAACGTTAAATCGGTTAGCATCCTCGATAGAAACAACCATTGCCTGGATCCCAGGTCACCAAGGGAATGAGGGCAATGAAAAGGCGGACGAACTTGCAAGAGAGGGAGCGGAAAGGAGGTTCACCGGACCTGAACCAGTTCTCCCAATATCAGAAAGAATAATAAAAGGAATCATCAGAACCATAGCTATGAAAGAAACAATCAAAGCATGGAAGAATAAAGTAGGCTGTAGACAGTCAAAGATGTTCCTAAAGGAAATAGATAAGAAGAAGGTACAAAAGATCCTAAGAATGAGCAAAACAAACATTAGGACGATCACAGGAATAATAACAGGACACAACTTACTAAATAGACACAAGGCTCTAATCAGTAAGGGAAGTGAAAGTGCACAGTGCCCGCACTGTGACAAAGAGGAAACTAGCAAACACTTCATAGCGGAATGTGTAACGTATTCGAGGATAAGATGGGAGATTTTCGGAACAGACCTACTTGGGGAGGAGGAACTGAAGTCTCTCAGCTACGAGGACATAATAGAATTTTGTAGGCGTACAAGAAGGTTTGATGGGGAACGTTTTCTAGGCCATCAGTAGACCATACTCCATGTAAGGGAAATGGGTGAAATGGTCCAAAAGAGGACTGATCACCCGTCTGGGCCTGGCAGACGTCCCTCATCAACAATAATAATAATAATAATCTATAGAAGGAAATATGTGTGACAGCCAAAACAGAAAAATAATTAAATAAAATTATTTAAAAATCTTTTCTTTTACACAAAATGTGTTGTGTTATTAAGGACTATAAAAATTAAAGAAAATGTATAACTTAAGTCTTTATTTTTTTAATCAGATAGATGTACGTTCAATATACGTACAAATAGGTAGTCAAAGTCAGTGTAAAATCAATTTACTCAAATAAAAAGAAAACCTGCACAGAGAAAAACTGACAAAAAACTCAACTAGGTCTTCGATCACAAATAAAGAACTAGATTAAACATTTAAACAAATTATTGTCCGAATTGACGTATATATTTGTAATATCGTAAAGTATTATCGGCAATATTGTGTTAATCTAAAGTAGACCTTACTGTCAAATCATAAGGTTACAAACGCTCGTAAAAGATCATTGCATGACATTGAAACGAAGTTTGTTAAATAAAATATTTAAAATGCAATCTTAAGTCTCGTGCATAAAATATAATTCAAGTAATCTATTTGCGTTGCTATGTTGCTACGTTGATTTGTTACGTGAAAGTGACAAGGATAAGACAAATATTGTCAGGCAATATTTAAAAATATGATTACAAATTTAATAAAAAAGAGCTATGTAACGTTATTACTATAATGAAATAATGAACACGTAAATAATATTATTTATTTATTAACCGAAAATAAGAAGTCGCGTCTTTTTTTAGCGTTCTAGATGTGTTATTTTTGCAATTTTTGAATGAGCACTTTGACATGTTCTCTGTTAGCGTTTTCGAATATCATTAAAACAGAAGTGCGCTTATATTAAACAGAAATACTCATTTGAGCGCACATTCGGTTCGGACATTTTTGGAGCGTTGATTGCATGTCTAGTTTTTTATTTGTGATTGAATAACTAGGTATAATTTTTTCAACATCATTTTACAATAGGTTAATTAAAATATAATATTCCGAAAGCCAGTGAATCCGCAAAAATCACCGCCTTGATAATAAACACAAACAGATATTATAATTCGTTTCACCAGGTCACGTGGTATTTGTCATTCTATTCTACTGCGCCACTTGTCTAGGCCCCCTGGTTCTTTTTATTGACAACGGCTTTTGCGGCCTAAATTACTACATTCTACCATCACGCGGGAAAGAGTCTCTGTCTTACATATATTTTAACAAAGATTTTATTATTGATTTCTCATTTGTAAAGGTTGAAAATAATTAAAAACTTAAAAGTACTAATGAACAAAGATTTGTTTGGTTTTTGTCTGTTAAATGCGATAGTTTGTGGTCTTAAAACGGTTTCAAAAATTGCTTTGAATTACTGGTCAAACGAAAATAACAGAAGTAAACAGGTACTTAACCCCAAGTCGCGACCAGTCAGTGGCAACAACCAGACAGCAGACACTAACAACCTCTCAAGACAATCAAAGTAATCAGTTGTCTCTGTCACATGCTGGATTTCAACTAAGCTTTATAAGCTGGTTTAAAAATCCGGCTTTCGTACTGCACTTCGTACAGAATCATAGTAAAATGCGCACAATATGTAAAAACGAAATGTGAATAGCGACCAATACGATTCAAGTTTATTTTTCATTATTTATTTAAATTGTGTCTTCGTTATATTATTTCAAAAGAATGGGTAAATACGGAAGGGTATAAAAGTACCCATGACAACGGAAAACTTCGTTCTTCAACTTCGCTATAAGTCAATAGTTCTAGTGTAAAACCACAAATTTTAAACAAAAATAAAGGTGAGGGAGGCAACCCTAATATCAACGTTTTCCCGTCGGTAGCAAACATTTGGAATACAGGGCATAACGATACGGTTGTACATTTGTTTTCCATTAAGCGAATGTTTTTTTTTTTTGTGGAATACAAAAACGTATCCTGTAATTATTACATCTACAATATAACAGTCAACAGTGACACGTTGGGACCCCGGCGAATTTATACGCTCTTTCACAATAAACTTGTATATTTATTTCTTTAACTCTTTAGTCAAGGATTTTCATAAATACTGAACATACATGAAACGGTTTTACCTTATTTGTCCGTGTCACGAGGTCATGACATGACATTATATAATTAATAAACTAAAACCAAAACCTGTTTTAATAATAATTTTAGTTCCTCGAATTGTTATTTATCAAAGTTATGATTTCTAGGCAATCATGATATATTCAATAACAACTCGCTTATAATTTCCTATTTGAAAATAAAAAAAATTCAATAATTGCGTAATAATGCAACTCCTAAATTTTCTTTATTCTTAGATTGCGTCTGAATATGTCATTGCCTAACGTACAGCATTTCGTTCTTTATCTAGCATTATAATCTATTATGTTTTATCCTTGTCACGTTCACGTAACAAATCAAAATAACGTAAATAGTGATTCAAATGTATTACGTATGAGGTATGTAAGGACCGCGACTCTTGGCGCTCAGTCCTCTCTGACTTACTCCGTTAGCAATACAGCGTGAAGATATGTATGTATGTACGTATGTATGTATGTATTACGTGAATTGTATTTTAAGTACGAAGCATAATATTGAATTTTAAATATTTTATTTTTAACAAACTTCGTTTCAATGTCATACAAGAATCTTTTACGAGCTTTGACAACCTTATGCTTTAAGAGTATGGTCTACTTCAACACAATATTACAAATAGCACTATACAATATAAAAAATATATATGTCAATTCGGACTATAATTTGTTTAGATTTTACAGAAGATTATGGAATCTAGTTCTTTATTTGTGATCGAAGCCTACCGTTCGATCCGCGCATGTGTGCAGACGAAAGTGTACTGGATCACTATGCGCGAGAGTTTGTTTTCCTCTGCC
Source organism: Zeuzera pyrina (assembly GCA_907165235.1). Lineage (NCBI taxonomy): Eukaryota > Metazoa > Arthropoda > Insecta > Lepidoptera > Cossidae > Zeuzera > Zeuzera pyrina. The sequence goes on along the minus strand of OU015625.1, from coordinate 13,495,924 downwards.
TCAAAGTAGTCCGGCTGTCTAAACCGGCAGGGTTGCGATTGTGAATTTATAATGAATGCTGTAATATATACTTAGCGCCATTGTTTACACATCATAATGAGAATTGTATATTGATGAGTAAAGGGATATAGTTTTATGTTTCATACAAAATTAGGTATTTATGTAGCACTTTACATATTGAAAGAAGCTAGATAGTATTCGACATAAATCGTAACTTGCCACGATTTATTAACTTATGAACGCACTTCCTAATAAGAAATATGTTTAGAAACAAAAACGTATAACCTAAGGTAAGGTTGTCATCGAGAGAACCTGTAATTTATTCTTAAGTATTTATTAATAGTAGTAACCTAACCTAATTTATTACTCTTTGTGAACAATGACGTTTAATTTTAAATGTTAGGAGGTATTGGACCCGAAAACTTTTTAACAAAATCCTGCATACTGTTATTGGTAGGTAAGCATCTATTGTATGTCTATCATTTCGCGATATTTAATACTGTTTAAGCACCGTACAAGTAAGCATAAGTATGCTATCTTCATACAAACGCTCCCAAACAACGCGCTCGAAATCTCGACATATCTCGACATACGACAGTCGCGAGCGCGCCGCGGTTGTCGTCGGACGGTATGAGACGCTCCTGCGCATTTATTGACTAAATATTATGTCAATCAAGTTTACGAGCACAATGTTCAGTGTATGGATGTTTGAATACATCTATATCGAAACCAGAAATATTTCTCTGTTGCTAATTTGTAGGAAGTATATTATCATAATGATCTAGTTAATTTATTGCTGATTTTTAATTATACTGCACATAAAAAAGCATTTTTTTTGTCCATTTCCACCATACTAACTCACAAACTTTTGAAACTAGATATAAAATACTAGTAAAATTATATAAATAAAAACGTATTAAATTTGCAATAATATAAAATGAAAAGATAATATGACAATTTAATATAGTACCTATTATCAAATAAGTAACCCAAGAAAAACATTCAGTCCAAGTCGGTAGCCCTATTGCGCGTTTACGTACCAAACGACCGTAGGTAATTATCTCTAGGACACTGCCGAGATAGCATACTGTATGCTTACTTGTACTGTGGTTTAAGGTAGGTAATACTGTTTCGGCTTTGCGTGCGGGTCTGTTGTCATAGTGAAATAGGATACCGGCTCGCAGTTTCTCGCATCCCGCAATCTTCTTATTTGGTCTGTTTAGTAAGTATCCGTAATAGCGGCTTTCTTTTTAGTGTTTCCTCCAATGTGATTCCCTGAACATCTCAAAAAACGGATGCACCTTTCTCGGCGAGCTTCTAACTTAAAATTTCTTCAATGTTGGTGAGGAGCCAAATAATGGACCCAAGTTTCGTCCTTGGTCACAACTCGAGACAAAATTTCCAGATCAGCTGACGGGTACACTTCAAGATTCATCCTTGAATTGTCAAGACGCTTTTTATTTGGTTCGTCGCTTAACATTCTGAGTACCAACGTGCGAACACTTTCTTCATGTGAAGTTTGTCTGTGAGAATTCTTTGAATACTGCCATAAAAGGTCCCCGTGATCTCAACTGTCTGATGGTCCCAACCATCGTTAAGCTGTTAACGGATCTTCGATTTTTTCACATTTCCTTCGGTGTGGGGCGTATTTTGTAATTGAGTGTCCTTCGCGATGCTCGCTTTCAGTAGATGTTCTGCCCAGCTAAAACTCTGTGGAATTTTGAGGGGCAGAGTTCCTCAATGTTTTTACCATGTCGTTAGCTTGTATCTCTTTCGTAGAGATTTTTTCAAGCAGACGTACTCGATGGCAACTCCTTATTTGATTTTACTCCATTTTCGTGTTTTGTCTCTGGTATATTCTATCTGACATATTCAAATTAATGTAACACCCATGAATGACGACATATTTATACGTTTTTTTTTATTTAAAAAAATCATTGGAAACAAATGCGATTCTGTTTATATTTTTATAAATATCAGAAATATCCGCTTGTCATTGCTTTTGGATCACTCCAGTTGTGTAACTGTAAGGCTTATAACAGAACACCAATTAGCATAAGAGTTGAACAAGCATCAACCAATATAAAGTATAATATACTTTTTGTCATTTAGATTTGATATCATCTACTAAGTAAGTGTTAATTTGTCAAAATATTTGTTGAATTAATATTTATTAAGTATTTGATTAGATAGTTATAATTGTAACTTACCTTTTATTATGAAAATGGTATTTTACAAAGGTTATTAAAAATTAATAATAATTACACATTATCATTACACTAATCTGGTAATATTATTTTATATACCCATTGGCTATGTTGTCAAGAGGAATTATTCTTTGCTAACTTTTGCCAGCGACTATATTCGTATGAATTTCAGAGAAAGGGTCGCATAAACCACTTTCTAAACTGTTCCAGTAATGTATTGAACATGACCCATTTTGAGCCTAATCGAGCAAATGGTATTCAAGTTTATAAATGACACGTAGACTAACATTGATGCTATCTTCATATCTGGAAATGTAGGATGTCTAGGTAGTTACTAACTTTTAGCATTTTTCCATTTACGGATATGTAATAATAAAATACGTATGAAAGTAAAATGGATATTGTTCTTATACAGTGGCAGAGTCATTAATATACAAATAGCAGATTAGCGTAAAGCCGAAAAGCCCCTGCAATTACCGCTGTATGGTTTTATGAACTTAAAAATAAATTTCTTCTGACATGTTCATAAGTTATTATGGTAAAGCTGTATGTGAATCGCATGAATTGTCTTGAATAGCACAGCCAATGGAAGTCACATGAAGCGTACCAAATTACCAAATATTACAAAAGTACAGCGCCGGCCATAGCCCTTGATCAGACTAAAGGAGATTGACTTTCGGTGCCCTTTAGTCGACGCTTTCACGTCACAGAATTGTAATTCAATTTATGTTAAATAAAAAAGATTACTAACTTTTACAAAAATAAACTTTTATTGCAAAAATCAACTTATTTTTCACTCAAAATTGTTTTTCGCATTTGGCATTTGGGCGCCCCTTGCATCTGGCGCGTAGAGCGACCACTCCTCTCGCTCTAGCCAAGGGCCGGCGCTGCAAAGTAACTCTATATGATGAGCACAAAATGACAGTCAATGAGCAAACTCAATTTTTTATCATAGGAACCAGGCAGAACAGACATTTGTGGTTTTTTACATTTAATATGTAATATTATTTTTTGTATTTGTAAATATATCGGTTTTCCAGTATAGATTTAGTTGTCTTAAAATAAAAAGAAAGCTTTATTAGTTTAATACAGATAAATTTAAGCTATTCTTAATATTATATTCAATTCAATTCAATGAAATGTCAAAAACGCTCGCATACCTAACCGAAAATGAGTGAGGAGAATGATGAGATTTGAGGAAGCGAAAGAAGTATGTAAGGACCGCGACAGTTGGCTCTCCGTCCTCTCGGACTACCCGTTAGGTATACAGCGTGAAGATATGTATGTAAGTATATTCAATTCACGAGATTAATTAGAAAAAACTAGTTTCAAATTCAATTGATTTATATATTGGTTTTTTAAAAATAATAATAATAATAAGATACGTAAGGTAGGTGGTTTACAAACTGAAGCAGTTTCTTCATAAAAAGTACATTTGATTAAATATGTAATCAAACTTTAAAAACTGAGATCCAACTACGGAAAGCCGTCATATTGATTTTTATCTTATAAGTATGCCTGAAATATTCGGTTAGAATTAATTAAATCATACCTCATTCATTTGTCAAATCCACCGAATACTTTAGGAGCTACAAGGGAACAGGTATTGTTGAAGATACATAAGACAACCTATAGATAAATGTTATCCCATCCTTTTGGCTTCACCGTAGTTGTAAGAATATCCCATTATAACGTAACATAATTAGTACGTGGAAATATATATAATTAGATGTAGTGTGTACTATACACGTAACATTGTAAGTACCAACATGTACCCACTTTGTAGAAGATTAACTAAATGAACATACTCAGTCTTACACCTAAATGAAAGAATCATAAAATTATTTTGCTTAGAAGCAATATGATGAAGTTTTTGTACATATTATAATACATAATATTTGTGACAAACAGGAGTTTTGCATTAAGTAATTTAATTTTTTACATTTATATAGGTACATAATATATTGTATAACAGCTTAGAAATGTTTGTTTTGAAGTTTTGGGAATAAGGAATAAATGAAGTTGGTTAGATTATGCCTATAATACATTTTCTAACATTATAATAAAAATGAAAACAAACAAAACAATATTTTGAAATCCTACCTAATGTAAAAATCGAATTAAGTATGTTATATTCTTCCCACCATAACCTTTAAGAGTAATTTATTTTAATTTTGATACTGTGTGTTATGTAAGTATCCATGAAATTGTTTAATTTTTTAGTAATAACCAAAGCGTTGTTAACCGCCATAGTTTTGGGTTATTATTGTAGTTACAAAATATGTCAGTTTTAAAATTTTCTTATATTAAATTTGTAGTAGTTAACATTCCAATTAAACTAAGTAGGTACCAAAGGATTCCTGTAATAAGTCATTTTTATAATCATCATTTAAAGTGTATGTTATAGTTATCATTTCATTTCGTCTTGTTCCGTTTGTTGCCTTAAATTATGATACTGTTTGGTGTTGATGCCTTACACAATCTCTGATACTATATGTTTGCAAAACTGATATACAACTGTATTAATGATTATATAGATTGCTATTTATTTGCCCTAATTTATTCATACTTAATACATAATATGTTGTATTTGTATTTTATAAATTATATATGTTAATTATGTGCATACCTTGTAATGAAATAAACCATTATTTTTCATTATTTTTGTTTAAATTAACCAGCTAGACATCATTGCTAAATTGTGCACAATTAGACTGACTACGATATGTGTAAATGATACAGCATTATTCAAACTATATGAACAAACAATATTTTGTGCAAACAACACATACTTGTTCTTTGACTTTACTTACAACGTCGCATCGCATGAATAAATGACTGCTAAACCGAGTATTTTACTGCCTAAGCTAGTAATCTGAAACTTCAATATATTATACCTAATAATCTGTCTCGACAGTTAAATTTTCTATGGACGCTTTTATAATTTACCGTTGAACGTTTTTATCGCCACTTTTTTACCGTGCAAAATACAATAGGTAGCAAAATGCTTCCCTATTGTGTCTAAGATAAAGACGCTTTTTCAACGTCCACGGAATGACGTTATTGGAAGTTGAAAAACCATCTTTATCATCGACATAATAGGGAAACATTTTGCTTACCTATTGAATTTTGCACGGTAAAAACGTGGCGATAAAAACGTTCAACGGTAAATTATAAAAGCGTCCTATGGACTATACTATCACCTTGGAAGAAGGTTAGTTATTATGGACCAAGAAACATAATGTACAGAACCATGATAAGTTGTCGCTCCCACCAACGTGTCAGACGAATTCCTCTTTCTGTCTCATAGAGCGTAACAACGAGTAAAATAGCTATAGTAACTATGGCAACCTCGCATTGTCAGTGTAATTTGTGACAGCTAATGAGTCGGTTATGAAATAATTATTTGCAAAATACTTGTAGATCTTAGGTGCTTTGGCTTCTTGTATTCACAAAATTTTGTGTTGCTGTGCTGTGTATTGTCGTACTGTGACCTTCCCTAGTCAGGCACATTAGTAAAAATCTACAAAGTCGGTCAACAAAAAAAAGACACTAAGGCACACTTTTATAAGGAATACTCCGTCCATTGTTAATTGGTCCGAGTTAGAAAATGGAGCACTCAACCTTAGAATAATATGTTAGTCCTTCCAAGACTTTCACCCTTGACTATCACTGAGTCGCTAACATACGTCCTTTGTTTTAAAGGATTGAAGATGAATGTGAACAAAACTTACTCTGGTGTTTGAAAGTGAAGCGGTACAGACAAAATGTGAGATTTGTGTACATGGAAAATGTCTAGAACATTAACTGAAGAAATTGTGTATCTAGGAAGTGCGTTTTCGAGGGATGAATAATGTGAGTTGGATGTGGAATCACGGGTAGCGGCGAGCAATAAAATGAACGGTGCTCTGTCCGCATTAGTAGGCAGTGTATATTTACATCTAACAATATATCTAACACAGTCAAAATGGCCACACACAATGCGGTGTTGCTGCTAACTTTATTGTACGGTAGCGAGGCCTGGATATGGAAGTGTGATAAATGCAGTAGAAATGCTATCTCTTGGAAATATGTGTGGTGTCACCCTTTCGGACAGCATGAGTACCAGTATGGCAGGGTTGCACGACAGTGTTATTTAAAAATGAAGAAAAGAATGCTTTGATGGTTCGGGCACATAGAAAGAATGAGTAATGAAACAAACAAACGAACAAGGGCGTCGCCAATGGGGCAGGGGGGGCGATATTTTGATGAAGAAACACAGGAAGTCCAAGAAATGTTTGTCGGATTCATTGAGCTAAAAGATTTGGATGCGAAATCGATTGCACATAGCATAGATGAGTTTTTGACAAAAGAAGATCTGAATATAAATAAATGCGTTGGTTTTGGTTTTAATGGTTGTTCAACGATGTCAGGAAAAGACGGAGGGGTACAAGCGATCTTACGCAAAAAGTACACCAAAGCCCTCTACTTTCATTGCTCGTCCCATAAACTGAATCTAGTTATCAATGATCTAAATTCACTTCCTGAAATTAGAAATGCCATGAGAACCACCAAAGATACTATAAACTTTTTTCGGGAATCAGTTTTGAGGAGGAAGTTGATACCTAATATTTCCAGACTTTGCGAGACAAGATGGAGTGAGAAACACAAAACCATCAGAGTTTTTAAAGAAAATCTTCCAATAATTCTGGAAGCTTTACAAACATTATCTCAGGAAGGAAATAGTGCAACTCGGAAAAGTGCCTTCCAACTGCATGCGGCTACTTCCAGAATTTCTTTCATTCTCAGGATCATGTTGGTAGCCAAATACTCGGCTTTGATGGAACCTGTTGTCAACGTAGATACTCCAATCTGTAGCTTTGGACGTGGTGAAAGCCTCGGAACACGTTAAAACGATTTTACTTTTAATTAAAAACCACCATGAAAATCCGAAAAAAGTGACAGACGAAATTATAAAGTAAGCTACTGCTGTTGCGGAGAAAGTCGGACTGGAGGAGGACATTACATCAATGCCGCGTATTACGGGGAAACAACGTCATAGAAGCAATCATCCAGCAGAAAGCCTTTCAGAATACTGGAAGAAGTCTTTAGTAATACCATACTTGGATTCAATTATCACCACCCTTGAAGTACGTTTTGCTGCAGAAAACACACCATCATTCGCATTATCTAAGTTACACCCGGCGCAGATGCAAAAGATGACAACTGAAAATCTGAAACAAACTTGTGAATCTATTGCCCAGTTTTATGATTTACCAAACATAAAGAATGAAATCGAACTTTGGCAGCAATTGTGGCACGATAGGCTTAATCTAACAAATCTAACAGTTGTTGATGTCCCAAAAGAAACAAATTCCTTCTTTCCCGAAACGGAAAAAGCATTGAAAATTTTGATCGCTTTACCATGCACGACCTGTACAGTAGAGCGATTTTTTAGCAGCCTCAGAAGACTAAAAACATGGCTAAGAAGCACCATGGCAGAAGATCGCCTTATTGGTCTGGCCATGATGAGTGTACACAGAGCTATAATAAATAAAAACCTAAATAATTTTAATGATAGTGGTTGAAAGTTTTGCAAAAAATCCCCGCAGGTTAGGTTTTAATTAAATATTATTTTTGTTAAAATAAATAATTATTACTGTGTTTAAAAGTTTGATTTAGTTATTGTGCTGTCGAGGGCTTGTGAAGTTTTATACATTGATATTAGAACCGTTCTTATTACAATCGTCATCGAGGCAAAGACTTCCAAAGTGTAACGCTTCATGCTCTCAGCGTTCATATTTTTTATCCTCCATAATATTGCCCCATTGCCCCCATACCCCCCACCCCCCCCCCCCCCCCCCCCCCTTAGTCATAAGCTGGCGACGCCCTTGCAAATGAAGAAAATCTTCAGACCGAAAGTGATAGCGAAGCCAAGGAAGACCAAAGCTGACTTACAAAGTTCAAATAGCGGAGAGTGTTAGCCGACCGAAATGTGAAAAGCACTCACATACCTAGGTAAAAGCTTGGCGCTCCATTCTCTCTGACTACTCCGTTAGGGATACAGCGTGAACGTGTATGTTACGTGTTTGTAAAATTATTATAAAATGTAATTTTTAGTATTCTTTGGTAATTGTACGTTCTCTTTACGTCGATGTCGACAAATTACAACGATCATCAATCAACAACTGACTGTATTTTTGGGAATTTAGTACAAAACTATAAAATATTGTTTTAAAGTTCTATCTAAACATATGAAAAGAATGGAGTAAGTTCAAATGAAAATGCGTAGCTGCGTTCGCGCTGTTCGCGTTCTTCTAGGAAGTCCTTTTCAACTCAGCAAAGCCTACTATCACTTTACCGGAGTAGTGTTAAGGACTTAATCAATTATAAGAAGAAAAAATGAATTTATATCGAACAGGTGTTCATGGTTTCATGTGCTCGGCATGAATTATGCATTGATTAGGCTGATGGCTTGGTTGCCAAAGCCTTAAGAAATATGAAAAAAATTGACAGCAACAGACTGCATTTTTGTAATCGAAGGTTTTTGGCGGGATTTTATGGAGAGCGGTTGGGCGTTTATTTTAATTATTGACAAATTGTTTCTAGTAAATATTGTGATGTAAAATTGACGTAGTTTTGCGTCTTAAGTATTTACGCTATTATTCATTATGTGGGATTGTTAAAATAAGTGCTAATGTAGTAGCGAAACGTTGAGATTTTTAGTGGCTTAGTCCGTCTCAGTTGATCCTACTAGAAATATATTTATCGCCAAAATCTCCAACAAACATTAAAATGTATCGACATTTTAATGAAATAATATAAAACGTTGGTCACTAATCAATCTGTGATAATATGAAGATATTATTTGGCTGTCTATACATATTTGGCTGTATGGACATAGACCCCTTTGCCTTCCTTCAAGGGAAAATCGTACAAAAAAAGTACATCTTGTATTTTTTCCAAGTATTTTTCACGAACTATTTACCTAATTGTATTTTCTTAAAAATAGCTAAATATAATAATAAATTTTGCTACTCCCCATCAAGTGCCATTAACACCTATATTATTTTGATTGTGTTGCTTGTGTCCTCTGTGTGATTTTATGAGAGTTAGGAATCAAGTAATCAACATAAACTTGACATGAACGATCTTGCAGCCAGTCGGAGATAATATGTATTTATTTCAATTAAAGCCAAATGCTAAAACAAATGCTCCACCAGGCTCTTCAATGTATCAGGCTATTCCTTTACATAATATGTTTATACAAGTAATAATATCTCTATAACTTTGTTTTGTCTACACCTTGTTTGTAACGTAAAAAGGAAGTAAATTAGATCAATTAAGATTGTTTGGAACTGCTTGAGATTATTTACGGTTTACGTGTTTTTACACCCTGTGAGGTGTGCTCATTAGATATCAATGATAGAATTTCATTTTTGATAAAAGTTTCAAACAGTTAAGACAAACATAACAACTAAACCACCGGAAGTCTTTTTTAAGTCTAATAAATATAGTAAAATGAAACTACTTTTGGAATTAGATTAATAACGATAACATCAGCTATATATATAATTAGTTAAAATAAGTATATTATGTTCAAGTGTGATAGGAAATGGTAGTTAATCTAAAGCTAAGCCTTTATATGTAATCATGTATGACCGACTATGATGACTACCCCGTTAGGGATACAATGTGAAGATATGTATATATATATCTATGATTGTGTCAAACATAGAAATCATGGTTGATTTTAACCTCAGCAAGTGAAGTTATGTGTGTAGTAAATACCTAGTTACCGATTCTATAACAGAACCAGATAGTGATATATTGTTAGCCCATTCTCTATAAAAATTCTCTATAATAAACTTGTAAGCATTTTTTATGAGTTGCATGGGAAGATGAGCAACTATAAGGCTACATCTGAAGAAACAGCGCTCCATGCCGTGACATGCAGACATTTTTAGTAGGATAGACAAAAAGAAAACTCACCAAAATCACCACTTATAATTAAAAATAATGTTAATGTGATTTAATTTTACATTATTTATTGGAACGAACTACTTTGAAAAATATTACAATGGTATCAAAAATGCTACTTGCTATCTTATAAAGCTACAACATCAAAGAAAAGTCAACTAAAGTTATCACTTTTGAAATTCGTTGGTTAACACATACCTACCTATGTTATGTATGTTACTCATTAATTAAATATAATTTTCTTCAAAATTGAATTAGCACCATCTGTTGTATTTATACATATATATGTTAAAAATTCCATAAGTAAAGAGAGAGTCACTAGAAAACGCTCAGAGGGTGCTTAAATATGAAAAAAGTATAATAAGAAATAAGATTGTTAATATTATTAATTCAAAAAAGTAATAATATTTAACTAATGTGTTAATATTTTTTATGATGTTAATATGCTATTTTTTTAATAGGTTAAATTAATTCAAACCGTTTAAAATTTCTTTTTCCGATGCTGTTACGTAGTCTCTTTATTAACTTGAGTGGGTGTTTTGAGCTAAGTAAAAACTCACAATCACTACAGATGCATGCGTGTAATTATACGAAACATAGTGTTAGAAAAGCTTTGTATGTGTGTAAATCAAGCTTCGATTGAATTTGTCTCTTGAGTAACCGGTTGCCGTGATGTTTTCTTATCACGTTTGGATAAAAATAAGGCGTGCAGGAATTGAAATCAAATTTTTGTTTGTGATATTTTTTTTTCCTTATTTAATTAGCAAATTTGACTGGGTAGACAAGTATATATTTGTCTCTATGGAATGCACACCACTGGTCCATGCATGTGTATTACGGAGTGTAAGAGTCTATCGAGAATTGTTCTCAGTGCATGTCAGTAGGCACCAACATTCTGACACTTTTAGTGATGTGGTTACATACGAGATTGAATATATGTATAACGTTGCTGTTAAAAATTAAACACTTACCAATATCTTGAGATGAGTAGTTTTTTTATTGATTACATAATTTTTTGTATCAAAGAAAGGAAACATGAAATTATTAGTAGGGTGAAGAGATAAAAAATAACTAGATTATATCGAAAACTAAATTTCCTATCTAGAAAAAATTTTTGAATACTCCCATATGCCAATAAACGATTGATTATATTTTAAAGGAAATTTAACAATCTTCAAAATTTTCTTTTATAATATTATTGCACACTTGAATGCACTATCTGCCGCTAAAAGAAAACATGTCAACTAGCGGGACGCGCGGCGTAATGGACCTTTTACACGAGGCCAGTTGCTGAGAGAATCCACTGAGCCAAACCAGTATTGGTATCGTGTTAATAGAGACAGTCCACCACATTGGATTGTCTTCAAGTCATTGATCAAGCCAGCCTATTTAAATATCTCAATGGCTTAATGTATTGATTCAGTGGATTGTCTCAACAATTGGCTTCGTGTAAGAGGTCCATAATACACATGTATTATGGACCTCTTGCAAACATCGTAATGTTTGCGCGCCTACTCGTAAGGTCAGTCGCACATAACGAGAAATTTTTAATACAAAAATTCGCATACACGCCAGAAGGCACTTTTTGCATACATTTTGTACTAGATCCCGCATACTGTAAGAAATTTCTCGTGACTACCGTCACTTCTGATGTGCACCGGATCGCACGCCAACCGAACGCTAGAATTTTTATTTAGAGGCCCATCTCTAATTCTTTCTATCCGACTATCTATCGGAACTTAGTATCAGTTTGGAAGACATCATCGTACGCTGTACAAGCGTTTTGCTGTGCAAAATGACTGAAATGCAAGACTTAATAGACAAACGTCAAATCACCGGACACTGATTGAGTGCGTGGTGTGCTGATGATCGCCTTTTTTCTATTAGAAATTTCAAGTAATGTGTAACCGGCCTAATCTGGATAGATTCTACCCAGTCCATACTTGTGTCGGATTTGATGTGCGTGCCGCGTATCGCTGTCATTCAGATGTAGCCTAAAAATTAAATAATAAACACCCTCAAAACACAATCTCAAAAACAATGTAACAGTTAACCCAAATGTTCCTAGAGGTATTAAATGAAAAAAGAAAGTACACAGGGTGGTAAAAATTGTTAGTCTTATTTGAATTAGATTTCATTGAAATTGTAATATTTTACAGAGTTCATTGAAAGATAATGGTCAGTACTTGATACCAGTGCAGCCACCTGGAATTAATCACGAAGGACCAGATCAACCACAAGTAATTGTGGGTAAGTGTTACAGTACTTTATACTTGTTGCTTCATGATGATACTTAGTAGAAAACGCTGCAGAATATTTTGGTTAGTAGTATATGGTATTACAGTAGCGGCACTCTATGATCAGCTATGATGACCGTTTTGACACATTACTTTACATCTACATTTTGACTTTAGTTTTCGGGTGAACACGGGGTTCATTTTTCAGGTCAAAATTTCCATATCGGAAGCGTTCAACCCAATAACGAGTCGTGCGTTCGTTTGTAGTGTTCACTCCGTACACGTCGTTAATGTTGCGAGTCACGGGGTTATTATCTAAAAATGTCTGTAGCTGAGAGGTAAACAGTAATAAGTCCATTTTTTTCATATTAGCGATTTTTTATGATATGTGACCTTTAAAAAATTCTCCATCGAGTGGTAAATAACATTAATTTCTCCAACAAGTATATTCCAAAAACGACGTTTTTCCTTAATAACAAGTCCACTTATTATTTCGAGGTGATAAATATTAAGGACCTATGTTACTGATTACCTCCGAACACTTTTCTGTGCAGAGTAATAAGTGGAACTTGTTATTATTTACCGCGGAGTGGTACACATACGATACAACATGTTCGATGCCCCTCTCCTTCCCCGCGCATCAATATACAAATATAATTTCAAGTAAAACATTGTTACTGAAAGAGAAACTGACTTTTAATCAGAAATATGAATAACAGCCGTGCTTACAGGATACTAACTCTTGCTCAAACGTCAGGTAAATCTGAACTTCTATTAATTTACAGAATAATATTAATCCTGTAATAACATAGGTAGGTTCAATTGTCTATGTATCTATATAAATTAAAAATGTAAACATATGTAAATTGGCAATTCAAACAAAACTTTGACCATGTAGTCAATGTAGGTTTATTTCATTTTTTTTTTACATTTTTTGAAAACATTGTAAGCGGATACTTGCCTCGACTTTCGATAGGCCTTTCGATATAGTGAACAATTCGTGAGGTTGGGTATAAAATCGTACTGATACAGCCCCGGGGTTGCCGTACCGATACAATTTTCAGAAATCATGTTTTTTGAAATGTGTCCTGATAGAGCCAAAACTGCCTGCATAAAATTAGGAACTCTATTAGTCTGCGTGTGCGTAAACGAGTATACAAGCACTACGCAGTATAAAAAACTATTCTATGCATAAGTAAATTTAAAAAATGGCTAGGTATTTAACTAGATACGATGAACTTTCACGTCAAAATATTGGACACTGCAGTCAAACTTATTACAATGCTTTAGAATTTACCAACGTAAGTAATATGACGTATGAAAATAGCATGGTTTCTTTGCATTATTGTACCTACAGTAGCTGCCATAAGCTGTAAAATTCATTTGTCACTCCCTAGTCAGAAGGCAGTATTTTCGCGTATTTGAAATTAAAAGAATGTGATTCTACTGCCCTTTAGTGCAAGGAAATTAAGTTAATTTATGACGTACGAAGGTGGTCCCGTAAGTTTACGGTAGTAAACTAATTAATCTGTGCCGTAAGTACCCGACCCAACAAAGAAAATACAAAAACTTTGGAAAAAATTATGTTTATTTTCAACATAATCTCCTTTCAGCTCTATACACTTTTCCCAGCGATGTTTTATAAGTTCGATACCCTTTTTAGAAGAAGAACTGTCTCGCTCCTCAAAATAGCTATTAACTGTCGACATCACTTCTTCATCGTAGGAAAATCTTTGACCACTGAGCCATTTTTTCAAGTTTGGGAACAGAAAATAGTCTGAGGGGGCTAAATCTGGCGAAAAGGGTGCATGAGGTAGCAATTCATACTTTAATTACTTAATTTTGGCCATTACAATAACGGATTCATGAACTGGTGCATTGTCTTGATGAAACAACACTTTCTTCATAGTCCAATGCGGCCGTTTTTGCTTGATTTCTTCGCTCAAACGTTGCAATAAGTTTGCATAATACTCGCCGTTGATAGTTTTTCCTTTTTCAAGATAGTCAATGAAATTTATCCCATGCGCATCCCAAAAAACCGACCCAATGAACTTGCCTGCAGATGAAACGGTCTTCGCCTTCTTTGGAGCCGGTTCTCTCTTTTCAGTCCATTGTTTTGATTGTTCTTTTGTCTCGGGTGTGAAGTGATCGACCCATGTTTCATCCATGGTTATGAAACGGTGCAAAAATTCTGCTTTGTTGCTGTGAAACTTTGCTAAACACCCAATTGACATCTTCACGACACTGTTTTTGCTTGAGTCTGAGCAAACGCGGCACCCATCTTGCACACAGCTTTGTCATTTCCAAATTTTCAGATAATATGCAATGTACCGCACTTTTTGAAATGCCTACACTTTCAGTCGACGATCATCCAGTACCGCTTTGTGGATTTTCTTCACCATTTCTGGAGTCGTCTTGTCTTGTCTTGAATGTCTTGGCAGCTCGTACGGCCTCGTTTAAACTCTACTACACAATATTTTCCTGTTGTAAACGAAGAAGCAGACTCACCCAGAGTAGAATCTAGTTCAGCTTTTATATTGGTTGAGCTGAGGCCTTTCAAATAAAAGTATTGTATCACATAACGATGACTAATTTTCTCTGCCGTGAGACTGGCAGCAGGTAGTAAGGTCTTGTTCTACGAACATATTAGTAAAGTCGTGCAAAATGATGAAGGAATGTTGTGTCAGTGTAATGCATGTGTAAAATGTATCATATGTTATAAATTTACTTGTGACAAACAAATGTAGTAATAAATAGTCCCCAAAATCGCCAACACGCCAGTCATAAACACTCCAGTGAATGATATTATGGCAAGAAAAAACTGCAAAACATACCTAAAAAATTAATGGTAATGAATTACATACAATCGAAATACAGTTACGGTATCACCTTGGTGTCCACTGTCCACCCATTTGTCTATCTGTCACAGCCATTTTTCTCAAAGCCTGATGTAAACACCTGAAAGAACAGTGATAGCAAGTAGTGACTCCAACACATACTGTAAACTTCAAAAGTTGAATTTTGCTTTTTAGGTGTTAGTTTTGGATCTTAAATAAAAAGTTGAAACAATTCTTAAATTTACTGTTTAAAATTTAACATGTTATTATAATTCACAAGACAAATATGCTTACATCAAATTGGTCTTCGCTAACCATTTCTCCATAATCAGAAAAATTAAAAAATATATTATAGTCATTACAAATAAGGGTACATTGATGGAACATTATCAGCATTGAATTGTATCAGATACATTTTTTTTGTGTAAATAGAAAGCCCTACAACAAACTAAAATGAAATCCCTGTACTATTATATGAGCAATATGTATTTGTATGTTTGTAATTGCATTTTCGAAAACGACTAACAATTTCAATGTAATTTACTGTATAGGTATTTATGGGGGCGAATAATCGATCCAGTCAGGTTCGATTCTAGGAAAATTCGTTTTCTCCGCGTTTTAACACTCTTAAAACTTGAAAATTTACCCGCAATATATGATTGGTAATTTCGCATCAGAGTTTACCTTCTCAATGGCACATTGGCTAGAGATATGGTCTACCACGCTGAAGTGCGCGGGTTCGACTCCTGCAATGTGTTTAGACTTTTTTTTTGTATTTTTTTTATATACAATTAAACCTAAAAGACACGAGCAAAGCTCAGTCGCCCGTGTACTATAGATAATATTAATACAAAAACATGTAGATACTTATTCATCTTTAAAAAATTAAGTCTTTTTGAAGCTTTTGAGTTGTTATCGTAACACTTAAAAAGATTATTATCATTACAGGTTCATCTACAAATACCAATGCTATATTAAGTTATGTCGAAGAACACGAATCTGATCAAGCAACTCCAAAGAATCAATTGCAACAGTCTAAGAAGGAATCGCCTCCGTATAATTTATCTATGATTAACCCAAAAAATATTTTTATAAAAAATGAAAATCCCGAGCAAGACCCACACAGGACAATTACAAACACAAATGTAACAAATGACCTAAAGGTACCTACAGATATTGTAGAAAAAAAGAAAATTCACAGTTATGGTAAGAATTGTCACATTGTCAAGTAACATTTTATGTTTCTAAAACACAATGTGTGCACCTCTCTGCTTAATGGTTATATACAGATTACAAAATAAATATTTGTAAGTCTCATCCAATTTTAATAAAAAAATATGCAATTTATACAGAAATTATTATTACTAATTTTAACACTATCTAGTATTAAAATTTATTTATTAAATTAAATAATAAATCATATATTTTAGTTCACATATCAGATCGAAATGCACCTCCGCGCGCCGTGGCTGTGCTACCACCCTCACTACATATACGTCTTGAAAATATTTACCCGCGGCGATATTTGCATTCACGTGTACGCTTCGGGCCTGTGAAAGGTATATTTAGTCTTTTATTCAATTATTGCCTATAATGTATATAATACACATATCTTAATGCCATATCCCAAACAGCGTCGATTCAGAGGTTAAAGAACCATCCATGAATATCATTATATCGACTCACATTTACACCGGCTTAATAAAACCCATCTAAGATTTAATTGTCTATGAACTCTATGGGAAATTAAACATAGGTTCATGTATTTAATAAGAAATTATTATACACAATGAAGTATTGTTCTGGTCATGATTGCAGGCTAGTTACTGTGATTTCTTCATAACTGGTTTTCGCAAGTAGCAATCAGTAATGGCTTACAACCACTTATCCAATGCTTATACGATCATCACTTGTATAGGTGACTATAGCAAAACCCTTATCTTGCCTTGATCTACGAAAGATACAGTTACTCTATGATCCATGTCTTGCAAAGATCAGATGTCAGCCGTAGCCATTTCTTAATGTTGTTTAAGCTGTCTATGAAAACAGGAAAGACTAGAGAAGAATAAAATTAATTCAATATCGTATTATCTAATATACTAGTAGAAATATTAGAAATAAGTACTTACGTTATGATAAGATTTGAGGAAGCGAAAGAAATATGTAAGAACCGCGGCGCATGGCGCTCCGGCCTCTCTGACTACCCCGTTAGGGATACAGCGTGAAGATATGTATGTATGTAAGTACTTACCTAATTACGAAATGCAGTATATTCTTAAAATTAATAATTATGTACTCATACAGGCATTATGCATAAGATTTTCCATGGTGAAGCTACTGATCTCAAAATGGAAGCAGCTGTTATGAAAAAACCAATTTTTCTATTGAGAAGGGACAAAGAAAGCGTCACATACATTGATATATCCGACAAAGGTACATAATATATACCTTTACATATACATTTACAAACATTAGAACTACAAGGGCCACTTATAATTCGAAATGACAGATTTTGTACATCTATACTATTTTTATCATTATTTACCATAATGTAAACAGTAGGAAACTTACCAAAATTTCGCTAAATCTTCACCGTCCACTGGTCCGGCGTATTACACGTAGCACTCTAATAACACTGCTTTTCTGTTATATATTCTAGAAACTATGAAATATGCACATATAACACTAATATTATCTAATATAGTAGAGCATTGAAAAAATTGAGGTTATTCGTCAAGCGTTCTGTTTTTAATTCCTAGTGTTACCTAAAGGTTGCCTGTGTTCCTAGATCAAATTAGTGTCATAAATAAGTTTCATTCAAACGATTCATTCGAAATGTAATATAAATAGCAGAAGAATATTATTGTTTGCAATGTGCAAACAATAATAATCTCTTATTATTTACCTTTAAGTGTTTTTTAAAAATACAACTACACTTGTCATGACGCTTATTATTCTTTTAATTCTTAGTGGTTTTTATTGAAGCACAAACGCATACACTGCCAAAAATTCTATAAACTGAGTCAATCATTTGCGAATTAGCCCATCTCTAATTATGTTATAAATGTCATAGTTACCTCATTTGTTGACATTATGGGCAAAAATGAAAACAATAGGATATACAAATTTTTCAACCTATTTTTTTATTTTATTCTATTACCGTTATAATTTTTACAGACAAATCAAACTGGCTAACCTTGTTGCCTCTTGGTGACCAAAATACTGCTAATGTGTGGTTGTATGAAGAAGACAATGAATTGTATGCGATTACAGCACAGACCTTACATCCTCGAACACCACTAGCATTGGGTTATAGTCAAGAATATGCTTTAGAGCATGAATTATCAGTAGGAGCACCTGTTCTAGATATTTATAAAGGTATGTTGCAAAAAGTTTTTAACTCAATAGGAATTTGTTCAATATTGTAATGCATTCCCTTGCAAGATTTTCATTATACTATTCAATATTGAAATTATATTGTAATCCACTGGTTTATTTATCTTTATATCCATTATGTGCAATCGTACTTGCTGAAATCTAAGTATGACTCATTCGTTAGATGAAAAAAGTAAAATACAATCTTCGATCACAAATAAAAAACACGACATTAAAATAGATATGTATATTGATCGTGTGTATTATATTGTATTGATATGTATATTACGGTTAGTAGAATCTGTTGCAGGGTCCTCTCGGGCCACAACCACCGTCTTAAAGCAGCGTGGTGCGGCTATCGCCGTCTGCAGTTTTGTAGTACGTGTAAACTAGCCGATTTTGGTCCGAGTTTTCTAGATCCGTACTTTGTTTCGATTTGTATTGGACGCAGTGCGAGCAGTGCGCATGCGTCCACACAAATAATACTATTGTTACACCGTACATTGATTCGAAGATGTTCGGACTTTGGAAAACGGAAGTCTGATCTAGTGCGCAACCACTTACACAAATAACACTATGAATACTACTGACGGTATGTTCTCGGATTTGAATGTATACAGTGGGAAAGCGCTCATACAAATAGTTTTACGACTGCTTCGAACTGTATTTATTAGGATTCAGCTCAGAAACAATGCGAAAGAGCTCATTCTTGCTAATCCTGGCGTCAGGCAGTAGTGTTGCACTGTTCTGTACCAGTATGGATGGTAAAACAGCCGGTGACTGGTAAAAGAGACATCTTAGTCTTTAGGGTCGCCAACGCAAACCAATCTAAAGTGCTTTTTTAACCTAGATATTATAAATGTCCTTGGGCCTCAGTCCGCTTATCGACAGCTGGAGTTCTCATTTGGCTTCCCAATAGCACAGATAAATAATTTACTAGCCAGTAGCATGGGAGTATATATGTAAACAACGTTTAGTACACAATGATCGATCACATAACGGCGGACAAACAAACGAGTACATCCGATGGTTTAATAGATTACTATGGATGGAACATCACATTACTTCATAACATATACATCTGCCTTCCAAGCCGAACCTTGGGTTCTATCCCCAGTCAGGTCACTTTAGGAAACGAACTTTTCTAAATTGAATTGGAATCTGGGTGTCACTAGGAGCTCTCCCAGTTCGTTGCATGGTACCCACAGTACAAGAGTGCTTATAGTTAGGTGCAGTGTATGCGTTGTGTAGTCCTGTACAGTATACAGTGCAGTTTAGGATCTCACAATTCGTAATTGTTCGGAGTATTATAATATTATTATTTTTATATTATATATAATAATAACCAATCACGCCTTATGGTAAGTAAATATTTTGTAAGTAAATGAAAGTAATTTTTTCAGAATTATCGGTAAAATTAGAACAATGGTGGTGTTATGAGTGCCATCGTGCTATGGCATCATCAACTTTGTTGCAACATCATATGGACTCCTATCATCGGGTAAATCTTCATTTTTACATATAGCCAGACGTAGAATGCTATTAACACTAGTAAACAGAATCAGAAGATATTAGTTATTGTTACGAGCCGTAGCTAATCAAATATGCCGGTTAAGGGTTCGTTTAGTCGCCCCGCGAAGTAAGTACTCGCGTAGTAGTCACCGAAGGTGTACGCTTCAATCACAAACAACGCTCCAAATCACAGAAGT
Source organism: Zeuzera pyrina (assembly GCA_907165235.1). Lineage (NCBI taxonomy): Eukaryota > Metazoa > Arthropoda > Insecta > Lepidoptera > Cossidae > Zeuzera > Zeuzera pyrina. The sequence continues at coordinate 13,475,600 of OU015625.1, read as the reverse complement.
CTTCTATCCAAAGACGTCGTAGTAGTCTTTGTAATTCGCCTTGATGTCGCCTCGACATATGGCTTCGATCGATAGTCGAAAAACTGACTCAGCGGCGGACATGTAACTCTATTTATAGTCCGATAAAAACGAGGGTGGATAGTTCTAGAGAAATCCTGAATGCTAGTAGTAATAACGCATAGAAATAAAGAGGGTGGAACCTTCTAGTAACTAGAAGGTTCTACCCTCTTTATTATTAATTAGACTAGTTAGTTAATTACGCTCTCTAACAATAATTCGACATTGTTCTCGACGCCGCACTATGGGCCAGAACCGTCCGTACCGTCTCAAAAATACGTTTTGGGAATATTCGATATTGAATATTTTGTGAATGCACATGTCTAATTAGATGTCTAATACATATTATAATTAATTTAAAATATATTTTTTTACCTGTTTTTTTTAATAAAACTTAACTTGAAAGTTGACGTTACACACAATGTTGATTATGTCGATCAGAATTCAACCAGATCAGATGGTTATATTTCATGATTTGTAATGAAAATCAATATGTGTGATATATCGTTAGAAAGGCTATGAAGTCCTCTATTAAATGAACATATATGTAAGTGGTACATCACGTAAAAACTGCACAGGTAGGCAGATGTTTTTTCGGAACCTCATATTTTATCCTTCTTAGAAACTTTAAATGGACTTTTGACAGTTAGCGATGTCTGCCGATGTCGTAATTTTGGTCCCATTACGTAGAGCAGCTCATATAAAAGTTAGGGCAGACATTTATTTTTGCCCGAATTTGCCCCTCTTTAACTCAGATGAAAAATGCCCGATAGGGTGAAAAGCAAAATATAACTAAAATTTTTTTTATGGTTGATTTTTTTGGAATATTGGAACATTTAATTGTTAAAAAATATAGTATTTATCTAATCTAGAGGTAGTAGAATACTGGCTTGTGTATTTTTCTCTCGTTCGGTCTAATGTGGTTAAAATTATTGCACGTCATATCAGTCCTACTAACCAACTTCATAGATAGTGGTTAGGAATCTAGTATCTACCCACCAAGATGGTAATATTTTTCACACGGAATTTAACTATAAAAGCTAATAATTTACATTGTCATTTACCAGTTCTACATTGTGCATTACATCTTCATTCTCTTTAATACAACATTTGCAAAGTACCTATAAAACAACATGAGTGAATTTGTAGTGTCACGAAGTATTATGCGAATTTTTTATTGACCATGGGACAAATTCAGAAGATATTAAAAAGTACTTAGAAGAACAACACCATCTATCATCTGGAAAAAGTGAGTTAGTTGTGAGGCGTATTCAAAAATCACTTCTAACTGCATTTAATGATCGGTGGTCCAAATCTAAGCGAACTAAAGAACGTTTCTTCGATAACAATAATTCGTGGTTAGACAGTGAATTTAAGGTACAAATCGAAGACGTACCAATGGATATTATACCTACAACATCTGGAAAACGTGGACGACCACCGAAGTCTTATGAAGATCTATCAGAAAAATCAAAGAAAAGGAAGAATATGGAGTTAATTCAAGAATATGGACTTGAGTATATACATAACGCATATGTCCAAGGATTGCGGTCTGAAGGAGAATTCTAAGAAGCTTCTGTTGTTGCAATAATACGAAATTGTGACAGAAATGAAAAAAAGATCTTAAGGCTCTTTGGACCGCTAAAGTACGAGGATATGGGATTTTGCTGAGTTTTGGGTAGAGTTTTTGGGTTAACTAAGTAAATTATACAAAAACTGCAAGTTGAAATAAGTAGGCCATTCTTTCATCTATAATCGTATGGATTTAAATTTTTAAAATTCATAGTAGAACATACTGAAATTTTTTTTTTTCTCAAAGAAGATTTTTCGCATTTACGCAGTAAGCGAATTTATTGATTTTCAAGGAGTCCGCAAGGGCTTTTTAATCAAATTACACACAAAATTTAAGTTGAAATATATAGTTCGTTCTTTCGATTACAATCTGATAAGAAAAATTTTTTTAAAATTAATAGAAAAACATAGTGAAATAAATTTTTTTCTCTGAGATGAATCACCAAAGAACAAGAAATTACTAACTTTTGAGTGTTATGTTCGGGCTTAATAAGCAAAGTATACACAAACTAAAAATTACAGTAAATAGATCATTCTTTCGTCTATAGCCAGATATGTAGGAAGTTTTAAAATTCATAGCAGAACATAATGAATTTTTTTTTTTCTGACAAGAATCGCTACAGTACGATAATTTGCTGATTTTTGGGTACTACTTACGGGCTAACTAAGCAAATTGCACCCAATCTGTAAGTCAAAAGAAATTGTTCAGTCTTTTGTCTACAATCGTATGGATTTCAAATATTGAATATCATAGCGGAACATACGAATTTATTTTTTTTCTTAGAAGTATCGCCCCGTCATGGTAATTTTACTCGTAACTTTGGAGGACAAGCCAGCTATAATGAAAGAACAGAAAAGTTTTCTATTATCACTAATAATAAGTTTATTGTTATAACAACCATAAAAAAAAAATATATTTTTCACATTCAATAAGAAAAGTAAAAAAAACAGGATTCATTGACTCGAATACTTTATGTAAAAGTTGATGTCACCGATGTGGCGCTTCAGTCGGGCTACGAGCCCTGTAGAAAGTGAACGTTTACACCAATTTTATTCATAAAAAGTGTTGCCAGTGAAAAAAATAAATGTAATATCGATATATTACTTCCTGTGTCCAAAATTTTAATAATCGGTTAGTATTCAATTTAAGTATGACATAATGTAACTCATTTACTGTAATATAACGTAAATTGTCATAATTATGTCATTTAGAAAGAAAACGAATGCCTAAAAGTATATTAAAGTTAATGTAATGGCAATATGCCAATTTTATGTCAGTAAGTACCTAGTTATAATTATATCTATAATTTATATTTTTACCAAATTTTTGGCGGGATTTTATGGGAGCGGTTGGGCGTTTATTTTAATTATTTGCAAATTGTTTACTAGTAAATATCGTGATGTAAAATTGATATAGTTTTGCGTCCCAAGTATCTACGCTGTTATGCATTATGCGAAATTGTTGAAATAAGTGCTTATTCTGTAGTGTGATGTTGGGATTTTTTTAGTGGTTTAGTCGGCTAAAGTCGATCCTACTATAAAGACTGCTTCGATATATTTATCGCCAGAGAATGTAATGAACATTAAAATGTATTATGTCGACATTTGATATTTTAAGAAGAATATTTCATTTCATACTAAAGACGTCGGCTGTTATATGCATAGATTCCTTTGCCTTCCCTCTCAAGGCATAATTGTACAAAAAATATTTATATTTTTACCGCGCTTTCAAAATTTTTCTATCAATTTTGCAATTTTCTCAACTGCAAATACATAGTTATCATAATTTTTTCACTAATCGCTATTTATCATTAATTATACATATAAAAAATCTCTCTTTATTTATGTTCTATTATTCTTCTGTAAAGATATGTATTCGTAAAAGTGATTGTTTAAAAACAATAACTTTGTATATTTCAGATGGGGAAAGTAAGGCAATTTAACAAAATTACCAAAAAGAGGCGTTTGCATTTACAAATCTGTATAGAAAATACACGCAATACAACACGAAAACACCATTCAGAAAGGTAGGTAATTATTATGTTACAGAAAAAAAAGTATGCTAGTTACTAGTTAGGTATGAAACTGTTATAGTAAGTTTGAACCCATTGAACGTTTACTATAATTTATACTTGCCTATTTGAACTAACGAGAGCATCGATTATAACTTGTATAACATAGTGATATTTAATTAATATTTATTTCTGACATTTCTCATAAGTCACAATTTAAACTTTAATTAATAGTTCCTAATGCATTAATGGTATTTTAGTGATTTTGTAAATGTCTCAGATCACCACTTATGTTACCACTGATTTATACCATTTGTGTGACCCCAAATTAAGCATACTTCATACTATGATAACGCACTCAGGCTACAAACTGGTAGCAGGTAGTCTGGATGTTACTAGATACTCTTCCAGTAAGTAGACTCACAGTTTAACTCGTTTCATGAACAGAATTAACCTGAGCAGGACATTGAAAGAACAAATTAAGTGATCAGACTGGGAATCAAATAACTCGGATCCTAGGACCTCGGAATGAACACAGCTTTATATTCATGTATATGTATATTACATTAAGAACCATAAAAACGCATAAGGCCTATTTATAGAAAAACTAATACATCCGAGAATCTGGTAGTAACCTAGTATCAGTAACAAATAATTATAACATAAAGCTGTTGTTCTATGAAATTTCTATATAGGTACTTCATTAAAAATCACATTTATGACTTCATAAGTAAAGTTAACTATCCCTAATTTATAATATGTAAACTAGGTGCCTAAATGAGAATTTATCAGAAATTGTATGCGAAGAGGACATAAAGTATAGTTTTAAATTTAAAAAATAGTAATCAAATCAATTCAATTTTTAAAAAATTGACAACTTTATATTATGTAAGTGAAAATTGTAATAAATATATTAATTTTATGTAACAATAACAAATAATTATAATGAAAAACTTGTTCCATGAGATATTTCTATGGAGGTATTTAATTAACAAATCACATTTGTTATAAATGAAATGAACTATTCCTAATTTATAATTTGTAAAGTACTTAAGTGAGAATTTATAAGGTATTGTATGCGGAGAGGATATAAAGTATAAAGTTTTAAATTATAAAAATAGTTAACTATTATTAATGATTCAATTTTTAATAAATTGTTAAATTTATGTTATGTAAGTGAAAATTGTAATAAAGCCCATATATTAATTTTATGTATTGCAGTTCTATCAACCAGCATCTAACAAGTGGAATTGATCATTTCGAGTACAACAGGTTGAGACTGTATCTACAGTAAGTACTTACTACTTTATGTAATGTGTAGGATTTTGAAATTTATTACCTATGCCTACCCTAATATGATAGTTACCTATATGACAGTATTTGCCTAATACTTACTTAATATTTTTAATACTACAATAATGGGTTTTTTTAACAAAAATATTGCAATTAGTTTGCAATGTAAAGAAATGTAGTCTATTCGAGGCCGATGTAACCCAGTCTATTACATGAGTAATGGTAACCATTGTCCACTGTTACTATTACTACATGATATGTGAAAGAAGTAATAAAAAATAATTATGTTTACATAGACATGTTATCTGTAGTAAATACAATTAATATGAATAAATATATTATATAGTAGGTATGTATAAAAGAGCAATAAATAATGAGAAATTGCTTGCTTGCTTGTTTGAAGCCAATTGGCAGCAACTCATTTAGTCAATCACCAGCAAATGACATAACACGTCTGATTCGTAAAGTAAACATTTCAAAATCTCATGAAATTTTAAATAAAACATATTTATAATTTATTTGCTTATTTTAGTTATGATGTGCAGTGTTTGTCGCCCAGTAATTAGGTAATAATTAGGTAGTAATTAGGACATTACTATTATTTATATAATAGTAATGTCCTAATTACTGGGCTGGATGATACTAGATAATTAATAGTTTTTCTGGCCAGTATTTAGGATTAAACACTTTTAGTAGCTAGTGCCCGTGGAAAAAACTGGACATGAAAAGTGGTATGTTACATTCGCAAATGAATTGATCTCGGATTTCATTCACTTCAATGATGATATTCACTGCTAGTTGGCAACATTTGCATTGCAATTTCGATATGAGATTATAGATACGTTCCGTAAAAAATGTCATATTTATTTCTTCCAATTGGAAAAAACATATAACGTTTGATTTTAAATGACGGTCACAAAGTCACACTTGACTAAAAAGTAACAATTGAACTATGAAGTCTTATTCTTGTGTACAAAAAAGTTATGATTGAAACTCATTTGAACTAGATTTATCTATACCATTCCAATGTTCCAAATAAAATTACCATATTTAGTAAGTGATGTAGGGTGACCAACGTACAATGATGAATAATGGAAACTTTCTCTAATGTTATTACTGAAAGCAATCAATACTAATTTGTGTCGTTTTCCATATGGTAGTTACGGGAAAAATTTCTAAGCTGTTTCTTATTGTTACAACTAATGTAAATTCTTTCTTAATGATCCGTTTCAAATCCATAACTTATTCAGAAATATATTTTATAGTAATAACAAATAGAATTGGTATTTCCATTACATTAATCCGTCTATTAATGAAATAACGTGAGCGCATCTTTCATAAGTATTTAACTGTTAGTATCCATAACAGAACTTTTATCTTGAAAATACTGAATATTGCATCAATTTGTCTCACAGTTATTTCGAATAGTCAGATATATTTGGTTTTTAATTTCAGAGTTTGCCAGTAAGCAAAAACAAATGCTTGTTAAAAGGCAAAAAGAATTGTATAATAGAGAAGTTAAATTTGGTCTTTACTCAAAATTTTATGTTAATTGTAAATTGTGCAACAAGGAGTTTAATTTGGAGACGTCTGGTAATTTAAAAGAAAAAGCGACTATTAACCATGAAGCAGTAGCTGGAATAATTTCTATTGGATGTGGTTTCTCTCATTTAAGATATTTTCTGGCAGCCTTGGACATACCATTTTTCACTGTGAAATTATATCGTTCTCACCATGACACCATGTTCACCTGGTGGGAACAGACAGCTGCACACAGCATGGCTCAAGCTGCTCGTGAGGAAGCTGAGTACGAGCACCGAAATTAATTGGCAATGTCAATGAAAAGGGAATTAGACAAATAGAAGACAGCGTAAATTCAGGGCGGAGGAATGGGATCTGCGTGTCATGAAGCGTTACTGTCAATAACGCTGTACTGTGTTATTAAAAAGGTATTCGTAATTTATAATGCGTTAACTTTTATCATTTATTTTTGCTTTTATCTTCCATAAAATGTTTACAATGTTCATTCCGTTAAATGATTATAATGTTCATTAGTATTGGTTTTTATTTTATAATAAACTTTTATGATTTTCTGATCTTCCTTTATACCATGTATTTCCAGCATATAGTAGACACCAGACTCCCCCGATGACAATTTGGTGGTGGTTTGAATGATATGTACATTGTATTAATAGAGAGTAAATGTTATAAATAAATGAATATTATCTCTTCATACTATGTTTTATCTCATAGTAATATGTAGTATAGAACAAGTAAAGAGACAAATGGAAGAAGGAGTACCTTCATGCCAGGGGATTATAATGTTCGTTATTACATCTTTTTATTTTATATTATATTAACTTTTATCTTTTATAATTTTTGATCTTCCTTTATTTTTTCCAGTATATTGTGTCCCTTCATACTATGTTTCATCTTCTACTAGCATGTAGTATGGAACTAGTGAAGAGAAGAAGAGGGAAGAAAGAAGAGGGAGTACATTAAAGTCAGAGGAGAGGAAGAGGATGTGAGGGTCATGAAGCATTATCATCAATAACGCTTGTCATTATATATATCATCAATACTTATGAATAATGGCAAACGGTATTATTATCATATAATGTATTAACTTTTATCTTTAATGATTTTTAAATCTTTCTTTATATTTTTCCAGCATATTATGTCCCTTCACTCTGTTTTTATCTTCTTAATACACAGTTTTGGAGAAGAGGTGATGTATTTAGTCTCTTCAGAAGAGAGAAAAAAAATCGGTGGGTCATGAAATCTTGGTAATGAACGGGTCCTTAGCAAGACTAATAACATTAAACTGTGTAAATACTTGTATAATAAGATGCTAATCGATGTTAGTATTATATATCAACTTCATCTCTTATTGTTTCCTATATTTTTAATCCCAACCCAAAAAGAGGGGTGTTATAAGTTTGAAGTGTGTCTGTTTGTGGCATCGTAGGGCCTAAACGGATGAACCGATTTTGATTTAATTTTTTTTTGTTTGAAAGGTGACGTGATCGAGTGTCCTTGGCTATGATTTAAGAAAATCTGTTCAGCCGTTTGAAGAATATTAGCTCTTTTTTAGTTTTTGAAGGGACGCGAGCATCTTCTACTAGTCTTCGATACGAAATTTAGTATCTTATGACTTCAATAATGTCACAATGACATGGTAAACTTGACCTGATGCTGGAGCATCGTCTGAAGTCAGCAGGATACCCAACTCCTCGCCACTTATAGTAGAGATATCATGTTTAGGCTCATTGAATTGGTCTCTATGAATAGGGTATAGATAGATAGATGGTGATCAGGGTCTGATGATAGATCACACAACTATTGTCAGAATATTCAGATTTTGGCGAGGCACGATCCCATGTCGCAATTTCGTGTATCGTCCCGGGAAGTATTTGCGTGAATGTAGATCGTAGTAATAGTGTAGATTGTAGTGTTTAAAAATCATGAAATAAAACAAATTTAAAATTTAAAAACCCCTGATTCAATAAAGAAACTCCAAAGAGTAAAATAATAATATGTACCTCATGGCCCTTATAATTTGTGATAAGTTTCGATATAAATAGTAGTAGTAATATATCCAAGCGTTGTCGCGTCGGGGAACCACTAAATAAATAAAGTAAAAACAATACAGCTAAAAACGATAAAACAAGGTATAAAATTTAAATACAAGTAAACTTAGCAGTCCTCAGACGTGAAGACGCTTGGACATATTACTACTTCTATTTATATCGAAACTTATCATAAACCTAAAGGGCATTGAGGTACATATTATTTTCTTACTTTTTAAAGCTTTATTTTTGTCGGGACTTTTTTATGTTTTTGATTTTCGTGTCCTTCATACAGTATAATGAGTTGTAAAGGACAGATACATTATAGACTAAATAGGAGTGGAAATAACTTGTAATTCTTCGATATTATCAATACTTTATTTTGTTTTGTTAAGTTTATTGTTTTTTATATAGACAGAGTGAAGAGACGAAAAATGGAAGCAGAATTATCTTCGATTACAGTGAAGAGGTCCTGCAAGATGCGAAACGCCACTAACAGTAGAAACTTGGAATAAAATACAGAAGAATCCGTAATGAGTAAAATAATAATGGACACCCTACTATTATTAATGTATAGTTTAGTCAAAAGTGTACTAAGTTTTAACAAAATATTTTAAATAAAAACTAAGTTATAAACCTTATATTATTTGCGTTACATGTAATTATATAAGTGCAGTTTCCTCTTTACTTGTACATACAATTGTCATACATACTTTCCTGTATTTATTACCTAAATTATAAAAAATATAAGAAACCGATTATAATCTAGTATTTTTTTCTCAAATTAAATTAATAGTAATAGATCCGACTGAGGTTGACCTTCCCTAATCGAGTTTCCTAATAAAATAAAGATTTTATACAATATAATGTATAATAACCAAAACGAGCTAGGGTTGCCAACCCACATCCCTGCATTTTGAATTAAAAATTATTGAATTAAATTTTTTCAATAATTATTGTTATGCAGTTTCTAACGAGTAAAAGATGTAAATAAAACTCCAAAGTAGGGTTGCAAACAAAGATAACCCTATACCATCGTGTTCCTAATATTATTATCTACATTTTCACATATAATTTTCATAGAGAGTAAATTACTAATACACACTTACCTATTTACACTTATCAACCTTTAATTATTGCTTAGAAAAAGGTAGGCAACCCTACTTTGGCATTTTATTTACATCTTTTACTCGTTAGAAACTGCACAACAACAATTATTAAAAAAAATTAATTAAACAATTTTTAATTCAAAATAGCTATGCAGGGATGTGGGGTGGCAACCCTAGCACGTTTTGTTTAATTATACATTATATATAAAATATTTATTTTATTAGGAAACTCGATTAGGGAAGGTCAACCTCAGTCGGATCTTGGACTAATTGAATAATGATTACAGAATTAGAAATTACCGTATGTGACCTTCTTTTTTTTTACTAGGAAGTCTGATTTTAACTAGCTGCAAGTGTATACAGTTGAAATCAACCTTGGTGCACGTCTGGTTCAAGTTTAAATTACTAGCTAGCTTACATAGATCTGCATGGATGGATGACCGAAGCCTCACTCCGTTCGCTCGCGACCCCAAAGGCCGGCCTCTTGTCTTTAGAATACCGTAGCCAAATTCTCTGGCCCAAGCCACAGGGTAGGTGTTCTTGTTATTGCCGCTGACTCCAAAACCATACTCTTACTCATACTAATAGAAACCTTGGTATTCACCATTATACCTACATGTCAATACCAAATAAGCCGAAGTCGAAATGGTCTGTAGGTACTAGACGGCGAATTGTTAACTCCACGGTATCATTAGGCTGTTGGTTATCATCCATTACCAAAGAACTTGTCGAAATCAGTAGAATGAGTTGCATTTCAATGGGTTTATTATGAGTCGTCTGACTAGGAGTACTTGGGTTTCGTTATCTACTGCATCACACTCAGATCTCTGACTCACATCATCAAGTACAGTACAGTACATAGAATATAATATAAGTATATCCTTGCGCATCATCTGATCCTGGCCCGTCTCGTGACAGCAAACAGGTCAAAAAATCTTTACGATATAAGTAGGTATAACGCATTATTTTTTATTTTATTATATACAAATGAACACCTAATATAATATATGAGAATATGTGTAATATTTTTTAAACTACGTTTAATATGTTTATTTCTAAACTAAATACGATTTTATCTCATAAATATTTCTGAACGTAATGCTTACGAAACATTCAATAGTATTATAACTTTATTTGCATGTGTGGCCTACGGGAATGGCGCGTGTGTGAGTGTGGGAGAAATCTGTGAAATTAGGTACTATGAACACGTTCGATAAGCAAACGCCATCTAGCGTACGAATGTTTCCCCTAAAAGGAGAGCCACAACGCCTTAAGTCAAAAATTATTGCATGAAACACCCAATGCATCAAATTTTACAGTTGATGAAGGTTTAAATCTTTATACTGATTTAGATCTTTCCAAATCACAATGGATATTACTTCGAGCAAGTTTAATTAACAAAAACTTTGAATAAATATTGCCGTCATATAATATACTAACAAACGCAAAAAAAAATGTGTTATCCTCCACCTGGAAGCATAGAAATTACTGATACAGGTGCTAAAGTAAATTTACAAGATTTGCCTGATCATACAATAGCACGTATCTTAAGCATTGATAACGTATACAAGCGATCGAGAAGAAATCTTAAATTGTTCACCAAATGGGGTTGTGATGGTTCATCGAGACAAAGCGAATATAAACAAGTTTTAACAGATGAAAGTGACTTAGTTTCAGATGCAAACTTATTTATAGCGTCTTTGGTACCAATAAAGCTAATTGATACACAAACAAATGAGGTTATTTGGCGAAATCCGGCTTCTTCTTCAATACGATATTGCCGTCCAATTGTGATGGAATTTGCAAAAGAAACACCTGAGAAGACGCTTTCGGTGGTTGGTGATATTCGGGGTCAAATATTTTGGAGACTTCTAAGATACACAAGGAGGATCAGGTTATTGAAATAAGTCATGAACTATTCTTAACCATGGTGGATGGAAAAGTTACACAAGTTTTAACTGACACAAGTTCTGGAGCTGTGTGTACTATTTGTGGCGCTAAACTAAGTGAGATGAATGATTTGGAGAAAGTTAAATTAAAGCCAGATAATATAAATGCTTACGAATACGGTTTGTCTACGTTGCATGCGTGGATTAGGTGCATGGAATTAATTTTACATATTTCATATAATCTTTCGTTTCAAAAATGGTCTGCAAGAACTCCGGAAAAAAAAAAGAAAAGAGGACAAGAAAAAGCTTGTTCAAAGTCAATTTCGAAGCCGAATGGGATTGCATGTCGATAAACCCCGGCAAGGAAGTGGAAATAGCAATGATGACAATACAGCTCGACGTTTTTTTGAGAACTATTCTTGTTCTTCAGAAATTACAGGAGTTGATGAGAATCTTATTCAAAGGTTCTATGTTATTCTTCAGACTTTGGTGTCCGGTATTGCAGTAAATCCAATAAAATTTGATGAATATACCCGCGATACTGCACAATTGTACGTAATAAAATATATGTGGTATAACATGCCTTCTTCGGTACACAAGATCTTATTACACGGAGAAAGTATAATTAGACATTTTGCTGTTCTACCTATTGGTCATCTATCTGAGGATGCAAAAGAATCCCGTAATAAAGATTATAAAAACTTCAGAATGTATCACGCAAGGAAGTGCTCTAGGTCCGCAACAAATGAAGATGTATTTCATGGTCTTCTATTTACATCAGATCCGTACATATCAAGTATTAGAAAACCATCAGTTACTGTTCATAAAGAACTGTTAGAAGAAGCCAAGAACATTTTAGATATTTAATTCAGGTATGAACATATATTTTATTTATGTAGTAGATTAATAAATGTACTTTTATATTAATGTATAATGTACAATCGCTAACATATTAACCTTAACAGAGAGGCACCTTATACGTTTGGAATAAAGGCGAATTTGCAACGAAAATGTAAAGCATGATGTGCTGTTGACTGTACCTAATATTAACAAAATACTAAATAATATTTTAATAACATAAAACCGTGTAATATAATTAAATAAGTAAACTTAGTTTTTGTATGAAAAAGTTTCATTTTTAGTTTTGTATCATTTTTTATACATATTAAAAATAAAAAAATATAAACTAATGTCTTATTATTTGATTGTATATATATTAGAGATGCTGCCTACCAAATTTCATCTCATTACTTCAAACAACAAAAAAGTTACAGATTTTTGAGACGGTACGCACGGTTCTGGCCCATAGTGCGCCGCCTGTTTGCATGAATAGGTATGTGTATGACACGTCATCGCTCCGGAATTTTCGAAGTACAACTTTATTCTTGTGATACCAACATTGCTAAAAATAAATTTCAGTAATAATTAATTAATTTAATGATTCATCGTTCAGTCACGAGAGTCTTGACTAACCATTTATGGTTAATTACCTTTAACCATACCTTTTATTATTGAATTAGAATCAGTACTTATTAAATGCCTTACGAATTAAAATGTTTTATAGAGAGAGGAAAAATGGAACAAACATTCTGAAATCAAATTATTATATCCTATTTTTTTCATTTTAGTCCTTAATGTTGTTAAATTGTAAACAAATGTAAACAACTATACAATTGTAAACAAATGTGGCGACTATGGTATTTATAACAACTAGAGGACGGGCTATAAGTTCGCAAATGATGCATATCGCAAACAGTAATATGTTTCGGTTCATTATTTTGTCTTATGTTTCGAATGAATTGTGTCATTTACATATTAGGGTGAACTGATTAATGATACTAATTTGATCTAGGGACATAGGCAACCTCTAGGTAACACTAGAAATTAAAAACAAAACGCTTGACAAATAACCTCTAATAATACGCTGGACCAGCGTACGGTGAAAATTTAGAGAAATGGCTAGTTTCTGGTTTATTTACACTTAAGTCAAAATGGAAAAAATAGGATATATACTTACTCATTTATCTAATATAAACCAATGTCTATAAAATATTGTCATGAATTGCGGTTCTCATTTTACTTAATATTTTTATAGTTTACTAGTGGACCCGACGACGTTGTCCTGCCCGAACGTTGGAATAAAAAAGAAATTGCTAGAACCCGATTGTAGCGTAACCTACCGGGTTCAATAATGAATCTAAACCATCCGGGAGTCACTCACACACTCAAAAAATTTGATCAAAATCGGTCCAGCCGTTTAGGAGGAGTTCAGTGACATACACACGTACAGAAGAATAATTGCGCCTCTTTTACTATGTGTAACTTTTCTATGCATATTATTAAACATAAAAAATCTTTCAGGAAGTAAAAATGACTTCTCGTCAGCGGTATCGCTGTAAACACTGTTTACGAACGTTTTCCAGAGTTTTCACGTGAGTTGAAATCGTTATGATTTTCAGAGAAGCTCAAGTACCATATTTAGCTAACATTAGTAATGTTTAATTTTTTCTTATATAGCTTACGGAGACACATAAAACTTAACTGCACAGAAAAACCTGAAAAATCGTAAGTATGTCAAGATAGAAGCTTAGAAATACTATGTAAACTAAATAAAATAAATATAATTTTACTATTATTGTAATTCCAGAGAATCCACGGATTATTCAGGAAAAGAAAATGTTTCATTAAATACATCTACTGGAGTAAATATGTCAGACAATGCACTAAATCAAAGTGTTGATGAAAATCGTTTACCCTCAGATGAAAGTCTTCAAAACTACACGAATAATTTGGATTTTTCAACTAATCTCTTCGACACTGACCGTATGCCTAATCTGGATATGTCAAATGGCTCCAGATCTGATACTGATTTTAATTCCTTTTCTATTGATTACAAAGATGATACTACAACAAATAATGTTTTTGGTTTAACAAATGATCAGGATATTACTCATTGCCATGATATACAAGTTAGTAGTTTTGGCTAGTGCTGTCGAGGAAACGCGAACTTCTTTAGATTTTTTACTTGTATTTCTAATTTTAGGGAAACACTCCCACTGGTGCAAATACATCGTCATGCTCCTATAAACAAGAAATTACTAGTAAGAAGCAACGTAGCAACGCAAGGTAACTAGTAATACACTACTTCGTACTTGTAATTCAAATACCTAATTATTAAGTCACCTCACATCGGTTGTCAAAATTTTAGTTTTTTTATAATTTAACAAAAATTAACCGGAATTTTATCAAACGTCGTTATACTAATCAGTTATCTTCCGCATTATTGGTTACGCGCTCCCAGACTGCCAGCTAATTTCGAACACTATTCGAAATATCATTTTTTGTATTTAATTCAGGAGTGTTGTTGTTCAGTTTCAAATCTAACTTCTTTTTGCTGTTGTATCAAAATACCTGACAATTGTCTCTTCACATAGCCAAAACAAATGAAATCACATGAATTTATGTCCAGGGAAAATGGCAGCTCAATTATTTCTATTCATCCACCCATCCATTTCTGTCCATTTTCAATCGGTTGCTGAATTTTTTCGTTTCGTGTGATTTGGGATCATCGTGTAAAGTTATAGGACTTTTTACATAATGCTATTGTGCCCAATTACAGATATTCTCTTCCAAGAAAGACATATCACTTTTTAGTCATAATTATATATCTTTTTAGTGATACATTATATAACTTCTCAAAAAAACTAATATCCATAGCTATCAGTAGTATCTTTTGTGCATGTAACGTGGTAAGTGTTCAGCTAAAGTGTTGTCAGCTGAATTCCACCCAAAATCGTGACTGACGTCTTTAAAAAAAAATTGATATAAAACTCTGCTATTCATCTGTTCACCATAATTCAGAGTATGAGATATTAGTGGCTCGTTGGCGCAGTGGTGGAGCATTTGTCTTCCAAACCAGAGTCCAGGGCTCGATTTTCGGTGAGGTTAATTTAAGAAACGAACTTTTCTAAATTGGTTTGGGGACTGGGTGTTGCTGGGGGCTCCACCAGTTCATCGTGTGGTAGTAAACCCCATAATGCAAGCTTAGTGTAAGTACTAATGTACAATTGTACATTTCTCTTAGAGCGGTACCATGCTAAGTAACTACGTACGATTTCATACCGAAATGCCTTTTGGTTTGTGTTTAGATTATGATGTATACTTATCTTATACTGGAATTTTATTGGTCAGAACTAAATCCACTGGTCAATATCCTATGAATAGTCGAATGAGGAATACCAAGTTGTAATAAGGTGGAAAGATCATTAACACTCACTTTACGTGACGTAGGTTGACCTAGGTAGTGCTTTGTCGGTTTTATCTTTTAGTTCTAACCTGATTGATATTCGGCGAGGTCCTTGTAGCTCATCTTCAACTGTAGTTCTACTTTGTACATTTCAGTCCATCGTTGCACGAATCTTTTTTTAAAGCATTACGACTTTATGATCAACACATTTTACTAACAAGTTATATGCAAATCCTGATTAGTACCTATAACACAAACCTTTATAAAAACAAATGCGGCCCTAATACACTGATAGTTGAAAACAAAGTCGTGCCTGGAATTTGAAAATAAACATTTTGAAGATTTAGAAGTATTGTTTTATAAATATTTTTTTACTTTGTCTTTTTCTTGGCTATCACTGACGATCTACCACACTATTTGAATAGTGCAATCTGCATTAAAACCCGGCCCAGCTATTTTCTTTATAAGGAAAATTAGAACTATTCAACTCAAACGTATTTGTAATTTTCTTTTTAATCCATGTGTATAATTGAGATCAACATAAATAGATAATAGACATTATTGACTACATAAATAGATAAAATGTTTAATTTAGCCAGTTTTATTATGGAGCATTAACGGGGTTTATTTATTTAAAATGATGAAAAAATGGTTTATACAGGACGAGAATCCCCAGACGTTTTAAATGCGAATGTTGTGGTCAAATATACCAAAAGAAAGAAAAATTAACACAGCATATATTGGCACAACATTGTGAAAAAACCTCAACTAAATCTGTAAGTATATAATATTAATACATGATATCATTTCATGATGAGATTTGAGGAAGCGAAAGAGGTGTGTAAGGACCGCGACTCCTGGCGCTCCGTCCTCTCTGACTACCCCTTTGGAGATACAGCGTGAAGTTATGTTATGTTATATCATTTCATAACATTCTAATTTGCCCACAACACTGCAATTAATTTCATATTATAATTTTATAAAATGTTATGAAAAACAAATCTCAAAATGAAAAATCTCACTACCCGTCAAATTTTATTTACCTGTGCCGTTACCAAGTCACAAAAGCATGGCAAGCCTTATCGCATTCTCTGACCACAGATTGAATATGACTGATTTATGTGTGTACATAATATGTATATAAGTAGTAATTATTACTCATCAGTGCCGAATAAGATAATATTAAAAAAAAATTACACATTTTTATTGTAATTAGGTAATATTGGTTAGAAAACAAAAACAAACATGGTTTGGATATATTAGTTTTTCTACGAATTTGTCACTAGAGCACAAACAACTGATTATAGAAATACTAGGTAATTTTGCCTTATTTTTCATTTTATTTAATTTTTTTCAGGGTCAAAACGTTTCCGACACACCATATGAATGTCAAGAATGTGACTTTACATTCAAGGTTAGTACTTTTGTTAATTTACTACGCATTTAGAGCGAAGTCAAAAAAGAGTAATTTATGTACTATATACTTAAACAATATGTATGCCAATACTAGGTGTTTGTAACCGTCTACAAGCTAGAAACCTCAACCAGATTGAGTTGGTGTATGTTTAATGTTTATATTGTTAATTGCAGCGTCGCGGTATGCTCGTAAACCACTTAAGACGTGTTCACAACAATATGTCAGTTACCGTGCCCTTGGAGTGTAGCGTGAAGCACTACCCATGTGTGGCTTGCATCAAAGTTTACCGTACAGCCGCCAAGCGCGACAAACACGTGCGTAAACACCATCCCGGTAAATTTTTTTAGTATTTTACTTATGTTTAAAAGCTATTAAATCTTATGTTTTTTTAGTATTTTTCGAATATTATTTTACAGTGATGTTCATGATTATTAAACTTATCTTTTAATTTTTAATATAAGAAACCATAAAAAAGCCTATTGCAACCGAAAAGCACGCACTGTATTCACTAAACTTTCATTGAGTTTATCATTATTTAATTTTTATTACAACGATCGATTGCGTCTAAAATTGAAAATATAAATTAATGTTTCTGACTAAGCGCTGCTATGTGTCGGCTAGAATTTGATTATTTCTATGTCCATTTGACAAATCATTGTGCGACTGCTCGTTACACAAATATTCTTACTCGACTCATCTTACGCAACTGATTGACTACTATACTCTTAAACAACTATCTTGACTACTAATTTACCCATATACTGTCCCACAAATACGCAGATAGTAAATTTTTTACGTAAATGTTATAAAATTATAACAGATGTTAGTAGTTTATAATTTAGTAGTGAAGTTACATTGGGCCCATGCGCCATGTACTGAACAGGCGCAGAGTTGGTCCGCGCACAGTGGATAGAGAGCGGGCGGCGCGCGCTAGAACCGGCGGCATGCGAGGCGTGCCCGCGCGAGTACGCCTCGCGCGCCAAGCTCCTGCAGCACGTACGCGCCGCGCACCCGCATCTGGTATGACACGACAGCGCGCCCACTTTACATTCTATGGAAACGTTTATAAAGCGCGCCGCATACAGACGCCCGGAGAACTTTTTGGTGGGAACGGGAGAAATGAGGTTGTCATTTTATTTAGATTTTCTATTTTTTACATTTTTGTGAGTTAAAGTACAAAAGTGATAGTATATTGTGCTTTAAAGTTCTGTGTAAGTGAAAAGAATGGAGTAGGTCTAAATAAACATGTGTAGCTGAAATTCTCGCGCTCTTCCAAGAAGTCCTTTATAACTTCAGTAAAGCCTACTATCACTTTACTGGAGGAGTTTTACGATATGAAAAAATTAATTTACTTGTAATTCTACTTATTATTGGTTATTATTATTGGTATATTATTGAATGAACGTCAAGTGCCCCGCCACTTGACGTTCAACCAATCACCGCGCAAGGTGCGACCCGTCGCATGCAAGTATGTTACCAGTTCACAATTTGACAGTTTGACATGGTTAGATTATACACTATCAGAATTGAATACGTTATATATTTTTTTTCTTTATAAAAGAAAGGGCAAACGAGCAAGTGGGTCACCTGATGGAGAGTATCCAACCGCCGCCCATGGACACCCGCAACATCCGTAGAATCACGGGTGCGTTGACGGCCTTTAGAGAAATAAGCAAAGGAGGGGGAGGGGGTGATGGGCCACCGGCACTCTCACTCGCCGAACGAAACACAACAGCAATAGATGCTGTTATTTCACGCCGATATTGTGTGAGAGGGTGGTATTTCACCGGGCGAGCCGGCCCTATTCGTGCTGCAATGCAGCATGGCTCTACCACCTTGAGCAAGCAGTATGGTACAGTTCACAATTTATCGACAACTTACAATCTCGCGAGGTAGATTATAAACTAACGGTGTTCACAATCATACAATGACATATACAATATACATCTATCTACTCTTTTTTTTTATAGGCAGCACCTGTGAAGTCTAAAAGAAAATCTCAACAAAAGTAATAAGTAAGTAAAATAGTTCCATCAGATAAAAATGTGACTGTTGTACTTATATTTTGTTTCAAGATAACATTTTGGGTAGTACTTAAAGTGCATGTTGCTTAATTTATTACTAATATCGTTTAAGTTTCTTGTAACTTAAGTAAAAAGTAACTTTTTCTGCTAGCTTACATGTCCTTCTTTTGTAAACATAAGTTTTTCTAACATGCTATGTTTATAAAACATTCGATATCCTGTATAATAACTATGTAGCGACACAATTTGTTGACTGGGCAATTTTGTAAACAGCCGAGTGAGACTCGCGGCCCAGTCGACAGTCGTTCCAATGGTCGTTCCTTTGTACGCTTCTAGTGTTGTCGCGTCGTATTGTTTATGCACTAGAAAACGAATGCGTAAACCTTAGTAATTAATAAATAGAGTAAAGTTTATAAAAGTTTTATTTTCCTTTTATATAAGAACAAACACAAAGTGAGAACAATATGAACACTAAATACCTACGTAGAAAAACCTAACATGCACATTCCGATACAGACTTATCGACGGACTTGTCGCCAACGACAGCGACGCCCGTATCTAGGCATACGAGTGTGCGTGTGAATGGCTACTTTTGAAATTTAATTCTTAATTATTCTATTTTTTCGTCAGTAAACATCTCAGTTCTCTGTACATGTCAAACATCAAAATATCATATATATAGAATTTAAAAAGTTAACTGTTATTTTTGTTACAGGAGCAAAGAATTGCGGAAAGAAGAAATTCATATTTGTGAAAGTATTATTTATTAGTAAGTTGCATTATTACAACAAAACTTGTAAATAAAACTGTAAAGTTTGTCGAAATCTAGAAATCTTTTAATATAAATACATAAAATTATAAATTACATGTTCAGTATAGAAAACTTTCTCTTTTTATAACAAACTAAACATCACTAAGTATAGCAACCAATTTAAATTAATATATGGTTATTCTCTTCGATCACAAATAAAAAACTAGATACACAACCAACGCTCCAAAAATGTCCGAACCAAATGTGCGCTCAAATAAGTATTTGAGTGCACATTGAGTGAGTCACAGATTATGTGAATTATACTTTACGCACGAGCCGTAAGATTGCATTTTAAATATTTTTTTACAAACATCGTTTCAATGTCATGCAAGAATCGTTTACAAGCTTTTATAACCGTATTGTTTGGCAGTAAGGTCTACTTTAGATTAACACAATGTTATCAATACTATACGGTATTAAAAAGATATACGTGAATTCTTTATTCGTGATCGAAGGTTATTCTTTACTTTACATGGGTGGATGTTATGTTCCTTTAAATTGGTTGCTATTGTGATCTTTAGTTTGTTATAAGTTTATAACCAAGCTGTAACAAGAGAAGGTTTTCTGTACTGCACATGTAATTTATAATTTATGCATTTTTATTAAAAGATTCCTAGATTCCAACTAAGTTAAAAGTTTTATTAATTTATATTGTCGCTAATTGGATTAGCAGTCATAAGACATTTTTTGTTTTGGTCTATTTCGACTTAACATAACCTAACTTCACGCTGTATCCCCAATGGGGTAGTCAGAGAGGACGGAGCGCCAGGAGTCGCGGTCCTTACACACCTCTTTCGCTTCCTCAAATCTCATCATTCTCCTCACACATTTTCGCCTAGGTATGCGAGTGCTTTTGACATTGAAACTTAAAAATATCAAAAAGCCTATAAAGAAATACAAAATATTTCATATATAGCGTGAGGATAAATAAATGTGTGTCTGGTAATTAGATTCAACTTTTTTTGTAATGTATAAAGTACAGACTGACTTATGAAGATCAAATAGTCAGACTGTTAGCGGAGGATGGAAACGTCAAAAGCTCTCGCATACCTAGGCGAAAATGTGTGAGGAGAATGATGAGATTTGAAGAAGCGAAAGAAGTATGTAAGAACCGCGACGCTTGGCGCTCCGTCCTCTCTGACTACCCCGTTAGGGATACAGCATGAGGATATGTATGTATATATGTATAAAGTACCTAATAAAGATTTTAAACATTTCTCAATTAGACTAAATTATCACTCGAAATCTAATTACTGGTGGATAATAACTTAATAAACAAAAAGGCAATGTCCATATTAGTATAGGATTTTTTATACCCATCAGTAAAATACAAACTAAACAATGGTGAAACTGTTATTTTTATAACTGCTTTCTTTTTGGTTACTCAGGAGAAATCTACACAAATGCCAAGCCTCTTGGGGGAGAGACTGGTTCATGTGGGACTTTTATCCACCAAACCTGAGGCGGTTATCCTCGGCGCGTTGTCGAGAGTGCGACGCTCCGGAATATCCTACGGATCGCAGCAGAGCCGCTCTCGTGCTGTACCGAAGCATTAATCGGGGGGACAGTGACAGCCCCTCCTGCACCCTCGCAGTGTCACGTCAGTGCGGACCATACGCGCTGTCGCCCTCCTCGGACTCACATGGATGGACCACCGGCGGTGTTATTAGGTTATTACCTAAAAAATTGCAGACAGCACAGCTACGCGATCATTGCGCGACCAATGACTAATTGTAATAAATAATAAAGAACGTATATCATGTATGATGATTGCGTGTTTATTGCGCCATGACCATAAAATGCAATTTTCGCGGTAGATATAGCACTACTATACAAATTACATTACTACCGCGAAAAGTGCATTTTACGGTCATAGGATAATAGATACGCAATGGTCATACATGATACCAATTTTTTATTACAATTAGTCACCAGACGCACAGTGATCGCGTGGCTGTTGCCGTCTGCGAATTTTTAGGTGATAACCCCGCCGACTCTGTCCCGCCCAGACCCGAAGATCCCTCTTTAGTCACCTCTTACGACAGGCGAGAAACACCATAGCCTTATTCTCGGGCCCAACCTCGGACTATCATAACGAACGGAGCCATAATGAGCTGCTGCTCTTATCACCGTGTGTCAAATTTTCGTGTCTCTCTTCCATCTCATTTGTAAAATATTCTCAAAATGTTGTGTGAAGTGACACGTTCTTAAACAATAAGCTCTATCCATTATTATTGTTACTCCGTGGGACTGACAGTCCGCGTACCGGGCCGTACGTTGTCACCGCCAGGCTGCGTCGTCGTCTTCGAGCAGGATTAACCTTCACTCAATCCCGCTCGCCGTCCGTCTTCAAGGCGGAGAAGACGTTCCACGATTTTTATAACCGTTATGACAACCTGATTCATATTGCAAGAAAACTGTAAATTTATTATATGTAGGTAATAGTACAATACATATAAAATTCAATAATTCGTAATTTAAAACAACTATTTAATAATGGATCACTTTGTCAAATTGCCTCTTATTTCGGGTAAACTGATTGATATTGCAATACTTCTATATTGGTTTTAGGGATACTAGTAGTCTTGCACAATATTAAGGAATTTTAATATAATTGCAAAAAATATTATTAGGCCATATAGTATATATTCTTAAATATTTGTAACGATTACTTTGAATAAAATATGTATGTATTTCTACAATGTTTAGTATTAAAATTATGGAAAACCAATATACTACTATATTAAAAGAAATTAACCCTTAACTGCAACCACCTTTTAATTTGTTGCCCTCACTCGTTTTGTATGGAATACTCAATGTATGTGTTTTTTCTATCTGAATGTTTATAATGAAAGTATCAAGGAAACCCTATTTTTTGGGACTATTTGAAAGCAATTTTATTCAACATTACTGTATTCGGTTTTTGTCTGTCTGTCCACATGTGTACTACAACTACAAACAAACTATCACAGGGATTTTAATTAAACTAAAAATTTTAATTAAAAATTATGGCAATCTGTGAAGTTTATGCGGATAAAATATATCATCTAAATAGAAACACATGCACATATTCTTTATTTCATAATTAATTTTAAGTATTTTTACATAACTGAAAAGTAACAGAACATTAATGCTAATTTTATATGAATATACACAAAAATGAATGCATGTGTTCGGCGGACCTCGGACCTAGTATTCTTATTAAGACAGAAATGTTTGATTAAGAATTCGTCCGTTATAAATCCTATTGCTTAACGGCAAATTTCTTGGTCAGACAAATTGAGTCACTCAGATTACTAAGGTCTGATTTCAATGTTATGTGTATGGTGTTATTACTTGCGCTATGTGTATTAACGTTGTAACGAGACATGAAGCGAATGTGTGAACAGTTGTTCTTGGGATCATGGTAACGTAGAAAGAGAAACCTACTACGCCATACAATCTGTCTCATTCAAACACAGAGAGACTAACTTATCCGCCTGCAACGTAGAAGTAAGTGACAAGCCCAGACTATTTTCTCTTCTATAGCGCGTACTATAGGACAAAAATTTTCGGGTTTTTTCAAGGTTGCACAATGATTGTACAACAATAACACAGGTACAAAGCTAAATAATCTAGTTCGCGTGGGGGCTACCAGGCTTTTAATACGACTTTTTCCCATACAGTGGATTTTTTTTTTAGATACATACATATCTTCACGCTGAATCCCCAACGGTGTAGTCGGAGAGAACGGGGCGCCAAGCGTCGCGGTCCTTCTTTCGCTTTCTCAAATCTCATCATTCTCCTCACACATTTTCTCCTAGGTATGCGAGTGCTTTTGACATTTCCGTCGGCTAACAGTCTGGCTATTTGATCTTCGTAAGTCAGATTTGGTCTTCCTTGGCTTCTTTTACCACTCGCTTTCACTCTGTAGATTTTCTTCGTCAGTCTTTCATCGCTCATTCTTTATATGTCCCCGAACCATCTAAGCATTTATTAAATTATTTCTTTAGTTAAACTTAATTTTCCGCGGCATTTTATTGTATCAAAATGTTTCACCTTATATGCTTGTTCAGAATCTGTTCTGAAATATATAGATAGATTCATTACTGTCTTAAATTGATTTCTTAAAAATTTCATTTGCCGATGAAACAAAACACTATTAACTTTTACACAAATTTCGATTCAAAAAGTTGCTCTCAATTTGCTATACGAATGCCACTTTTCGTTTATCTGATTTATCGGAACGGGAGAAGTGAGGCTGTCATTTTATTTAGGTTTTTAATTTTTTACATTTTTAGAAGTTTTATAGTACAACAGTGATAGTATATTGTGTTTTAAAGTTCAGTGTAAGTGAAAAGAATGGAGATCTAATTAAACATGTGTAGCTGAAGTTTTCGCGCTCTTCCAAGAAGTCCTTTGAGGTTGTCATTTTATTTAGATTTTCTATTTTTTACATTTTTAGGAGTTTTAAACTACAACAGTGATAGTATATTGTGTGTTAAAGTTCTATGTAAGTGAAAAAAATGGAGGAGATCTAAATAAACATGTGTAGCTGAAGTTTTCGCACTCTTCCAAGAAGTCATTTTTAACTGCAGTAAAGCCTACTATCACTTTACTGGAGCAGTGGTAGGGACAGTTAAAATGTTTCTTCAGAAGTTACGTTATTAGGCTGATGGTCTTTTTACCAATGCCTTAAAAAATAAAAATGATCATCTGTCTGTTAACTGTCATTGACAGATGACATAGGTATCAACTATCTGAAGGAAGGCGTAGTGTAGTCACAAATAGGGATGTGACATTAAGTAAAAAAATCGATTACTTAAAAATCGATTGTTTTCTTTTCAGTATTAATCGATTTGAGAAAAATCGATTTTAATTACAATAAATAATTGATTTTTGTGAAAAAATCGATTTTTTTAGTATTAATTGAAAAAAAAGTGCTTTTCTATATAGTAATAAAACTAAGAGATTAGTATAGTATTAACAATTTATTAGAATAAAAATAAAATAAAATGATAAGTACGAAAAATAACCAAAACGACAACCTGGTTTCAAAACAAATCTTTCTGAAAACTTCTAAACAATGAAAAAAAATTAAAAAAAATGATTTTCACATTAGGTTAGACTGTCCCGGCATGTCATTTTTGCTATGTTTTATTTCCATCAGCTGATATCCTGAATATCATCTTCACGTGAGTTCTATGGCAAAAAATCAATTAAGTTGCTTTAAATTTGTAATATTGCTACATGTTTTTAATTCTTTCGGGCAATCTTTGCATTGTGCTGTGGTATTATCCTTCTTCATGAAAAAATACTTCTGCCAGCCACTTTTAGATGTTTTACCGTTAGAAGATGTTTTTTTAAATTATTTACACTCGAAAGAAAGGAAACGGTTGAACAAATACGAAACGAAACATACATACAGATGGCGCCGCCTTTTGACCGACTTGTTCATGGTAGTGAACTTACTTCGCATTTTTTCATTCGTCGCAATTAAAATGTATAATTTTGGCAGCATTGGATTTCTTTATTTTTCATTTCTTCATATTTTAATAAAAACAAGTGTAATATAATCGATTTTTAAAAATCAGTTGTTACTATTAAGAAAAATCGATTACAAAGAAATAATAATCGATTAAAATGGAAATCGATTATTTTTTCACATCCATAGTACAAATTAGTAAGATTCTTGTATTCACATTAAAAGAAGCATAATAATATGAACTTAATATAATTAGATACATAATTATACACACATAATAAGATATTAAGTATTTCGAAATGTGGCTTTATTTAAGCCTTTAAGGCTTATATATTGTAAATAAAAAGATTACCTATGCCTGGTTTGCAATGTGTTAATTGTGTGAAAATGGAATACGACGTGGAAGAAGGAACTATACCACGAGAATACATTGATTTCGATTTCGCTGAAGACGCTTTAGATTTTGAGGTTTGTTTTTTTATGTAGACTATTTTATACTTCTATTCTGCTGACAATACCTGTTGATACACTACGCATAAATTCCGTTTGATTAAGCTAAATATTAAAAAACTTAGTATTTGTACATACATATTATAATAAGAACAAAAGAATAAATGTTAAATTTAGGTTTGACAACTTTTTTACAAAAAAAAAATGTATAATGTTTGTAGAACGAAAATATTTAGGAGAAAATAATAGATACTTCCATGCTTACCAGTATTGTTTTTAACCTTAAATATTTGCTTTTTCGTGGAACTTATTAGTTAAGGTCGTCATTTTTTAAAGAAGAAACCTCTAGAGCAGCCATTCCCAAAGTGGGCGATAACGCCCCCTTGTGGGCGCTGCAGGCCTAAAGGGGGCCGGTAAGAGACCCAGAAAAAAAATGGGGGCGTTGTGTAGAGGGCTGGGGGGTGATTTGTAATTTCATTTAGCTAGGAGGCATCTTAGACAACGACTGCATGAGCTCTCGACTCAGTAGACAAAATAAGTTTGGGAACCAGTGCTCTAGAGCATGGTCATTTCACTCTATACAAAAAACTTTCCAATGAATTTTTGGCCTTCGTAGTAGTGTAGTCTAGCAGCATAGTTAGATGTCACCACTAGTTTTTTATGTCAAGTATTGAACTTTTTTATCATTATATTAAAGATAGTTTAGTTTCATTTGACTTTGCCTCGTATATATATATATATATAGCTCGTATAACATTCAAAGTGCAAATCTTGATGATAACCATTGATTTCTACTTTATTGTTATTATTATTTCATTATTATTCAATTTCATATTTTTATACATTGTTATTAATCAAGTATAAATATTAAAATAGGGTTGAGAAACAATGTTCTAGAGTTAGGGTATGAGTAGAGTACATAAATGACCATGCTGAATTTTTCAAAACCATATTTGTGGGCTTTGTGTTTTAGGAATGGTCATCAGAAACAGTATTTTGGATACCTACTTTGTTTCATTGAACAGTAAACAATACAAAATAAAATAGTGTAATACTATTTTTAACGGTATTATTTGCAACTCTACAGTACCTTCATAAAATAGTTTTTAACTTAAATTACTTAAGGATATATATGTATATATTACGTAGGTAGGTATTACCTACTTTATTTTTTTGTAAGTCTAGTAATTTCTTTAAATATCGTATAAGCATGTTGTGTAGTTATAAAGGTTATAAAGCTCTATGTATACATGCATGAGTTGCAGTGGCGTATATTCCATAGAGACAAATAGACACTGTCTACCCTGACAATTTACTAATTAGATAAAGTAAAAAAAAATACATTGCAACTAAAAATATGATTTCAAAATTCCCACGCTTGCCTTATCTTCAATAAAAGGCTACAAGAAAGCGTAACGGCCACAATACAAAAAAAATGCCTGAAATTAGCATATCAAACTGATATTGGGAAAACTAGCATAACCTGTTAAACACATGCTTACATTACGTAATATTTTCTATACATAGAATGCTGTTCAGCTACTCGTCACGCAACAAACATTCGTCAACAGAACAACAATAATTAAAAAGAAGCCTTATTCCAAAGTCTTGTATTACGACAGCGTTAATGTATACAACATGTTGTCTTTACATTAAAGTTGCCAGGATAAATAATTTTCATAAATATTGTGTGAAATCTTTAATATTAACATTGAATGTAAGCATTAATAAATACAATACGTTACCAATACCAATGTGCATCTTTTTTTTTAAAAGCGTTATTTTCATGATGCAGGAGGAAAACAAAATCTATGTTTAAATTAGGTAGGCCTTAATAGACGTCGACTAATGTAAGAGAAACTAAATTAAAAATATTTGAATCACAGTACGTTATTCAAGTATTTATTATAAAAAATCTTAAAATGATTAAGAACTTTACACTGCAAATTTATGCAAATAAGTGATACATAACGATTAATACTTGCGATTGATTCAATACTTGCGATTGATTCGGACCGATTTTAATTATTCGTACCGCGCGGTCATCTCTCGGAATGTATGATACAATCCTGGAGACGGGAAGAGGAGTATTTCGCGTTTGTAAACTCATAAAGATATCTTCGTGTGTTAGGCGTCTGTGAGTGTTGCCTTGAGCGGGAGCGCTCATTGTAAATACGATTTTACTCACATAGGCCTTATTAGACGACAGGCCTTAATACCCGCAGGTACCATACATAACCTATAGTTATAGGTGTAGTCATTTTCAAAAACTAAATATATCATAATAATTATCAAAAATTATGTAATTTATCATTGGAAATGACTATTGACTAGTATACATTTTTTGTTTGTGTAATTTTATGCAGATGTATAACTTATGTCACTAGTTTATGTCACTGTGTACATCACTAATTTAGCGTCTGTTCCTAACACTGTTATTCCTATAATTACACGCGTGCATCTTTAGTGGTTGTCAATGTTTACTAAGTTAATCAAGAGACGTAGTCTCTAGCGAATAAAGCCGGAAAGAGAAATAAATTGTCAATAGTTGGAATCTTAGTAGTTATATATTAATATAACTAGAATTAATAATACAAGCGATCTTATTTCTTTTTATATTTTTATCTTATTTTAGCGCTCTCTGTACATTTTTAGTGACGTTCTCTTATTTATGGAACTTTTAATAGATACGTATAAAATAACAGATAACGCTTACTGGCAATCCATTTTGAACTAAATTATATTTAATTTACTTTATTGTTATAGCTCCATAAGATAGCGAGTAGCAATTTTGGCACAGTTGAAATATTTTTCAAAGTAGTTCCAGTGAATAAATAATGAAAAATAAAATCAAATTAACGTTATTTTTTTTTTTTTTTTTTTTTTGTAAATATAGTGGCAACTACCCGTAGATAATTTTTGCCAACGTCTTGTTTGAATTAGACACTGTGCGGTATGCTAAAAATTATATATAATTTTGGCCAAGTGACGATTCAGTTGAGGACCTAAAAACAGACAACACAAACATTGAACAAGGACAACACAAATTAGTTAGCATTCTACATGAAATTAGATATATTGTGTTAATTACAAATACATAAAATGCGACATAAAAGGGAGTAAGAGTTATAAATTAAAGGTGAATTTTGTTTTCAGCAATAAACTTTGAAAGGGTTTCAATAAATGGGGTGTCAATATATGTAAGAAGGGAGTTGAAATTCGTGGGCAAAGGAATAAAACGGGGAAGAACGCTATATAGGGAATACTTTAGGTTTGGACAATTGAAGAAAATATGGTCAACCGTGCCGTCTTCTAGTCCACACTCACACAAGGAGTGATCTCGGATCCGAATTTTAGATAGAAAGACTGGTGAACTAATATGACCAAGCCGCAGTCGGATAATGGTGGAAGTAATGTGTTTGCTAGCAGAACGGAATTTAAAAAACCAAGGTTTGACAGGTACATTTGGTTGAATGTTCCCATATTGCTTGCCTTTGTTAAATCCAGAAGAACCCCAAAATTCATTCCAGTTCTTACGAAGCTCTGATTTAGCCATGTTTCTGAGATCCCGAGGAATTGACTTGAAATATATGTGAGAACCTATTTGAACTGCATCCTTTGCACAAGAATCTGCCATTTCATTACCTGTGATACCAGAATGGCCGGGTATCCAGGCTAGCGTGACCTCTAAGCCTTGAGTATAACACCGGCGAAGAGTTTCTCTTATTTTTAGAGTGACATAAAAATTATCCTTAGCTTGAAAGGGAACCTTATTAATGTCCTGAAGGGCACTATATGAGTCTGAAAAAATAATAGGTTTATTTAATTTATGAGCTTCGGCGTACGAAACCGCTTCGAATAGAGCGATGGCTTCTCCTGAAAATACTGATGTTGAGGGGGGGCACTTAAAGTTTAAAATAATATTGTATTTTGGGACCCAGACAGCGGCACCAACTGAACTATTTTCAGAAAGTTTAGAAGCGTCTGTGAACATAGTAAGCCATCCGTTCCAATTTTTATTTAAAATATGATTAAACATTGCATTTGCATCTAAAGAGTCTTTATCTATGCCAAAATTAAGAATAATTCTAGGTTGAAAAATGAGAGCATGAAAATCAGTTAAAAATAATGGGTTTTTAGAGAGCTGAGCCACAGGGGAGTTATCTAGAAACTTTTTATAACTTTTGATAAGGCATGGCGTGTCCTTATGGGTCCAATACTTGGATGAAGTCATTAATTGAGATAGATCAAACAATCTAAACAGTAAAGGATGGTGAGAAAACTTTGAACAATTAAAGAAGAAACGATCGGATAGATACTGTCTTCGAAGATGAAGAGGAGGATCGACACATTCTACTTGCAATGCCTTAACCGGTGAAGATTTCATTGCGCCTGTGATAATACGTAGGCATTTGGCTTGTATTCTGTCTAGCTTTCCTAAGGCCATTCTACTACATGGCTCCAAAAGAAAGGATCCGTAATCAAGGTGACTTCTGATAATGGCATTATATAGCATCTTTTGTGTAAAAGGATGGGAGCCCCACCAAACTCTGGATAATGATCTAAGGATATTAATATTTCGCTCACATTTATCGCTAATATAATTTAGATGGGAAATTCCTGATAATTTAGAGTCTAGGTTAATTCCTAAAAACTTAACTTTTTCTTGGACCGGGATAATGTCATCACCCAAAACAATCCTAACTTCAGGGATCAATCGTTTTCTGGAGAAAACAACCACGTTGCTCTTAGATGGCGACAACGATAGACCATGGTCGGAGAGCCATTCATTGAGGTAGTGTAAAGCACTATTTAACCGGCTAGAAGCGATAGAAATAGATGAGGAAGAAACATAAAGGGCGATATCATCAGCATATTGTAGAACCTCACAAAAAGAATCAACGGATTTATCAAGGTCATGAGTGTATAAGCTATACAGAAGAGGGCTCAGGACAGATCCTTGGGGTAAACCCTTCCACACAGTTTTGGGTGGGAGAAGAGCGCTTTGGGTACGGACAGATATAGAGCGAGACATGAGGATACTGCAGATGACGTTAACCAGCCTCACTGGAATACTCAGCTGAAGCATTTTTTGCCTGAGTAACGGAAGATGGACACTATCATATGCGGAAGTAACATCCAAGAACGCGCCAATGACGTGTTCCTCCCGAGAGAAAGCAAGTCGGATGTCAGCAGTTAAGACACTTAAACTATCCATTGTACCCAAACCCTTTCTAAACCCAAACTGGGACTTCGAAAGTACATCCCTATTCTCCAATATCCATTCTAATCTATTCTTTATGAGGTGCTCAAGGATTTTGCATAAACATGAAGACAAAGCAATGGGACGATAAGAAGATGATTTAGACGGATCTTTGCCTAGTTTTAAAATAGGGATTATGATATGATTTTTCCAAGAGTCTGGGATTAAATTCGTTTCAAAAATAAAATTGATTATGTTTAAAAATAATGTTTTGGAGGACTTGGGGGATTTCGTAACAAAGGAATATGGAATGCCATCGATTCCAGGAGAGGAATCACGTAAATGATCCATGGCACATTCCAGTTCCGCAAAAGAGAAGGGACCATCCATACTATCAGAAGAACTAGACAAGCAGGTAAATGA
Organism: Zeuzera pyrina; assembly: GCA_907165235.1. Lineage (NCBI taxonomy): Eukaryota > Metazoa > Arthropoda > Insecta > Lepidoptera > Cossidae > Zeuzera > Zeuzera pyrina. Next base: position 13,444,061 of record OU015625.1, on the reverse strand, counting down.
CGGGAAACAGTCCTCTGAGGGCACGAAAGGGGGAGCAAGTTTACTGATAAATTCATTGAGCCAAGAGGAAGACTCATTGGATGTAATATTGAAATTATCATAATGAATGCCACGGAACTTTTTTATATTTTTCCAAACACTAGAAGCTGAGGAGCTAGGAGAAAGTGATTCGCAAAAAGATTGCCAGCCTTGACGTTTTTTCTGAGAAAGAAGTTTCCTAGTACGAGCGCAGGCATGTTTATAGTGCAAGTAGGTCTCCATGTCTAAATTTGAGGTGTAACGTAATTCTGCCTCTTTGCGCTCCCTAATACTGACAGAACAATCAGCATCCCACCATGGAGGTGAGCGAGGTTTATTAATTACTGAATTTTTTAACGGGAAACTAGAATTAGCTGCGTCAATTAGAATATTGGTGAAATCCGAATACATCATTAGAAAATTTTCTCTGGTAACAAGGGGTAGTAACTCAATTTTATTGTTAACTGTAGCTGAGAATTCTTTCCAATTGCCTGAAGACAATCTGTATTTTAGTAATGGGGGAATTTTTAATATCTCTTGAAAGTGGTGTAGTATAGAAATTAAAATTGGTATGTGGTCACTACCATATGACTGGGAAAGAGTTCTCCAATTAAGGCGAGATGCTAAATCGGCAGATGAGAATGACAAATCTACAGCACTAGGATTCTGTACGGGAGAAACTATTCTTGTAGAAGATCCATCATTTAAGAGGCAAAGATTACATTTGTCAAGAACCTCAAGGAGGTGGTAGGATAAAGAGTCTGTGAGATGGGAGCCCCATGCTGTGTGATGGCAATTGAAATCTCCCATAACTATGAGTGGGCCATTTAAGGAAGATAGAACAGAGTCAAGCTCTGAAATAATATTAATATTAGGATGTGGAATGTAAACCGAAAGATAGGTGATGTTTTGTGATTTAACAGCAACTGCCTGGAAACTGGATGAATGTGATGGGAGAGGAATTTGGGAATAATTTAGTGAATTTTTAATGAGTATGGCACAACCACCTCGTCCATCCTCTCTATCATCACGGAGGCATGAATATCCTGACACCCTAAAACGGGAGCCAGGCTTGAGCCAGGTCTCCGCAACCGCAAAAAGAATGGGGTTATATTTTTGGATAAGATGATCAATCTCGTGCTTTTTATTTCGGATGCTCCTAGCATTCCATTGTAAAAGAAGGCGAACTTGGTCCATTAGTATTAATAATAGATGATAGTGGGCGTAGAATTTCTGAGACATTGTTCGGTAAAACATCACTAAATTTGGAAAGAATATTTACTAAAGTAGAGACCAGAAGTTCGATTAAATTATCGTTAGGAGATGAGTTGTTGGAGAGACAACAGCCGTTTGGCAGAATCGAATTTGGTTGAGAAACAATTGAATTATGGGCTTGAACATCATAGGGTTTACTTAGAATTGGTCTAGGTTGACGTTCCAGAATCACAGTTTTTCTAAAAGATCTATGAGAAGTGGGGGGGTTAGAAGGTTGAGAATACTGTTGGCTATTTGAGAGTGGGAGGGAGCTTAAAGGAGGAGAACTTAATTCTTGAGTAATAGTAGCATCAGCATAAGACATTCGCTTTATTGGAGGGTACCTTTCTGCTGCCTCAGAGTAGGAGATATTATCTTCAGCCATTAGGGATTTTATTGCTTTTTGTCTTGAGAATTCAGGGCACCTTTTGTTTGAAGCAAAATGACGCGCCTGACAAAATAAACAAGTAGCCTCTGTTTCATCAACGGGACAACCATCTCCTGTATGAGGTTGAGCACAACGGTAGCACCGGGGTTTTGATCTACACTGAGCTTTAACATGTCCATAACGGCAGCAGTCATAGCATTGGATAATTGGTAATTGGTATACCTCAACATTAATAGCTGTATTAAAACAGTAAATTTTAGATGGTAAGACCTGTCCTTTAAAAGTAATTACCACTGTCTGAGTTGGGACCCACTCTGCGACACCGTCTTTAAAATTTTTCCTATTCAATCTACGTGCTTTTACAACTGTAGCACAATTACCATTACTAGGACACTCCAAACCAGAGACTAATTCTTCCATAGACCAGTCTAAGGGAATAAACTTTATAATTCCCATACGAGAGACTTGGAAGCGGGGGATCTTTGCCTCATATTTATTTTCTTTTATGAAGGGATTTTCTAAAAAGTCATTGGCTTGGGTAGCTGTTTTAAATTCAACTGTTGCCCTATTGCGGCCTGCCTGCTTAATGCCATTAACTACAATACCATGCACATTGTATTTATGAAGTAGTTGAGCAAACTTCAGAATGCGGATAGTTGAGCCGGCTGAACGATCGGTTTCTGTGCGTGTAATGTGGACTAGAAATGGACCGGAATCTGATGAGCTATACTTAAAACCATTTTCTACCTCAAAACCTGGATTGACATATATATGTTGTACAGACGAGGACGGGGGAATCTTTTTTTTTGTTGATTCCTCATTTCCATCAAGTGGGCAATCAATACGACGTTTTCTAGCGCAGGAATCAGACATTTCTACATCAACGGGAATGTCTTGTGAATGCGATGGGGCCTTCTCATGAGGAGGCGGCCCTCCACCCCAATCGGGTGGATCGTCCTCCCCTGAATTCAACATTTATACGAAAAATAACAATACTTACATGAACCCTCCACCAAAATAAACAAAAACACAATTATAGGAACTCAACAGGAATATTGAAAGTAATAAAAAGTAAATAACGCCAAAATGCACGTGTGTCAACCAAGACAAACCGCAGCAAAAAAAAAACTTAACGTTATTTATTACTTAGAAATTATATGACAAGTGGCGATTTTGGTGAGTTTTCTTTTTATCTACCCCTGAAAATGTCTGTGCATGTCACTGATAAGTTGCATACTATTTGTAAGTAGGATAGGAAGTAGGTAATTCTGTTTCTGTGTAGGTAGTCAATAGTGTTATAATCTTAAAATCTGACCCTTTTTAAGATAACGTACATAGTATATACCTACATACTACAAAAAAATTGTTTTTGAAAACTTCTTTCTGATGTTATGGTCTATCTTAATTACCTATTTCGCTGTTACTGTGTTTACACTTTAATCTGTGCTCTCAGTGATCACTGTTCACATCGTAGCTTGTAGACCGCTTCTTTAAAAGCTTTTCCAGTCTAATTATAGATGGCTCTGCTTTTATATATTGTTCCTTTTGTAAATAGAAACAGATGTCGCTACGATTCTGTAAGTATCGATAAGTAACTAGTACATATACACAGATATCAATGTACATACATACAAAATATTGTACACACAATACTATCTAACCATAATATATATACATAATACACTATCATCTGACGCTATTTCAGTCGTATTTTATGTTACGGTATGAAATAGCGTGGTCGGCAAGGGTTCAAAACATCGCGGTGTAGAACATTATTATTGTGAGAATGTCCTTTCGCTCGTGTAGTTGAGTAGTATCCAACTACTCGGTGAATATTATATTGAGTGAATAAGTAATTAATTTAGATGGTTTCCGACGACAGATGCGGTTGTGGCGATTTTTGCCATCGTCTTTTTTGTCGCGCTCGACCAACTGAGGGTAGTGTTAATGAAGACACGAAAGCGGATGTGCCACTTACATTGGTAACTTACAAGAAATTAAATAATTATATTGAATACGGCTAACAACTAAATAGTTACCTATTTACTTTATGTACATGCCATTCTGTTATTTTGTGTACACTATTTTGGCGTTTGTATTTTGTTTGTTATCATTATAATATCTTTAGATTTTTAATTATAATTACAAATGTTTACAATATTTATAATTGTTTTTAACTATATAATAGTAGGTAGATTAAGATATCGGGTATTATAGGCTTAGGTTAGTAATATGCTACTAGCCTTGTGCGTTTAGTTGGGGTTATAGCATCCGTATTCACAAGTTCATTATCACCTTAATCTACAAAAAACATGAATCATATCTCACTTTACATTGTTACGTTAGATCTGTTATTTATATCGACGTATACTTACTTCTTTATTTATACAATTGAGAAGTTGGAAATAATTGTTTACAGAGAGAATTTTAGAAAGTAAATATCTATTAAAACAAAAATAAAATCTGACAGCAAATAAAATAATACATATTATAGGAAATTAGGAATGTTGTGTGTTCATTGATTTATTGATGTTATTTTTTTTAATTGTAACTAACAAGTAATAATGTTCGTTACTCGGTCACGTAAAAACACAACATTTATTTCTTGAGACGATTTTCCTGATCGACCTTTTACTGCTCCACCGCATTTATTTTCAGTCTGAAGGTTACGAACGTGAATGATGTCATCGTAATTTTATTTCTACAATGTTGTCAGTGTAATTTTCTTTGGGAACGAATATAATCGTCGCTATAATAATTATGTATCTTTATATTAATTCGTATGGTATTGGCACCAAAGTTCTATTTTTAATTGGTCTAAAATTATACTCATGGAAATATCTAGAGGAACGCAAAAAGCGATAAATTGGCATAAATACAGCTTTGTTCGTGTTTATTGATCTTTAAATAAGAATTATTTAATAAAACTATCCATTTCGCACAAAACGATACTAACGTTTATAGAAAAAAGAAAACAAATTGTATACCCTAGTCCTAGTTGAAAGGTTGTGCCCTATTGACCTATCACAGTGAAAATTAAATATTGCTTCAACGCAACGGCTGTATTTTTCCTAATGTGTGGTACACGCAGTATTTAGTGTTACCTCTCCTCTTGCAGTCAAAACTACCTGCATCCGTCAGAGCTACTTTTAAATAAATCACCCATAAAATTTTGTGGCATTACATGGATTCCATTCTTTTCTTAGTACACTTTTGAGGTCCTTTGAGTTAGCTGGTGCTGGATTTCTTTGTTAACTTGTCTTCTCAATTTATTCCAAACGCATACTCAGTCACGTTTAGGTCTGGTCGGCGTGGTGGTTAATCCAAAATTTCAGTTATAACCTTCATAAAATACGCCAAAACTATCGAGTCGGACCGAGTACTATCATGTATTAAAATAAAATCATCTACAATAACTAACTAATCTGTGATATGGGATACTATTTTAAAATCTAAAATCGGTTACATACCGTACCGTAGTCAGGGACCCTTTCTCTAAGATGTGTATCTCTATACCTGGTACCTATGTAAATGCCGTCCCATACTGACCCTTCACCATTAGGCACTCTTCCAACATTGTTACACTGAGCCAATGATGTTATAATACAAAAGAGGTAGATAGGTTACATGCACTCGAAAAGTGGCACTCCAAAACTTTGCTAATTAGCCAACCTGGACTTGGTCAAAGAATATGAAAAGTAATGGTACAGAACCAACAATGTCATGCAATGCCTATTGCGCATTCAAAATTCTAAAATCTTTTAATAATCCAAACGTTTTTATAATATACACGATCATGTGATGACGCAGCCAGCCACCCAGTTTTAATCATCGTTTACATTTAATAAAAGCAATAATATATCATTCATCATTTTCAAGTTTATAATTAAAAAATGGTGGCGATATTTTTAAATAAATATGTTCTCATGTACATGATTCAAGAAAAACGAAATTCGAAAAAAGCAAACATCATTTTTTACTGTCTAATCCCATTAGTTATCAATCATATTTTTATTAAATGTCTGTTCTGTGGCATTAATTACTAATATTCTATGAATTAGTCACATATTCGCTTAAAACGTAGAAAGAAATTGAAATTGACCAATCACAATGTTTTAGAGAGCTATGTGATTTGTTAGTTTGAAATGCAATTATGTTTAACATTGCATAGCGACGCAGTGCAATGTATATTTGTCTCACTTTTTAACGTTTTGTAACTGGGACAATATTTTACTTGGATTAATACTAAGGTAACCTATCTACCTCTTTTGTATTATATCATTGCACTGCACTGAGCTTATCTTTCTCCGGGTTGTCTCCATACTATTACTGAGAGTATCTTTTTCTGGGACGTTTCCATACTTTGACACTTCCACAAAACCGCGACTCGTCAGCGAACATTACTTGCTCCAAGCATTATCGTGCAAATTTCGGTGTGAACAATCCATGAAGGATCAAAGTTGGATCTAGCTCTTTGATGACTTATAATAAGTAAAGGGTCTCTGGCAGGCAAAAATGCCCCTATTTTTTCAGTCGCATCGGAAGAAGTCGAAATGCAATTTCTTAGTACATTACCTTATAATAATCTGTAGTTACTCTTTTGCGGTCTTGGTCTATGTATTGTGTCGCGTATACTCTCTAGTCTGCCTGAAAAATTTTACATTGTGAAAAATTACAGATTTAAAATTCGTATCTAAAGTTTGAGCCTCTTGATTGTTAGTGTAACTATTTTCAATTAGACTTATACCTCTAGTAAAGACATAAACTACGCTGAGATTCGGCATTAGATACAACTTAAATCTTTCAAATGATGTGTACCTGCGTAACACGACAACAATAAATTCTTCACAAAAAAAAAATAAAGTGGAATATCAATAGAAATCAGCTAAATGTTTTCCAATACGCATTCATAAAATTAAAACCAGGTTATCGGAAATGCCGTTTTGTGAGCTACTACTTTGACGATAAAAAGTCGATACTTCAATTATTAACTCGGAAAAAAACCTGCACAAAGGAAAAATACTCAATTAAATACTTTATCGAATATAATTTTCGAAAACACTATATTAAATTAGAAATAAAATATTGTTACAAGCTGTGGGTAATAAGATGCCGGTTAAGAGTGCAATGAGTTTATTTTCCTTCGTACAAACAGAAGTCAAGTTTGTTATAAATTGTTATCTAATGAATTACCTATCAACATTTATAGTGACCGTATCAGTATTGCAATCGCACGGCAACATAATAACATAAGAATAATCTGCTATTGAAACTACTCCTAATCGAACATAGTGCTAGCAGGCCTAATTTATGCAATATGTAAACAAGCACAAAGCGCTCAGATCGCTAATATTAGGTAGATGTTATTGTATTGCCGTGCGATTGCCAAGTCATTATATCTATTATAGAAATAAATATGTTTAATATATACGCATGCTTATTACGTAACTTGCAGACAGTATGCAACAGCCGATATCGTGCGATATCTACTGTCAAAACAAGAATGTAATTTGTATAGTGGCGCTAAATCTACCGAGAAAAGTGCATTTTAAGATAATAGAATAATAGATACGCAATCGTCATACATGATACTATTTTTTTATTACAATTAATCACCTGTCGCGCAGTGATCGCGTGGCTGTCGCTGTCTGCAAATTTTTAGGTAATAACCCCGAGTCACTATAAATGTTGATAGGTAATTTATTAGATAACAATTTATAACAAAGTTGTTGAATAGGTGCTTCCATAGATTATTATTAGATTACTAAAATGAGTGATTGGTTTTACATGACATCTCACAACTTTTTGTAGTGGAAGAACTGCGTCGCGAGACTGCATTTTTTGTTTTTGATGGGATCTCATTTCTTTTTGTAGGTCATCCTCCTTTTTTTTCTCGGATAATATATCTTATCTTGTCCGTCAGCTGTACCTAAAGTAGTAGATAAGTACCGAAAGGCATCTATGCCCTAAAATTATCCAAACAATATTCATAATATCAATTTTATATTATACAAATAATATCAGTAAATAAGTAAGCCTTTCAATCATCAGACCAATAATAGCCATCGAAATTATAAAACGAAAATCGTAAACGTATCAGTAGCGTTTCGGGGCAGCATTGAATGAATAATGAATTCGGGATTTTTCATTTTTTCCTTCCTTTATAAGCTAAACGTTAATTAAAATTCAAAATTTGATGTTTGTGAGACTGCTAGAAGTACCTTAGAATTTTGATGATCGGGGATTGTGTCAGTGACAAAATTAAGGAAATTTGAAAAATTTCGGGATTTTTCATTCTTTCCTTCCTTTAAAGGCTAAACGCTAATTAAAATTCAAAATTTAAAGTTTCTGAGACTGCTAGAAGTAGGTACCTTAGAATTTTGATGATTGGTGATTGTGTCAGTGAAATTTTTAATAATAATTATTTTTCATTTAATGAATAATGAAATTTCGGGATTTTCCATTTTCTCCGTCCTTTATAGGCTAAACGCTAACTAAAATTCGAAATTTGAAGTTTGCGAAACTGCTAGAAGTACCATAGAATTTTGATAATCGGTGTGTCATTGACAAAATTAAGGAAATTTGACGTGCAATGGTTTCAAACTACAGGTTCAAATTGAATGTAATTTAGAAATATATCTAGTTGTATTATGACCTTTTAGTCACTGAAAATTCAGACTTCTAGCGTTATCTGCAACGAAGAACAGGAGGGTCAAAAGTGCCGTGAGAATATTCGAAAAAAGGATGGTACGGCTGTGCTCGACTTGGCGGGCCGTGCCCCCAGATAGGGTTTTTAAGGTTTTTATCTATTTTTAAACAAATTATAAAAGTATTTAAGAAGAAAGAGCTATGTAAGGGTCGCGATCTAGACCGCGATGCATGGCACTCCATCCTTTTTGACTATACTCCGTTATGGAAACAGCGTGAGGATATGTATGTATGTATTATTATTGCAATATAATTGAGTAATATGTATACGCGATGAGCACAGTGTGATAATATAATGAGGGTTTTTCGGACTGGTGAAACTTGAAAAGATACATTTACAAACTGATTGCAAGATAACATTATAAAACATAAAATAGGTGGAATAATCAATAAGTATTAAAATAAAAGCAATACATATGATTATTGCTTTTATTTTAATACTTACTGATTATTCCATCTATTTTTATACGGGTCACTAGGTTATGGTAAGCCATGCAATAAAAATGTATTGATTAACTCAAAAGTTCAAACACACAACCATTTACTTACTGCTTTGTTTATTGCATGTGAAGTACCTACCTATGTAAATATCAACTAGTGCGATATGGCACATACTTGAATTTTTTATTTTATATTTTACATTAATTGCTTTTATGAAGTAACTTCTTATTTTTTCATCCATGCGCCTGTAATTTCACGCTATTGCGGAAACTGGTAATAGTAATACCTACTTACAAATTTTGTTGGCTTTGTAATATTAGCAGTATGTAGTACGACTATGTACATAATTTATTGAGTATGTGTGGCTGTTGAAAAAAGGCACATAGAGGCAAACGTTCATTCATATTCGTTGAGATATGCTTCAACTGGCCATTAGTTGGCGTTGTGTATCGATCTATTATTTTATAAGTGCGGGCAAAAATATTGTATGTGCATAGTGTAACAAGTGTTTTATTTAAAAAATACGTAAATTATTAAATTGGCAAGTTATTATCAAAACAATACTAATATTAAAAATGTGAAAGTCTGTCTGTCCGGTCTGTTTTCACGGCTAAACTGCTGAACCGGTTTTGATGGAATATGGAATGGAGATAGATTAAAGCCAGTGGAACGACACACTACTTTTTTTTTGATTTCACGCGGAGGAAGTCGCGGGCAAAAAAGTACTAAATCATTTTATCCGTCTAGGGAAGATCGTACGTGGGTCTTTACTGAATAAGTTATTTTTTGTATGTAGTTTACTTGCATACATAAAAATATAATAGTTAAGTATTTTATATTTTACGCTAATGACCCATCTGTTACTTTAAAACAATTTATATTCTATTCAAATACATAATGTATTATACATTCAATGGTGTTTAAACTTATTAGGAATCTGACACCAATTACAGACAACCTCTGTCACGATGACCTCATACGCGTGATTCAATGATTGCTTGAGATGGTCATAGGTTCCTTGCTTCGTGCATCGTATACCTAATTAAACTTCGTAACTTAAATTAATATCATGCGAAGACATGGATACGTTTAGAATACGTACGTAAGCAAAAAAGGAGTCTTGTGAGCTGTGACCGTGTCGGACACGTTGCACATTAATAGGGTATTTCCGCAATTTCGGATAAAGTAAAAATTAAATTAAAAAAAAAAGATTCTTATTGACAAATTGATAGATATTATGACGAAATGATGAGGGTTCCGTTTTTGCCATTGTGGATTTGGGTCTACAGAACACTAAAAGTGCAATTTGGATTGAATTTATCGACATATATCGCATATTCGCATTTTTATCCTCTAACTAGCTGATGCTTAGCGACATTGGTCGCGTTTTTTTTTAAATGCCTATTTACTTTTTTTATTTTTTTTTAAATTGCACCGTACGTGAGTACATTGCCAACGTCAAGTAAAGCGAGAAAACAATTCAGTAGATGATTAGCGCATTTGCCAATGTCACGCATTAACACAAACTAGTATACAACACAGAATAAGTAGAATCCATGTAGAATCACAAGTAAATTAGTTCTTTCTTATCGTAAAACTCCTCCAGTAAGGTGATATTAGGCTTTACTGAAGTTATAAAGGACTTCTTGGAAGAGCGCGAAAACTTCAGCTACACATGTTTATTTAGATCTCCATTCTTGTCACTTACACAGAACTTTAAAACACAAAATACTATCACTGTTGTACTATAAAACTAAAAATGTAAAAAATAGAAAATCTAAATAAAATGACAACCTCACTTCTCCCGTTTCCGCCAAAAAGTCCACCCTATTTACTTACCCAGGATTCGAGCTATGTCCATACCAAATTTCATCGCAATTGGATGAACGATTTGGCAGCCCATAAAATACGAATAAACAAACATTGGTTTTTATATGTCAGACTTGTGAATTGCCCCGGTTTCGCACGGGTAGTTTTTTTTTTTAATAAAATACAGCCCATGTTACTCGCTGATAATGTAGCTTTCTATTGGTGAAAGAATTTTTGTAATCGGTCGAGTAGTTTTTGAGTTTATCCATTACATACAGACAAAACAAAGTTTACCTCTTTATACACACATCAAAAAAGTCTAAGCAACACGTATCATTTACAGAAACTGCATGTTTTTTAATCGATACTTTATTTTTTTCATAGAAAAGTAGATTGGTATACAATCTTTTTTGTTCTCGGAAACATATACTGGCTGATGTTAAAAATAGAACCTTTTCGGTTGTGTTTTGTTTTCATTAAAATAAAAGCTTATTATTTTTTCCCGATTTCATGTGTTTTTATTGCTTGATAAATTTGGTATTTATCGCACTTTTATCATTTTGAGATACACAGTTTTTGAAAAAATTGAGTGGTGAGTCATTTTTTATGTTATGGAGCGACGCCATTTGACTGCTGATGAAATGCAAAGAGCTGTAGTAATGCTACAAGCGGGAAGAAATCAGTCCCAAGTGTCTCGCCATTTTGGTGTCAATAGGAGCGTGATTTGTCGTCTCTGGCAACGTTACGTCAATACAGGGGATCCTGCTGAGCAGCACCCAGGACATGGAAGGAGTACAACTGTTCGACAGGACCGAAACATACAACTGACTGCAAGACGTCAGCCGATGTTAACCGCCCGGGAGATAGGTTTAAAGTTCCAATTCTCAAGCGGTGTTGTTGTTAGCCACCAAACCGTGAGAAATAGGCTGCATGAATAGATGCAGCCTATTTCTGCTGAGATTCGTCCAGGAAGTGCACCCTTACAGTGTCTCTACAGTGATGATATGGGCGGGTATTATGAAGAACAGACGAACTGAGCTCATTTTTGTAGATGGCAATATGAACGCTGAAAGTTACGTTGAAGATGTCCTCGGGCCTTATGTTCACCCATTTGCACAAAGTCTTGGCTCAGATTTCACGCTGATGCATGACAATGCGCGTTCGCACACAGCTCGGTGGACCTCTCTCTGGTCTCTGGCAATGGAAAACATCCGAGTATTGCCATGGCCTGCACAATCGCCAGACCTCAATCCCATCGAGCACGCATGGGATATGCTCCAGAGACGTGTTCTGACGTCTGACTGTTCTGACGGAGTGTCGACAACCCAACAACTTAAAGACTTGTTAAAATTCCATTGGGACCGATTGCCGCAGGATCAACAATCTTTTAAATGCAATGAAAAATCGCTGCCGACAAGTTTTAAACAACAAAGGCGGTCACACTGTATTGAATTACTAAATAATTAAAAAAATGTCATTTAATTTTCTAAAACATGAAAAGTTTAATTTCGTTTTAACTTTATTTTATACGACGTATGTCGTTTTATTTTATACACATTGTTAATTACTGTGATTAAATGAACAATTGAATGAAGGATTTTGTTGCTTTAGTCACTAATGCGTCAAATAATGCTTAGTTATCTATATATATAAAAGGCAATGTATGTATGTTCCTTATAGACTCCGAAACGGCTGGACCGATTTCGATGAAATTTTCAGGGAATGTTCAGATTGGCCTAGCGGGCGTTCCTGTAAAGTTTGGTAGCGATTGGATCAGTAGAATTTTTTTTTTGTTTTTTACGCCCAGTGAAACTAACGTCCAGTGAAACGGGCCGGGTTTGCTAGTTATTTATAAAAGAAATATATTACAATAGTAAAAATCGTTGAAAAGTTCAAAATCGTACATGTTGCTTAGACTTTTTTGATGTGTGTATGTAAATATGATATTGGTATTATTAATTATAGAGTCAGTCATGATAACATTATGGTTCTCTATGGATGGCACTTATACGACTCTCCTAAAGAAAAATGGATCCTTTTGTATCTAAAATGACTTGGTTTTCAGAAGTTAGAAACCGCGAGATGAACCATACATTTGTCTATACTAATATTATAAGGAGGTAAACTTTGTTTGTTTGTATGTAAACTCAAAAATTACTCGACAGATTTCAAAAATTCTTTCATCTATAGAAACTACATTATCAGCGAGTAACATGAGCTGTATTTTATTTTAAAATTTCTACCCTTGCGAAGCACTAGTAACATTATATACTTACAATAAGATATTAAATAGGTATTCTACATAGTTATAAATTAGGACTTATGGATATTACGTATATCATGTGTACAAAACCAGCTACAAAACAAAAAACAACATGAAGAGAATAGGTAGATACATATACACTCTGTCAAGAAAGTACCGGGAAAAGATCAATAATACACGAAATGTTAGTTACTCATCCAAATTTATTTTATCACCTTCAAAGTGTGCTCCTTCAGAAACGATACACTTACGCCAACGAATAATCCAATCATCAAAACATTTTTTAAACGCTTTTTCCGGAATTGAGTTGAGTGCTCGCCACGAATTCTCCTTTATGTCTTCTACCGAATGAAAACAGGTGCCACGAAGTGGTAATTTGAGTTTAGGAAAAAGAAAGAAGTCGGCTGGAGCCATATCTGGTGAATAAGGTGGTTGCTCGATGGTATTTGTTGAGTTTTGGTCAAAAATTCGTTCACAATGATGGCCTTGTGCGAAGGCGCATTATCGTGGTGCAAAATCCAAGAATTTTCTTTCCACAAATCTGGTATTTTTCGTCGAATTTTCTCTCTTAAACGCCGCATAACGCCCAAATAATATTCTTTATTTATCGTTTGACCTTTCACCAAGAATTCCGAGTGCACAACACCGCGATAGTTAAAGAAAACAGTCAACATGATTTTGACTTTTGATCGACTGACGTGGTTTTTTCGGTTTCGGTTCAGTTGGAAGGCGCCACTCCGAAGCTTGTTGACTAGTTTACATGTCAAACTCGTAAACCCACGTCTCGTCACCAGTAACAATGCGTTTCATGAACGTTAGGTCGGAATTGACTCGTTCTAGCATGTCCTCAGCAACTCTTATGCGATTGTGTTTTTGAAGAAAATTCAGGTCTTTTGGGACTACCTGAGCGGCAACATGTTTCATACCCAAGTGATTATTTAAAATGGTACGGATCGACTCGTGAGGCACAGAAAGTTCGGCGGCTATCTCTCTCAAACTTAAATGAGGATTTTCAGTCACTATTTCCTTCACTTTTGCGATGTTAACTTCAGTTACAAACGTTGATGGCTTACCAGAGCGAGGCAAATCTTCCATCACATCTCGACCGCTTTTGAACGGTTTGTGCCACTCATAAGCACGTGTTTTTGATAAAGTCGATTCACCGTAAGCCTTCTGTAACATTTTCAGTGACTCCGAACACGAAATTCCATTGGCGATGCAAAATTTAAGACAAACTCTTTGTTCGATGTTTTTGTCCATTATGAAATTCGCAATATACACTAGAATGATATAACTAAAAACAGCACTGTATTTAATCTAAATAACAGATGCAACTCAAACTCCGCGCCAAAATGGAAAACAGTTGTGCCAATCTAACTACAACAAAAAAAAAAACAAAAATTGAATTTGGTACCATAAGAAAGTATCGGGAATGGATGATTTGTTGTCATCCATTCCCGATACTTTCTTGACAGAATGTATGTACTTACTAATTCCTATGTATGTAATAATCGCAGTTATAAAAGTAATGTAATTTATATCTTTATAAGACAGTCGGAAGAGTAATCAGCCGCGTTAGTTTTTACTTTCTTTGATTTTGACAAATGGATATAATCATTTTACAAAATTATTGAAAAACAGCCTTACAAAAGCTAATTCTAAAGATGTAGTCAAACCATTTAATAGTTGGTGCAAACGAGAAGCAAATTCCTTAAATCGAGCTTAAATAGTTGATGCAAGCCATCCAAAGTACTGATATTTACTAAGTAAAATAAATGTTTTGTATTTATTTACTTTTTTATTATTTGTGTACATGTCTGTAGTCTGTGATATTATACATTGGTATTTGTCAGTTGTTACCGAAAAAATTTAACTAGAGAAGTCACAGATTATTTATTATTTGTGAGTAGTTACTACGGTCATAGTAGATACGTTTATTTGATGAAACAGTAGTTTAAACGCGTTCTTTATAGACAAACTCGTTATATATTTCAGACGCAGCTAGCCGAAGCGCGAGATGTGAATTTCACTCAAACATTGACGGAGCCGTTGGCAATTGGATCACATATTTTGTGCGCAGGAACGCCTAGCGAAGATTTACCATGGTAATAAAAACAAATTGATAGCATGACGAAAGCTGACTTTTTTTACTTTAACCTAAGGGCACATGGAGCACGAGCCCAGGGTCCTCGCCTAATCGAGGCCTCGAAATGCCAAAATCTATGCCCATATGTTATTCATCCAATTTTTATCAATTAATAAAACATTTCTTTCACACATTATGGTAAGTTCCATCAGTGAAAGAGTAATCATATCAACATAATACCCAACATCATTAAGCAAAATTAAACTTTAAGAACTCTACTCTAAACTTTAAGAAGAAAATTAATCTCGACCAATTTCTACCGAAGATAAGACAGTAAACATTACGATTAACATAAATATTAAACCAAGATTAATTAGTAGTTTACTGGCGCAGGAGCTACGGCGATAAAAATAGAAAGACGGCATCAAAATTTTAACACCGTTCTCTTTCGTCGGGGGTTAAAAACTACATTTTGATGTTTTTGTTTACGTCTCTTGCTTTTTATATGGCCCTTAAAATTGTGTGCCCAAGGTTCCTGCATTGCCTAAGGCCCGTGCACATCTGGCGAAGCGCAGTACAGAGTATGCCCATTAAATTCTCTGCGGCACATACGCCCACTCATAATGTTGTAGATTTTCAGGTAAAACATATCAGCCAATAATGCGTAACCTGCCTAAACAAAGACTACATGCAGACTACCCATTTCATAACACAGCTATGGATTATGCGGGATAGCGGGGACAGATTATGCGCACGAATGCGCAAATGCACAAGTGTAAAACGGATGGAAAACCAACTGTAAAATTCAACGGACAAAGAACTACAACGTTATGACGTCACAAGCTCTTAGTGTTATTAGTCAAGGCTGGATGTGATAGATACAGAAGTTATCTGCACTTCACTTCACTGTATCCCTATTCTACAAGTCAAAAAAATAACCCATATTTTTAATCTTTGGAACATTCTTTCCGTTTAAACCCATTTCCGATAATTTAAGAATATACTTTACGAAACCGTCAATGGTATTTAATTATCCAGGTTTGCGGTGAACATAGGATGCGGAGACCTCGACACCGGCCGCGCCGATATAGCTATTCACTTCAACGTGCGCCTGCCTCAGTGCTACGTAGTTCGAAACACACGACGCCACGGCAAATGGGGACCTGAAGAGACCACCGGTTTTCGGTGAATATAATTATAATAATTTATTTATATAAATAGGTTTAAAGAATCTTTATTTCTCATAAGAAAATTTTACATTTCACTTAAATGAGAAACTTATAAATATAAACATAAAGCAAAATTAATTATACACCGAAAGCGTAGTTAAATTAAATTATTTACATCACCGTAACACAATCTGTATTTATTCTAAAACAAAAATATTTGAAGGTACATTAAAATTAATCCACTTGCAGTCAACCACAGTAACAAACAATGACATGATAGAAAGTACACAGATACTAATAAATGGAAGCGACAAAAATTCCTTTAAACATCAGAGTTTACAATGTGATGTTTTAAAAGTTTTTTCAAGGAGTACATACTCTCGGCCTCCTTTATTTCTTTTGGAAGTTTATTATATAGCTGTGCACCTTGCGTAATATTACTTTTCCCATAATTTGTTCGCGGCGGGCGTAGTACTATATTATTAGAATTCCTTAGCATTCGTGTCTGGATATCTTTCTTCTTAATTAATGTTATATTACTATGTATATCTTTAAACAATATCTTACGTATTAATAGGCAGCTATAGTATGTATAGGTTTGTGGAATGCTCATCAGTTTTGTTTGTTTGTATATTTTGCCTGTAGGTGTTAGATAATCGTAATTAAATAACACTTTAATAAGTTTATTTTGAGCGACTTGTATCGTTTGTATGTTCGTTTTTGTCGCTGAACCCCAAATTTCAACGAGATAGTCTATATCTGGCTTAACAAGCGAGTTATATATTAAATATCGTACACTTCGCGGAAGACAGCAAACAATACCACGCAAAGCACCGGTCAAAGATGTCAACTTTGATTTAATTTTTTCTATGTGGTCTTTCCAGCCAAGAGAGCTATCAAGAACAAGTCCCAAGTATTTTTCTTTATTCGTCCGTTCGATCACTTGGTTATCTATTTTTAATGGGTCAAAATCCTGAACCTTCTTATTTTTGGCTGCAAATATGACATAATGTGTTTTTTTAATATTGACTGTTAAAAGATTAGATTGTAACCAAATATTAAGTTGAGGTCATTTTACGCTTCGTTAATAATTGCGTTAATTGCATCTCCAAAGTAGAATAAGCAAGTATCATCAGCATACAAAGATATATCCCCCTTTAAATTTAATGTGCTAATATTGTTAATGTAAATTAAAAACAAAAGAGGCCCCAAGATGGAACCTTGAGGGATGCCATATGTGATTAATTTTGAGCTACTTTGCCGATTACCAATTTTGACAACTTGATACCTATCAGAGAGATAGGATACAAACATTTTATGTGCATTACCAGCTAAGCCAACTTCCTTAAGTTTGTTTAATAATATTTTGTGACTAACTGTATCAAATGCCTTTTTTAAGTCCACAAAAACACCGAGACCGATCAATCCTTTGTCAATGTTATTTTTTAATTTTGTTACAAGGTCAGTTGTTGCAGATAGTGTATTTGATTTGGGTCCAAATCCGTATTGTTTAGCATATAGAAAGTTAATCGAATCAAGGTATCGTGCAAGGCGATTGTACAGAATTTTTTCAAATATTTTTGATAACACCGGAAGTACTGAGATAGGACGATAGTTACTCGGATCCGATTTGGCATCTGACTTGTAAATGGGAGTAACCTTAGCTACTTTTAAACTACCCGGAAATGTACCCAACTTTAAGCACCCATTAATGCAGTGCGTCAACTTATCAATCATTAGATTTTTTAAACATTTAAATAAATGTATTATTATCTTAAATATTTAATTGACTTAAATAACATCGATGCTTTTATTATATTAATAAAAAGATTAGGATGCAGTTAATTACTGATGCCCATCGTTTTGTCGTGTTCGATAAAACCAAGCGGTGTAGGCATTGTTATATTTTTGCGGTGACTTGTGCGATGGTGCGTCAGCTATTTTCAGGAACAACACGTGATACTGTGTTATACATTCTCATTTGAGTCTCGCTTGTGTACTCGATTTATAATTGTTGATTTTTCTTTTGTTCAGCTGATTCCTGAGCTCGTTACATGATAACCGAAGAAATCTAACTTTGTTAAAAAAATCACATTTATCAATGGTATTTATGCTTCCATATTTGTTTGCTTGTTCGTGTCAATCATGCTTTTTTCGCATATGTATCGACGATCAGTCGTGTGCAGCAAATAACTTATCGTTTGCACATATTGCACATTATTTTACACATTGTTTGTGTTTATTAACCTCAGTATCAACCTTTTTATACCACTTTTTCTGTTGGTTATAATTGTTAATAACTATTATAACCAATATTATATATATAACATAACATAACATATCTTCACGCTGTATCCCCAACGGGGTAGTCAGAGAGGACAGAGCGCCAGGAGTCGCGGTCCTTACACACCTCTTTCGCTTCCTCAAAACTCATCATTCTCTTCACACATTTTCGCCTAGGTATGCGAGTGGTTTTGACTTTTCCGTCTGCTAACACTCTGGCTATTTAATCTTCATAAGTCAGCCTTGGTCTATTATATATATAATAAATATATATGAAAGATGTGCGGTGTCACCCTTACGGACGGACAGGATAAGCAATGAGGAGATACGCAGTATGATAGGGTCGCACGACAGTGTTATTGTAAAAATGAAGAAAGGAATGCTTAGATGGTTCGGGCACATAGACAGAATGAGTGATAAAAGACTGACGAAGAAAATATACAGAGCGAAAGTGAGTGGTAAAAGAAGGCAAGGAAGACCAAGGCTGACTTATGAAAATCAAATAACCAGAGTGTTAGCAGACGGAAATGTCAAAAGCTCTCGCATACCTAGGCGAAAATGTGTGAGGAGAATGATGAGATTTGAGGAAGCGAAAGAAGTATGTAAGAACCGCGACGCTTGGCGCTCCGTCCCCTCTGACTACCCCGTTAGGGATACAGCGTGAGCATATGTATGTATGTATGTAAATATATATAAAATTGGTTATATATAAGGCGATTGAGTGAGTTATTGGCATACAGTTCCGCGTGTTCTGCGTTGATTCTAGTTTTCTTTGTTTGTTTGTTTTGTGATTCACCTGTTTTGTGATTCACCTGTTCTCTTCTTTTCTGAACATATTTTTTATATTTAGTGGCCTGTTCCTTGACCTTGATTTAAATGTTGCGACGGCGAATACAGCGTCGGAAGTCATTGTATTTATTGTGCATTGCTGATAGTTCTGGTTGAATATTTTGCTAGATGCGCAGTCCTAACAGCAAGTGCACTATTATTTTACATTAAGTTTTGCGTCATGAATTTTCTGACAGCTATTAACTTGTCTGCGGTGTTATAATGCAGCTTTTTTGATGTTGTTGTTGGTTGTATAGGTATGATAAACCTAACGTTTCCTATGATGCCACTCTTCTGTTACTGGTGAGACCCGCTTCTGGGAAGCCAGTACTTACGTGACAGACATTAGGTGATGAGATGCAAGCGATGCAGCATGAATGCCACAGTTTTATTTTACTTCTTACTTGTGGTTTCCGATGTTTGTTCTTCGGTTGCGTGACGTACGTCGGGTCTTCGGTTGCGTGACGTGTGTCGGGGTCACCACTGTTGCAATGCTTCTTCTCGGGCTTCATGTTGGTAATAAAAACAAGTCATTTCATACCGACTAAAAATCATAACAATAATAGTTTTCCCTACTATTTAAGAGCTCTAAACGTCAGCTGCTCCAGTAGCGGCGGAGAATATATTTATTACTAATATGTATCCTAACACTTTATTGTTAACAGGAGCTAGGGTATCATGTAAATAAGCTTATTAGCAGGTGAAGATTAACGAGGTTAAACTTTCTCTTATTAGTGCCTGCAAAAGCAATGAGGCAGACCTAAAATCTATTGCATGACAAAAATTACGAAATAATGAATGTTTTCGTTGTTTTTCCCGTCTGTATGTTTGTTGTTGTCTGCCAAGCGAACTAAGCCGCCGTTAAAAACCAGTTCTATATTGTAAGCAAAGAAACATATGCGTTTCAAGATTTGCCGTAGAGTCAAATAGAGCAGATGTGCGCATTTTTTCTTTGAATCGTTCTAAAGTCAACAATTTCAAAAAGGAATAAAATAATACATTGTCATTCATTAAAAGTGCGTATCAATTGACAATCCAAAAGTATAAAATTGAACTTTGTTCCATGCAATTCTCATAGGAAAGAAATAAAAACCTGTCAAAATGCGTACACTTAGGTGGGTAAGTGTACACAGTTATAGTTATAGTAGTTTAATTATTAGCGACGCAAAGATTACGCGCGCGCTTATAGCAGCAAATCTTAGGAGATCGCTAAGGACGACACTTTAAAATTCCGAAGCGTGGTACACTTACTATACTAGAACTTGTACATACATCATACATATTTATACTTCTCTACGCGATGGATCACAGACTACATTGAATGCAATGGATCACGATTACACTACACCTCAACCTGTTACAAATAAAAAAAAATGTAAAATATTCTTGCGTTCCTCAATGTTGTACTTACGGAGATTCGGGAATAAGTTTCTATTTGTTCCCAAACGACAAAAATATACAGAAAAAAATTGAAGATTGCTTAGAGGATGGGCAAATCGATTTCTCTAGCAATGAGTTTGTTCTCGTCATTTTCTGTCTTCTGACTATTTTCCAGACAGTAAGTTTCATTTTTTATTAGGTACATATATTTTGTTTACAAGAGTATAACCTTGTAACATCATTCAATTATGTTTATTGTTCCAGACTTTAAAAAACATGACTTGTTTCTTCATGCTATTGGCTACGTGCACGGCAGTAGCGCCACCTAGCGTGCGCAACTATTTGGGATTATGTCAAATAATAACATACAAATGTTTTATTGTTTTCTAATAAATAAAGGAATTAAGATACATAGAAAGACGACAAATAGTAATATTAGAGGAATTACTTAAAAGCGGTACTTGGAAAAATGGATATTATTATAAAAATTGGTTTTGAAAGTATAAAACACTATACCTATAAGTTTCCAACCTCAAACTGTGATGAAAGGAAATAAATTAGATTTAACACAGTATATAATAAATGTTGAAGAGCTACGAAATAATGGCAATAGTTATTTAATACGAGCCCACATCATTTGTCAAACATCGGTGACATTAACATCCTATAAAACAACTTTAAACGTAAGTACTATCATAACTTTAAACGTAATTATTAATGAAGCACACTTAATTTAGTATTTTACGGTAGATAAAGTACTTTAATTAATATTATAATTTATTTATTACAGATCAATGATTCTCGTTGTCACCCATTTCAAAATATACTTAAACTTTGTATAACTTATACTAAACTTATACTACAAATAACTTAAACTATAAACTTTGAATATCCAGAATTATTGCAGATTTCTGCCACGCCATGCACTTCGCACATAGCGAATACCTACTCAAAATAATCCTAAGAAGAGCTGTGGAAAGAAAGAATCATTAACCAAAGCAGTACAGAGACTTACTTGGAAAAAGAGGGATAATATGATAGAAAAGAAAATATTAGCATTAAGAAATGTTGTTGAACTGAATAAAAAATAGGTACTGTCAATTATTAAATTAGGTACACAGTTATTTATAAATTATAAAGACGTTGAAATCTAAATATAACCATATAATGTCAACTGCTTCGATCACAAATAAAAAACTAGATATCAACGCTCCATAAATGTCCAGACCAAATATGCAATCAAATAATTATTTGAGTGCACTTCTGTTTTAGTAGTTTTCGAAAACGCTAACAGCGAACATGTCAAAGTACTCCTTCAAAAATTGTAAAAAACCACATCTAGAATGCTAAATAAAGACGGAGATTCTTATTTTCGGTTAATAAATAATATTATTTCCGTGTTCATAATTTCGTTATAGTAATAAGTAATAACGTTACATAGCTCTTTTTTATTAAATTCGTATTCATGTTTTTAAATATTGCGTGACGATATGTGTCTTATTCTTGTCACTCTCATAACGTGACGTAAAATGACGTAAATAGCAATGCAAATATATTGTGTAAATTATACTTTACGCGTGAGACGCGAGAAGGCATTTTAAATATTTTTTTTTATGACTCATGCGGGATAAACAGTATCTAAACGCACATTTTTGCGGTTGATAACTAGCAATATTTTTATTTTACAATATGAGTCTTATCGCACGCAAATTTTGCTTGGCACACGCAAATTCACGATTTAAAAAAGAATGTAAAATGAATATCTAAAAAAAACAATCGATTTTAGTACCCATTGACATCAGTGTGAAAGATAAAGAAAATCTTGATTTTGAAGATTTAGATTAATATAATAATAAATAATAATGAAGTTGTTACTTTCTATAATTTTTCTTTGTACTGAAATAATCTCCGCATTAGTAATAAAAAATAGTATCTGCAACTCGTGCGGTATTGTCCAACAAGTGCGGTAAGTTGTCGATTGCCTACACGAACGTAGCTCGCTGATTCTCTCGAGTGGGCAATCGACAACACCGCACGAGAAATTATAGAAAGTAATAACTTTATTGCAAACAATGGACATGTTGTTGAACAAGAGCAATTATTTTTTTCATTTAAATATTTGAACAATTTGAAAACGTAATGTTGATATTTTTTGAGTTTTTTGTAGAAATTGTATCTAAAACTTCGAAATCAAGATTTTCTTTATCTTTCACACTGATGTCAATGGGTACTAAAATCGATTGTGTTTTTTTTTTTAAGATATTCATTTTACATTCTTTTTTATATCTTGATTTTGCGTGTGCCAAGCAAAATTTGCGTGCAACAAGTAAACTTGTCGCGCTCAAATTGTAAACTGAGACAATAGCTACTTATCAACCGCAAAAATATGCATTTATATACTGTTTATCCCGCATGAGTAGTAAAATATACTATTAACAAACTTTTCAATGTCATTGCATGAATCGTTTACGAGCTTTTATAACTTTATGGTTTGACAGTAAAGTCTACTTTAGATTAACACAATATTACCGATAATACTATACGATATTAAAAATATATACGTCAATTCGGACAATATTTTGTTTAGATTTTACATGAGATTTTGAATCTAGTTCTTTATTTGTGATTGAAGGTCAACGGTCATTAAAAAAGAGGTATAAAATGAAGAGGTAAATTGGCGCTTGAAATATCAAAACCATGAGTTAATTGACAATTTAGTTGTATAATACTTCATTCGTTCTTTACAAATAGTCGATAAAATTGAAGACGATGGCCATTAGCTGTGTCCTTGTGACACAATTTCATTGATTTTTACCAAACGTAAGGACCTTGCAGTATCAATTTCGATTACGATTACGAGTGAAGTTAGACAAATAGCCCACAGGCTTATTAGTCCATCAGTCGAACCAGTTATGCAACTGATTCACTGGTAAACCAGCTGATGGACTAATTAACCTGGTCAAACTGTATAATCAGAACAATTGTACAGAATTACAAAAAAAAAACTGTGTATTTTAGTTACCGAACTATGTGATATTTTTTTATTTCAATTATAAAGCAAATATTATTAATAAATTATATATTAACCAATATAATATTAAGTGTGAATATTTATTTCATTAATATCTACTACAAATTGTACAGCTCTTTATTCTTTATTACTTCTTATTCAATAAATAATTACATATTTGCAGTTGTTTTTTTTAATGATAATATTTACATAAAGAACTCAAAAATATTAGTTATAATTAGATCCATACTCTGCTACTATTCTAGAGAGAAATTATTAAGAATAGAAAGAAATAATAAATATAAGATGAAAAGCATGTACTGATTATATTGTTTTCTACGAAGTGTCATTCTTAGACAGTTTCAATATTTTGCCAATAGAGGCGCTAGTGTGAATCTTTGCATCGCCAATAATTAACCACAGTTTTATTTATCATATCTATGTTTTATCGTTTATACTTATATGTATACGTTGTATTTTATATTATATGCATTGCATTGTTATTTATATTAAATGCATCGCATGCGTAAGTGTACAGAGAAAATAATTTCTAGACTAGAATTTTAGGCAATCAAATTATGCTTACGTAATACGTGATGTGTTATTATTTTAGATTGTTTCCCTTCAAAGTGAATCGTCCGTTCGTGATAGAGATGGTAATAGATGAAAAGGAAACATTATGGGCAGTCGACGGTGAGCATTATTGTAATTTCACTCATAGAAATCCCAGTCCCTTTGTCGCAAACTGGATACAAGTGACCGGTATAAGAGATGCGACACTTAATGTACAGAAGACTCAAATATATCCTACTTTAGCAGCGCCAGCCGTAGAAGTAAGTAAACAGCAAACTATATACCTTAATAGTACCACAGATTAATTAGTTACTAACGTAAAATAGTACCACAGATTAATTAGTTACTAACGTAAAATAGTACCACAGATTAATTAGTTACTAACATAAAGTAGTACCACAGATTAATTAGTTACTAACGTAAAGTAGTGCCACAGATTAATTAGTTGCTTACGTAAAATAGTACTATGTAGACAAATTCAATGCCGCGACTTGAATTTGTTGCCGTTGTCGCCTTGTCGCGTTTGGATAAACATAAGGCGAGTGCGGGAATTTTGGAATTATATTTTTGATTGCTATGTATTTTTTTTTTCTTTATTTAATCAGCAAATTATCAGGGTAGACAGTGTCCATTTATTTCTATGGAATGCACGCCACTGGTATTATTATATTTTATTTACTCATGTCATGTCATGTACCTGCATGACATGAGAAAACTTGTAATAATAAACTTGAGCCTCAACTTACAATATTGATTGGGCAGATGCATTAACAACAATGCCAATGAGCAAATCAAGTAATAGTGCTCTCACGGACATTTATTTTTTTTTAACGCTGATGTAGATTTATTTGATAGAAGACGCGTATACATGTGAATGCTTAGTTACAATATTGTCAATATTCGAGAAGAAAAATGTGATTTGGGGTCCGGGGATATAGAAGATCAATTACTAGCGTAAATTAATATGATCATGGCCCGCTGTTTTAAAAAGAACTAGCTTTTGCACGCGACTTCGTTCGCATGGTGGCGACTTGCAACAAAGGGACTACCATAAAAACCTTCTCCATGAAAAAATATTCATAAAAAACTTTTATAGTGATCGGTCATACGGTTTTGGAGTTTAACGATTACATATACAAACATAATATAGGGCTCTATAATAACCTCTATGTGCAAAATTCCTGTCATCATACCTAACAATTTTTGTTCTACACTTTTTTCAAAACGTATTTCCAATGGTACAGTTCAAGCGCACCGGGCCTCAGCGCCCCGCTGTGCATGTGCCGCTTTAGTGACCGGGTAAATTCGGTGCGCTTAAACTGTACCATTGGAAATACGTTCAGAGTAATTGTTTCAGATGGTATAATAAAACAACAAATTTTTTTTGAGGTACGTTCCTCCTTAAGTTTTGATAAAAGTCGTAAAATAAAAGTTGTTAGGTATGATAATAGGAATTTTGCACTAAGAGGTTATTAGTATTTTTCAATTAACCCTGTATATACAGATCAGTTGGCGATTTGTGCACTATGCTGACATTTTCGAATCCATTTGAGACCGTGTATAGTATTTGTGATAATTTTTAGGTACCCCTTAAATCAACTATGGAATTACCAATTAAAGAGGAACCGATTTGGAAACCGAATGTAGCTGCTTTGTTACCCAATGGCATACCAGAAGGACACCAATTAGTGCTCTATGGAAGGTAGTACATATTTCTTTGTAATAGATTTTACTACTTTGTTAATATTGTTACGAGCCGAGGGTAATAAGATGCCGGTTAAGAGTGCAAAGAGTTTATTTTCCTTCATACAAGCAGATGTCAAGAATACGCGAACTTAATTACGGCGGTTCCTAGTCTTCGTAGTCGCCCTCGAAGTAGGTACTCGCGTAGTAGTTACCGAAGGTACACGCTTCACTCAATAACAACGTTCCCAAATCGCAGAGTTCTTCTATCCAAGGTCGTCGTAGTGGTCTATGTAATTCGCCTTGATGTCGCCTCGATATATCGCTTCGATCGATAGTTGAGAAACACTGACTCGGCGGTGGACACGGACCTCTATTTGTAGTCCGATAAAAATGAGAGTGGAAACTTCTACGAGTAAACCCGAATGGTAGTAATAATAACGCATAGAAATAAAGAGGGTGGAACTTTCTAGTTAATTACGCTCGCTAACAATAATTCGACATTGTTCTCGACGCCGCCTGTTTGCATGAGTCATAAGTACTCTTATATGACATGTCATTGCTCGGGAATTTTCGAGGTGCAACTTTGATCTTCTTTCTTAATTTTACTTATACCATTCGATAGTAGATCTTAAACCTAGCAATGCGTTTTTAGGTCATAACTCTGCAAAGCCTAGGTCTCGAGATATAAGCACTAAAAGTTACGTTTCTAGTTCCATTAAAAATCGACCTTATTCCTTAAGCATAAGGTCCATCCGTAACAATATTTTATAGCATTTCTGTTACTATTCCTTAAACAAGCAACTTTTAAATCATTGGTGTGGTGTCTCTTTAGACTAAAATTCTACTCATGATATAATTGGAACTAAAATTAATTAAATCATTGTATTAATGTAAAAACCAAATAAATATTAAATTCTCTCAACTTTAACCTTGTCGTTCCTCCGGGAGAAAACAGTTTTAAGATTGACGCTCAATGGTAGACTAGACTACGTCGAGTGGACATCTCTCCAGATTGTCGAGAATTCGAGAAATACCTCTATTATGTGTGTTAAGCCAAGCCTACTAAACTAATAGACTTTCTGTTATTGCTCATAGATTTGGCACCGACTTCAATAACTGTCAAATTTAATAATTATATAGGTATTCGTATCGTATTAATAGTTATTTTTGAGTATTGATTAGTAAAGGATAGATATTTCGTACTTGTCAGTGATTTTTTCTTGAAGTCGGTTTATTTTTTTTTTATTTTTCCCTTTTCAGTCACCTTGGCCTAAATAAATATCTAGGGCAGGTCTACAATTAACCTCTTTCCTAATTCTTGAGCACAATGACACAAGCGAATCATCAATATAAACAAATAAAGGTTACAGGCAATTCGAATTATTTGATGTTATTTAGTATATCTTCGTAATCCAAGCTCCAATACCAGTGAAATTCAAATGGGATCAATCTGAAAGTCTACTAAACTAATAGACTTTCTGTTGTTGCACATTGATTTGGCACCAACGTCAATAACTGTCAAATTTAATTATATGGGTATTTGTATCGTATTTATAAAATTATTTTTGTACTTAAGCTTTGATTAGTAAAGGATAGTTATTTCGTACTTTAAAGTATTTTTCTTTTGAAGTCGATACAATTTTTTTATTTCTCCCTTTTGAGTGACTGGCCTAAATAAATATCTAGGGCAGGACTACAATTAATTTCTTTTCTCATTCTGAAGCGCAATGTTTTAATTTCCATTCTATTGAAGAGCACAAATGATGGGCTCTCACAATAAAGGGTGCGGAGAGATCGAACATGGGATATTATTTTCCATTATCAATATCAAATCCTATCAATATCAATCAGTTATAAAAACTTCTCCCTACTACCATAATACCATGTGAGGATAACGATAGTTAACAAATGACATACAAGAGAATCATCAATAAATAAATAAAGGTTATAACCAGTTCACGTTATTTGGTGTATCTTCAAAACCTAATTTCCAATAACAGTGAAATTAAAAGAGACCAATCTAGAAATTTTCCAAAATAATTTTTCAAATCGGTTCATAAATGACTGAGATCTGAGTAGTGATGGGATATTCCGATGCATATTGATCTAAAGAAAATTTTTGCTAAAAAAATATGGAAGCGGCTTTACACAATAATTTATTTGACAAAAATAATCCCAGGATTGTAAAAATGATCTTTTTCATATTTACCTAAAGCTATTTTAATTAGAAAAGTATGGGGAAGTGACTTCTTAAAATGATTTATTTAGCAAAAATAATCTCAGGGCCTCAGGATCTCTGGAGAATTACATAATTAGTCAGATAATAAATATTTATTCCTTCTCAAAGTAAATTTTTAACGATGTTAAAAAAAAGGACATGTAGGGTGTAAGAGAAAAGAGGTTTATGTGTTAAAAAAGTTACCCATGAGCTCGTTCTTTTCAAGGGTATCAAAATTCTAAAAGTGGCGTGTAGTTAAAAAATAAGATACAGTAGACGACTTTCAAGTATAATTTTAGCATTACTTACTAAATAAATAATAATGGAATTGAAAAGAAAAGAAAATGAATTCATTATCTTGATGAATTTATTTAATTAAAATGTTTTTAATGCAACCGGGACTCTTGGTGACTGATCCGTGATTCGGAACAAATAGGTAAGCTAGTTAAAAAAAATGTTTTCATCTTATAAGTAAACGCGTGTTCTGCCCATGTTTTATAAGAAACTACATTTTTGTCATATTCTGAACTATTTAACCAGATGCATAGGTATTTATATGCACGCGATTATATTGTTTGAACACTAAATTTGTCGATCCCAGAATATCGAGATTTTTTATACGAAAATACACTCTATATTAGCCAACAACTTCAATTTAGTAAGCATTCGATTTTATTATCAGATCAAAACACAATTTATCAATCCCGGAATCCCGGTATAAAAGCGCTTTCCATATTAGCCAAATTACACAACTTTAGGTAAATATGCATCGGATTATCCCATCACTGGTTATGAGGTAACAAACATAACAATAAAAAGTGCAACCGAATTGAGTATCTCATCCTTTTTTTAAAGTCGGTTAAAATAAGAATTTTCCAGATAGGTTCATAAATGACGGAGTTCTGAGGTAAGAAATATAAAAAAAATACAGCTGAATTGAGAACCTTCTCTTTTTTTTAAAGTCGGTTAAAAAGCATTTGTGTCTACATCCAAGTAGATCACTATTGCATTACGCACGCATCCTTTAAGAAAAATTATGCTACTGATTTTGTACTTACAAAGATGATTTATCAATGGCTCCAAAGACCGCTTTTGTTTCCGCATTTGTGTAATTCTTTCATTCAATTAAAAGTCGAATAAATGATTTGAAATGGAAACTAAATTACTATAATGGCGGACTCATTTCAGTTGTCACTTGGTAGTCGTAGTATGCCGTACGAGTATTTTTATTCCAAATATGTAGGCTGGCACCGACCTCAAAAAAAAAGTTGGCATATTTAATTTAGATTTTTTAAAAGATAAAACTTTTATTTCTTCCTTTTTAGTTTTGAAGTCGGTTTAATTTTTTTTAATTACATTTTTATGTCTTCATTTTTTTAATTTCAGTTGTAATTGAAACTAATTTTCATCAAGATTGTTTAGCTAGAGCCTAACTGCATGCGAACATTGAAACAACATGCATAAAGACGAATTTAAAATTGCGCTGTTAAGCCAACGACACGTTTTCTTAGTGACTGATACACACAACTCTCTATCTCAAAAACTACAGAACCAATTTTGATGAAACTTGCACTTATCCCTAAGTTAGACTATACCTAGTCCAACTAAAAAAGAATTTTTACAATCCGACTTATAGTTTTTGAGATATGCGCGGACAAACATACAAACTTACTTACATTTATAAAACTTGGCACACATGTTTAGAAGCTGGTATAGACTAACGTATACAAAAACTGTGCAATTCTGACAATATTACATACATACGGGTCGAATTCATAACCTTTTTGTTGAAGTCTGTAAAAAGGGAAAGTTTTTGGAATATTAGTTGTAAATCGCAATTATCTTTTTTTTGTTTTGAAGCAAAAAGAAATTCTTAGGAAGGTGATAAGTGGATCTATCTTCCGTTTTGTGGCTTTACGGTGTCGGAAGCCACCTCCGACTTCCACCACTGAATACTAACGGACATTAAATTTATTTAGCCTCTATTATTTGTACAATTTTGTTTATTAGCGCCGCGTAATGCGGTCAATGTCGGCGCAGTTCCCGGCACGTTTGTTACCCTGCCGAAATTATAAGGGGCCCAGCTCGCAGTGGTCGTGCCTGGAGCTATACCGCACTTTTACGATATTTGAATTAATAAGAAATAAATAAAAGAGCGAATAATTTGTGCCTAAATCGCGTTGAGAGAACGTTTCTATATGTTTTACTTTTATAGCTTCAGGGTGAATTAGAAACGTGCTGTCGATTTTATAAGCCTTAATTTCTTGATTAGTTATGAACACTTAATTCTCCATCACAACTACTATGTACTTGACTATACTCGACAGCTGCTCAGCAATAACTGACACATACAACACTAAAATCAGACTTATATACAGCCCCACTACACGCAGGAAACTTATTCTATCCCCGCTCTTGTTATTAAAATGTTATAAAATATCACACGTGTCTAATTGAAGTTATTAAAATTAACGCGAAGCTAACACTACTATTTACTAATTTCAGACTTCGCCCTCTTCTCCATTCTTTCTTCATCGAGCTTATGGACGTTATTCGAGAGTGGCCGCATCCTAATGTGCATATTCACGTCAATGTGCGTGCACACATTGAATCTCAGAAAGAAAGACAACTAGTAGTGTTAAACACGTGGTTTGGAGCATGGGGCCCCGAAAGAAGACAGCGAACAGCGAAATTCGTTCCTGGAACGCATGTAGGTTTTACTGAGCTATTATATTACTTTAATGTACTAATTCCTAGTATCTAATCGTCTAACGGCTTGCGTACTCCTAATCCTTCATTGGCCGAAATAGTCGGGTGACGTTGGCCGAACTATGCCAATCGAACCAAACGTAGGATGTAGGCCGGGTACGATTGGAAAATTTTTTACTTAAATAATCACTGTTGCCATGTTCGAAATTTGCGCTTAGAAATTATAGATTAGGCTCAAATTAAACGTTGTGTTGGTTAATTGACTGGTTATTGTAGTTAAATATTGAACTCGGATTATTTGTTAGTTAAATAAAAAAAATTAGGGAAATAGTCCAACTGTTCTCACCCCACGGGCGGTTGAAACACAATATGGGGTCGATTGGTACATGTGTGATATAAATAAATAAAACTATATTGTGTACTATTACCTCTAAAACACGATTCTTTTGGGAAAAGTCGTATTTAATTACTTGTCAATGTTATCTAATTTTTTCCTATAAAGGACCAAAAATTTTGTTTGCTAACCATTTTATTTATTGCACATGTAGTAGGCAAATTGATTGGCAAGTTTTGGAACTTCTTAATGTCAGCATATCGTATTAATTATTTAGCTAATGTTTTCTCATGATTTTCAATAAAAACCCACTGATGTATATAGATAGGCCCACACTAACAAACAAAACGGTCCAACAAAACCAATCTGATTTGCAAAATCAGATTGGTTTGATAGTCAGTTGTGAGCATTCGACTACTTCGGTCGCGTTGTCCGCCGGGAACAAAAAAATAAGTGGAGTAACATATCTAATTGAATATAAATTATAATAATAAAAATCATTTTTGATTTGAAATACGATCTTATATTTTTTTTAAATGTAGATTAATATTGATATATTAATCTGCATTAAAAATTAATACGTTAATCTACATTAAAAAATATAAGTTGACTGTCCATAAATCTGTTATGTCAATCAATTAAAAATAAATAAAAATTTTATTCAGCCAGTGTCAACTCGATTATGCTTTCTCTGTGCAGTAGCGCGCGCACGAATCCTATCGACAAAGTATTCGTATCGTAAGCGTAAGCAAATTGTATGACTTTTAATGCAGCGCCCCTATAGGACGTGAAAAGAACTATTTCGTATCGCCTTCGTAACGTAACGTAAAGGTAACGTAAGCCATTTGTATTGAAATAGAGTAAAATCACGAGCACGAACCTTATTTTAACGTACGGTAACGTAAATCTCGATGACAGACGCACGAATACTTTTTCATAATAATAATAATATTGTGTAGGACTTGTTTTCATTTTCATGTGATGAAATTAAAATCAAAACGTACACAAAAAACGCAATAAACTTTTCCGCAAGAATGTTTCAAGTCTCAATAGTGTTAACATAAAGAAATGTGACATCGAGAGATTATTAAAACGACAAGCAAGTCAAAAAACCGTCAAATCTAAGCCGTTCGAAACTATCAACCATAATATAAAAACTAATTTTATTTTGAAAAATAATGTACAATTGTAAAACAATAATATATTGTTTTAGATATTTATAAGTTATAAATATCTGATACAATATATTTTTTAAAGATTTACTCATTTTTTAATAAATTTATTATAATAGCATTTTAGATTTCAAATAAAAATCTAAAACTTTCTCTGATTTCGTTTTAGGACGCACCCTTCATTCAATAAATTGTGTAGTTTACTCTTGCCAGTCCTTAGTTACGTTAGGATGACGTCACCCTCGTAATCGTAACGAGCTCTCGATAGTTGGTAAAATGCGCTTCGTGCTGCGACTCTCGTAATCGTATAGTAAACTCGATACGATTACGTTGCGAAACTGTCGAAAGTTCGTGCTTGCCCTACTGTACACCTGTACGTACACGTGTCACTTGAGGCCCGCACTGTGGTTTCGTACAATTTTTGAGATCCAATCGGAATCAAAAATTAATACGAAACCGCAGTGCGCACTGTACGCCTCAAACGACACGTGTACTATTTTGGAACGTTTTTATTATGCGTTTACTGTCGCAGTGGCTCATCTATATAAATCAGTGTAAAAACCCGGTTATGACCTATATACTTCATGATAGTTGACCATCCACCACATCCTTCAAAAATTGCAAAAATAACACATCTAGAACGCTAAAAAAACACGCGAGTTCTTATTTTCGGTTAATAAATAAATAATGTTATTTACGTGTTCACTATTTCATTATAGTAATAACGTTACATTGCTCTTTTTTATTAAATTCGTAATCATATTTTTAAATATTGCCTGACAATATTTGTCTTATCCTTGTCACTTTCACGTAACAAATGAACGTAGCAACATAGCAACGCAAATAGATTACTTGAATTATATTTTATGCACAAGACGTAAGATTGCATTTTAAATATTTTATTTAACAAACTTCGTTTCAATGTCATGCAAGAATCGTTTACGAGCGTTTATAACCTTATGGTTTGACACTAAGGTCTACTTTAGATTAACACAATATCGCCGATAATACTTTACGATATTAAAAATATATACGTCAATTCGGACAATAATTTGTTTAAATTTTGCAGGAGATTGTGAATCTAGTTCTTTATTTGTGATCGAAGATCTGATGGTATTTTTCTATCATCTTAAAAATATTGCAATACGCTTTATTATTAAACATTTTCGGATTTTATCCATAGAAAATGCTAGTTTGCTGAACAGGTTCAATCGTCCCCATAAATCTGAATATTTTATCTCAAAAAGTAATTGATGTTTTAAACAAATGGTAGAATGCATATATTTAAACTATAATAACTATTCACTAAAATGTATTCACATGAAATCGACCCATTATTGTTAGTAGAATTGTTTTAGTGCAAGAAACAGAAGTAAAAATAAAAATAATTTTATATCCTAAAACAGTTAACCACGCTTACAACCTAGCACTCGTTCGCAACATGACTAAATACTGGCGAGGGTGTTGACAGTCATAACGGGGTTTATGTGATGTTAATAGTTTAAGACTGATACTTTTTTATCCCGACGTTTCAATTGGATGGCACCGACCGTAGTCCCGTAATGAGGATGAGTGTAGTGTTCGTAGTGTGCGATTTCTTGACTACCCATACTTATTCATCACATTTTTTACTTTTGTTATCGTCACTATCGGTACTGCGACACACCACACTAACGACATGTACATATTGGCGACCTCCGGTTTTCCTGCTCCGGACACCCTCACTGATGAGCCGAATTTGTTAAAGCACATATCTTCGCTCGAGAACTGCTCATCTGTTCTGCCTTTCTCGCCGCTACCGTAATTTGAATTGCAGTGTATCCATGGAATAATGGGTTCAAATCATGCCAATGCCTTCAAATTCGCGTATTGTATAATTATAGTTAATTATGTATTCCTTTTAAATAGGTTAATCCTTTTTTATTCCACAGACAACCTTGCGAATAGTTCGCGGACCAACCGACTGGTCGGTGTTCGCCGACGACATGCTTATAGGGGAGTTAGAATATCGTGCTAGCGCCGCTGGGGTGAGAGCAATGCGCGTCCGAGGTGACCTTTATCCTGAGCAAATATACGTATGCCCCTCTACGAGCTCTCCAGTCGAAGGTGATGGTCATTGTTAACGGCTGTGTCTATCGCCGGAGCAGTACTTCGGGGCCTCAACAATAAGAAGGCTGAATGAAAATGAGGCGTTCAGGGGTCCCTCGATTAGTTGTTGACATATTTTGAAATGTAAGCCGTGTGACCGTCCGTGTTTCTAAAATTTAATAATAATGTAATTAGATATTTATGAGTTAACAACAAGAGGACATTTTTGTTTAACTATAGACAAATCAAATTTTATCTTTGGTTTTTGTCAATACATAATGGTCAATTAGCTTATTCATATTCATGACAACTTGTTTTTTCATAAATAATAGGATGATGTAATCTGTTATCAACAATTATAAATGTAGTATTAAGCCAAAATATTCAATTATGACTATAAGACATAAATACGTTAAACTAAATCCTTCCAATAACAATAATTATTATGTAAAAGAATATATGTTTATTATAACCTTCATAGTTTATATTCATAGAAAGTACTCATATTTTTTATTTCTAAGAAAATACATTAATTTTTGGTAAATTGTGTAATTATTAAATTAAACAACCTGAAGTAAAGCTCTATTTCAATTTTACGAATTTCTCTATCTTGAAACAACCACCATCATGGAAGTCAAGCAAAGCATTCCAATTTGTTGCTTATAGTATCCATAAGGGTGAATAAATAAATTTAAAATCGCTTAACAACTTTCACGGTATTTTCAAATCACAATTTAAAAAATGTAATTATGTTTCAAAAAATATACATATTATAATCGATTTAAAAAATATAAGTAGTAATATTGATACGCATTTGTTTTATTTATTTAAACTTAAATGAAATCTATATCTATACTACTATATAAATCTCTAGCGTCTGTGTCTGTAATTACAATTTTACTTTCAAATGTGATAGTCGTTTTACAACTGACTACTATTTTTTAAATTTTTGCTTCACTGTCTGTTTGTCCTTTTATAATTAAAGAACGGCTTGACCGATCTTGATGAAAATTGGTACGTAGTAAGAGCATGTCATTGCGCACATGTAGGCTACAAATTTTTTTTTTTTTAGAAAATCTACCCCTAGAGGAGTGAAAAGGGGGATGAAATTTTGTAAGGGAAATGCTAAACCGCTGTGCTGATTAGTATGTAGTAATATTTTGAGTAATTCACGTAATAGTACACTACTTTCTAAAGACAATTCTTCATCCACTAACTTTAATAATCAATTTGACCTAATTGACAATGAAGATGGAGAAGTTCAAGCGTGTGCGTATGTGTGTGGATTTATTTTAAAACAC
The DNA here is from genome assembly GCA_907165235.1 of Zeuzera pyrina. NCBI lineage: Eukaryota > Metazoa > Arthropoda > Insecta > Lepidoptera > Cossidae > Zeuzera > Zeuzera pyrina. Next base: position 13,408,343 of record OU015625.1, on the reverse strand, counting down.
ATGAATAATGAGGATTGCCACACTTGCAGAATAATTTTGCTTAGTAAAGAGAAGCATGTTGCACACATATTTGTGAGCTTTAAAGAAAACTCAGATGAAAAAGAGAGTTTAACCTACTCATCTAAAGAACTTATATCATGTGTAGAAAAATTGGCTACAATTTCTAACAATTATTTTGCTAAAGAAGGGCACACAACAAAAATAAAAGAAAGAGTTAGACTAATCATGAATAATTCAACTAACTGAATTTTTAAGTTCTTGCGCCATTCATTATGAAAAATTATAGATTATATCGTACGTAGTATATTTTTTATATGTATCAAAACATTCTGTAACTTAAAAAATAGAGAATTTTCTAAAGAGACATCAGCATCTGCACTAAAAAAGAAACTATATTACAACATAAGTAATTTAAATAGTATGTTGTGCTATATACATATTTATGGAGTAAGCCACTGCTAAATGTGATGTGATTGCATGATTATTGTTTACACACTATACATTTTTTGAAGACAAGTCTTTGCCGGTTCATGAAACAAGTAAGTAAAAATGTAATGTAATGTAGTAAAATATTGTTTGCTTTTGAAAAGTAGTTATTTTTAAATTTTAGATATAAGTTTCATATTTATAAGTACAATTATTATAGGTGAGATGACAGGAAGCCAGTGACATGAAAACAAAGACAGGTTTCCTAGTTGACTATGAACCCTAGAAATAGTGGCTTAATTGTAATTTTACTTCTCTCGAGATTGCACTCCATCACCATTACAATTTTGAAATGTTGTATTGAATCAGTCTATTTATTTACCTGGTATAACATATTATATAAAATTTTGCAACTGGAGTAATCATTAATTACAGTAAATTTCATAAACATCCACAAACTAGTTAATGCAATACTTATAACCCTACAACGTTGTCCACAGATGAAGCAAATAGATATTGTTTATTGCATAATGTAAGGCGAAGGATGTATGTCTTAGATAACCTGACAAATATATTGATGAATATGCATACTGAACGACTGGTTTAATGATGATTCAGTCATGTCTACCCTCTATGTCAGCAACATCGTCGCAAAGAAAATAGAAAATTTTACACACATTAAAAACTGAAGCGAAGAATCAAAACAAAAAGCATACATTTAAACATGTTTTCAATATTATATTACATGAGATAAATGAGTTATTAATTTTGCATTATTTTTAGATTCAGCATCACTACCACAGATTAATTAGTTACTACTAACGTTCAAACAGATATTGCTTTTTGTCATTGCAGCATCGGTCTGTCGTATGGATGGAGTGAATAGGAGAGCCTTGAGATTACTGGGTGCAATGGCAAAATGTTAAAAAACATTTGCATAACAAGTGAGTCATTCCTGTATCAGCGTCTCTACGCGGTACATACAGGAGATAAACAATTTTACACATAAATTAATTTGACCAGAAAACTAAAATAACAAGATTATATATAAAATATGTTTTAAAATATATGTGAGATAAATGTGTTGTTTAATTGTATAGTTTTCAGGTTCATTATCACTGTTTTCGAATGAGTCAGAGCAGCAGCATGCAGCATACAGATAAGAATGTAGTGAATAGAAGAACCACGATGATCATGGATACAATGGCACAATGCCCTAAAATAACTACATGACAAGGAAGTCAGTAAATAAAATATAAAGTGAAATAGTCATCAGGTAGTGTCAATCAATTTTTAGTGTTTCGTTACAAAACTGATAAACATACACTTATAGAAATCTCTTGGTACCTGTCTGACTGTCGCAGTCATTTGTTTCAAATATATTAGTCAGTAACAGCTGAAGTTTGTAACAATTATAAAAAGCCAAGCACAGATACTAATTACGGAATAAAAAGTTAAAAATGATTATTATTTCATAGTAGTTGTAAAAGCTCATTAAATAATAAATTCAAAAATGAATAATAACTTACTTCGTCTTACAATTTTTTAAAACTGAAAAGCACTGAAAATGTATAATTTCGGAAGAAAGTCTTCAGGATAGCATTGTGTTTTTAAAACGCTTTTATTAGCTTCACCTGTATGTTTGTATGTCTGTATGTATGTAGATAACGGAATCTTTCCACTTCCGCCTTCCTATTGTATACGTCAGATTAAACTGAAACTTTGCACACTTCTCAAGGCTCGATGACAATCCAATAATTTGATATTGAAATGAAAAATTTTGAAAAACATTTTTTGATTTGATATGATTAATTGAAAAAATTTTTTCTATCCTGTGAAAGCTTCCTATTGTATTCAGTCTGACAATATGGATTTTAGTAAATTTTTAGTCAACACAATAACAAAAATTATAGTTTTAAAAAACTAAACAAGCTTTAAAGGGAAAATGCTATATAGCAATTGTTAAAAATATTTTATTGGTAGTATAAAAGTGGTTATTAAAAAAATATAGTAAAAAGCACCCCATGCTTTTTATAATAAAATTATTTTTTTGTCAATCACTTTATTTTCTGATTTTTAAACTTAGTAAAAAGCATTTAATTATATGAAGTTAGTGTAACTTTTATCATTATTAAACAAAATCTTAATAGGTGAACATTATTTACTTTTTAGTTCGGTTTCCCTTCGGTTAAAAAATTAGTGTAAAAAAAACAAAAAAACATGCTTTAATGTTTTTTAGTTTTTTTACACTAATTTTTTTTATAAATGTATAGTAAACTGTTCGTTCTTGTCAAGTTCTTGTTTCATTTTGTCATTGGTGATAAGTGATAACTGACTGTACAAAAAAATAATAATAGATATTATGTTGCATATAATATGAAATATTATGTAAATTTAACAGTAAATATTATTGTCTGTTACAGATCTTACAAAGTAGGAGCACATCAAACAGTTTTATCAGCTGGACGACAACAACCTCAATGTAATGTTTGCTTCAGTATTGAAGGAGGAACATTTGGACCCAAATACATATACATACATATCCTCACGCTGTATCCCTAACGGGGTAGTAAGAGAGGACGGAGCGCCAAGCGTCGCGGTTCTTACATACTTCTTTCGCTTCCTCAAATCTCATCATTCTCCTCACACATTTTCGCCTAGGTATGCGAGAGCTTTTGACATTTCCGTCTGCTATCACTCTGGCTATTTGATCTTCATAAGTCAGCCTTGGTCTTCCTTGGCTTCTTTTACCACTCACTTTCGCTCTGTATATTTTCTTCGTCTGTCTTTCATCATTCATTCTTTCTATGTGCCCGAACCATCTAAGCATTCCTTTCTTCATTTTTACAATAACACTGTCGTGCGACCCTATCATACCTATTGACCGTGGACCCAAATACCTATTGCAAATACCTAACAATAATTAAGTGAAGTTGGCAGCCCAACTGCTAATATTGCTGCAGCGATGTTTGCGTAAATGTATTAAAGTAATTAAAATTTCAATTGATAATAATTAAAGAATAAAATAAATAGTATGTACCTTTTTAATTTTGAAATAATATGTATGTATCTTTGTACGCTAACATTCTCTTCTGTCTTTTATGTGTATGTACGTACATTGTGTATAAATAAATTAATATAAACAAAAGAGAAAAGCTTTTTACATAAGTATAAGTAGTATTTTATTTACTGCATCATACCAATTACATGCATTTAGTAATACACTCATTATTTTGTTTTGCAGATGAATTAACCATTGAAGCAATAATTTCAAATATTTTGATTTGGACGACTGTAGTACGCCAAATTTTGTGAAAAGCCCAAGAAACCGTCTCCTCACTTATGTGGTTGTTATAGCAATCATATAACAACCATATAAGTGTAAATATAATAAGCACAGATTAATTAGTTTACTACCGTACAATAATAGTATGTAAGTGAAAAAAATAAGCCAATTATATGAATATTCAGATAGAAACTTTTCCGATTTCATGTTTAACATATCTGAATTGTGAAATTAGTTTCGAATGGATCACATGGATTTGAAATGCTGTTTTCATATATTTATTTCAGTATAATCGGAAAAATAAACATACAAAACTACCTTGGATATTTTAGTTTCTTTAAATATTGTCTAATGTTTAAATTTCTTTAAACATTTTAAAAAATATTTTCTTTAATTAAAAATAGTTTCTTTAAAATTACTAAATTTCCGTCTTCTAAAGATAAAAATACTTTGATTTGTCATCAGTAAACAATGATGTTATAATACAACTCAGTAAACATATTTTTATATTTTCATTATTATGACATTTGTAAAAATATTTATCTAATTAAATTTGTTGTTCATATTACTTTCATGTTGTAGAATTGAGATAAATTGTCATCTTTATCATTTTCCCGTGGATTCAGGGAATTTTCACAAATATTATCAGACATTGAAAAATTCAGATTAAAACATTCGCTGAATGAATATTATTTAATCTGTCCCTAACACGTCCCTAAATGTATAAAACTTCCCGTGATTCTGTCTACATTGATTATTGTAATTTTATGGTATTATTTTGTTATAACTTCATCTATTTATCATGCAGAATTTAGTACAAGAGTTGATGCTTTTACTTTTTACTGTAGTCTTTTTTTGTTTATATTGTATAATGTTTTCTTACAATGTTACATTGCATTTCTTGCCTAAATGTATATAATAAATATTTTTTAAATATTTAGGGTATACCAGGTCGAATGTCAGCTGATTGATTTTGAACCCGCGATCCCGCGATACGGCGGTGTGTAAGATTATAAATAAAACTGCATATTTTAATTATTCCTTTACTGTAAAAATAATCTTACACATCATCGTAACGCTAGTTTTAAGTCGGCCCACAAATTAGAGTATGAGTCGGCCAGTTGACATCACAAATTAGTAAGAGTATGTGCTGACATTCGACTGGTGCGCGCGCGCTGTGGATAATTGCAAATTCATATTTTCCGCCTCTTTTACAAATTCGCCTGGGGCGTCACAGAGATGGCGTAACCGGCAAAAATTGTCTCTGTTTTTTTTTTGTATGAAGTTGTCATTCTTCTCCTTGGAGTTTATATGTTCTGTGCTGGTAATCACTCACAAGAAGAGAACTTATATCAGGGGGGCACACTTCGAATGTCATCAATTTTCATAGAACACCAGCGCTACTGGTGATCGAAAAAGAAACTAAAATTTAAAAAAAAACAGCCACCTTGATCTGTCTCTCAGTCACATGTCCACTATCAGTCATGTCACAGATATCTACTATACAAGTATAATATATACTTGTATAGTAGATATCTGTGGTCACATTGTCAAATACGTTTCTGTACGTTTATGCGATTTCTAAAGCTTTTCATTGTTTTTATTTAAATTCATTATTGTTGTTGTTTCTCTAAATCATAAAGAAAAATTAATATAAATTTTTGTTGTTAAGTGTTAATGTAATTATTTATAGCTGATGTGCGGATCAATAAATAGAATACTTGAAGGTAAAACTACGTACAATGGTGAAAATATTACAAAAAAGGCAACTCAGATTTACGTCAATAAACAAATCATTTAGGCATTAAGTGCAAATCCTATCGCGTACATCTTTGCTTAACTAACTCAGCAACTTTGACTTTTGTGTAACTAAGTAGCTAATACTAATATAATATTTCCGAAATATATTGTATATTTTTTATTTAATAAAAAAACATTTCTGAACTTCATGTTTTTTTTATTCTATGAACTGTACTCAACGAATCACCTTTAATAAGTTGTCCTGATTTTGAGTTTCAGTAAAGTCAAAACTAAGTCAAGATACACTCATCGATGGTGGACGACAATTTGTCCGTACAAAGTTCTGCTTGCATAGACAAACCGTTGGTGACCATCATTGAGTATCTTGTCTTGAACCTGTAAGATATATACTAAGATCGACATATATATATATACTGCTAGCTACTACTAGCTGTACCCGCGACTTCGTCCGCGTGGAAAAATTTGCTGTGACCTCTCCGGGTTACCGAGGTTAACCGAGGTATTTATATTGTGGATATTAAACAAAAAAGTTATTTTCTTTATATGATTTATGACGACGTCACACATACAGAAACCTTGCCATGCCTATTGCATTTCATTTGATACCTATATTGTTGGTGTTGAACAATAAAGTTATTTCCTACTACGGAACATTCGCTATATCGGATTTATGATGACGTCCCACATATACCTTCCCCTGCGTATTCCATTTCATTTGATATCCATATTGTTGATGTTGAACGAAAGTTATTTCCTACTATGAAACATCCGTCATATTAGATTATGATGACGTCACATATACGGAAACCTTCCCCTGCGTATTCTATTTCATTTGATACCCATATCGTTGGTGTTGACCAAAAAGTTATTTCATATCATGCAACATCCGCCATATTGGATTTATGATGACGTCACATACATAGAAACCTTCCTCTGCGTATTCCATTTCATTTGATACCCATATTGTTGATGTTGAACGAAAAAGTTATTTCCTGCTATGGAACATCCGCCATATTGGATTTATGATGACGTCACGTATACAGAAACCTTCCGCTGCGTATTCCATTTCATTTGATATCCATATTGTTGGTGTTGAACGAAAAAGTTTTTTCCTATCATGGATCATCCACCATATTGGATTTATGATGACGTCACATGTACAGAAACCTTCCCCTGCGTATTCCATTTCATTTGATACCCATATTGTTGGTGTTGAACTAAAAAAATATTTTCTAGTATGGAACATCCGCCATATTGGATTTATGATGACGTCACATACATAGAAACCTTCCCTTGCGTATTCCATTTCATTTAATACCCATATTGGTGTACGAAAAAGTTATTTCCTGCTATGGAACATCCGCCATATTGGATTTATGATGACTTCACGTGTACAGAAACCTTCCCCTGCTTATTCCATTTCATTTGATACCCATATTGTTAGTGTTGGATAAAAAAGTTATTTCCTATTATGGAACATCTGCCATATTGGATTTATAATGACGTCACATGTCCAGAAACCTTGCAACGTGGCTTGCTCAGGCCGGCAGAGTGAGGTGTGGATTGAGTAATTTAAGATGTTTATCATTCCTCTCGTCAGTCAAATTAGGTACACAATTTGTTTAAGGGCACCTAGTAGACCTCTGCAATCGACATCTAATGGGATGTATATTAATTAAAAGTTAATTAGACACAAGAGAAACATCACACGAAGAAACAACATTTATTATATCTAAGTTTCATTGGTGGATTCAATGAGTTCACTATATACAAAGAGTTATTAACACTTTTTAAAAGATTAAATGCTATTTTTATACAACATTACCTTGTTTATTATTCTTTATATTAAGAAATGATATCTTTTATCTAACGGTAATTAGATATTAATAAATTTACAGAGTAATTAGTAGTATGAAAGTTTTACAAGTATCGAGCTCATATTACTTGTTGTAGTTACAACAACATAATTTATTTATATTATCTTAAATTAAAGAGAAATATACTTAATTATAAAGATTTATAAATCACTACGTAGTTTATGCACTCTCTTTAGATTCTCAGAAGTATTACAGATACATAAATCAAAGTATATTTTAATCATGTAAATCAAACAATGGGTCCTTACATATGAAATTAGCGTTTTGTCGTACTGATCACTTTGCTCTGAAATATCTCCTCTTTGGTTAAGAATTCCAAATTCAAATTTATAAATTCATTTAGCTGGTACATTTGAGTTTTGAAAACAGTCATTCATTTGTTTTTTTCCTCATTATTTTTTTCTTTGGCGTCGCTATGGAAAACATGAAATATCGGTATATTTACAAGTACGAGTTCTACCGTGGCACCAGTGCTGCAGAAACAGCTCGAAGGATTAATGATGTGTACGGCGCTGGTGTCGCAAAAGAAAGCTCGGTACGTTTTTGGTTTCAACGTTTTTGTTCTGGAAATTTCGACCTTCAGAACCAACCCCGTGGACGGCCGGAGACCAAAGTGGAAAATGAAGAATTAAAGGCTATTGTGGAAGCGGATCCATCACAAAGCACTTCAGAGATAGCTGCAGGCTTCGGGGTAAGTGACAAAACTGTATTAATCCACTTGAAGCAAATCGAGAAAGTAAAAAAACTTGAACGATGGGTACCTCATGAATTGAGTGAATCGAACTTGCAAACATGCGTCGACTGCTGTGTTACTTTGCTCAATCGACACAATAATGAAGGGATTTTAAATCGAATCATTACTTGTGATGAAAAGTGGATACTGTACGATAAGAGGAAGCGCTCGTCGCAATGGCTGAACCCTGGAGACCCAGTCAAATCCTGCCCTAAACGAAAATTGACCCAGAAAAAGTTACTTGTGAGTGCAACTGCAAACCATGAAGGAAGAACTAGCTGCTAAACAACCGAGATAGGTCAATCACTCTAGGCCACTGCTGCTTCACGTCAACGCGAGACCACACACTGCACAACAAACAACCACTAAGTTAGATGAGCTACAATTGGAATGTCTGCGACATCTACCGTACTCCCCGGACCTTGCTCCAACGGATTACCATTTTTTCCGGAATTTGGAAAACTTCTTTTAAGGAAAAAAATTCAACTCCGATGCGGCAGTCCAAACCGCCTTCAAAGAGTTTATTGATTCTCGCCCCCATGGTTTTTTTAGTAAAGGGATCAATGAACTACCTATGAGATGGCAAAATTGCATAGATAAAAACGGTGCATACTTTGATTAATGAAATATATTTTACAAAAAAAAAATTGACTTATATTCCTTCCGTACAAAACGCCAATTTCATATGTAAGGACCCAATATTAAATTTAGAGAGAAAAATGTATTAGATACACAATAACTTTACGTGGAGCTAATATCTAACAGAGTCCTTAGTTTCTAATAGAAAGTGTTATCCGTTTCGTTACTGAATAAATCCAAAAGAAGGAGGTGGTCATCCACCAACGGCACCTACTCCTCAGTCTTCCCCTTTGTAGGGCTTCTACTTCAATTATAGTAATCACGTGCCCCGGTCCTCAAGATTGTTCCTTTTAAAAAGGAACTGCGACATGGCCACGCGTTCTTCCACCCAGAGCGAAGAGGATTCAGACTTCTTGATAGTCATATAGAGTAGTGTAGCAAACCATTCTAGGTACTCATTGGATATATTATTATTAATGAACTTTAGATGATTTTAAATAGTTTTTGAGAACTATTCCTAGGTATTCACTGAATACAGGTACAGGAGGCCCACCTGGTTTTGTTAGGTATCCTTAGAACTCTGTAACAAGCACACGTAGACATTAGGATCCTATTCCTTAGCCCTATCATTCTAATGCTCGCTCTTCTCTACAGCTAAAGTACTCACCATGAGATTACCTAATCTACACTACTACACATTATTAAATCAAAAACATTATTTCTAATTGGGGTGCTAATCTCACTCAAGTACAGCTAGACTTTAGACTAGGCGACATGTGGCCTAATAGTTTCTTCATGAGATTATGATGAGGCAGCTCGTTCCGCAGCAGAAAGAAAAAAATAAGGAAGTATCCAGACGCGAAACGCTTTATATACCCCCACGACGAAGGTCACCTATGCTCCTACTACTGGAACAACTAGTGAAGAGCCAGTGGTCGACAAACCCTATCTAAAATTACATCTACCTAGGGAGTCGATAAAATTAATTAAAAAACTGTGCCGTCATTCGAAGCCTATAACGAGAGTGGCAACAATTGTTTTCCTTGTGTGTGACGGTTGATCACGTGATCTAGCTCAAATTTACCCTCTTTTGCTTATATCTTCTCCCTACCAGGCAGCTACAATCGACAATAATTTTCAAGCAAGTAGCTTGAGTTCATTGGCGTTTTGTATTCCGCGGTGTACGGTTGTGGTAACTAAACTTTGCTTGTTTTATTTTACTTTTTACTTTTATTTTAAATAACAGCAACAACAGTAGTAATAGTAATTTTGTTCTTTAATAATTCTATTGAACTGTTAAATATTCAAACGGTATTACCGTTCGTAAATGTAATATTAATTTCTTAATTTATAATAGTTTTGATCGTGAAATATTTTTCACTTTCCAGTTCAAAGTTTACTATTACAGAAACAATATGGATAACGACTCTTCATCATCAAGCTCAGAGTCGTCTTCATCTAGCTCGCCCTCAGTTCTAGCACATGGACGTCGTAATATGGCGGCTGGTAAGCGACAGGCGGAGAATCCAGACAACGATGCACGCCAAAATAAACGCCATCGCCGTCATAACGATTGCGATGCTTTACGACAGCTTGCCAGGGAGATGAGTGTGATCAAAAATTTTATATCTCAGAATATACGAGTACCCTCAAGTGCGTCTGTACCACCTGCCGTTAATATCCCTTGTGAACCGATAGATGTGCCGCCACCTCAATTACTCATTGATCAGGATATTTTGCTGCAGACACAGAGCAATAAACGTATTCATGACAGCTTAGACCAAGAAATAATAGATCTTAATGCCAGCGGTGAACTTTTCTCCGATCGTGAAGAAGAGAAAAATGTCGAACCTAGTTCAATGATCTTACCTTTCAATTTTAACACGGTTTTAAAAGAGCCGTCTGTGGCAAAGACTTCTGATTAGCGTATTATGTTATTAAACAGTTTGCAACATTTTGATTCTCCAAATTGGTCAAATGTGAGATATTCTGAAGTATAGAAAAAGTATTGTTCTACCCCCGGATTTACTAAGTTAGAGTGTAACGACGAACTAAAGCCTTACGATAGATTTATTTCTTTGAGTATTACTGAGAAAGGATTCACGGCTATAACCTAAGCCCTTGTGAAACAAAGGGAAGCCATGCAGACTGGTTCGACTCTTTGTTGTCTTGGGCAACTACTGCCAATTTTTTGACACCCGCAATTCTCAAAAATAAAATTAACGAAATTTTCGTCGGAGGCACTTTCAATACGATTTCTATGGATGCCCTTCAACTCGCGTGTGGGCACAGAGCCGACATGAGCCAGCAAAGGAGGGATAGTATTCTCCGCTATGTCAAAGACAAATACATTCGTGGCAGTATACGCAAAATCCCACCTACATGTGAAGTTTTATTCAGTAAGGATACTTTGGTATCCACTTTAGAAAAAAACGGAGGTGCAAATAAGATCTTTTGGCCTATACAAAATACGTCCTCTTCTCAGAGACCGCAATGGTCCGCTGCGCAAGCGGGTCCATCTCATACTCATATGCCCACCTCGGGCCGACCAGACTTAATTCAAAAAGGACAATCTGATAAATTTTACAGCAATCGTGGTCAAAATACTTTAGCTAACTACCAACCTAATCGTTTTACCCAAAGTCGTGATAATTTGAAATCTAATAATTTTGATAATTATAAAACACCTCGTCAAAATAAATCGCGTCATTTCGATGAATCGCGATGAAACCAATCAAAAAGCCATAATTCCAAGGCCTTTCGTTCCAAACGTAAGCAATGACTCCACACCATTCAAAGCTGGCCGCTTAGTAGACTATGTACAAATCTGGGAGACGATGGAGGCACCGAGTTTAATTCTCAATATTATAAAAGGTTACAGGATTCCATTCAAAACGAAACCTCTACTATGCATGCCACAAGCCCTGAACGGACACCTTCAAACTCGGATTTCTCCTCAGATGAGCAAAGCAATAAACGAAACGCTAACCACAGGTGTTCTAGAATTTGCAGAACCTTCTCCCAGTTTTGTGTCCCCAATGTTCTTGGTGCCCAAAAGCGATGGTACGATGCGGCCAATATTCAATTTTCGCAATCTAAACAAATATCTCAGCGTTGCAAAATTCAGACTGATAATATGCATCGGATTCCAGACTTCCTTCAACCATGCAACCTGGCTTGTAAAAATCGATCTCTCGAACGCGTATTTTCACGTGCCTGTTTTTAAAGCCACAGGAGGTTCCTGAGACTGATATACGAAAACAAATAATAATAATAATATACTCAGACATTTTTTTACACAGCGCCATCTAGTCCCAATGTAAGCAGCACAGCGCTTGTGTTATGGGTACTAGACAACTGATATACTACTTATATATTTTTCTTTTGTAAGTAAATACATATTATACATAAACACCCAGACTCGGGACGGGAATCGAACCCGCAACTCCCGTTCACTTTCCAACGCGCTAAGCCTTTGCGCCACGGAGGTTGTGCAAAATTGTTGCAAATAACCTGTCTCCCCTTTGGACTTGCGACTGCACCACGTGTTTTTACAATACTAAGCAATTGGGTTGCTCAGATTTTAAGAAACAAGGGTTTCAGAATAATAGTCTACTTAGACGACTACCTTCTTGTAAATCAGGACAGGAACATATTACTGCAACACAAAAGAAACTGTTCGTGTTTTAGAAAATCTCGGTTGGCAGCTGAATTACCAAAAATCAATACTAATACCTCGAACGTGCTTAGAAAACCTAGGCGTCGTTTGGGATCCCTGGACAAATTCGAAACAACTGCCGTTGAAAAAGCAAACCTCTTTGATAGACAAATTGCTCCCATTTTTGACTCTCAAAACTGCTCACTTAAAAGAGTTACAAAGTTTGATAGGTCTAGTCAACTTTGCCAGTTTTATTGTACCCCGAGGCCGTCTCAACCACAGAAACCTTTTGAAATTTTGTCGGAGCCTTGTAGACACGAGCTTTTATCACCGTTACGCAATCCCACAAGCGGTACTCAAAGAGTTGAAATGGTGGATAAAAAATTTCAAGATGTCCTCACCCATACACATTCCACCCATTTCCCATTTTTTAACGACAGATGCGTCGGGATTGGCATGGGGAGCCCGCCTAGACAAGCTAGAAATGCAGGGAATATGGTTGGAACAAGAGAAGAATTTCCACTCCAATGTAAAAGAAATGCTTGCTCTACTATACGTTCTCAAAGAGCAAGTCGTGCCCTGGCAAACTCCTCGGTGATGTTTCAATGCGACAACAAAATTGTAGTCTCCTATTTAAGGAAGGAAGGTGGGTCCAAATCTCTACATCTAATGAACTTAACGAAGCACGTGTTTACACTGCTCGACAAACATCAAATACAAATTTTTCCTTATTATCTTCCAGGAAGTTTGAATGTAGAAGCGGACCACCTATCCCGTCTTCAGAGTGCTCCCTAATGGCATCTACTTCTCGAGATAACGAAGGTAACTTTCGAGAAGTGGGGAACATCATGTGTAGATCTCATGGCGTCGAAACTAGCTCATGTGGTTCCACGATATGTGAGCCTAGATGTCACGGACAGGAACGCAGAGTTTCGCGATGCGTTCAGTCAAATTTGAAACTTCACTTTGGCATGGATTTTTCCGCCACCCTTCCTAATGCCGAAAATTCTGACACACCTCAACATGGCAACAGGAGTCTTTCTAATTGTGGCTCCAAAGTGGGACAAAGTGTTTTGGACACTGGACCTCAAAAATCGAGCCCTGGCAGCTCCCTTTACGATACGACACCTACATCGAGTGTTAGTAGACACGGCGACCGGACGACCACCAGCGAAGGTACACCAGATGACCCTGCAAGTGTGGAAATGTGGGAGTGGATGTCGAGCCTATCGGACTGGACAGAAGTACAGAAACAGCTGTTGAAATCGAGTTGGCGTAAGTCTTCAGTTAAAACATATAAATATGCGTGGCATAGATGGATACAATGGTCTCGTGATAATAGTCTCTCTGATCCGTACAATCCCAATGGTTCCCAGTTTGCGCGATTTCTCTCTGATCTTTTTAAAATATACAAATTAAGTTACAACACTATGTTCGTTTATAAGTCTGCTATTTGAACTCTGTGTAGTCCAGACGTATCGAACCGTTTGAACTCCCATATACTAGTTAAACAGATTTTAAAAGCCATAGCGACCCAAAATCCAAAAGAAAGTAATAGAGCACCCATTTGGGATGTAGATGTTTTAACTTCTTGGTTAATGAATAATCACTGTGACGACACGAATCTATTTCAATGTTCTAAAAAAGCTGCAACGCTTTTATTACTTTGCTCAGGTCGTAGAGTTCACGACTTGACTTTGCTCTCTATTGATAATAAACGTTGTGAAATATCAGAAAACTTCATAATTCTCTGGTCAGTTTTTGGGTCAAAAACAGATAATAATTTTACAAGACATTCTGGATGGCGTTTATTCTCCAATAAAGAGCAAAGAGAAATAGACCCCGTATATTGGCTTAAAAAAGTAATAGATTTATCTTCGACTCGTAGATCTATTTGTAAAAGTAAAAGCCTGTTTCTTATAGTTTATGGACCACCTAAACCCGCTACTCGAACAGTGATAGCAGGTTGGATCAAAAAACTTTTAGAGGAGGCCAATATTAAAACCAGCCCCGGAAGTATTCGACCCGCTGTCGCTTCCAAAAACGGGATATCTGGCTTCCCCATTGACAAAATTCTTGCCCGTGGAAATTGGCGATCAATAAATACTTTTTCTCGTTTCTATTGTCAAGAAATTAAACCTACTAATTTACAGACTACAGCAGTTGTAACTTCATTTACACCAACATGAGTATGTTTTTGGTAATCAAATGTAATGTGGATTACTGTTATAATGAATGATTAATTTTATTTTTGTTTTTATTTATATTTCATTACGTGTTCATCTTATGATTTAGAATTTATTTAATGTTATTATTGTACTCCTTTCATACCATTTTGGTAAAATTTATGTTCTACGTGAGTAACGTATTATTACTTATTAATCAAATAATTATTATTGTTGTCGTAATTACAATTACCAATGCTATTTTACGTCAAACTATTTAATTTTTTGTAGTTTCATATATTTCTAGAATGTGTTCAATAATTAAAGACAGAAACTTCTGATTATAAAAATACACAATGTTTCATTTTCTCTATATTCCTAGCATTTAATTGTTTTTTGTGTATAGCACGAAACACTAGTATAAAATCAGAAATTATTAGTTCCTTGTTAAATTTATTGCAATTTTCTATTTCGTAATACAAATGCATACATTATCCAATACAAATGTATTTCCCATCACATTGGCGTATATTGGTAGCTATGTATCTGCTACCTCTACACTAATCTTCTCCACCAGGCGATAACAAACAGGTCTCGTTATAGGCTTCGAATGACTGCACAGTTTTTTAATGACAGCGTTTTACCTAACAATAAAACGCTTATTAAACAACTTGCCTCATTCGAAGCCTCAATTGTCACCTCTGCCTGGTGTATAACGAGATCCAATGAGCTCAAGCTGCTTGCTTGAAAATTATTGTCGATTGTAGCTGCCTGGTAGGGAGAAGATATAAGCAAAAGAGGGTAAATTTGAGCTAGATCACGTGATCAACCATCACACACAAGGAAAACAAGTGTTGCCACTCTCGTTATAGGCTTCGAATGAGGTAAGTTGTTTAATAAGGGTTTTATTGTTAGGTAAAACGCTGTCATTAATATTATACAAGCGTATGTCGTTTATGTTAACTATAGTTTTATTATTATTCATTAGTACTACTAAATTGATGAACTTGAGACCTAATACTTCAGATACTTAATCAAGGTCTATCAATAAATACTATTTGTCGAACGTACTTTTACCTCCACACTCCCAAACATAGATAATCTAGACAACCGGTACATTTGTCATCAACGTCGTGTGCCGTTCTAGAAAGTTATAGAAAGTTCTATCTACCAACGAATTATTAAAAATAATATTTCTAAAGTAAGCCTAGGTAATTCGTGGGTTGTAATTTTTACATTAACGTTACTCAATAATCAAAGGTATTATATTTATCCAAAAAATTATTCTTGCTGAGAGTCTTACGGCCAATCTGATATGGAACATCCGTCATATTGGATTTATGATAACGTCACGTATACAGAAACCTTCCCCTGCGTATTCCAATCCATTTGATACCCATATTGTTGACGTCGAACAAAAAAGTTATTTCCTATTATGGAACATCCGCCATATTGGATTTATGATGACGTCGAATATGTATCTACCTTCTCCTGCGTATTCCATTTTATACCCATATTGTTAGGTTTTAGCATTATCAAGTTCCCTACACGGTTCTATTCCCTTTTTCACACCTTTAGGGTTAGATTTTAGATAAAAAAGAAAACAGTGTTTTTTTGAGAGAAAAGGTGTATCTCTGTACCAAATTACATCTTAATCGGTTCAGCGGTTAAAAATTGTACATACAAAGTTTCATTCTTCTTTTCACCCCTATAGGGGTAGATTTTTGAAAAATAAAGTAGCTTGTGTTTACCCCCTGGTGCCGAACTATCTCCACGCCAAATTTTATCAAAATCGGTGCGGCGGCTTAGCCATGAAAACTAAGCAGACAGACAGACAGAAAGACTTTCGCATTTATAATATTAGTATGGAAGTATGGATGGATCCCCTATAAGGTTTCATCCCCTTTTTTACTCCTTTAGAGGTAGATTTTTGGAAAAAAAAGAAGTCTATGTTTTTTAATAGAAAAGGTTTTATCTATGTACTAAATTTCGTCTTAATCGGTTCAGCGGCTTCGCATTTCCCATATAAAGTTTCATCCTCTTTTTCACCCCTTTAGGGGTAGATTTTTGATAAAAAAAGAAAATATGTTTCTTTAATAGAAAAGGTGTATCTCTGTACCAAATTACATCTTAATCGGTCCAGCGGTTAAAAATTTCCCAGACAAAGTTTCATTCCCCTTTTCACCCCTTTAGGGGCAGATTTTTTAAAATTTAAGTAGCCTATGTTCACCCCCTGTTGTCAAACTATCTCCATGCCAAATTTTATCAAAATCGGTTTAGCCGTGAAAACCAAGCAAACAGACAAGAGACTTTTGCATTTATAATATTAGTTCTCCATGCTAAATTTTATAAAAATCAGACAGACAGAGAGACTCGCATTTATAATATTAGTATGGATAGTATGGATATTAGTAGGTGCGGACCTATACATGTATAACTTGACTAGTTTACTTATCGAACGCTAGATGGCATCACTTTTCATACATGCCGATTTAACTATCGAGTTGCCACTCTTTTCCCTTATAAATAATTACCTTACTCTTTGGTTTACTCACTTGCAAAAACTATACTTGTGTTTTGATACAAATTACAATCAATTTAACTAGTTTACATGCTTTATAGACATATTAATTGTAATAATTTAAAAGAACATAAAATGAATCTTGGAAAATCCATCTAAAACCAGTTATTAAACTACCGATGCTAGTTTATATTTGGTTTACATATGATATGACAAGCCGGCTGTCACGTCATTGTAGCTCACATCGATTGCTTCTATGTGTTTGACCTTCTGAAGGTGACCGATATCGGTGGCTAGTTGCATAGATAAGTGTGCTAGTTGATCGTTTCTTCAGTCAGGGTTTGCTATTGGCATCGTAAGCTTCTTTTCCGAATAATTCAAAATGAGCGTCCAGACGGATTCGGAAAAAAGAAAGCAGATTTCTGTACGAGGTATTGCCACTGTTGAGAATGTTGCCGAGGTGAAGAAAGCTTTTAATCGTCATGTTCACTACACCTTGGTGAAGGATAGGAATGTAGCTACACCGAGGGATTATTATTTTGCCCTCGCGCATACTGTTCGTGACCATCTCGTCTCACGCTGGATCCGGACTCAGCAGTTTTATTATGAAAACGACCCTAAGGTAAATGCAGTCTTTATTTATACATATATTTAGTATAATATTTTTAAGTTATTGTCATAATATATCAACCTACAGAACAACATACAGTTGTGTTACAATCATCAAGACATACCTGAAAAGCTTTGGATGGCACATATAGCTAAAAAATATATGCAAATTGATTACCGAAAATGGATTTCTGAATCGTAATAGCTGAATCTATACAATATTAAACTAAAATGAAGGAAGGACTCCTTCAAAATTAAAATTTTGTTATAGTATAATACTTATCTTAACTATATCTACGTAAGTGCATAAAAATAAAGTGTGCCAAAAATGGAGTAGGTTTATATATTATTAAATGTAAGTGTACTTTGTTAGTGTCTTGAACTTGAACAGAAATTAATCTCCGGGAATTCGGTATTTCGGTGTTATCAAATACCAGTATCTGCATATGTCCTAATTGAAATTGTTATTATTTTATTTCATTTTTTATTTTCGAAATGATACAGACATTAAAAAATATGTATAAATGCCAATAAGGGTTATAATGTTTTAACTAATTATTTATTGCTAAAAATTCTATGTTCAAAAAGTTACTATAATTGTATACTTCAGTTATATTAATTTATTATCCAATTTCTCTGTTGTAAATTAATCACTGATTATTAAAATGACCTTTGAAATACCTAGTAGGACAAACTGAAACACATTATCTGTCAAAATAGTATCACTGGCAATCAATTTTAAATACCTATTCAATTATGTATACATAATATATAAGGAAAATAAACTTTGCACCCTTAACCCGGCACCTTATTACCCCCCTCAGCTCCTAACAATATGTTATATTAAAATAGTACCTACTTGTTCTCTTTCGACTTTGTTATTACAGTTAACATCTTCACTCTTTAATTTTAATATTTGATAAATAATGTCAATTGTCATTTAAAGGAGGAACATAATAAGTTATATATATATCAAATTTATTTTAAAATAATGATTAAGGTTTTTATTGACTATTCATATTTATTTAAATTCATTTCCTTGCAGCGTGTTTACTACCTCTCCTTAGAATATTATATGGGTCGATCACTCCAAAATACAATGATAAACTTAGGCATTCAAGGAACAGTTGATGAAGCTCTTTATCAACTGGGATTAGATATAGAAGAGTTGGAAGAGCTAGAAGAGGATGCAGGTCTGGGCAATGGTGGCCTTGGACGTCTGGCAGCTTGTTTTCTTGATTCCATGGCTACTCTGGGACTTGCAGCTTATGGTTATGGTCAGTATTGGTAACAGAACCTATATAATTACAGCTCTAAAGTAATATAAATTAATTAACCTCTAAGGGCTTGATATGAAGGTTCTTAAGTCATTTAAAGGGTGTTAAAGAAATTTGTATAAAAATAGTCATATGTAAGTTGTATTCTGTACATACCGCAAACGACAATCTGTAAATAAGATGCTATAATAAGTATTTTATTGACTAATTCTTGCAAATGTTCGCATAAATATAAACTAATAAGCAAATACATTTCACTAAGTATTAAAAATTGCTTAAGTAATAATTTGTGGGCGTCGAAGCAAAAAGGGTCCAGTAGTGGGGTATTGACTTAAGACTAGATTCGGAAGTTAGAATAGTCAAGTGATAATAAGGATTAAAAAAATATTTAAAAACTGGTATATATTTTTTTTATCAGACATTTAAAGTTGTTTTGAGAAAAAGCATTTTTAAAGTTTGATTGAAAAGAAAACACACTTCTACTTGTTTGTTTCTACTTAGAAACATCATATAAGAGTCATTTACTATATGCACTTGTAGATAATTGAGCATTAATTAATAATCAATTAAAATCGCGAAATGCCATTTTTTCACCCAACTTTTCAAAACTATGTATATCTCGGAAACTAAATGCCGACCACTGGACCCTTTTTGCTTTGATGCCCACATATTATTGATTTCATTATTTAACTGTAAAGGATATGTATCACAGACATAAAAGGCTCTTCATTTTTAGTCTAATTACCTAGGTTTCTAATCTTTTATGTATATTATATATGTATATGCATAAATTTTGTCATGTTAGATATTTAAAAGATTTATTAAATGTAGAGGAAAATCAAAACCGTTTGGACATGAATTCACAGCATGCATAAACTAATTGAAGCAAGATGACAAGGCTACACTTGGCGGCGCGCCAATTAAAATGTGCGAACTAAATGTGTGCTGGGAAATATCTATGGGATATTTATATCAATTTTGTGCGTTATAAAATTAAAAGGGTTCTCCCTCTTTGTTTCTATATCTATAATGTATTTGCGTATGCTAATGACAAAAACTAAAATGAAAACCAACATTCTTAAATAATTTTTGTTGTTCCTATGTCAAGCTTCAGAAATATTAAGGAAAAACCCTACATTATATTATAGATCGTTTGTATTTTTTTCACAGAGATAGTTTTATAGTATAGTTGCACTCCTTAGCCTACATTTTAATTCAAGTTATACCAACAATAAATAGCTAACTCTTTTCTGTTTTTAAATTATTGTGTGCTAGGTTTTACCCACAGCTTCACTCCTGTGTAACTGAGATATGGTAGTCTGTATTGGCTAGAGATAAGCTAAGCTTGAATAATTTTTGTATGAAAGAAAAACAAATAGTTTGCAATTATTTTTTATAATATTAATAGGGATAGTTACACAATACGTATGTAATAATTTCTAACAATAATGTGGAACATGCCAATATTTCAGGTATTAGGTACGAATATGGTATTTTCACGCAAAAGATTGAAAATGGTGAGCAGCATGAAGAACCTGATGACTGGCTGCGCTATGGTAACCCATGGGAAAAGGCCCGTCCTGAGTTCATGCTGCCTGTCAACTTCTATGGACGTGTGGTTGAAACGCCTGAAGGAAAGAAGTGGATCGATACTCAGGTATATAACTAATTTTTCTGTAGTCATCAAACAAAAAATACTGGTACTGAATTATTTTCGTATTATAGCAAAGTCGAAAGTAGGCCAAATGTATTTCCTAAAATATATTAACGAGTGGCGGCGGCCCTAGGGTGGTGCGAACGATATGCCACCATAAAGCGACTGCCGTAAATACAATGATAAATCATTGCCGCAAAAAAGAAAACTCAAGCATTTCGATACTCGTGATCTCTTCTATTACTTACTAGATATATAACACGTATCTGTTAAGCCAGGTATGACACAGCAACGCAAGACTGACTCCGGTGCGTTCTGTAGATTCTGGAGTCCCTTGAAAACATGCTGGAATGATCACCGCAGGAGTTTTAGTGGGTAACAATCTCACATAACCCAGTCTTTCCTCAAGGGACCGGGTATTTGTGTCCAGATTTCTCTTATATAATCGAAAACAAAAAACAGAGTTTAAATAGAAGTTCTAATATATGTTGGATCTAACTTTCAGTTTCGTTATCGTAAAAAATTTTGCTTCGCTTCGCTTCTCTTCCGTGGCAATGTAGATTGCCCCTGTAACATTTTCTTATAAGTATTTGCTTTAATAATATCGATTTAAAAAAACCCAATGACCATGACCAATCGACGCGGAATTAGTTGTAGATGGTTATAGGCTACTTATTTTTTGAACTCCATAGACCCTTCACCATTTTTCAAACAAAAATGTACTATTACGTACAAAATTTTCACTTACGCCCAGCGAAGCGGGCGGGAAACGGCTTGTACATAAATAAAAATTATCCTTTATAAAAGAGTATATTAGTATTAATACATCTGAGTGCGGTCCTGATAATGTTAATTTTACCAAGTAACTTCTATTCTCCAACAGAAATTATCTGTAACAAAAAAAAAATGACTATTATGTATTACGTCTATCCTCCTGCGTCGGTCCTGCTGATAATGTCAGTTTTACCAAGTATTTTTTATTCCCAACAGATGTCACTTCACTCGGTTTGTATGAATCGATGTAGCTTTTTTACTAACAATTTAATGAATTAAATTAACAATTAAGCAATGTTAGGAGTAAACAGGTAGGTATTTTTAGATATGCTTAGCAATATCTGAGGGCTAAATATGGTTTTAAAGGGCGATTACGTTGAGATCTGTCGACGAATAGTAAAAACTACACGAACAAGAAAACCTTGTAGAACTTTCGATGTAATATTGTATAAATTGATACTTATACATGAAATGTGATATTTTTTAGAATATCACAGCATCCATCTGAATGCAACTTGCAACCAACCACACGGCACTTCATTTTTCTATTGCACGGTCGCTGAAAATCTTTTTTTTTTTGGGATGTACACATATAATGGAGCTATAGAATTAGTAATTTTATCTACAAATCTCAACATTTAAAATTGGACGGTTTTCTCTATAAATTTGCTACTTTTGATATAAATCACATCTTTAAAAATAATGGTCTTTACTATAAAAAAATGCTAAAATTCAAAATTTTCACAATACGGTTTTCACAATAAAATTTTGGTTACAACTTCAATTACTGAAACTTTAATGTGGTGTAATGGTGATAATGAAAGCTGGGGAGGAAATCGTGTGACAAATGCAGGCTAAGGTTTAGATTGTTTCACATTGAGTAAAATTTTTTGTAACTTTATACAAACATGACGATATATTTATAACACTTTTTTTGATAGATTAGATCTTTTTACCACAACGCGTGAGCCAAGTCAGCGAAGCGAGCGACAGCGGCTAGCGAATCGCCAGAATTGGAATCCGTTTTATACATGAAGCAGTATTGAAACAGGAGTCTGCCCTCTAAAGAGATAGTTGAAGTCGAGAAATTTAATCTCGTAACATTTCTATAATCCTCCATCTCTTTTCATCTATTGCTGTTGGTATATCTATATATAGCAATCTTATATAAACTGGTAGATGTATTTCCCAGTTATTTCCAGGTGCAGTATTGAAATAGGAGTCTCTAAGCAGATAGTTGAAGTCGAGAAATTTAATCTTGAAACAGCTCTATATCCTTCCATCTCTTTTCATCTTTTGCTATTGGTATGCTATATATAGCAATCTTATAAATTTCTATAGTTAGGAAGAGACGTCGCACAATTGCACCAACACCATTCACTGCGCCGGATGTGTCGGCATTGTCAGGATGGCAGCTTGTCAAGTTTATTTATTTAGTTTATAGAAAATATTATTTTTCATAGCACAATCTATTATTTTAAATGATTGCTTGTTTTTTTTATTGGCAATAATTATTTTATAGTGCAAAAAATTTTTAAGCTAATATCTTTTTAATGAAGGAGTGACATTACAATATTATATCATTGTGCAATATTATATTTTTTATTAGCAATTCATAGCAATTTTGTCTATATTTTCACCAATTTTGAAGTGCCATTAAATGCATGCCTTTTTTTTGTAAAGTAATACGCGCGACTGTCAGGATCGAACTGTCATATGTATAGTCGATTCACCCCTACACTTTAAAGCTGAACCTTTCTTTCTACAATCTGAGCCCGATTCATTACAGCATCTCCTCCTTCCTTCATTTTCCAATCGATATAACCCTAGCAATGTCTTTTTAAGTCTTAGCCTTTTGGTGCTTATACCTCGAGATCTAAGCCTAGAGATCGAGGTATAAGCACCAAAAGTTGCGTGTCTCGTGTCATTTAAAAATCGACCTTGTCGTTTGGACATAAAGTCCAACCGTAACATTGTTTATATTTATTATAATGATTCAATATTTACATTTATCATTTCGTTGGCTTATTTTTTTTTGCCATAATTAGTTCGTAGTAACTCGTAGTAGTAATGAAGACTTAGGTCCAGTAGGTGAAGCCAGAGGTTGCTTGTTAGCCTCTGATTTCACTCTTATGCTGCTACGGATGTTACGCGCGAGCAACTCGATTCAGATATTTAATGCAAGATACCAGAGTCATTATTTTAAAGCACTCAACGTGCGGGTCACACAGCTTCACGAACGCTGCGTGAGTTTCCACGAGTGGTTTCATATAATTATGTGCGCAATAGGTACACGGTTACATGGTCCCTAGCCACAGGCGTATAATCCACGCGCACCATACACACTAGTTGAAAACCAGCATAAGTAGTAATTCTAGTAATACAATTTGTATAAAGAATAGTAATTGTCATAGTAATCAATTTTAATAAAACTTTCAAGTTACATATATCCTTCAGTTAAATGATCTTTCCTTAAACACATTATATTATATCATTCGTGAAGACAATGAAGACAAGACCTCTGATTGTTCAGTTAGGGATACAGCGTGATCTTGTAATTATGTATAAAAAACAAAATTATGGTCTAAAAATAAAATTTAAAAAATATGGTCCGAAATGAAATAACTTTCTTTCAACATACATTTAATGACTATTATATTGTACGGCCGTGTAAATAACAGACGCACCGTTAGGACTTTCCATTCCTCATAAAGAGCATCAGTAGGAAATTTGAACGGTTTTCTGAGCATCACCTTTAACACAGCCCGTTGAGCTCTTTCAAGTTCAAGCATTTTCGTTTTAATTGCACCACCCCAGGACAGATTACAGTACGTCAAAAGTGATTCAGTCAGTGCCTTATATACTCGTACCATGAAGAGAATATCTCTGCTCGCACAGAAGCGTAGAGATCTGAGAACATAAATAGTTTTTCTGACTCTTCCCGACAGCACAGTGATGTGTGATTTAAAAGACAAGTTTTTATCGATTTGCACTCGTAGATATTTAATACAATCTGCGTCGTCAATAGCTTTACAACCGCATGTAAGATCACAGGAAGAATCACACAAATCCGTGGGTGGTGTCCCGCAGGTGTGAATGATTAGTGTAGGCGAAACAGGAGGCTCCGATGCACGAGTTTTATGGAATGTTATGAATTTGATTTTGCCCACATTCAAAGTCAACAAGTTCCTACAAAGCCAATCAGTAACCAGGTTCATCCCTCTTTGAGCAGTACTGAAAACCTTCTCCCAAGAAGTGTCTTGAAAGAGAATCACAGTATCATCGACGTAACAGATAATATCAGCACGTAGTATGGCCAGCGAAAGAACGTCATTAATGTAAATTACAAACAACGTAGGCCCAAATATGCTTCCCTGGGGCACACCGAACCTGACAGGAAGCTGACCACTAATGTACGCACCCACTCTAGTACACTGATTACGATCCGTCAGATAACTTCGAAACCAATTCAGGTTGACTCCCCTGATTCCAAAACATTCCAACTTACGTAAGAGGATGATCGTGGACACGGTGTCGAAAGCCCTGGAAAGGTCGAGGAATGTACGAGGAATGAAAACCACTGCGTCTTCCGCAGTGGTCTGAGTCATATTTATGTCGTTGTCGATCTCGGACCAAGAATTATAATGGACGGAGCCACAATGAACTGCCGCTCTTATCACCGTGTGTCAAACGAATTTTCGTGTCTATCTTTCTATCTCATTGAGCGTAACCACGAGTAAAACAGTTATCTATAGTAAGTATGGCAACCTCGCACTGTCGATGTAATTCATAACAGCTCATGACCAACTTAACGTACGAAACATTGCAGTACTGAAATAATTATTTATAAAACACTCGTAAATCTTAAATTTTTTGGCGACTAGCATTCACAAAAATAAAAAATATGTCATATTCAGCTGTGTATTGTTGTACTGCGACCCTTCCCTAGTCACGCACATTAATAAAAGCCTAGAAAAAAGGTCAACAAAAAACAGTCTTAGAGCATAAGTTCCGCCCATTTTGTTTGTTCGTCAAAGTTGTCGGTGTTTCATGAGATTCTATTTTTGCAAATTAAGCAAAGATAACGAGAGTTCGAGAATGCTATATGAATTGATCGTCAAATTAAAGATAAATTTCATGAGAATTCGAAATTTTTCAGGTGGTGTTCGCAATGCCGTATGACAACCCAGTTCCTGGTTACAAAAATAATGTAGTTAACACTTTGCGTCTCTGGTCAGCAAAAAGCCCAGTCGATTTCAACCTTAAATTCTGTGAGTTTATATTAACATTTATTAGAAACAGTATGTTAATACATTTTGTTGGTATTAATTTATATTTTTCTTTTTAGTCAACTCTGGTGATTACATCCAAGCTGTATTGGATCGAAACGTCGCTGAAAATATTTCAAGAGTTCTCTACCCTAATGATAACTTCTTTGAAGGCAAAGAATTACGTCTTCGTCAAGAATATTTCATGTGCGCAGCCACCCTACAAGACATTATTAGGAGGTATAAATCATCGAAATTCGGTTGCCGTGACGCCGTGAGGACCAGTTTTGAAAGTCTTTCCGAAAAAGTTGCCATTCAGTTAAACGACACCCACCCCGCCTTGGCTATTCCTGAATTGCTGAGAATTTTGATTGATACAGAAAAAGTCCCTTATGAAGAAGCATGGAATCTTGTTGTTAAATGCTGTGCCTACACCAACCACACTGTTTTGCCCGAGGCTCTAGAAAGATGGCCCTGCTCCATGTTGGAGAATGTGTTACCAAGGCATATGCAATTGATCTACCACATCAACTTCTTGCATCTCCAGGAGGTTGAGAAGCGCTGGCCAGGCGACTTGGATCGTATGCGTCGTATGTCTGTGATTGAGGAGGAAGGAGAGAAATGCGTCAATATGGCTCACCTCTGCGTCATTGGTGCGCACGCTGTGAATGGCGTCGCAGCCATACACTCCGACATTATTAAAGCTACTGTATTCCGCGATTTCTATGAATTGTGGCCTGAAAAATTCCAAAATAAGACTAACGGAATCACTCCTCGTCGCTGGTTATTACTGTGCAACCCAGGCCTTTCAGACCTCATTTGCGACAAGATAGGTGAAGATTGGATTGTGCATCTTGAAAAACTTCAAGAATTGAAGCGATGGTCCAAGGATACCGCTTTTCAGAGGGCTGTAATGAAAGTTAAGCAGGAAAATAAATTAAGACTTGCAGCCTTGATTGAAAGGGATACTGGAGTAAAAATTAATCCGGCTTCAATTTTTGACATTCAAGTGAAGCGTATCCATGAATATAAAAGGCAGTTATTGAATATTTTACATGTGATTACATTGTATAATAGAATCAAACGTGATCCGTCGTTGGTGGTGACACCTAGGACAGTCATGATCGGTGGAAAGGCAGCTCCTGGCTATTACATAGCCAAACAAATCATTGCTTTGGCATGTGCAGTTGGTAACACTGTGAGTAAACAATTTTTTGTTTGGTAATTATTTTTATACTTCATTTGTTTTTATTGACTTTTACATGCAGCTTTCCTAATGTGAATTTCCGTGATACATTATATTATGTACCTTACAGGGTTAGCCTGTTCATTTCTGTTTTTTTGAGAATAAAAAATAACATGTTAGTGAAAATTAATTCATAATATCATAGAATTAAACAATAATGAAATGCTTCATGTAGTCATGCTTGACCGATGAACTTAATTGACTGAACAAAAGTGGGTATAAGTACAAGCCGCGCAACACTAAGGCTAACTGGTAAAGACCAAATAGTGTTAGTTGACAGAAATCAATTACTGGCAATCTCGGGTTTTGGGAAGGTTGAGGCATGCAATAAAGAGGCATTCAAGAATTATTGTGATGCTTCGGGTTTCATTCTGTCTATGTATGTTTGTATCTGTATATGTATCTATATCATGTAACTGACAATGATTTGCCAAATGTAACCTGTTATTAGCATTTTCCACTATTGATTTATCAAATAAATAAATAAAATTTAGGTGAATAATGACCCTGATGTCGGTGATAAACTGAAGCTGATATTCCTCGAGAACTACCGAGTGACGCTGGCTGAGCGTATAATGCCGGCCGCTGACCTCAGCGAGCAGATCTCAACAGCGGGCACGGAGGCGTCTGGCACCGGCAACATGAAGTTCATGTTGAATGGGGGGCTCACCATCGGCACTATGGACGGAGCCAATGTTGAAATGGCCGAGGAGGCCGGCGAAAACAACTTCTTCATCTTTGGCATGAGGGTCGACGATGTGGAAGCATTGAAAGCCCGCGGGTGAGTTTTGAAACAACTGTCTGACCATAAATTATGTTCCACTTAAACCAGTAGTTTCAGGTTAGTTCAGTTTTAAGGTGACGTACTGATAAAAAATAATTATTAATCTAACATAGAATGCACCATACAACGCCTAAGCATAAACTAAACGTAGTAATAAATAAATTACTTAAATGGTTACAGAGGACAGTTTCAATTTTGGTCTAAACTGAGACAGAAACCAAATCAGTTTCAGTTTTGTGCTAACGTTAACATTTCCTGCCTTGTAAAATGAGGCCCCCGACCAGCTCAGTTTACGAAACAAACTTTCTAAAATTTTTTTCCAGTTATAAAACGTTTGGATGGGTGTGCGCTGTGCGCATCACAACAGATTAGTAAGCATCGTATGACGCAATCAAATAATGATTCATGAGTCATGTTTATATTTTTATCATTGTGACAATGTTTTTATGTTACAATTTTAATTGATAATTTTTAACATTTGACCCATTTTAAACACGAATACGACACTAAAGGAAACCGCAAAGTGTTGCATAATTAGGTTCGTATTCCAAAACAATACTCAAGTGTGAATCTGACTTTTAGAAACATAATTAGAAAGAGATGCCGCTACATCGCCATTTCTTTCTATACCTATTCTGCGAATAAGGTCCGAGGTCAAACTCCTTAGGCACTCCACTAAACGGCTGCATTGATTAACGCGTAATAATAATAATAGTCGAGACAACTACACAATTTGCGTGACCCTAAATTAAGCTTTAGGTTTGTACTACGGGTACCATACAACAAAATAGGCGAGCTCCCAGTAACACCCAGACTCCAAGCCAATTTAAAAAAGTTTGTTTCCTAAATTGACCTGACCACAGATCGAGCCCGCGGCCCCGACTTGGAAGGCAGACGCTCCGCCGCCGCGCCAATGGGCCGATTGTATGCAATGAAATGCAGTGACTGATGATCGAGTGTCATATATTTAGCGGGCCATCATGCAATTATTTTATCATTGATTTTGTATGCCACTCTTAATTCGCATGAGCGTGTAACGGTCGAAAATGACTGACGTTGATGGAATGGCGTCGCAACAGGTACAACGCGTACGAGTACTACGAGAGCGACCCAGAGCTGCGGCAGTGCATCGAGCAGATCCGCAGCGGGTTCTTCTCGCCGGGCGAGCCGGGCCAGTTCGCGTCCGTGGCCGACGTCCTTCTGCACCACGACCGCTTCCTGCACCTGGCCGACTACCGCGCGTACGTGCGCGCGCAGGACCGCGTCTCCGAGGTGTACCAGGTACCTGCGCTTTGTTTACAACACGACATCCACATCTTACAATATTTACTAACGGCTCTATGTCGCGTTTATACTTAAAGGCCAATTACCTATTTTGTCCCGACGTTTCGGCCGGATTGCACCGATCGTGGTCACGGGCAGACTGATGAGGACGAATGAATAGAATGAATGAGGAGCCGGAAAACCGAACGTCGCCAGTGTCTAGATGTCGTTAGTGTAGTGTGTCGAAGTACCGACAGTGACAATAACAAAAATTAAGAAATGTATTGAATGAGTGTGGGTAGTTGCAAAAAACTGCACGTTACGAAGACGTCATTCATCCTGCCATCACCCATCAGTCTGCCCGTGACCACGATCGGTGCAATCCGGTCGAAACGTCGGGATAAAATAGGTAATTAGCCTTTAAGTATAAACGCGACATAGACCCGTTAGTAAATATTGTAAGATGTGTACAAGTCGTGAAAGTTTAAAAATATTAATAACGCCATCCACAGTTTGCCGGCACTCATGCCTGTGTATGTACTTGAGTAGGTAACTTAAATTTATTGAAAACTAAAAGATAATTAGTCTTCTCAGATTGTTATAGTAGAATAGTCTTCTCGGATCGTTATAGTAGTAAGTCTTCTCAGATCGGGGGCTCGCTCTGACTGGGAACCGTAACATTTCACCCGCTATGCCACCCCATTGTTACGCCACTGTTGTTACATATTTCTAGGAAACGACTGGAACGATTTAGTTGGAATTTTACATTTAAAAAACGTTTAATAGTTTAAGTTTATCTAGAATATGTTTCCACACAAGCACATGTTTTTTATAATATTGAGTTTAGCGTTGTTTAACACATTTATATTTTTTCACATTTTTATATTTATTAGGTACCTACATTTAAGTAATATTTACTATTGCAAAAATCGCCCAGTGCAAAATGTTTTGGGAATTATCGTCGACAAATCCATTCCTGAATTATAAAGGCATTAGTCAAATGTTAATAATTTTTATTGAAAGGGATTGATTTTCTATAATGTTCGTTGTGTTCTCCAGGACCAAGCGAAATGGGCAGAGATGGTGATTGAGAATATTGCATCATCTGGGAAATTCTCTTCCGACCGCACTATTGCAGAATATGCCCGTGAAATCTGGGGTGTGGAGCCTTCGTGGGAAAAACTACCGACACCCCATGACGTAGCT
This sequence comes from Zeuzera pyrina, assembly GCA_907165235.1. Taxonomy (NCBI): domain Eukaryota; kingdom Metazoa; phylum Arthropoda; class Insecta; order Lepidoptera; family Cossidae; genus Zeuzera; species Zeuzera pyrina. The sequence continues at coordinate 13,378,256 of OU015625.1, read as the reverse complement.
TAGACCTGTTACGCTAATCCAGATTTTGAGGCTACAATACCTTTTTAGATAGTAAAACGTTTCACGCCATAGCATAATCCTTAAATAATATTTGATATAGTTCTATTATTTACAATATTTTGTCACAAATATATGAAATAAAACAATATACAAATTACAATATAAAAATTCACAAAGACTTCTATGTTACTATGTAGAGGTAGTAGGGTATGCGCACCAAATCTCGAAGATATCAAACGGAGCAATTCTTCGTCCTTTACTTATATTCTGTGTCAATCGTTGCGGAAGTCCCATTAGTGTTAGTTGCCTTCGTATTTAAGAAACAGTGCATATATACAACGAAACGCTACCCTTATCATGTGTTAAATGATAACAAATATTAATTTCCGTTAGAAATTAGTATTTAAAATGTAAGTTTACAAAACAGACTCGCCCTTCGGTGCAATGCTATAAACGTCTGCTTTTCTAGGGCTCCGGATTTAATTCTTCGGATGGGTCAATTGCGGAAGTATTTTTTAAATTGTCCTGTAATCTGGGACAGTTAGTGGGTACTAGTTTGTTATGTAATACCTGTAGTGCAAAACCTAAAGCTTAGATTGGGATATCACAATTAGTGTAATTGTTTAAAGGTATTTCTTTATTATAATATTACACCACTAATTTAAAATACGATGAAACTTTCACAACTTACAATACTGTCAGTGTAAACAAATAATAGCCATTCTATTTAACAAAATTATGTACACACTATATTGTTTTAACATGTATTGTGTTGGGTTATAGTTTGCGAACTACGCTTGTAATGACAATAGACTATCTGTCAGTTAAGTCTTAGGGTTGATGTTTTCACCAGTTTTAATTTAATTCCATGTTAAACTGGTTAGCATATGGCGTGTTACGTTTTATCATATACATACGAGTACATTTAACATTTTTATCTACTCTTTACAACGCTTCTGTATTGTCATATCTATTGTCTATTACAGATATTTTCTCAAATACGTGGAATTGGCAGCTGAAATCCATAGAATATTTTTATTGTGTTAAATTTTTCACTTCTTAATAATATTTCCATATCTACGAAAATATATATAAAATACACGAAAGAATTAGAGCACATCGTAGAATAGTGTAATTCGATGTAAATACATCTTTTAATGATATTAAATTATATTGAATGTTCTATAAAATGTTTGTTGGTTCGCTTTAATAAATGAAAGTTCGATGTTAGTAACGAGTATATTGAGATTATGAATATTTTTAAGCTTGTTATTATTAACCAAACAGTAAGATCACGTCTTAAAATATTAAATATTTATTTTTAAAATTATAGTTTGTAAGTAATAATAAGCAATAATTTCATAAAAACATATTTATTTGCATTTGATCCTCTTTTTATGTGCCATATAAGTGTAGACAAAAAATTATAAATAGTCAATGTTATATAAACAGTAGGGTCGTACTGTTTACTTACAATCATTCATTCATCTTATTATTTTATGATAAATAGGGACATTTTTTTATTGCTTTTATACTATAATACCCAATGTAAAATTACGACACCTACAAATTGATATTTTATAAATAAATAATTTTAATTAGGATTACGAGTTTAATTCTCCGAATGGATGAAAGTGCTTTTGTTTCTCAAATCTAAAATTATTAACTCTACCCTTATGAAACTATACTTCCGCTGCTATTTATAGTTATAATATTATTATTTATGGACTGAGATGATTAAGACATTATACCTGCCTAAATGATATTTATTTAGCCCGCTTTGTTGGTCTGGATTAACATCCGTAGTAAAAGCGTAAAGTACAATTTGGGTGATGTTCGGGCCCATGTTTGTCAAGCAGTTGTCATAGAATTACCATAGATAAAGGATTATTTAGTAACTATGATAGAATTATGCTAAGTAGTAGGGTGGTCCTTATTTTTCGACTTTTGAATTATCATCGCAGCACATTATCATTCGATTATAAACTCTTAATATGAAACAGATTTTTTTCTTTTAATTTTTGGATACGATTTAGAGGTCGCTACCAGGTGTCAAACTAACAAAAAGCATTTTATGGCCGCTTAAATAAAGTGTTTAATAAGCATTTTATTTACGGTACTAACTTTATTGTATGGTAGTGAGGCCTAGATATGCCCGAAATTGAGTGAAAATAAGGTAAATGCAGTACAAAATGCGATTTCTTAGAAATATGTCCGGTGTCACCCCTGCGGACAGGATAAACAAACAAGAGATACGCAGTATGACAGGGTTGCACGACAGTGTTATTGTAAAAATGGAGAAAGGAATGCTTAGATGGTTCGGCCACTTAGAAAGAATGAGTGATGAAAGACTGACGAAGAAAATCTACAGATCGAAAGTGAGTGAGTGGTAAAAGAAGTCAAGGAAGACCAAGGCTGACTTATGAAGATCAAATAGCCAGAGTGTTAGCAGACGGAAATGTCAAAAGCATACCTAGGCGAAAATGTGTGAGGAGAATGATAAGATTTGAGGAAGCGAAAGAAGTATGTAAGAACCGCGACACTTGGCGCTCCGTCCTCTCTGACTACCCCGTTAGGGATACGGCGCCGCCTCTCCCCTCGATCCGTCTCCTCCGCCTACGCGTGGAGATTTAGCCCTCTCCACTGGTCTACATCGAGCTAGATGGATAGCAAAAGCCGGCTTGAAACTGCTTGACAATTTACCAAGCCTCTACCGGATAGTCAGCACCAAGAAACGACCTACAATTATTGAAAGACCTAAGAGCCTTTGAAATCTTTAACAAAAAAAAATGACTACTGTTGCGCTGAAAAAAATACTAAGCCACTTGTGGTATTTGTAAAACAAAATATCTCATTTTTGGTAATCCTTATCAACTGGCTAGTATCACCACACTTTCTAGTGTTATGCTTATGAATGAACCTATCGAGCGAGTTTATAAAGCGAGAAACCTAAGTTTGGAAATGGACTACACCTTACGTTACGAGGAACATGTGGCTAACCTCGTAAGAACTTGCGTCTACAGGTTGAAGGTTTTGCAGAGAATGAGGCCCTACATATCAGAGGATATACGAATGCAGCTGGTGGAAACGTTAGTGCTATCTAAATTCAACTACTGTGATGTGGTTATTGGCGCTCGTTCATACGAAAGGACTAAACGGCTAATACAGCGAGTGCAGAATTCGTGTACTCGATTCTGTTTTGATATTCCACGAAGAGCTCACGTTACTCCATACTTAAATGCACATTCCGTACTGAAAATGAAATACAGACGAAAACTTCATTTAGCTTGTCTACTTTTTGTTGTGCTGAAGCATAAAGCTCCTGCTTATTTATACTGTAAACTCGAAGAGCTCTGTGCAACTAGATCTCGCGTACGTCGACAATGCTCGCTGCAGCTTTCGACACAGCGGCATAAAACAGTGGCCTTTGAAGGGAGTTTCCGATATGCTGCAACAAAATGTTGGAACAATATCCCGCCACCGATAAGGAACCTGCAAGGTTTTCAAACATTCAAAATCAAATTAAAAAATTTTTTGTTAGACTGGCAAAAGGAACAAGAATTTCTTAGTCACGATACTAGTGCTATTTAAAATAACATGCAGGTTGAATTTTTCTTCTTTTTTTTTTAATGAATACCCAGATATCTATCTTTTTTACGTATTGTGGAACTTTTTTATATTTATCGCTATGTAATTGTATATTGAGTAATATAGAGGAATTATGTATTGTATTATTTTGATTTCTAATAATTTATATATATTTTTGTAATTAATTGTAATGAATTATTTCTTTTTAATTTATGAATTGATTTAAATTAATAAATTATTCCAATTTATGTTTTGATTTAATTTATAGTTTGTAATGTAATCTGATGTGCTATGATTTCTTTACCAAAATGATAAGTACCATTATTGTAATTTAATAATCAGTTTCATCCAATTCTTTTTCACTTTCATTATTATATATTTGTTCACGTCTGCGATTCATTATAATATATTATATGTACTGCCAATGTTGTTGTCCAAAAGGCCTAGCGGATCGATAAAAATAACGAAAAAAATCGGTTGCCGTAACGATAAGCACGAACATTTTGCGTGCTGTCAAATTTGATCGTAAAAACATTATCAGAAATCGTAAAGTTGACAGTTAGATTTGATATAATTCCAATAACAATCGATAGTTTTGATGCAGAGACTTTCAAAAATCGTTAAAAATTAATCGTTATGACTTATCAACCGAAATCGGTCGTAAAGTGATCGCCATCTATGTTGAGACTGCAGGGGCAGCGCAGGTTTTATGAACCTGCTTAATGCTGAGCTATGACCTTTTTGCAACTTAATAGTAGGTGATTTTACTAACATTATTTAATTATAGTTTTCCATTTAAATTTCACAATAGAATGCTTTATAACAGTTGCAAATACATATATGTCTATTTGTCGGAAGAGCTGGTTTCGTTTCGTTTGCATTTTTCGATAACAAACATTCAGTTCAAGAGAAGAAGAAAATGGTAGAAGCATTAAAAATTGAAAGCATAGAAGATAGCTCAAAGAAATTAAACATTGATGTTCAACATATCCACGAATAAACTCCTTACGATTCTTCCAGATTATCTCACCAAATTTTTTGAATAAAAACGTGAAAACTTGAAACGAAGACGCTAATTAATATATCTACCAAAAATATCGTTCATTCTATGCGAGTAGTGAACGATATAGCTGAACGTCGTGTTGCTTTAATGGAGGAATATAATAAATTGATTACAACCAATGAAGAACAAAAGCAACACTTGCCTTTGTTGGTGAAAGAGTATAGGAAAAAGTACCCTAATACTAATAAATCAATCCCTGTTTCTTATAATAAATGATTAAAATATTTACATGTCTTAATTTGTAATAATAATGATAATTTTGTATCTTATGTCCTGACTTATGAATAAAAGAAACCAACAAATGTAGATTTTGAGTTTTTATTTAAAATTCAACCCTTAGTAGCGACCCTTAAATGTTATTTAAAAATTTAAAAAAAATACTGAAATAGTTTCCTAGGATAGTTATATAATCAAATTATGTGGTGTCCCGTGAAATTAAAGAATAATTTTTTTTTTCTTATGAATAAGGACCACCCCACTAAGTAGTCATGTTTTTGAAAATAATAATTTCTATCCGATTTAAAAGCATTTTCTGTCCCCTCCTCCCAAAGGTTGCAATGCATACTAAAATTGCATCTTTATAGATATACTGTAAATGGTTTTACAGTAGCTGCATACTTATTGCTTTCCAGATCGAGTGCAGTCTATACAACGCAAGTTTTTAAAATTAGGGTCGTCAAAGATGAAAGTTATTTTTAAATCCACTCAGCCGCAAGTGCGATAAAAATGTTTGAAACTATACAAAGGCAGATAACAAAGAAATAGTTCTGAACGGTTATTATTGTATTATTTTCCGTAATCGAAAATATGTTAGGTGATTCAATGATTAAACAGTTTTATTTCAGACTGGCGACCTGCCGCGACTCCGACCGATTGGGAAATTGAATGTTAGCAACACACTAAATCTTTTCATTGAGATTTTCATACAAAAATACTATCCAAATTTCTGACTTTTCCGGTGGATTGTCCCAAATATTCATTCATACAAACCTTGTCCTGACAATTACGCACACAACAAAAAGAAAATCAGCCCTATCATCGAGCCGTTCGCAAGTGATGATCTTTCTCATACATGTAACAATTGATTTTTATTTATATACATTTAATTAGAACTATTTGTGTTCATGCATAATAAGCTAGATGTCTGCTATTGAAACTATATTTTATACATTGTATTAAAATAATTAAAAATGTTGAATACAATTGCGAAAAAACTAATTAAAATTAAAAGTCAGATCGAGTTATTGGGTTTTGAATTTCGCTAGTGGGAACAGAGTGGAGATAAGCTAGAGGAGGATAGCATTACACAGCTGTGACGTCACAATAACGCGGAGACATTGCACAGCGCTAGGTGTGACAGAGACGGAACTTATCCGCACCCTGTCCCCCCTACAAAAATTTTAAAACGAATAACTCATATTTTTCATTGTATTTCGAATATTATTTCACAGTTTTATTAATGATAACCGAACCCATCTTTTAATTAGTTTATTAAAAAATAGTCATCTACCCTATTCTGATTAAATCGGAAATAAAAAGATACATTTTGTCAGCTTAAACTGAGACCGACAAAGTGCAAGTATTATTTGCGCAATTGGTGTTCCGTAGGTACTACAAACCGCCAACGCCAACTGCGTATTCCTTGCCTATTTTGTCCGCAAGGGACACCTCACAGAAGAAAATCTACAGAACGAAAGTGAGTGGTAATAAAGGCCAAGAAAGACCAAGGCTGACTTATGAAGATCAAATAGCCAGTTTTAGCTGACAGAAAGTGCAAAAGCGCTCTCATACCTAGGCGACAATGTGTGAGAAGAATAATGAGATTTAAGGGGGCCAAAAGAATGTAGAATGAGCGCAACATTTTGCGCTGCGTTCTCTAGCTCTGACTAGGGTTACAGCGTGATTATTATATGTTTGTATGTAATACCCATGCTGTATAATTTTCCTTCTGTCTACACCTTATTCTCAATGTTCGTGATTTTTTACCAGTTTTTGGTGAGCTGTTATACTTATGTAGACAAGTGGGGAGACAGATGTTATTTTATGCGAATTTTAAAATAGATAGGTATATCTGTTATACATTTTTGAATCCGTAATGACCATATTCATTAGTACCCCAAACGGGCATCACAGTTTTTTTAACTTTCTATATACATATCTCCGTAAAGTAAAAAATCAGCTTCTAAAGTTAACGTCTGTCTATGGATCACCGTTTGCTAAAAATGTTCTTTTTAGCTATTTATGTCATCGACATGGCCGCATCACACAGATATCGATGTGATTCCATAGGTAAGTGTTTTTTCCCATTTTGTTAAAAACAGAAACACTAAAAGAAAATTCAGACGAATCGAGAACCTCCTCCTTTTTTGAAGTCGGTTAAAAAATAGTTCCCATAAATAAAATAAGCGCATATTTTATTCCCGGGATACTTCTTTTAACTAGTATTCAAAAAGAGAAATCAGCTTATTTATAGCAATAATAAATACAATTATAATCTAGATGTTTAATTCGAGGGTGCTAACTTTTTTTCTGAAAAAATTGGCAATTTTAAGTCTCAAGCTTTCTTCAGGAACACAGGCGGCATGGCGGACTACTGGAAAAGGAGGCGGTTCTATTCAAATATGACGCATGATCATAAGGCGACGCATTGGAAATTTTGACGGCAGTGATCGCAATTTTTCTAAGCGACTACAAAACGTATGAAAGTGATATTTGGTAACCTAATTTTTCATTTCATTAACTTTATTTTGACAGTTGCGTTACACGATTGGTTAACTTTTGTAACACAGAAAAAATATTAAAGAAAACTCTTTTGAAAGAGAAATTTACATTTTTAGGAGTAATGGGACCGATTTATGTTTCCAAATTTTCTGTGTAGTTTTAATCTGAACATATTTTTCAAAATGAAAGTTGGATTTTTAAAAATTAATTATAGTTTTTAAAATAAACGAAAATAACTACTGTATCGTATTTTTCGTAAGCCAGCGCGCGCACTTTTGTCAATGCGTCGCCTTAATCAGTTACACATGTCTATTATCTACATCCACACTACATCATAATCTTGCTGAAATTCACAAATTTAAAGCGTGAAATCTATCAACGTAAAAATGTAGATTCTTTGGTAGGTTCATCATCCAGGGTTCACATAAATTGTCTTTGGAGTTCATCCCACTACATATCGGTTAGAGGATTCGCTTCTTTTCGACCGCATTTTCGTATTTAGTGAGAAGTGTAGTGTGATATATCTGTCCTTGTCAGTAGTCGGAAGTCATTGGCCGTTTGTGTTGAAGCTACTATAAACTACTCACTCCGCGTCGGTATCTCCGGCGTGTTGGTTTATACTGTTTCTCCTATCGCGTGTGTATTTTCTGGTGTTGTGCTCACTATTCTGAAACATTTACTCGATTCCCACAGGTAAGATTTTATAATTCTGTGAATATTGTCTTATTAGTATTTCAATATACATTTTTGTGAACAGTGCGCTATGCTGGCGAAACAAATGCGCGAACACGATCGATAACGATGTTGTCTTGACCATGTCTAAGGTCTGCATAAATATCAAAATGTTTAACCAATCTAAACAATAAAAATATAAAATAGTAGCTAATCCAATAATGATATTCTTATAACTTACTTATAACATATGATTTACCAATTTTATTTCTGTGAGGGGCAGTGCTTACTGCGTGCAGAGTACTATTGAAACATTCCTGGTTTTATACAAACATCCTAGAATATGTATGATGTACCCTGATCCATTCTTTGTAATATATATATATATATTTATATTTATTACATTCAGAGGTTATTGTGCAACATTTTACCAATCTATTGATTCGTTCTCAGTTTTTACTACCAATTCAAAGCATAATCAAAACATTATGTTCCAAATGGGTGTGGGTGGCCGGATATTGAGACATTCTAATCGGTCTAGAAAGACATTTTCACTAAAATTTAGATTTGTATAAATTTAGCGTTTTTACAGAATTGGTATTGTAATAGGTGTTGAATGGACGAAATTTTGGTTATGGACGAAATTTTTCTTTTCCGTTAGGCATTACAGGTTAGTATGGATTATACGAGTATGTTTAACAGTACTACTTATGAATCATTTCAAAATTAAATTGTTCGTAACTAATATCTAGCTACATTTAAGAATAAATATGCGAAAGTTGCGCAGAAGTTAATATTAAATAGTAATGAGCACACCTAGGACGATTACGTAGACCCACATATTCACATGTATCCACATTTAATAAACTGTTTTTCCTTGTGTCTATATTTGGAAAAAAGTCCGGTACATCCGTATGGGATTGTATCCATATTTTATTCGTATATCCATACTTTATCCATAGAGACGATTTACATTGTCAAGGGCACGAAGATATATTGGTAAGTGGAAAGAACGTGGATTAATTTTCGTGAAGGGGCCAGCGGTCAATCTAGCACTGCCATCAACCCAACGCCCCAAAGCCAAGCAACGCATCGACCTTCCCCTACTTACAAACACGTGGTGTCTATCCGTTTGTAGGTACGAAGTTAAATTCATTATGATAAATATTCAGTTTTCTTCAGATCTCAAAAATTGTTTGATTATTTTACTTTCATTACTTCAACAAAACAGATACATAAATACATATCCGCACGCTGTATCCTTAACGGGGTAGTCAGGACGGAGCACCAAAAGTATCGCGGCCCTAGATACTCCATTCGCCTCCTCAATCCTCATCATTCTTCTTGCACACTTTCGCCTAGGTTAACGAGTGCTTTTGACATTTTCGTCAGCTAATACGTACTCTGGCAATTTGATCAAAATACTCGTAGATAAATCTAAACACCTTGATGGTACAATAATTTAGATGGTTGCAACGACAAAGCTACACGAATCGTTTGACATAGGTAGATATCTCACTAGTCCATACAAACAATAAATTTTTTTTAAACACATGTGCTCCCAGAGCAGGTGCGAAATTGAATGTTCAATGCATCTGAACCATTTTTTTGCTAATATAACTGCAGGTAGTAAAACTCGATCTTGTAACTATTTGATGCATTACTATTTTTGTAAGAGATTGTACATTTATGTAGAGATCTCGTATTATACCTGTTATAAATATTTGAATACTGTGATATATTATTATGTAGTTTGTGTTATATATTATATATTAAGTAACCCTGACAGAAGCTTTTTATCAATAAAATTAAATCTCAGAAAAATAACTCCAATGTGTAGTTACGCCAGTTACCTATGACCAATGTAATGTGAAGCTAAATGAATAGTAAATAAATAAGTCGTAGCAGTTGGATGACTCGGATGTGTAGACAATAATATCGACGTCTGATGGTAAGAGCGAAAAGGGGGGTGTGGTGGTAGGTACTTTGACGGGTCGCGAATGAATGAAATGCGCTATAGATGTATATTCATAGGGCGCGACCATGCAAATATTAAGAATGCATTATGGGTTATAACCACATAGGTGGGATATCACTTCCTAAATCCAACATAAATCTTTTTCCACAGTAGATACTTCATAATAATTTAAGCGGATTTTAGACGCAGCTATAATAATATATTATTATTTTTACTTAATACAATATACCAAAATATAAAATACATACGGTGTCAGTTTCGTACGATGGTTTCATAATACATCCGTCTAAATTTACATATTAGCGTAGGACCGCGTGTGGTCGTTTAAAGATTTTAGGGAAAATGCACCATAACATGTTCTGCTAAATAATCAAAGGTTCTGCTATATTTTATGGTCACTATAGCAATATTTAAGTAAATTAAGAACTCTTATTTTTAAGTCGTAGGTCGTAGTACAAAATTTGACTTCCATTTTTAGACTACTATAGTTTATCTAACTGTACTAATATTGTAAAAAGAGAGATAGGATTTTGTAAGCTTAGATAAAAGTTGTAAGTTCGTTTATATGTGGAGGATAATCTCAGGAACCACTGCCTCTATATGAAAAATTATTTCACCATTTAAAAGGTACATTATTCCAGATGGACATACTAGGTTAGATTATTTAATATGTTTTCAATTAGGGCGAAGTCGGGGCGGGCCGCGAGTTTTTGGATAAAAATGTAAAGAATAGTTTTATTTGCAGCCTAAAAAATTGCCTTTGATGCGTACCCTATATTTATACAATCATTCCGAAAGATAATGTTCACTCGTGAAACCCAAACACGAACGCAGTGTACCATTTCTGGATAATGGTGACCGAAATAGCTTTCCGTCACTCAAGCCCGAGAACGGGGCGTTAGTTGCATGTAGTAGGTACGTACCTATATTGTGTAAGGTATACTACATTACCATTACATACAGTTATTTAATGTAATGACTCTAAAGGAAAACGTCCAATATACCGTGATGTTGATTATATATAGGTACAATATGTTCATAATTTAACGTTAATTTACGTTTCATAATTTAACCAATGTTACAATAACGAGGTGATCATATACTTACTTTTTACGATAGTACATTAGTTCACAAAGTACAGTAGCCTAGTGGCTACTGTACTTTGTGAACTAATGCAATACCGTAGCGTGCCATAGAGTAAAATACATCTTTACATATCTTGATAGACAGAGAGGGCGGAGCGCCAAGCGTCGCGATCTTTGCATACTTCGCCTGCTCAAATCTCATCATTCTCCTCACACATTTTCACCTAGGTATGCGAATGCTTTTGACATTTCTGTCAGCTAACACTGGCTATTTGATCTTCATTAGTCAGCATTTGTCTTCCTTGGCTTCTGCTACCGATCCCTTTCGCTCTATAGATTTTTTTTTGTCAGTCTTTCATTACTCATTTTTCTCTGTGCCCACATCATCTAAGCATTCCTTTCTTCCTTTCTTCATTTTTACAATAACACTGTCGTGCAATCCTGTCATACTGCGTATCATTTCATTGCTTATTTTGTCCATAGGGTGACACCGCCACCGTACATATTTCTAAGACATGGCATTTCTACTGCATTTTTTTGATTCTCCATTGAGCAAACAACATGGGGTGAAGTGTTTCTTATTTTCCAAAGAATGGGAGTGCTAATGGTAACTCTCCCAAACTTTGCGTGTTTCGCATTGATTTATTGAAAACATATACATTAAATTTTATGTATACACAACTAAAGAATATTTAAGTGTAACGTACCTAATAGTGTCTTGGCTGAGGACTGAGGTTTATGTTTTATTCAAAATTTTGCTGAGAGTTCAAGAACTCAAGAAGAGTCAAGACTAGACATGAAATTTCCTAGTTTAATATATCGCAAATAGAACCAGCCGCGATAAAAAGTTTCAGACCCAAAAGAGTTTAGGTCTGATCCATCCACGCGCACCGCTTTCACTTATAATATACTAGTTGCTGCTGCAACTTCGTCCGCGTTTTTATTTTTAAAATAGCTTATGTCCTACCACAGGATTCAATCTATCTCCATACCAAATTTCCTCGCAATCGGATGAACGATATGGCAACGCATAAAATACGAACAAACAAACATTGATTTTTATATATTAAATTATATTGTCAATCCGCGAGCAGTTAATTCTTTAGGTAGATCATGGGTGGATCAATGACAATGAAGTTGCTAGCTGTTGTTGAGAAGTTTTAAGTAATAAAAGTGATAGGCTCAATAATTCGGTTTCTGTTAATTGGATTATTAAAAGATTAAAAAAAAATTATGATGTTTCTAATGTCTGAATGAATTTAACTGTTATTTGATTTGAAAATAAATCTATTCCCCTACTATGCAATGACATTTGGATGTAGTCACTTAATATCAGGATACTATTCATGGCCCTTTTTTGTAATGTGGGAGAATCCTTCAAAAGGTACCCAGTCCTCCAGAGGTGAGACATGGGTGAGACTGGGGTCTCCTACGGAACAGCTGACAGCTGGGCTCCTCTAACACTACGCCGAAACACTTAATGTGGTGGCAGTGACACTGTTGACTTATGAATCACCTTTAAGTAGATGCAGGCATTTGCAAGTAAAAAAATGTCGTGTTTAGATATATCTCCCAATCTCTAGATGATAGTCAACGGGTGGTATATGTAGATAAGTATAAAAAAGTATTAAAAAATATAACTTAGCTCGATCAAAGAACAGAGTAACTATTTAATTATAACAGGTAACGTGGCTATAACCGTTTTGAGACACCAAGTTAATCTGATTCAAATAGTATTGTAATTATACCAGTCTTGAATGTATATGGGCACATGAAGTTCGAAAACACTCGAACAATGATGAACGAAAAACCGATAAAAAGAATATTGTTTTGCTTTGGTGTAAAAGGTATTTTGAACAGAGTCAGTGTCTGAAGATTGTTTTGCTACCTGATACATAGACTAAAATCTATTAAAATAGAGTGTTGAAAAACTGCGAACAAATGCACGTTCCTCAGCGTAAGTCAGTAGCTCTTAGTCCATCCGTTCATCGACGCACTGTGTTAGACCTCTTCGTAAATGTAAGATCATTGGCTTACTTGTACTGTGTCACTTACAACCTCGTCCTTGCATCTGACGAGTTTGGTCCCTTTTCAATAAAAAAACCAGTTGAATGAACAGCGAACGAGAATGAGAAATTAGTTGGTGTTTGAAATGACGTTAGTGCTACTGTTACCGAGGGCTAGTGGACTGAATTCTTCAACGATTTGAACATTTGCAAGTGTACAGATAAAAGTTACTGTTTTAAACTTTTGAAGCAATCTACGTACTAAGAGGCTATACACTACAAGTTACACATTCGTTGTACTGTATGGTTTTATATGGCTACTATCTACTTACTACACACAGATCGATCCAAGCGTATGATATATAGAGCACTCAACCTATAGAGATGAAATATCGGATCATTTTATTCGCTACTGCTCAGTTTATTTACACTAAAAAGTATCAACTCTCGCTCGCATTAAGCAGTACATAACCAAAACTGGACATATATTTAACTATTTATGTAATGGCTTATTGCTCTACTCGGTGTTATGGCAAATCAAGCTATAAAACATAACGACAGTAACTGCAACAGTTTAACATAGACGTAATTTGTTTTTTATTACTCATGCGGGATAAACAGTATCTAAACGCACATTTTTGCGGTTGATAAGTAGCTATTTTCTCATTTTACAATTTGAGTGCGACAAATTTATTTGTCGCACTCAAATTTTGCTTGGCACACGCAAATTCACGATTTAAAAAAGAATGTAAAATAAATATCTAAAAAAAACAATCGATTTTAGTACCCATTAACATCAGTGTGCAAGATAAAGAAAATCTTGAATTCGAAGTTTTAGATTAACAAGAATAAATAATAATAAATTACTTTCTATAATTTTTCTTTGTACCGAAATTATCTCCACATTAGTAATAAAAAATAGTATCTGCAACTCGCGCGGTGTTGTCGATTGCCCACTCGAGCGAATGATCTCTCACTCTCGGTGTCAAATAAGCTATCAAATGTTTGGATTCTCGGCAGGGATCGTAATTAGTTACGTGATAATAATTTAAAGCTTAATTTCCAGTTTGTTATGTTTGTAAAAGTATTGTTATATTTTTTATTATAAGTAATCGTATATAATACGACGTATTTTTCAAATATATAATAAGTATGTATCCTTATGTCGCTATGTATTACATAATTTATATCACCAGTAGGTAGTAGATATTATAGTTTATTGAAAGAGATTTCTTAAATGTTTCATTAGAATATTACTGAAAACGGAGTATAAATATTAAACATGTAAAAGTAATCGTATATAATACGAAGTATTTTTAGAAAACATTATATGTATATTCTATATTATATTATTGTCTCCTCTGATTTGTATCCTACCCTATAACAGGTCATAAATTGGTTGATGATATCATCCTGCTAAATTTTAAATTGTAGAGAACACTGTCGTTGTACTGAAATGCTAGAGATCATTGTGTCAATTCTACAAGTTTTTGTGCAACAAAAATATTTTTTAGTAAAGATAAGCATGTATAAATTAAATTTCTGTTGAAGTACTTAGTTATTTATTAAAAAATAACCCATTAAGTTTCAAATAAAAAATACTTGTTATGTATATAAGTAATGTGCAGACATAGGTATATTTAAATACATATACATAATACAAAGAAATGGTATGTATTATATGTCGGAGTCATGATCATGAGTCATGCCACGATCTACTCGTACTAATTCTTCATTCTTCGTAGTCGTATGAATATTTGTTTTTGATTGTTCGTCGTCATGTAAGTAGTATAATACTAAAACACTACGTGCGCCATAGCTTTAGAACTGTTACGGAAGTGAAATGAACAAGCATGATTCTGTGGTATCAGATTAAGCGTGTAGAAAATTGAAGTATCTTGAAAAAACAAAAAATATATATATATACTATATACATATACATATATACGTAGTATGTACGTACATTAAAATTGCAACAAGGGGACAAGTATTAAAAAGCTCCCCTAATATTATTACGCTTGTTTTGTGTAGAGCTCTAGAGTCAATGCATTAACAAGAATAATACGGTTTAAGGTTTTAAGGCGACGCATTAATAAACAAAAATTTAATCTAAAATAGACCTTTCTATAATACGAAAAATACGAAAAAACTGTTATTTTCGTTTATTTTAAAAACAATAATTAATTTAAAAAAATCCAACTGTCATTTTGAGGAATATGTTTAGATTATACAGAAAATTTAGAAATATAAATCTGTTCTGTTGCTCCGAAAAATGTAAATCTCTGTTTTAATAGAGGTTTCTTTGATTTTTTTTGTGTTTCAAATGTTAACCAACAGTGTATCGCAACTGTCAAAATGAAGTCAATGAAATGAAGAATCAGGATACCAAATACACTGTCATACGTTTTGTAGTCACTTAGAAAGATTAAGATCCCTAGCGTCAAAATTTCCAATGCGTCGCTTTAAATGCTGGTTTTTTACATCGAGTATTTTTAATTGAATTTAACACAATAATAATATATTATGTACTTAATATATTAATTATTGTGTTAGTTCAATTAAAAATAAATGAAAATCAATTAAACATTTGATGGTTATTAAATTTTTTTTTTATTGTTTCAGATTCGGGCTGTGCCCGGCCGCATAGCGGCTTGTGTCAAGTTTTGGTTTTGTTTTTTGGTATCTTTTTTTGAAGTTGAAAGTGATTAGTGATCTGTGAAGTGTCGAAGTGGCTGTGTAATATGTCGAACTGTCTTGGATTGTCTACCCTCGTGGCACTGCTCGCTTTTGGTAAGTTATTAAGTAGGTAGCTACTAATTAATGTACCTTCTAGTATATACACTATTGTATAGAAATATGTCCGAACTGAATTCATTAAAATTTAAGCTTGTTAGAGATGCGCGAATTCAAATTTGGATAAGCCTGCGGATATCCAATTGTTTTAATTACGGTTACGGAGTTACATAGGTAGGTACCTCCATAACATATCTCTGCTCTACACTGAGCTTAAAATATTGAACTTAAAATAATATTTTAGTAGTACGTGACTTCCATACGTAATGTAGAGACTTACAAGAAAGGTACTTTTCGAAATTTAGCTTCAGAAGGGTGATTATTGGGTTATTGAAGTGAAAAGTTATTGTAAGTTTAAGTAAGTAACGGTTTGTCTGAATGTTTACGTCAATGTTTGAATGCATTAACCTTGCATTTTGGGTAGAGTCCCAAAGCCTCATCCGCTGTAACATAGTTTTTTAGTTTTAAAAATTTTCAGTTTTGCAAATTGTAATCGTTTGGGCGCCATATCGAAAATAATATAATGGTTTTTAACCCTACAACAGAAAAGAGAAGTGTTGTAAGTTTGACGCTGTCGTCTGTGGCATCGTAACTCTTAAACAGATGAACCTAATTAGGACATGGTTTATTTATGTTTGAAGGCTGCAAATGTCGACACTGACTGTTCTTAATATTCTTAGCTATGTTTGAAGGAAATCAGCCCATCCATTATCCCAGTGTGTATCTATATTACGCTCGGATTCTTACAACGTGTGAAGAGACCTTATACATACACTGTTGCAGTAATAAAAACCGTCGAACCGTCGAGTTAGATCTCTGTATTAGGTAGTTTCTTCTGTACATAACTTTAAAAGTGTCAAATTAAAGTTCAATTAAATATTTTAAAATCTCTCAGGTTTTTCAAAAAAGTTCAGAGAATGTAAAATATTGTCTACAGTTCACCTATAGGAAAAATTTATCTAACGAAATTCCTAGGTCTAATAAATTTCCAGAAATCCACTTTAAAAAACTTTATTTTGTAAATGCCCTCTGTGTGCGACTCGAACTTGCGTTTGTCCAATTTTTACATTTATTTATTTAAAATTTCAAATACTTTATATGTATCTTTAATGATTAATACCTATCGTTTAATTTTTAATCATATGTACATTTTAATTTTTTTTTTACATAGTATAATTTTTAATCGTCCGTCTGTTTGTTTGTCCGGGCTAATCTCTGAAACCGCTCAACCACACGCACACACACACACAGATGGAGGATTTTTCAGAGTCATCTAGGCTACTTTGTATACTGGAAAAATACCAAATTTAACATAGGCGAAACCGCGCGTCACAGCTAGTTAAAAATAAAATCACTACACAAAATGCATGCCTGAATTCCTTCGATCATAAATAACAACTAGATTCACAATCTCCTGTAAAATCTAAACAAATTATTGTCCGAATTGACGTATATATTTTTAATATCGTATAGTATTAGCGATAATATTGTGTTAATCTGAAGTAGACCTTACTGTCAAACCATAAGGTCATAAAAGCTCTTAAAGGATTCTTACATGACATTGAAACGAAGTTTGTTAAAAAACTATTTAAAATGCAATCTTACATCTCGTGCGTAAAGTATAATTGACATAATCTATTTGCATGGCTATTTACGTCACTTTGATTTGTTACGCGAAAGTTACAAGGATAAGACATAATATATTGTTAACCTATATTTAAAAACATGATTACGAATTTAATAATAAAGGGCTATGTAACGTTATTACTGTAACGAAATAATGAACACGTAAATATTATTTAATTTATTAACCGAAAATAAGAATCTCATCTTTTTTTAGCGTTCTAGATGTGTTGTTTTTGCAATTTTTGAAGGAGCGCTTAGACATGTTTGCAGTTAGCGTTTTGAATACTACTAAAACAGAAGTGCACTCAAATACTCATTTGAGTGTACATTTCGTTCGGACATTTTTAAATCGTTGAATGTGTATTTAGTTTTTTATTTGTGATCGAAAATGCTCTATTTACTAAAAGTTTGGTTAAAACATGCGAGCTACGGCCGGTTCTTGTATTTTGGCAAACCGCAACCTCTATTCCTAGGGTAAAACTGCTCCCTCTTTGACGTCATGAATCGATACAGCGTCCGACCAATGAACCAGTATAGTCTATGATGTAGCTACATACTTACTACAAAAACTATAAAACAATATGTGTTCTATCCTGCGAATTTTTGCATGTGATATCTAGAACCTGTAATAAGAATAACTAAAAGACTATTGTAATTAGATTATACTTCAATACAGTATGTCCATTAACGTTACATTATTATAATAAGTAAAGTGAAAAGATGTGTCATTGAAATTAAATATGTATCTTAATAATAATATTAAAATAGTTAGATCTATGAAAATAGGTTATAAAGAAGCCACGTTGCTCAGAGAGGTCACCAGGTTTTCCTGAATACTAGATTTTGAATCAAAGCAAACACAACAGCACATTGGCCTTTCGTTTTCAAGGAAGGTCGTGGCCCTGAGACGAACGCAGTTAAATGTTACTCAGCCCATAACCTCTGCCATAGTCGAATACGCGAATATTTACATGGGCACTTCCACAATACTTATTGTAACGGGAATAGGTACATTTTGGTACAATGTGATTCTAAATCATTTCTACATCATTTCTAAATAATGTTTTTAGATACCTACTTACTTCGATTTTTTTTATCATAGAAAGTTGAAACCTGACTTTTATTTGGAAAAAACAGGCTCTTTAGAAGTTGCATGTTGAACTGATGATCTCGAACATGAACTAGATTAGCCTAGTCTAATCCGGTTAGTTCTCAAGAGTTTATAATGTAAACTGTCTAGTTTGACTTAGGAATATACTATACATATTAGGTATATACAGTAATAGGTATGTTAAGTAGGTATGTTAGGTATATGTACGTAACATATTACCTGGAAAGTCCAACAACCACTGGAGTGCGCACAGTGGTGTATTGTCTATAAGGTTTGCCGCCGCATAAATTAACAAAAAAAAAGCAAATGTCTTTTAATAATGATAATATCCATACAAAAGATTAAACACCGTATATTTAAATTTTTTTGCGATGTATAAATTGATCAACAAATTCGTCAATGACATTGTCATAATTAACGTATCTTGTTACTTATGTCAGCTCTATGGTTATATAGGTATATGCTTCTATATTAGGGATGGCTACTCGGCATGCGCCACCCCTTGTAGACTGCCACCCCAGGCCATGACCCCCATAGTCCTAGGGTAAATACACCACTTAAGGCGCAACTATTGCTTCTAGTGTACCTAGGAACACAAATTCAAATCTAAGATAAAAATATTGTTTTTTTTTATTTGCTCTTCTATTTATCGAATCTAAGTAGTTTCAAAGAAGCAGCCTTTTTAAGCAGCTGAAGAAATCTATGAGGATTCCATTTCAGGCGAGGAACCCATATAAGAGCTTCGGTCGGTCTGCCTGTCTATCTGTATGACACAGACGTCTGACATTGCAGACGTTACAGACGTACAGACGTATAACTATCCTCTCGTTTACTTGCAGACACGTAAATTAATGGCCTAAAAACAAATGGATACTCCTTTTTAGACTCTCTTTAGACGATGCTATACATTTTTAGAAAATATCTTGACCCCGTTCCATATCGTTGACTGATGACACACGCACCGGGTTCCCCGGCCGTGATATTCCGGACGTCACTAATTTCTATGAAGTTATATGTGCGTCGTCTCACGCAAAATGATTTCAGCCCGAAACCGGACTGAAAAAGGGACACAACCGGATCCGCCCGCGCCGGCTCACCGCCATATTTCCATTCAACGCCAAACACTATGAAAGTACGTGTATCTACTTATATGCGTGGTGACAAATGCAATCAAAATTCCATCCGGAATTCTCAGTTGAATCCTTGGGCCAAGAAACATAATCTCTTATGTATTAATGTCTTATGACAGAGCCATAATAATTGCCGCTCTTACCACCGTGTGTCAAACAAATTTTCCTGTCTCTTTCTATCTTATTGAGCGTAACCACGAGTAAAACAGGGTAGGCAGTCAAAATAACAAATATATAAAAAGGTGACGATTTTAATAATTGTACTTAGATGCAGCATAATAATAACGGCAGCAATACTAACGAGCGAGAACGTTACCATTACTTACTTTAATTTTTCGTCGTGTACTTAATACGTCGTGTACATATACTTAATGCAAGAAAACAAAATAAACTATATGAGCGCAGCACGTCAGCCAGTTAAATGTTTCATAACAATTAGAACAGTCTGTTCTGGTGTCAGACAGGGCCGCGTGATGTCTGCCTGGCTGTTCGTGCTGTATTTGGACAGTTGCCTCCAGAGATTGAAAGGTAATATGAGTGGTATGGGATGTGATGACACAGTGGTAAACTGCCTATTGTACGCTGACGATGCTGTGCTAATAGCACTATCAGAAGCAGAGTTGCAGACACTAGTCACGTGTATGAAAGAAGATTGTGAAGTAAAAGGATTGAAAATGAATGTGAACAAAACTAATGTTCTGGTGTTTGAAAGAGAAGCGGTACAAACGAAATGTGTGATTTGTGTAAATGGAAAATGTCTAGAACAAGTGAATGAAATTGTGTATCTAGGGAGTGCGTTTTCGAGGGATGGAAGATGTGAGTTGGATGGAGACGGGTAGCAGCTGGCAATAAAGTGAACGGTGCTCTGTCCGCATTAGTGGGTAGTATGAATATATCTAACACTGCTAAAATGGCCATCCACAATGCGGTGTTGGTGCCAACTTTGTTGTACGGTAGTGAGGCCTGGATATGCCCGAAATCGGTGAAAGGATGATAAATGCTGTGGAGATGCGGTCTCTCAGAAATATGTGCGGTGTCACGCTTGCGTACAGGATAAGGCATAATAAGATACGCAGTATGACAGGGTTGCACAACAGTGTTATTGTAAAAATGAAGAAAGGAATGCTTAGATGGTTCGGGCACTTGGAAAGAATGAGTGATGAAAGACTGACGAAGAAAATCTACAGAGCGAAAGTGAGTGCTAAAAGAAGCCAAGGAAGACAAAGGCTGACTTATGAGGATCAAATAGCCAGAGTGTTAGCAGACGGAAATGTCAAAAGCACTCGCATACCTAGGCGAAAATGTGTGAAGAGAATGATGAGTTTTGAGGAAGCGAAAGAGGTGTGTAAGAACCGCGACTCCTGGCGCTCCGTCCTCTCTGACTACCCCGTTGGGGATACAGTGTGAAGATATGTTATGTTATGTTATAACAATAACAATTAAAATTTCGAGTCACATTACCTGATTTTTGAGATAAATGCAACTCCGAAAAACACCTCCCTTTAACTAAAAATTTGGAAAACACGGCTTGTTTTAGTTAGTCAAAGTCAAAGTCAAATCAATTTATTCAAGTAAACCCAATCACGAGGTATTTTTGAACGTCAAATCTACTTTAGTTCGGTTCAAAGAGAAGAGAAAAGAAAACCTGGACACTGAGAAGAACCGACAAGAAACTCAGTCAGGTATAATTTTTTCAACATCCTTTTACAAAAGGTTTATTAAAATACAATATTCAGAGAGCCAGTAAATGCATGTGCAGAGAAAATCATTTCCAGACTATTGTTATATCTTCAACGAAATCGTTTATTTTATAGTATGATTGTCTAATCAATGTACGTTTTGTAACTAATCTAAATATATTTTCTGTTAATTGAGTGACTTCTTGAGGAACTTTATTATAAAAACGAACGCAGTTACCCAAAAATGAAACATTTGACTTATGTAATTTAAATTTTGGAACAACCAATTTATCACGACCTCGGGTTTCCATACCACCGATATCGCCTTTTTTTGTAAATTGATCTATATTTTTCCTCGTATACATAATAATTTCAAAGATGTATAAGGACGGCAAGGTCAGTACATCAATGTCTTTAAAACGATCTCTTAGTGATTCTCGTGCATTCATACTGTAAATAGCACGTATCGCTCTTTTTTGTAAAATAAAAATCGAGTTAATATGCGCCGCTGATCCCCACAGCAAAAGGCCATAGGACATTAGGCTATGAAAATATGCGAAGTACACCAACCTAGCCGTATCCGCATCCGTCAATTGCCTAATGCGTCTAATGGCATATATCGCGGAACCGAGCTTACTAGCCAATGCCCCCTTATGATGCCCATTGCAATTTACTATCTACTGTTAAACCAAGAAAACTGGCAGACCTAACTAATTCTAACTGTTTCCCACCCAATTCTATTTTATCATGGATTCTGGGTACATTTAAAGGGAAAATTTAATGCATTTGGTTTTTTGTGCATTCAGTAGTAAATTATTAACAGCAAACCACCCCGAGACGTCCGCCAGGATCCCTTTCACCCAGGTAATATCTAAGTTCTTTCTGTCCAGTTTAAATAGCAATGAAGTGTCATCAGCAAATAATACTATTTCGCATAAGTTCCTGAGCATAAATGGGAGATCATTAATGTAGATGTAGAGTTTTTGTAAACACACACTGCCAACACAATTGTCACAGCTAAAACACTCGATTCTTTAAAATACAACTGAAATTATCTATTTTAAACTGATACTTTACTTCAAAAACGAATTGTAAGAAGAATAGAATTTTTTTAAATAACCCTTAGTACCTACAACAAATCACTCGCACGAAGAAAACAAATATGGAGTTTTGTTGTGATTCAAGTATAAATCAGTAAATCACAAACAAAACAAAGACAAGTAACACAAAACAGAGTGTTAGTTCGAAAAGTGTTGAATTTATAAAATGCATTTAGCTCTATCACTATTGTATCTATCACTATATCATTGATGTTTATGTAGGATTGTAGACAATTCCTCCAAAACACGCACGCGAAATTAATTTTCGTGCATAAATTAGATTAGAATAAAATATTTGAAAGATTATTTCATGTACCTACTGATAGGTAAAATGTAAACATTTATGTGTGCGTGACTTGGAGGCACCGTACTGATGTGCCTCCGCGGAGAAATATAACGTGTATTTTTTATCAAGAGATGGCATGACTGTTAGAAATGAAATATAGTAATGTAAAAATACGAATTACGATTACAAACAGATGAAGAACGGAAGAACAAGGATAGTAGATGGCGCTATTTTTCGTGATTTGTTGTTTAATTTTAAATTGTCTATAAATGACAGATCGAAATAATAACTTTCATTTAAATTGTCAGGGTAGGCAGTGTCTGTGCCTATATGGGATGCACGCCATTGGAATATAGCAACATCGCACTGTCGGTGTAATTCGTGTCAGCTTATGAGTCGGTCATGAAATAATATTTATATGTCATGTTCAGCTGTGTATCGCTGTACTGTGACCTTCCCTAGTCATGCATATTAGTAAAAATCTAGAAACTCAGTCAACATCAAAGGACACCGTAAGGACATGTTCTTAGAGCAAATGCTCCATCCATTGTAATAGTTGGTCTGAGGTTGAATCTTATATCTCTCGAAAATTTACCTGTCCTCGAATCTCGCCATCGAATGTGTTGGGAATTTTAAAATACAAATACCTAAATTACATTTTTTGTCTTTTGATTTTAACCCTTTAGTCACGCCTATAATATAAATTGCTTTTAAAATCGATACCAAGTAGTCTCCCATCTCTCGTCTAATTTTTAACAATTTTTAAACTAAGTATCAATTATTTATCGAAACAAAAATAATACACTTTAAACGAATACTTAACGATCTTTGTAGTAAAATAATTTAAAATTTAAAAATAACTGCCACTTATTTTTATTATGTGATAGATCGCCATTCAGCCAATAGTTTCCGTAAGCTAATCACTATCTTGATTATTATGTACCTATGTAAAGGTACTTATGCCTACTAATTACTGTTTCCAGAAATCCTAATTTAACGTTACTTTATTATAATTTTACCTTCTACTTCACTCATCTGCTCAAAAATTTACACAGAAAACTAAGTAGACAATATTTTCGACAGGTAGTCACTTTATGAGTCATTATTTAAATGAAGATCGAATTGCGTAATGTTTTTCATGGCTGTAGACCATGACTGTGTATCTCAAATGAGGTAAAGTGTCGATTGAATGAAATTTAATAATAACTAGTCTAATTACCTAACATAAAACGATATAATATCTTTTAATGTACATAAGTGGTTACCTATTTTTATTACGTCTGTAATTAATAGAATGAAATAGGCTTCTGGTTCTGGGCTATACAGTTCTAATTACTTCGATATTAGCTTACGCCAAAGAATTAGTAAGTATAGTGATTAAATCATAATAAAAAATTCAAACCTATTAATTTGTGTCTACTTCTATGATTTTGTTACGTTTAAATTAAGATTTACATACTTACATACAGGCCTACCTACTTATGTATATGTCATCGAACGATCGTAGAATCTTAACTACGCCTAAGATTTATAGCTTATTTATACCCGTTATTGCTCGACAACGAGTACTGTAAAAATTTATATATTAAAATGAAACCTATTACTAGTTCGTCCGGCCGTTCTATCTAACAGATTTGCTTATTCTTTTTTTTAAGGAAGATGTTGTTGCCTAGATTTGTCATCAAGCATTGGAAATCACCTAATTATCACCCTCCTCAAGTTATAGGTACTCAAACGCGATTTCCTCCTGTACATTTCTTATGTTTTCATAGCTTTCTTTCTCTATATCTCCGGTTCTAATTGAAATACGCAGTTCGTTTTGGTCTAAGAACACTCGCTGGAACGAGCTCTTTCATTTGAACTTTTGGCCACTGAAATTGGTTGAGTTCGAGGGAAGCTAGTTGTGAACATTCAACTTGACTTTCAATTTTTGTATTCAACTTAGGTTACAATTACTCATCATATAAGAGCGTTATTTTTGAACTATATTAACAACA
Source organism: Zeuzera pyrina (assembly GCA_907165235.1). Classification (NCBI taxonomy): domain Eukaryota; kingdom Metazoa; phylum Arthropoda; class Insecta; order Lepidoptera; family Cossidae; genus Zeuzera; species Zeuzera pyrina. The sequence goes on along the minus strand of OU015625.1, from coordinate 13,353,421 downwards.
CGATGCTGCGGAGTAGCTCTCGTAACCATTAAAAAACAAAAACCCGAACAGGAATGTAATTATATTTAAATGCCGAAACTAATTAACACTATTAATAGCACAATATGGCGAACATGTTAATGTGATAACTATATTAATACGGACCATAAACGTCTCTATGGTCGTTAACCCGATGTAAATTCCTGTTACGGTCGCTACTGAATTTATCTTCCCCAGAACACCCAATCTTATCTAAGTTTATATTACACATCTTGTATTGCACCATCAACTGAAAACTAAATCCGTGTCGAAATATGGTTGAAACTTGAAACTCGCTTTGAGTAAGTTCCGTAGATTACAAAAATGAGAAAATGCTGTTATTTTATGAGCAACAAGCTATAACTCTTAGATTTTATCTAACATTATAGTATAAGTACTGCTTAAAACGGTTTCGATTTAAAAAAGAGTACGTAATAAAGTCGAAATTGAAATAGATACAGAGACGATTATGTAATAGCGGGTATAAAACTGAAAAAAAAATTAAAAGTGAAAAAAATCTTATCGCAAAGCCTTACAGGCTTAAAACAGGCTTTAGACTATGATGATCATATAATATGGTGATCGATTTCGGGAATATTTTTTATATTCACATTCTATTAAGACATTTTTATGGTCTATATTATATTGTTGTACTTTTTAAGGCTCTTTTATGCAGTTTTTTGTTTTGCTTTTTTAAATTTTTACTGATTTTACAAAAGTCGTATGTAGGTACTAATTATATATTTTACAGTAATTTCGTTTAATTTCGTAACATTTTTGTAAACTCGTTGATATATTTTGATACTCATATCAAAGGGGTAATCATTTTGAGCGAGTAAAATAAGGAATATATTATAGTATAATGAACCTATAGAATTAGTAATTTTGTCTACAAATCTCAATAAGTATTTAAAATTGACGGTTTTCTCTATAAATTTGCTACTTTTGATATAAATCATATCTTCTTTAAAATTAATGGTCTTTGCTATAATAATATGGTAAACTTCAAAATTTACTGTTTTCACAATAAAATTTTAGTTACAATTTCAATCACTGAAACTTTAATGTGGTGTAATGGTGATAATGAATGCTCGGGAGGACATATGACATAAGACTTAAATCATGCGGACAAATGCAGGCTAAGGTTTAGATTGTTTCACATTGGGTAAAATTTTGCAATTTTTTTTGTAACTATGCAAACACGACAGCATTTTTTTTGGTTAGGTTAGATTAGGTCTTTTTACCACAATGCGAGCCGAGCAAGCATCGAGCGAGCGTGCCGCGGCAGCGGGCGGCGAAGCGCCAGATCGGAATTCGTTTTATACATGGAGCAGTATTAAATAGGAGTCCGCACTCAAGAGATAGTTGAAGTCGAGAAATTTAAGCTCGAAACATCTTTATATCCTTCCATCTCTTTTCATCTTTTGCTGTTGGTATATGTATATATATATATATAGCAAGCTTATATATTATACTAGTAGGTGTATTTCCGAGTTATTTCCAGGAGTTAGGAAGAGACGTTGCACAATTGCACCAACTCCGTCAAGGAATATAAAACTCCTGTAACTCCATTCAGTGCTCTAGATGTGGCAGCATTGTCAGGATGACACCTTGTCAAGTTTATTTATTTAGTTTACAGAAAATCTTATTTTCCATAGCACAATCTATTATTTTAAATGATTGCCTATTTTTTTTATTGCCAATAATTATTTTATAGCGTCTTAAAAATTTTTAAAGCTGTAATGTCGATTTAATGAAGGAGTAACATTTTATTGTATGACATTATATTTTTTATTAACAATTCATAGCAATTTTGTTTATATTTTCACCAATTTGGAGTGTTGTTAAATGCATCCCGTAATATAGTACGACGCGACGTACGCTACTATAATACATTACGGTGTTTTTATTCATTTTTTTCTTATGAAGAGCCCGTGAACTGTGCGCTTAAAGAGCTAAGGAACCTTGCTTTGTCTAAGACTCCTGCCTAAAACGGTATATTAGATACGATTTCTATGTTTTGCACATACTATATACATACACAAATATATACACATGCATGAGTGCATACTTGCAATATTATATATAAATAGAGGTCACCCTATAGTCGAAATTCGACCGTAAATTTAAGCTTATAATAAAAACTCTTTGGCGACAACGTTGTGCGGCTGTTTGAGCCCAGGAGGTTACGTATACCATATTATGTGATCACAAACTGTTACGAGTTTTAAATTGAGTCTTTTTGACTTTGGCAGTATGAACGTAAACAATGAGTGATTATTTGTAATACATATAAATATTAGCTTTCTGCTGTCCTTCTCCGTATAAACTTTAAGTACACTCCTTCACACTCACACTCCTTCGTCCGCGCAATTTTCTTAAAAAGGGAACTAAACTTTTCGTTTCACGTACTTATTAATATATAAATACTAATATAAAATATTTATTATACCTGAAGAGGTACATTCCGGGAAGTTCGTTGTAGCTCGTTGGTTGTAGCTAAGTTTCACCGTAATCAAGTAAAATTCAAACGTAGCAATATATTTTACTTATTGTATCTATTAGAAACTGTTAAGCATAATCTCCATAGATATTTATTATGTATTCATTCCTTGACTGAAATTGTCATCACAGTCAAGGGATCTGCTTATCAGTTATCACCTTATCAGTCACACATGTCTTCAACGTTCATCCTGCAAGAGACTATTATAGTCAATCGTTACGATCAATCAATGGAATCATGGTACTTAGAAGACGTAGACAAAAACGATCATTGACAGCGTCAACGTTAATCGCCACCATGAAACGTCTTTGTAAAGACTTAAAAAGGCTCTTACAATTTTTTCCAAAGGCAATAATCGTACAAATTTACATGAAAGAAAAGATGGTCATAAATTGTAAAGGCCGCACGGATACCACGTATTATTTATTTTCACAATGAAAGGGCACAACTACTGCTTTGGAACAAAAGCTAAGCTGTACTGTGGACTTTTAACGTTGGTTGAAGTCATGAATAATGCAATAAAGCGAAGTTGGCTTCCGCATGCTTTTATAGATAATACATAGCCACACAGCAAACTAAACCCGTGGATAACTTACTCCTGAATAAAAAAAAGTTTAAAAAAATTTTTTGGGGACATCGTGGCGGTTATTGAATGAATTGCATGCTTAGCAAATGTAACAAATCAATCATAGCATGTGATGACTTCAATGTGGACATAAGAAATAGCTCTAAGGAAAGGGTGATGCTAATTTCACACTTTCTTTCATTTGTTTTTGTGCACATTTTTGATGAACCGACCAGGGATACCTACCATTGGGCGACGTGACGTGCATTGATTATGTTTTTATGAATAAGAGCAGAGTTAGAGAGCATAAAATTATAAGTGGTATTCGATCAGATCTTAAAATAGATTGCATGAAAAATAAATTAGAACTAATAATTGAGTTTAGACCATTAGGCGGGAATCAGTTAAAACGTTTTACTAACGAAGCAACAAATTTAGCAAACAATGTTCTCTCTGTTGACGATCTGAATATCATATATAAGAGTTTTTTTGCAAAATTTAACCGACATATTTAATAAAAACTATACAAAGAAAAAATAAATAATTACTGACAACAAGTTACATTTCTCTAATTGGGCGGCAAACGGACATTAGAAAAAGTAGGGACAGACTTTATGAGTTGTCATACACATTATGAAGACCTCTCAATACACATTAATAATAAAATCGTCAGTAATAAAAAACAGGTTGCTAATATTTTTGTTAATTTTTATTCAAGTGCACCTATATAAATTACTAGTGGTCTAGCGTCCTCGGCACATGCAGCACGGGCACTATATAGGAAAATGATTCCCTAATTTTCAGTTCAGGCACACGTTTTCATTTGAGATAGAGAAAACTTTCAAACAATTAAAAAGAAAGAAAGTTGAAGATTTGTGGGGATTATCAGTTCATGTACTGGCTAATATAATGCCAACAGTAATACCGATTTTCGAAAATAATTTAATAAATGTGTGGATCAAGGTATGTTTCCCGATTTGATGAAGAATAATAAAATTATACCAATATTTAAATCGGATAAACAGTGTCGATATTGCCAGCGTTGAGTAAAATATTCGAAAAAATAATGCTCAACCAAATGCTGCAAATACAAAATTGCAAAAAAGTGCAATACATTAATTATTTATATATTATATTTTTATTTACAACAGATTGAGAATGTATTTATGAACCATTGACAGTAGGCAATTAATAATAACAAAAATTGCGTTTGTGTCTTATAAATAGTAGCATAAAATAATACTAAAGGATCTTTGTGTGCAATAAATAATTGTGTTATTCAAGTTATCGGATACCTTTGTAAACTGAAAAGTGATAAAAAAAAGTTAGACTCAATATGTATACTTAACAATGTACGCAGTTATGCACTTACTGAAGCTGAAGGAAGCAGTACATCATGTATTGTTGGAACTGCACCATGACGAAGTCGTGTTCGAAAATGACTCGCATCTATCCAATAATTTTCAAAACGTCTCCAGTACAAAACACTGAAAGAACCAGGTTTCCAGTCAGCAAGGTTCATGTTGGCTAACCACATATACCGTAATGTTTTGTCCTTGGGAAATTTAAAACCAAAACAAAATTGTATGTGAAATATAGCATGAAATCATGAAAATATATTAAAAAAAAAGTCTGCGTATTGAACAAAGGAATAAACAATTAGTAAAGGTCATGTCAAATACGGTTATTGTTATTAAAATATAGAACAAAATTAACTTAATGATTGTTTGTCGGGTTCTCTCAATAAATATCGGAAACTTATTAACATTCGATTAAATTACGAGCACTACATACATAAAATCAAAAGAAATAGAGAGCGTCAGGTAAACAAACCCAATACTTCCTGATGAAAAGTTATCCCAGGTGTATTTTTATATTTTGCACCTTCTCACTTAATTGCACTGCATTTCACCATTTTTATTTGAAACGGATTGCCTTACGAAGTCGCAAAAAGCACTAGTTTCACGTTTGCTCTTAAACACCTTATCAATATGGCTGCCGGCATAAAATGACCGGGCGCTACAATTTGTAAGTGTAGTAGTGAGTGTTGATATTGTCACAGAAAAAGGATAGTGTTATACAGAATGTCTCTAATACAAATGAAATAAACGCATATGTTCAGTCTGCTCCTTTCTTAGAAGTTTGTGGGTTTGATTTACTATTCTAGTGTACTTATAATACAATAGTTACGCAATAATCTATTTACTTAATAATTAACAACTAGTGGTATGGAATACTAATTGCTTAAATAAATGCGAATAGCACTAAGTCCGTTTATTTTTAAAGTTACCATAATTTAAAATCGACGTCATAGAAAATAATTCGTTGCATTGGTTACTCTAGCGGCTCCAGCAAAACAAACAAGAATAGAATATGAGTGTGCATGATTATTAGATATCAATTTATCAACCTTTAATGTGATATCAGTGCGCTATCGCAGATAGTAATTGTTATACGAATATACATTATGTATGTAATATAACATAAACTGAGTGAAATCTCCAGGTAGGTACTACCAAACATAAGAATATTACCAGGAACCAAAAACCCCCAGCCCAGCCCCGGGAGAGACTGAGTTACGTCGTGCTTTTACCCACCAAAACTCCTGTGGTGTCGTCCTCGGCGCGTTATCGAGGTACTCAGGGAACTCCTACGAAACACACCGAAGCCCCTCTCGCGCTGTACCGAAACATTTCTCAGGGAGACAGTAACAGAGCCCCGATCGGCCGCGACCTCGAAAGCCCCTTTAGTCGCATCTTGCAAGAGGCAGGATACACCGTAGCCTTATTCTCTGGCCCGGGCTACAGGACTGACATAGATATACCAAGTGCCAAGAATTACCATCAGGCTGGATAAATCGGGTCTAAATAGAAGGAAAGATATCCATCTTCACACTAGCCAGTGATATACATATATGGCCTCACAGTTCACAACATAGTAATTCTTCTTTATAAATACCGATACGCGCTCGCCGCTGTTAGCATATACCTCGAGAACGCTTGATGATACAGAAATGTCATAGCTGTATTACAAAATTAATTTCATTTTCGATTTCTAAGTAGAATGAAAGATATCGATCTTCACACTTAAAAATCACAATTTTTTTTACTATGTGCTTGGCTAACGGTGACTCTACACTGAATAAGATTAACATTGAGGAAGCTATGAAAGACATGTCGCTGGAAGCCAGTACGGCATTGAAAGCACATTTGAAACTTGATGACTGTGTAAGTAAACTAAAAACATTTAAAAGAGAAAATAAAAATGGTTATTAACAAAATAATCATATTTCAAAATAATATTCTTCACATCCCATTCCGAAACAAAAGTCGCTTGTTGAAATACCCTCAAATTTTACATAAAAATCCATATTACTATATACGGAGTTATATGAGATTTAAAGATTTGTAAGAGCGATTTAAGTCTTCTGTACAAAAAGATTTAAATCTCTTTTCCTTCAAAAGCTTTGATATATGCTGTCACCTCCAGCTCCTTAGGGGAGCTTGAGGGAGCAAAATAAGTTTATTAAGAAAATTCTTTATTAATAAAAAGTACATACATATGTTAATATTTACAAACTTAAAACTACACATTATCTTAAATAATAAACTTCCTCAAAGTTGCCGCTTAGAAAGCTGTCATTGCTCAAGGTACCTAGCAGACTGGCAGCATTGCCTCTTTGAGAAAATTAAGTTAAAAAATTCAATTAAAAAAAAAAAATTAAGTCCAGACAAAAATTTGTGACATTTATTTTACGAAATAACATAGTAACGGCTCGCTCGTCGGGGTCTCCTGTCTAATATTTAAAATCAATGTTATTTTGTAGTAGAATCGAATACTACTCAAGCTGAAAATATGTTAGGTTCGCATTATATACTACAAAGGTTTATAATGACTGCAAAGCGTGGTGGGGTTCAGTAGTTCTTTATTACAAATACGGATACGCGCTCGCCGCTTTCCGCGCCGTGCCTACCTCGAGAATGGTTGATGATACAAAAAAATGCTTGCAATGAAAATTGTAGATAATATTTTATAGTAATCTTAAATTACTTAATTACGCATAGGGAACGAGATAATTTCGAAAGGTCGATTTTCGTGACTTTTGACTGGCGGCCAGTCTTCAGAACAGCAAAATAGAGGTTTATTCTTTACCGCTTACTCGCTTCCAGTCCGTGGTCGAATGCTCATTTTACTAGAGTAGAATGCGCTCCTGTAAATTTCGGAAAAACTTATGCAAAAAGTGAAACTCCGTTTTGTTTGCAAGAACACATAATAATCGATAATAAAAAAATCCAAAGGAATTTTTCTTTAGAATTTTTTTTAGAATTATTTTAGAATTCTATTGTAAATTCTTTAGAATTTCGAATTAAAAATAGCCAATAATTTGTTCAGTAAAAACCATAAGGACTATTATGTGTTCTTGTAAACAAAACGGAGTTTCACTTTTTGCATGTTTAAATACTAATCTAGAGAAATCTTATTATGGAAAGGCAGGATAATAATTTGATCTGTATTCAATGGTATTAATTGATGGAGTTGTAGGTTACCGGTAGATATTTTGAGAATGATACAGGCATATTATGTCGGTGCAGGCGGTAATTAATTTTTTACGTGTTGTACTTAGTCTTTCTTGTGTGAATTTTTCCCAAATTATTTGTATTTTTTGGTAGGTACTTATTTACATAAAGGTATAACAATTTCATGGAATTGTTACTTACATAAATACAAAGTTTATTTTCTATTCATTTATTAAAGTTCAAAAAGCGATGACTGTGAACACCGGTGATAAATTATTTTTTATTCAGTCCGTCCGTGATGCACATCTGTTCCACAAATGACCAATCACGAGCGTGCGTTCACGCACATCTGTCGTTTCTTGTACGTATACGTTTGTATAGAATCTTCATTCGACAGTCGCGCTTCTCTCGCTAAATTGGCGTAGGTAGATGTAATGTTTGAAAGGTTTATCCTCATCTATAGCTCTCAGTTGAATGTGTTTTTTTTAACCACATTTAATGAGAGATTATAATTTTGCTTCTACCTATCATAAACATATGTATAATTTATGAATGGAGCTGTAAAAGTTATGTATAACACATGTATATATCCAACATCTGCCTAAATAGTGTTTAAACATACATAATATATTCGAATGTGAAGTATATATATGCAGACATAGTAATTTACTGTAATGGGGTCACTCATTAACGCCTTAACTAATGTATCGCACCGTACGCTTGTTCCATCCAATCTACATGGTATTTTTAAATTATGGTAGCGGATAGCGGTAACGGTCATGAAATACAAAAACTGACGGCACGTGACTTTGTTATTTTTTCAAGCGTCGTTACAATCTAGGTTGAGTTCTTAGTCTGCGTAAAGTGCACTTACATTTGTGTCGTACCGAGTGGGGAAGTTCTTACTCTGTGTAGGTGCCTAATAAAAATGGAACGTTATATTAAAAAAAATGCTTTGTTATAAAAAAGAAAATAAGCGCACATATTATATGTATATGTAGATATTGCTAAAAAACATAAGTTTTCCGTAACAATTTGAATATGCTGGATTGCTGGTACATCAAAACTAAGCTTATTATATATGGCACAGGTACAGTTGATAAGTTCTGATTTAATGCAGGAAATTTAAACACTTGCTCATAATATGAATAGAGGCATACAGATTACAGAAGCATCGTAGGCATACATAATATTATGTACAATACGAGGTAAACCAACCCATTCTATTACAGGCGACGACGTTAAACTATATGTATTAAACTTGTATATTGAAACAAACAGACTGCACTAACTCATCTATCTATGTAACTTTATAATATATAATAAACAGACCGAACATTTTTCACCGCTTTTAGTGTATAATAGAATATATCGGATGTCAACACTCAACATATTCGTATAGTGTTCATTTTATCGATACAACATAATTTTATATTTTTTTACAGGGTCAGTGCTATGCGAGGACGAAACGATAGGACCTATTTTTATAAAAGAACCTCCGAACCGAGTAGATTTTAGTAATACGACCGGCGCTGTTGTGGAATGTGTGGCTCGTGGATCCCCTGCTCCCGATGTAATTTGGGTACGATCTGACGGAACTGCTATTGGCGATGTCCCAGGTCTACGACAGGTAATAGCCTATTTTATTGCGTTTTAGATTTAAACATATCATAGAGTATATGTTTATTATCTGACACAGAGCTTTATTACTAATTGTTACACGTCTCTCCACATCCATCACCATCTTACATCTTCAGTCCTTTAAAAGTTACTTTTTGTGTACAAATTTGAAATTATTTAAAAAATAATGCGCGATATGATACGAGGGTGGCAAACAATTACAGTCTCCATTTGGTATTAATTTTGATTAGCCTTTGTATACTGTTGCCCGCGACTTCATCCGCGTGGAATTCAAAAGTAACCTGTCTTTCTCCGGGGCTTAGGGTGGCTTGTATTTAAGCTCGATTTAAGGAACCGACATCTCGCTTGCACCAACTATTTAATAGTTGGTGCAAGCGAGATGTCAAATCCTTAAATCGAATTTAAATAGTTGGTGCAAGCCACCCTAAATCTTGTTTAGCGTCGTGATTTAGGGTAAATCTCAATTTAAATAGCTGTCAACATTAAGCCGCCGAAATAGTCGAAATAGCATTTTAGCGCCTCCGAACCTCAGAACCTCAACATTTGTTTTTGCACATAATTGTGCAAGAAAACAACAATATCAATTAAAAAACGGGTTATAGAGATTTGAGATATTATAATTATCCTATCCAATTTAGCAAAATTCATTAAAAAATTGTGTAGAATTTCTAAGATACCTACAACTGAATCTTTATGTAAAAAAGAGTTTTTTCTGAATTTTTTTTATCGAGATTTTTTTATGCAGTCATGTTTCTACGTTTAAGTATTTCAAGATAAAAAGTTTAATTGAAGTTGTATGTATCCAAATATCTAACTCTCAGTCTTCTTAGATATCCAGATCCATGTCACCAAACATACCAAATTCTGCATAGGCGGACTCTTAATAAGCATGCACTTTTGCGTGCGTCATTATAAAGAAACCTACTCCCCACACGGTAATGAATATTAGCTAGCAACACTAATAGCATAATAGCAAAGCTATATGGAAATCTGTGGTATATGTCTTATCTCATGTGGCCACGGTCCTCCATACCTACTGAGTTTAGTATATACTCCCTCTGCGGTCCATATCTTCCGTATGTATGTATATCTCTATATTATTATGCACTAGGTACTTGATAAATGGTTACAGCGATTACGTTCCTTTGCGCCATTTTGTAATTGATTCTAACTCTAAGGGCACCAACCATTTATCTCGCTTTTCGCCAATTATATGGAAAACGAAACGTAAAACGTGAATGAGATCTGAATGAAAAATTGATATCAAAGTTAATCCCAATTTAGTAAAATCCAGTTGTAAAATTCTTGTGCAAGATAAATTAAACCTAACTTCGGCTAAGTCGAATTTAGCATCTATAACAGAATTAGTAAAATCTAGCTTGGAATTTTGGTGCGAGCCGTCCTTGATCTATTTGCGTTCTATATTTCATCAAAATCAGTAAAGCCGTTTCGGAGGAGACCATTTAAATGACTATCACTTCACTGTATCCGATTTCAATGAAACAAAGCCTAAATATTGCTCCAAACTGAGCATGTTCTACTTGTGAGAACCGCAAGCAAATCCGTTCAGTAGTTTCGAAGATTAGCGTGTATATACAGACGTCTGTCTGTATGTACACGCTACAGACAGATAGACAGACAAAAATTTAAAAACATGTTTTTTTGTGTTCTGTTATTCTATTTTTATCGCCCACACCCATTTTTGATAAATTTATTCAATGAACACACGGTTCATACACACGGTTTAGGTTAAGTATTATATAGCTTTTGTGTACAATGTTAAATGCTATTCCAGGTGCTGCCAAATGGGAATTTGGTTTTTCCCCCGTTTCGGGCTGAAGATTACCGTCAAGAAGTTCATGCGCAAGTGTATGCTTGTCTTGCCCGAAATCCCGTGGGTACAATTCACTCTAGAGATGTTAACGTACGAGCTGGTAAGTTAAATTCTTCAAAAATAAAAAGTTAGTTGACGAGAAAAATTATAGTTAAGTGTGATACCGACATTGGTCAACGATACCGTCTTTTCTTTGACCATTTGCATATGTAACCTACACCGTGACCTTACAAACTCTACAATATACAAATGTACAAAATATCTGTAGATAATGATACTTGATTTGTCCAAATCAGTCCAGCCGTTTATGCCATAGATGGTAGAGTTGAGTAGAGCATAAAATCGGGACATGAATACATAGATTTATGAACACAATATAAAATATACTTTTGGTATTTCGCCGGTACGGCAATAGGGTAATTGTAACAGTAATTTTCGAAACATTGTAAATTAATTTAAAAATTCATGTTTTGCTTTGCTTATGAAGTTATTAATCATTAATCTTACATAAATAATTTAAAAGTACCTACAATTAAAGTTAATACAAGGTTTCATACATATTATGTCTATACCTCTTACATTTAAAGTTGATTTCTATTTCTTTTCCTTAATTATAAATACATAGTTAGGTACACAATATTAAAGTAGTAAACATACCGTAACATCATCACGCTGTATCCCTTACGGAGTAGTCACGAGAGGACGGAGCGCCAAGCGTCGCAGTCTACACATTTTTTTCGCCTTCTCAAATTAAAATAGTAAATAAATTATAACGAGTGGAAAGGTTATAAAAATTGCTTGTAATCTTTGATTAATGATAATTAAAGCTTACAAAAAAAATCCGTTAATACAAACATCGGTATCAGCAATGTTCTTGATTTTTTTCACATTGTAGCATACTGTAACGTTTACGAAAAAATTAAAAAGACATGCTTCGAATGTGATTACAAGTTCCTATTTGACAAGCGCATAATAAGAGAATTTGTTGTAAGTTATAACTTATAAGCCTATGTTATACTTACTACTTCATTTTTTTCATAAGTACTAAGAATTTGTCTGAACTTTCTGAACTTTGAGTTCAACTCTACCGATCTATTTATTATAATATTTTAAGTTAAACTAAAAAATTCACTTTTAAATTAAAAAATTTCAAATGAAAGTTCCATTAAAGTCTGTCTACTTTCTGATTTGCATATGTCCAAAGGAACAGATAAAAAAATTCCAAAAGTAAGTTATTTAGTTTTGGTGCTGAATTTAACAAAAGTAGCGGGTTAATATGGAAGTTCTAAAATATTTTCAATTTACGTGTCGACTCCTCAATAGCTTTTACAGTAAGTAATTTTTCATAGTTTATTGACCACATTAGCGTGCTGCCCTTATGACTCTTGAGTGTTCAATTAAGTAGTCAACTGTCACAGTTAATCGAGTAAGTAATCATAATTGACAAATTGATTTAAATACGTGTTTGGAGAGTATATTCACGTGTATGTACCATCGTCCTGCCACTCTCATTGGTTTGAATTTTGAAGGTCAATTCGTAGTAGGTAGGACAAGCGAAAATATTTTTTATAATAAAGAAGTTTCAATTTTTACGCTTTTTAACTAATGCGATCGGACTATATGGCAAAGCTAAAAAGATGATATACTTTACAGAGCTATTTGTGTTTGTGCTTATTGAAATGTATGTTTTATTAGCTCAATTTGTACAGATATTTATGTGTTTTATTTTGCAATTAACATTAAGTTTCCTTCGAATGTGTCAGTGGTAGCTCAGCATTATGATACTGATGTCAACAAGGAATACGTTATTATGGGAAACAGTATCATATTAAAATGTCAGGTCCCGTCGTTCGTGACTGATTTTATTGAAGTACTGTCATGGCATACCAATGAAAATGAAGATTTCTATCCTGGCGATAACTATGGTTAATTTTTGGTCATTCCACTTTAAAAAAAATTATTGTCGTTCCTTTATCCCGTCCTCTTCAAAATTCTTATGACGGAGGATGACAAATAAAATAAATTTCACAGTGGTGCAGCAGAAATACGAATCGGAAGTAAACAATGAATATGTGATTCGCGGAAACTCCGCTATTCTAAAATGCTCCATCCCATCATTTGTGGTGGATTTCGTCAGTGTTGTATCTTGGCATGATGAATCCGGCAATTCTTTTACAATCGATGACTCCAATGAAAACAATGGTACACTGTAAAAAAATATGTAAATCATGAATTCTTCTGAAAAAGATGCATATTTCCTAATATTCCTATCCCAGGCAGTTTATTTTTCATCTGTCCTTAGTAATAAATTAATTCAATAAATCTTATTAAGAATGTAAATGACAATAACATTAATTTCAGTTGTCACACAATATTACGAAGCTGAAGTAGTCTCAGAATATGTTATCCGAGGAAATACAGCTGTTTTAAAATGTAATATTCCATCTTTCGTTGCCGATTTTGTTAAAGTGGAGGCTTGGGTCGGCTCTGATGGCAGTGAATACTTGGCTACCGATGATATTGGTACTAGTTCACCAATACTGAAAATTGTATTTCCTTTCACCCATATTTTCCTGTTCTCCTAATAGTTTTATTAATCTCATGTAAAATATGAAAAGCCTATCTATATAATACATTTTCCAGTTGTCAATCAGCTTTATGAGGCTGAAATCCTAACAGAATATGTCATCAGAGGGAATACTGCTGTATTAAAATGTTCAATTCCGTCATTTGTTGCGGATTTTGTTAAAGTGGAGACATGGATTGACGAAGAAGGGACAGTCATTACCTATTCTCAAGATCTTGGTAACAATAACCACACTAAACGAATGCGTACCTATGCTTCCCGCTATCTAAACGTTTGTCCCTTTACCTCGACATGTCTTTTGATTGTCTAAACTAATTATTATTCATCAGTCGTGTCTCAGTATTTCGTGACCGAAGCCGAAAACGAATATGTGATTAGAGGGAACGCTGCCATTGTCCGTTGCAAGATTCCGTCTTTTGTTAGCGATTTCGTGCACGTGGAAGCCTGGATCATAGACGATACTGAAATAATTACTGCAAACAGCACAATTGTTACTGGGGGTACTGTTCATATTATCTTCTACAGATCTATCCTCTCCGAAATATCCTTAGATTTTTGTCTTAGTGATTTCGCAACCTTATGAAGCTGAGGCTGACAATGAATATGTCATTCGTGGTAATGCTGCTATTATGAAATGCGAAGTGCCAAGTTTCGTATCAGATTTTGTATCAGTTGAAATGTGGATGGATAATGAAGGAGGCACATACTTTCCGAACACTGACGAGGGTACTAAATATATACGTAAAATGCTATTCATACATTCCCTTTTTCCTAAATTCCAACATATTCTTTGTCACAGCTGTTCTTCAAACGTATGAGGCTAGAGTAAACGATGAATTCATCTTACGGAGAAACACTGCAATTCTTAAGTGTATCGTGCCTTCTTTTGTTGCGGACTTCGTTCATGTTATGGCTTGGATCATTGACAATAATTTTACAATTACTGCTGAAGACAAGAGTGCAATCGACAGTGGTATTGAATCTGTTGAATAATTTTAATATTATAATAAGAAAACTCCATATACATCCATCCTTACTGTAAGCAATATTGGCAGTTTTAATAACTTTCACTTCTACAGTTGTGCATCAGGCCTATGAACCTCGTGTTATCGATGAAGACGTTTTGCGTGGTAATGCAGCCATTGTCAAATGTCTAATTCCTTCCTTCGTGACAGATTATGTACAAATATCTGAATGGACGATTGATGAAATATCGTTCTCTGCGCATTCATTGAATGGTTCTGAGAGCAATTACGGTAATCGAGAACTCCCGTTTGTCCCCGATTGTTCCCATCCGCTCTCCTACGACCTAAAATATTTGTTTAGCTATATACAAAACTACGTTTGACATCATATTTCAGCTGTTAACCAGTACTACGAATCACAAGTGTACGATATATATGTGATTCGAGGTAATGCCGCAGTGTTCAAGTGTCATATACCTTCGTTCGTTTCTGATCACGTGCACGTAATTTCTTGGCACGATACTGATGGTGGAGAGTACAATTCGAATGAAAGCTATGGTATTACTATTGACCTTTGACTTTGAGTATATAATAGGCATCCTCGATATCCTCTCCTGATTAATTTTCATGTATTTTACGCAACGCAATTCATATTTCAGTTGTATCCCAAGTATATACAGTCAATTTAGTTGAAGAAAATGTATTACGAGGGAACGCTGTCATCTTCAAATGTCTTATTCCAAGTTTCGTTACTGAATATGTCTCAGTTTCTTCATGGATTATAACAGAAGGTGACGACAGAATGGAAATAAAATTAAATGATATCGTTACTGCAGAGGGTATTTTCTTTCAATAAAACTGTCATAATATTAAACCTACTGTATCCCTTAACCTGTCCTTTTACATTTGAGTAAAATAAATTCTATGCAACATTCTTTACAGTCGTATCTCAAGCCTATACTGTAAATCTTATGGAAGAAAGTGTATTGCGAGGAAATGCCGCTATTCTGAAATGTCATATTTCTACTTTCGTCACCGAATATGTTAGTGTGTCGTCCTGGATCATTTCTGAAGGAGAAAATATCGAATTGGAAATAAAGGCAGAATCATTCGATTTGGGTATTGTTATAATTGCTGGAACTTCATAGCTACCTCAGACATATATACCTTTTTCCTGACCCTCCCTTTAATTACGTAATTTTTCTAGTGTACTGATCTAAGAGACCACAATTATATAGTATATCTCATAAAAGCTAATGTATTTTCAGTTGTGTCTCAAGCATACACTATTAATTTAATGGAAGAAAATGTTTTACGTGGAAATTCAGCTATTCTTAAGTGTCATATACCCAGTTTTGTTACTGAATACGTAATCGTGTCATCTTGGATAATATCCGAAGAGGATGTCGATACGATGGAGATTAGTATCCATGAATCTTCCAATTTAGGTATAATACACGATAACGAAAGAATCCTCATTCCTGGAGCAACTTTCCTGATATTATTAGACGCGAATCTAATTTTCTTGTATATGTTTACATATAGTTATATTAGAAGCATAGTTTACACTTGTTTCAGTTGTATCCCAGTCGTATACTGTAAATCTTTGGGAGGAAAACGTTTTGCGCGGTAATGCCGCTATTCTAAGGTGTCACGTTCCAAGTTTTGTCGCTGAATATGTCACAGTCGTTTCCTGGATTGTCTCGGAAAGTGATAAAGACGAAATGGAAATAAATTTAGATTCTGAACTGAAATTAGGTAATCGCATACATCTGATGTATAATACTTAATATACGGATCCTACTCACGTTCCTACTTCTTCCTATAATGTATTCATTAAATACTAGTATTGTCATTATGTTTATAGGTTTAGTATTTTATTTATTAGGTAGCCAGTTTGGTTTTTCACTCTATTTGTTCATATTTTCAGTCGTTTCTCAAGCGTACGATGTAAAATTTTGGGAAGAATATGTATTGCGTGGAAACGCTGCAATCTTGAAGTGTCAAATACCCAGTTTTGTTTCTGAATACGTCTCAGTTTTTTCGTGGCTAATTTCTGAAGATGATAATGAACAAGAGGTTAAAACAAATAATTCTTCTAATTTAGGTATTTCTAATAAAGCGTTTTCTTGTCAATCTTCATTATTCCATTCGATCCTATGCATTTTCCTCTGCTCCTTCTTCCTCTAAAAATTTAGTAGTTGTATTATTTTTAAAGCAGTAGGCATTTACGATCTAGGGCGACTATACATTATACCTACATTATACGGTTTTAGGAAAAATCATCTGTCTACGTCATAAAGAGTCATTTTGATTCGCGTATATATTGTTTCAGTTGTATCTCAAGCTTATGCTGTAAATTTGATGGAAGAATATGTTTTGAGAGGAAATGCAGCTATTTTAAAATGTCATATACCAAGTTTCGTCTCAGAGTTTGTTACCATTATGTCATGGATCATCAGCGAAGATAAGGAAGAAGTCGAAATAGATCTTGACTCTTCTAATATTTCAGACGGTAGGATCGGAATTTTTCTTCAGTGATGACTTACATCCGCAAATATGTATGACATGAATGTCATGTTAAATGTTGCTGTCTGGTTGTTAGGATTTTGTTCCTAAAGTGGGTTCCTGTGTTTCCAGAGACCTCACGGTCTACCCTTCCCTATGTCCTACTGCCTTACATTAATGCATGCGATGAAATTTATAAGTAAATTGCAACCTTATGTTGCAGTGCCGTTAAATAAATCTAATAAAAATATGAGTACATATTATTTGAAAATATTTTTTCGAATTAGTCACGTTCACTGACCTTTTCTTAATACATTTATTTGATTTTTAGAGGGCAAATACTTAGTCCTTCCATCTGGAGAATTACATATTCGTGATGTTGGACCTGAAGATGGTTACAAATCATACCAATGTCGTACGAAACATAGACTTACTGGTGAAACTCGATTATCGGCTACCAAAGGACGATTGGTCATCACTGGTAAGTAGTTATTTTCTGATTTAATAAAAGTTGCGCCTACAATTCTTTCGTCGTTAAGTTCATTATTATAAAGTCATAAATATTGGGGCTATTGTGGCTACAAACCCTAGTATATCTGGTATGTTTTGTAGACGAAAAGAATTCTAAGCGCTGCTTTAGTTTATGATATGTATTTGTGACACACATACCCACAAAATTTTATACCTTCTTTTGCGCATATTTGAAACCGATATAGAAGTAGCGAATATTAATGCATTTTAAAAAGTTTTACGTATTATACTAAAAGCTAGTTATTAATTAATTGGGTATATTTGTCATTGTCTAATAAATTACTAATAATACAATATGAAATGCTGCAGAATATCCTTATTTTTAAGTTTTTTTAATTAGGAACTATAGCAATTATCTATTCAAATTAATTATTTTGTTAAAATATTTGCTCTTTTTTAATACTCATGAAATTATTTAAGTGCTCATAGGAGATATTCTGCAAATAAGAAATAAAAGTGTAATCTGAAAAGGTATTAAATGATTAAAACATAAGAAAAATATTGTTGATCATGAATTCTTGAGTACTAGTTACTGTTTTAATTACGAAGCTTATATACACAAAATTAATTTGTCTGTGTAAGCTTCCACTTTATAACATGATTTTTATTACTTGCCTGAATGTTGGGATAGGGTACCCTGCAGAGTCTTGACCCGCGAATAGTTCATTTTTAATAGATATATTTACTAAATAATTAGCATAATAACTGTATTAGGATTTATGAGGACGAATGTAAATGCTCATGTTGTCTCTGAATTATCCATCATAATGCCAAATCCTGGTGAAACCACCTTCTCCCAACATGCGCAGAGCCGGTGGGTCGAGTGCCCCCAAAGTTCCCTAGTGCGCAGATTACCAGCGGTTTCCAGTTTATTGTGGACACCAGCCTCGCCCTTCTGTGCCCCGCACAGGCATTTCCTGCGCCTATGTACCGGTAAGCCGAACCTTAAGCCAAAATTAACGTTATTCGCGTTATCCTTCAGAACCCATAGGACGCGTACCCCCTAAATTATCGTCAACGCAAGTGGGCGCGATGTTTGTTACCAAGTTGGACATATCATATACGTTACTATGTCCTGCACAGGCGTTCCCTGTCCCCTTATTCAGGTAATGTTAATCTTATGTTAGATTTCCCTATTTTTATAATTTTTAGAGCCGGTTGGTCGTGTTTCTCCAAAATTTGCTACTGTACTAACGGGCACAATGTTTGAAGTTGTAAAAGCAAAGTCTTACGCGTTGCAGTGTCCCGCTCAAGCGTTTCCAACCCCACTATTCAGGTAAACTCATTTTACGACTTTTATTACTGCCCTCTAGAACCTGTTGGACGGGTGTCGCCAAAATTTGCATCACTTGTTATGGGAACAATGATTGGAGTCAAGAAAAATGATCCATTTACATTACAATGTCCTGCACAAGCTTTCCCAGTCCCAATATTCAGGTAATATCGCCACTGTATTTTTTAAATAATATTCTGTTTATGCTTTTCAACGACTTATTTTCCAAGTAAAATGAATTGCTCCAGAGTTCCCCGAAGTTCCGAAGTTTGCAGAAAAATTGTCTTTTTACTTTAGTACTCAGCGAAGTCTATCACTTTTATTCTCAAGCATTCCCTGCCCCAATATTTATGTAATAATTTTATTAATATCATTCGAAATAACTATATTATTATTATTAATGTCCATTTCGTAGAGCCGATGGGGAGAGTGTCTCCAAAATTTCCTACCGGTGATATAAGTAGAACGTTTATAGCTAATGAGGATAGCGGCGTACCATTACTTTGCCCTGCGCAAGGGTTCCCTGCTCCAGCTTTTAGGTAAATTTTTAAACACTCATTAATTGTTTTTTCTCAAAAACAGAACCAATGGGAAAAGTGTCTCCTAAATTTCCATCGATGGAAACAGGGCGCAGTTTTACATTTTCCTCAAATACATACGTGACAATGCTCTGTCCTGCCCAAGCGTTTCCAACACCATTGTACAGGTACTTTCTCATATTTCTATAATTATTCCTTAGAAACCGTGGGAAGAGTTCCGCCAAAATTTCCTTCGATGGATAGCTCAAGAAGCTTCAGTGCCATGCTTAACGCCAGTCTGACAATATTATGTCCAGCGCAAGCCTTCCCGGTCCCATTATTCAGGTATATACCACATTAGTTAAAAGCGGAAATATAATTTCCTTCTTATCCTCAGAACCGATTGGACGTGTATCACCTAAGTTTACGACCAGTGATAAGAGTCGTGCATTTGATGCTCAAAGAAATGATAGCATCACTCTTTTGTGCTCTGCACAAGCTTACCCTGCTCCAGCATTCAGGTATATTTTATTTTGTGTAGTTTTATCTCAATGAACTCATTTCATAGAACCGATGGGTAGCGCCGCTCCAAAAGTTGCGACAAAAGTAATTGATATTACGGAAGTATCGTCTAATAATACGATTACGTTGTTGTGTCCGGCACAAGCCTACCCAGTTCCAATGTTCAGGTAATTACAAATGTATTGTAAAATTTATTTTCGTCAACTAAAACATAATTTTCTTATGCTCAGAGCCTGTTGGAAGGGTTTCTCCTAAATTTCCAACACTGGATAATGTAAGAGGTTTCAGTGCTATTGTTAGTGCTAGTGTGACCCTGTTGTGTCCTGCTCAAGCTTTTCCAGTACCCTTATCAAGGTAATAATATGACACTGTTTTATTTTAGAGCTAATTAATAGCACTCCACCAAAAGTTCCATGTAAAATAATTGAGTTCATGGAATTTTGGTTAGGCTCCAAAGTGACTATGCTTCGTTTAGCACAAGCATCTCCTATTCCAGATTTTAGGCTAGTTTCTAAAATAAAATAACGCGTGACTTACAAGCTTTTGGATTAAAAGGCCCTAATTTCTTTGCTAATATTAAAAGAGCTTGGTGCGGTAAAAATTTAATAAAATTTCGCGTTTATTGTGCTCACTAAGAAAATGTCCATTGGCGATTCCGATGTTATAATTTATGTTTTAGAACCCATTGGCTCCAAGAGTCCCTCATTTTCAAGCGGTTCAAAATTACAGTGGTTTGAAATACAAGCCAATCACAATTTCGCGTTAACATGTCAAGCACAAGGGTTCCCTGTTCCAATATTTAGGTAAGAGTAAGCGTATGTTCTTTCTCGTATTCACTTTATTCGATAAAGTAGGTAATTCCTTTCCATTTTTACCATTCATCATTTGAGTGTTAATTTTAGAACCAATTGGATCGAAGTCTCCGACTTTTACCACGGATAATAAATTTTACTGGTATGTCAGAAAAACTGGTCAAAGTCTGAACCTTCTGTGTCCAGCTCAGGCGTTTCCCGTGCCTTTATTCAGGTGAATAAGAATTATTTATTTCCAAATTGTAGAACCAGTTGGCACAAAATCTCCATCTTTCTCGAACGATGTTCAATTTTCTGGTATAAGTCGTAAAACTGGTCAAGATTTTGCAATTTTATGTCAAGCACAAGCATATCCTGTCCCAATATTCAGGTAAGAAACCAAAACTTGAAAATTTAATTAATACAACTCTAAACAGAACCGATCGGGTCAAAGGCACCGACGTTTTCGTTGGAATTTAAAAGCACCACTCTTACTAAGCAAGCGGCACAAGCTATTGTCCTTCTGTGTCAGGCACAAGGCCATCCTTCGCCTATATTTAAGTGAGTATCGAAGTACGTATTTAGAAAATCAATTTTTGGTATAGAACCAGTAACAGCGAGAGCACCCGCATTCCCTACTTCTGCTTCATCCTACAATTATGACATTGAGACTGGATCTGGTGGCTCTATGCTTTGTCAAGCTCAAGGATATCCTCAACCAATTTTCAGGTATGTGGCAACTTCACAATGATTGATCGCTATTGTAATGGTTTTAGAACCCGTTGGAGCCAAGGCGCCTTCTTTTTCCACTGATTCGAAAGGCAGTATATTTGTTAGGGAAGTCGGACAAAGCTTTGCATTACTCTGTCAAGCACAAGCATTCCCCACCCCTATTTTTAGGTAAGTTAATTAGTGAATAATTTTTTGTTTTTTTTACGCAGAGCCTATGGGATCTAAACCACCAACCTTTCCTACTGACTTTACACTGTCAGCCGTAACGAGACACATGGGTAAAAGTTTCGCAATGACATGTCAAGCTCAGGCCTTTCCTATACCAATTTTCAGGCAAGTTTTTCTAATGCTTACTTATCTTTTAATCTGACCCGTTTATATTCTATCATATATATTCAATATAAAGAGAAGTATTGTTATATAATACTTTGTACAGAATAGTTTCCATGAAGTACTTTAATCATTTTTGCAATTACAATTTTATCATCGTCGGCCTTTATAACAACTGTAATATAATAGAATCAATAATCACAATATTTGTTCCCTATTTTGTTAATTGGCTAGTGTTTCTATAACATATTTATGTTATTATTTTCCAGAACCCGTTGGTTTCAAAGCTCCTTCTTTTTCCACTGAATCAGATCTATCATCTATTAAAAGGCAAATGAATCAAAGTTTCGCATTATTATGTCAAGCTCAAGCTTTCCCCGTTCCGATTTTCAGGCAAGTTTAATATGTAATTTTAATATTTACCTATCAACTGATTTTTTTAGAACCTCTTGGTGCAAAATCTCCGACATTTTCAACTGAGTCTATGGGAAGTGTATTCAGAAAACACGTTGGTCA
The DNA here is from genome assembly GCA_907165235.1 of Zeuzera pyrina. NCBI lineage: Eukaryota > Metazoa > Arthropoda > Insecta > Lepidoptera > Cossidae > Zeuzera > Zeuzera pyrina. The sequence goes on along the minus strand of OU015625.1, from coordinate 13,331,070 downwards.
AACTTTTTCACTACTCTGTCAAGCTCAAGCTTTCCCAGTCCCTATTTTCAGGCAAGTGTGTTATATATACAGTATATAAATACTATATTATCTTACATCGCAGAACCAGTTGGATTTAAGGCACCTACCTTCTCAAATGATGCTCGTAGTAGTACGTTTGTACGTCTCGTCGATCAAAACTTTGCATTACTGTGCCAAGCTCAAGCCTTTCCAGTCCCAATATCCAGGCAAGTTGACATCTTGTTATTTAATCTAAACATATAACATTATTTTGTGTATTACTATGATTGCGTAGCAGTCAGATCTCACGAGCCGCTATTGGTTTTGTTTATAGAACCTATGGGCGCAAAGGCACCGACATTTTCTGGTGAATCTAAAACTTTTAGTTTCTTCAAAGAAATAGGACAAAGTTTCGCACTACTTTGTCAGGCACAAGCGTTTCCTACACCTTTATTCAGGCAAGTGATAATTTAGTACCTGGCATCTTAATATTAAAAAAGACTTCACCATTTAGAACCAGTTGCAAGTGTTGCACCGAGTGCTACTTCTACTCCAAAAGCAGCTGTTCATTATCCTGAATATTCTTCGTTAGCGCTCTTATGCCCAGCTCAAGGATTTCCTGTTCCAATATCAAGGTGCGTTGTTCAAACTCTATTAAACAATTTCAGAACCAACCAATAAGATTGCTCCACGAAGCGAAAAAAACAGAAAATATGAAGGTGGTGAAATTTTTTTAGTTTCTCAGTCACAGTCGGTTTTTTTGACATGTGAAGTAGCTGCTTATCCACCTCCAGTTTTTAGGTAAGTTAGAAGTAACGTGCGTATATCGTCATCGTAATTATAAAAAAACAATATCATTCTTGAAATTCATTTGGTTTAGATACGTAGATATGTATGTGTATGTATTCGGTTTATTGATAATAATTAATCTTCAATCTAAGAATTAATAATAAATTTAAGAATCGTCTCCGTTTCCAGAGCCCACAAACAGAATCGCTCCTCGAAAAGATTTTACTAAACACTTCGAAGGTTGGGAGGTATTCGTCGTTTCTCAATATGACATGGCGTATTTGACATGTCAGGTTTCCGCTTTCCCTGTGCCCGTATTTAGGTGAGTGGTAGAAATTGCACCATATTGACGGTCGATTTGTATTCCAGAGCCATCGGGTAGGACTAGACCCAAAGTAACAGGCGACGGACTCAATCGACAAATAGGTTTAGTCAGTGACAACCTTGCTCTTCTATGCGAAGTTCAAGCCTTTCCTGCTCCCTTGACGAGGTACATACGACATTTGTAGATAGGTAAATAGCGGCCGTTGACATTTCACGCATTCATCTATCACGTAGCCACACCATATCATCCAATTTTCTGATGTGCGTTGTTATTGCAGTCTGTTGCGGCGGCCCACCCGCCCGCGCGTAACATGAAGGCGTGTTGTGTCGCGGCCGGCCGCGGCCACGTTATGGTTCTCAAACAAAGTAATGATTGAGCGGAGTACACACCTGTCGGTAAGTGCCAGGGTGTTCTTGCTTTCATTCAAACGCTTTAATCTTTACTTTGTGCTTTTCGTGAGTATTTGGCTACACGTTAGGTGTTTTTGAGTAACATGGTTCTGGTTAAAATGCAGTTCACGATTTTGTCTTTTTACACGTAGCTTTTGTGGTATTGTTATTGTAAAGTTTTCTCTTTTTTATTGATCAAGGTTACGGGGTCACTATTACTTCATAAATGTTAGTTATTATATTTTCCTTACAAAAATATCTCTTTTTAAGAACCCACAAATAGTCCCTCTCGAAAACTCTCTAGTGATTGATTACGTCCGAATTGAATATAGGACAAACGGTGACGATTCTTTGTTTAAGTCAAGGTTTTCCCGTTCCGGTTTTCAGGTAGGTGCTTATAAATAATTAGAATAATATGTATTTAAAACCCGTAGAGCATGTGTTTTATACAGGGTCTATATTTTCTAAGTTACTCGGTACACTCTTTATTAACAATGTCTTTAATATGTCGTCAAACTGATTACATAATAAAGTCAGTTTGTTACTAGAGCATTTCGATTTATAATTATTGTTGCAGATATTTATTGCTTAATCATTTATATATTATAAATAACATATCAATTTGTGGACACATTAAAACATAACTTTTTAAGAAAGAAATTAAACCGACTTCGAAATTAAAACGCTGAAAATTACAAAATAATTATTCTTTACCAATCAAAACTCAAACAAAAATAGCTTTATAAATACGATACAAATACCTCTATAACGGAATTCAATAGTTACTGAAGTCGGTTCCGAGCCTACCAAACTAGACTTTCTGTTGTTATTTATTGGTTTGGCATCGTCGATTGCAATAACTTTCTTTAATTATATAGAAATTTGTGTCGTATTTATGAACTTGTTTTTGTATCTATGTTTTGATTAATAAAGGTAATTTGTACTTTTCAGTGTTTCTATTCTAAAACCGGGTTATTTTTTTCTTAAAAGTTATTTATTTTTCCCTCTCGAGTGACCTTGTCCTAAATAAATGTCTAGGGTAGGTCTACAACTATTTTCCAATTTGGGAACGGAACATTAAATAAAAAAATCATGAAATGTCAATCGTTGAGAAGTTCTTTTGTTTAATCAGTACTCCATCATCAGATCTTAACTAATCTATGGTATCACCCTACAACCCTGGATATACACACATTCAAAAAAGAATGATCAAAATCGGTGCACAAATAATAATAATAACACTCCAGACAATTACACAGATTGTGTGACTCCGAACTAAGCAGTAAGCTTATACTATGGGTACCACACAACGAACTCGACTGGGGGAGTTCTCAGTAACACCCAGCTCCAAGCCAATTTAGAAAATGGCGAAGAAATTAGTGAACACACATAAAATAGGAAAAAGGTTCCGACGAATTTAAAAGCGCCACCTTTTTGAAGTCGGCCAGTGCTGGATCGCAACTATTAATTTTTAATGAGATTATCTTTTGCGTATGTTGTCCATAATATCAGTGTCTTATTGCCAAACCTTTAAACGTTTTCTGTTTTGTTGCAGATGGTATAAGTTTATTGATGGCACGACGAGGAAACAGCCAGTTACCCTCAATGATAGAGTAAAACAAGTTTCCGGAACTTTGATTATTAAGGAGGCTAAAGTCGAGGACTCTGGGAAATATTTGTGCGTTGTTAACAATTCTGTTGGCGGTGAGTTCATTAAGGTACTTTTATAATAACATTTTCATACCACAATGAAATGTTGAAAAATCTAAATATTTAGTATATGCAGTACGATATGTGATACGAAATACAAAAAAAATGCTTTTTCTTCATTTCAGGTGAGTCCGTAGAAACTGTTTTAACGGTGACAGCTCCTCTGAAAGCTAATGTAGAACCCGCAACACAGACTGTTGATTTTGGACGACCTGCCGTTTTTACATGCAGATACGAAGGCAATCCCGTTAAGACTATCACCTGGTTGAAGGATGGCAAAGATTTAAATCATCATGACGCTATATTAAGGTATAGTTAAGGCTGTTTAAAAGAAAAGAATAATAAAATGATTCATTTTCTATTCAAACCTTTCGTGTCTCCTAGAAGGAAATAAATGCCGTATGCTATAGTAATACCACTAGGTTTTTATATTTTTAGGGTTCCGTAGCCAAATGGCCCGTAGCAAAAGGAACCTTTAGAATTTCGTACTGTCCGTCTGACGTTTGACAATCTCTCTGTCCAGTTGTGACAACCATTTCAGTCAAAGACTTCGAAGTCGAAGACCGAGGTATAGGGATGTTGATTCTTTTCGAAAAAGATCGATTTTTTTCGAATCGCAGACCATGGTAAGATTCACAAAAAGATCAATGTCTAAAAGATTGATTGAACTTGAACTTAAAAAACGATCTTTCAATTTTTTTAGATTTTGCATGGGAAAATAAAAGTCAGATGACCCAAAAAAGTGCTAAATCTAGCTCCAAAAGCGCTTAGACGGCAGCAGTGTTTGATATGTACATATTCGGTGTAATTTATAAAAAAAATAACTCCGCGTCAGCTTTTCTCGTCTATTTTATAGTTGCGTTCTTACTAATATAGAACCGTAATCGACATAAGTGACATCGATTCACTGGATCGATCCACTGCTCAAGATCAATTAAAATATATATTTTTTGAATTCAAAATATTTATTATTCGATTAATTAATCTCAGATTCCCATTCCTACCTCGATGTATTCTATGGAAATAAAAAGTAAAGTGAAATTACCGAAAAACTATAATTAAGGGTGGTGGTAAAAAGTACCAATGCACATAAGCTGTGGAATATCTTAAGATAGATCTTCAAAAATGATATTGAGGTTTAAAAATGGCTTTTTTAGTTAAGGCAATAAATGATAAAATTAGCGCTTCACAAAAAAAAATACTCGTAAAAACTGTCCTTCCCCTCCCTCTAACTTTTTATCTATGGAGTATAAAATTAAGTAGCAGAACTTAAAAAACGCATTGAGCGATAACTGATTTTAATAAGATATTATGTTTTCGAGGCAAGCGATAATTTCGGTAAAAGCTCAGCGACAGCAAAAATTACTTTGTTTTTCACAATGTCTTTGAGAAATACTATGAAATACGAACTTATTTTTGCTGCCGATGAAATTAATATTATGTGCATCACAACTACCGAACCTTTCAATGTGCGTGGTACGACAAGCATTTGGCCGGATTATGAATAGTTGTAAAAGCGTCGATAAATGATATGATAATAGGACAACATCAAGAGTATGTATAAGTATTCAATATTTACTTTCAATATTCATGTTCTTATTTATATATGTTAATATTGAAATATGTCACTAGATATGTTAGAGCAGATTAAGTTGAGTCAGTTACTGACTTCGAATCTTAAGGCTAGTCAGTGCAGACCCAGTACCACCAATGTGTGAATTGATTTTGAGTTCGCGTCAGTCAAAGAGAATGTAAACGGCTGTGCTGTACTGTACTAACTTGAAATCAATTTACACGATGACAGTATCGGGTTAGTACAGACACGTGTGGAATTTGAAGTCAGTAAATTGACTGCATGTAAATCTGCATTTACGCGTACGAAGAAGTAGGTAGGTAGTAGCTAAACTGGTATGATAGCCCTATTTTTCTGCTCAAATATTATGTATATTTGAGCAATATATGTATAATACTGCAAACATTTACTTTATATAATATATATTTGTTACGCATTTAATTATATATAACTATGAATAATGTATATTATGTACAAATCTAAAACCTCCAATTCACTACATGGGTTCTTTGAATCCTCCATGATACTGATGAACTTAAAGACTATGATGTAGGGGGATTAGAAATTAAATAGGTAGTTGGGCGAGCGCGAATAGATGCGTGACGTCCGTGGCGCACACCAACAAAGGGTATATATGGTTGGTGGGTGTTGGTCACTCGCTAATGAACAAACATTATGGGAACATAACTAATGTATTTGATGTATATTTAACTTTGTATTCTCTAATATACCTACCACAGCACACAACTTGTGTGGACCTCCCAGACTTATTCAACAAACTTAAACTACGGTCATACATTTTTCCACTTAATTATTTATTAGTCCCTATATTCATCATTTATGTCCTTTGCTACTAAACCACTCACGTCTGCCACACTGGTACAATTTGGGAGGGGTTTGCTTGCTTTTTGACTTTTTGGTTTTGATGAGTATATATCGTATCATGTCGACTTGATAGTCGACATGATACGATATATATCGCCATATGAGTGTAAGAAATGTGCATCTCGTAAAGTATTGTTTACATTTGATTATCCATTTGTAATGATTTGGAGAAACCCCCATTATTTACCTCCATTTGGGTATTCGCTTATTTTTGCATATATACGAATGATTGCCCTAATTTTTTTTTTTATAATTTTCAGGATCGAATCTGTAAAAAAAGAAGACAAAGGAATGTACCAGTGCTTTATTAGGAACGACCAAGAAAGTGCAGGAGCTAGCGGCGAATTGAAACTTGGAGGACGCTGTAAGCATTTTTATTTTATAAATTTACTGACAAAATTAGGTATTACGAGTATAGCAATAATAATTGTTTAGAGATAACGAGATGCAGATAAAAGCATCTTTAATATGTAACTAATACTTCATCTAAATTTTTTACTATTTCGCGAAACATACGTAAAGAAAATTAAGAAACAGACGAATAGAGAGGAGAACCTTCTAAGGAGAAAGTTCTCCTTAGAAGGTCCTTAGAAGGAAGGTAAAGATTTTGAAGTCTTTTAAAAATACATTGTGTGTTTACAGTTGAACCGCCTCAAATTCGTCACAGTTTTGGGGAGCAGACTCTCCGTTCTGGGCCTTCTCTTAGACTGAAATGCATAGCATCTGGCAACCCCACTCCCGACATTGCATGGTTGCTTGATGGAGATAAACTAACCAGTGGAGAACGCCTACAGATCGGACAGTTCGTTACAGCCGATGGCAATGTTGAGTCGCATCTTAACATCTCATCTGTACAGACTAATGATGGAGGACTTTATTCCTGTATTGCATCTAGTAAGGTAAGTAGTTTATACCTACTATATGTATCTGAATTGTGGTATTTTATTCATTTACATTACAAAATATATAGACATTATAAAAAGAATTTAGGCTTAACTTATCTATATTTCTGTAAAGCAATAATAGAGCATTGCTAAAATATTAAAATTATGAACATTCCGTATGTATTATTTATACATCAATTATCAACAAACAGTACTGTGATTGTACTCACGAGTAAAAATAAAGAAGACGTCGTAATACCATCGGCACAAGGCTAGCCGCGATCAGCTGTGATTGAAAACGTAGCGGTGTATCGGCTGGACTTACGTCAATTTACTCCTGACAGCCTCACGTATTAATCTAATATATAAAAATCAATGTTTGATTGTTTGTTCGCATTTTATGGGCTGTTATACCGTTTATCCATCCGATTGCGATGAAATTTGGTATGGAGATAGCTTGAATCCTGAGGAAGGTCATAGACTGTTTTAAAAATAAAAACGAGGACGAAGTCGCGGGCATCAACTAATTATCTATAAAAAAATATTTTCAGCGACTGTATAATTGAAAAATGAAGTACTGTGTGGTAGGTTGCAAATTACATTCAGACGGATGCTGTGATACTCCAAAAATTTACAAAATGTTATATCGAGCATCTATAAACTTTTACCTTCTCACTCCCAGGGGTTATCTGACTTCGGGTTTCTCCCGCGTTTCCAAAAAAAATTTGGGTAGTTAGTACTTGTGTTTGAGATTACTCATTGTCACGTTATTGATAAATGTTGTACAGGTTGGTTCGGCATCTCACTCTGCGCGCATTAACGTTTACGGGCTGCCATACGTCCGTCCGATGAAGAAGCGGCCGGTGGTGGCGGGCGACACGCTGGTGGTGCACTGCCCCGTGGCTGGGTACCCCATCGACTCGATTGTTTGGGAACGAGATGGACGGTCAGTGACCTTTCATTACATAAAATGGTATTCTGTATTTATGTAGTAACAGCAAAACCTAAAACTTGTTTTATTCCCAAATCATCCAAAATGACCGGCATTGTAAACTTAAAAAAAAAACAAAGTGATGAGCGTTGACTCAACGAGTCAAATCTACGGTTTTTCATTGGTCAACGAATCAATTATTCAACCTTCTTTCAAAAAGAGCAGTGATACAAAAATTATAAAACCTTATGTTCGTGCCGGTATAAATATGATGCACTTTATAATTAATAAAAATAACTATAAAAATGCTATTTAACGCTATAAAATATGTAATCCACTACCTTATAAGTTATAATGTTACCTCCAACTTGAAAGAATATAATATCCCTGTATAATAATAATTATAAGCCATAAAAAGAAAATTGAAACAACATAAAGTAAGGGATGCATTTAATAACATTTTAAAATTGGTGAAAATATAGAGAAAATTGTTATGAATTGCTAACAATAAATATAATGTTGGACAATAAAATGTTACTCCTTCATCAAAAAGATATTAACTTCAAAAATTTTTAAGACGCTATAAAATAATTATTCCCAATAAGAAAAATAAGCAATCATTTAAAATAATAGATTGTGCTATGACAAATAACATTTTCTATAAACTAAATAAATAAACTTTTGGACTTTTTGGCGGAAACATGAGAAGTGAAGTTGTCATTTTAGTTAGATTTTCTGTTTTTTACATTTTTGGGAGTTTTAAAGTACAAAAGTGATAGTATGTTGTGTTTTAAAGTTCTGTATTTATAAGTGAGAAGAATGGAGTAGGTCTAAATAAACATGTGTAGCCGAAGTTCTCGCGCTCTTCCAAGAAGTTCTTTATAACTTCAGTAAAGCCTACTATCACTTTACTGGAGGAGTGTTACGATAAGAAAAAACAAATTTACTTGTGATTCTACTTATAATATGTGACATTGGCAAATGCGCTAAATTGTGCGCCATGCCATAAGGACAAAAAAAAAATAAATAAATAAATAAACTTGACATATTGTCATCCTGACAATGCCGACACATCCGGCGCAGTGAATGGAGTTGGTGCAATTGCGCAACGTCTTTTCCTAACTCCTGGAAATAATAGGTAATAATAATAATACCTATTTATTGCCAAAATTTGTTTTACAATACGATTAAAATACATTAGCTAAACGTTACAAAATGGATATGACAAAAGCACCATCCGTTGCCGAATCAGGTTAAAACCTGTATTTCAGGTTACGGCGCCACTCCCCTCAGCAAAGTAATTGAAACGAAATATGTGGACTAGGTTAGCTAGGTTTGATGCTTACTTTTTAGACAAAAAATTCTTAACAATTAGTAAAGCTAAGCTAAGCTAAGAGTATATAAATGACCCGCTCATTAGTACCTATATACTATATAGTGTGTGTGTGTGTACGTGTATGTATGTGAGAGGGTGTGTATAAACTTAAGATACAATTGAATACAAAAATAACGCAAGTTATAATAAATTAATAAGTAAAGATTTTCTTGAAGTATATGAACCATATAAACATCCTTATAACCTTAAAACATATAAACAATGACATCTAGAACTGCACCGTATCACCTTTACAACCTTTTGAGTTTAACTGTAATTCAAAGTTTGTAACCATGCTGTAACTTTCTTTTTACATTGATTTTTATTGAGTGAGTAAATCGAGAGCATTCATCAATATCTTGTTGTAAATGTAAGATCCCAAAAAACAATAAAATCTTAGAGCAAACGCAGAATTGAATTGTTTGCCAGTTTTAAAGCACTTCACATTTTTAATAGAGAAGTTTAGTTGCAAACAAAAATGGACTAAACGTGCTTACTTTAAGAATAATTGCACGTTGAGCAACTTCTGCACACCTGACTGTCGCAGTAAGAGCTCCTTCCCAGGAAGTTATACAATAGGATATCAGTGACCGATAGAGTGCAAAATAAATTCGTTTGATCAGTTTGGGCTCGGCAACATGTCTAAGGGTTTTAAAGACTGTAATAAGTGTACGAATCCTGTTACTAAGCGCTTTAATATGTTTTTTTGGAAAGTTTAAATTAGAATTCAAGATCACCCCCAATTATTTAATATGTTTAGTTTGCACCAGTTTACTACAACAACACTTACTATAATACCAAGTCTTACAGTTGTGGACCACTAACTGGTAGTTATGTCGCGGATCACTCAAATTCCTGATCGAGAAAGACATATAGGTACTTTGTTTTATCAGTATTAAGAGTCAATAAATTATCAGTAGGCCACTTAAAGACATTATTAAGTGACTTTTGGGCTGCTTCAAAAACTTCATGCCAATTATTAGTGGAAAGTAAAACAACGGTATCGTCTGCGTATGAGATTAGTTTACCTTTCACAGGTTTGATAAGACGTAATTCATTGATGTAAATCAAAAACAGAGTAGGACCAAGAACGCTACCTTGTGGGACTAAGAGTCACCGACAAATCAGCACTCGAATAATTTTCAATAACTGTCGTCTGGCGAACTTTCATAGAGATAACTTTTAAATAAGTTGAGTTCCTCTTATGCTGATTGATTCAAGCTTACCTAACAGCATGGAGACAGAGACCGTGTCAAAAGCCTTAGTCAAATCCAAGAAAATAGCCAGACACTTATTTCGGTAGTTGCTACGAAATCAGTAACAGCATGGACTGCATCTGAGGTAGCATTAGCACAACGGAAACCAAATTGGTCGTTATCGAATAATTAATGTTTTTCCAAGTAACTAATTAAACTGCTGTTAATTAACTTTCCAGAATCTTATAAATAGCAGATAATAATGAAATAGGCCAATAATTCGTGACCCTGTCACTACCCTTATAAATTTAAATAATTACTGATTTCTTCAAATCATTCGAAAAGACCGACTCGAAAGCAATTACTAAATAGAAAAATAAGAGGAGGAATAAAGTAATCTTTGAATTGTTTGAGGAGTCTGTTAGAAATCTTGTCCCATCCAGCTGCACAGTCATTTTTAAGGTTCAATATTGGATTATTAACCTCATTCGAATCAGTGTCACTTAGTACAAAAGAGTTTGATGAAAAATAAGAGTAACTATTAGAGGCTTTTTTTACGGCACTGTTATTGTTTAGAATATTTTCTGCCAATTTCTTGCCAATGTTAACAAAAAGTCATTAATTTCATGGACTGATTCTTGTGGACTAGAAGCTATGCTTAACAATACTTTAGCAGATTGTTTTATTTAGTATTTGTATTCGTAATATTTTTTATTCCCTGCCATACTTTTTTATTATCTTTACCTGCACTTGCAGGTTGTTCTTTCTCAAAATTTGTTTTTACTTTTCTTAATAGTAAGTTACAGAAGAACGAGTATAGGCGATCTTAAATATTTCATTGTCGGAATTCATTTTATGTTAGTAGTGTAATCTATCTCTATTTCGCATACACGTCGAAAATCCAGGGCTTTATGATTTTTTTACGCCCTGCCAAGGGTATAATTTTAGAGTTTTTGTTTACTGCTGTTGTTACAGATTTAATAAAATATGTTATAGATTCATTTGGATTCAGAGAGAGATTCATAGATTGTAGTAAAATTGATGTTGACTATATCGTTCTGTTAAGTTAAGTGTTAAGTTGTTTGAAGTTACTTTTAATACGGATTGTTAAAAATAATTACAATTCTGTTTCCTACTCAAACACAATAAATCTGGTTTATGATCTGTAATGCTGGCTTGAATGACTATTGTGGTGGCTGAATGGTTAGATCTCAACAGAATGTGATCAATACTAGTCCCACTAGCTTCACGAGTTACTACTCTGTCAAGAAAGTACCGGGAAAAGATCAATAATACACGAAATGTTAGTTATTCATCCAAATTTATTATATCACCTTCAAAGTATGCTCCTTCAGAAACGATACACTTACGCCAACGAATAATCCAATCATCAAAACATTTTTTAAACGCTTTTTCCGGAATTGAGTTCAGTGCTCGCCGCGAATTCTCCTTTATGTCTTCTACCGAATGAAAACGGGTGCCAGCCACGAAGTGGTAATTTGAGTTTAGGAAAAAGAAAGAAGTCGGCTGGAGCCATATCTGGTGAATAAGGTGGTTGCTCGATGGTATTTGTTGACTTTTTGGTCAAAAGTTCGTTCACAAAGATGGCCTTGTGAGAAGGCGCATTATTGTGGTGCAAAATCCAAGAATTATCTTTCCACAAATCTGGCCTTTTTCGTCGAATTTGCTCTCTTAAACGCCGCATAACGCCCAAATAATATTCTTTATTTACCGTTTGACCTTCCGGCAAGAATTCCGAGTGCACAACACACCGCGATAGTTAAAGAAAACAGTCAACATGACTTTGACTTTTGATCGACTTTGGCGTGGTTTTTTCGGTTTCGGTTCAGTTGCAAGGCGCCACTCCGAAGCTTGTTGACTAGTTTGCATGTCAAACTCGTAAACTCACGTCTCTTCACCAGTAACAATGCGTTTCATGAATGTTGGGTCGGAATTGACTCGTTCTAGCATGTCCTCAGCGACTCTTATGCGATTGTGTTTTTGAAGAAAATTCAGGTCTTTTGGAACTAGCCGAGCAGCAACATGTTTCATACCCAAGTGATCATTTAAAATGGTACGGATCGACTCGTGAGACACAGAAAGTTCGGCGGCTATCTCTCTCAAACTTGAATGAGCATTTTCAGTCACTATTTCCTTGACTTTTGCGATGTTAACTTCAGTGCAGACGTTGATGGCCTACCAGAGCGAGGCAAATCTACCATCACATCTCAACCGCTTTTGAACGCTTTGTACCACTCATAAGCACGTGTTTTTGATAAAGTCGATTCATCAGAGCCTTTTGAAACATTTTCAGTGACTCCGAACACGAAATTCCATTGGCGATGCAAAATTTAAGACAAATTCTTTGTTTGATGTTTTTGTCCATTATGAAATTCGCAATATACACTAGAATGACATAACTAAAAACAGCACTGTATTTAATCTAAATAACAGATGCAACCCAAACTCCGCGCCAAAATGGAAAATAGTTGTGCTAATCTAACAACAACAACAACAAAAAATTTAATTTGGAACCATAAACAAATCATCCATTCCCGATACTTTCTTAACTGAATGTACATATGAATGAACTGATAATAGAGAATAATAAGCAGCAAGGATTAAGTATCGGTCTAAATTTTTATTTGGTCTACTGGCCTTATTATCAGTATTGATATCTCCCATTTCGAAAGTGATCCAACTTTTGTAAATTGTCACCTCATCTTTAACATATACAACAACACCATCATTTTGTAAAAGTTTACTTCGTGTTGAAAAAGTTTGATATCCCTGTAAAGATGGAATAATTGTCGCGAAAGACAAACAACATTCAGTTAGTCTATTCAGTATGTCTACGTCAACTATTAGTCTCTCAACTCGAGCCCTGACAAATTGAGATTAACACTACGAATATTTTGAGTTAGTATCGTAAGACAAGATGAGGTAGTTGGCAAAAATCTCCAACAGTCCTCCACATTGCATTCACAAGTTTTTGAGACATTATAATTATCCACATCTGACTACCCCGTTAGGGATACAGCGTGAGGATATGTATGTATGTATAATTATCCAGGTCCTTTGTTAAGTCTCTTAAGTGAGTATCGAATTTAAAAGAAAAAGTACATGTAGGTCAAAAAAGTTCGATAATACCTCCAACCTGATGAAATCAAAGTCAGTATTAGATGAAGGTAGGCATTACGTTTGTATTCATAATAATAATGTAATAAAATAATTGAAAATTATTGTGTAGTATATAATATGTACATATTTAAACTGAAATTGAGACTTCGAATTATTAATAATCTAAGACAACGAAAAAGCAAACGAAAAAAGCAAATCACATGACATGCGTAACATTTTAAATGTTAACAAAGAATGCGTAGTCACTTAAAATTTTTTAGCTTTTCCAAGTCTGCTTCATTCTCAATTTTAATTTACGAACAGTTTACATTTTTACGAAGATAAACCTTTCCCCGAGATGTCCAGCAAAAATCAAAGCCGGGAACAGCTTTGATTTTTCTGAAACGCCCCAACCAAAAAAAATATTTTTTGAGATTTATGTGTTAAGGTTTCGCCAATGTACACTGGCCAATTCAAATTGAAATGGCCTACATAAAATTTTTCACCCTTCTGTTTATTCCTGTTAAAGTTTTTCACAGCCGATAATAATTTTTCATTTGTAATCACAGAAATAAATTCGGTAACTATTGGATTCGACGAGTCCGAGTACCATTTTTTTATAGCAAAGACCATTTAATTTTAAAGATGTGATTTATATCAAAAGTAGCAAATTTATAGAAAAAATCGTCAATTTTAAATATCGAGATTTGTAGATATAATTACTAATTCTATAGCTCCATAATATATATCTCATAAAATAATAGTGTATATTATTATAATACGACTGTGTATTGTAATTTTTTCTAATATAATTTCTGTCTCATCCTAACAATGCCACATTTGTCCGTGATTTATATAATTTATTCGTAAGTTATTATAAAAAAATGGTGTTAACTAAGTACCTATTAAAATTCACAATATTATTGTGCGGAAACTATTAATTGTAAATTGCGTAATATGATTAACGTTATAAATAGTAAATTTATAAGCTATTAATTTTAAATATAACAAGTTGCAGTTTGAATTATATATTAATTCTGTCGCTCATTTATATAGTTGTTTCCCAAATAAGTGTATTATTTTTAATTTAAAATTCAGCGTTTGTACGCCAAAAATCTTTAAAGCTCACGAGATTTTTTCATACTTCAATAAATTTTACAATAATGCTTTCAGAGTGCTGCCAATTAACCGCAAACAGAAAGTATTTCCAAATGGCACCCTTGTCATCGAAAACGTAGAGCGCATAAGCGACCAAGCAACGTACACTTGTGTTGCGAAGAATTCTCAAGATTACAGTGCAAAAGGCACTCTCGAACTTCAAGTTATGGGTATGTACAAAGTTTATCTGTAAATCATATTAGTCACTTCCAAAAAAGTTCATTAAAGATTATCATAATACCAATAAATGTAAAACAATTTGAAAGTGACTTTGATATTGTTTAAGCATTGATATTGTTTTATTGTTAGTGAATGTAAAATGTAAGTATAATTATTTGGTATGAAATATATAGCATAAGTAATTAAATTCTGTTTGCGAGTAATAAGTCAGACGACTAATGCTCATTCGCGTCATATTCAAGAATAAGTACCTAGATGTCAGTGAGGTTTTCACCATTATTTAAGACGTTTTATATACCAGAAGCTTTTGGTGAATAACACGATGATATACATCGTGTAAAAATGGCTGAATAATCGTAACTTTCTAAAAAGAGACATTGAAAATCAGCGATACGAGTGTTTCTGTTAAATACTGGCAAAACAATTAATATTAATGTAATGTATGTAAGATTGTATTGTATCTCTTCAAATTTCTACAATAAAGTCGACGACACGATGTGTCAATCTATTACATAGCCCTGTTGGATACATTAAAATTGAATTTGTTTTTATAAAGCTTCTTTGAATACCTACCTACAAATAAAACGCATGTCCAAAGCCATCTGAGCAGAGTTAGGTTGCATTGCCTTATAAACATATAGGTTGTTATGGTCGCAAACGGAAATGTTCTACTCGTATATGTATAATTAAATTGAATTCGCAATATTGTATGTAATGATCCTCAAATTGTATTGCAACTTCATTATAAATTGATAAATTATTCGTATCATTGTAATCTATACAGAATTATCACAATAATCCGGCTGTTAGAATTCTACGATGACATTATTATTCTTTACTCATGTGATTAAATTTGGTGAATAAAATAATTATACCTTAATTATACGTTACATATTTCATTCGCTAAATAAGCAAATTTATTGTTTAGTAGGTACTTACTGTTAATATAGAAGAGCTAACCATTGTCTACATTCGATTCAATCTTTGAATTATTTTTTAAATCTGCCTATTAATCAACGAATGACTTCGTTGCTATTAATACATGCACAAGATTATGTACAGTTCATATTGATTCATAAAGTCTAAATTACATTAGATATTTTCAAGAATGAGTAACATTTTTTTCTTAAGTGTGCGTCTTATCAACGATGTTGTATTCCTATGCGAAAAATATTGTACGAAAAAAATAATATTGAAAATTACAAAAATGGACAAATTTCTGTAGAGAATGGTACGTCACTGAGCTGCTAATGTATTTAAAAAATTGCTGTTTCAGAAGAAACATAATGCTTCTTCTACAATTGCCTTAGGCACATTATTATGAACGTGTTTAAAAAAAAATAAAGGCATTATATGACCTATTATATAGTACCTATAGCTCAGACTCAGAGGCTCTTCTGTTTCAAATAATGCCATAATTTATCTAAATAAATCTAAACAAATTAAAATCATTATTGTAATATTGTTGAGTAAAAAAAAACCTCTATAGTGCTTGTTTTAATTATGTTCGAGTTTAACTATGTTAAACTATGTTATACGTTATGCTATTAAACTATGGCATTATTTACAATATTTCATATACTAATAATAATTCTTTTACAGGTTTACATAGAATAGTGTGTAGATAAAACACCATTATTAATTAAGAATATATTGCCCACTTGGATAAATTCATGTTTATGCTAGTGTTTATACCCGCCAAAGCTACATCGTTTGCCACACACGCCCCTACGTTTTTTTTTATTTCAACTTTAGTGTTTATGTATATATATATATCCAGAATGTTTACACAGTGCCTCCGCAGTTGTTACCATTTGAGTTTGGTGCCGAGCCTGCAAATGCCGGAGATATGGCGTCAATATCCTGCGCTGTGAGCAAAGGCGACCAACCATTAAACATTACTTGGCTCCTTAACGGACAAATGTTATCACGAAACAATGTTCTTGGGATCGTTATAGTGAACATTAATAAAAAAACATCTATTCTTAATATTGACTCTGTCAGTGGTATACATAGGGGCATTTATCATTGTGTGGCGACGAACTCAGCTGGTTCAACTAACCACAGTGCTGTACTTGAAGTTAATGGTACCCGTCTAAAATATATTTTTGTGATATATTTTTTTATTGAAATTATATTATTGAATATTCAATACCATCCTTCAAAATCCTTTTTTAAACTTAACCATGACATTTCTTAGTCCCACCACAAATTACACCGTTCGAATTTGGAGAAGAAGTTTTGAACGAAGGGGAAACAGCGTCGGTTTCCTGTGTGATGAGCAAAGGCGATCTTCCTGTAATGTTCACGTGGCGTTTTAAAGGGGAAGAGATCAAGCCTCGTAACTCTTTAGGCATTATACTTACCACTATCAGCAAGAAAACTTCGATCTTAAATATAGAAGCAGTAAGCGCTATACATAGAGGAACATACACTTGTGAAATCAGAAATGAGGCTGGAAAAACAAATCACACGACTTTGCTAAGCGTTAATGGTTCGCTTTTTATTATCTTTTTTTTAAACCGTATGTCGTATAATGCTTTTCTGTTTTTAACGTCACAGTGTCCCCTCAAATATTACCTTTCGAATTTGGTGAAGAGCCAGCGAATGCAGGTGATACTGCTTCGGTTCAATGCGTTATGAATAAGGGTGACTTGCCGGCCAAATTTTTTTGGAGTTTAAATGGAAAAACAATACGGCAAGATAAATCCTTGGGAATTGTAATAGGCAGCATGAGCCGAAAAATGTCAATCCTAAATATAGATTCTGTAAATGACGCTCATAGAGGAATATACACGTGCAACGTCGAAAATCTTGCTGGTCACGCCAATCACAGCGCTAGGCTAGAAGTCAATGGTTTTTATCAATATTTTGTTTATTTTGTAGTTCGACAGTTTCATTATACTTTTATATTTATGTTTCTATTGCATTATCTGTAATGTAACAGTTTTACCCCAAATCCATCCATTTACCTTCGGAGAGGAACCGGCTAACGCGGGAGATACCATCGGCGTCCAATGTATGGTCACTAAAGGGGATGCCCCTATTAATATCACTTGGTATTTGAATGGAAAACCAGTCAGTAAAATTCAAGGAATAACCGTAACTAAGATCGGTCACAAATCAAGCAGTTTGTCGATAGACGGAGTAGCATTCATTCACGCTGGATTGTATACTTGTTTCGCTGTTAACCAAGCCGGGCATGCTAATTACTCAGCCAATGTAACAGTCAATGGTAACAGTATAAACTATTTATAGTTATGTATATATACCTACTACAATTACTGTTTTTTATTAATATTTATTTCCATTATCCCCTTCTCTATAAGTAGGTACGATTTCGTGACTAAATATTTCAAACTGACGTACATTTATAGTGCTTCCTCAAATCAATCCGTTTACTTTCGGAGACGAACCGGCGAACGCGGGTGATACAGTTGGATTACAATGTATGGTTGTAAAAGGCGATACCCCTGTCAATGTTTCATGGACTCTTAATGGAAAACACATATCTGAGACAACTGGCATTTTCATTACGAAGATGGGACCAAAAGCGAATGGTCTCACCATAGAATCGGTAGCGTCCATACATCGAGGAATATACACTTGCTTTGCTGAAAACGCTGCAGGGCATACTAATCATTCCAGTGAATTAGCAGTTAATGGTATAAAAACCAAATAAGAATATTGTAGGAATGCTAAAGCTTACGTATCTTTTGTCATGTTTTTTTTTTGCTGTTTAATCCTTCAACTATAATTACACAAAATTTTCCCACAGTTGCACCACAAGTTACGCCATTTGATTTCGGGGAAGAAATTTTAAACGCGGGTGATACAGTGTCGCTAACATGTACAGTGGGAAAAGGCGATTTACCACTGCAAATTCATTGGCAACTCAATGATCATTTACTGAATTCGGGTAATGGTGTTCTTATAAATAGAAACGGGAAAAGGATATCTATTTTGAGTATTGAAAATGTTCAACATCAGCATATCGGAAATTACACTTGTATAGCAGAAAATGAAGCAGGGCGTAGTAGTCACAGTGCTATTCTCAATGTGAACGGTATAACGTCAATACAAATTTAAAAAACAATATTTTGCTTCTATGTGCACCGTATTTCTTTTATTTTTTACCTAATCGCTTTTTAGTACAAAAACAATGATAAACATGTTTCTGTATCCTTAACAGTTTTGCCCCAAGTCGCGCCCTTTGATTTCGGAGAAGATACATACAATGCAGGTGATACAGTATCATTAACATGTACGGTGACTAAAGGTGATATGCCGATTGAATTAACGTGGTTGTTTGATGGTAAACCAATTCGAAGCGACAGTGGGGTAGTCATCACGCGTAGTGGTCGCAAAATTTCTATGTTAAGCATTGACTCTATCCAGGGATCACATAAGGGGAATTACACGTGTGTGGCAAAAAACGATGCAGGCTCTGCGGCACATCACGCTCTTCTTCATGTCAACGGTAGATGAATTTAAAGTGAATTTAGTTATTTTTGTACATTTATTATTAATTTATCCCTTTAGTTATTCCACAAATAATGCCTTTCGATTTTGGTACGGAACCTGTAAACGATCAAGAAATAGTAGTAGTAATATGCACAGCTACTAAAGGCGATACGCCTCTTGAAATTCACTGGTTCTTCAATGGAAATATTATTAAATCTGGAAAAGATGGAATAATGCTAACCAATACAAAAAGAACCAGTCAGCTTACAATAGAGTCGGTAACACATCATAATCAAGGAAATTATACATGTGTTGTTAAAAACCAAGCAGGCACAACAAACCACACGGCTGAACTTTATGTTAATGGTATTTTATTAAACTGTGTCATTGTTATTATAATTTTCAAGTTTGTTGCTACTATTATGTCTAATATTTGGTCCTCTCACAGTCCCTCCTCAAATAATGTCTTTCGAGTTTGGCGAGCAACCAGTAAATGCTCAAGACATGGTTTTGGCTACATGTGCTATAAGTAAAGGTGATCTGCCTTTGATAATTGAGTGGTATTTTAACGGAAAGAAAATAGAGTCTGGTCATAATGGCATAAGTCTCGTTAATACAAAACGCGCTAGTCAGCTTACCATTGAATCAGTCGATCATCAGAATCAAGGAAATTACACTTGTATAGTCAGAAATGAAGCGGGTGCTATGAATCACACGTCGCAACTATTTGTCAACGGTAAAACTTAAACCCTATGTAGAACCTAGTATTACAAGGATAGTGTGTGCTTACAATCCACCTATATCCCTGTTTCCCTTTGTAACTTTGGCGGGTCATAAAGATATGTATCTAATATAAAATATGTTCTTTAAAATAATTACTTATTCAAACGTGACTATCTAAAGATATAAACATGATTATCATATCAATACATCAATTGCAGTGGCTCCGATTATAACGCCATTTGAATTCGATGAGTCAGTATTTTTCGGAGAAGGAGTACAAGTAATGTGTCATGTACCAAAAGGAGATAAACCCTTAAATTTCAAGTGGAATTTTAGTGAAGGAGATGTGAGTTTATTAGCTGGGGTGAACATCATGAATGTTGGGGATATGGGTTCGGCTCTGATAATACCAACAGTGACTGACAAACATTCTGGCAATTACACGTGCACCGCTTCAAATATTGTCGCCAGTGCTAGCCATCATGCTGCGCTCAATGTTAAGGGTATCTACGGCTATGATTCTAATCTATGCTTTTAAGTTTTTGTTGTAAACAACCTCCACGATCCTTGTGATGAAAATTCAATTGACTTCCATTTTAACTCTCAACCCACAAATAATATATAATATACACGTGAATACGGTTGTCAAGTCTACTTTCAGTGGCACCTATTATATCTTCTTTCGATTTCGATGAAGCTGTTTTTTATGGAGAAAGTATACAAGTAATGTGCCATATTCCGAAAGGAGATATGCCATTAAACCTGAGTTGGACCTTTCGCGGACAACAGCTAGGAAATGAACACTCAGTTTCGATAACAAAAATGGGAGACAGGAGTTCTATATTAACAATCCCAGCTGCAACAGAAAAGCATTCAGGGAATTACACTTGCACAGCGTCAAATATTGCTGCGAGCACAAACCACACAGCTACGTTAAATGTTCAGGGTACATTCGTTTTCATTTTACATTAATCTATTTATTTACTATTTGTTTTTACTTTCCTTCGCCAGTTCCTCCGCACATCGTTCCATTTGATTACGAGGAGCCAATTTATTCTGGGGAATCTATTCAATTGACTTGTCATATATCAAAAGGCGATACTCCTCTCGCAATTACGTGGAGTTTTCACGGTGAAGAATTATCTTCACATCAAGGAATAACCACCATGAAGATAGGAGAAAGAACGTCCTTACTGACGATATCTAGTGCAACTGCTAGCCACAGTGGCGAATATTCATGTCATGCTGCCAACCAAGCTGGGATAGCAGTACATTCTACTTTGATTAATGTTAATGGTATCCCTTACTTTAATCCATAGGCCTTGCCTTTGCTGCACGCTGCACGCTTACATCGACATTATTTTCGACAATAATTTTGGCCTTCTGGATTAACAGTATTGCCATACATCGTACCATTCGAAGCGGATGAATCGGTGTTTGCTGGTGAATCGGTTCAACTCAACTGTCATGTGTCGAAGGGTGATTTGCCCCTTGATATTAAGTGGCATTTCCAAGGGTTCGAGAATAGTTCATCGCACCTGGGCATAATGACAACCAAAATGACGTCACGTACTTCATTTCTATCAATCGTTGCGGCAACTGCAAGCCATAGTGGCATTTATACCTGCGTAGCAACCAACAGAGCTGGCTCCACTAATCATTCCACTGTCCTTAATGTTCATGGTCAGTTTTATTTACTCATCGTAACCACCATCGCATTATCACTTTCACAAAAGCCACTTATTGCTAGTAGGTGTGTTAACTGAATCTGCATGAATTCAGTTACCACATCTATTAGCAAGCGTAGATTCGCGCTATTTTTTATCAACCGACTTCCAAAAAAGGAGGAGGTTCTCAATTCGGTTGTGTTTTTTTTTTTTATGTTTGTTACCTTATAACTCCGTCATTTATGAACCGATTTGGAAAATTCTTTTTTTGTTCGAAAGGATACACTTCCAGATTGGTCCCATTGAAATTTAACTAGTATTGAAGCTTTGGTTTTGAAGATACACCAAATAACGCGACCTGGTTATTTATATTGATGATTCTCTTGTATGTCATTTGTTAACTATCGTTGTCCCCACATGGTATAATGGTAGTATGGTATAATGGTAAAGTAGGGAGAAGATATAAATTGGCTGTGATATAATAAATTCAGTCAGTAGAGTCAGTCTTATGGCGGACAGAGAATACGGCTGGTGGCTGTCGCCTTCGGATTGTAAGAATACTGCTACGGTGTAATTATGATGCAACCTTTACACTGTTCTTTTATAACTGATTGATATTGATATGATATTACATTGATGATATTGATAATGGCCATAATGGGCAATAATATCCCATGTTGATCTGTTCGCATCCTTTATTGTGAAAGCCTACGGTTTGTGCTCCTCAATGAAATGGAAGTTAACACATTGCGCTCCAGAATTAGAAAATAAACTAATTGTAGACCTGCTCTAGATATTTATTTAGGCCAAGGTGCCAAGCCTACTAAACTAATAGACTTTCCGTTGTCGAACATTGATTTGGCACCGACTTCAATAACTGTCAAATTTAATTATATGGGTATTTGTATCGTATTTATAGTTATTTTTGTACTTAAGTTTGAATCCGTAAGGGATAGTTATTTCATACTTTTCAGTGTTCTTTTTTGAAGTCGGTTTAATTTTTTTTTCGTTTAAGATATTTTCTTCTAATTTTTCATGTTTATTTTTACACAGTGACATCTAACATTCACCATTTACATTGACAAAGCGTTTAAAGAGACCTTCCTTAGAATATTTACCTTTTTTTTTATTCTGATACTTCTTGCAATTACACAACTGTTATACTTTTATATCGCTAAAATTTGGGATGAATACGTGTCCTATCACGCCTATACAGCGTATTAATAATATCGGTATATTAACAAAATATTAGGTCTAGCATAATCATTCTATATACGTACACTTTTCGAAGTCCATGAATTTTATTTTAATTAACTTATTTTCGTATCGAAGTTGTTCCACATATTATCCCGTTTGAAGTTGAAGAATCTATATTCGCTGGAGAATCAGTACATCTTACGTGTCACGTATCTAAAGGAGATAGACCAATTCAAATAACATGGAGTTTTCAAGGGGAAGAAATTGCGTATCATAATAACATGGGAATAACGACAACTAAATTAGGAGAAAAAGCTTCTGTACTCAGCATACCAACCGCAATGGGCCATCATAGTGGAAACTACACATGTACTGCGAGTAATCGTGCCGGGCGCGCTTATCATTCTGCTCTTGTTAACATTCATGGTACCTTAAACCTTAGAACCATAAAAACTTCTAACATTAATCTCATAATATAACTAGGTAGTTTTTGCACGTCTAGTTTTACCCTAGAAATGACCGTTTCGCTTTTTTATCAGTTCCTCCTCATATAATGCCTTTCGAAATCGAAGAGTCCGTTTATTATGGAGAATCAGTACAGATGACGTGTCATGTGAGTAAGGGAGATCGACCAATTGCAATTACGTGGACATTTGAAGGCAAAGATTTGTCGAGTCATATGGAAATTAAGACTATAAAAGTGGCGGAACGAACGTCGTTTTTGTCCATAGCTTCTGTTACGGGAGCTCATAGTGGAAATTATACATGCATTGCGAAAAATAAAGCAGGGGAAGATAGATACTCGACTACTCTTCACGTCAAGGGTATTTCTAACTCCATAGATATTATAGCAATAATTTGCAAATGTATTCTTATTTTTCTTTGTTCAGTCGTCCCTCATATCAAACCTTTCGAACTGGACGAAGCCGTTTTCGCTGGAGAGCCAGTGCACCTAGATTGTCACGTGTCAAAGGGTGATACTCCCCTAAATATTACATGGAGTTTTCAAGATCAACCTGTATCCCATAAAATGGGGTTAATGACAACGAAATTAAGTGAACGTGTCTCCGTACTTGACATTCCAAATGCAATGGGCACCAATAGTGGCAACTACACGTGCACAGCTGCCAACAGAGCGGGCATCGCGAGTCACACGGCTATACTCAACGTCATTGGTATCAAAGCATAATGACCGGATGTTGCTTGTTTTCTGTTTATTCCTCCTGTTGTCCAACCTTTCTCTTTTGGTGAAGTTGCAATGACTCGCGTCAAGTTGTAATAACTCCCTGTTCGATTATTTATCGAGGGCGTCCATCCGTCTTACTTTGGCTCTTCAACAATAAACCGATTAAACCGAGATCAGCCGTGAGTGTATTTCATATCGGAGATAGAAACGCTATGCTTAGTATCGGCTCAATATCACTTAAACTGCCGGAAACTACTCTCGCATTGCTGAAAATAAAGGAAGAAACCATTTTCAAATCTCGTCACTAATAATTATAACTTCATTATATGAGCGCGTAAATTAGATGTGTGTTTCATACTTATTTATTTCAGTGAATATTTTGGTTTTATAATTTATAACGCACCTGTTGATTAAATATTAATTTCATAGACTAAGATTTGCCACCCTTTTTTAAAACAAATGTTCCTAAAGCTAAGTACTTATAAATCTATCTACTCTTTTGATATGTCACATTTTTTCGATGGTTTTCAATATTATACCTCTAGAGTTAAATAAAATAGAACAGGTCCAACGTGTTTTGACGCATTACGTATAATTTTGTTTATATACCTAAACACTATAGCAAAGATAAGGGCGTTACTTTACGTTGCGTCATATTTCTTTTTCCGTATAAGTCGAAACATTCAGTTAAATATCTTAGAAATAAAGGCTAGTATTGTTTTCTTACTAGTAGAAAAACTTCTATTTCAGTTCCACCTAAAATAGCACCTTTCTTCGCTGGGCCGGAACCAGCTTTTCTTGGTGATTATTTCGCTCTCCAGTGTATTATAACACATGGTGATCAACCGGTGCGCATTAACTGGACTGTTAATAATCGGTCAGCTAATTTTATTCCTGGGATTCGAGTCAGTAACAACGACCGAAGAAGTAGCGTACTCACTATCGAATCGATCGAAGCGCGACATGCAGGATTATACAACTGTACTGCGAATAATGTTGCCGGGATCGCTTCCCATACTACCGAGTTAATCGTGAAGGGTACTTAAATCATCCGTAAATACTTGTTTCCTATGTTCGCATTTCAGACTGCCGACATTTTTTCCATATTCCACGTTACTAACATTATGCTTTATTATGAAATTATTATTTATGCTCCCAGTTCCTCCAGTGATAGTGCCATTCACGTTCGGCGATGTACCAATAAATCCGGGCGATGCAGTGCAAGTGAATTGCCTCGCCACAAAGGGCGATTTGCCACTCGATATATCATGGACATTCAGCAGCGACACGATAGATTCGAGCCTCCATCGAGACATAATGACGACGCCGTTAGGTCCACGCGCTTCTGTTCTCACCATCAACTCTGTGAGCGCAAACCATCAAGGAAACTACACATGCATAGTTCAGAATTCAGCCGGTCGTGTAGAACATGCAGCGACACTCGTCGTCAATGGCACGTCTACTCTTTTGTATTAAGTTCGACACTGCTAACTTCGGGGACTAACAACACAAAATCACTCTTGAAGATAAACACGTATAAATCCGTATATACACAATCACTTTTCTCACATATTAGCTAACTTTGCCTGTTACTGCTCTATTTTAACCACGACTTCTATGGTACTTCCAGTATTACCTCGAATAGTTCCGTTCTCATTTGAGACTCCGCTTTTCGCGGGGCAGGCCACACAAGTCACTTGTTTGGTGTCGGAAGGCGATCAACCTCTCGATATTCAGTGGTATTTTGAAGGGCAACCTTTGAAAGAGAAAGCTGGTGTGATGACAACCAAAATAGGCCAAAGAGCTTCATTACTTCTAATAGATACAGCAGGATGGTTACACAGCGGATCATATACTTGTCTCTCGCGCAATGTCGCTGGCTCCTCCAACTATACCGCCACACTAGAAGTACACGGTATAATGTCATGAAATAATGTAACTACGTACCCTGCGCACTCCTAGCACGGATGCTTAGCATACATATCATAAGTAATTATTGTGCTTCAATCCGATATCATTTTTCTTCTTTTGTTAGGCTTGAGTTGCAGCATAAATATAGACAATAACAGGTTTTCAAAAAAACTGTCATTAAAATTATAATTAAAATAATAACGCGGTTATTTAATCTTTCTGTTGTCCATTAAATTGAACAGGGACGTGTTGTAATTAGTCGTGCAGTACCTACGTAGGAACCGACAGCGGCTATCATCGTTCAAACCATATTTCCATCCCGTCCCAGCATAATTTCTTTTATTCCTTCCTTGTCCTACAATCCCATCTGTATATTTATTTGTTTATTAATTTGCATTGGATTTTGGTTTGCATGCATTATAAGGCTTACTAATTCTCAATCTGTTGAAATAATTTTATATTTCACCTAAAATCTAAACAAATGCCATCATTAGGTATAATACTCAATTTATAGTTTAAGTTTACACGAGGTGAAGTTTGCTAAAAATATTGTTATTTCAACAGTTTTAAATGCTGTGCAAAGGGGTATGCTTCAAAGATTTATTTTATTTTTTTTTTTTTGTCCAAGTTATTAGTTTTTTACGTTGTAGTGAAATATGCATAACATTTTACTTTGCGATAATGTACATAATAATTTAATTTTAAAAAGCCTCTATAGCTTTGCTTTTCAATTTTATAAGAAATACGTGTTACTTGTCTGTAATCATTTATCTCAATGTTGAGAAATCGCTTACTTAATCATATAAAAGTTATAGAAGCTTGTTTAAACATAAAGTTGAACTGTAAGAAACTGAAAAGAAATTAGTATTTTCCATGTTTATTAATATTATTATATTTTTATAACTATTTGTTACAGATTATATGAAACATACCAATACTCTTAATTAGTTAGAACGGTGACTGCGAGTTATTTATTCCAAGTACTAAGTATTTATAAACTTCCACTTTTACATTTTTTCTGTAACCAAGCTCCAAAATAAATAATAGGTATTTTTGAAATTAGTACCTATTCATTAAAATCTTTAATTGATTACTTATTAGAAAAAATAAATTGACACCATCTAAATATTTTTATTAGAAAATGTTCTAGATCTAAATAATCTGTAAAAATTAATTTATTGTTATCGTAAAAATTAATTAGGACTTTTTGGAGGGAACGGAAGAAGTGAGGTTGTCATTTTATTTAGATTTTCTATTTTTTACATTTTTAGGAGTTTTAAAGTACAACAGTGATAGTATATTGTGTTTTAAAGTTCTGTGTAAGTGACAAGAATGGAGGAGATCTAAATAAACATGTGTAGGTGAAGTTTTCGCTCTCTTCCAAGAAGTCCTTTATAACTTCAGTAAAGCCTACTATCACTTTACTGGAGGAGTTTTACGATAAGAAAGAACTAATTTACTTGTGATTTTACTTATTCTGTGACTGTATACTAGTTTGTGTTTATGCGTGACATTGGCAAATGCCCTAATCATCTACTGAATTGTTTTCTCGCTTTACTTGACGTTGGGAATGTACTCACGTACGGTGCCATTTAAAAATAAAAAATAAAATAAAAAAATTAATTATGTAAAAATAAGTTGAACCGAGAAAATAAATAACGTAGAATAATAATTCAATAGTCAATGTAAATGTTTATACATTTATAGTGACAATTAAATTGTTATTATACATTATTTCATTATGGTTAGATATTACGATTTTAAAATGAAAGCATTTTAACGCACATTAAAATTGATAAAACTAGCGATAAAAATGCAATTTTTCACTATCAAAAACATAATACAAGAAAAATATTACTTATAATATAATACGAACCTGCAAAAATATAATTATGCTATAATAACTAACTATAGTCTATAAAAAATTGAAGCAGTATAATACTGTAATAACTTGTAACTTGTAGGTATACAATTAAAATACAACCCCATGTAGTGTGATAAGCATTACTTTTATATTTTACAAAATTTATAGTTAGAAGTCAGTTTATTTTAGAATCTATTGTTATTAAATTTGTAAGATTTCAGCGAGAAAAATAAAAGAAATGTTTGCGGAGACTATTAAATTTAAATACAAAACTCATACTTTGAATTACTAATAATTCTGTTATTCATTTAGTAAATGATAATTTCGTATTTCCCATATTAAAATGACAAGGACGATATTTTTGCCCATAAATATAAATTAAGGGAAAATAATTGATTCCTTTAAAGCAGGAGGGTTATTTATTAATACTTATTTATAATTTAATTCAAGCGGTCTTATTCAATTACCAATTATCAATTAATTTGTTGACTGAGCGTTTTATTTGTATTTTATTACTGTATATATTGCAATATAGTGGTGTAAACAAATTTTTTCATTACTATTATTAATTCTACTGCTGCTGATTGAATATTGCATTTTACGGGGTTAAATTTCACAAACATAGTTACATAACATGCATATATATTACATAATATGCATCGTCACATATTATTATAATAATATCTATTATCACATAGATCGAATCGCCGCCATCACCGTTCTAACTACATGGGATAGGTACCTAATTACTTATATAGTGGTTGTAAATAAAAATAAGTTTTACGTACTTGTTCAAGTTCAATTTTATAACAAAAAGTATTGCCCTAATTTTTTTGTAGATATAATATTTAAAAATTGTTATTAAAAAAATAAAATTGTGCAGGATTTTAACTTTGTAACTCTGTGTATTAAATTGAGTATTACTGCACAAACAAATAACAATCAATTCTGAACCGATTCAACTACTAGTAGTATAGATTACTTAAGATAATAAAGTAATAATAAAAAAATAATAAACTTAAATTATTTTGAAACTAACAAACTGAAGTCAACAATCACGCTAATTACTGATATGATTAATTTCGAAATGAATATTATTTAAATGCAATAAAATTAAAACAATAATTGGGTGAATTTAGTAATAAATTTTTCAATTTTTTACAAAGAAATTTAATCATTTTAGTTCCTCCTCGTTGGATTATTGAGCCAACTGACAAAGCATTTGCACAAGGCTCTCATGCAAAAGTTGAATGTAAATCTGATGGCTTCCCGAAGCCCCAGGTCACATGGAAAAGGGCTGAAGGTAATTTATATATTTATGAAGGTACATCTGGGAAACATCTAATTATTTAAACGTGGACCAATCGAAAGAACGATGTTTTAATTTCAGGGGACACGCCTGGCGATTATAAAGACTTAAAACCAAATAATCCCAATGTTAAAGTTGAGGATGGAACGCTAAGTATCACTAATATTCAGAAGACGAATGAAGGATATTATCTTTGTGAGGCTGTTAATGGAATTGGTTCTGGATTATCAGCCGTTATTCTAATCAGTGTACAGGGTAAGTTAGGGTTTAGCGTGACGTTATGAACAATTAATTGTATGAATAACTTATCGTGGTATTTCTAATATTAATTTATAATTATACAGCTCCTCCACAATTTGAAATTAAAATGAGAAATCAAACTGCCCGCCGGAGCGAACCAGCTGTATTACAATGTCAAGCCAAGGGTGAGAAGGTAATTAATAATAACACATTATTTTGCGTTACCTATATTCATTTTTGCTAAATTGTATCTACTTATTTTAAATGGCAAAGTATATTTCATGTAATAAATATTCTAATAGCCAATCGGAATCATCTGGAACATGAACAACAAGCGCCTTGAACCGAAATCGGATCCACGATACACTATCCGCGAAGAAATTTTGCCCGGTGGAGTTGTATCTGATCTCAGCATTAGAAGAACCGAACGAGCTGATAGTGCTCTTTTTACATGCGTAGCCACCAATGCATTTGGTTCTGATGATACTAGTATTAACTTGATTATTCAAGGTAAAGTATTAGTAACTTACCATAGGTGTAATTTGTTAATAGTAATTTGTATGAAGTTTAACACAATACTGTAAAATTCACAGAGGTTCCAGAGGCACCTTATGGTTTAAAAGTGTTAGATAAATCAGGAAGAACTGTTCAGTTATCCTGGGCAGCACCTTATGATGGCAATTCACCTATTAAGAAGTTTCTTATCGAATACAAGCGGGCTAAAGGCAATTGGGAAAAAGATATTGACAGGTATCAAAATCAACTTATTTTTAAATTAGATGTAATTTAGGATATTATGTACTTACATTTTTTATATTATTCATTTTACAGTTATGGAAAACCAAAGACCCAAATTTTACTTTGTCGATATTATTACTATTATATTAATCAATCCCTTCAGCAGACTAACCCAAGGGATACTAATACTTTTGCATTAGATTGAGAACGGTTATAATAATTAATATAAGTATAATTTGTATTAAAATAAGTACATACTGTATATTATGTAATATGCAATAAATCATTAATTTTAGGGTTCTTGTACCTGGAGACGCAACAGAAGCAGGAGTATTTAGCTTACGACCCGCTACGGCCTATCACATCAGAATCGTTGCTGAAAATGAACTTGGTACTTCGGAGCCATCGGAAACTGTTACGATTATTACTGCAGAAGAAACTCCTTCTAGCCCGCCTCAGGATGTTAAAGTGGATGCTGCCGATCAACATACACTTCGCGTTACCTGGAAGCCTCCCGCGCCACAGGACTGGAATGGCGAACTCCAAGGGTAGATAAATTAATATACATTAATTAATTTTATGGTACGAATAGATCGGAAAATAATTTTTACTATGTTCTATTGGCAGATACTATGTTGGTTACAAATTGGCGTCAAGCAACAAGTCCTACGTGTTCGAAACTGTTGATATTTCCAAAGAATCCAGCAAGGAGCATCATCTCGACATTCAAAACTTAAAGTATGTTATAATATTATTTCCGTCTCCTTTTTCACATTATTTTTTATGACATTGTAAATAAGATCACTTGTTTTTCTTCATGTTTTAGAACTTACACCCAATACGCCGTAGTCGTGGAAGCATTCAACAAAATAGGTTCTAGCCCCGTATCTAGTGAAGTTCGAGCGTACACCGCGGAGGGAGCCCCAACTGCGCCGCCGCAGGACGTACTCTGCACGACCCTCACCGCGCAGACCATCCGTGTCTCGTGGGTCTCACCGCCGCTGGCTGCTGCTAACGGACTCATCAAAGCTTACAAAGTTATTTACGGACCTAGCGACACTTGGTATGGTAAGTATCGTGTTAATAACTATTAGTAACTTATTGGTCTAACACGGCTTTATTCATATTTAATCATATCGCTTCGTAACAGTAAACAGCTAATTCAAAACTAAGTATATTAAAAAGTTGTAGTCGTATAAGAAAATGATTTGTATTATTTAGCCTTGCGTAAGAGCATAGCTTCTGTTAGCTTGTAATAATAAACATTTCTAAAAATGTTATTATGTTCGTATATATAACGTATATCATGTTTATCGATCATCGTGCTAACGGTACTCTTGTATACCTAAATTAGCGTCATAATAATTCATTATTTTTACTAGATGAAAAGAGCAAAGACACAAAGATTACGGCCAGCAGCGAGACGATTCTTCATGGCTTGAAAAAATTCACCAACTACTCAATGGAAGTGCTCGCAACTACTAATGGAGGTGACGGTGTCCGATCTACTCCTATTCATTGCCAAACCGAACAGGATCGTAAGTATTCAAATCTTTAAACAACTTTTCATATTTCTGTAAATTTTATCATTTAGAAACATCTCACTTTGATTTTGTATTGTCTACAGTTCCCGAAGCTCCACGTGCAGTTAAAGCTCTTGTCATGGGCTCTGATTCAATTCTTGTTTCCTGGAGACCACCAGCGCAGCCCAACGGCGTAGTTACTCATTATAACGTGTATACTCAAGCTCAAGGCGCTGAACCTCATCCTAATAAAGTAAATAATTCATTTTTTATCTTTACACCATTTCACAAGATTGATTGACTATGGTTACGTTTAAATGTTGAGTGGAAAAATAAGCTCGCGAGGTATTGTATATTTAAAATATAAAATGCTTTTAGGGATCCATAGGTAACTAAAATCCCTTAACAATTTGGGTTTGTTCTTTCATCCATATTTCACTAACAGTTCCCCATGCTTGTTTGTATATTATGGCAACTTAAAAAAAGAAACCATAATATTTAGAAAATATGTTTTGACTGACTTCATTAAAATTTTGTTTTTAGGCCTACCTAAGTATTAGGTTTTGCCATTCGATAGTATTTTCTTACTCGACTAATAGCAAAACCTAAAGGAGAAGACTATTGTATTCATTTATCTAATTATGTATGAATAATTTAAAGTCAAAGTCAAATCAATTAGTTCAAGTATACCCAATTACAAGCTGTTTTTAACGTCAAATCTACTTTAGTTCGGTTCGAAAAGAAAACGTGGACACTGAGAAGAACCGGCAAGAAACTCAGTCGAGTATCATGTATTGGTAGTCTGGTAGTAAAATATAGTATATAGTAAAATGTACAGCTTGAAAACGGATACTCCAATTTAGTTACATTAAATTAGTCTTGATCTTCTAATATTTTAGAACACTTACCTATAACACGTCATGCAGCTGTGCAACGCGATGAAATATTGTTCTTTTTTTTTCACTTATCATAGACTTAACTTGCTATATATTAATTTTATATCGAATTAGAAAATATTTATTAATTTATTTTAAAGTTATTATTTTTATGAAGGCTTTTTATATAAATATTGTAAACGTATGTATACAGCAGCTATCAGCTACTCCTACGCGGTTTATTACCGAAAAAAATAATAACATTTATTTAATTAGGGTTCCATAGCCAATTGTTAAAAAACGAAACTCATAATTTCGTCATAATGACAGGGTTGCACAACAGTGTTATTGTAAAAATGAAGAAAGGAATGCTTAGATGGTTCGGGCACATGGAAAGAATGAGTGATGAAAGACTGACGGAGAAAATATACAGAGCGAAAGTGAGTGGTAAAAGAAGCCAAGGAAGACCAAGGCTGACTTATGAAGATCAAATAGCCAGAGTGTTAGCAGACGGAAATATCGAAAGCACTCGCATACCTAGGCGAAAATGTGTGAGGAGAATGATGAGATTTGAGGAAGCGAAAGAGGTGTGTAAGGACCGCGACTCCTGGCGCTCAGTCCTCTGACTACCCCGTTGGGGATACAGCGTGAAGATATGTTATGTTATGTTATAATTTCGTCTGACCGTATGTCACAGCGATTTTACCATTAAAATTTGGCACTACATAGATGAAATTTGGAAGGTAGGTATTCTATAAACCGCTATACAAAACAATTATGTAGTGAACTGTAGTGAAACAAATAAAAGTTAGGAGTAGCACTCCATACATGTAACCAATGGATGAAAAAACATTTCCAATGCAAATAAGCGTGTGGGCTATCTTGAGATAGATTTTTGAAAATGATATAGATGTTTTCAAGTTAATTGTTTAAATAACTCAATATTTGGAAAGATGCACTTTTAAAGTTGTAAAAATTGTGTACTACTGTCCTCCCCTCTTTTACTTATCAACTACAAGGTGGAAAATTCTGAAAAAATTTAATATAGTACAACTTACAAAAAAACTTTAGATTGCTGGTTTGAATAAGATATGTTGTGTAGTGTTTGAGATATGGGGTATTTCGTGTTACACACTTAACAACCGAAATAATTTTATTTATCACAATGTCATTGAAAAACGCTATGAAATACAAACGTATTTTTGCTGCCGTTGAAATGAATATTGTGCATCCCGACTACGGACCCCTTCACTGTGCGTGGTCCGACACGCACTTGTCCGTTTTTTTTTATTTCGTTCTCTATGTTCAATTAAATTTATTTTATTTCTATTATACTTATATTTTTTCAAGGTTCCCGCTTCCCAAACTAGCTACTCGGCAACTGAATTAAAAACAGGTCGTTACGATTTTTGGGTGACTGCTTCTACAATAATTGGAGAAGGCCAACCTTCAGCCACGGCGTCCTGTAGCCCCAGCGATAAAGGTGTTTATTATGGCAATTGATATTATAAATAATATAAGTATATGCATGCATATATACAGTAATTTGCTCTATAACTGAATGTATAACACTATTTTACACTACATCATTATTTAAAAATCTTTTACAGTGCCTGCGAAAATCGCATCTTTTGACGAATCTTTTACCGCTACCTACAAGGAAGATGTCAAACTGCCCTGCCTTGCTGTCGGTGTTCCTCCTCCTAACATTTTGTGGAAGGTAACATTAAGATAAATACCAGTTATAACATTTTAATGGAATCTTTGAAACAAGAAGTTGTCAAAAATAAACCAGAATTATCATTTTCCGATTTAGATTTGTAACATAAATCAAAGGTTTTATCTTCCACGCAAGCTCAGTTGTCTTTATAGATATTTTTACTAACTCTACGTTATAAAGCAGAAAAATTAACTCCTATTAAAATTTACCATTGGAATTCTATCGTATTTAAAAGCTCATCTGATGGAACCTAGAATGCAACTAACAAAAATTCTATTTCTTTGAAAATAACTACGTACTTGACGCAACTTTGAGGAAGTCTATTATTTAAGATAATGTATAGTTTTAAGTTTGTAAATATTAACGTATATAAAATAAAACTACGTACTTACTTGGTTATTAGGTAAAAGGACAACCTTTGGAAGCATCAGAACGCGTTCGCCAGCTGCCTGAAGGATCTCTTCAAATTGCTGGTGTCGCAAGAGAGGACGCTGGCGAATATTCTTGCCATGTTGAAAATCAGTTCGGCACCGACACTGTTACTCATACTCTCTCGGTCCTTGGTGAGTTAAAATTAATATTTAGGTATAATATAATTTGTTAGAAGCAATTTAAAAATTACAAAAAGAATATCTATATGAGATATTTTATTGTTTTGCTTCAATTTCATTGCTAATTGAAGTCTTTATAAATGTCATAAGTATTATGTTCAAAATTCACATACGTACCCAAAATTTAAATGATGTACTTATTTATATATATATATATATATATTTGATAATTGATGATTTATTGTTCGTGCTATTACAACAGACTTGGTGCGTAATAAAAAATATAGTAATTAATTAATTATTAATTGATATATGTATAGTATTATATAGGTAACATATGATGCGCACATGTCGCACAAGTATTTATAATACTCTTCTAATACCAAATACTAGATCAAAAAATGCTTAACTTGTTCTTGATTTGATCCACCCAACAAATAGGTTTATTTAGGTACATGCAAATATATAATTTATAGTTAACCTTTAACATAGTACTATGCAGTGGCGTGCACTTCATATATGCAAATAAGCTCTGCATACCCTGTAGTCCCATACATACATGCCCCTAAATGATAACTATAATTTGTTAAAAATCATGATATTAATTAATTTAACTTGTTCGCCATCTCACCGCACAGCGCTTTAGCTTTCCTTGTTTATTACGCGATATATGTGCGCGCCATCTCTTATGTAGTTTTTGGAACTTGTTGAGCGGCGAGCGACGAACAAGAGCGCCAATTTGATTGACCGCAGCGCTCCGCGGTTCCCGTGCGTAGAAGCAGTATTACGCCGAGCTTATTTTTCATACAATACATCTCGTGTAGACCCGCGTAGTACACAGTAAAAATGTGTGTGTGTGTGCGTGAAAATGTATGCGCGTGTTTACCTTTAGGAGGCAGTGCTTATAATGCAATATGGAAATGCAACCCGTCCGAATTGAGAAACTGTCAAAGCATTGCATAGTTGTTGATTGCAGAGGGTCGACTTGTTTTAGTCGGAATGAAATGATTGACTATTTTATTTGTTCGTATTAATCGCAAAGTTTTGTTGCCATTTTGTTTCGATTGCTTTTCTTGGCACAAGCGTTTGGCTGTAATTAATTAATTATTCAGTTAATTTACTGTAAAAAATGGAAAAATATACCTGTGAGACCTGTGCTGGTGAAGTGTGTTTAAATAAATTAAAATCTGCCGCTTTGTCGACATTATCTTTTGAGGATAAAGTTAAATTGATTGCGAAGAGAAGGTGTGTACCAGAGTTAGATTTACCTCAAAAAAAAGGTAATACTACTCGTTCTTTTCATAAAAAGTTTTATAATACTTATAACTAGCTAACAGGTTGTGTACACACAAACAAATTATATTGTCTTCCTTGCATATTATTTTCGAACCAAAATAAAAATAATGTTTGGGCTTATAATACCGTGTCGTTGCCGTGCGGTAAGTAGGAGGCAGTCAGGTACTCGCCTATTGGCGGTAGGCCATCTGAACAATGCTGTAATTGGTAAGTTTTTAGCCGTGCATACCCTGTCTGAAATTTCTGTGCACGCCACTGGTACTATGTATGTTACCTACATTGACCCACGGTATACACTTGAGACAAGTTTGAATTCAACTTTCTAGTTACCACATGAAAAAGGTACAATGTTGACATAATCGGTGTATTGTGCTGGAGTTGCTCAGGCAGGAGACTCTATCGTTGTACCTGAAGATAATTTTGTGGTAATACACAAAAGCAGATACCAAAATATAAAGAAAAATGTAATACGTACTGGAAATTTTAAGATTACAGCAATATTGCCAAATACTTTGTTGTCATATTTGACATAGCAGTTTTTTTACATGTCAAAAACTTGTCACCTTATATTTGATTTAGCAATTTACAATAAAGAAAAATCGAGCATGCTGCAATCTTATATGCTATCTAAGGCAAGTCACATAATTGGTGTACTTACCTAATTTGCCTGAAGTATTTATTACTAAAAACTGCAGCGCCGCCATTCCCCCCGCAACTGAGCATCGCGTCCGCTACGGTGTCGTCGCTGACGCTGCGCCTGAAGCCCTCGGACCACGCGGACCAGTCGCCCGCCGCCGGCTACACCATACATTACAAGCAGGAGTTCGGAGACTGGGAGACTGTGCAGGTACCGAGCGTCACGCCACTACACATATCTGACGATTAACGACTGTAAACACCGGTGAACGATTTTAGTTTTATTTTGTGTAACAAAATATTAGGAAAACGTTACAAGAGCGCTGCGTAGATACACGTAAGTAATCACGCTACCACGTATAACACGACATTGTAATTACAGGCAGTCCTCGACTTACGTCGTTTCGATTTACGTCGTTTAAAGTTACGTTGAACAATGTTTTGACACTATTCCTCAAGCATACGTCATTTGTTTCGATTTCCGGCATAGGAGAATTCACTTTTCAGAGAAGTTTCAACGTTAATAACAAAATTTGTGCAGCCTATCAGTGTTACCAAGATCTGTACTATAGCAAGAAGAAAGAAGCGAAGCAATCTAGAATTGATAGTTTCTTTAAGCCAAAAGTTTAATTTATTATTTTTCATTACATATTTTGATTACATATTAAAGTTTTATAATTATTATTAAAATTAATAACACACAAATACCAAAAATAACTAGCAATTTCATAAGTGCATATATAATTAATTTAAGAACTTACTTTTGATAATAAAGTATGTATATCCTTTGTTATAAATGCAGTTTTTTTTTTAATTTCGAGTCCGTGTGGATCCTAACCCTTGAGTTTTACATGTAAACATATGAAAAA
This sequence comes from Zeuzera pyrina, assembly GCA_907165235.1. Classification (NCBI taxonomy): domain Eukaryota; kingdom Metazoa; phylum Arthropoda; class Insecta; order Lepidoptera; family Cossidae; genus Zeuzera; species Zeuzera pyrina. Next base: position 13,293,786 of record OU015625.1, on the reverse strand, counting down.
ATATGTCTCGACTTACGTCGTTTCGATTTATGTCGCGTATTTCGAGAACCTAACATGCCGTAAGTATGAGGACTGCCTGTATTGTCATTGGAACAGAAAACTTCCCAAATTTTTCGGGCGGTGTACTCAATGTAATAAATATATCTTTATCGAGTACGAACGAAATATAGACTGTATATAGATGCTTGTAATTTATCGCGAATGCACTTGCAAGATACTTCTAAAAAGGGATGTGTTTCTATGTAGCCGTAGGAGCTGGAGACAGCAGACAAAGGGAACACACTTACTTGATTACCTTTGCACTTCTTTGTTTGGCCATTTAGTCCATGCTTCCACTAACAATCCTGTGCGCTATAAGCGTTGTAACAATAACACAATCTTTTGGAAATGCAAACACACTCGTTTATATATCTATTAGATTTATATCACGAAAATAATTTAATTGCGGTTTATGATGGCAGATCACAAGCACACGGCATTTGCAATCAAGAGATGATTAAAGAGTGTGCATGTGGGAAAGTGATGCTAGCGGTTAGGAATCAAGTACCTACAAATGCGAGTTTACTGTCAATTATTGAAATAACACAACGATACCAAACAGTCATATATAAGTTAAAATGAGAATTCTATTGTAACAAAAATGTTGTTCAACAATGATAAAGACGTCATCCGTTTTTTAAAACAAGATGCCGTTAATTTTTGCTATTTTTTACAACATAATTACGCGGAAACACGAAATTTTCACTATATAACAGTGACTAATTAATACACATATGCCGTTATTAACAAAGTATGTGGTCTGTAAGTGTGGTATTATCAGTGTCAGTGACGTCAATTACAACAGAAAATCACCTAACCCTATTGATAGGAAGGACGGGAGTCCTAAATTTAATTCACGAGGGCTACGTCAATTTAGAAAACGAGGTCCTCTAAAGTGGCTTATAAATAGTTTAGTTTAATGTGTGGAACCGATTATACATTGTTTGAGAACAAATAATTTAGTGTGATTGTGTACAGATTATTATTTATTATTATTTTTTTATAGATTCCAAGCAACACTGAAACGTACACATTGGAGAATTTGTTCTGCGGTTCAAGATATCAACTCTACGTAACTGCTTACAACGGGTACATTCTTTTTTTCAATTTATTTACATATAGTACGTGACTTTCTATTATAGAAAATCAGAAAGTCTAAATAAATTAAAATACGTGATGACCCGAAAGTTTGTGCAGAAAATCTGTAAAAAAATAACGAAACACGTATTTTTCTTGAAACCGGCCGTAAAAGCGTTGTCAACCTTATAATTTATTGAAAAAAATTAACTCTAGCAAATAGTGATAGTTAATTTTATTATAAAAACTAACGTCATTACCCAAGAACAATGAGTGAAAAAAGGTACACAAAAAGAACTTGCCCCAAGACCATGTGAAGTAAACTCAATCATTTAAAAAAGTTATGCCTTGCAACACTTGTAATCATACAATTCGTATTTATTTGACAGTTACTCGAGTTTGTGTATCATAGCAACTATGAAAAAACCGGCCACGTCTGGGTCGGCATCGCACATATTTTATGTATTTACCATATTTGTGTTATGTATTTACCAAAAAAAATCGTGCTTATCTTACATTCAGTTCGAGATTCTTAGCGGGAGCCCGACTCACACTTGGCCGAATTTTGATATTCGTTATTTTAATTTTACACTTTTCTTTTTTACACGTTTTTTGTATGGGGACGCCCTTTAATATTTTACTTTTCGATTTTTTATTATTTGTTAGGATATCCGCCATAATAACACATATTCTGTGAAAATTTTAACCGGTTTCCTATTACGGTTCAAAACAATGATGTTATAATCTTTTGTATTATAACATCATTGGGCAAGGCGTACTAGAAGGTCAACGAGGCGCAAGTGAACTCCTGCTTTTGCAGGCGTCAATAGGCTGCGGTATGCGCTTACCATCAGGTCGTATGCTTGTTTGACACCTTCGTAGGATAGATAAAAATCGGTGGCCCTACAGCCACGCGGCGTGTTCTTGTCTTTGCTTAAGCAAACGAACTCTGTAGAATTAGGAAGCGTTCGAAGGCATACGCTTGTTTTATGATGTTATGTAAAAATGTTTTTTCGATTTGGTTTGTTTGGTTTATCTCCAAGATGCTTCAAATCATATTGGAAATTGGAATGCGATAAATGACATCGGACACTTGAAACCCTTGTATTGCACACATCATGGTCGTGTTTATACTTGTCACCTTTCTTTTTTACTTTTACACCTTAAAAAGAGACGACAATAGCTAATTTGAAAAGATCCAATTTATATAGTAATTTATTGGTAACGAGTTTCCAAATATGTATACGCGTTCTTCCTAATTTGGTTAGGTGCGCGCATGGACGGCAACATATGAACAACCATTTTTATATTTAACCGCGAAACCGATCGAGTGAACGAGATACCTTTCATAGGAAGTTTGAAAATTCACTCGGCCGTTTACATTTTACTGCTCGTTTTTTCTAAACTCGATTGACGCGATAGTTACGTGAAATTATTTATGTTATACTATCCAACTCTATATATGAACTTATGAAAGTCGCACTAGAGCCAGTATAACCGTAACGGTAACGGGTAAATGTGATGCGCACGCGCAGCATCGGCACGGGCGAGGCGTCGGACGTGGTGATCGCGCGCACGCGCGGCTCCAAGCCGCCCGTGCCGCGCGCCGCCGACTTCATCGAGGTGGGCAGCAGCTCGGTCACGCTTCACCTCAAGCAGTGGCTCGACGGCGGCTGCCCCATGAGCCACTTCGTCGTCGAGAACAAGAAGAAGTGAGTACCTACTACCTACCTATTAACTAGCGCAGCCCCCCCCAACCCCTAAGCAGGCGGACCCCTAGCGTCATCTCATCATGATCCACGGACCTCTAATAAAAAGTACAAAAAAACGTTTTTATTTGTAATACTGACATAAGTATTTAAATAGACCCCACCCCACCCACGATCTATTTGCACAGTCCAATGCACCGAGTTGTGTGTTTTGTTTTCACTGTACGCTCCTGACACATGTTGAGCCGTTCCATTATGTCGCAGACCCCCTGGGATATGCCCGCGATCCCCAGGTTGGGAAACTTTGGAATAGTGTGTTGATAATACCTAAAGTTTTGGGAGGACTTTTTGGCGGGAACGGGAGAAGTAAGGTTGTCATTTAGATTTTCTATTTTTTACATTTTTGGGAGTTTTAAAGTACAACAGTGATAGTATATTGTGTTTTAAAGTTCTGTGCAAGTGAAAAGAATGGAGTAGGTCTAAATAAACATGTGTAGCTGAAGTTTTCGCGCTCTTTTAACGATTCTACTTATACTATTACAATACGTGACATTGGCAAATGCGGTAATCGCCATGCCATGAAGAAAGAAAAAAAAAAGTTTTGAGATTTTGCGATGTCATTTGTTACAGCAGCAACAGCACAAAACAATTAATAACAAAATATTGATTTACTCTATAGTTCGCTTGCTGAACATTTTAAAAGGTGCTTCAAAATTAATAACAGCAGGCATGCAAAAGAAAATAATGTATCTTACAATTCTTACACACTACACTTACAATCGTGAACATCACTGAAAACATATTCAAAATACATTGCAAAATATAAAGGTTATTGACTTTTAAAGTCAAGGAAACCACCAGAACTACCTACTAAAAACGTAGTAATTTATTTTTTCATTTCAGCCAAATACTCAATTAGATGAAATAATATACAGGTTATATTTTCAAACACTAAAAATTGTTCTATAAATTACAGAGGTGCTGCAGAATGGAATCAAATTTCTAATGCCGTAAAACCAGGAGGAAACTTTGTCGTACTTGGTAAGTTTTCTAATAATATGTAATTAACTTAATTATTGACTAGCTGTACCCGCGACTTCGTCTGCGCGGAAAATTTTTTCGTGGCTTTCCCGGATTAGGTTAAATTATATGTAAATATGCATAGTATGTTTAAACATTGTTTCTGAAAAAAAATCTACGTTTAAGCTTACGTCTGCCTCCGGACATACTATCTCTGTACCAAACATCATAATTGGTTCGGCGGTTCAGCATTTCCCATTTAAAGTTTTATCCCCCTTTTCACCCCCTTAGGGATAGTTTTTTGATAAAAATGTGGCCTATGCCCGTTTCTATGTGTCAAACTATATCCATGCTAACAGTTCAGTGGTTTAGCATTTCCCGTACATAGTTTCATCCCCCTCCCTCCCGTCCTCCTTTTCACAGATTTTTATAAAAAAGTAGTTTATATAATTTTGATAAAAAAAGTCTTATTACCGCACCAAATTTTATCATTACCAAGATTTAGTGTTCCCATACAAAGTTTTGTCCCCCTTTTCACCCTCTTCAGGGTAAATTTTTGATAAAAACAGTAAGCCATGCCCGTTTTCTGATGTTAAACTATATCCCTGCCAAAATTACTTGTAATCGGTTCAGCGGTTTACCATTTCTTATACAAAGTTTCATCCCCCTTTTCACTCTTTTAGGGGTAGATTTCCTAAAAAGATAAGTAGTTTATCATGAGTGCATTTACATTTTCGTACTACGCACCGATTTTTATAAAGATCGGTCAAGTCATTCTTCAGTTATAAAGGGACATACAGATAGACGGACAGTCAACAATTTTAAAAATGGTGGAATCGAGTCATTTTGTCTTAAAAATGAGTATTTATCACAAAATTTGACAGTAAAATTATATCATTGCCAAGGTTTAGCGTTTCCCACACAAAGTTTATCGCCATTTTCATCATAGGGGTAAATTTTTGATAAAAAAAAGTAGCTCATGTCCCTTTTTCCTATGTCAAACTATCTTCCTGCTAAATTTGATCGTAATCGGTTCAGCGGTTTACCATTTCCCATACAAAGTTTCATTTCCCTTTTCACCCCTTTAAGGCTAGTTTAGCCTATATGTGTTCCCATGTGTCAAACTATATCCATACGTACATACGTGCCTACATCTTCACGCTGTATCCCTAACGGAGATCAGAGAGGACAGAGCGCTACGCGTCGCGGTCCTTACATACGTCTTTCGCTTCTTCAAATCTCATCATTGTCCTCACACATTTTCACCTAGATATGTGAGTGCTTTTTACATTTCCGTCGGCTAACACTCTGGCTCTTTGATCTTCATAAGTCAGCCTTGGTCTTCCTTGACTTCTTTTACCACTCACTTTCGTTCTGTAGATTTTCTTCGTCAGTCTTTCATCACTCGTTCTTTCTATAGGCCTGAACCATCCAAGCATTCCTTTCTTCATTTTTACAATAACACTAACTATAACCATAACTAATAATAACAATAACTATATCCATGCTACATCATAATCAGTTCAGCGGTTTAGCATTTCCCGTACAAAGTTTCGTCCCCCTCCCTCTCGTTCCCCCTTTCACAGATTTTTGATAAAAAAAGTAGCCTATGTATTGTTGATAAAAAGAAGTCTAATCGCCGCACCTCTTACTATCAAGATTTAGCGTTTCCCATACAAAGTTTAATCCCCGTTTTTACTATCTTAGGCAGTTTTTGATAGTAAAAATTTCCTATGTCCGTTCAGTAATGTTAAACTATCTCCCTGCCAAATTTCATCATAATAGGTTCCGCGGTTTACCATGTCTCATACAAAATTTCATCCCCCTTTTGCACCCTTTTAGGGATAGATTTAAAAAAAAAAATAAGTAGTCTATCATGAGCGCATTCAGATATTCTTACTACATACCGATTTTCATTATGATCGGTCAGGCCATTCTTCAGTTATAAAAGGACATACAGTCAGACAGACAGACATAAATTTAAAAATGGTAGAATCGAAGTCAGTGAGTCATAAAATGACTATCTATCACAAAATTTGACAGTAAAATTATAATTACAGACAGACGCTAGAGATTTATATAGTAGTATAGATAGATATTAGAAAGATTGTTTTTGAAAAAGAGCCTACGTATGGCCTACGTCTGCCCCCGGGCACGTACTATCTCTGAACAAAACATCATTTATCATACATCACCATAGTCAGCGGTTTAGCATTTATTTTCCCGTTTAAAGTTTCATTCCCCTTTTCACTCCCTTAAGGATAGGTTTATAATAAAAAAAGAAGCCCATGCCCGTTCTCTGATGTCAAACTATCTCCCTGCCAAATTTCATCAAAATCGGTTTAGCGGTTTACTATTTCTCGTACAAAGTTTCATCCCCCTTTTCACCCTCTTAAGAGTAGTTTTTGATAAAAAAGGTAGCCTATGTCCAGTCCCAGGTGTCAAAAAACTATATCCATGCTACAAAGTTTCGTCCCCCTCCCTCCCGTCCCCCTTTTCACAGATTCTTGATAAAAAAGTAGCCTATGTATTTTTGATAAAAAAAAAGTCTTACTACCTCACCAACTTTTATCATTACCAAGATTTAGCGTTTCCCATACAAAGTTTCATTCCCCTTTTCACCCTCTTAAGGGTAGGTTTTTGATAAAAAAAAGTAGCCTATGTCCGTTCTTTGATGTCAAACTATCTCAGTGCTAAATTTCATTATAATCGGTTCAGGGGTTTCCCATTTCTCATACAAAGTTTCATCCCCCTTTTCACCCCTTTAAGGGTAGATTTTCTAAAAACTAAGTAGCCTATCATGAGCACAATCACGTGTTCTTACGACGTCCCGATTGCCATTAAGATCAGTCAAGCCGTTCTTTAGTTATAAAAGGACATACAGACAGACAGACAGACAGACAAAAATTTTAAAAATGGTAGAATCGAAATTGGTAAGTAATGAAACGACTATCTATCGCAAAATTTGACAAAAAATCTGAAATTACAGACAGACGCAAGAGATTTATATAGTAGTATAGATAGATAAGTAAACAAAACCATATCAAAAGTGACTGATTTGAGTAATTCAGTCGTGATATTGATAAAAGTGTTACCTGCCTACCCCACTAAAGATATTGTAGGTATTGAGGTGAAAAAATTTTGCGCATAGTCATTTAGTTTATTTATTTATTTAGACACACCAACGAATGATTCGCAATACATAGTATCAGTTTTCGATTTATGGGATGAACAGTCCCGTGACTCCCATGAAACATGAACGTATGAATTACTACAGGTGCGTACAACACTCATTATAATTTATTACACACAGACAACTTATTTGTGTGACACAAACACTCCACTTTCACAATTCATGTCTAGTGATCGTGGTCTGGTGGAGTCCATATTAACAATTATATCTCCATGTTAACACGTTAAGAGCGCTCTCACAAAAGTTAGTAACTCGAGTTTGTTGTTAATGTTCCTGCCTATTTCTATAAAATACTCGTATGAGTTTAGCCTGGTTCAAAGACTTCATAGGCGGTTTCAAAACTCTGCAGTCACCTACTGTGTATTTGTTATATTAGCCATTTTATCCAATAATAAATTTCAGATCTGGAACCTGCGAGTTGGTATGTGTTAAGGATTACGGCTCATAACAATGCTGGCTTCAATGTCGCTGAATACGACTTTGCAACCCTTACTACAACTGGTGGTAAGCATACAGTTCCTAATACTGTTTTTCTTTCTTTCATTAATATTCACAATACCTAAATGTCGTCAGAGATAGTGAAAACTCTAATTAATATAAAAATATTCATTTTTAAATAGAACCTTTTAGACTGCCTCCAGGAGACCAAATTAGAAACTTCTATTCATAATCTATGCCATAACGGCCATAAAAGATATCATTTTTCCAATCTCCTATATATAATTTACTTATAAGCATCACATATAACATATTAGGCGATATCGCGCTATCCCTGACGATACTTAAACATACATAAATTATATATTAATAGATAAGTATATAGTTACAAATTTCTGTAATTATAAAAAACAATGTAAAGACATCGCACCTTTAGTACTTACAGATTGCATTAGTTATCTACTTGCGTAAACCTTTAGTACTGACCTAATTCAAAATTTCAGTTTTGAACTATGATGACAAACTTATAAATTCTTATTAGATATACTTAGTATGAATTTACCGATCTATTATCAATTTATCGCTCCATTAACTGCATAGCGTGAGCATATTTATGCATTTATTTATGAAAAATCTCTTGTTTATTTTGTAATTAGATTCATTGTCGCAACTTCCCAAAACAAAGTCTCAAAATTATGAATTGGGTCACTTCCGTACTGAGGGTGTGATATGTTCGTCTGCTCACCTCCTTAATTTCGTAATATTTTATATTACCTCCTTAGAAAAATTCCTAAAATAGTACATATTTTTAATAAGAAAATATAAAGGATACGATGGCATAAAAAGTACCTGAAATGCATTTACCTTGTTAAACAAAAGTTAACGTATTTCATAAACGCCTTGATTTATGTTTCCGTCAATTGGCATTATTGTAATATGGGGCTTGCATTTCAGGTACGATAGCTCCCATACGTGAAGCCGGCGAAGGATCCCTCACTACAGAGCAGACGATCAAGATAATCCTGACACACCTTAATCTTATCGTGCCGGTTATCGCGGCGATCCTCGTTATCATCATCGCCATCGTAGTTGTATGCGTAGTGCGCGGAGCAAGGGATCACCACAAAGGTATATACAATTTGTTATAGGAACTGTTGCACCACTGCCCGGCAACGCTGATGGCGATAAGGAACTACCCCTGTGGATCAAAGCTTGGCTCGACCCCGAAGTATTAGTGCCAATATTGGCGACAATCGTAGTTTTCATCGTCGGGGTTGTTGTTATTTGCTTAACTTTGGCACGTAGGAACACGCCGCATCGCCTGCGAGGTCAGAAGGACATGTACTGTATGTATAGGTGGCACGAGACACCGCTTTCTTTATTATTTCTTTCACGTACATAGATACGTATATGAGATTGGAGTTATTTTCTTATTTAAATCATAATTATTTTGACTATACTTCTACAAAGTTTTTCATACTCAATTTTTTTTTAACTTTTGCACGTCAAATTGTCGTCTAAATAGAAGTCATAATTTCATTGTATTTTTTTTTTTGCAAAATTCATCTTTACTATTCGTTGCAATTCCATTCAAGAATAATTTTTTTCCCTAATTTTTTCTACAGGTCAGTCTAAGGTATATAAGATATATAACTATATGTATGTTTAGACGATGCAGTATACAATGCTTCGCAAGCCGCAATGGGCGGCGGCGGCGGCACTCTCGATAAGCGCGGCGGACTCCGCGACGAACTCGGTTATATCGCCCCACCTAACCGCAAGCTCCCGCCTGTCCCCGGATCTAACTACAACACTTGCGACCGCGTGAAACGACAAGCTGTAATCAGTGAGTGCCGCATGACACTACAAAACTTCAAACACTACCGACACAAAAAAATTTCCCGACACAAACCTATGCTAAACTTTTTCGTCTTTTTTATCCTTGTCTGCAAACTGCACGTCTCTGCTATTTTTCTCATTTCTCTGCATAACTCTTATCTTCCTAGATGTTCAGTATTATAGTTTATCATAAGGTGAAGGAAAATAAGTGAAATATCGTTCACTTATATTGGCAGAGGACTGATATCAGGTGAAAGTAGTAATCGGTGTAAGGTGTAATCTTCAAATAATTATTGTGTTGCGTATATTTTTCTTCGCTTTGTTCTAATTTTTATTTATAATCGTAATTTGCTTAAATACTTCGACATATTGTTTAAAACGTACAACATATCTGCGGAATATGTCGAGAGTAAAAATAAAAAATGTATACCTACCTATTTGACCTACGACCTTACTTGTTTTCATATATTATTTGATCGATTTTATTTTATACTTATATACTGTAAAAACTAGATTTGTGAGTAAAATTACGAAATTTACATTGCGAAATAGAAACATGAACACGAGTGAGATCGTAGATAACTGCTTACTATGTACTAGTGATGTGCCAGATATCAGGTAACTGTATCCGCGGATATAGGGAAAATATTTGTATCCTTTGCTTTTAAAGCAATATTATACATTGATGAATGTTAAAAATAAATTAAATATATTTGATATAAAATATTTTCATACCTTTTTAGTAATAATGGAAATATATATACTTAAAATACAGAAGTTTTTCGTAGACGTTGTATTTAGACTTCTTAATTAGCAAAATTTCAAATGCACTAACATATTCTACTTGCTCTTTGGGAAACATGCCAAACATGCTTTCCTGCATAAAAAGCGGCAAGCGCAACTAAAATTAAATAGTGGCTCTATGGTCCTAACAAAGTATCGCCCTAACAAATGAAATGATAATACAGAAGAAAAGATGCGAATGTATAAGTACACAATAGTCGGTATCCGTATCCGCGGATACACGGTTGTCGATGGGGCACGCCGGTGGCGCGTGGCTCGTGTCCGGGGCGCATGCATGACGCAGTAGTGTGGTTCAGTGGGCGCGCACTCGACGTGGGACCCGCGCCGGCACCACTACGAGCGCGTGCGGCGGCCGCGCCTGCGCCGCGCCGGCTCCTCCGACACCGCCTCCACAGGTACGCGCCGTGTGCCGCCTGCCGTCTGCCGCCTACCGCCTACCGCCTACTGTCTACCGCATATCGCCTACTGCCTATTGTCTACCGCCTGTCGCCTACCGCCTACTGTCTACCGCCTACTGCCTACCGCCTACTTCCTACCGCCTACTGCCTACTTCCTACTTCCTACCGCCTACTGCCTACCGCCTACTGTCTACCACCTACTGTCTACCGCCTACCACCTACTGTCTACCGCCTACCGCCTACTGCCTAATGACCAAGGGCAGATCCAGCTTTCATGTCAGGGGGGATCATATAGTCAAGGTCTAGTCTGGACAGGCCCGGATAGCCTCCAATTCGCACGCTTATTACGTAACTTGCAGACAGCATGCGACAGCCAATATCGCGCGATATCTGCTGTCAAAACGAGAATTTGTGTAATGTAATTTGCATAGTGGCGCTAAATCTACCGCGAAAAGTGCATTTTACTGTCATAGAATAATAGATACGTAATCGTCATACATAATACTAATTATTTATTTTAAATTTTTAGATAGTGACCCCGTCAATTACAATGAGATTAGTAAAATGATCACTAGTCAACCTAGACCCAGCCCAGGGAGGGTCATGCCACCAATGACCCCCCCCCCCCCCCCCCTGGATCCGTCCTTACTAATGACCTCGTATCTACCATTAGCGATATTAATTTTATAGTATTAATAAATTAATATAATATTTTATATACCTATTATAGATATACACTTAACAGGACAATTTTAATAAAAATAACTATTTGAATGCTATTTAACACTATAAAAATTATAATGTCATAAAAACGAACTTAAAAAAATATAGATAATGTCGCTATAAAATAATATGCTATAAAAAATGTAAACAGTGTAATACAATAGTTTATATCTTGTACCACAGATTAGTTAGTTACTAACGTAAACTTGTATTATTAACATACAACTCTATATATAATTTGTCCCATTGTTTCTGTTACGGTTACGGTAATAGACTTTAATTCAAAGCGTTACACCTAGATTCGACCGTGGTTTAACTGACAACCAATCTAGCGTGTAACGGCCACTCTTTTTTTATAGAAGTGTTAGAAAATAATATGTAAATAATAATTATCGATACTTTTACATAAGAGATATAGCGGCTGCATTCAACCCCACTCTCCTCTCTCTCTCTCTCTCAACTCCACTTCACATGTTTTTATAACATTTCTAATAATGTTTAACTTGACTCTTTTTTCTCACATTTATTTCACTCATTTCAAAAGCTACCTACTTAAAGGAAGACTACATCATATTTTGTGGTTAAAGTACAATAACGAAATATCGAGACTATCAGCCAAATACCAAGTGCGCTACTCTTGTCGGCCGAAATGACAGCTATTTTCCTTCTTCCCATTCAGAATTCATTTAGCTCGGTCCCCGACTTACGCCCCACCTACCCCGCATGCACGTATTGATACTACAGCAGTTTGATGTAATTGCGCAATACATGTACAGTTTTGTCCAAACGGTACCAGTGTAAGGCCTTCGTAGTTATGGTGTTAGCACGGTGACAGCTCTGTATACCTCGATTTGCGAAGAAACGCGTCATAATTATACGTTTTCATACAATTGCATATACTTACGCTGGCGCTGCTGCCGTACCGACGCTAAATGCAAGTCACCTTGTACTGTGATTGGTTGAACGAATCAACAATAAATATTAGCAAATTACATGCCAAGTAACGGACAATAAAAGATTATATATGATATGTTTTCCATATAAGTTGAATCGTTGAACATCAGTGGCAAGAGTAATCACTGTTCCTATTTTACATTCTATTGTTGTTGTAATAACTCTACAGACCTATAGTGTATGAATTTAAAGTTAACTGCTAACGGAGTGAAGGGCTACTAACTAAGATATAGCTACTTGTAAAGGTGAGTATCTTGCTTTATTATATTTCGTGTTGTATTTTTTCTTAGTGCTTCTTTTCTAACCTCAGTTATTTTTATTTGCATTTTCCTAAAAACAATATTACACATTTAATAGAAAATATTTTTTTAACTTTAACAGGTATTTTGTGTGTTTGGTATATATGAGAAAAGCTGTATGTAATTATTACTAAGACATGCTCCTACGGCCTATTAAATAAACCAAATAATAACAAACTAATACCGCATCATTTTAATCATAAATTAATAAAACCACAAAAATGTTTGTATTTGTACATTCACATAACATGATACCTGTGAAATAACAAAATAAAAAATCAAACATATTATATAAGTACATATTATTATGTTAACTTTGTCACAATACAATTCCAAATATTCAATTTTCGTAACTATTGATAACAGTAGATGCGGTCCATTTCACTCTCAGCACATTTTAAAATATAAATAATTTCATGTAATATTTCGATAAAATAACTCCCTACTTATAAGTAATTATTTTCATTAAATTCATCTGAGATTAACATTTCTCAAAATTAGTTATACCATAAATTGATCTGTCACAGGTATCATTTCATTACATGAAAAATGTTTTGCAGCGTGTAGCAATTTATTGGCCGACATTATAACATTAACAATTTCCCGGCACTGCAATTTAATGTGCTAATCTCATACACAGTCAATCATTTATCTGATTTGTACGCACTACGCAAATATATTATGCTGATTGCTAGTATAGTCCAAAAATATGGTTTATTTCAAATGAAACTACTTATTTATAATGGAAAGATAAAATGCAAAATAGTATGTGTCTCGCGTATTTTTAATATTATTTATTGTATACATTAATTCATGATATATTTTACTGTTTTAGAAAAATATGTATAGGTATTTAAATTTCTTAATGTTTTAATTTTATTTAAAGTAATTGCAAAATATAAGTATCTATATGAGAAATACAAAGGGGACATGTTATCTACTATTTTGAATTTCAAATACCCATAACGGAGTGTTCATGTATTACGCAGTTAAGCATAGTTCCGTTGATAGCAACCGCCTTCCCTATTTTATAAGAAAAAATAAGAAAATTATAAACTTCCTCTATCCATAATGATGAAACGTAAAAAGATTTATTATTCTTATTTTCACCGAATGAAACATCTTTATTATGAATACAACATGTTTTTTAGGAAAAAAAAAATAGATACCTACGTATATCAAAGATGTTATGGAGATGAAATTTCGGATCTAGATATGGTTACCTACGCATACTATATGAATAATATTATACCTACCGGTTTTAGTTACGGTTACGCATATGAAATTATTTCGGTTTATCCGGTAGTTTCGTATAGTTTCAGTTACGGATATTAGATTTTTAGGAATCGTAAAAGGAAAATACATACAAAATTACAAGGTAACAATTTGACTTTATTTCTAGGTTATCATTTGGTAATATAATCACAGGAAAAAACAAACTGAACAATACAGGCGACGCGGCTAGTGTATCATCGGCCTATAGCGCATCGCGTATAGACTACGTCTCTATCCGAAATATTTCGGTTTATCCTGTGGTTTCGGATAGTTTCAGTTACGGATATTAGATTTTTTAGGGGTTGTTAAATGAGAATACATATTATAATTACAAGGTAACGATTTCGCTTCATTTGTAGGTTATCATTGTCATAGCGCGTCGCGTTTAGACTACGCCCCATCCGAAATTATTCGGAACTTTTATATCGAATTCGATTACGGTTTCGGATAATTTTTACTTCCGATATCCGATAGTTTAGGTATGGTTACGAAGCTCTACGAACTTGCGTAATACTTGAACGCTCCCTAAGTGCGCACACGCGGTGCACCGTGCCCGTGGCGTGATGTAATGCGAGTGGTGCGTGCGGTGCGCAGGCATGGAGGACGAGATCTGCCCGTACGCGACGTTCCACCTGCTGGGCTTCCGCGAGGAGATGGACCCGAGCAAGGCGCTGGCGTTCCCGCACCACCACGCCGCTCACGCCGCTCACGCCGGCACGCTGGCGCACCCGCACCCGCACCACCCCGCGCACTCGCGCGCCGGCTCGCAGAGCATGGTCAGTGCTCACTACATACTGCTTTTGAGTCACGGACTCGGACCAACTGTCACAATGGACGGAGCATTTGCTTTATAAGCGTGTCCTTAAAGTGTCCTTGTTTTATTGACCGACTTTCTAGATTTTTACAAATGTGCCTGACTAGGGAAGGTGCCGTATAACGATACACAGCTGATCATTACATATTATTATTTTTGTGAATACTGGCAGACAAAACACTTAAGATTTACGAGTATTTTGCAAATATTTATTTCGTGACCGACTCATAAGCTGACACGAAATACACTGCACTGATATGCGACGTTGCCGCACTTACTATAGCTTTTTTACTCGTGGTTACACTCAATGAGATTATGGGATAATTGGTAGCAGTAATATGTACGCAGGTTGGTACGTATTTGAAACGGTTTTATTTCCCATTTACAAATATTCGCACCAAGTATAATAATTTGACTCATTATACTCATCCACTTACTACATTAACTGTATGCGCGACGTGTGTAGTGTAAAATGTGTGGGTAGATGTAAAATAAAATTCATATATAAAATGTTTGTCCGTTTATAAATTATATAATTATTTAAATATATACGTTTTATATTTACATATGTTTGTGTGTATGTATGTTAATGAGTATTGTAATATATATGTCGGTGGAAATAATAAGAGGCACTCATTTGACTATACTATGGCAAAGCGCGACTTCCGGTTTGGAAAGGATAACGCGCTAACGGAACGTCAGGGCCGGCGCCGAGTCTGTTAGACTACGGCGACCGGTGCGATAGCATTTCTACGACGGATCGTTTGCCATTATTAAATTTCCAATTACCTACGTAATAATTATTACAGAGTTTTCTGTCGTTTGCACATTAGCTTCGTCTTAGCATTGTATTTTATGAAGTAGTTCGTCTCTTGTAAATTAGGTACCTATTTCTCATGACTGAGTTACAAAAGCACCAATTGCCCCGTGTCTTTTCCGACATATAAATAGTTACATAAAATATAAATAAGGTGTAAGTATACATGTAGAATGTAGTGTAGGTATGAAGTATGGTAAGTATGTGGCCTACAAGATAGACAGAAAAATTCGTTTGACATGCGGTGGTAAAAGCGGCAATTTACTATGGGTCCATACAACATACATTATGTTTTTTGGTCCGACGTCACGGACCATAAGGAGCCTATGCACACTTTGCGTTCTAATCTAATCTAAGAAGACTGAGAGGATACATACAAACTCAACTCTTATTATTAATAAAATCCTCAAATGAGAAAAAAATTCGATAAAAAACCGTTTTGCACAAAAATTCAGTTAGATCTTCGAAATTCTACAGAATTCCAAGATTATGTTTACTAAATGAATAATCCCAAAGCTCTGAAACAAGTTGTACAATTGGTAATGTAATTTTCTTACGAATTACGATCACTCTGTAGTATAATAAATTTTAAAACTTCGCTCGCTAAAATATGAGCAAACCACTAATTTAATATAATTTTCTCAAAAATAGCAAAATTGAAGTAAATATAATATAATGTTACAGCCTCGAGCCAACAGCCGATACGCTCGCAAGAACTCCCAAGGAGGACAGAGCGCCATCTACTCGACCGCACCCGAATACGACGACCCGGCAACCTGCGCTGAGGAAGACCAATACGTGAGTATTATTTTATCTGAAAAATTCGGTAATCTCAAATAAAATTCGTGCCTGCTGTAAATATGTCGAAATATATATGCCACGACCTATGATCAATTCAGTGAGTCTTGCAAGAAATAATCCAGATAACATATAGGGTTGCTGGAAGCTTGTTTCTTTTTGATTCTAAATTGGCAAGTCAAATATGATGAGGCCAGTTTTTGACATTTAATGATTTAACACTGTTATGTCAAATAAGACAACCAAGCTTTGACAATATTGCCGCAATCTTATTATTTTTAGTAGGTATCAAGTTTATTTATATTTTAGTACCTACTTTCTGGTACGACGATGAAGTACGATCTGAATAATTCCAGCACAAAACACCCTGCTATGTCAACATTGTATCTTTGTTGCGTGGTAACTAGGAAGTTTAATTTTAACTTTCTTCAAGTGTATACGATCGCATGACAAACTTGATGCACGCCTAGTTAAAGTTTAATTGCTATCTGGAAAATATTTAGAGAAGTTGTCAAAGTTAACAGTGGGGCTTCTAGCCTACGCCTCTGGGTCATGTCTTGGAACTTGTTACTTGGAAAACAGATGTTTTGTTTCGTTTTATTAGTGGCTATATTGTGTTGTACTACTGAGACCATGAAAATATTCAAATTGAGTACTTATTTCATTATCATTGGCACAATATTATTGGTGAATTAACTCAAAACAAATAAGAACAATTAAATTATTACTTAAACATATAAAAATAGATTAATTATAAAATGGTTAAATATATACGAAAATGATGTATGATACATAGGTACTACAAAACATTACTTATTAGAGCTCATTAGTAGATTTAAAAAAAGTCAGTGACAAGGGGGTTATTCACAAATGTCGGAAACTTTCCGTGGCGGAAAGGCCGATCGTCGGAAAGCATAAATTCAATCCGACGGCTTGGATTTGTGAATACGACTATATATAATATAAATATAATTCGATTTCGGATTTGTGAATCGCGTATCGACAAAATCATTGAAAAGTTTCCTGTCGGATACGAAAAGTTGAGTTTCCGACGTTTGTGAATAACCCGAAGATATACCTAACTTTTTTAAATCAAACGGAAAATTATTAAGAGGCTACATACCATAAACACATATGTATTTTATATCTTACTACTTATTATTACATAAATACTACAATAATTATTGGACACACAAAAATAGTATTCCGCGCCGATGAAACGGCGAGGCACAACTAGTCTGGTAAAAATAAATAATGTAATGGCATGTCGGATGTCGGATGTCGGTCAGCGCGCGCGCTACTCGCGGCCGATGTACGCGTGCGGGCCCGAGTACGACGAGCCCGCGTGCTGCGCGCCCGAGGACGAGCAGTACTCCGGCGCCTACGGCACGCCCTACTCCGACCACTACGGCTCCCGGCCCAGCATCGGTAAGGCCTCTAACCACACTTATTAGCTAAAAAAACGCTAAATCGATATTGCAACTATCTATAGTGAGTGAACAAAAACAGACTACAATAGATACATTTCATTCACACACTAGGAACATCATAAACAATCTTAAATCTTTTAATAAATAACATAATCTGATATAAATCGAATTAATTAGCCTATCGCTTTTATTGCTTAAAACCTCAACAACAGCTAGTAACTTCATTCTCATTAATCTTACCTAAATAACACCCCAGAAAGAGGAGTGTTATGCTCACGGATTGACTTTAACGTATTATAAATGGAAGTGTTGCACGCGGGTGGATCAGACCCAAACCAATTTGTTTGAGTGTATTGGGTCCTTATCGTGGCCTGGTCCATTTGGAATATTTTAATATTTTAAGAAATTTCATGTCTTGGGTCCTCTGCTAAGAGAGACCTCTGTTAAAACAGTATGTACCTACGTCACACTTAAATATTCTTCCGTTGTGTATTTCAATATGTCAATGCGAAGCACGCAAGGATTGGGAGGGTATGCCATTGGCACTCCCATTCTTTGGAAACTAAAAAGCTCTTCACACCGTGTTGTTTGCTTCATGGGGAATTAAAAAAAAAAGATTGCAACTACCTATAGTTAGTGAACAAAATACGCGGAACGGGGTTCGTAACAAAATTCATTATTTTTATTATTATAACGAAGTTTAACGCCGCTTGCGGGAAGTTTGAGTTGGTGGAAATCGTCACGTAAGAAAAAAAACGTTATGTGGGGCGCGACCGGGCGCTAGGTTTTTATTTTTTTTTTAAACATTCGTAAGTTTTATTGTCTCATTATTGCAATTAAGTTTTGTGAAACTGAAACTGCAGCTGCAGCTAAGAAACTTCGCTCCTAAAGGGGGTCCTCCGATCGCATACGTTTTTGTTTATTATGTATTTTATAATAAAAACGAGATGGAGGTTACATTGTATATCAAGGCCATAGGCAGAGGGAGTTTGCGGTTTGAAACAAATGCTTTAATGTAATGTAAAAACTTAATGTAAAACTATACTATAATTTGCTTATTTAAAAATAAAGCGGCTACTTATTGTCTGTGGTCCAGAGTTCGACTCCAAAAAGTGAATTCCTGGCTACGGATTTGGTGTGGATAATCGGAACGATTTATGACCGTAGTGAATTAAATCCTCAAGCAGGTACTCGCAAGTGCGGAGGATCCCCCGAGCCCCCGCCGCCGCCACCGCGCAACGCTAACAACGACAACAACTGCTCCTCTTCCTTCAACGAAAGTAAGGATTCGAACGAGATTTCCGAAGCAGAGTGTGACCAACCACGAAACTACCCCGGTACGTACAGAAATCAAGGACTAACGCAAATATTATCCATTTCACTTCCATGTTTCATTATGAAAGAAATATTATATTTTTGTTAAAATTTACACTATCGACATTACCAATTTATGACGCTACTTAAAATATTATCGTTATTTTCGATATTCAGCACGGAACATCTTCATTCTACTGTTACATTGTTACTGTAACGCTTGTTAATGTTATTTTACTATAAATCTACTGCTCAGGCACAATTCAGAACACATTCACAATCACTTTTTAATCTGCCTGTGTATTTGTCATATTGCTGTTTTAAATATATTTCAAAGATGGGTACGTACATAAAGCTCATTAAGCAACTTCATATTTCATTTTATTGCACATCGTGGTTATAACTAATTAACAAATGAAAGTAATGTGTTATTAAAACTAATGCGTTAAACATGTTTGGAATAAATTTTTATAAAAATTGAAATTGGTCCATGCGCTCATGGGTGTCATCTGAACAGAAGACGGTAAAAAAAATGATTTAAACATTTTTTCTCTTTATTAATAATTGTGACTGACAGCATGCAAAAGTGATTAACTCAATTAAAATTTAAGCTTCGTTTAGAATTTCTTGCAATTGGCTTAATAATTTATGTTTCAAAATTTTCTTATTTATTTTTACACTATTTTTCTTGGGCATTGTTTTTATCATTGGACAAAAGTATCCATTTAAATAATTCCAATTACTGTATTAAAAAAATGGGATTTTGTCTGTGATAAATGGGAAATACATTTTCTTAAATTCGTTGTTAATCATTGGATTATTGTACTCTATTTAGATGTGATTGTGTTACGTAACTAAAATTGTATTTTATGATTCTGTAGACTTTAGTACATGTTATGAAAACAGGTACCTTCGAATAACATCCTATTATATGTATAAACTGACCAAAAAATATATTGTTACCTATTTATTCCTAATTAATATTACATATACATAATAGGATAGTCGTTATATTATCTTTGAAAAAGTTATCGTTATGAAATTTAAAGGATTTTATTCGAGGAATCTAGTAGAGGGCAGGCGTCTCCGGGTCTCGTGGCTAGTGTAGACGCGTCGTGACTTGTGTGTTGTTACAGTCAGGGCCCACACTGCTAAGGACGGCTTGCACAGCGAGGAAATGAGGAAACTCATTGACAGGTCAGTTCAACCAGGCCTTACACCGTTTGTATCATTGCAAAGTTAACGAACGTTCATATCTGCCTACAACAAGATAGTAGGTATGTGTAGTACACAATTTTATGGACGTGAAATATTAAAAAATCATTACTTGATGTCCAATAACGAACGATGAATGCGACAATATACACTTTTTGATCACAATTTATTTAAGGGATATAATACAACACATCACATGTTGAAACACATAGTACATGATTTTCAGCCAAGCTATTGTTCGTTTACAAAATTTACAAACCAAACAAACCTACTATTGATATAGATACCAAACCAAGCCGTATCCTGTAGATGTACCTAGACATCTACATCTAGCCGTATCCTAGTGTGTGCGCTAACACGCAGTAAGTCTGGTATACCGTATATATATACTATAATAAAATTAGAAACATGCATTCAATTTAGTTCTGTGCTCGTAATAAGGCATGTGTTATGTTCTGCATCCGCAATCTCCAGGAAGCAGTAAGTCAAAGTATGTATGTGAAATAATAATGTTTATAGATTCTTCGTTTTGCCTGAACTTTTGTTTTTGTGATTCATGTTTTGTGGCTAACAATTTAATCAATATTGCACTAAACGTTTGTTTTGCTCAACTAATGCTAAGACTGAATCGTAAAACCGCTAGTTTTCCTTCTTTATTAATAATTTTTTTTCGTTTGACACAAACAAATATAAAAAATTATTAAGGCATGAGTTAGCCTTATCACCCTGACCTAAGAATAACGAAAATGTTTTGGTTTACTCCTTTTTATCACCTCACTTGGATGTCACTAACAACCAATTGGCTAAATGATACTGTTTACTGCAACACGATACGTAACTTTCAGTGATAGCCAAGTGGGGGGTGCTATTTCTTCACCCTATCATTGTTTACTTTTGTGTTACTTAATCAATCGATAATACCTAATATTTGAATATGTTAATGATAATGGTTGTGGTTCCCTAGAAAACTACATTATTGGTAGGTACCTATGCCTAATCAGAATGTAGTTGTGTGCCCAGTATATACAGTTAACTAGTTTCTCATTCATGCTTTAAACTGATAAATAATATAAAAATAAATTCTTAAAAAACATTTTACTAAATGATCAATGTACTAACTCGCCCTATATTTCAGACCAGAAGCAAGCACCCCAATCCCCCAGCAAGCAGTCCACGGGCGGGGACTCACAGCCTACGATACTGTGGCAGTGTAACCTGTAAAAAGGATATACACACAACAGCGACACACAGACACAGTCCTTTGTTTTTGATTATTTTATGGACCATTACTGTCCTGCTGAGATAATGTTCACGCTGTATGCTTGCGTATTCTTATCGGTAGTAATTTAAGTTCAAGCTGACGTTAAATTTTTTCTGCCCTGCGTGTAACATTTGTACTCAACAGAATAGTGATACTCGTGCCAAATTAAAATAACTTCCTTTTGTGTGTCGCGGCTTTATGTTGCTGTTCGTTTTTTTAAATTTATCCCAACTTAGTTGCTGGATTTTCTTTTGACTATAATAATTGTATGAGCACATTTGTGCCATAAATGAACACAATAGTCCCTTCGTTTGGGCTCGATTTTTGCCTGTGGAAAAATCGCACAGTTAAGTATATTAGCACCCGTCTTTCCCTTTATAGTAGAATCTATAAGGCGTCTCTATTTATTGTTATCAAATGAATACAGAAAATTATGGTTGTGGTAGTTAATTCAATTGATATAATTACTAAATAGAAGTGTGACGACCTTTTCCATCCTTTCCGCACAACGTTAGTGTCGTAACACTTGACTGTGATATATTTTCTACAGGCAACCATGTATCTGTACCTGCACTATTGCAGGTATTTATAATGGTATGTATGTTTAGCTTAATTTAAAACTTTAGGTTGATGATTGGGGTGTTTTAAATAAAAAAAATTTAAATTAAGCTCAACCAGTAATAATGTGATATTTTGAATTTTTTATCCCCTTTTATTTTTTATAATTAACTAACATACAATTTTTTTTTTAATTATGTACTCATAGTAACTTAACTATTAGACAAACAACCATTAGGTTGACGATGCTATGCTTCCTTTTCTATGTTATGGTTCTCGTGATGCTTTTTATTATTTAGTTATTGTCGAGTCCTTATTTGTATATTGTAATGTTTTGTTTTGATTGCTTTTACGCATATACTAATTAAGATTAAATATAACTTCATTAGTAAATAATCAAGTCTTGAAATATGTAATCTTTAGGTAGTCAGAAACATTATGTATATGTAACAAAAATGTCAAAATTTAAAGATAATCTATATTAGGTACACTTTCTGTAATAACTGGTTAATTACCAAAACTACTATAATACTCACTTCAAAGTTAAACATAATACTTAACAGTGAAGGCCACAATGGACAGGATACAAATAATAAAACTTGTTCAATATCAACAAAACTAAAAGTTGAAAAATACACGGAATTTAAAACCTTTAATCTGTTAAATATAAGGTACATTTTTATTGATCATAATCGTAATTTTATCCTTCTATATTATGTAATGATTAGATTAAGGACATGTACGTGTCATTTTTTAGACGTTTCCCATATATGTTGTGCATTGTCGTGTAAGCTTTGCAACTTAGGCTTGTAGTTAGGTTCTCGCGACTTCCTAGCAACCGATATCTTCTCTTAACCCTTCCAATTAGAATATTTGGATTTAATAAACTCGTTAAAATCTAATGTGAAAAATTAAGAAATATGATTATTCGAAATTATAAAAATAGGTAATTAAAGTGAAACTAAATCGATTAGTACATATTGTATTACAAAAATTATATCGATACTTTTGTCTTAGAAGTTTTCGATAGTTATTGTATAAATAACAATTTGATTTGGCGCTACACAGTACCAACACTAAACATTAGGGTTTTACCTACAATTAATTTTATTATGCGAGATAATTTGCTAACCGCAGCTAACTGTTTGTACCAAAGTGTTTGATTTGTATTGAATAAACTATTGAAAGTCAACTAAAATAGACTGAGTTTCATTTATAGCCTTATTTTATTGATAGCGATATTTAAAGTAAATGAAACAATAATGAAACAAATGTTCCACAGATGTATTTTTATTTACAGATAATTAAATAATTGTATAGACTAAACAGTTAAGCCAACCATTACTGAATCATTACTGGATTTATGGATTACGCGGTCGCAGCTTTGACAATTTCCTCTGCAACTTCCACAGCAATTGCTGCTTCAGCTTTGGCCTATAACATAAAGGTATACAATGTAATATGACCTTGAAAATTATATGATAAACAGAATTATTATTAAGGCGACGCATTGGAAATTTTGACGGCAAGGATCTCCATTTTTTTAAGTGACTTCAAAACATATGAAAGTGATATTTGGTAACCTGATTCTTCATTTCATTGACTTTATTTCTTTACAGTTGCGATACACGATTGCTTAACTTTTATAACACAAATAAAAATATCAAAAAAACCTCTTTTAAAACAGAGATTTACATTTTTAAGAGTAACGGGACCGATTTACATACATATCTTCACGCTGTATCCCTAACGGGGTAATCAGAGAGGACGGAGTGCCAACCGTCGCGGTCCTTCCATACTTCTTTCGCTTTTACGGATGGCTTTGCCCTCTTCTATATAATACTGCTTTGGGATCACTTATTTTATCTATGTTATTCTTGATTTCTGTAATTCTCTTTCCCTACATGTTCATGTTCTTTAGTATTTTTAGTCAATCCCTACGCAAAGGATACTCAAATAGTACAAATAACTTTCAAACTAACATGTAGGTAAATATACTACATACAATATCACTGTTATTTCTAAAAAGAACTGAATAACGGATAAAGTTATATGAAGTTTCAAGTTAATCGTCGAAGAGTACAACAACGTCAACTATCAAGGAGACAACGATTATGGGAAACTCGTTTAGTTATTCGTGGTCGAGTATTTGGAATATAATATTACTTTATAAGTAATAATAATAGTTTTAATAGTTTCTTTTAAATTCAGAAGAATATAGTAATCCTTTAGTAATATAATTTGATTTTGATATATTAATCTTTTTTGGTTCAGCATTATTTATTTTACTTTTGGCTACGTTTTGTTTGAACGTGATCATTCTTTTGATGTATCGATTAAAATAATGATCGTTATAATAAATCGATAATCGATTATTTAGTGTTAAATTATATACTTATTCTAAATAAAGCCAATCGAATTTTATTTTAAATAATATATTAAAATTACATTTTTATAATAAAAAATGTTCAGGTTTGCCTTCCCACTTTAATGGTTGGATGAGTGAATTTAATCTTAAAATTAGTGATACGAGTAATTCACGATTATCATTTGTTTCTGACGAAATCGATTGTTACTTTTTTTTATAAAAGAGGGGGAAAACGCGCAAGCGGGTTACTTCATGGAGTCACCAGTGCCGCCTATGGACACCCGCAACGTCCAGAGAGCCACGAGTGCGTTGCCGGCCTTTAGCGAAATAGGAAAAGAGGGAAAGGAGGGGGAGGGGGTGATGGGCCACCTGCACTCTCACTCACCGAACGAAATACAACAGCAATAGATGCTGTTATTTCACGCCGATATTATGTGAGAGGGTGGTATTTCACCGGGCGAGCCGGCCCGATTCGTGCTGCAATGCAGCATAGCTCTACCACTCAGAACTTTTAGTTAATGTCTGCACCACCTTCACTGATCGAGTAGAATGGTATGTTCGTGAAATGTTCTGGCTAATCTGCACATCTTTTCCGGTTGTTTTTCAGGAGTTGTCTTTGTCAAGATCATTCTAAATCTATTGTGTACTAGTCATTGCTTGTCATCGTGACATTTTCAAACGCTTCTAATTGGTGGGTGTCTTTTCAAAGGCTAGGTGTTTCTTTTTTGTACCGGATACCTTAGACTGAAATCTGAGTAGAATCTGCTGGATTTCGAGATTACTATTTTTCACTGTTTTTTTCGTATTCATGGAATGTCTACTATGTTTTTGGTGGTGGCTATATGGCCGTCATAAATAATAAAAATTTAGAATATGTTTTCTAAAGTTGTTATTTAAAATATTCAATTTTATTATCCCAGAGCCGTGAGTATTTAATTTTATTTGGAAAAGAAATCTTTGTCAAACCTTTTTATTTTTTTTTAAACCTCGATTCTAAGTGGTTGTTTATTTTTGTTCATAGATCCAAATTCAATATGAGGAGGTATCTGTGGCTATTTTTATTTAAAGTTTTACTATAAAATTAGATATCCCATGATTGACTTCATGGTAAGTAGCTTGTGTAATTTTTGTTATTTTCTTTTAAAGAATATTCCTTGGTATTTATTCTAGAGGATTAACCTTAGGAATTTTGTTACAGGGTTCCATATTTAGGTTCATTCCAATCTCAGTTGTAATTCCTTGTTTATGTTGATTCCAATTCAAAGTTTATTTCAAGTGTATTCCATGTTTATTCTAATTTAGGGATTTTATTACCCTTATACATTTACAATTTTAGGCTGTACTGCCCCTATATGATTCCAATTTCAGGGTTCAAGTTCAGACTAACCCTTTTCTTATTTTAGTGATACCTATGTTAGGTTTCTAAATATATAAGATTATCTCTTAGATTGTGTTACTACCATTTTCTATAAGTGTCTTTATATTATTTAGTTATCATCTCGGGTGGGGAACGGGGCTGAATGGCTGCCCATTGAGGAAAGCCGACAGACCGTTTGCAGCCTGGCGGCCGTCCCTACACGGAATCTACATCTAGTATCTCGGGTAACCTCTCAGGTTGTATGTAGTAATATCATAACAATGTTGCCATCTCGGGTGACATTCCTGGTTTCACGCATATTATTTAGTTATCATCTTAGGTAACCTTCCAGGTTGTATGTAGTAATATGTTGCCAGCTCAGGTGACATTCCTGATTTTATGCATATTATTTAGTTAATATCTCGGGTAACCTTCCAGGTTGTTTGTAGTAATATGTTGCCATCTCGCATGACATTCCTGGACTTGTAGGTTCATTCCGCTAGTTATGGGTAATGTGGACTCCTTGGATATCTGTCAAGGCCATTGGAGGGACTGCTCGGCTGGCTGAGGGATCTCCTCATTTAGGCAGTCAGTTTGAGCATCATAACACCTTGGATATTTGAACCATTGGTGGGACAGCTCGGCTGGCAATTTGAGTACATCTTCTAGACTTCTAAGGTGGTAACATACTATCCTCAGTAATCTTTTATTACTAATCACTTAAATACAAAAACAACTTACTAACATAATTTAAGTGTATTAATTTTGCCATTTTATTTCAAGGAACAATTTTATTGTTGATTTTATCTCTCAATTTCTTTAACAGAATAAATGTCAAACTATTATTAACTGTAAAATCTAAAATGTAATAAGAATAGTTGTACAAGTCAATACAAATTTGAAAATGATGAAAAAGAAACAACTACTTTCATATAAAATGAATATTATTAAATAAAAATGTAGTCATTATTATTTCTAATTATCTTCAAATAAATTTAATTCGTTTCTTTTGCCTTTTTGATATTTTTTTCCATTTTGGGTTGTTTTTATGCATACAATGAAGAAGGGCTTTGCATTGTATTTTTATACTATTGCTTTTAAGAAATGTAAAAGTCGATGGCTCTGTCATCACATGTTATCATGTATATTATAAAAACGTTTGGATTATTAAATGATTTTAGAATTTAGGATACACAATAGGCACTGCGTGAAATTGTTGCTTCTGTAACATTACTTTTTATATTCTTTGACCAAGTCCAGGTTGGCCAATTAGCAAAGTTTTAGGGTAGCATTTTTCGAGCGCATGTAACGCATCTACCTCTTTTGTAAATATGACATCATTGGATAATACCTATTCCAGATAAACTTGGAAATAAAACACTATCTAAATACAACATCTAAATCATTAAAACTGTTGCGGAGAAACCAATATATAGTGTAATATAGACTAACCTTATCATTATTAGCGGAGTTCAATTCAGACTGGGCCTTACTAAGAGTCTCTTGTGCTGCACCGCGGTCCAAATTTTCTAGAGGATGAGCTTCTTCGGCCAAAACCTGAAAAGACAAAACTTATATTTAGAAATACTATTTGCACAATTTTCCAGTTACTATTTAAGTGGAAGTTTTTTTGGTGATCATTCCACCATCTCCGATGCTCTACGTCTCGGTATATAGATGGAATCGAGCATTTGGAGGTAACATAATATTCATGCTTATTAATTCATATTATTTATGTCTATCGCTCACACCTTGGAGCTGTATATACATTTTTTTACTTATGAATGACTCAAACTGCTCGCGATTTTACGATTAAATCTAAGGGTGGCTTGCACCAACGATTTAATAATTGGTGCAAGCGAGATGGCAAATCCTTAAACCGAGTTTAAATACTTGGTGCAAGCCATCCTCAGTTCTGATGTTAATAGAGATGGGTACTAACGTGTATAATTTGAGTGTCGAGTTCTAGTATATGACAATTATTTTATAATAACGATAATATGAGTTCAGAAAAGACAATGTTTTTATTAATACAGACGAATAGGGAAAATGTTATTTCCATGTCCTATGGTCCTATGGAGGAGCAGTGTCTCCTGTCACAGGCAATTAAGCTTACTAGGAGATTGTGTCCTAATGTTATTATTGTAAACCAGTAAATAAACAGATTTTGGTTTGATTTGATTTGATTTGACATGTATGTTGTATGTACATAATTTTTTTTTAATATATAATTACAAACATTACTAACAAAATTTTTTTTAAACGTCATTTAATATTATAGTGCCTGAGCGACCGAGCTTTACTCGGTGTTAAAAAAACCAAAACAAAAAAGGTCTGACCACATTGCATGATTCGAACCCGCGCATTTCTGCGTGGTAGACATTCGCTCTAGCCACTGTGCTATTGAGAAGGCAAATTCTTTTGTGAAATTAGAAGAGTTGAGAAGTTTTAAGTGTGTGAAAGACGGAGAAAACGATTTTTCCCAGGAGTGAGACCTAGCTAGATCGATTTCTCGCCCATCTCAACCCCTATATTGTAAATTTAATCGTAATCACTAGATCCGTTTTCGAGAAAGCGATATACATATAACAAATATTGTTCGTTTAATATAATAGTGGAAATACCTTTTACTAGAAAAAAATTATAAACACCGTAATAAGATTTTAAAACAGTAATGCATATATAGAGGCTATATTTGACTTTTGTCTAAAACTGAATTCATAATACTCCTGTGTTGATCTACCTGAACTGAAGAATCATCATTGACAGTAACAGTTCCAGATGAAACAAAAATCTTGTTTTGTTTGCCATCATTTTCTGTTACTGTAACAACACCTGGCCGTAGTACAGCTGAAATAAAACAAATAAAACTTGATAATTTTGCGAAAATTCTAAATGAAAAACATTCAACGAAAATTACAAATGGTTAAAAGATTCTTTTAAAAGCACTTCAAATTGGTAAAAATATAATAAAAATACTATTTATCGCATTAACTATACTGTTACTACTACTGTTATAAAAACTGTTTTTTTTTATAATAGGTATATAATATACGTAACTTGTGCTGTCATCCCGGCAATAACATCTACCTGTATATGATATGAATTAAGAAAAAAATTATTTGAAAAGAATCAGAAATACCTAGAAAATTTATAACTGAAACTATTAATTTGAAATACAGGCAGTCCTCGTACTTACGGCATGTTAGCTTCTCGAAATACGCGACGTAAATCGAAAACTCAAGGGTTAGGATCCACACGGACTCGAAATTAAAAAAAAAACTGCATTTATAACAAAGGATATACATACTTTATTATTAAAAGTAAGTTCTTAAAATAATTATATATGCACTTATGAAATTGCTAGTTATTTTTGGTATTTGTGTGTTATTAATTTTAATAATAATTATAAAACTTTAATATGTAATCAAAATATGTAATGAAAAATAATAAATTTAACTTTTGGCTTAAAGAAACTATCAATTCTAGATTGCTTCGCTTCTTTCTTCTTGCTATCATACAGATCTTGGTAACACTGATAGGCTGCACAAATTTTGTTATTAACGTTGAAACTTCTCTCAAAATTAGGATCATTTTCTTCAAAAATTTCAACAAGACAAGTGAATTCTCCTATGCCGGAAATCGAAACAAATGACGTATGCTTGAGGAATAGTGTCAAAACATTGTTCGACGTAACTTGAAACGCCGTAAATCGAAACGACGTAAGTCGAGGACTGCCTGTATACTTTGTAATTTAAATTATGGTCTTATTCTGTTGCTCATTTATACACACATTTCTAAAGAACAAAAGTATGTTTAAAAACGTGAGAAATTTAATGATATTCTAGTGTGAATTTGTATTATGGTGTTTTATGTTAAAAATTGAATTTTACATAAAAAAAAAGACTGAAAAGATAAAAAAAATTAATGTCATTGATTCTGAATTGTGTGCACTCGTGGATGTGGTAAGTATTGTCGTCGAAAGTACTTCTGCTTCCAGAAGTACTTTTGGTTCTTCGATTGATTAAAAACATTTCATTGAAATAGAAACTTCTGACATTTTAATTGCTATATTATGACTAAATAAGTAAGCTATTTAAAGACTTGGGTAGTGCTTCAGACCCTACATCGTGTCGCATTGCCTGTCGTTATATACAAGTACTGAGAAACTTCTACGACACTACCACAATGATAAACCGAGTAAAGGACAAAATTACAAGGCATATACAGCTGCAGTGAAGTGTGAGACAGAAATAAAATTTCTCCGAAACTCTTTGATGTGCTATGGAAGATGCCTTCGTGCTTCTGAATTGGAAAAGATTTGACGTTAATGTCAATGACACTCATCTTGTTATCTGACGACGTTGTAATTATTGCAGTCTCTGGAGAATTTAATTATAACACTCGGTGACCTGAATAGAGTTTCCTCCAATCAATCACATGCGTCTAAAAATGGAAGATATGAAAATCATGTCAAAGTCCGTGTTATATCTATGACAGTGCTGGTTGGAAACTCTACCCTCGAAGCTATAGACGACCACTACATATATCTAATACAAAATATCTATTAAATATGCAATGCATCCCTAATTCAAATGACTTTCAAAGATGTCTCAATGTCATATCAAGTCAACACCGCTACAAATGCCAACTATTTATAAAACAGTGTTCATCAATATTTTGTGACTAGGCACCACTAGGACTTTTTTGTTTGACGTAAAGGGCCCCAGGGTTAAGAAGAAAATTTCTGAGAATTTTAAAAACTTTAATCCTAACTCTTACCAGCTAAGAAAAAATTTAAAAAAAATGTTAGCAACTAAAAATATTTAACTAGCATTTAGTTAATCTTAAACTCGAAAGAATTCTAAGGTGAGAATCGCCGTTGCACCGCACTATGGGTAAGTGACTAAGAGAGCCATGCCATAAATTCATTTTTGAAAAGTAAAAGTCAAATCAATTTATCAAATAAATTCAATTACTAGGTATTTTTGAACATCAAATCTACTTTAGTTTGATTAAAAGAGAAAACCTGGACACTGAGAAGAACCGACAAGAAACTAAGTCAAGTAACATTTTTTCAACACCATTTTACAAAACGTTTATTAAAGTACAATATTCAGAGAGCCAGTAAATGCCTGTGCCGTGAAGATAGCTCCAGACTATTTTTTTATCTTCAACGAAATCGTTTATTTTATAGTATGATTGTCTAATCAACGTACGTTTTATAACTAATCTAAATCTATTTTCTGTTAATTGACTTCTTGAGGATCTTTATTATGAAAACGAAAGCAGTTACCCAAAAATGAAACATTCGACTTATGTCATTTAAATTTTGGAATAACCAATTTTATAACGTCCTCGGATTTCCATACCACCAATATCGCTTTTCATTATAAACAGATCTATATGTTTCCTGGTATACGTAATAATTTCAAAGATGTATAAGGGTCAAGGTGACTACATCAAGGTCGTCAAAACGATCTCTTAGTGATTCTCGTGCATTCATACTGTGATGCCACATATCGCTTTTTTTTTTGTAAAATAAAAATCGAGTTCATATGCGCCGCTGATCCCCACAGCAAAAGCCCATAGGATATTAGGCTATGAAAATATGCAAAGTACACCAACCTAGCGGTATCCACATCCGTTAATTGCCTAATGCGTGTAATGGCATATATTGCGGAACTGAGCTTACTAGCCAATGCCTCGTTATGGTCCGCCCACTGCAATTTATTACCTGTTATCTACTGTTAAACAATAAAAACTGGCTGATTATAACTAATTCTATTTGTTTCCCACCCAGTTCTATTTTATAATAATATTATTTCGCATAAGTATAAGAGCATAAATGGGAGATCATTAATGTAGATTAAAAACAGGAAAGGTCTCAAAATTGATCCTTAGGGAACGCCCATTTTTAATTTCGAACCAACAGACAAAATCTCATTTACACTAACTTTTTGCTCTCGACCAGACAAATACGAGACCATGAGATCGAAAGCGTTACCACGAATTCCATAGTGTTTACGCTTGCAAATGAAAGTCTCAGAGTTACATGTTTTATACCTCAAATTGTAGCCAAAAGGATGATCTATTATTATATGATTTGCACTTGTGTCTGTTCCAATTTTATAAGGAAAAGCATTTAAAAACTCTAAATGAAAAAATGTTATAAATGATTCTTAAATTTAACTTTTTGGAGTATGATTTTATAGTTACATTCATATGAGTATCATCAAGTGTTTTATCATTTCACAAAGCTTGAAATGTGTTCTTTATTATGAATTATATAAATATGTATATAAAACCACTAGAGTCATAATATATTTCATGATACGTAGTCTTTTCTTTTCTACAATTTTCAATTAGTTTTGATAGTTGCCGAAATCTATCGAAGTTCTGTTAATAGTCTCATTTTGTAAGAAATTTAATGTAGAATTAGAGGGTAAAAAAAGTTTGCAGTTTTAGTGTGTAACATGGATGGGTTAATTTATTAAAATGTGAAGGTATTTTTTTTTCTTTTTAGCACGCAAATGAAACGTTTTTGTTTATTGTAATATTTAATTTTCTATGGTTGTTGTTTTGATAAGCTATCGAATTAGGAAATATTATATAAAAAATAACTGTATAATGATTGATAGTATAGTCATGTAATCATTTTGCGCACGTCTCAAAACAATATTTCAGTAAGTATAAAATTTCATATTTTCGTAATAATTATATCACGTCTGCGTTCGTTAAATAATGAATAATATTGGCTTGACTCAGTTTCATTAATGAACTCGTTACAATGGCAAAATTTTTCTGTACTATACGCGATTTAAGTCTCATATTAATTAATAGTGATAGGGATTACGTTGATTCTATCAGTCTATCACATACTATTTACGAGACAACTTTGCCAATTCTTTTGATGCAAATATTACAAAAATTATAGCGTGTGCAAAAAAATTTCATTGCTCAGATTGGAAAAGTTCAAAATAAACCTATGGATGAAAATAGTTATCAATATGGACTTTCGACTTCAACAATGCATTGTTGGATTAGATTTATGGAGCTTATTTTACATCAATCTTACAATCTAGGCTTAAATAAATGGTCTGCCACAACAGTAAACAAAGAATTAAAAAAACAAAAGAAGATTTACGTTAAAAGAAGGTTTAGAGAACTCGGTTTAAATATAGATATACCTAAGCAAGTTAGCGGCAACACTAATGATGGAAACACAGCTAGAAGATTTTTTCAAAATTATCATTTTGCATCAGAAATCACTGGTGTAGATGAGAAACTGATAAAACGGTTTTATATTTTACTGCAAGTTATGTCAAGTGGAAGGAATATCAATACCACGAAATTTGGTCAGTACGCATTGGACACAGCACAACTGTATGTTAATAAATGTGTGGAATTACATGTCATCTTTTTCTGTATAAAGTCTTAATTCACGTAGAAAGTGTAATTAGACATTATTCTGTGTTGCCTCTTGGACAACTCGCCGAAGATGCCAATAATCACGAAACAAAGATTATAAAAGGTTCAGACTTCACCATTCTAGAAAATGCTCCAGGAAAGTCACTAACTAAGATGTTCTACACACACTTTTGTATACTTCAGACCCTTATATATCGAGTTTAAGGAAACCTTTTTATAAGAATTCTATAGAATTTCTAGATGAAACTGTAGAACTTTTAGATGACTTTTGAGACGTTTGCTAAGAGGTAAGCACTTCTTATCGTATAACACTTTCTACATTTTAAGATTTTTATTTTATATTATTATACAAAATTCGGATGACATAGGTTTATTAAAATTTATTTTTTATATTAATAAATTTCTTACTATTATTATTAGTTACTATCTTCCTGTAGTACCTTTTAACATTTTCATTTTTATTATAAATTTTTTTATGTTCTTTTTTTTTTTAACTAATCCATTCGATATATGGATATCTAATATTATAAACGCGAGTCTCCCTGTCTGTCTGTTTGTCAGCTTGGTTTTCACGGCTAAACTGCCGGACCGGTTTTGATAAAATTTGGCATGGAGATAGTTTGAAACCAGAGGGTGAACATAGGCTACTTTATTTTTCAAAAATTTACCCCTAAAGGGGTGAAAAGGGGGATGAAACTTTGTATGGGAAATTTTTAACCGCTGAACCGATTAATAAGATGTAATTTGGTACATAGATAAAACCTTTTCTATTAAAAACATAGACTTCTTTTTTTTTCAAAAATCTACCCCTAAAGGAGTGAAAAGGGGGATGAAACCTTATAGAGAATCCATCCATACTAATATGCTCTGCTTCTGTATTTGAACATTTGACTAGCTGTAATATTCTCACAATGACATGGTGGATCTGATATTGGGTAGGCTTTGGAAATGTATCATTTTCTTCTTCGGCAAAAAAGCCTAGGCATTATGCAAGAATTGGAGAATACCGAAAATAATTTGCTGTCTCAATTTTATACGCATTCTGAGGGCTGAGGCAGTTTTGGCTAAAGACGCTATCTGTTTCATCTAGTTTTAGCAGCATAAATTTAAGACAAGCATTAGCCGTCAAAAATGTGGCATCACGACGGCAAAGTGCAGTGACGGTAGCCTCGATGACATTAAGGCTTTAGTGGATGTCGTTTAATAAACTAAAGTCTTAATAATCAACTGTCATACTAGATTTCAAATCAATAGGACATTTGAAGATGCTGTGTGAGCTTCAGAAAGCGACCTAACATATAGTATGACAAATATACTACAACGGATTTTCCCGTCTAACATCAAATGGATTTCTTTGCCATGTTTCTTGATAAGGTAAGTTTGAAATAAATCGTTTCTGGTAAATTATGTTCTAAAGTATTTTGTGAGTTTTCGCACCTTTGCTGTGACATTTTAGCATATAAAGTGCAACTACAAAACCCCCGTTTGAATTAACATCCTCTTCATTGTAGTAACTTGTGTCAGTGTGGAACTAGAATATTCAGACGTAGATGCAGCTGTAGATACAGATTCGAATGCTTCTGATTTGTATAATACGTCTATTACTGCCAGTTGTACGCCGTGAGCTACACATAGCTGATGATAAACCTGGAAATTCTTTCCTATTTCAACCTACACATATGCTTCGTGCAAACAAATATGTCTAAACTAGTTCAACACAATAAAATCGGCAATACCGGTATCCCGGTATAAAAATTTTCAATACCAGTATTGAAAAGAGGCGAAAAATGTATGGGATTCCGGTGTTAGCCAATACCGGGATCCCGGTATTGGAAGCCCTAGACGTCATCATAAATCCAATATGGCGGATGTTCCATAATAGGAAATGACTTTTTTTTCCAACACTAACAATATGAGTATCAAATGAAATGGAATACGCAGGGGAAAGTAGATACATATGTGACGTCATCGTAAATCCAATATGGCGGATGTTCGGAAAATAACTTTTTTGTTCAATATCAACAATATAAATACCTGGGGTAACCTCGGTAACCCGGAGAGGTCACGGCAAATTTTTCCACGCGGACGAAGTCGCGGGTACAACTAGTTAATACTAAATTTATACAAACAAAGTATATATCATTTGAAAGCATAAATATATGTATATTTAAGTTTCAGAAAAAAAAACATGTAAATATCTAGAAAAACAAAGAAGTTATAGGTTTATGACACGAAAATGACCCGATCTCCCCATAGTGCATCGCCCACGTAAATGTTAAATTATTATAGGAGAATTATAACATTGTTCGGTGGAGCTTCATTTAGTTCTCACAGACCCCTGGTGATTGGACCACAGACTAGTAATATAAAACATACGAGTGCCGGAACATATCTACAAAATGATTAAGTACTAAGTAATAATGAGGAAGTAAATAAAAAATGATGATACCATTTTGTAATTAAACAAAACTTACCCAATGTTGGCACATGCTTAGGAAGTATACCAAATGCACCACTGAATGAAGGTACATCAATCTGTTTCACAACTTGCTTATCATAAAAGACCTACAACAATGATCAGAGTAATATACAAACTTAAAATACAAGATATAAATTACAATTAAATGAGGAAAGAACTCATATTATTATTTATAGATTCATATTCTTAATGTAAGGCTGACAAAATTTAAAAGTCTATTGTATCCCATTTAAAAAAAATCCTTGATTTAATTACTAAAAAAACTAAGCAATATTTTTAAAATGTGTATTAAATTTAAATATTTATAAAAAGTGTATATATGTATCATAAGTATTTCTATATTATACTAGCTGTACCCGCGACATTGTCTGCATGGTAAATTTTTTGTAGCTTTCCTGGATTAAGTTAAGTTGTACATGTATGTGTATGTACAAACATTGCTTTTGAAAAAGGCCCACATCTAGCCTACGTCTGCCTCCAGGCAAATACTTTCTCTGTACCAAATTTCATCATAATTGATTCAGCAGTTTAGCATTTCCCATTCAGTTTTATCACCCTTTTTACTTCCTTAGGGGTAGGTTTTTCAGAAAAAAAAGTAGCCTATGTCCACTCCAGGTGTTAGACTATTTCCATACCACATCATAATCAGTTCACCGGGGGTAAAATTTTCCATACAGATACAGCTCCATCCTCCTTTTCTCCCCTTTAGGGGTAGATTATCGATAAAAAAAATAGCCCATCATTTGCGTAATGACATGTTTTTATTATATACCAGGTGATAAAAGGACTGGACAGACAAAAATATCTTGTAAATGTATTGTTATAATAAATTTTAAATTCATCAATTTTCAACATCTTCTTTGATTTCAAACATGCATCACGTCACAATAATCAGTTTAGCGGCTTAGCATTTCCCATACAAAATTTCATCCCCCTTATGTCTTTTTGATACAAAGTCTATCACCGCACACCTAATTTTATCATTACCGTGGTTTAGCATTCATTTCCCATACAAAGTTTCATCGCCCATTTCACCTTCTTAGGGGTAGGTTTTTGATAAAAAAAAAGTAGCCTATTTACATTCTCTGATGTCAAACTATCTCCGTATATTTACTCCTTTAGGGGTAGATTTTCTAAAAAATAAGTAGCCTATGTGCACAATCACATGTTCTTACTATGTACCAAAAGAGGTGGGTTGATAAGAGCTATTTTCTGCCCATTTGAGTGTAAACTCAAAAAAATAAATTTTGGATTCCTGCTATTTTTAAATGCATTTGTATATTTGAAGATATGTATTTTTTTTATTATATTATATTTATATGGTAAATAATATTATAAGTCATACAATTATTGCCCAAAAAGAGAGTGTTTCGCCTTCTTCGTACATTTTTTTCGTATTTTTAATCTTTGAATTATTATTTTTTTAAGGAGCTTTCCATGAACTATATTAATTTTAACTCACAAGGATACTACTATTTATAGGTTTGCATTTTATTTGGGTTCAATGTGCAATTATAACAAATATGGGAAAATATATGCGGAAGAGTATCAGTTGCTAACTGTAGTAGCTTTTTAGTTCAAGAGCATTTAAAATTTAAATAATAATAATAATAATAATAATAATAATAATAATACTCTCGGCCATTTCACACAGCGCCATCTAGTCCCAAAGTAAGCTGCATAGCGCTTGTGTTATGGGTACTAGACAACTGATATACTACTAATATACTTTTCTTTTGTAAATATATACATATTATACATAAACACCCAGACTCGAGACGGGAATCGAACCCGCAACCCCCGTTTTACTTACCAACGCGCTAAGCCGTTGCGCCACGGAGGTCGTCGTAAATGAAGAAGATCTTTACTATCTTTTCATACATCATAAAAATTAATCTGTTTTTCGAGTTCAGTTACGATCCCGACACATAAGATTCAAAAACTATAATATTAGGACAAAAAGAGATAGATAGAAATAACATTGTATACATACAACAGTACTGTTAATGTAAAGTATTATGGTTTCTGACTTACTGGTGCCACAATTCAACCGAAGCCATAAAACCAAGTCTTGAAAATGCCCATACACTATGCCAAGACCCCAACGCTGAAGGTTGGTTTAATAGTGAATCAAATGAAAAAAGCAAGGAGGAAGATTAGTTTAAAACATATTGCTCAAAAGTGTCTGAAACTTTTTGATTATTTTTGATTGTTAATTAATGATTATGATTATTTCCCATTATTATTTCCTATATTTCAAATAACAAATAATAGTAGTATTAAACTTCTTTCGTTTTAATCTTGCAATTATTGTTCGAATTCTAATAGATTTTTCATGCTAAAACAAATCACAGTTGTGTTTATAGTAATAAATGTTTATAATACCTATGCAATTATTTATTTTATTTTACCCCACGAATTAAAGAATTTTAATTTAAATTGTTATTTTTTTTTATTTGCTATTTGGCTAATAGGCAAAACTTGGCCCTTATCGACCCACCTCCTTTCGTCAAGATCACTCAAGCCGTTCTTTAGTTATAAACGGACATACAGGCAGACAGACAAATATTTTATAAATGGTAGAATCGAAATCGGTGAGCCATTAAATGACTGTTTATTGCAAAATTTGATGAAAAAAATCGAAATTACAGACAGACTTAAGAGATATATAAAGTATAGTAGTATAGGTGTAAATCGCTTACATATATATTAAAATTAACATAATTGTTTTATGAATCAAATAGCAAAATTAACAATGATTTGGACAATTAATGGGTTTTATGAAAATTTAAAAAATTAATTGTATTTTGACCCTAAAAGCTAAATATAAAAGTTTAGGAGAAATTCATCACTAACTGAGGACTTTTTAAATATTTAATACATATTATTATAAATATTATACTAAAACACTCCCAAATAGAATGAATTACAATTGCTTTGCTGACACTAACAAGAATGATTTTAGAGATATATTTCTGCCTAACAAATTTTGAAATAAAACTGCAGTAATCTATTGCTGAGATTACTCTAATAACATACAAACTAGGTTTTAGTTTCACTTTAACTAGGGCGACAGAGAAGAGCTAGTTCAAAATTAAATAGTAAGCTTTAAATACCTTATTGCTAGCTGCAAAAGTAAGGGCCATTTCTCCCTCCTTTGGAGCATCTGCATAATTACGAATGTGTACCCTCTTAACTGCATTCTTTATGATAACGCGCAATGCCAGAGCCATTCTGATAGGAAATTTAAGACGTTAAATTTCACATATTATGTACATAACCTAATAAAACTCAGGCGAAAGCTTAGGGATTAAGTGTGATATGTGAATGTGACATTAATTCCCACTTTA
Source organism: Zeuzera pyrina (assembly GCA_907165235.1). Lineage (NCBI taxonomy): Eukaryota > Metazoa > Arthropoda > Insecta > Lepidoptera > Cossidae > Zeuzera > Zeuzera pyrina. Next base: position 13,254,826 of record OU015625.1, on the reverse strand, counting down.
TTACAACAAAACAATAACAATAAGCCACCGACTTAAAATTTAAGTAGATTAAAAAAAATTGTTACGGCCATACCGACACATCAATTATGTAATAAGAAATCTTCGTACTAAGTATTTTACAACACTTCATAATAAATTATTGATCATGTTTGAAAAGTATGAAACAACGTTTTTATAATTTATAGAAACTTACGTTATAGTGGTTTTATTTCAAATTATGAATTTTTTTGTTAATTTACTGTCAAAGAACGTAAAATAATGAAGGAGAGTAGTACAAACTAGGGATGACGATATATATCGCTATTGATGAAATATCAATATGAATGTTCAAAATATCGATATTTAAATATCGATAACGACGACTTTTATATATCGAAATATCGATATTTTAAATTAGGTAATATATACATACATATATATCTTTACACTGTATCCCCAACGGGGTAGTCAGAGAACACGAAGCCCCAGGAGTCGCAAATAAGATAATAGTGTCATGATATCGATATTTTCGACAAGATATCGAAATATCGATATTTTAAATATCACAATGTCTATGTTTTTACCAATGTATTGTAATGTTATTATTTCATTTACAATGTGTTTTGCAAATAACGGATATACAAAATATTCAAAGTAATATAATTTAGTTTAAAGTAAATTAATATTGTATAAAAAAAAAGATCGTGCTAATATTCTTAATTTACTATAGTATTTAGTACCTACTACACTCAAAAGTTGACAGGATTTGGTATCTAGGTAACAGACATCTCATTGTTTGTTGTCAATACTTGAGAACATCAATTAAATTTTTTTCTTAACTCGCTTTTTGTACTTTTAACATTTTATTAGAAAAAATGTAATGGCTATTATTTTCTGTATAATTAACACTTAATTAAATTGCAGATGATCATGGTCTGCAAATATCCATTTAAAAAAGTGTTAATAACCGTCTACATTAGAAAATATCGATAGAAAATATCGATATTTTGTGGTCCATAAAATCGGAACAATAATAACAACTTACAACATTACTATCAATCTCAAGATCGATATTTTAGTAATATCGCTCATCCCTAGTAAGAACCAGGGTCGAGCAGAGCAATGAATTGATCCAGTAAATAGACGACAGACACTCAAAAATCGTTCTACGGGTTTTTTTAAATTTTGTATAGGATAGTTAAAAGACTACTCAAAAAAGCGTTAAATCTGGCTCCGAGAGCGCTAAGGTAACGGCAGTGTTCGATATGTGTATGCATAATTCATTAAAAAATTCCGTGCTAGCTCATTATTTTATAATTGCGTTCTTACAATACAAATATAATGGGTCTTTTTTGGGCCATTTTTGGGTGACCACAATAGATTCACTAAATCGATTCTCTATTCTAGATCAATCGATTAATTTTTCCATTAATCGATTTCGTATCGCAAAGTTGATCAACAAATTGAAAATTGTGTAGGGGCTCGTGTAGGGCATTTTGTATTTGTCAAATCTCGTATTTGGACACATATTTGAATGACAAACTTCGTAGGGTTGGCAACCCTGCTAGCGACTAAAGCTAAAGCACCATAGAGCTAAATAGACTTTCAAATGTCAAAAAAATAAAATAACCACAAATCACCCACAAATGCTCACAACAGCCAAGCTGACTGTTGAGGTTGCCTGCTGCAGAGTTCAATATGCGCAGTGTTGGGGAGGAACGTAAAGAATATATTTATAAAGCTAATTATTTATTTACTAATCAACACATCACATTATAGTATCGCCATATCACACCACAGATAGAAGACCGTCACAGATATAATAGAGCGTACTAGTGTTGATTATATTGATACCACAACACTGACGAATGTAAAAACAATCAGCATCACCCCAACTATGTGCTACCTAACACAAAAATCTATCGATACCCATTATATTTAGCGCGACGTGCAGTATTAGAAATTAGTAAAAATGTGAGGAGAATGATGAGAGGAAGAGAAAGAGTTGTGTGTAAGGACTGCGACTACCCCGTTAGGGATACACCATGAAGATATGTATGTATATGTAAGTTATTTAAGTATGGCTTAAACAAAACCAGTGACACCAGCGGGTTAATCACAAACGTCGGAAACTCGACTATTCGTATCCGACAGGAAATTTTCCAATGATTTTGTTTAACGCAATTCACAAATCCGAAATCTTTGAGAAACGAAATAATTTGACAGTTCATTTCGGGACGGACCTTCCGATGATTCAGACGATTTTTTCCCTTTTTAGTGACGAAAATGTTCCCGAGACAACTAAATTAATAGTTTTGGCAAACAATTATTGTCAATATAATATTATGTCTATATTATTGTCTAAGTAGCAATACACAATATAAGTATTGTGTATTGCTACTTAGATTGCGTTTAAATTATAAGGAAAGGATAACGCTAATAATTTGTACCATGTTGGTACAAATTATTAGCGTTGGTTGCGTGGTTGCACTTGCATCACCAAGACGTCGGTTCTCATATATTTATAGTGTATAATCGATGACGTCTGTTGTCAAAAATCTAATCAAATTGCGTGCGCGTATGTAATCTAGACTTCTAGACAAATTTCGTGCTCTTTTTAAATACGTGCCTAAGGATTAATTTGCTTTAAATTTTTATATTTTATTAGCTACGCAATCCCTAGCTAAACGTTCTTTGAGGTATTTTTAGAAACAACAGCAATCAAAAATAAAAACGCTATTGTACTTTCTATTGTAGTTATTATTAATTTTTACTAAGTGACATCTAGTATAATTTATTTGAACTTGTATAACGCGCCGATGATAAGCTTAGACAGTATAATTCGTATTTATAAAGCCCGTTTAGTTCTTCGAATGTAATTAAAATATTTACAAAAACTGTTTAATCTTAAAATATACTAAGTAATTTCTGTTTCATAATTATTATTTATGATATATTACCGAATACATCGTGATTGTTAAAATGTGATACGTTTAAACCACACTAATATTTCCTACCAAAATGAAAACGATTTCTACCATTTTGTAACATGCTTCATAAATGCATTTTCTTTCGGATTCGTAAAATCCTTTCCGATGAGATTCCGATAGAGTTTGTGAATAACATTTTCCAATCCGTCGGATTGAATTTATGCTTTCCGACGATCGGCCCTTTCCGCCGAAGCGAAGCGAAGCTTTCCGAAGCGTTGTGAATAAGGGGGCAGTTTGTGGTGTCTATTTAATAAAAATAGATGTAAAATGAAATATTTATTTCAAACGTTCGTGGCGGCATCTATCGCGTAGCACGCCACATAAATATACCAAGTTTTACATCGCACTGGCGAACGAATATAAAGGCAATATTAAATCATAATAAAATACGAGATTCAGAAAGCTTCCCTTAAGAAGTAGTAGGGAAATCCTGACAGTTTGTCATCCAAAAGAAGTTTAGCAATGAAATTCGAATTTTCTCTTTAAATTTTTATCAATGAAATACTCTTCGTATTCAAATTTGAACTTATGTGGTTTTTCGATTGCCATATATTTGCGTCGTGCACAGACATTTTCAATAGGGTAAACATAAGAAAATTATTGTATAGACTCAGGTGTTACTTTGCGGAAATCTATTTCATGTGATAAATTCCTAAAATCTTTAGCTATTTTCCGCTCAAATTCCAAAAACCATCAATCGACTCGTGTTTCGCTTCTCAACGAAGCATCCTCAGGATATACCAGCGGGGTTATTCACAAACGTCGGAAACTCGACTGTCCGTATCCGACAGGAAACTTTTCGATGATTTTGTCTAAACGCAATTCACAAATCCGAAACCTTTCCGAAACGACATGATTTGACAGTTCATTTCGGGACGAAACCTTCGGATGCTTCCGACGACTTTTTAGTGTCGAAAACGTTTCCGAGACCAATAAATTAATGTAATATGTGTATAATCGATTACGTCGGTCGTCAAAAATCTAGTCTAATTGCGTGCGCGTATGTATTTAGACTTCTAGACAAATTTCGTGCCCTTTTTAAATACACGCCTAAGGAATAATTTGCCTTATATTTTTATAACATATTTTATTAGTTACGCAATCAATAGCTAAACATTGTTTGAGGTATATGAGGTATTTTTAGAAACTACAACAATCAAAAATAAAAACGCTATTGTACTTTCTATTGTAGTTATTATTAATTTTTACTAAGCGACATCTAATATAATTTATTTGAACTTGTTGAACGCACAGACGATAAGCACAGACATTATAATCCGTATTTATAAAGCCCGTTTTGGTTCAACGAATGTAAGTAAAATAATTTACAAAAATGTTTAATCTTAAAAAAGACTAAGTAATTTCTTTGTCTAAGTTGTTTCTCTGTCTGTTTAAAATGATATTTTACCAAATACATTGTGACTGTCAAAATGTCATACGTTTAAACCACACTAATATTTTCTACCAAAACGAATAGAATTTCTACCATTTTGTAACATGGTTCATAAATGCATTTTCTTTCGGATTCGTAAAGTTCTTTCCGATGAGATTCCGATAGAGTTTGTGAATAGCATTTTCCAATCCGTCGGATTGAATTTATGCTTTCCGACGATCGGCCCTTTCCGCCACGGAAAGTTTTCGAAGCGTTGTGAATAAGGGGGCAGAGATAGGATTCGGTCAGCTAACCAGCACCGAATAGGATTCGGTGCTGGTTAACTGAAACAAGTGTCGTTTGGTGGTTTTTGAAGTTTGAGCGGAAAATAGCTTTTAAGAAGCTTTTAAGAATTTATCACATGTGAAAATTATATTATCTGTACTTATATATTTTATATCGAGTCGTATAAGGAAACTCATTTTTATTTTCAAGAAGTTTCGAGGCTCAGCAGACATGAAAATATTAAGTACAGTGTACACTGCTCTCTGTGAATCCCTGCTAAATTACTGTATCCCAATTTGGGGGGGCGCCTGTAAGACAACCTTTATAAACATTGAACGAGCACAAAGAGCAGTGCTCAAGGTAATGCACAGGAAACCATATTGGTATCCCACCAGCTTACTTTATTGGGAGACAGGGGTGCTGACGGTGAGGCAGCTGTACATACTCAGATGTGTCTTGCGGCGGCATGCCTCTCTCCCAGCAAAACAAGCATCTCCCCCACGACGAAGAAGGAGACTAGCATTTACCACAATAACTTGTCGCACGGCTTTCGCCAAAAGACAATTTTCTTCAGCAAGCTGTAGAATCTACAATAAAACTGATAAAAGTGTAGAAATAACTTACTAAACAAATACGAAATTAGGAAAAAGGTTAAAACATGGTTACTTACTTTAGACTACATTAAAACTGAGGACTTATTATCTTAACACTTCTTCTTCACCTCCACTCCTTCAAATAAGGAACAGCCGTTGCAATACAACATAATAACGTACAATATAATAACATAATATAGGTATATAATATAACTTAATATATATAAAATAACATAATATATAAAATATAACATAATATATATAAATTTATATGTATAATTTCACACCAACACGCACTCATACGTAACTGTATATACACACACACATAAACACACACACACACACAAACACACACACAAACACACACACACATAAACACACACACACACACACACCACACACAAACGCTACCTACCTCCCACAATATTTTAAAACCAGTCTGTTTGTCTGTAACAGCACCGAACCACTGGCTTTCATAACACAGGATTTTCCTAGCATGAAGGCCAGGGGAAGATTTTTGTATGCGACTGGCCACTTGTTTTTGTGTAGATACCTATAGATTAGATGTCTATAGATTAGATATTATCAATATTATGTAAAGGTACTCTCAATCTCTCTTGTGACGCAGATTTTCCAAACTGATAGGATACTTCCAAATTTGTTGTCAAATATTGATAGTGTTTTTGTAAATTTTGTTCAATAAAGTTATTATTATTATTATATCGTATGGGGAATAGTCGTATCAAAAAGCCGGTAGCCCCAACACGAACGAGATCGTTTGGATTTATATTCTGTATTACGAATTAAAAACAAAGAGGAGGTGCCGTAACGAATTTTCCTCATACAAACCAGTGTAACAATATGCGGAGTAAGGAAGATGCGGAATAAATGGAGTGGGATGTCGTGATTCTGGCGCCATCTAGCGAGTTGTAGCAGTCTCTTTGTGTTATTATTTTTAAGCAGTTTTATTATTGACCACCAGATAGGTAAAATACGTTCTCAGTACAGGGACGTACTTACACCCGTATTCTAAAACATTACCTCGAAACGTCCTCCACTCAAACTCGTTCGAGGAAGCCTCAAGGTCCTCCTCAATGATTCCTCGAAAACGGTATTCTAAGTTAGCAACGTAAGTGTGATTTGAGTCTCCTCCAATGAGATTCACTTTGACGTCACACACTACAATTACGTCATTGTTGGAGTGGTTTTTGTTTTGTTATGTTGGTAACAGACTAAAGTTTATAGTTTATGGTAAGAAAAAAGTTGTAACGTCAAATTTAAAGCGTCCTTCCAAACATCTTTTTATTTGCATTACGTGTATTTGAGCTAAAACTTCTAGCGGTTTTTGAGTGAAACATTTCTGCGGTTTAATATTGTAATTAGATAAATATCATAAAAATGTCAGGCAGTACAGAAGGCAATTTTTTTCGGAAAGTGAAAAACTTTGTTTACAAGAGCTTATGATAAAATATAAGCTCAACACGGCATCCGCAATTCACGGAAGTCCAGCAACAAAAAAAATGGCTTGGGTACGCCTAACGGAGGAATATAATTCTATAGAAACAAACACAAAAGTGAGTAAAACGGTAATAATTATTATTAACGATTAACAAGCCAACCTCGAGATGTTTGTGTTTTATTAAATTTGCGTATTATTTGTTTTTAGAGAACTGAGGCCCAGCTGAAAAAGTGCTGGGATAATTTGAAAACCCGTCGAAAAAGTGTGTTAGCACAAGAAAAGCGGGAGCGGATGAAGACGGGAGGAGGTTCATTCGATCCTCAGCCCAGTACTTCCACGGCTATGACTAGTCAAGTCTTGGATGAGGCATTATTGGAGACCACAGATGTAAAATTACAGTTTGTAATTGACAGCGACAGTGTCCCTAATCCACTCGAGACTCAAGAAAATCGAGATATAAGTATGTCAAACATTTATGTAATTATTTAAACACAGTTACACCTCATTTTATCAATTCAAATAAACGATTTGTTTCATTTTTTGCAGTGATGTCTACAGTCATAGATCCTAGTATAACTCTAAACGAACCGAGTACACAAGAAGAACAAGTCCGAGAAAGAGGTAAATAACTATTAAAAATAAATTAATAAAAGATATTAGATAGATTAATACATTTACATATCTATAATAGATAAATAATATCAGTCCTGAGATTTATTTATTTATAAATAGTTTAGAAAATTTTATCCTACTACTACTAATACACAATTTATACACACAAATTTCATTTTGTAGATACACCACCTCGACGATCTGGATCCCGGCTTACTGATTATGGAGGCAGCACATCACAGCCACAACGTAGGTATTTTTAATTTCTGTAATGATGTTTAGTTTTCATGTTCTCGTAAGAAAGGTTTTGCTTTATAAATAAACTATTGTTTTGTAATAATAATAATAATTCATACTTTCAGTTCGACAAACAAATATTAGAAGTAGAGTTATTCAAGATGAATTTACTATAAGGCAAAATATGTACAAGAGAAAGGAAGAGCGTGAGGAGGATTTACATAAGCTGTATGTAGCGGAGCAGCAATGGAAGGTGAGGGCAGCTGAGGAGTACTATCTTAAAAACAAAATAGAAAGGGAAGCTGCTGAAGAACTCCTTCTCTGTAATCGAATTAAAAGGGAAACTGCACAAAAACTTTTAGAAAAATAAATACAGCTTTAGAAATGTACATGCTATTTTTATTTATGGACTATGTGAAAATATAATTTATATATACAAACTTGTTTATATATTATTATTAATTTCTTTTTATTAATTTCATAATAATAAATGTACCTACCAGACATATTAAGATCTCATTTATTATGAAAGTAAAAAACATTCTATTATAAAAATAAAAGACATATTATAAAAATTAAAATGTAATATGATTAATGAATTAGCATTAATGTGAGAACATAATATGCATTTATAAACTTATTTATTAATTACAATATTTTAAAAACCATGTAGGTATGTTTTGTTTTCATATAATTGTATACATTGTGAAGATTTACATACATATTATCTTCACGCTGTATCCCTAACGGGGTAGTCAGCAGTCATACATACATATGTATTTACAAAATCATTTATCGAATATAATTACACAATAACAATCTGATAATGTTGTAGGACTATTCTATGATTATAGCTATTACATTAACTAATTTATAATTCACAAGTAATGCATTACTGTTATCTGACACATAAATACAAAATTTTGTATAAGCTATTTTTTATTAAATCTAATGTGAATTATAATATTTATTTAATATAATAATGAAAATAATATTAAAAGATATGTGTTGTTCTCTGATAATTTATCATGTTATAATTTGGCAATAACTACTAATTAATGTCTAAAATTAAAGTTAAATAATCTTTATAAAATAAATCAAGTGAAAATTATGGTAAGTACTAAAGTTTTTATGTAAAATGTCTATTAATGAAGGCAGTCCTGATGACATTACCATGTACAGTTTCTTGTAAATTTGGAACAGGAACGGCCTCCATGTCCAGTTCTGGTTCTGGCAATTCTTCATGTGATATAATAGAAATGTTATGAAGGACTGCACAAGCGACAATAATGTTGCAGGAATTTATTAAATTATTTTGCAGTTTCCTGCTCAGGCAAGCAAACCTTCTCTTCCAGACACCATTCAATCTTTCGATAACATTTCTGGTATTGATATGAGCTCTGTTGTACCTTATCTCTGGCTGTGTTTGTGGGTTATGTACAGGCGTATACATGTATGAAGTCTGGGCATATCCACTGTCCCCAATTAAAAGACCAGTCAGTTCATGTTCCTGAAAACGCATGCAACATCGGCTATTTGCAAAAATACGAGAATCATGAACTGATCCTGGCCAACGAGCCACTATATCATATATTTCCATGTTAGGGCCACAAACCAACTGCACATTAATAGAATACCACCCTTTCCGGTTTCTAAAAATTTCACCATTTCGTCTGTTTGGACATTTTATGGGTACATGTGTACAATCTATACATCCTCGCATACCAGGAAACCCAGCTATATTAAAAAATCGCCGTCTTATATCGCCTTGTTCATTCTCTGATGGGAATTTAACAAATTGTCCAACCTTTATAGCCAATAACTTAGATATTTTTGATACTACTCTAGATGTAACTGGCTGACTCAATTTATGCAAGTCTCCACAAACGATCTGAAATTGACAAAAATAAAATTATTATAGCATAATTACTGCATAATTATAAGGTAATTATTAATATTTTAAATCAGTGTAGGAAATACTAACCTGAAAATTTCCGGTAGCATAAAAACGCAACGCTATTAGAACTTGTATTATGGTTGGTATCGGAAGCCCACGGTTATCACCATCCCTTTGTATAGGGAACAAAAGAGGCAATAAAATGTTTGTAACAGTTTCTTTGCTAAACCGGTATCTTCTTCGGAATTCATTGTTATTATAACACTCCAAAGGGTTTTCTGCATCTCGTATATAACGTCGTGACAAATAAACATAAGGACGGTCGTAAACGTAGTCCATAAAATCATTAGTCTTCAAAATTCATTGTCGTGTTTAATAAAACCAATAAACGCAACACAAACACAATACTTTTATTGCTTGAGGACGCCTTAAGGTAGATCGCGAGCTACCTTGAGTTTGACAGTTCGTTTCCTCCACTCGAATGAGGAAAGATTCGAGTGAAGGAAGTTTTTGCTAACCGAGAATACCAATTTGACTCAGTGAGGTTGAGTCGAGTCGAGGAAGTTTTGAGGAAACGTTTTAGAATACGGGTGTTAGTGATTTATCGGTAACTCGAAATTGCACAATCTAAACGTTTTTAAGTTGTTATAAAATACTTATAATTGTATTTGATAGTAAAGTGATATAATTCCATAATATATATTATGATGGAGCAGTGAAACAGATGAAATGTACATTAATAGATTTGCAAAAACTTGTATCGTGCGTGTTGGGGATCGAATAATGGTCTAGAACAGCAATTTTTAAATGAACGTGTGTCGATTTGTTTGTATGCGCATCGTGCAATTGTTACTGTCCCTTTATTTAAATAGGACGATAGTACAGATCGCGCCACGAATGGTGAGACTTGACAAGTCAAGTGAGGAGTCTTTTCACCCCTTCGAGTAGTTTCAACGCGCGCTGGTTTACTGTTAGTGCTTTTATCGCGAAATATTGACGCAGCTGTTCGCCCATACTGTCCATATAGAGGCGATCGGTTGATTTCGCTGTCCTTGTCGCACCTCCATAGCAAGTAGTAAATGTCAGTTATTTTTACCGATAAGTATCTTCCGCGCAGCGTACTCGTGCTGGAGGTTTCTACTTATGTCGCGTACGTGGTGGTAGCCGGTTATGTCTTTCTCAGCGACGGCTTGAGGTGATAACTGCAGCTTGCGGATGGTGTGGGCGTGTATCTCGTGACTGTCGGTCACTCCGGGTATAGTGAGAGCGACGCGTATCGATGTTGAAATGGCTATCTTCATATTGGCTATAGCTCCTATGTTTAGCGGCTTCACTGGGTTCTACAGTGTGACTGTAGACACATCGTTTAGTAGTGCATGGGCATCTTCTTATTCCGCCAGTCCGGATACGCGCACGGGAACTATTTTGAGGTACCAATGTGACTTCTTAGGCGTCCATGTGGAGGCCACGGCTTCTGTTTTTGCTTCACTTTGTTGACGTGTGAAGTGAAGTAGTTCATTGTGAAGATACGTGCACCTGTCGATTTCGCATTGTCTTGCCTTGCAATCGTACGTCTTATTGCGATAGTGGAGGCACCAGAAACAGGCGATGCGATTTAGCTAACTCCTAACGCACTTGAGAGTGGGCTTCTTTAAACTATTTGCATTCAGGCATGACGTGACCTACACTAGAGCATATTGGGCACTTAGGTTGACTTCTATCTGTAGTGGCGAACGTTTTCTGTGTTCGTTGCTGTGGCACCACCGTCGCATGTTCTTGTCCGATTGCTTCTGGCTGTGCATACGGACCGCAGAGTTCGGCTTCGTAGTCTAAGAATCGCACTAACTTCAGTAAATCGGGTTCATCTTTTGGCTGGGCGGCGGAGAACTGGAACATTATCTTCGTAGAGTCGATGCGAACTTCTTTATTGTGAGCTTCGTAACTTCAGGGTTGTATAGATAGTGAACCCTGTCGGGAGCTTGCAGTGTGGCGACGCCATTGGAGACTCGGCTTGCAAACATGCAGATGTCTTTCGGTGCGTCCGTGAGGCGTAGTAGTGCGCGTAGACGTTCAAGTTCGGTGAGAGCAATAGAGTCCGCTCTACCGAAGCGCAAATCCAGCTTCCTCGCAACGTCTTGGCTTCTCGCGTTGCCGATGAATAGACCGCTGACGGCTCCCTTTACGGCCCTCTTCAAGCTTCTTCTCAGTCTTGCTAGGTTCTCAAATTCTGTGTACGAGCAACTACACAGAATTTGAGAACCTAGCAAGACCTAGCTCGCCGACTTATTGTACGCGGCTTTGAATGATAGCCAGTCTTGATGGGCGCCATTGAATATAGGTAGCTCTGCGGTGAAGCACGGACTTGTCGATTGCTGTGCCGCTTTGATAGCACAGGTGATGGCCGTAAACAGTTATGAGAGGTCGTACTGCGGTTGATGTGACGTAGCACGCACGACTGCTACCGCCAGTTCTGACTTTGGCGACTGCAGGAGGACACTGGCGGGGCTTTATTCTGTCTGTAGAACGATGCTTGCGGATAGGTTTTGGCGGCCCACAAGCGCAGTCACTCTTCGGTATTCTCTTCGGCATTGCTGGTGGATGCTGTTGCGGCGCCGGAAGAGTATGTTGCAGTGCCGGCGGATGCTAAGCCACTGTCGTTGTAGGTGTTGGCAGAGGTAGTGGGGGCAGCGGATTTTGTAGCGACGTGCCCGCCTGTTGCTGTAGACGGTCAACGTCTTCAGTTTGCTGTTCGGTGACGTGCGGCTCATCAGTTATTGCTAGCAGATGTGGCTGACTAGTGTGAAGCCACATGTGCACTAATTCGAAATTAGTTAATTAGCGTCGTGTCTTGTCCAGAGATTATGGTTCTGCAGTGGCTTCTATGACGGCGCGTTGCGGATCGGGGACGTATACCTTCTTGGTACCCGTCTCGGTGCGATCGGTAGTACCTGGGCTGTTTTGTTTCCTTTTGAAAACACGTACATCCTCCCTCCTCATGAATGTATCGTGGAGGAGTTCGGAAGGGTGCTGGAATGCCGTGGGGTGCCGGCAGAGTAGAATAGCACCCCCCTCTTGTATTAGGTGTCGTAAGAGCCGACTGAGGTACTACGGACACGACAGATGGCAGTATATCCATCCAAAACAGCGTAGCTCAAGTGCAACAGGGCGGGGATGGGCAGCAGCATCCCCGTCGCGAGAGCTACGCACTGCGATTGCCAACACGCCTGCTCAGCGCGGCAATTACGGGCAAAACCCTCTTAATGATAAGTAAAAATAAGACCACGCCCCCCGTCCCCGGCAGCTCCACTATTCCTGGCTCCGGCAGCGGTCATGGTAACGGCGGAGCACGGGGTGCTAAGAATCTCCGGAAGAGATCCGGCTGCCACCCCACCCGACAATTGGCCCTGGCAACATATAACGTGCGCACTATGAGGACTGACGAGAAGATTGCAGAACTGGAAGAAGAGTTGAGTAGGTTGCGATGGGATATTATGGGGTTGTCTGAAGTCCGTAGAGAGGGCGAAAACACGATAACCTTGAAATCCGGCAACCTACTGTACTACCGGGAAGGTGACCAACGGTCCCAAGGTGGTGTCGGCTTTCTCGTTCACAAGTCTCTCGTTAACAACATCATTACCATCGAAAGTGTGTCGAGCAGGGTTGTATACCTAATACTCAGAATATCTAAACGATATTCGTTGAAGGTCATTCAGGTATACGCACCGACCTCGTCACACCCAGATGATGAAGTGGAGGCTATGTATGAGGACGTAAGTCGGGCCATACATACGTCTAAGACCCGCTTCACGGTTGTTATGGGAGATTTCAACGCAAAGTTGGGCAAAAAAGCGATGACGAGTTGAGAGTGGGGCAATTTGGATATGGGCAACGGAACCCCAGGGGCCAGAGGCTGACAGACTTTCTGGAGAAAGAGGGACTCTTCATGATGAACTCTTTCTTCCAGAAGCCACCTCACAGGAAATGGACCTGGATGAGCCCCGACGGTTCTACGAGAAATGAGATAGACTTCATCATGACTAGCGAAAAACGAATATTCAACGATGTCTCCGTGATCCACAGGATAAAAACCGGTAGTGATCACAGAATCGTGCGAGGCAAACTGAATATTAACGTTAAACTTGAAAGGTCCCGTCTGATGAAGTCTACGCTCCGACCTACTAATGCTCATATACAAAACCCTGAGAACTTTCAGTTCGAGCTTTCAAATCGCTTTGCTTGCCTGGAGAACTTTGCGTCGGTGGACGAGATCAATAACGGGCTCGTAGAAGCTGCCCAAACGGTGGGTCCTAAGTTCTTTAGACCCCGCCGTTCAGATAGACCTCAGAAATTTTACGATCATACTATAAATCTCATGGCCGAACGACGCTCGCTAAGACTGCAGTCTTCCGATGATGCAAAGTCATACAGGCGGCTCAATAGACAAATTTCTAAATCAGTGCGGTGCGATATTCGTCTCTTTAATACTAAACATATTGAAGAGACGATAGAGCGGAACAAAGGCTCTAAAGTGTTCGCGAGGCATTTGTCTATTGGGCAAAGCCAGTTGACAAAGCTGAAGAGAGAAGATGGCAGTATAACGTCGACCAAGGCAGAGGTATTGGAGGAGATCGAAAGGTTCTATGGACAGCTATACGCCTCGGTAGCAAAGCCTGTAAACAGCGCGGCTAAAGACCCAAGAGCCAAGCTGACCCGACACTTCACCGAAGACATCCCGGACATCAGCCTGTACGAGATTAGAATGGCCCTGAACAAACTTAAGAACAACAAGGTGCCGGGTGACGACGGAATCACTTCAGAGCTTCTGAAAGCGGGTGGTAAACCGGTACTTAAAGTCCTTCAGAAGTTTTTCAACACCGTCGTCCTCGAGGGCATAACGCCGGAAGCATGGAATAGAAGCGTGGTGGTGCTATTCTTTAAAAAAGGTGACAACACCTTATTGAAGAATTACAGACCCATCTCGCTTCTGAGCCATGTTTATAAGTTGTTTTCAAGAGTCATTACGAATCGTCTCGAACGCAGGCTTGATGACTTCCAGCCTTCCAAACAAGCCGGTTTCCGAAAAGGCTTTAGTACCATGGACCACATACATACGCTACGGCAGGTTATACAGAAGACCGAGGAGTATAACCTGCCACTTTGCTTAGCGTGTGTGGACTATGAGAAAGCCTTTGATTCGGTCGAGACATGGGCTGTGCTTGAGTCTCTTCAACGATGCCGTATTGACTATCGGTATATCGAAGTGTTGAAGTGTTTGTATAATAACGTCACTATGTCGGTCCGATTACAGGAAGAGAGCTCCAAGGCGATCCCTTTGAACAGAGGCGTAAGACAGGGAGATGTAATATCTCCGAAACTGTTTACTGCTACTCTGGAGAACGCCTTTAAGCTCCTGGAATGCAAAGGATTCGGCATCAACATCAATGGCGAATACCTCACTCACCTTCGGTTTGCCGACGATATCGTGGTCATGGCAAAGTCCATAGAGGAACTCAGTACGATGCTCGAAGGCCTAAATCGAGTCTCTCAACAGGTAGGTCTTAAAATGAACATGGACAAGACAAAGGTCATGTGTAATTCCCATGTTGTACCTACCCCTATTTCAGTGGGGAACTCGGTTCTTGAAGTCGTTGACTCGTACGTCTACCTAGGACAAGTAGTCCAGTTAGGTAGGTCCGACTTGAAGAAAGAGGCCAATCGCCGAATTCAACTCGGCTGGGCAGCGTTCGGAAAATTGCGTAACGTCTTCTTGTCCGACATACCTCAGTGCCTCAAGTCGAAAGTTTTCGACCAGTGTGTGTTGCCAGTGATGACTTATGGCACAGAAACGTGTTCTCTCACTATGGGCCTTATTAGCAAGCTTCAAGAAGCCCAACGAGCCATGGAGAGGGTTATGCTCGAAGTTTCTCTGCGAGATCGAATCAGAAATGAGGAGATCCGTAAAAGAACCAAGGTTACCGACATAGCTCAGCGGATTGGCAGGTTAAAGTGGCAATGGGCAGGGCACATAGCGCGGAGGACTGATGACCGATGGGGTCGAAAAGTTCTCGAGTGGAGACCACGTACCGGCAAGCGCAGCGTAAGACGTCCACCCACAAGATGGACGGATGACCTCATCAGGACCGCAGGATCGCGCTGGATGCAAGCCGCTACCAATCAGTCTTATTAGAGGTCTTTAGGGGAGGAAAGGAAGGAAAGATTACAACTGGCAGGACTAAGTCCATCAGACGAGGCCTGATTCGCCTTGTTGTGTCAAGTTTACATCTTATTGTTCATAGGAAACCTTATTATACATAATGTTATTCATAGTATATTATGTACATGCTTGCATGCTTAATAAAAAGTATTGTTAGAATTATGCTGTCTTATTGAAATAATTATACATCTCACTGTGTCTCTAGTAATTATTTATATCTCATGGGCTAGAATAGACTTTAGTTATGTGAACCGACTACCATGATGGGGCGACATTTAGACGCGCCAAGAAGGGAGGACGAGACATCGAAAATGCGATTCCTGGAAACTAAGATAAGATGCATGCTTTCTGCTCTATCTCCTATAATTTATAAGTGTATACTATATTTCGTTATGTTAGACGAAAAAGCATTATTCTACAACATTAGGTTCCGCATTAAGGAAAAAAGATGATCACGCCATGGCCAAATTATATTAAAATAAAGTTAGGCATCCTAGGTTAGGACACTAAAAACTAAGGTAGAGGAAGCTATGATGTAGGGAATTAGAAAGAAATAGGTAGTTTGGGCGAGCGCGAATAGATGCACGACGTCCATTCGTTAGAATCATCTCTTAGTAGTTTGTGATGACGTCCGTGGCGCCAACAAAACGGTATGGTGTTACAGTACATATTTCTAGTTTCTATTGTTTACCTCAATTTATATTATTTACGTCTTAAATCTATTATATCTTATATCTATAACTAACAGTTTATTTACTATGGTATCGACAAATTAAAACAAACGAAGAAATATTAATTGTAAACTACTTAAAACTATAAAAAAGAGGACTGTATAAGTCTATACAAATAAGGGGGTAAACAGGATTACTGTACTAACTATAATTAAATTATATCTTAACTATTTCTTCGCACAGGCCGTCCCGAACAGTATTTAATCTCAAAATTATATGGTGAACCAAATTATGAATGTCAAGTTTGATTTTCTTACTTTCGTGCTCAGTTCGGTTTCCGCTTAAGATTTTATCTGGCGTAAACAACGTCAGATATGTTTCGCTCGGGAGTTTCGAGCTCTCAAGAATTAATCTTTTTGAAGTAAAACTTCTTTAGGCACGCTTGGCTTGGGGAGTAAGCTGGCGAATGCATGACGAGAGCGTTACGAAAAGTGTGATCGGGCGAGGCGAACGGAAGTTGAAAGAGAGAGATATGGAGTTACATGTTAGTAAAGATGGAAAGAGAGAGTTACGTTTCGTATGTAACTGTAGGGACAAGAGAGAGAGAGAGGTGCGCGCGCACATTGTATATATATATGTACATATATGAACATATATGTATATATATATACATATGGATGGAGCTAAAGAAGTTTTACTTCAGTTGTGTGGTCTAAAGCATACTCGTTTTTTTTTTTCTAAAGTTTTTGTTTTTGGCACACAGAAAGACTTTTCGGAGACAACCTTTGAAGGGTATCTTCTAATCACTGTAACCACTTATTAGCTCTTTGCTTATCTGTTGGAAACTTATGTAAAATAGCGTCCTGCCGCATACTCATACAATTCCTAACAAATATTTAAGATACATGGTGTAAGCGTCCAATCACAATCACAACAAAAGCGTCCCATTCGCGAAGAAATCACCAGATCCAGAACTCTTAAAAAAACGACAGAAAGAAAGTTTAGAATACGTTCAAACAATAGTAACAAGATTTTACTCGATCGACGCAGATAACAATAAATGACAATAATGGTAGGTGGCGGCTAAGGAGAAGTATGAGGAAGGCGGGGAGAAGGGAGAACTGTCAACTGACTTCGGTAATGTCGTCGCTATTGTCCGAAAATTGTTTAAGGAGATGATAAGCCGTGAAATGTACACATTATTTTAAGGACGTTGGACATACACTCTTCGATGTCTTTGGATCGTAGACCGAGCATATCGCAAAGGCACGGTCATGTGACAAGTTCTATATTGTGCAATAAAGTAATTTCTGTTTACTGCACTTAATTAACTGACACTCCACACTAATAACTAGTGTTTACTATCGCTATCCGCGAATGACTAAGGAAACTAATCCACACGTGGTATTTTGTTGAGTCAAACAATAATGGATGGTAGTAGGGAGAAGGTATAAATTACCTGTGATATAATAAATTCGAGTCAGTCTTATGGCGAACAGAGAATACGGCAGTCGGATGTCGTGTTCGGATTGTAAGAATACTGTTAGGTGTAATTATAATGTATTGATATTGATATGATATTGATGAGATATTATACTGATATTGTGTTATTAATTTGTTGATGTACTTTCTATGAAGCCGTTTTGGCGCCCGAAAACTTAAGTCAACAACGATGAATTAAAGGTGATAGTGGAAGCTGACGATACTCAATCTTGTTGCGTTGATTAAGAACACACACTCGCATAGTCACTTTTGCATCTAACTTCTCAATAATTAATAACAAATTACAAACTATAACACGTTGTCACGAATAGCCGACGACTAACAATCAACAACTAAAGCCGCAGAATGATATAGAATGATCCATCCATCATCCATGCATCCATCTTGGCACGCATCGGCTTATATAGAGTTGGTGACGTCATTTCTCCCACGCCTTGGCGACAACAGATGTGGCAGACAGGATGTGATGTCAGCTAGGCAGACCCGGTGACAGTGACGTTATATTGCTTCGTTACACTCGGCCATCCTGGGATGATTGCTCCCGCAATTGTAAACAATGCAAGTAGTAGTTCTCAAGAAGGAAGGTCAATGAGATTCTCAGTCTCTAGCTGTTTATCCATACTGCATTTACGCTGTGACATATTAGCTGCGTCTACTCGTTTATATTAAGGCCTAAAGGAATCTACCGAACCAGTTCTGTAAACTTAGCCTTATAAAGCCCTTAGCCTTGTAAACCCCTCTAATCTCCGCATTCTACACCTATCGTTTTAATCTCTATATCAGGGTCAATATCTTTCGTATCAGGGTCAGAATAGACGTCTTGTAACTTTGAATTTACTTTAAAAGTGTTGCAATCTGGCTCTTGCTTCCACAGCATGTAAACCACTTTTTTTTATTCAATACCTGCTTGCGTTTACGACATGGCGTCTAGGCGGCAGGAAGTATTGGAAGGCTGAAAATAATAGGTTAGGCTGGATGGATGGCAGGCTGGCAGGTCGGGGCTGGCAAGCCCGGTGGAGCCAGCTAGCTCGGCTTGGCTGGTTGGGTTGGCTAACCCGGCGGGGCTTGGGATGGGATTTATAGAGTGATACGCAGCACAGCCGCGAAGGAGGAGGACTTGCCCCTCGTCCAGAACGGTGTTGCGCTTGAAGGGGGGGAGTCGGCCAGATACCTGGCAGAAACCTTCTATCCGGAGGATAGCGCTGATAGCGTCGACGCAGAACACATGAGGATTAGAACAATGGCAAATTTAAATCCAGTCAAATCCAGAGGAACAAGATGGATCGTGTGGTCCACCTTTTACAAAGCACGAACTCATGTGGGCTGCGTCGAGCTTCAGCGCGAAGAAAGCGCCAGGGCTGGACGGCTTCACTGCCAACATTTGCAGGGCAGCTATCACTCTACAACCCGGTATGTTTGTAGAACTGTTTAACAGGTGTTTGGATCTTGCGTGTTTCCCCACCATATGGAAGGAGGCCGCGATTGTGATTCTTAGGAAACCCGGTAGGTCGGACTATGCGAGTCCACGGTCCTATAGACCCATAGGTTTATTGCCCGTTATGGGTAAAATCCTCGAAAAACTGATGGTCAATCGCATCAAATGGCATGTGTTGCCGGACCAGAGTTCGCGTCAATACGGTTTCACACCACAGCGTGGTGCCGAGGACTCCCTCTGTGTCATGGTTAATCACATCAGAGAACAGGTGCAACAAAAAAAGATTGTGCTTGTGGTGTCCCTGGACATAGAGGGAGCCTTCGATAATGCGTGGTGGCCGGCGCTACGATGCGAATTCGCAAACACAAATTGTCCGGCAAACCTTAGAAGGCTCGTGGACTCGTATTTGACCGACCAAAAGGTACGAGTGAGGTATGCTGGTGAGGAGTATACGAGAGCAACTATGAAAGGGTGTGTGCAAGGTTCGATAGGGGGACCGACATTTTTGAATATATTGTTGGACCCCCTATTGAAACAGTTGGATGAAAGGGGAGACTACTGCCAAGCATTCGCAGACGATGTGGTCCTGATTTCCTCCGAGGAAGACACTCAGAGTCTCCGAGGGAGGGCCGATGCCGCGCTCCGCTGTGTGTGGGGGATACGGAATAAGTTGAGATTCGCACCTAACAAGACTAAGGCCATATTAGTTACGAACAAACTGAAGTACGGACCTCTAGTGTTGGACATGGATGGGGTGGGCATCGGGCTTTCAGAGGAGATCAAGGTCCTGGGGCTCACGATTGACCGTAAGCTTATGTTCAGCGCTCATGTGGACAATGTATGCCGCAAAGCGCTGAGTAAGGATAGTCGGTGTAACATTTACACCGACGGTAGTAGAATTGATGGCAAGGTTGGGGCGGCGCTATCCATTTGGGATGGCGCCGCCGAGATTGATAGGAAAAAGCTGCGTTTGGAACGCTACTTCACTGTCTTCCAGGCGGAACTCTTGGCTCTATCTAGGGCAGTGGATTACGTGCTCAGCTGTGACACGCCTAGCTGCTGCATTTTCACCGACTCCAGATCTGCTCTGGACGCCGTGGTAGGAAGTAACTCTCTGCATCCCTTGATAGTAAAGTGTAGAACAAACATCGGTGAGATGAATAATACAGGCAGGTCAGGTCAAGACTGCACTGGATTCGTGCGCACGCAGGGATGCAGGGTAATGAAAGGGCCGATGAGCTGGCGAAGGACGCGGCACTCAATAGGAAGACGAGGCCGGATTACGATAAGTGCCCCATCTCATTCATCAAGCGACAGATCCGACTGGAATCGATTGATGAATGGGATAGGAGGTACGTAAGTGAGACAACGGCCTCTGTCACCAAAGTGTTTTTCCCGGACGCCACTAAAGCTCACTCGGCAGTAAGGAAGATAAGAATGGATAGCGTGATTATAAGTGTTCACGGGCCATGGGGGGTTCTCCGAGTACCTGTACCGATTCAGGTGCAAGGAGAGCCCGGCGTGCGTTTGTGACGAGAATGTGAGCGAAAGCGTGATGCATGTGTTATGTGAATGCCCCGCCTACAGCAGTGAGAGACAGGATATAGAGACAGAAATTGGAATTGATTTAAGACAGGACACTATCAGTGACATAACGCAAGATAAAACCAGAATGTATAGCTTTCTTAAGTACTGTAGAAAAGTAGCGACTAAGGTAATAAATAGGAATAAAACAGATAAGTGACTCATTTGCTTATAATTAATGTTACAATTATAAGGAATTAAAACTGTGATATAGTAACATGTCACTGAAATGTATAATAGAGGATAAGAAAACTGTGATATAGGATAAGGTATATCACTGTAAATTAGCTGTAAGGATTGACATGTTAAGAGATTAATGCAAATAGTACGTAAAATAGGATTAACTAGTTAATGTAGAATGTAAGACCGAAACTGTGATATATAGCTGTAACATTAAATGTAAGTAAAATTGTATTAGATAATAAGATAGATATAAGGATTTTTGATGAAAGTAAAGATTACAGATGCAGAGATAGAGATAGCTAACCAACTGTTAGGATAGAGACAGAGTGAAAGGGTATATCCCCAGATGGTAAGAATGAAAAATGAAAGCGAGAACTGGTATGCCAGAAAAACAAGGGCCCTGACTTTGCCCATGTCAGGGGAAGTAGTTAAAAAAAAAAAAAACCCGGCGGGGCTGGCAAGCCCGGCGGAGTTGGTCAGCTCGGCTTGGCTGGCTGGGTTGGCTAACCCGGCGGGGCTGGCAAGCCCGGCGGAGCTGGCTAGCTCGGCTTTGCTAGCTGGGTTGGCTAACCCGGCGGGGCTGGCAGAGCTAGCTAGCTCGACTTGGCTGGCTGGGTTAGCTAACCCTGCGGGGCTGGCAAGCCCGGCGGAGCTGGCTAACTCGGCTTGGCTGGCTGGGTTGGCTAACTCTGCGGGGCTGGCAAGCCCGGCGGAGTTGGTTAGCTCGGCTTGGCTGGCTGGGTTGGCTAACCTTTTTGCACTTATGCTTGCACACGAAATCTATAAAAATGTAAATCATAAAAGACATTATTGATAGCAAAATGACGTAATCTCGTGCGTTTAGAAAGCAGAGACACCATGCACTTTCTATGCTGTCTCCTAGAAGGCTCCCGTTTACGCAGCTGGCCGGCAGCAGTGGCAAAAAGCACGAGCTCGACTATAGCCTTTAAAATGCCGTGACCGCCGTGTCACATATGCGTGTCTGGCTGGCTTACGCTCGATTATATCATTACCGCGTGGGCACAATGCGTAACAGTAGCTACTATAAATGCTTTCCTCTCTATAGCACAGAGTTCACTTTTGTCATATGCATCGTCCATTTGGCATTGTTAAAATTGGCAAAACGATATCAGAATTTTGACCGCATGTAATGCATGACATATTGCGTGCTACTTAAGCATAGCCATTTTCTAATTACTTAATATACCGGCATCTATAATAATAGCTCCAACATTTTGTCTGCACATTGTATGATGTTTTACATATTATAGGACACAATTGGTGGCAAACAGGCTCATATACAGACGGTTTAATAGTACAACAGTTTGAAGAGCACTTCTCAAGTAGAAAGCGTGGAATTGCATAAAGTTACCCGCAATTTGGATACTTGATTATCAAATACACGATATTTTTTATACAGTGAAGTATGCTAGACTAGACTCTTTAATTCTGGCTTCTAAATGCTCTGAAATAGTTATGATATTTTATTGCTGCTGATTGACGAAAAACAAGCTCATGTGAAGACAATTCGATATGAATTTGCACTTAATCGGAACAGCCTAACTCGATTATTTTGCCTGCCAAGCAATTATTACCCCGTAAGACTAAGGAAGTGCATTACGCTAAATACTGCTACGGGTAAGAATTAATTTTATCTAAATGTACCCCCAATTGTAACAATTGCAGTTACTTAGTAAGCTAGGCTTCCACAAAAATAGTCCGAAGGTAAGACTTAACTTCATCATGAGACACAATGTAAGGGAAGTATAATTGGCGCAAGCACTTACCCAGCTTCAGTTCATATAGCACGCGTCAGGACAATTCCCCCCTCTAAGAGCACAGGCGAGGACACGTTGCCGATAACCTTTAAACAGCTTCCACCGCCGCGCAGCTGTTTGGCAAGAATAGAGTAGAAAATCCTGTATCCTTTAATACGGCCTCGGATTCCACATTTATAGCTGTCGTCGATTGTTAACAATTCTGGAAAAAATCCAATCTTTTTTTTGCAAAGCGGGTATGTCGCTATTTACTGGTTTCTTTTCCGCTAGTTTCAGGATAACCTTTCCGGTCTATGCGTACGCGTTTCTCGTTTCAAAGCTCACAGTAGTCGTTACGACCACCAGGAGTGCCTCGTATAACTCGTGTGACTGCCTATACTACAAAGCTCGTATGTTGCGCTGCAATACGTCAGGTCAGCATGAATCATGCACGATTAGCAATACACACGACGGTGAAGCAACTTGATTTAGATGTGCCAAATCCTCAATCTATTCCAAATTTTCTTTACCAGAGTAAGACACGCAGGCACTTTTTAATTTTTTTTTCTTAATGCGGCCAAACCTCTCTTCATTGTTGTATGTTCATACCACTTCTGAATTGTTGCGTTGATTAAGAACACACACTCGCATAGTCACTTTTACATGTAACTTCTCAATAATTAATAACAAATTACAAACTATAACACGTTGTCACGAATAGCCGACGACTAACAATCAACAACTAAAGCCGCAGAATGATATAGAATGATTCATCCATCATCCATGCATCCATCTTGGCACGCATCGGCTTTTATAGAGTTCCTGACGTCTTTTCTCCCACGCCTTGGCGACAACAGATGTGGCAGGCAGGATGTGATGTCAGCTAGGCAGACCCGGTGACAGTGACGTTATATTGCTTCATTACAATCTACTGCTGAGTTAGCAGCAGCTTTCGATGTTCAAAACAATATTGGTCCATTTGTGTCAAATTGGCAAGGTTGCTAAGCTTGATAAGTGCGTGCCGCATGAAATGAACTATCGCCAACGTGACGAACGCGTTGAGGTATGCCTTGCGTTGCTTAATAGACACAAAAACGAAGGGATTTTGGAACGCATTGTCACTTACGATGAAATGTGGATTATTTTTCAGTACAGTCATTATGTTGGTTAGACCTTGGTTCAGCACCTAGACAATGCCCCAAATAAAAACTTACTCCTAGAAAAGTGATGGTTACTGCTTGGTGGTCCAGTGCCGGTGTAACTCATCACAGCTGTTTACCAAATGGCACGAGAATTACTGTGGACGTGTACTGTGAGGAACTGGACACAAAGATGGAGAAGCTCGCAAATCTCCGGCCAGTCTTGGTTAATCGCTCGTCCCCGCTGCTCTTGCATGACAACTCTCAACCTCACGCGGCACAACATACGGTCTCTAAGCTACAAGAACTAGGGTTGGAAGTTTTGCGTCATCCACCGTACTCACCAAACCTTGCGCCGACAGACTTCTACTTTTTCCAAAATTTAGACAACTTCTTGGCAGGAAAAAAGTTCTATACCCGAGAGGCAGTACAAGTGCCTTTGAAGAGTTTGTTGCTTCCCTGCTTGTTGATTTCAAGAAGGGCATTGAAAAATTACCACTGCGCTGGCAGAGACGCATTGATAGCATGGATGCATGCTTTGATTAATATATAAGGAAATAAAAAAATATATAAAAAAAATACTTTAACTTTTTGTATACTAAACCGCAATTTCATAAGTAACACGTAATATATTAATGTGATCGATGTAATTGACGTAATTTTGAATAATAATAGCCCATGTTCGATCTGTTCACATCTTTTATTGTGGCACTTTTCCGGAATGCTGGAAGTTATCCTTTGTCATGCCCATACATAAATCCGGTTCGAAATCTCAAGTCTCTCATTATAGACCGATCTCAATACAGTCTTGCATACCTAAATTACTAGAATCTCTCGTCCATGGAGCGATCTTTCCGTTGGTGCAAAATAACATTATACTGCAGCAGCACGGATTCGTAAAACGTAAATCTGCGTCTACCAACCTTTTGGTGTACACTAATTTCCTATTTACATCAATGGATAAAAAAACCCAAGTGAATGCTATATATACAAATTTTCGGAAGCCTTTTGATAAGGTAGACCATGCGATGCTATTGCGGAAGTTGGCGTTCAACGGGATTAAAGGCAACTTATTGAGATGGTTTGCTTCCTATTTAGAAAAACGTACCTAAAAGGTTGTAATTGGTGGTCACGAGTCTCAAGCTTCGCATGTCTCATCTGGTGTGATGCAGGGCTCGGTTCTTGGACCCCTTCTGTACACGTTGTTTATTAATGACATCGGTGACTGTTTTCGTAATTGTTCTTTTGAGATGTTTGCTGACGACTTGAAAATATATAAATCTGTACATCGTCCAAATGCTTGTAATCTTATCCAAGAAGACCTGGATCGTTTCCACCAATATTGCCAGGTAAATAAACTATCTCTTGCATATGACAAATGTGTCAAAATTTCTTTCACCAAAAATAATAATAAAATTTTCGGTCAATATCGAATTGCAGATAAGACGTTGCACGATGTCACGTCTGTAAAAGACTTGAGTGTCACAGTGGACGAAAAACTGACTAGACAAACACATAGGCCTAATTACAACAAAAGCATACAAAATGCTAGGATTCGTCCTGAGAACTGCTAAACCGCTAAAAAAGCGTTTGTCCTACATGCTCTTGTACAAATCGCTGGTGCGCCCTCTCCTTGAGTACTCATTTAAGGTTTGGAATCCTTACTATAAGATCTACATAAACCAAGTTGAATCTATCCAAAAAAAATTTTTAGTCGTAAATTATTTCGTCAGCCCCACCGGTCGTATGTAGAACTCTTAATACAGTACAAACATGCTTCCCTGACGGACAGACGTACGGTGCGGGATGCTGCTGTTCTGTACAATATATGCAACGGCGGCTACGACTGCCATGACCTTCTCGAAGGTATCAGATTTTGGGCTCCGTCGTACAGAACTAGATCTACGACTTTGTTCGCTGTCCGACGAGTAGAACAATGGCAGGTGTCCGTGCGCCGCTCTGTAGACTCTGCGACTTATACAACAAGCAACTAACATCGGTTGACATATTCGGTAGTTCGTACGATAAGTATAAGCGTCGAGTAACCCTATTGTTAAATAAAAAAAATTTTGCCTAGAAACTGCATTTGTCATTTATTTATTTTTTAATAGTGAGTGTTTGCGTTGATTGTTATATTTTAAGGCATTCTTTTGTAGATTCCGCATGTGCTTAAAATTGTTAATTGTTGTGTCTGTTAGTTTTAGGTAGCTAGTTGCTGAAACATGTTGTGAATTAATTGCCACGTCTACCAATAACTCTAAGTGGGAATTGTTTTAGGGTGTAGACTATGTATACAGCATTATGTTCTCGTGTATTTTGTAATATTTGCGTCTGTATCTGTTTTTTTTTCCCAATAAAGAAAAGTAAGAAAAGTAAAAGTACAAGTGAGAGCCCACGGTCTGTGCTCTTCAATAGAATGGAAGTTAACACTAGTAACCAACCTGTACTATCAATGCTATAAATTCATCAGGTAAATTTTACACGCCAGATATAGTTTTTAAGTTATTCTGCCATATCTACGTTGTTTTGCGTCAACTGTTTTGAAAATTATCATGAAAAATAGGTAATAAATAAAACATTGTTTTACAAGAGATAAACACAGCGTAGATTTCATCATACTAAAACTAATTCAACATTTCTTATGACGACAGTGGTATGAGATAACATCATTGTCCTTGAAAAAGAACAATTTTGTTTAAATAATTTCCTAGCATTTCTTTAGACAAATTTTTTATTGTGGTTCCATACCTAAACCTAAACCTAACTGACAAATATACTTCAATAATATATATTATGACTAAATATCTATGGTTATTTAAAAACTGTTGTTCGTGTGAATGAATAATCAAAATCGTAAAAACATCATCGACTACGACAATATTCCTTAAAATGAGTAAAACAGTTTCATTAAAAGATTTTTCATTAAAATTCATTTCGGTTTTAATGCGTTCTCTAAAAAAATTCACATTTTTGAGTCATGTAAATCACGTCTTTAGAAGTATAAATCATAAAACCTTTACCATGTACATCGAAATCTTTTGCCGTTTAGGCTTTTTGATTTAGCTCTTAAACTTCTTCCGTCTTACTACAAAACATATTTTAAACATTGGTCTAACACGTGTTTAATAGGTAAACACAGTTTTAGAGACAGACATAGTTTAAAAACATGTTTAAAATGACGTTAGCAAAGGCTAGTGTCAATATATTACAGCGTTTCAGTGCTTTTAGTCACACGTTAAACTAGCTCTAGCTTGTGTTTACATATAAACATAGTCTACGCCGTGTCTATCTTTTTTGTAGTAAGACGGTTAATGTTTTGTTGCTTCTAATCTTTTGTTTTAATTGTGAATTGTTTTAATTGTGTGGTGATTCATAAATTTTTCGTTCTTGGCGTAAAAGATTTTGCTGTGATGTTGAAGGTTCTGGCGAAATGACCCTGTAAATGTCACAGGTCGTTTGGAATTTATATTCTAAACGACCATAACAAGAAATAACTTTTAACAGATCGTAAAGCCTGTACACATTAAATCCGCTGCTAGACGAAGGCCTGCCCTAAAAAGAATAAAATGCCGTAAACACCACACTTGGAAGAAATGGACATCGTTCATATCTTAAAACCACTACTAGATGGCAAGTCCAGCAAAAAGAAAAGCTTGATGATGATGACATGATGCGAGCAATAATTACTAATTAGCTATAATATTTGAAATATTAATGCATAACTATGTACTGTGATAAATTTAAACTAACACCAACTGTGACAAGTTTCGTAGGTATCCTTTCTTCAAAATACGTCTTTGATTTCTTTGGAAGAAACAATTATACTTATGAATTTTTATGAGGCTCCCAGGCTATTCGATTTAAAATTCGTATTTGTCTCTAACAACTGCATTTGTAGGAAACCTGGAAGTTATTGACAAACACTGTTTTTGGCTATTTTTTTTATTTATGTATTTAATATAGTGTTAGAGAAAACTTTTACGTTTTCACTATCTTTGGAATAACATGAACAAAGATTGTACAAAAATAAAATATTAGAAAATGTCGACTTGTCGATAAGTTTTATCCAATCTCTACGATGAACTTCACAAAAATTCACGGAATTCACGTACCTACACAAAATCTTTTTATGTTACACGTTAAATTCAGAAATAATACAAAATTAAGAAAATGTACTGTTTATTTCATGTCATCAATGTACAACCAAGTAATTTTAACAATAAATGCAATGAAAATAAGAAAAATGAATATATCTAATACTATGAGTTTGCATTTACCTGTGAAACGTTTCTTTGTTTAAGTTATTGTCGTAAGTTACATCACAACTCAACACAGCACAATAATTATCAATTTTATTGATTTTACAGTTAAATTCAGGATGATTGCGAAAAAATTTACATAATACAAATGACATTTATTTTGACAGTAGACTAACGGAGACTAAAACGAATCTTTTGTAAATAGGTCTTATTTTTTTAACAGACTGCGACCTTCTTTATTAACAAATGCAACCCCCAAGGGTCGCGACCCCCATGTTGAGAAACTAGGATTCAGTGTTGCCGACTTAGTGGATTTTCCACTAAATCTGGTGGTTTGAACCCCCTTTTAGTGGGGGAAATATTGCGTTTAGTGGCTGGTGATTTTTCTGGTGGTTTAGTGGAATAGAATTTTTCCTATTTTTTTTTTATTTAGTACATAATCACGCCAGTATAAAGTTTGGACGTTGCAGTTCATAATATTTCTAATTTATTTTAGGGGTATTTACTTTACTATGTGAGCAACACTAAATCTCTGTTGTCAAGTAACACGGGGATTTCCCTTAAAATATGTTGTTTATAGCAGTTTTCTGTCAGGTGAAGCGGGGATTTCCAGCAAAATATTTTTTATATTCTAAACTTTCTTCTTTCTCAAATTGGTCTTATTCACTGTCTGAAGTTTGTTCGCGAGGGATAGGTCACTTAATGAAAAATATGCCGAAACCTCAGTATTCTCAAAAGTTTCGGGATTCTTCGCTGCAAGACCCTGCTTTAAAAGATTGGCTTCAGATGATTGAAAGTACTACTGGCCAAGTAGCGAAGTGCAAATTTTGTGGTACCACTTTAAGGAGCCATTATGGAGACTTAAAATCACATGGAATGTCGAAGAAACATCAACAAAATGCAAAGGTAAGCTAACACGACTATTTTATTACGGTAAAGCATGGTCAATAATGTGTCCATGTGGTACCGCATTTAGCATTACCTCATATTATCTTCCTGAGGGTGTCGTAATACGTGTCTGAGGGATGTGAAAATGGCAGCAGTGCTTCCCGTGAATGCAACATTTTGCATTGTAGTGTTCATAAATCCGCCTCGCCTACCAAGTTTGATGAGTATTAGCATAGTAGACAGAGTGCATTTATTTTTTACACGACTGCCCAAAAAAAGGAGTGTAATTTGTTTAGAGTTTAAAAAAAATTAGGGTATCGTTGGAATCCTTACATTCTTATCCCGAGTGACATAGGCTATATTTTTTTTTGGAGATAGCTGTCGTGTTTTTTTTTTAAATTTATTTTTTAAACTTATTACATTATTGTAAATTGTTGCAGATTATCACTGAGCAACCCAAATTACCATTTAAACCAGAACCCATTGGAAGTCAAAAAAAGGAAGAGGCCAGGCTTGCTTTGTTTACAGCCATGCATACGAGTATACGAGTAGTTGACCATTTAGGTGAGGTAATCAATCATAGCCATCAAAGGGAAATAGATAAAGTACAACTACACCGAACGAAGTGCACCGCGGTCATAAAAAATGTATTAGCATCACATTTCATTGAGGTTTTAAAACAAGATATTAAGGATCAATCATACAGTTTATTGATTGATGAATCAACAGATATTGCTGTTCAGAAATATTTGGGTTTGGTTATAATTTATTATAGTAAAGCACACCAAAAAATAGTATCTACATATTTAGACCTTGCAGAGCTGCATGAATGCAACGCTGAGGGTATTGTCTCCGCTATAAAAAAGACACTTAAACGATTCGATTTGAAACTAGAGAACTTTATGGGCATTAGTACAGACAACGCTTCCGTAATGGTTGGAGTAAATAATGGAGTTTTTGCGCAGTTGAAAGCAGAGGCAAGCACATTTGATTCTAGTGCGTTGTTTATGTCATTCCTTGCAACTGGCTGTTTCTGCTGCTGCAAAGCAATTTTTGCCGAGGAATTTAGAATTTTTAATTAGGGAGACCTATGATTGGTTTGCTCGCTCTTCTTCTAGACAAAGTGTTTATAAGGAGCTATACAAAGCAATGAATGATGGCCATAAACCACTTAAAATCGTTCAAGCATGTCAGACACGATGGTTGTCAATAGAATCAGCAGTCTCGAGAATATATACGCAATGGCTAGAGCTAAAAACTCATTTTTCTATAGCCAAGATCCACGAAAGGTGTCACACAGCAGAATTATTGCACTCTATGTATGCGAACGAGATGAATTACGCATATATTTCATTTTTATATCCAATATTAATTGAAATAAACAGAGTCAACAAAATGTTTGAGTCAAAAGATACAGACCATACCAAATTGTGCGATGAGTTGATCAACCTGATAGATATGCTTGTCAGCAAAGTCACGTTACCTATAAATAAAGTTAATATTTTCACTCAAAATATTCGTGATTTTTTGGATCAAAGATGTTATTTGGGATTCCGATTTGAAAAACAAATACAAGAGATGAGAGAAAAAGGATTACCAGCAGCAGAGGAAGTATCAATACGGAATCGGTGTATACAGTTTATAGTTAGTCTGATTGAAGAAATTAAAAACAGGCTGCCGGAAAATGTGACTTTGATGAAAAAGATTTCTCGAGTAAGTGTTCAACAAGCACTAAATCACAACAAAGAAGATCTAATCGACATAATGTCTCAATTAAATAAAAAAACAGACTTCATTGCAAAAGTTGATGATCAGTGGCGACAAATACATTTAATGAAATGGAGTGAAACCAAAGACACAAAAAAGTTTTGGATCGAAGTGTTACATTTTAAAGACGCTCAAGGAGAAGCTAGATTTCAAGATTTAGCGAATTTTGCAATTTCTCTTTTAATATTACCACACTCCAATGCCGACGTCGAAAGATTGTTTAGCAGCATGAACATTATAAAAAATAAACAGAGGAATCGTATGAAGTTGAATCTTTTATGTGCCATATTAAGAGTACGCTGCGGTATGAGGGTGATAGGTAAATGCTGCAATGACTATGAAATTCCAATACACGTTATAAAAAAAATTGGCACCAATGAATCATATCGTTCCTTGGAAATTGATGATGATGGTGGCGGTGAAATAGACACATCTGATGACGATTTGTAATAATTTTAATATGTTTCATTTTCGTAATAAACGTTTTTCATATATCCCTGCTTATTTTTCTTTCATATTAACAATAAAAAAGATTTAGTGACAAATTTAGTGGCTTTTTAACTTTGGTTGTTTTTGGTTAGTGGTTTTCTGGTGGTTTTAGAAGTCGAATCTGGTGGACAGCTCGTTCACCTGTTGGCAACACTGCTAGGATTTACAATATGAGGTTAGGTTAGGGATGGGTTAGGGTTCTCTACGTCAGCGTCCCATCTCTTAATTTTACGATTGGCAGCACCACAAAGCACCTTTTTTAATACTGGGTAGCACTACTCAAAAGTCACGCCAAAACTTATTTGTTTCTTTCGTGTTTCTTGTCATGAGTTTGAGACTTTAAGCATTTCGAATTCTAAAGATTTCATGGAAATGACTTTAAGTCTTCTAAAAGGAAAAGATTCACAGAGAGTTGCCGAATTAATATTTGATTATGTAGAAAATATTACTTGTTTAGAATGGTAAGTAGCCCTTTTATTTCTTCCTTTTATGTCCAAATATTTTCACGTTTGAGTGATATAAGAGTACTTTATTGTGGCATTACTTGCGGTTTTCGGTCACGAATAAAAAACAAGATGCACAATTAAAGCTTCAAAAATGTCCGATCCAAATGTGCACTCAAATAAGTATTAGAAATATTAGAAAAAGCTAACAGCAAACATGTCAAATTGCTCCTTCAAAATTTGTAAAAACAACACATCTAGAATGCTAAAAAAACGCTGGAGATTCTTATTTATGGCAAATAATTAATATCATTTTATTAACGTGTTCATTATTTCGTAATACGTTAAATAGCTCTTTTATTAAATTCGTAATTGTATTTTCTAAATGACATTAAGCATAAAATCATGAATAAGAAGTTTAAAACCATACTACCGCATTCACATCCAATTTACTCGGTTTGTACTTTTATTTCTGTTCGGAAAAGTAGTCGAATTTTTAATCTTCTAGGTACTTATTTTTTAAATATATTTTCGGTACTGAAAATTAAAGATTTTAAAAAGGATAAAGTAAATCGAATGGTTTTAAAAATTTTCGTGAATTACTTGTCAAACTAAAATAGCAGAAAAAATAGGTTTTAACCCTAAGTCGCGACCAATCAATAGGAACAGACACTAATGAGACTGATTACTATAAGTAATAAGTCTTGAGAAGTCAAGACATAATCAGAATAATCAGTTGTCTTGCTCTCACACGCTGGCTTGCAATCAAGCTTTGTAAGCTTGTTTTAAAATCTGGCTTTCCTACTACACTTCGTAGGTATTCATAGTAAAATGCACACAGTATGTAAGAATGAAATGTGAATAGCGTACAATATGATCCAACTTTATTCTTCATTATGTTTATTTGTTTGTGTGTCTTATTATATTTATACATTTATTTGTTTAACTCTTCAGTCAAGGACTTTTATAAACACTAAGCATCATGAAATGATTGTACTTTGTTCATCTGTGTCTTTCTATTACATTAGATAATTAATAAACTAAAACAATCATGATACATTCATTGACAATTCGCTTATAATTTCCCATTTGAAAAAAATAAATTAATAATTGATAATATAATAAAACTCCCAAGTTTTCTGTGTTTCTAAATTGCTCTGAATATGTCATTGCCTGACATGCAACATTTTGTTCTTTGTCTAGCATTATAATCTATATATGTCTTATCCTTGACCAGTTAGACCATGGTTCTTTAAAGTTTGCTCTGCTAGTAAGCTCATTACCTCCACTATTATTCGATTGCGGCTTGGCCATATCTGCTCACCAGTTTCTTTGGCCAAAATTCGGGTTCGGGATCACTCCCTGTGTGAATGTGGACTAGAGGAAGGTACAGTTGATCATATTTTTTTCAGTTGTCGGAAGTTAAATTATTCTCTGTACAACGTACTCCCTCCTTTTATCCCTCTCTCCACCAAATTTAATTTCCTCCTAACATTCATTAATACTCCATTTGTTGAAATTCTTATAAAGTTTATTGCTGAAAATAATATCCGTTTGTAAAATTCTCCATATTTCTAGTACTAATGTTAGATAAATAATGTGTACATTAACACCCCATCTCTGTGTAGATATGTAAATATCAGTTTCTTGTTTTTTGTAGTTTGAAGAATTGTATGTCCAATGTTGTGTCGTATCCCATCTTTGTTTAGATATGTAAATATTTGTGTCTTGTTTTTTGTAGTTAGAAGAATTTTATGTCCAATGTTGTGTCGTCTGTCTGTTTTAGGTTCTCAATGGAATCGTCACTCATAAATATTCCGTGTTCGTAACATACCGTACAGTGTCTTTTCCAAACAAGTCGTTGGCAAAATTATCTACGGGTAGTTGCCATTAATATAAAAAAAAGTCGTATCCTTGTCACGTTCACGCAACAAACCAAAATGACATAAATAGCTATTCAAATGTATAACATGAATTATACTTAAAGTAGGAAGCATAAGATTCAATTTTAAATATTTATTTGTAATAAATTTTGATTCTGTTATAAATAAAATAAAATAGCCTTTATTTACAGAATTAAAAAATAGTAGATTTCACAGTTTAAAAAAGAAATTAAATTATGTCTCTAATTTCTGTGTGCCTTTTGGCAAAGGCCTCCTCCAACTGTCTCCATTGCACTCTGTCTGTTGCCACTCTTGTCCATAGCGAACCTACGGTTTGGCAGACTTCGTCTTCCCATCTTCTTTGTTGGCACCCTCTCTTTCGTTTACCATCTCTGGGATACCAGACGGCTTGCTCCATTTTTCCAATTTGCATCTTAGAAGGTATCCAGTCAACCTCCATTTTATTTGTTCTATTCGTGTGAGTATGTTAGTTACTTTGGTTTTTGATCTTATCACCTCGTTCCGGATTTTATCTTTTAGTTTTGTTCCTAACATACTGCACTCCACTGCATGCTGACATTTTGCGAATTTTTCTCTCTGATGTTTTGTTAGTGACCAAGTCTCGCAACTGTAAGTCAAACATGGTAGAATGCATGTATCAAAGGTCTTCTTTTTGATGTGTAAGCCTAGCTCTTTTTTACTCTTCATAATTTCTATAAGCGACCAGTATTTCTTCCAGCCATAGGCAATTCTCTTGTTGATTTCTTTTGCCATCAGATCACTGGGGGATATTATTTGCCCTAGGTAACATAATCGAAAATTTTCCCATTCATTTTTATTTCCACCTGTTTGGAGTTAGTCATCGCTTTGGTTTTGTTTTCGTTTATTTCTAGTCCTACTTCCTTACTTTTTGTAGCTAGATCTTTAACCATGATTGTTTTGTTTCTTTGGATCCTCTACTAGCAACACGATATCGTCGGCGAAATGCAGGTGGTTTAGGCAGCAGCCATTGATATTTAGGCCGAAGTTTTCCCAACAAAGTTTTGTAAAAATGCTTTCTAGCACTGCTAAGAAGAGCTATGGAGATATATAGATCTAGAGAAATAGATCAGACAAGGGGACCCCTTGTCTGACTCCTTTATTTATAGGAAACGGGTGGCCAGTAGTTTCTAGTTTTATGCAGTTTTTGCTGTTTTCATATATGTTTTTGATGATGTTAATGTAAACTTCATTTACACCTTGCTGCCTTAGACTTGACCATATGTAACCATGGTTAAGTGTGTCAAAAGCTTTAGTGTAATCAATGAACATAACATAGTGATTTTTGATATTCATTATATTTCTGTATAATTTGTTTTAAGGTGTATATATGATCAATAGTGCTGAAATTATCTAAAAACACGGGAAATTAACGCGATTACCTTTTATTTTCTCTTGACGTTTTGGCCGAGTTTCATCGGCCGTGGTCTCAAGTAAACTGTCGCAGCAAGCTTCACTCCGTGTCAGAGGCAGATTTTATTTCATCTACCTCCCATAATTTGGAAATAATTATTAGGGTTCCTACACACAACACTCACGGTGTCCACACACTAAACCGGATGTGAAAAACGAGGTTTTGTCATTTGAATCACAGGATTCCAAGCTGTTGATAAATTGTATCCACTTTACCGATTGAAATTTTTGTGTCTCTTGATTTCAATTGCTTCACGCACGACTCTTGGATAAAAGTGGCGATCGGTGGAAAGGACTTGTGGGCGATAAAATTCTATCCAATGATTCGTATCCGATTGGAGAAGATGTTCCGCTATCGCTGATTTGGTAGTTTGCTGGTTTTTTACAGCTGCAATGTGTTCCTTAATCCTTTTAGCAATAGTCCGCTTCGTTTGGCCAATGTATGAGCTACCGCAACTGCAATCTATTTTGTAGACCCCTAGTGTCTGCAACGGCAAGACATCCTTCGGTGTTCCCACTATTTTGTTTACCTTAGTTCCCGGTGTGTACACGGTATGGATGGAATACTTTTTTAAAATAGATCCTATTTTGTCCGTCACTCCTTTCACATAAGGCATATAGGCGGGTTGTCTGCTCACGTCCGGATGTCTGTCCTTCTTTTTAGACCGCCTCATTCGTCGGTTAATCTGATATCCGTTTATTATCAGTACCTCCTGAACATAATCAAGCTCTTGCTCCAGATGTTCAGGGTCACACAGATCGTACGCTCTGTTCTTCAGTGAAGTTATAACAGATTGCAGATGACTGGGATGGTGATGCGACGTGGCGTGCAGGTATCTGTCTGTGTGTGTAGGCTTCCTATAAACACAGTATGATAAAGTACCTTCTTGTCTCGCTGTTATTTTTACGTCTAAAAATGACAGTGATCTACCATGCTCCATTTCATTCGTAAACTTTATACTTGGGTGAATGGAGTTTAGGTGTTTCAAATACTGATCTACTTCATGCTTGCTTCCCTTAATGATGCAGAAGATATCATCCACATACCTCTTCCAAAGTTTTACTGTCTTCGGTCCTAGGCTAAGAGCCTTCTGTTCGAAATGTTCCATCCAGATATTAGCTAGTACAGGGGCTACAGGACTACCCATTGCGACACCTTCGATCTGGAGGTAATATTGATCTTGGAAGAGGAAGTAACTGCCATCTAAACAATTTTTTAGCAGCTCAATATAATTTAAAGGCATCTCACTGTCACTTAGTCTGCTTTTCACTACGTCCATTCCTTAATGGGAACATTGGTGAATAGGGATTCCACATCAAAGCTCACCATGATGTCATCCCGTTCCAATGTAAGGTTCTGTATAATCTGGACGAAATGACGCGAGTCTTTTACAAAAGACGGTGTTTTTCCCACAAGAGGCTGCAATACTGATGCAACGTGCTTCGCGAGATCGTAAGTAGGAGATGCAATTTGACTTATGATAGGACGCAAGGGCACATTAGACTTATGTATTTTTGGTAAGCCATATAGTTTTGGTGGTTGATGAGATTGAGGTTTGTATAAGCTTTCGTACTCGTCTTCTGTAAAAAGGTCTTTTTG
This sequence comes from Zeuzera pyrina, assembly GCA_907165235.1. Taxonomy (NCBI): domain Eukaryota; kingdom Metazoa; phylum Arthropoda; class Insecta; order Lepidoptera; family Cossidae; genus Zeuzera; species Zeuzera pyrina. The sequence goes on along the minus strand of OU015625.1, from coordinate 13,218,135 downwards.
GTCTTGGATCAAAGCTCTTATCCTCCGTGTTACTCTGGCCGTGGGGTTGTATGACACTGGTTTATACACCTTGTTATCCCTTAACAAATTTTGAATTTTCGTGTGATACTCTATTGTGTTCATCACTACAATGGCGTTTCCCTTGTCGGCCTTTAGCACTAAAATATCTTTATTGCTCCGAATGTGTTTCAGTGCTAGACGCTCTTCTGTAGTAATGTTGCTAGTGGGAAATTTTGATTTCCGTAAAGTGACAGCGATATCCTGTCTTAGCGTTTCCGCGTCACATGTGGGTAGTTTGTTACGTATGATAACCTCCTCAACACTAGCAATCAACTGCTCCTACGGTATTCGTTTCGGTATTACCGCGAAATTCATACTTTTGGCCAAGATGTTTAGCAAGCATGAAGTAGATCAGTATATGAAACACTTAAACTCCATTCACCCAAGTATAAAGTTTACGTATGAAATGGAGAATGGTAGATCACTGTCATTTTTAGATGTAAAAATAACCGCGAGACAAGAAGGTACTTTATCATAGTGTGTTTATAGGAAGCCTACACACACAGACAGATACCTGCACGCCACGTCGCATCACCATCCCAGTCATCTGCAATCTGTTATAACTTCACTGAAGAACAGAGCGTACGATCTGTGTGACCCTGAACATCTGGAGCCAGAGCTCGATTATAATATAATAATAATAATACTAAGACATTTCACACAGCGCCATCTAGTCCCAAAGTAAGCAGCACAGCGCTTGTGTTATGGGTACTAGACAACTGATATACTACTTATATACTTTTCTTTTGTAAATATATACATATTGTACATAATCACCCAGACTCGAGACGGGAATCGAACCCGCAACCCCCGTTTTACTTTCTAACGCGCTAAGCCGTTGCGCCACGGAGGTCGTCAGATTATGTTCAGGAGGTACTGATAATGAACGGATATCAGATTAACCGACGAATGAGGCGGTCTAACAAGAAGGACAGACATCCGGACGTGAGCAGACAACCCGCCTATATGCCTTATGTGAAAGGAGTGACGGACAAAATAGAATCTATTTTAAAAAAGTATTCCATCCATACCGTGTACACTGTATTTTTTATGAGCTGTTACAACCTTACGCTTTGACGGTGAGGTCTATATTACCGATAGTACTATACGATATTAAAAATAAATATGTCAATTTGGACAATAAAATTCCTTAGATTTTACAGAAGATTGTGTATCTAGTTCTTTATTTGTAATTGAAGCTTATGGTTCTCCTACGATATGATAATGTGTAGTTCTAACATCTAATATTTTTATGATAATACAATTTAAAAACCTTAAAACAGTTCACTGTAATTAGTTCAATTTCATAACTAATCAGACTGTTTGATTCAAACCTGTAGTAATTAGTAAATAATTATAATTCACTTATACCTACATATCTGTTGTGGTTTTCAGTTGTAAATATTATGTGGAACCAAATACTGCTACATGTGGCCACACATTGTGTCATACTTGCTGGTATGGAAGACATGCTTGTCCCAAATGTTTATGTCCATTGAAGAGAAAAATTTTAAAGCCTAATCCATATCTGCGAAAAGCATCTCAACAAACACAGAGACTTGTTGATACTTTTGAGGAGCTTTTCGGCACTAAATGTAAGTTAAGTGTTGCCTTTCACAAATTCAAGTGTAGGCTTTTGGGGGTTGGGGGGGGGGTGAGGGGAGAGGGGAGGCGACCCGGGCACCGGGTCCGCCGCCGCGCGAACCAGCAACAACTATAATACTATAATAACCACCAACAATAACTACTGCTTACATTTTTTTATACTTAATGAGGTGTATTATTGGCGCATCAGTCTTAGAATTTGTTTTTCAAAAAAGACCTTCAAATAGGTAAAAAAAACTAACATTGAAGTCTAAGGCGATCGCTTCGCGATATATAACTCCACCGCCAGAACTCATTTTTGGGTTGAAAAGATTTTGTAAAGTGATACTTCGTTTTTGGTGAAAAAGTGAAATTTTATTAATACATAAACATCTATTGTACGAGGGCTGCTATTTATGTATCCGGAATAACAAAGTGAAATGAACATATAGCATTTATTATAGTTTTATTGCTTTTCAAAATATTCACTATGATGATCGATGCACTTTTGCATGCGTTGGAACCAATTTTCGTAGCATTTCGTAGCTTTTTCCATTCGGATTGAGGTATCTCCAAAACGTGCATTTTGAACGCATCAACAGCCTCTTCACGGCTCGAAAAACGTTGACCACGTAATTTATTCTTCACGGTTGGGAATAAATAGAAGTCGTTGGGGGCCAAGTCGGGGCTGTACGACGGATGACCCGTTAATTCGATCTTTTGATCTTCCGAATACCGAGTTCAAAGTGCTTTTTGAACGAATGACTTTTGTTGGGTTCGGCTCATCTTGGAACACCCAAACCGTTGATTGTTGTTTAGTTTCAGGATCATACGCATATATCCAAGATTCATCACCTGTGTAGATATTATGGACAGCTTTTGGCGCACCCTGATTGTACTTTTGTAACATTTTTTCACACCAATCGACACGAGCCCGTTTTTGGTCAATTCTCAAGTTGTGCGGAATCCAACGTGAACAAATTTTTTTTACAGCTAAATGTTCGTGTAATATTTTATATATACTCGTCATACTTATGCCCAGAGACGCCTCTATCTCGCGATATGTAACATGACGATCTTGCATTATTACTTCCCGCACAGCATCAATATTTTGAGGTACAACAACCGATTTAGGGCGACCTTCTTTAACTTCGTCCGTGAGCACAGACCGCCCACGATTAAACTCACTAAATCCACACATACACAGTAGTTTTCGATGGTGCTTCGTCCCCAAAAGTCAAAGTGAGTTGATCGATGCACTGTTTTTCAGTTAGCCCTCGCCGAAAATCGTAATAAATCATAGCGCGAAAATTTTCACGACTTAAATCCATGGTGATAAAGACTCACAATTTTCAAAATGACGCCACCAAGGATAAACAAATGACAGCTATATGAAACAAATTGTATTCTTCAGCCAAAGAGTTCCATTTTTAAATGTTATAATGACTTTTTTAATATTTTTCTGTAACTGGCCAGTTACGGGTACATAAATAGCAGCCCTCGTACAAAAATAGTTTTAGTTCCTAAGAACTAGTTAACAATATCTATTATCAAGTGTTACAACGGGAAGCAGTAGTTAATGTAACACTTAGCCAATTTTAATGCCTATCTCGTATCAATCTTAAGAAAAACTAATTTCAGTATGTTAATCTTTATGAATTTATCTCATAGGACAATATATGACATCATCAATAATAATAAATACGAGTTTGTAGTTTTCTACTATATTAAATTTGGAAAAAATTATGGTTTCAAATTCAAAATAAGTTTTTTAAATTATGATATGAAATATAAAAAGGATGCCAAATGAATGACTCACTTGGGGCCCCTAGATGGCCAGCCCTACATAATATATTGTTATTATAACAATTTTTAAACTTAAAGGCAAAGAAAATCAATCAGTATTTTTGTACAAGGTGCTAAGTGATACTACAGTATGTTCTTTATACATATATATCTTTCTGGTGTGTGTGTGTGTGTATTTCATTGAACTTCTAAATGGCTGGACCGATTTCGATGAAATTTATTCAGTTTGTTTGAGTGAGTTCCTGGATGTCTTAGATTCACAATTGGACCTAATGGTTGGCTCTGCAATCTGGTTATAGGAATTTTTTTTTAAAGTTTGGACATAATGTTTGTCGGGTCCGCTAGTATCACATTAAAATTGTAATAGTGTTCTGGATAGTATGGATTACTATTACACATTATCTAAAATAAAGTCCTCAATTAAACAAACAAACAGATAATATAATATAGTTTTATCTGTCTATATATATAAAATTCGATTGCTGTTCCTAAGTCTCACTAAAACTCAAAAACGACTTGACCAATTTTGATGAAATTTTTTGTGTATTTTAATGGGTCTTTGGATGGTTTAGATTTACAATTAGACCCGGTAGGCGGCGCTGCAATCGGGTCCTAGGGTTTTTTTTTATTTCGAGCAGGAAAACATCTGTCAGGTTGAGTGGGTCCCTGGATGGTTTAGATTCACAGTTGGACCCGGTAGGTGGTGCTGCAATCGGGTTCTAGGATTTTTTTTTTATTTCGGGCAGAAGAACGTCTGGAGGATCCAGTAGTTATATATAAATACTACACAGGATAATAGATATTATGTTATTTTATAAGTCTTGGTTCCATATGTTTAGTTATTACATATATAATTTTATACATTGATGTTAACACAAACATTTTTTTAAATTTTTGTCTGTCACTGTTTTGTCCAGGCTCTCTTTGAAATCTTTGGAACAGCTGAAACGATTTTGATGGGAATTTCGTTGGCAGATAGAGGACTTTTCGAGAGTAATCTAAGTTAATTTTTATCCCAAAAAATAGCAAATTCAAAACAGGTCGAAACTGCAGAATGAATTGGTTTTGAACCAGTGTTACAGATAGAATCGATTTGTAAAACTGTTGAAATTTCAAATATTATCTTGTTTGAATTTTTGTTTCAATCCAATGTACCATTTAAAACTGATATTTTAAAAAGTTACTACTACTTAACTTAACTTAATTACTTATAATATGTACTATCATTATTTCAATGAATAATATTAATCTTTTTATTTTTAGTTGATGATCTGTTTAATCAGCCAGTTATTGAAATGGAGTCGAGGAATAAAAAGGCGAACAATGTCAAGGACTGGTTATGTAACTCAGAAAATCAGTTTTCCATACCGCCAACAAATTCTCAAGAGTCTACTCAAGTTTCACAAGTTTCTACCAGTAAAATCCAAACTCATACTGCTGCAGTAGGACATTTAAATCCATTGAAAGTAATTCATAAACAATTACCACAAGACGACTGGGATAAAATTGAGCATTTACCTGATTCAGAGGATGTTTTTGTAAAAAATAAAGAAAATACTGTTGGCTCTATGGATATTGAACCACTGCGTCTTGATAACAATGAATATAATGTAGAGAATCCTCGGCGAAGTTCCAGAAAAAAGGAAATCAATGATTTAAAAATAAAATTTTTTAAAAAAAACTCAATCAATGATAATGTAACAGATAAAAAAACTAATAAAACTAAACAAAATTGGAGTAATGTCAAAAAAATGAAAAAAGAGTTCAGTAAACTTAACAAACAAAATAAAAGGAAACTGAACATTTCAATTGAGATGAATAAAAAAACTAAAAGTATATGTAGCAAGCCTGACACAACTTCACAGAAAATTCACTCTGTTATTGAAGAAATAATTCCAGAAATAGTAAATAGTTCAGAAATTGCAGTGAAAGCTGTGCCAGCAACTGAAGCTGAAAATCTTAAAACTCCGGATACAGAAATACTCAAAGAAAATGCAAAAAATAAACATACAAATAATAACACTCTTCAAAAACTTTCTACAAATAGTGTAGAATTGTTACGTAATGATGAAAAAATCCCAATATCGCAACTCTTGTGTAATAATAATGACATTACAGCAGCTAACAGTGATCTAAATAAACAAAAAATTCCTTTTATTAAAAAGAGTTCATTACTGATAAAATCTGTGGAAGGACAAGAAAATAACCAGAATGAAGGAACAAAATTTGAGGCCATCAATAGAAATAAGCAATCTTTAAATAATGAAGACATTGAAATTTCAATTAAAATAGGGAGTATGATAACAAACATTATTATACAGAAAAAGAGTAACAATGTGCAATGGAAAGTTAATAGAGAATGTGAAATCCAGACAAGTGGGAGTTCACAACATTTGCAAGAAAACACTACTGTAAACAATCAACCTGAAACAATTGATGTACAAAATTTAGAAATCAATGATTCAGATAACAGAAATAAAATTAACAAATACTTAAAGACTGTACATAACAATAAGAACTCTTCTAATGTTTCCAAGTCGAGAGAAAATATAACCTCTGAAAATGTTAATAAAACTTTAAGCCAACATGTCGAATCGAAGAGTACAAAAAAAAATACAGAATCTGTTAGCACAACAACTGCAAATTATGAAATCACTGAAAGTGTCGAAAAAGAAATATCAAAACTTATGGACGTTGCAGAGCTTAAAGACAATACACATAGTAACAGTTTGAAACATAATCAGCATCTTGAAAAGGTTTTCAATCCGAATCAAATGCCAGTTGTTGAAAAAAATTTAAATGATTTGGACATATTCTACACAGATTCAGTTACAGAGTCTGATATACAATTATTAAAGCATGGAAAACAAACTCCTTCAGAAATATTGATGCCTACAGCAAGAAGTAAAAAAACACAGAGAAAGACTGAGAAAAGAGATAGAGAGCAAAATAATGAAGAGGAACTACCTAATAAAAAGCTAAAGATATTACCAGAAAAAGAATGTATCAATAAAATTATTCAAAAACAAACTAATGATATTGTACATGATACTGAATCCATCACATATGATGCAATAATGAGTCAAGTATTTGCTAATATTGACACGGATATTGAAAATTTGCAAAAGGATGCTATTAAGAGCACGAAGAATCCTGAAAATAGTAAATGTATAGTTAACAATATAAACACTTCACAAAATGAGTATGTTCAAGGTGAAAATAATACACAAAAGAATCATACTCAGAAGGAAAGAAATATGCCTATTACTCATTTAAAAGAACCTCAACTTGAAAAATATAGTGAAAATGTATTTTCTGCGCTTGCCAAGAATAATGATAGTCATTATTCATTGGGAAAAGATAATATTTTGGTAAGCGAAATTAATTATAATAAATATCTGTATATACATATGGTATAAATAAAATTGAACTGTCTGTCTGTGATTTCAAGATAAATGCTTTTACTTATGTTCATATAGTTGTTTACACATAACCAAAATCTATACAGGTGTTTTTTAAATGTTTGTATGTCTATTTATTAGCTAATCCGAAATAACTGAACTAATTTTGACAGGACTTTTATTATCAGGTGGAGGACTTTTTAGAGAGAAATCTAGGCTACTTTTTGTCCTGAAAAATTAGCAAATGTAATGCGGGTGAAACCGCAGGATACAACGTCTTTTGAGCACATATTTTATAAAGTTTTGTAAATTTCAGGTTCACGGAACAGAAACGCAAAAGAATATTGACACCTTGCTTACACCTGTTATGTGTAAAAAATTAATATCTATAGATACTTCTCAGCAAAACGACATTGAAATAGTGGAAAATATGACAGAAACATCTAACAATAAGAAAGACGAAAATGAATTATGTACTCCATTACAAGATGACGATTCTGATAAAAGTGTAGTAGAAGAAACCCCGCAAAAGTATTGATATGTGTTTACTATTTGTATTACTTGTTTTGGAAATAATTCTTTTAATATATTTATTATTTCTTTTTGCAGGAATATATCATTTTCTAAAAACAAACCGAAAAGTGATACTAATGATTTAAATAATGTTTTTCCTGTTAACAGCATTATTGAATTGTCAGATGTAAAAGAATCTATTATTAATAATGAAAATGTTACTGTTTTAAAAAATAATTGTGAAAAACATACTTTGGAGACACCTCTTACAATAAACAAATTTGTTGATCATGTTACACATAAATCTACTCCTTTGGCCAAGAAGTCTCTAAATTTTGATAAGGGAATTGAGTGTCATAGTGATTCTGACCAAACTTTATGTCCGACATCTTTAGTGATTGCAAAGACAACTCAAGAAAAAGAGTTCATGGCGGAAGCTTTTGAAAGAACTCCTTCACCATCGAAAATTACATTCGCTACAAGAAGTACCAATAGAGAAGAAAACAGAAACTTTTGTGTTGCTGGTTCATGCCTAACACCTTTGGAATTGAGCAATGTTAAGCTCCTATGTAGTAAATATAAGTGGAGTTTCGTGGATAAATATACAAAATGTTTGACACATTTAGTAGTTGGAGTAGATGAGGAAAAGAGATCGCAACGGTATAATTACTGTAATAGTGTTACACTTACTCATGGTTTATTATGTAATTATGACTCTAACTTTTAAGTTTCTTATTTCAGATCTGTCAAATATATGTGCGCTCTAGCAGCAAATAAGTGGATAGTATCATATGAGTGGATTGAAAAATGTTTGCAAACAAAAGAGATTGTTAGTGAGGTTTGTATGTTTGTTTTTTTGTGCTATTGATAAAATCTTACTTATAATATTATAAATAACAATATCTCCATATGGAGAGAATTTTGGCAAATACATAGCTTTTTTCTCTTATTTGTATTTTATATTAATTATAGCAAAGTAACATTGTGTTATAATATTACTCTCAGGTACCATATGAAGCGTTGGATACAACTGGTGAGCCCGGGCCTAAACGTTCGAGAACAGTTAAGCAAAAGTTGTTTCAAGGAATAACATTTTACTGCATGCCTCCTTTTAGTGTGCTGGATGTCGTCACATTAAAGGTAGGTAACATGAGCAAGTCATATATTATCATGATAAACAAAATGGAAAATACATACAGCGTGATGTACAAAATTACTATCCTTTACTAATTGGAACATAAATACAAGAACTATTGTATAACTACAACAGAAATAACAGACTAGTAGACTTTTTGTTGTGGTTTATTGGTTTAGAACATTAGAGGTATTATAAAATGTAATAAATATTAATTAACCAAAAGCTTGTAATAGTACAAAGAAAACAAGATAATTTGGATCAGGGTATAAAATTTCAATGAATGACAGTAGTCATAGAAATAATATTGACATATCGATTTATTTTTTCTCATCTCTACTTATACGTACCGTCTTTGAGTGAGATGCAACATATAACTATAGAGTGGTAGACAAGGACTCAAGGACAAACGCTGACTCGACGCTTAGCAGCAACAGCTAGGGATGAGCGATATATATCGATATTGATGATATATCGATATCATTGATCAAAATATCGATATTTTAATATCGATAACGACGACTTTTAGATATCGATTTATCGACATTTTTAATAAAACATCGCAATTTCAATATTCATTTTTAACAAGATATTATAATGTCGTTATTATTTCTTTTACGATGTATTTGTCAAATAACGGAGTTAACAAAATATTTAATGTAATAATGTCTTAGAATAAATAATGTGTAAAATAAACAGACCAGCCAATATTCATAATTTACTATACCCTACTACAGTCATTGTTGATAGGACATAAGTAACTACGTAATAGACATCTTGATTGTTTGTTGTCAATTCTTCTGAGAACATTTTTTCTTAATTTGCTTTTTCTACTTTTTAACATTTTATTAGAAAAATGTCTAATTTTTTTGTATAATTAACACTTACGTAAGTTGCAGATGATCATGGTCTCCTATAAATATGCATTTAAAAAAGTGTTAAAAATTGACAACATTAGAAAATATCGATGTTTTAAAATATCGATATTTTGTGGTCGATAATATCGAAATATCGGTATCAAGCTATCGATATTAATATCGATATCAATCTCGATATTTTAGCAATATCGCTCATTCCTAGCAACAGCAATCAGTATTATAGTGTGCGCGCAAGTGATAGTCACCGCCTGAGGTATGTGAGCGCCAGGACGGGGGAGGCAGATAAACGTCAATCCGACTCAGTCTGCCGTCCACTAGGGATGTCGGAAGCGCTGAAAAGTATCGTATATAGTATCGATATTTTTTTTAATAACAATATAGATCAATATCAATATGTATCGAAAAAATAATATCAATATATCGGTAAGATTTCATCACCAATTTGAACTTTTCATTAAATGTTGAAATAAAACGTATTTAGTATCAATTGCAAAATAAAATTATATCGTGCCGTGTTTACATGCTGTATTTCAAAATTTTCATATTTAATTTATTTCATATTTTGCAATAAAATTGTGTTTAGTAATTAAAGTCCTACTCATAGATTAGAAAAATATCGTATTTGATACGTTTTCGATATTTAATATTTTACATCTATATATCGAATTACAATATATCGTCTGATAACATCGATATATCAAAAAGGAAATATCGATATATCAATACATCTATATTTTTTCACCATCCCTACCGTCAACCGCCGCCACGGTTACACGATTCAGTTGTTTGTGCCAGTTTGTTCCAAACGCACATGAGACAAAATATCCCAAGATGGGTCCGCTTATAACACGATAAGTGAAAAACGTTATTTACAATGCACAAATTGACAAGGAAAGTATAGAACATAAATATGATATAAACATTAATAAATTAGTAGCAGAGGCTACAAGTGTCAGCAGCAGTGTAGTGCGAATTGTAGCTGAAGGAAATTCGAGTCTGCAAACTTCGGAAGAAGCAGTTTTCATCTCCACGGAAACCTATCGAAATAAAAAAGAAAATCCACATTGATGATTTCGATATGGCAGTAATACGAAGAAAAATCAATCAGTTTTACATTGTTGATAAAAAAATCCCAAGTATTCGTAACCTGCTTACAGTATTAAAAGAAGATAGCATCGTGAACTGCGGTTGTACCTATTTACGAAAACTTTTACAGAAGATGGGATATTTATTTAAGAAATGTAAATCTAAGAGGCGTCGGGACGTGACGACCCCACCGCCCACTGATGATAGTTTGCACAACCATCATGGTCGTGGAAATTACCACCAGTGCAATCAGTCCACCGAACAATGGCGGTCAAACCATTGCGGAATTGTCGGAAGTTAAAAATACTACCACAGGATGGGCAGCAGCGTTTCTGTAGAAAACTTCCGACCAACCGCGATCGCCAACCCGCCTGCCAAGCTTGGCGATTATGACAGTTTGAAGAGTCATGCAAGATTGGCTAAGCAAACGTAATGTTGAATTTACACCAGATAATACTGAAGCCGAACACCTTAGATAAAGAGATTGTTAGTGAGGTTTGTATGTTTGTTTTTTTGTGCAATTGATAAAATCTTACTTATAATATTATAAATAACAATATCTCCATATGGAGAGAATTTTGGCAAATTAGGTAGTAAGTAAGTAGAACTCAGTCCGAAAAAATTTACACCATTAACGAAATGTTAAAGGCTGCAGGCAGGTGCAGGTTATTCACCTTTCACCGTATCATCCCTATCTCAACCCCATTGAGTTTGTGTGGAACAATTCAAAGAACAGTTTAACTGCAAATTATATTAATTCTTCATTGGATGATAAAATTCCAATCATCGCAAAATTGTTTTCAGAATTGGTCCGGAAAAATGGCAAAAGCGGTGACGACCACGTACAAAAAATTGAAAACCAATATTGGAACCATGACATGAGGTTTGATACTGTGATAGACGGGTTGATCATAAACTTGGGAAACGAATCAGATTCTAAAGATATGGAAATTGAAGATATGTCTAGTGATGATGAAGTAGAAGAAGAAGATATGGATTAATTTTGTAATTTAACGGTGATAGTGAAATTATTTTATTGTGGTTTTTGAGAAATGTTAATTTGCATATAAAACACATTTTTGTCTCGTAAACAATCAAATTTAATAAACACTTTTAAATATGCGTTTATTTATGTTTAGCCTCGAAATAGAGTAAAATAGGTAAAAATATAATTACCCCTTACATTAATTAGCACAGTTTCAAACATGTTATCCTGAGATTTATCTGCCCTCAAATATCTCATGTGCATCTTGTCAATCGCGCCCTCCCCTGTCTCACCTCTCACATACCTCAGGCGGTGACTCACTAAACTAAAATCTTACTCACTTCTGTTATAAACTATTATTAATTTTGTATTTACCGATGAAACTTGATATTGTACTTTTTGAAACTATTTTTACGACTGTCACTAGACTAGGGCCCAGACAAGTGATGATCAATGGTCGTAAATGCTAGTAGAATAGTGGTAGAATAGAATGACACGTACTACGTGATCTAGAGTAACGAATTATAAATTGGTAGTCAAACGTCATTAACTTTATATTCATTGAAACGAAAAGTAAAGTCATGTAATAAAGGCCATATAAAACATAGCCAAATGGCATTTTCGACTAACAATAACGCCAGCAAACCTTTATATTGTACGAAGCGTTTGCCACTTGTCTAACCGCTCAGGCCACTTTACAGCGCAATTTGGCGTTGTTTACGTATTTTATTCTATATTTTTTATACCGCTTAGACACATCTCATGTATAGCTGCTTCCTGGTTACTACTTAACGAGCACGCGTTTGTGTTTGCTTTTATATGAACACAAGCCGTTTCCCGCCCGCTTCGCTGGGCAAAAAAAAAAAAGTTAAAAAAATAAGTAGCCTAAAACCATCTACAACTAATTCCGCGTCGAATGGTCTTGGTCCCATGCCGATCGGTCCAGTAGTTTTCAAGTTTATTGCGGTAAAAAAAAAACTCATTATACTAGTATATATATATAGATTTTCGCAGATGGACGGTAGTAGTAGATAACGGTGCTTTTCTATTTCAAGTCCCGTAGGCTAGGTTGTCTGTGCATTAACACATCCCTCGTGTGCATCGCTTAGTAGTAGAGAGGCTAAGCGAATAGAAAAATATTTTCGTGGGACTGAGCAGTATTATAGTGACAAGTGGTATCGTCGTATTCAGTGGTGTTTTCTGAGTAAGAAAAACGGTGTTGTCTCTATCTCAATTGGTGGAGAGGGGAGCAATGACGTCATAAAAATGGCGATTCTTGGTTTAAATTTTGTCAAATAACTCAATAACTACTTAACCTATTTGGACGAGTAAGGTGTTATATGAAAGGTATTGAAATGCCTAACAAAAAACGTTTGACAATCATAAGTATAAGTTCAATATTTAAGAAGCTATCTGAATAAAAAACAAAAATTGAAAGATTTAGTACATTGGATTCTTCCGTTGCATGAAAAGATTTTTCATAAAATTTGATTAACTTTGCTGTCCAAATTTTTTCTCATCTTTACAATGAAATGATGCTTACATTAAACTGAGTTGATTTGCATTAAAACATTTTTATACTCATTTTGCAAATTTTTATGGGCATCTCACGCTTGACCAAAAAATTGATAATGCCAAAATTGTCACAAAAAAAAAGACTAAATGATTCCTAAGACAGTTGCCCTGTATCCCTTATGGATTCGGATTTCTCCATACTCTCCCAGTTAAAAAAAAACACTATAGAAAATAATAGACAGGTAGAAAACTATAACTAAGTACCTATTTCATAAGCGAGTGTATCATTACTACCTCTTATCAGGTTTCAGTTTCATGGGGATCGATACAGTACACCCACGCCCAAAAATATGTAGAAATTATTATATAACGTATTTATTGTGATTAAATTTATTAACGTATTTATGGTGAATGAAATTGTGTACCTGGGGAGTGCGTTTTCGAGGGATGGAAGATGTGAGTTGGATGTGGAGAGACGGGTAGCAGCTGGCAATAAAGTGAACGGTGCTCTGTCCGCATTAGTGGCTAGTGTGAATATATCTAACACTGCTAAAATGGCCATCCACAATGCGGTGTTGGTGCCAACTTTGTTGTACGGTAGTGAGTCCTGGATATGCCCAAAATCGAGTGAAAGTATGTTAAATGCTGTGGAGATGCGGTCTCTCAGAAATATGTGCGGTGTCACGCTTGCTGACAAGATAAGCAATGATGAGATACGCAGTATGACAGGGTTGCACAACAGTGTTATTGTAAAAATGAAGAAAGGAATGCTTAGATGGTTCGGGCACATGGAAAGAATGAGTGATGAAAGACTGACGAAGAAAATATACAGAGCGAAAGTGAGTGGTAAAAGAAGCCAAGGAAGACCAAGGCTGACTTATGAAGATCAAATAGCCAGAATGTTAGCAGACGGAAATGTCAAAAGCACTCGCATACCTAGGCGAAAATGTGTGAGGAGAATGATGAGATTTGAGGAAGCGAAAGAGGTGTGTAAGGACCGCGACTCCTGGCGCTCCGTCCTCTCTGACTACCCCGTTGGGGATACAGCGTGAAGTTATGTTATGTTATTGTGATTAAATTAATGACCAATGTCTAAAGCACTCTCATACCTAGGCGAAAATGTGTGAGGAGAATGATGAGATTTGAGGAAGCGAAAGAAATATCTATGGACCGCGACACTTAGCGCTCCGTCCTCTCTGACTACCTCGTTAGGGATACTGCGTGAAGATATGTATGTATGTAAATAAGCAATATAAATCGTGGCGGGCTTTCATTTCTCACAGTTCACGAGTTGCACCCATGGGACTATCTAAAAGTCTGCACCCTTACCCTGCACATAGCAAACATATGACCCCATGACATTCTGTTATATTTCAATGTCACCATCATAAGCCTGAAAATAAGAAAATAATTGTGCCTGCGGGAAAACAAGAACCCATTTTTATACATTAAATGAAGTTATTCTAAGACATATCGCCATGTATGCCACACGCTAGTAATTTTTTAAGAAGTGTGTGATAGTCAATCCGATCAAAACATTTACTATAATCAGTATAGATAACATCTACCTGAGCTCCTGACGCCATACCTTCTGTCGTAAAACAATCAATGCATATATACATACATATCAAATATTCTAAGACATTTGTAAATAATAATAATAATAATAAAGCTTATAAGCTTTTTACCCTTGTATTCAAATACATATACAGAGATAATAATGAGAAAATCATTACTTTATACAACAGTACATATTAGAAGCAGCAGGAGGGCATGTTGTAGACGATCTTCGAGAAGTGCGAGTCACAGAAGAGAAACCAGCATTTTTATTAGCAGAGCCTGAACAAACTCAAGAAGATCGATTTATTTGTAAGTAATTAAGTATATATCACCGGATTCTATGTGATATACGTATAACATCACTAAGCTATATCACTTGTTATCCATAAACCAAAAAAAACTGAATCAAAATTTGTTTAAAATTATATTCCGATTTTGAGTTACTTTATATTCCTGACCAAAGGGTGTCAAAAGATCATCCTTACTAAGCCCACGTTATCCATAGGCCCATTCGCCCGTCCGTCAGTCTGTCTGTCTGTCCTACCTTTAAAGGGATATCTTTGAACCGTAATAGGTAACTGCTTGAAATTTTCACTGAACGTAGTTTATTATTATGTCGTATATCCTAACAAATATTAATAAAAAAAAAACAGAAAGTAAAAAATTGAGGATGGTCCCATACAAAAAGCGTGTTTTTTTCAACATTTTTTTGTTTTTGTTCCATTCCAAAAATGGTAATACATAAAATCGTCAAAGTTGATGTAGTTATGTAGTATTAACTATAAATCAATAATAGAAACTGGCCAAGTATGAGTCGTATTCACGCTATTTTTTATTTTATTATTATTTTTCATGCTAAAGTTTTTTTTTAATACATTTTATTTATTTTATTTTATTTTTATTTTAAGTATTATATTCTTTTAAGAAGATTTACAGACAAATTATCTTATGACTACACTGATAGCATTAAAACTATGCTATTTAATCTCCACCTTTAGAGAGAAAGTAACACAACCGTAAACATTTTATCAATATTTTACCTACTTTAAATTTATATTATTCAAAACGATACACGGTGCAGCTAAGACGTATGTTACGCTTGTACTTATGACTCATTATTGAAATATATGTCCGCTAACATGCGTTTTACAATCGCTGTGTTTGAGCAGTAGATGTCTATATCATGATTGCTGCTTAAGTGGTTAAACAGTTTCATACTACGTAATATGTAAGAATTTTGTCTATACTTTGTTTTGGCAAATGGTACACTCAGGAGTGGACGGCGTCGAAAACCTAGTAAGTTGGTGCGCAGATTTATTTTTGACAGTAAATCTGGACTATCTACGCGACTATTGACTATGTTCATCAAGTAGCATATGTCAGCAATGTCTCGTCGCTTCTCTAATGGTAGAAAATGGTATCGTTTACACCTATGATCATAGTCAACAGACCATTGACGAGCCCTGTAGTCTAGAAGTCTTAAGAAGCTTTTCTGAATTCTCTCTATACGCGATTTATATATTCGATACATTGGGTTCCATACCTGTGATGCATATTCGAGGTGGCTGCGTACAAAGGCACAATACAAGATTTTGATGGGTTTTAAACTTTGAAATTCAGCAGTAGTCCTAATAATGAAGCCCAAGGCCCGAGACGATTTCTTAACTATATGGTCTATGTGCTTATCAAATATTAATTGGCTGTCGTGTATAACTCCAAGATCAGTAATGTCCTTCACTTGTGCGATATTCTGAGATCTCAATGTGTAACCAAACTCAATAACCGACTTCTTACGAGTAAATGACATGAAGAAACATTTATCTACGTTTAGTTCAAGTTTATTTGATACACAGTAAGCCTCAAATCTCGTTAGATCAGACTGAAGATCACTAGCATCATTTAGGTTATTAACAATTTTGAGTACTTTCATGTCATCAGCAAACAGTAAGATTTTAGAGTTTACGAAGCAAGATTTGATATCTATTATAAAAATGTTGAATAGTAAAGGGCCTAATAAAGACCCTTGGGGGACGCCTGAGGGAATCCGAGCCCAACCAGATGTAAAGCCTTTTAGGACTACAGCCTGTGAGCGATTGTTTATGTAAGAGGTAAATCACCTGTAAAGATCGCCATGTATGCCACACGCTAGTAATTTTTTAAGAAGTGTGTGATAGTCAATCCGATCAAAACATTTACTATAATCAGTATAGATAACATCTACCTGAGCTCCTGACGCCATACCTTCTGTCGTAAATTCGTTGGCTAGGATAAGATTAGATACAGTCGATCGGTTTCGAAGAAAACCATGTTGTTCGTCAGGGAAGGTGATTTTAAGGTGAGAATCATACACCTGAGCATACACCAACCTTTCCAACACCTTTGCAAAGAGGCATAGTTTGGATATCGGTCGATAATTGTCTATTCTAGACTTATCACCCTTTTTATGTTATAAAAGCAGATTTCCATATATGTGGTACTACACCCTCGGAAATAGAGCGCTTAAAAAGAATACATACAGGGATAGTGAGGGCAGAAGCACATCTAACTATAAATACAGGCGGTATCATGTCGGGTCCACCTGATTTAGATAGATCAAGACTTTTGAGCAGTTCGTGTACTTTATTTTGGTCAACATCAATGGTGCTAATGTTAGAGGGCCCAAGGACAATATTGGTGGTATTGTCAAAGCGACTGTGGTGTATATCTGCATTTAAGAAAGTAGAGTGGAAGAATGATGAAAACAGATTAGTTATTGATTCTCCAGAGTCAGCTGTTAAATTGCCATATTTCATGATTTCGGGAAAAGAATTTCCAAATTTTCTAGACTTTACATAGGTCCAAAAGGATTTTGGATCCTTTATAATAGATGACTCGATATTCGTAATATATGCTTTATAACATTCTTGTTCAATAAGTGATTCCCTTTTCCGCAACACAGAGAATGATTGATAGTCAGATATATTACCATATATTTTGTATTTGCGGTGATACTTACGCTTTTCTTTTAATATTTTAATCAGAGCGGAACTATACCATGCTGGATAGGAGCTAGACTTAGTTAACTTCTTTGGTATATACTCATCGCGTAGTCCATACAGAATTGTATAGAAGCGATGCACAGATTCATCCAGAGAAAGGCTTGAAAAAAGAGAGGTCCAGTCTATGTCATACAGTCCTTCCTCAATTGAAGTATAGTCACCACTATTGAACATATATTTAACGTTCTTAGCTTCTTTCAAAGCGTGCATTTCCACATTTTGAGCTATAATATTTAATGTTTTGTGGTGGCTATCCTCCAAAATCAAAGGAAAATCACATTTCTGTACACAGAGAGGCTTGTTCGAAAGTACAAGATCGAGAATGCGCTGATTATAATTTAACTCTCCGTTATATTGATTTATACTATGTGTATTAATTACATCAATGAAATTATATAGATATTCACTGGTTATATTAGTAGGATGAAGTTCTGCACAGTCAGAACTTTTAAGCCAAGTGACATCATCCTTTAAATTGATGTCACCTAAAACTATAAAAGTATCAAAAGGATTTTTGTGCACGATTTCATTTAGTTTGTCACAAAAATTACGGAATTGTACCTTATATGAATTGTCACCTTTCTCACGACATAAATAAATTGTACAGATGTGAATATTATAAACTGTTTTGGGCTTTGAGCATGCCATGCTGATCGTTACCCATATATCCTCCGCAGAACTATTCCAGTCAGTTCTCTCTATTACGGCTAAATTACGCTTAACAGCAATCAGCACTCCCCCGCCCATAGCTTGTCCTGTACTCGAGTAATCTCGGTCCCTTCTAAATACTAAGTACTTATCGCTAAATAATTCATTATTATATATACCATCGGTCAGCCAAGTCTCAGTTATTGCTATTACGTCGTAGTC
Source organism: Zeuzera pyrina (assembly GCA_907165235.1). Lineage (NCBI taxonomy): Eukaryota > Metazoa > Arthropoda > Insecta > Lepidoptera > Cossidae > Zeuzera > Zeuzera pyrina. The sequence goes on along the minus strand of OU015625.1, from coordinate 13,199,704 downwards.
ATTTAAACACACGTTCCTGTAAAAATTGTTAGTTTTCTTTCGCAGACCACGAGTGTTTTGGTAGTACACATTAAGATTAGCCATTTATTAGCAGTAAATTAATGTTGTATATAATATTAGCTAATGCTTTAGTAAAGTAAGATAATACATTATAAGTTGAGATTAAGTATATATAGGCTTTCATAATTACATCAGAAAACATGCACGAATAAAATATAGTTTTAATAGAGTAGGGTACAAACACATTTAGTATTATAATATTAGAATCGGTTGATCCGTGCCTACTTGTGAGTATACCATTTGACAAAAGCATAATATAATGTGCTCTGAACCACTGTCCGAGCCTGAGTGATAATACATATGCAAGTCTCAGCTCTACTGTTATTGCGTTAAGGCAGCATTTAGTAGTACGTATGTAGCGTGGATGATTAATAATGAAATATATTTTACCTGTTTTTGCACACAAACGTCGTTTGTGTGCAAAAACGAAAATAACTTCTTTTTCGTATTTTTCATCTTAATTATTATTAAATTATTGTTTATCAATGCGTCGCCTTAACTGCTGTCCTCTCCGACTACCCCGTAGGGATACAGCGTAAAGATATAAATATGTATGCATGTACTTGTGAGTGTGATGATATAAGACATAAATGGCCGAATTTTTTTTGATTGTGTTGACTTAGAAGCTTGATTTCTTTTAGATTTAGACCTCCGAGGGACCGCAGCGCAGACATTAGTACTATTTGATATTTATTTTCCTATTAGTGTATAATATTACATAATTAGCCATTGTTGTTTGTTACAGATCTGGCAATGGAATTTAATATCGTACCTGTTAATTACGAATGGGTTTTGAATTGTCTCGGCAGCTATAGCTTATGCTCCATACACGAATTACTGTTATGTCCGGTATCTTTGCTACCTAAAGCAGTTCAACGCTGGCCTCCGGCTCTTATCGCTCGTGAATATGAATAAATGTTGATCAATTTGTTATATTTTTATTGTCGCCAATTATTACCATTAGGAAATTATTATAACAAAATATTAAAATATCTAATACCTTACTTAATTGCTTTGTATTTTTAGTATTCCTAGTCAAAATATTATGATATTGAATTAAGAAAATACCTTGTTGTTTGTCTGTTATGCACTTCTTTATTAGGGGACTACGCAATATTATCTTTGTTTTAGAGGAAAAAAAGCAATAAAATTAGTGTTTATATATCACTAGTTCTCAATCACTACTTCTGTTCTCTACTACTACTATTACTACTACTTCTGTCTTATTTAGGTATGTAATTATTAAAAACAGATATTAATAATAATAACGAAGTTTATATTAACGGAGATAAGAAAGAAGATAATAATTATTCTTATTGATCGAAAGTACGAAGTATTTTCTACACCATTTTAACTGCCGCCAAAAAAGAGATGAAAATTCTATTAATCATAATTATCAGTTACAATCGTGGTTACAATGTGATTACAATAATATCGTGTCGAGTGACAACTCACGTAGTTGTTATCAAATTTGGTAAGATCCAAAGATAACGTAAAATTACTACGTGTAAGATCATTTAATATTCGATTAGGTATAAGTACGAGTACATAGGCATACTCGCCTATACGCATGGGCGCCGACTACGTGGGTGCTCAGGGGCTCGAGTACCAACGAGAATCATTAGTGCAGTCGCGTGTGGAGCACCCACGAGTTGAGGCATACGAATGTAATTAATGGGCGTTATAAAGCCAAAAAGAAACAACGATGGTCAATAAGGCCTTGCGTATAAATCAATGGTAAAAGTTTGTTATTTTATTAAAATACTGTCTGACTTTCGAGAGTGGAAATCTTACAAATCATTTCTATAGAAAATACGCACCCGTAAGCCGAAAAAGAAAAGTGCAACTTTTCTGAGAGAGAGAGAAAGCTGCATCAGAAATTTATTTAGGTCTGATTCAGGCTAATTTGTTTTACCAAGCAAATTAGCCTGAATCAGACGAAAGATCCTCTTCAACTTCACCCGGCGGTTGAATGGAAAGAGTGGGAGAATCGTTTTTACTCTGTCTGTCAAATGCATCATACACACTACAGTTTAGATTAGAACTTTTTATTTTACATTACTACTTTTGATTATATTTAAAACAATGCTTACATGCCTAAGAAAAAAATGCAGGACGGACAAAAAATCAGAAAGACAATAGATTCATGGAACAGAGAAATAAACACTAGTTCAAAACTTCAAAACAAGTTAGTCGGCGGGGTTATTACCTAAAAATTTGCAGACAGCGACAGCCACGCGCTCACTGCGCGACCGACGACTAATTGTAATAAAACATTGGTATCATGTATGACGATTGCGATGACGAAGATCTATTATTTCATATTCCATGACCATAAAATGCACTTTTTTTACATTACGCAAATTCTCGTTACTCGCAGACAGCATGCGACAGCCAATATCGCGCGATATCTGCTGTCAAAACGAGAATTTGTGTAATGTAATTTGTATAGTGACGCTAAATCTACCGCGAAAAGTGCATTTAACTATTTTATACTGATTTTATTATATTTATTACACTGGTTAATTTAAAAAAAAAATATGTCATATATTGTACATTGAATTTTTTTTTTTTGGGTGTTGCTAGGTAGTCATCCGCTAATGGAATGAATAAAAGAATTACTAGTCGTTCGCTAATCGGATGATAAATGAATTGCTAGTCATCGTCGTAATAAAATAGATTAATCGTCTGATTAGCGGATGAATAAGATTTAGTTATTCTTACAGTAATTGTTTAAATAAGACATTCATAGTGTAAGAGCATCAGTCAGCGCCGGCTCTAGCTCTAGCCCATGTAGCGCCTAGGTGCAATCTATACCTTGGCGCCCTCTAGTAGGCACGCGAATTAAATGGAATATTTACAGTCTAGACCGTAGACATAGAAACCTATGGACTACGCCATATATTCCATCTCATTCACACAAGAAAGAGAGTAACATATGCATGCAATGTAGAAGAGAGTAACAAAGCAAGACAGGCACAACGATGTGCTAAGCAACACAGAGTATAAAGCTAAATAATCTCGTCGTATTGGGGCTACCAGCTTTTAATTACCATTTTCCCCCATATGAAATAAAATAAGCCAAGAGAAACCGCTGTGGAAAATTATTTCTAAAATTTCTAAAATAATTAATTTATTACATTAATTAACATTATAAAATTAAAATTTCATAAAAATTTAATTTGCCCATTAACAAGTATTTAATTTTCACGCAAATTTCGGTTTTAAAGATTACTTTTAATTTGTCATATAAATACCACTTTTTACTTATCTGATTAACGACAACTAAAATGAACTAAAATGTAAAACTAAATTGAACGGAGTGACTACGCAGTAATATACTTAGAAACAAACATCAAAACACCGAAATAAATGTTATTTAACATTAATACATTTTGTGGTTAAAAAGCATGACTTGCATGTAACCTACACAACAGTGATACGTTCCACTGCTAAACACCGTCATATTATTAAGCATGTTATTACCTTTTTGACTGCGTCATTATAAAGAAAACCACACCTGGCACGGTAAAAAATGTAAGCTAGCAACACTAATAGCAAGATATAGTTTTTACTCATGTGGCCACCAATGACTAAGGAAACTAAAGGACATGAAACAAGTACAAAATAATCGTGCCACCTAAACTTCAAGTGTCGCAAAAAATGGCTGCGTGTACAAAATAATCGTGCCACCTAAACTTCAAGTGTCGCAAAAAATTAGTGATGTCCCAAATATCTACTATGTAGATGTCGTTGTCAGTTGTTGAAATAAGTATTGTTTCCGCACCAGTATTGAAATAAAAATCATTTTGTATGATATCTTCAGAAAAAGGGAGGGCTTTTTTTTGTGTCATAGATTTATACAAAAGTACTGAAATATTGTTCAAACTGAAAACAGCAGTCAGCGCAGTTCGATGCTATCGGCATATAATTAGAATCTGCGCTTAGGGCGATTTTAAGGTGTTATTAGCAACGATAGCAACAGGCGCCTTCAAGGATAGCCCCATTCTGTCCTTCGATCATTTTTGTTCCATTTAAATGAACCCTACATACAAACAAATTACTTAGGTACTTCTATTTGTATTATTTAATAGTACGTCCATGATTATTACAGATATAAAATTGCTTTTTAAAAAAACCCATATTTTTATGAAGCGCTTTCATAAATGTTGAAGATCAATGAACATAGGTCAAAGTAGTTAAAGAATAGCACAGTCCTTTTAATGCTTTTCTTTTCTTTACATGCATAACGTTACTTCTTCTAGAGGTGATGGTGAAATTAAAATAAGTGCTATGAGAAACATACATACGGACCAACCAACTCTATAGCCATGGCATACTGTAGCACTTTGATAAACTAAATACTAGAATAATTAATTTTACTAAAAATTAGTGATCTTATCACACAGTAATTGGGAATAATATTGCAATTAGGAATAGAACACTGTGGACTTCTATTATTCGAAGAATTCTCAAATTCAGTTAAGTACCTCCAGAGGTTACCCCGTATATACAAACAAACAAATTGTATTTCTTTTCGTTGTAAAGAAATAAGTAATATTATAGTTTATAATATTATCTAGCGTAGAAAATCCACAATATACCGGCCTTTTGAATAAATGTTTTAAAAGTTAAGATAGTAAATTGCTAGGCACTACAAGGGTGACCAATGTCTGACTAGTCATATCTAATGTACCTATAGTAACATATTTTTACTGGGCTTGAAAAATAGAATTGTTTGTTAACATTATTGTTTGTAAAATAATATTTATATTAAGTACATAAAAATTTTAATAACATATTTACAATATAAATAAATATAGATAACTAAATAGCATAATTTTTATTAAATAATTTCTGAATGAAAACTGTACTGCATCTGGATTATTAGTAAAACCACTACAAGTTCTTATTGGTCGCAAAAATAACTTGCCGTGGTTTTGATTCACATCATACAGAAGCAGATATTTAGAACTATGAGATTTTTCTCTCCCGGAAATATCAAATAAAAATTCAGCCACATTCTGTAAACAATTAATATTTTCCTATTACTTTTTCACAAAAGAGGATTTACATGGTCAAGAAATTAAAAAGTAATTAATTACCACTCTAAATATTTTCTCTGATTCCCAATAACCTTTGCGAGGGCAATGCTTCATACATAAAATTATTTTCTTAATGTTCTATCGAAAGAAGTTTCTTCGAAATGCAAATAACATAATATATATCATGAATACATCATATGGGTTCAATTTTCTTTTCCGATTATGTCAAGCCACTCTTTTTCTCTAATAATACATGACGGTAATCTGAAACGAGATAATTACGACATATAAACATGATACCTATATTTATCGATATTTTTTTTATATAGGTACATGAACAGCCCTAACTGCAATAACAACAAAAATGATATGAAGTAATTTACTATATTATATGAATAAAAACTGCTAATAACTAAAAATATACAAGACTATAATACAGTAAACTAAGAAACAGAGTAATTACGATGGAAATATATACGACATCAGACTAAATTAATTAGTTTCTGTTACGTACCAGTGCAATTATAGATTTCGTTGATTATTGCTTTTCCTCGAGCCACATTCTAACACACTACACTTGGAAATTATTGTGGCCTTATGCTAGCTTCTCCTTTAACAAAACAATTCCAATATCCAGCACAAAATCACAGAAATATTAAAAAATATTAAATCCATTGATATGTTTTGACACTTCGTGTACTTGTCAGCGTGTCGCAATAAATGGCGGACCGGCATGTTTTGACATTATAATGATATCACATAAAAAAATTACTCTTTGAGAAAAGTACTGTTGTTTTCTCTTACACACACAAGAGGCCGTAAGTCAAAAAGAGACAACGCTACGTTTAATGTTATGCGTTAAAATATATATAACTAAATGTTGCTATAGATCAACATGCCATGTCCTTTAGTTTCCTTAGTCATTGGTGGCCACGGACCTACGTACTCTGGTACATATTTCCTCTACGGTCTAGATAGAGCATCGCGCTGTGTTCAGTACACTCTATCCCCGGGGTAACTCAAGACTAAAAAGTATTTTTAGGAAGGGAGGACTTACAAGAATAAATAATAAAATCTTTGTCGTTAATTCCAAAATATTACATTTAAAAATTAAATTAATGCAGTTACACACGATAAAATAGGTATGGATTAAATTTCGTAGACACACACATAACACAGTTCACATTGGTAATTTTAGTGATTGTAAAATACATACATTCAAACCTTTGTTAGCTTAGCATACGGGCAACTACAGGTAGCCTTTTTACTTAGATTCAATAAATATTCACAGTTACTTTTTTACATAGCTTCGCGATCTCTACAGAATACAGGAATTTATTGAAAACTATAACTACAAATGAAGAAAACCCTTTGGACAAACTTAAGTGTACCGCCGCCGACAACGGCCATAACACGGGCGCGGGGTCTTTGAGAACACCGAAAAAAATTAAGAAACTGTGATACCATTTAACGAAAAAACAATCGATGAGCAACGTGTACTCGTAATAATATTAAAGATTAATATTGATTGATTTTTCGTTAAATGGTGTCACAATTTCTTTATTTTTTTCGATAATCCTATGGAGGGTAGAGGTACCTTGTGGCAATGAGTAATCCTCATTACTCCTACCCGTCATCCGATTCTCCAACTACCCTCTAAGAGAATATCTCGCTGTTCGGGGGTAGGAAAAATACGGGCATCCGAGCGGGAGAACAAATCGAATCAGGTATGTGCATGGACATTTTTAACCGACTTCAAAAAAAGGAGGAAGTTCTCAATTCGTCTGTATGTTGTTTTTTTTTTGTACGTTTGTTACCGTCTCCGTCTCTCCATCTCCGTCATTTATGAACCGATTTCAAAAACTATTTTTTCGTTTGGTAGGTAATACTTCAGAGGTGGTCCCATTTAAATATCACCGATATTGGAGCTTGGACTTCGAAGATACACTAGATAATACGACCTGGTTATAACCTTTATTTATATTGATGATTCTCTTGTATATCGTTGCGCTCCGAAATTAGAATGATGTTAATTGCAGACCGGCCCTAGATATTTATTTAGATCAAGATCACTCAAAAGGGAGAAATAAACAAAATTATTAAAAAAAATTAATGTGCAACAACAGAAAGTCTATTAGTTTGGTGGGCTTGGCTTTAACATATTTTAAAATGTTTTAACATAGTTTTATAAATTGTTAGAACTCGTCGAAACTATTAATTAGGACGTCAAACTAGCGCGGCCGAGAGTATTTCTTGTAAACTGACTTATATACCTAAATATAAATATTATAAAATAAGCATGAAAATACGCAACACTAATATTCAAGAAGGGAAATGGATCTATTATAAACTGCCTGCAGAATATTAAAAAATCTAAGGTTTTTGAGAATTAGAGCGTCAAAATATCGGTATTTCGCACAAAAATGTCAAAGCGCTTTTAAAAGTATTTTTAAGGTATTTCTATACGTGGATTATCTTTGCAAACACTCATAATTCAATAATTTTCGAGTGATACTAGACGATTTCTGTATTTAGTTTTCAAAGCTATCATAGACGAGAAACCTTTTTCGCAGAGATAAAAAGTTGCAAAAGGTATCAAATGTCAAAATGTTTTGAAAGCTTCCGTTACTTAGGCTTCCGTAATTACGTCATCGTACAAGCCAAAATTTTTCTAAATCTTGAGTAAAAAATTCCAGTTGTAACGTTTTATCAGCCGATAGTTCAATGAGTTGATTGTGAGTCTCAGTTCGTAACTTGGCAGCTACTACAGTATTTTCATTAAACGGATTGAGAACCCATCTTTTTTGAGAAATCATTGTTGTCATCTAGAAAATATCCTAGAAACTGAATCTTTCATTTTCCTAATTGCGTTTTCATGCTCTCCAACAGGCGTACAGTAACTGAATTTTATAAATTCGTATTTTTGTTAATATAATCAGAAGTTGCAGTAAATTTATTAAAATTTCGTTTTTTAATGCGTATAATCCAAATACTAAGTTTCTTGATAAATGCATTGACTTTATCTGTCAAAGATGTTTTTACGGCCTTGTAAAGTCATATTCAAGTCATTCAAATGTGAAAATATGTCACTTAAGTAAGCCAACATTAATAAAGAATCTTCATCTAAAAATTCTAAAAATGAACTGTTTTTATCTGTAAAAAAGATTTTTAATTCATTCAAATTCAAAAAGCCTTGTTCAAACTTTTCCTCGCGACAGCATTTACTTCAGTATGAAAAAGCAGTGGATTGTTCTTGGCACCCATTTCTTTGCAGTGTGGAAGTGAAAAACAATTTAGTTTGCAACGGTCGGGTTTTAATAAAAAATTAACAACTGAACTGAAAATTATCAATTTTAACTTGTGATAAAACATTTTGTAAAATGTTTGGCATCTTTTTTGCGGCAAGCGCATTGTCTGTGAAGAAAGCTTTGTCTCCATTTGTGGCATAATGTCTTTAAACTTTACTATCACGCCACTGTTCCTCCCCGTTATCGCTTTCGCGGCATCAGTACACACCGCAATGCATTTATTCCAGTCTGTTTTCGTTTTGTGTAGCTCAATGAATACGTTAAAAAGTCCTTCACCAGATGCTCGACCAGGAATTGATTTGCAAAAAAGCACTCTCCCATTCATATCGGACAAAACATAAAAATTGCGCCAAGTTCGACAGATCTGTTGACTTACAGATCTATCACTTGAATGTTGACTCGTTTAACTGAATGGCAAAAAATTCACTTAATTTAACTTTTTCAATTATTTGGTTGTGAATATCGATGGCCATTTCATTAATGCGTCTCGATATTGTATCATTTGAAACGGGTATAGTTTTTAATTTTTTAAATTTTTTAGCTTCTTCCGGACTTATCATGTGCATAATATTGACCATATCAATGGCAGTGGGTAAAATTAGTCTTTCCGGAATAGTATTATGGGGCTTAGATTCCCTCGCGCCTCGCAGGGAAGTAACTTCAGTATGAATTGTTCATATCTAAATCTTGTTGTAAGTTGGCTTACACTCGAAGAATTCTAACGGTTTCCTTTGTAAAGAACTCAGATGTAAGTATTTATCATATCTTTACGCAGTACATCAGTACTAAGTAGGATGCATGAAGTGCTGCAGTCTCATTACGGCTGGATTTTTTTACAGCAATTTGTTGATTTTTCAAAATAAGTTGGCTTACACTCGAAGAATTCTAACGGTTTCCTTTGTAAAGACGGGAATCTTGTTTCCAGATCCCGCGGGAGTCATTTTGAAGGCTTCATACTTTCCGCGGATAGGACTTGAAAACAACACCTTGTGGCTTGTCATCAAATGCAATAAATCCATATTTTAAATAGGTGTCGTCGTATAACCTGGGGGCCTAGACAAGTGGCTCAATAGTCGTAAACGCTAGTAGAATAGAATGACACATACCACGTGATCTAGCGCACCGAATATTAAATTGGTTGTCAAACGTTATTAACTTTCTATTAAATCAAACGAAAAGTGAAGTCGTGTGAAAACCGCCGTATAAAACGTAGCCAAATTTCACTTTTGACGAGCAATAACACCGGCAAGCGTTTCGATTTTAGAAAACGTTTGCCAGTTGTCTAGCTGCCCACTTGTTTTTCACCGTTTCACCAGACGTAGAAGGCACATTTCGTTTTGTAAAAAATTTTTCCATTTTAATTTAACTTTTTTACTGTTATTTATAAAAATTAAACACCGGGTGAGTGAGATAAAATCGTTGTTGTATGTATATGTACTTGCTTCCCTGTGCTACTTCCCTTAAAATGTTGACAATGACTCTTTTTTCTTTTTGTTTCTGAGAGGCAAAATCCCTACGGACGCCCAGCCGGACTTTACGCCGACTGGGTAGTGTCGGACTCGCACCGACTAAACAAAACCCCTCTTTGCTGTTAGCCCTAGTGGCTTTTAGCCTCGCGTCCTTTTGTTTTTATAACCAAGGCATTTACCATGTACGAACCACTGATTTATACGACCCTGTCTGGCGCACGTGACATACGGAATGGGCGGGTGGCTTATTTGACAAGTTCGTGCAAGTACAACGCAGGTTAAAACCTCGCTTAGACAGTAATTTTACTCGCAGACAGGCGGGCGCGATTTACATGCGCGATAATTTATATTCGTAATGCGCGGCTTTGCGTTTTTATCGCCTGAGGGAGCCTTAAAAATTTTAATTAAGCGTATATGTAAATAAACTATTAATTAATTAATTATAATTTTACAGTGAAGGGGTCGCAAGACTTTATACTTAACTTTTTGGCTTTTTCGTGGATTGCGACATAAAAATGATTGAGAAACAATGGTCTACAGTCTCTACACGCATGCGCAAGGTGTAAAGAGAAAGAGAACTATTATAAACTCATAATTTCTTTCTTAAAGAATGAATTAAGGGAGAAGGTTTAATAAAAGAAGCCATTTTTAAATTTTGAAATAATAAAAACGTCAATAAGCGTTAAAAACTAAATAAGTAGTTTAATTTTTAATGCGCTAGTCTCACGCATGTTTTATTTTTTTTTAGGAATTCTTTCTTCTACCATGGGAGGGGAGCAATAACCATTCACGGGCTTTCTTAAAAGTCGGTGCCCCTGCCTATATAATATTGAAAAAACTACATTTTGATACTGTGTGGTGTTATTCACTGAAACCCCTGCGGTGGTTATCCTCGACGCGTTGTCTATGGGCTCCAGCATCTGATACCAGACCCACCGGAGCCCTCATCTGTGCCAAAACACTTCGAGGTCAGTTACAGAGCCCCTTGCAATGCCATGACAGCGCGGACCACACGAACTGCGTCCTGCTCGGGGAAGCATGAGTGAACGACCGTAGCCTCTCTCCAAAAGCCCATTATGTCGTCTCTTACGACAGGCCGGGGAATACCATAATCTTATTCCTTGACCCGGGCTGCAGAACTCAGATGTAAGTATTTATCATATCTTTACGCAGTATCAAAAGCAATTGAACAAAATAAAATTTCTAGAGTAAGTACAGGTACTTTTGATGCTGACTGTAGATTGGGTACCGATTACCCTATCACGATTTTTATTTTACCAAATGCCTAATGCATAGTGTGTATAATCAAAACTAGAAAAGTCTATATAATATATACTATATATAAAATTGTCTTTTAGAAATTATCTTAATTCAAAATTTCAAAACAGTCATAAATTATGACTGTTTTGATTATGACTCATAATCCGTCCTAATACTAAACTAGTAGGTAAGAACGTAATGTAGGTAAGGTGTAATATTCTACGCTGTTCATGGGCAGGAATTATTTATAGCAGGTATGAATCCACCTGTCTGTCTACTCCTCGGTTTACTCTATTTAGAAAAATTTAATGTCAGTGTCGTACATAATCAATTCTTCGGGAAAGGGATGCATAAAGCATATCCTGACGTAAAAAAAAAATAATCGTTGGAAAATCTGCAATATAAACTTCGACTAAAAATGTAAATGAGGTTGGTTCTTCATTGGACCTAATATGCTGCCCTGAGTAACGCTCTGATTTAGTGAAAGGCTGGTCATTCGTTATTATATCTAACGTGGTAGCTTCTTTTATCTAGGTACGATTTAAGCATTTAAGTGAAGGTAGATAAGTGCGCGAAAACATAATATTTTTCATTAACCGACTCGAGAAAAGCAGGAGGTTCTATGTTCGTCTGTATGTATGTTTTTTTTATGTATGTTCACCGATAACTTCGTCAACTGTGGACCGATTTGGAATTTTTGTTTTTGTTTGGAAGAGTATACTTCTGAGGAGGTCCCTTGTAAATTTCACCGGTATTGGCTTGGACTTCGAAGATTCACCAAATAACACCAATTATTATTTATGTTAATGATTCTCATGTATATCGTTGGGCTCCAGAATTAGAAGAAGTTAATTGTACACCTAACCTAGATATTTCTTTAAGCCAAGGTCACTCAAATTAGGGAAAGGGAAAAAGGGAGCAATAAAAAAATTTAAACCGCCTTCAAAAAAAAAAAACCGAAAAGTACAAGATAACTATCCTTTACTAATCAAAACCCAAGTACAATAAAAATAACTTTATAAGTACGATATACATACCTACCTATATAATTTTGGCAGTTTTTGAAGTCGATGCCAAATCAATGAGCAACAACAGAAAGTCTGGTAGTCTTGGGACTTGACACCTGACAAATTTAATTACATAGGTGTGTGTATCGTAGTTATAAAGTTATTAGTACTTGAGTTTCGATTAGTAAAGGCTTCATCCGCTTTTTCTTATTTCTCTTGATACTTCTTTAGGGCTCGTACTTTTAAGAGGAAGACACATTTTTTTATTACCGTTTCATCTACCGTACTACTGTAGAAATGTCTAGCGCACGTCTGTAATTACAATTCTAATTTTGACAAATTTTGTGATAGTCAGTCATTTTATGACTCACCGACTTCGATTCTAACATTTTTTAAATTTTTGTCTGTCAGTCTGTATGTCCTTTCATAACTCAAGAACGGCGATTTTGATGAAAATTGGTATGTAGTAAGAACATATGATTGTGCAAATGTAGGTTACTTATTTTAAGAAAATCTAACCCTAAAGTGGTGTAAAGGGGAATGAAACTTTGTATGGGAAATGTTAAACCGCTGAACCGATTATGATGAAATTTGGCATGGAGAAAGTCTAACATCAGAGAACAGACTTAGGCTACTTTTTATAGGTATACGTTCTTTTTTTGCTTATGTTCTCGACTACTCTCGGGGAGCAGCATAAATCTCGGGGATTTGAAATCATAACTTAGATATTCCGTTTATGTCGCCTTCTCTCGGTCCTATTTGGACTCCTCAGTATAATTTTTGAAAGGTGATATGGTGGCATCTGGGTCTTGGAACGGTTCAAAAAGCAGAAATGAAAATTATATTGGTATACCTAACAAGATTTATTAATTTTTTTTACGACGTAATCGTAAAAGTTAATATGTGTGTGTGTCCAACACCCTTCATTATCATGACAAATGAAATTCCTATCGAATTACTTAGTTGTGTAAATAAAAGTCAATCTGAAACAAATACAAATACAATACAAAAATATTTATTTCAGTAACAATAATTATAGTTATTTCACAGTTGTTGAGGCCTCTAGTAAGTATGTAATACCTGTGTTAGAGGTCCTCGCTCTGCTATAGCTTTAACATTACTTATTAAAATTACTAGGATTTACTTCAATTTGCGTGTGTGTGTGTGTGTGTGTGTGTGTGTGTATTATATAACATGTATATATATATATGATATATATAATGTTTATGTGTTAATTGTACTCTATAAGTCTTTCAGTTTCGTTGTAGTCCTTACACCTCAGCCATTTAATCAATTTATTTTTACATTCATGTTGATTTAGAAAATTTATATTCAAGTTTTTATTAATATTGTTATATACTCGCATAGATTGTCTGTTATATTGTCGTCTAGCAATATATTAGTTAATTCTGCTGGTTGTATTGACCTATGTTGTTTTAGGGTTATATGAAGAATATATAGCTGTCTAACCGATAATAAGTCAGTCTCACTATACAGTTGGTGAGTGGGATATCTACGGGGCTTGAAATACATCACTTTCATGAGGGCTCTTTGAGATCTTTCGATCTTTCGATTTCTAAAAACTTATTCTTTGTTGCACCACCCCATATAGGCATGCAATATGTTAAGATTGATTGCGCCAGGGCTATGTAAATCTTGTTTAGGAGAGGTTTGGATGAAATATGTCGAAGTTTTTTAAAGATCCACATCAGTTTCCTAATTCTGCAAGCGATTGTTTCTATATGTTGATGCCATGTCAAATGTTGATCTATTTGTATGCCAAGGTACCTAGTTGAGCTAACTTTATCTATAGTAGGGCAGTTACAATCAGAAGAACAATCATTACACCTGTGTATGTGAATTTTAAAATTTGAAGGAGGTTGTGTGGTTCTATTGATTGTGAAGCACATGTATACAGTTTTCTGCGTATTTAGGGTAAGAAAATTTTGGCACAGCCATCGATGAACCACAATAAGTCCCATTTCAGCAGAAGCGCGCACGGATTCCCAAGTCCCTCATGTAAAAACAATTGCAGCGTCATCTGCATATGAGAATATTTTGGCATTACATAGCTGCAGTTTAAGTAAATCATTTATATAAGAAAGAGTGTGGGCCCGAGCACACTTCCCTGTGGGACATCAAAAGTTACATCCAAGTATTCGCTGATGTATGCTCCTACCTTAACACATTGTTTCCTATTACATAGGTAATCTTTTATCAGTGCTAAAGGAACTCCCATTACTCCTATAACTTCTAGTTTTTGAACGAGAATAGGGATGGAGACGGTGTCAAATGCTTTCTTCAGGTCCAAAAACACCGTTAGGCACTTATTGCCCTTATCAAGTTGATTTGTTACTAGTGAGCTTAGGGATGATACAGCGTCTTCAGTAGATTTGTTTTGTCTGAAGCCAAACTGTCAGTCAGATAATATGTTGTATCTATTTAAATAATTTATTAGTCTTTTGTTTAACAATTTTTCAAGTGTCTTGGAGAGGGAGGTCAGTACAGAGATGGGTCTATAATTACTAGTGTCGTCCCCATCCCCACCCTTGTACACAGGTGTAATAATTGCTAATTTAAGTGAAGAATGAATACACCTTTGTTAAAACATATATTTGCAAAATGAATGATAATAGGGACCATAATATTTTTGGCATGTTTTAGAAAACTGGTGGGAATGTTGCCCTAGCCTGGGGCACTATTCATTTTTAGGTTCATAATAATACTTTCAATTTCCCCCGGATCGGTGTCTAATAGTACGAAAGATGTAAGATGATTATGCTTTAGTCTGTCATATTTTATGTTATTCATAATATTTGCATCAGTTTCTTGAGTAATTTTAGCTGCTAAATCACTTCCCACTGTTGAGAAATATTTATTTACATTATCTATAGAATCCTTAGGGGATTTTTTAGCTTGTAGTAATTGAAAGTGAGTAGTCTTTGGTCTTTTTAAATGTGTTATAGTCTTAATAGCATTCCAAAGGATTTTCGAATTTTTAGTAGACATGGCTAATAGTTGTTTTTCATGTATCCGTTTTAGTTTTTTTATAAGGTTATTGCAGTAATTACGGTAGCGTCTATAAGTTATTTTTAGAACATCATTATTTGGATCATCTCGTAAACTTTTTTGCATTTTATTTCTAATTCGAATGCACCTTAGTATACCTGGGGTTATCCACGGCTTCTTAATACACTTATTGCTAGAGATAGTTGTAGTACTACTTTCCTGTAGAGCCTCTGAGATCTTACTAATTAATATATTTATTAGTACATTAGGATCGTCACCGAAAAGTAATTCGTGTATATTATTGTCTATTAGATATTGTAAAGCTTTATTATAGTCAGTAAATGTTCTATTTATTAGGGTGGACGTATTAGGCTTAAGTTTGGACAGAGACAGAAGTACTATGGCATGGTCAGTCACGGTTGTATTTAAAACAGCTACTTGAGCTTTAGTTTTACTCTTATTTAGTTTAATCATAGCATGGTCCAAGCAGTTGTCAAGTCTAGTAGGCAAGTAATGTCCAGGCATGATGCCAAAGGAAGCTAACATGTTGAGGTATGAATGTCTGTTACTACGTTCAAAAGCAACCTCTTTAATTTTACATATCAAGTTTATGTTTATGTCTCCTGTCATAACAACTGTTTGTTTGTTTTTAATTGTTTCTAAATGAGTGCTTAGTGAATTGATGAAGGGTTCTGCATTTGTATTTGAAGGTGTTGGGACGTTGAAACAACGTTCAGATGTTTTATCTTGTGGGTTGTACGTCATCGCATTAACATATTGTTACGAGCTGAGGGTAATAAGATGCCGGTTAAGGGTGCAAAGAGTTTATTTTCCTTCGTACGAGCAGATGTCAAGAACGCGAACTTAATTACGGCGGTTCCTAATCTTCGTAGTCGCCCTCGAAGTAGGTACTCGCGTAGTAGTCACCGAAGGTACACGCTTCACTCAATAACAACGTTCCCGAATCACAGAGTTCTTCTATACAAGGGCGTCGCAGTAGTCGTCGTAGTGGTCTATATAATTCGCCTTGATGTCGCCTCGATTTATCGCTTCGATCGATAGTTGAGAAACACTGACTCGGCGGCGGACACGGAGCTCTATTTATAGTCGGATAAAACGAGGGTGGAACCACAGTACAAGTAAGCATACAGTATTCTATCTTCATACAAACGCTCCCAAACGACGCGCTCGAAATCTCGCCATTTCTCGCCATACAACAGTCGCGAGTGCGCCGCGGTTGTCGTCGCACGGTTTGAGATGCTCCCGCGCATTTACTGACTAAATATTACGTCAATCAAGTTTACAAACATAATGTTCAGTATATGGATGTTTGAATACATCTATATCGAAACCGGAAATATTTCTCTGTTGCTAATTTGTAGGAAATATATTATCATAATGATCTAGTTACTTTGTTGCTGATTTTTAATTATACTGCACACGAAAAAACATAAAATGCATTTTTTTTTGTCTATTTCCACCATACTAACACAAACTTTTGAAACTAGAAATAAAATACTAGTAGAATTATATAAATAAAAACTTACGAAATTTGCAATAATATAAAATGAAAAGATAATGTGACAATTTAATATCGTGCCTATTATCAAATACGTAACCCAAGAAAAACATTCAGTCCAAGTCAGTAGCCCTATTGCGTGTTTACGTACCAAACGACCGTAGGTAATTACATCTAGGACACTGCCGAGATAGAATACTGTATGCTTACTTGTACTGTGGTGGAACTTTCTAGTTAATTACGCTCGCTAACAGTAATTCGACACTGTTCTCGACGCCACCTGTATGCATGAGTCATAGGTACATGACACGTCATCGCTCGGGAATATTCGAGGTGCAACTTCGTTCTTCTTTCTTAATTTGACTTATACCATTCGATAGTAGACTTTAAACCTAAATGCACCTAACAATGCGTTTTTAGGTCATAACTCTGCAAAGCCTAGATCTCGAGATATAAGCACTAAAAGTTATGTTTTTAGATTCATTAAAAATTGACCTTATTCCCTTACGTATAAAGTCCAACCGTAACAATATTATATCGCTTGTAGAACATTACGCTCTTTTGATCTTGACATAGTCGCTTAAAAATTTATTTATTTTGTTCTCAATGTTCCTAATTCCTACCTGTTTCGCTAATTCTGGTCAAAATAAACAATCTCGACGAGTTAGGCACCTGCACTCGTATATACGTACAAATTATTTGTTATTAATTTATTATATTAAATTCAACCATGACGACGACGACCGTTGCCAAAACATTGTGTAAATTAAGTACATTCCTATTTAGTATTACCTATATTTTACGCTAGTAACTAATTAATCTGTGCCTAAATAATAAAGTATAGTTAATAGACTGCAGTTTTATTCGCATGGAATTCAGAACATAATAATACCTATATGTAGGTATGTATATAAATACGTTCACTAAAATTTCTCTCCTATTTTATTATTGTTTATCGATGTAAGCATATTATCTACGTGAAGTTCGTCGCAGAAATATTGATCACGTCGACGGTTCGTGATTCGCACGAATTAGTAAGAGGTGATTCGCGTCTAGGCCGTCTAGCCGGACTTGTGCTGCACTCTGGACACGGGACACCTCACTCCACCGCTTTACTCACACAATGTACTTACGCTGAGTTACGCTTAAACCGCTTAATACACACACGCGTAGGAACCACAGAACACGCCATACCGTGACATTGTGTGTGACATCATGTACAAATCTAGTAGGTACCTATCTGTCTGTGGTCTGTGCTACGTTTAGTTTCGTGTGTGGGTAAACGAATGACGTGGTTTTATCATCGCGCCACTTTGATATCCAATCCGAGCCCCACACTGTACCGGCTGACAAACAGGAACAACACACAACAGTCAAAAATGAACGTTGTTTCGGCGTGACAGCTCTACTTTGACTAAACTTAGACTTCATCCAGAGTTCAACACGAGAATTGCCGGTATCACCGGTCTAAAGTGTTATGTAAATTAACTAAAACACATTATAAATTATCGAACATTTATTAAGTTTGTGTATTAACATCTCAACACATGTTAAACAAGACTTAAAGGCGAATTTTTGTCAAAATATAGTGATTTTGTAGGACAATATTAGAAAGTGGGGTAAGTTTAGTTTTATTTATTTTGTCTTTACAATGTACATAAGTATAAATATGTAGTTGTGAAACCTCTTCTAACTAGCTAAAATCAATTACTTTGATGTATACAATGTGTACAATAATATTAATTTTTTGTTTTATTGTTTGTACGAAAGGTCAAAAAATGAGGGAGCATGTTGCATATTATATAACTTTTTCTGGTTAAATTAATTTTATGTTATGCATTGTATATTTTATAATATTGATACTTAACCTACCCATAGTAACTATGAGTATTTAATTCGGATAAAAAAAATACATTTTTGATATGAGTATACAGTAGTTTCTTATAAATTATAATAATTAGGAAATAGTCCCTAAGTACCAAAACATAGGTACTACAAGGCATAAAGCATAAACTAAAATATAACTAAGTACTTACAAAAAAATTAGGAAGTGTACTTTGTACATATTATTCACTGAAGTCTTATATTCTAGGCTCTTTGATTACACAAAGCCTAGGCCTACATTTTAGATAATGTTATATAATTTGAATGTAGGTATTTAGGTACATACCTTGGAATACTTACCGAATTATGTAATAGTACTAGGTTTGTTAGAAGTTCTAACAAAATGAGATTACTACGTTCATCACATTTTTAATCTAAATCAAATTTGTACGTATATTTATGAATGGAGAAATATATTTTTACCGGGTTGCCTATCAAAATGTGGACACTAGTACTTTTAATTATAATAATATTGATTTTCCAGAAAAAAATTCGTTCACTTGTTTTTTAAATAAAATATACTCCACTTTACAGCAAGATATGTAAAGAACTTGAAAAGTTACGGTTGCTCTTGCGCACTTGCCCGCAACCTCTTCGCAGCCAGATGTAAACAAGTATTACTTTGTTACAATTATACATATATGATGTATATTCGTTATTTATATATCAAATTAAAGCTAATTTCTTTCTGTGTATGATGGAATACCTCTGCCTATGTAAATGTGGCGCAACATCGCTTGTCAGACGAGGATGGTGATTGCCAGCTCTGAGCTTTTAAAGCCATAGCGCATGCATCGAAAGCTAGTGTTCTCAACCATAGATTATTCACTTATATTACTGTTCTCAACCAACAGCGCAAACAGTAGAAGAAACGACTTCATAAATACTCCAAAAAAAATTATAATTGAGAAATTTTTGTTCAGTCGTATTTAAAATTGTGTAACGTTACAAAACATTTATTTTTAAATAAAATATCTTTTTCTTATTTTTTAGCCTTTTCTGAATAAAATTACAATAAAAAATTTTTATTTATGGAAAATAAAACCTTGGTTACTTATATAAAAGAAAATTATATCATGCAGGTAATTTTTGAGAAAATTATTTGTTTTCAATAATGAATTACAAATTATTTAAATATTCATATTGAAAATACGGCAGTGTCTTTTAGATATAAGAAATTAAAGGAAACATGGAAAAAAGTAATAAAATTATAGTAATAAAATCTAAAATTATATTTTCATGCCATTTATTCAAAATCTGATTCCTGGATGCTCTCACTTTTGTCGCACCTATTATTCGCTACAAATAACAGAATTATATTCATTTTTACAAACAGAACTACAAATAACAGAATTACAAAGCACACTCGCAACTTGCAATGGCGTTGAGTCTCCTAGGAACCGTGTTGGTTTTAGAAAACCATCTATAATCCAGCCATTATTCTCTGCACTAAACTTAATACAGCTCAGTTGCATTTAGCCACATCAAATTAACAAAGATCGTCCGCAACAATACTCGCCATCTTCGTCTGATGAGCGATATTGTGCGCTAACTCTTTCACTCTAATTTATCTTATACAGATATCAACCCTTATTTGCGGCCACATTTACATAGGCAGAGGTATACCATCATACACAGAAAAAAAATTAGCTTTAATGATTTTATATTTCCGTGTACGATAACGTCATGCCGTGGACGTTGTAAAAGCGTCTTTATCGACGACATAATAAGAAAACATTTTGCTTACCTATTGTATTTCAAACGGTAAAAACGTGACGATAGAAACGCGCAACGATAAATTATAAAAATGCCCAAAGGCAGTCGTCCACGAATAAATAGCGAATACTGCAATTATCAAGCAGTTTCTAAAACTGCCGAAGTGTAACGATAGCGCTATTGTAAAATGTGTTACATTTTTTTATCACTTCCAAATTTTTAGGTCAACATCGAGTTTATGTCTACTATCGCCTAAACCTAAAAACAAAAATAATATTTTATATTTCCAAAGTAGTTAACATTTATACATTAATGCTGTTAAATCTTCGATCACAAATAAACATTTAGATACACAATCAACGCTCCAAAAATGTCCGAACCAAATGTGCACTCAAATGAGTATTTGAATGCACTTATATTTTAGTAGTATTCGAAAAAGCTAACAGCAAACATGTCAAACTGCTCCTTCAAAAATTGTATTTTCGCAATCAGCATCCCTAGGAACCTCCGATATATGACACGCATGTCAATTTATTCAAAAAAATAAGGTTCGCCATCTTAAATTTGAAAATGGACGTCATTTTTGTAACGTGCACCTTGGACAGCCTCAAAAATGACCATCTCTCATTTTGTTAAAAAATAATGTCCGAAAAATGTAGAAAATAACATATCAATTTATTCAAAAAATTAAGATACGCCATCTTAGATTTTAAAATGGACGTCATTGTCATTTATTGATTCATTTAACCACAGTACAAGTAAGTAAGCAGTATTATATCTCGGCAGTGTCCTTGAGATAAATACCTACGGTCGCTCGGTACGTAAACACGCAATAGGGCTGCCGACTGGGACTGACTGTGTTTCTTGGGTTACGTATTTGATAATAGGTACTATATTAAATTGTTATATTATCTTTTCATTTTATATTGTTGCAAATTTCGTAAGTTTTTATTTATATAATTCTACTAGTATTTTATTTCTAGTTTCAAAAGTTTGTGTTAGTATGGTGGAAATAGACAAAAAAAATGCATTTTATGTTTTTTCGTGTGCAGTATAATTAAAAATCAGCAACAAAGTAACTAGATCATTATGATAATATATTTCCTACAAATTAGCAACAAAGAAATATTTTCGGTTTCGATATAGATGTATTTAAACATCCATACACTGAACAATATGCTCGAAAACTTGATGCCATAATATTTCGACAATAAATGCGCGGGAACATCTCACACCGTCTGACGACAACCGCGGCGCACTCGCGACTGTTGTATGCCGAGAAATGCCGAGATTTCGAGGCGCGTCGTTTGGGAGCGTTAGTATGAAGATAGAATACTGTTTGCTTACTTGTACTGTGATTTAACTGAGACCGTGCTCTCGTGCTCACTTTGCATGCGTTTTTGTACGAAATGCGCTCGTGCGATAACGTTGCCGATCATTCGAGTACTATGGGTGTGCTCACAATGGATTCAAGCTAGTCGCTATAAGTTCCGACGCGGACATCCGAAGTCAATCCAAACTTGTTGGCTGGCCGCACATTGGATACGAATTTGTATCGTACGTAAACATACATTATTGGATGTACGAATGGAGCGCGCAAATTGGTAGCGTTTTTCTCCGTTGAATTGCTAATAGTGACTAGTGAAGGTGACCCGTGACCGGTGACATCGTTGTAATGAATAATTTATGTCTACTATTTGAAGACTGCGGCGGTGTCGCAATAATCGTTGCAGAATCCAATGGGTGCGTGAAATATATTTAAAAAGAAATTAATTTTGTGCATTAAATCAATTAAATTAATTATGGCGGACTTAAACAATGAGCCTTAAAAAAAGGAGGTTCTCAATTCGGTTGTGTTTTTTTTTATGTTTGCTACCTCAGAACTCCGTTATTTATAAACCCATTTGGAATATTCTTTTTTTTATGTAAGAAAATATACTTTCAGATTGGTCCCATTTAAATTTCACTGGTATTGGAGCTTGGACTTCGAAGATACACTGAGTACCACCAAATAACGTGAACTGCCGAGCTTTTATTTATATTGATGATTCTCTTTTATGTCATAACGCTCCAGAATTACAAAAGAAGTTAATTGTAGGCCTACCCTAGATATTTATTTCGGCCAAGGTCACTTAAAAGGGAGAAATAAAAAAAATTAAGAACAAAATTAAATCGACTTAAAAAAACAAAGTCGAAATAACTATCCTTTACTAATAAAAACTCAAGTACAAAAATAACTTTATAAATACAATACAAAGACCTATACAATTAAATTTAACAGTTATTGAAGTCGGTGGCAAATCAATGTGCAACGTAGAATCACAAATAAATTACATTTTTATTATCGGTAAACCCCTCCAGTAATTTCACGCGAATACCTTAAGGTATTCGCGTAAAATTTCGCATTTTAGATATATTCCATTCAACGCGAAAGTTTAAAAATTTCTTGGAAGAACGCGAGAACTTCAGCTACACATGTTATTTAGACCTACTTCATTCTTTTCACTTATACAGAACTTTAAAACACAATATACTATCACTTTTGTACTTTAAAAGTTCCAAAAATGTAAAAAAAAAAAATCTAAATAAAATGATAATCTCCTTTCTTCGTTCCCGCCAGAATGTCCAAAAGATAATTAATTCGTCCTTTTCAGTGTTTTTTTTCAAAGTCTGTTCCATTTTTTCGTAAAGGACAATGACCACCGCCTATAAGATACATTCGTTTACCTGTCACTCGCTTTTTTTATTAGATGATTTTGCCATGGATGTATCACTAACAGGACTGCGCACTTTCGGCTGAAATGCGAGCTGAGGAAGATGTTCACTACGAAGGGCTTTTGTCACTGTCTGATTAGGTGACCATTATACATTCATTATATTGAACAATTTTGAGATATCCACAAAACCACTAACAGGTATTGTCTTTCACACGCGTCACAAATTATTAGACTGAAAGAAATATATGATGTAAGCCTATAATAGAAAGGGATAGGATATCGTGCGATATTTGGCTGTCGCATGCTGACTGCAAGTTAGGTATAAAGCGAGCGGATCTCTTTAACTTCTTGGTTATGATCTGTTTGTTCTTTCTCTTTCTTTCGTTTCCGATTTCTTTAGTTTTGTTCATTTTTTCTTTCTATCTTATGTCTTAGGTCAATGTTATCTTTTAATTTTTTCATGTTTTGATACTTATAACTAAATGAATGATATACTAAAGCGAATTATGAACTATAGAACCTGTAACTTGTTTTTTGTTATATTTTAATAAATAAAACAAACTATTTGATTTAATTAAATTATATTACAATGGCTTTTAGCATTATCGAGAACTGGCTACATAAAAAAAAAACTGGTTTTTAGCGAAGGCTACACGCGACGGAGTTTATAGATTTAAAGTTATTTTTTGCAACATCAGAACTACGTCCAACCACATTTGCCTTCTTACTTCATTCTTCGAAAACTGTTATCGAATCGAGACATGAAGGGTTAGATATTTCTCTTTTAGCTACATGTGCACAAGATGAGTAAATACATATATTAAGTAAAATTTATTTCTTAATTAATATCAACACGTTAGTTATTTACCATGGACGTGTTTGCTTAGTACGTCCATAGTTTACCTATCTTATGGTCACTCTTTTCATGAAATCGAAAACTTTAGCATGTTGAATGGATATACCTACCACAAACGCCATACGATTCGCTTAATTCGCTTTTATACAACAATTTATACAACAACAAATGGTAACAATTTTGTTACCATTTTATAATACCACCATACAATTACAGATAATTATAAAACAAAATCGTTAACAAACAATGGCTGTCACGTAAATAATCACCGAATTCACTATAAACTACAAATTGACGAGGTTACCATAGTAACCATGAATAGTATTACTATACAATTTCGAACAAATATTTTCTGTTTTATATATTAATAAGTTTGTACGTATATGGGTTGAAAATAAAGATACGTATCCAAATTATTACGATTAATACTTTAATAAGTTTATATTAGGTCAAATAGTCTTTGGAACGGTGAAATAATTATTACCAAAGATTATATTTCAATCATATGGCAAGTGTTAGAAAGGGACACATGACATCCCTTTAGTGATGTGCCGATTCGATTATTTTTCAAATCGATTAATCGATTATACTTGTAACAATAATCGATTATTGATCGATTAAGGTCGATTATGATTTATGAAGGTAGTTCTTTCTCATTTTTGTGGAAAAAGGCAAGATATTTTTAAGAAACTACCTAAAACGATCTTCGTAAATCGTAATTCTCACTAAATAAAGTGTTGACGTTTTAGACAGTTCTTTAAAAAAATAAGTTCACATAAGATTTATTTATTCCACAAATGTATCAATATGTTATTGGTTCAGTCATTTTAAATACAATCTAATTTAATTAGTAGGTATAATACACTGCACTGCCGTCTTGTTGTAATCTGAACATAAAATGACAAGTGACAACTCTCCCTTGAAACATGAAATTCTTTAACGAACTGTTTTTATTTCTTTACTTTTAAATGACGGGGAATTAATATACGAATAAAAATTCGTGGGTTAGTAATAAAGTGAAGAGGTTCATAGATCAAGGGAATCCCCTTTTTGCAATGACAGGGTTGCCATACTAAACCGCGACAATCGACAAAAGTAGAAATTGATAGTGTGGTAGAATTTTTTCATAATCGATCATTATAGATTATTCAAATTATAATCGTTTGCAGTCGGTTATTTTAATAATCTATTATTGTTAATCGATTTCTCACATCGTTACATCCGTTTTACCTCTACCTATGTCGGTAGCCTATATTGAGTCTTAAATCTAATGACATAAGTTCTGTTTTTGCATTTATCATTTTTAATAGTCTGCAATCCGGTGATTTTGCAGAAAAAGAAGTTATATTGAAAACAATTTTGAATTAAACTATAGTACATATTGTTGTTTTTGCAATTCTTCCTCAAAAGGCAAGGGGAAGGGATCTACACCCATACAATCGATGTCTTCAATAATGAATGCATACTTTAATATACTACATATTATTTCACTTAAGTGCGACGTAATACATTTTTAACCCTCGACGCAAAAGAAGGGGTGTTATAAGTTTGACGTGTCTGTGTATCTTTATGTCTATCTGTGGTATCGTAGCTCCTAAACGAATGGACCGATTATGATGCGGTTTTTTTTGTTTGAAAGCAGGTTTTCTAGCGGTGATTCTTAGACATGTTTTATCAAAATTGGTTCAGCTGTTTGAAGAATATCAGCTCTTTTTTTAGTTTTTAAAGGGACACGAGCATCTTCTATTAGTCTAATTGATTTGAAATTTAGTTTCGGCCGATGTGTGGCAGCTAGCATTGTCATGATGAAGAAGGATTCTACGTTGTCGGTTGTTCTTTCTTATTTCTTCAAAGACTTCTGGCAAACAAATGGTCGTGTACCATTCAGAATTAACCGTTTTACGATCCTCTAGTGGCACTGTAGCTACATGTCCATTTATACCAAAAAAACAGGCGACCATTTGCTTCAAAGTGCTTTTTGAACGAATGACTTTTGTTGGGTTCGGCTCATCTTGGAACACCCAAACCGTTGATTGTTGTTTAGTTTCAGGATCATACGCATATATCCAAGATTCATCACCTGTGTAGATATTATAGACAGCTTTTGACGCACCCTGATTGTACTTTTGTAACATTTTTTCACACCAATCGACACGAGCCGAGGTCAATTCTTAAGTTGTGCGGAATCCAACGTGAACAAATTTTTTTTACAGCTAAATGTTCGTGTAATATTTTATATATACTCGTCATACTTATGCCCAGAGACGTCTCTATCTCGCGATATGTAACATGACGATCTTGCATTATTAGTTCCCGCACAGCATCAATATTTTGAGGTACAACAACCGATTTAGGGTGACCTTCTTTAACTTCGTCCGTGAGCACAGACCGCCCACGATTAAACTTACTAAACCAGTGATACACAGTAGTTTTCGATGGTGCTTCGTCCCAAAAAGTCGAAGTGAGTTGATCGTTGCACTGTTTTTGAGTTAGCCCTCGCCGATAATCGTAATAAATCATAGCACGAAAATTTTCACGACTTAAATCCATGGTGATAAAGACTCGCAATTTTCAAAATGACGCCACAAAATATAAACAAATGACAGCTACATGAAACAAATTGTATTCTTCAGCCAAATAGTTCCATTTTTAAATGTTATAATTACTTTTTTAATATTGTTTTGTAACTGGCCAGTTGCGGATACATAAATAGCAGCCCTCGTATCATGTTTAGGCTCATTGAAATGGCTTCTATAAATAGGCCCCCCGACGTGACGCCGCTTGGATATATCACTACTACTATTTATATTGAAACTTATCACAAATTTAAAGTGCTATGAGGTACACATTCTTTTTTTTACTTTTTGGAGGTTCTTTTTTGAGTCGGGGGTTTTTTAAATTTTAAATTTAAGTTCTTTACGTCGCACTTTTTTTCGACTATCTCTAATTGGACACAATCTCTATTAAGGGAGGATTGCCCCCTGATCTTAACCAGCATAGAGAAAATTATATATACTGAGGTAAGCAGGTAACCAGTGTGCGCACTTAATTCGTACGACCCGTGTTGAGCCATTATTGTACTAAACAAATTCGTATCTAATGTGAGCGGGGCCTAAACTCTCATACGTACATTATTTCCTTTCTCAAAAAATTATTTTAAGCTTTGATTATTTACTTGTCTTTAACATTATAATAGTAGGCCGCTCGTATATCATATTACATCGAAAGCGAAATCTTTATCATTAGGTACCTACACATTACATAATAATAAAATTGACGAATGACATAATTTACAGGCTAATAACCACTTGAAATGGCACCGAACATCGCAGACATCAATGGGGTGCTCTTTGAGAGTGATGCTGCGACCACTGATATGGCACTCTCTAATACACCAGTCCAACGTGCTGATAACAATCCAAAACAAATTGTGTGGAGAAATGTTATATTATTTGTATATCTTCATATTGCGGCAATTTATGGTGGATACCTGTTTTTGTTTAAAGCAAAATGGCAAACTGATATTTTTGGTAAGTTTCTTATTTTTTAATGCCTTTTGTAGTGGGTACCTTATTTCAAGCAACGAAGTATTTTTGATATTTTATTTTTCTTGCATAGTCAACCTAGCTTCAATAGGTAGTAGATAGATATGCCAACCCACAAGCCCGTCACAATGTTGACTGTATTTTAATGTTTAATATAAAATATAATTTTCATATCAGTCTTTGATTGTCACGACCAGTTAGCCCTAGGCGATACTTATGAGGGCACTTACGACTGCCCATAGTAATATATTACTTAAAAAAAACTACACTCACAGGTCTGCCTATCTGTTCTCGAATATTCAATACCTGGTCTAGATGTAACCAGTCAGATCACAACGCACCAACCTGCACTTTGTAGAATTTACTGTGTCATCTATGGACTATATTTTTTTGTTACTGATCTCTATTGAACTTACTTGTATACATTATAAATGTAAAATATCTAAAAACACGGGAAATTAACGCGATTACTTTTTATTTTCTCTTGACGTTTCGGCCGAGTTTGGAAGCTTTGGAAGAGGTACGTGGATGATATCTTCTGCATCATTAAAGGAAGCACGCAGGAAGTAGATCAGTATATGAAACACCTAAACTCCATTCACCCAAGTATAAAGTTTACGTATGAAATGGAGAATGGTAGATCACTGTCATTTTTAGACGTAAAAATAACCGCGAGACAAGAAGGTACTTTATCATACTGTGTTTATAGGAAGCCTACACATACAGACAGATACCTGCACGCCACGTCGCATCACCATCCTAGTCATCTGCAATCTGTTATAACTTCACTGAAGAACAGAGCGTACGATCTGTGTGACCCCGAACATCTGGAGCAAGAGCTCGATTATGTTCAGGAGGTACTGATAAAGAACGGATATCAGATTAACCGACGAATGAGGCGGTCTAAAAAGAAGGACAGACATCCGGACGTGAGCAGAAAACCCGCCTATATGCCTTATGTGAAAGGAGTGACGGACAAAATAGGATCTATTTAAAAAAAGTATCCCATCCATACCGTGTACACACCGGGAACTAAGGTAAACAAAATAGTGGGCACACCGAAGGATGTCTTACCGTTGCAGACACCAGGGGTCCACAAAATAGATTGCAGTTGCGGTAGCTCATACATTGGCCAAACGAAGCGGACTATTGCTGAAAGGATTAAGGAACACATTGCAGCTGTAAAAAACCAGCAAACTACCAAATCAGCGATAGCGGAACATCTCCAATCGGATACGAATCATTGGATAGAATTTTATTGCCCACAAGTCCTTTCCACTGATCGCCACTTTTATCCAAGAGTCATGCGTGAAGCAATTGAAATCAAGAGACACAAAAATTTCAATCGGGAAAGCGGATACAATTTATCAACAGCGTGGAATCCTGTGATTCAAATGACAAAACCCCGTTTTTCACATCCGGTTCAGTGTGTGGACCTAATAATTATTTACAAATATCGGGGGTAGATGAAATAAAATCTGCCTCTGACACGGAGTGAAGCTTGCTGCGACAGTTTACTTGAGACCACGGCCGATGAAACTCGGCCGAAACGTCAAGAGAAAATAAAAGGTAATCGCGTTAATTTCCCGTGTTTTTAGATATTTTATAATGCAGCGCGAAAGTTTAAAAGTTTATATTATAAATGTATATATGCATAAACCTTCATTCAAGAGTTCAAGACTAACCTGAGAGGTTTTTGACTGAACCTTATTAAAACAATGCTCTAAAGACTACACACGAGCTCTTTATAACAGTAACTACAAAGCATTTTCAATTAAAAATTGTAACAATTGAACACATAAATTATAATTATAAATAATTATATTTTAATAATATAATAAGTATATATAATACTGCAATTGTATCTAAGCTGTAGTATGTTTGTAGTAAAGGTTCTAACAGAAAAAACTATTATTTATGTGTTTATTTTGTCAACAGCTTATATCTTGTATGTGATTTCTGGACTTGGGATCACAGCAGGAGCCCATCGTCTTTGGGCACACAAATCATATAAAGCTAAATGGCCACTTCGGATTATCCTTGTTATTTTTAATACAGTTGCATTTCAAGTGAGTCTTCTTATCTTTGTATTATATTAATAATATTTAAGAATCACCTAGCTACATTATAGCAGGAAATTCATGAGGTCAAGCCATTTCCCATTTGGAGTGGAGAAAGCGTCAAAACCTACAGTCATACTTTGACACACCTTTGGAAAATAACTTCAAGATTTCAGGTTAACGCATCTACAATCATAAATAAAGCAATATCATATTTTACTGACGGTCTGCTAGGTGCTAGCCCATCACTTACGTCTTTCTTAACTATCCCTTGGCTATCTTTTATAACTTGCACGAGAAGATAAGCAACCGGGACATTCTGTATTTTTTGTCTCCCAGACCAGTGTCAAAACTCAATTTTCATAATTACTATAAAAGTAATTATGAAAGTTACTAAAGTAAACTAAAGTATGTAAGGACCGCGACGCTTGGCGCTCCGTCCTCTCGGACTACCCCATTAGCGATACGGCGTGAAGATATGTATGTATGAAAATTATATACTATTATTTTTTTTCTAGGACTCTGCTTTGGACTGGGCACGTGATCATCGTATGCATCATAAATATTCAGAAACTGATGCTGATCCTCACAATGCTACACGTGGCTTCTTCTTTTCTCACATTGGGTGGCTATTGGTTCGAAAACACTCTGAACTTAAAAAGAAGGGTCAAAGCCTTGATTTGAGTGATCTATATGCTGACCCAATACTTCGTTTCCAGAAGAAGTAAGTAAATAAAAACTAATTTAGAATAATTACTACATTTTTATTACTATAATATATGCAAATTAACTATTCAATTAGATATTCTGTCATAAATGGATATTTAAAAGTCATGAATGTTCTTTACAGATATTATTTAATTCTGATGCCCATAGGCTGCTTCATCCTACCTACAGTTATTCCTGTCTTCTGCTGGGGAGAAACATGGATCAATGCTTTCTTCGTAGCTGCCATGTTCCGCTATGCTTTCATCTTAAATGTTACATGGTTGGTTAACTCTGCAGCTCACAAATGGGGAGATAAACCTTACGATAAAAACATAAAACCCTCAGAAAACATGTCTGTTGCCGTGTTTGCTCTTGGCGAAGGATTCCATAATTACCACCATACATTCCCATGGGATTACAAAACTGCTGAGCTTGGTAGCCACCATTTCAATTTTACAACAAAGTTCATCAATTTCTTCGCCAAAATTGGTTGGGCTTATGATATGAAGACAGTATCGGATGAGATTGTTAAACAAAGAGTAAAACGCACTGGCGATGGCTCACATAATCTTTGGGGTTGGGGTGACAAAGACCATGCTAAAGAAGAGATTGATGCTGCTATTAGAATCAATCCAAAAGATGACTAAAAGCTGAGCTTATAAGAAATATTTTAAATATTCTATTTTCTCTTGAATTCCATTTCGTATATGGAATATTTTATCACCTATGCAATAGGAGTATTATATTTTATGATTCTTAAGAAGAGTCACATTGTAGTGTTGTTTCTATTAAAAAATCTATATTTATGTACGTATTTTAAATTATTTATGTAGGTTTATTAAAAAAAATGTCGAAAATTATTTTAGTAAGTGAAGCTTTCTTTGAGTTTCTGTTATTGTACTTACTGCATCTATTTCTCAGTTGTTGCCGAGAGCATCTCACAATCAACCAAATTTAGTTATAAATTTAGTACATAATAAAAAACAATGCGCACAGATAAGTTTTTCGTGTTTGGTAATTTTATTTGTCTTGTAGTTATGTTGAATAATGATAACTGCATTCGAATGATTAAAATTTTTTAGGCATCTAAGGACATTATAATGCTTTCGTTCATACGATTTATACGTTTTCGTATTCACGATGATGTGAAGAACGAATTAAAGACTAACGGAAGCGCTCGCATGTTTGCGTCGCATGCTACTCCGACTGACGCTACAATAAACTACACATATTCGCCCAAAATATTGCTGTTGTGTGCGTGCTACAGCACGTGCATATTAGCGCACACACATAATAAACTGCGTATGCTAGCTTCCTATGAAGACAACCTACTGTTATATTTATGCTGTGCCAATAGCCAATACCTAACAAATACTTATTAAGTTCAACTATTCATTGATAATCTTCATAACATCATTTGATTTGAAAATCGGCAAAACCCACTTACGATATGTAGGTGTTGCAGTATCCTAGTTTATTTTATTTTTAGCTTAGTGGTTTAAGTAATTTATGCTCCAAGAGCTTCACAATAATGTTTACCGTTCTATAATACTAGATTGTTTTTAATTTATTAAATCAATGTGCATGAGTCCAGTGACAGAAATATCATGGTCCGTTTTTATGATTCCCATAATAGCGGTCTTGATCCTTGTTATTTCTTTATTATTGTTACAAATTATTACATCCCTTCTCCATGACCAGTTACAGCTGTACCTGTAGTCAGCTCTTGTTGTCGGGCCTGAATATATATTCGGATAATTGCTCTGAATATTAAAATTTATTCCTGTTAGACTGATATGTAAAATGTGATATGTAATAATGTAGGTAAGTAGGTACAGGAAATGGAAAGTAAATCTTGTGCATAATTATTAATTAAACAAACATTAGTAAATGACAAATTATTTCTTTAATGTTTAATGACAGAAATAGATGTATCTTTTTTATACATACTTTAGATTTCATTGATTTTGCCAGTGATTATGTGAAATATCTTGTTGTGTTGAAATGTGACATTCAAAATATTTATAATATAGATATTTCATCGAAAAACGTAATAAAATTGTTTTATTTATTATACTTTTTTGTATAGGTATAATTGCTTCTATCTAAGTTTATCATGAACATAAATTATATTAGGCTTATAAATAATCTGATTAGTAGAATCGCAAACCTAGGACGATTTAACATCATCCTAGTACATTGAGCACTCAACCCACAGACTCAACCTATTTATTTATTTATTTTTTATTTATTTTTTTTTGGGAAACATACAATATAAAAACACTTATAATTTTAAAACAATACAATAATACATACATCAGTTAAGTTTCCACTAATTACTAATATTTAATACTAAATGGAGCTATCTCAGTGAATTAAAATATTTACACAACTACAATTTAAAATCATTAATTATTATTTATAATTAATTTAAAATCATTAATCCATACTTTACTATTTTAACCACTATCATTTAAGTAGTAATAATCAAATTTAAAAGCTGTTTCTTAAAGGAGCTTATTTTTTCATGGAATATATCAATCTGACAATACTTTTTATTATAATTTAGACGATGGCACGATGTAGAAATGTATTACTTGTATAATTACACCTACAAATGGGCACATGGAATAATGACTGATTTCGTGAATTCAACCGAGGACATCTAAAATTCATACTACCCAAAAGAAAGGGACAATCTAGAATATTGTTAACTATCTTGTAAAGAAATATCTGATCTCTTCGGCGTCGACGAGTTACTAACGGAGATATTTTTTCTGCAATTGATTCAGAATAGTCAGTTCTAAATTGTAAATGCTTCAAAAACTTCTTCTGCAATCTCTCAATGTTGCTAATATAAACATTATATTGGGGATTCCAAACGGTCGACGCGTATTCGAGAATGGATCGTACAAATGAGTTAAAAATTAAGACAAGAGTCGAGCAGCTTTTAAACTCCCTGCCAATTCTCAAAATGAATCCGAGCATCTTGTAAGCCTTACAGGTAATATGATCAAAATGATGAGAAAAAGTTAATTTGCTATCGAGAAAAACTCCCAGATCCTTAACCGTAGATACTCTAGTTAGCGGAATATCTTTTAAATTATATTCAAAAAGTAAAGGTTTTGTTTTTCTCGTAAACGTTATAATATTGCATTTGGATATATTCAAGCAAAGAAGGTTTCTATTACAATAATCACATAATTTTTCGAGATCTCTCTGCAGTAACATATAATCAAGGCGTGTTTTAACTGTTCTGAAAATTTTCAAATCATCGGCGTATAGCAGTACTATACAGTTTTCAAAATATGTGACTATGTCATTAATGTACAAATTAAACAACAAAGGGCCAAGGTGAGAGCCCTGAGGTACACCCGAAGTAACTGGCACAAATGTAGAACTATACCCCTTCATGGATACAACCTGACTGCGATTTATCAAATACGATTCAAGCCAACGTAACAGATCGCCGTGTATACCGATCAACC
The DNA here is from genome assembly GCA_907165235.1 of Zeuzera pyrina. Taxonomy (NCBI): domain Eukaryota; kingdom Metazoa; phylum Arthropoda; class Insecta; order Lepidoptera; family Cossidae; genus Zeuzera; species Zeuzera pyrina. The sequence goes on along the minus strand of OU015625.1, from coordinate 13,166,053 downwards.
CAAGTTTCTTAACTAATAAGCAATGGGAAATTTTATCAAAGGCTTTGGAGTAGTCAGTATACACGACGTCCACCTGTCCCCCATTATCAATCGCCATAGCCAATCTATGCATAAACTCACATAGATTAGTCTCCGCCGATCTTCCACCAATAAACCCGTGCTGTGCTGTGCTGTGCCGTGATATAATTTATCATAAACAATTTTCTCAAACAATTTAGGAATAACGTTTAACTTTGAAATCGGTCTATAATTTTGGATAAGTTGCCTGTCACCCGATTTGTGAACAGGAGTAACAAAGCACTGCTTCCACATTAAAGGTAAAGAACCCGTTCTCAACGGCAAATCGAATAGCACAAAAAGAGGTCGAGCAAGAGTTCTGTGACAAGATCTTAAAAACAATGGGGGTATTCCATCTGGGCCAGCACACTTATCAATATCAAGATTCTTCAAATATTTTATCACCGAATCCATTGTTAAATCGATGGAACTTATGGACACTGTTTCAGAATACATACACTCAACTGTCGGTAAGCCATTAAAAGCATTCTGTGAATCCGATTCAAATGACATCTGAAAATAATCATTGAAAAGGTTACAAATCTCGATTCCATCAGACGAACCAACCCCATTAATGTACATAGTATCAGGCAAATCAGCCGACGCTCTCTTAGAATTTACAAAATGCCAAAATGCTCTACTGTTTCGCCCGATATCATCCTCAGCTTTACGAATAAACTTCTCATAGCACTCTCTTTGTACTCGCTTTTGACGATCACGCAAACACTTAAAGGTATCACAATCGCTAGCCCTTCTATACGTTTTCCATTTCTTGTGATATTTATGTTTTTCCTTTATAATTTTTATTAATGCTCCTGAAAACCACCGAGGATAACGAGTCCCGAATGATTTTCTAGCAGGTATATATTTAGAAATTATCGAGTTTATTAATTCATAAAATTTACATGTCGCCTTCTCTATATTGGCGGTATCAAGAGCACCAATCCAGTCAATCCGAGCTATCTCTTCATTTATCTTTTCATAGTCAGCCTTATGAAAGACCCGAACTAAATGTGATGGAGAGCGAAGAGAACGAGAAAAAGCCACACATGCACTAATACACAAAGCTGGATGATGAGAGTCCTCACTGACCAAAGGTTCATTGCAACGACCGACGGTACACTTTACTCCACCAATAACTAAATCTAATTGCCTGTTATTCAAATTGGGTACTAGGTTATACTGATTAAAGTTAGTGAAGTTAAGGAAATTATGCATCATTCTGACTAATACGTCATTGTCATTGTAATTGATAACGTTGCTAGAACAAAATTCTGTGTTAGACCAAATGGCAGCGGTTATATTAAAGTCTCCAATTATCAAGTAGGAACTATTGGACTCATTCATACAGGTGTCCGAAACTGAATCCAAAAAAGTGCTAATAGTATCCGACTGCTGTGGGCTGTGTGGAAAGTAACAACAAATTAAGTGTAGCCTGTTCAACCATGAGACAGCATCTAGCTTAAGTACGACCTCAACGACATCAGCAGTGGTGCCTGAAAATACTAAAGGCTTAGAGGATATAACAGAGAGCTCACGTCGGACGGCTATGATAACCCCACCACCGAACCGATCGCCCCTTGCTGAATAATCGCGATCGCAGCGGTATACATTATACCGACTATCAAATAACTCTGCATCATAAATTCCGGGAAGCAACCAGGTCTCGCTTAAGCAAATAATATCATAATCAACCGAAATTATATTTCTATAAAAAATGTTCGTCTTGGTACGCAGACCACGAACATTTTGATAATAAATAGAGAGATTAGCCATAAATTAAAATTAAAAAGCAATAACGGTATTTAAAAACAAAACTTATACAGTGAATGAAATAAATCAGTGTGTTGAAACATTCACAAATCAGACCCACCAGCATTATAATCACGCAAAGAGACCAGATACTTATCACACCAGTCATTAAAGTATTAAATACAATACAGTCCTCAAGGACCCCACGGTAAAAGCACCCATATGTAATACAAACATCCAATGATAACAAAAAACAAACAAAACCATGAACATTGTACAGAGAATTAATATAGCCTGTAAATAAGGTATACAGCAATAAAGATCTTACTCTATCTTTTTTAAATCATCAAAGTTAGATATGTGTATAACGGGACTTATATCAGAGCGACGCACCGCAATGGAACAATTCTTAACCCATACATAAGCAAAGTTATTCTCCTTAGCTTTATCCCTAGCACGCTGTAGAAGCAACTTGTTAGTACTAGTTAAGTGATCATTGAAATATATCTTAGAATTATTACCACTAAATCCAAAATCAGAAGCTTTTAATTTAAGTTTTCTAGCTCTACTTAGAAAATCATCCTTTCTATAACGTGCCAAGAACCGTATAACTATAGGTTTTATTTTCTTTTTAGCATCACTATTCTTAGGAGCAACGCGTGTAATAAAGTCCAAGTCATTGTCAGTATTTAATGGGAAGTCAAGACGTTCACATATTGTTTTTAGAATTTTTACCAAATTTTCACCCTTCTTTTCTGGAATACCGTAGATTTCCACATTTGAACTCCTTGACCACTGTTCCTGAATGTTTTTTTCGATCTCGTTTTTTTTCAGCGCCGTTTTAAGCTCACCAACCTCCTTTTTCAATGAGACCAACGTCTTTATATCATTTTCCATATAGTCAACACGTTTAATAAGGTTCTCACATTGGTTATTTATGAAAGAGATGCTCTCCTTAAAACTTGCTATCTCATCTTTGAGTGGTTTCAATTGAGATGATATGGTAGTTGCCATTGTCGAATTTAGCTTTAACCACAACTTATCAAACTCAGTGGCTATGATTTCCCGAACTTGATCACACGTAACAGATGATGAGGCATCGAGTACATCAATAGACGACGTAAACTTAGCTGGGATATCCGTACGAATAGCAACACTCTTAGAACCATGATTCGGTGAAGTCTTAGATAGATCGACGGTGTAAGAAACTGGTGGAAAGCCTGGCAACAAATCAGTAGGCGATGAGGAGGTGGTACCCTTACTCATGCTCTTCGGACTGCCGCTGCTGTCACTCGGTTGGGCGTTAATGTTTGACCGCACTGGGGTATTGTCATTTATAACCTGCCGTGGGTCACCGAGCAAACATTCCGGACATACCCAATTCCTTTTAGATATATTAGATATTTGTCTCCTTTTATTAGATGGAAATATACATGCATTATGATAATTATTTTTGCATTTGGAACAAGTCAACATCCCCGCAGCTCCATCTGTGGTGGCTTTACAGCAGGCAAACTTCATCGTAGAAATTATTTTGTTAAAATAATAAATAATTAATTTTCGAGTTTTATTTTAGAAAATAAATTACACAACTTATTTGGTGAGGCTAGAACTCGCGTCGATTGCGTATTATGAAGTGTTTAACCACTATACCACGCAGTCTTACAATGTTTTGACGAAATTAAAGTATTGTTGGCAGCTGGAGCGTATTTGTTCTCAATAAGAAGGTAGTTAGAAAATGTTTTTGATATTCACCAACACAATTTCTCATAAAAGGCCAAAAAGTTTTTTGTTTTTCTTATTTTACACTAATATTGTTTAATTTCAAGAATGTCTTCTATTGCTAGACTCACAGATGATTATTGTTAGTTTATAAATGGATTTCAACTATAAAAGTACTGATCATTAGTGTTTTCAAAGATAAACTTTTACGCACACAATTTGCACTTTTTCTTGAGAAATATTTATACGAACTCGTTAAAAGCAATGAACCCAACACATCAGACGATGAATTACACAAGTAAACAACAATCCACAGAAAAACAACAAAAATTACCACTTAATTAATTTTAATGTGGAGCTATAAACTCACTTTCAACCCAACATAACTAATTGATAGATAGTAGTAGTAGATATCTATAGAGCAGCAATGTCATTTATTTTGTATGAAAACAAATTACGTAAATAGTAAACACTTGCAGTTACTGGCGTTCTGTTTTATAGTTTGATTTTTGCTGTTTTTGTCATAACACCGAATAGAGCAATAAGCCATTACATGAATATATATGTCCAGTTTTGGTTATGTACTGCTTAATGCAAGCGAGAGTTGATACTTGTTAGTGTAAATAAACTGAGCAGTGGTGAATAAAATGGTCCGATATTTCATCTCTATAGGTTGAGTGCTTTATGTCCTAGTATTATTTACACCGTACCGTAAGGACCGCGACTCCTGGCGCTCCGTCCTCTCTGACTACCCCGTTGGGGATACAGCGTGAAGATATGTTATTATTTACTTAGACCCAACGAATTCGGCGTTGCTTAGACCAATAATAATTGTATTAGATTACAATAACTGTCTAAATAAATTTTAAGTAGCTTTGTCATAACTTTTTCAAAAAAGATGTACCTACCTAATCTTACACACAATGTTTGTCCTCGCCAAAAAATTTCGTAATATGAAGAACTTGTTGTCGATGTCATGAGTTTGTTTCATTTTTAACATTATATATATTGAACCTGAAAATCCAAACCCTCAGTACTTGGATTCTACTTATATTATAGCAGTAAGAAAACGAAGTCCTATTTGTCCATACAATTTCGTGATGTCCCACTGCTGCCCTCGACAATGAAAACATTGACGCCAATTTCTTAAAAAATATTATTAAATTTATTTCTGTGTATCAAGTCCGATATTGTTCTATTAAAAATGTGATTAAAAAGACAAAAATTATTTTAAAACTAAACATGCCAACCAAAATCGAATTTAAACACGTCCACTTTTTAGTCTTTTGTGTTACACTTGTGTGTAACGACAAAATCAGGAATATAATTGACGCAAGAGACTTATTTTACTTGACTTATTTTAAACGAAATTTTTGTTCATTTAAGACTGGCGATACGGTACACATCTACCAACTAACAAATGTCAGAGCGGCCATATTAATTTATTGATATTTCGGCTTCGACCTGCTTATCTGTATTTTTGTCTTAAAATAAATTCCTGTATGTAACGTGGATTTAAAAGGTAAGTACTATACGAATAATTCAAAAACTTTATTTATTCATGTACTTCGTAAACTAATAAAAGAATACGAGTGAAATTAGATCATTCTACTGAGAATTTTTTCTGTAATTTGTTTGAACTTGTGTTGACGCAACGAAATATCGTTATAACGAAATAGTAATAAAGTTGCGTTTCATATGATACGAATCGAATGCTTTTTTTTACATTAATATAACTTTATGAAGTTATTTTAACAGAGAAGAGAACGAAGAACATCTTTTTAATGTTAAGAAAATGATCTCGTTAACGTTTCAAAGATTATATATTTTTTTTAAGTAAAAAATAGTCATTCTTTTTTTTTGAAATTTTTTACGAAATTATGATTTAGCAAACTTTCCAAACTAACTTTTTTTTCCAACATTTTAAGATGAACGGAAAATATGTATCTTTAATATGAATTGTCCTTTATAAAATCCTTTAACATTGCAGTCCTTTGTATAACGAAATTTCTTTTGTGTTAAGATACAACTTTTTTGAAAATCACACACATACGTATATTCATGCTGTGTCTCTAACTACTATATAAATAACTCAACAAAACATCAGTTCTTCAATTCTCAGTATCCAAATTTGTATAATTATTAATTATATAGGCAATAATAATAATTTGTTGAAGTTGGATGTAAAATAAATTATAGACTGGACGAGATTTAAAATTTTATTTCGTGATACCTACATCAAACTGGTATTAAATACATAAAGTTGCCCTATAACTATAAGTTATTACTTAGCCAAAATATCAATTCAATTACCAAATTATATAGGTACGCGTGCAATGCGCGTACATTAGGTACGTAGTACCTAAGTAGCTATAGTACCATAGTACCTATGGTGGCCTAAGTGTAATGAGTGCCTATGTACTCTGAATATGATTTATTTTTATTAATTATTATCGATATATATATATTATTATTTGCTATTAAATATTCTGTATTTTAGTTACATTGTCAATGTTAACAATACTCGTGGGTGATTTAAATTTTCATAAGTATTTCAATCGACTACACAGCCGTGACAATATATTTCTACTTCATTTATTGGTAAACCGAAACTATATCGGCACACTACATCATATATTCTCTTCGTGAAGAAATTCTTGCTCGTCACATTTATCTGGAAGACACACGAAAAATTCAATTAAATTCATAATAGGTCCTCTTGAAAATGGATTTTGGTAACGACCTCGTTTATCTCTCAAGTATGGATAACGTTTGTAGTTAAACATTTCGTTTGTTGTCAAATTCATGCATGCGTGTAAAACCTGTAAAAATATAGAAGAAATCAGAATTTACGATATTGATTAAAATTAACAATGTCTATGTTGTTATATAGAACATTTTACGCACAGAAGTACAAGTGAGAATCCATCCAAGTACACAAAATGTAATAGCTTCCAGTAAACCCAATAGATAAAGTAAACCAAAGCCTTCGAGCAGGAGGCAATAGCAGGCGAAGTATATGGTCAGAGTACAGTTAATAGCAACACTCATCACGAACAGAAAGAACCACATTCGATTGCGGACACCAACACAGTTGTAAATAAAAGGGCAATGGTGATCAAAATAAGCCACACAACGCTTACAAATGCGACAATGTTTAGCCCTGTAACAAAGAAACAAAGATTATTATTACGCGCATATTACCTAATTATTATGGTTATGGTTTAAAGACTTCGCTAACGGTATAGCTATGTAATCCGCGAGGTTATTACCTAATTTGCAGACAGCGACAGCCACGCGATCACTGCGCGACCGGTGACTAATTGTAATAAAAATTCTTATGTATGACGATTGCGTGTCTATTGAGCCATGACCGTAAAATGCATTTTTCGCGGCAGATATAGCGCTGCTATGCAATTACATTAGATTAATTCTCGTTATGACAGTAGATACAGCGCGATATTTGGCTGTCACATGCTGAGTGCTGACTGAGGTACATAATAACTTAATCCGGTATTTCAATCTTATCTTATTAGTTTGATTAAATTCTACGTTTAAGCTATAAGAACATAGCTATAGGAACAGCCATGCAATTCTGTAAAAACTCGAATCACCCAAAGCGAGACTCGTTCGACAATTCACCCCACTTCGCATTCGAACTCACTTGACCTTCAAATGGAATTCTCTGAACCAAACATTCTAGGAGCGAAGTGTTAGAAGCAGTGGTGGATTTACACTAGGGGCAGTCGGGGCTAGTGCCCAGGGCGGCAAATTTTCTAGGGCGGCAAAATTTGGAGTGGAAAAAAATTTTTTTAGTGTTAATAAAAGTTCTCAATAGGAATTTTTTGTTCTTTTAATTACTCATTTATTATTTAAGAGAGAATTCAAAACATTAAACATACATTATTTGTCGAATCGAAATTTGGTAAATCATAATTTTGGCGTCTTAAGGAAAAATTAACCTTCCGATATTCTGAAACTTTTGACTGAAAAGTTTCAGAACTGAAACGACCTTTATACTGAGTTTCCGAACGTAGAAATCGCATATCGAATATTTATTACTTTAGCTGTAACGAACTGTAGCGCAGAACGATCGTTTTCTTGTTTGAAAACAGTTAAAAACTACTTTCGTTCTACAATGAGTGCAAATAGGCTCAATAGCTTATCTATTCTATGCATCGAATCGGACATAATTCAACGTTTAGATTGTGAAGATTTAATCGACCAATTTGCAATTCAAAAAGTCAGGCGTGTTTGCCTGTGAAAAAATTAATATAATATAATTATAGTTTATGAGTCAAGCTTAGTGCAAAATTTGTAGTTCTGAAAACAAAAAAAAATATTTTTTTATATTATATTGAGGTATATCGTATATAGTACATATAATAAATTATTTGCAATACATTAAATGTTTTAATTTTTTTTAAATAAGATATCAAATCTTATATCTAATATTTGAGTGAAATTTTAGTGATGGGGCGGCATTTTTTCCAGTGTCCAAGGGCGGCAAAAATTTAAATCCGGCCCTGGTTAGAAGCGAAGGAGATCTTAGATGCAAGTTTGTCGGGGATTGCTTTAAGAGTAAACATCTCAGTCGATATTTTGTCTTAGAGTGTCTTAGCTTGTCTTAGTGTATTTTAACTTCTTCTGAGATAATTCCGTTAAATAAAACTCGTTTATTTAGATTAGATTGTTATATTTAGCAAAACTTCATAAAATTCATTTACGATAGTACGACTCGCCGCCGCCACTCATCGAGGCGGCGCTAGTATCTCTGTCGACTTTAGAGAATACCAAATCACAGTTGACAATCTCACCGCGGATTCGGAACTGAATTTGACTAATTTGCGTTAGAGAATCGCACTACAGAAGTGTATTTCAATCCGGATCTTCCTCAACTAATTTGAGATAAATCGCAATGTTGCAACATAACCAACAAAATGTGCTATTTCACATCGAATTCCGCAAAGACGCTAGCGCCGCATTTGACGTTCAGCGTCAAACTGCCAAACAAGGAATTAATGTTTTTTTATTGTTCTCCAATTCATAATAGTATATTATTCAATTATATCCTTAGATCCTTAGAGATATTTTTTTCATTATTGACTTTAATGTAAACAAACATAAAACTAAGTAACCAAAATTTCGCTAAAATAACACTGTTTTTCTGTTTTATAGGTACACGAAACTATGCACGTACAACACTAATATTTTCAAAAAAGCGTACTGCAAAAACTACAAATGGAAGGGGTGCCTTTGGTTTAGCATGCACTATAGTATTGATATGAATTTTGGCATTGGTTATAATTTAATGTTTTTTAAAATTATTTTTAATTTGTTCTTACTAACATGGAAACTTCTACTACTCTTTTTAATGTCGATGAAAAATACCAGTTTTTGCTTTTATACTTATAAACACAAATACATCACATAACACATCTCCTTATACAGCATAACAGCTTCACTTCACACGTATATAAAACACATAATTCAGACATGCATAAAGTAACTATATTAAATTATGTCTATCAATGTCTCAATTTATGAAATTATTTTATCTTGAGTATGACTAATTCTGACATTGTTAGAGAACTTGATTCACTAGAAGTACCTTGTCATGATGTAGAGTGTCCCGATACTTGTAGGGCTATACTCACTGCAAGGTATAACATCAAAATAATGACCTTTAATATACGAAGCTTGCAACATAATTTTGATCATTTCTTAGTAACCTTTGCGAGGTTAAGCATGACTTTTGATGTTATCATACTGACGGAGTGTTGGTTACAAGAGGGTTCCACCATACTTCACATAGATGGCTATCTATACTTTAGAACGCATAAAATAATCAACAAGGCGGGAGGAGTCATAGTTTATGTAAATAACAGTTGGCTGCCACAAGTCACGGAGCCGCAGGTTGTGGAGGCGAACTGTCTCTGTGTTACTATTAGAAACCATTTTAATTTATTGGCTATATACCGGTCAGCTTCATTTGTTCTGGAATGAAACATTTGGCTGGTTGGCTTCAAAACAATTTGTTAACTCTTAACCTTATCAAAACCAAATTCATCTATTTTCATAAAACTAAAGCTTCATCACCTACAAATTTGCATGATATCACAGTGCATACATGTGGTTATGACTTATGACACACTTAATCAGCAGACTGTCTCTTGTTCTTGTCAACGAATAACAAGAACCTCTAATATAAAATACCTAGGCGTGATTGTTGACGAAAAGTTAGATTTTAGAGAGCATCTTGTGACTTCAGCTAATAGGGTATGAAAACTAATTTATATCTTTAGGCAACTCCGCTCTGTTGTAGCTTTGGGTCTCTTTAGGACAGTGTTATTCCATCTGCCAATCTATACTGGCCTATTGCATTGGTGTTTGGGGCGGTTCAGCTGTAACACACATGATCCACTTAGAAAGAGCACAGCGTTCCGTACTTAAAGTTATGTTAAAAAAACCTGTTAGATATGCTTCAGAATCTTTACCAGGAAGCTGAAGTACTTACAGTTCGGGATCTATTTGTTTTACGAGCTGTACCTAACCAAAGTTTATCGCGCCGTTCTTGTGGCGCCGGATTGCGAAGAAATGATTCAGAAACGAATATACAGAGTACCACTGCTTTCTATTACAACAGCATTTGCTTGAAGACTAGGCAAATTTTTACATTTCTTTGTCTATAACCGAGTGAACTCTAAATGCTGCTTAAAAAATTGTTCGGTTGCTGAAGCGAGCCAAAGGATTAGAAAGTGGCTAGGAACATTATCATACACTGCAATAGAACAAATCCTGAGAGAGATCATCTAAGTCATTACAAACATTTACGAGCTGTAGAGAGAAATGTTTATACATATACAATATACACACACACCCGCACTCACCCACCCACACATACCTGCACTCATCACACACACACACAAACCCCCCACACGCACTACACATACACGAATAAGCAAAATATAATGAATATTATCTCCTTAAATAGTATGTGAATTGTATTGTTTTACTTTGTTATATTATATCCCTGCGTATTGAAGTTCTGAGACGTGGAGACCTGGTGACCTAAAATATAAGATTTTTTTTAGTTTAGGAACCAGTCTCCATGTTAGCCTACAAATCATTGAACTAAAATCACATAAGGTTGTATGTCACAATAGGTAATATATATTATGTACTTAAGAATTAATTATGAAGTGCACGGCACAATATGTAATAAGTACTTGTAAACTTTAGTCACATTATGAAGTGCACGGCACAATATGTAATAAGTACTTGTAAACTTTAGTCACAGTAAGACATCTAGGAGAAATAAATTAGGAGAAAAAAAGTAAACTACTAGCGTACTAGCGTAATATTATTCGGTATTGAAATAAATTAGGTTATTTGTTAAGCATTTTGTTTTTAATTTGTAGTGTTACCTAAAGGTTGTCTATGTCACACATTTGATTAATTAGTTACTATTAACGTAAACTTATGGTATGTTCCTAGATCAAATTGCAATAATAAATCAGTTCAATGTGTGACACGATTCATTAGAAGTGTAAAACAGAATAATAACATAAGTATATTGTTGTTTGCGATGTGCGAACAATAATACCCAATCTCCTATTCTTCATTTTTAAGTACATATATACATACATATCTTTACGCTGTATCCCTAACGGGGTAGTCAGAGAGGACGGAGTGCCAATTATTTTTAAGTGTTTAATAAAAACACAAATTTTTACACTTAGCATGACGTTTAGTATTCCTTTAATTCTTGCTGATTTTTATTGAAGCGCAAATACATAAACGGACAAAAATTCTAAAAATGTTTGTTTCACTAATACTTAATAAGTGTGACGACTGAATCAATCATTTGCCAACTACTAGACAATAAGTGTGACAACTGAATCAATCATTTACCAACTATTAGACCATCTCTAATTATGTGATAAATGTTATACTCACCACATTTATTTACCTACTTACTAGCTGGTTATTTGCTGGTATTTAAAATTTTATTCTTTATAGTTTAACGACCTGATGGGAATGTACTAGTCGGTCTTTGATTATTTTTAAATAATGAAGGTATTTGGCACTAATTTAATATTGCAACAAATTGTGGGTATTTATGTTTATTTATGAAATAAAAAATGTGTTGTTTCGATTCTTACACCTGCTTGCCTATTATCATATTGCATATTGTTTTTTTTTATTTATTTTTAAATGGCACCATACGTGAGTACATTGCCAACGTCAAGTAAAGCGAGAAAACAATTCAGTAGACAATTAGCGCATTTGCCAATGTCACGCATTAACACAAACTAGTATACAGACACAGAATCCATGTAGAATCACAAGTAAATTAGTTCTTTCTTATCGTAAAACTCCTCCAGTAAAGTGATAGTAGGCTTTACTGAAGTTATAAAGGACTTCTTGGAAGAGCGCGAAAACTTCAGCTACACGTTTATTTAGATCTCCTCCATTCTTGTCACTTACACAGAACTTTAAAACACAATATACTATCACTGTTGTACTTTAAAACTCTTAAAAATGTAAAAAATAGAAAATCTAAATAAAATTACAACCTCACTTCTTCGATTCCCGCCAAAAATCCAATTCGCAACTATTTTATTTTATTATTACAAACGTGTTTAATATTATACTAATAGTCCGGGAGGTAGCGCTATAGTTGAGCGAGTCATTTTATACCGGCTGAAAATCATAACAATAATAGTTTTCCCCTAACACATAACAGCTCCGAACGTCAGCTGCTCCGATAACGGTGGAGCTAAAGGAGACAGCATGAAAAAGTCATTGGTAAAAAATTTGCTCCGATGATTTTTATACAGAGGAAAAATGTATTAAATTATTGTATTAAACACATTTTTTTAAAAAATCGTCAGTTTATTGACGAGGAGGGGTTATATGTCAGTCACGTGCATGAACCTAATGAGGTTTTTCCATTGAACCTAATTTTAAATGGAAAATTTGACAAATAAATTTATTTTATACCTTATGAAATTTATACGTCTAAATTTTTATACTTTTAAATAAAGAAAATTGTCAGCTGTATTTTTGGCGGGGGTAAGACCGTCAGTCAACGTAATAAACATTTTGCGCGCTCAATGCATTTGAGTGTTGCATAGTCTCTTTGGAAAATAAACTGATGATCTTTATACCCACAAACAATCAGCTGACGTTGATTTTTTGTTTTTTAACGTTCAAATTATCTTAAACTTTGAATTCAATAAGTATAATATTAATTTAATATAAATAACACCACATTATATTTATTATTTTGTGTCGGTTTCAAATTATATTAATATGTACTGTAACATCAAGGAATTTCAAGCAGTAAAACTCCCACTACTCTAACATACCTTTCCTAAAATTTATTATTCTGGCCTTCAGGTATAATAAACAGGTATAATAAGTAAGTAGGTATACCCTAATGGAGTGAAACAAACTTATATGAATAAAAGAGAAATGCAATATTCCCTCCATGTCAATCAGAGTTATACCAGCATGTACTACGTACATCCTATATAGCGCATCTTTGGAGTCATGCTCATCGGTCAGTTCCATCAGTATTATCACCCTTAGACTACAGATGGAAGGAAGAAAATAATAAATACACTTTCAAGTGGTTCGACGGTGATCAAGTTCCACCATCAGTAACTGGAATTACAATCATCGATGAGAATCCAGCAGGTATTTATCTATAGCTTTTATAACACATTGAAGTTAAATAAAAGTCATGTGGATAAAGATAAAATTTACACTCTCTTTACAGAAAACGTCGAAAGTGATGTTGTTGAAACATCAGATGATATCGAAGAAGCTGATGCAGAAGAATTAGAAGAAGAACGGAATCTCATCATCGACAGTTCCGATGATAGTTGTGAAGAAAGTGATGGATATGACACAGACACAGCAGAAGATGTATACGAAGAAATAGAATAATAATTTATGTATCAATAGAAATCTAAGCTTTTTTGTCTTATTTATGTTCATTAAAAAAAAAATTAAATAATTAGTATTTTGTTCCTAATAAATAAATATTTCTGTATATAATTTGAAACCGACGCAAAATTAATAAATATAATGTGGTGTTATTTGTATTAAATTAATATTATACTTATTGAATTTAAAGTATAAGATAATTTGAATGTTAAAAAAAAAAAAAATCAACAGCTGATTGTTTGTGGGTGTAAAGATCGTCAGTTTATTTTCCAAAAAGACTATGCAACGCTCAAATGCATTGAGCGCGAAAAATGTTTATCACGCTGACTGACGGTCTTACCTCCGCCAAAAATACAGCTGACAATTTTCTTTATTTTAAAAATATAAAAATTTAGATGTATAAATTTCATAAAGTATAAAATAAATTTATTTGTCAAATTTTCAATGAGGTTCATGCATGTGACTGACAAAAAAACCTCCCTCGTCAATACAGCTGACGATTCTTTTTTTTTTAAATATGATTGAAACAATAATTAAATACATTTTTGCGCCGTTTAAAAATCATCGGAGCAGATTTTTTCCATTGACTTTTTTTTTTTAGCTCCACCGCTAGTGCGATAACTGACTCTCACTTTACTGATTTCTGAACATTATACAACTGTTTGAAATAAAATTCATTCGGTATAAAATTCCTAGAAAAATTACAGCGCTACCTCCCGGACTATAGCTCTATATCCACCACAATGTTTATGAAATAAATAAATAATATATGTCATATCTGTCATTGTTATTACTAATATTTTAAAGTTTTACCTTAGTGGTCTCAGACAGCGACAAGTGTGGCACAGGCGTGAAAGTATGACGTTACGCTTCTTCCATTTATCATAATATGGTATTTGCCTGATGGCCCTGTAGTATGTTTCTGAATTTTGTGGTATATAACCCGGATCCCGACGATTAGCAATCAACCAGCTAATCCACATGATTGTATTCCAGTACAGAAAACAGTAATGCGAAAGACGTAGTGTGTTCCAAGTCAAAGGTATACACTGCAAACATTAAATAGACAAATAAGAGATCCAATTAAGTGTTTTATGACGTATACAAATACTGCAGTGTAAGTATTGGTAAAAGACAAAATTAATTACTGAAATAAGTAGGTACTTACTCTTATTACATACATAGGATAACCCCATAATAATACTGAAACCAAGAAAAACAATAAAGGGCCCTTCGAATCACCAGCTCCTCCGAAGAGTAACGCCCAAAGTTCAGAGAGGGGTGGCATCCAGTGCGATTTACGTTTCATTTCTTTTTGAAGTAATTTGACCACTTCCGCATGTCGATGGCTTTGAGCAAGCATGAGTGGTGTTTTACCGTTTTTGTCTCGAGGTTCAAGTTCTGCTTTTACCTAAAAAATAGTTTTTACTACGTGCATTATAAATGAATTTATTTGCATTGATGTGTTGGCACTTCGGCACTAGATATTAATTATAATGTAGGTAAGTCTGTTACCTTCTCACAAAGAAGCCTGACACAAGTTAAATTGCCTGAAAGGCAGGCTAAATGTAATGGAGTAGAGCCAAAATTGTCAGTGCAATGTAAGGGAACACCAGAATAGATCAGCAGTCGAACCAGATCCGCGTGGCCTTTGTAAGCCGCCCAATGCAAGGCTGTGTCCCCATTGATGTCAGAAAGCCTGGTCGCCGCTCCCATTCCAAGTAAATAAGCTGCCGTTGCTGTTTTACCATACATACAGGCCGTCATCAATGGTGTTAAACCTGTTTGTAATATAGGTGTCTGTTCATACTACATCAGGTAAACAGTTTATAAACAGATTCTAAAATAATAAAAAAAAATTTCAAACAATGTACCTAAATATGTAAGAAACGAACATACCTTTGAAATCTGCTGCGTTTACTGCAACACCTGATTGCAAAAGCACTTGCACCACAGATGCATGACCCTTGCGACAAGCCCAATGGATAGGTCTGGGACCCTAAAGTAAATAAGTACAGTATAATACGAGTTAAAACATTATTTTCAAGAAAAACATCGAGAATTTTTCACCTGTGTTCCTAAACATGAGAGATCTATTGGTGCTCCTCTTTCAATTAAATACCGCATTACAGCTACACTGCCATCTAGTGCTGCCCAATGGGCAGGCGTGTAACCATGCTGATCACGAGCACTTAGTGCTTCTACACCTAGTTTTTCTACTAGCCGTTCTATTTCTGATACTTCACTGAAAATAATAAAACGCCTATTTGAAATATAAATAATAAAAAATGATTACTTTACACGGCATTGTTTTACGTTAAAAAATACAGGGCTTATGGACAGATGTTACTCAAACAGTAAGATATCTCATATCAATGATCTCGTATATTGTTAATAAATCTTCTATCTAGATCTAGATACGTACTTGGTTACAATTCAAATATATGCATTGGGTATTTATGCTCACAACGTCTCATCATCCAATGAAATTCTAAGATTCACGCGAAAAAAATTATGGAAACTGCTTAACGTGTATCAAAAGTGCACAGTTAAAATATGTTTATTGCACGCCAACATATAAAATATTTAAAATAATCACCCTGATCTCACAGCCTCAAATATAAGTTGATGAACATCAGAATGTTGATTTAGGCTAGTGACAGTCCGAGGAGGAGCGGCGGGCGCGTCAGGAGATAGTGGCGAGCACGGCGGCAGGGCTTCTTCCGCTGCCATCGTGCAAGGGGGCGGCTGCGGCAGTGCCCACACGCCGCGAGCCGCCCCAGGGCTCGGATACACCTATGATTACAACACACTGTGATCACTTTAACATATTGATTATAATTTATAACGAACGATGCTACGAAAGTGCTGCATGCTGAAAACAGTAGACTCAAGGCGGTGCTTAAAAGGAACAGTAAAGTTTAATACTTGCTTAGATTTTATATATATTTACTAGATTAGCGGTTAAAGTATGAAATTGCCGTTTCGTACTGAAAAACTAAAACGATTTTTTTTGTAGCATGGTATATATTTATTTAATCAAAGTATATACCCTCGTCTATACATTATTGTCACCTAACCGGAAAATCATTTAGACCTTTGCGTTAGAACTCTGGGGACCTAGACTCCGCAAATTATGTGAAGCCATTTTATACTGCTTTCTGGGAAGAAAATTTTTTTCCGTACGAAAAGTTCTCTAAATCAAATGGGACGAGGTCCGGCGAGTATGGAGGATGACAGAAGGTTCTTCGCTTTAGAGTAGTGGTGTGGCATTTGACCTAGGTCGACCATTGCGTTATTCGCTTGCAATTATCGTAAAGAAGCCACATTTAGTCACACGTCATAGTTCGGTACAAAATCCCTTAATTTCTGTACCGGCTTAACAAGGTAAGGTAGCGCTGGCTCTAGCTCATGTAGCGCTAGGGTGCAATTAATACCCTGGCGCTCTCTAGGCGCACGATCAAAATGGAATAGTTACAGTTATATTTTTACCAATGATCGGACGTATTACCTCTTATTGTCGATTTACTGTATGTTAATCTGATAGTACTATTTGAGCACTGATTTATAGTGTATCAGGTGCTGGTATGAGATAATATTTATTACGATTTTTTTTATATATACAATGATAGCTTGATTAAAACCAGCATTGTTCAAATTTTCTCAGTACTGTGAAAACCATAAAATTTGCGATTACATCACAAAATAGTACTAAATTTATTTCAAAAAATTACCGATTCCGCCCATTTGACATAGCTAACTTCTTAGGCGTACAATTTACTTCCTTTATTCCCCGAAAAATCAAAGGCTTTGGGTCAAATTAAGTGTAGTACTTTTCTTTTCGGGAATATTTTTTCTTTGTCAAGATTACTGCCACAGCAACCTTGACAAAGAGCTCACAAAAACAGTCCTGTGAGGTCTGTCAAAAAATATTATTAACTCAAAAAGCTTTTATATTTTTGTTATCGCTTTTGTTTCTTCTTTACGAGTTAAATGTACCTTATTGAAAAAAAAAATTGTTATCATTTTCTACTATAGTTATTAATGCTGAAAATTACCTTGCTACTCACGGCGAGGCCGACGCCTCCCGCTACCGCAGAATTCTCGCTTTCCGCCACGGCCACTTCACACACGTTCGAATTCACTTTGAAAAAATGTTCACTTTAAAATATAAAAATAAATTACAAGAGCTTTATGAGCCACATTAAACATGAGTGACTGCGGTTTTAATGCGACTAAATATTATATATCTTCACGGAGTTGCAAATACATATATTGATTTAGTTTGGAACCAATGAGCATGCGCCTGAAAGTACATACATATCTCTTAACTAGTTTTTTTATGCTTTCTACCTATAGTTAATTAAAATTTGTACAACAATTAGACTACTTAACTAAGCATAGTAAAAAAAATTGACGAATTTTTGTTTATGTTTTCCAGAAATCGTCGAAAAGTCTAAAGTACCTACCATAATATGTAAATAGGGCTAAACAGCAGGGAATAAGAAGAAAATTATATTTATGTTATTTATTTAAAACGAATACCAACATTAATTACTTTAAAAAATTAGTTGCTTACAACAAGAATGACAATTTTAGCTAAAGATTCTCATATTCTCATTTTCAGAAAATAAACTATGAAGCATGTAGGTACTATCAGTGGTGGATTTACACTAGGGGCATTCGGGGCTAGTGCCCAGGGCGGCATATTTTCTAGGGCGGCAAAATTTGGAGTGGAAAAAAATTTTTTTAGTGTTAATAAAAGTTCTCAATAGGAATTTTTTGTTCTTTTAATTACTCATTTATTATTTAAGAGAGAATTCAAAAAATTAAACTCATACATTATTTGTCGAATCGAAATTTGGTAAATCATAATTTTGGCGTCTTAAGGAAAAATTAACCTTCGAAATAATTTAATTAATTTATTTCCTTGAAGATTTGAAATGGTAATATTTGATTTTTACATTTTCATTTTAATTTGCCTTATATTTTTATAACATATTTTATTAGCTACGCAATCCATAGCTAAACGTTCTTTGAGATATTTTTAGAAATAACAACAATCAAAAATAAAAACGTTGGCACGTTTGAAAAATTTTTAATCTTCAGATCTTGAGTCTACATTAAATGAACAATTTGTGCACTTCCATGCTTATTGCACTGAAAAAAAGATGGAGCACAATTCACCTTCCGATATTCTGAAACTTTTGACTGAAAAGTTTCAGAACTGAAACGACTTTTATACTGCGTTTCCGAACGTAGAAATCGCATATCGAATATTTATTACTTTAGCTGTAACGAACTGTAGCGCAGAACGATCGTTTTCTTGTTTGAAAACAGTTAAAAACTACTTTCGTTCTGCAATGAGTGCAAATAGGCTCAATAGCTTAGCTATTCTATGCATCGAATCGGACATAATTCAACGTTTAGATTGTGAAGATTTAATCGACCAATTTGCAATTCAAAAAGTCAGGCGTGTTTGCCTGTGAAAAAATTATTATAATATAATTATAGTTTATGAGTCAAGCTTAGTGCAAAATTTGTAGTTCTGAAAACAAAACAAAAAATTTTTATATTATATTGAGGTATATCGTATATAGTACATATAATAAATTATTTGCAATACATTAAATGTTTTAATTTTTTTAAAATAAGATATCAAATCTTATATATAATATTTGAGTGAAATTTTAGTGATGGGCGGCATTTTTTCCAGTGCCCAAGGCCGGCAAAAATTTAAATCCGGCCCTGGGTACTATATTCTTTTTGGTACATTAGTTGATCAATTATTCAAAACAAAACCTACCTACTTTTTTGCGAATTTATACTACTTTTACAGTCGATGTATTCGATTTGCTAGTTATTAATATAATCATAGATTTAAATTATGGAAAACAAAACTTTGTTAACTTTAATATTTTTGTGCGAAATATTTTAACGCTCTAATTCTCAGAAACCTTACGATTTTTTAATATTCTGCTGGAAATTTATATTAGATTCATTTCTCTTCTTAAATATTAGTGTTGCATATTTTCATATTTATTTTATAGTATCTTACAATAACCATTCTACGAAGTCAGTTTACAACGAAAATTCTTGGACGCGCTACTTTGACGTCCTAATTACCATTGTTTCGACGAGTTCTAACAATTTCTAAAATTATGTTAAGATCAAATAGATACATATTTTTATTGAATATTAGTGTTGTGGAATGGTCATAAATTTCCTCGTTTTTATAGAAAAAAATATTTAAAAAGGCTTATTTCAAGGATAAAGTGTTCCAAAAAAAGCAATGACTTATAATAAAACGAAATGAAATGGAAATTCATTCAATGAACAATATAAATATAACAAATATAATAAAATAAGTACAAAATACGCGATGTTGACGTATATCTCAGAGTCCACTCTCGGCCGCCGTACGGGACGCTTGCCAGCTCGCTTGTCTCTTCGTATTTTAAATGCACACCGAGCGTTTCTGTTGCTTTGAAAAAACACGTATCGCAACTAGGGGTGCAATTTTAATTACGCACTGAGTGTTTTCTTTGTAAAGCACGTGTCACGACGTCAGTTAGAAAACCACGACTTTAATGGTCGACCGAGGATCACAGCGGTGTTAACGAATCGTCGGAGCTTCAACCTGGTAAGCCTGTGGTTCCCTTTCAGGGAAACGCAAATACCCAGAAAGAGTCGGATATCCCGGTGTGGTTAGGGGAGTAAGTTGTGGATTCCCCTGCGTCCTCCGGCTGGCTGCCGGTGCTCCTAGCTGTAAGTTAGTTAAGTTATATAAGACATAGGGTCTAGGTACACATCTCTGCACAATTACACTGGCAGATTACGACTAGGGCTACACAGTAGGCACTCTCTCCCCCCCTGCCTATCCCCGAATCCCCGACAGGGAGGTCTCCTCACTCACCTTGGCGGCAACACCAACGCCATGGACACGTTGACGGAAACTACATTCCGCGCGTTCGTGATGGCATGGCTCAACTTGAGTCATCACATTCCCATATTAGGGACCTTTGGGACCATATCGGGTCTCATCCGCGCCCCGTGTCCCCACCCCCGCCCCCGCGTCTTAGTTGCGCTACAGTCGCGAAGCCCCCACTGCGTGAAAATCGCGAACCGAACAAGCCGGCCCCGTGAGCGATTACCCATCTCGGGTGACATTCCTGAGTTTTATGCATATTTATTAGTTACCATCTCGGGTAACCTCCAGGTTTTATATAGTAATATGTTGCCATCTCAGGTGACATTCTTGGTTTTATGCATATTAATGGGTTACCATCTCGGGTAACCTTCTTGAACTTGTAGGTTCATTCGGTTAGCTTCGGATAATGTGGACTCCTTGGAGATCTGTCAAGACCATTGGAGGAACTGCTTCGCTGGCTGAGGGATCTCATCATTTAGTCAGTCACTTTGGGCATCGTGGACACCTTAGACACTTGAACTATTGGAGGGACAGCTCGGCTGGCTATTTGATAACATCTAAACTTCTAAGGTGGTAATCCTGAGTAAACTTTTATTACTAATCACTTAAAAAAAAACAATGTACTATATAAGATTATTAAAGTGTATTTATTTACCTATCCTATTTTAAGAAACAATTTTATTGTAGATTTTATCTCTCAACTTCTTTAACAGAATAGATGTTAAACTATTATTAACTATAAAATTTAATAAAAACAGTAGTATAAAGCATAGTTATAAACCTCAAGGTATATTTTGAAAGTATTTAGTAGATTTCTTTTTGAAATTAACGAGTGGATGTTAGTATATTAGGCCTTTACCTATGAAATTTTCGTTTATTATACAAAAAGTTAAAGTATTTTTTTTTATTTCTATTAATTAAAGTATGCACCCATGCTATCGATGCATCTCTGCCAGCGCAGTGAAAATTTTTCAATGCCCTTCTTGATGAAGTCAGGTGTACGAGAAGCAACAAACTCTTCAAAGGCATTTTGTACTGCCTCTCGTGTATAGAACTTTTTCCTGCCAAGAAGTTGTCCAAATTTTGGAAAAAGTAGAAGTCTGTCGGCGTAGGTCTGGCGAGTACGGTAGATGACGCAAAACTTCCAACCCTAGCTCTTGTAGCTTAAGAGACCATCTGTTGCGTCGTGTGAAGTCGAGCGTTGTCGTGCAAGAGCAGCAGGGACGAGCGATTAACCAAGTCTGGCTGGAGATTTGCGAGCTTCTCCATCATCGTGTCTCCTATATATGTATGTGAGGAACTCCTCACAGTACACATCCGCAGTAATGCTCGTGCCAATTGGTAAGAAGTTGTGATGAATTACACCGGCACTAGACCACTGAAGAGTAACCATAACTTTTATAGGGGTAAGTTTTCGTTTGGGGCATTGCTTAGGTGCTGAACCAGGGTTTAATGTGATGACCAAAAGGAGGAGGGAGTGCTCCACATTCTTGTTGAATGTCCAATCTTCAGTAGAGTAAGATTTCATCTAGAATTAGAAATTGATATTGAAATTAAAGTTGAAAATATGACTAATATTGGAGAAGAAAAAAAATAGATATAAATTTATAAAATACTGTAAAAAATTTGCTAGTAAGGTAATAATTAGAAATGGATAAAACATTAGAACAGATAAAATATGTACTATCACGGAAAGTGAATGTTAAGCAGTTTAAAAAACCTTTGAATTTGCCGTGTACCTAATAGACTGTTTTATCTCGATTTAACTCAACGAAGTCAGCAAATTGAAGTTTTTTTGGTCTTTGTCATTTCTAAATTCAAAACTGAAAGATGAACATAGGGGATACCAATCGGTAATCTTCGTATTCCGTACTAACACGAATGACGAGAGTCGAAGAGCGACATGTGCAAAAGAATTTACTAGATGGTCGGGATACCGATAGCCAACGAAGATATTCCAAACAAAGTCAAATGACGAGAAATTGAGTTGTTAGCGAGTGCGATTATTTTATGACGGATTATGTCATTTAGTATCGATTTATGATTCGATAATAAATAAAACTAATACAGCCTCACAATAAACCGAGTCCAATCCGATTGGGATTTATAGTTGCAATGAGTCACGTAAGCAACAAGGATTCAGTGTTCAACTACTCAAAAAAACTCAGAGAATATTTTTACAGTCATTTCGAATTATTAATTTTCATGAACTAAATAAAAACTCATTCTAACTAAGGGGGTCCCGCCTTCGATGTCCTCCTTGCTGGAACCCCAACTTCACTAAGGGTGGACTGTATACAAATGAAATACTAGAAACTCAAATAAATTCGTGTTTTCTTCGTGATCAGTATACATAATATATATGTTCACATATATACATGTGGCGCGAGATGGCCTTAGTCGAACTATTCTTCTATTATTCTCAGTAGTCTTCTCTCTTGAAATGGCTTCACCCGATTGGTTCCACAGGGGTTTTTATTTTGTTTCTCGGAAGGGAAGAAACTCCGTACGAGCACCCAGCCACCTCCGACGCCTCACGAGAGAGCGTCAGGCGCGACCGGGTAGTGCCGGGCTCGAACCGACTAAAACTACCCTCCACTGCCACTTGACCCTACAGGCCGTCGTAGCGAGCCGAACGCGTAGCGGGGAAGCGCGGAGGGCGCTCCCCCAAGAGAGGTCGACAAAGCCTGAGGGCCCCTCCGTCCGGGGCTACCCGGGACGGAAGATGGAACCTCGGCTCAGGTTGTAGACGGGATAATATGCACCTGCGTGCCGTCAAGAAACCTATACGGGTGAGGGCCGGTCCCAGACTGGTTTTAACCGGCCAGCGTACAATCAGCTGAAGGCCCGAAATGGTGGGTGCCTAACGTGTGACTCAGCGCCAGCGGAAGGCGCGCGCTCAAGTGAGTCCCTATCTGAGTATGTGTGATGTGATCGTCGGAGAGAACCTACATGAGAGGCCCTGGTGTTAGCGCGCAAGACTTCTACGCCCCCTCCGAAAGCGGCGGTGTGATGTCGTAGCGTTGTTTGTAATGTTTAACAGGGCATCGTTCGCCACTGTTATGAGGTCGTCCGGGTCCGTCAAAATGTCCCTAGGACGTCTACGATGGGGTCGAGCTGGTTCCAGAGGTCGGCGGCGGCTCGCTTTTATCTACGGCGCGTAATGAGCTATTTGGGCTTGTAGAAACAATACGCGGCCCGTTCAATTAACCAATCACAAAGCGCGCATTACGCGAGGCCCCTCGGGCCGGCGAGAGCTGCGGTCCTCTGCACCAGAGACGATAATATATCTCTCTCTCATTTTTCACTATATATTTGTATTATTTACGTAATAAACTCTTATTTCTATCGTTTATTGCTTATTAGAATTACTACCATTAGTGATTTTCTAAATATGACTCAATACAAATATAAAAGAAGCGTGTAAATTAACAATTAATATTTCCCTTACATAACTAAATATAAAAATGACAAAACTGAAATAAAACAGCAAAAAATTAGGGAAACAAATAAAGTATGTAAAAATATATATTTACACGCTATTCCTATATTATATTATTTACACAATTAACTCTCGCCATCCGCCACATTAACTATATATTATAAATTCTAACGTTTGTCTGTCCTTCTTTCACTTTTCACCATACACTTATAAATCGTTCGCACCGACCTTCCGACACACATTCGACTTTTACTCATCAAAGACTTAAAATTCAATACTAAAATTGGAGTTTTTACTGGGAATTTTAAAATTAAATAGGTAGAAGTAGAAGAACCAAGGAAACCGCATGTCTTTGTAACCTTATTTTTTAGCGAAATACAGTAAAGGTTATGAGTCAGAATGAGTGAGGAGAATGACGAGATTTGAAGAAGCGAAAGAAGTATGTAAGAACCGCGACGCTTGGCGCTCCGTCCTCTCTGACTACCCTGTTAGGGATACACCGTGAGGATATGTATATATGTATGTTATGAGTCAGAAAGTATGCGGAAGCAGGCGACGTGCTACACCATCGTCAAGCAAATTGTTGTATTGCGGCGTTATCAAATGAACAACGCTTGGAAATGTTACGAGCTTACGAAATAGATGGGTTTATACCAAGTAGACATTTTTCGGAGCGTTTCGATATGCATACGAAGACTATAAGAAATCATTTACATTCAATGAATTTACACCACAGATATCCTGGTTACAAAGTGGATCTAACCGAAGCTCACAAAATTGCACGCGTTAATTTTGATTGGTCTACAATTTTTTCAGATGAAAAAACGTTTAAATCAAATGATAACGGTCGACTTAATCTATGGCGGTATAACGTATACACGCTGCCGAGAAAAAAATGTTATACGTAATAGAGTCGGGCCGTATCTCGTGTAACCTGTGGGGGTGGATGACTTTTGATGTAGTGGGCGAACTCGTTGAGCTATCTCCTAGAGCAAATGCTATCAATTATGTCAACATGTTGGAGGAGAGTATGATGTCCACTTTGGGAGTTGTGTATCCACAGCAAAAAATTCCCAGGATGTTCTACGTGCACGATAACACTGGAACACACACTGCAAGGATAACCAATGTCTGGCTCCTCTAACACCCTGACATTACGGTGATTCCATGGCCAGCTAAATCGTCTGATATTAAACCTACAGAAAGTTTATGGGGTTTAATTGTGCAGAGATGGGATCACTGTAATGAAAGAAGAACGGAGGATCTCGTGCAATATTGTAGAGATATATGGGAAAATTTGCGAGGGACCAACATTTGCACTAGCTTAGGCGAGTCTATGCGTACGCGACTACAAATTGTTATTGATAACAACGGTGCATACACTCGATATTGATTGCAATTGTCGGTCGTTCGTAAATATTCCCATATGCAAGCAACATTGAACTTGTGGAATGACCTTCCTTCTCATGACCGTCATTCCAAGTCACTGGCTATCTTTAGGAAAACCTGTTCAAACATCTTATTGCAAAATTCCTAAGCTGTTGCAACTAAACATGATACCATTCTCATTTCATCATGAATTTTCATATCATTTTCATTACTTTATGCCTATATATATTATATTCTTCTATACTGCAGTTTCATATAAAGTGTCTTCCACAAAGGTTGTCTGGAAGAGATCGCTTTGAGCGATAAGACGGCCTTGCACACATTGGTTTTAAGTTTAATTGTAAATTATTTTTGTTAGAATGTACGCTACAAAGAATTTATCTATCTAAAATTCTGCTTATTGAACATTTGGCGTATATTGCCGTGCAAATTAACACGTGTTTCTATAGTTTCAGTTAGATCTAGGAAGCAGGATGTCTGTGATGTAAATATATTGAATACGTAAAAAAATATTGGACAATCCGCTGCCGCAAATGAAAAAGAAGCAAACTTTTGGGTTTTTTGGGTTGTAAAAGTGAAGTCGCGATCGAACCGAGCGGGTCTTCAATTTCCCTGTTCGTCGTATACACAGATTCCTACGCACAGGTAACTAAGCGGAGCGCGTCGGCGCCGGTGCACCTGTCTATCTCGCCGCCGTGATGGAATATTTGGAGGCAGAAGTGCAAGAAGACCAGAATAATTTCCCCATTTGGTGGAATGCACGCATTTATTTTCTCTTTAGGAATTTGTTTAAAATAAGAGTCGCTTCGATGAGCTTCGATTGCATTACTATCGAGAGTAGTTTTGAAATTTCGTTGATGATGATGTTTTTATTTTTTTTACCTTTATTTTTATTTTTGGGATATTTAAATAAATGATCGGAAATAAACCAAATTTATTTTTTTAATTTCTTATTTAGTTTTGTCATGCATGACATGAAATGATTATGAATGTAGCCTTATTTCTTTATTTTTGCGTACATGAGCTTGGACCTTGAGACGTACACAAATTTGAATTTCAAAAATTGAGCTGCCAACGCATCATCTGCAATTCGTGTCTTTCTATTCATCATCAATCGTGTTATCTCGTGATTGTATAATACGGCCAATTTAAAGTGACGGCCGACCTGCTAAACCCTTACTGCGATAGTAAATATATTGCGGCAATATAAGGTTATTAGAAGTATAAGAAATAAATTGTACTATAGAAATAACAATTCATGCAATAGTTAGTCAAAGTCAAAGTCAAATCAATTTATTCAAGTAAACCCAATTACAAGGTATTTTTGAATGTCAAATCTACTTTACTTCGGTTCAAAGAGAAAAGAAAATAAAACCTGGGGCTGCAGTCCCGACATAGCGATTATTTTCGTAAATTACCGATCGATAAAAATAACGAAAAAAATCGCTTGCCATAAAGATAAGCACGAATACTTTGCGAGCTGTCAAATTTGATCGTAAAAACATTATCAGCAATCGTAAAGTTGACAGTTAGATTCAAAAGTAGAGACTCAAAAATTGTTAAAAAGTAATCGTAATGACTTATCAACCGAAATCGGTCGTAAAGCAATCGCTATCTATGTCGAGTCTCCAGGGGCTGGACACTGAGAAGAACCGACAAGAAAGTTAGCCAGGTTTGATTTTTTAAACATCATTTTACAAAAGGTTTATTAAAATACAATATTCAGAGAGCCAGTAAATGCATGTGCAGAAAGATCATTTCCAGACTAATGATTGTCTAATCAATGTACGTTTTCCAATCTAAATCTACTTTCTGTTAATTGAGTGACTTCTTGAGGAACTTTGTTATAAAAACGAATGCAGATACCCAAAAATGAAACAATCGACTTATGTAATTTAAATTTTGGAATAACCAATTTATCACGACCTCGGGTTTCCATACCACCAATATCGTCTTTCTTTATACATAGATCAATATTTTTCCTCGTATACATAATAATTTCAAAGATGTATAAGGACGGCAAGGTGAGTATATCAATGTCTTTAAAACGATCTCTTAGTGATTCTCGTGCATTCATACTGTAGATGGCACGTATTGCTTTCTTTTGTAAAATAAAAATAGAGTTAATATGCGCCGCTAATTTCCACAGCACAAAGCCATAGGATATTATGCTATGAAAATATGGTAAGTACACCAACCTAGACGTATCCGCATCCGTCAATTGCCTAATGCGTCTAATGGCATATATCGCGGAACCGAGCTTACTAGCCAATGCCCCGATATGATCCGCCCATTGCAATTTACTATCTACTGTTAAACCAAGAAAACTGGCAGATTTAACTAATTTATCATGGAATCTGGGTACATTAGAAGGGAAAATTTAATGCATTTGGTTTTTTGTGCATTCAGTAGTAAATTATTAACAGCAATCTACCCCGAGACGTCCGCCAGGATCCCGTTCACCCAGGTAATATCTAAGTTCTTTCTGTCCAGTTTAAATAGCAATGAAGTGTCATCAGCAAATAATACTATTTCGCATAAGTTCCTGAGCATAAATGGGAGATCATTAATGTAGACTAGAAACAGAAAAGGTCCTAAAATTGATCCTTGGATAACGCCCATTCTTAACCTCGAACCAACAGACAAAACCCCATTGACACTCACTTTTTGCTCCCGGCCAGACAAATACGAGACTAAGTTAGTTAAGTAGCAATAAGATAGCAATGAAAACATACTATGAATATAATAGATTTATATACATAAGTATATCTAACGCATGATGGAATAAGGAGATTAAATATAACTTAATTATGTACATGGAGCACACAATCTACAGAGCAGCAATGTCATTTATTTTGTATGAAAACAAATTACGTAAACAGTAAACACTTGCAGTTACTGGCGTACTGTTTTACAGTTTGATTTTTGCTGTTTTTGTCATAACACCGAATAGAGCAATAAGCCATTACATGAATATATATGTCCAGTTTTGGTTATGTACTGCTTAATGCAAGCGAGAGTTGATATTTGTTAGTGTAAATAAACTGAGCAGTGGTGAATAAAATGGTCCGATATTTCATCTCTATAGGTTGAGTGCTCCATGTATGTACCAATAACGACAAAGTATAAAATGTGTAGAAGTAAGACTACCCTCGGGTATGTAGAATATGGAAATTAAAGGGTGTTAAGAAGTAAGAATTAGAATATAAGATAAGAGCAATGTAATTATAGGAATAAGGGATAGATATAAGTACAAATTGGCAAATAAAGATATGTAGCCAACACTGACCCTAACGTCTAATGTTAGGGGAACGAGAATAAATTAAAAACAAAATCCTACCGGCATCATTTTTATCTTCACACTTTACCTAGGACAGACTCAATTCTGTTCAAGCTGTCCCGAAACTTTCATGCCTCCACGCACCATAATTCTCTCATTCTTTTCAACCGTCTCGCTAGAACTCCCAAAACAGCTCCCGCTCGCCCAAAGCGACAGAGGGCACGGGAGCATACACCACAAAAACAATAATCCTCGTTAATCCTCTTGTGATGCACCCAGACCATTCTCGGGTTTACACACTCATACCCAGTTACGCAATTAATCATACAAGATGACACTACGACTTACCCTTGACATACCCTTTCGTCTTGTGGTACTCCGTACCACAACGCGATGCCTCCACCAGGCAGGTCTTCACGGTTTGATTTCACTCAAACATATTCTCTATAGATCTAATTTTCTCTAGAGAATAGAGATCTTCCATGATATCTATCAATTCATTCATCGTCTCTTCAATCCCATATTTCGCATTTCACGCAGTTGCTTTGCACTCTGCCATGCACTTTCCGCCTTGAGGTACACAGCATGTTGCGTGGTGGTACCCAACACTGAACCGCACTCTGCTCACACCAGTGGGGACGAACCGGTGTACATCGCTTTCGGGGGATGTCCTTTGCTAACTCAGTCCCGCATTGTGTGCGCATTAGAGAAATTAAAGCCCTGAACAGGGCTGGCAGGGGTCGCGACGTATGTCATTCTCGGACCCCCTATAAAATTCATGAAGTTAATATATAATTATTTTGGAGCAATTGCGAAATCTGAAGACGCTTTTATGGAGGAATATTTCGATTTACTAAAAAAATGTTGTGGTAATAAAAGCTGGTAGTCCCAGATCCCAATACGAATTTCTTGAGCGCGTTACTGTGCTGACCTTGAAAAAACTGGCACGTGCTAAGGAAGAGAAAATACTTTGGACTTGTCATTTTCTTCTATATTATTACACGTGAATAAATTATTATTTCTTGTGATAATGAGATGGCGTAGTCCATCTATAGGACTATAGATTTCTCTGTCTCCAATTGAGAAGAGAAAGTACAATGCTAACTATTAGGGATGTTACGGAGGCTCGACTCCGATTCTGAAGTCGGAACTTCTGATTGAAATTAAATTTCCGATTTCGACTTTGGCTCCGACACTTTTAAATCGGAGGTTATAATCGGAGGCCGAAACACCAGTAGCGGTGGCGGCCGCGGTTAGCGAGTTCGAATAAGTTATATGTGCTCCCTGTGATTACTCTTTCATTTGTTCCACCGGGCTCAGTAATAAGCGAACAACTTTTTAGTGTATATATAACTAATTGAAAAATAAATGGCATGGTGATAAAGCTACGAAGCTTTCGTTCACTAAATACATATGCTTCCTTTGGAGTCACTATAATTGATTTTATTTACTACTAGTATTGTTTAAGATTTAAGAAAATTCGATTGTTTTTATTTTCAACGCTTAGGTTAGCAGGTGTGTTATATTTTAAACTGAAACTAAAGAGGCAGAATAATGTTTTTATTATGTTATTAAACTTGCCCTTAACAAATCTCTTTCTGCTTCCGCCTCCGACTCAGATTCCGATTCCGGTTCCGACAAACCAAATTTAAATACTCCGACTCCGATAAAACCACTTCCATAACATCCCTACTACGTACGCTAATAACAGCAGTTCCATTCATTAACTACAGAGGGTATTGTACGATAGGACAATAATATTTAACTCTATGCTATGTTATTTATTCTGCTTTCCTAGAAATATACTGTTAAGTTTACATTTCTCATAATCCTTGACTTCAGTGATAATTATTGTTAAAAATGAAGTAAATGTCACTAAACTTTTCTAGTTACTTTCTGTCTACATTACACTTACCATCTCTTTTTATTGTTCCATGGTGACTACAATGTGATGGCAATAGTATAGTAGTTAAAAGCTGCACTTTGAATCTGTCATCATTATTTGTATGTATGATAAGTGCTTGACAGATTAATTCATAAATTACAATTCTTTAAATTGTTTATGGTCAAGTCTTCGGCGTCCCTATTGCATCCTCAGGTTGAACTAATAAGTGTAAAATGTATGTCAAGTATGTAAATGAATATTGTTTCTATTGATGAATCAAATGAAACAATATTTATATTTACTAATACAGTGGCTATTTTGAAAATGTAACTAATTAGTCACAATCACTTTTTTAATATGGATATGCTTACTAATAATTAGATACACTTGTCACAAAATTCAATTATGTGAAAAACATTTGGGTAAATTATATCTACTTCTCTCTTAGGAGATGTTTTTCCTGTAGTTCTTTAATAAGTATCACTCTTCTTTCTGTATTCGTCTATTTATGTTCTTTGTGCAACAAACTATAAAACAAAAATAAAAGAAAATAAAAATGGTGACATAGTCATGTTGACCAACAGTGCAAGTGGAATGACGTTTTTTAATTTTCATATTCAAATACTAGTATGCAATCTCTCAGTATAGTGTTTAAATTAGCAATAATAACAATCAAATAGATCATGGTAGGTATTGAAGCTGGGTACTGGACCACTAAGCAACAGTAATATAAGTAAATAGGGCATTGAATGTTGTAATCAGTCAATGTCTATTACAGTTGGTTGAACGAAATCA
Organism: Zeuzera pyrina; assembly: GCA_907165235.1. Lineage (NCBI taxonomy): Eukaryota > Metazoa > Arthropoda > Insecta > Lepidoptera > Cossidae > Zeuzera > Zeuzera pyrina. The sequence goes on along the minus strand of OU015625.1, from coordinate 13,134,843 downwards.
CCTAGAGATTTATTCTGCAATAAAAAGAAAATGTATTATTAAGCACCTACTATGAAAATACGACAAATAGAAACACATGTTAAAATTGTGAAAATGAACTTTAATTCAGCAAATTTTATACTAAATGTATAAATATGATATACCTAGATTTCATTTTCACTACCTAAATAGACATCATGTTATAAAAAGTGTACAACTAAAACTAGTAGCTGATTAAACATCTCAATGTGGCTTATCAATTAGTAGTAAGATCTTGTAAAAGCACTTTTTTAAAATGGTTTATTACACTTAAATAATAGATAAAATAATGAAAGCATACTGCTTACAACTGATGTTGAAATTTCAACCAACAATCATCTCAATCTTAAACTTCTAGTAAACTTGAAACATTTAACGAGCAAACTGAATAAATTATTATTCATAATAAGAAACAAACTTAACAATGTTGATAGATCAAAGTAATAATATTTTTAACAAGAGTTGACAGATCTCACCTGCACTCACAGTGTAATGTCAAGAAATGCGTGTTTGCTGTTGTGTTGATTCCATGCTAATTGATTGTAAACTTTTTCGTCTATTTATTACTGCAATTATTTATATTGTAGGGTTAATTATTCAGCCATTATCTCTTTTGTGTTTTAAAACTAACAGAGAGTGGTTGGCCATGCAAGACATAACCATTCAATGCCTGTATTGCCATTGCAGCCTGGTCATAATTTCTCATAGTAACAAAACCGAATCCTTTACTTTTATTAGTTTGATGGTCTTTAATAATTTTAACAGAAACAATAGCACCATATGGACCAAAAAGCTGCCACAAAGTCAATTCCTCCACCTCTGGAGCAATATTATAAATATAAATAGACCATGTGCTTGGAGAATTGTGGTCGCCTATAGCACCCATGTGATTAATCCAATGATAAGGTTTTACCAGTGCACTTTTAGAAAAGTTATTGTTATTGTTTTTATGTTTATTTGGATTACTTTTATTAGCATACTTAACAGTTAAGGGGTGAAGAAAACCAGGTGGAGTAGTACCATTAATATTCTGAATGGCTCTCTCTGCTTCATACTGGTGTTCATATAAAACGAAAGCTATACCTGCGGCTATACGAGAATTAACTATTTTGCCAAATTGTGCGAAAAGTCCGTGTAGATCTTGCAAGGTTAGTTCGTTGGGTAGGTTGCAAACGTAGAGATTCCAGTCCGCTTCCGGTTTCGTCGGAGGCTTTAACTCTGGATTGAGTAAAGCGTGTGAAACCTTCAACGTCTTATTTTGCATAAGCAGTCCATTAAACGCTTTCCGTGCCTTAATTGCATCCTCAGGGCAAGTGTACTCCACGAAACCATATCCTCTATTGGCTATCAGCTTGCAACTTTCCAATTTGCCCATTGTGGAAAACAATGAGAACATCATATCCTGCGTCATGACTTCAGGAATGTAATTGACGATAAGTTTGGTGGGTGATTCGTCTGGTCCAAATTCATTATTTCCATGACAATTACCGTCTTGACACGATTCCGACATTTTTTAATTGTTGTCGTTGAATGACATTTCACCAAAATGTTGCTCTTCTCAGTAGCAAGTAGTACGATTCTCCATTAGGACGGAAGGTAAGGGAATCTATCCCATACAACCGATGTCCTCAGTAATGAATACATAAATTCTACACATTATTTCGCCAAAATGTTGACATAATACATTTTAATGTTTCTTGGAGTTTCTCGTGACAAATATATTGAGGTAATCTTTCTAGTGAGAACCACTGAGGTAGACTAAGCCACTAAAAAGATCTCAACATTACGCTACTAAATTAGTATTTATTTCAACCATTCCACATAATGCGCAACAGCGTAAACACTTAGGACGCAAAACTGCACCAAATTTACGTTACAAAATCCATTAGAAACAATTTTCGAATAATTAATAAAAATAATAAACACCCCATAAAATTGCGCTAAAAACTCGTTGCTTTTTTTTAATTTATTCTACTTGGGAAACAGCCTAGTCTTAAGACAGCCTAGTCTTAAGTAACATTATTTACAATAACATTAAATACAAACACACAATATTGACTTACTTAAATAACAAAGTATCTTTTTATTAACATACCACATATAGGTATTTAATGTTACACAATCAAAATTACGTAATTTATTCGTGTACGGACCATAAAGATTCGGGAACTAATGGCAATGATTGGCAACGATCGTTCAGTAAATAACAAAATGTACATTTATCCATCATATAACATTGTAAACTCGTTACTTTTTTCAGTTGTCATTGTTGAATTACGTAGTAAAGAGAAGGCAAAGGATAATAATGCCCACAGACGTTACAATTTGTTGGAATAATCAGCCAACAATGCTAATAAATTGTAACGTCTGTAGCGAGTTGGCCAATTTCGGTTTCGGTTGGTCGGGAAAGCGAACGGAAGAAGTGAGGTTGTAATTTTATTTAGATTTTCTATTTTTTACATTTTTAGGAGTTTTAAAGTACAACAGTGATAGTATATTGTGTTTTAAAGTTCTGTGTAAGTGAAAATAATAGAGATCTAAATAAACATGTGTAGCTGAAGTTTTCGCGCTCTTCCAAGAAGTCCTTTTTAACTTCAGTAAAGCCTACTATCACTTTACTGGGGAGTGTTAGAAACAGTTAATATTTCTCCAGAAGTTACGTTATTAGGCTGATGGTCTTGTTATCAATGCCTTAAGAAATACAAATAAGTTGGGACTTCACTCACACATAGACATGACAGAGTTTTGAATGAAACGCTTGCTAAGCTCAAGTACCAATGTAAAGAAAAATCAAAATGGTCGTTTCCACACCTATCGTACACTACTGCCAGCATTACCCAAGTGATAGTGATGTCCTGCTGTTGAAAATTTTTATCGATAAAATGAGGTTTAACTTGCAATAAAGTTTATTAAGCAATGAAATTATTTATTTAAAAATCAAAACTCTTAAGTGTTGAAGTGTTTTATTTCTATTTAACATACATTTTATTGAAATTTGTTAAGAAACTGACATTTTTAACTTGTTTCGATTCTTTCGATGTACGAGTGTCAGTGTACAAACTGTGTTGTTCATATTATATTAAAGTGACAGATAAGGGATATTTATAGTAATAGTGGAAAATCATTAATGTTAACACTGAATGTACGGATCTTTGTACATAACAGACTACGCATATCGATGTGTATTTTTTTTTTTAAGATTATTTATTTTGTAATAATTTTATTGTCCTTATTTAGAAATTATTGAATTTAAAGTGTAGCACCCAATTGTACAATTTAGTTTCGGATGGTATCGTTGTAGAATCAGCTGGAGATATACCAATTACTACGCATTTATCGATAAATGTAGGTTTTCAACACTTTTTAATAAAAAATATTTTATTGTTTGATTAGACATACCAACTATTGTCACTGTTTTAAACACAGAAAGTCTGTCATGCGAGAGTTGTCTGTTTGTTCGTTTATAGATGAATGTTTCTTTGTACGTTTGTTTTCTATGCGTTCCTAAACCATATATCTGATTGCGATATAACTTTGATGAGTTGTTGTGCGTACGCCGGGGAGATTTCTGTATCTCACCTCTCCCTCACCCTCTCAACTTGTTCGTTACCTGGGAATATCTGGTCTTACACTTTTATTCTATTATCATTAATTTATCCAAACATATTATAAAACACAATGTTTTCGACTGTTTGTTTGTGCGCTTACAATTTGATAACCAAATGTACACTAAAATCCGACAGGTGACTTACGTGATAAAAAATATTAAAAAATTTAATCATGTAAATACAACCAGTGGTTCTCGAGCTATAAACGCACAAATGAACTGAAAGACAGAGACATTGAATTTTGTAATATGTAACTACTGTCTAGCAATCACGTTTTATGAACATTACGCATGTATAAATACTCGTTCAACATTTCATGTTGAAAAAAGTCATCGATACTTATAAAATAATATCGATAGTCTCATCACTAAAAAATTGGTTCGAATCGTATAGCATATTCTGTATTTGGAGCGTGATTGTGTCTTATTTCTATGTATTTGTTAAATTGGGCCTTTAGAATGTTCTTCAAACTTTTTGAAATTTTAATTTTTCGCTAGAAGGAAATATATTGTTAGTTTCACATTAATTTTTATTACATAAAGTACCCACGTGTGATATTTTGTAACATTTTAGTAACATTTACGAGGGTAGAATGGATTTCCTGCGTGTAGTGGGGCTGCATAAAAGCCTGATTTTGGTCTTGTAAGAGTTCAGTTGTTGGGAAGCCGTCGAATAGTCAAGTACATAATAGTTGTGATGAAGAATTGATTACGTGTTCATAGTGATCAGTGCTCCCGTTACATTTCATATTTAACAATATATATTTGCTCTAAAATTACTTAAATTTTAAAAATATTGTTTCTTTATATTATCATCTTCATAAAAGACATTGTTTCTCTTTTCTGATTTTTAGGGTCTCAATAAATAGGGTATATTGTTAAAAGCTAATAAGCTCTGTCTAGGCTATGCCATTTTTTGAGTTTTAGTCTCGGAAGCATCGCGATATTACGAATTAAGTCGTTCGTCTAGTTCGAGGCCTAGTTACTTTTGATAAATTTGAAACAAGTTGAAAATGACTTTATGCTACAGACAAGCCTACAAGACTTGAAATAGAAAGGCACCGCATTCTGACATTCATTTGCACAAGTGCTCACATTAGTTCAAACACAAACGCACGCTCCTTTAGTAATTAATGAGTTTAAGCGGATTCAAAAATATAGAATAAAATACGTAAACAATGTCAAATTCTACTGGAAAGGGGTGTGATGGAAAGTGAGTGACAGTCGTAAAAATTGTTTCAAGAAGCACAATATCACGTTTCATCGGTAAGTACAAAATTAATAGGTAATAGAAATTTATTACAGAAGTAAGCAGACTTCTAGCGGTAGGTACTGGTTACTGCTAAGCTTCGAGTCAGCGTTTGTCCACGCTATATGTTATCTAGCACGCTATAATTACATGTTGCGTCTCGCTTTTAATAGATGGCACGTGTACCATAAGTAAAAATGTGAAAAACGTATCCATAAATCAATATTGTTTCTTAATTTTGGAAATTTCTAATGACTATCATTGTTTGAAATTATATACTTAGTTCTAAATTATCTTGTTTCCCTCCTACTATTACAAGCTTTTAATTAATTGGTACACTTATTAAATATACATATCTTTGATTTGATTGTTTTTAAATTAAAATTTTAATGATTGACAAGTGTATTCGTATATATTTCTATTTGAAAACAAACATCTTGCTTCGATTACTATAAATTTTCTATTTTTAGAAACGTGAAAAGAATTCTCGTACACATTATTTATCGATATGTATGCAACATCGACATACACAATGTCTTTTTCCTCTAGTACTCGACGCTACCCGTTCCGCTCGCTTACGTCCTAGTCCTTTGACCTTGACAAAATAGTTTGCTTAGAAATTTGTAAACATGTCAGATCTCGTAGGCTATGCAGTCAGGTTCTCGATCCAGTAAATGGCTTTTCAAAATTATGATTTTAGTTAATAAAAGAATAAACTACATTATACTTAATTACTATGGGAGCGTGACTTAATTGTGAACACGAGATGTGTACTTTTTTTGAGAGTTGGATCAAGAAGTCAGGGAGAGACATCATTAAACCTCTAATGAAAAGCTATAGACTAAACAAAGGGATTATATATCTGCTCAGAACAGAAAAAACGACTAGAAAGCCCAAGTGGGCGGTACCCGCATTCCACTAGTAAGCCCTGTTATGCTCACTTCGGTCTCCGCTTACTTCAGTTGAACGCGCACTTTAGTACGCTCAACATCATAAACACAAGTTAATGGAAACTATCTTTATTTAGACATAAGGTCTACTTTCAAGTGAACTAATTAGGTAGTTTTGGAAATTTCCGACCATAGCCAATACAGTTTGCACAGATGCTCAATGTAAGTGATATAACACAGTGACATAAAGTAGGTAATAATATCGATAAATAGTTATAGATCTGCCATACAATGTGCTAGGTACTACGATTACATAAAAAAATTATGCTAGTCATTTCCAATAATGAAATATATAATTGTTGATAATTATTATAATATATTTAGTAATTGAAAATGACAACAACTATTAGGTATAGTTTATGTAGTCTTTATTTATACACGAATACTATTTTATTCAGTTTTCTTAAATCTCCGGATTAGAAAGAAAAGTGGATTGAAGCAACAGGGAGCCAAAAACTTATAACACCACACCCATATTGATTTATCCAAGTAATATTCGCTATCTTGGATTTTAAAATTATCGTCATTTTCGTAATCAGCATCTCAAGAAACCTAAAATGTGATACCCATGAAGATTTATCAAAAAAAATAATATTCGCCATCTTAGATTTAAAAATGAACGTCATTATCTTAATGAGCACCACAAAAAACCTAGAATATGACACCCATATCGATTTATCAAAAAATGAAAAATTCGGCATGCTAGATTTGAAAATGACGTTAAATTTTACGCTTTACTTTTTGTTACCGCTTGATTTGACTCTCTTGCGCTTGAGTAAACTCCAAAAATCGATCAAACGAGTCTCAACGATATTTATAAAATGATGAAGACTTTTTTCATTTTCCCTTTAAAAGTTAGGTAGGGCTTTACATTCTCCAAATTTTTTAAAGTTCTCGAATTACTGGTTCCGGAGATGGGGAGAAGGAGGTAAGAGAATAATCAAGACAAATCCGAATACCGAATCGAATCCGAAGCATTAATAAATAATTTTACGGGAATTCTGTTGTTTTATTAAAACATGTTACTATAAAGGGTAAAAAAAACGTAATGATGTATTGAGAACCTTCTTTTTGGAGTCGGTTAATAACAATACTAATTGTTGGTGATTAAAGCATAGGCGTACTAACTTAAACATTTGATATTTTTGATTGTTTCGATAACAATGCATTTATCGATAAACGAGAACATCTCTAGTCGATTCTACACTGTGATACCAGTCAAAACTAGATTCAACGATATCGTGCAACATTCAAGTGCAGTACTTTTTTAACTAGAACAAAAGTTATTATTTTGAATAAATAATGCTTTTTAAAAAAAAAGCTTCTTGGTATTCATAATGTATCGTATTTATTAATGCTTATATTCAATGTTAATATTATAGATTTCACGCAATATTTATGAAAATTCTTTATCCTGGCAACTTTAATGTAAAGACAACATGTTGTACACATTAACACTGTCGTAAAAAGCATTGCGAATATGTCTACAAAGCTTTGAAATAAGGTTTCTTTTTAATTATTGTCGTTCCATTGACGAATGTTTGTTGCGTGACAAATACTGAACAGCGTTCTATGTAGTGAAAATATTACGACGTGTAAGCATATCTTTAACAGGTTACGCTGGTTTTCCTAATAACAGTGCGATATGCCAATTTCAGTCTTTTTTTTTATTCCGTGTGCATCTGCTTCACGGAATGAATTAAAAAAATAGCGAGTCAGCTAGACTACACAGACCTACAATGGGAGCCCCGATTCAAAGGCATTCCTCTCTGTCAAGGTATAAGCAGAAAAATAGCCGCCACAATAAAAACTAGCTTTGAATCGATTTGTTACCCATTACCATTTCTACAATCGAATTTACTGCGTCAAGAAATGCTCCGAAAAATTGTTCTCTTATATCATCAGGAGGTGCAACGAAAAATCCGCCACATCTTATATAGCCAAAGACTGAATTATATTCCATAAGTAGACATCATTTTTGTATTAACTACTAGTTTTGCATTTTAATATATTTTTTCAGAATCGTTTTACTAAATCGATTTTCTTCTCGAGTCTTTTTTAAATAAAATTGACCTTTGAATTGGCTTAAATTCGTACCTTAAGGTTTTCAATTGCCGAATTGTACAAAATATGACGTAAACGCACTCCCTAGCGAGACTATATTTTTTAACAAAAACATTTTACTTATGACAAATAAATTCAATGCCTTTATCAAGAAGCTTAGTATTTAAATTATACGTCTTGAAAACGAAATTTTGATGCATTTACTGCAACTTCTGATTATATTAACAACTTAGTATTTAAATTCGTCTTGAAAACGAAATTTTGATGCATTTACTGCAACTTCTGATTATATTAACAAAAATGCGAATTTAGAAAATTCAGGTAATGACCGCCTGTTGAAGAGCATGAAAACGCATTTAAGTGAATTAAAGATTCAGTTACTAGAATATTTTCCAGAGGACAACAATGGTTTCTCGAAATGATGAGTTCTCAATCCGTTTGATCAAAATATTGTTGCAGCAGCCGAATTACGAACTAATTATTTTGTACTAAATAAAGATAATAATTATCTCGTAGCCAGCTCCCCTTGACCACTCTGCAGTTTTTCATTTTACTATTTATTTAAAAACCTACGCATCGTATCTACGCAGAATTATCATCCATGTTTAATTTTGTATACAGCTTGAAGTAAAAATTCACACTGACAATCACGAGAGTGTAAGGCGCGCTCGTGTTGGCCACTCGCGTCCTTTAATTCGTGCGCCAAATATCGACACGGAGCAGAGCGGCGGCGAGTCGACGCGAGTTAAGGCGAGCGGACACGAATGCACAATGAGCGCAGTAGCTACCACACTCTTGCGCTCTCCTCGACTCGCGTCGACTCGGCAAGAGTGTGGTGCCGGGGTTACGTCACAGTGACCGAACGGTAAAGCTGGGAACAAATTATTTGTTGGAGTGTGGTGCCGGGGTTACGTCACAGTGACCGAACGGTAAAGCTGGGAACAAATTATTTGTTGGACGCGTCCGTAAGTCGCGGCTGAGAGTCGCACCCGATAAATGTGCACGATTGTTCGGATACCGGTTCTTCGGATATATTTTTCTCATTAATTCTTGAATTGCCGAAGAAGAACCATGTCGAGTAATGACAGTAAAAACGAATTTATTGAATTAGCTGTAGCTGCTGCTATTTGTTGTCTACCAAAAAGAATAAAAGGAATCATTTGGGTCGATGAAATTAATATGAAACGACCTGAGCGCATTCGGTTTGCTTATGACGCCCGAATCGTCAGCAGAAGCGTCCGAAAGCCGCGGCGTTATTACCCAAAAATTTCAGTGATAGCCACGTGATCACTGTGCGACCCGTGACTTAATTGTAATAAAAAAATAGTATCATGTATGACGATTGCGTATCTATTATTCTATGATCGTAAAATGCACTTTTAGCGGTAGATTTAGCGTCACTATCAATGACTAAGGAAACTAAAGGACATGGCATGTTGATCTATAACAACATTTAGTTATATATATTTTAACACATAACGTTCAAACATAGCGTTGTCTCTTTTTGACTTACGGCTTCTTGTGTGTGTAAGAGAAAACAACAGTACTTTTCTCAAAGAGTAATTTTTTTATGTGATATCATTATAATGTCAAAACATGCCGGTCCGCCATTTATTGCGACACGCTGACAAGTACACGAAGTGTCAAAACATATCAATGGATTTAATATTTTTTAATGTTTCTGTGATTTTGTGCTGGATATTGGAACTGTTTTGTTAAAGGAGAAGCTAGCATAAGGCCACAATAATTTCCAAGTGTAGTGTGTTAGAATGTGGCTTGAGGAAAAGCAATAATCAACGAAATCTATAATTGCACTGGTACGTAACAGAAATTCATTAATTTAGTCTGATGTCGTTTAAAGAAAATATTTCCATTGTAATTACTGTTTTTTAGTTTACTGTATTATAGTCATGTATATTTTTAGTTATTAGCAGTTTTTATTCATATCATATAGTAAATTACTTCATATCATTTTTGTTGTTATTGCAGTTAGGGCTGTTCATGTACCTATGTAAAAAATATCGATAAATACAGGTATCATGTTTATATGTCGTAATTATCTCGTTTCAGATTACCATCATGTCTTATTGGAGAAAAAGAGTGGCTTGACATAATCGGAAAAGAAAATTGAACCCATATGATGTATTCATGATATAATATATTATGTTATTTGCATTTCGAAGAAACTTCTTTCGATAGAATATTATGAAAATAATTTTATGTACGAAGCATTGCCCTCGCAAAGGTTATTGGGAATCAGAGAAAATATTTAGAGTGGTAATTAATTACTTTTTAATTTCTTGACGATGTAAATCCTCTATTGTGAAAAAATAACAGGAAAATGTTAATTGTTTACAGAATGTGGCTGAATTTTTATTTAATGTTTCCGGGAGAGAAAAATCTCATAGTTCTAAATATCCGCTTCTGAATGATGTGAATCAAAACCACGGCGACCACGGCGGCGTTATTTTTGCGACCAATAAGAACTTGTAGTGGTTTTACTAATAATTCAGATGCAGTACAATTTAAAGAATCTTTTAAAAAACTTGAACTAAAAAAACTTTTAAAAAAGGTGTCGGAAACTATTTCATTATTTTCTTGACGTACAAAAAAACGACAGTGATATGATGAGTACGATGACTGCTTAAATTCAAATCTCAGTATTCAAAAGTTTCATTCAGAAATTATTTAATAAAAATTATGCTATTTAGTTATCTATATTTATTTTAGTTTAGTTATTAAAATTTTTATGTACTTAATATAAATATTATTTTACAAACAATAATGTTAACAAACAGTTCTATTTTTCAAACCAAGTAAAAATTTTTTACTATAGGTACATTAGATATGACTAGTCAGATATTGGTCACCCTTGTAGTGCCTAGCAATTTACTATCTTAACTTTTAAAATATTTATTCAAAAGGCCGGTATATTGTGAATTTTCTACGCTAGATAATATTATAAACTATAATATTACTTATTTCTTTACAACGAAAAGAAATAAAATTTGTTTCAGTACGCCATGGCTATAGATTTGGTTGGTCTGTATGTATGTTTCTCATAGCACTTATTTTAATTTCACCATCACCTCTAGAAGAAGTAACGTTATACATGTAAAGAAAAGAAAAGCATTAAAAGGACTGTGCTATTCTTAAACTACTTTGACCTAAGTTCATTGATCTTCAACATTTATGAAAGCGCTTCATAAAAATATGGGTTTCTTTTAAAAAGCAATTTTATATCCATAATAATCATAGACGTACTATTAAGTATTACAAATAGAAGTACCTAAGTAATTTGTTTGTATGTAAGGTTCATTTAAATAAACAAAAATGATCGAAGGACAGAAAGGGGCTATCCTTGAAGGCGCCTGTTGCTATCGTTGCTAATACATCTTAAAATCGCCTTAAGCGCAGATTCTAATTGTATGCCGATAGCATCGAACTACGCTGACTGCTGTTTTCAGTTTGAAAAATATTTCAGTACTTTTGTACAAATCTATGACACAAAAAAAAACTCTTTTTCTGAAGATATCATACAAAATTATTTTTATTTCAATACTGGTGCGGAAACAATAATTATTTCAACAACTGACAACGACATCTACATAGTAGATATTTGGAACATCACTAATCGGCAGCCATTGTTTGCGACACTAGAAGTTTAGGTGGCACGATTATTTTGTATTTGTTTCATGTCCTTTAGTTTCCTTAGTCATTGGTCACTATACAAATTACATTACACAAATTCTTGTTTTGACAGCAGATATCGCGCGATATTGGATGTCACATGCTGTCTGCAAGTTACGTAATAAGCGTGCGGTTCACTGTCTGCGGACATCCGAGACTGATACAAATATCCAGCCAGCCAGATTTCTATCAGACGTCCGAACGCTCAAGAACGGCCTAAGGTCACGTCCGCGACTTATGACCGATTGCACAATGTAGTGTTAAATGTACTATTCAGATACAAATAAATCGCGACTGTCAGCCGCGGCTTCATGTCCGATAATGTGTTCCCAGCTTAAGGCGCGCTTGCTCGTTCGCCACATCAAATTCCAAATTATTCACGACGTGACTACACAATGGCGAAGTCGCGTTTGTCAATGACAAAGTGATAGGTAGTGATTTTCTAATATTTATGTATAAAACTGATATTTATTATGGGTACTAATAAAGTGGAAGTTGGTTTTGTGCAATGTCAATCAGATAACCTTCCTAAAATGGATTCTTTTATAATATTTGAATATCTAAGTCATCATTCCAAGTTTACTAGTACTGAAATTCGTGGTTGGAAATTACAAAGGTAAAGATACTGCTCATTTAACTACGTGGTTTATTATTAAATGTTTAGATAGATAGGTACCTAAGAATGAGACGGCAAAGATAAAAGTGCAACACCAAAATATTATTATTGAATGTTTTCTGTTATGCGGTAGGTATCTACTAGGTATAATCATTCATACCACTTCATACCTACATACCAGACGTCCCTTTTTTATACTCATTCCTTGTTAAGAAAAATTTATGGGGACGTATTCAGAAACTATGAATAAAATATTCAAAACGAATTGATGAGCTATGATTTAATTTAGTTTAAATGTAGAAAATTTGCGATAAGTAGAAATAATTTTTCGTGTGACGGCTGACTTTTCAACTAGATAAACTACTAATTACATTTTTAGTTATTCTATAAAAATTCAATAGTTAAAAAATCTATAAATATGAATATTTTTTTTACATGTTTATTTCGTTTTATTCATGATTACAGATCGGCACGCGAATCCTATGGAGACGACGCTGTGGGATTTGTTCAAGTCCAGAGATCTAAACATTTTTGTATAGTTAATGCAAAAATAACACCTGATCATAAGATAAAAAATAAAGCGTATTGTTGCACACTTACATGTGATAAAAAGAAGAGGTTGTTTTAATCGTGAATTGTCATGACTGTACTGCTCAAAAGGGAGGACGCAAACACTAGCATTTCTGATGTGGCTTCAAGACGCAGTGAAGAGCCATCTCCCACTGAAAAAAAATGTTACTGGGCCAAACCAAAGCTGGCTACTATAGGTACAATAATGCAATTTATAAAAAATATACATGGTTCCAGCTCAGTTAATACTGATAATAATGTTGATAACGCTAATGGGGACCAGTTTTTTCAAGCGGTTGTGCGTAGCCTAAAAGAAAACTCTATCAAGAATCAGTTATCAGTATATGGTACAAAAGAACGAGTTTAAACAATTGTCTTTACATAACCTTATTCATGAATACAAAAAGAAAGCTACAATGTAAAAAATGCAGATGATTTTATTAATTATTACTCAATAAAATATACCATAGAAGAATGTCGCAAAGTAGACGAAGCAAGAGTTTGTCAAGCTAATTCACCACTATGGCATGAGCTAAGGTATTGTAGTGTAACCGCGTCGTAAGTCCACGAAGCTGCATATTGAAAGACTCCTGATATACGTAGTATCACCTAGGTAGTCTGTGCTCCTGATGGTGTTTGGATAGAACAAATATTTTGTGCTTCTGTACCAGAAAGTCTAGCTATGAAAAGAGGTAAACAGTTGGCATCCGCTGTCAGAGCAGAAGTAGTAAGTAAAACAAGGAAAATAATAATCTCTTTTTAAAACCCGATTGGTGTCACTTAGGCTCTTCTTCAGATGGTTTGACAAGTGAATACGTAATAGAAACATAGAATAGAAATAAAATGTCCTTCGACACAGAAAGGTAAGGAAAGTTTCGTAAAGAACAACCTTCTTGCGAGGAAACCTAAAGCTCAACTTCAAGTGCAAATGTTTTTTTGCATTAAGGTCAAAGGCCTATTTTGTATAGCTAATGAATATCTTGAAAGCAATAAGAAAGTAGAGATATTTGATGAAGATTATGATGAAAACTACTGTGTGGATATTTTAGAAAAGGCCACGCATTTTTGGAAAACATCAGTGTTTCCAGAAATACTTGAGACATAAAAAGTTCTACATATCTGCTTTTGATTATACAAGGTAGAAATAAAAATATTGTAATATATCATACGTAAGACAATTGTATTTTATACTTGGTTGCTAAATATACAATCTTGTAGATTAACTAAACTACAGGCTGTTGTTACAACATGATCTAAAAATTTTATGTGTAAAATATCGACACAAGCGTGAGATCCGATCATTTTAAAGTCTCTTAACTTCCCTATGCTTCTTTCAACGTGAAATCTTATAGCAGCGATTTGATCTTTGTTGTTTCTGTAGGTTTCCAGTTGGAATTAACGCTAGTTGGTCTCAAGAGTGTACAAACACGCTGTTCCAATAAATAAGAAATATTTTTGAAACCTCTGTCAGCTAATACGGGGCTTCCTTCCGTCAATTTGTCAAGAAATCCGCTGCCTTCTAATATTATTGAGTCTGGGGTCCTCTCTCCGTAGCCCGCAGAGACGAAATTTATTAAGCCGTCTGCAAGTGTAATTGAAATCAAATACTTAATGGCTACATACATATGCCATACAGCTTTTATATTGAGATCATGTAAGCGCTTCGTGCGACACATTGCTGGGTTTCTCGATCTGAATTTCTAAGCAATCGATTATTGAAATAGCTTTCGAATAACGCTTTCTGAAAGCTATCGGTGAGTTTTGCCTAACATCGTCCGCTGGTGCGCATATAATACATAAGTTGTTTCATTAACGGTGAAATTTTTAGGAGTTTTTTTTAAAATAGAACTATACTGCAAGCATTGTTCGTCTCATGTCATCGGATTTTACGTAAGGTCACTAAAATTTCAAAATTTTTATTCATCGCTTTTTTATTTCTAAATCATATGACTCGTTATCAGTAGCTGTAACGTCAGAAGACTAAAAACATGGCTAAGAAGCACCATGGCAGAAGATCGCCTTAATGGTCTGGCCATGATGAGTGTACACAGAGCTATAATAAATAAAAACCTAAATAATTTTAATGATAAAGTGGTTGAAAGTTTTGCAAAAAGTCCCCGCAGGTTATGTTTTAATTAAATATTATTTTTGCTATCGCTATCGCATTACGCACAGTTCGAAGCGATTGGCTTGACAACAGCCACGCATCAGCTGCTGAGCTGTGGGTGACCGGTTGGTGTATGTATTGAAAGTTGTAATTTACAGCATTCTCAAAATTTAAAATCAATTAAACTTCCTACTATTACTTTACCCGACTTCGACGGTACATATGAGCACTGGTTAGAATTCCGCGATACATTTTTGTCGTTAGTTCACAATTCTAAAGAAATTACAGATATTTAAAAATTTCATTATTTAAAATCAAGCCTTAAAGGTAACGCACAACTAGTTATTGATTCACTCGAATTTTCAGCCAGTAACTATAATATTGCGTGGGAGTTACTTTTGAATCGATATAATAATAGTAGGTCACTGGTACACAATCATGTTAAAGCATTGTTCTCCATACAGGCACTAACTAAAGAGTCACCGGTGTTGCTAAAAAAGCTAATAGATATTATCGTAAAAAATGTACGCGCATTAAAGCTTCTCAGTGAGCCAACTGAGCACTGGGATACACTTATTATTTATATTATGGTTTCAAAATTGGACCCCACGACTGAACGCGAGTGGGAGCAGCATAAATGTACGTTGTTACCAAGTTTCGGTGATTCTAAGTTAAAACTCAAGGTAGACGATTTGCTTACGTTCATTAAAAACAGAGCGGACATGTTAGAAACATTAAATGTTACACACAGTAAACGTAGCTCACACACGCCGCTTGGGAATAAAAAACAACATTATAACACCGTACAAAACATACCTAACGTTCATTATATTAATATTGTAACTGACAAATCCGCAGATAAACCGCACTTTAAAATTACAACTTTTTTTATTTTTTTTTATTTCGTGTACGTGGCTGTGCTGGTCTCATCAGACCTGTATCACTTCGACCATATTGATCTATTGTGATCGCCACTATATTACAAAACACCACCAAGTCCCACTGCAGTCAAAAACCGCAAGGTATTCCTTGGAGTGATGTGCTGAACCTCTCTCGGACTGAGAAGATACTGGCCGAGACAGGATCGACGAGTGCGCATCAGTGGTCCACAGTCACACAAAATGTGCATAGGCGTGTCATACGCCTCTTGGCAGTACCGGCACGTTTTTGTGTCGGAGAGCCCCATGTTAAACATGTGCTTGTTTAAGCAACAATGCCCAGTGAGTGCTCTAACCAAGATACGCAAGTTGCTCCGGCTCATTGCCGTGACACTAGAAGCCACTTTGCGATTATATGGCTTTATTAGGGCTTTGGAATGCTCCTGACCTGGAATATTCTCCCAATACTCGCAAGAAGCTTTGAAACAAGATCTCCACAAAATCAGTTGAACCTGGCTTTTGGGAATACCACAGAAAGGTTCTGGACCAATAAATGTGATTTTGGTCCCGGCCCTTGCGAGTTCGTCGGCATTTTCATTGCCTACAATGCCCGCATGGCCAGGAACCCATCTTAGAATCACTCTGTTTTTGTTTCCCAGAGTGTTTAAGATAGTCACGCAGTTATTACCTAGCCTAGATATAATTACACTAGAGGCCAATGCCAAAAGAGCTGCCTGACTATCAGAGTGTATGAATATAGTTTGGTTTACGTAGTGCTTTTTAACGTTAATGTCCGCACATTCAATAATGGCGAACATTTCAGCTTGGAATATGGAGGCATACCTCCCCAGATTCAGGCTCCTCTTGAAATTTGGGCGCTCTCCATAAATTCCACATCCTACGTCGTTGTCCGATTTTGAGCCATCGGTGTACCAGAGTAGACTGCCGGGCTTCCAGGATATTCTTCCTTGAAGCCAGTCATCCTTGGAAGGCATCTCCACTATAAACTGTTTTTCAAAGGTACACCGCGGGAGCATGACATCACTTGGCATACTCAAAATCGGAATATTCGTTACTGAGTCTTGAAAAGATCTCAGTTTCTTCGATAACCATTTCGTTCCGTCCTGGGCGGATATTTTCTGCATACTGCATCCTCGCTTCCTTTAACACATGCAAATGAAGGGGCGGTAGATTCAGTAAAACATTTAACGCCGCACCCGGCGAAGTCGACATGGATCCGGTTGCTAATAAACAGGCGGTTCTTTGCAAGGCACCTAGCCTGTCTATTACAGTCTTCTGGTGGGCTTTCTCGTACCAGACCACAGAGGCATAACTAATTATTGGCCTCACAATGGCCGTGTACAGCCACAGAACAACTTTTGGGTTCAGACCCCAGTTGCTCCCTGCCATCCGACTGCAAGTACATAAGGCAATTTTTGCCTTTTGCAGAGTACATCAGACAGTTTTTTGGTAAGTTATGTACTGCTTTAATCTTGGACTTGGAGCTAGTATTTTTATTTTATTTCTCTTAGCTAATAGCTTTGGTAACGGATATACTAGCTAGAGACTTGGATATGCAGTATCCACCTGATTGATACGTAAAGATAAAGAAACTACAACGTGAGATGTAGCAGATATATAGAGGCTGCAGCATGAGGTGTTGTATATATGCAGGAGAAATACAAGTCGTCATAGGAATGTAGAGGCTGCAGCGTAATGTGTTGTAGATAGTAGAGGCTACAACACAAATCGTTGCAGACATGTAGAGGCTACAACACAATTCGCCGACTATTAGCTTCACTACAATAATTAGTCACCTGTGATTATTTTGTAACATTTCAATAGCAAAAGTGGGGTTAAAGTGGATGGTTTACGTATTGGTGAGGCTGTTTATAAGAATCTGACTTTAGTCTTTGTGTAAATAACAGTTGTCAGGTAGCAACAAGCGATCGTCTACAGGTTATTTTAAATGGAGGTAAACGGAAATAATTTAATTAAACCCTCCGCCATACGCTGTTAAATTGGTAGAAGTAGTCTAGTGCAATCAGTATTAGTATATTTTAGGTGCATCCGCGAACGGTCGTTGTTAAAATATTGTCGAAATGAGTGTGCATTGTGTTATTGAGAATTCAGTGAGTTATTCAGTGAGCTTTATACGTAGTGTTTTAGTGAGTGATTAGTGAGTTTTATAGTGTATTTAATATACGTATTGATTAGCGTGCTTTTACGGGAGAAATAAGTTTACATTTTCTTTACATTTTACATTTTTTGCACTTTGTGTATACTATGTTTGTCTGCCTGTCTATCTATCATATATGTTTATCTATCATAGAGGTGTGTAAGGACCGCGACTCCTGGCTCTCCGTCCTCTCTGACTACCCCGTTGGGGATACAGCGTGAAGTTATGTTATGTTGTGTTATCATATATGTTTATCTGTCATGTACGTCCGTCATTATTTTTCATATTATTTCCACATTATAAGTACATCGTACATACAAGGTACTGGTTGCAAACTGAATGTATCATTTCAACTTTAAAAAAAAACAAAAAAGGTCTGACCACATTGCAGGATTCGAACTCGCACACTTCGGCGTAGTAGATCTACGGCTCATTGTGCTATATTATTGAGGAGGTAAATTCTGCAACTCTGTGAAAGGTGTAGGGTGTTAGACGAAAACAAGATGTCGGACAACTTCGAAGAAAATTCTAAATTACTTTGGAAAGAAATACGTAAATATCGAAGTGGTCCGACACCTCGCTGAATGAATAAAGTGTGTTCGAAACAACATCATCTGTTAACAGACAAAAAAGCTTTTCTACAGCATTGGAACGAATACTATGGAGAACTGTATGAGAGTGGCGATGTCTCTGACACAGAGTGATCGTAACAAATCGTCATATTCGGGTTAGGAACTAGAAGAAGTCATTAGTATGAAAGAGATTGAGAAAGCGATAAGAAGTCTGAAGTTTGGAAAGGCTGCGGCAACTGATGAGGTGACTGCTGATATGATCAAGTATGGTGGTCCTAGAGTCAGGGATGCATTCTATAAACTGTGTAATCATTGGTGGCAGAAGAGAAAGGTATCGGAGGACTGACGCGCCTTAATCATGGTGCCTCTCTATATAAGGAAAGGTTCCTATTTAGACTGCGCGTGCTATAGGACTATCAGCCTGGTCAGCTTAGCAAGTAAAGTCTATATCAAAGTATTGACTGAACGTATGAAAAGCGTTTCTGAAAGATATTTGTGGGAGGCACAAATATCTTTCAGAAACGCACATGTATCAGATTTTCTCGCTCCGTGGTGTCGTGGGGAAGTTTCTGGCCATAGGTCGGAAAGTTTTCTACGCTTTCGTGGATCATGAAAAAGCATTCGATAGAGTAGTGCGAAAGAAATGTATAGTCTTCTGCCTGGATATGGCGTGGAGGGCCTCTTACTGCAGGATGTGAGGTCATTATATCGAGACCACAGGGCCCGCGTAAGCGTAAGGATAGATGGTGACATGTCGCCCTGGTTCGAATTCTGTTCAGGCGTCAGACAGGGTTGCGTGATGTCTGCCTTTTAGACAATTGCCTCCAGACATTGAAAGGTAGTATGAGTGGTACGGTATGTGATGGTACAGTGGCAAACTGCCTTTTCTATGCTGACGATGCTGTGCTTATAGCACCATCAGAAGAGGAGTTGCAGACACTAGTTACGTGCACAAAAGAAGACTGTGAAGTGAAAGGATTGAATACGAATGTGAACAAAACTATGGTTTTGGTGTTTAAAAGGGAAGATGTACGAAAGAGTGTGAAATATGGGTAAATGGAAAATGTCTAGAACAATTGGACGAAATTGTATATCTGGGGAGCGCGTTTTCGAGGGATGGAAGATGTGAGTTGGATGTGGAGAGACTGACAGCAGCTGGCAATAAAGTCAACGGTGCTCTGTCCGTATTATTAGATTGGCTATCTACAATGCGGCATTGGTTCCAAATTTATTGTATGGTAGTGAAGCCTGGATATGCCCGAACTCGAATGAAAGTAAGATAAATGCAGTAGAAATTCGATCTCTTAGAAATATGTGCGGTGTACTTTTGTGCACAAGATAAGCAATGAAGAGATACGCAGTATGACAGGGTTGCACAACAATGTCATAGTAAATGTGAAAACAGGAATGCTTAGATGGTTCGGCACATAGACAGGCAATGAGTGATGAAAGACCGATGAAAAAAATCTACAGAGCAAAAGTGAGTGGTAAAAGAAGCCAAGGAAGACCAAGGCTAACTTATGAAGATCAAATAGCTAGAGTGTTAGCGGACGGAAATGTCAAAAGCACGCGTATACCTACCTAGGAAAAAATCTGTGAGGAGAATGATGAGATTTGAGGAAGCGAAAGAAGTATGTAAGGACTGTGACGCTTGACACTCCGTCCTCTTTGACTACCCCGTTGGGATACAGCGTGAAGATAAGTATGTAGATGATAATATCTAAATAATATCTATTATTGTCATCAATTATAAAAGTACATAAATAATATACAACATATAATTGTATATCGTTTTAAATAATAATTTAACTTATTTTAGGTCTACATTTTTGATACCGATTTACAATATATTGTGTACACTAATAATTTGTAAAGTCCTGTTAAACATTCGCAATTATTGTTTCTAATCCATTTTGAAGTTTGAAGAAAAGATATCATGAATGGCAACGTAGCGTACGGGCGGCGCGTGCAGGCCGGCAACATCGCTAATTTATTTTCATTTCGTGTTGTTACACGAAAATCGTCACACACACACACACACACATATCATTTTGTAAAAAACGATATTTGATATCTGTTATTTCTATTAAAGCTTTATTACTTTTTATTAATTTTACGTAAATAAGTATCTGAACTAGTATTTATGAGCACATTTTTAAGCATTTTTACTATTCAATGAAACAGTATATTATGATTACTTTTTGTATGGAAAACGAACCACCTTAAGAGCGCACCCATCCTAAATGTTGCCAACAATAAAACCAGCATTGCAAGTCAAATTACTGTTACGTGCCAAGGCCGATGCCAATAATGCCAATACTACAATAGGCTTGGCACCGACTTCAATAACTGTCAAATTTAATTATATGGGTATTTGTATCGTATTTATAGTTATTTTTGTACTTAAGTTTTGACTAGTAAAGGATAGTTATTTCATACTTTTCAGTGTTCTTTTTTGAAGTCGATTTAATTTTTTTAATAAATTTTTTTTTAACTTTTCGAAAGTCTTTTCTATTTAAAAACGAATCCTGTCATTAACATCTCAATAAGTGTCAATAATCATCACATCACATTACGGATATAGCACTCAATCTAGAATATATATAAGTAAATAATTATGCGATTTATAATGTTACTCCTATTTCTACTTATATGGTTAGACTGATAATCTAGTTGTAGCAGTTCTCTCAATTCATAAATAAACTTATTTATCTGTGGTAGAATATCAAAGATTTTTGTTTATAAAAATTATAAAAATGCCTTTCATACGTTCAGTCAATACTTTGGTATATAGACTTTACTTGCTAAGCTGACCAAGCTGATGGCCCTATAGCATGCGCAGTCTAAATGGGAACCTTACCCTTTATAAAGATGTACTATGACTGCGGTGAGCCAGTCCTCCGGAACCTTTCTTTTCTGCCAGCAAAGATTGCAGTTTATAGAATATATCCCAGAAAATTGAACCACCATACTTGATCATTTCAGCAGTAATCTCATCATTTGCCACAGCCTTCCTACATATCAGTGTTCTTATTGCTTTCTCAAACTCTTTCGTACTAATGACTTCCTCTAGTTCCTGACCCGACCCGACCCGAGATTTATAAAATAATTTTAACACTAGCAATTATTTGCATTTTGGACAACCCATAAGCATATTCGCCATATTATAAGATGTATTGTCTATGGTCCAAGAGCGCGGGAAACGAGTATATTCACAACACTTTACACTTTACAGAAGATTTATAGCACTAGCTAATATTTTACAAAAGAGAAATTGTCAAAACAATAATATTTATTACTTCAATAATACAAATTACACATTAAAAACGGAAGAAACATTAACAATACACCACACAAAATACCGAACTAAACAAATAATAAAGAATCAAACCAAAACACGACGAGCCCAATTGCGTCAATCGTCAGTATATTTTCTTGCCTTGCAAGGCAGAGCTAGTGTTGCTCTCTATGCATAGTGATGGGTCTTCTAATACTTTAATATTAGTGATCTAGTGGTAACAAAGTTATACTCTCATATAATAATTTTTTTTGTGCTAAAAATTATGCTATATGCTAACCAACAAGAAAATATGACAACTAAAACACTTATGGCAATCAAATTCAATTGCCGAAATACTGTACAAGTAGACACCATATTTATTGTGATCACAGAATACTATGTAATACATGAAAACAGAACAACAAATTGAGTTCAGTACGTGCGCAATACAGCCAACTTAAAAATGAATTTAATTAAATATTGTGCAATTGGTTTTAAAGTGCGGTCGTAACTGAATTATGATCTGCAACTGTTATGACCTGTATGGCTAAGGCTTAAAGTTGTTTATATTTCGCGTTCGGTTTCTAAAAATTTGTATTTTTTCATTCTGAGGCAATGTCCGTTGTTTGTCCACTGTTGCTTTACCCACAGATTTATAAATGGAAGCAGATCAAACATAATTCACTCGCACATAGATACCGTGTAAGTAATAACACTTTCACTTTCATTGTAGTTTAGAATTGTATATATTTATCTTTTTCTTTCATTTGTTGCAACACAATGGCACACATAGACAATTCCGAAACCGTGGCAGCCGCCATTTTCCGCTTAAGTCAAAATAAGCGGAGTATGGCGTCTGTTTACTTGTGTAGTACATCACATGTTCGATGATTAAATATTTCTTAGTGTATACACATTATTTTGGTTATTTAAAGTGCAAAATATGATACAAAAGTGTTGTACCCCCAATAGTTGCAACGCCTCATACAGAAAAGCCCCGAAAATCACGTTCCATCGGTAAGTAAATCTGATGTTGCAAATAGTTTGATTACTGCATTCAGTTAACTGATATTTTTGTGTTTCGTGGCTCCGACACTTAAATATGTTGCAAACTATTAAAATTAAAGTTTCCTTATATTGTATAAAGTTTTTTTTATAGGTTTTTTATATTTTTGTACCAAGTACCTAACCAATTTTGACATTATTAGTACTTGTACCTTAAAGAGGGCCGAATTCAGAGAAAACTGAGTCTCCGGAGTCTCGTAATAAAATTAAATATTAACGGACAGGTACCTAAGGTTAAGCAACTATCTATTTTTTGGAACTATCTTTTGATTTTGATGTATACCTTGTTAATTTCGAGTTTCTAAAGGATAAAAATCTTCATATTTTTTAGTTAAAGAACTACATAAAAGAAATACATAAGAAAGGCTACATAGAAGAAACTGGCAGCCCAATACTGGCAGTGTTTTGTGCTCCACACATTTTGAACCTGTTGTTGTTTGACCATGTTTAACATACCTATTAAAAATGAACATGCTATTGCCAAATTAATCTCTAGTCGCTATGCTGGGCTGAACCTGGGCCAGTGTTGTTTAGAAAAAAGCCAGTGCTGGAAGCCATACTTCATAATTACAAAATTATTTTTAATTTAATGGTAAAATAATACAACTTTCTTGCTTCAGGTAATCGAAGATGGACTTTATTATGCATAATTTGTGTGTTCACATGTAAAAATGGTGAAAACAAATATGGATATTTTGAGGCGAATAATGACAAAAAATACCTACGATTACTTGCTATGGTAATCCTTAGCATATCTGACATTCTGCGCTAGTTACTTCTGGCACACATTGAAAAATAGTGAAATGATGTGTTTGATGCACATCTATAATGAGTTCTTAGATGATGTAATAAGAAAACAATCCGATTAATAAATAAAAGACTGAAAACATTCTTTGTTTTATTGTGTAAGCTATTTTAGTTTTTATTCTCAATGTGATCGATCACCCATCGACTATTTCCTGATAGAAAAATAGTTAACGATAACACTCGTCTGATATAAAACTTGTTCTATTTTCTCATAACCAAGTCTCTAACACTTACAGTAAAGAAATGGTAAGTAGGCTTTACTGGAGTTACAAAGGACTATTAAACGAAATTCCTCCAATTAGTTATACTATAATTTTTGCACTTAAAACTCCCAAAAGCACAAAAAATGGAAAATCTGAATTTTGAATAAAATGCCAACCATGCTTCTTTTGTTCTTGCCAAAAAGTTAGAATTCAAAACTTTCACTTGCCTGATTATCAACTTTCCCGACTTAAAAATATATCGTTTATGTCATTAACCTTCATGTACCCACATAAATCGAACCGCAAGCAAGGTCATCACAATGTACATGCGACCCAAGACCAGCAGCGCACAACCATCAGGCCTCATGTTTCGAACGAACAATCGTAATATTGTATCGTGGAGCTATTGGCAACACTCCAAATTACATCCTTCATGTGACAAAAACAATCCATAAAAAGAAGGAATATAATAAAGTAATAATCTCTAATACTAGTACATTACTTAGTTAATTTAATTCTTATTTTATCACATGAAAAAATAATTTGGAGTGTCCCAAATAATCCCGCTCGAAGATAATACGCAGTATAAACAGCCACCCCTTAATGCGGGCCTGAGTTCTGCATGTGTGTGAGTAATATTTGTTAGTGTGAATTTGCCACGCATTTTGTATCGATCAGTGTTGCCGACTTAGTGGATTTTCCACTAAATCTGGTGGTTTGAACCCCCTTTTAGTGGGGGAAATATTGCGTTTGGTGGCTGGTAATTTTTCTGGTGGTTTAGTGGAATAGAATTTTTCCTATTTTTTTTTTATTTAGTACATAATCACGCCAGTATAAAGTTTGGACGTTGCAGTTCATAATATTTCTAATTTATTTTAGGGGTATTTACTATGTGAGCAACACTAAATCTCTGTTGTCAAGTAACACGGGGATTTCCCTTAAAATATGTTGTTTATAGCAGTTTTCTGTCAGGCGAAGCGGGGATTTCCAGCAAAATATTTTTTATATTCTAAACTTTCTTCTTTCTCAAATTGGTCTTATTCACTGTCTGAAGTTTGTTCGCGAGGGATAGGTCACTTAATGAAAAATATGCCGAAACCTCAGTATTCTCAAAAGTTTGGGATTCTTGGCTGCAAGACCCTGCTTTAAAAGATTGGCTTCAGATGATTGAAAGTACTACTGGCCAAGTAGCGAAGTGCAAATTTTGTGGTACCACTTTAAGGAGCCATTATGGAGACTTAAAATCACATGGAATGTCGAAGAAACATCAACAAAATGCAAAGGTAAGCTAACACGACTATTTTATTACGGTAAAGCATGGTCAATAATGTGTCCATGTGGTACCGCATTTAGCATTACCTCATATTATCTTCCTGAGGGTGTCGTAATACGTGTCTGAGGGATGTGAAAATGGCAGCAGTGCTTCCCGTGAATGCAACATTTTGCATTGTAGTGTTCATAAATCCGCCTCGCCTACCAAGTTTGATGAGTGTTAGCATAGTAGACAGAGTGCATTTATTTTTTACACGACTGCCCAAAAAAAGGAGTGTAATTTGTTTAGAGTTTAAAAAAAATTAGGGTATCGTTGGAATCCTTACATTCTTATCCCGAGTGACATAGGCTATATTTTTTTTTGGAGATA
Source organism: Zeuzera pyrina (assembly GCA_907165235.1). NCBI lineage: Eukaryota > Metazoa > Arthropoda > Insecta > Lepidoptera > Cossidae > Zeuzera > Zeuzera pyrina. The sequence goes on along the minus strand of OU015625.1, from coordinate 13,109,346 downwards.
GCTGTCGTGTTTTTTTTTTTAATTTATTTTTTAAACTTATTACATTATTGTAAATTGTTGCAGATTATCACTGAGCAACCCAAATTACCATTTAAACCAGAACCCATTGGAAGTCAAAAAAAGGAAGAGGCCAGGCTTGCTTTGTTTACAGCCATGCATACGAGTATACGAGTAGTTGACCATTTAGGTGAGGTAATCAATCATAGCCATCAAATGGAAATAGATAAAGTACAACTACACCGAACGAAGTGCACCGCGGTCATAAAAAATGTATTAGCATCACATTTCATTGAGGTTTTAAAACAAGATATTAAGGATCAATCATACAGTTTATTGATTGATGAATCAACAGATATTGCTGTTCAGAAATATTTGGGTTTGGTTATAATTTATTATAGTAAAGCACACCAAAAAATAGTATCTACATATTTAGACCTTGCAGAGCTGCATGAATGCAACGCTGAGGGTATTGTCTCCGCTATAAAAAAGACACTTAAACGATTCGATTTGAAACTAGAGAACTTTATGGGCATTGGTACAGACAACGCTTCCGTAATGATTGGAGTAAATAATGGAGTTTTTGCGCAGTTGAAAGCAGAGGTACCACATTTGATTCTAGTGCGATGTTTATGTCATTCCTTGCTGCTGCAAAGCAATTTTTGCCGAGGAATTTAGAATTTTTAATTAGGGAGACCTATGAATGGTTTGCTCGCTCTTCTTCTGTGACAAAGTGACAAAGGAGCTATACAAAGCAATGAATGATGGCTATAAACCACTTAAAATCGTTCAAGCATGTCAGACACGATGGTTGTCAATAGAATCAGCAGTCTCGAGAATATATACGCAATGGCTAGAGCTAAAAACTCATTTTTCTATAGCCAAGATCCACGAAAGGTGTCACACAGCAGAATTATTGCACTCTATGTATGCGAACAAGATGAATTACGCATATATTTCATTTTTATATCCAATATTAATTGAGATAAACAGAGTCAACAAAATGTTTGAGTCAAAAGATACAGACCATACCAAATTGTGCGATGAGTTGATCAACCTGATAGATATGCTTGTCAGCAAAGTCACGTTACCTATAAATAAAGTTAATATTTTCACTCAAAATATTCGTGATTTTTTGGATCAAAGATGTTATTTGGGATTCCGATTTGAAAAACAAATACAAGAGATGAGAGAAAAAGAATTACCAGCAGCAGAGGAAGTATCAATACGGAATCGGTGTATACAGTTTATAGTTAGTCTGATTAAAGAAATTAAAAACAGGCTGCCGGAAAATGTGACTGATGAAAAAGATTTCTCGAGTAAGTGTTCAACAAGCACTAAATCACAACAAAGAAGATCTAATCGACATAATGTCTCAATTAAATAAAAAAACAGACTTCATTGCAAAAGTTGATGATCAGTGGCGACAAATACATTTAATGAAATGGAGTGAAACCAAAGACACAAAAAAGTTTTGGATCGAAGTGTTGCATTTTAAAGACGCTCAAGGAGAAGCTAGATTTCAAGATTTAGCGAATTTTGCAATTTCTCTTTTAATATTACCACACTCCAATGCCGACGTCGAAAGATTGTTTAGCAGCATGAACATTATAAAAAATAAACAGAGGAATCGTATGAAGTTTAATCTTTTATGTGACATATTAAGAGTACGCTGCGGTATGAGGGTGATAGGTAAATGCTGCAATGACTATGAAATTCCAATTCATGTTATAAAAAAAATTGGCACCAATGAATCATATCGTTCCTTGGAAATTGATGATGATGGTGGCGGTGAAATAGACATATCTGATGACGATTTGTAATAATTTTAATATGTTTCATTTTCGTAATAAACGTTTTTCATATATCCCTGCTTATTTTTCTTTCATATTAACAATAAAAAAGATTTAGTGACAAATTTAGTGGCTTTTTAACTTTGGTTGTTTTTGGTTAGTGGTTTTCTGGTGGTTTTAGAAGTCGAATCTGGTGGACAGCTCGTTCACCTGTTGGCAACACTGGTATCGATAGGTATAGTCTGCTTCCATTTAAAAGTCTGTGGCTTTACCAATCACACTTCACAGTACCAATTGCTTTTCATATAGCAGTTCTTTGCTGTCAAAACTACCAATACAATTTTATCTGTTATTGCTACTCTCTAATTTACTGTTTCTAATGTCTCGTTACATAGTTATTGCTTTCTGACTTGTTTTTTATAGTATTCGTAAATATAAATTCAAAATTATGTTCAGATATAAATCAAAGTTTAAAAATTAGTTGTATTTTCGTGTTTGAGAATACTGACCATACTTAGCAGATTATCGAAACTAAAAAAATGATCGATGAAAAGCAACCACTTCTTACCGCATCCAGTAATCCTATTGATAATTTAGACACACAACAAACAACAGTTGAATTAATAGATAATCCAACATTGCCTGAATCAGAAAAGTCAAAAAATTATGATCCAGCGTCAGAGAGATGTTTAGAACATCCTACATCGAACTTTGATACATTGATCCATCTTCTGAAAGGAAACATCGGTACTGGTATTTTAGCTATGCCAGATGCTTTTAAAAATGCGGGACTTTATTTTGGTAAGTAACAGATTTTTTACTACTACAGATATTTAGCTTATACTTTCAAATTTATTCCTAATGCTCTAAATGTAGTTCATATAATAAAAAGCAATTTATGAATAATTTATTACATATTATATGTACATGTGTAACAAAATAAAGATCATTTCCAGTTACCATTAAATTATCCTCTTTCGATAATTTATTAATCAAAACTTAAGTACAAAAATAACTTTATAAATACGATGAAAATACCCATATAATTAAATTTGACAGTTATTGAAGTCGGTGCCAAATCAATGTTCTACAACAGAAAGTCTATCAGCTTAGTAGGCTTGGCACCGACTTCAATAACTGTCAAATTTAATTTTATGGGTATTTGTATCGTATTTATAGTTATTTTTGTACTGAAGTTTTGACTAGTAAAGGATAGTTATTTCATACTTTTCAGTGTTCTTTTTTGAAGTCGATTTAATTTTTTTAATAAATTTTTTTTTAACTTTTCGAAAGTCTTTTCTATTTAAAAACGAATCCTGTCATCAACATCTCAATAAGTGTCAATAATCATCACATCACATTACGGATATAGCACTCAATCTAGAATATATATAAGTAAATAATTATGCGATTTATAATGTTACTCCTATTTCTAGTTATATGGTTAGACTGATAATCTAGTTGTAGCAGTTCTCTCAATTCATAAATAAACTTATTTATCTGTGGTAGAATATCAAAACATATAAAAGATTTTTGTTTATAAAAATTATAAAGTATTTTCTTATCTTCTAATCTATCTAATATAATTTATAAAAGAAAGCACTCTCTAATAAGTATGCAAAATATTTAAGCACTTTGAGTTTATGTAATGTAAATAATTTAAAATAGTTTTTCGGACATATCCATACCAGACATGTTATGTCATAAAAACATAGAAATAGATTAGATCAGTTTGTCACAGGTTGCTAGTATTTGGCATTTAGGAAACTTTTCATTGGATGGTGAATATTCAGCTTGAAATCATTTGGCCGCCTCATACAACATGTAGGAAATATTAGCCTCCACTGAATCAGAACACATTACAAATTTTACTTACATTCTCTCTCTCTGCCTACCCCATTAGTTACCCATCAATACCCTTCCCATTTGAGGTGGACAAATCATTTATGCGCAACAGAATAACACCAGAATAATAAAAAGATTGTATAATTTAATGTTTAGTTTCATTAGGGATTTCAACTGGAAATTGAGAGAAAGAGGAAACAATGCAGCGTCTGGGTTTTGTCTGACTAAACTCCTAGCTGAATTTTTATCGGTAGTACCTTGTATAAATTATGTTTATTAGGATTAGTATTCACTATTTTTAGGTATTTTTGGAACACTCTTTATGGGGGCAATATGCACACATTGCATGCATGTACTTGTACAATGCTCTTATGAATTGTGCATTAGAAATCAGCGACCATCAATGAGCTTTTCTGAAGTGGTTGAAGAAGCCTTCATGTCAGGACCGGTGTCTGTAAGACCATATGCCAAGAAAATGAAGTAAGTTGAGATATTATAATATTTTTTAATTATCATGGAATGGAATTATTATGATTGTTTACATAATTTAACAAAACTAATAATGATTCAATTTGCATTTATTAGAATTTGCTTTTGTGTTACTATTTTATTAACCATGATGACTATATTAAATAAGATATTAGGTATGAATACAATAATAATATTACACTCTCAGTATGCAACTGATCTAAATCAAGGGACTTTTGGGTTATGGTTAAATATCCACCTAAAATAATAAAAAAAAAATACATCCATGTTAAATTACCTGACCAAATTTGTAATATCTGCATTATATACTTAGCAGGGTAGATTAACAGGATAGAAATGAGGTATAATTGTAACAGAATTCTGGATTTTGGAATATAGGTCGCTTTCGTTTTCAGGATGCAGAATTATACATAATTTACACATTTATTTCATTTATTATAATTTATTTTGCTTTATTTAGGTACAAACGGTTACAAATTACAGACTCAAAATAATAATTTTAAACATAACATAGAAGCCAGCAAAGTGGCCACACATTTTATTCTTACAATTTTATTTAAAAAAATTATTACAAGAATGTTTTAGAAATATGGAACAGGCAGACAGACTCAACTAATTAAGACACATAATTACATTATATTAATTATGCATAATCACACAATAATAATTATAACACATATATTTTCCTATGTGGATGTGGAAAATTTTGTAGGAAGAATACGGTGATGTGTCCATCTGGTTATGATACATTATTATCTAATGAATTATCTGTTCGATGCATAATATAAACACATATAAATCATAATTATTGCAATTAGTAGTCATAATTGGATTTTTCAAAAATATAATGGAATAGCATGTTAATGTCGAATGTATATTAATTAACTTCTATGATTATTTTCAATTGTTATACTTATTTATTTAGTCCTCTATAGTTATTAGGGGAGCATGATGATCCTTTATCACACTTTTTTGTTTCAGGAATATTATCAATTTATTCTTAGTAATAACACAATTGGGATTCTGTTGTGTGTACTTTTTGTTTGTTGCCACTAACCTGCAGGATACAATGCATTTTTTCCATATAAATTTTAGTGTACACACTTACCTGACCATATTGTTTCCATTGATATTGACATTGGCTATGCTAAAGAATCTGAAATATTTAACTCCAGTATCCCTAATTGCTGCAATAATGACTGCTTGGGGCCTGCTGATTACATTTTATTATATAATGCAAGGTTTGCCGCATTCTAGTTCGGTAAGAGCATTTGCGGGTTGGCATCACCTACCTTTATATTTTGGTACAGCTATATATGCATTCGAAGGCATAGGAATGGTAAGTTATTTATTGCATTGCTATTATTACCATCATTTTCCGAGTTTCTTTACTTTTGTTTCCTACTTTTAGCAAAACTTCTTTTATAATTAATTATTATTGAAGCAAAATATAACATTAATGTAATGGACAGTGTACTTTAAAATTTTTAATGTCAATACGTCGTCAATCAATATTTACAAGTTTCAGAAAGGGTAGTGAAACCGAAAGTAAGAAATCTGGGAATTAGTTCACTATTATATAGTCTTATTTAATGACAATAGTAACATTATTGTTTAAAATCTTTAAAAAATTGTTTATGGAAGATAATAATTATTATGTTTATACATATAATATTGACAAAATATGCTGCTACATAATATATTCTCACATAATTTGTATTTGTTTATAGACAAACATTGATATTTATATACAACATACAATATTGATTATGTAATAGAAAACGAGTCATTATATAACAGTATTCATAAAAAACTGACCAAGTACGTGTCGGACCACGTACAATGAAGTGTTCCGTATTCAAGATGCACAATATTCATTTAATCAGCGGCAAAAATAAGTTATTATTTCATAGCGTTTCTCAATGACACTGAAAAACAGTTATAACTGCTGTCACTGAGCATGTAACCGAAAATATCCCACACTAGCGACCCGCCCCGGCTTCGCACGGGTAGACATTTTTTTGTAAATGTAATACAGCCCATGTTCCTCGATGATAATGTAGCTTTCTATTGGTGAAAGAATATTCAAAATCCGATCAGTAATACCGGAGATTACCCCGAACATCCACTCACAAATTTTCCCTCTTTATAATATTAAGTATTAATTATAGATTATAGATAGAACATAGATTTTTTTTTATTATTATAATAATATAATATTAATAATATAATATAATATTATAATAATATAATAATAATAGGTATAGATGTCTAAACATGCACAACATGTCTTATTCAAACCAACTTTCTTTGAAAGTGCTTTTTAGGTTCTATTAACTTACATTTTTTCAGAGTTCTCCAATTCATACTTGAAAAGTTAGAGGGGAGGTGGACGCACTTTTTACGATTTTAGTAGCACATACCTTAGCAACTATTGACTTATCTATATATTACTATACCTATATATTACCTATATATACTACATCTATATATTACGTGAAGCGAAAACTTTGGTCCCCTTTTTAAGAAAATTGCGCGGACGGGGGAGTGTGAAATTTGGTACACTTAAAGTTTATATGGAAAAAGACAGGAGAAAGCTAATATTTTTATATAACATGCATTAGAAATACAATATATAAATAAATCACTCATTGTTTACGTTCATACTGCCAAAGTCAAAAAGACTCAATTTCAAACTCATAATAGTTTGTGATCACATATACGCAACCTCCTTGGATCAAACAGTCGCACAGAGTAGCGATTGTCGCCAAAGATCTTATATTATAAGTTTATATTTATGGTCGAATATCGACCACAGGCGACCTCTAGTATAAAAAACGGTTTGAAACCTCTATTATATCATTTTTGAAGACCTATATCTAAAGATACCCTATACGTTTAAGTGCATTGGATTTTATTTAATTCCTATGTACGGAGTGTATTTTTTTTTTCAAAATTTCATTACACCATTATATAGCGGTCTATAAAACACACTTACCTTTCAAACATCATCTGCATTGTGCCCATAGCCTCTGAATAAAATAGCTGTGACATACGAACAGACAGATGGATAGGACGAAATTACGAAGGTTTCGTTGTTGCTGTTTGGCTACGGAACCCTAAACATGGATATATTTCTGTCTACTATGTCTACTAATATTATAAAAATGAAATGCCGTCTAAATAGGCGTGTGATATTCATATCACTGGAAAACAATGCTAATTTTCACAATTTTTTTTTCATCAGATTGTGTGATTGAAAAAAGGTACAGAAAACATTTGAATTACAAACTACAAATTTGGTGCTAGAAGCGTCAAATGTCAAATGAATCTGTCAAATGGTTAAAAAGTTATTCGCATTTACGTTTTGAGTTGTTTGGGGAATGAAATTTTTAATTAGGGTAATGAAACTAACTTTTTAGAATGAGTTAATTCGAGGAGCATGAAGTAAACAAATTTAAAGCATCAATTACAATTTTTTTGGGTACCATAAGTTCCTTAATGTGTCAGATAAATATTATCTCTTTAGCTTCGTACACCTACCTAATCATTTAATAAATTGTTTTTTACCTGGGGCTGGATAACTATTTAAATCATAAAACTTTTAAATTGTAAACTTGCTATTTCTTTTGTTTCCTATGTCTTTCGTAACTGTTACTTCTTTTGGTTCTACTTCAATCTTGTGCATCAATGCCTTCTTTGGTTTCTTCTCTATTCTTATCTGTCCTGCACGTCGTAATTCTATTATTTTTCCTTTTAATTTTCTGTTTTCGGCTTTAAGAGTTAAAATTGTCTTCTGAGTGATCCTTCTTCTATTTCCATTTTAAACCTCATTTTCCTTATAATTTTATTGGTTGGTTGTTTTGTCATGGATGATAACGGAGGATCAATAGACTCTGTTAATGAACCACCAATAGACTTACTTCTATCTTGCACATCAACCGCTCAGAACCTGTCTTTTCTTATTCTGGTGTCGTCTTAAATATTCTTGACATTTTTCCCTTCGGGTTTTTTGGTCGGGACTAATGTTACAATCGGGACCAATGGTTCTATTCAATTTAACTTTTTTTTTGTTGTTCATGTATCCGTCTATGTTTTTCTTTTTGTATTTCGTGTAATTCGGGACTATTTTTTGTGGGTTTGTGTCTTTCCCTTTTATATAATCGGTTTGCTGTTCGAACTTCTTCAGTATTTATCTTCGAGTGGGACATTTTAAACTGTAAGAAAAAAACTGAACCACTTGCCAAAGTATTATTTTACTGAACGAACACTAGTAACATGAATTAGGTAAAACATTAGAACTCCATGAGACACACAACATTAGAAATTCTATTGCTATTCGGTTCATGGGTAGTTCATTAATTAATTAAATTAGGTTTAATTTCTGTAAATAATGAAAGCCAAGAAATTATCATTATTTTATTACATTATATTATAATTAAAATATAACTACTTAACTGGAACAGAAAGACATGTTCTTTGTTAGGGCGTCGATGCTAGACTCTTCAACTGAGGCTCTTACAGCGCAGTTAGACGACGCGAAAATGTTCTTGCGGCGCAAGAAAATTTAACAACCTCTATTTTAATAAACTCTATTCACTAGGCAACAACGTTTTAATTTTTGAGAACTACCCAAACGCGCGGCCGCCGCGCATTTACTTTTAACGTGTTAGGTGGCGGATGCATAACTTCTCCCTCCTTAAGAGCAAAATTATCAGGTGCGTCATTCTGAGAATTCCGCAACTTATTACATATTTTATAATTCTTAAATTTTAACACAATAATAAAATGATGCTTATTGTTACAATAATAGTAGAGTAGTAGAAATAGTAGAAGAATCTAATATAGTAATTGTATCTGAATTATTTCTGGGCTGAACTTTTCTAGCTATTTTAGTAATTTCGTCTATTACACTATCCAAATATTTTTTTAGTTCTTTTTCTTTTTTGTCTACATTCACTCTCATAGAGTTACTATCATTATCTGAATCTAATGCGTTAATTTTTATACGTGACAATGCATTAGCGTTAGTATTTTGCTTGCCCTTTTTGTAAATGATCTCGAAATTATATTCTTGTAAACGCAAACGCTAACGGGTTCATTTACTATTTGGATCTTTGAAACAATTTAACCAAACTAAAAATCTCTGATCAGTGTATATATAAAATTTTCGTCCAAACAGATAAGGTCGGAAGAGTTTTACTGCCCAAATGATAGCTAATAGTTTTCCTTGGATTATACTATAGCGGGATTCTGTATCGCTGAGAGTTGTTCTACTCACGTACCCTGTGGGTTTATCACTGCCTATTGGTCCTTGTGACAAAGTGGCACCTATGGCTTACTAGGGTTAGCTGCTCTAGACAAGTAGCAAACGTTTCGTACAAACGAAACGCTTGCTGGCGTTATTGCTCATCAAAAGTGCCACTTAGCTACGTTTTATACAACGGTTATCACACGATTTTACGTTTCGTTTGATATATAATAAAGTTAATAACGTTTGACTACCAATTTAAAAGTCGTTACGCTAGATCCAATGTTATTTGTCATTCTATTCTACTAACGTTTACGACAGTTGAGCAACTTGTCTAGGCCCACAGGATACTGTAAAAGAGGTGCTGTTGCAACGAGTCCTGATTTATGATAATTTTATTTCGTTTTTTAAGACAGTTTGTTAATCGTTGAGTAATTTTGGCAAAGTCTTTAATGAACTTTCTGTAATAACATATTAATCTTAGAAAACTCTATATCTCCGTCGTCGTTTTTAGTAAAGGAAAATTCAAAACAGCTTTTACTTTATCATCGTTTGGCTTTAATCTATCCTTTGTAATTTTGTGACCTAAATATAAAACTTCTTTGCGGAGAAACTCTGATTTACCTAATTGCACTTTTAAGTTGGTCTGAGTCAGTCAAATACACTTCTAAGTTTTTGTTAATGCTCTTCTAAACTGGCTGAAAATACAATGATGTCATCTAAATATACCATACAGTGGATACCCTGAAGTCCTCTTAAAACATTGTCGATTGTACACTGAAAAGTTGCAAGAGCTGTTTTCAGTGCAAATGGCATTCTTAAAAATTCGAAATGACCGTTTTGTGTGCTGAATGCTGTCTTCTGTCTATCGCTTCCCCTACATAAATCTGTTGATAACCGCTTGCTAAATCAATCGTGCTAAATTAAAACCGTGTTAAATTAAATCGTGCTAAATTAAGACGACCTCCGTGGCGCAACGGCTTAGCACGTCGGAAAGTAAAACGGGGGTTGCGGGTTCGATTCCCGTCCCGAGTCTGGGTGTTTATGTATAATATGTGTATATTTACAAAAGAAAAGTATATAAGTAGTATATCAGTTGTCTAGTACCCATAACACAAGCGCTATGCAGCTTACTTTGGGACTAGATGGCGCTGTGTGAAATGTCTGAGTATATTATTATTATAAATTAAATGCTCTTTCCTAATTTGTCAAAGAGGTCCGTTATATTAGGTAAAGGATATTTATCGTCTATGATCCTGTCATTCAGTCCTCTGTAATCAATTACCAACCTGAATTTTGATTCGCCAGAGGCGTCTATTTTCTTGGGAACTAGATGAATGTGTGCATTCCAAAGACAATGAGATTCTTGTACTACGATATGCGCAACTAGCTTTTCAACTTGACGGTTGATTTCTGACGTTTCAAATGGTGCGGTTTTACATAAACTGGATCTTTATGTTTGGTGTTAGTGCTTAACATTGTTGGTGAAACTCAATGGGATCTGTTCGCAATAAAATATACCCTTGTACTCTTCACACAGTCTATAAATTTGCTTCCTTCATCATCATTCATATCGTTTAATCTTAATTTAGACAAATTTTGTTTAATTTAGACAAATTTTGTAAAAGTATTTGATCTATCTCTATGTCATTACTATCTATATTCATTTCATTAATATCGTTAACTAACCACTCGGTTGCCGCATATTCTGAAGTTTTAAAAGGTCGCGTTATTGTAAGCATTTTTTCACTGTCGCCGATGTTCTGAATAACTGTAGTTGCATAGCCGTTAATGCATGTTACTATTACACTAGGCATGCGTACTTCTTGTCCAAACTCCGTGTAATTGTGTATGGCTTGCCCTAAATACAAGTCTGTAGGTAATTTCACTTTATATTCGCAACGTGGAGGTCAAAATATAACATGATCGGATTGATTATGTGTTATGGGTATAGAGGTGTGTTTGGTTTTAAGAATTTTATTTTTCAAATGAATAACTGCTTCTATTTCTTTTAATAAATCGTTAAAACCACCATCATAACGTGAATCAACATTATAAACATATAATTTATGATATTCGTTGCAATTAAATGACGGCATTAGAGCTACATGAATTACTTCACTATGTGTACTTGTAGCGTGTGTACTAATCACTTCAAAAGGTTCGTGATATACGCATGCTGAAAAATACTGGTGGGCTTTTGATTTGACGGACGATCGTGTGCTACCTGTATCTATCATAAATTTGTAATCAATTTCTGGTATATAAATATATGGTAGTTTTAATTTTTTATCACAATTTAACTCTCACTTCTTTACTTTGTCTATAGTTATAAGGTGAAAATTTTCCGAATTTCCTTTAGGTTTTTCTTTCGATTCGTCTGTTTGTATGTCCTGTTCTGTAAAACAAAGTACCCCGTCGCGTCTGTCTGTCTGTATGTGTGTTCGCGATGATTTCAAAAACTACTGATGATGATGTGACTGCAACTTTGTGCTATGAAAAATATCTCGCTGCAGGCGCGGTAACGTGTGAGCAGAGCGGAGTATATGTCGAGCTCCCTGGCACATATAGGTCTTATGGCAACATGTAGTGATGTACAGTACAGCGCTTATGTCGATAATGTTATTGACAAACTTATAGAAAATTTTAATGAAACAATATAATTAAATTTTTAATAAATTTTAAAAATTAAGTATTGAACTTTGCAGTTGCTATTGACACTCACAGAAAAAATATCCAAAACCTACAATAAGTACCGGGCAAAAGTAAATACAACAAAATGATTAAATATCTAAAAACGCGGGAAATTAACGCGATTATTTGAATCACAGGATTCCACGCCACCGATCGCCACTTTTATCCAAGAGTCGTGCGTGAAGCAATTGAAATCAAGAGACACAAAAATTTCAATCGGGGAAAACGGATACAATTTATCAACAGCGTGGAATCCTGGATTCAAATGACAAAACCTCGTTTTTCACATCCGGTTAAGTGTGTGGACATCTAGAGTGTTGTTTGTAGGAATCCTAATAATTATTTACAAATATCGGAGGTAGATGAAATAAAATCTGCCTCGGACACGGAGTGAAGGTTGCTGGGACAGTTTACTTGAGACCACGGCCGATGCAACTCGGCTGAAACGTCAAGCCAAAATAAAATGTAATCGCGTTAATTTCCCGTGTTTTTAGATATTTTATAATGCAACGCGAAAGTTTAAAAGTTTATAATAAAACGATTGTCGATTAATATTAACATCAATGGATTTAATATTGCTCGCAAAAAAAAGCCTCTATGTAGTTAACGACATCGGGTCCTTCGACGACTCCTCCGGCCGCATCGACGACTGCGGGGAAACCCCTCCGAGATCTAAAGCCTCTAGTTGGTGGTCATGGATCGCCTCCTACTGGCGTGGGAGGATCATTTGGGTGGCCGACTTGGCAGTTAGTGAAGTCATCGGTACAGATTTCTTGCAGTCAGTGGTTTTAGAATGATCTGGTGACAGGAAGCCGTCAGTAAGCCGTCAGTAAGCGTTAGCTGCCCAGGTCACGTGGATACGTCCGGCGCGGCAGCGGTCTCTCGAGTCTTGGATATTCCCTTAATGTGGGGAAAGTTCGATTTATCGTCTCGATTGAACATATTGCGCGTCAGGAGCCTGGAGAATTCTTCTATCGATTCGGTTTAGAGATCTCTACGTATTGCGCTGTTTCAGACGTAACGTGGGGCTTTCATTGCCATCTTCAGGGTTGTTGTGCCTCTATTCTGGCACGCAGCCTCAATGAAACGAGCGCGTACCAAGCCGGGGTCGCGTAACTATATCGTTAAGTATTCAAATACATAATAAAAATTACGCATACTTATGATCGAATGAACGCTAATAATATAAAGTTACGCTGCACGTGAATTACCCGCTCTTACCGGTCTATTATCGATAAGATACCTCATGCAGGTGCACATAACTATGCAAAATATGATTTACGACTCTACCTGCAGCGAGATATTGCTCAGACGTTACGCGAATAATGAAATTCAAATATTATTAAGGAGTTCATAATTTTTAGTGATTTTTATTTAATGTATAAAACATACGTAGGTATGTTCATCGTCAACAGTGAATTAGCTTATTGTTTAACTAATAATATAGTATTTCGGTACCTTTAGATTACTATACATTTAATTGTAAATATCCCACGTGATTCAATTACTTAAATTTATAAGGAAAATATATTAAAACTCACTTCTTTGTGTGTTTGCTTTGTGATTGCAACATTGAAATAAAGATAATATTAAAATAAATATTTTACTGTTCGTATACCTACACATATTGACTTAAAGTTTTCCATTACCTTAAATTATTGTGATAAGGATATGTATTGATTACGATTGATGTATTATTTGCTTCAAATTTTAGGTTTTGCCTTTAGAAAATAATATGAAGACTCCTCAAGATTTTGGGGGCTGGAATGGCGTTTTAAATACAGGAATGGTGATAGTTGCTGTACTGTATACTGCTATTGGATTCTTTGGATATTTAAAATATGGGGATCATGTACTAGGCAGTATTACTCTTAATTTGCCAAATGACATGTAAGTATGATAGTATTATAGCAAATGTAATGATTTATGCACATTGCTGGAGAGGTACTTACGGTACGGTAGATACGGCTGTTACATAACTATAGAAGCTTGGTGTACGCATGGTAATGCCTAGAGACCCTCTAGTCCAGGGTTTCTCAAACTTTTTTGCGTCGAGCCTCCCCAGATTAGAAGTAATAATTTCATGTCCTCTTTCCTTGTGTTTCATTATCATGATAAACGCACATAATATTAATGGCATTTATTTGTTCGAACAAATTAAGACATCTGGAGTTGTTGAGTTGTAACAAGCAATCGAATGACTGAATGGATGAGTGAATTGCATTATAATCTCAGTTAGTGAATGGTATTTGCAACGTTAAATGTACTTTTCTTTTGATAATACAAGAGCGAAAGAAGTGTGTGGAACGAATAATATTGGGAACGATAAAAAACGTGATGTGTGGTGGGGTGATGAGGTGAAAGAGTCTGTGTATAACAAAGAATTCAGAAATACTATGGAAGTGTAATTCTGAACAATTATGGCCGAAAAACACGGCACCACGCGTCTGATTCAAATATTCCGAAACGTGAAAGGTCGCAAACTCAACAACTTTTAAAATGAACTATTTTAAACCCGCACGATCTTTATTCAAGTGTAGTCTGGTGTTAAAACATTACGTATTAGGTACATTCCAAAGGCAACGGCGACTGGATGCCCGGCACACGTGATCACTGATCACGGGATCGCACGGGAAAATGCTAACAAGCGAGAATGTTTTTATGCATTACAATAAAAGTCTTATCACCGCACCAAATTGTATCATTAGTATCATTACCAAGTTTTAGCGTTTCCCATACAAAGTTTCATCCCCTCTTTCACCTTTTTAGTAGATGTTTTATAAAAAGTAGCCTATGTCCGTTCTCTGATGTCAAACTATCTTCTTGCCAAATGTCATCAATTCATTATAATCGGTTCAGCGTTTTAGCCATTTCCCGTACAAAGTTTCGTCCCTCTCCCTCCCGTCCCCCTATTCACAGATTTTTGATTAAAAAAGTAGCCTATGTATTTTTGATAAAAGAAAGTCTTGTCACCGCACCAAATTGTATCATTACCAAGTTTTAGCGTTCCCCATACAAAGATTCGTACCCCTCCCTCCCTTACTCCCTCCCGTACCCAATTCACAGATTTTTGATAAAAAAGTAGTCTATGTATTTTTGATAAATAATGTCATCAGTTATCACCGCATCAAGTTTTATCATTACCTAGATTTAGCGTTCCCCATACAAAGTTTCATCCCCCTTTGCACCCTCTTAGGCGCAGATTTTTTGTAAAAAATAGCGTATGTCCGTCTTCTGACGTGGAACTATCTTCTTGCCAAATTTCAAATTTAGTCGAGAATATTATTTAGTTCTTGCAAGTCCTACCATTATTTTACTGTACAGTTGTTTTTTTATAAAATGACTCTTTGCCAAAATCAAACAATATAAACTGTTATGGAAAACATCCTAATTAAAAAAATATGCCTCTACTATATTTAATTTTACAGATTAGCACAAAGCGTTAGAGCTGTAATGGCAATAGCAATTTTCCTCTCTTACGGACTTCAGTTTTATGTGCCTATGAATATAGTGTGGCCCTACGT
This sequence comes from Zeuzera pyrina, assembly GCA_907165235.1. Classification (NCBI taxonomy): domain Eukaryota; kingdom Metazoa; phylum Arthropoda; class Insecta; order Lepidoptera; family Cossidae; genus Zeuzera; species Zeuzera pyrina. The sequence goes on along the minus strand of OU015625.1, from coordinate 13,093,753 downwards.
CAAATCAAAATTATCGTCGGAGGAGGCACTTAAATATGGTGAAACAGTGACTCGAGTTGTGCTGATTTCTATAACATGTAAGTAGAGTTAAATAAGTCATAATATTTTCTAAACGAGATCTACCTACATAAATACATATACATTATACAAGTCTATCTGTAATTTTGAAATGTCTGCCATTTTCTAAGCAACATACTTGTCTTAGTCAATTTTCCCGAACCCGTGCTAATCTAAGAAAAAGCTGAAATGAATTCAATGGGGCTTAAACTCAAAAGTAGAGTATAATGTAGGGAGTGACTACTTACAAAGTTAATCTTATCATAAGGATCATATTAAATGTTAACGTTTCGCAAACTTATATTTATTTTTAACTATTGCGATGTACTTTGTATTCTCGTCACTTAAGGCAGGTACAGGTGTGAGTATTTCGCTTTACCGATCTTTGATCACGTATGACTTGTTAGGGTGGCAATTTATGTAATGTTGTGAATTTCTCACAGTTCGACACAACTTAATATATACATACATACATATCTTCACGCTGTATCCCTAACGGGGTAGTCAGAGAGGACGGAGCGCCAAGCGTCGCGGTCCTTACATACCTCTCGCTTCCTCAAATCTCATCATTCTCCTCACACATTTTCGCCTAGATATACTTAATACTGCTTTAAAACTACATTCAACTCTTAACATTTCATCGCAACTTATTTAATAAACGTTCAAGATTAACTGTCATTATGGTCGAAAATTTCTTACTACTTTTAGTCACAGATTTCTACCATTCCTAAAACCCTACATCTACTTTACAATCAAATAAACAGTGATATTATTATATTTATATCATATATATTATACAAAAGCAAAGGTGGGCATTAACTCGTTCATCCGTTAATCGTTAACTTGCTTAACGAATTAACTTTTAAGTTAACTTCAAAAAATATTAACGGTCTTGTTAACTTCTGTTAAACTGAACTTCCGTTAAGTTTAGTTCCGTTATATTAGTTGTTAGTTGCCATGCCATTTCTTTTATTGAATTACGCACCATGCCATACTCGTACGTTCGGCGAGTCGAATGGTCAAAGATATCTTATGCGAAGTGCGTGTGCGAGTGTGATGCATTTAAAACTACATTGCGTGGATGTGAGCAGGAGCAATAGAGTTGTTGTGGAATTGTTAAGAATTATTATGAAGGGCAACACGCACCTAACGCAAATTTAATTATGTAACGGTAAAGGGCGATATTATCACGAATAGAGAGCATCTACTTCAATTAGCGAAAATACTGAGCGATTCTAATGAATTGCCACACTCAGGTCAGGGACTGGAAGATGTCATTAGTATGAAAGAGATTGAGAAAGTAATAAGAAGTCTGAAATGAGTAAAGGCTGCGGGAAATGATGAGGTGACTGCTGAGATGATCAAGTATGGTGGTCCTAGGGTCTGGGATATCTTCTTTGTACTGTGCGACCTTTGTTGGCAGAAGCGGGAGGTTCCAGAGGACTGGCGCACCGCAGTCATAGTACCTCTCTATAATGGGAAATATTCTCATTTAGACTGTGCGTGCTATAGAGCCATCAGCTTAGTCAGCTTAGCAAGTACAGTCTATACCAAGGTAATGCCTGAACGTATGAAAGACGTTTCTGAAAGATATTTGTGGGAGTCGCAAGGTGGTTTTAGGAATGGTAGTGGTTGTAGGGATTAGATTTTCTCGCTCCGCGTTATCGTGGGGAAGTTTCTGGCCGTAGGTCAGAAACTTTTCTGCGCTTTCGTGGATCTACAAAGAGCATTAGATAGAGTAGTGTGAAAGAAATTGTCGAGTCTTCCTCCAGTAGTGAATGCAGTAAGGGGCCCTTTACTGCAGGCTGTGAGGTAATTATATCGAGGCCACAGAGCCTGCGTAATGGTGACATGTCGCCCTGGTTCGAAGTCTGTTCAGGAGTCAGACAGAGCTGCGTGATTTCTGCCTGGCATTTCGTGCTGTATTTGGACAGTTGCGTCCAGACATTGAAAGGTAGTATGAATGGTATTATATGTGATGGTACAGTGGTAAACTGCCTATTGTACGCTGATGATGCTGTGCTTATAACACCATCAGAAGCAGATTTACAGACACTAGTCACGTGCATGAAAGAAGAATGTGAAGTGATAGGATTGAACATGAATGTGAACAAAACTAATGTTCTGGTGTTTGAAAGAGAAGCGGTACAAACGAAATGTGACATTTGGGTACATGTAATATGTCTAGAACAAGTGAATGAAATTATGTGTCTGGGGAGTGCGTTTTCAAGGGATGGAAGATGTGAGTTAGATGTGGGGAGACAGGTAGCAGCTGGCAATAAAGTGAATGGTGCTCTGTCCGCATTAGTAGGCAGTGTAAATATATCTAACACAGCCAAAATGGCCATCCACAATGCGGTATTGGTTCCAGCTTTATTGTTCGGTAGTTGAGGTCTGGATATGCCGAAAAATCGAGTGAAAGTATAATAAATACAGTATGCGGTGTCACTCTTGCGGGCAAGATAAACAATAAAGAGATATCCAGTATGACAGGGTCGCACGACAGTGTTATTGTAAAAATGAAGAAAGGAATGCTTATATATTCGTAGTTCGGGCACATAGAAAGAATGCGTGATAAAAGACTGACGAAGAAAATCTACAGTGTGAAAGTGACAGGTAGAAGAAGCCAAGCAATACCAAGGCTGACTTATGAAGATCAAATAGCCAGTGTTAGTTGACCGAAATGTCAAAAGCACTCGCATACCTAGGCGAAAATCTGTGATGAGAATGATGAGATTTGAGGAAGCGAAAGAAATATGTGAGGACCGCGAAGATTGGCGCTCCGTGCTCACTGACTACCCCTTTAGGGATACAGCGTGAAAATATGTATGTATGTAATAGCTATTTATTCATACTTCTATATTCCTTATTACCGAGGAAACAACTCATACGTCGAAAGTCATCGGCAAGACTTCGTACATATGAGATATCTGCCAATGGACGACGTAAATTAGCACCTAACAAAACTAATGTTCGAAGCATTGAATAGATTGACACCTGCCGATATAAGTTTCAAACAAGAAATTTACAGATGACATATTTAAATTCGTAGAGAAACGGCATCAGATGAGACTGGATAATTAGACCGTTATTCTGGAATACCGGGCTCTACTTAATAATATTCGCTAAAAGCTGAAAGAGGATTTGCAGCAATATTAGGAAGACAAAATTTCAAAGGCAGTCGAAATGAAAACCAGAAAACGAGTACTGCGTGCGGAATTATGTAATGGTAAATGGCGATATTATCACGATTAGAGAGCATCTGCCACAAATAGCGAAAAATTTTTACGAGACACAACAAAAGGTACCATTCTCTACATAGCAGAGCGAGAGATGCAGGCCACCTGTGACTAATGTCTTTTCTGAGGAAATTCCTGACGTGTCTGTAGAAGAGATACAGCTAGCGCTGGGAAAAATAAAAAACAAAAGATCTCAAGAGCAAGATAACATCATACCCGAGATGTTGAAGCTAGGGTCACAGGCGCTATGCAGAGCTCTAGTACTGCTGTTTACAAACTGCATATTAAACGGCAAGGTACCTGAGGTTTGGCACAACGCAGTGATAATCCAGCTCCACAAGAAAGGGGATATTCGAAAACTGCATAACTATCGCCCTATTACTCTTGTTCCATATTTATAAATTATTTACCAGTTATCCTAAATAGACTAACTAATAAACTCGACGATTACCAACTGAGGGAGCACGCCAGTTTCCAATCTGAATACGGCACAAATAACCACCTGCAAACGTTGAAGACACTAATTGAAAAGTGACACGAATACCGAAAGCCAATCATCTTCACCTTCGTTGATTATGCGTGGACATTTGACTCGGTGGAGGCCCGGCCAGTTGAGAAGGGCTCTAGTAGACTGCAGAGTTGACGAAAGGTACATCCAGCTTATGAAACATCTATTGCAGCATGGGACGTCATCGGTTAGTCTACATAAACTTACATATCCACTTACAGGGAAACTAGAGCGAGGAGTGCACCAAGGCGACACGATTCCGCCAAAATTGTTCAATGATGCTCGAGAACATTTGCAGACTCGATAGCCGTGATAGCGGCATTATTATCGACGGACAGAGACTGAATTACAACTTGCGGTTTGCGGATGATACCGCACTGGTCAGAGATACCGTTGAGGATGTGCTCACAATGATCGACGACCTGCGCAGAGTCAATCAGCCAAAATAGGATTGAAAATGAATAAGTCAGACGCTAAGATCATGACAGACATCCCCTGAGGCGAAAAATCAACAGGTACCTGTAGGTGTTGTCGACCAATATATTAATTAGGCCAAAAAATCACCCTTGGCATTGAAGACCAAGTGATGGTAGCCGACCTTTGGAGCAAACAGCTCGATCCTCCGATCAAAAAAGATTCCCCAACACTGAAAGCAAAAATGTTTGTCCTGCCAGTTTTCACGTATCAAACGGAGACGGCAACGGCGCCCATGACTAAAGACGGGCGCATCAAGGGCTGATATAGATAGAGATTCTTACTACTTTATTGTTGTCTATATCTTAAATAAATGTGTATTTAATTGTTCATTCTACATTACCTATAATAATCTACATACTGCCCAAGTAGTATTAGTTTTGGATGGTTAACTTTTAACGGTTAATTTTAACTTCCGTTAAGTTTTGGAAAATTTAACGCTTTAACGATTATCGAAGTAAAGTTTTTAATTAACGAATTAACGATTAACGAAGTTAAGTTTTGGATTTACTGTGTCCACCTATGTACAAAAGTAAAAACAAAAAAATTGCACACTTCCAAAAAGATTATAACTAATTGGCTTCAAATACTCACCTTTGAGGAAAGAGAGAATCTAAAGTAATAATGTACAGAACTGTAACAATATGTATTTTATTTTATGAACTGTGGTAATTATGTTAAATTTTAATGAACTTTTACCTACAGTAAAAACACATCCTCTTACACACGCTCGAATACACATCAACATTCGACTCAGGGAGGATACATACAATCATACATATATTAATTACTTATAATTATTTATGTTAGTTTAATGGACCGATGGAAATTAACAAAAAAATCGCAATTCTTGAATTGTGAGTGAACGCTTTACACTATACTGAATATTGATTGCTTTCGTCTATTAACGAAAACCGATCACGTATATTAGCAGATGTCGGTCGCATGCACTCATCGGGCATTCAAAGTAGATACCGAAAACTGGGAATCAGATCACGAGCCGCTTACAACTGATTCCTTATTAGTGTCTATTTATAGTGTCTTATTATAATGGACCGGTGGGCTTGATGCTGTTTACTCTTTAACAGGCTGAGCCTAGTACGGCAACACAGGCTAAAGATAAGGATGTACCTACTGAATATTCAATAACCTATTGGTAACATTTTTAGGTACTGTTGTACATATTCATGGCAGAACATAACACACATAATATGTAACAACTAACAATATAATGTTATATAGGTACGTAGGACGACGTAGGTATACCTCATATTGATCTGTAAATTCCTTCAAAAGTGACTGCAACATTATCTCTGCACTTCATTAGTACCTTATTTAAACCTTTGTAATATAATACATAGGTTATATCTATATTGCCAATAAATGTAACAAATATGAAGGACGACGTTTATTGACACGTACCTATATTAATTCAAAAGATAACTATTTGAAGATAAATCATTGTATCGAAATGTAACAAGTAGGTATTCTTTAGTAAATGTATACTTTTTCCCGTAAATGTAAATAACTGTTTGGGTGTTCTTTTCTTTAAATTATGAGAATTGTAACTTGTATTTATGTAAATAAAAGTTACTATTAGCATTTCAATCATTATTTTTTTTAAATTAAATCATGTGAACCACTGGCAGTCTGGCAGATGTTACAAATTATGTAAGGAAATACATATACATATTTATTTTGATTTTATTTATCATGTACTATAGACTGAACTGTGTAAAAGTATGAACAAGTATTTTTAATAGTTTTAATTTTTTTATAGCCTACAATAATTTTATAGCGTTAGTATATTTTTTCTCATCAGTAGGAAAGATATTTAAAACGGGAAATTAATACGATTACCTTTTTTGGCTTGACGTTTTGCATAGGACGTGGTCTCAAGCAAAAAAAGATGAGTTTGTTTGAGACCACGGCCGATGCGACTCCGTCGAAACGTTAAGCCAAAATAAAAGGTGATTGTTGTAATTTCCCGTTTTAAATATTTTATAATGCAACACGAAAGTTTAAAAGTTTATAGTAAGATATTAATTATGCTACATTTTATTAAACGCAATAAATAGTTTTTGTTATTGTTACCAATTTTAAAGTAGGTACTTAGGTTGGCTAGGTAGGTTTTAAATGCATCCCAAAAATGTTTGTTATATTCTATTTAGGCTTCTCCAAATCCAAAATTTTGAAAACTGTGGTCCATTTGTCAGTTTATTCAGTTGTTAAATTTCAATGCAGAACACTGTGTGATAGATTAGGATCCTAGTTGTTTTAAAGTGTAGGCATTGCGGTATCTTTACGATTAAAGTGAATAGCGCCATTGAACTCTGAGTATCGTCACTGTCACTTAGAAGTGGTCGCTGTCATTTAAAAAGTCGCATGTAAACTATTTGGAGGGATTTTCGTAATCTGACGGTTTGAAAAAAATTTTAAATTGTTTAAATCGTTTTTACCAATTTCTAGTACTGCACGTCGCGCTAATTGTAACTACATCGATAGATTTGAGTAAAGCTGATTGTTTTAAAGCCGTATTTTAAATATTTTTTTTTTACATTTGGAAGTCTATTTGGCTCTACGGAATTCCCGGCTCTTATTATATAGTAATTTTACATTCTCTTTGACCTAGAGTGCTGTGATCAGCTAGTCGAGTGATGGCTGACGGAAAGTATATTTTATTGAACTAGGAATTGGAGTATAGTATAGTGTACAAATGAGTGAGAGATAGTGAAAAAGTGAAAGGGAGAGAGAAGTGCGGGAGTGGGGAATACATGCTTCACAGCAGCTGAACACGCTAAACTTTATTGACGATTTTAGTTAATTCGGCTTGTGGAAATCGGCAGATTATATTAATCCCGCGTTCGAGAATGCCGAAGTGATTTTTTTTTTGCAAGTTTGTGACCCACTCACTCTCTTACGTCACGCTCAACTCATCAGATTATGGAAATACAAATTTTTCAGCGTGTAATTAACTCATCATAACTTAACCTGACGCGCTCGAGTATTTCCAGCTATCGATTTTTTTACTGTTCTGATCGGCTGCCCTACACGCGCGCCCCTATATGCTTAGATATGATGGAAGTATTCGTTAGGGTGCAAGGTATCCTCCTTATGTCAATCTGCCGCGCTTGAGTAAATCCTAAAATCCCCTGTTAGGCTTCCCTACTATAAAGAAAAATATTTTAAGACTTCGAGTATACTACTTACTTTAATATTTTTAGTGGGGAAAGCTTTAGTTTTTGTGATCTATTTGATCTATTAATCTATTTCATATTATTATTACATAAGTTTCTCTTGTTAAAATATTTTAAAATACTTGAACTAGTCTGAAAAATAAAAAAATTTGTATCTTCTGAAACACTGACAACATTTTAAAAGATGTTTAAAAAGAAGATATAATACAAAACTGATACTTGGTGTTGACATTTTCCCGTAATTCATGCAAAAGAAATTGCAGACCAAAGCTAGTATACAATTTATAAAAAGAGATATAGAGTCATAACAATAAAATTGAGTTTTCAATATTTTTTTACATTCATACTCGTAAGTAAAACTCTTAATAAGCGCGTAAACTTAACCTAATTTCTATCAAAATTAAACTGTTTTAAACAGGTATGTAGTAGTTAGGTACTAATAAATCTGTTATCTGCTAGGGCGCAGCTAGGGTATCTGTCAGTGACCTTCATTTAAATGTTGTTATCTTTCATACAGTCATAGCAGCGGCACTGATACCTAATTTGAGTGGAATTATATCTCTGGTGGGTGCGTTCAGCAGTTCCGCGTTGGCGCTGATTTTTCCGCCTATCATTGAGATAATGACCTTCTGGCCCGACCAACTCGGTGAACACTATTGGAAGCTATGGAAAGATATTCTCATAATGCTTTTCGGTATAACTGGCTTTATATTTGGTACCTATGCCAGTATAGAAAATATATTAAAGAACGACTAAGATCTGTTATGCTATCTGACAATTTAGAACCAAAGATTTTTGTAGTTAATAAGACAAAATATGTATTTGTATTAATAATAACCATGACAATAATTTTATGTAGATCTGATTTATTACCCAATTTTACATTATGTAATATTCATGTTCGATCCATTCCCTTTGATGAAATATGTAAATGTAATTATTGCACACTTACTTATAAAAAAGTTAATATTATAGTTACATTATACGTTTTGTTTATAATAGTGTAACAGAATATAAGTGAATTATAAAAGTTAAGAGATTATTTAAATGTTATGACGTTGTTTGTTTTTTATATGTAATTAATCTCATTTATGTAGCGCTGTAAGATGTATTATTTGGTATTACATTTTGTAATGTATTATTTGCGTACTTTTTGTCCAAATATCTAAAATTTTGTTCATAACATTGTGACAGTTAGCATTATAGGTACATTTTTATTAGGGGTGCAACCAATACTGATACCGCTATATATTGATTTATCTGTGCTTTTGCTATGCATGAAATCGATGATAGGTAGTATTTTACCTGTACGCCCAATGCACATTTCAATTTTTTAATAACGCGCTGGTGATCTAAAGTATTTAGTAATTTTATTTTAACAGACTGATGACGGCAAATAATTTGCAGAAGTTTATTTCTGAATAAAAAATATGTAATATTAATTTTAATAATTATTACATACTTATATTGTTCTTTGTTATTGAAAAACTAACTTTAGCGCGCAGGCTTTTTTTTTTAATTTTCAATATCGGAAATATTTGAAAAAAACATCGGTATCGTATCGTGGCACTCTTAACTTTTATAGCTTAGAACTCAGTGGTGTATTTCTGTTGTTTAAAGGTTTTACTCACGGTGCAATCTGACTAGCAATTTGTTGCTGCAATCTATTGTTGATTGCAGCGACAAATTCCTTTGTAAGGTAAGTTGAATGCGACCTGCATCCTGCCTATTTGGGATGCAATTAGTTATCCTTGCCTAGCCTTATAACAGATTGCAGCAACAAATTGCTAGTCAGATTGCACCGTGAGTAAGGCCTTTTATAGCTAGTCGTTAGTTTTCTTAATTGTTGTGTTAATTTATAAAGTACCTGTGCCACAGTCAACCTAGTTATTTAGCTTTTAATAGAGAATAAACCTTTATAACGAATTTTAGGATATTAACACTCGCAGTAATCTAATGACATATTGAGTGCGTTATCTGCATTGATAATATTTGATATAAACATAAGGTAAGATCCGGCACGTCGAATATTGTATGCTCGCCTGACGGATCCGATGCAACAGAAATCAGATACTTTGCGCAACTAAATTATTATACCCTTAACTCAAATATCCAAAAACATAGAATCACGCAGTAGTCTTCTTTTTTATATACTGGGAAGCCATATCATATTTTTATTAGAAACATTCGACCCCTTTTCGTGTAAAAAAAATGGTATATATTTGATGTAAAATGTCTGTTATCGTATCACTAAGTCTGCACATGTTAATTTCGGCCTTAAATTATTTTCACTTGCACGCAACTTTAACACTTAATATACCTACTATCACTTTCGTACTTCAAAACTTCAAAAAATTCAAAAATGAAGTCCAAACAAAATGCCAACTTCTCCTGTTCCCGCCAAAAACTTCGAGGACAAGTGAGAGCAGAACAAGTAATCTTTATTTAGTTCTACTGATTTTTGTCATTTAGGTATGTCACTTTGTGCCTTAGACATCACTTTTGAGGTCTATGCGCTAGATGTTTGTACCGTATCTTCGTTTTTGTTTATGTCAATGACTGAGCGAGAAAATATTTTTCGATATTTTTATTTTTAAAATAGAAAATACCTTATTATAAAGTCTTTGTTTGTAACTGTAAAATAAACGTTATTCATGTTGTTATTGAAACAATATTTTAATCTTCTTTCTCATTATGTTTAAATAAGAGCACGTGTTATCTTTAAAAATGTTACGAAAGGTTTTTTGATTATTTATAATTTGTTTTTTGGTAACGCAGCGCAAATTTTTGCTTGTTTAGTATTCCAAGAATGAACCTATTTATCACATATGTAGCTTTTTATATTCTCATAATATTACGCAAGAAATCTAGAAAATTATGAAAATGTTTATTATTGTTTTGCCAAAAGCTATTCTTTTATGTGATAATTTATTGTACTTATTTCTTATTGTTAAAAGAAACTAGGTTAATATGAACTAATAATGAATCTTATAAAATCTCTTATAACCATAATATGAAATAAATATTGAGTATTCTGTACTTTCTTCGTTTTTTTAATTATTTAGATCGATATAATTGTCATTAAGAGTGTTAAAGAGATAGCGTAAGTTTGTCAGCGATCTGAAATGTTTTCATCAATGAGTTACACCAAATGTTGATTTTTATCTTATTTTTATTAAAGTTTATGTACAGTGTTTTTTTTAACTAAGACGGTATGGGGAAAGCTGAATTCGTAAAAGATACAACCATGCGATCTTTTTTTGTGAAAACAATTTTGGCACTATCAATTTTTGGTCTGATGTGAGTTGTCCATAAAAATTAGTAAAATTATCAGTTTTTTTTAATGCTGATTGACTCAGTTTCACTAAGTATCATTTCATTGATCTAGGTACTAGGCGATGTTTAATTGATTCTCTATGCGGTGTAAAGAGACAAAAGGTGGAATTGTAATTCCACCTTCCACCAAAGTTTATCCAAATGTAACATTGCGCTCTGAGCCTACAAGCCCCAACGCCCGTTGTACATTAAAAACCCTCTGTAGTTGACAACTATTGAGTGGAGTGTGCTATGCTAGCTACAGGGTAGACAGGATGAGAACTAGACCTACTGGAGGAAACCCTTTGCACAACCGTTACACTTCTTTATTCTCTAACACAGTTCATATTATTCATACAATAACAACGATAATACTACCTAGATATCTTAACCCGGCACCAAACTTGTCGAGTCGACGCGAATAGAGGTGAGCGCGAGTGTGGTAGCTGCGCTCGTGTGCACTCCTGTCCGCTCGCCTCGACTCGCCGCCGTTCCTCTTCGTGTCAGTATTTGGTGCACGAGTCAAAAGACGCGAGTGGCCAACACGAGCTCGCATACTACACTCTCAGCCTGGCACCACACTCTTGCCGAGACGATGCGAATCAAGGCGAGCGCGGGAGTATAGTAGTAGCTGCGCTCGTGTGTACTCGTGTCCGCTCGCCTCGACTCGCTACCGCTTCGCTCCGTGTCAATATTTGGTGCACGAGTCAAAGGACGCGAGTGGCCAACACAAACGCACCCACTACACTCGCGACTGTCAGTGTGAATTTTTACTTCAAGTTGTATATACGTTACGAATATAATTAAACACGGATGACAATTCTGCGAATGGGTCCTTAATCAAATAGTAAAATTAAAAAATGCAGTTATCAAGGGGAACTGGCTACGAAATAATAATTATTTTTATTAAGTACAAAATAGTTGATATTCTTTACTTTGTAATTAATTTAGTAACCACAAAATACGATGCAAATGCTTGTAAGTAGTGTATATAATATTTGGCAGATGGCCGAAGTCGGTGCCAAGCCAACCAAGTTAGTACCTAGATTTTCTGTTGTTGCTTATTGCTTTAATGCTGTAAAAAATTACAGTTTATGCTAGTGACTAATTAATAACCTGTGATATGGATATTACAATTGTACTACATTTATGAAGTTCTTTCCGTACTTGAGCTTTGATTAGTATTGAATAGGTTATTATTTTGTAGTGTTTTTATTTTGAAGTCTGTTTAATGTTTTTCTTAAACAGGTATTTATTTTACCCTTTAGTGGCCTTGTCCTAAAAAAATATGTAGGGTAGGTCTATAACTAACTAATTTTAAAACGAAATATTAAATTAAACGATCACCAAAATGTATAATTTCAGATCTTGAGATCATATCAGATCTTAATAAATGTACTATATGGGTCGACCCTGGACATATTTCCTTCTAAATAGGAAAATAATCATCAAAATCGGTGCACAAACGGCGTATGAATCGGCAAACATAAATGTATACCTACTTACCTAATAAAAATAACATAGAATTCGAATATAGAACCTCCACATTTTCTCTATTTCCAGGGTTTACGTATCTTTTTAACGTAATGAGGATCAACGAGGTTTTTAGTTTTGATTGTAGAAGTACTTGGAGTGAGTACTTGAAAAATCCTAAACATTGGTATTTTAATTTTCTTATTACTCACATCTTTGCGATTGAAAAGTAGCTATTTTCTCATATTACAAGTTTACTTGTCGCACACAAATTTTGCTTGGCACATGCAAATTCACGATTTATAAAAAAATGTAAAATTAATATCAACAAAACAATCGATTTTAGTATCCATTGACATCAGTGTGAAAGATAAAGAAAATCTTGATTTCGAAGATTTAGATTAACATAGTAATAAATAATAACAAAGTTATTACTTTCTAAAATTTTTCTTTGTACCGAAATTATCTCCGCATTAGTAATAAAAAATACTTAGTATCTGCAACTCGTGCGGTGGTGTCGATTGCCCACTCGAGCGAATGAGCGCACTCACTTCGCTCGTGCGCTCAACTTCGTATGGATTCGACAATTTACCGCACTTGTTACACAATTGTACTATTGTCGTACGATCAAAAATGGTTTAGTAAGTAACAATCAAATTATGCGACGATCGTCAAATTGTTGCAGCGCGTCTTGCGTGACGTCACAGTGACGGTTGCAATTACTGATGCCCGCCACACACCATCAAGTATGCATAATCAAGTCTGTCCAGTATGCATGAAGCGAGGCTTCCATCAAGTCATATTGATCGTGTGTGGTGCCGATTTGACTTGATCAGTTATACTTGACGGAAATCGTTTTGCCCATCTTCCGTCAATCCATCAAGCCATCAAGTCCGTCCTGCATACTTGAACGTGTGTGGGCGCCTCATGCCGTTTCGTCAGTTCGCTCGAAATTTTGGTTAAGGGACAGTTGTGCGAATGTCTTGATATATTTTATTGAAATATGTATTGATTTAAATGTTATTTTCATTAAATTACAGCGATTTATTTGGTGGATTCACATTTTAATCGTGAGTTTTCAAAACGTGTTACGTTCAGAAATACTCTTTTATAAGGTGTGTTTATCAAGGAGCAAAACTATTTACATACTTCTTTCGCTTCCTCAAATCACCTCGCCCTTCTCACACATTTTCGCCTAGGCATGCGAGTGATTTTCGCATTTCCGTCAGTTAACACTGGCTATTTGATCTTAATTGTTTTTTTGGAAAGTCACATTAATTGCTAATAAATACATTTTAAATTAAGTAAATAAAAACATTTTAATTCTAAAAAATACAATCGAATTATAATTTTAATCAATTAATATTTTTTAATTATTTTTTCAATCGATTTCATTTATTTACTTAATTTTTGTTATTGATTTAATTTTTTATCAATTGATAATAATCGATAATCAATTGATAATTTTTTAGTTTACAAAAATAGTACCTATTGGCCTATACTGTAATAACTTTAATTTATTTTTTACTTATCTTGAACATAGCTCGCTTCGATATATAGCTTTCAATAAAATATATACGATTTTAAAAAGATAATTCGTAATAAGACATTCGCCGCCTCATGCGTACTGGACAGACTTGATCAAGCATACTGGATGGTGTATGGCGGGCTTAAGGCGCGTAGTACCGCAAACAGGCCTCGTAACGGTGATTTTTTAGCAATAACCACACGATCAAAGTTGTTAAAAAAATATATATATAAATCCACATGATATTTATAATCAAGCAGCCAGGAAAAATAGCATTTAAAGTAAATTTTCTTGATAAAAAAAAATCCCAAATTAACCTCTGAACAGAATTTATGGGGAAAAAAGCTGTTTTCGTCGTTAACATATTCTAATAAAATTCGGCAAATATATGTCTTTTGGGAATATTAACACATCGATCAGGTAAGATTTTCGATAAAATCAATAATTTATAAGAAAATACATGGTTTATTGTTTTTTTCTCAAGCCATTTTATTTTGAGCGATGTCGCGTTGTTCCTTCTCTTTCACTTCTATGCGACTCGACAATGATCGCTGAGGCGTGATGCTAAACAGATCTGTGTCACTTGTTCCTCTTGAATTTTGAAATTATAATTGTCCGAATTATGCACAGACAGACTACCCTAGAGACCTGAAATGTTTACGAATTTCTAAGCGAACTATTCTGTGAAGGTTAGAGGAATGAGACGTAAGCGGGCGGCAAGGTAACGTCACGTACTAAACGAAATAGTGATGTACTCATAGATATTGTATATATCGATAAATACAAGAATTATTTTCATAAGCTTATTTTAAAAATAGAAATAATAAAATATGTATATAATCAAAACAAGATTCTTTATTTCGAAACAAAAAAATCAAAAATTTGGAATAGAAATGCAAATCAAATTCGTTTGTGTAGTACGTATTTCTCCTGTTTTCGGTATGTTCACCGATAACTTCATCAATTGTGTACCGATTTAATTTTTTTTTTTTGTTTGATATACTTCCGAGGTGGTCCCATTTAAATTGCACTGGTATTGAGCTTGGCCTTTGAAGATACACGAAATAATAATTACTAATTATAAGCTTTATTTATATTGATGATACATTTTTATATCATTTCGTTCTATAATTAGAAAAGTAGTTGGTTGTAGACCCATCCTATATATTTATTTAGACCAAGGTCACTGAAATGGGAGAAATAAAAAAAATTAAGAACAAATTTAAATCTACTAGAAATAAACACTGAAAAGTATAAAATAACTATCTTTTACTAATTACAACTCAAATATAAAAAAAAAATACTTCATAGATACGATATAAATACGTATATAATTAAATTTGCTAGTGTTAGTTGACGGAACTGTCAAAAGCACTCTCATACCTAGGCAAAAATGTGTGAGGAGAATGATGAGATTTGAAGAAGCGAAAGAAGTATGTAAGTACCGCGACGCTTGGCGCTCCGTCCCTATGACTACTCCGTTAGGGATACGGTGTGAAGATTGTATGTATGTATATTCATAATTAAATTTGACGGTTATCAAAGTGGGTTCCAAATTAATGTGCCACAACAGAAAGTCTATTAGTTTGGGAGACTTGCATCGATTTCAGTAACTGTCGAATTTAATTATATAGGTATTTGTATCGTATGTATAAAGTATTTTTTTAAATATTTGAGTTTTGATTAGTAAAGAATAGTCATTTTGTAGTTTCCAATGTTTTTTTTAAGTCGTTTAAATTGTATTCTTAAATTTTTTCTGAATTAAATTGAACCCGAAACTCGAGATATACTCTATCCAATAAAAGAGAATCATCAAAATCAGACTACTCTGTAAAAAGCTACGCATGGTCGTAAACAAAAAAAAATATGCACCGACTTGAGAACCTCCACCATTTTTTCGTCGGTTGAAAAAAGAACGGTGACATCTTTTTAATGATAACTGTATTTTTTTAATAGAAAAGGTGTATCTCTGTACCAAATTACATCTTAATCCGTTCAGCGATTAAAAATTTCCCATACAAAGTTTCATCCCCTTTTCACTCCTTTAGGGGTAGATTTTTGGAAAAAAGAAGTATGTTTTTAATAGAAAAGGTTTTATCTATGTACTATACTAAATTTCGTCTTAATCGGTTCAGGGGTTAAAAATTTCCCATACAAAGTTTCATCCCCTTATTCACCCCTTTAGGGGTAGATTTTTGAAAAATAAAGTAGCATATGTTCACCCCCTGGTGTCAAACTATGTCCATGCTAAATTTTATTAAAATCGGTACGGCGGTTTAGCTGTGAAAACTAAGCAGACAGACGGACAGACAGAGAGACTCGCATTTACAATATTAGTATGGATATGGATAGTATGGTTAAGGATTATACAATTATATAATATTACATAATCATATATTATATTATATTATATATTAATATATTATATAATTATGTGTTATATATATTATATTATTATATAGTATGGATAGTATGGATGGAACTAGGTATATAATTTCAAAGAGTGATAGTCATTATAAATTCTCAAAAGTAATGGAAAATATGTTGATATATCGATACGTTTTTTCGCGTCCCTACTTACACGTGCCACCTTGCAAGAGTGAGGACGCAACATATAATTATAGCTTGCTAGACAAGGATAAACGCTGACTCAAAGCTACCAGGGACCAGTATAGTGAGAGCTCTGCATTTTTTGATATACATTTTTATTATTAATTTCATACTTACCGATGAAACGTGATATTAACCTTTTTGAAACTATTTTTACGACTGTCACTACCACACCACTTTACAGCGCAATTTGGCATTGTTTACGTAATTTATACTATATTTTTTAAAACAATTAGACACAGGTCACGGATCTGCTTTCTGGTTAATACTAAAGGAGCGCGCGTTTGTGTTTGAAGTTATATGAGCGTTTGTGCGCATCGATGGCAGAAAACGGTGCCCTTTCATTTCCTGTCTTTAGGCTAATTTGTCTGTGGAATTATGTAATGTTACGTAGACTTCGTGTATTGTTGCTTACAGCGCTTTAAATACAAAATTTTGGCACCTTATATCAATGTGTGTTTAGCTCATTTGTTTACTGTTTTATGTTATTTTCGAAAATCATTATTATGTTGTGAGTTCAAATCTCGACTCGGTCACTCCACATTTTTTTTTCAATTTTAATTTCAAGACAGTTTTTTTATCGGCCGTTGATAATGTTCTAAATCCATACTTTATATTACAAATGCGAAAGTCTGTCTGTATGTCTGTCTGTCTGGTACGTTTTGATTTAGGCGTCGGACCGATTTTTATGAAATTTGACATGGCGATAGTTTGACACTAAGGAATGGACATAGCCACTTTTTGAACTGAAACTTCTTTATCGGCGTGAGAAAAATTTTATAGCAATTTAAAAAAAAAATCGTCACTTTTTTCTGTTACGCGCCATCTTTCTTTCTATTCCGTTACGCGCCATCTTTCTTTCTAAGTCACATTTTTAACCCCAGTTTTTTTTGGATAAATCGATATGGGCACAGATTAATTTTAGATTTAAGTTTACTACCGTAAACAGATGGTCAGTGGCATAGAGACAAACTGTCCCACATTAAAACTGGCAACGCAACTGGCTAGAAAGTTTACATTTAAATTCTATCACATATCTATGACTTTTTTCTGTCCTCTTCACAATAGATGTCTTTAGTCATTACATATTTCTATTACACGAAAGATGGCGATAATAATGAGACGGTCAAGTAGATTAATCGAAAACAATAATTCAAAGTGACAAAAACTTTTGTGTGCTACGTAAGTGTGCCATGTTTGAATTTCGAGTATGACGCATCGACACGAATTCTACTATGGAACACTTTAAATTAATTCTTATCTAGTGTTCCACATTTGAATTTCATGTAGGACGTATCAACATGAAATTCAGTTATGGAACATTTTAAATGAATTCTTCCCGAGTAAGTCGATTATGATTTAGTACATTGGCTTCTGCTATTGCATGAAAAAATTATTTATTCAATTTGACTAACTTCTGTTATCCACATTTTTTCTTCCAATGCAACGAAATGAATCTTAAATAAAACTGAGGCGATGTGCATTAAAAGAAAAATTGCAAATTGTACTCCAATTTTTATGGACATCTCGCACTTGACCAAAAAGTTTCATAATGTCAATCGAGTGAGAAATCGAGTGAAAGTAAGATAAATGCAGTAGAAATGCGATCTCTTAGAAATATGTGCGGTGTCACTCAGTATGACAGGGTTGCACGACAATGTTATTGTAAAAATAAAGAAAGGAATGCTAAGATGGTTTGGGCACATGGAAAGAATGAGTGATGAGACTGACGAAGAAAATCTATAGAGCAAAAGCGAGTGGTAATAGAAGCCAAGGAAGACCAAGGCTGACTTACGAAGATCAAATAGCTAGTGTTAGCCGACGGAAGTGTCAAAAGCACTCGCACACCTAGCGAAAATGTGTGAGGAGAATGATGAGATTCGAGGAAGCGAAAGAAGTATGTAAAGACCGCGACGCTTGGCGCTCCGTCCTCTCTGACTACCCCGTTGGGGATGCAGCGCGAAGATATGTATATATGTAATATAATATATGCGTATTTTATTTCTGTCGTCTAGAGCAGAGCCAAACGTTTTAGTCCCGAGCGTATTTAAAAAAAATATTTCTTTTTCTCTCTGGCACGTGACTACTGACGTCGTCGTTATCAGCCAGTAAATTTTTTCAAGCATTATTTTCGTTTGACCTCTTTGATCGCGGAACCAGTACGGAATAATATTCGTGTTCCTTATTCAAACTCATTTCTGCTTCTATGAAAATTTATTATGGAGACTTTTTGGCGGGAACGGGAGAAGTGAGGTTGTCATTTTATTTAGATTTTCTATTTTTTACATTTTTAGGAGTTTTAAAGTACAACAGTGATAGTATATTGTGTTTTAAAGTTCTGTGTAAGTGACAAGAATGGAGGAGATCTAAATAAACATGTGTAGCTGAAGTATTCGCGTTCTTCCAAGAAGTACTTTATAACTTCAGTAAAGCCTACTATCACTTTACTGGAGGAGTTTTACGATAAGAAAAAACTAATTTACTTGTGATTCTACACTATGGATTACTTATTAATACGTGACATTGACAAATACGCTAAACAGTGCGCCATGCCATAAAGGAAGAAGAAGAAAAGGAAAAGGGCGGGAAACTTCGTTTCCCTAACTTTTGACTCATATTTACTTGGTCAATGGTTAAATGGAATCTGCGAAGCCAAAACAAAGAGAAAAAAAAAGTTTATTATGTGAGAACACCTATTTCGAACTCATTTATCGAAGATCCAATCATTACGTAACGAATAGATAGAATAAAAGGTAAATATTAGTCGTGAAGTATCATAGATAAATAGTTCGTTAGGTAGTTTTTTTATTTAGGTGCTTTCAGCACACCCTGATTTCTTTCTTATTTCGTTTGTAATTTTACTGAATTAAAATATTTTGATTAACTTATTTACTCTATAGTGCGCTACTCTATAGTGTGCTTCCTCTGTATCTTTGCGGCCTGAAAAAATATTAATTGGCTTTTAAGTTTAAAGGCTATTATTTCAATAAACTAAAAAACGAAATATTTTATGTAAAGTAGAATTATTTTTAAATAACATTATTATTTTTTAAAATCGATTTGATACCCCTTTTCACCCCTTTAGGGGTTGATATCTTACAATCTACTAAATACATGTTTCATTGTTTACCCGAATGAATCTGTATACAATAGGCAATTTTTTTTGTTTCAATATTCTTTGACACTCCTTTTCACCCCGTTATGAGTTGATTTATCAAAATTTGCTAAATCCGTGTTTTGTAATTTTTTTAAAGGATTTTATCTTGATTTTATACAGTGTGTTTTTTTATTTTTATAGTACTTAATTTGACACCCCTTATCATTCCTTCGGCGGTTGATTTTTAAAAATCGACCAAATGCATATTCAATTATTTATTTATAGTTTCTGCATACCTTCAAAGTTTTACCACAGATTAATTAGTTTACTAGCGTAAAGTTTTACTTTGTTACACGTTTTTAACTTTTTTCATAAAAATGAAACCTGTTCTGAGGTTAATTTTTCTAAATTGAAAAAATACACGTCCAAGTAATTATTGAACATTATAATATGGGTACACAAAGTTTTGGGTTCAGAATTTGGATTTAAATTATTTTATTTACATACTTTGTAAATAAAATATTTAAAATCCATTTTACATCCTTTTAACCTTTTTAGGGGTTGAACTTGTAATAACCCTTTCTACATTGTATAAGAATCTCATGTGTAATTTGTCTATCTAAAGTCTATCTAAATCGTTAAAAACAGCTCACGCTAAAGAGTTGAAAAGGATCCTGTGCGAACTACATTAAAACCTAACATTGATATTATTATTGAATACCGATTATTTTCAAACTGTCAAAAAGTCATGAATGAATCAATAAAGTAGTACATACATGCATATGTTCACGCCGTATCCCTAACGAGATAGTCAGAGACGACGGAGTAATAAAGTAGTAATTTCTATAATTAGGTAGGTAGGTAAGTAATAAAAAAATCGGCCAAGTGCGTGTCGGACTACGCAGTGAAGGATTGCGTAGTTGGAATGCAAATATTCATTTAATTGCCATCAAAATTAAGTTTGTATTTCATAGCATTTCTCAATAATACCAGTAAGAAACAAAATATTTTTGCGGTCGCTGAACGTGTAATCGAAAATTGTATTGAAACTAATTTTTGTAGAAAGTGCTTTTTAAGATCTACTCTCTCAAATTTTTTTCAGAATTTTCCACTCCATCCATAATTGAAGTTTGAGAGAAAGGGCACACTTTTAGGGTTCCGTAGCTAAATGGTAAAAAACGGAACCGTTATAATTTCATTTGGAAAATTGATTTGAATAAGGATATACATACATACATATCTTCACACCGTATCCCTAACGGGTAGTCAGAGAGGGCGGAGCGCCAAGCGTCGCGTTCCTTACATACTTCTTTCGCTTCCTCGTATCTCATCATTCTCCTTGAATTGAATTGAATTGAATAAGAATGTATCGTGCAGTTTTTGAGATATGGGGTATTCTCGGTTATGCGCTCAGTGACTACAGAAATTGTCTTACAGTTCACTGTGAAACGTTATTAAATGGAAATTTGTTTTTACGGGAGATTAATTTAATATTGCGCATCCCGTCTGGAATCCTTCCCTGCGCGTGGTCCGAGACGCACTTAGCCGGTCTTACTACTTTAGAAGTGCGAATATCAGGAACTATTGACTTAGATAAGTCACTTCGAAACCACTATGTCATTGAACACCTATCTGAATATAAATCACACGCTAAGTGTGCTGGGATCTTTGTTTCATACTTCAGTTACATTTTCAAGATTTCGCTACAGCATTGTATAGCGGTTTGTGAAATACACCTATCTTCCAAATTCTATCTATGTAGTGCCAATTATAGTCTCCGAGTAAAATGACTGACATACGGACAGAATGAAATTATAAGGGTTTCGTTTTTTGCTATTTTGCTATGGAACCCTAAAAAGGGGAATCTGACCAACTATCGAAAATCAAAACTGTCGAGGTTTTAATATTTAATGTAGATTACAAACAAATAGGAGAAGTGTTGCGCAGGAACTAAATTCAAAAACCCCGAAAGCATCGTTGGATAAAGTCCAAGTTTTTAGTCTTTGATGATTTGATGTCGTTTGCTTTGTTTGCGAACCTATTGTTTAGATCTGTTAATTTAGACCATAAAAAAATAATTTCCGAAAATAGCGTTATCGCATATTTTTTTACGAAAATATTTCTCAAAAGATTTGAATTGTCTTCCATAATAATTGCAAAAAACCCCAATCTGGCAACGCTGTTTGAAATGTAAAAAGGATAACTTAGGTCTATAACCTACCAAATAAAGAAGTTAGTGGTTTGATTTAATCCTTGATATTGAAGAATATCATCTTTTTTTGTAATGTAATGGCCCTCTGTCGCGAAATAGAATTGTTTTGACATATCTATATATCCCTTTTAGTTTTTAACTTTACCGAATTAAAAAGTCAGTGCGCTTTAGGTATCGTTATGTAATTAGAGCATTATCCTAATTTTGTTGTATTATGAGGCCATCTGTCGTTGAGTAGAATAAAACACTTGCATTGATACTCTCTAAACATTTTACATAAATATAAAAGGTATTACTAGATGCCACTGACTGACATTGAAATTTAATAAAAGGTTTTCCATTTTTATAATTGACACATATACACATAACACATAAAATGTGCGTAAATCTAAAAGTATTCAGTTCTAAATGCTAATACAAACTATATTTTTGGATACATTTGCAATTACAAAAGAATTACTTTATGTTCACATTCTACCGATACTGGTAGTGACATCTTTCATTGTTCTTATTGTACCATTAAATCTAATGTATGTCGCTGATACCACATGATACGGGTATCAAATGCTAGGTTTTTCAGGGTGCTGATTACGAAAATGAATTTTCAAATTCAAGATGGCGAATATAACTTTTTGGATAAATCGATATGGTAATCAAATTCTAGGTTTTTCGGGGTGCTGATTACGAAAATGCCGTTCATTTTCAAATCCAAGATGGCGAATATTACTTTTTTTGGATAAATCGATATGGGTATCAAATTCTAGGTTTTTCGGGGTGCTGATTACGAAAATGACGTTCATTTTCAAATCCAAGATGGCGAATATTACTTTTTTTGAATAAATTGATATGGGTATCAAATTCTAGGTTTTTCGGGGTGCTGATTACGAAAATGACTTCATTTTCAAATCCAAGATGGCGAAAATAACTTTTTTGGATAAATCGATATGGGTGTCACGTTATAGGTTTCTCGGGGTGCTGATTACGAAAACTATGTTTATTTTCGAATCCAAGATGGCGATTATTATTTTTGCTTAAGCTTTATCTAATTTAGATTTTTTTAGCTTTATTTAACCAATTTCTGTAAAGTTGTAAATAGTAATCGGGTAGTAAATCGGGGGGTCAACTGAGGAAGCGTGCTCGTCGCGACCCCTGCCAGCCCTTTTCAGGGCTGCAATTCCTCTTCTGTGCATACCATGCGGGACAACGGCTATTATAATGTTAGGGCGTCCCCCGGAAGCGACGTACACCGGTCTGTCCCCGCTGGTGTGTGCAGAGTGCAGTTCGGCGTTGGGGACCGCCACCCAACACGCTGTGCACCTAGCGGCGGGAAGTGGAGGGAGGAGTGCAGAGTAGCTGCGTGGAATGTGAGAGGTGGGATTGAGGAGAAGATGAATGAAGTGATTGATATTATGGAAGAGAAAAGATTGGATGTGCTATGTTTGAGTGAAACCAAGCGAGGAGGCAGTGAACTTGCCGACTTGCCCGGAGGAGGCATCGCTTTGTGGTCTGGGGTACCACAAGGAGATAGGGGATGCCAAGGGGTAGGCGTTTTACTGTCCTCTCGTATGGTTAATTGTATGACTGAGTATGAATGTATAAATCCCAGACTGCTTTGGGTACGCCTCAAGATGGGGTTGACAAGAATTTTTGTTTTGGCAGTATATGCCCCAGTGTCCTCTGTCGGTTTGGCTGAACTAGAGCAGTTCTGGGAAAATGTTAGAGAAGTTCTAGCGACGGTTGAAGAGAACGAAAGAATTGTTGTGTGTGGAGACATGAATGGATGGGTCGGGACAGCTCGAACAGGATTTGAGTCTGTCCTAGGCAAATATGGAGATAAGAGAGTAAATGATGCTGGTAAGATTGTGCTAGGACTGTGTATGGAAAAGGATCTTTTTGTGGCTAATACCATGTTTGGGCACAAAAGGATCCATCAGTACACGTGGGAAAGAAAGGGTGCGAGAAGTATGATTGATTTATTCCTGGTGGATAGCAGACTTAAGAAGCAGGTAATGGACACAAGAGCGTATAGAGGAGCCGATCTCGGGACGGACCACTTTCTGGTGATAACCAGAATAAGGGGTCTGTTCGCAGCATGGCGACATCGCGTAGTGTCCAAACCTGCAGCGGTTAGCCGCATTAAAAGCTGGAAACTGCAGGATGCGACCACCAGGAATGAATATGAAAGGGTATTATCCAGTAAGCTTGATGATAGATTGAAAGTGTTGAGCGAGGATGTTGAAGAATGCTGGCAGAACCTTAGGGATAGTATGGTTGAGGCTGCGAAAGAAGTGTGTGGAATGAATAAGATTGGGAACGGCAAAAAGCGTGATGTGTGGTGGGATGATGAGGTGAAAGTGGCTGTGTATAAGAAAAAGAAAGCATAGCGAGACTACCTTGCTACTAATGACTGTGGTATGAAAAATTTGATGAAAGACAGGTATAAGCTGCAGAAAGCAGAAACGAAGGCACTAGTGAAAGAGAAGCGTGAAAGGTGTAGGGTGTTAGATGAAAACAAGATGTCGGACAACTTCGAGGAAAATTCCAAATTATTTTGGAAAGAAGTACGTAAGATCCGAAGTGGTCCGGCACCTTGCAGAATGAATAAAGTGCGTTCGAAAGAAAACAACCTGCTTACAAATAAAAAGGATGTTCTGCAGCGATGGAGTGAATACTATGGAGAACTGTATGAGAGTGGCGACTCCGTCTCTGATACTGAGAGCAATTCTAATGAATTGCCACACTCGGGCCAGGGACTGGAGGATGCCATTAGTATGAAAGAGATTGAGAAAGTGATAAGAAGTTTGAAATGTGGAAAGGCTGCGGGAAATGATGAGGTGACTGCTGAGATGTTCAAGTATGGTGGTCCTAGGTTCTGGAATACCTTCTGTGCGCTGTGCAACCTTTGTTGGCAGAAGGGAGAGGTTCCAGAGGACTGGCGCACGGCAGTCATAGTACCTCTATATAAAGGGAAAGGTTCCTACCTAGACTGTGCGTGCTATAGGGCCATCAGCTTGGTCAGCTTAGCGAGTAAAGTCTATACTAAAGTATTGACTGAACGTATGAAAGGTGTTTCAGAAAGATATTTGTGGGAGGCGCAAGGTGGATTCAGGAACGGTAGGGGTTGTATGGATCAGATTTTCTCGCTTCGCGTTATCGTGGGAAGGTTTCTGGCTTTAGGTCAGAAAGTTTTCTGCGCTTTCGTGGATCTAGAGAAAGCATTCGATAGAGTAGTGCGGAAGAAATTGTGGAGTCTTCTGCCTGAATATGGCGTGGAGGGCTCCTTACTGCAGGCTGTGAGGTCATTATATCGAGACCACAGAGCCTGTGTAAGGATAGACGGTGACATGTCGCCCTGGTTTGAAGTCTGTTCTGGTGTCAGACAGGGCTGCGTGATGTCTGCCTGGCTATTCGTGCTGTATTTGGACAGTTGCCTCCAGAGATTGAAAGGTAATATGAGTGGTATGGGATGTGGTGACACAGTGGTAAACTGCCTATTGTACGCTGACGATGCTGTGCTAATAGCACCATCAGAAGCAGAGTTGCAGACACTAGTCACGTGCATGAAAGAAGATTGTGAAGTAAAAGGATTGAAAATGAATGTGAACAAAACTAAGGTTCTGGTATTTGAAAGAGAAGCGGAACAAACGAAATGTGTGATTAGTGTAAATGGAAAATGTCTAGAACAGGTGAATGAAATTGTGTACCTGGGGAGTGCGTTTTCGAGGGATGGAAGATGTGAGTTGGATGTGGAGAGACGGGTAGCAGCTGGCAATAAAGTGAACGGTGCTCTGTCCGCATTAGTGGGTAGTGTGAATATATCTAACACTGCTAAAATGGCCATCCACAATGCGGTGTTGGTGCCGACTTTGTTGTACGGCAGCGAGGCATGGATATGCCCGAAATCGAGTGAAAGTATGATAAATGCTGTGGAGATGCGGTCTCTCAGAAATATGTGCGGTGTCACGCTTGCGGACAGGATAAGCAATGATGAGATACGCAGTATGACAGGGTTGCACAACAGTGTTATTGTAAAAATGAAGAAAGGAATGCTTAGATGGTTCGGGCACATGGAAAAAATGAGTGATGAAAGACTGACGAAGAAAATATACAGAGCGAAAGTGAGTGGTAAAAGAAGCCAAGGAAGACCAAGGCTGACTTATGAAGATCAAATAGCCAGAGTGTTAGCAGACGGAAATGTCAAAAGCACTCGCATACCTAGGCGAAAATGTGTGAGGAGAATGATGAGATTTGAGGAAGCGAAAGAGGTGTGTAAGGACCGCGACTCCTGGCGCTCCGTCCTCTCTGACTACCCCGTTGGGGATACAGCGTGAAGTTATGTTATGTTATGTTCTGTTATGTAAATAGTAGATCATTTTTCGAAAAATGATGTCATAAAGAAGTGTCACTTCTTACGTGTGTACTCTAATACACACAAACAAAAATTTTTTTCAAAAATCTACCCCTAAAGGAGTAAAAAGGGGGATGTAATTTTGTGTGGGAAATTCTAAACCGCTGAACTGATGAAGATGAATTTTAGTACAAAGATAAACCTTTTCAATTAAAAAAACAGAGGCTTCTTTGTTATCAAAAATCTACCTGTAAAGGGATGAAAAGGGGGATGAAACTTCATAGGAGAATTACTAAACCGCTAAACTGATTGTGATCAAATTTGGTACAGAGTTAGTATGTACCCAAAAACAAATGTAGGCTAATTTGTTTTTTAAAAAATAACGTGGTTTTTATGTATGTGACGTCATCATAAATCCAAAATGGCGGACGTCTCAATAGGAAACAAATTTTTTGTTCATCAACAAAAATATGGGTATCAAATGAAATGGAATACGCAGACAAAGTTTTCTGTATATGTGACGTCATCATAAATCCAATATGGCGAAAGGTCCATTATAGGAAATAACTTTTTTATTCAACACCAACAATATGGGTATCAAATGAAATGGAATACGCAGGGGAAGGTTTCTGTATATGTGACGTCACTATAAATTCAATATGGCGGACGTTCTGTAATAGAAAATAACTTTTTCAAGACCTCCAACAATATATGTATCAAATGAAATGGAATACACAGGGGTTTCTGTACATTTGACGTCATCATAAATTCGGTATGGCGGATGGTCCGCAATAGAAAATAACTTTTTTCAAGACCTTCAAAAATATAGGTATCTCCGGTATGCTCCGTAACCCGGAGAAGTCACGGGAAAATTTTCCACGCAGATGAAGTCGCGGGTACAGCTAGTATATAATATCTATGTAATAATATACTAATAGATATGTTGAAATCATCTAATAATAATTGAATTTTTCAAACAATGCGTAAGAAACTTCGTTCTTTGGTGGAAGTCGCGCTTGTTGCAAGGACTAGTTGTAGTGGTATTGTAGTCATTTTGCGTAAATACCGAAAGTTATGGTACACTTGAAAAGCACTTTCAAATTGGTAGAAATAGCGATAAAAATGCTATTTGCCGTTGTATACCTAATATAATCTACTACAATACGATCTATCTAATTCATTATACATATACTAACTTGATAAAATACAATACATAGGCACGTGAATACGTATCCTCACGCTGTGTCCCTAACGGGGTGGTCAGAGAGGCTAGACTTTAGCTAACACAAAAAAATATAATGACTCTTTAAAATAATTATAAACTATGAAGAAAATTTGAAACAATATGAAAGGGAAATATTAAAATCAGCAACGGAGTGAGTATTTCAAACTACAGTTTAATATACTTATAGTTAATAGTTTAAGCTATAAATTCATTATTTCTTTCTTTAATCATATGCAATGTAAAAATAATGGTTACTACAAAACATATTATATTTACAATGACAACTATCTAAAAATCAAAGTTTTATAGTTAACGGTTTTAACTTTTTTCTTAACTTATCGATATAAACAGCATGCAAAAGCCTCTCACCGAAGCATCCTTAGGATATACAAGAGATCGGACTCAGTCAGCTAACTAGCACTGAATCAACGCACGAAGTTGATTCGGTGCTAGTTAATTGACTGAGTCCGATCTTTGGTATATCCTGAGGATGCTTCGTTGAGAGGCGAAAGACGGTCGATTGGTAGTTTCTGTAGTTTGAGCGGAAAATGACTAAAGATTTTATGAATTCATCACATGAAATGGATTTCCGCAAAGTAAAACCTGAGTCTATAAAATAGTAGGAACAATAATATAATTTAGTAAATCAGTACAATAAAATCTATTTTATATTTAAAAGTAATAGTTTTCACACATTAATAGAATGGCAGCTCTGGTTTTGTTTTAATTACGGAGTGTGTGTAAGAAAAAGCATAAACATTTTATAAAGCACACACAATGGTTTATTTTCGATCGATTAGTTATTTTTTTTAAATATTAAAAAAGATTATGTTACATCTGCAGTAAATGAAGCAATATAAAAACGCAAAACCAATGCCAAAATACCCATATTGTTGGTGTCGAATAAAAAAGTTAATTCCTATTATAATGGGTGTTTTTTAGAGGTATAGAACTTTTAGTTGGCAACACTTTTTTAACTGGCGGCCATTTTGTCAGCTGTCAAGTGATTTATGTTCAGTTTGGTTTGGCATTTTAACATGAATAAACTGACGCCTGAACAACGCGTCCAAATTGTGCAAATTTATTTTGAAAATCATAGTTCTATTCGAAATACGTATCGCGCACTACGTCCATTTTACGGTCAACATAATCGTCCATCAGAGCAATTAATTCGATTAACTATGGAACGTTTTCGCACCACGTTTACTCTAAATGATAATACGCATCCACAGAGACGTCGTACAGTGCGTACAGAAGAATTCATTGCTGCTGTAGAGCGTAGCGTAGAGGAAGACTCGAATCAGTCTATCCGCCATCGTGTACAGGAATTGGATATGTGTCCATCCACTTTATGGAAGATTTTGCGGAAAGTTCTTGATTTGCGTGCTTATAAAATCCAACTCGTCCAAGAATTGAAGCCACACGATCACCTATCAAGGATTCGGTGAATAGGCCCAAAACAAGATTGCCGTTGATCCCGATTTTCATAAGCGAATTTTGTTTAGCGATGAAGCTCACTTTTGGTTCAATGGATAAGTCAATAACCAGAACTGCCGTATTTGGAGTGATGATAATCCTCAAGTGTAAAAAAACTGACTGTTTAGTGTGCTTTATGGGCTAGTGAAATAATTGGTCCGTACTTTTTTAAAAACGATGCTGGCCAGAACGTTACAGTCAATGGTGACCCCCATAGAGCCATGATTACTGACTTTTTCGTTCATCAATTGAACAACTATGATGTGAAGGAGCTGTGGTTTCAACAAGACGGCGCAACATGTCACACAGCTCGTGCCACAATTGATTTATTGAAGGAAACGTTTGGTAACCGCATAGTTTCACGTTTCGGACCCGTGAATTGGCCTCCAAGATCGTGCGATTTAACGCCGCTAGACTATTTTCTGTGGAGATATGTGAAGTCGCTAGTCTACACCGATAAGCCCGAAACGATTGACCACTTGGAGGACAACATTCGCCGCGTTATTGCCGATATATGGCCACAAATGTTGGAAAAAGTAATTGAAAATTGGATCTCCAGATTAGACTACGTCCGAGCCAGCACCCAAAAAAAACACCCTTTAGAACATCTGCCATATTGGATTTATGGTGACGTCATATGTCCAGAAACCTTCCCCTGCGTATTCCATTTCATTTGATACCCATATTGTTGGTGTTGAACTAAAAAGTTATTTACTGCTATAGAACATCCGCCATATTAGATTTATGATGACGTCACGTATACAGAAACCTTCCCCTGCGTATTCCATTTCATTTGATACCTATATTGTTAGGGTTTAGCATTATCAAGTTCCCCTATAAAGTGTCATCCCCTTTTTTACCCCTTTAGGGGTAGATTTTTGATAAAAAAGAAAACTTTTTTTTTTCATAGAAAAGGTGTATCTCTGTACCAAATTACAGCTTAATCGGTTCAGCGGTTAATAATTTCCCATATAAAGTTTCATCCCCTTTTTCACCCTTTTAGTTAGGGGTAAGTTTTCAAAAAATAAAGTAAAACTGTCTTCATGCCAAATTTTATCAAAATCTGTCCGGCGGTTTAGCCGTGAAAACCAAGTAGACAGACAGACAGACAGAGAGACTTTCGCATTTATAATATTATATTAGTATGGAATATGGATATTAGTATGGATTTAGAACATTATCAACAGCCGGTAATAAAACTGTCTTGAAATCAAAGTTAAAAAAAAAAATTTGTGGAGCGACCAAGTCGAGATTTGAACTTACAACCTAAAAATTATTCTCGAAAATAAAATAGAATATCTATCAACCGAGCCAAAGACGCATTGAAGTTACTTTCCAAAATCTTGTACTTAAAGCGCTGTGAGCAACAATACGCAGTCTACATAATATTATACAATTCGGTTGCGATTTAATTTTATGAGTAAGGTTCCCTATAATGGTTTGATACGGAGAACTCACGATATGTCGTGGGTTTAAAACTATAATGGTTCTTACCAAGTCATGAATAGCATTTCTGTTACCAATAATATAATATTTATAATTGCATCCCTTTATAAACATGTTTTATTTTATTCGTATTTAACAATTTATTTTTTTGTATTTGACAACTAAATTTCACAAATCGTAATTTTATGAGGCTTATAAAAATGTCAATAAATGTTAATGTCAAAAATTGCCGCTAGGCGGCTATTCATGCACGCGCTGTTTTATTGTGGTGTCGCGTCGCGGAGTTCGTTGCGAAAAGTATTTGGCCACGCCCCCTCAGCTCGATTCTGGCGCGATGCTCAAAGATCCAGTTTGCAGTTGGCAGCGATAGCACGCGCAGTGCTTATAATTTGACTAAAACAAAAAAATTGTTCATCACAACTTTTAACCAAGTACAAATATTGCATAGTGCCGAAATGTACAAATACATCTGTCAACCCAGGCTACAAGACATTGCTGTGAAGATCATTTCATGTAAGCATATATCTCCACATATATACACACCGGCACAATTAGCGGAACACAAAAAAAGCAGGATTTTAAAATCTTTTACTTGAGGAACTGGCCAGTTATGATATTTTTTTAATTTATTGTCAAATTTGAAAATAGAAAATTAGATGACATACACTTTTTTCATTCATTTGTTTTATTTTCCCGAACAATACGTTTTGTCAACTTGTTCGAGTAATAACTACGTAATTGTAATTTTTTTGAAAAATTGCACTTAATGGTTTTTTATAAATTTGTTATTCTATAGGCAATTTTGTTTATTAAAAGCTCTTTATTATGCCTGACTTAACATCACTGGAAATCATTAGGGCTGATGAAATGAGAAGAAATGGCCATACCTACAGATCGATTGCCTCAAGGCTTCGTCGACCAGTATCAACGATTCATCGCAGCATCCAGCGGTACAGATCGTCTAATTCTCTTGTGAGGAGGAGGGGTCAAGGTAGAAAAAGATGTACATCGAGGCGAGATGACAGTTTTTTACAACTTGGAGTTCGTAGGAATACGCGATTAACGGCTGTACAAGCTCGAAATGAACTGGAAGACGTTCGAGGAGTACGAGTAAGTGAGCGTACAGTTCGCAGGAGATTTGAAGAAGTTGGTTTAGGGTCGTATATACCTGCCAAAGGCCCAAAACTTGAGAGACGTCACCGCGTAAACCGATTAAGCTATGCGCGAGAACATCGTCATTGGGATTTGAACGAATGGCAGCAGGTTCTCTTTACTGATGAGTGCAGAGTTCTTTTAAAACAGATCGATGGGAGACAGCGAATATGGAGACGCAAAGGAGAACGCCACATACAGTCTAATTTTGAACACACAGTGGCTTATGGTGGCGGCTCGATTATGGTTTGGGGAGGGATATGTTTGGGAGCTCGCACGGAGTTAGTGATAGTCACAGGAGGGACCATGACAGCAGATCGATACATCAGAGACATTTTAGAAGAACATGTTGTACCATTTGCCCCATTTATTGGTGACGACTTTATTCTAATGCAAGATAATGCTCGTGCTCATAGTGCACAATCGGTACAGGCATATCTGAGCCACGTAGGTATACCGGTGATGCAGTGGCCAGCAAATTCCCCCGATATGAATCCGATAGAGCATGTCTGGGACTTGCTAAAAAGAAGGGTTAAATCCGGAATGCCACCCCCCAACAATCTGAATGAACTTGGAAACGCATTACTTGAGGAGTGGGAGCGGTTGCCTCAAGAAATCATCGATAACATAATCTGCAGCATGCCCAGACGAATGGAAACCGTAATCAGAGCAAGAGGGGGAAACACTCGTTATTAATTTTGCTTTAATTTTATTGTTAAATCATTTAATGCTTACTTTTTTTTATTTTTTGTGATGGTTCATAATCATCTAAAAATTTCACTTATTTCAAATTTCTTTATTTTTCAATAAAAAATAACGAAGACTTTTCAAAGTCGTTGTTAAAAGATGTTAATCAATTTGTTATTTTGTGTCTAATTACATTTTCGTCAAATATATGCGTTATTATCTCATAGTCTCACTTTTTTTTCTGTTCCGCTAATTGTGCCGGTGTGTATAGTTTATTGCTATATACGTATGTATAGGTATTAAATACCTTTTATATTATTATGTAAACATTATATACAAAGCGGAAGTGAGTGGTAAAAGAAGTCAATAAAGACCAAGGCTGACTTATGAAAATCAAATAGTCAGTGTTAGCAGATGGAAATGTCAAAAGCTTTCGCATACCTAGGCGAAAATGTGTGAGAAGAATGATGAGATTTGAGGAAGGGAAAGAAGTATGTAAGAACCGCGACATTTGGCGCTCCGTCCTCTCTAGTCAGAGAGGACGGAGCGGAGAGGACCTCGTTAGTGATACAGCGTGAGGATATGTATGTTAAACAATGTACTGCTGTATGCTATGTAGTACATTTTTTAACATAATAAAACTTTTAAGCAATTGTTTTTAAATTTTTACCGACTTCAAAATAAAAGGTTTTATCAATTCCGACCCGTATGTATGTAATATTGTCAGAATTGCACAGTTTTTGTATATGATAGTCTATATCAGCTTCTAAACAAGTGTGCCAAATTTCATAAGTGTATGTATGTTTGTCTGCGCATATCATTATATACATTGCAAATAATAAATATTATTATTATTATTATCTCAAAAACTATAAGTCGAATTGCAAATATTCTTTTTTAGTTGGACTAAGTAGGTAGTCCTACTTAGGGAAAACTGCAAGTATTCAACTGCAAAATCGTTTGATTTTGATGAAACTTGTTCAGTAGGTAGTTTTTGGATAGAGAGTTAAATGTGTATCAGTCACTAGGAAGTGGTCGTTGGCTTAACAATGTCATCCTAAAACATGTCATTATGCATGTTGTTTTTTTTTTTCAATGTTTGCATGCAGTTAGAGTCTAGCTAAACAATCTCGATGCTATCAAAAAGTGGCTTAGCAATTTAAAAAGTAATCGTGTAATCGTTAGATGGCAACATAATAAAAAAAATATGATTAAATAATTAGTTTCAATTACAACTGAAATTAAAAAAATGAAGAAATAAAAAAGTAATTTATTTAAACATATTTTTATTTACAATTGTTCATTTACATTAACAAAAAGTACATACATATGTTAATATTTACAAACTTAAAACTACACATAATCTTAAATAATAAGCTTCCTTAAAGTTGCCGCTTAGAAAGCTGTCATTGCAAGGTACCCAACAGACTGGCAGCATTGCCTGTTTGAATAGCCAAACTGATTCGTTGGCGGAAGAAACTGCCAGCCCGGCGGTCTCCCGAAGCCTC
Source organism: Zeuzera pyrina (assembly GCA_907165235.1). Classification (NCBI taxonomy): domain Eukaryota; kingdom Metazoa; phylum Arthropoda; class Insecta; order Lepidoptera; family Cossidae; genus Zeuzera; species Zeuzera pyrina. The sequence goes on along the minus strand of OU015625.1, from coordinate 13,060,201 downwards.
GACCAGTCTCACTAAATTTAAAAAAAAATTAAACCGCCTTCAATAAAAAACACTGAAAAGTACAAATTAACTATCCTTTACAAATCAATACTCAAGTACAATTAAAATAACTTTTTAAATACGATACACATAAGTATATCAAAATCTGCCAAATCAATGTGCAACAACAGAAAGTCTATTAGTGTGGTAGGCTTAGCACCGACTTCAGTAACTGTCAAATTTAATTATATAGATATGTGTAAAAGTTATTTTAATTGTACTTGAGTTTTGATTAGTAAAGGATAGTTATTTTGTATTTTTCAGTGTTTTTTTTATTAAGTAATTTTTGTAAATGTAATATATCCGTATGTATTCAATTTCACACAACACCTCAGGGTCGTAGTGCTCGGAGAAAATAGCAAAGAACAAATGTTAACACTTTTAATAACTCGCTTAGCAGCAGTACGTTCATGTATCTGCCTTAGCTAAACATTAATTTTGCCCCATAAATTCGAATGTCAACAACTTCCAAAAAAGAAAATTAACAGGCCCGGTTTTCAGAAAAAAACAGAATAGAATATTTTGAAAGAGTTATAAGTAGAGATACACGACACGAATACCTGTTGTTGCATCCCATAGAAGTTGTAGTGTGAGAATCAAGACTCGAATATCACCCGGAACATCGTTACCCTTAACATAGATAATTAGGTTTTTATTTATATCATTCTAGTGTATATTGCGAATTTCATAATGGGCAAAAACATCGAACAAGAGTTTGTCTTAAATTTTGCAGCGCCAATGGAATTTCGTGTTCGGAGTCACTGAAAATGTTACAGAAGGCTTACGGTGAATCGACTTTATCAAAAACACGTGCTTATGAGTGGTATAAAGCGTTGAAAAGAACCACAATCTATATTATCAAAAAATAATGAAAGGGTTCAAAAAACTCAAGCAGTGCAAGTAAAATATAAAAAACGAAAATTATAACTAAATCCACTAACACGCCCTCCATATGGAAACAAAACAGCTAAAATAAAAACATGTAATGAAAATATTGATCCTCATGTAAGCTTCATGGACAACAGCTCAACTGATATTGTGTCTGTTCAGATTATTACCGAACACGCAAATTATGTCGGCAAATGTCATCTATCCTGACGTCGTAATTCTGCAGCGTCCGCGCTTATAACATTTTAATATATAAAAAACAGTGCATTTTTAACCGTATAAGCCGGCGGACGCGCTCATCAACATTATCATTCATTATCATTTTAAACATTAATATATTAAACATTAAACAACTTTTGTCCCATAAACTTCTATCTTTTAACATCCGCCGTAGTTCAGGTTGGTTCATATGGTCCTTGGAGCCGGATAAAATCTATAAAGAAAGCGGAACTGCTCCTCGATACAATCTCTGTGTCTAATCATGATATTCACCACTACTCAGTAATATACAGGTCAAATACATAACTCTCTTCTTCTTATTGACATCATAATACTAGATGACCTCACAGCATATTGCCATTGCGTCAGTTTTGTCTCCATTGTGGTATTTAATATACGCATTCTACAAACTCTACAAAATTAATGCAAATTCAAATGAAAAGGCCAATAACACAGGCTGGACATAGGGCTCCTGAACGAAAAGTACACTAATTAATATGTATGTTAAATTATATTAATTAAATAGACTATGAGACTCACTAATCACTCACTAAAACACTACGTACAAAGCTCTTTGCATAACTCACTGAACATTAATTTTTAACCCCCGACGCAAAAGAAGGGGTGTTATAAATTTGACGTGCCTGTGTGTTTGTGTGTCTGTGTGTCTGTCTAAGGCATCATAGCTCCTAAACAAATGGACCGATTATGATGCGGTTTTTTTGTTTGAATGCAGGTTTTCTAGCGGTGGTTCTTAAACATGTTTTATCAAAATCGGTTCAGCTGTTTGAAAAATAACAGCCGATTTTTTAGTTTTTAAAGGGACGCATGTATCTTCTATTAGTCTAACCGGTGCGAAATTTAGTATACTGTGACTTCAATAATGTCACAATAACATGGTAACCTTGACTAGATGCTGCAGCATCATCTGAAGTCAGCAGGATATCAAACTCCTCGCCACTTACAGTAGAGGTATCTGGTTTAGGCTCATTGAAATGGTCTCTATGAATAGGTTATAGATAGATAGATAGATGGTGATCAGGGTCTGATGATAGATAAGACAATTATTGTCAGAATACTCAGATTTCGACGAGGCACGATCTCGTGTCGCAATTTGGTGTGTCGTCCCGGAAAGTATTTGCGTGAATGTGGGGATAATAGAGTGTAGATCGTAGAGTGTTTAAAAAGCATGAAATAAAACTTAAATTATAAATTTAAAAAACTCCCGACTCCAAAAAAACCTCCAATAAGTAAAAAAATAATATGTACCCCATGGCCCTTTAAATTTGTGATAAGTTTTAATATAAATAGTAGTAGTAATATATCCAAACGTCGTCACGTCGGGGGACCGTTAAGTAAATAAAGTAATAAAAAAGGGAATACAACTAAAAATGATAAAGTAGGTATGAAATTTAAATACAAATAAACTTTGCGGTCACCCGACGTGACGGTGCTTGAATATATTACTACTACCATTTATATTGAAACTTATCACAAATTTAAAGGGCTTTAAGGTACTACATATTATTTTTTTACTTTTTGGAGGTTTTTTTTGAGTCGGAGGTTTTTTAAATTATTAATTTAATGACTATATTTGAACAACGATCGTTTGCGAATGCAGCTTAAAATATACTAATACTGATTGCACTAGACTTCTTCCATAACAGTACATGGCGGAGGGTATAATTAAATTATCCGTTTGAATATTACGCTGTACATGATCGCTTGTCGCTGCTTGACAACTACTACACAAAGACTAAAGTCAGACTCTTATATACAGCTTCACCAATACCTAAGCAATCCACTTTAACACCACTCTTGCTATTAAAATATTGCAAAATTATCACAGATGGCTAATTGAAGTCAATAAAATTGTAGTGAAGTCTACACCCGTTCCGGCCAAAAAATCTAATAAACATTGTAGCTCGTAACACAGTTTAAACAACTGACACGGGCTACAGGGCATCATTAATTTTTGTAATAGAAATTGTAACAGAAAATAAACATTATCTTATCTTATTATTATATTAGTGAAATTTGTCAATAAAGAATTATTATTATTATTATTTTGTAAGAAAAATAAAAATATTTTTAATTTTTATTCCTAGGTTTTTTTATACCAAATGAATTACATATTTTAATTTCTAATATTTTACTACTTAACAATATAGTAACGGTATAACAATAAAAAAAAAGTTAGTGTGTAGGGATTCGAACACTGAAAATTACAAATCTCTAGCAAACTAATTAATCTGTGATATTACTATTATATGTAATTCTATGTAATAAAATGCTTTTAATAGAATCTGATATCTTTAAAAATAGGTAGATTTATGTACTACGTTGCTAGTTATGGAAACGCTGCTGTAATATATACTATACTGTCGACAATTATGTATACTATATTGTCGGCTCAAGTTGGAACGATTCCCCGACGAACTGAAAAATGTCGGAATAATAATAAAGTAGGCGATCTGCGCTACAGACATTTTACAATTTAACAGCGTCGTCGGCTATTTTAGGGATGGGGATTCTTTCCAGAATAGATCGAATTTAAATTGGTTCCAATTGCAGTTTGGAATCGATACACAGAAATCGTTGTCCAAAAAAAGATCGACTATTCAAAAATTGTCCTACGATTTGTTTTAATTTTGCATGGGAAAAATAAAATTTAGACGACTCAAAAAAGCGCTAAATCTAGCTTTGAAAGCGCTAAGGTGACAGCAGTGTTCGATATATGTACGTATAATTTATTTAAAAAAATCCGCGCTAGCTTATTATTTTATAGTTGCGTTCTTACCAATACAGAAATATAATGGAAACTCCATTTTTGGGTGTTCCCCATCAATTCACTAAATCGATTCACTACTCGAGATTGATCGATCAATTTTTTCATTAATCGATCTCAGATGATCGCCATCCCTAGGAAAGTTGTTCCAACAAATTGGAAGGTGTGTAGGCACATATTGGCTTACTGGCCTCGTGTAAAAGAGGCATACACATACATACATATTACATACGAATATACTAGTTATTATCTATGTACTAGTAGGGATACGGTATCGTGACGAAAGTATCGATATTGTACTTAGTACTAGTATCGTATGAAATGTATCGATGATATGCAAAGTATCGAAAGAGAAGTATCGATACTTTAAGGTATCGAATACTTTTGGATTTTATTATTAAAAAAATGGTATTCAAGCTTAATGTTAAGTTTTATTCAGATTTAACAATCAGATATATAATGGAGGTGGTATAATAAAAGTATTAATTTATTTCAGTCAACATTAACAAGAATATAAATGTAATATAACATAATAACGGATAATGAAATACTAAATACCTAAAAACAATTTTCAAAAACTTTGCATGACATGCGGGCCAAATGAATCCAATGTTGTTACTTGCTACTTATTCTTGAAATGATTACTATCAAAACACCGACAACTGCCATGAAAATATTTTTTTAGCTTATATTGTTCGCATTGATTTTTTACGCTATAATCAAATCAAATTATAATTCCTGTTTTCCTTTTACTAAAGTTACACAGTCACACTAATGCTAATATATTTGTCCTTAGTCATCTCAAACGAGAAAATTTCCGCAGCGGTAAACTTTTATTTGGAGATTCTTCAACAGATGTAAGTCATAAAAATTAAAAGTTCAAAAATGTAATATTAACAGCAATACTTGCAATTGTATAGGAATATTAACACTCGTATTTAGATTCACAAATCTATAAACTATGTATAAATGATTACACGCATTAATTAATTAATATATTCCTTGGATATAAGTAGAACTGACAATACGCACAATATAGAGAGAAATTACAAAGGATCGATACCAACGAATAGTATCGATACTCGGTTCAGTATCGAAAACAAAGTATCGATACTTAAAATACTTGGTATCGCAAGCAAAGTATCGATACCTTACAGGAATCGATTCCTTTTCCGTATCCTTAAGTACTAGTTTTTTTCACTTTCTTCTGCGTTGCATAGTCTCTTTCTTGAGTGAACGAGATGGAGTTTTCTATGCAATTTACTATTTACCAACTATTTACATACAAATACTGAATCTGTGGTTTACGTCAGGGCTCAAACTCAGAAGTGAGAGACCACAGATTAGAGTACAGTGTAAGGAAAAGATACTACGACAGCTGTCGAAATGTGTTTTTTGAATTAAATTGATTATAGTTCAAAATAGTGGATAGTAATTTACTGTTATTTACCACGGTTTGTTACAAAATATAAATATATATGAGTGATCTGTATTGACTGCCTTTAAGCAAAGAGTATATTATAAGAAAATTACTTCTTACGAAGACATAACTCGTAAGTACGTAATTGTCAATTTACCAAATAATAAATAGTACTAACCATTACTAATTTGTACCAGCTAACAGCTATGACCAAAAATATATTTAATAAACTGATCTAATACTAATAATATGCTATGTAGTTTCGATATCGTTCGACACGCTGAAATTACATTATTTATTGCCTTTACCACTGGTTTTAGTTAGTAATGGGAAACGCTGGAAGCAATCAGCCAAAAGATTGGCATAGGGACATACTGGCAAAGGTACCTGATGTTGGACCGTCCTCACCCACTAAAGAAGGCGAGGCATTTACATTTGATAAAAAAATAGATGACCGCAGTGGTAGAGATGATGACAGTAATATCGAAGATGGAGCCCCATATTACACAAAGGCTGTCCCTGAAAGCGACGTTGAGTATGTCACACGCGAAAGGTCAAACACATTGACTGATAGCAATAAAAATTGTGAAGATATTAAAGTTTTACCTACTGTGTTCAAATGGGAAGGGGGTGGTAAACAAGTTAGTATGATGTTTATAACAAGCTCCTACAGCCTATATACTTAAATTATATTATTGGAAGTGTCGAAACACAGCTTTGCAGAGAGAGATTTAAAATAATAAAAAATTGTTCTTATTATGAAATAAGTTCATGAGACTATGAAACATTATGTATAGCAATCAAAATTGCTCGATATTTGAAATAATTATAATAGTATTTAGTGTTTAAAGACATTGGACAAAGATTATAATAAATACAAAAAAAATTTCAATGTTATTCCAAGAATTGCTTGTTTTTGTTTCGTACCAATAGACACTGAACCTTTCAAAATAATCTTTTATTATAATTAGAACTGATATAACGTTATGCTGATTTCATAATATTATTTCAGGTGTTTATCAGTGGTACATTTACAGACTGGAAGACTATTCCAATGGTAAAGTCTCATGGTGATTTTGTGACTATAATAGATTTGCCAGAGGGCGAGCACCAGTACAAATATTTTGTAGATGGTGAATGGCGCCATGATCCTACAGTGGTATGTATCATTACAAAACTCATTTATTCGAATTCCTTATGGAGAAGAAGTGAATAAAAGACTAATTTCAGAAAGTGGTGGACAATGGAATGGGTTCCAAAAATAATTTGGTTACAGTAAAACACTCAGATTTTGAAGTTTTTCAAGCACTAGCAAAAGACAGCGAAGGTGTTCATAGCAGTGCTCAAACTGAATATTCACAGGTAAATAAATAATGATATGAAGGTTTCTTCTAAAACTTGCAATTAATTATTATTGATAATTAAATTCACGCCAATGTGGTCTATTATTACTCCAAATGTACACATTTAAGTGAACATGCGGAAGCGGTCTTCATACATATTACATTCATAGATTTTCGAGGTGACGCCATGTTGCCTCATCTTGCATTTGCAAGTGCGTAGCGTGAGCTTTCTGCATTGCTATTGTATTAAATGGAATGCTATTTCTGGAGTGAAATGTTGAAGGCAAGTCACAGAGACTAATGCGATGTGCCTCGTGGTGCCGCTTAAAGCAGAACAGTCTCTCGTGAAAACATCTAGCCTCTATACATGCACCATGTCTTGTCTTGTGTGAATTATACATTTTTTTTTAATTTTTGTGTGACAATCATTCAATATAAATAAATTATTTTTAGGAAATACCCCAAGCAAAACCTTGGGAAAAAGTGTCAGGTCCTCCTATTCTTCCCCCACACCTTTTACAAGTTATATTGAATAAGGATACACCACTTTCTGTAAGTATATTTGAATTTGTATTTAATATGTCAGTTTTTATGTGTATCGTTTTATTAGTATCGTTATATATTTTTTCTAACTTCATTTATTGTAGTCTTATATGAAACTAAATTATGCTTAATAGAAAGATCTAGATATTATAATAAACCATTATGGTTCTGTAGCGAAATCTGGTACAGAGATATAAATAAGTAATCTAAATCCAGAAACGAAAAATAAAAAGAAAAAAACTAAGTATTTTGGATTCTGAAAAAAAAAACTGTCTGAAATGGCCTATAAAATTCGTAAGTTTATATGTCTGACGCGCTCTTAACTGATTTTTAAGTAGTGTTTTAAAAACACGTATATGTATATAAAATTCGTGAAACATCCGCGCCGCCATATACCTATCATTCTGCAAATCGTTTGCTAATTTCTCCAGATAAGTTGTGCGCATTGGTTCCGCAGATTGCTCAGAGTATTACCACAGAATAGCTAATAATACTAAGTACAGAATGTTCACTCCGCAAAGATGTCAAAATGAATAAATAGCTACTCTCGTGGCGTGGTAAACACTACCTTATTTATTATTTTAATCTCCTACAATTTGATCGATAAGAAACATCCATGGAATCATTACATGCGAGAGTTCTGATTTCCCAAAGTAATTCTGTCACTGTCACTAGTTGTGAATTTACAATGAATGATATACATACATACTTAGTTCCATTACTCACACATTATAATGACAACTCTATATTGATAAATAAGCTGACCTGACTTCCATGCTTGACTAGTAAAAGATATTTGTGATAGGTTAGTAAGTATAATGTAGGTATACATTATGTATAATACAAATGTATATGTAGATACTTATATGTAATATACATATAATATTATGTATCGAAATAAGCTAGATAATACGTAAAACGGTAATCGGAACTTGCATGGTTTAGTTATATACGAATTTATAAACACACTTTCTAAAAAAAAACAAAAACCCGACTGCATTATCATATTTGATTAAAAGTGAAAAACAAGCTTTAAAATCTAATTAAATTCTAATTTACGTTTAACTAACTGTGGCTTAATCGCCACGTATGATATTATTCATAATAATATCGTGTCGCATAAAAAGACTCGTATGAAGACGACCTTTATGTGTCAACCGCGCTTGTTGCTATGTCGAGCGCGAGCGCCGCGCCGACCGCCCGCGCGTCTAGTCAGTCAGCCTCAGGCCACTGCGCCGTACTGCATGTCGCGAATGTAAATACGTTGATCGGATACGAGACCCTTTAGGTTTAAAGCTACAATTCTCAAGCGGTGTTGTTGTTAGCCACCAAACCGTGAGAAATGCTGCATGAATATGGCCTACGAGCACGATGTCCAATTAGGTACCCACCTATATGCCATGGGAATCGCGCCTGTCGAAACGAATGGTGTAGGGAACACTTGACATGGACCTAGGAGCAATGGGATAAAATTTTATTTTGTGATGAGTCCCGGTTTGGATTTAGGCCTGATACGAGAAGGGTAAGAGTGCATCGTTGTCCCGGAAATGCTGAACGGCTGAGATTCGTCCAGGAAGTGCACCCTTACAGTGGCTCCACAGTGATGGTATGGGCGGGTATTATGAAGAATAGACGAACTGAGCTCGTTTTTAAAGATGGCAATATGGACGCTGAAAGTTACGTTGAAGATGTCCTCGGCCTTATGTTCACCCATTTGCACAAAGTCTTGACTCAGATTTCACGCTGATGCATGAGAATGCGCGTTCGCACACAACTCAGTGGACGGAGTGTCGACAACGCAGCAAATGAAAGACTTGTTAAAATTCCATTGGGACCGATTGCCGCAGGATCAGACAAACAATCTTATAAATTCAATGAAAAATCGCTGCCGACAAGTTTTAAACAACAGAGGCGGTCACACTTTGTATTGAATTACCAAATAATTAAAAAAATGTTATTTAATTTTGTAAAACATGAAAAGTTTAATTTCCTTTTAACTTTATTTTATACTACGTATGTTACGGTACACATATTGTTAATTAATGTGATAAAATGAACAATTGTAAAAAAGGATTTTGTTGCTGTTGGGGTGGCGAGCCTTCGACTCGTCGATCTCTTCGTTCTCGCCGGTGCCCTTACTTTACTAGTAGCAGTGGACTGTATTCACGTGATATTTGAATGAAACACTAGAACCCAGAATAATATTCTTGTATTCCAAGCGAAACCAGGTTACATACATATGTCATACACATGTACGTGAAGCGAGGTGGGTGAGCCCTTATTCAAAATCTTCGGTCTGAATTCCTCTTGAACTCTTCTTTGCTTCTAAGGAGAACTCTTTGCTTCTGTCTTCTTAGTAGTTTTCCGATGTCTTCTTTCTTGAGAGGGCCTCACCCGACTGGTTCCCAGATTCTTTTTTTTTTTTTTTTTGGTTTCTGAGAGGCGAAATGAAACCCCCGCGGGCTACCCAGCCGGACTCTACGCCGACTGGGGAGTGTCGGACTCGAACCGACTAAACAAAACCCCTCTTTGCTGTTAGCCCTAGTGGCTTTTACAGCGTCACAGGTCGCGTTGGGGCGAGCGCTGAAGGCGCCCTGCCAGATGGTCGACCGCCTGAGGGTTCCTCCAGCCGAGGGATGCCTCATATGGAGGGCGGACCTCGGGCTCAAGGCGTCGCCAGGGGAGCTTTCCGCACCTGCGTGCATCTTAACGGGCTTCCTATTCGGGTGAGGGCCGGGCCTCTAGCGGACCCGGCCGGCGAGACGGCTGAGGGCCGGTTAGTGTGCCTAGTGTTCCGCGTGGCAGTTTACAATGTGGCTTAAGGCCCGCGTGTGTGCGTGTAGAGCTAAGTGATCGAGCTTCTAAACGTGAGACCCTACGGGTGTCGCGGGGGTCGTCCTCGCCTCCGCCGGTGGGGGCGGTGCGGTCGTAGTGTGTAGGTTGGCATGTTCGAGTTCGAACGTGTAATGTCGTCGTCGCTGTCGCCTAACACATGTCTAGGTCTACGATAGCGTTTGCGGACGCGGCGTTCGGGGGTGTACGATGACGCCCTGACCACTAAGGGATTCGGGTGTAAGGAAGAACGGTGAAAGAAGCGTTGGGACGCCTCTTTTAGATATTGAGTTATAGAGGGTAATTCTAGGTCGTAGTGCAGATCTACGTTGCGCACGTAAGGAGGGGCACCGGTAGCCCTGCGCATGAACCTATTCTGAATAACTTGGAGGGAGTTGATGTGAGAGCGCGCAGCGTGAGCGAATGCTACACTGGCGTACGTCATGATAGGCCTGACGCACGTCTTATATAAGGTAACTTTATGTCTGAGGGACATTTTGCTTTTAGCGCAAATGAGCATGTTGAGACGACCGAGGACGAACGCGGCGCGGTCGCGGACCGTTTTGATGTGTTGGCCGAAGGTCATGGCACTGTCAAGGGTGACTCCTAAGTATTTGACTTTCCTAGTCCAAGGGATATCCTGGCCGAAAAGTGTGATTGTTCTGAGAGTGTTAGCGCGGCGGGCGCGGCTGGTCGTCGTTCCCCTCGAGAAATACACGGCGGCGCTTTTCTCGGGGTTGACTTCGATTCTCCAAAGACGGAACCACTCGCCTAGGCTCGTGACCGCGACTTGGAGGAGTTGGGAGACTCTGAGGCGACTCCGGTCTGATGTGAACAGAGCGGTATCGTCCGCGAATAGGGCGAGCGTTGAGGTCGCCGGCGAGTATGACAGAGTCGTCTAAATTTAGGAGGGCCTCTAGATCGCTTCTAATTAGCGCTTTACCGGGAGGGAGATAAACTGACGCGAGTGTGACAGGCGCGTGCCCCGTGAGGGCCACCCGGCACACCGACGCCTCTATGTTGGTGAGGGCGGGCGTATCGATCGGAATGCAGTGCAGGGACCTTCTGTAGTAGATAACAGTGCCGCCTTTGGGGGCGGGCACCCTATCGTTTCGCACGATGTTAAGCCCGGAGAGGCCGGGGTCGCGATTTCTAGGTTTCAAAAAGGTTTCCTGCACTAGCATTATATCTATTTGGTGGTCTCGCGTAAACTCGTGAAGAAGATCGCGTTGCCTGCGGAGTCCGTCCGCGTTAAAAAATGAGATTGAGAGCCCGCGCGGTTTGATGCGCGCGGAGGGAGTTGTCTCGTGGGTGCCCGGTTTTATAACCTACGAGGGGGCGCCGTGAAGCGGCTTAGGCTGTCCAGAAGGGACGCGTGTTCGGCAAGTATGATGAGCCGTCCCATCCCGTCGCTACAGTCGCGGATTTTACGCGCGACTAATTTAATTTCGTTAAGGTTGACTTCCTTAACGAGGTCGGCGAGCATTCGGATGTCGCCGAGGAGATCGGACGCCGGCGCTGAAGGAGCCGGCGCCGCTGGACGCGTTTGAGGCGCGGGCCCCTTACGCCGCGGTTGTTGTGCTGGCGTCGGCGCTATGGTCTCTCGGGCCGGTAGAGCGCGCGCGGGCGCGGATTTAGTCGACGCTGAGGGCGCGGGTTTGTTCGGCGCTGAGGGCGCAGGTTGAGTTGGCGCGGAGGGCGCGGGTTGTGGCGGCGCAGAAGGCGCGAGTTGTGACGGCGCAGAGGGCGCGGGTTTGGCTGGCGCAGAGGGCGCGGGCCGTGTGGGTGCGGAGGTCGCGGTAGGGGCGGCCTTAGGTTGGGCTGGGTGCGCAGGGGGGCCGCGGCGTTGGCCCTGATGTGCTCCGCCGGCTCGGCGCGACTTACCCCCACGGCGGCGACGGCGCGGAGCTCTCGGGCATCCGCGATAGTTCGCGGGATGTCCGAGCTCTCCGCACAGTACGCAACCGGGAGGGTCAGACGTCTCCGGCGTGCGGGAGCACTCGGGGGTGCCGTGGTCTCCGTGGCACTTGACGCACCTAGGCCGTGCGAAGCAGTTGCGGGCCGAGTGCCCGTACAATTGGCAGCGGTGGCATTGACCCACCGTGCCGCGCTTGTGCGGGGCCTCTACGGAGAGGCCGGAAATCCTACACACGGATTTTATGTGGAAAACGGCCTTTCCCTCGGGGGAGAAGTCGAGTACGACCAACACAAGGTCGAAGGCCTCCTTCGAGCGAGGCTTGTAAAGGCGGTGGACTTCACGCGCCGGGAGGTTTTGCGACTTAAGGTCGCCGAGGATGAGCTCTTCCGGGAGCTCCTTGGGGAGGCCGCGGATGACCACGCGAAGCTGGCGCTCCTCCGGGAGCGCATAAGTGTGGAAACCTATGCGCTCCGAGCGTAGGAGCGCTGTGAGCTCTCGATGGTCAGCCGGGGTGGGGACCTGCACCTTAATGCCCTGTGCAGTGTTGCGGGCGGAAACAAATTTTATGCGGCGCGCGTCTAAGGCCCGAGAGACCCTATCCCACGACGCTTTTTCTTGAATAAACACCGGCGGCGGTGTTTTGATTTTGTCGGCCTGAGGGGCCTGGATGGCCTGTGAGGCAGGCGCTTTTTGTTCGGCCAGAGGGGCCGCGGGAGTTCCGGAGGCCTGAGGGGCCGCCTTCGTCGTTTTGGGGGGCGGGCTAGGCGTGTCGCCTTCCCTCGGGGAATTCGCCCGCTTCCTCTTGACCACTAAGCGCCAATCGGCGCTCTTAGCGGCCTCGTCCTCCGAAGAGGAGGGAAGCGCTATGTCCATTTCCTCTTCGGAGTCCGAAGCCTCCGTCGGGTCAGGGGAAGCGGGCGAATCGCTAACGGGGGCCGGCTTGGTTGGTTCGCGCGGCGGGGGCTTCGCGACTGTAGCGGCGGCGGAAACAACGGCCGAGTAAGACGCGGGGGTGGGGGCGCGGGGCGCGGGTGAGACCCGGTGGTCCCACAGGTCGCGAATATGGGAGTGTGATGACTCGAGTTGAGCCATCACGAACGCGCGGAATTGGGTGTCCGTCAGCGTGTCCATGGCGCTGGTAGGGCCGCCAAGTTGTAAGAGAGGACCTCCCTACCGGTGATAGGCAGGGAGGAGAGTGCCTACTTTGTAGCCCTGGTCGTACTGTGCCTGTCTTATTGTGCACAGATGTGTACCTAACACCTAGGTCTTATATAAACTTCACTAACTTAACACTAACACTTAGCGATACGAGTTGGCGCGGCCGCGACGCGACGCGAACACACTATTAATCACTACGCACGATGCGCAGTGAGTACAGCGGTGGCAGCGCACGCGGGCGCTCGGAGAAATCGCAACGATTCGAGTTGGCGCGGCCGCGACGCGATAACCCGGTCAGCGCTACGGGGAGCGCTACGGGGAGCGCAGGCGCGACGCGATAACCGGTCGGCGCTACGCGGAGCGCAGGCGCAACGCGACACGACACGAACGCACTAATTCGCTACGCACGATGCGCAGCGAGTAGAGCGATGGCAGCGCAACGCGGGCGCGCGAAAACGGCACTGAGCACTGAGAGGCGAGGCGAGCGAGCGAGCGACGCGTGCGTCTCGTACGGCGGCCGAGAGCAGACTGTGGTTCCCAGAGGCCGGCGGCGGATCGCTTTTATAGCCGGCATGTAATGCGCAACTAGAGCGGGCTCAAACAATACACCGCTCGTCTCATTAACCAATTACAAGCGCGCATTACGCGCGCCGCGGGCCTCTGTGACAGAGACGACACTATGTCTCTTTCTCGCTCACTCACTATATTTATTCATATATTTGCATTCATCTATTTATACTTATCAAACTAGTACAATTGATAATCTCGATATTATACTACGCATGAATACAAACATACATTAATAACCTTTACTAACATAAACAATGCTCGATATAAATACAACAACGTTTTACTTAACACTATTACACATACAAAGCGTGTAAACAAAACAATACAATTTCCCTTACTGAACTAATTACTGACTAATAAAAGACTAACAAAAACAATAACAATAAGGGAAAGACTGTATACAAACATATATATTTACATACACGCTATTTACATGAGCTTAGGTCTCGCCGTCCGCCACAGTTGCTTTAGTCACTAATGCGTCAAAAAATGCTTAGTTATTATTTATAAAAGAAATATAAATATATTACAATAGTAAAAATCGTTCAAAAGTTCAAAATCGTACATGTTGCTTAGACTTTTTTGATGTGTGTAATTAAAGTAATCACAGCAATAAGCAAATAGGATAACTCATACTACCTTAAATCGAGAAATTTTCAGCCTCCTCGTATATTAATTTAATTTCTGCCTGTTTGAGCCTTATCTATAGCCTTAGATATATAACATCAAAAGCATATCCTGTGTTAAATCCTTTATTTCGTCCCTTGGACGCACACGGTTGGCTGTTTATCTCATAAATCGGAACGCGGACGTTGCTCTTTTTGTTGGTGTTTGAATGTTGAAATGTTGTGTTTTGGGCTCTCTCTCTTACGCTCTCGCAGTGAGTGGACGTCCGTTTTTTCGTGAATTTGATGAAATCGTGAGTTTAATTTGTAATTAATTAGTAAAGGGTCTTGTTGAATAATATCATACGTGGCGATTAAGCCACAGTTAGTTAAACGTAAATTAGAATTTAATTAGATTTTAAAGCTTGTTTTTCACTTTTAATCAAATATGATAATTCAGTCGGGTTTTTTGTTTTTTTTTTTTAGAGTGTGTTTATAAATTCGTATATAACTAAACCATGCAAGTTCCGATTACCGTTTTACGTATTATCTAGCTTATTTCGATACATAATATTATATGTATATTACATATAAGTATCTACATATACATTTGTATTATACATAATGTATACCTACATTATACTTACTAACCTATCACAAATATCTTTTACTAGTCAAGCATGGAAGTCAGGTCAGCTTATTTATCAATATAGAGTTGTCATTATAATGTGTGAGTAATGGAACTAAGTATGTATGTATATAATTCATTGTAAATTCACAACTAGTGACAGTGACAGAATTACTGTATTGCATTTCGAGCAATTGTACTCCTTCCACGTCCTGGGTGCTGCTCAGTAGGATCTCCTGTATTAACGTAACGCTGCCAAAGATGACAAATCACGCTCCTATTGACACCAAAATGCCGAGACACCTGGGACTGATTTTTCCGTTTGTAGCATTCCTATAGCTCTGCATTTCATCAGCAGTCAAATGGCGTCGCTCCATAACATAAAAAATGACACATCACTCATTTTTTTCAAAAACTGTATATCTCAAAATGATAAAAATGCGATAAATACCAAATTTATCAAGCAACGAAACCACATGAAATCGGGAAAAAATAATGAGCTTTTATTTTAATGTAAACAAAACACAACCGAAAAGGTTCTGTTTTTAAAATCTCAATTTCTGAGAACAAAAAAGATTGTATACCAATCTACTGTTCTAAAAAAAAATAAAGTATCAATTAATAAAACATGCAGTTTCTGTAAATGATGCGTGTTGCTTAGACTTTTTTGATGTGTGTAGTTCTGAGTAGTTGAATAAGGAACATACATGTAAAGAATCACTGCGCCTTAGGAATTTCGAGCATATCGGTTCTATGATCAAATTCCTTACGAAAATTAATAAAACACTGAACAATATCTTTGAAAAGATGTCTATGGTTCATGGAGTCTATGATGCCTTCATATTCTATGTTGACATGCTGCAGTCAGGTATCAGTTTGAAATGGTCCAGATTTGATGGAATACTACCTCCGTTTTGGTCGCCCTGCCCTGCTTATTTTGCTGAACAGGCAGTGGCATGTCGAAAGTTCGAAGGAGTTTTTGAACTTGTGCAAAGACGATTTAGACCAGATTTGTTGTCGGATTGTAACCATTGAAGAAACATGGATTCAACAGTATTATCTGGAATCTATACAAGAGATGGTTCGGGCACATGGAAAGAATGAGTGATTAAAGACTGACGAAGAAAATATACAGAGCGAAAGTGAGTGGTAAAAGAAGCCAAGGAAGACCAAGGCTGACTTATGAAGATCAAATAGCCAGAGTGTTAGCAGACGGAAATGTCAAAAGCACTCGCATACCTAGGCGAAAATGTGTGAGGAGAATGATGAGATTTGAGGAAGCGAAAGAGGTGTGTAAGGACCGCGACTCCTGGCGCTCCGTCCTCTCTGACTACCCCGTTGGGGATACAGCGTGAAGATATGTTATGTTATACAAGAGTCAATGCAATGGATTGAAAAAGGAGAAAAACCAACAGAAATTTAAAGTTGAAAAATCGGTATCCAAACTCACAGCAACGATTTTTTGAGATTGTGAAGGGATCCTATTTATCGATTATTTTATTGAAAAGATAATACTAAGCTAATCTTTTGTATCAGATGAGACGAGCCATTTTAAAAAACAGAAGGTGCAAAATCAGCATAGCCAAACAAAGTTTTTTTTCTGCAAGACTAACCAAGTTCACACTTCTCAAGTTGCGAGGCACACCTCGAAAAAATCGAGCTTCAAAGAAATCAGCCACTCATTCTGCAGTCCACCTCTCTTCTAACCTTTCTAATTTTATACAGTAACTTGAAAAAAACAGGAGAAGATTTGAGGACGAAGAAGACTTGAAGACGGCAATAAATTAACATTTTGAACGGAAAGAGGAAGAATAATTTTTTAATGGTATAAAAAATGTGAGAAGTGTATTGAAATTTTAGATACAGGAGATTATATTGAAAAAAAAAAATCAAATTTATATTGAAAAATAAAAATAAAATTGCTTAATTTTTTTCTCTCTAAATACCTTCCTCAGGCGAGAACTGTTCAGCTCTCCCTCGTATATAACAATATGCGATGCTTCGATCACAAATAATTTTATGCCTTTATATAATATAGTATAATATAATATAATAAGATGCCATGCGAAAGAGACGTCTCCGTAGGCACAAGTGACCCTTACAGTAATATTATGCGCATTCAGCGCCGGTCCAAGCTCATGATCAGGGTCGAGCGAGATTGTTTTTCGGCACCCTTTCATTGAGGCTTCTAGATTACATAAATTGCATTTCAGTTTACGTTAAATAAATAATAATGACTGTTTTTTTTTTTCAAAAATTGACTTATTTAAAAAATCAATACTTATTGAATCAACGCCTTTTACGCCCTTGCCTCCTAGAGTCGCCTAGAGCGACCGCTCATCTTGCTCTATCCCTGGGCCGGCGCTGTCAACATTCTATTTATGTTAAAGATTTAAATATGTATATAATATTTACAGTGTGAGCCAACATTGCTGCCAGAACCAAATCATGTCATGTTAAACCACCTATATGCACTATCGATTAAGGACGGAGTGATGGTTTTATCAGCAACACATAGATATAGAAAGAAATATGTTACTACACTCTTGTATAAGCCCATTTGAAGTTTAAAATATAAATTATTGTTTTTTCTTGTATGTACTAAATTGTTAAATATTGTTTAGATTTATAATTTTTGACTTAGAAATGAATATGCACCTACATATTATATTAACTTATTGTAAATTGACAGCGTCTTCCATCAGAAAGATGGTTTTTATCTACAAAAACTGACTCAGTAAAAAATAAATGTGGACAATATGTAGCCGTTATTATTATCATACTTTTATCATTAAAAATAATAATAAATTATTTTATTAAAGAACTATTGTAAATTATAAAGCTTTTATCATATAATTTTTGACAAAATATATATTTTATGTGTCACGATAAAAATTTGTAATCCGTTGCAACATCTACTAGTTATATTATAGTAATAATGTAAAGTTTTGACATTGAATTTTAATATCGCTTTCTCTCTAGTCATTTCTAGTTTTTATTAGAGCTGTTAGTAAGCCTCAAAATAGCTTTTAAGCTAATTTTGTCAATTTTCTGATTCTTTCAATGACATTCTTAATTACCAATAATATACTGGAATAAAAAACAATATTATTATCTATTGGAAATCGACACTTTTCATTCCTTGTTTACTCACAGTAAATAATATAAAAAGATCGAGAATTAGCGTTTAAACCTGTAAACCTGTTTTTAAATGTGCCTATAATGAGAATAGAAAATGGAGAAAATAAGCTTTCAGTTCAGATGCTTACTATTATTTATCAAAGGAGCAGCACTAACAGCTTCAGTGAGAAAAAGCAGTGACAACGAAAATAACAGATTGTGAGAGACTACTACGAAGTTATAGATACATATACTATAAGCTACTGTATTAATATGTACCCTAAGTCATAAGCAGTTCCGTTTTTTTAAGCTAAGCTATATATTATCTATAATGTAATGGTACATATGGTTTTCATTTAATGATATATTATTTTCTACTAAATTAAGACGTGAGATGTCAAAACCTGAAATAAATAGAATTGGTACTTATCCTTATATCAGATTTTTCGTGTGAAAGACAACAAATTTAAAAAGAAGGATAACCCAGGATAGGCAATATATTAGGTATACACTTTTTTTTGGTTTTCCCATGAGAATTTGGATTACATTGTTTGTTCCTTACTGACATTTAACTATTATTAATTAATATTATGGCTTAACGCACTGTCTATTAATATGAAGCAAAAGCTAAATAAATAGTTTACGTAGAATATAGTGTTTTTTTCAAGGGCCTTTGGCTAGTCAGGTTTTTCAGATTAACGATTTTGAGACCAACTCATACATTTCAACGCATTAGGTTTACATCAGGGCTTTTGGTTTTATTTTTATCTACCATAATCTTGTGACTGTTGCGTAACAATTTCTCAATTACTATAGGTACTCTTAGTCACACATTATTGCCTCGTTTAATTTTTTAACTTTGTCTTATTATTAATTTGTAAAAACTAGACATCGATTTAGGCAGGTTAGGTAAAGTTGATAATGATAAATGATATCAGTTCACATGATATATACATGATGTATATGTATAATATGTATGTCTATGTAGGTCTGATATGTTCTAAGTTACAATCAAGATTATATCTTATTGTTATGACTAATGAGCCGGATATGGCAGAAGTACAGAGATCAAATATCAAAAAAATTCAGAGAAACACTAAAGAAATAGGAAGGTTGCAGGTTTTAAAAAAACTTATGGTAATAATGATTTCAGAAAACCAATCGTAATACAAGATTTAATTGTGGTCACTGTTACAGTAACGACAGCCAAAAATAATTATTTAATCGAATAAAATCTATGATATTCTTTTCTTTAGTAAGTATAATATTTTTAATATTGTTGTTGGCGACAGCAATTTGGATTGAATGGATGACCCGAGGTTATTACTGACGGCGACATCTCTTATTGCTTTAATGGGATATTTATCAATTTTAACACTAATTTTGTTTTCGTTCTTCACAATTGTTGTTCATAAATCATAACACGTTATATTATGTTACACTCGTACATTTGTGTTTAATTCATTGTTTTCTTCTAAGAAAACTAGTAATAGCCTACAAAAAATATTAGGCAGAGATCAAGGCAATTACAGATACATACATACATATCTTCACGCCATATCTCCAACGAGGTAGTCAGAGGACGGAGCGCCAAGCGTCGTGGTCCTTATAATACTTCTTTAGCTGCCTCAAATCTCATCATTCTTCTCACACATTTTCGCCTAGGTATGCGAGTGCTATTGACATTTCCGTCGGCTAACACTCTAGCTATTTGATCTTCATAAGTCAGCCTTGGTCTTCCTTGGCTTCTTTTATCACTCACTTTCGCTCACTTACAGATAATATGTATAAAAGAAAACCGACTCCCGCCTCGCGCGAAACGGAACTATCTACTCTCGGCTAGATAGGCTAGGGCTAGCTAGGGTAGGGTTAATAGGGGTAGTCGGCTAGGGTTGGATTGGGTGTAAGATGTAGAGAGCATTTGATTTAATTCTACAGGGGTGTAGCCCGTAACACTACAATGAACCATATTCCACACACTACTAACCGTAATCTCTGTTATGCAGTTGTCTACTTATTAGAGCTTTAGTTACAAAAGGTACTAACAGTCTGCGACTCGATAAAGGAATGTATTTGAAAACTAACGAAGGTTTTCGTACCCCGACTATACCTATTAATAACACATATCACTTTAATAACATACTTATAAAAAATGGAAACAAAATGAAAAATAATGATAAAAGCATAGATTTCATAACTTCAGACAGCCTGTCCCGAACTACGAAGTGAGGCAAATAACATTAAAATATAGATGTGTGTTCTGACCTTGGAAGTGCAGTGTATTTTTCTGGCCCACAAGACGATAGCAGCAGAGGAGTGGCTTTCATCGTGCCGCGACCATTAAACGAGTGTGTTGTGGGATATAATCCAGTTAACGATCGCATAATGACACTCAAAATGAAAACCGTACCTTGTAAGCACAGTCAACTGAAGGGGAGATGGAGGGCGTTTACGATACGCTGAATACACTTAAAGAAATTCCAAAAAGAGAAATCACTATAATCTTGGGGGACTTCAATGCCAAAATTGGTGATACCACGAACGATGATCACCTTCGTCATGTTGTAGGCAAATATGGAATCGGGGAACGAAATGACGGGCGAACGTCTGCTAGTTTTGCTGTGAGGAAAATTTTACCGTTACCAATACCTGTTTTAAACATCATATCTGTAGATTGTACACTTGGGTATCACCGGCCGACAGGTTTAGGAATCAAATTGACTACATACTAATGGGAACGCGCTGGCGAAGCTCAGTGACGAACGCGACAACTTACCCTGGTGATGACTGCGGCTCCGACCACCAGCTTCTTGTGTCAACGATCCAGGTCCGGTTAAAGAGAATACAGAAACTAAAATTCGCTCCGAATATGCAGTCTAGACGTCAATGGGTTCAGAGAAGGTTTTGAGCGGAGAACGGGAGACTTTCCAAATGACATGAAGGACAGCGACAGCAAATGGGAATACCTCAAGAAGATGATAGAGAAATCAGCGAGAGAAAATAAGCTGGCAAAAACCGATATGAAAGATTTGATCACACCTCAGACGGCCCAAATCATCCTTGAGAGACGTGAACTTAAAAAGAATGGCATAAGTTCAATTAAAACTCAAAATCGGTATGCAGAACTGAGCCGACAAGTGCAACTCCGCTGTCGGAAAGATTATGATAACCACATCAACGCAATCTGTAATACCATCTGGAGTACAGGAAGATGGCCAAAAGACTGGACAGAATCGGTGTTTATACCTTTACATAAGAAAGGATCTTCAAAAGACTGGAAATTACAGGACTATAGCGTTAATATCTCATACGAGTAAGATCCTCCTCCATGTAATTAATCGACGTCTCAGCTACTTTTTAAGTCGGCAGATTCCCGAAGAGCAGGCAGGTTTCGTTAAAGGCAAGGGAACGCGGGAACAAATACTAAACGTTCGCCAAATCCTCGATAAGAGCAGAGAATTTAACAACCCTGTGATTCTGTTTTATTGACTATACAAAAGCCTTTGACTGTGTCCAATGGCACATATTGTGGGAGGTGCTACTCGAAATGGGAGCTCCTGAACACCTCGTTGCTTTAATACAGTCTGTACACTGAAAACCGTTCTTTCATCAGGATAGGTATTGAGTACTCCAATATGTTCCAAACAAAAAAAGGAGTGAGACAGGGTTGCATCCTATCCCCTGCACTCTAACATTTATGGAGAATACATTATTCGAAAAACCATCGAAAATTGGGAAAACGGCTTCCCTATAGGTGGAAAGAAATTATGAAATCTCCGATATGCCGACGACACCGTTATTCTGGCAACATCCATGGAAGATATGGGCGAACTGTTCCAAAGACTTGAAATGGAAAGTGGCAACATAGGTGTAGCAATGAAGAGAGCGAAAACCAAAATGATGGTAGTGGATCGAGCCGGAATACTAACAAACTCCACCTGCAGTATTCCTGGTATTAATATCGTCGACCACTACATATACCTGGGTTCCCAAATCTGTAACAACGGCAGCTGTATCCCCGAGTTAAAAAGGCGAATGGGAATGGCAAATGATGCTATGACCCGCTTACACATCTGGAAGAAAAGAGGAATTGGTATCAAAACCAAGATCAGACTGATCCGAAATACCAGTGTTTTCCTATCTTCCTATATGGAGTAGAAACGTGGACAATCCTGGCTCGAGAAAGACAAAGGATTGATGCTTTCGAGATGTGGTGCTAGAGACGAATGTTAAGAATACCATGGACTGCGAAACGCACCAATGCATCAATTTTGACACAGCTCCGAATAAAGACTCGTTTATAATAATAATATACTCAGACATTTTACACAGCGCCATCTAGTCCCAAAGTAAGCAGTTCTATAGGTACTAGACAACTGATATACAACTTATATGCTTTTCTTTTGTAAATAAGTACATACTATACATAAAAACCCAGACTCGGGGCGGGAATCAAACCCGCAACCCCCGTTTACTTTCCAACGCTCTTAGCCGTTGCACCACGGAGGTCGTCATTTGTCCATAATCGGCCAACAACGCATGCTTTCGTATTTCGGCCACACGGTGTGCAGAGGCAATGAAAATCTTGAAAAACTGATAGTGGTTGGAAACACTGAAGGCAAAAGATCGCGCGGTCGTTCACCAACGATCAAAGATGGATTGATCAAATAAAAGACTCGTCGTCCTCAAAATTTTACGCAGTTGTAAGAGACGCAATGGACAGAAACCGGTGGAGGCAAATTATCCACTCCAGGTGCAACCCCGATGTTGACCACGATCCTCAGACATGAGGGACCGACTCCAGAGAGAGAGATACATGTGTGGAGGCTGTTTTCTAACGAAATGACGACCGATCAGCTTATCTGATAATAAATGTGTCGTATGTACAGGTGTCACGGCTTAAAGTCATGGAGAAAAATTATTTATTTTCTTGAACAATTAATTTAATGTTAAATTTCATTGATTTCCTTTGTTTTAGCATACTATATTATTTAAAAGAGTAGTATTATACAAGCAATATTTGTATATTCATAATCGCGTTATTGAAAACGGCTCTAACGATTTCGATTAAATTTATACTTAATATAGAGCTTTACGGTGGTCAAAAATCGATCTAGCCAGGGGTTCAATTCTGAGAAAATTCGTTTTCTCTGTTTTTACACACTTAAAATTTCTAAACTCTTCTGAATTCACAACAAAGTTTACCTTCTCAGTAATACAGCGACTAGAGCGTAGGTCTATCAAGCTGAAATACGCAGGTTCGAATACTACAATGTGGTAAGACTTTTTTTTGTTATTTTTTTTGTAGGACACCGAGTAAAGCTCTGTCGCCCAGGTATTGAAATATAATCGGTAGTGGTGGTGGCTATGATGTTTGATATGAATATAACGTACAATATTGATATTGCAATCGTAACTATATTATACTAGTTATTAACCACAAACTAAAAACGAAGCTGATAGTACTTAGTACTTACTCTGATATTAATATATTGAGTCCACGATACTTGGGGCGCCGTCAATTGAGTACCCCGTTAGGAATACTGCCCAATGAGCCCTATAACGATACCTACGCTGTAAATTGGTGAGGACTTGGGCATCTTATTGATTACAGATGATGATGCAACATCAGTTCAAGGCTAACATGTTATTGTAAATTGTAATATCATTAAAGTCACAGATTGTTAAATTTCGAATCGATCAAATCAGAAGTTGCTCACATCCCACAACTAGAAAAGAGCTGATGTGATCTTGAAACGTCTTAACAGATTTTCTTGAATCATAGCTAAGAATACTCTGGTCTGGTCACTTTTCAAATGAAAAAAACTAAATCAAATCGGTTCATCCGTTTAGGCCCTACGATGCCACAGACACATGTTAAACTTATAACACACCTCTTTTTGTATTGGGGGTTTAGAAATGGTGAATAAGGCTGTGAACAATTTTATGATCTGCAAGTTTAATAAACATAACATAACATAACTTCACGCTGTATCCCCAACGGAGTAGTCAGAGAGGACGGAGCGCCAGAAGTCGCGGTCTTTACACACCTCTTTCGCTTCCTCAAATCTCATCATTCTCCTCACACATTTTCGCAAGTTTAATAATAACCATTAAGCAGAGTATCGATTTATATCGATTTTCTACCCCTAAAAATAACCAAAAAAGCCCCTCAAATCGGATGGAAATCCGCCTAAATCGAACATTATATACTTTAGGTATTTATTTTCCTCCAAAAACTACAAGTTTCATCGTCTCAAATTAAAGTAATTTGATTAAGTTTCTTGAAAATAAATAATTATGTTGACATTTTAAACCCTTAAACATTTTTTCACCTAAAAACCGGAACATTTTTGTCCCCCTGAATTTAGAGAGACAAGCCCTTAAGTAGGCAACACTGCATTGAAGCTCTAAAATATGTAGGAAAAGAGATATTCTCGAAAATCCATTTGAGGTCTGAGAGATTTTGGCTCCTTATGTATGTTCTGCCGCTAATACAAAGAATTGTGTTCAGAGGAATTATTTGACATGATTCACATGATATCTACAGCCACTTTTTTCATCATACCGCTCTCCGTTGGCAGGGAGTTCATCGTCACACTTTGGAATGTAATTGGTCACGCACTGTTTTCAAAAGAGTTTTTCCCTCGAACCTTAAAAGTTTGGGATAAGCTCCCTGTCGAGGTTTCTGCAGGGTCGGAAGCGCGCGCGCAAGGGATGCTTCTAGTGTTGTATGCGTCCTTAAGCTACGCCTGCGATAACACTTACTAGCAGGCGTTACTTTTGAGGTATAAAAAAATCGATTTTCGTGATATTTGACCTTTATTATTAAAAGCGTAGGTACACGTGATTATTAAGACTTAGATTGTAAAACAAAAGATTTTACAAAAATTCAGCAGTCCCTAACTTTCATTTCTTGGACTATAATACCTATATAGATCTGGAGTAGACTACAATAGTGAGAGATAGCAACACCCAGACTTACGTCATACTTTTAGTACGTACAAAACCTTAGACTTTTTGTGGATAAGTGGATATTCGTAATCCCCAAACGTTCTAATAACTACTGTAGTACGTGTGCCGAGCAGGCTTCTTTACACAAATGATATGAATAAGGAATGCGTACTGCTCCACCATACATTACATGGAGGAACAATAAATCAGATCTGTTTCAATACATTTGAAAGTACCTTACATAAAATGGATTTATTTCACTAAATATAATAACTTATTGTTAGTTAGTTTAAAATAAAAATATTTTATTTATAAATAAGAGCATAACAATTAATAAAATATTCCTAGTCGACCTATATTCAGGTATTTTTTCAGTGAGTAAATTTTACTAAAGATACCTTAATCATAAAATATCAGAAAACAAAATACTAATGTGATATATTTGTGTGCAGTGCAATCGTTTTCTCTGTCAGTAGTTATCACTTATTATTACTAGTATGCACTGTATGCGTTATATTCTCTAAAAATAAAGTGAAAAGAATGAGACATAGTTGTAGTTGTTTGAGGTAGGTATAGTGGGTGTTTCTGGCGAAAAAAAGAAATTAGTTAAAACAAGGAAAACACTATGATTTTAAGGTTTTTTTTTAAATTTTATAATGGGTTTCTTCAAAACATATACATAGTTTAAAACTTGTCGGTCGTACTGAAAAAACATGATGATAATTCGGAAACTACAATATTAAACGAAGATTAATTGGGCTTTCTTTTTGTCAAAGTATTAAAAAGAATAAACATTAATTTTTAGCAGTCTACAACAAAACCAGTCGGTCAAGCACTTGTACAAAAACATTTGTACCTACACATATATGCGAAAACTTTGCTTTACCAAATATATCAAATGTAGGACTCCCAGATTGATATTGTGAACAATATTGTGTAACACAGTGGTAGGTACTTCAGTCAGTCAGGTCAGTATTTATCAATAGTACTAAACGTTATGCCATGACGAGGCCTCAGTTGGCAACATAGAATATTATGTGATGCCATCACATCCAAATGGCGGATGCCCCAATATGATAAGTTATTTTTTTTCTTATTTTTTATTGGAAGATGGCCTGTAGATGGTAATTTAAAAATGCCACATAATATGTATAAACATACATATAACCACATTCTCGTGAAGAAACTACCTCTTCCTTTTGGTAGTCTGGTAAAAAAATAGGTAGGTGCTTACGTACATAATAATTGAAATTTATTAATAAAAAATTAAAGTAATGAAGTATTTTAATTATTATGGCTAGTTTATGACTTATGTTGTTTAAGTGCGATCGCTAAATTTTAAACTATTAAAGGTACACATACTCTATGAATTCAAATTCTAAAAGAAGAAATTACAATTAGAGTAGTTTTTACTCGCCGTCGTTTGCACTAAAAACCTAAAGTCACTACTAATAATGCTAATGTCATGTTAAAACAGACATTAAGGGCGGCTTGCCCCAACTATTTAAACTCTATTTAAGGAACTGATATCTCGCTTGCACCAACTATTCAATAGTTTAAATCGAGTTGCTGCCAGTTGGCCACAAACTATTGGACAATTTCAGTTATGCTGCATTGCTAATCTAGTCTATAACTATACATATGTAAGTCTCTTAAATAATTACAAGAGAAATGGCAAAAGACCCC
The DNA here is from genome assembly GCA_907165235.1 of Zeuzera pyrina. Lineage (NCBI taxonomy): Eukaryota > Metazoa > Arthropoda > Insecta > Lepidoptera > Cossidae > Zeuzera > Zeuzera pyrina. Next base: position 13,033,490 of record OU015625.1, on the reverse strand, counting down.
ATCGACCTCATTTGTCTAAAAATGTTATGTAAGTTGAATTTGATTTTCGTAAATATAAGTGTATCATGGATCATGGTTTCTATGTGTTGTCATAGAAGTAGTTTACCGTTTGTAGATAGGTACCTACTTAATGCAAATTTCTACAAAAAAAAACATCTAAATACTCCATGAAAAAACGCAATTGAAAGAACTGGGGGGTTATTCACAAACGTCAGAAACTTTCCGCGGCGGAGAGGCCGATCGTCGAAAAGCATAAATTCAATCCGACAGCTTGGATTTGTGTATACAGCTATATGTAATATGATATATATATAATATTAATATAATACGATTTCGGATTTGTGAATCGTGAATAGACAAAATCCTCGAAAAGTTTCCTGTCGGATACGGAAAGTTGAGTTTCCGACGTTTGTGAATAACCCGCTGGTCGAGTGTAGAATAAGGGACTCTTCCGTTTCCACACAGTAGGTAGTTGTAAGTAGGTATCTGACACATTTTATTATGGGGAATCGCCTTTAAATTTATCCCTACACAATCTATTTTTGCAAATAAAATTGCAAAACTAACGCGTTGTTGCCAACTCCTTGTCGCACAGCAGCTGGTACTAGGCGCATAACTGGCCGGACAGAAAAAAAGTCAGACAGATTATATGAAAGTGAATTTTTTAATAACTAAGGAGTTTTTGGCGGGATTTTATGAGGAGCGGTTGGGCGTTTATTTTAATTGTTTAGCGGATATTCTGATTTAAAATTGGCGTAATTTTTCGTCCCAATGTCTGCATTATTGTGGAATTGTTGAAATAAGTGCAAGTTTAGTAGCGTGACGTTGAGATTTTTATAGTAGGCTCTAGTCCGCCTCAGTGGAACCTACTATAAATACTGCCTCAATATATTTGTCTCCAGAAACTCCAGGAGACATTAAAATGTATTACATTGACGTTTTAATGAAATAATATGAAGAATTTATCTATTTAATACTGAAGACATCGGTTATATGGGCACAGAAAGAACCTTACCTCCTACGGGAGAACCGTACTAAACAAAAAAAAGAAAGTGAACCAAATTTATGTACAAACTTACATCTGCAGCTGGAGAGTATGGGAGAATGTCTTTCAACTGCAAATTTAAGTTTGTTCTCGAATCGACGTATTTTTTTGGTTAATACATAACACAAATGCATTATATGCTGGTAAGGAACCCTCGGCACGCAGAGTCCGAGTCGCACTTGGCCGATTTTTAATTCTATCGATACCATTCAATAGTACTTACAAATTAATGTTAACAATGCGAAGTTCTAAAAGTTGCATGATGTCTAAAAATTATATGATATCAGTTTTTGAACTCTGGTTTCAGGAAAACAAAGTGGTGTGCCAGGCACTTGTAACGGGCATTGACGTGGCACACCTATATTTTCTTATAGAAAAAAGTGTACATTTTCATTTAGTCTTAATTTCGAGCTGTTACTCGATAGGTACATGAACGTGCCAAAGAATAGACAATCAAAGTTGGTGTGCCGATACATTGCAGCAAAATTAAATGAGGCAAACCACTGTTTTTTTATATAACTTTTTGAATGCTAATTTGTGGCAGTAATTTTAAGCTATTTTATGGGTACACTAACGATGCAAAAAATTCACCGGAAGTTAGGGTATAAAAAGAATATGCTGTCGGTTGCGCGCTGGCACACGATGGTTTCTATCGTTAATTCTGTAAGTATTAACACTTTAAATCAATTCTAACCGGTTAATAGATAGGTTGGAGTTATTGCGCTTTGGCCTCTCGTACCATTAGGTATATCCTATTTTTTTCATTTTTGGCTTCAATGTAAACAAACAAGAAACTAATCAAAATTTCGCTAAATTTCCACCGTTCGCTGGTCCGACGTACCTATTACACGTAGCACTCTAATGGCCGCTTTTATAATTTACCGTTGAACGTTTTTATCGCCACGTTTTTACCGTGCAAAATACAATAGGTAAGCAAAATGGATACAATAGGTAACCCTATTGTGTCTAAGATAAAGACGCTTTTTCAACTTCCACGGAATGACGTTATCGTTATTTCCGTGCACGATACATACAACGGTAAATTATAAAAGCGTCCAATGGGGAAGCAAAATGTACGCAGTTGTTTGGAGACGCTTTTAAATTTCCGTGCACGATAACGTCATTCCGTGTACATTGAAAAAGCGTCTTTATCACCGACATTATAGAGAAGCATTTTACTTACCTATTGTATTTTGGACGGTAAAAACGTGGCGATAAAACGTTCAACGGAAAATTATAAGCGTCCAATGACACTGCTTTTCCGTAAGACACACGAAACTGTGTAATATTAACAATTACACTAAGTATTATCCAATATAGTACAGCTCACGTACAGCTTTGAAAAAATTTTGGTTATTTGTCAAGCGTTTTGTTTATAATTTGTATGTCACTGAGTAAATAATGTTGCATGTCACGTTAGTTACCTATATTCCTAGATCAAATTAGTGTTATAAATCAGATCTCTCAGGTTCACTCTAATATGTGAATGACACAATTCATTCTAAATGTAAGACAGAATAATAGCAGAAGAATTCTTGAGAAGAATAATATTATTTGTAATATGCAAACAATGATAATCTCCTATTCTTCATTTTTAAGTGTTTTTTAAAAATACAATTTTTTACATTTATCGTGACGTTTTAATTCTTGGTGGTTTTTTTTGAGGCAAAACACACAAACCGCACAAATATTCTAAAAATGTTTTGTTTTACTAATAACTAATAAGTATCACAACTTAGTAATCATTTGCGAGCTAACCCATTTCTAGTTATAACTTATAAATATCATAATCGCCACATTTGTTTACATTAAAGACAAAATATAATAGTTTAATACTTAAGTACCTATTCGTAGTGGCAGTAACTCAGAAGACAGTCTTAACAAAAAATAAATAAATTCACATAAAAAAACTTGATTTAGTCAGTAATTACTTCTAGGAGAGGTTTTACATCTTTAGAATCTATATTTTTAGAAAGATTGACATTATATACAGGATTTTTAAAATAAATAGCAACAGCAAAACTCACTAAACAAATAGACATGATTGTGTACCTTGTTATCAGAATATGGAATAAAATATAACATACTACAGCTGTTATCACGAGTTCTAAAGCACTGGCATATGTTTTTAAAATGGAATTTAAATTTTTTAAAAAGAAACTAGTGACTATGCCTACTATGGCACTGTTCACAATGATGAGAATCACAAATACATCTTGCAAAGACTGGATATCATTAAACATAGTACTTACTTCTCCTTTGCACATTAATATGAAGAAGTTACAGATTACAGAGTCTAGGTACATGAAAACATTTTGTAAAAAAATATCTACATTAGATCCTCTTGTTTTCAACAAATATTCATTATATGTACCAGCTAGACATGAACAAAAGTTTTGAAAATTAATTGACAAAAAATAAATATTAAATATTTGAGACCACCAGTCTGCATCATTATTTGACTGTATTGATGCAGCATCAAAGTTTTTAATTATGCATCCCAATGTAAGTATACCTAGTGATATCCACTGGATAAATGTCAAGTTCTTTTTGAATAAAACCTGAAATATAAAAAATATATAGAGTACCTATTTCCTTAATTAAAATAAATGTGTAATTTCATGTATATTGGACAGAATTACCTGAAAAAGAAGAGCTGTTAGTACCACTCTGAATTGGAGTAAAATATAATATGATGTAGGGTCATAATGAGATAAGTTAATAAATGCTAAATTGTTGTAGAAACAATACAATAACGATGGGATGAAGTACAATAAAAGTAACTTATAATTTATGAGAATTGCTTGAAAAATGTGTGGTTTATTCCTGAAACATAAAATATAATATGAATTTTGTGGTAAAGGTTTTCTCTCAATAATAATATATATCTAAATAACACATACTCCCTTCTGTAAGAATATAATATAGCAGACACAATAAGTTTAAGTAATTCTGATAAGAAAACAACGAGTGTTGTATTGTAATCATAACCACCATCTTCAGTTTTAGATGCAGTAACAAACACACCTAGAAATACATTTTAATAATAAATATAAAGAATTAATATTAGGTAATTAATTAAATCTATATTTAGGACAGCTTGAACAAGCATTATTCTGTCTGTAATAAATGATAATACATTTTAAAGGGAAATGGGATATACATACACACTATATAAATGCAATTCTTTCTTTGTTTTACATTCTATAATTTCATGATCAAATGATGATTCCAATTTCATTAGACTTAATAATATAATTGAAGATTCACGATTCACATAATATTTAGTAATATTAACTTAGCAAGGCAAATTATTAAGTAAAATCAACCTAGCAAGGCAAATTAAATCATTAAATAACAATCATCAGTTCTTTTTAATTTTTATCAATATTCAGTGATTATAGACTTAGAAGTTGGAAGTGTAATTATGTTATATGAGTATGTATATACATATCCTAACGCTGTATAGCTGAATATAATTTAGTAGAGAGTAGAGCCCCAACAGTTTAGACTTGTGCATGTTGTTGAAATTACTGACAATTTCCAGAATAGAAACATGGTAAGTACTTGTACTTATTACAATGAGATCGTTAATTTAGGTAGATGTAACTAACCTTGAAATACAAATAATAAAATATACAAAACAAATGTAATAAATGCTTCTTTGTTAGGAAATAAACTGTGACATTCTTTCATTTTAAAGTTTTTAATTCTGTGTCATAGGACAGCATTGAAATAAAAACTTATTGTAATTACTTTTAATTTACAGGATTTACAGACACAAGTTGATGACACATGAGAATACACAATAGTACACAATAAATACCTACATATTATGTATAGGTAGGTATTTAGTCATAGGTATAGGTACATTATTGATCAATCTAATGTCAGTGTCAACTGTCAAGTGTGCTCACATTCAAGCAGCGTGATGTCGAAATTGTTTTTTTAGTGGCTAGTCTGCCTCAGTGAATCCTATTAGAAAGACTGCCTTAATACATTTGTCGTCAGAAACTCCAAGAAACATTAAAATGTATGCATCTATATTTTAGTGAACTAAAATGAAGAATGTATCGCTTCATTACCGAAGACTCGAGTTGTTATGGGCATAGATCCCTTTGCCTTTCCTCTCAAGGGAGAATTGTACTAGGATCATTTCACTCGCCATAAAATTGTACGTTTGAATTTTTGGCCTTCGAAGTAGTGTAGTCTAGCATAGTTAGATGTCACTACTAGTTTTTTAAGTCAAGTATTGAACTTTTTCGCCATTATGTTAAAAGTTGTTGTTAAATACTTTTTTACATATGTATATACCAAATGTAAAAAATAGTCTGTCATTGTTATTCATTTTTATACTGAAAACAAAAGCTCATGTAAAATTGCTCTTGGTCCGATATTTATTTTCCCTTGATATCCTCATTTGAATCAGCTTCACCAATTCGTAATATCGTGATCCTTTCTAACCGACAATGTTGACAAGAGCCAAAACCCAGTGAAAGTCAGCTCGCACCAAAAACATTGCAAGTGAGCCAACAAGGTCACCTTCCGGTAACCGTCCGCCGATCATCAGCATCCAGTTCCAAGAGGACAGTTGTTTCCGTGAATACGCTAAGAAGACAACTAGAATTGGAAGCTACCGAGGAAAAAGCACGTTTGCTCGTTGCTGCTAAGGAGGCAAAGATGAAAGCCCAGCTAGAGGAGGTGAAGATGAAGGCTCTGCTTAAGGAGAAGATGAAGGCCCAAATGGATCTGGAGGAAAAGAGACTCAGTACCAGCCTAGCAGAAATGGAAGAAAGAGGTTCCCGGACAAGTTTAAGCGTATCATCAGCACAAAGAATGGCGGCATGGGTAGCGCAAGAAAATGCAACTCTTAGTCGCACCACGTCGACACAGAATGAGCGCCACTTGCATTCTTCTGCCATCGCTGCACAAGATGTTTACCAAACGGTTTTTGATACTCATGGTAATGTACATAATTCAGGCTCTACTCCACAAAATGATCACATTTCAGCTCCCTTTGTTGCCCCCGTCGCCCAAAATCAATTTCACGATCAGGCAATACTTAAGTTAGCTGCTGCAGTGCATTACTTAGCTTTAGGTTGCGCTCATAGTAATAAACTGGTGGTGGATACAGCTTCCACTTCGCAGACCGTCGCTGATAGGATGATCAGTCATATAGCTTTGCCTAAAGAGTTGCCTATATTTAGGGGAGATCCTTTAGAGTGGATTAATTTTAAAAGTTTTTATGAGGAGTCTACCCAGGTGTGTCAGTTTTCTAACATAGAAAATGTCTGCCGCCTATGTAAAAGTTTACCAAGCGAAGCAAAAGATTGTGTGACTGCTCTTTTAATGGGTAGTATAACCGTTGACACAATCAAGAAAACCAAATTATTACGTTTACGTTTCAATCGACCTGAATTAATCATTTCTAAAATTATTAAGATGACACTTCACATGGCTATCTGTGTTCATGTAGTGTATTCACTATGTTTGACTAAATATTCGTGTAAAGTCCCGAACATCACGAACACGTCATCCACACATGGACAAAAACTGCAAATATGTCAAATACTTGCGAATATGTTTGCTGAGTTCCCTTTGCAGACGCACCTAGCTATGGACGTGTTTGAGTTTGCAAGTAATGTGCAAAATGCAAGGATGCATTTGGTACGTCATGCATGCACAAAACGCAAGGAAGCATTTGGTTAACTCTAAAAATCAAAAGGTATCATTGTCCAATCAATTTACTGAGCTGGCCTTGTGTGGAGGATGGGACGCTATACAAAATATATTCGGAATATTTTAATCCTTTGATTTGTAGCCAAAAACCGACAAGTGGGTGGATACGGCTGTTCATATATTTGCATGTTTGTCTTGTTCGTGCAAATAAGACTGACAAATAAGACGTCTTCACATGGTCGTTTTCGAGCAAATAAGACAAATACACGAATACGAATAGCCATGTGAAGTGCCACTATTAGTCAAATACGAAAAATTCCATCATTGTCAGTGTCATATCACAATGACAGTATCATTTTCAATCAAAATTGAAAACTGCGTTGTCGCTGTCAAAGCTATAAAGGAGGATGATTATCTAAGAAGTCCCAGAACGCACTTCAGTAATATGGTCTGTTACCATGTAGTTTGATTACCCGATGGGCAGACTACACACACGAACATCGCAAAAAGAGTTTAAATATGACTCGAATAGAACTATTATCAGATTTTTTGCAAAAAGAAGCGCAAAAGACTTCTAATGTCGGCGTACGTCACTTCAGACTGCTACTGCTCATAAGAAACTTGAAGTTACTCATCCTCACTCCAATTTTTAGAAACATCACATGGTACTAGCACAAACAAAGGAAGCACAGGCGAATGCTGCCCAAAAGGAAACTACGAAGTGCCGTTTCTTTTACAAGCGCTCCGATCACGTTATCATTGACTGTCCAAAGTTCAAGCGCGCCCTTCGCAAGGATAGATGGTCTTTCATACGTAGCAATCGACTTTGCCTAAAATGTTCAGTCAGTAACCATGATAAAAACATATGTCAAGCACCGTTGTGTAAGATTGATGTTCGCAGACTGCCACATCATGCGATTCTTCACTGACCGACTGAGAGGTCTGTTAATGTTATTACAGAAGAATCTTCAGAGCCAGAGGAACCTAAAGAATACGTAGCTAACGTTATGTCAATGAATATAGAAGCAACGACAGAGTCTCCGACATCTTCACAGGTGCTTCCCAAATATGTTCGCGTCAGCGTCCATGCCCTAATGGCGACGTCATCACTGACGCCCTTTTAGATTAAGGTTCTACCATTGTCGGGGAGTTTGCCCTATGTATGTTTATATATATACAGATATGTATATGTGACCAAGGTGTGACCATTGTTCTATTGGTGCCTAGCTCTAGTAATCCCAAACTCCCGACAAACTGCGAACAATGGTCGTAGTTTAGTTAAGTTTATAATATGAAATATTATACCTTAATTTATTTGCTGCGCTATTGTAGTTTGTGGGTGTTTCTAGATATGTAGGTATTGCTCATGATTCATCACTCCTACTGATGGGACAGCTGTTCTACGTGACTGTATTATCATTCATCGCCACCTGTAGAAGAATTATAACCTGATGTCTACTGCCTGACATCACCAGTACCCTAACCTCGTAAGTCCCTATACTACTATGATTCGAACCATGGTCATGTTCGTGCTAACAACATATTCTGTGTTATCTCTCTGTAGATCGGACAATCTAGCCGGCGATGTATTGGATCCAACACCATCTTTATTGCATTACACGATCTCCGCCTTTTGGCAGGGTGTAAGCAAGCATTCTCTTTATACTCTTAGAACACATCTAGTCGATTGCCTTACACGCGCCGCCGTTTGGCAGGCTGTAAGCGTTCTACCTATATGAAGCTTATAGAACTCTTTTACGAGTACATACATAATACAATCTTAATATTAGAGTGCCTAAATATAGGTACTCAGCTACTTAAGTCTAGGTACTTAGGTCTAGATATTTAGCTTGGGTACTTAGGTCTAGGTACTTAGCTTTGATGTCAGGCAACAGGCGTGGATGTACAGAGTTTATCACTTATTAACTTATTACTTAAACACGTCTTATCACTACCGCGCTCAGGAGAAGAAAGGAAAGAACATAGAGTATTACACTCTTAGTGTCTACATTACAGACTATATACATAAGCTTGACGGGCTTAACACATCATAGTGGAGATTGTTTCTCAGATTGCTAGTAATATTTACATAGGTACAAGTATTTCGCGACATACGTCGCGACAACCATCACGATGATCGACGACAAGGTCGCCGAGCAAGTTGGATTGAAGGGTTTCGAGTTTGAGTTTGTTTGAGAGTTCAAGTAGCGCGAACAGTTACAGGTACCTGGCCAATGTTATCAGCTTGACAGTTACGAACACCTACATGTAATTAAAAATGCTTTGTGTTCTGACCATATGAGGCCTTCGATGATAATTGGTCAGGCCAATTATCACCTACTGACGCCGCTGGAGAGGCGACCATAATGCTGCTTGTACTGTTCTAAGTTAGTCTGTGCATAGACAATGGACGCTTTTATAATTTACCGTTGAACGTTTTTATCGCCACGTTTTTACCGTGCAAAATACAATTGGTAAGCAAAATGCTTCCCTACTACGTCGATGTTAAAGACGCTTTTTCAACGTCCACGGAATGACGTTATCGTGCACGGAAATATAATAATAATAAATTTATTTATATGATAAGCACACATTAATGATCTTCCATTTATGCTTAAAGACCTTTGTGAAATAATATTATTTGCTGATGACATATCATTATTATTTACAGTTAATAGAAAAGACATAAATATTAGCAGACAGAATAGGACCTTGGCGGATGTCTCGAGATGGTTCGCTGCCAATAATTTACTACTGAATGCACAAAAACCAATTGTGTTAAGTTTTCCCTATCCAATGTACTCAAAATCCATAATGGACTGGAACTGGATGGGAAATAATTAGAATTAATGAAATCAGCTACTTTTCTTGGTTTAACAGTAGACAATAAGTTACAGTGGGCGGACCATATCGGGACTTTATCTAATAAGCTCAGTTCGGCAATATATGCTATTAGGCGCATTAGACAGTTGACAGATGTAGCTACGGCTGGTGTATTTCGCATATTTCCATAGCCTTATGTCTTATGGTTTGCTACTGTGGGGATGAGCGGCGCATATTAAATCTATCATTATTTTACAAAAGAGGGCAATACGTACCATCTACAGTATGAACGCACGAGAGTCGCTGAGAGATCATTTTAAAGACATTGATGTACTCACCTTACCCTCGTTATACATCTATGAAAACATAATGTACACTAGAAAAAATTTAGATCTATTTCAAAAGAAAGGCGTTGTTAATGGTATGGAAACTCGTGGTCGTGATCAACTAGTTATTCCTATATTTAAATTACAAAAGTCAAGTTGGTTCATTTTTGGGTAACTGTGTTCGTTTTTATAATAAAATTTCTCAAGAAATTACTCAATTAACGGAAAAGAGATTTAAACTAGTCATTAAACGCACACTGATTGGAAAAGCATACTACAAAATTAGCGATTTCATTGAAGACACAACAATAGACTGGAAATGATCCTCTCTGCATATGCATTTACTGGCTTTATAGATATTGTATTTTTAAATAACTATTGTAGAATGACGTTGAAAAAATGATACCTGACTGAGTTTGTTGTCGGTTCTTCTCAGTATTCAGGTTTTCTTTTTGAACCGAACTAAAGTAGATTTGACGTTCAAAAATACCTTGCATTTGGGTTTACTTGAATAAATTGATTTGACTTTGACATTATAATTTATGTACATAAGGGATACAGCGTGAGGTGAGGATACGTATGTATGTATCAGTCACATAGGAAAGGAGACGTTTCACGAATGTATGGAGCCCCGGCTCGCACTTTGTACACTTACATTTTAGAAACTTTAATATTAAATAAAAGTGTTTTAATTATGGTTTCGATATATAGCCTAGTTCTTTCGTACAAAAATATTATATACACATATCTACCTAAATAAGATGGCGTCAATGACATATTTGACGTTTTCTACTTTTAATAGTTAATTAATAGTACTCTTTGTTATATTACAGATCTTTACTGTTGAAACCTATTTAAAATCTCAAACAGTGCCTGTTCACAGTCTGAACATATCCACACTGCAGTTTAGGGTACAAAAAAATTAACAGGCAATGAGATTTTTGACGCCTTGGGAACCGGATCAACTAAATCTAAACTTTTCTTTGGAGAAATGCAATATAGCGACAAGTCAACACATTAAATGTTCTATTTTATTAATCTTGGAAAAAAATATGGATAAAGTATAAGTACTTAATAAAAAAATAAGCCCGTTTAGGAATAGGTCAAAGTTAAGCTAAATTATAAACGAGCGCGCGTTTTTACATATGCAGTTCTAGTGTGAATTGTAGAGATTTTACGTCAGCACATCAAAGATAGTGTTTTATTTTATCAATTTTGGTTAATATGAATAGTGATAAAAAATAACCTTAACATTTAGGTGATTCGGGCACAGAAAGAATTAGTGATGAAAGACTAAGAAAATGTAGAGAGCGAAAGGGAGTGTTAAAAGATGACAAGACCAAGGCTGACCTATGAAGATCAAATAGCACGTGTTAGCAGACGGAAATCTCAAAAGCACTCGCATACCTACGCGAAAATGTGTGTTCTCTCTGACTACCCCTTTATGGATACAGCGTGAGGACATGTATGTATGTATAAACATTTAGGAAGGAATAAGTCATAAAAGTTAAGCAAAACTAGAGAACGGTTGTTGATGTTTTGATCTGTGCAATTACAGTACAAAGTGAATATAGATGTCAGATTTGTGAAATAAAACAAACATCAATAATTTTTTAACATTTTATTATTCATTCTCGCTATACTCTCTAATTAGAATTCCATCCAGTAAAGATGCTGGTGCTTCTATGTTTTCTTGATACCGAGCCCAACCTAAATACCACACAATGGTCATCACATGAGCACAGCAACCAACAGTGCGGAGTCCACAATTACAATAATATCCAATGATTAATAATTATTCCAAGTAGCATCTTGTCTCGCCAACAATATATACATATATATATATATATATATATATACATATATATATAATAAATTCTACCAGATTGATGGCTTGAGACTAGATTTGTGAAAATAAAACAACTTATTAATAATTTTTTAAGTTTGTTTTATTCTATTTCATTTTCAATATATTCTAACCACAATCCAATTCAGTAAATATTGTATGTCAGTGCTTTTATGATTTCTTAATAGTGAACCTAGCCAGAATACCTTACAATGGTCATGACATGAGCACAGCAACCAACAATGAGGAGTCGACCATACCCATATCTCATTCCAAGTCATAGGAAGTGCTTTAGATTGTTCACCGCCTAAGTAAAATTAATAATCTAACAAAACATTATTAAAGAGAAAGTGTTCTTATATAGCAGATTTTGATATGGTGCTTCTGCAGCCGCTGCTGCAGCATGCTCGTCTCGCACATTATGGTAGAAGTTCTGAACCTAACCAGACGTAATATAAACCTTAGCCCAAGCCATACTTTGTTCGCAAAAATTACATGTTTATAATGTTCTACTAGATTAATGGCCAGACCTGATGCAGATTCACCTGATGCAGATTCCAAAAAGTACTATCTCATGTGAAGATTGTACAACTTGAGATACAACTTCCAGATTGTTAATTAATTTTATTAATTCCTCCCTAGATAGATGGTTGACACCTAAATGAAAAGGCATTAAATATTGGTGTTGACAGAAGGAGTGCTTGTTAGGTTCCCTGCGTCTATAATGTTCTTTGAGCGTTAGAAATTCTGCTTCTGTCAGGTATCTGAAAAGTTAATAAGAGGTTTCTGTATGTATATATAAAGTATTTACCATCATTTAACACAAGACCAACTAAAAAGTTCTGTATTTTATAATGTTAGCTCAGAAGCTTGATGTAAGTATATATAATAACAATGTTGGAGAATTAGATAGATAAATAATCAATTTTTCAAGTTCTTTAGAAACTTGTTATTAGCCCACACAATGACTATTATTACAATGACTAGTATTTAAATATGGTCATGAAAAATATAATTCTGGCTTCTTTCTGAAGTAAGTTATTATTTACAGCTTTATATAAACATATGGCTGTGTCCTAAACAATGATAATCAACACTAAACGTAAAAATATGTTTGAATAGGCTAGCTGTCTAGATCATGCCCATATTCCTGAGCAAGGTGCTAGCAACAATGCACTTTGCAAAACATTGAGTATATATTACTACATAACAGATTGAACTGAAACAAAATAATAACAGAGATATCTCCGATAACATATTTAAAAAAAATTTTTAATGCAATTAATTACCTACCTTATATCCAAGATTCTTTCCAAGAACAGAAATGACTACAGACCCAATTTTAAGACGTGTAAGTGTAAGCATCCTCAATGATTGAAAAAATAAATACAACTGAACCGAAACTAAACTACACATTAGTAGGTACTACTAAATCCTCTAGATATTAGTAGGTACTTAAATTACGTGGTTTCATATGAGACTTATTTAGAATTATTTATGAGGAAAAATGTAGTTGATACTGATTAATGGAGTCGGAATTAAGTTTAATCTAAATATTTATAAGTTGGTCTACAACTAGTTTCCAATTAATAGTTCACATGCACACATTTGTTAGTTTCTATTAGGTTATGTAATTTGTGACTTTGTTCAGTGATCAATTAACTTGTGAACATAGGCGATGAAACATTGCCTTCAAAGAAAAACTATTGATTCAATAGAATACAGACTGTAGAAAGAATTTTAGACTTAAGATTTTATCATTTCAATGAGAATGAGAATGTAAAAATTAGGTAAAGGCTTGGGCGGTTAAGATTGTAACTCATACTGGGCGGTGCGCACGAATGAGACGTGACAATAGTTTTAAAGTAATCTAATCTAATCTGCTAAAAAGTACACGATTGTATAATTAAATTTAAAAAAAATACACCAAGATGAAATGCAGGTGTAATTTTTACTTCATTGTGACACAGATTTTCGTAGTAATTTGTCCTCTGCCATGGTTTTCGTTTTAAAGTTTAATGTATAACATGAAGGTAAAGATGGATTCTGAAAAGGTAAAATATATTTTGTTTGTTCTACTTTCAAACCTAAAACACTGAACTCATTAAACTGATATTTTATTTAAAAAATGATTACGATTACGCCGTAAATGTACTGACGTAAAGAATATTTCGATATAATATCCAGTGGCTAGACACTTCATACATTCATACATTCTGACAATGTTTCATTGCATAGCCACAGTGAAATGTAGCCAACTATTAAAAAAAAAAAATTATTTCATTACGTTGCCTGCATTAACTGTCATTATTTGACAAATTTTCAAATTCAATTTAGCTTGAAAATTTTCAAGTCGTGTTTTTGTTGCTATCAATACGGTGAATCGTTTTAGATATTGCTTGTTTCATGATACGTGATTTATTCGTCGGTGCATTACAAATACATAGTAAGTAAATACCTAATTGCATACTTTATATTTATTCTATGGAGGCGAAGTCACCAGTGAGGAAGCCACGAGCTCAGCTAGTGGTATATAATAATGTTGTGGATTTGTTTTCGTTTGTATTTGTATTGTAAAAATATAATGTTTTTTTTTTATTAACACTATTTTATTCCAGCTTTGCAAAATACCCCATACTGAGTGTGTTTATTGTCAATATGAGTACCTGATCATCAAATAAATGTACTATTTGTAATAAACGGAGAACGACTAATTCTGGCGTATTTTTAGCTCGTTTGCCTATTGAACCTAAAAGGTATTTTTGTTCGTTTTTTATTAATTAATTACTATCTACGCACATTGTTGGCACTTGTGGGAATGATAAATGAGATATATATAGTTAGTGATAGTATGGTATGTCTCAGGCTGCCCGAGTTTGATTCCCGGCCGGGCCATGTATTTAATGATATTTTTTTTACATACACTTTATGGATGCTTTAAAATAAAACAATACATGATGCAATGACTATGGCCTAGAACAACTATACGAAAAATATGACATCTACACTTCAGACATGTTGAGTTGAGTTGAGTTGAGTTTCCGACGTTTGTGAATAACTCGCTGGTGTCTCTTGATAGGAATGTATAAGACAGATTATGATTATAATTACTTTCAACAATATTTTTTAACTAAATGCCTCTTACAGATGTAAATTGTGGGTACAAGCAATTGGACAAGAGGATTTGGTGTATTTACCAATTGAAAAGTTACATGAGTTGAAGTTCGTCTGTGCACTTCATTTTACGCGTTCTGATTTTAATAAAAAAGGAAATCGATTACGCAGGTTTGCTGTATCATCATTGCTATTGCCATTTCCACCTCTAGGCGAAGAACTATTTAAAGAGTTCCCTTTACATGTCGGATATAAAAGAAAGCAACTGGAACATCCAACAGGTATTCAAATAAATTTATTAAAGTAAACCTAATTTCAAGGTGTTTTTGAACATTAAATCTTTCTTTAAACTTCGGTTCAAAAGTAAACCTGCACACTGAGAAGCTTCTTCTATTATTTCAGAGCTTAACGTTGCTAAAGCATCTGATGCAAGAACAACTGCTGAAGCATCAACACCGGGAATAGAGGTCTGTGCAAGCACAAGCACAGGCACAAGCAATGATGAAATTCTCGTGAGCAGCTATAAAAGACAGAAGAAATCTTGCAATGCCCCTGGTTTGTACAACAGTGTGACTTAACTTGATACAAATACTGGTTTTGTAGTTTATTTTTATTTTAACACGCTTTTATTAGCTTCACTTATAACTATGTAAAAAAAATCATGGAAGTTAAGAGTTAGGAGATTATTATTGTTATTACAGTATCTTTATTATGGTTATTATCACTTAATTTTTTAAATTTCAGTTACACGAGACTTCTCCAAGAGAAAAAAAATTATTGAAAAAGCTTGCACATGCTAAATGTTCATTGAAAACCTTAGCAAATACACCCCTAAATGTGGACAAGTTGGAGTTGCCGGTTTTAAAAAATATCATGTTGAATGCTGTTAAAAATTTTAAAAAAGAGCCACACGGGAAACGTTGGGACATGCACAATAAAATTTCAGCATTGGCAATCTATAAAAGATCTCCCAGAACATATAGACACTTGCAAAAAATTCTGCCACTGCCTAGTGAAAAACTCTGCAAAGGCTTTTAAAAAGAATTCACATGGACCCAGGAATAAATATGAAGATTATGAACAATCTTAAAAACAAGTGTTCTAAACTGAATTCTAATGATAGACTGTGTGCCTTGTTGTTTGACGAAATTTGTTTCAAAAAACGTCTTATATTCAATGACGGCGCCATCAAAGTGGAAGGATATGAGGATTTAGGTCCAGGAGAGGACATGGGAAGGTCACCCAAAATAGCAGATCACGTGCTCGTGTTTATGCTACAAGGTTCACGAAAAAAATTTAAGCAGCCTATTGCATACTATTTAAAGAATGTGTAAATATTAAGATTTCTTCGGTTATCACATAACGAGCCCAGGACTCAACTGCTCAAAAGAAAAATCAACAATTATAAATGAGTACACCTAAGCGAGACTCAAATGAGAATATATAACACAGTATCACGTGTTGTTCCTGAAAATAGCTGACGCAATGTTCTGGTGTGTTTTTGTTGGTATTTGTGTTGTAAGTTTATAATGTCTTTTTAATATTGACACTTTTATTCCAGGTTTGCAAAATAAATATGTTAATAATAATGCTGGGTACGTATATTACTGGGTACGTATATTTATATTTAAGACAAATGAACCAGGATTCTCTGGAGAATATGTTTGGTGTTATAAAGCAACATGGATGTATCAATAGTAATGCGACGTGTTCAACATTAAATGCTGCTTGTTGTTCCTGAAAATAGCTGACGCAATGTTGTGGTTTGTTTTCGTTGGTATTTGTGTTGTAAGTTTATAATGTTTTTTTAACATGAACACTATTTTATTGCAGTACATAGTCGTAGCTTTAACTGTGAAAAAGAAAAATCAACAATTATAAATGAATACATAAGCGAGACTCAAATGTGAATATATAACACAGTATCACATGTTGTTCCTGAAAATAGCTGACACACCATTACACAAGTCGTTGCGTAGCAAAAATATATCAATGCCTACACCGCTTGATTTTTGCAAACACGACAAAACGATGAGCAGTAGTTAAGTACATCCTAATCTTTTAATTAACAATTAAATATTTAAGACATTGATTTATTATTTAGATATAATGTTATCACTACATATTATAAAACAATGTCACCCGTCGCGTCTGTCTGTCTGTATATTCGCAATAATCTCAAAAACTACTGAATGGATTTTCATGCAGTTTTCACCAATAGACGGAGTGATTCAAGAGAAAGGCTTATGTATATAATTTGTTAAGGTTTTGTGTAAATTGGTTGAAATATGACGATGACTTTTAAGGATAGCTTACTATACCGATTCTAACTTCGAAAAAAAT
The DNA here is from genome assembly GCA_907165235.1 of Zeuzera pyrina. NCBI lineage: Eukaryota > Metazoa > Arthropoda > Insecta > Lepidoptera > Cossidae > Zeuzera > Zeuzera pyrina. The sequence continues at coordinate 13,016,314 of OU015625.1, read as the reverse complement.
GATCACATATCACGTATTTGAAAAAGCTATTTAGACGGATACGGTATCAATCATTATCAAAATAAATACGTTAGTTACTTTATTACTAAATGAATGTCTTAGCAGTTATCGTAAATTAAAAACTACGAAGAAAATAAATTCAAGCGGTCTCACCCCAATGCGGCACAATTTGAATCAATTTTTACTAAATGCCCCTTTTACAGATGTACATTGGGGGTACAAGCAGTTGGACAAGAGGACTTGGTGTGTTTACCAATCGAAAAGTTTACATGAATTGAAATTCGTCTGTGCACTTCATTTTGCTCATGCTGGTTCTAATGAAAAAGTTTGGCTATTCAAAGAGGTAATGCTGCCAGTCTACTGGGCACCGCGATTGCAGCTTTCTAAGCGGGAACTGCGGGAACAGCAATGACAGCTTTCTAAGCGGGAACTTTGAAAAAGTCTATTATTTAAGATAATGTTTAGTTTTAAGTTTGTAAATATTAACGTTAGGATGTATGTCTATGTATATACACATATATGTGGGCGTCCAAGCAAAAAGGGTCCAGTAGTAGGATATTGAGTTAAGACTAGATTCAGAATTTAGAATAGTCAATTGATAATAAGGATTAAAAAAATATGCAAAAACTGGCATAAAATATATTTCTTTAACAGACATTTAAAGTTGAAACTGAAAAAGTATGTTTTGAGAAAAAGCATTATTAAAGTTTGACAAAAAAAACACTTCTACTTGTTTGTTACGTAGATTTTGATTTATTATTGTAGATCAAGAAATTATGCATGAAATTAACTTATAATTATATTTGTAACATTATAAAATAAACAATTACAATCTAAAGAAAGGATTGATACATAGTTTAGTAAAAAGGTCCATTTGTCGGAGTTTAGTACAAAGTGAGTAAATACGACAACATATTGCAGTAAAAAATTAAAAATTAGTATTTTTACTCTATTTAAGAACTAAGAAAATGACCAGATTATTTTTATTATTATTTGAACAAAACAATGAATCATTACCAATTACATAAAAGGTACCACGTAGTTAAAGTTAAGCATAGAAATTGTTCTAGTTGGGAATCTTACATAGATCTAACTTGCGTGTTGGACAAAAACAAATTCCTCCTAGTACCTAATTCCTATGACCAACTTGTTTGCAATACGAACATCTAATTAAAACATGGTATTAAAACGTATTTTATTCCAAATATTTAGATATGCTAACCACTGGTACCTTTTTTCTTAACTTTTTTTTATAAAATTTGCTACTTAGAAACATCACATAAAGTTATTTACTATATGAACTTGTAGATAATTGAGCATTAATTAATAGTCTATTAAAATCGCGAAATGTCATTTTTCACTTTACAAAACTGCATATATCTCCGAAACCAAATGCCGACCACTGGATCCTTTTTGCTTGGACGCCGACATATAATATATTTAAGCTGTATTCCTAATGGGAAAGTCAGTAATGTTTATGTACATAAATGAGTTTTTGTAAATATTAATACATATGTACTAGAAATAATATTTCTTTTTGAAATAAATATTACCGTACAAAGGTGTGTTTTATTTAGTTTCAAAATAACTATGAACATAATTTAGTACATTTATAATTATCGATACCTTTTTTTGATTCTATCGACTTTTCCCATCACTATTATATCGATAGCACGCTCTTTGTGTACATCACTGTCTCATTTGCTTATGTTGGTATTACGGTTATTACGTAGTCATTAATTTTGTAAGGTTGGTTATAGGAGCCTTTATAATACGAAAGCTTCAAGCCGTCTTCCTGAGTGCCGTCTCTTAAAACGTAGTGATTACTTACTCAGTGATAATATCAGTGTTCTTTACGTCAATTACGACTTCACATATTGAAAATTAAAAATGTATATCGATATACGTAAGCATCGATAATAAACCGCACTATTGCACTTGGTTATAAAACAAGATTTTACGAAAGGCTTAAAATAAATGGCATATAAGAAGGTATTGAGACAACACATATCATAAAAAGAAAGGATATGTACTAACCTGTCTTCATCTAAGGGTAATTTCGCCATAAACAAACGTTTTTTATCGTTAGTCCGGCCAGCTCTTAAACCACATATTTTCCAGGTTTTGTAATGCATTCTTCTTAATACAACACCACGGAACACTATATTACACTTTTCAGTTGTAAATCCAATAATTATATACGTATATTTGAAAAAAGTTTTAAATATCAATGACTGCAAAGACAAGACAATGAAATTAACACAGATCATAGAGTACTAATATACTGACGGAAAAGAATGACAAAGATCATAATAAATCGACGGAATGAGAAAGAGACATTTGTATGGGATCAAATAAGACAGAGATAGCCGCCATTAAAGTTAGCACACATTTCATATAACCTGTTTTTCTACATAGAGTTTCGGCAGGTTGTGGAGACCACAGATTTATAAACGGAAGCAGATCAAACATAATTCACTTACATATAGATACCGTGTAAGTAATAACACTGTCACTTTCATTGTAGTTGAAAATTGTATATCTTTATCCTTTTCTTTCATTTGTTGTAACACAATGACACACATAGACAATTCCGAAACCGTGGCAGCCGCCATCTTCCGCTTTAGTCAAAATAAGCGGAGTATGGCGTCTGTTTACTTGTGTAGTACGTCACATATTTCTTGGTGTATAAACATTATTTTGGTTATTTAAAGTGCAAAAAATGATACAAAAGTGTTGTACCCCCAATAGTTGCAACGCCTCATACAGAAAAGCCCCGAAAATCACGTTCCATCGGTAAGTAAATCTGATGTTGCAAATTGTTTGATTACTGCATTCAGTTAGCTGATATTTTTTGTATTTCGAGGCTCTGACACTTAAATATGTTGCAAACTATTAAAATTAAAGTTTCCTTATATTGTTTAAGGTTTATTTTATAGGTTTTTTATATGTTTGTACCAAGTACCTAACCAATTTTGACATTATTAGTACTTGTACTTTAAAGAGGGCCGAATTCAGAGAAAACTGAGTCTCGTAATAAAATTAAATATTAACGGACAGGTACCTAAGGTTAAGCAACTATCTATTTTTTGCAACTATTTTTTGATTTTGATGTATACCTTGTTAATTTCGGGTTTCTAAAGGATGAAAATCTTCAAATTTATTGGTTAAAAAACTATATAAAAGAAATACATAAGAAAGGCTACATAGAACAAACTGGCAGACCAATTCTGGCAGTGTTTTGTGCTCAAAACATTTTGAATCCCATTTATTATGTAAAAGAGATACCTGTAAAACCCTGTTCTTGTTGACCATGAAATTTAACATACCTATTAAAAATGAACATGCTATCGCCAAATTAATCTCTAGTCGCTATGCTGGGATGAACCTGGACCAGTGTTGTTTAAAAAAAAGCCAGTGCTGGAATCCATACTTCATAATTACAAAATTATTTTTAATTTATTTATAAAATAATACAACTTTCTTTCTTCAGGTAATCGAAGATGGACTTTATTATGCATAAATTGTGTGGTCACATGTAGAAATGGTGAAAACAAATATGGATATCTCGAGGCGAATAATGACAAATAATACCTACGATTACTTGCAATGGTAATCCTTAGCATATTTAACTATATAGCTAGTTACTTCTGGCACACATTGAAAATCAGTTAAATGATGTGTTTGATGCACATCTATAATGAGTTCTTCGATAACGTAATAAGAAAACAATCCGATTAATAAATAAAAGACTGAAAACATTCTTTGTTTTATTGTGTAAGCTATTTTAGTTTTTATTCTCAATGTGATCGATCACCCATCGACTATCTCCCGATTTCTTTTAATTTTTGAGTTTTATGTGTAGTTTAGAGAAAATAATAATCGAAGGACAAAGCATAGCGATGAAGAGTTATTTCATAATTTTATAAAACATTCATTGACGCTTATCTCTTTAGAAAAATAGTTAACGATAACACTCGTCTGATATAAAACTTGTTCTATTTTCTCATAACCAAGTCTCTAACACTTACAGTAAAGCAATGGTAAGTAGGCTTTACTGGAGTTACAAAGGACTGTTAAGCGAAATTCCTCCAACTCCTCTCACTCGCACACAACTTTAACGTACAATGTACTATAATTTTTACACTTAAAACTCCCAAAAGCACAAAAAATAAAAAATGTGAATTTTAAATAAAATGCCAACCACGCTTCTTTTGTTCGCGACAAAAACTCCAAATTCAAAACTTTCACTTTCCTGATTATCAACTTTCCCGACTTTTAAAAATATATCGTTTATGTCATTAAACTTCATGTACCCACATAAATCGAACCGCAAGCAAGGTCATCACAATGTACATGCGGCCCAAGATCAGCAGCGCACAGCCGTCAGGCCTCATGTATCGAACGAACAATCATAATATTGTATCGAGGAGCCATTGGGAACACTCCAAATTACATCCTTCATGTGACAAAAACAATCAACAAAAAGAAGGAATATAATAAAGTAATAATCTCTAATACTAGTATATCAATTAATTTTATCCTTATTTACATTAACAAAAAGTACATACATATGTTAATATTTACAAACTTAAAACTACACATTATCTTTATTTTATCCTTATTTTCTCACATGAAAGATATAATTTAGAGTGTCCCAAATAGTCCCGCTCTAAGATAATACACAATATAGATACCCACTTCTCAATGCGGGCCTGAGTTCTGTATGTGTGTGAGTAATATTTGTTAGTGTTAAATTTGCCACGCATTTTGAACCGGTAGGTATAGTCTGCTTCCATTTAAAAGTCTGTGGTGGAGACCCTCCATAGTTTTGATTTTGAATTTTTGACAGCGCTTTGACCCGTGACGTGGGTGACGTTCAAAGTATATTCATACACAATGACTAAGGAAACTAAAGGACATGAAACAAGTACAAAATAATCGTACCACCTAAACTTCGAGTGTCGCAAACAATGGCTGCCGATTAGTGATGTCCCGAATATCTACTATGTAGATGTCGTTGTCAGTTGTTGAAATAGGTATTGTTTCCGCACCAGTATTGAAATAAAAATCATTTTGTATGATATCTTCAGAAAAAGGGAGGGTTTTTTTTGTGTCATAGATTTGTACAAAAGTACTAAAATATTGTTCAAACTGAAAACAGCAGTCAGCGTAGTTCGATGCTATCGGCATATAATTAGAATCTGCGCTTAAGGCGATTTTAAGGTGTTATTAGCAATGATAGCAACAGGCGCCTTCAAGGATAGCCCCTTTCTGTCCTTCGATTATTTTTGTTCCATTTAAATGAACCCTACATACAAACAAATTACTTAGGTGCTTCTATTTGTAATACTTAATAATACGTCGATGATTATTACAGATATAAAATTGCTTTTTAAAAGAAACCTATATTTTTATGAAGCACTTTCATAAATGTTGAAGATCAATGAACATAGGTCAAAGTAGTTAAAGAATAGCACACTCCTTTTAATGCCTTTTCTTTACATGCATAACGTTACTTCTTCTAGAGGTGATGGTGAAATTAAAATAAGTGCTATGAGAAACATACATACAGACCAACCAAATCTATAGCCATGGCGTACTGTAGCACTTTGATAAACTAAATACTAGAATAATTAATTTTACTAATAATTAGTGGTCTTATCACACAGTAATTAGGAATAATATTTCAATTAGGAATAGAACACTGTGGACTTCTATTATTCGAAGAATTCTCAAATTCAGTTAAGTACTTCCAGAGGTTACCCCGTATATACAAACAAACAGATTTTATTTCTTTTCGTTGTAAAGAAATAAGTAATATTATAGTTTATAATATTATCTAGCGTAGAAAATCCACAATATACTGGCCTTTTGAATAAATATTTTAAAAGATAAGATAGTAAATTGCTAGGCACTACAAGGGTGACCAATGTCTGACTAGTCATATCTAATGTACCTATAGTAACATATTTTTACTGGGTTTGAAAAATAGAACTGTTTGTTAACATTGTTGTTTGTAAAATAATATTTATATTAAGTACATAAAAATTTTAATAACATATTCACAATATAAATAAATATATATAATTAAATAGCATAATTTTTATTAAATAATCTCTGAATGAAACTTTTGAATACTGAGATTTGAATTTAAGCAGTTATCGTACTCATCATGTCGCTGTCGTTTTTTTGTACGTCAAGAAAATAATGAAATAGTTTCCGACACCTTTTTTAAAAGGTTTTCAAGTTCAAGTTTTTTAAAAGATTTTTTAAATTGTACTGCATCTGGATTATTAGTAAGACCACTACAAGTTCTTATTGGTCGCAAAAATAACTTGTCGCGGTTTTGATTCACATTATTCAGAAGCAGATATTTAGAACTATGAGATTTTTCTCTCCCGGAAACATCAAATAAAATTTCAGCCCCATTCTGTAAACAATTAATATTTTCCTGTTACTTTTTCACAATAGAGGATTTACACGGTCAAGAAATTAAAAAGTAATTAATTACCACTAAATATTTTCTCTGATTCCCAATAACCTTTGCGAGGGCAATGCTTCATACATAAAATTATTTTCTTAATGTTCTATCGACAGAAGTTTCTTCGAAATGCAAATAACAAAATATATATCATGAATACATCATATGGGTTAAATTTTCTTTTCCGATGATGTTAAGCCACTCTTTTTCCCTAATAATACATGATGGTAATCTGAAACGAGATAATTACAACATATAAACATGATAGGTACCTGTACTTATCGATATTTTTTTAATATAGGTACATGAACAGCCCTAACTGCAATAACAACAAAAATGATATGAAGTAATTTATTATATTATATGAATAAAAACTGCTAATAACTAAAAATATACATGACTATAATACAGTAAACTAAGAAACACAGTAATTACAATGGAAATATTTTCTTTAAACGACATCAGACTAAATTAATGAATTTCTGTTACGTACCAGTGCAATTATAGATTTCGTTTATTATTGCTTTTCCTCGAGCCACATTCTAACACACAACACTAGGAAATTATTGTGGCCTTATGCTAGCTTCTCCTTTAACAAAACAATTCCAATATCCAGCACAAAATCACAGAAACATTAAAAAATATTAAATCCATTGATATGTTTTGACACTTCGTGTACTTGTCAGCGTGTCGCAATAAATGGCGGACCGGCACGTTTTGACATTACAATGATATCACATAAAAAAATTACTCTGAGAAAAGTACTGTTGTTTTCTCTTACACACATAAAAGGCCTTAAGTCAAAAAGAGACAACGCTACGTTTGAATGTTATGCGTTAAAATATATATATCTAAATGTTGCTATAGGTCAACATGTCATGTCCTTTAGTTTCCGTCATTGTTCATACATCACAACTCGAAGACAATTTCACCTACACGTTTTCAACAAAATAAAAATAGTTGCGCTAAAAGCTCTTTGTAAGTAGGTATATTTTTTTTAGTAAAGAATAAATTATTGGATGGGATTTTTTATCATTACTTTGTTAATAATATACATTTCAATTGTGTTTGATAGTAAATTGCATACTTCACATTTAGTTTTGGAACGAACTCATTATCGCGTACTTGTCCGAATAGCCCAATTAAATAATGAAATATTGCTCTTGTACTAAAAATATATAATAAAAATTGCAAATTCACTATTTTTTTAGCAATTTTTAGATTTTTCCTCGATTTTCTAAATAGCGTACAAAACGCGAGCCGAAAGTCTAACATTTCCTTTGCAGTTTCATGCAATTAAATGTAAAAGCATCTCCATACAACTGCTTACATTTTACTCCCCTATTGTACCGTGGACAGAAATGGTGATAAAACCGTTCAACGGCAAATTATAAAAGCTTCCATTCGGTTGAGAAACGTGATTAGGCTGATAGCCTTGTTGCCAATGCTTTAGGAAATATAAAAAAAAACCAATTCTTATTAGCAACAGAAAATAATTTTGTGAAATACATGTAAAAATACTGCACAGTTTATATTTATTAGTATCAATGGCTATTGAAGAAGATGATTCAACGTGGTAAGTAGTCATATCTTAAGCTTGCAGTTTATTGTATATGCTTGCATACAGTTAGACATAATATAGCTTTATTAAAGAAAAATAATTACATATCCCTTACATATCTTGCTGCATATTACACTATCTAGTATCTACTTAATAACTTAGTTTTTAGAATTCCGTATTATCTATGTCGTAAATTCTACCTATTTGTAAATACCAATGATGTTCCATACGTATATAAATTATCATTGGAATTGTTTAATCAAAGGCAGATTTCCCACAAGGCTAACTAGCAGAGTTGTGATTTATTCGAAATACATCTATTTAAAATGCAAATACAAAATGCAAAATACCTATTTTTATTTTGCATTTAAAATACTTAAAAATCAGTGAAATAAGAATTTTATTTAAGAAAGTATTTTGAAAATACCTATTTTGTATTTAAATACTTTTAATAAACTATTTTGCACATCTCTGCTAACTAGGCCCATGCTTAGGCCTGCCAAATAATAGGGGCAGCTAATCACGGCAAAAATACACTGATGAGAACATGAAACAACACTAAATAAAACATTGTGTACTAAGTGCTTTCAAATTTCAAAGTTCATATCATATGTCTCAGTAAATGATGGAGCTGAGAAAAGGATAGCTGGTATTCGGTCTAGTACAGCTAAAACTGCTAGTCCACTTCTGTGTTTAATAAATATGTATAATGAAATGTGAAGTATGTCTGACATAATGGTGGAGACAACAAAATATTATGTTAAAAGTATTTACATTTAATGAAATTTGATTGATTTCTAAAATACAATAATTTGAAAACTTTTCTATTTATTATCTTTGATTAAAGATATATGGGTGGAGACAATAAAATACTTAAAATTATATTCTTCATGGAGTATACAATTTAATGTGGGTGCTTTATGTGGTTTGATATTGGTATTTCTAATATGACCTTGTTATTTCAAATTCTATGTACACACATTTATCATAAATGAAACATCTGATTTGTTTATTGCCTGTAAGTCACTGTTACCTATTTGTTTTATTTTTGTTGTGATCTAAGTTTTATCATCACAAATGATTCATGATATCACAAATTAGGTGTTAAAAATTAGTCTGACCTGTTGGCACGGGGGCAGAGCATCTACATTACAAGTTGTAACCCAGGATCGATATCTGTTCAGGGTCAATGAACTTTTCTAAATTGGCTTGGAGTCTGGATGTTATTGGGAGTTCTTCCAGTTCATTGTATAAATTTATAGTACAAGCCTAGTGTTTAATTTGGATTCACACAAGTTATATAATTGACTGGAATATTAATAATAATTTATGATAGTACATACATAATATTATGATATCATTATTTGTTAATTGCATTTTATACCTATTACAAATCATAGTACCTATGCTATAAAAAATCAAAACTGTAATTAATTATTATTGTTAAAAGAAGCTTTTAATTGAAATTTGGCGAAGAGATTAAACCACATTTTCCATTGCATTCAAATTTTGGAAAATATTGGCATTAGTACCAGATATTGAGCATGTAGTTTCTTAAAATGTCTAATTCTTTTCATAGGTGGACCTATGGATTCATTTTCTTCTTGCTCACACTCCATAAAATTTATTTCTGGTAAAATTGATTTCTGTAGCCAGATAATAAAGACTTGAACATAAAAAGACTCCTGTTTTGTTTCTTTAGTGTTTTGCTTCTTTGTTATTGTTATCAATAAATTAATGGGCAGGCCCTGCTGACACTTCTTTAAAATGGTCAACATGTGCACGCTAAATGTAGTATAGTTGTTGAAATATCTTGTCAAATGTTTTATTTAAGTACTTACAATATAATACAAAGTTTCGCATGTTACAAACAAGTGGTATCAATAGGCGTTAAAAAGGAGGGGTCAGGACCATTCAAAATGAGCATTAAATATGGGGTAGCACTCTATGCGGATACATTATAATGAAGCTTTACTGTGTTTAGATTTTTTGTTTTGTCAGTATTCATTGATATACATTTTTCACTTTCTTTATTCATTTTTCAGGTTGATTGAACTAGAATCTGCTCTGTTAGATGGATGTACAGCACAAGAAATAAACAGTCTTACAAAAGGAAAGAGGATTCCAGGAAGTTTGCGTCCAGATGTTTGGCTTCTTTGTCTAAGTTGCCAAGATGTTGGTAATCAATTAATTTTATTTGACGAAATTTTCGATTTATCAAATCAGAATGAATTGAGAGATGATGTTAAAAAATTTGTAAAGAAGCTTGGCAATGATGATGATGACAAATTATCAGTGATTTCAGATATTGAGTCAATAATTACATTTTATTGCAAGTCCAAATCCATTTGTTATACTACTAATAATGGTTGGATTGAGATTTTGTTGCCTTTGTTAAGTTTGAAATTGCCTAGAGCAGATACTTATAATTTATTTGAACGAATATTGAAACTTTACATTCCTAGAGGATGCATAAAAAATGGTGTGCCATTCCATATTTTACGTCTAATTCTGCAGTACCATGATCCAGAACTATGTTCCTTTCTAGATACTAAAAGAGTAACGCCCGAACAGTACTGTTTACCATGGCTGCGATCTCTCTTTGCTAGCACCTGTAATTTAGAGGTAGTCCTTTATATGTGGGATCTGTATTTTCAAAGGTCTGATCCATTTTTCATATTTTTTCTTTGTCTTATAATGATAGTAAATGCAAGGGAGCAGTTACTACAAATGAAAAATGAAGATAAATCTACAATAATTCAAACTCTGAGTAACATGCCGTCTGATCTTGAAGCTAATGATGTCTCAGATTTCTGTTCCTTAGCACATTATTATTCATTGAAGACTCCAGTATCATTTCGAGATGATGTCTTAGAAGTACTATTTTCAGAAAGTGGCTTGGAAATTAATTTAAAATTGTATTCTCAAGCTTTATGTCTTCCTGTGGCTGTGCATGAATTGATCGAAAGTGCTACTATAGATGCATCAGATACTGAGGGTGTTAAATTTTTCTTAGTTGATTGTAGACCTACTGAACAATACAATGCTGGTCATTTGTCAACTGCATTTCATTTAGACTGCAATCTTATGTTGCAAGAACCCAACGCTTTTAATACAGCCGTTCAAGGTCTCCTCAATGCTCAAAGACAAGCTCTGGCTGCAGGGTCTCTCGCTGCAGGGGAACATTTATGTTTTGTTGGTTCTGGAAGAACTGAGGAGGATAGTTATGCCCACATGGTTGTTGCTTCTTTTCTTAAAAGAAATACCAAACATGTCTCTATGCTTGATGGAGGATTTGTGGCTATACATGATTATTTTGGTCCACACATGACAGACTGTCTAGAAGAACATAATCCATCAACTTGCTTAGTTTGTGCACCTGATTATAATAATGATGGTCTAGAACCCTATCAAAATAGAACAGGAGATAACAGAATAACCATCCAGTTGTTCAGTAAATTGTCAACAGCTATGAAAGCAAAGAGCCAAGAAGTTAAAGGAAAGCTTATAGAATATATTGTAAATCCAAATTCTGCAGCAACAAATGGTGAATGGCATGTTTCTGCAAATGATAGAAAGGAACAAAGATACAGGAATGTTCCCCCTGTATTCAGTATTAATGACGAAGATGACGACTCACGAACAGATAATAAACGAATCACAAGAAATTCAGATTTATTGGAGGAAGTTGTTGAGACAAATACATTTTTGACAGAACATAATGTTATTGATAGTTTTCCATGTCAAGAGGTATTGCTTAATGGGTATATGTATGACTCTTATTTAGTCGTAACAGAAACACATTTAATTGTTTTACGTGAAATTATAAATAAAAAAGGTGCAGCAAGAGTGATGTCTCGAAGACCATTGTCTACAATAGTTAAAATAACTGCTAAAAAGCGGCATCCGGAATTAATAACATTTAAATATGGCATACCTGATGGTGATGATTTGTTAATAAAGGATATGGATCGGTTTCTTATTCCTAATGCTTCTGTGGCTACAAAAATTATTTCTAACCAAATAGTCCAACAATTAGATAATAAAATCCAATAGTATTTTTAGACAAAACAAAATAATGTTTGGTTCTTTTTGATTTTTTTGTCTATATGTGAACTAGTCTAATAGCACCTGTTATTCTTGTAGTTATTCTTGTAATAATGTTGTATAACATCTGGACTGAAATTATTACTTATGCTGGAATATATACCCCATTCAAGTTAGCTCCAAAAATAGGGGTAAGGTTACAAAAATTCGCTTAGAGCTAAAAATTGGTACGAGTGTTGGGAACACCATTATAAATGAAATGTGAAATATCGCCATCGATCCCACATCTGCAAAAAAATTTATTCAAGGTCAAAGTTCGCAAATATGGGTTTTATTTATTTATTTATTATTCGTCTGATTCATAATCATCTAATACTTCAACTTCTTCTTCTTGGTCTGTTTTTCTTCTTCTGGTTCTTCTTATTCCTGCTGGGTGCAAATAAATTGACCTAACAGATGTCTCCTCGCTGATATCGTACGAACCCCCTTCTGATGGCGATTCAACATTGGAGCATGACTGGCCTTGCCAAGTGGTACATGCTAATGAACAAAACAATCCAACTTTTTTGCAGCCGCATTTAGCATTTACACCCCTTTTTACAATTGCAAAAAATTGTATTGAGGAGTTTTTCCGGTGCAGGTGGGAGTAAAATCTGGATTGGGTAAAAAAACAGTATATGATTTTGACACTGCAAAAGCAGATAAACTTTTGGATCAATATATTTCCGACTGATGTTATTGAGCTTTCCCAGGTTTTAAATAATAAATAATTTTTTCGGTTGGAGTTCGAGCAGTTCTATTTTGTATGTATAAGTTATACAGACCAATATAAAAATATTTTTACTCGTATTACAGCTCCAGTGATGTATGTACTCAGCGTACTTATGCATTATAAAGAACACAACTTTTTCAACTTTTCGAATCGTTATATCTCAGAAACGGTGACTGTTATTAGGAGAAAAAGTATAAAACAATTTTTATAGATAATTGCATGATCTATAATTTTTACCTGACCTATTTTTATGATAAAATTTACCGTTTGGCTGAAAAACGCAAAAAACTCATATTTGTGAACTTTGTCCTTAAATAAATTTTTTTGAAGATGTGGGATCGATGGGGTCTTTTCACATTTCATTCATATTGGTGTTCCCAACATTCGTACCAATTGTGAGCTCTATGCGAATTTTTGTAACCTCGAATGTCTATTTTGACCGGGCTAAATCCCAATTGTAAGGTGTTCCACATAGACATTGAAACCTATTTTCATATTGAATGTGGAAAAACTGGGGTAAATTCTTTTAAATGTTTCATAAATAACTGTGTTAAAAATAATATAATTCATATAGTCACTTACGCAACTATAATAATTATTTTCATATAATATAATAATATAATTGTTGATACGTCTGTTAGTGATTGTGTAATTTCTGAACGACTTCGGCTCATATTCCCACAATATATTTGTTTTGTAGAGACAATGGTACATAGCTATTCGATAGGTGGCGCTGTAGTCAAGTTATAAATTAAAACCAAATAAAACTCAATGCGCCACATTTGATCACAAATAAAGAACTAGATTCACAATCTTCTGTAAAATTCAAAACAAATTATTGTCCAAATTGACATACATTTTTAATATCGTAAAGTACTATTGGAAATATTTTGGTAATCTAATGTAGACCAAACCGTCAAAACATAAGGTTATAAAAGCTCGTAAAAGACTTGCTTGACGTAGAAACGAAGTTTGTTAAAAATAAAATATTTAAAATTCAATCTTATTCTTCGTGCTTAAAGTATAATTCACGTAATACATTTAAATCGCTTTTTACATCATTTTGATTTGTTACGTGAACATGACAAGGATAAAACATTTAATTATAATGCTAGACAAAGAATAACATGTTGCACGTCAGGCAATGACGTATTCGGACGCAATCTAGGAATACAGAAAACTTGGGAGCATTATTATGCAACTATTGATATTTATTTATTTTCAAATGGGAAATTATAAGCGAGTTGTTACTGAATATATTATCATGATTGTCTAGGAATCATAACTTTTATGAATAGCAATTAAAGAATTTAAAATCATTATTAAAAAAGGTTTTGGCTTTAGTTTATTAATTATCTAATGTAATAGAAAGACAGACAGACGAGGTACTACTGTTTCGTTTTCGTTTAATATTTACAAAAATCCTCGACTGAAGAGTTAAACAAATAAAGATATAAATATAAGGAAGACACAAACAAATAAATAATAAAGAATAAAGTTGAATCGTATTGAACGTCATTCATATTTGATACTACGCTCATTTTACTATGAACCTGTACGAAGTGCAATACGAAAGCCGGATTTTTAAATAAGCTTGGCTGCAAGCCAGCATGCGAGAGAGAGACAACTGATTACTCTAAATATGTCTTGAGAGGTTGTTAGTGTCTGTTGGCTGATTGTTGACACTGATTGGTCGCGACTTGGGGTTAAGTACCGGTTTTCTTCCGTTATTTTTGTTTGACATGTAATTCACGGGTGTTTTTAAAACCGTTTGATAAACTTTAAAGTTCTAACCTATTCATCATTTATTCTTCACTGAGCATTTCAGTAAGACGACCTGGGCTTTGGGCCTTGTATGAAATACAAGCTACGGTCAGTGAAGAAAAGCTATATTGTTTTTTATTGTGAGAAAAAAGTTACTGGGTTCGATTTACAGTGTTCATAAATTCATAATTAACCACAGTAAATCCTTTTTTACAATCTTTAATTTTTAGTACCGAAAATATATTTAAAAAATAATACCTGTAATATTGAAAATTCGACTCTATTAATCAGAATAGAAATAAAAGTATAATAGTAATTTAGACGTGAATGTAGTATGGTTTTAAACTTCTTATTCATGATTTTATACATAATGGTGTTAAGTTCATGTCATTTCGAAAATATAATTACGAATTTAATAAAAAAGAGCTATCTAATGTATTATTATTACGAAATAATGACAACCTCAATAAAATGATATTAATTATTTGCCAAAAATAAGAATCTTCAGTTTTGTTTAGCATTCTAGATGTGTTATTTTTACAATTTTTTAAGGAGTAATTTGACATGTTTGCTGTTAGCTTTTTCAATTATTACTAAAACAATGTGCACTCAAATACTCATTTGAGTGCACATTTGGCTCGGATGTTTTTGGAGTGTTGATTGTGTATCTAGTTTTTTTATTTGTGATCGAAATGCGCCATAAATACTAAAAGGGCAGAACAACGTCTACTGGGCCAGCTAGTAATATTATAATATAAATACGCTAAAATATAAATCTATATTAGTACCTAATCATTATTTATTACAAATATTTGAATGGAAAATATACTGTAGACATATATCTGTCGTCGTACGGTCGTAGAATTGGACACATCATGATATGCCTGGGCATTTCGTGAATATCGATTTAGAAGGGTGTTCATTATTTATTGTTTTTGCTCGCTGCTATATTTTAATGTATGTTCCTCATCAATTTATTATTACAATACAATGATCAATTCGTTATGGAGTCCGCTCCCGAAATGGCGTGAAATGTAATTGTTTCATGTCATGTCCAACCAGCCCCCCTATTCACAACGCTTTGAAAACTTTCCGTGGCGGAAAGGGCCGATCGTCGGAAAGCTTAAATTCAATCCGACGGATTGGAAAATGCTATTCACAAACTATCGGAATCTCATCGGAAAGGACTTAACGAATTCGAAAGAAAATGCACTTATGAACCATGTTACAAAATGGTAGAAATTCTGTTCGTTTTGGTAGAAAATATTAGTGTGGTTTAAACTTATGACAGTTTGACAATCACAATGTATTTGGTAAAATATGATTTTAAACTGACAGAGAAACAACTTAGACAAAGAAATTACTTAGTCTTTTTTAAGATTAAACATTTTTGTAAATTATTTTACTTACATTCGAATAACTAAACGGGCTTTATAAATAATGATTATACGGTCTGTGCTTATCGTCTGTGCGTTCAACAAGTTCAAATAAATACTAGATGTCGCTTAGTAAAAATTAATAATAACTACAATAGAAAGTACAATAGCGTTTTTAGTTTCGATTGTTGTTGTTTCTAAAAATACCTCAAATACCTCAAACAATGTTTAGCTATTGATTGCGTAACTAATAAAATATGTTATAAAAATATAAGGCAAATTAATCTCTAGGCATGTATTTAAAAAGGGCACGAAATTTGTCTAGAAGTCTAGATTACATACGCGCACGCAATTTGTCTAGATTTTTGACTATAGACGTCATCGATTATATACATATTACATTAATTTACTCGTCTCGGAAACGTTTTTGACACTAAAAAGTCGTCGGAAGCATCCGAAGGTTTCATCCTGAAATGAACTGTCAAATCATGTCGTTTCGGAAAGGTTTCGGATTTGTGACTTGCGTTTAGACAAAATCATCGAAAGTTTCCTGTCGGATACGGAAAGTCGAGTTTCCGACGTTTGTGAATAACCCCGCAGATCGTGATTTGGCGAAGCCTATAGTTTGGAATATCTACAAATGTTTCTATTGCTCTCATCATCATTGCTCTTTCATTGGCCACATAAAGCGTAATTACGATGTTTAGATAAAAAGTCATTTTGTGAAATTGTGACATTTCATGACATGCCTATTTACTGTCCAATTTTATAATCAGACGACTTAAAAGTACTTTACATAATTTATATAACGTATATTTCGTAATAGCTACGTGTGTTACGGGGTTGAAGTCATTCAGGCCTTTCAATCACAGCCTATACATTTGAAAAAAATTGTTATTTTCGTTTTTATTCTATTAGTTTTCTTTATGTTAATGGTTAGTTTATGTTGATAAAGTGATATTTTAATAGTTTATATATTATGTTAAGACATAAAATATAGGCCACACAAATTTAAATTGAACATCATAGGCATTATAAAACTAGTGTTTTATAAAACTGTCACTAGAATGTTATAAAAAGAAGATTTCTAATGTTCTACTTCCAGTTTTACGTTATAAAAACTCGAGTTTTTATATGTGGGAGGGCATTTGCAAATATTTGTACAAATATTTCGTATTTGCGGTAACTGTTTGTTTGACATAAGTACATCAAAGTGTGCAAATATTGTACATAATACATATAGGTACTCAGACCAGAATAAATACGTAGATTGAGTCTTCCCATTGAACACAACGAGGATCCATACAAAACGAGTGAAGACAATAAATAGAAAGACGGTTGCAATTAAGTGATAGGTATAAAACATTTTTCATAACGAGTTTACTTCATCTTGTAACATGTTCTGTTTTAATATATTGAATGAAATAATGTGGAAATATATACATACTTATACTTCATTCAAGGTAATCGTAACAAATGTTAAAAAAAAATCTTAATAATATTTTTTGCAATAATGTTACAATAGCTAAATTGTGTGCCAAACCACTGGTATCCCTAAAATCAATGTGGAAGTATTGCAATCAATACCAATTCGTTTACACGATATTGGCGGATTCTGTACAAGATAATTTGTTGTAAACTAATTTATGGGATACTGAATATTATAAAATGTTATTATTTTGTGCTGTATTTAATGTATTTACCTTTTTATTGTAGACTATTACAAATATGTATGAATTAGATTGTTACAGCAGTAAGTTATACCTATAATATAATAGTTGTACAAGTGTTCATTTGGTATTCTATCGGTGGGTAAAAAAAATCCTATATTAGTATAGACGGTACCCTATTCTATGTATTAGATATATACCCACCTATTATATAATTGGATTTTGAGTGATATGTCTTTAGAGAAAATGATATTTATTATTTTATATATTACGATAAAATTGTTGTATTGTATAGTTACTATTTCAAACAAAGAGTAAAAATGGTAAAAAATTCACGAAAAATACGTCAACAATAAACGAATTCATATTATTACTAATAATAATTAAATATTACCAAAAATTGGAATTAATAATTTATTATTTAGTTCTAATTTTTGTGTTTTGTTATTCAACTACGCGACTAGCGATTCAACTAGCGACCCGCCGCGGCTTCGCACAGCTTAAAATTTTTTTGAAAATAAAGCCCATGTTACTCGCTGATAATATGTAGCTCTCTATTCGCTATGTGCGAAGTGCATGGTGGGGTTATAGTAAAACGATCGCAGCGAATGCCGTGGCAGAAATCTGCAACAATTCGAGATAGTCAATTTGTTTATATTTTGAAATGGGGTCATAACGAGAGCCATTGATTTGATTAAATAAATTATAATGTTAATTAAAGTACTAAATTAAGTGTGGTTCATTACGATATTGTATAGACTCAGGTGTTACTTTGCGGAAATCCATTTCATGTGATAAATTCCCAAAATCTTTAGCTATTTTCCGCTCAGACCCCAAAAACCACCAATCGACACGTGTTTCGCCTCCCAACGAAGTATCCTCAGAATATACCAGAAATAGGATTCTGTCAGCTAACCAGCACCGGAGTCGGCGCTGGTGCTGAAATGCAAATTGGGAATTTATCACGTGGTTCATTACGTTTAAAGGTATGAGAGTGCTTACGTTTAAACTTGTTTTATAGGGTGTTAATGTCACCGATGTTTGACGAATGACGTGGTCTTGTATTAAATAACTATTGACATTATTACGTAGCTTTTTAGCATTTCTTACATGTTGTGCTAAAACGAATTTATTTCCTTCCATCACAGTTTGAGGTTAGGAACTTATATTGTGTTTTACACTTTCAAAACCGATTTTTATAATAATATCTATTTTTCTGAGTACTGTTTTTAACAAATTCCTTTCAAAATACTATTAGTCGTTTTCTATGTATTTTTTAATTACTTTATTAGATAACAATGAAAATTTTTTTATGTCATTATTTGATATAATCCCAAATAGTTGAGCATGCTAAGTGGCGTTAGTGTCGTGCACGTAGCCAATAGGTGAAAGAATTTTTGAAATCATTTGAGAAGTTTTTGAGTTTATCCATTACATAAAAACAAACAAACTTCACCTCTGTAATATTAGTACAGATAATAATTTAAAATGATATTATTGTATGATGTTACTCCATCGGTTTTAATTGTCTTTTTTCTATTTTTGTATATTTCTAAGCCAGAACTTAACATTTTTGGCGTAAATATTATAACCTACATGAAATGCACGAAAACCACTCGAGACGTGTGACTGCCATTATAAGAATGATGTAAGAAGTAGGTGAATTTACCTGCTTACGAATGCATCTCTTTCGGTTCTATCCCTCCAGCTATGTATTGTTTTTAATTTGAGTACACATTCCTATGCATATTGTAGATCTATAGTCGGTCAGCTTTTAAATCTAGTTACTAGTATATTATGTATTGCACGCAGTTAGATTCACTAAAGAATTCTAATATCTATTTAGGGTTAGGATCTTGGAGTGCATTAGGCATTCAGCATTACTTCCCTCCCGGCACTGCGAAACAGAGCAGCGCAGTCGCGCGATTTAAATAAACAATATTGCGTCACAGGAAAAATAATATACTTACTACATCTTGAAGTAATATTTACAGTTCAATTATTAATATGAGAGCAGACAACAATATTTATGGACTGATTTTTAACTATGTATAAACACGGGTTATGGGTTTCCATGGGCGGCAGTGATCACTTAAAAAAAATGGAATTTACAACAGATTACGGAGATATTCCGTTCCATTAGCGGGGGAACTCAGCGAAACAGTAAAAACCACAGGTCATACCTCTGCTGAAGCTGTGCAGTGTGCACGTGAGCTACTGAAGCGAATTGCGCGGGATGCTTTGGTAATGAATATCGCGTTTTCAAAAATTGAAATTTTTTTTGAGAAAATTAACCGATCCATTTTCTTCTAAATGTCATTGTGTATTTTATGACATATTTTTTTGTAAAAGTTTGATGAAATTCGAATATGAGCAGAGAAACTCAAAAGTTTCATTATTTTTTTTAGGTCGAGTGAATTTGTACGTCTAGTTTTGAACCATAAAGTATTAGAACGTTATATGAAAGTACAACATATATTTTTATTCGATGAAAACAAAGAATATTTGATTGTTTACCGTTAAACCAAAATTAAAGTTATTTTGAAGATTCTGGACTGACCAAATATTCGCTTACAAATTTTTGAAACGTGCATATTCGAATTTGAATAATTAGGTATATTGCCCGCTTTCTTACTATCTGAAAAGTTTATTTTTGAGAGAGAATAATGAAACTGGAAGATTCTCTTTCAAACATACAGTTTTTAGATCTTGTACCTAAGTATGTATCTAACAAACAAGAGTTGAGTCACACTTAGTCTTGGTTTTTCAATGTGCAAGCAAGCTCATCTATTAAAAGCGGAGGCGGTGACCGATGGTTCGGTGTTGCGGTGGCGTTGAAGTTCGTCGAGGCGGTTGCAAGGCGTCTTCAAAATAGTTATGTCTACGTGTCAATAACTCTTTAATTCTGTTAAAGATCTATGAACTTTGCAGCGAGGAACTGGTCTAAATTATTATAGCTACCCTTGTTACACCAGATATAGTACCTTACGATATGGCCATCACACGACATGTATTTGCAATTTTTTTGCAGAAGTAGGAAATATACATGATTCAAAGTACTTAGAAATTTTGTTTTCTCTGTAAATCTTTAACTGAAACTAAAATTACGTGTAATATTGCCATTGAATTTATAGATATCGCTGTCTATGTACTGCAATGGTTTACATTTTACGTAAGATAAGTATTATTTATGTATAAATGTTATGCAAATGTTTTCTTCTATGGCATAGTATTGTTCATCTAATTATTCTAAATTATTAGATTTTCTCTCCATGCTTATGAAATAAATCTTGTTATTTTGAAAATAAAGAGTTTTAACTAGAATTATTAGATAATAATTTAAATTATATATCTTTTATGTTTAAAATAATCATTAATATTGTGTCTATACCACAAAATGATTTAGTATAGATAATTTATCTAGAATCTATACTAAATATTTATTGTGAGTATTCTGTATTGTGTAGGTGACTACCTATTCCTATTTGCATTTGGCCCATATCAGGTATTCAATCTGCGGCCCGCGGGCCACATGTGTCATGCAGCTTTAGTGAATGCCCCGGTAAGTTAAAACAATTTATGAAGGCAAAGGCATACAAATGCTTAAGTTATTCGCATCGACATATTTTTGTGAATGGTACAACTATTCTCAAAGATACGTTGATCTTCTCAGTAATGATGAAGATATGCAAAAATCGAAAAAATTGTTAAAAAGTTCACATCTTTAATGATCTCATTATTTTTTGTTTAATAAATGTTAACCAAAACTCATTGATTTTTTTTTACACTTATTTTAAATCTACTCATACGAAACACAATAGAGAGAGCATCTATGAAATATCTAAAACGGGAAATTTAATGCAATTACCTTTTTAATCGACTTCAAAAAAAGAAGGAGGGTCTCATTTCGTCTGTTTTTTTTTTGTATGTTTGTTACCTCATAACTCCGTCATTTATGAACAGATTTCGAAAATTCTTTTTTCGTTTGGTAGGTAATACTTCAGAGGTTATCGGTGAATGGACAATGCACGTCCATTTAAATTTCACCGATATTGGAGCTTGGACTTCGAAGATACACTACCTGATAGAAGATACGACCTGGTTATAACCTTTATTTATATTGACGATTCTCTTGTATATCGTTGCGCTCCGGAATTAGAATGAAGTTAATTGCACACCTGTCCTAGATATATATTTAGGTCAAGACCACTCAAAAGGGAGAAATAAAATTTTTTTATTAAAAAAAAATTAAACCGCCTTCAAAAAAAACACTGAAAAGTATAAAATAACTATCCTTTACTAATCAAAACTCAAGTACAATAAATTAAAATAACTATGAATACGATACACATACATATAAAATTAAATTTGACAGTTATTAAAGTCGGTGCCAAATCAATGTGCAACAACATAAAGTCTACTAGTTTGGTGGGCTTGGCACCGACTTCAGTAACTGTCAAATTTAATTATATAGATATATGTATCGTATTTAAAAAAGTTATTTTAATTGTACTTGAGTTTTGATTAGTAAAGGATAGTTATTTTATACTTTTTATTCTGGCTTGACGTTTCGACCGAGCAAGTTTCACTCCGTGTCTGAGTTAGACGTTTTGTCATTTACCCCCGATATTTGTATATATACTCATCAAAAGTGTCTAGGGATCAAGTACGTTTTAGAGTATCGCCACAATTAGGGTTATTATTTTAACTTTTTTGGATCGTTATTGATTCTTTTTAGTGATTTTCACTATTTGAATAAAGAATTTTCTTTAAATTTTGATTAAAAATAGAAAATGAACTGTCAATCAGGATTCCTATAAAAGTGTGTAATAGCGTTTTTACAAAACCATTACAATTTCTGCATCGAAACTGAAAAAAATTGCATTGATATGGAGCGACGACATCATTTGACACGAGAAGAGATCATGAGAGCCGTCGGAATGGTGCAAGCTGGTTCCAGGCAACGTACTGTGACTGTCGCTCTTGGCACTACACAGAGCGTCATTAGCCGTATCTGGACACGCTATCTTATCACGGGCAGCGTGGCCGATCGACATAGAGATCTCGCATCACCACTCGCAGACGGGACCGGTACATCCAAAATATTGCTCGACGGAATCGTACTATGACCGCCATGATGTTGGTTACGAGGCTCTACAGCTCTTTTGGCTTGCTGATAAGCGACCAAACCATCCGAAATCGTTTATGTGAAGTGAGTCTGCGTTCCCGAAGGCCACTGAGAGTTCTGCCTATAGCACCCTGCAATCGTAGGGCCCGTTTACAATGGGCTCGCGAACACAGAAATTGGGAGGAAGAAGACTGGCGTTGTGTTTGCTTTTCCGATGAATCTCGTTTCGTTATGAGGCCGGATACAAGACGTACTCGAGTTTGGAGGACCTCTGGACGTCAAAAACGTTTGAAATTTTGTCAGGAAGTTCATTCATATGGAGGGGGAACAATAATGGTTTGGGCCGATATTTGGATCGGTGGAAGAATCGATCTCATTTCGATCAGGGGCAACCTCAGTGCTCAGATTTGTGCGGAGAGGATTGTTTCAGACGTGATCATCCCTCTGCGAAGCCGGTTGGATGATTCGTTTCGACTAATGTACGACAATGCACGTCCACACACGGACACGCGCTCTTGCCTACGCTCGCATCAAAGTTCTGCCGTGGCCTGCTCAATCGCCAGATCTCAACCCAATTGAGCACGCATAGGATATGCTTCAAAGAAGAGCTCTGCCGAGTATGGATGCCGTGCATACTCCACAACAACTTTTTGACTTGTTAGAAAGAATGTGGGCTGCCATTCCTCAAAGTGTTTTTGATGAACTGATTTTAAACATGCCAAATCGCTGTGATTGTATAATTCGTGTCAATGGTGGAAACACAGATTATTCATTTTTTTTTCTTTACAATAAAAATTTAAAAAATCCTCATTTTTGCCCTTTTTTGCCATTTAATTGACGACATTAACTTAGGTTAATTTCCCACAATTTGCAAAAATTTTAATTTTTCTTTATAGGTTGTTAACTTAAATTGTATCCATTTTCCTGATTAAAATTTCTATGTCTCTTGATTTCAATTGCTTCACGCACTATGGATAAAAGTGGCGATCAGTAGAAAGGACTTGTGGGCGATGAAACTCAATCCAGTTATTAGTATCTGATTGGAGCAGATGTTCCGCTGTCGCCGATTTGGTTGTTTGCCGGTTTTTCACCGCTGCAATATGTTCTTCAACCCTTTCAGCAATAGTGCGCTTCGTTTGGCCAATGTATGAACTACCGCAGTTGCAATCTATTTTATAGACTCCTGGCGTCTGCAATGGCAAAACATCCTTTGGTGTGCCCACCATGTTGTTCACTGTTCCAGGGGTGTATATGGTGCGGATAGAGTACTTTTTTAAAACTGATCCAATTTTATCAGTAACATCTTTCATATATGGTATAAGGTACCTGCGGGTATTAAGGCCTGGCTAAGGAAGATTTGAAATTAAATGAAAAATAACCAATATAATCAACAGACTTTAATAATAATTAGTCTAAAAGTTCAATTACTATAAAATATAAAGGGAAAATGGCATTTTTTACCATAAACAAAAACAAAATTAAACATTATTGAAAACCTTGCCAATAGGCCTTATTTTACTATGGTAGGGTAATAAAGCCTACAGCTCTAATGTACATAAATAATCAAACTACGCGATATACATTTAATACTTGAAATCAATAATTGTATAAAAGCAGCAATTACATTAAAAATTATTAAAAAATCTGTAATTTTCTCCCCATAACAACCATTTATTTGAGTAAATGCTCGTTCTATAGGCATCGTGGTCGTAGACACTAAAACTAACGATTGTTTAATTAGCATTAGACTACTTGTTTACATTCGTAAAACCTCGAAATTTATATGAAATACCTACATTAAGAAACAAATGAAATTTGATTCATGATGTAGGAGGAAAACAAAACCTATGTTTGAATTAGGTAGGCCTTAATAGTCGTCGACTTTGTATGTAAGAGAAATTAAATTAAAAATATTTGATTCTCAGTATGTTATTCAAGTATTTATTGTAAAAAATCTTAAAATGATTAAGAACTTTACATTGCAAATTTATACAGATAAGTGAAACATGACAATCAGTACTTGCGCCGGATTCGGACCGATTTTTATTATTCGTGCCGCGCGGTCGTCTCTCGCAATGTATGATAGAATACTGGAGATGGGAAGAGGGGTATTCCGCGTTTGTAAACTCATAAAGATATCTTCGTGTGTTAGGCGTCTGTGAGTGTTGCTGTTGAGGTTGCCTGCTGCAGAGTTCAATATGCGCAGTGTTGGGGAGGAACGTAAAGAATATTTATAAAGTTAATTATTTATTTACTAAATCAACACACCACACTATAGTATCGCCATATCTCACCACAGATAGAAGACAGTCAGATATAATAGAGCGTACTAGTGTTGGATTATATTGATACCACAACACCCTCCCTCAATATAAACACAACACTGAATTAATATAAAACTTTACCTACACTTCTATTTAAAACAAAAAATAAAAAACATTCTACACAACTCTACATTAACAAAAATATAGACTTCACATCTTGTTACAGTATACTTAAATTAATAACAAATCATTTCTAAATCTCTCAAACTTATTACTACTTAAAGGTTTAGTACAGAAATCCGCCAATTGATCACTAGTTGAAACATACTGCAATTTTAAAACTTTCTCATCTACTTTATCTCTCACAAAATGATACTTTATATCAATATATGTTTAAGCCTCCTGTGATTTTCAGGATTTTTACTTACATGAATGACTGACTGATTATCCTCTAACATAAATATTTCATTGGAATCTACCCCGATCTCATTCAATAGATTTCTAAGCCATGATGCTTCTGATACACCCTTAGCCAAGGCGACAAACTCTGCTTCTGTCGGAGAAAGAGCTGTGCATTGTTGTTTGCTACTAGCCCATGATACTGTGCAACCAAAAATTTTTATTATATATCCAGATGTTGATTTCCTATCTTTTGTATCTCCACCCCAATCTGCATCACAGTATCCCAGTAATGGTACATCCTCTGTTTTCTGAAAAATTAACCTCAAGTCTAAACTACCCTTAATATACCGCAACACTCTTCAAAGCTTTCCATAAATCTTCATTTCCATTAGACTGAAAACGACCCAAATAACTTAATGCGAAGCATATGTCAGGTCTAGTACCCAACATTGCATACATAAGACTGCCGATTAAACTTCTACATCTTGTAATTAATTCCTTATTCTCTGATGTTGTTTCCGATATCTGTAAGCCTAATTGAATTGGAGTTTTCACAGACTTACACTCCTGCATATTGTATTTATTTAATACATCCATTAAATATTCCTTCTAATGCAACTCAATACTATTTTTCTTCTTCACTGTATTTATGCCTAAATATTTGGTTACTCCATTCACGTCTTTCATTTCAAATTCTTGTTGTAATATTTTCTTTATTCTGTCAATTTCTGATTGTTTTTCACATACAAAAGAATATCATCCAAATAAACTAAAATACAAAATTTAATTTTGTTTTTATAATATAAACACCAATCACTTTTGCTTCTTATAAAACCTTCTTTGACTAGGAAAATATTAA
Organism: Zeuzera pyrina; assembly: GCA_907165235.1. NCBI lineage: Eukaryota > Metazoa > Arthropoda > Insecta > Lepidoptera > Cossidae > Zeuzera > Zeuzera pyrina. The sequence goes on along the minus strand of OU015625.1, from coordinate 12,989,987 downwards.
ATTTTTCGTCCCATTTTCTTTGACTTTTCTTTAACCCGTACAGCGATTTATTTAGTTTTAATACTTTGCCATCTTGTTGAAATCCTTCTGGTTTCATAAGATACACTTCCTCATCAATTTCATCATAAAGAAACGCACTTTTCACATCCATCTGGTTTACACATAAATCATATTTTGCTGCTATAGCCATCAAGATCCTAAATGTTGTTAATTTTGCCACTGGTGCATATATTTTTGCGTGATCAAACTTTTCTTTTTGCTGGAAACCTTTAGCAACCAAACGCGCTTTATATTGACTTTTACCATTTTCTTCCTTTTTAATCTTGAACACCCATCTTACTTCAATAGGCCTCTTCCCATTTGGTAGATCAGTCTCAATCCAAGTTTTATTTTTAATTAATGCTTGTAGTTCCTTTCTATTGCCTCCATCCAAAAATCTGAGTCTTCACCGCTTGTTGCTTCTTTGAAAGATAGTTGCTCTTCGGTTTGAGCCATAAATACAGTATCATACTCTTCTAACCATGCAGGTTTCTTAACTTGTCTTTTTGTATGTTTTATTGTGTCTTCTGCACTATCAAACTCATCTTCTAAATATTCTTCGAGCATTTCTAATTCACCTGTCTCAGTTTCAGTTTCTTGTCTATCTTGTCGTTCTTTCAATTCTTGTGGTACTTCTGGTGAATTTTTATCTACTATATTTTCAATAATTATTTCCCTTTCTAGTGGTTTAGCACTTATTTCGTCTCGTAAGTGTTCACATATTTCATTTATTTCTTCTGATTGATTATAAATCTTTTTATCTGACTTTTTCTTATCTTTGTTATGAATAAACACAACATCTCTAAAAGTATCTACTCTCTTTGTATTGGGAATCCATATTCTATAACCTTTACAACGTTCACCATAGCCGACAAAAACTCCTCGCTGGCTTTTAGAGTCCCATTTTGTTCTTTCTTTAGGCAAATGGACATACACATCAGTACCAAAAGATTACAGCATTTGCAAATCAAAACTTCTTCCATACAATAGCTCATATGGTGTCTTTCCTTCTACTTGCAACTGTTCTATTTAAAGTGAAAACAGCAGTATTGACCGCTTCAAGCCATAGTTCCTTTCTTTGTTCTGCTTGTATAATCATTGTTCTTGCTGATTCTACTATAGTCCTCATCTCTCTTTCGATCCTTCCATTTTGTTCCGGTGTATAACTTACTGTTGTCTCATGAATAATTCCTTTTGATTTAAAAATTCTCTCAACATCTCGATTTAAGAATTCTTTTCCATTATCTGATCGTATTCTCTTGATTCTACAATTAAACTCATTTTCAAACTGTTCTATGAATTCTACTATTTTATCTTTTGTTTGAAATTTGTGCTGCAAAAAATAAACATATCTGTAACTACTATAATCATCTTTTATTAAAAGAAAATACGAAGAACCCCCTAACGAAACTGGTGTCATTTCACCACATAAATCCATGTGTATCAACACGCCTGGACTGTTTGCATGACTCTCACTAGCACTAAAAGAATTCCTATGCTGCTTCCCTTGAATACATGCATGACATTGCTCAGTCTGTCCTTCATATTTTACATTATTTAAATCTAAACACTTCTTTACATACCTATTTAAAGTTTTGATGCGCCATACGCTCATGTCATTCAGACAATGTAGCTAATGCTAGATCACACATTTTAAAATTCATTAAGTACATTTTATCAACACGATTAGCCGAAGCAACAACCCTCCCTTCTTTTAACAATTTACACTCGGTGTCAGTGGAAAACATTACATGACCTCTGTCTAATGCACACCCTAGTGAGAACAAGTTTACATTTAATTCGGGCACAAACAAGACATATAGAGTTGTAGGTATGGACTCATTATTGTTGATGGCCAAAAGATCAATATTTCCTACACCTTTTACTTCTAATCTTTTCCCATCTCCTACAGTTACATATCTGTTTGTTAAAGCTTGAAACGATGAAAATAAATTTCTACAATAACTCATGTGTTCACTAGCGCCCGAGTCCAATATGAATGCTATACGCACACCTTGAATTGGAGACACAAGAAAAGCATTTTTATTTACATTACTAGCACTCATTTTGTTTATGTTTTAATATTCTACAGTCTTTAATTAAATGCCCTGTTTTATGACAAAAATGGCATTTCCGTTGCCTGCAACTATTTCTAAGATGACCCGCTTTACCACACTCGATACACTTTATGACACTCGAATCAGGACGCATATATTTAGTCGATTGAACACTGTTTACTTTTTTACGTTGCACAAAATGTCTGTTATTATTCTTCTCGACAACCAGAGCTGATGACGTAGATAGCTCTGTGCACCTAGTTCGTTCCTCTTGAACAAGCAAGCGCGACACTAGCTCCTTATAGCTTTGCCTCTCATCTGGCACAGACTCCCAAGCGCTTACAAAATGTTTATATTTTTCAGGTAGACTCATTAACATTTTCGTTATAATCATATTCTCTGAAAGATTTTCACCTAAACTTTGGAACTGGTTCTGTAATTCTTCTATTTTTGAGATAAAATTTGAGAGTGGTTCTTCGAACTGCAGATTATAGAATTTTTGTTGGATAAGATGTACGTTGACTTTAGACTTCGGTTCATAAATTGTAATTAACTTCTCCCATATCTCGCTGCTTGTTTTGCATGTTAATAAGTGTGTTAATATTTTGTCATGAACTCTAGTAACAATTAACTCCTGTGCCTTCGCGTCATCGTTTTCCCAATTCGTAACCTCCATCTTTGAATTATCATTTTCTTTAATCGGTTTGGGCTTCTTACGAGTTCCGTCGACAATTGACAATAAACCTCTAGATCGCAGTACCACTCCAAGTTGGTATTTCCACACAGCATAATTATTATCACACAATTTTAAATTATGTCCACTCGAACAACCGGCCTCCATTTTGATTTTTTCCTTTCGAATTTTCTTCAACTTCAACAAACTTCCAACACAACACGTCTGTTCCTCCTCTCTTCAGTGCTCTGGGCCCATAACCTGTTGAGGTTGCCTGCTGCAGAGTTCAATATGCGCAGTGTTGGGGAGGAACGTAAAGAATATTTATAAAGTTAATTATTTATTTACCACAGATAGAAGACAGTCACAGATATAATAGAGCGTACTAGTGTTGGATTATATTGATACCACAACAGTTGCCTTGAGCGGTAGCGCCCCTTGTAAATACGATTTTACTCACATAGGCCTTATTAGACGACAGGCCTTATTACCCGCAGCTACCTTATACAGAATACAACCATAGCTGTAAACGAATCTTCGAATAGTCACATTGAGTTTGCGTTAGAAAATTACTCCATACCATTTGGTCGTGTACAAATTGAAAATTATTTACAACCTGCTGTTCCTGTACAATTCTTTACCAACTTGAAAACAAGCTTATTTCTCACGATTCCCCTTACCTTGATTCTGAGGATTCTTGGCATCCACCACTCGTCAACTGGTTTAGCTGATAATTTAACTGAATTAGTCGAGGAGGAGACGATAAAACATTTACTAAAAAGACTTTTAAACAAGACAAATTGTCGGGCTGTTGTTAGACAATCTATTAAACCTAATCCTTGCGTAAATAAAAAATGTGGCAGTTGTTGTGCTGAGCTACCCTTTTTAGGACATTGGTCTTATTTGTAGGATTCAAATGTCACTACCTATTGTTTGAAAAGTTACTCTTGACGAGAGATCTTTTAGTTCATAATCTAAGGTTAAAGCCTAAAATAAAATTTATTTTATTAATGCATTCAGTCAAGAAAGTATCGGGAATGGATGATTTGTTTATGGTTCCAAATTCAATTTTTTGTTTTTTTTTTGTTGCTGTTAGATTGGCACAACTGTTTTCCATTTTGGCGCGGAGTTTGAGTTGCATCCGTTATTTAGATTAAATACAGTGCTGTTTTATGTTATATCATTCTAGTGTGTATTGCGAATTTCGTAATGGACAAAAACATCGAACAAAGAGTTTGTCTTAAATTTTGCATCGCCAATGGAATTTCGTGTTCGGAGTCACTGAAAATGTTACAGAAGGCTTACGGTGAATCGACTTTATCAAAAACACGTGCTAATGAGTGGTACAAAGCGTTGAAAAGCTGTCGAGATGTGACGGAAGATTTGCCTCGTTCTGGTAGGCCATCAACGTCTGCAACTGAAGTTAACATCGCAAAAGTGAAGGAAATAGTGACTGAAAATCCTCATTCTGAGTCACGAGTCGATCCGTGCCATTTTAAATAATCACTTGGGTATGAGACATGTTGCCGCTCGGTTAGTCCCAAAAGACCTGAATTTTCTCCAAAAACTCAATCGGATAAGAGTCGCTGAGGACATGCTAGAACGAGTCAATTCCGATCCAACATTCATGAAACGCATTGTTACTGGTGACGAGACGTGGGTTTACAAGTTTGACATGCAAACTAGTCAACAAGCTTCGGAGTGGCGCCTTCCAACTGAACCGAAACCGAAAAAACCACGCCAAAGTCGATCAAAAGTCAAAGTCATGTTGACTGTTTTCTTTAACTATCGCGGTGTTGTGCACTCGGAATTCTTGCCGGAAGGTCAAAAGGTAAATAAAGAATATTATTTGGGCGTTATGCGGCGTTTAACAGAGCAAATTCGACGAAAAAGGCCAGATTTGTGGAAAGAAAATTCTTGGATTTTGCACCATGATAATGCACCTTCGCACAAGGCCATCATTGTGAACGAATTTTTGACCAAAAACTCAACAAATACCATCGAGCAACCACCTTATTCACCAGATATGGCTCCAGCCGACTTCTTTCTTTTCCTAAACTCAAATTACCACTTCGTGGCACCCGTTTTCATTCGGTAGACGACATAAAGGAGAATTCGCGGCGAGCACTGAACTCAATTCCTGAAAAAGCGTTTAAAAATGTTTTGATGATTGGATTATTCGTTGGTGTAAATGTATCGTTTCTGAAGGAGCATACTTTGAAGGTGATAAAATAAATTTGGATTAATAATTAACATTTCGTGTATTATTGATCTTTTCCCGGTACTTTCTTGATAGAGTAGTATAGTAAAATGTTAGAGCAGTAATTAAAGCATAATACAAAATGCACTATACTCCTCAAATCAGAATTCCAAGGATTTATTTCAGCCTAAATTTCCCGCTGTCTGTCCTCAACAGTTGAATTGGTAGTATTATTGTCTTATATTAATAAATAAGGGAACTAAGATGTGATTCACAATCTTTTTCTCCAAAATATATGTTTCAGATTTGTATGGGCCTCAGGCCATGACACTGTACACAACATAGCTAATGTCTTACGGAATGCTGTCTGCCTATTAGTTTTGGTCCTGTTTACTTAATTTTCAGGTAGTAAATTAATTTATAAGTACTTGCGACAACACAACAAAAAGACGGTCTATCATTATGACGTTAAGTTGACGGACAAAATGTCAGTGTAGTAACAATACTGATTGATGTTTTCATATTGAATTATTTTTTGAAATCTGTTTTTCTTTATTTGGATGTACGTACACGATAGCAAACGCATAAAACCTTCCCTTTGAACACTTGAGCAGATATGCACACCTAGAAGGAAAAAAACAATACACATTTTATTACGTACGCTGTAAATAGTAGGTATTAATAGGCTAAAAGTGGAACATTCGCTATTATTATTTGAAGATTTGAAAAAATTACTTATGAGTAGCTACTTATATCGTTTACTTCACAAATCTTAAATAAATAGACGCTTACGATAAAATCCGTGTTCGCCATTACTTTCGATCTAATTCTGGCGTTTATAAACAATTTTGACGATGTCCGCTAGGCTTAAAGATATTATTGGTTTCAACAAAAATCGCATTTTCAACAAAATTGTTGCTTACAATAAATCGGCAGTCAGCGCTTGATATAATTCTAAGTATATATAGTACAGCATTGCAAAAATTGAGATTATTTATTTGTCAAGCGTTTTGCTTTTAGTTTGTAGTGTTACCTCAAGGTCGCCCATGTTCCTAAATGAAATACATCAAAACAAATCAAGATCCCATAAATTAGTGAATTGATTTTTCACGTGTCACGTTAATACGTGACACGTGAGGCTCGAAAGGGGAGGGTGGGTGTTCGGAAAATATCACAAGGGAAGTTGGATTTCACATGTACTTATTTGTTTTTTCGTTAAACGCGCGAATTTCCAGAATTAAATTAAATTACACCTGAAAAAGTTGCTAAAAAAACAATACGTTATTAATGGACGACCATTCTATTCATTCAAAATGTAAGACAGTATAAAAACAGAAGAATCTTATTGTTTGTGTTGTGCGAACAATGATAATCTCCTATTCTTTATTTTTAAGTGTTTAACAATACGAATTTTTACAATTACCATGAAGTTTACTATTCTTTTAAATCATGGCGGTTTTTATTGAAGTACAAACACAAAAATTGTAAATATGTTTCCATTACTAATAACTAGTAATTTTGACAACTGAATCAATCATTTGCGTACTAACCAATGACTAAAGAAACAAGTCATTGGAACTAACCCATCTCTGTTTGTTATAAATGTCATAGTTGCAACATTTGTTTACATTATGGACAAATAAAAAAAAAAAATAGAATATTCTTGTTACCTATATAATACATTTTATTTAGTTACTTTTGAAGCCACAAAAGTAATTAAATCCGCAAGTACACTACGTACTAAGCTAGAGTACCTCTTGAAGTTCGCACCACAACGCAACGCGAGTTTGAGCGGAAAATAGCGAGCGAGCGGGCGCAGAGAAGAGAGGTTCTTGAGCATCAGGCCTGTGACAGTTTTAGTTCCGGACAAGTTGTATTGGCGCTGTAATCGCTTCTACCGTCTTGACTATCCGTCTAAAGTCAATTGCTTGTCAGTGTACTGTCAGTCTGACTCGTACGACTCTAGCTACTTTTCTATTTCGATTTGAGTTTTAGTTTACCTTGTGTTTTCTTCGATTTCATGCTTGAATTGAGAACCTTGAAATGCCTATTCTCCTCTGTTGTTTGATGTAAATAGTCCGCTAAACCGCTGCGTTGGTGGTTTCTCGGAATCACTAGGATATACCTATATAAAGATATATAAAAAGTATACGTACGTATCAATACTTTTTACATATCTTTATGTACGTAATACGGTTATCAAAAAAGAAGGCGATAGTTGCGCCAAAACGAAATACATAACAATTACGGCAAAGTGACTGTCGCGTCTGTAGCTACAATTACTTAATCTGTTGTATAGACCCAGGTGTTACTTTGCGGAAATCCATTTCATGTGATAAATTCCCTAAAATCTTTAGCTATTTTCCGCTCAAACTCAAAAAACCACCAATCGACACGTGTTTCGCCCTCAACGGAGCATCCTCAGGATATACCAGAGATAGGACTCTATCAGATTCGGTGCTGGTTAGCTTAGGTTAGATTTTTGGGAATTTATCACATTACTTAATCTGTTTTAAGCACTACTCTTCTCCATGTAGAAAACATCTAAAATGTAAAAAAATAATATTATTTGTAGTAGGTACCTATCGCCCTTTAACTTAATGATACTAGTAATAATAGTAAGATATATAAGTAGTAGTAGTAATATATTCAACTGTTTTTGCTCGGGGGTCCGCTACGTCTTCTGTTTTTACTTTATTTACTTACCTTCGGTTAGATCCACTTTGAAAGCAGGATATCTGTGGTGTAAATTAATTGAATGTAAATGATTTCTTATAGTCATAACATGCGTGAATGAAACGAAACGCTCCGCAAAATGTCTAGTTGGTATAAAACCATCTATTTCGTAAGCTTGTAACATTTCCAAACGTTGTTCATTTGATAACGCCGCAATGCTACGATTCGCTTGACGATGGTCTAGCACGTCGCCTTCTACCGCATACCTTCTGACTATGGGGTGACTATGGGTCAGAAGGTATTTTATTTTATTTTTTTATTTTTTTATTTTATGTATTTTAGGAAGATTTACAGACAAATTATCTTATGACTACACTGATAGCATTAAAACTATGCTATTTAATCTCCACCTTTAGAGAGAAAGTAACACAACCGTAAACATTTTATCAATATTTTACCTACTTTAAATTTATATTATTCAAAACGATACACGGTGCAGCTAAGACGTATGTTACGCTTGTACTTATGACTCATTATTGAAATATATGTCCGCTAACATGCGTTTTACAATCGCTGTGTTTGAGCAGTAGATGTCTATATCATGATTGCTGCTTAAAAACAGTTTCATACTACGTAATATGTAAGAATTTTGTCTATACTTTGTTTTGGAAAATGGTAAATGGTATGCGGTAAGCGGTAAGTATTCGCTAAAAAAATATAGTATGTATAAAGTTGAACAATGCGCTGGTAGATTGTGACATTATTATGAGTCTACCGATATGAATAATACTCTCGATATGGCACTAATATTTCGCCCTTATTGGTGCAGAGTAATATTTTTTTTTAGATTTTTAGGTCAAGCGTGAGATGTTCATATGGCAATTCGTGATGCCAAAATCGTTTTCACGAAAATGATGTAATGGTTCCTAAGACAGACACACAAGACCCTTGTATCTCCTATGGATTTGGATTTCCTATTCCGTTTCAGTTGCATAGGTACATTACATTTTTAAATTCAATTTTTCTCGAAAAATACCAGTTTTACAGCGAAATGTCCAAGATGAACTTTTTATCTAAATGATTAAATCTATCGATTGGCATTAAAACATTATAACAAACGGGTTAAAAAACGTAGACGGCGAGAGACCGTTTGCGATCAAAGCGTTTATCGAATGCGATCGTCAACTTATATCTCTAGTACGGTCAACCACAGTACAATTCGTGTGGTAGAATTCGCAGTTTAATGTTCAAACATGTGAAACATAGCGTTACAGCGGCAAGGTACATAAGAAGTGTAAATCTATTTATGAATTATGATGCTAATCGTGCTCACTCACGGCCATCGCATCTCAGGGGCCTGGCCCCACTGGAAAATATCGCTAAATACGCCAATGATCGTAATGTTGTGGCCCACTTGAAATTGTAATTATAACTATGTGGCTCGAGCAAATAATAAGGTTGAGTATGGCTGGTCTGTATTATCTACATATTATATTTCAAAGCGAACTGATCATTGTGAGTGATTATTGATTAATCATAAAATTTCAAAAACTACTAAAGCTAGAAGTACGTTTGGTCTGATGATAGTTTGTATAATGTAGGGCCCTATAAAAAAAGGATTTATGTAAATTTAGTAGAAATATCGCTTATTAAAAATAATGAAACATGCTTCATATTTCTGTAAACTTCCACTTGCTTTGTATGAAATTATCGATACCTTTTATATGGAATAGAATCACAACTATATATGGGTAATTTACAGCATCATGGAACGCCGATCACGTTGTGGGAGCGTGTATATTCAGCTAGTGGGTATAACAACTATATTATTGTAAATGCAAAAGTGCCTCTGTCTGTCTATTGATTACGCTAAATCGCTGGACCGAGAATGGAAATAGATAGCCTTGCGGAAGAATATAGGACATGGCTACTTTTTGAAATTCCACGCATATGAAGTCACGGGTAATTTATTACGCATGCCTATGTCATATCTCTTAAGTTGTCATAATACAACCAGGTACCGTAGGATTTATTGCTTTTGGGGTTTCACGTGTATCTGCCTCCATATTTATAAGATAAAATTATATCAATATTTAAATCAGCATGTCAGAAACTAAAAACTACCGCCCAGTGTGGATATTACCAGCTTTCAGTAAAATGTTCAAAAAGATAGTGTTCAACCAAATGGTCAACAGTAACAGTAAGTTTGATCTAAACTGTACTTGGCTTGGGAGGGGTCGCGGGATGCCATTGGCGTGTTTTGTGATCTTTCCAAAGTTTTTGATTGTGTTTGTCACAAAACTTTAACTTACAAGCTAAAATGCTGTGGAATACGTGATAAAGCTCTCGATCTTGTGATTGTGATCTGGCTGACCGAGAACAAAATTTGAGTGTAAATGGCGGGTAACTGGTAAAAAAGCTTTGACCTTAAAATTTACATATTTTATAACTGCCTACCTATAATTCATACATGTGTTTATAATACGTATATTATGTTGAGTTATTATTGGACTGAACTGGACTGAACAGATGAAATAATAAAATAGTCTAGTGAGGATAAAGTTTTTATTGTTATTTTATCTGAAATAATAGGTAGGTAAATATGTACATAAAAAGTTATATAATTATATTAGGTAAATATTTTCCAATAAACTTAATAACCTAGTTGATATGTTTCGTTTCAATTCATGTCTTAGACTTTGAATATTTTTTACGAGTAAGTACATAATATGAAATAGACTTTCAGCAAGATATGAAGATTATTTATGTAACGTATTTTTAGCTCACTTCAATATTTTACGGTTGGTAAAAAACAAAAACACATCAGGGATGATTACAAAAACAGTATTGACCCACGTAGCATATGTCGGTGGAACCTTTCCGTCGAGGCTTTTCTATTTTTCTTATTTACAAAGTTTAAGCAAAAATTTTGCTGTACATACAAATTCACAGTACGTAGGTACGTATGACTATATTTTGCTAACGTAATAGGTACGTAATTTTCAGACAGGTTTTGTAAGTTACATAATGTGTATGTTGTAATATAATCTTATATTCAGTGTCGTAGCTACAGAATTGTAGGCATTTAGGGGTGACATTAGGTTTTTTTGTGTCCAAGAATACTAGCATATTTTATATAAAGGACATTGTGTTAATTTTAAACTTAATATATTAGATATATTATGTACATATGTACACACGTAAGTACTTATTATTACACAACTTTTAAGGAGAATAATAAGTGTATTGTAGGGTCTAGGCTCCTAGCAGCACCATTTACGGTCAGTACCTAGCTATGATATTACACTAGTTACTGCTTCGTGCTAAGAAATTCGGCGATTTGATATGTCAACTATGCAAATATGCAATGGATTAGCAACATAGAAGTGTGATTTGCTTGTCATGGGAGTGGACATATTTCAATGGCTAGCTATTATTTGTTGGTTCAGCTGAGTTTCAATAATTATGGAATTTTTAAATAGGGCAGTAAGAGTAGGTTAACCAATGTAGATACAGGAAAATTTACTTAAAAGACTATTCTTATCTTTTATATATATTTTGATCTGCACTCACAGATTTAAAAAAAACGTACAGCCGGCAAGAATATAGCCAATTTACACAAAAACTTTTTGTAATGCCAATCGATTTTATATAAGGATCAAAAGACTATGGGACCAACTGAGGTTAGGTTAAAGTATTAGAAATGTCAGAAATCGCTAAAAACTTTTCCCACACATTTCGGAATTCATCGTGGCTTTCATAATCTTGTAATGACGTCAGTAGTAAGTAATGGTCATGGGTGCCGGCAGGATTACTTTTAGGGAGGTGTGTTATACAAATTATAGTAGCTCGAGAAACTTCAATCTACCAAGGACAGAGTTGAGCTTTTCTCGCTCTAAAGTCTTGGGCTGTTCAGGTTGATCGATTTCACGGTAAAACCGCGGCTATCCGCGCGGCGTACATCATTTCTTTTAAACAAAGTTATGAATACGTACTAAGCAATATTTTGCTAATTGCTATTGCAAATAAAGTTTAATATAATTGTTACACGTTCGGAAAGTTCGGCTACAGTCGGCATCGTTTACGCTTTTCAGTGCAAACGCGCCTGTAGATAGGAATTATATTTTGGGTATACTATTATCACGTGGTTATTTGAATATACATCTTAACAACGCACCTTCGCTAGATTCTATTAATAAACAATTTATTTTTTAATCTTTTTCCATATACTATCTTTCATGGCAGGAGGGTGTAAGCGCGCCCCGGCACTTTTAGGAAATACAAATCTTATGTACAGTTTACAATGCAGGTAAATATTTATGAACATTAAGGAACAAATCATAAGTTTGTGATTTACGATATTAGGAGCTCAAAGTGGCTCCTTTTGATGGATGTATATTATGTTTATTCCCTATAGCAATCGATAATGAATTGGAATTAATTCCATACAGAACCGTTGTCAGTACATTTTTCATTTCTTGAATACTGTTGTATTTCTTATTGTAGACATTTTTCAGATTTTACTCACAAAAGATTAAAAGGCGTAATATCAGGACTGTGAGGTGGCCTTTCAATAGGACCACATGTTACTATCCATAGTGCCCTTCGGGGCACAATATTCTGCTGGTTCAAATTAGAATCCATATGAGTGCGGTTGTGTGACGAAGTGCCATCTCGTTATCAGTCAGTGAAAGCAGAACTTATTGCCAGTTTGCAGATCAAAAGACCTCTAAAAGTTGAGTATAGTTTCCTAAGAAAGTTTTCCTGTATGGCTATACCTACTAAGGTTAAGCTACCTGCTCTTACTACTTCGTTTATAAATTCCAGCCCGTTTTTAATATTAGGTAATAAAGTGAAAAGTAACAGGAAACTTCATGCGTAAATAGAAATGAAGATAGATACCCATTTTACATTCTAAGGCTGCTGTTCACGGACGCGAAAATTTTCTTGCGGTAGTAGCGCGGTCGATGCGCTTTTGTATTCATTAATGGCGAGTGTGAACTGTATATTTATTGGAAGGACCTAACCGCATGCCCGCCGCGCGTCGACCACGCGGTCACTGCACGTTCTTCACGTGCTTGTTGAACGGCTGAAAGCTACCCCACCAGCGCATTTCACTTCATTCCCTTCTAGCCCTCCCTGCCTGCTCCAAACAGAACAAAGTTGGTTGCGCATGAGCTTCGACGTTTAAATAAATATATCGTATTTTGCTCTAACAGCGCGGTTTCTAGACACGTGCATGTGGTCGCCGGGCGGCGTTTACATAAACGCGCAATATTCTCTAGAACTATCTACGTTTGGAAAGATATCGTTTTGGCAGTGCAACCGAGGTTTTAACTTACTTATTCATAAATTCTTTCACTTCACAATCTAAGTATATAGTAATGTGGTAATACTTTAAAATGTTTTTTTTACAATATAGTGACGAGTAAATAGATTGAGTAGGTACGTTTGTTTCCAAGAGCCATGTTATAATACCGTATAAGTAATTTGATCCCAAGTACTTAGTTTTTAGTTACTTGGATTATTTACATTTATTGTTTATTTATCCTAAGTATGTATAATATAACAATTTAAAATCCCTTATGAGAAATTGTATGTTTATATTTTAACTTTGGCGTATTTTCTAAAACTATTCTAGGCATAGCAAGAAGCGTTTTATATGATATTGGCGCAAAAGCGGTGTCGATATTTTTTTAATATTTGGGAATTTTTCTAGGTTTTAATTTTCATTTAAACCTAAGTAACAATTCGATTGTCCTATAATTATTTACATGAACACATTAGCCTAGCTCACAATTTGCAAAAAGCCGGAAACAAATGTTAAAGACGTTCCTGCGTACTTGTACCTACTAAGAGGTATGTGTAGATAGGGTGTCGTATGTCGTCGTAAGATCAGACAGTTGGGCAGATAATGATGTGTATGTGCCATTATTTCATAGAATGTCTGTCTAGCTGTCGGGCAGATTGATGAGAGCAATACGTTTCTCGATATTTCGAGCTAAATGATGCGCCATAACATCATAATACGGCACCAATACCGGTTATCATGACTAGGGTATTCGATTTTCGGGATCCCGGGATCCCGACCGCTTTTTAGTCAGAAATTTTCAGGATTGAATTTTTCTGATCCCAAGATTTTCGGCATTGATGTCATTTAAAAAAGTTGCAAAATAGACTGGGTGAAGCGAAACGCTTGATCAATAAGTTAGCTTGCTTGCCTTTCATTTTTATGTAAGCAAGCTCACTGGGTAAATTTGCGATGGTTGTTTGGAACAAAACTCCTCTTTTCATCTAACGCAAGGACATCTGAGTGTAGTGAATAGCAGTTCACTGCAAGGCCCTAACTGCGTACTAATTGATTAACTGAAAACAAATATCGATTTAAAATTTAAGATTCACAGTTGAATGTCATTATTATACTGATACATATGTCTATTTTTACTATGGGAACACCGCGATGAATGGAATAAAAAATAAGTAATTAAGTAGTATCTTGGTATTGATTTTACATCTAAGTATTTGCAGTTGTATTTACCAGTAATAGGTAGATACAGATTTTTGAAATATATAGGTAGGTACTTATACCTAATACATACATACTAATACATTCTCGGTTTACATAAGTACATGGTCAATAGTATCAAGTTTACGAAACATTGGTTAAGTATATTACTTAATATTATATGGTAGGTAAATAGTTATCGCAATACGAACAAAATATAAATCATATGGAATTTTCGAAAACAAGTGGTACATTTACTAAAAACTTAGGAAATACGGAATATTATTACTGTATTTGATTGTTTGCGTATACTGATTTTAGGATAGGTACATTTTTCTTGAAGTTAAAACATGTTCTTTCGTTCGAGCAACAAAAAATTATACAATTAGTTTCTTCAACGCATAAGTTTTGTTATCACAGCCCGTTTAATTTAACTAAATTTTGTTTATTTATTATCAAGCTATTCTGTTTGAATATGATATTAATATAGAAAATATAAACGGTATTGACAGTGTTGCTTTATTTGCTGCTGCTAACATTGATTCATTTGTAGTGAGATTCGCTGATGGTTGCACGAATGTTGATGGTCTTATGACGTCGACTGAAAAAAAGTTACATTATAAATATAATACAAAATTTAAAAGTTACAATAGATACACTTAATTTTGTTGAGAAAGCTCTATTTGATTTCAAAGACAGTACATCACTTTTATTATATTATTATACATACTTTGATTTTTATTTAACTGTTCTAAACGAACCGATAGTGGAAAAAATCAGGGTAAGGACTTAAGGACAGATTAAGAATTCGAATCAATTTTGAAAATGTTGTTTGCTTGATTGACTCTGCCATGATTCGAACCTTGAATCATCGATTTACATCTTAGTTTTGATAGTAACAAATCAAAGTAGGTGTACCTTGTTTTTAGGGTGTTTATGTTGTATTAAGTGATAAATTACAAAAAAATATTAGAAATTCTGATATTCTTTCTGAATTTGTCTTGGTTATGAAGGTGAATTCGCTGCGGGTTGCAAAATATTATAAAGAACCATAGAAAATTACGTTAGATTTCATTACATTAATAAGTAGATATTAAAGAAGTAATTTAAAAAATGAACGTTATCCTCTTACGAGTACGAACTAAATGAGTGCCACAAAACTTTAGATATTTTACTTTGACGACGAAATATGTGTACAAGGGCTGCTATTTATGTATCCGGAATAACAAAGTGAAACAAACAGTTTCACATCAGCATTTATTATAGTTTTATTGCTTTTCAAAATATTCACCATGATGATTGATGCACTTTTGCATACGTTAGAACCAATTTTCGTAGCACTTTTTCCATTCGGATTGAGGTATCTCCAAAACGTGCATTTTGAACGCATCAACAGCCTCTTCACGGCTCGAAAAACATGGACCACGTAATTTATTCTTAACGATTGGGAATAAATAGAAGTCGTTGGGAGCCAAGTCGGAGCTGTACGGCGGATGACCCGTTAATTCGATCTTTTGATCTTCCAAACACCGAGTTGCTTCGGCCGATGTGTGGCAGCTAGCATTGTCATGATGAAGAAGGATTCTGCGTTGTCGGTTGTTCTTTCTTATTTCTTCAGACTTCTGGCAAACAAATGGTCGTGTACCATTCAGAATTAACCGTTTTACGATCCTCTAGTGGCACTGTAGCTACATGTCCATTTATACCAAAAAAACAAGCGACCATTTGCTTCAGTGCTTTTTGAACGTATGACTTTTGTTGGGTTCGGCTCATCTTGGAACACCCAAACCGTTGATTGTTGTTTAGTTTCAGGATCATACGCATATATCCAAGATTCATCACCTGTGTAGATATTATGGACAGCTTTTGACGCACCCTGATTGTACCTTTGTAACATTTTTTCACACCAATCGATACGAGCCCGTTTTTGGTCAACTCTCAAGTTGTGCGGAATCTAACGTGAACAAATTTTTTTTACAGCTAAATGTTCGTTAGTATTTTATATATATTCGTCATACTTATGCCCAGAGACGCGTCTATCTCGCGATATGTAACATGACGATCTTGCATTATTAGTTCCCGCACAGCATCAATATTTTGAGGTACAACAACCGATTTAGGGCGACCTTCTTTAACTTCATCCGTGAGCACAGACCGCCCACGATTAAACTCACTAAACCAGTGATAGACAGTAGTTTTGGATCGTGCTTCGTCCCCAAAAGTCGAAGTGAGTTGATCGATGCACTGTTTTTGAGTTAGCCCTCGCTGAAAATCGAAATAAATCATAGCACGAAAATTTTCACGACAAATCCATGGTGATAAAGACCCGCAATTTTCAAAATGACGCCACAAAGGATATACAAATGACAGCTACATGAAGTAAATTGTATTCTTCAGCCAAAGAGTTCCATTTTTAAATGTTATAATTACTTTTTTAATATTGTTCTGTAACTGGCCAGTTCCGGATACATAAATACAGCCTTTGTACACATATTTCGTCGTCCGGTCGTGGAATTGGGAAGATCATAATGATCATGATTGATATAGTCTGCCTATAATTCTGCGATTGTACGATGACACATGAAACACATAAAACTCGCCAGGGCTGAACTCGTCTCAGTTATTGGAATCCTATTTCATTATCACAAAGCTAATAGCCTTGTACTGTCTCATAAACTTCACACTATTTACAGAATGAATATGTTCTAATTTATTGACGACCTCAATGGCGCAGTGATTTAGATGTACTCAAGCGCGGAAGGTTCCAGGTTCGATTCCCGGTCGAGTCAATTTAGGAAACGAACTTTTTTAGATTGTCTCGGGTCTGGGTGTACTGGGAGACGCCACCAGTAGTTGTCGTCTGGTTCTCATAGCACAGGGAATACCCTAGTTTGAGATCAGATGTTTGGTGTGTATTGTCTGGCGCATTATTATTATTATTTATTCTAATTTCAAAGTCTCGCTGATTTATCGCCCTTGTTTTTAAAGACATATTTAGACATATTTTTTGTTCTTATCTTTGTTCTGAAGTTCTGAATATCTAAAAAGATTGGACTATACTTAAAACAAAATTGTTATTCAATAATAATTTGATAACATTGCTTTAATTAAAAAGAATCAGTGTTTTACGATGTTTCATAAGAAGATGAATTATCATCATAATAACATTCAAAAACAGAAGTTTTTAAGATTCATATTATTTTAAAGCGCCTTACCAATAACTGTATCATTTCTCACGTCAGCAAATTTGTCTTCAATGCTTCTGAACTCCGGTATAGTGCTCACGCAGGTGATTTCGAGCCGACCCGTTGCCAAAAGCTTCAGTTCTGACACTGTTACGTATAAATTTTGGCCTCGGCCCGGTCTCCGACTTCTGTGACGGCTCGTAGGATGTACGTTGGAGTCTTGATGGTTCTGAATTTCACTGATCTGAAATAATAAAGAAATGGTTAAGTGCGAGCTGGACTCGCGTAGAAATGGTAACGTACGATTTTTATAAAACGGTAAATTTCTAAACTTACTTTCTGAAGATGAGACTAAGAACTTTCAATATATTTTTCATTCGAATTTTAGGAAAAATTCATATTTTCCTTTACATTCCTGAAATTCTAAGCCCAGTAGTTCCGGAGATAAAATGGGAATCTGGTCAAGTCGGGTTCGACTATCTAATTTACTTCTTCTTTCATTTCCTATGAATTTTGTAAATTCATTTGACCACGACAGACGCATGAATGATCTCATAAACTTTATTTTTTTCGTTTTAAGTTATCGTGTAAAAAAATTTTGATGGTGTTTTTTTGGTTTCAAAAATTATCAAACCTGGTCTATAATCTAATCTCCGAAACTATACTCATCCAATTTTAAAATTTTTTTACTAATATTTAGAATGGACCTTCAGAGTGAAAATAGAGTGTATATATTATCCCGTTTTCCACGCGGATGAAGACGTAGGCAACAGTTAGTACTTAATAATTATGTTCTTCAACAATTCAATTAAAATAGTAACTACAAGCTACGAACTACGTGGCTACGAACACGTGTAGACCGCGTAGCACTACGGCGACCGATGACAGCGCGGTAAACTGAGCGCTACAAAGGTTCAATGTACCTATTTCTACATTCCAATGTTTTAGGGTTCTTTAGCCATAAGGGCAATAATAGTTTTGTCAGTCTGCCTGTTTGTTTTGCCTGCGATATACTTGCGAACAGACGTTCGCAAGTATATCGCAATTTATTCCGTCATGTTAGCTCAATTTATCCATCTTTTATGGCTAAGCATTTCATTTGTTATTTATACAATAAACAGTATTGGGTAAAATGTAATTGTAAAATCACAATTTAATTTAAATACAAAGATTTTTACAATTACATTTTACGCGCGCACTTTTGCATATACCAGAAGGTCTATTTTGGATTAAATTATTGTTTATCAATGCGTCGCCTTAACAGAACGCCGATGAGGATGATGATATGGGTAAGATGATTAATTGATTTCAGTTAAATGTACCTGTTCTTTGAGATTGCAACCCGGTGGTCTAGTAGCCACGTGTGAAGCATGGGTTAAAGCCAAAAGTGGTGGTGGAGTATTCGCAGTTTCATATTCGAAAGACCTCTGCAAACCTCGTCGGAGGCCCCTTTCGTTCATTGGAACGCGAAATTTATGGGAGTGTGCCATCAGCTCATCCATCTGTAAATGATTTAAGCATACCTAAGTAAGGTATAACGTAGGTTGGTCAAAATAATTTCTATAAATATTTAAAATACATATTTTTCACTTCTTAAAAATATTACATTATTCGGTGCACTAAAAAAAAAATTACAACCATTTTCTGGATGTACAACTTTTTAAGTGCATTTATTTTCGTTATTATGATTATATATAATATAAACATATCTTCACGCTGTATCCCTAACGGCGTAATCAAATAGGCGCCAAGCTTCGCGATCCTTGCATACTTCTTTCGCTTCTTCAAATCTCATCATTCTCCTAAAAATTAATTAGAAAAAAATTTAAAGAGAAGGCAGTTCTTTATGTGTATATTGTGGTTACTGATTACACACAAATATAAAAACCAACCGACTCAAAAAAAAACCTCCAAAAAGTAAAAAAATAATATGTACTTCATAGCCCATTAAATTTGTGATAAGTTTCAATATAAATAATAGTAGTAATATATCCAAGCGTCGTCACGTCGGGGGACCGCTAAGTAAATAAAGTAATAAAAAAAGAGAATACAACTAAAAATGACAGTGTGTATGAAATTTAAATACAGTAAACTTTTACAACTTTTTAAGTGCATTTATTTTCGTTATTGTGATTATATATAATATAAACATATCTTCACGCTGTGTCCCTAACGGCGTAATCAAATAGGCGCCAAGCTTCGCGATCCTTGCATACTTCTTTCGCTTCTTCAAATCTCATCATTCTCCTAACAATTAATTAGAAAAAAATTTAAAGAGAAGGCAGTTCTTTATATGTATATTGTGGTTACTGATTACACACAAATATAAAAACCAACCGACTCAAAAAAAACCTCCAAAAAGTAAAAAAATAATATGTACTTCATAGCCCATTAAATTTGTGATAAGTTTCAATATAAATAGCAGTAGTGATACATCCAAGCGTCGTCACGTCAGGGGACCGCTAAAAGTTTACTGTATTTAAATATCATACACAGTAATAAAAAAAGAGAATACAACTAAAAATGATAGTATCACAAATTTAAAGGACTATGAGGTACATACTATTTTTTTACGTTTTGGAGGTTTTTTGGAGTCGGGGGTTTTTAAAATTTTTAATTTGTTTTATTTCATGTTTTTTAAACACTACGATCTTATCTCTACATTCACGCACTTTCCGGGACGATACACGAATTTGCGACACGAGATCGTGCCTCGCCGAAATCTGAGTATTCTGACAATAGTTGTCTAATCCATCATCAGATCCTCATCACCATCTATCTATCTATTTATCTATAACCTATTCATAGAGACCATTTTAACGAGCCTAAACATGATTTTAACGAGCCTAAACATGATACCTCTACTGCAAGTGGCGAGGAGTTGGATATCCTGCTGACTTCAGATGATGCTGCAGCATTCGGTTAAGGTTACTATGTTATTGTGACATTATTGAAGTCACAATATACTAAATTTCGCATCGATTAGACGAATAGAAGATGCTCGCGTCCCTTTAAAAACTAAAAAAGAACTGATATTCTTCAAACGGCTGACCCGATTTTGATAAAACATGTCTAAGAACCACCGCTAGAAAACCTGCTTTCAAACAACAAAACCGCATCATAATCGGTCCACTCGTTTAAGAGCTACGATGATACAGACAGACACACAGAAACACAGACACACAGACACGTCAAACTTATAACACCCCTTCTTTTGCGTCGGGGGTTAAAAATCGATATTTTAACAAAAGTCGTTATTGTTGTAATTGCTTTTTGAAATTTTATTTGTGTCTATATACACATACAACTACACACATTATTACACAATAGGAGATATAATATCCAAGATCCTTACACCATCCTTTCAATGTTAAATATTGTGTAAAAATATAGAGGTATGTAGATTAAGTATAGTAATGTAGGTACTTTTAACTCACTTTTTTTCCATTTATGAACCAAGTGATATGTGGTGCTGGAAGAGCTGGTGCTGTCGTACAGTTAGCTCGTAGAGTTTCGCCAAAATTCAAATAACGTGTCGGAAAGTCGATTCTCGGATGATGTTTTTGAGGATCTGTAAAAATACGTAGATATTGGCGAATATTTTATAAGATTAGCATGATATTTACTATTTAGTCCAGACAACTCCAGACAACACGTTCTGTATTAAGTACGAAACGAAGCAAATAAATTCAAATGAAATACGGCTGATAAGCTTATCTATAATAATATTATATTATATTTATAATAATAAAGAGGTACAGTTTGTTTGTTTGTATGTAATGGATAAACTTAAAACCTACTCAACTGATTTTAAAAATACGTTTACCCATAGAAAGCTACATTATCAGCATGTAACATGGGCTGTATTTTATTTAAAAAAAAATTCTATCTGTGCGAAGCCTAGTGCGGATCCCTAGTCTAATAATAAATCAGTGTAGTATACTGATTTCCGAAATTTGTAAGTGTCTGATCGGCGCTTAGGGAGCTCGTCGGGCTGGCATCTCCTTTCGCCATCGAATTAGCTTGGCTATTCAAAGATACCTCTTTGAATAGCCTGTTGTACCTACAACAGATTCATCTGGTATTCCGATAAACCAAATAAACGTGCATTCGCTGCTAATTTTCTATTCCATTTAGCAAGCTAGGTGCACATGTAATGGTGTATTTGCTACGTCGAGCACTGTGTCGTTGAAAGGACGTACTACAATATAGAGCGTGAATAAAGTGAATAACGCGCTTGATTGAATGATCTAATCCGCCGACTGCCAACTTTGAAAAATAAAAATCGTAAAATATTCTATTTTTCATATGTTTTTCGTTTTTTTTCAGTGGTTGCAAGAAATGGAAGGGGGGAGTAGCAAGTGCTTTACTTTGCCTCACTATAATTGTTTTCTTTAATTTTCAAGGTTGCGAAATGTTAAAGTAATTAGTTTGTAAAATTATTAAAGAACAAATGGTTAGTGTTCTACTTCGAACAGAGTTGTTTTAGAAGACTTACTTTTGCAAATTTTCACTCAAGTAGGGTTCTAATCTCGTCGAGAATCTCGGCAGTAAACGTTGTTACAATTTGTTAAAAGAATCGTAAAACTTTGCGGACTTGTTGACTTGTTTTACAAAGCTTTTTTATTATAACACCTTAATTTGTATATATTCTTATTTATTACGTCAGTAGAAAGGTATAGGTTATAAAAGGCTTATAATATCAACTTATAGAGATATAGTACATAATCTTTTGCGTTAATTATAATTTTCATTGATTAAACTATTGATGTCACAAAAAAATAATAAAATAATTGACTTAAGTAATTAACTGATGCATGATGCCCACGGCCACCTTCTACAATTGCACCGCTCGCCACCGGAAGGGAATTCATCCTCACACTTTGAACCGAAATGGTCACGCACGGTTCGGTTTCAAAAGAGCTTTCTCCCTCGAACTTTAAGGTTGTGGAATGAGCTTCCTGTCGAGGTTTTCCCAAG
The DNA here is from genome assembly GCA_907165235.1 of Zeuzera pyrina. Taxonomy (NCBI): domain Eukaryota; kingdom Metazoa; phylum Arthropoda; class Insecta; order Lepidoptera; family Cossidae; genus Zeuzera; species Zeuzera pyrina. The sequence continues at coordinate 12,967,672 of OU015625.1, read as the reverse complement.
AGACTACAGCATGGGGTTCTTCAAAAAGGGCGTAAAAAGGTTTTTACAGGGTCGGCAATGCTTGTTTGCCACCTTCGTGGTATAAAAAAAAATTTATAATATTTAGATTTTAAAAATTTACTTTATGTATGAGAACGACCAAGAATAACGACATTTTTAATAGCGCGATGTTATATGCGACATTATTCTTTAACTATAAATTCTTTTCTAACATCGAATGATTACATTAATTATTAAGGGTCTCAAATGTGCGTCATATTCCTTGTATTTTTTCTTTAGATAGGGTACAAGAATTTAAGTTCTAGTATACTTTAAACAGTCAATCGTAATTTGTTGACGATCTTCTTTACGTGCTTTGTTTTTCATTTTACATTTTTCTTTCTTGTTTTCGTCATTTCTAGTCTTTTCGATAACTGAACTACGACTTATCAGAGCAGCAAAACTAAAAAACAAATGCAAAAAAAGTCCGCTCGAAATGACTATATACCATATAATAATATGTTTTAAAATAAAAATAATTGTAGGAAAAGTAACAATAAGTTGTTTTAAAAATCTTAAAATAATTAACATGTGCTTTTAATAAAAAGCACTTGTTTAATTGTTAAAATTTTAAACTAGACAACAATAAGAATAAAAAATGTTTATACCTAAAGCAAATAAGTATAATTTATTTGAATTAATATATTTCCAGATACATACATGCGGATATTCTATGGCTCCAACTTAAGCATATACCATAGTTTGATTTACGGGTTACTCAATTACATCCAGATTCCAAGCCGATTTAGAAAAGTTCGCAATACGTTTAAAGAAGACGATCTAGCAACTACTAAAAACTAAACGGTTACATGATAACTTATAAACGAATTGATGAGCTACTACTTTTGGCGGCGATACGATTAAAGTAACTGTATTTCACCTTTAAGTATGTTGCGTTGCCTTAATTTTCAATTTACTTCTATTTCTAAAAAGATTCTTCAATGCAACTAACAAGGCAATTCTTAGTTGTCACTAACTATCAATAGTGTATGAATCTTCCATTAGCAAATTTCCTGAGGCTTTTCCGTTATAGTTACTTGCCATTATAACGAGCTTCCTGACAATTATTATCTATTAAATATTTACAGTAAATATAAATATTTTATTAACGCAACTACTACTATGACAGAATCTTTATATATGTATGTACCTAATTAAGACCCGGCTGCCAAAATTTTGAGCGTTTTTAAATAAATTTGCTGAGGCCGGCACACATACAATGAATGTGAAATTTAAATATATACTACTTTATACATTTGTCTAGCGACTGCCTAAAGCCATTACGTAATTTATGAATTTTCATTCGACACTTTTTATACTGCAATTGCCTTTTTGAGAGATTTTTAAATATTTCTCCTAAATTACTTGAGTAACAGGAAGACAATATCGTTTACTAATTGCTGGCTAAAGGATATTTCATTATATGAATTAATATTCCAGTTATTACGATAAATGTCGCGTTCGGGTGGCGGAGTGTGAGGACGGAGCCCTAGACATAAAACACTTTATGGGAGCTTGCTCTTAAGCAAGTATAAAAATAAGTTTAAGCGTAGGAAGGAGAAAAAAACGCGGAACGCACTGCACGACGTCGTCGATAAGAGAACTCTAGGTGGACGAACTTTCATTGTTAAACATTGAAACCTTTGTGGTTTTGCAATGAAACGACAGTAAAAAAATAGATAACGAATCCTGTTCTGCCATCGACTGACAAAAAGGCAACTAAGTCATATTGTTAGAATAGTAGGTACATTAGCTACATTTTAAAATTATAGATCAGCTAAAATACATTGTTTGACGGCTTTTAGGAGCATAGAGTATCTCAGAAATGCTTCGCCTAACAGCCGTTAAATGACGAATACGATGAATTTGGGTTTTCATACGACTTTACATTTCGTTTGATTGAATAGAAAATTAATAACGTATTTTTCATTCTATTGTACCATTAGTCTACTAGCGTTTACGACAATTGAGACACTTGTCTAGGCCCCCAGAGCTTGTTCTTAAGTATTGACTATATTACAAACATAAATAATAAGTCACTCTATTTTAAAAACCGAACAGGAAACTTGTAGTGTATATTACCAATGTAATATCATATATTACGTACTGTGTGGTGCGTATACGAATGCGTATGAGTAGTGCATGAAGTTTTGAATATTTCTTTCAAACCGAAGATCTACGTTTTGATTCCTGGCCAGGATAAATCAGGGAATTAACTTTTATAACTTAGACTTCAGGAGCAAACAAATAGAGTCTGGCTTTCATTGAGTGCTTTCTCCGTTCGTTATGCATCATTTGTTCTATAAGCTTATTGCTTATTGCTTTGGACCAAAGACAACCTAGCCTACGAGACTTGAAATAGAAAGGCACCATTGTCTGCCGTCCATTTGCTAAAATGCACATATAAGTTCAAACACAAAAGCGCGCTCGTTTAGTTGTAACCAGGAAGCATATACGTGACCTGTGTCTAAGCAATATCAAAAAATATAGAATGAAATACGTAACCAATGCCAAATTGCGCTGTGAAGAGGTGTGATAGAGACAGTCGTAAAAATAGTTTCAAAAAGGACAGTATCAAGTTTCATCGGTAAGCAAAAAATGAATAACAGAAATTTAAAGCAGCGTTCTAGTGATACTGGTTGCTACTAAGCTTCGAGTTAGCGTTTGTCATTGTCTATATAGCACGCTATAATTATATGTTGCGTCTCGCTCTTGCAAGACGGATCGTGTAAGTAGGTATATTAATACTGTTTCAATTCATTGTGGAATTTATAATAACTATCGTTCTTTGAAATTATATACCTCGTTCTAAAGTAGGTATCTTGTTTCCTTCCTCCTATTACAAGCGTTACTCTTTACGTATATTATTGATTTGAATAATTGTTTTTAAATAAAAAAATTAATGATTCAGACTGGTAAACTCGATCAACGTATTTCTATTTCAAAATAGATAATGTTGTTTTGATTATTATAATTTTTTTTTAGAAATTTGAAAGGAATTCTCGTACACTTGACTTAACAGTATATACAATATCGACATTTATAATCTTTTTTCCTCTAGTACACGACACTACCCTTTCCGCCCGCTTACGTTCCCGTACTTTGACCTTGACAGAATAGTTTGCTTAGATATTCGCAAACATTTCAGGTCTCGTAGGCTAGGTTGTCTGTGATTTGGATGCAAAAAGATATTATAGTATTAATACTAGCTGAACTCTAATACCCTTCGCACTAGCTATTTTTTAAATTGAAAATTGCTCAAACTAATTTCTAAACCTTTCCAGTAACGTGTCTAGCATAACCCCATTTGAACTTGATTGATCTAGTGATATCAGTCTACAAATGGCACACAGAATAACATTGTTTTTATATACTTAGGTATATAAGATTGGTCTTATTATTTGGAGTATTATTATTATTTATAAGATAATGTGTATACTAATGCTTTTGTATTGTCTAATAAATAAATGCAATAAGAATTAATGACTTTTTCCAACAAAATTCGTTACGAGAGAAAATAAACACATTAATTATTTGTCTACAGGTGTCGTATTTAATTAAAAGTTGACAAACGAGGGCGATATGATGATAAATTCTTTAACGTAGGTAGGTATCATTTTTCAAACAGAGTGAAATATGAAAATATTACATTAATATTGTGGAAAAATATTAAAAGTGTAAAATACAAGTACTGAAGTTATATTTATCAAGTATACTCAATTTAATTATGTACACAGTAATTAAAAATAATACAATAACAATTAATTTGTAGGCGTGTTGTTAATATAATATCTACATATGCATTTGAATCCAGTCAATATAATTAGTAACTCTAGCAAAAGCAGAAGGGAATCCTAATTCACAGCCGTCTAATGCTACGAAGGAACTGACTCCAATGATGATATTTTGGCCTAAACTATTCACTACCAAAGGTCCTCCGGAGTCTCCCTGACAGATTCCAACTCCTCCAGAGCCGCTAGTGCAGACATTAGAGTCCAATATGATGTTACCATATATTGCTCTGCATTGCTGCAATGATATCACTTGTAGATATACATGTCTTACCATAGTGTTAGTAGTCGGTGTCGTCAAATCCGAATATCTGCCATATCCAGAAGCGATGGCCCAAAAATATGTGTAATCAATTGCCAGAAGCGAGCCAGTTGGTAAAGTAACTGGTCGAATAGACTCGGAGAATTGCACGTGAGTAGGTAAATACAATATAGCTATGTCATTGGCAAACGTTCTTGAATCATATTGGGGATGTACTGCGATTGCGGATGCCAACAATCTAGTACCGCCGTAAAACAAAAATGGAGATCCTAAGACGACCGTGAATCGCCAAGCTTGAAATCTTCCATCATTCCAGCAATGTGCGGCCGTTAGTATTCTCGTACTTGAAATAATTGATCCCCCGCATGCTGATGTTGTTTTCAAGCCATTTACATCTATTAGTAAACCAGCTAAATACGGGTGAGCATTAATAGGTGCCACGGCACCTCCGACAATAGGTTTAGCAAATCTCAAGTCTTCAAGTTCCTTAATTCTTTGTGCTTCTTTTATTCCAACCTTCTCATGCCACCCTTGTAGTTCTTCATAGTCATAAGCATAACTCACTGATAAATTAATAACTATAACAGTTAGAGCAATTAATAGACGCATTTTATTTCATACAATTCGAAGTAAATTGAATATTATCTTAGATTTTAGCAATTATATACTTTATGCATGATACGGTTTATCCGATATCGGTTTTATTGAACGGGATTACTATTTGGTAAGGTAAGGTAATTAGATAGATAAGTGTTTATGATATCAAGTTGAGATTAAAACGACCGTTACATTGTCTAGTAGTTCTGTATTTACTCCTAATTTACCACTAATCGACATAATTTATAGGTTCCCTGTAATATTAAACGGATAGTCATAAACAACTACGTCACCCTATTCTAAGTTCTAGGCTTGTATTTTGGGTACCTGCCACACAACCGACTGAGGAGTACTTAATAACACCGAGACTCCAATATTATTTAGAAAAAACTGTTTTTTAAATTGGTCGTTCACAAATCGCATTTGGAAGTTTTATTCACTGGATCAACAATCCATTCATAAACTATAAGAGCCCACGCAGATTGAAGACTAAACTATCGGCCGATAGTTTAGTTGGTCTATTATCAGCACAACGATGTATGTAAGTGATGGTTTGCTATCGGCTGATAAATAAGTTTGATGGGCTACACTATTGCCTTTAAACTAAACTATCGGCAAACCATGTCCAACTGCTAGATCAGTATGGCGCTCTTCCGCGCGCGCACATTTGACGCTGTTTTAGTCGGCCGACTTGGCCGATAGTTAAGTTTGTTCCCAGTGTTACAAATTCTATATAGACTTATAGACCTTTTTATACGGTTGTTTGTTGTATTTCTTACATTTCTCTTTTGTTATTCAAAATTTATTTTATAATATAATTATTAAATATTCAATCTAAATTAAATATTTTGTATTATACATTTTATTTGTTATTGTGTCCTACTTCGTTAATGTTGGTCCAAATAATTAAACAACATTAAAACTGGATATGCTCATTTGATAAAAGTCGAAACACTTTTTTGGGTAATTTAGTAATTTGGAATGAATGGTATACAATTTTCCGTTCAATAATAATCTATCACTGCAGATGAGATGCACGCAGTACTCTCGGTTTCTCTTTTTAGTTCTTCTCCTAAATGCTATAATAACATTTCTGGACAATTTCGTAGTAACGTTAATTACTCGACCATTCTCTTCTAAACCGCTCATTAACTAGCAAATCACTCAAAAGCAGTCGGCCGAATGTTTGGCTGGTCTGTGGACTCACCAGCAATCCAACTATTTAGTTGGCGCAGTGCGCGCGTTAGTAGCCCTATCCGATGAAACTGTCGGTTAATAGTTTAGTCTGTAGTCTGCGGGGGTCCTAATTCTGTCACAACGTCTCCGCTATTGAAAAAAGTTGCGACTTGTGAATGATAGAAGTATTATTCCCAATTTTTCATGGTAAGTGGCTATTTACAGATATAACACTAGTTATATACAGCCGCGCGATTGTAAAACGAAGGTCGATTTTGTTTATGCTTATCAACTTATATACAATTTTAATGTTGAGAAAAAATAAGAAAACAAAAACATGAATGTAATACATTAAAATAGAATTTTATCGATAATTGTGATTTTAGCTGAAATGGTAATATATTGGGTCCTTACATATGAAATTGGCGTTTTGTATGGGAGGAATATAAAGTCCGTTTTTTTTTGTAAAATATATTTAATTAATCAAAGTATACACCGTTGTTATCTATGCACTTTTGCCATCTCATAGGTAGTTCATTGATCCCTTTACTAAAAAAAACCATGGGGGCGAGACTCAATAAACTCTTTGAAGGCGATTTGGACTGCCGCATTGGAGTTGAATTTTTTTCCTTGTAAGAAGTTGTCCAAATTCCGTAAAAAATGGTAATCTGTTGGAGCAAGGTCCGGGGAGTACGGTGGATGTCGCAAACATTCCAATTGTAGCTCATCTAACTTAGTGGTTGTTTGTTGTGCAGTGTGTGGTCTTGCGTTGTCGTGAAGCAGCAGTGGCCTAGAGCAATTGACCAATCTCGGTTGTTTAGCAGGTAGTTCTTCCTTCATGGTTTGCAGTTGCTGATTGTAATCGTTTGGCCAGATTTTAGAAAGTTGTAGTGAATGACACCGGCGCTAGTCCACCAAACACTCACAAATAACTTTTTCTGAGTCAATTTTCGTTTAGGGCCGGATTTGGCGGGGTCTCCAGGGTTCAGCCATTGCGTCGAGCGCTTCCGATTATCGTACAGTATCCACTTTTCATCACAAGTAATGATTCGATTTAAAATCCCTTCATTATTGTGTCGGTTGAGCAAAGTAACAGAGCAGTCGACGCGTGTTTGCAAGTTCGATTCACTCAATTCATGAGGTCCCATCGTTCAAGTTTTTTTACTTTTCCGATTTGCTTCAAGTGGATTAATACAGTTTTGTCACTTACCTCGAAGCCTGCAGCTATCTCTGAAGTGCTTTGTGATGGATCCGCTTCCACAATAGCCTTTAATTCTTCATTTTCCACTTTGGTCTCCGGCCGTCCACGGGGTTGGTTCTGAAGGTCGAAATTTCCAGAACGAAAACGTTGAAACCGAAAACGTACCGTGCTTTCTTTTGTGACAGCAGCGCCGTACACATCATTAATCCTTCGAGCTGTTTCTGCAGCACTGGTGCCACGATAGAACTCGTACTCGTAAATATACCGATATTTCATGTTTTCCATTGTGCGGTAATAAGCGACGCCAAAGAAAAAAATAATGAGGAAAAAACAAATTAATTACTGTTTTTAAAACTCAAATGTACCGGCTAAATGAATTTATAAATTTGAATTTGGAATTCTTAACCAAAGAGGAGATATTTCAGATCAAAGTGGTCAGTACGATAAAACGCTAATTTCATATGTAAGGACCCACTACATAACATATACTTTATGTAAACTATATATAATCGTAGTAGGTGCGTCCTTAAAACTTTCTTAATATTGTCTAAAACTACAAGAGGTGTATTATTACAACGAATACATAGGCTGTTCAGTAACTAATGGATATTCGCTAGTTACTGGACAGTCCGTATAAAGTTAGATTATTCTGTCACAATTTTTTGTGATTTTTTATTTTATAAAAAAAATAATTACTTACGTGATATGAAATTACTTAGTTTTAAATTTGTTATTTGTAGGTAGGTAATATTAGGTATTATTGTAGGTAGGTATATGTAGGTAGGTAATATTAGAAATTATGATTTTAATAAGAAACCCTAAAATATCATTCCGATATCGAAAAGATATTTTATTATATGTCTATGTGTCTGTGTTATCCAATGTCTAAAAAATTTATGGGCTTTAATTACCTTATAATCTTAAAGATTAATTAACTAATATTATATTTGCAGTTACGAAAAAACCCAATAATATTTAGATTATAGTTATCGTGTTTTCATAGACAGATTAGCAGAGATATAAGTATTTACAAACTGTTTTATATTTACTAGCTAAAAATATATTTATCATGTGCTTTGCTAATACATAGTATCTATATATATATAATGAAAGTTTTTTTTTACCGCGATAAACTTGAAAACTACTGGACCGATCGGCATGGGACCATGACCATTCGACGCGGAATTAGTTGTAGCTCGTTATAAGCTACTTATTTTTTGAACTCCATAGACCCTTCACCAATTTTTAAACAAAAATGTACTATTACGTACCGCGGAACTATATATATAATGAAAGTTTTTTTTCTTTGACCGCGATAAACTTGAAAACTACTGGACCGATCGGCATGGGACCATGACCATTCGACGCGGAATTAGTTGTAGATGGTTAGAGGCTACTTATTTTTTGAATTCCATAAACCCTTCACCATTTTTCAAATAAAAATATACTATTACGTACAAAATTTTCACTTACGCCCAGCGAAGCGGGCGGGAAACTGCTTGTTGCCGTATAAAATCTATATAATATATATAATGAAAGTTTTTTTGAGAAAAAAGAAAAAACATGAATGTAATACATTAAAATAGAATTTTATCGATAATTGTGATTTTAGCTGAAATGGTAATATATTGGGTCCTTACATATGAAATTGGCGTTTTGTATGGGAGGAATATAAAGTCCGTTTTTTTTTGTAAAATATATTTAATTAATCAAAGTATACACCGTTGTTATCTATGCACTTTTGCCATCTCATAGGTAGTTCATTGATCCCTTTACTAAAAAAAACCATGGGGGCGAGACTCAATAAACTCTTTGAAGGCGATTTGGACTGCCGCATTGGAGTTGAATTTTTTTCCTTGTAAGAAGTTGTCCAAATTCCGTAAAAAATGGTAATCTGTTGGAGCAAGGTCCGGGGAGTACGGTGGATGTCGCAAACATTCCAATTGTAGCTCATCTAACTTAGTGGTTGTTTGTTGTGCAGTGTGTGGTCTTGCGTTGTCGTGAAGCAGCAGTGGCCTAGAGCAATTGACCAATCTCGGTTGTTTAGCAGGTAGTTCTTCCTTCATGGTTTGCAGTTGCTGATTGTAATCGTTTGGCCAGATTTTAGAAAGTTGTAGTGAATGACACCGGCGCTAGTCCACCAAACACTCACAAATAACTTTTTCTGAGTCAATTTTCGTTTAGGGCCGGATTTGGCGGGGTCTCCAGGGTTCAGCCATTGCGTCGAGCGCTTCCGATTATCGTACAGTATCCACTTTTCATCACAAGTAATGATTCGATTTAAAATCCCTTCATTATTGTGTCGGTTGAGCAAAGTAACAGAGCAGTCGACGCGTGTTTGCAAGTTCGATTCACTCAATTCATGAGGTCCCATCGTTCAAGTTTTTTTACTTTTCCGATTTGCTTCAAGTGGATTAATACAGTTTTGTCACTTACCTCGAAGCCTGCAGCTATCTCTGAAGTGCTTTGTGATGGATCCGCTTCCACAATAGCCTTTAATTCTTCATTTTCCACTTTGGTCTCCGGCCGTCCACGGGGTTGGTTCTGAAGGTCGAAATTTCCAGAACGAAAACGTTGAAACCGAAAACGTACCGTGCTTTCTTTTGTGACAGCAGCGCCGTACACATCATTAATCCTTCGAGCTGTTTCTGCAGCACTGGTGCCACGATAGAACTCGTACTCGTAAATATACCGATATTTCATGTTTTCCATTGTGCGGTAATAAGCGACGCCAAAGAAAAAAATAATGAGGAAAAAACAAATTAATTACTGTTTTTAAAACTCAAATGTACCGGCTAAATGAATTTATAAATTTGAATTTGGAATTCTTAACCAAAGAGGAGATATTTCAGATCAAAGTGGTCAGTACGATAAAACGCTAATTTCATATGTAAGGACCCACTACATAACATATACTTTATGTAAACTATATATAATCGTAGTAGGTGCGTCCTTAAAACTTTCTTAATATTGTCTAAAACTACAAGAGGTGTATTATTACAACGAATACATAGGCTGTTCAGTAACTAATGGATATTCGCTAGTTACTGGACAGTCCGTATAAAGTTAGATTATTCTGTCACAATTTTTTGTGATTTTTTATTTTATAAAAAAAATAATTACTTACGTGATATGAAATTACTTAGTTTTAAATTTGTTATTTGTAGGTAGGTAATATTAGGTATTATTGTAGGTAGGTATATGTAGGTAGGTAATATTAGAAATTATGATTTTAATAAGAAACCCTAAAATATCATTCCGATATCGAAAAGATATTTTATTATATGTCTATGTGTCTGTGTTATCCAATGTCTAAAAAATTTATGGGCTTTAATTACCTTATAATCTTAAAGATTAATTAACTAATATTATATTTGCAGTTACGAAAAAACCCAATAATATTTAGATTATAGTTATCGTGTTTTCATAGACAGATTAGCAGAGATATAAGTATTTACAAACTGTTTTATATTTACTAGCTAAAAATATATTTATCATGTGCTTTGCTAATACATAGTATCTATATATATATAATGAAAGTTTTTTTTTACCGCGATAAACTTGAAAACTACTGGACCGATCGGCATGGGACCATGACCATTCGACGCGGAATTAGTTGTAGCTCGTTATAAGCTACTTATTTTTTGAACTCCATAGACCCTTCACCAATTTTTAAACAAAAATGTACTATTACGTACCGCGGAACTATATATATAATGAAAGTTTTTTTTCTTTGACCGCGATAAACTTGAAAACTACTGGACCGATCGGCATGGGACCATGACCATTCGACGCGGAATTAGTTGTAGATGGTTAGAGGCTACTTATTTTTTGAATTCCATAAACCCTTCACCATTTTTCAAATAAAAATATACTATTACGTACAAAATTTTCACTTACGCCCAGCGAAGCGGGCGGGAAACTGCTTGTTGCCGTATAAAATCTATATAATATATATAATGAAAGTTTTTTTTCTTTGAACGCGATAAACTTGAAAACTACTGGACCGATCGGCATGGGACCGTGACCATTCGACGCGGAATTAGTTGTAGATGGTTATAGGCTACTTATTTTTTGAACTCCATAGACCCTTCACCATTTTTCAAACAAAAATGTACTATTACGTACAACATTTTCACTTACATCCAGCGAAGCGGGCGGGAAACGGCTTGTTTAATATAAATCTCATTTAATCAACTTGTTTATCATTTTGTTTAATTTTATTTGTTTATTTATAGCACATTTGCCACTACCAGCTATATGTAGGTACTACTATGTAGCCTCTATGCCGGTAATTCCCAAAGTGGTCCAGGCGGACCCTCAGGGGTCTTCGGGAGACTCGACGGGGGTCTATGTTGGCATGAAAAAAATGTGGGGGTTCACAAGTTGTAAGTGGGGGTCCACGAAAATTCATCTGATTTCGATAGTAAAGAACAAAAATGTTGGCTTTGCTTTACCTATCAACGTCAGGTCAGCGACTGTTACTTGAAAAAACTTGCACATGCGATATTCAGTACAACGCGTGTCGAGACTTGTAAAGCACCGCCCGCCCGCAACGCTTGTCAGATGTGCAAGGGGACGATATACGACTTGTGCTGCGCTTGCAATTTGATTCTTCACCAAAATAAATACGAATGCCAAGGACAAACGTTACTCATTTTTTCCGGAATTTCGAAAAGAAAAGTGACTGTGAATCGATGTCAGTGTTTGCCAGTGCCGGAAAAAGTAAGTACCTGCCTATTTGTTATACATAACTTATTGTATATTATATTTATTATTATGTTTGCGTGTAGTAGGTACGTAATAAAAATTTAATACTGAACAGGGCCATTATTCGATACTTCTTTAAAAGAACAGAAAGCCGAGAAATATTGACCTTTTGATACTTTTATTATAAAATTATTTATTTACCCTACTGTGGTGATTCACTAAATGAGATATGATTGACCCCCATGTTTCTACATATTTCAGTGCGCTCGTAGTTGGTAATGCTAAATGATTAAAATATTTTCATAAATTGTACATGTCTATATACCACTCGTAACGTATTATCAAAGTAATAAATAAATCATTAAAATCGCGAAGTTTCGATGTCAAAATATTCTTTAAAAGTATTTTCTCTCGAATTTACAGAAATGTATCAAAATATAATGAATCAAAAAATTTTTTATAAACTTCTCATCAAAAAAATTGAAACACTACTGCAAGTGCTATTCAGACGGCATTTAAATAAAAAAGAGATTTAATATAATTAAAAAATACTCCACTAAATAGCTGGCAGTTTAGTCTACACAATGGTGTACCACAATTCCAGATTTGAATTTAAATTTTCGAATTTTAATCGAATAAATCAATGTGGAGTTTGTTTTCAATGTGTATTCCGTAGGAATTTCTGCATTTCATCACTTTTTTTTTTGCCAAAAATATCGTTTTTTTAATAGTGATTGTTAACAAAGCTTTGTAACATCCTAACAAGGAGGTTATTTTCCTAACAAATATGGATACCTCGCCCACGGAAACCACCCAACTCGTGGCATTGCTGAATTCAGGGCTTAGTCGACGTGTTGTGGCTGCACAATTGTGTCTTGGCCTCTCTGCTGTCAATAGAGTGTATCAGCGTTATCAGGAGACTGGTATGTTTTCTCGCCGTCGCGAGACGAGATGGCCGGTATATTGTGTCAGTTTCTCTAAGAAGTCGTCGATTTAACTCTATTCAACTGCAGCAGTGGCTTCGTGAGATTCGAGGATTGACTGTGAGCGATTATACCATTAGAAGAAGATTGGCGGAGCGTGGCCTGAAACCTCATAAACCAGCTAATGGCCCAAAATTGACGGTAGACCACCGAAGAACGCGCCTTAACTTTGCACGTGAGCACTGGAATTGGTCATACCTTCATTGGAGCAAAGTTATCTTTTCTGACGACGTACGACCATGCTGTATGGTAACGACGGAAGAAAGAAGGTGTATCGAAGGGAGGGAGAGCGTTCTGAAAAGTGCTGCATTGAAGAAAGAGTCAGTTACGGTGGCGGTTCATGGACGGTTTGGGGAGGCATAAGCGCCGATGGAAAAACCGAACTTGCTTTTGTATCTGGACCTCGCTTACCATCATTAAATGGGTCACGTTACATCGAAGAGTGTCTGGAGCCTCATGTGGTAACTTACGCGCATTTTATGGCGAAGAGTTCATTTTTATGCAGAACAATGCCAGGGCTCATAACGCAGGCATTATAAATGAATACCTGAACGAAGTCGGTATTATGGTTATGGGCTGGCCAGCAAAAAGCCCGGATATTAATCTCATAGAACACCTATGGGATGAATTGAAAAGACAAGTAAGAGCGAGAGATCCTGCTCCGGAGACGCTTGACCAGCTTAAAACAGCTATACGAGAAGAATGGGATAACATCCCACAACACAAGATTGTGTCTGTCATCCGTTCCATGAGGAACCTCATGGAAGCAGTCATTAGAGCCCGGGGAGGAAATATGAGATACTGAATAAACTTTTTTTAAACATTATTTTGTCTTACATCTTTGTTTCTAACATTTTACAAATTCTTCTCAAAGGGTAAAACCATACCTGTTGAACAAAACACGCTAGCTAAAGAAATTTAATTTTAATTTGAAATATCAATGTTTGTTAAACGACACCTTATAATATCCGCAATTAACTGGCACTATTTCTTTTTTTTGTTTTAGCGTAAAAAATTCATAACATTCATTCAAAACCAAACTTCAGGGGTGTTTAGATTTTTTTGATGAGAAGTATATTACATTAAAATAGGTTCAGCCGTTTTGTGAAAACCTCTACATGGGTCTTAGCGGTTTATTGCTTTTAATAATTAAAATCAGTTTTGCCGCCGGCATTTTGGTTTTTTCATTGCAATAATTAATTAATCCTATTCTATTCTGTTAAAATAGCCATATCCTGTTAAAACGACTTATGATTACTAAAACAAAATTCGTTTTCTTTACAGGTAGGTAACTGATACGAAACAAGGCTGAATCTAAGAAGAAATGTCGACAGTACAATACAGTATCAACATTTGTTGATTAATTGAAATTTGGTTTTCTTCCGTCAAAGGCAGACAAACGATTGCCCATATGCCTTTTATGCAACCAAGTTTTGAGCAATGACTTGATCATTTGCTGTCAATCCATCAAGCACATACCTCCCAATAAAATTGTGACTATTTTTTTTTGTTGATTTGCATTCTTGAAGTGACGGTTTAATTTTAAGTCTATTAAGTCTGTAATCATAGTATTTTAATAAATAGAACAAGAAAATATACTGTTTTTTTTATTTTTACCACTCCGAATTTAGGGTTGGGACTCAGTCGAGACGCAAATTTCCATCGTTAGATCTAATCATCACATTTTTTGACGAGTTTTGGGAATATGGTAGAAATAGGGGGCCCACTGAAACCAGTAAAATTTTGAAAGTGGTCTACGACAAAAAAGTTTGTGAACCTCTGCTCTATGCAAATGAAATTGTATACAAGTCTGTTTGTAAATATTGGAACAGTTGTAATTATATAGTCTTTTATGTGTTAATGCTCGGTTTTCGTAATCGTTTTAAATTCCATTTCGAAATTATAAAAAAACATGTTTGTTATTAGGTACTTAAAACAAGCCCTTTCATTTGATATCTGACATAATACACTTATTTATAATACTTAGCACGTAAATACACACATCAAAAAAGTCTAAGGAACATGTACGATTTTGAACTTTTGAACGATTTTTACTATTGTAATATTGTATTGTAATATTTCTTTTATACATAATAACTAAGCATTTTTTGACTCATTAGTGACTAAAGCAACAAAATCCTTCATTCAATTGTTCATTTAAGTACACACATACGTTATTCATGCATGCATTAAGTATACACATAAGTTAACAATATGTGTACCGTAACATATGTAGTATAAAATAAAGTTAAAACGAAATTAAACTTTTCATGTTTTACAAAATTAAATAACGACATTTTTTTAATTATTTGGTAATTCAATACAAAGGGTGACCGCCTCTGTTGTTTAAAACTTGTCGGCAGCGATTTTTCATTGAATTTATAAGATTTTATCTGATCCTGCGGCAATCGGTCCCAATGGAATTTTAACAAGTCTTTCACGTCTCTGGAGCATGTCCCATGCGTGTTCGATGGGATTGAGGTCTGGCGATTGTGCAGGCCACGGCAATACATGGATGTTTTCCATTGCCAAGTACTCTCTGGTCCACCGAGCTGTGTGCCAACGCGCATTATCAAGCATCAGCGTGAAATCTAAGCCAAGACTTTGTGCCAATAGGTGAACATAAGGCTCGAGCACATCTTCAACGTAACTTTCAGCGTTCATATTGCCATCTACAAAAACGAGCTCAGTTCGTCTGTTCTTCATAATACCCGCCCATACCATCACTGTGGAGCCTCTGTAAGGGTGCACTTTCTGGACGAATCTCAGCCGTTCAGCATTTCCGGGACGACGATACACTCTTACCCTTCTGGTATCAGGCCTAAATCCAAACCGGAACTCAGTACAAAATAAAGTTTTATCCCATTGCTCCTGCGTTCATGTCAAGTGGTCCATTCGTTTCGACGGGCGCGATTCCCATGGCGTACAGGTGGGCACCTAATTGGGTGTCGTGCTCGTAGGCCGTATTCATGCAGGGTATTTCGCACGGTTTGGTGGCTAACAACAACACCGCTTGAGAATTGTAGCTTTAAACCTATCTCCCGGGCGGTTAACATCGGCTGACGTCTTGCAGTCAGTTGTATGTATCGGTCCTGTCGAGCAGTTGTACTCCTTCCACGTCCTGAGTGCTGCTCAGCAGTATCCCCTGTATTAACGTAACGCTGGCAGCGTTAATACGTTAAGACGACAAATCACACTCCTATTGACACCAAAATGTCGAGACACCTGGGACTGATTTCTTCTCGCTTGTAGCATTCCTACAGCTCTCTGCATTTCATCAGCAGTCAAATGGCGTCGCTCCATAACATAAAAAATGACTCAGCACTCAATTTTTTCAAAAACTGTATATCTCAAAATGATAAAAGTGCGATAAATACCAAATTTATCAAGCAACGAAAACACATGAAATCGGGAAAAAATAATTAGCTTTTATTTTAATGAAATCAAAACACAAAAAATCAGCTAAAATCAGATAAAATCAGTCAATATATGTTTCCGAGAACAAAAAATATTGTATACCAATCTACTTTTCTAAGAAAAAAATAAAGTATCAATTAATACAACATGCAGTTCCCGTAAATGATGCGTGTCGCTTAGACTTTTTTGATGTGTGTATTTATAATTCAAGTAACTATATATTCTTGTACCTATAATATTATAAAGAGGTGAACTTTGTTTGTTTGTATGTAATGGATAAACTCAAAAACTACTGGACCTATTTCAAAAATTCTTTCACCTGTACAAACAATAATTGATCGAAGTATAGAAATCTACATTATCAGCGAGTATTTTCAAAAAAAATTCTACGCATTCGACGCCGGGAGGGGTCGCTAGTTATCAACAAATATGAACAACTATATTTCTGTATAAACTTTTAAACTTTAGCTGTGCATTATAAAATATCTAATGGGATTAAAACGGGACATTTAATGCGATTAAAGGTAATAAATAATAGCGTTAAATTTCCCGTTTTAGATACTGTATATTTCTATAGTATGAACAATTTATTTCACATTAGAGATTTGTTTTTATGACGATGATATTTTTTGTAAGAATTGCGTTTTTAGATACATCAGTGTAATACAGAATCGATTTATGAAATAATAATTAGAATTGCCGCGAATATCCGTTATTATTTGCTACGTTATTATTCACAATTTTTATTATTATTCGTCGAATAGCGAATAATTGTGTCTATTATTCGCTATACGACGAATAATTAAGAGCTCATTAATTTGGATACAAAAACAGATTTTTTAGAAAAATTAAATAATATTTTTAATTTCTTACTAATTATTATGAAGACACAAAGTATTGTATTATTATTGTTAATTTAAATAAATCGACAACATATTATTATCATATGAAATAAAGAGAATAGCTTATTAATATTCAAAATCTATTAGAGGTAGATTGTGGTGCAGAAAATCCAATTTTTATGCACGATCTGGGTTAAGTCTTTTCCTTTTTTCTTCGTACACCAATCTTGCTTCTGAAAATAGTCTCTATGAATATACATATCTCCCTGAGTGGTACTTATAGCAGCAACTCTAACAATAATACCATATTTGGGACTAGTGATTTTAAAGGGTACGGACTATGACATTCTAAAGAATACAGATCCGCATGCTTATTACGTAACTTACAGAATATAACACAATATAATTTCTTTCTAAGTCTAGTTTCTTTAGTCATAACTTTATTTTCAGTGCATCGTCATTATCATCATTATTACTATTATCATTACATAAATAAATCTATTAGAGTTGGCTACTATGCTATTTCTTTTGTTTCATTCTATTTTTCGTCTCGCGTTGTACGTAACAAAAGCTATTTTTCAACAATTTTCTTTGAAGCCGCCTTCGGTGGTGTGCGATATAAAGGTAAGTAATTAATCACATTATTATGATGTCGAAACGAGAATTTTCCTAGTAGAAGTAGAAGGCACTTGAACTTAGATAGGCACCTACTTAATATTTTTATTATCAGTTTGAAGTAACATCTAAATTATCAATATTTGTATTAGGCAGATATACTCGCATAGTACTCGTATTGGCTATTGGTATTTTGTACCTATATACATGTTGTAAGTATAGGTATATTTGATTAGGTACCATTAGTATACTATCATAATAATACTATCTATGTTAGGTATACCGTGAAATTTTCATGCTTTCTAAGCCGAAGGAGGTGATTCCACCCGTGAAACTGAACAACTTTATGTTGAAAATAAAATTAAACGCGCAATTTTTTTTTACGGTTACGAGTGAGGAATTGGAAGCAAAACCTTAATCGCGTCATTCGCTAAATACTACTCGAAATGTTCTAACGCATCATCGGTAATTTGTACCAAAGAGTGAACCACGTCGCCGCAGCTACGGCCAACACTCGAAACAAAAAAATAATCTTTGAAAAATAAATGTGAAGAATGGTTCCTTTGTACAATAATAAAAATTTCCGATAAAATTTATTTTTTTTACTCATGTTTTTTTTAATTTTGAAAAAAATTCGTCTAAGGAATCGCCCACTATAATCTACAACTTACCTAATAAAATAGTATTAGTCTAATGGTTACTTGAGCGTTCCGACCCAAGGAATGGACGTTGCGGGTATATTAGGTCGCGCAGAGACGTGCACAGACATTTTCAGTAGGGTAGATAAAAAGAAAAGTCACCAAGATCGCCACTTGTCATATAATTCGTGTGTAATAAATAATGTTAATGTGATTTAATTTTATATTATTTATTCACTGGAACTACTTTGTCAATTAAAATTAATGCGTACCTATATTAACGTTACTCATTAATTAAATATAATTTTGTTGAAAATTGTCGTATGCGATACGACTGTCTCCACTGGTGTGTGCAGAGAGCAGTTCGCCGTTGGGGACCGCCACCCGACACGCTGTGCACGTCGCGGCGTGAAGTGGAGGGAGGAGTGTAAAATAGCAGCGTGGAATGTGAGAGGTGGGATTGAAGGGAAGATGAATGAAGTGATTGATATTATGGAAGACAGAAGATTGGATGTGTTATGTTTGAGTGAAACAAACGAGAGGACAGCGAATTTACCGACTTGCCCGGAGGGGGCATCGCTTTTAGTGGTCAGGGGTACCACATGCAGACAGGGGAAGCCAAGAGGTAGGCGTTTTATTGTCCTCTCGTTTGGTTAATTGTATTACTGAGTATAGATGTGTAAAACCCAGACTGCTCTGGGTGTGGTGGAGGGGTTGACGAGAATTTTTATTTTGGCGGTGTATGCCCCAGTGTCCTGTGTCACTTTGGGTGAACTAGAGCAGTTTTGGGAGAATGATAGAAAAGTTCTAATGACGGCTGAAGAGAAGGAGATAATTATAGTATGTGGAGACATTAATGGATGGGTCGGGGCAGCTCGAATAGTATTTGAGACTGTCCTAGGCAAGTATTAAGATAAGAGAGTGAATAATGCTGGTAGGATTGCGTTAGGAGTGTGTATGGAAAATGATCTTTTTGTAGCTAATACCATACTTAAGCACAAAAGAATCTATAAGTGCACGTGGGAAAAATAGGGTGAGCGAAATATGATTGATTTATTCCTTAGCTTATGGACACAAGAGCGCATAGAGGAGCCGATATGCGGTCGGACCACTTTCTGGTGATAACCAGAATAAGGGGTCTGTTTGCAGCATGGCGACGTCACATAGTGTCCGAACTTGCAACGGTCTGTCGCATCAAAAGCTGGTA
This sequence comes from Zeuzera pyrina, assembly GCA_907165235.1. Classification (NCBI taxonomy): domain Eukaryota; kingdom Metazoa; phylum Arthropoda; class Insecta; order Lepidoptera; family Cossidae; genus Zeuzera; species Zeuzera pyrina. Next base: position 12,948,194 of record OU015625.1, on the reverse strand, counting down.
ACTGCAAGATGGGACCACCAGGAATGAATATGAAAGGGTAGTTATCAGGTAAGCTTGATGACAGATTGAAAGTGATAAGCGAGGATGTTGAAGAATGTTGAAAGAACCATAGGAATAGTATGATCGAGGCTGCGAAAGAAGCGTGTGGAACGAATAAGATTGGGAACGGTAAGAGGCGTAATGTGTGGTGAAATAATGAGGTGAAAGAGTGTGTATAAGAAGAAAAAAGTTGACGAGACTACCTTGCTGCCAAAAATAGCTGTAGTATGAAGGATTTGATGAGAGAGAGACATAAGCTGCAGAAAACAGAAACGAAGGCACTAGTGAAAGAGTAGCGTAAAAGGTGTAGGGTGTTAGACGAAAACAACAACTTCGAGGGAAATTTCAAATTATTTTGGAAAGAAATACGTAAGTACCGCAGTGGTCCCGACACCTTGCAGAATGAATAAGGTGTTCGAAAGAACATCATCTGCTAACAACCATAAAAGATGTTCTGTAGCGATGGAGTATACAGAACGGTATGAGAGTGACGACTTGGTCTTTGACACTGAAAGCGATTCTAGTGAATTGCCGCACTCGGGGCAGGAAGCCATTAGTATGAAAGAGATTGAGAAATCGAAAAGAAGTCTGAAATGTGGAAAGGCCGCAGAAATTGATGAGCTTACTGCTGAGATAATCAAGTATGGTGGTTCTAGGGTTTGGGATACATTCTATAAACTATGTGCAACCTTTGCTGGCTGAAGAGAGAGGTTCCGGAGGACGGGCGCAGCGCAGTCATAGTACCTCTCTATAAAGGAAACGGTTCCCATTTAGACTGCGCGTGCTTTAGGGCCATCAGCTTGATCAGCTTAGCAAGTAAAGTCTATACCAAGGTATTGACTGAACGTATGAAAGGCATTTCGAAAGATATTTGTGGGAGGCACAAGGTGATCTTAGGAACAGTATGGATCAGTTGTATGGATCAGAGTTTCTTGCTCCGCGGTATCACAACAAAGTTTTTGGCAATAGGTTGGAAAGTTTTCTGTGCTTTCGTAGATTTTGAAAGAGCATTCGATAGAGTAGTGCGAAAGAAATTATGGAGTATTTTGCCTGAATATAGCGTGAAGGGCACCTTACTGCAGGCTGGGAGGACATTATATCGAGGCCACAGAGCCGGTGTAAGGATAGATGGTGACTTGTCGCACTGGTTCGAAGTCTGTTCAGACGTCAGACAGGGCTGTGTGATATCTGCCTGGCTATTCGTGCTGTATTTGGACGGTTACCTCCAGACATAGAAAGGTAGTATACTCATACTACCTTTCAACTACCACTATGATGGATACCAGTATGACGTGTGATGGTACAGTGGTAAATTGCCTTTTGTACGTTGACGATGCTGTACTTATAGCACCATCAGACGCGCAGTTGCAGTCACTAGTTACGTAAATGAAAGAAGACTATGAAGTAAAAGGAGTGAATATGAATGTGAACAAAACTAAGGTTCCGGCATTTGAAAAGGAAGATGTGTGTTTGAAATATGGGTAAATGGAAAATCTTCAGAACAAGTGAACGAAATTGTATATCTGGGGAGTGCGTTGTCGAGGGATGGATGATGTGAGTTGGATGTGGAGAGACGGGTAGCAGCTGGTAATAAAGCGAATGCTGCTTTCTGAGCGTTAGTAGGCAGTGTGAATACATCTAGCACAGCTTAAATGGCAATACATAAGGCGATGTTGCTTCCAACTTTATTGTACGATAGTGAGGTCTGGATATGCCTGAAATCGAGTGAAAGTAAAATAAATGCAGTAGAAATGCGATCTCTTAGAAATATGTGCGGAGTCAGACTCGCGTACCTTGGCGAAAATGTGTGAGGAGAATGATGAGATTTAAGGAAACGAAAGAAGTATGTAAGGACCGCGTTCCATTTTCTCTGACTACCCCGTTAGGGGTTAGGGATATGTATGTATGTATGTATATTTTTTTTAACCGATTAAAAATGTTATTATTTATAGCAATTAAAAATATAGCTATTAAAAAATATAATATTTTTAATAGGCCCTTGAAATATCTATGCCATGCACGCATAATGAGATCATCTCCATACCACAGATTAATTAGTTACTAGCGTAAACCCATACTATAAACCATTATAGCATATACCATCCTCAACATTTACAATGTTACAGTAGGTATTATATAAAAATAAATACATAGATTGAGTTTTCCATGGAAAATGAGCGATGGAGCTGGGAAATGATGAACTCTTTCAAGGCATTATTCTCCGCCTCATCGGATTTGAAATTTTTCCTTTGTAAAAATTTATCCAAATTCTCAGAAAAATGTAAATCAGTTGGAGTAAGGTCTGATAAGTATACCGGGCTACGGAAAGTTTTCAGTCGTAGTGTAGCGTTGTGATATAGAAGGAATGGACTAAAGCAATCGAAAAGTCTCGATGTTTGACAGCGAGTTCGTCCATCGTCATTTGCAATACTTTACAGTATAACTCTGCAGCAATTGGTGTGTCAGGTCTCAAGAAGCTGTGATGAGCAATGCTGGCAGAGGTACATCAAAATTGTTTTTATTTTATTTATTTGGAACGCCAACAGTATACAAAAATATAACAGATACATTAATAATAAACAGTATAAGATACAATGCCAATGATAGGTATTCACTGACATAATACAAAGAGATTTGACGTGAAGTTAGGTAAAAGTAAACATGAAGATACTAATGTACTAACATGCAACACTCTCAACATAATACAATAGCTTAGCCAAAGCCTGTAGATTAGTAACCAAAGAAGGAAACAATAAAAATGCACTCGATCATAAATTGGCTTGAATTAAATACGTCTATCTCTGGGTGATTACAGGTCAAATCGTTACAATATCTGCTGACTCTTATAAAATATGAATTCTGACTATAGTTAGTATTTACTGGGTTAACATTTAATGGTGGATTATTCCTGAGAATTGTCATTGGAATTCTTACGCTAATTTTATTTAAGAGGTCGGGACAGTCTATTTTTGATTGAGCTATTTTTAAGAAATAAACGAGATCAGCTACATTATGTCTCATTTCTAGAGGCAAGAAATGGTATTTTTTACATCTATTTTCATAGCCGCGATCCTAACCGTTACATTTAAATTGCAGATATCTAAGAAATCGCCTCTGTATAGATTCTACTCGTGAAATGTAGCTTTTGTACTGCAGATTCCACATCTGTGAGGCATACTCGAGGAAACTACGCACACAAGTACAATATAACATCTTTATTGGCTTTAGATTATTAAAAGATCTAATTGATCTTATTATAAAGCCTAGTTTTTGTGACGCTTTTTTAACTATAGCGTCAATGTAGTCGTCGAAAATTAATTTTGTGTCTTGAATTAAGCCTAAATCTCTTATTTGGTTTACTTTAGTTAAGGTTTGATTTAAAAGTGAATAGTTATAATTTATCAAATTGATTCTTCTAGAAAACGTTATTGTGAAACATTTAGAAACAATTAAATCTAGTTTGTTAGTGATGCAGTATTTTTCAAAACTATTTAAATCTAATTGAAGTTTCAGACAGTCCTCCAGAGAATCAATAACCATGAAAATTTTCATGTCATCTGCGAACATCAAGAACTTAGAATAGTTAAAACACGAAACAATATCATTGATAAAAATAATAGATAGTAAAGGCCTAAAATTGAACCCTGGGGAACTCCGGAAGGTACTTCTATCCAGGCATAGGTGAAACCATTGACCGCGACCGCTTGTGACCTATTTAAAACGTAAGATGTAAACCACCTAAAGAGGTTTCCATGGACACCTGCATAATACAGTTTTTGAAGCAACATACTGTGATCAATACGATCAAATGCTTTATTTCGGTAAAAATTTCATCTACCTGACCAGCCATATCCATGCTAGAAGTAGTATATTTATTAAAAAGTAGTAAATTAGATAAAGTAGACTTATTTTTAAGAAATCCATGCCGTTCAAATATTTTCAAATATTTTTGCAAAAATACACAAGTTAGAAATAGGTCTATAGTTTTTAACATTTAATTTGTCACCGTTTTTGTGAACAGGAGTATAAATGCGGATTTCCATACATTAGACACCAAACCATAATGTAGTGATCTTCTAAACAGTATTGACAATGGTAAAGTCAGGCTTTTGGCGCACCGTGAAATGAATATTGGAGGTATATTATCTGGACCTGCACTCTTATTGATATCTAGATTTGTAAGTTCTTTAACAATTTCATTAGGAGTGTAGTAACATCACCGATATCACAAGCTCCCTTAAATAGATCGAAGCGATAAGAGTAATTATAATTATGATTGCTACAGACTGTCGAAAATGTTGTCCTAAAATAATCTGAAAACAAATTACATGCTGACTGACCTGTATTACAAATAATGTCAGTATAAACGATATTTGTAGGAACAGCAAAAGAAGATTTGTGAAGAGACTTAGTATGAGACCAAAAAATCTTGGGATTTTTCATTATTGATTCCTCCACTTTACCGATATATGACTCGTGACAAATAGATTCCAGATATTTAGATCGATGTCGTAGGAAGGAAAAAGTTAAAAAGTCGTCGTAGTTGCCATAGTTCTTAAATTTAATGTAGAATTTATATTTCTCTTTTAACACTTTAATTAAAGTTTGACTATACCAAGGAGGATATGATCTAGGATAGATTAATTTATTTTTTATGTATCTGTCACGAAAATCATATAAAGAATTATAGAAGAATCTTACAGCATCATCAACAGTACCCTCATTCAATTTGACATTCCAATCAATGCTGTTAAGCTCTTCGCAAAGAGAAAGATAATTGCCATTTTTATAAAACTATGTGAGTCTGGGGTTGAGTTCTAGTAAGGCGATATTTTTAACTGAAAATTCAACACATAGAGATTTGTGATGGACATCCTCAGATATGAGAGGACTGTCACATGATTCCATATCCAACGTCTCATTTGAGTATACTAAATCTAAAATCCGATTATTGACATTACGTACGTGATTATATTGTTTCAAATCACATAAGTCAATTGTGTCAAACAAATGGGTCTGAGTAATACCTGATATTCCTATATATATGTTTCAAATAGTTAAATGCACAGTGCCAGTCGACATTACTTAAATTAAAATCACCCAAGACTATAAATTTATCGTTAGGACATGAATACATATTTTCAAATATTTTATCTGAGAAAATCTCCAATTGAACATTAAATGAATTACCAATATTTTCTTTGCAAAGAGTTGCAATGTACACAGCTGAATAATAACTGATGTTCTATGGGAATTAGTTCCTAGTTGGACAGAAACCCAAATGTCTTCAGCTGACGAGCGCCAAGCAGGACGTTCGGTTACTATCAAACTCCTGTGAACAGCTATAATTACCACCATACTTCTGCCTATTAGTTCCATAGTTTGTATCACGCCGAAAAACTAAATAACGGTCATCAAATAGTTCCTGATCATGTATGCCATCTATCAACCACGTCTCTGTTATAGAAACAATATGATAGTTGTTTAGAGACAAATTTCTTTTAAAAGATGGAAGACATTTTTAAAGACAATTATAATATAATCATATAAATACATAGATATATAAAACGAACAGTAGCTTAGACAGTATTCAGTACAAAATCCACAGCACGCACAGAATAGGCAATTATCCAACACGTTGTCACCTTGTCTATTTTTGTTTAATTTAAACAAGACGGTCAACCCTGAATACTTTTTTTTAATCGTTGAGATAATATATAGGTAATAATTGGGGATGAATGTTACAACATCAGCGTAAATATAGCATCCAACTAAAAGTAATATATATTATATAAAAAGAAAATCAACATCGTAAATATATGCGATTTACAATTAATGAAAAAAATTCAATAATCACTCTCAGGTAAGAAAATAATACATTATAATTACAAAGTGCATGCATTCCCGATGATTTAAATTCTGTACTCCATCGAGACTCCCTATTCCGCAGAACGCTGAACCGACAAACGTGAGATTCTACAAAACAAACTTCTAATGTGAAGGAAAAGTAGTTACAGAATAGATATGTGAAAAAATTACAATAATAATTAGATATAAACTGAAATGGAAACATGCGCCTATAGTGTAACTTGTGTACACATAGAATTGTGCTAAATAAAGTATTTAATTTAAGATATGTTACAGAAGCAATTATCATCAAATAAAGCGTAATTATAAATTTAAATATTTAATAGTAAGGCAACGATAATGAAAACAATATTATAATACTTAGGTAAGCAATAATCAGCAAGCTATTAACATGTACAGTATATACCTTCAATGATAGATTAAGCGTGAACTTTATAAGCAATTTTTTGCACAACTCAGTGAAAAAATAAAATAAGATGAACTTTAAATATATAACCGGAAGATTGAATTGAGAATGAATACTACTGATACCCAGAGACATTAATCGTACGAATACTATAACAACAAGCGAAATTAAATTATTACATTGGCGAATGTACTTACCATACTCAGTGGTTCCCAATCCACAGAGATGAGTCGACTTATTAATATGTGTGTAAATTACAATGACATTAAAAATTAATAATTTATATAAATAAGAAAAATATAAGAGATTTAATTTATTTTTTGAAGATCTTTCTCCGATTTTATGAGAACATTTGTGATGTATCTAACTTCCTTGCCAAAATTTTGCAGTGTTTTACCCATATAAATCGAAAATTTTTTTCTTTAGCAAGAGTTTTACCTTTGGCCAAAAGTGTTTTGTTAAATATAGTTAAATGGTCGTTTACGTAAACACGCCCATCGTCTGGAAATCCTAAAGCTTGTAAGTTAAAATTTTTAGATTTTCTCGCTGTAGCTACAAAATTCTCTTTATTGTATCGGTTGTTTAAAGCCATTATAATAGACTTTTTAGCGTTCGATTCTCGACTTGGCACTCTAGTAATGTAACTTATATTTTCCTTCCGAATTGGTTGATTAATTATATTACTAATATTTGTAACTATGTCGTATACATTTTCATTCCTTTTCAACGGAACTCCTTGCACTTCCACATTGTTAGTACGTGACTATTGATCTTTTGAACGAATTTCATCCTCGATCCTAGCCACTTCTGCCTGAAGCATTGGAATAGTATTAGTAAGTTCCTCAATTTTCTTACTCCTTTGATCTATTACTTTAAAATTTGCGGTAAAATTGCTGATCAATTCATGCGCCACTTCAATAGAATTCTTGAGATTTGAAAGATCGGATTTGATAGATTTCACATCCTCTACCAGTGCTGCCAATGGCTCAAGTTGTTTCATAATCCTGGATAAGGTTCCTTGCATATTTTCATCTTGTCTCACATACGGGTGATCCTGTTTGGTTGATGGTGACATGCCAGATTTACATTCATGACAACGCCAGACATTCTTTCGGTCACCCAGCTTTCTATAGCTGAGTTCTGTTATTCCAGAACACGGAAAGTCGAACCGACGTTTACACGTACTGCACAGTGGTCCATCAGCGGCATCGGAATGACAGCGTGCACAAGAGAACATGGCTTGTAGAAATAAAACAAAAAATGGATAGCAATGCGAAAAGAAAAAATTACAGATTCAAGTGAAAAAGGTTGAGAATTACCTGCCTGTGATTTACCTGTGAAAAAGGTTAGAATGACCTTAGCAGCAACTCAACTAAGAACTGGACCGAATGGACCAAAAAATGTATAATGGCAAAATCGTTTTCACAAAAAAAGGCCGAATGATTTCTAAGACTGTTCCCCTGTATCTCCTACGGATTCTGATTTCGTCTGACGAACAAATATTATTTTATTAAATTACACCAACTTCTGCCGTTTAAATTTTAAATTTTAATTTTACTAATTTTTAATGTCATCTTATGTTTGACGAAAAAATGTACTATACCGAAATCCTTTTTATAAAAAAGACTAAATGTTTCTCAAGACAGTTTCCTTGTATCTTCTATGGATTCGGATTTCCCTGTACTGTCCCAGTTAAAACCTATATAAATCAGAAGTTTGCTCCTATACTATGGAGTAGTGCTGTCAACTATAAGTGAGGAACTTAGAATCCAGTTTGGGCCTTTGACTCGGTGCGGCGCTAAAATGAACTGTGGGAACTATCGACGATCCCAGGCTTACAAGCGAACTTATAGGTCTGACGAGAGTTTTTGTCTCTCTATGATGTTTTACCGTTTGTATAATGGAATGTGTTCCGAGGAATTGTCCGATATGAGGTCTACAGCTATTATCTACCTTCGCAATCCTCGATGTCAGCAGGGAGTTTATCCTAACACTTTGGAACCTAAATGGTCACGCACTGAGCACTATGGAATGAGCTTCCTGCCGAGATTCTCCCAAATGATTGCAGCACGGAGTTTTTCAAAAAGAGAGTGAGGAGATTTTTATAGGGTCGGCAACGCATAACTGATACCTCTGGTGTTGCAGACGTCCATAGGTTACGATAACCACTTACCATTTGTATGTGGTATAGAAGTTACATTCACACTATATAATTTAATTGGTAACTGAATATCGCGAGTGATAAACAAATAAAAGCATTTTTGTTTAATACAAAGTTTTCTAATAAATGAGTAGATAAGTGATATTTGATAGTTTGACCTACTAAACAAGACAAGATTCCGCGTAAGCGCGCCAAAAGTAACTAAAGTAAACAGTGCTTATATTCATAGTAAGCACTGTTTTGCCGTCAGTGTCGCGCCGACTGTCAAGTGGAACGATGCCGAAGTGTTCTGTGAAAAATTGCAAAAATAACACGCTTACAAAGAGAAAACAACATGGGATTTCGTATTTTCGGTAAGTTTTATACTTTTTACAAATGTAAAACGTGATTAACATTCGAAATAATATAGATATCATCTGCAAATTAGTATTTCAAGAATTCAAATCCTATTATTTTTGCTTCGCAGTTGTCAGTTGTCTCTTTCGCACGCACAATAGAGTATAATGAAATAGAGAATAATGAAAACGTCCTAAAGTTGTATGTGACATAAGTGAATTTGAGCGTTAGAGCTAGGAAGATAAAGTTCAATTTAATTAGACATTATTATTAAAATATTTTAGTGGCTTTGTGACATTTTTTAGCATTATCCCTAAGATTAGGTATAGTAAACTCAAGCCGTTTTTGTGCGTTGTGTCATTATGTAAACTTGCATCTTGGTAATATTATATCGATGTACTAAACCATTAACATGAATAAACTATCAATGTAAAGTTTACCATAGTACTCATATTTTTTTTCTATGAAAGCGAAAACATCAACCAGGTGCTGTGAGTTTGTAAACGAATTCTTCTCAATAAAAAGGGAGGCCACAATATTTGTTGCTCGACCCGGGACTTGATAAATGATCGAAGCATAAAAATAAACCTTGCAACATTTTCTTTGTAAAAGATAGCCATTTCACGCAAGAACTGTTCACAGGATATGTAGGTACACAGTATATTATAATAGTTTCATTAGAGTTATTGTTAATACTTATGTTAAGTATAAGTTATTAATTATTATGTTTATCCATAAAAATGAATGTTTCTTTGTATGTTTTTTGTCCTCTATGTGTTCTTAAACCATTCATTCGATTGTGGTGCAACTTTGGTGAATTGTTTTCTTTTCTTCATCAATCTTTCATCACTCATTCTTTCTATGTGCCCGAACCACCTAAGCCAGCAGCTTTTTTTTATCTTTTTGGCTGGCAACCCAAAATATAAATATATTTGAAGCCCTCAACCCTAATATTTTATTTATCTTCCAGTGATAATAAAATAATAGGATTAACTAAAAGTCCGTAGTTTTCTAAAACTGATGTCATTGTAAAATATTAAAAAAACAACACTATAATTTTATATTATTATATATATCATAATTTTTTCTTTATTTAAATGTTAGTTAAATAAGAATACATCGGCAATATCGGCATTCATAGTATAAAAACGTTTTCATTTTTTCATCCACAAAGTAAAACATAAAAAAATGTATAACCTGAGGTTATCACTAATTTTAATTAGCGACTACCCTGATGTTGTAGTTCCGAGCAAAGAATATTGAAGTTGCAGGAGTTAAGTTTATGGAAAGAGCACACCGCATAAGTTTAAAGAAGCGCACAACATTATTTCAAGAATTCCCCCGACTCATCCCAATACTGACCGCGACCCGAATTTGGGTCGCGACCCGGGGTTAAGAAACGCTGATCTAAGCATTCCTCTCTTCATTTTTACAACAACACTGTCGTGCAACTCTGTTATTCTGCTTATCTCTTCATTGCATATCCTGTCCAAGGGTGACACCGCACATATTTCTAAGAGATCGCATTTCTACTTTATTTATCTGACTTTCACTCGATTTCGGGCATGTCCAGGCCTCGCTACCATACAATAAAGTTCGCGCTAACATCGCATAGCGGATGGCCATTTTGACTGCGTTAGATATTCACACTACTAATGCGAAAAGAACACTGTTCACTTTATTGCCAGCTGCTACCCGTCTCTCCACATCCAAGTCTCATCTTCCATCCCTTGAAAACGCACTCCCCAGATACACAATTTCATTTACTTGTTCTAGACATTGTCCATGTACCCTAATCTCATATTTTGTCTGTACCGCTTCCCTTTTGCTTCACGTTCTTCTTTCATGCAGGCGACTAGTATCTGCAACTCTGCTTCTAATGGTGCTATAAGCACAGCTTCGTCAGCACAGGCAGGCAGCTTCGTCAGGCAGTTTATTTTACCACTGTACCATTACATATCATACCACTCCTACTACCTTTCAATGTCTGAAGGCAACAGTGCAAATACAGCACGAACAGCCAGACAGACATCATGCAGCTCTGTCTGACGCCTGAACAAACTTCGAACCAGGCGACATGTCATCATCTATCTTTACAATGCTCTGCGACCACGATATAATGACCTTACAGCTTCTAGTAAGGGGTCCTCCGCGCAATATTCAGGCAGCAGACTCCGCAATTATCCACTTTCCACAGTCCACAATCAGGTATTAAATATTTAAAATAAAAAATTAAAATACACTCATCAAAAGTGTCTAGGGATCAAGTACGTTTTAGAGTGTCGCCGCAATTGAGGATTATTATTTTCGTTATTGATTCTTTTTAGTGATTTTTACTATTTGAATAAAGAATTTTCTTTAAATTTTGATTAAAAATAGAAAATGAACTGTCAATCAGGATTCCTATAAAAGTGTGTAATAGAGTTTTTACAAAACCATTACAATTTCTGCATCGGAACTGAAAAAAATTGCATTGATATGGAGTGACGACATCATTTGACACGAGAAGAGATCATGAGAGCTGTCGGAATGTTGCAAGCTGGTTCCAGACAACGTACTGTGGCTGTCGCTCTTGGCACTACACAGAGCGTCATAAGCCGTATCTGGACACGCTATCGTATCATGGGCAGCGTGGCCAATCGACATAGAGGACGATCTCGCATCACCACTCGCAGACGGGACCGGTACCGAAATTGGGAGGAAGAAGACTGGCGTTGTGTTTGCTTTTCTGATGAATCTCGTTTCGGTATGAGGCCGGATACAAGACGTACTCGAGTTTGGAGGACCTCTGGACGTCAAGACGTTTGAAATTTTGTCAGGAAGTTCATTCATATGGAGGGGGAACAATAATGGTTTGGGACGGTATTTGGATCGGTGGAAGAACCGATCTCATTTGGATCAGGGGCAACCTATTGAGGTTCTGAGCATTGGCTCAGATTTATGCGGAGAAGATTGTTTCAGACGTGATCATCCCTCTGCGAAGCCGGTTGGATGATTCGTTTCGACTAATGCACGACAATGCACGTCCACACACGGCTAGAGTCTTAACACGCGCTCTTGCCGACGATCGTATCAACGTTCTGCCGTGGCCTGCTCAATCGCCAGACCTCAACCTAATTGAGCACACATGGGATATGCTTCAAAGAAGAGCTCTGCCGAGTATGGATGTAGTGCATACCCCACAACAACTTTTTGACTTGTTAGAAAGAATGTGGGCGGCCATTCCTCAAAGTGATTTTAATGAAATGATTTTAAGCATGCCAAATCGTTGTGATTGTGTAATTCGTGTAAATGGTGGAAACACAGATTATTAATTTTTTTATCTTTGTAATAAAAATTTAAAAAAATTTCATTTTTGCCTTTTTTTGCCATTTAATTGACGACATTAACTTAGGTTAATTTCTCACAATTTGCAAAAATTGTAATTTTTCTTAATTTTTACAAAATATAGGGATAAGTTGTTAACTTAAAGATAGGAATTAAAGTAAGAAGCCAGTCTGGAAGACTAGATTTGATAAATATTAATTGGATAATTTTTTATAGTTAAAAATGTACTTAATCCCTAGACACTTGATGTGTGTATTTCAATAGTAGTGTTGTGTATACTTTATTTATTTAAATAATGTATCGTTTGCAAACATTTGGAACAATGTAATGGTAAAGTACATACATGTTGGAGTATGTAGGGTACAGTACCAAACTATAAAACCTGTAAAACAGAATAATTCTGTAAAATTAACTCAACAATAATATAAAAATAACTTTTTTTATTGTAGGATATTGGTTTGATGCTTGAACATTTGTAATAATAGGTAATCCTATGAATTAGGAAACTATCGCGATTATTTAGCGATTTGTAGAGTAACGTAACAATATTTACGTTAAAAATTTAATATTCAAAAATAAACTTTATTTCAATTTAACAAACAATTTTTAACAATTTGACAGTTTAGAATCCAAAATTAATAAAAGTAGTAAATAAAATAATTATAGATTTACGAACGGATAGAATTGCTGTGCCGCGTAATGTAAATGTAGCGGGCAGAGTAGCGTGTTCCCGTAAACACACGACTCGGTAGGTACTTAGATAGATCGTCTCGACCGTATAACTCATTTTTTTCTCAGCTCTCACTCGATATAAATATTAATATTTCTAGCAGTTAATAACTAATTGTTATACAATAGAAGAAATAATAGTCTATTTCTTAAAGGCTAAAATTAAGTTTCTCTGGTTGTTATAAAATTTTAAATATCCATACTAATATTATAAATGCACTTTAATTTTTTCAATACTTTTTTTTTAGTGACCTTGGACTAAATAAATATTTAGGGCAGGTCTACAATTAATTTCTTTTCTAATTCAGGAGCGCAATTTGTTAACTTCCATTCTATTGAAGAGCACAAACCATGGGCTCTCACAATAAAAGACGCGAACAGATCGAACATGGGATATTATGACCCATTATTAATATCATCAATATCATATTTTATCAATATCAATCAGTTATAAAAGAACAGTGATAAGGTTACATTATAATTACACCCTAGCAGTATTCTTATAATCCGAAGACGACAGCCAACAGCCGTGTTCTCTGTCCGCCACAAGGCTGACTCGAATTTATTATATCACAGGTAATTTATACCTTTTTCCTAACGTTAGTTGACAAACGAGATACAAAACAATCATCAATATAAATAAATAAAGGTTATAACCAGTTCGCATTATTTGGTGTATCTTCAAAACAAGTGAAGTTTAAATGGGACCAATCAGGAAGTGTATCCTTTCAAATAAAAAAGAATTTTCTTAATCGGTTCATAAACGACGGAGTTATGAGGTAACAAACACAAAAAAAACTAAATGAATTGAGTACCTCCTCCTTTTTTGAAGTCGGTTAAAAATATGCTATGTGGTTTTTATATGTGACGTCATCCTAAATCTAATATGGTGGATGTTCCATAACAGAAAATAACTTTTTTGTTCAACAGCCACAATATGGGTATCAAATGAAATGGAATACGCAGAGGAACCCTTCCTCTGCGTGGCAGGCATATGGTATGTAGGCATGTGTGACGTCATCATAAATCCAATATGGCGGATATAAATAAATAATAGGAAATATAGCAGATGTTCCATACTAGGAAATAATTTTTTGTTCAACAGCAACAATATGGGTATCAAAGGAAATGGAATACACAGATTTCCGTGTATGTGTTGTCATCATAAATCCAATATGGCAGGTGCTCCATAACAGAAAATAACTTTTTTGTTCAACACCAACAATATGGGTATCAAATAAAATGGAATACACAGGAAAAGGTTTCTGTATGTGTGCCGTAACAGTAAATCCAATAGGGCGGATGCTCCACGACCTATCGCGCTGTATCCGCTAACGCATTGTTTACTTCCTAAAGTGAACCTACAACAACATGGGTATCAAATCAATGGAATACGCAGGAGAAGGTTTTTGTATATGTGACGTACACATAAATCCAATATGGCTGTTTTTTTTTATAAAAGAGGGGGCAATAGGAAATATCTCCGCGATAGGAAATATCTTTTTGTTTGAGACCTCCAGCAATATGGGTATTAAATGAAATACACAGGGGAAGGTTTCTGTATATCAAGCCCTTGCAATACATGATGGGTACTCGGCGTAAATAAAGTGATAATAGGTGATATTTTCGAGATTCTTCGGGGAGCTAATTATGACAAAGTTGTCTATTTGCAAATCCTAAATGGCGTATATTATGATAATTTTTCAAAAACAATCTTTGTACATATACAGGGTTAATTGAAAAATACTAATAACCTTTTAGTGCAAAATTCCTGTCATCATACCTAACAATTTTCGTTCTAAGACTTTTTTAAAAACTTAACACATTACTCAAAAAATATTTGTTAAGTTTTGTTGTACTGTCTGAAACGTAATTACTCTGTACGTCTTTCCAATGGTACAGTGCAAGCGCACCGGCCTTCAGCGTCACGCCCCTGCCTCCGCGCCCCTCTGTGCGTGTTGCACTTTAGCGACCGGGTAGAGTAAGTGCCATTTTCAGAAACATTTAATGTATTTTTATTTTTGTATGAAAGAAAACGTTATGAATTTTTAAAAGTCGTAGCACAAAAGCTATCGGGCTATTAATGTTGAAAACAAAATACTAAGAGGTTATTAGTATTTTTAAATTAACCCTGTATAAGTCGCACTAAGTCGCAGGTATAGCTAGTTCTTAATATTTCGACTTAAAGTTTCTTCTAGCGACTGTGTGTATCCCGTTCTGGAATACTACGGTGGATGTAGATTTGCTGCTTTCCATTTCTACTGTTTTTCTCTGCTGCTTCTGCTCTCTGCTGCTGCTGCACCTTGTGCTACTAAAGCGCCCTCAGCTGCTGGTGTTGCACTCAAATACCCTCGTGTCGACAGAAATAACGAGGAGCAAGAGGAGTACGGTACCGCGAAAGGGCGGAGAATCGTGGCAGTGCGACTGACTACCGAACCCCGACCGTTTTTAACTTGTTACCCTACTGCTTTTGTTCTGTATAATTTAATTGCATTTTTTAAATTTCTCTTCTTTTTTATTATTCTTATTTTCTTGTTCCCTTAGCAGCTCTTCAGGATGCTAGTGGAGATCGTAACGATTTTTAGCGGTTTGTGTATGTTTGTGATTTGTAGCGATTACAGACTTATTATTTCGAATGGTATCTTAGTAAATCAGTATCTTACAATGAAAAAAGTATAAGGAGGATATTTTTATATTATAATATTTTTACATTGAGTTAAACAAGTCAAGTCAAAGGTCGATTTTATCACGTGATTGATTGACGTTATGTTTACCTAAGTAAAGGAGGTGTGCGATTTTCGTAATCTTTGTATTACAATTTATTTTGGTGATAATTGTTGACTGTGAACATTCCGAAAAAAAAAAGCAGTTGCGTAATGATTCTAACGTTATAATATTATTCTCGTATGACAATAAAATGTAATATTGTAAACGTTTTATTTTGTGTGCATAGTCATCCACAGTTTATGATAAAAATATCTTTGTAGCGCATTTTCTTGATATTTTCTATTTCTAAATACATAAAGTTCAAATTCAAAGCATTTTTTGTCAAATATTAGAGAAAAGCGTTTGCTTATTTGCAATGCGTGTCACGGCTGATTCTCATCGTGCATTCAAATAGGACGTTAATAATGATGTTTTGAGCAGATACTGCGTAGAGAACTGGAGGTACCTATTATTCTCTTTCAATTTTGATGATAAAATATCATTATAATAAACGGCTAATAAATCAAATATCAATGACGTACATTTTATATCCTGCACAGATCAGTTCAGTTCATTCGCATTCACGTCTCCTCAGTTTCATATAGATATTACGGAACGCATGAAAAATGTACTCATTTTAGCTACAAGCTATACTTCCGCATAGTCAGTTAACAGAAAAGTTGATCAAAATAGTTAATTACCCTTCCTTTCGCTTCACTGTAAATGAAAATCTAAAAGTGAATAATACTAAATGATTTAAACTTAAAGAAATTATAAATCTGAAATGATTGCAAATAAAAGCTTTTATGGATGTTGTTTTTAATACACTTGTGGACAGATTTTTGTTGAATATAGATGATGTACGTGAGTAGGTGGATGTATTTTGAGGAAATCTATTCAATTTAGACAAAAAGTTAAACTTACAATTCAGCAAAAAAGTCTTTGCTTGCCGTCTTCAACATTAAATTAAAATGAACAAATCTTTAAACTTCGCGGTTTCAATGAAAAGTTGGAACTTGAAATTTGGTGGAAAAGTCTTTGCTTGATATTTTCGTCACTATTAAAATTAACAAATTCTTACAGCTCATGTTCTGCTCGTGTTTAACGTCGGTTGAACCCTGCCTGCGACGGTAGGAGAAGCGCGCCGGTTCTATTGCCGGTACCAACGCCGATGAAGAGGAACCGAGAACTTCGCGCCAAAGTCAAAGTCAAATCAATTTATTCAAGTAAACCCAAATACAAGGTATTTTTGAACGTCAAATCTACTTTAGTTCGGTTCGAAAAGAAAACCTGGATACTGAGAAGAATCGACAAGAAACTCAATCAGGTATCATTTTTTCAACATCATTCTACAATAGTTATTTAAAAATACAATATCCATAAAGCCAGTAAATGCATGTGCAGAGAGGATCATTTCCAGTCTATTGTTGTGTCTTCAATAAAATCGCTAATTTTGTAGCATGCTTTTCAAATCAGTGTGAGTTTAATGACAAGTTTAAATCTCTTTTCCGTTAATTGAGTAATTTTTTGAGGAATTTTATTATAAAAACGAACACAGTTACCCAAAATTGAACCACTTGACTTTTAAATTTAAATTTAGGAATAATTAGCTGATCACGACCACGAGTTTCCACACCATTAATAACGCCTTACTTTTGAAATAGATCTAAATTTTTTCTAGTGTTCATTATGTTTTCATAGATGTATAACGAGGGTAAGGTGAGTACATCAATGTCTTTAAAATGATCTCTCAGCGACTCTCGTGTGTTCATACTGTAAGGTACGTATTGCCCTCTTTTGTAATAAAGATAGATTTCATATGCGCCGCTGATCCCCACTGTAGCAGACCATAAGACATAAGGCTATGTAAATATGCAAAATACACCAGCCTAGCCGTAGCCACATCTGGTTAACTGTCTAATGCACCTAATAGCGTATATTGCCGAACTGAGATTATTAGCTATTAAACCAAGAAAAGTAGCTGATTTCGTTAATTCTAATTGTTTCTCATCCAGTTCTAGTCTATTATGGATTTTGGGTACATTGGATAGGGAAAACTTGACACAATTGGTTTTTGTGCATTTAGTAGTAAATTATTGGCAGCGAACCATCTCGAGACATTCACCAAGGTCCTATTCTGTCTGCTAATATCTATGTCTTTTCTGTTTACTTTAAATAACAATGATGTCTCATCAGCAAATAAATATTATTTCACGTAAGTCTTTAAGCATAAATGGAAGATCATTAATGTAAACCAAAAATAGGAACGGTCCCAAAATTGATCCTTGGAGAACGCCTAACTTTAATTTACAATCGACAGATGTAACCCCATTTACACTCACTTCTTGTTCTCGGTCAGCCAGATATGAAATCACGAGTTCGAGAGCTTTATCACGTATTCCATAGTATTTCAGCTTGTTAATTAAAGTTTTGTAACAAACACAATCAAAAGCCTTGGAAAAATCACAAAACACCCCAATGGCATTTCGTGATCCCTCCCAAGCCTCTAGTATATTTTTGACGAAGCTTACTCCCGCATGTGTTGTTGACCGCCCTCTCGTGAAACCGTACTGTTGACCATGAAATATCCTGCAAATGTTAAAATGTGCCAGCATTTGGTTGAGCATTGTTTTTTCGAATATAATACTCAACGCTGGCAATATCGACACTGGGCAGTAGTTTGTAGGATCTGACTTACAACCCGATTTAAATATTGGTATAATCTTATTATGCCTCATCAAATCGGGAAACACACCTTGATCGACACATTTATTAAATATATTTACTAAAATCGGTGTTACTATTGGCATTATATTAGCCAGTACATGAACTGATATTCCCCACAAATCTTCACTTTTCTTTTTTTTTAAATTCTTTGAACGTTTTCTCTATCTCCAATGAAAACGTGTGCCTCAACTGAAAACTAGGGAACCACTTTCCTATACTTTGGATTAATAGTGCCCGTGCTGCATGTGCAGAGGATGCTAGACCACTAGTAATGTGTACAGGTGCATTTGAAAAAAATGTAGCAAAACCATTAGCAACCTGTTTTTTATTAGTAACGATTTTATTATTAATGTATATTGAGAGGTCTTCATTTTTCTTAATTTGTTTGCCTACTTTTGTGTTAATAGTGTTTCACATCGCTTTTATTGTGTTATCTGCCTTACTAATTTTATTGGCGATATGAATTGATTTCGCCAACACGTCGTTGGCATGATTTTTTATTTTTTTTAAATTGTACACAAACAAAATTACATATAAAAAAAATTGGAAACCGTAATATACAAAGGGCATGATTTTTGCCCGCGAGGACCGCGACATGTCATCTACCGACTGACGTAGGTACGTAATCGGGTCCGTGTGCTTTGTTCAGTACCTGCATCGGATAGGACAGGATTATATGGTACGGTATCACCATTGTGGCGGGGACCAGGACGGCAGCCAGCACACGCTGGAGGAATGGCCCGCGTGGGCGTCCGAGCGCCAAGTCCTGGTATGATAGATAACGCAGGATTTGTCTCTGGCAGCAGTGGCAGCGTATGCTGGCAGGTTAAGAGTCATAGAAGGCTATGTACATGGCCAGGCAGCTCGGAGAAGACGACGTACGGTTGGTAGCAACGTACGTCCTGGAGCGTCAGCCCTGTAGCCGGGCCAGATAATAATGCTACGGCATTCCTCACTAGTAAAAAAAGAAACTAAAAGGGCCTTTGGGGTCGCGGCCGATAATAGTGGGCGCTCCAGTCGTCTATCTATTCGACCCCAGGGAGAATTACAGCTCTTGTGGTCAACGCTGCGATGATGCGGAGGTGACTCTATAACTGCCCCCCTTCGGTTAGAGGTCTCCAAATCCCTCGACAATATGCCGAGAACGACCTCTGTAAAAGGTTTTGTTGGTAAAAGCTCCGATTAATCTACTGATCCTGTGGATCTACTAATCCGATTAATCCCCAGGGAGCTACTCAGTTCCCTGAACAATACTGAACAATACTACCAAGCACTTCAGAATCCGTCAAGCTTTTAGCCTGCAGGAGGCCACAAAAACATAACTTTCCTTGTTGGGTAATCGAGTAAAAAGAGAGAGATGTTATTGTATAGATATTATATCTTTATTTTATTAAAGTAGCAAAGAATTCTTTAATAAATTTAATGTGAAAGTGTTACTTACGGAAGACTGTGAGTTGCTTTTCAGTTGAGGCTTTGGTATAAATGGGCGTGTCGAGGGATACTTCGCACGAATAGCTGTCACTTGCCGCGAAGTCTAAGTTCTGCAAGATTATTGAGTTCTCTGTTGCGAGGGCTATCTGTGGAATAAATGACATTGATTTTAACAAAAACCGTGAAAAAAATAAATGGCAATTTATTCGTATCGAAACAATTTACATTGTTTTCTGCAGAGCTAAACTATTTGGCAAAAATAGCAATGACACTGGATGCTTCGTCAATTAAGATTGATCGGTTGACATTCACAAGTGTTTGTGAGTTATCTATACTATTATATAAATCTCTCGTAATTTCAAATTTTTTGTCAAGTTTTGTGATAAATAGTTGTTTTGTGACTCACTGACTTCGTTTCTACCATTTTTAAAATTTTTGTCTGTCTGTCTGTATGTCCTTTTATAACTGAAGAACGGCTCGACTGATCTTGACGAAAGTCGGTACGTAGTAAGACCATGTGCTTTTTAAAAAATCTACCCCTAAGAGGGTGAAAAAGGGGATAAAACTTTGTATGGGAAGTGGTAAACCGCTGAACCTATTATGATGAAATTTGGCAGGGAGATAGTTTGACATCAGAAAATGGACATGGGTTACTTTTTTCATCAAAAATCAACCCCTAAAAGGGTTAAAAGGGGGATGAAACTTTGTATGGGGAACGCTATATCTAGGTAATGATAAAATTTGGTGCGGTAAAAAATACATAGACTATTTTTTTAATCAAAATCTGTGAAAAGGGTGACGGGAGGGAGGGGGACGAAACTTTGTACGGGAAATGCTAAAGCGCTGAACCGATTATGATGACAATTGGCAAGTAGATAGCTTAACATCAGAGAACGGACATGGGTTGCTTTTTTAATCAAAAATCTCCCCTAAGAGGGTGAAAAGGGGGATACAACTTTGTATGGGGAACGCTAAAACTTGCTAATGATACAATTTGGTGTGGCGATAAGACTTATTTTATCAAAAAAACAAAGGCTTTTTTTTATCAAAAATCTGTTAAAATGTTGATGAAACTTTGTACGGGAAATGCTAAACCGCTTAACTGATTATGATGTAGCATGGATATAGTTGGACACCTGGCTCCTTTTTTATCAAAAAACTAATGGGATGAAAAAGGGGATAAAACTTTGAATGGGAAATGCTGAGCTGTCGAATCAATTATGATGTTTGGTACAGAGATAGTATGTGCTCGGAGACAGACGTACGCTAGAAATAGACTTTTCTTCAAAAACGATCTTTAAACATGCTATGAACATGTACATATAATATAACCTAATCCGGGAAAGCCACGAAAAAATTTTCCACGCAGATGAAGTCGCGGGTACAGCTAGTACTTCTATATGTTTCATAAATTACAAAATTTTAGATATGTAGTTTCATAGATAATACTATACCGAAAGCAATACGTTGTTGTTTTGAAGCGAAACTTCTTGAAACACTTGGGATGGGAATCTAACATAAAGTGAAAAACCCCGAGACTGCAACGGAATTACATGCGCATTGCACCTTATTGGTTGGGCGTTGCACAGGTTCTAAAATTGTTTGAATATATATCTATGTAAGTTTTTACGTTCAACTCTCTATGGCACAATGCTGGTCGTGAGGTCGAGGGTTCAATACCTCGATATGACCATGATGATGTTTTTAATGTTTAGATGAGATTTTTATTGGCTTATGGGCATGTTTTGGAAAACTTTAGAGAAAACGAGAAGAACATCTAATTTGACTAAATTTACTAAAAAAATATTGATTACGATAACATTCCAGCGAGAGGATATAAATTTGGGAACGGGGAGGTCGGCACGACATTTTAGTCCTAAAGGATATGAAGAGTGGATCGAAAGTCAAAAAGAAGTAAACAGAACCAAGTATTGTAGAGAAGCGATCAAGAAGAACCTGCCTAGGGCATTAGGTGGCCACAAAGAAACCTCTTCGTACATACGACCGACTTGCCAAACTTGATTGTTCTCTGTAAAACACAGTCTGCTAGTATTTGGAACATCACATATTAGTGTCTCTACGAGTTGGTAACTAGATCTATTTATTGAATAACACTAACTTTACGTCTGCTACGTACGTATAAATGTTTAGAAGGCATTTCATTTTCAATCCCCACCCATGTCGGTGACAATGCAATATAATTTATGTATTTCTAAAAATTTCTGAATAATAATTTGCTACTAAATGTCGAAATTAAATTATGTTAATAAACGATTAGATTTTATTTATATACGATTAGTAGGTACGCTAAGAAGCTTTGCTTCTGTCGGATAGCCCACGCTCTAATTTCGTTTGATGAAAATCGCCTTGTTTTGTTATATTATAAAAATCTTTTTAGTGTGCAAATTCAATGACCAATGTGTTG
Source organism: Zeuzera pyrina (assembly GCA_907165235.1). Lineage (NCBI taxonomy): Eukaryota > Metazoa > Arthropoda > Insecta > Lepidoptera > Cossidae > Zeuzera > Zeuzera pyrina. The sequence goes on along the minus strand of OU015625.1, from coordinate 12,926,039 downwards.
AAGATAAACTTCTGAAAGAACTGTACGTAAGTAAATAAAATTAACTTTTCGAGTCGTTACTTGTTACAAGGCCTGCGGTTGAAGACATAAATCATTTAAAACCATATTAAAACACACCTCACTTACAGATTTTTTGGTGTTGTATCAAACTGCACAACTAGGTAAATAATATGAACGACGCAGTGAGAGCCACTTCAATAAAGATGTTTAGAAAAAATCTTAATATTTTTATTAATAAAAAAAGTAGTACATGTATGATATTTTTTATATTAATTGTTTAGTTACTTTTAATCTAAACTAAAAATCAATGTTCTCACCCCTATGAGAACTACGATTTATGAAATATGACCTCGTTTATCAGTTGGGAACGACTGGTTTGATATTGTTTGGAATCTATCAAATATAACTTCATCCATGTTCCTTGGCATTACTCTTCCGAACGACTTGGATGCGAGGTCGACCTGTTACGCCCCGCTACTGTTAAATGAGCAATATGCATGCGATGGAATACGAAGCGTAGCGCATCTACATATTTATATGTAACGTTTTTTAATTGATGCATTACACTGCATTTGTATAATATTATGTAATCTTAACAATTATTGATAGATCTATTAGGCACACTTCATATGCATATGATATATGTGCTTAGTGGTTACATAAGTATTTGCTTATAAATTATATCAAGATTCCTTTTAATTATGATGATTATGATGATTAAGACTGTAACCACATCTTCGAATATTATTTACTTTAGTAATGTTTTCTGTATATAAGACGTTACATTTCAGAATTAAATCATTAAATATTTAAATTTGATATTTCTATGAAAGGAAAGTACGTTCTAAAGTAATCGTTCTAAAAATTGGTGTAGGACAGGTGTTATATTATACCTCGTTAGAACAGACCGCTTCATTCATGAAAACTATACAACTGTAGCTCTTTGAACAGTTACTAATAGGAATTTACTAATAGAAGTGGCAGGAATTGAACCCAAATAATCGGAGTCACACAAGATAGGCATCGCAACATACTAAGTAGTGATATACGCTTGTGACGAAAAATCCGTCCTTATAACTATACCATAACTTTCAACTTAAATATATTTATTCCTCTGTAGTTATTACCACAGTTCATTTATAAGAATTTTGTGTTTTAGTACTCATGAATATGTAATTTTACAGTTACATAATTTTCGTTTCTGTTTTCAACCGGGCCCGGGTTTGTATGGACGATTGTCGGTCTCCTTAAAATATACTTAACATTAATTTATTGTCTGTCTGTTCGGCCATCTGTCCATCTGTCCGTCTCTGTCTGTTTGTCCTTCTGTCCGTCTGTCCGTCCGTCTGTCTGTCTGTCTGTCTATCTGTCACAAATGAAATGAAATATGTGACGTCATCATAAATTCGATATGGCGGATGTTCCATAATAGAAAATAAATTTTTTATTCAACACCAACAATATAGGTATCAAATGAAATGGGATACACGGGAAAAAATCATGTATATCTGACGTCATCATAAATCCAATATGGCGGATGTTCCGCGATAGGAAATGACTTCTTTTAAGACCTCCAACAATATGGATATCAAATGAAATAGAATACGCAGCGGAAGGTTTCTGTATATGTGACGTTATTATAATTCCAATATGGCGGATATTCCATTACAGGAAATATTTTTGTTGACCAACACCAACAATATGGGTATCAAATGAAATGGAATAAGCAGGGTAAGATTTCTGTATATATGACGTCATCATAAATCCAATATGGCGGATGTTCCATGACAGATAATAATTTTTTGGTCATCACCAACAATATGGATGTCAAATGAAATGGAATACCCAGGGAAAGTTTTCTGTATATGTGACATCATCATAAATCCAAAATGGCGGATGTTCTAACTTTTTTAAGACCTCCAACAATGTGAGTATCAAATAAAATGGGATACACAGGAGAAGGTACATTTCATGTCATCATAAATTCAATATGGCGGAAGCTATTTTTAAGACCTCTAACAATAAAGGTAACTCGGCAGTGGCGGTATCTTCATACAAGCCCAAAAGCCCGGCTTGCCTTACTAAAATGTTCAGTCAAGAACACAGAATACTAACGTATCAAGAATGAATAATAAATATTATTTTCAAATTATGTCAAACAGTTATGAAAATTCCCGCGAAGTACTAGTCAAATGTAAACAGTATGGGAAACTTAGAGAAATAAAAGAGTTTTGACCCCGAAACACGGCCAATCACTGACGACCTCTCATTGCGCAATCATAGCAAAAATCAGAGTAATCAATCGTCTTACTCTCACGCGTTGGAAAAATATTTGGAATCGTTCTAGTTATGACGATTAAAAAACTATACTGGCGCCATAAAAGACACATGAATTCACAAAACCACATTAATACAGTGATTTCTTTTATTAATTGGGATAAACAACGAATTGATAATTATAATAATATAATAATAATAATAATATAATTATATAATAATAACACATTAATATGTTAAGAACTGATAAACTATTTATGTTCGCGACGTAGAAAATTAGATTATATATAATAACGCTAATGTAAATAAAAAGTAATATATAAAGAAATAGTAATAATAGGTACAGATAGTTAATTAAGTATAGACCTATGTTGAGAGTAAGATAGTAAAACAGATGTTAATAATAAAGAAATAGATAGATATATGTGTTAATATAGAATAGACATATTGTAATAGGGAAAGAAAATTATATAGTATTATTAGTTAATAGTTAGATATAGAAATAGATATATAGAAATAGAAATGTAATAGAATTAAGGGAATATTAATAAAGAGAGCTTATACACACATTCACACACTTACACATCACACAAACTCACCACATTCACTCACCCGCCCACTGGCTTCCCTTGCCCAACAAGTAACCAATCAGAGGTGTCCGCAGCGCGGAACGCCCGGTCAGATAGAGATAGATACAGTCCATAGATAGAGATAGAGCTACTGACCGGGCGCCCGAATCGATATCGCTACAGACCGCGCTAGTTGCGGACACATCGTTTGGTAATTTAGTAGGCAGGGAACCAATGAGCGTCACTTCCTCTCATACAACTTGGCGGCTCTACCAGCGCCATGGACACGCTGACGGACACCCAATTCCGCGCGTTCGTGATGGCTCAACTCGAGTTATCACACTCCCATATTCGTGACCTGTGGGACCACCGGGTCTCACCCGCGCCCCGCGCCCCCACCCCCGCGTCTTACTCGGCCGTTGTTTCCGCCGCCGCTACAGTCGCGAAGCCCCCGCCGCGCGAACCAACCAAGCCGGCCCCCGTTAGCGATTCGCCCGCTTCCCCTGACCCGACGGATATAGCGCCATAGCGCTTCCCTCCTCTTCGGAGGACGAGGCCACTAAGAGCGCCGATTGGCGCTTAGTGGTCAAGAGGAAGCGGGCGAATTCCCCGAGGGAAGGCGACACGCCTAGCCCGCCCCCCAAAACGACGAAGGCGGCCCCTCAGGCCTCCGGAGCTCCCGCGGCCCCTCTGGCCGAACAAAAAGCGCCTGCCTCACAGGCCACCCAGGCCCCTCAGGCCGACAAAATCAAAACACCGCCGCCGGTGTTTATTCAAGAAAAAGCGTCGTGGGATAGGGTCTCTCGGGCCTTAGACGCGCGCCGCATCAAATTTGTTTCCGCCCGCAACACTGCACAGGGCATTAAGGTGCAGGTCCCCACCCCGGCTGACCATCGGGAGCTCACAGCGCTCCTACGCTCGGAGCGCATAGGGTTCCACACTTATGCGCTCCCGGAGGAGCGCCAGCTTCGCGTGGTCATCCGCGGCCTCCCCAAGGAGCTCCCGGAAGAGCTCATTCTCGGCGACCTTAAGTCGCAAAACCTCCCGGCGCGTGAAGTCCACCGCCTTTACAAGCCTCGCTCGAAGGAGGCCTTCGACCTCGTGTTAGTCGTACTCGACCTCTCCCCCGAGGGAAAGGCCGTTTTCAATATAAAATCAGTGTGTAGGATTTCGGGCCTCTCCGTAGAGGCCCCGCACAAGCGCGGCACGGTGGGTCAATGCCACCGCTGCCAACTGTACGGGCACTTGGCCCGCAACTGCTTCGCACGGCCTAGGTGCGTCAAGTGCCACGGAGACCACGGCACCCCCGAGTGCTCCCGCACGCCGGAGACGTCTGACCCTCCCGGTTGCGTACTGTGCGGAGAGCTCGGACATCCCGCGAACTATCGCGGATGCCCGAGAGCTCCGCGCCGTCGCCGCCGCGGGGGTAAGTCGCGCCGAGCCGGCGGAGCACATCAGGGCCAACGCCGCGGCCCCCTGCGCACCCAGCCCAACCTAAGGCCGCCCCTACCGCGACCTCCGCACCCACACGGCCCGCGCTCTCTGCGCCAGCCAAACCCGCGCCCTCCGCGCCGTCACAACTCGCGCCCTCTGCGCCGCCACAACCCGCGCCCTCCGCGCCAACTCAACCTGCGCCCTCAGCGCCGAACAAACCCGCGCCCTCAGCCCCGACCAAACCCGCGCCCGCGCGCGTTCTACCGGCCCGAGAGACCATAGCGCCGACGCCAGCACAACCACCGCGGCGTAAGGGGCCCGCGCCTCAAGCGCGTTCAGTGGCGCCGGCTCCTTCAGCGCCGGTGTCCGATCTCCTCGGCGACATCCGAATGCTCGCCGACCTTGTTAAGGACATTAACCTCAACGAAATTAAATTAGTCGCGCGTAAAATCCGCGACTGTAGCGACGGGATGGGACGGCTCATCATACTCGCCGAACACGCGTCCCTTCTGGACAGCCTAAGCCGCTTCACGGCGCCCCCTCGTAGGTTATAAAACCGGGCACCCACGAGACAACTCCCTCCGCGCGCATCAAACCGCGCGGGCTCTCAATCTCATTTTTTAACGCGGACGGACTCCGCAGGCAACGCGATCTTCTTCACGAGTTTACGCGAGACCACCAAATAGATATAATGCTAGTGCAGGAAACCTTTTTGAAACCTAGAAATCGCGACCCCGGCCTCTCCGGGCTTAACATCGTGCGAAACGATAGGGTGCCCGCCCCCAAAGGCGGCACTGTTATCTACTACAGAAGGTCCCTGCACTGCATTCCGATCGATACGCCCGCCCTCACCAACATAGAGGCGTCGGTGTGCCGGGTGGCCCTCACGGGGCACGCGCCTGTCACACTCGCGTCAGTTTATCTCCCTCCCGGTAAAGCGCTAATTAGAAGCGATCTAGAGGCCCTCCTAAATTTAGACGACTCTGTCATACTCGCCGGCGACCTCAACGCTAAACATCGTCGCTGGAATTCGCACACCACCTCGCGAAATGGCAGAGCTTTAGACGAACTAACCGATGTCCTTAACTTTGACGTTATCGCCCCCATGACGCCCACCCACTATCCCAGAGTTACAACACACAGACCGGACGTACTCGACATAGCGCTTCTAAAGAACGTAGCTCTAACGCTGCACTCAATAGAGGCGTTACACGAGTTAGACTCTGACCATAGGCCGGTATTACTCAAACTAGGACCTATGATAGACACTAGGACGCTCACAAAAACCGTGACGGATTGGCAGAGTTTAGACGAAACGCTAAACTCTGAGAATTCGCCGCGGCTTAACGCGATACCGGACGTTATCCGTTCCGCCGAGGACGCGACCGCGGCGATAGACGCGCTCACCGCCCACATCCGCGAATCGGTCTCCTCGTGCTCCCGTGAGGTCCCGGCGGCGAACGACCGCCGTTGGGAGCTCCCTGGAGACATCCGTCGGCTGATCAGAGCCAAGAACGCCGCGACCCGCGCTTACGACTCGTTTCCCTCAGAAACGAATAAACGCAACTTACGCGCCCTCCAACGCGAAGTCAAATACCGAATTTCCGAACTTAGAGATAACAGGTGGAGCGATCTCATGCGAGAGATCGAGCCGACGCACCAGGCTTACTGGAAGTTGGCCCGATCTCTCAAATCGGACACGTTCCAAACAATGCCGCCCCTGACGAAACCGAACGGACAGACAGCTTTCGACGATGTAGATAAAGCCGAACTCTTGGCCGACACTCTGGAGGCCCAATGCTCACCTAGCTCTCAGCCTGTAGATCAGAATCATTTAGACATGGTCAATCGCGAAGTAGGCTCCCTACCGCCCGCGACCGCCCCCTGCCAACTCAGACCCGCGACGGTTGACGAAGTTCAGGACATTGTCAAGGCTCTCAAACCTAGAAAAGCCCCCGGTAGAGACGGCATCTCCAACCGAGTAGTCAAAATTTTCTCTATGCGCCTTCTCGCGCTCTTAGCAGCCATTATCAATGCCGCCATGGCGAACCGCGTCTTTCCAGCCGCCTGGAAGGAAGCGATCGTCATCGGAATCCCGAAACCGGGTAAACCCCGCAGTAGCCCCAATAGCTATCGCCCAATCAGTCTCCTTAGCGTGCTAGGGAAAATTTACGAACGGGTCCTTCTGGCTCGTCTCAAAGCCCACTTAGACACCTCCGGTCTCCTCATAGACGAGCAACTTGGCTTTCGAGCCAAACACTCGTGCATACAACAAGTGCACCGCCTCACGGAACACATCCTGGAGGGCTTTAACCGCCCGAGTCGCACTATAGGCACGGGGGCCCTCTTCTTCGATGTAGCGAAGGCGTTCGACAAAGTCTGGCACGCCGGGCTGGTGTACAAGCTGCGCCGGCTCGGCGTGCCTGACGATCTCGTACGCATAGTACGGGACTTTTTGTCAGACCGCTCCTTCCGCTATAGAGTCGAAGGGGTGCTCTCCTCTCCCCGCCCCATCAGGGCAGGCGTCCCACAGGGCTCCGTTTTATCGCCCACGCTCTACTCGCTCTACACGAACGACGTCCCCAAAACCCCCGGTGTAGAGCTCGCCCTATTTGCGGACGATACCGCTCTGTTCACATCAGACCGGAGTCGCCTTAGAGTCTCCCAACTCCTCCAAGTCGCGGTCACGAGCCTAGGCGAGTGGTTCCGTCTTTGGAGAATCGAAGTCAACCCCGAGAAAAGCGCCGCCGTGTATTTCTCGAGGGGAACGACGACCAGCCGCGCCCGCCGCGCTAACACTCTCAGAACAATCACACTTTTCGGCCAGGATATCCCTTGGACTAGGAAAGTCAAATACTTAGGAGTCACCCTTGACAGTGCCATGACCTTCGGCCAACACATCAAAACGGTCCGCGACTGCGCCGCGTTCGTCCTCGGTCGTCTCAACATGCTCATTTGCGCTAAAAGCAAAATGTCCCTCAGACATAAAGTTACCTTATATAAGACGTGCGTCAGGCCTATCATGACGTACGCCAGTGTAGCATTCGCTCATGCTGCGCGCTCTCACATCAACTCCCTCCAAGTTATTCAGAATAGGTTCATGCGCAGGGCTACCGGTGCCCCTCCTTACGTGCGCAACGTAGATCTGCACTACGACCTAGAATTACCCTCTATAACTCAATATTTAAAAGAGGCGTCCCAACGCTTCTTTCACCGTTCCTCCTTACACCCGAATCCCTTAGTGGTCAGGGCGTCATCGTACACCCCCGAACGCCGCGTCCGCAAACGCTATCGTAGACCTAGACATGTGTTAGGCGACAGCGACGACGACATTACACGTTCGAACTCGAACATGCCAACCTACACACTTCGACCGCACCGCCCCCACCGGCGGAGGCGAGGACGACCCCCGCGACACCCGTAGGGTCTCACGTTTAGAAGCTCGATCACTTAGCTCTACACGCACACACGCGGGCCTTAAGCCACATTGTAAACTGCCACGCGGAACACTAGGCACACTAACCGGCTCTCAGCCGTCTCGCCGGCCGGGTCCGCTAGAGGCCCGGCCCTCACCCGAATAGGAAGCACGTTAAGATGCACGCAGGTGCGGAAAGCTCCCCTGGCGACGCCTTGAGCCCGAGGTCCGCCCTCCATACGAGGCATCCCTCGGCTGGAGGAACCCTCAGGCGGTCGACCATCTGGCAGGGCGCCTTCAGCGCTCGCCCCAACGCGACCTGTGACGCTGTAAAAGCCACTAGGGCTAACAGCAAAGAGGGGTTTTGTTTAGTCGGTTCGAGTCCGACACTCCCCAGTCGGCGTAGAGTCCGGCTGGGTAGCCCGCGGGGGTTTAATTTCGCCTCTCAGAAGCCAAAAAAAAAAAGAAAAAAAGAGCGTCACTGGCAGTCTGCTCTCTGCCGCCGTACGAGACGTACGCGTCGCTCGCTCGCTCGCCTCGCCTCTCAGTGCTCAGTGCCGTTTCCGCGCGCCCACGTTGCGCTGCCATCGCTCTACTCGCTGCGCATCGTGCGTAGCGAATTAGTGTGTTCATGTCGCGTCGCACCTGCGCTCCCCGTAGCACCGATCGATTTATCGCGTCGCACCTGCGCTCCCCGTAGCGCTGACCGGGTTATCGCGTCGCGGCCGTGCCAACTCGAATCGTTGCGATTACTCCGCGCGCCCGCGTGCGCTGCCATCGCTGTACTCACTGCGCATCGTGCGTAGTGATTAATAGTGTGTTCGCGTCGCGTCGCGCCCGCGCTCCCCGCAGCGCCGACCGGCCTACCGCGTCGCGTCGCGGCCGCGCCTACTCGTATATCGCTAAGTGTTAGTGTTAACTTAGTGAAGTTTATATAAGACCTAGGTGTTAGGTACACATCTGTGCACAATAAGACAGGCACAGTACGACCAGGGCTACATAGTGGGCACTCTCTCCCCCCTGCCTATCCCCGGCAGGGAGGTCCTCATATACAACTTGGCGGCTCTACCTGCGCCATGGACACGCTGACGGACACCGAATTCCGCGCGTTCGTGATGGCTCAACTCGAGTCATCACACTCGCATATACGCGACCTGTGGGACCACCGGGTCTCACCCGCGCCCCGCGCCCCTACCCCCGCGTCTTACTCGGCCGTTGTTTCCGCCGCCGCTACAGTCGCGAAGCCCCCGCAGCGCGAACCAACCAAGCCAGCCCCCATTAGCGATTCACTCGCTTCCCCTGACCCGACGGAGGCTTCGGACTCCGAAGAGGAAATGGACATAGCGCTTCCCTCCTCTTCGGAGGACGAGGCCACTGAGAACGCCAAATGGCGCTTAGTGGTCAAGAGGAAGCGGGCGAATTCCCCGAGGGAAGGCGACACGCCCAGCCCGCCCCCCAAAACGACGAAGGCGGCCCCTCAGGCTTCCGGAGCTCCCGTGGCCCCTCTGGCTGAACAAAAAGCGCCTGCCTCACAGGCCACCCAGGCCCCTCAGGCTGACAAAATCAAATCACCGCCGCCGGTGTTTATTCAGGAGAAGGCGTCGTGGGATAGGGTCTCTCGGGCCTTAGACGCGCGCCACATCAAATTTATTTCCGCCCGCAACACTGCACAGGGCATTAAGGTGCAGGTCCCCACCCCGGCTGACCATCGCGAGCTCACAGCGCTCCTACGCTCGGAGCGCATAGGGTTCCACACTTATGCGCTCCCGGAGGAGCGCCAGCTTCGCGTGGTCATCCGCGGCCTCCCCAAGGAGCTCCCGGAAGAGCTCATTCTCGGCGACCTTAAGTCGCAAAACCTCCCGGCGCGTGAAGTCCACCGCCTTTACAAGCCCCGCTCGAAGGAGGCCTTCGACCTCGTGTTAGTCGTACTCGACCTCTCCCTCGAGGGAAAGGCCGTTTTCAATATAAAATCCGTGTGTAGAATTTCCGGCCTCTCCGTAGAGGCCCCGCACAAGCGCGACAGGGTGGGTCAATGCCACCGCTGCCAACTGTACGGACACTCGGCCTGCAACTGCTTCGCACGGCCTAGGTGCGTCAAGTGCCACGGAGACCACGGCACCCCCGAGTGCTCCCGCACGCCGGAGACGTCTGACCCTCCCGGTTGCGTGCTGTGCGGAGAGCTCGGACATCCCGCGAACTATCGCGGATGCCCGAGAGCTCCGCGCCGTCGCCGCCGCGGGGGTAAGACAAGACAGGAAACCTTTTTGAAACCTAGAAATCGCGACCCCGGCCTCTCCGGGCTTAATATCGTGCGAAACGATAGGGTGCCCGCCCCCAAAGGCGGCACTCTTATCTACTACAGAAGGTCCCTGCACTGCATTCCGATCGATACGCCCGCTTTCACCAACATAGAGTCGTCGGTGAGCCGGGTGGCCCTCACGGGGCACGCGCCTGTCACACTCGCGTCTGTTTATCTCCCTCCCGGTAAAGCGGTAATTAGAAGCGATCTAGAGGCCCTCCTAAACTTAGACGACTCTGTCACACTCGCCGGCGACCTCAATGCTAAACATCGTCGCTGGAATTCGCACACCACCTCGCGAAATGGCAGAGCTTTAGACGAACTAACCGATGTCCTTAACTTTGACGTTATCGCCCCCATGACGCCCACCCACTATCCCAGAGTTACAACACACAGACCGGACGTACTCGACATAGCGCTTCTAAAGAACGTAGCTCTAACGCTGCACTCAATAGAGGTGTTACACGAGTTAGACTCTGACCATAGGCCGGTATTACTCAAATTAGGACCTATGATAGACACTGGGACGCTCACAAAAACCGTGACGGATTGGCAGAGTTTAGACGAAACGCTAAACTCTGAGAATTCGCCGCGGCTTAACGCGATACCGGACGTTATCCATTCCGCCGAGGACGCGACCACGGCGATAGACGCGCTCACCGCCCACATCCGCGAATCGGTCTCCTCGTGCTCCCGTGAGGTCCCGGCGGCGAACGACCGCCGTTGGGAGCTCCCTGGAGACATCCGTCGGCTGATCAGAGCTAAGAACGCCGCGACCCGCGCTTACGACTCGTTTCCCTCAGAAACGAATAAACGCAATTTACGCGCCCTCCAACGCGAAGTCAAATACCGAATTTCCGAACTTAGGGATAACAGGTGGAGCGATCTCATGCGAGAGATCGAGCCGATGCACCAGGCTTACTGGAAGTTGGCCTGATCTCTCAAATCGGACACGTTCCAAACAATGCCGCCTCTGACGAAACCGAACGGACAGACAGCTTTCGACGATGTAGATAAAGCCGAACTCTTGGCCGACACTCTGGAGGCCTAATGCTTTCCTAGCTCTTAGCGTGTAGATCAGAACCATTTAGACATGGTCAATCGCGAAGTAGGCTCCCTACCGCCCGCGACCGCCCCCTGCCAACTCAGACCCGCGACGGTTGACAAAGTTCAGAACATTATCAAGGCTCTCGAACCTAGAAAAGCCCCCGGTAGAGACGGCATCTCCAACCGAGTAGTCAAACTTTTTTCGATGCGCCTTCTCGCGCTCTTAGCAGCTATTATCAATGCCGCCATGGCGAACCGCGTCTTCCCAGCAGCCTGGAAGGAAGCGATCGTCATCGAAACCCCGAAACCGGGTAAACCCCGCAGTAGCCCCAATAGCTATCGCCTAATCAGTCTCCTTAGCGTGCTAGGGAAAATTTACGAACGGGTCCTTCTGGCTCGTCTCAAAGCCCACTTAGACACTTCCGGTCTCCTCGTAGACGAGCAATTTGCCTTTCGAGCCAAACACTCGTGCATACAACAAGTGCACCGCCTCACGGAACACATCCTGGAGGGCCTTAACCGCCCGAGTCGCACTATAGGCACGGGGGCCCTCTTCTTCGATGTAGCGAAGGCGTTCGACAAAGTCTGGCAAGCCGGGCTGGTGTACAAGCTGCGCCGGCTCGGCGTGTCCGACGATCTCGTACGCATAGTACGGGACTTTTTGTCGGACCGCTCCTTCCGCTATAGAGTCGAAGGGGTGCTCTCCTCTCCCCGCCCCATCAGGGCAGGCGTCCCACAGGGCTCCGTTTTATCTCCCACGCTCTACTCGCTCTACACGAACGACGTCCCCAAAACCCCCGGTGTAGAGCTCGCCCTATTCGCGGACGATACCGCACTGTTCACATCAGACCGTAGTCGCCTCAGAGTCTCCCAACTCCTCCAAGTCGCGGTCACGAGCCTAGGCGAGTGGTTCCGTCTTTGGAGAGTCGAAGTCAACCCCGAGAAAAGTGCCGCCGTGTATTTCTCGAGGGGCACGACGACCAGCCGCGCCCGCTGCGCTAACACTCTCCGTACTATCACGCTCTTCGGCCAGGATATCCCTTGGACTAGGAAAGTTAATACTTAGGGGTCACCCTTGACAGTGCCATGACCTTGTAACACTTTTTTTTCGTAGATATATACTTACGGTTAATTACATACAAATTAGAATCGATCACAAATTTCATTTGCATTCCACAGTAATATTTGTTGAGGTTAGTGGGTGACAGATGACAATTGTCTACGATACAATGATTAATAGGTAACGCGTTCGGAAAGTTGTTCGCAATCGAGTACGTAGTACTACTTCATTTCTTCTCAGGTAAAATCAATAAATATTGCACTTTAAGTGTATATTATTTAAACCAGAACATAATATACTACATTTTTAATTATTTAGTTGTTTCATTATAAAGTTCATTGGAACTTTCGTTAAAATCTACATTTCCTTACGTTACGTTCATTAATAACATTGAATGTTTGGAAACATCGATAGTAATAAGTATCGTGGTAATAAAGCGATAATCCATTTTCTTTTGTATAAAAATATAGTTTTGTTATAAACAAAATAAAACAATTGTGGGTGATAATACTTTTATTAGATATTAATATAATTTGTCCAGGTTTGCTTTCCCATTTTGACGATGACATAAATAAATTGTTGTAAAAATTTAAATACGAGTAATTCCTAATAATCGATTGTATTCGATAAGAGAGAGACGAGTGTTGATATATATCTGTTTCACAAATCAAGTAAAATGGAATGTTCGAGCAAAGGGGCATTGCTTCCGTCTTGTTTTTCAGTGGCTACTTTTATCTAGATCTTTCTAATTCTATTGTGGATCTGTCAATCTGAGATTTTGATGTTGTCACTTACAAATTTTCAGACACTTCCCATTGGTCGATGTCTTTTCAGAGACTCTTTCTTATGTCGGACACGTCAGACTGAATTCTGAGTAGTTTTCAGTTACATTAATAATGACGTTAGAGAGGGTACAAATTATGTCGAGGTGTAGTATCCGTCATGGAAGGAGCCATCCACTTTTGGTGGTGGTTAAGTGGCAGACAAAAATGCCCATATAGAAGTAAAATATACATGCCTATATATTTAGGATGTTTCTAGTGTTATTGAAAAGTTGTTTTTCATTTTTTTATAAATATTATAAAGTCCCATGATAGACCTCATGGTAAGTAGAATGTAGAAGTTGTAGTTTTCTTTTTAAAAGGATTTTCCTTGCATAATCTAGTGTATTAACCCTAGGAATTTTGTTACAGGGTTCCAGGCTAACTGCCATGTTTAAATTCCAGGCTAAGTTCCATGTGTAATTCCATGTGTGATTACATGTTTACTTCCAAGTTTCTTTATACGTTTAATCTCCAAGCTTAATTCTACGTTTGATTTCCAAGTTTAATTCTAAATATTAGTTCCATAAACACAGTGGACTAATGTTATCTTCTTAATCTCATAAACACCGTGGAATGACGGTGTACTCCACATTTAGTTGGATATTTTTCTTTAAAGATCAGATGGATTACTTTCTCGGATCATTTGTTTGTCCATTGCAGTATGAGGTTGGATTACCTTAACACATATTTAATCTCTTTTCTTTGAGATTTATTTGTGAGTTACGAGTATAGTGGACTTCATGGAAATTCTTTGAGACCATTGGAGGGACAACTCGGCTTGCAGAAGACCTAACTTAATTGTGCAGTTACTAAGGATTTAGTGAACACCATGGATATTCTTATGGACCATTGGTAGGACAACTCGACTGGCTATATATATACATGGTTATCTCCTTAGATGGTAATGTACAAGCATATATAAAAATTATTAACATTCAAGAATAAATATACATAACTAACCTTATATTTTGTTATTGTAGTTAATCTTAATGTTTTAGTTATACCAAATATTAAGAAACAGTTACACTTATTATTGGTTACAGTACTCATTTTTGTAATTTCCAATACAGATGTAATTTGTTTGTTTTGTATGTAAAATCTCATTTAAAATTCTTCTATATAACATTTAAGATTTCATTTAGTGAGCTCATGAGATCTATATTTAGGGATAATTATATTTTTTTTTAATAAATTGGTGAAGGTTAGAATAGAATGTGTTTTTATTTCACAACTGAAATCGATTGTAGCAATACAGGGAAGGCGCCCTTATAAAAATTTACTCTGTATTCCTCTCCAGGGTGACCCTAAAGAAACCCAATATCCTGAGTAGTTCATGCCTACCAATAATAGAACATTCAAAGTTAACATACATCAGTAGCCGCGTTATAACCTTCGGCCAACACATCAAAACGGTCCGTGACCGCGCCGCGTTCGTCCTCGGTCGTCTCAACATGCTCATTTGCGCTAAAAGCAAAATGTCCCTCAGACATAAAGTTACCTTATATAAGACGTGCGTCAGGCCTATCATGACGTACGCCAGTGTAGTATTCGCTCACGCTGCGCGCACTCACATCAACTCCCTCCAAGTTATTCAGAATAGGTTCATGCGCATGGCCACCGGTGCCCCTCCTTACGTGCGCAACGTAGATCTCCACTACGACCTAGAATTGCCTTCTATAACTCAATATCTAAAAGAGGCGTCCCAACGCTTCTTTCACCGTTCCTCCTTACACCCGAACCCCTTAGTGGTAGTGGTCAGGGCGTCATCGTACACCCCCGAACCCCGCGTCCGTAAACGCTATCGTAGGCCTAGACATGTGTTAGGCGACAGTGACGACGACATTACACGTTCGAACTCGAACATGCCAACCTACACACTACGACCGCACCGCCCCCACCGGCGGAGGCGAGGACGACCCCCGCGACACCCGTAGGGTCTCACGTTTAGAAACTCGATCACGTAGCTCTACACGCACACACGCGGGCCTTAAGCCACATTGTAAACCGCCACGCGGAACACTAGGCACACTAACCGGCCCTCAGCCGCCTCGCCGGCCGGGTCCGCTAGAGGCCCGGCCCTCACCCGAATAGGAAGCCCGTTAAGATGCACGCAGGTGCGGAAAGCTCCCCTGGCAACGCCTTGAGTCCGAGGTCCGCCCTCCATAGGAAGGATCCCTCCGCTGGAGGAACCCTCAGGCGGTCGACCATCTGGCAGGGCGCCTCCAGCGCTCGCCCCAACGCGACCTGTGACGCTGTAAAAGCCACTAGGGCTAACAGCAAAGAGGGGTTTTGTTTAGTCTGTTCGAGTCCGACACTCCCCAGTCGGCGTAGAGTCTGACTGTGTAGCCCGCGGGGATTTAATTTCGCCTCTCAGAAACCAAAAAAAAAAAGAGCGTCACTGCTCCGCCACCGCACTTTCTTCTGCTACGCCAACTACCACGCCACAAGAACACTAGAAGCTCATCATAGAAAAACAATAGAAGAGTCTCATTTTCACCAACCCACCCCGCTCCTGTTATCGAGTTGCAGTTAGCGGACTGGCGTACACGCGGTTCAGTTCGGGTGTGCGTAGTGGCCTCGAGGCTATCGGGGATCGTATCCCAGCCGGGTCACGCACAATTTACGCCTGTACATTGTTAATAGCAAAATATTATACAAATTGTTTTCTTGAAAGATAATGCGGAGAGCGATCTCTTTCCTCTCTTCTTGTCCACCGGTTGTGCCAAAGTCACGATTAATTGGTAATCTATAATATTTAGCTTTAATAATGAAGAACATGTATATCGGGCATGCCCTATCCTGAAGCCCTAGGGACGTCGCTGTATCTCGGGTAACCTCAGTAACCCGGAGAAGTTACGGAAAAATTTTCCACGCGGACGAAGTCGCGGGTATAGCTATATATAGGTACATATATATAGGTACATAAACTTATCTACTCGAAGAAGTGAGTGAATAGAGTGAAAGTAAGATAAATAACAGTAGAAACACGATCTCTTAGAAATATGTGAGATATCACCCTTGCGCATAAAATAAGCAGTGAAGACAATACACCAGAGAATATGTAGAAAAAAAGGCAGACTCCCGTCTCACGCGTAAGCAAATTGCCGCCTCTCGACCAGATACGTGTGGGTTTTTTGCGTTGGGTGCGAGATGCGGAGAGCATCTCGTTTAGTTATACATTTAGTACTCGTATATTCAGTATATAATAATAAAAACAATGTACATGGATACGTTTTTCATGTTTGTCAAATATAATTTGTTGTAGTTATGTTGAAGAATGACAACTTTACAATAATTAACCCATATTCGCCCAAAACATTGTTGTCGTGTGCGTGCCACGGCGCGTGCGTATTACCGCGTACATATGCAAACCGTGTACGCTGAACTTTCTATGAAGACATCCCACTGTTATGTTTAGACTATGGATACACGGTATGGCAGGGGTGGACGACAATGTTATTGTCATAGTTATTGTAAAAATGACGGAAGGAATGTTTAGATGGTTCGGGTACACTGTGGCGTGCATTCCATAGTGACAAATAGACACTATCTACCCTGACAATTTACTAATTAATAAGGTAAAAAAATATATCACAACTAAAAACATGTTATTAAAATACCCACACACGCCTTATCTTTATCAAAACGCAACAAGAAAGCGTCACGGCAAACGTTAGCTCGAGACACAAATTCAAATAGCGGCTCGATTTACACACATTCAAATCATTTCTAACACTGTCTTTTGTATAATTACACACGTGTATCTGTAGTGGTTGTGAATATTTACATAGCCCAAAACATGCACGCAAGTTAAAAAGAGACAGCGTCACTAGCCAATAAGAGAACCGGAAATAGAAATTGTCAACGGTTGAATCTTATTATATAGTTATTATATAATTAGTAATGATGAAGTTAAACGATAAATTTAACCTATTAGAAAAAATAACATATTATCTTCATAAAAAATATTAACATGTTTGTTAAATGTTATAACTTTTTTTATTTATAATATAAAAGATCAAATGTTTTTTCTTATTTTAGCGCCCTCTAAACGTTTTTATATTGCAGTTCTCTTCCTTGCTTATGGAATTTTTAATAGATATGCACAAAAAAACAACAGATAGCGCTCACCGGCATTTATTTTCGAACAAAATTAGAGTAAATTATATTACAGTATTTTATGTATTATCTATGGTTAGAGTAACCATAGATATGTATTAACTTTAATTGTAGCTGTAATAGCTTTATAATATAGCAAGTAGCAATTTTGCTACCGTTGGAATATTTTTCAAAGTAGTTCCAGTAAATAAATAATGTAAAATTAAATCACATTAACATTTATTACTACGAATTATAGTGGCGATTTTAGTAAGTTTTCTTTTTGTCTACCCTACTGAAAATATCTGTGCACGTCACTGAGGGCACACGTAGAATGTAGACCACTGGTTCCCAAACTTATTTTGTCTACTGAGTCGAGAGCTCATGCAGTCGTTGTCTAAGATGCCTCCTAGCTAAATGAAATTACAAATCACCCCCAGGCCTCTACACAACGCCCCTATTTTTTTTCTGGGTCTCTTACCGCCCATTTTAGGCCTGCAGCGCCCACAAGGGGGCGTTATCGCCCACTTTGGGAATGGCTGATGTAGACTGACGAAGAAAATCCACAAAGCGAAAGTGAGTGGTGTCGAAAGCCAAATAAGACCGAGGCTGACGTATCAAATTCCCAGTTTTAACTGACGGAATGTCAAAAACACTCGCATACCTAGGCTAAAGAGTCTGAGGAGAATGATGAGATTCGAGGAGGCGAAATAAATCTACAAACACCGCGATAAATGGCGCTTCGTCCTTCCTGTCTATACCCCGTTAGACAGCGTGAGGATGTACGTACGTATTCGTAGATGTAACGTGTCTTGAGTACTCCAGAGAAATTCATCATCGTAAAGCCCAAATTGCTATAACCATTGATGAATTTATACAGTAAGTTCCTTTTCTGACGGAAGCATCGTCTAAAATGCAATATTTGAAAAATCGTCCATTGAAGAGTGAAAAGAGTAAAAACTGTTATATTGTTAACAAAAATAATAAAATATTTGCATGTTTTTAAAAATTCACCCTTGAAGGCCTATAAGGATTTTAAAGCGTATAATATTTCGGCGGTAAGATTTTGAGGTACTAATTATTATGTATCTACTCGTGCGAAGCCGCGGTAGATCGCGGTTTACGAGTACATATAAATGTCACTCTTTAGCTCTTAACTTAACCCTTATATCTATTATGTACCTCTCGCAGAAATATTATATCTGTGCTTCCCATAAATTCATACTACATACATATCTATATAAATCTAAGATGTATGTAAGTATAACTTCTAGTTTGTGGTGAACTTGAGTTAAAAGGTTTACTGAACTTCATTTCCGTGATTACAATATAGCAAACTGACCTAGAAACTTAACTCCAATGGACCTTATGTCCATGTTCTAAGTTGAAATTTGTACAATTAAATATTTTGAACACTGAATATAAGTACTCGTAATTATTTTAAAATTTGGGAGATAGTTACTCGTACTATAAAATTCATCTTATAAACATACAAAACATACATTAAAGTATACTAAGACTAATAATTATAGAATGCAGAAAAGGTACCTTTATCACCTCTATATTATATAAAATTCTACTTAAATAGTATGACTACTTCGTATACTACTTTGAAATTAGTACAGTTAGCATCAATAGTTGTTGTTCAAAATCAACTATCAAATAATATGTATGAGAAAATTTACTGTCGCGCATATCTATATAATATATACAAATAAAAATAAATGTTTGTTTGTTTGTCCTCTATTCCTTCACAAACCATTCACCTAATTCTGATGAAACTTTGGTGAGCTGTGAGTGGTCAGCCCGAGGAAGTATCTAAATTATTTAATTTAGTAAATAATAGACTACGCGAATGAAATCGCGGGCAAAAGCTATGCAATAAAATCACATAACACGACGGAGTATGGACAGAAAAAAGCAGAAGTAGGAAATGTTATAACATTTTTGTACATTATTAATTAATTTAAAAAAAATTAAACTTCCAAACGATTTCATTACTTTCATATATTGTTTCTATTTAAATTATAGTAAGGGGACATAAATAAATAAAAACAATAGTCAGTTGATTTTGTATTCGTTTTTATAAAAACGTTTTCATGTTTCAGTGGTAGGTATTAGTATACTACACGAATATATAATAGATCAAAGAAATGTGGTCGTGTAGATAGATAACGACAACACGACGTTAAAAGAAAAGATTCCAGTTACATGATAATTTTCTATCTACGTTGATGTCGTGACGATAATGTCTAGGCCGCTTTCCTGTTATATTACGCAGCCAGATGTTCCAAGTCAGCCATACTCAACCTGCGGCCCGCGAGTCGCATGTGGCCTGCCGAACTT
Organism: Zeuzera pyrina; assembly: GCA_907165235.1. Classification (NCBI taxonomy): domain Eukaryota; kingdom Metazoa; phylum Arthropoda; class Insecta; order Lepidoptera; family Cossidae; genus Zeuzera; species Zeuzera pyrina. The sequence continues at coordinate 12,906,670 of OU015625.1, read as the reverse complement.
TATTGGGTGGCTCGGTATTCAGGCATCCAATTTTTAACGTTTGAGGCAAAAATATCTAATGACTGCTCGATAAGAATATGCGAAACGAGTATAACCATTACTACGTGACGAAATTATCGCGCGAATTTTATTCAAAATTGAAGTATCTGTGTGTGCAAAAAATACTCGGCTTACTGAATCATATTTGGATGACGTTTTACAAACAGCAATTACAATAATCAAGCTTACATAAACTCATTTACGCTTTTTTTAAATTGTTATGTGGCCCGTTTGAAATATTTATCATGAACATGTGCCAGAGGAAAAAAAAGTTTGAGTATGGCTGTTCCAAAGTTACGTTTAAGAGAGAAATCAAACTGAAGGCAAAAGGCGATAAATCAATAAAAGACCAAAGGTCTAAGGTAGCTATTGCTTTAATAAGAATGTTAAATACATGTAGACTGTAGGTACGTACAGTACTTAATTCGATGTAGGGTTCACTACTTACGTTAAGCACAGCCCCGGGTGTTGTGAAATTTCTGTACGGAGGTTTCCTGTCTCTAATGTATTGGAAGATTTTGATGCCATGGCGCAAGAAGACCACTTTGTCCAGCAAGTGTGGTGGTACGTCGTGCACGCAACGAAGACGGACGGAGCCGCCGCGCGCCGCCCATCGCTCCATCTGGAGCTCCACCCGGACTTCCGTGTGACCGCGCACTAAATAAAAATAATCAAAATCAAACGTTGTTACTGCTACATATAGTATCTATTAGTCATCTATAAGAATTATTAGATTTATTCTACATACTGTAAGATATATATTTGGAAAGTTCTTTTAAATATTTATCTTTAAAACTTTTATATAATAGGGTAATTTTTTAGAAATTGATTGCGGTTATAGGGAATTTGATAAGATTAAGAAAAACTACACGAGCACCCAACCGCTTCTGACGCCTCAAGAGAGAACGTGAGGACCGGCCGGGTAGTGCTGGGCTCGAACCGACTAAAACAACGCAACACTCGCCACTTGATCCTACAGGCCGTCGTAGCAAACCGAACGCGTTGGGGGGGAACAGCGAAAGGCACGCCGCCTGAAAAGGTAGACAAAGCCTGAGGGCCCCTCTGTCCGGGGAGTACCCGGGATGGAGGACGGAACGGGTGAGGGCTGAAGACGCGAAGTGGTGAGTGCCTATCGTGTGACGCAGCACGGGTGGACGGCCCGCGCTCGAGTGCCCTATCGGAGTGATGTAGTCGAATAGAACCTACAGAGGCCATGGTGTTAACGCGCAAGACACCGACGCCCCCTCCGAGGGGGGCGGTGTGGTGTCGCAACGTTGTTAGCGGTGTTTAACAGGGCGTCGTTCGCCACTGTTATGTAGTCGTGAGGGTCAGTAAGAACGTCTCTCGGTCGTCTACGATGGGGTCGCTTAGAGTAACAATAAACAAAGTAACAAAAAGTGTTAGAGTAACAAAAATAACCTTATTGGTATATTCTCTGCATCTAGTACTTTCATAAAATAAATATAGGAATGTATTTAATTGCACTTCCAAATTGGTGAAAATATAGACAAAATTTCTTTGAATTGCTATTAAAAAATATAATGTTAAAAATGTTACTCCTTCATTAAAAAGATATTACCTATAAAAAATTTGAAGTCGCTATAAAATAATTATTGCCTATAAAAAAAATAAGCAATCATTTAAAATAATAGATTGTGGTATGAAAAATAACATTTTCTACAAACTAAATAAATAAACTTAGCAAGCAACATCCTGACAATTCCGACACATCCGGCGCGAATGGAGTTGGTGCAACTGCGGGACGTCTCTTGCTAACTTCTGGAAATAACTCGGAAATACACCTACTAATATATATAAGATTGCTATATATACATATATCAACAGCAAAAGATGAAAAGAGATGGAAGGATATAGAGATATTTCAAGATTAAATTTCTCGATTTCAACTATCTCCCTAGAGTGCGGATTCCTATTTCAATACTGCTCCTAGAAATAACTCGGAAACCTACTAGTTTATATAAGATAGCTATATATGGATATACCAACAGCAAAAGATGAAAAAACGTGGAGGATTATAGAGATGTTACGAGATTAAATTTCTCGACTTCAACTATCTCTTTAGAGTGCGGCCCCCTGTTTCGATACTGCTCTTGGAAATAACTCAGAAATACACATACCAGTATATATTATAACATTGCTATATATCGATATACCAACAGCAAAAGATGAAGTGATGGAAGATTATAAAGATGTTTCGAGATTAAATTTCTCGACTTCAACTATCTCCTTAGAGTGCGGACTCATGTTTGTATACTGCTCCATATATAAAGCGGATTCCGATCTGACGCTACGCCGCGCCGGCTGCCGCGGCACGCTCGCTACGCTAAAACGCTTGTTGTAAAAAGACCTAACCTAACCAAAAATTGTTCCAAATAATATATCGTCGTGTTTGTATAAATTTACAAAAAAATTTCAAAATTTTACCCAGTATGAAACAATCTAAACCTTAGCCTGCATTTGTCCTCACGATTTCCCCCAAGCATTTATTATCACCATTTCACCACATTAAAGTTTCAGTGATTGAAGTTGTAACCAAAATTTTATTCTGAAAACTGTTAATTTTGAAGTTTACTATTTTTTTATAGCAAAGAAATTTTAAAGAAGATGTGATTTATATTAAAAGTAGCAAATTTATGGAAAAAACCGTCAATTTTACATATTATTACATACAATTACTAATTCTATATATAATATCTCACATATAATTACTAATTCTATAGTTCCATTATATAATATATGAATCATTTACGATGGTTATGTAACTAGTGCAACATATTATTATTAGATTCTTTTAGATGTATTAAATACCATTTTGAAAATTCGCTGTTATGTATAACTCCTTTTTAGGGTTTTGTATCAAGTGGCAGAAAACGAAATTCGTATCATTTCGCCCTGTCCGTCTGTCTGTCCGTATGTCACCGCCTTTTTACTCGAAAACTATTGGCATTACATTTGTAGATATTCTATGAACTGCTATACTATGATGTAGTGAAATTTTGAAAAAAATGAAACTAGAGGTGGAACTCCATACGTGAAAGATATGACCATGGATGTAACTGAGGAATGAAAAAAAAAATTCTAGCGCTTAATTGCAAATAAACGTTTGAAGTAATTTTAGATGCTTCAAAAATGATATAGAAGTTTCAAAGTGGCTTTTTAATATAATAAGTCTATAATCGTTAAGTTAAGATATGTTGTGCTTAAATCGTAAAAAGCGTCTCTTCTCTCTAACTTTTCAACAATGAAGTTGAAAATTCTGAAAAAATTTTAAGTATACTAGAAATTAAAAAGCACTTAATGAAAATTGGTACTTTCGTATTCTCGAGTAATTTCGGTTACACGGTCAATGGTCACAAAATAACTGTGTTTTTCATAGTGTTGTTTAGAAACGCTATGAAAATCAAACTTATTTTTGCTGCCGATATAATGAATATTTTGCATGCCGACTATGGAATCCTTCATTGCGCGTGGTCCGACACGCACTTGGCCGGTTTTATTTTCGAGGTATCAAGCCTTAAAATAAGCAAATAACTAGAAAAAAAACTATTTTAGGATGTATTTTAGAATACCATTTTTCATAATTTCTATACATTACAATTATGTGTGCATAATAAGAATGATACCATGTGTTTCATAAACTTGCTTCATTTTATTATCAGTAAGTCGCCTTTAAGGACAAGTCAGACAAAGTGGCTAAAATACCTTCGATTGTTAGCTCCGCACTTTACGCATAACTCGTCACAGAACAAAACCTTGTCCCTTTTTATGACCTTTGTCACGTTTTTTTCTGAAATTGCCTCACTTCACCTCTCTTCCCGCGATCAGAGACAGCTCACATAGTATTACTACAAATACAGAGAATCGTCACTCTATTTTGAACTGTACTTTTACACCGGCAAAGTCACATTTTCTTTTAGACGGTGACAAAAGTTATGTCAAATTTAGCGTTTATAATATTCTCGAATGCAATTCAACCTGAAATTTATGTCTATCTACACGTTATATGTAATAGGTATATTATAGGTAGATAGCAATAGGAACAATATGTTGAGGCGTTACAAGTACTGTATGTAACGATGGATTGCATAATTATTTACCAATTATAATAATATTACTTGACAATAAAATAGGACTTCGGAATAAAATAGGAAAAATTAAATCGCCTTTAAAAAACACTGAAAAGTACAAAATAACTATCCTTTACTAATCAAACCTATATGATTTAATTTGACAGTTACTGAAGTGGGCGCCAAGCCTACTAAACTAATAGACTTTCTGTTGTTGCACTTTCGTTTGGCACCGACTTCGTTAACTGTTATTTATGACTGTTTTAAATTTAACGATATAGGTTTGATTGGCAAAGGATAATTATTTTGTACTTTTCAGTGTGTTTTCAATGTAGTTTTTTGAAGTTGATGTAATTTTTATTAATTTTTTTTTCAATTTTTCCCTTTTGAATAATTTTGGCCTAAATAAATATCTAGGGTAGGTCTATAACTAACTTCTTTTCTAATTCCGGAACGCATTGATATATAAGACAATCATCAATGTAAATAAAGCTTACGAGCAGTTAGCGTTATTTGGTGTATCTTCAATGTCCAAGTTCCGATATCGGTTGAACTTAAATAGGACTACCTCGGAAGTATACCTTTTCATACAAAAAAAAAAGAATTATCCAAATCGGTCAAAATTTACGAAGTTATCGGTGATCATACATGAAAAAAATACATACAGATGAATGTAAAAACTCCTTTTTTTGTAGTTGGTTGACAATAAAAATATGATATTTAGTTATGAGAAAATTGCTTATTTATTTGACAATAATAACGTGATAATAACTTTATAACTTTATTGAATAATAATAATAATAATAACTTTATTGAATAAAATTTACATACTACATTAACTGATGTGTTCACATTAAGGAACAAACTACTTTTTACCGAGTGGTTCACATGTAAATAATAATAATATCGGTCAATACGTACACTTACCTAGGTGCATATGCAAATACCTACATTAATAAAATCATTATTATACCAATCAATATGGCTTATTTGATTTTTTTATATTAAATTTTTTTTGCTTCTCTTGATTGACACTGCTTTGGCAAGAGAATAACTATTTAAAAATAAAAATGATATAATTTGTGTAGAAATGTGAATATAAAATATAAATATTACATGTGACAATATATCAATAATAAGTCCCTTAAACTAAGCGTGGTAACAGCAATGACGATGAAATATAATGTGCAATCAACTGAAATGGAGGCGCTTCGTGAAAAAGCTCGCATCCTTCTTGCGTGCAATAAACAATTCCCGCCAGTTTTATGGTTTGCACGATTTACGAGTTTCATCGTTACAATGCAAGTTTTCACTTGATACGTTGCGGTATACTAAATAAATCATTACTGGTCTCAAGGTAACGTAATTAAAAATAAATAGCAATGGACGTGAAACCTTCGAAGATGGTGAGCGGAAGATTACGATGACCATAGATGTATACGTTTAGAAATGATACCAAATATATAGCAGACCTCTATATCATTGGCAAATTTGAATTGATTTGCGGCTTTCATTGAATTATACGTTACATTGTACAAATAGTACATCAAAACCATAAAGTTAATATACGCTATATACTATGCTTATTATCAAAACAATTATCGTGGCCCTATACGCTGACAGAGAGAAAGAGAACACTCAATCTAGTACAACATAGTTATCGTTGGCGGTCTTAGAGTGATTTCAATTGTACGAAGTTAGCTGACGGAAATGTAAAAAGCACCTACTACCTAGGCGAAAATGCGTGAGGAGAATAATGAAATTGGCACTCCGTCCTTTCTAACTACCACGTTAGAGATGCAACATAAAGATTTAGACTGGTAATTCCGTAAGTAAAAAGTTTCAAGAGAGAGATTTGCCAACAAACTTACTATTGATATTGACAGGTTTACGTTACAAAATTTATATACGTTACAGAAACTAAACACCACTGGACTTGTACTTTGGGTTTATGGGTACTACGAAATGAACTGGAGAGCTCCCTGAAACGTGTAAACCAGCTTACATGTGTCAGACTGCATTGATAAAAAATGTCCACTCTTGGAATAGTCACAACATTTAAAGTGATCGAAAAGTGACCGAAAACAACTAATGTACAATACAATCAATATCAAATACATTTTGTTGATAACATCAATAACGAACTACTTCAGTTAACTACAAATAAAACCGTCCAAATAGGTGTATGTAACTGTTTATAAGTGAAATGAAGCGAATGAGGGTCTAAGAAAACAGAGTGGAAATTACAGATTAGTAATGAATAACTAACAAATAACAATAAAAATAAATTTATTGAAAATATACTACTAAACTTGCAAAATACATAAGTACATCTTACAATCACAGAACACATTTACATACATCTTCACGCTGTATCCCCCACGGGGTAGGCACAGAGGATAGACCGCCAAGCGTACCGCTCCTTACATACTTCTTTTGCTTTCTTAAATCTTATCGTTTCCTTCACACATTTTCGCCTAGGTATGCGTGTGCTTTTGACATTTCCGTCGGCTAACACTCTGGCTATTTGATTTTCATGAGTAAGCCTTGGTGTTCCTTGGCTTCTTTTACCACTCGCTTTCGCTCTTTAGATTTTCGTCGTCAGTCTTTCATCACTCATTCTTTCTATGTGCCCGAACCATCTAAGCATTCCTTTCTTCTTTTTTACAATAACACTGTCTTGCAATCCTGTCATACTGCGTATCTCTTCATTACTTATCCTGTCCGCAAAGGTGACACCACACATATTTCTAAGAGATCGCATTTATACTGCATTTATCTTACTTTCACTCGAATTCGTATTCTTATATCCAGGCCTCACTACCATGCAATAAAGTTGGAACCAACATCGCATTGTGGATGATCATTTTGAAACTCACATCTTTCATCCTTCGAATACGCACTCTCCAGATACACAATTTAATTCACTTATTCTAGATTTTCTTTTATTTTCCATGTACCCGAATTTACATTTCGTCTGTACCGCCTTATAAAACCTTAGTTTTGTTCACATTCATATTTAATTCTTTCCCTTTGCATTCTTCTTTCATGCGCGTAACTGGTGTCTGCAACTCTGCTTCTGATGGCACAGCACAGCATCGTAATCGTACAATACGCAGTTTACCACTATCACATGTCATATCTATCATGAGTCAACTGTCGAAATACAGCACGAAGAGCTAGGCAGACATCACACAGCCCTGTCTGATGCGCGAACAGAATTTGAACCAGAGCGACCTGTTACCATCTATCCTTACACAGGCTCTGTGGCCCTGATATAATGATCTCACAGCCTGCAGTAAGGGACGCTTCACGCCGCATTCAGGCAGAAGACTCCACAGTTTCTTCCGCACTACTCTATCGAATGCTTTTGCATGATCCACGAAAGTGCAGAAAACTTTCTCACCCATGCCCAGAAACTTCCTCTCGATAACGCGAGGTGAGAAAATCTGATCGATACAACCCCTACCGTTCCTAAAATCACCCTGCGCCAACCATAAATATTTTTCAGAAACACCTTTCATACGTTCAGTCATTCCTTGGTATAGACTTTACTTGCTGAGCTGACCAAGCTGATGGTCAGTCAGATGGCCTATAGCACGCACAGTCTAAATGCGCCATGCGGTGCGCCAGTCCTTTGGAATCTCCGCTTTCTGCCAACAAAGGTTGCACAGTGTACAGAAGGTATCCCAGACCCTAGGACTTATCTTGACTTGACATAATGTAACTCATTTACTGTAATATAACGTAAATTGTCATAATTATGTCATTTAGAAAGAAAACGAATGCCTAAAAGTATATTAAAGTTAATGTAATGGCAATATGCCAATTTTATGTCAGTAAGTAAGTGTCAGTAAGTACCTAGTTATAATTATATCTATAATTTATATTTTTACCAAATTTTTGGCGGGATTTTATGGGAGCGGTTGGGCGTTTATTTTAATTATTTGCAAATTGTTTACTAGTAAATATCGTGATGTATAATTGATATAGTTTTGCGTCCCAAGTATCTACGCTGTTATGCATTATGCGAAATTGTTGAAATAAGTGCTTATTCTGTAGTGTGATGTTGGGATTTTTTTAGTGGTTTAGTCGGCTAAAGTCGATCCTACTATAAAGACTGCTTCGATATATTTGTCGCCAGAGAATGTAATGAACATTAAAATATCTTATGTCGACATTTGATATTTTAAGAAGAATATTTCATTTCATACTAAAGACGTCGGCTGTTATATGCATAGATTCCTTTGCCTTCCCTCTCAAGGCATAATTGTACAAAAATATTTATATTTTTACCGCGCTTTCAAAATTTTTCTATCAATTTTGCAATTTTCTCAACTGCAAATACATAGCATAATTTTTTCACTAATCGCTATTTATCATTAATTATACACATAAAAAATCTCTCTTTATTTATGTTCAATTATTCTTCTGTAAAGATATGTATTCGTAAAAGTGATTGTTTAAAAACAATAACTTTGTATATTTCAGATGGGGAAAGTAAGGCAATTTAACAAAATTACCAAAAAGAGGCGTTTGCATTTACAAATCTGTATAGAAAATACACGCAATACAACACGAAAACACCATTCAGAAAGGTAGGTAATTATTATGTTACAGAAAAAAAAGTATGCTAGTTACTAGTTAGGTATGAAACTGTTATAGTAAGTTTGAACCCATTGAACGTTTATAATTTATACTTGCCTATTTGAACTAACGAGAGCATCGATTATAACTTGTATAACATAGTGATATTTAATTAATATTCATTTCAGACATTTCTCATAAGTCACAATTTAAACTTTAATTAATAGTTCCTAATGCATTAATGGTATTTTAGTGATTTTGTAAATGTCTCAGATCACCACTTATGTTACCACTGATTTATACTTATACCATTTGTGTGACCCCAAAATAAGCATACTTCATACTATGATGATGCACTCAGGCTACAAACTGGTAACTGGTAGTCTGGATGTTACTAAATACTCTTCCAGTAAGTAGACTCACAGTTTAACTCGTTTCATGAACAGAATTAACCTGAGCAGGACATTGAAAGAACAAATTAAGTGATCGGACTGGGAATCAAATAACTCGGATCCTAGGACCTCGGAATGAACACAGCTTTATATTCATGTATATGTATATTACATTAAGAACCATAAAAAATGCATAAGGCCTATTTATAGAAAAACTAATACATCCGAGAATCTGGTAGTAACCTAGTATCAGTAACAAATAATTATAACGTAAAGCTGTTGTTCTATGAAATTTCTATGTAGGTACTTCATTAAAAATCACATTTATGACTTCATAAGTAAAGTTAACTATCCCTAATTTGTAATATGTAAACTAGGTACCTAAATGAAAATTTATCAGAAATTGTATGCGAAGAGGACATAAAGTATAGTTTTAAATTTAAAAAATAGTAATGAAATCAATTCAATTTTTAAAAAATTGACAAATTTATATTATGTAAGTGAAAATTGTAATAAATATATTAATTTTATGTTACAATAACAAATAATTATAATGAAAAACTTGTTCCATGAGATATTTCTATGGAGGTATTTAATTAACAAATCATATTTGTTATAGATGAAATTAACTATTCCTAATTTATAATTTGTAAAGTACTTAAGTGAGAATTATTAGATATTGTATGCGGAGAGGATATAAAGTATAAAGTTTTAAATTATAAAAATAGTTAATTATAATTAATGATTCAATTTTTAATAAATTGTTAAATTTATGTTATGTAAGTGAAAATTGTAATAAAGCCCACATATTAATTTTATGTATTGCAGTTCTATCAACCAGCATCTAACAAGTGGAATTGATAATTTCGAGTGCAACAGATTGAGACTGTATCTACAGTAAGTACTTACTACTTTATGTAACGTGTAGGGTTTTGAAAATTTATTACCTATGCCTACCCTAATATGATAGTTACCTATATGACAGTATTTGACTAATACTTACCTAATATTTTTAATATTACAATAATGGGTTTTTTTAACAAAAATATTACAATTAGTTTGCAATGTAAAGAAATGTAGTCTATTCGAGGACGATGTAACCCAGTCTATTACATGAGTAATGGTAACCATTGTCCACTGTTACTATTACTACATGATATGTGAAAGAAGAAATAAAAAATAATTATGTTTACATAGACATGTTATCTGTAGTAAATACAATTAATATGAATAAATATATTATATAGTAGGTATGTATAAAAGAGCAATAAATAATGAGAAATTGCTTGCTTGTTTGAAGCCAATTGGCAGCAACTCATTTAGTCAATCATCAGCAAATGACATAACACGTCTGATTCGTAAAGTAAACGTTTCAAAATCTCATGAAATTTTAAATAAAACATATTTATAATTTAATTGCTTATTTTAGTTATGATGTGCAGTGTTTGTCGCCCAGTAATTAGGTAATAATTAGGTAGTAATTAGGACATTACTGGGCTGGATGATACTAGATAATTAATAGTTTTTCTGGCCAGTATTTAGGATTAAACACTTTTAGTAGCTAGTGCCCGTGGAAAAAACTGGACATGAATAGTGGTATGTTACATTCACAAATGAATTGATCTCGGATTTTATTTACTTCAATGATGATATTCACTGCTAGTTGGCAACATTTGCATTGCAATTTCGATATGCGATTATAGATACGTTCCGTAAAAAATTTCATATTTATTTCTTCCAATTGGAAAAAACATATAACGTTTGATTTTAAATGACGGTCACAAAGTCACACTTGACTAAAAAGTAACAATTTCTATGAAGTATGAAGTCTTATTCTTGTGTACAAAAAAGTTATGATTGAAACTCATTTGAACTAGATTTATCTATACCATTCCAATGTTCCAAATAAAATTACCATATTTAGTAAGTGATGTAGGGTGACCAACGTACAATGATGAATAATGGAAACTTTCTCTAATGTTATTACTGAAAGCAATAAATACTAATTTGTGTCGTTTTCCATATGGTAGTTACGGGAAAAATTTCTAAGCTTGTTTCTTATTGTTACAACTAATGTAAATTCTTTCTTAATGATCCGTTTCGAATCCATAACTTATTCAGAAATATATTTTATAGTAATAACAAATAGAATTACATTAATCCGTCTATTAATGAAATAACGTGAGCGCATCTTTCATAAGTATTTAACTGTTAGTATCCATAACAGAACTTTTATCTTGAAAATACTGAATATTGCATCAATTTGTCTCACAGTTATTTCGAATAGTCAGATATATTTGTTTTTTAATTTCAGAGTTTGCCAGTAAGCAAAAACAAATGCTTGTTAAAAAGCAAAAAGAATTGTAGACATAGATTATTTTTTTCAACAAATTCAGGAAATTGCAGATCAAGAATCTCTTCATGACTGTAAGTTTTCTTATTTAAATATTAATAGAGAAGTTAAATTTGGTCTTTACTCAAAATTTTATGTTAATTGTAAATTGTGCAACAAGGAGTTTAATTTGGAGACGTCTCGTAATTTAAAAGAAAAAGCGACTATTAACCATGAAGTAGTAGCTGGAATAATTTCTATTGGATATGGTTTCTCTCATTTAAGATATTTTCTGGCAACCTTGGACATTCCATTTTTCACTGTGAAATTATATCGTTCTCACCATGACACCATGATCACCTGGTGGGAACAGACAGCTGCACACAGCATGGCTCAAGCTGCTCGTGAGGAAGCTGAGTACGAGCACCGAAGTTAATTGGCAATGTCAATGAAAAGGGAATTAGACAAATAGAAGACAGCGTAAATTCAGGCCGGAGGAATGGGATCTGCGTGTCATGAAGCGTTACTATCAATAACGCTGTACTGTGTTATTAAAAAGGTATTCGTAATTTATAATGCGTTAACTTATCATTTATTTTTGCTTTTATCTTCCATAAAATTTTTACAATGTTCATTCCGTTAAATTATTATAATGTTCATTAGTATTGGTTTTTATTTTATAATAAACTTTTATGATTTTCTGATTTTCCTTTATACCATGTATTTCCAGCATATAGCAGACACCAGACTCCCCCGATGACAATTTGGTGGTGGTTTGAATGATATGTACATTGTATTAATAGAGAGTAAATGTTATAAATAAATGAATATTATCTCTTCATACTATGTTTTATCTCATAGTAATATGTAGTATAGAACAAGTAAAGAGACAAATGGAAGAAGGAGTACCTTCATGCCAGGGTATTATAATGTTCGTTATTACATCTTTTTATTTTATATTATATTAACTTTTATCTTTTATAATTTTTGATCTTCCTTTATTTTTTCCAGTATGTTGTGTCCCTTCAAACTATGTTTCATCTTCTACTAGCATGTAGTATGGAACTAGCGAAGAGAAGAAGAGGGAAGAAAGAAGAGGGAGTACATTAAAGTCAGAGGAGAGGAAGAGGATGTGAGGGTCATGAAGCATTATCATCAATAACGCTTGTTATTATATATATCATCAATACTTATGAATAATGGCAAACGGTATTATTATTATATAATGTATTAACTTTTATCTTTAATGATTTTTAAATCTTTCTTTACATTTTTCCACCATATTATGTCCCTTCACTCTGTTTTTATCTTCTTAATACACAGTTTTGGAGAAGAGGTGATGTATTTAGTCTCTTCAGAAGAGAGAAAGAAAATCGGTGGGTCATGAAATCTTGGTAATGAACGGGTCCTTAGCAAGACTAATAACGTTAAACTGTGTAAATACTTGTATAATAAGATGCTAATTGATGTTAGTATTATATATCAACTTCATCTCTTATTGTTTACTATATTTTTAATCCCAACCCAAAAAGAGGGGTGTTATAAGTTTGAAGTGTGTCTGTTTGTGGCATCGTAGGGCCTAAACGGATGAACCGATTTTGATTTAATTTTTTTTTTGTTTGAAAGGTGACGTGATCAAGTGTCCTTGGCTATGATTTAAGAAAATCTGTTCAGCCGTTTGAAGAATATTAGCTCTTTTTTAGTTTTTGAAGGGACGCGAGCATCTTTTACTAGTTTGTTCGATACGAAATTTAGTATCTTATGACTTCAATAATGTCACAATGACATGGTAAACTTGACCTGATGCTGCAGCATCGTCTGAAGTCAGCAGGATACCCAACTCCTCTCCACTTATAGTAGAGATATCATGTTTAGGCTCATTGAAATGGTCTCTATGAATAGGGTATAGATAGATAGATGGTGATCAGGGTCTGATGATAGATCACACAACTATTGTCAGAATATTCAGATTTTGGCGAGGCACGATCCCATGTCGCAATTTCGTGTATCGTCCCGGGAAGTATTTGCGTGAATGTAGATCGTAGTAATAGTGTAGATTGTAGTGTTTAAAAATCATGAAATAAAACAAATTTAAAATTTAAAAACCCCTGATTCAATAAAGAAACTCCAAAAAGTAAAATAATAATATGTACCTCATGGCCCTTATAATTTGTGATAAGTTTCGATATAAATAGTAGTAGTAATATATCCAAGCGTTGTCGCGTCGGGGAACCACTAAATAAATAAAGTAAAAACAATACAGCTAAAAACGATAAAACTAGGTATAAAATTTAAATACAAGTAAACTTAGCAGTCCTCAGACGTGAAGACACTTGGATATATTACTACTTCTATTTATATCGAAACTTATCATAAACTTAAAGGGCATTGAGGTACATATTATTTTCTTACTTTTTAAAGGTTTATTTTTGTCGGGAGTTTTTTATGTTTTTGATTTTCGTGTCCTTCATACAGTGTAATGAGTTGTAAAGGACAGATACATTATAGACTAAATAGGAGTGGAAATAACTTGTAATTCTTCGATATTATCAATACTTTATTTTGTTTTGTTAAGTTTATTGTTTTTTATATAGACAGAGTGAAGAGACGAAAAATGTAAGCAGAATTATCTTCGATTACAGTGAAGAGGTCCTGCAAGATGCGAAACGCCACTAACAGTAGAAACTTGGAATAAAATACAGAAGAATCCGTAATGAATAAAATAATAATGGACACCCTACTATTGTTAATGTATAGTTTAGTCAAAAGTGTACTAAGTTTTAACAAAATATTTTAAATAAAAACTAAGTTATAAACCTTATATTATTTGCGTTACATGTAATTATATAAGTGCAGTATCCTCTTTACTTGTACATGCAATTGTCATACATACTTTCCTGTATTTATTACCTAAATTATAAAAAATATAAGAAACCGATTATAATCTAGTATTTTTTTCTCAAATTAAATTAATAGTAATAGATCCAACTGAGGTTGAACCTTCCCTAATCGAGTTTCCTAATAAAATAAATATTTTATATAATATAATGTATAATAAACAAAACGAGCTGGGGTTGGCAACCCACATCCCTGCATTTTGAATTAAAAATTATTGAATTAATTTTTTTCAATAATTATTGTTATGCAGTTTCTAACGAGTAAAAGATTTAAATAAAACTCCAAAGTAGGGTTGCAAACAAAGATAACCCTATACCATCGTGTTCCTAGTATTATTATCTACATTTTCACCTATAATTTTCATAGAGAGTAAATTACTAATACACACTTACCTATTTACACTTATCAACCTTTGATTATTGCTTAGAAAAAGGTAGGCAACCCTACTTTAGCGTTTTATTTACATCTTTTACTCGTTAGAAACTGCATAACAATAATTATTGAAAAAAATTAATTAAACAATTTTTAATTCAAAATAGCTATGCAGGTATGTGGGGTGGCAACCCTTGCACGTTTTGTTTAATTATACATTATATTGTATGAAATATTTATTTTATAAGGAAACTCGATTAGGGAAGGTCAACCTCAGTCGGATCTTGGACTAATTGAATAATGATTACAGAATTAGAAATTACCGTATAAGTGACCTTTTTTTACTAGGAAGTCTGATTTTAACTAGCTGCAAGTGTATACAGTTGAAATCAACCTTGGTGCACGTCTAGTTCAAGTTTAAATTACTAGCTAGCTTACATAGATCCGCATGGATGGATGACCGAAGCCTCACTCCGTTCGCTCGCGACCCCAAATGCCGGCCTCTTGTCCTTAGAATACCGTAGCCAAATTCTCTGGCCCAAGCCACAGGGTAGGTGTTCTTGTTATTGCCGATGACTCCAAAACCATACTCTTACTCATACTAATAGAAACCTTGGTATTCACCATTATACCTACATGTCAATACCAAATAAGTCGAAATGGTCTGTAGGTACTAGACAGCGAATTGTTAACTCCACGGTATCATTAGGCTGTTGGTTATCATCCATTACCAAAGAACTTGTCGAAGTCAGTAGAATGAGTTGCATTTCAATGGGTTTATTATGAGTCGTCTGACTAGGAGTACTTGGGTTTCGTTATCTACTGCATCACAATCAGATCTCTGAATCACATCATCAAGTACAGTACAGTACATAGAATATAATATAAGTATATCCTTGCGCATCATCTGATCCTGGACCTAGTCTCGTGACAGCAAACAGGTCAAAAAATCTTTACGATATAAGTAGGTATAACGAATTATTTTTTATTTTATTATATACAAATGAACACCTAATATAATATATGAGAATATGTGTAATATTTTTCAAACTACGTTTAATATGTTTATTTCTAAACTAAATACGATTTCATCTCATAAATATTTCTGAACGTAATGCTTACGAAACATTCAATAGTATTATAACTTTATTTGCATGTGTGGCCTACGGGAATGGCGCGTGTGTGAGTGTGGGAGAAATCTGTGAAATTAGGTACTATGAACACGTTCGATAAGCAAACGCCATCTAGCGTACGAATGTTTCCCCTAAAAGGAGAGCCACAAGGCCTTAAGCGGCAGATAATCATTACATCACAATATTCTACTTATTTATGAATTCACTGTAGTTCAATTACGCGATAGTTCATCATAAACTTAAAATGTAAATGATATTATTTAAAAAAATATTTATGAAATTGAGAGATAAGCATTAGTATTTAGTATAACAAATAAGTCATATGAAATTCTATATAATAATATCCATCAAAGTAAGTAGGTAAAAGTTGACCCACATCATACCAATGAAATACATACGCTATACAAATTACGACGGACCATTATTAGACAAAGGTAAGGGGAAACTTAACTAGACTTATTAGAATAATTAAGCAATTCTAATATTTATATTCTTCTCAAATTTGTTGGGTTATTTCATCTAGTTCCGTGTAAACATGCTTTACAATTTATTCTGGATTTGTACCGGGGTTATTTTATGCATGCAAAGAAGATTGTCGGAGCGAGGTGCTCTTTAAATTTTAAATTCGCATACCTATTTAGAAATAGGAAAATAAGAGATACCATTTGAGTGAGTATATTGTGAGACGAACATTGTTGCTGTAATGTTGAGGAACATTTATGTACCTAAGTATGAAGGACTAGGAGGGCATGGAGAACGCATCTACCATGTAATTATAATAACTTCTCACATTCTCGGTGACGATAGTCTTACGGAAAGAACACGATTTTTCTTACCTAAAATAGAACATGATAACTACTGAGTGTGCAAAAACGTACTATGTGTGGTATACTAACTGCCTGCTCTCACAGGAAAACGGTCGTATAACATCCAAGTAGGTAACGTTACACGCACAATTGTAAATATAATGCTAGCTGAAAGTATATGAGACGTGTTCTTGCGAAATGTGTTTTACGTGTGTACAGGCACAGAGTACCTATGCAAAAATACCTCTGCCAAGATTGAGATATTATGTATGTTGTTTCCGGTATGCTTGAGACTCTGGATTCGATTAACTTAAGAGACGTGTTTTTGAATATTATCCTAGATTCTGTTTTGCAACAATCTTTATAAATAAATTTGCTTTGAGACAATTTGAATAGAAGGGTGTTCCCATACTTATTACTTATTCTTTCTCGTAGAGTGCTTGGATACTTATGTTTTTGTAAAGTCTATGGTAGGGTGTTCATAATTACTAACAACATAATATCTTAAACAACGGAAATAAAGCGAATACTTTTTATTTTTACTTCATGTGGTTAAGACCATGGCTGAAGCGGTAATTTCCCATATTTTAGATATTTTAAAATGCGACGCGAAAGTTGAAAATTTCATATTGCCAACAATAATTATAAATGCTTCTATGTTCTATTAGATGAAATATAGATGAATAGATAATGGTGGTAATCAACATAAAAGCTCATTTAAACTTGATCACAATCAACACCAAATTAAATGAATTGAAAATCGCTCTTTGTTACATTAATAATTCTTACCCACACGAAATAGTATTTAGTGACAAATGACATGAGGACTACATGTGACAGTGACAAATTTGCGGTCACTGTCCTGTTGTACAGGGGTATTACCAGCCTTCGAATCTAACATGAGGTGCTGGGTCGCTCCTACATTAGCTAACTAACACGATTCATTCATTTTGCAAAGTCAGCTCCTTTTTCTGTGAGTCGAAGCTTTAACAATTTAATATTATGGACATGTGGGTAGGGTGTAATAGGTCATTATGGTTTGAATAAATTTATATTTATTACAGGTGGATATTTAAAATCATTAACTTTTAAATATATTGTGAACTTTAGAAGGTGCTGTTTAAATATTAAAGTTTTTAAATCATATCTGTAGCTAAATAGTATTTACCTGTATTTACGTATCTCCTAATATTTATAGTTGGTATAAAATGTATACACACACAATCACATCAGATTATAGTAGATAAAAATTGACGTTTTGTAGTCAATATAAACTTACAGTCAAGTTTCATAATCAATTTTCCGTATAAAGCTGGGTGGATTGCTAGTAACAATTACTCATTTACGACAAAAATGGCACAGGAGATAATTGAGCAGTAAGATTACTAAGATTAAACAGTAAGTATTAAAAATACGTTCTCAAAAATGTCACATGTTAAGCTTCAAAATAAGAGTGCTCGATGACATAAGTTTATTTAATATATAAATGACTGATATAAGCTGGTTCATTATTTCAGTTTTAAATTATTGTTTAAAAAAAAACTAAAAAACTTGTTTTAAACTATTTCTCATAAAAGGATAATCACCTCGGACCAAGTATCACAATGGACGGAGCATTTGCTTTAAAAGTGTGCTCTTAGTGTCCTTTTTTTGTTGACCGACTTTCTAGATTTTTACTAATTTGCGTGACTAGGGAAGGTCACAGTACAACGATACACAGCTAAACATGACATATTTTTATTTTTGTGAATACTAGTTAACAAAACACTTAAGATTTACGACTACTTTGCAAATAAATAATTATTTCATGACCGACTCATAAGCTGACACGAAATACGCAAACAGTGTGAGGTTTTATTCGTGGTTACGCCCAATGAGATAGAAAGAGACAGAAAAATTCGTTTGAAACGCGGTGGTAAGAGCGGCAATTTACTATGACTCCGTTCAGTAAGTTCTTTGGCCTAAGATAAAAAATGTCATTTGAAGTGTTTAAATTTCTCTCCAGATACTGTAAAATTACTTTTTTTGAGTTATGTCATCGTTGTCGTAAATGAGCAATATTACATAAAACTAATGTTAGATATTTACCTACTGTCAGCAAGTCAATGAAGAATATATTTATATCTAGGCCTAGACTAAAAATAATATACAGATAGAGCAACAGAGCCGAAAAATGAAGCATTCGCAAGTCAATGAATTCACTTACTTGTCACGTCATTCTAACAATGGCGGTCACATTATTCACATAATTTTCGTGCAATTCGTATTTACGTCCAATATCTATGTCAGTTTCTAGTTTAGAAAATAAAAAATGAAATTAAAGAACGCAAATAAAATCGATGGAGTAACAAATAACGTCTTAAACACCGTTCTAAATTATTATTTTTCAATATAAAATTAAAATTATAGATAAGAATTTGTTCAGTGACGCCAGTGATAATTTTGTACCTAGTTTTACGTTTTATTTGTAGTACTTGTATATTTTTATGCAATAAAATTTCAGGTATTTCCAGATAATCCAGATAAGTACTTGTGTTGTATTATGCAATAAGACCACAAGTATTTCCAGATAATGAACGAGTTCAGAAGAGACGCAGATGTGAAGAAATAGGGTAGAGATTCATGTAGCAGAATGAAGGCTCACAATGTGTTTTTAAAATGTTTGAAAATGACAAACTTGATAAAAAATGTAATTGATAAATCGTATAATTCATGTTAAAAAAAAAACGTTAGAGCATCGCTCACATAAACGAGAACTTCGGAACGAAACTTTTTTCGGCTGCTATTAAACTGTATAATATATTTCTAATTAAATATAGTGTTTTCGTAAATTCTGTTCGATAAACTATTTAATTGAGTAATTTTCCTTTCTGCATGTTTTTTCTAAATGTTTTTAGCAGTTTATAGTTGTAGTAGAGGTGTCAACTCTTCGTCGTCAAATCTCATAATATTTGATGTGTCTAATATAATTAAATTGAAATGAAATTAAAAAAAAAACGTTTACACGTTTTACTTTATACCGAACAGCGTTTCAAACTTTTCCAAAAAATGTTTACATTTTCACTTTTGATCATACTCAATAAAAGTGTTAAAGTAGGTATCTATCTTTCTAAAGACTCGGTTATCATTATCGTTAGCAAGTTTTATTTTATTCTCATGTATAAAATAACGTACTTATAAAAACTAATGCCAAATATGACGTAAGAATTACGAGTAATATAACTGTCTCCAAATTTTCGTCAATCGCTCGTCAATAGTTACTAAACAAAAAAAAAAAGAAAATCAGTTGATAACCAGAGGAATAAAAGACTCTGAACTGTTTTGTCTTTACCTATTTATGTACACATATCTGGTGTGACAACCTAATTCATATTTATCACTAATAGACTAAGAAGAAGGTGAAACATATAGTATATATAAACAGTAAACTCACAACAGTAAATGTAACTGAAAATTTAATTTGAAACAAATATTTAATAAAAAATCATCTTGTCAAATTACCCCTCATTTCGGGTAAATGAATTGGTATTGCAATACTCCCACATTGGTTTTCCCTAAAATCAATGTGGAAGTATTGCAATACCAATTTACAAACATTGAAGGAAAGTTATATTATTAATATAAATATAAATATTATTAAACTTTCCTTAAATGTTTGTAAAGGTTACCTCCAATAAACTACATATTTCCGCATTTTTTTGCAACTAAATTATGTCAGAACAGATTGTGTTCCTAGGTGAAAATATTTTATTTTAATTGCAACCCTTTCTCAATTTGTTGTCTTCACTCGTTTTGTATGGGAGGGTCTATCTATGTATTTTTTTAATCTAAATAGCTATAACTATACTATATATACTATATAAAAATAGTAGGTATTTGAAAGAACATTTTATTACGAATAAAAAGTTATTTAGTAGAAATGTAGTATGCACGAATTTGACACGAATCCTGACATTTTAGAAAAATAAGTACTATACCCACGTGAAAGAAATTTTCCAAGAACTTAGTGGGGGAAATATTACACTTAGCGTTTAGTGTTGCATTACATTTTTCCCAACTACGGCGCTCTGCAGCTTCCCTTTCCAGGTAGTCTACTTCTTTTATTTGACTTGCGTAAATAGGGAGGCTTACACACACTTTTACACTACAAATGCAAAAGTGTACGTTATACTTTACAAACACCGGATGAAATCTAAAACAATCTCCAGATTAAATTGATGAGCTTTTCTCAAATCAAAATCTTAAAAAAACAGTCGTCGCTTAAGCTACTAAAAATCACAATATTATTTTAGAAATTATATTATCGAAATACACGATACAAATGGGTGCACACACTGTGTGTGACACACGAGTCATACAACAGACCGAGTAATACTTAGTACTAATTTTGTTCAAGGTTACAAACGATTGTACTGTAAGAAAATTGTTTAATTTACTTAGACATGGTACAGTATTATTATGCATATTAATACGAACTACCGACCCACATCATTATGTCAAAAAATATAAAATTCATCTGTATTAAAAAATAAAGTTTCTTTCTTTAATACAGTTTGAACTACATTTTCCTAACCGCTAGGAATTAAGTAATTTAAACACTTTTTTAACATTATTTAATAAAGTATACTGGTAAATAAAAAATTTTTTATTTAATAAAGTATACTGGTAAATAAAAAAAATGTTTTATTGTACATCTCTGCAATGACAGCTAAGCCATTATTCTTCAATATCTAGACAAGAACTGAGAGACAAATGAGTTTCTTGACGCTTTTGTCTTTACATAGAACTTGACGAAAATATCACAAAAATAACAAATTAAAATCATTTTACTGTGATCTACAAGAATAGAATATCATAGTAAGTAATAACTACCTATTAGTGCTTGATTAGTTTTTAAGTTTGTATGTAATAAGGTTTTTATAATTATAATGTATTTATTAAGTAATTAACCATACAGCAATGATATATACAAAAGAGGTAGATAGGTTACCTTAGTACTAATCTAAGTAAAATATTGTCCGTTACAACGTTACAAAGTGAGACAAATATACATTACACTGCGTCACTATGCAATTTAAAACATAATTGCATTTCAAACTAATAAATCACATAAATGTCTAAATCATTGTGATTGGTCAATTTAAATTTCTTTCTACATTTTAAGCGAATCCGTGACTAATTCATAGAATATTAGTAATTAATGCCACAGAACAGACATTTAAAAAAAATGATTGATACTTAATGGGATTAGACAGTAAAAAATGATGTTTGCTTTTTTCGTATTTCGTTTTTCTTGTATCATGTACATGAGAACATATTTATTTAAAAAGATCGCCAACATTTTTTAATTATAAATTTGAAAATGACGAATTATATATTATTGCTTTTAATAAATGTAAACGATGATTAAAACTGGGTAGCTGCGTCATCACATGATCATGTTTATTATGAAAAACGTTTGGATTATTAAAAGATTTTAGAATTTTGAATGCACAATAGGCATTGCATGACATTGTTGGTTCTGTAACATTACTTTTCATATTCTTTGACCAAGTCCGGGTTGGCTAATTAGCAAAGCTTTTGGGGTGCCACTTTTCGAGTGCATGTAACCTATCTACCTCTTTTGTGTTATAACATCATTGCTATACAGCGTTTGTTACACGACTGCAAAGAGGATGTAAAATTACTACGAAACGACAGTTTTTGTGAACCGTATTATTATTTTTATAAATAAGATACAAAGGCTCACGTGTCTTTCTGAGTTATTTTATAGTCCCATCTGTGGCTAATAATAATGATACAATTTACTACTATTGTATTGTAATACTACAATAAATACGCGTACCTGAATGTTCTATAATATAGAATCAATCTGAACAGAATTTTTGTGTGAAAACAGGTTTTTTCAGGAATAACGCTTATTCTAAATAATTTTGGTAATAAAAAATTACTATCTGAATAAAAATAATATCCAAATCGTTACAGCTCTTTACGAGAAATACATAGACTATATATACAATAATACATAGACTAGATATACAAGAATTTGTCCTTTATAGTACTTACCTACCTAATAATACAGATTAATTAGTTACTAGAGTAAACTAATAATTTAAAATAATAAGATACGGAATAAGTCATTAAAAATATTTTAAAAAAGGAATAAAAAGACGAACGGTATACTGTGGAAAATTATGACCGCAATTTTCTCTGGAAACCTTTCTTTTGATAAGGAACCTGTTTAGGTCCTTATCTATCTTCTTCTATCTTATGTCATGAATTTCTAAAATCCTTAACTTCAAAACCAGCAATCGACACTTGTTTCGCCTCTCAACGAAGCATCCTCAGGAAATTCTAGAGATCACACTCGGTCAGTTAACCAGTATCAAATCAACAAATGAGTCAGCTGCACGACTATTTGTACTAATTGCCCTACCTACGACCAGAGGGTGAGTAACAATCAGAGCTCACCACTAATAGCCCCGCTTACTTAATTTGGACGAAGCAGTATTATGTTAAATTTAAACTTAATTGTCAAATGCAAATATGTTTAAAAGCGCCGAATGAATTAAATTTATATGTGCGTTTAACAAAACATTGTTGTTTTTGCGTTTAATAATCTCTAGTTGTTCCAAAATACTCTACCTAATACCTTTATCACATGTGTGTAATATTTTGAATGTATGACTATCTGATACGTCGTGCCTTGATTCTATAAGATGTTGCGCGAAATGGGACTTTTCAGGATGATTATTTTTGTACGCTGATATATGTTCTTTGTGTCTTATTTCGAAACTACGACCTGTTTGTCCCACGTAAACGCCGTCACAATGTTCACACTTCAATTCATACCCTCCATTCTTTTTATTATTTTCTGTTTTGTCTTTTACTTTATAAAGAGATTTAATAGTATTGGCCGACTTATGTGCAAAAACATTATTATTTCTAAAAGTGTTTGCAATATCTTGAGATATATTTCCTAAATAAGTAACGCAACCCGTACATTTATTATGTTCTTTGGCACACGATCCTTTGTACAAGAAGTTTATTACTAAGAGTTCTTTGTTTTCTTCTAATTCTGTTATTAATTACTTTATTATTATAACCGTTGGCGCTCGCTACTTGATATATTATCTTCAGTTCCTTATTATAATTTTCTTTATTTAGCGGAACAGGTATAAGCCGATGTACTATGGAATTGTATGCTGCCAGTTTGTTGCCAGGGGCGGCATGGTGATTCAGGAATAGTGCAGTCAGTACGAGTAAGTTTTCTATACATACCAAATTCGTGTTTGTTCCTGCTCTAGTTATGGTCAAGTCCAAAAAGTTTAGTTTAGCGTTATGTTCAAATTGAATTTGAAGATGTTGTTTAAATTATCGACAAAATTATTAAGTTCAATATTTACATGCATATGTAATCTAACCTATTCCGCGAGAGCCCTTGTAGCAGTCATATTGAGTCTCCATCGACGTGGGGAACAATAACTTATAATATTTATAGAGGCACTTAATTACTTAAAAGATAAATTAACTTTTAACTTCTGTTATCTAGAAAAATAAAGCATTCCTTGGTTAAACTAATTGTTTACAAACAACATTCACTATGACAGACGGACATGGACAACGTAGACCCGTTGAGCTTTCTTAAATATCGTTTGAAGCATTGACCGTAAGTCTTTCAGCAGGAATAAATTTGTCATAAATATAGTATCTTTGAGTATTGAGTATTATTAATGTAAAAGTGATAGCCTACTGATTATCTAGACCTCCTTTAGTAATATTATTGTTAATAATTCGTTTGTAAATAGAACTTTCTGTAACATTCTAGAACACGCACACGGCTTCGATAACAAATGTACCGTTGGTCTAGATTATCTATACTTAGAAGTATGGATGTAAAGATATGTTCGATAAACATATCGATAGTCTCTAAATATGTAGCCTCTGTTGTTAGATAGAATAAGCTCTAAATTGATGAAATATTAGGTCTCTAGTTAATAAACTTATTAGTACGAACGAATAATACTAAAACTATAGTTGACATAAACGTCATACACTTAGAAAAAATTAATGAATTTTATCGACTCGCTAGGTAGGTGTAATTTTAGATAGGGTTTGTCGACCACTGTCTCTACACTAGTTGTTCCAGGAGTAGGAGCATAGGTGACCTTCGTCGTGGGGTATAAAAAGCGTCTCGTATCCAATAGCTTCCTTTTTCTTTTCTCTGCTGCGGGACAAGCTGCCTCAACAAAGTCTCATGAAGAAACTTAAAGTTAGGCCACATGTCGCCTAGGATAGTCTTAGCTGTATTTGTTTGGGAGTAGCAACCCCAATTAGATTAAATGAGTTAGTTAATAATATGTTAAAGTAGTTTAGTTAATCTCATGGTGGATCCCATGGTGAGTACTGTAGCTGTAGATAAGGGCGAGCAATGATGATAGGACTAGGGAATAGGATCCTAATGTCTACATGTGCTTGTTACAGAGTTCAAAGGACACCTAAAGAAACCAGGTGGACCTCCTGTCCCTATATGTAATGAATACTTTGGAATAGTAGTAAAATCTATTCAGTATGAACTAATCAAAATAGTTCTTAGAATGGTTTGGTGCACTACTCTGACTATCAAGAAGTCTAAGTCTTCTTCACTTGGGTGCTATATCGCGTGGCCAGGTCGCAGTTCCTGTTAAGGGGGAATCTTTGAGGACCGGGGCATGTGGGTGCTGTGATGCTAGTAGATGTTCGACAAAGGGGAAGACTGAGGAGTAGGTGCAGTTGGTGGATGACCACCTCCTTCTTAAGATTGATCAGTGATAAAACTGATAACACTCTGCGTGTAACTAATAAATGATTCTCTGTTAGATATTAGCTCCACATAAATGTATTGTGTATCTAATAAATATTTTTCTCTGTGAAATAAAATACTGGATAATAAGGTATAAAAGGTACTTGGGTTTATGTATCTGTAACTCTAAGAATTTAAATGCAGTACATAAACAAGGAAAGGGTGTCTAAGTCTTTATAACTAGGTATACTTCCCTTTAATTTAAGATAACATAAATAAATTATGTTGTTGTATCTATAACAAGTAATATCTGAGCTCAATACTTGTAAAACTTTTATACTAATGAATTATTCTGTAAACTAATTAATATCTAAGTGCTGTTATATAATAGGTGACTTTATTTAATACTTATATAATAATAAACAGGATAATGTTGTTTAACCATAGCATTTAAACTTTTTAAATTGTTACTAACTTTTAATAATAAATACATAGTGAACTGATTGTATCCACCATAGAGATTAAGTTAGAAGAAATAAATATTTTCTTTGTGATGTTTTTCTGATGTCTATTTAATTAACTTTCTATAATTATCCCATTAGATGTCGATTGCAGAGGTGTACTAGGCGCCCTTAAACAAATTAGGTACACCACTCTCCAGGTGACAGTAATAATAACATCATCAATTACTCAACCCACACCTCACTCTACCGGCCTGAGCAAGCCACGTTGCAAAAGTGGCGCACCCAACGTGTGACCTGGAGACTTCTGGTGGGATAAGAAACTATTGTTCTTGTAAGTACTAAACAACTACTAATGTAACATTAATAGTGCTACTAACTCTAGTGAAATTCAACTAATTATTGAACTCAATCTAACTATTAGATATCTCTGTGTCAATTGATAACTCCTGGTATATTGACAAGTATATCAGTAATTATTATTGATAAAATAATAACTTAATTATTAAACTTTGATTTAACTTAATAACTTAATTAACTTAGGCTTTGTGACTATTTGGATGTAGTATATCTCTGGTCTTAGTAAAAACAAATAGTGATTATATACTACATAGACTTGTGAATTAAGCTGGGAATTGTTAATTGTAATTTGAAAATTACATGCTTATGTAATATCTTTGTTTATTTAATCTTAATCTGTATATATTCTGCAGGGATTACAAATTCTAGAAACTTAGTCTCATTCTCACTAGATTTATCTTAGACTTTATACATTTTAGGCAGTGAGTTTATAATTTAAATTGTGTACTCTGAACCACATTAATTAAGATTTAGTGGTGAATATATTTTAACTCTCACTAGGATTTGCTAAACTGATATATAGATTTTCTTGTTTAATAATACTTAGATTTGAAAAAAAATGGACTTCATTACTGCAGGTTAAGTCAGTTTGATTTTGAAATTATACACAGAAAGGGTAAAGACCACGTAGTTCCTGATGTTTTGTCCCGAATAAAAATAGATTCAATTGGAAATCACTCAAGTTCTAGCGATCCGTGGTACAAAAAGCTATATAGCAACTGTTTAAGTAAACCTACTTTGTTCCCTAATTATAAAATAGAGGATAATGAACTATATAGATTGTCTAAAAATAAATATAGGTTAACGGCCCAATTCGATTGGAAGAAGGTAGTCCCTTCTGACAAACGCTTAGATCTTTTAAAGCAATATCATGACGATCCTACTAGTGGTCATTTTGGGGTACTGAAAACCCATAAAAAATTAGCAACTTGGTATTTTTGGCCTACTCTTTATAGGGATGTACGCGAGTATGTAAAGGCTTGTGAGACCTGTAAGATGTATAAAGCAGTAAATACAAAGCCAGCAGGGTATATGGGAAGCTCTAGGCCCATTTCTATACCTGGTGAAGCTCTGTCCTGTGATATCTTAGGTCCCTTTCCTCCCTCTTATGCCAGAAATAGATATTTGTTTGTATGTAGTGATTACTTTAGTAAATACGTTACTTTGTTTCCATTAAGAACGGTTACCGCAAAGAATATAGTTAGATGTTTGGAAAAGGGGATATTCCTGACTCATGGGGTACCAAAGTATTTATATGTGGATAACGGTCCCCAATTCATAGCTAAAGAATTTAGGGATTTAATCCAAAAATACAACTTACCTCATGTATGTTACAACCCAGTGTATCACCCTCAAACTAATCAATCGGAACGCGTTAATCGTGAACTTGTCAGGGCTATTGCTACATATGTAAAAAACGATCATAGAAATTGGGATAAACATATTTCTGAGATTCAATGTGCTTTAAACTCATCTTTGCATGAATCGACCAAACATACTCCTTATTTTCTAACTTATGGTAGAGAGATGATAATTAATGGTGACTTATATAACTCTTCTCAACCTGTGAGTGGTGAGAAGGTTACTCTTGATAACCAAATTACTTTCTCAAATTCACTTAAAGAATTAAAAGAAATCTTTGTAAAAGTGCGGTCTAGTATAACTAAATCTCATGAGAAAAACGCTCGTAATTATAATTTACGGAAACGTAATGTTGAATATCAGCCAGGACAGTTTGTATATAAAAGAGTTTTCACTTTGTCTGATGCTGCTAAACATGTCTCCGCCAAATTGGCGCTTAAGTTTGAGAAATGTATCATTACTGAAAAACATTCTCCTTTAGTATATTCTCTGAAGTCCTTAACGGGTAAACCTTTAGGCCGTTGGCATATAAAAGATTTAGTACGTTCTGGTGACGTAATAGAAACTTAGGTCTTAGTTAGGTAAATTCTAGATAGGAACGCGACCCGTCCCTGTAGAAGTTTGCTGTCTTAATTCTTTTGTGTGCTAGTATGTGCAGTATAGGTAGATTTCTGTGTTTGTTGCTTTATATATTTTCGGGAATCTATGTTCTCGAATTATTTTATTTTAAAATTTTATATTTTAAAATAAAATAATTCTTTAACCACCTAAAACGATACTGTAGCAGTCATATTGAGTCTCCATCGACGTGGGGAACAATAACTTATAATATTTATAGAGGCACTTAATTACTTAAAAGATAAATTAACTTTTAACTTCTGTTATCTAGAAAAATAAAGCATTCCTTGGTTAAACTAATTGTTTACAAACAACATTCACTATGACAGATGGACATGGACAACGTAGACCCGTTGAGCTTTCTTAAATATCGTTTGAAGCATTGACCGTAAGTCTTTCAGCAGGAATAAATTTGTCATAAATATAGTATCTTTGAGTATTGAGTATTATTAATGTAAAAGTGATAGCCTACTGATTATCTAGACCTCCTTTAGTAATATTATTGTTAATAATTCGTTTGTAAATAGAACTTTCTGTAACATTCTAGAACACGCACACGGCTTCGATAACAAATGTACCGTTGGTCTAGATTATCTATACTTAGAAGTATGGATGTAAAGATATGTTCGATAAACATATCGATAGTCTCTAAATATGTAGCCTCTGTTGTTAGATAGAATAAGCTCTAAATTGATGAAATATTAGGTCTCTAGTTAATAAACTTATTAGTACGAACGAATAATACTAAAACTATAGTTGACATAAACGTCATACACTTAGAAAAAATTAATGAATTTTATCGACTCGCTAGGTAGGTGTAATTTTAGATAGGGTTTGTCGACCACTGTCTCTACACTAGTTGTTCCAGGAGTAGGAGCATAGGTGACCTTCGTCGTGGGGTATAAAAAGCGTCTCGTATCCAATAGCTTCCTTTTTCTTTTCTCTGCTGCGGGACAAGCTGCCTCAACAAAGTCTCATGAAGAAACTTAAAGTTAGGCCACATGTCGCCTAGGATAGTCTTAGCTGTATTTGTTTGGGAGTAGCAACCCCAATTAGATTAAATGAGTTAGTTAATAATATGTTAAAGTAGTTTAGTTAATCTCATGGTGGATCCCATGGTGAGTACTGTAGCTGTAGATAAGGGCGAGCAATGATGATAGGACTATCTTGATGATCTTTAAACATACTATGCACATGCATAGTATGTTTAAAGATCATGCATAATCTAACCTAATCCGGAAAAGCAAAGAAAAAATTTTCTGTGCAGACGAAGTCGCGGGTACAGTTAGTTTTTTATATAAGTTCACTGATTTCTGACATTACTTCTGACATTAGATTCATTGCTATATGTTAGGTTAGGTTTAGACCTAAATAGGATAATCTTGTCTATGGTTTAGGTTATATCAGTTCCATTTAAGCTTCGAAGTAAGATCGAAATATCTTAACTACTTACATACATTCACCTACATTATTCTTGTTACTTTGTCTACAACATTGTTAAATCTCTTTTAGTACCAGATGGTTGTAAAACTGCTCGGAATCTCGTTACACAATAGAACTGTTTCACATTCAAATGCCGCAAAAGTTAAATCGTAAGGACGGAATCATAAGCAAACGAACAATTCCCGGTGGGTCATGTTCGATGTTCTACCGTCGTTACTCGTCAAGTACGTTTGTGTATTCATGTACTCGTATCAGTCTATCTGTCTTTAATCTAATGCATTTTATAAGAAGCTCATATGTTCACAATGTTTTAGTGATGAACTGGATAACGGTTAACAGGAACGCAATCGGGATAGCAAGGTTCAAAATCTATATTTAATATGAATTTAGTCATTTCTATGTTATGTAGTGATCTATATATTTCGACAAAGAAATAATATAACATCCATATAAGTTAGTGTGATTTATATATTATGCATAATGTATAATTTAATGAATATAAGTGTATTGTGGTCTACGATAGTGGTTTAATATAATTCAACGATTTAATACCTGTACTTATTCAGTTTTTAGTCGCATTTGAAAGTACGTATACCTACTACTTACTTTCAAATGCCTTTCCAAAATATGCTGCTACCCTTTGGTAGTTTTGTACGTTGAAAGCAATGATAATAAAAACGAATGTAAAATAAAAAACAGGTGGTTATACATCTGAGGCGATACCCACGAGAGTCGTAAGGGCATGTTGTCCCTTCCGTTGAGTAAACCTTTTTTGAACACCACACCGCGGAGGAGTGAATCTATATTTATGTGTGACTTAGAGCACTGTCACAGTTTAGCTGTAAGAATTAATATTTGGTTTAGATTGGTTAACAGAAACTAGGTATCCACACGCTCACATAATTTCAGTGACGAAGTGGATAACGGACACGCAGTTTGTATAGCAAAATCTAAAAAGTAAGCTACAAAGATTTTTCTTAAATTGCATACTATTCTATTAGTTCTATACTTATTTCTTAGGTTTCTTACTACACATATATATGTACAGCTTTACGATATTGCTAGTATATATGCAAATTTTCCGATTGAGTAATGTATTGTTGTACTATGTTGTAGATTACAATATACTCAATATTTTTATTGTTTACATACATTTTGTGTTGTTTTTTCTTATCCACTGTAAGTATTTCTTACATCATTGCGCTGACTCCGCATGAGGTATACTCGACCTATATTCCGAGACGTTTTAACAGGGATCGTATCTGTTTTTGATGCAAATATCTTGTTTTTTCATCAAGACATTTGAGGTAGATTTTATGTTCAAGAAATAGTACAAAATTAACAATGTACCAGTCGAAGTAGGTACGCGGTGTTTTAATTCTGTTGTCTCTAGCTGTGTTATGCGATAATTTTATTAATTGTTATACGTATATCATAGACTTTATAACACCAGACAGCCTGCCGCTTCTACGAAGTGAGGAAAATAAAAGCAAATAAAATGTAAATGTGTGGGTGCTGTTTTCTAACGAAATGGCGACCGATCAGCTAATCGATAATAAATGTGTGCCCGTATATACAAGTGAGTCAGCTTATTCGATTTATCTCACCGTTGACTATAACGTGTATATAAACGTTGAAACTTTGAGAGTTGAATAATGTTAAGTGGATGAATGAAAGGCTCTAGACTCTAGAATATGGTATGATAAGATAGACATATCTAAATAGAATAATAATAGAAAATAGAAAAATATAGTAGAGCAAGGACACAGAAAAAAAGATCAAGACAACGTTAAATAGATCTGTATAAATCGATTGTACTTCTTGTAGTTTCATACCTTTAAAAAAATGGACCCACCCGTCCATCTGTCAGTCGATTTTTTCAGAAACTATGTGATCTAAAAATTTGTTTGGCACAGTACAACTTATGTTGTTAGCTTAGCTTGTGTTGTACGGTTTTTAAAATATCAGAATTTTAAATATTACAATTTAAAAATATTCATAGCAAAATTAATGAGACCCTTCTCTCCTTGTCTCCAAAACTACTTGCGGGAACTACGAAATTATTAAAATTTCGTAGAATGTGAAGTTCATGTTTAAAAAATCCTAGGAATCTTAAAATCTTATGGATCTCCAGAAAGCCTTTTGAAAGTTCTCTGACACTAGTCCTACTATACATAATATAATGTCCTTATTTCCGATTCTCGATTTTCTTCAACAGTAACGCTCGTTTCAAATCGCGGGCAACGGGTGGGTAAGTAATATTTCCTTAATTTGCTTTTGGGACTTGTGTAATATATATTTAATGTGCAATTATTTTGAGCTTTACTAATTGTGTCTACTTTGCGTTAGTAGGTACTTAGTAACAAACATTGGTTGATTAAAACAGTTTCAAGAAATGGTGACATAATTTTGAGTTACTCTCTCTCGTATATATTTTGCTAGCTAAATAGGTGCAGTCTATAAAGTATTTAATACTGACTATAGTTATGCATAATATTGTAAAAAAAAATTAAAACCTTATTATCATTATAGTGTTCACAAAGCTACATACCTAAAATGTATGACAGTCCTCATACACCACTTTTAATGCTGACGAAGATCAACTAATTTTGATGGTGGCTAAGGCATGTTGTTATCATACACATAACATGTTCCGCTAGGTATTAACTTTATGGTTGTTACAAAAAAGAAACTCCATTTTTAAATTTCTTTTTTTTCTTTCCTTATGGCATGGCGCACAGTTTAGTGCATTTGCCAATGTCACGTATTAATAAGTAGAATCACAAGTAAATTAGTTTTTTCTTATCTTAAAACTCCTCCAGTAAAGTGATAGTAGGCTTACACATGTTGATTTAGACCTACCCATTCTTTTTACTTATACAGAACTTTAAAACACAATATACTCTCACACATGTAAAAAATAGAAAATCTAAATAAAATGACAACCTTACTTCTCCTGTTCCCGCCAAATAGTCCCTATGTCAAAGTTCTAAATAATGTGGCCAGCAAAAATAGTGTTGTCTCATGTGATAGAATTGAATCGATATCGATTCAACTAATTCGATCGACTAGTCTAACATTCAATTATTCATTTAATTTGGTGCTGACATGGTCCTGCAGCATCGCTATTTCACAATGCGTTAAATTAATTGGAATAAATAAACATTATATTTTATATTTCCTTTTTTGCTATTTTACTCACTTTCTTTAATGCTAGAAATATTCATACATTTTCGACGCTACCACTATCTCATGAAAAGAATAATCCAAAAAGGAAATTTTATGCGGATAGTGGCGCTGGGCACCCGCTACAGCACTGGTTCCCAAACTTATTTTGTCTACTGAGTCGAGAGCTCATGCAGTCGTTGTCTAAGATGCCTCCTAGCTAAATGAAATTACAAATCACCCCCCAGGCCTCTACACAACGCCCCCATTTTTTTTCTGGGTCTCTTATCGCCCCCCTTTAGGCCTGCAGCGCCCACAAGGGGGCGTTATCGCCCACTTTGGGAATGGCTGCGCTACAGGCTAATATCATAACATATTCTTAAATTGCAGTGTTACATTGCAGAAATCCATTTCATGTGATGAATTCCTAAAATCTTTAACTATTTTCCGCTCAAACTCCAAAAACCACCAATCGACACGTGTTTCGCTTCTCAATGAAGCATACTCAGGATATTCTAGAGATCGGACTCGGTCAGTTAACCAGCATCGAATCGCGGTTCGGATTCGGTTCGGTCGGTTCGAACTGAAATTCGGTGCCGGTGACTATAGAGTTATTTAAGATTTTATGTTTCTTTGGTGAAATAAGACTGAACTGTATTATAAAAGGTACCTATATAATATTATTTTACCTAAAATTAATATTACTGAGAATATTTTTTTTCAATGTTTGCTTTTTACTATCCGGACATGGCTTCTTGTGTCCGGACGGAAAAGTACGCAACGTAACAAACATTTTTCCGGTTGCTCGTCAACTGTAATCAAACAAACCATGGAACTCCTGCATCAACCTGACCGCTCTTTCAGCTGTATCGGTCACTACTCTAAGCACTGAGGCTGTCTTTTTTGGCTTGAAGAAAAAAGCATTTCTCACCCATGTAGAAGAAACATAGTCTAGGAAACTATCATGAATTATCAAAAGAGAGAACAATGTCTTGCTTCCGATTGAATCATTTATAGTAAATAAATATATTCACATAAATAATGGTTGATTCATTAGACTGCTGCTAAATACAATTAGGCACACACAACACTAATAAATCCAACATAACATACAATGAACCACAAAGTTCTTCCTTCGATAGAATGTATCGTTTTTCATGGGTCGAGAATTTTTGTTTGGCTAAATTTCCCACTAGTTATACTTTTGTCTCAAGGTCTACGTCATCATCAAATAGCAATAAAGCTGCTACTTCATCACACAAATGTCATAAATGTTGGTTAAACTTCTGCAGAGCTGCTTTCGAAATAATTTTCTTTATTTTTTCATAAGCTTCCAATGACTTCAAAATCACAAATCCAATGACTTCAAAAGCACAAATAATCCTTGTAGGGTGCTTTAACTGTTAATATGCAATGAAAACACGGTAAGTCGTAGATTATCAAAATAAATTAACAGACGTCTAACAGTGCTACCTACGTGTTGTTAGCCTCATCTTAGAACTGAGTAATGATATTTTAGGGAATTAATTGCTCTAGTCATCCATTGAACTTGGTTCATGGCACACGGAGGTCTGATTTTAAATTTTCTGTCTGAATCTCTACCTAAAAATATTACAGAAAGTTCTATTAGCTCTCAATATTTATCTCTGGCAATTATGTTGGTTAGTTCAGCGCGGTAAAATTCAAACAATTTTTCAACCTCTGAAGTGGTTAGGCAAGATTCTAACTTTTATCTTTAGCATTCTCTTTTAAGGGGATCGATCGAGTCTCTTTTAAGGGGAGTGGAATGCCAGGGCTTATGGTCACTTGTTTAATTTTTTTTTTTAATAAGCTTTTCAACACCAATTCATACACGTGATGGCGGCATGCAAAAATAAGCATTTCTCTGTCAAACTTTTGCTTAAGGAGCACACAGACTCCATTCCAGTCTAATATTGCTTTTCAGACAGCTTGTGCCTGTTCTTTGCCCATAAATATATGTATAGAGATTAGCACTTTCTTTCACAGTCAAATTCACTTAACGAATGTTACAAAACAATACTGCGAGAACTTGTCTATTTGAAAGAAGTTTCGAAGCCGTCGCTTGATGTTTGGCGTCACCTATTTGTGTAATATATCTTTTTTTGAACTACATGTTTACGTATAAAAAAATACGTATACAACTGATAAAACAATAAGAAATTATAAACTCGTTAAGACGTAGGCGGCGTGCTCAAGTAATCAAGTAGATACTGACAATTTCGGATGCAAGTGGCACGAGTTACAGTGGTTTAAATTGCACGAAACTTTATTTACAATTGTTTTAACATAAAACAAATAAAATTAGAGGGTATGCGTTAAAAACGACTCCTTTTTTTGGGACACCGTGCTGTATAATGTATATACATAAATACATGGTTTTGTGTTAATTTACTATAACATATTCATGTTAATAATATGTAGGTTATAATGCAAAACTTAAAATATAGAAATAGTTACCTGTTGATGTTTATTATACGTAGGTATTATTATACTAATATTCATTTCAAGAATACAGCAGGCTCGGTCAACGTCGTAATTAAAATATTCTCTGCGAAATGCGTTTCGTGTCACGCCGCCATTCTTGTTATAGGACAAATGTAGTTACTATGCTATTATTAGCCGCATAGAAGGCCTCATATAATTAAAATAATAATATATGTAGTAGTTCCAACTTCCATCTAAACGCAACTATGACGTTTATGAGGTACTCGGTGAAATTTCACAAATTATTTATTAAGGAATTAAAAAATAATTGTTATTTAATTCGAATTTTACGGATTTAACTATAATACACTTGTTTCATAAGAAAGCACCTGGCAGCTTAGTGTTTCATAATTTGATTGATAGGGAATTTCTAATACACCTAAATCATCCACGAGAAATGCGGGCCATTATTGCGAGAACCGCATCCAAAGCAATTTTGTTTTTGATATTAATGCAGTCATACATTTTATGAAGACACCCTACTGTTATATTTATACTGTGTCCACATACTGACGACGTCCTGTTTTCCGGCTCCGGATTGTTCTGTTCCGGCTTGTTCTATTCTAGCGTATTCTAGCATAGCTAATATGACTGACCAGTCAGGTCTTTCAGAAGTTACATGATTATTATTAACGGACGCACCAACTATTATATTATGCGAGCAAATATTACTGAGATAAGGCTAAACAATAAACGGTATTCAGTAATTTATAAAAATAATATGTTTATATGCAGGTACTTCATATCAGCATAGTTATTCATAAAATACTAATCAAATTGATGGAAAATTTGCTGTACTACGTTCATAAGTAACAGTGAGCGGTCGCGTTGATAACTTTTGCTCTCAAGAGAATTATTGACACGCAAGAATATTGATTAATGATTTAAGTATAAGTACCACCAAATATGCCACATAGATACTCATAATAACTGAACTACATGGAAGTATGAAGAAAATATTTGAGTCCGCATTTAATTTTTGGTTTTGTAAGCGCACATATTATTACGAAAGCAATAAGATTCATAACTCATAGCGTCAAATAGACCTTTTTAAAGGGAGGCGTCAGTCATCGTTATTGACTACTGACACCCTACTGATACGGTACGCCTGTGGTCCGGTTGTATCGGAAATGACAATGCAGTTTTGGCACAATATACATATGAGGCATGTGAACTTACATTAATCATATTACGTCAAACACGTTTAATAAATAAATATAAAGGGCTTACATATACTTACATGTATGTATGTTTCAGTTTGCGGAATGTAATAATAGGATTGCGAGGCATCGTAGCTAATCTCTGACATATAATTTATTAGAAATTATTTATTAAAAAGTAATCACAGATTGTTAACAAGCTGTGCCTGTAACTTCGTTTGCGTAGATTTTAAGGATGTTTGTTTTATGTCGGAGAGGACAAACGAGCAAGTCTACCTTGTGTACGGTCAAAAGGAGTTGATACTGAGGCGCTCTAACCCAGAGATGGGAACAATATTCCATGTGAGGCCTAACCTGTGCCTTAAAAAGTTGTAGGCGATGAGTCGGCATGAAATACTGTCCCTCTCTTCCTAGGACACCCAGCTTTATTGAAGCTAATTTAACTTTATCTTTCAGATGACGGCAAAACTAAACGTCGCTGAATATCTACGAGGACTCCAGTACTCGGCTTGGCGTCAAGGGGAGCACCTTCAAAATTGAGGGATAGGATGAAGGAACGTTTTTTTTGCGGTAAACGCGCAAACACTTGTCTTGGAGGGTTGAATTGAACTAAATTTAGTCGGCCCCAATTCGAGACATAGCTTAACATATTGTCAATATCACTCACAAGTTTATTCCGGTTCGTAATGATACTTTCCAAAGAAATATTAGCACGTCCGGTATAAAAGTGCAGGATTACGTTAAAGAGAATAAAAATGTCATTGAAAATATAACATCATTGATAGATACCCAGTATATATACGACTATCGCCGTGCTAAGTTTTATCGAAATTTGTCCTAAAATTTCCGTGCGAGATGTACGGAAATTTTTGGACGAAATATAAACAGATAGACTAAAATGAAAAAAAAATGCTGTATTGATTTTTGGCCGCTATCCTATTTTGATAATAATGTTCACCACAATTATTTTTATTAATTTTCAATGTACAAACACGGCCCCATTGTATTCCTATTTTACTACTATTATTTTTCTAACGATATTATATATTTATAAAATTTTTTTTGATGCGGTGTGTTCCATAGGAGATTCTGGAGGCCCTTGTTAACTTGCGGAGGATGACTACCGCAGGAGTTTTAGTGGGTTAAGGCACCAGATAATCCAATCTCACTCTCTCTCAGGGGCTGGATACTTGTTCTGATCTTGATCTTCCCGGCAGCGTGCATGTCGTTTACTATGTGGGCGATACGCTCGTGCTCGTCGATGCGAACGACTTCGAGAGAAGTATCTTGCTCGTCGAGCTCGGAATGAATCATAAAATCGAGTACGACAACAGTAAAATCGAGGTGTCGGGTCTGTGAATGACGCGTCAGGAAACTGAGACGCTAATGGTTCCATTGACTTTCACGAGAGAGGGAACCGCCCAACTACCCGATTTGCATTGTTGATTTCAAAGCCCGGATGGGTCAATACATCAAGAACTTAAACCTCATCCTAAACAATCATTGGGGCTTCGAGGATTACTTCTAATATCACATCCCCCGGATCAATAAGGTAACAGGTGCTCTTCAGCGTCTACGAAAAATCTAATCCAGAGAAATCGCTGCTTTGCAGCGTGCAGCGGCGCATGGCCTTACGGATCGCACGGGGATATCGAACGATATCCCACGAGGCGGCGTTAATCATATCGCGGTTTCTACCGCTGGTTTTTCTAGGAGAGATGGATACGCGAGTGTATGCACGTCTACATTAGAAGGCCGTGCCGGTAAGAGTGATGACGGGTGATAGAAAAGTGGAGTGAAAAACTGGAACAGCCGTGGGTCTCGCCCCAGCACGCCGTCGGCGTGTTTCTGCCACATCTCAAGGCCTGGCGTCGAGAACAGAGGAGTGTCAGGCACTGATTAACGCAGATACTCACCGAGCGCAGGTGCTTCGGTGAGTATCTGAATCCGCCCGATGAACACTGGAAGAGTGCTTTACGCGGGATTATGAGCATCGAGTACTGGCCGACCACATCAGACAACATATCAGATCCAGATCAGAGCAATACTCCTTGAGGACAGTGGTCTCCATCGCGGAGACAGTAATGTTCCGCAAGGAGGTCACCGAGAGATCGAAAGAGGGCAGATCCCGCTCGGAAACGGCGATGCTAGGGTGCTCCGGTTATGTCCCGTATGCGGTCGCGGTGCTCCCTAATCGCACCGTTAAAGATCACCGCGGGTTTTGATCAGTAGGTGACTGACATAACCGCCTCGTCTTTTCCGAGATGGGGCGGTATCATGATGCGGTCCTCAAGTAAAAAAAGGTTCGGGTATGGCGAAGATATGGGTATGGGTCAGTTAGTGAACGAGCATAGTGAGCGAACTCAATTATTTACCAGCATATCGGAGTGTTAGGCATTTTTTTATGACCGTTCTGAAATATAACATTTTAACCGTTAACGTTTTAACCATTTAAAATAATGTGTTAGCGACGTTTTCTCTCTTCACAAGAGATTACGGAGACACATAGTCATAATTTTGTCAGGGACTACATACTTAAAGTGTCATAATGTAAGTATTACTCCCAATACGGAAACTGTTTAATTGTAACTAGCAATAATGTTTAAAAAAGCAGCCAATATACCCAATTAACTGTACGATTAAGTCAATATACAACATAATGTTTAGCCTTTATACATATAAAATCGCTATGCAATCACTTTTTAACATACATTATATACATATTATAACACGTTATATACGTAGTCAACTACATTGCTATAACGTTATAATAGGTAAGTTGAGGAAGAATCCAACTAATCCGACATTAGGGCGCAATCAATCAAAACAACAAAACGAACGAAAACGACACATTTTTCCCTTAGGTAAATGTCAATGTAACTTGTAATAAGAATGTTGAATTTTATGAGAAAAAACATAAAGATCGAATCAGTTAAAGTAGATATTACATATTTTTTTATTATCGTTTTACTATGCTTACTTTTTTTATAAGTAAATAATAAATTTACTAGAGCTTGTACTTTTTGTAATGATCAGATTCATGTTTACGATGGTGTAAACCAGGGGTTCCCAAACTTATTTTGTCTACTGCCCACTTTGAGAATAAATTATTTTTTAGCGCCCCCATTTTTTCACCTACTGAAAATATATTAGCTGAGATTAAACATTAATTCCAAACGAGACTTTTACTATAACCCGCAAGAGTTAACTTGAAACCTGAGCGCAGTAGGTAATACACAACGGCGCTCAGGTCTCAAGTTAACTCTTACGGGCTACACCAGCCAATGAGAATGATTATTGAAACGCAACTTTATAGTATTCAAACAGAGTATCTTTTATTCAAAATAAAACAAATATAATCGATCCTTATATAAAAACTAATGTGAAGGATGAATCTGATGCTGTTTAATAAGTTTGTTGATATCAGGTTCCAATTTACTTAAGAACAGTCGCAAGTCGCCACGTTTGGTAACATGCAAACGATTTCTCTTTTTAGTAAGCAGTGTTGCCACAGCACTAAATCCACGTTCACACAAATATGACGATGGGAATGCTATCAAGAATCGCTGAACTATTGACCACAATCCAGGGTACAATTATGGGATCGGTTTTTGTAGCCAAAATTCTTGGTAACCATTTCTGAACTTGATTTTTATTTCCTTGTTTGTTGTCAATTCTATAAGTTCTTTTTCCAGCTGAGGTGACATTGCTGTGTTGACATTTGAAAACGGATCCAACACCCAGTCTGGTATTTCCAAGTTCAAAATGTCCTGGTATCGTTCGGTGAAGTCAATGTGGAGGTTTTCCAAATGTTGGCAGTAGGCAAACAATTCGTCGTTACTGCATAATACTGATAAATTCGGAAAATTGTGAAACTCACGTCTGCCCATATTCTTTTTGTATAGAAGCAGTTTGGCTGCGAAAGCAGCAACGACGTTTTTTGTTTTAATTAAATTTAGTTCATCGCCTTGCAGTTGGAGATTCATGTCGTTGAACAATCTATACAGGTCTGTCATGTAAGCTATATCATTCTTTGATGTAATGAGCTTGTTGTGCAATTCTGTATCTTTAGTTTCCAAGAACTCTATAACAGAGTCAAACAGGTTGTAAAATCGAGTCAGACAATTGCCTCTTGATAGCCAACGAACTTCAGTATGAAACAACAAACGGTTGAAATCCCCGTCATTAGTAACACAAAGCTGATGAAATAATCTATCATTCAATGAGCTGTTGCGGATTTTATTGACTGCTTTGATGACATATTGCAGTGATTGAAATAGTCGTTCACATAAGTTTCTAGCAACCAAATGTTGTCTATGAATAACGCAATGTACAGCAAGGACATCTGGAATTTTATTTTTTAATTACGCTATGAAGCCTTTATGGCACCCTGTCATAGCCGGAGCGCCATCCGTAGCAACAGATATAATATTTTTCAAGGGAATCTCTTTCTCATCACAGAACTTTTCCAATGTATTGAATATGGTTTCGCCTTTTGTATCGGTCTCTAAATTTCTAGCAAAGAATAATTCTTCACATATTTTCTCATCTTTAATAAACCTCACGTAAGACAGCAACAATGCTTCATTAGGTGGTAAAGTGGACTCATCGAGCTGAATTGAGAATTGACTTGTCCTCAGGTGATCACACAATGATCCTTCAATGTTTTCAGCCATTTCATCAATTCGTCTTTGCACATAATTATTACTCAAAGGAATTTTTCGGATAATATCTGCGGCTGGTTTATGAAGCACAGTAGTTATTACTTCCTTTATTGCTGGCAAAATTAACTCTTCTCCGATGTTATGTGGTTTGCCTTTTTGAGCAATTAACTAAGAGATATTGTACGAAGCTCGAATTCCGTCGTCATCTTGCTTAGCAGCCGCCGAAAATAGTTTTGCTACACTTGGCTGAGTATTATGCTTCTTCTCTAGGTCTTGAAAATATGCGACATTCTTGTCTGGATGCATTTTATTCAAATGATCTTGCAGTCTTGAAGGCTTCATTGCTCCATTCGAAAATGTTTTTAGACATAGAAGACACAAAGGCGACTATGGGTTTGTCGGATTTTCAATGAATCCGAATTTAATATATTCCGCACAGTATTGCCGTCTCTTCTTTTTTACTTCCGACATTGTTTTGTTTTGAGAAATACGTAAGTAAGTGTTGAACTTAAGTACTGCTCATCTATTGCGCGCGAAACCGCAAATGAAAATAAAATAAATATTACGTTGTTTATATAGGATTGCATAAGCAGCACGCACCGACAGGAATAAAACAAACATGCATAAACTCATTTATCTCATTCGACGCTCAATCGTACTCAACAAGTCAGAACAAGTATTCTATGAACCAGCCGATTGATACAGGAATGCACAATTCGGGTTATTTAACAAACACTTGTTAAAACATGATTGCCCGCGGTCTATTATCTACGAAAATTACCTATCTGGGAGTACTAATAACTATTAAAATGCGAAAGTGTGTCTGTTGCCTTTTTATTTGTTTGTTTGTGTCTACTTTCATTTCGAAACGGAACGACCGATTGACGTGATTTTTATTTTGTATATTCAATAAAACAGGACAGATATATGAACTACGCGGAGAGAAATATCGAACCGAGTTTGAGCAATCTTTTAATTAATATTAGTTGATGTTCACAAGTTGTAGTTGAGAGTCGAGAGCTCATGCAGTCGTTGTCTAAGATGCCTCCTAGCTAAATGAAATTACAAATCACCCCCCAGGCCTCTACATAACGCCCCCATTTTTTTTCTGGGTCTCTTACCGCCCCCCTTTAGGCCTGCAGCGCCCACAAGGGGGCGTTATCGCCCACTTTGGGAAAGGCTGGTGTAAACTATTACTTTTCCAACCTTTTTCTAACGTTTACGTAATATCGAATTCACATCAAAATGTACATCAAAGTTTTTTTGAATGTGGAAACATAAATTCTTTTTAAAAAGTGCTTACATGTTCATTGGCTTTTTAAACCGAATAATAACTAATTTCTAACAGAATCTGAATAGATAATTAATTTGACGGGGTGATAACTTCCTTAAGTGCTTGATGCTTGCTTGCCACAGTTGAAAATTAATACATGTGTAGAGCATGGAATTAATATATTATTTTGTATTACAGTAATGCGTAGAGTCAATGGTATTCGAAGAGACTTAAATCGTTGAGGTGTAGCTTACATAAAAAATAATGTATGTACTACTAACTACTACTAAATACTATCTTGGATGGCTTGCTACAATATGATATTATATCATGAAGCTATGTACCTACATATATTGTCCAAGCGCTGATTGCGCGGACCGAGCAAACATACCGGAGTCCCAAGTCAAATACAGAAATCGTACCGGGAATATATGCTATACCAACATGAATTTACGAAGCCATGTAAAATCGTATCTTCTATATTTTCTTCAATATTCCAGGTAATCTTGGAAAGTTCTTGCTTGCTTTTAATAAAATTGGTTGTAGTATATTTTCCTGTGTGAAAGTAAAAAAAAATATAAGATGTGTTTTTAGATGTATTATTGCAGTTATTACAAGAGCAAGACTAATTTTAGAAGCATTTTATCATTTAAAATGGGCTAACAAGTAGAAACTATCAATTGTATTTCAATAACATTTACACATATTTATTACAAAAAATGAGTTAGTTTTAAATTTTGACTCAGTAATAGGTATAAAAGTATATAAATGATGTAATAGGTATACATTATGCAGTATATTTTATACTTTTTGATATTATCAAAAAGTATTCAATTTTTTAAATAATAGAGTTTCAATTTTGATCTGCCACTGTATTTTGTTTTACACTCACATGTCTAGTGTAGGTACGCAAAACTAGTGGTTCCACAAGATAGCTTTACCTTTTACAAAACATCTGTTATTTACAGGAGGTAGTCTTGATATTACATTTAACCTTTATTAAGATTCCTTGCGTAAACTTGATCGGTTTTGAATATTATGCTCCAACACTGTTAGAATGTTATTTATTTTATAATTACATTTATGTATATATTGAATTTCAAATTTTAATAAAAGCCTGTTCAAAAATACTTTGTTTATATTTTTATCTACAGTATTCAAACTATGTTGGTGCATTGCTATGTGCGCGTTTCACGAAATTCCTAAGTAGAGCTTTACTACTTCGTAATATAGGTAGATACTGAATAAGAACGAACCACCAAGACGAGAAACCGCAGAGATATTATCGCTAACAAGATTTTTGGTTAGTATAATTAGTAAATACGATCTTTACCGTAAGCAAGGTCAAGTTAACCCGTCACTCTTTCAATCCTTACGAAGAGGGTCAAAGTGATGTCTTGGTTAATTTATTAGGTTTTAAAGTGAAGCGAATTTATAAGATATTCTTACCTACGAAAGCATTACTGCAATAATATGTTGTTAGAGTAAATGTAAAGCATATACATACTATGGCACGTACAACATATTATTAATCATTATCTACATAATTATAAAAGAAATAAATTAACCATTAATAGATACATACCTAAACAAAGTTCCCGTTTACGTCTTTTTTTGTGTTCTTTAACCGTGCGAGAACTGCCGAGAGAATTTAAATGTGGGTTTCACTAAGATGTTTATCCCAGGTGTAAAGATGACTGAGTAATCGTTATTTCTTAAAAAAGACACAAAAGCAGTAATATGAGAGCGTTTCTGGAGAAAGAAGCAAAGGCGGATCGTTGCTCGCTAGTAATAATATATTTTTACTTCCACGAAAAAGAAATGTTACAGCCGTATAGCAGTCGAAGTGCAGATTTTAATAAAGGCATTCGAAATAGACTATAAAAATACAATAATAAAATGTTTGGGATTTTCGTAGCGTTTAAATTTGTCGTAATGTTTGGTTGTTTGACATTACTGATGTTTATGTACTACTAGTGACCCGCGCCGGCTTCGCACGGGTAGAAATAAAAAAAATGAAATACAGCCCAAGTTATACGCGGATAATGTAGCTTTCTATAGGTGAAAGAATTTTTAAAATTGGTTGAGTGGTTTTTGAGTTTATCCATTACAAACAAACAATCAAATTTTTTCTCTTTGTGGTATTAATATAATACATATTTATATGTAATTCTTACTCGTACTATTACATCTATATAAGCGCAATACCACTCACTGACTGACTGACTCATCGCGAGATCTCCGAAACTA
Organism: Zeuzera pyrina; assembly: GCA_907165235.1. Lineage (NCBI taxonomy): Eukaryota > Metazoa > Arthropoda > Insecta > Lepidoptera > Cossidae > Zeuzera > Zeuzera pyrina. Next base: position 12,861,980 of record OU015625.1, on the reverse strand, counting down.
TGGGTCCGATTCACTTGAAATTTAGCACAGTTACTCCTTTCGCGGTATAGACTCTCATTAAGAACGGATTTTACGAAAGTCCTGTCCAAAATGACTCTGCTATCCGTGCGAAGCCGGGCGAGTCGCTAGTATGATTATATAATTCTTCTGTACGTGTGTATGTCAAGGTCAAAGTCAAAGTAAAATCAATTTATTCAAGTAAACCCAAATGCAAGGTATTTTTGAAAGTCAAATCTACTTTAGTTCGGTTCAAAAAGGAAACCTGAATACTGAGAAGAGCCGACAAGAAACTCAGTCAGGTATCATTTTTTCAACATCATTCTACAACAGTTATTTAAAAATACAATATTTATAAAGCCAGTAAATGCATATGCAGAGAGGATCACTTCCAGTCTATTGTTTTGTCTTCAATGAAATCGCTAATTTTGTAGTATGCTTTTCCAATCAGTGTGCGTTTAATGACAAGTTTAAATCTCTTTTCCGTTAGTTGAGTAATTTCTTGAGGAATTTTATTATAAAAACGAACACAGTTACCCAAAAATGAACCGCTTGACTTTTGTAATTTAAATTTAGGAATAACTAGCTGACCACGATGTCACTGAACTCCTTCTAAACGGCTGGACCGATTTCGAAGAAATTTTTTGTGCGTGTTTGTGTGTGTCCCTGGGTGGTTTAGATTCACAATTGGACCCGGCAGGTGACGCTGCAGTCGGGTTCCGGGAATTTTTTATTATTACTGGCGGGACAACTTCGAGTCCGGGTAGATTATATTATTTATTTAATGGTATTACTTAATATGTACCGGATGCCTCTAAACGTTGTAGATCAAATCGAACATGGCCACAGATAGGTCATTTACAAACATTTTAATTTCGTGAACTTCGATCCTACTTTAAACGATCTCAAAAATTTGATGAATTTTTTTATAAAAATAATACTTGAGGCCTAGGCATACCAACTTTATGCTCCAGACAATTACACAAATTGTGTGGCCCTGAATTAAGCACTCGACTTGTACTATAGGTACCGCACAACGAACTGGTGGAGCTCCTGTAACATCCAGATTCCAAGCCATTTTAAAAATATTCGATTTCTAAATTAACCTAAACAGCGATCGAGCCCGAGGCTCCGACCTAGAAGTCAGATGTTCTCCCACCACATCGGCCCTGTCATGTTATAAGACTGTATGGCGCTCAGACAAAAGCAATCTTAAGTACATATCTTCCGCTGTATCCCTAAAGGGGTTGTTAAAGAGGACGGAGCGCCAAGCTTCGCGATCCTTACATATTTCTTTCGCTTCCTCAAATCTCATCATTCTCTTCACACATTTTCGCTTAGGTATGCGAGCGCTTTTGACATTTCCGTCGGCTAACACTCTGGCTATAAGATCTTCATAAGTCAGCCTTGGTCTTCCTTGGCTTTTTTTATAACTCGCTTTCGTTCTGTAGATTTTCTTCGTCAGTCTTTCATTAGGTGCTCATTCTTTCTATGTGCCCGAACCATCTAAGCATTATCTTCTTCATTTTTACAATAACACTGTCGCGCAACAATGCCATACGGCGTATCTCTTCATTGCTTATCCTGTCCGCAAGGGTGACACCGTACACCAATCTTAAGTACCTATAGATCATTAATGTTGTCAACAGCTTAATTTTCTTTATAACATAGGGTATCCTAGTGTGGGACTAGAGCAATAAGTAGGTACTCAATTACACGTTATGCATTTTCTTTTTATTTACATGTAAATGTTTATTGAGTATTATGGGTACATAAGTATTTAGTGTTTGTTAATTTAAAATGTATCGTGTGTGTGAAATAAATAAATAATTAGAAAGTTGTAAAAATATGTATGCACTTTTTATTTGGTACTACTTTTATTCAGCTAGCAAACATGTGTCAAATAAGTAAAAATATTTAGTAGGTACTAAAACTCCAGTATGGTCCATTCTCGCGAGGAAAAACTTTACTACGGAGAGGTCACTGCGTATCACAAAAAATTGCCAATTTTATGCAGATTGTAAGGAAACAAGGATTATTGGGTTATTTTCATTAATTGAAAAGTTGTGAATATTTTCGTGGTATTTTTTATCAAGAATTTTTATTTCTGAAATTTTAGGATTGTCAATTATGAAGAATTTATTTGTGCCGAGTAATAACTCTATATTCCAACAGTGAGGTGATAAATCTAAAAGAAAATGACAAAAACACTCCTATTCTATTGTTCATTCATAAAACAGGTAATATCGATGAAAAAATATCTCTTTATTCCTCAAAAAACGCTAAAATTATTTCTGTAAGTAGTTCCCATATATCACGCTATGCCTAGTTCTCTGTCTTTTAGGATGATTTAATTTCATTATGATTCCCATTCAAAAATCAGGAGAAACAAAATTTGGAGTTATTATACATTCTATCTGCCGTAAAATAAAATGATTACTATTTCTAACCGATTTTTTGATGTTTTCGTTTAGTTTATTACCGCACTGGAGTTCGAATAACTAACCCATACTCGATGATAGAAAGTAAACACTTTCTCATAGTAAAGACACGAGATTGAAAGTTCGAAAATCCAAATGACAATTTTTGTGACATGTAGTAACCCCTCCGTAGTAGATTTTTTTCCGTATCACTTAAAAAATTAGTAACATTTTTAAGTCAATTTTTAGTACTAAATCTTTTTCTTGTTTGACACATACCCTAACTGCATAAAAATAGTACCTAAGTACTAAAAGGAGCGTACATTTTCTTAATACCTAAAAAGAAAAACGTTATTAAACTTGTAATTACCAATCTTTTCGTTTGAGTATTATGTAATCTCATAAATAAATTTAAAAAATCATAAATGAACCATAAATACTCGTATCATAAATAGGCATAAAATGTTTGAATGAGATCTGTTATGTGCCCTACTTAATTTATACATTTGGGATACCCGGAATTACATATTTTGTGTATGTTTATGCTACATATAAGTACTTAAATTAAGGACTCCTAATGTATTTAGTGGAACAGGCTTCTTCTCCCAAATGAGGTGAGAAAGAGATATGTCGTAATAACTACGCAGGGCCAGTGTAGATTTGCGGAATAGTAGTTTTCAAGTCGCTTGAGCTCCGACCAGGCTTGATGACTGTCACCATATTGTTATAGCCAGGATCAACATAACGTACTTTCTGAGGCTCAAAGCCGCTCGATATATAGATGCCACTACACCATATTATCACAGGTCGCCGGTAACGTTACTTAACAACAGTGACCATATCACGTACACCGAAGTACCACTATACGTCACGAGGGCCTCATTCTTTATATTTTAGGTACGTGCTCCGTATATATTATATATTAAACATAGAATAGAAATATAATACCTAAATAGGTATAGTTATTAATAATATATTTAATAATAGGTACTGCATCGCTTAGAAAACTGGCAAAAATGAAATATTTGTGAGTTGTTTGTTTCCTATGTGAGTATGAAAATAAATTCATCTTCTGTAATAAGCAACGACAAGTACCAGACATCTGCGTTATATACACACTTGTATTCGTTAATAACGGCATGTGTAACTTAAATAACGTAGCGAAGTTACAACGAGGTCTCAAGGGAACCCTACTTCGCACACGGAACGTTCGTCTTGGTCTACAGTATACATATTTATGTACATGTAAGTGTAAGCGACTAGTAAAACATGTGCAGTGTACACAGCGATAAATAAATAGGCATTTAATAATTATATAAAAATTTAAACAAACTATCTCTACGCTTTCTAGTATAATGTATGTTGTCCCGAACTGTCGGCGACTTCTTCATTTTTGTTTCTCAACTCTATTTTAAATAAGTAGGTTGTTTAATACTTTAATACTTTGTTGTTATTTTTATCCAAATTTTAATTGATATCCCTGAATAATAGAAAAATAATGTTGTTCTCTTTAAAGATGCTACGACACGTGAGTAAGTTTTTATTATAAATTTTGTAGGTGAGCACCTAAAGCGAAAACGCGACGTACAGTTCTAGAGTTCTACACACTAACATTTTTAGACTTGTTATGATATTATTTCAATGTTGTTTTTTTTCATTCTTCAAGTCCTGGGTGGAATCTTTTTGTCATTTTAAATGAGATGAGAATACGACGGGCCGAGCATTTACGACTGATATTTATTGTTGATTACTGGCTTATTAGTGTGGTGGTTGGGTTAGATTCTTTACCATACCAGATTAGTCAATGCACTTTTCTAAATACTTTTGAAGTTTTGGGTATTGTATGCTCCTCCAGTCCGTGTACGATAGCTATTAGTACAAGCTAAGTTCTAGTCTTAGTTTTGTAGAGTCAAACTATGAGTGTAATTCTTTTGAGGAGAGTATAAGTAACTGTCAAAATGAAATGTATGAATTATTTTGATATATTTATTATTTTTCTCGTATTGTTTTTGTACTCAAGTGTATGCAGTGACATTTATATGAATCTTCGCTTCTCTCACGCGCGAGGGCTATTTCTCTCAGAGTAATGGTTCAGGGTATAAGCACAAATATTTACATAATGGTTAACTCCATACGCCTGCGGTGAGAATCACACGAAACTGGATTTTTCGTTGTGTTATTTTTCTGTGTCATGTGAATATTCAGTTTCGTTTGACAATATGTTGCGCTTTAGAAATGGTAATATAGCTACTGATTTTAAAACAATGTTATATGTGAGTACATACTTTATGCAAGTTAAAATTACTGTTTTTTGTAAACATTACATAGACACAGGTACCAAGATAACATTATTTTATTTTTGAAGAAGTAAAACATTATAAGATTTCATAGCTGTAATTCTTTCCATCCTTGAGAATTTTCATGGAAAGTTATTATTTCATAGTCTTAATTGAATTCTTTGAAAATGGTATAACACGTGTAAACTGATTTTTAAAATGGGTCTGAATACATTAGTATTCAGACCCATTTTAAAAATCCAATTTCCAAAATGAACTGATACCTCAGACCCCCATAGCCAAATTACTTTAAAATCCTGTCTCTAGTTTTTTCCTATTGATACAAAATACTCACCAATTTATAAATTTTGCAGTTAGTTAAGAGTACCTAAACTTGACATCATTTTCTCATAAAAATTTTACAAAATAAACAGACATAAAATTCAGTAAATATCAAGTGTAATTAATAATTATTAATACAAATTACGTAAAAATACTTAAGTAGGTAATTATTTTTTGAAAAAAAAAACATAAAAATCGCTAAGTAAAGATATAAAAATTAAAAATTTAGTGTGATGAATGAACCTGGTGACTTTCTACCAATCTAGCTAAATCTGGTTCAATATTGGTGAGTTGCAGCCTTAAATCTCCGCGTTCGTTGATTTTTAAACAGTTTCTTTGTTTTGTCCAAATGTCTGTAACAACACTGAAGCCTTTTTCGACTACGTATGATGATGGAAAAGCGACAAGGTATTATTCAACAATGTTCCACGATGCAGGATACTGTGTTTCAATGTTGCGCTGCAACCAGAACTTCTGATAGCCTTGGTTGAACTTCTGCTTAACCTCTTCGTCTGTGCTGATGGTGATCAACTCTTCTTGCATTATCACATTGGCTTCTTCGATGGCTGTGATATTATACGGATTTATTATCCATTGAGGAATTTGTAAATTTAAGAGATCCTTAAATCTCTAAGTAAAATCCTTGTGTAATGCGTCCAAGTGAGTGACATGATAAAATAACATCGTCTTGAAGCATTTCTGGTAATTTTGACAAATGTGGACTGTGAATATTCTTTTCTGCTTAAATTTTGTTTAAAATGATAAGTTTACCCGCAAAGAGTGATATTATTGATTTTGTTTTAATCAAGTTGAAATCGTCACCTTGCAGCTGCAAATTAACTTTGTTCAACATACCAAAGATATCAGTCAAATAATAAATATCTGTTTTACAATTGTTCAGATTTTGACGCAAACGTCGATCTTATGGATGGCCTTTTCTCTAGTTTTTTTAAGTGCTTAAAAGAAGCTTACTTTTTTGTCAGCATGAACTTTTGATAAGTGATCCTCCATTTTTGAAGGCTTCATGGCATCGTTACTGAATACTTTTTCACATATGAGACACATCGGCAAGTGTTGATTTGATGGAGATGGAATAAATCCAAACTTCAAGTAGTCCAAATTGTATTGTCTCTATTTTTTTCTGCCATCATAAAACTCGCAGTAAACCTGCAAATTAAAAAACAGAATGTTTAAGAAACTACTTAAAAAAAGCAATAATAAAACTGTTAAATTTGCACACGAGCTTATTTTTATCACATCTAGGTACTAGATGTTTTTTAGGTAAGCTCACTTGGATATAGTCACTGCAGTATAGAAAATTTGTATTAGGTACCAATCAGCGTAAAAAAGGAAAACAAAGAAAACTGAACATTTATAATTTTAGGTAACAACTTTTCTAAAGTAATTTCAAAAAATACTTAGAAAAATATTAAAACGTTTTTTGGTACTTACCCTGTTACATTTTCATAAACTAGTACGTAGGTAACTAAGCACTTTGTAAATTCTTTTTCAATCACTTTATTTTAATTTATTTTGTAATCTTTTGAAATAAATTAGTCAGTGTATTATCATTCAAGCTCAAATGAATTTCAAAACGCAAATGAACTTTCAACCTAAAAGCCAGCTTGTTATATAGTAAAATATCAGGAGCATGTTTGAACTTGAACTTGATCATGATTTCATTCGTGTTAAGTCGCGTATATGCGTCAAATACAGAACAAGTCAAAACGTGCCTGAAAGACTTGTACGCTCGAACTCATTATCTTGTACGAACTTGTCCACACTTAATGACTTGCCGAGTTTTTCATATTGTACGAACTTGTGCACGCTTATCGACTTGTTGAGTTTCTTAAAAGTACAACAATGATACTTTCTACTCAAAATATTAGTCATTCCTATACAAGTTGGTACAAGTAACATAACTTATACAGTATCTTGAAAGTTTCAAATAAAAACTTGTGTTAATTAATAGGGGTCGATTTTTAGACCTCGTCGACCCCCAAAATCAGTTTTCGTTTATGTCGACCCCTGGGAAACTGATTTCGACCCCAATGGGTCGATGTCGACCAATTTGGGAATCCCTGGTATATAGGCTATAGGCGGACGAACGGATTTGACAGACAGGCACTACGAATAAGTACACAAGTTGCTTTTACATTCTTCTACCTATATTTTAATTTACAATATATTTATTTGTGTTGAATATATATGTTGTCAGTTATTAAATAAATAAAATGTAAATAATCATTTTAAAAAGCATTAAATTATATAATGGAATTTGTAAAAGGGAGAATGTTTTCCGCTAAAATATCAGTCTTTCTTCTAGTCAAAATAAAACTTTTATAGCCCCGATTTCTAGGGACAAAGGCGATTGGTGTGACACGAGATCGCGAATCCGATTAACTTGGAGTTTCTTTTCTTATGCTTGGTAACTATTCGCCTAATATTCATGTTTAACTTCGAAAGTATAAATCAAATAAAGGAATCGTGTGATTGAGTAATCTTATTTGTAATGACTTCATTTAAGAGTAAGTAACTGTAAGAAAGTACTATATCTATTTGATTTTTTCTATTTATTTCTTTTTAGTTTTTTATAGTTCCTTACCTCAAAAGGAACAAGGAACCATTATAAGATCACTATTACGTCCGTCTGCCTGTCAATCGATTTTTTCAAATACTGTACGAAGGATAAATTCGAAATTCTCAAGTAATAGAATACTTTTGTTAGCCTACATACTAGTTAACAACTTAAAATATTCGTAGTAGATTTGATTTTACCATTAACCTCACGCCACCCTCTTATTTCGAATTTACTGTAACTAGGATTTTAAGAATTTTACCGACTATAGTAGCCTTGTTCTTTATACAAAATTGTAACAAGAGTTCCAGGTTCACTAAATCTTTAGAAATTTATTTTACATGTTAGCTATTCTATAAATATTTACGCGTCCTTTATGTACGAGCTAAGCACAAGTGGAACTCGTACGTGTTCAAATATTTTTATTTGATGTGGTCACAGCGAGTTACAAATATAAAGAATATAGTCTTCAGAATTAGTGTTAGTGTATATTAAAATTTTTTATAATTAAAATTAAGAATCAAGTTAGGAAATCCCTGTGCATTGTGTTATACGATTTATCTTTAACTTAATATCTAATATTTTAACAGATATACTTTACATATTGTATATGTATGTAGATATATACATTTAGAGGCTAGTATATACATATATAAAAAAGTAACAGAATGAATAATTCACACAACTTATTACACATTTAAAATTAACAGTTTCATTTATAATTTTACTATTTCTAATTTAAATCATAGACAATTTAAAATTAATATTTTGCAAGATTTTACTATTGTTAATTTATAACTATTATAAACCTTAAAAATAATAGTTTTTGTAGTATTTTTTACGTAATTAACATGACAATTTTTAACATAAATAATATATAGAGTCATTGTAAGAAGAAGACTTGTAAGAATTACTGCAGAAATTATATATACTCGTATTATGTACCTACATATATGTATACAATGATATTATAATACAAAAGAGGTAGATAGGTTACCTTAGTACTAATCTAAGTAAAATATGTCCCAGTTACAACGTTACAAAGTGAGACAAATATACATTGCACTACGTCGCTATGCAATGTAAAACATAATTGCATTTCAAACTAACAAATCACATAGCTCTCTAAATCATTGTGATTGGTCAATCTCAATTTCTTACTACATTTTAAGCGAATCCGTGACTAATTCATAGAATATTAGTAATTAATGCCACAGAACAGACATTTAAAAAAAATATGGTTGATACCTAATGGGACTAGACTGCAAAAAATTATGTTTGCTTTTTTCGAATTTCGTTTTTCTTGAATCATGTACATGAAAACATATTTATTTAAAAAGATCGCCAACAATTTTTAATTATAAATTTGAAAATGATGAATTATATATTATTGTTTTTAATAAATGTAAACGATGATTAAAACTGGGTGGCTGCGTCATCACATGATCGTGTATATTATAAAAATTTTGAATGCGCAATAGACATTGCATGACATTGTTGGTTCTGTAACATTACTTTTCATATTCTTTGACCAAGTCCGAGTTGCCTAATTAGCAAAGTTTTAAGGGTGCCACTTTTTGAGTGCATGTAACCTATCTACCTCTTTTGTATTATAACATCATTGTATGTGTATTTGAAATCGTATTTCAATATTAAGAAAAAGTTATTATTTTCTAATATATATACTTTATTTACCAGATAAAGTACTTTTAAATAACGTAACGTTAGTAATAATAATACGTTTTCTCGGATACCCAAATTATTACAATTTGGGTATCCGAGAAAAATTACTCAATTGGTTAGAACATTTTACAAGTAAAAATTGAAGTTTAATTGTCTAAGATTATAATGCAATTATTATAATGCAAATTAAAAACGTTCTATCATAGTTATAATAAATTATACTTACATAAATAGATCATACCTTGTATTTGCTATACTACTTATTTATTTGTACTACGCATGAAAATGTGTATATAATAGTACTGTAGAAAATAAATTTTATTCACATTAAAAACGTTCTATCATAGTTATAATAAATTACACTTACATAAATAGGTCAAACCTTGTATACGCTATATTTATTTGTACTACGCATGAAAATATTGTAAAATAAGTTTTGTAGAAAATAAATTTTAAGTTTACTTTAGTTAGAATGGAAAATGTCGTTCGTCGCTTTATAGTTAAATGTCAGGTAAGTAGGTCAGACAAGGTGTAAACTGGATGTGACTGCTTTATTACTTGACAATACATGAAAATAATTCATCGTAGTATTTGAAGCAGATATTTATTTGACAGATACCTATAGATGTATTGTGAAAGTATTCATATTATGAAGCACAGAAGTTGATTTATTTGGGATAATGTTGGAAAAACATTTCTGATTTTAATGAAATTGTTACTAACGTATTCTCTGAGATCTTTCATGACGAATTATTACGCGCATATATAACTACGTATAGCTTAAAGATACCAGTAATATTTTAATAACAGGAATAAAACCGAGTCAAAAAAATAAGGTAAATACAGCTATTGCTAAGCAAAATTTTAAATTGATGATATTTATTAAGGGGTAGTGGTTATTTCTCATTTTTATTATGTAATTATTGAGTATATTTTTGGAACAAAGTTCTTTAACGCGGCTTGCTGAGGTTTGAGTTGGTACAAATGTAAGTAAAAAGCGTTCAGACGCGCGCGTGGCGCGGCACTAGGTTCGTTAGCTTTATGCATAGATTCACAAGATTCATAGTGATTCACAGTCTGTCTCTCTATTATATAATGTGTGCGTACGAGCATCGAAATTTTTATTTTTTGTTTTTATTTTAATTCATACTTGAGTTTTATTGGTTTTGTTACTGCAATTAAGTTTTGAGAAATGGAAATTGCAGGTATAGAACTTCGTTCCTGACGGGGTTCCTCGTCCGCACATGTTTTTTTATTTGTTTTTTTTTTTATCTTAGAAAAAAAGGTACCTACCTAATTAATGAATTGTGGAAATAGATCGTTTCTAATACCCATCCAGCCCAGCAACTATGATGTTGTTACTAACTTGTTACCGACTTTTTGAATCTATTACCGAGCATACGGAATTGATATAAACTTTTGGTTGACCTGCATCTTTTTTTATTTGTAAAATTGCACATATTAACTGCTTCTTCATAATATCCATAATTCAAGAGCTTTTGTTGCAAAACATAAACTTACGAAAAAACTTAGAGCACTTAAGTCTTTTCAATATTTGTTTACAATAATAACACTTACTAAGTGTACCTACTAATTATTTATTAAGATAAACAACTCAAATCATACATACATAATACCTATATTAAAAAAACTTAACACATTCAATAGGAACTTATTGATTGAGAAATTAATAAATAAGTTATATGACTAGGTTATATGGTAATAAATAGGTTATTAATTAAAATATAGACTTAGGGGCGCCGACTTTTCAGAAACTACGTAAACCCCGTAAAGTATGACTTTTACGGAGTATCTTTAAACACTACGTTACACGTACAAGTTTCACAGAAAGGATTTATGAAATCAAACAACAAATGCCGGTTCGAATATAACACTTCTATTATAATAAGTAGGTGGTACACTGGATGCTTACAACTTGCAGGTGTCGTGTTCTATAGGAATTAATTATAAGATTCCCCTTGTTTAACAGTGTCAGTTCATTTCGAAAAATTTTTTTTCTTGAGCTCATAATAAAAAAGCGGACTTTTACTAGTGATTTAAATTTAAAGCCTCGCTAACCACAGTTGTTCCCTTTCGGATTTATGTATACCTATTGTCGATTAATCATTTTTTAATGCTTTTGTTTATGAATGACGTACACACAATTTATTTTCTGTGGATAATTGAGCCCTTGAACACGGAGTCGGGACCTCCGTAAAGACACAGCATTTTAGCGTGGCTATAAATGCATCGACGTTTTACTGTGTCCATAGCATACTTTGTATGTATAAATTAAAATCGAAGAATGTTCTCGTTGTTGCCATAAACGACTCATAAGGATCAGTAACTGATAATTATAAAAAATATGAAAATAATCTATTATCAACCCGTGAAAATTGGTTCATATTTCATTGACTTCATATTTGAATCCTCGTAGTTACTGTTATTGATTGAAATCGTAAAAATAATTTTTGACAATGCAAAAATGTCATATATATTTAGACAATTTATATTTTCCGAATGTGTTAAAAGTTTGTTTTTTATTTTAATTTCAGAAATTTAATTGTAATAACTAAACGTTTTACTGAAAATTAAGCTTTTTAAATTACAAATTGTAAGTCGCTAATAAGTTCATATTCATCTCGTTCGGGTTTGTAATGATGTTAAAAAAAATTGATTTATTGTAATTTAGTAACAAAAAATGTGAAAAGTGTTAGCCATTACCGACCCAAAGCTCGGTGATAGCTGTGCATTGCTAATATCAATTGATGTTGTTACCAATTTATGTATATGAATATTATAACATATTAACATATATATTGATAAATTATGAAATACTGCCTATGCAATTTATTAAATTTATTTTTATTTAGCTGTTCAGAACTTACATATCATTGACGCTGGATGTATTATGTACTATATTATATTACTACTACTACATTACAACTTATCATAAACTTAAAGGTTCGATAGGTACATATTATTTGTTTACTTATAGAAGTTTTTTTTGAGTCGGGGTTTTTAAATATGTTTTCAAACACGCTACGATCGACACCATCGCCACATTCATGCAAATACTTTTCGGGACGATACACGAAATTCCGACACGAGATCTTGCTTCGCTGAAATCTGCGTATTCGAAATAGTTGTTGACTCCAACATCAGACCTTGATCACCAGCTATCTATCTATTCATCGAGACCATTCCAATGAACACAAACATGATATCTCCCATGTAAGTTGGTAAGGAGTTGGGTATCCTGCGGATTTCAGTTGTTGCTGCAACGTCAGGTCGAGGTTACCAAATTATATTATAATATCATTGAAGTCACAGGATACCAAATTTAAATCGATCAGATCAGTAAAAGTTGCTCACATCCCTTCAACAACTAGAAAAGAACTGATTATCTTCAAATAACTAAATAGATTTTCTTGAATCATACATACCTACCAATATACATGTAAAAAGTGTTGTTCTATGCAATTGAATTATGTATATTTTATTTTGTAAGTTTCTTTGAGGTTGGTAGAATATTACTATTGTATATTCACAAGATCAAATACCAAACTGAAATACTATTGGGTGGCTATTTATACCTACATCATGTTTTTGAGTACTTTATGTGAAAACACTGACTGCCAATATTTGGTTTCGTATTCGCGAATGCGATTGTTAATGCGGATATAAAATAACGTGCGAATATTCATTGCATCACTAGATTGTATATTGTAGCCAACGAATTTGGTTGTAGCTGATTAGACTATTATAATAATTAATTTTAAGTCAGTAAAATCAGGACTGTATAAACGTTTTTTAATTCAAATGTAAAATTAATGTTTTTAATCTTAGTAGATGCATTGCCATGTCATAAATATCCATACTTATTAATATTATTATAAATTCGAAAGTCTGTCTGTCTGGTACGTTTTCACGGCCAAACCGTCGGACCGATTTTTATGAAATTTGGCACGGAGACAATTTGACACAAGGGGACGGACAAAGGCTACTTTTTAAAAAAAATCTATCCCTAAAGAGGTAGGATGAAACTTTGTATGGGAAATGCTAAACCGCTTAACAGATTATGATGAAATGTGATACAGAGATAGTATGTGCCCGATAAATTAAAAAAAAATGACATGTGGTTTTATATATGTGACGCCACCCTAAATCCAATATGGCGGATGTTCCATAATAGAAAACAACTTTTTTGTTCAACATCAACAATATGGGTATCAAATGAAATGGAATATCAAGAGGAAGATTTCTGTACTCGTATGTGTGACGTCATCATAAATCCAATATGGCGGATGTTCCATAATAGAAAATATTTTTTTTGTTCAACACCAACGATATGGGTATCAAATTAAATGTAATACGCACGGGAAGGTTTCTGTACAACTATTCTTACAATACAAGTCATCATAAATCCAATGTAGCGGATGCTCCGTGGTAGGAAATAACTTTTTTCGAGACCAACAATTTAGGTATCAAATAAAATGGGATACACAGGAGAAGGTTTCTGGGATCATCATAAATTCAATACGGCGCATGCTCCATAGTAGGAAATAACTTTTTTGTTCAATACCAACAATATGTGTAGGTAGGTATCTCGGGTAACCTCGGTAACTCGGAAAAGTCATGGAAAAGTTTTCCACGCGGACGAAGTCGCGAGTACATCTAGTATCATATATATTTTTCACTGACATTAAATGATTCTAATTTCAATATTCAATGTTCAAAAATATTCGACAATAATGTTATTAGAGGAAGAGATTTAACCATTCAGACAGTCGTTTAGGAATATTACAGGAAATTCTTTGTCGAGCACCTTCACATATTTAACTACATAAGTAGGTATTTAGCATACAATTCATGTAATAGAGTCCTCGGGTTTTAATTACATATTATGCGATGAATTCCTAAAATATTTAGCTCTTCTCAATGTACCCTTAAAGGAGCAAAAAAAAAATGTAATGTAATACTAAATATAATAATATTATTAATATCATTAATTAAGTATAAGTAAAATTTAAACAAAATAAAATATAAAATTGAATGTTGAAAGAACATCCACCAAAAAAATGAAATTGTGTTTAATAGCCAATTTATTAACCCAAAACTTTGTTTATAGAATATCAAATAAACAAACATTATAACAATAGCAGTTGGCTGTGTTTGAAAGATTGACGCGTAGAGGAAAAAGAGTGTCGAACTTCAAAGTACCTGTGAATATAAATTAAATTCCGCGAGAATACATTGCAGTCAACAGTCACTGTTGGATAGCTTGATTCTTCGGCAAATTTTTAAGCTACTACTTACGTACTCGTATCTTCCCATGTGAAGCAGGGGCGGACCGCTAGATAATATTTGAATTAATTCGGAGTAATTTATTTAGAGTGGAATAAGTGGGATGAATTGGAATGTGGTTATTCCGCTTACGTTCCCTTTCGATAAAGACTCTTAAATCGGTTGATTGCAAATATGAGAGATCTTTTCCTATTGCTACGAGATAGTAAAAAAAAATCTCAATATCCCATCCTATACTATATACTCCGACTATAATACCTACCTGCAATATTTATCGCGTTTTTGGATACGGCTCTAACGATTTTGATGAAATATAACGGAGGCGAAAAATCTATTTAACAAGGGTCTCAATTATAGAAAATTCGCTTTCTCCACGTTTTCACACACCTAATACTTTAAATTTTGCCCGCGAAGCACGATGGTAATTTCGCAACACAGTTTACATCAACAGCACAGTGGCTTGAACGTAGGTCTACCGCACCAAAGTGCGCGGTTTCGATTCCTGAAATGTGGTCAAAATTTCTATTGTTTTGTTTATATACAATCAATGAGCAAAGCTCGGTCGCCCAGGTAGGTAATAAATCATAAACGAGTGGGACAATAGGATACTCAAGAGTGCCAATTGTGACATCAAGTCGGATGTTATTTAAGACATTTTCAGCAGTTCTCAGAAGATTTATGAATTAGGTATGTTTCATTATTTTCATTCGTATAAAGCGCAAAGTTTTGTTGTACAATTATTTCGTATCAAAAGCTGCTATCTTTAAAAGAGCTATTCAATTATCGAGCTGGCGATGTATAAAGCAAACTGGCGGAAGTGAGAGAGAGCAAAAGGCCTCGCGCCGCACTGCTGAGTAGCTACTATAAAAGATGCCTAGGCACCTACAAAAAGTTTCTGGAGCTGTAAAGACTGGGTGCTATGGGAAATTCTATTAATAATTAATGCTAAGTAAAATTTTTATGAAGAAAATGATTTAAACTTTAATTAGTGTGGTCGTGGTAGTCTTTCGTCTTTTTGTTTGAGCAAATGGAAATTAATTATGCAAGTTGACGGACCTGTTCTCTCTGTGAATAGTGTTTTCAAAATTGTCTTGCAGTCGAGATGTTACTGGGTACTTTTCTAGTTCAGAAATGATTATACAGATACAATACATAAATACAAGTAAAAATAACATACAAAGGAAGACTACGCTCAAGAAAGAAATACATGAATTAGTCACAGCAAGAAAGTAAAAATATGATCTAAATTCTGTCCTGTACACGATCTAAATCTGAGCCAGATAACGAGTTGTCCAATTTAAACAGTTAATAAAAGTTTGTCTAGATTAAGCTGTGATTGAGAGTGATGATAATTTTTGATGATACTGCTACTATTCATAAACTTAGAGGGCTTTGTCTTGCAGTCGAGATGTTACTTTTCTAGTTCAGTAATGATAATACAGATATAATAAATAAATACAAGTAAAATATTATACAAAGGAAGACTACGCTCAAGAAAGAAAGAAAGTTATGTATTATATTTTTACTTAAAGGCTTTTTTTGAGTTTATTAAATTTTAAATGTATTTAACTTAAATCATGTGTGTCATCGGGCGAAAGTCATTGTTCGATCGATAGCAGAAATTGTATTGGAAAAAATTATATGTACATAAATGATGATGATGTAGATGCAAAAAGTAGGTATGTGTATATTAATTACTACTTCATGAAATTAATATAGATTAGTTATTAGCGTAATGTGGTTATATATTACAAATTATTATTCTAATTTGTTCTAATTTTTTTATGACTCACAATTATTTTAATATCATTACATTTTTTTAAGTTATTATATTTTTAATAAATTAGTATCATTTTTTTGCAGTGGATTATATTTTTGAAGTGAAAACTTCTTTAGGCACACCTTGCGCTCTTTCTGAACAGTGAACAAAACCACAGTATAAACATAACAGTAGGATATCTTCATAGGAAGCAAGCGTGCGCGGTTTGTATGTGTTTGCGCTAATACGCTCGCGACGTGGCACGCACACAACGGAATTATTTCGGACGAATATCGCTAATTAATGTAGCGCCAATCGGGGTCGCACGGAACGCAAACATGCGACCACTTCCATTTGTCTTTAATTCGTTCTTCACATCGTCGCAAGTTACGGTATAATGTCCTTCGATACCTACCTACATAATTTTAGTTATTCGAATGCATTGTTTTTTATCGATGCTCCGTAATAGGACGTAACTTTTTCAAGACATTCAGCAATATGGGTGTCAAATAAAATACAATAAGGAGGGTAAGGTTTCTGTGTATGTGGCATCGTCATACATCAAATATGGCGGATTCACCATAGTATGAAGTAACAAAAAGAAAAACGCTACTTTTTATGTAAAATCTACGTCTAAGGGAGAGAAAGTGAAACACTAACCCGGAAAAGTCACGGTAACAATTTTCACGCAAACGAAGTCGCGAGTACGGCTAGCATATAATAAATTAGTCTACAAAAAAATAGTTAAAATAAATAAAGGCGCACATTTTAGGGTTTTGTAGCCAAATGAAAAAAACGGACCCTTGTAATTTAATCCTGGTCCATCTGTCCATCAGCAAGTTACAGTCACGTCAGTCGGAGAGTACTGTCACTATATTATACAGAAGTGGATTAGGTGTATAATATAACATCACCCTTAACGAGTGATGTTTAATGCTCACAATTAATACGATTTATTGTTTGTTTTGTATTTATTCTTAAACTTATTTGTTTTGGTATCGTGTTGACGATCTATTATATTATTAAGTATGTTGTGCTGATCTGTATTATCTTAAGATATTTAATTGTTATCAGCGAAAACCTATAATTGGCTTTCAAACACCAGTAATATTTATCTATATCGTATTATAGCTGTTGGTTTTCCATTAAATAAAAAATAAATAAAATAAATAAATAAATATAACCCGCTATACAACGAAGTAGTAAAATTTGCAAACGAATGCCTGTTCCTGTAAAACTGTTGTATAAATGAGTGGGTATATAAATTGTGTGCTCTTTTTTTAAACTTGGAGCTGTCGATTGTCGATTGTTAATAATAATACTAACAAAATGATCAAATTTTTCATTTTAATTCAAAGTAGTAGGTACTGAGTGCTGACCACAGTTGTTCGCTTTCGGAATATTTTTCTCATGCTTGGGAGTGGGTGCTATACCCTGTAATGCTTTAGCCCCGGAGCACCCACAATTTGTCAATTTTTTTTTGTTAAAACGTTTTACATTAGGAAAAACACATACGACCCATACGAATTTGATTTGTATTTCTATTCCAAATTTTTGATTTTTTTGTGTTACTATTTCACAATAGAGAATCTTATTTCGATTATATATATATATATATTATATTATTTCTATTTTTATAATAAGCTTATGAAAATAATTCTTGTACTTATCGATATGTGCAATATCTACGAGTACATCACTTTTTCGTCTAGTACGTTACGTTACCGTGCCGCCCGCTTACGTCTCATTCCTCTAACCTTAACAGAATCGTTTGCTTAGAAATTCATAAACATTTCAGGTCTCTAGGGTACTTTGTCTGTGGCTTCAGTCGAATTCAAGCGCGCTCGTATATGTATATATTTTAAAATTAGAATGCCATAATATAAGTTTTTATTTTCTTCTGTTTACTGTTGTTAGACTTTCTGTTGTTGCACATTGATTTGGCACCGACTTTTTAATGATATATATAGGTATTTGTATCGTATTTATAAAATTATATTTATTGTAATTGAGCTTTAATTAGTACCTAAAGGGTATTTGAACTTTTCTATGTTTTTTTTTTCGAAGGTGTTTTATTTTTTTTTCTTCAATTATGAATTGTATAATTGTGAAAAAATTATAGCTAGATTTAATTATAGATAGATAGATAGCAGACTTTAAAGATCACTCTCAACGAAAATTGGTTTGAATAATACACGTTGTGTGGTTTTTAAGATATAGGGTATTTTCGGTTTCACAGTCCGCGGCTGCAGAAATAACTTTGTTTTTCACAGTGTAATTGATAATCGCTATGATAAAATACAAACTTAGGTTTACTGCTGATTAAATGAATATTGTGTATTCCGACTACGAAAGCCTTTACTGTGCGTGGTCCAACACGCAATTGGCCAGTTTTTTCCGTTTCTCGAATCCAAACTCAGAAATGGTTTTGTTGTTTTCTAGTCCAAATCATCCAAAGCACACATTCGCATTAACGCACCAACGAATAAGACTATTTATGTGTATGTACATAATACCTGTATGGCTGATGTATGTAGGTATACAGAATGATCTTTTAAACTGAGACAGTACAGGAAATAGTTTACAAGGTATAGAATATACATAGTAAACAGTATTTTAGGAAATCCGAATACACAGAACATACAGAGGAACTGTCTTAGGAAACAAGTTTTTTTTTTAGAAAACAATTTTGGCATTATAAATTTTTTGGTCAAGCGTGAGATTGAGATTTTAAGAGTGGTAGAGCCATGCTGCATTGCAGCACGAATTGAGCTGGCTCGCCCAGTGAAATGCCACCCTCTCACAGAATATCGACGCGAAATAATAGCATCTATGGCTGTTGTGTTTCATTCGGTGAGTAAAAGTGCCGGTGGCCCATCACCCCGTCCTTATTCCTTCGCTGAGAAGTGAAATTTCGATTACTAAGAGTTATATTGTACTTTTCAGTGTTTTTTATTAAAGCGGCCTAATTTTTATATTCAAATTTTTTTATTTCTCCTTGGCCTAAATAAATATCTAGGGTAGGTCTGCAATTAACTTTTTTCTAATTCTGGAGCGCAGTGACATACAAGAGAATCATCAATATAAATAAAGCTTATAAGCAGTTAGCGTTATTAGGTGTTATTCGGTGTATCTTCGAAGTCCAAGTTCCAATACCGATGAAATTTAAATGGGATCACCTCGAAACGATGACCTTTCATAAACTTTTTTAACATTCTACTTCTGCCCCTAAAATAAAACCCCAAGTGAAATTTCAACAGACGTGAACTTTTGGAGTTCACGTATGTATTTGGAATTTTACTTTTATATCTGCTCCAAATTTCAGCTATCCGGGATACTTGGCACGCAATCCTCTCTGACTACCTCATTGGGGATACGATACGGTATGAGGATATATGCCAATTAGTCTCTGAGAAAAGTGGATATAACTGACAGATAGAGAAAGATATCAAGGTTATTTAAAAATGTTTCGGAATTGCAATTTTCAAAATGAAAACTGAAATAATGTAGGCTTAAAATTTCATTAGGTATGATGAATGAATGACAATGTTTCATACCTTTTGTACTGCTTTTATAAAGCCTTTGATTAAAGCTACAGTTTGCTGGGTACGAAGTGCATTAATAATATCTACTCAGAAGCACTGCTTCAACTACACAACTGGATAATGAATGAAGATGGATGAATTATTCCGGGCTTAGAAATGGATTGAAAAATTCGCTAATTTTACACGTTTTTCGCAAATATTCAAATTAGTTTGAGAACATTCACAAAGCGTTTTTATCGACATTTTTTGCTCTTCATTAATCGGTATACATTTATTAGTATGTATGTATTTCTGCAAACATATCTTCCTGCCTCTGTATGCCTGCTAAAAAGTTATTACACTACCATATCGATAGGGTAGGCGTGGCCCCTAGTTAGTGAGTCGCTAAATACACTAATCTATTGGAACTAGCTCTGACTTCTAGCATTGAACGGTTATCATAATACATCAAGTAATGCGCCACATAATATTTGAACTACAGATCGAATTGAGAATTACAAATCGTTTTAAAAATGAGTGACTTTAATTTTACAAACACCTGAAAGACTTGATAGAACTGTCTTTCTGTAAAAAACAGCACATTAGAGTACTATATGTTCATTAGTTAAGAAACCCTTGGCACGAAATAAATAGTAGAAGAATTTAATATTTCATAACCAACATGCACGAGAGTCCTTGGTTAAAATATATGTCATACTAACAATAGTTTCATATCACATTGTAAATAACGAAAGGGTACTAAATTTCAAAGTCTACGAAACTTTAGCAAACATAATTTGATAATACGTATTTATATTGAATGAGATGACGTATTATTAAATAAACGTATTAAACTGTGTTAATTACATTAAGTATTTTTTTATTTTCGACTTACAAATACAGCTCAAAATTCTATTTGTGGATAATCAATAATTTTATTCTCAAAGCTTTTGCTCGAAGCCACTCCTCCTCTGTACGCTATCAGAATACGAAACAGGAAAACATTGATTCGAGTCGTTATTTGTGAGTCTTCCAATGAAAAAACCAACTCACTAGGACCTTTTCTATAAGTGTCATATAGCTCTAGCAAATCCATAAATCAACAAATTTATAAATTAATGTCCTAAAATAATGCGAGAATGATGAGGGTCCTCTGTGGTGCATTTAGACTAAGCTTTTTATATCAAATCTTTAATTTTATTATCAGAGATGATGCTTCGGTTATTACTTCGGTATTTTAGATTTTCTAGGAGTGAAATGCTTAATAAATCGAAAATATTGTTTATAAAGCAAAATCTTGTACATTATATAAATAATACAAAAACAAGACAAATACTACTAGCATTTGCAGAGAAACGAAACGAACGACTAACAGAGCAATAAGGTTCTCTTCCAATTTCTACCGAAACAAACCCAGTTATCTACGAGGTGTGAGTGGAAGTACATTGTATACCTATATCTATAAAACGTCTTATACAGTTTTTGCGACATTCTAAAAATTGAAATGGAAATTTTCAAGAGCGAAGTGTTTCTCTTGGAATTGACTTCGGTTCAGTTTAATTTCATTGGAACACTGTTATTTCAATCTTCTCCTAGACTTACAAGAGCATCTGCTAAATTGTTTTACAATAGTAGGAATGGCACACAAGCACAAAATATAGATAATAGTACTACGGCGACGTACAATCTGTGTACTTGCCTTGTACTTGCCTTGTACTCGCACGTTTACTAATAAAATAGGTTATTGCTGATTGACAACCATATTAGAGAGCATAAAAGATCTGACATAGTGTCATTAAAACTAGAGATAAATGGTCGCTGTAATCAATATTAGCTACGAGTCCACATATCATCCCCGTCGTCCTAATAATGTAATACTTCGTAGTAACTGCAAAATTAAGGGATTTCTGCGTTCGGGTGCTATATACGCAAAAATACATTACCGAGCGTTCTAGTGGCATGCATCGACACTGGTAAAGCCTGCACGTGAGACTGCATGTAATGCCTGCCTAAGATCACAATGTGTTGGCTGTATACCTACATATATCAGTATTACTTAAAGCTATAACAGAGCTGTAATACAGATTGTCTATTTCAATAGCTCATTATTTACACTTACAATGACTATCCATTTAATTGTATACATCTTACAATATTTACTAACGGGTCTATGTCGCGTTTATACTTTAAGGCTAATTACCTATTTTATCCCGACGTTTCGACCGGATTGCACCGATCGTGGTCACGGGCAGACTGATGAGGATGATGACATCGTCGTAGCGTGCGGTTTTTGCAACTACCCACACTCATTCAATGCTTTTCTTAATTTTTGTTATTGTCACTGTCGGTACTTCGACACACTAACTAACGACATCTACACACTGGCGACGTCCGGTTTTCTGGCTCCGGACACACTCACTGATGACAGGATTCCATGATGTTGATAAGCGGTATCCATCTTCCCGGTTGAAATTATGGTATTTCTTGATTTCAACCGCCTCTCGTGCTATTCTGGAATAATAGTGTCGATCGGTGGAAAGGACCTGTGGCTGATGCAATTCAATCCAGTGATTGGGTCCTGACTGATTGCAAAAAACGCTACGAAGACGTCATTCATCCTCATCAGTCTGCCCGTGATCACGATCGGTGCAATCTGGTCGAAACGTCGGGATAAAATAGGTAATTAGTCTTAAAGTGTAAACGCGACATAGACCCGTTAGTAAATATTGTAAGACATTTGATTGTATGTTTATTTGTTCGTAATGAAATGTATAAAAGACCAAAAAATTTAATTTCATTTAGTCCTTGTTATGGGATATTAAATGTTCCGTTAACAAAGACTTGTTGTTAATCTTTAATCGTGATTTAACGACTGCTAAATGCTGACTTCATCGAGTTGTGTATTTAATAAGATCTTTACCTAGATGTCAACGTTAGGTATTCATTGAGTCACATGACATTTCCAAAAGACCATTGAGTCATTTCTATCATAGAGGTGGATGATAGATTGATGGATCACTTGCAAAAGTACTTAGTGTAGATATATTTGCTAGACTAACATATACGTTAAATAAAAGTAATTACTAAGTGAGAAGGTTTCTATTCTTATTCATTACTTTTTCCTGTTTCCATTTTTCAGACTAATAAACAATTGTTTAATTTCAATTGTTTTATTTCTACAACCTACAATTTTATATACTTATACTTATTAAATGAAAGAATTTTGCGACTTAATATTACCTATATCTAATATGAAATTAGAAAGTTATGTAAACGTTCATTTATGCGAGTCAGGTATATAAAGTAAATTAATGATTGAAAAACCTGTAACGTTTTGAACGGACCTATTACGGTTTAGTAATATGAAAAAAGTCAGTAAGCCTAAACTACGTACAAAAATGAGAAAGTTATTTTTATTTTATGCTAGCGGCCTGCCCCGGTTTTACATGGGCAAATACATAAATATTAAATATGTCGAGCCTAAAAACTTACGAAGAACCAAAATACCTAGTGATTGTTTGCCTACAACTTCGTTCTCTTGGAATTAAATTTTTATTCGCGGTTACTTCTTTATACCTCCTTGGGTCGTTTTCAATATCAGTCAAGTACATGACTAATTCTTAATTTAATATTCTCTATACAAAGTTTTAGGTTATTAAATGCATTTTTAGTTTATTTATACCATACGAACTTTGACACCTCTTATTTTGACACTCCATCCAAAAATTCCTTATCAGTGTTTGTCGACCTACTTAAGAAAAATCTGCACAAAATTTCAAATTTTTTAACCCAGCGGTTTCGGCCAGAGCACGTTCTTTTGTACATACATATATGTCGGCGGAAATTATAAAATACATTCACTCATTGGAGTATCAAGTATTAAGTCAAAGCGCGCCTTCCTGTTTGGAAGGAATGCGCGCTAACGGAACGTTGGGGCCGGCGCTGGTACTGGTAGTCTCTTAGATTACGGCGTCCGGTGCGTTAGCATTTCTCCGACGGATCGTTTGCCATTATTAAATTTCCAATTACCTACCTAATAATTGTTACTAAGAGCTTTTTGTTGTTTGCACATTTTCTTTGTCCTAACGTGGTATTTCATCGACTAGTTCGCCTCCGGAACGAGTAGATTAGGTACCTATTTCTAATAGCTGAGTCGCAAGAGCACGAATTGCCCTGTGTCTTTGCCGACATATAAATTAATCACATTTTTCTTTGATATTAATCTTGGAACTTATTTTTATTTTTAAAGGTTTATTTTTCGTAATCGGATAAATACGAGTTTATTTATTTGGCAGTTTATTTTACAAGGGGGTGAATTCTTGTTTAATTTTTAATTTTACTGTTTCTTTACACAAAGTTTTGAAGTATTAAAAGCATTTTTATTTATTTAGCAATCCCTTTAGAGATGATTTTTCGAAATCGGCTGGATATATGCATCATTATTAATTTCATAGATTCTGTACACGAAATGGACTTTTGAATTTTCCGATACTCAATTTGACTCCCTATCTTATCCCTTTAAAAGCCCTTGTCAAAATCAGCTATATAAATATGTGTTTCATTATTTGTTTGATAGATTCTTGACATATAAATTGTTGTTACACGCATTTTAAATTGTTTACGTTTCGATCAATTTTTACACCGTTAGAGGTTGATTGTATTTAGTAATTATTGCATTTGCATAAACACAAAGTTTCGAGTATCTGAATGCATTTTTATTTACTTTTACTTTTCAACCTCTTAGCGGAGGAATTTACAAAAATACCTTCCTATAACAGTAGGTTCTTATCATAGGCAATTCATAAATTATCAGCGGGTCCATGTTTTAATTTCGAAATTAAGTTGTCTTGTGACAGCTACACGTTTGTTTTATTTTGAGAAAAGTAGATGCGATGTCAAAAGCTCGCAAAAGAGATCCTGAGAGTATATATAGCATACGAAGTCGCGGTACTATACGGCCTCGAGCACGTACGGTAAAAGAGGAAAATGGTGAGTGGAACAAAGAGCTGACGAAGTGAGACTTATGGCGGAACCATTTACAAACTCATGCTAATAACTTTAGATTTTTATTATTAAGTATTCGTTACAAATACGGGAAGTGAACTACCTCGTATCGTACAAAGTCGGTTGGAGTTGTTTGAAATTTTTTCCCAGATTGTGAATTGCAACAAAAGGAATAGAAATTAGTTACGTACAGTTTCTTTAGTTCTAGTTTATGATTCCGTCATAAAATTACTAGAAAGACAAATATATTTTACGAAAGAGATGAACAAATTTGTCTTATTATCTTCACGCTTCCAATTGTTGAGAATTTACGAATGCGCACATAGTCCAGGTTAAATGTAGATTTTGCAGTGACAGATATATGTATCTGGACAGATCACACAAGTGATCTTGATAATTATTAGTTTCCTACTTCATTTGCTGTATTCTTCAGTCTAAGGCTACAAATATTTTTAGTCACTTTATGAATTAGGTAAGTACCTACATACCTAGATAGCTATCTAGGTATGTAGGTACTTACCTGGCGTTACCTGGCTGGCGTAGCCTCCGATTGCATATTAATATTTCATAGCATGAATTTTGAAAGCCTACGTAGATTTTTCTATTAGGCATCTCTTGAGGTATAAAAATAAGTACGTCTTGTTAATATCGTTTTTAACATCTTTTTAATTCCTTTTACAGTTTTTGCAGTCGGGTTTTTTGATTTTTTTAATTAACTTTTATTTCCAAACTTTTACTTTTTAGAATTCTAAGACCACAGGTTAAAATATAACTCTCTTTCTATAATATATTTTCTCTTGGATACGATACAATAACCATAAGACTGGAAATAGTACCTAATACACTAATAATTATTATACACGAAATTATTATATTACTCCATAATTTAAAAGTGTTATATCACACAAATAATTTAATTTGCTTAAATACAAAAATAAAGAAGTAGCACAACGATTATTAGAGGAAAGTCTTTGTTTCATGTTAAAATATCTGCCCTCCATTCCCCATTAGACTTACATGTGAAGCGCAGGCTCGAAAAATTTGAGAAACATTGCCCTCTACGCTCTACAACTTTGTCTCAGAACACTTGTCTCAAAAAAAATAGAATACACCATTACTGGACTAAAAGCTCCATAGGTCAAAAACTTGTAGGTATTTTTAATCTGTCACCGACTGAACTACATACATATTAGACATAATACACTAATACAATGTTATTATTCTTATACTTCGCTATATTTTTTAAATATTATTATTATTACTTATTTCAAATTAATATAAGTATAGCCGTTGAATATGAACAAGTAGATATAAAGGCACGTACTTTATGTATATGTGTATACACAGGGCGCAAGTTAACCTGGCTTGATTAATAGTGTTCTATTATTGTATAGCTAAGGAAAGAAAAAAGACAAGGACGTGCTAACTTCAGTTTCTGTAGAACAATGAGACCTTTTAATTTCGTTCAGGTCCTTCATCTTAGGTACCTACATACGTATTATTCACGCTCTTTTCAAAAAGCTTTCTCATTCTGTGTTTAAAAAACTTGAATTTTGGTCTCAGATAAATTTATAAAAAGTGAATTGCAATTTGCAACGTTAATTTAAGATTTTAAAAAGATTTCGTTTTATAATGTTGATAATAGCTGCTTATATAAGAATCCCTTTCGTGTAAGAAGTTTTTTCATACTTATTGAATGTAAAAAACGTAGTAGGTGTTACACGGGATCCGCCCATATCTTGTTCAACTTTATAAGCTGACTGGTTTTATCTAACTTTTCCAATATTATTTTTTAAACCAATCGAAGAAAATGGAACGTAATATAAGAAAGTATCGGAATTGATACATTATGTAGTTCGAATTGCAGTATGTCTGTAGCAAGTCTGTAGTTTGTAGGCACCTACTTTAGCCTTAGCAACAATTTTTTTGAGATAAACATAAGTAAAATTGTGTGTTATTATTTTCTGGTACAGAAAAAATGTATACTTTCTGCATATTCCATTACACACTTATATGTAAATGCCAATTGATTATGAAAGCTATATGGCTAAAAGACTTGATATTCGTAATCCTAGTTTTATTAAACATTATTTCCTACGGTTAGAGCCCTGTTTGCATTAATTATCACTTTAATTTCATTACGGGCTCCGCTCTGATTGTAAATCATGATTATGCCGCGATAATCTCACGAATTATGAATGGCCGACAGTACTCTTAGGCATTTTATTCAATAGTCTCTTACCGAATCTGAATTAAACTAGATATATGTATAAATGTAATGGATACTCACATGACTACCTGTAACGAATAGTTGAATTTTCGGTTTTTTTTGTATGAAACATGGTTAAAAGATTTGTTAAAACATTTTCCCGTTTCCGTAATTTCAGGTTGTCATGATTCGTGTTTCGTATCTACCGAAATAAGATAAGACAAGATAATGTTTATTTTCTGTTACAATTTCTATTACAAAAATTAATGATGCCCTGTAGCCCGTGTTAGTTGTTTAAACTGTGTTACGAGCTACAGTGTCTTCCCGTTTACAATACAATACCTATAAAACACTTTACCAAATTAAGTAACAAATTATTATACATATAATGATAACAAATAAAATAAAATTAAAAATATTCTAAACTTAATTATGGTCAAAGTTTGTGTGTGTGTGTGTGTGTGTGTGTGTGTGTGTGTGTGTGTGCGTGTGTGAGTGTGTGTGCGTGCGTGCGTGTACTTACATGCAAGAATGTGTTAGTGTGTTTATATATTGTTTTATTTGTGCTGTTAATAAATAAATATATGCTATGTTTAGTAGAAATAAAAATGCAAGTAAGGTAAAATCCTTGTTGTTAAGTTAAGCATATAGCTCCTCTATTTCTTGATAGTCCAGTTTATTTATCCAATTAGTTATAGTTTCTTTTAGTTTAAAACTGTTTAGATACTTTAATTTTGTCTTAGCGTTGATTTTATTATAGATCATAGCTGCATTGTAGTGGAAGTGTCTTTTCGTGAATTTTGTTTTGTGTCTTGGAATAGGAATTCTTTCAGTACGTTTATTATTTTCTGGTACCATAGGGATGGTAGTAGAATGGAATTTACGCATTGACTGTAGTAGGCACAGTTTCCTAATCGATAGAACACTTCATTTTTTGTACAAATCCGTGGTCGGGTGTCTATATAACCGTTTCATTACCTTAAGTAGGTTGGGCTCTCTCCGCTTCAATCAAATAGGTTTTAGCTGCTCCGCCCCACGAACAAATGCAGTATGTCATAATGCAAATGGCTAGCGATTTATATATTCGCATTAGCAATGTTTCATTGACATAGACTCTAAGATTTTTGAAGACATAAATGAGTTTTCTGATGCGGCCAGCCAATTAAGCTATCTGGACTCCCCAGTTTAATTTATTGTCTATTATAATTCCCAAATACTTAACATGGTCTGTGCTACTGATATATTGACAACTACAGTTAGTGGGCGTGTCGGGGATTTGATTATATGGGTAAGTGCATTTTCAGATTGAACTCCCTCTTAGGCTGAGAAACATTGGTAATGCTGAAGGTTATGTATTTTGTTTTAGTAGTATTTAGTGACAGAAGGCTATCCTCCAGCCAGGAGCTAACTGTCTTAAGTATATCCTCTGCCCGTTGGAATACCCAGTCCCAGGTGTTGTCTCGGATTAGAAGAACTGTGTCATCAGCGAACATTACCATGTCGGTTTTTTCTATTTCCATGAGACAGAGGCTGTTAATGTACACTAGAAATAATGTAGGACCGATCGTGCTACCCTGTGGTACACCATAGGTACAATTAGCACTACTACTAAGATGTGTATCGACTTATTCTTTGCTGTCTGTTACTAAGGTAATTCTTAAACCAACCAAGAGGAGTACCTCTGATACCAAGACATTCTAAACGTGCCAATAATATAGGGATCGAAATAGTATCGAAGGCTTTTTGAAAATCAAGGAACACCCCCAGGCATTTGAATCCTTCGTCTAGGTAGTTAACAATAGAGGAAGTTAGTCGAACCACCGCATCGTCAGTTGATCTATGTTTACGAAAGCCGTATTGATTGTTGGATAGCAGGCCGTTAGTTTCAATGTAGTTGATAAGTTTTGTTCACTAGCTTTTCGATAAGCTTAGAGAGAGATGTTAACAAAGAAATGGGTCTGTAGTTAGTAGATAAAGATTCATCTCCTGTTTTGTGGATGGGTGTGACAATGGCACTCTTGAAGATATTTGGAAAAGTACCCGAGCTAAAACTCAGATTGCATAGGTGTGCTATAGGTTCAGTGAGTACTACAGCGCATTCCTTGAGCACTCTTGTGTGAATATTGTCGCATCCTGGAGCACTATTAATCTTTAAGGCATTTATTGTAGATACGACTTCTACAGGATTGACTGGCAGCAAAAAGAATGAGCGACTTGGAGCACCCGCAAAGCACACTTTAGCAGCAAGATCAACGTCTGTGGTTTTAAGTTTGTTAAGCATTTCTTTTGCTAGACCATCTCCCACACCAGTAAAGTACCTATTAACTTCATCAAGAGATTCTGTTGCAGTTGAGCTAATGTTAAGCAAGGCCTTAGCAGGTTCTGTTGGCTTATCCAAGTTAGCTATTTCTTTTATCAATTTCCAGGTGTCTTTACTACTTTTAGAATATACGGCGAACTTTGTCTCATAATATTTCTTGTTAAGTATTTTAATTATTTTATTGCAGGAACTTCTGTATTTCACGTAATCGGTTTTAAGAAGATCATTACCTGGGAATGATTGTTGCTTCTTTTGCGTTTTATTTCTAGTACATATTGATCTTACAACTCCTACAGTGATCCAAGGCTTTATAGGTTTTTTTCTGCACGGGACTAGTTTATGACTTGTGTGTTTGTTTACAGCAGTTTGTATAGTATTAGTGAGTAACTCAGCTGCTTTATTTTTTTTGCATTGTATTCGTTCCAGTTAACTAATGCCAAGGACTCGGTAACAGCACTGTAGTCAGCTATAATGTTTAGTTTAGGTCGATTACATACCTTGTCTATGTTACAGTTGTCAATTACGAGCAGTATGGGAGAATGGTCAGTCAATTCGTCAAAAACTAATGTATGCCACCTTTTATTTGTTTTAATCATAAAGTGATCAATGCACGTTTTCTTTCTAGTCGGTTTATTAATAGCAGGTAAGAAACCATAGTAGGCCAACTGGGAAAGGTAAAGCGCCATGGGTTGTGATTTGTCCAGGTAAGATGTCAATATTTACATCACCAGTTAGAACTACATTAGGAGTTTTAATTTTTGCAAGTAGATCACCCGAGGAATCAACAAAGCTGTAAGGGTTGATGAAGCTAGGTGGGCGGTATAGGCAGACAACAGTGTAAAGGTCGTTAATTTGCAGTTTAATACAACTGCAATCTGGTACCATTTCTTCCTTGACGGACGCCCTGATGCCGTTACGTATGTATACTACTACACCGTCATTTTGGTTTAGTTTCCTTTTTGTGTAGTACGATTTATAATTAGTAATGTTAGGGGAAGGCTTAAATTCACTGATCCAACATTCCTTTAATATTAAGATATCGATTGTCTCTGCAAGACTTGTAACAAAAACGTGCAAAGTCTTAGCAATAAATGTAGAAGGTACATGGTGCTTAATTGCATTGTCACTAGTTATTGTTGGGGGTCTAGAGCTGAAATGTCCTTTTCGGCGTCGATACGATTAAATCGAGCTCCATCTTCCTTCCTCAGACAGACTTTTCCAGATGTTGTCCAACAATACCTAAATTTGTTACGTGCAGTAAAGTCTCGCGCCAGGAACAATAAGCACCTGTTTTTCTGGGTAAGATTTTCAGCAACAAATATAACCTATATTCGGGAGATCATTGATCTGCAGATGAGAGGTGTTGAGCTTATCACTGCATTGCACTGCATGCACAGATTGCAGCATTTTCTCTTTTGTTACAACTGACGAAAACCTTTTGATGTAGTAAAAAAACAACGATAAAGTGAAATCGACACTTTATTTGAGTAATAGGTGTTGTGTTGTGATCGGGACGGCTACATAACTGATTGAATTCGTTTCTAAAACATTTTATATTTTATTAAGAACATTCAATTAAAAAATACTTACATTATAATTTGGCAGCTGTAATTTGTTACCGAATGCGAAAGTGAATAAGTAAAAATACTCTTAACGACAACTACTGATAAAGACATTCAGTTTAGTAGATATCTGTGGTCTCCAATGTCATGTTCTCTTGTTGAGACCATACATAAAATATAGAGAAAACAAAGGATTCTCCTAAACAAACTTTTTACGATGGGTACCTTGATCTAACGTGGGTCTACTGTGGTAAAACAGTAGACTTACATTATTTACGTATATGTGCATGTGGAACATCTATATAAATAAGGTTTATATTTGAATAGAGAGAGTTAATGGAAAAATATGTAAACTATGTAAGAAGTGTACATATGCGAATTACTTAGCGTGAGCTTTAGAATTTTATAGTGAGGGTGAGAATTTAAACGTAAAAATAACTTTTGAAGAAAAATTAAACCGACATCAAAAAAAAACAGAAAAGTAGGTACGAAATAACCTATCTTTTACTAATCAAAACTCAAGTACAAAAATAACTTTATACATACAATATAAATTCCTATATAATTAAATTTGACAGTTTCTGAGGTCGGTGCCAAGCCTACAAAAAAAAACAACTTTCTGTTGTTGTCTCGGACCAACAAACATAATGGACGAAGCCATAATAAGTTGCAGCTCTTGTCGCCCTGTGACAAGCGAATTTTCGTGTCTCTTTCTATCTCATTGAGTGTAACCACGAGTAAAACAGTTAGCTATAGTGAGTATGGCAACCTCGCACTGTCAATGTAATTCGTGTCAGCTCTTGGCCGACTTGACATACATTACTGAAATAATCATTTACAAAATACTCGTAAATCATAAGTGTTTTGGCTAATAGTATTTAAAAAAAGTAAAAATATGTTATGTTCTGTGCTGTGTATTGTTGTTCTGTGACTTTTCCCTACTCACGCACTATATACTCAGTAAAAGTCCAGAAAGTCGGTCAACCAAAAACGGACACGTTTTTAGTGCAAATGCTCCATCCATTGTGATTCTTGCTCCGAGGTTCTTGCACATTGATTTGGCACCAACTTTAGTAACTGTCAAACTTAATTATACAGGCATTTGTGTCGCATGTATAAAGTTATTTTTGTATTTAAGTTTTGATTAGTAAAGGATAGTTATTTTGTATTTTTCCGTGTTTTTGTTTGAATCGGTTTAATTTTTTCTTAAAAAGGTTTTTTTTCTCCGTTTTTAGTGGCCTTGGCCTAAATAAATATCAAGGAATACAATTAACTTCTTTTCTAATTCTGGAACGGAATGATAATATTCAAAAGAGTCATAAATATAAATAAAGCTTATAAGCAGTTGGGATTATTGGGTGAGTCCGACCTCCAATATCAGTGAAATTTAACGACGACTTCTTTCAAAACTTAATACGTTCTTCAAAAAATATTTGTTAAGTTTTGTTATACTGTCTGAAACGTACGTACGTACTCTGTACGTATTTCCAATGGTATAGCGCAAGCGCACTGGGCCTCAGTGTCGACCCCCCTTTAACTTAAATTACTGAAAAATACTAAATAACTATCCTTTAATAACCAAAACTAGAGTATAAAAATAACTTTGTAAATACAATACAAATACCTATATGATTAAATTTGTTGCTACCTATATAATTAAAGTTATTTCGTACTTTTCAGTAATTTTTTTTGGAGTCAGTTTAATTTTTTTATTAAACTTTTTTCTGTGAAACCGAAAAAAGGCTTTCGTGCTCAGTTGAACAAGGGTGTACCTACATCAAGAAGATTTAATTTTGTGATATTATTTAAAATATCTCCAATAAATACAATTACTTTCTTCATTTATTGATAATAAAAATCATACATAATTTTTCAAGCACATCTGTAGAATAATGTATTAATAATTCTCCAGGCACAATCAACACAAATTATGTGACCCCAAACTAAGCACTAGGCTGTACTATGGGTACCACACAACGAACTGGGGGTGCTCCCAGGAACACCTAGACTCAAAACCAATTTAGAAAAGTTCATTTCCTAAATTGACCTGACCAGGGTTCGAACTCGGGACGCTGGCCTGGAAGACCACTGCACAACGGCGCAGTCATTAAGTCAGAATCTTCTTAGCTTACAAATAAAATCACATTTATACGTATCTATAGACATTTATTATATTTATAAATAAAGTGTATATATAATGGAGCTATAGAATTAATACCTTTATCTACAAATCTCAATATTTAAAATTGACAGTTTTCTCTATAAATCATCTTCTTTAAAATTAATGATGTTTGCTATAAAAAAAATGGTAGGTACAAAATTAACAGTTTTCGCAATACAATTTTGGTTACGACTTCAAACTGAAACTTTAATGTGGTATACTGGTGATAATAAATGCTTAGGAGGAAATTGTGAAGATAGTTTCATATTGGGTAAAATTTTGAAAATTTTTTGGTAACTTTATACAAACGACGATATATTTATAACACTTCTTTTTCCGTTAGGTTAGGTCTTTTTACCACAACATGCGAGCCGAGCGTGCGAAGCGAGCGTGCCGCGGCAGCGACCGGCGAAGCGCCAGATCGGAATCCACTTTATACATGGTGCAATATTGATAGAGGAGTCCTCACTCTAAAGAGATAGTTGAAGTCGAGAAATTTAATCTCGAAACATCTCTATAATCGTCCATATCTTTTCATGTTTTGCTGTTGGTATATTATTAAAAGGTGTATTTCAGAGTTATTTCTAGAAGTTATCAAGAGATGTCGCGCAATTGCACCAACTCCGTAAACGCCTATGTGTCGGCATTGTCAGAATGAAGGCATGTCAAGTTTATTTATTTAGTTTATAGAAAATGTTATTTTCCATAGCACAATCTATTATTTTAAATGATTGCTTATTTTTTATAGCGTCTTACATTTTTTAAAAGCTTATATCTTTTAAATTAATGAGTTACATTTAATTGTATAACATTATATTTTATATTAGCAATTCATAACAATTTTGTCTATATTTTCACCAATTTTGAAGTGCCATTAAATGCATCCCATAAATAAATATTGAAACTAACAAAGGCTTCCTTGTAGACATGAAATACCTACAAATGGATAGATAACCTAAAGTTTCAATACCTCACCTCAGTTTTATTATTTTTAGATGTAGTATAAAAGAAATATCAATATTTGCTGAAAAATCACACATAAATATTTTATACATAATATTTTTGTAAAAGCTTTCCATATTTGTTGTGATTTGTTAACCGTCTATCTATAGAGTCATAGCGTAGGAGTAAAAAATAAATAGGAAATTGTGTAAAGACCATTCTTTTGTATCGTTTTGTAATATAAAAAATATTCTAATATCCCTCGCTCCCGATGCTTCAGTTCGACAAGTCAGCGCCACTTTTCCTGAACGCTCTTATCGTTCCGCTCGCTATAATTGCCTTCGAGCGGGATCTTCTATCTCCCCTAGGCTCCAAACTTATTTCTGTGACATGCCAAATTTAAATGTTGAAATAAATGTTGGTGTACACAGATATTATGTATATCAGAAGGTATTTATGTCGTATATCTTTTTTGGATTGGAGTTATACTTACCTTATTTTCAGAGGTCCTTAATAAATTAGATATTTAGGTATAAGTCACTTATTTATTTAGACCCAAATATATGTCATAGGCCTTTCATCCTGTGATTTTATATGTAGATTAAAGACAAATACTGTAATTTTTTACCACTTCTATCGTAGTCCGAAAAGTATTATTAATGGCATACTGAAAGTATAATATGGAAAGCATTATAATAATAATAGTATTAGAGTGAAAGTTATGGTTCCATGCGATGCTACTTTGTTATTTTGTTTGTAAACTTTTGTTCCTTTCTCTAAAACTAACTTACGAAAGGGAAGTTTTATTTATGACTTGGTCAGGACCGTAATTGTTCAAGTATTGTGCAAATCTTTATTTGTTAAATAGAAAAGCGTTTGTATTATAAAGAAATAAACTTTGTTTGTTTGAATATACCTAATGGATAAACTCAAAAACTACTCAACCGATTTCAAAAATTGTTTCACTTGTAGAAGGCTAAATTATCAGCGAGTAACATGGGCTGTATTCTATTTTCAAAAAGCCTCTCGTAACGCGAAGCCGTGGCGGGTCGCTAGTTTTATATAATATGAATCAATACGTAAATAACTTTAAAATTCTTATGAGAACGCTTTTAGTGACCTTAAATAGCTATGTTTTTTTGCTGACTGTGTATATGGAAAAGGACTTTTTGTTGCTAATACCTTATTTAAGTTCAAAAGGATTCATCAGTATACGTGGGAAAGGAAGGATGAAAGAAGTATGATTGATTTATTCCTGGTGGACAGCCGGCTCAAAAAGCAGGTAATGGGCACAAGAGAACACAGAGGAGTCGATCTGGGCACAGACCACTTTTTAGTGGTAACTAGAATAAGGGGTCTGTTTGCAGCGTGGTGATGTCGCGTAGCATCCAAACGTGCAGCGATCTGTCGCATCAAGAGCTGGAAACGGCAAGACGCGACCACCAGGAATGAATATAAAAGGGTATGGGGTAAGCTTGATGATAGATTGAAAGTGATGAGCGAGGATGTTGAAGAATGTTGGCAGAACCTTAGGGTTAGGTTAGTATGATCGAGGCTGCGAAAGAAGTGTGTAGAACGAATAAGATTGACAACGGTAAAAAGCGTGATAATGAGGTGAAAGTGTCTGTATTTTTTTTTTAAATACCTACTTCCCCTGACATGGGCAAAGTCAGGGCCCTTGTTTTTCTGGCATACCAGTTCTCGCTTTCATTTTTCATTCTTACCATCTGGGGATATACCCTTTCACTCTGTCTCTATCCTAACAGTTGGTTAGCTATCTCTATCTCTGCATCTGTAATCTTTACGAAAGCTATTCATTCTGGTTTTATCTTGCATTATGTCACTGATAGTGTCCTGTCTTAAATCAATTCCAATTTCTGTCTCTATATCCTGTCTCTCACTGCTGTAGGCGGGGCATTCACATAACACATGCATCACGCTTTCGCTCACATTCTCGTCACAAACGCACGCCGGGCTCTCCTTGCACCTGAATCGGTACAGGTACTCGGAGAACCCCCATGGCCCGTGAACACTTATAATCACGCTATCCATTCTTATCTTCCTTACTGCCGAGTGAGCTTTAGTGGCGTCCGGGAAAAACACTTTGGTGACAGAGGCCGTTGTCTCACTTACGTACCTCCTATCCCATTCATCAATCGATTCCAGTCGGATCTGTCGCTTGATGAATGAGATGGGGCACTTATCGTAATCCGGCCTCGTCTTCCTATTGAGTGCCGCGTCCTTCGCCAGCACATCGGCCCTTTCATTACCCTAGTGTCTGTATATTAGAAGAAGCATGGTGAGACTACCTTGGTACTAAAAATGACTGTGTTGGTGCGAACTTTATTGTACGGTAGTGGGGCCTGGATATGCCCGAAATCGAGTAAAAGTAAGATAAATGCAGTATAAATGCGATCTCTTAGAAATATGTGCGGTGTTACCCCTGCGGAGAAAATAAGCGATGAAGAGATACGCAGTATAACAGGGTTGTACGACAGTGTTATTGTAAAAATGAAGAAATGAATGCTAAGATGGTTCGGGCACATGGAAAAAATGAGTGATGGAAGACCGACGAAGAAAATGTATAGAGCGAAAGTGAGTGGTAAGAGGCCAAGGAAGACCAAGGCTGACTTATGAAGATCTAATAGGTAGAGTGTTAGCTGACGGAAATATCAAAAGCACTCGCATACCTAGGCGAAAATGTGTGAGGAGAATGACGAGATTTGAGGAAGCGAAAGAAGTATTTTAAGGGCCGCGACGCTTGGCGCTCCATCTTCTCTGACTACCCCGTTGGGGATACGGCGTGAAGATATGTATGTAAATAGCTATGTTGTAAAAAGTGTATTTTCATTGTAGTCACCCAGAATTATTAGAAAAGAAAAGAATAATAAAATCGCACAACGTACCTTTTACAACAAAAGCATTTCTCAAACAGTGGTGGTATATACCATAGCTTACACGTTAATTAAGTGCAAATGAGGGCTCGCGAACTGCCTAATCGAGGCCGCAGTTTACGCGCGATAGTTACCCAAACAAACTTTAATGACTTACCGCAGATATAGTGACAATAAATTAGATTAGTACTCTTATATGTTCTATCTCTATTTTACAAGTTTGATTAAGTGTTATAAATAATTGCTGTGATTGAAAAAATATTCCAATTGAGTTTTAGTGGTTTTTTTTTTATATTATATTAAGTGCCTACTATTTTTCGAATTTTTGATCAGAATAATCTTAACATCTTTAGACATTATTTACTTAGTATTAGTACATACGTACATATCCTCACGCTGTATCCTGAACGGGTTAGTTGCAGAAGATGGAGTACAAAGCATCGTGGTTCTCATTTCTATCACCTTCGTATTCGAATAAATCTTGAAGTACCAGGTTGTTTTAATTTTAAAGCTTAATAAATAAACTTATTAAAAATAATGTGATTAATAGAAGTTTATAGTATGAGTATTTTATATTATTTAATATTATATATATCATATATTATTTTAATATTATATATTTTATAGATAATGATGTTGTTTTCATTTATATACAGTAGGTACTATAACTGTATATGTACCGATTACGCGTTGCTGTGGCTCAATAGCTATTTTATTATTGTTCGTGAGTCTGAGTTCATACAAAAATCCTACAGAAAAAAGTACTTTCAGTTTTTCCTCAACTTTCTAATTTTTTGAACAACTTTGCCAATTTTTATTTCCATATAAATCTTAGTGATTATTAAGAACATTTAAAAAAAATGGACAAATCGATCCAGCCATTCTCAAGTTTTGCGCTTATTAGCAAGGAATACGACAAAGTTTCATTTTTATTTATATAGATGCAACAAAAATCCTGTCCAATCCTTGAAGGCATTATTAAGTAGGTATTGAGATTCGGTTCTATTTATGTAATTCTTTTCCGATAATAAATAAAAAAAATGTACATATGTACCTACCTCGAATATAATAAAATTTAATTTAGCGGCGAGGGGTCAGGCGAGGCGTTCGCGTCGCCAGTAACGACGGTGTTGTCTCAATTTAAAGATTGCTAGAGATTTAGGGGTAATTGGATACTAAAACGTGTATATTAATCGTGTATTTTTCCTCTTCGGATCGCATATAGATATATATAATACAGAATATATATACATAACATAACATATCTTCACGCTGTATCCCCAACGGGGTAGTCAGAGAGGACGGAGCGCCAGGAGTCGCGGTCCTTACACACCTCTTTCGCTTCCTCAAAACTCATCATTCTCTTCACACATTTTCGCCTAGGTATGCGAGTGCTTTTGACATTTCCGTCTGCTAACACTCTGGCTATTTGATCTTGATATATACAATATACATATATTACACTCTGTATCATATTATGTTACTCAGTTTCCTAAATGAGTGTTCCACAGCTATTCAAGTCTTATTTGGACAAAATTTATTTCTGCGTGATCAACCCTCCTTTGCCCAACACCCTTCATGATTCATTTCTGAGGAGTCTACAAAATCTGTTTTAAACTCACATTAGCTACGCTGAAATACGTTGAGATGATTGTGCGATATAACTTTTTATGGTCGTTAATTTTGTCCGTTTTACCAACCACTTTAGGTGCTATTGTACCTACTAGCTTGACGGCAATTACTTGTTGTTAGTATCTACTCATAATAAAAGTAAAGCAGTAACAAACATATAGAAGATGTAATTATTTAAACCAAAATAGTTTGGAGGACAATTTTTAAATCAATGAAACAAAATTCATTGATACTGAAAAATGTCTGTCATTATGTGCATTGTGCACTCATATCCAGTATCCACCTATGTAATATGTGTACCCATCACACAAAAATTACTGGATAAATAGTGAAATGTATAGTTTTATAAATAAACTGAAATCATAATTTAAGTTATATAAGGATATATTTTAACCCTTGGTGTGCCTGGTGAAAAGAAGTCACACGACATGCCTGGTGGGTTTGATGGACCCGTAACCAAATACCATTTGTTCATGTCGTGTATATGTTTCCTAATATTTTTTAAGTTATATTTAGGTGAAATTAAATAATGAACTTTAAATTACTGTCACCCTTTATTAATAATCGTCTTAGAATATGCATATTCAGTTAAAGAACTGTACCCTTGTTTTGAATCATGCGATTATTATGATCTACGGGATTTTTGATAATGTTTTTAATTTTCAGTCATAAAAAGATGAAAACATTTCAGCTCAAGTAGTTATGTCTTTTATTTGTCAGACATAACCACATGAGTTCTATTTTTGACATTTTATGACTTCGGAACCCTAAAAATTAACTTGCCGATATAATATGTGTGTATGAGTACCTACTTATGCGTGATCAGATTTTTCGGACTTATATACACTTTACACTCGTGGTATTTGAACAGGAATACATTCTGCATTGCGGAAGTAGCGAAAAAATAACCACTACTTTAAAACCTAAAGTTACTCAGAATCGCAGCGCTCGTAGATTTCAATTTTAAAAGATGTCATGTCATAAAGATACAATCATAATTTTGTAATGGGGAACTCATAACAAAATTATAATGAGATATTACGTTCATACCTAATTCTTTATAGTAAAAGCTGTATTAAAATGATTTATTAAAAATTCTAAAAAAAAATATGTTTTTTTTTCATAAAATATCTTGCTTCTTAACTAAGAAACACTTTGGTGTTTGGTATTACGTGTAATATCAAACACTTTGGTGTTTGATATTACTTTGAAGTGACGTCAAGTAGCGACGTCACTTCATCACTTAGCCTCATCACAGACAAATTAATAAAATATGGCAAATGCTTTATTAAAGCAGTTTTGTGGAATCTTCATACTTAAGATTAATGTGGACGTGGCAAGATGTTTTATTTTTGGGAAAAATGCTCTCGCGCTGTGAACGAAATATGCAGTGACGTCGTATCACGGGACTGCTTTTTGGTAAAAATTTTTAAAAGTCATATTTTAATTTGCGTTTTTTAAAATATTGCCACACATTTTAACGTTATTGTATTTATAATCTTTACTAAAGGCTTACAAAGGAGCTTAATTTTTGCGATACATTAGAAAATAAATACATTGCAAGTTACCTAATATAATTTTGTTTAAGAAAAAGAAATTTAATATAGATAGTAACTTAGAACACATCATGAATCATATCTAAAATAGAAATCAGATAAGTACGTAATATAAAAATAGAATACCGATTATTTATAAAGAAATAAAAAAGTACGTATAAGAAATCAAACACTTTTCATTTATTGGTCCCTTAACAGTGTTGTTATTTATTAGGAGCTCAAGTTTATTACTTTATTAAATACAATATCTCACGCGAACATAATAGTTCACCGATTTAGTATGAAATCAACAAGTAGGTATAGAAAACCTACTTCTTTCCTAGACTTCAGAACACAATCCGTTACATAATGACACACGTGAAAACATTATTATTATACTGTATGTAGTTATAACTACAGTTTATGCAGAACGTAAAATATTACTTAAGTAAAATAACATGTAATTATGAAAGTAAACTAAGTAGATCATTTAAAGCTCGTTATGACTGTTTCAAAGTTTGTGTTGGGTAGACTCGTCCAAATTTTAAAAACAGTTTGCCTTAGGCATTGAATATCTGTCTGGCATATTATAAACAATATTCTTGAATTAATTTAAAAGAATTTAGAGGACATTATAAACAAGTATCTAACGTGAGTTAATTTTAAGATGGTGCTAACCAAAGATCTAAATCTCTGGTGTTAAGCAAATGAGTTGTGTTTCACCATACACGTTACATGGATACATATATACATACATATATTCACGATATATGCCTAAAAGGGGTAGTTTCAGAGTACAGAATGCCAAACACTGCGATCCTTACAAATGAGTACTTCTTTCGCCTCCTCAAATCTCATCATTTTCGACACCCTTTCGCTGAAGTATACTTTCGATATTTCAGGCAGCTAATACTCTGGCTATTCATAAGTCAGTCTTGGTCATCTATGGCCAGAAATCTTTCCACGACTAAGCGGTGCGAAAAAATCTGAACCTTACAACCCTTCCCATTCCTAAAACCGCCTTGTACTTCGTACAAATACCTTTCGAAATGCCAAATGCTTTTTATGCGTTCGGTCATTACTCTAATACAGACATATTACTTGCAAAACTGATCAAGCTGATAGCTCTGTAGCACGCACAGTTTAAGTGAGAACTTTTCCCTTTAAAAGGTGGTATTACGGCTGTGGTGCGCTAGTCCTCTGAAATCTCTTCCTTCTGTCGGCAAAGATTGCGCAGCTTATGAATAACATTCCAGATTCCTAGGACCTTCGTACTTGATTATCTCAGCAGTTAGCTCATCATTTGCTGCAGCTTTGCTACATTTCCAACCTCTTATCATTTTTTTTTTCATACTAATGACTTCCAGTCATGGCCTGAGTGCGGAAATCAGTAGAATTACTACTTTGAACTACTTTGGTATTTACGTAATTTTTAACACAATAATTTAGACTTTTCCTCAAAGCTATAAACTTTTGAACTTTCGCGTTGCATTATAGAATATTTTTATCTAAACGGGAAATTAACGCGATTACTTTTTAATTTGGTTTAACGTTTGGACCGAGTTGCATCGGCCGTGGTCTCAAGTAAACTGTCAGTAAGTTTCACTCCGTGTCCGAGGTAGAAATTTTATCATCTTCCCCGATATTTGTAAATTGTTTTCAGGATACCTACACACAACACTCACAGTGTCCATACGTTTAACCGAATTTGTAAAACGAGGTTTTGCTCCTTGAATCACAGGATTCCACATCGTCGATAAATTGTATCCGTTTTCCCGATTCATATTTTTTTTTAAATTTGAAATTTGTTGCGACAGTTTGCTTGAGACCACGGCCGATGCGACTCGATCGAAAGGTCAAGCCAAAATAAAAGGTAATCGCTTTAATTTTCAGTTTTAGATAAAAATATTTTTGCGAAGTTGTCCGACGTCATATTATCATTTAACGTTACTCTTTTCATGCTTAATTTTGACTAGTGCTTTCGCTTTTATTTTCTGCAGCTTGTAGTTCGTTCGTTACTCGAACAACAATTTCATACCACAGATATTTCTTGCAGAAAATTGTCCCGTCCTGCTTCCTTCTTCCTGTATATAAAGTAACACTTACACTTAATACTCTCACTTCGTCATTCAGCGACTCGCGCTTCCTCATTAAGTTCGTTAAGTTTACCGAATACTTTCTTTTTGTACTTATTTCCGATGGTGGCGTTATATAGTTTACATCTAATGATGCAACCACCGCCGTAAGAGTGGATGTTGTGCAATATCGCTATAACACGAACAGATTTCTTATTCTAGTTACTACGAGAAAGTGGTCTATTCCTAGATCACCTCCTATATGCTCTCTTGTTTCCATAACCTGGTTTCCGAGTCAGTTGTCTACCAGGAATATTTAGATCACGCTTCCCTTACACTTTCTTTTCCACATTTACAGATGAATCTTTTCGTAGTTAAGTATATTATTAGTAATAAAAATATCCTTTTCCGTATACAGCCTAACACTAACACAAGCTTGCCAGCATCATTCGTTTTCTTGACTCTGTACTTGTCTACCACTGACTTAAATCCTGTTCAAATACACATTGCAAGATACCATAACATCAATAACTTTTTGTTTAATTGTAAATATAGAGTAAATGTATTTTCCATTATTTTAACTAATTGTTAATTGATACCTTTTATCTAAATTATTTTAAAATCTAATGAAATAAAATGTCATGATTTGTATGAGAACTTTATGATAGACAGTATATTTGATGTAGATATCTCTTAATATTATACTTCAAGTGAATATTTAAGATGTCTATTTATAAAAGACGGTGATAAAACTAACAGTAGGCACATAATCTTTATACACATTATTCTTCTGTATGTGTTTTTGTTACTGAACTCGTAAACGACTGGACCGATTTCGAAGAATTTTTTTATGTGTTTGAGTAGGTCTCTGAAAGGTTTAGATGCACAATGGGAACGGGTAGGTGGTGCTGCAATCGGATTCTAGGATTTCTTTTTAATCCAACTTTCGGGTAGGACAATGTCTGTCGGGTCCGCTGGTATATATGCAATGTACGTACCAGTCTTCAGAATTCAAATAATATTTGTATGATTTCGGAGGATTGGTATACAGTTAATCTTAATCTTGTAGTTTCAGTATAAGTGCTCAGATTAGAATTAATGAAAGTTCTATCTAAAATAATTATCAGGAGTGCTATTCACAACAAGCAAAAATCCTCGTATCAGATAAAACATTCGTGAGCAAGTCGATTTAGTTTTAATAAGAGTTATGTAATCTACAACCGATGAAACATAAACATCTTGTTTCATCCATTATTTCAATGGATGAAATTCGTTTTAAATAGCACTCCAGGTCATGAAACTCACCTGCAATAGCACGTCCCAGCAGTAATGTGCTGAACAAAATAGAGAGAATCCTTCCTCGTCCATGCGCCAACATCTTGACGCACTCTTGATTAACATCAACTAGTATTTGAGAGCATTCTAGCTTTTATCTGTCTTATTGTTTTTTCACATTCAGGACGTTATTACGTCATATTGAACCGTCACTCTCACTCTAACAACATTTAACCAGGCAGCATTTTCAGAAACTTAATACCTTCAAAAATCCATTACGATTTTTACGGATGCAAGTAGTTAAATGAT
This sequence comes from Zeuzera pyrina, assembly GCA_907165235.1. Taxonomy (NCBI): domain Eukaryota; kingdom Metazoa; phylum Arthropoda; class Insecta; order Lepidoptera; family Cossidae; genus Zeuzera; species Zeuzera pyrina. The sequence goes on along the minus strand of OU015625.1, from coordinate 12,818,176 downwards.
TGAAATTGTTGAGAGAAATCCGTATATATATATATATTATAGTTAATATTATAGGCTTTTGGCGTGTTAAAAATATTACTCCGTAGCTTTTGGTATTTTTATGGAGTGGAAAATGTATGGAGGTGTAAATTTATAGGTACAGTTTTACCTACGGCACAATTTAGTAGTCATTCAAATTTCATAAATGAAAGTTTTTTGTTTAGGTAAATAGGAGGTAAATAGAAACAGTGATTATTATATAGAAAACTAATATTAATGTGAAAATGTAAGCGTTACCTTGTATACCAAAATTTATAACGTCATTAAATTTTGATTACAATATCAGTAAAGAATTTATAAGATTGGGATATATCAAAATACACAGGTATGTAAATGGAAACTTTAATTCTAAGAAGATATACTTCACTTTAAATCGTACTAAGTTATGGTAGATTTTAAGAGTTCTTTAAGAGACTGTTAATTACAACGTTTGTTAAGTGCTCTCATTGTTATTTGAATATTATTGTTGTAGATAAGACGTACCTAAGTTAAAATGTTTTGCTATGGTAAGTAAATTGTGGTCTGAGATAAACAAAAGTTTATATGAGTCTTAATTGCATCCACAGATCGTCGTTCTTGTTCTTTTGAGAAAACACTAAAACTTGTTTGAGTCGTAAAGTTTATTCAGAGGGTATGTAAGCGGCCATAAGGTATAATAAGGTTTTCTAGGTAAAAGGAATACGGTGGAGTAACTTTTTTATATTGAATTATGTATTTATTTCCATCGAGGAAACTTAATAAAAGAAATTGAATTGCATAACTTTTTAATAATAGTAATTTATTACGTACTGTATTCCATTTCTGTCTTTGTATGCGATCGATTTAAAGTAACAATGACAAAACTAATTGTGTAACTTATGTGACAGTAAAGCTATATAACAACGACATCAATATTTTATTGTTTCTTTAAGACTTAGGTGTATTCTTTCAAAACAGGCCTACTCATAGGCTCTTTTAACTATCCGCAAAAGGATAGTATAATAAAATCTTAAGTTTCAGTTTATGTACAGTCGATTGAAAAAAACTCTTATAGCCAACAAAAATTTTATCTTTCAGCTGCCAGAATTATAGTTTCTTCCAACATACAACATAGGGTATATACCTGTTGATATTATGTGTAAGAGTAACTCATTACCATGTACGTTATAGTAGGTATTATTATCTATTAAATACCATAGACTTTATTGAAACGAATAATATTAGAAATACTTTCTTTGTGCATGTGTACGTATCATTTTCTATCAACCATACAAAGCTGTTGGTTTGGTATTTCAGTTCAATAAGGCTTTTTAAAGCAAAAAATGAAACCAGCATAATATCGTACTGTTCGTCTGTTCGTATGTCACAGACATTTTACTCGGAAGCTATTGGCACTATTAAAGATGAAATTTGGAAGGTAAATACATGTTTGTATGAACCTGTATACATATAATGGTGTAGTCAAATTTTGAAAAAAGCAAAATTAGGTGTGGCTCACATGTAACAAAGATGATAAAAAATTCAGATTTCAGTAGACTTTTTTGTTTTAAGTCGATAGTTGCTGAGATATGTGCTTCTAAAGTTGTAAAAAGTGTACCTGATTGAAAATTCAGAAAAAAAATGAAGAATGTGAAATTTGAAATGTACTTTCAATGAAAACTGGTTTGAATAGGATATATTGTGTAGTTTTTGAGATATGGGGTATTTTCAGTTACATTTTCAGCTTTCGCAGAAATTTTGTTTCTAACAGTGCTATTTCAAACGCCATGAAATACAAACTTATTTTTGCTGCCGATTATATGAATATTGTGCATCCCGACTATGGAACTCTTCGATATGCGTGATCGTTTTTTTATTAATTCAATTTATTGAAAAATTGTATTTTAAGGAAAAGGGCTATTATATAATCCAAAATTTGAAAACTAAAATATGCGACTAGTTTATCCGTTGATGATACCCTAAAATATGAAACCACGTATTTTCATAAGAAATACGAACCAAATTAGAAAGTTGCGTGCAAAATTGTAGATAAGACCGTGAAAATTTGTTTTATGATACTCGTTTATAAATCGGAAGAATTAAACAACAGCATTTCAACCTAATTAGCGGAAAAAATAAAATTGTTCGTTAAATGTCTCACAATAGTCACTGTCAAGGTTACGTCCTAAATTACAGTTGTTTCATGTATTCAATATACTCGTAAATGTGCAGCTAGCCTAACTGTAGGTATGTACCGTAGTCATTTATAAAATTGGTCGGACATGTTGCGTGACTAAGCAACAAGGCGTTGCCACCATATGTGACGCCACATTTAGCTATAATAGTATAAGCCGTAATATTATATTAACATCGTTGTTTCTACAGACAAAAACTCCTAGGTTTTTTTAGATTTTGAAAAGTTATATATGTAATATACATAATACAAAATACATATCATTAAGTAGTTTAGTTACAGTATACCAGCTTACTAAATTCTTACGGACTAAATATTTTTATAGGTAGTTGAGTGGTAACATTTTTTAATGAAATTTATAGCAACCGGATGCTTTTGAAATTAATCTTTGATTAAAAACAATACTTCGCAGCACGGTAGTGACTACCCAGGCAGGGTAGTTCTACTATATATCGTTGAGAACTAACCAGCGCTGCAGTGGAAAGTTCGGAGAATCGTTGCGCCGCGCTAAGATTGCTGTTTCTCGTCTCGAAATAATTCAACTGAGATGAAATTCCACATTGTTAATAATAAGTATATAGGAAGTGATTGCATTTGTATATGTATGATACTATTTTTATAATAATTTGATACATGAAGAAAAGTGAAATTAGGAATTAATTACCTGTATTGTCGAAATTATTTAATATGGATGAATTCTCTCAGGGTTAATTCTCACGTAATATTACGTTGTACCTACTTAGCATAATTATTTACGTATGTGTATATGTAAATTGAATTTCTTGTTCATTGGAGTGGAGTGAACGAGGTCAAGAAAATAGGCCTTCATTTTTAAACCGAACAAAAAGAATTATTTTTGCCCTCTGGAGACCCCATGTCACGTTGTTCCCTATACCAAGGGAATATTTATTTAATTTTAAGTTATTTGAACTAGTTTCCTTCTGCTTAGAAATGTAATTTATAACATCTACGTTGCAACAGTGGAAATACAGTCGAGCAATCCCCAATAAAATTGAGGCCGCGAAGTTATAATTTCACCTCTCAGAATGACATTAAAAAAATATAATTAGTTGTAACAAAACATAGTGTTAAAATCAAATAACTAATCAATACACAAATTATAATAATATAATATACATTATTAATAAAACACAAATGCAAAGAACTGTTGATACTTATATAGTTATTTTTAGATTATTACAAATATGTACGTTTTAATATTATGATGATTCATTCATTTTTTTATTTCTCCCAGTTCGATTATTTTAATAGACATGTGTTTTGTTTGTCAACGAACAACTTTTTCAAAGCTCGCCTTGAATAACTAATCGTCAAAATTATTCGTAACAGTGCTTTTTGAAAAATATTAGAAAAATCTGTTAATATCTGCGATGTTTCACAAGTACAGACACTCGGTATGCAAAATTTAAACTTGATTGTTTCGGTAGTTTCTGCATGAAAGAAGAACACAATCGCAAAGTTATGTAGAGATTATTATATTCCAGGTTGCATTGCACATTGCAGTTTGTTCGGAAACAACAAATTCTATTACCTTTTTCGAACAATATTTGAATAGGAAACAAATTATCTCTGAAGTATATAGTATCATAACAAAGCACCCACTGGGAAAACAGCAGGCGTGAGTCAACAAATACGTAGCACTGTCGGGTAGAGTTGCTGAAAGTTAATAAAACTTTGCCTTGTTGCGACCGAATTATGCTTGGTTATATTAATGCATTTAAGCCTGTAATATATAATTTGTAAGAGTTAACCAACTATTGGTTTGCCTTTTATTTTTATAACACCTAATAAAAGAGAACTTGCATATATTAATTTTTAATGTATTGTATTTAATTTTTCAATGTATTGTAAAGAAAAGGCATAATATAAAAAGTAAAAACAATAAGGTTAAAATATACACAAGTAATTATAAATACGGAAAATAAATTCTGACTTAAATTCGCGCCGAACAGTGGTCTCGTAACGTGGCGTCACTGCACTGCATATTGCATTCATAGCGCGAGAGTATTTTCCGCTAAAAAGAAAACACGTCACCATGTCCACATCAACCTTAGGAAGGTTTCACAAATCTTCTATATTAAAGCTTTTCCATTTTTTATTAATTTGTCCGCATTTACACCGCTAAAGTATATACGTAGTACATAACTATGAAAAACTGAGCGATGTAGTTGCGTTACTACTTGATGCTTGGTGTTTTTAATTACGTTTCGTTTTACTTAGTTTAAAAGTAAGATCTATGTATATAAAAGGCGATGTATGTATGTATGTTCCTTATGGACTCCGAAACGGCTGGACCGATTTCGATGAAATTTTCAGGGAATCTTAAGATTGGCCTAGCGGGTGTTCCTGTAAAGTTTGGTAGCGATCGGATCAGTAGAATTTTTTTTTGTTTTTTTCTTTTTGCAGTATCAAAATACTTATAAAAACTGTTTAATTTATTTTAACTTCAACTAACGCCTAGTGAAACGGGCCGGATAGCAAGTATTCTACAAAAAACTTAAAATTTTTGATTAATTTTCAAAAAGGACTTTTTCTAGCTTTTATTAATGAATTGTGAACATAGTATCTCACTATAATTTGGATGCAAGGTATTAAACGTAACATGTCTATTATAACAGGTACCCATTTTCAGACGTGAGACTGGGTTCTGGTACCACCAAAACTTCTGCGGTAGTCGTCCTCAGCGTGATCAACTTTTTAAAATGTCATCTGATCACTATGTATTTTAAAATCAAAGATACAGAGTTGATCGAAATAAGTTTCAAGTGAGAAAAAACTACAAGTAATAGATAATGTTATTACTAGCAATTGTTAATTATTATCTGGCCGCCTGTTCATCCGAAACTGAAAAAGTTACTTTAGCTATGAATTTTTTGAAGTCACAACGGAATTAAGTAGTTCTACAAATAAAATTAATTCCATGGATAGTATGTACTAATAAAATAACAATAATGGGCGTAGTGTATATTTTAAATAAATTTTAGGCGTAGTCTCATTTTGTTCCTAAAATTAACAATTAAAATATACAACATGTGACAAGAAGACTGTCTACGGGATAATCTGCGTAACCAAACTTTTAAGCGTGTTTTTCATAAGTGTTTGTTTTCTATTAAGTAGGAAAATAACCATTATAATACATTAGGTAGGTATTCAGTATATCACATAAAAAATACTTCTTCTTTTTTGAATATTACTGGCTTCTCGTATGTTATATAAATTCATGATAAGAATAATAATTCTTCCGAATAAATCAGACACGTCCATATTTGCCCACCTACACTTACATTAGTTTAATTAACAAAACAATATCTTGTGATAATAACTCATTGCACGTAACATTTTTAATTATGTCAAAACTATTACTAGTCACCACCTATTTAATCAATTTCAATTATCGCACGTCAACATCATTCAGTCTGTTTTCTAACACGTTTCTATTTTAAGTTAGGAAATAGGTTCTATTTTAAGTTAGGAAATTAATTGAAGCTTAAAATATTGATGACAGACTGTAATAGGCTTATCAAAGATTAACTGTTTAATGTCACTTTGTAATATTAGGTCTTTACCTATGAAATTGCCGTTTAGTATTCAAAAAGTTAAAATATTTTTTTTTGTATTTTTTTTACTTCTATTAATCAAACTCATGCTATCGTTGCATCTCTGCCAGCACAGTGGTAATTTTTCAATGCCCTTCTTGAAAAAGTCAGGTGTACGGGAGGCAACAAACTCTTTAAAGGCATTTCGTACTGCCTCTCGGGTATAGAACTTCTTTCCAGCTAAGAAGTTGTCCAAATTTTGGAAAAAGTACAAGTCTGTCGGCGCAAGGTCTGGTGAGTACAGTGGATGACGCGAAACTTCCAACCTTAGTTCTTGTAGTTTAGAGGTCGCTTTATGAGATCGAGCGTTGTCGTGCAGGAGCAGCGGGGACGAGCGATTAACCAAGGCTGGCCGAGGATTTGGAGTGGCATATGCATCTGCTTTCCTAGCTAGGGTCCCGGGTTCGATCCGAGGTCAATATAGGAAACGAACTTTTCTAAATTGGCTTGGAGTCTGGGTGTTACTGGGAACTCCCCCAGAGTTCGTTGTGTGGTACCCATAGTACAAGCTTACTGCTTAGTTTGGGGTCACACAATCTGTGTAATTGTCTGGAGTATTATTATTATTATTATTACACCGGCACTAGACCACCAAACAGTAACCATCACTTTTCTAGGAACAAGTTTTTGTTTGGTGCATTTTTCATCGCAAGTGACAATGCGGTTCAAAATCCCTTCGTTTCTGTGTCTATTAGGCAACGCAAGGCATACCTCAACGCGTTCGCCGCGCTGGCGATCGTTCATTTCATCCGGCACCCACTTACCAAGCTTTTTACCTTGCCAATTTGACGCAAATGAACCATAATTGTTTTGATGCTAACATCGAAAGCTGCTGCTAACTCAGCAGTAGATTGAGTATCGTCAGCTTCCACTATCGCCTTTAATTCGTCGTTGTTGACTTTAGTTTTCGGGCGGCAAACCGGCAACTTCATAGGTAAAGACCTATTATTATCGAAGTAAAAACTGAACATAAGTACCTACTCTTTATTGCAGTTTTCAGTTACATTAGTCTTTTCTTGAAAGATAGATAATTATACTATAATATATTTTAAATATATTATAAATATTTTGATTCATGTTTTATACAATGTATAATAAAAAATCAACTCATCAATGGCGTAGTGGCAGTATGTAAAAAATTCTGTCATTTAATATAAACAAAATAATTATGTATATTTGGCTTCGCATGATTGTTACATGATTGATCATCTGAGCTATCAGTCTTTTGAGCTACCAGTATTGTAAAAATTTTATAAATGTTATATAAATATATTGCAATCTTTGGTGACGCGACCAATTGATCTGAGCTGCGTACTTGAAACGTAATATTGTATTCGTATCGAATGTCATTAAATAGTTAAGGTATGTAGACAATAGCAAATAACATTTATACCTACTAAAAATGAAGTGCTTGCTGCTTGTTATTTGCACCGCTAGAAAAATATCGTGTAATATGCAGAAAAATTAAAATTAAATGTGGTTTTTATTGTACCTTTACTAGAAAAATTAAGGATAAGCAATGAAGAGATACGCAATATGATAGGGTCGCACGACAGTGTTATTGTAAAAATGAAGAAATTAATGCTAAGATTGTTCGAGCACATGGAAAAAATAACTGATAAATGATTGATGAAGGAAATGTATGTAGTGAGCGAAAGTGAGTGGTAAAAGAAGCTAAGGAAGACCAAGGCTGACTTATGAAGATCAAATAGCTAGAGCGTTAGCCGATGGAAATGTCAAAAGCACTCGCATATATAGGCGAAAATGTGTGAGGAGAATGACGAGATTTGAGGAAGCGAAAGAAGTATGTAAGGACCGCGACACTTGGCGCTCCGTCCTCTCTGAATACCCCGTTGGGGATACAGCGTGAGTTTATGTATGTATGTATCTATATTTAAATGTACGAAGATTAATGAATTAGATACGTTTACTATTTCTGACTTCAACATAGAATTATAGTATGTACTTTTGTAAGTAGGTACAATCTGATATTTATGTAGCTGGTAACGTGTTTCAATAAAAAACACAATCACAGCACTGTGATGATAAACGTGCCAATTTCAATTTATCGCGACTAGGCGCATTATATGGGCAATAGAAAGGACCGACGCCGTAACTCGTACATTTATGTCGTATTTCACGTCGTACGTGGTAATGGCTTCACGTACACCTACGACGCAAGTTGAACCTTGACAGCGGGTTATGTGTTCATATGAAGTCTACGATGTAAAATGAATATTGTTCTTAACAAAATTATTATGCCAAAAATGATAACGAGCGACTCTTTTTAATTATTGATGAACTTTATTTTTGGAGATAAGAATATAGGTTCAGATTTAAATACCGATAAAATAAAATTAATGACCAATGGTAATGAAATAGAAATAAATGATGAAGTCATTGAGTAGTAAATAATTACGTTTATTTAGGCAAATAATTGATTTCATTTGGAGACGTGCATGGACGAGAGATGGAGGCGCACAAAGATAGCGGGATAAACGTATTCTTAACTCGAAAATGGCGTAATGTCCTTGAAAAGAAAGCATTGCTGTGCTTTACCTTCACTCACGCATGGTTGTCAAACTTGGAGTCTCACCTAAAGAATGCTAAGAAAATCTCTAGTGTTAAAGAGCAATTGAATTGATTGTTTTGTGAATATGAGACTAGGTCTTTAGGAAAATTAAAATAGGTAATCACAATAAAATGGAGAAGGTTAAAATGGAGATGAGCCGGTCATGTAAGTAGATATGAGAATGACAGATGGATGTGAGTGGTGACAGAATGGGATGGGCCGGAGCATGGCAAACTGCACACGGGCCGCCCGCTCTAGCGAGGGCCGAAGACGTCCGTGCGATGGCGATGGCGGGCTCGCGCTAACCGCAGCTAGCCGGGGCCAGGAACAGAATAATGGATACGTCTTGAAGAGGCTTTCATCCGTCATCCATCAGGGGTTCCTATACCGTATGAATAATTTCAATTTATTTATTTGTTTGTTTATTGATTTTTAATTTTAAGTTCAAATATTTTCAAATTTAATTTAATTTAATTTAATTAATATAACTTATTTTAATGTCGAATGTTGATAAAAACGTTTAAATGTCGACAAGTGTCGTAGAGCCATGCTGCATTGCAATACAAATTCTCAAATAGGGCCGGCTTGCCCGGTGAAATACCACCCTGTGAAATAATGACATCTACTGCTGTTGTGTTTCGTTCGGTGAGTGAGAGTACCGGTGCCCCCCGACCTCCTTCCCTAAAGGCCGGCAACGCACCCGTGATTCCCCGGACGTTGCAGGTGTCCATGGAAGTCAGTGCTCACTTTCCACCAGGTGACTCGCTTGCTCGTTTGCCCCTCTTACATAAAACAAAGTTAACATTTCTCTTTTTCTAATATCTAATTTTGAATTTTTTTTTATTGTAAAACTTCATTTGTGATTTTAATGCTTTACTACGTCGATATTATTTTGTTTGTTTTTTTTTTTTAATATCATAAGGTATGGGAATTTTGTGATTGAATTATTTATTATTATAATTTATAACTGGGGATTCCTCCTTGTCCCAATTACCTATTCCTAAATTATAAAATACTAGTCGTTACCCGGACATTTCGCTGAGCGTTAATTAAATTATCTTATATTAGATTTTTGTTTAAGAAATGGTGAAGCGTCTATGGAATTCAAAAAATTAAAAAACCTAAAATTATCTACTAAACGATTCCTCGCCGAATGACTATAGTCCCATACCAATAAGTTCAGTCGTTTTCAAGTGATTCACGGGCAAAGAAAAAATAATTTTCAGTATATTTTTACTACTAGGTATATAAATCTGTAGCGTCTGTCTCTAATTACAATTTTACTGTTAAATTTTGTGATAAATAGACATTTTATGACTCACTGACTTCGATTCTACCTTTTTTCGTCTGTCTGTCAGTATGTCTTTTTATAGCTCAAGAACGCCTTGACCAATCTTGATGAAAATTGGTATATAGTAAGAACATGTGATTGCGCAATGGCTATTTCTCTTTTAATCAAAAACTACCCCTAAAGGAGTGAAAAGGGGGGTGAAACTTTGTATGGGAAATGCTAAACCGCTGAACCGGTTATCATGAAATTTGGCATGGAGATAGTTTGATATTAGAGAATATGTCTGTCCTTTACTATCGAACTGCTACTTTTTTATCAAAAATCTACCCCTCAGAAGATGAAAAGTGGGATGAAACTCTGAATGGGAAATGCGAAACTGCTCAATCAATTATGATGAAATTCGATACAGAGATAGTACGTGCTCGGAGGCAGACGTAGTCATTTTTTTTTTTCAAAAAATATATTTTGTACATATGTATTACAAGTAGTACATGTAATCTAACTTAATCCGGGAAAGCTACGAAAAAACTTTGCGCGCAGACGAAGTTCGGGTACAGTTAGTGTACATATAGATTACTAATATTGCAGAAGAAATTTTTTAACTTTACATTTAGGCCCCTAAGTCAATCCCCAAGAGTCCAACAAAACTTTTAAAGTTAATAAAAACTTTCGAAGTTAATGTCTCTCTGGGGCCCATCACTTTGTACAACTCTTTCAAACAGCTATTTACATCGTGTAGTCCCTCAAAAGAATGACTGTGACAGACAGACAGACACCAAGATTATTGTAAAAGTAGTAATTTTTTCCATTTCTTAACTAGTCATCCAATCAAATTCAAATGCACATACCTTCATTGGCTGTACCTACCTTACACCTAAATAACTGTTATTAGTTAGTAGTAGTAGAAGCGAAGCCAGCGGTAAGAGCTATTAGCTGTAAATATTATAATATTGTATGAAGCAGTTGTCAGTGATGTCCTCTATAATCAACAGCTACAATGTTTTTGTTTCTACATATAACATGTGAAGAGAAAACTTTGTACCCCAAAAGCATATTGTGAGCTCGGAGAAGTGTTAGATTTGCCACAGTTAAAACTTTACATGGAGAAGGCGCCATGATAATACTCGTAGTTATACTGTCACAATAACATAATAGTTCGTGGTCAAATAGTCGCACGGAGTAAGTTGTCGCCAAAGAAAAAATAATTAATTAAAGAATAAATAATTACTGACAGATTGACTGAATTAATGAATTTCGACATGTGAATTTTGTATGATTTGTGAGCTGTGAGCAGCGCCGGCTTTATACTTAATGGGCCTTTGAGTACGAAGGCAGTGGTGGCCCTCTTGTAAGGAAATCAAAAGCTAATTGATCAATATATTTTATATATTGTGTATCTATGTGGTAGAAAACTCTACTTTTTTAGTTTTTTATTATCTAATTATATATAACATATTAAAAAATTATCTGTTATTAAATGTTATATTTTCTCAAAGAAGTTTTATTATTTGAATGATCAATGTGTATGTTCCACGTTATCAATTTTTGGAGGCTTGTGAGGGCCCCCGGGCACGTGCCCAAAATGCCCTTACGTAAATCCGCCACTGGCTATGAGCTGTATCAAATTTGTGATATCATGGGAAAAAACTTTTTTTGTATTTACGGTCGAATTTCGACTATTTGGCGATCACTGGTATACACGAATATCGATAAGCACTAACAATTAGTGACTACATGTTTTCGTCAGGGAACTAACAGAGTAACAGAGTGATTCTAATTCGATTTTATTATAACAAAAAAAAGGAAGTGTCCGCATAGCGCGTTAATCTCTTGTTAATATTAATTATAATCTGGTATCTGTTTGCATCAACGAATTCGGAAGTATTTCCGAATTCGTTGGTTTACAAATATATCATTATTAGACTTAAACATATCTACCTGTTATATACTTGTATATATAGCTATACATTATTTTTTCCCTTTTTACATTACAATTACAATTTAACAATTACAATTTACAATTTAACTCTGAATAGCGAATTTAGTGTAATCAAGTGTTGTGTTTATAAAGTACGTAAATTTACGAACACCAGAAGTATTCTAGAAAATGTGTGCAATATTAAAAGAACGTTTTTAAATTGTTGTATCTAATTGCGGTAACCAACGCTTCTTTTTGTTCATAGATTGTTGCCCGCTTCGTTAGCGAGGGAAGGCTGCGCGGCGTGCGGATGACCGCACCTCTTTTGTTCCTTCCATTCGGTATGTTCCGGCAACCATTGCTTCCCAAACGGCTATTCTGTAGCTAACCTTAATAAATTACCTTGCTGTGAGCCCCGATATTTGTTTTTTGTTCATTTTCAGAAAGTAGATTTCAGGAACCGATACAATTTTCTTCACGAATTCCGGCGTGATCTATTTATAACAGGTAACTTGCTAATAATTAATTCAAGCACAAAAGTCCCGAAGAAAAGAAGCAATCAGCTCAACTGTGAAATACAATTACTGTCTGGATTATACACATCTATTCGTAAAATCCATAATTATTGTTTTATTGATCATCTTTAAGAAAAGGATCTTCCAATATTTACAAGACATATTTTTATTTATTATAAATTGTGCCAACTGTTTAATTGACTGCACATGTAAATGTCGACCAAGGGTTTAGGATTATCATAAGAATGTCGTGTAGGCTGTCAACCTGCATGTGGATTATCAACCTACCACTATCTGATCTGATTTGTAAGCACAAATACTAGAAATACCCTGTCCTAGCTTTGAAGTTTCACCATCCTAATTGCGAAGTGGCGTTATGTATGCGTTGTTCTTTGTCATTCACTGTTAATAATTTGCATTATCATGGTTCATTATTTAGTGAAGGCATAAAGCTTTGAATTGAATAAGCACATTTTATTTTATTAAAATAGTTCCTTTGAAATAAATATTTTGTGTAATAAATGTTATAAATATGGAGTTTTTGATGTACAATATGATAAAAATTATTTATTTACTAATATTTCATAATAGATTAAATAAAAAAATTTATGACTTGAAATAAGCATATTCTTTTATGTGCTGTAGTTTCATTTTTGTGTTAGGTATATTTGAAATGCTAGTCGAATGAAACATAAATTTGGTGTTATGTGCAAATGTAGATCCCATGGCCATTTAACAATTCTTTCTAGTGGCATCACGTCTATCTGTCTGTCTTCATTAGTATTTTTTCAAAGCTGCTAATAAACATAAAAATATAAGTTGTTTTCGACACTAAACAAGACGAGAAAGCACAATTGTGTTTTAGGGTCATTCATCAGAATATCTCTAGTGTATTATCCAAAAAGAAAATAATGAACTTACAATAATGGAATTACAAGAAAGAGGCAATGATCCCGATGCTCTATGTATAACTGAAACCTTTTTGAAATTTAGTCATGAAAAAAATCTAAATATATGCAACTATAAAATGGTTTCAAGCTTCTGTAGGACTAAACAAAAAGGTGGAGTCTGTAAGCTTTTGAAAACTGGTTTATTGTATAGCGAAATGAAATTCTTAGTTGAACATACAGTACTTTAACTGAATCATTTGAATGCTGCGAGGTAGAAATTTCGCAAAAAAAATTGATATTAATTTATATAGTAGAACATCTACGTCAGATATCACAACTTTTTTTAATAATTTGGAGCGTATACTTCATAAAATATACATTAAATATTAAAAAAAAAAACACGAATAACATTTTAGTTGGTGACTTTAATATTGAAACTGGAAAAAGCAACTAAAAATTTAGAAGATCTAGCATAAAATTACAATTTGATTATTCATATAAATGAGCCTACTAGGAGGAATTCGTGTATAGATCACATAATGAGTAATATAAAAATGCGTCTGCAATGATTATCTCTTTAAATCTTTCTGGTCATGAAACAGCTTAAATGTTAAGTTATCCAATTGAGAGCCAGCCGTTCATTAATAAATCATATTTTACTTGTATTGTGAGGGTAACGTTTCGAAGTTCATACATTGTTTAAGAAATATATCCTTTAAAGTAGTATACGAAGAAATGAATATAAACAGAGCTTTTAATAAATTTCATGATTGATTTAGTCTATTTTATAAATTATGCTTTCTTAAAACAAGAATGAAAATACAAAATAGCAATACAGCTAGAAAGTGGATGACAAAAGGATTAAAATTAAGTTGTAAAACTAAACGAAGTTTGCGTTTTAAGTGTTACAAATTAAAAAAAAATGATTCCCTGAAAAAGGAATACCGCAAATATTCAAGAATTTTGAGAAAATGTATTAATCAGTTCCAAAGGAATAGCAATATAAAATTTATGGTTAACAGTCGTAATAAGGCTAGAGCTAGTTAGAAAATAATAAATGAGCAATCAGGTAATTCAGTAAGGGATCCTAAGATAGATAGTGTAACGTTTAAAAATAAAATAATTACGTATCCAAAAAGTATTGCTACAGCCTTCAATACACATTTCGTAGAATTAACAAATAACAGTAATAATATGCAGAACAAAGGCAACAAAAACAATTACAGATATTGTGAGTAATCTATGCAGTCTATGTATTTAAAACCAATGTTGGAATGGGAAGTAAAGAAACAAATAATGTCACTAAATAACACTCACGCAGAAGGATGTAATCAAATTTGCACTAAAGTAGTGAAACTGTGTGTAACAGAAATTACCATGTCAAAATTTAAGTAATTATTTAATTAATTAAATGTTGACATACCTACTTAATCTTTCCTTTGCATAAATATGGTGAGAAAGATAACTGTGAATAATTACCGTGCAGTAACTTTCATACCAATTCTTTCCAAAGGTTTTGAAGAGTGTATGTACGACAGACTAATTAATTATTGTAGAAAATTTAAAATTACATATTAAAGAAAATCAATATGGTTTCCAAGAAGGTAAATCGACTACACTTGCAATTTATTTATATGTGAAGTTTTGAATGGTATTGAAAATAATATATAACTGCTGTTTTCTTTGATATGTCTAAAGTATTCGATTTTGTTGCACATGACATTCTTTTAAATAAACTTGAGGCTGTGGGTTTTAGAGGACCAGTGCTGTGATGGTTTCAATGGATGGATGGATGTGATGGATGGTTTAAGTAGTCGTAAACAATGTGTTGATATTAGAAAAATTAATGAGAAACACGAAGCTGAACAATATCAATCGGATTATTTGAATAATGGATTTGGTGTTCCTCGAGGGAGCATTCTGGGACCTTTTCTGTTTTTTATATAAATCAACGACATTATGGATGCAATAAAGTGTAAAAGTTTTTTATTTGCAGACATTTCTGTGGTTATAACATCAAAAGAAATAGAAATTCACTAATTTAATGAAAATAAAACAATAATATCTGTAATTGAATGGCTTGGTGAGAATAACCTACAAATAAATTTAACAAAAACGAATTACATGACCTTTTGCAACAATTATAATAAAGCGATTGAGCGTACCTTCAACGTTTCTTATGGTGATATTAGTATAAAAGAAGCAGATCACGTGAAATTCCTGGGTGTAATATTGGATAAAACAATAAATTGGAAAAGTAATATAGAAAAAATATATACAAAAATTAACAGATTTGTATATGTTCTTAACAGACTTAGAAGTATAACCGATCAAAATACAATTCAGGCTACTTATCATGTCTATGTAGCGTCGACCCTCAGGTATGGTTTGATCATGTGGGGTAATAGCACGGACATAAATAGTCTTTATTGCTCAGGCAAAAAAATGTGTGAGAGAGCGGTGCTGCACGCTGCACCATATGATTCTTCTAAACCATTTTTTATAAGGTATAAACTGCTCACCTTACCGTGTTCATGAAACATCGGACATGTATGTTCATGAAACGACACGGTGACTTGTTTGTTGGGGCCAAAGACATATACAGCAAAAATAGTAGATACCCTAATATGTTGGTGTTGCAGCGGACACCCAAAACATCATTGTATCAGAAGAACTGTGCGGCAATGAGCATAACAATTTATAATAGAATACCCAAAGCTATTACATCGATAATTAACATTAATGTTTTTATAAAAGAAATGTTTAAATGGTTAAATGACATAATTTTTATAGCATCCAAGAATTTTTAACGGTCAATTGTAAAGTGTTAAAATAATATGACATTATTCGATAGAAGAAGTTTTGCCAAAATTTAATGATAATAATAATAATAGATTGCAACCACTTATTTTAAATTTATTTATTGATATTTTTTTATATTATTGACATTATTAATAACATCGACATTAATTTTCATAACGTTTATTTTTTTTTATCTGGTACGATAGTGCGATATTAAGTATAACATAGTATCTTTTCATTCGTATTATTGGATTGATCAGTTGTGCATGATTTTGTTTTATTTTTCCGTCTGTATGCTCTTGGCGGATTACAGAGGGCTATTTTTTTTGTATTTGTATTTGACATCTATCTATATCTATAAACTGTAATCACATACAAATAAATAAATAAATAAAATATATAAATAAAATGGGTGACGTCGGCACTTTTTCATTTTTACCTCGCGAGATTTTCCAAAGATACTTTAAAATTAATTAAATAAAAATCAGAAATAGGTAAGTACAAATGTACACTTTTAATGAATCGGAACGAGGCACAAATTGAACTAAAGATATTTTTAGAAAATTAAAAGACTAAAAAATAAAATAAGCAAGTTTCGTAACTCTACGAACAAGTACGATATGGACTTGGCCAGTTTTTTACATTAATTAAGAATAGTTCCACAACATTCGCACCAGTGGGATTAATTTATAGTTGGCACTTTAAAACATTATAAACCCTTTATTCGTACTGCTCCGGTTCGTAACCCTCCCTTACCCTCTCTTTGTAACCTTCAAGTTTTTGGACATGTTATATTTACTAACGAAAGAAAATTATTATTTCATTTTGTTTTAAATTTCTTTTACTGCTTTCAATTATTTTATAGCGTCATTATTATTATAATATTTGTTCTAGGTTTCCGTATACGTTTTCTTAAATATTTTTGCATGCAATTTTATAAAAACTTCAGTTCCTTATGAACTTGAAAAGAATTGACTTGGAATTCATGTAATCCTCGGACAAAGGATGCATTCCGATTTTAATTCTATAGTGGCTGTGATTTTGATATTGTAAAGATATCTGATACGCGTCGATATATAGGTATTTATTTGGGTGGTGATACCGTGACACCAGTGCTCCGCAGGATTGAAAAAATTTCCATTTTCATTTGCAAAACTAAGCAACTGCTAACTTAGCTCAGCATTTTAAATATCTAATAATATTGAGATATGATACGTTGTTCGTTTATTCATGTTTTTCTGACACGCAAAAACTACACAACCTATCAACCTTAAAATCTTGCATACAGAGTGACTTGTATCCTTGGTCAAATGGGCTACCATTTGCCAGTACCATGTACTGGTCACAGCTATATTTTAATAAAATTAAAATCATTGTACAGCCATAAAAAAGATATTTCTCATCTTTTGCGTGCCTATAATAAAATTACTTCATTGAAATACATGCTTAGATGTATTTGAGGTTGTTTAATTTATAGGTCGTTCATAAATTATAAATTCCAGCGCACCGGAAGAAGGTTAAATAACTAATGCAGCCTGATTCAGTTCGGCGCTGAAAATCACTTACTAAAGTCGCAAAATCACTTCATGTTTCTCACTTAGTGTTCACCAACAAATCGTTTAATTATATTTTTTATATCACGTGTAAATTTTTCACAAAGCATTACAACGCTTTTTCAATCGTCTTCGTAGTAACGGAAGTTATATTGGACTGATTTAACACTCCACTTGTTGAAGGTGTGGTGGAACGTTACCTACGTTCGCGCGCTCGACGGAGCGTGGGCGACTGCGCTTCCCGCCCATTCATTGAACTGCTAATAAAACTATGAGTTCTCATTACAGTCTCGATTGAATCTCATATACTTATTTTATTAACCAAATTATATTTGTGTTAATTAGTTCCACCAGTGAGTGCAAAGTATGTACATATATTCATTAATATCGCAAATATTTTTTAATAATTGTAGCCGTGTGCCCGATACGAATTTCCATCGGCAACATTCGGGAACCATCCGAATTTTCTCAGATAAAGTTTTTGGGTAACCTACACCGCCCATGCCTTCTTTTTACCTAAGGTCGGGTAGAGAAACAGCAACTTAAACATCAATTTTTATACTTCTCACTTCAAAGAAAACGACCTAAGGGGTTAATTAGGGGATACAAGCTTTTATCCCCTAATTAATCCCTTAGAGGACGAATTTTAAAAACTCTATTTTATTGATTACCTACATTATTTGGAACTCTTGTGCAAAATTTCATACTTCTACTGTAAATGGTTAAAGCTGTACATTGTCTGTTACTCAGTCGGTCGCTCAGAGTTAGAGTTTTTAGTAGATAGCACGATTTATGTTATTTAAAAAGATGAACTTCGAAAAGTCGTACTACCTCTGGTTTAATCAATGAATGCAGCATATGTTTATTAATATAATATGTATTAGAATCATCACCTGCTCTTGTTTTCCAATAGTACAACTTTATGAAAATATACAACCAAATTAATTTTCCATAAGTGTTTTGACGATTACCTTTTAAAATTACCTTTTTTTTTACAGCATAAAACCGTTATTAAGTTTGAACTCTCACAAGTAGGTACTTTGTTTTGTAATCCCGTGGAAAATTAAAGCTCTAAAAGTAAACTTACAATATTTCATTTAAGTCCTTTTACGAGTATATTGTATGATGTGAAAAGACGTTTTATTGAAGAATTTGAGTCATAATTAGAATTTCAGGGCGTCGTGACATAAAATGCTTAATTGTGGCTGTTAAACGTGTTTATGTTATCTGAACAATATTTTTAAGGCAATATATAATACGTTGGTTCACAACAATTTATACCCAGAATCATAAAGGGGTGGTATAAATTTTGGGAACTTGTTAGAAAAAAAGCACTTATTCCTTTCTAACATTATTATATCTGGAGAGCTGAGTTGCGTTTTTGGTATTAGAAAAGCAATTTATCTTTGTTCTGAGACTGTTCTTAGGTATAGTATAACTACTGCCAACTTTTGCACGCAGCTGCCCTTGTAAGGAATTCTTTTTCGTATTAAATACTAATAAAGATTTTTTTAAGATTTTTCAGGCAACTTTTTGAATATGTAAAAACCTATTGTTTTCTAACACTTTAAAAACATTATTAAGAAATATTAACCAAGAAATATTAATCCAAGTATAACGTGTTATACATTTAAAGAGTTTTCTTTTAAAGTCAAAGTTGAATCAATTTATTCAGGTAAATTACAAAGTATTTTTGACAGTCAATTTACTTTAGTTCGGTTCGAAAATAAACCTGGACACTGAATGGAATAGATATTAAAATACAAAGTTAAGAAAGTCAGTAAATGCATGTGCAGAGAAAATTATGTCCAGACTATTGTTTTGTCTTCAACGAAATAGTTTATTTTAATACAGTATTAGTATAACCATGAAGTACAACAGTACAATTACTACTAGACAACTTCTGCATGAAGCTATCCTTGTGTGGACTACTTTTTAGTGTCGAATAGTGATAGAAATTGCTCGCGACTTCCTTTGTATGGAATTGATGTTGTTTAGTAAATGAACTTTCTACACTATTTCTGAAAACGTAACAATTTCTCTGTACAAAATATTCTATATACCTTCTTCTGAAACTCAAACAAATCGATTCTGTTACGCGTTGTGGAGAAATAATTGTCGTGGTTTTGTGTCGTATAAATAATTAGAAGCATACGTGCTTCTAATTATTTGTTTCTGTTGATTTGTTTTTAATGGAAACAGTAGTTTTTCAAATTGTATTTAATATATTTAATAGAAATGTATCGATTAGTGATTCTCTCCTATATTATTTTAATCATTTTTTTAAGTATAAGTATATATAAGTATTACAGTTTTTAAATAACAATACGCGCAGATATTTGCTCTCTTTAATCTACAGAAATGCAACGAAGTATGAATTTACACAGCTAAACACATTAGAAAACTATAACATAATTATGCATCATTGAATTTTTCTACAATTCTACACTGTAATGGGATCATTCTTTTGCGCTCCTTGTCAACATTAAACGTCATAAATCTTCTCTTTTTTACGATCTTTCAAGCCATAACATATTTTACGTCAGCAAGAGAAAAGCTTTTGTCTGTATTTTCAGTAATTTGGTAGCATTTGTGTATATACCCACAACTTAAGTTTTATTAAGTAAGTGTATTAGGTATACGTTGTGTTATATATTTGGTCACGCAAGCGATATTAAGTCACTGTTTCGACTTTGTGACATATTACATGTGTTAGACGAAGGTATTTGCTAGACAATTAATATTTGTTAATTTTACATACCTACAAAAGGAAAAGATGATCCATACAAATAGAAAAATATTTTTTCTGTTCTCATGTACCTACCATGTATGTAGATATAATATATGTAACTACAAAATGAAATGAAAGCAACTAGCGAATTACCCCGAATTTATACATCATGAGAGAACATAATTATGAAACATCAATATTTTTCTATTTCTATAAACTAACGCGAATGCATTACACTTATTAATATTGCTCGTTAAATGTTCTAAATGGTGGTAGATACTCCATTAGAATCCATTAATGAGTTTAGAAGTTATAAGTAAATACACAGAGAAGCGAGAAGCGCGTATTGCGAATTTGTTTGATCGATGCTACTACACATTCGATACGTAAGTCCGGGCGTTTTTTCTAAAAATATCTCCGTTATAAAATTCATTGTGATGTATTTGGGATGGAAAATCAATAAAAACTCGTTTCTTCTAATTCGTTAAAACTGATTCAAGCCTCGAATACTATCCCGGCTTAATGGATTTCTGTATAGAAGACCATTAATTTAATTATCTCGGCCAACATGATAGGGCGTAAAGTCCTATCTCACACTGTCTTAGTATATTTAATAATTTCATTTCATTTATTTGGTCCTTGATTTTTATTTCCAAGAATTTTTTCATACGTAAACGTTGTTGGCATATATGAAAAAAAGCATTTAGCTTTTAAATTTAACTTAATATAAGAAATGAAATGAAATATTCATGTAAGAGAAAGAATTACTTGTAAAAAGATATTCGTAACTGAAAATTATGAGATAGCTACGATTTGAGAGACTGAAGTCTTAATTCTTAAGTTAAAATAAATACTGAAATCGTTATTCTTTAATCTTAGGCAATAATTTAATAAGTACTTTAAAAACCGACCAATACAAGTGGAAGTCGTACTCACACAAATAGTACGCCTATAATAAGAACAATTTCTAAATTTTAAAAAGTATTAATAAATAATAACACAAAGTAACGTAATACCAGCCCATCGACTAGTTTCTGATATTTGTAAGGACTGGTCAAGGCTTCGGGAGACCGTCAGGTTAGCAGCTATTTCCGAACACGAATCAATTTGGCTATTCTAAGAGGTAATGCTGCCAGTCTGCTGGGCACCCTATGACAATGACAGCTTTCTAAGCGGCAACATTGAGGAAGTCTATTATTTAAGAGCAAGCTCCCAGAAACAGTTTCTTTCGTAGGCTCCGCACTCACACTTCGCCGCCCGAAAGCGACATAATATATCTTTATAATTATATTATATACTAGAATATTTACTGGTTTGGAAGCCAGTTATTAGTAAGTTATTATTAAACTGTATTGTCTTCCTGTTAACCGCAATTTTATGTAACTTACTCCAAGTAATTTAGGAGAAATATTTAAAAATCTCTCAAAAAGGTATAATATTCCAGAAAACAAGTATCGAACGAAAATACATAAATCGCGTTATGCTTTTAGGCAATCGATACAAAATTGTATAATGAAATACATATTTAAATTTCACACTCATTAAACGTGTAACCTCAGCAAATTTATTTAAAAACGCTCAAAATTTTGGCAGCCGGGTCTCAAGATAACGTTTAGTTTCAAGTTTGTAAATATTAACGTTAAGATCTGTGTACTGATTTATGTCAAGTAACGTATTGTAAGTTTTTGTATTTGTGATTTAGACAGCTTTCATTTAATACCCCACACGATGGCCCCAAAAAAAAATTTTTTAAACTTTCTGAATTTAAGCCTCCTGAACTAAATCACAAAGTGAAAACTCAGCTTTAAAATTTTATGTCTGTATTTGGGCCACCACTTAATACAATCGTTCCTTTCACCTGTTTTAGTTTAATAGTCTCAAATAAAAATTACTGTGATAGACAGACAGATAGATTCCGAGGCCATCCTATAAGTGTTCCCTTTTTCCAAAAAAGAACATGAAAATGAACAATAATAAATGTCATTTTATGAATGCTCGTTAATTAGGTATAAGGGTAAATTGATATTAGACAATCACATTTCATACCAGTTTCATTCGTAATATATTATGTACAACATTTCTATATCGAGTTACTTATATTTAACTTATTAAATTTGACCATGTGCGTTTTATCATTACCGCTGCTTTTTCTCCTATCATAATTGCAGGAGCATTTGTATGCGCAGAGATTGTGCGAGGAATGATACTCGAGTCTACTACCCTTAATCCCTCTACTCCGTAAACTCTTAACTCTGGGTCAACTACAGCATCGGGGTCATTAGAAGGCCCCATTTTACACGTCGCTATTTGATGGTGCATCGATATCACTAGAGTTTTCAAAGCACATTCCCAATAACTATCTGATCCTGGAGAATGTGTTTTACATGTAGGATACTCGCCTAAATGTAACTTTGTGTCATATTTTCTAAAAGCTCTAGATTCTCCCAATTTAATTACATAGTTGATAGCTTCTTTCATCGTATTTAAATCTTTAGGATCTGTGAAATAATTTCCATACAATTTTGGATTTGAAAACGGATTCGTATCTCGTAGTTCAAGGTATCCCCTCGATTTTGGGTGTAAAAGCATTGGAATTGCTGACCATGTGTCCCTCCCATTCAGCGATCCAAAAGTATGGTAGTAAGTTTTGTCGGTAATTCTCATACTCCTTCTGTAAACGCTACCAGAGTCTAAAGTGAAAGAGCCGCCTAAATTTATTAATTCTATATCAGGTACCTGCTCCGGATCTTCCGATAAAGCTGTCTTTACGTAGCCTATGGCTTCAATTGCGCTTGGAGATGTTAAAAGACCGTCACCGTACTGCATCCATTGCATTAAATTTGTTAACGTCGCGACCTTAGTTTCTAAAAGACTAGCGTTCGTGGTATTCAATTTAAAAATTATTCCAGGAAAACCAATATGATCATAAAGAGTTCTTCCTACTTTTGAATCTTTAATAACTGGAATTCCGAGGCTTTGTAAATGTTCTTGAGGACCAATTCCAGAGAGCATTAACAACTGTGGTGAACCAATTGGTCCAGCTGATAAAATGATCTCTCTTCGACATCGCACTGTATATTTTATACTGTTACGATAATATTCGACAGCATATGCTCTTTTAGTCTGTGGTTCTATGATGACTTTACTAGCTCTAGCTTCATCGAGTATATGTAAATTCTTTCTTCTCTTATGAGGATGGAGGAATGCCTTAGCAGAACTCACTCTATGACCTTTATTTGTTGTAGTTTGGACGTACCCAAATCCTAATTTTTCTGGTGAATTGTAATCTACTGTAGGGTGGCCGAATATTCTTCCAGCTTCTAAAAATGCTTCAACAAGGCCAGTTCTGAAAAATTGAAACAAAAAGATTTGTTTATAATAAGGTAACATATTTAAAAAAAGTAACAAAACAATTTTTAAATCGACATAATATTTTCAAAAAGTTACCTGAACGGAACATTTTCGATGGTAAGTTCACCATCATAACCATGATAGGGCGAATTGTTATATTTTTTGTTCAGTTCTGCCTTTTCAGACTTCAAGTAGTGGGGTAGAACTTCAGCATATGACCTATCAATATAAAATATTCGCGTGAACTTTAATTATAGACACGTTATTTAAGTATGAAACAAAAGCTAATTTCATTATGAATAGAGTATTTTAAGAGCATTACTTTCAATAACTTATAATAACAATAACTAAAACAAACCATCCGTAGTTGCCGTCAGCAGCAAT
This sequence comes from Zeuzera pyrina, assembly GCA_907165235.1. Taxonomy (NCBI): domain Eukaryota; kingdom Metazoa; phylum Arthropoda; class Insecta; order Lepidoptera; family Cossidae; genus Zeuzera; species Zeuzera pyrina. Next base: position 12,794,361 of record OU015625.1, on the reverse strand, counting down.
TCTATTCCAGTCTTCTGGCCGACCGCGAGTGTAAACCATGTTGTTAGTGACACTGGTACCGCCTACAGCTTTTCCTCGTGGCCAATAACATCGTCCTTCTTCGCTTCCTTTAATAAGAGTTTTAATATTTATTTTATTTATTTATTATTCTTGTATATTGCAACATTAATTTATATGATATTGTTTTCTTTGTCTATTCTGAGAATCATTATAAGTATATGCTACATTCAGTACACTGAAAAAAGTACTTATATGCAGTTTTTAAGCTGTTTAATAAAAGAAAAATGGAACCCTTTTAAGATCCCTTAAAAGGGTTCAATTACTCTCTTACGATACAGCTTCAAAATTGTCCATTTGTCACACTCGATTTTCTTAGAAACTGTGATGTGCAAACTACATGATATGTCTCATTAATCCACACATTTTGCACTTAAAATAATAAAAATAATTGCCCTAATTAAAATTTTCTAATTCATGAAGGACATAGGAAGATTAAAGAAGGCGCAAAACTGTGTATTCGAATATGACTCCCCATCTCAGAAAGTACTGGACCCAAAAGTTCAAGGAGTCCTGTGCCTGAAGTTTACAGGAAAATGCGACACAAGTAATGGATTTTATGAATTTTCCGAAATTAAGTTTAAAAATTTACCGTTTTGTAAATATCATAAGGAATCTTCTGTATACGAGTCGAAGTCGCTCTTGACCGAATTTAAGTTAAAAAAGTAAAATTAAAAGAGTACCCAATAAATTAATGAAATAAATTAAATTCTTATTCTTTAAAATGAATTCTTTTGGTACCTACTTATTTTAAATATAACAGAGCACGTAGGAGGATTACTTATCTTTGTCATTTGACATAACTTTAAAAGCTAAGACAAAGGTTCTGAAACTTACATTTTTGCTAATGACTATCGTACTGTCAAACCTGAGTGTCTAGACAAGTGGCAAATGTTTTATAAAATCAAAACGCTTGCTGGCGTTATTGCTTTTCACCCGACTTTACTTTTCGATTGATTTTATTGAAAGTTAATAACGTTTGACAACCAATATAAAATTCGTTACGCTAAATCACGCGGTATTTGTTATTCTATTCTTCTAATGTTTACGACAATTGCGCCATTTGTCTAGAGTGCTGTGATATTTAAAAATCTAGTTTCTAGCAATCTAGTTTTTTGTTTTTTATTTGTAGGTCAATCTTGATTTTTCTTGATTTCTACTGTCACACTGTACATTTTTTTATCAGTAATTTTTATTTGAACTACGTAAGAATCACTTTTTTTTGTGACATCCAATCCTGCCATATTCACCGCACTACACTATGATAATTGTTTCGCATTATAAATTACCATTTTAGAAGCTTTTAATAAATATTTATACTGTCAATTAGCACGAACAGAGCATCATTAATTAAATTACCAGCCACTACAAGCCTCTTCAAATATAACTTACATCTTCATCTTTCGCCAACATACTCTTTAGATATATACCTACGAATGTGTTTCATTTAGTTCATTCGTTCGAGACATTCTCTATTCGCCCATGTTTCACATTTTATTTGTTGCCTTTCAAATAAAAACATCTAGTTTTGTTCGAATTTATATTCAATGCTTTCGTTTCATGTTTTTTTTTCTAAGAGAAAAAATATTCTGTTTCAATTTAAAAACTGTTATATATGTAACCTATTATTCATTATCCACATTGCCTCATAATAAGTAAAATTTTGAGTTGTTATGTAAAGATGGCGATATAAAATTTACGTAAGATCCTTAACATTTCAATGTTTTTACCCGATCGTCCCAGGAGGCAGAGAAAAATGAGTATATTGGTTTCTTTGGCACGTATTGTAGCCTAAATAGCTTGATGGATTGTAATAAATGAGCTGTCGTTAAATTCGTCTTAAACTTGGGAACGCTATTGGAATATAAGATAACTATATCATATTCTTAGAGAAAAATAGACTTGGCCGACGTCAACTGTCAATTTTATAAGGTAGGTACATTTTTAAATTAGAATTAAATGTCGTTTTCATTTATTATACATTATTCTTTTAAGTATTTATAAATTAATCAATGAAAACCTCTATTTCAATAGCTCATAATTTCGTAGCGTAGTGGTTCGTTAACGTTTGATACAGGGGCTGAAGTTGAGTAATGAAGCCGGGTCACCTACTAGTTGGCAGATCTAGTTGTATACATAACGAGTGCTCCCGTGCAAGGCAATTAGGCAAGATCAGAGATCCTGTAATCCGGACCAAACAATAAGGCTATAGTGTTCCCAGACTGTCTTAAGAAGCAACTAAATGCGCCTTCGGGGTTGCAGCCGATCGGAGTAGGGGCTTCGGTTGTCCATCGCATGTCCTCGTTGTCGACCCGAGGACAACGATAGTACATGTTATGGTCCGCGCTATCGCAGCACAACATGCGATGTAGCCGGGGGGCTCTAGCACTGCCTCCTCGAGAATTGTTTCGGTACAGCGCGAGAGTGGCTCCGGTACGTTTTATATGAAATCCCGGAGTCCTTCGATAACATGCCGAGGACGAATACAGCAAGAGATTTAGTGGATAAAAGCTTCACGTAATGCGTTATGCTGGGCTTCTCCTAGGATTCTCCCGTGTCACCCAAAAAAAGATCAGAGTTTTTATAGTTGGCTTGAAAGCTCTGAACATCGTTAACCAATCCAATGTTGATCACCATTAGGTCCCCATATAATATAGCACCCTATACCTCTCACCTCATTCGTAAGAGCCAGTGGTAGGGATATCTGTACCGACTGACAATACAGTTTTGCATTTCTCTATGTTAGGATTAGATTTTTAAATTACCCTTTAAATATTTTGATATTAATAGACTGGTAGGTACATAGCTAACGTTGTAATAGAATATTGTGTTAAGTTTGTTCATTGAGGACTGAAGCGGAAGGCAATACTACCTCAGCAGTTACCTATATCTAATTATAATAATGAAAAGAAAAATAAGAGCTTTTATAGCATATTACCCATGCAGACACCAGGTTGATGTTCCATCACGTAAGGCCAAGAATAATCGGTCATTTGAAGATGGGGTGCTAATGCCGGTATATCAGACAGGAGCATTTCAGGTTTTCCTGCCTCAATTAACAAAACCATGGCTTTGGGCTTATCTTCGGTCAATCGTGCTGCCAATACTGAGCCGGCAGAGCCCGCGCCGATTATTATGTAGTCGTATTCATCTAAAACCTTACTGTAACCTATAACAATATTTTTTTAAATTATACATATCATATCCTCACACAGTATCTCTAACAGGGTAGTCAGAGAGGACGGAGCGCCAAGTATCGCGGTCCTTACATACTTCTTTCGCCTTCTTAATTTTTTTTTAATTATAACATAAAAATGTCTGTTAAATATAGAATAACTATGCGAATTTTTTGGGAAAATTGGAATTAGTTTGAAATTTAAAATTCGAATTTAAATGAATAGAATGTAAAGAACAGAAGGATAATCAAGTTGTTATTATTTTAAAAAATAAAGTTGTTTGTTGAAATTGTTATAATTAAAGTTCTATTCACTTATGCACTATATAAATCCGATCATAAATGAGAATAACATAAAATATCATAGTTATTAACTCTGACCTCTTCGTCGGAGATGAACGCTCTCAAGTTCACTTTCTCACATCCACGTTATTCAGGTTCTCAAACATTGCTCACGGACTTCCAACTCGGGTGATTTTAAGCCAAAATACTCGTATATCGTTTACGATTACATTTTACATGCTATATTTTCATTTGATACATTATGACATTGAAAATGTTAGTCAAACTTTAACTGAAAGCTGTACTTTCGACATATTTGGATATATTCAATGATTAAATTCCTCATTGTGCTTAGTAGATCAAAGATCCGACATCTTTGATCGACAAAGGACAATGCGGAAAAAATATATGAAGTAGTAAATCACTCTACCTTTAGTTTCACTGTAGTTGTGTAAAAAGTGATAGAGTAATCCCATAAATTAATCTATTGTAACCGAATAAGCTTAAATGATTTCGAAAAGGAGTAATGGATAAATTAAAAAAAAAATTGTATGGGTCACTGTGTTTTTTATGTAAGATTTAAGTGTACGGCTTTTTTTATCAAACGATCTCTAATTCACCTGTGTACATAGAAGAGAGTACCTAATTTAGAATATTTAAGCATCTGCCGTATTAGATCTATCTATAACGTCGCGTATAATATGTATGTGTATGTAGCTCGCCGCATTATCACAAGCTTGACTTATAATGCGATGGTCCAATCGTCCGAACATCGAGTAAACGCGAGTCCAATTCGATCAAACTGCGTACCATTGATAAGCTTCTTTAATATACATACTATATAGAAAGTTTTCTTACCTCTTAAATATTATACAATGGTTTATTATATGTAAAAAGCAACGGAAGTTAAGATGATGAACCTTGCTGATTATAATAACGTAGATATCGGAATGGAACAAGGCCAAAAACACCTATTGTAATTGCTTGCTGTCCGTGAACTACTGATGTGTCAGTTTTCACGCGGTTTTGGCGAGTTTGCCAACTGTTAAATTTTTTTAATTTGAGCTTGATTTACCTCACCAAGATCTTCATCAAATTAAAAGGAACTCGAGCAAATTCGCAAGGTCCGGTCTCTATATATATTCCAAAGTTGGATAGTCAGATGAAATGCTTACGCTATTCTTTGCCTATGTAGAGTTCGTTATTCATGTAGATACTTATAATTTATACACATACAAAAACTTATATTTTACTTACAATTGAGCTTCTTACTTACGATTTTTTAGTAAGGGTCGAAACACTTATCAAAAAATAGTAAGATGTAAGTAAGGTTTCTGTTTTATTTATTCAATTATTAATCTCAAAATTGGGCGTCGGATTACTAACTTAATAATACTTCATTTTAATTTATTTAAATAATTAAAGCTTAACGTTTTTCATGTAACAATAATAAATAATAATAACAAATTAATATTGTAACTAATGTGTTGAGAAGGTGCATTATTATCAAGACGGTGTATTGTTATAATAATTACACTGTAGTATGAATTATATCCAATGATAGTATCCCTGCACTGAAGTAATATGAATTATATCCAAATATGAACAAAAAAATCAAGTTATAAATCATGCTTCAAAATTCTTGTAAGGCATTAAAATGGAATATTTTTCAATAATCTAGTTATCTACTCAAGTTATAAAAAAAAATACAACTTTGTAATTAAATATCTTGTTATATTTATTGTTTATAATGCTATGATAGAAAAAAAATTATAGTAGCTTGCTACAGTTTTTTTATTTTAAAATTTATTTTAAAAATGTAAAACAATTTTTACTAATCAGTACCTACTTTAGATGACCAACAAAATCAAGAGAATATTTTTATAAAATATAATACAGAAATTAAATCCGAACTTACCTTTGGGTAAAGGGTAGGAGTCACGTAAAAAGTCGAAAGGGTCATTAGCATTTGTAGGGGAATAGTTCACAGCTATAGTTTTCATCATCAGTTCCATTAATAGACTTTGTGGATATGATGAAAATAAAAGCCTTTTCTCATCCTTTTCCTCCTTTTTTTGCAGTTGATTGTCATTTGTATCGTTCTTCAGTTGTTGATTTTCTAACGGGTACGGCCAAAGGATTTTGCCTCTTCTCAGTTGTTGATTCAGATTGTTTTTATTTTCTGAGATTGTTAATTTATCAACGTAATTATCGCCTTCAATTTCTACTATAACGGAATCATCATCAATATCATTTTCAAATGATGCACTTATTGTAAAAAATAATCCTAATGTGATTAAAAAAATCGAAACCTTCCTTGTTTGACACATTTTGTCTGAAAAAAAAATTCAGTTTAGAGCATTTCTTAAATAGATTAAGACATACTTTAAATTGAAAGATTAATAATGTATTACTTACCTTAAAAAACAAAATTCGAAATGCTATATGTATAATTTAAAACAGAAAATTTAGAAACATGAACAATAGTTAATTATATCACGTTAAATCGTTAAATCACGTTATACATAATATGTACCCACCTACAATATTTGGAATTCTGAATTTTTTTTTTTTTGCATTTTAGTTTGATAATATTTAACACTCGGCAGGTACGCATTTAATTTCATTGACTGTTAAGTAAATACAGTAAAATAAGTAGTCAGTGGATATGAGCATACGATATGTATATAAATAAACATATGTATATAAATAACTCGCAAGGGATAGTAATACATATTAAGTACTCGTATTTAATTCCAAACAAATAGTCAACTGTTTGAAAAAAGTTAAAAATTATCAATACTTACCATCTGATTAGTTGTTATTTTTATGAAATATTAAAATCAAAATGTATGTAAAACATTTAATTTTTTTTTTATTATTTTTCTCACAGCTTATCGTTACTTTTCTCACAGCTTATCGTTACGACAAGGGGCCGTTGACTGACCGGTGGGAAACGCGTCCGTGTCTTGACCACACATCTAGTTTACCGCTATGTTGACATACAATGTCAAGGACTACATTCGCAGTGTGGAATTTTGAATCGTGACCTTACTTTACTTTTATTAGTTATTTGACATCTGACCCTATCTGAAATGAAGAGTGTACAAAAAATGAGTACATGTATTACTTGAAAAATATATTAGGCAGGCAATAATATAAACAAAATAGAAGTGAAATAGGTGATATTTTCGCATTTTTAACCATATATCTTCACTATCTATAACAGTATATCTGTAGCATATGAATATAATATTGTGAAGTAATTCTTAACACCCATTTTGTGCCAATTCCTATTTAATGGCAGAGACTACATATACTTCTATATCGAACGAAATCTCAATTTTTATTTGAAAATCCATGAAAACTGTTACTTCTAAATGAAAATGAAATGAGCTGATAAAAATGTTAAACCAAGGCAAAACAACGTGCTTTGCTTTGTTGCATATATCTAAGTATCTCATAAGTAATACATATGTACCTATCCCAAGTCCTTACAACAGCACCGCAATGTCAAGACACTCGTCAAAAATTATTATTGTGTAAGAACTCATTTATTTATATTGTAGTAGCTTTTGCCCACGACTTCGTTCGCGTATAAATTATAGCCTATGTGTTATTCTGATGTATAAGCTATATTATTGTAGTTTCATCAAAATCCGTTCCGTAGTTATTGCGTGAAAGAGTGACAAACTTCCATACATTATAGATCCATCCTCACAAACTTTCACATTTATAATATTAGTAGGATAATGGATACAAATCGTGAAAGTCTAAAAAATTGTATTACAAGTATCTATAATGCAAACTTCAATCCTCATTTGAACGGCGCATCTTTCGGCTTCGCTACTTATCCACGTTCTACGACATACCAATCAGTGTTGGGCAAAATGTAATTGTAAAAACAATTACAAATAAAAATTGTAATTGTAAAATGTAATTGTGAACACATTTTGTTAGGCAAACAATTAACAATTACAATTACAAAAAGTTATTGTAATTGTTTTTACACTTACTTTGCCCAACACTGCATACCATAATTCACAACTGCGAAACTGAGAGGTAGATACAACTACTCAAAGTCAAAGTCAAATCAATTTATTCAAGTAAACCCAAATGTAAGGTATTTTTGAACGTCAAATCTACTTTAGTTCGGTTCGAAAAGAAAACCTGGATACTGAGAAGAACCGACAAGAAACTCAGTCAGGTATCATTTTTCAACATTATTCTACAATAGTTATTTAAAAATACAATATCCATAAAGCCAGTAAATGCATGTGCGAGAGGATAATTTCCAGTCTATTGTTGTCTTCAATGAAATCGCTAATTTTGTGGTGTGCTTTTCCAATCAGTGTTCGTGTAATGACAAGTTTAAATCTCTTTTCCGTTAATTGAGTAATTTCTCGACGAATTTTATTATAAAAACGAACACACAAATGTATCACTTGACTTTTGTAATTTAAATTTAGGAATAACTAGCTAATCACGACCACGAGTTTTCACACCATTAATAACGCCTTTCTTTTGAAATAGATCTAAATTTTTTCTAGTGTACATTATGGTTTCATAGATGTATAACGAGGGTGAGGTGAGTACATCAATGTCTTTAAAATGATCTCTCAGCGACTCTCGTGCATTCATACTGTACCTGGTACGTATTGCCCTCTTTTGTAAAATAAAGATAGATTTCATATGCGGCGCTGCTCCCCACAGTAGCAGACCATAAGACATAAGGCTATGGAAATATGCGAAATACACCAGCCTAGCCGTAGTCACATCTGTCAACTATCTAATGCGCCTAATAGCATATATTGCCGAACTGAGCTTATTAGCTAAAGTCCCGATATGGTCCGCCCACTGTAACTCACAGTCTACTGTTAAACCAAGAAAAGTAGCTGATTTCATTAATTCAAATTTGTTCCCATCCAGTTCTAGTCTATTATGGATTTAGGGTACATTGGATAGGGAAAACTTGACACAATTGGTTTTTCGTGCATTCAGTAGTAAATTATTGACAGCGAACTATCTCGAGACATCCGCCAAGGTCCTATTCTGTCCGCTAATGTCTATGTCTTTTCTGTTTACTTTAAATAATAATGATGTGTCATCAGCAAATAATATTATTTCACATAGGTCTTTAAGCATAAATGGAAAATCATTAATGTAAACCAAAAATAGGAACGGTCCCAGAATTGATACTTAGGGAACGCCCATCTTTTTGCTCTCGGTCAGCCAGATATGAAATCACGAGATCGAGAGCTTTATCACGTATTCCATAGTATTTCAGCTTGTAAATTAAAGTTTTGTGACAAACACAATCAAAAGCCTTTGAAAGATCACAAAACAGGCCAATGGCATCTCGTGACCCCTCCCAAGCCTCTAGTATATTTTTGACCAAGCTTGCTCCCGCATGTGTTGTTGACCATGTCAACACGCATGACGCATGTCTCGTGAACCGTACTGAAGATCATGAAAAATCCTGCAAATGTTAAAATGTGCCAGCATTTGGTTGAGCATTATTTTTTTGGAATTTTTTCCTCAACGCTGGCAATATCGACAATGGGGGGTAGTTTGTAGGATCTGACTTTCAACCCGATTTAAATATTGGTATAATTTTACTATGCTTCATCAAATCAATTACCATTTGGATACCTACAATTTCAACTCTTTATCTCGAATTCGTTAAATATGGAAACAAAGATCCAGTTGCATCTACGATATTCTACAGAATTTTAAAATGATTTGACAGGTAATTATAATATCTCAAACCTATAAAATCAGTTTTTTAATTGCTAATATAATTTTCTTGCAAATTACAATTATGCGCAAAATCAAATGTTGAGAATTCGGTTGCAAACGCGTTACAACTTCATCGCAATTTATTTCGAACTATATGCAGACAAACTTTGTATTTTTTAAATACGACGGACCGTTAATCAAATTTGAACAAATTTTGTTGTTAAATGTTGTTAATGACGGGTTATTGAACTTTAGAGCGACTGTAAATTAGATTAGAGGGTTACATCTAATGTAAAGTGAGTACTTACGACACCTCGAGTCTTAGATTTACTTTTCTATTTTAACTTTGAAGATGACAACCACAAGCCTAATTTTATTAACTCCTGACTGAAAAAACGGAATATTATTTTGACGCCGTTGCCTGTCTGTTTGTCTGTGAAATCGTAGTTGTTACAATACAATATACTTTATTGTACCACAAATATACAAATATACAATACAAAGGAAAAATAAAGGTATTATTACAGTATAAAAGGCGGCCTTATTGCTGAATAGCAGCTTCTTCCAGACAACCTTTAGGTTATAAAATAATAAATTTTTTGAGAAGGGAAGGTGGAATTGTGGAAGTATCTGTAAATCATACATATATAAAATAGATTGTAGTCGTGTATGAAGTTAGTACGCGTGCGTGTTCTTGCTCCGTGAAAGGACTTGTATTTATAAACAGCGATGTGATTCGTTTTAAATATCAATTAATAATGGCTTATTATAATCTCGATCGGTGTGAACTATTAGAGTTGTACGGAAAAGTTTTTTGTGATTAAAATCGAAATCAAGATGGGTGGTTCGCAAACTACTAAATCTGAAGAAATTATATCCATCCAAAACGCGGTTGGAGGAAACAACTCCAGTTATTTAGAACTTAAGTATCACTTGTTGGCAACTAATACTATATAGCTGGTGATTGGCGTGTTAATAGCTCTTGGTTTGATTACCTACCGCTACTGTATACCAAATGTATAAGAAGTGGCAAAGCAGACGCGTGCATAGAGAAGTCGACGAGTTGAGGAGATATGCGAATCTACTTCGTAAGCATCGGGGTTCAACAAAAGCGGATGAAATGGTATAGTTATAGTGAGAGAAAAAAAAGGTGTTAAGTGCGTGGAAAAAAAAATTATGTATACATATAATAAAAAACTGGCGTGATTAATAACATTGTGGTGGCAAAATTTAAAAACTAAAAAATTTAAAAGCTATATTTAATACGTGACGCATGCTTATTAATTTTATTTTAAAATTATGATATGGCCGATGTTTTAGAAGTTTTAGTGAATGAATTGGAAGAATTTAGGAAGTATTTAATAAATTTCGGTCCTAAGCGCAGGCAAGAAAGTTAAGTTAGGCTAATGTGTATAGCCAAGATATTTCTTTAGTTGATAAAATAAAGGAAAGTAAGAGTGATGAAAATACAATTAATCCCATCAATCGATGTTGCATAATTTTTTATCTTTATGTAACAAAGTAGTTGAGCTTTGTTCTTCAGCTTTGAACTTTTTACCTGTGCTAAATGATGACATAATTGTAACAAAACAATTAATTGATAACACAGAATATTACAACTCGATTTTAAGTAAGCCCAAGTGAAAGAAAAAATAATTATATTTATATTGAAAAGCAGGTTGTCTGAGACTGCAAAATTAAAATTATTGGCTAATTATGACGTTGTCGACAAAAAAAAAATTGTGTTCCATGTTTTTTATTTTTTTAGTGGCTAGGAGATGTAGTGGTGTATATAGTAGTGATATATGATAGATTATTAATGTAATAATTAATAAACAGTGTATCTCGGAACTTCGCGATGATGATTGTTTGCGTCTTTGAAGGATTTACCTTCAAACCAAAAGAATTACTCTAGTTAGTTAATTTTAAAAGGTCAGCATTTATATCATCAATGGCAGCCGGAAGTTCTTGCAAAGATGCTTGTGTATAAATTTGGAGATCGTCTGCATTCAAATGATAGGAAAAAGTGAGAGATTTGGATATAGCATTAATAAAGACGGCAAAAAGAAGAGGAGATAAAACGCCACCCTCCAGTACACCGGCAGAAATATCGCTCCACATAGAAAAAAATCATCTACGCGTATTCGTTGCCGGCGCCCATGCAGGTAACCATGAAACCAATCAATCAATAACCGTTGGAGATTTATTAATAGAACGTAATAACCTCAGCAAAATTTCAAAATGGAGAGTATTAAATGCGTTACTGAAATGAAGCAGAGTTAATACTGTGAGCTGTCGACGTGCCATTCCCAAACGTATATCATCACTAACCTTAAGAGAGCACTAGCCGTACTGACCTGCGCGAAATCCGGACTGGATAGGATTAAGGAGATCGTTCTTGTTCAGGAAAGAGATAAGTTGTTGGTGCACCGCCTTTACAAGAACTTTTAAAAGGAAGAAATGAATTGAGATAGGATGATAATCCGAAAAGCATGTAGGCTTAGATTTTTTGGGGAGGTGAATAATATGTGCATATTTTCACGTTGAGGAGAAAATGCTAGTGGAAATGGAGAGTAAATTCATGTTCAATAATATCATATTCTGACCGATACAATCATTACCAACAGCATTTGAAGCGATGGAAAGAACGCTCTTCTTGACATCACAGTCAAAAAATTGATTAAGAATAAAGAGTGGAAAATTGGGATTAGACCAGCAATCAAAGAGTCTTTAAGTTAGCATCGAGAGACGCCGACGTAGAAAAATGGCGGTTGAGTGTATCTAAATCTAGATAATTTGAAACTGAGCTGTTGTGTGATTTACTAATCCCTAGAATTTTAAGAAATTTCCAAATCTGAGCTTCCTTCCTTATTCCTTATTCTGTTGTATATATCATGATTGTTGTCCGTAGGATCGGCTTTAAACCTAGCTCTGACTCGTTTTCGACGTTCCATAACATTCCTTATTCCAACGGTTAGCGAAGGAGCAGGAAGTTGTTTTACTCGCACCGGTCGGATTGGAGCATGAACGTCATAAAGCTGCGTGAGAAGTAAATTGAATAGATTGACTTGACGAATTGAACAATTGATATTGAATAGGTTAAATTGACGATTGGCGGCCGTTGTACCTACAGAGGAACAGATTTAAACGCGAATTTTTTTTGTTCCAAAGCTGCTGTTTTTTAGAATGTTCTTAAATCATAACTTTGTTTGGTGGAAATTGGTCCCTGTTATTTCGTTTTTCCGTCATTGGTTTTTTTTAGTTAATTTTTAATAGGCGTGTCCGCGATTACATTTGTATGGACTCTAGGATTCGGTGGATGGAGTATTAAACCTAATATATAAAAGTCAATGTTTGTTTGTTCGTATTTTACGCGCTGCCATACTATTCATCCGATTGCGATGAAATTTGATATGGAGATAGCTTGAATTTTAAGGAAGCACAGTTTATTTTAAAAATAAAAACACAGATGGAGTCGCAGGCATCAGCTAGTCTAATATATAAAAATCAAAGTTTGTTTGTTCGTAATTATGGGCTGCCATATACCCAGTGGCGTGCTGAGGATTTTTTAACAGGATACTCAATAGGGTATTTAACAGCGTAGATAGTCAAAAATAACAAATGTATAAAAAAACAACAACAATTTTAATAATTGTATTTACTAATACAGCAATACTGACGAGCGAGAACAATACCGTTACTTTAATGTTTCGTAGTGGTTTTTATTTGTTATATGTGCTAGGTTAATGCGAGGAAAACAAAATAAACTATAGTATGTGCACAACCGACGTCAGCCAGTTAAATGTTTCGTAACATTTAGAATTAAAATTTCGAGACATTACCTGACTTTTATGATATAAATATAAATGCAACTCTGGGACACACCTGCCTTTAGCTGTTGTGGTAATTTTTCACTATATAATAATTTCGAAAACGCAGCTTCTTTTGATTTTTGTAAACACACACTGCCAACATAATTATCACAGCTAAAACATTCCATTCTTTAAAATATAACTGTAATTATCTATTATAAACTGATACTTTACTTCAAATACGAATTGTAAGAAGAATAGATTTTTTAAAATAGTTCTTAGATCAGCAAATCACTCGTATGAAGAAAATAAATATGGCGTTTTATTTTGATTCAAGACAATTCAAATATTAATCAGTGAATAATAAACAAAGCGAAAAGTGTTGAATTTATCAAATGCATTTAACTCTATAATGTCGTTGATGTAGTCAGCGTCTCCAAAACACGCACACAAATTTAATTTTAGAATATAAAACATTTTAAAAATTATTTCGTGCATTGATGTGTGCGTGAATTGTAGCACACCGGACCGACGCGCGACGTCTCCGCGGATAAAATATGTGGCGTGTATTTTGCATCGATAGATGGCATGATTGCTAAAAATAAAGTAATGTAAAAATACGAAATACGATTACAAACAGATGAAGGATGGAAGAACCAGGACAGATTACGCTACTTTAAAATTGTTTAATTTTAAAGTATCTATAAATGGTATGTAGATATCGAAATAACTTTCATTAAAATTATCAGGGTAGGCAGTGTCTCTGTGCCTATATGGCACTGGCTCCCAAACTTATTTTGTCTACTGAGTCGAGAGCTCATGCAGTCGTTGTCTAAGATGCCTCCTAGCTAAATGAAATTACAAATCACCCCCCAGGCCTCTACACAACGCCCCCGTTTTTTTTCTGGGTCTCTTACCGCCCCCCTTTAGGCCTGCAGCGCCCACAAGGGGGCGTTATCGCCCACTTTGGGAATGGCTGCTATATGGGATGCACGCCACTGGCCATACCGTTCATCCGATTGAGATGAAATTTGGTCTGGAAATAGCTCGAATACTGAGGAAGGACATAGGCTATTGGAAAAATAAAAAACGCGGACGAAGTCGCGGACATCAGCTTAAACATAAACATAAACTTCATCCGCCATGACATTCATTATGATTAAACAGAGAACCTAACCACTATAAACACATACCACGTCTTGTTCCGCATAGACTTTATATGAGCTTTGTGGAAAGTTTTTGAAGGATAGAGATGAAATATAGGAGTATTTTAAGTATTAACTCGGTTTATACATTCATACCTATCTGCACGCTATTTTCCTTTACAGAGCGTCTAAACGTAACAAAATTACAGATCTTGATGCTAATTCAGCTAAAAATTAGATTTAAAGGTAGTTAAGCAAAATCGTTAAGAAATAACGTAAGTAAAAAAATTAATCCGATTCTTAATTTAATATTTTATTACTTTAAATTACACAGAACATATACAGAAAGACTACAATGACAAAGTTGATATTTTGGAGTATCATTATTTTCTTTTATTTCTCCCATGCCATAAATATTGATTTCATATCCATACTCGGTTATTTTTCCTTTTCATTTTCGTCCGGCAAAGAAAAAAAAAATTAGAAAATGCCTGCTTTTTCCGCGTTTGTTGAAAAATTCAGCCATAGATATGATATTTATTGTAGCTGGAAGATCATACGATGTGGAGAACAAAAAAAAACAGCGCACAGCGTGGTCAAAAGCAGAACTCGGGGCGGCCAAACTGTCATTGTCAGTCAATGAAATCTGTTGTTTTGATAATTAAATTAAAATAAAAAGAATCACGAATGCTGTTGCCTATCTATTACCTAATTGGTTTACGAATCCCATTGCGTACCTATTTTCGAAAATGATCAGGCATCTCATTCTGAACCTATTATTTTACGTTAGTAACTAATTAATCTGTGCTATTATCTAAATGAGTCATACATCTCTGCGTCATATTACCTAAATGAGTCACGAATCCCATTGCGTACCTATTGCCTAAATGGGTCACGATTCTCATCGTGTGCCTATTACTGAAATGGGCCATGCATCCCGTTGCCTACCTATTGCCTAAATGGCTCACGATTCCCATTGCGTTCCTATACTATGGAAATGAGTCATGCATCCCGTTGTGTACTTATTGTCTAAATGGGTCACGAATCCTGTTGCTTACCTATGATCTAAATCGCAAAAATAATAGTCAAATTTTTACCAAATGTCTTCCCCTTTATGGTGGTCTGAAGTTGAAGCGCCGCGTTGCACTTATGTGGTAACTTAAAAGCCGGTTTGAAAAATAAATGATAAGCTCGTTTTTTATTCAAAATAAAAAAAATAACATGTTTAAAACCACGTTGAAAATATTTTATAAATTCTATTTTAAAACTTATTTTATGTGTTGATTCAATTAGACTTTAATTGAGTCTCTAATTATTAGAAACTCACTTTTATGACATTAGCCTGTCTACATGCTCATAAGTAATATTTTATTGCAATCGGTTGAGTAAAATTTGAAATAGCTTGATCTCTTAGCGCTATGCAAAGCTATTCTGTTGGTTTATGTGCGCTGGTCGTTATGAACACATTGTATGTGGCTTCCGTTTGATGGTAGGTATGTTTTCTCACACCATATTGTTCTCGTTAAGTTCTCGGGACGGGTACAAAACGAATTCCATACAAGCGAAACTGTCTGAAGGCTTGTTTAAAATAAACTGAAAGTTACATTATTAGCATTCAATTACATTCGAAGGTTATTTTATTGAGTCATGTTTTCAGTAATATCAATACTACATATTATAAAACAAAGCCCCCGCTGCGTCTGCCTGTATGTATGTTCGCAATGATTTCAAAAACTACGGAACGGATTTTCATGCGGTTTTCATCTATCAACAGAGTGATTCCTGGGGAAGGTAAAGATGTATTGTGTAAATTGGTTGAAATATGACGATTATTGTTTAAGATGTCGGATAAAAAATAAAGTCGTCTGGAAGCTTTCATCAAAAACGCTGCCTAATCCGTTTGAGATATAACAAAACAATGTACGGTAGAATTATATCTCTTTTATAAGCCTACAAAAAAGTCCACGATGGCATATGTTTATCTTTTAAGGATAGCTTACTATACCCATTCTTATTTCTAAAAAAATTATCACATATAATGTGGTATTTGGAAAAGCTATTTAGACGGATACAGTATTAATCATTATCAAATGAAATATGTTAGTTATCTTAAGCATTTCAATATCTTAGGAGTTATCGTAAATTAAAAAATAAGCGCGAGAAAATAAATTCAAGCGGTCTCGCACCAACGACGCGACGACGGGACTCGCTTGATGTAGCTACCCGCGCCCACGCTCCTCAATACTCCAAGTAGTGTGGTAATAATTCATCTCGACGCAACAAGCTGATGCAAAAAATGTAGGCGTATATGGCTAAATTTTTAGCATCAGCTCTTTTGCTCTAATACCCGTGCGAAGCCGGGCCGGGTCGCTTGTAAACTGTAAAATACAGTGAGGTTATTATTCGTTAATTTATTCTTAACACAATAAATTGACCAATCATAACAGAGGTTTGACGCCAAACGTTGATACTGCTGTCTGTCTGTCTGTCTGTGACTTTGCAGCTCTTAAAAGAATGAACCAATTCGCTTGCGATGTTTTTTATGTGACAGCTATAATTTTCGAGAATAAAAGCAAGATATCGGCCCAGATTATTTTTTGTATCTGGGTTTCCTTTGGAATGTGGGAGTTATTTTAATACATTTATTACTTGTTTGTATTTTAAGTGTTTCATAATAAAAATTGCAACATTCGTATTTAGAATCACTGCGGTATATATAGTGTGTTAAAATATTACTAATTAATCTTATTAACAAATATTAATTATTGTTTAAAAAATAATTCACGTAAGTTATTCAAGTTTACGACAACAACACGTGAAATCTAACTGTGCTATTGACCGGTTAAGAACCGGTAAAAGTATTTAGGTAAATATTTTATTTTCGGATTGGGGTTAGTAGTAAAAGTAATCCTACTATGGGTTCACGACAACTTAGGTACCTATTTATAGGTACCTACATACATGATTATGCAGAGATTAAAATTGACATCTAAAATGGTCTCTTTTCCTTGGATAACACAAAAAACTGGCCAAGTGTGAGTCAGACTCGCGCACCGGTGGTTCGTTACCACCATATTTTATGTATTTGTGTTAAGTATTTACCAAAAAATATAAGTTCAATTCAAAAACAATCTTAACTATGCAATTGAAAGACTCGTTTTCCCATACCCTCCAACTGCAAATGTAAGTTTGTAATGGTAAATAACATTACAAAGTTATAATGCATCCAATTTTACTCTATTGGCTAATTTTCCATGAATTTTTTTAGACATTTTCACTTATCCAAGTTCATTTTGTAAGTTGTAAATTTTGAAAGTGACCAGTTTTTCACATAATTATGGTAGATTCAGCAGTGCGTTCTCTAAAGCGAATTAGTCGAATTCACGAACCCGAGGTGAGATTGTCAAATGTGGACTGGTATTCTCTAAAGTCGACAGAGATACTAGCGCCGCCTCAATGAGTACGGCTGCGAGTCATACCATCCTTAATGAATTTTTTGACGTTTGGCTAAATACGACAATCTAATCATAAAAAAAAATTATTAACGTAATTATCTCAGAGAAGTTAAAATACACTAAGATGAAATATCGACTGAGATGTTTACTCTTAAAGCCTAAATATAGATAGAATAACATTTTTACGTTTAAAAAAAATATTTTAATTACTAGCTAATACTTGCCATCTATGACAAAAACTTAAACTAATCGCTTTTAATGTTGTAGTAGATGGGAACTAGCCAGATCCCTTTATTACATCTTTACAATGAAAAGTTATATTTTAATCTCTGGATAGATGGCGCTCAAACTAAATATATAAAAATTCACTACTGGAAAGGTTCATGGGTAGGTATGTGATTAGTTAGTTACAAAGCATTTGTTTAGAGGACGCTAATAGCGACAAAAATAATAACTATTTGTGACAACGTGGAAATCATTTTCATTTGAACTCATTATAAAAGTATCTATACACCACTGAAACTTCACTGGGTTACGAAAAAAATTGAATACAAATTCTTTGAATTTTGGTTAAGAAAATAGTCCTCACGTGATTATTTTTATGTAGGTAAGTAGATACATAAGTATTAGGTACACCACCTACTGTAGGTACACCTACTATGGGTGCACATACACTTACTATAAATTATGTATATATAATTATGTATATTCCATACGACTTGTCACATTCATATAGTATTTCAGTAGGTAGAACATACACATTTTTATGATCGACGTTTGTTTAAGCCCTTCACCGAAGGGTTGCGTTTTTGCTGTCTTCAGGATAGGCCTGTTTGAAAAGGGTACGTATCTACTTAATCAGTTAATGCCAGTTCCTGATCCCTTACTTTGTTGAATCTTGTGTGATCGACAGAAAGTGGAATTGTTCATTTTTATAAACTAGACTATTCTTTTCAAAGATGTTCCAGTTTTTTTTTAATTTTGTAATACGAATTTCAGTTTCATTTATTTTTTTATTTTTAGAGAGGAGGAGTTTAAGAGGAGAGGAGATTTGAACCCCTTTAAAACTTTTAAAATTGATTAGATAAAAATTGGGGACGAAAACAAAACGACCGGTCTCCACATTGTGTTGTTTTCATAGCATTACAAACGATTCTAAGGGCTATAAGGTGAATTAAATCTAATGTTTAATTGCAGTGATATTACGATGTTCTAACAAAAAATTTCATTAGCTAAGACACTTTTTATCAGCGCATTATAAATTGATTTATGCGAAAACAAACCAAACCATATCAAACACTCACCAAACACCGTAAGACAGCTCTTACATAACTGCAGTGAACGACACCTGTTAGCCTTGTAGTAGAAGTCCAAGACATTTCACTCGTGATTTTACAGCGATCGAACACTTGCTATAAACAACATTACGGGGTGGTGAAGCACACATTCTAAAAAAAAGGACTATTGAACTTTTCGAAGAAGATAATTTAAGAGCAACTTCGGTCTAGACATTTTTTGAGTAACTTATGAGTAAGTTAACGTAGAACATATTAGAAATTTATGTGTTTCCATGAGCAATTTCCACTTGAAAGCCTTTTTAATGTCATCTGGAGTTCTCTCGGCTGGTACTCTCTAAACAGTATTCCGAGTAACATTGAATGAAATAATAAATGCTTTACAATTCTGTACAGAGAATCTAGTCATTAATAAATTGATTATAAATAAATATAAATTGACTGATATAATGGAAAAAAGATAGCGTGTTTATTTCTAACTTTTTAATAAGTTACCGTTGATGATATTGTCAAAAGTGTATTGTAGTGTAAAGTGCAGTGTAAGTTTAAGAATTAGCCAAATATAACGGCATTCGGAGCTACATCAATACTCCGATACATATCTGATAATGTTTTGCCTATGGAGGGGAGGGGTTTTACATTTACAGGATCAGACAGTGTGTTTCTCAAGTGTCGAAGCAAAATTAGAATGAGGCTCCTCGACGACATCATTATTAGGACACTGACAACCATCCACGTTCTACCATCCATCGATTTCTCATTGCTCCTTCCCTTTTTGTCTCAGTGCCTGCTAATATGTCACGTGGTAATTCGTTTAAGTTTACTTACTGCAGCTAACAGATCCATCCATGACCATACTGCGGGAATTATTTTCGTTACTAATCATAACCTTACATGCAACAATGAAATAATGAGATTTACCAATGAAATAGCAAAAATAAAGTTACGCTTGGTACAATATATACAAGGAAATATTGATTATGATATGTTTATTATTAGATTTCTCCACCGATCTTGTTTACGAATATAAACTTGTTTCGATTAATTATGATATAAAAATAGGTCCGCCAAATTCTAAGTTTCCCTTACTTTTTTTGTTTTTAATTTTAAAGTATAATTTTAGATTGGGTTAATCGTTAAAGCCACCATTGTGGCGCATTGAAGGACTGCCCCGCGTTGGTCTCCAAGCACCACGCCCTGGTCCGCCAAACCTGTCCATGCCAGCAGCAATAGCGGCTGTACTGAACAGTCGTGGAAAGCCATGTCCTCCTTCTACAAGGCCATAATGGTGCTAAAGAAGGGCGCCGACCGGATCGGCCCTCTCTCGATCCCGGAGACAACGACGCCTGGGCGGTAGCAAAGTACGCCGCGGACCAGCAGCCCTGTAGCCCTTGCCAGAGAATAAGGCTACGGCGACTATAAAGGCCTTTGGGGTCGCGACCGATCGAAGTGGGCGTTTCGGTCGTCGATCTATGCAGTCCCGAGGAGGGCGACAACACGTGCGGTCCGCGCTGTTGTGACACTGCGAAGTTGCAAGTAAGCTCCGTCGCTACTTGCCAAGAAGTACTTCGGCAAAGCACTAGAGGCTCTCCGATGCGTTCTGTAGGATATTCTGGAGCCTCTCGACAACTCGCCGAAAACAACCACTGCAGAAATTTTAGTGGGTAAAAGCCCGACAAAACCCAATCTCTTCCCCAGGGGGCTGGCAAACCGTATATGGAAAACCGAAAAAGGTATAATTATTCAAAATTTTAACTGTTTTTCATACAGTAAATTATGTCTTGCTAGAATACAAATAAATGTACATCAATAATAATGTAATATACTTACTTAAATCACGAAAAATAATTGAAAATTGTAACATCTCAGAAATCACAATACTGAGGATTTTGTGTAATTCCTTAGATCAACTAAGAGGTCAAAGTTACTGTGCAATTTCACGGAGTCTTGAACGGAAAAATTCATTGGTACATCGATATGACGAATAATGGTTCTATTTTGTGAAATGAGGAATTTTATTCAGTATTTTCGCTAACACAAATAATATATCTTTTCTATTTTATTTTGTTAATACTTACAGTAAAATTGGAACTGTTGTTAAACACTTATCAACATAATATAACTAATCAATAACATGACTTACATCTTATATAATGAATACTTACCTACCGATAATTAAAAGTGTACCCAATATATGTAACCACTAAATTTGTGTTAGTTTCAATGAAACATATGTATTATTTATTTATGTAACTTATATGTTAACTTTTCCTTGTAACGAATTCGAAAATTACGTACGGTTTAGATTAAGCAGAAATACGCATTTAGTTTAGATTACTTCGATGAAGTTAGAGATTTTTTAGGATTACTTGGATATAAGTATCAATAACCATGGATGGGCTGAAATTCGTGTTAACCGAATTTCAGCAGCTTGAGCCGAACTTCGGCATTCGGTCGAATTTCGATTTAAATGCCGAACTTTCGGCACTAGAAAAAAAAGTACCTTACATATACCTTAAATACATTTCACTGTTTTTTGCTCGTCAATTTAATTTTTAATTTAATTTTTAAACCGAAGTGCGGCCGAATTTCGGACGAACTTTTTATTTTCACCGAATATTCGGCTGAAGTTCGCATTCGGTTCAAACCACATTCAGCTCATCTCCATAAGTAATACTTATATAATAACTTATTATATAAGTATTAATAACATTGACGACCTAGATGGCGCAGTGGTTTAGACGTTTACCCAAGCGCGAAAGGTTCCGGGTTCGATTTCCGGTCGCGTGAATTTTACAAAATTAACTTTTCTAAATTGGCTCTGGTCAGGGTGTACTGGGAGTCGCCCCCAGTAGTCGTCGTTGTCTGATTCTCATAGCACAGGGAATACCCTAGTTCGAGATCAGATGATTGGTGTGTATTGTCTGGCGCATTATTATTATTATTATTTATTTCCTTGTTCATCTTCTCATATATAAAAATGAATGTATCTTTGTATGTTTGTACTCTATGCCTTCCCTAAACGTCTCATTCGATTGCGATGAAACTTTGGTGAGTTATTCTGCTTAAATTGTCTTTCATTTTTCACTGAATAAAATTGAAACCTGATAAGCATAGGCCTACTTACTTTATTTAAAACAAAAAAATATTTACCTAAGTTTAGACAAAATGGTTTTATGCGAGAAAACCTGGTATTAACATTCTAAACTATGGTGCAACCTGCATTCGGTGTTCACCAGTGGCGCGCACTTCTTAGAGATAAATAGGCTACCCTAGCAATTTCCTAATTAAATAATGTAAAAAAAATAATTAAATCGCAACCGAAACCATTTTAAAAATGCCCGCGCTCGCCGCGGCATTATAGTTCGGGCGAGAGACATTTCGCGTCACAGACTGAATTTACACAAATACAAAGAACTTCTAACGTGTTTCGTATTCCACACGTGCATCTGTAGTGGTTTTGAATGTTTACATGGCCCAAAACACGCACACAAGTTAAAAAAGAGACGCAGTCTCTAGCCAATACCAGCACCGAAAGAAAAAATCGTCAATAGTTTCAATTTTATTAGTTATTGCTATATGCACCTTCATTTCGCTGAAGTCTTATTGACTAAAACTGCGTGCCGTTCTTTTCCTGATATCTCATTGGTTAATATCAGATATAACACTTAACGCACCCGATTACAAAATGATTTCATATTTATTAGTTTCTTAATAACAAATATACGTTTATTTTAGCCGTATAACATTTTCATGTTTCATTGCTAGTTATACTTATCGCACCCGATTACAAAATACGTTCATTTTTATTACCTACGAGATTTAGATTTTGCGATGACAAAGTTTATACAATTAATTTAAGAGATTAGGAAAAGTAACATCTATACTATGTTACTTAATTTAATCTTAATTAAGTTATCTTAATTAGAAAATAATCTAACTTCTTTGAAAGAATAACACGAGTCAGCGATCTCTTTTTATATAAGCGCCCTCTAAACCATTTCTAGTGACTTTTTCTTCTTTACTTAAAGAATATTTAACAAATAGGTAATAAAAATAACAGATGGCGCTCGTCGGCATTTAGGTTTAAACGAAATTATTGAGTAAGATTGATATAGGTAATGACCTAATGACTTTTTAAATTTGTTATTAAATATTATAAGATAATCTTTTTGCAAAAATTATAATAAGCAGATTTGCTACAGTTGAAAGATTTTTCATAGTAGTTCCGATGAATAATCAACATGACGTAAAAAATATTTACAATTACACGCAAACTTTGAATGACGAATTCGGTGTTTTCTTTTTAGGCTACCCTATTGAAATTGTCTGTGCACGTCACTGGTGTTCACTCAGTTTTCATAGTTTTTGGAAGTATCTACGAGGTGCCTACTGCCTACCTAACTGCCACATGCAGAAATTTTGAAATTAATACATTTTACCATCTGGGCGACGTTGACTGAAATTTTGTTATATAAAAAGTATTTCCTAGTGATAAGCGATGAAAAATCACTTTATCAAATATTTGGTTAAAATCGATGAACAAAGTAGTAAGTAGTAACAACATAATGCAGTCGTGGCATAGTGATGATTTTGATAGTCATTAAGGGTCAGCGCACCTAAATCGCGCCCGACGAGGTTTGGCATTTCGAGTTCAGATGATAGTAATTATATAAATTTCTAAACAATTTTTTTTTATTTTGTTTACAAATTATTACCAATAAATAAAAAATAATAATAATAATATTTTATAGTGAACAAAAAAAAATCGTGAATATCATGCAAAACTCTAGAACAGCATTGTCGCGTTCCGAGTACTGTGATTTAATAAGTCATAAAAACAAGAAAATATAATCAAATTCACAGTAAACTATCAAGCAACAACGTAATTAAATATATTTAAATCAGTTTGCAAATATACCACATTTTTATGCACGATTTTTTCATATAAATTAGTATGGGTAACGCCGCAGTACGCTCCTTCTTCCAATCACCCGCGGGCTGACAATGTGAGAAGTTGCGTCTCTTTGATTTGAAAATTCCGCGATCTCTATTTGTGTACAAATACAAAAATTCACTGTAGTTGTACTACTGGTTTTAGTAGGTAGTTCTTATGAAAAGTGATAAGATGATCAAAAACGTTTCAACCATTACAAAACAGATAGGAAGCCTTTGCCTTTGAATATTTATGGGAGTTTACTCCTCAAGAATTGACTTTCATAGATCGTAGCCCACGATACGAAAATTATATAGAGAATAAAATAAAGCGTTAACAAAAAGTAGGTGATATTTTAACGTCAGTTTCAAATCCAAGTTGGCGAACTTTTTAGAATAAATCGATATGGGTGTCATATTCTAGGTTTCTCGGGGTGCTGATTATGAAAATGACGTTCATGTTCCTATCTAAGATGGCGAATATTACTTTCTTGGATATATCGAAATGAGTGTCATGTTCTAGTGTTTTCGAGGTGCTGATTACAAAAATGAAGTTCATTTTGAATTCAAGATGGCGAATATTACTTTTTTGGTAAATCGATATGGGCGTCATATTTTAGGTTTCTCGGGGTGCTGATTACGAAAATGATGTACATTTTCAAATCCAAAATGACGAATATTGTTCTTTCGCATAAATCGACGGGTATCACATTTCAGGTTTCTTGGGGCACTGATTACGAAAATGACGTTCATTTTTATATCCAACATGGAAAATATTATTTTTTTGGATAAATTGACGTTGGTGTCATATTCTAGATTTTTCGGGTTGCTGTTTACGGAAATAGCTTTCATTTTCTAATGCTCTAAGGTTTATTGGGGAACAAACCTGTAATATAATAACCGTGTCAATTTACTCAAAAAAATACCAACACTGCGTAGGCTATAAATATACGAGCTCAGTACAAGCACTCAGTACAAGCATGACGTCAGCGTCACCACGCGAACATCCGGCCTGAACCCCCGCAAAAGAAGTTTCACCTCAAAAATAAAGAAGTTCGTACTATACTCAAATTTAAACACATTATATTATTCCATACATTGTATGTAGGCAGTCCTGCCATGTATGAAAACAGTCTGGCTGAAAACTCGCTGTTAAGTAATGTTTTTAATTTAATACAAACGGTAAATGTAATAATTACTTTTTAACAACTTTAAACTTCTAACTTTAGCGAAATATGCTTACAAAATCATGAAATTTTAATTAGAGTTATTATTGATGGAATCGAAAATGATTATGACAGAAAACTTGACTTGCGTGACGTCGCGTATGATTTTAAGCCTGATTTCACCAAAGTCCCCTAATATTTAGCGAACTCCTAAAATTGAAACTACTATGTAAATTTCATCGTTAGCGAATCCCTATCCGTTCTTTTTTGGAGATTCACTATGCATTAGGAGACTTGGGTGAATAATAAAAAAATAGTGAATATACGTGACGTCGTGAAAGACTATTTTTCCTGTCTTCAATAAAATATTTGCAATAGCAAAATCCAGTATGGTTGAGTTTCTTGTTTTTTCCAAAGTACAGTTTTACTTCACTACAAGTGATATCTGTAAGCTTGGATCTGATTTTTTTGTGTTTATTTATTCATATGCATATACCGTAGACGTGTGGTAGACAAACAACTAAATTATCTGTGCGTTTTTTGCTATTTGGCTACGAAACTCTTACAATAAAATAAAATTACAATTGTTTTGTATGTCTATTTCATTTTAATTAATGCGGACGGACGTAATTCCTATTACATTTAATTTTGTCTAAAATTGAATTATGATTATAATTTGTCATATGCTCATATCTAAATACATATTGCTTAGACACGAGTACGCGTCAACTGTGGTTCCACTGTATGGAATTATCTACGTGTGCGTGTGTAGTCTGTGACTGTATGCGTAGCGTCTTGTGCGGAATTGTGCCTACTTTTGACTACGGCACAGAATACATAATAGTACACCTACGGGCCGTGGGGTCTCCGACCCTTAAGACGGTCACCTACTGTATCTGTATGGGTAATCTAGTGCTCTACGTATCGAGCACCTGCTTTTTTCGAAAGGCATATTAACCAGCTGCCATGTTGACCGTTGCTATATGGAGTCGTTATGTCAGGACCTATTTGCATAACTTTCGTCAATTGATAACGAATAACATAAATTTAACTTTTTAGCCTCATATGAACGTTAATCAGACATATTTTTCCAATGGGAGCGAAGGAAAGACTCAACTATGGCGTCCATTCCCTGTCAGCGGATGTTGCGCAGTGAGGTTCAGACATGAGCACTTATGGTGTCTTGAAAACTCTGGCTCTCTGGCTTTGGCTTTGTAATTAGTCACTAATCCGGAATGATTTATATAGCTTGTTAAAGAATGAACTTCAATAAGTCGTCGTGTTTCATTTGTATTAATACACATTTGTAATTGTTACGAGTATATATCTAAGATAATTATATAAATAAAATTGACGATTTTACTCTGTTTATTAACAAGTTATATAACATATGGTAATCAAAACGTATCTTGTCTTAACGAGGTGTCATGCGAAATTGTATTATTCAAATTGCAAATTGCAGTAAATTGTACAGCAAGCTGTATCATGAGCAGGTAGGCGCTTTTATAGTGACATATTATCTTCGTTTCGATAACAAGCATTGTTGCTTGTAAAACGACAAAGCAGCAGAAGCAGAAACGTGTTCTGAAAAAAATTAATAACAAAATTAAACCGACTCCAATAAAAGACACTGAAAAGTACGAAATAACTATCCTGTCCTAATCAAAACTTGAATACAAAAATAAATTTATAAATACGATACAAATACCCTTACTATAAAATTTTAAAGTTACTGAAGTCGGTGCTAAGCCTAGTAAACTAATAGACTTTCTGTTGTTGCACATTGATTTGGCACCGACTCAATAACTGTACAAATTTAATTATGTGGGTATTTGTATCGTATTTATAAATTACGGTACTACGATAAGAAATTGCTAACTTGAAACCAATTGGGTCAGTTGATCACAACCGAGTAACAGAGCACATTGCGTCGTCTGATTTATAACTTTAAACACTTCTTCTTCGTCGTCACACTCTTGGCAGAGTGGTCGTGGTCGTCACATCAGGGGCGGCAGCAAGCTTAACAATCCGTCACCATTCCTCCCGTACTGTAGCTCTTCTTATGCATTCGTGGAGTGAACCATTGAGCGCAGTATTGACTTGGTCGTCCATCGCATCGGTGATCTGCCGTGCGCTCTGGTGCCTTCGATTTTCCCCTGCACCATAAGTCGCTCCACAGAAGTGTCTTCTCGACGTGTTATATGTCCGAAGAAAGTAAGAATACGACATTGGACGATGGAAGAAAGACGCTGTTTAATGCCGAGTTCCTGGATGATTGAGGCATTAGTTCGGAACTGTGTCCAAGATACTCCTAACATTCTTCTCCAGCACCACATTTCTAGGGCGTCTATCTTCTTTTTCTCACTTTCTCTTAAAGTCCACGTCTCAGCACCGTAAAGAAATATGGGAAACATTAATGCCCTGACAAGTCGCATTTTAGTGGCCTTAGTGATGTTTCTGTTTCTCCATATTTTCTTGAGCCGATCCATCCAACTTAAACACTACCATACGAAATATACTAATATTTTACTACCAAATCTTCAAATAAAACGTGTTTATGCATATGTAGGTAGAAATATTAAAAGGCACTCATTTGACTATACCATGGCAAAGCGCGACTTCCGATGTCGCGCTAACGGAACGTCGGGGCCGGCGCTGAGTCTGTTAGACTACGGCGGCCGGTGCGATAGCATTTCTCCGACGGATCGTTTGCCATTATTAAATTTCTAATTACCTACGTAATAATTGTTACATAGAGTTTTCTGTCGTTTGCACATTAACTTTGTCTTAATGTTGTATTTTATGGAGTAGTTCGCCTCTTGTAAGATTAGGTACCTATTTCTCATGGCTGAGTTGCAAAAGCGCGAGTTGTCCCGTGTCTTTTCCGACACATATTATAATAATATTAAGAACCAATTAAATATGGTAATTATTGTTTATTAAAGTTATAATATCTATTGCGCAATCTCTACGTGCTTTATTTCAAGTAAGTAATTTATTCCGTAGTTTACAACAAATATTCTGTATTTATCATATATTTGTGGGAGATTGTTCATTATTTTACACAAACAATTAAGTTATTTCAAACCAAGTCGTTAGTACAACGAAATACATGTGTCCCTCCTACTACGCCATTTGTTGTTTGTTGATTGGTATAAAAACACCAGACAGATTATCGACAGATCATGTTCAGCTGCGAACATAGATTATGCTGCGAACACAGCAGGTCATTTTGCACTGAACTGTCTTCTTCACCAGCTTTGTCTAAACTTGCTATTGAATACAGGCAGTCCTCGTACTTACGGCATGTTAGGTTCTCGAAATACACGATAAATCGAAACGACGTAAGTCGAGACATATTTTTTCATATGTTTAAATGTAAAACTCAAGTGTTAGAATCCACATGGACTCGAAATTAAAAAAAAACTGCATTTATAACAAAGGATATACATATTTTATTATCAGAAGTAAGTTCTTAAAATAATTATATATGCACTTATGAAATTGCTAGTTATTTTTGGTATTTGTGTGTTATTAATTTTAATAATAATTATAAAACTTTAATATGTAATCAAAATATGTAATGAAAAATAATAAATTAAACTTTTGGCTTAAAGAAACTATCAATTCTAGATTGCTTCGCTTCTTTCTTCTTGCTATCATACAGATCTTGGTAACACTGATAGGCTGCACAAATTTGTTATTAACGTTGAAATTTCTCTCAAAATTAGGATCATTTTCTTCAAAAATTTCAACAAGACAAGTGAATTCTCCTATGCCGGAAATCGAAATAAATGACGTATGCTTGAGGAATAGTGTCAAGACATTGTTCGACGTAACTTGAAACGACGTAAATCGAAACGACGTAAGTCGAGGACTGCCTGTAATTGTCAATATGATCAGGCTTGTTTATTTGCTTTTTGTTCTCTCACACCAGTTAATATTATTCTTACTATAATAATTACTATGTAATAATGTAATGATCCATATTAATAATATATTGTTGTTGTTATAGTAATAATATAAGTAATATAATGAGATAATTGGTTAGGAATCCATTTATTGAGTTGTTGATTAAAATACGATGCTTAACTCGTTCTTTTTGCTTTCATTCTCTTACACATTTATCATATAACAAAGACAGGCGCAGCCGTCTTGTACGTTGTAGTAGCTATATCGTTCTCACTTACTCTTTAATACTAGTACGGCATTCTCCATTTTATTATTTCTCCATTTTCTCCACTATTTCGTGGTTTGTGCTGTGACAAAATTATTGGGATACATTTAAACTGTCTTCAAAATTGGTGAAAATATGGACTAAATTGCTATTAATTGCTATTAAAAAATATAACGTCGTACAATTAAATGTTACTCCTTCATTAAAAATATACCTACTAGCTTCAATAATTTATAGACGCTATTAAATAATCATAGCCAATAAAAAAAATAAACAATCATTTAAAGTATTAGATTGTGCTATGAAAAATAAAGTTCTTTATAAACTTAATGAATAAACTTGACAAGCTGTCAACCTGACAATGACATGGCTCCATTATGCCCTTTCTTTACGCTAGTATATTAATCATAGGGTGATCAAGAAACCAAACATGAAAGGTATGATAAGAAATTTTTGAAGTGGTTGAAATGCTCAAACCCGCTTTGCTCGCACTTTAAGAAACGTTTTTTAAAAAAAAAGTAGATTCATAGTAATAAAAGTGCTATAAAACTTGTCGTTACGTTAGTATTTGGGAAGCGCTTCAGTACTTCCTGCGTAAGAGAAGATTATGGGAGGGATTTAGGAAGATGGGAAAAGAAGAAACCAACATTCTGGTAAAGGGGCAAATTACGAAAGTTTATATAAGTGTGACTTGAGTAACTGTCAAATTTAATTATATGATTATTTGTATCGTATTTATAAAGTTATTTTTGTACTTAAGTTTTGATTAGTAAAAGATGGTTATTTCATACTTTTCAGTGTTTTTTTTATTGTATTAATTCTAAAGTAAATGTCCTTTATATCAAAAGTAGCAAATTAATGATAAAGCCATTATTTAATATATTGCGAGTTGTAGCCAGAATTACTAATTTTATTATTCCATTATGTATATCCCAAAGTTTTTATTTGCAATTACGTATCTATAAATATATGTAAATCTTATCAAAGGCTGAGTGCTATACACTCCGATTATAAGTATATATTCCAACAGTCAAAAATATTTTATTTACCCTTCCTGTGATCAACATATTACATAATTATTTATGTTTTACTTATATTACGTACTCGTATATCTACATTTTTCCTAAATATTACTAAGCAGATGGAAGTCTTCAACAATATGAGTTTACTTGTGAAATCGCGTTATGTTAAAACTCATTTACTGTCACAGCGTTACATTGTTGTATGCTTACGTTGTTTACGTAAGGTGAAGTATCCTATATAATACCTATTGAAAAGATTTTCTCTCTAAGTATGTGATTATAAATACGTTACGAATTTACGATGAAAACTTCACCGCCCTTAGGTATATTGTATTCTATGAAAGCTATTTCGCGGAATCGAATATAAAGCAGTCTTTGTGTCAGTGTTACCTTCGGATTACGACATAAAATGTCGTTCTTTATGTACATAATAATACACAGACATTATCGGGGAAAAAATTTGAATCCTCGATAATACTCTGTTTCGATAATTATAATAGGTATGAATTGATACCTCAAAGTGTTAAGCCAAATCAGTTCAGTAATTGTCAATATTAAAAATATTAAGTTGAAGACGCCGCCACCACTACTTTTAACAAATGTGCACCACACATTTTCACGGAATATTGCCAAAACAAAATGTTATATTATTCGCGATGAAATGTTAGTACTTTGCTTTGATGAACTATTATACAAAATTAGGATACCTACATGGTCATAGGTGAACTGATGCACACGTACACACATCAGGCACACAGTAATTGCCTGCGGCAAGATGTTCTGTAATAAGTATGTATGTTTTTTTAAACTTTAAAGTCAAATATTTTTTTCTGTAATTGTTGTTACAAAATTATTTGATTATTGATACAGGCTAGTGATTAAAATAAAATTGACTGCAAGAATGAAAAGGTAAAATATAAGGAAAAACAATTCAAACATATAATTTTATACTCTGATCCCGGATCACCACGATGGTAGTTTAAGAGCAAGCTCCCAAAATAAGTTTTTGCCTAGGCTCCGCCCTCACACTCCACCACCCGAACGCGACATTTATCGTTATAACTGGAATATTAATTCATAGAATAAAATATCCTTTAGCCAGTATTTAGTAAACTGTATTGTCTTGCTGTTAGCCGCAATTTTATGTAACTTACTCAAGTAATTTAGGAGAAACACTTAAAATTTCACATTCGTTAAACGTGTGCCCACCTCAGCAAACTTATTCAAAAACACTCAAAATTTTGGCAGCCGGTTCTTAATTGGAAAAATAATATGGCTTCCTACTTCTTTCACATTCATTTGAGTCTAATTCTGTGATTGGTAAAAATTATGTAAATGGTTAGGTAGGTAGGTAGGTAGGTAGGTACAAAAATATTTTCAGGAACTACTTATAATGCTTACATAATATAACTGTTTGTACCGATATCATGTAGTTGGTACTTAAAATATCAATAGTAGACTCTAGTCTCGAAATTTTGAGAATTACGAGAATTTGAATCATTCGGTCTCCAATATAATGAAAATATATTGTTAGTATAATTGTAAAAATATACTAGTACTCTTTAATTATTTAAATATAATCAAAGATAGTACGTACTATTTTTATTTACGAGGAGATACAAAAGTTAATACATTAAATTATACTTATATCTTTCAAGAATCTCGACAGCCTCGAGTTTTCTCGAGATTTCCGTAATTTTGGGACTATGTCAAGTCTCGAAAAATGTTTACCTGGATTTAAAATAGCGACAAGACTGGAAGCTTAATGGCAATATTGTGCAATAATGTACATAATAAATCGTTTATGATAAGTTACGAACTTACATTTTCTATTTTTAAAATAAAAGTAGTACAAAGGTTCAATGTCTGTAACATATAATACCGCATTTGACAAAACATCTCTCCACGCGTCGGTATAAAAAGCCTTGTATATTTCAAGACACGTACGGACGCTACGTGTCCGCCCAACATTGCCTGCTTTGCCCCATTTCCGTAAGTGAAGTGCAATTAGGAACTTACCGTTAGAGATACTGAGGCAACTTAGCACTTAATACCATACAACTATAGTTACCCAAGGTCTGAAAGCGCTTCACAGTTACTATTGCTATATTTAAACTGATTATACCAGTTTCGGTATTTATTTTTTTGTATATACCTATAATACTTAGATGCTGCGGCCTGTGATCCTTTATAACTTTTTGCTTTCAGTACGTTACATTATATTACATTGCATTCCATTTATTCATAAAAGTTAAATTATATAGAATAAGCAATTACACATACCATACATACAACATACAATCTCATGATCTCCTAATAGGATCACGAGGAGATTATATGTTCCCTAACATGTACCCTAACAGTATACTGTAACGGAATTTCTAAGACAGAAAGGATGGAGCACCAAGCATGGCCGTTTTTACATACTTCTTTAGCCTCCTTAAATCTCATTATTCTTCTCACACATTCGCCTTCGCTTCGAGCGCTTTTGACATTTCCTTGTGCATAAAATTTCTACTACGTCTATAGACGTGAAAACTGTTAAATCATATTGAATACTAATTTCTATTAATCGACAATACCAATTAAAATCGATAACGATTTCATGTTTAATTAAACCTATATTTAATAAAAATAACATAACATAAGTAAAGTAGTACACATCTTATACTGTGGCTTACCGATGTACCCAATATCTGTGCAGTTGACGCAATTTTAAAGGTGCGGGAAACATCTTCAGGCTCCTTCAATGTGCGTTAAAATCTATGTCATCATTGGTTGATTGATTTGGCGCCTTTTGCGCTGACGACACGACTTTGAGTCGGCCGTCAGACATTATTGTGACTATACATGGTTTTTTTTGGGGTTGCACTTAGTGGCAAATTAATCATACTTTTTAACTACAATTATGTCCTCATTAATGGGGGGACGTCCTTTAAAAATAAATTCACATTAAAATTTTTTTTTCATAGTCACGTAAGCGTCGTATATTAAAATTATAATTAAAATAAACATTTATTTTAAATTTGAACCTCAGCTTTTAGTGTCCGTTACTGACTAGATAGCTATAATTTCAAGTCATTATTTTGATTTTCAATACTGTCTTTGTTTTTTTGGCATAAAAATTATCAATTCAAAAAAGTTTATTTTTGAATGACAAGTAGTATATAATTTCGCGTGAGTGAAATTAAAAGTGAATGCATCGCAATAAGTTTTCCACCTAATGGCTATTGCACAAGATTGATTATAAAATGGATTTAGCGTTTCGGGTCTATTCGTCTATCGTGTTTGCGCGAACGAAAATTGACGACGCGCCATATCTATTGTGTTATACTGTATATACATATATTTTTTTGTTATTTGGTATAATATTTATTTAGCAATATAGAAAGCGATTACCTAAGTGTTTGCTTTGTTGTTACTTCTGGACTAACTGTTGTTACTTTTTTCACCGCTCTGTTCAGCAATCGCAATATATGCATCCTAATTAAGTAATTAGGTGCTACGGTATTTATTATCGGGAAATTTTGAACTGCACCTCTATTTACAATTTAAGCAAACGAAGTGTCTCCACTAATTCACCTACTGCATACCAGACAAATGACTACGCTACAAATAAACTACTTTATCTGCTTATCTGAACATGTTCTACTAAAAAAAAAATCAATCAAACCCAGATGACCTTTTTATCTAATTCACTACCAAAATCTAGCTGATAAAACAGATATTTGGTTTATAAAACAAAAATACTGAACTGCACACTAAATTAAACAATCTTACAACGGAATTTCTAAAATTGATTTTTAACGATGTATTACAATAATGTGTTTCCTTTGCCAAATTACATTTAACAAATTTACTAGTCATGTAACTAAAACACTTATTACCCAACTGTATTTCTTAACCGACTTTTTTTGTTCAGATTAAGTAATTCTATCTACAACTCACAATCTTAAACATTAATGATTTTCTCTATAAATTTACTACTATCGATATTAATGATATGTACTATAAAATTAATAGTCTCTGAATAAATTTACTATATATATCCAATAAATAAGGAAAACTTCAAAATTAACAGTTTGTATAACATTTTGTTAACAACTTTAATCACTGAACCCATGTTTTAGTGTAATGGTAATAATAAATGCTTGAGAGGCATTTGTGAAATACAGGCTAAAAGTTTTGATTGCTGCACGTTGGGTAAAATTTTACGAAATTCTTTTGTAAAGTTATGCAACATGGCGGTACATTTATAACAAGACATTTGGTACAAGTATTTAACATTCAAAGTGCCACAACAAGTTTAAATTTATAATATTAATTTTGTAATTTCTATATTGAACACTCTTTTTAGTTAGGTTAGTATTTTTACCACAAAGCGCGAGCCGAGCGAGTGAGCCGCGGCAGCGGCCGGGGAAGCGTCAGATCAGAATTCGCTTTATACTCGTACATGGAGCGGTATTTAAATTGGAGGCCGCACTCTATTAACAAAAAATATGTTTTAAAAACTGAGTTAACACACTTTGCTGCAATATTTAGTGTATATTAAGATGATACTTAATTGTTTTTTTGTGTACCTAATTTAAATATGACTGATTGAAAGGTGTTACATTTAGAATGATTAGTCATTCTTAATGCAACTGTGTTCTTAAAAGTTTAATAGGTGATCAAATTCAATAAAATAGATTTCAATATTTTGTTGTGACTCAAATAATAATTGGATTTACTTTCAGATAACAGATAATAACTCAGTGAAACAGTTTGAATAAAAATAAACAATTAAAATATATGAGAATGTATATTTACAGTTCATTACGAATACCACGACTGTATCAAAATGGCATATAAGCAGAGGTCGAAATTAGGTAGTGTGATTTATGTACTTGTAATGATTTCATAGAGCAAAAGAATAATATGATATTCTTCAAATCTCGGGATTTCAGTTTATTAATTTTAAAACATAGTAAAAATCCAATTACTAGTAATAATAAAATGATACATTTTTAGTTTATCAAAAAGCATCGTATATGATTATTCAGTGATTTAAAATTATTAATAATAACAACATTAAGAACGACATCTTTTATATATGAACATTTTGAAATTACACCAAAAGCTTTGACAACACTTCAAAAACCTAATCTATCTGTAGTGGAAAGTTTAAAAATATTTTATGAGGTCAAAATAACTTCGTGATGAACAAACTGCAATAACGAAGAAGTTAAAATAAAAAAATTTATAAATAGAAATCGTGATTTGGAAACTGTCAGAAATATAGCAAATAAAATTTCTTCTGGTCTTAATGATGAAGAGAAGAAAAGAAATTTATAAATTTGCTATCTAATTTAGATCTTCGGCGAAATCAGTTAAAACCGGAAAATATCGAAAAGCTAATGGTTATTTTAACTGTCATAAAAGTAATACTGAAAAGAACATTACGACGAAAGCGACCACTTCCAATGTTAGTTGTTCCCTTAATATGTCAGGTAAAGAAGATAATTCAGACATTAACATTGTTCTATCAAATAAACTTAATAAAACCAGTGGACCACAGATCAAATGTAACATAAACATGTGATTTACTTTTATAATAAGATTTAATACACAGACTCGTTTTGATTTTTTTTTATTGTTATATTAAAGCTATCTACATTTAGATTATAAAGAATTATTGTAGGTGAATTTTTGTAAATATAAAAACAGAAACTGAATGTTAACGTATGTAAATTGTTAATACATTAACAAGTACTATTGAATAATGTTGTTTTATTTATCTTATCTCTGAGATATCGATATAAGCCTAAAAATCATCACAGTAATTAAGATAGTAAATAGTGTATTATTGGCAATATGGCGAAAAATACGTTTTCCTGGATTGATTATTGAGAAAATACCGGGAATGTTCATGTTAATATCAACATTTCGTTGCAAGTACATAAATCACATTGCCTAATTCCGACCTCTACTTAAAAGTTTACAAGTAACAATCATATATATACTATATATACATTACAATTAGGTACCTCATTGCTACTGTTACCCACTGTCGATAAATTAATTAATTTGCTTTTATCAATTTTAGTTATTAATAAATATAAAGAAGTACAGTATTTTTAAGAGAATAATATTGTGACTATAAGTATGATTTAGTGCGAGTCAATTATATGATAAGTACATATTACTAAACATATAGGTACATAACCGACATCAATTTGTTGATTGAGTGCGATCGAATGGCAAATGAGTGACTTATTAAATAAATCGTGTATTATTATGACTGTAATTTATAATTTTATCACAGACTCATAGAATTACTTACTTAAAATATTGTAATAAAGTTAAATTAAATTCAAATAATCGCTAAACAAACTGATTTCATTAAATTAGTTACGACCTGGCTCCTAATACCTTTTCAGTTCATTTACATCACTTTTTTTTAACAGAATTTATTAGTAAACACCTAATTGGTCAGTGATCAATAATATTAAAATAATAATTCATTTGGGAGCAATCCTTATACATAAAAATGTGAACCTTATGTTTGTGTTAATAAATAATAATGCGATGTACTCAGGACGACCATGCAATTACATGTGTTTCGAAATGATACCCGATGCGGTCCAAGAGTTTCCAGCTCGATAAAAAACAAAAACACAGAAAATCACCGAACTATTTTTATTTTTCCATATAGTCTCCGTCTATTTATGGATCATTTCATAAGTATGACTATCCGCTTATAAAAATATTCACTTTTGTGACACACTTCAAAGTGAGCGAAAACCACAATGGTCACTTCATCATTAGAGGAAATCATTTACCCCTTACGTCCACCTTAAGTTTCGTAAACAAATAGCAATCACTGGAAGTCAGGTCAGGACAATAGGGTGGGTAGCAAATATCCACAAAGCCACATTATAAAACAGCAGCCCTCGCAACTGCAGCAGAGTCGACGAGAGCATTGTCATAAAGAAGCCGCACACCTTCGCTTTGTTTTCCACGACGTTTCTGCTTACTTGCATCTCATAATCGCTCAAGAAGGTTAGCCTAATAGCTTCCAGTCACCGTAACTTGACAATCCTAGAGTATAGTTTTTTTCATAATTGTCTCGGTAGACTGCTCACCTTTGCCTTGCTTGGTGGATTTTTACCAGATGACGCCATTCCATCGTTTCTTTTAGAAAGGGGACCATAGTAAAGAGCCATACTTTTATTCCCAGTGACAATTGACTCCTAAAAAGTCTTTCCGTACCTCTTGTAGGCTTCATTTTAAAGAAGTTTCGGCACCAATCTTTCACTGACTTTATTCATATGAAGGTATTTACTAAGAATGACTGGCCGTTTTCGAAAGCCCCGTCCTTACTACTATTTCTTTCGTCTTCAGCCGTTGGTCGTACAAATTTTTTTAACTTGACGTTGTTTACAGTGAATGCCTTAATGAGTCAAATGTAGTGAGGTTCGTCGTCGACGGACTCTCGTCCCAAACGAAATTACTTACACTAATCTTCGACGGTCGAAAATGACGAAGAAGAATCCCTATACATATTATCCATTCTTTTTTTGATGTCGATCGGGATAATACCTTCCTTTGTAAGGAACTTAATTACGGAGCGATATTACAATTCATATATGTATACGTCGAATCAAAACAACGGGAACTGAAAGATTCAGACATGTTTTTTTAGACATCTAGAAATATTTCTTACCAGAAGCTTTTGGACCGCTGATTATATGGACGCTATGCTAGGGAATTCATGAAATAACGTCTCGTAAAATTATTTTGAATGTAAAAACTAAATGAATTTACCGTATTTGATTTTATTTTACAGAAAATATTGAAAGTAAATATTATTTCTCTGTTTGTAATTTTTGTACAATATTTTTCTAAACACGAAAATTAAGCAGTAAGTAGTCACAATAGAAGGTTTCGTTTTGATCATCAATATCTACTTGGGAAATCAAAGACTTATGGTTTCAAAACATGGTTTTCAATGTTACAACACAAACATTCTTGTTTCGGATAATACCAACATCTCACAGTCACATCCACGAGTATGTTGATTTAGTATTCAGAAGCATTAATCTGAAATTTGTGAACCATCTAATTTTTCGTCGCTATTTCATCAGTTATTTAAACGGATGCAGTTTGTTATGATTAACAATCCAATAGATACGACTCACTGGTATGCTAAACATGACGTGCAAGACACATGCAAAAGAATATCTAACAGTGTGTGCTATACAATAAAACATAAGCTCCAATGAAGCATTCATTGTCGATGTTTGTCCACCTGAAACGTGAAAATGCTAGATAATGATGAGCTGTATTATCTACATTTTTTAAAGCATTAATTTAAAGAGGTCATATTTTGTAACTGTTGTCATTAAATATCCAGTGTGTGATACAGGATAGTGGTTAAAATGAAAATGATTAGAGGGAACTCTTTTTAATATTATAATAAGTAAAAAAAAATCAAGCACTTATAAATTTTTGTAATCATTTTTCGGATCATCGCGATCGTAGTTTAATTGAAAAAATATAGCGTCCTATTTCTATCCTCCAATCAGTATTTCACATCATCAGCATCGTAAACATTAAAGTGCTTAAGCTTAAGGTATACTATTACTTATGCATTTTCGAAGACGACTGTATCGATTTCGATGTAAGTCGATACTCACGACAAACCCCTTAAAAGTAAAAAAGTTATGGAGATCCCCTTCAAAGGCTATCGAAATAAAAATATCATTTAAGCAAGCATTGAAAAATACTCACTGCTGGCTAACCTTTCTCGAGGTCTTCCAATTTCGATGGTAGTTCCGTGTGAGGTCGGCATTAAACCTGTAAAAATATTAGTGTAAAAATCTAAATACATATTATATGTCTATGAAAGTGAACGTAATGAAAACTTACCAGGATAGTATGTAGTGGTTTTATTAGCAGTGAAATTTGCAGAGGGTAAGCTCAGTACACATACAAATTCTTCCATTGGATTAATGACATCGTCATCGTGTACGATGGCTTTAGTCGTTACAGAATAAAGACCCCAAGAATTCATCTTCATTTCTGTTATGGCTTGTTTCAGTTCCTTACTGGGGACGAAATACACAAGTTTTGAAGGAAAATACGAAACTCGTTTACTTCAATAAAATAGTTATAATTTTATATAGTTATATAGTGATAGTTATAATTGTTCAAAATCCGTCAATGTGGCAAAGAGTACTAAAACATTATTTGTAAGTAGTTAAATGTTAGTTGTTATTTTTAGGGATTCACATTTCGAATTGAAAAACGAAATCCTTATAGACTTATAGACCTCCGTCTATATCCATAAGGATATATAAGGTCTATAAAGACCTTTGTTGTTGGTTACCCTACAGTCTCAAAATCTTTTAAAAAACAACTTTTTATCTCGATGAAATAGCAAGATACAACCTTTCAGAACGATTTTTGACTCATTGACCGATAATCGAAACCTATATTTTCGTTAACCCAGAACTTTTTAATTTTACACGAAGGAATGTTTCCATAGCATCAACAAAGGAAAAGATTGGAATACATTATCTTCTAACTGGAATTATTACGTGACTTTTCTACTACTTAGTAATGTGATTGGATCAATAACGATTTTGTTTATGGTGCTGAACCTTCGGTCTGTGTTCAACTCGCATTTAGCATCTTTTTAATCAATTTTATGATATTTCTAGCGGTATAATTTGTATGGAATAACGTAGATTATACTTACTCTTGTGATAATATCGCTAGATTTGGGTTTGGGTATAGATTTTCTGCTCTGCATATTAGTGTCACTAAAAATACATATTTCTTTTCTTGTATAAAACTGAAATTTTTTCCCGTACCTGTACATGAAAATGTATAAAAGTTAGCATTTCTTTTATTTATCAAATATGTATCATATGTTGTGACTGACAACTCGATTTTAATGCATTGTTTTTACAAAATATATCTCGAAGGTAAGAGTTATCTCCATTTGCTACAACAAAGACTATATTTAACGAATTTAACGATCAAGAGTAATAACATCTACATTCGGATACTAATCATTGGACAGAATATCATCGCCCACAAGTCTTTTCCACGGATCGCGACTTTTATCCAAGAGTCGTGCGTGTAGCGATTGAAATCAAGAGACACAAAAATTTCCATCGGGAAAATTCAAATGATAAAACCTCGTTTTTCACATCCGGTTAAGTGTGTGGACACTGTGAGTTTTGTGTGTAGGAACACTAATAATTATTTACAAATATCGGGAGTAAATGATATAAAATCTGCCTTGAACACGGAGTGAAGCTTACTGCGACAGTTTACTTGAGACCGCACGGCCAATGCAACTCGGTCAAAACGTCAAGCGAAAATAAAAGGTAATCGCGTTAATTTCCCGCGTTTTTAGATATTTTATGAATAACTCGAGTTACCAGTCGCCGGTATATTTAAATTTCAGAAATACTCACTATATATTAGCATGGATCTCGTCCGTCGATCTTCGTGCATGAAAGTTGATACAACACATGTGTAATTTCCACTTAAATCTGTAGTGGGTTTTACAATTTTAATAGCCCTGTAAGCTTGCAATGGTTCTTCTAGAAAAACATATATGTAAGGATATATATTATATGTATACGTATATTTAATACTGAATAATAATTTATTTGACAAAATTAAACATTGATACAACACATAACTACTTACTATGAAGAAATCGGAATATGTAGAACTCGTTACAATGTGTGAAAATTTACATTTTATGACACCTAACAAACATATATAATATAACAATATAAACATATAAACACAACAAATATACACAACATAATAATTTTGTTGTATCAATTCTGTTATTATATACAAAATTAAATACTCTCAACACACATCTTTCTGTAATAACTAACCTGAAATTCTAAAGGTGATATCAACCTTGTCCTTCAGGAGGCCAATAACTTGTGGTCGTAGTGGTGGTATCCACTGATAGACGAGTCCCGAAGACCCATTGAAAAACCACTTCATCACCAAACCTAGGCCAGGCTTTACATCTATGCTGTATTCGCAGTCCAGAATAACATATTCTGTTCCCATTTCTACCAATGCTGGAACCTCTATGCGTTTTATGTTTACCGCTACACATTCTGTAGACAACACAAGCTTCATGTAAGTTGCGATTAATCGATACCTATTCAAAAGTCATAAAAGTCTGGTGGTCGGGAGAAAGAAAAGCGTAAAACACGCCAGCTGCTTATTACGACCGAGGGTGTATGACTTGGCCAAAAAATAGGCAATAAGGAATTAGCGTAGGCTATGGTGTAGGAATCTGTCACTAGATATTTCATTTCGTCTAAAATAGGAAGCACAATGATTGATAATAGTAATTACGAGAAATCCATTCATGAGCTCGTTATATTCAGCCATCAAAAGGAGAGGGAAAGAAAACCATGTATCTCTTTGTAATTTGGTAATCCAAGCACTTATTTCTAGAGGTTGCGTCTTGATGCTCTGTCCTTCCTGAATGGGTATGAAGTTATGTACGTACTTATATATGCCTGTTAAATTAACTTTTAGGTCAGATGTACAGACTGCCTGAAATGTTTATTTTGTTTCTAGTACGAACATATAAGTTATTATGCAATTCTGAATGCGTATTGTTTTATTTTAACAATAGTACAGCTACATACTGTATCCACATTTTCCACTCCAAATACTTAGTCAATGAATAATGTATTGTATCCTATTATAATCATGATAATTTTCTATGTGTACATAGATATTTATTCACTAGCTTTCAAGAAAATTGGGGTTATTTGGATTGTTATTACCTTTGCGATACCACTATAATACGAAAATTTCATTTATTGAATTATCATTGATATGATTTTGTGCTCGAATTATTCATTGATCTATTTTCGTGTAATATACATATAAAATGTAGTGTAGGTATTGTAGTTAATTGACAAGTTCGTTTTTTATGTTCCATGTTTGTGTTACTATGTTTTGACTAGATTTACAGACACATGTATTTTAAAAACAAAATTGTTGAGCCATTTTCGTAATTAGAAATATACAATTTACACATGTTTGAAATAAACAAAACTTTTTATATCGAAAATCATTACCTACGTGTCTTACGTGTCCTTACATTTTCGTTCAAAACACATTTTGAGTCAACTTTGTGGCTGTTTCCATCGTTATTTTGCAGTTTATCTTTTTTGAACATAAAGTAAGTCATTATTTTATTAACCTACTTCAAGAAACGAGGAGGTTCTATATTTGTCTATGTTATTTATTTTTAAATGTATGTCCGGGCAAAACTCCTTTGTTTATGAAACGTTTACAATGATTCTTTTTCTGTTGCGTTCAGTACCTATAGGTCCAAAAGGTGTACCATTTAAATTTCTATGATATTGGGGGCTGAACTTCGAAGATACGCCAAATAATCCTAACTGTTCATAAGCAATTATTATTTATGTTGACAATTCTTTTGTACATCAATCCGTTCCAGATTTAGATAAGTTAGTTGTAGACTTATTACACATATTTGTGTCGTATTTACACAGTTGTTTTTGTACTTAAGTTTTGATTGGAGGATAGTTATTTTTTATTACTCATGCGGGATAAACAGTATCTAAACGCACATTTTTGCAGTTGATAAGTAGCTATTTTGTCATTGACATTGTAGCACGTAAATTTTGCTTGCCACACGCAAATTCACGATTTAAAAAAAGTGTGTAAAATGAATACCTAAAAAAAAACACAATCGATTTTAGTACCCATTGACATCAGTGTGAAAGATAAAGAAAATTTTGATTTCGAAGTTTTAGATTAGTATAAAGTAAATGCTAATAAAGTCACCTTACTTTCTATAATTTTTCTTTGTACCGAAATTATCTCCGCATTATATAATAAAAAATCGTATCTGCAACTCGTGCGGTGTTGTCGATTGCCTATTCGAGCGAATGAGCGCACTCGCTTCGCTCGTGCGCTTAACTTCGTTCAGGTGGACGTTCGACAACTTACCGCACTTGTTGCACAATATACTATTGTACTTCTCACTGTCTTTTTCGAAGTTGGTTTAATTTTTTCTTTAGAAGTTTTTAGTGATCATTTCGATAATATTCATACATACTATATATATGTACCAAGGGTATTTGCACCATCAAGAAAAATTGGAAAATACACGTATATGCCGGCGTATATTTATAGAAATCCGAAGAGAGACCGTAATGTGTCTATACCCTACATTGGAGTGCTCGGACGCGACGACACGTGACAGTTGTCGACCGTACTTAGAATTGAGCATATCATGACGTGCCTGGGCTTTGAAAAAAAGTGAAATGTTATATGACGAACTAAACACATATCATACATCGCAGGTAACTAAAAGTACTAATATAAAACTCGTTCCTTAAAGTAACAAGTATCATTTACATTTATAATGAAATTTATAATAACATTTTTAACAACATTGAACGTCAGTGAATACCTAACAATAATAAAATTGTGAATTAAAATTTAATATTTTATACAAAAAGTTATTTGTAACTGATGTTCTCTTTTCTATACTACTCATATAAATAATAGGTTTGACAACTTAACCTAGCAAAATGAAACAAAACTGCTTATAAGGATGTGACCAGTCTTATGTCGCTACATCCTGTCTATCAACAAAATGATTCTGTCACTTTATTAATGGTGTGAATGTTTAAGTTATTGTGGAGTATATCCTAACAAATAAAAAAAACGATAACAAAAAGTAATATATTAGCAAAAAGTAACATATTAACAAAAACTTATATTAAAAGTAATATATTACCAAATAATATTAAAATAATATTAATAGTATTAAAAGTAACAAATTAACGAAATGCGTTACAAGAAAAGCGTTTCTTTCAATGTTTTTTGATTCTGTTGTAATTTGCAATTCTATTGCTTTAATGTAAAACGGCAGTACTACATACAAACATTAAACTTAGTGTGATTATAATTCAAGCTCTAAAGTGAAACAACATGTAATAAAAACCGGACAAGCGTGAACCGGACTTGCGCTAAGAGTACCAAAGTAAATGAAAGAAAAACAACATAACTTTTTTGCTAAATATGTAATACAAATATATTGCGTCGTAGTATTGGTGGTCGCAGTACGTGGTGGTAATCCGATTTGTACTTCACCGATTTTTTAGTATTTTAAGTGCGGATCTTATTTAAAAAAGGCTACATAATATATATTTTTTTTATTTATACTTACCTATA
Organism: Zeuzera pyrina; assembly: GCA_907165235.1. Lineage (NCBI taxonomy): Eukaryota > Metazoa > Arthropoda > Insecta > Lepidoptera > Cossidae > Zeuzera > Zeuzera pyrina. The sequence goes on along the minus strand of OU015625.1, from coordinate 12,749,845 downwards.
ACATGAATAATGCTGAGAGTATACCAAATATTGTATTTGTTGGGTACATTCATTGGCTTCAGGTAATATAATACTTTTTTTTAAATGGATGATTAATATATGGAAACATAAGAAGTTCAGAATTTTCTTACCTAAGTATTTATGTATATACACATATATGTTTGTATATATTTATGGATATATGCATAAATACATGCAAATACATTTCAACTGTGTAATTCTTTTCCTTCAATTCTTCTATCCAAGAATATAGAGTAGTCTATTCGTGATTCTCGGACAAATCCCGCTTTTCTTTATCATGAAGACTTTACAGTTTGATTTATGGGTAAACTTTGTTGAAACTTTGTCTGCTGTTATCTCAGCCTAAACACCTACTCTTGCTAATGTGTCACGAAAATATTGCCTTTTTCTGTTTTAAAAACAAAATAAAATATTTTTTTCCTGATATGTATCTACTCTACCAAAAATATTTTTTCTGTTGTACTACATACATTTTATTGAACTTACAGAATCCAATCATATAACTGATTAGTCACTACACATGCAAATTAAATATATGAAATAAAACCATTAAAACAACAATTTCAGAAATTACATATGAAAACATACGACACAACGGAAGCAGGCCCGGCTGTAATCAAATTCTTGAATGAAGAGAAAATTACACACGAGCACAACTTTCGACACGCAACCAAACCTCAGCAACATAGATTATAACATTTTGATAAGTATATCTATATAAAAAACAATCGATACAAACTTGAACACAATATCAAAAACACGAACTGAGTAGAATAATCCATCCTCTCAAGTCTCAACACATAACAAATTTTCTTCCAATCTATTTAAGTTTGACGTAAAGGAATTCGGAGGTTGTGATGAATGTAAAACAACAAAATCCGTCCGAATGTTTTCAGGCACACCGCCAACTGAAGGCTTCAAAGTAAAAAGTTTGCTCTACGAATTTTATTATGAGAACGCATGCGCGACATTCTGCCTGTTGAGTTACTTTTGTGAGTTCATAAAGTGCTAATGAGAAGTGGTACGAAATTTCTATCATGTATTGTACTTACTAAGAAGAACGGATGAATGTTTCGTGAAATAAAGAGTTTTTTATGATTTATTTTATTCAACTCCACCGTGTGAGACACTACGTGTATATTATGTAGGTACATTATGCAAATACATTTTACCTCTCATTATATTGTTTTAATCTACATAAAATATGTTGCTATTCAGTAACTTGAACAGTTATACATCTTTGAAAAATATAATGTACACTAGAAAAATATTGATCTATTTCAAAAGAAAGGTGTTATTAATGGTATGAAAACTCGTGCACTCGTTATAATGTACACTAGAAAATATTGATCTATTTGAAAAGAAAGGTGTTATTAATGGTATGAAAAGTCGTGGCCGTAATCAACTAGTTATTTTTAAATTTAAATTACAAAAGTCAAATGAGTAATTTTTGAGCAACTGTGCGCGTTTTTGTAACAAAATTACTCTATAAATTACTCAATTAACGGATAATAAATTTAAATTTTTATTAAACGCACACTGATTAGAAAAGCATACTACAAAATTAGCGATTTCATTGAAGCAAAAACAATAGTCTGGAAATCCTCTCTACACACGCATTTACTGGCTTTATGAATATTGTATTTTAAATAACTACTAGCAAACCCGGCCCGTTTCACTGGGCGTTAGTTTTACTGGGCGTAAAAAACAAAAAAAAAAATTCTACTGATCCGATCGCTACCGCTACAGGAACACCCGCTAGGCCAATCTGAAGATTCCCTGAAAATTTCATCGAAATCGGTCCAGTTTCGGAGTCCATAAGGAACATACGTACATACATACATACATCGCCTTTTATATATATAGATAGATAGATTGTAGAATGATGTTGAAAAAATGATACCTGACTGAGTTTCTCGTCGGTTTTTCTAAGTGTTCAGGTTTTCTTTTCAAACCGAACTAAAGTAGATTTGACGATGAAAAAAACCTTGCGATTGGGATTACTTGAATAAATTGACTTTGAACTGCTTATATGTGTAAACGAATTCCGATCCGTTTTCGTTTTACTTATTAAAAATTAGATGTATCTATGTATGTACAGCTCATGTACAATATGTATATATACGCAGCTTAAATATAAATTAAATAATGTTATGTACATAATATATACATAACGTGATCATTCATTTTTTTGACAGAACGGGACGCTTAAGATATTTAGTATAAAAGGCTTATTTTACAATTTATTCAAGAACAAGAACATGAGAACAATGTATTAATAATAGTAATTTGAATTAATCAAAATTAAATTCAGTTGTAGACGCATTTGTTTTATATTTGAGTTTCAAAACATGTTTAGTTTTCATGTAGAAATAGAGCTTATCACATGATTATTGATATCGGTTTTGGTAATTAAAATTGCTTTCAGAACTGCGACACTTAATTGTGTTTTGGATACCCGTACGTTAAGTATTAATTATCGTTTGGTTTGTTTGGAAAAGCGGGACATTTTTGCTCTGGTTGGGGACAACGGGACAGATAGCCTGAAAGCGGGACTGTCCCGCCCAAAGCAGGACGTATGGTCACGTTATATATACATGAACACGATACCAGTATGTTGTTTTGCAAATATAAACCTAAATTTTCCTTGTTTTGGTGTTATGCCAAGTCCAATAAACCCTTCCTATGTGGAGAATAACTCACGATAAATCAAGATAGTGCTCACTCCGCACTGTATAAGTAGATAATAAAATAAATTACGAAGTTAAGTCTCATTTTTACCGGACTGTGAGCGAGTGGTATGTGTTTTATACGTGTATATACTTATACCTTATACGTATATTCATTTCCTCCTGGAGACTAGGATGTTTGAGGTATATTAATGTTCAGAGCCTCCTAGGATATTTCATTTACCTTTTCGTAAACGGGTTTCTTAATTAGTTAGGTATACTGTTTCTCCGCCAAGCTAAAACATTTATTTGAGCATATTTTCTAGAATTTCAAAGGAAATATGATTATTAAACATTGACTTCTAGATAATGTTACAGTTAGATATTGATATGAAAAAACAGCTATATTTACGTTTGTCGAGCAAAACTAGAAACTATATTAAATATAGGTTACGTAAATCCTGGGCTTTTGTTATATTATTCTCTTATGCTCCGTATTTTTTTTTAAATTTCAGGTCTATCACAGGCGTATTAAAGGGGGTATTTCGCGGGGCCAGACCCCCCCCTCCTTAATCTTAGCCACGTTTTGTATCCGTGCAAACAAAATATTGCACGACTGGAGGATATGTTTATGTAATTTCCAATTTATTGATTCTTTGAAGTTCAGAACTTTGTCTTTTCATGCCTTGAAATAACATGTAAAAATTAGTCTTTCTTTGTGTATTATTGGAATGTGAAAGAAAAGCTTTAGCTACGCCCGCGAAGTCTAGTATTTAGGAGGTTATGGAGAAGGAGAATGATCTATTTCCGCACGTTTAGGATAACTTTTTGAACATTCTATATAAAAAGAAACATATTTAGGAATTTTCAATTTGTTATTTTCAAAAGATTCCCCACATACATACATACATGTATATATATATACATAAACATAAAAACGCACAAATTCTTTTAGCCCGGTAAAGAACACAATTTGAAAAAAATAATTATGCTACATACATTAATAATATTTATACAATTACAACTATTTATTCAGTGGATTTTCAGTTCAATCTCATAAAAAAGAGAACTATACGAGCAACTGATAAAGACTTTCATTTTACGCGAAGTAAGTTTTTGAAGTTAAATGGCATTGTCCTTTGACAATACAAGTTTCAAACTACAACGTGTTTTTTAAAAGATATTCCGTTCAGAAATATTGATTGATTTCAGGCGTATATCAAAGAAATATACTATTTTTACCAACAAAAAATTTGTTCAAAGTAAATCAATCAAATCATTAAATTTAAATTATTTCCATATATTATTAAGTGAATTCAGCAAATATTTGATAACGAATTAACAATATTGCATTTTACCGTATAGTATAGATATAGTATAGTATAACGATACCATAATTTTGCCGTGTTATTTCGCCAAAAACCAATTATGCAGGTTTAATTAATGCGGGTGTGGTTGCAGGCTGACGAAAATTTAAGTCGATATCAATAGCTCTTAATGAGGAGAACAATAGTCACCGACGAAAAACAACTGAATCTAGTCATAAGGGTTCCTTTTTATCTATTAGAGAGGTATATATAGTTACTTTTAGAGAAGTATATGTATAGTATAATATATAGTTATCATTAAATAACGCAGTGTATTATAATATATTATATTGTTTATAGTTGCTACAGAATTACTACGTGCGGCCTCTTTATGCATATATTCCGATGTGTACTGGCCACTTTTAAATATTTCATGAGTTTAACGGACCCGACGCTGATCTCTGACCCAATATGTTTGTAGTTACTGAAAGGATGTTTCCAAGTTTCTAGAAAAACGTATAAAAGGGTATACCTAAGTATTTTATTTTCGAATTTATGAAATCATTATTCAAATATTATTATGATACTTCGTTTCACTTTTTTAATTACAGGGATGTGTAATCAGTGTGTCCGTATATTTATAACTAAAATTCGCTATCAAACCAAAGATAAGAGCAAATCGTAACTAAAAAAATGGTCGCTGTATCAGGCGATATCCAAAATATTCAGTTTTGGTATTGATCTTATATTTTCAGTATGACCAAGACTGAATTACTAAGTCGGATATTGAGTATTACTAGAAAGAGCCGAAATTCGGAATCACTGGCATCAATTTAACCAATCAATCGATCAGTTTAATGAGAAAGTAATTTTTTCTTTATTTTTTTATTCGCCTCTGTGTCAAAATGTCTTACAGATTCATCAACCGCAATAAAAATTGATAAATTTACGCAAAAAAATAACGAAAACAAGTCTTTAACAATTACCAAGAATTAAAAAGCGATGAACTGATTTCAGCAAAATCGTTTGTTTTCTTTTTTAATAAAAGTAATTAAGTACACAATATTGTTATGTATACGTAATATATACTTTGATTCCTACTATCATGAATATACTAATTACAACAAAATATACTATGGTCCTCACTAGTAACACTATTCGACTGAATATACATAGTTTAATTTTTTTATAATAAAATGTATTATAAGTAGAAGTTAAATAAAACCACGCAGAGGTCGCAATTTATGTGTACATTAGAATGAATAACGATGGTCAATAAGGTTGAGGACGTTGCGTTACTTTTAACTTAGTATTCGTGGTACTTATCGATTTCCTATCACCTTATACTCGATGAAACGTTTCAACTGATCAGCGTTCTTTGTCGATTTTAATTTATCATCAAATCAACATATGCAACAACATACTATGACATTTAAAAGTAGAATTGGACAGATCATGACGTACGAGTACCTGAGCACCTGCTTAAAGTCGCCTTGCATAGGATAAATTGCAAAGGGATAAATGCACGGCAATAATTTTAGTCTAACAACATATCATGATATTTTTGATATAGCTTATTGCTATTCTAAACTACATACTTCGCCACATTATAAAATGGCTGAGCATAAATTAAAATAGTTTCCACACCGCCAGTGGCATTTCTCCACATTTTCCGCCTTAGTGTCGTTTCACAACGAAGCCTTTTTATGGAAACACTACAATACAGAACTTATTTATTGCAAATATATTATTTCAACTCTTACTGTAATTTATATCTTTGTAGTAGTAAATAAGTTCTACATTCTACTTCCTCGACCGCTCGTTCCTCGACGCACGTAACAGTAAGTTCACAGTAAGACTATACTACTATATTTACTACTATGTATACTATATATACTATACTACTATATTTACTATACGAAATTATAATTTTCCAATGAATGAAAGTAATAGCTACAGAATAATGAAGCTATGAGCAAAAGTTATAAGAATTTTAAGCAAATCAGAAATATTATTAAGAAAAAATTATGTACAATTACATCGTTTTCATCTACCAATACTTCGGTCAGCCTACAGGTGAATTTGAACTCATTCGACAAAATCAAGTGCGTGGTTCCTATCAATGTGCTATCCATAATAATGCAGTATCTAGTGCAAGTAAATTAAACAATTTTCTTGCAGTACATACAACTGTTTGAAATGCTAAACTAAATTAATATATTTACTTGTTACTCAGTTGCGCGCTTGTAACGTAGTATTCCATACTTGAGATTCTATTTTTATAAACTTAAAATGCACAAAATAATATTTGAGTATAATTTCTAAGATCATTTCATAATTTGTAAGTGCTTAAATAACTGTTTCTTTTGAGATTTAGTGTGCTTGATTTAGTATGATAATTACCATGTAGAATTAGTCTTAGTCATTATGAGAGCTCCCCATTTCAATTTGTCGAACATACATATCTTAACATTAATATTATATTTACAAACTTAAAACTAAACATTATCTTGAAAATAGACTTCCTTAAGTTGCCGCTTAGGAAGCTGATGAATTTGTCGAATATTTTAGATTTCACCCGCGGGTTATTATCTAAAAATTTGCAGATAGCGACAGCCACGCGATAACTGCGCGACCGGTGCCTAATTGTAATAAAAAATTGTATAATTGTATCATGTATCATTTTAAGGTCAAAAAAAATCTACCCGCCGTCCGCGCGACATTAGTTTCGTAAATCCGCTGTTTCTCGTTGTAAAAATAATATATTGAAATCAAATAAGCCGCTGATTACAATATACATGTGCTAATATTTAATTTCTTGTTATGGACAAGTCGCGAGTGAACTTATCTCCACCAAAGTTATAAAGTGAAGTGCTCGTCCAGTGAAGAAGAAGCAGGCCTGCCAACAAGTCTTCGGATTCTTCACAAGGTCAGCCTGATATTTCTTTCTCTCCGTTCTTTGTGTGTGAGACGAACTTTCAAAATTTAATATCTTTAAACCGCAAAAATACAGTCCATTCGAAGCATTCCTCGTGGCGCCTCCATCATAATTTGGTACGGCATTTTGCACTTTTCGCGATGCATTTAGCTTCACGATACAAATTACATTACACAAATTATCGTTTTGACAGCAGATGTCGCGCGATATTTGGCTGTCGCATGCTTATTGCAAGTTAGGTAATAAGCGTGCCGGTATAGACTCGATGTACCTGACTATAACCACAGTACAAGTAAGCATACAGTATGCTATCTTCATACAAACGCTCCCAAACAACGCGCTCGAAATCTCGACATATCTCGACATACGACAGTCGCGAGCGCGCCGCGGTTGTCGTCGGACGGTATGAGACGCTCCTGCGCATTTATTGACTAAATATTATGTCAATCAAGTTTACGAGCACAACGTTCAGTGTATGGATGTTTGAATACATCTATATCGAAACCAGAAATATTTCTCTGTTGCTAATTTGTAGGAAATATATTATCATAATGATCTAGTTAATTTATTGCTGATTTTTAATTATACTGCACATAAAAAAGCATTTTTTTTGTCCATTTCCACCATACTAACTCACAAACTTTTGAACTAGATATAAAATACTAGTAAAATTATATAAATAAAAACGTATTAAATTTGCAATAATATAAAATGAAAAGATAATATGACAATTTAATACAGTACCTATTATCAAATAAGTAACCCAAGAAAAACATTCAGTCCAAGTCGGTAGCCCTATTGCGCGTTTACGTACCAAACGACCGTAGGTAATTATCTCTAGGACACTGCCAAGATAGCATACTGTATGCTTTCTTGTACTGTGCTATAACTGGGGAAACAGTCACGCGATTTGCATTGAACGATATGGCGAGCATGAGCTTTAAGGCCAGACATACGAAAATTTATGCATTACATGTAGGTACCTATGAGAGCTTTAACTCTTGTACGATGAACAGGAATTCGGTTTTGGCTATTAATATTTTCTACGGACTTTTATACTATACGTGAATAACATTCGGAATTCCACCCATGTAAATAATTGTTACGATTTCTTTTCATTCTTATTAATACTATTTTAAAACTTAATAAATAACTTTAGATGCCGTGTCACAGCTGCAGCAGCGATGAGGTAAATCATATAAGCTGATTCATCTGTACACGCAATATACATTTATTATCAAATAAGCTGATCGGCTGACATTTCGTTAGAAAACACAGCTACCTCCATTTTATTTGATTTTATTTGCCTCACTTCGTAGGAAAAGACTGTCTGGAGTTATAAAGTCTATGAAAATCATGAGCAATTGAAAAAAAATAATTTACTCACCTAAATTCACATCGAAATAAAAATCGTATGTAAAATTTTTCATGCGATAAGTACGACGTACGAGAATCCAATCAATCTAGTCCAGCCATTCCCAAAGTGGGCGATAACGCCCCCTTGTGGGCGCTGCAGGCCTAAAGGGGGGCGGTAAGAGACCCAGAAAAAAAATGGGGGCGTTTTGTAGAGGCCTGGGGGGTGATTTGTAATTTCATTTAGCTAGGAGCATCTTAGACAACGACTGCATGAGCTCTCGACTCAGTAGACAAAATAAGTTTGGGAACCAGTGATCTAGTCGAACGGCAACCAGGTGGTGAGCTACTCCTACCAGGCTACCAGTAACTGTTGGGTTCCACTTTTGCATCTGTAAGTTTTATTTCCTAAATGTGATATTAAGATTAAGGTTGGAAACTCTCAAAAGTGATACGCTTCTGGTGTTGCATGCATCCATAAGCTGCGGTAACCGTTTATTCATTATTATAACACACTATAAATGTAAGAGTAGGATTTCTTCATAGAAAGCCAGCGTGCGAGGTTTGTATGTGTGCGTGCTAATACGCACGTGCGTCGTGGCACGTTCACAACAACAATATTTTGAGCGAATATGGGTAATTATTGTAGCGCCACTCAGGGTCGCACGCGACGCCTACACGCGACCGCTTCCATTTGTCTTTAATTCGGTCTTCACATCGTCGCAGACACAAAATGACAAAATCGCTTGAACAAACGTATTATAATGTCCTTAGATACTTAAAAAAATTTAGTTATTCGAATCCAGTTATCATTCTTCAACATAACTACAAGAAACTAAATTTAACAAACATGAGAAAATTATCCGTGTGCATTGTTTTTAATTATTATACTACATACATACATATCTTCACGCTGTATCCCTAACGGGGTATGATCAGATTTGAGGAAGCGAAAGAGGTATGTAAGTACCGCGACGCTTGGCGCTCCGTCCTTATTGACTACTCCGTTAGGGATTATTATACTAAATATAACTAAACGATATCCTGTTCGCATCTCACAACCAACGCAACAATCCTTGGTATCCGGCCAAGAGTAGGCAATTCTCTACCTTTAGGCTGGCAGTATGCTTGTTCACCACCTTCGTGGTATAAAAACAGATTGATTTTATTGGTCATTGACGCGCTGTTCATTCTAAATAGGAAATGGCATGACGTTATGTATGTATACGTACGTTGGATTTTAATTACTGAATGCCATGTTATAGATTATAAGTTTTTTATTATTAAGTTGAAGCGTGTCATAAAATTCGAAATGCATCAGCTTAATCTTTCAAATACACTTTTTTAGAATCTCACGGTTTGTATTCATTATAATAATAACAGTTAACTCGTGAACATGTTGCTTGTAACAGCATCGAAATATCGGAAAACTCAAAATATTTCATATCGCGGTAAGAATCCGTATTAATCTTTCAAAAACCGCTGCTTTATCCTATATAGTTTTTCTACGTATTACATTTCTTTTCATTATATTTGTTTGTGTACTTTGTAATAATGTTGATTACAATACATAATATGTATTATACAAATCAAAAAAATAGACTAAAATAGAACTAAAATACTAAAATAATAGAATTATTAGAAATAGTTGTAAGAATAAAAGACTAAAATAGGTGAGTTCGTTGCTAAATAATAACTTTAATTCCACCGTATTAAGTTCAAACTAAGTTTAAATACACTTATTTAGTAGACGTCTTTTGGTTCTTATTATATGGGTACATCTTTAGAAAAGTCAGTCTATTTGCTGAGGCGCACGTGACTTGAATTCATTGAAAAGTAATTCTCCTTAATGTGGGGTGGCGCCTTGATAGTACGGACACAACTGTTGATAATACAATAAAAGACGCGTACAAAAATGTATGTTTAATATCATCTATAAATTAATATAATCTATAAATGTTTTAAATGTTTGACTTATAATGTTTGTATAAATAAGAGCCTTGAAATTATATTTTACTCGCATTTGAAAGAGCTTTTAAAAGAGTACATAATACATATAAAGTTATAAATAACACATTTATAGTATAGGTCATAAACTTTATATACTGGCGTATAGACGTACAAACAGCACGAGTAAGAATGTAATCTTTTATAATAGTGGCACAACTAGGAAAGGGACAGCACACGAGACGCTATTGTAACCTTTTTTCACAAGTCGTCACGCTGTGGAGAACGCTGTTGACTTATTTTATTATTTTGTGTTATTCCTGTTTTATTTCAAAGACGTACTGTATTTTTCAAAAATGATTACGTGTTCTGTATGTGATTGTGATATTATATACGCAATAATCAAGGGAACCATTCATCTCTTAGGTGACATTGACAAATTAAAAATCGTCACACGTCAACGAGCTCTTTGTTCGTCTATACGCCAGTATATACTAGGTTTATTGGTACAGATTGAACATTTGTCACACAAAAAGTTAATACCTAGTTCACAGAAAATAATTGTCGCCGGTGTCTGTGAGTCTGACTCCGTATTAAATATTTCGTCATTCGAAAGTAAAATTTGTAGTCATTTTTTTTTGTTGCTTTTATTAATTATACAATACCTATGTTGTATCATGCTTTTGTACAAGTGCTTTTTAATTACATAAACATTTTGGAGTCAATCCTTTCACTTTGTATTAATTTCCGAATTTACAATTTTTGACACGACATGATAAAGCAAGACATGATACGATAGATCGAAGGATCTAGGCTGTGGTTTTATGAAAAGGCCCTCTCTTTCACTCTGGCTTCGTCTGTTTACTCCATTGTTTTTTGCTTTTACATTAATGACATTATATACATTAACAAATAAACAACAATTTTGATTAATTTTCTAAGTAAATATTTTCTAAATTTCTATTGTGTTTTTTGGCTTGTTGTAAACTGGCTACTTCGTACGTTGTTCACCTATTCGTTTTTAATCAAGTTTTTAACGTCAAGCGTAGTTTATTTATGCAGGAAAAATATATATTATTTTAGTACAATTTTAACAATTTCGGGACTAATTTTTGGGAATAAATAAAGAGCAACTAGAACGGCAGAGCTCAGCGGTCAATTTCGAAGCTAAAAGTTTGAAGGCTTTAATTTAGCCAACTGTTAATTCGTGCGCAATCGAACCAAAGGCACTGTCGACCATTATTAAAAGCGTAAATTGTCAAACAGATGTAGCGAACGACTTCGGTTGCGTTCCGCCGCTTCCACTTGTTTTAAAATGCAATGAAAATTACCGTATTCTGTTTGGCCCTTTTACATCTTCGTATATATACATACACATCTTTTATTTATATGATATGTATAATATACATACGGTTTTGTATGCGTAAGTAAATCGACAATGTATGACATCCGTTTAATATATGGTATGGTTATAGATTATGCATATAAGAGCTTTCTTTATCCTCTTAATTTCATGCCATTAGCTATTCGGAAAGCATAGAGTATCAAGACGCAACAAAATCACACTTTTGTACCATTTCATATTAATTACTACAGTTAAAACAGTTTGACAATACAGTTTAATACTTATTAGTTACTAGCGCAAAATAGCTATAAATATTTAGTCCTACGAATGGCAAAGTAAATCGTTTAAATACCCTAGTAAAAGGTTAGTTATGGGTTTGTATATTCTATGCGTTGTGACGAATCGCCAATCGCCTATTCTTAAATACTTGTATTATGCATTATAATATTTATCATTATATTATTAGATTATTATTATTATATTTATTATATTTGATTTGCACTTAGTATAGGTTTACTGAGCACCATACTGTGACGACTGCAATGTCGTCATTATACACGATTTTTGTATAGTATATATGTTGCCAGACAAACCCGTTTTCAGGCCAATATAGTTTGTCCTAGGTCAAACCGGTTCATCTTAAGTGTGTCAGGATAAACTAGATTAGTAAGGATATACTAATTTATCCCAGGACAATCTAGTTTGATCTAGACACTTTAGGCTTAACTAGTTTGGCCTAGGCCGATCTGATTTTGAATTACTATTCAAGTAAATTATGCTTAAAATTAAAAGGCGTTTTTGGGTAAGTTATAGTCCGTGAGATTTAATAGGTCAGATTTGACGTTTCTCAATTTTCATGCCGCTATAACTTTGTAACAACGTTCCTGATACCTAATACCAATTTAATTTAGTAAATACTGAATAAAAAAACGTTATTTATTTTGCCCACGACTGATCATTACACAAAACTACTAATTTTGGTTTCTTTTAGTTAAAAACAGATATTTTCTTATATATCTTCAAAAGAATTTTATAAATGGACGTTGTCACAATGTTATGTCACGAGGCGTATTGCTCTAGTACAGCTATCATTTGCAATCGTTTCGTTACCAGACGAAATCGATAATCGATTGAAATGTCATAATAATGGAATAATTTAATATTAAGATATCATTATATTTTTTAAATAATTTTATTTCTGTATTCTTTTTTTGTGTTTGCGTTTTAGTAAAAATATATATAACAAAATTCAAGGACAGACCACTACCACCCACTTCTTGACCGCGTGTCTGTTAGATGCTGGCATCTATACATTCACCGCATACAAAATTATTGGCTCAATCGCCGCCGTGTAGATGCTCCGGACTATCTCCGGTTTCAACCCCCAGTTGACTATAGCGGCCCGCGAGACCTGCTTGTATATGTTCAACGCCTTATGACAGACATTACTGACATGAGCGCCGAACATAAGATTCCTGTCGATCGTGAGCCCCAGAATCTTGATCTCCTGAGAAAGTCCAATGCCCACCTCACCCATGTCCAGCACCGGAGGATCATATTTCAGTTTTTTTTGTAATAATCATGGCCTTGGTCTTGTTGGCTGCGAATTTAATTTCTGATCCCCCAGTCCCGGACACAACGGAGTGTTGCATTGGCCCTCCTCTGAAGACACCACGGAAGAGTGTCATCCTCGGAGAAAATCAGGACCACGTCGTCTGCAAACGCCTGGCAGTGGTCTCAATAGAGGGTCCAACAGTAGTTTCCAAAATTTTGGTCCCCCTATCGAACCTTGCGTAGTTGAAGTTGCGTAGTCGAACCACACCCTTACGTAGTTATCCTTCCACATTCTTCTCCCGCATACCTAACTCTGACTTTCCGGTAGGACAAATACGAATCCACCAAGCGATTTACCGGATAATTTGTCTTTGCGAGTTCGAGCCGGCCGGCCGGCCGGCCACCACGCATTGTCGAAGGCTCCCTCTATACCTAGCGACACCATCAGTACAATCTTTTTGTTGGCGACCTGCTGTTTGATATACTGTGTCATGAGATAGAGGGAGTCCTCGGTTCCGCGCTGTGGTGTGAACCCGTATTGGTTCGGACTCTGGTCCGGCAAGACGTGTACCATCTTAATCTACCCATTAACATCTTTTCTAGAATTTTCTCTAATATGGGTAGCAGATCTATTGGTCTATAGGACTTGGGACTCGTATAGTCTGACTTGACAAATTTCCTCAAAACCACTATCGTGGCCTCCTTCCATGTGATGGGAAAGTAAGACAATTCTAAGCACCTGTTGTACAGTCTCAGAAACATACTAGGATACAGGGCGATAGCTGCCTGGCAAATGTCAGCCGTGAAGCCGTACAAACCTGGCGCCTTCCTTGAATTAAAGCTAGACGCAGCCCACACGAGTTCTTGCTCCGTAAAAGATGAATCACATGCCTCACCATGTGTCCTCACGTTTAATTTTTCAGCTCCATTTCTTATGCTCGTGTGTTCTGCGTCGTCGCTCTCGCCATCTTTAGCGGGATATAAGGTTTCGGCTAGTATTCTGACCGACTCCAGGGCTCCCAGCACCATACCATTCCGGACGAGGGGTAAATCCTCGTGACTGTGCTGCGTATCATTCTGTATATTCCATCCCACATAGTCTCCCTTTCTTACTTCCCACAAAACTCCTTCCAACAAGTGGTCCGAGCCTTCCTCGCCGCGGCCGGATATTCCTCTTTTGCTTCCAGGTACTGCCCCACCACCCATGTTCTCCGTTTTGGTGCTGCGTAAGATATACGTCGCTTTTTGATGTTTACTTGTTTTTTGAGGCGGGTGAGTTCCCCGGTCCACCAGGTCAATCCCGTCCATTTCCCCTTACCGACTTTGGGTATACTCTTTTCACATGCTATCCCTATTGTTTGCGTGAACTCTTCTACCTTCCTCTCCAGTTGTTCGCTATCCAACTCATTGAACAACTCGGCATTTATGTGTTTTTCCCTCCATATTTGGTCCAGCTCCTCTTTGAGCTGGATCCAATTGGCCCTACGCATGTTGTATACCCTAGTCGGTTTAATTTCGACCCCTTCCCTTCGTGCCAAACTTAACAGGATTGCCCAACAGGATTGCCCGGTGATCCGAGGTCGTCATGTCCGCCTCGATTCTCCAGTTCTTCACCATGGGAAGCATGTCAGTGGAACAGACCGTCATATCCACACAACCCTTGTACCTTTTCATTCCTCTGACCGTGTCGAAAGTCGGTTCAAATCCTCTGTTGAGAATTTCAGGTTCTCTTTCGTCAAACATTCGTGCTAGTCGCTCTCCTCTTTCATCCATTTTCTCACTCCCCCACCACGGCCACCTATCAGCAGTTTCCTTGTTCCAATTCCGTCTATAATTTTCTCCATACACTGGGTGTACGGGTCGAGCGGCTTGTCCCCTTTCAGGTAGACCGATACCACACCAACATCTCCGAGACCGTTTTTACCTTGGCAACCAGGATGTTAGGGGTTGCCAATGTCGGGCATTGGGCGATGTCGATCTCCCTTTCGAAGACCATTGTACATACATACATGCATACATATCTTCATGCTGTATCTCTTACGAGGTAGTCATTAAAGAAAACCATTATGGCAGCTTTAATTAAGCCTCCGGGGTGTCCGTGGTCTTGTAGTACTTTGACCCCCGGGTAACTCTTCACTCTCCCTATACACTCAATATACGGTTCCTGCACTAGAGCTAGCCCTATCCCTCTTTTGCAGCCATTAGTAACTCCGCGGTAGCCTGCTGGCTCCGCTGGAGGTTAGCTTGCACTATTTTTACGACCCTGCAAGTATTGTCCTTCGGGACGCCCTTAGCAATACGATATGGCTGCCCTAGTCAGAGCGTCCCATTTCTTCCTAACTTTGAATTTTTGGTCGAATGCGTTGTCTGCTATTATCAATTTTCACTCTATCACAATTTTTACACATGGGTGCCTCGCCTCGCCGACTTTTAGGACACTCTATTTTAAGGTGTTCTCCACCACAATGACTGCATAAGTCCTGGGTCTCCCTGCAGAACCTCCGGCCATGTCCATAACCCAGACATCTTGTGCATTGCACAAGAGGAGTCTGGTCCTCTACTCGGACGTTCTGCAGGTCGACTTTCAGACTTCCTACATCCATGACTCTCCTCCATATTGCTGGAGAGACGCTTAGCACTATGTGTCCACATAGTGCATTCCTGGCATTTTTTCTAAACTTAACTATCATTCTTCGATCCGAGTCCACGAAAAACTCCACCATTCTAGTTCTCAACAGCCCGCAGCACCTCCTTATCGGAGTGCACTCGCAGTACATCCTTGAGAATCAGAAGAGCGTCCTTGTTTGTCATTTCCTCGATATGCCCGTTCTTACTCAATCTTTGCACTATCTTTTCTCTTTTTTCTTCATTCTTGCCTCCTATGACTACTTTTCCATCCTTCACCTTCCTTACCTTCTCCACCTGCACCCATCCCTCTTTCGCATCCACAGCCTTTCTAATCCCTTTAATACCTGTTCACAGGTTTCTTCTTCTTTTTCGGACGATACTATCAGCGAGTGCAAGGCCTGTCTCGGCTGATCTGCGCCACCCGATCCGGCCACCACATCCGCATAAGTTTTCATTCCGATTTTTCTATCTTCTCTTTTCCTATCTCTTCTTGCAGTTCCTTTATTCTTTCATTAATTTTATATGCTCATTCATGCATTCCTTATTTACCTTCAACATTTTCATACATTCATCCATCTTCTTCATAGCCTCCATTCCTTTCTCTCTTTCTTCTTTCCATTTTCTTATCTCACACTCGCTCTGCTTTCTCTCATTATTCGCCTCTCCTTCTTTTATCTTCCCTATACATTCACATTCATCTTCCTTCCTTTCATTATTCCTTCCTCTCTTTTTGTCTTCTTCCGCTTCCTTCACTAACGCATATAATCTTTCAACCGCATACATGACCTCTGCCTTCATGTCCGTTTTTAGGTTTCGGCTGTTGTTTAGTTGAAGCTTTGCCTTCATAAGGCATGCTTTTGCTTCAGCCGTCCTATTCTTGAAACCAAGCCCTTTTATTGGAGACCTTGCGATACGCTCTTCCACATTCATATTCTCTTTTTTTCCTTCTTCCTCATCAGTTTTTCCTCCACTTCCATTCTTATTTGCTCCTGTTTTGACTTCCCCAAGAATTCTCGTTTCCAATTTCACCTTATCAATATTTCTTTCTGTCCCTAATATATTTTTCCTGACTATAGGCGGTGACTTTACCCGTGCCTCTATCTCGCCTATACTCCTCCTTACCGTTTGCGTTTTGTTTAACTCCTCCATAGTCTTTTCTACTCCTTGTCCTTCTATCCCATCATTGTCCATACTACCCTCTCTTACATCCGTCCTATCTATAGATCTATCTCCATGTTCCTTGTCAGTCCCTTTTTCCGGTGTACGAAACCCGAACATTCTAATGCAGGGAATTGCGTCCTAATTTAGTAAAATTTAGTAAAAACAATTGTATAACTAATTGTATAATTTTTTAAATAAATTGTATGCTAACGTCAATTTACAACTATGCTTGGTAGTCAACAGACTTAGCAAGCGTCAGCTTAGTATTCTTACTATTATATTTGTTGGTCAATAGACCAAACAAATAGACGTCACAACGCTTAATGTGAACAATAATAATTAGTCGATAATTACTAAGTATCTACACATTAACAATTAAGTAGATGTAATCGGATCGATAATTAATAATTAATAAAACAACAATTAATCATATTAGGTTAATTCAACTAAAATAATGCGTTTATTTAATAATATGTCCAGACGTCAGTTTCAAGACCCTTAGCGGTGTATAGGGCCTCTAATCCTTCGCCGAACACAACGAAAGCGAAACGATAGACGAAACGAAGACGCAAACGAAAGCAAACAAGTACAAGTACTCTCTGGCTGGTACCTACTTAACCCGTGTTCTAATTTTCTATGTTCAAACAATAAACATAGATGTCATTGAATTAAGGCACACTTAAGACATACAATTAATACCGTATCTATGGTAACGTTCTATTATTTATACCAATTTGTACAATTTTATTTAATTTTTTCCCCTTGTACTGGTTCCAGACCACGGTCCTTAATTTCTTAAAACTAATTTTTGCTTATATATTATAACACTGTTATTATTTAATTTTCTCTATATATATATCTGTCCCCGGTAACAGAATTAAAATCCAAATATTAGGTCTTGTCGGTAGATTAGTTTCTTCAGTTCCAAGAACCAGATGAATACAAACTTAGTTAAAGTTGTAAACATTATATTATGTTAATCTTTGAATGTCTATAACTTCTTTATTTATTTATTTCAACTTGCCCAATTTTTATACAACTTACGGTAGCTACGGTACGGTAGGTAATACGGTACGGTAGGTACGTAGTGAGACGCTTTCGTAAAAGCACGTTCAACATGAACGACGGGTGTGCACAACAACCGCCAAGCCGTTAGCAGCGAAATATTTTGCTCCGTCAGAATATATCTCTATTAATTTGCAAGTAAATGAAAATATTTCGAGCTGATATCGGGAGTTGCGCCGCGTCGCGGGCTAGTTGATGGTGAAAGAATTGTGAAAATTCGACAAAAATTGACCGAGATAAACCGGAAAAAAACACCTTAAATTTGGTAAACCGCGTGCGCCGCGCAAATTTTGAGTGGCAAGACTAAATTAATTGGAGTGCAGTGTGTGAGTGAAGGGCAGTCTACCCCTCTGTGAAATATGAGATTTTTCTGATCAGTGGATCTCTAAAAATTAGGAAATAAGTGATAACCACGTGGCGGCGAAAATAGTGAAGCGGCTTAAGTAGAATCAAGATACAACATCAGTCCTGTGGGATTTACCCATAAGGACCAGCACCAGAACGCAGATGCCGAAGGCATAAAATTCGCGGCTTTTGCAATTTTGCGGTTTTTGTTTTTTTTTTTCAAAAATTTGCACACCTCAAATCTCGGCGGGAAGATCAATAACCTTGAAAAAAAGTAACAGGAGTGAAAGGAATAACCGGACACCAGTTAAAAAATAGCAAGTAGAAAAATTGTATAATATACTTTACCAGAAATTGCAATTACAAAATTAAGTTACGAAGTTGTTAACTCCCACATAACCTTGCAGTACAAATACAGGTTGCTTCCTGGTGGGTTGTCAGGATAGAGAATTAGGACAGGTAAAATTTATGTACACTAAACATAAAATAAAAGGTCGAACTAGTTAAGCCTAAAGTTTTTAGGCCGAACTAGATTATTCTGGGCTAAAGTAGTATATTCTGACACACTTAGGATGAACCGGTTTGGCCTACATCAAACTAATTTAGCCTGAAATCAGGTTTGATCGGCAACATATACGTGTCCCAAAACTCAACCGTAGGCGGGCACCAGAGAGTGAACAAGTTGATGACTATCCAGGGAAAAAGTAAAAATAAAATCACTCTTTTATTTGAAGTTATAATAATTTTTTTTTAAATTTCGAAATTTGACATTCTGTACAATATTTTTGGGTACTATGACCACAGATTAATTAGTTACTAACGTTAATATGACTACAATTTTGCCAATATCACTGTAAGTTTTTTTATTGGCAACCTAAGTAGTGTTACTGTTTATCACAATTCCAAATAAAACGAAATATCTGTAGTTTTAATACAAAAATTAAATGAAGTTTGCTTTTTTCAGAAAATTTTTACTTTTAATTAACTTTGATACGTTGCGGTATAAAAAAAATGTATCAACACTACTATGGCAAGTTATTATAAAAATTAACACAATTAATCAAGATTCTAAAATGGTATAATACTCTAGTGCAGCCTTTCCCAAAGTGGGCGATAACGCCCCCTTGTGGGCGCTGCAGGCCTAAAGGGGGGCGGTAAGAGACCCAGAAAAAAAATGGGGGCGTTGTGTAGATGCCTGGGGGGTGATTTGTAATTTCATTTAGCTACGAGGCATCTTAGACAACGACTGCATGAGCTCTCGACTCTCAACTACAACTTGTGAACATCAACTAATATTAATTAAAAGATTGCTCAAACTCGGTTCGATATTTCTCTCCGCGTAGTACATATATCTGTCCTGTTTTATTGAATATACAAAATAAAAATCACGTCAATCGGTCGTTCCGTTTCGAAATGAAAGTAGACATAAACAAACAAATAAAAAGGCAACAGACACACTTTCGCATTTTAATAGTTATTAGTACTCCCAGATAGGTAATTTTCGTAGATAATAGACCGCGGGCAATCATGTTTTAACAAGTTTTTGTTAAATAACACAAATTGTGCATTCCTGTATCAATCGGCTGGTTCATAGAATACTTGTTCTGACTTGTTGAGTACGATTGAGCGTCGAATGAGATAAACGAGTTTATGCATGTTTGTTTTATTCCTGTCGGTGTGTGCTCCTTATGCAATCCTATATAAACAACGTAATATTTATTTTATTTTCATTTGCGGTTTCGCGCGCAATAGATGAGCAGTACTTAAGTTCAACACTTACTTACGTATTTGTCAAAACAAAACAATGTCGGAAGTAAAAAAGAAGAGACGGCAATACTGTGCGGAATATATTAAATTCGAATTCATTGAAAATCCGACAAACCCATCGTCGCCTTTGTGTCTTCTATGTCTAAAAACATTTTCGAATGAAGCAATGAAACCTTCAAGACTGCAAGATCATTTGAATAAAATGCATTCAGATAAGAAAGACAGGAATGTAGTATATTTTCAAGACCTAGAGAAGAAGCATAATACTCAGCCAAGTGTAGCAAAACTATTTACGGCGGCTGCTAAGCAAGATGACGACGGACTTCGAGCTTCGTACAATATCTCTTTGTTAATTGCTCAAAAAGGCAAACCACATAACATCGGAGAAGAGTTAATTTTGCCAGCAATAAAGGAAGTAATAACTACTGTGCTTCATAAACCAGCCGCAGATATTATCCGAAAAATTCCTTTGAGTAATAATTCTGTGCAAAGACGAACTGATGAAATGGCTGAAAACATTGAAGGATCATTGTGTGATCACCTGAGGACAAGTCAATTCTCAATTCAGCTCGATGAGTCCACTTTACCAAGTAATGAAGCGTTGTTGCTGTTTTACGTGAGGTTTATTAAAGATGAGAAAATGTGTGAAGAACTATTCTTTGTTAGAAATTTAGAGACCGATACGAAAGGCGAAACCATATTCAATACATTGGAAAAGTTTTGTGATGAGAAAGAGATTCCCTTGAAAAATATTATATCAATTGCTACGGATGGCGCTCCGGCTATGACAGGGTGCCATAAAGGCTTCATAGCGTACTTAAAAAATAAAATTCCAGATGTCCTTGTTGTACATTGCGTTATTCATAGACAACATTTGGTTGCTAGAAACTTAAGTGAATGACTGTTTCAATCACTGCAATATGTCACATTTACACATATTACATCAAAGAATGATATAGCTTACATGACAGACCTGTATAGATTGTTCAACGACATGAATCTCCAACTGCAAGGCGATGAACTAAATTTAATTAAAACAAAAAACGTCGTTGCTGCTTTCGCAGCCAAACTGCTTCTACACAAAAAGAATATGGGCAGACGTGAGTTTCACAATTTTCAGAATTTATCAGTATCATGCAGTAACGACGAATTGTTTGCCTACTGCCAACATTTGGAAAATCTCCACATTGACTTCACCGAACGATACCAGGACAATTTCAACTTGGAAATACCAGACTGGGTGTTGGATCCGTTTTCAAATGTCAACACGGCAATGTCACCTCAGCTGGAAGAAGAACTTATAGAATTGACAACAAACGAGGAAATAAAAATCAAGTTCAAAATGGTTACCAAGAATTTTGGCTACAAAAACCGATCCCGCAATTGTACCCTGGATTGTGGTCAATCGTTCAGCGATTCTTGATAGCATTCCCATCGTCATATTTGTGTGAACGTGGATTTAGTGTTGTGGCAACACTGCTTACTAAAAAGAGAAATCGTTTGCATGTTACCAAACGTGGCGACTTGCGACTGTTCTTGAGTAAATTGGAACCTGATATCAACAAACTTATTAAACAGCATCAGATTCATCCTTCACATTAGTTTTTATATAAGGATCGATTATATTTGTTTTATTATGAATAAAAGATACTCTGTTTGAATACTATAAAGTTGCGTTTCAATAATCATTCTCATTGGCAGGTGTAGCCCGTAAGAGTTAACTTGAGACCTGAGCGCCGTTGTGACCTACTGCGAGACCTACTGCGCTCAGGTTTCAAGTTAACTCTTGCGGGTTATAGTAAAAGTCTCGTTTGGAATTAATGTATTAGTGTTTAATCTCCGCTAATATAGCTCACAATAATTGATTAATTTAATTTGAAGTTATAGTGGTTTTTCAGTAGGTGAAAAAATGGGGGCGCTAAAAAATAATTTATTCTCAAAATGGGCAGTAGACAAAATAAGTTTGGGAACCCCTGCTCTAGTGCCACTAATCACAAAAAGAAAATATGCATATTTTTTCTGATCAAGAACCAAACAAAATTACTACGCTGTCCGTCTATATTCTGCTTTCTCTTTCTCCCTTCATATACCTCTCTCCTGCGTGACATCTTACATCTCGAATTTTCATATTACCAACATGCATATTTATCCATTTAGATGGGTTTCGAAGTTCTGATTTCGTGTCGCGACATGGCGACATGCACTTAAAAAAAATTCTAAAACCAGTAATTAATTATTTATTCATAACCAATTCTATTAGAACTAATAACTTCCTAAACTAAATACCTTCTATTGCATTGCCAATGTCTTACTATCTATCTACTTGGTTATTATTATACTGTATCACGAAACAAAGATAATCTTCTAAGGTTTTCAACTGAATAAGGGAGGGGATTTCGAACGATTATCCAAATTAACTCAATTAGCGGAAGTACATAACAAGGATTTCTACTTTGTATCCTCTTTATTTTTCTAAAAATATTTCTAGTAAATTCAAATTATAATTCAAATTATATTTAAAAAAATAAAATATGCATATACACGCCGTTTTAAGACGACTCGGAATGTTGCAATAACTTGTAGAGCTTGTAGATTAAAACTTGTGAATAACCAAGCGATGCATCTAGGGAGGTTGTTCAAGACAATGTGTGTAGAAGTTGCCAAATAATAAGATGATACAATTCTATGTCTACTATCTACAGCTTCTTGTTGGAATTTTAAACAACAAGCCAACAATATGCTACTGAAATTAAACTGCAATACTATATTTTTGATATATTTCAAACAATAAACTTAAGTAAGTAGCAATAAAGGTTTACAAGCAGGTATAGTTATTGATATTGTCTGTTTATGAAGACGATATTATTTAATGAATTAGTGATAAACATTTGATAAATGTATTTATTTTGTAGCCAAATGACAAAAACAAACATGTATATATGTTTATTAGTTGGTCCCTCAGTAGACACATTACAGCCCGATTGTAGATTAACAATTTTGGATCTCTTGAAATTTGAGGTGTTACGCAGGAAGATAATATGCCAAAATCAGAAATGACGTAGATATATTTGATATAAACATAAATTGGCACACAAAACATCCACCTAACACAATATAGCATATTAAAACCTTTAAGAAATGTAATCACCAGGACTACATTAATCTGATTTCAGACTAAAATATGAAATAAGTTGTGAAAATTTGTAATTAAGGAATAAAAACGTCAGCAGACACACACTTTACTGATTTCTTACAATTAGTATGATAAGGCATAATCTCAAAGGTAGGAACATCAAAAATTTGGTACGGGAAGTGTACACAGTAAACAGTAAACAACAAATTACATTAATTAATTACACTTTAATTCTATTGCAAAAAATATCGTTTGTTTTGATTTAATAAATACAAAAAAATATTTACATTTCATTTCACTTATCTACCCAAGTATAGGTACTCTGTCCAGTATTTTAATTTCGATAAAGTTATTTGGCATCCATTTCAGAAAGTCCATTTTCATCTCTTCTAAGTGCTTTAATGATTTGTAGAAAAATTATAGGTTTGAAATGATTGATTGGTATCAGAGAGTCTACCCACCCAGAATCTATCTTCTCACTCGATAAAAAAATAGATCAATCATAATAAAAAACTTGAAACATTTCTGAAAATAGTTTTTATTAAAATTAAAACCTATTCGAGTTTCATTTTAATTCATTAATCTCAATGACAAGTGTATATTGTTAGTGATTATGTTGCAGTTTTAACTTTATTTTAAACTTATTTCAATCATTAGTTTTAATCAAAGGTGTATATTAACTCGTTAATCCATTAATCGTTAATTAACAAAGTTAACAATTTGCGTAACGGATTAACTTTTAAGTTAACTTCAAAAAATCGTAACGCTCTTGTTAACTTCCGATAAACTGAACTTCCGTTAACTTTAGTCCGTTACGTTAGTTATTTGCTGACATTTTTATTTTAACGATTTTTGTTTTCGTTTGAATTACGCGCCACGCCAGACTCGTACATTTGGCGAGTCGAATGGTGAACGAGTGCGCGTGAGAGTATGATGCATTTATAACTATTATGCTAGGCACGGCGCGGGTGCGAGCAGGCTGCTGCTGAAACGGATAATCTCTCATATCAATCTTAGGGACGAACAATATGACTTTCGCAGCCCCATTCTACAACTCTCCAGCTTGCCAGAGTTATCCATCATCTGACGGAGGAACGAAATCACGGAAGGCACAGGCACAGGTCGGGGTAATCCTAGATCAATATCTAAGATTACCCCGACTTAGTCAATACTAAGCCTTCGAGCATGATCGCCATCGCGCCCTTCTAGTCAAGTTATTGGATAGTCAGATTCCTCCAGGGATAATTAAAACAATAGAAGCTTTCCTGGAAAACAGAAGCTTTTATGTGATAGTAGAAGAGCAATCTTCCACGTGCCGCCCTATAGCAGCTGGGATACCTCAGGGTAGCTGTTATCCCCACATCTATATGCCATTTACACAAATGATATCCCAACCCTTGAAAACAACCTTACAATGGGCGAAAGAGATGTCACTCTGGCGCTATATGCAGACGACAGCGCATACTTCTCTTCGTCACGCTCATTAAAAATTGCAAGTTGAAATTGCATTAAAGAATGCAGCACCATTCATCCATTATGGCTTATGGCAATAAATGTGGGGAAGACTGCCGCGCTAGTTGTGGGACCACAACGCAGACAACCACAAGAATTACTCTGGAGAAGATAAAGGATTTCCTGGACCCCCACAATGGGTTAGCTTGGCTGTGTCATCAACCGAACCCTGAAAATGGTACCGCAGGTCAACAGCGCAATTATTCAGCTCGTTCGTCTCATGCGACTCTGCAACCGGTTTTAACCTCAAGACTGCCAAAAAGGACGAAACTGAGGATTTATAAAACTTATGTGCGCTCTTGTCTGTTATGTGCGGCCCTTACGTGATCCGTGCTGTAGACAAATCGTGGAAGCTACGCGCTATGACAGAAACGATATAATAGAAAAAGACTTGAAAATGCAGCAAGTGAAGGAGCTAGTGGCAGAAATAGCCTGTCGAATGTTCGCCAGCGCCGACCGTGAAATAGCTCTACACACCAAACTACCGGATTGAAACCGTAAGGCTACACCGCGTGAGCTTCTATAAGGAAGCAAAATGAGGAACATGCCTTAACAAAGGATTGACCTGCGTAGGTGCACCCGTACCTGAAATTGACCGGGGCCGTCGTTACGGCCCGAAAAAAGAGGCTTTCTCGAAAATGGCTCGAGTGATTTCGATGAAATTTACAATATAGTGATTGAGGAGGGCGAGAAATCGATTTAGCTAGATTTTAATCCTGGGAAAAATCGTTTTCTTCGTCTTTCAAACCCTTAAAACTTCTATACTCTAAACTTTTTTAATTTCGCAGCAGAGTTTACCTTCTCAATAGCACAGTGGCTGAGTGTAGGTCTTCCACGCCGAAGTGCGCGAGTTCGAATTCTGCAATGTGGTCGACCTCTTTTTGTATTTTTTTTAATAATTTGAAATAATATGTCTAAGTTCAGTGTGCCACGAGTACCTATTAAAAACACATGTCGCTTTAATAATGTACTTGTAATAAAGAAATAAAATGAAAAATTATGACAAAAACATATACTTCATAACTTGAGACAGTCTGTTCCGCACTACGAAGTGAGGCAAATAACATCAGATAAAGTATAGATGTGTGGGTGCTGTTTTCTAACGAAATGGTGACCGATCAGCTTATCTGATAATAAATGTGTGTCGTATGTACAGGTGTCAGGTTATCTGATTTAGCTTACTGTTGCTGCTCGGGCGGCATCTGGCTTTGTAGTTATTTATAAAGTCTACGACTAAAAGTCATGGAACAAAATCTATTATTTGTTTTTCTGAACAATGAATTTAATGTTAAATTTCATGTACTTCCTTTGTTTTAAGATACTGTGTTACTTAAAAGAGTAGTATTATACATCAATATCGGTATATTTATAATCTCTAGCGATGGCTCTAACGATTTCGATGAAATTTACAGTATAGGGATTTACGAGGGCGAGAATTCGATCTAGCTAGGTCTTAACTCTGGGAAAATTCGTTCTAGCTAGGTCTTAACTCTGGGAAAGTGTGTTTTCACACACTTAATACTTCTAAACTCTAAACTCTTCTGATTCCTTCCTGATTCTTTCCTGAATTGAAGTTTACCTTCTCAGTAGTACTAGAGTAGGTATACTAGGCTAAATCGTATTTCAGCGACCCAGCTGAAATACACGGAATCGAATCTTGCAATGTGATCAGACTTATTTTTGTTATTTTTTTTTGTAAAACACCGAGTAAAGCTTGGTCGCGCTGGTACTAACTAATAATATAAAGTGACAATTGCATTCATTAAACGCCGTCACTTTTATCTCTAGTCGGAGATGAAAATTCAATAAACGATTGTCACTGAATCTCTAATTGTGACAACGAGAACTCGTTTCCCCTACAGAATTTACTGTGGAGTTGAGAGAGACACGATAGAGTTGATAGTGAGTTGACCACTTGTTTTTCACTTTTATGTTACGATTACAAATACGAATGTTTATGATGTTATAATCATAAACATTCTATAATTATGAATAATAGTTAGGTCAAAATGGTAATTTCTGACTTTGAAATCTTTCAATCTTAGAGGCAAGAAAAGTTCCATTATTAAAAAAGCTATCATAGATAATAATTTATTCATTAATGAGTATTTGTCGGAAGAAACGAAGATAAAAATGTTGATTGAAAACGTGCCAAATTAGCCTACCGAAAAAATGCATTTTGTAGAGAAAAAGGGAGGGCGAAACGATGCGGTATGTAATCATCCGAGCAAGGTATTTCCCTCGGGGAAGTTTAGAGGCAAAAATAACTGTGCTCTATATTAAACGCGCCACAGATAAAGTGTTACGATACGTCATTAAATTATTTTCTAATATTGTTACATAAAAAACACGTTCAAACATTGTAATCACTTTCACAATTAATTTCTCGATAACGAATTAAGCTTAGGTGAGACTATGTAGTAACTAATGGTGATGGACGAATAACACAGTCTTTGGCGCGATCTGACTCAAATACCTATTTGATATACTTGAAGTTATCATAGTTTACCCATAGTGGGAGATCAGGAGTTGTGGCAGACAAAATGTGACATCCACTAGGCAGACTCGAACTGTTACACATTACCAGTAATTTTATGAAAAAAAAAATGCATTTGAAAATTAAATCCTCAATATACCTATAACGGTATTATGAGAAACTTATTGCAAATCATTACGCAATTTTTAATTTTAAACTATATGTTTCGTTCCTTAGTGTTATTCTTTTCTTTCTTTTTTTGTATCATTTTACCTTTGATTAATCAAAGCCTTGTACAGAATTTTTGTTATGTATTTACTGGAATAAAAATTAATCCAAAAATGACATTTGATAAAGCAAATGATAATTAAAATGTTACACATTAAAAAGTATGACTATTGTATAGTATAATAGATACTCTAGTACCTACACGCATTCATTAAAAATTGTGAAACTTAAATCGCATTGAAATGACACAAATACAGAGATGTATGAATATTAGCTCAATTAACTCTTACGACCTTTAGAAATAAATCAATGAAAAGATAATATATTTCTGGATCTTCCAGTAAAATATATTACAAAGATCTATCTAATGCCAGGTTTCTCAGAAAAATAATGAGGTACGTGACTAATATTTTAATAAAAGCTGAATTTTATTAATGTATCTACTGGAAAAGTTTATTAAATACAAGTTTTACTTTAACATAGTAATGCATTTTGAACATAAATAACAGCATTAGGAAACTAATAAAGAGAGAATAAGTACTAAATTGTTCTAAGCGTATAACAGCTCATAGAAATTGCCTCGTGCTCAATCTCCAGAAACAATCGCAGGTCCATAATATGAAGACACGTCGCCTTCGTTTTATTGCTACAAAAAGACATTACCATGTGGCAGGTGGTCTGCCTTTCTACTTACCTTGGCTCGCTAGGGAATGTTGAAGACTTCGCGCGTCGCGTCGCGGTCGCGTGGGGTGATCTTCTTCTCGCCTCATGATAATATGTCCATACTATCGTAAATTAGGATTCGTAATCGAACTAGCACTACCATATCGCAAGTAGGAACCTCTTTGAGTGATCCTTGTATGTACTCATTTCGGACCGTATCCATGTTATATGTATCTCTTACAATATATGTACTATTTTTATTTTTCTTATATTAATATCCTTTATAATCATTAATTATTTTCGCTTACGATTCTTAATTTGGAATGGTATTATGTTTATTGTTTGGCTTATAAATAAATAAAAATTAAAATTATTCGACTTAATTTTTGAAACATGTAAAACATACTTGATAAATAAATATTTTTAAAAGGAACATGTTTCTGTTTCTGTGATGTAATTATTGAGAAAATGTACATACATAACGTTATAGGATTCCTGCAGAAATTCACGTAGCCGTACCTTTAGTACTTATCAGATAACAATAACTTTTTCTAATATATAAATAATTTGTTTTACTGGTGCGTACAAATATTGCAGAGGTAAATAAAATATGAATGGTTTTACGAATGTTACACTGATTTTGTTTTCGTGATGTCTTTGCAAGTATTGCCTAACCATCGCATAATATACCTTTATTGTAAATCTATATAATTATACATATACACATAATTCAAGAAATAAGTAGAAACACGCTTAGCATCCAAGTTAATATTGTATATATATATATGTGGGAGGAACATATAAAAAACAACTAATTATATCGATTACCCAAAGAGGCACCCATTATTTTTTTGGTCCAGATCTAACTAAATTACTAAAGTTGTCGGTTACGGTCGGCTAGTTACGGTTTTGCCAAAACATTGGTATTGAGCAGATTTTTATTTATTTACTTATTTAGTACTAGCGATCCGCCCCGGCTTCGAACTAGTAGAATTTTTTTTTAATAAAATACAGCCAATGTTACCCGCTGATAATGTAGATTTCTATAGGTGAAAGAATTTTCGAAAACGGTTGAGTAGGTTTTGAGTTTACCCATTACATACAAACAAAGTTAACCTCTTTATAATATTAGTATAGACAACAACAGTATACAAACATAAAGAACTGTTCTTAACTATGAGCGAGTTAGCTATGCGAGTTTGGAAACCAATAACGGTCATACTCAACTTTTACAAATAACCCTCTCTCACATGTGACTATTAACTCTACATTATAGTAAGCGTATTACAGAATTACAGAAGAATTAGTATTACAGAAGGATCAGTTATGATTCTCCTGTAAGCATGCAAATTCTAGTAAAAGACATCCAAATTAATTAGTATGAGAAATGTTAGTCTTAGATATAGGAACATCAAAAACCTTCGGAAATCGAGCAGAACGTCCACTGACATTCTGCTATTTATAAAATGTATTAATCCCTCCAATTCATTGTTCATAATTTTATGTAGTAAGACAGTTACCTTATGTTTTTGTCTGTTAACTGTATACCTTAAACATCTTTTTCGTTCTGATTCCATTCGACCTTCATGAACCCCATAAATTGGAGACTATATTGTTGAACAAATATTGAAGTATACTTCGAACCAGCGATAAGAATAAAGTAAGTAAGTAAGTAATAACAATAACATCATTGCAATCGAACTCTTGAACGATTTGGTAGTTCATATTATACATTATTTACCTTTAGTAATTATAAATGCGTAGTGATCCTTAAATGATAATTTTCTATCAAACAAAATAACTAGATCCTTTAATATGTTTACTTTTTTCCCTTGTGCACTTGTAATCAAATTGCGAATGTATTATTTTTAGTAAATGACCTTACAAAACATTTTTTAAGGTTTAATGACATATCATTCGCTGTACACCATGAATGCATTGTATCCAACTTTTTTTGTAAAGTTAAACAATCCGCAGTCGATGATGTACTTTTATATAATTTAATATCATCAGCATACGCCAAGCATTCACATTAATACTGGTCTAGTAGATCGTTCATGAATGTAATAAATAATAAGGATCCTAGATTAGTACCTTGAGGCACACCTGTTTTAGAAGTGAATAAGTTTGAGTTGTAGCCATGAACAGAAACAAGTTGTGTACGATTTTCTAAGTATGAATTTATCCATCTACATAGATCACCTTGTCTCACTCTCACGTAATATGTTTTACGTAAAGGTATGTAATGGTTCACTCGATCCAAGGCCTTCGCAAAATCCACATAGATGATGTCCACCTGAGATCCACAATCAAACGACGATCAAATGTAACTAATGTAGATAAGAAGATTTGATTTGGTTGAATGATGTTTTACAAAACCATGTAATAATTTTTAATTGTGGAGATGTGTCTATAAACACATTTGTAAATATACTAAGCCTTCGAATAATTTGGAATGTTGACTGTATAATTTGGTTGGATAGACACGTATTTCTGTCACAGTTAATTTATACGTACTTTTTATTCTAAGGTTGCAAACATTTTTTTTTTCTTCTTGTCTTAATTTTGTTTTTTGCTATTGTGTTTACTAATCAATGTGTGACCTGTAAAGAAGTTGTTGGGCATGATCCCGAATGTTCAGTGTGTAAATTCAAATATTGGGTATATTTGAACGGTATGGTAACGGTAAATTCAAATATTGGGTATATTTGAATTTACCAGACCATTTTCAGCCAGACCTTGCACATAGAGATTTACGGGTGGATATCTCCTCTAAAATTTCTGGACTTCAATTTGCAGTTACAAGCAATTCCATCCATCTAGAACAGCCTTTCCCAAAGTGGGCGTTAACGCCCCCTTGTGGGCGCTGCAGGCCTAAAGGTGGGCGGTAAGAGACCCAAAAAAAAATGGGGGTGTTGTGTAGAGGCCTGGGGGGTGATTTGTAATTTCATTTAGCTAGGAGGCATCTTAGACAACGACTACATGACTCAAAGTGGGTAGTAGACAAAATAAGTTTGGGAACCCCTGATCTAGAAGGATATCAAACAAATAGAATCTGATATTGCTGATATGAAATCTACATTGAATTATAGGATTGATTCTATGTCAGACTGGGTGACTGATATAGAATCTCGCATGTTGTCATTGGAATCAAGAGGAGCAGAAGTTAATAGGCAGCGATCGGTTGTAGCAGAGTTAATTGAGAATAGCAGAATAAATGATCAATGGGTGCGTCGCTCTAATATACAAATCAACGGTATTCCGCAAAAGAATCTAATAAAAATAATGATAAAATTAGCAGATGTTAGTGGCTTTGAGCTTAATCCTGATGTGGATATTAATTTCGTAACAAAAGTGGCTGTTAAGAATGACAATGATAACAAAACACCTAAGCCAATAATTTTGAAAATACAACCAAGATATAAAAAGGATGAGTTTCTCTCTTAGCACAGAAAATTAAAAGACCTCAAGGCGAGTGACTTAGGCTTTACAGGTATAGAAACCAGAATCTAAGAAAACTGAGTTACATATTTGGATACATACAATTTCAACTCTTTATCCTTTAATACTTAAAAATGGAAACATAATTGGATAAGAAAATCTCGATAAAAAATCCTAAAAAAAACCGTTTTGCACTAAGATTCAGTTGCATTTCCGAAATTCTACAGTATTTTAAAGCGATTTTTACTAAAATGGATAGGTAATTATAATATCTCAAATCTATAAAACCAGTTTTTTAATTGGTGATGTAGTTTTCTTGCAAATTACAATTATGAACAAAACAAATGTTAAAATTTCTCCGCACTAAAATATGAACAAATCGCAACTGCGAAAATAAACTTTATTGTTATCTCCATAGGCCGCGGGGGTAACGAATGAATTCTTTTGCACTACGCTGCACAGGCGGATTCTTAAATGTTTGTCTGGTGTTTTCTTCTGTGTTCTTAACGGGTGTATTTATATTTCTGGTTTTATGTACATTACCTTTACATTTCGGACAAATCCAGCTCTACTTTGAGTTCTTAGAAAGTTTTTTATTTATTGTTGAGATATCTACGAATTGGTAATGATAAGCGCCTCACATTTCGAGCAGGCAATTAGTTCAGACTTTTTAAGTATCCCCGATTCCCAGGCGTCGCGAGTGGCTATTTTGGAATTTCAGTATATAAATATTTACAATTAACAATCTCCAGTAATATTCCAATCAATCAAACATTTATAAGTTTCACTTTTTGGATCCCTGAAGAATTGAACTCACGGTAGACGCAATGCAATGCACTGTACAGTTAAACAAAGAAGTAATTTTCTTACACAAACATAATTTTAGATCTCTCGAATCAGCAAATGATGCATTTTGAATGTACCCACAGATGTGGCTGCCAGAATAAATTGTAAAAATAAAATAAAATAATGTTTGCATACAAATTTTTATTTTGTTTTATTTAAATGTTTTCACGAGATATATAAACTTTATTAAGGAAAACACTTCAAGGATCAAGGAAAACTTCAATCAAGGGAAACGTTGACATCACACTTTGCAAAAGGAATGCATTTAACGGCACTTCAATATTGGTGAAAATATAAACGAAATTGCTATGAATTCCTAATAAAAAATATAACGTCGTACAATTAAATGTTCTCCTTCATTAAAAATATACCTACTAGCTTCGAAAATTTATAGACACTATTAAATAATCATAGCCAATAAAAAAAATAAGTAATCATTTAAATGTGCTACGTAAACTTTGATCATAAATAAAAACAATTAGATGCACAATCTTCTGTAAAATCTAAACAAATTATTGTCCGAATTGACATATACTTTGCTAATATCTTATAGTATTATCCGTAATATTGTACTAATTTAAAGTAGACCTTACTGTCAAAGCAAAAGATTGTAAAAGCTGGTAAAAGTTCCTTGCATGACATTGAAACGAAGTTTGTTAAAACAAATATTTTAAATCCAATCTTACGTTTCGTGCTTAAAGTATAATTCACATAATCTATTCGCGTCATTTTGATTTGTTACGTGAAAGTGACAAGAATGAGACATATATCGTCAGGCCATTTTTGAAATATATGATTACGAATTTAATAAAAAAGACCTAGGTAACAATATTATTATAATGAAATAATGAACACGTAAAAATAACTTCGTACTTAAATACGATACAAATACCTATACTATAAATTAAATTTGACGGTTACTGAAGTCGGTGTCAAGCTTACCAAACTAGTAGAGTTTCTTTTGTTATTTATTGGTTTGGTACCGACTTCAATAACTATAATTTTATTATAGACTAAAGAAATATCGACTAAGCACGTCAAGCTCTAGATACATACATAGGTAAATACATAGGTGCGTAAATTGTATTTATTAGTGACTAGCGATCCGCCCCGGCTTAGCCCGGGTGGGATATTGTTTGAAACACACCAAAAATTATTTATTGAGATTTTCATGAAAAATTAAAAAAAAAGAAAACCTTTCATACTTTTCCGTGGGATTTTCCAGACATTTTCTTTCATACAAACCTTGTCCTAACAACTACGACCACAACAAAAAATAAATCAGCCAAATCGGTAGAGCCGTTTTCAAGTGATACTCCGTCGTGCATGTGGCAATTGATTTTTATTTACTAGTAATAAGTAGCAGAAATATTTCACTTAATTAGTACATAATTAAAAAATTTTCTTCTTCTGTAGGTACAAGCGCTAACAAGCGCAATATTTTTTGACATTCTTTTTTTTTCAGAATGAAAAAGTTGTATAGCTAATATTAATAAAATAAATAACATAAAATCAAATAGCCTGTATTTCTATTTTTACCTACTATACATTACATTTTACATATCAACATTACGCATTTATGTGTATATACAATACGTCTACATGTAACATATATATATATATATTAAATTGATTACACTGCATATATATGTAGAACTTTTTTTCTCTTCTTTTGTTAAGTAGTCGCCTCTTCAGCGTAGGCCTCCCCCAGTCTCCTCCATTCTTCTCTGTCTCTAGTTTTCTTATCCAAATCCGCTCTCATGTTTATGTTTCGTGGACGACGAATCTCGTTTGCAGTTAGAAGAAAATGACATGTGATTAGTATGTATACATATGCGTATGTCGTCCAGGAAAGTAAGACTCCAGGGGTGAAGAGTCGCTTTCTGTTTTATGTTTTTGAGCTCTACACAGAACTTGTGGCTTTTTACACATATTTTATATGCCCGAGGTAATAATCGAATCAGATATTCGTGATGTTCAGGAATGTGCAGGAAAAAGCCTTTCGGCATAAAAAAACCTGAATTTATTGATGTAAAAACCTTTTACAATATAAACAAAACGTGTATTGTGCAAACAGGCGTGGAAAAGAATGATCTCGTTACATCATACTCTGCGATTTGAAGTGACCACGACTACCTCTGATGGGTAGGTCGTTAATGTGATGTGAGCAGGTCGCTCGACTTTTAGGGCTGTTGAAAGCCTCCGGTCAGCTGGCCAGGCTGGACCGCGTCTCATCGCTACGAATAGATGGAAGGCTCGTCGATACGAGTGAATAAAATATGGCGACGTGGGCATACGTATTGCGTTCCGATGACGCAACAAAGGCGCCGAGAGACAGCCTTGCGGTTTCTCCACGTTATCCCTATGTGACCTGATCTGCGACTAATAAATAGCACGAAATACTAAAAATAGTACTAAATAGCACGACGATGCCTCCACGGCTAAATCGCTAATCACTTACTTCGCTAGGATTTATATAGTATAAAAACCACGGTTGTGGCATATAAGGTCCTCCGGTTGCGGCGTATAAGGTCTCCCAGTTACTGTGGTCGGGCGAAACGTTCGCACTGCGCGAGAGTTGAATCAACAGAGAGAAGGCGACCGCCGTTGAGCCAAAACTATTCTTCTGTGTATCAAATTCGTTTGGAGATCAAATAGGAAAAGAATTCTTATTTGATCTTCAAACGAATTTGATTGGTCTAAGTATACATACTCCTTCTCGAACTCTATCGTTATTTCTTCTTTGTATAATTTTCTCTTTCTCATTGGTTAGAACTTTTGTTTTCGAAACTTTTACTGACAGTTCCACTTTTTTGCTCTCTCTGGCCAGTTACTGCATCATTATTTCCAATTGTACGGATCCCCCCGCAAACACCACCACATCGTCCACAAAACGCAAGTGAATTAATCTTTCTCCATCTATCACTATGCCTCTCTTTCCCCAGTCGATGTTTCTAAATATAATCTCTAATACTGACGAAAATAGTTTTGGTGAAAGAGGGTCACCTTGTTTGACTCGTTTTTTAATGGGTTACTCTGGGCCTTCTTTCTCTAATTTTATTTTAGCCGAACTTTTAGAGTATATGTTGTAGAGCAGTTGTACGTATTTTTTTATTTAAAAAAAAATAGCTAATATTAATACCACAGATTAATTAGTTACCTACGATGCTAATAGTCAATATTTTCGATTGAAATCTTTTTATAATAGAATTATATGCATTGGTTCTTTTGTAACTGAAGGATGAATAAATTAAAATAATTTATACTTAAAAATGAAATATTTAGGTATGTTCCTGCTACCGACATAAAGTCATTTAATTAGGTAGCTATAATTTTTGCTGCAATCGGTAGACGTGATAAAATATGTTTTATTTTGTTACAAATACACGTATACCACACAGTTTAAAGAAATTCACAAAATTTTATAAAACATATTCTCCTAACGACTAGTATCTTACAACTTCTAGTATTCTTACATTTTACTGTCCACTAAGCATTCGTATCTACTTATTTACTATAATCATAGTATCTACTTTTTACATATTATTAAACAGTCTGAATTTATTACCAACAACAATCTTCCTATGTATGTACATACATAGGAAGCTGCATTCACGCTGTATCCCTAACTAATTAAAAGTCAATTTGATTGTAAAATCGCAATTCTTCTTCATTCTTTACGATAGTTATAAACCTTTTAAACCAAGACCAAATGGAGATTCTGAATTTGTAACCAAATAATAGTTGCCTGGTACTCTGTAACAATGATTATGTTAGAATTAAACAATAGTGATATAATTGATTTCGATTTGTAGAGCTTTCGAGTGTAGAGAATAGAAACCATGGAGCACTCAACCTATAGAGTGGCAATGTCTTTTATTTTGTATGAAAACAACTTACGTCTAAACACTGTTGTGGTTACTGCGTTCTGTTTTATAGTTTGATTTTTTGTTGTTTTTGTCATACCACCGAATAAAGCAAATTACATAAATATTTAAATATCAGTCTAAATATACACACAGTACACACAGGTCTTATATTGGTTACGTACTGCTTAATGCGAGCGAGAATTGTAAATAAGAAGTGAAGAGAAGTGTAAATAAACTGAGCAGTGGTGAATAAGATGTTCGATATTTCATCTCTATATGTTGAGCGCTCCATGGTAAAGACAGACATATCAGACATATTATACATATAATACTTAGGTAGCAAACCAAACATGCTACATTGCCTAGTTTACA
This sequence comes from Zeuzera pyrina, assembly GCA_907165235.1. NCBI lineage: Eukaryota > Metazoa > Arthropoda > Insecta > Lepidoptera > Cossidae > Zeuzera > Zeuzera pyrina. Next base: position 12,713,205 of record OU015625.1, on the reverse strand, counting down.
CGTTATATGTTAGTAAGTCAATAAGTAGCGAATTAAATAGCGAGTCATCTTTTCCGCATGTGGAAATAACTGTCCTATTTTTTCGCACTCATACCTACCATTTGAAATAGTACATACATATGTATCATCACACTGTATCCCCAATGGGGTAGTCAGAAAGGATGGAGCGCCAAGCGTCGCGGTCCTTACATACATTCTTCTCACACATTTTCCCCTAGGTATGCGAGTGCTTTTCACATTTCCGTCAGCTAACACTCTGGCTATTTGATCTTCATAAGTCAGCCTTGGTCTTCTTTTACCACTCGCTTTCACTCTGTAGATTTTCTTCGTTAGGCTTTCATCACTCATTCTTTCTATGATCCCGAACCATCTTAGCATTTCTTTCTTCATTTTTACAATAACACTGTCATGCAACCCTGTTATACTGCATATCTCTTCATGGCTTATCCTGTCCGCAAGGGTGACACCGTACATATTTCTAAGAGATCGCATTTCTATTGCATTTATCGTACTTTCACTCGATTTCGGGCATATCTAGGCCTTACTACAGTACAATAAAGTTGGTACCAACATCGCTTTGTGGATGATTATTTGGCTGTGTTAGATATATTCATACTGCCCACCAAAGCGGACAGAGCACCTTTCACTTTATTGCCAGCTGCTACCCGTGTCTCCACAACCAACTCACATCTTCAATCCCTCGAAACGCACTCCCGAGATACACGATTTCATTCACTTGTTCTAAACATTTTTCATGAACCCAAATCACATATTTCGTCTGTACCGCTTCCCTTTTAAGCACCAGAATCTTAGTTTTGTTCACATTTTTCTTTCATGCACGTGACTAGTGTCTGCAACTCTGCTTCTGATGGTGCTATAAGCACAGCATATGATATGTATCATCCCATATCATACCACTCATACTACCTTTCTATGTCTGGAGGCAACTGTCCAATCACAGCACGAAAAGCCAGGCAGACATCACGCAACGCTGTCTGACGCCTGAACTGACTTCGAACCAGGGCGACATGTCACCATCTATCCACATACAGGCTCTGTGGTCTCGATATAATAACCTCACAGCCTGCAGAAAGGGGCCCTCGAGGCTATATTCAGGCAGAAGACTAAACAGCTTCTTTGGCACTACTCTGTCGAATGCTTTTTCAAAATCCACGAAGCCACAGAAAACTGTCTGACCTTTCTGATAACGCGAAGCGAGAATATCTGATCCATAAAACCTCTACCATTTCTAAAACCACCTGGCGCCACCCACAAATATTTTTCAGAAACACCTTTCATACGTTCAGTCAATACCTTGGTATAGGCTTTACTTGCCAAGCAAATCAAGCTGATGGCCCTATAGCACCCACAGTATAAACAAGCCTTTCCCTTTGTAGAGAGGTACTATGACTGCGGTGCGCCGGTCCTCTGGCACTTCTCCCAACAAACGTTGTACAGTGCACAGAAGGTATCCCAGACCCTAGGACCACCATACTTGGTCAACTCAGCAGTCACTTCATAATTTCCCGCAGCTTTTCCACATTTCAGACTTCTTATCACTTTTTCAACCTCTTTCATACTAATGGCATCTTCCAGTCCCTGACCCGAGTGTGGTAATTCATTAGAATTGCTCCAGTATCAGAGACGGAGTCGCAACTCTCGTATAGTTCTCCATAGTACACTCCATCGCTGCATTTGAAATAGTGATTGGTAAATACGGACAAATACAGCGCCTATATGAAAATAATTCCATCAGTAATGTGTACTTCCTACCTGGTTTATTGTCTTTTCATCAGCAAGTAAATCTCTATGTTTACCTTATATCTTATAAATTGTATATTTCCGTTGTTGTTTAGAAAAAAAATTATAAGGCATAAATGTTATCAAACAGAGCTAACAAAATAGTGAAATTTAATTTTGTGTGCCATTAAAATAGTTTTCATAGACTGACGTTTAATGTACTTTAATACCTAAAAGGTACCACATTATGATGCAAAAATCAAAATAATCAATAAGTAAATTATATTACCTACAGCATAATTTTTTTTATACGATGTACGTACATATTTTTAATATTTTGTTTTGAATTATGCATAGGCCGAAAAATATGAAATGTTCGGCTGACTAATATTGATTTAGTTGGGTCCAGTAGACGAAGACATAATTGAATTATTTTTGCCTACATTCGATTATACGTTACACTAGAATAGTACATCAAAACAATAATCAAACTACGTGCTGGTAGAACGGGGCGCGGAAACTGCCACTTCGCCGTAAGTAATAACGAAACAGTGCTATTATTTCGTCGTTCCGAATGAGCAACGCCAGCTCACGATTTTTTTAATTTTTCGAGTAATAAAATAACTAAATCATTTATTAAAATAAGTTAAATTCATTAAAAAACAATTTTATATGTATATTATATATTCTGCAGACTAATATTAAACTGAGCATCATTTTTTAATTACTTATTACAAAAGTATTACACAAGTGCTTTAAATATTAAACGAAGTAATATGCACTACGTTGTTCACTGCTCAAGTGTCGAATTGAAAATGAGCTAGGTGTGATTCCCGAGCCGCAATTGAATGGAACATAGCGATTGTTTCGAACACTAAATTTAGTAGGTACTACATAGATATCGTAGTTTTCCAACGATTTCATTCAATTTATTCGATTCAATATAGGTACAAACTCAACTCCAATTACTACTAAGTAATGTACATATAATAAGTCAAACAATAATTGAATTACATTGAACTGTTTTAAAATATCTGAAAACACGGAAAATTAAGGCGATTACCTTTTATTTGGCTTGACGTTTCGACCGAGTTGCATCGCCCGTGGTCTCAAGTAAACTCGCGTTACGAAGTTTTCTTGAAACCACAGCCGACGCAACTTACTCTCGTAACTTTCATCAAAGTTTACTTGAGACCACGGCTCATGTAACTCGGCCGTCAAATAAAAAGTAATCGCGTTAATTTCCCGTATTTTTAGATATTTTATAATGCAACTCGAAAGTATAAAACTTTAAATTTTTTTATTCTACTGTTTTTTCTTTCCTTTGAAGACCATACACTGAGTACGGTCCTTGGTAAAGTGCGAATAGCCTAGGTCAGTAGCATTCCTTATGCATTTTTGTAATGAACGTATGTTCTGTTACATACCTATAACCAATATGTCTGTGTTTATAACGCAGTTACAGTGATAAGAATACTTACACGTTTTCATTATATTCCATCATGTCTAATACTACATTGGTTCTTTCCTCTTCGAAATAGTTTTTCCACATTCTATAATTTTTTGCGTAACTGCCTATCAAAGATCCTGGATATTTTATAGCGTCTATCCAATACTTCCAACATCTGTTATGATTACATAAATCTGTAATTAAAACTTTTGTTCATGTTTTTTTTGTAAATTATAATTGAAGGTATGTGGCTATGTACCTTGTGTATAAAGTGCTACGTTAATACGTTTATGACAATTTTGGTTTGTTAAGAAACCAAAAAACGTAGAAACTTATCTTAATTACTTATCTTATCTTAATTTTAAATTTGAATTATGCGAGGAAGATTTTACCAAATCACCCTCATGTAATTCACACACATGAAATACACAATATTATGTACCTTCAGGAGAAAACATAGTATGGGGTCCTCTATCACAGCCGGGTTGCCTTACAGGTCCAACATTTCTAAAGTTAGGCCAGAAGTCAACAGTACCCAATGATGTTTTATATCCATATTTATTTGGGTCAGAATGTATAACGCTTACAAATCGAGCTGATCCTGCGTATAATCTTGAAGACAGAGGTCGACCTTCAAAACCTAAACTGGCTGGATCTAATCCCGTAATCCTAAAAAAAAAATTATTTCATTGGGTAACAAAAATATATAATTATGAATGTCTCAAAACTAAACTTACCATGACAAATTGATGCCTTTTGCTTGTAAATTATTACCAGCAATACCAAAGATATGTGCACCTAGTGAGTGTCCAACTAAATGTGTTCTATTTAAGTCAAGTCCAGCTTTTGACAAATTTAGTAAAGTCTCGGCAAATACAGCCCCTAACTGAAAAAAAATTGTTAGAAATAATGTTTCACCTATATTCTCAAGGAGACAGCCAACTGTCCATACAAACTTTTTTTTCGATAACGCAGGAAAAACCCGAATGTAGGTACCCAGCCCCCTGGAGGCGAGAAAGGGTTATGTGTGGAGCTTTTACCTACTACTACTACTACTACCTACTAAAACTACGGTGGTCGTTCTCGGGGCGTTGTCAAGGGGCTCGAGATCTCTTATGGTACCGGAGCCCCTCTCGGGCTTTGCCGCAGCACTTCTTGGTTTCCGTGACAATCGAGTCATGCTCTGCCCTGCGAGGTTGCATTCTCGCAGTGCCACGACAGCACGGACGACCAAACGGACCACAGGCGTTGACGTCCTCCTCGGGGTCGCATATATAGACTGAGGTCTGAATAAATGTGTGCAAGTGCAATAAATATGTGCAAATACAAATATGAGCAAGAGCCCGTGACGGCCAGAACTTCGTTATTTTATAAAAGCTTAAAGTTTCTGTGCGCATGTCCCCAACAAAGGTAGGAACAATCAGCTACTATGAAATTCGGATTATCGTGGCTTTGCCAAGTAACAGCTAACAAAGATGTATAAAATTACTCCCCACAATCGTTAAAATGTAAAGTGTTAATTTTCCTATATTTTATTCAGGATAATATTAGAAATCACATCATCCATTGCCAGACACTTAGTATGCATGGCAACCCCCAGCCAGAGACCCTTGAATTTTAAAAAATTGTAATTATACTTACGTTATAGTATAAAAGCTGAATTTTATACATTATACTTGAGGAACTATCAGAAGATGTTTTATTATATTTTTTATTATCCAGACAGTTTCGATAGTTTTTACATCTAGCCAGACGAGTTGAAAGTTTGCTGTATGTAGATGCGAGCGCGAGGCAATATTAAATACTGTGAATATATCTAACACTGCCAAAATGGCCATCCACAATGCGGTGTTGGCGCCAACTTTATTGCACGGTAGTGAGGCCCGGATATGCCCAAAATCGAGTGAAAGTATGATAAATGCAGTAGAAATGCGATCTCTTAGAAAGATGTGCGGTGTCACCCTTCCTCTTCCAAATAGTTTTTCCACATTCTATAATTTTTTGCGTAACTGCCTGTCAAAGATTCTGGATATTTTATAGCGTCTATCCAATACTTCCAACAACTTTTGTTCATGTTTTTTTTTGTAAATTATAATTGAAGGTATGTGGCTATGTACCTTGTGTATAAAGTGCTACGTTAATACGTTTATGACAATTTCGGTTTGTTAAGAAACCAAAAAACGTAGAAACTTATCTTAATTACCAATTTTTGTTTGTCACCCTTGCGGACAGGATAAGCCATGAAGAGATACGCAGTATGACAGGATCGCACGACAGTGTTATTGTAAAAATGAAGAAAGAAATGCTTAGATGGTTCGGGCACATAATATATAAAATATACAGAGCGAAAGTGAGTGGTAAAAGTAGCCAAGGAAGACCAAGGCTGACCTATGAGGATCAAATAGCCAGATTTGAGGAAGCGAAAGAATTATGTAAGAACCGCGACGCTTGGCGCTCCGTCCTCTCTGGCTACCCCGTTGGGGATATAGCGTGAAGATATGTATGTATGTGTATGTATGTCTGAAAATGACTGGAGATCGACATTCTAAGCAGTATGTGTACATCCTTCTTCAATGTTACTATTTTTGCAGGAGATAGAAACTCACTTGCGAGGTGGCTGGTGTCGGTCCGGGCTAATGTATTGCGTGAACACATTAGCCCGGACTGCTGTTTCTTGACATTTTGCAGGAGGTTGATTCGTTTATTTTAAGCGATTATGTAGCGTGTATTGTCGATAACAAAAAAGTAAATACATATCATAACGTTAATATTTACTTGTCTTGAGAAATCGTCACTGCTTTTTTAGTAGAAATGGATACTTGTGAGGCAATTGATGTGTCTATCGCTAGAAGTTGGTGTTCCTTCTTTGCTGTACTTGATGTCCAATTAATTTAGGATCTTATATTTTGTGATGAACATTCAAAGGAATAGTAGATAATAATAAGTATTAATAGTAAGGAGTAAGGAATAATAGATAAATTTTGCAGTCAAGTCACTCAAATTACCTACTTCTTAAATTTCGCTGTTTCTAAATCTAAATCTTGTTAATCGACACGTCTCAACGAAGCGTTTTCAAGAAATTGTAATAGATCAGACTCGGTCGGCTAACTAGCACTGAAATAGATTTTGGGTGGAAGATTGCTAAAAATTATGAGAATTCATCACACAAGATGGATTTGCGCAAGGTAACACGCTAAGTTTCTTTGGAATTCAATTTCTTTGGAAACGTATCCATTTAGCGCGCGTTTGAAGTGTTTTGTTGTGTCAATTCCCATAAGTTCTTTCAATACAGTGTTTTCATATTTGTAATAACTCCGTTTAGAATAAAAAATTCTAAATAATGAAATTATAGGGATATGACACTGTAAGAGAAACGTAATACCTAAGCACTTATTAAGCTAAAACACTGTATCTTGAGTTACAGTGTATTGGATTTACACGCCAGAATTACTATTACTTCAAATTATTATACATAAATTTGTAGCTGTTCATAATTGTATTAACTTGGTTAAATTTTTACAGAAACTCACAGAGAAAGCGATATTGAAAACAATTAAGCCACGGACTGGAGTAGTAGTGATGAAGATAACGAAGAAATCGACTACAACGATGAAAATTATTAAAATCTTTAAATATTTTTTTTAAATCCAATAATACATCTGATAAAACCATTTTTTTTTTGTATATGATGGCTATGAATATATTAAAACAACTTTTTCATGGGACTTCTTACTATTGAAACAATTTTTTCCTATACCTAGTCATAATAAACATTAAAATTTTAACTATATATCCTGAAAAAAAAAGAATGAATAAAGAATAGAAAAAAAAGAAAAAAGAAAAAAAAAGAATTAAAATAAATTAAAAACAAAGTTCATGAAACTCCAAAACATTATTCATTTATTAAATTTACTTTTTATTGATTTATTAACATGAAAATTATATTGAACAATTTTTTGAAAATTTATTTTTTATAATTAATTATTATTTTTTGTAATTATATTTGCAATTTACTAAAGTTTAAGGGCTTCTGGCAGGGAGTTGCCACGATACTGTGTCTGACAACGGATGACGTGATTTCTAATATTATACCGAAGAAAATATAGGAAAATTACATTATACTTTAACAATTTTGGGGAGTAATTTTATACATCCTTGTGAACTGTTACCTGGAAAAGCCACGATCATCCAAACTTCATAGTCGCTGATTGTTTCTACTTGTGTTGGGGACATACGCAGAGAAACGTTCAGCTTTTGCCTGGCTGTCACGGGCTCTTAGGCTAGAAGTTTTCGATTATTCCAAGAAGTTATTTTTAACTTCCGTCACTTTACTGGAGTATTGTTAGTGAGACTTAGTAATAAGGAAAATGAAGAAATGTTACATCATGTGCTTCATGGTCATGGATGAAAAAATATTACATCAGACAAGTGCTTTTGGAATCAGAATAATGAACACGAAGACATGACTATATGGACATATTTCTTGGGAATAATTTAAAAAAATATGTGAACTGATTTTTTAGCTATGGAAGTTTTGATGAGTAGTAAAATGTCATAAACTGCCCTGCAGAATCCAGTCCCGTCTGTAAGGCGCTGATTATTTGTGTGTAGATTTTTCCTGCGTTATCAAAAAAGGAGTTAAATAGATACGTTCAAAATTGCATTGATTTTTATATCTTATCTTATTGTTATGAGAATATTTTTATATAACCGCAAGACTATTTACATTATTAGTGAATAAAAATTTTATAAATTTGTTTTTGTCACTAATATTGCTCTATTGATTGCAATAGATATTTCAATGGGCACGTGTATTCAATACATGTCATTTTATAATAGGTTTTGTAGTATTTTATGAATTTAAAGTTTTTAGTTGTTATTTAAATTCTTGTACATAATTAAAGCTTACCATTCTAGCATTAGGAGCGGCCCAATTCAAATACGAATTAGCTAAATTCGCCTGCGTAGCAGCGGCCATTTGTTCCCAATTCAAGAGAATCACATTATTGCGACCTTGCTCCAAATATGCACTTATTATTTCAGTTACCGCCGGTCCTGTGGGATGACCTGAAATACACATGTATATCTACATATTTTACAAATCCAAACCGTCTTTAGATCGCAAAAGGAGACGGAGAAAGTAACTTATATAGGTATTTTTCACGCCGCGTGAAGTTTTTTTGTCATTTCGTAGATATGAAACCATTTACAAATTACTTCTCGTAATACGTATGTAATACATATGCATACTGTAATATCGTATTACTTATATATACATGAGAAAAAAATATATTAAATATGTACACGTACTTTGACTAGTGTTCTAGGATTTAGATAATAATCTGCAATACAATTTTAAATAGAGTAACTCTTTAAAGGCCGTCCATCATCCTTTTGCGTTTATATATTAGCATAGTTGGAATGAATTCACCAGCAGCGTTCATGCAGGAAATACGTGTAACGCACGTATTTCACTAGTAACAGCACAAATAGGTGTTTGCTTTTCAGTGTTAAAACTGTTGGAGGATCGTGTACTGTGTTCAAGCCAGTATCATCTGCTCTATAGATTTGGTGAGCTGAAAATTTTCCTTCATCGACAAGAGATTCATATTTATCAAGAAACTTCAAGACGCCATGACAGTGTTTTTGTTAAATCTCTTGCAACAAGCCGTAAATGCTTGAAATAAAAGATCGAAAAAATGTCAAAAATGCCAATATTCAATAAACGTCCTAAAGATGGACTTTTCATGTGACTTGCTATTATTTTGCTTACCAATATGCATGTAAATGTAAGTTTTGAATTATAGTTACGTGATTAATTATTGACGTGAATTGCAATAATAGTTAGCAAACTAAGGCACACAATATACATAGAACATAGCTCTTCAACTGTAATTGCGAACATGGGCAAGATCTAAGATATTTATTTGTACACAAATCGAAAATTGTATTCGCCAATTTATTTTATAGAACTTATAAGAGATAAACTTTCATAATGTGAACAAGCAATAAAGAAAGAAAACGAACTAGAAAATACAAACCTGTAAATCCATGAGCGAATATAACTGTGTTCTTACTTGAATTATACCAAGAAATAGCAAAAATGTTTTGTGCTTCTTCCAGTGATAATTCCGTGAAATGATCGATTGAACTGTAAATAATATTTTTTTAGAAGATATTATTTTCTAGATGACATCATTGCATTAAATATAAATAAATTTTTCGCTACGCGAAGGACAAGCAGTGTCATGAACCAGTGGGTCCATTGAAATCAAAATCGTCTGCGGCTTACACCGATTTGAATCATTGCTGTTCCCCTCGACTGCGTTCGCGTGGTCCTCGATTTACCAAATTGAAATCATAAGCCTTCGCGGGCGTACGCAGACCAACTCACCAAAATTTCATCACAGTTGAATGAATGGTTTAGGAACGCATATAGCACAAACATACAAAGAAACATTCGTCATTTTTACATATAAGAAGAAGAAGATTATGATATACCAATAATACGCGTTTGAGAGAGAAAGAAAATTAAATTATGTGCTAGATGTTCGGATCAAGAAACAATGGGCGGAGCTATAATAAGTCGCGGCTTTTACCACTATGTGTCAAATGAATTTTCCTGTCTCTTTCTTATTAAAGGTAAAAGGTAAAACAGTTAAGTATAGCAACCACGCACTGTCAGTGTATTTCGTGTCAGCTTATGAGTCCGTCGTGAAATAATTATTTGCAAAATACTCGTAAATCTTAAGTGTTTTGGGTTCACAAAAATAAAAATATCTCATATTCAGCTGTGTATCGTTATAATATGACCTTCCCTAGTCACACACATTAGTAAAAATCTAGAAAGTCGGTCAACGAAAAAAGGACACTTCAAGGACACGCTTTTAGACCAAATGCTCCGTCCATTGATACGTGGTCCGAGGGCAAGTGCTTGTCTTCGCGCACAAGTCGTATAAAGCGAATTTAGTAACCAATCACTGTCTTGTCTGTCTGTTTTTGTCATTCAACTGTGGGTCAAATAATTATGGCAAGTGTGGTGCCAAGGTGTAATTTGGTTGCGTCATGATGTTCTGTTCACCCCGAAATGGGAAATGGCGTGAAGTTATGTAATGTTATGTAAAAGTTTAGGGTAAATACCCTGAATATCAGTCCTGCTCCATTATCAACCTCTCTTACTTTTTTGCTTGATAATGTAGGGTTTTTATGGATCCAATCTATGAACATTGTCACTTAAAAAATTCTTGTGTTCGAAGTAACATTTCAAATATAATAAAATTGGTATGAGTAGTGGCGTGTACAGGGTTTTTCAATAGAGTAGGCAGTCAAAATAACAAATATATAAAAAAAATAACAATTTTAGTACATAATTATACTTACTAATACAGCAATACTGACGAGCGAGAACGTTACTATTAATTTATTTTTTCGTAATGGTTATTATTTGTTATATGTAGTTAATGCAAGAAAAACAAAATAAACTATTAATATGTGCACAACCCGTCAGCCAGTTTAATGTTTCGTAATATTTAGAATTAAAATTACGAGTCACATTACCTGACTTTTGATATAAATGCAACTCTGGGATACACCTGTCTTTAGCTATTGTTTGTAATTTTTCACTATTTGAAAATTTTGAAAACGCGGCTTGTTTTAGTTTTTGTAAATACTGCCAACACAATCATCGCAGGTAAAACATTCCACTCTTTAAAATACAACTGAAATTATCTATTACAAACCGATACTTTACTTCAAATACGAATTGTAAGAAGAATAGAACTCGTAGAACAACAAATCACTTGCACGAAGAAACAAATATGGAGTTTTATTTTCATTCAAGTATAAATCAACCATAAACAAAGCAAAAACAAGTAATTTGAATTTATTTAATGCATTTAAATCTATAATATCGTTGGTGTAGTCAATGTCTCCAAAACACGCACACAAACTTAGTTTACGAGTATAAAATAGCACACATGTGAAAGATTATTTCGTGTACTGATAGGTGAAATGTACCATGTGTGCGTGCACCGGACCGACGTACCTACACGGAAGCGTTATATTGCGGGCTTTTTACATCGATAGATGGCATGATTGCTAAAAAAAAATACAGCAATAAAAAAATACGTAATCTCGTTACGAACAGATGAAGGACGGAAGAATAGGGATGTTAGATGGCGCTGTTTTTAAACAACTGTTGTTTAATTTTAAATTGTCTATAAAATATAAATGGTAGATTTCGAAATAACTTTCATTTGATTTTTTCAATTTTTCAGCTGCCTCCTTTAGGTTTTTCCTAATTTTCTTTTTTTCTAAAGCATCCCTGTATTAAGCCCCTTTTCGAGTTTTTTCGAGACTAACGCACGGCAATTAGTTTTTATATAATATATAGATATACACGACAGTGCTATTGTAAAAATGAAGAAAGGAATGCTTAGATGGTTCGGGCACTTCGGGACTGATGAAGAAAATCTACAGAGCGAAAGTGAGTGGTAAAAGAAGCCAAGGAAGACCAAGGCTGACTTATGAAGGTCAAATAGCCAGTGTTAGCCGAAGGAAATGTCAATAGCACTAGCATACTTAGGCGAAAATGTGTAAGGAGAATAATTAGATTTGAGAAAGCGAAAGAAGTATGTAAGGACCGCGATGCTTGGCGCTCCATCCTCTCTGACTACCCCGTTGGGAATACAGCGTGAAGATATGTATGTATGTATGTTTCATAGACTTAGTAAAATATACATAATGGTCCGATTACAGTATGACTTTTACTCTTAGCATTGATTTCTAAACCAAAAACATTTATGCTTATATTATTTAAACGTCCAACTTTTTGGATGTCTGATAATTTAACTGGAAATGATATTCCACTGAAATTTAATTTGTTTTCGTGCTCCATGTACAAAGAAACTCGATCAACATGATTTGTTGCAGAGTACAAAGCTGAGAGTAAAGCCCACTGTTCACGCCATATATATATTTTATTTTGCCGCTAATACATTCGGCTTTCTTCGTTGTTTTTCGTCGCTGTTCGTATGCTGATCACGAAAAGTGACTTACCGTCATAGAGATAATTTATATCTTACCGCTTCTTTTTCGCTCCCTTAATCGCTTTTCCATAATACAAATTTATTTCTATTAATACGCTATTACTCTTTGTTAAACCTATTCCCACGCTTTCCTTGACCCTGTGGTCCATGTGTTGTCACCGGACTGTGAATTGTGTGTGAGTTAGAAGAAATTAATCCCCGAGAAGAAGCGCCACCAGGGGACTTGTGCACGGATCACAGAACGGACGCAGGGGCCTGGTATACCTGTTTTATTATCCATCCATAATCCAGGTTAGTCCTAGCTTCCATTTTCTTTAAAATCGCATATAAACCAGCATTTATTTATATAATTTAAAATACGCTTTAGAGAGCGTCGTCATATATATCTTGATAAGAATATTGGCGTGCTCACCTACTTCAGACATTGTACTTCAACATTTTTAAGATGAATTACAGCTTTTTTAGCTCTAATATCATATAGCAATTCTATAAAAGATGATCCACGCAGGGGATTATATTTAATGATGTTGATGTTTGTTTAAAAATCACAGTCGATGACACTTGAAGACGACAATTAAAAAGTAATTATCAACGTGCATTAATTAGGTGATTAGGACGCCATGAGGTGGCTAATGATAGTAATGAATTAATAATCGTAATGGATTAATGATAGGCTCTGGGACCCAGCGCAATCGTCTCAAAAAATTTTGAATAAGTGGTGTTTCAGAATCGGTGGTTCAGAATCCCTCTATCCTTACTGTGATCCGTCCTCTCGGACTACCTTGTTAGGGATACAGCGTGAAGATATGTATGTGTGTATATAGATATAATTAATATATCTATATAAGAAAAATGAGATTGTAAGTAGATTTAAGAGAAATCGAATCCAGTTATTATACCTTTAAAAACTCCAATTTAAATTGCTAATATTATTTAAATTCATCAAAAATGGTTGTGTTCGTTCGAGTCTCCAGTCGTCCATCCATGCGACCCTGACGAGGATGATAACGGATGTTGTTCGTGCTATCGTGGCACTACGAACGAGGGTGCTTGTGGGGCTCTGTAACTGCTAACTACCCACCGCGATAATACTTCGGGGCAGCGCGAGAGGAGACCTGGTGCGTTCCGTAAGAGATCCCAGAGCCCTTCAACAACGCGCCGAGAACGACCACCACAGGAGTTGTTGTGGGTACAAGCCCCGCATAACTTAGTCTAAGTATCTGTGGAGGAGGCTGGGTATCTGTGTGAAGATTTTTCCAGCGTAATCAAAAAATGCGCGGAGACTTAGCGCTATATCTACCTACCTACACAAAAGAATGGCATTCGGTAGAGTGGCTGGACGTAGAGCCAGAGGACGTAGGTATTTCCATTTTTTATTACTATAATCTCTATTAAATTACGTTCAATAATATTAAAAATATTATAGATATAGTTATGTACTTACATACATATATCCACCATTATATTAAACGAGTAATATTTGTAAATATATATTTGATTTCGCTTTCTCGAAAACGGCTCGAGCGATTTCGATGAAATTTACAATATAGAGGTTGAGGGGGGCGAAAAATCGATCTAGCTAGGATTCAATTCTGGCAAAACTCGTTTTCTCCGTCTTTCACACACTTAAAACTTCTGAACTCTAAATTTCTAAACTTTTTTAATTTCTCAGCAGAGTTTACCTTCTTAACAGCACAGGGGCTGAGTTTAGGTCTACCACGCCGAAATGCGCGGGTTCGAATCCTGGAATGCGTTTTTTGCTTTTTTTTAATATTTTGAAATAATGCGTCTAAGTTCAGTTTGCCACGAGTACCTATTAAAAACACACATTACTTTAATAATGTACTTGTAATAAAAAAATAAAATGAAAAATAATGGCAAATAAAATCAAATAAAATGTAAGACGTACGGGTGCTGTTTTTGCAATTTGCACCAGAATTTACCTTCTTTACAGTGGCTAGAGTGTAGGTCTATCATTCTGAAGTGTGCGGGTTCGAATTCTGAAATATGGTCAGAAGTTTTGTTTTTTATACAATACCGAATAAGGCTCGGACGCCCAGGTACTCCTATAATTAAGCCTGTACGATTTTTCAGTCACAATATCCATTTAAAACATGGTATTTCCCCTATAATAATCCCCTACAAACATAAGTATTGATTACCTATATCAAATGAATAAACGTCATAATATTACTTACCTATAATAAAATCTAAGTTTAGTGTTTACTTCGTCAGCGCTTAAACCTGTAAGAATAAGTCAAAAATTGGTCATTAAGTCGTTAAATAAAATTACTACATCTTATTTACATCAATTTAATTTAGGTATGAATATTAATATGTATAAAATATTTCATTAGACGCATTGTTTCTCAACCATTTTTATGTCCGACCCACGAAAAATCCAAAAAATTAAGAAAAAAGTCTTGCGACCCCATCACTATAAAATTACAATTATGTATAAGTAATAATATTTTAATTAATAGTTTACTTATACGTAGGGCGATAAAAACGCAAAACTGCGCATAACAAATATAAATTATCGCGCGTGTAAATCGCGCCCACCTGTCTGATGGTCTGAAATTACTGTCTAGGCGAGGTTTACTGCGTTGTACTTGCACGAACTTGTCAAATAAGCCGCCCACGCATCCCGTGACACGTGCGTTAGACAGGTTCGTACATGTTAAATGCCTTAGTTATAAAAAAAGGACGCGAAGCAGTTTCATTATCATTTACATTTTTAGGGAAGTAGTATAGGGAAGCAAGTACTTACAACAACGATCTTATTTCACTCACCCAGTGGTTAATTTTTATAAATAACAGCAAAAAAAAATCTTTAAAATGGACAAATTTGAGACAATACGAAATGTGCCTTCTACGTCTGGTGAAACGGTAAAGAAAAAGGCCAGTTTATACGACACATATTTAAAATACGGATTTCTTGCATTTGTTGACAAGCCACAATGTGTTGTTTGTTTTTAAGTCCTATCCACGGAAATCATGAAGCCTTTAAAATGACTCCGGCATCTGGAAAGGGGACACCCATCTTTATAAAGGAAACCGTTAGAATTCTTCGAGCGTAAGTCACTTGTTTTGTAAAATCAACAAATCGCAATACAAAAATCGAGCCGTAATGAGCCTGCAGCATTTCATGCATCGTACGTAGTAGCACTGCGAGTAGCGAGGGAATCTAAGCCCCATACTATTGCGGAAAGACTCATTTTACCCGCTGCCATTGATATGGTCAATAAATCCGGAAGAAACTAAAAAATTAAAAAGTATACCCCTTTCAAATGATACAATATCGAGGCGTATTAATGAAAAGGCCATCGAT
Organism: Zeuzera pyrina; assembly: GCA_907165235.1. Lineage (NCBI taxonomy): Eukaryota > Metazoa > Arthropoda > Insecta > Lepidoptera > Cossidae > Zeuzera > Zeuzera pyrina. The sequence goes on along the minus strand of OU015625.1, from coordinate 12,697,637 downwards.
ATTCACCACCAAATAATAGAAAAAGTTAAATTAAGTGAACTTTTTGCCATTCAGTTTGACGAGTCATGAATGCGAGGAGTCTACTAAAGAAAATATGCTTTTTTGCAAATCAATTCCCAGTCGAGCATCTGGTGAAGAACTTTTTAACGTATTTATTAACCGACTTCAAAAAAAGAAGGAGGTTCTCAATTCGTCTGTCTGTTGTTTTTTTTTTTTGTATGTTTGTTACCTCATAACTCCGTCATTTATGAACCGATTGCAAAAATTCTTTTTACGTTTGGTAGGTAATACTTCAGAGGTGGTTCCATTTAAATTTCATCGATATTGGAGCTTGGACTTCGAAGATACACTAGATAACACGACCTGCTTATAACCTTTATTTATATTGACGATTCTCTTGTATATCGTTGCCTTCCGGAATTAGAATGAAGTTAATTGCAGACCTGCCCCTAGATATTGATTTAGGTCAAGACCACTCAAAAGGGAGAAATAAAAAATTTTTATTAAAAAAAATTAAGCCGCCTTCAAAAAAAACACTGAAAAGTATAAAATAACTATCCTTTACTAATCAAAACTCAAGTACAATTAAAATATCTTTATAAATACGATACACATATCTATATAATTAAATTTCTCAGTTATTGAAGTCGCCGAGTAGCCGAGTGACGTGGGTAACCCGTTACAGGGGGTGGGACAACAGGCGAAATACAGCTTCTCTCGCAGGAACTAAGCCCTAGCCTGCCGCTCCAAGACCGCAGTGCGTAGGCTTCATGCTTACATCCTTCACGAGGTGGCTCTGTTTTCACGAAACACTGCGGATCTAGACTGGAGAGTCGATAAATACTCTTGGAGGTGGTATATGCGCAGCACCTTCAGTACCGGGGTGGGGCCGATGAGGCCGATGTGCAGCCGTAAGGGCCCAACCCGGAAATCGGCTGGCGATTGTAGCACTGTTAGTGTTTATTTCGGCAGGCAAACAGGCAGGAGAGGAACTCATGACATGGAAATACAAAGACGCAAAGATATACCCCAGGAGGGTACCAGTACCTCCAGTGCTGGAGAATCCCTCCCTGTCCCTTCGGAGACAGGCAGCCCCACGTGATCTGGTGGGGGGCAAGCTTCCGTGTAGTGAGAGGTTTATGGATCTTATTGATCCGTTTGCAAAGCGTGGGTCGGTTCAGCGAACCCCGCAGAAGCAGCGCAAGGAAAAGCTTGAGCGAAAGCTTTTGTCTAAGGCATAAATTGATTTTGAGTTGGAAAGGTCTTCTCAAGAAAGTGCAACTGAACTCTCTCAAAGTGCCACCACGGCTGCACCAGCAGCGAATATAGCTCACATTAATGAGAACCTATCTTTTGATTCACAGATGGAAATAAGTGGCAATACTGACGTCCAGACTCTTCAAAGTGCTTTGTTGTCCATCCAAAAAGCAGCTGCTGAAATTACACATAAAGTCCAAGAGTTCAAAAGCATCACTAGCGCAAACAAGAAGAGAATTTTAGAACTTGCCAGTAATATCTTAGAACTGGCAAAGGGTGCTCCACTGGTCCCCTCACAATCTGTAACACCTCCCGAAGTACCTGACAGCATCATTCAGACGATCCGGGAGGATTAAACAGGAGTTGAGCGTTGTCACGCAAAACAATGTTTTCGTACCGTTTGCGCCAAGTACAGAAACCTATGCTGAAGCAACGAAGGCTTCCAGGAAGCCTACCGGACCAGACAAACCGACTTCCAGGCCTGCGATCGTGGTGTCCTCCAAAAGAGAAGCAACTTCTAGACAAGATGTTATCGGTGCATGGAGAAGAAGCGTTTCCTTCTTAAAGTAAAGTAAAAAGTTTGCCCCAGTTAGAATTTACCCCGTCTCGAATAACAAGTTAAGAATAGAATTTGACACTAAAGACCAAAGGGATAACATTTTGAACTGCGCCAATGCACCTGATAGCGAGTTTAGAGCTTAGAGCTTAGCTTTAGAGCTTAGAAACTTAGACCGATGATTATTCTAAAAGGCATCGTGAAAGAAACGCAATCTAATGAATTAATTGACTTAATTAAGCAACAAAATGAGACGCTTGAAAAACTAGCTATTGACGATGAAGATTTAAAGATTCGTTTCATTCGAAGAAACCGTAATGAGAAATTGTACAACGTTGTCCTCTCTGTGGCGCCAACAGTTTGGAAGGAAATCGTGACGTTGGGTAGGTTAAATATTGACCATCAGCGCATTCACTCGGAAGACTTCTCATCGTATTTGCAATGCTATAAATGCTTGCAATTCGGCCATACCCAAACGAAGTGCACATCAAATGAAATTATATGCTCTTTCTGTGCGTCCACAGATCACGTATACGCTAAGTGCGCCAAGCGCGACATGTTCCACGCTCGCTGTTTAAACTGCACGATCCACAACAAAAAATATAAAACAAATCGTGATATTCGCCATCCTGCAACCTCTAATAACTGTCCTACAGTGAAATCAATGAAAATAAAAACTAGTATAAGAACAGATTATGGATAATAGTCTCCATCAACGTATAGAAATGAGAAACACTTCCACTTTACAGATCATTCAGTACAATGTTGGCCGCAGTCGTGTATGTCAACACGAGGTTCTACAGTATTTCGCTAACTGCGAACACCAGATCACTTTATTGAGTGAGCCTTATATCGGTGCCGGGGATGAAATTCGGTCCATCTCCGGCTTTAATGTTTTCCAGATACCAAAGCCCTTTCCAGTAAAAGCATGCGTGGTAGCCAAAAACAGTATATCGCCGATTATTGGAATGTCGCAATATTCAAGTTGCAATTTGAGTGTCGTCGAAATTTCGTTCAATTGAAGGCTATATATTGCATCTGTATACATAGAGCCACGCAACGATGTTGCCTCTACTTTGCACAAACTTGAAGTTTTCCTTAATTAAACCGATGGAGAGTGCCGAGTAGTTGAGGGCGACTTCAATGGCTGGAACACCATATGGAGGAGCAAGCATTCAAATGATAGGGGTTGCAAAATTCTGGATTTAGTATACGCCAACGACTTGCACATTTGCAACACTGGTAACTCTCCAACCTCTCCAACCGGCGAGAGAAACACACACGAAATGGCCTCAGGAGTTCAATCATTGATCTCTCTTTGATTTCTGCAAATATGCTTCGAAGATTGGTTCATTGGGGAGTTAACTTCGATGCCTGTCCTTCCTCAGAGCATAACGCGTTGGAGCTTACGCTTAGCTCGGAGGTAAACATGGATTCGGCACCTGTGTTTAGCTCTACATTCCGCTATAACTCTAAAAAAGCGAATTGGGTGGAATTTATAGCCGCTCTTCACACGCATATATCTCTCAGTGACTTGCTTGATAAGAACATTCGCGGGATGGATTCAGTTCAGCTTGAGTCAGCTATTGATGAAATCACTGCCATCATACATAAAGCGTACGGAGAGCCGATGCCTATCAAACGCAAAGGTGTTCGTCCAAGGCCTCCCTGGTGGAGTGATGAGCTGGAGGAGTGTAAGCGCAAAGTGGTGCGTATACATCATCAACTTCATAGCGCGGTGCGCAGAAACCAGCCAATTATAGATTTGCTTTCCGAGCAGGCAGGCGCCAAGGAATAATATCGCAACAAAATCACACGTGCATCAACCACCAGCTTCCGGGAGTTTTGCTCTAAACAAAATAAGGAGAACGTGTGGTCACTAACTAACAGACTCCTTAAGGATTTGCCTGCTAGGAGGCCTCCAGCTACCCTCAGAATAGGCTCTCGGTACACGGTAGCGCTGATACAGCCAGGGTTCTTTTAGATAATTTCTACCCTGATGATGCGTTGGACGTGGATGAGAGGCACAGGGAACTAAGAAAGGATTATGAGCAAATCAGTGTTTCTTCGGAAAACGATCTTCCTTTCAGCACGGCTGAGATATTAAGTTGCTTGAAGGGCATGAGCGCTGACAGGGCTCCAGGCTCAGATCATTTGACTGCAGACATTTGTCATCAGTTTGCACTGACTTATCCCCAATTACTCGCTGATATTCTAAATCGATGTCTTGAGCTCCAAAGCTTTCCCTCCCGATGGAAGACAGCCTTAGTGAAAATCATCCCGAAGGGTGGAAAGTCGGATTATGACGAATTGTCTTCTTACCGTCCTATTGGGCTGCTCCCTGTGTCTGGAAAGCTTTTAGAAAAGCTTTTCATTAAGAGAGTGCTCTACCGTGCCGAGAAACTCGAAAAATTAAATAACAGCCAGTACGGTTTCCGCGAACAACGGTCTACCACGGACGCCATCAGGGAAGCCCTAAACTTTGTAAGGAGGAGTAAAGCTGAGGGCAAACTAGTCGCTGCGGTGTCTTTAGACATCAAAGCTGCCTTAGATAACGCCTGGTGGCCAGCTCTCTTCCACAGGCTTAAACTGGTGGGTTGCCCAAGTAATGTGTATGGACTAAAAGATTATGTTCAAAATAGGGCGGTGACCCTCAACTACGCTGGAGCTACGGCCACAAAAATCATGACTAAGGGCTGCATCCAGGGGTCGGCCTATGGTCCAACCATGTGGAATTTAATATTGGACGAGCTCCTGGAAATTCCTCTTCCGGACAGTTGTAGACTGCAAGCCTTCGCCGACGACGTCTTGTTGATCACCACGGCTACCAGTGTGGTTGAGTTGGAGCTTACCACTAATAGTTTGCTCGAGAGAATTGGAGAATGGGGTTCAAGCGTTAAGCTTACCTTCAGTCCAGCCAAGACTTCTCTAATCGGTTTCACTCCGAGGTTAAGCGGGCCTCTATTCGCATGAGTGGCAGTTCTCTGGATTGAGTAAGAGACATTAAACTCCTCGGTGTAATGCTTGACGAACGGCTCAATTTTAATAGCCACGTTAAATTTATTATAAATAAAATTACCAAAGTTTTTCATAAGCTCTGTATATATTCACGTCCCACTTGGGGCATCCACACCGATAATATAAAGACTATCACCACGTAATTGAGCCAACCGTCGCCTACGCTGCGGAGATTTGGGGACATGTCGCCAACAAGAAACATGTGCAGCGCTCTTTCGCTAGAGTACAACGGTCATTCGCTATTAAAGCCATTAGAGGCTTTCGAACGATTTCCACTGTGGCATCGCTTGCATTGGCTCAGTTTACCCCATTGCATTTGAAAGTGCTGGAGGTACATGAAACGTGTAAAGTAAAACACACAGGAGTCACCGACCACCTTCCACATGACATCAAATTGGAGAGATCAGTTTTTGATTACCAGCTACCTCATCCAGCAAAAAGAGTCGGGATTCAATACTGTGTGGTTGCCTCTCAGGAGGAATTGTATCGCTTGGCACCATCGCGAACTCACCTATATAACGACGGCAGCAAGCTTGACGATAATCGTGTTGGAGCTTCTTGTGTCATATTTCCCTCTGACAGGAAACCTATAGTGAAGAAGTTCAAGCTGCACAGCGTTTGCACAGTATATCAGGCTGAAATGTTTGCCATTGCGAAAGCATGTCAGTGGGTGGTGTCCTCCGGCTGTTGTGATGCGTATATATTAACTGATAGCCTGTCATCCTTGCTATCACTGCAGGATGTAAATAACAGGCATCCTCTTGTTACGGACATCCGAGGGGCACTGCTTGCCTCTATAGAGAGGAATTTATCTGTAAAATTCTTTTGGGTTAAAGCCCACTCTGGCATCATGGGCAACGAGTTCGCAGATACTAACGCTAAATCAGCGGCTACCTTAAAGAAAGCACCCGACTACCTGGACTTCCCGCTAAGCTTTGCCAAACAAAGAATACGTGCTGTTGGGTTGGCCAGCTGGCAGGACGAATACCAGGGATCGAGACCTAGTGCTGTCACCAAGGCATGGTGCCCTAAAATTGAGGATATCAAGAAACTGTGGGAATCGACCACAGTATCCTTTCACTTGACGCAGGCTCTCACTGGTCACGGGTTCCACCGTGAGTATCTTTATAGGTTTAAAATCGTCGAGGATTGCACGTGCCCTTGCGATGGAACTTCCGTACAGAGTGGTAGCCACCTCTTACACGACTGCCCTAGGTTCAGTATACAACGCGCGCAGCATGAATATACATGCGAAATGCTAAAAATCAAAGAGCCGTACGAACTAATGAGCCTAATACTCAAAGAGAGTGCAATTAAATCTCTTGCGAAATATATAGACTTTATTTTCACAAACCTAAAGTCATTTAACGTTTAGATGTTGTACCTGGTTTATACTTAGATTCTTAACAGTTTTACTGTTTTATCTGTGTGTAATTGTCAAGTGAATCCGAGTACATCCCTATAAGAGTATGTATCAAAAAAAAAAAAGTGTAAGCAGCAAGCTCGTATCAAATAGCGAGCGCCTCGTATCCAAGCGAATAACAGAAGGGGAAAAAAAAAAAGATTAGTAAAGGACAGTTATTTTATACTTTTCAGTGTTTTTTTTGAAGGCGGTTTAATTTTTTTGAAGCAACACAAAACGTTAACTTGGACTGGAATAAATGCATTGCAGTGTGTGTGTACTGATGGCGCGGAAGCGATACAAGGAAGAACAGTGGCGTGATAGTAAAATTAAGACATTATGCCGTATGTGGAATGGACGCACTGCTTTCTACACATGCGCTTGACAAAAAAGATGCCGAACAATTTACAAAATGTTTTATCACAAGCTGTTAAATTTGTAAATTTTATTGAAAGCCGACCTTTAAGCCAAACTAGATTGTTTTCCACACTCTGCGAAGAAATGGGTGTCAAGAGCAATTCACTGCTTTTCCATACTGAAGTGAGATGGCTGTCGCGAGGAAAAGTTTTAACAAGGCTTTTTGAATTACGAGATGATTTAAAAAACTTTTTTACAGATAGAAACAGTTTGTTTTTAGAATTTTTACAAGATAAAGAATCTTTATTACTGTTGGCTTACTTGAGTGACACATTTTCACATTTGAATGAGTTGAATACGAGTTTACAAGGCCGTAACAAAAACATTTTACTTATGACAGATAAAGTCAATGCCTTTATCAAGAAGCTTAGTATTCGGATTATACGCCTTGAAAAACGAAATTTTGACATTTACTGCAACCTCTGATCATATTAACATAATGCGAATTTAAAAAATTCAGTTATCGATCGCCTGTTGGAGAGCATGAAAACGCATTTAGCTGAATTAAAGATTCAGTTACTAGAATATTTTTCACACGACAACAATGATTTCTCGAAGAGATGGGTTCTCAATCCGTTTGAGGAAAATATTGTTGCAGATGCCAAGTTACGAACCGAGACTCACAATCAACTCATTGCACTATCGGCTGATAAAACTTTACAACTGGAACTTTTATTTCAAGATTTAGATAAGTTTTGGCTTGCACGACGAACTGAGTACGGAAGCCTAGTAACGAAAGCTTTGAAAACATTGATATTCTTTGCTATTTCTTACCTACTAAATACAGAAATCGTCTGTTATCACTCGAAAATAATTTACTGACGAGTGTTTGCAAAGATGATCCACGTATAGAAATACTTTTAAGTGAGAAACAAAGCCAACCATCACATTAATTAATTAATGTTCATGATTAATCATCATTCGTCATAATTAAAATTAAAGAAAGTAAGCTATAAGTTTATTTTTTCATGTTATTATTACATAGTAATATTTAATTTTATAACACCACTAAAATTAATTCATTTAACAAACGAATCTTTTGTATACAGGTCTTATTTTTTTAACAGACCCCCTTTAATAACAAACGCGGGCCCTTCAAGAGTCGCGACTCCCAGGTTGAGAAACTAGGCATTAGAGATACAAAAGGGCCTGGAAGTCATCTGGAAATTATTCTTTCTACACAGTGCATCATATGGAAAATAATATTTTGAATTATTAAGTAATTAGTAAGTTATAGAAAGTAGGTAGTAAGGTAGTCTTACGACATAAGTGCCAACATAACATATTATAACAGTACAATATAATATATTAGTACAATATAATATAATAAATAGTTGGTATAATTTAAATTATTATAGGAGCTGCCCAAATGTCAAATCGTCTCTAAATAAATATTGACAATAACTTAGAAAAAAACATAATAAACGACATGCACGCAGCAAATTGCGTGGCGGATAAAATTTTAATAAAAATAAAACTTCTAACAACAAATATTATGTACGAAAAAGATAAGACAAACATTTGTATTGCATGTAATCTCTCACGTGCTACCTGTATTTAACATTTACAGAAATACCTACATGTGCGAGTATATAATTGGGCAACAAATACAGCCTGGTTACCTTAATACATAATATTGATAAGTTGCAATGATACATGATTTCACCCACGTAATAGTATTTTGTAAAGACGATATTTTGTATATTGGTATATACAATATACAAAATTATATATTGATTATTTCAAAAAAACCTTTTGGTTATGGTTAAAAAAATGAACCTTATATTAGACTTAGGAGCCTAGTTAAAAACCGCAGAAAGTTAAAAGAATAAAGTTTATTTCTTACCGATTCCAATAAGACAAATAAGGAAAACAAACACACTAGCGTTCATTTTGCAATTTTTTACAAATTATCCTTTTGTGAGACGAGTGCGTGTTTATATAGAGGCTCCTATCGGAATGTCCTCATACCAAACCTTGACATCGTGATACATAACTACACTTACAATATTTATTTAGACTAATTTAATGTACTAATCATACAAGGTAAGGTGTCCTAGACTTTCCTTTTGTTATCAAAGAGTTAAGGTATAATATAAACTTTGCGGAAGAATTTACATAATACTTATAACACGCACAAAAAATATCGCCGAAGTCCTATATTGACGTGCACGTCTACACACAAAAGCGGCTGACACCCAATAGCCCTTCCTTATTTGCAAAGATTTTATTACAGACGTTCGCCCGCTCCCGCAACTTTCATATCTGTTCGATGAACTTTATTTTGTTGCAATAAGAGCAGTTCGCAAAACTTGTTTACAAAAACCATTTTTTTTTCTTAAGTTATGTAATTACTAATTAGGTATATTTCTTCAATATTTGTTATAATTTAAAGATACAGCAGGTCAAAACTACCCTAAGTTACAAAAAAAAAATTTACCACAACGGCTGTGTTTTCTGGATTTGGCAGGAACACTGCCGTGCCCTCAGATTCGTAATACATACGCATGGGGCAGAGGCTAGCGCGTGGCGTTTCGAGACTTTCCGTGTGCGGAGCAAACTCCCATAATTTAAGCGAATACACAAGATTCTAAAATCAACCTTAATCACTGATACTCAATTATTGTGTTAATATATTGAAGCATTACTCATATCCATTTTATATTTTATTCTCGGACATTATTACACAACGCTCTCTTATTTGCATCACCTTGTAATTTCCTACAACTATAAGTGTCTGAAAGGAATTAATTACGGTATCTACCTGTCCAATTAAATCAGCAGACGCTTACCTATACTTGGATAGATCTATAAATATTTCGAACATAACTCAGAAACTAAGGCTATATTGAAAATGGGCTTGTCACATTTGTTGAGCAGCTGGGCGACGACTTATAGAGTGCAGACTGCGTTTGGTTAAATCTTATGAAGGTTGTCCAAATTCTTCAAAAAAATCAACTCGTCTAAAGAAGCTCATCCTCACACTTTGAAACCGAAATGATCGCGCACGATATGATTTCAAAGAAATTTTCTCCCCAGAACAGGCAAGTTGTGGAGGTGAAAACTCCCTGTAGAGGTTTTTCCAAAAGAGTACAGCAAAAAGTTCTTCAAAAAGGTTTTTAGGGAGTCGTTAACACGCAAGCGTTACATAATCATGGGCTCCATCGAAGCTCCAAGGTCCTCAGATTTCGACTTTTGGCAATGCTGGTCACCCGCTAACCTGGAAGTCGCTGTGACACGGGAAATAGTAAGTATCACCACATGTGGCATCCCACACGAGCGGTCTTCCAAGCTTCCATGGATTGAGCGTCAAACCACCTGGACTCTTGCCATCGCCACACGCAACATCAACAGCTCTAAGACTGCAGGAACACCACTGCAGTGGCGACATGAGCCCGCCAAATGACGTTATTAAAAACAGCAAACTGTAATTAGCGGTCCACACTACGTATATAGGATAACCGTGGTGACCTAGTACATCAACAAAATCACCACAACGGTGGCGGTGAGGAAGGTTAACTTAGCCGCCAGAAGAATGGATACTTTGAGAAAAAGTGTAGATTTTTCTAAGAAAGTTTTTAAGCTTTTTGAAGGCGTTACCTGCAGCAAGTGTCCCAATATTTCTCACAAAAAATCGAAGTATGGGTAGGTCAGTACTCGGAAAAACATTTAACCAGGCGTTTCGAGAATCAGTCGAGCACGGCACTGATCCTAAAGAAGCGTGAATGATAGATATGAAAAAGTTTTCCGTCCTGTAAGCTAAAGAAAGAAATGCAAGCAGCGAGTAGTGACATATTCGAAATTTTGTGTATGCTCAAGCCACCATAATGAACCGAAAGCGAAACGTGATTCTAGACCCTATCATACACTAACGAGCAATTTAAAATTTTGGATAATTGAAAGATGAATACAGACGATAGATAAGTTTTCATTGCACTTATTCCAGTATCAAATTCTTTTTTTTATTACACCCGTAGACGGTATTTTTTATAAATATGTCAGCCGTCGAGAAAATCATTTGAGTATTACTTAACGACAAATCCCTTTTACTGACATCCATATCAAGGAAGATCCTAAATTCAGAATATATTATATCATCCATTTATCTATGACTAAAAACTTTTTAATTAAGTAATAATACCACATCAGCAGTAATTTGGTTCTTACAGTTAACATGTTTTTATTCTCTATAATACTCGCCCGATTTTACGATTGCAACAATCTTATTACTCACATTGAGACTTCTAGTACAACCCATTTAAATTATCCTACATTTGGGTTCAATAGAGTTGGGTAAAAACACGCTTAGTTATGCATGGATATTAGGTTTGGTAAACAAAGCATTAAAATAAAATTAACGCAGATAATATTTAGAGCAGTGTGTATCATTAATTTGGAAGCTTGCGAGTGATATGATATACCTTACAAGTGAACAATATTAATTATTAATCTATCACAAATCACAATGACACTTTCGAATTGTTTGTGATGTTTATTAACGTTCTGTTTATTAGGATCAAGGATAATAAAACTACATTATACAATATATGCACTATTTTTATTTTTCTTATATTAATATCCTTTATAATCAATAATTATTTTCGCTTACGATTCTTAATTTGGAATGGTATTATGTTTATTGTTTAGCTTATAAATAAATAAAAATTAAAATTATTCGACTTTATTTTTGAAACATGTAAAACATACTTGATAAATAAATATTTTTAAAAGGAACATGGCAAAGAGTTTAGACGAACGCGCGACTCTTTGGTTTAAATGAGACGTTTTTTTTTAAACTGTAAAACTATTATAAATGAAGTCTTAAAAGTTTATAGAACTAAATGAGAAAACCTTACCAGTAAAGTTTTATCATCAAACAATGCAATAGCAACTAGATACATAATATTCTGATTAAACGCTGAAAGGTAATGCTTTACTTAAATCTACATTATTTTCTTATTAAAATCGTTATTTGTACATAAAAATAATACAGTAACAACCACGATAAACTATAATAATTGAGTTATAAATATAATAATGGATACAAAAACAATATAACTTTAAGATCATACTTCGCTATTAAACAACCCGCTAAAACTTACAAGCAGGATAGATAACACGTTACAAATTTAATCATACAGGTAATTAATTAAAAACAAACAGAAGCATCGCACCGATAAAAAAAAGTAATTAGATAAGATAAATAGATCAATTACCTATTAGCATAATAAATAGTGTTAAAGAATGAGATTAGAAACAAAGACTAGAACAGAATTATGTAAAGTAAAAAAACCATTAGTTTTTTCTAAGAATAGGAATATAAAATGTTTCACTTAAATTTATCGGCGCAACTGACAGGTACATAAACACTTTCCATCAAAATGTAGCCAAATACTATAAGGCTATAATTTTGGGAAAAGCAATACTTAAATTACAGACTGCTTGAGTTAGATATTATTTTCTTTACTTATTTCTGATATATACTATCCAGCTTCAATTCAAGAAGATAAACACCAAGAATTAAGTAGGGAAAATAAAATCTGTAATAAGTAAAAACATTGATTGTGATATCGTTTGCTAGCATAACATACTTCCATACTTTATAAATACTTTAAGCTGAAAACGAACTATCACTGCGATGTAGTTTAATCATAAATTAACTTCCATGCTCATATACTCAACTCTGTCCATTGACTTAGCCGTGATAGATATAGACACTTGTAACTTTTATGTAAATGAAGCATCATTATTTATAATATCATAAGACAAATTCGAGAACAATATCTTTGAGTCTCATAAGTTATACATTTGTAAGACAATCCCTTTTTACATAGGTCCCAGCATTTCGTTTAAGACTATAAAAATTTGAAGAGCTGTCCGTGCATAATACATACTTCAATTCGGCAAGAATATTTATCGAGTCTCTTTCTTTCATCTTTCAATCCGACGAGTCACGACTTACATTTTTACACACTTCCAACTTCACGACAACAACAACACTTTTTACCAACTTCACGAGCACAGGACTAGTATTCGAACCATAATAGTCGACCTCAGTAATGACGGTCGTCGTATATGTAGATGGCCTCCCCGGCAGACTCCTTGAGCGGGGGCGGCGGCGGCGGGAAGTCCAGGTCCCCGGGCCGGAACAGCTTGGAGGCGTTGGGCGCGGGCGAGGCAGGCGCGGGCGAACCGCCCGGGGAGCCGCCGCCGCGCCTCTTCACACCGCCCGCGCCCCCCGCCCCGCCGCCGCCAACCGCCGCGCCCCCGCCCGCCGCTCCGCACCCGCCCGTGCTCCCGGCGGCGCGGAACGACGACTTGCGGGCCAACCTGGGTCACATTCGATCGCTCTTCAATCTACATTCTTAGGTTTTTCCACGGGCCATCACACGACACGACAATTGCAATGACGACTCCGAACGCCATACCTTCGTATGAACGGTTTACTCACGTGACGACACCGCACAGCACGACCACAGAATATGTAATATGTATGACTCCCGCCTCATGCGCAACGAAATTGCCTAGTCTCGGCCGTATACATAGGGTTTGCGTTAGGTGTTGATTAAAGACAAACGAAAGCGGTCGCATGTTTGCGTCGCATGCCACCCCTACTGGCGCTACAATAATTACCTATATTCGCCCAAAATTTGTCGTTGTGTGCGTGACACGGCGCGTGCGTATTAGCGAGCACACATACAAACAGCGTACGCTAGATTTCTATGAAGACATCCCGCTGTTTATGTTTATGCTGTGGCACGACACACATTTTACAAACGATTGTTTGGCTATGTCGCTACTACCGTTATGTTGATACGATTTTTTACGGTGACGACATTAGCCACGGTGCGAAACCTATATGAATTTACTCACGAGGGACCGCCGACATAACAATACAAGCCTAATTCTTCATTCGATGAACGCGCTCATACTTACACGGTGGTGTCGTTGCGGTAGTCGTGGAGAAACGCTTGGAAAACAAGACGTTACCATTGTGCCATGTGTCATGCGTCGTCACCACAAATCACGTCGTACGGTAGCTCGTAAAAAAAGGGCTTCAATCTCAATTATAATAAATTAGTTGCACATAAGTCAATTGAAGTGACTTGTAATGTAATTTCAATAGAACAACTACTCTATTAACTTATGAAATAGCTGCTTCCATATAAGTACACATATTTGCAATTAACTAGGATGTACAGAAGCTTTAAAAATGTACCTACAAAAGAATTGCCATAATTACAGGACGTTGTAGTTTCGACCGAAATGGAAACAGAAACCAAATATCGGTTTCAATTGTAATAACTAGTTTCAATTAGATAATAGTAATAGCGGTAGTAAACTAATTAATCTGTGGTAATAGTAAATACTAACAATTACTAATTACAGTCGTTGCGCTGGCAACAGAAAATTATATTCTGCGTAGTAAAAGAAACAATTGTTGTTTAAACGATAGGCAAACGGTAGGTTTACGACATTCTTGTCTACATCTATATTATTTACCTCCACATTATTATTAGGGTTCCGTAGTGAAATGGAAAGGAAACACTGATAATTTCGTCCTGTCCGTCCATATGTCACAGCTATTTTACTCGGAGACTATTTGTATAGTTACACTACATAAATGATATTTTGAAGGTAGGTGTATTCCATGAACAGATGTACAATCGTGTAGTAAAATTTTGAAAAAATAAAATTAAGGGTGGTCTTCTGTACATATAACTGAGGTACAAAAACATATAAATTCCAGTGCTCATTATCGTGTGAGGTATGAGGTATCTTTATACAGTTTTTCAAAAATTATAGGAAAGGCTTCAAAATGGTTTACTTAAAATCTATACTAAGCTAGTAGCTATCTTGACGGCACAATTTATAATATTATCCTGATTTCATTCACTAGCCTCGAGCAATTAAAGCACATAACTAATTATTATAATAAACTCAAAAACGAAGTTGTTCGTTTACCTATTTTTTTTCCACTGCTTTTTAGTTTTTTTAAGCTACATTATTATTCATTTAGGTATCACATAAATTACAATGAAATCTTATAGATGCCTAAATTGTCATCAGCTCCGTGCCTACTACGTGGGCTACTATTTATGTATCCGGGAACTGGCCAGTTACAAAACAATATTAAAAAAGTAATTATAACATTTAAAAATGGAAATCTTTGGCTGAAGAATACAATTTGTTTCATGTAGCTGTCATTTGTTTATCCTTTGTGGCGTCATTTTGAAAATTGCGAGTCTTTATCACCATGGATTTAAGTCGTGAAAATTTTAGTGCTATAATTTATTACGATTTTCGGCGAGGGCTAACTCAAAAACAGTGCAACGATCAACTCGCTTCGACTTTTGGGGACGAAGCACCATCGAAAACTACTGTGTATTACTGGTTTAGTGAGTTTAATCGTGGGCGGTCTGTGCTCACGGACGAAGTTAAAGAAGGTCGCCCTAAATCGGTTGTTGTACCTCAAAATATTGATGCTGTGCGGGAAGTAATAATGCAAGATCGTCATGTTACATATCGCGAGATAGAGGCGTCTCCGGGCATAATTATGACGAGTATATATAAAATATTACACGAACATTTAGCTGTAAAAACAATTTGTTCACGTTGGATTCCGCACAACTTGAGAATTGACCAAAAACGGGCTCGTGTCGATTGGTGTGAAAAAATGTTACAAAAGTACAATCAGGGTGCGTCAAAAGCTGTCTATAATATCTACACAGGTGATGAATCTTGGATATATACGTATGATCCTGAAACTAAACAACAATCAACGGTTTGGGTGTTCCAAGATGAGCCGAACCCAACAAAAGTCATTCGTTCAAAAAGCACTTGAAGCAAATGGTCGCTTGTTTTTTTGGTATAAATGGACATGTAGCTACAGTGCCACTAGAGGACTAGAGGATCGTAAAACGGTTAATTCTGAATGGTACACGACCATTCGTTTGCCAGAAGTCTTTGAAGAAATAAGAAAGAACAACCGACAACGCAGAATCCTTCTTCATCATGACAATGCTAGCTGCCACACATCGGCCGAAACAACTCGGTATTTGGAAGATCAAAAGATCGAATTAACGGGACATCCGCCGTACAGCCCCGACTTGGCCCCCAACGACTTCTATTTATTCCCAACCGTGAAGAATAAATTACGTGGTCAACGTTTTTCGAGCCGTGAAGAGGCTGTTGATGCGTTCAAAATGCACGTTTTGGAGATACCTCAATCCGAATGGAAAAAATGCTACGAAAATTGGTTCCAACGCACGCAAAAGTGCATCGATCATCATGGTGGATATTTTGTAAAGCAATACAACTATAATATGTTTGTTTCACTTTGTTATTCCGGATACATAAATAGCAGCCCTCGTAATTACTTTAAAAACAATTTTTGTTGAACACTATCTATACTACTATATAAACCTCTAGCGTCTATCTGTAATTTTAATTTTACTGTCAAATTTTGTGATAGATAGTCATTTTATGACTCACTGACTTCGATTCTACCATTTTTAAAATTTTTGTCTGTCTGTCTGTATGTCTGTATGTCTTTTTATAACTGAAGAACGGCTTGACCGATCTTAATGGAAATCAGTACATAGTAAGAATATGTGATTGCGCTCATGATAGGCTACTATTTTTTTTTAAATCTCCCCCTAAAGGGGTGAAAAGGGGGATGAAACTTTGATTGGGAAATGCTGAACCGCTAAACCAATTATGATGTTTGGTACAAAGATAGTATGTTCCCGGAGATAAATTTCTAATGTCTGACTGTAGTTATAATTTTATTGTCAAATATTGTGATAAGTAGTCATTTTATGACTCACCGACTTCGATTCTATCATTTTTAAAAATTTTTTGTCTGTCTGTCTGTATGTCCTTTTATAACTGAAGAACGGGTTGAGCGATCATAATGAAAATTGGTACGTTGTAAGAACACGTGATTGCGCTCATGATAGCTTACTTATTTTTTAGAAAATCTCCCCCTAACGGGGTGAAAAGGGGGATGAAACTTTGTATGGGAGATGGTAAACCGCCGAACCGATTATCATGAAATTTGGCGGGGAGATAGTTTGACATCAGAAAACGGACATAGACTATTTTTTCTTTATTCAAAATCTACCCTTAAGAGAGTGAAAAGGGAAACTTTGTATGGAAAACGCTGAATCTTGGTAATGATAAAATTTTCGCTACTTTTTTTATCAAAAATTTGGGAAAAGGGGGACGGAACGGAGGGGGATGAAAGTTTGTACGGGAAATACTAAACCTCAGAACTGTTTTATGACTTAGCATGGATATAGTTTGACACCTGGGAACGGACATAGGCTACTTTTTTATCAAAAAACTACCCTAAGGGGGTAAAAAGGGGGATGAAGCTTTGAATGGGAAATGATGAACCGCAGACTAATTATGATGTTTTGGTACAGAAATAATATGTGTCCGGAGATAGACGTGTGCCAGACGTAGACTTTTTCAAAAACAATCTTTAAACATACTATGTACAATGTACATGTGAGAATTTTTTCGTGGCTTTCCCGGATTTGGTTAGATTATATAATCTAATTCGGGAAAGCCACGACAGACGAAGTCGCGAGTACAGCTAGTTATATTATACTTTTCATCATAAGTTTTTAAAACCAATTCATTTTCAAAGATTTTTATACAAACTCAAACACATTTAAAGTTAACATTCTATCAGGAAGAATTTTAGTTCAACCATTCATAAGTTACAGTGATTTATTTTCAATATTTAAAATACCTATGTTAGAAGAAGATTGAAACATTCAACGTAACTCTTTAGGAAAAATTTAAATACAATAATGAATTGTACCTTGAAGCTACTTCTTCTGGAGTTTCTTCTATCTCAAGCACCCAACTAACGGAGTCATGTTTCTCAACGACAGCCTTGACGGCTGGGAGCGGTGGCGAGTCCGGGTCGGGGGAAGCGGCGGGGGACGGGGGCGAGTCTGGCGGCGGAGAGACTGATCGCGCGGATTCGCCTGATGAGGTGCGCGCGCGCATTGGCGTTCTTTCAATGTAGCCGCCGCCCGCTAACAACGACACCACCTATAAAAGCACAAAAATTGTGAAAACATCTATTGTTTAGTCTGTTAACAATCAAAATAATTGTATAATATATATATATACATATATATATATATGTGTACGTAAATTAAAATTGGAACAATTACATACTCGTTTAAGCAATATTAGTTTTGGCCTACAATTCATGCTGTGTAAAATTCGTTTAACAGTTAATAACCGATCACATGCAACTCACGAATTTATAGTTTCTCTTCAAAATATCATCCAAATCGACTCAGCTGACCCGAAATTAGGCCAGTCAAAAACATTTTTTTTTATGAAAACAGTTATTTTGAAATTGCAGAAAGCCTAAAAAGCACGTTAGGGAGTGTGCTCAAGCCCTTAAATTAAAAGTCACGATCCAAAACAAAAATCAAACAGTAATATAGTATAGACGCCAAAACTCACTTGAGATTTCTGCCTAAGTTTGTATCTCAATTCCTCATTGAGAGTCGTCACTCTTGCAGCGTGGTCTCTATCCCTGGCCGCGGCGTCCCTCAGACGTCTGTTGTCATCTCGAAGCCTGTCACAGAAGTAAATAAGTCAATTCATATTCCGTATTTTCGTTTCGATACAAAGTACAATTTTTTGTATTCGATGCTATTATTTACGTTACACATTCGTTACGTATCGAGTGAAAAAATTCATTTTCATTGCAGTCAAATAATACAATAATAAGTTTTTAGAAGTTCTTATGTTACCATAAAAAAAAACTGTTTTTTTTTAAATTGGTAATAGTTTGATTGCTATTTGTTATACTTAGTGTTTTGGAGAAAATGGAAAAAAATAACTTTATCGTATTATTTAACGCAGAATTAAATATCCGTGCTTGAAAAATTTTATTACGGAACATGTCAATCAAGATTTACGGGATACATTAGGGGTAAATGCTCTGCCACATCTCACAGATGCACGTTGGTGCGCCGAATTTAAACGCGGAAGAACATTCACCAAAAATGATCCTCGTTCGGGATGCTTTGTGACAGCACTTACCGAAGAAATACCTAGTTAATAAGTCAATAAAAATAATGTTGCATAATGAGAGGTATTTTTAGTTGCTGTTACGCACTGGACACGCTGCTACGTGTTCGTAGATATGAGTGGTCCTTCACTCGTTAGCCTCTCCTGTCTGCAGAACAAAGAGAGGTCCAGTTTTCCAGTGGCGTCAGCGCCTACCTGTCCGTGTCGCGTTGCCGCGCCGCGGCCCGCTCGCGCAACTCCTCAGCCGCGTGCCGCGCGGCGCGCGCGTCCCGCTCGGCGGCCGCGCGCCGCTCGCGCTCCGCCGCCAGCTCCGCGCGCGCCTCGCGCAGTGACGCCATCTCCGCTTGCTTCAGCTCTATCACGGCTCGCAGGGATCGCACCTACAATGTTCATCTTCGGTTTTATGGTACGCCCTCGCACATGCTAGAGAACTTCGTCTTGGCCTACGGCGAATGTGCATGCCCACATATTTGGATGTTGTGTCATCGCGATGATATGTCGCGACAATAAATACCAAAAATCAAAATGGACAAAGCGGTCGCTCTGTATTTTATGGTAGCAAAAATTATATGCTTCATTCCTGTTCGTTCTTTCTAGTATAGCATAAAATTATATACCGCTAATAGTATATGGTTTTTTCAGAAGCTTTTAAAACAACATATTATCTGACTACCTAATTTAAGCCGACACATGCGCAAGGCTCGATTTCTGCGCGCCGACTGAAATGTGACCACGTAAGCGATGTTCATCGCGTTAAAATCCTTTGATATACAAAAGCCAGCGCAGCGAAAGTACCTTCACCTTCGCCTGAAGTACCAAAGTCTTCGCAACGTTTTGGCTACATAAATACATCGTGATAACTTGAATATTCGCATTATCACGGGTTAAATCGTGGAGCAGATTTGAACTTGACGGATCGAGGTCATATTCCCACAGTTTATTCATTTGTTTTGTCAAAACGATATTTCATAACTATGCAAAGACTAAGTTCCGATAGTTGATACTGTAGTCAGGGACAGGAAGTTTAACCAAATTAATCTTATCGCACCGTCTACCGTAAAAGGTAAAACTGTCTGCCGAGCCAGCTAGTTATAAATATAATACTATAATGGTTAGTTATTCACGAGGAACATTTCATAGAATTACTTTTAATTTTACTTTTTTACTTAAAAATAAAAGGGTAAAAGTTAATTACACGAAAAGAAATCTTATAGATAAGTGACTTCTTATGGTATCTATTTCTTCATAACTGTCTTCACAACTTTGAGTCATGCCAATAGCATATCGTGATGGTACTTATATTATAACAGTTATATATAATAACTATCAACAATATAATAATTGGCAAACAATTCTAAGCTAAAAACTAACGTAATTGGAACACCGAAATAACTGACTGACGGCGACGCGCCAATGTTACCGCCTAATAAGAATGAAAAACAGTCATTATAAAAATTCTACAAGATGACATATTAAGTCAATACGCCCAATACATATAACACATAATGCTACCGCAAATGCAAATTATCTGTCTATGAATACATCATATAAAAACTACAAAAGTTTTTAGAAAAATGTAGGTCTGAATTTAGGGTAACAACAGATATGCGAATTTTTTTCCTCAGTCAGCGACCCAAAAGCAGAATAACTAAAAAAAAACATCACTACACATATTGTGCGTATACGAGGTCGTTGTATCCTCATATTCGTGCCAGTATTAAGGGTGATTTCAATTATATTTCTGTATATTTTAGTATCATGTCTCGCTTACCGATATCTATATAAAAACTATCCAACAATCCTAATTCGAATACATAATCATTTACCGGAGAATATTAAGCATCTAACTTATAACAAATTTAAAGTACTAGCTCTACGCAAATGGCTATTTGATAAATGTTTTTATTCTGTCCAGGGGACTTACCACCATCTCTTCTCGCATTATTGTTTTAATGTTACTTAATTTAAAATGCTGGAAATTCTGACAGTAGGTTAGTGATTAGTTTTATCATTCGACATAATCATCAGTAGGTGAAAGAAATACGTAAGAACCGCAATTTTTAGTCGTCCAACCTACTTTTACTACCCCCTAAGTCAAGTCAAGTAATATTAAAATAATAATCCTAAGAGATGGTGGTAAACCCCCAGGAGTATTTGAATTCATGAATTAACTTACAGATATTTGTGTTTTTTTACTTTATGTTAATATACCTAACACATTGTGATCAATTTTGCATGTCAGAAATGGCGAATGTGTGTACAAACAAATATCGTGTAACAATCACATATTTATGCAAATAAACTATTTGAATTTGAATTTAAATTGCGTTTTGTAGAATTACAATGAAACTGGAAGTAGAACAGTCTACTTTAATGGTAGGTTAAATACATATTACTATTCAAATGATTAATATAATTGGCATAATGAAAAAATATAACATATATATGTATGTATGTATACACATACATACCTATAAAACAATTGAAATTCGGTACACTATACGAAACCTTACCTCAGCGGCTAATTCATTGGCATCCGTGCTGAGTTCCTCGTTCGCACTCAGCCTTAACTCGCATTCTTCAGCCTCACAACAGACAGGATCGCAAGCGGCGTCGCACATACTACATGACTTCTCGCTCAACGATGCATCAGCGGTAGACTGGTTACGTGATTTGTTGGCGTTTGTTATTTCTGCCCGAGCGGCTTCCAGCTGAGCTCGTAACGTGCGTTCAATTTCACTATGAGCGTGTAGTCGTGCTCTGCTTTCAGCCACTTCACGTTTAAGGGATTCAATGGTTTCCTTTAAAAAATGAAGAATCGAAGTGTTAGATGAATCATACTTTAAAATATTGCTTGATTGGATTAAGCAACTCTTTTTTTAGTGTTATTCATATGACACTGTCCGCCTTCGAAGTAAAAAAATCACGGAAATACATACTCAAAGAGAGTACCTCCTTCTTTTTTAAAGTTGGTTAAAAAATAACAGTCAAAGTCATAATATAAAGTAAAAAGTACCTTGAGGCCTTTTATGTCGTTTGCTAGCGCAGCGACCTCTTCCATGTGTGTGGCTTGAAGACGTGCGTTGGCTTCTTCTTTTGTTGACACTTCCATCTCTAGCTCTGATATCTTGCCCAAGCATTCGGCGACTACAATTTTCGAAAATAATTCATGTTGTAATAATAATAATTAATAAATCTTACAAATCAGTCAATAAAGTCAGAGAACAATAACGTAGGTACGTTATATGGTTCATACTTTCAAAATTTATTTTGTTAAGCTAAACAAAAGTAAATAGTACACACATACATATTCTCTTGCTGCATACTCAACGCTATGGAGTGGCCAAGATGGAGTGCCATATATCACGGTCCTTACATACTTCTATCGCCTCTTCAAATGTCATCATTCTTCTCACACACTCGGCTAGGTATACTAGTGCTTTTATATATAAAACAACATAACACAAAAATATAAAATAAAAGTAGTAGATCTTATATTTCACTTACTGGTGTCGAGATCCTTCTGAGCGCGTTGCTGTCGATCCCTGTCCGCCCGCGCAGCACTGCTGCGCTCTGCAGCGGCTACACCTCGCCATCGTTCGGCTTCTAAACGCCATGTATCCCCGTTTAATGCATCAAGCTGAAAATTATAAATTATGTGCATGTTGGTCTTTATCTTCAGAAATAAGATCATACATTGAAGACCTTTGTGCTATATATAGAACTTACTCGGAACACCAAGTATTGCACTAATACTCCTAAAGCTTCAACGCCTTTAGCAGCGTGTGCTAATGCTGCGGACTGGTTACGCGACGGCGCTGTTACCGGAGCAACAAGCGGAGCGGGTGGCGTACGCACAGGCTGCGGTGTCTGCACTCGCTTACCGCGTGGCCCCACCGCCGCTGTCACTCGCGGCGGTTCTGTAAATAAAACACATTATTTTGTAACTACGGGGTTTTAAATAATTTTACATTCAGTTTTAAACATAATGTATTTTAACATACTACGATGTATGAAGGATGTCGTT
This sequence comes from Zeuzera pyrina, assembly GCA_907165235.1. NCBI lineage: Eukaryota > Metazoa > Arthropoda > Insecta > Lepidoptera > Cossidae > Zeuzera > Zeuzera pyrina. Next base: position 12,674,891 of record OU015625.1, on the reverse strand, counting down.
GTAGATAAACCGTAATATATAAATAAACAAAAAATCTCATGGCACCTACAGTAATATAATATATTACTACTATGCAAATATAATATATTACTGTAGGTTCCATGAGATTATATATCCCATGGGCTTATCATCGTGAATAGTGTTAGCAATGATTGGTTTGAGCTTGTATCACTGTTCACTGGTAAAAAAATTGGCTTCTTAATAATGTTAATTAATAAATGTGTTGTGTGCAAATGGACACATTTATGGTACTGTCTGATACCTTCCGAAACCGAAACCATTACTAAGCAAAGTTCATAATTCCCGAACGTTTTAATCTACTATGGTCTGTATATGCACAAAATTAAACTATGACGTTAGTCTAATCGATGATAACCAGACTAACAATGTACTCTGTTAGACTCGTAACATAGCTAGTAGTGACTTTTTGTGTGTATGTCTGTATTGGCTACGTTCACGACATTAGCGCCACCTACCATGCGCAACTATACGGGATTATGTCAAATAATGACATACAAATTTTTTATTGTTTTATAATAAAGTAATGAAAAGATACATAGAGATACAACAAATAATACTATTAGAAGAATTTGTTAAAAACAGTAGTTATAAAAATGAATATTATTATAAAAACCGTTTTGAAAGTATAAAAAACACTAAACGTTTCTAACCTCAAACTATGATGACAGGAAATAAATTAGTTTTAGCACAACATGTAAGAAACGTGGAAGAGCTACGAAATAATGGCAATAGTTATTTAATACGAGCCCACATCATTCGTCAAACATCGGTGACATTAACACCCTATAAAACAAGTTTAAACGTAAGTACTCTCATACCTTTAAACATAATTAATCACACTTAATTTAGTATTTTACGGTAAGTAAAGTACTTTAATTAACATTATTATTTATTTATTACAGATCAATAATTTTCGTGTTGACACTGAAGTAAATATAAACAAATTGACTATCCTGCATTGTCGCAGATTTCTGCCACAGCATGCGCTGCGATCGCTTTACTATACCCCCAGCATGCACTTCGCACATAGTGAATACTCACAAAAAGTCGCTACAACATAAGTCTGGCTGTCGCTCGCTCGCTAGCTGTTGCTAGACTCTAATAGTTCTACACATGGCTCTAATCACGTTCAAAAAATTACCTCAATAATTTTAAAGTTATGTTTAGATATTGGAGTTAGACATTTGTGTTGTGACAGTATTATTAGGCAGTTGACAGATGTGGCTACGGCTAGGCTGATGCATTTCGCATATTTCCATAGCCTTATTAAGTCTTATGGTCTGCTACTGTGGGGATCAGCGGCGCATATGAAATCTATCTTCATTTTACAAGAGGGCAATACAATAAATAGTAAAATGTATCCGTGCGAAGCCTGTGCCATTCGCTAGTAGTTACTAATGAATAAAATATTCTTAACCATTTGGTGATCCATAAATAGACAATATTGGTAATATCAGGCTGACTTATTTCACAACTATTCGTCATAAAAAAAAAGGTCACACTATTTGTTACAAAAAACTCGTTTTCTAAAACATTATTTTGAGTAGAAACTAGACCGCTTCCTCTGTTTGTTTTAAAATTGCACAACAGCGTTGTTATATTCCCACGTCGCTTTGGAAACAATAGGTAACACACGAATCAGAAACACATTTGGCTCTTGTCTACACAGTAACTTCACTATCAAGATATACCATCTGAACTCTCTACAAAAAGTCTAGGTGACTTAATGAGATACGGATATTTTAATCAAATAAACTAATAATAATCGCACGGGCGGGTTATTACCTAAAAATTTGCAAACAGCGACAGTGACGCGATCACTGCGCGATCAGTGACAAATTGTAATAAAAAATTAGTATCATGTATTACGATTGCGTATCTATTATTGTATGACCGTAAAATGCACTTTTCACGGTAGATTTAGCGCCACTTTACAAATTACATTACACAAATTCTCGTTTTGACAGCAGATATCGCGCGATATTGGCTGTCGCATGCTGTCTGCAAGTTACGTAATAAGCGTGCCGATTCATCATCCTGTTGGCCTCTGACTTAGTAAATACAGTAGTTGTAAAACAATGAGACTTTGTTTCATCTTAATGAAGCGAAAAATGTGATGAATTATATCTTCAACAAAAATGGAGATAAGATAAAACTAATGTTGATGGATGGGCTATGATTTGAGTATATGGTTCTAACACAGTTTCTACTTCATAATTTATTCATTTAAATATGTATATACTTCTCAAAATTACTAATAAAACGAAGAGAAATATTTATATAGTTATAGACGCATTTAAAAGCACTATGTAATTGGTAAAAATAACATTAAAGCGGTTATTTTTCACTACAAAAATTATAATCAATTATAATAATAATAAATTACATGACAATAATAATAAAGTAGGATACAATAAATTTATTGTGACAACTAATAATTTTATATAAGTTGTAGTTTGAATTACGAATTCAGTTGTTGATTTATATATGTAACTATATGTATTTCCCAAATTTATGTATCTAAACACTATCTCAGTTAGAGGGTCCTGGGTTGGATTTCTATTAAATTTCATTGAGAATAATAAACTTTACTAAATTTTCTTATTATGTATCTGCGTAGGTATGCTAGCTTCTCGAGTTCTTTGTGTAGTACCAATTGTATCTACAAGCCCAGTGTTCCAATTATGTTGCGTATTATTAAACCAAACCTTTGTAAGATTAGATTGAAAGTAATATTTCTCTGCAAAAAAAACGATGTTTAATTAGTAAGATACTCATAACCCATACCCGATGTTTGATGTTTATTTATTGTATGTAATCTGAATAAACACATAATTTATTATGAAATAAGAAATAACAAGCACCATACATTAAAATAGTAAATGAAATTGTATATCTAAGGCGTGCATTTTCTAGGGATGGAAGATGTGAGTTAGATGTGGAAAGAAGGGTGACAGTTGCAACTAGCATTAAAGTTAACGATGTTCTTTCCGCATCAATGAGCTGTGCGAATATATATGTACGTTATATCTTCACTCTTCGTTTATATGTATATATAAATCAGCCAAAACAACCATTCGTAATACAATGTCGGTGCCGATTTTATTGTACGGTAGTGAGACCTGAATATACTACTCGAAACCGAGTGAATCGAAAACATATGATAAATACAGTACTAACGTGATCTCTTAGAAATACGTGCGACATCACCCCGTACAAAGTAAGAAATACAATATGCAATAAGACAGGATAGGACGACAACGTTATTGAAAAAATGAAGAAAGGAATGCTTAGATGGTTCGGACACATAGAAAATATGAGTGATGAAACATTGACGAAGAAAATCTACAGAGCGAAAGTGAGTGGTAGCAAAGGCCAAGTAAGACGAAGGCTGACTTATGAAGATGAAATAACCCGAGTTTTAGCTGACAGAAATGTCAAAAGCACTCGCAAACCTAGGCGAAAGTGTGTAAGTGAGGTGATGAGATTTGAAGCGGAGGAAAAAATGTGTAAAGACTGCGATACTTAGTGCTCAGTCCTCTCTGACGACCCCATTAGGGATACAGATATGTATTTATGTATATACGTTACAATGACCTACCCTCTTATTGTCTATTACTTATCATTGGTACTAAATATATAACCTATCCTCTCTATGGACTGACACAAGCTAACTTTTTACCGATTGTAATACATACCGCTTACTTTCTAAATTTCGTCAACTGTAACTTGCTTGCCCTTAGCATTGTACCCTGCAATAAAGGAAGTGAAATCGACGATATCTTGTTATTTCATTCACATGATGTAAATATCACTACGATTTTAAAAACTCAACCAATAACAACAAACTCAGTAGTAAATAATAATTGAACTAAAAATTATTAGTAATACATACTCGTCAGAAAAATATAAGTAAAGGTAAATCCTTCATTTACGAATCGAACAATTACCTTATTAGTGTTGCCTAACTTTTCTTAAACTGAATTTTATAAAAGATATTTTTTTATGAAAGATTTACACGAAAAAAATAATCTCGACCGTAAAGTGTTTTTTAAGAATCAAACAGATCTCAAATAATATTTCTCTTTCTGATCCAGAGCGTTTCCCACGCGGTTCATTGACGATCCTCGTTGGCGTTTACGGACGATTAAGCGCTGCAGCAGTTGACAGCGCCCATTTCCGCCATGTAGTAATAATAAAACGTTAAAACGATCACTAAGCGGCTAAACTGTCACAATTCCTAGGGATTATAATAAAGAATAACCCAAAAATAGCCAATATGTATATCGTTGAATATTATGCGCATTTACCGTTTACATGTTTTTCCGATTTCTTTATTACAAATAGCGAATGTCTGGAATTAATTTTTTGTAGACTGTAAAAACATATTATAATAAACTGGAAACACAATTGTATCTTTTTAAATTGAACTTTTCATAAATTTTCCTCGGAAATTATTAATTTATATTCTTTTCCGTCCCGAAAAACCACTATTTAAAATTAGAATAAAACATTAAAATATAGACTGGAAAAATAAAAACAGTGTTGAACAGCCATTGAAATTACGAAATAAATAAACAGTTGCGGATGATGTCTCAATAGTCATTTCGTGAATGGTCGGTCAGAGGGTCAGGCAACTAGTGGCGCGTGGGCATCAATTGGGAACGTTGTTGAAACGTCAAATTAATGCAATGACAGGGTTGTCACAATTTTAAGGTAAATTGTGAGATGTTTTATTTTCATGAAGTGTAACGGTGATCGATGACTAATAAACATACTTTTAAATCCATTTTAAGATTATAAGATATGATTATTGATTGATAACTCCATAAAAACATAGTTTAAATTATTAATTAGAAAACTTTTAACATGCTTTGTACCAGCGGGTGTAAAAAAATAACTACATTGTATAGACTCCGGTGTTATTCTGCGGAAATCCATTTTGGTAATTAATTTAGTAATATGTATTTTTTTGCTACCTTCTGGCTAAAGTTTCAAACTACAAGTGGACTAGAAATTGGTCCACGTGTTTCACTTCTCAACGAAGCACCCTCAGGAAACAGGAAATTCCAGAGCTCGGAGTCTCAAACTCGGTTCAGCAACAGTGCTGAGTAGATGATCGAATCTGACCGACCGAACTGTATTACATATGTGTAAAAATATGTAAAAATTGTCAACCCTTTACAACGTATAAAGTACTCATATGTCAAAAGAACAATGCGCCTACACCGCTCCGCCACGCTGCCGGGAACTTTTATCCATGATTGTCATTAATGTTATGACGTTTAAATACGTAACTGACAAAGACATCGCTAAGCAGTGTATCACTCTTTATTAAACTTTACGAGTGTCCAAGCGTTACTTCTTTTTTAATAATATGAATTATTATTCCTAAAATTATTAATAAAAAGTGAATATGGCATTTCTACGAAACCAGACAAGTCTTTTCTGGAATTGTCAATTATGTCTATTACTTCTTTTAATATCCCTTTTCTGTTTTAATTTATTAACAATAATTTGCCATAAATTAATAAAACAGTAGTTCTTCATGACTGCGATCTGTGAGTCTATGATTAAGCCTATGTATGACAAGTAGTCACTGCATCGTTGATACATATACATCATACACCTACTTTTCAAATAAGTCTACTGGAAAGGTTCTCATCTGGACTGTGCATGCTATTGAGCTTGGTCAGCTAAGCAAGTAATGTCTACACCAAAGTATTGAGTTTAATGACCTAACGGTTGATGGGTATTTTCGAGAGATATTTGTGGGAGGTACAAAGTGGTTTTAGGAAAGGTAGTTGTTGTATGGAACAGATTTGCTCAGTCCGTGTGATCGTGGGAAGGTTTATGACGATTAATCAGTGAGTTTTCTGCGCTTTTGTGCACCTATGAAATAAGGATGTGAAATCAAAAGATTGAGGACGAATATGAACAGCACTGCAAAACTAAAGGTTGTGTTGTTTGAAAAAAAAGATATACAGACCAAGTGTGAAATATGGGTAAATGGAAAATGTCTAGAACAAGTAAATCAAATTTAGAGAGATGAAAGATGTGAATTGGATGTGGTGGGACGGGTAGCAGCTATCAATAAATTGAAGGGTACACTGGCCGCATTAGTAGGCAGTGTGAATACATCCAACTCCGCCAAAATGGCCAACACAGTAGTGGTTTGTCTATTTTTTTGGACGGTAGCGAAACCTGGCTATGTTGAAAATTAGATAAATAGTGATATTTGGTAAATACTGATAGTGAAAGTATCAGAGAAGAAAGAAATATATGAAAAGATACGCAATATAGCAAACTCGGACGACAGTTTTCCTTTCGATTCGAACGAAGGTAGATTTGACTTTCGATAACATCTTGCAATTGGGTCTACTTGAATAAATTTATTTGGAAACATAGAGAGAATGAGTGATGAAAAATTGACGAAAAAAATCTACAGAGCGAAAGTGATGGTAGCAGAAGGCAAGCAAGACCCAGTCTGCCTTATGAAGATCAAATAGCCCGACTGTTAGCTGACTGAATTGTAAAAAGCACTCGCATACCTAATAGATGAAAGTGCGTGATGAGTATGATGAGATTTCAGGATAACTTTTTGTTCCCAAATTGCTTTTTTAAGATTATCTTTGCACTTCAATATTTTGATAAGTTTTTTTAAATGTGTGAATAGTGAAAAGCCATATACTTTAAGGTATGTATGTATACATAAGTTTATTCTAAGAATTCGGTTACGTTTGAGTTTTGCGTAACTATGCACGACATGTAAATTGAGACCGCATCGATGTAAATGTGACTTGAGAATAGCGGAATAATTTTATAAAGCTTACTCACTCTACTTACATATACAGTGCAACTATACACCAGTATCTACAGAGTAGGGTAAGGGGTTTCCGTTACAATCGCGCTAAGAATACGTTATTGTGCTTGATTGACTAAGATTTAAAGCCTTGCAGTAACAGTAGATTGCAATCAGCTTTATTTATATATAGAAAACTAGTACTTGATTACCTAATTATTTGCACACACATTCATACATCAATCAAAAACAAACAATCATAGTTATATTTTAAAAGTGCTTAGCCATATAGCTACGTGTCTTACGAGTTTAAATAAGTGTGAATATATAATACTGGTGATGTAACCAATATTTGCATTCTAAGGTACAATACACTTAATGTGTACAGATATTTTTACGACATTTGTCATAATTTGTGTGCGAAAAAAAGATAAAGACGTCAGAAAGACATCAAACTTTCGGAGAAAGTTTTAATATGTAATAAAAGCCTACATTCATACATGACGTCATGCCATTATATTCATTATATTATGGCTTTATCCTTTGACCAATTATTCATTTTGCTTGGAAAGGTAACTTTTACTACATTATGTTGCATTCTCTTCCAAACCAGCATTGATTCATATGACATAAATGTTTTGTGTTAACACAATATTATTTGTATTCACAAATAATATCGATAGCGAATATTCGCATCTGTATTTTCATACGTGAATATTTAAATATCAATATCGCTAAGGCGCACCTTTCGTTTCTGTAATTGCTAAAGTGGGGTATTTAATTAAACGTTAACATCAAAGCTATAGCGCTTTAGTAATGAAAAAATATTTAGCAATCGTTACTTTTAGATATTGACGGACAAAGTATTTCATTTCCTGTTCTGAGAAAATACTCAAATTCGAACCCATTCACACTGTGTTTTCCGGCAATTTAGTTTAAAACATACCAATCCATTCATAGCTCCTACATTTCGTTTGACAAACTATTATCTACATTATTTCAAAGTTTTGTAACAAAATATTAAAATACACTTTTATTTAATATATTTCTTTATCAAATTTTAGCAATAATACAGTCAGAAGAAGAACTACATTCCAATTTCTTAAATGACAGTCATTGAAATGCAAACATGAATGTAGTATACAATTTGTAGATATGCGTAAATAATATAATATACCCCACCCCATAGCGTTATAATACAAGATCTTATTTCCGATTATAATCCCCTGAGCCAAAGTTACAGTTCAAGTGTTTATTTATATACCCTTAAATATGTACATATGTGTACTATGTCTTTCTATCACAAGTAAGAGTGGTTCAATTCTAACACGATTCATGTTATTTTTTAAATAAAGTATTGTCTAGCTAATATTTGTTTAAGCCTTATTTATTTAAGAACCGGGAGTTATTGTCGTTCAATGTAATTATGGATTTTTAAGTTTTAATAATTTGCCTTCTTTGTTTATCTAATCCGATGTGTTAGTAATACTATAATCTATTCGCTTGTTTCTAGCGCGTAGTGAGAGAATCACATGTCTAATTTTAGTTTTGTTTGTATGTGTGTCAGGGGGCCGCATAGTCGCAGCCCGCCCTAAAAGGGTCATCCGCCCAACAACTGATTACAGATATAATATGCAATACGTAGTATTTAAAGATGTGTTTTTAAATTAAATTATTTAATTTTTACAAGTACTTACAGAATTCAGTCGAATAGAAATTTTTTTTTTTGACAAAATATTAATTTTATTAACTCATAAGTAAAAACGATTTAAGAATGTAACTAACATTAAGTAATATATTCAAGTATACAATAGCACCTACCTAATGAAATACATATATACGACTTAGTTAAATGACATTTAAAACTTGAAGAATCCATTGTATTCTATTGAGTCAACTACATATTTATTTATAGTTATTATTTCAAAACAATTTTTATAAACAATTAAAACTACATAACAGAGAGAAAATTCGTTTAATACATACTTTACGTCTGTAATAATAATTCATTGTTGTAAAAACAATTTGCGTTTGATCATTAACACAATATTGATGATCTCTTTTTAAATATGAAGCTTCAGAGCTTTATTCATACTCGTAACATGTACGTAAATCTCTCATCGTGTACTAACGATTCATAAAGTATTTGTTTTTGAGCAGACTTTTAACCCATTTGTTTGAGCTTCTTAGAATTAAAAATTGAGAGTTAAATGCTTGAGTCGCAAAACATGATTAGCAATGTAAAATGAAAACTGAGCTCGAAATGTCTAAACGGAACCAAATTGGATGAGTATGTTTAAATTCTGAGTCACTATTTTAGACCTGTAGAAACTATTCACTAAGTAAGTACGGTGAAACATCACCTCATCCTTCTTTCTCTTTTATAAGCATTGCAATCCCTATAGCCTAAAGGTTGCCTAGATTACATTTTCTGCTGCAATAAGGCCAACTTTGTACTGTATAACTACTTTTATTCGTTCTAATTTTTTTTGTCATATTGTGTTTTAAATACCTAAATGTATTATACCTACTACATTACAGCTGATGATTATTTATCAGTGCTGAATTGCTCAACGCTCAAAAAATAACAATATTGGCTAATTAAATCATACAAATATTAAGATATTCGTTACTTTGTAATAGCACAATAATTTGTGTTTTCCATAAAAAATAGTAGTTAGACAACAGAGAAATCTGTTACTGACGTATGTATGAAACATTAGTCTTCTGAGTCTTCAAGTTGTAAGTACAAAAGAAATAAATTATCCTATAAATTTAAGGTGCTGCGGGTGATGATTACTAACACGACTGGACAGAATTGCTCATCAACATGTCGCTTTTGTGACATCCGCCGAGTATTATAAAGTAGCATAAGCTCTCTTAACAGAAGACAAATATAGTTTTACTCTTAATGGTCTGTTTTACGACAGTGCGGTACACATATCCTGTCTATGCTGGTAGTTAATTAGTGTTTAACAGCTATAATTTGAACAGATAAACGTGTTTATGTAATTAATCCTAGATTATTTACATGAATGAGTAGGTATCATGTTAACTTTTACTTTTGGTTACAACATTTAATAACCGACAACTGTGTCAAATCCGTGAGACTTTTCCTTTAACGTGAGGAAAAAACGTTTTATGCATCCCTGCCCCACGACAGGCGTGAGACCTGTGAGCTTAACCTACGTATTATATTATACCAGCAATGTCAAAGTATAACGATTTATTAAATTCAGTATGTTCCTTTACTTTCATTACTTTATTGCGTACATATATATATGAATATATGAATATCGATAAATTATATCTTTTTATTTTTAAATTTTTGCTATATCTTACTATACTATTACTAATAATCTTACTATACTATATTATAAAGAGATAAACGTTGTTTGTTTGTATGTAATGGATACAAACAAACTGGTATTTTATATGATCTTTGAGTGTATAATATTAACCTATTAATTACATCTCCTATTAATTCGAATGCTAGTTGTAGTAAAAGAAAACCTCTCATGCAACACGCGAGACATTGATGAACGTTAAGAGCTGACACTACTTTTCAACACATAAATATGTAATATATGTACTTGCTACTGTTCTATAGGTACAACGTACCTACACCTATTTACGCTCAATGACCTCCAGTCTGACGAATGTATCATATTGTGTATTATACTGGCAAGTATCCAATGCTAACTTAAAAATGAACAATGAATAGTCCGCCATATTACAAATTATGAAATTACAATATTTTATTGTTGGATTCATAATAATGACCAAGTATTAATAAAAGACAACAAAAGACAAAGAATACTCTTACAATCAGTTCGATTTAATTAATCCCTGCCATTCTTATAGTACCTAATTAACGTAGGAAATAAGCTCAATATAGTACATACCATTTGAAAAAAAATAGTGCTACCATTTATGTACGTTTTAAAGCTTTAGGGGATTCAATAGATACTGAAATAACAGAAATTAGTTGTTCTAATGAGGATCAATTCTGATGAATGAATTGATTTGAAATCAATATGAAAGTCAATTCTGATGAACTGATTCTCATTAGTATAACTATTATTTCTACTACTATTATTTCACTTATTTAATATTTTTGCAAAAAATGGAGAACAAACGGTGAACTTATTTCCTAATGGCATTCTCATTTGGTAGTGAAAATGACACAATATAACAGAGTAGTCCTATCCTAACACAGATTATGACACTCCGACCTCATCAGCAGTCAACTGTGCACGGAGCCTTTTCAACTGATTTGTTTTATATCTTCTTTTTTATTAAATTATAAACCTCTTATAACTTTTATCATGTCTATGGTAACAGGTATGTATTGTAAAGTATGACTAAAAACTTCCGCTGCGGCAAAATTTCGTGAAAACCGTTAACCTTGAAGAAGGCAAGGTTGATCGGAAACTTTCAAGTACATGTACTTTACAAACCCTGCGATTGTTGGCTTATTCCTGCGTTGTTACCAAGGTCGAAGAACAAGTTTTATTTTGAATGAAAATGGCCATAACATTTAATCACTAAAGACAATAATTTTACAATGTCCTTTCATTAATTTCTGCAAGTTTACCTTTGATACAGTGCTGGTAACATTACTCATTTATAATTATTGATTTGACCGAGTAAGAAAATACATATTCAGTTATTAGGTGCCACGAACTAAATTATACGCGTGGAATTTGTAAAAAGATTTCCGCGGAAGTTGTTTATTTCCGCAAAATGTTGAAGTAGCTTAAGCAATTTTCTTTCCTACAAAATGCTTTATGGGTTTCGATTTAGTCGTCCACGTCGATTTAGTCCTCCACGAAATTTACCAAACAGTCAGTCAAAAACTTTAAAAACGGTCGTTTGAACTTAATTCTTAGTATGAGACAGGAATTGACGTACCTAAATATATGAGATTAGGAAAAACGGATATTTTAATATCAAAAAGAATTTCAGATAAGGAACAGATTACTTTCAATTAAATTTTATTAAATCCGACCTATTTATTTAATACAAAATTATTGAAACACCACCCAGTTACCCCACATTTTGCACGTCAGATTAATATTGTTATGAAGGTCACTAAAAACATAACTCATATTTTGTTACGAATGAAAAAATAGATACTAAATGAAATTAGTATTCATTTTTTTTATCACAGAAATTTTTTTATGTGTTTTGAGTTCTTACGTTTATTAAATTAAACGGTTAATGACAAATAAAAAAGGAACGCATATGAATAATGTAAAACCTGCGTTCATTTCTTTACGCATTTGCATTGAAACACGCAATTTTATACATGTGTATATACGAGTTTTCATAGTTAATTTCTAACTATAACACGCAAGTTCTCATTCTATATTTAATGATTTTATGATTGAAGATTAATCTTGTACATATACTACAAACCCGTTTCACTAAAATGTACATAGTATTTATACATAAAATGTATTTTAGTGAAATCAGTATATTATTATTCCTTATGTTAAGAAAAAACAAACATACTGACCACGTCCGTCCACAAACATTTGCGCAACTAAACGCATTAACTCATTGTAATGTCGACCCACCACACTTTAAACATCACATCACCAATGGCACCCATTTTGCAATGCAAATATTGGGCCAAACGTTCAGTACCAAACACAAACATAAACAGACGTAACAAAGGACGTCCTAAACGTGCGTCCAGAACCACGATATGTGCTGAACTGGCAGTTTACGTCCGATGCCGTGTTCGAGCAGTTTTCTTCATTAACGCTGATCATGTAGCAGAAAGCAGTGCCTTGAAGTGACAGCTTTCTTTTTTATTTAGGCAATAACATTTGTAACTAAAATAGAAAAAAAAACATGTAAACAAGGTCGACGTAATTTTGTCGTGTATAAACCGAACTAAAATAATTGCGACATCTCCTTCTTATAATACGTACATAAATATACGTTGCGCTTATGTGTAACTTTTCACTTTTGTATTGAACAGTTCAACGTACCAACGAGTAGAGAAGAAAGTTGAAGAACAAGATATGACACCTGACGGCTTACACTCTTAAACTGATATCATTAGATCATTAGCATTTACGTTGTCTTAAGAGTAAATTTTAATTGAGTAACAGTAAATTCAATGTATAAAAAATAATTGCATTGCTGAAGTTAACGAACAAAAATGTAAAAATATCTTTGAAAATAAGTCAGTATCTACTTATATTACATCTGACTCTAACTTATAGACCGAGAAACACTTTACTACGGTGTTACGCTCAATTTCCGATTAAGAACAAAACTGCTTTCTCAAAAGAAGCCCCATCGTCTAACTATTATTATCAGAAAACATTTATTTTTAATTTTATTTTATCACTTACTAGCTTATGCCCGGGACTTCGTCCGCGTAGAATTTAGAAAAGTAGCCTATGTCCTTCCCCGGAGTGTAATCTATCTCTAAACCAAATATCATCGCAATCGGACGAATGGTATGGCAACCCGTAAAAAATACGAACAAACAAACATTGATTGTTATATAGTAGATAGGTATGGGTAGAACGATACAAGTAAATAATCCAACTAAATGTGAGCTATGTACGACAATACATTTATCGTCTTACACTAATATGGTAACGTTCTGAACGACAATTATCGCATACTAGGCCTCGGCAACCGTACCGGAAACTATTTGTGACGCGTAAAGAATAGTTTGACGAATGCATCCGTTAGTTCCATACAAGTCGACAAAACTACATTCATGCAGTGTTGATGGAAAATAGACTTAAAATGATGTGAAAATAAGAGCCATAAAAAATAATTGCAAAAAAAATAAATCGACTGCATCAATGACTATTCTTTGAAACATAAGGACTGAACTGTCTATTGCACCTATTACCTAGTCTATTGCACTTGACACTGCTATAGAACTATTTAAAGTATTTAAAATATAGCATATAAAGAACAGGTTGTTTATAAAAATGTCGTATTCACATATCATAGAGATTTCTAATCTATAATAAATATATGTTATTTAACAATCTTTCTTGTTATTATATCGGCCTTTTGATATACGATCTGTTTTAATTCAATGCATCAAAGAAATATTAAATAGTAGTTTAATTTGTAATCTAAAGGTGGCTTGCACCAACTATTCAAGTTCGATTTAAGGATTTGACATCTCGCTTGCACTAACTATTAAATAATTGGGGCAATCGAGATATCAAATCCTTAAATCGACTTTAAATAGTTTGTGCAAGCCACCCTTAATATCATATCACCCGAGTTAAACTTTGTTGTGGGTATTAAAAAGTATACAAAAATAACAGTCGTTGAATGGGTGAAATGAATTTTTTTAATTCAATAATATCTAAGAACGACGCTCGCGGAGTGTGTGCGACGATCTTCATCCCCTTAGATTTCCACTTAGCTAAGATCTAGAAATATCCGCTTGGGAACGCTCGCCTTAGCAATGCAGTATTTTTTGCAAATACATTTTTACATAATACATTCATAACATAACATAACATAACATAACATAACATAACTTCACGCTGTATCCCCAACGGGGTAGCCAGAGAGGACGGAGCGCCAGGAGTCGCGGTCCTTACACACCTCTTTCGCTTCCTCAAATCTCATCATTCTCCTCACACATTTTCGCCTAGGTATGCGAGTGGTTTTGACATTTCCGTCTGCTAACACTCTGGCTATTTGATCCTCATAAGTCAGCCTTGGTCTTCCTTGGCTTCTTTTACCACTCACTTTCGCTCTGTATATTTTCTTCGTCAGTCTTTCATCACTCATTCTTTCCATGTGCCCGAACCATCTAAGCATTCCTTTCTTCATTTTTACAATAACACTGTTGTGCAACCCTGTCATACTGCGTATCTCATCATTGCTTATCCTGTCCGCAAGCGTGACACCGCACATATTTCTGAGAGACCGCATCTCCACAGCATTTATCATACTTTCACTCGATTTTGGGCATATCCAGGCCTCACTGCCGTACAACAAAGTTGGCACCAACACCGCATTGTGGATGGCCATTTTAGCAGTGTTAGATATATTCACACTACCCACTAATGCGGACAGAGCACCGTTCACTTTATTGCCAGCTGCTACCCGTCTCTCCACATCCAACTCACATCTTCCATCCCTCGAAAACGCACTCCCCAGGTACACAATTTCATTCACCTGTTCTAGACATTTTCCATTTACACTAATCACACATTTCGTTTGTTCCGCTTCTCTTTCAAACACCAGAACCTTAGTTTTGTTCACATTCATTTTCAATCCTTTTACTTCACAATCTTCTTTCATGCACGTGACTAGTGTCTGCAACTCTGCTTCTGATGGTGCTATTAGCACAGCATCGTC
This sequence comes from Zeuzera pyrina, assembly GCA_907165235.1. Taxonomy (NCBI): domain Eukaryota; kingdom Metazoa; phylum Arthropoda; class Insecta; order Lepidoptera; family Cossidae; genus Zeuzera; species Zeuzera pyrina. The sequence continues at coordinate 12,659,704 of OU015625.1, read as the reverse complement.
TGCGTACAATAGGCAGTTTACCACTGTGTCACCACATCCCATACCACTCATATTACCTTTCAATCTCTGGAGGCAACTGTCCAAATACAGCACGAATAGCCAGGCAGACATCACGCAGCCCTGTCGGACACCAGAACAGACTTCAAACCAGGGCGACATGTCACCGTCTATCCTTACACAGGCTCTGTGGTCTCGATATAATGACCTCACAGCCTGCAGTAAGGAGCCCTCCACGCCATATTCAGGCAGAAGATTCCACAATTTCTTCCGCACTACTCTATCGAATGCTTTCTCTAGATCCACGAAAGCGCAGAAAACTTTCTGACCTAAAGCCAGAAACCTTCCCACGATAACGCGAAGCGAGAAAATCTGATCCATACAACCCCTACCGTTCCTGAATCCACCTTGCGCCTCCCACAAATATCTTTCTGAAACACCTTTCATACGTTCAGTCAATACTTTAGTATAGACTTTACTCGCTAAGCTGACCAAGCTGATGGCCCTATAGCACGCACAGTCTAGGTAGGAACCTTTCCCTTTATATAGAGGTACTATGACTGCCGTGCGCCAGTCCTCTGGAACCTCCCCCTTCTGCCAACAAAGGTTGCAGAGTGCACAGAAGGCATCCCAGACCCTAGGACCACCATACTTGATCATCTCAGCAGTCACCTCATCAATTCCCGCAGCCTTTCCACATTTCAAACTTCTTATCACTTTCTCAATCTCTTTCATACTAATGGCATCCTCCAGTCCCTGGCCTGAGTGTGGCAATTCATTAGAATCGCTCTCAGTATCAGAGACGGAGTCGCCACTCTCATACAGTTCTCCATAGTATTCACTCCATCGCTGCAGAACATCCTTTTTATTTGTAAGCAGGTTGTTTTCTTTTGAACGCACTTTATTCATTCTGCAAGGTGCCGGACCACTTCGGATCTTACGTACTTCTTTCCAAAATAATTTGGAATTTTCCTCGAAGTTGTCCGACATCTTGTTTTCATCTAACACCCTACACCTTTCACGCTTCTCTTTCACTAGTGCCTTCGTTTCTGCTTTCTGCAGCTTATACCTGTCTTTCATCAAATTTTTCATACCACAGTCATTAGTAGCAAGGTAGTCTCGCCATGCTTTCTTTTTCTTATACACAGCCTCTTTCATCTCATCATCCCACCACACATCACGCTTTTTGCCGTTCCCAATCTTATTCATTCCACACACTTCTTTCGCAGCCTCAACCATACTATCTCTAAGGTTCTGCCAGCATTCTTCAACATCCTCGCTCAACACTTTCAATCTATCATCAAGCTTACTGGATAATACCCTTTCATATTCATTCCTGGTGGTCGCATCCTGCAGTTTCCAGCTTTTAATGCGGCTAACCGCTGCAGGTTTGGACACTACGCGATGTCGCCATGCTGCGAACAGACCCCTTATTCTGGTTATCACCAGAAAGTGGTCCGTCCCAAGATCGGCTCCTCTATACGCTCTTGTGTCCATTACCTGCTTCTTAAGTCTGCTATCCACCAGGAATAAATCGATCATACTTCTCGCACCCTTTCTTTCCCACGTGTACTGATGGATCCCTTTGTGCCCAAACATGGTATTAGCCACAAAAAGATCCTTTTCCATACACAAACCTAGCACAATCTTACCAGCATCATTTACTCTCTTATCTCCATATTTGCCTAGGACAGACTCAAATCCTGTTCGAGCTGTCCCGACCCATCCATTCATGTCTCCACACACAACAATTCTTTCGTTCTCTTCAACCGTCGCTAGAACTTCTCTAACATTTTCCCAGAACTGCTCTAGTTCAGCCAAACCGACAGAGGACACTGGGGCATATACTGCCAAAACAAAAATTCTTGTCAACCCAATCTTGAGGCGTACCCAGAGCAGTCTGGGATTTATACATTCATACTCAGTCATACAATTAACCATACGAGAGGACAGTAAAACGCCTACCCCTTGGCATCCCCTATCTCCTTGTGGTACCCCTGACCACAAAGCGATGCCTCCTCCGGGCAAGTCGGCAAGTTCACTGCCTCCTCGCTTGGTTTCACTCAAACATAGCACATCCAATCTTTTCTCTTCCATAATATCAATCACTTCATTCATCTTCTCCTCAATCCCACCTCTCACATTCCACGCAGCTACTCTGCACTCCTCCCTCCACTTCCCGCCGCTAGGTGCACAGCGTGTTGGGTGGCGGTCCCCAACGCCGAACTGCACTCTGCACACACCAGCGGGGACAGACCGGTGTACGTCGCTTCCGGGGGACGCCCTAACATTATAATTGCCGTTGTCCCGCATGGTATGCACAGAAGAGGAATTGCAGCCCTGAAAAGGGCTGGCAGGGGTCGCGACGAGCACGCTTCCTCAGTTGACCCCCTACATTCATAACCACCTTTTTATTTATTACTAAAGCTGTTTCTAGAGTAAAATAAGACAATCGTATATTCCATACTGGAAAGAAAAACCAGAAAAAAAGATTACGTAAACCAATAAGTCTTAAATCCCAAGACGTTCTTTGAATATATTATCTTTTTGTTCACGGTTTTGTCAAATCGCTTAACTTATTTAGAACAAATATATATTCTAGAATGGTTAAAGGAACAGAAAATCAAAAAATCAAGATGTCGTTTGGAAGTATCGTGTATAAATGCTAATGCGGGCAGTTGCTAGTTACTACTGTTTAAAATACATATTACGTACAATAAAAATAGAATTAAGTGTGTACATAACCTCATGCCATTTTCTATTCGAGATGGACAGAGCTACCAATCCTTGTTTAGAAATAAAGCAAAGCAGAACCCTTGCGGAACCAGAGCGTGACAGATACTATAACATATCTATTCCAATTCAATAAGTCCTGTCCTCTGCCCGACTTTTACCACTTGTGGTCCACTCATAGCCCAGTATGGAAACAATAACAAAATAAATATGAAAAAATAATTTAATGACCACAAAAAAAAAATTTTTTTTGAAGTAGTGAGCATGTAGTGAGTATGATTGACACAGATAAAAAAAAGGTGAAACTTATTAAATCAACAGTATATTTTTTACAAACTGGTACCTACATATTATTTCTATGGTCTGCAAATCTATGTAGTGTTGTCGAGATTAATTCCAGTGCGTGACGCCTCCACATCGCATACATTATGTATGACTTGGAAAACTCGACTTTCTTTACACTTAAAATTTCGCAGATTCAATATCTTCGTAACTGTGTTTGTGCGCACCCAACCGTGCCAAAGAAAGAAATGTCTAATAGGTATAATATATCGCCGGCCACCTACTAATTTAATACTCTACATTGGCTCTACATTATTTTATTAATATCACGCACATTCTTATTTATTTAAAATGTTGTAGTAATACTAAAGCACATGTATACTATAGGCAATGAACACTGTATGGCTCATGAGTAGATTACTATAAATGTATATTATTTAATAAATTATTAATATGAATTCATCTTGATACAAGTTCAAGAAATTTAAAATTAAATAGATGACGACGAGTTTAATAATAGAGTTCAGTTATCCTATAAAATTATTTATACATATATATCTTCACGCTGTATCCCCAACGGAGTAGTCAGAGAGGACCTATTTATGTGTATTTATTATTAATAAAATTATTTATAAATACACATAAATAAGTAATCACAAAAGACTATACACTAAACTAAACATGTACCTAAGTGTAATGTAAAAAAATATAAATATATTTCCCGCAGATTCCCTACAACTACTCTTTAAAAGTAAATGAGTGAAAGTTATATAGAACGGTGGTTTTTTCTCACAACTTCGCTCACGTTCACTTGATATAATCTATTTATGTTAATGATTAGTCCTTTAGTTTACATTAGGTAACAACGTAGTCAAGTCAAATACTAAATACACATGTACATATCCTGACGCTGCCGCTTTGTGGGCTAGATAGAGAGGATGGCGTCCTCATTCGCTTCATACCCTTTCACCGAGATATGCAAATGCTTTTCTTTCTACTAACATTTTGGTTATTAGATCTTTGTAAGTCAGCCTAGGTCTTCTTAGTCTCTGCAACTGTTTACTTTAGCTCTGCAAATTTTCTGCGTCAGTCGTTCATAACTCATTCACTTCTGTGTGACCGAACCATATAAGCATTCTTTTCTTCATTCTTATAGTAACACTTATCCGATCCTTTGCAGATGTGTATATAAGTATTCACACTACTGACTAGAGCAGACAAAGCATCATTAACTTATTGCCAGCTACTATTCGCCTCTTCACATCCAACTCACATCTGTCGTACCTTGGTTTCCAAGGGAAGCGTGTTTACGCTTCCCAGATGTACAGCTTCATCACATATCTTCACACTGTGTCCTTAACGGGGTAGTCAGACACGATATTATCTTAAAAATTTAAACGATAAAACGGAAAATTATTACGTTAGTAAAAAATTATTATACAAATCGGAAGCGCTGAAAATAGTAGTAATAATACATAAATCGACAAACATTGATAATGGCCATAACTCTTCTTAAAACGTAAACCTAGTTCTGTGATATACAAAGGTTATGAATCATAGTATAACGTAGTGTCGTTGACGGGTGGCATACTCAGTTCTGTCGGTTATCCGACATTTGGCGCACACCTTAGATCTGTCCCAAAATAAAAATATATACAGACAACTAGTTGAGCGAACTTCGCAACGACCGTAGGATGATCCTATAATAACTCTCGAGTCGAAAAATAGTGCGTAAAAATAGTAATATGAACAAATAAAATGAATGTACTTCAAATCCACGAACGAAAATAAACTTTGACGCAGTCACGTTAATTCTTAGTTCCTCTATAAAAAGTAATTAATAAAATATCATCCTTTTTTCACTAGGAGTTAAACACGGCAATTGGCATCTGGAAATGCAGGTAAGGTTATTATGAAGGTAACAATGACATTATAGAAATAAAGATAATGCTCAAAAGACATTGAATAGATATATCAATGTTCTTCCAATAAATAATATTATGAATCAAATCATGGGCAAAATCTTATTTCGTGTATATTTGAACATAAATAAATAATAATATCCAGACAATCACACCAACTGTGTGATTTCAATCTTCAATCTAAGCACCAAGCATATTCTGTGGATGCCAAACAATGATGTTATATTTAAAAATAAATATAACATCATTGATGTCAAACAAATTATTTATTTATGTCGTAAATCGTAATGCACTGAAGGATCACCAAGTAACACTCAAACTTCAAGCCAATTTAGAATAGTTTCATATCCTAAATTGACGAGGAATCGAACACGGGACTCTCGGCTTGGAATTCAAATGCACTAACCACCACAAAAAAGGCTAATCGCAAAACTTGGAACATGTATAACGTTATTCCAAAGTTACTCAATTTCATCTAAGAACCATTTTAAAAACTGAACATGACGCCATCAACGCATTTGTTTTCATAACATCTAAACCGAACAACTTAAAATACTTGTATTTTCCGTATTTTTAAGCCAAAAATTTCATCACACGGCTTAGCGCGCTAACTGCTTTATTTATTACGCCTATTGGCATCATTCCCTGGTTTATAGCTTACAACAGTTGCTGGTATTCAATACGATTAACTCCTGGAATCAAAATAAAAAAACTTAATGTTTACAAACTTTAGACTACATTACTACACATTGTGTTTAATTACTAGCCTATCACGCAGCGCAGTAAATATACGATTTTACGGTTTATTTTAGTAAGTAGGTTTGTATAATGAGAAAGGTTTATATTAAAATGATTTTGTAAGTTATAAAATATAAAACCTCTCATGTAGAGGTATACGTTTTGCCACCATAGTGGTTCCTCTAAACTTCCTTTCACGAAAAACAGTTTTTGAAAGCACAATACAGTAATAAACTATATTCCAAAATAGTAATTATTTGTCTGTACTTCTACAATTCTACACTAATATTAAAATTTTACTACTGTGAAAGTGTCTCTGTGGGTTTAATAAAGAAAAGGGATATATAATGGAGCTATAGAATTATTAATTTTATCTACAAATCTCAATATTTAAAATTGATGGTTTTCTCTAAAAATTTGCTACTTTTGATATAAATCACACGTTCTTTAAAATTAATGGCTATAAAAAATGGTAAACTTCAAGTTTTCACAATAAAATTTTGGTTACGATTTCAATCACTGAAACTTTAATTTGGTGTAATGGTGATAATAAATGCTTGGAAGGAAATCATAAGGACAAATGCAGGCTAAGGTTTAAATTGTTACACATGGGGTAAAATTTCGCGAATTTTTTTGTAACTTTATTTCTAACACGACGATATAATCATATCACTTTTTTTGTGGTTAGGTTAGGTTAGGCTAGATCTTTTTACTACAATGCGCGAGCCGAGCGAGCGAAGCGAGCGCGCCGCGGCAGCGATCGGCGAAGTGCCAGATCGGAATTCGCTTTATACATGGTGCAATATTGAAACAGCAGTCCGCACTCTAAAGAGATTGCTGAGGAGAAATTTTATCTTGAACATCTCTATAATCCTCCATCTCTTTTCATCTTTTGTTGTTGGTATATCTATATATCTTATAGAAACTAGTAGGTGTAATTCCGGGTTATTTCCAAGAGCAGTATTGAAATAGGAGTCCGCACTCTAAGGAGATAGATAAAGTCGAGAAATTTAATTTTGAAACATCTCTATATCCTTCCACCTCTTTTCATCTGTCGCTGTTGGTATATGTATATATATAGCAATCTTATATATACTAGTAGGTAGTATAGGTATATAGGCAGTAGGTGTATTTCCGAGTTATTTCCAGGAGTTAGGAAGAGACGTCGCGCAATTGCAGCAACTCCAATGAATATAATACTCCTCTAACTCCATTCACTTCACCAAAAACGTACTAGGAACCAAGCAGACACATCTGTGTCTGCATTGTCAGGATGACAGCTTGTCAAGTTTATTCATTAGTTTATAAAAAATGTTATTTTTCATAACAATAGCAATATTGGCAATAATTATTTTATAGTGTCCTAAAATTTTTTAAAGCTGATATCTTTTTAATAATAATAATATAATAATAATATACTCAGACATTTCACACAGTGCTATCTAGTCCCAAACTAAGCAGCACAGCGCTTGTGTTATGGGTACTAGACAACTGATATACTACTTATATACTTTTCTTTTGTAAATAAATACATATTATACATAAACACCCAGACTCGAGACGGGAATCGAACCCGCAACCCAATCGAACCCTTCACCAATTTTGAAGTGCCATTAAATGCATACCTAAATAAAACAGGTACTATAAAATTTAAAAAATATTTCTTTGAAAAATTTTATATTAAATTTTTTTTAATCCAAACCTTCTCTTCATGTCAAAGGTAACAACCATGTCAAAAATATACTTATTTCAAAATTTACGGAATTTTTTTTTTTTTTCAAATTATAATTCAAGGACTATTTACTCTAAAATTAAATCCCCAAAATAAGCACTAGGATTGTAGTATTTACCACTCTGTGGGTACCACTCACACAACAAAATGGGGGAGAACCCTGTAACACCCAGACTGCAAGACAGAAAAAAATTGACTAGGTTGGAAAAAAAAGCAAGTACACTACCAACGGGCCAGCCAAATACTATCTATAGGTTATTAACCGAAATTTATAGGAAAAGTATGTAAATCAACTATACTACATTTAATACTATAGAATATAGGTATTTAACAAATTTTAAAAACTTCGTGATATTAATATCGATTTAATTTTATTACCAAAGTTATTCGAACGTGAATGTCTTTTCAAAAGATTTTTTTACATTTAATGAACGCGTCAAAATAGAATCTGTTACTGGATACTTAACTCAATATTGAGTATATTCCTTGGTAACTCTATTCTCTTACAATAAAACGTGCTGGTAATTTCGTGTCAATAATTTAAAATCAATGCACGTTTTGAAACGGATGTATACGAATACCGAACAGGATTGGCCTCACCGCCCTATAACTCAAATTAATTCGAAGTAAAGGAATATGCAACTCTAAACAACAATATTACGAATGCTACAATTATGTACTGTACATAGGTACTATAATTTATCTATTACATTATACTATGTATAATAAGAAAGAACGAACGAAAGAAGGATGCAAGGACCGCCATGCTTGGCTATCCATCCTCTCTGACTATCCCGCCAGGGATTCAGCGTGAGGATATGTATGTATATAACCTAGTGAATACTTATACTTAACTCTGTGCTGTCGTAGTCGTTATTATTGTCTATGTAATTTTAATTTTATGAATTAATGGTTGCGTGTATTGTTTTATGTGATTTTTTCATTAAACTAAAAACAAAAAAATCATTCTAAATTAATAAAAAACCTATAACAAAAACCTTTACTACTTTCAATAAAAAAGAGCGGGTAAGAGTGATTAGGGTTCCGCATCCGAAGCAATTTTACACAGTAATGTTAATTTTTTAATTTTCTGTTCATACTTCGTAAATTTAAAACACAACAATTGAAATTCACTTCTGTGTATGAGTCACTAGTCACTATTTACTACAAACAGAATAATTAGTTACTAGCATAAATCCATGACGAAAAAAGGTTGGCACTGGATTGCAACCTACAATTTCTGTTATCTACACCAATGACATAGTATATCCCTTATTATGGGTTCATAAACCGTAGCTTATCACCTGCATTATGTCAACTAGTATCATACAATTATTTTACGCCAGTACTAATTAATCTGTGCTATTATCTTATCTGTACCAGTGTTGTAATGTTACACTACATTTCATTGTACAACTCAAAACAATGTCTATAACGTAATTTTTTTTATTGTCATCTCGATTCGCAGTACAATTGGTTAGTGTACTTATTTTAAAAAAGAACATTAAAAAGTGTGCACGCATGCGCGGAGACAATAATTGTACTATTCAAAATGTAAGTATCTAATGCAATAAATAGTTCTAATTTTTTCTTGTCTACTGTATACTACAAACTTCATGTCATGAGTGTAGATTGTGTATGTAACTGTACTTAATTAGGTATTAAAACATTCACGCGATAATATTATAATATAACTCATACTGTTTTAATACCCCTCATTATACGACAGCTGCATAAATAACTATTACAATATGAAAAGTCACATTACCGTGAACATCCATAAATTCAAAATAAAAGGAAAAATAAGATTACTCGAGTGTAAATATGAATAAATGCCGGACTAACTTCTTTTTTACGACCTTATATCTACGGTACATTTTTCGAACATTTTACTATGACTAGGATAATAAGCATCTCTATAGATAGATCTCTATATCTCTATATATATATAATAGTTTTTTAAATAAAAAGAGCTTCAGCAAGTTTCGCGTAAAAGATTGCAATACAATTGATATTCGTTTCTTGATATTTGTCTTGATCAAACATGTCTTTTGTTGCCCTGCATATTGACCAAAACATAATGAACGCCGTTAGTAATCTCAAGTTCATCATATTTGCTTTTAATCTTAGCAGTTGTTGCTTTGTACACACATAATAGATTTTTTAAATTCTTTATCAGATGTTTATTCTTCTTTCTATGCCAGCCAATTTATAAAACGATTATTAAATGAAGGAACAAAAATAATGTTGTTTATATTATACTTAAAACGGTAATTTAAATTACGCCTTTAATATGGAAATCTGAATTATTTATGTAATATCCACTTCAATAACAGGAATATGATGGAAGTATTTTTTCAAACAAATATTTTACGACGAAAATGTACTTATAACTACAGATTAAAATGTGAGAAATAAACTTAAAAATATTGAGATCGAATGAAAATTACAACTCATACCACATTACTTTGTCGATCACAATAACGTAAACATGAATGATACAGTACATAAAATTTATCGTACAGTGTATAGAAACAGTGTAAAAAAACGAGCAAATACAACGGTTTCCGATACAAAAACCTCGTAACTTCCTTGCAAGTTTACTTCTGAGAACTAATGAAAGGAACATAAATAGGTAGAGAGACGGTACAACGACGGAACCGCGCGTCACTGCTGAAATGCACAGTTGACGAAGCAATGATTGATTGGGATAACATTGAAAAAATACATTAACTATTGAAAACAAAAGGAAAGGACATCCTCTGTCAGCACGTTTGTCTACCTTCATTAATAGCTCTTCATGTTACCCTTTATTGTTAAATTTTATTTTTTATCTAATGTTATAAAATAAAATAAAAGGGATAAAATTATTTAAAATTTAATTATTAATTAATTACAATTGAATATAGTATATAAATTGAATATAGTATATAGTATATAAAGTGTATATTCAAGGAAAATCGTGTACTTTTTTCTCTACGTATCAGAAAAACCTAGTGTTTTTTTAACTGGACAGTATGACGAAATTCGGATCCATGAGAGATACAGGGAAACCGTATTAGGAACCATTTGATCTTTTTTGTGACATCAATTTTGGCATTATCTATTTTTTGGTCAAGCGTGAGATGTCCATAAAATTAGCAAAATTGGTCATTTTTTTTCGCGGATCGACTCAGTTTCCTGTATGTCATTTCATTGTAACGAAGAAAAAAATCTGGACAACAAAAGTTGGTCAAATTTAATAAAATATTTTTTCATCCAATGCAGTACAGGGAAATCCGAATCCATGGAAGATACAAAGGAATCGTCTTAGGGATCATTCGATCCCTTTTGTGAAAACAATTTTCGCATTATAAATGTTTTGGTCAAACGTGAGTTGTCCATAAAAATTTGTAATATAGACTATTTTATTTGTTAATGCAGATCGGCTCAGTTTCACGTAAGCATCATTTCATTGCAACGGATAAAAAATCTGGACAGTAGAAGTTGGTCAAATTGAGTGCATTATTGAAAGATAGAAAGTAGCTAAGTAAACACAGACAAATTAATAAAAAATGGAAAAAAGATTTAATAAACCTGATTTGTGAAATTTCCTAACTTAAATCATAGTTTACATTTTTTTAATTATTTGTTTGTGTATAATTTAATTGTTTTTTTTATATTCATATAAGGGCTTAAACTTTACGATACACTAAACAAACAAATACATACAATTTCCCTAATGCGTAACTTACATTGACGATAAATATATCTTTCATCAGTGGGCTTAAAATGGTAATTTAATATTCATTTTCAGTAAATTGAACATTCGAAAGATGTTCCTATAGAACCCGGATTATTCATTACTAGGAGTTAGGTACAAATAACAACTATTTCTGCGTTTCCAGTTGTTACGAACCGGTGTTATTTATCCTCTCCGATTAGTATTAAGTATACGACTATTAATGACTACATTAATTTTATCAGAAGAAGTCTGAGAAAAACAACGAAAGGTGAATATGTATTATTCAACCCAAGAAATGTTTTCTCGAGTACGCTGATTCAATAGATCTAAACTTAGTCTGTACGTAGAATTGAACAAAGTTGTTTTCAAAACAGTAGGGGCTGGATAAATATTGTACCCAATATGTTTTTTGTGTAAGTACTGTTTTGTTTTATTTTTCTAGACCTATATCTTTTTATATAAACGTATTAGCACTTTTCCCGTAAATATGAAATTATACTCTGTAAAAGATTAGTTAAAGTGTCCTATTACTATTGTTTCTAATTATTCTTTTTTATTCTTCTTAGCGCGCCTTCTTCTATCGGAGGTTGGCGACGATCATAACGATTTTGACCTTTGAAACCGCTGATCAAAACAAAGACCTAGTACTGTAAACAAAGACGTAGTACCGGAACAAGTCCTTCCCGTTCGCTGTATTTTTCAAATTAAAAAATAAATCGACAGAAACACGCAATTTTTTAAGTCGGTGATCCTAATTACATGCTTCGGTAAGTAAATGAAATATTAAAGAAAATTACAACAAAAGGTTAAGCGTCTAATAGAAATATCGAGTGCTGTCAGATATCATCAGCTTAGTTTAGTTTTCTCTCTTTTAATTTCGTTGCGGGCGAACTTGCTATAATTTTAGGGATTGTTCCTCTTTTAGGGAAAGATGTAGAATAGATTAACTCCAAGAGATCATTTGCGTTCTTAGTGACATTGGTTATAATTTATTTATTTATAATTTACCTATAATGTTATATTCCTGAAAAATATTAAGTGTCTTTGTTGTGAGTACATACGGAATTCTGATCTTAAAGTCTACTTCAAATGATTAATAGGATAGTTACTTCTCTTTCAAAAGTACTTCCAAAAGTATGAATCTTAAATGGTAAATACGTGAATTTGTAAATTATAAGATAGCGTCTTTTATGCAAAATGTTATCTGCAAGGTATTTTGGCATAATACTGCACTAATGGGGTTCGGCACTTGAAAACTAGCCAGAAACGATAAAACACACATCTGGCCACTCGTCCATGTACGAGATGATATATTACAACGCTTTAGTGTTTGATGCCAAAAATTATCTGTATTTCCGAGTTCAATTTTAGCAAAACCTTTGTGTACGCAAATATTATCAACTGAGTAAGGGTATTTTTATCTTCGTTTTGTTATCCAAATGTATAACCCCAATCTATAAACACTATGCCTTTTATTTGCACTATGGTAACATACAATGAACTAGGGAAGCACCTAGTAACGACTAAACTCCGAGATAACTGAAAAATTTGATTTATTAAATTGGCCTGATTGGAAGAAATCGAACTCGGGACGGGCTTGGAAAACAGATGCAATAACCACCACATCAACGACCCGAGCCAAATTAAGCACTTGATCTAAAAATGTGATACAAATCCTGAATTATTCATGAGCTTAGCTTTTTTAGTAGATCATGATTGGCAAGAAGAAAACAAGATAGGCTAAAAAACTTACGAGTAGGAATATGATTTATTTTTATTATACAGTATAGACTTCCTACAAAACTGAATGTAAACACTGCTTTTATATTCTGTTTAATATCCAAATATCAAAATAATAATTATAAAGCGGATATAGCAACATTAACTTTGGATATTAGCCTTCACGGTCAACATAGCCGTCATGACTTTGTTGCATCCACAGTTCATCATTAAAATCGTAGTATTAATTTATATCACAACATTATCGTAATATTATTGTGATATAAATTAATATAGGTAAATAACCGTTAAATAAAAATTGCTAAAGAAAATGATCTAATGAAACAGAATACACTGGCGACTGGCCCCGAATTCGCGCGGGTGTGTACATACATAAATAAAACCTACATAAATAATAAGTACCTTGCCACGACCAAAAAATACATTTTTTTCAAAATTTATAATCTTTTTTAAAGTCGAAATGTAATTTTTTTACTCCATCAATCTTAAATTTTGGATTTGTCTAAGGCGTGTCTATAGAAGATGATTAATATTACGTCAATTAAATAGTTACATCAATTTAGGAACAGTTAGGTTAATTTAGGAAACGAAATTGCTTCAATGATTTTGGAACAACGAGATTGAATCTCGCTCGAGAGTCAAGACACCTTGTTTTACTAATATAAACACTCAAGCATTTGTGATAAAGACAGAAATAGAATTAAGTTTAATAATTATTAACACACTGTTTTGAGAACACGTTTGAATTATAAATATTCATTCAAAAATCAAAAATTCAAGTCACAAAATAGAACAAAACACAGTACATTTCATTCTATGCTTTAAATCTAAATGGATTTCACTTATCTGAAATGAAATCGTGCTTTGCTACTATTGAACATTAGCCCAGACAAAGAAACAATGGTATATTAAGATTTATTAGCAATGCAATAGTCTATAAGTTTTCAAACAATTGGCGAGACCATAACGTATGGCCAAGTTGCATAATTGAGCGTAAATACTAAAAGACCTAGCTTTTGACTTGTATTGCTAAATACAAGATAGCATACGAACCTGTGTTCTCTTTCACTTTCAATTATTAAAAAATCTCAAAAGATTTGTTGTTTCGCTAGTTAAATATTTTTACAATTTACATATTAATGTCTAAGTGGATGTTCGCACGAACTTATCTAAATTCATTTGTAGCCTGGATATCATTAAATAATACGACAGTTATTGTGCGCCCAATACTTGTAGCAGAAACTCAGTACTCACTATGTAGTTAAAAAGTCGATGCGTCGATTTATCGTTAGCAAAACTTAATAACAACGTGAAATGATGTAATAAACAGAAAGACATTGAAGAATTTAATTTATAATATTATATTTATAATATGACTGGCCTGTTGGCGCAGTGGCATATGCATCTGCTTTCCAAACTAGGGTCCCGGATTCGATCCCTGGTCAGGTCAATTTAGGAAACGAACTTCTAAATTAGCTTGGAGTGTGGGTGTTGTTACTGGGAACCCCCCCAGAGTTCGTTGTGTGGTACCCATAGTACAAGTTTACTGCTTAGTTTGGGGTCACACAATCTATGTAATTGTCTGGAGTATTATTATTATTATTTATTATTATTACTTGAAGAAGGAAATAGTTATGTAGGTACCAATAATTAAAAATTATTAGTAATTTAATAATAAGAAACGTCACATAAACATTTTAGCAATTTGTCACAGATCACAGCGTATATCGAGAGCTTACGTAATAGCAGCTTCCGCTTTGCTTCCACTGAACAAAATAAATTATAGGCCGTTGAAATGTTAGAAAATAAGCAAGAATTACTCTCACGATGTAGAATGTCACGATTATTTAAAAAAAGGCATTGTGGAATTTAAATAATTATTTTAGTCGTGACTAATCATCAATACTAAAATCTCTATCAGAGAACAATTACATAAGTAAACGTAACCGACATCCAATATCTTTGAAGTAGAATGAGCACATTTTGATATCGCTACGCGTTTATCAATTGATTTCATTAAACCGACTGTTAACCTCATTAGGTTACAGCGCCGTAAGATACAAAGTATTTTAAGATAAAGAAGCAATGTAACGCGAGTCACGAAAAAAATGTACTAATTGGTGACGCGACTAATTCGAGGAAACGAAAAACGAAAATGGAAGTAAATCTATAGTGAGATCAAAGCGTTCATAAAGTGTACGGAAGATTTGGAATTTTTAGAGCTGTACTCGCCTTTAGTAATAAGATAGTGTTAAATAGAATTGTAAAATAAAAAACTATGGGCCAGACGCACAAAGTAATTAATAATAAGTCGTAACACGCCTATGATAACTTTGTATCTTTGTATATGTATTTTAGATTTAGACATACATATGTACGTTACACTTTACGTTAACTTTTGTACTTTTAAATTACTATTTCTTGGCACCCACATATAACAGACATTATCCAAATGAACCTCATAGCTTACATAATTCCATTAGATTTCTTAGAACGGTTATGAGAGGCGAGGAAGTGATAAATAAAGTGTAGGTGTATCGCTTCCACAATAATGGAATTCCCGGAGATACTCTTTGATATTTTCTTTTTGGAAAGGAAGAGATTTGATGACAACTAAAATAGAATAAGCAATTAGTAAGTATTTACTTTGATAAAAAGTTTCGATGTTGATCAGACTTGAAAGATTATTGAAAGAAGACCATTTTTTATGTCAGAGGGGGTAAACGAGCAAGCGTGTCACCTGATGGAAAGTGATCACTACCGCCCATGGACACCCGCAACGTCAAAAATTATATAACCTGCATAATATTATATCTTTAACTGAAATGCATCCTCGTTGAATTCATAGTGTCATATTAACGCAATATATAAACGACAAAGCTGCAATAAATGCCCAAGGATATTTTTTATTATTCTGTAATCTAATCATTACGTGCACAGAGAAATCGCAATAATCATTGCCTACACTCTTTCGTACAACAGTAAACACATTAAGGATGCAACATTTCCTAATTCTATGATCAGTTTCTGCCCACACTGGCGATATGAACGTACTTTCTTCGATTGAAAGAACACCCACATACGTATTGACACGAATCGTACCGGTTTCAGAATGGGTAAAGCAAAAACTTTGATATTTATTTCTTATGTAATTAGATTTTGATAATCATATGTTATAAAACACTCAGACATTAACCATATGTGGTTAACATCATACCTATGAAAACATACATAATAGTTTCAAAGACACATATGCATATGTATGTATATAGCATTTCAAGACATTTATATATAACATTTCATGAGTGATGAAAGACTGACGAAGAAAATCTACAGAGTGAAAGTGAGAGAAGAAGAAGAAGAAAGAAAACCAAGGATGACTTATGAAGATTAAATACCCAGAGTGTTAGCAGACGAAAATGTCAAAAGCACTCGCACACCTAGGCGAAAATGTGTGAGGAGAAAGATGAGATTTGAGGAAGCGAAAGAGGTGTGTAAGGACCGCGACTCCTGGCGCTCCGTCCTTCTGACTACTCCGTTAGGGATACAGCGTGAGGATATGTATGTGTGTAAGTATGTATTTCATGAGTTCATGACAGAACACGTAATTTACACTTGACCATGTCTGAGACATCCTGACTGTATACCATATCTAGCTAACTGGCATACGTTCATATGATTTACGAAAACATAATACATACAAAAAAAAAATATTATGCAAAATGTAAATACGTAAAACTCTCAAATAATTTAGTTACATAAAGCAGATATACATAATAAATAAATAGAGAAAACGACGGGTAATCTTCTGACATGAGATGATTAACACATAGGAAAAAAGGTTTCGAAATTAATGTTACTCGCATTTTAACAAGTAACAATAGAAAGTTTTGGTAAATTAGATTTACTACTTTAATTTAATTTTAATGTAATTTAAAAGTCAAAAAGCATATGAAAATACTTTCTAATATAATTTATTGTTACATTAGAATAGAAATATCTGTTCTTCTGCATCTTTTTTCATAATACTGCGTATTTTCGCCAAGGAAGGCTAATGCTTTTAAAATTTCTGTCAGTTGAAATCTAGGTTATTTGATTTTCATAAGTCAATCTTGTCTTGACTCCTAATACCCACACACTTGCTCTGTAAACTTTCTTCGGCAGTCCTTCACTCATACTTTCAACATGTCAGAATCACCTAAGTTCTAAGCGTCATGAATCCTACGCATACAATCATATACATGTGCATTCAATTATAAAGAATAATAAAAAGATATTCTGTAATGTAAAAAACCGGCCAAAAGTATATTGGCCGTAATAACTTACGAATTTCATAACAATTTCCGATAAAGCAGAAATTTAATTTCGGCCAAAATCAACTTTAGATTAAGATTACTTTAACTTATATCAACCCTATTCATTTAATATGAAAGCAAGATTCGACTAACTTTGGTATTTTACAACGCTTTAAGTAATAAATATAAGTTAACCGAAATAATTTCCGTTTAACATAAGTATGTGCTTGTTTAGAACTAGTTAGTATGTATTATTTAAGATTCTTAGTAAAAAAAAACAGAGATACAATAAATGTCACCTCGAAGCTCGATATTTTGTAAACGCAGCTTAAAAATAAAAAGTAGTCAAAGAAAGCTTTACATCATTTTTAAAAACCTTCAGCTTTAAAAAATAATCACGCCCTGGAGCCCACGCCTCCCTTTTGCCTGTAGGGGACCATATTCTAATTGTATTTTTTTCTTTTCTATGGTAT
This sequence comes from Zeuzera pyrina, assembly GCA_907165235.1. Classification (NCBI taxonomy): domain Eukaryota; kingdom Metazoa; phylum Arthropoda; class Insecta; order Lepidoptera; family Cossidae; genus Zeuzera; species Zeuzera pyrina. The sequence continues at coordinate 12,642,068 of OU015625.1, read as the reverse complement.
GGGTATAACAGAATAAATCGGCTATGAATACGAACATATATATAAACGCTTAGTATACGTATATATATACAGTTCATACTTTGCGCTGTATGGGAGTTATAATTAGTATAACATAAATATTACAACAGACAGAGAGACACCGCAACAGGTCAATAAAAATGGATGAAATTAACGATGAATGGACACGGATTACCACCCACATCGATCGGACATCAATTTACTCGTTAAATGAAATTGCTTATACGTCGTAAGTCAGCACTTTAATGCTAATGTTTATAATATGGGCATTGAAGACATATTTCAAAACATTACATTACGCAAACATTTTATGTATTTATCTAATGTACACTTTATATCAAATTTCTATTTCACATCATTAAATGGGACTGAATGAGATATACCTATTAATTTTTTGTACAAGTACGAGTACAGAAAATATTTCATTATGTCCTAATGCACACATTACCAGTGTTACCAGATCTAGGCTAATCATTTCCTAGACATTTCGAGAATCATGCTAAAAAAAGAATTAAATAGCAATAAACAATAACGCGATACATATAGTGACTTCGGTAGCCTTCTTCAGAATGCCTTCTTCAAAAACTCGAATTTAAACCATTTCGACACTATTTTTTGTACACTTATTATCACTGGAATTAAAAAATTTAATGTTGTATAAATATTGAACAAGAGACGTGAAGCGAAATTCGAGAGCTTTCCTGGATATTCCAGCCATCTGGCAACCCTGCACATAACTCGCAGAATATAGAGGAATTACGTTTAAAAAACATAATATTAACTTCATAAAAATCTTTTCATGAACATAATAACGGAAACGTTTAATGATATTTATTATGCGCTATTATTAAATGATTACTCCGAAAAGCACCAAAAACTTTAAAATATTTGTATACCTTTAGTTCTCCGATAGCCATTAAATGTGCCCCATTTCTTCAAATCTTCAATTTCACTGTATATATTTAATTCACTAGAAAATACCTTCTGTTGAACTATCAGTTTTTTTTTGTTATTATTTGCGTCTGATTGAAACAACGCCACGAACTTGTGAATCGGGCTCATTACGAAACACGAAAAATCTTTTCAGGTATAAATTTTTTTACAACACTACTTTTAACAATAGCGATTTAAGTTTAATCTAGATCAACTACGTTAAAAATAATTACAGATGGTTTACTAACGGTATTACTAGAGTTCAATGTTCGTATCACAGTACTCGTAGTCCAAAAGTGTCGAGTGAATTAGGTAGTTTATAAAACATTTAAATTTTAATTTATTTATTTATGTTAATATGATATTAATAATATTTTAGAACTAATTATGTTTATGATTTACTGATTATAAAGTAAATATCGTCTACATTAAACACTAATATACGAAAAATATATATTATTAATATTATAATAATTTAGGATAATTTAGAATCTATTAACTCAATATTTACATTTATTTGTCACAGTTTTTTAGTAGTATTTTACTTAATTAATTAGTTTATTATATAAGTCACTAATATATGTAATCGCACGTAAACGTAACGATCACAACGCGGAAGCGTTAGAGAGCACAGGAGACTTTTTTTATCGTCGTTATTTTGATGCGCGTGCGACACTCTCGCGACTCTTTAAGCTATTGAACCTCCGGCCGTACGCTTTCTTTCACCTCTTGAGTCTGTCAGGGACTTTCATTGAGCATTGCACATACCTACTACATAATTTTGAAAAAATGAAATAGGTATGTTTGTTCATTTTTTAAGTTTTTAAGTCAATTGTGTTAAAACGGTTATTTCGAAAAAAAAAATTTGATGAAAATATAAAACGTACATTCTTCATTGAATACTTTGACTCAATTTAGCTGCTAGCTCCCTTATTATAGTTACACTTCACTGTGAATACAGATTGTAGCAAGATACATATTTTTCAAACATCATGTTAGAAAATGTATGAGAAAGAGCATAATGTGATGTGTGACGGGGACGTGGTATTCATGCGGTGGTTTCAATGATACCTCATCCCGTTATATATGCAACTGTGCATTATTTTATCGATGTTCATGTAATCGAAGAGATACTTGTCAGATTAAATGGGCATAAAATTGTAAATATTAAAGAAATGTTAATAAAAGTCATCTACGAGATTTCGCACTTTTAAAGGAGTAGAGGGAGTAGAGAGTCTCATTGACATTTTACTCCCACGGTTCCATTCGTGCACTTTAGCTTTACGACACGTAGCTAATCCAAAAAAAAAACATAATATCTGAACTCTGACATATACCTCGGTCATATACTAAAACTTTACAAAACAGTTGTACACAAGAGAGAATAGTGTATCAACATTTGTTTGCTAATAGATTTGTATTTTTACTAGAGTTCAATTCATAAGTGGGAATACAGACAGACAAACTGTTACGTTCCTTAAACGGATATATCAGTGTGAATATTATATAATACCAAATTTAGTTCTATTATGTAACTACAAACTACATACATACGAATTTAATTATTAAGCGTAATATTATAATAACTACATTTATAAATAAAAGATGACAATATTCAAGAACTAATAAAATACAAGAACAAAACTAAGGTTTTGGTGTTTGAAAGGGGAGATATCATAGTGTGAAGTGTGGGTAAATGAAAAATGTCTCGAACAAGTGAACGAAATTGTATATCTAGGTAGTGCGTTTTCTAGGGATGGAAGATGTCAGTTGGATGTGGAGAGACGGGTAGCAACTGGCAATAAAGTGAACGGTACTCTGTCCGCATTAATAGGCAGTGTGAATATATCAAACTCAGCCAAAATGACCATACACAATGCGGTGTTAGTTCCAACTTTATTGTACGGTAGTGAGGCCTGGATATGCCCGAAATCGAGGGACAGTAACATAAATGCGATAGAAATAATTTCTCTTATATATATCGGCGGTGTCACCCTTGCGGACAAAATAAGCAATGAAGAGATATGCAGTATGACAGGATGCAACCCTGTCATACTGCAAGTAAGCTTGTACTATGAGTACCATACAACAAACTCTGGGGGAGTTCCCAGTAACACCCAAGTTCCAAGTCAATTTAGACAAGTTCGTTTCCTAAATTGACCTGACCGGGGATCGAACCCGGGACCCTAAGCTTGGAATTCAGATGCATATGCCACTGCGCCAACGGGCCAGTCATGTCATCAAATGTCAAAAGTACTAGCATACCTAGGCGAAAATGTATGAGGAGAATGATGAGATTTGAGGAAGAGAAAGAAGTATGTAAGGACCGCGACGCTTAGCGCTCCTTCCTCTCTGACTACCTTGTTGGGGATGAAGCGTAAAGATATGTAGGTACGTATGTAATAAAATACTTTTTAATCTGTTTTGTCAGCCCATAAATTAATAAATAACTACCCATTATTACAGTTATCAGTGCTTACTATCATTGTGGAATATTTAACGAGCCTGTATATAAAATAATCTTATCCCATCATTTTTTTTAGTTTTGATATTTATTACTCTCCAAATACCCAGGAACGAAGACGCATGTTCATTGTCGTTCCTGAATTATGAAACATTATAACTTAGAAAACAATTCACTTGGGTCAAATGGAAGTACGTGAAAGCAGAGAGTGCAAATTTATTAGACCATAGCAACGGTTATACTCGTAGTGTGTACCTACATACCTACCTTTTTATGTGCTATTGCACTGGCAAAAAAACAGCTGATATTTCAGTCGTTTTACACTTCTAATCACAATTAACTGAACCCAAAAGAAAACAAAAATATTATTTACATATTCGTAATGTGTATTGAATTGTTAATCCATATTTGCATTTTGTTTTTACCATTTATTCAAGTTGCTTGAAGAGGATACAAATCTTCACGCTGTATCCCTAACAGGATTGTACAACCATTCTAATTTGTGGGCATTTTTATAAAATAATGTTTCAACAATAATGAAGACATTCTTTGTTATATAGGTACACACATTAATTAATTACTACATATTTAACACTCTTTTCAAAGGTAAATAATAAAAAGTATTATTATGATTATTTAATAATGAGGTGTTACCTATTTCGCTCCCTTCTAAAATTGCTTGATATTATCATAAATCATAATGATAGTATGGAGACAACATTTTAAACAATTCGTTTCAAAACAAGAACACGATTTTCTTAACTTCTTATGTAATCATTAATTCACATTAACACGCAACAGGGTATTTAAAATGCAAATGACTATTTTACATCTGTTAATTGCCTACATTGCATCATAATTTAAAAATACATTAAGAGTTTTAACTTCTAACTTATTTAAATGATGACATAATGTTCGTTTAGAAAATTTTCTTTTTTTTATGTTTACAATTACTAATAAAAATCTAGTGATACATTGCGTGAAATGTAAATAGGTCAGAAAGATAAATTAATAAACAATCCCCTTATTTATTTTCTCTTTAAAATGATTACACATAAAACAAAGATGTCAGTTCATACTGGTATCACCTATTCGTTCAAACTAAATACATATCTGTGCAATATATCGTTTAGCAACTCAATGAACTATCAAAAATTGACGTCATAATGTATAATGTTACCATTGTTTTATACATTTATCTATTTGTGTATTTATTGTTACGACACATCGTCACAATAAATACATAATGATATAAGTGACTGTCTTAATAGCAGTTAATGCAATACGAAAAAATTAATTTCAATCCAAATATCACCTAAAAATACAAGAAATACACTATTAATGCTATTATCAGTGATATCAAACTCCTTTATACAAGCCCAAAAGCCCGGCTTGCCTTACTAAAATGCTCAATCAAGAACTCAGAATACTAACGTGTCAAGAATGAGTAATAACTGATAAATATCAACTTCAAAACATATCACAGTTTTAAAAATTCAAACGAAAACAGTGCAGGAATCTTAGAGAAATAAAACGGGTTTTTGACCCAAAGTAACGACTACTAAGTGCGTCGGTCCATCGACACTAACGACCTCTCAAGGCATAATCAGAGCAAAAATCAGAGAAATAAATATTCTCACTCTCACGCGTTGGCTTACAACGGGGTTTTGCAACCTCTCTTTCTCTCTAATGACAAAATTCGTTATAGCCGTAGCCACAGATATGTTGTAGCTTTTTTACTAAGGGTTATATAGCAATTGGTACGAATCTAAAACGCCGGCTTTCATACTGAACTTCGTACAGATTGGGAGATACGATACGAATACATTTCAACGTCATTGTTTTTAACTAATATTTATTTGATTTGGTGGAGGACGAGTGACAAATTTTTTTTTTTTTTGGAAAATGCGCTCATCTTGCACCACGCCATCAAAAAAAAGTATTTTTTTAATTTCCGTCATAAGTGAGTTAATTTTTATTAAAAAAACCAATGATTTCTCTGGCTAGTAATTCGCATAATAGATAACGTAATATATCGGTTTACGAAACTGATTGGATTTTTGTTTGTTCTCTTCTCAAGTTATAGGTAGGTGGTACACTTATTATCACCAGTGCTGTATATTTTATTCAAATGACGAAAATATTTAGAATTGTTCTGGTTGTGGCGATTAAAAACTATACAGGCGTTATAAAAGACACATGAATTCAAAAAAACACATGCGTACAGTGATTTATTTTAGTAATTTGGATAAACAATGAAATGATACATATTAATATGTTAAGAACTGATAAACTATTTACGCCTGTATATTTTTAATTACAAAGTATTATAAAAATAATTGTTTTTCTCTTTCCTCTCTTTTTGTCCACCCCGTTGTGCTAAAGTCATGATTAATTAGTAATCTATAGTATTTTAGCCTTCCCTATACTTTTACAAAAACAATGAAGAACATGTACTTACCTATGTCGGGCTTGCCCTATTCTGAAGCCCAAGGCTCAAAGTCAAAGTCAAATCAAAGTCAAATCAATTTATTCAAGTAAACCCAATTACAAGGTATTTTTGAACGTCAAATCTACTTTAGTTCGGTTCAAATAGAAAACCTGGACACTGAGAAGAACCGACAAGAAACTCAGTCAGGTATCATTTATTCAATTTCATTTTACAAAAGGTTTATTAAAATACAATATTTTCATTAAGCCAGTAAACGCATGTGCAGAGAACATCATTTCCAGACTATTGTTTTATCTTCAATAAAATCGTTTATTTTATAGTTGATTGTCTAGTCAATGTACGTTTTACCACTGGCTGGCTCGCCACTGGCTATTATCAATAATATATTTGTATGTAATTGATAGAAATCTTACTCATAATATAAGTACGAAAAAATCAATTTAACAACCTGTACCTAGTAAAGTATAACAATGTGAACTAACCGAACAATCAATTGTTCAACTACTATAATATGCATATATACACGTTTATTTTAATAGCGACGAAAAGCTACCCATTTCTTTCTGTTTTTCCCGATTTTCCCAATTTTTCGGGAAACTACCAATTTTTCTTTCCGCAAAAACCTTACTCGGACTATTATGATTTATGAACATGTAAAAAATTGCCAAATTTGTCCACCGGTTCTCCGGTTTTGCGCTTAGCAACAAACAACATTTCATTTTTATTTATACAGATTTCAAGTTATTTAAATTTTAAAAAATATACGTGAAAATAAATATTTCCCTTTCACTTATATATTATCTCCTTAGAGATTACAAACATTTTTTTTAGAAAATGTGTATTTTTTAAGATACTATAAGAAGCGACATCTACACAAGTCATTTTAAAACGAAAGGAAATGAATGAGTTTGAATAGAAATCGATATAGTTTTTCCCGTGATCAAACGAGATGGCAGCACTTATTACGTAGTGAAGAAATAAGTAAATCATAATTATGAGAAAAAAGATAAATCTTACAACTTACGAATTGGTGCTGTAACATAAGTGTTTTGACGAAATAGGTTTCCTGTACCCTTACCTTTATTTGTCTGTAGGGTGGTAGGTCTTTGTACAGGCGTCCTTCTAACAGCAGGTTTTCTAGGAGAAGGCGGTGGAGCCAAAGCAGTACGCGCACGCACTGTAACAGGGGAAGACGTCAGCTTCTGAACGACGCCATTTTTCTTGGCTGAAAAAAAAATTCACAGGTTTAATAACAGCGGTTGCAGTATAAATCCTCAGAGACGTCAAACATTTTTTTATTTTGTTTTCTTTGTCTTAGTAAAACACAAAATCTGTTTATTTGTCCTATCTGTTCATTTCATTGAAATATAAATTTAAATATAAATTGTAAATATCTACTGAATTCGTTTTAAAGGAGTTGGGATTTTTCCATAGAACTAGAATGAATATTTAGCTTTCTATCCGCAATATGTTGTTTTGCAAATTTTCAAGAACATGTGACGTTTTTTTATCTACAGTTTTAACATAATTTTAATGTCAATCTCAATAGAATGCTGATAATTTTATTTATTAACTGCATAATTTTATTCAAATAAAAACAGTTGTACACAAAAACGTTTTCATATTATTGAGATTATGAGTAAGTATAATGTATACCTAATGATTGGTTATTGAAATTTTTCAAGAAAAATTCTTGAAATTATTCAATAATTTTTATATTTCTCGATTATTTTTCCGATATTTTTCCATTTTTGAAATTTTTCCCAAATTTTTCTTGAAATTTTTCCATGTTTTAAAAATTTCAGAAAATCATCTTTCACTATGTATAACAAAACATACAGATAGATAGCGCATCAGTTATTAACGAGGTTTTCCAAATATGTATGTACGTATTTATATATTATGCACTTCTTTAACTGTGTATAACTTAAACGTTTTCATTTCGTTTTTAATCAAAAAGAAGTGATGAAATAACGGAAAACTAACGGAAATCACTTAGTTGTGCAACGAAAAATATTTTCTTCAAATTTTTTTCATCGATTACTCATTACTTATTTGTTATTTCTACACGATCAAACGTTTTAAAAAACATAACATAATAAACAGTAGATAACTAATAAAAATATAGTAGGTACGTAAAGAAAATATATAATAATATATTTTAAAAATGAAAAACAGCAAACTGTACAATGTTTGACAATGCATTGACATTAATTAATACCACTATCATCGATTAGACACAGAAGTCTCCTACACAAAAAGATAATGGTATCTTTTTACTTTTCAAAGGAAGGTCTCTGAAAGGTCGAATGTCGATTATTGTGATTAGCCGAAACTTAATGATTTTTTTTTTTTTATGATAACTAGGTCCACGTTTGACTCCTAATGCACCTTGTAATAATATTGTACACGATTATGTCGGTTTATGTGGCATAATTTTAATAATCAAAGCTTAATAACCCTAAAGGCTTCACAGAAAACCTACAATTCTCTTCACAGAATGTGATTTCAAATATCCATGCATAGAAAATTCTAAACAACTTACAGACATAAAACTTTTAAGATTTCTTAGGCCACTGATTTTCACATCCGTGCGGGAAAACATTATTTTTAAATATTTACACACGCTAGAGTACTATGTTAAATAAGTTGTATTTATGCCTGGAAGACGTCAGGCTAGTAAACGAAGCCAGGAGAGTATGTAAATACCAAATTCCTTACTGTTTACACGAAGGTACTTGCTACCTTACTAGCATAATTAAATTATGCTATCTCGACTTCATTTACTAGACCCGTGTCACCCGTTTAAATAAAATTTTTTATTGGTGTGCAATAAACTTATACTTAATAATCCACAACAACTTTAAAACAGTATTTTTTCCAATCTGCTCACACTTTCCGAAACTAACAAGCAAAAATTAACCCTAAAAACTGAAAATTAAAAACCGAAATCAATATATATTTTCTTTACATCCAATTGTACTATTACTTTCTACAACTGATTTTAATTTTCTCTCTGTGTCAAATAATCCCTAAGAAAATGTTGGTATCGAAAGGACATTCAAGAAAATTATTAATACAGAAATAACGGCTTAATCCCAATAATTTATCTCAGTATTTTATACAAATGAGGTATTTACGTTCTGAAATAATTTTATTTAACTCATTGGCAAAATTACAAACAAACTAATCTCACTTGACCTTGGAGATTATTTTCTAATCTAGTCGCGACATTTTATTCACTTAGAGCTCTACACAAGCTTTGATCCTGTAGTGAAACGATGATTTTAACTACTTCAGAAATTGTGTTTTTCTTAGAAAATAATACTATTTAAAAAACCATACGTGAATTATAATAAAACAAATGCAAAATCGTCTTGGCTACGATAGCCTCATAGTTATTAATCGAACCAGTTCCAACCTGACATACTTTTCAAAGGACAAACATAGCGAAGGCGCTATTGTCTATACCTAATACAGATAGTTGCATAATGCGTTACGAAAGGTTGTTGTAACTTGTAGTTACCTTGTTTATTTTCATGGTGGATCTGATATTAGCTTATCGTACAGTAATGATATAATACTTAGCTACAGCAAAGTGAGTAGTAGAATTAATATAATAGACTATATGACTACTTTTAAAACTGGTATATTTTTACACATCATATTAATATAATCAAAAATTTTAAATACAATTATGAAAAAAATATGAAATTTATCGATAGAAATTGAGTAATTGGGTTTTAATAGCGCGAAACAGAATAGGGATGAGCTAGAGAGAGATAGCATTACATAGTTGTGTCGTCATAAAGTCGCAATGACATTGTACAGCGCTAGGAGTGAGAGAGACGGAACTTCTCTCTACTGAGTTCCCACTACTAAAATTTAAAAACGAATGTTTTTCATCGTATTTCGTATATTTTTTCACAGTTTTGTTTATAATTACTAAATCTATCTTTTAAAGTCGTTAAGAAGTAGTGATCTAGCCTATTTCACCTACCTAGTTTCTATGCATATATAGGTACTTATACATTCATAATTATCTACTACTTATTAAAATACGAAAAGCGTTTACAATATTTTTTATCCGTTTATAAATTTTTTTGTTTTCAATTTTTAATTATTATTACTACAATTACATAAAAACTATCTAATAAAATAAATTAATCGATTATGCTAAAAACAATGGGTACAACAGAATTCGTAATTCAAAAGCAACATTCATAATTAATATTCTATGTCAAAATGATATGCAATTTAAAATTAATAGTAAATACTTAAGAAAGTAATAAAAATACTTTCAACTTAAACGATTATTTCGTTTGTTTTTCATTTCATTTTAGGGTACAGATAATACGCATTATTTAGGACATTAATAATGCGAGATTTTCGGGAGAGCGTTGGGCATTTATTTTAATTATTTGCAAATGATTTCTAGTGGACATGGTGATGTAAAATTGGCGTAGTTGTGCGTCCCGAGTATCTACGCTGTTGTGCATTAAGTGGAATTATTAAAATAAGTCTATATTTTTAATAATGTGATGTTGATGATTTTTTAGTGCCAGACTACCTCAGCGGATACTACTAGAAAGACTGCCTAAATATATTTATCACCAGAAACTCCTAGGAACTTTAAAATGTATTATGTCGTCATTTTAAAGAAATAATATGAAGAATATATCTATACATTACTGAAGTCTTCGGTTGTTAGTGCCATAGATCTTTTTACCTTCCTTGTCAAGTAAAAATCGTAAAAAAAAATGAAACAAAACAGAAACGTTAATAATACTATTCAAAAATACGATTCAAATACTTTTATAAAAGATCCAGCTTCTGAATTCCATAACTGTTATTAGTCTTAGGAGAATGCGGCATATCTATGTAATATGTATGTTATACGAAGGGACTCACCCTGTGCCGGCGGAGGTTGAGGCGGAGTAGCGGGAGGGCGAGCGGGAGTAGTCGGTGTAGGGCCGCTCTCTCTCTTCTTACCATTCCCTGAAAAGAGAAAAACAAAAATATTCTCAGTTACAACCATTTTAAAAAATAATGCCATTTCGTTTTTACTACAAGTAGCCACATCTTTAAAATTGTCTATATACGTATATATGTCTATAATAGCCAACAATCAGCTTTTTCTGGATTTTGCGTTACACTACAAAGCCACCACAGTCATTTAACTCAGTTCATCGCCTCTCTCTATCTCGCAGACAACACCGTGGGAAGAGTTATTTATTATGAAACTCAACGCTGGAGATAGGCAAAAACAACATGAATACAACTTTTTATCAGCAACCTGCAAAAAGTATTCGTTATCATAACGAACACTCGACATCACGAGATCTTCGCATCTATCAAATGACGTGTCAGTTAGTAGCAGCTCCTAATCTATACTATTATAGGTATAAAATACATTGAAAATATTTTTTATAATATTACATCGGAATCTTCGTTTGTAACGATTCAGAAACCAATACAACTTTTATAAATATACGCATACTTAAAATAAATAAGATACAGCTTGATCCCCTTTTCAGACTCGCATGAACTAGAGGTCATGATGGTTGCTTCTATGAGGAGTTCTGAAATTGTCATGTATTTTCATGGCTAATCTTTTATGTATTGGTATAATTTTTATAGGATGAGATATATTATAATATTCATCAGGTTATGAGCTGTATTATGAGTTATAACATCAACAGAAGTCCGATAGAAATTATAGCACTGAGTTGTCCAGTGTTTCGTATAATGTGTAAACAAGGACTCTAAAAAAGACTCTAAAACAAATAGTTCTTTTGAGATATAATTTTATAAATATTGTCATGTATTGCCTATACAATAGGTACTATACCTACATCAACGAGATCCTAACAACGTTGTACAAAAATACTAGGTTACGTGACTCTAGAACTAGACTCGATTACAGAAAAACGTCTAGTTACTACCACCGTATACTTCTAGAGTTCAGTGACACTACCGATCCTTATCGTCGAGTTAGCGTAATGATACGCACCTCAGCAATTTAAGTTGGCTTTTTCAATTTCAAACAACAGAAACCAAATCCAAACGTACTTAGTATTTATTTTTTAATATATCTTTATAAACGCAGTTTTAGTAGAATTGTTGTGATACATAGATACGTATAATCTACACATACTACTACACATTAAAAAAAATAGTTTGTTTCTGTCGTGGTCGTCACACTCACGTATAGATATCATCATAATATGGATTTGAACTTGTAGGGTTTCTAATAGCGGATATAATGGAACACCGGATTGATTTGTAAGATTTATTAGCGAAGTACATAGCAAGGTTACTAGGTATGACATTTTGTCAAGAAAATAAATTACAAAAGCTCAGCATTTAATTAATAAAATCAGAAATCCAAAAAAGGAAGTAATATTTTATAAAAGAATTATTAACAATTAGTTTCATGTGTTCAGTCAAATCTAATAAAAACATAAGTAGCGCATAACGATTTACATTTACAGGTAGAAAATAAATTATATGTATACTATAATGCAATCGACATATGAAAGGTTAATAAAGCGTTGGCACTGATAAAGGAGATGTTAATGAATTCGAAGTCGTCGTCCTCTAGTGAACTATTCGCCAAGGAGTCACGTTCAACTTTACCTAGAAGCGTTCCATAAACTAGTCGTGTTAAATAATTTAAAAAAAAAACAGGAAAACACACTAAGTACTTGTCATTTTAATACGAAAACTAGTTTTAATGTAACGTATACGTAACGGCATCAATATGGCGCGGTAAGTAAATCTCTATTCGAAGATAAGAGCGTCGGCATCGAATCCCGAACAATTCAATTTAGGCAGTGAAATTTTACTGGTGTTGTTAAATTGTCTTAAACTCAGTGTTACTGGATGCTCCCCCAGTTTGTTGAACGGCATCCGACCCCATAGCACACTCCTAGTGCTTGTTTAAGATAACATAATTAGTGGAACTGCCTGAAGATAACTTCTAAAAAATTAACATTCTAAAAAATCTTACTATTTTCTATGTAGTTCTTACAGATATATTTAACTATGGATAATGTGGAAATGATGAATATTTAATCAAACTTTCTTCAAAGTCATTTTTCAAGTCTTTCATTTTTCAAGTTATAACATTATATTTAGTTAAAAGCGGGCAAAAAGAAGTGAAAGTAGTAGTGTATAAGTGTTAATGTGTAATAGAAACCTATGTGTGAAGTTAATAACAGTTGTCATTGTCTTTAACGATATACATTTACATTGTGACAAGCACTTGTAATTGGTACATTAAGAAACTCATTGTATATTCCATATAAAATAAAAATAATATAAAATTTTTAATAATAGTAAAAATATACGACATTTTGAATGGTAAGTACCTATTCATAATTTTAAAAAATACTTTTAATGTAATTATGGTTGGAGAATGGAGAATGATGAGTTTTGAGAAGGCGAAAGAAGTTTGTAATGTACTTGAAATATACTTTTCCATGTAGGTGCACTTTTGTTCTCATTGTCTTATTATCTTATCATGTCGCTAATAACCAAAGTGTTCATTAGATACTATGTATCTAAAACTTTGAAACATTTAACCCTTCTCTCAGATTATGTAATCCTACATATTTAGAATCATTATAGTAATAATGACGATAACTAATTACTCTGAACATGACGATTGTTGATAAGAAAGTAACTAGTAATTTTATTACAAGCTACTATTAATTGCGTTTATTTTGAATAATATATAATATAATAATAATAATATTTTAATAATAATATACTCAGACATTTCACACAGAGCCATCTAGTCCTACAGTAAGCGGCACAGCGCTTGTGTTATGGGTACTAGAAACTGATATACTAATTATATACTTTTTCTTTTGTAAATAAATACATATTATGCATAAACACCTAGACTCGAGACGGGAATCGAACCCGCAACCCCCATTTACTTTCCGACGAGCTTAGCCGCTGCGCCATGGGGGTCGTCAATGAATGATCTTATATTGTCAATAATTTTGATTTTAATTAATAAAATGACGTCTGCCATGAAGTTAAGAACGTCTCGCGACAGTTCGAACTTTGCTGCCGCTAAGAATCTTGACTCTAGCAGCAGTCTAGCTGGATCTACCGTACTCCGAAGAGGTAGTTGATGACAAATTACACAACCTCGAGTAACCTTTGATCACTAACGTTTCATTTCTGTCTCTTTCTAACTTTCTAAGAATTTTGTAAAATTTTACCGTACGTGAAACAATTTAAAATTTACCCTGTATTTGTCTTCACAAATGCCTCCCCAGCATTTATTATTACCATTACACAACAACATTAAAATTCCAGTGAATATAGTTGTAAACAAAATTTATAGAGAAATTGTTAAGTTGAAGTTTATCTTATTTAGTGGATAAAAATACTAAATTTATTGCGGAGACTAGTTTTAAAGTATGTACATGTCATTATAATCAACAGTAGCCAATTTATAGAGAAAACCATTAATTTTAACTAACTTATATTTCATATCAATAATTAAATATCTCCAGACAATTACAATGCATACCCTAAACTAAATACTGGCCTTGTATTATGGTATCACACAACGATTCAGGTGAGCGCCTAGTAACAGACCTGGGGGCCTAGACAAGTGGCTCAATTGTCGTAAACGCTAGTAGAATAGAATGACACATCCCACGTAATCTAGCGCAACGAATTTTAAATTTGTAATCATACGTTGTTAACCTTCTTATATATCAAACGAAACGCAGTCGTCTGAAAACCGCCGTAACGTGACCGAGTAGTACTTTTGATGACCAATAACGCCAGCAAGCGTTTCGATTGCACGAAGCGTTTGCCACTTGTCTAGCCGCTCAGACTAGACTCCAAACGGAATCCAGACCTGCGGGGTTATTCACAAACGTCGGAAACTCAACTTTCCGTATCCGACAGAAAACTTTTCGATGATTTTGTCTATACGCGATTCACAAATCTCAAATTGTATTATATTTATATTATATATATATCATATTATATATAGTCGTATTCACAAATCCAAGCAATCGGATTGAATTTATGCTTTCCGACGATCGGCTTTTCCATCACGGAATGTTTCCGACGTTTCTGAATAACCCCCTGTTCGGAAATGGAATCCCAGAATCTCGGCCTGGAAGGTGGATGCATTAACCACGACACCCAGGAATCGTCTGTATTTATGTTTATCAATTTTTACCTTTACAATTAAACAATTATTAAATAAATTCAGAAATAACTACATTATAGAGTTGCTTTACCTAAACGTTTACTAAAATAGGTTGTAATTATTAATATTAAAAACAATACTTATTGATCGTTATTTAGTAGTAAGAACACAATAACCTTGATGTCAATGAACTGAATTCCATATTTTAGGACTCTCAGTCTTTTACTATCAGAATAGTTCTTCCAATACTTTGATGGAATTTATCAATCATTATTTTTTCAAGGCCTAAAAGTCATTCAACCAACCTCATAGTGAACGAAAACTTAACAGAAAATATAAATCATGAATCATGGCGAAAAAAGTTAAAGAAAAAGTTACCATAAAAGACTTAAACGCTTTTAATGTCGCTATAGCTAAAAAAACGTTGAGTCATCTATTTAAATGAGAAAAATGACTAATTTTTATACTAAACCATATTGAGGAATATTATAGTACGAGTATAATATAAATTGGGGAGCATATTGGGAAATATTAGGTCAATATTTTATAATATGTAATACATATAAGGAAATATTATTTCTGTTAATTCCAACTATTTACGTTTAACGTATAGATATACAAAAAACTAACGAGTAACATTTTAACTTATTTACATATGTTGTTTATTAATTTATTGATTACTCACCTCTAGCACCAAAAGATCCAAATCGTTCTCGATTTACCGCAACTTTATACTTTTTGTCGCTCGGTACCGGTAGTTTAGATGGATATTTCTCGGAATTGCTTCGGTACAGCTTTTCTTTAGAACCGTGTGCCCCCATCTTATATTTTCACTTTAAAATACTCTTGTCTAATTGTTTTCCATAGCTAGGCATCTAAGCCGCTATATCACTATAACATAATTAGGTCCAGGAACATCATCTTTACATTTTTTGTCGGTCAAGTCACACATCACTTGCATTCACTAGTTTTAACTCGAACTTTTAAGCCACATTTTAGTGGCTGTCAGGTTTTAATAATTGTAAGTTACGAATTATGATCTAATAAAACTTTAATCAATTTTTGGTATCACAATTTCAGATCTAAAGAATATCAATAAAAATTCTTGATGATTCTTAAATAAGAGGGACGAATTTGGTCTTATGTGGTCAATTATTTTTAATGTTGACAATCATAACATGAACGCAGTTAAAACGTACGTGCTTAATTTTACGTCGTCAACAAAGCGAGGTTCGCTGATATAATTATTGCACTTTTAATCTATTTTAGTAGTCGACTCACTTCACACGAACCAGTATACAACGATCTCTACTTTACACAGGACTTTACCTCTAATAACAATAATTGCGTTACTAGTGTCGGAGTCTTATTACACTGGTCAGTTTAAACATCTCATACATTAACGTACAGCTTAAATAGAACATCATGCACGTTACTTTATTTAGCATAGCAAGTATTTTGTATTTTCATGGCGATGGCTGTTTTAAAGTAGCAGACACGCATACAGAGAAAAGGTAGAGCGAGTCGTCGACTTAATTTCCGTTCGGAAATTGCAGTATTTAAGTGGATATGTGAAAAATAACATTACAGCGAGAAACGTTCGTATAAGTATACAAAGATGAGTACACACTAAGTACTTGTCTCTGTTAACTCTTAATATACATAGAAAATTAGAAGAAAATTACATCCATATAAATACTAAAAAAGTAAAAAAAATTAGCGAAAATACAACAATATTATGTACATTATTATTAGATTAATATTAAATTCTATATAAGACTAAAATTTAAAGTTGTCACCACTTAACAGCTCGTTAAATTTAATTCTGAACATTTCGGTTAAAGTTTATTTTAAAATAAGCTCGCAACTAATTGATCCCGATTTAGACACGTGAGTTTAAAAGTAATTCATCAAATTAAAAAGTAAAACATTAGTTCATAACATTTTTGTTGTTGGTTTAAATTTAAAAACAGAAACAAACAATAACAATGAAAATTTTTATTCTGATATCATGATATAATAAAAGATTCCGAGTTCCCTTCAAAGATTTTGTGAATAATATAGTGTTACGTATTTAAAAAAAAAATGAAAAGAAATGTTTATGTCAACAATGGAAAACAATGAGATGAAACTTAAAAAAGAAAATACATAGTTTGCAAGATGAATACATGTTTAAGTTTCCATTGTGTTCTAGAAGTATCCGTAATAGTCAGCATTAGTCACTTTAAACAAGCAAATAGTAGGACCATTTCTCTTACATTCGAAGCTATTTTGGTAAACATTGCTTTCAGGGTTAAATAACGGGAAGGCGTTTATGTACTAGGGCGACTTCAGAAGATATTTTAGATACATCTATACTTTAATATTATAAAGAAGTAAACTTTGTTTGTTAGTATGTAATGAATAAACTCAAAAACTACTCGACCGATTTAAAAAATTATATAAAAGCCACATTGACAGCGAGTAACATGGGCTATTTCATTTTAAAAAAAATTTCTACCCGTGCGAAGCCGAGGCGAGTCGGTAGTATTAAAATATAAAAATAATTAAATGTATTTCCTTTTTATATACATTTTAGTTTGTTGAGCTAAGTGCTTTCAAAAAGGTAACGATTTATACATACAAATTATGTGGATTATTTTATGGATAACGCCTTTAGTGTGATCTTTTGATGAAAGATGCTCTACTTCCCAATATCAAAGACCTTGCGTGAGCTAAAATAGACTTACGTTCAAGGGGGCGTTGAATATGGACGCGTGTATGTTTTGAAATTTTTTTTGCAACAATATTGATAGTTTGCTGATAGCATGAATAAATTATTCAGGTCATTCAACAATTTCTACACCTATACATAAAAATAAAATTGAAGTGTCTGTCTGCGATTTCGAAATAAAGGATTATTCTTAGGCTGATATGGTTATTTGCGTATGAAAATACCAGAACATGATGTTTTAAATTTTTAATAGTCTGTCTGTTTATTTATCCAGTTTAATCTCCGAAACAGCCAAACCAATTTTGACGGGACTTTTATTAACAAGTAGAAGACTTTTCAGAGAGTAATCCAGTCTACTTTTCATACCAAAGAACTATATTTTTATCCAAATCTAACATGGATGAAACCTTGAAACACAGCTAGTTATAATAAATTATTTAGGTCAGATCGTTCTTTTGACATTTCCGTCAGCTAACACTTAGTTCATCCGAATCCATAATAGACTAGAACTGGGAGGGAAACAATTAACATCAGCGAAATCAACTTCTTTTCTTGGTTTAACAGTAGATAATAAGTTACAGTGGGCGGACCATATCGGGGTTTTGGCTAATAAGCTCAGTTCGGCAATATATGCTATTAGACGCATTAGGCAGTTGACAGATGTAGCCACGGCTAGGCTGGTGTACTTCGCATATTTCCATAGTCTTATGTCTTATGGCCTATACTACTGTGGAGATAAGCGGCGCATATGACGTCTATCTTTATTTTACAAAAGAGGGCAATACGTGCCACCTACAGTATGAATGTACGAGAGTCACCCAGAGATCGTTTTAAAGACATTGACGTACTCACATTACACTCGTTATACATCTTTGAAAATATAATGTAGACTACAAAAATTATAGATCTATTTCAAAAGAAAGGTATTATTAACGGTATGGAAACTCGTGGTCGTGATCAGCCAGTTATTTCTAAATTTAAAATACAAAAGTCAAGTGGATCATTTTTGGACAACTGTGTTCGTTTTTATAACAAAATTCCTATGTTAAAATCTTTTCCAAAATTACTCAATTAATGGAAAAGAAATTTAAACTTTTTATTAATCGCACACTGATTAAAAAAGCATACTATAAAATTAGCGATTTCATTGAAGAAAAAAGAATCTGTCAGTCTGGAAATAATCCTCTCTGCACACGCATTTACTGGCTTTATGAACATTGTATTTTAAATAACTATTGTAAAATGATGTTGAAAAAATGATACCTTTTCTTCTGAGTTTCTTGTCGGTTCTTCTCAGTGTAAAATACCTTGCAATAATTGGGTTTACTTGAATAAATTGATTTGACTTTGACTTTTACTTTGTGTTTTTATAAGCTAGCCTTGATCTTCCTTGGCTTGTGCTACCACTTTATTTGCTCTATAGATTTTTCTTCATCAGTTTTCTTTATTTGCCCAAACCATCTAAGCATTCCCTTCTTCATTTTTACTAACCTGTCGTACAACCTTGTCATACAGCATATCTCTTTACGATATCTCTATTTTACGATAAATATAAATACTATTTTGTTAAATAATACACTAAGTCTTAAAATAACGCATGTAAACACTTTAATTAATCATGAAATACCTAATAAACATGTCTTATTTGAACATTAAATAACACGTTTTTTGTCGATTGTAGCTCGCTCGCTCGCTCGTGATCGAGCAAACAAGTAAGCAATTCCTCAGTACTGTATTTTCCGTCTGTATTTCACATCAGAGATGCACCGTGCTGTAGTTCATCGCAGTTTTGATTGAATTTAGACTTTAAACCAACAGGATATACACCATCACCATGTATTACAGATTCCAGTACAGCACGCCTACTACGTATACATGAGTGATCAAAATTGTTCGCACTTGTTGGCACTATACTGACCACAGATACTGACAGTGTTTATACCTATCTCTTGTCTCTTACTTCTATCTCACTCATTCTTACAAATGGGTAACACAACATCTTCTGTCGGTAATTTCTGACAAAAAATTAACAAATTTTATAATTTTCACCAAGTTTTCATCATTCTATATTTAAATTGAGAAAAATAAAATATTTGTATTTCTATGACGCGTGGACAATAGATGCTCAGGCCGACTATAGAACATAACATAATCAAAGGACCGAAAGACCGAAATGACATATTAAGACCCTAAAAATTTGTTGACCCTTAAAATTACAAAATATTTATTTTTGGGTTAGCACTCCGATTATAAAGTTCTTATTCAAAAAAGCGATAACGCTTCAAATATATCGAATCATAATATAAATAATAGCTGCAAGGTGTGTAAATATTATTCAAACGCGACAGCAGGCAGCAAGTGATGGTAAATTTACAAAATAATTTATTTGCCAAGAATCAGTGTGTGTCCGGAACCGGAAAACCGGACGTCGCCAGTGTGTAGATGTCGTTAGTGTAGTGTGTCGAAGTACCGACAGTGACAATAACAAAACGTAAAAGATGCATTGAATGAGTGTGGGTACTTGCAAAAAACCGCACGCTACGAAGACGTCATTCATCCTCATCAGTCTGCCCGTGACCACGTTCGGTGCAATCCGGTCGAAACGTCGAGATAAAATAGGTTATTAGCCTTAAAGTATAAACGCGACATAGACCCGTTAGTAAATATTGTAAGATTTGCCAAGAACTTAAAAACTACTAACTTTGTATGTAAGGATCGCGACGCTTGGCGCTCCCTCCTCTTTGACTACCACGTTGGGGATACAGCGTGAAGATGTATGCATGAAAAACTTATTTTTTTACCTTGGGGATACCGCAAATGCATTTTTTTGTTGTCGGTTTTAACTATAAAAAAAAAAATAAGAGCGTGTCGCGCACACATCAAAATCATTATAGATGCCATGCCTTTACAATTATTAATTAGCAATGATTTTATTTAATTTATATTTATTTTAATCTGAGTTTATAATAATAATGAAATTTATTTTTATCCCAGATTTGGATTATGTTCAAATACCCCCCCCCCCCCCCAAATGCTAACCATTAATAAAATGTAATTACTAATTATTGTTTTTTTTTCTGTCACGTGGTCTTTTTTAAACATGCCACACTAGGGACACAGGGTAAAGATGTGTGTGTATTTTATCCTGAATGTATTCGTCATGTTTTTTTAAATTGAAATACATATAATTATTATATCAAATAAAAGTCTGTCGTCATCATTTTACAATGAACACATGATTACCACGGCGTTAATAGAATTCTTTAAAAATGAATTCAACTGAATGATGTTCTCGTAGCCAACTTGTTTTGAGGCTCTTTGGCATTACATCATGGATTAATTCTATAAATAAACATGTAACGTTAAATATTCATGTGTCATGTGAAATAAGTGATATAAAATGTAGGTATTTTGTACTTACGTTACAATATAATCTCATTAAGTGTATTTGTTTTTGTTAAAACTAACTTGTGCTTTGTCTTTTCATAGGACAACAATAAATTATAGTATTTTTAAACTGATATTCGAATTACATTCGGTTGCAGAAGTTAAAGTCTACATGTAATGTTTACTTTATGTACACTGTACAGACAGGTTTCACATCGACCAAAATAGATATAAGGTGATGCAATTTATAGTAGAGACTAATATCCACTGAGGTAATTATTCTTATTTCGTTGTCAATTCGCGAATACGAAATACTTCACTTGAAAGTCAAATCAATTTATTCAAGTAAACCTTAACTAGGTTTACTGCTGAAGGTATATATGAACGTCAGATCTATCTTCAGTTTGGGCAGAATACTTGCTGAGAAGAACCTACGAGAAACTCAAGGTATCATTTTTTCGAGATCATTATACAGTAGATATATTAAAATATAATATTTAGAATTCAGAGAGCCGAGAAGATTATTTCCAAATTTAGTTTTGTCAGCGATAAAATCGTTAATTTTGTATTATGATTTTCCAATCAATGTAAAATTAGGTTTTACAACAAATCCAAATCCATGTTCAATTACTTGTGTATACTGTAATCTGAATCTGTGCCTGTGATCTGTATTAGGCCTACCTACTTATAAAACCTGTATTATACCTACTTATAAAAAAATAATAAATACTTTATTTACACGTTACGTATATAGGTACGCTTACATTTTATGATTTTTGTTAAAATATTCATTTAATAATAATGTTCAATGTTTAGTTCAATATTATACATACTTAAGTTTACTTATCAATGGGATTTTACCTAAAAAATTAATAATCAAATAATACAATTTTTATTTAAATGAATAGTTTTAACGTACAGTGATTTACGTAAAATTTTAACAAAAATTTATTTCTTTGGGGTAATCGCGAAAAAAGTTATTAGTTTATTTAATTACGTAAACTATCATCGATATTCTACACTTTCCAGCAACAAACATATTATGTTATTTTTTCACTGTTTAGCTTAAATTAATGTGGGAAGAACTAAGGGAAAAATACAATATTATTAACATATCGACAGACTGGATCAAGGACAAAACAGTGTTTGCTAAAAACATGTTAAGTAATTCGTGACGCTGTGTTTCTTCTCAATAGGCAGCAAAGGCATTTAATTAGCATTACACTTTTATAAACAAAAATCAATAAATAAACACAAAAGTATTTACCTTTAATCTGCTTACACTTTTGAGACTTCATAGATAGTGATCGTCAGATCGCACAGCGTATGTTATACTTATAATCTATACCTATACGTTGAATGATTGATTATAATTATGTAAGTATTAATTAATATCTATACTCCTTACGAAGTGTGCCATTAACATATGCGATTCGGAATTCATTTAAAAAAACTCGTTATTGTTGTTACCGTGCGATTATGATTATACGTTATTATTCGAAGTAAAAGAAAGAATATTAATCACATTAAAAAAAGTCAGTATTGTAGCTAAAAGTATAAATAAGTATTAAAAGTGTAACTACAATAATAATTAATTTCGAAATCATGTGCCTTCAAAATTCTGTGAGAAAAAATCGCCAACAGCGAAAGTTCGTGTTTTAAATATTATCACTATATTGAGGGTCGATACAAAATAAATTTGACAAAGATCATAGACGATATACAAAAGTATGTTTAGGTAATAACAAATTATAAAATCATTAACGTCTATCGTCTAGTACATATACATGATCCTTTTCAACCAAAGTAAGTAAATGTGATTGAAAGAATAGAAAATACATTCGTTAAATTTTGTATAAAAAATGTACTTATTTTTTTTTTCTCCATGGCAAGGCACACAGATTAGTGCATTTGCGAATGTCACGTATTAATCATATTCGAAGTAAATTCGTTTGTTCTTCTTATCGTAAAACTCCTCCAGTAAAGTGATAGTAACCTTTACTGAAGTTATAAAGGACTTCTTGGAAGAACACGAGAACTTCAACTACACATGTTTATTTAAACTTACTCTATTCTTTTCATTTATACAGAACTTGAAAACATAAAATACTATCACTTGTACTTTGAAACTCCCAAAAATGTAAAAAATAAGAAATCTAATTAAAATGACAACCTCACTTCTCGCGTTTCCGCCAAAAAGTCAAAATGTGACCTATAAGTCAAAATTTAAACATTGAAAAACTTTTAAGAAAAAACACGGCAAATAGAAAATCAAACAAAAGCCTTATTTACGAGTATGGAAATTAACAAAAACAAATAAAAATCCTTCGAGAAAAAAATGGAATTTTAAAAAATAAATAATAATGTACCTATAAATAATGTATGTAAATAAAATAGGTATACCCAATTATTCGATACAAAAAATAAGTAAAACATTAATTTTAATATATTACCAAGAAGACTAAAAAATGTTCTCAGATATTATCGAAATAGTTTTAGTACAGGATCCGAATTACATCGTCTTTCACCCGTCTGCTTACTGGACGAAACATTTTTCTCTCCTACGAAAAAGCAAATAGTATGAAGCGAAAAGATTCATAATGAAATGCGAATAGCGTACAATACCATTCAATTTCCTTTTTATTTGATTACACAATTTATATTTTGTGTGAACGCGCGGTCGCAATTTTTTTTTTTAATTTCGAATCGAAATGATTTTTGCAAAAATACCAAAAAAGACACATTTTTTTATTATTATTGCGAGGAAACCAGTTAGAACCCTGTGATGTAAATAAGACAACAGCAAATAATAATAATATTGCTAACACTAAATAACAACCAAAAGAATATACCAAAAGTATTGTATGTCCCTCTGAGGAGCACGAATTACACTAAAAATGAAACTAACAATAATAAAATGAGTCATTCATAGTAGCAGACTCGTTCCAATTCACAAAGCGTAGTTGAACTGCAGGATATTGGTACTGGGTATTGACGGAACATGAATACTCTTTTCTCTTCGTTTCCTTTTCTACTTCTGTTGTGAGTAGTTCAATTTATTGTTTATATGTGAGCAATAAAAAAGTAAAGGTAATCTGAGCAAACAAAAATTACATGCCACACAAAAAGGCTAAAATATGCATGCAAATAAGCACAAAAAATGCTTCTTAAAATATGCATATATGAAAATATATAAAATTAAATAAAAAAGTTTTATTTCATATTTTTGTTGTTTTTAAACGGTTTTATTTAGCTTGCCCGGTTTGGGTCAAATCTAGTAATTGAAATTTTACCCCATTCCTGTTGACCGATGGATCTGAAATTTGGCATACACCTTTAGTTCTGGTGACAATATAATTATGTATATTCGGTATCATTGTAAATCTAAGATGGTCGCCGCCACGAAATGGCGGATTACATATTTTTTCAAAACCCCCTCAATATGAGTATCCAATGAAAGGGCTTGGCTAGTAGAATACAGTACATTATGCAAAATTTCAAATCTAAGATGTCTGCCTTCTTCGAAAAGGGCTTCACAAGTAGAACACAGTGCATGGCGGATCATAGATTTTATACAGTCTATACACCAAATAGAATGAGAAATATCAAGTAGCGAAATAAAAACTAAAAACTTGAAAATAAAAAAATAAGTAAAAAAAATTTTTAAGTTAAAATTATTTCAAGTTATGTTTACGATTATGTAATATTCTAAATCTTTACATTTGTAAGGTTACATCTTTTTAAGCGACATCAATAAAGGATGAGGTATCGTCGGAACCCTTTTTAGGGAATGGCGATAAAGGGAGCCCTTATAATTTCGTTCTGCCGACCATATAGATAAAATTTGGAACGTAGGTATTTTCTATGTACCGCTATTCAAAGGTGTACCTAGTGATGAAACTCAGGTACCAAAAAAAAATCCAGTGAAGTTGTGTGAATCGGTTTCCTAAAATGATACAAAGGTTTCAGAGCGACTTTTTTATTGTCGAAATATGCACTTCTAAAATTGTAAAATGTGCGTCCGCCCCCTCCCTGTAACTTTTCAACTACGGAGTGGAAAATTCTGAAAAAAATTTTGATAGTAGAATCTGAAAGGCGTTTTCTACGAAAATGAATATGGATTGACTTAGATGTTGTATAACGTTTGAAATGTGAGGTATTTTTGGTTACGCACTCGGCGACCGCAAATACAAATTGGTTTTCGCAGTGTCAAACATAACAATTATAACAATATGTAGTAAGTTAGAAAATGTAATTGAAAATTGTAAAATGTTATAAAATATGGAATGTATATTTTATATTGTATGTACGTATTATACTGTAAAGAGCTAAAATAAAGGTATAATTAAAAAACCAATTACGATTTTTTTTCCAAAAGCATACGGTGGTAAATAAGCATACGGCCCACTTGATCCACACAATTGTGAATACAAACAATACAAAGATCGTTTCATTGATGTTATGGCTTAAGCTTATATTGCTAACTGTGAAATAGGACAGAAAACCCAGCCATGTGTGTCCTCAAACAATAACAAACTCATAAAATATTATTGTAATGAATTCAAGAAATATATATCATCATAACTACTTCGCATAACAACACTCATGTCAATTATTGTAATTCTTACAGAATTATAAGATGTATTATGTTTGGGGCGAGGGCTATGTTTAGTTAAATACGAATAAAGCATCTATGTATAACATATCACTCATAATAAATGATAGGACTACAAATAACACATAGTTGTAGTGAACCCCTTCCCGAGTTGCAATTTTACTGTGACGTGGCACAGACAGACGGGTGGTGTACCCCTGCGCTTGCGACAAAATCCCTTCCGTGGACCCAAATAACTGATATATGTTGTGAAGTGTGTCGTGCCTACCACTCGTGTTGTTTTGTCTCTTTGGAGGCGCTGGAAGGAGACTCCCCAGAATCGTATGTATTGTAATTCTAGTACCTACCTACCTAGACGGACGTTAAGTTTTATTCAATATATTTTTGTGTCCCTCCTTTCTTTACATATTTCTGGTAGCAGAGCGTAGTTGAGACCTCCTTTGTATACATGTACTCCATAATCAAATTGTAATCGGTCAAACGAGATGAATGAAGAAAAAATACGCTCTTTGTAAAATATATAATACTTAGCCAAATCAAACGGCATCAGTAAGTACATAAAATATATACCTATTGTAGTCGAACAGTCCAACTAAATTAACAAGAATTTTAAAAATTAAATAATGTGGTAGAGACCGATTGAAGAATCTGATAGAGACAGTAGTGCGACAAGTGAAATCGAGGAGAGGATGGACACATTGGACACCAGTATGATAAATACTTACAATTTGTAGCTATTCTCTGCCCCAAAATTCCAATCTAGGAACGAATATCTATGTAAGGATTGGGGTCTCTAGCAGTCGAGATTACACGTTCGAGATCTCACGAGATTAAATCCTAGAACAGTGGAATATAATTAGAATACGTGAAATCAGCTATTTATCTTGATTTAACAGCAGAAAATAAGTTTCGGTGAATGGACCACATCGGGACTTTGGCTAATAAGTTCAGTTCGACAATATATGCTATTAGACGCATTAGACAGTTGACAAATGTGGCTGCGGGTAGGTTAGTGTACTTTGCATATTTCCATAGCTTTACGAGTATGTCTTATGGCCTGCTACTGTGGGGATCAGCAGCTCATATGACGTCTATCTTTATTTTACAAAAGAGGGCAATACGTGCCACCTACAGCATGAATGCAAGAGAGTTACTCAGAGATCGTTTTAAAGACACTGACGTACTCACATTACCCTCGTTATACATCTCTGAAAACATAATGCACACTAGAAAAAACATAGACCTATTTCAAAAGAAAGGCGTTATTATGGTATGAAAACCCGTAGTCGTGATCTAGTTATTCTTTTTAAATTACACAAGTTAAGTGGGTCATTTTTGGGAAACTGTGTTCGTTTTTATAATAAAATTTCTCAATAAATTACTCAATTAACGGAAAAGTTAGTTCTTTTTGACAGCTAAAAAGCAATATACTGCTATATTAGAATGTTATTTATTATTAAGTTAATATAAGACAAAATTAAGTACTTAAAACTTTATATTGCCTAATAATCAACCTATAGGTAGTTTACAACATATCAGTAACTATAAAATAAGATTTGAGGATAAATTAAAATAAAGATAATAATCAAATAAAATCTCTTACAATTTCTCATTAGTCCAACTAGGGATGCTTTTGAAAATAGTTTCATAAAAAGCTGAATGTATCAATGGTAGTATCGGAAAAACGTCATTTTATTTCAACAGTTATGTAGCCAGCAGCTGAAAACGCCCTTCGGATTCAAGACTTCTGAGCTTCGGATTCATAAATAAGCAATTGTAAGCCAGTCGTTCGGTAGTCGGGTTAATGCAGAACCATGCACCAAATACGTGGAATACGTTTTGCCAATTGTTGTTATTAATCTTCATAATCTCGCGAGATCGTGCCCGATTTAATATGGCTAAGAGATTGATCTCGTAAAATTCCTCAAGATCTTACGCGAGATTGAGATTGCACAAACTAACCTAATGTCTGCTACCTGTTACGTAAATAATGTAGGCACAACTCTCTCATTAGGATTGTACTATAGGTATTTTACATTTGTATTTGTAATTATTTATACATATTACATAAGTATTTCCAGAAATGTCATAAGAAACAAAAGTTAAGAAATAGTGTTGATAAGTCTTATTTGACATTTATAAATTTAATTTTGCACATGACATTATTATACTTTCATAATCCATTTAAAGGTCGTTGTACGAGTTACGCTTGCAAGAACAGAAGGAAGCAGCACGGTGGCCTTTTTATAACGGGTTGGATAATGAATTTCCTGACGCTTAACAACTCCAGTACATACTCCATATGTAGATACTTTTTATTTCATACATTAGATAAGAATATGTAGATATTTAATTATTAATTGCAGGACTTGAAGTTGAGCAAGCATAAATATGATATACATATACATAGAAATCCATCACGATAACTAAATACGTGTATATCCATCATCAGTTCGATAAAATAAATATAAAAATAATAGTATGCCAAGTTATGTAGGGTTACAGAATGAGAACGTTTCGCTGCATCGTTTTGACGGAATTTCGTAATAAACAAAACACCAATGCCACCGCTGGCCCACTGCCAGGTGCAGTGGCGTGAAGAAAACAGTCGAGTGAAAAGATTAACCGTATCTTAACTAAGATTTCGTTTTTATTAAACCTTGGGTTTAATTCCGGAATAATGAATCGGGAAATGGTAAAGTTTTGTAGGTTTTTTACATTTTCTATTATGATGTACGCTAATATGTATTATTATACCAATATTAGGTCTCAGTAATGTATCTTCATAGCTCCTTTATAATCAATCGCTTCTTCACCATCAAGATTATTATAGCAGCTAAGGCGTTGTGAAGTAGACCACCCTGATGCAAGCCATACAGCACCGCCGCCTAAGCTCTACGAATATCTACCAACATTGCATAGATACATATCTAAAAATATAAATGAAAGAACAAATAAATCAAACATTTAGATACCTATACAAAAAACAAAGCGTGAACTATTACAATCTGCGAATTCGTACTAAATGTAAACATTTCATTATTATACTCATTCTAACTAAACTTTAATTATTACACTACCCTTTAAAAGTGCAATTATAGTATAATTTATACCTACCTATCATATGTTGTGTATTCAGCACAAACGTTATAAAATTTTACGTGGTTTACCTCATATTTCGACATTCCTGTGTTTCTACTCATTATGCATATGTATTACTCTATAATACGCAATAATCTGTAATACTCTATAATATATGTGTTTATATCGTCACACATACTTTGATCTCACTTCACAAAGAAGATGCGTATCGTCGCTCGTATTAAATCACAACATGAGGGTACATCACAGATTAACATCCGGTGTTTAAACTGTTCTGTCCTCTAAGCGGCCTTTAAAATGTGTCACGTGAATTTTCTTTAAGAATTACTATCCATACTTTAAATAACAACAAATTATGATGTATTACAGATTATTTGTCTTTCTGCAAATAGTTTTATTCTTCAGTTTAAAAAATAGTATACTTAAATTGACATAAGAGTAAGCTCAAAATTTAACGTGCAATGAAGTTTTGTCATAAATATGAATCAACAAATTCAATTTAGTTACTCCTGTGATTGCTTTAAATAAATGAATAAACAATACAATATACACTAAATTCAACGAATACTTCACAAACGTCTAAGCTCTAATATAAAGTACAAAACGTAAAGATCGAAAGTAAAATAATTATTAAAGTCACGTAAACATAAAATAGTAGAGTCGTTACACGTATCCGTTAGTTACATATTGTGACCAGGAACCAAAGTAAAATTTTAGTTTTATTTTAACTGATCCATAAAATGCTTTCACTAAAATTGGTTAAGTATGTTCTAACATGTCATGTTTTACCAAAAATGTAATAAGTATTATCGTCTATATTTACGTCTATACCTTTATACTTAGTACAGGACAGAACATTTTTTCATTATAAAATTAAAGTAAGTAAGTAAAACACAATATTTTCCAATAATAATTTGTAATTTCTGTAGTAATAGATTTTTATTTTATAGTTTGACTTTAAATCAATAATATTAACAGTATTATATAATCTGTTATTTATAAATAATCGAGAATGGTATCCAATAAAAAGTTATCAATTTCTAATTAGAGAATAAGGAAACTCGCAAAGCAGAAAACTTATAAGAATACAACTATTTGAGATTGGTTCTGTTTTCTGATTACTATAGACACCCACAGCAAAAACTTCACCTAACGGAACCAGAACCCGTTTATCATTTCACATAAAGTAGATGATTATTGACTTGAAGAATATTCTCAAGGATTTATTCATTCGTAATTGCGATTTTATTATAATCGCAATTACAATTATGAATAAAAATAGAATGTAACCAAAAAAATAAAAACTAAAAACACAATTAACATACGTAGTTTCAACTTTGACACAAGTAAATACGTAATTTTAATTTTATTTCAGTATATAATATGTATTTGTAATATAGTATTTGATTTTCATGAATTATAACAGATTTATGAATATTTAAATATCATTACAAGAGTAACGTAAAAGGAATTAAAATAATTAATTCAGAAAGTTTCACTCTTTCGGAAGAGACAAAAGTCTTAAAGGTTCAAAAGATTTTTGTCAACATGTCTTCATATAGTTTTTGAGTTATCAGTTTGTCTTTATACCTTTCATCTAAATTGGTATAACTACGGTAGAATGAATACGAACGGGCGGACATACTGAAACTGTAAGGATTCCTACCTGGCTACGGAAACCCACAAAGGAACAAATGGTATAAAAATTTACATGTCTATTTTCTGCAACACATCCACCTCTCATAAAATAAAAGTAGTCTCAATCTCAATATAGGTATGTATAGCGACAGTATCAGTTCACCCGACATCGAAGAAGTCAATTTTCAATAGTAAGTGGAACATCTGGAACCGGTTTTTATATTAATCACCTGTGTCTTTACCGGGACCGTTTGGCTGCGGTCTCGACTTATAACCACAATATGATTATTGCAACGTTGTCTAACGACAGGTAAAAGTTCTTACGACAATTGACATAGTCTATAGGAATTTATGGATCTTCATACATTTTACAGTACTGACAATACATATTATGTACATGATATATATAATTATGTACAATTAGGCACGGATCACTATATCATAACGAACAAATACATAATAAAATTTCGAGCCTTTTTGATACGTTGAAAATAATCAACTATAAAATATAAAACACTAAATATAAGGTAATATGAGTATGTGGACGCAGTCATATTGAAGATCATATAGAGCATACATAAATCTAACGGAAATCGAAAAATCTTATTTTACGTCGTAGGATTTTCGAAACGGCACCTACTACATATTTTAAAAACCAAACCAAATGTATTAAATTTTCCCTTTCTAATGTACCCAGAATCCATGATAAAATAGAATTGGGTGGGAAACAGTTAGAATTAGTTAGGTCTGCCAGTTTTCTTAGTTTAACAGTAGATAGTAAATTGCAATGGGCGGATCATATCGGGGCATTTGCTAGTAAGCTCGGTTCCGCGATATATGCCATTAGACGCATTAGGCAATTGACGGATGCGGATACGGCTAGGTTGGTGTACTTCGCATATTTTCATAGCCTAATGTCCTATGGCCTTTTGCTGTGGGGATCAGCGGCGCATATTAACTCGATTTTTATTTTACAAAAAAGAGCGATACGTGCTATTTACAGTATGAATGCACGAGAATCACTAAGAGATCGTTTTAAAGACATTGATGTACTGACCTTGCCGTCCTTATACATCTTTGAAATTATTATTTATACGAGGAAAAATATAGATCGATTTACAAAAAAAGGCGATATTGGTGGTATGGAAACCCGAGATCGTGATAAATTGGTTGTTCCAAAATTTAAATTACATAAGTCAAATGTTTCATTTTTGGGTAACTGCGTTCGTTTTTATAATAAAGTTCCTCAAGAAGTCACTCAATTAACAGAAAATATATTTAGATTAGTTATAAAACGTACATTGATTAGACAATCATACTATAAAATAAACGATTTCATTGAAGATAAAACAATAGTCTGGAAATGATTTTCTCTGCACATGCATTTACTGGCTCTCTGAATATTGTATTTTAATAAACCTTTTGTAAAATGATGTTGAAAAAATTATACTTGACTGAGTTTCTTGTCGGTTCTTCTCAGTATCGAGGTTTTCTTTTCTCTTCTCTTTGAACCGAACTAAAGTAGATTTGACGTTCAAAAATACCTTGTGATTAGGTTTACTTAAATAAATAGATTTGACTTTGACTTTAAAATAGAAAATTTGCATATAATATAACATAAATAATGAACATCGTTATTACCAAGATACGATCTAAGTTTATATTGAATGAAATAAAATTCGACAGTCTGTAGGTGTACAAAATGAACGACAGACAAATACCAATGTGCACAAAATAGAAGAAACAATAAGTCAGTTAGAAAGAGAAAACGGAGTGATTGACTGATTTAAATCTTTCGTTAACTGCAGCCTAGCTTTATAGTTTATATATAACAATATGTTGGGGATACAGCGTGAAGATATGTATGTATGTATATAACAATAAATAAAGAACTAATATACGTATATGTAATATGCGCTACAATAGCTCAAGTCTACTTAAATAGAAAACTAACATTTTATTGCTTTAGGAAAAGTTTAGGAATGATATGAAATACATAAGTATTTATATTTACGTACGTATTGATTTATAATATTACTTTTAATGAGAATTTCAGTAAATTACGAAAAATATTGTAATGTAAAAAAGTAAATAAAAAATCAACCATTTTTATAAAATACATTGGACACAAAGTCAGCTATAGAAGCCAATGACTTTACAAGTAAAATAAACATCTCGTGGGAGGCGGGAACAAACATAGCAACAAACAATCAAAAGAAAACTATACTGAGAACTGTAAAACCATACTCAGTATCCATTAAAAGATTGAAACCGTTTACATTAGCGCGTTTAACGTAAGTGTTCATTACTGCTTAATTCTAATAGATAAAAGAAAATTATTTTAAGTAATAATAACGCATTAAGGTAGCAGGTACTAGTTATATTAGAAATCGAGAAAATCGGTCAAACGAATTGGACAACAGACGAATACAACGAAATCAAAAAGGCTATCGATTACGGTTTCGTTAAAAATATTTTTATGCAAAGTATAGCTGCGTCACCGGTCACCACGCACCGGTACCTATTCCTTTGTCGTATCACAATGCTATCAATAGATTAATATTATTACTCAAATACTACGATAAGAAGATTTCTTTATTACATATTGAAGATTTTTCAAAGATTTATTAATCTTTATTGCTACAATAAAACTGTTATCCGATGTAGCCAATAGCTTTCGAGTTGTTATAACATATTTTATATCATACCTCTAATTAATATCTGTTAATAAATCAAGATTTATGGCATTAACAATTAATTTTATTGATTAAATATACTTTTTTTTTGTTACAATAATATATTAAAAAAAAAAGATCATTATTTTACAATGGTCTGTCTGTCTTCCCTATCTGGTTCTATATTGGAGCCAAAAATAAAAATTATAATTATTACGATATTCACGTAAATAATTAATATACGGTTAATAATCATAATGTTTAACTAATCGTCATATTTAGCAGCTAGTAACTAACGTATTAAACTAAAAACAAGCCAACCCAAAAATTAAGTCATTGTAGGAAACCTAGTTTCAAGAAACATACGCGCAAATGTTATTTATCGACAATAACATTGTAACGATTACATAACACAAAAACGTTTACCTACTTAGATATTATGGAATTCGTAAACACTAAAATATTAAAAACTACAATATGTATGTATGTACGTAATATAGCGTTTATTATAGGTACCTACTTTGAAAATGTAGGTTGTTTCAGTGGGCGATTCAATTCACTTTTTAACTGTCATTGCTTTGTTGTAAAGATATAATGCCGTAATGCTTTCACGTAGGCTTTCAAGGCATAAAATTTAGTAGACGAGTTCATATGTGGGGCAGACTGGTCCTTGTATAAAGCCAAGTAAATGGGACGAAATCAATTTTGTATAATCAATATCTAGAACACGACCTGTACGATACGATTATAGGAGTTTTATCAATTTGTATAAAAATATTAGTAACCAGTATTATGTTAGAATTAGAAAAAAAACGATCAACAGAATACCACATAATATTTCAAATTTCAAAATAAATACCTCTGCGAACTTTACCTCATACCTACTAGGGCATGCAAACCGATAATTGATAATCGGTTATTTATCGATAATCGGTCCATTTTGAAAAAGGATAAATATCGAAAGAAAAATCGATAAATATCGGTATTCGATAAAAAAATATAAAATCATATTAGAATTATTTCCCAATCATTAGAGCTGATTCCGAAATAAAACACCAATTATTCGGGAAGTGTTAAAAAAGACTAACCTAAAAACTGAAAAAATAACATTGCGTAGGTAATATGTAAATAGTTCGTATTATTTGTGTATCAAATTCTATTCTATTTTTCTATAAATCTAACTTTTTACATATTTTTGTGTACTTTTAGTTCAATAAATTGTTTTTACGTTAATAAAATTAGATAAAATTAAAACTACCTAATGGTGGTACCTTCTGATCACAATATTATATAAATATAAAATGTATGTATAAGAAAATAACTAATATACTATAATATAACGATAAAAAAATATAAAATCATATTAGAATTATTTCCCAATCATTAGAGCTGATTCCGAAATAAAACACCAATTATTCGGGAAGTGTTAAAAAAGACTAACCTAAAAACTGAAAAAATAACATTGCGTAGGTAATA
Organism: Zeuzera pyrina; assembly: GCA_907165235.1. Taxonomy (NCBI): domain Eukaryota; kingdom Metazoa; phylum Arthropoda; class Insecta; order Lepidoptera; family Cossidae; genus Zeuzera; species Zeuzera pyrina. Next base: position 12,607,408 of record OU015625.1, on the reverse strand, counting down.
TGTAAATAGTTCGTATTATTTGTGTATCAAATTCTATTCTATTTTTCTATAAATCTAACTTTTTACATATTTTTGTGTACTTTTAGTTCAATAAATTGTTTTTACGTTAATAAAATTAGATAAAATTAAAACTACCTAATGGTGGTACCTTCTGATCACAATATTATATAAATATAAAATGTATGTATAAGAAAATAACTAATGATTATAATTCCAAAATGTTGATTTCAATATTTTGTATTTAATTTAATACAGAAATACAATCGTTGATTTAAAAAAATTATATTTTTTTTAAATATTTAAATATTTATTTTTCAGTATGTAACAGGGATTAAAGTATGAAATTGCCATTTTAACACACTGTCCACTTTGAATTAAAATTAAACCTGCGTAGTGTCAGATTTCAGAGTAACTTTTTTTACACGAAAACTATAACATTTTAATTTTTTGACTGTTTGACATTTGACTGTTCGGACTTTCAACTGTTTTTACATTCAGCTTTTAAGAAGATGGACACAGCGAAAACCAGAGTAATTTTCGAATACGAGTTCCGACGTGGGACTAACGTAGCAGAAACTCGTTAGCTAGCTCGTTACATCAATGCTGTGTTGGGAGAAGATACGGCTAACGAACGCACCGTGCGTTTTTGGTTTAACCGCTTTAGTAGTGGAAACTTCGACTTGAAGAATGAACCACGAGGAAGACCAGCCACTAAGGTAAACAACGTTGAACTAAGGGTTATGGTGGAAGCCGATCCGTATCAACCTACCAAGGAATCAGCGGCATCGTTTGACGTTAACATACTCACAATATTGACCCATTTGCAGCCAATCGGTAAAATTAAAAACCTTGGAAAACGGGTGCCTCATGATTTGACTGATCTGCAGTGGGCAGCGCGCGTTGCCTGCCTTGAACTTGTTAAGCCGGTACAGAAATGACGGGGTTTTGAACCGAATTGCGACGTGTGACGAAAATTGGATTTTTTACGATAATCGCGAGCAAACAACGTAATGGCTGACTCCGAGTCAAACACCACACCAACGCCTTAAAGCGAAGCTTACCTATAGAAAGGTGATGGTAACTGTTTGGTGGTCACTTCATGGTGTAAATCACTACAGCTTCCCCCGATCCGGTCAAGCAATAACAGCAAATATCTACTGTGCAGAACTCTGAACAACGATGGCGATACTCGCAGCAAAACAGCCCCGACTCGTCAATTGATCTTCACCATTATTGCTCCATGATAACGCAAGACCTCACACTCCTCGAGAAGCAGTTTTAACACTACAGAACCTGCAGTTAGAAACTATCTGTCATCCATCCTCCGTACTCCCCAACCGACTACCATTTTTCCGCGATTTGGACAATATTTTGTAGGGAAAATATTTTCTTCCCAGGAAGCAATACCAAATGCTCTTCAGCAGTTTGTGGATACCAGTTCCCCAGAGTTCTATCGCATAGGTTTAAATGAACTTTAGATTAGATGGCAAAAATGTATAGACAACGAGGGGAAATTACTTTGATTAAATAAATATATCTCGTCCTACAAAAAAATGTTTAATTTTTAATATTGTGGTTCATTTTAGGTAATTGTATAGTTAACCTACATATGAAAAAACAACTTTTTGTAAAATATTATAAAAACCGGTAATTATCGGTTTTTATCGAGAAAAAAAAACGATAATTTTTTTTTATCGTTTATCGGAACATTTCGATAATTGCATGCCCTAATACTGCACTGCACTGCAAATGGTTAGGAGGAGCCGAACTGTTAAAATGTAGGTAGTCTAGAAGTTGCCTTTGTAAATCGAAGTCATCTTATGTAATTACGAGTCGAACTCTAAATTGCATGCATGCAAATATTATAAGAATAGGAAATATTTGAATTTCCACTTTCTTTAAGGTTCTAAAAGCTAAATAATATATTAGCAAATTCATATTAGTTATTTATTAATTACTACTTCTTAAATATATCTTAAATATGAGTAACGTTAGTTACCATACTGTTTTTTTTCCAAATCAGACACAGTTCTTTGAAATTTTCCTTCAATATATAATATACCTATATATATATATACACATACATATATACATATATATATATATATATATATATATACATATATATACATATATATATATGTACACACAGTGTCTATCTTTTCTATTTTGAATTTGTCACTCTCGCAGGTCTGCTGGAAGAAATTTCTTTTAGAAATAAGCTGTGCCTTTTGCTCCTTTCTGTACGTTTTTTTTTTTGTAATGTTTGTGTGTGCAATAAAATATAAATAAATAAAATATTTCCCTGCATGCCTCAAAAGTAAAAAGTTTATCTTTATATTCCTCAATTGTTTTATTCCATAGCATGGGCCTTGATTCTATGAAAAAAATTAATAGTTCCTCATCAATGTTCATCTTATGATCTTATTCAACGGGAGGATTTCGATGTAGCGAGTCGTACACTATTCGGACGCACGTCCGTCGTCGTGGACACACTTCGATAGTGTCGTAGGAATGCTGAAAAAATATCGATGTATCGATATCTTTTTTGATATATCGATAATATCGATATATCAAATCGATACAATAATTATATCGTCTGATATCGATATTATCAGACGATATAATAATTGTAATTTAATATATCGATGTAAAATATCAAGTATCGAACATGTATCAAATACGACATTTTTCTGATCGATTAGTAGTAGTAGACCTTAAATACTAAATACAATTTTATTGCAAAATACGAAATAAATGAAATATGAAAATTTTGATATAAAACATATAAACACTGCACAATATAATTTTATTGTGCAATTGAAACTAAATACGTTTTATTTCAACATTTAATGAAACGTTCAAACGATTAAGATCTCTTACCGATATATCGATATCATTTATTCGATATATCGATATCGATATTGATATTTAAAAAATGGTAGATACGACAGATGTCTATCGATATTTTTCGGCACTTCCACAGCCATAGTCGTTCATGACCACGCGTAATCGTGGCGGAGCTAGATCCGGCAATCCGGCAATCGTAAGAATTATCTTACATGGATCCGTCGTGTGGACAAAGGGACATACATACAATGATTTCAACTAGATCGCAAGATGTCGCCGTGGACAAGAAGCCTAACGATGTTTAAAGTTTTGTTATTTGTATTTTTACTTACAAATATAGACTGATATAAATTATAATACAATATTATACCTAATTACGGTATTTTTTATCAACATTTAACAACGTAACTTTATATTTGTCGACCAACATTTTATCTTTTTTTGACTATATAATAAAGAACATTAATTAATTGAAAATTTTATATCTTAATTAGCACATCTATATATCGTCCGAAATAAATACCATTGGTTTGCAGTGCTATTTTGCCGTTAACAGTGAGGTCAACGTTTCTCGCCTCGTCAAACATATCCATCGACAAGAATAACTCGTTACACTGCATCGGTTCCAGCGATTTTCACTCGTGAGCAACGTGCAGGTTTAAGTACTTAACTGATGCCTAGGGTACTCTACTAAAATGTATACGCATCTAAAAGATTATCAAAACTCTATCAAAACTTGTTTATTTTAATCTCTATGGACGTTCTTGTACCATAAGTTGCCTTGCCTATACATTTAAACATAATATAATATGTTTGTGATTTGACCCATCCTAAAAAAATGTTGCGAGAAAAGTTTGACCTCTCAGCTTTTTTATGTTGTATTGTAATCCTACCTTTAGTCAAACAATTGATCTATTTCATTTCATTGTTAAAATTAAAAGTACATAAGCCATATTAAATCCAAAATATATTACATTTATTACAATCCTATATTGAAGAAAACAGTTCTTTAAAATGGTCTCTGATATAATTATCTTTATAGTAAATCTTTTGTTTACGTAGTTAATATGTAATTACATACTCCTAATATAATGTGTCTCGCAATAAGATGCACAAACGAAAAGAAATGAAATTACATATAAAGTTGACAGAAAAAATATTTAAAGAAAATATGTAAAAAAAAGTAATTTAAATGTAACTGTCTTTCTCTTTATATTGGAATTGTCACTCTACCCATTGTACCTGTCGTAAACTTTTAAAGATAGTTTGTTTATTGTCGATGAATTATTATTAATTTAAATTAAACATTTCTATAATACTAGTTAATTATAGAAAAATGTGTACTAGAATTAAATAAAAGCCCAATTTCTCAAGTTTTTAATAAAGACGAATATGTTTTTACCTGATGTTCTCATATTTCCCTTTATATTGTCGTTGTTCCTTTTTAGTTAGACTTAACGATGTAAAAACCTAATATTCCAAGTCCTATGAATCTATGTAATCTAAATATAATGAACTGCAATTATAACATACATTTCTATTATCTAATATACATATAAAAATCAATGTTTGTTTGTTTGTTCGTATTTTATGGGCTGCCTTACCCTTCATCCGATTGCGAAGTTTGGTATCAGCTTAAATCCTGAGGAAGGGCTTAGGCTATTTTAAAAATAAAAAAACACGGACGAAGTCGCGGGCATCAGCTAGTATGATATTAATGCATGTTGTTCCATTGGCATATTGTGTAGTTGTCGTGTTAGGAATAAATTAAGTCATAAAACAAGAATTCAATATGAAACATTATACAAATGTAGCTTTCGAAACGAATTTAACAATTAACAATTTTTAAGGTACATTTACTTCTCGCATGTAACTACCCACAGGCAATGTCATGGTGAAAGGAAGGCATTCAAGCACTACTTCATTCTGGCAGCTGCTAAGTGTTTACCATTTTAACCTCTATACGTACAGTATAAGTAGGTATTTTGATGTACGTTCAAATTTCACGTAAGCGTCCGTTTCAAATTATAAAACGATTGTTTATAGGATTGACAGAATAAGGAGCTAAACCTGTCAATCAGCGTATATCTACCGCCTTAGTGCACCAACGGTAAAAAGCACAGTTTAATTAATTGGTAATCAGACTTTAATAGACTGGTTGGTTGCATGTGAATCGAGCATGTAGACATGGTTAGTATACTTTCTATTCAGCCCATTAAGTTTGTTTTGTATCTAATAATAATTTCACAACTTTATTGTCACTTGCATAATACTACCGTGGCTAACATTAGATAACAATTTTACAGCATGACGAGGTGATATACTATAGTTTATTGATTTTTTGCCATCTCGAGAATTAACTTGATGTTGAAAAATAAACTTACAACATCATTTCTCTCCAATAATGTTGCATTACAAACTCGCAATCTCTGATAACTACTACCTCCACAGTCATTACAGTACGATATAAAGTAGAGACTCTTTCAAATGTAAAGATTTATTACAAAATAAAATTAGCGATCTGCACCGGCTTCGCACGGTGCAGATCGCACTCTACACTACAAACTACAAACATAATGCGAATGTCAATATAAATATACAGCCTAAATGCCTTAATGGTGCAACCGTATTTAAATCCACTCAGAAGTTTAGAAGTTTTAAAGGAATACACAGACTAACTCGGAATAAGAGTTTAAGTAATGCAATTTAGATACATTACAGATGAAAAAAGGCATATTTATAGATAGTGGACACCAACGGAATGTCATCATGTGACCATACCTATTACCTTGTAAAATCTGATATTTTTCAATTTGTTCCGATAAGATTCTACGTTAAAGATTACAATCGCATATTTCTAAACTTCATTTGTTAATTCTGTATTTTTCGATTAAAAAAATTAAACGTTAACCAACTATAACAAATCGGTTTCACTTATTAGCACTAAAATAATGTCAAGACTAAAGCAATAACTGACAATGCACGCTTGTTTACTTTTGAAATAACATCTTGTGAGGTTAACATAGTTGTTTAACCAGTTGTCATGCCGGTCGACACACAAAAATGGAGGACAGTTAAGGTGATTTTGAACCAACATATTTATGTAAGTTTATAATTTACTGTTTATAGAACGAAAACATTTATTTTTAATGAAAATATCATGCATATTAGTATTATATCCTTATGCTGTTTTATTCTGAACGGGGTAGTCAGAGAGCATCGAGTGGCATCATTTTACATATTTCTTTTGCCTCATTCATCATTCTCCTCACACAATTTCAACGAGGTATGCGAATGCTTTTGAAAAAATACGTCACGTAGTTTTAAAATACTTGAAAGAACGGAATCGAAATTTCTTTCCTATTCGTTTAGTATTTAATTATACAGCATATAATAAAATAACAAAGTAAAATGCGAAAAACGAAAATGACCTAACTTTTAAAATAAGAAGTTAATCAACAGGAATATTTTTATCCTTATTCGCTTAAATATACCAAAAAACGATAAATAAAACAGGAAAACAAACTGAAATTATGACACCGCACAAAACTATATTTGAAAGTAAACTGTCTACACGATGCGCTGCACTATCCACCGATTTCTCATTAATATGTATTTCAGAATGGGAATCGTCAACACTGCACTGGCATATTGCACATTTTCTTTTAAGAAAATGCGGTATCCGGTTAACCTATAATGTTAGAGTGGAACCCATTGATTTTTCGCGTTGAAAGTTGACGTCACGACCGCGACGGGCTGGCGTGGCGGCGCGCGCCGGCTCGCGTCTCCTCGGCGACTGGCAAGCAGAGCTTAGACGAGAGGAAATGCCAGTTGCCATGCGATCATGCGATCTAACTAGCCCCTTGCCAGTCACAGTGTCGACCTTCCGCATCGATTCGTATTTGTGTAACTCAGCTGACATTATAATTTTGTAAATTGTAATACGAAAAAAAAATTAATAATTCCGAATAACACATCATGAATAATAATAATCATCAAAAGAATATAAATACATCTAAGCATGAATTAGTTATTATTTGTTAATATAATTGTTGCAAGTTAACGATATTACTTTAAACTTGGACTTCCATGACAATTTAGTTAGCAAGTACCTGGTAAATATCAGCAGTACTCAAATAATAAAATACTTTTATATACTTATATTTTTCAAACACGATGATAATTCTGTGAGGTTAATCATATTAGTAATAATCATTTAAGTAATGACTGCAAGTAAATAAACAACATCAGTTTTAACTTTATTTACACACTTATACAAATCTATTTACATATTTTATAAAAATATTTGGATTCTATCTAATAATCCTCTTCATTTGAGATCCATATTCGTAAATTTCAATTTAAAAAGTTCCAGTCTAATTAAAGGGTTCCTTTTAAAATTTAACTTATAATCTTGGAGCATATATCATATCGAATTGGTGAGACCTTACCTAACCAAAATATATACTAATCATTTATTTTTTTGTTTCTTCGATACAGATTTGCGTCTCCGTAACAAATTACAGTTTAGTGGGCATAAAGTTGACGAAATAAATCAGTTTTGACGTAAGGACAAACAGGGTTCCTTCTTGGGCAAATTAGCTTATGGAACCCTAAAAAAGAAACAAATTAACATATACATACCCACAAACAGATCGGTGCAATACATTACTCTAATGATATATTGAATGACGTCTAAAGCCTTGTGCCAATGCAATGCAATAGCAACAAGACTGTATCATTGCTAATAATAATCAGCAGGCGTTATTAGGGCACGCACAAAATACTATTGTACTATTAACAAGTAACTACTATAAAATGAGTACAATACAATGAGTACGTAATAATAACAATTACAATAAAATAATGATACAAAACACCCGAGAAATTAAATAATTATTCATGCTTGTTATACTAATTATTTATCCATTGTAATTTTGTAATAAAGATGCGGCTATACAATTTTTTTGACTATATTAATTTCATCAACAATAAAGAAAACGAACTTACTGAGTATTGGAAAACGACTGGTGGTATGCTTAGGAAGCGGAGTGCTAACAGCGCTAATGTCACTCTGGGAACTGTGTAAACTAGATTTTCCGCTACCAGCTGCCGAACCCAAATCCATACGCATACGCATGTGACGGCTGAAAATAATACACATATGAAAATGGAATTTCATTGTGATTAAACAAAATTTTGGTTTCTAAGATATTATTATTTTCTAAACATTCGTCTCATTTTCAAGATAACTCATAAAATACGTAGTTATGTACGATGAGTATGAGACCGTATAGTGAAAACAGCGATAGATCTAAATGTGTAAATATTTAGAATCAAATTTCATTTTCTTAACTATGACTATTAGTCAAAAAAATCACCTCTTCGGTTTTGTATTTCCAGCAGTTGTCTTAGAACTCAGCATCCTGCTAACATTGCAGGCAGTTTGAGATCGTTGTAAAGAAAATGTGCAATCCACTTTAGATTTTATGTCTTTGAAAGATTTTGTTTTATAATCGCTCTTTAATTCTAGTGAATTTTTCTTCAATAAATTTTCACGTCTCTCTGTCTTCTTGATAGTTTTGGGGCTATTTTGTATACTAGCATCTGCTTCGGTTTTCCTATTGGCCAACATACTTTTTAATTTACTTGGCACATCTCGTTTAGGCATTTTATATTTTTTTAAAGTAAATCTTTTCTCTTCTTTATTTTTCTCAATCTGCCTTAATTCTTTTTCATTATTTAAAGAATTTCTCTTGCTAGTGTTTTTTGGGGTTTCATCTTCATTAACCGAATGAATAATAATGCTGTCACGTTTTTCTTCTTTCAAAGTCTCTTCCAGAGGATTCATATATATATTAAGTTGTCCATTACTAGAATTTTTTTGGCTACATTCTGAACGTGTCGATGGTGTCGAAACTTCAGTAGATATGTCATCAATAACATTGAGAAAGACAGGTGAAGCACGATGATTTTCAAAATCTGTATATACTCCACTGGATTCCATGCAAGAATCTTCATTTCTATTCACAATTAAAGGGGGATTTCCGTTCGCATTCTTTCCACCATAAAGAGCTCCGTCGATGACTTGTGCTTTTCTATCACCTCTCTGCATATGTTCGTCTAAACCATCAGCATCGCTTTCCGTAAAAAAATCAGAATCTGTCATAGGGTCTACCCTCCTTGTAACAGGCACATTTTGCCAGTCCATTTCTATTCCATCTTCTCGTGGCCCTATAGAATGATCCGCACCTCTGCTTACTGGTCTGGACATTTCACCGTCACCTTGATAACCATCTAAACTTGTAATGCTTGTTATGCTTGTAATAAAACTATTGGAAACCTTCGATGTTTCCATAGATTTTGGATAATCATTTTTAGCATCAGAATAATATGTTTGTGACTCATGCAATGTTGACCCGGAAAATTGAGAATATGTACTGATTTCGCCATTTATATCAGAACTGTCTAGAGGTAAATCTTCAGGTGAAGGAGTTTGCTCGATTCTATGCACAATCATACGATTTTCAAGTTTACAATCCAGAGGCAAATCTAAGTTTACTGTAGTTTCGGCTATAGAACTGACTGGTTCTAAAATGCTGCTATGAATTGAAGCCATAAATTCCTCTTCAACAAATTTTGATAGTAAATCATCCTTAATATACGTATCACTTTGTTCTTTGTCTTTTTCCTTGACGGTTTCCTCAATATTCACTACACTGTCAGTCAAAATTTCAATCGGTTTAGATAATATTTGGGGATAATTATTAGTCGGAGATCTATTATCAAATAATAGATCTTCATCTCCATTACTAATAGATTCTAATGTAACCAGTGGTGCTTGTGCTCCTAGCAATAAATTGCATTTCTTATTGTCAATGTTTTCATAGCCATCATTTTGAATGGTTGATGCCGCAGAGTTGCTCTCAGTCTTATCAGTTGAAGGAGTCTCACCATTATCAGGAGATACTTTGCATTCATTGTTATCACAGGAAATTGGTACTCCCTCCACAGTTGGTGAAAAGGCATTTTCTAAATAACATATGTCATCCATCTGATCAGGAGTCAATATACCTAAACTATCATCCAACGAATCTCCTTCGTTAGTTCTACTTAGTGAATTGTCATTTGGACTCAAATTATTCTCGAAGGCTCGACCATACATATGAGATTTTAATTCTAAACTGAGATCTGACCTAGAATAAATATTAAATGGTTTTTTAACGGGAAAGTTTATTTCATTTTCGCAAGAATACTCAAATTCTTTCATTGGTTTATCATCAAAATCCAAAACATTAGGATATCTGTCAAAATTCTTGTTGTAAAGTGAATTACAAGGACTTATACTATTTTGAGAATTTCCAACATCAATATCTTTTATACTCGGTTCCTTCCAACAATTGGTCATGCTTTTAGAAGAAGACGGATCTTGAAGATCGAATAAAAGACTATATGGTCCAGATTCATCTTGATTTTTTTCATCGTCAAGTTGTTGTGTACTGTCGTTAAGAAATCCTTTTGTTTCCTTATGTCTACAGTTCTGTTTTTTTGTTATTTCATTCAATTTCTCACGCAAATCTAATATTCTTGGATTTTGCTCTACAACTTTCTCCAAGCCCAAGTTTACGCTTGTTTTGGATATCAATGAGTTGTACGTATTGGAAATTAGTGCCCCGTTTTCAATTGGATTTGGTGTTTTAGTGGTGTGTGACATTTCTATTACCACTGCGCCCGCTTTGTCAGCAGAATTTATTTCATCTAGACTCGCGACTTTGATGAAATTTCTTGAATAAATACCTGCCATTTGTTTCGTTCGTAATTTTCCATTTCGATCAACAGGAATCTGAAACAATACATAACTAATTATTAATATTAAATAAATTAAAAATTTACACACATACACATATTACACAAAACCATCAATTACTTTAATTAATACTCATTGCCCGACTACAGCACATTCAAATAGAGGGTATTCAATTAGAATGTGTGTTGGTAAAATGTGTGGTTGGTTGGCATTTTGTTACGGATTACATAATGAAAATATGAAAAAATACATAATGTTTCCTTTTATACATGTATTAAAATCGTTATAGTTCAGTGAGTGTGAACTTGAACTTGAACGTGAACTTATCGCCCTGGTTCGAAGTCTATTCAGGCGTCAGACAGGGCTACGTGCTGTCTGCTTGGCTATTCGTGCTGTATTTGGATAGCTGCCTTCAGACATTGAAAGATAGTATGAGTGGTATGATATGTGATAATACATTGGTAAACTGCCTATTGTACGCTGACGATGCTGTGCTTTAAGCACCATCAGAAGCCGATTTGCAGAAACTAGTTACGTACATGAAAGAAGACTGTGAAGTGAAAGGGTTGGATATGAATGTGAACAAAACTAAGGTTCTGGTGTTCGAAAGGGAAGATGTACAGACAAAATTTGAAATATGGGTAAATGGAAAATGTCTAGAACAAGTGAATGAAATTGCATATCTGGGGAGTGCGTTTTCGAGGATTGAAAGATGTGAGTTGGTTGTGGAGAGACGAGTAGAAGCTGACAATAAAGTGAACGGTGCTCTGTCCGCATTAGTTGGCATTGTAAATTTATCAAACTCAGGCAAAATGGCTATACACAATGCGGTGTTGGCTCCGACTTTATTGTACGGTAGTGAGGCCTGGATATGCCTGAAATCGAGTAAAAGTAAGATAAATGCAGTAGAAATGCGATCTCTTAGAAATATGTGTCACACTTGCGGACAAAATAAGCAAGGAAGAGATACGCTGTATGACATATAAAAATGAAGAAAGGAATGCTTAGATGGTTCGGGCACAAAGAAAGAATGAGTGCTGAAAGACTGACGAAGAAAATCTACAGAGCGAAAGCGAGTGGTAAAAAAAGCCAAGGAAGACCAATGCTGAGTTATAAAGATCAAATAGCCAGAGTGTTAGCCGAGGGAAATGTCAAAAGCACACGCATACCAAGGCGAAAATGTGTGAGGAGAATGATGAGATTTGAGGAAGGGGAAGAAGTATGAAAGGACCCCGAGCCTTGGCGCTCTATTCTCTCTGACAATCCCGTTAGGGATACAGCATGATATGCAACTACGCAAGTATGTAAAAAAAATGTGTGTTTGTCGATTTTTCCAGATTAAAAATACACAGGTACCTGCTACAACAATTAATAGAGTGATAAATAATCATAATAGTAAGTACAGACTCCAAAAATGTAAGTGAAATAACTAACATGAAAATGTTGTCTGTAATAAATAGGTATAATAAGTCCTTAACATACCTATATTACATATATATTCTATGTATGTATCTATATTACAAAAACGAAATGTTATGAATTATTTGCTTTTCCTTCACGTGAAAACTACTCAACCAGTGAACCTCATAATTGTATTCATAGAAACTGTTTCTGTAAGTGCCTCTGGTCAAAAGTTAGGTTACCATTTGGAAAATATAAGTTGTATGATGTGTGTAAGTTACGGCATGTTCATATGAAGCATATGACGTTAACGTTTCGTCGAATACTTTGACAGAGTAGGAGTTCGACGATTTGACCCTCGGACTAAGAATCATATAGTGGACGGAGCCATAATGAGTTGCCGCTCTTATCACCTTGTGTCAGACAAATTTTTGTGTCTCTCTATCTCATTGAGCGCAACCACAAGCAAAACAGTTACCTATAGTAAGTTTGGCAACTTCGCACTGTCGGTGTAATTCGTGTCAGCTGATGACCGGCTCGACGTACAAACATTGTAGTAATTAAGACGACGCATTGGAAATTTTGATGTCGGGGATTTCAATTTTTCTAAGCAATTACAAAACATATGAAAGTGATAAATATCACTTATTATGGTTACCAAATGGTAACACCATAGTCTTCAATTCACTGACTTTATTTTGACAATAGCATTACACGGTTGGTTAACTTTTATAACATAAAAAAAAATAGAAAAAAAAACCTCTTTTAAAACAGAGATTTGCTTTTTACGGAGAAATGGGACCGATTAAAGCCTCTAAATTTTTATGTAGATGAATCTAAACACATACTTCAAAATGACAATATGATTTTTCAAAATTAATTATAGTTTGTTATTTAAACGAACATAACTGTTGTTTCGTATTTTTCGTAAGCTAGCGCGCGCACGTTTGCATAGAACAGAAGGTCTATTTATCTATTTTAGATTAAATTATTGTTTATCAATGCGTCGCCTTAAATGATGATTTCGAATATAGTCGTAAATCTTAAGTCTTTTGGCTGCAGTATTCACAAAAACAAAAATATAACATGTTCAGCTGTGCATCGTTGTACTGTGACCCTTCCCTAATAGTCACGCACATTAGTACAAGTCTAGAACCTCGCACCAACCAAAAAACGGCTCTTACTCGTACTTTTGCTTAAAGCAAAAGCTCTGCCCATTATGGTTGTTGGTCCGAGATTTTATCAATCGGGTATTACAGACCGAGTAAAATGCGTACAACCACGGTAATTAAGCCTTAGGCGAATGTATGAACTGTGAACAGTTTGTAATTCGTGGGAAGCCTTAGAGCATTAATCCAACCGGACTGGCATTGACAGGCTTACCCCTCACCCCTCTGCCAAAGGTAAGACCGGCTGTCGTCATCATTACAATTATAAAGCTAGTTGTGCCCCGTCGAAAGTAAGTGATATCTTATTGGTATTGACCTAATGCCTTTTTAGCAAAAAAGGCAGCTAATTTACAAAAAGGCAACGTGACTTTTCATCTGTATTTTTTCAACAAAATATTGTGAAATAATTCACTTATTTAGAATAAATCAAAAAACATTCTCGAACATGTAAAGGAACAATTTTTCCTCTTCATTATTTGCCCCATACTAATTTTACATGTAGTAATACATAGATCCGTACACATTTGTTGTTTTGTCTTTAATTTTGCAATCTAGAATAAATATGTAATGAAGTCTTTTGTTAATTGCATAAAAAAAGTACGTACGAAACGATTTCATTGAAGATAAAACAATAGTCTGAAAATGATCTTCTCTGCACATGCATTTACTGGCATAATGAAAATATTGTATTTTAATAAACCTTTTGTAAAAAGGAGTTGAAAAAACTATATCTGACTGAGTTTCTTGTCGGTTCTTCTCAGTGTCGAGGTTTCTATTTGAACCGAACTAAACTAGATTTGACGTTCAAAAATACCTTGTAATTGGGTTTACTTGAATAACTTGATTTGACTTAGACGTAATAAAGAGTTGTAACTCTGAATAATTACAATTTTTATTCGACGCACGCGAATTAAAAGAAAGTATATTTTAGGCCTTTACTTATTCAAAAATTAGTAATTTTGCAGTGAGGAAATTGCCATCCAGTAGTAGCTCTGACTACAAGAATTAGTGTTTCTAAAGTAAATATCACATGTCGATACTTTTAATTTGTTTATGAGTTACGGAACAACAATAGAATAAATATCTATGTAATTAACGACTGCAATCCGCCAAATTGGCCATCTACAACGAGGTGTTGATGCCAATTTTATTGTATTATACTTATAGTGTAATATACTAAGATAAACACTGCATCTCATAATTATGTGCGGTGTCACCCTCACGGACAAGATAAGCAATGCAGAGTTACGAAGTTTAAATAGGTTGGGTGACAGTATTATTGTAAAAGAAAAGAATACTTAGATGATGAGAGAATGATGAAAGATTAACGAAGAAAATGTAGAGCGAAAGGGAATGGTAACAGAAGCCAAGGCAGACGGAGGCAGACTTATGATCTTAAGTCAAGTGTCACACTCGCTTTGTGAGGAGAATGATGATATTTGAGGAAGCGAAAGAGGTATGTAAGGATGGCGGTGTTTGACACTCCGTCCGCTCTGATTACCTTGTTAGGAATACAGCGTGAGGATAGGAGTAAACGTAGCTAGTTCAAATCCTCATAAGTAGGTTGCAATTTTTAAAAACACAATCCTAAAATCCATCTGTATTTAACTAAGACTAAGGCGACCCAATTAAGTACGCAATTAAATCATAAATATAAAAATTATAACTAAAGTGCTGTGTCCACCCGCTTAAGCGATCGAAGCGTGAAGACTATTTACAGTGCTTATGTCCGTCCGCTGGCGCGACGAAGCGTGAAGGCTTTCATTCCCAGGCCGGTGATACCGCGAAGTCCAATATGCTGACGCCGCACCGTACCTTGTATTTTGTATTGTAATAATAAATGTATGGGTAAAATGATGAATAAGACTCATATCCGTACAACATTTGAGTAGTGTAAACCATTTTGGTACTTTATAAGAAGACACGCAACGCGATATTGCGCGAGTGAAATATTTTTGGCACGGCCGACGATGGCGGTAAATTATGCTTACTTGCCTGATTTACACTCATAGGCCTACTGTCCAGGTCTAATAAGGCGTAGCTTCATAAACGCTTCAAAACAAACTACTACTCGTAAAGCTACTAAAGTTTGTCTACGAAGCGCATAGCAAGAGTACATTTTCTTAAAGGCCTACTTACAGTCCATGGAGGCGTAGCTTCATAGAAGCGTATTTGTCATTATACTCTTAGTGTACGCCTGTTTGATGCTTACATACAACACTGCGAAACTCTATCGACGTAGCGCTAACGTCGCATTCACATAGCTGCGTGCACGCTTCACAACGCCTGCTCTTCTGCATCTCCTACGGTGGGCCACATAGTAAGCAACAAGAAGGCGTACACCAAGAGTATAACGACGAATACGTATGAGTATAATGTATATAATGACGAGTATTCGTCATTGCTTTTACAGCTAGGTTTTTATATATATTACCCGCAACGCGAGGTGCGCGGCGCAACTTGAAGAGCGTTTCAACGAAATCGGAATTGATGATCTAGGTTCTGGACAGTCGGGTGCACGCGTATATGTGAACAGAAATTCATATAAAGCATGCGTCGCGATATTTCGTCGAATAGTTCGACGAACTAAAACCCACAAGTAAACGTCGCCGCCCGTGTCAAATAACATATTATTATTTCATTTATCATACTGACCCCACTGACGCGGTGATTAATGTGTATGCCTTTCTATTCGAACGATATGTCTTTAAATCCAGCCAAGTCAATATAGAAAACGAACATTTCTCTAGATTTTCTGAAGTTTATAGGTGTACTGGGTCCTTCCCGTGGTAAGCTGTAATAGTGGATAATGTTACCCCCATAACAAAAACCTATTTTTCTCGATTAGGGATAACAAATTCTTTATGTGGAACCTCTCTCTCTGTGTATAAAATGCCCTTTATATTTTGTAGAGAATTGGTCAAGTGATAGAGACCTCTTGGTAAATTACGTCCCTTTGCATCTTTACATGCTCAAAAATGTCATTCAAGAATGACAAAACAAGAATTTTGGTAATGCTAATTATTCCAGTGATGAAGATTTATTCCGTTTTACTCAGACTAATACGAGTGATTGATAAAAAAGATTTCCTGGTTATATGGCAACCTCATGCACTATACCAGCCTTTCCCAAAGTGGGCGATAACGCCCCCTTGTGGGCGCTGCAGATTTAAAGGGGGGCGGTAAGAGACCCAGAAAAAAATGGGGGCGTTGTGTAGAGGCCTGGGGGGTGATTTGTAATTTCATTTAGCTAGGAGGCATCTTAGACAACGACTGCATGACTCAAAGTGGGCAGTAGACAAAATAAGTTTGGGAACCTAGACACTATACGATAGGTTTTTTAAAGCACATGGATATGTAATAGGTATATGATATGTGGTAAAACCAAACAAAATATTGAGACAGTTACTATAGTCGCAACTTTAAAGGTTTTGCTGATGGTTAAAATTGTCCCTACACCAAATTGACTCACAATGACATTATTTGCTCATCACGGTTCAGAACACAGTCACGCATGGTGCCCACAATGCAATATACATAATACGATGTACCCTACATACGTAAGGTGCATGAATATAGTGTACTGTTTAGGTAACATAGTCGTAAATATATATGCGCAGACTACGCCACGACTCACACGAACACAATTCATATACCATTACGTTTGCAGCCGCTTTCCACCATGTGGTCCTTACTTTACTAATATAAATACCTATTATGAAGTGAATTAGAAATAAGAATATCTTATATCTAATCTGTGGGGTGATTTCTATGGTTCATGGTTAAAAGACACCACTTTCATTTCTAAAATGTAATAGCGGTGCCTCACGATGGCTTCCCGAGATAATACCCTAAAGGCCTAAACGAAAGGTTAGTTTACATATTCAATCCCCAAACTCTGCAAGGCCTAGCTCTACAAACTCTATCTTAGTCAAAAAATATGACTTGGAAAGTTCATGGCCGTTGCGCAGACACTCCAATGGACTTATAACAAGAAATTGAGTCACTATGGTCTTTAATGTTGTGTCATGCAATAGTTCTATGAAACGGCCAAACTATACTTTTTGACAGAGATGTATGATTTGTAGAGTTAGGGCTTATAGATTTACGCCTTGATGAGTTAGGCCTTGTAGAATTGGGAGCTTGGCTCTTTATGCGACCTGATAACTTTTTAATAGTGAAAGCGTTATGAGCTCGTGAGTTTTGACAACGTACGAGTATTTACATGAAGTTTTTGGTGGGATTACATTTTTTCATCTCAACTCGCGTTTCTGACTCAGCCGATATTCATCCACAATGCGGTGTTGATACCAACTTTATCGTATATTGAGGTCTGAATATGTCCGAAATCGAGTGAAAGTAAGATAAATACAGTAGAAGTGCGATCTCTTAGAAATGTGTGCGGTGTCACCCTTGCGGTCAAAATAGGCAATAAAGAGATACGCAAAGTGACAGAGTTGCACGACAATGTTATTGTAAGAATGAAGAAAAGAATGAGTGATGAAAGATTGACGAAGTAAATATACAGAGCGAAAGTAAGTGGTAAAAGAAGCCAAGGAAGACCAAGGCTGACTTACAGAGATCAAATAACCAGAGTAATAGCTCACGGAAATGTCAAAAGCGATCGCATACCTAAGCGAAAATGTGTGAGGAAATTGATGAGATTTGGGGAAGCGAAAAACGTATGTAAGGACCGCGACGCCGGGCGGTTCGTCCTCTCTGACTACCCCATTTAGTACACAGTGCGAAGATATTTATGTTTATATGTGTGTAGGTATGTAATTCGCGTTTCGCTGGTTGATTTTGTTACACTTTTATGCATCTGCCATCTCAGTCGTACCTCCCTACCGACTGCTGAATACATAATTATATGAATAGAAATACATAATAAAATGACTACAAAATAAAAAAAAATGAACAAAATGATAATTTGTTTTATCAGATTTTGCTTTGTGATAATGTTCACAATGTTTCAAAAAACAAAAAAATTATACGTAAAACCATTGTCATTTTGAAAAACTAAGCGAAAGTTTGTAAAAACAGTCTAATTTAGTAAAAATTTATTAAAAAATAAAGGTAAGACAACCCTAATATCAGCGTTTTCTCGTCGCTAGCAAACATTTGCAATAAAGAGCATAATGATAGGGTTGTACATTTATCATATTCCATTAAGATTAATGTTTTTTTTTATGGAAAACAAAATAAACGCATCCCGTAATTACTACATCTGCAATATAACAGTCATCCTTTTTATAATTTTCTTTTTTCCTTTTCCGGCCACCCCGGTATTGAGGCGAACAAAACAAAACAAAAATGTTCAAATCGGTCGAACCCTTTTCGAGTCTGCGGGACTAACGCACGTCATTTTATTATTATGTATATAGATTTGAATGGATTTCAAATAGATTTGTTGCTGATAATGAATGGACGCGGAAAGCCAAAAGTAGTTTAGATACATTCAAAATCTAACTAAATAAATATAATTAGTCCCTCAAAGCTACGATTTGAACTCTTTGGGTTTGAATGGCTGTTACAACTATAATGCGGATGACAGGTCACAGCAAGACCACAGTCAAGATCATACCTCATACTATAATATTTTTTTTATAATTTATGTTCTTCAATCCGAGTTTTTCATTCCAAAAGCATATTAAAATAAAGATCTTAATAAAATTACTTGCTTACCTACTGTTTACAGCAAAATAAAAGTAAATATATGTATATCTAACCAAAAGACAAACTGATTGATCAATAAATCACTTCATAAAATAAATATAAATTCCTGAAGTATTGGAGCACAAAGTCACGTATACAATACACATACTAATGTAAGCAGCCATTCGGACATATCGAATGTATTATTATATAATTAATTAATCACTAGAAACAGATCCGGTTCTTCTCAACCTGGTACCTCACAGGCACTTCGTGTTTGATATGAAATGAAAACACAAAGGTGGGTATATTACAGTTTTATTAAACAGATTAATGCCTCTAAATATACTTTTTATTCAGAGAATACATATACGTCTAGATATTGAATATTGTACAGAAGTGGATTGCATTTAAACAAAATTTAACCTTTGTTAAAAATAGGTGATCGAGGGCTCATATATCTAGATAAACTCCCAATGTGAGTCGCGCCTACTATTACGACGCTGTTATCATTATTATCAGATATGTTTGCATTCACACATAGGTACTTACTAAACACATATATTACTATATTTTTCAAAGTTCTTTAAAATAACCACGTTGTGGTTGATTTTCCTGACACTTTTGCTACAAAATACTGTCATTTGTAGTAATTTTTTGGTGCTCTTTTCCAAAATTGGAAAAAATAACACTTACCATATAGGTATAAGTCCTATAAGTAATTTTGTGTCCGTCTGTGACTACTAAGGTCAACACTCATTTACTCAGTCTGTTGGGTTGTTAAATAGATTTTCCATATTTATACCAGAGGATATGTATAAAAGAAAGCAAGTTCCCCCACAGCGGATTTGCTACTGCTCTCGGCCGTCGATGCCGGATACCTAGGATTTGTTGTACGTTGGGTGTGAAATGCGGATAAAATTGTATTTAATTATTTATATGTATATCTTTATACATATAAGAAATTCCGATGTGCATGTGTTCGTAATTATCCTCCTAAACGGCTTGACCGATTTTGATGAAGAAATTCATCAATATTTATTTCTTCAATCATCAATTTATTTCTTTCAATCTTCAATTTATTTCTTCATCAATAAATATTTACTTATTCTATTTTGTTCTTGTGGGGTCATCTTGATGGATCTTAGCTCTATAATTGGACACGATAGTTAGCGCTGTTGTTGAGATTCAAATTTTCTTTTTAATTTTCCGACCAATTTTTAATTTTTTTTTTATTTCTCACATAAAAAAACAATAATCTCATTAATTCCACGCGGACGAGGTCGAGAGCAAAAGCTAGTGTAAGTACGTAATAATAAAAAACAATACCGACGGATACGGTTTTCATCTGTCTTTTGTTTTATTTATATCTATATGTATCTATAAAGTAAAAATGTATGTTTCTTTGTATGTTTGTCCTTGTGCGTTCCTAAATCATTCATCTGATTGTGATAAAACTTTGATGAGTTGTTCTGCGTATGCCCGCGAAGGTTTTGAATTGATTAATTCAATAAATAAAAGACTACGCAAATGAAGTCGCGGGAAACAACTAGTGTTTAATAAAGTTTGTTTCTTGTAGTTATGTCGAAGAACGAACTATGGATTCGAAGAAGTGATGGTCAGATGTCAGATCAGATGGGTGATGAACGAGCTTTGGCACATTGAGCAGAAAGGAACAAATTGTTCAAACTACTGTATGTATACCATAATATATACGATTTGGAACAATTATTGTGATCTAAACTGCTGTGGTGTTCCAAATTTCAGTTGTGTGGTGATTTTTTTTTTCTTTCTTTATGGCATGGTGCACATATCATAGCACATATAATTAGCGCATTTGCCAATGTCACGTAGTAATAAGTAAAGTCACAAGTAAATTAGTTTTTTCTTATCGTAAAACTCCTCCACTAAAGTGATAGTAGGCTTTACTGAAGTTATAAGGGACTTCTTGGAAGAGCGCGAGAACTTCAGCCATACATGTTTATTTAGACCTACTCCATTCTTTTCACTTATACAGAACTTTAAAACTTAATATACTACTATCACTTTTGTACTTTAAAACTCCCAAAGATATAATAAAAAATAGAAAATCAAAATAAAATGACAACCTCACTTCTCCCGTTCCTGCCAAAAAGTCCTGTGTGTTGATTATGTAGTAGACCAGAGACAGACGTGAACAACGTGAACAAATATTATCTAATTCACTTCCAGCGTTCCGCTTGGATATTCTGTCCATCGTCCATACCGAATGAGAAATGTCGTGAATTTAAGTATGTAACAATTATACTACAAATTACATTTGTCTGATATTGTGGATCACCAACTTTACTGTACGGAGGTATGAAATATGCATTTAACATAACATAACATATCTTCACGCTGTATCCCCAACGGGGTAGTCAGATAGGACGGAGCGCCAGGAGTCGCGGTCCTTACACGCCTCTTTCGCTTCCTTAAAATTCATCATTCTCTTCACACATTTTCGCCTAGGTATGCGAGTGCTTTTGACATTTCCGTCTGCTAACACTCTGGCTATTTGATCTTCATAATATTTTATATATATATAATTATAAGATTATATATAATTATTATATATATATAATTATTAATATATTATAAGATTTTAATTATTCACGTAGTTCTGATTGTAACTAAGAAATTATTTCAAGATATCGACAAAAAAACAAACGCTATTATTGCTAGTAACGATCTGTATCACTATCATTATAATAACAATATAGTGTTTTGCGATAACATTGATACCTGACGAAACGGACGTTCGAAATCCATAACCTTGGTGCTGGTGTACAGTTACGTAGCCTTACATTTTTTGAAACAATGTTTAAAAAGTAAAAGTAGATTCACTTCTAGTTATTATCATAACTTCAGAAGTATTGTTACATTATATCACAATACATTTTATTACATACTGTTACTGTACAGTTACAGTACAGTGCAGAGTGCAGTTCGGCGTTGGGGACCGCCACCCAACACGCTGTGCACCTCGCGGCGGGAAGTAGAGGGAGGAGTATAGAATAGCTGTGTGGAATGCGAGAGGTGGGATTGAAGAGAAGATGCATGAAGTAATTGATATTATGGAAGAAAGTGGATGTGTTATGTTTAAGTAAAACCAAGCGAAAGGGCAGTAAACTTGCCGACTTGCCTGGAGAGGGCATCGCTTTGTGGTCAGGAGTACCGCACGAAGAAAAGGGATGCCAAGGGGTAGGCATCTTACTGTGATTATTTATGTAACTGAGTGTGGTTATTTGTGAAACTGAGTATAAGTGTGTAAACCCGAGACAGCTCTAGGTGCGTCTCAAGACAGGGTTGATAAGGATATTTGTTTTAGTGGTGTATGTCCCAGTGTCTTCCGTCGGCTTAGGCGGGCTAGAGCAGTTTTGGGAGAATGTAAGGGAAGTTCTAGCGACGTTTGAAGAGAATGAGAGAATTATAGTGTGTGGAGATATGAATGATGGGTCGGGACAGCTCGAACAGGATTTGATCTCTCTTAGGCAAGTATGGAGATAAGAGAGTGAATGATGCTGATAGGATTGTGTTAGAACTGTCTATGGAAAATTAAGGATTTTTTTGTTGCTAATACCTTATTTAATCACAAAAGGATTCATCAGTACAGGTGGGAAAGGAAGGATGAAATAAGTATGATTGTTTCTAGCGGACAGCCGGCTCAAAAAGCAGGTTATGGACACGAGAGCACACAGAGGAGCCGATCTGGAAACAGACCATTTTCTAGTGGTAGCTAGAATAAGGGGTCTGTTTGCAGCATGGCGATGTCGCGTAGCGTTCAAACCTGCAGCGGTCTATCGTATCAAGAGCTGGAAACTGCAAGACACGACCACCAGGATACGAAAGGGTAGTATATGGTAAGCTTGATGATAGATTGAAAGTGATGAGCGAGGATGTTGAAGAATGTTGGCAGAACCTCAGGAAACTATTCCTAAGGTTCAGTATCCATCATACTAATGATGGAGGCTGCGAAAGAAGCGTGTGGAACGAATAAGATTGGGAATGGTAAAAAGCGTGATGTGTGGTGGGATGATGAGGTGAAAGTGTCTGTGTATAAGAAGAAGAAAGCATGGCGAGACTATATTGCTACTAAAAATGACTGTGGTATGAAGAATTTGATGAAAGACAGATATAAGCTGCAGAAAGCAGAAACGAAGGCACTAGTGAAAGAGAAGCGTGAAAGGTGTAGTGTGTTAGATGAAAACAAGATGTCGGACAACTTAGAGAAAAATTTCAAATTATTTTGGAAAGAAGTACGTAAGTACCGAAGTGGTCCGGCACCTTGTAGAATGAATAAAGTGCATTCGAAAGAAAACCACCAGCTGACAAATGAAAAAGATGTTTTGCAGCGATGGAGTGAATACTATGGAGAACTGTATGAGAGTGGCGACTCTGTCTCTGATACTGCGAGTGATTCTAATGAATTGCCACACTCGGGTCAGGGACTGGAGGATGCCATTAGTATGAGAGATTGAAAAAGTGACAAGAAGTCTGAAATGTGTAAAGGGTGCGGGAAATGATGAGGTGACTGCTGATCAAGTATGGTAGTCCTACGGTCTGGGATACCTTCTGTGCACTGTGCAACCTCTGTTGGCAGAAGGGAGAGGTGCCAGAGGACTGGCGTACCGCAGCCATAGTGCCTCTCTATAAAGGGAAAGGTTCTCATTATGACCGTGCGTGCTATAGGGCCATCAGCTTGGTCAGCTTAGCAAGTAAAGTCCATACGTCTATACCCAGGTATTGACTGAACGTGTGAAAGATGTTTCAGAAAGATATTTGTGGGAAGCGCAAGGTGGTTTTAGGAACGGTAGGGGGTTGTATGGATCAGATTTTCTCGCTTCTCGTTATTGTGGGGTAGTTGGTAGTTGGTAGGTGGGGTAGTCTAGGTGAGAGAATTTTCTGCGCTTTCGTGGATCTTGAAAAAGCATTCGAAGGAGTTGTGCGAAAGACGAAAGAAACTGTGGAGTCTTCTGCCTGGATATGGCGTGGAGGGCGCCTTACTGAAGGCTGTGAGGTCATTATATCGAGACCACAGAGCCTGTGTAAGGATAGATGGTGGACATGTCGCCCTGGTTCGATGTCTGTTCAGGCGTCAGATAGGACTGTGTGATATGTCTGCCTGGCTATTCGTGCTATATTTGGACAGTTGCCTCTAGACATTGAAAGGTAGAATGAGTGGTATGATAAAATGTGATGCTAGTGTTAAACTGCCTATTGGACGCTGACGATGCTGTGCTTATAGCACCATCAGAACCGGAGTTGCAGACACTAGTTACGTGCACGAAAGAAGACTGTGAAGTGAAAGGATTCAATATGAATGTGAATAAAACTAAGTTTCTGGTGTTTAAAAGAGAAGATGTACAGATAAAGTGTGATATATGGGTAAATGGAAAATGTCTAGAACAAATAAACGAAGTCGTATATCTGGGGAGTGCGTTTTCGATAGATGGATGATGTGAGTTGGATGTGGAGAGACGGGTAGCACCCGGCAATAAAGTGAACGGTGCTCTGTCCGCATTAGTAAGGCAGTATGAATATATCTAACTCAGCCAAAATGGCCATACACAATGCGGTGTTGGTGCCAACTTTATTGTATTATAGTGAGGCCTGAATATGCCCGAAATCGAGTGAAAATAAGTAAAATAAATGCAGTAGAAATGCAATCTCTTAGAAATATGTGCGGTGTCACCCTTGCGGACAGGATAAGCAAAGAAGAGATACGCAGTATCTCGTTGCACGACAGTGTTATTGTAAAAATGAAGAAAGCAATGCTATGATGGTTCGGGCACATGGAAAGAATGAGTGATGAAAGACAGGCGAAGAAAATCTATAGAGCAAAAGTGAGTGGTAAAAGAAGCCAAGGAAGACCAAGGGTGACTTATGAAGATCAAATAGCTAAAGTGCTAGCCGACGGAAATGTCAAAAGGACTAGCATACCTAGGCGAAAATGTGTGAGGAGAATGATGAGATTTGAGGAAGCGAAAGAAGTGTGTAAGGACCGCGACGCTTGGCGCTCCGTTCTCTCTGACTACCCCGTTAGGGATACGGCGTGAAGATATGTATGTACATACTGTTACATTATTACATTACACAAAGAGAAGCTTCTGAAATTCAGCGAACAAACTTTTACAAGTAGAGCTTCATTCATCGACTTAGAATACTTTACAAATTTCAGTGTCTATGTTTACAGAAAAAATATAACGAGAATTATAGATTTACACAAATTAAATTTAGGCATTTGCTATAATGTAAATAAATCCAGAGTCGCCATATTATTGGCGACTCTGGTTTTCAATTTGGGAACGCCAATTCTCATTCAATGTGGATAGAGTATTAAAGTACATCATTACTACTAGCACCACTTCTAAATTCTAACTATTAGCATTATTTGGGCTTATAGGTGGCAAAGCGGTCAGAAAGATAGAGGTCACTAACCCCCCCGCCTTTTTAAGTCTCTACTAAGTTACACAGCCTGCACAGAAATATAATCGCCTGGCATATTCTATATTTTTTCCTCTTCCGGGCTGCTTCTCGGTATTATTACTTATAAGTTACAAAGCAAGCATGCAAACAGGCAAACAAAAACAAACAAACTTTAAAAGTAAACATGATAAATCTATTACTTGCTCTTTCGCCTCTTTAACACACTTAAATATCTATTCAAATAACAAGATAGGTAAGTATGTTACTTTAAAACGTAGTACTAGGTTATAACGAATATTCGCATTCGCGGAAACTATACTAATAATTTTGCGACTCTATCTGTTAATGAAAAAGGTAAATAAACACTTAATTTATGAAACGACAATGCAAATGCTAAGGGTTATAATATTAATTTTTATTTGAATAAAAATTTTAGCTAGAGAGCAGTCTTGATTTTACATATATACATGTCTTCACACTGTATCCCTAACTTTCACTGACAGAAATTATCAATTAGACTCATCAGGTACGAGTACAACATACACGCCGGGATGTCATGAATATTTACATTCTCATTTGTGAATATTCGCATTCGCAAATAACGAAGACAAATATTTATAACAATAATATAAATGGAAATCCCACATTCGATATACCACTAGTAGGTACTGATATGAGATTACAAGGATTTATTTGTAATGAATAATGTATGGAATAAACGCAAAGTTACACGGTACACGTTTAGACGATAAGTTAGTGTGGTTATTTTCAATTTTCCGGTAGGACTTCATAAATAGGTGTCAATATTTAAACGATTATTATCTGTGACTAAAGAAAAATATTGGGAGATAATTAATAATAATAATACTCAGACATTTCACACAGCGCCATCTAGTCCCAAAGTAAGCAGCACACCGCTTGTGTTATGGGTACTAGATACTGATACTAACTGATATACTACTTATATACTTTTCTTTTGTAAATAAATACATATTATACATAAACACCCAGACTCGGGGCGGGAATCGAACCCGCTACCCCCGTTTACTTTCCGACGCGCTTAGCCATTGCGACGCGGAAGTCGTCAGGTCGAGAGGAATTAGAGGGACTGTTATTACAAAGATAGTTTCCAAGGTTTAATTATAATACGCGTTCAACGATTCTAAAAAAATTAAATAAAAGGCACCTATTCACGAAATAATTTCGACATTAACTTTTATCTCTGAATTTACACACTTGTATATAAGTGTGATACGTCTATGTAGATACTACTATTCGTTGCGAAACATT
Source organism: Zeuzera pyrina (assembly GCA_907165235.1). Classification (NCBI taxonomy): domain Eukaryota; kingdom Metazoa; phylum Arthropoda; class Insecta; order Lepidoptera; family Cossidae; genus Zeuzera; species Zeuzera pyrina. The sequence goes on along the minus strand of OU015625.1, from coordinate 12,580,790 downwards.
CTAATAATGACCTAACTTGTGATGATCTAATAATGACGACCGATGCTACCGAATCTAATTCAGTCTTCCACGACATTTGTTATTTACATATTGATAAAGGGAAAATTATACCATTTCAAAACCATTACAATGCTAATAATTCATTTGTCTTGTAAGGTTTCAATACAATTTCATACAAATACATAAATAACATCACGACATTTACTATTAGAGATAGACAGAGCATTAAGACTCAATAAAATCAGACCTTGATCACACCTTGATTGCGCCCGATTAGAGCAGGGGCTTCGTCAATCCTGAGGGGTTCCGAGTGGTTCCGGTGCGTTCCGTTGGAGATCCCGGAACCCTCAGGAGCCGCCGAGGATGACCACCGCAAAAGATTAGGGAGGTAAAAGCAGATCTAATTGTGATTTTTGATCTTATGTGATGATTATCTGAAGTCTCTACCCCAAGGGGCTGGGTTTCCGTGTGCAAATTTCTCCTGCGTAACCAAAAAAAAGTAACTTCCTTGGTGCCGTTTCACGAATGGAATAATGAGCCAGCGAAGTTTGTAGTAACGACTATACCTACTATTGAATATCTATCGAGTCATATACAGCTTTAGCAAGCAACATACATAATAAAATTATATACTCTACCGAGCTTCAACATAAAATAGAAAACGTTACGTAAAATGAAAAATAGAAAGTGTTTACATACTTCGATTCTCGTAAATGTTCAATTTACTTTAAAACTCCACACACACACGTGAAGTGTGATCAATGATCACAAATAAACAGAATACAAACTGGAATAACCTGTTACATAACCTGTTACAAAAATTAGAAAACATAATAATTACATATAATATGTCTGTGTATTGTAAAATAGTAGTTACATCATTCCCTCTTACACATTGCGTTTTTTTATCAATGACCAGATTTTGAGGTGTTTTATTAAAGAAAACAATATTTTTGTAATATACGGCAAAGATACATACATACCCACCTACACAATATTCAAAATTAGTATGGATGTAACATTATACGCAATGATGTTATAATACAAAAATATAACATCATTAGTTATACGTATCTACATATTCAGTTTAATTTAAACTTATAAAAATTATTATTCTTGTTCTAAATTCTAATATCAAAATAAATTATGTCGGCCTGTATGAAACTTTTCATCGAATAAAATATTATGTTAATATAGGTATGTTCAGATATATGCTACTGAAAATCATGGACACAAGTCTCTGACATTTTTAAGGTTTCGTAGCCAAATGCCAAAATCGGAACCCTTATAATTTTGTCACGCCCGTATATCACGACCATCTTAAAAACCTATTGGCAGTATGTTGTAGATGAAATTTGGAGTGTAGGTCTGTTTGGCAGGTATTCTATAAACCACTATACAGTGGTGTGATGAAATGTTAATAATTTTATTTTTAAAAAATAAAATTAAGAGTGACTCCATATGTGAAACATGGGAATTAAAAAAAGATCCAGCGCATACAAACGTTTGGGGTATTTTTAGATAGGTCTTTCAAAATTATACAACTAGAGGTTTCAAAGTAAATGTTTTATTTAAGTCAATAGTTGCTGTACTTAATTATATAATTAATTATGGGTTGTAAAATTGAAATAAATAAAAGTAGAAATTAAATTGGGTTTGAATAAGATATGTTGCCTAGTTTTTGAGTTGTGGGGTGTTTTCCGTTACATGATAAGAAACCGCAAAAAAATCTTTGTTTTAATTGTCCTGGAGTATGAAATACAAATATTGTGCATCCCGACTACGGAACCACTGCGTGTGAGTAATTTTTTATAGAGTATAGAATCCACGCAGTGAACTGGAAGGTATACTTATAAGTAACGTTCAAAAACGTGTTTTCCAAATTAATATAATCAGAAATCGCACCTAGGAAGTCCTGACCCCATGATTTGGAAGAAATAGGGGCGTACTCGTACTGTAACAATCGTGCACATGAACCATGAACATGAATGGGAAATCTGATATTGTCTAATAAACATTATTTTTGCTGTTTATAAAAACGAATTCCTTCCTTCACATTAAAATATAGTAGTGGCCTTGGAAGGGTGCAGTGCGATACGGCGCAAAAGGAGCTACGATGCCTTCTGTAGGAGATGCCAGAGCCCCTCGACAACGCAACGAGGACAACCACGAAGTTTAATGGGTACAACTACACATAACTAAGTCACACACACATAGGGAGTTTTCTCTTTCGTCACCAAAAAAGAGCGCGGTTAGAATACCGCCCAGGCGCCAGATTGTAACGGACACCAAACATTTGGTTTAAAAAAATATTATAGTACTATTATATTTTATTTTACTGGAAAGTGGAAATCTCCGTATCATGTATATGTACGTCATCATTTTTTCTTGCCTTTTAAAAATTTTACATGAACTGAAGAGGAAGCACCAGAATATTGTGGCCCTAAAACCGGCAATATCTACCAGATTTATTTGAAACTATTAAAACGTTAAAAGTCTACAAGTATCTAATGTACATCCGCATAAACATAACGTATAAATTAGTTAAATACTTATAAGGAAATCCTGCTGCTCTCTGCACTTATACTTGCAAGCGTACAAGCTACAAGGTGATAGGTATTTAATTTCCCTATTATACTAAATCTTTGACCACGATGTAATTATAATATTACGACCATGAAACGAAACCAATTAAAAAATGTGCAAACTACCTAAACGAAATGCCCAGGCACATCATGATCTCACCAATTCTTCAATCGATCGAACGATGACACATATAAATAAAGAAAAGTTATGATGTGTCGTAATCAAGTCCTCGTGCAAAGCTCGTGCAAAGTAGGATAAATGGTTTCATGAACATGAACTTATGCATCTAAAACGCATGCTTTTATGAAAAGTCGTGGATCCTCAAAAACATGCAGTACAAAACAACTTAATTTCAAAAAAAGTTTCAGATTCTTTGTTAATTAGATAATTCATTTTAATTTTTAAACTACATTCCGCCAAATTTTAAATCTTAGTAATTGACATGAATTTCGCTTCTTATCGAAACATTCTCAGGACAATTTAGAGTGTAAAGTCGGTCATTTTATTACCTAGAACCACAGACTAAGGAGAAGATACTACGTATCCTAGCACCGGTGTCAGGTAGTAGCAATGACTAAGGAAACTAAAGGACATGGCATGTTGATCTATAGTTCTATAGCAGCCTTTCCCAAAGTGGGCGATAACGCCCCCTTGTGGGCGCTGCAGGCCTAAAGGGGGGCGGTAAGAGACCCAGAAAAAAAATGGGGGCGTTGTGTAGATGCCTGGGGGGTGATTTGTAATTTCATTTAGCTACGAGGCATCTTAGACAACGACTGCATGAGCTCTCGACTCTCAACTACAACTTGTGAACATCAACTAATATTAATTAAAAGATTGCTCAAACTCGGTTCGATATTTCTCTCCGCGTAGTTCATATATCTGTCCTGTTTTATTGAATATACAAAATAAAAATCATGTCAATCGGTCGTTCCGTTTCGAAATGAAAGTAGACACAAACAAACAAATAAAAAGGCAACAGACACACTTTCGCATTTTAATAGTTATTAGTACTCCCAGATATGTAATTTTCGTAGATAATAGACCGCGGGCAATCATGTTTTAACAAGTTTTTGTTAAATAACCCGAATTGTACATTCCTGTATCAATCAGCGGGTTCATAGAATACTTGTTCTGGCTTGTTGAGTACGATTGAGCGTCGAATGAGATAAACGAGTTTATGCATGTTTGTTTTATTCCTGTCGGTACGTACTGCTTATGCAATCCTATATAAACAACGTAATATTTATTTTATTTTCATTTGCGGTTTCGCGCGCAATAGATGAGCAGTACTTAAGTTCAACACTTACTTAAGTATTTCTCAAAACAAAACAATGTCGGAAGTAAAAAAGAAGAAACGGCAATACTGTGCGGAATATATTAAAGTCGGATTCATTGAAAATCCGACAAACCCATCGTCGCCTTTGTGTCTTCTATGTCTAAAAACATTTTCGAATGAAGCAATGAAGCCTTCAAGACCGCAAGATCATTTGAATAAAATGCATCCAGATAAGAAAGACAAGAATGTAGCATATTTTCAAGACCTAGAGAAGAAGCATAATACTCAGCCAAGTATAGCAAAACTATTTTCGGCGGCTGCTAAGCAAGATGACGACGAACTTTGAGCTTCGTACAATATCTCTTTGTTAATTGCTCAAAAAGGCAAACCACATAACATCGGAGAAGAGTTAATTTTGCCAGCAATAAAGGAAGTAATAACTACTGTGCTTCATAAACCAGCCGCAGATATTATCCGAAAAATTCCTTTGAGTAATAATTCTGTGCAAAGACGAATTGATGAAATGGCTGAAAATATTGAAGGATCATTGTGTGATCACCTGAGGACAAGTCAATTCTCAATTCAGCTCGATGAGTCCACTTTACCAACTAATGAAGCATTGTTGCTGTCTTACGTGAGGTTTATTAAAGATGAGAAAATATGTGAAGAACTATTCTTTGCTAGAAATTTAGAGACTGATACAAAAGGCGAAACCATATTCAATACATTGGAAAAGTTTTGTGATGAGAAAGAGATTCCCTTGAAAAATATTATATCAGTTGCTACGGATGGCGCTATGACAGGGTGCCATAAAGGCTTCATAGCGTACTTAAAAAATAAAATTCCAGATGTCCTTGCTGTACATTGCGTTATTCATAGACAACATTTGGTTGCTAGAAACTTAAGTGAACGACTGTTTCAATCACTGCAATATGTCATCAAAGCAGTCAATAAAATCCGCAACAGCTCTTTGAATGATAGATTATTTCATTAGCTTTGTGTTACTAATGACGAGGATTTCAACCGTTTGTTGTTCCATACTGAAGTTCGTTGACTATCAAGAGGCAATTGTCTGACTCGATTTTACAACCTGTTTGACTCTGTTATAGAGTTCTTGGAAACTAAAGATACAGAATTGCACAACAAGCTCATTACATCAAAGAATGATATAGCTTACATGACAGACCTGTATAAATTGTTCAACGACATGAATCTCCAACTGCAAGGCGATGAACTAAATTTAATTAAAACAAAAAACGTCGTTGCTGCTTTCGCCGCCAAACTACTTCTACACAAAAAGAATATGGGCAGACGTGAGTCACAATTTTCCGAATTTATCAGTATCATGCAGTAACGACGAATTGTTTGCCTACTGCCAACATTTGGAAAACCTCCACATTGACTTCACCGAACGATACCAGGACATTTTGAACTTGGAAATACCAGACTGGGTGTTGGATCCGTTTTCAAATGTCAACACAGCAATGTCACCTCAGCTGGAAGAACTTATAGAATTGACAACAAACAAGGAAATAAAAATCAAGTTCAAAAATGGTTACCAAGAATTTTGGCTACAAAAACCGATCCCGCAATTGTACCCTGGATTGTGGTCAATCGTTTAGCGATTCTTAATAGCATTCCCATCGTCATATTTGTGTGAACGTGGATTTAGTGCTGTGGCAACACTGCTTACTAAAAAGAGAAATCGTTTGCATGTTACCAAACGTGGCGACTTGCGACTGTTCTTGAGTAAATTGGAACCTGATATCAACAAACTTATTAAACAGCATCAGATTCATCCTTCACATTAGTTTTTATATAAGGATCGATTATATTTGTTTTATTTTGAATAAAAGATACTCTGTTTGAATACTATAAAGTTACGTTTCAATAATCTTTCTCATTGGCAGGTGTAGCACGTAAGAGTTAACTTGAGACCTGAGCGCCGTTGTGTATTACTTCCTGCGCTCAGGTTTCAAGTTAACTCTTGCAGGTTATAGTAAAAGTCTCGTTTGGAATTAATGTATTAATGTTTAATCTCCGCTAATATAGCTCACAATAATTAATTAATTTAATTTGAAGTTATAGTAGTTTTTCAGTAGGTGAAAAAATGGGGGCGCTAAAAAATAATTCATTCTCAAAGTGGGCAGTAGACAAAATAAGTTTGGGAACTCCTGTTCTATAGCAACATTTAGTTATATATATTTTAACGCATAACATTCAAACGTAGCGTTGTCTCTTTTTGACTTACAGCCTCTTGTGTGTGTAAGAGAAAACAACAGTACTTTTCTCAAAGAGTAATTTTTTTATGTGATATCATTGTAATGTCAAAACGTGCCGGTCCGCCATTTATTGCGACACGCTGACAAGTACACGAAGTGTCAAAACGTATCAATGGATTTCATATTTTTTAATGTTTATGATTTTGTGCTGGATATTGGAATTGTTTTGTTAAAGGAGAAGCTAGCATAAGGCCACAATAATTTCCAAGTGTTGTATGTTAGAATGTGGCTCGAGGAAAAGCAATAATAAACGAAATCTATAATTGCACTGGTACGTAACAGAAATTCATTAATTTAGTCTGATGTCGTATATATTTCCATCGTAATTACTGTGTTTCTTAGTTTACTGTATTATAGTCATGTATATTTTTAATTATTAGCAGTTTTTATTCATATAATATATTAAATTACTTCATATCATTTTTGTTGTTATTGCAGTTAGGGCTGTTCATGTACCTATATTAAAAAAATATCGATAAGTACAGGTATCATGTTTATATGTCGTTATTATCTCGTTTCAGATTACCATCATGAAAAAGAGTGGCTTGACATAATCGGAAAAGAAAATTGAACTCATATGATGTATTCATGATATATATTATGTTATTTGCATTTCGAAGAAACTTCTTTCGATAGAACATTAAGAAAATAATTTTATGTATGAAGCATTGCCCTCGCAAAGGTTATTGGGAATCAGAGAAAATATTCAGAGTGGTATTCTAATGTAATTACTTTTTAATTTCTTGACCATGTACTTAAATCCTCTATTGTGAAAAAGTAACAGGAAAATATTAATTGTTTACAGAATTTGGCTGAATTTTTATTTGATGTTTCCGGGAGAGAAAAATCTCATTGTTCTACATATCTGCTTCTGAATGATGTGAATCAAAACCACAGCGAGTTATTTTTGCGACCAATAAGAACTTGTAGTGGTTTTACTAATAATCCAGATGCAGTACAATTTAAAGAATCTTTTCAAAAACTTGAACTTGACAAAACTTTTAAAAAAGGTGTGGGAACTACTTCATTATTTTCTTGACGTACAAAAAAACGACAGCGACATGATGAGTACAACTGCTGAAATTCAAATCTCAGTATTCAAAATTTTCAATCAGAGATTATTTAATAAAAATTATGCTATTTAGTTATCTATATTTATTTATATTGTGAATATGTTATTAAAATTTTTATGTACTTAATATAAATATTATTTTACAAACAATAATGTTAACAAACAGTTCTATTTTTCAAACCCAGTAAAAATATGTTACTATAGGTACATTAGATATGACTAGTCAGACATTGGTCACCCTTGTAGTGCCTAGCAATTTACTATTTTAATTTTTAAAATATTTATCCAAAAGGCCGGTATATTGTGGATTTTCTATGCTAGATAGTATTATAAACTATAATATTACTTATTTCTTTACAACGAAAAGAAATAAAATTTGTTTGTTTGTATATACGGGGTAACCTTTGGAAGTACTTAACTGAATTTGAGAATTCTTCGAATAATAGAAGTCCACAGTGTTCTATTCCTAATTGAAATATTATTCCCAATTACTGTGTGATAAGACCATTAATTTTTAGTAAAATTAATTATTCTAGTATTTAGTGTTAGACCAATTTTCAGTTGTCGTTTCAAAAGTCTTGAAAATTTACTGAGTCAATGTTTAATATCTGCTCGATAATAGAAACTACTTCTGGCAGCCCCCAATGGCCGGGGTAAATTACCCTAAAATTTTAAAGAGGGTAGGAAATAAGAATTATTTTAGTTGAAGTATCAGTCATGAAATTTATGCAGATTATTTTTAAAAGTATACTGAATGTATAAAAAATTCGCCAGAACATTTTCGTCCCTCCTAACTGTTGACGGAACGCTATTAATATTGGGTCCTTACATATGAAATTGGCGTTTTGTACGAGAGGAATATAAAGTCAATTTTTTTTTTGTAAAATATATTTAATTAATCAAAGTACACACCGTTGTTATGTATGTTATGTTTGTTATGCACTTTTGCCATCTCATAGGTAGTTCATTGATCCCTTTACTAAAAAAAAACATGGGGGCGAGAATCAATAAACTCTTTGAAGGCGGTTTGGACTGCCGCATCAGAGTTGAATTTTTTTCCTTGTAAGAAGTTGTCCAAATTCCGGAAAAAATGGTAATCTGTTGGAGCAAGGTCCGGGGAGTACGGTGGATGTCGCAGACATTCCAATCGTAGCTCATCTAACTTAGTGGTTGTTTGTTGTGCAGTGTGTGGTCTTGCGTTGTCGTGAAGCAGCAGTGGCCTAGAGCGATTGACCAATCTCGGTTGTTTAGCAGCTAGTTCTTCCTTCGTGGTTTGCAGTTGCTGACAATAGATATCTGCCGTAATCGTTTGACCAGATTTTAGAAAGCTGTAGTGAACGACACAGGCGCTAGTCCACCAAACACTCACAAGTAACTTTTTCTAAGTCAATTTTCGTTTAGGGCAGGATTTGGCTGGGTCTCCAGGGTTCAGCCATTGTGACGAGCGCTTCAGATTATCGTACAGTATCCACTTTTCATCACAAGTAATGATTCGATTTAAAATCCCTTCATTATTGTGTCGGTTGAGCAAAGTAACACAGCAGTCGACGCGTGTTTGCAAGTTCGATTCACTCAATTCATGAGGTACCCATCGTTCAAGTTTTTTTTACTTTCCCGATTTGCTTCAAGAGGATTAATACAGTTTTGTCACTTACCCCGAAGCCTGCAGCTATCTCTGAAGTGCTTTGTGATGGATCCGCTTCCACAATAGCCTTTAATTCTTCATTTTCCACTTTGGTCTCCGGCCGTCCACGGGGTTGGTTCTGAAGGTCGAAATTTCCAGAACGAAAACGTCGAAACCAAAAACGTACCGTGCTGTCTTTTGCGACACCAGCGCCGTACACATCATTAATCCTTCGAGCTGTTTCTGCAGCACTGGTGCCACGGTAGAACTTGTACTCGTAAATATACCGATATTTCATGTTTTCCATTGTGCGCTACTAAGCGACGCCAAAGAAAAAAATAATGAGGAAAAAAACAAATGAATGACTGTTTTCAAAACTCAAATGTACCAGCTAAATGAATTTATAAATTTGAATTTGGAATTCTTAACCAAAGAGGAGATATTTCAGATCAAAGTGGTCAGTACAACAAAACGCTAATTTCATATGTAAGGACCCAATATTTATAGAAAATAGGTTGAGTTTTGTTATTTCATTAGTCTTCAAATTTTAACACAATGCAGAAAATATGTATAGAAAATATATTATTGAATGCCAGAAATAAATTTCATCACTTACTATCTGCCAGAGGGAAAAACATTCCCGTGCGAGTGCGAGCGAGATAGCTAAATTCATATCTATGAGTTGAAAAGAGAGCGCATATTGGGCCTCATTGAAGATGGATTGGAAATTATATGAAATGAACATGAACAGTTAAACTCATAGAAAATGTATATTGCGGCAAAATTACCTGTCCCTGTGACAGAGGTATTCTCTAAGTCAGAGGTGGGCAAACTTTGCTCTTCGGAGGAAAAATTGCTTCCCAGGTATATTTTGTTTGTGGTAGGCTAAAGTGCAACGTTGCCGCACTTACTTACTTAGTAAGTGATGAAATTAATTTCTGGCATGCAATAATATATTTTCTATACATATTTTCTGCATTGTGTTAAAATTTGAAGACTAATGAAATAACAAAACTCAACCTATTTTCTATAAATATTTATAGCGTTCTGTCAATAATTAGGAGGGACGAAAATGTTCTGGCGAATTTTTTATACATTCAGTATACTTTTAAAAATAATCTGCATAAATTTCATGACTGATACTTTAACTAAAATAATTCTTATTTCCTACCCTCTTTAAAATTTTAGGGTAATTTACCCCGGCTATTGGGGGCTGCCAGAAGTAGTTTCTATTATCGAGCAGATATTAAACATTGAGTCAGTAAATTTTCAAGACTTTTGAAATGACAACTGAAAATTACTCACTGGCTCTTGGTCTAATACCTGCGTCAATACAATATTTTAGTATTAATTTTAAATTGTATTTACTGGACTATTACTCTATTTTTTATAACTAAATAAATATTGTAAAATACATAGGTTGCCAGTTCATATCAGGCTCGAAGATTTACTATTAATTAACTATTATTAATTACTATTAATAGATTTAATAAATAATAAAATAAATAAAATTAGAAAACGTATACTACTTCTACTACCTGGATTCTGAATATACAATAAATAAACATTTTAATGAAAATTGAATTACTTATCATTATGTTGTAAAACATATAAAGGTCAGATGGTAACATTATATGAACCGGTGAGACTGCTTTTGCTTTAAAAAAATATTACTTTATAGTTACTGTTAAACGGACTTGGTAAGTACCTACTTCATTCTATATAGTAGTCTTCCGCTTGCAATGATTAAACTTTTTACATTTAAGTTATAAAAAATAGAAAGGTCACTTCACTACCGACTCATCAAGGATTTTATTTCACGTTTTCGTCACGAAATCAATTTTAATGTATCCATCAAAATCTATCAGACCGGTCCACTGAGATATTATACTGTGGTAATGGGTCTAAGAACATTCTATTCGCATTCGAATGCTCTTAATTATACTCGTATTGTTATATATTATTAATTATACAATTAAGAAAATGAACTATTTGCTTGATTTATTACTTTGGCGACATTGGCTTGTCAACTTTTTAAGACTTGTAAAAATACTTTGTTAATTAACTTTCCTTCCTGTTTGGTGGAGAAAGAAAATTATAAATCGTGCCAGCTAGTTATCTTCATGCGTAGGTCGTATAAAGGTCAGCAAAGGGATAAGGCTTTTTGTAAGGAACCGTGAAAACAATTGATTGGCAGATTAGCAACAGTCAATGTCGGTGTTGTCACTATCTAGTTTTACTTTGCAATTTGTAGTAATACATACAAATAGATAGTTATTACTAGATGTGGCGTCAAGATATGATTTTGATGTGCCCTATAATGCTGTGTACACTCCGAGTGGGAAATAGCTTAAAGTAAATGAATTACAAGTAATAAAGAGATAGATACCCAAGTTCATATCCATATCAAAAATCCTTCGTTACAATTCTGGTCTCATGAGCCAATTGCGACAGATTCGGTAATTCTAAGTTTTGCAACAGTAATACAATAACCGAAGCCGACGTTTCGTGAATGTAATGAAAACGAACCATTAAAATTTTTAATTACCGTTATAGATTGCACTGTAAATGTAGTCGTTGTGCTATTAATTACATATGGTTACATAATAATTTTTTAAACTATGTACAATAGATACATATATTAATAGCTATTACCGCAATTGTTGCTGTTTTGCAAAACAAAACCTAGTACTACTTCAGACTTTCTTCCGAAAGGGCAGAAGGGGGGGGGTCTTTACCTCTGCATAGGCGGGTTCTCGAGTATGTATCTATAGAAACTTTTACTAAAACTGTAATTTACTTGCTACCATAATTTAATTACAGGATGGGCCATGAATTAGTTTACTTTTAAATCAATCTTCTCACGCAAACTCAAGCCGCGGGGTACTCGCGGAGGGAACTAGCCGCTAGCTTGTTTCTTGTTCTTCGTCGTAATGGACCGTTTCGCAGGACCACAGCTCGCCTTATGCGTAAAGTAATTTTATTTAAATAATAGTGCGCTCATTACCGTTAGGCGCTTGTTTCGCGTGGAGTACGATTTACATGACTTAACTCAATGTCCAAGCTCAGTTTTGATTAAGAAATGGGTGAATAAGTATGAAGGGATCGACGTTAAATTTGAAGGAAACCGACGGCTCGCGGAATTCACGAAGTGCAACAAGTTTGCGCTTCAGTTAAATGCAATCCAGATTTATCGACGCACAAACATTCGGGTGAATTAGTAATACCACGCACATCTTTGTGTCGTGTGTAGAATCGTGTGTACACCCGTAAACCAACGACATTAGTTCAATTAAAAGCAAACATTAGAAAAGAGACGCCTGCAATATCACGGTCTGTTTGCCGAAGAGTCTTCGAAAATTTCCGTGCTCGTTTAGAAGAATGTAGAAATCGAAGCGACAGTCGTTTGGATGACATTATTTAATAAATAATTTTTAAAATATACTTTTAAATTTCTTATACTTTTAAAAGTTAACAAATTCGTGGCACACCCTGTACATGTACATACATACATATATCGGTACATAAGATTGTACAGACATTCGCGAAACTCAGTGTGAGGTTTTCTGGTAGCAGAGTCCGAAAAAAGAAAGACTGCAGAAAATATAAATATTAGATAACCTGAGTGTTAGCATTCAGGAAAAAACACCATAATATATCCTAAGGAATAATATAGTAAAGACCGCGAGATTAAAGGATAATACACACTTCTGTACACGCTATTAGAAATATAGCAGGAAGATATTATTTTTGTATTGGTGCACATTAATTTTATGCTCCAGTGACGAATATTGTCATGAAGTAGGTACCTACTTGAATAGAATAATAAGTACTTAATTATTATAATACCTATAAGAAAAATTTTTTGATGATAATTATTCATTAAAATTCACGCCTAGAAACGTAATTAGGTAGGTACATCGTTTATTCAGACGTCATGCTGCAATGTTTTCGATAGAAATATTGAAAAAACATTAAAACAAAGTAATTATTACAATTACCTACACACACCATTTAACCACTAAACATTATCCACACCGTAAAGGCGGAGGTTTCCATGAACAATGAAAGCAAATGTCCTTGAATTGTCAACATGATGTCAACATACACAGTTTAGGTACCACGATGATGCAAGATAAAGTAAGTAAATTCACTTGAAGACCGATGTTAATTGGAGTTGTCCGATTTTTCCACTGAGCACGTAATACAAAACAGTGTAGATTTAACTAGGTGCGTATTTTATTTTGTAGTCAAAAGGTACGTTATTTCATAATTGATTTAGTGAAATTGATACATAGTGAATAGAGGGCAGAAATGAATTTGAATAAGAAACGAATTGATCAAATGAAAATATTGTATGAAAAATGTTCTGGCTCACTGGCTGATGATTATGGCGTTAACCGCGCGCCAGAAAAAAAAATATAAATCCAAAAATATAAAATGTCTTTGTACATTTCTTTGCTCTTTACATATCGAGTAGCGTCTCTCATTTATTTTTCTCAAAGTGGGGAATGAAAAGTAGTGTATCACTCGGTAGTAAAATTAATCTTTTACCTCGGGCGACGTACAATGAATCCCTTGCTGCGCTCGGTACTCTACTCTAAAATCCTTCGCTCCGCTCTGGACATAAAATAGCCTCTCCGTAAAAATAATATTTTACTCCCTTGTTATACAGTCTATGTATTACGTGCTAAATTTCTTTTGTTAACTTTATGACGTCAATTCCATATTTCCGATTTGTTAATTTCCACGTATTTTGTCATTATTGCATACATAAATTGCCGACTACCTTAGGGATACAGCGTGAAGATATGTATGTATAAAATGTCGAATCTGATTTCTTAAGTCCTGTAATAATCTCATTGACGATCATAGATGTTAAATCTAGTATTTAATCAATGTCATATTGTTCTGTTAAATTATCAGTTGTTGTTAGCAAGTTGTAACTATCTAATAGATATATTTATCTATGTTCGCTTTTCCTTTTGAAAGTCAAATAATAAATATATCTTATAGCTTGCTAAATGAGTCTCCACGTTAAAAAAATTAAAAAAATTATGGACATACCATATATATACATATGTGTATAAAATATACCTAAATATCATCGTAACGCCTTTCGTAACGGTATACCAAGAAGTGGTGGACAGAAGCATTCCTGATCACTTAATTAAGAATTTTTCAGTTCTTCAACGTGACAAATGAACACTAGTAATACCAACCTACTGTTTGTATCTCTTTTTATATTAGATATCTATAAAGTAGCTGTTAGTCTACCTGTAATATATTTTTGAAATCTTCAAATTTTATTGTACCAGTTCAGTGACTTTTAAATGTCCAAAGCTGATAAAAAAGTACTGCGCGAGCGCAACGGTGTCAATAACCCCTGACAGAATTTTGCAATGACGTAACCTGAAGATCAGGTACCTAAGTAGTAGGTATATAAGTAGTAGGTAGGTATACTTACCATAAGTAAGTTAAATAGTAATTGGACACATACAGTATATCGGTACACCTACGTAATGAATAACCGAGCTGGCCCAGGGTCTCATTAGTTTTATCTTAACCTGACAGGTCCTAGCTGAATAAATTTTTAAGTTATATATAAAAAATTTGAAAACCCTCAAACGGATAAGAATAGAAGGTACTTTAGGTAAGTACTAACCATGAAGAAGGTAAGGTAAAAATATTTTCATTACCAGGATTCAAATCCGAGCATCCAGAGAATACCTGTACTTTCTACCGAACATAGTTACTATAAAAAACATTCTCACATTCTCGAGGAACAGGACCTTATCGAGCAGTTTAGCCGGTCTGGACAAAAACAATTTGCTGCTCTATAAAATATACCATAAGAGTTATGACCATTTCATTTCAATAGATGGCAGTGATGGGCAAAAGTAATTGTAAAAAAGTAATTGCGCTAACACTCTCCGCACGATTACACTTTTCGGTCAAGATATCCTCTGGACTAGGAAAATCAAATACCTAGGAGTCACCCTTGACAGTGCCATGACCTTCCATCACCACATCAAAACGGCCCGCGATCGCGCCACGTTCGTCCTCGGCCGTCTCAACATGCTCATTTGTGCGAAGAGCAAAATGTGCCCCTCCTTACGTGCGCAACGTAGATCTGTACTACGATTTAGAATTGCCCACAATAACTCAATATCTAAAAGAGGCGTCCCAACACTTCTTTCACCGTTCCTCTCTACACCCGAACCTCCTAGTGGTCAAGGCGTCATCGTACACCCCCGATCCCCGCATCCGCACATTACGACCGCACCGCCCCCACCGGCGAAGGCGAGGACGTCCCCCACGACAGCCGTAGGGTCTCGTTTAGGAGCTGGATCACACGCTACACGCACACATGCGGGCTTTAAGCCACATTGTTAACTGCCACGCTGAATACTAGGCACACTAATCAGCCTTCAGCCGTCTCGCCGGCCGGGTCCACTAGAGTAACCCCGCGGGACGGAAGAAAATTTTGCAGCCCTCTAGGTATTTCAATTTAAAAGACTACAATATACAGTAATTCTAAAGAACTTTTCAACAAGAACAGTCATCATTATTGTGTATTTAACAGGTTACAAATAAAAAAGTCATATATATACATAATATATTTATATATTAGACTATCCTGGCTGCTGCAGCGCCCCCTGGTGGTCTACAGCCGTAAATAAGATTAAAACCAAAGAGAGAATATTTATAAAATATTGCAAGAAATTAGCTGTAATATGTATTACACATATGTATAATTATGTAGGAACAAAACGTAGTAGTTAAAATAACGTAGATAGGAAGCAAAATATATGTGCAATATGTAACTGAAATAAAAATATGTAAGAATGTTTAGAATGAGGTAAATAAAAAAAAATTGTATTGTAAAATATTGGAAGAGAACCATGTGCAGGGTCGTTAGTAAAAGAATCGAATGCATAAAATGTACTTAAGTAGAAATAGAGAGTAAGGACAAGATATTAAGGCGACGCATTGATAAACAATAATTTGAGGCGACGCGACGCATTGGAAATTTTGACAGCAGGGATCTCTATTTTTCTGAGTGACTACTAAACGAATGAAAGTGATATTTGGTAACCTGATTCTTCATTTCATTGACTTTATTTTGACAGTTGCGATACACGATGGGATAAAAGAATATATCAAAAACTTATTTTAAAACAGAGATTAACATTTTTAGGAGTAACGGGGCCGATTTATGTTTCTAAATTTTTTGTATAGTTTAATCTAAACATATTCTTCCAAATGAGAGTTGAATTTTTTAAAATTAATTATAGTTTTTAAAATAAACGTAAATAACTACTTTTTCGCATTTTTCGTATGCTAGCGCGCGCTTTTTTGCATAGGCCAGAAGGTCTATTTTGGATTAAATTATTGTTTATCAATGCGTCGCCTTAATTTAAAATAGATCTTCTGCTCTATACAAACGTCCGCCCGCTACCTTAAGAAATACGAACAGTTATTTTCGTTCATTTTAAAAACTATAATCAATTTTGAAA
This sequence comes from Zeuzera pyrina, assembly GCA_907165235.1. Taxonomy (NCBI): domain Eukaryota; kingdom Metazoa; phylum Arthropoda; class Insecta; order Lepidoptera; family Cossidae; genus Zeuzera; species Zeuzera pyrina. Next base: position 12,564,430 of record OU015625.1, on the reverse strand, counting down.
AATCCAACTGGCATTTTGAAGAATATGTTTAGATTAAACTCGTAGAAAATTTAAAAACATAAATCGGTCCCGTTACTCCGAAAAATGTAAATCTCTGTTTTAGAAGAGGTTTATTTGATATTTTTTTTTGTGTTACAAAAGTTAACCAATCGTGTATCGCTACTGGCAAAATGAAGTCAACGAAAGAAGAATCAGGTTACCAAATACCACTTTCATACGTTTTGTAGTCAGTTAGAAAAATAGAGATCCCTGCCGTCAATATTTCCAATGCGTCGCCCTAAGGAAGGATTGTATTAAAAATTGACTTAATCGACCGGATTAGAAACAAAATGAAATAAAAATAAGAATCAAATGAGAAATTAGCAAATAAAGATAAGAGATTATTAGAAATAAAGAAAATAAGAAAAGATTACAGAATAGGAATGAATGGAAAGAATGAAAAGTAGGTCCTCAAATCTCATCAGTCGGCTAACCTTTAGAAAAAGTAAGTAATTACTCCCACTTTGACACTTGGCAATAGATATTGTTAACTAGTTCTTGGGAACCGAAACTATGCCTGTATAGATGGTGTTTTCAGTATTAATCTAATTTCAAAAACAACGTTTTGCTTTACGAAATTTTTTTTACACAGAAACGACTTCTGGCGGCTAAGTTAGAAGTCTATGGCGATCGCGAAGCGTAGCGAAGCAATCACCTTAAACTTCGAAGTAATTTTTTTTTTTAAATATTCGAAAGTTTTCTATCAAAAACAAATTCTATCACTGACACCTCAATAAATAGATCTAATTATTCATTAAGTATAAAACACGTAAGTAGTAGAAGTACTTGCCCCGATCCATCTAAGCGTTCGTATCTTCATTTTTACAATAACTGTCGTGCAACGCTGTCATACTGCGTATCTCTTCATTGCTTATTTTATCCGCAAGGATGACACCACACATATTTCTATAAGATCACATTTCTACTGCATTTAATTTACTTTAACTCGATTTCAGGCATATCTGGGCCTCTTTACCGTGTGATAATTTATTTAACATAACATATCTTCACGCTGTATCCCCAACGGGGTAGTCAGAGAGGACGGAGCGCCAGGAGTCGCGGTCCTTACACACCTCTTTCGCTTCCTCAAAACTCATTATTCTCTTCACACATTTACGCCTAGGTATGCGAGTGCTTTTGACATAATTTATTTATTGTACATAATTGTATATAAATATTTATTGTACATAACACGTACCCGATACTGCCTTAATACTCCCAAACCCAATAATCAACTATTGAATGCATATTTATGAATTAGTTTGTACATAGTAATGTATTTTGTAAGTAGGTACATACTACGTTTTAGTTGAAAAATATAAAAGTCAGGTTCGTTAAAGTCGTTTTATTCTTACGATTAGCTAAGTTCACTGCTTTAGGTATTTTATTATACTTTATATCTAAAACTTCATTCTCACTAACAGAGTAACAGGGTGGAAGGTCAAGTAGGTACATATTTTTATCATAAAAATCTGTTTTATAAGATATTGTTACAATAAAGTATTACACACGCGGCTTTAGATACTTTACACACTAGAGACAAATCTCTCTAATGTCTGGTACCTATAATGTATAAATTATTATGAAGTAAATTTCCTAAAGATATTTTACCTACATAAATATTAGGTTCTTAGTCCTCATACAGTGATAATTATTTAATTAATTCTAACTATTGTGTCCTTGGCAATGTATTCACGAATTTCACGACTACCTGCAATATGACTGCAATCACGATTTGCGTTAGTAACTACATTAAATACCTACATAAGTAACTAATCTATAAAATTACTCACCTTCGACATGGTTGGTTTCCAACGTAAAAAGTAGGTATTATTTTTTCATCATTTGCACTTCTTACTAGACACTATTTTTCTTTATTGGAACAAGACGTTTTCTATATATTACATTGTATTACTTATTTGTAATAATAATTCACTGGCATTTCGAGACGCCGTTTTGCGACGCAGTTCCGATCAATACTGTTGGTGCTCGCTGCCGGCAGATAAAGTAAAGTAAAATACACGTTACCGCATGCGCGCGCACGCTGTTGTTGACTGACGAGGCGCATGTGTGTTTTGGATTGGAATTAATGAAGATACCGAGACCAGTCGAGACGTACAGCCACTCCGTAGAGAAACTTTGCCACTCTGTTCACTTATTAACCGACTTCAAAAAGGAGGAAGTTTTATGTTCGTCTGTATGCATTTTCTTTTTTTTTATTTATGTTCTCCGATACCTGCGTCAACTGCGAACCTATTTCTAAAACTATTTTTTTGTTTGAAAGGGTAGTCCGAGGTGGTCTCAATTAAATTTCATCGGTATTAGGACTTGGACTTCGAAGATACACCAAATAACACCAAATAACACGAACTGCTTATAACCTTTATTTATATTGATGATTCTCTTTTATGTCGTTCCGCTCCAGAATTAAAAAGAAGTTAATTGTAGAACTGGCCTAGATATTTATTTAGGCCAAGATCACTCAAAAAGGATAAATAAATTAAACTTTAATAAAAACTTTAAACCGTTTTCAAAAAAAAACACTGAAAAGTAAAATAATCAAAACTAAGCTTATTTGCACCGACTTCAGTAACAGTCAAATTTAATTATATAGGTATGTGTATCGTATTTATAAAGTTATTTTTATTGTAGGTACTAGAGTTTTGATTAGTAAAAGATAGTTATTTTGTACTTTTCAGTATTTTTTTCTTTTTTAAGCGGTTGAATTATTTTTAAATAAGAAACAGCGTTAAAATAATGGAAAGTAAAAGAAATAAAATGGAAAGAGCTCGATAAGTATAAATAAGTTATAAAACCCATCTACGTTTTTATCAAAAACTTGCAAATGATATGAAATAACCGAAATTTCTTACATATAACGTACATACGTATCTTAAGTACATCACTTATTACAAGGAACATTCAAATATGTTGCTTGATTCATACTACCTGTGTACTACACATTAGCTGCTGCTAATAATCATAATTCAATAACCGTTAACTGGCCATACTCATAACCTTCCGTTTTTCTACATTCTGTGCATGGTTGGTATTCATAGTCATACCTACTTTTTACTTGTAGGTTCTTCTCGGATTCATTTACAGACAAAATTCCGAAATTCATATTGTGGCACGCTGTTGTTCTGTGGCTGTTGTTTATTTTTACATGGTCCATACTTACCTAAGTACATAATGAATTCAATTGACCCTGAACGCTTTCTGTTAACGCGATCATAACATAGTAGTAAATGGTAATCTGTGACATAGAATATATCAATTCCAAATAAAATTGTAGTCATTACAATCGATTAATGTCGGTTCTATTTTTAACGTAGGGTATAAAGATCAATTTTATATACCTTCACGCTATATCCTTAACGGACTAGTTAGGTGGAACGGAGCGCCAAGTATCGCGATCTTTACATACTTCTTTTGCCTCCTCAAATCTCTTCGTTCTCGTCACATACTTTCGCCTAGGTATGCGAGTGCTTTTGACTCAGTTTCGACATTTCTTTCAGCTAAAACTTTAACTATTTGATCTTCATAAGTCAGCCTTGGTCTTCCTTGGCTTTTGCTACCATTCACTTTTACTCTGTAGATTTTTTTCGTCAATGTTTCATTACTTTATTCATTATTTCTATGTGTCCGAACCAAAAAAATAATACACTAGCGTAACTTTATGGTCCGAACCATCTAAGCATTCCTTTCTTCATTGTTACGATAACACTAACGTCCAACCCTGCCCGGCTGTCATACTGCATAATATATGTATCTTTCTTTAGTGCTTATTTTTTCCGCGATATTAACAGAGCACACTTTTCTAAGAGATCGCATTTCTAGTACATTTATCTTACTTTCACTCGATTTCAGGCATTCCAGGCCTCGCTACAATAAGTTCAGCACCAAAACCGCATTATGGATGGCCATTTTACTTAACGCTAGTACCTAATTACCTATACTATGTTTATGGATATAATCTGACTACATATTTGATAAATACTTGCGAAGATGAAATAACTGGTAACTAGTTGTCACCCCGTGGTCGAATTTTGACCATAAACATGAAATAAATACTTTTCTTACTTGAAATACACTTCACAGACTCGAAACAATTCATAGGTCACATACTGCAAAAAATTCATGGCTCCAAACCTCTCCAAACCAAGCTCCAAACTTATTCTGTCAATATGTACGTTTGTCTGTTAATTTTTTTGCAAGGAATTCAATGCCGGCCAATCCCGGCCCTGATTTATAAATTATAATCCAAGGGTTTTCGAGGTTATTGCGCCTTCAGACGTTACAATTTTTTGGAATAATAAGCCAACGACGCCGATAAATTGTAACGTCGATAGTACGTACGTACGTAATTTTCGGTTGGTTCATAGTTGGGTAAAACGTCTAAAGTCAGACAAAACAATTTATTCAGGTAAACCCGAATACAACATATTTTTGAACGTCAAATCTACTTTAGTTCGGTTTGAAAAGAACACCAGACACTGAGAATAAGCGTTGGAAAACTCAGTCGTGTATTATTTTTGCAACACCGGATCGAGAGGATTATTTCCGGACTATTGTTGTTTCTTTAAAGAAATCGCTAATTTTGTAGTATGCTTTTCCAATCAGTGTGCGTTTAATAACAACTTTCAATCTTTTTTCCGTTAATTGAGTAATTTCTTGAGGAATTTTGTTATAAAAACGAGCATAGCTGTCCAAAAATGGCCCACTAGACACTTGTAATTTAAATTTAGGAATAACTAACTGATCACGACCACAAGCTTCCACACCATTAATAACGCCTTTCTTTTGAAATAGATCTATACTTTTTCTAGTGCACATTATGTTATCAAAGATGTATAACGAAGTTATGTCATTAAACTTCATGTACCCACGTAATTGAACATTTTAAAGACATCAATGTCTTTAAAATGATCTCTCAGCGACTCTCGTGCGTTCATACCGTGGATGGCACGTATTGCCCTCTTTCCTAAAATAAAGAAAGATTTCATATACGCCGCTGATCCCCACAGTAGTAGGCTATAAGACATAAAACTATGGAAATATGCGAAGTACACCAGCCTAGCCGTAGCCACATCTGTCAGCTGTCTAATGCGCCTAATAGCATATATTTCTGAACTGAGCTTATTAGTCAAAGTCTCGATATGGTCCACCCACTGTAACTTATTATCTACTGTTAAACCAAGAAAAGTAGCTGATTTCACTAATTCTAATTGTTTCCCACCCAGTTCTAGCCTATTATGGATTCCGGTTACTTGGATAGGGAAAACTTGATACAATTGGTTTTTTGTGCATTCAATAGAAACTTATTAGCAGCGAACCATCTCGAGACATCGGCCATGGTCCTGTTCTGTCCGCTAATATCTATGTCTTACAATAATGATGTGTCATCAGCAACTAATATTATTTCACATAGGTCTTTAAGCATAAATGGAAGATCATTAATGTTAACGACAAACAGGAAAGGTCCCAAAATTGATCCTCGAAGAACGCCCATCTTTAATTTAGAACTGACAGATGTAATCTCATTGACACTCACTTTTTGTTCTCGGTCAGCCAGAAATGAAATCACGAGATCGAGAGCTTTATTACGTATTCCATAGTAGTTCACCTTGTAAATTAAAATTTTGTGACACACACAATCTACCGCTTTGGAAATATCACAAAACACCCCCATGGCATTGCCACGCCGTGACCCCTGCCAAGCTTCTAGTACAGTTTTGATCAAGCTTGCTCCCGCATGTGTTGTTGACAACCCTCTCGTGGAACCATACTGTTGACCATGAAATATCCTACAATTGTTAAAATGAGCCAGCATTTGGTTTAACATTATTTTTTCGATACTTTTTCTCAACGCTGGCAATATCGACACTGAGTGCTACTTTGTATAACGTGACCATACGTCCCGCTTTCAGCGGGACCGTCTCGTTTACAGGCTGCCTGTCCCGTTGTCCCCAGCTAAAACAAAGTTGTCCCGCTTTTGCAAACAGATTAAACGATAATAATACGTACCGTACAGGTACTCCTACCTACCTATATTCAAATCATGTGATAAGCTCTATTCATACTTGAAAACTAGACTCGACATATTGAAACAGATTTGCTCCGCCGACAAATATAAAACAAAAGCGTCTGCAACTTAATCTAATATTGATTATTTCAAATGACATAATTATTAATACATTATTCTAATTTTTTTTTTAAATAAATAGTAAAGTAAATTTTTTTTTCTAAATTTTGCAGGTGTCTCGCTCTGACAAAAAAAATAAATGGTCACTTTAACTTTGTAGGATCTCATTTGTAACCCGAATTGAATATTGGTATAATTTTACTACATTTCATCAAATCAGGAAACACCACATTTATTGTGATTTATTAAATATACATTCAGTAAAAAAAAATATCGGGAACGGATGATTTGTTTATGGTTCCAAATTCAATTTTTTGTTTTTTTTATTGTTGTTAGATCGGCACAACTGCTTTCCATTTTGGCGCGGAGTTTGACGCGGTATGTAACAAGAAACCACTTGTTAAGAAAATTGGATTATCACATTTTATTACATTTTCAGAGCCCCAATGGAAGAAACTTGTAAATGTGTTTAATTTGTGAAATTTAACATTCTTTACTTGAGAAAGAACAATATTGTCAGACTGATTTATGTGCAATCTTAATTTAGATGTTTTTCTGTATAAGTCAATACATACTCATATATTACAGATGTTAGTATTTAATCTCTTGCACTGTTTTGTATGCTAAGTACCGACCCATTCTGTGTAATTTTTTAAATATACTTTTGTAGAATTTTAAATTAAATTAATATTTATATAATACCATGATTATAACTTTAAATACTCATTATCTCTAAAAATAATAATATGGATAGATTATCATCATCATATATATGGATTATTTATTATAAATTGAAATAGCCAGATTTTTAGCTAATGGAAATAGCACAAGCATTCGCATACCCTTGGTGCATGCGTGAGAATTATAAAATTTGATGAGGCGAAATAAATCGAAAAGACCACGATACCTGGCACTCCGTCCTCTGACTACTCCACCAGAGATATAAGCATGAGAATATGTATTACATTATTAGTTCACTTATCCTAGGTACCGTTTGTAGTTGCATTATTCATTTCTATTTTTAAACCGACTGCAGAAAAAGGTGGAGGTTCTATGCTGGGCTGTGGGTATGTATTTTTTATGTACATTCAGTCAAGAAAGTATCGGGAATGGATGATTTGTTTATGGTTCCAAATTCAATTTTTTGTTTTTTTTTGTTGTTGTTAGATTGGCACAACTGTTTTCCATTATGGCGCGGAGTTTGAGTTGCATCTGTTATTTAGATTAAATAGAGTGCTGTTTTTAGTTATATCATTCTGGTGTCTAATGCGAATTTCATAATGGACAAAAACATCGAACAAAAAGTTTGTCTTAAATTTTCCATCGCCAATGGAATTTCGTGTTCGGAGTCACTGAAAATGTTACAGAAGGCTTACGGTGAATCGACTTTATCAAAAACACGTACTTATGAGTGGTACAAACCGTTCAAAAACGGTCGAGATGTGATGGAAGATTTGCCTCGCTCTGGTAGGCCATCAACGTCTGCAACTGAAGTTAACATCGCAAAAGTGAAGGAAATAGTGACTGAAAATGCTTATTCAAGTTTGAGAGAGATAGCCGCCGAACTTTCTGTGTATCACGAGTCGATCCATTTTAAATAATCACTTGGGTATGAAACATGTTGCCGCTCGGCTAGTCCCAAAAGACCTGAATTTTCTTCAAAAACACAATCGCATAAGAGTCGCTGAGGCATGCTATAACGAATCAATTCCGACCCAACATTCATGAAACGTATTGTTACTGGTGACGAGACGTGGGTTTACGAGTTTGACATGCAAACTAGTCAACAAGCTTCGGAGTGGCGCCTTCCAACTGAACCGAAACCGAAAAAACCACTCCAAAGTCGATCAAAAGTCAAAGTCATGTTGACTGTTTTCTTTAACTATCGCGGTGTTGTGCACTCGGAATTCTTGCCGGAAGGTCAAACGGTAAATAAAGAATATTATTTGGGCGTTATGCGGCGTTTAAGAGAGCAAATTCGACGAAAAAGGCCAGATTTGTGGAAAGAAAACTCTTGGATTTTGCACCACGATAATGCGCCTTCGCACAAGGCCATCATTGTGAAAGAATTTTTGACCAAAAACTCAACAAATACCATCGAGCAACCACCTTATTCACCAAATATGGCTCCAGCCGACTTCTTTCTTTTTCCTAAACTCAAATTACCACTTTGTGGCAGCCGTTTTCATTCGGTAGAAGACATAAAGGAGAATTCGCGGCGAGCACTGAACTCAATTCCGGAAAGAGCGTTTAAAAAATGTTTTGATGATTGGATTATTCGTTGGCGTAAGTGTATTATTTCTGAAAGATCATACTTTGAAGGTGATAAAATAAATTTGGATGAATAACTAACATTTCGTGTATTATTGATCTTTTCCCGGCACTTTCTTGACAGAGTAGTATTTACTAAAATTGGTGTTACTACTGGCATTATGCCGCCAGTCATGAACTGATAGTCCCCACAAATCTTCGCTTTTCTTTTTTTTAATTGTTTTAAAGTTTTTTCTATCTGAAATAAAAACATGTGGTTGAACTGAAAACTAGGGAACCACTTTCCTATATTTAGGCTTAAGAGTGCCCGTGCTGCATGTGCAGAGGATGCTAGACCACTAGTAACTTTTATAGGTGCATTTGAAAAAAAATTAACAACAATAGCAACTTGTTTTTTATTAGCAACAATTTTATTATTAATGTAATGAATAATGAGTAGTAGTAATAGTAGAGTAGTAGTTAATGAGTAGTCTTCATTTTTCTTATTTTATTTTCCTACTACTGTGTTAATAGTTTCCATATCGCTTTTATTGTGTTATCTGCCTTATTATTTTATTGGCGATATGAATCGATTTCGCGTGCTTTGATACCTTTTTAATATATTTTTATTATTTTTAATATATTTAATATTTTTGAATAATGGTGGACATAGTGATGAGAGTTTTTATCTGATGAGTAGGTATGATTTTTCTTCGTACTTTCGTTGCCCAATCAGAGAAATGTAAGTGGCATACCTTCACGCTGTATCCCTAACGGGGTACTCAGAGGGGACAGAACGTCAAGCGTCGCGGCCCTTACATACTTCTTTCGCTGTCTCAAATCTCATCATTCTCCTCACACATTTACGCTTAGGTATGCGAGTGTTTTTTACATTTTTGTCTGCTAACACTCTGGCTATTTGATCTTCATAAGTCAGCCTTGGTCTTCCTTGACTTCTTTTACCACCACTCGCTTTCGCTCTGTATATTTTCTTCTTCAGTCTTTCATCACTCATTCTCTTTATGTGGCCGAACCATCTTAGCATTGTTTTCTTCATTTTTACAATAACACTGTCGTGCAACCCTGTCATACTACGTATCTCTTAATTGCTTATCCCGTCCGCAAGGGTGACACCGCACATATTTCCAAGAGATTGCATTTCTACTGCATTTATCTTACTCTACTTGGTATAGACTTTACTTGCTAAGCTGACCAAGCTGAGAAATGTAACTTGTTGTCAGTAATTTTTTTTTTCTTCCTCGGACAGTTTTTATTAAATATATCTCGGTTAAATTTTGCAAATTAAATAAAAAAATAAAAAAATTCGTTATAATTTATTTTCCGCGCAATCTATATTAATCAATTGAGCTTTATGATCTGAGCGAATACCACTAATAATTTTATGCTCTATTCTAATTCTGCTTTTATTCATGAAAACTTTATCGATGCACGTCGCTGAATGGTAGGTATGTAACCTTGGTCGGTTCATCAAAAATGTGCACAAGATCAAATGAAAGTGAAGTTAGCATCTCCCTTTCCTTAGAGCTATTTATTACGTCTACATTGAAGTCACCACGTGCTATGATTTATTTGTTACATTTGCTAAGCCTGGTAAGACTCCTCTATAAAAATTAAATTTATTCTCAATTTATAAGAATAAGACAAGGGAGGTCCGTCTCCGCACACATTTCATATACACGTTTAACGACATTCAACAGCGCGAGCATTTGCGATATGTATTTGCGATATTTTATTTTTTAACAAAAATCACACTATCACCGCCATCTATCGACGGTGAAGCACATGTTTGCGACTAATTATTGTAACGCGTCGTAGAAATAATGAACAATATGTTTATTTATAATAGTCTGTCCGCCCCGTCAAAACATTGCGTGACGTTTGATTAAAATTATGTTTTTGTTTTTTAATTTAGTTGTAGGTTTACGAATAGTTTAGTTTTAAGTTTATTATTTTATTATTGAAACGAATCAGCAGCATCAAACAGAGGAAGCGGGGGTCCATCGAGCGTCTTGACCGCAGAGCGTCAGAACCACCTCGTCAAAGGGGCATCGTAAGAAGCTCCTGAAGGCGCGAGAGGACCTTCTTCGACTTCGGGTCGAATCGGCAGCGGCTCGCGTCGCATGTATGGAAGTAGAGGTGGAATCTGAAGAGGAATAAGATTATCTAAATCATTTAAGTTTCTTTATTACTTTTTCGGTTTTTTGAATAAATTTCTTAATTTTAATATATTTTCGTAACTTATATTTACTTAGCTTTCCAGCTGGTCTAACAGATCCCTGTGATCTTTTCTCAACTTGATAGCATTATGAAATAATTTATGTTTTTTTATTACTTTTTCGGTTTTTATAATAAATTTCTTAATTTTAATATATTTTCGTAACTTACTTTTACTCTTTGCATTAAAATGATTGCAAGTATGTCTACAAGTACGTTTACAATGAACTCCTGGATCTGTTTAGTCCATCCGGTCTGAATGGAGATAACTCAGCTGTGTCAGCAGCAACCGACTCTTCGAACAGACTCTGTGTGTGTGAAAGCTTTTGTTCTCTCCTGTTGTCTTGTAACTACTGAACGAGCCTATGGGACTAATTCAGTTCTACTTCCAATTGAGCAACTCTTCCCAGGGTCCGCTCTTAGGTGTTACTACATTGTTAAAATTTTTCACCATATCTTGGAGTTGATTTCGTTGTTCGACTACTTCCACAAGCTGTTCATGTAACTCCACTAATTGATTTTTTAATGCAGAATTCTGGTCAACAATACGCTTAGCCTCTTCTTCATATTCCTCACGCTTCCTCAGCGATTGCTCGCTACCCTCACGAGTCTCTTTCAGTTGCATGAGTTCATCCTTAATTTGCCTTCTAAGTCGTCGTGAACCCGTATTGTTGTCCGTGAAACACCCTATGAATGTTAAAATGTGCCAGCATTTGAATAATAAAATAATTTTACTATGTTTAATTAAATTGGCAAATACACCTTGATTTACCTTGACGTTTATTAAATATATCTAATAAAATTGGCGATAATATAGGTATTACATTAGTAATTACATGAACTGATAGTCCTCATAAATCTTCACTTTTATTTTTATTTAATTGCTTGAAAATTTTTATATTTCAAGTGAAAATGTGTACCTATTTACATTGAAAATTAGAGGGTCGTTTTCTAATATTTTTGCTCAATAACGTCTCTGCTGTATTGGAAGACGATCCTAAACCATTAGTAATTTCTACAGGTGTATTCGAACAATAATTTTCAAAAGCATTAGCAACAACTATTTTCAACCGACTTCAAAAAAAAGAGAAGATTCTCAATTCGACTGTGTTTTTTCTTGTACGTTTGTTACCTCATAACTCCGCATTTATGAACCACTTTCAAAAATTCTTCTTTTGTTTGGTAGCTCATACTTCAGAGATGGTCTCATTTAAATTTTACCGGTGTAAGAGCTTGGACTTCGATGATACACTAAATAATTGACCTGGTCATAACCTTTATTTATATTGATGATTCTCTTGTACATCGTTGCTCTCCAGAATTAGAAAGAAGTTAATTGCAGACCTGCCATGTACTTTAATTATGATCAAAGTCTGCTATTGATATTTATTTAGGTCAAGATAACTCATGAGGGAGATATAAAAAAATTTTAAGAAAAAAAATTAAACCGCCTTCAAAAAAAAACACTGAATAGTACAAAATAACTATCCTTTACTAATCAAAACTCAAGTACAATTTAAACTTAACGTTATAAATACGATACACATATCTATATAATTAAATTAGACAGTTATTTAAGTCGGCGCCAAAGCAATGTGCAACAACAGAAAGTAGGCTTGGCACCGACTTCAGCAACTGTGAAATTTAATTATACAGATATGTGTAACGTATTTATAAAGTTGTTTAAATTGACTAGAGTTTTGATTAGTAAAGGATAGTTATTTTGTACTTTCCAATGTTTTTTTTTGAAGCCAGTTTAATTTTTTTTATTAGTAACAATTTGTTTTGAAAAATCTTTATTTCAATTTTGTTTACTACTTTACTTCGATGTTAATAGTGTTCAATGTAGCCTTTATCGTTTTGTCCGATTTTCTAATTTTATTCGTGATATAAATTGTTTTCGCGTGTTTTGATACCTTTTTAAATATTTTCGTTACATAAATGTAACGTAAACATAGTTAAGACAATTTTCATCTGTAGTGTAATACTTTTCATCATATAACTCATAAAGCCTATCCCTACTTTGTCTTATGTACTTTGTAGCCCAATCTGTAAGACGTAACTTGTTATTAATAACTAATTAATTTCTTTTTCTTTGGACATTTATTTTGGATATGTATTATATTTTGGATAGGTTTTTGACTTACGATTTATACATGTTTTTTTTAGTGTCTTAGACCGTGTCATTGGATCCTATTAGAAAAACTGCACCTCGGTTTATTTGTTGCCAAAATCTGCAAGAGACATTAAAATGTGTTTCGTTGACATTTCAATGAAACAATGCGCAGCATATATTTATTTCTTACTGAACACATCGGCTGTATGGGCGTAGATTCCTTTACCTTCTCTGTCAATGGAGAATCTTAAACAAAAAGAGTGGTCGTGTGTCAGGACTTTTTGGCGGGAACGGGAGAAGTGAGGTTGTCATTCAATTTTTTGCATTTTCGGGAGTTTTAAAGTACAACACTGATAGTATATTGTGTTATCAAAGTTCTGTGTAAGTGAAAAGAATGGAGGAAATCTAAATAAACATGTGTAGCTGAAGTTTTCGCATTCTTCCAAAAAGTCCTTTTTAACTTTAGTGAAGCCTACTATTACTTTACTGGAGGAGTGTTAGGGACTAATTTGTAAGAAGAGAAAACGATTTTATATTAAATAGTGTTCCATATGTTCATCATGAATTTTAACAAACAATACTGTGACGTGATATAATTTATATAGTTGTCAAAAAATAAAAGGTCCGTTTTGACATTTATTATCGCGACGTAACTAGTGAAGTACCATACGACTCGGTACTCAATACTCACGATAAATCGGTTCAAGTTTATATGAGTATTTGATCGATTTGATTATGTATTGTAAAGTGCATTGCATTAAAGTTGTGATTAGAAAATTTAACTTAAACTTTAATATTTGTTAAATTGGAACGCAAAACCGTAGACTACAAAAGGTGCTACTTTTGCCGCGCGCCCTTGTCTTTGTCACTTCTCTGCTCTCTGTATTCTCTGTGCGATTGTGCAGTTTTGTTTTTTATCCGTTACCTACCATAAAAATAAAACTTCAGTGAAATACATTAAAGGGTTTTATTTAAAAATATAATAATCTCACATGGTAGCAGAGCGTGGTTCGGGCTTCTGTCAGTGATTGCGTTATCAGATCTGTTCGACTCGAGCGACTTGAAGAGATTATGACTTCAAACGTATTTAATTTGGAAAAATTAACCGGCCGAGAAAACTACACTATGTGGAAATTTTGCCCCAAAACATATTTAGAACATGAAGACCTATGGCAATGTGTAGAGCCAAGTTCTGACAAACCAGTGGATCCTGCCATAATATGTCATGCCATAAAATGACATAAAAGCGAAGGCCAAGCTGGTTTTACTACTTGACCCACAAAATTACGTTCACGTACAGGAATGCAAAACTGCCAAAGAGGTATGGGACAATTTACAAAAGGCCTTTGATGATAATGGTTTAACCAGAAGGATAGGCTTGCTAAAGGATTTAATTAACACAACGTTAGAGTCAAGTAACAGTATCGAAGACTATGTGAGCAAAATTATGACTACAGCTCACAAACTCCGTAACATAGGCTTTGATGTCAATGATGAGTGGCTAGGCACTTTAATGTTAGCTGGTTTACCAGATGTATATAAGCCTATGATTATGGGGCTAGAGAGTTCTGGTACGAAAATCAGTGCCGACTTAGTGAAAACTAAGCTAATACAAGAGGTAACTAATAACACTAATAATTCAGGTGCTGTTTTTTATACAAACTTAAAGAAAACAAAGCATAACTCACAATACTCACAATCGCTGAATCCAAAAGGACCTAGGTGTTACAATTGCAATAGATATTGTCATTTTGCTAAGTTTTGTCGGAATCTAAAGAAAACAAACAAAGACCATAATAAAGCAGAAAGTTCGAGTTTTGTTGCAGCTTTTTCAGCTACTGTTGAAGAAGAAAGTGAAATGTGGCATCCATGCATATGTCAAGTAAACGTGATGAGATGTATAATGTCACCGAGCCACCAGTAAAGAATATCACAGTGGCTAACAGAGAGCCATTAGCCGTTAAAGGAATTGGATGCGTAGACATTCATTTGAATCAGGATAATAAAATACAAGTAAAAAAATTTCTATATGTGCCTGGGCTGGCTGCAAACCTTCTATCAGTAAGCACCATTGTTAAATGTGGACATAAGGTCACATTTAATGACAAGAGATGTGAAATTCATGATACCAATAGAAGCTTTGTGTGCTCTGCAACTCTGCGAAATAGTTTGTACGTCATGGATGAGAAGAATACTTGTAAAACTGCTCATTTAACCTCAATTAATAAAAATCATGACAATATTCACATATGGCATCTACGAATGGCCCATTTGAATGTTTCAGATGTGAAGAAATTGCCAACTTGTGCTGAGGGTGTGACTCTGACTCAGGAGACAAGTAATGTCACCAGCTGTACCTATTGTCTCGAAGGTAAACAAGCGAGATTGCCGTTTAAAAATGTTGGTTCCAGAGCGACAAAACCTTTAGAACCGATACATTCAGATTTATGCGGTCCAATGGAAAATCTATCATATGGAGGTATGAAGTATTTTATTACTTTCATTGATGATTTTACTCGAGTGGTCAATGTTTACTTTATGAAAGATAAATTAAATGTTTTAGACATATTCAAGGATTTTAAAATTAAAGTGGAAAATGAACTTAACTATAAAATAAAAATAATTCGAACTGACAATGGTAAAGAGTACTGTAACAATAATTTTGAGAAATTATTATCTAATCATGGAATAATTCACCAGACTTCAACTCCATATACACCTCAGCATAACGGCCTGGCGGAAAGAATGAGCAGGGCATCGGTAGAGCGGCACCTTGTCCGCTCTACCGATGTCCTGTTCATTCTTTCCAATGTTGTTTTATGCTAACTTGGGCAAATGCATGTGGGGTGAAGCTTTAGCTACTGCTGCCTATATTGTAAACCGATCTCCAACGAAGACTTTAGAAGGCAAAACACCCTATGAGTTATGGATGGGAAGAAAACCTAATCTAACTCACATGTGAATATTTGGCTCTGTTGCTATGGTTCATGTGCCAAAAGAAAAACGTCAAAAATGGGATAAAAAATCAATAAAAATGATCCTACTAGGCTATTGTGATGACACAAAAGGATATCGCTTAATGGATTTAAAGACACATAAAATAATAAAGAGTAGAGATGTTTATTTCATTGAAAACTATAATAAGGATATTAGTGTACCCATGCCATGTAAAAAATAATGTTTCAGGTAGCCTGCCAGTTAAGCAGTCTCCCAGCTGGTAACACCATTTCACCACTTAGCGAGAAGAAACCCCCCTGTATCACTCTGGAACAAAGGAGTCACTCTGAAGAGTCTGTCACAACTAATGCTGAAGACTCAAGTGAATATGAGTCTGAAGTGAAAATGTAACCTACTACCCTCCTTATCAATTACAACAGAATTATGTATGACAGAAATGTAACATTGCGGCCTCGCAATAACGAAAATAATAAAAATATTATTTTATGTTTACTTACTGATCTGTCAGAACCGCAGACAGTAGAGGAGGCTCTGTCATCTCTTCACACCAAGGAATGGAAAAGGGCCATTGATGAGGAATACCACTCTTTGATTAAGAATAAAACTTGGAGTCTGACAGATCTCCCTTCAGGCAAAAAGGCATTGCCATGCAAGTGGATATTTAAAAAGAAAACTAACCAAGATGGTACTATTCTTCGTTTCAAGGCTAGACTTGTAATAAAAGGCTATGCACAGAAAAAGGGAATGGACTATGTCGAGATATACGCACCAGTTGTACGGTACACTACTATCCGATATCTCTTTGCTCTGGCAGCCAGATATGGACTAGAGATTGATCAGATGGATGCTGTATCTGCATTTTTACAAGGAGAAATTGATAAAGTCATTTACATGCAGCAGCTAGAACAATTTGAGCAAGGTTCACAGGTTTGCATTTTACACAAATCGATATATGGTCTGAAACAAGCAAGCCTATTGTGGAACATCAAACTGAATAATGTTTTACATGAATTGGGAATGCAACAATCAAAAACAGATCCTTATGTCTATTATAATGTACAAAAAAATACTTTCGTTGCTGTTTGGGTTGACGATTTGATTTTATTTACTTCTCAAGAGTCTACCAAAATATGGCTAAAGAAGGAATTAAAACAACACTTTACAATGAAAGACCTTGGAAGGGCAAGTCAGTGTGTGGGTCTAAACATTACAAGAAATGGAAACACAGTTATGTTGGATCAAGAAAAGTATATTAAAGAAATATTGACAAGATTTAGAATGTCAGACTGCCATTCTGTGAAAACACCTATCGAAGTTGCTTTAAAATTTAACAACGATGCAGACATGGAGGAGGAAAAAACCTTTGACTACCCTTACCAGCAAGCTATCGGCTCCTTGCTGTAAGTAGCTCAAGGCACTCGACCTGACATATCTTTTGCGGTCAACACACTAAGTAGATTTAACAAAAACCCTAAATGAATACATTGGACTGCAGTCAAAAGAATATTTAGATATCTTCAGGGCACTAAGGATTTGAAATTAATTTATACCAAAGATGGTGATGAGAATATCACAGGATATTGTGATGCAGACTGGGCAAATGATGTCCACGATCGGAAATCGTGCACAGGTTACATTTTTATGTTACAGGGAGGTGCTATTTCCTGACGATCTCACAAACAGCAGACTGTGGCGCTGTCTACAGCTGAAGCAGAGTACATGTCAATGTCGATGGCAGCACAAGAGGCTTTATGGCTCCAGCAACTGCACGAGGAACTTGGACAACGGCCGAGCAAACCTCTCGTCATCTTCAATGACAATCAAAGTGCTATAAGACTGTCTACCAGTGATTGTTACTTACCAAGGTTGAAACACATAGACATTCGCTATCATTTTCTAAAAGACCATGTTAATAATTTAGAATTAAAGTTTTGTTATATTAGAGGTAATAAAATGATTGCAGATATTCTAACTAAGGGTACTACTGTTAATAAGCATTTAAATTGTGTAGCAAAAATTGGTTTGCGTTCCAGGGGAGAGTGTTAAATTAGAACGCAAAACCGAAGACTACAAAAGGTGCTACTTTTGCCGCGCGCCCTTGTCATTGTCACTTCTCTGCTCTCTGTACTCTCTGTGTGATTGTGCAGTTTTGTTATCCGTTACCTACCATAAAAATAAAACTTCAGTGAAATACATAAAAGGGTTTTATTTAAAAGTATAATAATCTCACAATATTGTAGGTATTTTGAAATGATACAATGGTACGAAAGGTCAATTTGTCTTTAATTTAATATTTTTAGTATCAATAACATTCACTCAGTCACAAAAAAAGAAGAAAAAGCGAAAGTGATTGAATCTTCATTCAATCATTTTCTTCGGTTGATGAGCCAAAATCGTCAGTTGAGCTATAGTCAACTGTAAATATAATTATTTCATTTTCAATTATAATATCAATATTGACGTCTCTGTCAAAATCTTCCTTCATTATTTTTCGAGTTATTTCTACCACTTTTGCCCAGTCTTCTTTAGTAATTTTGGCACAAGCTTCTTACAGTAAAGTCATCATTTCTTAGTGGAGAATGGCGGCTTTGTGTTGTGGCGAGCTGCGTATCCTTTGACTTGAGCCCAGATCAACTCAATAGCATTGTACTGACAATGGTACGGTGGCATTCTTATCATTTTGTGTCCACGCTGAAGTCCCAATTCATCAATTTTATATTTTAGTTTCGCAGCTTTATTTTCTTTTACCAGTTCCAGCAATTCAGATTTCAACAATTTCATGTCATCTTCATTGCCTTGTCTTTGTAGCCATGCCACTAAATCAGCCTTTTTGTTTGCTTGAGTAAGTGCTTTATCTATTTGAACTGAATGGTAAGATGCATTGTCCATAAAGATTATGCACTGTTCAGGGAGGTTTGTTAACAAGTTAGTAAACCACTCTGTGAATTTATTTGCTTCCATTTCTTCGTGATATTCTTTTGTACTTTTAGACACGAATGCGAATAAGGCATCATTCACAAAACCTCCCCCGGATGATCCGACGTGGCAGATTATTAGGCGTCCACTTTTCCCATTGGCACTTTTGAGCAAGATGCCTTGATATCGTCCGTCCACGACTATGGCACGGTATGATTCGAGTTCAGCCAAGTCTCATCAATAAATATGACATTGTCCCAATTTGTGATTTTGTTCATCGCCCTCAAAAATGATACTCTGTGCAAAATTAAATTATATCGTTCCATCATAATTTTCCTCTTTTCGGTTTTCTTGTATTTGAATCCAATTTGCTTCATAATTGTTATTAAAGACGTGGAACTGCCACTAAACAGGAGGCCACACTGTCGTAGTGATATCAGCAATTTACTCACAGTTGGGTATTCATTTCTTGTGTAATAAGCATACATGTGGTTTCGAATAGCGTCATCGTCAAATATGTCAATACCTGTGACAGGCTTGCTTTTCTTCCTCTTTTTAGGCATACGTAATACATTTTCTTCAGTACCGGAAGGCCCATACTTTTCCTTCAAGATGGTTCGAATAGTCTTTTTGCCGATTCCAAGTGCTTCTGCGACGCGATCTTGCACTTGCGTTACGGGCAATAAAGGTCCACCATTTACTGATTCGCGTTCGAAGTATTCGGTTACCTCACAGACTTTTAAATGGAAGCAGACTATACCTATCGATACAAAATGCGTGGCAAATTCACACTAACAAATATTACTCACACACATGCAGAACTCAAGCCCGGATTAAGGAGTGGCTGCTTATACTGCGTATTATCTTCGAGCGGGACTATTTGGGACACTCCGAATTGTATTTTTCATGTGATAAAATAAGAATTAAATTAACTGAGTAATGTACTAGTATTAGAGATTATTACTTTATTATATTCCTTCTTTTTGTAGATTGTGTTTGTCACATGAAGGATGTAATTTGGAGTGTTCCCAATAGCTCCACGATACAATATTGTGATTGTTCGTTCGATACATGAGGCCTGACGACTGTGCACTGCTGGTCTTGGGCCGCATGTACATTGTGATGACCTTGCTTGCGGTTCGATTTATGTGGGTACATGAAGTTTAACGACGTAAACGATATATTTTTAAAAGTCGGGAAAGTTGATAATCAGGCAAGTGAAAGTTTTGAATTTAGACTTCTTGGCGAGAACAAAAGAAGCATGGTTGGCATTTTATTCAAAATTCAGATTTGGTATTTTTTGTGCTTTTGGGAGTTTTAAATTACAGTATATTGTCCGTTAAAGTTGTGTGCAAGTGATAGGAATTGGAGGAATTTCGTTTTCCAGTCTATTTTTCTATCAGGAGATAGTCGATGGGTGATCGATCACATTGAGAATAAAAACTAAAATAGCTTACACAATAAAACAAAGAATGTTTTCAGTCTTTTATTTATCAATCGGATTGTTTTCTTATTACATTATCTAAGTACTCATTATAGATGTGCATCAAACACATCATTTCACTGTTTTTCAATGTGTGCCAGAAGTAACTAGCGCAGAATGTCAGATATGCTAAGGATTACCATTGCAAGTAATATAGGTATTATTTGTCATTATTCGCCTCGAGATATCCATACTTGTTTTCACCATTTTTACATGTGAACACACAATTCATGCATAATAAAGTCCGTCTTCGATTACCTGTAGCAAGAAAGTTCTATTATTTTTTTATTAAATTAAAAATAATTTAGTAATTATAAAGTATGGCTTCCAGCACTGGCTTTTTTCTAAACAACACTGGCCCTGGTTCAGCCCAGCATAGCGACTAGAGATTAATTTGGCGATAGCATGTTCATTTTTAATAGGTATGTTAAATTTCATGGTCAAACAACAACAAGGTTTTACGGGTATCTCTTTTACATAATAAATGGGGTTCAAAATGTTTTGAGCACAAAACTGCCAGAATTGGGCTGCCAGCTTGTTCTATGTAGCCTTTCTTATGTATTTCTTTTATGTAGTTCTTTAACCAAAAAATTTGAAGATTTTTCATCCTTTATAAACCCGAAATTAACAACGTATACATCAAAATCAAAAGATAGTTGCAAAAAATAGATAGTTGCTTAACCTTAGGTACCTGTCCCTTAAGATTTAATTTTATTACGAGACTCAGTTTTCTCTGAATTCGGCCCTTTTTAAGGTACAAGTACTAATAATGTCAAACTTGGTTAAGTACTTGGTACAAAAATAAAAAAACCTATGAAAAAAACCTCATACGATATAAGGAAACTTTAATTTTAATAGTTTGCAACATATTTAAGTGCCGGAGCCACGAAATACAAAAATATCAGCTAACTGAATGCAGTAATCAAACAATTTGCAACATCAGATTTACTTACCGATGGAGCGTGATTTTCGGGGCTTTTCTGTATGAGGCGTTGCACCTATTGGGGGTACAACACTTTTGTATCGTATTTTGTACTTTAAATAACCAAAATAATGTTTATACACCAAGAAATATTTAATCATCGAACATGTGACGTGCTACACAAGTAAACAGACGCCATACTCCGCTTATTTTGATTTAAGCGGAAGATGGCGGCTGCCATGGTTTCAGAATTGTCTATGTGTGCCATTGTGTTGCAACAAATGAAAGAAAAGGATAAATGTATACAATTCTAAACTACAATGAAAGTGACAGTGTTATTAATTACACGGTATCTATGTGCGAGTGATTATATGTTTGATCTGCTTCCATTTATAAATCTGTGAGTTACCTTCACAACCAATTTGCGTGACTGGCTGTTGATTATACGTCCTCTTTTCGGCATGTTGAAACAGTTCGAACGATATAACAACAGACACCTAAATCGAGTCCAAATCACTATCTTTAAATCAACATAAACGAGCGCACAGTCAACTTCACAAGATGGCGAACGAAAGACTGCGCAGTGCGCGCGTGGACGCTAAGTAACGTGCCACTTGGTTAGAGACAAGCCATTCTATAAAAACCAGTGTCGCCAATTCAAAATTTTATTTACGGCTTTGAGCGCCAAGCTCATTCTTTTCAGTAAAGATCACTACACAATATTTAATTACTATTAAAATCGAATGAAGGTGGTGAAATTCAGTAATTAATTGGTTACAACACTAGTATATAAAAAAAAGACTGAGAACGTAACTGTTTTTGAGACATTTCGTAATAATTAGAAATTGCATGCTACTATAAAGTAAGCGCAAAAAGAATACTCGCAATATATTCCATCATATTATTTAACGCGCCAAAATAGTATGTATTTTTTTTAAAACACTATGTAATTAATTATTATTTTAGTGTTTCTTTCAGTTTCGTTATAAGTTACATTCTAGGGTCTTTCTCAAATGTCAAATCGGGCCTTAAATATCGATACGTCGGACAAATTTTCAAAAATTTTGCAGTTTTAAAATAATAATATATTTAGATCAGCCTAGCTCAATAATATCAATAGCAATTTTTATACAAAATGTATATTATTTTAATGTACAAAAATCTCAGTAAAAACAAGGTATTTTTATCAGTATTCCTTTTTATTAGGCAAAATTACAAGAATATCAAAAACTAAAAAGCTATCTTGTAACTAATATTTTTAAGATCTATTTATTCTATCAGGCAAATCAGTATTTGTCCGGTAGCGAAAGTAGAAAAAATGTTCTTTACATGCTCCGCTGTCAGCCGGCTTCTATTGTTAGGAACCGCCAGATTTACGGCAGAAGCCACCCTCTCTGAATGCATGAGGCATGAGGCCGCACGTTAACGCAAAGTATCTTCAAAAGAACTCACGAATGAAAGTGACGAACGACTGCCGTACACACACACATACACGCAACCCAACAAAACATACTAGTCAATAATCATAGACAATACAGTTTTTTTTTGTTCTTTCCTATCTTTTACGGTTTTGGTTCTAGTGACTTAAGTTACATAAATAAAAAATATATGTATTGTTTTTAATACTATTTTCGATGTTGCATATTTTGTATCGATATATCTGGTCAAAACTTATCGGCTAAAAATATCGATATATCGAATTAAAAATATCGATATATTGATACTTTTTACAAGCCTACCTTTTGTCAAAGTCAAAATCTTGTCATGTTTTGTCGTCGTAGTTTTTGCCTTTGTTTCTTGTTTTTGCATGTTTTATCACAAAGTTTTAACTATGTATCGACATCAGTAAAATTAAAAATTGTTAACAATTCAAAATTTTCCCAATGTCTAACAATTTCTAAAACTTTTATCTCTTAAACAGAAACAATGACTACAATTATAACTGTCCAAGATATATTGCCCGGCATAAATAGTTCAAGTAACAAAAAATTCGAATGGGATACTGTTTTGCCGTTTTTAATTTTACCAATTTTATTTATAATAGCGACTATCTCGCGCAATGTAACCATCATTATTATGGTTATAATATCAATGGCTGCTTTGTACGGCCATTCCAGGCCTCGCCAAAAAAACAGGTAAAACCGGAGGAACTGTTTTATAGGTTATATAGATATATACTATTAGATACTAAAAAACATTTTAAAATAATATTGCGAAATCAAAATATTGACATTTAATTAGAAACTATTAAATTACATATGAAGAAATTTTATTACAGGTCATCTTTTTTTTACTCATGGACTTTGTCTTCGAGTCTATACTTATTCCTAATATTTGAAATTGGAGTCCTAGAACTTCTTGAAATTACTCAAATAGAACACTTGCTGTTTTTATTATTACTGATGTGTACCTGTTATTTTTTTTATAAAATGAAGGCAATCTCTGACTTTGAATTGGCAATGGGATCATCAAAAGGAAAAGAGTACAGGTAGGTAGGTAACAAACTATTTTAAGTTTCGTATATTTTTATTTAGTTTATCATGTATACAAGTAGTAATGTATTTGTACTGCAGTATTTAAGGCTTATTGTGAAATGCTAATGCAAAAATTCAATTTTTAATTTGTACTAAATTTAGTAGTAGTAATAATGTGATAAATTCCTAAAATCTTTAGCTATCTTCCGCTCGAACTCTAAAATTCACAAATCGACACGTGTTTCACCTCTCAACGAAGCATCCTCAGGATATACCAGAGGTAGAATTCGGCCACCTAACCAGCACCGAATCAATAACTAAATCAGCTGCACGACTATTTAAACCAATTGTCCCCCTACCCACGCCGAAAAGTGAGTGACCAATTAGAGCTTACCACTAATGGCCCCGCCCACTCAATTTGGACGAGTCAGTAATTTGTGTTGAAATCAAAACTAATTTTAAGAAGTAAATATATCTAACAATGGCGAATAAATTGAATTTCTTTGTTCATTTAACAAAGCATTGTTGTTTTTACGTTTACTTATTTCTAGTTGTTCCAAAATATTCAACCTAATACCTTTGTCACATGTGTGTAATATTTTGAATGTATGACTATCTGATAAATTGTGCCCTGTTTCTATAAGATGTTGTGTGAAGTGGGACTTTTCAGGATGATTATTTTTGTACGCTGATATATGTTCTTTGTGTCTTATTTCAAAACTCCGACCTGTTTGTCCCACGTATACGCCGTCACAATGTTCACACTTTAATTCATACACTCCATTCATTCCATTATTTTTATCTGTTTTATCTTTTACATTAAAAAGAGATTTAATAGTATTAACCGACTTATATGCTACAAAAACACTATTTTTCCTAAAAGTTTTTATAATATTTTCAGATATATTCCCTAAATAAGTAACGCTACCCGTATATTTGTTATGTTCTTTGGCACAAGATCCTTTGTACAAAAGTTTATAAGTGAGAGTCCTTTGTTTTCTTTTAATTATGTTATTAATCACTTTATTATTATAGCCGTTGGCGCGCGCTATTTGATATATTGTCTGCAGTTCTCTAGTATAATTTTCTTTATTTAGCGGAACAGTCATAAGCTGATGTACCATTGAATTGTATGCTGCTAGTTTATGTTGCCAAGGGTGGCATGATGATGCAGGAATAGTGCAGTCAGTATGAGTAGGTTTTCTATATATACCAAATTCGTGTTTTGTTCCTGCTCTAGTTATAGTCAAGTCTAAGAAGTTTAGTTTCGCGTTATGTTCTATCTCTAATTTAAATTTAATTTTAGGATGTAAATTGTTTAAATCGTCGACAAAATGATCAAGTTCACCAATGGTTCCAGTCCAACAAATAATGATGTCGTCCACATATCTGTGGTAGTATTTTATTCGTTTGTCCTTGGTAATATATTTATTTTCAAATGTATCCATAAATATATCGGTCATCAACGGACTTAAAGGACTTAATCGACAAAATAAAAAACATAGTATTACCTGTAAATGCGATACTTATATCATTAGATTTTGAAAGTCTTTTTACAAATACTCCGTACGAGAAATGTCTAGATATTCTAAAGGAAATATGTGAGAAACGGAAATTACATCCTGGAGAGATCGAAGAGATTGTAAAATTGACAAGGCTCTGTATGAAACAAAATTATTTTCAGTTTAAAAACCAATATTATTCACAGAATGTAGGTCTAGCCATGGGTTCTCCATTAAGTCCGTTGATGGCCGATATATTTATGGATACATTTGAAAATAAATATATTACCAAGGACAAACGAATAATTAAAATCTTCAGTCCATTGGTTACATACTCCCTGATCCACAGATCTAGTTTCTCCGGCTGCTTTTTTGAAAGTTATATCATGGCGTTTTTTAAAACCCTCTAACCAGCCGTTACTAGCTGAAAAGTTCTGGATTCCTAATTTTGTGGCGAAGTCTTTAGATTTTTGTTTCAGCAGTGGTCCATCTATGGGAATGTTCTTATAGAGGGTTTGTTTAATTCATTGTAACAGGCACTTTTCAACGTCGGGAAACTCAGACAGCCGGCTTCTCTTGATATTTCCGTGTCCCTCAGAGCACTGAGACTTAATTAATTCTTTTGATTTTATAATTTTATAGTAGGTGGATTCTGCTAAGCCAAAGTCACTCTGTATTTGATTTCGTAATTTCCCAGATTCAAAAGCATTCACAATTTTTAGTTTATCATTTAAAGACAACACATTCGTTTTCGTTTAGACATTATGAGTAAGTACGGTAACTTTCTTCGCAACTGCTGTTTATGAACTGATTGTAATAAGCTTGACAAACAAATCGGTGCGCACATTTGGCTTTTTGTATAGAATGAGTTTCTCAAACTATGATAACAAAACAATAATAGACGCACATTTGGTCATTCGAATACAATGTAAGTTCCTAAAACTACAGAAAACAATAACAGACGCACATTCATAAACGCGTTTAACTGTCGCTTGTAGAGGTATAGGCAAGTATCAATCTCACTTGAAGAGGTTCACGCGTGAAAAATGACTGTCACTTATACAGGTTTTATTGTTTCTCACTTATAGAGGTTTTAGGAAGGCAAAATAACGGGACCTGGTAAATACTCTCATTAATAGAGTTTTCTCCCTTACTCAGTTCTCACTTACTCAGGTTTGACTGTATCTGAAAATATTGTAAAAACTTTTAGGAAAAATAGTGTTTTTGTAGCATATAAGTCGGTTAATACTATTAAATCTCTTTTTAATGTAAAAGATAAAACAGATAAAAAGAATGGAATGAATGGAGTGTATGAATTAAAGTGTGAACATTGTGACGGCGTATACGTGGGACAAACAGGTCGGAGTTTTGAAATAAGACACAAAGAACATATATCAGCGTACAAAAATAATCATCCTGAAAAGTCCCACTTCGCACAACATCTTATAGAAACAGGGCACAATTTATCAGATAGTCATACATTCAAAATATTACACACATGTGACAAAGGTATTAGGTTGAATATTTTGGAACAACTAGAAATAAGTAAACGTAAAAACAACAATGCTTTGTTAAATGAACAAAGAAATTCAATTTATTCGCCATTGTTAGATATATTTACTTCTTAAAATTAGTTTTGATTTCAACACAAATTACTGACTCGTCCAAATTGAGTGGGCGGGGCCATTAGTGGTAAGCTCTAATTGGTCACTCACTTTTCGGCGTGGGTAGGGGGACAATTGGTTTAATTAGTCGTGCAGCTGATTTAGTTATTGATTCGGTGCTGGTTAGGTGGCCGAATTCTACCTCTGGTATATCCTGAGGATGCTTCGTTGAGAGACGAAACACGTGTCGATTTGTGATTTTTAGAGTTCGAGCGGAAGATAGCTAAAGATTTTAGGAATTTATCACATGCGATGGATTTCCGCAAAGTAACACCTGAATCTATACAATGTAGTAATAATGATTGAACTACTGAGATATCTAAAACAAGAAATTAATTACCTTTTATTTGGCTTGACAAGTTGCATCTGCCATGGTCTCAAGCAAACTTGTTGCTTAAACTATGAATTTCTCGTTTTAGATATTTAATGCAATGCGAAAGTTGAAAAGTTTATACTAACAGATTCCAGCCTTTTTTATCCAATTCGTTTCACTTCTTTCCAATTTAAACGTCCTTTTTTTAATGTTATTTCATTTAACAAAATGTGTACTGTATGTCTTTAGATTAAATGGATATAGGATGAAAACACCTGTAATATTCGCTATCATCTGTAATTTAAAAAATCAGTAGTAACTTAACTAAGTACTTTTGCTCTTCTATTCCAGTATATAATATCGAAAAAAAATAATGTAATAATATAATTATTCAATATTTCAGTCCAGTGCTGACATCAGACTCATATTACTGTAAAGTATGCCAAATCGAAGTGAATGAAAGATTTTTTCATTCAATATGGTAAGTACTAGTGTTTTATGGGATTTAAGGAGTTGTAGGATAGCAGGAAAATAAGTACAGTAATACCTCAACTTACGCTACCCTGACTTACACGAACCCGGAGTTACGCGATTTTCAAATTTCGCCCATTCGTCTTTTGTTTGGGCTCGCGTAACTCTCGATTATCGATTATAGACTTACTGACCCCCACACTATTACTCAATTAATGTACATGTTCGGACTTGCCGCGCGGAATCAACGAATAGCTACAATTTAATTTGTATTATGTACATAATATTTATTTCTTATCTATGGAGTGCGTGTTTGTTATTACATTTTTATGCCATGTTTTTTATTTTATATCTACGAAGACTTGAAAGACTTTAATGTCATCCAAACGAAGTAAAACTGATTGTTCTGCATCAAAAAAGAAAAAAAAATCTTTGGAATGTAACCTTAAAGTAATCTCAGATTTGATTAAACATTTTTTATCTAAATTATTATTTTCTTTAGCTTCCGGACCCAATTAAAAATAATTTATATGTATTTATATGCGAAATTATACCCCCGACTTACGCGAATTCGACTTACGCGGTTATCGCTCAGTCCCACCTATCGCGTAAGTTCGGGGTATTACTGTAATTAACATTCTGATAAAGGAGCCAAATTACGAAAATCAATACTTTGTTTTTAAAACATGTTTGAAAAATACATAAAATTACTTAAATTTTGAATTGACGGCTAATGAATAATTGAATGACAGTTACTAAAAAAGGCATTTCTAATACGTTCTCAAATTTCAAAACTTCTTTCCTCAAGATTTAACACTTTTTAAACTTTATATGTAATCTAAAATTACATTTTAATTTACAATTTAGTTTTTACGTAACTATAAATTATGACATAAAACCAACAAAAACATAATATATGATATAGACATGATATAAAAAACATGATATGGACAAGTTTTTTTTAATGTATCAAAATATTGATAATTATGTTATCAGCCTCAGCCTCCGACCAAGAACCTTGGTCCGAGGTCTTACCTCTTACGAGGAATGTTTTTAATATTTTTGAACAAGTGAAGTTCAAATTTCAAAGTGTTCCTATATGGGCGAGTTCTGTTCTGGCGCTACCAGACCAGAAAACTACCCAGAAAGAGTGTTCTTATAAGGCGGATTCTGCTCTGGCGCTTCGCCGGCCGCTACCGCGGCACGCTCGCTTCGCCCGCTCGGCTCGCGCGTTGTGGTTTATATACTTACCTAACCTGACCTACCCAAAGAGAGTGTTCTCATAAGGCGGATTCCGGTCTGGCGCTTCGCCGGCCGCTGCCGCGGCACGCTCGCTCGGCTCGCGCGTTGTGGTTTATATACTTACCTAACCTAACTTATCCAAAGACAGTGTATAGGACGGATTCTATTCTGTATTAAGTTCACTAATAATGTAAAAGACATCGGCTGTATAAGTATAGTTTCTTTGCCTCCGAAAAATTAAACAATCATAAAAATAATATCTATGATCAAAAAATTTATAATAAATCACATAACATTTTAAACATAAAATTTAGGAAATTAATATGTTAAAATATTAGATTCCGTAATGTAAAACTTTAAAATCTTAAATATTTGCATCGAGTGTCGTCCCCGTTCCTGATAATAGGAAATCAATGAACAATATGCGTATGCAAGTGATAAAACACGTAGTAGTTGCAACTTGATATAGAAATTACAAAATTAATATATTAAAAATCATTATCGTGTAAAGTGACGCGTTGAATCTTAAATACTTATAATTATTGCCTTGTGCTATGAATATATTATCATTTTTTTTAATTTTACACAAGAAATTTACAAAATTTTACTAAGTATGAAGCAATCTAAAGCTTAGCCGTTGTTTTTTTTAAGGCATACCCTCTAATTTTATTCCTTTCATGTCAAAGCATTTATAAATAAAATTTCGTGCAGTTTAAACCACTGCGACCCGTGCCGAATTGCATCTAAACTTGACAGTACATTACTTTAGTGTGCACGTCTGTCGTAATGAGTTTATAATTTCTATTGTTTTGTCAGTTATATACGTATTTTTTTTATTAGTAGACATTAAAAAATAAATTATGTAGTTCAAAGAAATATATTTAACTTTATTAATATGAACATATATTTATATGCAATTTAATTCATTTCGGGAACGGTAGGGGTTCTATGGATCAGATTTTCTCGCTTCGCGTTATTGTGGGAAGGTTTCTGGCTATAGGCCAGAAAGTTTCAAGAAAATGTCTAGAACAAGTGAATGAAATTGTGTATCTGGGGAGTGCGTTTTCGAGGGATGGAAGATGTGAGTTGGACGTGGAGAGACGGGTAGCAGCTGGCAATAAAGTGAACGGTGCTCTGTTCGCAATAGTAAGCAGTGTGAATATATTCAAACTCAGCCAAAATGGCCATACACAATGCGGCGTTGGTTCCAACTTTATTGTACGGTAGTGAGGCCTGGATATGCCCGAAATCGAGTGAAAGTATGATAAATGCTGTGGAGATGCGGTCTCTCAGAAATATGTGCGGTGTCACGCTTGCGGACAGGATAAGCAATGACGAGATACGCAGTATGACAGGGTTGCACAACAGTGTTATTGTAAAAATGAAGAAAGGAATGCTTAGATGGTTCGGGCACTTGGAAAGAATGAGTGATGAAAGACTGACGAAGAAAATCTACAGAGTGAAAGTGAGTGGTAAAAGAAGCCAAGGAAGACCAAGGCTGACTTATGAAGATCAAATAGCCAGAGTGTTAGCAGACGGAAATGTCAAAAGCACTCGCATACCTAGGCGAAAATGTGTGAAGAGAATGATGTTTTGAGGAAGCGAAAGAGGTGTGTAAGGAAGACCGCGACTCCTGGCGCTCCGTCCTCTCTCACTACCCTGTTGGGGATACAGCGTGAAGATATGTTATGTTATATGCATGTAATTAGGGTCTCTCAAAAAAATTAAAGTTGTTTTTTTAAGGCACACCCTCTAATTTTATTCCTTTCATGTCAAAGCAATTATAAATAAAATTACGTACAATTTAAACCACTGCAACCCGTGCCGATTTGCATCTAAACTTGTCAGTACTTGATTTACTTGAGTGTGCACGCCTGTCTTATTGAGTTTATAATTTCTTATTGTTTTGTCAGTTATATACATATTTTTTTATTAGTAAACATGTTAGCGAAATTATGTAGTTCAAATAAAGATATATTATATCTACTAGGCGATGCCAAACATAGGGCAAGAGGTTCGATACTTCCTTCAAATAGACAAGTTCTCGCAATATTCTTTTATAATATTCGTGAAGTGAATTTAACTGTGAACGAAAGTGCTAATCTCTTATATCAAACATATCTGTGGGCAAAGAACAGGCACAAGCTGTTTGGAAAGCAATATTAGACTGGAGCGAAGCCGGTGTGCTCCTTGAGAAAAAGCTTGATAGAGAAATAATTCTTATTTTTGCTTGGTGAAAAGCATATTATTCGAAGTAAAACAAGTGACCATAATCCCATACCATAAGACCTTCAGATATCAATGGAAAAATCGATCCTCTTAAAATAGAATGCTACAAAAAAAGACAGAATCATGCCTAACCATTTCCGAAATTGAAAACTTGCTTGAATTTTACCAAGCTGAACTAATCAGCGTAATCTCCAGAGATGATTATCGATGAAAGGAAGGATGAGAGAAGTGTGATTTGTTCCTGGTGGACAGCCGGCTCAAAAAGCAGGTTATGAACACGAGAGCACACAGAGGAGCCGTTCTGGGAACGGACCGCTTTCTAGTGGTAACTAGAATAAGCGGTTGTTTCTAAAAAACTGTCGCTGCAAACCTGCAGCGACAGACCGCTGCAGGTTTGCAGCGGTCTGTCGCATCAAGAGCTGGAAACTGCAAGACGCAACCACCAGGAATGAATATGAAAGGGTAGTATCCGGTAAGCTTGATGATAGATCATTAGATATTATTAGATAGATTGAAAGCGACGAGCGAGGATGTTGAAGAATGTTGAAGAATGTTGGCAGAACCTTAAGGATAGTATGACTGAGGCTGCAAAAGAAGTGTGTGGAACGAATAAGATTAGGAACGGTAAAAAGCGTAATGTGTGGTGAGATAAGGTGAGTGTCTGTGTATAAGAAGAAGAAAGTATGGCGGGACTACCTTGCTACTAAAAATGACTGTGGTATGAAGAATTTGATGAAAGACGGATATAAGCTACAGAAAGCAGAAACGAAGGCACTAGTGAAAGAGAAGCGTCAAAGTTGTAGGGTGTTAGATGAAAACAAGATATCGGTCAACTTCGAGGAAAATTCCAAATTATCTTGGAAAGAAGTACGTAAGTACCGAAGTGGTCAGGCACCTTGCAGAATAAATAAAGTGCGTTCGAAAGAAAACCATGTGCTGACAAATAAAAAAGATGTGCTGCAGCGATGGAGTGAATAATATGGAGAACTGTATGAGAGTGGCGACTCTGTCTCTGATACTGCGAGTGATTCTAATGAATTGCCACACTCGGGTCAGGGACTGGAGGATGCCATTAGTATGAGAGATTGAAAAAGTGACAAGAAGTCTGAAATGTGTAAAGGGTGCGGGAAATGATGAGGTGACTGCTGATCAAGTATGGTAGTCCTACGGTCTGGGATACCTTCTGTGCACTGTGCAACCTCTGTTGGCAGAAGGGAGAGGTGCCAGAGGACTGGCGTACCGCAGCCATAGTGCCTCTCTATAAAGGGAAAGGTTCTCATTATGACCGTGCGTGCTATAGGGCCATCAGCTTGGTCAGCTTAGCAAGTAAATTCTATGCTAAGGTATTGACTGAACGTATGAAAGGCGTTTCAGAAAGATATTTGTGGGAGGCGCAAGGTGGTTTTAGGAACGGTAGGGGTTGTTTGGATCAGATTTTCTCGCTTCGCGTTATCGTAGGGAAGTTTCTGGCCATAGGTCAGAGTTTTCTGCGCTTTCGTGGATCTTGTAAAAGCATTCGATAGAGTAGTGCGAAAGAAACTGTGGAGTCTTCTGCCTGAATATGGCGCGGAGGGCCCCTTATTGCAGGCTGTGAGGTCATCATATCGTGGCCACAGAGCCTGTGTAAGGATAGATGGTGACATCTCACCCTGGTTCGATGCCTTTTCAAGCATCAGACAGGGCTGCGTGATGTCTGCCTGGCTATTCGTGCTGTATTTGGACAGTTGCCTCTAGACATTGAAAGGTAGAATGAGTGGTATGATAAAATGTGATGCTAGTGTTAAACTGCCTATTGGACGCTGACGATGCTGTGCTTATAGCACCATCAGAACCGGAGTTGCAGACACTAGTTACGTTCAAGAAAGAAGACTGTGAAGTGAAAGGATTGAATATGAATGTGAATAAAACTAAGGTTCTGTTGTTTAAAAGAGAAGATGTACAGACGAAGTGGGTATATAATATGGGTAAATGGAAAATGTCTAGAACAAGTGATCGAAATTGTATATCTGGGGAGTGCGTTTTCGAGGGATAGAAGATGTGTTGTATGTGAGGCCTGGATGTGCTCGAGTGAAAGTATGATAAACGCTGTGGAGATGCGGTCTCTCAGAAATATGTGCGGTGTCACCCTTGCGGACAAAATAAGCAATGAAAAGATACACAGTATGACAGGGTTGCACGACAGTGTTATTGTAAAAATTAAGAAAGGAATGCTAAGATAGTTCGGACACATGGAAAAAATGAGTGATGAGAATGACGAAGAAAATTTATAAAACAAAAGTGAGTGGTAAAAGAAGCCAAGAAAGACCAAGGCTGACTTATGAAGATCAAATAGCTAGAGTGTATTCGACGTAAATGTCAAAAGCACTCGCATACCCAGGCGAAAATGTTGAGATTTGAGGAAGCGAAAGAAGTATGTAAGGACTGCGACGCTTGGCGCTCCGTCCTCTCTGACTACCCCCTTGGGGATACGGCGTGAAAATAAGTATGTATGATTATCGAGAGTTAATTTTTGTTTATTGTAATATTTTTAGGTGGAGATACACACAGAAAATTTAAAATTAGACCTTTATTAGCAATTTATTCCCTAAAATATCATTGCTTAGTTCTCAGATGAGACTAACAACAACAAGGTAGCACTGTTAGATGTCTGTTCATTTATTATGATCATCTACGTCAAACCGTGGTCCAATGGATATTAGCAGTACAGCAACCCTACAAGTATGTGTGCTTTTGAAGTTATTGCAAGCTTATGAAAAAATAGACAAAATTATTTCGAAGGCTGCTCTGCAGAAGTTTAACTAACATTTAAGGTATTTGTCTGATAAAGTAGCAGCTTTTTCACTAATTGCTCATGACGTAAATCTTGAGACGAAAATCAAAATAGTGTGAAATGTAGCCAAAGAAAATTTCTCGACCCATAAAAAACGATAGATACATTCTATCGAAGGAACAACTTTGTGGTTCATTGTATGGTATGTTGAATTTATTATTGTTGTATGTGCCTAATTGTATTTAGCAGCAGTCTAACTAATCATCGATTATTTTATTTTTGTTTAAGAGAAGAATATCGATGATTTAATATAATTCAAAAGCCGTTTGAGGAGGAACAGAAACAATGTTACATTGCGTACAAGAACACAAGAAGCTATGTCTGGACTGTAAACAGCAAACTTTGAAAAAAATATCCTCAGTAATATGTGTTTTAATGTAAAATAATATTAAATACCTTTTTTAATACAGTTGAGTCTTATTTCACCAAAGAAACATAAAATCTTAAATAATTCCATAGTAATCCCTATACAACTCATTGACTAAGTTTAACCTCAAGTTGGCACGGGTAATCGGTACCTATGCAGTAGTATTTTTTATTTATGTTCCAATCAAATAGAAAAATATAGAGGGTATGCCAAAATTTTGCAAAAAAAAATTTATCCCTTATAGCTCAGGACACCGTAATTGTACATATTATAACATCTATTCTCCTTATCAGGTGGGATTGCTGTGTGCTGAAACCGAATTATCTGCATTTTTTAGCCGGTCAGATGTGTGCATTTTCAACACTTTTGATTGGAATTAACTTAAGCTTGACTACTATTTGTCAGCCTTATATTTTTTATGGATCTATACTTATGCCAGAGGACTGTAGTGATGTTTATTATGAGTTTAAGTAAGTCTAACCAGTGATAATTACCTAGAATAATTGTTAGATCATTACTACAATTATACCTTCTCTGTTTCAGCTTAGCATTATGTTTTGTAGCGTGTGTATATGGAGTCGGATATTTATTAGTAATAGCTGTAGTTCTGTTGCAACAACTTTTAGTTTATGTACCAAAATACAGTGGTGAGTACAATTTATTTTTATGTACATTTGCTATGTAACAAGAAACCACTTGTTAAGAAAATTGGATTATCACATTTTATTACATTTTCAGAGCCCCAATGGAAGAAACTTGTAAATGTGTTTAATTTGTGAAATTTAACACTCTTTACTTGAGAAAGAACAATATTGTCAGACTGATTTATGTGCAATCTTAATTTAGATGTTTTTCTGTATAAGTCAATACCTACTCATATATTACAGATGTTAGTATTTAATCTCTTGCACTGTTTTATATACTAAGTACCGATCCATTCTGTGTAATTTTTTAAATGTACTTTTGTAGAATTTTAAATTAAATTAATATTTATATAATACCATGATTATAACTTTAAATACTCATTATCTCTAAAAATAATAATATGGATAGATTATCATCATCATATATATGGATTATTTATTATAAATTGAAATAGCCAGATTTTTATCTAATGGAAATACCACAAACATTCGCATACCCTTGGTGCGTGCGTGAGGAGAATTATAAAATTTGATGAGGCGAAATAAATCGAAAAGACCACGATACCTGGCACTCCGTCCTCTGACTACTCCACCAGAGATATAAACATGAGAATATGTATTACATTATTAGTTCACTTATCCTATGTACCGTTTGTAGTTGCATTATTCCTTTCTATTTTTAAACCGACTTCAGAAAAAGGTGGAGGTTCTATGCTGGGCTGTGCGTATGTATTTTTTATGTACATTCAGTCAAGAAAGTATCGGGAATGGATGATTTGTTTATGGTTCCAAATTCAATTTTTTGTTTTTTTTTTGTTGTTGTTAGATTGACACTACTGTTTTCCATTTTGGCGCGGAGTTTGAGTTGCATCTGTTATTTAGATTAAATACAGTGCTGTTTTTAGTTATATCATTCTAGTGTATATTGCGAATTTTATAATGGACAAAAACATCGAACAAAGAGTTCGTCTTAAATTTTGCATCGCCAATGGAATTTTGTGTTCGGAGTCACTGAAAATGTTACAGAAGGCTTACGGTGAATCGACTTTATCAAAAACACGTGCTTATGAGTGGTATAAAGCGTTCAAAAGCGGTCGAGATGTGATGGAAGATTTGCCTCGCTCTGGTAGGCCATCACCGTCTGCATCTGAAGTTAACATCGCAAAAGTGAAGGAAATAGTGACTGAAAATGCTCATTCAAGTTTGAGAGAGATAGCCGCCGAAGTTTCTGTGTCTCACGAGTCGAACCGTACCATTTTAAATAATCACTTGGGTATGAAACATGTTGCCGCTCGGCTAGTCCCAAAAGACCTGAATTTTCTTCAAAAACACAATCGCATAAGAGTCGCTGAGACATGCTATAACGAATCAATTCCGACCCAACATTCATGAAACGCATTGTTACTGGTGACGAGACGTGGGTTTACGAGTTTGCCACGCAAACTAGTCAACAAGCTTCGGAGTGGCGCCTTCCAACTGAACCAAAACCGAAAAAACCATGCCAAAGTCGATCAAAAGTCAGTCATGTTGACTGTTTTCTTTAACTATCGCTGTGTTGTGCACTCGGAATTCTTGCCGGAAGGTCAAACGGTACATAAATAATATTATTTGGGCGTTATGCGGCGTTTAAGAGAGCAAATTCGACGAAAAAGGCCAGATTTGTGGAAAGAAAACTCTTGGATTTTGCACCACGATAATGCGCCTTCGCACAAGGCCATCATTGTGAACGAATTTTTGACCAAAAACTCAACAAATACCATCGAGCAACCACCTTATTCACCAGATATGGCTCCAGCCGACTTCTTCCTTTTTCCTAAACTCAAATTACCACTTCGTGGCACCCGTTTTCATTCGGTAAAAGACATAAAGGAGAATTCGCGGCGAGCACTGTACTAAATTCCGGAAAAAGCGTTTAAAAAATGTTTTGATGATTGGATTATTCGTTGGCGTAAGTGTATCGTTTCTGAAGGAGCATACTTTGAAGGTGATAAAATAAATTTGGATGAATAACTAACATTTCGTGTATTATTGATCTTTTCCCGGTACTTTCTTGACAGAGTAGTATGTTCACCTATAACTTCCTCAATTGTGAACTGATTTGGAAATTTTTTTTTGTTCGAAAAGATATACTTCCGAGATGGTCCCATTTAAATTTCACTGATATTGGACTTCAGGTTGGATGATTGGATGGTTGGACTTCAGTAATTCTCAAATTTAATTATATAAGTAGGTATTTGTATCGTATGTATAAAGTTATTTTTGTACTGGAGTTTTGTAGTAAAGGATTCATTTTATACTTTTCAGTGTTTCTTTTTCAATTTGGTTTAATTTTTTTCTTTGTTTTTTTACCCTAAAACCACAGCTAAAACGTTATAAATCTGCATTATCTATATTCTATGTATACATGTAAATAAATTTGGAAATGTCTGTCTGCGATTTTGAAATAAAGACTATATGGTTATTTGCACATAACCAAAACCGAAACACTTTACATTTTGTCTGTCTATTTGTTGGTAATTTCCGAAATGTCTGGATTGATTTTTATGGGACTCATTGGCAGGTAGAGGACTTTTCAGTTTTCAATGAGTACTTCATCTAGGCTAATTTTTATACCAAAAAGAACCAAAATTTATACGGGTGAAACAAGGAGACACACCTAGACCTAGTTGTAATTAAAATTAAGACCAAATAAATGTACATTTTCTCATACTTAACCAACTTCACTTAAACATTGTAATAAAATTTCTAACTTTATGGTATTAACTTAAATATTAGATTGCATATGCTTATTAATAAAATTAGGAAGTAATAATTCTGTTTACAAAATACATATTATAATATGATATGCACTTTGTACCATCACTTTTATGATGTAACTTAATTTAAAACTTTTCTATACTAATATTATGAACAGGTAAACTTTGTTTGTATGTAATTAATGAAATCAAAAACTACTCAACCGATTTCAAAAATTCTTTCACCTATAGAAAGCTACATTATCACTTATCAGTGAGTAACGTGAGCTGTTTCTTTTTTTAATTCTGCCCGTGCGTTGCCACGGCTGGTCCCTAGTAATTAATATTTTTGAATACGTAATTTGGCAATTAATGGCTTATTTAAATGCACCCATATACATAAGAAACAAATTACAATAGCGAGCTCTTTCATTTGAGCTTTTGCCCACTTAAATTGATTGAGTTTGAAGGAAGCTAGGAGTGAGCATTCAACTTGACTTTTCAATTTTATTTTTGTATTCAACTTAGATTAGGTTACAATTAATTACTCATCATATTAAGAGCGTTATTTTTGAATTATATTATCAACACAATGCTGCGGCTCTTCTAGTAAACTTTAAAATAATTACTAATATTATTTGTTACTGTGCACGGAAGTGCCTACGGAAATTAGAAATGAGACTGAACCGCAAACTGAAGCTTTCATAAAAATGAATACCACCTAAGTATCCATTAAAACCCATCGAATAATTCATCTGGAACATTTTGTAACAAAATTAGATAACCCGAAAGCTCGCATAATATCCTAATAATAAATTTTTAAAAGTATAAAATTTAAACACAAATGTATTTTATCCCTGTTTATACGTTTGTGTTACACTCCATAAGCACGGTAAGCGACTCACGACCCGTATGGAACGTTGAAATTTAAGGAACAATTAAATACGTTTTATCGCGTACTTTGTTTTCAATGGTAACTTATGCGACTACAATTTACAATATTATAAATTGCGGTCGCTCGAGTTGGTGTTAATCCTATATCTATACTACTAAATCTACTTCTACTACTACTCTAGCGTCTGTGATTAGTCATTTTATGACTCACTGACTTCAATGACGTCAACTGACGACCTCCGTGGCGCAACGGTTTAGCGCGTCGGAAAGTAAAACGGGGGTTGCGGGTTCGATTCCCGTCCCGAGTCTGGGTGTTTATGTATAATATGTACTTATATATTAACAAAAGAAAAGTATATAAGTAGTATATCAGTTGTCTAGTACCCATAACACAAGCGCTATGCAGCTTACTTTGGGACTAGATGGCGCTGTGTGAAATGTCTGAGTATTATTATAAAAAAAAAAATCTACCTTTTTTTAAATTTTTGTCTATCTGTATGTTCTTTTATAACTGAAGAACGGCTTGACCGATCTTGATGAAAATCGGTACGTAGTAAGAACATGTGATTGCGCTCATGATAGGCTGATATTTATTTTTTAGAAAATTGAACAGCGTCTGCCGGGTCCGCTAGTCTAATATATAAAATTCTCATGTCACAGTTTTAGTTACCATACTCCTCCGAAACGGATTGACCGATTTTGATGAAATTTCATTTGTATATTCGGTAGGTCTGCGAATAGGTTGTTATCTATTTTTTATACTCTTAAGTGATAAGGGTCCACCCCAAAAAATTTATTTTTATTTTTTGCACAAATTTTTTTATTTTTTTATGATTCGGCATTGAAAAATACATACAACCCAATATTTATCGGGCAAAACAACGTTTGCCGGGTCAGCTAGTATTTTATAAAATATCCCTACAGAAAATATCTATAATTATACTTTTTGTCTGTGCTGGAACACGCTAAAACAGCTACTGTCGGTAGATATGAAAATGCTTATTAAATATAACTACTAAATCACGAAACTTAAATTACAACAAATATTTTGGAAACTCCTAAAATTATCTAATCATCAGGCGGTGTGTAGTCTGGTACAACCATTAGCACTTTTTCTCTCCATCTGGCTTTCCTTGCTTCTTGTTGTCTTTTTAATGCATTCAAGGCTGGCAATGTTCTCCAACTAGTAAAAGTCTTGAACAATAAATTACTGTAAAAATACAGAATTGTGTCAATAATAATAAAAGTTATTATACGTACATAATATGTTAAATCTTAAATATAAACACAATCTTTAAAATTCCTTTTTTAACAAATGAGAAGCAAGACATCTATGCCTGATACCACCTCCCACAACCAGCATTTCAGCGTCTCAGTGCCTATACAGTCCGACTTGCCCAACGCAATTGAATTCGTTCTTCAACCCCATGTCTTACAGTAGTACCTAGCTGTAAGGCTTATTTTCGTAATTTCAGTTTGAATATGATCTTTGAGCGCAGAAAAGTCTCAAAATTGTTTTAAAGATAACTTGTAACAAAACTGGTTTCAACGATTTGAGGTGATTATGTACACCTATCCATTATAGTAAAAATCATTTTGAAATTCAGAAGAATTTTGGAGATGCAACTTTCTAACTCAATTTTTGTGCAAAACGAGGTATTTTTTTTATTTAAGTATATATATTTTTCATGGTATTTTCAGGATTTTTCTTTATCGAGATTTTTTTGCAATCGTGTCCACGTTTAAAGATTTTAATAGTTGAAGTTGTAAACAATAAATTATCAAATCCCTCAGTCTCCTTGAGATATCCAGGTAATCAAACACTACCTGTACACTTTAAAGTAACTCATATCTGGGGCGTTATTCACAAGCGTCGGAAATTTTACGTGGCGGAAAGGTCGATCGTTGGAAAGCATAAATTCAATCCGATGGCTTGGATTTGTGAATACGACTATATTATGTAATGTAAATATAATACGATTTCGGGTTTGTCAATGGCGTATAGACAAAATCATCGAAAAGTTTCCTGTCGGATACGGAAAGTTGAGTTTCCGACGTTTGTGAATAACCCGCCTTATTAGAAAAAAGCAACAACACATCATATACCCTTTTTAAATATAATAACGTAAAATGTACCTGTTATGATAAACTTCCGCTTTATGCCATTTCACCACGTACTCTTTTCGTAATATTTGTATACCTTCAAGGAACTTTCTGAACACCAACTGTGTTACGTAAAAGTCATAGTAATCTTCTGCAACTTGTTTCTTTAGTATATATTCATAATGATTCTGAAATAAAATAACAACTACTATGTTATACCTACAAAGCAATAAATATTATCTAACAATTATTTATTTGAAGTATAAGTACATTTGCATACAGCTATATAATGTATATAAAACTACCTGTTTAAAAAATAAAAATGTCGTTTTTAATACTTTCTTTCTATAAAATTCTTCCGCTTTGTAGTTCCTTTCAAACCACATATCTTCAGTATACCACATCCAATTGAGAAACACGTTTTTCTTCAACTGAAATGAGTAATGAACCTTCGCCTTTTCCATATTATCCTTTTTTATTTCCAAAAGTTTTTTTAATGGTCTCACTCCATACTTTATCATCAAATTTTTCTCATAATGTAAATCTGCCATTACTATTAGAGATCTCATTCTTTCAGCAAGTTGTTTTTTCCTTATATTCTCTATCTTTTCTCTTTTTCGTTTTTCTCTGAGTTCATTTATCCTCCTCATTTTCTCTTCTTTATCCATTTCTGCTTTAGCTATTTCCGCCTATAAATTGAATCACAATTAAATCTTCTAAATTAGGTTGTATTTTTCTATAATAATTGAATAACACTTCAACATTATTTTGTTATCATATTAATGTACTTAGATATTAGCCTAAAAACTTGTCAGAGCTGTCAGACATTCATTAGGGTTCCGTAATAATTTCGGCCAAATCGGAGGTTGCTCACTGAACTGCTCAGTAAGTGTAAAGATGACGGACTAAATTGGCTGTGACATAGACAGACAGACATACATGAAAACAGTACACAAGTTTCGTTTTTGCCATTTTAACTAAAGAACTCTAAAAATAGACCTTCATGAGGCACTTTAATAAGAGATAATTAAGAGATAATTTAATAATATTTAATATTACCTACCAACCAAGCTGCTTATTACATAAATTTTATTCACAAATCCAAAAACACCTTAGTGTGGTACACATATATACAATAATAAGTACTAATATACATAATCTATTTTCCTTTGTATTTACTTGTTGTTTTAATCGAATACGCTCATCTTCCATTTGTTTTCGTCTTTCTCGTATCATTGCATGTTTTTCTTCTCTATCTCTTGCTCTCTTTTCCATACGTTGTAAGAATTGTGGAACTTTGAGGCAGTGAAGAACTAACGATGGTTCTGTAATTTATATAAGTACCTACAATCAATATTACTAGGTAAATAGTGGTACTTAAGACCAGGTATTCCCAGGTAATGAATGAGTCGAGGATGAGATAGAAGCGAAGAAATAGGGTTGAGATTTATAAATCAAAATGTGTCTTAAGAGCCTTTGACATTTTTGTGCGAAATACTGATACTTTAACGCTCTAATTCTCAGAAAGCTTAAGATTTTTTAATATTTTGCTTTCCATTTCTCTTCTTGAATATTGGTTGTATATTTTCATATTTATTTTATAATCTTACAATAACCCATTGGGATATATATAATGGAGCGATAAAATTAGTAATTTTATCTACACACATCAAAAAAGTCTAAGTAACATGTACGATTTTGAACTTTTGAACGATTTTTACTATTGTAATATATTTATATTTCTTTTATAAATAATAAGTAAGCATTTTTGACGCATTAGTGACTAAAGCAACAAAATCCTTCATTCAATTGTTCATTTAAT
Organism: Zeuzera pyrina; assembly: GCA_907165235.1. Lineage (NCBI taxonomy): Eukaryota > Metazoa > Arthropoda > Insecta > Lepidoptera > Cossidae > Zeuzera > Zeuzera pyrina. Next base: position 12,522,076 of record OU015625.1, on the reverse strand, counting down.
CACAGTAGGTAATTAACAATATGTGTACCGTAACATACGTAGTATAAAATAAAGTTAAAACGATATTAAACTTTTCATGTTTTACAAAATTAAATAACGATATTTTTTTCATTGTTTGGTACCTAATTCAATACAAAGCGTGACCGTCTTTATTGTTTAACACTTGTCGGCAGCGATTTTTCATTGAATTTATAAGATTGTTTATCTGATCCTGCGGCAATCGGTCCCAATGGAATTTTAACTAGTCTTTCAGTTGTTGGGTTGTCGACACTCGGTCCAGGTTCTCTAGAACACGTCTCTGGAGCATATCCCATGCGTGCTCGATGGGATTGAGGTCTGGCGATTGTGCAGGCCACAGCAATACCCGGATGTTTTCAATTGCCAAGTACTCTCTGGTCCACCGAGCTGTGTGCGAACGCGCATTGTCATGCATCAGCGTGAAATCTGAGCCAAGACTTTGTGCAAATGGGTGAACATAAGGCCCGAGGACATCTAATTTTCAGTGTTCATATTGTCATCTACAAAATCGAGCTCAGTTCATCTGTTCTTCATAATACCCGCCCATACCATCCTGTCCGGTCCTGTCTAGCAGTTGTACTCCTTCCACGTCCAGGGTGCTGCTCAGCAGGATCCCCTATAACGTAACGCTGCCAAAGACGACAAATCACGCTCCTATTGACACCAAAATGCCGAGACACCTGGGACTGATTTCTTCCCGCTTGTAGCAATCCTACAGCTCTGCATTTCATCAGCAGTCAAATGGCGTCGCTCCATAACATAAAAAATTACTCACCACTCAATTTTTTCAAAAACTGTATATCTCAAAATGATAAAAGTGTGATAAATACCAAATTTATCAACCATCGAAAAACACATGAAATCGGAAAAAAATAATTAACTTTTATTTTAATGAAAACAGAACACAACCGAAAAGGTTCTATTTTTAAAATCAGCCAGTATATGTTTCCGAGAACAAAAAAGATTGTATATCAATCTACTTTTCTAAGAAAAAAATAAAGTACCAATTAATAAAACATGCAGTTTCTGTAAATGATGCGTGTTCTTTTTAGATGTGTGTATAGATCTCAATATTTAAAATTGATGGTTTTCTCTATAAATTTGCTACGTTTGATATAAATCACATCTTTAAAATTAATGGTCTTTGCTATAAAAAAATGGTATACCTCAAAATTAACACTTTTCACAATAAAATTTTGGTTACAACTTCAATCACTGAAACTTTAATGTGGTGTAATGGTGACAATAAATGCTTGGGAGGAAATCGTGAGGACAAATGCAGACTAAGGTTTAGATTATTTCACACTGGGTAAAATTTTGCAAGTTTTTTTGTAACTATACAAACACGACGATATATTTATAACATTTTTTTGGTTAGGTTTGGTCTTTTTACCACGACGCGGGAACCGAGCGAGCGAAGTGAGCGTGCCGCGGCAGCGGCCAGCGAAGCGCCAAATCGGAATCCGTCACAATTATGGAGCAGTATTGAAACAGAAGTCCACACTCTAAAGAGATAGTTGAAGTTGAGAAATTTAATGTCGAAACATCCTCATAATCCTCCATCTCTTTTCATCTTTCGCTGTTGGTATATCTATATATAGCAATTTGACATATATGTGTATATAACATTGCTATATATAGAGACGGATTTCCCATAAGGCCGACTAGGTCCGGGCCTAGGGCGCCAGGGGCGGTTAATCGTGGCAAAGTAAATTCGTATCATATGTCTCAGTAGATGATAAGAGCTGAGAAGGGGGCAGCTGGTACTACCCGGCCTAGGGCGTCCAAGACTACTAGTCGGCCTCTGGCTATATACCTCTATAGATCTGGTGTATTTCTGACTTATTTCCAAGTGCAGTATTGAAACAGGAGTCCGCACTCTAAAGAGATAGTTGAAGTCGGGAAATTTAATCACGAAACATCTCTACAATACTCGCATCTCTTTTCATCTTTCGCTGTTGGTTTATCTATATATAGCAATCTTACATACACTAGTAGGTGTATTTCCGAGTTATTTCCAGGAGTTAGGAAGAGACGTTGCGCAATTGTACCAACTCCATCAAGGTATATAATACTCCTCTAACCTCATTCACTGCGCCAGATCTGCCGGCATTGTCAAGATGTCAGCTTGTCAAGTTTCTTTATTTTTAAATGATTGCTTATTTCTTTTTATAGACAATAATTATTTTATAATCTTAAAATTTTTTAAAGCTAATATCGATTTATTGAAGGAGAAACTTTTTATTGTATGACATTATATATTTTATTAGCAATTCATAGCAATTGTCTATACTTTCACCAATTTTGAAGTGCCGTTAAATGTCTCCCATAACCATTTTACGATGTCAGTTTACAAGGAAAATTCTTAGACGCGCTACTTTGACGTCCTATACTCGTATAATTAACATTGTATCGACGTTAAAAATTTCTAAAATTATGTTGAGATCTTATATACATATACTTATTAAATATAGCTGTTGTGGAAATATCATAAATTTCTTCCATTTTACAGAAAAATATTTAAAAAGGGAAAAATATTTAAATTTATTTCCAGGATAAAGTGTCGTGATTAAACGTCGATTTGGTTCCAAAAAAGCAATGATTTATAAGAAAAAACTTTATAAAATGAAATTTCATTCAATGTTCAATATATAACAGAAATATTTTTTTTTAATTAATCAGTGTAATAAATATAATAAACATAATGAAATCAGTAAAAAATACGCGATGTTGACGCGTGTATCTCAGACTCAGACCCGCGCGAGCACTTGTAGAGGTAGGTCCTGTACAAGAAATTTATGCGCTCTTCATAACGAGCGATCGCAAGCGAGAACATTTATATCACAGATTAATTAGTTACTAACGTAAAGTTATATGTCGACTGACTTGTTTTGATCCAATGTTTACAGAACAGTACGGAACAGAGAACTGTTCCATGAGTCTATTATGACTTCTGATTTCCTGCATTTTTTGATAGTCATGTTAACATTGCGTTTTAAATATAATCACTAGTAGTAAAGTTAAATAAAAAAGTTCTAAAATAATGCTAGCTTACAAGAACTATTACAAGCCGGGTATCAAAATGATATCTATTACATTTATAACAATCTATATAGATTTTAACGTGACATTCACAGGAAGATGGAGAATTTTTCAATAATAATCTAAGTTTCCTATGTAACAATTGAAAAACTTTACAAATAATTAAACCGTAAGTTGATCCACAGCTGTTAATTAAAGATATTACTTATATGAAATAACCCGAGAGGTATGCACAACACTAATGGGAACCAAAACAGTTTTTATAGAATTTTTTATCTGTCTGTTTGTCTAGATATACAACATATATGTATTTACTTAAGCAACTCACAATAAGTACTGCAAGAACTTAAAAGCAAGTTGCACATTAGGTATGTTTTATCGTGATCCGGCGTCTAGAAGTTGAGATTTAAAATGAACTCTTTTTAGTTAAGTTGCATCTGTAATGTGTGTTTGTCTTATAGTGTCTTTTTCGTTGATCCCATATTTTTTACCATAAACATGCATAAGCATAGCAAAGACATCTATCTACATCTACACTGCTATATAAATCTCTAGCATCTGTCTGTAATTTAATTTTTTTGTCAAATTTTGTGGATAAGTAGTCTTTTTATGACTCACTGACTTCAATTTTACCATTTTTAAAATGTTTGTGTGTCTGTCTGTATGTCCTTTTATAACTAAAGAACGGCTTGACTGATCTTTATGAAAACTGGTACGTAGTAAGAGCATGTGATTGTGCACTTATTTTTTAGAAAGTCTACTCCTAAAGGGGTGAAAAGGGAGATGAAACTTTGTATGGAAAATGCTAAACCGATGCACCGAATATGATGTGGCATGGAGATTTTCACCCCTTCCCCCTTTTTCATCGCCCTTTTTACATTCTTAGGGGTAGATTTTTACTTTGAATGGGAAATGCTAAACAGCTGACCCGATTGTAATGATTTTTTTTCTAAAACAATCTTTGTACGCAGACGAAGTCGCGGGTACAGTTAGTTTTATTATAAAACAGCAACAAAGCCATGTCTGTACATTGACGATCTTTTTAAAAATGATTTAATTAGGCATTTTAGGCTTTTCTCATTCCAAAATAAATACTTATAGAATTGTTGTATGTGTGTTTGTATTTTAATTTCTTCAAAGCTATGAAACTACCATTGAATTTCTATACGAATCTCTCTGTTAGAAGAACTGGAGTTGCACTTATAAGTGCATATCATCACGTTCATCTTTATTAAAACAGCGCGAAGTTTTTTTTAATAAGTAAATGATGTAAACATGAGTTTTGATTAGTAAAAGATAATTATATCTAATCATGTCAACGTAACTAGTGGTTTGTAGGTAACTTATTCTATCTAGAAATAAAACTAATTTTAATACTAGTAGTGTTAGACAGGTAAAGACTTAACTCAATTCAATCTTTCCTTTCAAAATAGTACCAATATTAAACATAATAATATGTAACTAAATATTTGTGTTAAGTAATGTTATTGTATTTCCATTACATGCATTTAACGCGTCGAGAACACTTAATACTAATTACAAATATTACTATATGTATTTATCTAAAAAAAAAAAATTTGATTGAAGTATCAATATTATTACATTTTATACTGAAGTCGCTTCGTTACTCACACTGTAATAAAGCTACGAAAGTTGCACGCATTTGTTTTTAACGAATACAATTTTATTGTTAGGTTAGTAAGATTTTTCAGTATATTTACCATCGACATCATGTATTTTTAATTCATTACTTAAACATTTTATCTTCGGTTTTAATTGCCTGTCAATCTCGTAGTATGTTTTACGAACTTCTTCCCTCATCACATCAACAGACATTCGTGAAGCTTCTACTATTTTGTTATATTTGAGTTCCTCTATCATTCTATTTTGCTGTTCAAGTTTAGCTTTTTGCAACGCAATTATATGTTTTTGCACTTTATATCTGCAATCAAAATTTCAATAAGTAAAGGCAAACTCAATGTCATGTATCTACTTAATTAAAATAAAAATTATGAGAAATAGTAATTTGCTACCTATGTTGATAGCTGTTAAAGTCTCGTGCATATAATTTCGCTTTTTGTGTTGATCCTGCTGATTCATCTATTTCCTTTTTTTTCTTTTCAAGTCTCTCAATAAAGTTATTTAAGGTGGTTTTCCTCTGTTGGAACAAGCTTTCTTTCCTATGGTTTACGTATTCCCGCCATTTTTTAACATATTTTTCCAGAATTTGTTTCTGTTGTTCATTAAATTCTATTCGTATTGGTACAATACTGAGCACATCTAACGTATCTTTGAATTCCACAGGTTTAGATATTACAGTAAGCTCTTTCACATTAATCTCAGCAACTTTACTTCGTATCTCTTTATTAGCAGCAATACAATTAGTTTCACTATCGTGAGACTCTGGCGAGATAGCCATCATTATTAACAAATTCTGTAACTCACTCACTTGCTCTTTATCAATTAATTTTGGAGAGAATTTCAATAATTTAGAGTCTTGTTGTACTGGATATTTAATTGTATTTCTATATATTGTGCCGTTTTCCTTATTATTACAAACTTCAACATCAGAACTACTTTCAATTTTTGGGTAATCTTCATTTACTTCTATACTGTTTTCATATCCATCGGTATTACTACTAACAAATTCAGTTTCTTTTTTGAAGTAATCATTATCTGCAGTTGAGGACTCTAAATTGTCTGTTTTGAAATCAATTTCGTTATACTTTGAAAAATCGGACCTTGCGTCTAATTTATTAATATCATCTTTGTAACCACTTATCTGCCTCTGATTATTTAAGTTATTTAAAAATTCATTGCTTTTCGATACACGTTTTATCTTAAATTTTGAAGGATTCGCAATTTTTGTTTTTGAATTCTTCAACAACAATTGATTTTTGATATTGATATTCTGGAAACCATTACGAATTTTGGCTATTTCTTTATTAACCCTATGATTGACTTTTATTCCGGTTTTATTTTTTCTGGAAATTGTAAAATTTATTTTATTAACATAAGAAATAAAATATACCTAAATATAAATTAATTTACAAATAATAACCTATGAAGACAGATAAAATGTTCCGTCTTTACCCTAACAACATAGACAAAATTTGCCTAACAACATGTAGAGCACGAGCTCATTGCTCCCAGCCTGACGGATGACACGAAATGTCAAAATCCATGCCCATATATTTATTGATCATCAAGGTGACGATTTTAAAAGCCAACATGGGTCCTCATTTGAGCAGCCCAGCTTAGAGGTTCATAGAGATACCACTCTCTCAGACGGAATCAATAAAATAATAAAATTTGTGTATATGTATACATATACTACTGTTTGCCACCCTAACAATAATATAATACAAAAGAAGTAGATAGGTTACCTTAGTACTAATCCAAGTAAAATATTGTCCCAGTTACAACGTTAAAAAGTGAGACAAATATACATTACACTGCTTCGCTATGCAATGTAAAACATAATTGCATTTCAAACTAACAAATCACATAGCTCTCTAAATCATTGTGTTTGATCAATTTCAATGTCTTACTACATTTTAAGCGAATCCGTGATTAATTCATAGAATATTAGTATTTAATTCCACAGAACAGACATTTAAAAAAAATATGATTGATACCTAATGGGATTAGACAGTAAAAAATGATGTTTGCTTTTTTTTCAAATTTCGTTTTTCTTGAATCATGTACATGAGAACATATTTATTTAAAAAGATCGCCAACATTTTTTAATTATAAATTTGAAAATGATGAATTATATATTATTTCTTTTAATAAATGTAAACGATGATTAAAATTGGGTGGCTGCGTCATCGCATGATCGTGTATAGTATAAAAAACGTTTGGATTATTAAAATATTTTAGAATTTTGAATGCGCAATAGGCATTGCATGACATTGTTGGTTCTGTAACATTACTTTTCATATTCTTTGACCAAGTCCGGGTTGGCTAATTAGCAAAGTTTTGAGGGTGCCACTTTTCGAGTGCATATAACCTATCTACCTCTTTTGTAATAACATCATTGCACCCAAAACTTTAAAAATAAGTACCGGTTACGATATAGCAATGTACATTACATACATACATATACTCACGCTGTATTTCTAACGGAGTAGTCAGAAAGGACGAAGCGCCAAGTATCGCGGTACTTACATACTTCTACATATAGTAATGTTTTATAATAACACCTTTTATTCGCTTTTACAGTTTGGAGGTGTTGATTTTCATTAATTAAAAATACGTTTTGATGATTTTCTTTACCTTTTAATGACTTTCTAATAGAACCCTCAACTCAGTGTGTTCAACGTCTCTAGGTAACCTAAAACCATATTCATAACTCATGCTCAGTTCTTACCTTTGACTTATAACACTAGTGAATGTTCTGCGACTGTGACCATGCATGTCCCTTATCTATTTTAAAGAAAAACGATGCAAAATTATAATGTGATTAGAATAAGTTTAGAAAAGCTATGTAGGTAGCTACGAATGTATTATACAATAGTATAAACTTATGTTAATTAGTTACTAACGTAAAGTATTAATTTGATTTGATTTTATCTGAGATTGTGCTATGTAAAGATGACAGTGATCGTAATTTTTCAATTATAATAAAACAGCGATAGGCCGGTACAAGCGCCTTTCTGCTGACCGAAATAAGGGCGGGTCTGGTACTATAAATAATCTATAATGTTCTGTTACTTATAATAATAGGTAAGTATCTATCTGTTCAGTCTGAATTTAATTTTTTATACTATAATAATAGATCACTGTAACTCACCGTCTCTCTTCGCATCTGCATCCGCAAATATATGCCAGTGGGATTATAATCTGGTGAAAGTCTATGTAAATCCTTACTATTGAATACATTTCTTTTTAATATATCTTCCATATTCATTTTTTTATTATGTTAATATTTGCTGTTCGCAGTTTTGGTAAAACCGTGAACATGTTAATATGATAATAGTTTTGTCAATAGTTCCATAGTTACTCGTAAAACTCCCTGACGGACGCGAATATTCGCTAGAGAGCTTACTCGAGCGAATATTCGCGTCCGGTCTTCTTTCTAACACGTAATAATATTACATTCTCTTTGTTTCTAACCTCAGTAACCGGATCAAAAATTGTTCAAATCTTACATAGATAAAAAAAATATAGATACATACATACCTATGATTGTGATAGTAGGTATACACAATAATAGACCGGACCTAGTCTGTCATTGGGTGAACAATTTTTAGCGAAGTAATACTTTAAATTTGTGAGAATTGTTATTTTATTACAATTAAATTGATGTACTCTATGATATAATTATAATGAATGTAATAGGTACATACATATCTTCACGCATATGCATCACGCATAAGCATCACGCAATAGGTAGTACCTACTTATATAGAAACAGATGATTTTTATTTTAGACATAGGATGGCTTGCACCAACCATACATATAAGCTGGATTTAAGGAACTTGCTTCTCGCTTGCATCAACTATTAGTACCTATGATATCTCGATAGTAATTTTTTTTCTCTATGCTATGATCTATCGGTGTAAGTATGCGAGCTGTGTCGAGCGTCAAGCCTGCAGTAGCGGAAACTACTGTTATTGTTTTACTTCGATGAGTACACAGACTATGATGAGTACGACATGATTTAATTATATTATTAAGCCTTGCTAGCAAAATGATACATTTTTGGATTATGGTCAGTCACAACAAAGTTTTAGCCATTTAGCAGCCGGGTAAGAAAAAATAATAATCAAATGACAGGTTCTACATTCTACTCATGGAAATAAGTCATATTTAGTGGTAATTATATGAAAATTAACTAGGTAGGTACTTAGATTTCCTAGTTGTAGGTCGTACTTGCACTAAAATTAACGAATTCTACATTACTTTATGAACCGGAATAACATTAGGTACTTGACAATCTGATAGCATACATATTTCTCCTTTATTTCTCTATGACTATTAAGTATTACATAGTAATGTTACATTCTTTTTGTTACTAAGCAGGGCACTCGGTAAACCTCAACGACCAAATGATTTGTCATACGTGTTGGTTAATTTCTTAGGTCAAATTCTTCCTTTGATATAATAAATCCTTTGATTTTTTACTTGCAACGTAGTAATATTACATTATCTTTGCTTGCAACTAAATAATCAAAGGATTGACTATAGATTTCATTATTGAGGTTTCGTTTGAAGTGTTTGTCAAGGTAACGTATTTTTTTTTTTTTTAGTTTTGATGTGTTTGAGAGAGATAATTAATTGGTAGTGTATTTCAAGTGTATTTCTTTGATTTTTAATAATTATTTAAAGGTGTATTTGTTAAACTTGTTTAAAATCGTGTGCGAAAGATATTCAATACTTAATTTTAACACCAGAATTATAGTCCAGTAAAAATACGATTTGAGAAATAATAATTCGTAATAAGACATTTTTTTCTAAAATTGAAGAAAGTATGTGATTTTAAGATACTACTCGTATATTTACGAATCCGCAAATCCCGCAAATTAAAAAAATACAAATGTTAAAATAATGCTTTATGTTTTCAGAGTAAATGCTATATGTATATTTTTTTCGTACAATTATAGTAATTAGTGTAAAAACGACTATATACTTAATAGAAATCAACAATATAAACCGTGAATTGTTGAATGTTTAAGAAAAAACTTTTAGTTTGGTTTTTGATAATAAATCAGCCACTTTAATCGCTATATGATGTTTTGTTATTTAAAGTATTTCGTATATCTTACACTAAATACACTTTTTCAAAATCTAACTTTTAACGACATGTAGGTAGTAGGTTTATATATTATTTAATTTGATTACATTCACAGCAAAAATGTAATAGCTGTAATTTATGGTAGACTGCATTTTAAATCAAAACCAAGCTGTTAGCATTAGAATCCACCAATATTTGTCGTAATTCATACAAAAATTCAGCATCTCTTAAATTTCACAAACGAATTTTTACCTTACGCGTACACTTTAGAGTTGAAAAGTACGAAATGACGCTGTATTGATTTAGTGCACTGGTTCCCAAACTTATTTTGTCTACTGAGTCGAGAGCTCATGCAGTCGTTGTCTAAGATGCCTCCTAGCTAAATGAAATTACAAATCACCCCCCGGGCCTCTACACAACGCCCCCATTTTTTTTCTGGGTCTCTTGCCGCCCCCCTTTCGGCCTGCAGCGCCCACAAGGGGGCGTTATCGCCCACTTTGGGAATGGCTGATTTAGTGTGTATATCAAAGCGAAAAATTATTTTTAAACAATAAAATATGTTCAATACATATATTATTTATTTTATAATTTTTAAGAATTAAAAGATTTATTTATTTTATTCAAAATATTTCCATATATTTTTTAAGGTGGATTTAGTAAATATTTAGAAACAAATAATTTTATCTTTCATTTAGTACAATAACATAGCTAATACAGAATTTTTGCATTTCATCATATACATATGACGATGTCGTAATTTTCCTGGGCTATTATTACAAAATTTATAAGTAGGGTAATGCAGTCGCCGTAGATTGATTAAGAGCCAGTCAAGCCATATATTTATTACGGCTATGGTTTAAAACTATAGTGTAATTCCGCCGTCCATTGGCTAAAAAGCGGCTAAACGATATTATTACGATTGTGGTTTAGCTACCTTTTAATAGCGTAAATTAATAAAAATACATTGTTTAAGGATACAGCGTGAAGGTATGTATGTATGTACATGATTTAACAAGTTTTAGGCGAAGCGTATTTCAGAAACTATTAAAGGTATTGTTATGACGCCTAGTGAGATCAACAGAGAAATTTAAACTTAGTATTTACCTTCACTGTCAGAAGTCAATATCGATTGTATGAGACCTGGCTGCCACAAGAGGCCAGTACATTAGTATTCTGCGCATAAGAGGCAGGTAAGGGACTTTAGTGCTAATAAGCTCAATAATAATATCGGCAATATTTTGCTATTAGAAGCATTAGACAGTTCACAGATGTAGCTACAGTTTGGTGTACTTCGCATATTTCCATTGCCTCATATCTTATGGCCTGCTACTGTGGGGATCAGCGACGCATTTGAAGCCTATCTTTATTTCACAAAAGAGGGCAATACATGCCATCTACAGTATGAATGCACGAGAAACACTGAGTAATCGTTTTAAAGACATTGATGTACTTACCTTAGTCTCGTTATACATTTTTGAAAACATAATGTACACTAGAAAAACTATAGATCTATTTGAAAAGAAAGGCGTTATTAATGGTATGGAAACACGTGGTCCTGAGCGACTAGTCATTACTAAATTTAAATTGCAAAAGTCAAGTTGGTAATTTTTGGATAATTGTATTCGTTTTTATAATAAAATTCCTCAAAAAATTACTCAATTAACGGAAAAGAGATTTAAAGTTCTTATTAAATGCACACTGATTGGAAAGGCATACTACAAACTTAGCAATTTCATTGAGGAAAAAACAATAGTCTGGAAATAATCCTCTCTGTACATGCATTTACTGGCTTTAGGGTATTGGGGTCGGCGTACTTAAACTGCGCCCAACGAGGTTTGGCATTCCATATTTAGATGATAGTAAATATATAAATTTCTAAACAAAATAAATACCAACAAAAATTACAACAATATTTTACAGCAACAACAGAAAAAAATTGTGAATTTCATGCAAAAGTCTAGAATAGCATTGTCGCGTTCCGAGAACTGTGATTTAATAAGTCGTAAAAACCACAAAACGTATATCAAATTCATAGTAAAATATCAAGCAATAACGTAATTAAATCTGTTTTCCAATACAATTTGCAGTTGTTTTGCAATAAGTTATCAAATATACCACATTTTTACGCACGATTTTTTCATACAAATTAGTATGGACACGCACCCGCCTAGCGGCTTCTGCGCTTTATTATTGCACCTTCAATTTGTTGAAACAACTTTCCTAGGGATGGCGATCCGAGATCGATTAATAGAAGAATCGATAATTTGATCTCGAGCTGTGAATCGATCCAGTGAATAGACGACATAGACTCAAAAATCGTTATACGGTTTTTTTTTAATTTTGCATGAGATAGATAAAAGTTAGACGACTCAAAAAAGCGCTAAATCTGGCTCCAAAAGCGCTAAGGTGACAGCAATGTTCGATATACGTCTCGTATAATTTATTAAAAAATTCCACGCTAGCTCAATATTTTATTAGTTGCGTTCTTATCAATACAAATATAATCAGATCACCATCCCTAGGAAAGTAGTTCCACCAAATTGGAAGGTGTAAAGGCCAGTTTCCTATGCTATCGTTAACGCTAGGCTCCTTTCTTCGATCGACCGCGGGCTGTCAAGTTGAGAGGTTGCGTCTCTTCGTTTTGAAAATTTCGCGATCTCAGTTTGTGTACAAATACAAAAATTCACTATACCGGTATTACTGGTTTTAGTAGTTCCGATGAAATGATGAAATGATCAAAAACGTTGCAACCATTACAAACAAGATAGGAATCCTTTAATTTATTTATTGGAGTTTACTCCTTAACAATTGATTTTCATATATATGTTATAGCCCGCAGTAATAAAATTATACAAATAATAAAATCAAGTGGTCAATCACGTTTTGTTCTACGCGCTCTAATAGACTCAGGTTTACAAAATAACTTCATTACAACATCTTGTTGCAATAAGTTAAATTTAAATATTAAAAAGTTGTCAAATTCGGTCGTTAGAGGAATAGGCTCATCTTCTAACATTATTAAGGGCGCAACTACACTAGAGTTGTTTTGGCGTTTTGATGACAATATTTTAATCTCGCTCGATTCTTTTGTTATAGACCGCATTACAAGTAAGTTACCAACGATACAAGTGGAAAGGTCTGTGTTCTCGTATTTAAAAAATATATCTCTCGCTGATGACGACTTCTGCACTCCGGGAGAGATAGACATTCTTATCGGCGCACCACTTTATTCTGATATTTTACTATCACGACGTTCCACCGGACCTCCGGGAACTCTCACAGGATTCGAAACAATTTTCGGCTATTTGATTATAGGTAACGCTCCTATTAAAAATGTTAATAATGACCATATCACTTCATTATGTTGTACTGTTGAACAACAAAGCTCATTAGAAACGCTTTTATAAAAATTTTGGCAATTAGAAGAAGTGCTTTTTAAGCCTATCTTGTGTGAGGCGGACCGCGAATGTGAGAATACTTTTGTTAACTACGTGTCACGGGATAGTTCAGGCTGCTATTTGGTCGCTATACCCTTTAGTGGCGACCCTTCTACACTAAGTAACTCATATTTAACTGCGAAAAAACGTTTTCTCACTCTAGAACGCAAATTACTTTCTTCTTCAAACTTACGTATGGAATATGACGCAATTATTAACGACTATTTATCTAAAAAATACATATCACCACTTACGGATAGCGACCAATCATTAGGTTATTATATTCCTCATCACGCGGTTGTGCGCTCTGATAAAACTACCACTAAGGCTCGCATGGTAATGGACGCGAGTGCTAAAACCGACACAGGTGTGTCATTGAATGATATAATTCACGCTGGACAAAATTTGCAAAATGATTTGTTTTCAATATTGCTCGACTTTCGCTTATATACTGTTGCTTTTACTTCGGATATTCGACAAATGTACTTACAAATTTTAGTTTTAGAAAATGACCGCAAGTATCAAAGGTTTTTGTATCGCTTTGACCCGTCTCAACAGCTTACTGCTTATTGTTTTAATCGTGAATGCTTCGGATTAAGAAGCAGTCCCTTTCTCGCTATGCGTGTTGTTAATCAGTCGTGTGAAGATGAAGGCTCCTCGTACCCGCCGCCGCTGTTGCGTCGCGTAATATTTACATGGACGATATTTGTTACTCCACTCCCGACACCGAGACATCCTTGCGGCTCAGAGATGAGCTGCTAGGTATGTTCAAGGCAGGGGGTTTTGAACTTGTCAAGTGGTCCAGTAACTCAAATGAGTTATTGAACACACTACCAGACACGCATCGCTATACATCTGATATTGTCTTTGAGGAGAAGGAACGGACCCAAAAGTGGTCACCTCCTACAGATAACTTCTCTTTTATTATCGCCATATAAAGTCGCCCTTGTACAAAAAGAAATATTTTAAGCACAATAGCACGTCAATATGACATTTTAGGTTTTATTCCACCGGTAATTTTATACGTTAAATTAATTCTACAAAGGCTTTTTATTTTAAAATTAGATTGGGACGAAGAGCCGCCATCCAATATTGTGCATGTGTGGAAGATTTATATCAATGAATTACATATTCTAAAGGAACTACGCATTTCCCGCCATTTAGGTGTATTGAAACATTCGAATATTTCAGTTATCGCTTTCGCGGACGCATGCGAGCGTGCTTACGGATGTGTGATGTATATGAAAGTCAAAGACGAGTTGCTCACCTGCCCAGTGGTCAGGTTGGTGTGCGCAAAATCTAAAATTGCACCACTCAAGACAGTTTCTGTCGCCAGACTTGAACTTTGTGCTATTTTACTAATGGCGAAATTAGTACGCAAAGTTGTGGACACCTATAAAATACGTCATCGAATTAGTGATATACATTGTTTCACAGACTCAAAATGGTTGCATTGCATTGGGTACACGCGTCTCCACACAGATTTAAAACTTTCGTATCAACGCATATGACTAAAATATTATCTTATTTTCCCGCAAAACATTTTCTATCACGTACCGGGTATACAGAACCCAGCCGATTGTCTTTCACGTGGACTCACACCTGTGCAGCTTATTCAACACGAAATCTGGTTCTATGGACCACCGTGGTTGTCTAAGGAGGTGGAAACATGGCCTATAACATCAATCAATTTTGCCTGTAGTAGTGATGTCTTACCTGAGTCCAAAGTTATTTCTCTCACGGTTATTGATAACAATACTCCTATCAGTCCACTTTTGTCGCTCGCGGATCGCGTATCTCCATGGCTTATACTTTTACACGCAGTTATTTACGTATAGATATCGCTTTATTAAAAAATTATCGCGCTCTAATATTTTAACCGCTTCTGATCTCGACTACGCAGAAATTAAGATTCTAAAAGTTCTTCAGTCATTTCATTTTACAGACGACTTAAAACGCATAAAATACAATAAATTATGTTCTCCCGCTATAAATAAATTAATGCCGTTTTTAGATAAAGATGGTCTGTTACGTGTAGGTGGTCGACTTCGGAACGCTAATTTATCCTACGACCAACAACACCCTGTATTGTTGCCTCGTAAGACTCGTATTGTCGAAGTTATAATTACGCATTACCATCAGAAATATTGTCACGCAGGACCCGCGACTCTCATGTCAATTTTACGCCAAAAGTATTGGATATTGTCATGTAGAAGCATAGTTAGACATATTATACATAAATGTAATTACTGTTTTAGGGTTAAGCCCAAGCAAACGTTTCCGCTCATGGCCGATCTACCTGCTTGTGGGATAAACGAGGCGAAAGCGTTCACGCATACAGCCGTAGATTACGCAGGCCCTATTAGTATTATTCCTTACAGAAAAAGAGGTGTTAGGTCTATGAAATCATATTTATGCATATTTGTATGTTTAGTAACTCGTGCGGTACATGAAAAATTAACCACAGATCTAAGTACCGATACGTTTCTTTCCGCTTTTAAACGTTACTTGTCTCGTCGTGGAGCAGTGTCGTGCATGTATAGTGACAACGGAACAACATTCGTTGGTGCTAAAAACGTACTATCCGAACTACAATGTTTTGTCAATTCTGATATATTTTTAAACGCTATTACTAATGAACTCGCGGACAGTAGAATTTCTTGGAAATTTAATCCACCTCAAGCACCACATTTCAACGGCCACTGTGAGATATACGTTAAGGCTTTTAAAACGCATTTGTTCAATTGGTTCTCAACTTCTCACGTATGAGTTAATGCTGACGATTTTAACACAGATCGAAAGTATAATTAATTCGCGCCCGCTTACTACTCTGAGTAATGGTCCGTCCGAACTCAGTGCTTTAACGCCGTCACACTTTCTTATGTCAACACCTTTGAAGCAACTTCCCATGTATACCGACTAGGGCATGCAAACCGATAATTAATAATCGGTTATTTATCGATTATCGGTCCATTTAGAAAAACGATAAATATCGAAAAAATATAAAATCATATTAGAATTATTTCCCAATCATTAGAGCTGATTCCGAAATACCACACCGATTATTCGTAGTGTTAAAAAAGACTCCTAGAACCTAAAAACTGAAAAAATAACATTGCGTAGGTAATGTGTAAATAGTTCGTATTAATTGTGTATAAAATTCTTTCTGCAAATTATACGTAAAATATAATATTTTTCTATAAATCTAAGTTTTTACATATTTTTATGTACTTTTAGTTTAGAAAATTGTTTTTACGTTAAACTAAAATTAGATAAAATTAAAACTACCTAATGGTGGTACCTTGTGATCACGATATTTTATAAATATAAAATGTATGTATAAGAAAATAACTAATGATTATAATAATTCCAAAATGTTGATTTCAATATTTTGTATTTAATTTAATTCAGAAATACAATCATTGATTTAAAAAATACTTTATTTTTTAAATATTTATTTTTCAGTATGTAATACCCAGTGATCGGATAATCGGGCGCTAATATACCTAAACATCATTTTTATGCCTACGAAAGAATAATATGGACATGCCTTTTAGAATCCCGGAACCCGGAATCGTTTGAAATTCCTGATTGCTAAAAATGTTACCTGCATACAAAATAGTTAGAACTCCATTTAGAAATTATAATAGTTATTATTATTATAGTTATTATTATAGTTATTAGAAAGTATAATATCAAAATAGTTAAAAATTCCATTTATTTTGAATAAAATAAAGATACTAAGTCAAAATAACCATTGCTATAACTTCATTAAGTTATTTATAGTTGTTTTTACAAAATTGTTTAATCTCGGGAATCCGGGATTACTTATTAATTCAGGAAGAAATATCAATATTATTCTTTCAAGAAAAGAAGTTTAGGTATATAAGCGCCCGATTATCCGATCACTGGTAATAACGCACTGTCCACTTTGAATTAAAATTAAACCTGCGTAGTGTCAGATTTCAGAGTGTAATTTTTTTCACACGAAAACTATAACATATATTTTTTTTTAAATCATGGCATTTGACTATTCGGACTTTCAAACGTTCAGCTTTTAACGTGAAAATGGATACAGCGAAAACCAGAGTAATTTCCGAATACGAGTTCCGACGTGGGACTAACGTAGCAGAAACTAGCTCGTTACATCAATGCTGTGTTGGGAGAAGATACAACTAACGAACGCACTGTGCGTTTTTGGTTTAATCGCTTTAGTAGTGGAAACTTCGACTTGAAGAATGAACCACGAGGAAGACCAGCCACTAAGGTAAACAACGTTGAATTAAAGGTTATGGTGGAAGCCGATCCATATCAACCTACCAAGGAATTAACGGCATCGTTTGACGTTAGCATACTCACAATATTGACCCATTTACAGCCAATCGGTAAAATTAAAAACCTTGGAAAATGGGTGCCTCATGATTTGACTGATCTGCAGTGAGCAGCGCGCGTTGATGCTTGCCTACCTTAAACTTGTTAAGGCGGTACAGAAATGAAGGGGTTTTGGACCGAATGCGACGTGTGATGAAAATTGGATTTCTTACGATAATCGCGAGCAAACAACGTAATGGCTGACTCCGGGTCAAACGCCACACCAATATCTTAAATCGAAGCTTACCCATAGAAAGGCAATGGTAACTGTTTGGTGTTTGGTCACTTCATGGTGTAAATCACTACAGCTTCCCCCGATCCGGTCAAGCAATAACAGCAAATATCTACTTTGCAGAACTTTGAACAACGATAGCGATACTCGCAGCAAAACCACTCCGACTCGTCAATGGATCTTCACCATTATTGCTCCATGATAACGGAATACCTTACACTGTTCGAGAAGCAGTTTTAACACTACAGAACCTGCAGTTAGAAACCATCTGTCATCCATCCTCCATACTTTCCAACCGACTGCCATTTTTTCCGCGATTTGGACAATATTTTGTACGGAAAATATTTTCTTCCCAGGAAGCAGTACCAAATGCTCTTCCACAGTTTGTGGAGTCCAGTTCCCCAAAGTTCTATCGCAAAGGTTTAAATGAACTTTTGATTAGATGGCAAAAATGTACAGACAATGAGGGTAATTACTTTGATTAAATAAAAATATCTCGTCCTACAAAAAAAATTGTTTAATTTTTAATATTGCGGTTTAATTTTTAATAATTGTGTAGTAAACCTACGTGTGAAAAAACAACTTTTTGTAAAATATTATAAAAACCGGTAATTATCGCTTTTTATCGGGAAGAAAAAACGATAATTATTTTTTATCGATTATCGAAACATTTCGATAATTGCATGCCCTAATACCGACATAAATAATAAACCATCAAATTTAATAGCTCGTTGTGCGTTACTGGACCGAATGGTTCAGTCGTTTGCAGTGCGCTGGAAAAGGGACTACCTTCACTTACTCCAATCTAGAGAGAAATGGAATTCTCTTTCCAATCCAATCAAAATTGGTACGGTTGTTGTTTTGCAAGTTGACAACACACCTCCTCTTACTTGGCCACTCGGCATCGTCGTTGCCACATATCCTGGTGACGACGGCGTATGCAGGCTCGTTTCTGTTAAGACGTCCTCAGGAAGCAGGAACTTATAAAAGGCCTGTTGTCCGTCTCTGTCCGTTACCCACACAATAACTATATTTTTCCGCTATATTATTAATATATTTTCCCGCTACCGCTATTATATTATTATCCCGCATTTTTTATTATTTTTTCCCCTTTCTCATTATTTATTTTCTTTAAAACTGATGGTTTTAAGGCCGGGGGCAACGTTACGGCCAAATGCCTATATCCCTAACAATGATTATTTATATATACCCGCAATTGTCATAGTATCTGTCATTTTCCGCCGCTTCATTTTGCTACTTGTTTTTATGAGTAGTCTATGATCGACCTCTGACACCGTCGCTATACGATCGGTCTACTTAACCGCGCCGCGCTGGTCACTGTGACCTTTTCTTTTACGCAACGTCCACTAGAATCGAAGGCCGCTAAATACAGCAGGAATAGAGAGAAGAGGAGCTGCAACTAACAAGAATTCGGATCATCTCAGGGGTGACCGTAGATGTTTTGAACGGCTTCTTCTAAAGAAAGGTATCTATTGAACCATTTTATCCACCCGCTTCGAGTGGCTTGTATTGACGGTTGTAATGCTCAATCGCTGCGGCACTCACACATGGGTATCATATTCTAGGTATCTGGGGTGCTGATTACGAAAATGAGGCTCATTTTGAAATCCAAATGGCGAATATTATTTTTTTTTTGATAAATCGACATGGGTATTATTTTAGGTTTCTCGGGGTGCTGATTACAAAAATGATGTTCATTTTCCAATCCAAGATGGCGAATTTCTTTTTTGGATGAATCGATATGGGTGTCAAATTCTAGCTATTTCGGGGCATTACGAAACTGACATTCATTTTCAAATCCAACATGGCGAATATTAATTTTTTGTATAAATCGACATGGGTGTCATATTCTAGGTACTTCGGGGTGCTGATTACGAAAATGACGTTCGTTTTTAAATCCAAGATGGCGAATATTACTTTTTTGGATAAATCGACATGGGTGTCATATTTCAGATTTCTAGGGATGCAGATTACGAAAATGATGTTCCTTTTCAAATTTAAGATGGTGAATATTACTTTTTTGGAAAAATCGATATGGATGCCAACTTATCATACCCATATCGATTTATACAAAAAGGTTCTCAGTGTCCAGGCTTTCATTTGGAACCGAACCAAAGTAGATTTGACGTTCAAAAATACGTTTCCTTGAATAAATTTGACTTTGACTTATGTCTCGTATTATGGATGTTGATATAAGAACTTTGACTCATATTTTAATATTAATAACGAGAAGTTAATTATTTAAAAAGCGATCATTTAACAAACAATTACGTTTATTTTCTACAAACATTTACTTTACAAAAATATAAAAGTCAGATCGGTATTTATGCATAATAAAGAAAATTGTGACAGTTTCCTAGAGAACATTTAGTTTGTTTAATTGGGCCAAACAATACTTTCTATCCAGTCAAGATAATGGAATATACGCGTGTAGACCCCAGGCACTGGGGACCCGCACCCGCGGCCGAAGGACGTCACACCGACGAGGCGGTACTGACCATCGAGCGCTGTTGTTAACCCCTGCAGTGGGCCGCCGGAATCACCCTGCCATCAGAGATTATACTAATGATAACACTAATACCAATCCTTGGGAAGACATAACAATTATAGAAAATTCATTCTTAACTAAAACAATGTCTAGCAATGTCTCTAATCTTTGATTATTTAATCAAAGGTCTCTTAATCTTATTTTTACCCAATTTCGAAGAAATCACATGGAGCAAACCCTTACTATAATTACATAAGTTTCATTTTACATTACTCTATAATAATTAATCATTATATGTTACACTAGAATAGTACAATAATCGTGGCCGCTACGCGCTGACAGTCAAATCAAATCATTTATTCAACAAAATTGGATTGTGTCGTCACTCCGAATTGCTCACGATAATTTTTTTACGTATAAAAAAATGAGTTTAATTAATTAAAAATCCATTTTAAATGTATATTTTGCAATCTAATAATAAACAGCATGAATTTTTTAAGAGTCCGCCTATGCAGAATTTGGTGTGTTTGGTGAACTGGATCTCGACATCTAAGAAGACTGAGAGTTAGATATTTGAAAACATACAACTTCCACTTTATCTTAAAATTTTTAAATATGGAAACATGATTAAATATAATTGGTAACGAGTCATCTTCTCTTTCTAAGCGAACTGCTTTAATCCACCGTAATCACCGAAGCTCATTTTCGGTAAAATTAAAGGAATAAATTTATAAGATCCAATTCAATATAGAGAACTCCCATACTTAGCATAAAAATACAATACAAATTACTTAGGTACTAAAAACTGGCTTGCTACTAGTTGCATAATACAGATCACAATATTTTTATTTAATTTCTTGTAAACCTATAATTATTTTATATATATTATGAAAAGTTATCATATCATGACTTCTTTCTGTCTTCTGTACCACTTTTGGGTTATTTTTAATTTAAATTTCGTCAGTTTTCACGTCAACAAACCAATTTTATTTGAGATGGCCGACTGTTACTGAGCGCACGGTAGACTAAGTAGAGCGTTGATTGTGATTTTTTAGCCCCGCCTATTTGATTGGGGTTTGTGTCGTGTCATATTTTTAAATGAATGCGAGTTCCATTGTATTTTCGAATTCGTTGATTTGGCTTTAACTTTGGGTGTGAAGAGTATCATGGCGTAACAAAATTACATGTTGATATCACTTCCACATAACAATAATTATTTGAGCTATCGAATTGTAAAACAATATCAGTTAGTGGCATATTATTAGCTTGCCACCTTTATAAGTTCTTTATAATATCCCTTGGCAGTAGAGCACAGTAGACTTTCAGTTGAGTACGAAAATTCGTCTACTGCGCTATATAGGTAGGCAATATTTTCCTTTTTCTTTAAATGGCTTTTGACAAGATTCGTGTCGTTAGGCCAAAAACTTAATCCCTTAGATAGCGCCCACAAAGTACTATAACATACCTGGCATGTGTCTTTGAGCCCCTCGGGATCGCCAGCGCACAACTGTTCTTGCGAAATGCCACGTGGCAGTTTCCGCCAATTCGTGTACGACTCTCCGCATTTCTCACGCGAAACCACTGTCACGTTAGCTTTTAGCAACACGCTACTCGTTATGTACTCTGTAACAATAAATATAAGATGAAATTCAATAAGCATCAACTGAATCCGTTTAATTATTTTACATATGGCATCCAAATAGAGATAGTGGGTGGAAACTAAGTGGAAACGGAACACGCGCGATGAGTTTCTGAGCGACGACAAGCGTCACGCTTGTGGACAATTCACTGGACATAGTGGGAGAGAGAGAGGACAGACATCGCACAGCACGCCTTGAATAGTGACTTTTTTTGCAATTGCAGACGACCTTGTATGGTCTCTTCACGGCTACATAACAAGTTCAAAATTATCAGACTTGAAATTCGATTTTTATTTTAACTGATTGTTGTAAATCCCACAGTAATTTTTATCTTAGTTTTAAAAAATGGCAATGCTTTCATATAAATAAAAGTCCAAATACTTCAGTCACATGAATAAAGATATATAAACATACAATAATATAGCATATAAATATACCAATAAGTGTATGTACTCCTTCATTGGAACTTGGAACTTAGGAACTAATCCACCATCTTGACATTGCCTATGGATTGATGAAGTAACTAGTGATGCAAAGATGATAAAAAAAAAGTATAATTGTGGCCATATAATCTTCTTCATAGTACCTAACACCTACTACTCGATTTAAAATACCACCTGCCACTCGCAACTGCAAAAAAAATTTTGTCGTCATTGCCCATGGATTGATGAAGTAACCAGTGATTGCAAAGATGATGAAAAAAATTTATAAATATGGCCACATAATCTTTTTCACAATACCTAACACACACTACTCGTATTTTAAAATACCCACCGCCACTCGCGACAGTTTGTCGTAGAGGTTTCTTTTAAATAAAACAAAGTATCTAATAAAATGCTATCCTGATAATTTTCACTAAATATACATGTTATTCTCAATATTCATGATTCTCTTTACATTTTTCTGCTTTTAGAAAAAAAGAATGAGAGCGATTCATTAAAGACCTTCATTTGATTGAATTTTTTTAGACCACAAAAAGAACCTAAATAAAACTGCTCCGAATTTCAGTTGTTTACTTCAAAAAATATCTGAGTAAAACAGTTGTGACAGACATAAATAATCAAAGTGATGTAAAGGAAAAATCAAAAATATCTAGATCAGGACCATGTTATAAAATCCATCTCAAATGATCAAATCAAAAAATCAAAAATTCATTGACATAATTCCAAGTTCCACTTACAAGGAATATAATGAATTTATAAAGGTTCATAGTGACTGTGGTACACCAAAAATGTTGTTTGTTCCTGGTATCTAAAAAAATTTAATTATAAAATAAATATTATTATGTACGTATTTAATCAATATGTAGTGTTCCCTGCGATATCAAGTTTTCCTTTTTTTATAAATAAATACATAACTTCATACCATATACCATCAGAATAGAGCAACAAAGCGCAAAAAAATTCTACTTTGACACTACTAAGCATTTACTAAGTATTAAGCATTTGGCCTTACTAAGGGTAAAGCGGAATTGTGTAGCGGCAGCCGAGAGGTTGCTACTGCATAATCGTTTGGCCAACTTTTACGGCCTCTGGGCGGGATTATTTAAGCACCTAGCACATTTTATACTTTTATTTTTATCCCAGACCAGCATTAAAGTAACCATGTTCTACAAGAGAATCAGAATATTTAAAAACATTCACAAAGGAGATATATACTGATTTAAAATTTAAACTTTCAGATTTTGCATCTAATGTAAAACACATTGTAAAAATTTAATAGACATGTACAATGTTAACTTTTCTATCTTTGCCGCTTCTACGCACTTCTGGTGCTAGTCGTGCCCCATCCAGTTATAGTGAGTTCAATCTTCGGTTCCTCACTCTGCGTATACAGGCAAATAGGGTTCAGATTTCCGGATAATTCTACTGGTTTCTCTAACCTACGAACAAATTAGTACATTTAAATTTTTAAAAATAAAATAAAGATAAAATCGACTAATAAGAAAATTACTTTAATTATTAATATAATAAAGCAGCAACAAAGTTGTCCATACACTGAGGAATTTTGTAAAAATGACTGGGGTTGTGCTTTTTAGATTTCTGACTCCAAAATAATCATTTCTATAGAATTTGCATTTGGTTTGTTGAGCTTCGCTGATAAACTACTGAATAGATAATTTCAATACAGGTGACACTGTTGGGAAGACTGGAGTCCTAGCTACTTAATAAAGTATATATCATTATGATAGCTTCCTTAAGGGGTAGGTTGTGCCGTCTAAATACGGTATTAGTAATAAAATTATTTTCGTAATCTACGTAGACCATTACAAGCAAAAGCTAATACGAATACGACATAACTCATGCCTACTTTCTTC
This sequence comes from Zeuzera pyrina, assembly GCA_907165235.1. NCBI lineage: Eukaryota > Metazoa > Arthropoda > Insecta > Lepidoptera > Cossidae > Zeuzera > Zeuzera pyrina. The sequence continues at coordinate 12,497,770 of OU015625.1, read as the reverse complement.
TCTGCTCAAAGTTTACTATTATGACACCAAAAACATCATTCTTATCCATACAGTCGCCTTTCAAAATATAAACACTAAGCAATAAATGTATGAATCTGGCTTCGATTACAAATAAAGAACTAGATTTACAATCTTCTGTAAAATCTAAGCAAATTATTGTCCGAATTGACATGTATATTTTTAATATCGTATAGTACTATCGGTAATATTGTGTTAATCTAAAGTAGCCCTTACCGTCAAAGCATAAGGTTGTAAAAGCTCGTAAAAGAAACTTGCATGAGATAGAAACTAAACATTTGTTATAAATAAAATATTTAAAATTAAATCTTACGCTTCGTGCTTAAAGTATAATTCACGTGATACATTTGAATCGTTATTAACGTCATTTTTGTTACGTGAACGTGAAAAGGATAAGACATATGCAAATTATAATGTTAGACAAAGAACAAAATGTTGCCCGTCAAAAAACTTGGGAGTTTCATCATATACAATTTTAATACATATTTTTTTCCAGTAGGAAATTATAAGGAGGTATTATTGAATGTATCATGATTGTTTTAGTTTATTAATTATCTAATATAATAGAAAGACACAGACGAACAAGATACAACCATTTAGTGTAAGTTTAGTATTTATAAAAATCCTTGACTGAAGTGTTAAACAAATACATATATAAATATAATAAGACACAAACAAATAAACACAATAAAGAATAAAGTTGAATTCTACGCTATTCACATTTCATTATTACATACTGTGTGCATTTACTATGAATTTCCACTCAAGAGTAAGAGTATTGTATGAACTCTCAAAACATAATCATAGTAATCAGTTGTTTCGTTAGTGTCTATTGGCTGACTATTGTCATTGATCGGTCGCGACTTGGGGTTAAGAATCTGTGTTTTCTGCTATTTTAGTTTGACAAGTAATTCACGGAAATTTCCAAAACCGTTTGATTTGCTTTAAAGTTGATACCTATTCTTCACTCAGCACTTCAGTAAGGCGAGCCGGGCTTTTGAGCTTGTTGGGCCGGGCTTTTAAGGTACAGCCAATGGAGGAAAGCTATATTTTTTTAATTATGAGAAAAATGTTACTGTGGTCAGTTTACAGTGTTCGTAAGTTCATAATTAGGTACAGCAAATCCTTTTTACAATCTTTAATTTTTAGTACCGAAAATATATTTAAAAAATAAGTACCAATAAGATTAAACATTCGACTCTATTATTTAGAACAGGAATAAAAGTATAACCCGAGTAAATTAGACGTGAATGGTAGTATGGTTTTAAACTTCTTATTCGTGATTTTATATGTAATGGTGTTAAGTTCATGTCATTTGGAAAATATAATTACGAATTTAATAAAAAAAAAGAGCTATTGAACATATTTTATTACAAAATAATGAACACGTCAATAAAATGATATTAATTATTAGCCAAAAATAAGAATGGGCGGCTTTATTTAGCATTCTAGATGTGTTGTTTTTACAAATTTTTAAGGAGCAATTTGACATGTTTGCTGTTAGCTTTTTCAAATATTATTAAACAAATGTGCACTCAAATACTCAATTGAGTGCACATTGGCATCGGACATTTTTGGAGCGTTGATTGTGCATCTTGTTTTTTATTTGTGATCGAAGGATTCTGGAATAAAACCAAATGTCAATGCTTGACGATAAAATAAAAAATGCTGGCTGACAAAAACTTCATAATGCTCAATTTATGACCCAGTAACAACCAAGGTTTAGAATACAGTTATTTTCAGGAACGGGTTTTACTACCATTTACTTGGTACCGGTTATAAGTTAGTACTGGCATCAAATGTAGAACCTGTATACTACAGGTATTTTCAATGTAGTATACAGGTACAATACCGGTATTATACTGGTATTATATGGGTATTACATGTAATAACGATATCAAATAAGCAATTTCATAAGTGAAAGCAGTAAAAGGCGCACAATGTGTGTGAGTGAGACATCGCGGAATCCAGCGATTGACGATTTAATTTACTAATATTCGGGTGCCGAAAAGAAAATTACCGTAGCGACATTTACTGTTACCTTTAACTTTCATCAGGTAATAACATGTTAATGTATTTATGATAATGCATACAATAAGTACCTCAGCAAAGCTAAATCATGGTATTTCTCTGCTCTGGTATAGTTTGGATGACGCTTAATTTCTACTATCCTCACATCAGATTCGTCATTCCATTTGCTATTTCCAAGCTCAATCACACCTGTACGGGCGATCTTTGGTTCTTTCCTTAAAATTAAAAGATAATAATGAATATTTTATTAGAGCACCACTTATACAGTCGCGGAATGAAAATGTTTGTCACCTTAAAGTCACAGTAGTATTAACATAATATTAGTATGTCTTCATAGAAAACTATCGTACGCGGTTTGTATGTGTGCGCGCTAAATACGCACGCGACGTGGCACGCACACAACGGCAATATTCTGGGTGAATATGGATAATTATTGCGGCGTCGATCGCGACGCGAACATGCACACGAACATATAACCACTTTCATTTGTCTTTAATTCGTTCTTTGCAACCTTGCAAATACGAACACGGGGGTTGTTGCCTCATCAACTACATTCCCTCCCCCCCTACCCGCGCCACCCCTAATTAATAAGTATGGATTCAAACGCTTTTCCCTGATTTTGTACCCAGCTTCGAGTTCGGCAATAATTTCTGCTCTTTCTCCAACACTTAAAGATCTTTGTATTACAAAATATTAAATTGAAAACCGAAAATTAGGAAAATTGGGATTAACAATAATTTTAAAAAGATTTTAGTTCATCAAAACATAGATCTTTAAGATTATACCATCTGAGACAAAACAAAAAATCATTCAACGTTAACCTGAATAAATTTAAACTTCGTTGTCGAATAGTTAAACATAATTTTCTATGCAACAGTCTCTTCCAACATAGTTCAAAAAGAACATTTGTTCGCGATGCATTAACTTTCGCGGCTTGTGCATGATAGGTACACAACATATTGGTGTGCGAATGGTACCTATGTGTCATGAATCATGAGCCATAGGTACATGTACTTGAGTGACAGATCCATCATGACTCATGATTGATCTATCACTCAACTACACAACTCTCGGATCAAGTAACAATGGACCGAGCATTTGCCCTGAAAGCGTATCCTTAAAATGTATTTTTTTGTCGACCAACTTTCTACACTTTTACTTACGTGTGTGACTCGAATTCCGCGGTACAAATACACAGCTCATACACAGCTCAACATGACATATTTTTATTTTTGTGAATATTAGTAGCCAGAACACTTAAGATTTACGAGTATTTTGCAAATAATTATTTCGTGACCGGCTCATTAGCTGACATAAATTCCACTGACAGTGCCAGGTTGGCATACTATAGCTAGCCGTTTTACTCGTGGTTACGCTCACTGAGATAGAAAGAGACAGGAAAATAATTTTGACACACGGTGGTAAGAGCGGCCACTCATTATAATTCCGTCCAATACATTTCTTAATCCGAGACATAACTAGTGTTTTGTGAATTCTGATTGCACTAGACAACTTCTATCTGACAGCACATGGCGGCGGTTAGAATTAACCTATCTCTGACTTTTTTTACCTTTGACCGCATAACTCACGACCACTTGGCGATTGCTTGACAACTACTTCACAAAGACTAAAATCAAACTTGTAACATATTTTATTTCAATACGCTAAAGATAAAAATACCTATTTTATCTTTTACGTATTGAAATAATTTTACGACGGTATTTTTATATTTTTAGTTAAGTACACTATAAGTCTAAAAACCTAAAACTGTTGTTCATTTTACATAATATAATAAAACGCATACATACGTGACATAATATTATTACTACTTTTACGTTTTTGCATCCAAAAATATTTATTGATCTGCTTATGTAAATAAATAATATACCATAATATTAATTACCGATCCAAATTTTCAACACAATGTGCCGCTGTTAGCACATAGGTCCTAGATATCAGTGACCCGCCGCAGTTAAACAAATAACCACCATCTTCTCCGTCGAACCCCAGCGCTACCTATAATAATAAAAAATGAATTATGCAGGTACACTAGATGTTTAACATTGGCGAACGAAACAGAGAGGAACAACCCAGAGCACTTCTTCGCCACAGCGAAGTTTTGTTTTTGTTGTCTTTCATCGTCTCTTTGTGGCTTGGGGGTTTACAATCCAGTTTGACCAGTATTTAAGACTATAATTGCTTGTCATTAGGAGACATCTATATCGTAACTTATTACATGTCAGTTTCACTTCATTATATACTATCTAATAATTATTTACTACCTACATATACATATATATACCTACTACATAATATTACTCATATCCTCTATTCTTTTTTATCTATAGATATATAATTGCCTTTTGCAATGATAGTAATTAAGTTATAATGAAAAATGCTAATTAAATTGAGTAAGGTAAACATTTCTAATTCGCCTAGTTAAAGAAAGAAAGTTAGTGATTATTATTAAATATTATTCAACACTCCAATTACTGGAAGGCATCATAAAAGAAGTAATGTAATAATAAGGAAAAACACTACACAAATAGTGTAACAAATTAATTGCATTACCATATGCGGGAATTCCCCAAGTGACGCTGTCTCGCCTCCTATGATATATAGACCTAACGGTGGTATACTGGACTCGATTATTCTTTGGCATTCTGAAAAAAATACATACTAGCCTCAGAGATACTCCCTAAAATACAGTTTCAAGGAGATTCATCACTGCAAAATCCCTTCCCTATTAACACTATGAAAATAAAACATTATTTTGTTTTTCATCTTTACTACTGAACTAAATATCAACCTCAATGTTTGCACAGAGAGTGACGGTACCTCTGAACAAACGTACCTAAACTACCATCTGCTAGTACCATACAAGCAAAGTAGCAGGTAAAACTAGTAGTTACTTAAAGACTTCTTATTCTAAATTGCCTAAGACGAAATCGAACTATCAAAATATCATTTATAATAATTATTACTACCAAAATAAATAATACTTTTGATACACCATATGAAATACATATTTTGTTAGTGTTGAAACTTCTCAGTCCTACTTTACCTACTATTGAGATCACGGGCGCCGACTACGTGGGTGCTCAGAGGCTCGATTAGTGCGTGCGGAGCACCCACGACGCGAGGCATACAAATATAATCGGCGATATAAATCCGAAAAGGAACAAAGATGGTCAATAAGGCCTTTCAACATTGGAAATCTTACAAATCATTTCTACAGAAAATAAAAAAGGTGATCAATACAGTGAAGGAAAGAATCCGAGAAATTCTGTCCGAAAGCAAAGGATTTCATCTAGGTAAATGAATATAGCACCCAGAACCATGTCGCGTATTTGAAAAGATGACTTAGGACTAGCAGCTTATAAGAGATGCGTTGGTCATTACTTAACCGGTAATTTAAAAATGAATAGGGTGGTAAAATCAAAATGACTTTTTAGGGGGTACGCAATGAGAGGTCACCGAAAAATGTTATTTATTGACGAGAATATGTTTACTATCTAGCAACATTTTAATAAGCAAAATGATCCAGTTTATGCTCAAAACTCTAGAGAAGCTTCTCAATTAGTCAGTAGGGTACAACGTAGGCATTATCCGGCTTCCGTGATGGTTTGGTGAGGTGTTAGTTATCAAGGAGTAACTGAGCTATATTTTGTAAAAAAGGTATTAAAACATTGATCCAGGTGTATCAAGATACGATCGTAAAGAAGTTAGTTAAGCCTCTTAACAACATCATTTTCCATAACCAAGAATGGTCCCTTCAGCAAGACTCAGCACCGGGTCATAAAGCTCGTTCCACACAAGCGTGGCTGGGAAGGAATGTTTCTAACTTCATCAGAGCTGAAGACTGAACGTCACCAAGGCCCGATCTTAATCCACTTGACGATTTATGGTCTCTTTCAGAGTATGGCATGCTCTAAACGCTATGATAAGTTGGAGTTCCTAAAACATTCCATAAGCTTGGCAGTGGCGAATTTTTCCAAGGAGAAAGTGCGTGTATCAATCGATAACTGGCCACAACGTTTAAAGGGTTGTATCAAGGGCAATGGCGATCATTTTGAATGAGCTTCATATTTTTAAAATGGTATAAGTTTAATGTAATTTAATGCACACTGTAGTAATAAACGTTTTATGTAATAGAAAAAAAACGATGTTTTCCTTGAAATAATATTTATGGCAAGTCTACGTAGTTTCATTTCTAAAGCGCGAGTCTCACGTATTTTTTATTTATTTTTACGAATTATTTATGCGACAATTGCACATCTATCGTGGGAGTTGAACAATAAGCGCACACGGATTTTCTTAAAAGACGGTGCCCCTGATTGAGATAAGACTGAGAAGCATTCAAATACCAACATAGTATATTATTTGGTGTGAACATAATTCGAATCACTCCCATTTAAAGTCATGGATTCAATTGGAATCTCATTTACGAATTCCGCACATTAAGGGTATTTCCTTGTAATAAATAGGTACTAAGCTATGGCGGTATCTTCTATATGGCGGTCTAACTGTGTGTTTATCAGGTTTATTATTGTATGTTTTATAATCCTTTATCTGCGTGATAAAATTGCTATAGGACTTAAAACAAAAAAAAACTTTGGAAAGAAAAACAAAAAAAATACAAAAAAGTATTTATTACTAAAAAGTTACTTTGGAAAGAAAAACATAAAATTATAAAAAAATTACTTATTACTAAAAACTTACAATAGGTGTTCGAATTGTTTTCCCCTTACTAAACTACATACTTTTTATGAATGAAGCCCTTACACGGCGTATGAAATTTCTACGGTTAATGGACTCCACGGCAGCGCTTATACGCTGGCGCAATTGGTCAATTGGTATTGGTGGAACACTCAATCGCGTCAATAGACCCATTGCGTCAGTGTATAAGCGCTGCCGTGGAGTCGATTAACCGTAGAAATTTCATACGCCGCACACTGGGGCAGGATACTTAGGTAACTGGCATTAAATACGCAAGTGTTTGTTAAGATTTTTATGTGTTATATTTTTGTTTATATAATATTTCAGATACACACATTACAAGTCTTATAAATTAAGTAATTGTTAATTTTTTTTTAAATCTTAACGTATAGACAATTTAAAATATTATACTTTATATTTATTCTGATAAATCAGACACTGGTATCCTGCGATGACTCCAAGGTATCTACGTGTTCTTCTGTGTCTATATCACTATTAGTTCGCACAGTTGGTGGTTTTAACAAAGATACCACTTCTGTGGGAAGGCGTTGAAGGTTTTTTCTTTTTATTTCGCGTTTACTTGTTATTAGTGGATCGCTACTAATCAGAAATAAATTAAAAACATCTTCGTTTGTTTTGGTTCTGCTGCATTTCCTGGAATTATGTTCCCGATACCTTTTAAAGTCTTTGTTTCGTGCCTCTTGCGCTTCCTCACTTAATTGGCCGATAGGAAGTAATGCCACTGCTATTATTTCTGGACCATGTATAAGGTATTTGTGTACAGTTGGTGGCATGTTATACCATGGATACTTCTCAACAAAATACCTTGCCGTATGATGAGTGAAAACTCTGAATTTTTCAACATCAATTTCATACCCACTGGCAACAACTATCATGACTGTGTGTAATTTTTTTATGAGTTCAAGATCAAGCTTTGTGATTTCCGCTGATAATTCTGCGTTTTTAAAAAATCTTCTTGCGGTATTGCCATCGCTAGTATTCCCAAATCCCGGTTTTGGCTGGTCTATGATCAAACCACATCGCTCTCTGAAATCTCTTTGTATACGAGCTTTGTTTTCCGCTACTATTTGTTTGTCACCTTTTCGAGCTTGCCATTTCTGTATCGGTAGTTTATAAGCCAGATGCAAGAGGCATTCGAACATACGTATCCATCCGTGTAAGACAGATACGCCGAATTCCAGATTGTCGGTATTTATTTGTCTAGCAATTCTTCCACATTGTTGAACATTTTAGAGGTAGCACCGCAAACAAAACATTTCTGCGTTGATGTCGTCTCAGTGAGGGCATTGCACACTTTTCCATCTACCATGGCGAAAATCAGTTTATGATTTACGTCTACTTGTCTGTTCTGTGATATCATTGTAGCATTCCGCAAGTTTCTTATTTCATGATCTACCCTATTTTTTTCTGCAACTGAAACTTCCTTAGACTCTTTCATAAACTGAATTTTTAGTGGTCTGCAATGTGCTGTCGATGCTGGACTCGGGTTTTGCCAAATTATCCTTTTATCAGAAACTAAGCGAATAGGAACAATGCATGTGATGAAAACTGCGGAGTCACTGACTTCGGATCCATGAAATGCTTGTTTGTACGAGCTATGACCCGAGGAGCCGTCAAAACCCCATTTTGTTAATAGACATAGATTGACTAGTTCTGATTTTTGAAGTGTTTGAATAACAGATTTCATTGACAGGATCAAACGTCGTGTTGTGTGGTCAAGTAAATCCTGTACGGGAACGCTAGCGGAAGTTTCCGTAACATGTATATTATTTGGGTAGCAAGGCTTTTTTGCTGCTTGTACGCGTTTGTAGGAGGGGAATGCTTGTGGAACACTATTCCTTGCGACTTCATACTGATATCGAGATAACTTTGCTGTTACCATGACAGATAAAGCATCTTCTCCAGACAAAGATTTTGGTCGCGATTCCAGTGAAGTTTTATACGCTTTTCTATATTTAGCGGCCCGATTTGGAGACGTAGTTATTTCACCGAGAAGTTTTTTTATAATTTTATGTTTTTCTTTCCAAAGTAACTTTTTAGTAATAAATACTTTTTTTGTATTTTTTTGTTTTACTTTCCAAAGTTTTTTTTTTGTTTTAAGTCCTATAGCAGTTTTATCACGCAGATAAAGGATTATAAAACATACAATAATAAACCTGATAAACACACAGTTAGACCATTTTCTTTAAATTAAGTTTTGGTGATGGGCTGAAGGGGCTACCTTCATCAGATTAATAGCAATAACTTTGTAATGAGAAGGACTAGATGAAAGTTTTATACCATTTTAGAAACCTTAATAAGTGTTCAAGTTTTTAAAATAATGGGCCACTTCAGTGTGGTACATTTTTTTTACAGGAGAATTTATCCAATTTGGGTTATCATAATCTGAAAAAAAATAATTTATTCGTTTGTGGTCTTCTTTTTTTTAGAAATGAAGATAAGCTAACCAAATCGTTATTAAGCTACATAAGCTAACTATTCAGCAATATTTTACAAAAATCAGATTTCAAAAATGTTATTATTTGGAACGACAGCATTAAAAAAACTGAAGCCTGGCGGAGAAAATGGTCAAAATAATGAAAAAAAAAAATTCTCGGTAACCCTAAGGTTTTTTTTAAAACTAGTCAAATAGGTTTTAGGTAATTAGGTGTTCTACCTTTCCCTTAAGGTTGATCCATTCTTTACGGGACACCCTGTATATTTAGAGTTGAGAAAATATCTGGTTATGATAATCAAAAAACTATAATGGCCCCATAAAAAATATGAATTCACATAAACACATCAATACTGTGATTTCTTTTAGTAATTTCGATACACAGCGACTTGAGACACTTTGTTATGTTAAGAACTGATAAAGTATTTACACCTGTACATTTTTAGTAGCAAAGTATTATAAAAATTATTTGTTGTAAAAATAAGGTGGGGAGCGTTCTCTTTCCACTCTTCTTGTCCACCTGTTGTGCCAGTCATGATTAACTAGTAATCTATAATATTTTAGCCTTCCCTACACTTTTACAAAAAGAGCGAAGAACATGTATGTCGGACTTGCCCTATTTTGAAGCTCTAGGCACTTTTCTGGTACTAACCTCTATCTGCAGGTCTCAGATGTCTTCGTGTCTGCTCAGTGTTACTACCTGTAGAAATAACGAGAACCATTCTTAAAACATATTTTTATTACTACCCAAATCAGTATCATTGCCTTTGTGAAGTAATGTATAATTAGTTACTACTTAGTATAATAAGTACAATCAATTATTCATTACCTACAAATACGTGGGTAATCATACCCACATACATATATGTACATACCTACATAATTATGTACATATATCATGTTTCATGTTTTCATGGCTTCATATTTATGAATACAATTTCCATTCACACCTACAAATAAACTATTTACTATTAAAGTTGCTGTTGTTCTGTGATACTTATCACATGACACGTAATAAAGTTTTAAAGGTAGGTACTCTCAAACCACAATATAACAAAATAAACATGAAGTTATCTGTTCCGAAGAGCTTTTTGTGTATTTATTAAAAGGTGTTATTATCCCTTACAGATTAATCCGTTTTAATTATTATCATAGTAGGTATACTTATGTCGTATTTACCAAAATTATTATTTGTGCGAGGACAGCATACTATCTCAAGTAAGTCACTAAAGCCACATCTACGGAGTTGATGAAAATTCTTATTTGCTATGGCCCTATAACAAAGAAAGTACATTTCGTTAATTACAAATAATGTTTATTTTCATTGCGTGTTTCATTATCATTTTAATACTGACCTTATAGCCACCTCGCAATCAGTTATCAGAGTGCAAATGCCATTAGAGATATCTTTACTTGGTACACACTGTTCACCAACTGTAAATAAAATTATTGTATTTTATAGTCCAGTAGATTAGCTCAAAATAAGGCATGATTTTGCATTAATTGTGGTACTAATGATTTTTGGCACATCGATAGAGTTATGTCTGTGTATGATTACCTTAAATTCGCAACCGATTTAGAAGTGCGGAAGATGGTGAAAATTGAGAAAATCTTGGATTTTTGAATAGTTCCAAAACAAAAATTGTGGTACTAGTTGCGAGAATACCACGTGTTTGGAGTACGAATATCTACCTACTCAAGCAATTTGCACCGGTTGCGACATACGGAACATACCTAAATTTAAAAAAAGTGATTTTTTGTCTTTATCTTCTAGGCAAAATTTGAGGTACTAGTTGCGAACTCATCGGACACTTGTTTTATCTTAATATACCTAGTTTTAAGTTTGCAACCGGTTGCGACCTACGGAACCCTAAGAAAATACTTTTTTCAAAATTCTACTTCCAGCAAAATTAGTGTAGTCAATATTATTGCTTATATCACATTTATAGGTCGTATTCCAACTGCTTTTGGTCGCAACCTCTGAAAACACTACGGAACCTAGTCTATTTTGTAAATAAAAAGTACGTATAATTACGAGTCTTGCGAGGGGAATGCGGGCGGCGCGCGGCGGGCGGTACAGGCACAGTACAAGCACAGTACAAGTAAGCATACAGTATTCTATCTTAATACAAACGCTTCCAAACGACGCGCTCGAAATCTAGACATTTCTCGCCATACAACAGTCGCGAGTGAGCCGCGGTTGTCGTCGGACGGTATTAGACGCTCCCGCGCATTTACTGACGAAATATTATGTCAATCAAGTTTACGAGCATAATGTTCAGTGTATGGATGTTTGAATACATCTATATCGAAACCGGAAATATTTCTCTGTTGCTAATTTGTAGGAAATATATTATCATAATGATCTAGTTAATTTATTGCTGATTTTTAATTACACTGCACACAAAATGCATTTTTTTTTGTCTATTTCCACCATACTAACTCACAAACTTTTGAAACTAGAAATAAAATACTAATAGAATTATATAAATAAAAATTTATTAAATTTGCAATAATATAAAATGAAAAGATAATATGACAATTTAATATAGTACCTATTATCAAATACGTAACCCAAGAAAAACATTCAGTCCAAGTCTGTAGCCCTATTGCGTGTTTACGTACCGAGCGACCGTAGGTAATTATCTCTAAGACACTGCCGAGATAGCATACTGTATGCTTACTTGTACTGTGGTACAGGTACGGGACTAGCGTTGAAATTAGCGTTGCGTATGATAACTGTTTTTAATATTTGATCTTCGTCCGTCTTAACTAAATTTTTATTGCAAATATATTCCAATAAAAATTTTGTTAAGACGGGATGTCGGTGGGTAATGAGTACTGCTTAAACAAAAGACTTTTTATGTCTTCTTTTTTTTCGAAATATAATTTAGATGCGTCTTTGTCATAATTAAAAAAAATTAATAATGCATGTTAATTTTTTTAAATGATATGACATGGGTATCATTTTCGAGGTTTCTCGGAGTATTGCTTACAAAAGTCTATTTTCAAATCTGAAATGGCAGACATTACTATATTCAATAAATTGATATAGGCGTCATTTTTAAGGTTTTTCGGGGTGTAGATTACGAAAATGACGTTGATCTTCAAATCCAAGATGGAGGACATTATTATTTTAGTAAAATGATATGGGTGTCATATTTGAAGTTGCTCCCGGTGCAGATTACGAAAATAATATTTTTTCTTAAACATAAAATGTACATTAAAATGTACATAGTTTGCTATACGATCTATACTCTCTCAAAATAATACGTATTATTCTTGCAAAAGTATATCTGTCTGTTACGTTTTCACGGCTAAACCGCCAGTTTGATTTTGATGGCATGGATCTCCGTGCCATCAAAATCGAACTGAAAATAGAAATCGAATCGAACTTCAAACTATCTAGTTTGAAACCGGGAGTCGAACATAGGCTGCTTCGTTTATCAAAAATCTTTTCATAACGGGATGAAAATGGGGATAAAACTTTGTGTGCGAAATGCTAAACCGGTGAATCGATTACGATGTTTAAAACAGTGATAGACTTTTTTAAAGGAAAACACAAAGGCTACTTTTTATGAAAAATCTACCCATAAAGGGGTGAAAAAGAAACACTAACTCGGAAAAGTCACGGAATTTTTTTCCACGCTGAAGAAGTCGCGGGTACAGCTAGAACATCAATAATACTTTTGTATTGTTTTTACAAAGAAGTAGAACCCAAAGTCATTAACCTTAATCGATTTTTTTATTAGATCTTTACCTATAAAATCGATTTTTAATACCTATGATTTCGGTGTGAATATCGATGTCTTTCATTGTACTAGAATTCCAAATTTAAATTAAATTTTGAATGAGTAAAATTTTATGAGTTCGCGTCACGACATGATATTTATTCTTTTTTTTTAAAACAAATCTTTTTAAAACAAATTTCTATGTGTTCGATAATATTTTCCTCGTGGATATTAAAATTAAAAAATCTATTAAATTTTATAACAATTTAAATTTATATGTTAAATTTTCAGAAATAATGGTTACTAATGCAAAGTTATTGTTTATTACCTTATATTAAACAAATTTTAGACTGAAAAATTTGCAAAAAAGCCTTAGATGTTCAATTCAAACCTAGTTATGCAAACTGACTTTTATTTCAAATTTAGGGTTTATTAGCAAATACTAACGAAATTTCAAGTAGAAAAATATACGTAGGAATATTTGAAAATAAATGTAATTTGAATTGAAAATGTACATATAATAGTCTGACTGGACATAATTTTTTACATTATTTCATAATTTTAGGTTTTCACTTCTGTCGGCAGTCCATAATGACTGCCTATTTTTTTTAACGAAAACTAATCGGTGTAATTTTTTTTTTACTGTCAAATGTTGTTAAGATAAAATTATTACCTATTTCTCATAATTTTAAAAAGAAAACACCACCATTCTGACTTTTGAGTCTACGTCCATCTATTTTCAATTTGGAATAATAGCTTGCTATTGCGTTAATATTTAACAATGTATGAATGAACCGCACGACGAGTCGTAGTTGCTCGAGCCGTACCCTGTCTCCCGCGCCGCTCGCATTCCCCTCGAAATATGCGTAATAAGCGTATATTTAATTTACAAAATAGACTATGTTCCGTAGTGGTTTCAGAGGTTGCGATCACAATGCAGTTGGAATACGACCTATAAATGTAATATAAGCAATAATATTGACTACACTAATTTTGCTGGAAGTAGAATTTTGAAAAAAGTATTTTCTTAGGGTTCCGTAGGTCGCAACCGGTTGCAAACTTAAAACTAGGTATATTAAGATAAAACAAGTGTCCGATGAGTTCGCAACTAGTACCACAAATTTTGCCTAGAAGATAAAGACAAAAAATCACTTTTTTTAAATTTAGGTATGTTCCGTATGTCGCAACCGGTCCAAATTGCTTGAGTAGGTAGATATTCGTACTCCAAACACCCGGTATTCTCGCAACTAGTACCACAATTTTTGTTTTGGAACTATTCAAAAATCCAAGATTTTCTCAATTTTCACCATCTTCCGCACTTCTAAATCGGTTGCGAATTTAAGGTAATCATACACAGACATAACTCTATCGATGTGCCAAAAATCATTAGTACCACAATTAATGTAAATTGATAATCTAATTCTACTGCACTATTGTTCAGTCCTACAACTTGTCCTAAACATACTTAAAGACATAAACAAATATACATTCTAATAGTTATGCGATAGTTTCTGCAAAACTGATAACTAAATGTACTTTTTTGTTTATATTTTCAGAGTTCAGTGTTCCTAACCACCCTTAAACGCAATGGTGGATCTGTGTACGAGTCCATTCGGGTGCCTATCCCAAGCCTGGATAAAGAAGGAGGGCAAGGAATCACAATGGATTATGATTTATGCATAATACATTGTGATTCGAAGGGAAGGGATGGATGCGAATGTGTGATTTAAGTCCCTCATTCGAAAAATCCACCGTCATTCTTAACCAATTATCACACCTCATCTATTTCCCATCACATCCTCTATCCCTCACCTAGGGACATACATCCCTCTCTACTGCACAGTGTAAGGGGGCTGTTCAGAGAGTATCCATTCTCCATACCCTCGAGAACAAAGTGGGAGGGTCCGTGCCGAGGATCCACAGCTTTCAGCTTTGGGCAGCGAGGGGTGGGTGGTGCGGAGGGGGTCTACCCGTGGGGAGGGAGGACAAGACCATTATGCGGAAGGGAGGTGTCAAAGCTAGCTGAATCCTGGGCACCGCTAAGAGGTGCTCTGAGAGTGAGGCAAAGCCGAGGCACCAGAGCACCACAACAAAAGATGACCTAGGCTTCCCCCTTATGCGGGTGGAACTTCTTCGCACAATCGCTGTCATTAACGAAACTGTGCATGGGATGTGGCCGTACACCATGTACGCTAAAATGTAGCCGAGGTGTGGGAAGGGGCACTGCCGCACTCAAACTATAGTTCTTCCCTTTTATTTTATTAGATTATGGAGATAAGTAAAAATATAATTAATAAAGCCAAAGTCTCTGCTGCGAGGAACCAGGCGCAGATGATTCAAGTTACTGAAACGGGAGAAGGAAAGCTCCATGCTGAAAAAGCAGGTGGAGGACCTCTCTTTGTCAGGACTCCTGGGACCAGTAAAATGGCTCTGGGAGGCTCTCCGGCACTTAAAACATTAATTAAATGTATTTCTTCAGATTCTCTTTCAATAGAAGAAAAACTGCTGAAGTCTCCAGATCGACCGGACGGGAGTACCCAGCAAGAATAAAAGGATGGCTTCACAGTGCGCCTCTCAAAAGCTGAGAAGAAGACAAGGCAAGCCAGAAGAAACCAGCGCAGGCTCGCTGACAATATTGAATAAGAGAAAGAGGAGCTGAGTATGAGTGAAAGATACTCAATAATGAGATCATGCCCACGGGATGCAGGCTCTTTGTCGCACTACCATTGGAAGTAAAGGAGAGATAGGGTGAGGAAGCGACGAGATGGCTAAACTTCCAGGCCACTCAAGTAAGAGTCAAATTGCTAAGGAATCCCAAGACAAAAGAGGTCGCAGAAGAAAAGAGGGCACCGCCTAACAAATGCACGAGTTGTGGTGCCGTGAAGACACCTTAGGCCACAAGAGCAAAATCATCTAAAGCGGAGCTGGAGAAGGAAGAAGAGGCATCATGGAGTGGGGGGACTACCTCTCGGGCTGCGGACATGCAATAACGTCGCAGTCCAAGGCGTTTTGGGGGGCCCCATCTCTATTGCAGTACATCAGACAACACAGGAACACAAATGGACACGATCACACAAAACAGCACAAATCACACAAACACGAAAACACATAAAAAGCTTAGAATTTGTCCATTAAGTCTTCATCATTGTAAAGATGCAATGACAAAGCTATCTAGAACCATTACGAGGGACAATATTGACGTCGCCCTACTACAAGAACTATATACAAAGTTAATTGATAAATACTAATAACCTTTTAGTGCAAAATTCCTGTCATCATACTTTCAATCACAAATAAAGAACTAGATTTACACTGTATAAAATTTAAACAAATTATTGTTCGAATTGACGTATATATTTTTTATAGCGTAAAGTATTATCGGCAATATTGTGTTAATCTAAAGTATACCTTACTGTCAAACCATAAGGTTATAAACGCTCGTAAACGATTCTTGCATGACATTGAAACAAAGTTTGTTAAATGAAATATTTAAAATGCAATCTTACGTCTCGTGCATAAAATATAATTCAAATAATCTATTTGCGTTGCTATGTTGCTACGTTGATTTGTTACGTGAAAGTGACAAGGATAAGACAAATATTGTCAGGAAATATTTAAATATATGATTACAAATTTAATAAAAAAGAGCTATGTAACGTTATTACTATAATGAAATAATGAACACGTAAATAATATTATTTATTTATTAACCGCAAATAAGAACTCGCGTCTTTTTTTTAGCGTTCTAGATGTGTTATTTTTGCAATTTTTGAAGAAGCACTTTGACATGTTCGCTGTTAGCGTTTTCGAATACCATTGAAACAGAAGTGAAGTGCGCTCAAATGAATATTTGAGCGCACCTTTGGTTCGGACATTTTTGGAGCGTTGATTGTGTATCTAGTTTTTTATTTCTGATCGAAGCATCATACCTAACAACTTTGGTTCTACTACTTTTTTCAAAATTTAATACGTTCCTCAAAAAATATTTGTTAAGTTTTGTTATACTGTCTCAAACGTAATTAGTCTACGTATTTCCAATGGTACAGATTACCAAGGACACCAAGATTACCAAAAAGGACAAGTTAATAAAAGATAATCTAATTAAGTTACATAGGGGTAGTATAGCACTAGGATACATTTCAAAAAGATGGAGAGAAGTGAAAGTGGCATTTATAGCAAAACCAGGAAAAAAATGCTACAAAGCAAAACCATTCAGATGCATGAGTCTACCTTCGTTTATACTGAAAGCTCTGGAGAAAATAATAGACCATCATATTAGATACAAATTAAGGAAAAGCAAAGAGAAACTACATAGCAATCAGCATGCATATATGGAGAGTAAGTCCACGGAAACGGCCTTACATAATCTCGCTATCAGGCTGGAAAGAGCTTTTGCGAACAAGGAATTTGCGGTGGCATGCTTCTTCGATATCGAGCTTTCGATAAAGCAAAATTTGAAGCTATAGTAAGGACAATGACTAGAGATGGCATAACTGAAATCTTATAAAAATGGACTGTTTGTATGCTAAGAAATAGAATAATTACAGCACAGCTGGGTAATACAGTAAGCAAAGTTGAAGTAAAAAGAGGTTTTCCACAAGGAGGATGTCTGTTGGTTCTTATGTGGTGCCTACTAATATACTCGTTAATATACTCCATCGATAACATGCGAGTTTATATGCAAGCATATTGAAACAACGGAGGGATGTTCGTAACCGGGGAGCATCTAGAAACCACTAGATCAGTATTAAAGATGGCTATAAAGACAGCCTTAGAGTAGTGTAATGTAAGAGGGCTAGATTTGAATCCTCTGAAAACACAAATAGTTATGTTCACAAACAGAAGGAAAGGCCTGGATATGGGACCAATCACAATTAAAGGACACGAAATAAAACCGGTCAAAAAAATTAAAAACCTAGGTATAATGCTTGATCATTCTCTGAGATTTACTAAGCAAAAAAAGCAGTTGAAAACAAATGGGGCCTAAAACCGAGAATCTATACACGATCTATACAGCTGTCATCCAGTGTTGGGCAAAATGTAATTGCAAAGACATACATACATACATATCTTCAAGCTGTATCCCTAACGGGGTAGAATTACATTTACAATTAAAACTGTAATTGTTTGCCTACAAAATGTTTACACAATTACATTTTACATTTTTTCCAATTACATTTTTCCTAACACTGCTGTCATCAAACCCAGGATAACTTATGGAGTGGTGATTTGGTCGCATAGAACAACAAAGGAAATAATAGCAGAATTAAGAAAGGTACAAAAGTTAGCATGCTTGATGATCACAGGAGTGATAAGATCAACCCCTTCCGCCTCCCTGGAAATCATTTTAAATCTTAGCCCTATGAAATTAGAACTAAAAAAGATAGCCATGGAACAATGGTACAGAATGAAGATAAATCCTCTGACAAAGGACACCCTAGAATATAGATAGGGTCAGAAGACAAGGAATGCTTACATATAATAACGACCTAATTAGAAAAAGAAGAATCTTGTATCTACATGAAATGTAGAATACACATAGGACCCAGAGAAGACAGAGAATTAAAGATAGATAAAGACATCATCACATATTATATGGATGGTTCTAAAAGAAAATCATCAAAAACGGCAGGTGCTGGAATTTTTATTCCCTGCTGGAAAAGAGACATACTGAGACCCTTAGGTAAGTTCGCTAGCGTATTTCAGGCTGAAATATACGCGATCATAGAATATGCATCAGCACTATTAGACTAAGTGGCTACAGTCCACAGAGAATAGTATAATATACTCTGACAGTCAAGCAGCCCTCAAATCGCTAGATAAGCCAACAACTACATCGGCTTTGGTTGGGGAATGCAAAGCAATTCTAAATAAATTGGGAGAGGAAAGGAATGTTTTCACAGGGTGGATCCCTGGAAACAGTGGTAACGAAGATATTGGAAAAGGCAGTTAAACTATCAAGATGTGGTGCGATCACACCGATAATAAGACCAGAACCATATCTTCCAATCTCAAACAAAGTTTAAAAAAGCGTAATAGAGAGATTAATTGATGAAGAAACAAACGAAGAATGAAAAATATTAAAAACATGTAGACAAACCAAGATGTACTTTGAAAGAAAAGACAAAACAAAGGCTAAATATATCCTAAGGTTAAAAAAAGGTAATGTAAGAATACTGGTAGGTATCATAATAGGTCGCTGTACACTAAACCGACACCTATCACTACTCAGACTAACAATAGAACCTCTATGTAAACATTGTAATGGGGAGGAAACTAGTAACATTTCATAGCAAAATGCAGTATGCATGCAGGCATTAGATTCAATACACTAGGGTCAGACACTGGAAGAAGGCGAACTGAGGACAACCAAACTAAGGGATATCCTCAAGTTTTGTAGGAAAACCGGAAGATTCAACGATGAAACTGGGGAGGGAGAACCATGGAGGGAGGCCAGCTGTAACTGGAGCTCAAACCAGGGAATAATGCTGAATGGCATACTCGAGGGAATTCGACAGCCCGTCTGCAGCCTGGCGGACGTCCTACCAACAATCTACATCTGACCACCCTTATAATAAAGATAGCGTAAGTACGCTAGAACTGTAATTTCCATTGAAATTCATGTACGAGTACTTAGTAGTTTTACATTGAAGCTTGAACAAACATGCAAGCACAAGTAATCAAAAATTCTAAAAATGTTTGATTTGCAATCAGAGAAGCCTGAATATCAAAAGTATACCTATCATTTTTGCAATAATGTCTTTAAAATAAATCAATTTATTTAATCAAAACCAGTAAAGAGTCAGTTACAAGTTATTGTTACGGTTGGACCTTATGTTAAGGAATAATGTCTACTATCGAATGGTATAAGTAAAATTAAAAAAGAAGAACAAAGTTTCACCTCGAAAATTCCGGAGCGATGACGTGTCATATACCTATGCAAACAGGCGGCGTCGAGAACAATGTCGAATTATTGTTAGCGTAATTAACTAGAAACTTCCACCCTCTTTATTTTTATGCGTTATATTACTACCATTCGGGTTTACTCTAGAAGTTTCAAGCCTCATTTTTATCGGACTATAAATAGAGATCCGTATCCGCCGCTGAGCCAGTGTTTCTCAACTATCGATCGAAGCGATATATCGAGGCTACATCAAGGCGAATTACATAGACCACTACGACGACCTTGGATAGAAGAACTCTGCGATTCGGGAACGTTGTTATTGAGTGAAGCGTGTACCTTCGATGACTACTACGCGAGTACATACTTCGAGGCGACTACGAAGACTAGGAACCCCCGTAATTAAGTTCGCGTCTTCTTGACATCTGCTTGTACAAAGGAAAATAAACTCTTTGCACCCTCAACCGGCATCTTATTACCCTCAGCTCATAACAGTATTTTTCATTAAAAATTTATGCATCCCATATATGCAATTGTAAGCTATTAATATGATCTACATACAATTTTATCCTATTATTTTTAATCTTAATATTATTTTTCAAATTTATTTTATTTTTAAATTATGCAATCTTATTAAAAATAATATATTAGTTCTTGATATTCTTATGAACAAAGATTGGTAAATTAATTTATGGTGGAAAGGGAGTAGGGACGAGATGGAATAAAGTGAAATATACATAACTATTTTATACAGGTTATGACAGGAAAACAGACCCAAAAGACAGTGCATAGAAATTAGAAATAATAATTTGCAATTTACAAGATCCCCGAAAAACAAAAATCAGGGTGATGTTTAAAAAAAAGGTATTTTTCAATGGCAAATCTACTACCAGTTATCATTATGCCTATTGTAACTGTAACCTAATCTTAATTTTCAATTTTCCGCCGTTTATTTTTAATCGATTTACTGATTGTAATGTTAAGAACATCCTTTCCCATTGCTTTGAATGCTGTAGGTAGTGACTGCATTAGTTCTAGTATGATCATACCGATACCTCTCCTAGACTTCATTACTCCTATTATTGCCAAAATCCTCAATCGTTCCATCTCCACCGGTGTATTCCCTTCAGAGTGGAAATATGCTCAAGTTATTCCTCTTCCTAAAAAATCTAAAGGTCGTTTTCTGATACCCGACCAATCTCCATCCTTCATTTCACTTTTGATATCAGGCTTATTGGTCTGTAGTTACCAATTAATTCCCCAGCTCCTTTCTTGTGCAGAAGAATGATATGTGATTCACTCCACTGAATTGGAACTACATCTACTTCGATTATATAATTGAATTCGTTTTATTTGTTAATTGCCATTTATTTCAGTGTAATTTGTATCATATAATATCAATGTTATTCTATAATATCAATTTTGTTTCCATTCTAATACCAACATCAATGAGTGAGAGCGGGAGAATTTTATATAAATTTAAGATACACCTATTTAGACCTACATAACAAGGAGAATGTAAAATTACTTTATCTAAGCTACAAAATATAAGGAAAAACATATTTTAATATTTATCGACCTCAAGTATTTAGGTTCCTTTTAAAAATATACTTAACATATTTATAAAAAATAAGATTTGGGGGCATAGTTCTAAATTCCAATTTAATTTTTAATATAGCACACATAACAACACTGTGCTACATTGAAGTTGCATGTATCACACACTAATAAAATTAATAACAAAAAAAATACAAACATTACTTTACTCTTTAATCTGCCATCATCCCTGCCTAATTAAAAAAAAAAAAATTATTAGCAGTTTGTGATGGTATATTTTTATTATAACAGTACATATATAAAGCGAGAAAAATGTGTGGAAAAATATATATACATTTTTTAATAAAAACAAAGTAGGTACATAACTAAAAAATATCTACACATACGATTTGTATACAACTTTACTTACCATCAGCAGCGGCAACTAAATGTAATAGAATAATATAAATTAAGGTAAAGGTTTTCGGCCACATTACTATACTACACGAAGTTACCTTTTTTAATAAAATTCACAAACGTAAATAGTAAAATAAGATATATCACTAATATGACGATTTTAATGTAGAGCTAATATGTATCATAATTTTAAAAAACCAGTTATAAAGAGGGTATACGTCATAAATTCTAAATTCATTTTTCCGGTAAGAACACTTACGCATAAACAAGCCTCATCCATGCATGTTCGGCTGCCACAGATTAGAGACAAGAGAATCAGGGTTATTTCCACAGAAAACATATGATATTTCACTTTAAACGAAAATTTTTCCTTTGAATTTTTGACCTTTAGTGTAGCCTAGTACGGTTAGATGTCACCTTAGTTTCATTCGACGTTGCCTTGTATGTAGAGCTCGTTTAACATTCAGTTCAAATCATGAAGAGAACCATTGAATTTTAATTAATTGTTATTATTATTTCATTATTATTCATTTTCATGTTATTATTCATTGTCGTTAATCTAGTAATAATATTTTTACCTAGTTTTCTTGCATGTATGATTACCTGACAGTTTGAGTATCGTTTTACTAAACGGCGCTAGATGAAGAATTCCGACTGATACCTCTATTTCCCTATATACAAGGTGTTACACGAGTTCGGGTAATGCTTAAAGCGCGACAAAATGTTACAAACACTGAAACGAAAAGTGCGATTATTTTTGTTTTAACTGTTAGGATTTCTGAAATAATTACTTTCGAAGTTTTACAAAACAATCGACATAATTTCTTAAGAATCCCATCCCTAGTGATCAGCTGTTCGTCAAGTTCAAGGTCATCAACCTCAAAATCATAGATTATATTTTTTCAGACTGGGGACATTTGTAAGTAATTTCTGCCTAAGTTTTCGTGTGCAAGATGTAATTGCGCTATTTGTATTGAACAAACTATTTTGACTTTTTTAGTGCCTGTATGTGATTTTATGTCTGTGTCTTTTGTGTTGGAAGGCTAATAAACGAACACCTAACACTAAAAGATGTAATTAAAGTTTTTTCGGCAAATTATCTTAATTACATTTAGAATATGAAAATTAAAGTACGGATTGTTACGCTTCGGCTTTTAACGATACCGCACTTATTTCATAGGAACGCGTATTATCTAGCTGTTTCACACAGACCTATCTCGTGCAGTTTAATCTTTGTAAATACCAGGCAATTAGAATTTGGCGCTATTTTTTCTACATGGGTTCCGTATAATAATCAAAATATGATACAATGGTTTGCTTGATATGGAACTTCGTTCACTAGACCAGAAGATGTTTACCAGGAACGACCTTTACAGTTTACGAAGAACAAAATAAACAATGCAAATAAGTAATTGAACTCTCTTTGCTCAGCAACATCAATTAGGCATCCAAGTTACATTGCAGGATACTTTGTGACATTTTTAAATTTCACTTTCATATCAATCAAACGCATCAATATCGAATTTCGGAAGACAATAGTTTTCATTTCATTTCGGTTAAAATATTTATCGTATCTTATTAGCTTACGATAGAAATACCGTTGTTGTAGTTGTTTTCTTGAGTGTGAGTAGAGTAGTGAATACCTACCAAACGCAGCAATGCAGCCATTTTTCGACAGGCGAGGTTGTGCGTAAAAGACAAAGGACGACACTTTGAACCTCTCCTCTAATTTTGAATTACTTAGAAATTTACCTACCGTTTTTGGTATAGGTGGTTTGTCTATTTATGTAGTGACTTAAAACTTTCCTTTATTGATTTTCGAAAGTAATCAATAATACAAATCAATTATCTTCTTTTTTACATATCCCTTACTTTTATACTTTTAAAATTAATAAATTCATTTCGCATTAAAATTATTTTGAAAACGGGACCCCAATAGTATTATGGAGGGTTCGATATTCCGGCCTCTCAACAGCTAAATTGCACAATTGCACAACCCACAGAGCACAGCTAAATTGCATGCTCTCCTGGTATTTGGCTTCCTAAATTAATTTTAAGGGTTCCGTACTTTTGCATGATTTTTGATAAGTATTGTTCATTTAGTTTCGAATCGTAATTACCCGGTTAATCACATTTTCAAAATAGTACTATAAAGTAATGTTGATTTTATACATCATTTATTTCTAATATTTACTTATGATTTCTTCTCGTTACTTTTATTTACAATTAAAAAAACGTACAATTTTTTCTTTCATAGATGACTGTTTATTAATGGCTATTATTTATTTCTAATATTTACTTATGATTTGTTCTCGTCGCTTTTATTTACATCTAGCGACACGCACCGGCTTTGCACGGGTAGAATTAAAAAAAAAAATACAGCCCATGTTACTCGCTGATAATGTAACCTTCTAAGGTGAAAGAATTTTTGAAATCGGTTTAGTAGTTTTTGAGTTTATCCATTAACATACAAATAAACAAAGTTAACCTCTTTATAATATTAGTGTACATTAAAAAGACGTACAATGGTTGCTTTCAAATAAAAAAAATGAAGCACTCGATACGAAATATGAGTTTGAATCTTTGAAGATTCTATTTTTTTAAAAATATTGTATCGAGTTTTTTAGTATGCGAGTTTTTTAGGTATTGTATCGTATTTAAAAAATCAGTTTCTTAACTCTAAAACGGCAAAAATTTTGTTTTTCCAAAAGATTTTTAAAATGTGTAGTTCCATTGTTAATACAGTTATAATGGGGTCATGGTACTCATCGTGCTAATATTACATTACTGTTTTTAATCATTGAAATTCTAGTTCCGAACGCCTACTACGAAATCGAATGTAATTAATTAAATTATAAAAATTTAAAACGGGACCCTAAAAAAGGTCTCCCCTTTCTTATAATACATAAAAACTATAATACCAAATTGCACACAAAATGTGCAATAATTTCATTGGTTTGCTTCGACCAATCGCAACTGTTTGTCGGAACCTTTGACTGCCGGAAGGCGGAACTTATTATTTTAGTCAGAGCTCGGAGCTGTTTACGTAAACATCTAATTTTTATTTATTTTAATTGTGAGTGAAAATGTGATAGTACTAAAGGAGACTACTATGACATGATGCTGTGCTCGAAGTCATTAAAGGAAACTTGTGTGCCACTTGTCGAATTTACGAATATCAGTTTTGCCTCAACAAATCAGAAGCAGATGGGAGGCTGCTTCTATGTTTTTGGAAATGTTTCGCAAGATGACACAACGTTTGCATACCGCTGATAGTGTTCTCAGTTCCACTAGAGAAGGACTTTCTGTCACACAAATGTAGACTTCGAAGAACAGATAGATATTAGAACACTACAACTGAGCCCAGAAGTAATAAACGAAGCGCTGCCGTCATTCTCAGCACGAATCACATGACCGTATGGCGCATTCTAAACATCAATTTCAATATATCGGAGCGAACCGCTTTGTTTTGCACGGCGAGAGAGACAGCTTTTGTGACTTAAAGAGTGCGTGTATTATTGTTTGTGTTAGTGCGATTAATCGAACGGCAACTTACGTGTTCTTTCGAAAGGATGCCTAATTCCCTTGGATGGGTTCAAAGCGGCTGCATTGTGAGTCATCAAACTTTCAGTATGTATTTCACATTATTAGCTATGTACCTTTAGCGATAGGTTTGTGCGCGTTATAATTGCAAGCAATAGGTAGGTATGTATAGCAGGCCGCTGCATGCCGTCGCCAAGCAGCACAGATTGCGAGAGCTACTAGACACGCATCTGTACAATATTTCAACGCCTATTATTTATTAAGTAGCTTTTATTTATTGTATTCGCGCGATAAATTACCTAAATAGTAGATACATGTGTACTTTGTAACGGGCGCGGGCCACTTGCCGTCGGAACGTAGCAGAACAGTATTTCAACACGTATTTTTATTAAGTAGCTTTTATTTATTTATTAAGTAACACATATCTATTATTTATTAAGTAGGTTTTGCACATACATATCTTCACGCTGTATCCCTAACGGGGTGGTCAGAGAGGACGGAGCGCCAAGCTTTTCGATTCTTACATACTTCTTTCGCTACCTCTAACCTCATCATTCTCCTCACACATTTTCCCTTAGGTATGCGCATACCAAGGCGAAGTATCTTTTATTTATTTTTTGTTTGTTAAGTAACGTGCGATTTAATTGCTTACAGTAGGCCTAAATGTAGCGGCCGCGAGCCGCTTGCCGACGGCACATTGCATTTAACAATACATATAGCTATCCCTATCTAGCTGTGGGCGTGGTCCGCTGGTAGCCTGATAGATGCCTAGCAAAAAGGAGGTAGGTAACTGGTAATTCACTACTCCCTGGGGTTGCATATGGGTCATGAACTCAAAATAGTGATGTCGGCAGTTTAGTCGATATTTTCATTTATCATTAAAATTATTTAAATTTTATCAAAATAAAAATATCACAGGAGGACTTTTGTAACCTCATAGGTGGACTCTCTACTTGACATGCTACAATACCTTTCAGGGATTTGGTGGACTCGTGTAACACCTTGTATAATGTTCTCTGTGAAGAGAATGAAAAATTACTACAACTAATTATCAGAAAAATATTTAAAAAATCTTGTTTATTTTTCTTTAAATTATAGGTATTTAAAAAATTGAGATAATGTACACCCTGTGACGGTTTTTTCACTCCTGCCGTGCGATTCTCTAAAGCGAATTAGTCGAATTCACTTCTGAATCCGCGGACTAGTATTCTCTAAAGTCAACAAAGATACTAGCGCTGTCTCGATGAGTGCGGCAGCGAGTCATACCAAGGTTAACGAATTGAACTCTTAAAGCAATTCCCGATAAACTCGCATCTAAGATCACTTCACTTCGCTCCTAGAATGTTTGGTTTAGAGAATTCTATTTGAAGGTCCAGTGAGTTCGAATGCGAAGTGGGGTGAATTGTCGAGCGAGTCTCACTTGGGTGATTCGAGTATTTACAGAATTGCATGGCTGTTGCTTCAAATCTTTACTTTACTTAATTTTGTTTTTATTTCGACTATATATTTCATTATAATCATCACCTTTGCGCTGCTTAAAACCTTTTACGATCAAGCGCGCTTTATATCTTTCAACTGAACCATCTGGGTTTCTCTTTATTTTGTATACCCATTTACATGGTATAGCTTTTTTATCATTAGGAAGATTTTGTGGAATCCACGTCTTGTTTTCTTTTAATTATTCCATTTCATTTTCCATTGCATCAAGCCATTCATTTTTGTGATTAGTTTTCACTGCTTGCGTATAGGTCATGGGTTCGAAGGTCTCACTAATAAATATAACATAATCTCGAATTTTTTTGGTTGATGAAGATTACTCCGATCTCTTAGACTATAACTAGGATGCTCAGATGAATCATAAAATTTTCTTGATTGTTTGTCTTGTCTTGATTGTTAATATGTCGATTATTTACTCCCTCTGACTGGATGGAATGATTTGACGTACCTTCAGTTTCCTGGAATGTTGATTTACATGGATTTTCTAGTGACACTTTAAACTCTAATTCATTAGGTGTCTTCGTTTTTAGGTACTTCTTTACTTGAACTTTGCTTCATATCCAGTGCTCTTTCATCAAAAACAATATCTCGAGACTTAACAAGCCGGTTTGTGTTTCCATCTATAACCCATATACGATAACCATCTTCATCATAGCCAATAAGTTAGCCTTTTATCGCTTTTTTATGAAGCTTTTTCCTGCTTTGTTTCGGAATGTGCACATAACAAACGCTTGCAATAATGCGTAGATGTATTACACTCTATTTCTTCGTGAACCACAACTCATATGGAGTTTTATTCTGAACTCAAGTAGGCCCTGATCTATTTAATATGTATGCAGCTGTATTCATTATTTCTGCCCATAAACATTGGGGTAGTGTCTCATGAGCATACATAAGTGACCTAGCAGTTTCAACTAACGTTCTGTTTTCACGCTCACTACAGCCGTTTTGCTCCGGAGTGTAAGGCGTTACACGTCTATCTTTGATTCCATTCTGAATTAGAATCTCAGTAACTTCTTCATTGTCGAATTCTCCACCACAATCGCTCAGTAACGTTTGAATAGTATATCCAATAGCTTTAGTTCTACGGTCATTTGTTTCAACTTGTCTTTAACTTCAGATTTTTCTTTCATAAAGTAGACATGTCGATAACTAGAGTAATCATCTTTAAATAATACATAATAGCGGTAATTGGATATCGAAAAAGGGAAAGGTCCGCACACATCAGAATGAATAAGTTCACCTGGTTGTGAGGCTCTATTCCTCACACCAAACTTCAGTCTGTGTGTTTTTCCATAAGTGCATCCTTCACAAAGTTCATTGTCTGCGGAAAGTTCTAAACCTCGTTTTACAAAGGTTTTCACGGAAGATGCATTCTTCTCGTTTTTATTTGGTTTTCCATCACAAATCCATTTTTTACAGTTTCTAACACGGTGACCAATTTCCGAGCAATAATTAAATTTTATCTTTTTTATCCTTTACCTTCTTGTCGAATTTTTTTGTACTTACTGCGAGTGCTTTTTGGTCAAGACTGGCTTTTCTGGCTAAGGCACTTTCATGGGCACAAAAATGACTAGTTAAACTCTATATTTCTTTCTGATTTTGGTATCAAAAGCCAGTTACTTTTAAAAGAAAAAATTCATCACCAAGGGTGTCCAATATTTCGCATATATTTAAAAGTTATGGTAATTCCTTAGATTCTTTAGACACTTCTTGTTTCAATTCACACCATATATTTTTTAATTTAGACATATGAGTGGCTATATCGTCTTTAATTTCTCTCTTGAATCGAAAGAAACTCATACATAGGTTGTAAGATCTGTCTTCATCGGTACCATCAAAAAGTCTGTGGAGTTCTAGCCGTACTTCTCTAGCGGATGTATATCTCATCACTTTTCGTAAAGTGTCTTCGTCATATTTGTGGTGAGTATGAATCATTGGTTTGAGTAGTATTGTGTAAATGTCATAGATTTTTATAAAAATATAAAGATATCTGTATCCGCTCTCTTCCTGGCTGGTGTGCGTCGCGTCATGTCGTTCTGTATTTGGTTCTGTAATTGTGAGTTCAAAATAAATTGTAAAGTCGAATTATGTGTTTTTAACAAAAGTAAGAAAGAAGATACAAAACACGCTCCATCTCGGGAACTGCGTAAACATGACATGAAGATGAAAAGATTAATGTAATCAGAGTAAGATTGGATAAATTATCGTAATGCATGCAAAATTTAAAATGGCGGACCAACAATGTGAAAGTAATGTAGAACTAAAAGATTTTGATCAAAATAAACAAAAATCAATGCTGTCATTTTCAAATAATATTCATCCTATGATATTTGACGGAAACTTAAAAGAAAATTGGAAAAATTGGTATCAAAAATTTGAAATTTATTTGTTGGCGTCGGGCCTCAACAATGAGTGACGAAAGAAAAAACGCCATATTACTACATCTAATTGGAGGACAAGGAGTAAACATATTCAATTCTTTCGAGTTAAAAATATTACGTTATTTACAAGTGATCGAAAAATTTAACAATTATTTTATACCAAAATCCAATTTAACAATGGAAAGACATAAATTTTTTACTCGTAAACCTTGACGTGTTCTTAACAAATCTTCAAAAGCTATCCATAGCATGTGAATTAGAAAAATTGCAAGAGTCATTAATTGTCAGCACATTTGTAGCAAATATGAATCCTGTTTATAATAATATAAGAGAGAGATGTCTAATGGAGGAAAATGTATCGTTAGAGAATATGAAAGAAGTAGATGAGAGTCAAAAAAAGCATAAGGAAAACTATTAAAAACAATATGACAGTTAACTAAAGAGCTGTCTTTCTATGGTAAGGGTGATAGGATTATTTTAAAAAAAATTGCCATCTGAATCATGGATTTCAGGTACAATTCATGATATAGTAAAAGAATGTCCTAGATCATATATTATTAAGTCACATGATAATGCTTTGTATAGGAGGACTAGATATCACAACCTGATATCTAGTCCTCCTATACTAAAGCTAACAGATCACATAAGGGTAATCCGTTCTTGTTTACAAAAAATAAAAAAAGAGGGTGATGGTGATAAATCTATATGTCAGTCAGCATCACCATCATTGTCCAAGTCTTTTCCTCTACAAAAATCAATGTTATCAAAGTCAATTATAAAATCTTAGTCTGTTGAAACACCTAGCAATAATATAAATCAAGGGAGTAACACTGAAAATTTTACTGATGTCGGATCGGAGTCAAGTAAACCAGATTGTAATTTAAGTAAGAATAATAATAATTTTAATTGTGCTCCATACAGTACTAGATTTGGAAGAGTAATTAGAAGACCTAAAAGATTTTCTTTGAATGAATATGATGTCTAATTTGTTTAATATAAGTTGATTTATAGTTTTGTAACTCTTTATTGTAAAAATTATCAGTTAAAAAGGGAGATACACAACATCTCGGTATTGTGTAAATGTCATAGATTTTTATAAAAATATAAAGACATCCGTATCCGCTCTCTCATCCTGGCTGGTGCGCGTCGCGTCATGTCGTTCTGTATTTGGTTCTGTAATTGTGAGTTCAAAATAAATTGTCAAGTTGAATTATGTGTTTTTTAATTAATAACAAAAGTAAGAAAGAAGATACAAAACAAGCAGTACGTTTATTTTGTACTTGTTTCTTGTCCTTTAGTTTCCTTAGTCATTGGTAATAGCCCGCCGGTTTCATTAGACAACTCATGTTTGTTCCTCTTATGGTAATGAAGGCGCGTAAATTATATACTGATATATATTTCTTTATATTTTTATTCCGACATACAATCACAGAAGTACATAACCACTATACACGGACGTTCTCTAAGGTACAATGCCATAATTTGTTTATAAAACTCATGTTACTCGCAAGCGCACAATGTTAACATTGTAGGTGAGCATAGAATAAAATGTATATATAAAAAATATTTAATTATTTTAATAAGTATGCCCACACTCTATTTCGCTAAATATTGAGTATACTAACTTTATGGTAAATTCTATATCTTTGTCACTTTCTTCTACGTTGCATACGCTTCGATCACAAATAAAGAACTAGATTCACAATCTCCTATAAAATTTAAACAAATTATTGTCCGAATTGACGTACATATTTTTAATATCGTAAAGTATTATCGGCAATATTGTGTTAATCTAAAGTAGACCTTACTGTCAAAGCATAAGGTTATAAACACTCGTAAATGTTCTTGCATGACATTGAAACGAAGTTTGTTAAATAAAATATTTAAAATGCAATCGTACGTCTCGTGCATAAAATATAATTCAAATAATCTATTTACGTTGTTATGTTGCTACGTTGATTTGTTACGTGAAAGTGACAAGGATAAGACAAATATTGTCAGAAAATATTTAAATATATGATTACAAATTTAATAAAAAAGAGCTATGTAACGTTATTACTATAATGAAATAATGAACACGTAAATAATATTGTTTATTTATTAACCGAAAATAAGAACTCGCGTCTTTTCTTAGCGTTCTAGATGTGTTATTTTTGCAATTTTTGAAGGAGCACTTTGACATGTTCGCTGTTAGCGTTTTCGAATACCATTGAAACAGAAGTGCGCTCAAATACTCATTTGAGCGCACATTTGGTTCGGACATTTTTGGAGCGTTGATTGTGTCGCGACGTTTCGCGAAATGTAAATATTTGTACATAGCAACACTACAAGATGATCTGGAAACTTCCATGAATTCTCTATGGTAAGAAATTAAGCGCATTCTTTTAACTTTTGAATGTGATGAGCTGATGAGTGAGCGCGCATATTTGTCGTGTGGCGTGTGACCTGCTAACATCAATGAGAGCTAAGTACCTAGGCTGAGTACTAAGTAGCTAAGTATCTAAGTACCTTAAAGTCATACTTGTTCTGAGCTAAGTATTTACCTAAGTTGTGTGCAGTGCTAAAGTGACCTAACTTCTTTAAGTGTATAATATAATGTAATTAGTATAAGTATTAGTTTAGGTGTCCTAGTGTATAAGTGCAGTAATCGTATATGATGTCTGACCTTATGTCGAGGGGAGTACAAGGTATTCTCTGATCGATCAATGAATGGTACCTATGCTATACAACTAATAATGCTGTGTTGGGATCTGACTCATCCCGTGGTGATAATTGACTAGTCAAAGCCGGCTATAAATATAAAATTATATGAATAGATACGGTCAGACGGGTCCAAAGTATGTGTCCTTAATTGTTAATGACCCAGGTGGGAAATGTAATCACGCCGGCGAATGGCGGTGAGTGTGTCTAGTACTAACAAGGACTTGGTAATAAGGCATGAATAGCGCAAAGAAATGTAAATATGCCAATGGAGACGGTGTGTATGACTAGTGGCTACATACAGATGGAGTCATAGTGCTCATTATGTTAGCAGGTGGTGAACGGCTTGATGGATGATCAGCGTTAGAGTACGTGTGAAGCAGAACCTGGCAATCGTAATAGCTCAGCAGGAAGGACAGCTCTGGACCAATTGAGGTATGGTAGTCTCGCGTTAGATCCAATGCTTACTAAGTATCGCTGCGTCTTCTCTCTGGCCCGTTATGTTGTATGCTTGTATGTCGTATAATATGGGCCGCAAGCTGTGAGTGCAAGGCGTGACGACAGATTGTGTATCTAGTTTTTTATTTGTGATCGAAGTGCATACGGATAAATTAGTCTCTTTCTTGTGTGAATGAGGTAGAATATATGGCGTCAACGTATTCTATAGGTTTGTCTGTCTACCGGTTTCCGTCTGTTCTGTATTCTGTTGAGTTTTTGGCAGGGTTTTGTGGTGAGCGGTTGGGCGTTTATTTTTATTATTTGGTTTCTATTTCTAACCCATTTGGTTTCTAGTAGATATTGTGATGTAGTTTTGTGTCCCAAGTATATAAGCTGTTGTGTTGTTATGTGAAATTGTTGAAATAAGTGCTTATTTAGTAGAGTGACGGCGAGATTTCTTTTGTGGCTTAGTCTGACTCAGCACCATCAGCGGATCCTATTAGAAAGACTGCCGCAATGTATTTGTTGCCAGAAACATTTAAAATGTATTACGTCGACATTTTGATGAAATAATATGAAGATATTATATTATTATTACTGGACGTCGGTTGTATAAGCTAAGATCCCTTTAGCATCACTTTCAGGGTGAATCGTACTACTACTCTGTATTCCGTGATTCTCTAACTTGGGAGGACTTTTTGGGGGGAACGGGAGAAGGTTGTCGTTTTATTATGATTTTCTATTTTCTACATTTTTAGGAATTTTAAAGTACAACAGTGATAGTTTTAAAGTTCTGTGTAAATGAAAAGAATAGAGGAGATCTAAATAAACATGTGTAGCTGAAGTTTTCGCGCTCTTCCAGGAAGTCTTTTTTAACTTCAGTAAAGCCTACTATCACTTTACTGGAGGAGTGTTAGGGACTTACAGTCGAATTCATAGAAGTTGATTACAAAACACTTACAATGCTTTATAGCTAAAACGTACTTTAGACTTTAAAATGTGTTGTAAGTACCAATGATTCATAGACCGATTGCAAGTCAATTTTAGTTAAAACAGTTTTACAAAATAGTAAGTGCGGCAACGTTGCACTTTACCCTACTACAAACAAAATATCTCTTTTTTTATTATTCTACTAGTTACAATATCTGCTACGTACGTACCTGCTACTTCGAAGGAGGGCGACGGGTCTTTTGTATTAAGTGAAATATGACATGATAGTTTGACAATGACAATTAAGAAATTCACATTTCACGTGGGCTCAGACACGTGGGTGATATTAATTTGTTTACGTTGTGCTAATTTGTTTTATTATTAATTGAAAATTATTATTAATTATTCATTACCATTACATATATTCTATTCACAAAAATTTACCGTAACTGCAAATTTCGTGATAGGTACTTGCCTCATTTCTTGCCCAACGTCGCAAAGCTATCAGAACCTGCAGTTCGGGAGATACTGAAGTTCCTTTTGCACTGCGTCTGATTTTATTATACGATGTACAGTTTCCTTATTAATTCGATACCTTTTTTGAACTCTATATCATCCATAGTAAAAGGAGCTGTTCTCTTACGATATACTTTTTTTCTCCTAGGTGGTGTATTACGATCTGCTGTAGCTATCTGAGCAATAGAGTGAACCAACATTATATTGTTAATTACATCCATTTTTACTGTGAAAAAATAAATATCAATTACGAACGAGAGAAGATGACCTAAAATTGTGTCCTTTGATGAATTTTCTCACATTTGACATGTCGTGTAACCGCGTAAATAAGTGATCGATAATTTTCGTCAAACTTCGGATAAGATCGGTTTCTACTTTGAGTTTACAAAAGGTTTAAAGATGCCCCAACACCTTTGTAAGTTCGAGCTAATTACAACGTAGTTAGAGCAAGGATAAAACGTATTTTATCGTCTATGAATTAAGAATTTGAGTATTCGTGTTACAAATGCTTTGTACTGCCATTGTAAATTGATTGTAACTTCTATGAATTCGACTGTTAGTGTTTCTCATGTCATTAGGCTGATGGTCTTGTTACCAATGCTTCAAGAAATATATAGAAAAAAAATTTTACTTGGGAGAAGGTGACCAAAAACTACAATGAAGGTGACTTTAGGGGTAGTAGATTACATTTTATTTAGTATAACTTAGTTTTAATCTGAGTTCTCTGAACTTATGTACATTAGATAAATAGAATTTGTACATATTTTTATTCTACCAAAGAGTTTGTAACCACTACGTTAATTCTACTGCAAGTATAACATAGAGAAATAGAGTATAATTTATTAAACCTAACCTACCTCTATCTTGTTTATTTAAATAATTAAATATTACATAAAAGTCCAAAAACGTGTTTACTGACTGGTTGTGGCATTAGCAGAATCAATATACTTGGAAAATACATAACACAATTACATAATGAAGTCCGTTATCAGCAAAACAATTCTTATTTCTAAGACATTTAGCAATGTTGTAAACACTACCGCATTGAGGAGGTAAGATTGTTTTGTACTTTCCTCCAATGTATATTAAAACTTAAACAATATGACATGTGCATTGTATTTGAGTACATAATATAAACATTATTACAGATATGGAATAGAAAACCAGCATAAATATGATGTAGTAGTCATTGGTGGTGGTGTAGTAGGGTCAGCTTCTGCAAGGGAATTGATGATAAGACATTCAGGACTAAAAATAGCTATAATAGAAAAAGAAAATGGCTTTGCTTACCACCAAAGTGGAAACAATAGTGGTGTGATTCATGCTGGCATTTATTATAAACCTGGGTCTCTGAAAGCAAAGTTATGTGTGCAAGGTTTAAACTTGGCTTATAAGTATCTAGATGAAAAAGGAATAAAATATTCTAAATGTGGAAAATTGATTGTTGCTACAGATAGATCTGAAATACCTCGATTATTAGATCTATATGAACGTGGACTGAAAAATGGTGTTAAAGATTTGAAATTAATGGATAGCAAAGAAATGAAGGAAATAGAACCTCACTGTAAAGGATTGCAAGCATTGTGGTCTCCACATACTGGTATTGTTGATTGGGCAGAAGTGACACAGTCATATGTTCAAGATTTTATTTCACGTGGAGGTAAAAGCTATCTTAATTTTGAAGTAAAAAAATTTTATCAGTCAGAAGATTCAGATTACCCTGTTACAATAACTGATAACGAACTTAATACTATTAAAGCAAAGTATGTTCTCACTTGTTGTGGTCTGCATTCTGATACTGTGGCTGTGCTAACAGGTTGTCCAGAAGAACCAAAGATAATTCCATTTAGAGGAGAATATTTGTATTTAGTACCTAATAAAAGTAACCTTGTGAAAAGTAATATTTACCCAGTGCCAGATCCACGATTTCCATTTTTAGGGGTACATTTAACACCAAGAATTGATGGAAGAGTTATTGTAGGACCAAATGCAATTTTAGCATTTTGTAAAGAAGGCTATAAGTGAGTATAGTTTATTGCAAATTAATAAAATAATTAAGAATGTAAGACTTCACCTACTATAGCTTTTATTCATAAATATAAGTACTGTAAGTAGCTACTAATGGTAAATGGTAATGATATTATGATACTGGTGGTAATGGTGGTAATTTGTCTTTTGGTTCAATATAAAAAAAAAAGTTATGTATAAATCATATGAACATAATGAGTATAAATGTTGATGTTTAGGTATTTTATATTAAAAGGTGCAGCATCAAAATTATACAGTATTTATGATAGTATCAGCCTTAACTTTGTCTCATAGCAATGAGTACAAATCAATAAATGTAGCGGTAATATAGCACCTATAAAATTTTTTTTACAATAGGTTATGTAATGAGTGTTCAAGTGATGGTATTCATTTATTTCAGTTTTATGTAATGGAATGAAGTATTGAAGTATTTTACTGTAAATGATTACTGGTAATAATTTAATATGTTGAATAAGTGTTATAATTTATGATAAGAACCATAAGAATGTCTAGTCTAAACAATAGTTGTTGTTACTAATGTCATTTTTTCAACTAGGCTCTTAGAAGAAGCATATTCAAATCATTAATAAGAAAATGTTTTCATATGAACATTACAAAAAATATGAAATAAGTAAACATAAATAAAATGTAAGTAATACACACATAACATTAATAATATTAGCTGTTACCCATGACTTCGTATGCATAGTTTTTTTTACATGTATCTGTACTTCATACTCAGTGACTTAGTTAGGTGCAGGCAAAATGGATCCTTGCCGATGGCCTCGCATTTACTTGTGGGCGATTTAAGGGGTAATGCCATGAATTTTAAATAGCACCATTCGTATCACAAAAGACCCTACTAAGTATAATAAAACATAATAATAATAATACTAAGTATAAAGCCTTAAATTAATCTGATTGATTTTACATTCAGAATAGAATGTGTATGTGGCCTGTAATTTTAATGCATGCAGGTTATGAAATAATAACCTTCTTTTTAAACATTTATTTTAAAATTTTACGAAAAGTGCACCCACCGCACGCCACTCCGCGGCCCGAGTATAAAAAGTTATAAGTACAAAATTTTAATTGAAAGCCCCATATTTTTCCCTATATAAACTTTTCTACCCCTCGTTACGCTCTTAAGGATCGATTTTCGGAAAATGTCTTCTTATTGACTACTTGTCTCATAAAAGGAAGCTACTGCCCAAATTTCATGTTCTTATTTTCAGTAATCTCAATTGGTCGTGATGATAAAGCAGTCAGTTTATTGTATAGATAATACTAAAAAATGGTCAAGTGCATGTTGGACCATGCAGAATGAAGAGTTCCATAGTCTAAATACGAATTCACAGTTAAATTTAAATTAATAATTTTAATAATAATTGTATTGTTTAAACATGCACAATATTCATTTTATCGGCAGCAAAAAGATACTGTGAAAAATAAACTTATTTCTGCGGTTGTTGAGCATGTAATTGAGAATAACTTTGTTGCAGTGCTCTAATTAAAACAATATTTAAAGCATAGACAGGTTTAGCCATCCATCTCGCTCATATAGTTCAGCAGGTGCTCAAGATATACCCTGATTAGTAAAATGTACTAACTGAGTAATATAATTCCAATCTTATTAATGTGTTAGAATTATTTAACTCATATTTGCAGAATATCAGACACACATTACAAGTAGCAGATCTTTTATTACTTTTCTATAGTTTTATAATAAAAACATCACTTTTTTAATAGGTAATAATTTTGTTTGAGAAGTTTGTGTCACTACTTATACAAACTTCTCAAACTAAATTCATAGTCGTATACCTATAGGTATTCCTAATTCTAATGATTGCTACCTTCCTTTCTTTGATAGATGCTATTACATATCATGATTATAAATTTTGTATGAGAACAAAAATTGTGTTTATACTCAAAGACTTCATTTACAATACATTGAAACATGTTTCCTATTGTTTAAAATATAGCAGGGGAGGGGAAGTGTGTTAACTTATATAGAGCTCATTTAGGCTGCATGTTATAATATGTTTGATTTGCAACAAGTATTGTACTTGTTGCTACCATTGTTCAATTTTATTAAAAAAATACGTTTATATTTTTTTAGTTAGGTTATTGTAAGAGTAAATATTTGAATCACCCTTATACAACATTAATTAGTTACTAGCGTAAACTATTACATACATACTTAAACATATTACATACATATTTATGTCTATCTGTCTCATATACATATTATGTATGTATTTACATATGAATTGTTACATGTAACCCCAAATTTATAGTTTGTCATCATATTTGAATTAATTATGGACATTTTATACAGGTGGAACAACATTAACATAAAGGAGTTAAAAGATATACTCTTTTTTTCTGGATTCCAAAAGATGGCTTTAAAATATGCTGGTTTTGGAATTAAAGAAATGATTAGATCAGCTGTTACTCGTTTGCAAGTTATGCAAGTACAAAAATACATACAAGAGTTAACAACTGCAGATGTAGAACATGGGCCAGCTGGAGTCCGAGCACAGGCTATGGGTAAAGATGGTATGTCATAAACTCCATTTTTGTCCTTGATTATAACTAAAATTTATTTAACCGCTATACACTGACAATGGCTGTACTTATACCGTCATCAGAAGCAGTATTGTAGACACTAGTCACGCATGAAAGAATGAAAAGCGAAAGGGTTGAATTTTAATGTGAACAATATTAAAAATATGATATGGTTCTGGCGTTTGTGAGACGTGTAGAAAGACGAAGCGTGAAATATGGCCAAATATTTCACCAGTTTTATTCTATTTTTTATGGGTCAGGGGAGACAGAATTTGTTTTTATATTTTTTTGGGAACAGTCACCACCTACCCTATCACCCTGTTTCGGCTTAACGTTGATTTTTGGGAGCCTGTATATTGTTTAGGAAAAAAAGACAGAACCTCTTAGAAAATGACATTATTAGTAATACCAATAGATAAAGTACCAACTATGTATGATATTTACTTCTTGAAGATTGTGACAATTTACAAATGGCTATCTGCACGATGTATAATACATAACCTATTATAAAGAAAAGAATAGTATTATACAAGCAACATTTGTATATTTGTAATTGCATTCTCTAAAACGGCTTTAACGATTTCGATGAAATTTACAAAATTACGGGAGCGAGAAATCTATCTAGCTAGGTCTCAATTCTGGAAAAATTCGTTTTCATTATGTTTTCACACACTTAAAACTTCGAAACTCTTCTAATTTCGCAACAGAATTCACTTTTTCAATAAAACAGTGGCTAAAGCGGATGTGTACCACACTGAAATCCGCGGGTTCGAATGCTGCAATGTGGTCAGACTTTTTTTTTTATAAGACAGAGTAAAGCTTGGTCGCCCAAGTACTAATTATAATTACAGATTGTGACTAAGATAAACTCAAAGGTATTGATTATTTAAAAGTATAGACTTACCTACTGTATAAAAAATTAGAATGAATTATCATAACACTAAAAATGTAATATTAAACTAAGTAAATATGATAAATTGAAAGTTTTCCCCTCTGCATTGCTCTAAAGCAGCCTTTCCTAAAGTGGGCGATAACGCCCCCTTGTGGGCGCTGCAGGCCTAAAGGGGGGCGGTAAGAGACCCAGAAAAAAAATGGGGGCGTTGTATAGAGGCCTGGGGGGTGATTTGTAATTTCATTTAGCTAGGAGGCATCTTAGACAACGACTGCATGAGCTCTCGACTCTCAACTACAACTTGTGAACATCAACTAATATTAATTAAAAGATTGCTCAAACTCGGTTCGATATTTCTCTCCGCGTAGTTAATATATCTGTCCTGTTTTATTCAATATACAAAATAAAAATCAT
The DNA here is from genome assembly GCA_907165235.1 of Zeuzera pyrina. Lineage (NCBI taxonomy): Eukaryota > Metazoa > Arthropoda > Insecta > Lepidoptera > Cossidae > Zeuzera > Zeuzera pyrina. The sequence continues at coordinate 12,458,052 of OU015625.1, read as the reverse complement.
GTCAATCGGTCGTTCCGTTTCGAAATGAAAATAGACACAAACAAACAAATAAAAAGGCAACAGACACACTTTCGCATTTTAATAGTTATTAGTACTCCCAGATAGGTAATTTTCGTAGATAATAGACCGCGGGCAATCATGTTTTAACAAGTTTTTGTTAAATAACCCGAATTGTGCATTCCTGTATCAATCGGCTGGTTCATAGAATACTTGTTCTGACTTGTTGAGTACGATTGAGCGTCGAATGAGATAAACGAGTTTATGCATGTTTGTTTTATTCCTGTCGGTGCGTGCTGCTTATGCAATCCTATATAAACAACGTAATATTTATTATATTTTCATTTGCGGTTTCGCGCGCAATAGATGAGCAGTACTTAAGTTCAACACTTACTTACGTATTTCTCAAAACAAAACAATGTCGGAAGTAAAAAATAAGAGACGGCAATACTGTGCGGAATATATTAAATTCGGATTCATTGAAAATCCGACAAACCCATCGTCGCCTTTGTGTCTTCTATGTCTAAAAACATTTTCGAATGAAGCAATGAAGCCTTCAAGACTGCAAGATCATTTGAATAAAATGCATCCAGATAAGAAAGACAAGAATGTAGCATATTTTCAAGACCTAGAGAAGAAGCATAATACTCAGCCAAGTGTAGCAAAACTATTTTCGGCGGCTGCTAAGCAAGATGACGACGGACTTCGAGCTTCGTACAATATCTCTTAGTTAATTGCTCAAAAAGGCAAACCACATAACATCGGAGAAGAGTTAATTTTGCCAGCAATAAAGGAAGTAATAACTACTGTGCTTCATAAACCAGCCGCAGATATTATCCGAAAAATTCCTTTGAGTAATAATTCTGTGCAAAGACGAATTGATGAAATGGCTGAAAATATTGAAGGATCATTGTGTGATCACCTGAGGACAAGTCAATTCTCAATTCAGCTCGATGAGTCCACTTTACCAACTAATGAAGCATTGTTGCTGTCTTACGTAAGGTTTATTAAAGATGAGAAAATATGTGAAGAACTATTCTTTGCTAGAAATTTAGATTATCGGTCTCTAAATTTTTACCAAAGAATAGTCAAAAGTCGAAACCATATTCAATATATTGGAAAAGTTTTGTGATGAGAAAGAGATTCCCTTGAAAAATATTATATCAGTTGGTACGGATGGCGCTCCGGCTATGACAGGGTGCCATAAAGGCTTCATAGCGTACTTAAAAAATAAAATTCCAGATGTCCTTGCTGTACATTGCGTTATTCATAGAGAACATTTGGTTGCTAGAAACTTAAGTGAACGACTGTTTCAATCACTGCAATATGTCATCAAAGCAGTCAATAAAATCCGCAACAGCTCTTTGAATGATAGATTATTTCATCAGCTTTGTGTTACTAATGACGAGGATTTCAACCGTTTGTTGTTCCACACTGAAGTTCGTTAGCTATCAAGAGGCAATTGTCTGACTCGATTTTACAACCTGTTTGACTCTGTTATAGAGTTCTTGGAAACTAAAGATACAGAATTGCACAACAAGCTCATTACATCAAAGAATGATATAGCTTACATGACAGACCTGTATAGATTGTTCAACGACATGAATCTCCAACTGCAAGGCGATGAACTAAATTTAATTAAAACAAAAAACGTCGTTGCTGCTTTCGCAGCCAAACTGCTTCTATACAAAAAGAATATGGGCAGACGTGAGTTTCACAATTTTCCGAATTTATGAGTATCATGCAGTAACGACGAATTGTTTGCCTACTGCCAACATTTGGAAAACCTCCACATTGACTTCACCGAACGATACCAGGACATTTTGAACTTGGAAATACCAGACTGGGTGTTGGATCCGTTTTCAAATGTCAACACAGCAATGTCACCTCAGCTGGAAGAAGAACTTATAGAATTGACAACAAACGAGGAAATAAAAATCAAGTTCAAAATGGTTACCAAGAATTTTGGCTACAAAAACCGATCCCGCAATTGTACCCTGGATTGTGGTCAATCGTTCAGCGATTCTTGATAGCATTCTCATCGTCATATTTGTGTGAACGTGGATTTAGTGCTGTGGCAACACTGCTTTCTAAAAGGAGAAATCGTTTGCATGTTACCAAACGTGGCGACTTGCGACTGTTCTTGAGTAAATTGGAACCTGATATCAACAAACTTATTAAACAGCATCAGATTCATCCTTCACATTAGTTTTTATATAAGGATCGATTATATTTGTTTTATTTTGAATAAAAGGTACTCTGTTTGAATACTATAAAGTTGCGTTTCAATAAACATTCTCATTGGCAGGTGTAGCCCGTAAGAGTTAACTTGAGACCTGAGCGCCGTTGTGTATTACCTACTGCGCTCAGGTTTCAAGTTAACTCTTGCGGGTTATAGTAAAAGTCTCGTTTGGAATTAATGTTTAATCTCCGCTAATATAGCTCACAATAATTGATTAATTTAATTTGAAGTTATAGTGGTTTTTCAGTAGGTGAAAAAATGGGGGCGCTAAAAAATAATTTATTCTCAAAGTGGGCAGTAGACAAAATAAGTTTGGGAACCCCTGCTCTAAAGTAATCTCTGTTGCTCTGTACATTTTCCATCCACTATAGTTCAATATCTTATTTTCAGGTACCCTGATAGAAGATTTTGTATTTGATTCAAAACCCAGTTCAGGCGCTATTGGAAGTAGAGTGCTACATTGCAGAAATGCGCCCTCACCTGGTGCAACTTCTTCACTTGCTATAGCCAAAATGATAGCTGATAAAATGAAGCAAGAATTCAACTTATAATATAGGATAGTTTGTGGAAGTCTCAAGATAAAACAGATGAAGCATTTAAAAAATATTTAAATGTATGCAATTATCACTCTGTTTAAGTGGGTATGTATATTACAAAAATCTATGATTTACATTCTTAAAACTTGTTGTAAATACTTAGTACAAAGTTATGTAAAAACGTTTATAAGTATTTAAAAATACATTAATTAAGTACATGAAATAGAACAGTAGTAAAATAAATGACTATGAGTTGTGTGTCCAAACATACACCAATCTGCCTGTTTTGTACCTAACTTGCTAAAGTTTCAATATGAGGTCAAATGATAGATATTCCAGTAAGAAGTTGTATCTAGTTTTAATTGTTCTTAATCATGATTTTTTATATAACAACACAGATTTTTATTGATGTAATATATTCAATTGGTGGTAATTTTTAGATGTTATACATAAATATTTAAATAATAATGTAATAATAAATACACAAATAGGTACACAGCTATGTAATATAATAATTATTTTCTCTTTTCTGTGATTTTGTACATCTAGTTTGTAACAAATCTAAATTTGTTTAATCTTATATATAGTGGAAGTTGCATTTCTAAGTATTAATCAATGCTAATCATAATTTCATGCTTGCTTTGTATATAATATCTATGAGTTTAAAAAAAACTAAAATATCTACAACATATGAATGGATCGGCTATTGGATTTTCTTCCATTACAATATAGAAATATTATTTTCTGTAGTTCAACTATGTACTTATATATATACAGCGTTTTTTTTTAACTGGGACAGTATGGGAAAATCCGAATCTATAAGAGATACAGGGGAACTGTCTTAGGAACCATGCGGTCTTTTTTTGTGATAACAATTTTGGCATTATTGATATTTTGGTCAAGCGTAAGATGTCCACAAAAATTAGTAGTTGGCAAATTTTTTTTTAATGTAGGTCTTTCATGTAAGCATTATTTCATTTTACCGGAGGAAAAATATCTGGACAGTAGAAGTTGGTTAAATTTAATAAAATATTCTTACAATACAGTATGGGACATCAGAATCTATAGGATATACAAAGGAACCGTCTTAGGTACCATTCGGTCTCTTTTGTGAAAACAATTTTGTTTTTATCAATTTTTTGACCAAGCGTGAGTTTTAAAATCGACTATTTCTTTTTTTAATGCAGATTTATTTAATTTCACGTAAGCTTCATTTCGTATCAGACGAAAAAAATCAGGCTTACATGAATCTGAGTCGATTTGCATTATCCAATTTTGCTAATTTTTATGGGCGTCTCACGCTTGACCAAAAAATCAATAATGCCAAAATTGTTGTCACAAAAAAATACCAAATGGTTTCTAAGACAATTTCTCTGTATCTTATGGATTCGGATTTCTCCATACTATCCCAGTTAAAAAAAACTATAATACTTATTTTTATATTCAATTTGCATATAAGTGTTTAAAGGTGCTACAAGTACCTAGTCAAAATAATTGCATCTACAACTTTTAAACAATTTTCTGTGCATAATATTAATAACTAATACTTGGGAGACAGCTTCATTCAATTTTACGGTAGTAAACTAATTAATCTGTGATTCAATGTTTTTCAACTTATTTTATAGTGCCATCTGTTGTTAGGTAGATAATATAAGTGCATAAATATTTCAGTCTATTGTTACTTCAATATTCTATGAAATGGCGCAATAATCGATGGTACTAGAAAAATTAAATTAAAATTAAAAAGAAAACATTTTCTAAATACAAAATTTCGTTAAAATTGTTCCAGCTGTTTCTGAGAAATAGGAATATATATAGGTAAATAGCGGAGTTGCTCCTTATAAAATAGTTATGCATAATATTAAAATATATACTAATAAGATTGTTATATTTTGTTGTAAAAATATTGTTTTTTTAAATAAATACAAATAATGCTTGTTTGGCAACCTTTTTTTATTATATATATAAAATAATACTATATGTACATTACTTTGCTACACAAGAACTATATGTGCTATCGCGGAAAGGGAATGTTTGGCCGTATTATACAATCACAAGATAACACAATTGATGACGAATGGAAAGACACGAATTGCAGACGATGAGATGGCAGTTCAAATTCTGAAATTCAAATTTGTATTTGTTTCAAGGTCCAACCTTGAACGGGCATTTCCTCATGTATAATATAATAATAATAAAATAAGGCAACGTTCATAATACTTTCTAAGTCATTCATGAATCATAACATAACTAAAAATAATAAGATATTAAAGAAATTAAATTTGGTTAATTTCCGATCATTTATTTAAATATCACAAAAATAAACAAGGATAAAAAAAATAAAAACAATCAACCAAATTAGAAACTACTCTCAATAGTAATGCAGAGTCGAAGCTCATCTAAGCGAAACTCTTATTTTAAACAAATTCCTAAAGAGAAAATAAATGCATGCATTCCACCGAATGCGTAAAACATTCAAAACGCAAAAAGTTTAACTCTTTTTCATTTGTGACAGCAGAATGTTCAATATGTTTTTACGTATTCAATGAATTTACATCACAGACATCCTGCTTCCTAGATCTAACTGAAGCCATAGAAACACGTGTTAATTTTACACGGCAGTAAATGATTTCTTAGTCTTAGCATGCACATCGAAACGCAAAATGTCTAGTTAGTATAAACCCATCTATTTTGTAAGCTCGTAACATTTCCAAGCGTTGTTAATTTGATAACGCCGCAATGTCACTATTTCCTTGACGATGGTCTAGCACGTCGCCTTTTCCGCATACCTTCTGACCCATAAGTTTACTGTATTTAGCTAAAAAAATAAAGTAAATAGTTTTGGAAAAAATATAAAGCAGAACAATGCGTTGATAGATTAATGACATTATTATGAGCCTACCGATATGAATAATTCTCTCGATATGGCATTGATGCGGCATCAATACTTCGCCTTGTTGGTGCGAGTAATCATTCTGTAACGGTCCTCATAGTAAAGAATCCGAAGTAAGATCGTCCTTCACCGATCTGTCTACCAGATGAAAATGTTATTTTATCGAATGAAATAAGTTTCTGAACATCACTCGATAATTTTAATCGATGCAAGCGTCTACACCCACTGACCAGTGCTGCATTGCAAATTTTGATCGATATTTTTCACCCTCAATCAAAGATTCAGAACGGCAGAATCGACAGGAATTTGATATTCCGTTCAAAATTTCAGGTTCTCAACAAACTAGATCTACAGATTTTTTGAAGTCTGAAAAATTATCGTTTCAAAGAAGCTTTGGTAGAGTTTTTGGCTAACTATTGGGAGAATGATTATTTAGAAAAAATAATCAGACAAAAAAATTTTTTTGACAGTGGATGAACATTGCTATTCGTATCACACACAACAAAATCACGTAATAAAAATGGAAGAAAATGATTATAAATGTTTTCACGAAGAGGCGGACACGAGAATGGTTTTTCACGCTTACAAGGCAGCAGCAGGTTCAAAAATTTTAATCAAATCAGCAGACACAGATGTTTTGATAATTTTACTCGGCAATATGCATAAAATTCAACACAGTGAAATTTGGCTTGCAAGTTCATTGACAAAGAAAAAAAATAGTAATGACCTTAATTGCATAAATTGTACGGAATTGGCATCAAAATTGGGATCCGATCTGTGTCTAGGTCTACCTGCTTTCCATGCATACACTGGTTCCGATTACACCGCAAGTTTTTATAACAAAGGAAAGCTAAGACCATTCAAGCTATTTTCGAAGAACCAAACGTATCAAAAATATTTTGCTTCATTAACCAATGACGTTGACATTTTTATTGACGAAAAAATGAATGCAATTCTTGAATTAAGTATTGAATGTATGGTATTAAAAATTGTAATAAAGTGAATGACGCCAGATATCAAATATTTGTTAAAAAAATTTCTGCGAAAGAAGATAATGAAAATTTTCTTAAAAAAGTTAAAAGTTTTGACTCAAACACAATACCACCATGCTGGGAATCACTCTAACAAAAAATTTTACACACTATTTATGTGAACTCAATGTGGTTACATGCAACTGACCCAGATTGTGTAAAATTAAACCCTGAAAATTGTGGTTGGTTCCTAGATGGTTATTTAAAACCAAAAGGATTTGATGGAGACCAGACACCGTTAAAAATAAACGATATTTTAGAAATGACAGAAAAAGAAAATGACGAAGCTTCCTCTGACTTGGAAAACGATACAACTTCCGGCGATTCTGATCCTGAATAATAATTATTTACTACTATGTTCTGTATTGTCACTTAATGTAATGTATTAATTGTTTAATAAAAAGTTATATATTTTCCTGCTAAACATGTATTAATAATTTTTCTTTAATTTGTCCTTGCTTTATTATAAGTATGAAACCTGCGCACTCTCTTTACAGTTTACGCTGTAAACTGTGCGCACAGCTGTAGTACTGTGTCCTTTTCTATAGTGGGGAATAGCACGCGCAATGTCTCTCTGTCTAATAGTTTTGCTCGCTCCGTTTTTTCAAATTAAAAGCCTTACAACTACTGTCTATGAACAAATTTCCTCAAGCAACCTTATACTACTTTATTTGTAATTTAATTGTCTTTATTTTAAAACTGGTCTCGATTGGTTGACAGAAAAGTGCAATTACTAATTTCAGCTTACCAGTTTGAACGCAGCTGTCAGGTAATAGGGACCAGAAAAAGGTAAGGTACTGAGGTGCTGCATATTGTGCATAGTATAAACTTTCCACTGGAATTGGTTTTGTTCGGTAGACACGCCGGCGAAATTTAAAAAAATAATAATTTTTTAGAATTTTAATTAATTATAGCCATGAACATTTTTAGGGGGTTGCCTTATCGAGTGATGTTCAGAAACTTATTTCATTCGATAAAATAACATTTTCATCTGGTAGACAGATCGGTGAAGGACGATCTTACTTCGGATCTTAGACTATCAGTAGAAATTGCGGGAGGCATTTTCCAAATGAAATAAATAAATAAAATAATTTATCCTTAAATTCTTACAGACATTTCATGATTAACATGTACTCTTTGGTGTCGCGGTTTCCTTTAAAGAGAATATAATACGCTAAGGCGGTTTCTTTGGTTCCTCTACTTCTACCTATTTAATTTTAAAATTTGCAGTGATAACTTACCAATTTTAGTATTGAATTTTAAGTCCTTGATCTTCCTTGATTAATAAAACTCGAATGTGTGTCGGTAGGTCGGTGTTAACGATTTATAAGTGTATGGTTCCGTGTATTGGGATTTTGAGTATATTTGAGTGAAAAATTTTAAATAACTTATTTTTAACTACAGTTTATTATTAAGTAGCGACCGCCCGCGACTTCGTCCGCATGAACTCGAGTTTCCCGTGGGAATCACTTACTTTCTCACGGTGAAAGGATGTTAAAAAAGAACAAAGAAATGTTCGAATTTATAATATATAGTTAGAATTAGTTTTGAGCTAGTTCGTGAAAAATAATAATTCGAATTGATTACGTAAAAATATTCTCTGATTTTTTTGAGTAGTTGAACAATGACTCCTTGTTGCTTACGTGAGTCATTGCAACTATAAATCGCAACCGGCGGGGTTATTACTAGAGTTGGGCAGCACGCACTTTAAAAATGAGTAACGTGCGAGGGCCTCTTTTTACAAATGTGCTAGCACGTTGTGCTAGCACAGTGTGTTAGCACGTTTGTGCGAAGCTGCAGTAACTGTGTTAGAGAAGTGAGGAGGTGTCCGTTGAATGTTGAATGCACGGTGCATGTCACACGCACTGTGCGAGTGTGCCTGAGGCGACGACTCGTGAGTAGCGAGCACAATCAAAAGAGGAAAATACATTTTATACATCCCCTCGCTCACAGGCAACAAGTACGAAAGAAACTTATATATTATCTAATCTACATTCACCAGCTTAAATTATCTATTCGTACGAAATCAATAATTATGTCGTTAGCCATAGATAATAAAAGTTCGAATGATCATTCAACTCGCGCTTCGCAGCATCGCGGTTCGCAGCCGGTTCGATGTTCGATTATGTAACTGTGCTAGTGTGCTACCACAGTTTTATTCTACGAGGCCCTCCCTCTTTCCCAAAACTGTGCTGGCACAATTGTGCTTACTCGCGTGCTGCTTACACAACGCTAGTTATTACCTAAAAATTTGCACAGCGACAGCCACGCGATCACTGCGCGACCGGTGACTAATTGCAATAAAATATTGATACCATGTATGACGATTGCCTATCTATTATTATATGATCGTAAAATGCACTTGCCACGGTAGATTTAGCGCTACTATACAAATTACATTACACAAATTCCCGTTTTGACAGCAGATATCGCGCGATATTGGCTGTCGCATGCTGACTGCAAGTTACGTAATAAGCGTGAGGATTGGACTTCTTTCTTCCTATTGCAAGAATAGTAGGATACACCCAGTTTAACAATGCTACCATCAGTTTATTGTGATGCTGTATTAGTTGTATTTATTATCGAATCATATAATGATACGTCATAAAATAATCGCACTCCCTAACAACTTAATTTCTCGTCATTTATGTTTGTTTGGAATATCTTAGTGTTTGTCTATTCCATCCAAAACTTAAAACAATTAAGATAAATTATGAAGAGTGACTTAAAAGTTTTTATTCGTGATCTTTGATCTATGACCAAATCATAAGGGTTCCAAGTTTGACTCACAGACTTTTAAATGGAAGCAGACTATACCTATCGGTTCAAAATGCGTGGCAAATTTAACACTAACAAATATTACTCACACACATACAGAACTCAGGACCGCATTAAGGAGTGGGTATCTATATTGTGTATTATCTTAGAACGGGACTATTTGGGACACTCCAAATTATATTTTTCATGTGATAAAATAAGGATAAAATAAAGATAATGTGTAGTTTAAAGTTTATGAATATTAACGTATGTATGTACTTTTTGTTAATGTAAATAAGGATAAAATTAATTGATATACTATAATTAGAGATTATTACTTTATTATATTCCTTCTTTTTATAGATTGTTTTTGTCATATGAAGGATGTAATTTGGAGTGTTCCCAATGGCTCCACGATACAATATTATGATTGTTCGTTCGATACATGAGGCCTGACAGCTGTGCGCTGCTGGTCTTGGGCCACATGTACATTGTGATGACCTTGCTTGCGGTTCGATTTATGTGGGTACATGAAGTTTAATGACATAAACGATATATTTTTAAAAGTCGGGAAAGTTGATAATCAGGCAAGTGAAAGTTTTGAATTTAGACTTTTTGGCGCGAACAAAAGAAGCGCGTTTGGCATTTTATTCACAATTCAGATTTGGTATTTTTTGTGCATTTGAGAGTTTTAAGTGCAAAAATTATAGTATATTGTACGTTAAAGTTGTGTGCGAGTGAGAGGAGTTGCAGGAATTTCGTTTAACAGTCCTTTGTAACTCCAATAAAGCCTACTTACCATTGCTTTACTGTAAGTGTTAGAGAGTTGGTTATGAGAAAATAGAACAAGTTTTATATCAGACGAGTGTTATCGTTAACTATTTTTCTAAAGAGATAAGCGTCAGTGAATGTGAAATCGGGAGATAGTCGATGTGTGATCGATCACATTGAGAATAAAAACTAAAATAGCTTACACAATAAAACAAAGAATGTTTTCAGTCTTTTATTTATTAATCGGATTTTTTTCTTATTACATTATCTAAGAATTCATTATATATGTGCATCAAACACATCATTTCACTGTTTTTCAATTTGTGGCAGAAGTAACTAGCGCAGAATGTCAGATATGCTAAGGATTACCATTGCAAGTAATATAGGTATTATTTGTCATTATTCGCCTCCAGATATCCATATTTGTTTTCACCATTTTTACATGTGATCACACAATTTATGCATAATAAAGTCCATCTTCGATAACCTGAAGCAAGAAAGTTGTATTATTTTATAAATAAATTAAAAATAATTTTGTAATTATGAAGTATGGAGTAAGCCAGTGCTGGGGCTTTTTTCTAAACAACACTGGTCCAGGTTCAGGCCAGCATAGCGACTAGAGATTAATTTGGCGATAGCATGTTCATTTTTAATAGGTATGTTAAATTTCATGGTCAAACAACAACAGGGTTTTACGGGTATCTCTTTTACATAATAAATGGGATTCAAAATGTTTTGAGCACAAAACACTGCCAGAATTGGTCTGTCAGTTTGTTCTATGTAGCCTTTCTTATGTAGTTCTTTAACCAAAAAATTTGAAGATTTACATCCTTTAGAAACCCGAAATTAACAAGGTATACATCAAAATCAAAAGATAGTTGCAAAAAATAGATAGTTGCTTAACGATACCTGTCTGTTAATATTTAATATTATTACGAGATTCAGTTTTCTCTGAATTCGGCCCTCTTTAAGGTACAAGTACTAATAATGTCAAAATTGGTTAGGTACTTGGTACAAAAATATAAAAAACCTATAAAAAAAACCTTAAACAATATAACGAAACTTTAATTTTAATAGTTTGCAACATATTTAAGTGTCGGAGCCACGAAATACAAAAATATCAGCTAACTGAATCCAGTAATCAAACAATTTGCAACATCAGATTTACTTACCGATGGAACGTGATTTTCGGGGCTTTTCTGTATGAGGCGTTACGTAGGCGGTGCAACTTTTGGGGATACAACACTTTTGTACCATTTTTTGCACTTTAAATAACCAAAATAATGTTTATAAACCAAGAAATATTTAATCATCGAACATGTGACGTACTACACAAGTAAACAGACGCCATACTCCGCTTATTTTGACTTAAGCGGAAGATGGCGGCTGCCACGGTTTCGGAATTGTCTATGTGTGCTATTGTGTTGCAACAAATGAAAGAAAAGGATAAAGATATACAATTTTAAACTACAATGAAAGTGACAGTGTTATTACTTACACGGTATCTATGTGTAAGTGAATTATGTTTGATCTGCTTCCATTTATAAATCTGTGGTTTGACTATGCATAGTATGCATCCATAAATTGCAGTTAATTTTTATTTACTGTTCTTTGGCACATGCCGCTCTTCGATTCTCATCATTCGTGTTAGGGATACGAAGATTGTCGATTGGTATCCCGTACGTTTATCATTCAAATTTGAATTTAGAAATGACAAAGACACCAATAGAAACTTCAATTTGCTGACTTTGTCGAGTCGATAAAACGGTCTATTACACGGCAAATTCAAAGATTTTTTAAACTGCTAAACATTCACCTTGCGCGATAGTACATCAATAAACTCATACCCATACCACAAACTAATTAGTTTTTAGCGTAAACCCATACTTTACTCCAATAACTAAATAATATGTGGCCATACTATGCATGAAAATTATATCAATGTGTTGGAAAATTGTTACACAACAAATACAATATATATGGTCACTTTATATTCAATTATATACAATGGTAATTTTAATTACATTCAATGCTTCACTTTAATCATTATGACATTCTGTTCAGACCGGCAGGGGTTTGAGGGGGGGGATGAGTACTCAGAACTGGCATACTCGCAACGTTTTATTTTTCGATATTTCTCTTTGCTTCTGACTTTAGGGCCTCAAGTACATAACAGGATTTATAGCTTATATATTTATTATACAGGATTTATTACAATACTTAAGCTGCTAATATTTTCACTAAACTTGGCATCTGATTGGAAGGATAACTTAGTGGTAATAATTTAAAGTCTTATGTTCCTATCATTGCTCTAAAAATAGTTAAAATGATAGCAATGTAGAAAAGCATTAATAAGGGCTTGTTGACAGTAGGATGACCAAGGGTCGACCACTACTCTTGCACTGGGCTCGCATGATAGATTCATCTTACTGACCTATAGTATAATAACTGGACAGGCTGTATCATCATAAAATGGCAGCTATCTTTTACATCTATATCCCAGCAACTAAATTAGACACTATATTAAAGCTTTTTTATTCTGCTTGCGTGGCCTATTTATTGACCGAGTAGACTGTTAAAAAAACGAAACTTCAACATGACACAAAAAAAAGATGATTTTTGGGCATAATTTACATAACAAATGACCTGAAAAAGACCTTAAAAACTCTTTCGATTATTGAAGAAAATATATAGTACATAGGGTAAATGTGAGTAGCGGTGGAGAAGCCAAGACACTGACTTCTGAAGATCAAATGGGTGGGCAGTTAGCTAATAGAAATCTGAAAATATTTGTATACCTTGGCAAAAGTATGTGCGAAAAATGAAGAGATTTGAGGAGACGAGACATCCACATACATATAATTTTTACAAATTTTCTCGTCCATTAGTGGGCCGGTCCCAAGCCCGGATGAAGGAGGAGGGCAAGGAATCACAATGGCTTATGATTTATACATAATACATTGCGTGCGATTCGAAGATCGAAGGATCGAACGGCGGATGCGAATGCGTGGTTAAAGCCCTACATTCGAATCCACCTTTATTCCTAACCAATTAACGCACCTTCTCATCCATTACCATCACATCCTCTATCCTTACCTAGGGACATTCCTCTCTACTGCACAGTGTATGGAGGCTGTGCAGGGAGTAACCATTCTCCATTTCCCCAAGATCAAGGTGAGAGGGCTCGTGCCGAGGATCCACAGCCTTCGCAGCGGGGGGTGGTGCCGAGGGGTTCACCCGCGGGGGGGTGGTGTGGAGGGGGTCTACCCGTGGGGGGGGGGGGGGGGGACTAGACCATTATGCTTATGCAGAAGGGACGTGTCAAGACTAACTGAATCCTGGGTACCACTTAAAAAGTTACTTTAGGAATGAAGCAAGGCCGAGGCACCAACGAGACCACTGCAACAAAAGATGGCCTAGGCATCCTCCTTATGCGGGTGGAACTTCTCCGCATATTCGCTGTCGTTAACGAGACTGTGCATGGGATGTGGCGTACCCTATGGATGCTAAAACGTAGCTAGGGTGTGGTAAGGGAGTGCTGCTGTACCCAAATTAAATTAATAAAAATAATAATAAAAATTTAAATAAAGCCAAAGTCTCTACTATGGGGAACCAGGCGCAGGTGACTCAAATAACTGGAACGGGAGCAGGAAAGCCGCATGCTGAAAAAGAAGGTGGGGGATATCTCTCTGTAGATAAAGAAGTTAGTAAAGTGAAAAGAAAGAGGAAAGAAGAGAATATTCCCAGAGACCCTCACCAGCTTCTCGTAGGCCAGATTGGCGAGAAAGAGGAGCTGAGCATTAACGAGTGGAAGATACTCAATAAAAAGATTACGCCCACGAGATGCAGGCTTCTAGTTGCACTACCATTGGAAATAGAGGAGAAGTGGGGCAAGGAAGCGCTGAGGTGGCTAAACTTCCAGGCCACTAAAGTAAGGGTCAAATTACTAAGAAACTCTAAGAAAAAGAGGTCGCAGAAAAAAAGAGGGCACCACCTAACAGATGCACGAGTTGTGTTGCTGTGAAAACACCTGAGGCCACAAGAGTAAAAGCATCTAAAGCGGAGCTGAAAAAGGAAGAAGAGGCATCATGAAGTGGGGGACCTACTTCTCGGTCTGCGGACATGCATTAACGTCCATAGCGGTCAGGAGGGCCCATTTGTATTGTAGTACACTAGACAAGACAGGAACACAAATGGACACAATCCCACAAAACCGTACAAATCACACAAACAACTCAAAAACACTTAAAAAGCTTAGAATCTGTCAACTAAATTGTCATCATTGTAAAGATGCAATGATACGAGCTATCTAGAATCATTACGAGGGACAATATTGACATGGCCCTACTACAAGAACCATATATATGGAACGGACGCATCAGTGGTTTAGGAGTCCTTGGCGGACAACTCCTCTACGATAAAAATGGTGAGTATACGCCAAGAACTTGTATATTTATAAGCGATAATATCAAAGCAACATGTTGTATGGAAATATTTTGTAGTAGACACCTGGTAGCGATAGAAACAACCATCACAGTGGAAGAGACTAAATACACAAAGGTAATGAACCTTTGAATCACCCTCTGAAGAATTAGAAGAGCTATTATTAAGAATCAAAAGTAAAGAATACACCCATGATAATAGGATGTAATGCAAATTCACATTACATGGTCTGGGGAAGTACAGACACGAACAAAAAAGGAGAACTTGTGCTAAACTTTATAACTAGCAGCTACTTAAAGATTCTCAATATAGGATGTTAACTAACATTTATAACGAGATCTAGAAAGAGGTGTTAGATATCACCCTGTCAAAAGGCATAATTAAAAACTACATTAGCAAATGGAAGGTAAATAAAGAAGAGAGTTTCTCAGATCATAGGAGAATAAGTTTTGAAGTGGACAGTTACATAGAGAAAGTTAAAATCAGAAACCCAAGAAGAACGGACTGGGAAAGTTTCACTAGTAAATTGGGAAGATGGAAACCAAATAGACTGACAAGACATAGGAAGATATGGAAGTAGGCTCTGAAAATCTGAGAATTGCCATAATGACATCATTTAAACAAGCATGCCCTGACACAGTGGTAATGAAGCTAATGACAAGGGAGATAAACTAGCAAGATGTGGTCACACCAATAATAGGACCAAAACCATATCTGCCGATCTCTAATAAAGTAACAAAAAGTGTAATACAAAGATTAATTGATGAAGAAAAAAACAAATGGAAAAAATTCAAACATGTAGACAAACCAAGATGTACTTTGAAAAAAAAAGACAAAACAACTGGCTAAGTACATCCTAAGGTTAGAAAAAGGCAATGTAAGAATACTGGTAGGTATCATAACAGGTCACTGTACACCTATCACTACTCAGACTAACAATAGACCCTCTATGCAAACATTGTAAAGGGGAGGAAACTATATTATTATTTTATTATAGTATTGCATTTTGCTATAAATTGTATATAGGTACATTTTATAGCAAAACTCAATAAGTAATGCAGGCATTAGATTCAATACACTGGAAGAAGAGGAACTGAGGAGAACCAAACTAAGGGATATCCTCTTGTTTTGTAGGAAGAAACCAGGGAGGGAGAACCATTACGCAAGCTGTGACTGGAGCTCAAACTAGAGAATAGGGCTGAATGGCGACACTCTTGCGAAGCCGACAGCCATACCAGCAATCAACATCTCTACATACTTATTGATGGAAATATGTTTCGTCTCTCAATGAACTCAAGAAACGCACCCTCAGGAAATTTCTGAGGTCGGACTAGGTCAGCTACCAGGGGCACTGTAAGCACTATCCTGTATAGTTCATTAGGGATAGGGCGCTTTTATAATTTACAGTTGAACGATTTTATAAGTGTCTTCATGCAACTGTATACATTCTGCTTCTCCATTATATCATGAACGGTAGAATTGGATGATAAAAGTATACAACGATAAATTATAAAAGCGCTCTGTAATTTTATAATAAATTATAGAACTATTGATGTATCATCATTACTATCACTGCTAAAATATCGAGAATCAAGTTGCTTCATTTTGAAGTAATCTAAAACCTGTCCACAGTGCATTTGTATTACAGAAGTCAGTGACTAATCCAAATCCTTTATAGCCGTTGTATATGAAACAGAATAATGTTTGCTGCGAATACCTTGTTATACCTTTGTTACACTTTACAATTTATTAGTCTTAATTTGTCTGTTTTTATTTTGTGTATATTTAAAGTATATCAGTATCGGGTTCTCTCTTGTACTGAAAAAATATTGTTTATATCCTCAGTCATTCAATAGTAAGTCCTCTTCTAGTGAAATAGACATATTGTTTTGGAAGGTCATAAACTGTTGTCAAATGAAATGTTATATTGCTTATAACTACAATGTATTCAGAAAACCCAAACATTGAATAAACTGAAAATAAAGTTTATAATGTATAAAACAAATGTATTATTGACATTAAAAAGTATTATAAGAGAAAAATCACTTACTATAAGGTTCACAAAGCCTGTTGTGTCTTAAAAAAAAATATGCTGCAAAAGCAAATGATCCAACATTAACAAAAAAAGCTCTCCATTTTAATTTTAATGAATATATTTCTAGAGAAGTGATATTAGGCCTCCGTCTATATTTAGTAAGCATCATGCATGTAAAAAACATGTAAAATATTGATGTGCCAATAAATGTTTTAAAGCATGTTTCATGGTAAGCTGCAAAAAGAAGACAAAAGTTAAAGTCAACGTTTGTAGTTGTGAATAATAAAACAAATAGAATTAATTAGACTCACAGTAATTCTGAGAGGATGTCCAATGTGTTAGGCCTAATAATGCTAAATTTTCTATAGTGTTAAGAAATATTGCTATTTTTACTATTGTAACACAGTTCTCTCTTATAACGTTTTTGTAATATTCCCATCTCAAATATAATATAAAAAATCTTAGCGGAGAATGAAAATAAATGGCAGATTTCCATATAGTACTTTGTGGCTCATAATTTCCTATCGATGCAGATATTGACGGAAATATATTAGGGACTTTACAATGTGTGTTATTAGCATTTTCAAAATCTTTATACATGGTCATAAACACACACATTGTGAAGGCGAACATTGGTAATGATACAGTGAAAAAACACAGCTTTGCAACAGGAATCTTGATAAAATATTTCCTTCCAGAAACATTATGTAAGGGTAAATACATTTAATTCAAATCAGTAAAAAAAAATTAATCAAGACGATTGAATTGTTAACATTTAAACTTTCATTAAAGTATATAACTCTATATGCATTAAAGTATGTTTTTGTATTCATCACAAATTAGGTCGTATGTTTGACAGTTTGACACATTTGACTTGTCATTGCATTTGACACTTGACAATGCACTTGACACTTAGTCATTGACTTGACAGTTTGACTTGGTTTGGCTGATTTTTTTTTATCATTTCTTAAGGCGTTGGCAACAAGGCAATCGGCCTAACAACGTAAAGAAACAAAGCCTTAACACTCCTCCAGTAAAGTGATAATAGGCTTTACTGAAGTTAAAAAGGACTTCTTGGAAGTACGCGATAACTTCAGCTACACATGTTCATTTAGATTTCCTTCATTCTTTTCACTTAAACAGAACGTTAAAACACAATACACTACCACTGTTGTACTTTAAAACTCGCAAAAATGTAAAAAATTGAAAATCTAAGTACCTAAAATGACAGATCTAAAAGTTTGATTGTCTCACAACAGCAGAACCAGCAGGTAGCCGACATACCAGACCGTAGACAAAAATAAATAGACTACACCTACATTTCATCTCATTCACACGAGATAGAGACTAACTTATCGGCATGCCACGTAGAAGAAAGTAATAAATTCATAGTATTTTCTGCCCTTTAGCACGTGCCGGTTTTTTCAAGGTTGCACAATGATTGCGCTAAACAACGCTGTAAAACAATATCGGGGCTACCAACCTTCTAATACCACTTTTCATACGATATAATATATAATAAGTAAATAAAAAATACAGTAGAAAATTATTTCTTCACTTTGCTAAATCTAATTTTCCGCGGCATTTTGTCATATCAAAATATTTCATTTTAAATGCTTCTTCAGAATTCTGTTCTGAAATTTGATATATTTGATAGATTCATAAATTTTTTAAAATTGTGATTTCTTAAAAATTTTATTTGCCGATGAAACAAAATAGTAATAACATATACAAATTTCAATTCAGTGAATTGCTTTCAATTTGCTATACGAATGCCGCCTTTTGTTTATCTGATTTATGCAATATTTGTAAAGTAAATGCAAAAATCAAAAAACAAAATTGCAATAAAATGATTACGCAGCAATATAATAATAGGTCTTTTAACTTGAGGTTGCCGTTCTACAACACCTGCCATTTGAAATGTAATTTGTGTATGGCTGGTAATAAATTCTAAATTCAAATTTTAGTGTGTGGTATTCGGTTTTATTTCTATACAAAAGACACTGACAGTACAGTAATTATACAGTGAGAAACAACACATGCACAGGGAGTACACACGGGGAAGCGAGTCGCGGAAGAAACACGCGTACATGTTCACGAGTAGAAGACGACTGGACGACTGGCCGTTGGGCCGTTGAGCGTTGGTTCGGGCGTTTACCCTGCATCCCCGTGTCTCCCCCTACATATCGTCGCGGCCTGCAGCCACGATAGGCCCTGTAGGGTAATATAGAAGGGCGGCTCACTATATACTCCCCCTCTAGAACAGGAGTACGTCCTCGCTCCTGTTCTAGATTCTGTCTGGGCCGTCCTCGCTTCCGTTTTGGAAGGAGAGGTAGTGGAGAAGCTTCGTCGACATGATGTTAGCGTGTAAGATTTTGTACATGGTACTTACCAACTAAGTCGGAAGGGCGTTCTACATGCGAGAGTATATAAGTAGTGGGGCTCACCTTAGCTTGGATGACATATGGACCGTCACGCTTAGGGACTAACTTCGAGCTAAAAGATTTCGAACCTTTACTGAGAACGTGGCTTTTCAGCAACACACGATCTCCGGGCTGGAAGGTATCGGCATCTTTACGAGCATTGTCAGCGGTTTCCTTGTTTCTATCTTGCTGCTGCTCGGGGCGTTCTCTTATCGCTGAAAGGGAATTATTGAAACTTCGCAGGTATGGGGTAATCTGAGGAACAAAATTCTCCTTGTCCAGTATGGCTCGTAAATCATGCTGAACTTCGTCAGGGGTCCTCATCTCCCGTGCGAAAGTCAGATACGCAGGCGTGACTCCTGTCGTCCTGCAGACCAAACTATTCAGGACAAACCTTATGACAGGTAGCTTCAGAGGCCAAGAGACATGTTCGACTTCAACTAATCTTGCAAGTTGAGCCTTCAGATCACGATTCTTTCGTTCGGCAGGATTTGCCTCTGGGTGATACAAGGGTATTAAGTTTTGCTTAATTCCTAGTATAAACATACATTGTTGCATGACGGAGGAAATGAATTGAACTCCGTTGTCCGCAGAAACCTTCTCTCCAGAAGACAGCGCTGATAGCGACGATGCAGAACACATGAGGATTAGAACAACAGCAGAATCAATAAATACGATTGAACAAGGTGGATCATGCGATCCACCATTTACTAAGAATGAACTCATGTGGGCTGCATCGACCTTTAGCGCAAAGAAGGTGCCGGGACTGGACGGCTTCACTGCCGACATTTGCAGGGCAGCTATCGCTCTACAACCCGATATGTTTGTTGAGTTGTTTAATAGGTGTATGGAGTTAGCGTGTTTCCCCACTATTTGGAAGGAGGCCGCGATTGTGATACTTAGGAAGCCTGGTAGGTCGGACTATACGAGTCCTAGGTCCTATAGACCCATAGGTTATTGTCGGTGATGGGCAAAATACTTGAGAAGATGCTCGTCAACCGGATTAAATGGCATGTGTTGCCGGACCAGAGTTCGCGTCAATACGGTTTTACACCACAGCGTGGAACCGAGGACAGTACTTTTCTCAAAGAGTAATTTTTTTATGTGATGTCATTGTAATGTCAAAACGTGCCGGTCCGCCATTTATGGCGACACGCTGACAAGTACACGAAGTGTCAAAACATATCAATGGATTTCATATTTTTTAATGTTTCTGTGATTTTGTGCTGGATATTGGAATTGTTTTGTTAAAGGAGAAGCTAGCATAAGGCCACAATAATTTCCAAGTGTAGTATGTTAGAACGTGGCTCGAGGAAAAGCAATAATCAATGAAATCTATAATTGCACTGGTACGTAATAGAAATTCATTAATTTAGTCTGATGTCGTATATATGTCCATCGTAATTACTGTGTTTCTTAGTTTACTGTATTATAGTCATATATATTTTTAGTTATTAGCAGTTTTTATTCATATAATATAGTAAATCACTTCATATCATTTTTGTTGTTATTGCAGCTAGGGCTGTTCATGTACCTATATTAAAAAAATATCGATAAGTACAGGTATCATGTTTATATGTCGTTATTATCTCGTTTCAGATTACCATCATGTATTATTAGAGAAAAAGAGTGGCTTGACATAATCGGAAAAGAAAATTGAACCCATATGATGTATTCATGATATATATTATGTTATTTGCATTTCGAAGAAACTTCTTTCGATAGAACATCAAGAAAATAATTTTATGTATGAAGCATTGCCCTCGCAAAGGTTATTGGGAATCAGAGAAAATATTTAGAGTGGTATTCTAATGTAATTACTTTTTAATTTCTTGACCATGTACTTAAATCCTCTATTGTGAAAAAGTAACAGGAAAATATTAATTGTTTACAGAATTTGGCTGAATTTTTATTTGATGTTTCCGGGAGAGAAAAATCTCATTGTTCTAAATATCTGCTTCTGAATGATGTGAATCAAAACCACAGCGAGTTATTTTTGCGACCAATAAGAACTTGTAGTGGTTTTACTAATAATCCAGATGCAGTACAATTTAAAGAATCTTTTAAAAAACTTGAACTTGAAAAACTTTTAAAAAAGATGTCGGAAACTATTTCATTATTTTCTTGACGTACAAAAAACGACAGTGACATGATGAGTACGATGACTGGTTAAATTCAAATCTCAGTATTCAAAAGTTTCATTTAGAGATTATTTAATAAAAATTATGCTATTTAGTTATCTATATTTATTTGTATTGTGAATATGTTATTAAAATTTTTGTGTACTTAATATAAATATTATTTTACAAACAATAATGTTAACAGACAGTTCTATTTTTAAAACCCAGTAAAAATATGTTATTATAGGTACATTAGATATGACTAGTCAGACATTGGTCACCCTTGTAGTGCCTAGCAATTTACTATCTTGACTTTTAAAATATTTATTCAAAAGACCGTTATATTGTGGATTTTCTACGCTAGATAATATTATAAACTATAATATTACTTATTTCTTTACAACGAAAAGAAATAAATTTGTTTGTTTGTATATACGGGGTAACCTCGCAAGTAATTAACTGAATTTGAGATTTCTTCGAATAATAGAAGTCCACAGTGTTCTATTCCTAATTGAAATATTATTCCCAATTACTGTGTGATAAGATCACTAATTTTTAGTAAAATTAATTATTCTAGTATTTAGTTTATCAAAGTGCTACAGTACGCCATGGCTATAGCTTTGGTTGGTCCGTATGTATGTTCCTCATAGCACTTATTTTAATTTAACCATCACCTGTAGAAGAAGTAACGTTATGCATGTAAAGAAAAGAAAAGCATTAAAAGGACTGTGCTAATTTTTAACTACTTTGACCTATGTTCATTGATCTTCAACATTTATGAAAGCGCTTTATAAAAATATGGGTTTCTTTTAAAAAGCAATTTTTTATCTGTAATAATCATGGACGTACTATTAAGTATTACAAATAGAAGTACCTAAGTAATTTGTTTGTATGTAGGGTTCATTTAAATGAAACAA
Organism: Zeuzera pyrina; assembly: GCA_907165235.1. Lineage (NCBI taxonomy): Eukaryota > Metazoa > Arthropoda > Insecta > Lepidoptera > Cossidae > Zeuzera > Zeuzera pyrina. The sequence continues at coordinate 12,435,887 of OU015625.1, read as the reverse complement.
AACTGATCGAAAGACAGAAAGGGGCTATCCTTGAAGGCGCCTGTTGCTATTGTTGCTAATAACACCTTAAAATCGCCTTAAGTGCAGATTCTAATTATATGCCGATAGCATCGAACTACGCTGACTGCTGTTTTCACTTTGAACAATATTTCTACCTCTATTATGAATTTACAAAACTGTACTCGCTAGCGACTATATTAAATTCATTAGTATGAAATTTAATACAGCGCCTCTGGCGGTAACAGCATAAACTAAAAATGGGATTATGAGTTGTCATGGTTTACTTGTGTTTACTGTTCTATTTGTAGTATAGTAAACTACATTACCAGTGTCAAAGTTTTCCATATAATTTGGCATTACGAGTTACGTAGTTGACAGTTGTTGTAGTATGTTTCGTTAACCGTTGTAGTTACGGCATTCACGCCATTTTTTACGGTGAAGACTTAATGTAAAGATAGTAAGAATTATTTGTTTTTATTAAGAATTGTTTTTAAATCCAATACATAATGGCGGCTAGAGATTATCTATTTTGGAACATGATTGAGGCGGCTGAACGCAGTGACGAACGCAATACATTAAGTGCATTTCACGCACAATTACATGAATTGAATAACGCACTCGTAAAGAACAGCGAAACCAAATTTCGCAAATTATCTAAAAGTGCGTTTTATAATTTGTGCGATTTACTGAGACGACATACAAATTTTGAAAATAAAAAATATATACTTTTTCAAACGTTTTTATTGAGTTAAATTACAATAATAACAATAATTGGTACCCCTATTAGGATTCATTTATATTTAATTATTATTGAATGCAACAAATGTAACATTAGATAACAAATATTCATAAAAAAGACTAATGACCTACTGGTGCGGAAACAATACTTATTTCAACAACTGACAACGACATCTACATAGTAAATATTTGGGACATCACGAATCGGCAGCCATTGTTTGCGACACTTGAAGTTTAGGTGGCACGATTATTTTGTACTTGTTTCATGTTCTTTAGTTTCTTAGTCATTGGCTCAAACCTTGACTGTCGCAAGCAATGGCTGCCGATTAGTGATGACCACGAAGTGTGATGAACTAATGACCTAAGTATCTACTATGTACATGCTGTCAGTTGTTGAAAGAAGTTGAAAGAATTTTCAAATTCAGTAGCGCGAGCACGAATCCTATCGACAAAGTATTCGTATCGTAAGCGTAAGCAAATTGTATGACTTTTAGTGCAGCGCCCCTATAGGACGTAAAAAGAACTATTTCGTATCGCCTTCGTAACGTAACGTAAAGGTAACGTAAGCCATGTGTATTGAAATAGAGTAAAATCACGAGCACGAACCTTATTTTGACATACGGTAACGTAAATCTCGATGACAGACGCACGAATACTTTTTCATAATAATAATAATATTGTGTGGGACTTGTTTTCATTTTCATGTGATGAAATTAAAATCAAAACGTACACAAAAAACGCAATAAACTTTTCCGCACAAGAATGTTTCAAGTCTCAATAGTGTTAACATAAAGAAATGTGACATCGAGAGGTTATTAAAACGACAAGCAAGTCAAACAACCGTCGACTTTTTGGCGGGAACGGAAGAAGTGAGGTTGTCATTTTATTTAGATTTTCTATTTTTTACATTTTTAGGAGTTTTAAAGTACAACAGTGATAGTATATTGTATTTTAAAGTTCTGTGTAAGTGAAAATAATGGAGATCTAAATAAACATGTGTAGCTGAAGGTGTCGCGCTCTTTCAAGAAGTCCATTTTAACTTCAGTAAAGCCTACTATCGCTTTACTGAAGGAGTGATAGGGACTTAGTTGTAAGAAGAAAAAACGAATTCACTTTAAACATGTGCTCTGTGTGTTCGTCGTGAATTATAAGAAACAATACCGTGACGTGATTATAATTTATAAAGAGTGTTTCTCCAGAAGTTACGTGATTAGATTAGATTAGGGTGGGTAAGAATGGAGAAGATCTAAATAAACATGTGTAGCTGAAGTTTTCGTGCTCTTCCAAGAAGTCCTTCTTTAACTACAGTAAAGCCTACTATCACTTTACTGGAGGAGTGTTAGGGACAGTTAACGTTTCTTCAGAAGTTTCGTCATTAAACTGATGGTCTTGTTACCAATGCCTTAAGAAATATAAATAATAAATTAAAAAAAAAAAATTCAAACAACCGTCAAATCTAAGCCGTTCGAAACTATCAACTATAATATAAAAACTAATTTTATTTTGAAAAATAATGCACAATTGTAAAACAATAATATATTGTTTTAGATATTTATAAGTTATAAATATCTAATACAATATATTTTTTAAAGATTTACTCCTTTTTTAATGAATTTATTATAATAGAGTTTTACATTTCAAATAAAAATCTAAAACTTACTCTGATTTCGTTTTAGGACGCACCCCCTTCATTCAATAAATTTTCTAGTTTACTCAAACTTGCCCCAGTCTTGCCTAGTTGGTAAAATTCGCTTCGTGCTGTTACTTGTAATCGTATAATAAACTCGATACGATTACGTTACGAAACTGTCTAAAGTTCGTGCTCGCCCTACTGGTCAGTATTTCCAGAAATACAAACCCTACATACAAACAAACAAATTTTATTTGTTTTTACATTGTGAAGTCATTGGTAATATTATAAAGTTTATAATATCTAGCGTAAAAAATTCACAATAGATATGCCTTTTGCATAAATATAAATCTTTTAAAAGTTAAGATAGTAAATTGCTAGGCACTACAAGGATGACCAATGTCAGACTGGTCATACCTAATGTTTAGTAACATATTTTTAACTGGGTTTGAGCAATAAGACTGTTTGTTCATATTATTGTTTGAAAAATAATAATTATATTGTGTTCATTAAAAAAACCTACAGTACGTCAATTCGGACAATAATTTGTTTAAATTTTATAGGAGATTGTGAATCTAGTTATGTACCTATTTATTTGTGATCGAAGCGTATGCAACGTAGAAGAAAGTGACAAAGATATAGAATTTACGAATGATGTTATATTTAAAAAAGAGGTAGATAGGTTACGTTATTACTAATGCTTGTAATAGGGATGGGCAAAAAATATCGATATATCAAAATATCGATTATCGATATTTATTCCTGAGTATCAAATTCGATATTTTTTTTAAATCTTTATTATATTTGAAGACTCCACGGGAAAAACAATGAATGTCACTTTTTTTGTGAAACAGACCTTTTAATGCCATCTGTTAGCTTTTTGGTGTATTATTTTTATATAATAATCAAAATTGGGTAAAACCATCGCAGTCAGCTGTAATAATTCAATTTGTATTTAAATGTTCATTCATCGCAAGAAACAGGTATGTCCGTGCGCCGAACGTCAAAAACCGTCGTTGTCAATTTGACAGTTGGCATACGTGCTTCCGGCTTTTTTCCTAACCTAGCCACTAAGTCAGTATATATAATTTTCTCTATGCGCTAAGTAATCACTACGTAACCTAGCAATCTGAGAGTACAATGTTTTTCAGTCGTATTGTAGGTATTTATTTTAATATATTTAGGTAAAAAAGTAAAACAATGTCGAGCAGAGATAAAAATACGCACGTTAAGTCGCCTGAGCGGAAAAAATTACGTATAGGACGAATAAAAGATGTAATAAACAAATCTGTGTACAAAGTCATGAACCCGGAGAAGATTGTTTTTGCAAACGATTAGTGCTTTAAAAAAGTGTGTGAAACAGAAAAAAAGCTGTTACTTCGTCATTTTAATGAATTACAAACGATAAATGAACAAAATAGCTTTCTAGCATAAATGATAACAGTGAATCTTGTAAAGCAGCGACGCTCGAGAAAAGAAGACATCGAAGAAAGCAAACAACACGACTGTCACTATTCTTACATTGTAAAAATTGTCAGAAACGATGTTTGTCACGAGGTTCAAGTTTGTTTTAAAGCTTTCTGTTCATCATTTGGTATGACTAAAAGTAAAGTTCAGAATATACAAACTCATCTAAAGTTGACTGGTGTGGCTCCTCAAAACAAGCGAGGCAAACATCAAAATCGGCCCAAAAAATAAGTGATACCACATTGAGAGTAATAAAAGAACACCTAAAATCTTTCAAGGGAAGTTCTAGTCACTACAGTAATAAAAAGTTTTCCAAGATTATCTCCTGAATCCCTGAATACAAAAGCAAAGCTAAAAGCTAAAAAAAAAGCTAAAAATTATGTGTGTATAAACAGATGATTGTTTGAATACATGTTAATTATTTTTATGTTAGTTTAAAAATTGACTTAACAATGAATGTCATTGTAATGCAAAAACCAGTAATGTTAAATTGTTGACTTAAATTGTTTATGCTATGGAGTTTAGACACTAATTTCAGACTTTTTGTAAAAATTACAAAAGTATAAAATTAAAGCATATTTTTAAATAAAGTCAAAGAATATATTTATGTAGTAATAACTTGTTTCAATATAAAAAGAGCATAAAAGAAATACACTTTCAAACTATAAAAAGTTGTTTTTCTCTTACTAATAATTTTTTGACATTCATTGTTTTTCCTGTGGTCTTCATTTTATATTGATTATGTATTCCACTTTTTGTAATAATAGCCAGTGTTAGCGGATGGAAATGTCAAAAGCTCTCGCATACCTAGGGGAAAATGTGTGAGGAAAATGATGAAATTTAAGGAAACGAAAGAAGTGTGTAAGAACCACGACGCTTGGCGCTCCGTCCTCTCTGACTACTCCGTTAGGGATACAGCGTGAGGATATGTATGTTTGTATAAAACTAACGTAATTGCAAAATGTGTCAATTTTTTTTCACGTTCGATTATTTTGACAATTTTTTAGATAATCGCGCCTTGGGCCATAAATATCGATAAATCGAAATATCGATATTTTTTGCTCTGCATATTTCGATATTGTCTAAAAATATCGATACAATATATATCGATTTATTTTTTTATTTACCCATCCCTAGCTTGTAAACTTTTGTCCCGGTTACGCACACACACATAAGCCACACATTTTGTTTATACACACTAATAAAATGATAAAGTGTAAATAAGATAGCATGACAATTACCATAAGCAAAGTGAGACAAATATACATTGCACTGCATCGCTATACAATGTAAGAATTCAATTGCATTTCGAACTAACAAATGACGCGGCTCTCTAAAACTATTGTGATTGGTCAATTTCACCTTCTTACTGCATTTAAAGCGAATCCGTGACTTAATTCATAGAATATTAGTAATTAATGCAACAGAACAGACATTTTCGAAAAATATGATTGATGCCTAAGGGTAAGACAGTAAAAAAGGATTTATGTTTGATTTTTAAAATTAATTTTTCTTGAGTCATGTACATTTGGAAACAGAATTATTTAAGTACATACATTCGTAAAACAATTTTTTTATAAATTTGAAAGTGATAAAAATAAAACACTAGGTATTTTCATGTAAAAAGTTTTTTATTTTGTGGGATTATTGGGATATTGATAAGGTTGGATAGCAGCACCATAAAGGTTAAAGCATTAGTGTAGAGACTTCTTATTCTCAATTCAAAAAGTGTTGCTAGACAACCGTTCTGTTTTTTTTCTCTGGTGTGTGTCAATTTGTATCTCATTTTAAAAAATAACGAAATAACAAAAGACTTTATTATACTTTTACGTGTATTCTAAAAGTGTTCTAAAAGAAGAATAGCAGGAAATTCGTTGAAATACGTAAAATGGAGTATTCTACGAAAATAGAGATAGGCAAATTAAATGGAAAGGAGAACTGGAGTACTTGGAAATACAAAGTAACTGCTTTACTAAATGGTACACCTGGTGCTTTAGAAGCAGTAAAAGGTACACTGGAAAAGCCAGTTCCACCCAACATTGGTGCAGGAGCTTCCGAAGTAAGCGCTTATGATAAGGCTATAGCTAATTATAAGAGGACTGAATCTGGTGCACTGCTCATGTTGACTACCAACATGACTGAGGAAACACTAAAGAAAGTTATGAGATACAGAACTGCAAAAGAAGTCTGGCAAGAACTACATAGGTTATTCGATGGAGAAACAGAAACAAAAGTTTACAGCTTGTGTTTAGAGTTCTTCGGGTTAAAACACAACAAAGACGATGACATTCCCACACATATATCTAAATTAAAGAATATTTGGAATGAGATGTGTGTTGAATTGTTAAAAGTTGACAAAACCGCGAAGATACCTGAAGTTCTCGTTGTCTGTAAGGCTTTAGATACTTTAGATGACAGATTTTTCAATTTTAAATCAAGTTGGCTAATGCTAAAGCAGACTGAGAAGACTATAGACAGTTTAACAAGTCACCTATGTGCATTTGAGAGAGATTTAGGGAATCAGGAGAGCTCAAAGCAAGAAGCACTATTAACTGCTCCTACTGAGCGTCAGACAAAGCCAAATAAGGATGAACAGCTGATTTGTAACTACTGCTCAGGTAAAGGACATAGAGTTCGTAAGTGCAAAAAGTGGATTAAGGATGGGAGGCCACCTAGGCCAACTTCAGACACGTCAACATCAAGATGCAAGTCAAAACAAGTACAACAAATGACACTGATGAGCTCATTGTTGGTAAATGTATGCTCCAATGGACAATTACAAGACCGAGAAAGTTGGTATGTTGACAACGGAGCGACAGCACACATAGCGATTCGAAGTGATTTCTACAAAGAGTTTCACGAATTCGATTCTGATCACGCTGTATCCACAGCTGATGGAACCATAATCCCAGCTTTGGGACAAGGACCATAGTGGTAGAAACGGATGTCGATGGCAGAAAGGAACAATTTCAACTGCGTAACGTGTGGTTAGTACCATCTCTTAAAAAAATCTCTTCTCTACAATAGCAACTCAAGATTTGTTGCAAGATAGTATTTTTACGTCAACGACTAGAGAGTGTAAGCTAGAAGTGGCAGGCACGACTAAAGTTGGCCATGAAAACGATCATGCCAATTAAGCAAAAGGTTTTAGAAATCAATGCTGTGACTAACTCCAATATGCTACAACTATATCATGAACGTTTTGCGCATCAAGACAAGAAACATGTAATTCGTGTGGCAAAACGTGAATTGGGTATTCAACTGAGTCCTGATAAGGTGAAATGTGAGGGATGTATTTTCGGAAAGTCGCACAGGAAACCGTTCGGAACAAGGGAAAGAGCTTCAGCTGTAGGAGACCTGATACACACCGATGCTTGCGGGCCCTTCGTCGATAGTATCTCTAAATTCAAATACTTCGTATTATTTAAGGATGATTATTCAAGCTACCGTTTAGTATACTTTATTAAACACAAGTCGGAAGTAAAAGATAAGCTTCTACAAATGTTGCTAGAGGCTAAGAATACTGGGCACACTATTAAAAAGGTGCTTAGTGACAACGGCGGAGAATTTGATAATGAGGATGTTCGAAAAATATTGCGAAAACACGGCATTCAGCAACGACTCACTATGCCTTATACGCCGCAGTAGAATGGATGTAGCGAAAGAGAAAACAGGACCTTAGTTGAATCAGCGAGATCGATGATGTTTACTCGAGGAGAATTACCGCAAGTGCTCTGGGCAGAGTTAATTAACACGGCGACTTATGTTCTGAACAGAACAGGACCTACTAGAGTCAATACAAAGGTACCTTACGAGCTGTGGTATGGAAAAAAGCCCAAGATTACGCACTTACGAATTATTGGGAGTAAATACTATGCACATGTTCCGAAACAGTGTCGCAAGAAGTTTGATAAAAAATCAATTAAAGGAGCACTGATAGGTTACGAAAACGATGATGGTTATCGTATTTGGGATGAAAAGAAAACAATCAGGTCAAGGGACATAACTTTCGAGAGTGATGTTGAGTTCCGAATTTCTACCAAAATTCCTAATTGTTCAGAGGGAGTTCAAAGTAGCACTGATAACGAACATGTTTTCGAACAAAATCAAGAAATTGAAGAATTCGGTCATGAACATGTTCTAGAGGGAGATAGAACACAAGATCAAAACCATGTTAATGACAATGAAATAGTCAAAGCTTAATCATTCCAGCAATCAGCATCGAACACTTACTCAAAAAATTGAAGTCGGTTGATCCTAACAAGGGAGCGGGTCCTGATGGAATTCCACCAATGTTCATAAAGAACTGTGCTGAGGTTCTATGTAGGCCGCTCTCTATCATTTATGAGAAGTCACTTACTTCAGGAATATTCCCAACAATTTGGAAGATGGCTAAAGTGGTTCCTGTTCACAAGGCCGATAGTACTAGTCTAGTGTCAAACTACAGACCGATCTCGATTCAATCTTCAATGGCTAAACTATTTGAATCCTTCATTTGCTTTCACTTACAGTCGCATTTCAAACTTTACTTAAGTGAGCATCAACACGGATTTGTTGCATCGCGCTCTACTAACACGAATCTACTTTCATTTACAGAGTCTCTGGCAAATGCCATCGATTCTGGTAATCAGTATGATGTTATTTATACTGATTTCAGTAAGGCATTTGATAAGGTATCACATGAGATTTTGGTATGTAAATTATCCGCCTATGGAATTACTGGTACTCTTTTGAGATGGTTGGCATCATATCTTGAAGGCCGATCATTTCATGTTGTTGTAAATGGTTTTCAGTCGACCACACATAACATAACATCGGGTGTTCCTCAGGGTTCACACTTGGGTCCTGTCCTATTTAACATATTTGTTAATGATATTCCTAATTGCTTTCACTTTTCGGAACCTTTTTTATACGCCGATGACTTAAAATTTGCAAAAATTATTAAATCCACAAATGATGCTGTTCTACTTCAGAATGATTTAAATAGGCTTGTGAGTTGGTGTTTGCTCAATAAGATGGATTTAAACCATAAAAAGTGTTTACATCTTAAATTCTCCCGCAACATACATCTAGTTAACTATGATTATCATATTAAAGATCAAAAAATTCAAGAGGTGGATGTTGTGAGAGACTTGGGTGTGATCTTTGATAAAAAATTGACCTTTATACCCCACATAGAACATATAATAGGAAAAGCGTGTAAAATGCTGGGATTTGTCTTAAGGAATGGGAAATCATTTCGTAAAACAAAAACAAAATTATTCCTATTTAATTCCTTAGTAAGGAGTATAGTAGAATACTGCAGCCCTGTGTGGAGACCACATTATTCTACCCATTCATTGCGCTTAGAACGAATTCAGAAAAGATTCCTGTATCACTTATCCTTCTCTATCAAAATGGCAAAGCAATTACCTTCTTACAACAGTAGGCTGGAATACTTTAAAGTTATGTCATTGTCTAATCGCCGAGTCTTTGCTGACATGATGTTTCTTTTTAAACTTTTTAAAAATAAAATTGACTGTCCAAAATTGCTAAGTGAATTTAAATTTCGTGTGCCTTACAGGCCCCCACGTAAGCCGATCACTCCTCTTTGTCCACCACTGCGCAGAACTGTTCTCGGAGCTAATTCTCCTGTACCTAGGTTGTGTAAGATTTTAAACAAGTATAGTGATTGTTTGGATATCCATTATGACACCGCTGGTAAATTTCGCAAATCAATCTATAATTGCATTGGACTGGCATAGATAGTATTCCTTCTTTAGATTTTTAAGTGTGGTCAGTGATATTGTGATAACTTAAAGAAACACTTGCTGCGCCAATATAGCTATACTATATTACAAAGTTAAGTTTACAGTTTACACTTTATATAAACTGAAATATTATATTAACCTATAATATAAGATGATATGTTATATTAACTTATAATAGTGTTGCATGTGGAGCTTATCTGTAAGAGACTGTTATACTTAGTAATTATCTTTAGAATCATGTATATTTTAGAATGTATTAGTGTAAACAGTTGTTGATAAGCCTAAATAAATAAAATAAAAAATAAAATAAAAATAAAAAAATGATTACTTCGTAGAGTCTGATGAAGACCAGATAGAAGCAATCGAGCCTATTCAAGAAACAAAGTCAGAACCTCGATATAATTTGAGGGATAGAACAAGCCTCACACACCCGAAAAAGTTTGATGACTATGTTTTCTTTGTAGGCATTGAAGACTTCCCTGATACTTGCAAAGAAGCTTTAGAAAAGGAAGATGGTATTGAATGGCAAAAAGCCATGGCAAGTGAAATGAAATCCTTAGCTGACAACAAGGTTTGGATGCTCTGTGATTTACCACCCAACCGAAAGGCTCTGCCATGCAAATGGATTTTTCGTATTAAACGTAACCAAGATGGTACAGTTGACAAATATAAAGCGCGACTGGTAGTCAAGGGGTTCAAGCAACGAAAAGGAATTGATTATGAACAGACCTTTAGTCCGGTGGCTTGGATGGCTACAATTAGTAAGAGCCTTACTAAGTGTCAGTGCCAAAGAGAAACTGTACTTGACTCAGTTTGATGTTTTGACAGCCTTTTTGAATGGTGTGCTCAAAGAAGAAATCAACATGAAACAACCCGAAGGATTTACTGATGGGACATCAAGAGTCTGTCGACTCAAGAAAAGTTTATATGGTCTGAAACAGGCACCGAGATGCTGAAACTCGTGTTTTGAGGAGATCCTTATAGAAAAAGGATTCATACAAAATTCAGCCGACTGTTGTCTTTTCACAAAGACAGTAGCTAACAAAAAGATTCTGATAACTCTGTATGTGGACGACGGTCTTGTAGCAGCTACAGACGAAGATTTAGCAAAGCAGTTCTTGAAGGAACCTGGCGATACGCTAAATATCACAACAAAGCCAGCCTCTTTTTATCTAGGACTGGAAATAGCGCAGTCCAAAGATGGTTCCATATTAATTAAACAAGAGGTCTACACTAAAAAGATATTGGAACGTTTTCGGATGACAGATTGTAACCCTGTCTCAACGCCAATCGATAGAAATCAGACTTCTGAAACAGGGAAAGTTGATGAGCCTGAGGTGAAAGAAAAATTTCCATATCGAGAAGCTGTGGGAGCTTTGGCTTATTTAATGACAGGGACACGACCTGATATCGCCTATGCTGTCGGGGTAGTATCCAGAAAACTCGAGAATCCAACCGTGACTGATTGGATAAAAGTCAAAAGAATTTTTAGATATCTAAAAGGAACATTGTTCTTTGGCATTAGATATGATTCTTGCTGTCAAAAAAATTGCATTGAAGGCTACAGTGATGCAGACCATGGTGGTGATGAGCAAACCGGACGCTCAATTACAGGAGTAGCATGCCTTTATGCGGGAGGAATTGTTTCGTGGCTAAGCCAACGTCAAGCATCGGTTGTAATCTCAACAACCGAAGCAGAGATTGTTGCAGCGAGCGAGGGTGCACTTGAACTTGTGTGGCTCCAGAGAGTCTATAGTCAAATGACGAATTTGGAAAGTACACTTACACTGAAAGTGGACAATGAAGCGGCCATACGCCTCGCACACAATCCTGAGTTCCACAAGCGAACTAAACACATCCGCATGCGTCACTTCTTTGTGAGAGAAACGGTGCAAGAAGGTCTAGTGGATGTACAAAAAACTAGCTCAGAGGATCAATTAGCTGATCTCATGACCAAGGCAGTCCCGAAGCTAAGGCTCATAAACATTAGAGTACATTTGGGACTACGAAGCCTCCTCGACTAATGAGGGAAAGTGATAAGGTTGGATAGCAGCACCATAAAGGTTAAAGCATTAGTGAAGAGACTTCTTATTCTCAATTCAAAAAGTGTTGCTAGACAACGGTTCTGTTTTTTTTTCTCTGGTGTGTCAATTTGTATCTCATTTTAAAAAATAACGAAATAACAAAAGACTTTATTATACTTTTACGTGTATTCTAAAAGTGTATGTGATGTAGTGTTTAATAACGAACTATCTTAACTTTTCGCGTGATTATCAAAATTCATTTTATGCGTAACGTATTTCACTCTAGCTTCCAACTATAACTAAACTTCAATTTGGTAAGTTGTTTCTGTGCTATTTATAACAGATATTAGACTCACTGCTAAAGCTTCTGATTCGTTTTAAAAAATATGTATATTATAACTTATATACCAACTAAATAAACTAAATAAATCAATTGTTTAATAGGCACTGCATGACATTGACGGTTCTGTAACATAACTTTTTATATTCTTTGACCAAACATAGTTATTGCTCTCTGTCGCACTTGGTAACTGGGGTATTATCTATCGCATTTCATTTTTTTATGATTTAATATTTTACTGATATTTTAGATTTTGGAAAAAATGGTGACACAAATGAATTAAATAAGTATACTTACGCATGATACGTAATTCGTGAACCTTTGGAAGTCTTGCTAGTATAGTTTCTGCAGTATCTAATAACACAGGACGGCATTTTAATATTAATATTAGGAGTGCACATACGAGTTGACACTGTCACGTTGTTACACGAATGAGCACCAGGTTGGCTAATTAGCAAAGTTTCGGGGTGCCAGTTTTCGAGCGCAATAACTCATCTACCTCTTTTAAATGTAACATCATTGGAATTTACCATAAAGTTAGTATGTGGGCATACTTATTAAAATAATTAAATATTTTTTATATATACATTTTATTCTATGCTCACCTACAATGTTAACATGGTGCGCTTGCGAGTAACATGAGTTTTGTAAACAAATATAATAAAGTTTATAATATCTAGCGTAAAAAATTCACAATAGATATGCCTTTTGGATAAATATAAATCTTTTAAAAGTTAAGATAGTAAATTGCTAGGCGCTACAAGAATGACCAATGTCAGACTGGTCATATCTAATGTTTAGTAACATATTTTTAACTGGGTTTGAGAAATAAGACTGTTTGTTCATATTATTGTTTGAAAAATAATAATTATATTGTGTACATTGAAGTTTTAATAGAATATTCACAAAATAAATAAATCTAGCTAACACAATCTTTGTTAAATAATTCCCTGATGAAGCTTTTGAATATTGAGATTTGAATTTCATCATCTCAAACTACTCATCATGTAAATCGCTGTCGTTTTTTGGTAAGTCAAGAAAAGAACTTCTTTTTGTGAAATTATTTCTGTGCCTCTAGTGAAAAGGGGTACAATTTGAAATACGCGGTTTTCCAGGAGACGCAAAAAGCCGTTGGAACGACCAAATTAAACACACCATCGCTCCCTGTGCTTTGACTAGTACATATATTTTTATTTTTGTATGTACAAATTTGAGTATAAAATACGCTCTTTCACGTAGTGTTATTATTATTAATCTAAACTTCACAATTTATAAAATAACGACTTATATCCAAGTCAACAAAATCCTTTTATCGGATACAGTTTAAATTATATCCTTTTTCACTATATTCTATTTAAGTGACCAACGGTATGTATTTGGGTTTATTTTAAAATAACTTTATTTATAAAAATAATATGTATGAACAGTGTAGGTAACATTACTTGCCCGGTGTATACCTTTTATTAGGTATCTACATTTCCGCTCTATTCATAAAAATCACAACTTGTAGCCTTTGCCACAAAGTATTTGTAGCGTGTAACGTGATATAAAAGGACTTATACAAATATGTTTCAGTATTTGTACCCGAAAGCTGTGGAAAATTTTAGAAATAAAAGGTGAGATGTGATTGTTTAATTTTTTTTAATAAATTAAAGAACATAACAGTTTTTTAAAGCAGTGGCAATGAGAACATCATACAAATAAATCTCCTAATTTTCAACTATTCTACGTTATGATCAGTGGGTGCTAAAGGATGAGAGTCTATTACATCTTCAGCACTTAATCAATTTTCATAGAAATGTCTCACGCTAGGGTTCACTAATGGAAGGAGAGATATCAAGTCTCGTTTCTTCTCTTGCGATATTGCTATTGGACCATCGTAGCACCGGGGAATAATTTCGGTTTCGAAGACACTACTTGGCATTGGAGACTTTCCTCGTTTTCTTAGAAGGCTTACAGTATTCCAACGTTCGCTTTCGTAACCCTGATAGTGGAATTTAGGAAACTGTTCTCGTGTGTATCGAAAGATAGCAGCCTCTGAAATGTTGAATTTATTTTTGTCTTCGTCAACTTTTTTTTGTAAGAGAGCCTTTAAGCAGACTTGCAAAATCTAGAAACAGATCGGTATCCATTTCAATTACAGTGAAATATTGTTTTTTACCACATGTCCGGATAAGTTGGTACCAATCTCGCGGATGATGTATGTCCATTTGCGTTCTTTTCTTTTCTTTTTCTATCAAGGCATGGTCAACATCACATTCCATGTGGGTATGGCCGGGGACAAAAAAGTTATGTGTAATAGTTTAAATACTGGGGTGGTTGCGTACAGCAAGTAAAAACATGCACACCATATAAAAATTCTTATTTTGTCCGGCGCAGGAATCAGAGTAAAAAATTATATGCTTTATTTCGTGAGGGACGTAATTAAAAATGTAATTGTATACACAGGTGCTATTTGATTACCTCCTCTACCACCAATACCTTCATGCCACATAAAACAATATGGTTTATTGGTGGTACAGTTCCTTATGGTCAGATTAAAAGTCCACAGCTCTCTTTTGTAAAATGCAGCACCTAACTTTAGATATGGTGTCGGTAAACATTGCTGCAAATCAAATGTAGCAACAAGTGTATCAGAACTCTCAATTGAGAGTGCTTTATCTATAGCTTTCCGGTCATAAATAGTTTCTGCTCTTTTAATATGTTCGGCTTTGAGCTTTTCATTTTCTGATTTTTCTTCGCCTTCGCTAAATTTTATCTTCGTATCAAAGATGTCACATTTAACACATGTGTCTACGTATGGCTTCTTAAAGGAAAGATTTTGACTTTTAAACACCCAACTATATATGGTTAATGATACTGGATTTTCAGTGATATCACGATAGGCATTATACATGTCTGCCAGGCATAAATGAGGAGGTAAAATTTTTTTGTTAGTCTTAGATCGGCCATAGTGGCTTTCATATGCTGGGAATGATAAAATGTGTTCTTTCACAGCTTCAAGTCTTTCATTACTAATTTTTGTGGCACTCGGCTTATTCCCTCTTGTATAATTATTGAGCACGAGTCCTTCATTAACCTTTAGCTTGTCAGTTATCAATTGCACAAACTTCAGAGTTTCGTCGAACGTTTTAAGAAAGCAACCCTTACATACGCGATAAGACTCAGTAGTCGTTTTCAAATAATAGTTATTAGCAAATTGTCGCTTATTGTTTTTTACTTCCAGTCTTGCCGTTTTTTTGTTTTTTATTTCAATTAAATTAGCAATAAATTGAACCCTTTGGTTATAGTCTCCTAAAGTCCAGTAAGTTTCGAACATTTTTTTTCTGAACTCTTCCGGTATGCTTTTAACACATTTCATTCTACAATTTCCAAGCGTTTTAAACTCTCTTTCTTTTACTTTTTTACCTTTGTTTGTTTCGTAAATTTTTCCCAAATTTCTTTCTTCTCTTCGTCTCCCTATCTTTTCTTCTTTCTTTTTCACTTTTTCTAGGTTTCCGTTTTCGTCGTTCTTTTACACCTTCTTTTTCCCAAAAAGTTAAATTGACCTCCGTGTCCGTTTCAGCAATAACTACATTCTGTCTATTCCTAGAACTTTGACGGTGACATGTACTGTAGTCTGATTCTGAACATTCTTCAGAATCAGGAATATAGACATCGCTGCTTCCTGAACTGTAGTCTATATAGAAGCACGGCAAAGAGTCTACTAAGGTGGACACGAAATCAAAACATACCAGAAACGTGTCATCTGCCTCTGTAAAATAATTATCTAAAATTTTATCGTTCACATGTTCAAGTTCCGGAGAATTTTCAAATAAATCATGTACAGTTTCTTCATGTGAATATCCATGTTTTAAGCAACTGGATTTTGGAGAAATTATCAGCACTTCATCTGGACTAAACTGGGTTTTATTGGAGAAGCAGTCGGCATTATCTGTCTTCTCAAGAAGATTGAGCATTCGACTTATTCGGTTTCTACTTGCCATCCTATACAAAAACATTTTTTTTTACAAACCTAATAATTTTAATTGTTAAATAATACTAATATCTTAGGTCTATGCATTTCATGTTCATACGTTTGAAACAAAAATATAACGGCTGTGATTATTACGAACAGATGCAAATCGACTAACGAACGTGGCATAAGTATGTATTCCTAATAATTACACTTAACAACAGAACACTAAATTACGACAAGCTTTCGCAGTCTATTGCTGCCTTCGCACAAAATAGTTTTAAAGAAACCGCTGGTACTTAGTTATAGCAAAAGGTAATTTAAGAAGTTAGCTTAATTGCAAGATCTTGATAAATGTTATTAGGAACTTGGCAATATTAGTATAAACATTTTCCATACAATAGATATGTTTATTTCGTTGAAAAGTATGATTTTCTTAATATTTTTACGTAACTGTTCTCAATAAAATCAGTCCAAGCTACTTTTAATTAACTAAACACAGTTCGAAATAAGTTTAATTTGAGGTGTAACGTGATATATCTTAATTTGAATCTCTAATTTGTAAGTATTGACAGCATACCTTATTCAAAATGATTACGTGAAAAGAGATATAACTCACGCGTACAGTTGTCACCCTCCGTGGTTCGCAGGCGCGCCTCTCTCTCATTACTAGACGCGGGCGACTGCGGACCATTGCAGATTGCAGGCGTGCACGAAGGCACCACCCGCCCGCACAATCTCTTCCCTACCTCAATCGTACTGACTTCAATTTATTTTCACCTAAATTTGAGCAGTTCATGTGGTTTATGTCGACTTGTACTGATTGCGTTTAGTTTTTACTCGTGAATATGGATCTAAGTTGATATATTCTCTTAAATACGTAACACTATTGGTGTAAACTGCTTTAAATAAATGTCTACCTTTGACCACCAAACATTTTTAAAAGATATAAATACATTTATTTTGTTATACACAAAGAAAATATAAAATTGCAAAACACAACTTCATCCATTCCATATTTCACGAAAAAATACGACAAAATATTTGTTGATAGAGATACATGTAAAGATGAAACCCCATGTCATGGAAATTCTTTGCTAAATATACCATTTTTCACATTTTTATCTTCGTTATTTTAAGAGCTAACTTAGATTCGTTTACACCAACAGACGCACGTTTTTTTTTCTGAAAATTTTGGTATACATAATTCGACTAAAATCAGACTTGTACCCTTTTTCACTAGAGGCACAGATTTATTGTATAGATTCAGGTGTTACTTTGTGGAAATCCATTTCAAGTGATAAATTCCTGAAATCTGACAATTTTCTGCTCAAAATCCAAAAACCACCAATCGACACGTGTTTCGCTTCTTAACGAAGCGTCCCCAGACTATACCAGGGAAAGCCTGCTATCACTTTACTGGAGGAGTGTTAGGGACAGTGTTTCTTGCTGTGAAGTTACGTCATTTCATTAGGCTGATGGTCTTGTTACCAATGCCTTAAGAAATATAAATAAATAAAATTGGAATGTTTACTAAATTTATGTTTTCTTTAGTCCTTCTGTTTGTTAAAATTGTAAAATTTTCAGTTTTATTGGGGGTAATCAATAATAGTCTCCTTACTTAACTCATTTAGCTGTTAGTCGAATGTCGAATCATAAATATGTCAACGGATCCGTTATTTAGTTTATTATCTTGGAATTCTTTTAAAAAGAACGTTTGTGATGGCTTTTATCATTTGCAACAGGTATCTTTTACCATAACCGTTATTCAAAACTAGTGTAAAATTTTATTAATCACAATTTATTAATAGGTAATAGGTATATATTACATTGTATGTGTCATGTTACAGAAGGGTGAATTTGTGGATATGACTTTAGCTGCTGATGGGCATTTAGTAAAAGTTCACCAAAATCTTATAGCGCTTGCAAGCCCATATCTAAAAGGAATACTGCAATCTATTCAGTGTCAACATCCTGTCATATTCCTAAATGTGAGTTGTAGTATTTTTTTGATCAGAGCATATTAGACTAGTTTTTCTAAGTAAACTTTTCAAGTTATATTTGGCTAAGCGATACAATAAGTACTGCTTCTTTTGACATTTGACAACAGATATTGTTAACTACTTCTTGGAAGGCAAACTATGCCTGTATAACTGGTGTTTTCACTATTAATGAAATTCCTAAAACAAATTTTCGTTTTACAAAATCTTTTCTACCCAATAATGACTTATGGTGGTTAGGTTAGAAGTCTATGGTGATCGTTTCGCTATGCTTTGGTATCTCCTTAGACTTCGGTGTTAAGTTTCATTTTTAACTATTCGAAAGTCTTTTATCAAAAAACAAATTCTATCAATGATACCTCAATAATAAATACACCTCATTAAAAAGATGTAAGCAGTAGTTATTGTAACATGCTTCTATATACTTAATATGACATTTCTAGAATTTAATGGATATTGATATGGAACTGGAATACATTACTCATCAGTTCTACACTACACACATATATAATATGTACACTACACTACATTAGTCATGAAATGAGACAAACAACTATGTCTAGGAGACAGCTTTCATTATTTAGGCATCAGGACTAGTGCATAGACCTTTCAGGCTGAGAGTCCTGGTTTTAATTTTCTATTAGGTCAATTAAGTAATTAACATTCTAAATTGTCTTAGGAATCTGGATCTTACTGGTTGTTCCTGCATTTAATTGTGTGGTATTCATAGTTACAATTTTTGCACAATTGGATATTCGAGATTCAGTATCACTTTAAATAATTTTAAATTATGTGTATCCCTTTCTGTTAAAGAGTAATAAAACATTAAAAGTTTTTATAGATATCAACACTTAATAATTATTGAATATTAATGTTTATTTTCCACTAAAATATATGTATGATTATAACTTTGCTAATTAGCCAACCCAGACTTGGGTCAAAAAATATAAAAAAAATGTTACAGAACTAACAATGTCACCCAGTTCCCATTGCGCCTTCAAAATTCTAAAATCTTTTAATAATCCAAACGTTTTCTGTAATATACACGATCATGTGATGACGTAGCCACACACTTTTAATCAAAATAACCCAAAATGGAAAAAAATATCAAAAAGGCAAAAGAAATGAATTAAATTCATTTGAAGGTAATTAGAAATACTAATTGCTACATTTTCCTGTCATAGTAAATGAATAATAAAAAAATAATATCTAATTTATATGAAAGTAGTTTCATTTTCGTGACGTAGATGACCTCCGTGGCGCAACGGCTTAGCGCGTTGGAATATAAACGGGGGGTTGCGGGTTCGATTCCTGTCCCGAGTCTGGGTGTTTATGTATAATATGTATTTATTTACAAAAGAAAAATATATAAGTAGTATATCAGTTGTCTAGTACCCATAACACAAGCGCTGTGCTGCTTACATAGGGACTAGATGGCGCTGTGTAAAAAAAAAAATGTCTGATTATATTATTATTATTATATTATTATTATTATTTTCATCATTTTGAAATTTATATTAAAAAAATTTGGAGATCTTTATAAATAAATCTGTTCTCATGTATATGATTCAAGAAAAACGAAATTCTAATAAAACTAAACATTATTTTTTACGGCTAAACCCATTGGGCATGAATCATATTTTTTGAAAATGTCTGTTCTGTGGCATTAACATAACATATTTTCACGCTATATCCCCAACGGGGTAGTCAGAGAGGACGGAGCGCCAGGAGTCGCGGTCCTTACACACCTCTTTCAAGTCCTCAAAACTCATCATTCTCTTCACTCATTTTCGCCTAGATATGCGAGTGCTTTTGACACTTCCGTCTGCAAACACTCTGGCTATTTGATCTTCATAAGTCAGCCTTGGTCTTCTTTGGCTTCTTTTACCACTCACTTTCACTCTGTAGATTTTCTTCGTCAGTCTTTCATCACTCATTCTTTCCAAGTGTCCGAACCATTTAAGCATTCCTTTCTTCATTTTTACAATAACACTATTGTGCAACCTTGTCATACTGCGTATCTCATCATTGCTTATCCTGTCCGCAAGCGTGACACCGTACATATTTCTGAGAGACCGCATCTCCACAGCATTTATCATACTTTCACTCGATTTCGGGCATATCCAGGCCTCACTACCGTACAACAAAGTTGGCACCAACACCGCATTGTGGATGGCCATTTTAGCATTGTTAGATATATTCACACTACCCACTAATGCGGACAGAGCACCGTTCACTTTATTGCCAGCTGCTACCCATCTCTCCACATCCAACTCACATCTTTCATCTTTCGAAAACGCACTCCCCAGATACACAATTTCATTCACTTGTTCTAGACATTTTCCATTTACACAAATCACACATTTCGTTTGTACCTCTTCTCTTTCAAACACCAGAACCTTAGTTTTGTTCACATTCATATTCAATCCTTTTACTTCACAATCTTCTTTCATACACGTGACTAGTGTCTGCAAAACTGCTTCTGATGGTACTATTAGCACAGCATCGTCAGCTACAATAGGCAGTTTACCACTGTGTCATCACATCCCATAACACTCATATTACCTTTCAATCTCTGGAGGCAACTATCCAAATGCAGCACGAACAGCCAGGCAGACATCACGCAGCCCTGTCTCACACCAGAACAGACTTCAAACCAGGGCGACATGTCACCGTCTATTCTTACACAGGCTTTGTGGCCACGATATAGTGACCTCACAGTCCGCAGTAAGGAGTCCCCCACGCCATATTCAGGCAGAAGACTCTACAATTTCTTCCGCACTACTCTATCGAATGCTTTTTTTAGATCCACGAAAGCGCAGAGAACTTTCTGGCCTATAGCCAGAAACCTTCCCACGATAATGCGAAGCGAGAAAATCTGATCCATACAACCCCTACCGTTCCTGAAACCTTGCCTTGCGCCTCCCACAAATATCTTTCTGAAACGCCTTTCATACGTTCAATCAATACCTTAGTATAGACTTTACTCGCTAAGCTGACCAAGCTGATGGCCCTATAGCACGCACAGTCTAGATAGGAACATTTCCCTTTATGTAGAGGTACTATGAGTGCCGTGCGCCAGTCCTCTGGAACCTCCCCCTTCTGCCAACAAAGGTTGCAGAGTGCACAGAAGGCATCCCAGACCCTAGGACCACCATACTTTATCATCTCAGCAGTCACCTCGTCAATTCCCGCAGCCTTTCCACATTTCAAACTTCTGTGGCATTAATTACTAATATTCTATGAATTAGTCACAGATTCGCTTAAAATGCAGTAAGAAATTGAAATTGTACCAATCACAATGGTTTTAGAGAGCCATGTGACATGTTAGTTTGAAATGCAATTAAGTTATATATTGCATAGCGACGCAGTGCAATGTATATTTGTCTCATTTTGCTTATAGTAATTGTCATGCTATCTTGTTTATCAGGGCCGGACCGTGAGTTTAGGGGGCCCTAGGCTAATACTACTTAGGGGCCCACCTAATTACTCAAAGTATAAAAAAAAATAAGACAATGAAATATTTGATTTATATTATAATATATATTTTGCCTTAGGATCTTTAGGACCTTACGATCTGTTTAATTTAATAAAATTATGAATTTTTTCACATTATCGTCTGAGAGAACTGTCCACTAGTACAAATGAGAGGGAATACTTTGCCTCACAAAACAAGTGTAAAATATCTGGGGTGTCATTTGGATCGCAAGTTAAACTGGAAAACCCATATCTGTACCAAGAGAGAGGAACTCAACATGAAGTATCGAAACTTGCATTGGCTGTTGGGAAGATCATCAAAGCTGACATTGATAAATAAACTTCTCATTTATAAAGCTATCATTAAACCGGTATGGACATATGTGCTGGAGCTGTGGGGCTCGGCTAGCACATCTAACATAGAAATAATACAACATTTTCAAAATAAAGTTCTTCGAACTATCGGCTCAGCACCTTGGTTCGTTAGAAATGACGAAATCCACGCTCACTTAAGCATGCCCAATGTAAAGGAGGAAATCAAAAACAAAATCCAATCCTACAAATGAAGACTTGAAAAACATCAGAATCCACTCGTAAAGGGTCTATTGAATCGAACAGACAACATAGCGCGCCTGAGGCGAACTGGTCTATTAGAGTAGCTCTGTAATGGTGAATGAGGTTACTGGACAACAACTTCTCATGTTCTTTTTGCGTGGATAAGATCTGATAGAGGCCATGGTTGGCTGATTGCAGATGGTATAACTAAATAAAAAAAAAATAAAAAAAATTATCGTCTATTTTTGACTTTGACTTGACTTAGCTGGGGGCCCCTTGAATCCACGGGGCCCTGGGCTGAAGCCCAAAAAGCCATATGGTAGATCCGGCCCTGTTGTTTATACTTCATGGTTTTATTAGTGTGCATAAACAAAGTGTAGGGCTTACATGTTGCGTAACCGGGATAATATTTTACTTGGATTAGTACTAACGTAAGTATATATACATATATAATAAAAATAAGTGAAACTCAATATTATATATTAATACATACACATAATACTTAGGTGATGGGAAATAAAAAAAAAGGCTTTATTATTATTAGTACTAACGTAACCCATCTACCTCTTTTGTATTATAACATCATTGTGTATGTTATATATACAACTCATAATTTTACTACTATACATATCAGTATAAAGTTGTAAAATACAGTTTACCACTGTATCACAATACATCATTTACTGAATGGTATCATCTTCCAATGTTTCAATCTCTCATGAAATCTTTCAGCCCATAGCTATTTTTTGCAACAAGATAGTTTCACCATGCTTTCTTCTTCTTGTACACTGACCATTTTCCTTCGCCATCCCATCACAGGTCATGCTTCTTACTGTTCCCAATCCTAATTAGGACCATTTCAGGCCCAAGCCTACAGTTTGAAACTCTGATAGTCCCCAAGCAAGAGATACTATAGCATTGTTTTATACACTGCTCTATGGACAGAAAGTAATATTCCGTGTTTTTTTCTCTTTTACGTGTTTTCATATACCTATATCATTGTTCTCCTAGTGAGTTACGTATTTACATACATACATCACATCCTCATACTGTGTCCCTAATGGGGTAATCAGGGTCACAGATGATGGAGTGCAAATCGCAGTCTTTACATACTTCTTTCACTTCCTCAAACATCATTCAGTTTGTATTCTCACACTGTATCCCTAACAAGGTAGTCAGAGTCACAGAGTATGGTGTCCAAAGCATCGCAGTCTTTACATACTTGTTTCGCCTCCTTAAATGTCGTACATACGCTTTCGCCTAGGTATGCAAGTGCTTCTGACATTTCTTTCAATTAACACCCTGGCTA
This sequence comes from Zeuzera pyrina, assembly GCA_907165235.1. Lineage (NCBI taxonomy): Eukaryota > Metazoa > Arthropoda > Insecta > Lepidoptera > Cossidae > Zeuzera > Zeuzera pyrina. The sequence continues at coordinate 12,412,642 of OU015625.1, read as the reverse complement.
TTTGATCTTCATAAGTCAGCTTTGCTCTTCCTTGGCTTCTGCTACCACTTACTTTCCCTCTAGATTTTCTTAAATCTTTCATCACAGATTCTTTCTATGTGCCCGAATCATCTAAGCATCGTTCTTTATTTTTACGATAACACTGTCGTCCAATCCTGTCATACTGCTTATCTTTTCATTCCTTATTACATTCACATAGGCGAGACCGCACACATTTCTACTGCATTTATCTTGTTTTTATTCGATTTTGGGCATTTCCACAGGCTGGCAGGCTCTTCCGGTTAAGAGACTCCAAAATTTTTTTCACATTACTCTATCAAACCTTTTTCTAGATCCACAAAAACTCTACTCTTGTCTCCATAATTGCCTAGACCAGACTAGAATCATGTTCAAGCTATCCCAACCCATCCATTCATTATCCAGTTACATATTTGTGCCTGTGGGATATGAATGGCTGGAGACTGGTGATAGATATTTTGGATTTGTTATGGTAAAAGAGGAAACTTGCGTATGGTTTTACCTTCGAACTGAGGTCCTTTACTTCAGGTTCATCACCAATTTCAACACACAGTTCAATACACTTGCGGCGAGTTTTATATTATATTCTTCTATATTATTTGATTTAGCGTTCAGTGAGTTGCGTGCGCGCGCGCCATACATAACACATCATATATTTTTATTTTAGGAGGGGAGCGGAAGCGGGAGATAAAGTGTAATGTTGCTAGTGTAAAAAACATATAAATACAATCGGCGTATACAACTCCCCCGGCCTAGAGGTTTTCCTCTAAGTAAAAAATGAATTAAGAGTAAGCGTAATTATTTTAATGGCGTGAGTAAACTAAACTAAAGAGAAGCGTAGCGTATGCGAATGCGTGTTATTGCGTAGGTAAAGGACAGATCCGTATCACAGGTCGAATATAACTCCCGGATGCGGTCTTTACTTTAACGGTTCTAATAATGTTATCTTTTCCGGGATATATTCCCTCAATCACTCCTAAAGGCCAACAAAGAGGATGCGTGTTGAGAGTCTTTAATAACGACCACAGTACCCAAAGCGATGGGTTTGGAAGGAGAGTTCCATTTCACTCTTTGTTGCAAAGAAGTTAAATATTCTTGACTCCAGCGAGTCCAAAATGAGTGCGTTATTTTAGTTAATAATTAAAAGTGAGTAAGGCGATTATCTCGTTGAGTAGTAAAATCTTCAGCGGGTAAAAATTTCAGCGGAGTAACGTTTAAAAAATGCTTAGGAGTCAACGCGGAAACATCACTAGGATCTGAACTCAGAACACATAATGGTCTACTATTTAGAAGTCCTTCAATTTGAACAAGTACAGTTAAAAATTCCTCATATGTGAGAATTTGAGTTCCTATTACTTTGTACAAATGCGTTTTAACACAGCGAACATTTACTTCACAAAGACCATTAAAATGGGGTCCAAACGGGGGGCTATGTTTGAACTGTATTTTATATTTGAGTAACTGTTGACCTATGTAATTATTATGAGTGGTGGACTGTAAAAGTGTATAAATTTGATCTAGTTTGCGTTTAGCTCCCAAAAAATTAGTGGCTCCATCACTATAAATCATAGAAACTGGACCTCTTCTACAAATAAAGCGTTTAAATGCCGCGAGAAACAATTCTGAACTTAAGTCTGTAACTAGTTCTACATGAAGTGCTTTAGTTGTGAGACAGACAAATAGACAAATATATGCCTTTTGACTTTTAATTCCTCGACGGCGAATGTGCGTTATGAAAAAGGGACCTGCGTAATCAACAGCGGTATAAACGAATGCTTTAACTTGAGATACGCGAAAAGAAGGAAGGTCTCCCATAAGAGGGTAAGTACATTTAGGGTTTGAGCGAAAACATGTATTGCAAATATGAACTCTTTGGCGAACTAAATTTCTAGCGGAGAGAATCCAATATTTTTGTCTGAGTAGCACAAGTAGCAATGCGGGTCCTGTGTGAAGATTTGTAATATGATAATTTTCAACTATCAATTGCGTTACACGATCTTTAGCGGAGAGTAATATTGGATGTTTTTGACCATAATCTAACTGCGAGTGCATAAGTCTTCCTCCTACTCGGAGTAAATTTTCTTTGTCAATAAAAGGTTTGAGTTTTAATATGGATTTACTACAAGGCGAGTTGTTTTTAAGCGCGGAAAATTCTTGTGCGAAATGTTTTTGTTGAGTATAGCGTAAAATAAAGAGTTCTGCTGTATTTAAATCTGAGACCAAAATTGAGCCACGCGTTAATAAATGTTTCCCAAAACGTAAAACATAGACCACTGAGCGTAACAATCTCGACCAGCAGGACATTTCATCCACTAATCTTTGAAAGGGGTGTGCGGTAACTGTATGTGAGATCTCTGTCTTCAACGACACAATTTTTGCTTCAATTAATTCTTGACCAATGTTATTAATTTGGAAAGGTTTAACGGGCCACTGCTCGAGCGAAAGAGATACCCAATGAGGTGCGTGAAACCATAAATCATTATTTAACAATTCCTTAGGCGTTACAGGACGTGAGATAATATCAGCAGGGTTTTCCCGACCACTAACATGAAACCAAAGTGCCGCTGGTAATTTTGAATTAATTTCAGTTATTCTATTAGCGACGAAAGTGTGAAATTTATGTGCGGGCGAGTGTATCCAGGTAAGCGTTACGGTAGAATCTGAAAATGCGTATATTTTCTTAATTTTACAGCGTTTAGTTATTACTTCTTGAACGGCGGTCACAAGATTCGCTAATAGAAGCGCAGCGCAGAGCTCAAGACGTGCGAGTGAAATCTTTTTTAGCGGAGCGACCCTGGATTTAGAAGTAAGTAAGCGAACAGAACCATCAGAGCGATCATCTGCGCTAACCCTAATATAAACAGCAGCGCCGTAGCACTGCTCGCTTGCGTCAGGGAAGCCTATAAGGGTTATATGAGAAGAAATCACGCCTACATGACGAGGAACTTTTATGTCCTTTAAAAAGGTGAGTTCAGCATGAAACTGTTTCCACTTATTTTGAATATAACAGGGTACCATGTCGTCCCAATCTAGGTTTAATTTCCAACATTCCTGTACGAGTAGCTTCATAAAGGCAGTAACTGGACCGACAATACCCAACGGATCAAAAAGTCGCGCTGTAACTGATAATATGGTGCGCTTAGTACATTCCTGAGAGTCTGCGTTAATTATGAATAAAAAAATATCATCAATCGGTTGCCATTACATTCCTATAATTTTTGTATTAGCGTTTGCGTCAACATCAAAATTTATCATTTGTGGGTTTTTGCGAGAAGAGGGAATTCTATCTAAGAGTTGAGGGCTATTAGAAACCCATTTCGATAATTTAAAACCTCCAGAGTTAAACATGTCGATCATTTCGCGATAAGTAATTTCTGCTTTATCTACAAAATCTATAGAGTTTATATAATCGTCCATATAGTGGCCACTTAGTGCAACCATCAGCTGCGAGCTGGCGTATGACCCGCATAGCGAGGTAAGGAGAGCTAGAAATTCAGAACGAAACCCTATTGAATTCGTATGTATGTATATCTGTGTTAGAATTAAATCTAAATAATATTCTCTGAAAAGGTAAGTGTTTTTCGTTAAGTTTAATTTGGAAATACATTTTTTCTATGTCACTAGCGATGGCGATAGCGAATAGACGTAAATTAATTAAGAGATCAAAAATATTGCTTTGTAAATTCGGACCCGTATAAAGAACATCATTAAGTGAGTATCCAGAAATTGTTTTACAACTAGCGTCAAGTACAATACGCGTTTTAGAGGTCTGTTTATCAGGACGATAGACAGCTCTGTGCGGTATGTAGTAGCAATCGATATCGAGAGAGGGATTGTCTACCTTAGACAGATAACCATCGTTAATGTAATTTTGAATAGTAGCGTTATAATCCTTGCGAAGTGCGGAATAAGAATTTAATTTCTTTTCCAAACTAAATAAGCGTCTTTCAGCGATATAGTATTAGTTGCCTAATTCTGGTGGATTCTTTTTAAAGGGTAATTCTACGGTGTATCGTCCGGATTCGTCGCGTAAGTGGACTGAAAGATGCGTTCGCAGGCGTCATCATCTGGGTTAGTGTGTTTTTTTACAGGGACACTTTCTAGTTCCCAAAAGGGTTGTGTTAGAGTTTCTAAAGAGTGCGTTTCAGTATTACAAAGGAATGTTTTATTCGCGTGACCAGAAAAGCGAACATGGCGAGTATCGCATTGGCCTTTCCCATAGCAATGTAACCTAGCGTAGTTTGAATTGCGACTACCGAAGAGTTAGGGGATGTCACTTTCCCGCATTCAAGTATCAGAGCAAACAATTCATTACCAAGTAAACAATCAATGTCACAAGGCATGTGGAATAAATCATCAGCCATCGGTAATTCACGTAAATGATGTAATTGCGAAGTATCGACAGCGACACCAGGTAGCCGATCAGTAATATTGTCTACAACGCGTGCGTTAATAGTATACGAACATCTCATGTCATAGCGTGAATATATTTTTAAAGTTGTAAATCCAAAGGAGGTACTTTCAGTTTGACCTATTCCTTTAATGGTAGAAATAGCGGGCGTAATTTTTAAATTTAGTCGATCGCAGCATGATTTAGTTATAAAGTGGCTCATTGAACCCGAATCAATAAATACGCGAATATTAGAGCGTTGAGTTTTATCGTAAACGTATACAGAAGCAGTAGGCAACAGTATTGTAGTATCCTTTTCTTTATTGTGCATAGAAGTCGTAATTGATAATACTTTATCATTAAAATTTGCGCGCGAAACCGTCGTCGGTTCGATCGGCGACGAATTATGAGTTGAACCACAGATTAATTAGTTTACTATGCGTAGCAAGAGAAGGATCCGCAAATGAGCGTGCGGCTTGACATGAGTGCGAAAGTGAATTCGAGACGGGCGCGAGTGAGTGAGAAATCGGTAGTGGCGGCGGTGCGGCATGAGTGTGAGACGGGTGCGGCGAATAAGAAGAGTGCGCGGCGCGGGCGTGTGAGTTATATCCGCTATGGTTTGGAGCGTGAGATGAGGATGCGGTATGAGACTGCGTGTGGGTTTGTAAGAGCGAAAATTATCCATATGGATTAAAGTGTGATGTTTAAGGCGACAAATATTACATCTATTTTTAGATTGACAAAATCTAGTTTCATGAAAGCCCAAGCAGTTCCTACAGAAATTATGTTTAACAATTAGATTATTCCTAGTACGCGTATCTTTATCTAAAAAATATTCACATTTGTATAAAGGCTGAAAAGGGCCCGAATTGCAAATAATGCAAAAGCGTGGTAAATTAAATGAGTTAGTTTTCACTACAAATGACTGCGTAGGTTTTGAGAATTTATTATAATTATTTTTATAAGAATATTGAGTTCTATTATTTAATGAGACAAGATTGCGAAGCGCTTGAATTTTACTTTGTTCTTTCAAAAATTTTGTTAAAATCATGAAAAGTGGGAATATCTGTGTTTTATACATGATTGTTCAAATAAATTAACAATGTCTTTGTCTAATTTACTGAGCGCGATATGAGTTATAATAAAATCAGATAGATTACTAATATTTAAACGACTGAGTGCTGCTTCAGCAGAACAAAACTGTTCAATAAAAGCGTCTAGGGACTGATTATTATTTTTAAAATGTAACATCTGTTCCAAGTAAACAGATGCTTGTACTCTTAAATCTTGATATTTTTCAATGAGAGCGTTCCACAATATTTGGTAATTATTAGCAGTGGGCGTGATACCTGAGCAAACAGTCAAGGCTTTGCCCGATAAACATCCTATCAAATACTGGACCTTTTCAGCCTCAGTGAGTCGCGTATTGTCATGTATGAGACTTTTGAAGTTTTCATAGAACAGGCTCCATTTTGCGGGAGTACCATCAAATGATGCTAATTGCAGTGGGGGTAGTTTGCGATTTAATAACTCAGATTTATCTGAGTTAAGCGTGTTGACCTTTTGTTGATTGAGAGAATCCTCAATATGTTTGACATAACAATATAGTTCATCAAATGAATTTAAAGCGGCGTAATTTGGTATTGCGTTCTCATTTTCTTCTAAGTAAGCGATTGTTAGCGAATCGAGAGTTTGCATGAAATCCGACCTAATTTTATCTAGCGAGAGTATGCGAGCGACAAACTGACCTTTGCAAATCGGATCTGACACTTTTAAGCTTAAATTATAAACACTGTAATATTTCAAATAAACTATCTTTTTTCGCTTCCAAAACTAATATTTTAGGATTAATATTGCGTTTAGTAGTTTCTTTTTTACCATTTTTATCTCCAGCCATTATAATAATTTACTCAAAAATTACAAACTGAAAAATGCACAAGCCAATATAGGCTTAAATGCTATACAGGTAAGGAGCAAAATAGCGTGAAGTTTATGCGTAGAAACTTGCTTAGTAACTACGCGAGTGGCCTAACCGGCACGGACGAAGTCTATGCTAACCTAAACTTTAACTAACTTTAAAAATATTAACATAAATAAGATAATAACACTAATATGCTAAATATAATATGCGTAAATAAATATATATGCGTGATTTAAGCGTGTAAGTTTGTATTTTTAGAATACAAACAGGATTAACATTTATTTATGTAGGTAGAAGAAACCTATGCGAGCATATACTATGCGTTGAGTTTTACTAAAAGTTATTAAAATAAGAGTTTGCCAGCTAAACTAACATATTAGACATATAATATTGTATGCGTAAATAACATTATAACATATAGTTCGACTTGAATTAGCGTATTTAATGTATATATTTGAATTGAAAATTGATGCGTGATGGCGTATCGAACTATATCTTACAAGCTTTTATCTAATCCAATTTTTAGTAAATTTTATGATTAATATATTTTTCTATTAAAGTTTTTCGAGTGTATAAATTGCATGAGTTTATAAGTTACAATAAACTTGAAAATGCCGTATAACACTATCGTTACCCAGTAGCAAAAATACTTGTTTCAGGATGTGAGTCATGAAGTATTATGTTATCTTCTACAATATATTTACACTGGTGAAGTTCCACTACCAAATGAAAAGTTAGAATCTTTTTTAAAAGCAGCCAAGAATTTGAAAATAACTGGAATTGAGAACTTGATTTTGCCACATCACGTAGGTGTAGACAAAATTGTTATATTATTATTTATACAAGGTTATATCGAAAAGATGGGTAAATACAGAAGGGTATAAAAGTGTCCATGACAACAGCAAACTTGAATTCTACAACTTAGCCAAAAGTCAATTGTTCTAGTGTAAAACCTCAATTTAAATAAAAATAAGGTGACGCAACCCTAATAAGGTACCTGCGGGTAATAAGGCCTGTCGTCTAATAAGGCCTATGTGAGTAAAATCGTACTTACAATGAACGCTCCCGCTCAAGACAACACTCACAGACGCCTAACACATGAAGATATCTTTATGAGTTTACAAACGCGAAATACCCCTCTTCTCGTATCCAGGATTGTATCATACATTGCGAGAGACAACCGCGCGGTACGAATAACAAAAATAGGTCCAAATCAATCGCAAGTATTGATCGTCATGTTTCACTTATCTGTATAAATTTGCAGTGTAAAGTTCTTAATCATTTTAACATTTTTTATAATAAATACTTGAATAACATACTGTGCTTCAAATATTTTTAATTTAGTTTCTCTTACATACATAGTCGACGTCTATTAAGGCCTACCTCATTTAAACATAGATTTTGTTTTCCTCCTACATCATGAATCAAATTTTATTTGTTTCATAATGTATTTTATATAAATTTCGAGGTTTTACGAATGTAAACAAGTATGTGTAATTTAATGCTAATTGAACAATCGTTAGTTTTAGTGTCTACGACCACGATGCCTGTAGAGCGAGCATTTACTCAAATAAATGGTTGTTATGGGGAGAAAATTACGAATTTTTTAATAATTTTTAATGTAATTGCTGCGTTTATACAATTATTGATCTCAAGTATTAAATGTATAACGCGTAGTTTGATTATTTAAGTATATTAGAGCTGTAGGCTTTATTACCCTACCATAGTAAAATAAGGCCTTTTGGCAAGGTTTTCAATAATGTTAAATTTTGTTTTTGTTTATGGTAAAAAATGCCATTTTCCCTTTATATTTTATAGTAATTGAACGTTTAGACCTAATTATTATTAAGGTCTGTTCATTATATTGGTTATTTTTCATTTAATTTCAAATCTTTCTTAGCTAGGCCTTAATACCCGCAGGTACCTTATCAGTGTTTTCCTTTCGCTAGCAAACATTTGGAATATAGGACATAATGATAGGGTTGTACATTTTTTCCATTAAATGATTTTTTTTTGTATGGAAAACAAAATAAATGTATCTCGTAATTATTACATCTGCAATATAACAGTCAACAGTGACAGGTTGGAACTCCGGCGAATTTTTACCTCCTTTCACAATAACCTTGTATATTATATATATTAATTATATTGTTTAACTAAAACTTCAAGAGTACTTCGGTGCTAGCTAACTGAATTTATCTAAACTAAACTTTCTTGAGGATACATACATACATACATATTTTCACGCAGTAACCCTTATCCTAAGGTAGTCAGACAAGACAGCGCCAAGCGTCGCGGGCCGTACACACTTCTTTCACTTTCTCAAGTCTCATCATTCTCCTCACACATTTTTGCCTAGGTATGAGAGCGCTTTTGATATTTCCGTCAGCTAATGCTCTGGCTATTTGATCTTCGTAAGTCAACCCTCTTGAGGACGCTTCATTTAAAAGCATAATATGTATATTGATTAATATACATTAAATACAGGAATGAAATGAATGAATGAATAAATGAAAATACAGGAAATGGATTTCCAAAATACTTCTTTCGCTTCCTCAGATCTCATTATTATCCAATGATGAAATATGAAGAAGTGAAAGAAATAAAAGAAATATGTAAGAACCGCGACCCTTTTCGCTCCGTCCTCTCTGACTACCACGTTGGGGACACAGCGTGAGGATATCTATGTATGTAAGACTGAAATATAGCAAGAAACTATTGTAGTACATATTATTAACTTTTGTTCCTTATTATTATTTTCTAGGACTTCATATGCGCTTTTTAAATACTTATAATTTTTATTTTACATTAAATTTATTTCAAATTTTTTGTATTTTCAGGCTAAAAATCTTTCCAAAATTAAGAAATCAGCTCCAACATCGTCATTAAACTCTGTAGTTGGCGGGTAAGTATGTTGTTTGTTTTTAAATGGTAAGTAAACTTTATACTGACTGGCCCGTTGGCGCTGTGGCAGAGCTTTACGTTTCAAGTTGGAGCCCCGGATTCGATTCCTGGCCAGGTCAATTCAGGAAGCTAACTTATGTAAAGTAACTTGTAAACTGGGTGTTACAGCGAGCTCCCATAGTTCATTGTGTGGTACCCATAGTACACGCCTTTTTTTTTGCTTACGCAAGAGAAATCTGCGCACAGACACCCAACCCCTTTGGGGAAAGACTGGGTTATGTGGGGCTTTTACCCACAAAAACTCTTGCAGTGGTTGTTCTCGGCGCGTCGTCGAAGGGCTTTCAGATGTCCTACGGAACGAACCCCCCCTTTATATTTATTAAGGCATTGGCAACAAGACCGTCAGCCTAATCACGTAACTTCTGAAGAAACACTCTTTATAAATTATAATCACGTCACGAGCACATCACGTTTAAAGTGAATTCGTTTTTTCTTCTTACAACTAAGTCCCTATCACTCCTCCAGTAAAGCGATAGTAGGCTTTACTGAAGTTAAAATGGACTTCTTGAAAGACCTTCAACTACACATGTTTATTTAGATCTCCATTATTTTCACTTACACAGAACTTTAAAACACAATATACTATCACTTTTGTGCTTTAAAACTCCTACAAATGTAAAATTTCAAAAATCTAAATAAAATGATAACTTCACTTCTCCCGTTTCCGCCAAAAAGTCGTGCACCGGAGCCCCTCTCGCGCCATGCTGAAGTTTTATTGTCTCATTATTGCAATTAAGTTTTTTATAATTTATCATAATAATATTACGGTTGAAAAACAAAATCAACGTAAATCGACCCCACCGATGACGACCGAGGGACGTTTTAACTGACCCGGACGATTACATAACAGCGGCGACCGACGCCCTGTTAAACACTGACATCAACGATGTGACACCGCACCGCCCCCTCGGAGGGCGTCGACGTCTTGCGTGTTAACACCAGGGCCTCTGTAGGTTTTATTCGACTACAGCACACACTCCGCCAGGGCCTTACTTGAGCGCGCGGGCGGACCGCCTGCGTTGCGCCACACGATAGGCTCTTATCATTTCGGGCCTTCAGCTGATAGATCGCCGGCCGGTTATAACCACTTTGGGACCGGCCCTCACCCGTTTAGCTTCTTGACGGCACGCAGGTGCAAATTTTCCCGGCGAAAATCTGAGCTGAGGTTCCGTTCTCCATCCTGGGTACTCTCCGGACGGAGGGGCCCTTAGGCTTTGTCGACCTTTCCGGGCGGAGCGCCTTCCGCTGCTCCCCTCCAACGCATTCGGTTCGCTACAACGGTTTGTATTTTCAAGTAGCGACTGGAGGGTTGTTTTAGTCGGTTCGAGACCGACACTACCTGACTGGTCCTCACGTTCTCTCCTGAGGCGTGAGGAGCGGTTGGGTGCTCGTGCGGAGTTTTTTCCCTTCCGATAAACAAAAAAAAACTTCAACGTACATTTTACAGATGTACTGCAACAATGACCAACATCGACCTAGTTACCAATAACAAAAACGAAACCCTAGCTGTTCATCAATTTAGTAATGATGAAACAATTGATGTAGAACTAATTCAAGACACAGGAAACAATGCCGTAAAGTCGACTGAATTTCAAAATGCAGACATTCAAGAAAAAAGCCGAAATGCCGACATTCCGGAAAAAGGAAATGTTCATAGTAAATTGAAGTCAACTCAACTTCAAAATACAGAACTACAAGAAAAAAGGAATAATAATAATCATGCTGGGTTAAAGTCAACTCAACTTCAAAGTACAGTAATTCATGAAAAAAGGAACAATCATGCTGCATTAAGGGCAATTCAAATACAAAATGCAGGTGTTCAAGAAGAAATTGACAATGCTACATTTAAGTCAACTCAACTACAAAATAAGAGTAGAACACAACCAATAGAAATAGATATTAGTTTACCTGTTATTTCAGAAACATACTCATTGATGAATGAAACTGCAGATACATTTGGTTACAATATGAGCAGTAGTAGTACACAGATTACAAATACTAACAAAGATATTGTAAAAGATGTAAACAGTATAGAACCTGTGCACAGTGAAGGTGATAGCTTTATAGAGCCAGCTACAGGTATTATAAATATATTAAATAATTCAATTATACAATATCGCTGATTATAATTTGCATTTGACTGATCCTTATACTATTTTTTCTTAAATTAATTGAGATATACAAAGTATAATAATCATGAATATCACTAAAAATAATTAGAATTTCTTGAAAAATGAAGGAGGCTTTTAAATTCCAAGTATGAACAGTGGCGATGGAGTAGAAATAATTATTATGCTCTGTCACTGTCACTTCTAGCACTGGGCAGCCATGAAACTGAGTTTCTGATGTGACATTACAGTAACGTCATCTACAGCTTACGCCCACTTCATTCCCACTATTGGAATTTAAAATTTAATAACTTTTCAAATACTTGTTCTCAATATTATGTTCATGATTTTTGTACGTTTTATTGTAATATAGAAAACAACCAGTTTCAAGAATGGTGAAATTAGCTTAGAATTTTTTTTGTATAATTTATGAATTATGAAACATCTATAAATAGCGAATAACATAGTTGCAATCCATGTTTATTTGTGTATTCACTTATAATTTAAATTTCTATGCATTTTTAACCAACATTTGAAGAGGATGGATTATATGTATTCATATTTAGTCTGTAGACATAGAGAAATATTAACATTTTGTAATCAAGTCCCCGCGCAAAGCCGATGCGAGTCGCTAGTCATAAATAAAAGTTTTTGGTTGCCTTATTACAGATATATCGAACATGCAGTTACAATATTCTATATCAAACAAAGGAAGACCGCAGGTGATACTGAATCGTTTTATTTATTATTTACACCATCAGTCAAAGAATGCTCAGAAAAAAAGATGGAGATGTATTGACTATCGCAGACTACACTGCCCAGCTTACCTCGACACAAACAATTATGTAATTTCTGAAAGGTGTGTTGTAATTTTCTTATTTATTCAATAGTTTTCTTATGTATTCATTATAAATAGTAATAAAATAGGATAATTTAGTTCAAGTCGTTGTGGTGATATTGGGATAAGCTTTATTAATAAGCTTAGTTCTGTCAGTTCCAAGTTCTAAGTAATGAGGTTGTTCTTCAGAATTTTGTAGTTGACCTCATCATTGTTTGACTTCCGCTTTTATATTTTTTGGTCATTATACTTTCACAAAAATACGCTATGAAGATGTAGATTTTATTGGCTTTATTAATAAGAAGTGTACCCGGCACACATACAAGTAGGAAGATGTATATTATAGAATAGAAGCAGTATAAGACAAACGTACTATGAGATTAGCGTAAGCCGCGTACGCAGGGTACGCCAAGGCGAAGTATGAGAGGGGTCGAACATTTGGAGCAGCTAGGAGGAGTAGGACGTTTATTTATCTACATGTTATGATAAATGACCATATCCATCATTTTATTTCATTCATTTACACATATATAGATTATTTAATAACAATTATTATTGTTACAATATTGATAAATACGTAATTTATAATACAGACTATATTTTTATGTTGTTATTTAAAAATGTTACTTTTTTCAATTAATTAAACAATATAGTTTAGTTTTGAGTAGTTTTCGAGCGTTAGCATACCATTCATTATTTACTCCTAAAGCGTCTATCCACAGTTGTTTTCTTTTGGATCAGACGGAAAGCTGAAATAATACGCGATTATAAATTGAGTTGCAATACAAAACAGTTCAAAACTATTATTATTGAATTCATATTAACATCCTATTGAATATATTATGCTTGTGCTAAAATCTGCTAAATAATTTATCGACAATATAAGATGACTAGCGAAACGTCACTACTTGTTGTTATGGTAATAAAAGCGCTTGCAATATGACCAAAGATAATGTAAAATCAGTGCCGGCTCTAGCCCATGTAGCGCCCGGGTGCAATCAATACCCTGACGCCCTCTAGTATATAGGCGCATGATCGAAATGGAATACTTACAGTTATATTTTCATGAGTAATCGGAAATTCAGGTGCAAATGGTGCAATTATAAATGATGTTGGAAAGCAATAGCCCGTTTACATCGCTTGGGTACGCCCACGTGGACCCGCGGGAGGATAGACTCGAGAGTAATAATTATTTTTTAGGAAAGGAAGACTTACAAGAACAAAAAAGCACGACTGTCGTTAATTCAAAAATATTTCATTTAAAAGCTTAATTATAATAAGACAAAGTAGGTAATAGATAGGTGTGTTTCGCAGACAGAGTTCACATTGGTCATTTAATGATTGTAAAATATGTAGGTACATCGAAACCTTTGTTAGTTTAACTTAAGGGCAGCCATAGGTAACTTACTCAACTAAATTTAATCAGGTCTTTTCTAGAAAGACGCAAAATATCCATAATTACTTTTTACATAGATTTACGATCTCTATAGGCTACAGGAAGTTTATTATCAAAAATTAAAACTATAAACTTAAGAAGATCCTTTGGACAAACTATATTATATCACCGCCGGCATCGGCTATAACACAGGCGCAGAGTCATTAAAATTACCAGGATATGGCGTTAACAGATTAAAATCTTATCATTTGGTAACTAGGAATAACTTAAAGAGAAATATGCATGACTAGGAACACCGCAACTTTTCACTCTTATTTAAAAAGTGGATTTTGCACTTCTACAGTAGAAAATACTTCAAATTAGTATGTTCTAGTTTTCTTAGAATTAAGCGTGGTATGATAATGAATTTTTTTTTTTTTTTAGGAAATATATGCACAGTCATTCATTTCACGACAAGAAAATAGTACAGAAAATTAACGCCAAGAGAGTATTGACTAGTCTTGTCAACGCGAGAGAAAGTGATGAGTCTGGTGGAAGTAACGAAGTTTTAATGGAAACGACATAACAATAATATGAATAAATAAGTACATAATACTTGAAAAAAAAACTGACTAGTTTTATTGTGGAGCTGAACAGAAAGTAACCTTTTTTTTTATGGCAGAGGGAGTAAACGAGCAAGCGTGTTACTGATGGAAAGTGATCACCGCCGCCCATGGACACCCGCAACGTCTAGGTGTCTATGTCAAACTATTTATAATCTTAGTCAACAAAAATCTTCTAATATATAAAAGTGTATGATTCGACTTTTTGGCGGGAACGGGAGAAGTGAGGTTGTCATTTTATTTAGATTTTCTATTTTTTACATTTTTAAGAGTTTTAAAGTACAACAGTGATAGTATATTGTGTTTTAAAGTTCTGTGTAAGTGACAAGAATGGAGGACATCTAAATAAACGTGTAGCTGAAGTTTTCGCGCTCTTCCAAGAAGTCCTTTATAACTTCAGTAAAGCCTACTATCACTTTACTGGAGGAGTTTTACGATAAGAAAGAACTAATTTACTTGTGATTCTACATGGATTCTGTCTGTATACTAGTTTGTGTTAATGCGTGACATTGGCAAATGCGCTAATTATCTACTGAATTGTTTTCTCGCTTTACTTGACGTTGGCAATGTACTCACGTACGGTGCCATTTAAAAATAATAAAAAATAAAAAAGTGTATGTTTGTTTGTTCGTATTTTATGCGCTGTCATACCGTTCATCAGATTGCGACGAAATTATGGAGATAGCTTGAATCCTGAGGAATAACCATAGGATATTTTAAAAATAAAAAAAGCGGACGCAGTCACGGAGTTCAGTTAGTATATTATATATTGTTTCTAAATCTTCACATAGATATGCTTGGGTGACTGTGTGTGCAACTGCCATAAATTTAGTTAACATAGATTCGCAATGTAAAAGAGACAGAGCATAATATACGCGTATGTTAGAGCGATATAGACGAGACCCGTTAACGTACTGACTGTATGAACTTGGCGTCAGTTATGAACGAGTTAATGATGGACGGATGGTTAGTCCTTCCGTCCGTCTTTCTGTCTGTAGTTAAACTCAGAGACTGTACTAAAAAGCCGTAAATTGGCATGGTTATACATATAATAATAATCCTATCATGCCTACAAAGTAATATCGAACAAAATCTCTTTTGACACGTGTATAAACCCCAACCTCACACATAAAATGGGAATAATTTACCCGTCCATTCCATTGTGTGGTGTTTCGTTGGATAAGTTTTTCAAAACGATTGCAGCCCCCTTATTTACAACGCTTCGAAAACTTTCCGTGGCGGAAAGGGCCAATCGTCGGAAAGCATAAATTCAATCCGTCGGATTGGAAAATGCACAGATTTATAAATGGAAGCAGATCAAACATAATTCACCCACACATAGATACCGTGTAAGTAATATCACTGTCACTTTCATTGTAGTTTAAAATTGTATATCTTTATCCTTTTCTTTCATTTGTTGCAACACAATGGCACACATAGACAATTCCGAAACCGTGGCAACCGCCATCTTCCGCTTAAGTCAAAATAAGCGGAGTATGGCGTTTACTTGCGTAGTACGTCACATGTTCGATGATTAAATATTTCTTGGTGTATAAACATTATTTTGTTTATTTAAAGTGCAAAAAATGGTACTAAAGTGTTGTACCCCCAATAGTTGCAACGCCTCATACAGAAAAGCCCCGAAAATCACGTTCCATCGGTAAGTAAATCTGATGTTGCAAATTGTTTGATTACTGCATTCAGTTAGCTGATATTTTTGTATTTCGTGGCTCCGACACTTAAATATGTTGCAAACTATTAAAATTAAAGTTTCCTTATATTGTTTAAGGTTTTTTTTATACGTTTTTTATATTTTTGTAACAAGTACCTAACCAATTTTGACATTATTAGTACTTGTACCTTAAAGAGGGGCCGAATTCAGAGAAAACTGAGTCTTGTAATAAAATTAAACATTAACGGACAGATACCTAAGGTTAAGCAACTATCTTTTTTTTGCAACTATCTTTTGATTTTGATGTATATCTTGTTAATTTCGGATTTCTAAAGGATGAAATCTTCAAATTTTTTGGTTAAAGAACTACATAAAAGAAATACATAAGAAAGGTTACATAGAACAAACTGGCAGATCAATTCTGGCAGTGTTTTGTGCTCAAAACATTTTGAACTCCATTTATTATGTAAAAGAGATACCCGTAAAACCGTGTTGTTGACTATGAAATTTAACATACCTATTAAAAATGAACATTGTATCGCCAAATTAATCCATACTTCATAATTACAAAATTATTTTTAATTTATTTTAAAATAATACAACTTTCTTGCTTCTAGTAATCGAAGATGGACTTTATTATGCATAAATTGTGTGTTCACATGTAAAAATGGTGAAAACAAATATGGATATCTCGAGGCGAATAATGACAAATAATACCTACGATTACTTGCAATGGTAATCCTTAGCATATCTGACATTCTGCGCGTTACTTCTGGCACACATTGAAAAACAGTGAAATGATGTGTTTGTGGATAATGAAGAGACCTCGCAAAGCTGATGTCGCCGACTGCCCTAAATACTAGTTGTTCTATGATAGAACCATAGAGCGACGACAGTTCAGTTCTAATCATGGCGAAAACCACAGATTTGTAAATGGAAGCAGATCAAACATAATTCACTCACACATAGATATCGTGTAAGTAATAACACTGTCTAATTATAATGTCTACAATCCGATTAATAAATAAAAGACTGAAAACATTCTTTGTTTTATTATGTAAGCTATTTTAGTTTTTATTCTCAATGTGATCGATCACCCTCCTGATTTCTTTTAATTTTTGAGTTTTGTGCGTAGTTTAGAGAAAATAATAATCAAAGGACAAAGCATAGCGACGAAGAGTTATTTAATAATTTTATAAAACATTCACTGACGCTTATCTCCTTAGAAAAATAGTTAACGATAACACTCGTCTGATATAAAACTTGTTCTATTTTCTCATAATCAAGTTTCTAACACTTATTGTAAAGCAATGGTAAGTAGGCTTTACTGGAATTACAAAGGACTGTTAATCGAAATTCATCCAACTCATCTCAGTCGCACACAACTTTAACGTACAATATACTATAATTTTTGCACTTAAAACTCCCAAAAGCGCAAAAAATAGCAAATCTGAATTTTGAATAAAATGCCAACCACGCTTCTTTTGTTTGCACCAAAAAGGTCTAAATTCAAAACTTTCACTTGCCTGATTATCAACTTTCCCGACTTTTAAAAATATATCGTTTATGTCATTAAACTTCATGTACCTACATAAATCGAACCGCATGCAAGGTCATCACAATGTACATGCGGCCCAAGACCAGTAGCGCACAGCCGTCAGGCCTCAGGTATCGAACGAACAATCATAATATTGTATCGAGGAGCCATTGGGAACACTCCAAATTACATCCTTCATGTAACAAAAACAATCTACAAAAAGAAGGAATAAGTATAATAAAGTAATAATCTCTAATACTAGTATATCAATTAATTTTATCCTTATTTACATTAACAAAAAGTACATGCATGCATTAATATTTGCAAACTTAAAACTACACATTATCTTTATTTTATCCTTATTTTATCACAAGAAAAATATAATTTGGAGTGTCCCAAATAGTCCCGCTCTAAGATAATATAGATACCCACTCCTTAATGCGGCCCTGAGTTCTGTATGTGTGTGAGTAATATTTGTTAGTGTTAATAGAGAAAACCGTCAATTTTAAGTATTGAGATTTGTAGATAAAATTACTAATTTTATAGCTCCATTATACCTAATATATCGCACGAAACTTTATGGCAAATGTCATCGTTAGAATTACAGTTTGAAAAGTTGTTCTCTAATTTTAAATAGATTATATCAACTTTAATAATACAAGCTATTTTTTTTATTGGTATTATTTGAATTTATTTATTAATAACAAAAAAGTACAAATGTTAATACTTAATATATACAAACAATACTACACTACAACAAACAACTATACAAGCTATTAATTTAAATAATTTCAATTTGTTTTTATAGGCTGTAAATATTTTATAGAATCACTTATTTTTTTATGCTAATATCATTTTAATGAAAGAGTAGCATTTTATTGTATAATATTTTTTTTAATAGTAATTCATAGCAATTTTCTTCTTATGAAGTGCCATTAAATGCATCCCATTTTATTCTAAAGCCGGTGGGCTTGGAGTAGATACTTGGTACAAAAAAATCACACCAATATTACATCACGATATCCACTAGAAACCATTTGCGATTATTTGTAATAAACGCCCAACGTGTCACCATAAACTCCCGCCAAAAACTCTTTTTTTTTATTTATTGAGGCATTGTGACAAGTGACAACTGCAGAAGTACAGATTATTAAGTGAAATTGTTGAAATAAGTGCTTATTTTGTAGTGTAACATTGAAATTTTTGTTAGTTTAGGTTTAGTCTACCTCAACGGATCTTATTATTAAGACCGTCTCAATATTTTTGTCGCCAGAATCTCCAAGAAATATCTTAAATGTATTACGTCGACATTTTGATGAAATAATACAAAGAAATTATTAATTTATTACTGAAGACGTAGGTTATAAGGGCTAAGATCTTTTTACCTTCCATACTAAGGGAGAATCGGGAGAATCCACAGGGAGAATCGTAATATTGCTTCAAAAAAAATTGACATTTGACACTTCAAATGTCAACAATATTCGGTTTTCTCTAAATAAAAAAGAAGAAAAACAGAATATAATTATTAACTTCATGATTTATCAGTAATACATAGTTATTGTGAATAATAGTTACATTAGTATTTGAGTATTATATTTATTAATTGATTAAATAATTGACTGCAACATTTTAAAGGGTTAGGTAGTTGTATAAACAAGACAGCATAGCTTCATAGCGTGATAATGGCGCAATCACAGTTTGCGGTGTCCTGGGATTCTTATAAATCTAGTATTTGCAATGGTTTTAGCATTTTGCAACAGGTAATTGTAATAATAGTCATTGGCTGAAATTTTTTCTATGCTGTTAAAGTTGATGAAACTAGTTTCGCATTGTTATCTATAAGCCCAAATACTTCTTGCCAGAAATAGTGTTAGGGTGTGATATTGCGCCTGTAAGCTCTTTCCACTCTGTATGAGAAATGGTGTAGTTGTATAACTTGTGACAGAATTAAGCGGAATGCAGAAACTACTTCGGTAGTGATTTAGATTGACTACTCCAGTATGTCATTGGTGTCTTTTAAGATCTTTAAGGTCTTTTAAGAAGAAGTAATTTCCAATCTTAAGTACATGGTATTACTCAATCTGTCATATCTGTCTGGTTAGGAGCAAAAAAGTGAGTGTAAATAAGGCTTTCGTGTGCCGGTTCAAAATTAAAATGAGCATTCTATGAAGATCAATTTTGCGAGTTTTCCTGTTTATGGTTTATATTAATGATCTCTCATATATGCTCGGAGACTTATCCAAAAGTGCTGATGGCACATCATTGTTATTTAAATTAAACAGAAAAGAGATGTTAGCTAGGCGAATAGGATCTCGGTGGAAGTCTCTTGGATGATTCGCTGCAAAAAATTTGCTACCAAGTACTAATTTTCTTTTTCAAGCACCTTTTCTGTTTTGAAGGGCATCTAATTTTAGTTTAAATTGTGTTTACCACCCTTTTTATTATAATTTAGCTGCTGTTACAAGGGCACAAGGCACAAGGTAAGGTTACAAGGGCAAATCAATTGATTTATTCAGTTCATCATGTAACTAATTCCTAAGAGTAAAGGATACCTTGCATATGACAGTTGCAATTTATGATCAGTTACACTGAATTGTCCACTAACCACTACAATATGATATAGCTTTGGAAGACAGCCTAGCCATTATTAACTACTATTATAATTATTTAAATTTATAATATCTATTCTTTTTACTAAGCCTTGATCTGTAATGAACACTGGAAAATAATAATAGCAATAGAATGTCCTAGAACACTAGAAATTAATATTAGCAATGGCACAAAGAACACATTTTGTTTTTATAATAAACTAGCAAACCCGGCCCGTTTCACTGGGCGAAGGGCGAGTTGAAGTTAAAATAAATGAAACAGCTTTTATAATTATTTTGATACTGCAAAAAAAAAAAAACAAAAAAAAAATTCTATTGATCCGACCGTTACCAAACTTTACAGGAACACCCGCTAGGCCAATCTGCAAATACCCTGAAAATTTCATCGAAATCGGTCCAGCCGTTTCGGAGTCCATAAGGAACATACATACATACATCGCCTTTTATATACATATAGATTGTTGTGTGTCTGACATGCTCTAGGCTACCTACTTTTTAAATAATTTCATTAGATTAAAATTAAATCATGCCTGCACATGCTTTGAATTGAAATTAAATCTTACCCACTGTACCTGAGATAAAACAATTTTTCCATTAAGCTGTTACATAAATGTATGCTTAATGTTCAATACATTACAATTATGTACAATGTACATAATGTGGGACCATATCATTGTGTATTACCTTGCTATGTCTAAGTATTCACAAATACCTTGTGTAAGTGGGATTAATAATGTGCAAAATAAGTAAATTACAATTTATTTTTTTAGTTAAAATAAATATAAATTATTTAAGTAATTATAATACATTCATAAAAAAATTACATTTATTTATTCTATGCTTTCAAAATTCGTTATTTGTGTATTGGTTTGGTGTATTATAGTTTTCTGGTTAATTTTGTTATAAGTAATAAGCACACATGTTGTATTTTAACCTAAAGTACATAATATAGTAATGAGATAGTTTTAATTACATGTTTTAATTACATTTTTACTAATTTATTGTAGAATGGCGAATTGGTGGATATGACTTTAGCAGCTGATGGTCATTTTGTCAAAGTTCATCAAATTTTAATTGCCCTCGCTAGTCCCTACCTGAAGGAACTAATCACTTCTGCTCCATGTCAACATCCAATTATATTTCTGAATGTAAGTGCCTTTACTGCTGGCTTCAGCTAA
The DNA here is from genome assembly GCA_907165235.1 of Zeuzera pyrina. Taxonomy (NCBI): domain Eukaryota; kingdom Metazoa; phylum Arthropoda; class Insecta; order Lepidoptera; family Cossidae; genus Zeuzera; species Zeuzera pyrina. The sequence goes on along the minus strand of OU015625.1, from coordinate 12,391,409 downwards.
TAATTTTGGAAATAAATTAGGATTCGCAAATTGTAAATAAAATGTAGGTCTTCTACAACATTATCAGCAGTGATCGGAATCATGGCTGTGATTACTATCAGAAGTTTGGATATGATTCAGTACCTTAGTAACCCTTGCTTATTTGGTATGTGTGTCGAGTTGTAGATAAAATTATATGTCATGACTTTTAATATTAAGTACAATATGTGGGCATCCAAGCAAAAAGGGTCCAATAGTGGGGTATTGAGTTAAGACTAGATTCGAAATTTAGAATAGTCAATTGATGATAAGGATTAAAAAAATATTCAACAACTGCCATGTATTTTTTAATCAGACATTTAAAGTTGAAACTGAAAAAGCTTGTTTTGAGAGATATCCTCCTAAAGATATCTTTCAGAAATGCCTTTCATATGTTCAGTCAACACCTTGGTATAGAATTTACTTGCTAAGCTGTCCTAGCTGATGGCCGTATAGCATGTGCAGTTTAAATGGGAATCTTTCCCTTTATAGAGAGGTACTATGACTGCAGTGTTTTTACAATAAGTATGTAGGCACAAACCGATCTCAATACATTACTAGGATTTATGAATGAGAATTTTAAATGAGGATGATTCTAATACTTACGTACAAATCTTCATAAAATCTATGTTATACTTATGAAAATTATTGGTTACCAAAATAAATAACTTAATTCATTTCAAGTCATGTCCATATTTTTGATAGTACCTAATCACACTTAGAATTCCAATCACTAATTTCATTTAGATATTACATTGTTTTATTTATTGTAAACACAAGAAAATTGATAAAAAATATTTTTTCGCAACAATAACTAAATTGAATAGTGCTAGATTAAAAAAAAATTGCTTTCAAATGTTTCTAATGTCAAGAATGAACCGTAATATGCTCAAAACAAAAATTTTTATGAATGAAGAGACATGAAAAAGGGAAATGAAAGGAAGAAATAAAATTGAAAAATAAATATTGTAAAGATATAAAATATTAACTAAAAATAGTGTGACCATTCAGAAAAAATCTTCATATCGATTTTATAAAACATTCTATATTTTTCTTATATTATCATATTTTCTGCAGAATGTGTCTCACAAAACGTTATGCTTATTATTGGAGTACATTTACACTGGAGAAGTTATTATACCCGCTGAGAATTTATCATCATTTATAGAAACTGCTAAAACTCTTCATATAAAAGGGCTTGAGAGCATGGTCAGTGAGTATGTGGCTAATATCTATTATAATAATTAAGTAGTACATACATATATAAGAAAATCGCTCTCCAAGTTTGTATATTCACTCATAATTTTTAAATTTCTAAGGTGCTTTTAAGTGGATTTCAATGTTATATGTCATCACATCAATGTTATACAAGGGCTGCTATTTATGTATCCGGAACTGGCCAGTTACAGAACAATATTAAAAAAGTAATTATAACATTTAAAAATGGAACTCTTTGGCTGAAGAATACAATTTGTTTCATGTAGCTGTCATTTGTTTATCCTTTGTGGCGTCATTTTGAAAATGCGAGTCTTTATCACCATGGATTTAAGCCGTGAAAATTTTCGTGCTATGATTTATTACGATTTTCGGCGAGGGCTAACTCAAAAACAGTGCAATCGATCAACTCACTTCGACTTTTGGGGACGAAGCACCATCGAAAACTACTGTTTATCACTGGTTTAATGAGTTTAATCGTGGGCGGTCTGTGCTCACGGACGAAGTTAAAGAAGGTCGCCCTAAATCGGTTGTTGTACCTCAAAATATTGATGCTGTGCGGGAACTAATAATGCAAGATCGTCATGTTACATATCGCGAGATGGAGGAGAGGCGACTCTGGGCATAAGTATGACGAGTATATATAAAATATTACACGAACATTTAGCTTTAAAAAAAGTCGTTCACGTTGGATTCCGCACAACTTGAGAATTGACCAAAAACGGGCTCGTGTCGATTGGTGTGAAAAAATGTTACAAAAGCACAATCAGGGTGCGTCAAAAGCTGTCTGTAATATCTACATAATATCTACACAGGTGATGAATCTTGGATATATGCGTTTGATCCTGAAACTAAACAACAATCAACGGTTTGGGTGTTCCAAGATGAGCCGAACCCAACAAAAGTCATTCGTTCAAAAAGCACTTTGAAGCAAATGGTCGCTTGTTTTTTTGGTATAAATGGACATGTAGCTACAGAGCCACTAGAGGATCGTAAAACGGTTAATTCTGAATGGTACACGACCATTTGTTTGCCAGAAGTCTTTGAAGAAATAAGAAAGAACAACCGACAACGTAGAATCCTTCTCCATCATGACAATGCTAGCTGCCACACATCGGCCGAAACAACTCGGTATTTGGAAGATCAAAAGATCGAATTAACGGGTCATCCGCCGTACAGCCCCGACTTGGCCCCCAACGACTTCTATTTATTCCCAACCGTGAAGAATAAATTACGTGGTCAACGTTTTTCGAGCATATTTTGAAAAGCAATAAAATTATAATAAATGCTATATGTTTGTTTCACTTTGTTATTCCGTTATACATAAATAGCAGCCCTCGTATGTGGTATATGTGTATAGATATGTAACATTGAAGGTTAATAATGTAACAATTTTTTTCTATATAGGAGTACAGAAATATTGACTATCTGTTCTGACTGACTATTAATTTATCTGTTCAAACAGATATATACGACATAGTTGCCAAAAAACATATGTACAACATAGTTTGTATGCCTATGTTAATGCTATGGAGGGTCGCGCAATTTTCATTTGGACTATCCTTATTATTTTAATGTTATACCTAAAGTACTAATTTTAAATTAAACCTACATAAAATGTACTTATTGTTACTACAATTTTATACAAGAAAATGTTTGATGTTTTATAATTTTGATTGCAGGCCAGCAGTGACAATTTAGTCTATAAAATGAGGGGAAGCACATCACAAACAGAAAGCGTGATGAAAGCCAGCACACACCTTCCTACTTTTAAGAGAATGGCATTACATGCGAGGGAAGGTACAGGACAGGTATAAATCTTTTATGCCTGGATCACTAGGTTAAAGATTAAAAGTCAGGAAAATGTGTTAATATTCGACTACCAGCTTAAAATCTATTTACATGAAGCAAATTACTAGCTTGCTGATTTAATTATTGTACTGTCTCACTTTTTCGAGATTTACTATACTTTGCAGGCTTAAAATAGGTCTGCATTTTCTACACAGCTAGTTGCTAGTATAAATAATGGGCTCTGTGGTTCCCACCACAATGATAGCACGGCGCCGTATTTTCCTGACCGATTACGGTTTTCTCGATTCCAACGTGTATCCAAATGGCCATCTCATTTCAGGCATCCAAAAAACGCCGGATGCCTAACAGTCTCTGTGACAAAATGGAGTAACGGGCGTTCCATAGAGAACCATGGATCGCACGATCTCAGCGCTGATCGCGTAGCGGCGTACTCCTTCCGTCTTACAAGAATTTTCTGCCCTGCATCCGAACGACTAGGCGCTCGAAAAACCCCCTGAAGCCCCAATGTGGCAGCATCGCCTCATAAGAAATGACATTATATACATGCGAATCGTCGAGCTGAAAGGCTTCCTCCTTCGCGGGAGTTTATGAACCATAGCATCTCAATTTACGAAACCCTACCCGAAGGGATAGCTCTTCGATTTCGTTGACGCCACGGGCCACCTCAAGCTCGGCGAGCTGGGCGGTCCTCTCGTAGGTCTCCCCTCAGCTTGTCGTCTGCATAGCAGATGAGGTGTACGTAGGTGATGATTTACTAGCCCTGTGTCAGCATGTAATTACTTACGTTAAATATTTTATAGGTAATTAGAAGTTCATTGTTATTAAAACTCCTTTTGATTATTGTAGATAAGTCTCCCTGCTGCTGCTACAAAGGTTTATTTAAAACATGAAAGTAAACTTGATAAATCACACATGTAAGTATATTTTTTTCTGTTGATGGGTAGTGATAGCACTAACTGTAATAGCACAGATGAGAGCAATAAAGTATTTAAGAAGTAATTATGTAGTAGGTTGAAAACTATTACATAATTATCAGTGGCATCCCTAGGGCTTCAGGATAGGGCAAGCCCGACATACATGTTCTTCTTTGTTAAAGTAAAGGGAAGGCTAAAATATTATAGATTACTAATTAATCATGACTTCGATACAACCAGTGGACAAGAAGAGAGCAATGAGATCGCTCCCCGCGTTATCTTTCAACAAAACAATTTTTATAATTTATATTATATTTATTTCATTATACAATTTATTATACAATTATACAATATATTGTACAATTTTTATATTTATTTCGTTGTTTATCCAAATTATTAAAAGTAATCATTGTGTTCATGTGTTTTTGTAAATTCATGTGTCTTTTATGGCACCAGTACAGTTTTTTAATCGTCATAACCAGAACAATTCTAAATATTTTCGTCAATTGAATAAGATATACAGCACTAATAATAATTAGTACCACCTACCTATAACTTGATGGGAAAACCGGGAGAACAAACAAAAAACCAATCAGTTTCGTAAACTGATAAAATTTTCTTTTATGCAGTCAGAGAAACACATTCATGAGTTAAATAGTTTTGTACACCGATTTATTGTCTTTTACGCAATTTTACTATTCGAATAATACACAAATCAAGCGTAGGTTATAATTATAACGAAACAATTGTTTGTTTTTTCTATCCAAAGTTCAAAGATTCACCTACCTATAGAAATAACTAATGGTGTAGGAGCGTCTTTGCAAACAGCAGAGACGTTTTTGAGCAAAAATGTTGGAAAATGGTTCCCTAATTTTTAACTTAGTTACACATCTTCACTTGAGGTAGAAAAAAATTTCAAGCAATTAAATAAAAAGAAAAGTGAAGATTTATGGGGACTATCAGTTCATGTAATGACTGGTGTAATAGCCTATATTATAACCTATATTATCGCCAATTTTGATAGATATATTTAATAAATATGTCGATCAAGGGGTGTTTCCCAATTTAATGAAACACAGTAAAATTATTCCATTATTTAATTCAGGTTTTATGTTGAATCCAACAAATTATCGCCGGTGTCAATATTGCCAGCGTTGAGTAAAATATTCTAAAAAATAATGCTCAATCAAATGCTGGTACATTTTAACATTCACGGGGTGTTTCATGGTCAACAGTACGATTTCACGAGAGGGCGGTCAACAACTCATGCGGGAGCAAGCTTGATCAAGACTGTACTTCAGGCTTGGGAGGGATCCCAGGGTGCCACTGGTGTTTTTTGTGATCTTTCTAAGGCTTTTGATTGTGTTAGTCACAAAACTTTAATTTGCTATCTCAAATACTATGGAATTCGTGGCAACGCTCTCGATCTCGTGGTCTCGTATTTGTCTGGCTGGGAGCAAAAAGTGAGTGTGAATGGGGTTTTGTCTGTTGGTTCGAAGTTAAAAATGGGCGTGCCCCAAGGATTAATTTTGGGACCTTTCCTATTTCTAGTCTACATTAATGATTTCCTATTTATGCTCAAGGACTTATGCGAAATAGTATTATTTGCTGATGACACTTCATTGCTATTTAAACTGGACAGAAAGAACCTAGATATTACCTGGGTGAACGGGATCCTAGCGGACGTCTCGAGGTGGTTCGCTGTTAATAATTTAACAGCGAACCACTTTTTTTTATATGACACCTCATTCGTCCAAATAGGTTAAGTAGTTATTGAGTTATTTGACAAATTTTAAACTAAGAATCTCAATCTTTGTGACGTCATAGCTCCCCCCTCCACCAACTGAAAAAGTGAGAACACCGTTTTTCTTACTCAGGAAACTACTGAATACGACGATACCAGTTGTCCGTATAATACGGGTCAGTCCCACGAAAATCGTTATTTGACGACTTGATCCAAGTTAGCCTCCCTACTAATAGACCTGGAAACACTTTCCAGTCTATTTTCGTTTGGTGGAATGATTATAAGGCCACATAGATGGAATATGAAAGACGAACTCTTCGAGCAAAACTAGTGTTAAAATCAGTGAAATAATAAATTTTTTTTGAAGAAACTATTTTGTATTTGAAATAAAAAATTAACTAAGGATTTGCATTTTGTGTTTAAATACTTTTAATAAACTAGTTTGCACATCTCCGGTAAGGACCGCGAAGCTTGTCGCTCCGTCCTCTCTAACTACTACGTTAGCGATACAGCGTGAAGATATGTATGTGTGTATGTATAAAATTTAAGTGCTATACTGATTAATTTCTGTGCATAAAATTATATAATGATATCATTTCCAATAAAATGTTCAAATATCTGTTTTTAGGTCCTTGAAACAAGCCTCAGATAAAAGCTTGGCGTCGCAAGACACGATACATGATTACTCTGACATGGATGATTCCTTTGGACAAGAATTTGATGATGATAGAGTAAATGATTCACAAACATCTGTTTTAGGGAATGGTAATACAGCTGTAACATCTGAAGATAAATGTAAGTTAGAAATCGCATTTTAATGAAGTTTTATTCTATGCATATATGATATTATAATCTATAAATAATAAAGACGTAGATAACACGTGTCTATATTCAAAGAAATAATTATTTAAAGATTTAATTATGAAAAAATTACATCAAATAAGAGGTTATTAAGGGTTGTAAGGAATATTTTATTCTAAAGCCTTAAGTCCACAATCTACAATAAAAAAAATGCTATATTGTCTATTTTCTTGAATGCAAGAATTTTTTTTTTGTGACAATTTTATTATTGCGTTTTTGTTTTGTCAAGTCAAGCATTTGTGTTAAAATTCTATGGGGCTGCAGTTTGTCAACAGTGTCATAGCTGGCTTTATAAATTTCACATAACGTCACAACAAATAATTGAATGGCTCTAGTTTTTTGTTGCAAGTTATCATTAAAAAGCTTATTATTATTTCGAGTATTTTGTACCGATACTCCATCTTGCTTGCTGCTCTGTCTTCGACCGATATTTACCACTTCGAACAATTATTTACTAAAATAAAATAATTTAAATCGAACATTTTCTTTTGTACGTAGACACGGACTGTCATAGTAAGATTTGTTCCTTACTTTTAACCTACACTATCAAATACTGCAATAAAACAAAACTTGCAATTTTTACGTAATAAAATGTCCGAGATCGATTCCAGTTTGTCTGAATTTTGTTGGAAATCAATTTTTCTTAATTCCAAAATTTACGACATGGTTCCTTAGAATATAATATGTGGGCGTCCAAGCGAAAAGGGTCCAGTGGTCGGCATATAGTTTCCAAGTTATACGCAGTTTTGTAAAGTTGGGTGAAAAAATGACATTTCGCGATTTTAATTGATTATTAATTAATGCTCAATTATCTACAAATTTATAGAGTAAATGACTTTATATGATACTTCTAAGTAGAAACAAACAAGTAGAAGTGTGTTTTTTTTTCAATCAAACTTTAAAAATGCTTATTCTCAAAACAAGCTTTTTCAAAGTTTCAACTTTAAATGTCTGATAAAAAAAAATAAATGCCAGTTGTTGAATATTTTTTTAATCCTTATCATCAAGTGACTATTCTAAATTCCAAATCTAGTCTTAACTCAATACTCCACTACTGGTCCCTTTTTGCTTGGACGCCCACATATGGAATCTACCTCTAATAGTTTCTCATTTTTTCACATTGATCCATGTTAATGGATCACTGGGTATATTCTGATTCCATATTATGTTATGTTGATATGTATATAAAAGCACTATATTATTGATAGAAATAACAATAATAATGCTATTTATCGCTATAAAAATATACAAATTAAAAAATATAATGACACTGTAAAATAATTGTAAGATATATCATAAAAAAAATTAGAACACATGACATTGGCTATATTCGCGATCGCGATGGTGCCACTTAATCAATGAAGAAGAAAAATTAAAACAATATAAAATAATAAACCATACTATAAAACTACAACTCCATATATATATATAATTTTTTGCAAAATAATTTCTGTTGTCATTCTAACAATGTCCTTTGCCCATAGTTAAATAATATTTAAATTAAAATAATTTATTTTCAGAACTATTAATTATAATCTTTGCAATAGTTAAATGGTTACAAATAACACATTTAGGGTGGCTTGCACCAACTATTAAATCTCAATTTAAGGAACTGACATCTCACTTGCACCAAATTTGAAATAGCAAGTGCAAGCGAGATGTCAAATCCTTAAATCGAGTTTAAATAATTAGCACAGGCCACCCTTATTGTGGAATACAATATAACTGGCTAACTAGTATATCTAACAGTTGTAATAAAAATACTATCAATTAATAGGAATTTTATAAAATCACAAACGTATTTGTGTACTTTATAACGATACATTTGTATTACAGCAACAGCAACAAATCTTCAGTTCACGGTGTCAATACGTGGTTCGCTACAAGTGATCTTAAACCGCTTTATATATAACTTGCATTCGACAACGCATCGGACAGGATTGCGTCGCTGGCGATGTGTCGATTATCGCAACAACAAGTGTATGGCTTTCCTCATTACTAAAGGCAACATTGTACTCAATAGGTGAGCTGTTTCTTTTGTTACAAGCTATGGTAATTAAAGGCCTAATTAACTTGAATGTAATAAAATTCCTAATATTTCCGTTATTTTATTTAATTTGTGTGAATAATATTCAGCATTTAGGTTTTATGAGGGCAGTAAACTCTCCATTTACTATTAATTCACTTTTGGACTGGCACTGGGCCCCCTCAATGCATATAGTTTAAAGCCTATACATATTTAGATTATGTATATCTAAACAAGGGCAATTGTCTTACCTGCTCTTAACAGTATTGGCTAACTTTGTATCGAGTGTGATAAATTCCCAAAACCTCCAGCCGTCTTCCGCTCAAACTCCAAAAATCACCAATCGACACGTGGATTCGGTGCTGGTTAGGTGGCCGAATTCTATCTCTGGTATATCCTGAGGATGCTTCGTTAAGAGGCGAAACACGTGTCGATTGGTGATTTTTGGAGTTTGAGCGGAAGATGGCTGGAGGTTTTGGGAATTTATCACATGCGATGGATTTCCGCAAAGTAACACCTGAATGAGTCTTGAAGGCCAATGTGTAAATGTTTTTCAACAAAGAAATATAACGTATATGTACACTTTGTCTATGGTTACTGAAAACGGTAATAAGTTGGAACATTAAAAATAGATGGTTCATGATCAATATGACGATTTATGACGTTAATATATCTTCATTAATGTAATTTTAAATGTCTAATAGGTTTATAATTGCTTTAAAATGAAGAAAAAAAAATTTTTTCAACATTGTTTTTTAACAGGGCTAATCCACACAACCATTCTTTTCACGACAAGAAGATATTAGCAAAAATACAGAAGAAGGCTGTCTTTTCTGCCCTGGACGATGTTGAAGGTTACAAACAGAAGGAATTTGGCAAAGATACTGACAATAATTCTACAGTTGAACAAGATGAATATTTATCGTTAGATTTTAGTGGAAATTTGAGTGACATTTCAGATAGTACTAGACCGACAGAAACAATTGTAAAACACACTCCATGAGCATGTAATATACATTTACTTGTTTAAGTGTGTTTATAATATTTCAATGCCTGCTTATTTTTATGAAGACTATTATTACAAATTAGATTTTATTACTGTGCTATTTTTGAAATTACAACTAGGGTTGCCACCTTTTTCTGGAAGAAAAATAGTACTTTTTTCAAAAAATCACAAAAACATAGTACTTTTGGAAAATTCAGGATAAAAAATAGTAGACATCGAGTTTTTTTAATCATTATTTATTATTCCATGTGTATTTGTTAATTGCTCTTCGCTTTGGCCATCAAGGTTTCATTATTTTAATATATATAATCTGAGCAATGTAGATCCAAATCAAAGTAAATTAACAATTTTCATTTTTAATTAAATTAATAGATGCTCTACTCACCATTTTATTTTCATGACAGAAAAAAACCTTCTTGTAAAAGTGGAAGTTGCAGGAATAGAGAGAAGATACATACAATTAGATACATATTTTCACGCTGTATCCTAACGGGGTAGGGAGATAGAACGAAGCGTCAAGCGTCGCGGTCCTTACATACTTCTTTCGCTTCCTCAAATCTCATCATTCTCCTCACAGATTTTCGCCTAGGTATGCGAGTGTTTTTGACATTTCCGTAGGCTAACACTGGCTATTTGATCTTCATAAATCAGCCTTGGTCTTCCTTGGCTTCTTTTACATTCACATCTACCATCTCTTGAAAACGCACACCCCAAATACACAAATTTATTCATTTGTTCTAGACATTTTCCGTTTACCCAAATCTCACATTTCATCTGTACCGCTTTCCTTTCAAACACCAGAACCTTGATTTTGTTTGCATACATATTCAATCCTTCCACTTCACATTATTCTTTCATGCACTTGACTAGTGTCTGCAATTCTGCTTCTGATGGTGCTATAAGCGCAGCACCGTCAGCGTACAATAAGCAGTTTACCACTATATCATCATATATCATACCACTCCTACTATCTTTCAATGTCTGGAGGCATCTGTCCAAATACAGCACGAAAATCCAGGCAGACATCACACAGCCCTGTCTGACGCCTGAACAATCTTCGAACCAGTTCGACACGTCACCATGTACCCTTACACAGGCTTTGTTGCCTCGATATTATGACCTCACAGCCTGCAGTGAGTGGCCCTCCACGCCATATTCAGGCAGAAGACTCCACAGAAAAAGTGAAATTATTTTAAATATATTTGTTTAATTTGTATCTGTGCTTTTGAAAAGCATTTGCCTTCTTTTTTGCACCATTGGTAGTCAGACTCCCATTCGCTTTTATGTTTTAGAAGCCTTTTTTTTTGGGAGGCGTGCAAGGACCATTATCAGTATTAGTTTACTGATACTTTAGTAATACTGATGTATTACTTTCCATGTTTTTTTAACATCAGAAAATAAACTTTTTTAAGTTTACGTAACCTAAAAAATCAGACGGTGTTCATCGACAAATTGTATTGATAATGACAGAAAGTTGACGTTTAGTTGCCGTGACGTGAGTAAGCGCCGTGAATGCGTTTCGTTCTGAAGTTTCCCATGCTGATTCTATATAATATAGTATGGGTGGCAACCCTAATTACAACATGTCATTTGCTTTATTTTACATCTGTACGATTCAAATTTAATAATTTCATTTAATTTTGAAAAAGAAAGTAACATAAAATCTTATTTTCATTTTTGTTAACAAAGGGTATAGAAATACGTAGATAAATGTACATATATCTAGTTAAATTGTTAATGGGGACAGAGATCGCGTTCCATTTCTATGAGAATTCTAATTTGTTGTTTTGTTCATGAGAGCTCAGTTGCCTGAGATTTGTGGGACTTATAAGTTTGTGAATTATCAACTTAAAACGCCGTTTTCTGTTATTTCCAATTATTGTACAGTTATAGAATGTAAAGAATTATTAAAATATTTTTAATGTATCGACATTTATTTTAGTGATTAGTCGGTTGAAATTCAACAAACTTTTACTACAACATTCACATCTATACTTTGAGGTTACGGCTTTTAAAAAAACACGTGGTTTATAAAACACTTATAATAATTGTACTCACCACTACCCAAATAAAAAAAGAAAGACAATGTCACCGCGAACTACACAGGAGGCCGTACAAAACTATGCCTCTTCATGTATAGCATGCAAAGCAACACGCACGCATGCAATCAAACTGTGGGCCTCACATTATTAGTTTTCGTGTAGTTCATTATTATCCCTTCCCTTAACCATACAATTCGCTGAATTGTATGGTTAAGGGATGCAAGGACAGGTCGTGTTGGACAAAACTTGTTTTCTTTAGATTCATTTATATTGTTATATTTGGCGAAACGTCAAAAAATTCATTTGCAATAGTACGACTCGCAACCGCAATCGTCTAGGCAGCGCTAGTCTCTGTCGACTTCAAAGAATCACAGTTGATAATCTCACCGCGGGTTCAGAAGTAAATGACTAATTTGCGTTAGAGAATCGAACTGCTGGTCATTTTTGCACCACTCGTAAGGTCTGCGCCCTGTGCCTCAGCACTGCCGGCACGGCCTTAGTTACGACACTCACAAGGACATGTATGTACAATGTACAATACGCAATGTCGTATTATAACAACACGTTACTAATAAAATAACATTATCAGTAGAATAAAGTTAACAATAATAACATTATTTCTATAATATCTGAGTTACTAGGTATCAATATGGCCACATCGACTTACCACGCGTAACTAAAAACCCAGCCCCACTGTGTTGTTCGCAGCGTTATGTCTTTTTTATTTTATTTAGTCTGAGACAAATTGATATAAGGTTGAAATATAAGTCTATGAAAGTCAAATCTGTGCCTCTATCATGAGTAAACGTCTATACTCGCTATCGAATCGACAGCGTAAAAATTCATATCAAATCTGTGCATCGCCCCTAGCAGTAATTACAGTAAACTAGGAATTGTCATACAAAACTTGACACGGTTGCTATCGAATGCCGACAGTGTAAATTTGTGTAAATCACGGAGAAATATATAGCCATAGACAAAATTATATATACTGAGAAATATAGCGTAAACGTCATGGTGGCTGCTGGACGTATAATTTACCGTTAAGCCAATATAACTTATAGTCCGTCATTTATGAATAACTATTAGCAAGTGCATAGTGGATATAGGGTATTTAACTGTATCATTGACGTAGTTAAAAATTAAAGAGTGAAAAAAGAATAGAGAAAAAAGCATCCTTGAGACGTCGCTGCAGCTGAAACATCTCAAAAATAACACCTAATAATAATGTATAAAAGATATTTTTGTAGGTAATACCATATTTAAGCACAAAAGGATCCATCAGTCAGTGGGAAAGAAAGGGATAGAGAAGTATGATTGATTTATCCCTGGTGGATAGTAGGCTCAAAAGCAGGTTATGGACACAAGAGCGCATAGAGGAGCCGATCTGGGAACGGCGCACTTTCTGGTGATAGCCAGAATAAGGGGTCTGTTTGCAGCATGGCGACATCGCGTAGTGTCCAAATCTTCAGCGGTTTGTCGCATTAAAAACTGGAAACTACAAGATGCGACCACCAGGAATGAATATGAAATGGTAATATCCGGTAAGCTTCATGATAGATTGAAAGTGATGATCGAGAATATTGATGCATGTTGGCAGAACCTTAGGGATAGTATGAAAGTATGATCGAAGTTGCGAAAGAAGTGTGTGGAACGAATAAGATTGGGAACGGTAAAAAGCGTGATGTGTGGTGGGATAATGAGGTGAAAAAAACAGTGTATAAGAAGAAGGAAGGATGGCGAGTCCGTCTACCTTGGTACTAAAAATGACTGTGGTATGAAGAATTTGAAGACAGATATAAGCTGCAGAAAGCAGAAACGAAAGCATTAGTGAAAGAGAAGCATGAAAGGTGTAGGGTGTCAGACAAAAACAAGATGTAGGACAACTTTGAGGAAAATTCCTTTCCATTATTTTGGAAAGAAGTACGTAAGTACCGAATGATCCGGCACCTTGCAGAATGAACAAAGTGTGTTCGAAAGAACCTGCTAACAGATAAAAAAGATGTTCTGTTCTGTTCAGCGATGGAGTGAATACTATGGAGAACTGTTTGAGAACGGCGACTCCGTCTTTGATACTGAGAGCGATTCTAATGAATTGCCACACTCGGGTCAGGGACTGGAGGACGCCATTAGTACAAAAGAGATCGAGAAAGTGATAAGAAGTTTGAAATGTAGAAAGGCTGCGGGAATTGATGAGGTGACTGCTGAGATGATCAAGTATGGTGGTCCTAGGGTCTGGGATACATTCTGTGCACTGTGCAACCTTAGTTGGCAGAAGGGGGAGGTTCCAGTTGACTGGCGCACCGCAGTCATAGTCCTCTCTATAAAAGGAAAGGTTTCCATTTAGACTGCGTGCTATAGGGCCATCAGCTTGGTCAGCCTAGCAAGTAAAGTCTACCAAGGTTTTACTAACTGATATATAACTGAACGTATGAAAGGCGTTTCTGAAAGATATTTGTGGGAGGCGCAAGGTGGTTTTAGGAACGGTAGGGTTTGTATGGATCAGATTTTCTCGCTTCGCGTTATCGTGGGGAAGTTTCTGGCTATAGGCCAGAAAGTTCTCTGCGCTTTCGTGGATCTAGAAAAAGCATTCGATAGAGTAGTGTGAAAGAAATTGTGGAGTCTTCTGCCTGAATATGGCGTGGGGGGGCCCCTTACTGAGACTGTGAGATCATTATATCGAGGTCACAGAGCCTGTGTAACGATAGATAACGAAGGTGACATGTCGCCCTGGTTCGAAGTCTGTTCAGGTGTCAGACAGGGCTGCGTGATGTCTTCCTGGCAGTTCGTGCTGTATTTGGACAGTTACCTCCAGAGATTGAAAGGTAGTATGAGTGATATGATATGTGATGGTACAGTGGTAAACTGCTTTTTGTACGCTGACCATGCTGTACTTATAGCACCATCAGGGGCGGTGTTGCAAACACTAAATACGTGCTTACGTGCATTAAAGAAAACTGCGAAGTGAAAAAAATAAATGTGAACAAAACCACAGACTTTTAAATGGAAGCAGACTATACCTATCGGTTCAAAATGCGTGGCAAATTTAACACTAACAAATATTACTCACACACATACAGAACTCAGGACCGCATTAAGGAGTGGGTATCTATATTGTGTATTATCTTAGAGCGGGACTATTTGGGACACTCCAAATTATATTTTTCATGTGATAAAATAAGGATAAAATAAAGATAATGTGTAGTTTAAAGTTTATGAATATTAACGTATGTATGTACTTTTTGTTAATGTAAATAAGGATAAAATTAATTGATATACTAGTATTAGAGATTATTACTTTATTATATTCCTTCTTTTTGTAGATTGTTTTTGTCACATGAAGGATGTAATTTGGAGTGTTCCCAATGGCTCCGCGATACAATATTATGATTGTTCGTTCGATAGATGAGGCCTGACGGCTGTGCGCTGCTGGTCTTGGGCTGCATGTACATTGTGATGACCTTGCTTGCGGTTCGGTTGATGTGGGTACATGAAGTTTAATGACATAAACGATATATTTTTAAAAGGAAAGTTGATAATCAGGCAAGTAAAAGTTTTTAATTTAGACTTTTTGGTGTGAACAAAAGAAGCGTGGTTGGCATTTTATTCAAAATTCAGATTTGCTATTTTTTGCGCTTTTGGGAGTTTTAAGTGCAAAAATTATAGTATATTGTACGTTAAAGTTGTGTGCGACTGAGAGGAGTTGGAGGAATTACGATTAACAGTCCTTTGTAATTCCAGTAAAGCCTACTTACCATTGCTTTACAGTAAGTGTTAGAAACTTGATTATGAGAAAATAGAACAAGTTTTATATCAGACGAGTGTTATCGTTAACTATTTTTCTAAGGAGATAAGCGTCAGTGAATGTTTTATAAAATTATTAAATAACTCTTCATCGCTATGCTTTGTCCTTTGATTATTATTTTCTCTAAACTACACACAAAACTCAAAAATTAAAAGAAATCAGGAGGGTGATCGATCACATTGAGAATAAAAACTAAAATAGCTTACATAATAAAACAAAGAATGTTTTCAGTCTTTTATTTATTAATCGGATTGTAGACATTATAATTAGACAGTGTTATTACTTACACGATATCTATGTGTGAGTGAATTATGTTTGATCTGCTTCCATTTACAAATCTGTGGTTTTCGCCATGATTAGAACTGAACTGTCGTCGTTCTATGGTTCTATCATAGAACAACTAGTATTTAGGGCAGTCGGCGACATGAGCTTTGCGAGGTCTCTTCATTATCCACAAACACATCATTTCACTGTTTTTCAATGTGTGCCAGAAGTAACTAGCGCAGAATGTCAGATATGCTAAGGATTACCATTGCAAGTAATCGTAGGTATTATTTGTCATTATTCGCCTCGAGATATCCATATTTGTTTTCACCATTTTTACATGTGAACACACAATTTATGCATATAAAGTCCATCTTCGATTACCTGAAGCAAGAAAGTTGCATTATTTTATAAATAAATTAAAAATAATTTTGTAATTATGAGGTATGGATTCCAGCACTGGCTTTTTTCTAAACAACACTGGTCCAGGTTCAGCCCAGCATAGCGACTAGAGATTAATTTGGCGATAGCATATTCATTTTTATTAGGTATGTTAAATTTCATGGTCAAACAACAACAGGGTTGTACAGGTATCTCTTTTACATAATAAATGGGGTTCAAAATGTTTTGAGTACAATACACTACCAGAATTGGTCTGCCAGTTTGTTCTATGTAGCCTTTCTTATGAATTTCTTTTATGTAGTTCTTTAACCAAAAAATTTGAAGATTTTCATCCTTTAGAAACCCGCAATTAACAAGGTATACATCAAAATCAAAAGATAGTTTCAAAAAATAGATAGTTGCTTAACCTTAGGTACCTGTCCGTTAACATTTAATTTTATTACGAGATTCAGTTTTCTCTGAATTCGGCCCTCTTTAAGGTACAAGTACTAATAATGTTAAAATTGGTTAGGTACTTGGTACAAAAATATAAAAAACCTATAAAAAAAACCTTAAACAATATAAGGAAACTTTAATTTTAATAGTTTGCAACATATTTAAGTGCCAAGAAATAAAAAAATATCAGCTAAAGAATGCAGTAATCAAATAATTTGCAACATCAGATTTACTTACCGATGGAACGTTATTTTCGGGCCTTTTCTGTATGAGGCGTTGCAACTATTGGGGGTACAACACTTTTGTATCATATTTTGCACTTTAGATAACCAAAATAATGTTTATATACCAAGAAATATTTAATCATCGAACATGTGACGTACTACACAAGTAAACAGACGCCATACTCCGCTTATTTTGACTTAAGCGGAAGATGGCGGCTGCCACGGTTCCGGAATTGTCTATGTGTGCCATTGTGTTGCAACAAATGAAAGAAAAGGATAAAAATATACAATTTTAAACTACAATGAAAGTGACAGTGTTATTACTTACACGATATCTATGTGTGAGTGAATTATGTTTGATCTGCTTCCATTTTTAAATCTGTGGAACAAAACTAAGGTTCTGGTGTGTGAAATGGAAGATGTACAGGCAAAGTGTGAAATATGGGTAAATGGAAAATATCTAGAACAGGTGAACGAAATTTACGTTTTCGAGGGATGGAAGCTGTGAGTTGGATGTGGAGAGACGGGTATCAGCTGGCAATAAAGTAAACGTGGCTCAGTCCGCATTAATAGGCAGTGTGAATATATCTAACTCACCCGAAATGGCCACACACAATGCGGTGTTAGTTCCAACTTTATTGTACGCTATGGAAGCCTGGATATGCCCGAAATCGAGTGCAAGATAAATGCAGTAGAAATGCGATCTCTTAGAAATATGCGCGGTGTCATTCTTGCGGACAGGATAAGCAATGAAGAGATACGCAGTATGACAGGGTTGCACGACTGTGTTATTGTAATAATGAAGAAAGGAATGCTTTAATGAGTGATGAAAGACTGACGAATAAAATCTACAGAGCGAAGTGAGTGGTAAAAGAAGCCAAGGAAAACCCAGGCTGATCTATGAAGGTCAAATACCCAGAGCATTAACAAACAGAAATGTTAGAAGCACTCGCATACCTAGGCGACAATGTACGAGGAGAATGATGAGATTTGATGAAGCAACAGCTACGTTTGGCGCTCCGTCCTCTGACTACTTCGTTAGAGATACAGCTTGAAGATATGTATGTATGTGTAATTTATCGCGAAATGTAGCTCTTTTAAGTTGTTATGGAATTTGTATAATAATTTTTTTTTTTTACTTTACAAGTTTACGCACACTGCAGTTATTTTGCGGTGCATACATACACAGTACAAGTAAGCATACAGTATGCTATCTTCATACAAACGCTCCCAAACAACGCGCTCGAAATCTCGACATACGACAGTCGCGAGCGCGCCGCGATTGTCGTCGGACGGTATGAGACGCTCCTGCGCATTTATTGACTAAATATTATGTCAATCGAGTTTACGAGCACAATGTTCAGTGTATGGATGTTTGAATACATCTATATCGAAACCAGAAATATTTCTCTGTTGCTAATTTGTAGGAAATATATTATCATAATGATCTAGTTAATTTATTGCTGATTTTTAATTACACTGCACATAAAAAAGCATTTTTTTTGTCCATTTCCACCATACTAACTCACAAACTTTTGAAACTAGATATAAAATACTAGTAAAATTATATAAATAAAAACGTATTAAATTTGCAATAATATAAAATGGAAAGATAATATGACAATTTAATATAGTACCTATTATCAAATAACTAACCCAAGAAAAACATTCAGTCCAAGTCGGTAGCCCTATTGCGGGTTTACGTACCAAACGACTATTTATAGGTATATAGGTATATATAGGTAATTATCTCTAGGACACTGCCGAGATAGCATACTGTATGCTTACTTGTACTGTGATACATACGACTGCGTAGAAACGTGTTCTACGAACTTCGATCACAAACAAACAAATAATGCGCTTATTGAAGTGTATAGATTATCTGTTTTACGGATATTTATTTTATTTCCAAAATTGGAAAAAAACTTATTTCTAGACCTATAGCTTGGACATAATTTTATTTAGGACAAGGCCACTTTCAAAAGGGAAAAATAAATAACCTTTTAAGAAAAAAATTTAGCAGACTTCATAATAAAAAAATAATTAGTTATTTTTATTTTACTAATGAAAACTCAATTACAAAAGTAACTTCATCAAAATACAATCACAACACAATATGAATACCTATATTCCACAAATTATTCGATAATGTTTTTAAAATATTTGTGTACCTACAGATCGCAAATTCTACGACCACGAGTCTGTTGGAAAATAACATAAAGTCGAATTTAGCTATTTTATTTCTAATCTATATTCTAGCTATCAATTAAATTTAATTAAAAACCTAAGGTAAAGTTTAAGCATTTCGCTGATGATAATGATAGTGATGATCTTTTATGCTTTCATTGGGATTCTTCTGTACGTGCTATAAAGGAAGGCCTACAATGGATTGCATTTTGACCAACTCCTTAGAGTTAAAATTTACCTGCACAAGGTATACATACTTATGATGATCGATATACATGTTTAGAGTTGGAGCAGGTAAAAGTCTTAGATAGTCTGTTTCGATGGAAGACGAACACTGAGCAAACAAACTGAAGCACTCGGTGATCGCACTAGACAATATTAAATTGACACTGTAAAACTATAATTGAAATTATAACTAAGGATAGATTAGTTAAAATCAAAGTTATTTCACTTCACTTAAGTCGTACACAGAGCGACCTATTTATCCATTATAAGTTAATTCACTCTCACTTTGACCACACCACCTTACTCGGTTGTCTAAATTTTAATTTGAAGTACATTTGTCGAAACCCTAAGCTCTTCGTTTTACAAACTTAGAAACAATAATATATTTTAACCCAATTGTGCGAATGTGTCGTCAATACAGTTTGGTCTGGATCCCAAGCACATTGACATTTTTGATAAAAGGTATATTGCTTTCAAATCAAAAATCAAAATCGTACTCAAATAGCACTCGCCCAACGACTGCCATAGATTATTTCCTTTTATTCATAATATTGTATTTAAGTTATTGTTAATTTTTATATATTTGATTATTTTACTGTTTGTTTTTTTCATCAATACTTATGTTTTTAAGGGTATACGTTTTTGGGTTTCAGTCTAGTTATGTTGTGTTCGTCCATTATTGTATTGTGAATCTAGTGTGGTTGTCGCATGTTGTTTACCAATTCAAATAAAATAATAAATAAATAAAATAAAATATTGCGGAAAGTAGTCGACACTAATAAAATAGCTGTACTCGGTAAGTAGTTTCTTAGATTAACACGAGCATGAAAAACATACCTACTCTCTTGTTACCCTTTAAGTGTAAAAGAAAATTGCTCCTGTTATGTTGTGTTATGTTAAAATATTGGGTCCTTACATATGAAATTGGCGTTTTGTACGGGAGGAATATAAAGTCATTTTTTTTTGTAAAATATATTTAACTAATCAAAGTATGCACCGTTGTTATCTATGCACTTTTGCCATCTCATAGGTAGTTCATTGATCCCTTTACTAAAAAAACCATGGGGGCGAGAATCAATAAACTCTTTGAAGGCGGTTTGGACTGCCGCATCGGGGTTAAATTTTTTTCTTGTAAGAAGTTGTCCAAATTCCGGAAAAAATGGTAATCTGTTGGAGCAAGGTCCGGGAAGTACGGTGGATGTCGCAGACATTCCAATTGTAGCTCATCTAACTTAGTGGTTGTTTGTTGTGCAGTGTGTGGTCTTGCGTTGTCGTGAAGCAGCAGTGGCCTAGAGCGATTGACCAATCTCGGTTGTTTAGCAGCTAGTTCTTCGTTCATGGTTTGCAGTTGCTGACAATAGATATCTGCCGTAATCGTTTGGCCAGATTTTAGAAAGCTGTAGTGAACGACACCGGCGCTAGTCCACCAAACACTCACAAGTAACTTTTTCTGAGTCAATTTTCGTTTAGGGCAGGATTTGGCTGGGTCTCCAGGGTTCAGCCATTGCGACGATCGCTTCCGATTATCGTACAGTATCCACTTTTCATCACAAGTAATGATTCGATTTAAAATCCCTTCATTATTGTGTCGGTTGAGCAAAGTAACACAGTAGTCTACGCGTGCTTGCAAGTTCGATTCACTCAATTCATGAGGTACCCATCGTTCAAGTTTTTTTACTTTCCCGATTTGCTTCAAGTGGATTAATACAGTTTTGTCACTTACCCCGAAGCCTGCAGCTATCTCTGAAGTGCTTTGTGATGGATCCGCTTCCACAATAGCCTTTAATTCTTCATTTTCCGCTTTGGTCTCCGGTCGTCCACAGGGTTGGTTCTGAAGGTCGAAATTTCCAGAACGAAAACGTTGAAACCAAAAACGTACCGTGCTTTCTTTTGCGACACAAGCACCGTACACATCATTAATCCTTCGAGCTGTTTCTGCAACACTGGTGCCATGGTAGAACTCGTACTCGTAAATATACCGATATTTCATGTTTTCCATTGTGCGGTAATAAGCGACGCCAAAGAAAAAAATAATGAGGAAAAAAACAAATGAATGACTGTTTTCAAAACTCAAATGTACCAGCTAAATGAATTTATAAATTTGAATTTGGAATTCTTAACCAAAGAGGAGATATTTCAGATCAAAGTGGACGACAAAACGCTAATTTCATATGTAAGGACCCAATATAAATGTTTACTTAATATTTTACGGTAGTAACTAATTAATCTGTGTGTAATATATTGGAATGAAAATGAATATACATTTGTTTGTACTTTTTTATTTATTGTTATATTTACAATATAACAAGTAATGAATTATTTTACATGTATCACTCTTAAACCAAAAATAGTTTCCACTTATTAATATATACTTAATTTGCACACAAGAAACAAATTCAAAAGGCCATATTTAATCAGATTCGTCTATACTGCTATTTTTACTGTCGTTGCTGCTATCATCACCTACATTAATTAGAAGTTCATTTTCTAAAATATTATTTATTTTCACATCTGTTTCATAATCTTCCCTTATTAATTTAACAGTTCTATTCACAACCTTTTCCCAGTCTCCTTTAGTCACATGTTCACAAGCTTCTTCCAATATTTTTAGCATTTTTGTAGTAGTAAATTGAGATCCTGTATTGCGTCTTGCAGCATATCCTTTAACTTGAGCCCGTACCAACTAGTGTATTGTATTTACAATGTTAAGGCGGAAACCGTATAACTCTGTGCCCATGTTCTACAGCTATCTTGTCAATGATGCATCGGGTCTTGGTTGGTTCGTTTCCTTTTAAAAGACGTACTAATTATGTTTGCATCTACGCCATCTTTTTGATGCCATGCGACGACGTCAGCTTTCTTTTGGAATTGGGCAGGTGGTATAGGTGGTATGGGAGTGGTATGGGGTGTCGTCTATATTTATAATAGATGGTTCAGGGAGGCTACCCAACATTGAGGTATACCATTCAGTAAACTTTTCTCCATTCATTTCTTCATGATAGTCTCCAGTGGTTTTTGACGCAAAAGCCATGAGATTACCTTCGAGAAACCCGTTGATGGCTCCGGCGAGACAAATTATAAGCCGTGATCCTTTTCCAACAGGAACTACGGACGTAGATGCTGCAGTATCATCGGTCCAAGAACGGTTTACAGTATGGTTAGCATTAAGCCATGTTTCATTTAAAAACACAACATTTTGCCAATTATCAATTTCTTTCACTTGCCATGAAAAGTATTCCTTGCCATCACGATATTGAATCTTTCCATCAATATTTTGCGTTTGTTACATACACTGTTTGTATCGAAATCCAACGGCCTTCAAAATTTTCACTAACGAACTTTCCCCACCGGAGAATAATCCAGCTTCCTTCAGCGATAGCACTAACTTTTTTCTTGTTGGACACTCCGTAAATATTAGCTGTACACGTCTTCGGATGGCATCGGCATCAAAGCTTATCGATGCCTACGACTAATTTTGATCCTTGTCTCTCTTTCGGTGTGTGAAATTTATATATTTTCTTCTGTGCCAGTCTCGTCATATTTTTCTTTAGTTATTCGTCTAATAGTTCGTTGTCCAATATTAAGCGCATCAGCTACGCGTTTAACCACTGACGTTATAGGTAAAATTGGCCATCCATTTAGAGACTCACGTTCGAAATAGTTACAAAGTCGTATAACGAACTCACGTGTCTGACTGTTTAAAACAGTTCTCTGCATATTGTTATGCGGTTCGCGAATATTTTAGTTTTTGAAAAAACTTGTTTGATTTAAGACACTGATTTATTTTAGTAAAATAAGAGTTATACAATTATCGAGGAATTGACTGGATTTTGACTGGATTGACTTGGACGAAAAACGGATGCGGACTGACTAGGAGATGGGAGAGAGAGTGCTGTCTAGTGGTATTGCTAACGGGACGAAATGGAGCGCGGTGGTGCCATCAGAAATAACCCTTACATGTGTGGGTATAACAGCTTCCCCCTTTTAAACGAAACTTCACGTTGTAGAAGTAAATTAATCATCACTTCTTAATCTTGGAATTGGTATTGATTCCCGAATTACTTACTCACCTTCAGGGTTATTGCTATCGGGTAAGTTCGAAAGGACTGGTCATTTTGAAAACGATAAACACAATATCATCTGATAGGTTTATATAATACAAACACACGTAATTAACAAAGAATAAATAAGTATAGGACAGTGAATATTATATTCTATTAATACATCTGGTTGCTGTAGCATTGCATCAGAATACCTCAATTTTTCTTTTGAATCAGTATCCAAAGCCTTCAGTTTTTCTAAGTCAATGTTATATAACTTTACTGGCTTAATATTTTTATACAGTATTTTAAATTTATTGCTATTGCAACAACTATCATTTATTAGCTTAAAGTCGGTACTTATAACATGAGTGCTTATTTTAATGTTAGATTGAGAATACATTTCGATATTCCCACGACAGGCAGTACAAACTCGTGGTAAATTAATCACATCTGAACCTAATAAGTTAATTTCTGTTAGGTCTTTTCCGCACTCTACGAATAGTTTTGTTGTTTTAGTCTGAACGTATATCCAGCTATTTCGTTGTAATCTTTGCCATGTTTATAGTACCATGAATAAATTTAGCGTCACACTGCTCTGCTAAGTGTGATTGTGTTCCTGATATCCTCGTTTCACAACTTGGGTTACTGATAGCTATAGAGTATATATTCAACATATTACATTTGTATACGTTATTATGATTTTGTTAACATTTATATAGGTTATCTATATTGCAATATTTAGATTTATCTTTCCTTATAGCTATGTAATTAGTAGATGGTATAATCGTCCATAGGATTTAGGATTACTTGAGTTTTTTTATTTCTCCCTTTTGAGTGACCTTGGCATAAATATATATCTAGGGCAGGTTTTTAATTCTTTCTTTTTTCTTCTAAGTCTGAAGCGCAACGATATACAAGAGAATCATCGATATGAATAAAGTTTACAACCAGGGTCGCGTTATTTGGTGTATCTTCGAAGTCCAAGCTCCAAAACCAATGACATTTAAATGAGACCACCTCGGAAGTATACTCTGTCAAACAAAAAAAATTTTTTTAATTGGTCACCAATTGACGAAGTTATCGGTGAACATACATCAAAAAAAAATACGTACCTCCTTTTTTAAAGTCGATTAAAAAGAAATTAAATCATAGAAAAAAGACAAACAAATACTTGTAGACTTATACGTGTATGTGTATATAATATAGTTAGCTAACAAACACATTTTACATAAATCATTACTTTTATGAACAAATATTTGATCAGAGGTCGCATGGCCGTTAAATGTGGTATTAGGAGATCGCGAACGGAGCAATTAGGTACAACGTACAAAAGAAGAACCAGGAATAACAAAATTAACTAGATCTGTTTATTTAAATAATACATTATTTCTTTTTAATTTTTATATATTTATAGATATATTAATTCTTAAACATATGCCACATGTTTTTCTATTTATTTCAATTAATTAGTAGCTAGTTTCATTAAACTTATGCCTAAAAGATATCCCCCACATTTATATAATTATAGTACAATAATTTATGTTTTTTTTTAGAGGTGAAAGATAAGATTAGCTTAGATTAAAATGAGAGCAATATCGAATACGTAAAAAGAAACAATGTACTATATCATTGTCACAATCATCACTACCTCATCATTTTTACCTTCTTTTTTCTATAATTGAATTAATGATGGATATTTTTCATAAAAAATAGTCGTTGCTAATGGATAGGTATTAAATATTATAATATTTATCTAAAAACAATTTTACTGTAATTAGATACGTACATAATATGTACATTAAGTCCTACACCTTTTTTGAGAGTTCTGTTGTGTTTCCAGGTTCGCGCATCTAAATCTTTAAACTAACATTCGCCACTTTTCCGTAATGGGTGCCTTTCCTTCCGTACGTGCCGCAACATTTTTAAGAGGACTTTTTCGCGGACGCCGTTTTGTGTTTGCACGACGTCGGGGTTCAACGGATTTGAGAGTTGGCACGCTTTTAACGAGCAAATGAATTCACTGAACTGTTATTTGATGGGGGATTCGACATTTAGAATTATTTAGCTATGTGCAAAAGACAACTGTAGGTATAGCTAAAGTAAATAATTTTAATCTTATTGATTTATGATAACTTAAATAGAGATTGTATTTAAACCCATATTTGATCGTATTTACGTCAATAATGCAACTAGTATTGAAATTACATAGATTATAGATTTCATTGTGTTAAAATTATTAAATATTTGTAGAAGAAAACATTGTAAACAGTTTTAAACGTTAACAAAATTTTGAACTTTCTTAAAGGCAAAAGATTTTATTTAAATCTCCGAGCTTTACTACGCCGGCACTACTTAGTATACCTACCTACCTATGTACGTACTAAAAGCAATCTAATTCTTGCCATTGAATTAACTCTGCAAAGTTTGCAATGCTGTTAGTATGATTATCACATTTGTATCGGGGTGCACTAGTTATAATACTGGGTAACAAAAAACTGTATCCATAGAGTAGAATATACCTACGGTCTACGAAGAAGGATTAAAACGGTGTACTCAGTACCGTACCTGTCGTATAGACTAGACCTTTTTTTTTTTTTTTTACGTCAGCAAATGCTTTATGCATTCCGTTCCCGCGCAAGGGGGGTGGCGAGAGGGATATGTGGGACTCCACACAATAAAGCGGGTTACCCACTAAAACCTGACGGTGTTCCTTCCGGCGCCTTTTGTCGCGGTCGCGGGTGCACATTAGCATTCATCACGCGGACCGCGACAGGCGATACCCGGCCTAAACCAGGATCTTTCCGGAGCAGAGGCAAGAGAGTGGAGATTCACCTGCCTCTTCCTTCTCTGTTGCTGGCCGATGCGTAGGAACACGCACGCATCGACTCCTGCGGGGCCCTACTTATAGTGGGTGACACCCCCCGAGTGTCACCTCAGGGCCTCTAGGTGGGAAGAAGGAGGCCGTTATACCGCATCCCCCTGGCACCGGCTCTCCGGCGGCGAATCTGAGGAGCTTCTGGATCCTCTTCTCGGACCCTCTCCGCCGCCTCCTTCTGCGAAATGACCTCTTCGCAGAAGGTGAGAACCCCTTGCCACGACCTCTCGTCATCCACCATGAAATTTATCACAGCAGGCAAGGAGACGTCGTTCCCCACGAGCAAGGTGAGGGCACGGCACTGCTCAGCCCATTCCGGGCACTCAGCGAGCGTGTGATGCGCGGTGTCCTCATTGTCGTTGGCGTTGTCTCTCGTCCGGCGATCCAGTGCAGATATCTGCCGAAGCATCCGCGTCCCGACAGTATCTGCACCATCCTATAGGACAACGCGCCTACCCGTCTGTCCGCCCATTCGCGAAGGACAGGGCGGATCGCCTCGACGGTCCAACGGCCGGCCGTAGGTTCAGCCAGTCTTGCTTCCCAGGCCGTCATCACTGACCGTCGGGCCAGGTGCCCCATCTTTAGACAGGTGTCCAGCAACCGCCGAGTCCTTTCTCGAATTTCCCCAACCCCAAGAGCCAAGGCGAGGACCCTGCCCGGAACTCCATCCGGGCCCGGGGCTCTCCTCCTTCCACGAAGTTTCCTGATAGCGGCCTCCATTTCGGTCCCCAGAATCGGTTCGACCGACTCCACCAGCCTATTAGGGATTCGACCCTCTCAGGTTGTAAGGGGGGAGCCATGGGTGGCGGATTAGAGCCGGGATCCCTTGGAAACAGTGTCTCCATCACCGCGTCTAGAGTTACCGGTTCGAGGATCTCGGTTAATGGGGGCGCCCAGGGCCTGGTTTTATTCCTGACCATTTTGTAAGGGCGCCCCCAGGGATCCCGTTCAAGAGTTTCGAGAAGCTCCTCCTTGGCCCTCTCCTTGGCCACGCTAATAGCTCGCTGGAGGGTCTTTTTCACCGCAGAGTATGCCACGTAGCGGCTCTCCTCCTCCTGGTCGTCTCGGCTCCACCTCCTTCGGTATCGGGTGTATCGGCGCCTAAGCCGGACAAATTCGGTTCTTAGATCCGCAATTTCTTGAGACCACCAATACACCTGCCGTCTTGTTGGAGGTCGACCTGTAGACCGAGGCATACTGGCGTTGCAAATCTGCGCCATAGCGCCTCGAAACCACTCTACTCCTTCGTCGATCTCTACGGGACCATCAGGCGGAGCCCACTCCTCTAAGACATCACCCTTCGCGTTCGAGGCAGGAGAACCCCACGCCATAGATTTCGCGTTTAGGTCTCCTGCCAGCAGTATCGGACGGGGTCGAGTTTGCCCAATACGAGTCCCGACCCCATCAAGGAAAGTTTCGAAATCGGAGAGGTCACGATTTGGAGAGAAGTAGGCTCCCATGATTACTATTTCCCCCCATTGGGCAGCCACAAATCCCCGACCTCTGGCGACGAGAACAGGAGCCGGCGTAACACTATGCGAAAAAACGATTACGGTCAAACCATCTAAATCTCCCCACCAGTTTTCGCAAGGAGGCACAAAGTATGGCTCGGCCACCATCGCTACGTCAGTTGACCACTCCGCCATGTGCTGCATGAGCAGGTCTTGCGCACGGGCGCAGTGGTTAATATTCGCTTGGAGGAAACGATGGGCCATTATTTGTTTATATGGTATCCATCGACTCCTCTCTTCCCTTAGAGGGACTGACTTCTACAGGGGCGGGGACAGTAGTGACCTCGGTCCTAGTAGACGCCATTTTGTTCTTTTTGGGTTTTGCTCCCGTGCAGCCTTTACTGCCAGCCCTGTGCGCCGCTGGTTTTCCTGCTGCAGAACACAGGGTACAGTACGGTGCAGCACTGCAGGTGGCGGCCTTATGGCCGGGCTGACCGCAGCGATAACATTGATCACTGCGGTCGATTTCCGAAGTGCACCGCTGTTTCACATACCCTAATTTGAGACAGCGGTAGCAGCGCAGTGGTTTCGGTTCGAGCATCTAAAGTCCAGCCTACCAAAAGTCGCGCTCCGGTCACTTTCTTGGCCGCCACCACAGGGCAGCGGACCCATATAACCCCGAGTCCAAATGGGCCCTGTCGGAGTTCCCCAACCTTGATCTGCTCGACAGGGCGTTCCCCTTTATTTGCGAATGCTTTCGCCACCTCCACGGGAGTGACCGAGTCATCAAGCCCGGAGATACACCTTTGCGATTTCAGGGGAGATCATCTCAGCTAATTTAGCCGCCAGTGTGTCGGCTTTTTCGCCACTGGTGGCGCCCGGTATTTCAAACACACAGGCGCCAGTGGCGGCACGTCTGAACTTGCCTGAACTCCAGCTATGCCTAAATCAGCCAGCCAGCTTTATATTTGACTTGGCCTTGGCAATTAGTATAGAGTAGATTGCACCCTTTTCTAGCGCCTCAGGGTTAATAGTGAGAACCACTGCTGAGGATCGGGGAAGACGCAACTTCGTCATTTTCACTTTCTTTTTATTTTGCGGCACAGATTGAGAAGACGTAGATTTGGACGGCTGGTCCAACTGGGTCTTCTTCTTGCCTCCCTTTCTGACCACTTCTGTCCACGGTGCCTCCGTTGACGAGGGTACGGGCAGGGGTGCTCGACCCTCTTTATCGGTTGCTGCGTCATCACTGGCCGCTGTTTTTCTCTTCTTCTTCTTTCTCTTCTGTTTTTCCACCTCCAGCCCAACATTGGGGGTGGATGAAGTCTTCAGAATCTTTTCTCTTCCTTTTCCAGGTGTTGAGGTAGAGGAAACTGATTTTGGCGTATTTTTTTGTTGGACGCGTTGGCCTCTACTTGGGAAAGGCTTGTTGCGTTCTGCCGGATCGAAGTATTCGCCGCTGCTGCCGCCGCCTTTCTGTCGGCAGCAAGAGGAGGACGTAACAGGGCCATAGGCAGAAGTCGGTCTTGAATTGCCTCCATCCTCATGTTAATCATGGTCCGCACTTCTCTCATTATGCTCTGGGCCAGGTCCTTTGACGAGGAACCAGGATCGCTAGGCATGAGAGTGTTAAAAGGGGGACGTTCAGAAGATGCAGACAACATTTGTTCTCTGCCTGGAGTCTTTGCGCTTCCTCAGACGTCGTGCGCTCCTTCATTTCTAGCGCAACTTCCCTGAGGAACACAACTGCTTTCTTAAGACGACCTTTAAAGGTAGTTTTTAGGTTGCTGGACTTATCTGCAACCGTATCCGTAACCGTAACCGTAACCAAGACAAGTGTTTTATTTGCCCTATTCAGAAGGTTTTCTTGCGTCGCCCAACTATGACCTGTGAAAAGTCGAAGTTCATAGGGTCCGCGTCATCCAATTCAGGGCTCTTTAAGTACTTCGCCCGATTCGGCCGGGCTTCCATGTCTCTTCTTTTCTGTTCGAGCTGTCGTTCTTCAGCGGAACAAATTTGCTCCTCTGTTAGGCCTATGTAAGTTTCCGGGTTTGAGGCCTTACCTCTGCCTTTACCCTTTCTAGCTGGAATCACCTTTTCCTTAGCTGGAGGCGCCCCCTTATCTCTATCTGAGTCAGATCCAGACACTGATTGTACTCCCCTGGTGGAGGGTCGCGACCTTTTTCGCGTTATCTTCCTTTCAGGTTTTCGGAATAGACTTGGACCCGGTGAAGGTTCTCGAAACGAGAAAGACTCTAAAGTCATTTCAGACTCCTCACCTTTATCTGAATCGCAAATAATCAGTTCACCATGTTGGGTTGTTGAGTCATTGTGTTTCGCTTCGAACGGGATCCGAGAAGTTTCGCTGTGAGTCGTCTCGTCAGTGGACTTTGCCCCCTCAGACACAAGGGGCTGCCCAGAACTTCCGCGGAAGTCCCAGGGAGGGATTCTCCGCCGGCGCTAAGCTCGGTGGTACCCTCCTGAGGTAGTTTGTTAGTAAGGCCACTTTTCATTTTTCTGAGCTGAATTGTTAGAATCCGTTTTGGAGTAACCTGATCGAGAGTATTTGCAAGATCGAATGTATTGAACCTTCCATGTTTGTGAAGAAATTTAACATTTTCCCCGAACGTGTGAAAACCCGTGGTTACGCCTGGCGGGCACTCAACATTAGCCTAGAACCCGCCAGCCACTACCCGGACCAGGCCCTTCCGGCCACTTGGGCCTAATCAGCCCCGATCCGGTACTGAAGACGCCGCGAGCCGTCTCCAGGGGATATAAGGTTCCCACCCCAACACGCTAAAGCGCGAAGCGCCAGAAGAGCGCCCCAACCCGTTCTATTTGCAAGCAGAGGATTGGGTCTTACAACTACGCGCTCTTTAAGTAAAGATGTGTCTTAGGACGAAGACACAACAACCTTTTAGACAACAATGTCCCTCTGCTATTCAGAGGGACAAGTTGTACAGAGAAACCCATCCATTTGTCCCCATCAGGTGACAAGTTGATGTCCCCATTAGATAACAAGCAGCTACTGGCCGGCGCCCGGGGTGCACCACGAGGAGGTTGCCCGACTCAGCACCCCATAGAGACTAGACCTGTGTCAATCGTTCCTTTGCTAAGATTCGATCGTTCAACTGTTGATATGAAAAAATATTTGGTCAAATAATCCAATCAATCATTTATTGAACACAGGTACAATCATGTACTTATTTTAATTGAAATCAAACATTAAACGTAATTGTAATTGTCAACTTGTCTGAATTACACCTTTTATCACATTACACCTTTTATCACATTACACGGCATACTCAATCAATAAAATATAGACTAGTACCCAAATCCAGTCTGTTGAATGATTGAAATGACGTTCATTCATTCGTGAACGCAATCATCAATACTTCGAAATGCTTGCAATAAAACGACCGAATCAATCACAAACGATACAGGTTTATTACACGAGACGACCAAAGAGAAGAATTTGCAGATGAGTGAAGTGGTGCATACGATCGTCCACTTCAGATGACCCTAATGAGCATAGTAGCGTGTATCACGAGCTGTCGTATCAATGCGACACTGCCGAAAAGAGTTGTTTAGTCCTCCTCAAGACATGCTTCAGCACAGCTGCGTTCCGTAAGATTTCAGATCACCCTAACATGCGCCGAAGACACCACCGCCACAGGCGGTATTACGGGTCTTACAAGAGTCTCCTTTGAACGAGACAAATATTTATTAAAAATTGCTCCACAGTTACTAAAAGAAAAGGCGACGAAAATTTCAACTGGAAAATTATGCAATTATAAAGTACACACATTGCGTTCATTAAAGTCACTGATTTTACTGTTAATTTTGAATAGGAGCTACAGTTATGGTTAAGTATATTATGGTAAGTTATGGTTAAGTAATTCTGACCGCTTAAGACTTAGTGCTTGTTTGACGGCACATGCACGGCAACGATTACAATTAAAATATCTTTAACTATCTTCACCCGATTTCACTGTGCACGAATACTTTTTTTTGGCGACTACTTGGCAACTTCTTGACAACTATCTACCTACTTCATGCAAAGGCTAAAGTTACAATTACGTACGTCCCCATTAACACATTTGGGCAATCTATTTTATCCCCGCTTATAACATACTTATTTAATAAAGTTATTAAAACCTAAATGTAATGGTGAATCCATTACATTTAAGGTACTATGATTACTTAAATGTTAATACGTAATACCTAAATATAATTGATGTTGACGGAATTGTCAAAAGCACTCGTGTACCTAGGCGAAAATGTGTGAAGAGAATGATGAGGTTTAAGGAAGCGAACGAGATATGTAAGGACCGCGAAGCTTGGCGCTTCGTCCTCTCTGACTAGCAGGTTAGGGATACAGCGTGAAGATATGTATAACTGATGTTATTAATATGTAGAAAAAATAATTATGATGAGTATACATCTGAGCTAAAAGCCACTACGAAAATTTTCTGAAAATAGTTACATTACCTTCAACTTCTTTAAAGATTAAAATTGTGAGAAGTCAGGTTGTTTTTACAATTTGTAGGATTAGCAGTAATAATATGATTTTGAACTTATTTATATTATAATTTGTAGGATTAGCAGTAAGAATATGATTTTGAACTTGTCTATAAATATGTATTTAAAAATGTATGTATATTTTACAGCTTCTAGTGTTAATAATAATGTTTTAATAGTAATTTTACGGCAACTCTGAATCGCTGGAGGCACAGCAGCGTTAATTGAAATAAATTGTCACGACTCGATGTCGTCGGGACATAAATCAGAGTGCCGCGGGCGACCAGCTAAGTGCCTGCTACGAACCATCAGCGCCTTATTTAACGTACAGACAGGACCTCAGAAACAGAATGTTTCTTTGTATTTTAATAAATGTAATAGCCGCTGAGCAGATTTTAATTGTTTTTCACATACATCTACCTTTATTTCATATGCATCAGTTAAGAGCTAACAGATTGGTTAGTTATTACTTTGATCTTGGTTACATAACATTTTTCTTTTATTTTTATAGTTGATACGTTGAGTAGAACCCGTGATATATTTACCTAGTACCTATGACTCATCAGTGCTAATATTTTGTTGTGTTTCATATAATTTGAAGATCATGCTTGCCATACGTACCTATGATAATTGTGGCTTACCGATATAATTACTGATCGAAATTTAAAGAATTGAAAAGATACGTGTGTACTGATTTATATCAATAAATGAATATATAAAAAAAGAACTGAATCAGTATGTGTTTCACGATTTTATAGATATAACAAATTGAGATCCCACTGGCATTCATTAGCTAGTTGATTAATAAATAGTCAATAACTTCAGGTGCCGCGGCTAGCACTGCCGAGAACTTGAAGCGGCGTAAGTATGCGACTCTCTCTGAGAGTTTCATATTTACGCCCTTTGCAGTCGAAATTTTGGGTCCCTGGGGCCTCGAAGCCCATCGACTGGTTTCTGATATTTGTAAGACTGGTCGATGCTTCGGGAGACCGCCGGGCTGGCAGCTTCTTCCGCCAACGAATCAGTTTGGCTATTCAAAGAGGCAGTGCTGCTAGTCTGCTGGGTACCTTAAGCAATTTCTAAGCGGCAAATTTGAGGAAGTCTATTATTTAAGATAATGTGTAGTTTTAAATTTGTAAATATTAAACGTATGTATATACTTTTTTGTTGTTAATAAGTTATTTATTTATTCAGATACAATGCATAATTTTTAGATATTTCCCTGTCTAATCTTTTTGAACCTCATTATCCGAGGATGACGCTTTAAGAGACACCGCGAGACGAATTAATCCCACCGAACGCAGCTACGCGAGCGCGATTTTTACTCGTAGTGCTCATTTGTCACTAGTGCAGGTGTGTATCGTCACACCGCTGCTAAAAGCAAGCTGCCAGCCACGAAACATGGATGGATAGGGTAATATAAAAAGTGTTTAGAAAAATAAAATCACTGAGGTAATTAATTCATTAATTAGAATGATTCTTTGCTCATTTTTGATGATATATTTTTAAAACAATTATTTTTGACATATTTTTACGTACTTAAATCTAATAAATTAGCCAAAATTATTTTAGTACCTAAATATTTTGATTATTTTGTTAGCACATTCCTCCTTATCAGTCCTTAAATTAAATCTAAGCTTAGCAAAATCAGTAGTAACCTACCTACGAGCAAGTACTTACCCATTATAGAATAAAATGTTACCTGTATTACCAAGGGGAGACTATACTACCCCTATTGTTAAAGGTCCTGGCTTCATTACTAATTTACTAACAGGTAATAAAAATGTTATGGATTGACACTACATATATACGTTATACGTATATATGTAGTGTTAGTGTTAGTGGTATATACGTATTACTTGGTATTACACTATGATTACACTAATTACATATATACGTATCCTCACGCTGTATCAGACCAAAGCACTACCAAAGCAGACAGAGGACGGAGCACCAAACATCACGATTTTTATGTACTTTTTTCGTGTCTTGAATTCAATTATTAAATTTAGAACAAATAAATATGTATGTGTTTTAGCATTAATTTATTCTTACTGCCATTCATAAGCCATAGATATAACCATTATAAGGAAAAGCGTTTTTAATACCTTATTTATATATTTAAGTACCGTAACATATTTAAAAAAAAAAATTAAAACCAAGCAAAAGTAATTAAATGGCAATGTTAATTGGGTTAACGATCTAATGATTTTAGTCGCACAAGTAGCACGATCACATGCTACCGGCCTGCAGGACAGTGCTACAACCACAATGCTACGCCACGGGCTACGCGTCGCATACGTGCATTTTAAATTCAATATGTGTCGTGTTTCCTTCGAGGCTCCAAGCCTCCAAGCCTCCAAGGTAACAATTAAAATAATATATTTCGAAACCAGAGTATTTAAAAAAGCATAGTGTACAAATATCAATAATACACACTGCAGGGATAGCATACTATCTGTCGGCTACGAAAGCTTTGTTGCGAACTGCGATCGCGTACTTTGCTAATAGTGCCATGAAAACAGGTCGCATTCATGTGTAATAACGTGGTAATAACTAATAATGCACAACACCCCTTTCACCATAAAAACGTGATTAAAAGCTATTCTCTTAGTTGTTTTTCTTTTTAGGCGTGGATTATTGTTTATTCTACTAAAGAAGAAAATATGAAGGATAAATAAACACAATTTTGTCGGTATCAACTGTATAAACTCTCCGTCTCAAGTATTACGATTAAAATGAACTTCACATTATTAATAATTGTCCCCTACTTAAACATGCTGGCTCCAAAAAAATAGCCATACCAACTTTTCTTATTGAGATTTTCAAACAAAGATACAAAGAACCGAATTTCCAACTTCTTCCGTGGATTTTCCAAAAATTTTCTGTCATACCTTGTCCTGACAATTACTAACAACCAAAAAAGAAATCAGCCAAATCAGTCGAGCTGTTCTCAAGTGATGCTCCGTCATACATGTGGTAATTGATTTTTATTTATGTAGATTTTAAAATCAAAGATGTAGGATTTAAAGTTTCAAGTGACGTGAAAACTGCAAGCAATAATCGGTCTATTATGGCTAACTAATAATGCTGGTATTTGTACTGATAACTAATAATACTAAAATATCATTAATTTACCGAAAGCGTTAGTTGAACTCGTTTTACATCAATTAAAAGATTAATTTCTGAACAATGGATCGCTACTTTTTACTTTACTTTTTAAGTTAAACACTAAGCAATGCAAGTGCAAAACATCCCGTTCGATCGTGTTGTTTTGAGCAATAGTTTTGCGTAATGCATAATATACAAGCACAAATAGACAGAACAGTTGCGGCTACTTTCGTTACTAAATACTTTCAATGCACATATACAGGTGTTCATAGTTTTTTATTATATGTAAACATAAATTATAATATTTATAAATAAAAACCAAGCAATTTTCATACATCGGTTCATTTTCCGAAATCCAAATACTTGCGTCCGTAATGACGCCCAGTAAAGGGTAAATAGGTGGGTTGATAGTGAATGAGTTGTCGTTTCGTCTCTGACAGCACATTCACGGTGAGAGAATGGCAAGGAGTGCGAGATCGCTAATGAGTCTTTCTACATAGGTAATGAAGTGACGAATTACATTTGAAGTAAATCGCGGCCGCTCGAGTGAGTTTTATTTTGGAACAATTGTAGGTTTTGTCTACGTCATTGTAATTAGTTGATAAGTGTGTACACTCATAGATATTATTTAAACTACTCTTTTAATCCAAAAATATTAAGTTAGTTACTTAAACTAGTAACTCTGTTCACTTTATTTCTAAAACGGTTTCATTTGTTTTTATTTATTAAAAGTGTCGAGTTATGACTACATTCAGTCACACGAAACATATTTAGAATCAAAGTCGAATTAAAATGTTTGTACTGTTAATTGTTTATTCCGGCTTCGCCCGGTACAGTTTTATTTTTACAGTGATATACCATAATAAATAAATTCGGAAAAGAATATAACAATATTTGATAGAGGTTTATAATATTTCTTTATAAACAACATTAACTGCTTCACCTCAGACCGCCGACACATAAAAATTGAAAAAAGACAAAAAGTAATACAAAAACTTTAGTCAATTTAGTCTAACAATGTAAGTAGTTCATTTTCACGCTTCATAATTCATAAGAACATAAAAACATTAAATCTACACGTACACCTCTGCGCCAATTTTTAAGGTCGTCATATCTTCTAAGACATTTAATTTAATGATTTGGCGTAAAGGATAATTGGCGTAATGCTTAAAGTTAATAATATGTTTATTTGATAAGGATTTAATACTAAATTGGTCAAATTGCTGGAAGGTTATTAACTATTATATTTGATGAAATCTTATAGTAAAAAATTTCCCGACTTGATTCACTAATATCGTTCCTATATATACGTGCTATCAGTTCCTATATGTGCTAGCGCAATTTTTATACACAAACATCTTCCTGGGGAAATGAAAAAAACATATAGACACAAATCCATTCAGTGTTTCTCGAGATCAGCGCAATCATATAGACTACAGAGGGACAGACTCTCGCTGGCTAATTCCTTTTATACTATATGTATTGATGATGATTCGGGATACACATGCGCAGAGTACCAACATGAAATAAAATATCACATCCAATCGGCACTCATAATACCTACT
The DNA here is from genome assembly GCA_907165235.1 of Zeuzera pyrina. Lineage (NCBI taxonomy): Eukaryota > Metazoa > Arthropoda > Insecta > Lepidoptera > Cossidae > Zeuzera > Zeuzera pyrina. The sequence goes on along the minus strand of OU015625.1, from coordinate 12,354,663 downwards.
TAATGAGTGCTTGTGTTTTTTGAAGTAGGTACTTTCTAGCTTTAACGATTTTCTTAATATTTTATATTTACATTTTTTTAGTATAAATATTTATTTTTTTCTTATTTTTCAAATTTGAAGGCTTTTTCAAATTAGTGTAGTAGGTGCTTACCTACAAACAGTAAAAGCTTCCTATTTATATTGATTAGAATAAAATAGATACAGAATATGTAATTCGTATTTAAGTAATACTACAAATTATAAGACTCATTGCATTATGTCGTGATGCGTCGTGGTCACGCGCTCATTTTATTTATATTAGGTATGCGTATGGGTACTTACCGCTCAAGTGCTTAAACAGGCATTCATGCGTCACAAGCAAACACGCATCACCCCTTTCGTATTTTAAACATGACCCGTACATATGTTTTTTCATTGTTAAAATAATAATTGGAACAATGAATTCAAAAATTAATTTTTAATATTTATTCAAACCTCAAGTGTCGTGGTTACTTTTTGAGTTAAAAAGAAAATAAAGTTCATGGAAATTTCCCACGAGTCTTTCAAAATGTTATTTTTATTATTATTGTTTAAAGGTCGTGTCTTAACAAAAAAATTATACTTTTAAGCATTTAAATACTTAATAAGATATATTTGAATAAATATATTTTACTGAATAAATCTGAAAACGAATTAAAGACTCAAGAATCACTTCCAATGTTTAATTTAAACAGTTTAAATGTTTAATTTTGAGGTTATATAACTTTTATGTCGTTTGCAATATATTTTATGCTTTTTTTTTCTTATCTTCTCTACAGCGTACAATTCCATAAATATAATTGTATACAATATCTGTATTTATGTATGTATGTTACGTATGCATAACATACAACTCCGATTCTGGAGCCAGTTGCCATCGTAGCCAAAAAATAAGTGCCTGCCTACCTATACAATTTTAATTATTAATGTTTGAGCAAAAGTGACAATTGCTATATATATTATATTGCCTAATACCTATTATTTATACAAAAATTTTACACATACATATTAATATTAAATGTTTATAAAATATACACTGGTTGCTTCTAGTGGGCTTAGCAAAGATTAAAGAGCGCCGATTTAAAAATAACATTAGCCCCATAATCTCAAGAACTGAGAATAATAGTGTAGGGCAGGCGGGTTAATAATAAGTAGTACTAAAAATAACAGTTATCTGTTAAGGGAAGGGACGTAATATTTTACTTACAGTTTTCCTTTAAAAGTTTATAATTGTGTAGACTAAAATATACGAGTATACATTTTCACGTAGTTTATATAATATAGTTTATAACTTTCTAACTATAATAAAGTGGCGTAGACTATCATTCTAATAAACTTTTTATGTGCGGTGTAACTACACTTACTTTGTGGTCCTTCCAGCCGGATTCAAAAAGTAAGGAGGAGTTCTACTTTTCTCCATATGCATCTGATCATAATAATATTGATTTATGTCCAATATAACTAGCAAAAGCTTAACTTTGTGTAGGTTCGCGGGCCCTATTAATACTGTAATTTCCGACAGATGGCGTTAGTAGTATAGTAAACCCCTACTGTTTCGTTTTTTAAATTATTCGTTTACTTTTTACAAACAAATATTAATAATTACTAATTAAAACTAAAGTACAAAAATAACTTTATAAATACGATACAAATACCTACAATTACAATTAAATTCGACAGTTAATGAAGTCGATGCCAAGCCTACCAAACTAAAATAGACTTTCTGTCGGTGCACATTGATTTGGCGCCGAATTTAATAATTGTCAAATTTAATTATATAAGTATTTTCATCGTATAAAGTTATAAAGTTATTTTTGTACTTAAGTTTTGATTAGTACAGCATAGTTATTTCGTACTTTTCAATGTTTTTTTGAAGTCAATTTAAGTTTTTTTGTCAGTTTAATTATTTTTTTTTTATTTCTTCCTTTTGAGTGACCTTGGCCTCAACAAATATCTTGGGCAGGTCTACAATTAACTTCTTTTCTAATTCTAGAGCGCAGTGACATACAAGACATACAAGAGAAACGTCGATATAAATAAAGCTTATAAACAGTTCGCGTCATTTGGTGTAATTTGGTGTATCTTCAAAATCCAAACCCATTTGGGCTTGGATTTTTTTATAATTTAATTTTTTTTCATAATATAATTTTTTTAATAATTTTTTTTTATTGCTCCTTTTTGAGTGACTTTGGCCTAAATAAATATCTAGGAAGGTCTACAATTAACTTCTTTTCTAATTCTGGAGCGCAATGTCATAACTACAAGAGAATCATCAACATAAACAAAGGTTAAAAGCAGTTTGCGTTATTTGGTGTATCTTTGAAGTCCAAGGTCCACTAACAGTGAAATTTAAATGAGACCAGTCTGGAAGTATATCCTTTCAAATAAAAAAAGAATTTTCCAAATTGGTTTATAAATGACGGAGTTCTGAGTAACAAACATAAAAAAAATACAACCGAATCGAGAACCTCCTTTTTTGAAGCGGGTTTAAAATAATGACAGATAACACATCTAGACATGGCTTTAAATGACTACGTTAAATTACAATCAGAGTTGTAATAGTTTTTTCATGAAGTGTAGGTACCGCAAAAATGTATAGGTTGTGGCCTAGTGGTAGTACTCGCTTCGCTCGCCCAATGTCTAAATATAATTTCTCAAATTTTTCTAAGTTTTTATTTTCTTTCTATCTTTATTGTATTTTGTGCCTAGCTTACGCTTACGCATCGCTTACGATTTTTTGTTGTGCGTGAAAGTTTTCCGTGTTTTCGATATTTAATAAAATGGAAAATCTCATCAATCGCTATGCTCGCTTTCTACTTTCTGTTGATGCTGTATGCAATATACATGACAGACCTTCCTTGCTCGCCAATTTGCCATGCCAAGCTACTGATAATCCTTACTGTCGATGCGGCAGTGATATGCTGTAGTGCACCACTTTACTCATTCACCTTATTTTTCACAAGCAATATTTCTGTATCGAATTTCTGTTTCTGGTTTGACACACGAATTAGGACCACAAAGTAGGATGCGTGATTTACACAATACTTAAGAAAATAATAGAATTATTGTTTAATTGATGATTAATTCGCGCCTCACGCAAAAGTGCTTCCAAAGCACAACTCTAGCACAACTATACGGTACAGACTTGACAAAGCACTCGAATTTGATGATCACCATAATCATAATCCTACATGGGAGACCGTATGGAGGCGTTGCCTTGTTATGGTAACGTGGTGTGTTTCACGATGTAACAGTTATCGAGTGCAATAATGCGCGTATTTGTGGTATCAAAATTATGTTAAATGATAAAATGGTAATAGCGACGTGCGTTTACATGCCCACGGATGAGGTTTTACGGACATACTAAGCGCGGTGAGTGCTATTATAGGTAGTTATAATATTGACTGTGGGTATATTTTGGGGGACTACAATGCTCATCCCATGGAACGATTTCATAATGAGCTATGGGAATTTAGTAGATGATTCGTGCGTTGGTGTCGAAACGTTATTAGGTTTGACATCAAATACATACACTTTTACAAGTGAAGCACACGGTTCGAAGCGATGATTTGACCACTGTGTAGTGACTAAAGCAGCAGTTTTCTCGGTAAAATCGGTGCATGTCATCTGTGATATAAAGGTGTCCAGCGGAAAATGTTCTATTATCGCTATTCCTTTTTTAGCGAGGCTAGACGAGCGGAAAGGGTAGCGTTTGTTGCGCCATCTTTGCGGATTTGTCAGTCGTCATGAGTCATTGGTCGGGAGCGCATTTGCGATGGGACAAAAACGAAAGTCTGGTGAATCGTCCGTTCGAGCGCGTCGTGCTTTCTGTTCCCACTTCGATATTCGGCGATTAAACGATGCTCCAAACACGCAGCTCATCTGGTCATAGGTGCAAAGATTTCAGCAAGAAGGGACGATGGTTAATAGGCCATCACCAGGACTGTCTACTTCAGCAGCAACACCAGAACGTGTGGAACAGGTGCAACAAGAAATAATTCATAATCCAAGAAAATCGGTGAGAAAGATTGCCGCCTCGGTAGGCATCAAAAAGTCATCCGTTCACGTAATTATGAAAAAATAACTAAAACTTCATCCCTACAAAATGCAAATCGTTCAAAAATTGAATGAAAGCGATTATGTTTTAAGAGAGGCGTACGTTAGAACAATGTTGGAACGATTTCATACCCCCAGAACGCTTGGTAACATATTGTTTAGTGATGAAGCTCATTTTCACAATGGGGGCTATGTCAATAAACAAAATATGCGCTATTAGAGTCCAGAAATCCAAGGGAATGGCATCAAAAGAGTTTGCACTGCCCTAAAACGACGGTATGGTGCGCGATTTCGGCTCAAGGAATAATCAGCCCATATTTTTTCAATCAGGGAGAAACTGTCACTTCATCGGTGTTTGCCGTAAATTTGATGAGTTTTTGCTACCGCAATTGCAACTGTATCGTGGCCGCAACAATAGGACTCATTTTCAGCAAGATGGGGCAACTCCACATTCAGCCAGAATCTCAATATCGAAGTTAAGGGAGACTTTCCCTGTAAAATTAATCACCAAGTACGGAGACATTCCATAGCCACCTCGATCACCTGATATGACGCCGTGTGATTTTTTCTTGTGGGGTTACCTCAAGTCTGAAGTGTACTGTAATAATCCTCGCATCATATCTGCCCTACAAGAAAACATTCGGCGTGAAATCGCTGCAATAAGCCCGGCGCTTTGTTCGCGCGTATTTGCCAATATGAGAGTTCGCTTGCAAGAGTGTATTGAAAGAAATGGACGTCACTTGGAAGACAATTTTTAAAAAGTAAAATCCGCAGTCCCCTATTACATGTAAAAAATAAAATAAATATTTTAAAAATACTTGCTTATTTTGAATTTCATTTTAAAATCGAAAATTTTCCACTGGATACCCTTTATTTTGGGTAAGATCACTTTCCAGTTGTGATAGAATGTAATTTAGATGTTGTATTGCCAAAGAAAACACAAAGCTATTCTCTTAATACTAATGTCAAGTCAAATCAAGTGATTTGTCAAGAAATAGATGATTACCAAAGTGAATGTCATAATAGAATAAAGTTCATCGATTTTCCCGAGGAACTTCGCAATTGTTCTGATCATAAATGTAAAGGTCATAGATATATTATTGATCAACAGTATAAAAATATCGTGACGGCTATCAGTAATTCTGCTATCACAGGCCGAAAAAATTAAAATAGAAAACATTGTCGAAAAAAGCTTGTGACGGGCTGGAACAGGCACGTGGCTGAGGCTTATGGAGATGCGAAACGGTAGTTTCAGGTATGGTTATGGCATATGAAACCTACTTCTGGTAGGGTTCATAATGAGATGTACGAGTCCAGAAAAATATTTAAATCTCGTTTGAAACGGTCTCAGGATCACGAAAACCAAATCAAAATTAATATCTTGGCTATGCTTCATTCTAATAATGATTTTCGTTGGAAACAGACAAATAAATTGCAGGCTAAACCTAGTGTTCCCATGAGCGTCGGCGGTACGAGCGATACTGATGAAATTGCTAAAATGTTCATGGAGTACTTTTTGATTAAGTCTCCTCTGGGTATCTCACTGTCATTATCGATGCTGGATCCTGGGATCGGCATAGATAGGTACATAATGTTACTATCACTGAAATTAGACAGACAATAAGATTAATGTCTAGAAGTAAATCACCTGGACACGACGGCCTCAGCATTGAACATTTCAAATATACACTTACCTCGTATGTTATACTTGTTGTATAATTTCTGTCTGGGACATAGTTACATGCCGAGTAATATGATGCGAACGGTGGTGGTGACTATAGTTAAAAATAAGACTGACGATCTAGCGGACAAGAACAATTATAGGCCACCTCTTTGGCGACTGTTATCTCAAGGGTGTTCGATGGTGTGTTTAATACTCAGTTAAATAAGTACATAGTAGCCCATAACAATCAATTCGGTTTTAAACCTGGATTATCGACAGAGAGTGCTATACTGAGCCTTAAGCACACTATTAAGCACTACACGAAGCGTGGAACACCCGTTGCCGCCTGCTTTCTCGACTTCTCCAGGGCATTTGATCTGGTTTCGTATGATAGATTATGGAACAAGCCAGAAAAATCTCTTTTACCGATCGAGTTCATAAATATATTTAAATTTTGTTACAGAAACCAGGTTAACAATGTTTGATGGGAGGGGTCCCTGACTCGGTCGTGCAGGTTGGAGTGTGGGGTGAGACAGGGGGGCTGAGCTCGCCAGCGCATTTCAACCTGTATGTGAATGAGTTAGTCACATTGATGAAATCTGCATAAGTCATCTTAGTTATGCAGATGACATGGTTCTGCTGAGTGCGTCTGCATGTGGTATAAGAAGACTGCTCTCCATATGTGAGAGGTATGCTACGTCATATGGTTTAACGTACAATGTACAGAAAAGTAAGGTCATGGTTTTTGAGGCCGGAAGTAAGCGTCTAGAGAACTTGCCATTAATCACACTAAATAGCTGTCCCGTCACTAAATATCTAGGCAATATACTAGCTCGCCATCTCAAAGACTATGTGAACATTGATAGAGAACGTAGGGAATTATCAGTGAGAGCAAACATGCTGACCCGCAGGTTCAGAGACAATTGTTCAGAGCATATTGCACGTCCTTTTACACGTGCAGCCTGTGGGCTAGCTTCACAAAAAAGGCTTACAAGGCGTAGGAAATGCGCATTTATGGTGCGCAGGTTGCGGGATAGTGGCAATGACATCCTGAAGATGATTGCTAGCAGATTCGACTGCTTATTTATGGATCATTGCTGCATTACGTCGGGTGGCGTGGTGCGGGAATGATGATGTAAATTTTTATTTAACCTGAATTTGTATTTGTATATATTGTATTTGTTTTACTAACATGGGCTAAGTCCTTACTAACAAAATTGAGTCTTTGTTACTTTTTAAATAAATATATTCATTCATAATGGTAATAATATATTTTTTAATCTTTTAGTTTATGTTGTATATGATAGGTTTAATATAATATGTTATTTCGTAATATCCTTGGAAAAGAAATAATAGGTATTTAATTATTCTATGAAGTCATACGCAGTATTACAAGGTTGGCGACACAGTGTTATTGTAAAGTTACATTGAATTTAAGCATTCCTTTCTTCATAGTTCAGGCACATAGAAAGAATGAGTGATGAAGGATTGACGAAGAAAATCTACAAAGCGAAAGTGTGTAAGCGAGTGGTAGCAGAAGCTACCTATATCTAAGGAAACCCAAAGTTAATACATACATTATTTTTTTGCGACGTAACAATAAAATTAAAACACTTTTAAAAGAATGCATTATTAAAGTCAATCACTCCATTTTTCTTACTACATACAAAAAATTACTTCATTTTTTTAAAAGTTTTAATTTTTAAAGTAAAATAAAACAACGTGGTTCATAACGAGCTCCAAAACAACGAGGTTAGATTAATAATGTTGCTGTCTAGTTACTGTCTAGAATACAATTAACCGATCCATACGCAATAGCTTTAAAACGACGTACAATTGACAAACTGCGTCCTTCTCTGATGAAGGGTGTGATGCGCTAATTCTCTTTCGCTCTGATCTATCTTAAACAGGTGGTAACCCCAATTTTTACATAGACACTTTTAAATAGGCAACCGTGGTCCATCCTGCACAGAAAAAAATTAACTTTAATTTGATATATACCTTGTGAGAATACGTTATGAACGTATGAATTTTACAGACCCTACCTGTTTACTCTAACTACCACGAGGTTGCGGCCAATAGAGTAATGGCAACACAAACTTTTTAAGGTTTTTACATATCTTGCTGTAAAATGAATTATAATTTATTTTCATGACAAGTGAACGAAGTTGTTTCGAAAAAATTTAATAATTTTATTTTAATTAAAAATACTTATGGCCATGTTTCGATAGGCAACCCGGTAGAGATATATTCCTCTCTTAATAATTATCTATAAAAATTGTATTTTGATTAAAAACCAGATCAACGTAGAAATCTCGCGGCGGGATGTCGTAGGTACTATAAGTAAGTCTTTATCCCGGAATAATAAACAGAGATTTCGATTATAGGTATGTATTTATATTTATGTATATATATTGGGTCCTTACATATGAAATTAGCGTTTTGTCGTACTGACCACTTTGATCTGAAATATCTCCTCTTTGGTTAAGAATTCCAAATTCAAATTTATAAATTCATTTAGCTGGTACATTTGAGTTTTGAAAACATTCATTTGTTTTTTCCTCATTATTTTTTTCTTTGGCGTCGCTTATTGCCGCACAATGGAAAACATGAAATATCGGTATATTTACGAGTACGAGTTCTACCGTGGCACCAGTGCTGCAGAAACAGCTCGAAGAATTAATGATGTGTACGGCGCTGGTGTCGCAAAAGAAAGCACGGTACGTTTTTGGTTTCAACGTTTTCGTTCTGGAAATTTCGACCTTCAGAACCAACCCCGTGGACGGCCGGAGACCAAAGTGGAAAATAAAGAATTAAAGGCTGTTGTGGAAGCGGATCCATCACAAGGCACTTCAGAGATAGCTGCAGGCTTCGGGGTAAGTGACAAAACTGTATTAATCCACTTGAAGCAAATCGGGAAAGTAAAAAAACTTGAACGATGGGTACCTCATGAATTGAGTGAATCGAACTTGCAAACACGCGTCGACTGCTGTGTTACTTTGCTCAACGGATACAATAATGAAGGGATTTTAAATCGAATCATTACTTGTGATGAAAAGTGGATACTGTACGATAATCGGAAGCGATCGTCGCAATGGCTGAACCCTGGAGACCCAGCCAAATCCTGCCCTAAACGAAAAGTGACTCAGAAAAAGTTACTTGTGAATGTTTGGTGGACTAGCGCCGGTGTCGTTCACTACAGCTTTCTAAAATCTGGCCAAACGATTACGGCAGATATCTGTTGTCAGCAACTGCAAACCATGAAGGAAGAACTAGCTGCTAAACAACCGAGATTGGTCAATCGCTCTAGGCCACTGCTGCTTCACGACAACGCAAGACCACACACTGCACAACAAACAACCACTAAGTTAGATGAGCTACAATTGGAATGTCTGCAACATCCACCGTACTCCCCGGACCTTGCTCCAACAGATTACCATTTTTTCCGGAATTTGGACAACTTCTTACAAGGAAAAAAATTCAACTCCGATGCGGCAGTCCAAACCGCCTTCAAAGAGTTTATTGATTCTCGCCCCCAAGGTTTTTTTAGTAAAGGGATCAATGAACTACCTATGAGATGGCAAAAGTGCATAGATAACAACGGTGCATACTTTGATTAATTAAATATATTTTACAAAAAAAAAATTGACTTTATATTCCTCCCGTACAAAACGCCAATTTCATATGTAAGGACCCAATATAATTTGTAGACGAATGTATTATTTCTTCGTAACGTATGTCTACTTCAATTACGTAGTTAGTAATTTATATCACACTCTTAGAAGAAGCAGAAAATGTTTTAAGAATCTTGTTATTAATTAGTCATGTGTATTTTATACAACTTGAAAATTGTAAATCAATTTGGGACTGAGTTACTGGTAAACGCAAAGGTTAATCGGATACAATCTCCGAAAGGGTAAATTAAGGTAAACCCACAACATGTGAATCTAGCAAGAAGTTGTGAGACTTCACTCGGTCGCTCACGTGGCGACTTCGCTTCATAGCTCGGTTCCAGTTTCAAAAGCTCCACGCTCCACCCCCTTTTTGAACGACGTCTTTCCATTGGCTGGTAGAGCCGCCCAGTCAATTAAAGCTTCCACTCTCACCCCTGAGACCTTACTTGACATTTTAATGTTTACAATTGCGATAGTAAACGAAAAAATATTTAAATGTCTTTTTAATTTGATAATATGATATTACCCATTTTAGAATTCATATTTTAAGTAATGGAAAAAATGTTAAATTAGATAATTATTTCTGATGTTTATGAGTATTTTTACTGTTAAAAGAATTTATGTACATCATTTAAGACATTGATAGTAAAATAGCAATTTTAGTCTTCTCTTCTCATTTCGTGTATAATTTTTAATAAGTACAATAAAATTCTATCGTTAATGGAAAGTAATGAAAAATGGAATAGAGTTCCATATTAAATTATAACATGTTTTAAAAATTGCACATTCGTTGTTGCTTATAGTACATATTACGTTACATCTGTAAATATAAAACAAGCTTGGCCTTTATTGCCTATTAAGTTTATACGTAATTCGGTTAGATTCGCAGCCACCGATGCCGTGACAATATAGCCTGTAGACCGGGACACAAGATGGGATCACGATTATCTCACTCGCACTTACAACTCCATTCATAAGGCGCGCTCTCTCTGGGGGTGGGACTGGATGTAATCAGGGGATGATGTGACTCGAGATCTCCGTGACGGCTTCAAAGATCACAATTATCAGACCAGTCTGTCGAAAGCTGCGACAGGGTGGTGAAGTCACCTGGTCGAAAGCCATTTAAATTAGGAAACATTTGTACATATTCAACATATAATATACCTACGGTGTATTAAGTAATTAAATAAAAATATTCGTAATAAAAAATAGTGTAATAGCATTTTATAGCTCGTTAATAAATAACAGTGTTCATAAACTTGTTTGTATGTAAATTTTGTCAATAAGGTTACATATAAAAAAATGTATGGGTGTCAATTACTTGTGTAAAAGTTCAAGGGGTAACAATCGAGCTGTCGAGCTTGTGGGACAAGCAGCGGGCGCCGCCGGCTGCTGCTGTCCGTAGGATGGGAACGGGTTAGTTATCAAGTCTTACCTATAACCTATTATATCGTAATAGAAGTCTGGATTAATATATTGATGTAACTAATGTCATCTTCTTGGTGAAAAACCGGATATTTATCTATGATTCCAATTCAGTTTATTTGTTAGATAAATTTAGAATATTTGTTAAATAAAACTTTTCATACCTATACAAACTATATCTATTGCACATATTACTCAATATCCTGGCGTTACTTTTGAATATGTTTTAATTAAAGAATCGAATCCGATTTTCATGGCGAAGTATTTATGATGTACAACGACATGTCGATACCTTTATATGACTTCATTGGTTCATATTTTATATAAGTACCTGTTATTGACACGTAATTGATTTATTTTAGGGATGAAATCCGAGCAAATGCAAGTCGTACTTTAATTTAATATTCCATAGCTACCACCGACCCCAAAACAATGTTCGTAGTAGAGCTTTCTTTTTAAGTACTTAGAAAAAGTGTCTAATACAATGCAACCTCGATTATTTTCCCTCAGTCTCCTAGTCCTTATTTTCACTATTCTTTTTTTCGGACTTTATGAATTATTACTATTAACTAGGGAGCTCAGCAATTTTGAAATGAAGAAATGAATGCTTAGATGGTTCGCGCACATAGAAAGAATGAGTGATGAAAGACTAACGAAGAAAATTTACAGAGCGAAAGTGAGTGGTAAAATAAGCCAAGGAAGACCAAGGCTGACTTATGAAGATCAAATAGCCAGAGTGTTAGCAGATGGATATGTCAAAAGCTCTCGCATACCTAGGCGAAAATGTGTGAGGAAAATGATGAGATTTGAGAAAGCGATGGAAGTATGTAAGAACCGCGACGCTTGGCGCTCCGTCCTCTCTGACTACCCCGTTAGGGTTACAGCGTGAGGATATGTATGTATGTATGTATCAGCTATTTTTACACCTATCTACTTCTTTACTAAAAAGTGTTAGAAAATATGAACTTAGGTATTTAAATACCTACATTTTGTAATTCAAGATATAAAAATGAATATTTTATGGAAAAATAACTTTAATTTAAAATATTAAATGAAAGCTTTTTACAAGTGGCGACCAAGGTGGTGACTTACAAACTGACGTTAACTTCAAAGTTTGAGTTTTGGCATTTGGGGATTGATTCTTAGGGCTCAAATTGCAAACATTCGCACATCAATTGTTTACCACTCAAAGATCACAAAAGTGAACTTTTAAAATTAAGACCAAGTATTCTCAGGTAAGTACGAGTTGAGAGGATGAGGCAGTTATATAGGCTGTTATATAGGGTTGAAATTCGTAAAGCAAAATATGAGTCTTTAACATTTGGACGACGAATAATTTGTTTCATTAAAATGTTTTTGTTAATTAGCGAAAATGGTTGACTTAATAAAAAATGTAACTGATCAAACATTTAGTTCAATAATACCTATTTGGTTTATATTTCCAAGAAATGAAATTAATGGTTATTCCTTAAATATGCCAGAATTTCAAAAAAAAAACTTTATTTTCGGCTAGTAAATTACATATTTAATTGCCAATTAAATACCTATAGTGTTTTGTAAATTGTATTCGATATAAATTTATATCTGCAATAAAAGTGTTGACTTTTAATCTTCAAAGTTACTACTTTGACGATTAAAAGTCGACAATTCGGAATGGATGGAATTCGAACCCTTTCGCATTATGGTATTCCGAATTCCCTAGTCTTAACGTCTGGTTTTGGGTCACTGCTTACTATAATTTGCGAATATTGGCTGTTTCCATCAAATAATCTACGAAACAAACAGCTTTGACAGACAGACAGACAAACGGACAACAAGGCGATCCATAAGTGCCTATTCCTGTTTTCAATTTTGGAACCTAACACTAAAAATGAATTTTATATCCACTTCGCGATACGATCTATACAGAATTTGTTCTAAATGATCAACGACCAAGTATGTCGACTCCAAAGGTGCTCAAGGGCTCCAACACCCACAGGATATAAATAGTGGTTGCGGAGGACCTATGACCATCGGACATGCAATAATGATTAATCGAAAATTAAATCCGAAAGGGAATAATTCTTGTCAGTAAAGTTTTAAATTTAAACTACTAACAAAATTCAGTTAGCATAATAAATAAAGTACCTGGACGACCGAGCTTTGGTGTCTTTAGGTTTGATTGCGGGATTCGAATCCACGCACTGCGGCTTGGTAGACCTACGCTCTACCACTGTGCAATAAGGAAGATAAACTCTGTTGCGAAATTAAAATAGCTCAGAAGTTCAGAATTTAGAAGTTTCAAGTGTGTGAAAACACAGAGAAAACGAATTGAGACCTAGCTAGATCGATTTTTCGCCCCCGAAAACAGATATATTGTAAATTTCATCGAAATCGTTAGAGCCGTTTTTACATCTATAAAAATATTTCTCGTATTATACAGTAAAATATACAGGTATACACTGGCTAACTTGAAAGACAAAAAAATTCAGTGCCAGATAGTTCACCGAGTCTGATCTCTGGAATTTCTTGAGGATGCTTCGTTAATAACAAAACACGTGTCGATTAACAAGTTTGTCGCTTAGGGCGGAAAATGGCTGAATGGGATAAGATGGATTGCCACAAAGTGAACGCCGATCTGTACAAAAGACAATAAAATTGTTTCGACGCAAACCGGCATTGTCCGACGGATCTAGGAATTTTACAAATAAAATTATTTGTACAAATGTACAGATAATAGACACCTGTATCTAAGCTGTAAAGAGCATCTAAATACTCGTACATTATTACTCGTATTGACAGGCTGTTGGTGCGGTGTAGAACATATGCCTCCCAAGCCGGAGCCTCGGGTTCCATCCCCGGTCAGGTCAATTTAGGAAATGAACTTTTCTAGCGTTACTGAAAGCTCCACCACTTCATTGTGTGGTACCCACTACCAATAGTAATTGTCTACTGTTAAGTTTGGAGTCACACAATTTGTGCAATTGTCTGGAATATTATTATTACCATTATAATCATATTATAAAACAGAAAAGAAATCGCATGCCTAAGTGAAAATATGTAAGAAGGGTGATGCGATTTGAGGAAGCGAAAGAAGTATGTAAGAACCGCGAAGTTTGGCGCTCCGCCCTCTGACTACCCCGTCAGGGATACAGCGTGAAGATATGTATGTATGTATGTATAAAACATTGTGTTATTGAGTCCGGCATTTATTTTAGGGTTGTAACTGGCAAGGTATTGTTATTATAATTTTTTTTATTAATCTTTTATGCAAAAGTTACACATATATTGACAAACTTCTAGGCCGAATTCGGCTGTAGGGTTGACACTCCTACTCCTGCTAAAGATCGTTTAAAGTTGTTATACTAAACACAAATACCTATGCACATATAAAATGTGTTTTATATACATATCTCACTATATAGTATACTTAATATAGTAATATAATAGGTATTTATTTAATGAGCTTTACACATTTAAATTTCCGTTGACCTAGAGACAATAGTCCATTTAAGTACTTATTTACTGTAGTATTTTACAAAAATTTACAAAAATTTAGTTTTTTAATAATTTGTACAAAGTCGCTATATACTCATACAACTGTATGTAGCATCTTATAATAGCTTGTTTCTATTAGGTACTTAATACTTATACAAGGCAGAAATAGATTACTTAGATCTCTTTGCTTGCAATATGTTTCTGCGTACGTCGTCTACTCTAACATTTTTTTATGGCATTTGTAGAATTGTAATTGATACAACTGTAAGAGACTACACATAGTATTGGACGAACCGATGAAGAGAAAAACTGATCAAAAATGTATACTCATAATTAGCTATTTCGTAACATTGAAATGTAGAAGTATCGTAATTCCAAAATTATACAATTTACATTTTGTATAGGTATACAATGATTCAAACGGTCTCATTGTTCCCAGTTAACGTATAAACAAGATCTTGTGAGATCAGCGAGACAAGACAAACCCGAATCCTCCTAACTTAGGGACGGACCCGTCCAAAACTTCGTTAGTTCACCGCACTTAGTTGTATTAAGGGAACACAAATGTAATACAATTTGAAATTTTAAATAATTCAAATATATAGTTTTATACTCATATTATTTACTTCATAGTTGTAATAATTGTAATTAATCAAATTATTGTGTTTAAGAATTTTATGAAATTTTTAACCCATAACTAAAAATTCTGTTATCAATCGAACTCTTAAGATTATATCTGTAAATGATAACAATACTGAAAACAAAAAGTGTAGGTAACTGGGAATAGGAGCTTAAAAATTACTCAACAATATATTTGTTGTAAAATTAATGAAGTAGATGTTTTAAGATAGGTAACTATTAATTAAATAAAAACTACTCGTATAAGCAATTATTATACAATTCTTAACCCTTACGTATATTTAAGCAAGTTCTAATTAGACATAAATGAAATTATGGCAAAACATATTATGGACTAGTTTTAATTACCAATAAATAAGTTTACATGCTAGCGCGGTATGTTAATAAGTATGCATTATAACAATGAAATGATTGTAGTGAATGTATGGTTGTGGACTTATTCGATATGAGCTCAGTAGGAATAATACTTTTGAGAAGGTGTGTTGTATTGCTTCACTAGCATGCAAATAGCGTACTAGAACTTATGTAATACTCGTAGGTAGGTACTTTAAATGATTTGTTACTTTTAATGCATTAGAGAGGACGTCAGAGTGGGCAATTTATTATTATAATTCAATTTGTTTTTCCAAAAAAATAAAAATAAAGTAACGCAAAGTAATGTATCATAAATTTTAAAATTTGTGATTTTTAGAGCTTTTATTTAATACCACATAATATAATAACCCCAAAAAACATTTTCGAATTTCTATTTAAACTCTAAAAGCTATCGTTGCCTCATCTAATATCACCATTGTTTTATAATATTAAATGCACTACTGTTATAGTCATAGTTAATAAGCATTAGGCATTAAAGGGCGGCGATTAACGATATTTCAATAAATTAGTGAGTGTTGCAGTTCACACGGCTCTGTCGTAATTTGTTACGCGTTATGTAGAGTGATACGCGGGGTCTCTCGCATCGATGCGCACACCCTTATACCTATGTTGTTTGTTTGCATTAAATGCTATATTCTCACTTTGATCATGTTTTGCGTCATGATAATATATCTGAAAATTATAATTAATAGATATTAATGTTCCGTATCAAATTAAAAAAAAAATGGACCGCATATGTACTTAATAACTTGTTTGATATTTCTCGTAGGCTGTTTAACATAAATAGTTGAAAGGACCAACTGTAATTGCTAGTGGTCCAAAAACAAACGCGAACTTATTTGAATTGTACTGATATTTAAGATTAATTTTAAGATAAAGATAAAATAGAAAGATAAAAATAAGTTTATTTTGAAGTCATCATGTGGGGTATCAAATGAAACTTTAAATTACTTTAAATATATCACGTTTTTTATATTGATATCTTACGCGTTTTCCAAAAAAAGGACTTGTTGCCCTCTATTCTTATGTTTTCTAAAAGTATCGCTCAAAAAGATCTGAAAAAAATCATAAACATTAAGTGCGCGGTACTACATAATGAAGGAAAATTATCACGATTGCATTGTTAGATGCTTTTTTTTTTACATAAAAACAATATTTTTTCAATAGAGGTTTATACCTCAAAAAGAAAAAAAAAACCCTTATAGGATAACTTCGTTGTCCGTCTGTCTGTCAAGATCCTTTTTCTTAGGAACGTATTAAACACCCGCTGCGGTCCCTTGGAGCTGTAAAAAAACAATCCTCTAAGTTAACGTAATCAAAAAATATGGTCAGTTATGCCTTATATTTTAACATTCGCAAGTAAATCATAACTTTAGGGTACTTCCTATTGACCTGGAATCATTAAATTTGGCAAGAAGTCGTTGGCAAGAAGTACAGTGAAAGGAAAAAATAAAAAAAATGTATTTTTGTAATCGTATCACACTTTTTGCCATTACAAACTTATATCTGCAGCTAGAGAATATGAGAGACCGTGCCTTTCAACTGCAAAGTTGATTTTAAAACCAACTTATATGTTATCAGTACTACAGCATACAGTACATAATACAAATACATTGTATGATGGTACGGAATCCTAGGTGCTCGAGTATAACTAGCGTTTGGCCGGTTTTTTGAAAAGAAAGTTTTACGTCAAACTTTTCGTTGCGGTTGGTAACAATTACGAGTACGGAACACTAATAACACTTGCCCGGTTTTTTTATTATGTACGTGGACGAAGTCGCTGACAGAAGTTAATACACATTTACAACTTTTTTGTGCAAAAAATATTATAAGGTGCATAATTTCATACGTTTTTCTTATCGTAAAATCCTTTTCAAATACACACTGAAAAGGGGGATAATTACGACACTTCGCGGCTTTCCTTAGAGGCCCGAAAGACGAACAGTAAAGTCGTCTAAGTCCGTTTCAGCGAAAAAAAGAAAAGATCTTTCTTTGAAAAGGATTCGTGGCATTAAGAATGGCATCCTATTATACCGTAATGAAATTAAAACGATGTAATTTTTAAATAAGAATAGGAGGTCCTGTTCTTAAAGTAACTAACACTGAGATTTTGAGTATTTGTCAACACTATGAATATTGAAACCTCTGGGTTTGTAATCTCATGTTTCTCGCCTTTACCTCGCAAGTCCCTAAGTACTTTTAGCGTTGGTCATTAAAATAATGTAAAAAAAAAGGAAAAATTGTGATTTACGACTACAAGAACATGATTACAAAATAAAGGACTTCCCACACTTATAGTTACGGTAGTAATCATATTTTTAAATTGTCTCTTTATAAACGTTGTAACATTGCTTCGCATAATTGTAGTAAATAATGAATTTTTTGTACAAATAATAATAATAATAGTAGCAATAAATAACACAAACATATAGTGTGAGCGAAATCATAGAACACCATCATATTGGAAATCATCAATTCGTATTGCATTGGATGTAATGACAGTGTGTCATTACATCCAATGCAATACGAAAAAGTTAACGTTGCGTCTTGTTTGTTTAGTTTTCTCATCGTGAAATATAGTTGAATGTCATTTCATATTTACAGGGTTTAAAGAGTATATTGCCAGTCTTAATATCCGTTTCATATATACATACATCTAATATTTAATATCTCAATAACCAGCACAATATGGTATATAAAATGGGCACAACATAATTTTAATTTCGTTTTATGTACACATAATTATAATGGAATTTAAAATTAAATTTAGCTAAGTTCTGAAATTCTTCCGATACGATCTTGAATACCAGCTACCGAAGTAACGTTATATTGAAATAGAAGACAGTTTTTTCTTAATTATTAATAAAACGGACTACTCTTATGAGGTGTATGTATTCCCAAACTTGTGCTATTTTTCATTGCTTAAATACATTTATCGTCGATGTAATAGATTCTTCAATAACTTTAAAGTAGGTAGTGTAAATTCTTTGGTTGCGGTGTAATAGAAGGTATTGTAATCGTTAAGGAAAGGGGGCGAAAGGGAAGGCATCCAGTAAACGGAACAAAAACATCGGCGTTATTAGCGAGATTGGTGTAATCTGACTAATCTATTTTGGGAAAGGGGCGCTCTGCAATGCTTAGAGGTGTCAATTAATAAATAAACAGTTCCTGAAGGAAACCCTTTTGGTTTTATTTTATGACTTAGGTACAAATACATATCTATCTATCGTGACCTGTAAACCTATATGTGTGTAATTAATAGAGAAACATAAGCAGAGAAACTATATTGTAGTGAAACATGACTTCTACAGTTCTAATTTAAATATTTTTCATAGTAGTTCATCAAGAAGTTATATAGCAACAAACATAATTATTTTTTCCCTTATAATAATTTTATTATATCTTTACCCTAAAATTGCCTCATATAGATTCCTTTAGTCATAAGACTATCTAAATCATACTCTAGTTTTAATTTCCTTGTCTCTATGTCCTTCCTCTAGTGCATTGTTTCTCAACCATTTTTATGTCGCGACCTACGAAAAAGCCAAAAAGTTAAGTATAATCTTGCGACCCCTTCACTATAAAATTACAATTATATATTTTTTCATGTTGTTATTACATGGTAATATTTAATTTTATAACACTACACTAAAATTCATTCCTTTAATAAACGAATTTTTTGTATTTAGGTCTTATTTTTTTTAACAGCAGCGATATCGTGCGATATCTGCTGTCAAAACGAGAATTTGTATAATGTAATTTGTGTAGTGGCGCTAAATCTGCCGCGAAAAGTGAGTTTTATGGTCATGGCGCAATACATACACAATCGTCAAACATGATACTATTTTTTTATTACAATTAGTCACCGGTCGCGCAATGATCACGTGGCTGTCGCTGTCTGCAATTTTTTAAATAATAATCCCTCCGGTCCAACTATAGCTACGAACCATTCAGGTGACATTAGTACAAAAAAATTCATCAAAATCTGTCAAGCCATTTAGGAGAAGAATTACGAACACGCGCACACCGAAATTGTATATACAAAGATATACCTATCTGTATCATGTCGGTCAAGTATTTGAATATCTATGAGTCGAACTCTGTAGAACGTAATACCGTAATAATATTTTAATTGACTTATAGGTAGATATATAGAAAACTCCAAATCTAAAAAAAAACTCTCGACAGTCTAAAATGCTAAAATCCTACGACGAATACGTACTATTTTGTTATTGCTAATTGTTATAAATTATAATATATTAATTTGTTATTAAGGTGATCGCCTGCTCGACATCCCGTGTAATGTGTGTGGAGATAGAAGCTCTGGTAAACATTATGGAATCTACAGCTGTGACGGTAATTTCCAGATTCATATTGTACACTTACTCAGATTTTTATAATTTTTACAAATAAAGATTAAAATTATGTAATATATCCACAGCTCTTATGTTCCTGTCTTCCCTGAAAAAATGGACTTTTGCCCACCTTTTCAGACATTTCAAAATACTATAACAGATATATAATTGTAATATATGAAATTAGGAACTTCTGACCAATTTGTTAACAGTCAGCTATCAGTCTTTTTATGTGAACAGTTTGTTAACCTAGAATACATCTAGACCTCCAACGATTGAAGAAAATTCGTTTTGAAATTAATCTACCTGAGGATTGTACCAGATCTATATCTATACTTCTGGCTTAGCATCTTGATGCTTTACTTGTTTGAAGACTGAATGTCCTTTAAGTTCGTTTTATTTGTAAATCGCACATTATAGTATATATTTGTAGGTAATAACCTACAAATATATACTCACTTTTGGACAGTTGCATATTTAGTCTAGGGCATAGAGGCTATAGCCTGGACCGGCAGGCTACTAGAGGCGGCGTATGCCGATTCTTGCTTAACAAAATCCATTAATTATGACCATGTCATTGACGAATTTGTCATTCAATTTGTGCATCGTAAAAAAATGTAAATATTTAATACTATGGTGTTTTGTATGGCCTATTCTATTATTAAAATATTTTTGCTTTTTTATTATTTTTTGGGTCGGCAAATCTTATAGGCCCAGGCGCCAATTCTTAAAATATGCCACTGCCTTTGGGCCTTATTAATATTGTTTTTGTCTAAACATACATACATATCATCAAGCGATATCCCTAACGGGATAGTCAGAGAGGATGGAGAGCCAGGCATCGCGGTCCTTACATATTTCTTTCGTTTCCTCAAATCTCATCATTCTCCTCACACATTTTCGCCTAGGTATGCAAGTGCTTTTGACATTTCAGTCGGTTAACAATCTTCATAAGTCAGACTTGGTTTTCTTTAGCTTTTTTTAACACTAATTTTTGCTCTGTACTTCTCGTTAGTCTTTCATCACTCATTCTTTCTATGTGCCCGAACCATCTAAGCATCCGCTTCTTCATTTTTACAATAACACTGTCGCGCAACCCTGTCATACTGCATATCTCTTCATTGGTTATTTTGTCCGCAAGGTTGACACCGCACATACTTCTAAGAGATCGTATTTCTACTGCATTTGTCTTACTTTCATTTGATTTCGGGCATATCCAGGCCTCACTACCGTACAATAAAATTGGAACCAACACGGCATTGGTTATGGCCATTTTGTCTGAGTTAGATATATTCACGCTGCCTACTAACGCGGATAGAGCACCGTTCACATTATCGTTATATTAGCTGTTACCCGTCTCTCCACATCCAACTCACATCTTCCATCCCTCAAAATCGCACTTCCCAGATATACAATTTCGTTCGTTTTTGTCTATGCTTCATAATTTTATTATCTTTGTTTATAAATATTGTTTATAAATATGCCATTGACAACAAGCTAACTTTAATTGTATTTGCATACATTTAGTTTCAAAATAACAATTTCTCTTTATATAAAAAAAATGTAAGTAAGCTTACGTATGTATCTCTGCTTTCATAACAGGTTGTTCGGGCTTTTTCAAGCGATCGATCCACAGAAATCGCGTGTACACATGCAAGGCTGGCGGTGATATGAAGGGGCGCTGTCCTGTCGATAAGACCCATAGGAACCAGTGTCGTGCTTGTAGGCTTGCCAAGTGTTTTCAAGCTAACATGAATAAGGATGGTAAGTTTCGATATATTTGTACCTAATTATTTGTTAAAAATATCGTAATTATTCCAGCGAGGTGGCGGCAGTCGGTATTAAATGGGTATAAATTACTGAAATTATTTTTGAAATCAAATCAATCAAATGTTAACCATACTTAATAAGTTACGTAGCTCTTACAATTAAACATTTTCTAATTGAAATCATAATAGTATTAAAACGGTATCATAAAAATATCATAAAAGTAAGTACAACAAAATATGTAGCTGATATGACAGTATTCAATAGCCACGATGCTACGCTACATAACCGCCACATGGCGCTTCTATGTCCATCAAGCTCACAGCGGGTTGTTTTGTGAAGACCTCTTACAAAAATCCCTATTGAATGAATTATTGCACCTATAGCGTTTGCCGGAGGCCAGTTCAATTTCCGCGCTTCACTGTCCTCTACGTCATTATGTCGCAACGATATACTCAATATTGCATTGTGCCGAAGCTTTTGTCGTTTTTTATTTATTGTAGGTACGTTAGATAACTAGTTTCAGGCATGAAACGATGGCCTGAATAATGAAAATAGAAAATAACTATATAAATAAATACATTAAAACCAAATAGAGAGAGATGTTTGCCATTGAACAATTCTTCCAAATTTATGCACATACCTACTTTAGCTTTCATATATCCTGAATACGGGAGATATACCTAAGTGCATTATTTTATAAAATAATATTTTCAATGTCTTTTTGAAATAAAAAACTACCTATTAACCTACTTTCGAGCAACGAATAGCATTATACTTATAGTTGGGATATATATAATAGAGCTATAGAATTAGTAATTTTATCTACATATCTCAATATTTAAAATTGACGGATTTCTCTATAAATTTGCTACTTTAGATATAAATCACATTTTCTTTAAAATTAATGGTGTTTGCTATAAAAAAATGGTAAAGTTCAAAATTAACAGTTTTCAAATTTTGGTTACGACTTCAATCACTGAAATTTTAAGGTGGTGTAATGGTGATAATGAATCATTGGGAGGAAATCGTGAAGACAAATGCAGGCTAAGGTTTAAATTGTTTCACATTGGGTACAATTTTGTAATTTGTTTTGTAACTTTATACAAACACGACGATATATTCGTAACACTTTTTTTGGTTAGGTTAGGTTTTTTAGCGAAGCGAGCGAGCCGCGGCAGCAGCCGGCGAAGCGCCAGATCAGAATCCGCTTTGTACATGGAGCAGTATTGAAACAGGAGTCCGCACTCTAAAGAAATGGTTGAAGTCGAGAAATTTAATCACGAAACATCTCTATAATCTTCCATCTCTTTTCATCTTTTGCTGTTGGTCTATCTATATATAGCAATCTTATATAAACTAGTAGGTGTATTTCCGAGTTATTTCCAGGGCTAGTATTGAAATAGGAGTCAGCACTCTAAGGAGATAATTGAAGTCGAGAAATATAATCTTGAAACATCTCTATATCCTCCCATCTGTTTTCATCTTTTGCTGTTGGCGTATGTATATATACCAATGTTATATATACTAGTAGGTGTATTTCCGAGTTATTTCCTGGAGTTAGGAAGACATCTTGCGCAATTGCACTAATTCCATCAAGGAATATAATACTCCTCTAACTCTATTCACTGCGCCGGATGTGCCGGCATTGTCAGTATGACAGGTCGTCAAGTTTATTTATTTAGTTTATAGAAAATGTTATTTTACATAGCACAATCTATTATTTTAAATGATAGCTTATTTTTTTTTTATTGGCAATAATTATTTTATAACGTCTTAAAATTTTTTAAAGCTAATATAGATTTAATGAAGGAGTAACATTTATTGTATGACATTATATTTTTTATTAACAATTCATAGCAATTTTGTCTATGTTTTCACCAATTTTGAAGTGCCGTTAATGTATCCCCTTATAGTATACAAGTACCTGGGCGATCGAGCTTTACTCGGTGTTTTATAAAAAAAGAAAACTTCTAACCACATGGCAGAATTCGAACCCGCGCACTTCAGCATGATAGACCTACACTCTAGCCACTGTGCTATTGAGAAGGTTAACTCTATTGCAAATGGCAAAAACAGCACCCACACATTTACAATTTATTTCACCTTATTTGCCTCAGTTCCTAGGACAAGGCTGTTTAGGAAGTTATGAAGTCTATGCTTTTATCATTATTTTTCATTTCATTTCATTATTATAAGTATACTATTAAAGTGATATGTGTTTTAATAGGTACTTATTGCAATCGGAACTTAGACATATTATTTGAAAACCGTAAGTAAAAACAAAAAAGGTCTGACAACATTGCTGGATTCGAATCCGTGCACTTCGGCGTGGTAGACCTACACTCAGCCACTGTGCTGTTGAGAAGGTAAACTCTGTCGCGAAATTAAAAAAAGTTTAGAAGTTTACAGTTCAGAAGTTTTAAGTGTGTGAATTTTTCCCAGTATTGAGACCTAGCTAGATCGATTTTTCGCCTCCCTCAACCCCTATATTGTAAATTTCATCGAAATCGCTGGAGCCGTTTTCGAGAAAGCGAAATCAAATATATATTCAAATATTGCTTGTTTAATATAATAGCGAATATTTTAGATCATTGATATTCGTGAATAACATTCAAACTGAGACTTTAAACGTGTATATTGAATAAATAACTCAATGCGACTTATGTTTGTTTGCCTCCTAGTTTACCGCCGATATATAGATAGGTCTTCACATTAATTTATGATATTCTTGACTTAATTTGAGAGTAACTAACCCTTCATTCACACTCTTAAGTGAAATCTAGTAAATATTCATAGGGTTCCCTGTCGTCCGCAAGTCGGCTTTAACTCTCAAGCCATTGTATATAACTATTTATAACTACTTTTCTCTAGGGCTGCCACTTTTTTTTTCAATGTGACATGTGTAGTATTAATATTAATAAAAATAAGTACGGTAAAAAGTATGTAAAAATTATATGAGGCATCCTTTTCGGAGGGCGTCTACACTAACTAACAAGGAACCTCGGCGCAAAGTTGGAAGATTCCAAGACTAAGGCTATGCGTTGACATGTCAGTTAGTTTCTTCTTTTTTGTAAGCAAGTATCATATATAGGTTTATTGCAGTGCAGGGACTGAATTTCAATATAACTTAAGAATTTACTTCTAACGTACTGCAAAATGTACCTATTGTATCTAATGTTCAAACTACGTCTATAATGTATGTATGGGAAAGATAAAGCCTTGCTAACGTAGCAGGGCGGTGGCACACTCGTTGCGGTCTTGACGCAGGTGCTTCGTCGCTAATTTATTCACGAGCATCATTTTGCTACCGCGGCCCGGATTACCTTTATATGTTTACTCGAGAGCGTTAATTATACGGGAACACGAAACTTGGTGCCGACCAAGCCCTCCTCTATAGGACACATATATATAGTATTATGTTGCATATTATATAATAATCTTTTATTTTTCTTCGATTGTATAAATTAATGTCTGAAGGACGTGAAAGAGTGAAAAACTCAACAATAGTTGTAGACATAGATATAGAATCGAATTTAAAACTGTGCATTTACTTACATTACATAAACACAACTCTATCAACGCTCCCGGTGAGCAAATCCGGTCCTGAAGAGACCTATTTTAAACTCACGACTTTTGTTGTAAGACTGCCTTTAACTTCGTTTTTTTGAAATTAATGTCAGGAGTTCTATGCGCGTTTTTATACATATCTTGTTACCTGAATCCACCACTTAAAAACTAGATTGTTATAAAATGCTATTTATTAGTGACTAAAAATCATAAAACAAAGCCACTGTTGAAGTCCTATTTTCATATTCCTAGCGTACCGTTGACAATATAAGATGAATATGTAACGTCCTTAATTTTTGTATTTAGGTAATAATAAATACTTTTGAACAACAGCTACGACGCTGGCTATGAGCTACGGCGATCGTAGCAGGCTAATAATGTAAACTTACAAATTTAAATTAATCTATATTCAAACTGATAAATTAATCAAAATGGTGTTAAATTATGTAAAAGTCGATAGAGTGCGACCAACGGTGTTGGTAACAATAGTCGACCGTATTTGCCAGTCGATGCATTATTAATGCGGCCACACGCTCACTGTAGCGGTAATGGATCCGCACTGCCATCGCTTTTGCCATTTGGAGCTATTACACTAGGTACATGACATGTATATACATATGTGGCTTTATTATAATAGTTACAAAGCTGCACATATTTAAACGATAATATTTACAAACATAAAACTAAGTGCCTATTTTCTTGAATAATAGACATCCTCAAAGTCACCGTTAAAATGTTGTCGATTTTATGTGGCTATGTATACACATTATAATCCTATATTTAAAAATATTTTATTTTATTCCTATTCGTTATTTTATCATTATAATAAAATATAATATATTATTTAGATGTTGGTTGCAAATACGAGTATTTGTAATCTACAGTGAGTTATTATTTGTTAGGTATAGTACACTGTCCACTGGATTCGTGTAATAGATATATAAAATGGTTAAACTGCAAAATAATAATAGTATCTGTCAACAGAAGATTTTAAAGTTATATTTATAAAACAGGACTAATAATAATATTATAATAATTGGCAGTAAAAATACGGACGGACGGATCAAATTTGATCAAACTTGATGCATACTGTACTTGGCTTGGGAGGGATACCAGGATGCCATTGGTGCCTTTGTGATCTCTCCATAGGCTTTTGATTGTATTATTCACGAAACTTTAATTTGCAAGCTTAAATATGGAATATTAGAACAAAAATATACCTTTAAGAGGGTGAATAGGGAGTTGAAACTTTGTATGGGAAATGCTAAGCCGCTGAACCTATCTGAAAGCTATATCTAGTCATTTTTCTTAATGTAAGCTCATTACGATATCAACAGTATTGAGGGTTGATAAAAACATTCAGTGGTATTCAAAATTGAATCTGTTTCGTCGCTCTTGCATTTTCTACAAGACCAAGACCGCAACACAAGAGACCAATCATTAAATAAAATAGGTCACAGCATTATTAAATTCACACCTATATCCATTTCGTCTTACTATATTCTTCGAAATGTTGCTTATTACTAACTTAAAAACAGTCAAACTTCAGACACGTTTGAAATGTATTGTATTTGTAACAGACAACAATTTTGTTTAAAAGTACAAAACATTAAGAAGTTTAAAGAAGAGTTACTGACTGATTCATTAACGACTACGCCAAACTGTTTACTTTAGAATTGATTTGCATATGTCATACTGGATACTCAGAATTTCAATTGAAATAAATGCAAATTAAGACCGTAACATAAAAGTAAGCTAAAATAAATAAACTGATAATCTAAGCTAAACATCTATTTATAATCATAAGTTTATGATATTCCATTTTGAACTCCCGTACACACTGCGATACCCTATTTTGCCCTCGTTAGAGGATGATATTTCAAAAACACTGAAACACGTCATTCTTAATTTTCAGCCAAAAAGCTAAACACCAAATTTCATGGTATTGAAGCTACAAAAGCAACGAAATTCCCATACAACTTTTCATCCCCTATTTTCCTATCTTAAAGCATAAAATTCCAAAATTTCTAAACCGCTTCTTTCCTAATTTCTAACCGAAAAGCCGGATATCAATTTTCATCGGTTTATCTTAAAAATGACGAATTTTCGTGCAAACTCGTATTTATCATCTATTTTATCCTCTTACATACATACATACACATCTTCACGCTGTATCCCTAACGGGTTAGTCAGAGAGGACGGAGCGCCAGGAGTCGCGGTCCTTACATATATGGGTTGAATTCCCGAAAACTCCTTGGTGCACTTGTACACTTCCTAAGGAACGTACGTTTCAAACATGTTTCCATCTTCAGTGGTTTAGGCTGCGCATTGTCTGTCAGTCAGCCAGTCAAAGATTTTATTTAAGTAGTTCCTTCTATGCTTTTAAAATATGGATCCGGTTACAGTTTCAAAAAGGCAATGACATTTTCTTATTTATTTAAAGGTCGAGTAATTATTTCGGATTGGTATTATTTCGGATATCTTCTTTTTTCCTAATAGCTTTTAAACAATGAATTGTTCTGAGAATAATTATATAATATTATAATATCTTCTAGGTACTTATGAACTAAGATATATCTACCTAGATATTTTCTCTGATACCTAGATACTCGTAGTCAACAAAACGAGAAGTGGTTTGGACGACTATTATATAACATTCGATTCTATGAATGAAATCTTGCAATGTAAGTGCTTATAAAGCACTCAAATCCAATGGGTCTCTATTAACAGGCAGAAGGCTACGTACCTACGTAATTCGAGGAGCATGACTCGGCAGATGTCGACGCCAAAAGGCGAGCTTCGGTTCACCTCACAGATTATACTTTGATCAAGATGTTAAGTTATCTACTTCTTACGTTATAAACGAAAACATTGACAAAAAAACTGTTAAGTATTTAAAAAACAATATTGCATAAAACTACATATACCTATGTATATTGTAAATAATTTAAAGTACAGTGCAGAAAAGATGTGGAATAGGTTATTATTTAAAACAAAGTATTGGTTTATAAGTTATACTTAATCAAAAACATACTTTAGCCGGCCGCAACGGATCTAGGTATTTACCGCTCCATAGATGCGCATCAAAATCATCGCGTGGAAAATATCCGACGAGAGAACGACCCCGTGTACCCGACATTCGTTCTGAC
This sequence comes from Zeuzera pyrina, assembly GCA_907165235.1. Taxonomy (NCBI): domain Eukaryota; kingdom Metazoa; phylum Arthropoda; class Insecta; order Lepidoptera; family Cossidae; genus Zeuzera; species Zeuzera pyrina. The sequence goes on along the minus strand of OU015625.1, from coordinate 12,326,495 downwards.
GTTAATTCCAGCCGCATTTGTTCCATTACATTTCCGACACAAAGTAGATACGCGTTTGCCGACTTGACTAGGTGGATGCGACCAGGCGTACGTCGAACAACGAGGACGAAACGTGAATTCAGCGCGGGGCTGACAGGGACGGAGGATCAAAAGTGAGAAAGATGTATTCAGAAGTGAAATAGTCTGCTGGCTGAGCACATCATCATTAACGAGCCAGAGAGGGCGGAGGGCAGCGAAGAGGCAGAGGGGGCGCGTCAGGTGGGCGCTATCCCACGCTCCGTCTCACCTGCGCACAAAATTCCTCCTTACCGTTATCAACTTTAAAGAACACATCTCCCTAAAGCTCCCTCACTATATCTCAGAGAATATTTTCGAGTGCACCGACATAAATATGAGAAATATCCAGGTTTTTATTCACCTTCCACCCTGCGGGGTTCGTTTGGCCCCGGACAAACATTTCACATAATAGATGTCCAACAATGTCGAGATGACAACGGGTTTTATTCTGTACACCAGAGACTTACTTTGTTCTTTAGTGTGATAGGTAGATACTATAGGTTATTTGTGCAACCCATTTGATTTTATTTGGAATTGGAAAATAATTGGAATAATGGGCTAAGTTAATCACTTTTATTTTTAAAAAGTAGACGTGTATAAGCACTATAGGTAGGCATAAAAGTATAATATGTTGATGCTTGATCAGGATGCTGAGGAAGCAACTTTTTCAAATTAGTTTGAATTGAACTATGTTTGCATGTACTTGGTAACTCTTAAGTTCCTAACGACACTCATAGTAAACCTATAACTTGTGTTATCCTCTCAATAGTTAAATATTATTATTATAATTGATTCAATATCAACTGTATTTAAATTCATAGTGCTATGGAAAAAGACTGTACTCTCCTTGAAAAGTTGTCGCAAAGTTACCGGCAGCGGTTTTTGAGCGCTGAACTTGTCCAACCAAACAAGTTCAGAGTGCACTTGCCGACAACGCTTTATCCACCGCTTTTAATAACTTTGTTTTGTACCGACACTAACTTTACTGAACAATTGAAAACTATTAACAAAGCTCCGTTGTATCGATCTAGGAAAAATTGTTGTAATTGTTGTTAGTTTTCTTGTATCTAATGATTAATCGTCTCGAAATTTCGAGTCTCAAGGTTTTTATTATATTTTTGAAATTAAGTGGCATATCTCTGACAACTAATGGTCTTTATTTGGCTATCTATGCATGTCTATCAAGGAATAATAATTGTAATCATGTAAGTACTACTTTTAATTCGGGTAAAATAATTTTGTTTTCCATAGCTGACCATAGCATCTCGAAATTCCGAAAATTTTCCATACCGTGCCAAGCTTGAATATTTGTTATTGGCATTCGAAATAGCCTCGAGACTGGAAGCACTAATATCTATAAACGTAGACCCTAAATTAATTATGAAAATATAATAACATTTTTAAAGTTTGCAATGCTCGAAAATTGTTTCATATTTCCATAATTCCATTCATTTTCAAATAATTTATTAATTTTTAAACAATCAGACAATAAACCATTATTAATCCAGTAATGCGTGATATAATGCAATTAACCCTCCTCGCTTAAATCGAAAATTAATTATGAATCACGTAAAATGCAAAAAAATCTCTAGACCAGATGGAACAGATTACCTACCCCATTGTAACATTTTATTTTATTCATTATGACAGTGCATTAATTTGTTCACGCACTACGTTAAAATGAAATTACATGAACGAAATTCACCGGGGGTTAGGGATGAATGCTTGTGTTGTGTCAAAATATAAGTAGGTAATATTTTAGTGGAGAGACGGACCGACAAACACGGAAGCGGTGAATAAATCACATAATCGGATCGAAGGCACGACTGGCCTTTATTCTGGATGTCCTTTGGGCGATACTGTTGGTTGAAATTTCTGCTACGTTGAACAACCATTCACGTCTTGTTTATATTAGTAGACTATGAAACGTGTTTGAATATAGCATTATTTTCTTTGTTTACTTTAATAAATAGAAAATGTAATTACATTAATAGTAAAATGGGTCTTTTGTAGAAAATATGTAGGTACCTTTAGGAATTTTTTTGTCCCATGACTTCACTGCCCGATGTAAAAAAACGTAAGTGTAAAAAAGAAATGTTTGTGTTTTATTGCGTTAAAATATCGTCAATCGTAATATTATAGTTTAAATTTTTTTATATTTAGTGATGAAATTGAAAATTTCGAAGATTTGAAAATGTGATAACGTCGAGTCCATAATTTATTTACATTTCTCAGTTTTCTCAGTTGTAACGAATTATTCTAGAGGCAATTATTACGACTGTTCATCTATTAAATAAATTTGGCTCTATCTATTTGAGTACTATTTAAGTTTATTTAGATTACTATACATTACCTTTTTTAGATATAATGTCCCAAGAATGTTACGTTTCGTTTCTCAGGTTTAGTAACAAGCCGTTAATCCCGAGCGCTGTGCTTTAGCTGTGACGTGAACTTTATTAAAAATGTATATGTTTTTACTTAAGTTTGCAATTGTCCTGCAGTGTTACATCAATAAAAGTAGGTTTATTGCGTCTGTATCTCAATAATGCATTCAGTTTTGGCATGTACAACAACTTAATTCAACAGAAATAATTTTTAAGGACTTGGAATTCTCGGTTTTTCTTCTTCTGTTTCATTATAATTAGTAACGTATGTAACGACACTCATAATTGTAAAGCTGGTTCGTATTATAAATTACTATTTACAAACATAAATGTAGTAGTGTCCGCGTATTAATATCAATTTTGAGACATTGAGATAACGGAGTGTCTGTGCCTACGTTTATCTTTATTTACATAAAGGTTACATAAGAATCTGTTTCAAATTCCAATAATACAATTTTATTTGAATATGTCTTTAAGAAACCTTGTAATTTCGTTATGCGTGTTCGTCCGTCTGTCTGCTTATCACAGACATATAACACCACTATCTTTCTATCGACTGTAATGAGATTCTGCAGCTAAGTGTGTCTTATGTCAGCCGTCATTGAGTTGAGCAGTGATATCACGGGAAAATATTTAGAGGTAGCTCTTCATACACAAAACCGAGGGAGAAAATATTTTTAGGCCTGTTAAAAAGCAATAAAGGTTCTCAATTGACTTTTTGTTTACGCGAATATCTTAGAATATATGAGCTTCTAAACTGGAAAAAATGTTATGCCCCTTTAACTTTCCAACTATAGGATCTAAGCCGCCGAAGCTGAAGAAACCGAGATAACAACGTTCACACAATATCTTGTTTAAAATATTTTTTGTTGAAAGTGTCTATTAGTGCAACTATCTTATTTCTTTTAAATTATTTAATGCCGTCTTTGGAAAATTAAAGGAGACTACGAGGAGTGATTTTTTATCTGCAGAGCATTACACGAAGCTACAAAGAAACATTTTGCATTATATTTATTAGTCTATGTGTATTACTCTTCATAATGTCAGTTTCGTTGCATCGATTCTCACTTCATCTCTCAGTTTATTAACAAGTTCGAAAGGTACATATTTTATACGAATGACGCAAATATATATATTACTATAGATATTATTCTAGATTCACTAACGTGGAAAAATAAATAGGTAATGGATAACTTCATTAATCTGAGCGTTGATAGCTTGTCTTTTATTTAGCTTACGATGAACATGACTACATAGTTAAATAATACGTTTCTAGAGTTCCATAACCAAGAGCGTCAACGGGACCCTATTACTAAGCTTACATCTACGTCTGTCTACTACCTAAGTCTGTGCTACCGTTAAAGGGCTATATTTCTTAACCGTAGTGGCTGTTACCTTTGTCTTTACTTTATGCCTATTACGGTTAAAAAATACAAAAAAATCGGCTAGATAGCCAGTATCCTAACAAATAATCAAGATAAAAATAAAAAGTAGAAAAGTTAAGGAGGGTCCACAAAAAATAATTTGATGTGATTATAGTCGAGTTAGGTGGCCGAATTCTATCTCTGGTATATCCTGAGGATGCTTCGTTGAGAGGCGAAACACGTGTCGATTTGTGATTTTTAGAGTTTGAGCGGAAACTCAAAAGTGAAGCAACAAATAGTAAAAACGGCCAAGTGTGCATCGCGCTTATTATATGGAACCCATACTGAATGAAAGAAAACACAATTTTTATGATAAATACATAATACAAATGCGCGCCTGACTCGCATTTTTATTTCAATCTATTCTGCCGCAGTTACAAAGTTTTACTTTCTTATTATAATAGAATTAATTAAAATTAAATTGGTAGATTATAATTATTGTTTGTTTATCTATCATATAAATGAACGGCTAGACAAGTGGCAAACGCTTCGTACAATTGAAAGGCTTGCCGGCGTTATCGCTCGTCAAAACTACCACTTGGCTACGTTTCATACGGCGATTTTCACACGACTTTACGTTTCGTTTAATATAAAAGAAAGCAAATAAAAATATAAATGAAAAGTTTGACTACCAATTTAAAATTCGTTGAACTAAATTACGTGGTATTTGTCATTCTATTCTGCTAGCGTTTACGACAACTGAGCCACTCGTCTACGCCTCAAGAACATAAACTTATTTATAGAGTTAAGCTAACAGAATACAGTTTGCGAATCGAAAGCTATTATTTAGGATTTGAAACTGGATCATCGTCGATTCATGTTTCTATTCTATGAAACCAATAAAATAAATATTTAGATATCGTCACCATGTTTTATTATCAGATTTGATCACCAGATTTCGTGTTTATATTAAAGTGTTCAAAAAGAGGAATAAATAGAAATCGTTATAAATAAATTTTCACAAGCGTCATTGAAATTGCCATTTCTATTCTATTACAATGCAATTGAACAGCGCACTCTCCTTCTCCCCTACACGAGGGAGGTCAGGAGTGCAATAGGTGTTGAACACGTGTTACTGATCCTAAACACCGCTCATAAAGCACCAATATACTCGATTCGATACACTCGTGGTGGGCTAGAGTGAGCGTAATAATACAGAACAATAAAAAAACAATTTGGGTTTCGTGGCGTTACTATTTTGTATAAAATAATAAAATGTAATTAAGTTTGTGCACATCCCTTTCGTACTAGGCACCTCATAAATCGAAACGTCTTTTTATTTTTCTAGCATATGAGAATTAACTACTACTGAAACCAATCAACCTTTATGTAAATAGAGTGGCTTTATCTTTGGCCAAAACATAGCTCATTATATATCAGTACCAAGCGAGCGAAAAGGTGTTATTTTAATAAACAGTGTTTCTAAGGTAAAACAACAATAGAGATATGAATAGAAATAACAGCACAAAATGATCAACGAAAAGAGGTCGTATTCCAATTCATTACTTTTCCCTCTCTTTTTACTACAAAAGGATTTAAAAAAGGTAAGCGTTATGTTCTGTAGAATCAAAATCTTGCGTGCGAACCGTTAAATTAAAAATAAATATTGCGAAACGTCAGTATGTTACGCGTCGGGCTCCTGAAAATATCCAATGAAAAATTCGAAAATTGTACGATGGCCGGTGTCGGTTCACAGGACGATGTGGGGGAAGGTGAATCTTTTTGTGAAGTGGAGAGAATTAATTTAACCCGCTGCGGGGTAACACGACATGGCGGTAATTGAAAAGTTCGCCCCTTGTCTACTGTCGACGATGCCGACAGCGAGCGTCTTGACTACTCTTACTTTTTTATTCTAAGCCTTTAAAATAATTTAATATATTATTTTAGTGATTAACATTATGTTGTATGTATGTATATGTATACCTACTCATATATTATGCAGGTTATCTTAACGAACATGTATGTACATACTTATGTTTCTAGAACAGTAAATAAATAAATAAAATAAAATATTTATTCATTAACAGAAAGGAATTTACATCAAATTATTTAGGAATATTCTGTTAGGCGATATACCTACATCAAACATATACATACAGTATAGTCGTTTTTGTAATAATAACTAATAGTAGGTAATACTAGGTAATAAGATACGACAATAAAAAATGTTGTAAAAGCTAAACACTTTGTTTGAACAGATACACTGCATAAAACTATTAAGTAATTAATGAAAAAGAATGTAGTTGGTAAGTACTTGAAGAAAGTAGCTGATTAACTTTCAAGGAAAAGCACATTTAATAAAAAGCTTTTACATTGAACCCTTTAACTTTTCTATCGAATAACGAAAAGTACAAAAACATTTGAAGAGACAGACGGCTGGCTTGCTCGCAACTGATCGATTTTAAATTAATTTTGTGAAAGTTAAATTGGGGATTACTTTTAGGTGTTTGATCGTTGGAAAATTCGCTAGGGAAAGCGTTGGAAAAATGATTTTGTCGTAATACTTGAGAAATATTTTAAAATAATAGTGACCCAAAAACGTTATTTCATATTGGTAGAAACTTTTGTCCTATCAGTCTCAAATGTTTGATAATTTTTCGATAAAAGAATAAATAACAACTCAATAGCAGGAAAAATAGGTAAATTTTTTAACAAAATAGATAGATAGAACAATAGTGGCGTGTCCATAACTTATTTTTTTTTCTGTGATCTATGAGAGGCTGCCTAAAAATATTTTTTATATGTAATATACTCGTCTTAGTACAAAAGAGTCTTGCTCGACTCGTCAGTCAATAAACCTTTTGACCGTTCACCAATTCGGCTTCGTGAAGCTTTCATAGGCCAGGCGGTGAGCTGGGATTATTGGGTCATTAATCACACCCCCACCGCCTTACTCAGACTATAGAGTCTGACTGCCACCCCATCGCCTGACCTGGCTTGTGTGTGCTTTCAACCGGTAGCTGTGACTATGTATCGATAGAAAAGATTACCAGTGCTTACTGAACAGTGACTAAACTTAGAATTTCATTTTTATGTAGGTTAGAGAGATGATATACACTGATATTTACTGCTACGACAAGAAGGATGTAATTTTTATTCTTTCCGCTAATATTAGCAAAACTAGGCTTATGGAATTAGTTCGGTGTCTGTCTGTATGTTACAGTCGTTTAAACTGTGTGTCGTAATCGTTTGAAATTGCGAATAAATTGTAGGTAGGTAGTAAGTAGTACTTCAGATAGAAACTTGAATTTTAATAGTCAAATTATTAGTTTAGTGATTAATATTTAGGGTTCCGTACCTTAAATATGAAACTGAAATCTAATAAGATCACGCACGCGTCTGTTCGTCTGTTATAGTCGATTTCATTCAGAACTATGGACAATGTACCGAGATGAAATTTGGCAGTGATACATCTTGTCAACACACATATTTTCCACTACCTAGGTAACACTGAACTATTCGTAGGGGAATTAAATAAAGAACAAATAGTGTATGCAAACTCTACCATAGCCCCTTTATTTACGATACTACTGAACCGAGAATTTTAATTACAAGGAACATAAAGCCTTATTATAGGTAGTTCTCCAAAAAATAATTTTACATTTTGAGTAATTTTTAACACTTTCCGAATAAATACTTAAAAACAGTTGTTTCTCACTTTATCTCCGACACTATCGTTCTGAAAAATTTGAATAATCATGAAATTTGACGAATCGTGTATGAGGTTTAGTTTGAGGAAAAATTATCAGGTTTATATTTTAGACATTTTTTACACCAAACAAAAAGCTTTATGAGAAACTTTGTTCTGCAATTCGTAACAACTAACAGTATGGTACATCATTACGCTAGCTGCGCTAGTAGGTATGACCTGTACTAGCCATCGACCTGTACTGGGCCTGGTTTTTTATTTATTAAAACTATTAACATAATTAGTCCTCTTTAACTACCCCGTTAGAGATACAGCGTGAAGATATGTGTGTATGTATTAACAAATATAATACCTTAGGAAATGGTGCTTCATACTTGTTTTAGTAATAAGTATACTATATATAATATACATAATCATAAATAATATGAAGAAGTAAACTTCATCGTTATATTAAACTGTGGTTATATTATATAGGACGAAAGATATCTAAGTCGATATAACTGTGTTGGATATGCATCACGATCGTGATCATTATTCATGACCACGGTTAATTACTGCATAACCACCTTTTCTTTCGTAGCAAACTACTTGGTTCTACATCAAACCATTTCGTAGGTCTATGATAACCTTCCCTTTTAGAATTTGAAACATTAAACTTAGAAATAAGTTTGAAAATTAGGGCGAAACGTTTATATCTTTTACGAGTATGTGTTATATTATATATCTTATGTTATGTATACCATATATGTTACTAAAAATTATATCGACATAAAATACACAACACTAATATGTCGACCGAAATTCTCTATTTGCACGGGCATCACCGTTATATACATAACGCCATCTCTCTCCACCCTCTAGAATATGGTGTGGGTTAGCAGCTATACTTACTTCAATAGTAAATAAAACACCAAAATTATAGCGCTGTAGTTCCACACTAGAGTCTGTGCTAGAGTGTAGGTGACGAAAATAAAATTGTCACCTACCTACACTCTAGCACAATGCAGTTGTATTGCTTTGTGAAAATGCTAATCGGTCTATCCTTTTTAAAAATTAAAATTTTGAAGAAGTGAAGGAGGTGTATAAGGACCGCGAAGCTTGGTGCTCCGTCCCGTCTGACTACCCCGTTGGAAATACAGCGTGAAGATATGTATGTATGTATGTAAAATTTTAGTCATTAATGCAATGTAGTTCGATAACATACCTACATAACATCACAATCACTAAAAAATAATTATACTTAGATATTAGCATTGCATCGCAAACTGTACTTATCTATATACTTTTCGGCAAATTACAAGTTTTGCCGTCAACGCTGTACTGTCAGTTATTTTCTGAATTTTTTTATAAACTTTCCAGTCATTTTTGAAAATATTTGTAATATTTTTGTACATATCTATATAAAATTCTAAAACACAAGTAGGTAGAGTTGTTTTTGCAATAATGAATATAATGTACATGGAACGGGAGATTGATGTGATAACCATGTACATTTTTTTGTTTAGATTTTCTATTTTTTGTACTTTTGGGAGTTAGGCTTATTATGCGATAAATTCTCCGTGGAAGAATAGGAAAATCTAAATAAACATGCGCAAATGAAGTTTTCGAGTTATTCCAAGATTTTTTTTTAATTCTAAGAAAGACTTTCACTTTACTGAATGGATGATAGAGATACGAAAAAAATTAAGGACTTTTGTAGTGTTTGATTTGAAAATATGTGAATAATTTTGTATTTTCCAATTATTTAATTAGGTTGATGGTCGAGTTGCCAATGCGATGAATAAAAAAACCCCTTAAAATATCGAATGTGAATTGAATTACGTAAAGACTAAAGACATCTAGTAGTACTAGTAGACATTGTAGATCTAACCGTCGCTCGTCGCGTGTCGGATGGAGATGGTCTAACTACTAATGAACCATCATCTCTTCCGTGTTGAAAAATTAACTATATACTTATCGCCGAGGACAATCACCGCGCGAGTTTGAGTGGGTAAAAGTTCCACATTTTTAACCCAGTCGATCGCATGGGAGCTAGGTACCTAAAGGTAAAAGTTAAGGTTTTCAAGCTCTGAGAGCACACTGACATCAATCCACCACCAAGTATGTTGGAATATAGCTTACCTCCGTATTTTTAAAGCGCGAGAAAACCTTGTGTTCTAATGTGCCTAGCAGTGAGATGTATAGACGTACCTATAGACTGTTATTTTCTTTTTGTATAATTATCAGTGATCAGAATCATGGGTGTCATTACATCAAAAGTATAAATAAATATATCCCAAAATTCTGTATTAATTAATTTTATACAATAACTTTTTATTTATTGTTTAGTAAAAGCTGTTAAATTTCATTTATTTATGAGAAAAATATATGCTCCAACAATCATAATAATCGTTTTATTTACTTGTTTTGGTACCTAACCAATTTTCTATAGTTAATTTTTATAAGTATAACACTAAGGTGTAACATTGATTTTATAGGTATATTATAAACATTAGAATCATTCTCGTTCGAAATCCTGGTAATCTGTTTACCTACATTGGTTATTATGGTAAGAAGTACCGGGGCATTCCGAGAATGTTGGGTCATATCCATACTTTTGATGATGATTATTACACCCATGGTTATGATCACTGATAATTATAGACAGGAATTCCGTCCTGATCTAGGAGACACCACAGCACGGGCTTGTACAGACGACAGGCTAGCATCACATCACTGTCTAATTCCGCATCTTTAAGCCCAAATATGTACATAAAGCCGAATTTGTCATCAAAGCGTGTCGAAGTGCTGTCCACCCCGTAAGTGAAACGGTGCGAAGATATATGTATAAACAATAATGGTATACAGGAGCTCACGTAATCATAATATTAAAATTGGTACCTATGCGTATACCTACCTACATAGTACATAGGTACGTAATGCAAAATTATTAATTAACTGTGGAACTAGTAATTTATGTGCCTTACGGCTAAAAGTAACAAAAACATGTAGTTTTTGTAATAGCTACCTTTTACAAAATACATTTTGTTTACTTTCAATTCATCAGCATGGAAGGGGCTCTTTCTCGATAAATGTTTGAAGTTAAATCTCCCTTTTAAACGCTTGAAATGTGATTCAATAGGTGCCTTTTCGGAAGAGGCTTAAGTGACTGCGATTTGAAGTGCATTTCAGTTTTCTATATTAGTTAAATAATAAATAATTTATACAGGGTTACTTTTCATGTATAGATAAAATAAATATTTTGCACAATATCTTTTACGCAAAATCGACACGTTGTGTAAGAAAATATTTTTAAATTTGGTATGATTTACATTTTAAAGTCTAATTTAGACATTTACTATTAAGGTCAATTAGAAATACGTCACTGAAGCGTTTTCTCATAATACTTTACTATACAAAATATTTACGGAAATTATTATCTCTTGTTTTATGTACTTTATTCCTTTGATATATAACAGGTAAGTCAAATAGTAATCATTCATAAAGCCGCAACTTGCGCGGTCATCAGATCATCAACAAATTTTGTATCGCGTTGCCCTCATTTAATTAAAATCTCGCTTATCCGCGTCACACTGGAAACCTAAGCCCCATGCTACGGACGACCCTTATATGTTATTGCCATTGAACATTATACTCTAACAGCCAACTATAAAGTTTATTTTCTTTTGCAAATAATACAACTACGGCTGGGAGAAGCCGAGAAAAAAAGCACGTGTTCTATTTGGGATTACATGCGTCCTGTAAACAAAAGGTTAACATTGCTTCACTTACACCTATAATTATAAGGAACATCCGATAAAGAAATGATACAGAAATGAAAAAGCAATATTTAATTTTTTAAATAATTTCATTGGGTACCCAATGCGATTGCAGTATATCGACGATATTGGAAATAATTAATACCTACTATAATGTAGATTACAAATATATTTTATTCACAAAAATCGATGAAGTTCGCATTTACCTACTTACGCAGAATATACGAAATGGCATAAATCAGACCAATCAGACCAAACGAAAAGTTTTTTTTTTAATTTAGCCTTAGACTAAATCTCATAAACAAAATTAAATAATATATGTAACAGTCCAGCAAAGTCGCGAGCCGCGACTACTCGTAATTTTCACTTTAAGCCGTTTTCGCGGGAACGTGAGCGTATGCGCTGACATGTGCATACACAATAGCCACATTCTCATGGAGGAGTTTTTTGATCTGAGGGAGGAGGCCGCTATAAGCTGATTGCGTGACGTCATCACTACACGCACGGACAATAACACTGTGACTGTGATCTGTGATGTACGAAACAATTCGAAAATTAGTTAATTTTTGTTTTGTAATTCAGGTGATATTCAATAACACTTTTTTATATTTATCTCTACACTTCGTTTATCTGGAATTAAAAAATGTAGCCTATATCTTTCTCTAGGATTGAATCTATCTCCACACCGAATTTCAACAAAATTGGTCAAATTAAAGCCCACAATTACAGCACAATTATAAGGTTTTTATACCAGGTAATTCTTTTATGTGGGACAGTATGCACGAATTTTAAACCTTAAGACTACCGCTACCGATTTTGAAGACATTCCATATCTTTCAATTTTAAATAAATCTATGAAAAAATTTTTCTTGTCAAGCGTGAATTTCTCACAAATAACGAATGTTTAAAATTTATTTATTCCGTAAATCGATCCGGTTTCATGTTTAGATCAAATTATTGTAAAACATCAAAAAAATCTAACCATCGGAAGTTCGTGAAATTTAAAAAAAATATGTCATGTATTTTCTTTACAAACGTACTAAATGTAGAAAAAGTTTCTATTACTTCGTAATTGGTACTTAAAGATTGTTTCATTTTTAAAAATGGGTCGTCCGAAATAAACGTAACTCGCTTCCAAAAAAAACTTGTCAAATGTGTATGAAACAATGATTTGATCTAGACATGAAGCTGGATCGAGTTTATTCTATAATAAAAAAAATTTTGGCGACAAACTTTGTCGCACGGTTTTACTCTTAAAATTGAAAAATAAAAAAGGTCTTTATACGCTTGTAGTTCTCTAAGTCTTGTAGTTAAAAATTTGCCCATACTGCCTCATTTAAAAGAATGACCTGTATATGTAATATCTAATATACCTAGTCTTGCCATAAATATTGTTACTAGGAAAACAGACTTTTTTCTATTACATAAAGCGTTTATTACTGCAGCGTGCGTTAGTTTATACATGAATATAATAACATTTTAAAAATATGAAGCTTATTCAAAATGGTCTCCATTGACCATTACATTACTATTACATTTCATTGACCATTATATTAATACAATGCTTTAAACTTTGTGGCCAGTTATCGATTGAAACACGCACTTTCGTCATGGGAAAATTCGCCACTGCCAATCTTATGGAATGTTTCAGAGACTCTAAATTATCACGGCGTTTAGAGCATGGCATGCTCTAAAAGAGACCATAAATCGTAATCAAATGGATTAAGATCGGGACTAGATGACGGCCAGTATTCAGCTCTGATGCACTCAGAAACATTCCTTTCCAACCTCGCTTGTGTGGATCGAGATTTATGACCCAGTGCCGAATCTTGCTGAAAGGATCATTCTTGGTTATGGAACATGGTGTTTTTAAGAGGTTTAACGTCCTTCTCAAAAATTGTATCTAATACACCTGGGCCGATGTTTTGATACCATTTTCACAAAAATATGGCTCAGTCATTCCTTGATAGCTAACACTCCACCGAACCATCACTGAAGCCAGATTATGCCCACGTTGTATGCTACTGACTAATTGGGAAGCTTCTCTAGAGCTTTGAATATAAACTCGGTAATTCTGCTTATTAAAATATTGCTCGATAGTCAAATATTTCTCGTCAGTAAGTAAATAAAATTTTTCTATGACCTCCATTGCGTACCACCTAAAAAGTCATTTTGATTTTACCACCCTATTAATTTTTAAATTATCGGTTATTTAATGGCGTTTCTTATAAGCTGCAAGCCCTTAGTCATATTTTAACATACGTGACATGGTTCTGGGTGTATAGTCATTTCCCCAGATATATTATATTTTGAATTTATGACTAGTATTGCAAGTAGTGGCTGATTAAAAAGTTTTAATATAACGAATAGTATAAATGTTTGCTTAATACATTTGAATGAACTGAATATTGAAATGAAATCGAATATACATACATTATTTGCACACAAGAAACAAATTCATACAGAAAGAGACAAAAAAAAAGGCGCCACAAAAGGCCATGTTTAATCAGATTTGTCCATACTGCTATTTTCACTGTCGTCGCTGCTAACATCACCTATGTTAATTATAAGTTCATTTTCTAAAATATTATCTATTTTCACATCTCTTTTATAATCTTCCTTTATTACAATGGTAAGGCAATAACCATATAACTGTGCCCATGTTCTAAAGCTATTTCGTCAATGACGTATCGGATCTTGGTCGGTTTGTTTTCTTTTAAAAGACGTACTAATTCCGCTTTTAACATATTTATGTTTGCATCTACGCAATTTTTTTAAGCTATGTGACGATCTCAGCTTTCTTTTGGGATTGGGCAGGTAGCTTATCAATTTGCATCGAGTGGTACCTATGGGGCATCGTCCATAATTATAATAGATGGTTCAGGGAGGCTACGCGAGATTGAGGTAAATCGTTCAGTTAACTTTTCTCCATTCATTTCTTCATGATTCTCTAGTCGTTTTTGACGCAAAAGCCATGAGAGAACTTTCGACAAACCCGTTGATGGTTCTGGCGTGAGAAATTATAAACCGCGATCCTTTTCCACGAGGAACTTTGGATGCTGCAGTGTCATCGGTCCAAATTCGGCTTACAGTATAGTTAGCAGTAAGCCATGTTTCATCCAAAAACACAATATTTTGACAATTTTCAATTTCTTTCACTTGCCGTAAAAAAGTATACGTTGCCATCATAATATCGAATCTTTCCATCAATGTTTTGCGTGTTACACTGTTTGTATCGAAATCCAACGGTCTTAAAATCTTCGTTATAAAAAACTAAATTAATAGAACTTCCCCACCAGAGAATAATCCAGCTTCCTTCAGTGATTGCTTTTTAACTAGCAATGGAATACGCAAAATGTTATATGGCTAAAATAAATGTACTTGTGTTATTAAGAAAATAATTGAAATAAACGCATTCTGAAATCGTGTGCACTATGTGTTATATCTGATATTAAATAATTAGATATCAGGAAAAGGATGGCACGTAGTTTTAGCCAATAAGACTTCAGTGAAATGAAGGCGTATACAATAATAACTAATAAAATAAAAACTATTGATGATTGATTTTTTCGATGCTGGTATTGGCTAGAGACTGTGTCTCTTTTTTAACTTGTGTGCGTGTTTCGGTATAAGTAAACATTTAAAACCACTACAGATGCACGCGTGTAATTATACGGAACATGATGTTAGAAAATGCACGTAATTCAGCCTTTGATGTGAAATGTCTCACACGGGCGAACGATAAAATAAGGCAAGGAATGGAATTTTGAACATGTTTTCGGTTGCGATTTATTTCTTTCTCTTACTTTAATTAATTAGCTAATTGCTAGGGTAGACAGTCTATTTGTCTCTATGGAGTGCATGCCACTGAGATAAAATAAGTCTACTTATTATTTTATTACAAATAAATAAATTATAGAAGAAGATAGATAGATATAGACGCAGATTGATTAGTTTGATATAGATATAAGATATAGACCACGCTATCAGTCTGTACTTATAATACTGCATTGGGTGCCACTTTTTATTCCAAAATATACATACCTACAACCTGCATATATCCTCACGCTGTCTACCTGACGCGGTAGTAAGAGAGGATGGAATGCGTCGCGGTCCTTACTTATTTCGATCCTAAAATCTCATCATCTCATCTCGTAAGACACTGTCGCCGAGGCATGCGAATGATTTTGACATTTCTTTCAGCTAACATCTCTATTTGATCTTCGTAAATCAGCCTTGGTCTTCCTTGGCTTGGCTACTCACTTTCGCTTAGTAATTTGTAAGACTCTTTTCGATATAAACAGGGTAACCGAATGCTCTCGAATCATCTCAGCGTCCCTTTCTGAATTTCATTTTCACAATAACACTGTTTCCTAACCCTGCCATATCTCTTCATAGCATATTTTGTCCGCGAAGGTGACACTACACATATTTCTGGGAGATGAAGAGAAAGAAAATATGGTATAATAATATGAAATAAGTGTTCTTTTTGCGATAAACATGCTCTACTATTTTCTGTGATAATAAATATTACAGTAGGTAACAGTTAGCGCGATTGTTGGCGGTCATTTGATATAAGTATTAATCTACATTGTGGTTCATTTACAATTAATTTCAAGACAATTTTTAAACTAAACAACATGAACATTTAAAAACTATCTTCCCATCGTAGCTTTGATGTCTGTAATGTTAAATATAATACATACCTAGTTACTTAGTATTTCATTGCAGTCGGTCGATTTGTTGGTGATTTTACAATCTTCGAATTTACGGTTATGTTATACTGTATTATAAAGTAGACAGTAGAATGTAGCCTGTTGGTATGTTAAAATAATGTTATTGGAAAGTTACCCACCAAATAACACCCATAATAATGATAAAAATTCATTCGTTAATTGGCCTAGCCGGTAACCGAACTCGGGATCTATGGCTGCACTAACTACCACCAACGAGTCACTAGTCATATCATATACTTACTTACCATATAACAATACTTTTTTAATGGAGCAAATACCTACTAAATATTTCCTATTAATACTCGATTTCCAAGGTTATATTCCAAAGTTCCAAAGTACAATACATAAACATAATAAACAGTATACGTCAGACGTCACTTATGTCACACTCCCGGCTTACTCAGGGATCTGAATCCAATAGCGATTTCCAGCTCTATAATCCGCATGTAAAACAACCCAAAGTTATTCTGAGCAGTAACTCTTATAACGGCGATAGAGCCGAAATAGTAAGTGAATTAAAATTTGCACCTAACTGATATAGTATATAGTTACCTATCTATCTATCTATCTATCTATTTATAATTACTTAATTATTTCTATAAATATTGCAATACTCAGTATGAAGGTGTAATAGTAAAGTTATGGGTAGGTTATAAGTACACTTGATACACACATAAAGAAATGTTTGGAAACTTGGAAAACTTAAGATATTTTATGGTTATGATAAAATATATTAAAAAAGCTTTTTAATAATGCTATCTTTTTTAAATACGTACCATTTGAACTATTTTGTATTTTTAAATGAAATAAACTCAATGAATCCTATGATACAACGGTAGAAAAAATAATGATTTAACAAAACTAAATCAATTTATTCATTTGTAAAAGTTACTTTTTTAACAAACTAATAAAAAAACTTCCCATTTAAATTAAACACACGCGGAAATCCTCCTGGGTATGCTGAAGAGCAAGTTATCCAGTAACCCTTGCGGTAGCCTATTCCACTCTTGAATGGCGACTTCTCTGATCTCTGACAAAGTCTGTGGGGGACGCTAGCGATTTCAAACAGCTCGCTTAAGAGCATCCTATGTATGCTCGATCGGGTTTAAGTCAGGCGAGCCGGCAGGCTGATGTGATCGTGAGATGTCGTACTCACGGAGAGCGGTGTTCACTCGTTCAGCTCGATCTGCAGGCGCATTATCATCGACAAACACGAATCGGTGTCTGTAATTTGTTCTTAACGGTCTGAAAATTCCATCGATAACGTATGTATGGTAACGGTATGTACCTAGTCTAATATATAAAAATCAATGTTTGTTAGTTTGTTCGTATTTTATGCGCTGCCATACCGTTCATCTGATTGCAATGAAATTGGGTATGGAGATTACTTGAATCTTGAAGAAAGACATAGGCTATTTTAAAAATAAAAAACGCGGATGTCCTGTCCTGTCCTGTCGACCTGATTCGAATTATTCAAGACTTCGTCCGCGTTTTTTATTTTTAAAATAGCCTATGTCATTCCTCAGGATTCAAGCATCAGTAGTAGGCTGGGCAATGATGATCATCAACACCCAGTCTACTACTGATGCTAGAAACATGAAATTGGGACAGTAGTTGGCCTTTTGTGACGTAATGCGAAGATAAGACGTAAAAAGTGTTAGACACCCAGATAGGTGTTTGTAAATGCTGAAATCTGCATTTATCAATACCTCAAAGGACGATTACTTAAGGTTTACTTAAGTATTACTACTACTAGGAACATGAAATTTGTACAGTAGCTTCCTTTTATGACGCAAAGACTCAATAAGAAGAGATTTTCCGAAAATCTTAGGTAGGGTCATTGCGCTAGTATTCGACCGATTAGTGGAGTTGCTAAGTTTGAGCAATAAAACAAAATAGTTTCACATAATATTAAAAATGTATTTAAAGTATGCAATGTCTAGATGGTTTTTAGTTAAGAACGAACTAAATCTGTTTTTATGTTATTTTTATACAAAATTAAAACCAAAAATTAAGCTATTTTGCTAGTTTTCAACCACAAAATTTAGTTATCGACCACAAAATTTAGTTTTCGACCACCATTAAATCAGTTTTCGGCCATACAACTTCTCAGTCTAAGTTGACGGAGTTGGAGTTTTATAAATAAAATCACGCTTAATATATTGTTTTATATGAAATGATATCAGTCTTACTATAGGTATCTTCTGTAAAAAAATTCGATTTTATTCTCATATGTATAAGTAAATCTTCTTCTATCTTATCAGTAACACAATCACCATGGATTACTTTCCCCCTATTATCACTACTAAAGTTCATCCTTAACTTAACTATTGCCCAAGATTTTTCAATTTATGGTTTTCAATATTCCGATTATTCTTTGCATCATCAGCTTTTTTAACTTGTTAATCCAAGGGGATTAACAAGTTAAAAAAGCTGATGATGAACCATAAATTGAGTCATGTTGTCATGTTGTAGTCGTCATGTTCAGCTTTAGTTTTCGCTTGAAACTTGAACTTTTCTCTTAACACTTTCTTTCATCATCTTTTTCTGATTGAGTTCTCGCTTGAAACTTGAACTTTTCTCTTAACACTTTCTTTCGTCATCTTTTTCTGATTTTCAGCAATTTCTATTTGTGATTCTCACTTCTTTCCAGTCGCTTCTGTTTAGATGCGTCTTTCTTTTCTACATTGATTTTTCTTTATCTTCTTGGAACTCCTTCAAGTTGAAGATTGCAGATTGCAAAAATTACAGCTAGAAAGATTACAGCCGCAATTTCATCTTCAGCTTGGAGAAAATAAGTATATCTATTTATAGCTTTTTATTAGCGTTAGGACAAATAAATGTTTACCAAAGAGATCGTTATTTTCACGCGGCGAGAAGTGGAGACAAGAATTGTTTTCTAATGTTAGCGTATTAGTTTGGGTTGTTTGTATAGTTAGGATGTCGTCTAGTGAAACTAGGACACAGACTTCCAAATAACTATCAGATAGACAAAGAATTGAAAATGCTTGGTCATCTATTAGTGATTAATTGGGTTTTACTGGCTCGAACGGTGTAAGCCCTTTCTGAAGACTCGGACTTCGAAATCTTGTAATAGGTAATATTGGTTTTGTCAATAGGGCTTTTAGTAGTGAGAAGTTGCCCATGTTGCTCCTGGTCGTATAACTATCTCGGTGCAAAATATCACAGTGATCCGTTGCTCTGCTGTGACTTGTGCCGTGATAAAAGGACAAATAAACAAACTTTTGTGTTTATAAGTATTAACTAGTGTTAGCTATTATCAATATTCTCGATTAATCGTTCTAATCATAATCGTTAACAAATGGCAACACTGTTTTTTTGATAGTGTTGCTACTTTCATAATAACATGGTATTTTTGAATGTCATAAAATAAGGCAGTTGAGAAATTCACGAGAAATTACGTTTCCATCCAATTCAACGTCCTAGAAGAACGAATAGTTATCACTAGGATCACAGACCTAGAGCAGTTTATTTTCAATTTTGCAGTTAGAATATATGTTTATTTTTCCGACCGATTTTAAAAATAACAAGTGAAATTCACTGGGCAAGTGCAGTGGACAGTATGACTCGAAATCCTTCATGCGAAAGTAGGCCTGTGTCCCAGCAGTGGTAACTTGTATAGGATACAATAGGAAAAAACGCTAATTTTATTAACTTTAAATGGAAATAGAAAATTTCAAAACAACGACGGCCGGTAACTCAGACATAATAAATTGCACTTTTAGTTTTCGGCCGTTATGTTTTCCATATAAATGATGACGGCCGAATACTCAACTAAAAGCGGAACACATTTGGTTTTCGGCCACTGATATTTGAATCTTACTTTGTATCATTGTCGTGGTCAAAAACTAACTAGCTAATTCAGTTGATTTAAAGGAATTCACAACTAAATGAAAATAAATTAATCTAAGCTTTAATAATATAGAATCAAAAGTTACTTTCTGGTGCTTATGCTAGTAATCCGACCACCCGGCCGAAAACCAGAATTACCAAAGAAATATTATTTCGGTATCCGTCCATCTCGAATTTTAAATACGCATCAAATAATTAATGAAAAATTAAGTGTATAAATGTTTTTTAGGGTTTTAAAAAAGTAACAAACTTACTTTTGTGTGAGTACGACTCACGAAACAACTTGAAACTTGCCGTGTAATTTCGATCTCGTCACTAATTTTTATGCACTTTCAGATTCAATTTGTGTGCGCGGATACGGGCTCAAAACTAAACTTAGAATAGTTATTAGTAACTATTCCTTCTACCTTTAGTATTCTATTATAATAAGGCTAGAAGATTAAAGTTTGTCCACGTATACATTTGACAATATAAAAAGAACCACAACCACTATTATTTCATTTTGAAATGAAAGAGGCAGTAAATTGGACGAAAACTAGAGGCGGCCGAGAAAGCGGCGCAACGACCCTAGTCCGAATTCCACGCGGACGAAGTCGCGAGCAATGAATACTACAAATATATATGCGAAAGTCTGTCTGCCTGTTACGTTTTCACCGCTAAACCGCCAGACCGATTTTGATGAATTTGGCAGGGAGATAGTTTGACATCAGGGGACGGAAATAGGCTACTTTTTTTTATTAAACTGAGTAAAATTTTTTATTAAAATTACGGAGATGAAAAGAAAGATGAAACTTTGTATGGGAAATGCTAAATCACTTAACTGATGCTAAATCACTCAACTGATTATGATGAAATTCGGTACAGAGTTAGACTTCAATATAAGCTAATTTTTATCGAAATCTACCCCTAAGTGGTGAAAAGGGCGAAGAAACTTTGTATGGGAAACGCTGAACCGATTATGATAATATGAATTTGATACAGAGATAGTCTGTGCCTAGAGACAGACGTTGACTACTTATATTTTTCAAACAACTGCTTCTCGCCCGGGAAAGCTACGAAAAAATTTGTCACGCGAACGATGTCGTAGGTACATCTACTTATATTTAAAGTATATATCCAATTATGTTATAAAGTTATAATACAAAATATAACATACATACATACATATCTTCACACTGTATCCCTAACGGGGAGTCGGGGAGAGGACGGAGCGCCAAGCGTCGCGGTTTTTACATACTTCTTTCGCTTCCTCAAATCTCATCATTCTCCTCACACACTTTCGCCTATGTACGCGAGAGCTTTTGACATTTCCATCTAACATTATTGTATATATCCCATTTTTTTTTTTTCATTTTTGAGTCTAATGTAAATAAACAAGAAACTAAACAAAATATCGCTAAATTTTCACCGTTCTCTGATCCGACGTTATTATACGCAGCACTTTAATAACAATGCTTTTCCGTTATATACACGAAACTAAGAAATATTCACAAATAATACACTAAATTTATTATCCAATATAGTACAGCATTGAAAAAATTTTGGTTATTTGTCAAGTGTTTTGTTTTTAATTTGTATGTTCCCTATAAAGGTTGCCTATGTTCATTGTTCATAGATCAAAGATAGTACCTATCATAAATCGGTCCACTCTAAAACATGTGTGACACAATTCATTCGAAATGTAAGACAGACTAATAACAACAAAAGAATATTATTGTTTGCGATGTGCTAACAATAATAATCTCCTATTCTTTATTTTTAAGCGTTTTTTAAAAATACAAATTTTTACATTTATCATTATGTTTATTATTCTTTTAATTCTTGGTGGTTTTTATTTTTATTTACAAAATTTTAGAAATATTTGTTTTACTAATAACTAATATGTACCTATGACAACTGCTGATTCAATCATTTGCGAACTAGCCCATCTCTAGTTATGTTATAAATGTTTTAGTCGCCACATTTGTGTTATATTATGGACAAAAATGAAAAAAATAGGATATACACTACTTAAGATAAATATAATTTATCGTTTAGTTGCTGTATTTTGTAACACCTAGAGTGGATTTGTGGATTTGTTAATTTTAATTTATTTTTTTCCAGCTTTAAAGATACATCTTTATACATTTATTTACAAAATGTGGGTAAGTAGGTACTTACCTACATATTTGTACATATTGCTTAATATATTTGTATATATTATTTAATATATTTGCTATTTTTGTTTGTGTATGAAGATTTATAAAAGTACTCTCTTTAATGTTATAGACAGCAGGGAAGCCGAAATCGCCTTAAAGTCTTAGATCGACATTTCAGTTTATTACTTGGAATACCTTACATCGTTTCTTTGAAGTAAAACGTTCAAAGAAAACTTTGAAGGCGAAGTCCTGTGTGAAAGTTCACAAGAATATATTAATACTTACATATATTTACTTTTTATATGTGTGTTTGCTGTAATAAAATATTACATAGCCTAGAGGCCTAGACACCTACGCATAAATATATTCAGCAAAGGACTAAACAGGATGTTTATAATGTATAATGTCCATTACCTGACATATACCCAACTAATAGTATTAATTCTGTATTTTTGGACAGCTGTACAACATGAAAGAGGTCCGCGCAAA
Organism: Zeuzera pyrina; assembly: GCA_907165235.1. NCBI lineage: Eukaryota > Metazoa > Arthropoda > Insecta > Lepidoptera > Cossidae > Zeuzera > Zeuzera pyrina. Next base: position 12,303,987 of record OU015625.1, on the reverse strand, counting down.
CCGAAACTGCATGCCACCGGTGCTCTGGGATCACTGCAACCACCTCTGGCACACGCGCACAAACCGCACCCGTTGAAGCTTTCACCACCTTCTCCATATACACAATTAACACAGCCTTTTAACTTTCAAGTGAGTATATTGGTAATAAATTAGCAAACGTTTTAAGTAATGTCTAGACTATAAAACGGCTCTACATTGCACTTTGCATCGCAATTACAGATAAAATATTACCTATTCAATTCATACTATAAAAATGATTTACTGTATATCTATAAAACTAAGCCGTAATTTTATTAATTTATATAATTTTATATTGTTTATCGAGAATATTTGGCCGACTTTAATTATCCATTTCTATCGATGTTCCTATTTTTGTAAAAAAAACCAGCAAACTTGTATTAATGTATGTATTGGGTCCTTACATATGAAATTAGCGTTTTGTCGTACTGACCACTTTGATCTGAAATATCTCCTCTTTGGTTAAGAATTCCAAATTCAAATTTATAAATTCATTTAGCTGGTACATTTGAGTTTTGAAAACAGTCATTCATTTGTTTTTTTCCTTATTATTTTTTTCTTTGGCGTCGTTTATTACCGCACAATGGAAAACATGAAATATCGGTATATTTACGAGTACGAGTTCTACCGTGGCACCAGTGCTGCAGAAACAGCTCGAAGGATTAATGATGTGTACGGCGCTGGTGTCGCAAAAGAAAGCACGGTACGTTTTTGGTTTCAACGTTTTCGTTCTGGAAATTTCGACCTTCAGAACCAACCCCGTGGACGGCCGGAGACCAAAGTGGAAAATGAAGAATTAAAGGCTATTGTGGAAGCGGATCCATCACAAAGCACTTCAGAGATAGCTGCAGGCTTCGGGGTAAGTGACAAAACTGTATTAATCCACTTGAAGCAAATCGGGAAAGTAAAAAACTTGAACGATGGTTACCTCATGAATTGAGTGAATCGAACTTGTAAACACGCGTCGACTGCTGTGTTACTTTGCTCAACCGACACAATAATGAAGGGATTTTAATCGAATCATTACTTGTGATGAAAAGTGGATACTGTACGATAATCGGAAGCGCTCGTCGCAATGGCTGAACCCTGGAGACCCAGCCAAATCCTGCCCTAAACGAAAATTGACTCAGAAAAAGTTACTTGTGAGTGTTTGGTGGACTAGCCCCGGTATCGTTCACTACAGCTTTCTAAAACCTGGCCAAAGATTACGGCAGATATCTATTGTCAGCAACTGCAAACCGTGAAGGAAGAACTAGCTGCTAAACAACCGAGATTGGTCAATCGCTCTAGGCCACTGCTGCTTCACGACAACGCAAGACCACACACTGCACAACAAACAGCCACTAAGTTAGATGAGCTACAATTGGAATGTCTGCGACATCCACCGTACTCCCCGGACCTTTCTCTAACAGATTACCATTTTTTCCGGAATTTGGACAACTTCTTACAAGGAAAAAAATTCAACTCCGATGCGGCAGTCCAAACGGCCTCCAAAGAGTTTATTGATTCTCGCCCCCATGGGTTTTTCAGTAAAGGGATCAATTAACTACCTATGAGATGGCAAAAGTGCATAGATAACAACGGTGCATACTTCGATTAATTAAATATATTTTACAAAAAAAAATCGACTTTATATTCCTTCCGTACAAAACGCCAATTTCATATGTAAGGACCCAATATATACTTAGTTTAAAATTAGAAACTTTAATAACAGCATAATTTCTGTTGGATCAACATTGTTCTAGATATCAATACTCAATGAAGTAGTAAAATAGCAAGATGCACTATCAATAGACGCATAATACATTGAGTGCCTCAGTATACTTAGCCGCTTACAAAGCGCTACTGATTAATCTCGTATATAAGCACTAAGCAAAGACTCGAATGTTAGTTATTTTGCCAAACAAGTCTGTGATACTCCAGGCCGCGCAGCTCCTGTCTACGAAGTGTAGTGCTTATAGAGGCCAGGGTTTCAGAGATGCTACTGCACTGCCAATGCACTGGCGCCTCGCCATTTATTTCCATTTCCATTTCCAGGGTCAATTCTTTCCTTTTAAAAAATAAAAAGAAATGGCAAAATTGTTGTCTCAATCCGGTGGTACACGTGTATTTCGATGTCGCGTGTTGTTGCCTTGTCGTCACCGACATTTGTGATTCTATGGAAAAATAGTACAGCAGAAAAGACACCATGTAGTATTTTACAAGCATTCTTAAGATAAACTAGTCGATTGACTTCCGTTCAATGTAGGTACATCTTTATACGATCGAGATTATAATAAAGGATACTTTTTCTAGTAGTCGTAAAATGCGCAAAATTATGAAATTGATACTTACTGGTTGTTTATCACATTATTAATTTAATTTTTAGTGATTACGGCAGTGGTTTACGTGAAGGCTGACATAGATATTTTTTATTATTAATTGTTTATTAGTTCAGTATAAGCGGCATGAGCGAACCGGCACCATTAAGCACGGCGTCGTCGGCGGGCTCAAGCGGAGCGGGCGGCGCCGGCGCTGTAAGCCCACTACCTCTTGTTCCTGAGCCGTTCCTACCACCTCCACCACCACAGCTACTCCACATACTTATGTCCAGTGACAAATGTCAGGCAAGTGCTACTTATGGAAATCGTTTTAAGAATTAAAATACATACCTTAAATAAATCTTCAACGGTATGTAAAAAAAAATCTATTGGTCATCTTCTTCTTCTTCAAATGCCACAATTAATAAAGGTCGGTTATTAGCTGTTGGAATCTGTTGCTGTGTATTGCGAGACGGAGTAACATTTCGATGCACGCCAATTCCTGCCGACTCCCAGATCTTGCGGAGTGACTACGTATTTCTGCATCCAACTTGTCTTTTTAACGATCTTGTCCATCATAATTATTTGCTAAAGTTGACATCTATCATGCCTGAGCATATGTGACAGAGAATCTTTTGCGTTTTTTTAACATACCTAATTGAGTGCTTTTTAACATACCCAACTGTGCGTCAGCGGCGTAACAATAGGATGACATAGCGGGCAAAATGCCACAGGCCTCCGGCCAGAGAGGAACCCCGACCCGAGAGAGTCGCGAGCACAGCAGGATCCTGATATTTATTTTTGTAAAATTTAATATAAAATAATTCCTTTTCAATAATTTAAGTTACCTACTAAAATACATACACATGTATAAAGGTTTGAATGCATTTATAAGAAAACGAAAACGCCCAGTTTTCGAACGCGTCCAGAAAGTAGTCGTAAAATCGTCGCTTCTTGTAGACGCCGCGCAATAGCGCAAAACGGAATAAATATAAAATTGTCGTTAGGCAATATCTCCACCCTTAATTGGAATTGGAAGACACATAGGAAATCATCGAAAAGTGCACACAATATTATTTTAGTTCTATATGTATCTACTTTACCTAGTGATTTATTGAAAAGAAACTACAACTTTGAATGGGCTTCCTTACAATGAGGGAGGGCCCCATCCTATGAATTTGCTACGGGCCTCAGCGGTATAGTTACGTCGCTGCTGTGCGCCCACAACTTTAAAGCTTCAATACGTTTCCTGAGATCTTCTTTTTAACTCTACTCACAACCGTATTGAATTATGAGCCATTCGCAACAGTGTGTTATATTCCAAGCAAAACAAAAATATCTGTAGAATATGCCAGCTACTTATCTTCACATGAAAACTGTAAAAGTTCACCAAAGGATAGGAATTATAATTGACTAGACACTAGACCTTACACTGGCGATTGACAAGCAAGCTGTGACATTGTTGCGTATTGATGCTCTATTCACCCCGAAAGAGAAATGATATAACGTCATACATATGAACGATTACATTTATTTTTGTAGTATTAAAAATAATAGAAAGAAAAACACAAATCTAAATACTATTGGTAGGTACATATAATTCGGTCGCTTAATTTTTTGTAGATATGTTATTGTATGGAAGTAAGGTCTGGATATTCCCGAAATTGAGCGAAAGTAAGATAAACGAGTGGAAATTCGATCTCAGAAAAATAGGTGCGATGTCGCCCTCGTGAACAAAATAAGCAACAAAGAAATGCGAGATAGAGATACAACCCTGCCGGGGTTGTATCAGCTGTATCAATGATACGGGGCGCCCGAGCTACAGGGGCCCCGACGTGTAAGCAAAAATTCGTTTATTTGCAAATACTATTTGACTGGGATCCTTGGATCGACTTTTAAGTTTTATAATACATACCTAGAGGTATGTAATTACTAACACCAGAACTAAGGCCCTAGTGTTTGAAAGGGAAGATGTACAGAAAAAGTGTGAAATATGGGTAAATGGTAAATGTCTAGAACAAGTGCAAGAAATTGTTTATCTGGGAAGTGTGTTTTCGAGGAATGGAAGATGTGAGTTGGATGTGGAAGGACGGATAGCAGCTGGCAATAAAATGAACGGTGCTCCCTCCTCATTAGTAGGCAGTGTGAATATATCGAACTCAACCAAAACAGCCATACACAATGCGGTGTTGGTTCCAACTTTATTGTACAGTAGTGAGGCCTGGATATGCCCGAAATCGAGTGAAAGTAAGATAAATGCAGTAGAAATGCGATCTCTTAGAAATATGTACGGTGTTACCCTTGCGGACAAAATATAAGCAATAAAGAGATACGCAATATGACAGGGTGTCACGTCACTGTTATTGTAAAGATAAAGAAAGGAATGCTTAGATAGTTTGGGCACATAGAAAGAATGAGTGATGAAAGATGAAAGACGAAGAAAATCTACAGGGCGAAAGTGAGTGGTAAAAGAAACCAAGGTTGACTTATGACGATCAAATAGCCAGTGTTAGCCGACGGAAATGTCAAAATCGCTCGCATACCTAGGAATGAACGAAACGAAACGAAAATGTGTGAGGAGAATAATGAGATTTGAGGAAGCGCAAAAAGTATGTAAGGACCGCCACGCTTGGAGCTCCATCCTCTCTGACTACTCCGTTAGGGATACAGCGTGAAGATATGTTACCTATCTAATTATACAGTAGAATGTTATACTTTTAAACATACTTCTGTTAAGGCGTGCGTTTTCGTTTATTTTATAAAAAAAACATTACCCTCCTTTTGGGTGCTCAGATGGTTCGGGCACATAGAAGGATTAAATGATGAACGATTGACGAGGAAAACTTAAAAGCGAAAGCGAGTGTTAGCAGAAGCCAAGGAAGACCAAGACTGGCTTATAAAGATCAAATAGCCAGAACATTAGCTAACAGAAATTTCAAAAGTATGAGGAGAAAGAGATGATGCAAATAAAGAATGAGATTTGAGGAGGCGAAAGAAGTATGTAAGGACCGCGATGCTTGGCACTCCATCCTGACTACCCCGTTAGGGATACAGCATGTACATTTATGTGTATGTATATTGTATATGTATACAATACACCAAAAGGATAAGACAAGTATACAATGGAAAGGTAGGTACTTAGATTTATTATTTTTTTGTCATTTTAGGAGCTAATGTGGAGTGCTAAACAATTACAACTGCAAGGGGATCCGACGCTGTTGCGACCTCCGCCCAGTGCGTTTGGAGCTCCACTCGCGCCTACGTGGGAATTGTTACAAGTAAATATTACTTATTTGCCTATACCTAGATAGCATTCACAATTCCAACCCAAACTTTTTATACTCACACAGAGGGATCCAAAATTTATTTCATGTTTAGTGATTTTTAGGGTGCCGCAGCGTCCGTCTGTCTCTCTGTCTGTCATTTGATTTTCTCAGATGCTATGTACAAACCTGACATTTTGGCGTAGTGAAACATTTTGTTAACCAACATACGTAGAAATGTTTAATTGCTCAACATTTTGAAGTAAACAATTACTCATACAAAAGAATTAAAAAAGGGCGAATGAAAATGAAGTTTTTGAATTCGACTTGATTATTCCCCTCTTTTCTCTGAAACTATTGGATCTAGAATTATCTTACAGAAATTTAGAAACCAGGTAATGATTACTTGAGAGGGTGAGGCAAAAGCCATGAAATAGGTTTGAATTTGTAGCAATCGTGAGCCAAAGTGTGTTTTTTAAAATGTTTTTTTGTTAATTAAAGAAAATGACTAATTTCATAACAAAATGTAATCGATAAATCGTTTAATTCAATAGTACCTAGTCAGTTCCTATTTAAAAAAAAATCTATGGTTATCACTTATCACTCAAATAAACGAGAACTTTATTTTTATAATTTTATTTTCAGCAAAAATTTGACTCGATAGTGTTTAATTGAATACTAATACTTATTTTTCGTTTGCGCATATTTCTTCTGAGTTTGTACCTAGCTGCGGTAGAAGTGCCGAGTTTTTATCGTCAAAGTGGTATCTCGCAATACGGTATTTCGCATAACCTGATTTTAAGGATCTTTAGAAGCGGAACAATTGGGTCTTCCAGAAATCAATTTTTAAAATTTAACATTTTATAAATAGCACGAAAGTGAGTGATAGTAAAAATTAAAGAAGATCGAGACTGACTTATGGAGATCAAACGGCCAGAGTGCTAGGTGACGGAAATATATAAAGCACTCGCATACCTACCTATAGGCGAAAGTATGTAAGGAGAATGAGATTTGAGGAGGCGAAAGGAATATGTAAAGACTGCGATGTTTGACCCTTCATCCTCTCTAACTATCCTGTTAGGGATACAGCATGAGAATATGTAGTATCGTATATATACCTATAGATAGCGTACCTATTCTGTACGTGAGTCGGACTCGCACATAACCGATTATTTTTATTTAATGATGTCATACTTTTACTGTTTGAAATTGTTGAAATTGACTGATAGGTATTGGCCCTACTTAGGGGGTGTGTTTAATGTCATTTCAATAGGTGGCTTTTTGACTGAAGGGGCGGGTGCGATATCACGATTGGGCGGTCGAAGGGTGACTTTTCGGCTTGGTTTGACTTTACCCCGCCCCTATTTTCACAATACAGTTTCACAATCGTTTTTATAGCGATTACCTACTTTGAATTTTTAAAGCAAAGTAGCATGCTCCCTATTCTTCCAATTGAGCAATATAATAGATATGTAGGTACTAGTTTCACTTGTATCCGGAGTGCACTCCAGCATTCACATAGCATACTTCTACCCAAGTTCAATTCGTTTTAAGTATCCGAAAAATAAAATTTCTGGTGACTTAATAATTTTTAGGTATCTTCCGACCAAATTTACTAACTCACTAATCGACACGTGTTTCGATGCCAGATTAGATATGGTCTAACTAACACCGAATTGGAATTCCGTGTGTTTGGAATTTTGGACGGAGGCTAGCTAAAAACTGAAATTAAAAATTTAAAAAGCCGCCGACTCAAAAAAATCCTCAAAAAAATTAAAAAGTACGTACGTATTGGCCCTTTAAGTTTATGACAACTGGATAAGTTGTAATATAAATATACTTAGGGCGACTTTTTCCAATTTCGTAATTGTAATTAAAATTTTATTTAATCAAAAAATTTCGATTAACTACAAAATACATCATCTGCTAATCGAAATTAGTGAACTGTCAAAATTAATTGAAGAAAAGTGACAAATTAGCGGACCTAATTTCGATTTAAGTGTTGTCAAGTCATTGTCAAATGTCAACGCAATATGTTTATTTATAGTTTAAATTTGCTTTAAAGTATTTTATTTTTATTAATATGGAAGTATTCGATTTTGGTATATTTGACGACGACGATGAAGAAATTATTGAATATTTAAATAGACCCATCGTACCACGGAGTATTGGCCTGAGAACTAATTTAGTCCAAACACTTACTGATAAAAAATTTATTAGAAGGTTTCGTCTTTCGAAATCGACAGTTTTGCTTTTATTACAACAAATTGAACATGAACTAAAATTCAAGACAGAAAAGTCCATTGATCGCAGGACGTATTTCGTATTTGAATTAAATACATCGGTGACTTTAGCCCAAGCGGCTTGCTTTTGGGCATGCTTGACCCCATCCGTTTTCTTGCTTTCGATAATGTGCGAAAACGTTTTAAGGGCATCGAGGAGCAATTCCTGTTCTTCTTTGGTGAAATTAGGGCCGCGAGAACGTGAACTAGTGTTTAGGATATTCGTTTTATTATAATTACGCAACAATACAAACGAATAAACCGACTTTTTCTGACGAATGACAATGTAGACGTAGATTAAAAATGTCACACATTCTGAACTGTGTTCCGAACTATGCAATTATTTTCAATACTGTTCAAAATATTGTAAGCTAACTTTTAAATTTACAACAAAATTATAGCTTATATAAAACGGAACGTTGTTGCCCGATGTCAGAGACATTACTAAAAAATCGGTTTGGACAAAGACGTCAATAATTTAAATTAGTTTAATTTGCATTAAAGAATTTGTATTAAAGAATTAATTTGAATTAGTTACAATTAAGCTAATTTTAAACAGGATTTCGAGAAAGTCACCCTTAGTAGTAGTAATTTTGCCAAGCGTCGTCGCATCAGGGGACCGCTAAGTAAATTACTTTTATTTAAATTTCATGCCTACTTTATCATTTTTAGTCATCGAGTGGCATATTGACATTGCGAAGGTAGATACATAATATATTTTTTTTTACTTTTTATAGGTCTTTTTTTGAGTCGGGAGTTTTAAAAAAAAAATTATGTTTTATTACATGCTTTTTAAACACGCTACAATCGACACACCCCACATTCACGCAAATACTATTCGGGACCATACCTACATGAAATTGCAACACGATATCTTTCCTCGGCAAAATCTGCGTATTCTGACAATAGTTCTCTGCTCCATCATCAGACACTGATCACCATCTATCTATAAATAACCTACTCATTGAAACCATTCCAATGAGCCCAAATACGATACGTCTGCTGTCGAAGTTGGTGAGGAGTTTGATATCCCGCTGATCCCAGACGATGCTGCAGAAGGTCAGGTTGAGGGTACCATGTTATTGTAACATCATTGAAGTCACAAGAAGTAAATTTCGAATTGATCAGACCAGTTGAAGTTGCTCACATTCCTTCAACTAGAAAAGAGCTGGTAATCTTCAAACGGCTGAACAGATTTTCTTAAATCTTAGCTAAGAACACTCTCGATCAAGTCACCTTTCAAACAAAAAAAACTAAATCCAAATCGGTTTATCTGTTTAGGACCTACGATGCCACAGACAGACACAGATACACGGATACATAGATACAAACGTTAAATTTATAACACCCCTCTTTTTGTAACGGAGGTTAAAAATTATAACAATTGACCATATGAAATGAATTTCCGCTATAATATCAATCAAGTAACCTATTCATTACATATCGAGTCTATACAATAAAAATCGCTAAGTTTCGCATGCTAAGGTATGTTTTTCAGTTACTGTTTTTTACTTTGGAAACCTGTTTTATTTTATTTTATGGAGCTTGGGTTAGCTTTGAATTAGGAACCTAATACTTTCTGTTTCTGCTTTATCATAAGCCCTAATAGACTATAGAATTAGACTATAGAAATAGCGTCGAATTGTGATTTTTTTGCGAAGTACTCTCTCTGTCCACCCCGAATGAAAAATAACGTGAAGCTGTGCTTAATTTTTATAATAGAAAGTTGTTATAAGTTCACTACAGTCTCTTCTTAATTAAATTACAGGAAACAAGCGCTCGTCTTCTCTTCATGGCAGTTCGCTGGGTGAGATGCCTCGCTCCTTTTCAGGCATTGGCCCTCTCAGACCAGCTAGTTCTTTTGCGTGCTGCATGGAAAGATCTATTTCTTCTACACCTAGCTCAGTGGTCAGCACCTTGGGACTTGGGGCCACTTTTGGCAGCACCTGAAGCTCGGTCCAGATTACCCACAGATCCTCTCGCGGATTTGGAACTTAACACTTTACAAGTACGTATTATACATAGAAGTAGGATCTATAATTTAATATGGTATAATAATATAGTTTCTACACAGATAATGACCTCTACTGCCAGTTAGTATGTAGGTTATAATATCAGTACATGAGTACCTATCTACACACATATAAATCATATGAAATCGGTATGTAATGAGTAGTATCTAAGTATATTGATAGTAATGTTGTGGTCTCAAAAGTCGTGGTTCTGTATTAGACATGTGAGTAAAATGATCGTCGCATTTTTCATCTCTATGTAGATCAACCATACTCAAGCTGTGGCCCGCGGGCCGCAAGTAAAAAAAACTTATCGAGGCATAGGCGTTCAATTTTCAAAAGCTCACGTCAAGAATATATAAAGATTGGCCGGTAAGCGTGGGCGAGACATGAACAACCATTATTACGATGTGATTAAACTGCTTAAGTTTTACTCAAAAATGAAGTATACCTATGTAGAAAATATACTATTTATACAGACATTTTACGAGTAGCATGCAGCAATCACAAGCCTAAACCACGGTATAAATATAACAGCAGGTTGTCTTCATGGAAAGCTAGCGTACGCGGTTTGTATGTGTGTGTGCTAATACGCACGCGCCGTGGCACGCACGCAACGGCAATATTTTGGGCGAATATGGGTAATTAATAGTTATTGTATCGCCAGTCGGGGTCGCACACGACGCAAACATGCGGCCGCTTCCGTTTGCCTTTAATTCGCTCGTCACATTGTCGCAAATACGAAATTGACTAAATCGCATTAACGAACGTATTATAATATCCTTAGATGCCTAAGTAATTTTAGTCGTTCGAATACAAAGTTAACATTCTTTAACATAACTACAAGAAATTAAATTTAACAAACACGAAAAACTTATCCGTGTGCATTATTTTTTATTATTTTATACTATATGTATAACTAAACGATATACTTTCCGTATTTCACACCCAACGCAACAACCCTACCCTACGTTTCGGTCGAGAGTACGCATTGCGTTCCGCATGGGGCGGCAGTCGGCCTTTTTTTCTACGTATTCTCTGTCTGAACTTAGAAAAAAAGTCCTACATACAGCACTGGCACGTTAGACACCTAGGTAAATTATAAATAAGCTAATATTAGCAATTAATACTTTTATTTTTAGGAAATATTGTGCAGATTTCGTCAGATAGCCCCCGATGGCAGCGAATGTGGTTGTATGAAGGCGATTGTTCTATTTTCACCAGGTAAGTTAGTGATTTACAATAAATACAGATCTATTACGTCTAAGGTACCTGCGGGTATTAAGGCCTAGCTAAGGAAGATTTGAAAATAAATGAAAAATAACCAATATAATCAACAGACTTTAATAATAATAAGTCTAAAAGTTCTTATAGTAATTGAATAATAAAGGAAAAATTGCATTTTTTACCATAAACAAACACAAAATTACACATTATTGAAAACCTCGCCAATAGGCCTTATTTTACTACGGTAGGGTAATAAAGCCTACAGCTCTAATATACTTAATCAAACTACGCGTTATACATTTAACACTTGAGATCAATAATTGCACAAACGCAACAATTACATGAAAAATTATTAAAAAATCTTTAATTTTCTCCCCATAACAACCATTTATTTGAGTAAATGCTCGCTCTATAGGCACCGTGGTTGTAGACACTAAAACTAACGATAGCATTACACTGTTAAACTGATACTGATACAATTTACACATTAGCATTAAGTTACACACTACTTGTTTACATTCGTAAAACCTCGAAAGTTATATAAAATACATTATGAAAGAAATAAAATTTGATTCATGATGTAGGAGGAAAATAAAATCTATGTTTAAATTAGGTAGGCCTTAATAGTCGTCGACTATGTATGTAAGAGAAACTAAATTAAAAATATTTGAATCACAGTACGTTATTCAAGTATTTATTATAAAAAATCTTAAAATGATTAAGAGCTTTACATTGCAAATTTATACAGATAAGTGAAACATGACAATCAATACTTGCGACTGATTCGGACCGATTTTTATTATTCGTACCGTGCGGTCGTCTCTCGCAATGTATGAAACAATCCTGGAGACGGGGAGAGGGGTATTCCACGTTTGTAAACTCATAAAAGATATCTTCGTGTGTTAGCCGTCTGTGAGTGTTGCCTTGGCCGGGAGTGCCCATTGTAAATACGATTTTACTCACATAGGCCTTATTAGACGACGACGCATTATTACCCGCAGGTACCTTACATAAATGTATCGTCAATATATTTACACAATATCTCTTTTTTAAAAACGCAGATACGCCGGGATTAAGTGAAACGCAACCAGTAGAGATGTTACAAGATCAAGCCCAATGCATACTCGCTGACTACGTGCGAACTAGATATACACGACAACCCACTAGGTATACATACTTATATCGCGATTACACACCTACTTATTTAATAACAGTATAATGAATTCCAAAAAAATACCTCATATATATTATTTTTTAGATTTGGCCGTCTCCTTCTCTTACTACCTTCTCTACGGGCAGTTCGTGCACGTTCCATCGAGTTACTACTCTTCCGAGACACAGTCGGCGATGTTTCCGTAGCAACTTTGTTACACGACATGTACCGCATGCAACCTGTACCGACGCCGGCGTTTGTTACGGCGCCACCTGTAGCGCCTAACGACCACTGTGCGTCACCTTGAGTTTATACCACAAATCAAAAGATACTTGTAAAGTATCAATAAATCGAACTATAGATTATTATTAAAAGAAATATTTCCAACAAAATATTAAATTAATGGTATTTGGTAGATTATGGAACCAAAATGTTTTCTTTTGTTTGAATTTTTGTTTCGCTTCATATCAATGTCACTTCAACAATGTTACATGTCCCGATAAAATTAGATTTGTATATACTATACTATAGGTACTTACTTAACAATATTTTTGTTAGTTTGTATTTTATGTGGTTTTCTTCTGATCAATACTGTTGTTATATAAATAATATGTAAAAAATGACTATAATAATGAGTCAAGTGTTTCATGACATGCGAAGATTATAATGATTTTAGGGTCGCGTAGCCAAAACAGCAAAACTCTTACACACATTATAAATCATGTCTGTTTGTCCGTATGTCATAGCCTATTTATTGTAACTTTTATCTACCTACCTACTGAGCTGAACTGTGGTATAGAAACTTAAATTGGTAACGCAAAATCAGAAATGATAAAAGAACTAATTAATAATATTCGGACTAATTTTTAAATTAATTATAATAAGTATTTTGTTTGCAATTGCCACGAACCCTGAGGTAATACGTGTGCAAAAAGTTCTTGGGCAGTTTTCCATTTTCTTATAAAAACTTTGTTTAAATTCTGCGTATTAACTCTACGAGAGCACAAGTGGGGACTCTGCTGCAACAGTGGATGCAACTCAAAAGAAATGCATCTTCGGATGTGTGTCACTAGCCGGCACGGAACCGGGGACTGCATAGCACGAAAGAAACCGCTGGGGCTACGTCACTGTACAAGTAGCTACGTTATTCAACTAACCGGCACAGCACGGCACATCGTCGAGGCTGTGTGGGAGGGGGACGCAACTTGATTCATTTTAATTTTAAATGATTTGCTTATAATGAGCACGTATTGTATAAATTATTTTAATGGTATTTCAAAATGATGTTATAGCGTCTATAATCGTGCTGTGTCGTCGCTGGTACTTGTGTTGTTGTGTTAGCTAGTGTCACGAGGAAACTCAAATGCAGCTTCGGTGCGGCCAATATGCGATTATTATTAACCGATTTCAAAAAAAGGAGGAGGTTCTCAATTCGGTTGTATGTTTTTTTTTATGTTGGCTACCTCATAACTTCGTCGTTTATGAACCGATTTGGATAATTCTTTTTTATTTGAAAGGATACACTTCCAGATTGGTCCCATTTAAATTTCGCTGGTATTGGAGGTTGAGTTTCTAAGATACACCAAATAACCCGAACTGGTTATGACCTTTATTTATTTAAATTGATGATTCGCTTGTATGTCATTGCGCTCTACAATTAGAAAAGAAGTTAATTGTAGACCTGCCCTAGATATTTATTTAGGCCAAAATCACTCAAAAGGGAGACATAGAAAAAATTGTAACAAAAAGATGAAACCGACTTGAAAAAAAGCACTGAAAAGTACGAAATAACTATCCTTTACTAATCAAAACTTAAGTACAAAAATAACTTTATAAATACGATACAAATACCCATATAATTAAATTTGACAGTTATTGAAGTCGGTGCCAAATCAATGTGCAAGAGAAAGTCTATTTTAGTAGGCTTGGCAGTTGGCACCGATTACAGTGACTGTGAAAAATTTAATTATATGGATATTTGTATCGTATTTATAGTTATTTTTGTACTTAAGTTTCGATTAGTAAAGGATAGTTATTTCGTACTTTTCAGTGGTTTTTTGAAGTCGGTTTAATTTTTGTATTAATTTTTTTTTGATTATGTACATTTAACTTTTGCAGTCCGACGCCGATCCAACTCTGGCTTTAGGTACAGAAAGCCTTATCAATAATAATTACAAACTCGACTAGGTATATACTTATTTAGATAGGTACCTCTACAAATTTCGTGTTCAACTTAAAAGATTGTAAGTATAACAATAGTTCTATTGTAATAGGGGCATTCAATAAAAAGTGAGAATGAATAGGTTACAGGTATGTTATTAAATCTTATTTTATTTTTCAACATAGTCACCTTATATTTTACTTTTTAATACACAAATTGCTGTTCTCTTAGATCAACCTCGGAAATAGAAAACACAAGGGGCAAGGCCTGATGAATATGGAGGATGCTCAAGCATTTCAAAGTCAGCATCTCGGATTGCAGCCATCGCAATGGCGGACTCGTGGCACGCGGGGTTATTATAAAAAGTTGATAATATCCTGTATGACGATTGCGTGTCTATTTCGCTATCATCGTAAAATGCACTTTGACAGCAGATATCACGCGATATTTGGCTGTTCCATGCTGACTGCAAGTTAGGTAATAAGCGTACCGGTGCGTTATCTTGAAACAAAACAATATTTACGAGTTTTACTCACCATTATTCGCGAATTTCGTTGCGCATTTTTTTTTATTTGTTCTGCATATAACGTGCCAGTAACCGTAGCTCCATGAACCGCGTATTCAACCTGTGACCCTGAAGCGTCGCCATTTCATAACGTATTAAATAATTCTAATAACTAAATGTAAATATCGTATTTCATTTTTCCTTTTTTTTTATTATTTTATCCACTTTCCTTGTTGCTACAAATATTATTACATATTCGACGTTACCACTATCTCGTGAAAGGAATGATCCAAAAAAGAGATTTCATGCATCTAACACCGCGGGGTAACGAAGTCGATAGAAGTGTTTAACTACACACGTTTTGACAAAATTGCAATACCTTGGAAAAGTCAAATCACTCTAACGAATTAAAAGTTGCGCTACACAATAAACAGTAATCAAACGACTACTATTTCTATTTTTACTTTAACTTCCAGACTTTAATCCGTATTCTCACTTTTTATTGAACGCCCCTCACTACACACTTTGTTATTAGCTTTACTAATTTACTCTATTTTTGATTCCTAAAATTTAATAGGAATATATCATAAAATACTACAGTACTCAATTCAAATGCGTAAAATGACTATGTGTTCTTCATGAATTCTGTTTTTAAGCGAGGGATTTTTTTATATTTGTTATACTTGATAAATCACTGTACATAACGACATCATGACAATTAGATATAGGTACTACACATGGTAATAGGTATTACACATGTGCTTGAGCTTATAATCAACTAGCGACCCGCCTCAGGTTCGCAGGGGTAGCAGAGCATAATATACTGATATTATAAATGTCAAAGTCTGTCTGTCTGCTTGGTTTTCACGGCAAAACCGCCGGACCGATTTTGACTAAATTTGGCATGGAGATAATTTGACACCAAATGACGGACTTAGACAACTTTTTTTACACAAAACACTTTTTTTTTTACACAAAATATTAATAAATTATACACATAAACCTTCCTCTTGAGTCACTCCGTCCAGTGTGAAACCATATGAAAATCTGTTCGGTAGTCTTTGAGTTTATCGCGTTCAGACAGACAGACGCGGCGGGAGACTTTGATTTATAATATGTAGTAATATCGGTCCGCGAGGCGTCCCCCTCAATTTCAGACTGTGACTGAAAATCTTTGTGTGCTCGCCAGCAACCAAAGCTGCGCCACATATCTTTTTGTTCTTGAGCCTCATATCTTTGTTAGTATAATAATCTTCTTTATACATATAATAGTTGGTGCGTCTGTTAGTGATTGTGTAACTTTTGAATGACTCGACCGATTAAGGTCGTATTCCCACAACAAGGGCATTTTTGTTGAGACAATGGCTTGTAGCTATAATAGGATCCCAGAAATGGCACTGTAGTTAAATAATTAACATATTCTATACCTAACATGGGTGAAACCGCAGGGCAGAGCTAGTTCCATATTAAATACCTATTCTTTTGAGGGACAAATTACATATTTTGTCTGCAAATATTTGAATCAGGTATAAAATATGAATAAATAACTTGGTTTTCCAATCATAATTAACTTTTAATGTTCTAGTCATTTGATAAAGATGTAAATTGTAAATGTATTTATGAATGTTACTTTAGATTTATTATAATTGATATATTTAATATATTACTGTTCATAAATCATAATATAATCAACTTTTTCTTATAAGCCTACAAGTTATTAATGTTACTGTAAATAATATCATGTACTGTACATACCATTATTCTGGCTGGCAATTAAAACAATAAACTGGAGAAAAAGCACATTTTATTTGTAGCGGACAAATAAATGCACATTTACTGCCAAATAATAATATACTTAGGTATAAAAAATGTAATACATAATAAATCTACAGATTTAAAGAAATTTTGCACTGTGTAAAAAAATGACGTTCTGAAGTCGCGATTAAAAAAAACCCTTATAATTTCATTCTCATACAATATCTTATTAATCAATCACCCATGTTTACTTTCCCAATGGAATGTGTTGCTTCTACTGTGGAAAGGTCTACGGAGTCATCCTCTTCGATCTCTTCTCGTTTTGGTTGTGTTGTTTCCTTTTTAGCTTCTGTTCTTGGGAAGTCCAGTTTACTCCAAGCACCAGGTTCTGCTTTCCTCAGTTTTATCTCAACTTTGGTTGGTAGCATGGATGCACTGCTTTTTAGTACATCAATCACCTGTCACAAATGTATAAAAGTGTATCAATATATTATATTACGTATATAAAAAAAAAATGTTTCTATCACCTGTGAATTTCTTTTTTCTTAAATAAAATTATCGCACTTACACCCCTAAGTTCCAGATCTAATTCAAAAATTGCATCATCCTCTTCACGGAATACCAGTTTAGTGTTCAATCGGATCGGGTTCAGTTTTACAAAGCTCATTGTGGGATCATATTTTTTTGCATACACGCTGACAATGACAAATTCTGGTGTTTGATGCCAATCCCAACGACATTTAACCGTCCCTGCTGATGTTCCCTGTAATCAACAATGATGCACTCAGTTACAACTTCCAATTTATAAAGTTATACCTTTATTCATGGTTTTACATACCTACATCAAATAATGTGAAAAAATAATAATTTTGTATATTACTAGTACTCTTGTTTAGTATTAATTGTAGTAATTACTCTATAATCATAAAGGATAAAACACAAAACACATTAATAAAAATATTTTTGTATTTGGTCAATAATTTAAAAAATATCCTAGGATAACAAATATTACATCTACGTCAAACAGAAAACTATTTAATCAAAACAGTTTCTCGAAAAAAAAGATGACAATGAAAGATGGCATTGAATGAAAATTCGTCATGTTTTAAGATAATTCCATGGTAAATTGGAATTTTTCTTACATTCTTGGCTTTTCAGTTGAAATTATCATAAGAAAGAAATTTTTCAGAACTTTCATCAGATGAAATTTTGTATCATCAGATCAGATGAAAGTTTGTTTGTATGGGAATTACATGAAATTTGGTATTTAGCCTTTTAGCTGTAAATTAAAAATGACAGTTCAGAATTTTTGAAAAATCATCTTGAAGGTAGGAAAAATAGGGAATGACTGTATGGGAATTCATAGTAGAATACCACATCACAAACATAAATTACAAAGAGGTTTAACGAAGATTGCCAGCTCATTTATTTATATCTACTTTTTTTTGCATTTTTAATTTGTATTCAATTTCAAAATTCATGTGAACGAAGTCTCGGACGAAAAGCTAGTGTTTGGACGAAATAGTCATAATAACCTCTTTAATCCATTTGTGAGTTCCGGTGGTACATCCTGGTTGGCTAAGGAAAACATTAAAGTCTGTAGTTCTTTTCTGACAACATGACCAGAATTTGAGCCCTTCATGAAAGACTGGGCAGCCGGGATGATAAGTGCACATAGATTCATTTGTTTGTGGACCTTCATATGGTATGTTGCAGCCACCATTTTTACATGTTGTTCCTATAACTATATTACTGTAAAGAAAGCAAAGCAAGTATTATAAAAAAGTGTAATCAAAGTTTTTTTATTAATATAGAATGAAGCATACATATAAACAGGCCTTTTTGTCCCTTCTTTTATGGGGGCACGCTAATTCTCGAAAGTTGTAAGTCCATAATTTTTTGTACCCCCGCCCCTACCCTTGCCACTGTGTTTTGAGGAAAAAATCGAAGTAAATTATTTTTTATTGTTTAAAAACATAATATCTTTGGAAATAAAACGTGATTATTAAACGTATTAAAAAAAATCCAAAAATTTTTGTAGTTTACTAATTTTTTTTCAAATTCTTTCAGTTTTTATGGCAATTTTTCGATATTTTCGAAATTTCCTTTGGGGGCACTGCGCGCCCCCACGTGCCCCCACAAAAAAACGCCCTGCATATAAATAACTTCTTGCTACATCCCTTTGCCACTAGACAGGCAGGAAGAGCATTAAGTATTACCACAGTACAAGTAAGCATACAGTATTCTATCTCGGCAGTGTCCTAGAGATAATTACCTACGGTCGTTTGGTACGTAAACCGCAATAGGGCTACTGACTTGGACTGAATGTTTTTCTTGGGTTACGTATTTCATAATAGGTACTATATTAAATTGTCACATTATCTTTTAATTTTATATTATTGCAAATTTAATACGTTTTTATTTATATAATTGTACTAGTATTTTATATCTAGTTTCAAAAGTTTGTGAGTTAGTATGGTGGGAATGGACAAAATGCATTTTGTGTGCAGTATAATTAAAAATCAGCAATAAATTAAATAGATCATTATGATAATATATTTCCTACAAATTAGCAACAGAGAAATATTTCCGGTTTCGATATAGATGTATTCAAACATCCATACACTGAACATTATGCTCGTAAACTTGATTGACATAATATTTAGTCAGTAAATGCGCGAGAGCGTCTCAGACCGTCCGACGACAACCGCGGCGCACTCGCGACTGTTGTATGTCGAGAAATGCCGAGATTTCGAGCGCGTTGTTTGGGAGCGTTTGTATGAAGATAGAATACTGTATGCTTACTTGTACTGTGGTATTACTGTACAACTAGACTGTACGGTAAAACTGTTCTGGTTTCACTTATTTATCTATTGATATGCATGTAAAATATCTATTATATTCGTGCTTCGTCCTCGAGATTAGCATATTAACCACATGTAGTAACGCATATCGTGTCGCCATCTACAGTATATTTTAGATAAATTGTACCGGTGTTTATTTATTTTTGACAAAGCACCCCCTCCCATGTAACCAGCGTCAGCGCTGCTCTGCAAGCTCATTCGCATTTTAGTGCTCCGCCATTTCACACTCATTGTTTGGTTTCATTACAAAACGAAATAATGAAAATGCAAAAACGAAATTTGTTTAATAACGACTACAATTATTATAAAAGTAATAGTATTATAAAATTAAAACATAGTAGGCAAAAGTGTAACAATAGGACAGAAGACGGCGATACTTCATGTTCATGCAAGGTAATTTTTATTCCTGTAATATTATTTCACTGTAGTGGTATTTTATATTTTTCGGACAGAATAACTGTCTCGAGATAGAATAACCATACCTATACCGTGAAATGGTCTTGACGACTATATCAAGTGTTCAACTCGTGTTTTTATAAACAAAGAGATCTGTTGTTGATAAGACGTTTAGATGATACCTACAAATGAATAATATCTTTAATACTAAAAGAGATTGTATCTTTACGATAATATGTCTGAGTGCAGTACATTTCGGACTGTCACTATCTCTTGCTGTGTTGCTTATAATAAACGTAATTACACGTTTACTAAGAAGTACATTTTTTGGTAATATTTTTTACGGTGTTACGTAATTAGAGGTTTGCGGACAGTACACTTGGGACTGTCTCTTACCTTATTATAATGCGTAAGTACTTAACTAAAGTTAGCGGACTACACTTGGGATTGTCTTTACTTAATTTTGATTATAATCTATGAATAATTAACAAATATAACATATCAAAATAATAATATTACAGTTTATAAACAATTTCGTGGGTAGTTGCATCCATGAAGTTAAAACCTTGTATATTAACAAATACCCACTAAATATCCAAATGTGTTTTATAGTATTAAAACAATCCACTCTCTTTCTGTATTTTACTAAATTACAGCATTAATAGATTTTTAACATAATATTCTACGATTACTTCGAAATGCGTATTGCGTATTATGACGAATAATACTATATCAGGGGCTGCAGTCCCGACATAGCAATTATTTTCGTAAACTACCGATCGATAAAAATAATTAAAAAAAAAATCGCTTGACATAACGATAAGCACTAAAACTTTAACTGTCAAGTTTGATCGTAAAAACATTATCAGCCATCGTAAAGTTGACAGTTAGATTCGATATGATTCCAATCACAATCGATAGTCTGTTTTAACGCAGAGACTTGCAAAAATCGTTAAAAATTAATCGTTGACTTATCAACCGAAATCGGTCGTAAAGCGATCGCTATCTACGTCGAGACTGCAGGGGCAAGACTGTTCTTTACGATGTAAATAACATGTATGCCGACAGTACATTTAGGACTGTCTCTTACTTTGTCATATTGCACACTAATATACGTGTAACTACAATTTTGCGGGCAGTACATTTCGGACTGTCTCTTTCGTTGACATATTGCGCACTAATGTACGTGTAACTACAAGTTTGCGGGCAGTACATTTGGGACTGTCTCTTACTTTGACATATTGCACACTAATGTACGTGTAACTACAAGTTTGCGGGCAGTACATATGGGACTGTCTCTTACTTTGACATATTGCACACTAATGTACGTGTAACTACAAGTTTGCGGGCAGTACATTTGGGACTGTCTCTTACTTTGACATATTGCACACTAATGTATGTGTAACTACAAGTTTGCGGGCAGTACATTTGGGACTGTCTCTTACTTTGACATATTGCGCACTAATGTACGTGTAACTACAAGTTTGCGGGCAGTACATTTGGAACTGTCTCTTACTTTGACATATTGCACACTAATGTACGTGTAACTACAAGTTTGCGGGTAGTACATTTGGGACTGTCTCTTACTTTGACATATTGCGTACTAATGTACGTGTAACTACAAGTTTGCGGGCAGTACATTTGGGACTGTCTCTTACTTTGACATATTGCGTACTAATGTACGTGTAACTACAAGTTTGCGGGCAGTACATTTGGGACTGTTTCTTACTTTGACATATTGTGTACTAATGTACGTGTAACTACAAGTTTGCGGGTAGTACATTTGTGACTGTCTCTTACTTTGACATATTGCACACTAATGTACGTGTAACTACAAGCTTTGCTTGCAGTACATTTGGGACTGTCGCTTACTTTGACACATTGCGTACTAATGTACTATCAGCCACTTTGACGCCTGATCACCTTTAGGCCGAGAGTACCGTGTAATCGTATCCCGCACCGCTAAGAAAGCCACGCCCCCTTCCTAGTTGAGTTTGATCGGTTCCTTTTATACGGTGCTTTCATGTACTATGCCGCGTGTGACTCATTTTGTCTCAGCGTGTTCATCAATACAAGGTTAGTAGGAAGATTAGGAATGATAAACTTCATTTATTTATTCAAATAGCTTCGTGTGATTTTCGGTAACAGCACCACTTGTTCCTTCGATATGAAACTTATTTTTTATTATACAGAGATTATAGTAGAGGTTCAAACGTCTCCTGATTATTTTGAGAAAAATCTTATACTATACAATAATGCAAGAAGTTACTACACAATAATGCAGTAAGTTGAGGGAAGTTATTTTTGAGATTTAAGTACCTATACAAAATACAACACAATTAGTTTTAAACAGTTTATTGTGTAATATTGACTGATATCGCTATAAAATGCTCTCAGTATATCTTATGAAAACAAGTATTTCAACTTAAAAATATAGTAAACAACTTATTAGGAAATATTTTTTAAGTGTATTTAATATTCCAATTTTAATAAGCGTTATTCTAAAAGTTAATGTTATGAGTTTTTAACACATACGTCCTATTTTCTTAATACATAAGTAATTTTAAAAATTGTAACATTTGGGAACAGTAAAAATTGCAACTTTTTCGATGGGAAAATTATAACTAATTTTAAAAATTAGTCAAAATTAATGTCCTTGTCTTTTCTTTTGAGTAATTTTTATAAAGTACTACCCACCCCGGCTTAGCACGGTCGTACAGTGTGTGTGACGTAGGTCGTATAACTATAGAATGTCTTTATATGCAATGTTCAGAGTTGCTTTTTTGTTAAACAACACAAACAGATTTTAGTTAGATGTTACACGCGAAAGGGCTACATATAGGTTATCCATGTGAAAAATAATCAACACTCCGACGACCGCCCGTAAATTCTGTGATATCTTTTAAGATATTTATTTTAATGATTTGCTGTACAGGGCAATTTTGATCAACATTAAATACATAACGTATCTGACGTATTTAATTGGATAAAGATTCATAGTTATTGTTTAACATAGCTTCGTAAATAACCCATTATTGTTCAGTAATATGTAAAAGATAGAAACGGTTACTGTGGGATTTCCTTAGGAGATAGACATATACCATCTCGGACTTTTCTATAGACCTTTTTAAGATATACAATTCCGTAGTACATTATTTTGATCTATCTCGTAAGGTTTAGCCAACATTAGCAATGTAAGCCCCCTAAAATGTTTTTTTACGGCACTATTACAAATCATTGAAATTCTCTGCTTTTCTCTACTACAATATGCATGTATTATACCTACATATAAACCTTTTGGAAAAAATGTTTAAATGATAATGAAAATCGTAGCGAAATGTGTTGCGTGGATTAGAAGAAGTTAGCGGAGAAACAGACAGACTAAAACAGCGACTTTGCTTTATACTTACTATTTAGAGAAGAAAAGCGATTAAAGGTTTATTATTTATTTTTTTCTATTCGTTTTATAAGGGTTTAAATTCTAAAAATAATTAAGACAAATATTTTTAGTGCCAAATTAGTATCCCACTGAATATACATAGTTATAGTATACTATTATAATAACTATTTTGAAATTACAAATCTAACTTTTTTTCTATAACTTCAAAATTAAACTTAAAGAACGTAACAGTAAATATTTGTTACCTACTTTCCGACGGTATCCATTATCAAATCCTAAACATCTAAATACAAAAATAAAACGACAATAATTAAAAAGTGACCAATTACAATTTGCGATTTATTTCGCAGTTGGGAATGAATGCATTTGGAAAGTGTGGAACTTCAATGTTGTCCAGAAGAGTTTTGTAAGATTTTAACGGTTATATTATTATTTATTTTCCACTCTTAACAAACGTACTTATTTCCATACCGGACTATTTTCTCTTACTAAGTTTTATTATTAGATACGTAAGGACCGCGACACTTGGCGCTCCGTCCTCTCTGACTACACCGTTAGGGATATGGCGTGAAGATATGTAATATATATGTATATATGCCAAAACACAAATACAGTGTGCATTGTTACTTTAAGAAAATTTTATCAGCAGGGATCTCAATTTTTCTAAGTGACTACAAAACGTATGAATATGATATTTGGTATCCTGATTCTCCATGTCATTGACTTTATTTTGACAGTTGCGATACACGATTGGTTAACTTTTGTAACAAAAATATCAAAAGAACCTCTTTTAAAACAGAGATTTACATTTTTAGGAGTAACGGGACCTTCGATCACAAATAAAAAACTAGATACACAATCAACGCTCCAAAAATTTCCGAACCAAATGTGCGCTCAAATGAGTATTTGAGCTAACATTTGGTTTACTTCTGTTTTAATAATATTCGAAAACGCTAACAGCGAACATGTCAAAGTGCTCCATCAAAAATTCCAAAAATAACACATCTAGCACGCTAAAAAAAGACGCGAGGTCTTATTTTCGGTTAATAAATAAAGAATATTATTTACGTGTTCATTATTTCATTATAGTAATAATGTTACATAGCTCTTTTTTTATTAAATTCGTAATCATATTTTTAAATATTCCCTAACAATATTTGTCTTATCCTTGTCACTTTCACGTAACAAATCAAAATGACATGCATAGCAACGCAAATAGATTATTTGAATTATATTTTATCCACGAAACGTAAGATTGCATTTTAAATATTTTATATAACAAACTTCGTTTCAATGTCATGCAAGAATCGTTTACGAGCGTTTATAACCTTATGGTTTGACAGTAAGGTCTACTTTAGATTAACACAATATTGCCAATAATACTTTGCAATATTAAAAATATATACGTCAATTCGGACAATAATTTGTTTAAATTTTATAGGAGATTGTGAATCTAGTTCCTTATTTGTGATCGAAGAACGGGACCGATTTATGTTTCTAAATTTTCTGTATAGTTTTAATCTAAACATATTCTTCAAAATGACAGTTGGATTTTTTTAAATTAATTATAGTTTTTAAAATAAACGAAAATAACTACTTTTTCGAATTTTTCGTAAGCTAGCGCGCGCACTTTTGCATAGATCAGAATTTTGGATTAAATTATTGTTTATCAATCCGTCGGTCAATATCCAAAGGTCCAAATATGTGCAGGGGTCGTCGATGAGGCAAACAAAAAATTCGGGAAGTGAGCGCGAGAGTAGTCGTTAAAAATGGCAAGGAACACACGGGACGTCAACAATTTTAGCGAAGAGCTAGTTGCGAACTTGCGACTAATATGGACTAATGGTAATGTTTAGCATATGTGCATTTCGTTCTGTTGCATTTCTAAGGGTGTAATTGGATAAACGCAAGAGAGGGCGTGGTTTTTGTCTAGCGGCACGTGCAAAGAAACATTTTTTAAAAATGGTCAGGCCTGACGTTGGCTGATAGTACGTGTAACTACAATGCACAGTACAAGTCTACAACTTGGCGGGCAGTACATTTGGGACTCTTTGCCTCTTCCCTTGTTATTTTGTACAATTACGTACAACAACATATGACGTATGTGCGTAGCCAGTACATACAGGACAATTCGAATAAGACGCAATTAGATTGGACATTCAGGACTGTCTCTAACTTCGACGTCTTTTTCGACGCACATGAGATGTGCATAGCTAAAAAGCAATCACTGATTCGGAGGTGTCTCCTATTGACAGACAGCCATGAAACCTTAGATGGTATGGTATGGCTACGCCGAGGATAGCATTTAAGGATCCAGAATTTCTGAACATTACGTCATAATTATGTAGACATGAAAGCAAATTATTGTGCTTATATATCGGGAGATAAATGCATACATACATATATATCCTCGCGCTGTATCCCTGGCGGGGTGGTCAGAGTCAATTACGTATACAGTAAACTGAATTCATGAACTCAGAATCCCATACCTACGTTACTGATTTTGGGAGAGAACCCATCTGCAATACGTGTTGGTGGATTTGTCTTTTCAAAAAGGTTTTGCTATATCAAGTTCTGTCTGTGGGTCTTACAAAAGAACACCCGGTTACTGCAGCTTTCATTATTGATACTGAAATTAAGGTTGCACTTTCAGACGTAGCTAAACAATGTAATATATAAAGTAGAAATATCTAACTTGATTTAACTACTTTTCAATAAGAGCTATGCCAAGCGCAAAACTTTGTTTAAATAAAACCATTTATAGAAAATCTAGCAGACCTGAAATATGTTTCCTCCATCTAAATCAAATCTAATACATCTAATAAAATAATAATAATTACATTAAAAAAGCCAACTTCCGTCGCGTAGGGTGAGTGCGAGTTTGCAGGACAAAAGAACCTGCGCCTACGACGGCGACAATGAGATGGATGTTCGCAGACCCATTCTTAGAAGCCGTCATCTTGGAAACCGTATTCTTGCCGTCATTAACGCCATCACAGCAGCAAATAATTAGCTAACAAACTAAATCTTTAATGATTTATTAGTTAATGATTCTGTTGTATAGCTATACCTAAGATATGTCTAAGGATATACTTGAATGATTACAATATCTCTTTATCGTTGGTTAATTTCTCAACTTGGTATTATGTTTTCAAAAAACACATACATAAGTGTTATATTTTGAAATAAAGCAAACACAATTTAAAAATTAAATTTAAAGATTTAATCCATTTGAATTTTACCAATGAGTAACCATATCAGGATATAGACCTGGATGCCTAAAATGGGTTTTACATAGATATTATTTATGTATACCAATATTTTCGAAAACACGATTAATCTTGATTTTAAAAGAATTTTATAAATTTATTTAGATATCAAGATGTCAAGAGATTCCTTTACTGCACTTTAGGATAAAAAGCTGCATATTACGAGTATTAACAATAATGCATATATTCTACTTTCTAGATTACGCATTTACTTAGTTAAGTTTACAGTGGAACACTAAACCTTGTAAATTTTATATTTACTATTTGATCTTAGTATTCCATATATTAATTAAATCAGACAATCTATAATAAAATAGTTACGAACAAGCGGTCAGGCTTTAAATTATTATTAAATGATTGTACATAAAATGTATGTACTTAAATCATATCACTTATTAGATCCGATACAAAAATATACTTAAAATATGCATCGATCAATCAATTAATAAAAATACGCATCACATACAATTTTAAATACTGTTATTGCTGATTACATAGCAATTAAGTATATGATTAATACTTAATTAAATAAATACAAACGAACTGATTATGTACTTACAAACACTTAAAATAGAATTCTGGCAATGGTTCGAATGTCATCACTTGAATGTTTTCGATTCATAATACCGCACAAAGGCGCCCTTAATTTATAATAAAAATGAATATAATAGACCCTGTTCGTTTCCATTCTATGATCTTAAAAGTTAAGGTAAAACAATAATCATAGATCAAGATCAAAAATATCAAGCAATATAGTTTCTACATGCTTTGCCTATATTAGCTGTTCGAGAAATTTTTACTATACAATAATGTCGAAATAATTTTTCCCTAACTGGAAAAATTACACCAAAAAGTCAGATGGTCTCCTTTCTTTAAAAACTCATATAAATGAAAAATATACATAGGTATATTAAAAATAGGTATATTCTATTAAAAAGAGAGAAAGTGTGTTACCGCATTGTATGCTGTATTTGTATGGAAATCATTTTAATCTGTACTAGGACTATTTGCAAAATAGTATTAACTTGTTGCTGAGTGAATCGCCTAAATGAAAACTAAAATTTATGAAAAGATCGTAACAAACAGCTAAATAATACATTATTTTGTTCGGAACAATAGGTAATAAAACATATACTGATATCGATTATGTAAATAAATAAATAACATATTAATCATGAATCCTGATTATCTTTGTTATATAAACAAATATCTTAACCTTCATATATTTTACGATTATGCACTCTAAAAGTCTACATGTGGTTAATATGCTAATCTCGAGGCCAAGCACGAATATAATTAATGATTAAACGAACTTACCTGTATGTGAAGTTCTATCATAATTATATGAAGTGCTTCGTCCGAAGAGATTAGCAACCCGCCCACCCTTGCCTGTGGACAACCCTATAACTATCGTAAAATATTTGAATGAAGCCCTGAACTAAATGAACTTGCAGAGCAGCGCTGACGCTGGTTACCTGGGAGGGGGTGCGTTGTCAAAAATAAATAAACACCGGTACAATTTATCTAAAATATAGTGTAGATGGCGACACGATATGCGTTACTACATGTGGTTAATATGCTAATCTCTTCGGACAAAGTACTTCATATAATTATGATAGATTGATAGAACTTCACATACAGGTAAGTTCGTTTAATCATTAATTATACTATATTATTTTCCTCATACACCATTAACTACCTACATATTTCTTTACATGCAACTAAATCTACATGGTCAACAGAAATGTCACTACAACTTGAAGCCACTATAAAGGTGCAGTTTAGCTAATATGAACTCAACTACTTAATGGTTGATCAAAATATATCGCATTTTTAAGTTAAAGTCTAATCTATGTAACTGCAGTAAATTGTGTTGAATTTTGTATAATTTTTCAAAACAGGCAGACAAATATTATAAAAAACATTATTATTATTATGTCCTCTGTTAAAATTAATATCACAATGCATAAGATTTTTTCAAATAATTTTAGTGTGGATTACCCACAATACTTTCCATGTAAATTACATAATATTATGCAGTTTAATAGTCATAAAAATGATAAACATCATACCCATCATCAGCAACAGCTGCTTTCTTTGATGATTTTTGTACTAGCTCCTTTAAAGAGTCAGCAATGCGTGCCTCTAAAGTAGTGAAAGGGGAGTCAAATGGTGGCCGTGCCAATTGTGGGCCAAGAATAGGAGATTTAACCTCAATCACTTCTTTCTTTTCTAAATCCTTATCTAAAGCTTTTTTCTCAGGCTCTGGGGGTTTCTACAATGCATTGGAATATTGTTATAATAAATCCAAGTATCACTTCCAATGTTATTGGGCAAATATAAAATTAGAAAATATAAGAAACATGGATTTACAAAGGTGTAATAGATCAATGCAAAAAAAAACATACACAAGTCTAAATCTTGAAACATCAATTTCTTGCCATTTCACATTTAAGATGAACAGAAATTTAACGTCTAACAATAAGTTTTTGGATTTACAGCTAAATCTTATAACTACCTATTGCTGGCCACATACTAATAAGTTCCTTGTAATAAGCCCTATTTCTTGGCTGAATTTTACACTCTGCATGAGACAACAAACAGTACACTCTTTACTTTTATTTCTTTCATGGACCCATATTGAAGCATGTACATAATTATCAAATACTCACAAAAACCATACTGCTAATAGAAATTTAGAATCAAATCAGAATCACCTCAAATCTCAAATTCTATAGGATATATACATATATATAGAACATTGCAGCAGTCTTACTGAAAGCCAGTATTATATGACTAACAGTATGAGAAGGTTATTACATCCATTCGAAGCTGGGAGTGGAAGAAAAACATAATTGTGTCAACCAAGAGATAAGGTATCTTATATAAGAAACTTATAGAAGCCACAGTCTATCACACTGTCAATGTAATATGGTTCTGCTTTGCCATCTGTAATGACCAATACTTATTGTTAATAATGTTGTTATGGTGGAATTTTGTTGCTTAATATGTCCAACTCTGTATGTCATAGCCATTATTATCAATTATTAGCAATTTCATGAATACAAGTATGAGCAGACTGATTTATTAGAATCCAATTAATCATTTTTAATTAAATTGTAACCATATTTACCACATTGGAATGTCTGGATAATGTGCAACCTTTGATATTTAAGAATTCAGTAAAATCTACGCTCTTCTTATTACAACATGACCAGCCCTTATACGCGTCGTGGAAAACAGGTGTACCAGGATGATGACGACATTCATCTATTAATAAATAAAAATAGATCAACAAATGTATGTATGCATTATTAGTATAAAAATGGTTATTTTTCTTTTTGCATAGAACGTTGCTGTTTATTTACATTTAGTTACAGAAAAATCTAGAATAGGTAATCATACCTTTAACGTTGTCGCTGGGATCGAACATTTGTCCGCATCCACGATTATAACATGGTACCAAATTCTTATTTTCAGGCATTTTGTTCAACGGCTAATAAAACATGAATCACATTCAATTATAGATAGTAATAATAGTTTGAGTTCTGAGTCTCAAAAAAGAGCAATAATTCCACTATACATTTCAGACACGGCCTACTATCTCCGTATAAAATTTTCGGACAGACCTAATTTGTGGACAATAGCGACGCCATTACTGAAGTCATTTGACAGTTCTTCCTTCTCCCCGCCTTCCTCATACTTCCCCTTAGCCGTGAATCGCCGTTATTGCATGGACATAAAGGGTCAATATTAAAGAGTCTATTTTACTTATTATATGTATTTAGTCCTCTTGTGTATATGTAGCTAATAGAGAAATATCTAAGCCTCCGTGTCTCAATTTGATAACAGTTTTAGAAGAATGAAGTAAGAGGGCAAATGTCGTTGGACGTTGTTGTAGTTTTAATAAAACAACTTAAAATTTATAAACTGTCGCGCGTAGCCTTCAATAAAAACCAGAAGTTCTCGATAATTGCTAAAAGCCATTACAATATAATTTAATTAAATGAAAATAGTGTTTTATTTAAATCGTTTTATTTACTAAAATATAACGAAAAACAAGCTATCAGTTCTAAAGTTCATAATTCGCTTACAACCCGGTTGAGTTTAAGTTTGCACTTGGCGCGGATGTCGTCATTTTGCCATTCGGGTATAATATGCAAAAAAGTATTAGTGCAAAAATCCCGAACCTTGAACTCAATAATTTTTTAATAATTCTTATGTTAATGATTAACAAAATAAAAGATATTTATTATTTGAATTGAAATATTAACTATGTATATTGTGTAAATTAACAAAAAACAATTAATTATAACAAAAAACTTAACAAAAATAATCCAAAACTGAACAGGTTTGTAGGTAACGAAAATTAACACGCGCGTATCGGTAACAAAGATGCAAACCGTACTGACGCCACGGGGCGAATGCGGGGCAAGCGTGGGGAAGCGCGAAGGGGCCTCGCATTCCAGCGAGGTGCAAACTTAGCTCAACCGAGTAGTAAGTATATCATTCATTTACTTGCAAGTATTCAAACATGACAAGATTAAAAGATAACATTGACGTAAGGTATAAGAATAGAAATAAAAAATGAACAAAACGAAACGAAAACGAAAAAAAGAGAATTAGTGCTTTTGTGGATATTTGAAGGTTCGATATAATGACTGTATTATGGTCACCTAATTAGACAGTGATAAAAGGCCTTCGTAGCAGACATCTTGCTCAGCTCGCATTTCAGCTGAAAGTCCGCAGTCCTGTTAGAGTGATACGTCCATGCATTATTGTCTTATAGTCTAATTATTATTATCTGTGTCGATCGAGTGAAGTCTTGTTACTCTTGTTTCAACATAATAGTCCGGGAGGTAGCGCTATAGTTGAGCGAGTTATTTTATACCGGCTGAAAATCATAACAATAATAGTTTTCCCCTAACACATAATAGCTCCGAACGTCAGCTGCTCCGATAGCGGTGGAGCTAAAGGAGACAGCATGAAAAAGTAATTGAAAAAAAAACTGCTCAGATAATTAATATAATCAAAACCTTCTTTTTATGTCGTTATTAACTAGTTCTGGATTTGGTGATTTCTTCGCGACTTGGACGCTTTTGTTGTTATTACGATTGGATGCATACACCATGTAATAAAAGTGTTGTGTTAGGAATTGTATGAATACGCGACAGAACGCTATTTTTCACAATTTTCTAACAGATGAGAAAAAAACTAAAACAAGTGGTTACAGTGCTTATAAGACGATATCCTTCAAAGGTCATCTCTGAAAAATCTTTTTGTGTGATAAAAACGTTTAAAAAAAAATCCTTGGAGAGAGCTTGAAGCTTCCGAGCGGCTCATATCCGTCATTGTTTACACCTGATGAAATCTTAAGTGGAAACCGAATTAAGCATAAGCACTTGACATTCATAATTCGGTTCACCATATAGTTTTGAGCTTAGATACTATATAAATACAATACGTATAAGTTAGATACTACATAGTAAATACATATTTCGAGAACCTAGTTGGCATGTCCCAACTAGGTTTTTCGACATATCGTTCCTGTGGAAAGTCAGCATAAAGCCGAGTCCACAGTCTCTATTTTCTAACTGAACGTTGTTTGTAAACATGTTCGTATAGCATGTCAGGTCCACTAAATTGTCAGTAATATTGTCTATTCACATTAAAATTAAAAACGTTGTGAACTACATGCTTGGCCTAGCATGTTAGGCCACACTTATTCAAAAAACACGAAAACGAGGCTCAACAGACCCAGCTCAAAACTACGTGCTATCTATTAGCTTTTCATTCAGAAATATCTAGTTAAATTTGTTGTTGAAGTTATTTTTTATTTGTATTTACATATTTTATTATAGGCCCACATGCAACATGCTATAGTAAAATATATTATTTAGTATTTGTTTCTTTGGAAATAATTCAGTAGGTAACAAAAAGTTTATGTCATATACCCTTTAATCGGCTTCCAGTTTTTGCTTTTGTATGTATTTTTCTGTATTAATATGCTGTTGGTTCTTTATGCAATAATACTTTTATCATGTAGCTAAATTGAATAGGTATCTAACTGTTATTGAAATGGATCATAACTACAGCAGAGTAAGGCATTTTGACTACACTTATTCTAAAGAAGTTAACGATGAATTAAGTATAACGTTAAAAAGAAATTAAAGATGTTGCCTTACAAGTTGAAAAGAC
The DNA here is from genome assembly GCA_907165235.1 of Zeuzera pyrina. Taxonomy (NCBI): domain Eukaryota; kingdom Metazoa; phylum Arthropoda; class Insecta; order Lepidoptera; family Cossidae; genus Zeuzera; species Zeuzera pyrina. Next base: position 12,271,184 of record OU015625.1, on the reverse strand, counting down.
AAAACACGTCTCAGCCAGGATGTTAATCTACCTTACATTGTTTGACGAGCCTTCTCCTACTGTCCTCAGGATTGAAATTCCCTCGCAAACTCTTATAGGTTTGTTATTATAATATTGTTTCACTTTATTCAATTCGGAGTATATAAGTTTACCGCACTTTGATCTGATTATTCAGATTATTTACAGTTTATTAATAAAAATATTATCTATATGTATTTATTTTTATAGGCAACATTTTTTCTCCCGTGTCCAGTGTCAACGGCAAAAAAATCATGTCGAAGAACGATAATCCAGACACTAAATAAATTTACTCCTGCATGCATTATTTTTTGCTTGAATAATTTATAACATTGATTATAATAATACCATTACATAATATATGTATAGAATGTACTTTGATAACAATAATACTATATAACATAATAACTAATAAAATACTTATAAATGTTTTTTTACAGGTGAAAAATTGTGTGTGCGTATTGCTGCCCTTTCTTATACTTCCCAATTTGGTAAGTAATGTTCAACAGTAAATAGAGTTATCACTTATAATCTGGTGCAAAATATATTCAGTAATCAACTAATCACATAATATATCAAGAAATTCCATGACTTATAAAAAGTCATAATTGAAATATCATTACACTAGACAATTATACAAAGAAGTAAAATTTATTGACAACTGACGTTGAGAGGTTTTTATAAACTCGTTTCTTTCTGTTACAGATGCATAATATTGCGATGATGATACTCCTGTCAGCAGTACGTTGAAGAATACTGCAATAAAAGGTGATATTCGAAAATCGGCGAATCAAAAATGTAATAATATTGTTAAAAATAAATCTTATCAAATGATCAAATGCTGCCTTGAATGACGTCATTCGGCGGGCTCTTGTCGCCGCTGGCGTTCCTGCAGTCTTAGAGCCTGTAGGTATTGTGCGCAGCGACGGCAGGAGACCGGATGGTTTGACGCTCATTCCTTGGAAACTTGGAAGATCGCTGGTGTGGGATGCCACTTGTGTCGATACACTTGCTGTTTCCCATGTGCCGGCGACTTCCAAGTCAGCAGGTGCCGCGGCCAGCACTGCCGAGAACTTGAAGCGGCGTAAGTATGCGACTCTCTCTGAGAGTTTCATATTTACGCCCTTTGCAGTCGAAACTTTGGGTCCCTGGGGCCCCGAAGCCCATCGACTGGTTTCTGATATTTGTAAGAGACTGGTCGAGGCTTCGGGAGACCGCCGAGCTGGCAGCTTCTTCCGCCAACGAATCAGTTTGGCTATTCAAAGAGGCAATGCTGCCAGTCTGCTAGGTACCTTGAGCAATGACAGCTTTCTAAGCGGCAACTTTGAGGAAGTTTATTATTTAAGATAATGTGTAGTTTTAAGTTTGTAAATATTAACATATGTATGTACTTTTTATTAATAAAGCTTAGTAGGTATCAAATGATTGTGTACTGATTTTTTATTTCCTAATCCCATTAAAATTAGTCCAAAATTATGTAACTGACAGGTTATTTACAGGCTTTCATGATTGTATGTCAGTTTCCTTTGCCAAACAAGTAACATTGTTTTAAAAAAAATAAAATGTCATTTGTTATCAGGAATGTCTTCTCTTCTCCTTAGTCTGTGATCAATCCAATGACCAATGACTAAGAAAACTAAAGGACATGAAACAAGTACAAAATAATAGTGCCACCTAAACTTCGAGTGTCGCAAAAAATGGCTGCCAATTAGTGATGTCCCAAATATTTACTATGTAGATGTCGTTAAGTCAGTTGTTGAAATGAGATTTGTTACAGCATCAGTATTGAAATAAAAAACATTTTGTATGATATCTTCAGAAAAAGGGAGGGCATTTTTTGTGTGATAGATTTATACAAAAGTATTGAAATATTGTTCAAACTGAAAATAGCATTCAGCGTATGCCGTCGGCATATAATTAGGATCTGCGCTTAAGGCAATTTTAAGGTGTTATTAGCAACGATAGCAACAGGTAGCTTCAAATATAGCCCCTTTCTGTCCTTCGATCATTTTTGTTCCATTTAAATGAACCCTACATACAAAAAATTACTTAGGTATCTCTTTTTGTAATAGTTAATAGTACGTTCATGATTATTACAGAAACAAAATTGCTTTTTAAAAGAAACCCATATTTTTATGAAATGCTTTGATAAATGTTGAAGATCAATGAACATAGGTCACAGTAGTCGAAGAACAGCACAGTCTTTTTAATACTTTTCTTTTCTATACATGCATAACGTTATTTCTTCTAAAGGTGATGGTGAAATTAAAATAAGTGCTATAAGAAATATACATACGGACCGACTTAATCTATAGCCATAGCGTACTGAAGCACTTTGATAAACTTAATACTAGAATAATTAATTTTACTAAAAATTAGTGGCCTTATCACACAGTAATTGAGAATAACATTTCAATTAGGAATTGAACACTGTGGACTTCTATTAGTCGAAGAATTCTCAAATTCAGTTAAGCACTTCCAGAGGTTACCCCGTACATACAAACAAACAAATTTTATTTCTTTAAATTGTGAAAAGAAATAAGTAGGTAATATTATAGTTTATAATATTATCTAGCGTAGAAAATCCATAACATTTCGGCCTTTGGAATAAATCTTTTAAAAGTTAAGATAGTAAATTGCTAGGCACTACAAGGGTGACCAATGTTAGACTACTCATATCTAATGTACTATAGTAACATATTTTTACTGGGTTTGAAAAATAGAACTGTTTGTTAATATTATTGTTGGTAAAATAATAATTATATTAAGTACATTAAGTCTTTAATAACATATTCACAAAATAAATAAATATAGCTAACTAAATAGCACAATTTTTATTAAATAATTCCTGGATGAAACTTTTGAATACTGAGATTTGAATTTAAGCAGTCATTGTACTCATCATGTCGCTGTAGTTTTTTGAACGTCAAGAAAAGAATAAAATAGTTTCTGACATCTTCGTCTCTTAATTCTCCTCTAAGTTTTTTAAAAGAATCTTTAAATTGTACCGCATCTGGGTTATTAGTAAAACCACTACAAGCTCTTATTGGTCGCAAAAATAACTCGACGTGGTCTTTATTCACATCATTCCGAAGCAGATATTTAGAACTATGCGCAGATTTTTCTCTCTCAGAAACATCAAAACAAAGTTCAGCCACATTCTGTAAACAATTAATATTTTCCTGTTACTTTTTCTCAATAGAAGATTTACATAGTCAGGAAATTAAAAAGTAATTAATTACCACTGTAAATATTTTCTCTGATTCCCAATAATCTTTGCGAGGGTAATGCATCATACCGTAAAATTATTTTCTTAATGTTCTATTGAAAGAAGCTGCTTCGAAATGCAAGTAACATAAATGTATAACATGAATACCCCGTTGAGGATACAGCGTGAAGATATGTATGTATATATCATATACATGTACTCGTATGTAATTTTTACAGAGGTTTCAATTTTCTTTTCTGATTACATCAAGCCACTCTTTTCCTCTAATAATACATAATGGTAATCTTAAACGAGATAATTACGACATATCAACGTAATACCTATATTTATCGATATCTTTTTAATACAGGTACATGGACAGCCCTAACTGCAATAACAACGAAAATTGATATGAAGTAATTTACTGTATTATATGAATAAAAACTGCTAATAACTAAAATTATACATGACTATAATACAGTTAACTAAGAAACACAGTAATTGCGATGGAAATATATACGACTTCAGACTAAATTAATGAATTTCTGTTACGTACCAGTGCAATTACAGATTTCGTTGAATATCGCTTTTCCTCGAGCCACATTTTAACACACTACACTTAGAAATTATTGTGGCATTATGCTAGCTTCTCGTTTATCAAAACAGTTCCAATATCCAGCAGAAAATCACAGAAACATTAAAAAATATTAAATTCATTGATATGTTTTGACACTTCGTGTACTTGTCAGCGTGTCGCAATAAATGGCGGACCGGCACGTTTTGACATTACAATGATCTCACATAAAAAAATTACTCTTTGAGAAAAGTACTGTTGTTTTCTCTTACACACGCAAGAAGCCATAAGTCAAAAAGAGACAACACTACGTTTGAATGTCATGCGTTAGAATATATATAACTAAATGTTGCTATAGATCAACATGCCATGTCCTTTAGTTTCCTTAGTCATTGCCAATGACTAAGCCCCGGCACCAAGGCTCTCGAGGAACACCGTCAGGTTTTAGTGGGTAGACTCGGCCTAGCACCCTAATGTCGAGGAGTCCTACATACCCCCTGCCACTTTTAAAATATTTATTCAAAAGGCCGGTATATTGTAGATTTTCTACGCTAGATAATATTATAAACTATAATATCACTTATTTCTTTACAATGAAAAGAAATAAAATTTGTTTTACTGAACTGAATTTGAGAATTCTTCGATTAATAGAAGTCCACAGTGTTATATTCCTAATTGAAATATTATTCCAAATTATTATGTGATAAGGCCACTAATTTTTAGTAAAATCAATTATTCTAGTATTTAGTTTATTAAAGTGTTACAGTACGCCACGGCTATAGATTTGGTTGGTCCGTATGTATGTTTCTCATAGCACATTTTATTTTAACCATCACCTATAGAAGAAGTAACGTTATGCATGTAAAGAAAAGAAAAACATTAAAAAGACTGTGCTGTTCTCTAACTAACCATCACCTCTAGAAGAAGTAACGTTATGCATGTAAAGAAAAGAAAAGCATTAAAAAGACTGTGCTGTTCTCTAACTAACCATCACCTCTAGAAGAAGTAACGTTATGCATGTAAAGAAAAGAAAAGCATTAAAAAGACTGTGCTGTTCTCTAACTACTTTGACCTATGTTCATTGATCTTTAACATTTATGAAAGCGCTTCATAAAAATATGAGTTTCTTTTAAAAAGCAATTTTATATAGGTACTACTTAGTATTACAAAAAGAGTTACTTAAGCAATTTGTTTGTATGGAGGGTTCATTTAAAGTTTCATACAAAAATGATCGAAGGACAGAAAGGGGCTATCCTTGAAGGCGACGTTGCTATTGTTACTAATAACACTTTATAATCGCCTTAAGCGCAAATTCTAATTATATGCCGACAGCATCGAACTACGCTGACTGCTATTTTCAGCTTGCACAATATTTCAGTACTTTTGTATAAATATATGACATCCAAAAAAAAAGCACTCCCTTTTTCTGAAGATATGATGCAAAATGATTTTTATTGCAATACTGATGCTGAAACAAAACTTATTTCAACAACTGACTTAATGACATCTACATAGTATAAATTTGGGACATCACTAATCGGCAGCCATTGTTTGCGACCCTAAGTTTAAGTGACACGATTATTTTGTACTTGTTTCATGTCCTTTAGTTTCCTTAGTCATTGAAAAATTTATAGAAAATTTTTTAAAGACTTTTTGGCGGGAACGGGAGAAGTGAGGTTGTCATTTTATTTAGATTTTCTATCTTTTACATTTTTAGGAGTTTTAAAGTACAACAGTGATAGTATATTGTGTTTTAAAGTTCTGTGTAAGTGACAAGAATGGAGGAGATCTAAATAAACATGTGTAGCTGAAGTTTTCGCGCTCTTCCAAGAAGTCCTTTATAACTTCAGTAAAGCCTACTATCACTTTACTGGAGGAGTTTTACAAGAAAGAACTAATTTACTTGTGATTCTACATGGATTCTACTTATTCTGTATACTAGTTTGTGTTAATGCGTGACATTGGCAAATGCGCTAATCATATACTGAATTGTTTTCTCGCTTTACTTGACGTTGGCAATGTACTCACGTACGGTGCCATTTGCAAAATAAAAAAAAAATTTTAAATAGATTTTTTTAAAATAACCCTAGGGATATGCTAGTAGGGATGTCGGTACCGACGAAAAGTATCTATACGTATCGTATCGATATTTTGTAAGTGTTGCTAATGAAAAAATAAAATCGGTGTATCGGTAAGTTTCATAACTATTTGATTGTTTCATTAAATGTTGAAATAAGACGTATTTAGTATCTATTGCATAATAAAATTATATTGTACAGTGTTTATGTTTTGTATTTCAAGATGTACTCACATCGTTATATCGACTACAGTATACCTCTTGATAATATCGATATCTCAAAAAAGAAATGTCCATACATCTATAGTTTTTCAGCATCCCTATACGTTATTATATTTGATATTAGTATTCTGTTGTGCAGTGATAGATTTTTTGTTTAGTGTGGGCGTACAAAAATTAGGGAATAATTTTTATTGAGCTATTTATTTGGAAACATTAGGAATTTATTAGTGAAGTAAAAATCATTTATAAATTTTAGTAATGTAGTTCATTACTTCACAGCTATAATCATTGTGTTAAAATGTTTGTATATGCGTCAGATAAATATATTTTAGATTTGCAAAATTGTCTTCTCGTTAAGAAATAATACATTGCACAAAATAAAAAGATATGTAATTTGAGAAATGTACTTAACATAATTTAAGTGTTTTATATATATTACACTACAAACATGAATTTGATGCGTAAATTGCGTGGAGCTACGGGCTCAACCAGTTCAGACTCTACTGATTCGACCAGTTCGTCTTCACATGTTCAACTGGGTCTCATGCACCTAAAAAAGCTATTTTCTGAATATACGCATCCAGCGCAACCTCTTACAGATGCTGAAAAAGATGACAAACTGTACAATATGTTGCCTCTTTTTTGTAAGGTACTAAATCCTTTTATTATCTCCTAAACATGTTTTTATTTATACATAACTTTAATTTGTTAAAATTAAAACTTCAATTAAATGAGATATTTGTTTAATAATCTATTAAACTCTAATAAATTTTATACTAACATATTGCTTTAAAAATCAGGTATTTGGTACAAGTCCATCAAGTGAAATGAATGAAAAATTTTGGGATATTTTATCATTTTGTCAACAAGTATCAAAACTTATGGTATCAGAGATTAGGAAAAGAGCCAGCAATCAAAGTACAGAAGCAGCTAGTTGTGCTATTGCAAAGTTTTTAGAAATTGAAAATTCAGAAGAATCAAGCAATGGTTGGATGCTACTTTCTACATTGAATTTATTGGCAGCTGGTGACCAATCGCTAATACAGGTATCAGTGTCAAATTGATTATATTAGATTACACTTAATAAATTATGTTACACTTATAAAAAGGTTTAGTTTTTATTATATTTAATAATGCTAATTTTATATTGGATAATTATTTTTCTATTAAATTGAACCATTGACATGACATGATAACAGTTTTATTATTAAACTTATTGTTTATATATAAGAAAACACATTAATTATAATTACACCTTATAATCTAGTTGCAGGAAATAGTAAATTACTACTTAACATTTTTGGTATTCTGTGTTACTTTATAGGTAATGACCACTGCATCAATACCTTCAACACTAGTCAAATGTCTGTATTTGTTTTTTGACCTTCCGGAAATTCCTGAGTCTGAAGCAGACATACAAGATGGTAGTAGTGATTTCACTCCAAGGGAGAGACGTATTTTATTACAGAAGATATTTGTGCAGGTTAATCTTGTTTATATTAAAAGTCAATTTTATGTTTTCTTAAGTAATAGTAATAATATTACAATTTGAGGAGGCGAATGAAATTTGTAAGGACTTTAATACTTGGTGCTCTTCTTCTCTGACTATCCCATTAGGGAGCATGAGAATATGAATGTATTACATTAATACACATTGTAAATTCTATACCTATATATTGATGAAAAGCAGTTGATTCTGTTACATCTGTAACAGAATCAACTGTGACACCATTTTTTTTACTACCTAATTTATGTTAATGATACACAGACAATATATAACATACATATGTTCACACTGTATCCCTAACGGGGTAGTCAAAGAGTAGCAGTTCTTACATACTTGTTTCGCTATTCTATTCGCTATTCTTCTTCGCTTATGTATATAATAATATATAACAGCATGTAAACAAAAAAATTGGTGTGTGCTTAAGACTACATACATAGAAATGAAAACTTTTATGTTATTTTAATTTTAAAATACATATACGAGCACTCTTGATATTTACTAGAGCCGAGTATAGCCGATTCAGTGTCACAGACCCGAGCATGTTGGTTCAGTTTCGTTCACTGTTCAGAGAGAGTGCAAGCTGCACCTAAGAAAGTTTTCACTTCAATAACCATAATTAGGTAACCCCTAAAGAAAGCATTAAACTTGAGTTGAAGGGGCAGACATTGTAATATGGAAATACTCAATAACTTTCATACCCCAAATCAAGGAAGTGGGTAAAGAACAGCCTTTTCCCCCTATCATAATTATAAAATTAAAAGATTTAATGAATGCCTTTTTCTATATTTACATGAAGTTCAGTGAATGTAACGAAATTATATCTCTGAAGTTTTCTCACTTACTTAAGATGGGAGATAGTTGTGGAGAGGTGACTAGCAACTGGAAATAAAGTTAACTCTGCTCTGTCCATAGTTTTTAGTTATCAGTGTGAATATATTTAAATCTGCCAAAATGGCCATTAACAGTCTTGTTATCTAAATTAATATCTGAACTTAATAATATAAATACAATAAAATGACTTAACAAAATTCGGATTTTTATAACTGTACCCACCTCCTTTAGAACAATTATTTCATAAAATGATCAGTGAACATGGAGATTTTAGTTCAAAAATCATATATCTTAACCTCCTCACATATGCCACCTTATCACAAGTGTTTGTTTATTTAAATTTTCTAGAATGTATCTTAGGTCTGTTTCATATGTCCAAATAAGGTATGAATATCTCATCTAGAAGATGTTTTTATACAGAAACTATATAGCTATCAAAATTTTAAGTTTTACGAATTAGTTTTAAATATTCTTTCTCTATCATTTTTAAAAGTTAAAACAAAATGATTGTAATTATTTATTCAATTCTTTAATTTTATTTTTTTAACTTTAGGTACTCGTAAGGTTGTGCAGTCATACTTTTCCATGCGAGGAGTTGGCAAGGAAAGATGATTTAAGTTTACTGTTCTCTGCTATAACATCGTGGTGTGCACCACACAATATTATGTGGAGAAAGTCTGCAGCTGAAGTGTTAATGACTCTCTCCCGACATGGATTAACACAATCAGTAGTTCAATATATTCATAGTAAGTTAAACAATTATAATCAATTTTTTACTGGTTGCTCTTAAATATTTTAATAAAACATTAGTATAATTTGTTTACATTGTGACAGCATTAGGTCAATTTGTTTCCTAAGCCAATATTTGATCTAGTTTAGAATTATGTAATAAGTAATTCTTCTCAAATATAATGTATGTACACAATAAGCAATTTAATACATATTATGTGTTTTAAATTATGTACTTACATTTATTTAATGGTTCTTAAAATAATGATGTTTTACTCATATGTTTTTTACATGTTATTCATATTTTTTTCAGATAAAGCATGTGTTGCTCTATGTATAGAAAATATGCAAAGGATACCAGAACTGACCCCATTGGAGGTATACCTTGTACTTAATATTAAACATATTACTTCCTCTTAACTAATAAGAAACGAACCAAAACTTATTAAAACATATTTGTTTTTAGGTGGTAGAAATGTTTGTAGCAGTATTTTGTTTCTTAAAGGATTCCAGTGAAGTAAGCCAGTTATTGTTGGATGATTTTCGTTCCTGCCAAGGATATTTATTTCTTTCAGAATTTCTTTTAAAGTAAGTGACATAAAATCTAGTAGTGTTTTAAATTTAAGCATGTTGCATGTTAAATAGGTAGATTGTACTTTGGTTATTATTTTCTACACGATTATTTTTCTAGTTTTGTTTATTTTATTTTTATTTATCACAGACATGAGAAACAGGATGTACCAGATTATTTGACATCTGGGTAAGAGCACAAATTATTATTAATGATTACATGCAAAGTCACTTTTTTTTGCTTAATCTATTTAGATTATAGCTGTTAATTTCACACAGAACTTCCATTATTAATTACCTAATTAATATTACATAATATTTTTAAAGTATATTAGAGCAAATAAAAATTTTGCTTTAATTTCAAATGTAAATGGTGTATTCATTTATAATAAATATCTTTAAGGCTTGAAGAAGAACGTGTGAGTGGCACAGAAGCGCGCGCCGCACTACGAAATTTAGTTCTTATGATATCATCACTATGTGCATGTGGGTTTTCTGAACTAAGACCTACACGTGCTAACACAGAGCTTTTCCAGCTTCAAGGATTTGTGGTTCCTCAACCATCAACACCTGGACAAGCTGTCCGAAATGTACAAGCTTTTCAGGTAATAATGCTAGAAAAATTTAAGTAACTTGATGAAGCATTTTTTCAGTGGAGGAAAATAATACTTGCAACTATAATTTATATTTCAGGTTTTGCAATCGGTTTTTATGAAATCAACCTCTCCAGCTCTTTGTTGTACCATTTTAGATGCTATATCAAGTGTGTACCATGCTGATAACGCAAATTATTTTATATTAGAAAATCAAAATACTTTAAGTCAATTCTCAGAAAGGATTTACACTAAGAGTCCTGAGATTCAAGAGAAATTTTTCGAACTCCTTGAATTCATTGTTTTTCAACTGAACTTTGTTCCATGCAAGGAATTGATATCTTTATCTCTATTGTTAAAAGCAAATAGATCTAGAAGTTGTAGTATATTGTGTATGAAAACGCTGTCGAATATTTTGAAGTAAGTATTGTGTCTTAATCAAAGCAAAGTTTTTATATTTCATGCTCTTCATGTTATCATATGGTACTTATTTGTATGTTTTTAGGCATAATACTATATTCAAAGATGTATATCGAGAGGTAGGAATGCTAGAAGTGTTTGTAACATGCCTGTCACGTTACGCCGCTTTTCTGAAAGATAAACAAATACTTGAAGAAGAAAAAAACAAAAAAGAGGCTACAGTGGAAAACACATCAAGTGAATCTCCAAAAGCTCCTGAAAGAAAGAAAAGATTATCTTCCAGACAAGAGTCATTGGTAAAGGACCCTAATACGGACACCGAAGAAGAAGAACTAGGTTCTTTGGTCATGGAAGGTCTAACAGCGTTGTTAAATGGAAACTCGAATAATTGCAATGTATTTAGAGATTGTGGTGGCGCTAAATGCGTACATGGAATGGTTGTGCATGAATCTTGTAGGAGTAAAGCGTTGGGTTAGTAAATTACATATGTATAGTTGATCTTATAAACTCTCCACTTGCATAGTGTAATGATACATATTAATATATTCATCGCTTACACAAATTACTTCTCATTTGGGGTAGGCGAAGCAAAAGTCCTCAACAAAATTATAAGTATTTGTAATTATGCTTATAAATGGAACCAAATAACTGATACCGCTTGCTAAACCACCTGCCATATTCTATATTTTTTTTTCTTTATCTCCCTGACCAACAAATATTAATTACATAATTAAATAGATCTTTTTCTATGTCCTTTACAAAGCAACATCTCTCGAACCATTTATGGCACAATTTTGTAAATATTTAAATAATTAAAGTACGAGAGACAGATTTTGATGTCTTCACCATTGCATATCTATACAGTGTTTTTTTAACTGGGACAGTATGGAGAAATCCGAATCCATAAGAGATACAAGGAGACTGTCTTAGGAACCATTTGGTCTTTTTTTGTGACAACAAATTTGGCATTATTTTGGTCAAGCGTGAGATGTCCGTAAAAATTCGAATAATTGAAAAAAAAAATTTAATGCGGATCAACTCAGTTTCACGTAAGCATCATTTAATTGTAACAAAGTAAAAAAATCTGAACAGCAAAAGTTGGTCAACTGATAAAATATTTTTTTATCCAATACAGTATGAGGAAATCCGAATCCATAGAAAATAGAAAAAAACCGTCTTAGGGATCATTCGATTCCTATTGTGAAAACAATTTTGGCATTATAAATTTTTTGGTCAAGCATAAGTTGTTCATAAAATTTGTAAGATTTCACGTAAGTGTCATTTTGTTGCATTGCACAAAAAAAATCTGGACAGCAGAAGTTGGTCGAATTTTATGAAAGATTTTTTCATGCAACGAAAGAATTCAATGTACTTAATCATAGTCGACTTACTCGGGAACAATTCATTCAGTGTTCCATAACTGAATTTCATGTCGATACATTTTACGCAAAATTCAAATATGGAATACTTTTTTAGCACACAAAAGTTTTTGTCATTTTGAATGAATTTTTTCCGAGTAAATAGACTGTAATTTAGTACCTATGTACATTGAATATTCTTCTATTGCATGAAAAGTTTTCCATTAAATTTGAACCACTTCTGCTGTCCAGGTTTATTTCGCCTAATACGAAGAAATGACGCTTACGTCAAGCTGAGTCGATAAGCATTAAGAAAAAGAAATAGTCAATTTTACTAATTTTTATAGACTACTCACGCTTGACCAAAAAATTGATAATGACAAAATTGTTTTCACAAAAAGGACAGAATGGTACCTAAAATGGTTCATTTGAATATCCTATAAATTCGGATTTCCCCACACTGTTTTGTATGAAAAAATATTTTATTAATTTTGACCAACTTCTGCTGTCCACATTGTTTTCTTCCAATATAATGAAATAATGCTTAGAAGAAACTGAGTCGATCCGCATTAAAAAAAGTAATTTTTCACTGTATTAAGTAATGTTATAAATAACGGTTGTTAAAATTATCTTTCAAAGCAGGAAAATTCTGAGATTTGTCATTCGATTTTAAGAATTATATTTCATTGATCTTCATCTACATGTTATGATTATTATTTTCTACGAAAAAATAATAATAATCGCATAATTGCGATTATATAAGAACTTTATCACAGCTTTATTACATGTATTGAAAGTTTTAGGTGAGATTGGTTGCTAACCGACTTTAAATCGTTATAGTAGATCCTAAATGGTCATTAGAAATTAAAAATGATAAGAGATAACTAAAAATGATTTTCAAACACCTATTCAATGATGCCTTAACATAGTTCGTCGACTTTCACTTTTTCTTTTTCGAAATATGGTGTCTGGTTGTCGCCATATTGAATTTTGATTACTGTCACGTATTTAGTGACACTCGCAAGATTAAGACAAATCGATTGACGTAAGAATCATCAAAATCGGCCAACACGTTTGGTCTCTAGAACGCCACAAAGGAACAAACATACATAGGCTAATAACCACATTACCCTCCTTTGCGTCGGGGGGTGGGGTAAAAATGCACCCAATGTTTTACACCTTTGTATGTGTGCTGCTTGTGTTTGCAGCCTGCACCTCTGTATACGCCAAACTCAAGCTCAACACTTTAACTTTAACATCAATGGAGCCTCACAGTAATAGAGTAACTAATTAATCTGTGGTAATAGGTGGTAATAGTTTAATAAATAATAATGTATAGTGAAACTTGAAATTGTAATTTTTATAATTAATTTCATAGTTTACCCTAAAAATAAGCTATATTATTACATTTATAAGAGAAGTCAAGAAAAATCTTATTTATACATACATGTACATATCTTCACGCTGTACCCCTAATGGAGTAGTCAGAGATAAACGAGCGCCAAGCGTCGCGGTCCTTACATACTTTTTTTGCTTCTTCAAATCTCAGCATTCTCATGACACATTAAGCATTTACTTTATGTTTTTAGAAAATGTTTAAAATTCTATTTTTGTATTATATTGTCCTGTTTAAGATGTAATAAGATAGTTGATAGTGAGTGGTTCAGGGGAGAAGGATATGTCGACGCAATATTCTAATTTTATTTAATATTATATTGTCCTGTTTAAGGTGTAATAAGAGAGTTGATAGTGAGTGGTTCAGGAGAGGAGGATATGTCGGCGCTGCTTTGTGGAATGCACGCAGCACCCAACGATGCTTTACGACTGAAACTGCATATTCTTAAAGCACTTTTAGCGTGTTTACGTGATTCACATAGAACTAGAACTATATTTAGAAAGGTATGATCTAATATGATACTACTGTTCTGTACTATTTTGGTCATATTAAACCCAATGTACACTTTAAGTAGTACAAATTAAGAGCATTTATCGATCATTGATTAACATAAATTACATTAGTAATTTAATCACTAATCAGTGAAAACTGCCTATAGAGAAAGTTATTTTTATTAATTTATAATTATTTACAGGTTAGCGGTTTTATATATGTAACTAGTGTACTAGTTTCTCTAGAAGGCAAACTTAAAGGTGATCAGTTGATGGATCGTGACATGTTGCAACTGATACACATTGTATTCTATACCATTAGCACAGCTATGAGATTCGAGCCAGCAAATGCTAAATTTTTTCATCATGAGGTTAGTGTTAATGTGATTGTTGTAGTTATAGTGACAATCTCATAGCAAATTCAATAAATCCAATTATAGCTATGGTTGGTTATTTATTGCGCGGATGCCAGTGGCAGAGAATATGTAAAAAAAGGCCGACTCCCGCGTTATGCGTAACGGAATTGGCTACTCTCGGCCGGATACGTTGAGTTGCTGTATTGGGTGTGAGATGCGAACAGAATCTCGTTTAGTTATACATTTAGTATATAATAATAAAAAATAATGCACACGGATACGTTTTTCATCTTTTTTAAATTTAATTTCTTGCAGTTGCAGTTTAGTTATTGCACTTATATAGTAATATAATATATTACTATATAAGAATAGTAATTCTGGATGCAAATAACTAAAATTATTTAGGCATTTAAAGACATTATAAAATGTTCATCTATGCGATTTAGACATTTTTGTATTTGCGACGATGTGAAGAACGAATTAAAGACAAACGAAAGCGGTCGCGTGTAACCGCGTCTGGTGCTACAATACCTAATTACCCATATTCGCCCAAAACATTGCCATTGTGTGCGTGCCACGGCGCGCGCGTATTAGCGCGCACACGTACAAATCGCGTACGCTAGCTTTCTATGAAGACATCAGCAGGATGTCTACAGCAGTATATAGATAACTATATACTCTGCCAGTGGCACGTTTAAATGTATATCTAAAACTCTTTATTATTATTTACAAGTTTTTTATATGGATCTTGGTGTATGAATACCTTTGTTACAAAAGAGTCTTAACATGTTAAGTAACAAATCATGTTTTTATGGGTGTAATTTTTCATCTACATTATCTTATTTTCTAGATTTGTATGACGACATTATGCAATACCATACGTCTGTTGGGTTGTTTCACCGAAGATTCGGAATTACAAAATGACGTAGAAAGCGGCGATCCTGAATTGTATGAAGTTTTTCACGATATATTTACTGGAAACATTTTAGATATTACGTAAGTTCTATATGAACTATCAATAAATAACCTCGAATACCATAATTTTTAATAATTTTGCATTAATGTCAACATTGAAGCTATACTCGTGAATACTGTTTCAGTTTTCCTGGGAGTGTTCCTGTAGTGTTTATCCATGCCTGTATAGTGCTGAGGCTGCTATATGATGTTGCTTTAGATTCTTTCGACAAACCAACTTTTTGCGGGTCTTTAAACGTTAAATCTCCGAGTTTGACGAGGCAGAGCTCAGCGATTAATGAGGTAGTTATATTTATATAGTGAAAAGGTTGTAGCCTTGTAGGGGTTAAAAGTAGTTATTTATAAGTTATAAATATTTAGTTTTTGTGCGATTAAGAATATAATAATTTTGACTTCTGGATACAATTTTTTGTGGTTAAATTAACTGTATTTTTTACATTGATTAAGCTTACTCAAATACTATGTAGTAGTAACATTATGTAACGTAAGCTTGTCTTAGTTGTAGGAATAAATAAGTAACGTTTCGATACATACATACATATCCTCACGCTGTATGCCCAACGGGGTAACGTTTCTATAATTACCAATAATTTGAAAATGAATTATTCAATGATACATGTTCCTAGGTAACAAAATTGTATGTCTATTGTTTAAATAACTTACAGTCTAAACCAGCGGGTCGAACAGCTCCTCTCAACTTATCGATGGGCGCATCATCGGGTGAGGCTTGGATAGTGCACTCGGGCGTTGTGATAGTGCTGGCGAAGTTGTTACCTGCGCTTCCTCGTCCCTCGGAACATGAAGCGCACGCGCGTGCCATCAGGGATTATTTGGCTCACGTGCTTAAGAGTCTTGTGCGAAGGTAAGACTTGTTTAGACTGGGTTTAATTAATGCTGTACTTAATATAACTACAAATAATGACATATTGTTCTTTATCAATATTATTTGACTTTTTCTTTCGTTTCTTCAAATAGAAATTTATTTATTATAAAGCATATATTGACGAATTGGATATTGTTTGGAGATGATTTAAAAGCACTACACCAGGACATGACCAGATAGTAAACAAATTTTATTAATTAAAAATAAAATTTTCTGGCAGTTCCTATTACTTACATAATATTGTTATGATTGGACCTTATGTTGAGGTGATAAGGTCGAGTATCAAATGGCACGAGACACGCATCTTTTAGGGCTTATATCTCGAGACCTAGGCTTTGTAGAGCTATTACTTAAAACACATTGTTAACTTTAAGGTCTACTATCGATTTGTATATGCAAAATTAGAAGATAATAACCAAGTTGTAATTCGAAAGTTCCGGAGCGATGACATGTATGTACAAACCGGTGGTTTCGAGAATAGCGTTGTGTTATTATTAGCCTTCGGAATTATCTAGAAGGTTCCACTCTCACTATTATTATGAATTATTATTGTTAGTGATCGGAAATGCTCTAGAAGTTTCAACCCTCATTTTATCGGACCGTAAATAGAGCGACACGTCCGCCGAGTGAGTCAGTTTTCGACTATCGATCGAAATGATATATCGAGGCGGATTACGAAGACTATGACGACTACTGCGACGACTGAATAGAATTTTACTGCGTTTCGGGAACGTTGTTTTCAATGACTGCTACGCAAATACTTCGAAGGGCAACTACAAAGACTAGGAACCGTTGTAATTAAATTCACATGTTCTCGATACCTGCCGTACGAACGAAAATTAACTCTCTTAACTGGTATTTTATTACCCACAGCTCGTAACATATATAATCTCAGTGTATTATCGAATATCGTTCCCACTGTTTTATAAATACATAATGTTAATACAATACATCAGAGAAGAGATAATTAAAGGATTATTTCTTTGCTTATATCTTTATCAAAAAGTTTTATATGGAAGACTATTGTCATTTCTAGAGATTTGGGAACTGTCGGCTGATAATCAGTTGGATTTCGTCAGGCAAGTCTATTGAAGATGCTGTGGGTCAACTTGTTGTCTTTACAGTATTTAAACTCGATACTAATAATAGATGCGTCGGTGTTTTCCAAGACTTGACCAAAAGCTTCGGTCAAGTTGTTGCCCCAGTATAAATAACAATTATCATAAGATACCTACATAATTTCTGGTACATAATATGTAAGAAACACTATAATAATGTGTAAATACTTAGATATTATATATACTTTTGTATATAAAACTAAATGAAATATGGACAGAGCCACAACCCTACGTATTGGAAGGAGAGTAGGCAATTTAGTCATTCGCGGGACGCGGGAGTCGTCTTTACTTTACATGTAATATACACACTCGCTCTACTTGCGTCCGCAGTGAAAATTTTTGAAATACCCAGGGGAAGGTTTCTGTATATGCGACGTCATCATAAATCCAATATGGCGGATATTCCATTACAGGAAATAACTTTTTGTTCGACTCCAACAATATGGGTATCAATTGAAATGGGAAGGTTTCTGTATAATTGATGTCATCATAAATCTTATATGGCGGGTGTTCCATAATAGGAAATAATTTTTTTGTTCAACAACAACAATATGAGTTTCAAATGAAAAGGAACACGCAGCGGAAGGTTTATGTATATGTGACATCATCATTAATCCAATATGGCGGATATTCCATAATAGAAAATAATTTTTTTGTTCAATACCAACAATATGGATATCGAATGAAATGGAATACGCAGAGGAAGGTTTTTGTATATGTGACGTCATCATGAATGCAACATGGCGGATGCACCGCGAAGTAACTTTTTTCAAGATCTCCGCTAACAATATATGTATCTCAGGTAACCTCAGTAACCCAAAGAAGTCACAGAAAATTTTTCCACACGGACGAATATAGTATTTAATATAATGATATTACTGCGTATTAGTATGGATGAATATCCTTTAGGAGTGCAGTGTTAAGACCCGGCTGCCGGCTGCAATTTATGTATTTTCTGTTGATACTTTTTTTTCTGCAATGTGATTTGTTATGCCGTGTCTTTTTGAGAGATTTTTAAGTATTTCTCCTAAATTACTTAAGTAAGTTACATAATATTGCGGCTATCAGGTAGACAATACAGTTTACTAAATACTGGTAGGGGATGGTTAGTAGAATAATGGATGCGCAAGTTGTCATATATTTGAAACGATTTTTAATATCCCATTTACAAACGTTCATAACAAGTAACCAAGCATAATAGTTTGACTCGTTTTTATGAACTACTTACATATTACATTTATTCTAATCGTGCGGCGTGTGTAGTGTAAACTGTGTGGGTAGATGTAAAATAAAAATATAAAAAGTTTGCTTGTTCATAAATTATTTAATTATTTTTATATGTAATATTTATGTTCGTATATATTTATGTATGTGTATGTCTATGAGTACTGTAATAAGATATATAGATAATAGATACATGGAATAGACATATAGTGTAAATATTATGTGTGACCGTGTATACGCATATAGTTAGTGTAACTCCTACACTGGCTAAAGGATATTTTATTAAGTTAATGAATATTCTCTAGTTATAACGATATATGTCGCGTTCGGGTGGGGCGGAGTGTGAGGGCGGAGCCTACGCAAGAAACTGTATTAGTGAGGTTGGTGTTAAGTGGGCGTGTGTGTGTGTGTGTGTTCGGTTGCAGCGAGCGCAACCAGCAGGTGATGTGCGCGGCGGGGCTGGCGGGCGCGGCGCTGCGCGTGTGCGGCGCGGCGCTGCGCGGCGAGCGGCACGCGCTGCACGCGCCCGCCATGTACGTGCTCGAGCGGCTCGCCGCGCACGCGCTGCGCCCGCACGAGCTCAGGTACGGCCCGCAACTACTCCTACATTACACACCACTATATCACACCACACTGAGTGAGGAACGGTGACGGGGCTGGACCTTTAGATACTTGATTTTATGTAAACTGGAGTACACTCACCCTACTCCAAGAAACGAACATTTTTATGCAATCCTCGAACTAAAACATTGACAAATAATGCACGACATTGAATAAGGAGTGGTGACCGTTCTGGACTTTTAGGTACCTTTCGACAGTCTTCTATACAAACTGGGGGTAGACCCGCCCTACTCCAAGAAACGAACATTGTTATACAATCCTAGAGCTAAACATTGACATTATTACAAAACATTGACTTTGAATAAGGAATGGTGACAGGGCTGGACCTTTAGATACCTTTCGACAGTCTTCTATACAAATTGGGGTAGACCCGCCCTAATCCAAGAAAACGAACATTCTCATGGTACATGTGTGTATTACGTACGTATTATGTATACGTATTATGTATTTATATATTCTTACATAACTGTCTTTCATTTATTTACGTTTTTTTTTATGAAAATATGTTTTTTTGGAGTTTACTCCTTAAGAATCGATTTTCATATAAAGCCCCCGGTATGGAAATTTTATTAGGAGTAAAATTTATACAAGCGTTAAATAAAAGCGTTACGTTTTCTGCGCAGCGTACCTTGCGCACCTTTCACTTTTTCCTTCTCTTTCACTCCTATCCGACTCAACAGTGACTGCTGAGGCGTGTTGCTAAACAGACATGTGTCACTTATTCGTCTTGAATTTTGAAATTATAATTGTCTCTTGTATTGAAGCTAAGGTCTTTCATACACCTTTGGGATGAAATCTTACTCACAAAATTAAAACGCAAACGAATTATGTAATGTTACGTAGACGTCGTGTATTGTTGCTCATAGCACTTTAAATACAAAATTTTGGCATATTACATCAACATGTGTTTGGCTCAATTGATAAATACTCACTCTTATTTTCGAGAATCATTATTATGTTGTGAGTTCTTATCTCGACTCAGTCGCTCCACATTTTTTTTTATATCTATTAATATTGATATTTAATATTATTGTATACAGTGAAGTGAATAAAAGTATATAAAATATGGAAAAAACCAGTAAACTCCAGTTGTGCGTCGGAGCGGACATACACACTTTATTTTTATTGTATTTTTTATTTATTTTGCTCAAGTTTTAATAGAACGAATCACTAACGATTTAGTTAAAATTTTCGTTATTTACCGTTTCGTTATTTCGTTTAGAAAGAGCGCTAACTACCGCGATAGCACAAGATGAGAATAAAAGAAAAAGTAATTTTTAAGCTTTTTCCAATGTTGACCAACACGTTTTGTAAGACCTCATGACGTAAAACAGGAATATCGTTTCGCACACATCGATGTTGATTAACTCCTATGTAACACTTCAAAATTTGTTGCGTACGGCACGTCTATCTCAGTTTATATAGAAGCACAGATTAATTAGTTTACTACCGTAAAATACAAGGTTTTGCCTTTAACGATCGAGCAGTCACAACCGTTTTTAGTGTTGAATTGATTCGGTTTAAACAGTTTTATTGTTTAACTTACTTAAACTCGGTACAACTTTATTATACATGTTGATATGAACCATCCAAATGATTTTGTCGAATGAATTCAAATTCACCTGTATAAGTTTTGTAACATTGCAAAAACGAGAGTGAGAATACAGTAGACTACTTTCACATTAGTTAGGCATTGTAGTTTAGTTCAACTTTATAGCCTGAACAGCCTTTGTTGTAGTAAGAACATATATTAAATATAGTGAATCATCAGTAAATAGTTAATTTGTGAAGTCTTAGCCTGATTACACTAAAAAAAACAAATCGGTCATGATAATTATGGAAATTAATTAAATGCTTGAATTAATTGTTTCACAGAGAATTTTTGAGAATGGGTAACCCCTTAAATTGCGTGGGACCTGAAATGGGTCAAGTATGTAAACCTGGCGGGCCTGTACCGTTGACTAGGATCAAGACATTGGTGTCGATGACCACACCTAGAGATTACAGGTCAGTTTCAGACATAAGTTTCTTGTGTGATATAACCGTTACAGTTTAAAAATAAAATTGTTGTCCGCAAATACCTAAGTCGCCTATCATTTATTTTGGTAATAGATCGCAAAATTCGTGCACTCTTCCACCATTCGTTGAATTTGACATGTCTGCAGAGGGCTTCGGTTGTCTGTATCTACCAAGTATTGCACCTCAGTCAGCTAATTTGAACGCTCTTGGTACACAGGACACTACAACCTTAGGAGGAATTGGGTCAGGTGTGTGATTAACGATTATTTATAATTATATATCTTTTCCATAAATCATATTCCAAATAATTTTTTTACGTAATTATTTCTAGGTGATCGCGTATTTCCACCTCAGACTGGCTTAACATACTCTACCTGGATATGTGTTGAAAAGTACTCTGACCCACGAACAGATCCCCATTGTGTGCGCTTATTGACTCTCGTCAGGAATATCAATAATAGTCGCGACGAACACCTTGTTTGTCTTACTGTAGTGTTGTCCGCAAGGGACAAAGCTATCATCGTTTCTACGCAGGAGACGTTAGTGCCACATAGTAAGTATATAATTAAATTGAATAAAATGGAATTGATTGTATTTTTTAATACCATTCAATATTTCAGAGATTTGTTTAGTCTGGTCAGTTGTACGACCAATTGATTGGAATAAGTTGAATTAGATGAAAACAGACGATTACTGTCTAGTGTAAAAAGTAAATGCTGCAACTTTTCGTATTATAACTACCATAGGATAGAAAGAAACATTTAATTTTGTAATATTTTTTAATAATTGCGTTCTCCTAAACTAGTCTAGAGACAGTTCCCTCGCGATCACATGCTAACTTAAGGTGCATGCACACGATAATTTCTCATGCTGATTGAATGCAACGAAGATATGACAAACGTGATATAAACGCAGGTTTCGCGAGATAATTGAGAATAAAAAATAAGCCGTCAAGGGACGCCTGGCAAATGTGAAACATCGAAACTGTTTTGTACAGAAAATGTGCATGAAAGGATGATTTATTACAGGAAATAAATATGGCATAATCAAAAACAAAATATTCAGATTTTTTAAAGAAAAAAAGTTCTTTATCTAAAAACAGGCAACGTGTTCAGAAGTAAATAACAACACTGCGCTATAGGTCAGCTCAGCTCAGTACGAACGCGTGGCGACGCGTCGCCGCGTCAACAGCCGATCTGACACGCCGCATAATCAAAAAGGGATTTGAGGCCCTCATGTCAATCTCAATTAAAATATCAATTCAAATCGCAGTTTTATACCCAAATTAATGAGCTACATTAATTCCATGCTAGAATATTGTGATCTAAAGAGCTTCTTTGTATACGCCTCTCCTGTTGATTCTCAGACCCACATCTTGACAGATAAATAAAAATGTAAAAGGTCTGATTCCCTTGTAAATGTGTGTACGTGTAGTGGTGTGTTAATTGTGCGTGGTTGTTGTCCGTGGCGGTGCAGACGTGGGCGAGTGGGAGCCGGAGGGGTCGGGCGAGTGCGGCGCGCGCGTGTGGTGCCCCGACCTGCAGCACGAGGGCCAGTGGCACCACCTGCTGCTCGTGCTTAACCGCGCCGTGCTCAAGAACTCCTCCTTCTCGCTCTACCTCGACGGTCAGTGCCCACGGCCGTATCTAAGGGGGGTGTTTAGGGCAGCCAGAAACTCCTTAGCCTAAGCTAATATCCATCAAATATTCACCTTTTGTATTGATGCCACAAAATAGTCGTTGTACGATTGAATATGTTTTTGATATAATTTCTAACTAATTGATTTTATTGACTTTTAGGTCTCTGCCTTTTTGTGGTGTGAAGTTTCAGGCAAAAACTAGTTTATTTAACTTTGTATATTGTTAGATTCTCCCTTGTGTAAGCTATGGCTACTCTTTGTCAGTGAGACGCAATACATACGCAATACTGAACTACACACACAGTAGAAATATGCGAATGTTATCAGTAGATCAGAGGGCAAACCAGTAGAGTGAGTGAATTAATCATTAACACATCATAAAATGTTAATTATGACTTACGAGTCATCTAATATAATTTAATATTAAAAAAACGTATACTTAAGGTAAGCGTGCAAGCACGCTCTTATAAGACGCTATCATAACAGCCTTAACCACTTTTGACTGTGACGGCAAGCTATTGCAAGAACTGCAATCCATACCACAGACTGTCCATTAGCGTCAGTGACTGAGGGGGATGTATTTAATCATGGTGGCTTTGTTAAAAATTGCTTTTTATTACTTTGAAAGTAGTTCATATTGCACAATAAGGAAGGATTTTGGAAAACATGTTAATATTTTTTGGATTTTATGGAGAGAAGTCGGGCGTTTAATTTAATTATTTGCACAAAGAAAACGACCAGAAAGCCCAAGTGAGCGGTACCCGCATACCATTAGTAAGCACTGTAATGCGCACTTCTGTTTCCGCTCACTTCAATTGAACGCGCTAGAATGCGCGAGTACACTCACCGACACAAACACAGCAACTAGAATCTATCTTCATTTAGTTAGACATAAGGTCTACCTTCAAATGAACTAATTAAGTAGTTTTGGAAATTCCCGAGCATAAACTTTGTAGTTTGCACAATTGCTCGTTTAGTGATGTAACACAGTGACATGAACTAGATGATAATATCAATAAATAGTTACAGATTTGCCATAAAATGTGCTAAGTACTACGATTACACGAAAAATTTATACTAGTTATTTCCAATAACAAATTATAATAATTGATTATAATGATTATAATAAATTTACTTATTGGAAATTACTAAAATTATTGTAGTTTATGTAATCTTTATTTATACTTGAATATTATTTTATTCAGTTTCTTTAAATCTCCGCTTGAAAAAGAAAAGTGTATTAAACAACAGGAAGGCAAAATTGGTTCTCGGCACAAAAACAAGTACTATTTATGTTCAGGACATTCTCAAGACAGTGATATTGTTATAAAAAACTACTACGGTTACTCCTTATCAAAAAATTTATATATCGATATATCAATACCTACAAACATAGACCGTTAAACACACACTTTCCTTTACTTCGCCATAGACATGAAAAAAAGAACTAATAGGTTTCAATGCATAAAACAAAACAACGTGAATTTGTTATAAAAAAAGACTGTGTCAATATATTTAAACACATTGAAATGTATTACGTCGATAAATTAATGAAATAATATGAAAAATATTTGTGCATTTATTACTGAAAACATCAGCTGTATGGGCATAGATATGTTTCCCTTCCCTCTCAAGGGAGAATCGTACAAAGAACACGTGAGCGAGCGTGAGCGTGCGTGGGTGCGCAGGTCAGCACATGCACTCGGGCAAGCTGCACTACGTGAGCGCCAACCCGGGCGGCGGCGCGGCCACGCTCTCGGGCGCCAGCAGCGTGTACTGCGTGGTGGGCACGCCGCCGCAGTGGCGCCGCTACTCGCGCCTCGTGTGGCGACAGGGCCCCGCACTGCTGCTCGAGGACGTAAGTACTGCCCTCGGACCAACTATCACAACGGACACCATTTGCTCTAAAAGCCGACCGTTGACCGTTTGTTGACCGACTTTCTAGATTTTTACTAATGTGCGAGACTAGGGATTAGTGATGTGCTGGATCGTTAAAAATTTATATCCGCGGATACGGATCGGAATACGGATATTTGGTGTCAAGATCCGCGGATACGGATACGGATCTTAACTTTCTTACTCGATCGGTGTCGGTGCGCGTGACTTTGAAACGATAGTTGACGCCACTTGACGCTTAGCGTGACATGTTTCGACTTATATAGAATTTAATCTATATGTTGAAAATTAATAAGGTAAAAGATCCGCCAAAAAAGTAACGGATACGGATCCGGATTTTTCTTCTCCCTCGGATATCCGCGGATACGAATATCCGGCACAACACTACTAGAGATGGCCACAGTACTACAGTACACAGCTGAACATGACATATTTTTATTTTTGTGCAGTTTTGAAGGTACTTCCCATGATGCCAAGCCGACTATTGGAGTCCTTGGCATCGATATCTCTAGCGACGTTCAGTTCCGCGGTCATCTGGAAGATAAAGCTAAATTAGCCTCGAAAAAGCTGGGTGTGCTCGGTAGAGCGGGACAGTATTTCACGCCGACCCATCGCCTACAACTCTACAAGGCACAGATTAGGCCTCACATGGAATACTGTTCCCATCTCTGGGCTGGAGCGCCCCAGTATCAACTCCTTCCTTTTGACCGCATACAATGTAGAGCGGTTCGGGTTATCGGCGATCCGGTACTCTCTGATCGGCTCGATTCTCTGGCCCTGAGGAGGGACGTGGCGTCCCTAAGCATATTTTACCGGATCTATCATGGGGAATGTTCTAAGGAATTGTTCGGAGTACTACCTGCTGCTGAATTCCGTTACCGTACGTCACGCAATCGACTGTCCTTTCATCCTCACCACCTTGATGGATGGCGGTCTACAACTGTGCGATTTTTACGACATTTTTTACCACGTACGACAATTTTGTGGAACCAACTTATAGCGGCGGTATTCCCCGACCGTTACGACTTAGGGACCTTCAAGAAACGAGCCTACTCTTTCCTTAAAGGCCGGCAACGCACCCGTGATTCCCTGGACGTTGCGGGTGTCCATGGGCGGCAATGATCATTTTCCATCGGAAGATGTGCTTGCTCGTTTGCTCCCTCTGATATATAAAAAAAAAGAATACTACTATTAGCCAAATCACTTAGGATTTACGAGTATTTTGCAAATAATTATATTATTTCATGACCAACTCATTCGCTGACACAAATTACATTAACAGTGCGAGGTTGCCATACTTATTATAGCTAACTGTTTTACTCGTGGTAGACTCAATGAGATAGAAAGAGACAGGAAAATTCGTTTGACACACGGTGGTAAGAGCAGCAACTTATTATATACATAATTGTTTAATGCGGCTCTATACAGTACCAGTGATAACAATTTCAATTATTAGAATTAAAAAGTTAATCAGGAATTCGCCATTGATTTAGGCAATGAAAAATTATTATTATTATTATTATTCTTTTAGGTGCTTCCTGCTCAAACAGTGTCAATAATGTATCAGTTGGGCCCGCATTACGTCGGCACATTGCAGGCGCCCGTACCATCCGGCCAGAACCAAGAGCCGTTGACTCCTTTAGTTGCTGAAGAGAAAGTGGTTTTCGGTATCAACGCTCGCGCCATGTCACAATTAACGTTAGCTAAAATACGTAAAGTTTACAGCAAAAATGATAATAAAGCTATAGCAAAGCAACTTGGAATGTCTTCTCACGAAAATGCAACACCCATAAGAATATTACACAATTCTGCAGGACATCTAATGGGACCTGCGAGATGTTTGGGAGGGACCGTTGTTGGTTATTTGGGGGTCAGAGTGTTCTGTCCAAAACCTGCAGCGATTATGGTGAGTAAAATATCGTTTTTCTGGAGTTATTGTTTTTACTTTGAGTAATAAAACAAATGTGAATATTAAATGTTTGTTTTCAATGCAGATCGATACAGTAGGTGGCTGTTCAGTATTACTAGGTTTAATTGCCATGGCGCAGGATGTCGAATGTTTATATGCTGGGGTCAAAGCACTTGTGTGCGTAGTACGTTCAAACAAAGCGGCACAACAGGAGATGGACAGGCGGAAAGGGTATCAAACTCTAGCGATGCTATTAAAAAGGAAAAAGCAACTCCTCAATTCACACATATTGCACCTTATATTTGGTTTAGTTGGGACAGTTGATAGCCAAAAAGAAACATCATCTATACCAAATTTAACTGCGTTCCAGGTAATACTTTTTATGTGCTTAATATAATATTGTGTTATCTAGTGATGTATTTTATTTGTCAAAAATTTTAATGAGCAATGAAATGGTAAGTATGTTAAATTTCAGGATTTGATCTGTGAATTGGACGTATGGCTTGGTTCTCCAGGCGGCCTTATAAAATCATTGCTGGAACACTTGTTAGAATTAGCAACCGAAACTGCACATAGAACGCATAATCTACGCACAATGAGGGAACTTCAATTGGTGTCGAAATTGCTATACATTATAAACGATATAAAAGTTGTGAACACGAGGAACGTACTAATACAACTGTTGGCAGCTTTATTAGGAGGACAACCGCGTCCGGCTGATCTCTTATGCTTGGGTCAATTCATGGCGTACACTTTGCCTCTGCCTTCACAAACTGAAAAAGCAGTAAATCTGAAAGAGAGCGATTGTGAAAAGGAATGCGAAGGGGAGCAAATTATTCTTAGAAACAAGTGTTTCAATGTTTTGCACAGTTTGTTATTTACTGCTCGCAATTTAGTGAACACGATAGTTTGTGAGGAAATATCAAGGGTATTAGGTATGGATTGGTTACTGAGTTTTATGCAGGAAAATGTTCATCCGACAACCGTTTTGTGGGCGTTAAGAATATTGGTTATATTGTGCTCGGGACAAGGGCAACAATCTGCTATAATGCAAAGGTAAAAGTGCTCGTTCAACCTTCTAAAAGTGCTTTAATTTGAACTTTTTTAATGTAAGCATTAATTTTGATACAATATTACTTTGTCATTTGAATGATATCGTAGGTTTCGCGAGGGTGTCGGTAATGGCGGTTGGCTACGTCATACAGAAATGATTGCCGCGTCACAACAAGCGAGCGTAGTACTTGGCACTGCTGTGCAATCGAATTCACACCTGCACATGCCACTTCTTCATACACCAGGGTTCACGCTACTTTCATGGTAAAGATTTAATTTTTAAATTAAATGTTGACCAATATTAGATTTAAGTTCGGAGTTTTAAGTTAAGTAAGTAGATTTAATTTCGCGATTCTAAAATATTAAATTTTTTTTATGAAACATATTTTATACGAGAGCATTTAAAAAATAATACCTAATCTTTAAATCGGATTGCCTGGAAGTGATTAAGGTTTGATGAGCGTTTTATAGAACAATTCTCTGTAAAGTCTGTAAAGCTTTATCGCTTATCTTCCCGAGTGCTTGCTATCATACATTCCAAAGGAAATTGTATGGGAAGCAAATGTTTCAGACTTACATAACTTTTGCCTAATATTTACGTTTTTTTAGTAGCTAATTTATATTGTATAACTGACCATACGAACTTCGTACCACCTCGAAATCAATAAATGTTGTGTTAACTTATTAGCTGAATTAAATGCAGTTTTTTTTAAGAATACACAAAATGAATTAAGTTCAATAAAAATACAAAAATCAAAATGAAATGTATTTTACTTACATTGAAATCACCTTGTCGAGGTTGAAACGAACAAAAAAAATTCATCGAAATCAGTCAGTCAATCTGTTCTTGAGATACCTATCATCAAAAAAGCCATTCCATACAAAATGTATGAAAAAATGAATTTTCTTCATACATTTTTTTTTGTAAATTTTTGCGATGTTTTAATAGTTATTCTGTTATTTGGGGTGGACACAAATCAAAGATCAAAAAATCGGTCCAGCCCTTCTTGAGTTATAAATGGTGTAACTAACCCGACTTTGTTTTATATATTCAGATATGTACATAATTTCCCAATACTGTATTAAATAAAAAAAGATATTATTGAATTTGACCAATTTCCGCTGTCCAGATTTTTTCTTCCGATACAATGAAATGATGCTTACATGAAACAGTCGATCCGCGTTAAAAAAAAATTACCGATTTCAATAATTTTTATGAACATCTCAGGCTTGTCCAAAAAATTGATAATGCCAAAATTGTAGTCCTAAAAAAAGACGGAATGGTTCCTAGGACAGTTTCCAGCTGTATCTCTTATGGATTCGGATTTCTCCATACTGTCGCAATTTAAAAAAAAAAACGAGTGTGCTTTAGACCACACAACTGAAGTAAAACTTCTTACATACGAAACGTAACTCTCTCTTTCCATCTTTACTAACATGTAACTCCATATCTCTCTCTTTCAACTTCCGTTCGCCTCGCCCGATCACACTTTTCGTAACGCTCTCGTCATGCATTCGCCAGCTTACTCCCCAAGCCAAGCGTGCCTAAAGAAGTTTTACTTCAAAAACCACTATTTAACCTCTTTAAATCAAACAGTCGCACAGAGTAGAGATTGTCGCCAAAAAATTTATAAGTTTATATTTATGGTCGACTTTCGACCACCGGGCGCATTCGTAGTCTGAATAAAACGCCAAATACTTCACTTCTTCCGTTCTCGCCAAAAAGTGTGTCTAAGCTAATGGTGTGGTGGTGACGGCGGGCGCAGGCTGATCCTGGCGCACATCGAGATCCCCGAGTTGTACTACCTGCTGTTCGGGCTGACGCTGGGCCAGCCCATGCGCAGCGTGTGCGCGGCGGCGCATGCGGAGCGCGCCGTGTCGACGGAGCGCGTGTGGGCGGCGGCGTGGGGCGCGGCGGCGCCGGCGCGCCAGTCGCCCGCCGCGCTGGCGGCGCGCATCTCGCTCTGCGCCGAGGCCGTGTGCGCGCTGCTGTCCGCCGTGCGCGCGCTGGTGCACCGCGAGCCCCGCGAGCACCGCGAGCACGACCGACCCGCGCCGCACGACTGGCTCGCCGACCACCCGGTCGCCATCATACAGGTGACCTCACCTAATGAAAACCATCTTTTTTTTTCTTTCGCATGGCATGGCGCACAGATTAGCGCATTTGCCAATGTCACGTATTAATAAGTGTAATCACAAGTTAATTAGTTTTTTCTTATCGTAAAACTCCTCCAGTAAAGTGATAGTAGGCTTTACTAAAGTTTTATAGGACTTCTTGGAAGAGCGCGAGAACTTCAGTTACACATGTTCATTTAGACCTACTCCATTTTTTTCACTTACACAGAACTTTAAAACACAATATACTATCACTAATATACAAGCTAATAAACAATAATTTTGCATTAGTTACCATATTTTCAAAATTCAACACATAAATCTGAAACTATTATAAAACAGAATTTTTAGTTTTATAATCTGCGCCCTGCGATCACAAATAAAAAATTGGATACACAATCAATGTCTCAACCGAATGTGCACTGAAATGAGTATTTGAGTGCACTTCTGTCTTAGTTATATTCAAAGACGCTAACAGCGAACATGTCAACTTGCTTCTTCAAAATTGTAAAAACAACACATCTAGACCGCTAAAAAAGACGGCGATTCTTATTTTCGGTTAATAAATTAAATATTATTGTTTACGTGTTCATTATTTCGTTATAGTAATAACGTTACATAGCTCTTTTTTATTAAATTCATAATCATATTTATAAATATTACCTGACAATATATGACTTATTTTTGTCACTTTCACGTAACAAATCAAAATGACATAAATAGCAACGCAAATAGATTGTTTGAATTATACTTTATGCGCGAGACGTAAAATTGCATTTTAAATATTTTTTTTAACAAACTTCGTTTCAATGTCATGCAAGAATCGTTTACAAGCGTTTATAACCTTACAGTTTGACAGTAAGGTCTACTTTGGATTAACACAATATTACCGATAATACTATACGATATTAAAAATATATACGTGAATTCGGACAATAATTTGTTTAAATTTTATAGGAGATTGTGAATCTAGTATTTATTTGTGATCGAAGTATTTTTATTGGTATGTCGTATGTTATACCGCATGTTTAAATAGATTAGCCAGACTTATTTCTAATAACTTGGTTTGACTGGCACTGATTCAACCCGCGTCTGGTATACGCACTTTGCCAATTTTATTGTTTCTTTATATTTTATGGCTTGACCCATCATGATTTAAGACTAGTGTTATTGTGATCACTTGTATTACAAATAATACTTTACGTTGGCTGGCGAGGTGCGATGGCGGTGAGGTAAAAGAAGGGACAGTGTTGTCACTGTAGATTGACAACAAAAAAAGAGAATTGTATTTTCGATATCAAATATTATAATCAGTAACCACTGCATATATAGTTGTTATCGATCGATCAGTTCTGGACTGATCAGTTTTGACATCAAATTCGATTACATCTTCTGAGGAGGTACTTCAAAATGTAATAAAATTAATACTATTTGAACTTTGGTGAAATATAGCTAAAACAATAAAATATTTAACATAATATGGATTTTTGTGAAGTGACACCCGAGTCACCGAGTCAATATTAATCATGTAAAATTTACAGGTGTTATTTTCACTGTACAATACTCTACCTGATTTTGTCACATTGATGATGAGTGCTGAAGTTTTGACTGCATTGGCTTCTACTCTGTTCCCACCTAATAGCTCTGATGATATTCACATTACACGTAAGTTACTTTTAAGATCGAAGTCGTCAGTCAGTAAATATCTGTATATTAATCATATGAAATAAAAATATTTGTTTTATTTGGTTAGTTTACAACAGTTTTGAAAGGCATATGTCTAATTTTGATTAATCATTTAATTGAATGCTGTATAATCTTTTTAATAACATTATATATTATCTTTTTAATAACATTATATTTTATTTTTATTGTCATCCAATTTAAACACTTTATAAGAAGACTTATTTTCAGCAATATGTGAAAGCGGCGAGAGTTCTGGTGCCTCAACACCTGGTTCTGAGAAGGAAGTCGTATTAGTAGGCAACTCCGCCTCATTGACTACACACCCAGTTCGTCAAGGTGTAATGGATTTTTTGAAAGTCATTGTATTGGACTCGCTACCACTTAGCATGTCAGGAAAGGCGGCGCCGGTAAGTGTCTTATTTCTTGTGTTAAATGCTTTATGAAGTGATGTTAATCAAACATTTGTGTGTCACGCATCCTCACAAGTTACCACAATAGTAACAATACTTCACAATTTGGCGCTGTGCAATCTTAGACGCTTTTTGTATCTTGTGTACAAGCAACCGGTAACCAATATGACCAATTTGTTTTTATATAATTAATACGACTTAATGTGTAGTCATTTTTGGTGTACAGGCACTTCCTCTGGATATACAGATCGAAATAGTAGGGAAGCACAATAGGGGATTTTGAGATTTACTCAAGTGCGACAGATTAAGATAGGGATGCATCTAACGGCACTTCAAAATTGGTGAAAATATTGACAGAATTGCTATGAATTGCTAATAAAAAATGTAATGTCATACAATGATGTTATATTTACAAAAGAGGTAGATGAGTTACTTGCACTTAGTTACTTGCACCCCAAAAGTTTTAACTAATTAGCCAATCTGGACTTTGGTCAAAGAATATAAAAAGTAATGTTACAGAACCAACAATTTCATGCAGTGCCTATTGCGCATTCAAAATTTTTAATTAACCCCGACATTTTTTTATAATGTACACGATCATGACTGATGACGTGAGGACGCAGCCACCCACTTTTAATCATCTTTTGTCTATCTTAAAGAGTGTACACTAAGGTGCAAATAAAATGACAACAATTCGAGCTGTGAAATGCAAAAACAAAAATTTCGTGTTACAACAACAAATCGCACCATCTACCATTACAAATATAATTTAATAACTTACACATTCCGCCCACCAAGGACAAGTTTAGTTTGTCCTTTAAGAAAGCAAATAATTAAAAACAACAACAAAATATAGAATAAAATAAAATTTTAATTTACATTAAACCCGAATTAAATTAAATGGCCACAGGAAGTACACATAATTTCGATGTAGCCCTTTTGATAGAACTTTTAGTTTTTAATGTAACTACACGTGTCATATTATCCGCTCCTAGATGTTTAGCAACCACTCTACAGAGCAACCATCTGCACGGAGGTAAGTCGTCCTCCTTTATTAATACTATGTTACCCACCCCCGGTTTAGGCTTTTGGTAACACCATTTATAGAGGTTAAGAAACTTGGTTAAATGTTCTCCGGACCAACGTTTCCAAAACTTTTGTAACATTCTTTGAATTAAGTGCCACACCTAGCTGGCGCCCTGCTCCGTCAAACAAATAGCTACAACCGTTACTCGTAGCTGACTTCCGGCTCCGTCTACAGGATAACCTCCAATGGTTCTTCAGGCTGCCAAGATCTCACTCAGCGCCAGAGGAAAGGGGTTCACTCCTCGAGTGGAAACCACCTCACTGATATTCATCCTGAACAGCGATCCACTGTCTTTAGGTGCGAAGCGTAGTCCCGATAACGTAGGACCACTGACCGTCCGTACTTCAGTAGCACAGACTACAAAATTAACCGGCTCGAAGGACCAAATAATTGTACACTAAAATACAAATAAAATGACAACACTTCGAGCTGCGAAATGTGTGTGTATTCAAACAAAATCCACCACCATACAATATACATCGAAAAACAAAAATTTGCGTGTTACAACAAAAAAATCTACCATCTACCATTACAAATATAATTTCGTAACTTATACAAAAAACAATAATAGAAAAATATAATTAAATGTCTGACTTCATTCTATGCGTAAAAATAACCCCAAATGGAAAAAAATATCAAAAAGGCAAAAGAAATAAATTAATTTGAAGGTAATTAGAAATAATTGCTAAATTTTTCCTTCATAACGCATAATAAAAAATAATATCCATTTTAAATGAAAGTAGTTGTTTCATTTTCATTATTTTCAAATTTATAATAAAATTATTTTGGAGATCTACGAGGCATATCCAGAAAGTAAGTGTACTGAATTTTTGTAGGCTTTAAAATTTTTTATTTAAACAAAAAAATTACGTGTTACTTTACATAATGTAAACTATTTTTTGACATAGTCGTCATTTCTCTCTATGCAGATGGTGAAGCGGGGTATAAATTTTTTGATGCCTTCCTCGAAGTAGTTTCCCGCCAACCCCTTCGTCTTCTTCGGTTGAAAACCTTTTTCCACCCATGTGCAGATTCAGGGAGGTAAAGAGATAGTAATCTGAAGGTGCTAGGTCAGGGGAATGCGCGGGATGGTTCAGGACATACCATTTAAACGAGGCGAGCAGTTCCTTCGTGGCGTTGGCTGTGTGTGGTCTGGCATTGTTGTGCAGCAGGAAGACTCATTTTGTCAGCATGCCTCTCCTCTTGTTCTGAATCGCCCTCCGCAATTTTTTTGGGGTCTCAGTATCTTGCAGACTTGATGGTCTCCCCTTGAGGCAGATATTCGATTAAAATTATGCCTTGACAGTCTCAAAACACGGATGCCATGACTTTCTTGTCTGAAATTGTGGTTTTGAATTTTTTGGCGGAGGGTGAAGAGGTGTGACGCCACTGTTGAGACTCGTACGATTCAATGCTTTATCACCATATGCAGTTTTCACCTCATTATAAACCTCAAACGTAGTTTTCCCTTCCAAATGAGATAATGGATGATGCCGCGTATTTCGCACTTGGCGGGAGACTTGGATTAGTTCACGAAACGTATTGTCGCGTCGAGAGTTCTCAACGTATTGACCTCGAACCGGTCTCGTTGCAAAGGGGATAAGTCAGGCTACACGGCAGTGTAGCCAACATGACAAAAATAAAATCACTCCGGGCGTGAGAGCCTCAGTACACTTACTTTCTGGATATACCTCGTATATAAAGAAATCTATTCTCACGTACTGATTCCAGAAAAACAAAATTCGAAAAAAAGTAAACATCATTTTTTACTGTCTAAACCCATTAGACATCATTCATATTTTTCGGAAATGCCTGTTCTGTGGCATTAATTACTAATATTTTATGAATTAGTCACGGATTCGTTTAAAATGCAGTAAGAAATTGAAATTTACCAATCATAATTGTTTTAAAGAGCCATGTGATTTGTTAGTTTGAAATGCAATTAAGTTTTACATTATATAGCGAGGCAGTGCAATGTATATTTGTCTTACTTTGCTTATGCTAATTGTCATGCTATCTTGTTTACACTTCATCGTCTTATTGGTGTGCATAAACAGTGTACGGCTTATTGTTTGCGTAACAGGGATAATATTTTACTTAGATTAGTACACGCATCTCACTCTTCGTATTATAACATCATTAATGTCATACAATAAAATGTTACTCCTTCATTAAATCGATATTAGCTTTAAAAATGTTTAAGACGCTATGAAATAATTATTACCACAAAAAAAAATAAGCAATCATTTAAAATAATGGATTTGTGCTATGTAAAATAACATTTTCTATAAACTAAATAAATAAACTTGACAAACTGTCATCCTGACAATTCCGGCACATCCGGCGCAGTGAATGGAGTTAGAGGAGTATTATATTCCTTGATGGATTGGTGCAATTGCGCACCGTCTCTTCCTAACTCTTGGAATTATCTCGGGAATACACCCACTAATATATATAAGATTGCTATGTACAACAGCAAAAGAATTGTAGAGATGTTTCGAGATTAGATTTCTCCACTTCAACTAGATTAAGGAAATCCCCCCAAATAATAGTCAAATTATAGAATATAAATCAACATGTCCAGGACCATCAAGTTGAACCGTTTGTAAGAAAATCTGACGCGCTCGAGTATTTAAAAAAGGCGAATTTTTTTTGTATTTTCAGTCATCGTCAGTTTTTTCGAATTAGAGCTTCGTTCGGGTTCACTTAATATCCCTTCAATATCTGAAAAGCTCGAGTACATTTTTTTTCCATTTTTAACCGTTCGATACGGCTCACTATGCAAACCGGTAGATTAACATACCTCCGTCCCCGGAGACACGTGGGGCATCTTCACTATCAATATTTGACGCGCTCGAGTTTTTCCATGTGTGTTTTTTTTTACATTTTTTAAAGCCTGTAGACATTCCCCCCACCGGTGAAAGGGTATGCATCATCCAAACTTTTTTTTCTTTCTGACATCTAATCTTCAAAATCCAGTAGAGCTCCCCACGACTCTAAAGTAAATCCCCATTTAGCATCGTGGCCTTCCCTACTAAAAAGTGTTAGGTTATATTCATATACTTGTTATGAATAGTACAAACTTAATAAAAGAAAAAATGAAGATGAAAGTAAAAAAGTATCATTTCATTGAAAGCCATCATGTCACAGTTAAAAAATTCCATTAGCATTATTACTGAATACAGCCAATATCGTTATGTATTGCCGGCGCCTGTAGTACGAGCAACTGGCGAATGTGTGAGTTTGTCGCCACCGGCCTCCGCAACCAGTGTCTTGTACCGACATCCCGTGTCGGCAACAAAAAATGTTTACGTTTCCACAGCGCCATATATATGTAATATATTGTATACACATAAATTTGTATACACATTATACACACACATTTGTATAATAATAATATGTTACATCCTTAAAACGATATTATGTTTTTATTCTCTACTTATCAGACAATCTTGACACAATTTCAATTAGATTTTTTGTGATAGTTGTGCTCTTGAATTGTTAAGTTTTACACTTGTGTAGTGTTCTATTTGAAATGCATGTTTTATGTACATTAAAACGAAATAAATTTAATAGCAATTAACATTGAGCAGAGAGATTTAACAAATCCGTCAGTGGTACTAACGTACTGACAGCGCTTGACGGTTGGTTCTAGAGTGCAGCACCCGCCACTGACTCAGTGCCATCATCAATGTTTTGTACACCATGTAGCCCCTGCTCCGCCCCGCCACGATCATATTTTTATTGCGTAAATATGCGGACTTTTGATTTTTTTTTACTTTTATGCTATTTTAACTAACGCCGCCATCGCCATGACTCGTTTATTATCGTTTTGTTTTCTTACTGTTACCATTATGCATATGTTTGCTTTCACGTAACAATACACGCGTTGATAACAGTGAGGTTCATCTATAATTGACATACACAGTCGCGGAACAGCACGCTTTCGCTTTAAAACAGAAATAACTTGTGACCAATCATTATTTCACTGCACGTTAACATTATTATTACAGAACTTATTCTGATCTTAAGATTGCGCAATGATTCGTGAATTTAACATAATGCCATTAAGAAGGAAAGATCATGCACTTATCACATCTTATTTAACACCATTTCAAATTTTTAAATACATAGTTATGTGAGATAGTAAACAATCTTTTCAGGTAATCGACTTAGTATTAGACGCATCGCCTGCGAACTCAACAAGTCAACAGCAGATAGAATATCAGACAGAAGTGCTAACAACCCTAATGGAAAATTTGTTGAATACAGAATTATTTGGTTCAGAGTCAAATATATCGAATGTTTGCTACTTAGCCGCGAGACTCGTAGATAAACTTTGGCAAGGTCAACTCTCGAGGGATCCTCATGAGGTAATTAATTAAGTACCAGTTTCCTACTTTATGAAGCAAACAAAAACATATATTGACTAATTACTAATATTTTCGAGACAGGTATTCGACTTCATAGTTAAACTAGTAACACAAGCGAAAAAGAAATCTTCAGTAATATCATTGGAAGGATTGCATCATTGTTTAAACAGAACTATATTGTTCCTTCTATCGCGCTCCACTGATTCTATCGCCGATCAAATGTCTGTCCTTGAAGCTTTACATAAGCTAACAACAAATAGGTATAGCTTTTATAATATTATGTATGTTTGTTATTCTTTGATATATATTTATAAAATTTCGAACTGTTTACTAAACAGGTTATTGATATTTGGTGCTGGGAATCATGAGTTAGAGTTCATCGGTTGTCTAACATACTGTTTGCTTCAATTAAGTTCAAATATGAAAATTGCGTTGGATTCGCATATGAGGACGACTTGGCACGTTAATCCTAGCGGCGACCTTGAGTCCAGAGACGATAAACTCACTTCTCATCAAGGTATAATATAAAAAAATCCGAGATTTTTTTATGAGTCATTATAATTTCAAAAAAAGTATTTATTACCCAGCTCTTTCGTTATTGGGTTTATATGGTAGAATATGAGTTTGGAGAAGATGTAAAAAATTATGTAACAAATGTTGATAAATTTTAAATTAATTATTTCCCAGGTCGTAATTTAATGGCGGGGGCAGCACGTCGTGTATGGGAAGAACTATATGCTTGTAAAAAACCAGCTATCGAAGAAGTTTTCAAAGTAACGTTATTGCCGCCCATTGGAAATGCACGTGCGCCCGATCTCACAGCTGTTAGGGAACAACTCAGTGAAAGCGCACACAAATTATGGATGACATATATTGATATTGAAAGAAAGGTTAGTACGTTGTCAATGAAACTTGACACCTATATTCATAGAAATTAATGGTATTAGCACTGTTACTTAATTAAATTTTATTGTTATATTGTACAGGCTATATATCGTGTGCCTTGGGAGCTGCATAACCAAATCCAGTCGAAGATTCAGAAGGTAACTGGAGGACTAACGCGCTTAGCATCACGTACCAAAGTGAAGAAAGAAGACTCCGCCAAACAGCGAACTCACCCACCGCGTGATCACGCGAAAGCCTATATGCAGGATCATGTACAGCTAGTTAGGTAAGCAATTGTTTCCAGGAAAACGTTCTCAGTATCGAAACAAAATTTATAGTAGTAAGAACCTAAAATTATTCGATAAAAATGCAGTGATTGTGCACCAGTGATTTTAACTGTTATTCTTAGGCAAACATGGTGTCTTCAACTACAAACGGCTACTAATACTACAATTCACACAACACGCTACGTTCAAGCAGAGTGGGCGAGCGCATGGCGAGAGCTAACTCGTGAACGGGGATTATGGGGTCCACCTCTTCCTTCTACCCTTGATAAGTGGGCTCTAGATTCCACTGAAGGACCCTGCAGAATGAGGAAAATGCTTAAACGAAATAATCTTTTCTACCTGCATTATCCTTACAGACCAGAATTGGATAATCCTGAAAATGTAAGTAAAATATTATTAGAGACAAATACAATTATACTAAATTCCAAACAATTATATTGTGTAAACTCGTAAGTATTACGATTGTATTATGGGCAATACACAGCGAACTAGAGGAGTACCAGCAACATTCAAATTCCAAAATAATTTAAATATTTGTTACTTAAATGAACTTGGCCGGAAATCCAATTTGGGACTCAGTTGGAAAGCAGACGTATAAACAATTGCACCATTTCATTATTTACAGCTTTTTTAATCAAAACTGTTAAGTTGCTATAAGTATTAAGTATAAGTTGCTATAAGTATATAAGTTTCAGCTATTTTTTAATTTTTTTTAGAAACAGTTAAAATATAAAGTGGCTCAAAGTCTGGATAGTAAAGAGTACTACAGAGTATATCAACAGTGGAGAACAGCGGGAAATAATTTGGAGGAAACGGATGGAATCGATAATTCTGATTTAGACACTTATGAGGAACAAATCACAAATAATAGGGATCCGTCTTTAGATGTGGCGAATGAGGATGGTTCTCCTTCGGCACTCGTCAGTAGTGGCGTAGTTAGTCGAGGAATCAGCCAGACTTCAGGAGAAGAAAGAGAAGACGGTCCTGATAATGAGGACGAAGACGAACAACCTCTGCCACCAGATAATCAAACTCTACTCAGATTATTAGAACATCATGAAAAGATCACCCACATGTTCCGTTGTGCAAGAATACAGGGCCTCGATACAACGGAAGGTCTATTACTTTTTGGACGTGAACATTGTTACGTCATTGATGGATTCACGTTACTCAAAAACAGAGAAATTCGTGATCTGGATGGTTGTCCAGACGATTATGAACCCATATTACCCAGTCAAGGAATCCAGAAAAGCAACCAGAGACAGTGTTCTAAATTTTTATATGAAGACATACGGTAAGTACCAGATTAATGTAGTGTTACCGAAATATCTAATTAATATTAATGTGTAATCAATTATTTATTTAGGGAAGTGCATAAAAGGAGATATCTATTGCAACCAATAGCACTGGAGGTGTTTTCAAGCGATGGTCGAAATTACTTGCTGGCTTTTCCACGTAAAGTGCGCAATAAAGTGTACAGTCGATTCACTGCACTAGCGACTGGCATGGCGGACAGCGCCGCAGGCTCGGTAGCGGGCCAGAAGAGGGGCGTAGCGGTCGAACAACCGGGAGGGTTGCTTGCCTCGCTCATTGGGGATACCTCTGTTACTCAACGATGGCTGGTTTGTTTTTTAATCTATATTATCATATAATAATACCTACCAGGAAGTAGTAATGTTCATAACTAAAGATAGTGGATTTGTAATAAATAAGTTATAACATTTCAGAGAGGCGAGATATCAAATTTCCAATATTTAATGCATCTAAATACACTTGCGGGTCGGTCATACAATGATCTGATGCAGTACCCCGTGTTTCCATGGATTCTTGCTGATTATGATGCGTTGGAATTAGATTTAAATGACCCAGCAACTTTTAGAGATTTGACAAAGCCTATGGGAGCACAGAGTCCAGAAAGACTAGAGCAATTTCGAAAGAGATATAAGGTAATATCTTCTTAAATATATGCAATCACAAAAAATGTTTTGCTTGTTATCAATGAATTTATTTTCCAGGAATGGGATGACCCTCACGGCGAAACGCCTCCTTATCACTACGGTACACATTATTCTTCAGCCATGATTGTGTGTTCATACCTAGTACGTATGGAACCATTCACACAACACTTTTTGAGGCTTCAAGGCGGGCATTTTGATTTAGCCGACAGGTAGCGCATTCAGTGCATTAGCAAATAGTGTTCGTGAAATACAAATAAATGTTTGTTATTGATAGACTGTAATTCTTTTACAGAATGTTCCACTCTATAAAAGAAGCATGGAATTCTGCATCTAGACATAACATGGCGGATGTTAAAGAGTTGATACC
Source organism: Zeuzera pyrina (assembly GCA_907165235.1). Lineage (NCBI taxonomy): Eukaryota > Metazoa > Arthropoda > Insecta > Lepidoptera > Cossidae > Zeuzera > Zeuzera pyrina. The sequence goes on along the minus strand of OU015625.1, from coordinate 12,230,329 downwards.
AGAATTTTTCTACTTGCCAGAATTTTTAGTTAATTCTAATAATTTCGACCTGGGTATGTTAATGGTCAATAAAACATCTTTAGTTCAGGATTTTAACATTTTTAATAATTATGATTTTTGACTAGGTTACAAGCAATCCGGTGTGGCGTTAGGTGATGTTGTTCTTCCTCCCTGGGCTAAAAGTGATCCTCGCGAATTCATTAGATTACATCGCGCAGCATTAGAGTCGGACTTTGTATCACATAGACTACACCATTGGATAGATCTGGTGTTTGGATACAAACAACAAGGTCAACCTGCTGTAGAAGCTTGTAATGTGTTTCATCACCTCTTTTACGAAGGCAATGTTGACATTTACAAGTAAGAATTTATAAAACCTTGAATTCTAGTTATCTTTGATGCTTTTAAATAGGAGAAATACATTATGTTTTCATTTTCAGCATTGATGATCCATTGAAAAAAAATGCGACAATCGGTTTTATAAATAATTTTGGTCAAATTCCGAAACAGTTGTTCAAAAAAGCACATCCTAGCAAGAAGATGTCGCAACGTAGTTCTACTATATTAGATCCAAACAATATAATACCATCTCAGGGTACAACACCACCAGAAAAACTGTTCTTCCATAATTTAGACAATTTAAGGCCTTCCTTGCAGCCAGTTAAAGGTAAAACTTATTGTGTACTAATAACAGATTTTTCTTTATTATATTTCATGATCATGATGAATTTTGACTATGAATTGTTTTTCAGAAGTGAAAGGGCCAGTCGGTCAAATCCTGTACACCGATAAAGCCATATTGGCTGTTGAACAAAATAAAGTACTCATGCCACCGTCATACAATAAATATGTTGCATGGGGTTTTGCGGATCATTCTTTGAGAATCGGCAACTATGATAATGACAAAGCAGTGTTTGTATGTGAATCTGTAGCTCAAGCGTGCGGTGAGATTGTATGCTGCGTGTGCCCATCTGCAAAGACTATCGTCACTGCTGGTACAAGCACGGTGAGTTAGAGGGCTCTTTGTAGGTGTTAATGATGTAATGACTACTTTTGACCAAGTATTCATACTTAATCAAAAAAAAACGACGTGTATATTATTATACAAAATTCTACATCTTATTATTAAAAATGTTTAATAATGAAAAATTTTCATTATTAAGAGTTAAAAATGTTACATCTAACCCGGCTTTCCCGGGTTAGAAGTAGTATTTTTTTAATAGTATATCGTGCAACAAGTGCGGTAAGTTGTCGATTGCCCACTCGTACGAATGAGCGCACGAGCGAACCAGTTCTTAGATAACACCGCACGAGTTGCAGATACTATTTTTTATTACTAATGGTTAGATAATTTCGGTTCGTTACGGTTCGGTAAGAAAAATTATAGAAAGTAATAACTTTATTATATTAACCTAAAACTTCGAAATCAAGATTTTCTTTATCTTTCACACTGATGTCAATGGGTACTAAAATCGATTGTTTTTCTTTTTTAGATATTCATTTTACATTCTTTTTTTAATTACTCAATACGCAAATATGTGCGTTTAGATAACCGGTATCTAAACGCACATTTTTGCGGTTGATATGTAGGTATCTTCAGTAGTGTGATAAATTTTGCTTGGCGAGCAGTCTATACTAAGGTATTGACTGAACGTATGAAAGGCGTTTCAGAAAGATATTTATGGGAGGCGCAAGGTGGTTTCAGGAATGGTAGGGGTTGTATGGATCAGATTTTCTCGCTTTGCGTTATCGTGGGGAAGTTTCTGGTTATAGGTCAGAAAGTTTTCTGCGCTTTCGTGGATCTAGAAAAAGCATTCGATAGAAAGAAATTGTGACGCAAATTCACGATTTAAAAAAAGAATGTCAAATAATTATCTAAAAAAAAATACAATCGATTTAGTACCCATTGACATCAGTGTGAAAGATAAAGAAAAACTTGATTTCGAAGTTTTAGATTAATATAATAATGTAAACCATAATAGTGTTAATTGTAGTTGGAACGGTATAATTCGTAGATCACCAGTACAAAATTTTATGTTTAGCATGTAAAATTGCGTGCGACGCGTACTCGAACGAGTCTTTTTTCCCTCTGTCGGGACGCGGACGCGTCTCAACTTCGTTCGTTCGTGCGACAAGTAAACTTTTCACACTCAAATTGTAAAATAGGGAAAATAGCTACTTATCAACAACAAAAATATGCGTTTAGATACTGTTTATCTCGCATGAGTAATAAAAAGTAACTTACGTTTGTTCCCGGGCAGATACTATCTCTGTACCAAATTTCATCACAATCGGTTTAGCATTTCCTATGCAAAGGTTCATCTCTCTTTTCATCCACTTGACGGACTCGATGGCGCAGTGGTTTAGACGTTGATCAAGCGCGGAAGGTTCGGGTTCGATTCCCGGTCGAGTCAATTTAGGAAACGAACTTTTCTAGATTGTCTCGCGTCTGGGTATACTCAGAGAGGCCCCCAGGAGTCGTCGTCTGGTTCTCATAGTACAGGGAATACTCTAGTTTTTTTTTGAGATCAGATGATTGGTGTGTATCGTCTGGCGCATTATTATTATTATTTAGAGGAGATTTTTGATAAAAAAGGACCCAATTACTCGATTTCACCAAAATCCCTTAATACTTAGCGAACCCCTAAAAAGGGATAGGGGTCCATTAATGATGATTTTGCGTTTTACGAAACATTAGGAGCCCTTATGTAGTTAAAAGATACTTTAAATTTAGAAAATCGATTTTCGAACCCATTACAGTATGTGACAGTTTTGTGTGTTAGTTTTTGACAATATAGAACCTGTTTAGGAGTCCTTTTAATCTAGGCGGCACATAGTTATGTGACGATTTAGCATTAGTGAAATCATGCATTTGTCTTTTAATAATACAAGTTTTATATTTGTACCAAACATCATAATTGCTTCAGTGTGTTAGCATTATTCATATAAAGTTTCATCCTTTTTTTCACCCCTTTAAGGAGTGAACAGGAAGATAGATTTTTGATAAATAAAGGTTGCCTGTGCCCATACTCTAGTGTCAAACTATCTCCATGTCAAATTTCTTCAAAATCGGTCTGGCGGTTCCGTGAAAACGTTACAGAAAGACAGACAGAATTTCGCATATTATGATATTAAGTACCTATGGATATTAGTGTGGATAGTATAGAGGGATATGGAACGTGACCGCGTTGTAAATGTGAAGTGCGGTGAGGGCGGAGGGTTGTGTAGTGAGTGCGAGTGCAGGCGTGCGGTGCGGTGCGGCAGGTGGTGACGGTGTGGCAGTACTGGGCGCGGCGGCGGCGGCTGGCCGTGAAGGTGTGCCTGTACGGGCACGAGGAGGCCGTGACGTGCCTGGCGGCCAGCGCCGCCTACAACGTGGTGGTGAGCGGCAGCCGCGACGGGCTCGTCATCGTGTGGGACGTGGAGCGCGGCGCCTTCGTGCGCCAGCTGCGAGCCTCCCCCGCCTCCCCCGCCTCGCCCGCGCCCGTCAGCGCGCTCGCGGTGCACGACCTCACGGTGACTTATTTATTATTGCTACCGACTACACTAGTACACATCTTATATGGCTTACCGATATGCCTGCACACACAAGCGCGGGAAATGGATGGAATAATCAGTTAGCTACCTTCTGAGGCGACATCAATGGGCGTTAAAATCTATGCCGTCATCGGTCGATTGATTTAGCGCTTTGTCAGACTTCTTTCTGACTGCATGTAATTTTTTCGAGGTGACACTCAGTCGCAAATTAAGCGTACTATTTCATAAAAATAATTATGACTTCAATACGTCAAGACATTATTTTGATTCCAAAATGTGGTTGTGCCCTTTGCAATGATGACCCATTTCAATGGAACGTAGTGTACAATGTCGCGTGAGCGAAATAAAAAGTGAACGCACTGCAATAATTTTTCCGTTATGAGTATGACCATTGTATAAGATTGATTATAAAATGGATTTATCATTTTGGATATTTTCGCCGATCGTCTTTCGCCTTTGCGCAAACGAAGATTAACGACGGGCCAAATCATTTATGATTTACTGTACCAGACATGCTTTGCAATGCCGCACGCTCATAAAACTAATTAGTTGCTATTTACAATATTTTCATAATTTTTATATATTTTATACTCACATAGCGGAAACGAAGTGGGCATTGTCTCTGTTTCTATCACTTAGTGTTGAGCAATGACACTTCTTCTCTTTTATTTTACCGGGTGGGACCGGCAAACCATTTCTTTTGGGCTCTGCATCTACAAATTGTTTTAATACATTCATTGTCTCTAATCTCATCTAATAAATTAATACTGCTGTTAATATCGGTGTAGCACATAATTTTTACAATTACCATTTTTGATCTAGAACAATTCTATACCCAAATATTTTAGTTGCCACTAAAAAAATTAAATTATTCCTTTAACTACCAACGGTTGAGTTTGGTTTCATTGGATTACATACATATTCCCATGCTGTATCCCTGACGGGGTAATCAGAGGATGAAGAGCCAAACAACTTGGTATACTTCTTTCGTGTCCTCAAGTCTCATCATTCGGCTGACATAGTTTCGCTGAAGTAAGCGAGTGAGTGTAAGAGGATTACATTGCGACTAAATTTACATAAATTAATTTAAATAAAAAACGGAATGTTAATAATGTTCCGCGGTGTGGCGCGCCACTCCCGCGCATGTCCCGCCAGGGCGACATAGCGACGTGCAGCGGCAGCTGGCTGCACGCGTGGTCCATCAACGGGGAGCTGCTGGGCGCCGCCGACACGGCGGGCGGCCGCGAGCGCGCGCACCAGCCGCTGTGCTGCGCCTTCAGCCAGGCGCGCGAGTGGGACCCGCTCAACGTCATCGTCACCGGCTCCTCCGACGGCGTCGTGCGGGTACTTGCTCTTGTTCGCCACCTCCTCTCTCTCGCTCTCCCACTCCCCCACTCCCCCATCCCTCATCCCTCATCCACTGTATCTACGCTACGGGCTTCGATTGTTGTACCCGTGGGTACTCACTCTTGCTAGCTAGCTCCCTACACCACCTCTCTCACTCTCCCATTCCCCCCTCTCACCCACCGTGTACGCTACGGTGTACACCCCGCATGGGTTTCGATGGTTGTATCCACAGGACTCGCTCTTACTCACAACCTCCTAACACCAACACCTACTCTCTCTCTCTCATTGCACTCACACTCACTCACCGTGCCTACGGTCTACAACCCGCATAGGCTTCCATGATTGTACCTAGTACCATTGTTCCTATATACAATTCAGTATTGTACATAATTCACAACCAACTGGGCCGAAATGTGGATGGTTTTATTTAAAGTTATAAGCAGTTTTGAATAATTACCATACAACCGTTTAACTACTAATTTTTTTTAATTTATTCTTATACCATCAAGTAGAAATCCATTTCTTCACCAAATGTTATTGAAGTGCCTAAATAAAAAAGTTTTTCTACAGATGTGGTCAATTGAATATGTGTTTGAATGTGCTGAGGACGATCAGAATCTGAGTACGGAAGCTATTAGCGTTGAAGCTGCTTCGAGTTCTATGGATCTCAACACAGAACAAGACGAAAGTAAATTGTCCGTGCAAGACAAAGAAGACGTAAAATCAGAAAGCGACGTGAAATGTGAGAACGATGCGAAGATAGAAGAACTGGAGCCTAATACAGAGGCAACTATAAAAAGGGTGGAAGAATTAGTTAAGCAAATGAGTTTATCACAAGAAAATGATGGTAAATGGTTCAATTTAATCCTGTTTCTAACATCGCAACACAATGTTGTGTGTAATATTATATTTTCTTTAATGTATTTTTGTTTATTAATTTTAGGAACTCTTGCAAAATCAGCATCTGAAAGTTCACTATCAGATGCATGTGAAACAACAAGTCCAAAGGAAACTGCTCGAAGACATGACGAGAAAGACACATGTAGTGATATAGAAGATATTTATGATGAGAGAACAGAAATAAAAGATGACCATGTCGATTCCTACGATGAAACTAAACAAAACTATGATAATGAGAAAGACGATGAAGAAGGAAAAGAAATAGTCACTCATAGAACTAAACTACAGAAACAAGGGAATGTAGTGCTGAGGAGAAAGTCTAAAGGAAATCCGTTGTACCGCAAAAGTAAGTCCTAAAACTACAAAAAATATTTATTATCTGTTTAATTTTTATCTGTTCTGTTTATCTGTTTAATTCATAGCTGAATATGCAATTGCGTGAGAGAATTAAGTTTTTGCAATGATGGCGATATATGTAAGCCATGTTGTGATGAGACTATGAAATAAAACCCTAATTCATATAAGACATTGAATAGAGGTGGGTCGTAGACGTCTTAGTATTATCGAAATGTACCCGTTCATTTTGTGTCGTCATCTAGTTAAAGAACAGTTTCATTTTTTTACGGGTTTATCACGCCAGCAGATTTTGAAGAATATTTTTTCGATAAATAAAACAATTGAATCTATGGTATATACTAGATTATTAGAATATTGACAATGATTTATTTAGTTTGATGTATCAACACTCACCTTTAATATATGAAACTTGTGGCGCTATATCTACAGGGCTTACAAAAATCCTGTTACTGTCTAACCAGGTGGCGGCAGCATCGGCGAACCGACCGAGTCGAGCTCGCTGGAGGCCGCGAGCGGCGCTTCGGTGGAGGCGGGCGAGGGCGGGCTGCGTGCCAGCAAGTCTGACACCAGCCTCACTGATTCATTCGTCGTGGTGTCCGCGCCGGCGTCGCCCGCGCCTTCCGTCGCAATGCCTGCCGACAGGCCCAAAGCCGTGGCTACGGACGAGCCAGGTGAGTACACTGTTTTTTTCCTGGTTTTACTACACTGTGTTGTAAAACTGTTATAGTTTCTGCAATCCTGAAGGAACTTCTCGGATGAGATACTGGCTGTTGCTCCATTTGTGCAGTATATAACACAAGCCTTCGTAAGCGCTGATTAGCTCTCCAGTCGTATTGTGTCCCCCGCAGTGATAGGTGCGCGACAGCACCGATGCGCAGCTATCCCTTCCTATACACATGCGTATCCGACAGAGGGCGAGGGCAACGGTCGCTGGGCGCGGCGGCTGGCGCTGCGCGGCAAGCTGACCATGCACACGGCGTACGAGCGGCGCGACAACGCGTGCCCCGCCGCCGTCACGGCCGTGGCGGCCGCGCGCAGCGGCCGCGGCCTGGCTGTCGGCGACGCGCGCGGGCGGGTACGGCCCGCGACACACGACACACGACACACGACACACGACACACGACACACTCACTCTACTTGCCTTCATTACATCAAATGAGCGAGACAGTCACTCGGACCCTATTCTATTTACTAAACCGTCTACAATGTCTACCCCTGCACTGACTCGTTAGTGGACTCGGTTTATTGCGTTTTTTAATACTATTGTATTTTGTTCAAGTGCTTGACTGACTGGCTTGGTGTAAAATTAAAAAAAGACATGTAAACACTTACTCGTCCACATCACTCTAGGCCTAGTGACATTTTGCTGTCTCGCTATTGCACTCATTATGTGTAATCAAGGCATAAGACTTCGTTAACATTAGGTCAGACCTCAGATTTAAGCTCTGTTTAAAGTTAGACTCTTTTGGGCATGGTCGTAAAATGCAATATTTTAGGCTACAAAGGCCCGTTTGACAAAACTAGGTTGTCAAAACGAGAAAGACTATAGTAGCCGCATCGACACAATATCTATTAGTAGTAGATCTGTGGGTCGTACCGACAGTTTTGTTGTCGACTGGCTGTCGGCTTTTGCTGTTCACACTATACTGATGATCAATTTGCAGTCCGACCTAATGTGAACACCACCCCACTGACCGGCTCGTCACAAAGCACGTACAATGGGTGTCGAGTACGTTCTAGTTCTCATGAGGTATTTAAATAGAAGACGGAAGAAAAGAAAAAGAAAATATCAGATGCAATAAATCATTGCTGAGCGAAATGAAGTAGGGATGAGCGGGGATGGGCCAAGTACAAGTCGCCAGTCCCATGCCAATAATATCCCACCCGACCGTGAAATCGTGGCCGAATGTCTGGTAAACTTGTTGCCGACAGTTTTATCGGTTCGCTTCAGCGTCTAGTTTTAACAGTGCTATTGAAATACGTCTATATATATCATGCAAACTGTTGGTTCTACCTAATGTAAACCAGCTCTAATAGCGTCTTTTCATTGTCCGACACGATATTATCGTAGCCGACACAGCAGAACGACACCGACGTTACCTTGAAGCTTTTTGATTTAACAACACGGTGGTACCGTATCGTTGAATCGAAAAGTCATAGAAGTTTAACTTTCATTACTCATCGAGAAACATTTCGCGCTAGAAATCATCAGCGCCTTAACTATTATAGAAAACTATGCTTCTTCAATGTGGCAGACGTTTATTATATTTGCTTTTTATATGTCGTAAAAAAAGAAAAATTGTTATTTTTGTTTACATCCAATAGTCAAAGATAAGATCGAAGAAACATCAGGAAACTAGAAGAAAATCCAAACTTTTATAATTACTTTCGTATGTCTCTTACAACCTTCAAACGACATATTGTCATTTAATATTTAATTTCTCTGTGATAAGCCTCATGCACAATGCGTAATTATGTCACACATTCTTCATTTTATCGGGACGAATCTATGAGAACCGAATGTGATATATGTATGCAGGGCCGGATTTAAATTTTTGCCGCCCTTGGGCACTGGAAAAAATGCCGCCCCATCACTAAAATTTCACTCAAATATATATAGATTTGATACCTTATTTAAAAAAAATTAATGCTCATTAATTGAAATTAAAACATTTAATGTATTGCAAATAATTTATTATATGTACTATATACGATATACCTCAATATAATATAAAAAAATATTTTTTTTTGTTTTCAGAACTGCAAATTTTGCACTAAGCTTGACTCAATTCTATTATAATAATTTTTTCACAGGCAAACACGCCTGACTTTTTGAATTGCAAATTGGTCGATTAAATCTTCACAATTTAAACGTTGAATTATGTCCGATTCGATGCATAGAATAGCTAAGCTATTGAGCCTATTTGCACTCATTGTAGAACGTAAGTAGTTTTTAACTCTTTTCAAACAAGAAAACGATCGTTCTGCGCTACAGTTCGTTACAGCTACTGAAATAAATAAATTAAATTATTTGAAGGTTAATTTTTCCTTAAGACGCCAAAATTATGATTTACCAAATTTCGATTCGACAAATAACGTATAAGTTGAATTTTTTGAATTCTCTCTTAAATAATAAATGAGTAATTAAAAAAACTAAAAATTCCTATTGAGACCTTTTAATGACACTAAAAAAATTTTTTTTCACTTTCCAAATTTTGCCGCCCTAGAAAATTTGCCGCCCTGGGCACTAGCCCCGACTGCCCCTAGTGTAAATCCACCACTGTATGTATGTAACGATCAGTGAAAAAGCGTCGCATGTCGGTTGTGTCCATATTATTCTGTGTCCCGATATCGGTGAGCCTGCATCGCCGGCGATATATTATCGTGTCGGCTATTGAAAAAGCGCTTTAACATCTATGTGTAACTCTACTACCATAACTTGTGTCTATGCTGAGAACATGTAGGAGATAATATTTTTGGAGGACTGTTCAAAAATTATAAAATTCAAGAGTGCCGTTTCTGAGAGAACTATGTCTCAATTTGTATGGATTAAAAAATTAAACATGGGTTCATATTACTGTGGTATCCGTTGGTCTGTTTGTCAGTATGTTACAGCTGTTTTTCTTAGAAATTATTTGCTGTAATTTGGAACAGTTTTATAGTAAGTAATTTCTAACTAAAGACAGGCATGAATTTTAAATGGCTTTGGGGTTTGATTAGAAAATTAAATAACTTTTTTGGGCTATCACTCATTAAATGAAATCTCTAAACCATGAGTGTACACTTTTAGATATTCCGTTGGTCTGCCCCCGATATGTCGAGCGTGTCGGGTGCGAAAGGAGGTCCAGCCGATCACTGGATCCGCGACGATACGGCTCCATATTGTACTCAATGTCAGGTCAGTATTTGAAATGCTCATTAATTGGAATTTGAAAATGCCAATATTATTGGTGAATTAGTGGATAAAACAAAAAGTTTTATACCTAATTTATTTTACTTGACATAGAATAATATTGCATTACATACATACATACACACATATCTTCACACTGATAATATTGCATAATAATTACAAATAAATAAATAATTTATTAATGTGGTCGAGTTAATATAATATACACATAATTTCCTTTGTATTATTACATTGTAGGCTGTAGATATAGCTATGCTAGAAAAGGTGTCTTTATACGTTTTTTTACGCCATTTTCCCATTTGTTAATGGACAGAGTATCAAAGTACAAGAAATTCTCACCTCGGTGCCGCCCCTTACAGCAATAAATATTTTCGTATGATTATGACAAAGCAGAACCAATTTACTTGAGTACAGGTTGCGTCGCATATCTAGCTATTTGTAATAAGAAATACAGCGTCACATATCGGATGCTATGAACTATCGTCTCGACACAAAAATATATTGTGTAAATATGCCTTTAATTAGTCAAGTCGTGCACAAATTAGATGATAACTAACAGACAAACAAAATAATAAGGTAGTATTATATTAATATTGTTATATTATTATATTAGGAAGATGTATGTGGATAATGATGAACAAGTAGTCGTGTAGTAGCATGTGTGACGTGTGCGAGGCGACGCAGGTGCGGTTCACGGCGCTGGAGCGGCGGCACCACTGCCGCGAGTGCGGCGCGGTGTTCTGCGGGCGCTGCTCGCGCTACGAGGCGCCGGTGCGGCGGCTGCGCGCGCTGCGGCCCGTGCGCGTGTGCCAGCGCTGCCACGACGCCATCCGCGCGCGCCGCGGCGCCGACCCGCCGCACCACTGAGCCGCGCACCCGCCCACCCGCCGACCCGCCGATTCGCCGCACACCACTGAGCCACTGAGCCACCGACCCGCCACACCACTGAGCCATTGAGCGCTTTTATAATTTACCGTTTAACGTTTTTATCGCCATGTTTATACCGTGCAAGATACAATAGGTAAGCGAAATGCTTCCCTATTATGTCGATGATAAAGACGGTTTTTCAACTTCCACGGAATGACGTTATCACTATTTCCGTGCACGATAATGTCATTCCGTGGACGTTGAAAAAGCGTATTTATCTTAGACACAATAGGGAAGCATTTTGCTTACCTATTGTATTTTGCACGGTATAAACGTGGCGATAAAAACGTTCAACGGTAAATTATAAAAGCGTCCATTGAGCGCCGACCTGCCGTACCACTGAGCCGCCGACCCGCCACACACCACCAATACACTAAGCCGCCGACCCGCCGTACCACTGAGCCGCTGCCCGCACCGAACGCATGCGCGCAGTAACGACTCCACTGACATACTTTTCACCATGAATCGGTACTAGTGTATATCACAATACCGATAATATCAATATTTTCAATGTTTCTTACATGTATTTTATCGAATCGACCCATCAGAGATACATCATCGAGATACATCAGAAGAGCATTATCACTTATTTTCAGTCATAATCATTTCGATCTTCACACATAAACTCAATATTTCAATGGCGGTTCAATGGCCTTGAAACGTGAAATCAATTTTATTTACAACACCTACATATCTTATAAACTTTTAAACTTTTCGGGCTGCATTATAAAATATCTAAAAACACGGGAAATTAACGCGATTACCTTTTATTTTCTCTTGACGTTTCATCGGCCGACGCCGAGGTCTCAAGTAAAGTTTACTTGAACCTACATATCTTGTCTCCAACAACGTGTTAGGCGTTGACTAGCAGCTGGTATACTTGCACTTACTATGTCGTAAATGCATAATAACAGTAATAACTATTTTCAGTTCACTTGAAACTAGTTCAACTTCTTAGTTAAATGGCGAATAATTCCTCGAATATAAATTGTTGCTAAACCATGTCTATTTCTTATGTATTGGTATAAAAATGTCGGTTATACGTTTTTATAAACAAGAACGCAGTATAAGTGTAATCATAGTTTTAAGACAATTTACAACATTAAAGATTTCATAGTCGACAAAAGGGTGGTTGGGTAGGCTGTTTTATACTATAACTTCTAAAATGTAGCAGTACGTGTCTTGTATAATGGATAATAATAATTCATAACAGATTTTGTGATTAACATGTCGTAAATGTTAATGAAACAGCTGAATATTAAAGAAATCATAAAAAAATATTAAAGGATATTAAAAAAAATATACTGAAACAACAGTCATATAGTAGCTTTATTAATATTGTGAAATGATAATATGTTGTATTTTCCTATCAATTCTCAACCTCTGAGTTGTCTGTCAATTGCAATTGAAATTTTGTCAAATATTATATTATTACAGATATAACTGCAGTTTGGAATAAATGTATTTATAATTAGTGTGAAAAATGTGTTCGGCATATTATGTACTTATATCTACATAATATGTTTAACAATTTTTTTGGCTTATATTTTTATATAGTTTAATTTGTAGTTTTGCTTGCAATATTATGTAATGCTGTTTTTTATGGTATGCATTGTTTAGTAATCACTAATTAGTGAAGAATTTCTAATTCATTCTAGTTGAACAGTTGTTCAACGTTAATTAACCTCCGACGGAAAAGACGAATGTTACAAGTTTGATGCTGTCATCTCTCCGATTGTCGTTTGTCTGTATGACAGTAGCTCTTGAACTGATGACCCGATTTTCATTCGTTTTTTTTTAAACTGCAGTGTTCGAGAATGTTCTAAACTACGTTTGGTGGAAATCGGCCCAAATTATTGTCGTTATTATTTATTAAATTTTTAATTTTAATTATTTATGATGATAATGACGATCTATGTATGTAACTACGTATAAGAGGATACGCACCGCACTAGATGGGCTGTCGGTCATCTCGTGAGGCTCATTTCAGTCTTGTTATCTACACTAAGAGTAATGACGGCCCAGCGGTCTGTCGGAAGAGATACTCAATTTTTAATCTCATGATTTTCTTTTCAAGTAATGAAAAATATTGGTTACAGCTTTTATTTTTTAATACGTATTGGTTTTTATTTATGAAATTGTGGTGCTTTCAATATTATTTATTGGACGTCATATTAAATCAGTATTAATATAATAAGCAAAAAATATAAAATAATTATAAGTATCAATTTCTAATATATTATGTTTTTAATATTATTATTGTGCAGATCTCAAAATTTTTGATTATTTTGAATAGTTTTTAAGCATTACATACGTACATTGCTTCTAGAATGATTTTGCAAATATGAACATTGCTTTGAATGTGATATTTTAAAAATAATTTCGTTGTTTATTTTAATATGTAGTTTTAATACATTAAAATCAATATATTATTCATTCCAAACTCGATATGGAATTCGAAATTATGATTTATAATTAGTACTAGTCATAATTTTGTTAATATGTTTTTTCTTGTGCGATTTTTATCTTTACAAATAATAGTCAGATACTTGATGTTTGTATAGGACATTTTTGCATGAACACTAAATGTTGCATTTGTAACATTCCTATTTAACTAGTTATATATATATAACCATAACCAGCTCCTAAATATTGTTTATTTATAATGAAATTTTAGATTATGGCACAACTACAACCGGCGAGGTTATTACCTAAAAATTTGCAGACAGCGACAGCCACGACGCGCGACCGGTGACTAATTGTAATAAAAAATTAGTATATGTATAACGATTGTGTATCTATTATTCTATGACCGTAAAATGCACTTAACGCGGTAGATTTAGCGCCACTATACAAATTACATTACACAAATACGCGTTTTGACAGCAGATATCCGCGATATTGGCTGTCGCATGCTGACTGCATGTTTACGTAATAACTGAACTACTTTTTAACACAACTTTAGCTTGAATGTGTTCTTATACATTTTAAATATGGTTATAAGTTTATTAAAATATATTTTATTACTTTTCATAAGATATTTTGACAAAATATACAACCACATATAACCAGCCGCTATGGGGAATGCAAAATTAACACAAGTAAACTAAGCAAGTCTTAGCTAATAAAACTGTCTTAGTTAAATATTATTCACACTAATGTAGTTTTTGGTTTTGAACGTAGTTTCGATAGGTTTGATGACAATATTGACATTACAGTTAAAAAGTAAATCAACTGATCTCTTCAATCAATTTCGACATCAATTCTTTTCCTAGATTTTATTAAGCGATGTGTTTAAATTATTTAAGTTCCTATGCAATTTAATATTTTTTAAGTTTAATGTGAATGTTTCATAACTACGTTATTGAAACGCAGCTTATTTAACGTTTATGTAAAGTTATAACAATTAATAATGAAATACATCGTCCTATCTACAGATATTAGAATATTGCTCCAGTGTCTCAATGTTTTAAAGCTTGTTACAATTTTGTTATTGGTGTTATTTGATTTTATTGATCGTCAATAATCACATTTCCCTTCGTACGTAAAATTGTTAATTTTAATATTGCTTTTTAAAAATCTACTTGACGCAATTGTATTAAAATCAATCAGAATGATATGTAGTTTTACATTATGTAGTTTTCTATATTTGTAAATTCGCGAAGAAAATAATTTAACTGAAAAACATATATTTTAAACAAATAAAATTAGACAAGTTAAACTTCCTAACATAAAATATTATTACAATTTTATAACAATGCCGTTTTTCTTGTAGTATTTAATAACATCAAATATTAGGGCTTATCGTAAGTGAATGTTTCTTAGTCACCCGAGCTGTATTGTATAAAATAATTTACAGACAATATATACGTTGTTTAGGTAGTAAGTAGGCACTGAATTTTATGCCGTTGACTAATGTACTCATGTAAATTAATAAAGAGGTGCAGTAACGAGATTAAAGCCTTTTTTTGTAATCATTTTCCCGTCACGCTGTCAGTAACTGGATTAATCTGTAAACTATCATTAAAAAATTAGATGTTTACTAAAACATTGGTTAGGAGCAATAAGACTTCGAAAATTGTTTCAACTAAACATAATATTTATTTTCCGTTATATTTTTGAACTCTCATTACCTAAAAATATCTACAATAATAGGGCTGTTTATGTACATTGCTTTAGATAAATCACTGTAAAATATACAAGGTAACACCCAACAAATGTATTAAGTACTTACATAAATCCAACATTACACTTAAAACTTCTATGAAAATATTTTAGAATCCATAATATTAAAGAACAAGTTTTCTGCGAATATATTATTAATGATTACTATAAAATTCATGCAATTACTATTTATCCAATTCACACAAAAAAAAACATCTAAAATAGACCGGAAACATGACAATGTAAAATCATTCAGATGTTTAGTGTACATTCTGTAAATAAAATGTTTTTCACGATTTTTGTGAATAATGCATTCAAAGACATCGGTTTCCAGTTTTGGTAATGTAAAAACCAAAACAATTGTAAAAACAATTAAAATCTATAAATTTCGAATACAAAGCAAGGTAGACCACAAAAAAATACATAATATATACTCTGATCATAATATCAACAAAACAGTTTCTGAATATTCATCAAATACATAAGGTATTGAGTAAAATTCTTGTTTGTTTATTTAGCAAACTGACATGACAATTTTAGTAAATACTTCGTTTTTATAAGTGAATTGGTTAAATAAGAAATGAATTTCATAGTTACAGCGTGCTTATTGTAACAACTTAGTACATATGGTAAATCAAGTCATAACTATAGCGTTTACAATGTAGAAATGGACAGCGGGTAATAATATAGTAAATAGTGCTCGTTAGTTTTCATTGTGTGCATTTTTATTACACCTACTACACATATTTCCACAGTTATGTATCACAATATCTCATACATTGTCGATTACTATAGACATTTAGAGGTTAATGGCAAAAAGTTTACAATTGAACCGCTTAACATCATATACTTATAGCAATTTCTAAGTGAATTTAATATATTATAATGCAAGTATATTTTCCTATGCGAATTAAGTACCTACTATATTAAGTTGTTAAATATTGTAAGTACAAGTGCGTTTACGTTTATGCGTTGCTAGCTAGTGATATGCATATAGATTTAGCTATAAAATATTTTTTATTATTATTATTGTATTTACTTTCAAAACAACCTGGAATGTAGACTTGTCTGTTCGTTTAGAACCAGATTCCTGAAAATCAATGCACCCTATTGTATCACAGATGTAGAACAAAATGTTGGCTATTGGTAATGCTTTGATTTTCATGAATTGGTGATACAGAACATAAGCAGGAGTATTTTTTTTAAATTTTACGTCATAAGTCACATAAACAAGAAGTATAAAAAACAAATAACAGAACTAGTAACTTAATAAAATTATTGTAACTAATAAAAAAAATGTAAATAACATAAGTACATCAATTTTATTGTTGTATGCTGAATATTTAAAAAAAACTAATAACCACTTGTTTCCCCGTACACCTTTCCTTAAGTAGCGTAATTTTAGAAAAATATAAAAACAGATCCACAAACGGTAAAGTGTAAAATATTCTACTTTACATTAAGTATATACAAAAAGAAACATAACATCCAAAAATCTACCATATAATTACGTAATTCCTTTATTAAAATACTGCATTGTTCGTTCGTTTGATGCACACTATTAAGAAACAATACCGTTGACTCACTAATACTGTCCATGGACGAATACGCTTATTTTACGTACATATGTATAGAAATACAGTGTGGCGCAAAAAGCACAGTGCTGCAATTACACGAAGAAATTAAGTACATTTATTCACTAAGTACCGTCACATTCATCTTGTTCATTGTGTTGTATTTTAAATACAACACCTTAAATTATATAGTTTTAATAAATAATTTTATGATCTTGTTATATTATAATTTTGTCTGGCACCATATTTTTAATACGAAAATACTTGACAAAAAAGTGGATCAAAATTTCTCTTTATACTAAACGAATTTAGTTCAATTAATTCAAAATTATACAATATTCAGATACATTTTTAACTGGTATAAAGCTGTTGAGAGCACAAATACTCCATGTTTACTAAACATTGTAAAAGATGGGTCACTAGGTTTAACGACATAATTATGAAGCCAAAATTTACAATAAAAATATTATGATAATTTCGTAATATGGCAAGGCGCAGCAGCGTAAGAGGTCATATTGTTGGGCGCCTCATCTAGTTATTAAATGGTGAGCGAGAATAGGACGTGATTAAGTTGAGCATTTTATAGTGTTGTCTCACTCTTTTATGGTTGCCTATAATTATAACATTCACATTGTCTAATACAGTGACGACAATTCAATTTTTAAATTAGACAATATACATTCTTTTGTATTTAGGTTGACGTTACAAGTCATGAATACTAAGACATTCCTTGTAAATTTTGTATTCCTTGCGACTTATAAGTCGTCTACTTTGTCTTCTTTATCTTTAAAATTCACTCATTTATACGTTATACATGTGCGTTATTGATCATCGACAAATATTTAATTTAAGAGATTATTCTCGTTTATACAATCGATGTTTAGTTACCAGGAGATCCTATCGACATCCTAATCATTTAATACACACTAAACCCAACTCGGTTTCGTATAAATTGTTGTAGAAGATCGAAGCTTAACGTTTCGGCTCGCATAGCGGCTGCGGCGTGTTCAGACTAAAAGCACAATGATGCGATTTCACGATACTGAAATACAGTGCAGAAGTATAGATTTACAGTAGCGATATAGGAGCGGTATCGGTGCGCAAGCAACCTTAGAGAAGTATAGAAACCCAGGTTACAGTAGAAGCGCAGGCCGTATCGGCGCGCGCGTTACCTTTGAGCGGCGTGGGCGCCTAAACTTATAAACGCAGGTTACAGTAGCGGCGCTGGGCCGTATCGGTGCGCGCGCGGTCTTAGAGCGGCGTGGGCGTGGGCGTGAGGAAGGGGTTGGTGGAGACGGAGCGGCCGGCGTAAGAGGCGGCGCGGCCGGCGGCGGCCAGCGGCGGCGCGCGCGCCACGCGCCCGAGCCACGCGTCCGGGTGCGGCGCGCCCGCCGGCACCGGCACCGGCTCCTCGGACAGCGCGCGCAGCCCGCGCGACAGTTGCTGGCACATGGCCGCCACCGGGTCCGCCTCCGCCTCCGCGCCCGCACACACCTGCGCACGCGCGTCTCGCTCGCTCAGTATGGGGCCGATTGCCTGGCCCTAAACTGAGCTTTAACATCGTACTACATAACATAATATACTAGCTGATGCCTGCGACTTCGTCCGCGTTCTATATTTTTAAAATAGCCTATGTTCTTCCCCAGAATTTAAGCTATCTTCACACCAACTTTTATCGCACTCGGATAAACCATATTTATTAAAAAAATAAAATAGAATAAAAAAACATTGATTTTTATATATTAGACTAACCGTTACAAATTCGCTTCGCTGGGCGTAAATGAAAATTAATGTACCTATAGTAGATTTTTGTTTGAAAAATGGTGAAGGGTCTGTGGAATTCAGAAAATAAATAGCCTAAAACCATCTGCAAACGATTCCACGTCGAATGGTCATAGTCTCATACCGATGGACTCAGTAGTTTTCACGTGATCACACATGACAAAAAAAAAACATTTTCATTATACATATTTATACAGTCTGGCCATAAATACTGTTACAATAAAAATAAACAATAATATTACATTTAAATTTAGAACCTGCCATTCGCATATGAATATTCATAGTATTTCTCACTTTCGCGCCAATTTTTGTTAAATATTCTTGTGGTATTAAAATGAAGCGGGATGATTGCATTGCTGTAATAGCATTAAATAAAAAAATAGGTATGGAGCCCAAATGCAATTTTTTAAACTCCATACGCTTGATATTAGTCGAATGTTTGTGTACCGGACTATTGATAGGTAAAATGAAACGTTCTCTGTGACAGAAAAAGATCTGGCCGTCCACGTAGTATTCGTACTAAAAAGGCAATCAAAGCAGGGAAGGAAAGAATACGAGTAAATCTAGTCCGAAAGCAAAAGATTTCATCTAACGAAATGAATATAGCACCCATAACCATATCGCGTATTTTAAAAGATGACTCAAGATTGCAGCTTATAAGAGATGCACTGGTCACTGGTCATTACTTAACCGATAATTTAAAAATGAATATGGTGATAAAATCAAAACTACTTCTTAGACGTTACGCAAATGGAGGTCACGGAAAATTTTTATTTACTGACGAGAAATTTTTTACTATCGAGTAATATTTTAATAAGCAAAATAACAGTTTTAGATCAAAGCTCTAGAAAAGATTCTCCATTAGTGAAGAGGGTGGCAACGTGGGTATTGTCCGGCTTAGGTGATAGTTTGGTGGGATGTTAGTTATCAAGGAGTGACAGCCATATTTTTGTGAAAAAGATATCAAAACATCGGCCCAGGTGTATCAAGATACGATTATTGAGAAGGTAGTTAAGCCTCTTAACAACACCATGTTCCATAACCAAGAGTGATCCTTTCAACAAGACTCGGCACCGGGTCATAAAGCTCGGTCCATACAAGCATAGCTGGAAAGGAACGTCTCTGATTTTATCAGAACCGAAGACTGGCCGTCATCTAGTTCCGATCTTAATCCACTTGATTATGATTTATGGTCTCCTTTAAAGAGTATCACTTGCTCTACACGCCGTAATAATTTTGAGTCCTTAAAACATTCCATAAGATTGGCAGTGGCGAATTTTCCCATGGAGAAAGTGCGTGTTTCTATCGGTAACTGGCCACAACGTTTAGTGTTGTGTTAAGGTCATTTTGAATGAGCTTCATATTTTTAAAATGCTGTTATATTAATGTATAAACTAACGCACAATGCAGTAATAAACGCTTTATGTAATAGAAACAAAACGATGTTTTCCTTGTAACAATATTTATGGCAAAACTAGGTATATAGATTATACTACCATAATTTAATATAATATACAAATATTGGGTCCTTACATATGAAATTAGCGTTTTGTCGTACTGACCACTTTGATCTGAAATATCTCCTCTTCGGTTAAGAATTCCAAATTCAAATTTATAAATTCATTTAGCTGGTACATTTGACTTTTGAAAACAGTCATTCATTTGTTTTTTTCCTCATTATTTTTTTCTTTGGCGTCGCTTATTACCGCACAATGGAAAACATGAAATATCGGTATATTTACGAGTACGAGTTCTACCGTGGCACCAGTGCTGCGGAAACAGCTCGAAGGATTAATGATATGTACGGCGCTGGTGTCGCAAAAGAAAGCACGGTACGTTTTTGGTTTCAACGTTTTCGTTCTGGAAATTTCGACCTTCAGAACCAACCCCGTGGACGGCCGGAGACCAAAGTGGAAAATGAAGAATTAAAGGCTATTGTGGAAGCGGATCTATCACAAAGCACTTCAGCAGAGATAGCTGCAGGCTTCGGGGTAAGTGAAAAAACTGTATTAATCCACTTGAAGCAAATCGGGAAAGTAAAAAAACTTGAACGATGGGTACCTCATGAATTGAGTGAATCGAACTTGCAAACACGCGTCGACTGCTGTGTTACTTTGCTCAACCGACACAATAATGAAGGGATTTTAAGTCGAATCATTACTTATGATGAAAAGTGGATACTGTACGATAATCGGAAGCGCTCGTAGCAATGGCTGAAGCCTGGAGACCCAGCCAAATCCTGCCCTAAACGAAAATTGACTCAGAAAAAGTTACTTGTGAGTGTTTGGTGGACTAGCGCCGGTGTCGTTCACTACAGCTTTCTAAAATCTGGCCAAACGATTACGGCAGATATCTATTGTCAGCAACTGCAAACCATGAAGGAAGAACTAGCTGCTAAACAATCGAGATTGGTCAATCGCTCTAGGCCACTGCTGCTTCACGACAACGCAAGACCACACACTGCACAACAAACAACCACTAAGTTAGATGAGCTACAATTGGAATGTCTGCGACATCCACCGTACTCCCCGGACCTTGCTCCAACAGATTACCATTTTTTCCGGAATTTGGACAACTTCTTACAAGGAAAAAAATTCAACTCCGATGCGGCAGTCCAAACCGCCTTCAGAGTTTATTGATTCTCGCCCCCATGGTTTTTTTAGTAAAGGGATCAATGAACTACCTATGAGATGGCAAAAGTGCATAGATAACAACGGTGCATACTTTGATTAATTAAATATATTTTACAAAAAAAAAAATTGACTTTATATTCCTCCCGTACAAAACGCCAATTTCATATGTAAGGACCCAATAAATTAATTGTACTTGTGCGTGATGTAATGTAATGATATATGTGGTTTTCTTTTCGAACTGAATTAAAGTAGATTTGAATTCTAAAACACTTTGTAATTGGGTTTGCTTGAATAAATCGATTTGACTTTGACGTTACTAATGTAAGCACAAGTATTATGTGAAATATGTAATTTCAGTTTGTGAACTAAATAAAAAATAATAAGCGTATATCAGTCGGCTCACCTCGACGGCCACGATGTCAGTCCCCGTAGGCGCGGGCGCGGGTGCGGGCTGGGCCGCGGGCGGCGCGGGCAGCGGCGCGGCGGGCGGCGCGACTAGCGGCGCGGTCAGCGGCGAGCTCAGCCCGGCGCGTTGTCGTTCAAGGTTCGACGGTAACTCGCTAATCCGCAGCGACATCTGACGTTTGAATGGCGAACTGGAACATAAATATAACTATTTTTCCGCAACTTTATTAATTCATAATTTATTACTGTATTATTAACTAGCGACCCGCCCCGGCTTCGCAAGGGGCGTTCTATTGAATTGTTGAAATCGGTCCAGTGGTTTTTGAGTATAATACAAAAAACAAAGTTTACCTCTTTAGAATATTATTATTAGTATAGATTGGAGTTGTGTAGAGTATTTATTTACAGATTCTTTATGTATTTCATTTGTAACGGCTGTCATCACTGTCATATGTAGCACTTTTGAGACTTTATATTGAAATTATCTTTTAAGACTAAATGGCTACCGTAACCAAAAATATTAAGTAATCTTTAGTTTCTTTTTATGATCAGTCAGTTTCTGAAGATATTTGGCACCCATGATTAATGCTGATATACCTCCTCTAGGATACACGAATAAATTGTTTTAGGACCTTGGACTCAAGCTCTGCCCCAACCAAATTTGTTACAATATATTACAAACATGGCTCAGACAGTCATACCACAGATTAATTAGTTACTAACGTAAAGTCATACACTGAAACATAGTCAGCGTCAAGACGCGGCTCAAAAAAAATGCGTCTTTTTTTTTCATAGAATCAAATGTATCACGCTCACTGGTCGGCGTCGTGATGGTTAGATGAACATCCATTTTGTCATTTCATTTTATTCATTTATACTTTAGAAATAAAGAGTCAAACGCCTGCACTTCAACTTTTGTTATCGCAACGGTGAATTCTCAATAGTACATTTCTTAGCAGTATTGTTTGCATAGTAGGTACAGACTGCAGAACAATGAGGACTGTCAGTCAGTAATTACTGACCTGTTGTTGAGATGCGTGAAGCCTCTAAAGGAGCCCTGGCGCTCTAGTAAATGGGGCGCGGCGTGTGGCCGTTCCACTGCAAACGGGTTATGCGGAGTGGGCCGGGGCACCACCGACACCGTCGATACCGCTGACACCGTTGACACCGCTGACACCGCCGACACCGCCGGTGAACTAGCCTCCGCCTCCGATGCACGTCGCCCTACCACACCTGTAAATCCCAACCCCTACTTAGATTCAAGCCTAACCAATACCTCAGCCATAGAATGAATTATACTCGGAAGTAGCTTTTACTGTCGTTTTCGCTGTTAACCTATGTTTTGGTCAGAAATATTTCTGACCAGTCTGTGAGCAAAATTTTAGGCAGATTTTTGATAAAAAAAAATCTCATCTGTACCAAACATCATAGTCGGTTTAGCGTTTTAACATTTCTCATATAAAGTTTCATCTCCCTTTGAGATAGATTTTTGATAAAAAAAATCTATCTCTGTACCAAACATCATAATTGGGTTAGCGTTTTAACATTTCCCATATAAAGTTTCAACTCCCTTTGAGGTAGATTTTTGATAAAAATAAAAGTAGCCTATGTTGGTCCTCTGGTGTCAAACAATCTACGTGCCAAATTTCATTTAAATCGGTGTGCTGGTTTAGCTGTGAAACGTAACAGACAGACTCGCATTTGTAATATTAGTATATTACAAATGCGAGTCTGTCAGTCTGTTACGTTTTAGAACTAAACCAGCAGTCCCTTTTTATTGAAATTTGGCACGAAAATAGATAATTTGACACCAGGGGGCCTAGGCAAGTGGCTCAATTGTCGTAAACGCTAGTAGAATAGAATGACAAACACCACGTGAACTAGCGTAACGAATTTTAAATGGGTAGTCAAATGTTTTTAACTTTCTATAGAATCAAACGAAGAGTAAAATCGTGTGAAAATCGCCGTATAAATATTGACGAGCAATAACGACAGCAAGCGTTTCGATTTTAGGAAACGTCTGCCACTTATCTACCCGCTCAGAGGTCAGATAGATCATAGAGGACAGATCCGCACGCTTATTACGTAACTTGCAGTCACCATGCGACAGCCAATATTGCGCGATATCTGCTGTCAAAACGAGAATTTGTGTAATTTGTATAATGGCGCAAATCTACCGCGAAAAGTGCATTTTACGGTCATAGAATAATAGATACGTAATCGTCATACATGATACCAATTTTTTATTACTTAAGAGTCACTGTCTCTGCAAATTTTTAGGTAATAACCCCACCGTACTAATGGATAGACGTATAGCTATAAATGATAGACGTGGGAGCACTGACCAGACTTCCTGAAGGAGCCCTGGCGGGTGAAGGCGTGGCTGGCGGCGTCGATGCTCATGGACACGGCGCACTCCTTGTCGCGGCGCTGCTTGCGCTCCAGGCACGCGGCGAACGCGCAGCCCACCGCGTGCGACAGCCGCTCGCCGCTGTCGCGGGACGCCAGGAACCCGTGGCACATCCAGCGCCGCGTCGTGCCGTCGCGGCATATGTAGCTGCGGCGCCGTACACAACCACTATTAGAATTTTTGGCGGGAACGGGATCTTGATAGATGGCGGTCTACACTTGATGAATGGAGGTCTACAACTGTGCTTTTTTTTACGACATTTTCTACCACGTACGGCAGTTTTATGGAACCAGCTTATAGCGGCGGTATTCCCGGACCGTTAAGACCGTCAGTACTGAGCCTACTCTTTCCTTAAAAGCCGGCGACACACTTGTAATTCCCCAGACGTTGCGAGTGTCCACGGGCGGCGGTGATCACTTTGCGGTGACTCGCTTACTCGTTTGACCCTCCGCCATAAAAAAAAGTGAGGTTGTCATTTTATTTAGATTTTCTAGTTTTTACATTTTTGGGAGTTTTAAAATACAAAAGTGATATTACATTGTTTTAAAGTTCTGTATAAGTGAAAGAATGGAGTAGGTCTAAATAAACATGTGTAGCTGAAGTTCACGTGCTCTTCTTCGAGGTCTTTTATAGCTTCAGTAAAGCCTACTATCACTTTACTAGAGTTTTACGATAATAAGAAAGAACGAATTTACTTCGAACGTGCATCATGTCGATTCTACTTATTAATACGTGACATTGCGCTAAAACATTGCGCTAATCTGTGCGCCATATCATGGAGAAAAAAAAACTTCCTGTTTCAGGTGTTCAGGACAGTTTCGGCCCCATAGTCTGGGTCAGAGAATAAGACTACGGTTTCCTTGCCCGTCATAGAAGGCTACTAAAGGGGGCTTTGGAGTCGCTACAGATCGATATGGGGGCTTCATTCGTCCATCCATGCGACTCTGAGGAAGGCACGCGTGTGGTCTGTGCGGTCGTGGCGTTGCGAGAGTGCAGGCGGGCTCTGTAACTGCTCCCGGGGAAGTACTTTTGGCATAGCGCGAAAGGGGCTCCAGTGCGATCCATAGAAGATGCTGGAGATCCTCGACAACGATGACCGATTATGACCGAACGATTATGACCACCGCACAAGTTTTAGTGGGTAAAAGCCTCGCATAACCCAATCTCTCCCCCAGGGGGCTGGGTATCTGGGTGCAGATTTTTCCTGCATAACGAAAAAAAAGACTCAGCACAATTTACTTCAAATAACTCTATTATTTTCTAAATAACTCCAGATGCCGTGTACATACATACACACATTTATTGTTAGATAAGCTGATCGGCTATTTCGTTAGAAAATAGCACCCGCGCATCTACATTTTCTTTATTTGCCTCACTTCATAATATTGCCCCTTTATTATGAAGTGGTGCTGTCTTGATTATAAAGTCTATGTTTAAACCTCTATTTATCGGTTAAGACAAAGTAATTATACGGTTAAATACCGGTTACAATGGATTTAAATCGTTATTATTCTGTATTAACCGGTATTTTTCAAACCCGGTTCAGAGTCCTGCTAGTAGCCAATACTACTCTGTGCATACAATACACGGCTCGAAACCAATTTAAAAATACTGATTAACCCATTGAGGCCATATTTCTACAATATAATATTTGTTTTGTCGAGACGATAGTCCGTAGCTATAATATGATCCGATAGGTAGTGCTGTAGTAGACTATCGCGAATGAAATCGTGATGCCCAGCTATAAAAGTAAAACTTCAAATACTTAACCAGAAAATGGATAAAATAATGCTGACCAAATAATACAACCAGAACATGTATACAATATTATTTAAAAAATGTAGGTAATTATTTGTATCAATAATTTTATATTATACTATATGTGCTCCACTAAAAAAATAAAAAACTTTTATGTGTTTATTTTACTTGAATGATGTGACTTTTATAACTTATATTATTATTAGTTATTTATTGCACGATTCAAGCGACATTCACGATTCACGATGAAAAATAGCCATTACTCCTAAACTGTGATATTTTTTCTTTGAACCCTAATAAACTGGCCTATTCGGGTTATAAAGCCTATATGTATAAGTGTAAAGTTAATGGCATTGCCTCTTCGATCACAAATAAAGAACTAGATTCACAATCTTCTGTAAAATATAAATGAATTATTGTCCGAAAGTATTATCGGTAACATTGTGTTAATCTAAAGTAGACCTCACTGTCAAACCGTAAGGTTATAAAAGCTTGTAAACAATTCTTGCACGACATTGAAACGAAGTTTGTTAAAAAAAATATTTAAAATGTAACCTTACGTTTCGTGCGTATAGTATAATTCGCGTAATCTATTTGCATTGCTATTTACGTCATTTTGATCTGTTACGTGAAAGTAACAAGGATAAGACGTATATCGTCAGGCAATATTTAAAAATATGATTACGAATTTAATAAAAAAGAGCTATGTAACGTTATTACTATAACGAAATAATGAACACGTAAATAATATTATTTAATTTATTAACCGAAAATAAGAATCTCCGTCTTTTTTAGCTTTCGAGATGTGTTGTTTTTACAGTTTTTGAAGGAGCACTGACATGTTCGCTGTTAGCGTTTTCGAATACTACTAAAACAGAAGTTCACTTAAATACAGAAGTTTTGGAGAAGAGTAACTATGACAATTTTATTGTGTATTTATACCAAGTTTCAAGTAAATCTAGCCAAAAAAATGTTTTTTTCGACAAACTTTTACCTCCTGTTCCACCCTCTCAAAACCTTTTTTTAATTTATTTAATGAAAATGTAGGTACAGACAGACCAATGATAAAGTGCTTGGTCTTTAAATACACTCTACGGATATATCACCCCTATCGGTAGTAAGTTGTTACACTTGGATTGACGTCAAAGAGGTGTACCGATCAATCAATTGGACGTAGGTACGCGTCGATGCTCTTTTAAGTAACGAACACGAAAAAAGTGAGCATTTACGTTGCTACTATTTTGAGTAGGTCAATTAGGATGTTTACAAGACTAAGAAATGGGTGGGCGTAAGTGAAACGTAGCCAAAATATTGCTATGACAACGACGCTCACTCAACGTTCCTTGTTATAATGAAATAACTAATAAATTGCCTGGCCAAAAACAAATCGACGCTTGTTTATATTACTCCATAAAATTTATAAGGATACTAGCTGGTGCCTGCAACTTCGTTCGCGTGAAATTAAAAAAAAACTAGCTTGTTGTTGGCCAGGGCATAATCTATCTCCATTCTAAATTTCATACAAAATCGGTCCAGCCGGTTCAGCCGTGAAAACGTAATACAAACAGGCACGAGATACTTTCGCATTTATAATATTATATAGTATGGACACAGTACAAGTAAGCAAGCAGTATTCTATCTCGGCAGTGTCCTAGAGATAATTACCTACGGTCGCTCGGTACGTAAACACGCAATAGGGCTACCGACTTGGACTGAATGTTTTTCTTGGGTTACGTATTTGGTAATAGGTACTATATTAAATTGTCATATTATCCTTCCATTTTATATTATTGCAAATTTAATAAGTTTTTATTTATATAATTCTACTAGTATTTTATCTCTAGTTTCAGAAGTTTGTAAGTTAGTATGGTGGAAATGGACAAAAAAAATGCATTTTGTGTGCAGTATAATTAGAAATCAGCGATAAATTAACTAGATCATTATGATAATATATTACTTATAAATTAGCAACAGAGAAATATTTCCGGTTTCGATATAGATGTATTCAAACATCCATACACTGAACATTATGCTCGAAAACTTGATTGACATAATATTTCGACAGTAAATGCCCGGAAGCGTCTCAAACCGATCGACGACAACCGTGGCGCACTCGCGACTGTTGTATGCCGAAAAATGTCGTGATTTCGAGGCGCGTCGTTTGGGAGCGTTTGTATAAAGATAGAATACTGTATGCTTACTTGTACTGTGGTATGGATACATATATGCATATAACATAACTAAATATAACATAACTATAACATATACCAATAACATAATTTAAAAAAGAAACGGTGTTTAAGTAATTCTACTTTACATAAAATACTAATTTACATAAACATTATAAACTCGTAGATGAACGCAAGTAATTCAAAATATTTTGTTCATAAACCAGTTTTTATGTTAAGCTTACGTTAATATTATGTACCTATATCAGTACATTGATTATTGTGACAGTGAATTTATGCGGAGTAAAATAATATACCAGTTTTAAAACTCCATGTTAAAAATAACACAACTGAAACTATCTTTAACCACCTTAAATAAGTGGGAGCTATTCGTTACGTTTATCAAATTTTCAATATAAGCGGCCGTGAATAAAAAAGTTTGTAAAAATTAAATACCTGAATCCTCTTTCATGGTTTCTGTCTGGCGCACAAAAGGACACCTTCTCAATAGTTTGGTCCACTATGAGCCCCTTAGTTTCCTCTTCAACGACTCTTAACCCATCGCCACTTACGTGAAGAACCGCACGGATCGGCCTACGACGTGAATTCTGAAATTTGGGAATCTGTCATGTATTCATTATGCTAATGCTAACATGGTTTCAATTTCATGTTCAGCAACGAGCTCTTGAGCCGCATTCCTTCTATAAAGACCTTGATAAATAAGGTGTGTGTGTAACGGAGAACGCATTCGTTCACGTTTACATTTTATATCATCCACTTGCTTCGCTGGTCTGCTGTTGTATTTATCTTTAGACATCAAATATAGTTACAAACAATATTACAAGATTTCAAGTATTACTAATTCGGTGAAGTTACCACGAACTTAACTTGATATGGAAGTATTTTCCAGATAACCAACTAATTAATGTTACTAACATACTTGTCTGAAGTACCTACGTATACGATATCACATTTTATTATTTCTGTGTATGATATTGAACGATACAGACAACAGTTTCGTCTAATAAGTTTAATATAATAAACTTATTCAGAAAAATCATGCTACGTCATATAGCACTGATTCATGGCTTATTTTTTTTTGCAGTAATTTTTACAGCACAAATTCTTTTTAATAATAATGCGCCAGACAATACACACCAATCATCTGATCTCGAACTAGGGTATTCCCTGTGCTATGAGAACCAGACGACGACTATTGGGGGCGTCTCCCAGTACACCCAGACGCGAGACAATCTACAAAAGTTCGTTTCCTAAATTGGCCCGACCGGGAATCGAACCTGGAACCTTCCGCGCTTGCGTGCAACATCTAAACCACTGCGCCATCGAGGTCGTCAATTGTAAGTAGGTAGGTAGGTACTAGATACTATCCACATGCATTCAAAAAATAATCATAGTAGGTATACGTAATATATTGTAATATTACACAAGACTAAAAACTGTTACTTGAGTCTCAATCATATATACTATGAGTATGTTAGCAACATCGTCTCCTATTAAAGGTACAAAACAACGATTTTTCCTCAAAAAAGTTCGTATGTATGTAGCATATACCACGTATGACCTATGTACCTTGTAGGGTACGTAATACGTACCTATTTATTATTATTATTTAAATTCGTTTTTATAATAAAATTCCTCAAGATATTACTCAATTAACGGAAAAACAATATAAACTTGTTAATAACCGCACACTGATTGGAAAAGCCTACTAACAGTTAGCGATTTCATTGAAGAAAAAACAATAATAGTCTGGAAATAATCTTCTCTGCACACGCATTTTCTGGCTTTATGAATATTGTATTTTAAATAACTATTGTAGAATGATGTGGAAAAAATGTTACCTGACTGAGTTTCTTGTCGGTTCTCCTCAGTGTTCAGGTTTTCTTTTCGAACCGAACTACAGTAGATTTGACGTTCAAAAATACCTTGCAATTGGGTTTAATTGAATAAATTGATTTGACTTTGACTTTGAAAAATACGTTCATGAACATACATAATTTATATTGATCTAATAATATCTCATAAAACAAAAACGTAATAATAATTACATAAAAAGAGAATCGAGCAACTCACCCTAAGCACCTTGAGCGCCTCCTCGCACACTTGCATACCCCGCGACTCGAACACCTCGACGCAGCCGAGGTACTTGACGGGGAAGGTGCAGGTGCCCGCTCGCACGGCGGCCTCGTCCGCGTGCCATTGGTGTGGACGGGCGGACTCGGGCGGCGAGCCCTTGCGGCGGCGGAACGATTCGCGGAACGAGCGGCGCAGGCGCTCCATACCGGCGCGCGGCGGGGACAGCGCTGCGCCCGCGCGCGCACGCCGGAACGAATTGCGAACCGACGACTTCTGCCAATACACAGTACACACTGTCTATAACGTACCCACTTACATAATATTATCTAACATTACACATCATAAATAAATAATACTCCAGACAGTTACACAAATTGTCGGCCCCAAAGTAAGCACTAAGTTTGTACCACGGGTAACTCACAAGGAACTGGGAGAGCTCCCAGTAACACTCAGACTCCAAAAGTTAGTTTCCTGAATTGACTCGACCGGGTATCAAAGCCAGGACACCGCGGTTTGGAAGACAGATGCTCTGCCATCGCGCCAACATAGTTATAGTTTTTTAATTTATCTAAATCTATTCCATATGGAAGAATCATAAATGGACAAACGCCATAGCAAATATATTGACAGTCGCAATGTTGCAATAAATAAGAGCATATTTTTAGTAAAGTTTTAGGCTCTGAACATTCTTATTCGAAAGTGAAGCTCGATCTTCTATTTTCTGAGAAGATTGTTTGGAATAGAAATAGTAGATTGTATAACAAGGTAGCAAAATAACATTTATACAGCGAGCCGCTATTTTGAGTACAGAGCGGAGCGAAGGATTTTAAAGTAGAATCCTGAGCGCAGCGAGATATTCAATGTACGGCGCCAGAGGTAAAAAAAAATATTTTTTCTACCGAATGATACCCTGCTTTTCATTCCCCCCTATGAGAAAAATAAATGAGAGACGCCTATTTGATATACGTAAGAGTACAAAGAAATTGTATATTTTTAAATTTAATGTTTTTTTTTCTGGCGCGCGTTTACTGCTGCAATGAGCGCCGCCAGTAATCATCAGCCAGTAACATCTTTCGTACAATATTTTCATTTTCGAACAGATGGAATGACAAAGAGTTATTATTATTATTATTATTATTCAGTAAATCACAATATGAACATTTTCAATAGGATTTGTGGATCTCCTTTACATTAAATATAAAGTAGCGTCTTACATTCAAATGGCTAAAATGAATCTTAAACTGGATCCCTGATCACAAAGTATGCGTACATAATACTCGTATACAGCATATTATTGTCTACTGTAATTTACTTGAAATTTTGGGGGTCAATTCTAGAACGATTACCTGTACTAAATAGTAAGGCATAGGTTTGACGACCTCCGTGGGGCAACAGCTAAGCGCTTCGGAAAGTAAACGGGGGTTGCGAGTTCGATTCCCGCCCCGAGTCTGGGTGTTTATGTATAATATGTATTTATTTACAAAAGAAAGGTATATAAGTAGTATATCACTTGTCTAGTACCCATAACACAAGCGCTGTGCTGTTTACTTTGGGTCTAGATGGCGCTGTGTGAAATGTCCGAGTATATATATATCTGAGTATATATATAGGTATATCATAGAAGTATACCTAGTTTAGACGTGGATAGATCACGTCACCAAAATTAAAGAAGATGTATCGTATTTATATGAGCATAAAGTCCAATTGCAGTTACCCAATAGTTTTAATTGGTATATTAACTCGTTGATCATCCATGTGAAAGTTTATGAGTTGTATAAAATTCAAATACTGCCATCGTCTCAACAGTTAATTCAAGTCACAAGAAATTTGAAATAAATACTATTTTTATTTTTAAAGCTTAAAAATATTTCTAACAGAACATAATATTACTTAGCAGAAACGTTTCAGTAGCATAATTAGATTCAAAACAATATTTCTAATAAAAGAGTGAAAGAATTAACTTGGCTACTTGGTCGACTATGTCATAGAATGTACTGCTAGTGCGCTTTCGTTGTATTTTTAGATATATCTAATTGTTATGTATCTATGTATGTATAAAACGATGTATGTACAAACATTGTATCAAGATTATTGCTAGTATTATTTAATTATTTATGGAGATTGAAATATAAGTATTAGGTATTAATATTGGCGTGTATTTTAATTGGATAAGTACCTATATTATATCAACATAAGAATTCACGAAAATTTACATAATTATCTATTTTCCCTGCTGGACTGGAAAAAATGTGCCATCTACCCACTTGTGTTCCCGCACAGACCATAACTAAACTGATAGGGTTCACTATAACAAAGTGATAAAAAGCCACGGACCAAGTACCCTATTACTGTCTGATTGAACCTTACCATTTTATTGCTACAACCTACAAGTAGCATCAAAGTATAATTTAGTAGCGGCAAGAGATTGTAAGATCTGTCCACCCTGAACAGTAATTGGCGTTATGATATGTATGTGTATTACCATCTATATAATACATACCTAACAAAAATTATTCTAAACGTACACAGTAACCGGACGACGTTATCTTAATAAAGAAAATACTTTTTTAATAATTAAGTACGTTATGATAAACGATAAAACTACACAAGCCTCCCTCACTGCGACAATTTATCGTGAACTACTTAGATATTAATAAAGTAGCATTTATACATTTGACATTAAAGAATATTACTGGTATGATAAGATAAATGATGTATGCAATAAGTAATAGTCATTCGCAGTTACTCGTGAAACGTAATGTTTCTGAAGCGATTACGTAGCGTTTTCTTGTTTGTTATTACTCGTGAATTAAATTCAGAGAAACGCTTACTTACTTACGCTTCCATCCAACAACGAATTTCATCCTTTGCGATTACACGTGTAGCTGTTTTTTGTTTTTTAAGGGTCAGTAATTTTAAATTATTATTATAAGTCATGTTCCTTCTCTGTATTGTTCCTCTGTCTGCTATTGCAGAACGTATATAGTTATGATAGTATACAGACAGTTGTAATTATGATGTAGAATTCTGCATGGTTCTATGGTTTCAAGTCTTTAAATGAGATATGTATAATTTATGTATATATGGAGTCGTACAAAGTAAATTCAATTAATACGTAGCAGTTAAATTTTTAAGGTTTCCCACTCAATAGGAATGCCTATAGTTGATCTGTCTGTCCGTCTGTCTGTAGATGTATATGTAGATTATAGCCCTCCCATAAGCCATGAGGTGGAAGATGATGTGAGATACGGATGAAAATTATTAAAACAAGTAATTTATTAGGAGTCTGCTTCCATATGGAAACGGAAGCGTGCTCGATCTTCTTATCGATCCTTTCAATCTTTATACCGGTGTGATAAAATGTAAAAAAATATCATTGGACTTTCCAAAAATTTAATAGGTAATGAATAATAACTCTTTCGAAACTAAACTTTGTTCAATTAGCTCTTATTGCTTATTTAAGATTATCAAAGTAAAGTACAATATCTCCATGGTTTAGTATAATGGTTGGGGATTCTGACAAAAAGTTCTAGAGAATGTTTGGTGAGAATACCTACGGAACCCTGCGTGCGTGCAAGATTTGTATATAATTATGTTGTACAATACATACATGTACAATACCGTATATACTTAACGATTTAAATAAAACAGTGTAAACAAAGATATCATAATATTTCTTTTTAAATTATACGAAAAATATTGTGTGAAATTGTATGTGAAAATACTTATAAAATATTTGTATTAATATTTGCGGATGGCCTTCCACCACAATCTTTCAATTGCATCTTTGCAAAAAATTTTACAAGTGTCTGGGACCGAGATTAAAAACACATATTGTAAAATACAAGTAACAAAGTTCTCTCTGTGCAAATAATTAATAGTATTGTTTTTATCAATGCTTGCTTTATCTTAATTAAAACGGACGTGTTTTTGTAAAATCGTTTTGCACAAGCAAGTAGGTAGGTCTTTACGTTTATTATATTATACGGACAGTCTGCAGCACATCTCAGCATTTCTGTAGACAACGCAGAATTCTAATACGTACATATTTCACACTGTATCCCTAACGGGGTACTCAGAAAGGACGGAATACCAAACCTCGCGGTCCTTACTTCTTTCGCCTCCTCAAATCGCATCATTCTCCTTACACACTTTCACCTAGTTATATGAGTGCTTTTGACATTTATGTCAGCAAACACTAGCTATTTTATGTTCGTAAGTCAGTATATTAATAATAGTAAAATGTAGGCTGAAGCTATATTTAAGAGGTTAGTTGTATTCTTATTTACTTAGTAATTATGTAGTAAATAAATATGTCAATTGTCTATAGCAATTTCGGACACACTACAGACTAGAAGTTTAAATGTAATAAATGTTAAATAAAAACAATTCTTAAAATGAAAATGGTTCGAAAATAACCATTATTTTAATTTTTCGACTCAATTCTGGATTTAGGTTACTAATTGAATATCAGCTCAGTTAGAGTTAGGTCCAAATACAACGGAATAAATTGTCTGGCACGTATCGACAAATAGACATGACAAAACTATAAAAAGTTTCGTTTTAACCATTTTGACTAAATACCAGCTAACTGAAGCTTACCAAGTCAAATTAAATTAATTTTGCCCCCATTATTTAAAAAAGAAAAGCAATAATCCTTTAATAATAAAAAGGCACAGATTTACCACTGATAGATATCGTCTTTCACACGTCACAAATTTTTAGACTGAAAGAAATATATGGTAAGCCTATAATAGAAAAGGATATAACACATATTACGTCTTTGTCGGTATGCTTAAATGTTTTGAGACTGTTAAACTGTTGCATTTGACAGACATAAGAACCAATCAAATCTTTGTACGTTAGTATTTAGAAGTTTTTTTATTATTTTTAAAGATTACAAGTGAAATATTACGTAATATAAAAATTTTTGTAAATATATTTGAGATAGAAATTCTCTGGGGTGTGATGGTAGAATGTAGTATTTTAGGCTGCAAAGGCCGGTTTGACAAACAGTTCCCAAAGCGGGGTATTTTAGAGGCAACATCGACGCAATCTGTGGAAAAAGGCCATACAAAAGAATAAACACCATTTATTGTCAAGTTCTAAACTAATTCGTCAATGACACTGTCATAATCAACGGATTTTGTTAAGTTCAATGGCTATTCGGCATGCGCCGCCCCCGGCAATCTGCTGCCCCGGGCCATGGCTCCCACGGCCCTAGGGATAATAAATACGCCAATGGGTACTTGTGCAATTAGTGTTGCGTACCGTCAGTTGCCAGAGACCGTGAAACAGTTCCATTTTTATTAAAACAATGTTTCAAACTTATCTAATTTAAAATGCAATATTTATAATTTTCCTGCAATGTTTTTCGATGTTATTTTAAAGGAAAGAACACACTACAAATAATGTAGATATAATAACTTAATTTAAACTAACGATCACAATAGTACGAGATCCGAGGGCTGATTTCTGCAGGTATCTGTTTTTTTAATGAAACTTAATTCAAATGAATTGTTGTTGACAATATAATATGTTAATGCCGGGTTGCCATCAAAAATTAGCCGCAATTACCTCTAATTAAATATTTTGCAATTAATTATTTTTAATGAATTCTAGCTAAGTAAATGTTTTTTAAATGAATTATACATCATTTGAAAGAAAATGATGTGCAAAATGTTAAAGAAAATGGTTGCCAGCTCTCAATTAGCCGCAACCTCTAAATTGCCAGTTGTGAACAGGTGTGTTTTTGTTAATTATTTACACTCATCGTATATTTTTTCAAGAAAATTATATAATAAGTTGAAGTTTAATTTTTGCTGAACACAACAATGTATGGTTGCCTGTAAAAAAATAGCCGCAAATAGTGGTTGCCATTATTTGAATTAACTACTCTCTTAACGCATCATAGCTGCAAACATTGAAAAAAATAATTTAATACATTATTAAATGTGATAAAACAAACGATTTTAGTAACACGTCTTTTATTAAAAAAATATAAATCATACTTTTTTACAAAAGTAACTAGCTTTGACTCTAAACTAATTCCACCTTGTTCGATGTCTATAAAGCTAAAAGTGTTGCGAACTATTTTTATCAATTTGATGTGGCTAAATACAACAGATCCATGTTGTATAAAATTCAACGCAGAGAGACTTCGGTTGATCATTAATTGACGGTGAATTGAAACCAACAGGGTTTATTGGCGACCCCACACCGCTCACAATCGACAACATTTTATCCACGTCAAAAGAAGACAAAGAAGGTACGAATGAAACTTTCGGCACCGACGAAAGCTCTGAAGATTCGGATGAAGTTAATTTAAGTTAAGAAGAAGTTGATCAATTCAACAAATTAAGTTAACAAATTTCATATTTTTATTCACAATATTTTTTTAATAGAAAACGTTACAAAAATCGTAATCATTTTTTATGTAATTATTATGAAATACATATTTCATTGCCCTGATTGACCAATATATATAAATTATCTTTTTTGATGTTTGCAGCTAAGATGCGATAAGAGAGTATTGTTAATTCGAATAATGGTAACCACTACTTGCGGCCATTTTTTTTACAGGCAACCATACACTATTGTGTTCAGCAAAAATTAATATTCAATTTGATACATAATTTTCTTTAAAAACACGATGAGTTTAAATAATTAACAAAAACATACCTGTTCACACCTGGCAACTTAGAGGTTGCGGCTAATTGCGAGCTGGCAACCATTTTCTTTAACATTTTTCACATCATTTTCTTTTAAATAATGTATAATTAATTTAAAAAACATTAAAAACAATTAATTACAAAATATTTAATTAAAGGTAATTGTGGCTAATTTTTGATAGGCAACCCGGCAGCAACATATTATATTGCCATCAACAATTAATTTAAATTAGGTTTCGTTAAAAAAACGGATACCTGCAGAAATCAGCCCCGAATCTTAGGCTACAATTACACGTATTGTCTATATGTGTAAGTGTGATGTAGATACATCTTGTTAAATAAACAAGCAAGCGAGATGTTTCATATTTTCGGATAAATAAGAGTGAAACCGCATGTGTTCCGTTTTTCAAATTTTGAAAGGAAAGGACTTAATTCGGTAGAGTGATTTGAAGTTTTAATGTGTCAAAGTACTAAATAATGCGGCCAACTTTAGCTGTTATTTTAATAGTGTTGTCAAGTGATAGAGCTGACTTGATATCGTTATCAACATGGCCCTGTAGCGTCGCCATTTCATAATGTATTAAATAATTCAAATAGATAAACATCATATTTTATTTTTCCTTTTTTTTCCTTATTGCTACAAATGTTCATACAGTATCTCATGAAAGGAATAGCCCAAAAGAATTTCATGCATATCCCCCGCCACGTGGAGACCGGGGAATCGTCAAATCAAATCAAAAAATATTAAATTAAAAGTTGGGATTACAGTTAATGATGTCATTTAAATGATAATTATCAAATAATAGTTAAATTACAATTAAGACGTATTTAAGCGTAATAATTAATAAATTGTTATGTAATTACAATATTATACGTTAATTTTATATATAACTAGCTGTGCCTCGCGGTTTCACCCGCATTAAATTTGGTATTTTTCCAGTATAACAAGTAGCCTAGATTACTATCTGAAAAGTCTTCTATCTGCCAATGATAGCCCTGTCACAATCAGTTCAGCCATTTCGCATATTAGCCAGCACAAATATACAGGCAAACAAAAATTTTAAGAAAAGCGTGTTTGGATTTTAATTAAGAGCCTACGTACAAATACGAATTTCAAAATCATAGACATAAACTTTAATTTTATTTATATATGTGGATTATATTTGTTAATATCACTCACATAATAAATATCAATTTTTTCTGCGATATTATATCTATTTGATAACTGATTTCGTGACTGTTATTAATGATGTTCAAAGTTTACTGCAAATATTGCGAGCAAAACAGTATAATGCTAATTGACTATTTTGTCATAAAAACAAGGATAATAATTTGAATCATAACATAAAATTTCTCAATAAAATAGTCAAAGCGAGTTGTTTACGAAATTACTAAATTGAATCAATTTGGAGGCATCAAAGGAAAAACAAGGATAGACTGAGATAAAAGAGTCGTGTGTGGACAAAACTTGAAATAATATGATAGAAGCCTGCAAGTATTGAGTTACGGGTAGGTACGTGACTTACGAACAATACACGTTTATATATTCAACTAATGATTCAATCAATGCGTTTTGCATTATGAATTGTAAATGATATCGTAGTGTTTTTGTCATAAAAATGTGTGACGCACCATTTTGAGATCAGCATTTGTGGCCTGGACATGATCCAGTGGCTCGTGAGGGGAAGATCCTTGGTTTCCCATTTTTACAGTAATTTCTAAGCACTTTTCTTGAAGAACACGGCACTCACTCACTACCTACATAAATTCTCACTAATTCACAAGACGTCATCGTCTAGAACGTCATCGTCACTATCCACATCTTTATGAACTTCGATATTTTAATTTCAATGACTTTATAACGTCTCACATTCATGAGTATACTGCACGTTGCCTAATATTCGAACATTGTCCTCCTCTGATAAAGACATTTATGTACTATCCGCAGTACAATAAGATAAGTATTTGGAGCTCAACAAACATAGCAAAGCTTAGAATAAATAATTTAGATCTTTGAAATGCTACAACCTTGACAGTTTGCGTAAAAAACATGATCGGACTAAACTGTTTATCAGTATCACTGGTGCCTCATTAATCACTGCATCAATTAATTTAACTAAACATATTTAAAAGATATTAGGTCACTTTGCGGAAGCTGAATAAACGATAAAAACTAGTCAATCCGCTCATCTAAGATGCGGTAGTCATGGAACACGAATCGTGTGAATTCGTTAACAATAATTTTTAAAACAGGGGTCAACTTTTCCCACAAACGATGAATAAACTCAGAGAGGCGCATTGAACTCGGCACCCGGTCCGCGGGGGGAGAGAGGTTAGGTAGGTAGCTGGGAACGACCGCCGATGCCAGCTGAACGTTATTTTTTCCCACAGCATTGTTCTTTGGACCATGGCACATAACAATATCACGAAACGACAACACTTTTTCGCAATATTCACAAATACTGTTACTTCTCTACTTTTTAGTACAAAACTTCATCTTGTTTAGAAAATGTATTTGGAGGAATGTGTCATAATTTTTTCGTTTGGGAAGAAGCGCGCGCGCCGCGCATGCAGCGGGCAACTGTCGCACTGAACTGAGTGGGTCGTACGGCACGGCACGCGGTTGAATCGCACAAACCCTACACCGTGGAGTCCGTCCCGTCTCATACCCCACCCCGCTGACGAACCGGTCCTTTGAATATTGTCAAGAATTGACGACCGGTGAGATCATCACTGGAATGGTGTCTATAAATCAGATTCATCAATTCGATCATTAATTCTCCCTCTTTCGAATTACCAGAAGTAGACGGTTGTAAAAAGTATCATTTTTCATATTGAACTTGTGTATTCGTAAATAAGAAGGCTGAACAAAATTAAAACCAAAAGCATCATCATCGTTAAGTGTTTTACGAATATTTCTTAATAGCTCATCTCGTTGAAGGAAACATATGGCAGCAGCAGCTGTAGGCAGCGCGTGCGAGTGGGACGGACGCAGGTGCAATGTAGAACACCGGGAGTTCATAATTAGAGTTAAATTAAACATATGTCACGAATGTGAAATGTACAATACCACTTGTTTACAAAACGTAAGGAAATTGAAAAGAAGCATGTTTTAGAATATATTCTACAAAAACGTGTATACAAAATATTGTGCTAGAATTTACTATTAGTGGAAAGAAAGTGATCAGTTTTTAATACACTGCGTCATTGATCTGGTTAGTCATCGCATACCATACGGATTCCCGTCTGAGAGTCAGCTTTCAAAAATGACCAAACATTACACAAATATGTAGTTAATGAAGGCGGTAGTTTCTGTTGTGTTTACTTATTTATTTATTTCATTTATTTAGTAACGGAAAATAGTTATACATATAGCACTGCACTATACCTAATCCTTTTCAATATTATTTTTTGATTTTAATTTTTTTTTTATTATTTTCATAATACTTGAAGATGACTTTTTCATTTTAGTTATCATTCTTTAAACCTTAAATTACTTAGCACATTGAATTTTATTTGTTTTAAAATCTTATCGAATTTACAAATAAAAGCTTATACAGTCTGTATAAATATAATGAACGAAATATTAAAACATTTAATATTTCTAATACAATGAACATTCCTATTACAATTATTTTTCATTTAATTATAAATTATGTTAAGGCGATGCATTGATAAACAATAATATAATGTAAAATAGACCTTCTGCTCTATGCAAACGTGCGCGCGCTAGCGTACGAAAAATACGAAAAAACAGTTATTTTGGTTTATTTTAAAAACTATAATTAATTTAAAAAAATCCAACTGACATTTTGAAGACTATGTTTAGATTAAACTATGCAGAAAATTAAGAAACATAAATCGGTCTCGTTGCTCCGAAAAATATAAATCTCTGTTTTTGTAACACAAAAAAAATATCAAAGAAATCTTTCTTTGATATTTTTTTTGTGTTACTGGCAAAATGCAGTCAATGAAATGAAGAATCAGGTTACCAAATATCACTTTCATACGTTTTAAAATCACTTCCCTGCCGGTAAAATTTTCAATGTATCGCTTTAATCGTTCTACGCTGCAACTTAATCCGGAAATAAAAAAAGAGCTTCGCTTTAACGAAATGTGGAGCAGAATTTATTTTCGAGTATGCTCAAGGTTCAACTACTGACCCTGACGAAAACTACAAATTATTGATCTTTCGAGTGCAAGTTGGAGAACTCGGTAACATGGTTTATTCTATAACAAAAGTGTCTATCAAACAAAGTAGTAGACGACAATTTCAAATTTTTAATGGAGATATACTATATTATGTATAGGTAGGTAGGTATGAACCTACGGCTTAATGGAAATATACCAAAGCAAAAATATTGACAGTTAATCCAAAATGGCGGTTTGCGCCCCACCCCAAGTTACAAGTTCGAAAACTTTCATCATGGTCACTAATTGAAAAACATGCTCTAAATCCACCTCCTCCTTCAGCCTTTGTAAGGCAAATATCTCTTATCATCCACAGACAGGATAAAAGGACAAGACTAGTGTGTGAGGAGAATGATGAGATTTGAGGAGGCGAAAGAAAGTATATAAGAACCGCGAAGCTTGGCACTCCGTGCTCTCTCACTACCCCGTTAGGGATACAGATACATACTTCATCCCCGTTAGGGATGAAGATATGTATGTATGTATGTATGACAGAACTAAGAAGAAATTGCAGGCATAGCTTGTTTAATACGCAATAAGAAAAGCATTACAGGTTGATTATGTCACAATAAATTGATTTTAAAACAATATAGCTATTAAGTTTTGTGGGGTACTTAGTATTTCGTTTTATTTCATTCATTAAATTGGTATGGTGCTGGGTAATTAAAATACTCTATTCAGATCTTTCCTCCGTTATAATAAAGACAGCATAATGTTAAATAAATACTAAATCGAAACGCCTAATATTGCTGGATCCCAATGGTCTTTCTAACAATACAATCAACATCAAAAATAGTTCATTAGATTTTCAGTGAAGTTCGAATGGACACACACAAACAGAATAAATCCTAAAATGTATACTTGTATTTTGAAATCGTCTGGGCTAAAAAACGTATCTTAATCATTTTTACATAAATTATATCTACAATGTACTGCAGTAGCTTTGATAAGTGTTGTTATATAATAGTAAGTAATAAGTATAAATTTGAGCACTATCTATATATCGCATCTTAATAATATTATCATTATCAGTGACGTAGGTTAATAAAGATCTTAAAGAAGCGTTTCTTTAGCACTACTCACTTAGATATTTTTCAGACGTATGTACGTAGGTAATGAAGTATTAACATAAATACTATTGGAACTTTTGAGCACGAACTCACAAACTTTACGTTGTTTAACTTCGTGTACATTGTTTAATATTATATTTGTACGAGTTTCTATATGCGTCAGCAAAACAGTCTATTTCAAGAAACCTTATATTAACAATAATGTTATTACATTTTCTCTATAACGTCAATAATTGTATTGTTATATTATGAAAACGACGTAAACCAAATTAATATTATTATGTAGTTCATTACTACCTAAATCATGGACGAAAGTGCATATTACGCACATTTGTTAATGATTTTACCTATAGAGGTAACAATCTAATATATAAAAATCGATGTTTGTTTGTAAAAACGCGGAAGAAGTCGTGGGCATCACCTATAAAAATTAATAAATAGTTTGAGGATGGCTTGCACCAACTATTAAGAGTCGATTTAAAGAACTGACACCACCAATTATTTGGTGGTCGGTGCAAGCGAGATGTCCAGTTCCTTAAATCGAGTTTAAATTGTTGGTGCAAGCCACCCTAAGATACGGGTTGATAAAGTCAAAGTCAAATCAATTTATTCAAGTAAACCCACTGACACTGAGAACCGACAAGAAACTCAGTCATGCATCATTTTTTCAACATCATTTTACAAAAGTTTTATTAAAATACAATATTCGGTAAGCCAATAAATGCAGAAGATCATTTCCGGGCTAGGGTTTTATCTACAATGAAATCGTTTATTTTATAGTACGATTGTCTAATCAATGTACGTTTTATAACCAATCTGTAGTAGATTGTATAACAAGGGAGTAAAATATTTTTTTACGGCGAGGCGTAAAAAAAGGCTATTTTGAGTTCAGAGCGGAGCGAAGGATTCTAGAGTAGAAACCCGAGCGCAACGAGGGATTCTAAAGTAGAATCCTGAACGTAACGAGGGATTCAATGTACGGTGCTCGAAGTAAAAAATTAGTTTTACTACCGAGTGATACTCTACTTTTCATACCCATCTATGAGAGGCGATGTTCGACATGTAAAATTACCAATAAATTTAAATTTTTTCTGGCGTGCGGTGACCACCGCCCAAGTATCCATCAACCAGTAATATTTTTCTTACGATATTTTTATTTAATTTATTTATTTATTTATATAAATCCGTCCTCTCTGACTACCCCGTTAGGGATACCGCGTGAAGATATGAATGTACGTATGTATTTACTTATATTTCTTAAGGTATTGGTACAAGACCATCAGCCTAATGACGTAACTTCTGGAGAAACACTAAGTCCCTAACACTCCTCCAGTAAAGTGATAGTAGGCTTTACTGAAGTTAAAAAGGACTTCTTGGAAGAGCGCGGAAACTTCAGCTACACATTTTCATTTAGATCTCCTCTATTCTTTTCACTAACACAGAACTTTAAAACACAATATACTATCACTGTTGTACTTTAAAATTCCTAAAAATTTAGAAAATAGAAAATCTAAATAAAACGATAACCTTACTTCTCCCGTTCCCGCCAAAAAGTCCTCTATTTTTATTTGATCTCTCGTGTTCCTTATTCAAATTCATTTCTGCTCTCTGTGAAAGTCTTAAAGAGAGAAGACCTAGTTTGGTCGCACTT
The DNA here is from genome assembly GCA_907165235.1 of Zeuzera pyrina. NCBI lineage: Eukaryota > Metazoa > Arthropoda > Insecta > Lepidoptera > Cossidae > Zeuzera > Zeuzera pyrina. The sequence goes on along the minus strand of OU015625.1, from coordinate 12,186,774 downwards.
ATCGAGGATTCAATCATCATTTCAGAATAGATGGAATGAAAAATTTTGTGTCTGTTACTTCCTGAGGAACTTCATTATAAAAACGAATGCAGTTACCCAATAATGAAACATTTGACTTATGTAATTTAAATTTTGGAATAACCAATTTATCACGACCTCAGGCTGCCATACCATTAATATCGCCTTTCTTTTAATAATTTCAAAGATATATAAGGACAATAATAATTATAACATCGGCAATACTCGACAACCTTCAGGGTTTCAGTATTAAACAGATCACGACACAGAAATAAGCAGATTTCATTTTAACCTTTCTGTAATAAATTATTAAATGAAAAGGTTTTGAAAGTGGTACATTCAAAAGTCTCAAGAAACTGTGTGTTTTACAGAAACAATAACACGCAGATATCATGTAGGTCCCAAATCTAAAGCATAACATCTTATTTGATTTACGACGACACGACGACGACACCACATGATTGTAAACATCTCACTTTTACAAAATCTTGTTAAACCGATCGTTAATTTATGACGCAATAAACTAATAAAGCATATAGTCCAATCAATCTAGGGTTTCACGATGTTAATTTCCAGATAATTGAGGGCAGGAAAAAAAATGATCGTGTAGAACAATAAATTCTAAGAAAGATAGCGTTTTCTTTTCCGGATTTTCAATGGCGAACCTACTCTAAAAAATTCGCGAAAGTCAAAAAAACGGGTTTTCGGTAATAAAACAAAAAGTTGAGCTCGTGTTAAGTTAAATTTAAATTAGAAAAAGTTAAATTAGAATCACCCATCTTGAGCCGCATCCAGAGCAGTCTGGAATATACACATCTATACTCAGTCATACAATTTACTAAATGAGAGGACAGTACAACGCCTACCCCTTGGCATCCTCTATCTTTAAGTGGTACCCCTGACCACAAAGCGATGCCCCCTCCGGGCTAGTCGGCAAGTTCACTGTCCTTTCGTTTGGTTTCACTCAAACGTAACAACTCCCAATCTTTTCTCTTCCATAATATCAATCACTTCATTCATCTTCTCTTCCATCCCACCTCTCTTATTCCACGCAGCTATTCTGCACTTATCCCTCCACTTCCCACCGCGAGGTGCACAGCGTGTTGGGTGGCGGTCTCCAACACCAAACTACAGTCTGCACACACCAGCAGGGACAGGCCGCCCTTTTCCCGCCCTCATTTGTCTGGAGCATTTCCGTAGATTGATTGGACTAATAAGTTACTTCGCCAGTTGGCATAATGTACAAACTCTTACTGATACCTCATCAAATTACGTCAATTCACTAGTTTGACTGCTAAGAAAAGATTAGTGAAAAAGGGAATCGATAAACCCGAAAATTACATAGATATAGAATGAATGAACCTTTACATAAACACTGACAAAATGACTGAAGAACGTAAAAAAATGAAATCTGACTGTAGAGTTGCGGAGTACAAATTCTGCAGTTCCTTAAATTTCATTCCTTTGCATGCTGTCGACGTGTACTATCCTTTACAGAAAGCATTCTGTAAAGAGCAGTGCAGATTCTTGCACTCAGTTCTGCGGTTCACAGGATCGGACTTGTAAGAGCACTACCGCCATATTATAGTCAATGCCTTTACATTATTAGTCGATACTTACCTTCAGAATCCCAGATTTAGTACTGGCATAATTGGTTAGATGCTTAGAAGGCAAAAATATAATACCTAAGAAACATAATATCTGATAACTGTACAAACAAATGAGTTTTGAATTATTCACGAAGATAACTGTGATAACAGAAAGTGAGATCATTAAATTTACCAATTTTCAAGCAAGAAAGCAAGTTTTAAAGCAAGGATATCTACAAAGTCAGTACTCAACTTGTAAATCTCTACCATAGTGGGCGAAAATTGCATAAATACAGTACGAAATCTCCAGATGTTTATAAGCCTTGAGAACAGAATTTTCAAAGGAATTTGGATATCTTGTATGATATCGCACACGCCGATACTGAAAGAATGAAAACAGACAAAGATAAAATATATTTACAGAAACATGCAGAGGGAGAACCAGGTCATTCAGGTTGCTTAATGTGTGTAAATGTGTAACGAAAAAGTTAACTGAAAAAGAAAGAACAAGGCAAAAAAAATAGAGGATGAGCAATGACGACTTAGGTTTATGTCAGTGGACGCAGCATCGACGCTTTCAATATCGAACGAGTTGTTCTGGAAAAAGCCACACGATAAATAGCTCTCTTACGTCCGACGAAAAACTAGACTTGATTTTTCTCATGACATCGAATTCAACGCCGACTGAAACAGTGGTAAAAAGAGTAAGAAAGGATTTTATAACGCCTAAGTTATTTGCATTTTTAGACTGATGCCACCTGAGCGTAAGAGTCTACGTTTATATGATTCAAACTACTCTGAAAACATTGGACCTTAGTATTAATGAATTTCCTATTAACAAGATACAGATGAAGAAGAACGGAGCACAATCAAAATCAAATTTTCATCATGATTCCGTTTATTGGAATGAAAAATATTACTTGGTTTAGACATTAGAAGCTACACAGAAGAGCAGATCCCGCCACTTATTATATTTGAAGATAAGGAACAACTTCTTGCTGTGTCCAAACAAGACCATTCCTAGGATAAACACCAAGCCAAAGCCGTTATAATAGCCTTCAGGATTCGTCGTTTGAAAGACTAACGAAACAGAGAGCTTTTGCTTGTCTCCATTATATTTATATACTGGTTCTAAAAAAGGTGTTAAAACAAAAATACATCATGTTACTAACAGCCTCGATTTTCAACTATTTAAATAATGTAAGGAAACTTGGAAAAGTTAATGACATTTTAACGAAGCAGAATATTGATCAACTATTAACTTTTTTTAAGAGTGAACTGCAAAAATCGATTATAAACTAATCGAGTTGTTTATTATGTTTTTGGGTGAAGACAAAAAAATATATACAAAATCAGGCAATCTGGTGCAATGTACCAAGCAAGGTGGATGGATGGCCAGAACTATTTACGCTATAAAAATATGTTTACTGTAATCACAATTAAAAATTTATGCTAAAGACGACCTAGAATTGCAAGACTTTGTAATACATACATACATATCTTCACGCTGTATCCCTAACGGGGTAGTCAAAGAAGACGTTTCTTTCGCTTCCTCAAATTTCATAATTCTGCTCATACTTACATACTTTGTAATGTTGTACGTAAAGCCTGGATAGGATGGAATTTGGCACTAAAGGCGTCATATCAGGATTTGTGGTTTTTAAAATTACTGTAAGATTACGAAAAAGTTGACATGGTCTGTCAACTTTTTCGTTCGATCTTCTTCAAAATTTATTCCTTCTCAAGCTATAAATTTTCGAAGCAGTTTTCGAGTAAGTTTTGCCAACACTTGTGGTATTTATCAGAGGATATATTACATGGCCATAGTATCATTATTTATTTGACGATTCTGTTAACAAAAAAACCAAGATGCGGTTATTAGCCAATTTATAAAGAAAGTTTATCCTACTATGCGAAAAAATAAATACCACCAAAGGAAGAATTGTTAAACTCACAATGAGTTTTACGTCAATTTAGATGTAAACAATAATTTTCTTTTATATTAATTGATACTACATAGTACATATCTTTCGTTTCAGAGAAAACATTCGACCACTTTGTCTCCTTAAAAAGTCCACATATTTAAAACAAAAAATAGAAAACAGTTTCCTTCAAAAAAGTGTTTCTTCGTGGAAAGAAAATGGTGCCTTTATTAAAAACAAACTATAGTCTCTTGCCTTGAAGGCAGTGAATGATATAGCTGAAAGATTCTTCAAGCTGGTGCAAGACTTTCAAAATTATTAGTAACGGCAGTCGAAAAACAAAGACAGTTCCTATTACGCTGTATGCAAGAGAACAGCAAACTTTATCCTAACTGTCATAGAGACTGAAAACAAAATATCACATTGATATATATCTTTTATAAACATAACATAAAATATCTTCTTCATAACATAGCATACCTAGGCGAAAATGTGTGAGAAGACTGATGAGATTTGAGGAAGCGAAAGAAGTATGTAAGGATCGCAACTCTTGGCGCTCCGTCTTCTCTGACTACCTAGTTGGGGATACGGCGTGAAAATATTATCTTTTATATTTTTAAAAAATTCATAATTTTATTTAAAAAGGCGTCTAGATTTATTAAGTGTCCTAAATTATCAAAATTAAATTGATCACCTCATACCTATAGAAAAAATAATGAAATTGTTTCTTTATAAAAATTTTGCGATTACGTCGGCACTGATCGCAGGAGAACGGCTCCACCGATTTGGCTAATTTCTTTTTGGTTGCGTTCGTGATTGTCAGGACAGTTTGTATAAAAGAAAATTTGTAGAAAATCCACGGATATGTCGGAAATTTGGATGGTATTTTTGTATGAAAATCTAAATAAAAAATATTTGAAATTGAATTTGAATGAAAAAAAAAACAAAATTTCTGGTAATGTTTCTCGATATAAATTTTGTTAGGGGAAACATATTGAAAATAAGAAGAAAAAAGAAAAAGGATGTTTGTAAATGGAATTAATGAAATCTCTTAATCTATTAACACAACTATCTTCAGTACAGTTGTTCGAATTCGTGAAATCATTACAAAGCGAAATCGTGGTTATTTCGGAGGTTGTCAAAGAGTTTTCGGCTTGAACAGTACAGCTTGAAATTTGTGGTACTGTGGTGGTATTGTATAAACAATGGGAAAATGCATTATATAACATAACATAACTTCACGCTGTATCCCCAACGGGGTAGTCAGAGAGGACGGAGCGCCAGGAGTCGCGGTCCTTACACACCTTTTTCGCTTCCTCAAATCTCATCATTCTCCTCACACATTTTCGCCTAGGTATGCGAGTGCTTTTGACATTTCCGTCTGCTAACACTCTGGCTATTTGATCTTCATAAGTCAGCCTTGGTCTTCCTTGGCTTCTTTTACCACTCACTTTTGCTCTGTATATTTTCTTCGTCAGTCTTTCATCACTCATTCTTTCCATGTGCCCGAACCATCTAAGCATTCCTTTCTTCATTTTTACAATAACACTGTTGTGCAACCCTGTCATACTGCATATCTCATCATTGCTTATCCTGTCCGCAAGCGTGACACCGCACATATTTCTGAGAGACCGCATCTCCACAGCATTTATCATACTTTCACTCGATTTCGGGCATATCCAGGCCTCACTGCCGTACAACAAAGTTGGCACCAACACCGCATTGTGGATGGCCATTTTAGCAGTGTTAGATATATTCACACTACCCACTAATGCGGACAGAGCACCGTTCACTTTATTGCCGGCTGCTACCCGTCTCTCCACATCCAACTCACATCTTCCATCCCTCGAAAACGCACTCCCCAGGTACACAATTTCATTCACCTGTTCTAGACATTTTCCATTTACACTAATCACACATTTCATTTGTTCCGCTTCTCTTTCAAACACCAGAACCTTAGTTTTGTTCACATTCATTTTCAATCCTTTTACTTCACAATCTTCTTTCATGCACGTGACTAGTGTCTGCAACTCTGCTTCTGATGGTGCTATTAGCACAGCATCGTCAGCGTACAATAGGCAGTTTACTACTGTGTCACCACATCCCATACCACTCATATTACCTTTCAATCTCTGGAGGCAACTGTCCAAATACAGCACGAATAGCCAGGCAGACATCACGCAGCTCTGTCTGACACCAGAACAGACTTCAAACCAGGGCGACATGTGACCGTCTATCCTTACACAGGCTCTGTGGTCTCGATATAATGACCTCACAGCCTGCAGTAAGGAGCCCCCCACGTCATATTCAGGCAGAAGACTCCACAATTTCTTCCGCACTACTCTATCGAATGCTTTCTCTAGATCCACGAAAGCGCAGAAAACTTTCTGACCTAAAGCCAGAAACCTTCCCACGATAACGCGAAGCGAGAAAATCTGATCCATACAACCCCTACCGTTCCTGAATCCACCTTGCGCCTCCCACAAATATCTTTCTGAAAATGCATTATATAAGTAATAGTAAGAAAAGCGTTACCGATTGACACCATATCTGTCAAATTATATATTAGTTATGAAACAATTTTTTGATTATATAAAAAATCAAAGCAAACAATTACATAGACTGAAATTAGATAGACTAAAATAAAACATTAAAAAGACATTTGATCATTTCAGTGATATGCTGATATATACATATAGTTTCAAATAATAATCTGTCCATTTATAACAAAACTTTGGCTGAAGATCTCATTTTATACCAATATCTTAAAAAGACCGGCGGAGTTATTACCTAAAAATTTTCAGACAGCAACAGCCACGCGATCACTACGCGACCGGTGACTAATTGTAATAAAAAATTGGTATCATGTATATGACGATCGCGTATCTATTATTCTATGACCATAAAATGCAATTTTCGCGATTGATTTAGCGCCACTAAACAAATTACATTACATAAATTCTCGTTTTGACAGTAAATATCGCGCGATATTGGCTGTCGCATGGTCTGCAAGTTACGTAATAAGCGTGCGGGTTTAATCAGGTTGAAACGAACTGCTCTTACACAGTTATACAATTATTGTAAATTCATTACAACAATATAAAATATATTAAAGCTTATGAATAATTATTTAAGCCTTATAGAGCCTGAGAAACTCGTGTATTGGAAAGCTTTAAAAAATGGTACTGTGCACTACTTTTATTTCATATTGAATAAAACATAATGTAATATGATTACTAGAGCGATTAGAACATTGGTCCCGCTGTTCATCACTAACCGTAAAATTGACGCTACAATTATTTTCTAGCTGTGGTGCTTCCTTTGTCACTATTTTACTGGGGCACCGTTATGAAGACAATGAACTTTGTTTATAAGTTATTAAATTGCGTTGTGAATTATTATGTAGTACCTGGGCGATCGAGCATTACTCAGTGTCCTATAAAAAAAAGTCTGTCCACATTGCAGGATTCAAACGCGCGAATATAAAATAAAGTTATAACGCTCTGAAACAAAACATCCCTTAATTTTGCATTCAATTTTGTTTATAATTTTTTAATGTTAGAACAAAAAGTTATAAGCAAAAGTTGAAGATAATATTTTTATCTAAAAAAGTTTTTCACAAAATTTCTAGTCCTCAGAGTAGTTCACGAGATAAATATAAAAAACTAATCACACCCTTATTTTCAAGATGGCGGCCGAGCTATACAACCCTCTACCCCGAACACTCAAATTTAAGTTCACGGTGATGTCTATATATACAGGGTGTATATGAAAACGGGACAGTTACTTTAATGGATGAAAGGGCATAACTTTAGTATGTAGTTACAAAAAGAATTATCGAAAAAAACGTATCCGTTTAAGAGTTATGACCGTTTTAATTTTCAAGTGTTATCCCCACCATTTCTCGTAAAATTGGGTTGATCGTGTACAGTTACAGATTTTAAATCTTACGTATTTTTTTATTTTGTAATAATTTCATCCGTTTCTGAAATACAGCCTGAAAACCATTTTCGAAAATAATGCGCATACCCCAATGGGGGTTTTCAGGCTGTATTTCAGTAACGGATGAAATTATTACAAAATAAAAAAATACGTAAGATTTAAAATCTGTAACTGTACACGATCAACCCAATTTTACGAGAAATGGTGGGGATAACACTTGAAAATTAAAACGGTCATAACTCTTAAACGGATACGTTTTTTTCGATAATTCTTTTTGTAACTACATACTAAAGTTATGCCCTTTCATCCATTAAAGTAACTGTCCCGTTTTCATATACACCCTGTATAAAAGGCGATGTATGTATGTATGTTCCTTATGGACTCCGAAACGGCTGGACCGATTTCGATGAAATTTTCAGAGAATCTTCAGATTGGCCTAGCGGGTGTTCCTGTAAAGTTTGGTAGCGATCGTATCAGTAGATTTTTTTTTTTTTGCAGTATCAAAATAATTACAAAAACTTTAATTTATTTTAACTTCAACTAACGCCCAGTGAAACGGGCCGGGTTTGCTAGTGTTTTATAAAAGAAAAAAATAAAATTGCATTCTATATGAAAAGCACAATTCGCCTTTTTTTGGCTCCAATTTACTGTACTACAATTCCCATATTGTAGTTTTCATCGAAATCGCTAGAGTCGTTTTTGAGAAAGCGATACCAAATTATATACATACATATCCTCACGCTGTATCCCTAACGGGGTAGTCAGAGAGGTCGGAGCGCCAAGCGTCGCGGTTCTTAGATACTTCTTTCGCTTCCTCAAATCTCATCATTCTCCTCACACATTTTCGCCTAGGTATGCGAGAGCTTTTGACATTTCCGTCTGCTAACACTCTGGCTATTTGATCTTCATAGTTATAATTATATAGTTAGTATAATTTAAGTTGTAATAAACACATCAACAATAATTAATAAACAATAAATACAAGTAATAATTTGACTCAAATAAATATTTTAAAATTTTTAAAAATAAAATAAAACTCACATAAAGCAGATTGAACCACTAAGTAAAATTTGAATTAAGGTTCTCTAGGTATATATTTAAACAGCATAAAACAATCGCAATCAGCGTTTGTTTGTATGTATTCGCATAAAATTTCTAAACTAATTAGTATCTTAGTAAATTTCAATGTTGTTTTCACCATAACTTTGTACTTTTAAGGAGGAAGGTTTATATTTGTAAAACATTCACGTTCACATATAGACTAGCGACCCACCCCGACTCGCCCGGGGGGATGTTGAATGTTTGCAACACGCCACATTTTTTTATTGCCATTTTCGTACAAAAATATCATCCAAACTTTTCCAACTTTTCCAGTAGATTTTCCCAAAATTTTCTTTCATACAAAGCTTGTCCTGACAATTACCAACACAACAAAAAATCAGTCAAATCGGTCGAGCCGATTTCAAGTGATGCTCTTTTATACATACAGCAATTGATTTTTATTTATGTCGATGGAGAAGGAGATTATAGAAGAATAGAAACATAAGTCTCCTTGAGAAGCCCGCCGGGTCGTTAGGGAAATATAGTACATCCACATTTGCATAACTAAATGTTGCTGATGATAAATACCTACCTACTACGTTTACTTCCATATCGTAACTAAGGAGGTCGAGAAATCAAAATTAAAATCAATAAATATTTATAGCACACAAAATCGATAACGTTTGCATTTTGTATGTAGTTACGATACAACGGTGTATAACATTATGATCTCCATATGGAATCTTCAGTGCGGTTTATTTTTTCATAACGGCTAGTTTGCTTCTCTGGACAATCAAGGTTGTCAAAAGAGTATGCCGAAATGCATACTAAAGCAATGGTTAGCATAGAGCTATTGGCGATTAGAGAATTGCAATCACGTACACGTAACACAGCGGATGTTGCAGACGTGTGACCAGATTGACGATTTTGACTCCAGCGGACTCTGCAGCGCCAGTTGACCAGTACCTTTCCATTTGTACGTAGTATTTGACGGAGTTCAGACTTCTAAACAAGTGTATATTAAAACAATTGAAAACCGCTTGTACTACATGATCAATAGAAAACTAATAAGTTATATATTTTATTTCATACCAATATTTAAAGTGTACACTGAAGTATAATTTTTGTAAAGTATTGAATATAACAATTCAAAACGGCGCAATACGGTGACGAAGCAATGACTGCTTGGACCATGTTTAGTTGGAGAAGACTTTACAGCGGGAGAGGGGTGGAAAACAGTGAAGATGCAAGAGTAGAACTACCAGCTGACACGAGGCAACTAGTGTACAACGTCTACGTATATTTCAGCAGAAGGCCCGGAAGAAGTGCTAAAGCAGCATTATCGAAGACCGCTAGAGCTACGATGCTTCCAAGAGACATCGTGGAAGACATTATAAGAGACAAATACCGTGAGTGATAAAGACCCACATCAAAAAGTTTATAGATCAAAGGCTGTAGTTATGAAACATTATAATTTATGAGTGAGTAGTGGCATAATTAATAAGGATTAGGTAGATTGTGTGATCTTTGAAAACTAAAAGTGATAAAGAATATTTTCCTATAGCCATCAGCAATATCCATTACCTAATGATTAATATTAGTACATTACGTATTAATTATTTTTTAACTAATTTCATACGAATGAAAATAACTATTAAATATCCAGAGCATTGGGTGATGTGAATAAAATAAAAGCAATTGCTTCTATGATAGTATTTAGTACATATGTACATAGCGTTGGCAATTATTATTATAAGCTCTTACACATAGAAATTGCTTTCGTTTAAGACTTTAAGTGAATATCGATACTAGTTAATTTTTATTCACACTTTATTAGCAATAACTATATTTGGCTAGCATTGGCTTAAAAATAGAATTTAGTACCTATAAGCTTTTGCTAAAGTACTATATTCACATGAAACCCAGGTTTTGCTCTAAAAATGTAAGTAAAAGCATATGCTTACGTTTTATTCACATCACACATTGTTCTTTAATTTGTTGCCTTAAAATACTTTTTAATAATAATTAATTTGGCAAAAAAACAAAATTTTGGGAAAATATAATTTTAAAAAATTACCTACAAATACATGATAAAAACATTTTAAACTACATTAATTCTAAGCTGATCCTAGGGTAAGAATTATGTGACTGTAAGTCACTTAATTATGTGACTGTAAGTCACTTGCTTCATAAGCAATATTAAGACGCTGATAACTGCTAAATAGGGTTCTTAAATAATTACAAAAAGAAACGTATCTTTATAATGTATTTCTCAAAATGTAGATGAAATCGCAAAGTGGTGTCTACAAATAAGCCTACATATAACAAAAATGCGATGCGACCTCTCATTTGTATATATACAATTCGACTGAGACAGAATTAGATGCGATAACCCAAGCTCATAATCGAGTTGTTAACATCTATAATAGGGCCTAAAGATATGCACAAGTGTAAATTTTTACTATAAAGGCAAAAGGTATATTGAAGATTGAACTGATTAATAGATGACGAATTTATGCCTGCAAACCCACCTACCCCTTAATTTCATGTATTGCGATACACTTTTTTTTAATTGTAAGTTTTATCTTTTGAGATACTTTTTTCTACTTTCGATGCAATAATGTGAAGGATAAAAGTGTAAATATTTAAGTATTACATCAACTTAATGTTTTGTGATTAGGTGACTGTAGAAGGAAAACCAGAAATGATCTCATTTCTCTTAAATTAAATTAATACAGTAAAATATTTATTTTAGATTAATGTGTCGATTTATGTTTAGATAAAAATGACATAAACGTGTTAATTTTTTTAAACCCAAGAAAAAATAAATTGTTTTTTTTACACAAAATAATTCAATTTTATTTATAAAACGATGACGATAACAATTTTAACATATTAAAACAATTAAACAATTATTACGCATTTGAATCTTATTATGAACGGAGTTAAACGTAATATTAACATATAAACGATACGTGACAATGAAATGAATACATGGAATTTGCTAAATCTAACCAAATCTCACTACATCCAAAGAAAAGCTATTTTATATAAATTATACTATCGTGTGTATGCCTACTACTTTATATTTAAATTGAATACAATAACTATTTCTATAGTAAATAATGTTACTCTTTGTAATACTTAATACCTCTCTGAGTACCCCTTTAGGGAGACAGCGCGAAGATATGTGTGTATGTATATATGTAATAATTAATACGCTTAAATACTTTACGCTTAAATAAAGGTTACAAGTACTTACATTATTTAAAAAGTACACGTGAAAATTTATTTCATCAGTTTTTCATAGATGATTCATAAAGAGACTACAAAATATCCCTAAAAATAATTAATATATTAAGAATACACTGTAAATTACTTTGTTTACTCTTTAAGTCGTACTAAGTTTTATTATAGATTAATTTTATATTATTACACCCATAGCGATCAAAATTTCTGGCGTGCGAACACGTGTAATAACCAACACACTCTGATTCACACCGTTCTATTACAACACAGAATCACGAAGGTTAAAGAGTTCCTTTTCAAAAATAGCATTGTTTACGTACAAAATGAGAGGAAAAAGAGCGGTTAGTAGCTCTGTAAATGGCGAGACTGTTTTATTTCGCTATAAAAACGAATCGAATTGTAGACGAATAGGCGGACTGACAGAATTAAAACAATCACTGCTTTCTAGAGGTGGGATGTGGAAGTAGGCGATGACTGTCTTGTTTTTGCATTATTCCAATGTTACAAAGATGAATACTACATACACGAAATTGTGGATGTCTATTAAAAACTAGAATTAAAATGACAATGTACTCATAATCTATACCTACATCCATATATTATTATAAACAAAATTGAGGTGTCTGTCTGTAACTTTGAAATTCACACATTAAAAGACTAGGAATCAAGTACATTTTTAACTATAAAAATTATACAATAAATTTTTATCAAATCTAGTCTTCCAGACTGGCGTCTTACTTTAATTCCTATGTTTACGTTAACAACTTACCCCTATATTTTGTAAAAATCAAAAAAAATTTGCAATTTTTGCAATTGTGGGAAGTTAACCTAAGTTAATGTCGTTGTTACAATACTTCTTCTTGTGCTTCATGATGGTAAATAATACTGTGGACTATGCGGTAGATGATATATTAGTACCGTGCAGCGTGGTTACGCCATAGAGCTGTCGTTTACATCTCATGTCTTATACTAATTCTTACAGCTATTTATAGCGGATATGTACGTGACAATTTCATTTGCAGCGATGCAGATATTTCATTTGTTATGATGTTATGACGCTACGATTGTTACGATGTTATGATGTTACGAATGTTACGATTTGCTGTGTCAGAGTAATATCTGGCACAGTCGTCAATTGAATGGCAAAAAAAAGGCAAAAATGAGGATTTTTAAAATTTTTATTGTAAAGATAAAAAAATTAATAATCTGTGTTTCCACCATTGACACGAATAACACAATCACAGCGATTTGGCATGCTTAAAATCAGTTCAGCAAAATCACTTTGTGCAATGGCAGCTCACGTTCTGTCTAACAAGTCAAAAAGTTGTTGTGGGGTATGCACGGCATCCATACTCGGCAGAGCTCTTCTTTGTGTCCTTCTTTGTGTTTGTAATCCCATGCGTGCTCAATTGGGTTGTGGTCTAGCGATTGAGCAGGCCACGGCCGAACATCGGCAACAACAGCATTGCTGCGAGCATCAGCAACAGTGCGTGTTACAACTCTAGCCGTGTGTGGACATGCATTGTCGTGCATTAGTCGAAACGAATCATCCAACCGGCTTCGCAAAGGGATGATCACGTCTGAAACAATCCTCTCTGCATAAATCTGAGCATTGAGGTTGCCCCTGATCCAAATGAGATCGGTTCTTCCACCGATCCAAATACCGGCCCAAACCATTATTGTTCCCCCTCCATATGAAAGAACTTCCTGACAAAATTTCAAACGTTCTTGACGTCCAGAGGTCCTCCAAACTCGAGTACGTCTTGTATCCGGCCTCATACCGGAACGAGATTTATCGGAAAAACAAACACAACGCCAGTCTTCTTCCTCCCAATTTCTGTGTTCGCGAGCCCATTGTAAACGGGCCCTACGATTGCAGGGTGCTATAGGCGGAACTTTCAGCGGCCTTCGGGAACGCAGACCCACTTCACGTAAAGGATTTCGGATGGTTTGGTCGCTTGTCAGCAAGCCTGAAGAGTTGTGGAGCCAGCCTCGTAGCCAATGTCATGGCGGTCATGGTACGATTCCCTCGAGCAGTATTTTGGATGTACCGGTCCTGTCTGCGAGTGGTGATGCGAGATCGCTGCCCGTTATACGATAGCGTGTTCAGAGACGGCTTATGACGCTCTGTGTAGTGCTAAGAGCGAGTCACAGTACGTTGCCTGGAACCAGGTTGCAACATTCCGACGGCTCTCATGATCTCTTCTCGTGTCAAATGATGTCGTCGCTCCATATCGATGCAATTTTTTTTCAGTTCCGATGCAGACATTGTAATGGTTTTGTAAAACGCTAATACACACTTTTATAGGAATCCTGATTGACAGTTGATTTTTTTTATAAAATAGCAACAAAGCCATGTCTGTACATTGACGATCTTTTTAAAAATCATTGAACTAGGCATTTTAGGCTTTTCTGATTCCAAAATAAATGCTTATACAATTGTTGTCTGTGTGTTTGTATGTTTATTTCTTCAAACCTAAGAAAATGCCATTGAATTTCTATACGAATTTCTCTATTTGAAGAACTGGAGTCTCACTTACTTAATAAGGTGCATATTAATATCATCACGTTCATCTTTATTACAACGGTGCGAAGTTATTTTTAATTAGTAAAGGATAATTATATCTAATCATGACTACGTAACTAATGGTTTCTAGATAACCGATCCTAATACTAGTATTGCTAGACAGGTAAATACTTACCTATATTCAAACTTTGCTTTTAAAATAGTATCATGTAGAGTAGTAACTTGGTAGAGACTTAGAGAACTTAGAAAATAGTAGTTATTTCGACATAATATGCAAAACGCAGGCGCTTCAGAGTTATTGCCTGTTGTGTGCCTAGTTTTGAACCCAAGAAAATAAGTACGAGGATGATCTCAAACCATATACACAAATAATTGTAATTGTTACGCCTTACGCCCTCTCTTTGACGGCCTCGCCACCCCCGCGATGTGCGCTCTGCTATTGTCATGTGTTATTGAGAATGGTTTTTAGAATATTGTAGAAATGTAATGCAAAAATATAATTGGTTAAATGTTTCAATATTTGTTATTGTTTATAACTATTTATAAGTACATTGTTTAAAGTATGACCGCAAATGAAACATCCTAGGGTTCAAATGCATATATCTACATAATACACGAAAAGATCGCTATTTCCACCAGTCTGTTTAAAAGTCACGAAACATCAAATCTCAAAAAAATACTTAAAGAGAAACTTTGCTTCATTCCTAAAACGGGTCAAAATTGACCCGAAAACCATATGAAGGTTAAGTAAGCAAATCTTGGGCTTTTGTTTATACCAGGTACTTCTCTAGTCATGAGACTACCCACATAATTATTACAAAAACGTAATAACCTTGTATGAACATTTATCTAACAATATACATACCTGATACCTAATGTAGTAGATCGGTACGTACGTATGCTAAATGTCAACTAAGAATCTCGAAGACATGGGCACAGTACATATATTCTCGAACATGGGTGATGTCGACACAATGTCTGGAAGTAAGTACATACTACCGATAATGACACAGCCTTGATTCTCTGCCAAATGATATGATACTGTTTTTTGATATTATTTGTTTTGCATATAAAATACATCTGAAATATGTGTATCAAACTAAATTATCATATTATCATAGACTGATCAGTCACAACCATATTATTAACATGTTAAAATATTTCAAGACTGAATTTCATTGCTTAATCCATGGTTCATCTCAATAAAAACTGGATGATCAAAATTAAAGTTGAATGTGATAAGTTGCTGTACCATGCAATGGATAAATCCCACCAAAGGCGTAAAGGTCACAATTGCTTCAATATAACCTTCATGGTTGTGCCTGCCTACAGAGGCGGTAATTTATTTCTTAAGTGATTCTTTTGTTTTTTTAATCATAACTAACTTTTACTTATGGTACTGCTGTATTTAAAATTGCAGACAGTTAGTTGAAACCTTAGAATACAGAATTAAAATTCTCTTATTTGATTATAATTTTGCATTTTGAGATAACCTTTCGCAATAAACAATTCTTTCTCCTCTATAACTTTTAATTATAGAGCAATAGGAACAGAATTGATTATATTACCTATATTAATCAGGTATTGTCATGTTATCAAAATGCAACAATAGTATATTGTGCAAAAAGTGCGGTAAGTTGTCGATTGGTCAGTCGAACGAAGTGCAAAAAGTGCGGTAAGTTGTCGATTGGTCAGTCGAACGAAGTTGCAAAAAGTGCGGTAAGTTGTCGATTGGTCAGTCGAACGAAGTTCGCTCGAGTGGGCATTGACAACACCGCACGAGTTGCAGATGCTATTTTTTATTACTAATGCGGAGATAATTTCGGTACAAAGAAAAATTATAGAAAGTAATAACTTTATTATTATTTATTAATCTAAAACTTCGAAATCAAGATGTTCTTTATCTTTCACACTGATGTCAATGGGTACTAAAATCGATTGTGTTTTTTTTTAGTTATTCATTTTAAATTCTTTTTTTTAATTGTGAATTTTCATGTGCCAAGCAAAATTTGCATGCGACAACTAAACTTGTCGCACTCAAATTGTAAGACGAGAAAATAGCTAGATATTTATCAACCGCAAAAATGTGCGTTTAGATACTGTTTATCCCGCATGAGTAATAAAAAGTATAATATACCTGATTAAAATAGGCCCCTGCATGAGAAAATTAAAAAAACTAAATAAATATTTGTTTAACATATATTATTTTACTATTCACTTCACATAACTAATAAAAATAACAATAAAAAGCCAGTTTAAAATACCAAAAAAAGAATAGATATTTTTGTCTATAATTGTTTTTCTCTTTTTCATAGAAAAATATAAAAATTCACAATTTTCTTTTGTGACATCTATAAATTTGCTACTTTTGATATGAATCACATCTTCTTTAAAATTAATGGTCTTTGCTATAAAAAAATGGTAAATTTCAAAATTAACAGTTTTCACAATTCAATTTTTATTACAACTTCAATCACTAAAACTTTAGTGTGGTGTAATGGTGATAATGAATACTTGGGAGGAAATCGTGAGGACAAACGCAGGCTAAGGTTTAGAAAGTTTAGATTGTTTCACAATCGGTAAAATTTTGCAAATTTTTTTGTAATTTTATACAAACAACGATATATTTATAACACTTTTTTTTTGGTAAGGTTAGGTTAGGTCTTTTTACCACAACGCACGAGCTGAGCGAGTAAAGCGAGTGTTCGCGCGGCAGCGGCCGGCGAAGCGCCAGATCGGAATCCGTTTTATACATGGAGCAGTATTGAAACAGGAGTCCGCACTCTAAAGAGATAGTTGAAATTGAGAAATTTAATCACGAAACATTTCTATAATCCTCCATCTCTTCATTTTTTGCGGTAGGTATATTTCTGTATTTCCAAGTGCAGTATTGAAACAGTTGAAGTCGAGAAATTTAATCTCGAACCATCTCTAGAAAACTCCATCTCTTTTCAACTTTTGCTGTTGGTACATCTATATATAGCAATCTTATATAAACTAGTAGGTGTATTTCCGAGTTATTTCCAGGAGCAGTATTGACATAGGAGTCCGCATTCTAAGGAGATAGTTGAAGTCGAGAAATTTAATCTTGAAACATTTCTATATCCTTACATCTCTTTTCATCTTTTGCTGTTGGTATATGTATATAATACAGCAAGTTTATATATAGTACACTAGTAGGTGTATTTCCGAGTTATTTCCAGGAGATAGGAAGAGGCGCAATTGCACCAACTCCATCAAGGAATATAATACTCCTCTAACACCATTCACTCCGCCGGATATGCCGGCATTGTCAGGATGACAGCTTGTCAAGTTTATTTATTTAGTTTATAGAAAATGTTATTTTACATAGCACAATCTATTAGTTTAAATGATTGCTTATTTTTTTTTAAAGGCAATAATTATTTTAGAGCGTCTTACAACTTTCTAAAGCTTATATCGATTTAATGAAGGAGTAATATTTTATTGTATGACATTATATTGTTTATATATTCACCAATTTTGAAGTGCCGTTAAATGCATTCCATTTTTAAATATGTAAGCATGACAATTAAGCATGATTTAAAAAAATGTAAACCCTTATATTAAAGAACATCCCGCTTGCATACTGTTTTGGGCTAATTCTGAAAGTGCCGGCCAACGGGCCGACAAAAAAAGTAATAATGTAGAGCTTCACATTACAAACACTTTTTATTAATAAACCCCGACTTACTAAGTCAATTAGTTTCTAAATTATTATTTAGAATAAAAACCGAAATACCTTAAAACAGCACAAAAAGGTCTACTAAAACTACTTCCTTATCAACAGCACATAACTATCTCGTTTGCGCACACCGTGCAAGAGGCAAACCCTAAGCTAAGGGATCTAAGGGCTATCTATTATTATACATTCGGCCGTATCGATATCGGATTCGCTAAACCAGGTAAACCTCGCTCGAACCACAATAGCTACAGTCTGATCAGTCTCCTACCCGTCTCGAAACCCACTTAAACAATTCTGATCTTTTCATAGACGAGTAATTTGGCTTTCGAACTAAACACCCGTCCGTTCAGCAAGTGCACCGCCTCGGGGAGCACATATTAGAGAGCCGGAATTGCATGCGCTACCACGTGGACTGTACGGGGGCGGTTTTCTTCGATGTATCGAAGGCGTTCAACAGTCTGACATGCCGGGCTGGTGTACAAGCTGCGCCACCTCGGAGTGCCACACGATCTCGTACACGTAGTAAGGAACCTTTTATTGGACCGCTCCTTTGGCTATAGAGATGAAGGGGTGGTCTCCTGCCCCCTTATTCACAACGCTTCGAAAACTTTCGACTTCGACTACGAATCCGAAAGAAAATGCATTTATGAAGCATGTTACAAAATGGTAGAAATCGTTTTCGTTTTGGTAGAAAATATTAGTGTGGTTTAAACGTATCACATTTTAACAATCACAGTGTATTCGGTAATATATCATAAATAATAATTACGAAACAGAAATTACTTAGTATATTTTAAGATTAAACAGTTTTTGTAAATATTTTACTTACATTCGAAGAACTAAACGGGCTTTATAAATACGAATTATACTGTCTGTGCTTATCGTCTGTGCGTTCAATAAGTTCAAATAAATTATACCAGATGTCGCTTAGTAAAAATTAATAATAACTATAATAGAAAGTACATTAGCGTTTAGATTTTTGATTGTTGTTGTTTCTAAAAATACCTGAAATACCTCAAATAACGTGTACCTATGGATTGCGTAGCTAATAAAATATGTTATGAAAATACGAGGTCTGGCAGAAAAGTAATGAGACTGGCGATACTGCAAGCGATCTGGCAACCCTGCGCTGTGGTCCTTGAGAGAGCACTTGTATCAGAAACCTCTCATAGCTCAGTTCGAGTTTCTACTACGTCCCTTAACTACGTGATTTTTGAGACTGCGATTAGTGAAGTTGTGTTGTGAAGTTGTTTCGTTGTGCGTCACGCAAAATGGAACATTGGAATTTGGAGTAACGTTGTGCCATTAAATTTTGTGTTAAGCTTGGAGAATCGGCAAGTGTGACGTTTGAAAAGTTAAAACAGACCTATGGGGAGCATTCTTTATCCCGAGCTCAAGTTTTTCGCTGGGACAAAGCATTTTTGAAGGCAGAGAAAATGTTGAAGATGAACAACGTTCAGGGAGGCCTTCAACTTTTAAAACCGACGAAAACATCGAACTTGTGAAAACTCTTGTGAGATCAGACCGTCGGCGTCGTTTAACATTACCAATGTTGACCGAACAATTAAATTTGAACAGATTTACAGTTCATCAAATTTTGAGTGAACATTTGCAGATGCGAAAAGTCTGTGCCAAAATGGTGCCGAAAAACCTCTCAATTGAGCAGAAGGCCATGCATTCCTGCGGTTCCCCATCCCCCTTATTCCCCTGACTTCAGTCCCTGTGAGTTCTTCCTTTTTCCTAAACTGAAAAATGTCCTCAAAGGCCGTCATTTCGGGACTTTAGAAATCTTCCAAAAGACTGTAACGGACATGCTGAAGACCATAACGGTTGAAGACTTCCAGCGCTGCTACGAACAGTGGGAACAACGTCTCCATCGGTGTGTAGCTGCCCAAGGGAACTACTTTGAAGGGGATAAAATTGATGTTTGAAAGAAATAAAAACTTTGTTAACTACAAAATCAGTCTCATTACTTTTCTGCCACACCTCGTATAAGCCAAATTAATTCTTAAGCACGTATTTAAAAAGGGCATGAAATTTGTCTAGAAGTCTAGATTACATACGCGCACGCAATTTGTTTAGATTTTTGACTACAGACGTTATCGATTATACACTATATAAATATATGAGAACCGACGTCTTGGTATCCGTTCCTTATAATTTAAACGCAATTTAAGTAGTAATCGACAATAATTGTTTGCCAAAATTATTAATTTAGTTGTCTCGGAAACGTTTATGACACTAAAAAGTCGGCGGAAGCATCCGAAGGTTTTGTCCCGAAATGAACTGTCAAATCATTTCGTTTCGGAAAGCTTTCGGATTTGTGAATTGTGTTTACACAAAATCATCGGAAAGTTTCCTGTCGGATACGAAAAGTAGAGTTTCCGACGTTTGTGAATAACCCCGCTGATCCACAAGGGCACACGTCCCACAGGGCTACATATGATCGCTCGCTCTCTCGTCGCTCTATAGGTACAAATGGCATTCCAAAAGCCCCCGGTGTAGAACTCGCCATATTTAAGGATCGCTGATAATACCGCATTATTCGCATCAGACTCTAGTCACCTCGGAGTTTCTCAACTCTCGCGGTCACGAGCCTGCACCCAGGAGAGAGTAGTTCCAACGTTAGAGAATCGAAGTCAATCATGAGAAAAGCACCGCCGTGTATTTCTCGAGGGGTACAACAACTAACTACGCTCGCTGCGCACCCTCCGTCCGCACAGTTACACTTTTAGAATAGGATATCCCCTGGCCAGGAAAAGTCGAATACTTAGGAGTAAAGTCAAGTCAAATCAATTTATTCAAGTAAACCCAATTACAAGGTATTTTTGAACGTCAAATCTACTTTAGTTTGGTTCAAATAGAAAACCTGGACACTGAGAAGAACCGACAAGTAACTCAGGTATCATTTTTTCAACCTCATTTACAAAAGGTTTATTAAAACACAATATTCAGGAAGACAGTAAATACATGTGCTGCGAAGATCATTTCCAGGCTATTGTTTTATCTTCAATGAAATCGTTTATTTTATTGCATGATTGTCTGTCTAATCAACGTTAAGTTAAATAACTAATCTAAATTTATTCTCTGTTAATTGAGTAACTTCCTGAGGAACTTTATTATAACAACGAATGCAGTTATTACCCAAAAATGAAACATTTGACTTATGTAATTTAAATTTATCACGACCGCGGGTTTTCATACCACTTTTTTTTTAATGAAAGAGGGAACCAGCGAGCAAGGGAGGTCACCTGATCACCGCCGCCCATGGCCAACCGCAACGTCCAGGGAATAATGGGTACCTTGCCGGCCTTTAGGGAAAGAAGGGGGAGGACATGGACCACCGGTACTCTCACTCGCCGAACGAAACACAACAGCAATAGACGCCTATTTCACATGGATATTCTGTGAGCGGGTGGTATTTTACCGGGCGATCCGGCCCAATTCGGCAAGCTGAGTACATCAATGTCTTCAAAACGATCTCTAAGTTATTCTCGTGCATTCATACTGTAGATGGCACGAATTTCTGTTTTTTGTAAAATAAAAATGGACTTAATATTCGCCGCTGATCCCCACAGCAAATATGCGAAGTACACCAGCCTAGCCATCCACATCCGTCAATTGCCTATTGCATCTAATGGCATATATCGCGAAACCGAGCTTACTAGCCAATGCCCCGATATGGTCCGCCCACTGCAACTTATTATATACTTTTAAACCAAGAAAACTGGCTCTTACTTAACTAATTCTAATTGTTTACCACTCAGTTCTATTTTATCTTGGATTGGATTGTGTGGTGAACATTAGAAAAGGAAAATTTAATATGTTTGGTTTTCTGTGCATTCAGTAGTAAATTATTGACCGTGAGCCATCTCGAGACGTCTGTTAGAATCCTGTTCACCAAGTAATATCTAGGTCATTTCTGTCTAGTTTAAATAACAATTAAGTATCATTAGCAAATAATACTATTTTGCATAAGTAGCTGAACATAAACGGGAAATCATTAATGTAGCCTAAAAACAGCAAAGGTCCCAAAATTGATCCTTGGGCATCGCCCATTTTTAATTTCGAACCAACAGGCAAAACCCCATTCACACTCACTAACAAGCAGCCAGACAAATACGAGACCATTAGATCAAGAGCATTACCACGAATTCCATAGTATTTAAGCTTGCAAATTAAAGTTTCGTGACTAACACAATCAAAAGCCTTCGAAAAATAAAAAAAAACACCAATGGCATCCTTGGATCCCTCCTAAGCCTGAAGTACAGTCTTGATCAAGCTTGCTCCCGCATGAGTTGTAGACCACCCTCTCCTGATTCCTTACTGTTGACCGTGAAACACCCCTTGAATATTAAAATATGCCAGAATTTGGTTGAGTATTATTTTTTCCAGTATTTTACAAAATATTGACACCTTGACACTGGGTGATAATTTGTTGGATTTAACATACAACCTGATTTGAATAATGGAATAATTTTACTGTTTTATTACTAATCATTTTTCACATTGGGAAATACCCCTTGATTGACACATTTATTAAATTCATATATCTACCAAAATTGACCATAATAGGTATTACATTCGTTTACAGGAACTGATAGTCCCCACAAATCTTCACTTTTTTTTTATTTAATTGCTTGAAAGTTTTTTCTATCTCAAGTGAAGATGTGTACCTAAATTGAAAATTTGATGAACCATTTTGCAAAATTTTCTCCAATATTTTCGTAATTAATTTTGATGATAATTTATTAAGATTTTTGTGAGGTGTTGTTATACTTTATAATTATTGAAGGAGTTTCATATTAATTTTTCATTTTCATTAAAAAAAGAATCATTTCGAAACTAGTAGCTGCACATGTTTTGCATGCTAGTTATGCTTATTCTGGTTGCGCTTTGTAAGTTAGTAACACCCATTACATGGAATGACAGTAAATATCCATGACAAAATTTATTTATCGACAAAAATGTCTAATTGTTAAATAAAACCTAAAACCGAAGTCTAAGAAGGCAATGGTTCACAATCACATTAGATGTAGTTTACTAACCTAACCTAACCTAACCCACCAGAAGTCATATTTAGGTAGAAAGAATTTCAAAAAGCATAACTGACAGTGTCAGAGCCAGGGTGTCAACTGACTGACAGTAATCTTTAAGCACTTGCATATCAAGGCAAAATTGTGTGAGGAGAATGATGAGATTACAGGAGATGAAAGAATTATGCAAGGATTTTGCAATGCTTAGCACTCCATCCTATCAGATTACCCCATCAGGGATACAGAGTGAGGATATGTATGTATGTATACATACATATCCTGAATAATACCGAAATTATTGGCTTTAGGGGTATTTCTTTCCCTCAAGATTTAGTTAACCATAGTGAAGGGTTCCACAAAGTGAAAATACCGCATATCCCAAATTATACAACATAAACAACCCTACATTATTTAGCGTTTGATTCCTACTGATGTGTGGGTTAAATAAAATAAACAAATGTTTCTTTGTTTGTTACATACATTTGGATTACATCATTTAAGGAAGCAATAAGATAAACATAGGTAAATGCATTTTTAAATTTTTTTATTTTAAGATCATGCACGTAATTGTTATAAGACATATTATTCGTATTTCTCTTCATATCCGTATTCATATTAGTATCGGTCTTCCTATTACAGTTAATCAGTCATAGATTACAACCTCTTAGGCATAACTCTTAACTTAATATTTTAAGGTGCAATTTCCTTGAAGAATTTATTGTGTATGACTGTGGTTGCTGGTTATAATCTTTATTTCTAAGGTAGGAAATAAATTAAATGACGCTAATACAAATATTACATAAATACATATCTTCAAGCTGTATCCCTAACGGGGTAGTCTGAGAGGACGGTGCCCCAAGCTTTGCGGTGCTTACATACTCCTTTGGTTTCTACAAATCTCAAATAAAATATTGCGAAAATACTTGATCTTCGGATTTGAAATAATGTTTACTTACCTTTCATATATTTATTAAAGACGAATGTTGACAGTCAATCAGTTTTGGCGTATTATATAAGATTTTTCACTTCGCTGGCACACATATATCTTTTAATAAGTTTTAAAAGCTAAGAATATGTTTCCCTTTTTACTAAGCCTATCTTTGAGGAACAAACACCAAGAACAAAAATAGTAAAAATTATTACTACTATAGAAAGTTGATTCACACCACAATTCACACTGATTCGCACTGCAATTTTCAATTCAGACAATTCAGCACTTTATAACTTTTAAATTATGTGTTACGACTATTTTAAATAAATGTGGTTTAGGACCAGAAACATAATTTTTTCATGAATGTAAAATTCAAGCAGAATAAAGAAATGAAAATATAGTAATATTAAAAATACAATAAGTCTGAAAAAGCCCAAAAAGCTTCAAACCATCGAGAAAAGACAGATCTGTGGTACAGATGTAGATATTAGGGATGGCGATCTGAGATCGATTAATCAAATAATCGATTATTTCGACGAAATAAAATCGATTTTTAATCGATATTTTGCAGTGAACCGATTCCGTGAATCGATACTTTACCCTTGAAAATAGAGATTCGATTATTTTATGATAAGAAATATAAACTGTTTAGAATGAGTTGAATGTGGTGTTGGCTCCCGTCGAAATAACACTACACTTTGTACTTTTTATACTTTTAAATTTATTAACCACACAGTTCTTACACAATTGTATTAACAGAATATGAGCACACTTGACGACATCTTAACAAAAACTGCCTTATTCCAAAATTGACTCTGAGAGAATGAGTCGTCTACCTCCCACTATTTTTATCATCACATTGTTATGTTGCCATATGCAAAAATATAAATTTTATTATTTAAAGACATTACTTACTATAATTTTTTTCATGATTGTTAACAGTGGGAACTGTGAATTTTATAATTTTTTAACTTAAATGTTATACATTTTTTTTTATCTTAAGTAGAGGTTCTTATACATGTAACATTTAAATACAGTTGTAATTGTTTAATTCATTAAAAATGATTAGATTGATTATTTTAGTGTCTTTCCAGTTTTCTATAATTACATTCATATATGTCAGAAATACAAAGTTATATAGTAACTCGAGTAAAAATCGATTTTCGAGAGATCAATTTTTTAGACTTAAATTTTTCTGTGAATCGAATTTTCATACTTCAATTCGAATCAATTCAAACATCGATCTTTTTTCGAGAGAATCGCCATCCCTAGTACATATATAAATAAGGTATGTACCATTTAGTTCTCACATCTGGCTCGTCTCAAAGCCCACTTAGACACCTCCGGTCTCCTCATAGACGAGCAATTTGGTTTTCGAGCCAAACACTCGTGCATACAACAAGTGCACCGCCTCACGGAACACATCCTGGAGGGCCTTAACCGCCCGAGTCGCACTATAGGCACGGGGGCCCTCTTCTTCGATGTAGCGAAGGCGTTCGACAAAGTCTGGCACGCCGGGCTGGTGTACAAGCTGCGCCGGCTCGGCGTGCCTGACGATCTCGTACGCATAGTACGGGACTTTTTGTCAAACCGCTCCTTCCGCTATAGAGTCGAAGGGGTGCTCTCCTCTCCCCGCCCCATCAGGGCAGGCGTCCCACAGGGCTCCGTTTTATCGCCCACGCTCTACTCGCTCTACACGAACGACGTCCCCAAAACCCCCGGTGTAGAGCTCGCCCTATTCGCGGACGATACCGCTCTGTTCACATCAGACCGGAGTCGCCTCAGAGTCTCCCAACTCCTCCAAGTCGCGGTCACGAGCCTAGGCGAGTGGTTCCGTCTTTGGAGAATCGAAGTCAACCCCGAGAAAAGCGCCGCCGTGTATTTCTCGAGGGGAACGACCACCAGCCGCGCCCGCCGCGCTAACACTCTCAGAACGATCACACTTTTCGGCCAGGATATCCCTTGGACTAGGAAAGTCAAATACTTAGGAGTCACCCTTGACAGTGCCATGACCTTCGGCCAACACATCAAAACGGTCCGCGACCGCGCCGCGTTCGTCCTCGGTCGTCTCAACATGCTCATTTGCGCTAAAAGCAAAATGTCCCTCAGACATAAAGTTACCTTATATAAGACGTGCGTCAGGCCTATCATGACGTACGCCAGTGTAGCATTCGCTCACGCTGCGCGCTCTCACATCAACTCCCTCCAAGTTATTCAGAATAGGTTCATGCGCAGGGCTACCGGTGCCCCTCCTTACGTGCGCAACGTAGATCTGCACTACGACCTAGAATTACCCTCTATAACTCAACATCTAAAAGAGGCGTCCCAACGCTTCTTTCACCGTTCCTCCTTACACCCGAATCCCTTAGTGGTCAGGGCGTCATCGTACACCCCCGAACGCCGCGTCCGCAAACGCTATCGTAGACCTAGACATGTGTTAGGCGACAGCGACGACGACATTACACGTTCGAACTCGAACATGCCAACCTACACACTTCGACCGCACCGCCCCCACCGGCGGAGGCGAGGACGACCCCCGCGACACCCGTAGGGTCTCACGTTTAGAAGCTCGATCACTTAGCTCTACACGCACACACGCGGGCCTTAAGCCACATTGTAAACTGCCACGCGGAACACTAGGCACACTAACCGGCCCTCAGCCGTCTCGCCGGCCGGGTCCGCTAGAGGCCCGGCCCTCACCCGAATAGGAAGCCCGTTAAGATGCACGCAGGTGCGGAAAGCTCCCCTGGCGACGCCTTGAGCCCGAGGTCCGCCCTCCATACGAGGCATCCCTCGGCTGGAGGAACCCTCAGGCGGTCGACCATCTGGCAGGGCGCCTTCAGCGCTCGCCCCAACGCGACCTGTGACGCTGTAAAAGCCACTAGGGCTAACAGCAAAGAGGGGTTTTGTTTAGTCGGTTCGAGTCCGACACTCCCCAGTCGGCGTAGAGTCCGGCTGGGTAGCCCGCGGGGGTTTCATTTCGCCTCTCAGAAACCAAAAAAAAAAAAAAAAAAAAAAAAAAAATAGTTCTCACAGACTACCAAGAAGAGTAGTAGTAGTAGTACGATTTTCCCCATAGACGATTCACTCTAACAGGACTGCGGACTATCAAAAATTAAAAATGCAAAAACAGAACTTATACCTTTACATTAAAATTCAAGTTAGACTACCGACATACAAAGCGGTAAAACGAGCCGAGAGGGAGGGAGGGATAGTTATAAAGGATGCCACTTGTATATTTCTAACACTTGCCATATGATTTAAATATGATCTTTGGTAATCATTATTTTACCAAATCTGTGATTTTACCATTTCAAAGATAATTTGACAGACTATAAACTTATCATCATATTATCCGTAATAATTTGGATACGAGTCATCATTTTCAGCCCATATACGTAAAAACTTACTAATATTTTTAACATAAAAATATAGTTCGAAACTGTCTAGTAATATTCTTCATGGTTAGTATGGTACCCTGGTACTATGGCTGGTATGGTACCCTATCAAGTTGTAGTTCGTAAATTTGTTGGTTATTTACGGGGCGGCCAACGCAATTCTCTGTAATTGAATTGTATGGTACCTATTATAAAATGGTGAAAAAGTGTTGCCGAAGAGTATACAAAAGAGAATCGTATGGTTTTTGTGATATATTATTTCACGGATAAACTAAAACATGCTTAAGTTTTGGATCTCATGAAGCCTAAGGTTGGTTGACCCTAAGATAGGTAAACCATGGAAATACTAAACAAATAGGTCCATTGTAAATAACTAACATGTTAATATGAAGAAGTCAAATTTACTTTAATATGTATTTACTCATCTTGTGTATTTGTAGCTAAAACCCTCCGTGTCTTAATTTGATAACAGTTTTTGAAAGAATGAAGTAAGAAGGCAAATGTAGTTCAAATCTATAAACTTCGTTCAGAGTAGCCTACACTAAAAACCAGAAATTTTTATGTAGCCAGTTCTCGATAAATTCTAAAAGCCATTGGCATACAATTCAATTAAATAAAAATAGTTTGTTTTATTGAAATTGTTTTGTTTACATTGAGGAATTCCTCTTCTGTGCATACCATGCGGGACAACGGCAATGATAACGTTAGGGCGTCCCCCGAAAGCGACGTACACCGGACTGTCCCCGCTGGTGTGTGCAGAGTGCAGTTCGGCGTTGGGGACCGCCACCCAACACGCTGTGCACCTAGCGACGGGAAGTGGAGGGATGAGTGCAGAGTAGCTGCGTGGAATGTGAGAGGTGGGATTGAGGAGAAGATGAATGAAGTGATTGATATTATGGAAGAGAAAAGATTGGATGTGCTATGTTTGAGTGAAACCAAGCGAGGCGGCAGTGAACTAGCCGACTTGCCCGGAGGAAGCATCGCTTTGTGGTCAGGGGTACCACAAGGAGATAGGGGATGCCATGGGGTAGGCGTTTTACTGTCCTCTCGTATGGTTAATTGTATGACTAAGTATGAATGTGTAAATCCCAGACTGCTCTGGGTACGCCTCAAGATTGGGTTGACAAGAATTTTTGTTTTGGTCGGTCCGCATGTATATTTCTCATAGCACTTATTTTAATTTCACCATCACCATTAGAAGAAGTAACGTTATGAATGTAAAGAAAAGAAAAGCATTAAAAGGACTGTGCTGTTCTTCGACTACTGTGACCTATGTTCATTGATCTTCAACATTTATCAAAGCGCTTCATAAAAATATGGGTTTCTTTTAAAAAGCAATTTTATTTCTGTAATATGCATCGACGTACTATTAAGTATTACAAAAAGAGATACCTAAGTAATTTGTTTGTATGTAGGGTTCATTTAAAGTTACATACAAAAATGATCGAAGGACAGAAAGGGGCTATACTTGAAGGTGCCTGTTGCTATCGTTGCTAATAACACCTTAAAATCGCCTTAAGCTCAGATTCTATTTATATGCCGACAGCATCGAAGTACGCTGACTGCTATTTTCAGTTTGAACAATATTTCAGTACTTTTGTATTAATCTATGAAAAAAGGCCTCCCTTTTTCTAAGGATATCATACAAAATGATTTTTATTTCAATACTGATGCTGAAACAAAACTTATTTCAACAACTGACTTAACGACATCTACATAGTAGATATTTGGGACATCACTAATCGCCAGCCATTGTTTGCGACACTCGAAGTTTAGGTGGCACGACTATTTTGTACTTGTTTCATGTCCTTTCGTTATTTTTTAGTTATTTTAGTTTTTAGTTATTTAACGTTTTTAGTTATTTATTGAAAAGTACTAACTAACAAAGATGTTTGGTTCTTATGTCTGTCAAATGCAACAGCTTAACAGTATTGAAACGTTGAGTATACCGATAGAGATGAAATATGTGTATTCCCATCCCTTTATTTAATAGGCTTACATCATATGTTTCTTTCAATCTAACATTTAGCGATGCGTGAAAAGAGATACATGTTAGTGGTTTTGTGGATATTTCAAAGTTGTTCTATATAATAAGTGTATTATGGTCACCTAATTAGACAATGACAAAAGGCCTCCGAAGAGAACATCTTGCTCGGCTCACATGTCAGTTACAAATACGGAGCCCTACAGTGCGCAGTATCTAGCTTAAAGCTATTCATGGCAGCGACTTTAAACGACAGCGACTCGCTAGCGATATCAAAGTCGTGTGTGGATGTGCACATTAGCAGCGATTTAACGTAGTGACGATCGCCAGTGGGCGATGCGGCGATGGAATCGCTGCAAATTTGAAAAGTCGCAAGTAGCCAGCAACATCGCTGCTGAGTGGACATGGACGACAGGCTTGCGCCGCGATTTTTACCCCGGCACCACACTCTTGCCTAGTCGATGCGAGTCGAGGCGAGCACAAGTGTGGTAGCTGCGCTCGTATGCACTCGTGTCCGCTCGCCTCGGCTCGCGTAGACTCGCCGCCGCTCCGCTCCGTGTCGGTATTTGGTGCACGAATCAAATGACTCGAGTGGCCAACACGAGCGCGCCTACTACACTCTCGCGATTGTCAGTGTGAATTTTTATTTCAAGCTGCATGCAAAATTAAACATAGATAATAATTCTGCGAATGCGTAGATACGATCCTTATGCCCTTAATTAAATAGTATAGCAAACCGGGACTCGACTTTACTAACTAGTTACCAATAGGGCGCATGCGCGATGCGAGGTTGGAACGTTTTGCTTCTGTGCCCCGCCGGCCGCGTTTAGTATCGCGCACACGCCCTAATGACTTACACGCTTGCGCGTTGCGCGCTATTGTATTGTTTGTACGACTCACGAACCTCTGTACTGTTAATGTTAATATTACCTATTACGTATATAGATGTGATTGTGATTATCCATTAAAGATGATTTCTGTGAAAGTGTGTTTCTTAATACGGATTATAACACTATGGGGACACACTCATATAATAGTAAAATAAAACATAATAGTAAAATAAAAAACTGCAGTGATCGAGGGGCTGGCTACCACAGACAAACTACCCTAGAGATGTGAAATGTTTACGAATTTCTAAGCGAACTATTCTGTCAAGGTTAGAGGAATGAGACGTAAGCGGGCGGCAAGGTAACGTCACGTACTAAACAAAATAGTGATGTACTCGTAGATATTGTACATTATATCGATAAATACAAGAATTATTTTCATAAGATTTTAAAAATAGAAATAATAAAATATGTGTATATAATCAAAACAAGATTCTTTATTTCGAAACAAAAAAATCAAAAATTTGAAATAGAAATGCAAATCAAATTCGTTTGGGTAGTACGTGTTTCTCCTAATGTAAAAATTTTTAACAAAAAATTAAATTGACAAAAAACGAAACTGAAAAGCTTTGGTGGTAGAACCAACCAACCTTTTCCTCTGTATGTATTTTTTTAACCAACTTTAAAAAGAGGGAGATTCTATGTGCGTCTGTATGACGTCATGTATACAGAAACCTTCCCCTGCGTAGTTTATTTCATTTGATACCCATATTGTTGGTGTCGAACGAAAAACTTACATCCTGTCATGGAACATCCGCCATATTGGATTTATGATGACGTCACATGTCTAGGAACCTTCCCCTGCGTATTCCATTTCATTTGATACCCATATTGTTGATGTTGAACGAAAAAGTTATTTCCTATTAAGGAACTTCCGCCATATTGGATTTATGATAACGTCACATGTCCAGAAACCTTCACCTGCGCATTCCATTTCATTTGATACCTATATTGTTAGTGTTGGATAAAAAATTTATTTCCTATTGTGGAACATCCGCCATATTGGATATATGATCATGTCACATAATTGATAAATGAAATGGACTACGCAGAGGAAGGCCCCTATTTTCCTCTGCGTATTCCATTTCATTTGATACCCATATTGTTAGGGTTTAGCATTATAAAGTTCACCTATAAAGTTTCATCCCCTTTTTCACCACTTTAGAGGTAGATTTTTGATGAAAAAGAAAACTGCGTTTTTTTAATAGAAAAGGTGTATCTCTGTACCAAATTACATCTTAATCCGTTCATCGGTTAAAAATTTCCCATACAAAGTTTCATCCCGTTTTCACTCCTTTAGGGGTAGATTTTTGGAAACAAGAAGTATGTTTTTTAATAGAAAAGGTTTTATCTATGTACCATACTAAATTTCGTCTTAATCGGTTCAGAGGTTAAAAATTTCCCGTACAAAGTTTCATCCCCTTATTCACCCCTTTAGGGGTAGATTTTTGAAAAATAGAGTAGCATATGTTCACCCCCTGGTGTTAAACTATGTCCATGCTAAATTTTATTAAAATCCAAGCAGAAAACCAAGCAGACAGACAGACTCGCATTTATAATATTAGTATGGATATGGATTATACAATTATTTAATATTATATAATTTTATATTATATACATTAATATATTATATTATATAATTATATGTTATATATATTATATATTATATTATTATATGGTATGGATGGAACTAAGTATATAATTTCAAAGAATGGTAGTCATTATAAATTCTCAAAATTAATGGAAAATATATTGATATATCGATACGTTTTTTCGCGTCCCTTCTTACACGTGCCATCTTACAAGAGTGAGGACGCAACATGTAATTATAGCTTGCTAGACAAGGACAAACGCTGACTCAAAGCTACCAGCAACCAGTATAGTGAGAGCTCTGCATTTTATTGATATAAATTTTTATTATTAATTTTATACTTACCGATGAAACGTAATATTATCCTTTTTGAAACTATTTTTACGACTGTCACTACCACACCACTTTACAGCGCAATTTGGCATTGTTTACGTAATCTATAATATATTTTTTAAAACAATTAGACACAGATCACAGATCTGCTTTCTGGTCAATACTAAAGGAGCGCGCGTTTGTGTTTGAAGTTATATGAGCGTTTGTGCGCATCGATGGCAGAAAACGGTGCCCTTTCATTTCCTGTCTTTAGGCTAATTTGTCTGTGCTGGCTACAAAATAATTATCATCTTTATGAAGTACAAAATAATTATTTTAATTATTTACTATATCAATCAAAACTCAAGTGGAAAAGTAATACGGTTCGACAAAAATACGGTGCAAAATGCCTGTAAGTACATATAATTTTTGACAGGTACTGAAGTCGGTGTCAAATTAGTACCTAGACTTCCTATTGTTCCTTAATGGTTTAGACTTCAGTAACTGTCTAACTGAATTAGCTGCGATCGATGGGTTTACGCTAGTAACTAATTATTCTGTGATATGGATATTACAAATAATGTACTATAATTATGAATTTCTTTTCGTACTTGAGTTTTGATTAGTATTGGATACATATTTACTGTGTAATTTTGGTGTTTTTTTTTAAATTGGTTTAATTTTTTTTTTCTTAAACTGTTGTATATTTATTTTACTCTTTTAAGTGGCCTTGTCCTCAAGAATATTTAGCTTTATGGTAGCTCTACAACTAAGTATCTTATTCTAGAACGAAATATTAAATAAAAGGATCATAAAAATTGAGGATTTCTCTTGTTTAAGCAGTACTTCATAATCAGATTTTAACTAAATTCTATGGGGCGACCCTGGACATACTTCCTTTTAAATAGGAAAATAATCATCAAAATTGGTGCACAAACGGCGTACAAATCGGCGACCATAAATGTATACTAATAAAAAGAACATGAACTTTGAACATAGAGCCATTTTCTCTTTTTCCAGAGTTTACGTTTTTTATTTAACGTAATTATGCAAACTTAATTATAATAGGTGAGAGCGCACAAAGCTGTTAGCACAATTCATTGAAATCATCTTCGAAGTCTAGGCAACGACTGAGTAAAGCGAGAGTGTGGACGGCAACGCTCGCTCGAGCGCCTCGCCGAATGACACGACGAGAATACGGAAGTCAGCCATATAATGGTGCCTCCAGGCACCATTTCAATATTCGCGTTCTTTTGTAGTTGAATTATAGAATTGTACTGTAATTGTCATTAAATTTACATGAGAATATTTAGGAATTTGAAGTAACCACTTTTTGACCCAACTTCTATGTCTCTTTTTTTATCTTTGTTGTACAGGCAAACAGTTGCTAGCGGCAACAGTAGTTGCCTTTTTAAGGACATTACAAACACAGAAAACAGACAAGGTTTTATCAACAAGACGGACAGGTAAACGGGTACACACGTCTATTACGAAACGAATACTGATCGGTCGCTGTTATGTGGACACGAAAGTCTAAAATCGCCAGCGAGTCGTCGATCGATGTCGCTACACAGCAGCGACATCGATACCTAGCTTTAGTGCTGTCTCTTAAAACGTACCAATTATGATATTACTCATGTGTTATGTATGCAGTGGACGGACACTGCCTTGAAAAATTGAAATTCTGAAAAATTACAGTTTTAAAAACCGAACGCATAATATAAGCGACTTTTTTTCTTTTTTTTCTTTCATTGTGGCATGGCGCACAGATTAGCGTATTTGCCAATGTCACGTATTATAAGTAGAATCACAAGTACCTATATATTAATTTTTTCTTATCGTAAATCTCCTACAGTAAAGTGATAGTATGTAACACATTTTTTTTGTAGGTTTATACTTACGGTTCATTACATACAAATTACTTGATCACAAATTTTGTTTGCATTCCACAGTAATATTGCTGAGGTTACGAGGTTAGTGTGTGACAGATGACAATTGTCTGCGATACAATGATTAATAGGTAACGCGTTCGGAAATTTGTTTGCAATCGAGTACCTAGTACTACTTCATTTCTTTTCAAGGAAACTCAATAAATATTACAGTTTAAGTGTATATTATTTAAACCAGAACATTATATAGTAAACTTTTAATTATTTAGTTGTTCACGTTGTAAAGTTCGTTGTTATTTTTGTTAAATTGTACATTCACTTACGTTTCGTTCAGTGATCACATTGAATGTTTAGATACATCGATAGTAATAATTATCGTGGTAATAAATCGATAATCGATTTTCTTTTGTATAAAATATATATTTGTTATAAACAAAATAAAACAATTTTAGGTGATGATAATTTAATTCGGTATTAATATAATTTATCCAGGTTTGCTTTCCCATTTTGACGATGAGATAATTAAATTAAGTTGTAAAAATTCAAATACGAGTAATTCCTAATAATCTATTTTATTCGATAAAAGAGAGACGAGTGTTGCTATATACAGGTGTATATGAAAACGGGACAGTTACTTTAATGGATGAAAGGGCATAACTTTAGTATGTAGTTACAAAACGAATTATCGAAAAAAACGTATCCGTTTAAGAGTTATGACCGTTTTAATTTGAACTGAAAAAATTTAATAATTTTTGAAAAAAATCCTTATTATTCACAGGTAGATAAAGGTCGGATCACAATAGCTAGGGATAAACAATCATGAACCATTTTTATTTATTTGTAACATTCGATCGAGTTAGGTACTGTTTTTAGTGATTTCATTATTTTATCTGCTTAAAATTACTTATTCACTTATTAATATTAAATTAGCTTTTTATTAATAAGAAAATAGGAAATTATTGTAGGTAAGTACCGATATACGAAGCTCTTCTTAAAAAAAACAACTTTCTAGTAAATGTTTCATCAATGTAAAACAATAACCATTATTACTAACCGTTATTTACTGGCCTGTTATGATAATGTCGTTGTGTCTTACATCCGTCGAACTACTTTGGTACATTTTGATAACATTTTATCTTACTGAAATTCATCTTGAGAAGCCGAGCTTCCTTGAAACAATGCTCTTACCTCATCAATTCATTCTCTTTGTCTATTTTCATAGAAACTTTCAAAAATATTCATTCATTAAAAAATCAATTCGTACTTCGTATGTACACACCTTTACATTTTGTCGGCATCTTTGTGACGTCACTAAAATACTTTCTGCCTTTGACTTTGCCGTGTGATTTACAGTGGCTTTCTTTGATGTAACACCGCCAATCCGCAATATTGAACAGCTGTTCAAATTAAATTTATTCAGTTGCATTCGGGTTACGATCTCTGTGAGACGTATTCATTGTGTACATCGTCAATTCGTTTTTAACTACTTACGAATTATTTTTTTGTTTAAATCATGCCGTTTTATCTGTATAGTAATCTGCAATACACCGATATGGTTTTGGCTTATGGTATGGCTAGTGGTAATTCTAGTGAAGCTTTGTGTTTGTATTTGGACTATTTTGGACATCGTAATGATGAGCACGTGCCTTCGAGTGGTAGAATACTGACGCGAGTGGTGCAACGGTTAAGGGATTATGGCAGCTTTACAACGCGCAATACAGATTCCGGCGGCAATGCTAACCAAGGCATCCGCGATCTCATTCTTAATCATTTTGATGAACATCCCGATGATAGTACAAGGTCGGCCGGAAGGTTACTACAGGTGCCCCACAGTACGGTCCATCAAGTGCTGAAGGTAGAGCTGCGCCATCCTTTTAACCTAATCTGATACAGAAGAGGTCATGAAGCACAAAATCATCGATGCCTTTAATAAATTACAACGAGAAACGTCAAACGTATTGCATCGTGTGCATAGTGAGATAGCGCGGCGTGCACGTGCATGCATAGAAGCGCAAGG
Organism: Zeuzera pyrina; assembly: GCA_907165235.1. Taxonomy (NCBI): domain Eukaryota; kingdom Metazoa; phylum Arthropoda; class Insecta; order Lepidoptera; family Cossidae; genus Zeuzera; species Zeuzera pyrina. The sequence continues at coordinate 12,150,738 of OU015625.1, read as the reverse complement.
CCGCAATTTTGAACATTTACGTTTGTGAACTTGTGAATGTGTAATTACTACGGACCTCAATACATATGGAAAAAAAAGTGATGTGAAAAAGTATCAAATTGTAGCAGTGTTATCGTGCGACATTTTGTGATTTACCCACATTGGTAATTTGCAGCCTGAATACAAGGTCAGAGTCTATCTTTTGTTTTTTATCGATTTCCTTCATAACCATTTGTACGTCCGCAGTGAGAGGTCAGAATCATTGCGACGAGAACGTGGCGACAAAGGCACACTACCTACCTATCATTCTAATCTAATTTAAAAATACGTTTTTTCCACATACACAGGAATATCAACCTTATTGTTACATAAATAAAAGAGGTTCTGTGGATTTGTGAAATTAGGTAAAAATTAAATTTCGGTGTCTTTTACTTGTGTTAAGGGGAAGCACAAGTGAAATAAATTGTGTTTTAACCTGTATCTTTGTTATTATTGCATAATAATACTTTATTAAATCATAATCATGATGAATTCTCGATATACTATAGCATATTCAAAAATATGTCCCGTTTGTATGTACAGCCTGTATATCTATTTCACAAATCAAGTAAAATAGAATGTTCGAGCAAATGGACATTGTTTCCGGCTTGTTTTTCAGTGGGTACTTTTATCTAGATCATTCTAATTCTATTGTGGAACTGTCAATCTGACATTTAGATTCTGTCACTGAAATTTTCAGACCCTTCCTATTGGTCGATGCCTTTTCAGAGACTTGCTGTCTCTTTCTTATGTCGGAAACCTCAGACTGAAATCTGAGTAGTGTTCAGTAACATTAATAATGATGTTAGAGGGTACAAATCTTTGTCGAGGTGTGGTTCCGAAATGGAGGGAGCCATTTATTTTTGGTGGTGGTTAAGTGACAGACAAAAAAATGCCAATATAGAAATAAAGTTGTTTTACATAGGTATATAGTTAAGATGTTAGTAGTGTTGTTAAGAAATTTTTGTTATTATATTTAATATTTGAAAATCCCGTGACAGACCTCATGGTAAGTAGAATGTAGTTGAAGTTTTCTTTTAAGAAGTATTTTCCTTGTTTAGTCTAGTGTATTAACCCTAAAAATTTTGTTACAGGGTTCCAAGTTTAATTCCAAGTTCAATTCCCATGCTGAATTCAATAAACACCATGTACTAATGGTGTTCTCATAGTTCCATAAACACAGTGTACTTTTTTTTTTTCTTAATCTCGTAAACACCGTGGAATGACGGTGTATTCTACATTTAGTTGGATATTTTCTTTAAAGATACATGATCAGATGGATTTCCTTCTCAGATCGTTTGTTTGTGCATTGCAGTATGAGGTTGGATTACCTTAACACATATTTAATCTCTTTTCTTTGAGATTTATTTGTGAGTTACGAGTATAGTGAACTTCATGGGAATTCTTTGAGACCATTGGAGGGACAACTCCGCTTGCGGAAGACCTAACTTAATTGTGCAATCACTAAGTGTTTAGTGAACACCGTGGATATTCTTATGGGCCATTGGTGGGACAACTCGACTGGCTATATAGTATATACATTGGTTATCTCCTTAGATGGTAATGTACAAGCATATATAAAAATTATGAACATTCAGGAATAACTATACATAACTAACCTTATATTTTGTTCTTGTATTTCATCCTAATGTTTTAATTATATCTTATATTAAGAAGCTGAAGTTACACCTATTAATAGTTGTAACATTCATTTTATAATTCCCGAAATAAATGTATTTTTTTTTGTTTGTAAAATCTCATTTATAATTTTCATAAATAACAGTTAAAATATCATTATAAATAAGGAAGTATTGAGATCTATATTTAGGGATATTTTTTAATAAATTGGTGAAGGTTGTAATAAAGTGTGTATTTATTTCACAACTGAAATCGATTGAAGTAATACAGTGAAGGCGCCCTGATAAAAAGTTGATCTGTATTTCTCTCCAGGGTGGCACTAAAGAAACCCAATATCCGGAGTAGCTCATGCTTATCGATAAACCTTATTCAAAGTTAACATCACCACCACGAGGCACGTTACAAGTAGTCTTTACTGAAGTTATAAAGGACTTTTTTGAAGAGCACGAGAATTTCAGCTACACATGTTTATTTAGACCTACTCCATTCTTTTCGCTTACACAGAAGCTTAAAATACAATATACAATCACATTTGTAAATTAAAACTCCCAAAAATGTAAAAAATAGAAAACCTGAATAAAATGACAACCTTACTTCTCTCGTTCCCGCCAAAAAGTCCTATAAGCGACTTTAGGTCTTAGCAATACAGATCATAACAGCTGCTAGACATTATTTGGTTGGGACCGCATTTTAACACCAACTGCACAAGAAGCATTATAATAATAATGCACCAGACGATACACACCAATCATCTGATCTCAAACTAACCAGACGACGACTACTAGGCGCCACTCCCAGTACAGCCAGACCCGAGACAATCTAGAAAAGTTCATTTTCTAATTTGACCCGACTGGGAATCGAATCCGAAACCTTCCGCGCTTGGGTTAACGTCTAAACCACTGCGCCATCTAGGTTGTCAATTAAATTCTTTGATTGGCTTCATTGCGCACGTACTAAACACAATTTGCTGTTCTGATTCCATATATTACATAGTACTCTGTAATCATGACCAATATGGTGTCTACTTGTAGATTTCGGCAATTGAATTTTATTCGCAAAAGTATTTTAGCTTGATTTTTACGCATATTTTAGACTATTTCAGTACATGGTGTGTATATCCATAGAATCCTAGCGCTATTGAGTTTCGCCTTCGCTCAAATATTTTCCGATGAGCGCTTTAAAAACGCCTCGAGAAATAAGAGCAAAAATAATTTTGTGGTCTTATTTGAGATTAGTGTGATCCAATCATGGGCAACACTAACAAGAGAAAATGCCACTGTGCGCTTTTAAAAATTGCGTAAATAACCACCGTAACGGCAAAGTTTCTGTAGGAATATCTCTTTATCGGTAAGTTTATGTCGAATAAGTAATAATAAAAAGAGAACTAAACATGAAACAATAATGAATTGCCTTATTTGCTTGTTTGCCCAATGTTTGAGAAAACGCGCCAAGTATTGCATCAAACATTCTTTTAAGGGAATGGAGTAGAACTTTTAGGTTTCCTAATGATTCATTTCGCTGTGCAAAATAGCTATCTGTTGTAAAAATTTGACAATGTGCCACATAATTAACTTCATTAAAACGTAGTGATTATATTCTTTGTATCTATGCTTAATTTACTCTTTGGTTGTATCAGATAAATCTGTGTATAAGTTACTGCCGGCCTGTGACAGTTTTAGTTCCGAACGAGTTGTATTGGCGCTGTAATCGCTTCTGCCGTATTGACTACCTTCTTAAAGTCAAGTATTTGTTAGTTTGTTTGTGTTGTCAGTCAGACTCATACTCAGACTGGCTACTTTTCTATTTCGATTTGAGTTTTGGTTTACCTTGTGTTTTCTTCGATTTCATGCTTGAGTTGAGAACCTTGAAACGCATATTCTCCTTTGTTGGTTGAGGTAAATAATCCCCTAAACCGCTGCGTTAGTGGTTTTTCGGAATCAATAGGATATACATATATAAAGATATACAAAAAGAATTAGTACGTGCGTATAGTACGGTTTTCAAAAAAGTAGGCGATAGTGGCGCCAAAACGCCATGTGGTAGCTTGCAAAGAGAATGTAACATTACTACGTAAGTAGCACAGATTACTTTAGTATATACGTAAGTAGCTTGCTGACTTTTTGGCGGGAACGGGAGAAGTGAGGTTGTCATTTTATTTAGATTTTCTATTTTTTACATTTTTAGGAGTTTTAAAGTACAACAGTGATAGTATATTGTGTTTTAAATTTCCGTGTAAGTGGAAGGAATGGAGTAGATCTAAATAAACATGTGTAGCTGAAGTTCTCGCGCTCTTTCAAGAAGTCCTTTGAAACTTCAGTAAAGCTTACTATCACTTTAATGGAGGGGTTTTATTATAGGAAAAAACGAATTTACTTCTGATTCTACTTATTGATACGTGACATTGGCAAATGCGCTGGTCTACGCGCCATGCTATGAAGAAAGAAAGAAGAAGAACATTGTTTCTTGAAAAAAGGGCGGGAAACTTCGTTTCCCTTACTTTCGACTCATATTACTTGGTCAATGGCTAAATGCAATCTGCAAAGCCAAAACAAAGAAAAAAAAAAAGTAGCTTGCTACCGTCAAATCTTGCTACAAATAGTCTGTGATTACTAGGGATGTGACATTGAGTGAAAAAAATCGATTAATTAAAAATCGATTGTTTTATAATCGATTTTAATTACAAGAAATAATCGATTTTTGAGAAAAAATCGATTTTAGTAATAATTGAAAAAAAAAAGCAGCTTTTCTATATAGTAATAAAACTAAGAGATTAGTATAGGATTAACAATTTATCAGAATAAAAATAACATAAAATGATAAGTACGAAAAATAACCAAAACGACAACCTGGTTTCAAAACGAATCTTTCTGAAAACTTTCTAAGTTTAAACAATGAAAAAAAATTAAAAATAATCGTTTCCACATTAGGTTAGACTGTCCCGGCATATCATTTTTGCTGTTTTGAGTTATTTACATCAGCCGATATCCTGAATATCATCTTCACGGGAGTCCTACGGCAAAAAATCGGTTAAAAGATATAATAATAAATAATAATAAACTCAGACATTTCACACAGCGCCATCTAGTCCCAAAGTAAGCAGCACAGCGCTTGTGTTAGGGGTACTAGACAACCGATATACTACTTATATACTTTTCTTTTGTAAATAAATAAATATACATAAACACCCAGACTCGGGGCGGGAATTGAACCCACTACCCCCGTTTACTTTCCGACGCGCTTAGCCGTTGCGCCACGGAGGTCGTCGAATTAAAAAATATGACCCGTTAGTTTCAAAATAATACAATACTTATCCCTAAAAGCAAGCAAGGTTCAGGAAAAAAAATACTTTAGTTAATAAGTGTTTGAGCAGATGGTCTCGATGGTTAACTAAAAACTTCCTGTGCTTTTAATTTTAATGTTGACTTTTTGGCGGGAACGGGAGAAGTGAGGTTATCATTTTATTTAAACTTTCTATTTTTTACATTTGTGGGAGTTATAAAGTACAAAAGTGATAGTATATTGTGTTTTAAAGTTCTGCGTAAGCGAAAAAAATTGAGTTGATCTAAATCAGCCATTCCCAAAGTGGGCGATAACGCCCCTTTGTGGGCGCTGCAAGCCTAAAGGGGGTAAGAGACCCAGAAATAAAATGGGGGCGTTGTATAGAGGCCTGGGGGTGATTTGTAATTTCATTTAGCTAGGAGGCATCTTAGACAACGACTGCATGAGCTCTCGACTCAGTAGACAAAATAAGTTTGGGAACCAGTGATCTAAATAAACGTGTAGCTGAAGTTCTTGCCCTCTTCCAAGAACTCCTATAAAACTTCAGTCAAGTCTACTATCAGTATCACTTTACTGGAGGAGTTTTACGATAACGATCTAGAATCTAGATAACGATTCTTTTAGATTTAATACAATATTTGACATTGACAAATGTGCTGATCTGTGCGCCATTCCATGAAGAAAGAAAAAAATAATTTAATATTGAGATTATAAAACGCATGACTCGCTTGACAGATATTATTAGTCATAACTGTCATAAGGACCATAATTATAATAAAATATAATAATTTATGCTACCTGGTTAGCCTGTAGGACTTGTTGCTTGCTTTGCTTTGTTGCTGTTGCTTTAAATTTGTAGTATTACTACATGTTTTCAATTCTTTCGGGCAATATTTGCATTGTGCTGTGGTATAATCCTTCTTCATGAAAAAATACTTCCGCCAGTCGCTTTTAGGTGTTTTACTGTTAGACGTTTTTTTAAATTATTTACAGTCGAAAGAAAGGAAACTGTTGAACAAATACGAAACTGTTTTACGTACATACATACAGATGGCGCCGTCTTTTGATCGACTTGTTCATGGTAGTGAACTTACTTCGCGTTTTTTCATTCGTCGCAATTAAAATTTGTAATTTTGGCAACATTGAATTTCTTTATTTTTCATTTCTTCATATTTTTAATAAAAACAAGTGTAGTTTATATAATCGATTTTTAAAAATCGATTGTTACTATTAAGAAAAATCGATTTTAATAAATCGATTAATAAGAAATAATAATCGATTAAAATGAAAACCGATTATTTTTTCACATCCCTAGTGATTACTGCTAAATATTTAGAGAAATTTCTTAAACCTTCATTTACAGAGTATGTAGTTAATGTTGCATTTTATTGAACACCATAGCTATTTAAAAAAATGGACACCGTAGTTAAAAGTATGTTAGACGAAGATCCAGATGAAGAAAAGAAGGTATATTACAAGTACATAACCTACGCGAATATATATTGCTAGTTTTTATATAGTAAAAATAAATAATCGTTAATATTTCGCAATTAAACTATTATATTGCTCTGCAAGTCAGTGTAGAGAAAATTTAAAAATTGTACATTTTAATTTCAGGGTATAATATTATTTGGTAGAGACGTGTCTAAAATTCCATGCTTTCGGGAGAGTTTTCTATATGGAATTGCATCAGGAGTCGGTGTGGGTTTAGCAGCGTTTATAAAAACTTCAAAACCCATGCTCTCCCAACATGTAGGTGTTGGTACTTTTGCTGTGTCTACAATGATTTATTGGTCATTTTGTAGATATCAATGGTCAAAACAAAGATTTGATGCGCAGTTATTACAAGAAGCTCTGAAAGATAAAATTTTAAATGAAGGTACAATTGTTGAAAAAGAATTAGAAAGGAAAGGTATTTTGAGTGATGTATAGTTTAACGAAAGTGTAAATAATGTAGAAATGTAGTTTTATTGAAATTAATTTATTATTCATAATACAATTTTCTAAAATGAAATATTTTTTAAATATTACAGAGCATGGCATCTGCAGATATAGTCTATCATATTCCATAGACTATAAATATCTCCAAATGCCATGCTCAAGGAACGTTGTGGTAAATTAGGGATGTTTGAAGTGTCGAAAAGTATCAATATACAAATGTACTTATATCATATAGACGTTTTTTTTAAATATCAACAAAAAAATAGTATCAATATATCGGTAAGATTTCACAACCATTTGAATGTTTCATTAAATGTAGAAATAAAACATATTTAGTACCAATTGCATATTGAAATTATATTGTGCAGTGTTCATATGCTGTATTTTAAAATTTTCATATTTAATAATTTATTTCATATTTTACAATAAAATTGTATTTAGTTATTAAAAGAATTGAAAACATATCAAGTACAATAAAAATATTGTACTTGATATGTTTTCAATTCTTGAAATTGTACATTGAATTACAATTTATTGTCTGATAATATTGATCTATTAAAAAAGAAGTATCAATACATCCATATATTTTCACCATCCCTGTGGGTAATCAGATAAACTAACTCACTCATACACAGAATACACATTTATTATCAATCATTAAAAAACAGCCTCCACATATATCGACATTTTATTTGCCTCACCTCAATATGGGATAATATGGAGTTATGAAGTCTGTTATATTCTATTTTTTTTCATGAAGATAGGTACTTATCAATTTTGTTCTATGAATGCTTATGAATCAACAATTATTTGCTAAGGCTTCATAATGTCACCTAATATTACATTAGTGAGTATAAAAAACTTACTGCCATAAAATAATGTATAAATGTGGAAAATTGGCAAACTACGTTTCATATATTAAGTTACAAAGCTGAGTTTAATTTTATAGTTAATGATAAGTAGGGCACTTAACTTAGATGCATTTAACGGGACTTCAAAATTGGTGAAAATATAGACAAATATTATATGAATTGCTAATAAACAATTGGAAGTGTCTAGTCTGCCACCAGTGGTCGTTTAATAAAAGGGAATATTCTGCCACTAGTGGCAAGTTAAGATGTAATGTTATTCTGCCGCAAGAGGCAAGATAAGAAATATTAGTAAATGGCAATTTCGTAAAACAAAATGTGTGTAAAATATTTCACCTTTAGGGGCAGAATAATTTTATAAATGTTATTTTGTCACCTTTATAAGCTGTTGCATAAGGCAGTTACTTATTAATTATAGGTTTATTATGGTTCTATGGTGTAATTAATAAAAGTAGGTAACTGCGCTATTGTGGCGATATTGACATTGACTACACAGGAACGGGGATGACACTCACTGCAAATATTTAAGATTTTAAAGTTTTACATTACGGAATCTAATATTTTAAGATATTAATTTCGTAATCTTTTCTAACTGAAAATTTTAAGCCATTTATTTTTAATTTTTTGATCATAGATATTGTTTTTATGACAGTCTAATTTTTCGGAGGCAAAGGAACTATGCTTATACAGCCGATGTCTTTTAAAGAAAGAAAGAAATCATTTATTCACTACTCACAACGACAACGCACAGCCCATGGCAACAAAGTTACACATCAACATAACACTATGCTGCGGCAGTGAAAAGGTAACGACTCAGTTCCAATGTCTCTCAATTTACAGAGAGAGCAACACTGATATTCTGTCGCGCCTAAATGTGATGGTACTATAGAATAAATAAATAAATACTAATTTATAATAAAATGATGACCATATACTATAGAAAAAATAAATGAATAAAATAATATAAAATAATAATAAATAAGATAATATAAAGATATAAATAAATGAAATAAATAAGTCGTGCAACCAAAGAATAGAGAGTATACCTCCAAAATTACACCTCCCACTATCGAACAGCCACTCAGGACCTCCACCACTATCAGGGCTTATTCTGGTATAACAACAACCACTTTTTACATTTTAATTTAAAAGTTGCCTTACAGAGGGAATTTCTTAAAGGTGGGGGTAGATTATTCCAACACTTTGTAGCCTGATAGCGGAAACTACCTTCGAATGTCCTAGTTTTATGAAATGGCGTGGCCAGTAAGACGCCATTCGCCCTACATCCTAGAGTAGACCATTTCCGTTTGTCATAAAGATACTTTGGTTTCTTGTCTCTAATAATATTATTAATAAGGACTGCAAAATGTAATTTTCTACGATACTCCATATTAAGCAAACCGGCTCTATTTAAATATGGAGTAATATGACTCTGTAACACTCTGTACACTCTGTAGCACTCTGTAACAAAATCGAATACATGCATTTTGGACGCGCTGAATAACACGCTTAGTGCGTGTTAATAGACAAGGACCAATAACAGCATCTGCATAATTGAGCTTTGACAGAATCAATACCTCACACAATTTCAATCTGGTATCTTCTTTGAGGAAATGCCTGATCTTGTAAAGTACCTTCAATCGAAAAAAACAGCTCCTGGCAACATTCAAGACATGATTTTCAAATCTCAGCTGACCATCCATAAGCACACCAAGGTTCCTAGATACATATTTTTTACATTTACATATTCTATTGGACGTCCTAACATAGTGACAATGGGTGACAGTGACAAAATATTTTTAACTTTTTTTTCGAACCAAGGACCATGAACTTCGATTTGTTTGGGTTAAGTGACAGTGCATTTTGAGCTGACCAAACTGCCACTCTGTCAAGATCTGAGTTAATTTTATTAACCGAAACAGTTACATCTTGCTTAGGATCAACAGAAACATAGATTTGTACATCGTCAGCATAAAGATGGAACTTGCGATGATGAATCTGATCGACGATATCAGATGTGTACAAAATGAACAGAAGAGGACCGAGAATTGAGCCTTGAGGCACCCCTCTATCAACCTCACGGCTAGTGGACCAAATCTGTGAACCATCGTTTTTTTGTACTCTCACTAATTGAGATCTACAGGAAAGATAACTGTTAAACCAATGTATAGCAGAAGGGTCAAATCCGTAATAAGCCATTTTTGAAAGAAGGACAGGTATACTAATGCAATCAAAGGCGCGTGAAAAATCTAACAAGACCAAAATAGTACCCAAACCAGCATCCTGTGCTGCCAGAATGTTATCGAGCACATCAAGAAGAGCAGTAGCAGTCCAAACACCTTTCCTAAAACCTGATTGCACCGAGGGTAAAATATTGTTATGTTTCAAGAAATTATAAAGTTGCAGGTATACAATTTTTTCAAGGATTTTCGACAAGTAGGGCCTTAAGTCCTTAAAATTTGTAGGATTAGAAATCTTTGGTAAAGGGGTTATGAGAGAAGTTTTAAAAGAAGAGGGGAAGGTTGATGTAACAATGGATTTATTAATAATAGACGTGATAGCGGTCAAAGCATGTGGTAACGTTAATATAAGCATATCCCTGTTAATTCCATCAATACCTTGTGCATTAGATGTAACAGACAACAAAGCTCGGGAAATATCATTCTCACTCACAGGTGCTAATCTAAAAGTTATGTTGTTTGGTCTATGAATTTCATAAAACGTAAGTGAGCTAAGTGGAACCTGACTGGATCCTAGTACATTAAGGAAGTAATCATTAATCTCATCGGGATCAGTAAGCTTAGCCGGTAGACATGTATGACTCGTGTGGTCCATTAATACATCCTGTTTTAAATTCCTCCACAATAATTTTGAATCATTAATCTGACTGTTCATTTTCAGATCATAAAAAACACGTTTCTCCTGATATATTGCTTTCCGAAAAAGCTTATTGATAGTTTTAGAATAAGATTTGTGTTGGTGTAACTTAGTGCGTCTATAACGCTGCAGGGCTTTATCGCGAATATCTTTCATCAATCTCAAATTCTGCGTCATCCAAGGCATAGGCCTGTCTCTTACGCGTATAGTTTTTAAAGGGGCGTGGATGTCAAACATTATTAGTAAAATTAATACAGAACGGAATCCATCCTATACATTTTCTTTTGGTAGATTAGGTAAGTATACAAACCATAACGCGCGAGCCGAGCGGACGAAGCGAACGTGCCGCGGCAGCGGCCGGCGAAGCGCCAGTACAGAATCCTCCTTATGAGAACACTCTTTGGCTAGGTTAGGTAAGTATATAAACCACAACGCGCAAGCCGAGCGAGCGAAGCGAGCGTGCCGCGGTAGCGGCTGGCGAAGCTCCAGAACAGAATTCGCCTTATATGAACACTCTTTCTGGGTAGGTTAGGTTAGGTAAGTGTATTTTAATAAGTGTATTTTAGAAAATGATAAAAGAGCAACTAATTTGATAAAAAACCTAGATGGCCACATTCCTAGCTTTTACGCTTCAATTTTTTTTAGTAAGTCGGAATAATTTGACTCCTGAGCAATAGCATTTTAACTTTTTACGGTTCACGCGCCCGATCGATCGTCGGTCATTAACGAGTTGGTGACATTTCGGTTGATTTTGGCGCCTCCCTGATGACTGCCGCAACGCGCTCGCACCGCCATAGGGCCGCCACTGGTCCTTGTTTAACAACTTTTTTTCGCAGAGGTAAGCGCGGGAGAAGGCTGCCGGACTATTAAAGTGCCTGATTAGTGAGACTACTGTATACACTATACACATATACCAATAGCAAAAGATGAAGAGATGGAAGGATATAGAGATGTTTCAAGATTAAATTTCTCGACTTCAACTATCTCCTTAGAAAGCGGACTCCTATTTCAATACTAACCCTGGAAATAACTCGGATATACGCCTACTAGTTTATATAAGATTGCTATATATGTATTAGAGATGAGCCGTATGTAGTTTGAACCGAATACGAACGTCGGGCGAACATTCGGTGAAAATAAAAAATTCGGCCGCACTTCGGTTCAATTTCGCCGCGCTTAGTCGGGAGTGACACGTCGTGACTTGTTTACGCACTTTCTTCTTGTTTACATTAAACAAATTAATTATTTTTAAGTGGATTAACGAGATTTAAATTAATAAATTTTGTTATTTGGTTGTTGCAAAGATGAATGGAAGGAAAAAATCAAGTGTTTGAATATTTTATACAGAAACTGACGAGCAAAATAAAGTGAAATGTATCATAATATGTGGTTCGCTGATATCTCGTGGTGGTAGTGGCCGTTCAGCGTCTACTACTGCACTAACCAACCACATTCGTGTGAAGCATGATCGAAAATATGCACAATTAAAACATCCTGTTTATTCGCCAAATCCTTAAATTAAATTAGAAAGAACTAATTTAATTTAATTTGTCGCATACAAGTTAAGGTTTACATGTTCTTAACTAAAATAAATGACCATAAGTATGTAAGAGACTTAATTTTATGTTACTTTTATCACAGAAATGCTTTTTATTCATTTCAGTCAAAAAAGTGAAAGTAGGTATTTTTTTTCTAGTGCTGAAAGTTCGGCATTTAAACCAAATTTCGGCCGAATTCCAAAGTTCGGCTCAAGCTGCCGAAATTCGGTTAAATCGAATGTAAAACGAACTTCTGCCCATCCCTGCTATATATAGAGCAAAAGATGAAAAGAGATGGAGTATTGTAGAGATGTTTCGAGATTAAATTTCTCGACTTCAATTATCTCTTTAGAGTGCGGATTGTTTCTATAGTGCACTTGGAAATAAGTCAGAATACACCACATCTATCTATATACTTAGATTATATCAATAGCAAAAGACGAAAAGAGATGGAGGATTATAGAGATGTTTCGAAATAAAATTTCTCGACTTCAACTGTCTCTTGAATGCGGACTCCTGTTTCAATTCTGCTCCATGTATAAAGCGGATTCCGATCTGGCGCTTCGTAGACTGCTCCCGCGGATCGCCCGCTTCGCTCGCTTGTTTCGCACGTTGTGGTATAAAGACCTAAACTAACCTAACCAAAAAAAGTGTTATAAATATATCGTCGTGTTTGTAGTTACAAAAAAATTTGCAAAATTTTACCCAATGTGAAACAATCAACTGCCTGCACCTTGTCCTCACGATTTCCTCCCAAACATTAATTATCACTATTACACCACATTAAAGTTTCAGTGATTGAAGTTAATAATAATAATATACCTACTCATATATTTTACACAGCGCCATCTAGTCCCAAAGTAAGCAGCACAGCGCTTATGTTATGGGTACTAGACAACTGGTATACTGCTTATATAGTTTTGTAAATCAATACATATTATACATAAACATCCAGACTCGGGGCGGGAATCGAACCCGCAACCCCCGTTTACTTTCCTACGCACTTAGCCATTGCGCCACGGAGGACGGAGTTGTAACCAAAATTATATTGTGAAAACAGTTAATTTTGAGTTTACACTTTTTATATAGCAAAGACCATTAATTTAAAGGATATGAGTAATATCAAAAGTAGCTTTATAGAGAAAACCGTCAATTTTAAATATTGAGATTTGTAGATAAAATTACTAATTCTATAGCTCCTAAGAAGTGTGAATGACATAATTCTAAAAATGCATGATTAGTAAAAATTAATTTACATTGTTGCGGAAGAGAAGGGAAGTCGAACAAATTTTTTCTGCTTAAGTTTTTGTATGTTATATTGCTGAAGTTACATATTATGTAAATCAGATATGAGATTGACCCTAGAGAAACAAGAAACATTATTAATATGTAATATAATAATATAAAAGGCCGTCAAACTGAAATAGCGGAGTTATGCAGGTAACAAGAGCCTGGTATTGAAATAAAAAACTGTTTCAGTAAAAATATTAGGTTTTAAAACTTTAATGGTTTTCATCATTGAATTGATTATGGCCCACTTTTTAAATAATGAATAAGCATGACTTTGAGCATGGCATCTGGCCTTGATTATTAGTATTTTATTTATTTTCCTCACAATTAATGTAACAATTCGTACCATCGAAGGAGTCAAACTTATCTTATATTTTGAGAGGCATTAATCGCGCTAACGATAAGTTTCCTCTGTCTGTGATTACCGCCGCTCTGCGACGGTGGTGTTATACACGAAGGTACACACCTCCGATGTGACATTACCACAGCTATTCGCTACCAGGGCTTCTTAAGCATCGAGGCCTCATGCGGTGCTTGTGGTGTATTCACTACACTTGTAGCGCCATTTTGGACAGGACTCATAAAATCCGTTCTTAGTGAACGTCTACACAGCGAAAGGAGTAACTATGCTAAACTTCAAATCAGTCGGACCTATAGTTTCGGAGATCTCGTGATGAGTCAATTAGTCAGTGAGAGGTATTTTGCGTATATAGATATAGATAACAGCGAGCGAAAAATCGTAATATAACTTTAGTATAGGATCGACCAAAAGGGCTTTCCCTCTAATTTGTTCATTAGTGCATTCAGAAATTGTAAAGTAACATTCAGTCAGTCGTATTCGATTCGATAGCAAGTACTTTCGTTTCGATACCGAGTAAGTATCGCAAGATTGATTCGATGCTAATAGTATTTGGTATCGAAACAAAAGTATCGAGTACTTACTCGTATTTACTTGTATCAGAATATCCCTACGTGTACGGAGTGAACACACAGTGACACACACACTACAAACGAACGCACGACCGATTATTGGTTTGAACGCTTCCGACATAGAAATTTCGATCTGAAAAATGAACCCCGTGGTCGCCCGAAAACTAAAGTCAACAATGACGAATTAAAGGCGATAGTGAAAGCTGACGATACTCAATCTACTGCTGAGTTAGCAGCAGCTTTCGTTGTTAGTATCAAAACAATATTGGTCCATTTGTGTCAAATTGGCAAGGTAAAAAAGCTTGATAAGTGGGTGCCGCATGAAATGAACGATCGCCAGTGCGACGAACGCGTTGAATTATGTTGCATTGCTTAATACACAAACGAAGGGATTTTGAACCGCATTGTCACTTATACGATGAAAAATTGATACTTTTTGACAATCGTAAGCGGTCATCATGTTGGTTAGACCCTGGTTCAGTACCTAGGCGATGGCCCAAACGAAAACTTACCCCTAGAAATGTGATGGTTACTGTTTGGTGGTCTAGTGCCGGTGTAATCCATCACAGCGTCTTACCAAATGGCACGAGCATTACTGCGGATGTGTACTGTGAGGAACAGTGCCGACAGACTTCTACTTTTTCCAATTGGACAACTTCTTGGCAGGAAAAATGTTCTATACCCGAGAGGCAGTACAAAATGCCTTTGAAGACTTTGTTGCCTCCTGTACACCTGACTTCTTCAAGAAGGGCATTGAAAAATGACCACTGCGCCGGCAGAGATGCATCTATAGCGTGGGTTCTTTAATTAATAGAAATAAAAAATATATATAAAAAAATACTTTAACTTTTTGTATACTAAACGGCAATTTCATAGGTAAAGACCTAATTAATATATGAGCAGTATACTAATATTTGCTGGTGTTCGCTCCCTAAATCCAATAAATTGCGGACCACTAAATAAAAGTAGCATGTTTTGACCTTTTCATTACAATATTTGAACTGTTTCATTCTTAGAGATTCTTACCAGTAAAATTCAGTTTGATAAAAAGTCCACTATTACATTAAACGAGCAATATTTGTACATCTTTGTGTTTTTAAACATTTAATACGTCTAAACTCTACTCTTCTAATTTCACAACAGAGTTTACCTTCTCAGTAGTACAGTGGCTAGAGCGTAGATCTACCAAGCTGTTCGCGGGTTTGAATCCTGTAATGTGGTCAGAATTTTCTTTGTAAGACACCGAGTGAAGATAGGTCCCCCAGGTACTAATTAATAATTAAGGTAAGTACATATAGATATTAAGAAAGAAAGCAAGAAAGAAAACAAAATCAACATTGTTTTAATTATTTTTTTATTCATCAAATATTATTCATTAATTTTGGAAAATGATGAATTTAGTCTACATTTTCACCAATTTTGAAGACGGTTTAAATGCATCTCATTTAAAATGAAGAATGTACGAAAAGGTGTACCTGAATCTGAATATCTAAGAAGACTGAGAGTTGGATATTTGGATACATACAACTTCAAATCATAAAATCCTTAAACATGGAAATATGATGGAGAAAAAAATGTCGATGTAAAAATTCCGGAAAAAACCGTGTCGTAGAAAGATCCAGTTGCATCTTCGAAAATCTGCAGGATTTTAAAATCATTTTTACTAAAATGGATAGGTGATTACTAATTGTGCATACCTACATACATATCTTCAAGCTGTATCCCTAACGGGGTAGTCAGAGAGGGCGATTGGTAATAATATCTCAAATTTCTAAAACCAATTTGTTAATTGGTGTTTAATGTAGTTTTCTTGCAAATTACAATTATATACAAAAACAAATTTTGAGATTTCTCGGCGATAAAATATGATCAACCTGCAACTATGAAAATTAACTTTATTGTTATCATTATAGGGCGCAGGGGTAATGAACGAATTCGCTTGCGCTGTGCTGCATATAGGCGGACTTAAAATGAAGCAAGTATATATTTTTTTAATGTTAATGAAATATTGTAAATATAATAAGTTTTTAAAGCACAGGAATTTAAACATCATATAATATTTTTTAGAGCAAAATAATTTTTAGCTAATGGAGAGACAATGTTCTATAATTCTGCACCGATTTCAAGCGGTGACATTCCAGATTTTGCTGTTGTTTGTTATTGTTGGTTTTACCTGAAATAGTTATGATATATTTTTTCAGTGAACTCTATATGACATGATAATTATTTATAGAAATATAATTTAAACAGGGCAATAAACATAATAACATTGAGCACGTACAACGGGAGGAGTGATTCGCAGGCATTCCCCTCTGTCAAGGTATAAGTAAAAAAATAGCTACCGCACAATAAAAATTGGTTTCGAATAGATTTGTTACCATTTCTATAATTGAATTCACTGCGTCGAGTGCTCCGAAAAATTGTCGTGTTATACCGTCAGGAGGTGCAACGAAAACTCCACCACATTTAATCTAGTCAAAGATGGAATTATATTCCATAAGTAAATAATATTTTTTGTATTGAGTACTAGTTTTCCATTTCAATATATTTTTTCAGAATCGTTTGACTAAATCGATTTACCGATCTCATCATAACGTATTTTTCGATTCATTCGCATAATTATGTTGCGTAAACTTGTTCATCATTCTAGAAAGTCGTATCGTAGTTTGTCATACAATAATGAATCTTGAATTGGTTTAAATTCGTACCTTATAGTTTTTAATTGCCGAATTGTACAAATTATAAACTTTTAAACTTTCGCGTTGCATTATAAAGAAAGGACCTTTCTACTGATCGTCACTTTTATCCAAGAGTAGTTCGTGAAGCGATTGAAATCAAGAGACATACAAATTTTAATAGGAAAAACTAAACCTCAACAAAACAAAATTCAAAGACAAAACCTCGTCTTTCGCATTCGGTTAAACGCGTGAACACTGTGAGTGCTGTGTGTAGGTATCCTGAAAACTATTTACAAATATCGGGGGTAGATGACAAAACGTCTACCTCGGACACGGAGTGAAACTTGCTGCGACAGTTTGCTTGAGATCACGGCCGATGCAACTCTGTCGAAACGTCAAGCCAAAATAATAAGGTAATCGCGTTAAATTTCCCGTTTTAGATATTGTACAAATTATGACGTAAACGCACTCCCTAGCGAGATTATATTTTTAGCTAACATTTAATTACAGACAACACGTTACGTATGAAATTACAATTACATTGCAAAAGAAAGGAAAAATTTCGTGGTAGCATTTAATTTTAGACCTCAACGGACGAATAAAATTTCAATCAAGTTATTTCTACGTATTTGTTAAATTGCGAAAATGTTGTCAAATTGTTTGTGTGCGAAAGCGTAGACATAACTCATCATTGCATTTGAGTGCTCTCATTTACTTGTGTACTCCCGCAAAATGTGCCAGAAAGTTTTGTATGAGAAACAGCACGTATGCCACCTCCCGCATGGTTAATTCCGAAAAAATTGCAGATAGCGACAGCCACGCGATCACTATGACCATAAAATACACTTTTCGCGGTTGATTTAATGCCAATATACAAATTACATTACACAAATTCTCGTTTTGACAGTAGATATCCCGCGATATCGGCTGTCGCATGCTGTATGCAAGTAAAAGCACACTCATTAAAACACTACGTATAAAACTCACTGAATAATTCATTGCATACTGAATAACTCACTGAACACTAATTTTGGGTATATTTTAACAACGACGGTTCGCGGATACAGCTAAAGATATACTGACACTGATTGCACTAGACTACTTCTATTTAACAGCGCATGGCGGAGCGTATAATTAAATTATTTCTGACTACCTCCATTCAAATAAACTACACGATCGCTTGTTGCTACTTGATAACTACTACACAAAGACTAACGCCAGATTCTTTTATAAAGCCTCATTAATGCGTAGGCAAAGTATTTTTACTTTTGCTATCAACACATCACAAAATTGTCATAGATGACTAATTGACGTGATTAGAATGTAGTGAAGCTAACACAAGTTACATAATAAGCGTGCCGTTGTAGGTACTCAAAGCATAATAAAGACTAGAGAAGATGTCAGTCATTCAGTAAATACGCATAATGTTGACCACAGGTTAGACAGACTTACGTATATATTGATATTTCGAAGTAAATTTGATACAACAAGCTTTGATTATTCATACGAGTATACATATAGATCTACATCTACATGATAAAATAATTAAATAAGTATATTATGTATATTGAATGTTGCATAACATCTTACAATATTTACTAACGGTTGCATAACATGTGGTTCGTAACTTCATAATTTAGAAGAGTATTTATTTGAGTAGGTACCTACTTGATCTGTAATCTCATCTTCACATGCCATTCGTATGCGTTCACATGTCGCCGGTACATCTAATGCGAACTCTGAAGATACTCCAGCATCCAATCGGGCTGAAGTTATTGCATCTTTTATAGCAAAGTATACTGATGCTGCTAAAAAAAGAGGCGGTTCTCCAATGGCCTGAATAAAAATATGGGTACAACTTTATTCTTTCGATAAAATAATACTTAGCAGTTTTTCGGTTTACGTTTTACTAAAGTCTTCAATTGTTTGATAACTTTTATAGCTATTACCTTTGAGGAATATACGGCACGCGGATTTGGTGCGCCTCTAAGTAAGGACACATTAAATACTCTAGGTATATCAGAAAAGCCAGGTATCTTATAAGTACCAGGTCCTTTTGACAGTACTTCACCATTTGGTGAGAAAACCATTTCCTCCATGGTATAGAAACCATAACCTTGTATAAAAGCGCCCTCAATTTGGCCAATATCTATTGCCGGATTCAAACTTTCGCCAACATCCATAACGATATCTGTTCTAAGCACTTGGTGTTCACCCGTTAAACAATCAACAATTACTTCAGAGCATGCAGCTCCATAAGTGAAATATTCAAAGAGTTTTCCGGCATTTGCTTCACGATTATATTCTATTTTTGGAGCGGCATAAAATCCAGTCGCTGATAAATTTACTCTGTCTGTATATGCCGCTGAAATCCAATCTTCCCATTCAGCACTGGGATTTTTGGACTTATAAGGTTCTAATCTTTCTTTTAAAACGTTACAAGCATTGATTACTGCCATTCCATATAAATCTGAACTAATACTTGCAGCAGTAGGCGAACTATTTGGTACTTTATCTGTAGACATTTCACTAATGTGTATTTTGATGGGCGAAATTTCTAGTGTTTTAGATGCTATTTGAATCATTTTTGTGAACAGACCTTGACCCATTTCTATGCCACCGATACTTATAAGAACCGATCCATCGTTGTATATCAATAGTAATGCTCCAGCTTGCATTAAAACATCAATTTGAAATGATATACCGTATTTTGTAGGAGTTAAAGTGATACCTTTTTTCTTCCACCTACTTGATCTGTAAAATATTTACAATAACCATGCAATAAATAAATAAGTAGTTTTTAAATTTACAATGTGTTTTTGTAACAGTTTTTAGACGTACTTATTAAAATCTTCGATTTCCTTTTTCCGTTGCCAATAATTTGAGTTTATAATACATTCATTCCAACACAGTTCTATCGTACAATATGACAGTATTTGATTAAAATGAGTTAGGTTTCCTTCCCGGTAAAGATTAATGTTTATTACGTCTTCGTAACTCTTTTGCAAAGTATTAGCTATATTTCTTATCACAGTCTCTGCAGCTAACATTGCTTTAGGCGCACCGAAACCTCTAAAGGCAGTATTTGATGGCATGTTCGTTTTACATAGATATCCGTTTACTTCTATGTTTGGTATAAAGTAGCAGTTATCTATGTGGGTTATCGCTCTTTCCATCATCTGAAAATAAAAATAGAAATGACTGCAAGAAAATTATTTTCTTTAGGTAATTTAATATTACAATTTAGTACAGATTACAGAATAATTGATAGTAAATGGATATTATTAGATATATCGGTGAGAAATCTTTGGCATGGTCTCTATCATGCATGAGTAGTCTTAGTTCAGAATTATGTCTATGATTTTAAAGTAACGCTGTAGACTTAATGTAAAAAGAACTTACCGCACAAGATATATCCATAGAGTTTCCAGCATTACTATAAATGTCGAACTTGGCACCAGTAATCATACCGTTTTCTTTGAAGGCCACTTTGTAATTAATTAAACATGGATGTCTATAACCAGTTATTTGCATATCCTCGTCTCGCTCAAGGACTGCTCTTACAGGTTTGTTCAGTTTATAAGCTGCAATTGCTACTGGTATGGCTAAAATGACTGCTCTAGTTTCTTTCCCACCAAAACCACCTCCAATTCTTTTCACTTTTGCTATAACTTTGTGATTTGGTATACGAAGAGATTTTGAAGCTATGTACTAAAACAATTATGCCCGATTTCTCCAGTCTCCTAATACTTAGCGAACCCCTAACAGAGGATAGGGGTCTGCTAACAATGAAAAATCATGGTCAGTTATTATCATCTATCCTTTATTTAAGGGTTTGCTAATGCTCGCCACACACGATCAAGTATGCTCAATTAAGCCCGTGCAATTGACATGAAGCGTTTTGTTTGGCATGACGCACGTACAATACCACACACGATCAAATTTACTTGATGCAACCTCCGCTTCCTGCAAATAGGACGGGCTGGATCATGCATATTTGGTCTTCTGTGGCGAGCATAAGTAATAATAATATACTCAGACATTTCATACAGCGCCATCTAGTCCCAAAGTAAGTAGCACAGTGCTTGTGTTATAGGTACTAGATAACTGATATAAGTTTTTTTTTGTAAATAAATAGATTTTATACATAAACACTCAGACTCGGGGTGGGAATCGAACCCGCAACCCCCGTTTACTTTCCAACGCGCTTAGCCGTTACGCCACAAAGTATTAGGGGACTTTAGTGCAATCGGGCATTAGAATGCTAAAAAATTCAAATACATGTTACTTATAATACCTTGAACGAATCTTAATAATAACACTAATTCTGTGGCCCCACATCCACATTATGTATATTTACGTACTGAGAGTTCCACGCAACAAATTGCGAGAGTACCTAAACTCGTGGAAGTCGATGTAGAAAGTCCTTTTGTTAAATTGATACATACATATCTTCACACTGTATCCCTAACGGGGTAGTCAGAGAAGATGGAGTGCTAAGCATCGCGGTCCTTACATCTTTCGCCTCCTCAAATCTCATCACTCTCCTCACACACTAGTATCATTGATAGGGCCTGAAATTGTACCCGCGTTCCTCAATTTGGCAGGTAAACACACTATATATCCTCTGCTTCAACGTAACGGACAAGTCAAGTTATTAATAAAATCATAGAATAAAATATAAGGTACTAAGTACTCACGGCTATTTCAGCTGGGTTTTGAGTAGTACAAATTATTTCTAATTCGTCTTCTTTTCTTATAGCGAATGCAGATATCGTTTCTAAATAAAAATGTTCCTGAGCTCCACTCCTTACGTAACCCGTTGTTACATGACTTGATATTGCGAAAGCATCGGCTATATTACCCTTTTTAAGTGTCTTAGGATAACCGGAAAAAAAGGAATGTTGGGCTATAGCTTCTTCAATAGTAACGATTACAGGTTCTAATGGTTCATATGTGACTTTGACTAAATTTTTCGCCTTTCTTGCAACGCTTTCTGATGTTGCTATTATAGCTCCTACAACACAAGCACGGCTAGTTACAATTTCCTTGGTAAATATTTCTTCATCTTTGAGTATAGGCCCCATTTTATTACAGTCCTCGTCTAAATCAGCAGCTGACATAAACGTTACTACACCTGGTACTAATAAAGCTTCTCTAGGATCTACTGATATAATTTTTGCATGTGATTCAGTGCTATAAATTAAACATAGGAAAACCTCACCCTCAATATGTGGGATGTCGTCACAGTAAATAGCTTCACCGGTAGTTTGTTTCATAGCTGATACATGAACTAAGGGCATGCCTATTGTATCGTAAATTTTCTTACCGCTACTTTTTATTTCAAAGTATTGTGAACTGTTCGGTTGTGTCACAGGAAATTCATCAGTAGCATTTAGATAAGAGCGTGGAATGTTATTACCGTGCAATGTGTTTAGCTTACGTAGAACATGAAGATAAAATTTAAAAAATAAGCTAAGGCAAAGTGACTTGCGATAATGTGGCATTCCACCTGGAGACGAAATATCTAAATTTATTTCACGTGTAAGCGAATCCAATACTATGGTTAACATATTATGATTCCACTGTAAACCTTGAAGTAATTGCGAAGTTTTAACGGCACATATGGTGGTTTCTGCTACACCTCCGTAACATAGTTTAGCGTCTTTTATTTTATCAGTATTTTCTTCAAATTTAACATTAAAAGCCGCTGTTACTATAGCTATATCATCGCTTTTTCTCTTTGATTGCTTATATGCTTTAAAGAACTGAAAGGTTTCAGTAAATGGAATTTTAATAGAGACAACTATTTCTTCATCTTGAACTACTGTCTTTCTATAGCTTTTAAAGAAATTTTCATTGATCACGTAATTATAAGCTCCTCTATCAGAACTACAAACGTTTAATACTGCTGAACTAGCCATAAATATTGGATTTAAATCAGATATAGGACTAGCTGTAATTATATTTCCTGCCAACGAAGCGACATTTCTGACTTGATTTCCCGCAAACCAATGAATCATATTTAATATAGTTTTAAAAATTCTACATCTATGTATATGTATATTTTCTTGTATTTGTTTTTGCAAAATATTATTTATGTCAGTTAGTGATGTAGAAGCACCTATTAATATTCCATCATTTAGGATATGACATTCATACATTTCCCTAATGATCGAGGGTGATACTAATAGAGAATAACTTTTCTTTTTTATTTTAATTTCTACACCGATTTCCGTATTACCTACAACGATTTTGCAGCAAGGATAATGTTTCTTTAAAGAAAGAAGATCATTTAATGTTCTCGGTCGAATCCATATAACGTTGTTACCTTTGTAATAAAGATAAGATTCATTGAACTTTTTGTTCAATTTCAATTCTGGTGGGAAGATTGGTTCTTGACTGGGGTCATAGGGTTGAAAAGTCGACTTATCAAAGAGGTCTTGACTCTGAATTTCTGTCTCTGTTTCTTTGTTTTTACAACAGTATTTTCCCATTTGACACTTGTTTGAGCCCGCATTTATATCTATGAATGTTTTAAAACCCTCTATAATTGGTCTATAGCCAGTACACCTACAAAGATTTCCTTGAAAAGTAGTCTCTATATCACTATAATCTACTTTAAGTTTGTTTCTCAGTAAAGTGTACATTGACATAATGATTCCTGGAGTACAAAATCCACATTGACTTCCATGAGCTTTCGCTAATCGTTCTTGAACTGGATGTAACCGATCTTGTGTCGATCCAATTCCCTCAACTGTTGTTATTGCTAAACCGTGTAAACCGCATACTGGTGTGAGGCAGGCATTTATAGCAATATGTCTAATTTAATTTTAAGGAAACGGAAAAAGACTTCTCAGAAATAGTTGTGTTGAGACATAAATTCGTCTGCTTTCTTTTAGTGTTAAAAAATAATACCTAAAACATAAGTAATTTGATGAACTTCTTACTACCTGTAAGCTGATCTACCGTAGTACTGTGGCTAGACAAGTGGCAAACGTTTCGTAAAATTCAAACGCTCGCTGGCGTTATTGCCCCTCAAAAGTGCCATTTGGCTACGTTTTATACGGCGAATTTCACATGATTTTACTTTTCGTTTAATTTAATAGAAAGTTAATAACGTTCGACAAGCACTTTGAAATCTGTTACGCTAGATCACGTGGTATTCATCATTCTATTCTACTAGCGTTTACGACAATTCAGCCACTTGTCTAGGCCCCCTGTTTGTCAAATTGTAAAGGATACTTAATTCGATCTTCGTTACATAAATACTGAGACAGCATGACAGTGCAGGCACCACAGCCTCCTTCTCCACAGCCATATTTGGTACCAGTTAGCTGTAGCTTATTGCGTAAGTACCAAAGCAAAGTCCATTCTGGGTCCGGATTTGGCTCTTGTACCTAAATTTATTTATGTAAATTGTAAAAGCAACTCAGATCGTTAAAAAATAGCGTTTATTAACTTTATTATTATCAGTCAAGGTAAAAAAATGTTATCATAATATTATACATAATATACTAATAATTAGGTGGTCAGTTAAATCACTTATAGGTAGTGGTTCTTGGCAAATCTGTGTAGCTTTTAAATAAATAATTTAAATAGTCAAAATTCTAACTTTCCCCATGATTCAGCAGTGCCCTTATACTCCTAGCACAGACAACTTAGCCTAGGTTGTCTGTGACTCTTGGATACTCTAGTAGTACCTATTCGTTGAGTATCCACATATTTTTGTGTATACACCAATACACACATGGAGATACATAAATACATGTAGCGTAGCGTACCTAATTCTAATTCCTATATAAATCTATGACACAATGTAGGTATGATTAAAACAATATAACAGTACAGTGAAAAACTCATGTAGATGTATAAATACTTGATTTTGTAATGTGATTACCGTTAGATAACACTCGGTTGTTATTTAAATAATTATGCAATTATTAATTTTACTGCAATTTTTATAGTAGGGGAGCCCAATAGGGGATTTAGGGATTTACTCAATCGCGGCAGATGAATATATGGGGGATATCTTGCACACTGTTGAGTACCTCCACTATATTTAAGCCATATAGGCTTATACGCTATCAATATCTGACGCACTCGAGTATTTCCACGTGACTGTTTTTTTTTACATTTCTGAAAGGCCTGTGTGGACTCCCCCCACCGGTGAAAGTCTTTTCATTTAACATTTTTTTTTCTACCATCTAATCTTCAAAATCCAATAGGTCCCCACGAGCCCACGACGCTCGAGTAAATCCTCATTTAGCATCGTGGCCTCCTACTATTAGCAATTATAATAAAATAATAATAACATGTAACAATCAGTTCATATTATATAATTATGATTATTTGTGATAAGTAAATAATACTAATAAATTTTATCAGGGTTCCTTGATATAGTATATCAGCGGATATATATTAGCGGGAGTAAACATCTCACTCGATATCTCGGGTCAGTGTATTTTAACTGCTTCTGATATAATTACGTTAAATAAAATTTGTTTTATTTAGATTAGATTATTATATTTAGCGAAACGTCAAAAAATTCATTTATGATAGTACGACTCGCCGCCGCACTCTTCGAGGCGGCGCTAGTATTTTTGTCGGCTTTAGAGAATACTAATTCACAGTTGACAATCTCACCGCGGATTGGATTCAGAAGTGAATTTGACTAATTTACGTTACTGCAGATCCTGAATTTGAATGATTAATTAAACTTGCACTGACAAAAAAAAATTATAAGCCCTTGCAGATTATTTCATTTGTTAAGTGTTGATTAAGATAGACGTATTATTATTAATATCAAATACTCTAGCCACTGAAGATTATATTTATAATATTTGTTTTACTAAGTGTTGATTAAAATTGGTAATTATTTGATAGTTTTAAAAAATACTTTGTTTTGTATTACTTTTTTATAATATAAATAAACATCAAATAATCAAGCTCATATTTTATTATTTTGCCTTACCATTTTGACGGTTTAATTTAAACTACTTACAGAATGAATATTGCGTCTATATTATTCTTGATATATATCCTATATACATATATCGGATATAAAAACTTTATTTACATTAACAAAAAGTACATACATACGTTAATATTTACAAACTTAAAACTACACATTATTTTAAATAATAGACTTCCTCAAAGTTGCCGCTTAGAAAGCTGTCATTGCTTAAGGTACCCAGCATACTGGCAGCATTGCCACATATAGCCTACATATATCGGATATTTTGATATTTATTATATACATCAGATTTTTGCGAACCTTGTAAATTATATAGAATTGATGGTATTGGTTGGTATGGTACATAATAAAAGACAAATATTATAATGTATAAGATAAGGTAAAGATAAATCTATTTTGGTATTAGGTACTTATAGCATATACAGGTAGAATACACACACATCTATTTGTTAGAATACGTAATATTTTATGCTTAGATCTACTACTTTATGTAACATACAAGTACCTAGTAGTTTTAAAAATATAAAAACAATGTTTTGATGGCTATTATGCGAAAGCAACGGAATTCAGTACTCCTAATTTAGGAATTTTGCCGTTTTGTCTGTCTCCTTATTCACTTCATACTTAAAATGTGGAAGTTTTCGTTTTTTACTAGGCGTTTATCGAATTTACGTACTTCTATAACGGCCTACGCTGTAACCCGTATGTAGATCGAGGCGAATTAAAGCCATTCTCGGGCAAGAGCTCCGATGGACTCCGATTAATTCAGGCAAAGAATATAATGTAGAAAAGAAGGCCGATTCCCGCCTCATGCGTAACGGAAATTGCCCGTACTGTTGTAGCGTTGGGTGTGAGATGTGGAGAGCATCTCGTTTAGTTATGCATTTAGTACATACATAATAATAAGAAACAATGCATACGGATAGGATTTTCGTGTTTATGAAATTTAATTTCTTGTGGTTATGTTGAATAATGAGAACTGCTTTCGAATAACTAAAATTATTTAGACATTTAAGGACACTGTAATACGTTCGTTTATGCGATTTTGACATTTTCGTGTTTGTGACGATGTGAAGAACGAATTAAAGACAAATGGAAGCGGTCGCGTGTTCGTGTCGCGTGACTTATAAGTTTATCGAATGATATTCACTTTTAAAAAATTATAAATTTATTTCTACACTTATTACAGAATTTAATAATTAAATTTAATTACGATTTTAGTGACAGTTCAGGCGATGATGTCCTGTCAGTATAAGCCGTAATTAAAGACTATGCGCTGCTGGCTGGAGCATAAGCTCGGCAGCATTTCTTCTCTTCGTGGGTGTACATAGTTTTCATATAACACGTGCGACCCCGACCGGCGATACAATAATTATTTATTAACGCCATTGTGTGTGTGCTCACGCGTGCGGCGTGCGTATTGGCGCTGATTGGCGCGTACATATATAATACATACCGCGTACGCTAGCTTTTTATGAAGATATCCTACTGTTATGTTTATACTGTGCTTCAGGTGACTGAGCGTGAGGATAGTTGCGCGTTTTGTCCGCACTATGAAGATGCTGGGGCGGGCTGTTTAGCTCATCCTGCGATTTGCTTGGGTACAACGTCAGGGGGCTCGGGTGCATTCCGTATCCCCCAACATGCGCCGATGACGATTACTGTTGATGTTTTAGTGGGTAATAGTTCTACATAAATAACCTAATACTTCCCGTATGGGGGCATGGGGGTGGGTATCTATTAAAGGTACTCAAAAATCCATCATATAGGTACGTAGTGCAAGGCGAGGGCGAAATTTAATAAATTCTATTTTATGAAACTACTATCGGTTTAAGAAAATAAACAATAATGTTAAAGTATGTATTTAGTACAACTTATTTTAAAATGAATGAATTTTTGACACCCAATCCAAAAAGAGGAGTGTTATAAGTTTAACGCGTGTATCTATGCGTTTGTCTGTGGCATAGTAGTTCCAAACGGGTGGACCCATTTTGATTTGTTTTTTTTTGTTTGAAATGTAACTTGATCGAGAGTGTTCTTAGTTGTAATTCAAGAAAATCCGTTCAGCCGTTTGGAGATCATCAGCTCTTTTCTAGTTGTCGAAGGGATGTGAGCAACTACTACTGGTCTGATCGATTTGAAATTTAGTATCCTGTCATTGGAATCCTGTGACTTCAATGATATTACAATAACATGGTAACATTGAACTAATGCTGCAGCATCATCTGGAATCAGCAACTTACAACAGAGGTATCGCGTTCGGGCCCATTGCAATGGTTACAATGAATAGGTTATAGATAGGGATCGTTAAGTAAATAAAATTAAAACAGAATACAACTAAAAATAATAAAGTAGGTATGAACAAATACAAGTAATTTGTTCAGTGGTCTCCCGACGCGATGTTGCTACTACTGCTAAAATACCCTACACACCTTCCAATTTGTTGGAATAACTTTCCTAGGGATTCCTAATTCTAATTCCTAAACGAGGAACTCCTAGTAAGCGCGAGTCATAAGCTCGCGTTGATTACGCCCCTGCCCTTTGTACACACCGCCCGTCGCTACTACCGATTGAATGATTTAGTGAGGTCTTCGGACCGACACGCAGCGGCTTCGCGGCCGTCGGCGTCGTTGGGAAGTTGACCAAACTTGATCATTTAGAGGAAGCAAAAGTCGTAACAAGGTTTCCGTAGGGGAACCTGCGGATCATTAACGTGTAACGTGTGTGTGTGCGTGTTAGCGCTTCGCGTCACGTCTCGCACTATCGTTGTTTCGTCAATGAATGAAACTGAGAATCTGTAAGGATTCTCTAAAAAATAAGTGGGGTGAAAATCCGCGCCCTTCGAAACTTGATATGCGGATCATTCAATCTCAAGCAGTGAATCCATCCAGTGAATAGACGACATACACTCAAAAATCGTTTTACGGGTTTTTTTAATTTTGCATGGGATAGATAAAACTTAGACGATTCAAAATAGCGCTAAATCTGGGTCCGAGAGCGCTACGGTGACGGCAGTGTTCGATATGTGTATGTATAATTTATTAAAAAATTCCACGCTAGCTTATTATTTTATAGTTGCGTTCTTACCAGTACAAATATAATGGAAACTCCAATTTTGGGTGTCCGAAATCAATTCACTATATCCATTCTGTACTCGAGATCGATCGATCAATTTTTCAATTAATCGATCTCGTATCGTCATCCCTAGGAAAGTTGTTCCTACGAATTGGAAGGTGTGTAGGATTTTCAGTTCGTTCGAGCAAGATCGAACGTATCGACCGCCATGTTTTAAGACTTATTATGTGATACCAACTACTTGTCCGTTCGAGCAAGATTCATGTCACGAAGATTCATTTAGCGTAATTTTTGCTCCTTGAACGCTTCAAACATTTCATTGCGTGTAGGTATACGTTCGATCGAACGTCTCAGTTACAAGCGCGTTACGATACGAAAAATATGTTAAAATGGCAGCTGATTTACGCATCTATTCGATAAAACTTAAAGGTATCACCAATTTTAGTAATCTAGGATTTTATT
Organism: Zeuzera pyrina; assembly: GCA_907165235.1. Classification (NCBI taxonomy): domain Eukaryota; kingdom Metazoa; phylum Arthropoda; class Insecta; order Lepidoptera; family Cossidae; genus Zeuzera; species Zeuzera pyrina. The sequence goes on along the minus strand of OU015625.1, from coordinate 12,121,166 downwards.
CATTCGCAAGTAATTATTAAAGTTCAGTGTCTCTAGAATTTTAATCATTTCCAAATGACTTTTAACTCTCTCTCTTTTTCAGATACACTTTTATCTATCGCCTTTGGCGTCTGTACCTTGTAGATGATTTTCCCTTTAAAATATATGGTGGACGAGCCCCGTCAAATATAACAAGGTGTCGTCGTTCATGGTTCGATGCGATGTATAGTAGAATGAGCATAAATGTTAAAACTTCGAAACGTGTGGACTGTCGGAGACGATATCGAGCATAGTTTTGCTTGAAGAAGTTTGGAACCCGTGGAGCATGTACGAAAGTGTGGATAAAGCCAGATAAAGCATCTTATTTTTCAAACAAATGAATTTTAAGAGGTAGTATGCATATAAAACATCAATAAATAATATTTTAATATTTAAAATAACGATAAATAATCAACAGAAATGAGATCGCGCTGTAAATGTTTATTGATCTAAGCGAGCACTTTTACACCGTTCAGATTATTTATTGTAGAATTTCGTTTACAAAATTATGTAGAGATTATTTGCAAGGTATTTACGACACCATTCAACTAAATATTCATGCTAGGTATACATAAATACGACAAACATTGCAACTAAATATTCATTCATGAGTTCATGCGAAACGCACGACATTGCCAGACTTGCTAGTTTTATTTACCTCTTATTTAAAAATACATATACAAATACATTACGGTCGTGGTTATGTAGTCGGCCGTTGTAACTTGGCTGAAATGTCAAACCAAATAAAAGGTAATCGCGTTAATTTCCCGTGTTCTTAAATATCCTCTAGTGGTCACCCCGTGGTCGAAATGCGACCGTAAATATAAACAAAACGCTTTATTCCCTTGACATATGTACATCAATCTATACATACATACATCCTTGACAACCAAGAATCTTTGAATCTAGCTGGATACCGTACTCTGAAGAGGTAAGTAGTTGAAGACAAATTTTGACCTCGAGTAACCTTTAATCATTAACGTTTTATTTCTGCCTCTAACTCCTCAATATAACTTGAAAATACACCTACTTTTATGCCTAAGATTGCTATATTATATAGATATACCAACAGCAAAAGATGAAAAGAGATGGAGAGGTATAAAGATGTTACAAGGTTAAATATCTCGACTTCAACTACCTTCTCAGAGGGCGGCCTCCTATTTAAATACTGCTCCATGTGGACAACATAGATACACTTCACAGACTCAAAACAGCTCACAAATAACAAAATTTACAGCTCGAAACTCACTCATTTGTTGGCAACATCTTAAAATTCTTTGGCGACGATTTCGACATAATATTAAGTTCCTTGATCTTTACTCTGTGCGACTGTTTATGTGGATTGTTTGACCACAGTCCACAAAACAAACTATTTATGTGTTTGACATTGGCAGTGTGAACGTAAACAATGTTTTATTCGTTAATGTATTTCTAACAATAATTGTATAGGTAAGTATAAGTACGGCCAGAGATGTGCAAAATTGTTTATTACAATTATTTAAATGCAAATGCTTAGTTATTTATTTATTTCAAATACAAATTGGTTTTGAATAAAAGTATTTAAATACAAAATAGGTATTTTCAAAATATTTTCTTCAAATAAAATACTTATTTCACTTGTTTCATGTTCCGTCTATGTGGCCTCAGAATCATTCTACCAAACGAAAACAGACCTGGAAGTGTTTCCAGGTCTATTGTAGCATTGGCATTATTGGCATTGGCATTGGCACAGAAACAGTTTGACTTGCAATGTTTGCATTATTGTTGAAAACATTTAGGATGGGTGCGTTCTTAAATAAAATAATTATGAATTTAAGAATGAAAAATACGAAATATGAATTACAAAAACTAACAAAACCACTTTGCATTTTACAAATACAAAATATTGATGTAGATTATCCTAAATAAAATACAAAATGCATTATGAAAAAAAGTATTTTAAATGTAAAATAAAAATAGGTATTTTGCATTCTGTATTGGCATTTTTAAATATTAGATGTATTTCAAATAAATTACATCTCCGAGTACGGATAAAAAGTTTTCAGCACTCCTTCACAGTGTAAACGTTAACTATGCCAAATCTCACACTCATCAAAGTTTTCTCATCACATATTAATACATAGATACGTGTATATATTTACATATCCCCACGCTGTATCCGTAATGTATATAAATATATCTGTATACATTATATTAATTAGTCGGCGTGCGGCGTGCCACAGACAGATCGATTGAGCTCTTTATGTTTAGGCATCTACATTATAATTTAGGTTATGTTACTGTACGGCACTACTAGAATAGTTCAGAAAGTAAGTAGTTTAAGCAAAAAAAATAGTGCGAACTGTGGCATTAGTTCAGCTAATAAGTACCCAATATACATACAATATAGAAAATATGTACGTACGTACTAGCTCAATATATTTTTTGATAGTTTTAAAGGTCTCTCTAAGCTTATAGAAAAGATTGAAATACACAGGTATTATAACGTACTTATCAAGTGGGTACTTACTTTTTTTCCATTTACAAAAAATATTAGTGTTGATTCTGCATCACTGGGTATCAATTTTTCGATTTCAACCATAGTTTAATATGATTGCAATTCTAAACAGTTTTAATATTTTTAATACCAGACTTCAAAAAATTCATAAATGATAAAGCGTATCATTCGTCTAACCTGTTACGTAGATTCTCAGTGACTGACAGTAATGTGTGGTGAGTGGTGACTGGTGACTGACACTATAGTGAAAATATAACCAGTAAGTTAACTCACAGGCCTTTCTCGAATGATTGAGTATCATAAACCGGTAAGGTCGGAATAACAATATTTATATTATTATGGATTAAATTGATAAAACATTTACGTATTTTACTAGCATACAAACTAAAGAAAAGTGCTTAATAAACCGCCCAAGTGTGAGTCGGATTCGTTCACCGATCTTGTAACGGCCGAGAATATCATCTATGTACAAGGGCGTCGCCAAGGGGGGGCAGGGGGGGCAGTTGCCCCCCCTAGAGATCAAATGTAGCTAGCCGCAAAGCGACCAAAGTGCGAGCAATTGCATGATGAGCATGATGAGTGTACACAGAGCTATAATAAATAAAAACCTAAATAATTTTAATGATAAAGTGGTTGAAAGTTTTGCAAAAAATCCCCGCAGGTTATGTTTTAATTAAATATTATTTTTGTTAAAATAAATAATTATTACTGTGTTTAAAAGTTTGATTTAGTTATTGTGCTGTCGAGGGCTTGTGAAGTTTTATACATTGATATTAGAACAGTTCTTATTACAATCGTCATCGAGGCAAAGACTTCCAAAGTGTAACGCTTCATGCTCTCGGCGTTCATATTTTTTATCCTCCATAATATTGCACCATTGCCCCTCCCCTTAGTCATAAGCTGGCGACGCGACACGGTTGGGAATAAATAGAAGTCGTTGGGGGCCAAGTCGGGACTGTACGGCAGATGACCCGTTAATTCGATTTTTGATCTTCCAAATACCGAGTTGTTTTGGCCGATGTGTGGCAGCTAGCATTGTCATGATGAAGAAGGATTCTGCGTTGTCGGTTGTTCTTTCTTATTTCTTCAAAGACTTCTGGCAAACAAATGGTCGTGTACCATTCAGAATTAACCGTTTTACGATCCTCTAGTGGCACTGTAGCTACCTGTCCATTTATACCAAAAAAACAAGCGTCCATTTGCTTCAAAGTGCTTTTTGAACGAATGACTTTTGTTGGGTTCGGCTCATCTTGGAACACCCAAACCGTTGATTTTTGTTTAGTTTCAGGATCATACGCATATATCCAAGATTCATCACCTGTGTAGATATTATAGACAGCTTTTGACGCACCCTGATTGTACTTTTGTAACATTTTTTCACACCAATCGACACGAGCCCGTTTTTGGTCAATTCTCATGTTGTGCGGAATCCAACGTGAACAAATTTTTTTTACAGCTAAATGTTCGTGTAATATTTTATACATACTCGTCATTTGGTCGCCCAGAGACGCCTCTATCTCGCGATATGTAACATGACGATCTTGCATTATTAGTTCCCGCACAGCATCAATATTTTGAGGTACAACAACCGATTTAGGGCGACCTTCTTTAACTTCGTCCGTGAGCACAGACCGCCCACGGTTAAACTCACTAAACCAGTGATACACAGTAGTTTTCGATGATGCTTCGTCCCCAAAAGTCGAAGTGAGTTGATCGATGCACTTTTTGAGTTAGCCCTCGCCGAAAATCGTAATAAATCATAGCACGAAAATTTTCACGACTCAAATCCATGGTGATAAAAACCCGCAATTTTCAAAATGACGCCACAAAGGATAAGCAAATGACAGCTACATGAAACAAATTGTATTCTTCAGCCAAAGAGTTCCATTTTTAAATGTTATAATTATTTTTTTAATATTGTTCTGTAACTGGCCAGTTCCGGATACATAAATAGCAGCCCTCGTATTCAAATTAATTAATGGATACGAAAATTTTTGTATCAATCTCAAGGTCTACCTCTCTATTTACAAATATGTTTATAAAAATTGTTGGATAACGATAGTACATAAAAACGAAAGGCAATATCAATTTACGCTCTCATTATCTGTAACGTCCGGGCTTCCGCTATATAGCTACCGGTTATTGCGGTAAGGTATTATTGTAACATACGGAGAGTATGTTTTAAATTCATAAAACTTAAGCTGTGACTTGCGGTTTCACACGTGTTAAATTTGTCATTTTTCTAGAATAAAAAATAGCCTAGAATACTCTGAAAAGTGCTCTACATGCCAATGTAAGTCCCATCAAAATCGTTTCAGCTGATTCGGAGATTATCTTGGACAAACAAAGACAATTTTTTTTTTCATAAATATGCGCCAGACGATACACCGCAATCACCTGATCTCAAACTAGGGTATTCCCTGTGCTATGAGAACCAGATGACGACTACTGGGGGCGTCTCCCAGTACATCCAGACCCGAGACAATCTAGAAAAGTTCATTTCTTAAATTGACCCAACCGGAAATCGAACCCGGAACCTTCCGCGCTTGGGTTAAAGGTCTAAACCACTGCGCCATCGAGGTCGTCACTCAATTTAAAAAGTCGTCATAATCAAAAATTAAAAAGTGTATTCGCAAATAATCATATAAGCTTAACAGAAAGCCTTTATTTCTAAATCACAGACGGAGACTTCGATTTAATTTATATGTATGTATGCATTTATAGTTGTGCAAATATACATTAGATGTATCCATACTCCATACTAATATTATAAATGCGAAAGTCTCTCTGTCTGTCTGTCTGCTTGGTTTTCACAGCTAAACCGCCAGACCGATTTTAATAAAATTTGGCATGGAGATAGCTTGACACCAGGGGGTGAACATAGGCTACTTTATTTTTCGAAAATCTACCCCTAAAGGGGTGAAAAGGGGGATGACACTTTGTATGGGAAATTTTTAACCGCTGAACCGATTAAGATGTAATTTGGTACAGAGATACACCTTTTCTATTAAAAAAAAATAGTTTTCTTTTTTTATCAAAAATCTACCCCTAAAGGGGTGAAAAGGGGATGAAACTTTATAGGGGAAATGCTAAACCGCTGAACCGATTAAGACGAAATTTAGTACATAGATAAAACCTTATCTGTTAAAAAACATACTTCTTTTTTTCCAAAAGTCTACCCCTAAAGGAGTGAAAAACTTTATAGGGGATACTAATGTTATAAATGCTAGTCTCTGTTTGTCTGCCTGTCTGTCTGCTTGATTTTTACGGCTAAACCGCCAAACCGATTTCAATAAAATGTGACATGGAGATAGTTTGACACCAGGGAATGAACATAGGTTATTTTATTTTTCAAAAATCTACCCCTAAAGGGGTGAAAAGGGGGATAAAACTTTGTATGGGAAATTTTTAACCGCTGAGCCGTTTAAGATGTAATTTAGTACAGAGATACACCTTTTCCATTACAAAACATAGTTTTCTTTTTTATCAAAAATCTACCCTTAAAGGGGTGAAAAAGGGGATGAAACTTTATAGGGGAACTTTATAATGCTAAACCCTAACAATATGGGTATCAAATGAAATGGAATAAGCAGGGGAAGGTAGATTCATATGTGACGTCACCATAAATCCAATATGGCGGATGTTATGATATTCATTTTCAAATCCAAGATGGCGAATATTACATTATAGGTTTCTCGGGGTGGTGATTACGATAATTATGTTTATTTTCGAATCCAAGATGGTGATTATTATTTTTTTCGATAAATCGACATAGGTATCATAATCTAGGTTTCTCGGAGTGCTAATTACGAAAATGATGTTCATTTCAAATCCAAGATGGCGAATATTACTTTTTATTGGATAAATCGATATGGGTATCAAATTCTAGGTTTTTCGGGGTGCTGAATACGAAAATGACGTACATTTTCAAATCCAAGATGGCGAAAATGACTTTTTTGGATAAATCGATATGGGTGTCACATTATAGGTTTCTCGGGGCGCTGATTACGAAAATTATGTTTATTTTCGAATCCAAGATGGCGATTATTATTTTTTTGGATAAATCGACATAGGTATCATGTTCTAGGTTTCTCGGGGTGCTAATTACGAAAATGATGTTCATTTTCAAATCCAAGATGGCGAATATTACTTTTTTTTGGATAAATCGATATGGGTATTAAATTCTAGGTATTTCGGGGTGCTGATTACGAAAATGACTTCCATTTCAAATCCAAGATGGTGATTATTACTTTTTTTTTGATAAATCGATATGGGTATCAAATTCTAGGTTTTTCGGGGTGCTGATTACGAAAATGACTTTCATTTTCAAATCTAAGATGGCGAATATTACTTTTTTGGATAAATCGATATGGCTGTCAAATTCTAAGTACCTCGGGGTGCTGAGTACGAAAATGACGTTCATTTTGTAATCCAAGATGGCGAATATTATTTTTTTGATAGATCTACAAGGTGTCATGTTCTAGGTTTCTCGGGGTATTGTTCAATACCAAACAATATGGGTATCAAATGAAATGGAATACGCAGAGGAAGGTTTTTGTATATGTGACGTTATCATAAATCCAATATGGCGGATGTTCCATGATAGGAAATAACTTTTTCGTTCAACACCAACCAACAATATGGGTATCAAATAAAATGTAATACGCAGGGGAAGGTTCCCGGATATGTGACGTCATCATAAATCCAATATGGCGGATGTTTCATTACAGGAAATAAGTTTTTCGTTCGACACCAACAATATGGGTATCAAATGAAATGAAATACACAGGGGAACGTTTCTGGACATGTGACGTCATCATAAATCCAATATGCCGGATGTACCATAATAGGAAATAATTTTTTTGTTCATAACCAACAATATGGGTATCAAATGAAATGGAATACGCAGGGGAAGGTTTTTGTATATGTGACGTCATCATAAATCCAATATGGCGGATGTTCCATAGCAGGAAATAACTTTTTCGTTCAACATCAACAATATGGGTATCAAATAAAATGGAATACTATGGGGAAGGTTTCTGTATATATGACGTCATCATAAACCAATATGGCAGATGTTCCATGATAGCAATTAATTTTTTTATTCAGCACCAACAATATGGGTATCAAATGAAATGGAATGTGCATGGGAAGGTTTTTGTATATGTGACATCATCCTAAATCTAATATGGCAGATGTTCCATTATAGAGAATAACTTTTTTTTTAACACCAACAATATAAGTACCTCGAGTAACCTCAGTAACCTAAAGAGATCAAGGAACATTTTTCCATGCGGACGAAGTCGCGGGTACAGCTAGTATATATATATATATATACACACACAGTACTGGACATAATATACTGGCCATAACCGAAAAAAGAATCCACTTCAATTTTGAAAATCTCGAATGTTTGTGTTCTGAGCTCCTGGCAGCTATAATGAAACGAACTCTCTTTGTGACAGAAAAAGATCTAGCCGTCCACGTAGTATTCGCACTAAAAATGCGATCCAAAGCAGTGAAGGAAATAATCCGAAGAAATCCTGTTCGAAAGCAAAAGATTTTATCTAGGGAAATGAATATAGCACCCAGAACCATGTCGCGTATTTTAAAAGATCACTTAGGGCTTGCATCTCATAAGAGACGGATTAGTCATTACTTAACCGATAATTTAATTTAATACGGTGGTAAAATCAAAACAATTTATTAGGCGGTATGCAAAGAGAGTTTACGGAAAATTTTTATTTACTAACGAGAAAATTTTTACTTTCCAGCAACATTTTAATAAGCAGAATGACCGAGTTCATGCTCAAAGCTATAGAGAAGCTTCTCAATTAGTCAGTAGGGTACAACGTGGGTATTATCCGGCTTTACTCAAAAATCAGTAGGTACCTTTGCTTGTCTTCATAAACCGATATGTTTACGTAATATGTAGGTATTTATAGTTTATTTATATGCATTTAATATTAAATACAGTATGTTTAATATATATGTTGTAGATATGTATATGTATATTATTTATTTTGCTAGCTAGTTTAGTTAGCTAGCTATTTATTTGTACATAATATGTATCTTTATTTTCTCTGCTTCATAAACGTTAATTTTTCCTACTTTTTCTATCACACAGTTTTCCTATCACAGGTCTTTCGGAAAAAAATTAAATTTGAAATAACTAGTGCCTTTGTACATAAATTACATTTTGTGTCTCTTTTACAAGTGTGTGTAAGTACATAATTAATTAGTTAAATAAAAAAACATTTTACCAGTAGCTTTTGTCCGCGACTTCGTCCGCGTGGAATTTAAAAATGTAGCCTATATGCTTTCCCGAGGTTTACAATCTACCTCCATTCTTTTCATTAAATTGATTCAGCAGTTTAGCAATGAAAACGTAACAGTTTTATACAAAGTTCTATCCTCCCTAACTTTTGCGAGTGGAATTTTACAAAAATTTTAAACACGTGAACACGTTTGGAAGTGGAGTAAGCATATCAGTGAATACGTTGAGGTTTGCTCATATTTTGAAATATAGTTTTTATCCCCTTTTTGAAAAAGGTTCTTTTTTGGTTACGCAGGAGAAATCTGCACATGGATACTCAGCCCCCTGGCGGAGAGACTGGGGTATGTGGAGCTTTTACCCACCAAAACTCTTGCGGTGGTCGTTCTCGACGCGTTATCGAGGGGCTCTGAGATCTCCTACGGAACGCCCCGAGCCCCTCAGGGCAATAGTGAAATATTTATAATATATTTATGTAAACGTAATTTTATTAGGGTTACTGCTTTCAAGAACAATTATTACTTTTTGTACCCGTCGTTTCTTATTTTAATTTACCTTTTGACACCTTTTAAAGTTACATTTAAAAAATTAGTTTTTACTGTCGTACTGCGTATCTCTTCATTGCTTATCTTGTCCGCAAGGGTGACACCGCACATATTTCTTAAGAGATCGCATTTCTACTGAATTTATCTTACTTTCACTGGATTTCAAGCATATCCAGGACTCACTACCATACAATAAAGTTGGCACCAACACCGCATTGTGTATGGCCATTTTGGCTGAGTTAGATATATTCACACTGCCTAGTGCCTTCTAATGCGGACAGAGCAGCGTTCACTTTATTGCCAGCTGCTACCCGTCTATACACATCCAACTCACATCTTCCATCCCTCCCTCACGTACTCCCTAGATATACAATTTCGTTCACTTGTTCTAGACATTTTCCTTTACCCATATTTCACACTTTGTCTGTACATCTTTCCTTTCAAACACCAGAACCTTAGTTTTCAAAGTCAAAGTCAAATCAATTTATTCAAGTAAACCCAATTACAAGGTATTTTTGAACGTCAAATCTACTTTAGTTGGTTTTGTTCACATTTATATTCAATCCTTTCACTTCACAGTCTTCTTTTATGCACGTAACTAGTGTCTGCAACTTCGCTTCTGATGGTGCTATAAGCACAGCACGTCAGCGTACAAAAGGCAGTTTATCACTGTACCATCACATATCATACCACTCATACTATCTTTCAATATCTGGAGGCAACTGTCCAGATACAGCACGAATAGCCAGGCAGATATCACGCAGCCCTGTTTGACACCTGAACAGACCTCGAACCTTTATTCATTTTACTCGAACTTTATTCATTCTACACGTTGCCGGATCTTTTCAGTACTTACGTACTTCTTTCCAAAATAATTTGTAATTTTCGTCGAAGTTGTCCGACATCTTGGTTTCCTCTAACACCCTACACCTTTCACTAGTGCTTTCGTTTCTGCTTTCTGCAGCTTACATCTGTCTTTCATCAAATTATTCATACCACAGTCATTATTAGTAGCAAGGTTGTCTCGCCATGCTTTCTTCTTCTTATACAGTCTTTCACCTCATCATTCCACCAAACATTACGCTTTTTACCGTTCCGAATCTTATTCGTTCCACATACACATTACACATTCTTTCGCAGCCTCGATCATACTGTCCCGAAGGTTCTACCAACATTCTTCAACATCCTCGCTCATCACTTTCATCTTGTCTATCATCAAGCTTACCGAATATTTCTCTTTCATATTCATTCCTAGTGGTCGCATCTTGCAGTTTCCAGCTTTTAATACTACAAACCGCTGTAGGTGTGGACACTACGCGATGTGGCCATGCTGCAAACACAATAGCCTTTAATTCTTATTATGGTTATCACCAAAAAGTGGTCCATTCCCAGATCGGCTCCTCTATGCGCTTTTGTGTCCATAACCTGCTTCTTGAGCCTGCTATACACCAGGAATAAATCAATCATACTTCTCTTACCCTTTCTTTCCCACGTGTACTGATTATTAGTAAAATAGTTCCTATTTTTAATAATACCTTATGCTGGTCATAATTGGACCTTTAGTTATCAATAGAGATCAAACTCGAAGTTTTTAGCAGCAAAAGTGCTTTTATATAAACTAGTTTTAAGTAATAACAATTTGTAGATATATAGCAGTCAGCAGCACAGATTTTGGTATGAGTTTATTGCGCTTTGATACTCTGTCCACCCAATGTCCACTTCGTACAGGAAATGTGTGAATTATGTATGTAGGTACATATGTATGTAGCATATAATAATCCATATGTATAATTTTATTTCAAAGTTTGTAGTTATTATTAGTAATTACTTAATATCCTTCGTTTGTATCATACTATCCGAGTTCGTTTACTTTTGTAAGAATAAGGTATTCCAATGTTTTTTTAACCCCTATAGTTTATTCATTTCGTACTTACTGTTTGTCTGTCCGTACCTTTCTTTGCCAAAGCCGATCTTTATACCGTCGACCTCTTTTACTACATTTGGTTTAAAGACAGATATATAAATTGCTAACCCAAATTTTGATTTGGGTTACCCATTTACCTTTCATAAATTATGTACAACAATTAAATTGAAAATGTACAACAATTAAAATACCTATTTATTCGTAATTGATATTTTGGACCCAGTTTTAAAAAAATGTAACATCTAATTGATTCTACTATTGTACGGAACTCTAAGGCTAGCGTATCCTATACGCTCTTGGCCAGTTTGATATAATTTCAGTAGGTATTCAGTAAATAACTTGTCAGTGCTGTAGAAGCAAAAGACGGCGCATCTTTTTATCATGTTGTTTGTCAGTCGCATATCTTCATAATTCTGAATCAGTCGTTTTTAAACGCTTGTAATAAGTGGATGTGTTTTATCTAGAATAACATTGACTACAAGAGTATAAACAAGTGTTATCTATCATAACATGGGGATTTTAGACATTAACGACGAAAGTGGTAATATTACCACGGAGTTAGTTTTTTACGTTAACGGTAAGAAGGTAAGTCTGAACTTGTTGGTAATTAGCAAAGAATTCATGTTGTTACTTTCTTGTTTATAATGCACTATGTGTGCACTAATTTTTATTAATGTTGGAGCGTGGTAGTGATACTTTTAAGTAGCATAACTAAGTATATACAATTTAATAGTGTCGCGTGTATGCTACTAACAATGAGTAAATATTAGTTATAGTATACCTGTAAGTAAATACCTATAATAGTATTATAGTACCTGCTTATAATTATATACATTTACGGACTTCGTACTACTACTAATAACGATTATTAGTGGTACTAATTAATTAATTACAATTAGTAAGTACCCATAATAAGAAACACTTATTTTGTTGGAATAATTTTGTATTCACATTCACTGTTGCTCGGTATCTTAAGTAAATATTTTATTTAGGAATGGGTATGTAATAAAACAGTATTAAGGTAACGCATTGGAAATTTTAACGGCAGGGATATCAATTTTTCTAAGTGACTATATTACAGGGCATTTGGTAACCCGATTCTTCATTTAATTGACTTTATTTTAACAGTTGCGATACACGATTGGTTAACTTCTGTAACAATAAAATAAATCAAAGAAACCTCTTTAAAACAGAGATTTACATTTTTAGGACTAACGGGACCGATTTATGTTTCTAAATTTTCGTGTATAGTTTTAATCTAAACATATTCTTCAAAATGACAGTTGGATTTTTTAAAATTAAATACATTTTTTAAAATAAATGAAAATAACTACTTTTTCGTATTTTTCGTAAGCTAGCGCGCGCACTTTTGCATAATTAAATTATTGTTTATCAATGCGTCACCTTAATTTGTGTTTGTACCGACTGCAACGTTTGAATAGCTTATTTATTTTGTAAGAGATACGGCATTTTTGTGTAGAAAAGAAAAGTACGGCTTTTAGATATTCATAACTGCTTTGAAATATTTGTAAAAATGTTTAACTACTATATATCCACTATACAGAGGACAATGATTATAACTTACTAATATTTCATCAGAGGGCTCTACTACAACCACGTGCAGATCATTGCATCATGTTGATATTAATGTGATATAAGTGGGTATATTTATATTTGTCTGTACAGTCTCAGTTGATATATGTTGACCCTGTTGAACTGACCCACGTCTCTCTACTTACAAACAACAAGTAAAGCGAATTTTCGATATATACTATGTGCGCAGTGTTTTTAATTCTTATATGTAGTGTAACATAATTATGTTATAGTAGCGATTAGCCTTGTATGCTAGAACGTTAGAACCTTTTTTAATGGGTACCTATATAAAAGCTGTTCCGAGACAAAATATTTTTAATATCTTAAAATAACGGCAATAATGGTGATTTAATGTCTTGCTACACCATTTGTCTTTCCGAGAAGACAAGAGCTGCGAGATCCAACAAATGACACATTCGACACATACATCATATCATATATTATATTTATTTTTGTCTGTAATGTAAAATATTAACAAATAACACTAGTATTATCCAATATGCAATATATAAGTAGGTACAACATTGAAAAAATTAAGGCTATTGGTCAAGCGTTTTGTTTTGCATTTGTAATATTACAAAGGTTGCCTGCCTATATATTATGTTCCTAGATCAAATTAGGATCATAAAAGTGATAATAAAGCAGTTCACTCTAATATAATATGAGTAACACAAATCATCCCAAATGTAAGAAATAATAATCTTCTATTCTTTATTTTTAAGTGTTTTTTTTTAAATACAAATTCTTACACTTATCATAACGTTCATTATTTCTTTAATTCTTGGTGGTTTTTATTGAAGCACAAAGACAGAAAAAAATTTTAAGTGTTCATTTTACTAATAACTAGTAAGTCAATCATTTGCGAACTAGGCCATCTCTAGTTATGTTATAAATGTCATAAAAGCATAACCGTCACATTTGTTTACCTACATTATGGACAAAAATTAAAAAAATATTATATACTATAGTATGTTTGTGTATACTATGTTTATGACATAGATAGTTTTTATTTCGAGTTCGTTGTTTTATTATCTCTTTTTTTTTCAATAGCAAGGATAATAATTGTCATTTCTCATTTCCATTAATTAATTAATTGGATGACTTATCCATTTCACGATTTCTATTTCACCTATTATAGAAAGCTACATTATAAGCCAGTAACATGGGCTGTATTTTATTTTCAACAAAATTTTTACCCGTGAAGCCGGGGAGGGTCGCTACTATATAATAAATATTGTTACGGTTGGACCTTATGCGTAAGGAATAAGGTCGATTTTTAATGGAGCTCGAAACATAATTTTTAGTGCTTATATCTCGAGACCTAGGCTTTGCAGAGTTATGACCTAAAAACGCATTGCTAGGTTTAAGGCCTACTATCGAATGGTATAAGTCAAATCAAGAAAGAAGAACCAAGTTGCACCTCGAATATTTCCGAGCGATGACGTGTCATGTACCTATGACTCATGCAAACAGGCGGCGTCGAAAACAATGTCGAATTACCATTAACGAGCGTAATCAACTAGAAAGTTCCACCCTCGTTTTATCCGACTATAAATAGAGCTCTGTGTCCGCTCCGCCGCCGAGTCAGTGTTTATCAACTATCGTTCGAGGCGACATCAAGGCGAATTACGAAGACGACTACAACGACTACTGCGATGACCTTGGATAGAAGATCTCTGCGATTCGGGAACGTTGTTATTGAGTGAAGCGTGTACCTTCAGTGACTACTACGCGAGTACCTACTTCGAGGGCGACTACGAAGACTAGGGACCGCCATAATTAAGTTCGTGTGTTCTTGACATCTGCTTGTACGAAGGAAAATAAACTCTTTGCACCCTTAACCGGCATCTTATTACCCTCAGCTCGTAACAATATTATTAATGCAAGAGTCTCTGTCTGTTACGTTTTCACAGCTAAACCGCCAGACTGGTTTTGATGAGGCTCAGATAGTTTTACACAAGAGAACGGATACAGGACACTTTTTTTACTAAAAATCTACACCTAAGGACGTGAAAAGCGGGATGAAACTTTGTATAGGAAATGCTAAACAGCTGAATCGATTATGATGGAATGGTACAGAGATACTTTTTTATCAAAGAAGTAGGCTGCTTTTTTATTAAAAATCTACCCGTAAGGGGATGAAACCTAGAACGGTAAATGCTAAACCGCTGAACCGATATTTGCTAGTTGCTACATAGTGTGTGTCTGGAGACAGACGTAGACTTTTTTAAAAAAAACTACTTCTAAGCATGGGAACGAGAAAGCCACGCGAAAAAGAAAGGTCGTCTATACCATCGAAAACAAGCACCTTTTATTTAACTCGCGACCCAAAAAGAAGGGTGTTATAAGTTTAACATGTGTATCTGTGTGTCTGTCTGTGGCATCGTAGCACCTAAACGGATGAACTGATTTTGATTTAGTTTTTTTTTTTGTTTGAAAAGTGACTTGATCGAGAGTGTTCTTAGTCATAATTCAAGCCATTTCAAGATTATCAGCTCTTTTCTAGTTGTTGAAGGGATATGAGCATCTTCTACTGGTCTGATCGATTAGAAATTTAGTATCCTGTGACTTCAATGATATTACAATACGATTGTATGCTTGACCTGATGCTGCAGCATCATCTGGAATCAGCAAGGTACCTGACTCCTACCAACTTACAGCAGAGCTATCGTGCTTGGGCTCATTGGAATGGTCTCAATGAACAGATTATAGATAGATCGTGATCAGATGTCAGATGATGGAACAGACAACTGTTGTCAGAATACGCAGAATTCGGCCAGGTTGATCGTAGCTTGTTTAAAAGTACCTATGTAATAAAACTTCAATTAAAAATTTAAAAACCGTCCAACTCAAAAAACAAATCTCTAAAAAGTAAAAAATTAATATGTACATGTATGGGCCCTTTAAGTTTATGATAAGTTGTAATATAAATAGAAGTGCAATATCCAAGCGTCGTCGCGACGGGTGACCGCTAAGTAAATAAAGTAAAAACAAAAAACAACTAAAAATTTTAAAATATGTATGAAATTTAAATGCATGTAATTTATTTAGCGGTCCCCCGATACGACGACGCTTAGATATATTACAACTTTACTATTTATATTACAACTCATCATAAATTTAAAGGGCTAATATGTATATATAATTTTTTTATTTTTTTGGAGTTTTTTTTCGAATCAGTGGTTTTTTAAATTATTAATTTAAGTTTTTGTCCTTTCTTTTTCTAGTAAGTATATTCGAATATAAAGTATTAAATAGACATATGATTACAAATTCTTTCCTCAGCTGTAATAAAATATATTGTTCGCAGGTCATAGAACCTAAACCCGATCCAGAATGGACTCTACTTTGGTACCTTCGAAAAAAACTTAGGCTTACTGGTACCAAGTTGGGTTGTGCTGAAGGTGGATGCGGAGCTTGCACGGTTATGATCTCGAAATACAACCGTAAAGAGAATAAAGTGGTGTATCCTTTTTGTTAACACTGTCGTGCAACCCTATCGTACTGAGTAGTCATTGTTTATCCTTTCCGAAAGGGTGACATCGCACATATTTCTAAGAGATCGCATTTCTACTGCATTTATCATACTTTCGTTATCATATTTTATAGACAGTATTAACCATACATTTTTATCATTCTCGAGGTTTTAATTTACTATCAATATACAATGTATTTGAAAAAATTCATACCTAACACACACTACACTTTCTCAATTTATGAAAAAATAGTAACAACAGATTAATCATATTTTGAAACGTACCTCCTCATTTAATATTGATATTATCGCAATATATTTATCACGGTAGTTATGTATATCGTTTGTACTATGTTATGTAGGAAGGTCAAAGGTATTATTATTTCTTAATAATATACGTTGCGCGTATACATATGCATTATGTATACGCATAACGTCACTCCACTTCCCTTTCGGGGTGTATAGAATAGCAACTATCAATACAAAACGAGGTCATATTTTGACATCACTGAATTATAAACAGTTAATAAAGGACTTCAAAACTAATGTAACGAAAGGTATTTCTTTAACTTTTTGACAACAGTCACTTAGCTGTGAACGCTTGTTTAGCACCTGTATGTGCTATGCATGGTTTAGCAGTAACAACTGTTGAAGGTATTGGGTCAACCAAAACGAAATTACACCCAGTTCAAGAAAGAATAGCTAAAGCTCATGGCTCGCAGTGCGGTTTTTGCACACCTGGTATTGTAATGTCGATGTATAGTTTAATTAGAAGTTGTAGTGAAATAAAGTACTCTGATCTCGAAGTTGCTTTCCAAGGAAATCTATGCAGATGCACCGGTTACCGAGCTATTATAGAAGGTTATAAAACATTTTTAGAAGACTGGGAAGTACAACGTCCAGAAAATTTGAAGTTGAACGGTGAAAACGGAGTATGTGGCATGGGAAAAGACTGTTGTAAAAATCAAAATAATACAGAAAAAGATAAAAGTGAAACGCAGTATATATTTGATAAATCATCCTTTGCACCCTATGATCCCAGCCAAGAACCAATTTTTCCACCAGAACTAAAGTTGTCGTCCGTTTATGACGATCAATATTTAACATTCTACGGAAAAAATACTACATGGTATCGACCTACTGCCTTGAATACCATGTTGCAACTAAAAGAACTGTATCCAGACGCTAAAATCGTTGTTGGTAATACGGAAGTAGGAGTTGAAGTAAAATTCAAACATTTTACATATCCAGTAATAATAATGCCTAATCTTGTGCCAGAAATAAATAGTATCGCTGAAACTGAAAGTTACTTAACTGTAGGTGCAGCTGTTACACTTATGGATATGGAGAATACTTTTAGAAAATATATCAACTGTTTGCCTCCATATAAAACAAGGACTTTAAAAAGTATAATAGATATGTTAAATTGGTTTGCTGGTAAACAAATAAGAAATGTTGCAGCTATAGGCGGTAATATAATGACTGGTAGCCCTATATCTGATCTTAATCCTATTTTAATGTCGTTAAAAGTTAAGCTTAATCTTCTTAGTGAATCTGGTGGGCATCGTTCTGTATACATGGATGAAACATTTTTTACTGGTTACAGAAAGAATGCAGTGAAACCAAACGAAATATTGTTGTCCATTGAAATTCCTTTCTCAAAAAAATTTCAATACATCAAGGCCTATAAACAAGCAAAAAGGCGCGAAGATGATATTTCTATAGTAACGGCAGCGATTAATGTAGAATTAGAAGACAATACAAATATCATTAAGCTTATAAACATAGCATTTGGAGGTATGGCACCTGTTACCAAAATTGCTACGAAAACTAGTAAATTATTAAGAGGGGAAAAATGGAATGAAGGAATGCTTGAAAAAGCATATTCTCTTATGATTGAAGAGTTACCATTAAGTCCTTCTGCTCCCGGAGGAAATATTCAGTACAGACGAGCCTTAACTATGAGTTTGTTTCTGAAAGCTTATTTAGCTATAGCTAAGGATATGTCTAAAGATTATATTCATGAAGACCTTATAAAGCCATATCATAGCAGTGGGGCAGAACAATTCCATGGAAGTATTCCAAGATGTTCACAGTATTTCGAATTAGTTAATGATAAACAACTAAAGAGTGATGCAGTGGGTAGACCAATACCGCATTTATCGGCATTCAAACAAACAACTGGCGAAGCAGTATACTGTGATGACATGCCTACTGCTGAAGGGGAACTTTATTTAGCATTTATCCTTAGTGAAAAGGCGCATGCGAAATTGAAATTCGTAGATCCATGTGAAGCTTTAAAAGAACCAGGTGTTGTTGCATTCTTTTCTGCTAAAGATCTCACCCCAGAACAAAATAAGATTGGAGCGATTTTTCATGATGAAGAATTATTTGCCGCTGAGAAAGTAATAAGTCAAGGCCAAACTATAGGTGTAATTGTAGCTCAAGATCAAACGACAGCTCAGGCTGCAGTTAGGAAAGTGAAAGTTGAATATGAAGAACTGCAGCCCATTATTGTAACAATAGAAGACGCTATAAAACATGAGTCATTTTATGAGCAATATCCAAAGACTATAAGGAAAGGAGATGTAAAGGTGGCCTTTGAAGATAAAAACAATATTATTTTAGAAGGTCAATGTCGAATGGGCGGTCAAGAACATTTTTATTTGGAAACTCACGCAGCTTTCGCAGTACCTAAAAAAGAAGATGATGAAATAGAAATATTTTGCTCCAGTCAACATCCATCTGAAATTGCGGTAAGTTTAAAAATAATATCATTTCATTATTTTTACATTTCTAAAACTATCGGTGTACCGGACACGCCTAGTTAATTATTATAGTTATTTTTATTGTTTTTAGAAACTGACAAGTCATATTCTTCACGTGCCCATGAATAGAATTGTCGCTCGTGTAAAACGTATGGGAGGTGGTTTTGGGGGCAAAGAATCGAGAGGAATGTTAGTGGCTTTACCTGTGGTTTTCGCTGCTCACAAGTTACAAAAACCAGTGCGTTGCATGCTTGATCGAGACGAAGATATGCAAATGACTGGCACGAGACATCCGTTCTTAATTAAATATAAAGTAGCAGCATCCAAACAAGGTAAAATAAAAGGTGCTATTGTAAACATTTACAATAATGGTGGCTACTCCATTGATCTATCTGGTCCTGTAAGTAATTATTGCTTTGGAAGTCTTAAATATACTTAGATATAAAAATAAACTTTGTAATAATAATATATGTATCTCGTTTTAGGTAGTAGAAAGAGCTATGTTTCATTTTGAAAATGCTTATTATATACCCAATGTTGAGGTAACAGGCTATGTTTGCAGAACTAATTTGCCTTCTAATACTGCATTTAGAGGTTTCGGTGGACCGCAAGGAATGTTTGGTGCTGAAAATATGATTCGAGACATTGCTTATAAACTTGGAAAGTGCCCCGAAGAAATTAGTAAAATTAATTTATATCAAGAAAATCAGTCAACTCCTTATGGTCAAGTTTTAACCTATTGCACTTTGCAAAAATGTTGGAACGAATGTGTTGAGAAAAGCAATTTAGCAGAAAGAAAAATAGCCATAGAAAACTTTAATAAGTACGTGGGTATTTGTTTTATTTTATTCTTTAATTTACACAAACTGTAAATAAACATGTGGTTAATACTAAAGAATTAACTATAAGTATAAGTAAAAGATTATAAGTATCATTTTTATGCTGATTTCAGACAACATCGTTGGAGAAAGCGTGGCATATCAATAATTCCCACAAAATTCGGAATAGCGTTTACTGAGAAATTACTGAACCAAGCTGGAGCTCTTGTCATCATTTATGTCGATGGTTCTGTTTTACTTTCCCATGGTGGTACAGAGATGGGGCAGGGTTTACATACAAAAATGATTCAAGTAGCTTCACGAGCACTTGGAATCGATATATCAAAAATTCATATCACAGAAACTGCAACTGATAAAGTCCCCAATACTTCTGCAACAGCTGCAAGTGCTGGTTCTGACCTTAATGGAATGGCTGTTCTTGAAGCTTGTGAGATTCTAGTAAAGCGACTTCAACCATATAAAGATAAAAACCCTAATGGAAAGTGGGAAGAATGGATATCGGCGGCTTATGTTGATAGAGTGAGCCTTTCCGCAACCGGATTCCACGCAACTCCTGATATCGGTTATAACTTTAAAGAGAACACAGGGAAGCCCTTTAATTACTTCACTTATGGTGTTGGTTGTACTGAAATTGAAATTGATTGTCTCAGCGGTGATCATCAAGTCATAAGAACAGATATTGTTATGGATTTGGGGTCAAGTATAAATCCAGCTATAGATATAGGTCAAATAGAAGGAGGGTTTATACAAGGATATGGATTGTTTACAATAGAAGAGTTAATTTATTCACCAACTGGGACTCTCTATTCTCGCGGGCCTGGAGCATACAAAATTCCCGGTTTTGGCGATATTCCTCAAGAATTTAATGTATCTTTGCTTAAAGGAGCACCTAACCCAAGGGCTGTATATTCATCAAAGGTAATTAAATTACAAATACATTTTGTTTATTGCACGCTGTAGGTGTTCGAAACAAAAAAATAAAGCATTATGATAGCGTGTGATGACATAAATTCTTATATGCTCCTCAGCCGTTCATAAGAATTTGTTAAAGTGCAATACACACAGTCTGTCAACATGAAATACTTTCACATACATATATACTCTCACTTTATAGTGATTATAATAACAATAATAATAATAGTAAATATATTAATGGAAAATATTTTTCATACATTTTAGGCTGTAGGAGAGCCACCTTTGTTTTTGGCTTCGTCGGTATACTTTGCTATTAAAGAAGCGATTCGCGCTGCTCGTTCTGACGCAGGGGTTTCACTAGAGTTTAACTTGGACGCTCCAGCTACATCTGCACGAATTCGCATGGCTTGCGAAG
This sequence comes from Zeuzera pyrina, assembly GCA_907165235.1. NCBI lineage: Eukaryota > Metazoa > Arthropoda > Insecta > Lepidoptera > Cossidae > Zeuzera > Zeuzera pyrina. The sequence goes on along the minus strand of OU015625.1, from coordinate 12,099,903 downwards.
ATCATATCACTAAAAAGGTAACTTACGATGAAAGATGTTTACTAATGTTGACCACTGGTCTTGTGTCACGGTATGGGTTGTAGCGTGTGGTTATTACTGATGGTAGAGAAAAATTGGCTATTTTTCATATGTACTACAGACCATCGGAAAAAGTTAACGTAATTTAATAACTAAATAAAAAATATGTTATTCATAAATAGACCATTACTGGCAGTAAAAGCAACGGCTCCTACTTGCTATGTTCAATTATAAGTAAACTCACTTTAAATTGAAACAAAAGAATTTGCTTTCAATTTAAGAAAAAAAAGACGATCGCATCATTTTCTTTTTTAATACTGTTACGAGCTGAGGGTAATAAGATGCCGGTTAAGTGTGCAGAGTTTATTTTTCTTTGTACAAGTAGATGTCAAGAACACGCGAACTTAATTACGGCGGTTCCTAATCTTCGTAGTGGCCCTCGAAGTAGGTACTCGCGTAGTAGTCACCGAAGGTACACGCTTCACTCAATAACAACGTTCCCGAATCGCAGAGTTCTTCTATCCAAGGTCGTCGCAGTAGTCATCGTAGTGGTCTATGTAATTCGCCTTGATGTCGCCTCGATCGCTAGTTGAAAAACACGTGACTCGGCGGCGGACACGAAGCTCTATTTATAGTCGGATAAAACGAGGGTGGAACTTTCTAGTTAATTACGCTCGTTAACGGTAATTCGACATTGTTCTCGACGCCGCCTGTTTGCATGAGTCATAGGTACATGACACGTCATCGCTCGGGAATATTTGAGGTGCAACTTGGTTCTTCTTTCTTGGTTTGACTTATACCATTCGATAGTAGGCCTTAAACCTAGCAATGCGTTTTTAGGTCATAACTCTACAAAGCCTAGGTCCCGAGATATAAGCACTAAAAGTTACGTTTTTAGTTCTATCAAAAATCGACCTTATTCCTTACGCATAAGGTCCAACTGTAACAATGCAGCTAGTATGTTTCTTGGAACATTAAGGTTATATACGGAAAAAGAAAAATGTAACTTTAATTTAACATTGATTAATGTAACTTTTTTGACGTGTGTATTATGTAAAAGGCGAAAAACCATTCACCGATTGACTGATTGATTTATCACGAAATCTGAAAAACTGCTAACGCCATAGGATCATGGGTATGATGATAGTCTGTGTAATCTAGGGGCCCGCTAATAAAGGATTTTAGGAAATTTACACTTTAAGAGGAAAGGGAGTTGAAATTCTGTACGAAACTTTTATATGGAACGGATTACGACTGTGAAATTGAGGAAATATTGCTAATTAAAATAATGACGTGTTTCATATTTTTGTAAAATTCTACTCAAAGGGGACGAGTTGAACCATTTGTGAAACTAATAAGTATACCTGGAAATTTTAAAAAAACAGAACCACAAGTATATGGGGCAATTTACAGCATCATCGACCTCCAGTCAAATCGCAGGTAAAAACTATAAATGCAAAAGTGCCTCTGTCTGTATGTTACGTTTTCACGACTAAACCACAGTACAAGTGCTAAACCTCTGGACCGAGAATGGAGATAGATTAATCCCTGGGGAAACATAGGTTCCTAGCATAAGACATAGACTACTTTTCTTTAAAATTTCACGCATACAAGTCTTGGGTAACAGTTAGTTGTCTATATAAATAAAAATGTGAATAATATTTTGTTCAAAATCTAAATCTACGAAAATTTTTTACCGATTGCTCTGAAATTTTGACATAACGTTGCAATCGAATACGCACGTGTTTTTATTTGCTTCTAATACTAATAGTTTTTGTATACATCTGAAACTAATATACCTAACATACGCACTGAGTCACGACAGCAAGTCTGCAACATGTGGCCGGGTACAGTTAATACAATATAAAAACATAGAATTATATACAACGCGTTCGTGACGTTTTCCGTTAAATTCGGCAAATTATTCTACTATTAATATAGATCGAAACTTGTCAAAGAACATATATCCATACATACATACGTATCTTCACGCTGTATCTCTAACGGGGTAGTCAGAGAGGACGGAGCGCCAAGCGTCGCGGCCCTTATGTACTTGTTTCGCTTCCTTAAAGCTCATCCATTATCCTCGTCACACATTTTCGCCTAAGTATGCGAGTGCTTTTGACATTTCCATCAGCTAACAGGCTGCCTATTTTTGATTTTCATAAGTCAGTCTTGGTCTTCCTTGACTTGTTTTACCACTCGCTTTCGCTCTGTGGATTTTCTTCGTCAGTCCTTTATCACTCATTTTTTCTATGTACCCGAACCCTGAACCATCTAAGCATACCTTTCTTTATTTTTTCTACTGTCATACTGCGTATCTCTTCATTGCTTATCCTGTCCGCAAGAGTGACACCGCACATATTTCTTAAGAGATCGCATTTCTACTGAATTTATATTACTTTCACTCGATTTCGGGCACATCCAGGCCTAACTACCGTTCAATAAAGTTGGCACCAACACCGTATTGTGTATGGCCATTTTGGCTGAGTTAGACATATTCACACTGCCTAGTGGCTACTAATGCAGACAGAGCACCGTTCACTTTATTGCCAGCTGCTACCCGTTTATACACATCCAACTCACATCCATCCCTCGAAAACGCACTTCCCAAATATACAATTTCGTTCACTTGTTCTAGACATTTTCCTTTACCCATATTTCACACTGTCTGTACATCTTCCCTTTCAAACACCAGAACCTTAGTGTTGTTCACATTCATATTCAATCCTTTTATTCACAGTCTTCTTTCATGCACGTAACTAGTGTCTGCAACTCCGCTTCTGATGGTGCTATAAGCACAGCACGTCAGCGTACAAAAGGCAGTTTATCACTGTACCATCACATATCATACTACTCATACTACCTTTCAATGTCTGGAGGCAACTGTCCAAATACAGCATGAATAGCCAGGCAGACATCACGCAGCCCTGTCTGACGCCTGAACAGACTTCGAACTAGGACATGTCACCATCTATCCTTACACAGGCTCTGTGGCCTCGATAAAATGACCTCACAGCCTGCATTAAGGGGCCCTGCACGTCATATTCGGATAGAAGACTCCACAATTTCTTACGTACTACTCTATCGAATGCTCTTTCAAGATCCACTAAAGCGCAGAAAACTTTTCGACCTATGGCCAGAAACTTCCCCACGATACCGCGGAGCGAGAAAATCTGATCCATACAACCCCTACTGTTTCCAAAACCACCTTGTGCCTCCCACAAATATCTTACAGAAATGCCTTTCATACGTTCAGTCAATACCTTGGTATAGACTTCACTTGCTAAGGTGACCAAGCTGATGGCCCTATAGCACGCGCAGTCTAAATGGAAACCTTTCCTTTTATAGAGAGGCACTATGACTGCGGTGCGCCAGTCCTCTGGAACCTCTCTCTTCTGTTAGCAAAGACTGCACAAGTTAAAGAATGTATCCCAGACCCTAGGACCACCATACTTGATCATTTCAGCAGTAATCTCATCATTTCGCGCAGCCTTTCCGCATTTCAGACTTATCGCTTTCTCAATCTCTTTCATACTAATGACTTCCTCTAGTTCCTGACCCGAGTGTGGCGATTCGTTATGACCGGTCTGTGTCAGAGACAGAGTCGCCACTCTCATACAGTTCTCTATAATAATCACTCCATCACCGCATAACATCTCCTTTGTCTGTTAGGAGATGACGTTCTTTCAAACGCACTTTATTCATTCTGCAAGGTGTCGGACCATTTCGGTACTTACGTATTTTTTTCCAAAATGATTAAAATACAAGAGAATTTGCCTCGAAGTTGTCCGACATCTTGTTTTCCTCTAACACCCTACACCTTTCACGCTTCTCTTTCACTAGTGCCTTCGTTTCTGCTTTCTGCAGCTTATATCTCTCTTTCACCAAATCCTTCATACTACAGCTATTTTTGGCAGCAAGGCAGTCTCGTCATGCTTTCTTCTTCTTATACACATACTCTTTCACCTCACCATCCCACCACACATCACACTTTTTACCATTCTCAATCATATTCGTTCCACACATTTCTTTCGCAGCCTCGATCATACTATCTCTAAGGTTCTGCCAAGGACATCATCGGAAACGAAAGAGCGGATAGTCTAGCACGTGCGGCCGCCTTAGGTCTCAAAAGGAAAGCTGATTACGACAGAATCCCGATTTCATTCGCTAAGCGCCGTATCCGCGAGGCGGCGAGTGACGAATGGAATCGGTGATATCAAGAAGGAGAAACGGCTGCAACTACAAGTCTTTTTCCCTGACGCCAAAAGGGCGTTTAAAATAATTAAAAATTTAAAAATGACCGGTATACTAACTGTATAATCATACTCCCTTCATCCTTCCTTTCCCACGTGTACTGATGAATCTTTTTGTGTTAAAATAAAGTAGTAGTCACAAAAAGATCCTTTACCATACATACTCCTAACACAATCCTACCAGCATCATTTACTCTCTTATCGCCATACTTGCCTAGAACAGACTCAAATCCTGTTCGAGCTGTCTCGACTCACAATTCGTTCATTTCTACACACACTATAATTTTCTCAATCTCTTCAACCGTCGCTAAAACTTCTTTAACACTCTACGAAAACTACTCTAGCTCGCCCAAACCGACAGAAGAAACTGGGGCATACACTACCAAAACAAAAATCTTCGTCAACTGTGTCTTGAAACGCACCCAGACCAGTCTCGGGTTTACACACTTATACTCAGTTACACAATTAACCAAACGAGAGGACAGTAAGACGCCTACTCCATGGCAACCCCTTTCTTGTGGTACCCCTGACTACAAAGCGATGCGCCCTCCAGGCAAGTCGGAAAGTTCACTGCCTTTTCGCTTGGTTTCACTCAAACATAACACACATCCTCTCATCCAATCTTCTTTCTTCCATAATATCAATCACTTCATTCATCTTCTCTTCAATCCCGCCTCACATTCCACGCAGCTATTCTGCACTCCTCCCTCCACTTCCCACCGCGAGGTGCACAGCGTGTTGGGTGGCGGTGCCCCAACGCTGAACTGCACTCTGCTCACACCAGCGGGGACAAATCGGTGTACGTCGCTTTCGGGGGACGCACTAACTCTAACACCAACGTTGTCCCGCATGGTATGCACAGGAAAAGAATTGCAGCCGCAGGGGTCGCGATGAGCACGCTTCCTCGATTGACCCCCAAGACCATATCCCTATCTATTTAACATATTTATAACCAAGGATATCTATGTAGCAATTGCATATTCGCTGTTCCACTCGACAGAGGCTCACTTACACTTAGCTCACTTTCAGTTCGACGCTGGTGCAGTGAATAAACAACATAGCGCATTTTACTTCATTTCATATCTAAAGCAATAGCGTCATATTAAAATTAGTAATTCAAAAAATTATGCTGTTTTACATTAGACTGAAAAATGTACATTTAAAATGGATTTTTAATGAATTATACTTATTTTATTATATGTAAAATTAAAACGTCGTGAGCAGGTCTTGCCCATTAGGAGCGACGACACAATATCACTGTCTCGCTTTTACTTACGGCGAAGCGGTAGTTCCCGCGTCCCGCTCTGTCAGCGTGTAACCCCACGATTATTGTTTTGATGTACTATTCTAGTGTAACGTATAATTCGATGTTTAAAACGATATTGTTTTTGTGTACACTGTCTCAGCAACTTTTTTCGCACTTTCAGCTCAATCAGCCTGATCCTAACACCTTCGTGCCTTGGAATGTCGTCCCATAATAAAGAAGAAAACACGTAAAATGTAGTACAATCTAGTTCATATACAATAAAATTACAATACTTTATGTACATTATTGTTTTACTATTCAACTACCTATAAGAACATATCTGAAATATGTACTAATTTAATTGGGAAAATAAAGTGGAATTTTAAAATATTTGTCAAAAGTGAAATCGACAAAATCTTTTATTTCAAACGTAATAATATCTAATATATAATACATAATTACTTACAGAATAACAACATTTTATAAATAAGTTACCGATTTATACATTATTCAGTCCAGAAATAATTATGGTTTACAAGTGACATAAATATTTTTCTAAACGTAAATTACAATAATAATTTAAAATAATAGTATACAATTTTTCTAGAATGTTTTGACATAATTAGAGACAGACTTTGTAAGTTATAGTAGAATTATTGTCATCATCTGTAGATATTATGTAGTTTGTAGTATTTTAGTCACTTGGTGAACCATAAATTTGTTATCTTGACCAACTGTTGTTGATACCGGCTGTTTATATTTATTTTCCTATAAAATCAAATTTAATTGAACGGAATTAAAAAAATCTATGTTTATTTATACCTTTTACGATTTGAATTTTCCATTGTATGTTAAGATAAGATAAACTTTATCTAGACATTTAGTTCATGTACCTACACATATGACTAAATGTGATAAAAAAATAACGTAACAACAGATCAGGGTACATATTTAGATAAAAAATAGTTCATATCAGGTACTGTACAAAGATAAAGATTTATTTGGTGTAAACTGAAAAAGGTAAGGAAATGCATTTTCTGATTGGGTTTTATTAACTGCTATTGATTCTTCCTTTTTTTGATAAAAATGTAGAGAAAACCAAGCTGTATGCATGTACAATGAAAATAAGTTTCAAACTATCAAACATTTATTTCGTAATTTTCAATACATGATCTGTTTGAGTATGTTATATTTATCGTTATGTTTTGCAAAGTTGAACGAAAAAATGTTCTCTATTGAGATAAACATCTCCATATAAGAACTTCTTAAAAAACAAGCCTAAATACTTGATATTTAAATAAGAATATATTTATATATATAGGCGTATTCACAAATTCCCTGTAAAATTAGTTCTAATGGCATTTACATAAATTACGATTACTTATGGGTCTTCACTTTTCAATAAATTATAAGACAAATCAAATCCATCATGAATTATATTTTGGCCACATTTTCTAAATTATTCCGTATTTATCTGATAAGCGCATTACAAAATGATCTATATTAATTAAAACACTACCTATTTCATTTATCGGATTCAGATGAACATCCCGATCCAGAACTAGGACCTGTAATAAGAAATTCTCAATTACAATAATACTTAACTTATCTCTTGTAGATTTCTTAAATACTATTGATGAGATTATAGCATAGTTGATGTTAGTTCATGTCCTAATAAATGTATACGTAAGCTTAGTACAGAACAGAAACAGGATGGTTATAGCACAGATTAATTAATTTACTAATGTTATAGCGAAAAAAAAATGTTATGATACGATATTATGTTTCACAACCTTAGAAATTCTGCTATTTTTTATTTTTTTATACTATTTACATGAGCAACAATTTGCCTTAAAATTGCAGCAAATTGTGTAGGAAAGTAAAAAATAGTTCGGATTTATATAGGCGTCTTTATTTTAAATTGGATTTATCATCTTTAGGTTGCATAAATTATGGTGTTAGTCACATTTTGCGTTTCTGTAGAAAAAATTAATGATTCGAAAAGGTAATGAATTATTAATAGTTAAATTCACGCATTTCATTTTAAAGTAAGTATGAATTTTTAAGTTTTATCTTGGCAAAATGTCAATTTTGGTTAAGCAATATTTGAACAATGCAAAATACATGTCAATGTGTGTGAAACATACATGAATCAAAGACGGTTCACCATCTTTAAAATAATGGACTTTCTGCTAATGAAGAATATTAATGTATAGGGTTAATCATTTGAAACTGTTACAATGGAGTTCCCAACTTTACGAGTAATGACGACATAGACGGAGGGCTAAAAAAGTAATAAAATAAAAGAATTCATTCACTCTATTTTTACTTACGACATTAATCCGCCATTAGAAAGGGATGCATAATAAGTAAATGTTTCATATTTTGTATAGGTGATGTATAGGTTATTATTCGCTATAGGCTTCGCTATGGGTTTGCTTAAATCGGTTTGGATCGATCGCACGAATGTTGTACTATCACGTCACAATAGTACGAGTGCTACGTAGCTAATTTTTTGTTAATTTATTTGGCACTGAAATTAGTATATTATTTTTTTTATAATAGTAAAGTATACCATGAGCCAAAAATCCAAAATTGTGGATTTTTTATTTTACGAAAAAGAAAAATACATAAATATTTAAAATAAATGAAGAAAGGGCTTACCTGAATGTCTGGAGTATCTAGGTCGTCGGCGCGAGTCTGAAGGACTGTCTGAGTTGTAGTCGTCCTCGGTATCGGCAGGTCCATTTCGTGTCCTTGATCTACGACTCTCCTCATACCTGCATATGACACACACGACAAGACAATTTAGAAATAATTATGTAAATTCGTTGTGCTAAGTCAATACAATTTAAATGCATTACATAACATACATACCTTCTATCATGTCGCCTGGACCGCGGCGAATAGGGGGAGCGGCGTGAGCGAGGCGAGTAACGACTGTCGGGCGAGTAACGCACCGTTTCGGGCGAGTAACGGCTCTCTGGTGAGTAACGTCTCTCCGGAGAATACCGACTCTCGGGCGAGTAGCGCCTATCGCCATACCTGAAGTTATAAGTATCAAATGGTTACTCGTTTCTGAGGCTTTGCAAATTTTACTCTAGGGATTCTAGGGATTAAATAATGCTAAATCTGTCAGCTAGTTCATATTAATCAAATGTTCAGCCGAGATACTTTTCTCTTTTCGCCGAGTGGTTAAAAGGTCAACGAGATTATTCTGAATTAATAAATGACCACACACTTAACCTTTCAAATTTTATCAAACACCAAAACAGCACAGTAACTAACATTTGTTCAAATGGGAGTTCAGCGTAAAGGATTCCATACCACTGTTACTATATGTATAAAATGACATAATAAAATTAATTTTTAGAGATTTATAAGATTCTTCATTTACAGAAAAATATAATGTGAGTCCTTTAAAATCGAATTCGCTCCATGTTTTTAACCTCCGACTCCTACCGGAACAAAAAGAGGGGTGTTATAAGTTTATATTCTCCTATGAATTTTTAACCAATTTCAAAAAAAGAAGGACATCAATTCGACTCGTATATGTATGTAATATTGATAAAATTGTATAATATTCGTATATGTTAGTCTATGTACCATAGGCTTCTACACAAATTTGCCAAATTTCATAAGTGTATGTATGTTTGTCCACATATTTTTCAGAAACTAGAAATGGAATTTTATAATTCTTTTTTCATTAGGTTTAAATCGGTTCTGTATTTTTCAAGGTTTGGATTGTTAAATGTGTACCATACACAGGAAAAACACGTCGCAGTTGTAAACGAATGATAAAGATGAGATAAAAAATAATTAGCGTACAGTAGTACACATCTCATATGGCTTACCGATGAACCTGCACAGTAGACACAATTTTAAAGGTGCGGGAAATAGATGGACCAATTACTTAGATTGAGGCGACATCAATGGGCAATAACATCTATGTTGTCATTGGTTGATAAATTCGGCGCCTTATGCGCTGACGACATGTCTTTTAGTCAGCCGTCAGACGTTATTGTGACTGCACGTGCTTATTTTGAGGTTACACTTAACACATTAAGCGTACTATTTCATAACAATAATTATATCCTCATTAAATACAGGATGTCCTTTAAAAAGACAATCGAGAGAAATTGAATGATTTACATTTAAATAATTTCGTTTTTGTCTTCACGTAAACGCCATTTATATTAAAATAAAGATGATTTAATTTGAATTTTTCATTGTATAAGCTTTTACAGATCTTTACTGTTTAGATAGCTGTAACTTCAAGTCATTATTGTGATTAGAAAACGTAGTTGTCTTTTGTGATAAAAATTATCAATTGATATTTATTAATAAAGTTAAGTTTAATTTAAAGAGACCCATTCAATGGTACGTAGTGTATAATATCGCGTGAGCGAAATAGAAAGTGAATTCGCTGCAATAATTTTTCCACCTTATGACTGTCGCAAGCGATTGATGGTTGGATTTACCGTTTTGGGTATTTTCATCGATCGTCTTTTCGTGTCTGCGCGAACGAAGATTAACGACGAGCCATATATTTTGTGTCTTATTGTACGCACTTAGGTAGACACCGGCTTTTCATTTTAGATTTCGATTTTTTCAATAAAACTTATTACTTTACTCTTTTATGTTATCCTTTATTTCGTTTGTGTTTCAAAGTCGTATTATAACAATTTTTTTTAACGTTAACTAGTATAAAATACGTGAGTTGACAAGCTTACGAGTAATAGTAAAGACGAAGGAGTACCTGTGCGGGTTGGGCGAGGGCAGGCGGCCGAGCGGCGGCGGACGCGGCAGCGGCGGCAGCAGTGGCGGCGGTAGGAACGCCAGCGGCGGCAGCGGCGGCGGCACCACGCCCGCGCTCGCCGCCTCTACCACAGACGAGTTCAGCGGCGACGACATTTCTGTTATGACGACATAACATAACATGATAATTAATTTTTTTTAGACGATTTTCTCTTGAGGGAGAAGGCAAAGGGATCATGTCCATAACAGCCGATGTCTTTAGTAATATAAATACATACATACATATCTTCACGCTGTATCCCTAACGGGGTAGTCACAGAGGACGGAGCGCCAAGCTTTGCGGTTCTTACATACTTCTTTCACTTCCTCAAATAGTAATAGAGAGATATATTCCTCAAAATGTTACATTTGAGGAAGCGAAATAATAGCGAAATAATTATTGCCGTTGTGTGCGTACCACGGCGCGTGCGTAGTGCGCACACATATAAACCGTGTACGCTAGCTTATGAAAACGTCCTATTTGGTCTTTTTGGCGGGAACGGGAGAAGTGACGCTAGCATTTATTTATATTTTCTATTTTTTGCGTTTTAAGGAGTTTTAAGGTTCAAACGTTAAATATTGTGTTTTAAAATTCTGTAGAAATGTTAATGATTAAAAAGTTTGAACATATATGTGTAACTGAAGTTTTCTCGTTTTTCCAAGAAGTCCATTTTAACTCCAGTAAAGCTTACTATCACTTTACTGGAGAGTGTTAGGGACTTAGTAATAAGAAGACAGACATTGTACGTAAGACATACTCCTATTTTTACATGAGAATAGTAGAAATGTTTCCAGCAAATATGAACAACAACATATCTTCACACTGTATCCTTAACGGAGTAATCAGAGAGGACGAAGCGCCAAGCTTCGCGGTTTTTACATAATAATAATAATAAATGCGCCAGACAATACATATGTACCGATCATCTGGTCGCAAACTGGGGCGTTACCTGTGCTATGAGAACCAGACGACGATAACAACTGGGGGCGTCTCCCAGTACACCCAGACTCGAGACAATTTAGAAAAATCCGTTTCCTAAATTGACTCGGCCTGGGAATCGAACCCGGTACTTTCAGCGCTTAGACACAACGAATTCTTTCGCTTCCTCAAATCTCATAATGTTCTTCACACATTTTCGCTTAGGTATGCGAGTGCTTTTCACATTTCCGTCAGCTAATAAATACAAATGAGTTGCCAGTATATGAAAGAGAAGAAGAAGACGTCCTATCGTAGTGTGTGGCGGTCACGGCGCCGCCGCGGCGGTACTAACGTGGGTGCGGCGAGGCGGCGCCCTCGTGCAGCGAGAGCGAGGCGAGCTTGCGGCGCAGCGCGGCGGCGGCGTCCCGCGCCGCGTCGGCCTCGCGCCGCGCCGCGCGCGCCTCCAGCCACGCCGCGTGCGCGCGCGCCTCCAGCTCGCCCACCGCGCTGCGCCGCGACGACTCCTGCTCCGCCAGCTCTAGGGTCAGAGCGTCGCATTTCTCCCTGGAATTTGCTTCAATCACTCCATTTACATCCTATGAGAATATGTAGAAAAGAAGGTTGACTCCCGCCTCATGCGTAACGGAATTGCCTGCTCTCGGCCGGATACGTAGGGTTTTCGTGTTGGGAGTGTGATGTGGAGAGCATCTCGTTTAGTTATACATTTAGTACATAATAATAAAAAAAAATAAAAAATCGATACACACGAATAAGTTTATCATGTTTGTTAAATTTTATTTCGTGTAGTTATGTTAAAGAATGATAAATTTGGATTCGAATAACAACAATTATTTATGGCATAAATAATTACTGTTATTCGAATCCAAAGGATTTCGTTTATGTGATTTAGACATTTTCGTATTTGGAACGATGTGAAGAACGAATTAAAGACAAATTAAAATGGTAGCATGTTCGTGTGCATGTGCGTCGCGTGCGACACCGCAATAATTATCTATATTCGCCCAGAATATTGCCGTTGTGTACGTGTGCGTACCACGGCGCGTGCCTAATAGCGCGCACACATATAAACCGCGTACACTAATTTTCTATGAAGACACACTACTCTTATGTTTATACTGTGTGCCGCTTCGCTAATGATCTCTTATGATATTACGACCTGGCCTTTATGCCAGGAAGACATTGTATGGCGCGTAACATAGCAGTTCTAGCCAATATTTTAATATCTAAGCATTACAGAGTTCTGATCTAAAAACATTTTTAAAAGTAAGAGCATGTCGAAAAATCTAGAAACAAGGTTATAAATCATATTATTTACAAACAATTGATTGAGTGTCAAATATTATATTCTTTTCATTAGTCGAAAAAGGAATCGTTCCAGAAGTTAACACCCCTTGTTAATCGATGGATTGACTATACGTAAGTAACGTAATTAACATCGTCGAAATTAGCCATTTCACAATAAGTGATAACAAAGTAAACTACGAGGTTATCATTATTTAATGCACGAATGGTAAATCTTTACTTCAAATTTACTACCCATTTCATAAGAACCATTTCATAAGAAACTTGTCTATGAAATGTAAAAATTGTCAAAGCAAGACATTGTATATATTAAACGCAAAAAATTTGGTAGCGTCAGATAATGCAATTAACTCTCTGCATAAATGAGATTTAAAAAAAAGATAAATGTATACAATTAGTATCAAAAATATCAGTACTTACATAGATTATAATTAAACGTTAATATTTACAAACTAAGTATTATTTTAAATAATAGACTTCCTTTGCCTCTTAATAGTATGTATTGCAGACATGACGTTAATGTTATTTATTTCATTCATTTATGTATGTATTCTTTTCAATTAAAAATGTATTTTAATACTCACTTATATCTCTGGACTTCTTGTTGTAGCAGTTCAATTTTTTCTACTGTGCTAGCAGATTCACCTTGTTTACTGAGAAACAGCGACTCCTTAGCATTAAGTTCTCTGAAAGACAATAACAGTTATTAATTTTGCTGAATTAGTTCACAGATTGTTTTATGTATTAAAAAAAAATAAAGGAGAATTTTTTATTTGTATGTAGTGTTCAGAAAATGAAATGAAAATTAATTACTCACTTCATTAACTCACTTTCTCTCTCTTGGAAATATTTTTCAAGCACTTCAAGTCTTGTCACAGCGTCTGTTGCTAGCTTACTGTTAGTATGTAATGATTCCTGAGCAATTTTAAGGTCTTCAGCTAGACGGAATTTCTCTTTATGTTCCACCTTTAAAAAAGTGCAGTAAAATCTCTTATCATGAAATCACTTACACAATACTTTATAAATATCAACAATGTGGGGCTGGATCTATCTCACGAAGTAAGAATAGTAAGTGAAGTACAGCATCTATCATATCTGCCTGATTTAATGTATTTCATGAGATATACACAAACTCGTAATTAAAAAATTACAAGTAAAATAAACAAATATATTTTTTATAGTTGTGGGTATTCTGGGGCACTATATTACGCCCAGTCTCATCTAATTACACCAATGAATAAATATTTTGCAATTAACAAGTTAAATTGATTTATATTTTGAAGGACAAATAATAAAATGTTTACCTCATACTTTCTTTCAAATTCTTGCTTTTCTTGCAATGCCTTAGATAATTCGGCTTTGATTTCAGTGTGATCGATCAGAGACATTACGTCTATATTTGATGACACATTGTTTTTCAATTCTATGATAGCATCCTGTAAATTTATTTTTTTATAAAATTTTACTGGGGTTAATAAATGATTACTTTTGTGTATGAACAATATTTAGATATTTGCTTACTTTTAAAGCACTGATCTTATGTTTTTGTAACTCAATGGTGTTGTTTGCTTCTAATAATTTTTCTTGAACTTCTTCAAAAACTTTGTTTTGTTTTTTAGATTCTTCCAATGCTGATTCAGCAGACACATACTTCAATTGGAAATTATCTCTGTCTCGACTTACTGAGATCAATTCCTCTTCAAAAGCTTCTATCTTACCTGAAAGATTTGTATAAGACTTGGTGGTATATAGCTAGAATACTTAACCTTAAAAATTGTAAATGATTACAGAGTAATAAGATTTACCATTTAATTCAGCAATATGCTCTTCAGAATTTGCTCTTTCAGCTAAGAGTTCACTCAGAGTATTTTCTACCTCACCAAGAGTATTTTGTAACTCTCCAGCAGTGTTTTCAGATACTCTTAGTAATTTTTCATTATCATCTAAAGAGCTCCGTAGCCTTTCATTTTGTACCTTTAATTCAGCTATCTCTTCTTTTAAGGATTGCACCATGTCGTCCATTCCAAATGAGCTATCTTCAATACCTGTCAGTTTGCTTTTTGTAGTTGCAAGGTCTTCTTTAAGAAGTTCACATTCCTGAAATATTTAAATTAATAGTTTATTTATAATGTACTGGTTTCTGACAATGTATGAATTTACATCAGTAACCAATTAATCTGTAGTATGAATATAGCAGCATAGAACACAATGACATATAACTATAACCAAATGTAAGTCTTTTATTATTTACCTCATAAAAGAAGTTATACCAGTAGTGAATTGTGTTTAGTGATCAATAATTTCTTATATACACATTTCATAATTTTTATAATGTAATTACACATAAACTGATACTGACCTTAGTAGTAAACAACAAATCTCTTTGTAACGAATTTATTGTGCCTATTAATTTACTATCTTGCCTTCTATTGTCTATATAATAATATCCTAGTGTGAAAAGTAACACTGAAGTAGCTGCCGTTAAAATAAAAGTTAAAAAGCGGTTGTCCCTTTCTGGTGTACTTTCACAATATTCATCAGTGAAACAGGTCTCCCCTGTAACAATTATGAATAATTTATTATGCATTTAATTATAAAATACAGATTAGTGGAATAGTCAATTATTTTATTATAGTTAATACACATATGGAACACTTATAATATTTTTGTCTTTTAAGTGAAAGATACTATACTGATGACCTAAATTGCATACATAATGACTGTTTACTTCTAATGTAAACATAGGTTTATATCTTGCAACATCACATAATTATATACACATTTCAGATGTGTTAGAGTGAAGCTGTGTGTGTTACACTAACATGCTGACTGATAAGGAAGGTACTTACCAGGTGATGGAAATAATGCTTTTGTTTCTTCTTTAGTTCCGATAACCGAATTGTATGTGGACCACAGATAGTTCATAAATGAAAAAGTTTGATCATCATAATGTTCTGATTTTTCATTGACAGTATTTTGTTCATGAGAATCAGAGTTAAATATGTTGTCAATTGTGGGAGCTTCTGTTGAAGGAAACCAGAAGTCAGATATTGTTGTGTATATACCGGAAAATATTCCATCCGTATTTTCATCTTCAGTAATAGGTGTCTCAGTAGTTGTAGAGCTAAAATCATCATCAACGGGTTCACTATGAGAAGTGATCAATGAATCAGCTGAAGTAGATATTTCGCTTGGAATAGAATATGTACTTTCAGTGCTTGAAGAAGACGCAGGAGTGTTTATATCAATAAATTGTTCTGTTGTTGAAGCCAAAATATTTTCAGTAGTGGTAGGAAAACTCTCTCCTAATTCATTACTTTCTACAATTTTAGTTTCAGCAGGTGTTGAAATATCTGCATGTATAGTAGTTTCTGCTGGAACAGTCATAGGTAACTCTGAAGATGTTTCTACAATTTTTACTCCGTTTACATCACCTTCACTAAAAACATTTCTAAACATGCTATTATCGTTTTGTAATGATTTAACTTGTTGCTCGGGTTGATTTATTATATTTTCAGGTGAATTTTTATCACTAAGCGATTGTAGAGGTAATTGAGTAGTGCTGTCTACAGCAGATTTTGATAGCGAATTTGAAGTGTTTTGTTCAGCAGTATCAGTTGGCTCATGTACTATTGTTTTTTGTAAATGGTCAACATTATCAGGTATTTCAACACTTTGTGTTACAGTATTTTCACTATTACTACTACTTAAAAGTTGTGGTGCTGGCAAGGGTTCTATTGTTTTGTCTATGGAAAGCTCTTGATTTTTAATCACATTATTTTTTTTACTTAAATTATTATTTTCGTTCTCAGAACTTTTTGGAATTTCAGTTAAGACTTCGAAAATATTACTTTCGCTTTGTTTTTTATGTAATACCTTTGTGTGATCAGATATTAAACTTTGTTCAGCAATATCTTTATTTGTTGATTGAGAATCATTATTTAATAATGGCTGTTCTACATTTTCATCATTTATTTCATTATTAAAGTTAATGGAAACATGATCAATATTTTCACCAGCTTTTTCTAGAAAGTCTTCAGGTTTTACTGATAATTGTTCTGCAGCCTGATGGGGCTGATTTTGTAATGATGATTTTATTGGAACAGATGACACTTGCTCTTCATTTGCATCGATTTTCTGATTCTGAACTTCTTGGTTTGAATTTTCAAGTGGAGGGGTAGAATCTTCATTTAACACAATAGTAGGAGGCACACTGGATGTAATGTCAGGAATTTCAGTAACACTGTTTTGTTGTAGATTAACAGCAGCTTCCGTTGTGTAAATTGTAGTGCCTTCAAAAATTTCATGATTTCGTTGCACTTTATCTGGCTGTAGTACAGAGTTTTGTTTCCTAACCTCAACTGGTACGATTAATTGCGGATTTTTTTCAAATACTTTGGATTCCCTTAAAAATCTGTTGCTGACAAAACCAGATTTTCCATCAATACTCACATACCACAAGTCTTTATTTGTACCAGCTGATTTCATGTACACAATTGCTTCCGAATTTCCACGGAAAGATATTAGATCTGGGTCACCGCTGTTATAGGTTAAAAGAGTTCTAGCTTTAGATATTGGCTCTGAAATAATACAAATTAGTATTCCGTTGAATTACTTTAAAAAAAACATTTCTAAAGACTGTACGAGAGCTCTTACCTTTGCATTCTTGGTTAACACAGTAAACCTTGTCTGGTAATCTACAATGATGCACTGAAATAAGCAACATAAATAAAAATAGCTTAATAACAATCATCTTTGCATTGTAATAAATACACATAACAGGCAAACATAAACATTAATTATTTGTTAAAAATTTGCAAGATGTTAGGCCACATCATCTGTCAGACAGTGGGTTCGCTGCACAGACTAAGCTGTGGTTGGCACCACAGAATATATTATATGAGAACACGAATATAAATATTACATATTATAGGGTCAGCAGTCTGTCGCAACTTCATACAAAAAAAAACGATGTAAAGAACAGAGCTATTTTATTGTGTTTTCTGCCGGATCAAGTATGTTTTCTAATGCAATATCTAGAGATGCCATATTTGTCTTTGATAAAGTGTAATCTGCAACGACTTTTAATTAGGGGATGTGAAAAAATAATCGATTTTCATTTTAATCGATTGTTATTTCTTTGTAATCGATTTTTTAAAATCGATTATATAAAATACACTTGTTTTTATTAAAAATATGAAGAAACGAAAAATAAAAAAATCCAATGCTGCCAAAATTACACATTTTAATTGCGACGAATGAAAAAACGCGAAGTAAGTTCACTGCCATGAACAAGTCGATCAAAAGACGGCGCCATCTGTATGTATGTACGTAAAACAGTTTCGTATTTGTTCAAGTTTTCTTTCTTTCGAGTGTAAATAATTTAAAAAACATCTAAACACCTAAAAGCGGCTGGCGGAAGTATTTTTTCATGAAGAAGGATAATACCACAGCACAATGCAAATATTGCCCGAAAGAATTAAAAACATGTAGTAATACTACAAATTTAAAGCAACATATGGAGCGAAAACATCCCACTGTCCTACAGGCTAACCAGGTAGCATAAATTATTATATTTCATTATAATTATGGTCCTTAAGACTTGTATCGGCTCACGCCTTGGCTACCTTAACGCAAATGGCTAGATAGCCTCATTTAATTTTTATATTCAATTTCTGTTATATTTACACTTAAATCACCTCTTTCGACTTATGAATTATTTACATATAAAATGAAAATTTTGATTGTCTATTGAACTTATGTTAGGTGAAGTAAAAATGAGGTATAATCAATAATACACACACTTATGGGAAAAAGCCATCGGCATAAAAAACCCAATTTATTAAAAATAAGAAAAACACTGAATTTACATGTTTCTTACAATATCAGATTATACAAAAATATAAATAGCATTAAAGAACAAAGGATACTCACACACACACGAGAGCCGGTAAACTGATGGCCTCGTGGCCTTAACCTAACAAAGGCGTCAGCTTAACTCATCTCATTTAATTATAGAAATGCACCTACCATTAGCTAAATTTAGTATTATTAATATAATTTAATACTACACTCAAGAAATTTATAATACAAGCTAATTTAATACTATAATCAAATAATTTAGTACTATAATCAAGAAATTAAATTATTTGACAAAGAGACCGTTTAAGTAATTTATAATACGACGGAGCTCCGTACGCTAAGAGAATTCGATAGCAAAAAAAAAAAAAAAGGCATTTCTAAATCGGCACTCGTCTCGACGATTACCCTCTCTCCATCTCTCCCCTCCATACTAGTTACAAGGTGGGAAACCGCTAGACAGAACAGGTATAATATTATATATATTTAGGCACAATACATGTGCATGGTTTTTAAAGTTACGTTAGGACGGAACATACTCCGGGCGCAAGCTGCGAAGTAGATTCAAATCTGCGAAGCAGAGTATAACTTAATTGATTAATTAATAAATTGTTATTACATAACGTAACAATAAATATGATACATTGCTCGATTTCCGCTGAAGGGATCAAGCTGGATTGATTGAATGTAATACATCACTCGATTTCCGTTGGAGGGATCGAGCTGGATTGGTTGAATGCGATACATCACTCGATTTCCGTTGGAGGGATCGAGCTGGATTGGTTAAATGCGATACATCACTCGATTTCCGTTGGAGGGATCGAGCTGGATTGGTTGAATGCGATACATCACTCGATTTCCGCTGAAGGGATCAAGCTGGATTGATTGAATGTAATACATCACTCGATTTCCGTTGGAGGGATCGAGCTGGATTGGTTGAATGCGATACATCACTCGATTTCCGTTGGAGGGATCGAGCTGGATTGGTTAAATGCGATACATCACTCGATTTCCGTTGGAGGGATCGAGCTGGATTGGTTGAATGCGATACATCACTCGATTTTCGTTGGAGGGATCGAGCTGGATTGGTTGAATGCGATACATCACTCGATTTCCGTTGGAGGGATCGAGCTGGATTGGTTGAATGCGATACATCACTCGATTTCCGTTGGAGGGATCGAGCTGGATTGGTTAAATGCGATACATCACTCGATTTCCGTTGGAGGGATCGAGCTGGATTGGTTAAATGCGATACATCACTCGATTTCCGTTGGAGGGATCGAGCTGGATTGGTTGAATGCGATACATCACTCGATTTCCGTTGGAGGGATCGAGCTGGCTTGGTTGAATCATTTCACGAGATAGATATAGATAAATATCTACATAATTAAATTACTAAATCATGAAACTGCTATATAATCGATGTTAAATAAATTAATGAATGATTCTAAATTACATATTATAACACGTTGAATTAGGTAACTGGTAATAAGCACAAATGAGTTATATTGCGCTTATAAATTCCGCTCGAAGTCTTGATGTTTACGACGCGGACCACGCCGTCGCTCCCAGGAAAGACTCCGACAATTACACCCAGTGGCCATCTCGAACACGCAGCGTTGGTTTCCATGAGTAGAACGACGTCTCCTAATTTAAGGTCAGCATTCGAACTCTGCCATTTTTGACGAATTTGAAGTTCATGAAGATATTCTTTATGCCATTTGTTCCAAAAGTCCTGTTTGGCCTTGGTGATGAAGTTGTATACCGATAGTCTGTTATCAGGAACTGAAACAAAATTTTTGTCTGGCAAGGATTTGAATGTTCTACCTATCAATAAATGTGCCGGTGTTATCGCGAGAGGGTCGTTGGGATCTGACGAAAGAGTGTACAGCGGTCGTGAATTAAGAATTGCTTCTATTTCGATTAAAAGAGTGTTAAGTTGTTCGTATGTAAGATGTTGATCTTTCAAGACGCGTTTCAGATGATGTTTAAAGCTTTTTACCGCAGCTTCCCAAAGACCTCCGAAATGAGGTGATCGCGGAGGATTGAAATGCCATTCTATTCTTTGAGATAGTGCATAATTTTCGATTGAAGTTTTAAATTCTGGAGATTCAAACATATCGTACAGTTGTTTAAGTTCTTGACATGCCCTTACAAAATTAGTTCCATTATCGGAATAAACATGTTCAGGAACTCCTCTTCGACCTACAAACCTACGAAACGCGGCTAGAAAACCCTCAGCTGACATATCTGTTACAAGTTCGATATGGACAGCTTTGGACGCCATGCAAACAAATACACAACCGTGAACTTTAAGAATAGTCTTATTTCTAAATTTTTTCTCTTTGATATAAATGGGGCCGAAACAATCCACACCCGTATGATTAAAAGCTGGGGACTGGTTAACCAGTGACTTGGGTAAATCTGCCATTGAAGCATGAAGATTCTGTGGTCTCTCCCGAATACAGTCTATACATCGACGCACAACCCTACGGACCTGGTCCTTGCCGTTGAGAACCCAAAATCTTTCTCTAATCGAATATAGAGTAGACTGTATACCAGCATGTAAGAATTTCTTATGAATTTCCTGAATGATCAAATCAGTAACATGGTTACCTGCAGGAAGTAAAATTGGATGTTTTTGATTATATAGCAATGCGGATCCTTTCAAACGACCACCCACGCGCATCAACCCTGTATCATCAATAAAGGGATGTAACTCATCAAATCGAGTGGCTTTACGATAAGGAACTGTAATTTCACCGGGTGTGGTATCGCGAGCAGACGTTAGACGATTAATTTCAATTGGAAATTTTTCTCGTTGAAGCATGGAGAGTACACTCTGCTCAGCTGCTTGTAGTTCTGCGACTTTGATTGGTAAACCTCGATTATTCTTAAATTTACGCCAACGGAAAATATGAACAACAACTCTTAACAAGCGAGAGTAAGAGGAAAAACGAGAGTAAATGTCGGAATCAATTTTGACCGTAACCAAACAAATATTCCCTTTCGATCCCGATGCTTCAGTGATAGGCACTTTAATGCTTTGTGGCCATGACTCCTCTGCTTGGGACAGCCAAATAGGACCTGAAATCCAAACTGAATTTTTTATAAAAGTCTGCAGGCAGCTGTCCTCTAGATAGGGCATCAGCTGGGTTGTCTCTTGTCTTCACGTGCCTCCACTGGACCTGGTCACCCAAAGATTGAATATCGGCAATCCTATTTGCTTCAAAAGTTCGTAACATGTGTGGAGCCTTTTTTAACCAATAAAGTACGATCATAGAATCTGACCAAAAAGTGATATGGTTGATGTTAAAATCAAACTGGGATTTAGTTTCAGTGTACAATTTTTTGAGAATGGATGCAGCGCACAACTCCAATCGAGGTATAGTGACACCTTTGACCGGTGCAACTCGTGATTTAGCACACACCAGTCTAACCAATGATTTACCCGTTTTATTAGTTGACTTCAGATATAAACACGCGCCGTATCCATGACTACTAGCGTCGCAAAAACCATGAATCTCGATCCGGATTGGGTTCGTGATCAAAATCTGCCTATCGATTGAAAAATCTTGCAAAAGTGGTAACTGCTCTGCCAACTGATTCCATCTGGTATAAATATCTTGAGGAAGAGACTCATCCCACGAGATTTTAGCTACCTAACAGTCCTGAATGAGAATCTTAGCATATAAAATTACTGGACCGACGAGACCCAGGGGATCGAAAATTTTAGACACCTCGGAAAGAAGTTTTCGTTTCGTTGACGCAATATTATGATCAACCACTTTAGTAATGTATCGCAGCTTGTCCGATTTAGAATCCCATGTAACTCCTAACGTTTTCTGAATCGATATTATACAAATATATTCAATATATTCTGATATTATACAAAAATATAAATAGCATTAAAGAACAAAGGATACTCACACACACACGAGAGCCGGTAAACTGATGGCCTCGTGGCCTTAACCTAACAAAGGCGTCAGCTTAACTCATCTCATTTAATTATAGAAATGCACCTACCATTAGCTAAATTTAGTATTATTAATATAATTTAATACTACACTCAAGAAATTTATAATACAAGCTAATTTAATACTATAATCAAATAATTTAGTACTATAATCAAGAAATTAAATTATTTGACAAAGAGACCGTTTAAGTAATTTATAATACGACGGAGCTC
Organism: Zeuzera pyrina; assembly: GCA_907165235.1. NCBI lineage: Eukaryota > Metazoa > Arthropoda > Insecta > Lepidoptera > Cossidae > Zeuzera > Zeuzera pyrina. The sequence goes on along the minus strand of OU015625.1, from coordinate 12,077,296 downwards.
CGTACGCTAAGAGAATTCGATAGCAAAAAAAAAAAAAAAGGCATTTCTAAATCGGCACTCGTCTCGACGATTACCCTCTCTCCATCTCTCCCCTCCATACTAGTTACAAGGTGGGAAACCGCTAGACAGAACAGGTATAATATTATATATATTTAGGCACAATACATGTGCATGGTTTTTAAAGTTACGTTAGGACGGAACAAGACTAATAATATCTGTCAAGCGAGTCATGCGCATGGCGCACAGATTAGCACATTTGCCAATGTCAAGTATTATATTAAATCTAGAAGAATCATTATCTAGATCGTTATCTTAAAACTCCTCCAGTAAAGTGATACTGATAGTAGACTTGACTGAAGTTTTATAGGACTTCTTGGAAGAGGGCAAGAACTTCAGCTACATATGTTTATTTAGATCACTTTAAAACACAATATACGATCTTTTGTTTTTACTTTTCTACTTTATAACTCCTACAAATGTAAAAAATAGATAGTTTAAATAAAATGACAACCTCACTTCCCCCGTTCCCGCCAAAAAGTCAACATTAAAATTAAAAGCACAGGAAGTTTTTAGTTAACTTTTTTCAATAAGCATTGGCATCGAGACCATCTGCTCAAACACTTAGTAACTAAAGTATTTTCTTTTCCTGAACCTTGCTTACTTTTAGGGATAAGTATTGTATTATTTTGAAACTAACTTATCATTTTATTTTATTTTTATTCTAATAAATTGTTAATACTATACTAATCTCTTAGATTTATTACATTTTCACAAAAATCGATTATTTCTTGTAATTAATATCGATTTTTCTCAAATCGACAAATACTGAAAAGAAAACAATCGATTTTTAAGTAATCGATTTTTTCACTTAATGTCACATCTCTACTTATAATATTTGCTTCAACAGCGTGAATATTTCATTACCTATTTTTATTGCAAAATTAACTATTTTTAACAATATTAGGGTAATAATAACTTCTGACACAATTTTGCAATATTTAGTGGGTAAACAAACATGAAGTATAGAAAATAATACGTGGTTGGAAATCAAAAGAAACGACGGCATTTTCAAACATTTTATGACGAGATATTCTATGGATGAAGTACGGTGAGTAGAATATTAACTGACTCATCACTCAAAATTTCACGATTTTAGTTTTAAAAATAACTCGTTCATTAGAAATAATGTAGGAAATGGTACATTTATGAATGTCGATGTTTTTATTTTTAGATGTAAAAAATGTGTGAAAGTGACAAAACGAGGATATGGAATAAAATACTAATGGAAAAACTTCACAAATTAAAACTTGTACACGGAGAGTATTTTACTAATAAAAATTTAAAGAGGAACAAATTAGATTCACTGCTAAACGACTTTCGGGTGACACTGTTAGGATTTTCCTATATTTTTTGAGGGAAGCTTTCTGAATATGTATTTTAATATTACCTGTTGTAAAATGATGGCAATGATCTGACTAGATTTCTCATCGGTTCTTTTCAGTGTGGTTTTTATTTTCGACTTTTAGTTATATTTTACGGTTAAAGATACCGGTGACGTTAAAAACAAGCGGAAAAAACGTGTAGCAAAAAAAAGGATCTTTTAGTCCTAGCAAGGAGAAACTGCTCAGGAATCTATCGAAATGGCAGGGAGAAAAGAAGGGTTTCTATAGCAAAGGAGCATCCTATACCAGGCGTAGCGTTGCAATTATATGCTTGTATGGATTTGTTTTTGTTCGCCAGTGCGATGTAAAACTTAGGACGTTTATGTGGCGCGATAGACGCTTCCACGAGATAACGAAAGAAATATTTCATTTTATACATATTTTTATCGAAGAGACATCATAAACTGGTGTCACTGGTTTTGTATGAGTGTTGCTTCCAGTGTTTAAATTGTTTTTACTAATTTCTAGTACTACACGTCGTGCTAATTATAATTTGCATAAAAGATGGCACGTCTCCGTTTTGTTCTGTGTGTTGGTAAAGCTGATTGTTTTTAAGTCCTCAGATTGGGTATCTTTTTTTGCCATTTGGAAGTCTATTTAGCTCTATAGAAGTCCTGACTCTTATTACGTAATAATTTTACATTCTTTTTGGTGGTTGGTTCGGTTCAAGCACAGACAAACTACCCTACGAGACCTGAAATGTTTACGAATTTCTGAGCAAACTAATAATTTTACATTCTTTTTGGTGGTTGGTTCGGTTCAAGCACAGACAAACTACCCTACGAGACCTGAAATGTTTACGAATTTCTGAGCAAACTAATCTGTCAAGGTTAGAGGAATGGGACGTAAGCGGGCGGCACGGTAACGTTACATACTAGACGAAAAAGTGATAATACCTACTGAATGATACCTGACCGAACTCTCTGTAACTGACCTGTATAATCTATAGGTAAGCATAGCATTTTGAATTCTTGAATACTTGATAGATCTTGATCTAGGTCTTGATAGCTGACATCATCAAGGCTTCAAGGGACAGCATTCAAAGTAGTATAGATATAAGTACATAGAGAAATATGATACATCTATTTTATACATATACCATCGACAACAGCATATTATGGTCTCTCCACACTCACGCGCGATTCGCACGCGAAAAGTGTAAAACCGTTTTGCGTATTTTGCCCGGGTTGGCGTCCTGTTCCCCAATTTATGTCAGTGTATTGTTCCGCGGCAAAGGGTCAGCGAACTGCAAACGTGGTGCAAACGCGACTAGGCTCCACATACGCTTGCGGCTCAGTCGCTTGAAGGAGAGTATCGCGGGCCGTTGTTTGTAATTAATGTAGTGTATTTATATGTCGTAAGCTCTCGAGCGTAAATAAAATTACATTAAATTGGTCTAACGACCTGGAACTCAAATTATTAGAATGTTTCCATGCAGAACCCGTGTTATGGGATAACAGACTGAAAGACTAAAAACAAATCACGATGCGTGGATACGAATAAGCACTATCATGGAAATACCGGTTAAGGAGTTAAAAAGGAAGAAAGAATCCTTGATTCCAGTTACAGGAGTTATATAAATCATTATATAAGGTCAATAAATCTGCCAAATCGGGAGCAGATGTCGAAGACGTATATCAACCCATTTGGTTTACCTATGAGATAATGGATTCTTTTTTGGGGGATAGGTACATCAAAATGCAAGAAAAGCATTAATACGGTAAGTACTTTGTGTTTTATGAGAAGGTAAATAAAACAAACAATTTGGTATGTATACCTGTGAATTTGTTTTTTATTTCGGTTGGAGGTCGGCGTGGTATATGTCGCAAGTCACGAAGAGCACATGGTTTTCCACTTCTGTCCTCTAGGATGCACGTTCTATAAGTACTCCATCGTCATTTTAAATATCAATAGTTCCGGGTGGTGTATAGATTCGTGAAGAAGTACGACTTCGTCTCAAGAAATTATTTAGTAAATATACAATTCATGGTTACAAGGCTAACTTTTTCTGGTTATAACGGAATTGGCTTTTTAAACACTCTAAATTTGGTCACCGTTATAGCAAAAGTATTTCCTGCTACAACCCGAGCTCTAGATAATCTCTGGTAAAATTTACGCTTTGGTGTTCCCACGTCGTGGTTTCCAGGATATGGCTTCATCACATTATCTGAAAGAGCGAAAGCTCCGTCTCCCAAAAAAAAGGGATCATTATTATTTGAGACCAGTAGAGGATGTGGTAGTGGTAAATTTAGACGATTTCCGCAAATGTTTTCCCATAAAAAACTGTTAGTAAATACTACAACATCACTTATTCCCCCTTGGCAACCAATGTCAGCAAATACGAAATAGCATTGACTGACAACTAATGCTAGCAATACTATACTGAATGTTCTTTTATAATTGTAGTATTCTGATCCAGAGTTCAACTTACATTCCAGAAAAATATGTTTTTTATCTATGGATCTAAATGCTCGAGAAAATTTTCCTGCTAATCCGAATTTATTTGGCATTAATTTACAAATGACTTGTTAATAAAACATAGCGAATATAAAAGAATATCAAATAATAAATAGTGAAACAAGTACAAATACTCAGGAGTCTAGTCAAAATTTAACTCATTATATCTCTCGTTCCACTCGGAAATTAGCCCTAAGTCCTTCGTTATGCTCGCGATTCAAATTCATACCCGTGGTATAAGACACTGCTTTATCCCCTTGGTTAATAAGCTACTATTATGTTTTAGGAAATAACTTTGGCAAATAACAATAAGGAATAAGAACTCGAAACAAATAAAGAGAATCTAGATGGAAGGCGGGGAAATCTAACGACGATCCGCCGACGGCAAAATCCTTCGGAACTTGTCGATGCAGGAAATATTGTCAGAGAAGCCCTTGCCCCCTTTAAAAACACTCTCGAAAGAAATGAATCCCCAGTTCTACCTCCCTGCTAAGGAGATGATTGTGATTTATTTGTCAAACTTTTGGCAAAGAAGTTACGAAGATTGTTTGAAGAGAAAAGATTGAATTTGATGCATAATATTGATGGCTTGTTTATACGTTATCAATATGCAGAGCCTCTCTCGCTATTGTCATCTCAATCACCAATACGACCTTTAGCACAATCAAATTGTTCTTATAATTTTAATCCGTACAATCGATCACAAACTGAATCTACACTTATTGAACCAAGACCTGGCAGCATCGTCGTCCACTCATCCTGAGCCTCCCATGCATTTCGAGCCGATGACCATATAGAGCAGTTATAATCATGATGGAAAAGCACGCTCAGACTCAGCTTCTGTTTCAAATACACGTTGTTATTAAATATGTAAAGCGTTATTTTATTTACCTTTATTTCAGCCTTCAATGTTTGGTTAAGGGCTTGACAAACTTCTGGAATAACTTCTGAAATCAGTTGTGGTGAAATGAAAAAAAAAATGAAGTCTTTTGAAGTCGTCTCTTGTTGCGAAGTATCGCAGTGTTATAGCAAGACGTCTCTGGGATAGAATAGCTTTTCGTAACTGGGTATCTAGTTTAAAAGTCTGTGGTGAAATCTTTTTTAGTAAATATACAAAATCCTGTAATAATATTCGGGCAAACTTTTAGAATTGAACAGATGGTTCAGCAACTAATTCATTTAACTGTTTTTCTATAGTTAGCCCGTAACAAAAGACAATTAGTTAAACCTTGTGCCAAAGTGTCAGTGAATTTGTGCTCATCCTAAACATTAAAAAATGCAACCATTGTAGACGATTCATTGTTTCAACAAGAGTAAATATGATTTTTAAAATACATACTAACCCTATTCTATTTCGGTGGATGGTTACCATCCACCACCTTTGTTTTCTTCACTTCTTTTTAATTACTTTCTCTTTTTTTATATACGCGTAATTATAAACTGTTAATGCACAAAGCTCACCCGACACAGCAACTTCGTCGTACATTTTTGTCAAGCGCGCGAACTATATTGTGAACCAGACGCGAACCTTTGCGAGTGTGGAACCGAGGCAGTTCTTGCCGCGATCCGCGCCGCGATGAATGGCGTGATTCGCACCGTGGTCACGCGTGAGTGTGGAGAGGCCATTAGAAAATATCGAATAGTGCTTTAAATACTTTTTAGACAGAATTTGCTTCTTATTAAAGAAAAAAAAAATTAACAGTTGGCGTTTAAAAATCAAATAAAAAACCTTTGTATAAAATATTAATAATATGGATAAAAGTCCTCGTATTTCTTTAATAGATTTATCACAACAATTTCCTTTTGAAATAGGTAAGTGATTAAGAATAAATACACAAGATCGTATTATATTTGTATATTATATTGAAAAAATAACAATATAGGTGTTCTGTGACATGATAGAATATCAAATCGTGTTGTACTCTTAGTGCCTACAGACTTTAATTATACCTCCAGACGATATAATTTATAAACAACCAGCCAACGACCCCGATAAATTGTAACGTCTGTGGCACGTTGGCAACATCTATGGTTGATTAGCTTTATTATTATTATTGCCGACATTTTGCGGTTGGTCGGGAAATCCTTCCAACTAGAGTCACTGAGTAAGTAATCACTACGTTGTGCTAGAGTCAACAGGTCAAACAGCTCCAGAACTACTTAAATTTTGATAATATTTATCTTTACAAAAGATTTTTCTTATTTTCTTGTTTTTAGGGTTTTTAAATAAATAGAATAAATTTGTGTGTATTTATCATAGTTATTTATTCAACAATATTGTCACTATCTTACCCCTACGCCGCTACGCCCTAGGCCTCCTCTTGCAATTAGACCAGTTTTATTCTACGGTCTATGTAAGCAGGGGGCCTAGACAAGTAGCTCAATTGTCGTAAACGCTAGTAGAATAGAATGACAAATACCGCGTGATTTAACGTAACTAATATTAAATTGGTTGTCAAACGTTATTAATTTTCTATTAAATCAAACGAAAAGTAAAGTTGTGTGAAAAGCGCCGTATGAAATGTAGCCAAATGGCACTTTTGACGAGCAATAACGCCAGCAAGCGTTTCCATTTTACAAAACGTTTGCCACTTGTCTAGAAGCTCAGTTCTCATTTCTATAGAATTGTGACATCAATATATGTGTAATTTAGTTTTGGTCAGTTATATATTAAAAAATATTAGTGGAGTATCAAACATATTTATTATTAATTTTTTTTTTAATATTTATTTGACTTTTCTTAGATTACAAACTTTTTATATTTGAGCATTGATACCCACGCTAAGATTAAACTTGTGTTGTGGGTGTCAGTGCTCTCTTGACATTTTAAAACTTATAGTTAATTTGACGATAGAAAAATAACAAAGATTACTTTTATAATAATTTAATGAATTGCATCTACGTAAGTAAATATATGTATGTTCGAGTGAATGTGTGAATATAGTATATGTGTGTTTAAAAATCTTTAATACTTTAATAGTGTTAACTGTTAAACATAATTTAGCAGTGACTTTGTCTCATGGTAATTAAGTTTTTGTAACCAATTATTTACTTTAATTTTACAGTCATGTCTGTTACAGCGATGAATGTTGCAGTGTTTATTGGCTGTATTGTATAAATGACTGCCCGCAATTAAAAAGTGACGTTTAGTAAGAGCGTCTCTAAATCGCTTAACGTGACAAAGCTTATGTGTTCTAACGTTTATAGTGCCATGCTTCATGTTAGAATCAAGATGTTTCCTTAAGATGGTCTGAAAAACGAAAAGCTGTCTCGCAGTGAGGACCTGACGCTCTTGATACAATAAGTGTGTAGGGTATCTATAAGATTTGGAAGACATCGCCTTCAACACTGCACACTGTGCACCTTCCAGAAGCAGAATAGTTGTTTTTGGTGTACCAAACAATAATACAGTAAGACAGAATTGATTGGCATAATGCGGAGTAAACTATTTTAAGGGTGGCATAATCAGATGAAAATCTAAGAGATTTAAAAATGGCAATAAGTTTTCGGACTTTAAAAGCTAGAGTTTGTATCTGAATCTTCCAACTGAATAAGCAATCAATTTGTACTCCAAGATATCGCGTGCTATTAGATCTCATTAAGGCTGGGCATGAACAATGTGAACTATCGGTGCAGCTATGTGCTTTAATATCAAAGTTACCCGCACTAGGTTGAGAATTAGATTTAATGGCAAAAGTTAGATAAGTTGTTTTATTTAAATTGAGAGTTAAGTTGATTATTGGAAAGCCAAATTAGCACGGTACTGAGAGTACTCTCAGCAAACTTACGAGTTTCATCCCAGTCTCTCCCATGAATTAATAAAGCCGTGTCATCAGCGTAAGAGAAAATAGAACAATTAGTAAGAGAAAGATTATTCAAGGAATAAATATAAATTAAAAATAAAGTGGGACCGAGAATTGATCCCTGGGGTCGCCATAGGAGAGCAATGCTTCGTCACTAATGCACGACTTAATTTTTACACACTGGGTTCTGTACGACAAATAATGTCTGCAAAGCTCCAGACAACAACCGCCAATACCTATACTCTCCAATTTGGACAAAAGTATTGGGACAGAGACAGTATCAAATGGTTTTATGAGGTCTAAAAAGATACCCACACATTTCAACTTATCAAGTTCATTAATGGTACAGTCAGTGAAAGCCGCTATGGCATCTTCAGCTGATTTTCCATTACGAAAGCCATATTGATTGGGCGATAATAAATTATTGACTTCGAGGAACTCCACCAAACGCCTATTTAGAGCTTTTTCCATGACTTTTGATAAAGTAGTTAAGACTGATATGGGCCTATACTTATCGACACTCTCTCTGTTGCCACTCTTAAAGACTGGATAAATAATAGCTTTTTTGAAAACCTTGGAGAAAACGCCTGTTTCAAAACAAATATTACAGACGTGTGAAATAACTGGAACTAAAAGTGGAGACAAAACTTTAATTTAAATTTTTGGAGGGTATGCCATCCCAACCCACAGCACAATCATCCTTTAAAGTCAGTAGTATGCTTTCAATTTCAGCACTATCAGTTGGAAAAAGAGCAAAAGAATCATGTGGAGAGAAACTCGTTGCTTGAGTGGAGTGAAGTCCCTTAAATTTGTCAGCTAGACTTTTACCAACACCTGCAAAATAATTGTTTACTACGTTAACAGCTAGTTCATCACTGGTAGCGATCCGTAGAAGGTCGCTTGGTGCAGAAGGTTTGAATTTGGTGTTAGTTATTTGTTTAATAAGATCCCACAGCTTCTTAGGTTTATGTTTCGCATTTTGTAATAAACGTTTTTCATAATTGTGTTTCAGATTATTCAATAATTTATTACAAAAATTACGATATCTAAGGTAGGTTATTTTCAGAATGTAATTATAAGGATCTCTTTTAAGCTTTCTGTTCATGTTGTCTCTATTACGAATACAACGAAGTATTCCAGGTGTGATCCAAGGCTTGATAATTCTCAACTTAAATGGTGTTTTCACAAGATAAGAGTTCTTTTGTATTATAGTTGAAACAATAGAACCCAGTGCCTGAGCAGCTTTATTACCGTCTGTCATGTTCATAATAGGTTTGAGGTGAATATTTGCAATATTACTAGTAATACCCGAATAATCAATTTTACAACGAGTGAATTTCGATGTCTTTGCTAAGTTCTTAAGTTAGGAGATTTTAGACTTACAAGAAGATTGTGATCTGTTACGTAAGAATCCAAGACAAGTGTAACATTAGACATGTTATTAACTTTTAACATAACATGATCTAAACACTTATTTCCTCTAGTCGGGTAGAGGTGTGAAGGGAGAAGCCCATAAGAAGCAGTAAGATTTAAATAGTCGTTAGCAAAAAGGAGATATATTGATATTTAAATCACCCATAACAATAAGATGTGATTTTGGAGCAAAGCTGGAAAGTAAATTATTTAGACTATTCATGAATCTATCGACATTACTAAATGATGGAGGGCGATAAAAAGCAATTATAGTTGTGTTAGGGGTCAAAATATTACAGATCAAACAGTTTGCTTCCAAGAATTGAGGTTCCGAAATAGAATGAGTCAATTCCGATTTTATAAATATAATTAGGCTATCGGTTTCGTTGTGACAATTATCTGTACGGTAAGCTGTATAACCATCAAGTAATGGAATGATTGTAGTTTTACTAAGCCAACATTCGGATAAAATAATTATTTCACGTTGAGTTTCTATGGTATTTAAAAGAACCAGTAAAGCGTTAAAATTGCAATTTACACTGCGTATGTTTAAATGAAGAACTTTAATTGTGTTATTAATATCTCCCAGGTAAGTTATGTATTCGTCAAGCTTACAAAAATAAGAACAGGAAATGCCAAAAGAGTCCAGGTCTTGAAATAAAGGATCTAAGTTAGCCATTTTTACAGATCAAACTCGAAGTTGCTTTTACTAGGTATAAAGTATGGACAGAAGTTATAAAGCTACGTAATGTGGTTTGAAATAACGATTTAAAATCTTTAGAATGCGTAGTCGTTATAAATACATTATAACGACAATATGTGAAATTATAAAATGTAACAAACAAAATTTCTGAGGACGATGTGTAAAGTAGTACCTTGTGTTGTATGTAGATAGAAAAAACAAAAGCCATGTTACTTGAGACAAAGTGAATGTTTTTTATGTAAGTTATGTTTGAAGGTGAACAAGTGTTTAGTGTAAGAGGTCGATAGAGGCATAATATAAAATATTAATTTTAGGCTATATAATACGAAATAAGTAATTTTAATAAGGGTTTCAATGCTTACAGAATTTCACTATTAGTAAAAGATATTTATTATGGTCGTTATCATCTTATTAAGAACTGTGTGAAATTCAGCAATAATTGGTCTATTTTGTCTTTGTTTTCCAGGACGGCGGTAAACATCCCGTATATCGTTCGAGTTCACATTAGCCTTTACAATATTACAAGTCTCAATGACGGTAGCAGCAAGGTCGCAATTATTTTCATTTGCTTTGGGAGGAATGTTTCTGATTTCAATTATAGCCGAACGAGTACTATTCTGTATATCCTCTATTCTTTATTCAAGACCAAGTATGTAATTGTGCTGATCCAGCCGTTCCTTTTCCAGTTTCAAAATTTCACTTCTCAGCTCATCGTATTTGTTATTAATAAAGTCTATTGATTTTTCAATTTCACGGTGCGTTTGCTGGATTTGAAGATTTTGTAATTTTACTTCCGCAATATCCGACGATAATTTATCCAGAGTTTGGTCTTCCTTCCGGGAAGTAAGTATAGCCATGATGTCTTCTCTAAAAGTTTGAAGTTCATTGCGGAGAGAAAAATCCGGACGCAGTCTCTTATGTCTAAACTTCGCACTAATTGCTTCCGAATCACTTTGATTACCCGATAGCTCCAGAGTAGACAATTGTTTCTGGGATACTCCTCCTGAACCAGACTGACCGTTACACTTTAGGCATAGTGAAGAGCGAAAAGTAGTATTTACCACAAACAGTTTAATAACAGTGTAGTGTGGCACAAGCAGCACAACGCATTAACCCAAAGCAGACAAAAAGCAAGTCGCGAATAACAACAGAGTAATATAAGAAAACTATGCGGACCGTAGCACAGTACAATGTTTGTAGGCAATGCGTATAAGCTGTAGAACAAACGGTAACAAACAGTATCACTTACCGCCGTAGCACACCAGTCCAGTCGCTGCGATGATACTGATATGACGATATTGTAAATTTCGTATGTAGAAGCAAGTACGTCTCCAGTAGAAACGGCGAACAAGCCGTCGATCACCAGCGAGTCGCGCGTTCAAACCCCACCAAACTTTTCACACAGACTGGGTAGATTCGTTCACACGCAACGATTTTCAAGATGACTGTACCAACAAGCACTATCTGTCCAGAGGAGGAGCTTTTTTAGTCGTTTAAGCACGCAAGAGCAAGCGAGAACTTAATTTACGTTCAACCAACCAATCACAAATTAAACTCACGATTTAACTAAATTTACGAAAAATTACAAAACGGACGTCCACTCACACTCCGAGAGCGTAAGAGAGTTATGTTATTAATTAATTAAGTTTATGAAATGCGAAAAAAAGAACTAGCAAATATATTTAGTAAATATAAAAAATCATCGTCAAGTTGTAAAGCTTAATACATAAATAAAAATTATCCTTTGTTAAAGAGCACATTAGTATTAATATGTCATAGTGTGGTCCTGATAATGTTATGGTGGCACTTCACATGGCTATTTGTGTTCGCTATTGGGTGTTTGTGGTATTTGGAAAAATATATGACGTACTCGCGAACATGCAAATACAGGCAAATACGATCATCCATACATGGCAGCCAAATAACAAACACACAAACATTTGGCAGCAGAAGAAAATGTGTTCACCAAAACTATGGACGTGTTTCAACTTGCAGCGGGATTTTATTATTTAAATGCATGTAACTATTACATGCAGTGCGTAAAAAAGTACAAAGTAGTAAAAAAATCATGGAGAGCAAGGCGCTGATGAATGCTGACTATGCATAAAAATTTGCATTTTCAATAATTGTTCCAGTTCGCGCTCACAACACAGACACAAAATACTGCACGTCCATACAGATCCACGGCGTGTGCGCTAGGGATAGCGATCTGAGATCGATTAATCGAAGAATTGATTATTTCGACCAAATCAATCAATTTTTAATCGATATTTTGTAGTGAATCGATTCCTTAAATCGATAATTTACCCTTGAAAGTCGTGATTCGATTTTTTTTTATGATAAGAACTATAAAACTGTGAAATATAAAAATGTGGGAACTGTGAATTTCATAATTTTTAACTTAAATATTATAAAAAAAATTTTATCTTAAGTCTTATACATGTAACATTTAAATACAGTTGTAATTGTTTAATTCAATAAAAAAGATCAGATTGATTATTTTAGGGTCTTCCAAGTTTTCTATAATTACATTCATATATGTCATAAATACAAACTTATATAGTAAGTCGAGAAAAAAATCGATTTTCGAGAGATCGATTTTTTAGACTTCGATTTTTCAATGAATCGATTTTTCATACTTCGATTCGAAGATAGATCTTTTTTCGAGAGAATCGCCTTCCCTAGCGTGCGCTTCTGAATATGACCATTGTGCAGACGGTTTATTTGCGTATTTGCCTATTTCACCCCTTTGATGTGCGTCGAGAAACCGACAAGCGCACGGTAACGCGTATTTGGTATTGGCCATATTTGTCAAATAGGCAAATAAGGCCAATACTTTGTCAAATATACTCTCCACACGTGGTAATTGTTTGCCAAATATGCCAAATACGCAAATACAAATAGCCATGTGAAGTGCCACCTTTAGTTTTGCAAAGTTACTATTATTCCTCAACATAAATTATCTGCAGGTAAAAAAAAAATACATTAGTATTATGTATCATAATACGTCTGCATCTTGCGTGCGGTCCTGGTGATGTCAGTTGCACCAAGAATTTTTTATTCCCCAAAAGTCGGTTTATATGAATCGATGTAGCTTTTTTACGAACAATTTCCTGAATTAAATTAACAATTAAACAATGTTAGGGACCATCCATAAATTATGTCACACGTTAAGGGGAAGGGAGGGGGTCGACGAAGTGTGACATTGTGTGACAGGGGGGTAGGAAGGGTCCTAAATTTCGTGACGTCACATTTCCAAATCTACTATCTAGCTTTGTGAAAGTAATACCGACTTTGCAGCAGCTCTAAAAATTCGCGATTCTGTTGGTCGGCCTAGAGTAGAAGAAAAGCAGTCCGGTATACTTGAAGTTATAAAAGAGATTGCAATTTTCGATGGTGCAGCTGATGATCGACGTCGCACTGAAACTATAAGGTGCTGCAAAACATTGGACGATTTACAAGACGAACTTTGTAAACAAGGATATACTATCAGTAGATCAGGGTTATACTTGAGACTTCTTCCCAGACAAGCCAATACAGAGGAAGAAAAAAGACACGTCGTAACTGTTCCTGTTAAACTATGCAAACCAGATTCTACGTTACATTCTAAACATAAAGATGACACATTCTGTACAGCTACGATAAGAAACCTGGAATCTTTAGCTTCAATTTTGGGTCCTGAACAAGTTTTCTTTTTATCAATGGATGACAAAGCACGCGTGCCGTTGGGCATTACAGCAGCGAACGCTCAAGCTCCAATATTAATGCACCTCGATTATCGTGTAAAATTACCGGATCATGATTTCGTGGTCGCGGAAAAACATAAACTTTTTCCTTCTGTTTATGCAGGTATTGTAATAAAGAAAGATGGTGAAGGGAAACCTGAAGCTGTGACACACTCTGGACCTACATACATAGCAATTTGTAGTGGTAAGCATTGTTGTTCTAATGCAGAGACTCATGCTACAGACATTCATAGACTTTCTGAAATGCCTGCTTTCGAAGAGTTTATGAGAACTCGTGAAGGTTTCGTAAAACCCGTATTTATTATTACCTGCGATGGTGGTCCCGATGAAAATCCACGATACGAGCGAGTTATAATTTCAGCTATACGCCATTTTAAAGATTTTGACATGGATGCTATTTACATTGCTACAAATGCTCCAGGAAGAAGTGCTTTCAACAGAGTGGAACGACGAATGGCGCCTCTTAGTCGCGAACTTACTGGTGTTGTATTGAAACATGACAGTTTCGGTTCACATCTTGATTCCAGTAATCGAACAACGGATTTGGAATTAGAAAAACGAAACTTTGAGAGTGCAGGCATTGTACTGGCTAATATTTGGAACCAATTGGTCATTGATGGTTTTCCTGTGCTTGCGGAATATATTGTGTCAACAGATACTAGACTGAATATTGAACAGGCTAAGGAATTGAAAAATGATGCCACTTGGTACGCAAATCATGTGCGTGAATCGCAATATTTATTACAAGTAGTGAAATGCGAGGTTGTCGCATGTTGTAATGTACGACGATCTAGCCTTTGGCGACTATTACGAGAGGGGTTTTTACCACCACCTGTTTTAATTAGTCAAACGTCAAGCGGGTATCTAACCGTAGAAAAAGGTGACGCCGAAGGTAAGTTCGCTCCACTATTACTTCAGCTAGCTTTGGATCTTCAAGCGTCCTCACGTTTGGAGCAAGTTCCATATGATAGCTATCGCCCCAGTGTCGAGGCATACTTGTTTAAACGATCATGTGGCATCTGTGGTCTATATTTTGCATCATACAAGGCCACGAATCAACACAAGCAATCACATAAGAGTCAACAAGAAGTTTTGCCCATCGCGAAAATATGTCCTCAAAGAATTGCTGCTAGACGTGCCAGAGAAATTTTTTGTTTGGGTGATGACGGTGATGCTGTATGGTTGGATGAAATAGATGTTGACACAACGAATGTTCCCGATATAAACAATCCAAACGAGAACGAAATGATTGCTATGCCAGTTATAAATAATTTAATAGAGTAGGTTCAAAGTCCATGGACTCAAAATGATTAAGTTTTCTATATTTAATAAAGTAATCGTTTTTTGTTTTGTTAATTTCTTGAAATGTTTGACTTGATGTTCATGTTTATTAAAAAATAATTTAAATGGATATAAAACTAATTTCGGAACTGTTGTTTGAATTCAATAATTATTAAATGTAAAACTGCAAAATATGTGACGTCATACTAAGGAGGGGGAGAGTCTCACAAATGTGACCAGCTGTGACGAGGACGGGGGAGGGGTCAAAAATCACTAAATTCGTGTGACGTAATTTATGGATGGCTCCTTAGGTGTAAAGATATAGGTTTTTTAGATGTGTTTAGCAATATCAGAGTACAAAATGTGGTTTTAGGGGCTACTTAGTTTGCAAGGCTAAGAAGTATGTTAGAACCGTGACGCTTTGGCGCTCCTAATCTCTGACTACCTCGTTAATGATACAGCGTGAGGATATATATGTATGTGTGTATGTATTAAGTTGACACCGTCGATGAATAATAAAATCTACACGATCAAGAAAACTCTCTATAACTTTCGATGTAATATTGTATAAATTTAAAGTAATACGCGCGACTGTCAGGATCGAACTGGCATACGTGTAGTCGATACACCCCTGCCATTTAAAGCTGAGCTTTCTTTCTACAATTTGAGCCCGTATCATTACACTGTCTCCTCCTTAAAGGGATTAAATAAGTTTGTAATACTGCCACACTGTGAGTATAGGTACAGGTACCTACTCAAGATTTAAAGTTTTCACTTCACCAAGTTGTTTTTATTTAAAGATGACTTCTGGTGGAGGTTAAAAGTCGGCGTTAGGTTTCTTTTAATTATTCAAGAAGACTTTTTAGTATTAGGGTTTTATATTATTTGAAATTTTTTTATCGTTGATACCTCAATAAGTGTAAATGTGTCATTGTATTACTGAATATCACTGAATCTAGAATGTAGTTATTTTTAAGCATTTCTCAAAAAAGCAAAATTATTGACGTTCCTAAATCCGTCTCAGTAATTATAAGAGCAGTAGTGCAAATTTGTCAAGTAGTTACATAAGAAATAAATTAATAAGGTGTTAAATATAAATTAAGCGAATGGTCACGTAAGTGTAGGTGTCGTGTGGACCTAGTGAGAGATAGTCTAAATAACAGCCGCCATGGTACCACAGTACAAGTAAGCAAGCAGTATTCTATCTCGGCAGTGTATTTGAATTACCTACGGTCGCTCGATACGTAAACACGCAATAGGGCTGCCGACTGGGACTGACTGTTTTTCATGGGTTACGTATTTGATAATAGGTACTATATCAAATTGTCATATTATCTTTTCTTTATGTTATTGCAAATTTCATGGTTTTATTTATATAATTCTACTAGTATTTTATTTCTAGTTTCAAGTTTGTGAATTAATATGGCGAAAATGGACAAAAAAAATGCATTTTGTGTTTTTTTGTGTGCGGTATAATTAAAAATCAGCAACAAAGTATCTACATCGTTATGATTATATATTTCCTACAAATGAGCAACAGAGAAATATTTCCAGATTCGATATAGATGTATTCAAACATCCATACACTGAACCATATGCTCGGAAACTTGATTGACATAATATTTCGTCAGTAAATGCGCGGGAGCGTGTCACACCGTACGACAACAACCGCGGCCACAGAACACATATACTCCAAGGAGAAGAACTACAACTCCATCCAAAAAAAGTGTGACTATGCGCCATCTGGTAATGCTTCCATAAACTGAAATGACTGGGATTAAAGTAGTACTCTGAGCGTATTTTCTTAGATGACTAAACTAAATAAAAATTAGCGGAAAGTATAAAGTTTTCGCTTATTTTTTTAGTTCAGCGGATAACAAGGTAAGAGTGCTGATTACAATTAAACGTGGATATAATTACAACAATTTCTAATTATTTATTATGGAGAACAAAAGTACTTTTCCTGTCCTTTCAAAAGTCACTGTCTTGATCCACAAGTCTCAACCACACCGATTCGAGTTTCCTCAAGCGACCAGGGGGAGAGTAGCTCGTGCGAAACACAGGAAAGCTAAAACAAATAGAAAAAATAATCGACGGTTATGAAGAAAACTTCGATTTGTAAAGTTTTTGACATATCATCAAACAGGGTTGCTATATTATTGAAATCAGTTAGTAGTTTATTCGATTATTAATATGGATAACAAAATGTGGTATTTTTGTTCAAATTATTTATAAATATCTTTGGTCAATGAAGTAAAATATTTTATGGTCATTTTTATATGTAGTACTCAAAGAATTACAATAAATTAACAAAATAAATGAAATTTCAGTATCAATAATCGATATCAGTACATTGATAAATAATATCAATAAATTATATTTTGTAATGACATCCTTGATATTTTCTATCTTCTTTCTTTCTAAATCTCTTGTCACTTTCATTTTGTATCCATATTAAGTCTACAATAGCTCCATACAAAGTTGACACCCCCTGACCGTGGCGCACTCGCGACTGTTGTATGCGGAGAAATGCAGAGATTTCGAGGCGCGTCGTTTGGGAGCGTTTGTATGAAGATAGAATACTGTTTGCTTACTTGTACTGTGATGGTACTGACAGACAGAAGCAGTCTATAGCCTTAGACGTTAGTAACTAAATAATCTGTAGCCATAGTATGCAAAAGTGGATACAAAATTAGTAAATATAATTTTAAATGTAGCTCCGAACCGTCATTGCTTGCTGTAAAAATCTATAATTAATATATATTTATGTACTTATTAATAATTCTATAAAGAGATAAAGCGGATTTTGTAAGATCGTTTATATGTGGAGAATGATCTCCGAAACTACGGCACCAGTTTGAAAAAATCCTTTCACCATTTGAAATGCATATTATTCCAGATCGACTAGGCCATTTACTATATATTCAAACCGGCAGAAGTCTGGGCGGGCCTCTATAGTTAATAATAAAGTTCGTGAAAGTTTAGTGAAAGCTGTAGATGCGCTTCTAAAGTTGGATATAATGCCTGGGCGACTGGGTTTCGCTCCATGTCTTTCGTGTTTGCCATGGAAATGCGATAATTTCCCACGTGAAAAGTTACTTACATTTATTCTCATTAATAGATATTTTGATACTTAATATATTACACTATATCATTGTTTTCCAACCTTCTTAATTATGCGATCTCTTTACAAGTAAAAAAGTTCTTGCGACCCCCCAGGACCGTAATAAAACTAGTGATTTAAAAGACGACGTATTTGGCTTTCATCCAATTGAGACTATATAGCTAAAGTACTCTGTGCTATACTGATCAAAAAATTAAGTGAACTGTGCAAATTATTCGCGGACTTGTAGGCAGTGATATTATATGGCGCGGGAATGATATTATATATATTGATGTTATATGGCGCGGGAAGTGACAAATTATTAAGAAATAAATAGACACAGAATACAGCCTTCTATTTAAAACTGTTGCATTTTTTTTTGTAGTATATAATTTCAACTTTTACTTTCTACTTTTACTTAGCTTGCGACCGCGATCCCACGTGCAAGACTTTTCGACCTCCTAGGAGGCGCGACTCACAGATTGAATAACACGACACTACGTAATATACAATATTTCATATCGCCATCTGATGTTGAGTAGTTAATATTAAGCCATGAACATTTCAGCCTACTAGTACGTCAATATTCTGTGAGATGGCGTTACACAACAAAATTATTCTTTTGTACCTCAATACATATTTCATGAGATGATGTTAAAAAAAATTTTTTTTGAGTGAATACGAATTGTTTTAGAAAAACTTGGTAACAAAACTTTATCTAATTACAAAATTATATCCAAATTGTTAGAGCACTTTCCTAGAAACCTTTGTTCTTGTACATATTTTCCATTGAATACAAGATTCATAAACATAATATAATAGCGTTATGCTAACTTTATGACAAGATTTGTATACATAAGATATATACACCTACAATATTGTATTTCGTTATAAACAAGTGAATCACTTTACATAATAATAATGGTCTCCAGCAAAAGCAATTAAAACACATAATGTGCGAGTTGCTTATCATCCGACATAGGCCGAAAAATTTGATTAAGGGATATCTATTTGATTTCACTTTGTCCTCTATATTCCTAAGTCCACGTCTCGTTCTTCTGTCCACCCCGAATGGGATCATGCCAATGCACAATGCCAAGGTCAGTGAAGCTGGCGGGGTTATTATCTAAAAATTTGCATACAGCGACAGCCACACGATCATTGCGCGACCGGTGACCAATTGTAATAAAAAATTGGTATCATGTTTGACAATTGCGTGTCTATTTGCGCCATCACCGTAAATTGCATTTGTCGCGGTAGATTTAGCGCCATTATACAAATTATATTACACAAATTCTCGCGTTGACAGCAGATATCGCGCGATATTTGACTGTCGAATACTGACTGCAAGTTAGGTAATAAGCGTGCGGCACGCTTATTATATCACAACATATAGTGGAGATTTACTAAGAAAAGTACATTTTACGGCCATGGCGCAATAGACACGCAATTGTCATACATGATACCAATTTTTTATTAAAATTAGTCGCCGGTCGTGCAATGATCGCGTGGCTGTCGCTGTCTGCAACTTTTTAGATAACCCCGCGGTTCCTGAAAAAATTTGTATTTCGAACCTTAGGATTATCAATCTATTTTTTTATTCCGGTATATTAAATGAAATTATAATTCTGTATCGATTTTCTTTCCAATTGACATTTATGATTGTATCTTGTATGCCAATGTGGTTTCCTAGTAATCATGTAACTTAATGGTACAATTACTTACACGAAGAAAAATAAACCTTAGACAAACAGCGAATTAATTATTTCGTTTCGTTTCATTGCTGTCTTCAAAAGAAATGTAGTTATTCTCATTTTACAAATTTTTAAAGCACAATAATTTTTGTACTGTGGGCAATGATGTTTGTAAATATAACATCATTGACTGTAGGACAAATTATAATAAATTACGAACAAATAGAATACGTGCCGTACCTACATCTAATAAAAAATCTTAACTTACGTGCATTTCTAATCGATAATCGTGAACAAATATAATTTTTACATTTACGTATATATGTATTATCTTGAGAAGATGGATATGTTTAATTTTCTGTAAACATTTCTGGGTAAAAATCACCATAACGACAATAATAATAATTTGAAATCGATTTACATTAAAAAACGTATGGGTTACAAATACAAGAAGATTAATATAACCAACTTTTTCAGATAATGATTTAAAAAAGCAAATATGTTTTGATGAAACGTTGGTTATAAGCTGTGGACATTATGACGGCGATATTGAAGAGTCTTCAGATTCGGAATGGTCATGCAGTGAATCTTCAGATAGTGAAAAATCTGAGAAAGACAAAGAAGAAAAGCTTTATGACGTAAAATTAAGAGAAGAAGAAGTTGCCGAGGAAGACGTTGCTGAGGAAGAAAATGATTTTCACTTTTTTTTCTTCCCTGATTGTGCAAAAGAACTTCCTCCACAGGATAGTAAAGCCAGTCTTTTGGTTGTTAATGGTTTTCCTCAAATTAATCCTGTAGCCAAATCACCGAATTATTGTGTTTGCGATGTAGATAAAGAAGGGAAGTGCACATGCTATTTTAAAGTGCCTTGTAAATGTGGAGCTAAAACAAAAGCAGAATGTACTTGTTCTAAAGCTAAAGAAATATGTATTTGTGATCCGGAAATGCCAAATATCATTTGTAAATGTAAACACAAAAAAATATGTTTGTGTCATCCTGACGGAAAACTACGCCTTAAATGTACTTGCGATCAAATTGATAAGCCCTGTGTTTGTCATCCAGCAAAGTTTCCTAGTCCTTTGTGTACATGTAAACATAAACCCAAATTCACTATGGGAAGCAACAGCTATATTGAAGAACATTCGGAAATAACTGAAAAAACATTCGAAACTGAGGGAGC
The DNA here is from genome assembly GCA_907165235.1 of Zeuzera pyrina. Classification (NCBI taxonomy): domain Eukaryota; kingdom Metazoa; phylum Arthropoda; class Insecta; order Lepidoptera; family Cossidae; genus Zeuzera; species Zeuzera pyrina. The sequence continues at coordinate 12,056,474 of OU015625.1, read as the reverse complement.
GAATGAAGGAATAGAAGACAGTAAATCAATAATCAATATGAATGAATTTGGAGAAGAGAGCACACCGTGCACGTGTCAGCAACCGGAGCCGGAGCCTCAATGTTTATGCCTTACAGGTAAAAAATGCATATGCAATAAAGATATATGTGTATGCGGTGTACAGAAAATTTGTGTATGCGAACCTACAGACAGTCAAGAAATACCCTGCAAAGCTGAAGATTCAAAATCTATTTGCAGTTGTCCTGTTACTCAAGAATGTACTTGCGACATCGAGCTGGATTTGTGCCAGTGTCATCAAAAAAAAATTTGCACATGTGGAGATTCAGAAAACTGCAAATGTTTCTTCGTTTGTGAGTGTAAATATCCATGTATATGTGACACAGAAACAAAAGATAAAGACGTGTGTATTTGTTTAGACAGACCACTGAAAACAGAAGTAAAGTGTACTTGTAAATTTAACAACGAAGATAGCAAAAAATTAAAAAGAGTTAGAGCAGGTAAGCATGGGTACAAATGGCGTCATGAAGGAGATTCAAATGAAAAAATTAGAACAGGAAAACAACATGGACACCGATGGTGTCATGAAGTTGATTCGCATCAAACGTACTTTGACTATGCATATGATAGACACGACAAGATAGATTACAAAGTCCAAGAGAGGGAAAAAATAAAAATTTTAGGTCTTTACGACAAGAAGGATGAGGAACAAAGTTGTGCTGTTCATGGAGTAAATGCACCTCCGTACAAAAAAAAAGTTAGAAAGCCGTCATTAGATTGTTGCAGTGCACTTGGAGGTACGTTTGAATTTACTGGTAGGAGGTTCTTCTTTTAAAATATTATCTTTATTAAAATCACATTATTATTTTCTGTTTGTAGGTATAAATATTAGTGTGGAAACATTAGGTGAAGATAGAGACAGGTTTCTTGTTCAAGTAGTATCTTACTCTTCAAAAGAAGGAGCAAAAACCGGGTCCAAGCTTGTGAGCATATTGGATTGTAATCTTCATACTATGGAAGAAAACCGATCAGAGTAAGCGAATAAAAATATATTTGATCGTGATGATGTTCTGCAGAGATTTCAAAGTTGCTCATTGGTTAAAAGCACATTTCATAGTTGATGGTTGACGCTTTTATAATTTACCGTTAAATGTTTTTATCGCCACGATTTTACCGTCCACGGTGCAATAGGGAAACTAAATGAAAGCAGTTGCATGAAGACGCTTTTAAATTTCCGTCCACAATAACGTCATGCCATGGACGTGGAAAAAACGTTTTTTTCCACTACACAATAGGGAATCATTTTGCTAACTTTATATAGGGAAGCATTTTGCTCACTTATTGTACCGTGGACGCTAAAATCGTGGCGATTAAAACGTTCAACGGTAAATTATATAAGCGGCCATTAATGTCAATTTTTTTTATATATTGTACATACTGAGTTAGGTGTTATTTTTTGGAAATTCGTCTTATATACAACATTGAATTTATGGAATCACCTGTCTTCTCATGTCCATCATTCCAAGTCGCTGGCCATCTTTAGAAATAACCTGCTCAAACATCTTCTTGCAAAATTCCTACGTTGTTGCAACTAAACATGATACCATTCTCACTTCATAATTAATCTTTATATGTATTTTTATTATTTTATGAGTATTTACTTATATTTATGTATGTATATATATACTCTTCTACACATAAATAGTCTTATTGCTTTGTGCGTGAATTCGAATGTGTGATATGGATGATTTGGACACAAAAAAGCAGCTGAGTTTGGATTCGAGAAATGGAAAAAACCGGTCAGACTTTCGTAGTCGGAATGCACAATATTCATTTATTTGATAGTAAACCTATGTTTGTATTTCATAACATTTACCAACAACACGGTGAAAAACAAAGTTATTTCTGCGGTCGCGGAGCGTGAAACCGTAAATACCCTATATCTTAAAAACTACACTACGTGTATTATTCAAACCAATTTTTGTGGAAAGTGATTTTTAAAGTCTACTATTTTTAATTTTTTCACAATTATCCAATCCACAATAGAAGAAAAAAAATTAAACCGCATTCAAAAAAACACCGAAAAGTACAGTACAGTCAGTTGTCAGTTACCAAAGTCGGTGCCAAGCCTATCAAACTAAATAAACTTTCTATTGTTGCACATTGATTTGGCATCGACTTCAATAACTGTCGAATTGAATATACATATAGGTATGTGTATCGTATTTATGAAGTTATGTCTATTGTACTTGAGTTTTGATTAGTAAAGGATAGTTATTTTGTACTTTTCAATGTATTTTTTGAAGGCGCTTTAATTTTTATTTCTTTTAATTCTCCCTTTTGAGTGACCATGGCCTAAATAAATATCTAGCGCAGGTCTACAATTCAATTCTTTCTAATTCTGGTGCGCAATGAGATACAAGAGAATCATCAATATAAATAAGGATAGATCCAGGTCGCGTTATTCGGTGTTATTTGGTGTATATTTGAAGTCCAAGCTCCAATCCCGGTGAAATTTAAATGATACCATCTAGGAAGTATATCCTTTCAAACAAAAACATTCGAAACCAGCCCACAATTGACGGTTTTCGGTGAACATACATAAAAAAAATATATACAGACGAACATAGAACCTCCTCCTTTTTTTTTAAGCCGGTTAAAAAGTTAGAGGAACAGACACACGCTTTCTACGCTTTAGAAACGCATATCTACAATATCTATAACAACGATTGATTCAAATTAAATTCAGTTTGAAACCTTTATATAATTTAAGACTACTATCTAAAAATCTAAAATTTACGCCTGCTTTTTTTTAAATTTTACTAAACAATTGTACAGTGGTTCATAGTAGTATAGACTTAAGTTCCAAACTTAATCTACGTAAATAGTGTCAATAACCTCCGAGTAAAATGGCTGTGACAAACCGACAGACAGATAGTACGAAAGAAATAAGGATTCCGTTTTTTGCCATTTGGCTACGGAACCCTAAAAATGGTGTTTAATGAAAATCAATGTTTAATTATTGTTAAAAATTAAATTTGAATTTCTTGTCTACATTTTTTCTGATACTGAATGGGATTGAATAGAAACGGATGGGTTTATGGATATCTGTTCCTTTAGAAAGTACACTTTTGTTTTTTTAAATAAGCTTTTACCACTGATATGTCACCAGCCCCAAAAGTGTGCGCTAAATTTCAACTCAATCGGTTAGATCCTAACCGATTGAGTTGAAATTTAGCGCACACTTTTGGGGCTGGTGACATAACAGTGTCCAGTTCCACCTAACCGTTAGGTGGAACTGGTTATAAATTCAGTTGCAAAAGTAAACCCACGAATACTAAAAAGGCGAATATGTATAGTGAGGGATAGTATAAAAACATTAGTGAAAAATGCTATAATAAAATAAAAAAATTAATGTGTTTTATTTTAGACACATAACGAAGAAAGATTTAACTAAGGAACGTCGGAGTTATACGGCTATCTGTGAAAGTGGTTACTATAATAAAGTAACGCGCCTATGCGGTGATCGTAGCGTAGTGAAACGATTTTATCATAATTTCGAAGTTGCTCGAAATTTTTTACTTGAAGGAGCAAACGTTGTTTTGTTAAGATATTTTGGGCTCAGCCGATACCGAGGAAATATTAAAACGGATACTGTTTTGATGGGTGGTACAATATGCGAAAGTATATATGTACGTAAGTAAATTGATTGAAAGCGAATTGTTGAAATTAATACAGTAACAAAATAGTTATCAAATTTTAGGTTTGTCTGGGAGTTAGTCAAGCTATCGTCAACGGTAAACCACTATTTGTGTGTAAAGTTGAACGTCATATTATTGAACCTTCTGGATTTCTACATCAGACGTTGACAGTTCTTACACTTAGAGGTAAGAGTTTTTGAACATAAATTAAAACCAGTATACTGTCTGCAAGTAATGTCCTTAATTATATTTGTATATTTTAAACATAGACGTCAATTACACAAATATGACTACATACGTTTCATTAGCTTGGTATTATAATCAGTACATCTATTTATAATTGGATATCAGTGTGGTTGATAATTTTATTAAATATGAGATACAATCAAGTCGAAAGAAATGTAATTGTATGACAATATGTAAGAAATAATTTAGTTCTCTAAAATATTTATTAATCATATATAATTTCTTGACATTTTTTTAAGAAATATTCTTGTATTTGGTGTCAGGGTACATTGTGAGCCATGAGTGGGCTGATAATAGTTACATTCTACATCTAAATCCACTATTGAATGTAATACCGGAAAAAGATGAAATCGAACCACATGTGCCGCTCCGAGAAAATTGGCGTCAGGATCTTCAACTGTTTTCAGACTATTTGGACTTTAAGGTGAAGTTTTTAATAGTGTCTTAATATTTCAGTTTATATAGCATTAAAAGAAAGACAAGGGTTAACATTTTTATTAAAATATCGGATAATGTAGATTAATTCGTCGGGGGTCGCGGCAGGATCCACTCTATATGATTAATGAGATTGTACATGAAAAATGTCTGTACATTGAAGCTGTACATACTTATAAAATAAATTCAAGGAAAGTGTAATAAAAACAAGAGTTTTTAGAATTTTTGGCCGTCTGTCCCTCTGTAAATTTTACACGCATCACGTAAAAACTACTGCAAGAAGATGAGTGGGATTTTTAAAGTTGCATTGCATGAACCAGCGACCAGACGTTGAGAGTTCTCTTTAGCTAAACCACGCCTCTAAAGCGGGATCAATTTATAGTACTTTTCAGTTAATCAATTAGAAAATTTCGATTCACGTAACGCTATAATTGATAGTGCTACGATTCATGAGAACTTACTTCTGCTGGGAGATAAAATATAGTGTTGAAGTACCACACCTGTACCATCGATTCCTATAATATTATGGTATGCATGGCATTACAAGTTTTGTTTTTGCAAAGTAGATTAAACTCCCCTTAATGTCATGTATGTATGAGTTATGTAGCTAATTTAAGTAAGTAGGTACCTACGTAATTGGCCACGCTCACAAAGTTTTAATTAAATCAAAACATAACTTCGTACTTTGTTCAGCAACTTACGTATTTTACATGTATTTTAGTGAATTTGTCAGAAAATGTACTGACGCTTCTCTCTTTTTATTATTAAGGATTAACCTTTGGAAAAGCTAGTAAAGAATTAGATACTTAGTAAAGAATTAGATACCAAAAATAAGAATCTTTGAATGTGTTCGGGATTTTTAAAACTTGACTAAATTTAATAGTTTGTAGTACCTATATCATATATACTACTTAGAAATAATAGCTTAAAAATTTAATGTCTATCGTAGTGCACTTGGTTTGATGGAGGAACTAGGAAGGATGATTTAAAGTAGTAACTGGAACTCCATAATGGAACAACTAACCTTAGTACATACTGGACATGATTGGTTGTCAAGGTTTGTTGATGAGTCGGGAGATAGGCGCTGAACTTCCATAACGGAACAACGTACCTTAGTCTTGCTTGGGCTTGTTGGAATTGTCTTAAAATGCACTCTGATCATGAATAGTTTTCAAGGTCTCATGATGGAATCCTTCCTGAATTACATTCTTCATTACAAGACTAAAAAACACAATTACGTAATAAATAGGAGATAGGAAACAGAAAAAGGTCGATTTTTATGTTTTGCCTTTAGCGCACGTGTTATTTTTAATTTTATTGAACTATTTATTTTTATCGACATAGTCAACTTCTAGCGTAATACTTTACGGTAGTAACGAATTAATCTGTGGTTATATACTTAGGATACCTACTTTCCGTATACTTAAAATTTACCTAGAAATTCCTGTACTGCAGCAATGATATTGCGCAAATGTATTACATATAACGTGTTCTGCATATTTTATAAAATGTCTGTAACCGTAGCTACATGATTCGAGTATTCAATAATGACTGCCCCTTGACTATCTCAGAAAAGAGAGCAGATTTTACCGGCGGTAGCACTAACCTCGAATTTATTAGGAATTAGAAATGTTTTTTTCCAGGCCATAGACTGTCATTTTGTTCCGGGATCGTAATGGTGAAGCCAAGTTTAGTCCGTGGTTATAAATCGAACCGAAAGTTCTCGTTGCAGAGGTTCCAAAGAGCGTCGGGAAATATTCAGTCAGATTTGTTTTTGCACAAGAATAAGAATTCTAGGTTCCCAATGCGCGGATACTCTTCTCAACCCCAAGCCTTCATTGATAATGTTATGCAGACTACGTGTAGAAATATTCGTTTTGATTTGATAAAACAATTTTTTCGACCTTTTTAACTATTTCTTCCTTAAGAACTGTCACAAGACGTCGCGAGCGAGGGTCGTCTTTGGTGGATGTTCTTCTATGTCCAAATTCGGCGTACAAATTTGCAACAGTGGATTACGGTGTAGTATTTACCCATAATGTATCCAGTATACCTAAATTCATTTGTAATAGAATGTTTCAAACGCACTTGTTAAACAACAGCTAGTTCAATTATTTACATTCCGGTTTCTAAAAATCAAAATATGTATGATCAGTTTATTTCTTTCATGATATTCAACAGAAAATTCAGCTTTGCCAGTCAATCGTTCTTTTTTAAATTAGATCCACAAATCAGAGCTTGTACCACCTACCTACTAATAAACTAATCACAATTAATTCTATTGTATAATTTTATTTGCCTTATGTACAATACATACAATATACGTATCCCCACGCTTTATCTCTAATGGGGTAGTCAGAGAGGACGGAGCGCCAAGTATCGCAATCCTAAAATATCACTCGCCCCTTCAAATCTCACCATTCTCCTTACACATTTTCGCTTAGGCTTGCGAGCGCTTTTGACATTTCCGTCAGTTAACACTCTGGCTATTTGATTTTCCTAAGTTAGCCTTGGTCTTCCTTGGCTTCTGCTACTTCTGAATTTCCGTATCAAGTTAATTATAAATGAATTTTTTACAGGCGACCCGGTCTTCTGAAGCCACTCGCTACGTCGCTGAGAGTGGAGCTCTTACCAACACGGTTCGTGATTATCTTCAAGCTCTATTACTGTTACGTCCACAAGATGCCCTCCACTTCACTAGACATTATTTCGGATCGGTACTCTCGGCTTTGGATCTGCCCCGTGACGAATATTTTGATCCTAGTACGAAGCACGTTAGATATTATTTTTTTGAAGATTAGCTTATTTTTTTTATCCACATTATATACATATGTGCTTACTTAATATTCAATTGTTATGTAACGTAATTTGTAAATTATCGACCAAATTAAATGACATTTTGAGACTGTTTTGAATGCTAATAATTAATAACAAATAAATAAATTACAATATAATTGAACTACAGTGTTTTATTAAAAACAATAAGCATTTAAAAATCATATATTACGAGATATAGTGATTTTAAATGCAATAAAATGTATGTAGCAAGCACAAGAATTATTACTTATTATTCCAATGTACGATATTACCACAAGGTACCACACCAGATGAATTAACTACACGATCTTAGAAGTTCAGAACAATATGCTTCAGTCATAGTTCTGAGACATACGGTTATTAAAGAATCGAATTGAAAATGGTGGTTCAAGAATGAAACCACTACGTTTTAGCTATACCCACCGTCTGCGAACAATCTATGAGCGCGCAAGTCGATAAAACAGTGCGAGAAACTGTGTGTGTCTGTGTGTCTGTGTGCGTGTGTGTGTCTGTGTGTGTGTGTGTGTGTGTCTGTGTGTGTGTGTCTGTGTGTGTGTGTCTGTGTGTCTGTGTGTGTGTGTGTTGGTGTGTGTGCGTGCGTGCGTGCGTGCGTGCGTGCGTGCGTGCGTGCGTGCGTGCGTGTGTGTGTGTGAATACTGACTTTCGAACAAATATCCAATAAAATAATTAAGTGTATAATAAAAGAAAATAGGGAAACAGCTACGTGATATTTTCTGTATTCTATCCACTATCCACTATCCACTATCCACTAATTATAATAGGTCCATTACCTATGAAGTTGCCGTTCTACAATACTGGCCATTTGAACTGTAATTTGTGTATGGTTGGCAATGTAGGGAGCACAAAATTATTAGTGGTATTCGATCAGATCATAAAGCTCAATTAATTAAAATAGATTGCATGAAAAGTAAATTTGAAAGAATAATTGAGTTTAGACCATTAGGCGGGATACAGTTAAAACGTTACCAACGAAGTAACAAATTTAACAAACATCATTCCCTCTGTTGGCGATCCAAATGTCATGTATAAGAGTTTTTTGAAAAATTTAACTGACATATTTAATAAAAACTGCCCAAAGAAGAAAAAAATAATTACTGATAACAAGTTACATTTCTCTGATTGGGCGACAAAAGGTATTAGAAAAAGTAGGGACAGACTTTATGAGTTGTAAGACGAAAAATCATACACATCGGATGAAAACTTTCATAGCTATGTCCGCAATTACTCAAAAATATTTAAAAAGGTATCAAAGCACGCGAAATCAATTCATATCGCCAATAAAATTAGTAAGGCAGATAACACAGTAAAAGCGATATGGAACACTATTAACACAGAAGTAGGGAAACAAAATAAGAAAAACGAAGACCTCTCAATATACATTAATAATAAAATCGCTACTAATAAAAAACAGGCCGCTAATGGTTTTGCTAAATTTTTTTCAAATGCACCTATACACATTACTAGTGGTCTAGCATCCTCTGCACATACAGCACGGGCACTATTAAGCCAAAATATAGGAAAGTGGTTCCCTAGTTTTCAGTTCAGGCACACTTTTTCATTTGAGATAGAGAAAACTTTCAAAGAATAAAAAAAAAAAAAAAAAAGAAGATTTGTGGGGATTATCAGTTCATGTACTGGCTAATATAATGCTAATAGTAACACCGATTTTAGTAAATATATTTAATAAATGTGTCGATCAAGGTGTGTTTCCCGATTTGATGAAACATAGTAAAATTATACCAATATTTAAATCGGGTTGTAAATCAGATCCTACAAATTACCGCCCAGTGTCGATAATGCCAGCGTTGAGTAAAATATTCGAAAAAATAATGCTCAACCAAATGCTGGCACATTTTAACATTTGCAGGATTTTTCATGGTCAACAGTACGGTTTCACGAGAGGGTGGTCAACAACACCTGCAGGAGCAAGCTTGGTCAAAAATATACTAGAGGCTTGGGAGGAGTCACGAGATGCCATTGGCGTGTTTTGTGATCTTTCCAAGGCTTTTGATTGTGTTTGTCACAAAACTTTAATTTACAAGCTGAAATATTATGGAATACGTGATAAAGCTCTCGATCTCGTGATTTCATATCTGGCTGACCGAGAACAAAAAGTGAGTGTAAATAGGGTTACATCTGACGGTTCTAAATTAAAGATGGGCGTTTCCCAAGGATCAATTTTGGGACCGTTCCTATTTTTGGTTTACATTAATGATCTTCCATTTATGCTTAAAGACCTTTATGAAATAATATTATTTGCTGATGACACATCATTATTATTTAAAGTTAACAGAAAAGACATAGATATTAGCGGACAGAATAGGACCTTGGCGGATGTCTCGAGATGGTTCGCTGCCAATAATTTACTACTGAATGCACAAAAAACCAATTGTGTTAAGTTTTCCCTATCCAATGTACCCAAAATCCATAATTTTTTTTTTTTTTAAATTTTTACATCGCCTAGAAGCGTACAAAATCTGTGACCGACATTAGAGCTGTGAATTGATCTAGATTTTTATAAATACTACGGATGTTTTCCTGTATAATGTTGAGCCTGCGCTTGGGGTTAGTAATAATTTTCGCACAAGCCTCTGGAGCCATGACATGAGATTGTGCAACTTTGAAATTATCCAGTTCAGATAGGAACTCCACAGGCATAATCATTTTTTATATTGAGTGATATATTTTGTCCAGCAAGACAACAGAATGAAGATATTGCACTTTATTACTGTAAGGCGATCATGACAAAAAAGTTTATCCTCAGTACCTTTAAAAATGAAAGCATTGCGTTGTGTAAATAAATGTATTGTGAAAATGTAAGTAGTCTGATAAATATTATGAGTCGCATTTATTGTAGTTAGTATGTATGTGTGTTTATTGTATATAGTGTATAATTTTGAATGTACAATATGTATTAACTTAATGATAACATCAAAGACAACAATTCCAGAGGGATATGCTAATGTTACAAATAAATTTAACCAATAGAAGATTTCCCAAAAACCTTTTTTATATCCAATACATTGCGGATACGGCGAGCTTCTGTGTTCGGACGGAGGCGGGCAAATATTCTTCCATCACGCGTCCACACGAACCTCCAACCCAGGCGTGCTCCCTCCTGCCGAGCTTTATGGAACAGCTGACGGTTTAACCGTGTAAGCCGCTCATTTATATAGAAGCGTTGTGGTTCGCCTGAGATTTGGAAACCGGAGGTATCTATATTTCGCCGTACTCTTGCTGCTTTTAACATGTCGGAGCGCAGGGCACGACGCGTTAGGCGGAGAACCAACGGCCGCGGGCGGATTGGAACTAATGGAATTGGAAATAATGGACTGGAATTGGATGGGAAACAATTAGAATTAATGAAATCAGCTACTTTTCTTGGTTTAACAGTAGACAATAAGTTACAGTGGGCGGACCATATCGGGACTTTATCTAATAAGCTCAGTTCGGCAATATATGCTATTAGGCGCATTAGACAGTTGACAGATGTGACTACGGCTAGGCTGGTGTATTTCGCATATTTCCATAGTCTTATGTCTTATGGTCTGCTACTGTGGGGATCAGCGGCGCATATGAAATCTATCTTTATTTTACAAAAGAGGGCAATACGTACCATCTACAGTATGAACGCACGAGAGTCGCTAGAGATCATTTTAAAGACATTGATGTACTCACCTTACCCTCGTTATACATCTATGAAAACATAATGTACACTAGAAAAAATTTAGATCTATTTCAAAAGAAAGGCGTTGTTAATGGTATGGAAACTCGTGGTCGTGGTCAGCTAGTTATTCCTAAATTTAAATTACAAAAGTCAAGTGGTTCATTTTTGGATAACTGTGTTCGTTTTTATAATAAAATTCTTCAAGAAATTACTCAACTAACGGAAAAGAGATTTAAACTTGTCATTAAACGCACACTGATTGGAAAAGCATACTACAAAATTAGCGATTTCATTGAAGACACAACAATAGACTGGAAGTGATCCTCTCTGCATATGCATTTACTGGCTTTATAAATATTGTATTTTTAAATAACTGTTGTAGAATGATGTTGAAAAAATGATACCTGACTGAGTTTCTTGTCGGTTCTTCTCAGTATTCAGGTTTCCTTTTTGAACCGAACTAAAGTAGATTTGACGTTCAAAAATACCTTGCATTTGGGTTTACTTGAATAAATTGATTTGACTTTGACTTTGACTTTGAATACATTCTAAATTCAAATGAATTTTGTTTTAAAAATATAGAATTTTATTTTCAAATTCAGTCATTTGTTTATTGATTTCACTGCAGTTGTATCTTTTTCATCAGTATGGATACGATAAAAATACGAGTAATTATGGAATACAAGTTCCGTTGCGGTAGCAATGAGGCACAAACGGCTCGAAACATTAACAATGCGTACGGAGTGAACACTACAAAAGAACGCACGACCCGTTATTGATTTTAACGCTTCCGATATGGAAATTTTGATTAGAAAAATGAACCCCGTGGTCGCCCGAAAACTAAAGTCAACAACGACTAATTAAAGGCGATAGTAGAAGCTGACGATACTCAATCTACTGCTGAGTTAGCAGTAGCTTACGATGTTAGCATCAAAACAATATTGGTCCATTTGCGTCAAATTGGCAAGGAAAAAAAGCTTGATAAGTGGGTGCCACATGAAATGAACGATCGCCAGCGCGACGAACGCGTTGAGGCATGCATTGCGTTGCTTAATAGACACAGAAAGGATTTTGAACCGCATTGTCACTTGCGATGAAAAATAGATTCATTTTGATGATCTTAAGCGGTCATCATGTTGGTTAGACCCTGGTTCAGCACCTAGGCAATACCCCAAACGAAAACTTTCGACTATAAAACTGATGGTTAGTACTGTTTGGTGGTCTAGTGCTGATGTAATTCATCACAGTTTCTTATCAAATGGCACGATCATTATTGCAGATGTGTACTGTGAGGAACTGGACACAATGATATAGAAGTTCGCAAATCTCCGGCCAGCCTTGGTTAATCGCTCGTCCCCGCTGCTCCTGGACGACAACTAAGCTACAAGAGCTAGGGTTGGAAGTTTTGCGTCATCCACCGTACTCACCAGACCTTGCGTCGACAGACTTCTACTTTTTTCAAAATTTGGACAACTTCTTAATAGGAAAAAAGTCCTATACCCGAGAGGCAGTACAAAACGCCTTTGAAGAGTTTTGCCTCCCGTACACCTGACTTCTTCAAGAAAGGCATTAAAAATAAAAAAAATTAAAAAAGGCATTACTAATGCGCTGGCAGAGATGCATCGATAGCATGGGTGCATACTTTGATTGATAGAAATAAAAAAAGCATATAAAATAACTTTTTGTGTACTAAACGGCAAATTAATCGGTAAAGACCTAATATTAAACGAACAATATTTGTACATACATGTACAAATATGTAACAATATTTGTACATGTATATACATGTACAAATATTGTTAAAGCGATATTTGGTATCGCTTTCTCGAAAACGGCTCTAGCGATTTCTATGAAATTTACAATATTGGAGGGGGTGAAATATCGATCTAGTTAAATCTCTATTCCGGGAAAAATTGTTTTCTCCATCTTTCGCACACTTAAAGCTTCTAAACTCTAAACTTACTAACTAATACTATATTATATCATTAGTAATAGTAAGATACTGTGTTATTTAAAAGAATAATATTGTAAAGGATAGTATTATACGAGCAATATTTGTATATTTGTAATTGCATTCTCGAAAACAGCTTGAACGATTTCGATGAAATTTACAATATAGGGATTTACGGCGGCGAGAAATCGATCTAGGTAGGTATTCTGGGAAAATTGGTTTTCTCTATGTTTTCACACACTTAAAACTTCTAAACTCTAAACTCTTCTATTTTCGTAAAAGAATTTACTTTCTCAATAAAACAGTGGCTAAAGCGTATGTATACCACGTTGAAATGCACAGGTTCCAGTCCTGCAATGTAGTCAGACTTTTTTTTATAAGATACCGAGTAAAGCTTGGTCGCTCAGGTACTACTTATTGTCGAGCAATATTTGTATATATGTATATACAATACTACTAACTGACTACCCCGTTAGGGAGTCAACGTGAAAATATGTATGAATATAATGTTTTTGTAATCGCGTTTTCGAAAACGGCTCTAATGAAAACAAAGTCAATCACTCTCTTATCTATAAATAAAATCGTAATGTTCCATGTCAATTATGCCCTTTCGAAATATGGCGGACGAATGGCTTACTAATACTTTACGTTAGCAACTAATTAATCTGTGCTAATACCGTAAAGCAAACATATACAGCGTTAGGCATTAAAACAATGTGCTAGGTGACTGCTTTTAAAACGAATATAATATTTTGTACATTATAATAAAATAATTAAAAAATTTTAAGACAATTGTGCAAATTGAAATTTAGTGACAGAAATTGAAGTTCTATAAGTTTTAAATTTCGGTAGTGGGAAGTGGGAACGGAGTGAAGATAAGTTAGAGTGAGATAGCGTTAGGTAACTATGGCGTCATAAACTCGCGATGAAATTGCCTAGTGCTAGGAGTGACAGAGACGAAACTTATCCCCACTGTTCCCACCACTTAAGGCGCTTCAAGTCAAATACTGTTTTATCGCAAGTTTTGGAGTTATTTGAAAAAATAATAAAAATTTATTGTTGTAATAATCTTCAACGTTTTATCAACACTTGCCGTCTCATATTTTTTATTTATATATAAAACACAAATAAAATCTGTATTCAAAAGAAAGCCTAAAAATTTGGAGTACCTGTCTGTATCTACATCATAAATAGAAGTCGTATTTACTTGTGATATACGCCAATGTATAGATAATTTTATGATATAAACCTTGACCATTAAAACTTTTTCAAAAGACCCTTTTCATAAATAAAATCAATAATTACTAAATACATAAAAAATTGTACGAATTCTAGAATGAGGGGCTCTGTACGTTTGCATTTCAAATATATTTTCGCAGTTTGTCCATGATTACCTGTTCAGGATTAACTAAAACGATCTTATAATTAGATCGTTAAGAAATAGTCATCTGCTCATTTAATGTTATTTAATTACATTACTGGGACTTTTTGGCGGGAACGGGAGAAGTGAGGTTGTCATTTTATTTGGATTTTCTATTTTTTACATTTTTAGGAATTTTAAAGTACAAAAGTGATAATACAATGTGTTTTAAAAATCTGTGTAAGTGAAAAGAATGGAGTAAGTCTTAATAAACACATGTAGCTGAAGTTCTCGCGCTCTTCCTGAAGTCCTTTATAACTTCAGTAAAGTCTACTATCACTTTACTGGAGGAGTTTTACGATAACGATTCTACTTGTTATAATACAATACGTGACATTGGCAAATGCGCTAATCTGTACGCCAGGCCATGAAGAAAAAAAAATTACATTACTGTCGGTTGCCGAACCACACTCGATCGCTCTTTTAAAATGTAAGTATTGCAGTAATACAAGTATACGCTTACACAAAGTGTAATGTATAACAATAATCGAAAGTTATTTTACTATATAGCTTTTGGCCATACACAAGCACTTAGTAGTTTAGGTCAGTATTTAATAGTTTAATCTGAATATTTTTGTTACAAAGAACATAAATGTAATTAAATTAATTACTACTAGACAGAGCGAAAGTGAGTGGTAAAAGAAGCCAAGGAAGACCAAGGCTGACTTATGAAGATCAAATAGCCAGAGTGTTAGCAGACGGAAATGTCAAAAGCACTCGCATACCTAGGCGAAAATGTGTGAGGAGAATGATGAGATTTGAGGAAGCGAAAGAGGTGTGTAAGGACCGCGACTCCTGGCGCTCCGTCCTCTCTGACTACCCCGTTGGGGATACAGCGTGAAGTTATGTTATGTTATGTTATGTTACTACTAGACTAAATTTATATAATTTATGTATAGTAATTCAAACGCAGTCATGTGAAAACTATCTAATAATACAACATAATATTAAACCCAATGAACCGAAAATCGGACTGATAAATCAGAAGCTGTCCTGAAGTGCTATGTAAATAGCAGGATAATGAAAACCCTTATGATAGTCGATTGTCTAAGTTTAATGGTCGACCGATGTGAGAGGGGTCGACACGGCCGTTTGGAATTCAACTTAATCGCCTAATGGACTAATTCTACGATTCTCTTGCTACAAGCGCATATACTTCGGGGGTCGTTCATCAGGTTTTGCGGTTGACCCCGTCATTGTCTGACTTACGGTTTTACTTCGCGGTACTTTCACAAAAATGCGCCATGACGATATTGATTTTAATTGTGATTACTTTGTTGATAAGAAGTGTACCCAGCCGGTTGCCTTATCACTATCTCATCACATTTAATTTTGGCATCGTCAGGTCCGCAAAACTCCTAATAATTACTGATTTTGTTAACGTTTTTGTAAATCTTTTATAGCAATTATTGTATTTTAAACTTTTCCACGAAATGAGATAGCGTTCATACAAGGACGGATTTAAATTTGGACTCTCTAGCCTCGCCCCAAGATTTTCACAGGTGTTTTCACCGGTTACTTGGTCACTATATCGTCATTATTAATCAATGAATTGATTATAATATAAATAGAAATATTAATTGTTTTGTTTAATTGGTAGGTACTATGTGACTGTTGATCTGGATCAACATGGTTAACAGCTAATTCCAATAATGGAATTATTATCCAATAATGGACTCATATAAATGAGTCAGCGGACTCATTCGTTGATTCGGTGCTGGTTAGCTGGCCAAGTCTGATGTCTGGAATATCCTGAGGTTGCTTTGTTTGAATTGGATTGAAATGGATTTCCGCAAATCGATACCTGAGTTTACACAATTCAAATTGCTCACAATTTGGTAACGATTGGTCAATACATTTCCATCAATACTTCGCTTTATTTCGATATCCCAATACTTAAGGATAAACTATTTTATTTATATCCTATGACCCTATAAGCGTACGATTGCTCCGACTTCGTTGAACGATTAGCAGGACAGTGCGAGTTCAGGACATTAGCTTCATATATATAGGTTCAATGCTGTTAGGTCTAATGCTAACAGTGGGAGTAGCTTGTCCATAGTCCGCAGCGTTTCTCTTTATTTATCAGGGTTTAGATCTTTAACACTATGCGTCTTGAGATCCTAAAATAAAATGAATTATGATTTGATTATATTGGGTCCTTACATATGAAATTGGCGTTTTGTTCGGGAGGAATATAAAGTCAATTTTTTTTTTGTAAAATATATTTAATTAATCAAAGTATGCACCGTTGTTATCTATGCCCTTTGACCATCTCATAGGTAGTTCATTGATCCTTTTACTAAAAAAACCATGGGGGCGAGAATCAATAAACTCTTTGAAGGCGGTTTGGACTGCCACATCGGAGTTGAATTTTTTTCCTTGTAAGAAGTTGTTCAAATTCCGGAAAAAATGGTAATCTGTTGGAACAAAGTCCGGAGAGTACGGTAGATGTCACAGACATTCCAATTGTAGCTCATCTAACTTAGTGGTTGTTTGTTGTGCAGTGTGTGGTCATGCGTTGTCGTGAAGCAGCAGTGGCCTAGAGCGATTGACCAATCTCGGTTGTTTAGCAGCTAGTTCTTCCTTCATGGTTTGCAGTTGCTGACAATAGATACCTGCCGTAATCGTTTGGCCAGATTTTAGAAAGCTGTAGTGAACGACACCGGCGCTAGTCCACCAAACACTCACAAGTAACTTTTTCTGAGTCAATTTTCGTTTAGGGCAGGATTTGGCTGGGTCTCCAAGGTTCAGCCATTGCGACGAGCGCTTCCGATTATCGTACAGTATCCACGTTTCATCACAAGTAATGATTCGATTTAAAATCCCTTCATTATTGTGTCGGTTGAGCAAAGTAACACAGCAGTCGACGCGTGTTTGTAAGTTCGATTCACTCAATTCCTGAGGTAGCCATCGTTCAAGTTTTTTTACTTTCCCGATTTGCTTCAAGTGGATTAATACAGTTTTGTCACTTACCCCGAAGCCTGCAGCTATCTCTGAAGTGCTTTGTGATGAATCCGCTTCCACAATAGCCTTTAATTTTTCATTTTCCACTTTGGTCTCCGGCCGTCCACGGGGTTGGTTCTGAAGGTCGAAATTTCCAGAACGAAAACGTTGAAACCAAAAACGTACCGTGCTTTCTTTTGCGACACCAGCGCCGTACACATCATTAATCCTTCGAGCTGTTTCTGCAGCACTGGTGCCACGGTAGAACTCGTACTCGTAAATATACCGATATTTCATGTTTTCCATTGTGCGGTAATAAGCGACGCCAAAGAAAAAAATAATGAGAAAAAAACAAATGAATGACTGTTTTCAAAACTCAAATGTACCAGCTAAATGAATTTATAAATTTGAATTTGGAATTTTTAACCAAAGGGGAGATATTTCAGATCAAAGTGGTCAGTACGACAAAACGCTAATTTCATATGTAAGGACCCAATAATATTTCTATTGTCTAAGAAATTATTGAATGAATTCTTTATTTTAAATAGTGGGTATTGAAGGTACATACTCTTACATTAATGGATTCTTTGAAAATATTGTTACTAAATTGACGAGTATACAAAAATTAAATCAAACAAATTAAAAAAGCATTTAAATTGGATGAAAACACATATGGGCATTGGTTTCGGCATTTCGAGGCCCCCATTGGATCGGGGGCCCTGTGTTCGTGCCCTTAGGATAAAAGACGGAGTAGATTCGACTTATAGTGCGTGAATTTCTAAATTAAACGACTAAACGAGCTTTTCTAAATTGTGTAGGAGTTTGAGTGTTAATGGGTGCTCCCCTAGTTCGTTGTGTGATACCTATCCACAACTGAAGCCTTGTGCTTAGTTTGGTGCTTCAGAGTCACGCAATTTGTGTAATCGTCTGGAATATTTATTATTAAATATAAGCCGTATCCTGCAGTTTCACTCGTGTTAAATTAGGTATTTTTCTGCAATAAAAGTAACCTATATCACCCTCTGAAATGTCCCCTATCTGCCAATAAAAGTCCCGTCGAAATTGGTTCAGCCGTTTCGGAGATAAGCGCGGACAGACAAAGACATTGACAGACAAAAATTTAAAAGGTGAGTGTTAGGATTTTCGTAAAGTGCAAATAACTATATTATAAGCTTAAGATAAATGTGTTTATTTCGAAATTACACACGAATACTTCTATTTTATTTATTTGTAGTCGATACATAGTTATCTACATAGATAGTGCCTATAGGTTACTAAATACTTAATTATAACTTGTAGTTTAATATTACTTACATTTCGCCCGAAGGATGTTATTTTTTAAATTTTCCTAGAGTACATCGTTCTAATCGATCTTTGTTTTCTCTACTAGAGTGGTTGAGTTTACTCGTCGTAGTGTTTTTGTTACTGACCAAAGACTGTTATTATAGGACAAAATGGATTGCTCTTTTATTATAATGTTTGTACCTCTCAGTGTCATGTATCGGACAGTAAAAAATCGATATTAAAAATAAATCAACTAAAACTTTAAAAGGGTAACTTTGATATCATTGGCATCCTTTTAATCTCAAATTCTATTTATCATACAGATTACGTACAGTCTAAAATAACGTAAATCAATAAAAATAAAAATCGAATAAATATTCAAATATATAGGGGGTCAACTGAGGAAGCGTGCTCGTCGCGACCCCTGCCAGCCCTTTTCAGGGCTGCAATTCCTCTTCTGTGCATACCATGCGGGACAACGGCAATTATAATGTTAGGGCGTCCCCCGGAAGCGACGTACACCGGTCTGTCCCCGCTGGTGTGTGCAGAGTGCAGTTCGGCGTTGGGGACCGCCACCCAACACGCTGTGCACCTAGCGGCGGGAAGTGGAGGGAGGAGTGCAGAGTAGCTGCGTGGAATGTGAGAGGTGGGATTGAGGAGAAGATGAATGAAGTGATTGATATTATGGAAGAGAAAAGATTGGATGTGCTATGTTTGAGTGAAACCAAGCGAGGCGGCAGTGAACTTGCCGACTTGCCCGGAGGAGGCATCGCTTTGTGGTCAGGGGTACCACAAGGAGATAGGGGATGCCAAGGGGTAGGCGTTTTACTGTCCTCTCGTATGGTTAATTGTATGACTGAGTATGAATGTATAAATCCCAGACTGCTCTGATACGCCTCAAGATTGGGTTGACAAGAATTTTTGTTTTGGCAGTATATGCCCCAGTGTCCTCTGTCGGTTTGGCTGAACTAGAGCAGTTCTGGGAAAATGTTAGAGAAGTTCTAGCGACGGTTGAAGAGAACGAAAGAATTGTTGTGTGTGGAGACATGAATGGATGGGTCGGGACAGCTCGAACAGGATTTGAGTCTGTCCTAGGCAAATATGGAGATAAGAGAGTAAATGATGCTGGTAAGATTGTGCTAGGACTGTGTATGGAAAAGGATCTTTTTGTGGCTAATACCATGTTTGGGCACAAAAGGATTCATCAGTACACGTGGGAAAGAAAGGGTGCGAGAAGTATGATTGATTTATTCCTGGTGGATAGCAGACTTAAGAAGCAGGTAATGGACACAAGAGCGTATAGAGGAGCCGACCTCGGGACGGACCACTTTCTGGTGATAACCAGAATAAGGGGTCTGTTCGCAGCATGGCGACATCGCGTAGTGTCCAAACCTGCAGCGGTTAGCCGTATTAAAAGCTGGAAACTGCAGGATGCGACCACCAGGAATGAATATGAAAGGGTATTATCCAGTAAGCTTGATGATAGATTGAAAGTGATGAGCGAGGATGTTGAAGAATGCTGGCAGAACCTTAGAGATAGTATGGTTGAGGCTGCGAAAGAAGTGTGTGGAATGAATAAGATTGGGAACGGCAAAAAGCGTGATGTGTGGTGGGATGATGAGGTGAAAGTGGCTGTGTATAAGAAAAAGAAAGCATGGCGAGACTACCTTGCTACTAATGACTGTGGTATGAAAAATTTGATGAAAGACAGGTATAAGCTGCAGAAAGCAGAAACGAACGCACTAGTGAAAGAGAAGCGTGAAAGGTGTAGGGTGTTAGATGAAAACAAGATGTCGGACAACTTCGAGGAAAATTCCAAATTATTTTGGAAAGAAGTACGTAAGATCCGAAGTGGTCCGGCACCTTGCAGAATGAATAAAGTGCGTTCGAAAGAAAACAACCTGCTTACAAATAAAAAGGATGTTCTGCAGCGATGGAGTGAATACTATGGAGAACTGTATGAGAGTGGCGACTCCGTCTCTGATACTGAGAGCGATTCTAATGAATTGCCACACTCAGGCCAGGGACTGGAGGATGCCATTAGTATGAAAGAGATTGTGAAAGTGATAAGAAGTTTGAAATGTGGAAAGGCTGCGGGAATTGATGAGGTGACTGCTGAGATGATCAAGTATGGTGGTCCTAGGGTCTGGGATGCCTTCTGTGCACTCTGCAACCTTTGTTGGCAGAAGGGGGAGGTTCCAGAGGACTGGCGCACGGCAGTCATAGTACCTCTATATAAAGGGAAAGGTTCCTACCTAGACTGTGCGTGCTATAGGGCCATCAGCTTGGTCAGCTTAGCGAGTAAAGTCTATACTAAAGTATTGACTGAACGTATGAAAGGTGTTTCAGAAAGATATTTTTGGGAGGCGCAAGGTGGATTCAGGAACGGTAGGGGTTGTATGGATCAGATTTTCTCGCTTCGCGTTATCGTGGGAAGGTTTCTGGCTTTAGGTCGGAAAGTTTTCTGCGCTTTCGTGGATCTAGAGAAAGCATTCGATAGAGTAGTGCGGAAGAAATTGTGGAGTCTTCTGCCTGAATATGGCGTGGAGGGCTCCTTACTGCAGGCTGTGAGGTCATTATATCGAGACCACAGAGCCTGTGTAAGGATAGACGGTGACATGTCGCCCTGGTTTGAAGTCTGTTCTGGTGTCAGACAGGGCTGCGTGATGTCTGCCTGGCTATTCGTGCTGTATTTGGACAGTTGCCTCCAGAGATTGAAAGGTAATATGAGTGGTATGGGATGTGGTGACACAGTGGTAAACTGCCTATTGTACGCTGACGATGCTGTGCTAATAGCACCATCAGAAGCAGAGTTGCAGACACTAGTCACGTGCATGAAAGAAGATTGTGAAGTAAAAGGATTGAAAATGAATGTGAACAAAACTAAGGTTCTGGTGTTTGAAAGAGAAGCGGAATAAACGAAATGTGTGATTAGTGTAAATGGAAAATGTCTAGAACAGGTGAATGAAATTGTGTACCTGGGGAGTGCGTTTTCGAGGGATGGAAGATGTGAGTTGGATGTGGAGAGACGGGTAGCAGCCGGCAATAAAGTGAACGGTGCTCTGTCCGCATTAGTGGGTAGTGTGAATATATCTAACACTGCTAAAATGGCCATCCACAATGCGGTGTTGGTGCCAACTTTGTTGTACGGCAGTGAGGCCTGGATATGCCCGAAATCGAGTGAAAGTATGATAAATGCTGTGGAGATGCGGTCTCTCAGAAATATGTGCGGTGTCACGCTTGCGGACAGGATAAGCAATGATGAGATACGCAGTATGACAGGGTTGCACAACAGTGTTATTGTAAAAATGAAGAAAGGAATGCTTAGATGGTTCGGGCACATGGAAAGAATGAGTGATGAAAGACTGACGAAGAAAATATACAGAGCAAAAGTGAGTGGTAAAAGAAGCCAAGGAAGACCAAGGCTGACTTATGAAGATCAAATAGCCAGAGTGTTAGCAGACGGAAATGTCAAAAGCACTCGCATACCTAGGCGAAAATGTGTGAGGAGAATGATGAGATTTGAGGAAGCGAAAGAGGTGTGTAAGGACCGCGACTCCTGGCGCTCCGTCCTCTCTGACTACCCCGTTGGGGATACAGCGTGAAGTTATGTTATGTTATGTTATGAATAAATATTCAACACGAAAACCTTGAATTGCAAGTGCAGACGTGAAAAGACTAATCGAATACGCTTGTGTTTGTAAGTCTCTTAAGTAGTAGTCATATAACTCGAAAAAGCGCTCCAACTAATTGGCGTCCAATTTCGTTCTTCGTTCCTTTTTTCAATGTCGATCTTGGTAGATTGTGGCAAGAGTGGCGACCATTCGTGCCAATCCGCGCTCTCTCTTGCGACAGTTCGTTGGGAGTTCATGAATGAATAGTGCTGCCACCGACTCTCAAACTAACGAACTAGAAGAGCGAACTAGACCGTCTACTACATTGAGCAGTCCTAGGAGTGAAATCAATTGGACGAAATTGTTGCGAACAAAGTATCTATATCCTATTTTTTCATCTTTGTCTTTAATCTAAACAAATGTGGCGACTATGACTTTTATAACATAACTAGAGATGGGTTATTCGCAAATAATTGATTCAGTTATCATACTTATTAGTTATTAGGTTAAACAAATATTTTTAGAATTTTTGTCCGTTTGCGTGTTCATGCTTCAATAAAAACCACTAAGAACTAAAAGAATAATAAACGTCATGATAAGTGTAAAAATTTGTATTTTTAAAAACATGTTTTTATCACGCAATAAAAAACGATTTAAGAAAAACTAAAAAACACGCTTTTGTCACGCATTAAACATTGAAAAATAATTAAATTAAATAAACTTTTATTTGTTACGATATTTTTAATGCATGCACTTTAATGCATTATTGCATGTCACTGTCACCTTTGCCAATATATTAACTTCATTGTAGAGTAAGCGCAAACATATATATTTTTATTCAATACGTGACGGATGATAGATATTGCTAGGTAGTTATTAGTAAACTTATCACTTCTTTTATCACCGTCACGTATCTGGAATACGCCATATTAAATTTACTGTGACGCCATTTTATTTTTCGTATTCTTCTCAGCAAACCCTCTCATTTGATCCCCATATAATGACGGTAGATAAGAAAATTTTGCCCTCCATCTTGGGGCGTACGCCATTTTAAATTTAGTGTGACGTCATTTTATTTTTCGTATTGTTCTCAGTAAACCTTTCCATTTGATTCCCATATCATGGGAGTGCATAATAAATAAATAGTCCGCCATCTTTGGAAGTCCGCCATATTGGATTCAGAATGATGTCACTTAGCTAACCATGCATTGTCAACCAAACTAAACGAGTATGCGAAATTTCAGCTCAATTGTAAAGTGGAAAGTGGGTCGAATTTAACAGGTGAAGCTAATTAAAAGGGTGTTTAAAACACTTAAAAATAAAGAACAGGAGATTATTAATGTTTGTAGGTATATCGCAAACAATAATATTCTTGTGTTATTATTCTGTCTGACATTTTGAAAGAATTGTCACTCACATATTAGAGTGAACTGATTTATGATACTAATTTGATCTAGGAACATAGGAAACCTTTAGGTAGATTTACGAATTAAAAACGAAGCGCTTGACAAATAACCTCGGTTTTTTCAATGCTCTACTAAATTGTATAATATTAGTGTTATTTGTGCATATTTCATAGTTTATTTTCTATAACAGAAAGGTAGTGTTATTAGAGTGCTGTGTAACACGACCAGCGAACGGTGAAAATTTACCGAAATTTTGGTTAGTGTCTTTTTTGTTTATATTAAAGTCAAAAGTGAAAATAATAAGATATATGGTAGCTACGCCGCCAACATGGCGGGATATCTGTTTACACTATGGCCGTGGCTTGGCGCTGCGCTGTGCTTGTGTCCTATCTCGTTCAGTGTCGAATCGATTGTTCAAGTTCACGTGCGTTTGCGCACTTTGCTGCCAAAGACTAAAACTGAGGTAGACGTGCTTTACAACTAAATTCTGAAGCGTTAAATAGAAGCTAATTAGTATCCGTGCGCTCGGTTCACACTTCAACGCTTTCACCGTTGCACGTCACGTGGTCTTACAAAGAAAGTTGCTTAAAATTAGAAAAAGTTTAAGTTATCATTATATTATCATTATCTATATACATATAATTCTTCTGTACGTGTGTGTGTCACTGAACTCCTAAACGACTGGACCGATTTTGTGTGGGTTCCTGGATGGTTTAGATTCACAATTGGACATGGTAGGTAGCGCTGCAATCGGGTTCTAGGAAATTTTTACTTTATTTTAACACTGGCAAGCCAACATTCGGGCAGAACAACGTCTGCAGGTCTGCTAGTATACGCTTAAGTAAACATTGTTTATTTGTGTATGTGTCATATTGTCCATGTTTTGGGACGAGGAATGCATAAAAATAATGTTCCGTTTCATGGAGTAGGACGGGTCTACCTTAGTTTATACTATAAATAAAAGTCCTTGTTCACTGCACTGGAACTCGCCGGTGCGTTCTTTTTATACCCGTATGAGGATTTGTATTACAGTGAACAGTGCATACGTATAATAATAGGTTGACAACAATGATTTTACATTTACCTGTCATACGTATGTATATATATAAATAGAAGATTTGTTAAGTGTCCTCGTCAAGTTGCGTGAGCAAGGCCGTACACTCTTTTCTTGAAGCTACTCATAGCACTTTGACGCCGCCCCCATATAAATAATTGCATATTTATATGTTTCATGTATTTCATATACAGAATCTTTGTAAAATTATAGACTTGTTTCAACGAGTAATTAGTAACTACGTTGCTAATAAATAATTGAAGGCGGTAAAGTTTGGAGGCAGTTATTAGATGTGAATGCAAATGTGTCTCTCCTTTGACGAGTTAAGTGGAAAACATGGATTTTATTAATAAAGTACAACATTTGGTATTTTATATAAACCACCCGAGGGATTTGCGTATGTCACGCGAGATCCCTCCTAACAAAATGACAAAATTGCGCTGAAGGAAACCTCGGGACACGGAAGGAATTTTAATTTTTTGTTCCTTTTGCACAAAGGAATTTATTATTAAGTCCCGCATCACAGGCATACGATATGAAGGGAAGGAAACCCCAATTCTATTCCACCTACCTTCCAAAGAAGAATTTTGATAGACATCTCACCATTCGTACCGTTTCCAATTATATGCCAGATCGTGACGTTATGCGTAGTGTAGCCTTACATCCATTACAACGTAATATCAAATATCTAATTTAATGTAGTATTTATGTCACTGTGAATATTGGAAATTGGTATCTTTTAATATTGACCAGTGAATGTCTGCAATCACTATTCACACAATTTCACGATACAAGATCATCAAATTATTTTATTTTCCTCATTCGTTCTGAGTATTGAAAGTTTTTGTAACACTCCTTTAGACTACTATTGTCAATGCTTTCATGCTGTCAATACTTGAATATTTACTGAATGTTTCTTTACTTTATTATTACCTAATACGAATAATGTAAAAGCGATAGTTGTTTTATTTGTAACTTCGTTCTTTTGGATATCACAAAAAAATTAATAGATCTTACAATTTCGAAGTACGAAGTCATTATTATTATTAATCTACTAGCTGTAGCCCGAGACTTCGTCCGTGTGGAATTAAAAAAGTATCCTATGCTCTTCCCCAGGGCTTAATCTATCTCCATTCTAATAAATTTTGAGTTACGCGCGACTTGACTGGAGGTCGATGGAGCTCAAATTACCCTATGTAATAAATTGCGATCCTATTTTTTTTAAATTTCCATGTAATAATTTAATAGTTTTATATAAAGTTATCGCCTTCCTTTTTCCGAGTGAAAAACAAAACCGTTATGTATTTCAACGGAGATAGCGTAATGTAGATAAGTTGGTTCCCATTTGAGTTGTAAAAAATAAATTAAAATTAGAAATAGAATTATAATTCACGATTAGTACCTATATCACAAGTTTAGTAATTAAGTATCTTCTGCGAATCCAGAACCAACACTGACTCGCGTTTTGAAATAATTAGGTAACTAGAGGTACTTTTGATAGATATCAATCCCGCAATCGAGTGTGGTCAGCTTTTATGTGGTGGTGTGGTAAAAATAGAAACCAATGTATTTAGGATTCCGAGAAGTCTAAAAAGCTTAAAAACTCGATACTTATTCGATTGATTTAGAAAAATTATCGTATATGTGGATAATGCAATAAAATATGCAAACTTAAACTTTTAGAAATCAAAGGCTTTTTAATTTATTCGATTTATTCTTTCGAAACTTGGTGTTTCGCCCTCTCTGACTACCCCGTTAGGGATACAGCGTGAAGATATGTTGGTTTTTCCACCATTCACAATGATATTAAATTATTTAATTTGATCTATTGTTCCACATAAGTAATAAAAATGCATGACAATACATTATATAGTTTTTCAGCGACATTTCGATATCCAATAAAAACGGAAAAATTAAAAAAGCAACTCGGTACTGAGAGAAATCTAAAAAGCTCATAAGTTCGATTGTCTTTTAGGTCCATCATAATTTGAATTAGAAAATAGAATATTAGAATAGTATAAATATAATTAAAAATAATGTGCTCAAAAGCGGGTCTTCTCAATGTTCTTAGGCGATAACATGTATAATACAATTTTTATATTTTATGAAATAGGTACTTATTTAATCGGTATAGTAAGTAATAATTCTCATACATTTACTAGAACTAATGGACTGATGCAAAAAAAATTATATAGTGTAGTAAAATTGTAAATGCCATCCGCGTCTGCACATCGAAAGAATTTAAAGACAGAATTGCAGGAGAGACATTGATAACATTAACAGAGGCGAAAACAATAGTTCTTGGAATTTTCGTCCACCTGTTAGTATGTTTGCATTTTCGTCACTTGAGACCTTACGTACAAAACTACGCAACCGTCGAAGGAGCAGCACGTTGCCTCGCATCACTACATGCACGGCTCAAGACGCCTGCTCTCCCGCGTGTCGTATGACGACGCGCGGGACGACACACGATAATATGTATGTGAGCAGCAAACAGGCGTACACCATGCGTATGAAGACGAATACTCGACTAAGAAGCTATGCCTCCGTGGGCAGTAACTAGTGATGTGCCGGATCGTTAAAAATGTATATCCGCAGTTACGGATCCGAATACGGATATTTGGTGTCAAGATCCGCGGATACGGATCTTAACTTACTTACGCGCGTGACCTTGAAACGATTGTTGACGCCACTTGACGCTTTGCGTGACAGGACATGTTTCGACTTATATAGAACTTAATCTATGTATTGAAAATTAATAAAGTAAACGATCCGTAAAAGATCCACCAAAAAAGTAACGGATACGGATACGGATCCGGATGTTTCTTCTCCCTCGGATATGCGCGGATACGGATACGGATATCCGGCACATCACTAGCAGTACCCTAAACCACGTCTGTACAACAGGTTCAACTTATAGTGGCTGTTTAGGAATATTAAGTAAAATAAAGTTAATTTACGTTGAAGATTGATGAAAAAGATTTTTAATAAAAAAATATTATTATTATTATTACTGAATTCAACAGTGGCTTATCTGTAGATCTTACAGGAAAAGTTTCATAACATATGGTTTCGATCAATTTTTTTTTGTAAAAAAGATGGGCAAACGAGCAAGCAAATCACCTGATGAAGAAAGGTAATCACCGTCGCCCACGGACACCCGCAACGTCCGCAACATCCGGGGAATCAAGGGTGTGTTGTCGGCCTTTAATAAGGAAAGGAGGGGGAGGGGGGAGATGAGCCGGTACTTTCACTCACCGAACGAAACACAACAGCGATAGATGCTGTTATTACACGACGATATTTTGTAAAAGGGTGGTATTTCACCGAGCGAACCGGCCCAATTCATGCTGCAATGCAGCATGACTCTACCATACGTGATTGTTGTGCTAGAACAAAGTCGATACGGTAATAAAAACATCTCAAACATGTTGATAGAAGCCAGAGCGGCTCGCTGGTGTATCATCTTAAACTTGTAACATTCATCGGTATTTATTAATACTTACCAGGTTTCGGAGATTTACGGTAGCATGTCTACCATTTATGATCAAGTTTCGCATATACCTACTTGTTTTTATTTGACAGGTCATAAATAATTTATACGTATACGACGGTGTCATGGTATACTCGTAGAAATGTAATACAAATCAATAACTATCGTAATTTACAGTACGTTGTCTGTGAGCTTGCCATCCATATAACTAATTCAAATTTCGTTTACAATTTATTATTAAGCTCCATCAGCCTAAGGCGGATAAGCGTTTGAAGTTTAAATTAACTTGTTAGGATGGGTTCGTGCGGCCTTGCAGGCCAATGTAGTTTACAAACAACCAGTAGATGCTTGGGCCTCTTACTATTCTTGCATATAAAGTGGATACATTAAAATTTGCAAATAAGACTGATTCTAATTATTTGTTGTATCTCGTAAGTCTTAAATTTACTTTTATTTGTCACGCCATCGGCACTGAGTTATCATTATCATATAATATTATTATAGTGATGATAGGAAGTTCTAAAGCTACGTTTAAATTTAAGACAATTCTTTGATTAATGCATCCGTTCTCTCGGCGGTACTTATACTATTACGCATTGATTTTAATAAGAGGTCAAATCGACAAGTCATACGTATACTTACGGAAGCGCAAATAGAGAATTTCGCAGTAGTTCTTCCCTTTTGTTTATATCAGAGCCATTCCACGTATTTCTCTACGATATCATCGATAGTACATATTGGAATACCAATGTATCAGCAGTTTCTACACCACTGTAGTAGAGCGTTCTACTGAAAATTCTTTAATCGTAGATATTGTTATTTTTTATAATAAGTATATATGTATATAAGTACGTGGTCTACATGCATTTAATTTTTGGAAATGTTAAAGACTGTAAATGCATCCTTAATTCCGTTCCATTCAATTGCAAAACGTTATGTTTTAGTAATATTCCACTAGATGTGATAAATGTTTTTTGTACTTCTTTCCATGACGATGGTTATTAAATTCATTTCAGTTCAGATTTAAAGTTATTAATTTACGCCTACACAAACACCAATGTTACCTCAATCAATGAGATGGAAATTGATGTACGTCGTACAAATCGAAATGTAGTTATAATGCACTCTCGCTTTTGCTAATTGGGATCGGAAAATAAATTTAGTTTTTGAAAGTTTTGTCCGTTGGTGATTCTCACAAAAATTACTGGATAACTTGAATGAGGTGTTCGGTATTATAGGATCATCGAAGTAAAACAACACATCGTATTTTTTTAATTTTTGACTTTAATTTAAACAAACAAGAAACTAATCAATATTTCGCAAAATTGTCACCGTCGCTGGTCCGACGTTATTACACGTAGCACTAATAACACTGCTTTCCGTTATATACACGTAACAATGAAATATTAACTAAAAACACTAAATAGTATCCAATATAGTACAGCATTGACAAAATGTTGGTTATTTGCCAAGCGTTTTGTTTTTAATTTGCTTGTCACCTAAAGGTTACCTATATTGCTAGATGAAATTAGTGTCATAAATCACTCAGATTTACTCTAATATGTGAATGACACAATTCATTCTAAATGTAAGCCAGAATAATATTAAAACGGAAGAATATTACTGTTTGCCATCTGCAAACAATAATTATCTGCTATTCTTTACTTTTAAGTGTTTTTTAAAAATACAAATTTTTACACTTATCATGACGTTTTAATTCGCGGTGGTTTTCGTTGACGCACAAACACACAAACGGACAAAAATTCTAAATGTATTTTGTTTTACTAACAACTAATAATTATGACAACTGACTCAATCGTTTGCGAACTAGCCCATCTCTAGTCGTGTTATAAATGTCATAGTCGCTACATTTGTTTATATTAAAGACAAAATTGAATAAAGTAGGATATACGGCTGTCTGTTTAAAATGTTTCTGAGCCACTCCAACACTGAATCGGAACCGGATTAAATTCGCATATATATATACAAATCATCGATTGAAAATTTGTATATATAAATTAAAAACAACATAGTTTTCTATATTTTAACTTTAATTAATATATTTGTGTTGTTTTTAATATATTTAATATATGCAAACTTGCAGTCCGACTCCGATGCGGCGTCGGATCGGCTCCGCCTTCATGTTTAGGAAGCTATCATTTTACAAGGACATCAAGAAAACACTAAAATAAAAAGCTCCAGGTTGCTCTTTCACGTCGCTGCAATTAATTACGAAATAAAATAATTTTCTAAAATACACACATTTTTGGAATGGTTAAATATGACTCATATTCCAAATAGACAGGTGTAAATTATTGCGCACCGTTTATTCTCTATGGAATTGCGGCCGGTGTCTATCAAGCGGATAATAAATTAACGTTTTATTGGACAGGTGATGCCAATAGGGACGTCTCAGAGAGGACAATCTACAGTAGGTACAATTTAATTGAATTGGTACATATTATATATACGTGTACACTTTAGTAGTCTTAATCAGTTTTGAGTTATTGTACCAGAACATCTCGCTGAGGCGCGATTTATACTAATAATAACAATCGTCTCACAGAGGCGAAATTTAAAATAGGAAAAAAAAAATCACAATACATATTTATGAATATGAAAAAAAGACAAGATATTTTTATTAATTATTTATTTACGTCAAAAATGATTGTGGTTAGATAATTATCTAAATGACACCCAAAATTCAAATCCGAATTTGACTTTGAACACGATTTCTTATTAAGTTGAAAGGTTGATTTAACAAACAATATTATAGCTTATTTGAGTTATTATTTGAAAAAAAAAACTTACAAGTACTTTAATCTTCGCATCTTCTTCAGCCATCTTCGCCATCTTCGCCATCTTCGCCAGCCGTGTTAGCGTTGTAAATCATAATATATTAATTTCACTATAAATAAGACATAAGTTGTCGGGCAGTGACTTCAAATATTTTTAACTTTAATGTACTAACTGTGGTATAAAATATTTGTAGATTTGAAGACGTTACTTTTAGCTGTTAATTTCGTGTGTTAGGCAACAACGGTGATTAGTGGCTATTAATATTCATAGGTAATATTCTAGACAATTACACCTATAAGTTACACTGATGACGGGGTGTTTGATGGTCTATTAGGTGGCGCGACAGTCGCGTACTTTCACGTACATACTTGCAGGGGTTGTATAACAGAAGCATTGTAGTGACTTCTAAGCATTTATTTCAATTTGAAATAGAAAAGTTTTAAAGTAATGAAGAATTTGAAGTAAAAAAGTAAGCATCTAGGTAATATAAAAAGCAGTCCTGATAATTTTCTTTCTCTTTATGTTAAACTACTACTAACCATAAAACCAAATTTGCCTTGGAGTTTTCTTTTTATGTAAAAATATCATAGCACAGATTGATTACTTTCTTAATGTTCCTGGTACACCTCACTCGCAATGTTCATTATTTTCTAAAACTTTTTTAATCAACCCCATTGGAGATAATTTGGGGGAGATCATTTTGGTATAAATTCTTGAAAAAGAGCTTTAATTTGAGATGTCGTACGATGACCGCAAAAAATGTTTTTTTTTCACTTTCCGTTTAAGGCCCCCATAACTAGCTTCTAAAACAGAACTTTTGAAGTTTTCAGGCTACCGCTTATTATGATTTAGTATCTGGGCGACCGAGTTTTGCTCGATGTCCTTTTGGCTTGATTTGTACATAAAAAAAAAAACAATAAAAAAACTGACCATATTGTAGGATTCTCACCTCCGGAATTCGGTGTGGTAGACCTACCCTCTAGCCACTGTACCATACAAAAGGTAAATTCCGTTCGAAATTAGAAGAGTAAAAATTTTGAAGTACTAATTGTGCGAAGCATCGAGAAAACGAATTTTCCTACAATTGAGACCTAGAAAGATCGATTTTTCACCCCCGTAAATCCTAATTTTGTAATTTTCCATCAAAATCCTTAGTCGTTTTCGAGAACGCTATTACAAATGTATAAATATTGCTCGCGAAATACTATTATTTTAGTCTTCTTAATAACATAGTATAGTATTTTAAATTAAAGAAAGTCAATGAAATTTAACATTCAATTCATTGTTCAGGATAATGAGGTATAATTATTTTGTGATTTTTAACCATAGACTTTATAAATAATTCTAGAGCAAGACGTCGTGTCCGAGCAGCAATGGTGAGTTAAATCAGATAACCTGACTCACCTATACACACATTTATTATCAGATAAGCTGGTCGATCGCCATTTCGTTAACAGCACCGACACATCTGGCTACATTTTATTTGCCTCACTTCGTAGTTTGCATTGACCTATGCTCTAGCCATTGTACTTTTGAAATGGTAAACTCTGTTGCGAAATTAAAGGAGTTTAAATGTTTAGAGTTTAGAAGTTTTAAATTTAGCTAGATCTCGATTTTGGGAAAAATAGATTTCACCGTAAATTCCTAAATTGTAAATTTCATTCGTTTTGGACAACGTATAATACAAATACAAATAGCTCGTATAATAGTACAGGATATAAAGGATTGTTCTAAATTTTTAGCCCTTTACGTCAAATGGTGTACGTTAAGAGCGGCTGTGATAAACAGACAGACAGATGGACGTCGAATATACTTGAATAGTGTGACTTTTTTAAATTTTAGAATGGAATCGTAACGAATTTATGACACAATGAGAAAAAAGGTTTAAAAAATTTTGATCGTTTTCTATGACGTAAGCGCAAATTAATTGGTAACTGGCATAAAAGGCGGACTTGTGAATCATAAAAAAAATTATACCTTTTTTAAAAATATCCAAATATTCAATCGAAGGATAGAGAAAACTCATTGTATATAATTTCCTAGATTGTGTATTATCAAAGCTATGCTTAGTGAGTTTTGTTTTCATGGCTGTTTTTTAATTTGGATCCTTTTGCTGAAATCACTGAGTTAGAATGTTGGAAATAAGAGTATATTCTCATAGGTATGAAAGTTTTTCACATCGAGAAACACTAAGGTAGGTTTAATAAAGTAAAACAACGTATGTGTGTATACAAACAATGTTAACTATGCGAGATGTGGGCGTTGGTTAGTAGTTTATATTTGAGTAGTAACGACATTGTTGTTAAAATATAGGTGCTTGAAATTTGACACGCTCCTTCCCAACGCGCCCGTAAACCACGAAAGTTGGTTCGCGTAATAAAAAGTTAATACTTGGAGCAGACAGGGTCGGGTGGATTGCGCATTACTTGCTACATTATAAACAAGCCTGCCTGTGACAACCCTCCTTTATGACCCCCTGCCGGCGGCCGGCATGCATAATTAAATCTCCGCGGTCAAATTAGCAATTTGGACCCCCAACAATAGTACATTGTACAGTTTTAAGCGTCTTTATTGTCCAACAAACAAATTTATTCATTCATTAACGTGCTTAATTAGTGCAAAGTGCATTTACAGTTAACCTTTGAGAAAAGTATAATTGCTTTCAATTTTCGGTCTTTTGACTTAGGAAGAAGCTCGTTTTTTCAGAAAAGTGATATTGAAGCGATATTGATAAAACATTTTTACGGTATTCTACGCTAATCTGCGCATGGGATAACCTGGCCCATTCGCAGTGTTTGTTTTCAACATGTTGCTCTGCTTTGTCCTTCGTATCATACAGTATCAGACTAGGTAGATTCAGGGGTGTATGAAATTATTAATAATAATTCCTTCCATCAATATAAATTCTAATCTGTATTATAATTTGGTAAATCGGTATCACCGTCGGTATATATAGCGTATGTATTTAACAATTTCTAAATTATAATATTTTGTAGTATGCAAATTGGTAGATGATAACGAGAGATAATAAAGAGTTTAGTGCATTCAATGTATTATTATTTATTAATAAATAATACACAAATAATAATAAGTATCAGCCGTTTCCCAATTAGGGTATCTGGGTACAGTAGAGAGAGAGCAAGTCGTCGTTCGTTCGTCTGATGACGTTACGAACACAGTCGCGCTCCATTGTTAATAATAAGAGAAATAATAAGAGGGCACCATTGTTATTTTATTCTTTAAGACCCCTATGACAAATCGTAAGCACTTGAATTTAGGTATTGGTGCGATCGCACACTCATGTATGCGTGCGACTTTCGTAGCTTTATTGTAGTGTGAGTAAAGAAGCGACTTCAGTATAAAATATAATTTTGATACTTTTCCGAATCAAAAGTTTCGTTTTTTATTATTACATTTTATTTGTTTTAGATAAATACATATGTTATAATATTTATAATTAGTATTACCAATTTCACTGCTCTCTTCATTTTTTTTTGCATATGCCCAAAGGCTATTATCATTTATTTTAGGAAATATTAGTGCTTTTAAATAGCTCATACGAAATAAATAGTTCACTAGAATTTAAAATCAACAA
This sequence comes from Zeuzera pyrina, assembly GCA_907165235.1. Classification (NCBI taxonomy): domain Eukaryota; kingdom Metazoa; phylum Arthropoda; class Insecta; order Lepidoptera; family Cossidae; genus Zeuzera; species Zeuzera pyrina. The sequence goes on along the minus strand of OU015625.1, from coordinate 12,022,028 downwards.
TTGTTTTTACGACTGAAATATCATCTGAATGGCCGCATTCACAGCGTGTCTGTTTAAGTGAGGCAAATATTGAGTATCTGCTTAGAAACAAACGGCAGAGCGCCACGGTACCGTATCCTTGCCGTCCAGCGCCCGTACAGAGCCGTGTACAGATTAATCAAACTGTTAAGGCGACGCATTGATAAACAATAATTTAATTCAAAATAGATCTTCTGCAAAAGTGCGCGCGCTAGCTTACGAAAAATACTAAAAAGTAGTTATTTTCGTTTATTTCAAAAACTGTAATGAAATTTAAAAAATTCAACTAATATTCTGAAGAATATATTTGGATTAAAACTATACAAAAAATTTAGAAACACAAATCGGTCCTGTTACTCCTAAAAATGTAAATCTCTGTTATAAGAGAGGTTTCTTTGAGTTTTTTTTGTGTTACAAAAGTTATCCAATCACGTATCGCAACTGTCAAAATAAAGTCAATGAAATGAAGAATCAGGATACCAAATATCACTTTCATACGTTTTTTAGACAGAAAAATTGAGATCCCTTAAGTGTTCGCGACGCGTTAAATGCATGTAAAGGAAATACAATAACATTCCTTAACGCAAATATTGTATTTAGTTACTATCATGTTTAATATAGGTACTATTTTATAAGTAAAGATTGAATAGAGGTAAGTATTTACCTGTCTAGCACTACTCTAGTATTAGGATCGGTTACCTAGAAACCACTAGTTACGTAGTCATGATTAGATATAGTTATCCTTTACTAATCAAAATTCAAGTTCACATCCTTGATTAATTAAAAATAATTTCGCACCATTGTATTCGTATAGAAATTTAATGGCAGTTCCTTAGCTTTGAAAAATAAACATACAAACACACAGACAAGAATTATTAAGTATTTGTTTTGGAATCAGAAAAGTCTGAAATGATTAGTTCAATCATTTTTAAAAAGATCGATAATGTACAGACGCGCCTTTGTTGCTGTTTTATAAAGAATATAGATAGATGTCTTTGCTATGCTTATGTATATTTACGGTAAAAAATATAGGAACAACGTAGAAACCACTACCTACAATATAAACTCATATTACAGATGCAATTATAGGGTTAATTTAAAAATACTAATAACTTCCGAGTATTTTGTACTAAACAGTATGCCCAATAACTTTTGTTTTACGACTATCAAAAATTCATAAGTTTTTTCTTTCATACAAAACTAAAAATATATTAAATATTTCTGAAAAGGGCACCTATTCTACCCAGTCGCTAAAGCGCTGTACGCGTACCGCGGCGCAGAGGCCAGGTGCGCTTGCACTGCACCATTGGAAATACATACAGATTAAAAAGAAAAGAAAAAAGTCGTAAAACAAAAGTTAGGTATGTTGACAGGAATTTTGTACTAAGAGATTATTAATAATAATAATAGTAATTAGCCTTTTATTCAGATCTATTTATTCTATTATATATTATAGATTAAAACTTAAAACCTAGCCTAGTCTAGTATTTGAGTCTTGCCTGTTTTCTGCAGATCTGTTTGCCAGTCGGCAAAGGCCTCCTCCAATCTTTTCCATTCATGTTTGTCTTGAGCCACTCTGTTCCATATCACTCCTGCCACATGTTTGATATCGTCATCCCACCTTTTCTGTGGTCTACCTCTTTTCCTTTTACCTTCTTTAGAGTACCATGGTGTCACAATGTCCATTCCATCCATTTGTCTTGTCCTCTCATCATATGCCCCGCCCAACGCCATTTGAGCCTCCTGATTTTGTGTGTTATGTCTAGAACCTTTGTCTTGTTTCTAATGACCCTGTTTTTCAATCTGTCTGACTTCTTAACATTCAGCATACTCCTTTCCATTGCAACACAAAACATGACATGATGACCTAGATGGCGCAGTGGTTTAGACGGTAACCCAAGCGCGGAAGGTTCTGGGTTCGATTCCCGGTCGGGTCAAATAGAAAATGAACTTTTCTAGATTGTCTCGGTTCTGGGTGTACTGGGAGACGCCCCCAGTAGTCGTCGTCTGGTTCTCATAGCACAGGGAATACCCTAGTTTGAGATCAGATGATTGGTGTGTATTGTCTGGTGCATTATTATTATTATTATTATTATGACAAGCAAACTCGCAACCTACCAGTACGCAATGGAAAGAGGTTATTAGTATTTTTAAATTTACTATGCATAGCTAAAAAGAGCTCATTTTAGATCTCAACTTCTAAACGGTGGCTCACGATATAATATATTTAATGTGCAACCTGACTCTAAGAGACGTAATTATGACAACCATCTTTAAATTCTTGCAGTACTTATTGTAAGATGCTAAAGTTCATATATGTTGTATATCCAGAGAGACAGGCAGATAAAAATTCTAAAAATACTGTTTTGGCATAACACTTTTGACAGTTACTGAAGTCGGTGCCAAGCCTACCAAACTGTTGTTGCACATTGACTTTCTGTTGCTGTCAAATTTAATTATATAGGTATGTGTATCGTATTTAAGAATTTATTTTAATTGTACTTGACTTTCGATTAGTACAGCATAGTTATTTTGTACTTTCCAGTGTTATTTTTTGAAGGCGGTTTAATTTTTTTTCATAAATATTTTTTATTTCTCCCTTTTGAGTGATCTTGATCTAAATAAATATCTAAGGCAGGTCTGCAATTAACTTCTTTCTAATTCCGGAACGTAACGATATACAAGAGAATCATCAATATAAATAAAGGTTAGAACCAGATCTATTATCTGATATGTCTACGAAGTTCAAGTTTCAATAAGGGTGAAATTTAAATGCGACCACCTCTGAAGTATTACCTACTAAACAGAAGAAGAATTTTCAAAATCGGTTCATAAATGACGGAGTTATGAGGTAACAAACATACAAAAAAAATAAAACATACAGTCGAATTGAGAACCTCCTCATTTTTTGAAGTCGGTTAAAATACAGCCCTAATGAGACTGCAGCGCTTCATGCATCCTTCTTAGTAGCATTACGAGTCGAGAGGGAATCTAAGCCTCATACTATTGCGGAAAGACTCATTTTACCCGCTGCTATTGATATGGTCCATATATAATTGATAAGTCCGGATAAAGCTAAAAATTAAAAACTATACCCCTCTCAAATGATATCATGTCGAGACGTATTAATGAAATGGCCATCGATATTAACAACCAAATAATAAAAAAATAGAAAGAGTTAACTTAAGAGAGTTTTTTGCCATGCATTTTGACCAGTCAACAGAGTCGAACTTGGAGCAATTTTTATGTTTTGTCCGATATGAATGCGAGGAGTTAATTAAAGAAAATATGGTTTTTTGCAAATCAATTTCTGGTCAAGCATCTAGCGAAGGATTTTTTAACGTATTCATTGAAGCAACACAAAACGAAAATTTGGACTGAAATAAATGCATTGCGATGGCGCCGAGGGGGATAACGGGGAAGAACAGTGGCGTGATAGTAAATTTAGTAGACATCATGCCGCATGTGGAATGGATGCACTGCTTTCTTCACGGACATGCGCTTGCCGCAAAAAAGATGCCGAACAATTTACAAAATGTTTTATCACAACCTGTTTCTTTTTATATCAGAAAGTGATCACCGCCGCTCTTGGACACCCATAACGTCCAGGAAATCACGGGTGCGTTGCCGGCCTTGTTAAAATTATTAATTTTATTAAAAGCCGACCGTTGCAAACTAGATCGCTTACCGCACTCTGCGAAGAAATGGGAGTCAAGAACAATTCATTACTTTTCCATACTGAAGTGAGATGGCTGTCGCGAGGAAAAGCTTTAACGTGGCTTTTTGAATTGCGAGATGAATTAAAAATCTTTTTTTAACAATTAAAGAAATTAAAATAGTTAATTAAAGTTATAAAGGTTTGATTACAGGCTCTGTCGGCGATGCCGGTTAAGACACTCTTATCTAGTTTAACAGCTCTAATATACATTATGTTGGCTGGTAAGGTGCCCCAGGAGATAACCGATATCCAGTATGCAGTAGGTGTAACTATACGCCGCATCGCTTCCAAAATTTGTTGCCGTCACATTCTCCCTACCGTTTCAAACTATTTTTGTCCTACGCAAGTAGATTTTGGCTCAATCTTACAGTAATCCTTCAAAATTAATATACAAAGATAATTTATTACATTCCGAAGTTGCCTCTCGGACCAGCTATCTTTAGTTTGGCATTCCATCCTGCCATTTGTAATTTAAATTCCAAATTTTGGTATCTTGACGACGGAACAATAAGAGGTAAAGCGATGATTGTTTTAGGTGACCTTAAAACCCGTATTCAAAGGTTTAAAGACATTGGCTTAGAATTAAATTTCTCTAAATGTGAACTCTTTGTTTCCGATTCTTTTCCGATTATTAAAAAAAATGAAACAATAAATTTAACAATCTGGCACCAAATATTAAAGTCTTGTCAAAAGAATGGCTGTATCTCCTAGGTGCTCTGTTTTAGATGACTCCATACACTGCTTTCTCAATTATCAAATACAAAAATTTAGCCAGTCTTCAGACAAACTTTTCAAAACAATTCCCACATGCCTCATCTCACTGTCCTCCACTTTTGCTTTTTCGTTCCAAAATTTACATATGCTCTTCACTGTTCTCAGCTTTTTAAATTTCCAACCCTTTTAATATCTGTAGACAATATTCTCAAAAATACATTCTCTAAAATATTAAATTGCTCCTTTGTTGATGAGAGGGTCTGGAATCAAGCCTCACTCCCTATCCGTTTGGAGGCCTGGGCATACGCAAAATCTCGAGCGTGTCACTGCCTGCTTTTCTTTCGTCAGCACGGAAACCTTTTTCCTATCTGTTATTCGCCCTTCCTTAGAATCGGTTGAGGTGCCGTGCTTGACTGATGCTCTTAATGCTTGGTTCTTTGTCCGAGTACTAACCTACCTACCTCGACCTTTTGTCAGAAACACTGGGATGAGCCTCTATGCAAAAATGTTCATTTACAACTTTTAGATTCTTGTAGTACCGAAAAAGATCGGTGTCGCCTCCTGGCTGTTTCTGAGAAGGAGTCAGGACACTGGTTGCAGGTAATACCTTCAAAAAACTAAGAGACCTTAATTGACAAAACCACACTTTCTTTCATAGTATCCCTTCGTCTGGGGGCCAGGATTAACCTTCCTCACCGTTGCCGCTGTGGTGATCTCGTCGATGTACTAGGGCACCACGGTTTATCCTGTTTACGTGGTGCGGGCCGCATGTCACGACATGCTGTCTTGAATGACGTCATTCGGCGGGCCCTTCAATCGATATCATTGATTGACTTAATTTTTTTATAGTATTCATTTTTTATCAATTGATAATTGATAATCAATTGATAATTTTATAGTTTATAAAAATTGTTTTTCTACTTGATAAACGCACTTGATTAAAGAATATTTCTGAACGGAATACGTTTTAAAAACTCGATGTTCTCTGTTTCTGAAACTAAAATGTGAATCTACCAAATAAATTGTTGTAATTGAATGAAAATAACTTATTTATATACACGACCATATGTGTTGGTGTATTCGCAAATAATTTCTTAAAATTACAAATTATACACATTTAACAACTGTAAAAAGACATACGACTTTTTTTTCAAATTGTATTTTTCTGGGCTATGTTGTGATAACATTAATCAATTTTTTAGTTATCATAGACATAGCTCGCTTCGATATATATTTTAATAAATCAATATATATTTCAATAAAGTAAGTACGATTTGAAAAAAATAATTTGTAATATGACATTCGTAATTAGATAAGCATCGCTTCTAAGCTAAGACAACACAACCGTACCTAAAAAAATTTCGAGCGAACTGACGAAATGGCATGATGTTGCCACACGCGTTCAAGTATGCAGGGCGGCTTTATGACTTGATCAAGCCTGCAGAAGCGAAAACCAATTTCCCTCAAGTATTGAGTAAAACTAATCAAGCCAAATAGATCGCCACAGACGTTCAAATTTACTTGATGCAACCTCCGCTTCATGCAGATTGGACGGGCTTGATCATGCGTACTTGATCGTGTGTGGGGCGAGCATTATACTGATTTTATTATGTTTATTTGTGTTTATTATATTTATTACACTGATTAATTTAAAAGAATAATTTCTGTTATATATTGTACATCGAATGAAATTTAATTTCATATCGTTTTTTTAAAAATCATTGCATTTTTTGGAACTAAATGGAAGTTTAATGACGACATATTATCCTTGAAACAAGCCTTTTAAATTTTTTTTTTCTGTAAAAAGAAAGAAATGTATGACATTTCCACAACAAATATTGTGCGAGGTTGCCATACTTACTACAGCTAACTGTTTTACTCGTGGTTACGCTCAATGAGAGAAAGGGAGACACGTAAATTCCTTTGACACACAGTGATAAGATCGGCAACTTATTATGGCTCCCTTCATTGTGATTCTTGGTTCAAGCCACAGATGGTTAACGTGTTGATGGATCATCGTTTGTACAAGTTCCTTATACTCGTAATGGTGGCACTTCACATGGCTATTTGTGTTCGCTATGGGGTGTTTGTTGTATTTGGAAAAATATATGACGTACTTGCAAACATGCAAATACAGGCAAATGCGACCATCCATACATGGCAGCCAAATAACAAACACACAAATATTTGGCAGCAGAAGCAAATGTGTTCACCAAAACTATGGACGTGTTTCAACTTGCAGCAGGATTTTATTATTTAAATGCATGTAACTATTACATGCAGTGCGTGAAAAATACGAAGTAGTGAAAAGACCATGGAGAGCAAGGCGCTGGTGGATGCTGACTATGCATAAAAATTAGCATTTTCAATAATTGTTTCAGTTCGCGCTCACAAGACAGACACAAAATATCAGACAGATCCACGGTACGTGCGCTTCTGAATATGGCCATTGTGTAGACGGTTTATTTGTGTATTTGCCTATTTGACCCCTTTGATGTGCGTCGAGAAACCGACTAGCGCACGGTAATGCGTATTTGGTATTGGCCATATTTGTCAAATAGGCAAATAAGGCCAATACTTTGTCAAATATACTCTCCACACGTGGTAATTGTTTGCCAAATATGCCAAATACGCAAATACAAATAGCCATGTGAAGTGCCACCTTAATAAACTAAAAGGCCGTCCTTGTAATCCTTGGCCGACTTATAGGGAGGAGAGAAGGGAAAGTATGGTAAGAGGCGACTCATGTTATATTATTTTTCTTTCTCTTCAGTCTGGGGGCAAACAAATATATACCTAAGTTTTTAAGAAACATATTATTTATTCTGCACTCCTCCCTCCACAATATATGTCAAAAGCTCTGTGTGAGGAGAATGTGTGAGGAGAATTATGAGATTTGAGGAAGCGAAAGAATTATGTAAGAACTGCGACGCTTTGCGCTCCGTCCTCTCTGACTACCCCGTTAGAAATACAGTGCGAGGATATGTATGTATATAATGTGTATTATTTATTGTTTGAAATTTTATTACTGATTTACGCATCTATTATTATGTACATCATAATAAGTTTCGTCGAGTAGATATTTCTCTTACAAAATTTAAGTAGGTAGACATGATTCTATTTATTCTATATATATATATATCTACGGATGTAAACCACTGTATATGCAATAACGTATTATGATATTACGGCCGTGTAATACGTGCCAATCCTATCTGTAAGTACCTACATAAGATTGGCTTATTTAGGAGAACGATGAACATTTTGATGAAAAAGTGTTTTATGATGAAAAATTGAACTGAATGTTATGTATTTCATTAAAATGTAATATTATGAAAATGAAAACGACACTAAATTGTACTAAATAAGTAATTACTTAATATTGTTAATAAATGTAGGTATATCTGGTTTTATGTAAAAAAAACTGTATGGAAAATATTATTGTTTACTTATTGCAGATACATACATACATATATATCTTCACGCTGTATCCCTAACGGGGTAGGGGTAGTCTGAGAGCACAGACCGTCAATCGTCGCGGTTCTTATATACTTCTTTCGCTTCCTCAAATCTCATCATTCTCTTCACACATTTTCACCCAGGTATGCGAGTGCTTTTAACATTTCCGTCACCTAACACTCTGGCTATTTGATCTTCATAAGTCGGTCTTGGTCTTCCTTGGCTTCTTTTACCACTCACTCGCTCTGCAGATGATAATAAAAAATGATACTTCAAAGTAAGCTTTAATTGTCGATGAATTTCTTTTTACTTTTGGTTTCGAATTGCCAGCACATGTAATATATAAACATATCCGACGCGTTTTCCATTTCCAATGAAGTGTGCCGGAGTGATAAGTGTATGGAAATGTAGCGATTGACTGTGGTGCTGAGGCGCGGGCGTGCAACTTGCTGATAACGGCTTTAAAGGTGTTCTCGTTTTCCAATTGGATAACGGTATAGTACTCGAAATAATATCACATCAAATACAATATAACCATAACAATAATATGGCTAGGTATACTGTAATTGAAATGGTATGTATTTGAATGAATGATATCATATGGTTTAAATTGTATTGTATAATTACAAATTCTGTTCAATATTAAATACTTTGTATGCAATTTCATTGAAATACAGACCAAATAGACCGCAAATACACCACAGACCACACGAATAGAGTTTTAGAATATTGTGTAACTCAGATCTGACTTTTCGAAAGTCACACCTTTGGAAGAAGGACTTTAGTTTTTATTCTAAGATAACTTACATAAACAGTCACAACAACAGACTTTTCAAAATGATATTTTGGGGTCTGTTGGAAATTTTTTTCCAACATGTTTATAAGAGTTTTAGAAGTAGAATCAAGTGAAACATAAATTACCAAAATTAAGTGTCTTAAATAACATTATTTTCAGAAGACAAAAATAGTTGTTAATTACTTACTTCATTCTCATCCAAACAAATACAGTTTTCACATTAAAGCTTCACACTTATATCAAAAATTTCGTCCAGGAACCTAGAATTCATTTAAACTTTTTATTTAATCTTGTTGGCTGACGAAACTTTCGCAAAGTGAGATAAAGTATCACCTAAAACAGCAGAGTTTCCAACATTATCAAAGATAACACTCGCGACATACGGCCGAGTAAAATTAGACAAACACTCAGAAACCCTGGTTTGATTTGTTAATAAAAATGTACATATTTTATTTATAAGAAAAAAGTATATATATATCCTAGCGTTAATAGTTACAAACTTAAAGCTAAACATTACCTTAAAAAATAGACTTCTTCAAAGTTGTTGCTTAGAAAACTGTCATTGCTCAGGGTGTCCAGCAGACTGGCAGTATTACTTCTTTGAATAGTCAAAGTGATTCGTTGGCGGAAGGCAGCTGCCATCAAAATGTACATTGTCTATTGTTTCATACGTTCTCTTGCTAGAAAAAAAATGTTCTTTCATTAATTATTTCAAATAATCACATGAATTGCATAGCTCCAAACTAATCACTAGTCTAATATTATGTACGTCAAACGACTAATCGAGGAAGCATGTAGGGTCACACACAGAAAAGTTCGTTTCCTAAGCTGACCTCACCGGGGTCGACTTCGGGAAACTCGAATTGGGTTCAGTTTGTTTAATTTTCAAGGCAGTGTGTTTAAAGGCTGTAAATTTACAGAGTTGTGTTTGTCTACCTTTGCAGCTTTAGAGGAATATGATTAAACTGCCAAATACATTTCTAACAACAGATTCTAATAACATCAAAAAGTAAGACGTTTGAATTGTTTTTTACACGATTGCTCAGATGCTAGGTAATATTATAGCCCAAGAACCCGCGACTGCCAGACCTTCGTTATTTTATAAAAGCTGAAAGTTTCTCTGCGCATGTCCCCAACACAGGTAGGAACGATCAGCGACTATGAAATTTGGATCATCGTGGCTTTGGTAGCCCTCTCAGAAACCCTGGTTTGATTACTTGGTGTATATATTTATTGGTTTCTGAGAGGGAGTTTGGAGAGGGCTATGCTCGGAGTTTCTCTGCGAGATCGAATCAGAAATGAGGAGATCCGTAGAAGAACCAAGGTTACCAACATAGCCCAGCGGATTGGCAGGTGGAAGTGGCAATGGGCAGGGCACATAGCACGGAGGACTGATGACCGATGGGGTCGAAAAGTTCTCGAGTGGAGACCACGTACCGGCAAGCGCAGCGTAGAAGTCCACCCACAAGGTGGACGGATGACCTCATTAAGACCGCAGGATCGCGCTGGATGCAAGCCGCTACCAACCGGTCTTATTGGAGATCTTTAGGGGAGGCCTATGTCGAGCAGTGGACGTCCTATGGCTGAAAGGAAGGAAGGAAGAAGGAAGTGGCTTTGGTATAGGTAACAGGTAACAAAGGTGTACAAAATTACTCCCGAAAATCGTGAAAGTATAAAGCTTAATTTTTTTATATTTTCTTCGGGATAATATTAGAAATCACGTCATCGATTGCCAGACACTTAGTATCGTGGCAACCCCCTGCCAGACACCCTCAAACTAATAAATTATACTGAATAATTTCTTGCTCTATTAGGGTGTATATATTTATTGGATTTGATTTTTTAAGTTCCGTAGCAAAAGGCACAAACGGAACCGTTATAATTTAATCTATGTATCTGTTTGTCCGTATGTCAACGTCGTATTAATTAAAAGTTATTAGCACTATACAAGTATGTAAGTACATGACATTTGGAAGGAAGGTGTATTCTTTGTATTCTTCTCGCATACCAAAGTGGAAATGTGAGGAGAAAGATGAGATTTCAGGAAGCAAAACAAGTATGTACGTAAGGATCGCGGTACTTGGCGCTCTGTCTTTTCTGACTATCCCATTAGGGATATAGGGTGAAAATATGTATGTCTGTGTATTCCTTGAAAGGTAATGGCGTAGTGATGTTACAAAAAAATAAAATTATGAGTGGCATTCCATACATATAACTGAGGGATGAAAAAAATTTCTGCGTGGCGTATTTTTAAATAGGTTTGCAAGAATTATGTATATAGACGTATTGAAACAATTTTTTTTAATTAAGAGTCCACCTTAGCAGCCCAGTGCAACCGAATTCGTTCATTACTCCCGCGCCCTATCGCGGAGGCTACATAACTAGGTATGTGGTTAGGTACGTAATTCATAAATTGATCAAAAATATGACTGGTCTTCGATTGATTGCATGTTAAGATTGAATAGCATGAATTTTTGAAAGATTACACAAATTAATTTAATTAAATTTAAAATACATTGTAAGGTATAAAAATAAATACAATAGTATGAATTTTAAAAAATTCGTTATCAACGCGTCTTGTTTACATCGTTTTTTAAATCTTTTCATTTCCTTTTACATGCAGTCGGGTCTTTTGTATTTTAATTAATTTTTTTTTCTACCTATTATTTTTTTCTCTTACTGTCTATTACTGTTCTTTTTATAAGACAACAAGGTTTTCATTCTTTTGGAATAACAGCACCTGGACGAAAAAGGTGTTCTCCTACATTCATTTTTTTGCAGTAGGTAAGTACCGTAAAACGAAGACGAAGCGACATTTGAGTTTTTAGCGCATATAGTAATTTCAGCATAGCTTTCTCAAAACGGGATAATTCGGCGTCCCGAAGCTTTCCTAGGTAACACCAGGATGGAGTATCGAAAAGGCCGATTTTGCCTTTCAAAATAGAACGTGTGATCATTGCCTGCCTTATCTTATTTGTGAGAAAAGCAGAAGAGGTCTGTGCTCAGCAGTGGGATCTATTTATGTAGTATAGATTGTCACTTTTTTGTACAGACTTTGTAGAATATTATCTAACTCTGTTATTCATCCAACATCTTTCAAATTAGAACCGCAGCAAAGTTATATTCTATTTCCCTTTTACTACATAAAAGGGATAAACCGATAATACATTAAATATGTCGGATTTAGAACAGATTTACGTAACGAACAAGTTACAATAAACAAGACTATGCGGTATGTGGGAGTTTCCAAGCGCAATATTGGTTTCCTCTTGGCTAGACGATACGACATGTTCACGTCACAGACATAAATGAACCCAATGAAAACAATAATTAATCCTTTATAATGTAGTATTTATATTATGACCATAATATAACAACCTATGTAGGTACATTATAATGACATACCAACTATATAGGTTCATTTAATATATATAAAGAAAGACCTATGTCTTTCTTTACCTATGAAATTGCGTTCTACAAATACTGGTTGGTCATTTGAAATGTAATTTGTGTATGGCTGGCTATAAATTCTAAATTCAAATGAATTTTTAACCGACTTTAAAAGAAGAAGGAGGTTCTCAATTCGTCGGTATGTTGTTTTTTTTGTTTTTTGTTTTTTTTTGTATGTTTGTTACTTCATAACTCCGTTATTTATGAACCGATTTCGAAAATTCTTTTTTCGTTTATAGGTAATACTTTAGACGTGGTCCCATTTAAATTTCACTGATATTGGAGCTTGGACTTCGAAGATACACTAGATAACACGACCTGGTTATAACCTTTATTTATGTTGACGATTCTCTTGTATATCGTTGCGCTCCGGAATTAGAATGAAGTTAATTGCAGACCTGCCCTAGATATTTATTTAGGTCAAGACCACTCAAAAGCGAGAAATATAAAATTTTTATTAAAAAAAATTAAACCGCCTTCAAAAAAAAAAACACTGAAAAGTTTAAAATAACTATCCTTTACTAATCAAAACTCAAGTACAATTAAAATTACTTTATAAATACGATACACATACCTATATAATTAAATTTGTCAGTTATTGAAGTCGGTGCCAAATCAATGTGCAACAACATAAAGTCTAGTTTGGTGGGCTTGGCACCGACTTCAGTAACTGTCAAATTGAATTATATAGGTATGGGTATCGTATTTATAAAGTTATTTTATTTGTACTTGAGTTTTGATTAGTAAAGGATAGTTATTTTATACTTTTCAGTGTTTTTTTTGAAGGCGGTTTAATGTTTTTTAATATAAATTTTTTATTTTAAAAATATGGAATTTTATTTTCAAATTCAGTCATTTGTTTATTCATTAATGTTTTGTCTTCACTACATTTGTATCTTTTTGTAGCAATGCAAAGACAAAGTCTTGACTAACTATGACTCATTATCACCCAGCCCAAATTGCAAAGGTTAGAAATTTGAAACTTGGAGAGGGTGTTGATTTTATATTGCATGGATGTCTTAAAATTCAACCCCTAAGGAGCTGAAAGGGCTTTGCAAATTTTGTATGGGAAATAAAATTTTCTGGTCTTTAGATTCTTAAAACTTGGTATTAATTAATACTCTTAATTAACAATACACGTCTTTCAGCGTTTTCAAAATTCAAGGTATGAGGAGTGAAATGAAGAGTAAAAGTTTCTATGGGAAAACGTGTCTTTTATACGGTAAAAAGGCCTGTTACTTTGTTTGAATTGGGCTGAAATTGTTCTAGTACAGGCGCGAATACTCAGTATGTTGAATATAGATTAGATATAAATCTTACAGTCTACCCAAGCGAAGTCAATGGCCGATAGAAAGCTATTATTCATATCTTTGTAGATTTTAGTCACGTGACTAAGGTAATATATTAATTTTAAATACTCCATATTCCTAAAAATAGGTTCGTAACCCTTTATAAAATCAGGCCGTCTTTTATTCTTTACGATTCTCAGATTCAGCCTAATGTCGTGAGTACAAGTCAAAGCAGATTAATGTAAAGTAGAACTTCAAAGATATTATTAACTTTCCAATTCCATTATAAATACAGTCATACATAAGTATTAACTTATTTTTGCGATCTTTTTTATTTTTAAGTAAAAGGTTATAGGTGAACCCAGTTATGTTAACGATTCAGGATTGAGTAGATACTTGTATTTTAAAAACTAAGCAATAAACTCTGTAGGCATACGTTTAAATCACATATGTTAAACGCATTGATAAACAATAATTTAATCTAGAACGAAAAATACGAAGAAGTAGTTATTTTCCTTTATTTTAAAAACTATAATTAATTTTAAAAAATCCAACTGTCCTTTTGAAGAATATGTTTAGATTAAAACTACACAGAAAATTTTGAAACAAAAATCCATGCATAAATCTATCCCGTTACTCCTAAAAATGTTAATCTCTGTTTTAAAAGAGGTTTCTTTGATAATTTTTTTTGTGTTACAAAAGTTAACCAATCGTGTATCGCAACTGCAAGATAAAGTCAATGAAATGAAAAATCAGGTTACCAAATATCACTTTCATACGTTGTGTAGTCACTTAGAAAAATTGAGATCCCTGCCGTCACAATTTCCAATGCGTCGCCTTAACTCAAATAAGTTTCAGTAATCAGTGACATGACATCAGCGACAGTAATAAGAAGGAAGTTCTCAATAGGAATTATTTCTTGGATTCCATTGTAATTTTATATTTAAATTTTGATTATTATTTTAGGCTCTTCCAGTGAATATTGCTTCTGTATTCTGTTTGTATTAGCGACTAATTAGACAAAGTTGGCAAAGTTAGGCGCTTGCCGCTTTACTTTAGCAAGTCAAAGGTAAGGTTGCCATCTCTTTAAGAGAGGTACTCCACTATAATTAGTAAGTGTATACATAGTAGGCTACTTACTTGTTAATAGTATGTATACCTTTCTAAAAAGCATAACATTATCATATGTTGTTGTGTAAGATTTACATATTATGGTTTTCTATAAAACATCTATCGATTTTATAGCAGGTGTAATGTTTTATATATTGGCCAAAATAAAACAAATACAAACATATATAAATTGATCATAAAAATGAATCGTATTACTGATTACAATGGCCTTTGTGGTAAGCCTATCAAACCATACCAATTTTCACGCAAAGGCATTTTAAGCTATAAAGGTAAACTGTGATAGGCAAATGCTAAGGCTAACCTCTTCATGGTGTACTCTGGACAACGAAACGTAAATTACTAGCTGGTGGCAAATGGCCTGGCGTAAGGGCAGCGTTTCTTCACAGTACCTTCTCAGAGGGTAACGTGATCATCCACATTACCCTCTGAGAACAGTCTAGGAATTTGACGGACTTTCTGGCACTAATCCTACCGTCAATTTTCGTCAAGTGGTAGACCATACCATTTACTCCTCCGGTTGCTATTCACTCTAACGACCTCCATGAATAGTGTTAACGGGGTAAGACGTGTCTTTGCGAACCGACGATGCGGGCTTTTTCTATTGTACTTCAAAATAAGAAGGAAGTTCTCAATTCTGTATAATATATGCACACAAGGTTAATTGAAAAATACTAACTTTTGTACTACGACTTTTAATAAATAATTAATGTCGTTTTAACGACATTCAGCTTTTCCTTGGATAATGTGAGAGAAATCTTCAAGCGCCGCATGGATGAGACCGGCTATGGCTTTTACCCTCTTAAACTAGCGGTTATAGTCTTGTACAGGACGTATCGGAGACCTTCTTATGATTTTTCCAAGTATATATCGTGGGGGTTAAAGATTACACCTCAACACCCTCGTACTGTTACGACAGCGTGCACTACGCGTTCTGTCATCTTACCCACAATTTTTTGTTTTTATTTTTTTTATAGTAATATTTTTTTAATTTTTATATATTTCATACCATTTTATTATATACTATAATTTTAATAGAATTATTAAAAAACGTAATATCACAAATACTTTAAAATAATTCAGTTATGATCCTGATCAAAGTAATTTCTGCTTGTTTTGATTAAATGTAGCAATAGGGTAAGTCCGAAGTAGTTGGCCATAGTTTTTTTAAAACGCTGTTAAAAAAAACCTTACACATTACTACAAAAATCTTTATTTGTAATTAAATTTTAAACAATCAACTTTGAGATATTAAACAAAAAAGTAACAATTTCTAATGAGATCGTCTTAAAAAAAACGTCTTAAAAAATTACAATTGGCCATCTCTCCCGAGGTGTCTGGGTGTGATGGCCATAACATTAGAGGTAAGATGGCCATAACTTAACTTTAACTTTACCATAGTTTATGGTCTTATTTTCTATTTTTTATTTTCTATTTTTTTGTATGTATTTGTATTTTAAGTATAATCTACATATATACATTTCTGCACACTGTATTCCTAACGGGGTAGTCAGAGAGGACGGAGCGCCAGGCGTCGCGGTCTTTACATTTTTCTTTCACTTTCTCAAATCACATCATTTTCCTCACACATTTTCGCCTAGATATGCGAGTGCTTTTGACATTTCTGTCGGCTAACACTGGCTATTTGATCTTCATAAGTCAGCCTTGGTCTTCCTTGGCTTCATTTATCACTCGCTTTCGCTCTGTAGATTTTCTTCGTCAGTCTTTCATCAACATCACTCATTCTTTCCCGGACTCGGATTCTCTTGCGGACAAAATTTCATGTGCCCGAAATTTTGTTCGTAAGAGTGACACCGCAGATATTTCTAAGACATCACATTTCCAATGCATTTATCTCACTTTCACTCGATTTTGGGCATATCCAGATCTCACTACTGCACAATAATGTTGGAACCAACACCGCATTGTGTATGGCCATTTTGGCTGAGTTTGATATATTCACACTGTCTACTAATGCGGAAGGAGCACCGTTTACTTTATTACCGGCTGCTACCCGTCTCTCCATAACTAACTAACATCTTTCATCCCTCAAAAACGCACTCCCCAGATGTACAAATTCATTCACTTGTTCCAGACATTTTTCATTTAACCATACTTTGCACTTTGTCTGTACATCTTCCCTTTCAAACACCAGAACCTTAGTTTTGTTTACATTCATATTCAATCATTTCACTTCACAGTCTTCTTTCATGCACGTAAGTAGTGTCTGCAACTCGGCTTCTGATGGTGCTATAAGCACAGCATTGTCAGCGTACAATAAGCAGTTTACCACTGTACCATCACATATCATACCACTCATACTACCTTTCAATGTATAGAGCCTTTCGCCTTTTTCTTGTATTTATTAGGCATCTAAAACAAATATGAAAATGAATCAAATATTTGAATAAGACATCATTTCTGTACCATTGGTATATGTTGGCGATATGGCCATGACATACCGACTACAATTGGCCATCTCTCCTTTTTTTCCGGGAGAGATGACCATCCCTAAAATGAAAACAAGTCAAGATACGACCTGCGTGATTTTGAGGTTAGAACGAAACGTTCCTCGTACACTTTGCAAAAAATACAAAAATCACCATTATTTTAAGAGACTAACACCACAGCCGTGTAAAACATGAACCCTCTAAAAATATTTGCACTGGACAAAACAATAAACATAGATTTTACTTATTTTTGTTATTTTTTCACCAGACTGTTGGTCGTACCTTAGCTCCTACCCACTACGCGAAGCGAACTAAACAGTAATTAGCGACAACTAGTCAACTGTTCCATGAATTATTTCGATGGGCCATCTCTCCCTTATGGCCATCTACCCCGGAATTACCCTAAGTGTATAAGTTATGTTATATTTATAGTATGAAGATATGTATGTATGTATGTATATTTATAGTAACAAATACAATTGGTATCTATCTAATATAATTACATGAACCTGTATTCGAACAAAGAATATACATATACGCAGATAGTACAAACTTTAGTCGTTATCTCATGCTTGCAGTCGTCGATGAACTCAATCTAGAAATCTCAGCTTACTTCCAAGAGGTTCTTACTGCTTTTCCCTCATTTACATTGTAATTAAATTGGTCTAAGACACTTTTACAAAATCCAGCATACATACCATACCCTTCTTATAGTGTTTCGTTACTAAATGTTTTATTTGTAATGGATTAGTTTTTAAAAATGAAAGGGTTCGGGTGATAAATTCCATGTAATAAAAAAGATTTGTGAAGCGAATTTAAATTAAAAATATTATGTAATAAAAAATTGGAGCCCAGACAACAATCATTGTATGTTTATTATACTTCGTATTCTAATTAATTTAATGGCAACTCGTTTCCTATTTATTATAAATACTCCTGTCATACTAATGTAAAAAGTAGTATTTCTCTGAAGTATGTCCCGGTGTCCCCTAACTAACACTAACAGTAAAGTTATAGTAGGCTTTACTGGAGTTAAAATAGACTTCATGGAAAAACGCGAAAATTTCAGTTGCATATGTAATACATAAATATGTATTAGAACTTTCCAATTTTTCAACACTTGTTACAGAACTCTAACGCACATTATATACTATCACTTTGGTACTTCATAACTCTTAAAAACGATAAATAAAGAAAATCTAAATAAAACGTCAACTGCACTTTTGTTTCCACCAAAAAATCCAGGATATCATTGTTCATTATATAAGAGTACATATGATATAATACAATGGATCAAGTCTCCTTTTATGCTAAGCTTTGAATATATTATATTGTCAATAGTTTAATAAACAGGGAATTAGAAGATTATTATACAGCTAGTTGTGCCTTGCGGTTTCATTCGCGTTATATTTGATATTTTTCCGGTATAAAAAGTAGCCTATATTACATACTCTCTGAAAAGTCTTCTATCGCCAATGAACTTCAAAATCGGTTCAGCAATAGCCCGCATGAACCAACAGATAAACAGACGGACAGACAGACAGATACAAATTAAAGAACAACATGTTCGGGTTTTGATTACGTACAAATAATAATCATATAAGCTTAAGAAAAACTCTTTATTTCGAAATCTATAATATCTTTTTTTATTTTGACGAAAATTAGCGTTTTACCTATTTAAAGTTAATGGAATAATAAGTTTTAGTATCTACAAGAAATTACTGATCATAACTCTATTTATATAATTGATTTAACTGTTCGTTTGTTATTCAAGAACTTCATTTCACAAGTTCACAAGTTAGTCACTACGAATGTACAAATAAAATAAATACACTATTTTCTACGGGTTAATATCGTGGAAAAACAGACATTTAAATTATAGGAATAGCTAGATATAAATTGTAAATTAACGAGGTATGGTGTTTTTCAACATTACTTAAAACACACTACTTTTTATACAAAATTTTAGAATGGACTTTAAAATGAATTATTACTATGCAATATTATTATTAATAAAATTTAATAAATTTAAATATGAGTTGCTTTAAATTGAGCCTGAAATTTCTATTGTCTAGAATTGTATATAAATAATAGTTACTTCATTCCACTATTCGTATCTTAGGAATCAATCTGATAGACTTTTACCAGTAAGTGTGAGGTATCTAAATATATATTTTCCTTTAATGGAAGTTACAGTTGGAAAATTAACTCAAGAAATTCGGTTTAGAAGTGGCGGTTGTTTAGAGGAGGTTGTGTTACCTTCATACTAACCGTTACAGAAACAGTTTATGATTTTTTGAACATTGTCAGGTCTAGGAATAAGAATATACTTCTAGTATATTGGATATTGGCATGGAAGATTTCAAATGCACATTCGAGATCGCTGCGGCCATATGAGCAATAGAATAAATAAACTGTTCCTGAAATCAGCTTCAAAGTTGGTCTGGGAAAGAATAAAAGTATAAAATAAGCCAGTTGCTTATCGCTATCGCTGGTATCAGTCTGCTTAGGCGACTTATTGTAACATATTTTATTCATAATGATTCTGCAAACCCTGCATTATTCAACAATTCAGATTTCATAATTTAAGTACCCATAAGTAGGAGCGAAAACCGTGTAATTAGAAAGTAGGCGGACAAGTACGCATATATCATACGAGTTCAGTTAAGAGTACAATCACTTTCCAACATTGGAATTAGTTACGTTGTAATAATAACAAGGGTTTCCTCACTCGCCCAACACGCTACTACGTCGTGGGAGCCACAAAAGGGTCGGAGCAGATATAAAACGGAGACTTAGAACGAAAACTTAGCCATTGTTACTGCTGAACCATGGGTCGCCGCATTGTTCAAGTTATATTAAAGTGGGACTTTAATACTTCAAAGGATTACTGTTAGATGTGGTCACGTGGCTATTACTCTTGTTGGATTGTTTCAGGATTGTTGATGTTTAGATATTATGTACAGAGGTATTATAGTTGTATTTGCCTATTGGCGATTATATTTGTCTGGTTTGAATATTATGTCAAATATAATTAGATACAACTATCTATGCGAGATATAGTGTTATGGAGCAGTGATGTTAAGCTAATGTAAAACACAGACATTTTATCCTTTTTCTGTGCTTATATTACACATTATATTATGTCGTGAGGTGTTGTATTGTATGCTATGCCGTATTGTTGTGTTGTTTTATTATGTCATATTACTTTAATATACAACACTATACCTTCTTGTTAGAGAAACAAAATTGTGCTTATCCTTTACAGTCTTCTGTCGTAGCTGTGCTCCAGAATAAGGTATGCTAGAGACAAAGTAGAATGGAGGAGCCGTTATTGGATTTAGGCCCCTTATTTAAATAGTTTTTAAATATGATTTTAAATATGATATTAAATATATGTTTTTATGCGTGTTTAATTATTACAATATGACATGTGCGCTATTCTAATGCCACAAAGCTAAATTTAGCTCGAATTACTTAAAAGCAGACGGACAACTTAGTTATGAAGATATGTATAAAAATCAGAAGAATTGTTTACACGAATCAAACCATTCCTTGTGATAACATGTAACTGAATCTAAAGACAATAATTAGTATAAATATAAAAATGAAATCAGACAATTGTAAAACAATGTCAGATATTAATAATAATAATCATAAATATTTCTGACAATTAGGCGCATTAATTGCGCGACAACGAACTATGGATTATAATATATGTATATTACTTATAATAGCTACCACAAGATGAAGTGTGGTAACATCCAGTGACACTCAGTCTTCAAGAAATTCATTTCTTAAATTTATCTGGTCGCAAATCTGGAAACTTGGAATATATACATATAATAACCACCGCGCCAACGGCCCAGTTGATAGGACATTTGAATCGGTAGCAATTGAATTATGTCTTTCGGTATTTGATAAAATTGATAAAAGAATCGACGGACTGCAGATGAACAAATAGATCAGACAGCCAGCGTTTGAATTCAAGAAAAATGTCACGTGAGCAACATAATAACCTAGCAAATTACACAAGATATCGGTTTGCTACAGTGGTTCTAAATAGTTTATGGGTGGTTCTGTAAAATAAATTAAGTCTATTAAACAGAGAAATCATTTTGTACAAGATTTAAGACTGAAAATCCAAACGAAATTACCGTTTTTATTACTTATCAAACGATAAATGAATATTGGTGCTCTAGTATATAGGTACTACCAAATCCTATTAAATTCGTTTGCATAGCACCTCAACTAAATTGCCTTTCTCAACATTCAAGCAAGGAATGGCGGTCAAGTAGCATAACATACTTCAATAGAGGCAGTATGGACGACTCGAGTCGAGTACTCCTGGTAGAGTTATATAGGCCCCACTAGATTTGCTTTCAAGTTAAATAAGAAAAGAGGAAATTTATATCAATGTGATGTTTGTACACTTAAACATAAATAACATAAACTATGTACGTAACAAAACACATCTTTGTTTCTATTTTTCTCATATGTCAATTTCTCTTGAACCTTCTGACTTTGCTGAACACATTCTACAGCTTTGTTTTCAGAATATTTTCACAATGATATGATAACGAATTTTGTCGAGTTATCGTTTAATCTATTGAAACTTTATGTCCGACCGTTGTATATGTGTATACATATACTCACAATACTTCGTCCGATATCTCTCTCCGATACTTCTCTCAAATAATATATGTATAGTGTATAGATACTATACATATGTTGTTTGAGTATTTAGAGTAGTTACAGTTATTGTACGTAGTATATAGATACCATACATATGTTGTTTGAGAGGGGCTCAAATTGTGGTGTAGTGGTGCTTTGGACGTGGACGATTACCACTACGATATAATGAAAAGATGAAGATCTTCGGTAATGATACCAGTCACATAGTGTATTGATGATGTTACAGATGGACTAACTTCGACTTACGGACCATTGTTTTGTTTCCATTTAAAAACAGCACCTAAAACAGTAACAATCTTGTTTCGTCAATAGATGATTCTATAGCGACGGTAATATCGAACGTGTACCTTTCCATCCTTCGGATGACTTCGGTCAATTCGGTAATACTAAGTCTGGCGCCTAATTGCATAACTTCCATTGGCTGAAAATGAATATTAATTTGATATTTTAGACTAATTGATGAACGTCAATTACATACTCGTTTACTCATCAATGAATTAACAATTAGGGTTTCGGACAGAGGCCATAACAACTCTGGCAAAAGATATTAATGTCTTTCTATGATATGATTATACAAAAAACCTACCTAAAAAAACATAAACCTAAAAACTTAAGGTTGCGGCGACATGTAAAGACTGATTTGGTAGGCCAAAAAATCAGTAGCAAATAACTAGCGTATGTCCATAAATAGGCACTGTGTTTGCATGTATAACCCATCCGCTTTTCGTCTATATGTGATACAGGCCTATGTGCAATATGGTCGGACCTATTCGTACGTAGGCTTTCACTGCTTATAACAAAAATAAAAATAAAGCCTACTACTCGTTACTCGTTTTTTGTATGTCTATTTGTGGTACAAGCCTCCTCCGACCTCGTCCACTACAGTCTATTCCTGGTCACACCACTGCATGTTATTCCTGCGACCTGTCTAAGTCATCATCCCAACGTTTTTGTGGCCTGCCTCTCTGTCTTTTTCCTTCTCTTAAATATCATTCAGTAACAATTTTATTAAATTCGTCTATTCCCTAATCACGTGACCTGACCATTGCAACTTCTTTTGATTGTCATCGTTATGTCCTTTACCTTGGGCATTTGCTTGATTTTACTGTTTCTTATTTTACCCACTTTCTTAATTCCAATCATGCTCCTTGTCATTGCACGTTGGTATGTGGCAAGTTTATTTATTGCGTTTTTTGTTAAAACCCATATTTGCCATCCGTAGTTCGTACACTAAGAGTGGTAAAATACAGCATACATCTGATATCATAAAATATACAGTAGTTTGTTAAAACGTCTTGCGAATACTGCTTATTCGATTGACTTCCAATCAAGTTGCATTTTTCGATTCGGCACATGAATCAAGACATAGTTTCAAATAAATTTTTTTTGTAGTGTATGCTCTCACGTATAACTCTCGATATAAACAGGATGATGTTGCGGCAAAGTTTTACTTTCTCCCATTTGTTATTCACGATTCAAGGGAGCCAACAACAACATTTCCTGCCTCCTGTCTGCAATATGGTTAGAATTATGGATTTTACGTGACGTTATAATAATATGCATATTAGAGTTGATGTTTATATGGATATTAGGTTATGAAATGTGCTTCGAGTATAAATGAAATATGCAAATTATAATAAATGTATTTATCAGGCGCGCTGTAACGCAATACGTAGTATAACTGAATTATGTTGACGGTGCGCCTTTTATCTCAATGTGAGTGATATTTCTTACTTATTTAAATGTACTAGAGGTTGCCCAGTAGTCGAAAATCGACCGTTAATATAAATATAAACCTGTAACATAAACCCTTTGACGAGAATCTCTGCTCTGTCGACTCTGTGCGACAATCTCTACTCTGTGTGACTGTTTCATACAAAGAGGCTACATATGGTATACATGATCCTTCGACCAAGAAATATAAAGGACGGAGCCATAATAAGTTAAGCCGCTCTTATCACCGTGTGTCAAACGAATTTTTGTGTCTCTCTTACTATCCCATTGAACATAACCACGAGTAAAACAGTTAGTTATAGTAAGTATGGCAACTTCGCACTGTCAATGTATTTCATGTCAGCTCATGACTGACTTCACGTACATTACTGAAATAGGTATTTTCAAAATATTTGTAAATCTTAAGTGTTTTGGGTATTTGTATTCAAAAAAATAAAAAATATGTCATGTTCAGCCATATATTGTTGTACTGCAACTCTTCCGTAGTTAGTAGTATTAGTAAAAGTCCAGAAAGTTGATCAACAAAAAACTGAAAAGTATAAAATAACTATTTTTTACTAATCAAAACTCAAGTACAATTAAAATAACTTTATAAATACGATACACATACTTATATAATTAAATTTGACAGTTACTGAAGTCGGTGCCAAGCCCACCAAACTAATAAACTTTCTGTTGTTGCACATTGATTTGGCACCGACTTCAATAACTGTCAAATTTAATTATATAGGTATGAGTATCGTATTTATAAAGTTATTTTAATTGTACTTGGGTTTTGATTAGTAAACGATAGTTATTTTATACTTTTCAGTGTTTTTTTTGAAGGCGGTTTAATTTTTTTTAATAAAAATTTTTTATTTCTCCTTTTTGAGTGATCTTGACCTAAATAAATATCTAAGGCAGGTCTGCAATTAATTTCATTCTAATTCCGGAGCGCAACGATATACAAGAGAATCATCAATATAAATAAAGGTCCAAGTTCCAATATCAGTGAAATTTAAATGAGACCATCTCTGAAGTATTGGGTCCTTACATATGAAATTAGCGTTTCGTCGTACTGACTACTTTGATCTGAAATATCTTCTCTTTGGTTAAGAATTCCAAATTCAAATTTATAACTTCATTTAGCTGGTACATTTGAGTTTTGAAAACAGTCATTCATTTGTTTTTTTCCTCATTATTTTTTTCTTTGGCGTCGCTTATTACCGCACAATGGAAAACATGAAATATCGGTATATTTACGAGTACGAGTTCTAACGTGGCACCAGTGCTGCAGAAACAGCTCGAAATATTAATGATGTCTACGGCGCTGGTGTCGCAAAAGAAAGCACGGTACGTTTTTGGTTTCAACGTTTTCGTTCTGGAAATTTCGACCTTCAGAACCAACCCCGTGGACGGCCGGAGACCAAAGTGGAAAATGAACAATTAAAGGCTATTGTGGAAGCGGATCCATCACAAAGCACTTCAGTGATAGCTGCAGGCTTCGGGGTAAGTGACAAAACTGTATTAATCGACGAAGCAAATCGGGAAAGTAAAACTTGAATGATGGGTACCTCATGAATTGAGTGAATCGAACTTGTAAACACGCGTCGACTGCTGTGTTACTTTGCTCAACCGACACAATAATGAAGGGATTTTAAATCGAATCATGACTTGTGATGAAAAGTGGATACTGTACGATAATCGGAAGCGCTCGTCGCAATGGCTGAACCCTGGAGACCCAGCCAAATCCTGCCCTAAACGAAAATTGACTCAGAAAAAGTTACTTGTGAGTGTTTGGTGGACTAGCACCGGTGTCGTTCACTACAGCTTTCTAAAATCTGGCCAAACGATTACGGCAGATATCTATTGTCAGCAACTGCAAACCATGAAGGAAGAACTAGCTGCTAAATAACCGAGATTGGTCAATCGCTCTAGGCCACTGCTGCTTCACGACAACACAAGACCACACACTGCACAACAAACAACCACTAAGTTAGATGAGCTACAATTGGAATGTCTGCGACATCCACCGTACTCCCCGGACCTTGCTCCAACAAATTACCATTTTTTCCGGAATTTGGACAACTTCTTACAAGGAAAAAAATTCAACTCCGATGCGGCAGTCCAAACCGCCTTCAAAGAGTTTATTGATTCTCACCCCCATGGTTTTTTTTGTAAAGGGATCAATGAACTACCTATAAGATGGCAAAAGTGCATAGATAACAACGGTGCATACTTTGATTAATTAAATATATTTTACAAAAAAAAAATTGACTTTATATTCCTCCCGTACAAAACGCCAATTTCATTAGTAAGGACCCAATATTACCTACCAAACGTAAAAAGAATTTTCGAAATCGGTTCATAAATGACGGAATTATGAGGTAACAAACTTACAAAAAAAAACATAGAGACGAATTGCGAACCTCCTTTTTTTGAAGTCTGTTAAAAATCGGCCACGCTCTTAGAGCAAATGCTCCGTCTATTCTTGGTCCGAGATATGATCACAAACAATAATGAGTTTGACGTTGATAAGTTTTTCGATGTTGACCGTATGAAAGTAAACACTAAGTGTTTTATTTAATTTAATGTATTTGTAACAAATATTACATTAAAATTTTAGTTTTCTACACTTCTGCTCCATATAAACTTTAACTATGCCAAATCTCACACTCCTCCGTGCGCGCAATTTTCTTAAAAAGGGATCTGAAGTTTTCGCTTCACGTATTAATATAATGATGATGATGATGTTACTGTGTGCTCTTTTTATTCTTGCATTGAAACTTGGCGGTTTTGAATACCCAAGAACAAGAGATTTTTTTTGTAAACAATAATATATAAGATATATGTACCTTTTATAAATAAAAATTAAATAAAATGTTATTTTTAAGAAAGTAGGTGCCTAGGTACCTATAACACTTTTGCTTATAGTATGTCAATAAAAAATATGTGATTATTTAATAAAATTATGTGTACTTACCATTGTGTTTACCTACATTAAGTTTTTTTGTTACCCTCTTTTACTCGTACCGCCTATTGCCTTTCTCAGAATAAAAGCGATCTCTGAACTCATCAAAATTGGTTCAGTGGTTTAGCTGTCAAATAAACACAGGTTTGCATAATCTATACTACTATAGAAATCTCTAGCGTCTGTCTGTAATTTTAACTTTGCCGTCAAATTTTGTGATAGTCATTTTATGACTTACTGACTTCGATTCTACCATTAATAATATTTTTGTCTGTCTGTCTGTATGTCCTTTTATAACTGAAGAACGGCTAGACTGATCTTGACAAAACTCGGTACGTAGTAAGAGCATATGATTGCGCTCATGATAGGCTACATAATTTTTAGAAAATCTACCCCTAAGAGGGTGAAAAGGGGATGAAACTTTGTATGGGAAATGGTAAACCGCTGAACCGATTATGATGAAATTTGGCATGCAGATAGTTTAACATCAGAAAACGGACATGGCTTACTTCTTCATTAAAAATTTACCCCTAAGAGGGTGAAAAGGGGGATGAAACTTTGTATGGGCTAAATCTAGGTAATGATAAAATTTGGTGCGGGGTAATAAGACATTATTTATCAAAAATACATAGACTACTTTCTTTATCAGAAATCTGTGAAAAGGGCGACGGGAGGAAGGAGTACAAAAGATTGTACGGGAAACCCTAAACCACTGACCTGATTATGATGTAGCATGGATATAGTTTGACACCTGAGAACGGACATAGGCTACTTTATATCAATAACCCTAAAGGGATGAAAAGGGGGATGAAACTTCGAATGGGAAATGTTGAACCGCTGAAGTAATTATGATTTTTGATACAGAAAT
The DNA here is from genome assembly GCA_907165235.1 of Zeuzera pyrina. NCBI lineage: Eukaryota > Metazoa > Arthropoda > Insecta > Lepidoptera > Cossidae > Zeuzera > Zeuzera pyrina. The sequence continues at coordinate 11,994,759 of OU015625.1, read as the reverse complement.
AGTATGTTCCCGGAGACAGACGTAGGCTAGACGTAGACTTTTTATCAAAAACAATATTTGAACATACTATGCCCATACATATTACAAACTAACCAAATTCGGAAAAGCCACAAAAAAAATTTCCGCGAGACGAAGTCGCGGGTACAGCTAGCACTACTATAAATCTTTAGCGTCTGTCTGTAATTATGATTTTACTATCAAATATTGTGATAGATAGTCATTTTATGACGCATTGAGTTCGATTCTACCATTTTCAAAATTTTTGTCTGCCTGTCTGTACTTTTATAACTAAAGAACGGCTTGACCGATCTTGATAAAAATCGGTACGTAGTAAGAACATGTGATTGCGCTCATGATAGGCTACTTATTTTTTTAGAAAATTTACCCTTAAATGGGTCAAAAGGGGAATGAAACTGCATGGGAAATGATAAACCGCCGAACCGATTATGATGAAATTTGGCAAGAAAATAGTTTGACATTAGAGAATGGACATAGGCTACTTTTATGAAATATCTACTTCTAATATGGTGAAAAGGGGGATGAAACTTTGTAGGGGAAATGCTAAAACTTTGTAATGATCCAATTTAGTGCGCCGATAAGATTTTTTTTATCAAAAATACATAGGCATTTTTTATCAAAAATCTGTGAAAAAGGGGACGGAGGGAGGGGCACGAAACTTTGTACGGAAAATGCTAAACCGCTGAACTGATTATGATATAGTATGGATATAGTTAGACACCTGGGAACGGACACAAGCTGCTTTTTTATCAAAAAAACTACCCCTAAGGGGCTGAAAAGGGGATGAAACTTTGAATGGGAAATGCTGAACCGCCGAACCAGTTATGATGTTTGGTACAAAGATAGTACCTATATGCCCCGAGACAGACAGACTTTTTTTTCAAAACAATCTTTAAACATGCTATGTACATGATCATATAATCTAATCTAATCCGGGAAAGCCACGCAAAACTTTTCCGCGCAGACGAAGTCGCGGGTACAGCTACAAGGGCTGCTATTTATGTATCCGGAACTGGCCAGTTACAGAACAATATTAAAAAAGTAATAACAATGTTTAAAAATGGAACTCTTTGGCTGAAGAATACAATTTGTTTCATGTAGCTGTCATTTGTATATCCATTGTGGCGTCATTTTGAAAATTGCAAGTCTTTATCACCATGGATTTAAGTCGTGAAAATTTTCGTGCTATGATTTATTACGATTTTCGACGAGGGCTAACTCAAAAACAGTGCATCGATCAACTCAGTTCGACTTTTGGGGACGAAGCACCATCGAAAAGTACTGTGTACCACTGGTTTACTGAGTTTAATCGTGGACGGTCTGTGCTCACGGACGAAGTTAAAGAAGGTCGCCCTAAATCGGTTGTTGTACCTCAAAATATTGATGCTGTGCGGGAACTAATAATGCAAGATCGTCATGTTACATATGGCGAGATAGAGGCGTCTCTGGGCATAAGTATGACGAGTATATATAAAATATTACACGAACATTTAGCTGTAAAAAAAATTTGTTCACGTTGGATTCCGCACAACTTGAGAATTGACCAAAAACGGGCTCGTGTCGATTGGTTTAAAAAAATGTTACAAAAGTACAATCAGGGTGCGTCAAAAGCTGTCCATAATATCTCCACAGGTGAAGAATCTTGGATATATGCGTATGATCCTGAAACTAAACAACAATCAACGGTTTGGGTGTTCCAAGATGAGTCGAACCCAACAAAAGTCATTCGTTGAAAAAGCACTTTGAAGCAAATGGTCGCTTGTTTTTTTGGTATAAATGGACATGTACCTTCAGTGCCACTAGAGGATCGTAAAACGGTTAATTCTGACAATTTGTTTGCCAGAAGTTTTTGAAGAAATAAGAAAGAACAACCAACAACGCAGAATTCTTCTTCATCGTGACAATGCTAGCTGCTACACATCGGCCGAAATAACTCGGTATTTGGAAGATCAAAAGATCGAAGTAACGGGTCATCTGCCGTATAACCCCGACTTGGCTCCCAACGACTTCTATTTATTCCCAACCGTGAAGAATAAATTACGTGGTCAACGTTTTTCGAGCCGTGAAGAGGCTGTTGATGCGTTCAAAATGCACGTTTTGGAGATACCTCAATCCGAATGGAAAAAGTGCTACGAAAATTAGTTCCAACGCATGCAGAAGTGCATCAATCATCATGGTGAATATTTTGAAAAGCAATGAAACTATAATAAATGCTATATGTTTGTTTCACTTTGTTATTCTGGATACATAAATAGCAGCCCTCGTAGTATATATATATATATATATATATATAGCATAGAAGTAAAGATATGAAGTAATTCAAGTCTTCAAGAAACATAGTACTTATTAATTAATTATCCACCGGTAATTCGGTATTAATTATTACAAGCTAGGTAGGTACCATGTAGGTAATTGCCATTAGAGATAATCCGATTAACAGGAGCTTACTTTAATCTGAATAGATCAAACATTTCTGTAAGTAAGTAAATATAATATTATGTATACGTTGTTAATTTTATTATTTAGATTAATAAGAACGAAAAAGTTAAAACGATTTAAATGCAAGTACGAGTCTCGGTTTTTATAAAATGGTAAACTTTTAACTTAATTCCCGGACCACATAAAGTTCAAGTGAATTATATCTTTAACTTATATTTTTAACAATGAGTTTACTACTTTTAAGCGTAAACTATTGCAAATTTTAAAATTAATAGTTTTTATGAGAAACACAAATCATATTATAAACCACCAGTATTCATTGTTAGGATTTTTTTTTATACGAGTATCAGAGGGGGCAAATGAGCAAGCGTGTCACCTGATGGAAAGTGATCATCGCCGCCCATGGACACCCGCAACGTCCAGGGAATCACGGGTGCGTTGCCGGCCTTTAAAGAAAGAGTAGGCTTGTTTCTCGAAGGTTCCTAAGTCGTAACTGTCTGGGAATATCGCCGCGATAAGTTGGTTCCACAAAATTGCCGTACGTGGTAGAAAATGTAGTAAAAAACGCACAGTTGTAGACCGCCATCCATCAAGGTGGTGAGGATGGAAGGACAGTCGATTGCGTGACGTACGGTAATGGAATACTTCGAGGTAGGCAGTACTTCGAACAATTCTTCAGAACATTCCCTCTGGTAGATCCGATAAAATATGCTTAGGGACGCAATGTCCCTCCTCAGGGCCAGAGAGTCGAGCCGATCAGAGAGTACCGGATCGCCGATAACTCGAACCGCTCTACATTGTATACGGTCAAAAGGAAGGAGTTGATACTGGGGCGCTCCAGCCCAGAGATGGGAACAGTCTTCCATGTGAGGCCTAACCTGTGCCTTGTAAAGTTGTAGGCAATGGGTCGGGGTGAAATACTGTCCCGCTTTACCAAGCACACCCAGCTTTTTGTAGCTAATTTAGCTTTACCCGCGAGATGACCGCGAAACTGAACGTCGATTGAGATATCGACGCCAAGGACTCCAATAGTCGGCTTGGCATCAAAGGGAGTACCTTCAAAACTGGGATAAGACAAAGGAACGTCTTTTTGCGGTTATCGTGCAAACTTGTGTCTTAGAGGGGTTGGATTGGACTAAGTTTAGTCGCCCCCAACTTGAGACATGACTTAACATATTCTCAATACACAAGGACACAAGTTTGTTCTGGTTCTCAGTAATGTTTTCCAATGATAAATTAGCATGTCCGGTATAATATGCATCCCCAGTACTGTCATTCGCATAGCAATGAATGCCGCTATTGTTATGCAGCTGGTTATTTATATACAGAAGAAAAAGAGTAGGAGAAAGCACACATCCCTGCGGAACACCAGCGTTCACGGGCTTCAAGTCAGAGCACAAACCGTCTACTACGACTTTACGACGACACGTGCGTAACTTCTCGGGAAGATGGAGGCTTGTTTTTGGAAGGTTGTTCTCAGAAATTATTTCGGAAAAAATAATACCTAGCTATACGAAATTGTATTTTAATAGTGTAACTATTAAAATTTGTGGAGTCGTTATATTTTTATTTCCTTTTGTGTATGAGAAGAATGATGAGATTTAAAAAGACCAAAGAAGTATGTAAAGACCGTGATGCTTCGCGCTCCGTCCTGTCTGACTAATCCGTTAGAGATGCAGTACATATTTGATAGACACATCCAGTTGGCGTGTTGGCAAATCATCTGCTTTCCAAGCTGGGAGGGGTCCCACGTTCGATCCCGGGCAAGTCAATTTAAGAATTGACTTTTCTAAATTAGCTTGGAGTCTGGCTGTTGCTGGGAGCTTCCCCAGTTCGTTGTGTGGTACCCATAATATAAACCTAGTGTTTAGTTTATCTGGAGTATTATTATTGTTATTTTAGAAAAAAGGTCACAATGTAGATCATTATGTTCTTTCATGCCATTAAAAGTAGCAATTATATCGTTATATTTACCAAATGAAGTGCCTTTAAATCCATCTTACTTTTTGTTATTTCACTATGTACCTAAATAAGAATTTATTTTATATCTTATTCTATTACATATACAACGTGTAACAGATTTAACCAGAAAACCCATAACCCTGACTAAATAACAAATTTCTTTAAACACAATAAGTACATGAAAAATAAAAGGTAATTTAAACCGATATGAGGGAGAGAGCGAATTTTTCAAGTTTCTATTTGGAGTATAATCTGCGGGACCACTGTACCCATTTGAATAATTCTTTTACCATTTGAAAGGCACATTCCAGATGGACATGAGCTGCATATTATGTATTCAACCCGGGCAAAGTCCGGTCCGGCCGCTAGTTTCTTATAAGCTAAATCTTAGAAAACGCAATTTCGTACATTTTTAGTCCTTTTTTTAACCAACTTCAAAAAAAGAAGAAGGTTCTCAATTCCTCTTTTATTTTTATTTTTTTTATTTGTATGTTTGTTACGTCATAACTCCGTCATTTATGAACCGATTACGAAAATTCTTTTTTCGTTTGGTAGCTAATACTTCAGAGGTGGTCCCATTTCAATTTCACCGATATTGGAGCTTGGACTTCAAAGATTACACTAAATAACGCGACCTGGTTATAACCTTTATTTATATTGATGATTCTCTTGTCTCTCCCATATCGTTGCGCTCCGGAATAAGAAAGAAGTTAATTGCAGACATGCCCTTGATATTTATTTAGGTCAAGATTACTCAAAAGAGAGAAATAAAAATTCTTATTAAAAAAAATTAAACCGCCTTCAAAAAAAAAAACACTGAAAAGTATAATATAACTATTCTTTACTAATCAAAACTAAAGTACAATTAAAATAACTTCATAAATAAGATACACATACCTACATAATTAAATTTTACAGTTATTGAAGTCGGTGCCAAATAAATGTGCAACAACAGAAAATCTATTAGTTTGGTAGGCTTGGCACCGACTTCAGTAACTGTCAAATTTAAATATATAGGTATGTGTATGGTATTTATAAGGTTATTTTAATTGTACTTGAATTTTGATTAGTAAAGGATAGTTATTTTATACTTTTCAGTGTCTTTTTGAAAGCGGTTTAATTTTTTCTGATAAAAATTTTTTTAGATGAGACATTTGCAATACAACATGCACTCATTATGTACGTTTATGTAATTGTTCCTTGTAAAAAAATTGTGTTTTGTTGTAAATTTCGTAAAGATTATTATTATTTTCATTTGGAGCAACTTGTGCGACCACGATTTCATCAATTTATTATTACAGTTATAACGATGCATACAAATGTGCAGTACACAACACTGAAGACATGTAATAAGGTATTTTACAAAATAAATTAGATTAGTTAAACTTATTTACTTTTACAGGCCAATTATTATTTTTTATTGAAATATACTTTATGTTTTGATGATTTTTCTACTCACATACTAAATTACAGTTACTTCACAGATAAATATAATAAATATATAATAAGGTTTTCACAGATAAATATAATATTATATTCTCTGTAAGTGTTTAGGATATATGATTAAGAAATATACAAAATAAAATATATTACTTTCATACCAAGATTATAATTCTATCTTGAACAATATTATTCTAAGCTTGAATACTAAGAAACTGATATCAATTTGAAAATAGCTAGGAACTTTATTAGAACATAAAGAGGTACCAAATCTGGATCAAATCTAAGCTAATAATATTTCTATAAATATAAAGATTAAAGAAACCTATGCCATTTATACAAAGAGCATCTATTAAGAGATAAGACCACCCTTTTCTGATTAAGAGATAAGATAATAGTTAGTTTTATCTTGATTTTTCTATGTTACCAATTTGAGTTATATTATAATTAAAAATGTGATAAATTATATGTATAATTATGTTTTTAGTGACTTACAAACAACATTTAATATCAAATCGGTAGTAAATGACGTCTGCATAATATTTACCATTAATGCTCTAGTCTAGTGTGTGAGAGGTGAAAACGCAGGCTCAATAAGTGAAATGTTTCCGTAGTACTGTCGTTGTGTACATTATGTTCGCACGCACACTAGAAACGTACACGGTAAATACCTCACAAGCGAGAGAAAATATGAAGTTTATTAATCTGAGGCCATTTTCCGTACGTTGCTTTTAGTGTGATGAAAGTTGGTGCGCAAAAGTCCCTCGTGCCATATAAGTCCATTAAGCAAATGGATGAAACGGAAATGAGAGCTCGTTTTTAATTTCGTTGTCATGTAAAGAATGCTAATAATGTGTCCCTTGTTGCTATGTTTTTATTAATTATGGTTCTTCCCAAATTAAAAACATGTCGACTAATTTTGGTATAGGAAAATAAGAGGCGGAACCTGTCTTCTTTAAATTTTTAGACATTTATAGCATCGTCATGTGTCTGTCTACCCGATATACAGAGATATCCGTATGCAACAGCCGCTTAATTGCGTCAGTTTTGCATCTAGTGAATTGAAATTTGGCACACGAAGTCATTTTTTTTAAATTAATTAATTAATTTGCTTATAAAAATACACAGAAACAGTAGTCAAAAAGCAATGATAAAAGGCAATGCTTATCTCTTAAGATATTTTGTCCAGCAAACCTCGGTAAAAGAGAAAATGAATGAGAGTAGTGTGTGCTTATTAAAATAAAAGAAAAGCGTTAAAATATAAAATATAATGGTTAACTAAGTACATATTTAATAATATCAAGTAAATTGGTAATCTGAAAGTTGAAAACAAAAATGAAAATATTAGATATTTCAGACTCAATTTTTTTCAATTAAACATATAATTATTAAGTGACAAATTACAAAATTTTTAGCTATTTTCCGCTCAAACTATAAAAACCACCAATCAGCACGTGTTTCACCTTTCAACGAAGTATCCTCAGAATATACCAGAGATCAGATTCGGTCAGCCAACCAGCACCGAATCAACAAATGAGTCAACTGACCTGTTTGACCGAATCTGATCTCTGGTATATCCTGAGGATGCTTCGTTGAGAAGCGAAACATGTGTCGATTGGTGGTTTTTGGAGTTTGAGCGGAAAAAAGCTAAAAATTCGCAAATTTATCACATGAAATAGATTTCCGCAAGGTGACACCGGAGTCTATACAATTATTAATTAAATATCTAATTTGTCCGAAATTATTACGAAACTCTAAGTTAATACATGTACGACACGTTCTTGGCCGCTTTTTGTTTTTCTGTGTAAATCAAAGTATTTCAGACAATTCCATTAAGATCATCGGTCGATACATTAGTGTCTGATAACAAATCAGAGATGTCAGATATTACAGAGTAATGTTTGATTATTAAATTACCACTACCAGTACATTTGATCAGTAAATTAAATTTAAAGGAAATTAATGCGTTAATGTCGTATTTTTATAACACAACTATATATACGTATCTTAGATACGTTAAATAATTTATATACAATCATAAAAATTTATAGCTATAAGTTTCTTTTAGTCAAAAATATTGGAGTCGATTTATTTCCAGATTTTTTAAACGTAGTTATGATTATAAAGGGATGCTTAGCTAGCGTTAGACAGGAAGAGGAAGGGCCACTTGGATATAACTTTAAATTACGTCTCCTTTCTTAGTAACTTATTTACTCCTTATAAAAGAAACAAAATATAATTCCACTTTTCAGGTCAAAAGATAATGGCCTTTGATAACAGCCGGAAAAAGCTTTCCGCTGTTTTGTTTTCTTTATCTTCAAGTTTTCGTGAACTTTTCCGCAAAAATTATAACTTGTAAGATTAAATAAGAAGTTTTAATAAATTGCCTTGGGTTAGCTAGGATTAAGGCTTAGGGGAATCTAATTTTTTATTTTTTAAATTGTTTCGGAGTTAGAGGAGCACACTGTAACATAAACAAGTTTTTACGCTTCATTAATTATTAGGAATTGCCATTAAGAAAAAAAAAAACAATTATTTACAGGTATAATAATTATTTATATTTTATATTTATTGGAGATTGATGGCTAAATAACACGCGAATATGTACCTGTTTTCTAAGGGTTGTTATGTCTGTGTAAAAGTTTTAATTTTACAGCTTTAAATATTTAATTTAATAGCGACAAATATAGATAAGCAAGAATATACATAGGATAGGTAAGCAAAAATTTAAAATTATCTTATGAAGCGTACTTAAACAGAGTTAATTAAACATGTAACGTACAAAAATTTGCTTTCAGTTGGTCTGGGAGAGGAAGAAAAGTACAAAAGTCGGTCAAGGACTACTTAGGGTCTATTATAAGGAACTTGAATAGGCTATATCTGTTACTAACTGGTTCCGCTTTGTGATCTCCTTAAAAGCTCAAAATAAATATACTTTGATGCTTTGCCTACCTATACCAAAGAGAAATGACATGATGTTATGTAAAATGTACAGAATACTAGCGGACGCCCGCGACTTCGTCCGCATTTTTTATTTTTAAAATAATCTATGTCCTTCCTCAGGATTAAAGCTATCTCCATACCAAACTTCGAAAATACGAACAAACAAGCAATCATTGATTTTCATATATTACACTAGCTGATGCCTGCGATTTCGGCCACGTTTTTATTTTTAAAATAGTCTATGTTCTTTCTCAGGATTCAAGCTATCTTCATACCAAATTTCATCGCAATCGAATGAACGGTATGGTAGCTGACAAAATACGAACAAACAAACATTGATTTTTATGTATTACATTATGTAGTTTATGAGGTTTAGTAGTCATTACATTTTCATCACGTCCGTCTGTCCGTCTGTTGTACACTTCAGTCGATTTAATTCGTCATCTCTACATCTTCACTAAGCTGAAATTAAGCACAGAAACGTAAATTGCTTACCCTAATTAAGAAATGACAAACGGAAAATTAAATAATGAGTATTTTAGTCCCAAATTTTACTTTGTTCGAAATTGTTCCAGATCCCTAAGTTAATGCGTGCCCGACACGCTCTTACCCAGTTTTTTGTTTACTTCAAGAGAATGGAAAAACGAGGGTTCACATCAATACTTCGGCGTTAATGACTGTAATTTTTTGAAATAGGTCGTTGTACAATATGTGGGTATAAATATGCATAAACGATATATAAATGGTTCACATATTAGGATGCAAACAGACTGAATAGGTATGAACAATAAAATGAAGCCACAAAAAATTGCGAGAATTGTTCGAGGTCTCGCACCCAGTCGCCAACACCACTAGTGTTATTATGCTAAATTTGTGCCAAAACGCAAGCCTGTGTGCAGTTTTGGACGTCGGAAATCGTATGCTTTTATTTACAAGCTGCCCGGATGCAATTGCCACTGCGGTGTGGTATTCCACATGACAAATCGTCAACTGATTGCAGTTCGGTTTGCTAATTAAGGTTGTGCAAATGAGTTTGGCGGTGACTATCATTTAACATTTCCTTACCTTGTAGCATCATCTGAGGTAACGGCTACAAATTTTTATTTGCCAGTTTTATGAAGACTATAATAATGTCGATAGCTCGTAATATATGCCACTATATACATGCGATGCAGATTCCAACTGTTTTTGGCTATGGTTCAGAATAAAGGCATTACGTTATACTAAAAGGTTTTCTACTGAACTATTATTAATAGCTGCCTAGCTGTTAATATACATACTCGCTTCGGTTTATATCAAGTTTCACAGCTCGACTAATAATAGCATAATTTGTTCTGGGACCTCGCCCATGTTTCTGTCACCTCATTCCCCAAATTAATGACAAACACAGTCTCGCCCTTGTGCCTCTAAATGTCACCGGGCGGTGTTTCGATAGCTAATTGACTACAACCCTTTGTTAGCGATGTTGGTTACGGGCTAGTTAACGCGTGACCTGTCACACACGCCATAGGAAAGGTGGATATTGTCAGTTCATTTTATAACGACCACATCATGTACAATACTATATAAGTATGTATTAACGTGGATATACATATTTTCAAGTGCCCATTCGTACCTAGACATGGATATAAAGTGTTAAATTCATACATCTACTCTTCTACATTTTGTATGAATTGACAGAATATATGTAGTATACATGAATAAAAGTAACAAAAATGAAGAAGAGAATGCTTTTATGGTTAGGGTGCATAGAAAAAAGAGTTAGGAATGACTTACAGAAAACATTTATGGAAAGAAAATGAGTGATAATTGAGGAAGACCACCACACCTTATTTATAAAAACACCAAATAGCCTTAAAACACATCTTTCTCCTCACACATTTTCAGTGAGTACTATTGACAGTACCGTCAGATAACACTTTGGCTATTTAATTTTTATAAATCAGCCTTGATCTTCCTTGACTTCTGCTACCACTCACTTTCGATATGTTTACATTCTGATGAAAACGAAAATGTTTTATGCTTATCGATATTGGATATGAAGTACATTAATACATGCTACGATGATTTACGATTTCTGAAAATTTAGATCGGCTGTTTAAAGTATATTTTAATATTACAGAGTGAACTTACTTTCTTATTGAACAGAGTTATTAAGTCCATGAAAATCCATATACCTACATATTTATATAGTTGTCCCAATACATTGATTTAGATAGTTAATAACTTAGACAAATGATTAAAATGTTTAACGGTCTACATTAAGATATACGAAGTAGAAATTAACACGTGAAGATATGTACTAACATCCCATCAGTATTGATTGGATTGTCAGTCGTATTTTCATTATCGAAAACTCTTTATTTATTTAGATTTTAGATGGACGGATGACTGTTATTTTTATTTTCTCTACCTATATACCTATATTCAAAAGAATAGAGGCGAAACAGGTTTTATATAATATACAAGTTCACTTTACTCATCATAAAATACAAAATAATGCACATAAATCATGTTTTATGACACGGTTCCAGCTGCCTTTATTTTATAGGGGCTTTATAATAGGATTGCTAACATCAGTTCAGTTTGGAAACTGCGAATTTAATTTTCGTAATTTCATAATGACAATAATTTATGTGCCATGCTATCGATGTAGTATTTTACATAAGTATATACTTATTTTATGTATTACTGTTAATTCCGGGGTTATTTGATAAATGGTGTACGACAATACGCGCCTATGGGTACATACATAGTTCATATAAATAAATACCTACAAAAATTTGCTTTTGCAAAGGAATTATATAACAGCTATAATAACAATATTAAATACATTTTTATAATGCTGGAGATTCTAAGCTAGTAGTTATACTGCAACTTAGAGTAATTTCACCGCATTGATTGTACAACTATCGCAGTGTCCCAAAGCCACTAAATCATCACCTGTGGTTAACTAGCTTGGATGGCATGGTACCTACCACCTGCCTAAGGAAATCGTCATTTATTGCAAAGCGGGTGTAAAAGAGTAATACGTATTTGTGTTATATATGGGTAAAATAAAAACGGATTTCTATTTTACTAAGATATTGTATTTTCAAATGAATTATATAGAATTTTCTAGAGAATTTTATAGCGAAGAAAAATAATCTTATATTTACTTAGCAATTATAAAATTTTCGCTTAATTGTCTGTTCACACAAAAGTAATTGGGACGGATTTTGATGCAATCTTTAGTACTGTGAAGGGTCAATAAACATACGTGCATCCATGTTGACTAAGTGCAGAGATTTCCTTATCAATATCTGTGACATAAAAGGTTACGTGCATCAAGGTATCCGGTTCTTCTGTAAATAAATATGGGAGCCACATAATTAGGGGTCGTGCACGATTTTGACACTGACTAGACTAGACGCCGAACAACTATTATCAGAAATTTATATTCCTAGGACGAACCATAGTGGGTATTTTAAAGATATAGAATGTCATATGCATGTGCGTAATAAAAGGCGGCTCTTAGGTCTCTGTGAACTTTACTTAAAAAAAAGTTCTTTGAAATGTCATGTTCTTTCTCGAACGTAAAACGTTAATTAATAGCATTTTATTGCAGTTTTATTAGTCTATGATTACTAAGTTAAAAAAGCTAGTAAAAGCTGTTTAGTCTGCTTATATTACAAAGTAGTATTTTTTGTTCTTATACATGAAACCTGTAGTACCTAAGCATCCATTTCAGTCTGAATCTGTTACCTATATTTGAGTTGGGTCTAATTACGTATCTTCTATTACTAGGAAATGAACACAATAGTTCATTCATACATGCAGTGAACAGCCCGTTGGCGCGGTGGTGCCTTGTCTATCTACCGAGCTGGGGCTCCGCAGGTTCGATTTTCAGTCAGGTTAATTTACAAAACGAACTTTTTTGAATTGGCTTGTCGTCTGGGGGAGTTACTAGGAACTCTCCCAGTTCTATCCCCCAGTGTAATCATCTTGAGCAGCATTGCGCAAACTATGGTTCGCGACTCACTAGTGGGTAGCGAAAGTATGTTGGTTGGGTCCTGAAAAATAGATTAAAAATAACGACTATGATTAATGACTAAAATTGATGTCGATGCCAAAGCGGTAATGATTAAAAATAGGAAACAAATACATCCTTCTCCTTAACATTACTCCTTGTATTTAATTATAAAAATTTTAGATAGTAACTGGATGTTTTTTTTTCTTATTTGATCAGCCCTTCATTCATAAAGTGATGCCCTTTTTTTCTTCATGAAATCCATAAAGTGAGTCCCGAATTTTGATTTTTTTGTTAAACGGGTCGCGGCCCAGTCAATTTTGGTAATCACTGGTGTTGAGTAATCTTATTATGCATCAGTTAAACACACTTAAGTTATTATGATTACTGCAGCGTTTGTAAGTACATTACAAAAATGTGTGTGAAAGACGTTTACCAATGAGTCTAAACTGTCATGTCATATTAATTTTCAAGCAATGGACGTGACGCCATTGAGCTCGAGGTGTACGTCGTGTAAATAAGTAAGTATAATAAGCATGACCGAGATTTGTCGGTCCGTATCTGCATCTCATGAACACCTAATAAAAGTAATTTCAACTTCATTGTTCGTTGTTACGTGTTGTAGGTTTGCTGTGTGAAAGAAAACCTTGAACAGATCATCACTGTAGGTATTTCTGTATGATGATGCTTGAAAGAAATTGAGTTTGAGTACCTAATAAATCCCTTCTCTAATTGTAGAACATAAATAGTGCGACATATATGGAATAACAATACGAGTATGTATCATTATGCAAGGTGATCGACGGACAGACAGACAGACTGCAATATAAATATATATAATTTAAGAAAGCAGTACTTACATTAATAAAAACAAATACAAAAATAATAAAAACAAAAATAATAATTAAAACAAACATAAGAAATGGAATCCTAAAGCTCTACATATAAAAATATAATAATACATGTAAAAAAAAATCGAAAAATAAAAAACTGAGTTTTCTCCTCATATTTGGTAGGGTATCGTTAAAATATCGATGTCAGCGACAACCGTCATGCTATTATAAAAGTTACAAGCTCGCCACAATTAGGAATTCTATCTCTAATTAGTAGAGACACTGGGGACGTGGAAGGTTGGAGAGTATCTTAACGCTTCAATGGAACAAAGAATCTCAGTTCAGATAAAATGTCAGAACAATCAATCCCGCCAATAACTATCCTGCGTAGTAGAAGTAGGTCTGCAATATCTCGTCAGTTCAGTTCTAGTACGAAAATGAAGGTACTTTATGAACTTAATCTTTACTCTTTCAAGGCAATCCATATATGAACCATATCTAGGATTCCATATCTGTGATGCGTACTCAAGTATGCTCCTAACGAAGGAACAGTAAAGGATCAATATGCTTTTAATATTGAAGTTTTTTGACATGTGCATAATGAAGCCTAAACGTTTAGTGGCGCTTTTAACAACGGTGTCAATATGCTTATCGAATAGTAGTTTCGAATCATAAGTGACTCCCAAATCCGTAACATGCGTTATTTTATTAAGTCTATGGTTTTTTAAACTATAATTATAATTAATGATCTGAGATTTTTTAGTGAACGTCATGGAAAAACACTTGAGAGGATTCAGATCCAACTTATTCACAGCACAGTAATCATCAAGTCGCTGAAGGTTATCTTGCAACGATTCCGCGTTAACCAAGGATGAAACACATTTAGAGATTTTCATGTCATTAGCAAAGCATAAAAGGTTGGAGTTGTGAAACCGGTTGTCAATATCACTGATAAAGGTGACAAATAGCAAAGACCCTAAAAAAAGAACCCTGTGGGACCCCGCTGGGTATCATTGTCCATATTACATTTTTACATCTTTGTAATTTTAATAACAAAACATTGTGGTCAATTCGATCAAAAGTATTACTGTAATCTGAATAGATTACATCTGTTCGAAAATCATTCTGCATATTGTCCGTCAATCTATTGTTATGGAGTATTAAGTTAGTAGTAGTAGAACGACCCCTAAGGAAACCGTGCTGAGTTAGACTGAACGATCCTCTCGAATCTGTATATACCTGATTATAGATTATCCTTTCTAGCACTTCAGAAATAATACACAATTTTGAGATGGGTCTGTAATTAACCCCCGTAATGTATGTAAATGAATGTAAATGTAACCTCCGACAACAGATTTAGCAAACAACAAAGCAAGTGGTTTAGCTATTACATTTTCACACTTGATTAGAAAGATAGATGGAATTTCATCAGGACCAGCTGATTTTAGCCCGTTTACTCAACATGTCGACTATTAATTTATCACTTCTCATACCATACTTTTTAAACTTTATTTATAAAAATTTATTAAAAATTTATATTTTTCTCTGAGTAATTTTCTTAATCCCAAAGAATACCAAAGAGGAAACTTGCTAGGCCGAATCGATTTTTTTGGAATATACTTGTTACGAAGTCGAAATAAAGTCTTGTAAAAACACTAAACGGAACGATCAAGTGATTTGAAAGAAAAATCTTGTTCCCAATCTATGGTACCAATCTCTCAACAGATTTCCTCATAATTAGCCTTAGAATAACTATAGCTAGTGAACGGCGCAGGTTGAAGATTATTTGCAACTGTCATATTCATACACACACTGAATGCTATATGTGCTGGGTCTAATGGATCCACAGGATTTTCAGAGTTAATTATTTTAACATCGTCATTACATAAAATGAGATCCAGTACATTACCTAAAGCATTATGTAAGAAATTATATTGGCGTAAATTGCAAGTGTTCAACTCACCCAGTAAAAGGAGATCATTAGTAGTACGAACATTCGTTGGAACTAAAAAGCGACCATGAACGCAGCGTTCCCAAGTAAAACACTCAAATTGAAATCACCGAGAATGAGAAATTTATCCAATGGGTGTGACATAACAATGTCACTCCATCTGGCAAGAAAATGATTTACCTGTAGGGAAAAGGAATACATCCCGGTTGGTTACAGAGATATAAGAATGTATGTATACCGTGTTCTCTATGTCCGTTTAATGTAATGAATATCCAAAGATCTTCCGCAGATGTATTTGATTCCGGCTTGAATGAAACTGAAGTAACCTTTGTCCCCGCTAGCTAGACTCCACCACCCAATGATTGCTCCGTTAAAGTTTAGTTTCTGTCTCGGCGCAATACCGCATATCTTGCATTAAACAACTCCGAATCATGAATACCATCCAGTAATCACGTCTCAGACAATGTTATGATGTCATATGAATTAAGAAGTACGTTTCCTCTAAACTGACTAGTTTTAGTACGCAGACCTCGTACGTTCTGGTAATATACGGATAAGATAAAAATTATGTTATCCGTTATCAAACGGTATACAAAATAATTCGAGGAAGTTAGAGTTACACCAGAACGTATGCACAGGCAGCAACAACAGTAAGCGCAATGTAAATGTAAATTCTAATACGTAAGTTTGAAACGTATATATATAAACTAGCTGTACCCGCGACTTCGTCTGCGCGTAAAATTTTTTCGTGGCTTTCCCGGATTGGTTTAGATTATATGTACATGTGCATAGTATGTTTAAAGAATGTTTTTGAAAAAAAGGCCACGTCTAGCCTACGTCTATCTCCGGGCACATACCAATTTCTGTACCAAATATCATTATTCGTTCGGCGGTTCAGCATTTCCCATTCAAAGTTTCATCCCCCTTTTCACCCCATTAGAGGTAGTTTTTTGACTAAAAAGTAGCCTATGTCCGTTCCCAAGTGTCCAATTATTTCCATGCTACATCATAATCAGTTCAGCGATTTAGCATTTCCCGTACAAAGTTTCGTCCTCCTTTCTCCCGTCTCACTTTTTACAGATTTTTGATAAAAAAAGTAGCCTATGTTTTTTAGATTAAAAAAGTCTTATCACAGCACCAAAATTTTATCATTACAAAGTTTCATCCCCCTTTTCGCTCTCTCATGGGTAGATTTCTATAAAAAGTAGCCTATGTCCGTTCTCTGATGTCAAACTATTTTCTTGCCAAATGTCATCATAATCGGTTCAGCGGTTTAGCCATTTCCCGTACAAAGTTTCGTCCCTCTCCCTCGTGTCCTTCTTTTCCCAGATTTTTGATAAAAATTAGTCTATGTATTTTTCATAAAGAAAGTCTTATCACCGCACCAAATTGTATCATTACCAAGTTTTAGCGTTTCCCATACCAAGTTTCATCGTTTTTTCACCCTCTTAGGGGTAGATTTTTTATAAAAGTAGCCTGTGTCCGTTCTCTGATGTCAAAATATCTTCTTGTCAAATGTCATCATAATCGGTTCCGCGTTTTAGCCATTTCCCGTACAAAGTTTCGTCTCTCTCTCTCTCGTCCCCATTTTCGCAGATTTTTGATAAAAAAAGTAGCCTATGTTTTTTTTTCATACAGTCGTCATAGTGTTTTCTGGTCATAGTGTTTATTTCATTTTCACGCCAATCTTTATTAAATATTCTTGTGGCATTAAAGTAGAGTGGAGTGATAAAGAGAATCGAATTGCTGTGATAGCATTACACAAAGTTCCTCTTTTTAATTTACACTTTTTTTTTTCGGTTTATATTGTATAATAAATTTCTATGACAATCAACAACATATCAAAACCACACAAAGTAGATATGGAGCCAAATGCAATTTTTGAAAATCTCCATTCGCTTGGTATTACTCGAATATTTGTGTACCAGGTTATTGATGGGTATAGTGAAACGTCTTCTATTTGTGACAGAACGAGATCTGGCCGTCCACGTAGTATTCGTACTAAACAGGCAATCAAAGCAGCGAAGGAAAGAATCCGAAGAAATCCTGTCCGAAAGTAAAAGATTATTTGTAGGGAAATGAATATAGCATCAGAACCATGTCGCGTATTTTAAAAGACGACTTAGGACTTGCAGCTTACAACTCATATAGATGCACTCATTACTTAACCAATAATTTAAAAATGAATAGGGCGGTAAAATCGAAATAACTTCTTAGGCGATACGCAAATAAAACTCACGGAAAAAAAATTTACTGACTAGAAATTTTTTACTGTAGATCCAGCAACAATTTAATAAACATAATGATAATGACTGAGTTTACGCTCAAAGCTCTAGAGAAGCTTCTCAATTAGTCAGTAGGTACAAGGCGGGCATTATTCAGTCTCAGTGATAATTTGGTAAGGTGTTAGCTATCAATGAGTGACAGAGCCATATTTTTGTGTAAAAGGTAACAAAACATCGGCCCAGGTGTATCTAGATACGATTCTTGAGAAGGTAGTTAAGCCTCTTAACAACACCATGTTCCATAACCAAGAATGGTCCTTTCAGTAAGACAGCACCAGGTCATAAAGCTCGATCCACACGAGCGCGGCTGGAAAAGAATGTTTCTGACTTCATCAGAACTGAAGACTGGTCGTAATCTAGTCCCGATCTTAATTCACTTGATTATGACTTCTTTTAGAGAGTATGGCATACTCTACACACCATGATAATTAAGAGTTCCTAAAACATAAAACATTCCATAAGTGGCAGTGGTGAATTTTTCCATGGAGAAAGTGCGTGTTTCAATCGATAACTGAGCACAACGTTGAAATAATTGTATTAGGGCCAATGGAGACAATTTTTATTGACCTTCATATAAACGATGAAAATTCAAGAAACCATCATTTAGGAAGCTCAAAGTAGAGCTCAGTCATAAGAGGATTACGCATTTGTACAGCATTAATGAGTTCTAAGTACTCATTTAAAATATTATATTTATATTAAAGTTACTTGGAATTTTTAGATCAAAAAATGTTGAAATTTTTTCTATATAGTAAAATAAGAAGTCTACAATATATACGTACATATACATTTAAAAATTTCTTATTTATTTGCCACGTTTTTGCTATCATTAATAACAATTAGTACGCCACGGACTATATATGCATGGTCTGATCGTAAGTGCTTTGATCTACTTCTAGTGAAATCTAATTCTATGTTGAAAAATATGAATTTTTGTGTTGTGGCTTTTAAGTGGCTCCTACAAAACGGATTTAATGCCTTTTTAATTTAAACCTGTATAGGTATAAATTAACCTGTATAATTGTAACGTAATTTTTTAAGGCAATTTCTCGTTTCTGTTATTTTAGATAACAAATAAAACACAAAGTAATATGTAAAATCGTTGAGAGAGATTCTCATAGTTCGAGCGTCAAACAACTATAGGATTAATTAAATAATTGTGTTGGTTTGTAGCTGCTTCTTTTTAAATATGTATAGCAGACAAAACTACATGA
Source organism: Zeuzera pyrina (assembly GCA_907165235.1). Taxonomy (NCBI): domain Eukaryota; kingdom Metazoa; phylum Arthropoda; class Insecta; order Lepidoptera; family Cossidae; genus Zeuzera; species Zeuzera pyrina. The sequence continues at coordinate 11,975,665 of OU015625.1, read as the reverse complement.
TCCTGTTTCGCCTCGAGAATCCTGATTTGAAAAATAATGGAAACTCATAATTGCCCAATCATTAGCCCAAAATAAGAATTTAAAAGCGACCGATTTATTTTCATTTATTTTTTATTTATCTTCAGAACACTTTTTTTCATAACATTTAATGTACAGAGAATGTAACAAACAGAACACTATCATGAAATCGTCCCGGTGTCTATCTCTTTATCTGTCACAAGCCCTTTTTGTTAGAAACTATTTAATTTCGAATAAACGAAATTCGGAGTCACAGTAAGTTGTTGTCCAAACACAGACATGAAACTTCTAAAGTTGAGTTTCGAATCTCAGATTCTGGTTTTGGAGGTATAAATAAAAAATATTTTGGAGGTATTTACAGGATATCAAATAATAGCTTTATAATCGTACATACATACATACATATCTTTATGCTGTAGCCCTAACGGGGTACTCAGACAGGACGGAGCGTTCAGCTTCGTGGTTCTTACTTCTTTCGCTTCCTCAAATCTCGTCATTCTCCTCATACATTTTCGCCTAGGTTTGCGTGTGCTTTCCACATTTCCGTCCGCTAAAGCTCTGGCTATTTGATTTTCGTAAGTCAGCCTTGGTCTTCTTTGGCTTCTGCTATTACTCACTTCCGCTCTATAAATTTTCTTTGTCAGTCTTTCATCATTCATTCTTTCCATATGCTCGAACCATCTAAGCATTCCTTTCTTCATTTTAACAATAACACTGTCGTGTAACCCTGTCATTCTTAGTATCTCTTCATTACTTATTTTGTCCGCAAGGATGACACCGCACATATTTCTAACAGCTCGCATTTCTACTGCATTTATCTTACTTCCAAAAGTCGCTCAGAAAAATGAAAAAATTAACATTGAGAATGAGAAAGAAACATTATTAGGTATTATTAGATAATTTTTATTTCACATATAAAGAAAGTCCTACATACCCTTTGTTTTACGGTTGGTGTCAACAGCACAAAGTACGAAACACTACTAGTAGTACTTGGAATTGGCAAGTTTTTATACATAGTCACCAATGATGATATATTTCATTGATAGTCACATAGACCTTAGGTATGTATTATACAGTGTTTTATAGTTACTGCACAGTACGTTCACAGTTTCAGCAATTGACCTAAGTTTCGGCGATAAAGATAATATCTTAAGTAATGATAATGTTTTAAATTGAGCATTAATTCGTCCTGTCTTTCAATTTAAATTGTTTAGTACAATATGTCAATATTATTAACCGACTTCAAAAAAGGAGGAGGTTCTCAATCCGGTCGTAATTTTTTTAGTTTTTTTTTTTATATTTGTTATCTCAGAATTCAGTCATTTATGAACCGATTTGGAAAATTATTATTTTATTTGAAAGGATATACTTCCATAATGGTCCCATTTTAATTTCACTGGTATTACAGCTTGGATTTCGAGGATACACCAAATAACATCAAATACCGCGAACTGCTTATAACCTTTATTCGTTTATATTGATGATTCTCTTGTGTGTGTGTGTGTGTGTGTGTGTGTGTGTGCGCGCTCCAGAGTTAGAAAAGAAGTTAATTGTAGATCTGCCTTAGATATTTATTTAGGCCAAGATCACTCACAGGGAGAAATAAAAAAAATACGAAAAAATTAAAACGTCTTCATTCAAAAAATCACTGAAAAGTTCGAAATAACTATCATTTACTAATTGAAACTCAAGTACAAAAATAACTATAAATACGATACAAATACCTATATTATTAAATTTGACAGTTATTGAAGTCGGTGCCAAACCAATGTGCAACAACAGAGTCTATTAATTTAGAAGGCTTGGCACCGACTTCAATAACTGTCAAATTTTAATAATATAGGTATTTGTATCGTATTTATAAAGTTATTTTTGTACTTGAGTATTCATTAGAAAAATATAGTTACCTCATACTTTTCAGTAATTTTTGGAGTGAAGTCGGTTTAATTTATTATTCGATTTTTTAGTTACCTAGTAGTTAGTTATATTAAAGTGTTACTCAAAACAACTAGATAATACCTAAGAATAAATATGAATTAGGTAATGATCGATAACGCACATCATGTTGCAGAATAGGAGTATTTATAGCTGAGTAGTAGGTAGTAATGACCACACCCTGAAAACGTTTTGGCTGAAATTAAATTACAGCGTGACAGCGAAGAGGCTTTTTGTCGATGGGTTATTGATATTAGATCGACATGGGAGCGTCACCTACGTCATCAATAACGATTCATAGGTGCGTGCCGCGCTGACCACTAGGCGCGCACCATAAATTATAATGACATTGGAATGTTGTTGCTTTTAATAATTGGTATCGATTTAAATAAGATTATTACGACTGTTAGTGCAAGATTTCTTTGAATACCACGTGACTAAGGGAATGATTGGAAATATTAACTGGTTTCGTCACAATTTTTGATTCTTCTGCTTGATGATGTTGATTAATGAAAAAGAAGTTTCATGCATACACAATTTTACACTATTTCTCATTCGATATAGACAGAGCAGCATGTCGCGAGAAACTTACTCCTTGGCAACATGTTTTTGGGTTAACAGAAGACTACGTGGAGTTTGATACGTAATAATCACATCATGTACACGCATTGCTTATATATAGTAAGTATCGACCGAATTTTAAGATCAATTTTAAGAATAATATGGGCAGCTGGCATTTTCTATATTTTCTTTTTTTCGGACCAACTTGCAAGCAAAAGAATTTCAATCAATTAGTAAAAAAAGAGAAACGGTTTTGATTTAATTTCAGTGTTGTCTATATTGAAATCACTGCAGAATAATGATTCAGCAATAAAGTTCGTGTGATGACGTTATAATCGTAATTGTAAACTTGTGAATCATAATAAACTATGTGCTGAGATAAATTCATTTGCAAAGGCATTATTTAGTAGATGTACATAGACGTTACATTTATATTATATTATCTTTACACCATTTCCATTTATGTGTTTCTATTTAATACTATATGTTAATGTTAACACATTTAGCGTTACAACTTCTGTGAAAGCATAATATTTATGTCAATATATGGGAAGTAGATAGCCTTAAATCAATCAGCTGTTGTTTTTATGTCTGTAATAAAAAACTGATTCTGTAAGGGTGAGTAAAATTGGCAGAGGGGCGTGCCATGAACATATTATGCTAAGATTTCTCGCGACAGAAATGAAAGTTTTGAGTTCATGGGCTTTGCTGAGATTACTAAACAGGGGAGGTGGAGGCTTTTTATGGCATGGGGGCGCTGAAACTTATATTATTACACGCATACATTAGCTAGAAGATAACAAAATGTAACATCATACTAAGCAAAATATCTAAGAGGAAAACATTATTAGGTCTAGGTGCGTACGTACGTTACTTCTTATTCTTACTCTTAAGAATTAAAAATGTGTGATTTAAAAATTAAGAAAACGTATGAAACTGAATTGAGAGTGTAATAAATTATTTATTACAATAGGTATAATGGAAGAAAAATAACCATGTCTGATGTTTTTTTAGCAGGAAACCGACAATGAAATGGTTAAAAACCGATTTAAATAAAACACTGAAAAGTAAAATTTACTATCCTTTACTAATTAAACCTAGATTATAAAAATAACATTATCAATATGATATAAATACCCATACAATTAAATTCGATAGTTACTGAAGTTGGTGCCAAGCGTACCAAACTAGTAGACTTTCTGTAGTTGTTGTATATTGATTTAGCACCGACTTCAGTAACTGTCAAATTTAATTATATAGGTATTTATATAGTATTTAGTTAGTTATTTTTGTGCTTAAGTTTTGATTAGTAAAGGATAGTTATTTTGTACTAATCAGTGTTTATTTTTTTAAGTCGGTTTTTTTCTTAAAAATTTTATTAATTTTTTTCTTTTTGAGTGACCTCGGCCTAAATAAATATTTAGAATCGGTCTACAGCTAACTTCTTTTTCAATTCTAAAAAATTATCAAAATAAATCAAACGTTACGATTATTTGGTGTATCTTCAATATCAGTGAAATTTAAATGGGACTGGAACTATACTGAACCTATTTAAAAAAGAATAATTGAATTTGGTACATAAACAAAAATTTATGCCAGAACTTACATAAAAATACACGTACATTCGTAAATATACAGAGAAATTGAGAACCTCCTTTTTTGTAGTCGGTTAAAAAGTTATTACAATTTAGAATAAATTAACTGTTGCTAAGAGTATTGTTATTGCTATTTCTATATAGTTTATATGCTTAGAAAATATGACAAACCCATGACATGTCAAAAATTAAAGAATTTGTTTATGATTATCTCTTTACATGTACACACTCTTTGGTACTGTCTGTTTGTATAGTTTGTCTACATTTTTTATTTAGATTTTGATACCGGTGCTTGAGAAAGGAGATGGACTATACTTCATCATTCGAGCCCCAATGCAGACTAATGTAAGAGTTTACAAGCTTCTAAGATTTTTGGTTTGGATTAAGGATGGCTGCCACATGCAATAGAGGGAAAAGCCAGCATCTTAATTAGTTTTCGAAGCACGGAGACAGTTGTAAAGAATGCCACTATATCACTCATCCAGAAGGCGAATGTGGAAGTTATTCAGATGTTCGCGCTTAGTGACGAATTAGCTCTAAATAAAACGGTCATAATTTATTTCGGTCGAAACAAAACACCAACAAACAAGCTCCAGTTTTGGTAGCCAGTTTTTAGTTTAATTCAAACATTCAATACGATCTATGTTTATGTATACCTAAGTGAATAAGTTACAAAATCGTTTTCGCAAACATGTCTAGTGTGAAATCGCCGCATCTAGGAATGTTCAATCTCATCTTCAGTCAGCTCACAGTAAATAAGAGAATTCATCCAAATAGCGCCGTTAAATGTAATCGAGCGTTGTGGAAAGTATTAAAGAAGCAGACGCTATATTGCGCAAGTTAAGATGTTACAATGAAAACTTTGAGTATAGCACCAAGTGTGCACAATTCCTCTTTAGCGAAATACGTCCTTAGTCATCAAGCGAAGTAAAGTTATGTAACTTACGAGACGTCGATGTTCTTGAAAGTTTCCATGAAATTAAAAAATATGTATATAATATCGCTACTCTCAAATTTTTTATTACTCCAATCGTTTGCTGAATTAAGTAATTTAATTATGTAATTTATTTAATGAATGTATGTAACGGTCCTTACATTTTTAGTCTTATTTAAGGCTTCACCTACTTATATAGTTATTACTTAAATAAAACACTATTAATTTATTGAAAACATGAATGTAGACGGCGTCGGTAAAAATTGAAATGTAGTATGAGTGGAATGATATGCAATGGCACAGTGGTAATCTATCTATTATACGCTGACGACGCTGTCCTAAAGCAGCATTAGAAGCAGAATTGCAGACTGGGACAGAATGTAAAGCAGAAGGATTGACTATGAATGTGAATAAAACTAAGGTTGAATTAAGGTGTTTGAAAAGGAAGATGTACAGACAAAATGTGAAATATAAGTACATGGAGAATTTCTAGAACAAGTGAATTGTGTATCTAGGGAGTGCTTTTTCTAGGGATGGACGATATGAGTTGGATGTGGAGAGACGGGCAAGTACTAGTAGCTGGCAATTAACTAAACGGTGCTTTGACCACATTAATACGTAGCCTTATAGATATATATCTAACTCAGCCAAAATCGTCCAAAATCCGGTGTCGGTGCCAACTTTATTGTACGGTAGTGGTGCCATTCTGGATATGCCCACAATTAGGTGAAAGTAAGACAAATACAGTGAAATGCCATCCTTAGAAATACGTGCAGTGTCAGCCTTGTGGACAGAATAACCAATGAAGAGATACGCTGTATGACAGGATTGCACAACAGTGTTATTGTAAAAATGAAGAAAATAATGCTTAGACGATTCGGGCACATAGAAATAATGAGATGAGTGATGAAAGACTGACGAAGAAAATCTACATAGAGAAAGTGAGTGACGCAGTAGCCGAGGAGGACCAAGGTTGACTACGAATGTCAAATAGCCCAAGCGTAAGTTGACGGAAATGTCAAAACCACTAGCATTCCTAGACGAAAATGTGTGAGGACGATGATGAGATTGAGGAAGCGAAAAAAGTATGTAAGGATCGTGAAACTTGGAGCTCCGTCTTCTCTGATTACACCGTTAGGGATACAGCGTGAAGATACGTATGTACGTATTAAATGTAGAAAAATAGTAGTCTTTCGATTCTTTCATGGTAAAAAGGTGTGTAAGATCTCAAGTAGAGAGAAGTCTAGTGTTCTTATACAACTCTAAAAAGCTTTAATCTTGAAATGTAATTAAAATTTATTAAACTTATTCAATATCCAATTCGTTACGCCAGAATAATCATATGAATTTAGGTTTGTACTTCGTTATCACATTCACTACTTTTATAATATTATTATCATATATACTGTTTATTGTAGTCGTGAGACAGTTTAGGATAAATTATAATAATTATGATATTATCGATGTAAACATGTAAATGTCAAGATATTTTAAATAATTTTAATTTTAAAATTTTAATTTTAATTTCAGAGACAATTTTATGTCAGCTTTAATTCTGTGTAGATAATTAGGTTTAATATCCTATAACGCCGATTATAATCAGAAAGCGTTATTTCTACTTCAGCTTCGTTAATTATTGTAAGTGGAATATGCCAGAGGATATAAGGTACGTAAAGTACGCTGTCTATAAAAATATATGTATGTATTACATTTGTAATAAAATCAAATTAAATCTTTATTAGAATTAATACGTGTAAAGTATTTTATCGGGATAATATAATCTTTGATGTGTTCATAACTCAAAGGTTTAAGGATGAAATAAACATAAACCACATCGAGTTAAATTCTTTTGGATACAAGTCTTATTGAGGATATAAAAATAATTAAGCTTTGTTTAAAAAAAATAAGGTTTCCTTTTAATGCGTCGATTCATTCCGGAAATATAATTTCTTCATTAATCCACAGAAACACTTTCATTTTCCAGGAAGAAAAGTTTACTGAATTGAGGATGTAACCTATTATCATGTTAGACTTCATTCTTTGTTCTGCACTTAAGGCGCCGCTTTGGAAATATTGACGGTAGGGATCTCAAATGTTCTAAGTGACTACAAAACATATCAAAGTGATATTTGGTAATCTGATTCTTCATTTCATTGACTTTATTTTGGCAATTGCGATACACCATTGATTAACTTTTATAACACAAAAAAAATATCAAAGAAACCTCTTTTAAAACGGAGATTTACATTTTTAGGAGTAACGGGACCGATTTATGTTTCTAAATTTTCTGTATACTTTTAATCTAAACATATTCTTTAAAATGACATTTGGATTTTTTAAAATTAATTATAGTTTTTAAAATAAACGAAAATAACTACTTTAAATTTTCGTATTTTTCGTAAGCTAGCGCGCGCACTTGCATAGACCAGGCGGGTTATTCACAAACGTCGGAAACTCGACTTTCCGTATCCGACAGAAAACTTTTCGATGATTTTGTCTATACGCGATTCACAAATCCGAAATCGTATTATATATATATATATATATATACAGGGTGTATATGACAACGGGACAGTTACTTTAATGGATGAAAGGGCATAACTTTAGTATGTAGTTACAAAAAGAATTATCGAAAAAAACGTATCCGTTTAAGAGTTATGACCGTTTTAATTTTCAAGTGTTATCCCCACCATTTCTCGTAAAATTGGGTTGATCGTGTACAGTTACAGATTTTAAATCTTACGTTTTTTAAATTTTGTAATAATTTCATCCGTTACTGAAATACAGCCTGAAAACCATTTTCGAAAATAATGCGTATACCCCAATGGGGGTTTGGAATTTGTGAATACGACAATATATTATATATATATATATATATATATTGTCGTATTCACAAATTCAAGCCATCGGATTGAATTTATGCTTTTCGACTATCGGCCTTTCCGCCACGGAATGTTTCCGACGTTTGTGAATAACCTCGAGCGGCTAGACAAGTGGCAAACGTTTCGTAAAATCGAAACACTTGCTGACATTATTGCTCCTCACAAGTACCATTTGGCTACTTTTTATACTGTGATTTTCATACGACTTTACTTTTCGTTTGATTTAATGTAAAATTAATAATGTTTGACTACCAATTTAAAATTCGTTGCGCTAGATCACACGATATTTATTATTCTATTCTACTAGCGTTTATGATAATGAAGTCACTTGTCTAGGCCCCCAGGTCTATTTTAAATTAAATTATTGTTTATCAATGCGCCGCGCGTGACGCGTACACAAACAGGCTGACAGACGAATAAAACTTTAAAAACTGTGGTAGCTTCTATATATATCCATAATGTTCTCCACAATAATTATTAATTAAAAATACATATAATGCTTGAGACGACCCCTAACAAGAACATAATATACGTACATTGTCTTGAATATTATATGATGCAATTATTAAAGATAGAGTGACTTATATACGTCATATATGCTCTCGTTATGTGTTTTTAGATAAGTCTTGTGAATTTAACGAAAAAATCTGCTTTCATACCACAATATTTAGTTATAGTAGTTGGCTGGGTACATTTCATTAGCGGCGTTTTGTTTTTCCAGTGTTGCTACCAGAATCTTTTGACTCCATTCAAAAATTTTTTAAATGAATTTTTGGCCTTCGTAGTAGTGTAGTCTAGCATAGTTAGATGTCACTACTAGTTTTTTATGTCAATTATTGAAGTTTTTCGTCCATTAGTTTATACATTATTAGTTTATACATTTAACGCTGCCTTGTATGTTGAGCTTCGTAATATTCAAGTTCAAACCTTCCTATCAACCATTGAATTTCCATTTATTGTGAATTATTTCATTATTATTCAATATTATTCAATAATCAATCAAGTAATAACATTTTTACATAGTTTTGTTGTATATATGAAGATTATTTGACAGTTTTAGTCTATTTTTACTAGATGGCGCTAGATGGAGAATTTCGAATAATACCTCTATTTCCCTATATATATTGTACTCTGTGGTTGTTACCGTTTTTACTATTATATTATATGTTTTTACATTTTGTGAATTTTGGTCATGTGTAGGTTCTTATACGTATAGAGGCGTATGTAGGTTGTATAGTATATGTTGGCTGTCAGTGGTAAAACATTTTTTTAAGCTAATAGATTGTTCTTTATATGATATGGTAAACACATTTGGAGTCCAATCAATCAATCAACCAATCTCTAGTAAAAAGAACTCACTATCTATTTCTACGACCTCTAAAGTCAACTAAGGATTTTTCTTTCAAAAGTCAAATATTCGAGTCTAATATACAAAGAAAATTAAGAAGTTCAACTGAGGACAAACAATATTTACCCACAAATTTTTATTTTTTATGAAGCAATGGCACGTGTTTGAGAAACCTACATAATATTTTGGTGTTTTTGTGGACGGAAAAATATCGAAATATTAATATAGAACTCGAGCTCAAGTTTTATGTACAGAATAAGCAACGTGATTGTTACAGAGCTGTGATTAACGAATTTGTTTATTTTTACTTGTGTAAAGATATTTAATTGTTACTTAAAATTAACTTAAATGGGAAAAATAAAAGTTTATAAAAAACCAATGTTCCATTCCTTTAATTTATACGGATATACATTTGAAGTACACGAAAAATTTAATGTGTTCAAACATATATCTCAGTTCTCACTTTCTAACTACCGACATCTACTGACTGCGAGTCACAAATATTTCTTTATCTACGTTTGAGAGTTCTTTATAGTCTTTTTGACTTTACCTTTGGTTAAAATATAAATGAAGTTAAATATTCTATTCCCTTTGGGTGAATGCAATAACATACGAGTATCTTTTAGTCTATAAGCAAATGAAAATATTAACTAGGAATTCGTATTTTATTTATTTATTTAGAATATCAAATATTTGGCTTGGCGCTACGTCCTCTCTGACTACCCCGTTGGGAATATAGCGTGCATATATGTATGTATATGAAATAGTAAAATATTAAAAAGTAATAAATACACATAGAATGATTACCATTAAACGTTGTATCTGTAATGTAACGTTGTATCTGTAATGTAACGTTGTATCACCTTTGTTATTCATCGGGTCATTAATCATTAATCACTACGCTTAGCAATACATTCACGGTTTTGTCTTGAAAATGTCAATATCAGTAAAAAGATTTAATGCTCTATTATAGAACAATAGAATAATACATTTAAAAATTAAAAATACAGACAAAAGAAAATATTGTAAAATACTGTTCAATTGAATTAAATATACGAAATCGATTAAATTATGCAAGGGTTTCAAATCCACTGTGTAAAATTTTTACAACTTGCCAATTGTGAAGTCTACCTGTTTCAACAGAATGTACTCCATTGGTGTTCAATTATCTATGTATGTTTGTATTTTTCAATAAAAGCGCGTAAGGGAGTATACCGGAGAAAAACAAGCAAATTCAATTTTTAAGAGACTTTTGTTTACGAAACAGTTACATAAAATTACTAATATTCCTTATATTAAGGCTTGCTGTAAAGAAAACTAATTACGTTGCAATAAAACACAATGTTGACATAGTTTAGGATTATTTTTTTGAAGAGAAAGTATGTACCTTTTATTCACGTGGCTTTTTTAAAGTGTAGTTTGGCTTTTAAAACGAATATTTATGTTGATCTATATACTACTCTGTCAAGAAAGTACCGGGAAAAGATCAATAACACACGAAATGTTAGTTATTCATCCAAATTTATTTTATCACCTTCAAAGTTCCTTCAGGAACGATACACTTAGGCCAACGAATAATCCAATCATCAAAACATTTTTTAAACGCTTTTTCCGGAATTGAGGTCAGTGCTCGCCGCGAATTCTCCTTTATGTCTTCTACCGAATGAAAACGGGTGCCACGAAGTGGTACTTTGAGTTTAGGAAGAAGAAAGAAGTTGGCTGGAGCCATATCTGGTGAATAAGGTGGTTGCTCGATGGTATTTGTTGAGTTTTTGGTCAAAAATTCGTTCACAATGAAGGCCTTGTGCGAAGGTGCATTATCGTGAGCAAAATCCAAGAATTTTCTTTCCACAAATCTGGCCTTTTTCGTCGAATTTGCTCTCTTAAACGCCGCATAACGCCCAAATAATATTCCTTATTTACCGTTTGACCTTCAGGCAAGAATTCCGAGTGCTCAACACCGCGATAGTTAAAGCAAACAGTCAACATGATTTTGACTTTTGATCGACTTTGGCGTGGTTTTTTCGGTTGCGGTACAGTTGGAAGGTGCCACTCCGAAGCTTGTTGACTAGTTTGCATGTCAAACTCGTAAACCCACGTCTCGTCACCAGTAACAATGCGTTTCATGAATGTTGGATCGGAATTGACTCGTTCTAGCATGTCCTCAGCGACTTTTATGCGATTGTGTTTTTGAAGAAAATTCAGGTCTTTTGGGACTAGCCGAGCGGCAACATGTTTTATACCCAAGTGATTATTTAAAATGGTACGGATCGACTCGTGAGACACAGAAAATTCGACGGCTATCTCTCTCAAACTTGAATGAGGATTTTCAATCACTATTTTCTTCACTTTTGCGATGTTAACTTCAGTTGCAGACGTTGATGGCCTACCAGAGCGAGGCAAATCTTCCATCACATCTCGACCGTTTTTCACCGCTTTGTACCACTCATAAGCACGTGTTTTTGATAAAGTCGATTCACCGTAAGCCTTCTTTAACATTTTACACATTTTACAACTCCGAACACGAAATTCCATTGGCGATGCAAAATTTAAGACAAACTCTTTGTTCGATGTTTTTGTCCATTATGAAATTCGCAATATACACTAGAATTATATAACTGAAAACAGCACTGTATTTAATCTAAATAACAGAAGCAACTCAAACTCCGCGCCAAAATGGAAAACAGTTGTGCCAATCTAACAACAACAAAAAAAAAACAAAAAATTGAATTTGGAATAAACAAATCATCCATTCCCGATACTTTCTTGACTAAATGTATTATATATAAATACTTATAGAAGTCTATATATTATATATCTATAATTCTATATATTATATATAAATACTTCTAGATATATAAAATCTGTGACTTACGTATCGGAAAATCGATCTTATTGACTCGTTACATTTTCAGTAGTCAAAGTAAAATCAATTTATTCAAGCAATCCCAGTTACAAGGTACTATCCAACGTCAAATCTATTACCTGTTTGAAGATAACCTGCACGGAACAGAACCGGCAAATAAACTTAGTTGGGTTGAAATAATAAAGATATAAATAACACAGTGCTTGTATATCCTTTACTCATTGTTTAACATAGCTCAATTATATCTAAATTTATAACGGCGTAGACCCCTGAGACAAAAAATTGATATATTATTTCAAAAAGCTCGTAAGCAATTTATATAAAGGCAAAATATAATATATAGGTATTTCGTTTCCTCTCTCAGAATAATTTGAAAACTGTTAGCTCTTGTATGATAGGGTGTATTTTGATCTAATCTCTTGCCAGCAAGTAAACAGGTCGCTACGATTCCAGAAAGTGTAACACTAGAAAGTTAATCTTTCTCTTGAATGTCCTCCGTTCTTGGTCTGTAAAGAAAGAAAGAAAGAAAAAACAATTATTCCCTACTGGACTTTATTGGATCATCTTTCTTGACTTTCTTTAATCGCAATTTGTGGGCTTGTTCAGTTCTTAGACAGGAAGCCTGGACAATGTATGGAACAGAAGGAGATCCAAATTGGCTTCTATTACTGCTGGAGTTCATACTTGAAGGCCATAGAAATCTAAATAATAAAAAAATATTTAGACTTCTATGGCCTACACCTTCTTCATTGTATCGCAATTTTAAAAATGTATTTTCCTGATTTTGAAAATTCAACATCTAGAGTTGAATTTTCAAAAAAGGGTGTTGTAATGAATGAGGGTGAATACATAGAATACTGAGAAAACGAAAAATGTGTTTTCAGAACAGAATCAATCAAATGAATAATGAAAAACTAATTTAGTTGATTTTGAAATTTCAATCCGTAAAGAAAGGGTAAAAGGTGTATTAAAGTTGATATGGCAAAAATTAAAAGAACGGTTCGAGATTCGGTAGATTTATGAAAAGATAATAAAAATAAACGTAAACTAAAATGAATATACACGTATACATACATACATACATACATATCTTCACGCTGTAACCCTAACGAGGTAGTCAGAGCGGACGGAGCGCCACGCTTCGCGATCGATACATACTTCTTTAGCTTCCTCAAATACGCGTATAAAAAGAATTAATTGTTATTTTAAATGATGCTTCTTTAAGCTCTGTAAAAACGTTAGACTATAGTTAGGACAATAAATCGCTTTTTTTTAGTCTTTTGTTTAAGCAGTACTCATCACTCACCGACATCCCGTCTTAACTAAATTTTTATTGGAATATATTTCCAATAAAACTTTAGTTAAGACGGGATTTCAAATATTAAAAACAGTATCATACGCAACGCTAATTTCAACGCTAGTCCCGTACCTGTACCGCCCGCCGCGCGCCGCCCGCATTCCCCTCGCAAGACTCGTAATTATACGTACTTTTTATTTACAAAATAGACTTGGTTCCGTAGTGTTTTCAGAGGTTGCGATCACAAAGCAGTTGGAATATGACCTATAAATGTGATATAAGCAATAATATTGACTACACTAATTTTGCTGGAAGTAGAATTTTGAAAAAAGTATTTTTTTAGGGTTCCGTAGGTCGCAACCGGTTGCAAATTTAAAACTAAGTATATTAAGCTAAAACAAGTGTCCGATGAGTTCGCAACTAGTACCACAAATTTTGCCTAGGAGATAAAGACAAAAAATCACTTTTTTAAAATTTAGGTATGTTCCGTATGTCGCAACCGGTCCAAATTGCTTGAGTAGGTAGATATTCGTACTCCAAACACGTGGTATTCTCGCAACTAGTACCACAATTTTTGTTTTGGAATTATTCAAAAATCCAAGGTTTTCTCAATTTTCACCATTTTCCGCACTTCCAAATCGGTTGCGAATTTAAGGTAATCATACACAGACATAACTCTATCGATGTACCAAAAATCATTAGTACCACAATTAATGCAAAATCATACCTTATTTTGAGCTAATTCTACTGGACTATACCGAAATATTGGAATCTGTACTTAATATTACAAACTTGCAATAGTCCCTGTCTGTCTGTTACATTTTCAAGACAACGCTGCTAGACCGATTTTGATGTTATCTATTTGGTATGGAAAAGGACACAGGCTACTTTTTAAATCCCACCTGAACACAGTCGTGGGCGAGAATTAGTATATATAATACATAAGAACTGCTCGCTGAAAGTAATCAAATTTATTCTAAGTAAAATTAATGAAATCGTATAAACAATGATTTGGTCTTTTATAAGTTAACTAATTACAAGTTTTTAGGAACATTTCATTTCAATTTTTCACTCATTTATCTACTGATTTTGAAATTGCTTAAAATGTTGTATTGTGTTGTATGACCATAAGGTCATAGTTAAAGTAATAAAAATAATTTAGATAATAGTAATTAACAATCATAGCAAAAAGAATGCATTAGCTTCACAACAATGCTTATCACATCAATTAGCTACTTATCATAATTACGTAACATTATAAAAATAAGAGCGGCGACGGAATTGGTTAAGAATCTTCTTATTTTTCTTTATAAGGTTAAGAGTCAAAGTTGAGGCCATGTTTTGCTGTTGTATTGAGTAGTTGTCAAGTAGCTGTCAAGTAGTCGTGTCTGGTTAAATAGATGGAGTCGGATATAGGAAATTCTAATCACCGCCATGTATTGGTAGACTAATAGAATACAATACACTTTATTGCACCAGTAAAAATATACAGTCACAAAGAAAATATAATGAAAATGTACTACTAACGTAATGCAAAGTAGTTAGAATTAATATAACTGTAGATGTAGACGACTACAGTTAAATATCTAAAAACACGGGAAATTAACGCGATTACCTTTTATTTTCCCTTGACGTTTCGGCCGAGTTTCATCGGCCGTGGTCTCAAGTCTCCGTGTCAGAGGCAGATTTTATTTCATCTACCCCCGATATTTGTAAATAATTATTAGGGTTCCTACACACAACACTCACGGTGTCCACACACACCGGATGTGAAAAACGAGGTTTTGTCATTTGAGTCACAGGATTCCACGCTGTTGATAAATTGTATCCGCTTTCCCGATTGAAATTTTTGTGTCTCTTGATTTCAATTGCTTCACGCACGACTCTTGGATAAAAGTGGCGATCGGTGGAAAGGACTTGTGGGCGATAAAATTCTATCCAATGATTCGTATCCGATTGGAGAAGATGTTCAGCTATCGCTGATTTGGTAGTTTGCTGGTTTTTTACAGCTGCAATGTGTTCCTTAATCCTTTCAGCAATAGTCCGCTTCGTTTGGCCAATGTATGACCTACCGCAACTGCAATCTATTTTGTAGACCCCTGGTGTCTGCAACGGCAAGACATCCTTCGGTGTGCCCACTATTTTGTTTATCTTAGTTCCCGGTGTGTACACGGTATGGATGGAATACTTTTTTAAAATAGATCCTATTTTGTCCGTTACTCCTTTCACATAAGGCATATGGGCGGGTTGTCTGCTCACGTCCGAATGTCTGTCCTTCTTTTTAGACCGCCTCATTCGTCGGTTAATCTGATATCCGTTCTTTATCAGTACCTCCTGAACATAATCGAGCTCTTGCTCTAGATGTTCGGGTTACACAGTTCGTACGCTCTGTTCTTCAGTGAAGTTATAACAGATTGCAGATGACTGGGATGGTGATGCGACGTGGCATGCAGGTATCTGTCTGTGTGTGTAGGCTTCCTATAAACACAGTATGATAAAGTACCTTCTTGTCTCGCGGTCATTTTTACGTCTAAAACTGACAGTGATCTACCATTCTCCATTTCATACGTAAACTTTATACTTGGGTGAATGGAGTTTAGGTGTTTCATATACTGATCTACTTCCTGCTTGCTTCCCTTAATGATGCAGAAGATATCATCCAGCGTCCATTTATAATGCAGCGCGAAAGTTTAAAAGTTTAGACTGCAGTTAAAGTTATAATAATTGTGATAAGTCGATTAGTGAATGTAATCCGTGTGCTTTTAAATATTTCTTCCAAGGAAGGATATCTGAAGGACTTTATGTGATGTCAGGTTTGTCCACATATTTCCGTATCCAAAACTTCATGTGTCAAAAACTGGTAACAGCATATTTTGTGTTAAACGTATCCATATATATATGTATGTAGCTCTGTGGAGTGAAAATGTGCGAAAACATTATTCTCCTTTTAACCTCGTCGTAATTAGTTAAAATGATGTGTTGCTAACCGTAACGAGCCAAGATAATTGTACTTACTAGGAAGGTGTGGAGCTCGACATCATATTAGAACGATAACCTAACGTATGCATGTACATAGTTATAGAGTATTTTAATTTTCTAAAAGCTTCGGTGCTTGTTATTCAAATTTAATACGAACTGATGCATGAAATGTTAGAATACACGTTATATGACATACTGCGACATTATTAAAATGGATAATGTTATAGAATAAGTATTTATAACGTTTGAGTTTGAAAAATAAGTGATTATAAATATCTACCGACCTTCAAGCTTTCTGACGCTCATGCGGTAACAATGCTCGCTTAAAAAGCTTTTTAACTTAGATAATTCTTGTTTAAGTAAACTTGTATTTTAGGTACAATAGTGAGATTGAAATCAATCATAACGTGTTGAAAACGCTTTATTTGATTATGATTAAGGTGTTACGGTTTCGTGATAGGGTTAACATTTTTTTGAGGCAATTCGGAATAAACTATATTTTTTTATTTGTGCGTTATTTTACTATAACGGTCAGTTATGTGAAATAATTAAATATAATTAATGTGTGTACACAACTATGCGGACTTACTGATACTGAAGCTCTGGCGTTGGTACTATTAGACTTTTCAGTATGTATGTAGGTATCTATAATAAAGGCGATAGGCATTTACGTACATTTTTTTACAAACGTAGTGATTGTATTACTGCAGGTTGAAAAAAAATTATAATTATAACGAAATTGATTGTTTTTGCCGATTTTTCTAAGTATAAAATTTTCGAACAACCGTGGTTTTTAAAATATTTTAAATTTTTTAAATATAAAAAATGTGTGCGGACGGAGGACACCCGTCAGGAACAAAGTTCCTGAGCTGTTCTATTTCCCATACGAAATTTCCTGGTGTAAAGTAATGAGGTTATACAGCCGACTGAGCACGCTGCTCGTCTACTTGAATCTCGATACTCGCACGTACACACACACTCGTATGTAATAGAAAGAGACAGAAAGATCACTGTGAATCTATTGTATATAGCTAAAGAACCTAACGCCGCGTGTCACATGGGTCCCGCCCCACGTTGCTTAATTAAAAACAAAAAAATAATATCAAAACCCATATAATGGTACTTAAGTACTTATAGGAAAGTAATCGACAAAAATCATATTGAAGTCATGTTATATGTTTAACTAGTTATACCTTTTCTATTATTTAAAACGAATCATTTATATTATCATTGACTCTTTGTCCTTAATATGCTACGTTGAAGGTGACCCTACATCGAATGGTAGATGCTTGGTGTATTAATCAGGCCATTCCCAAATCGTCTATTAATCAAGTTAAAGCATCTGGTTGACAACCGACTGTCAGCTTAAGTAGTGTTTAGTTTATGGTGTACTGTAAACAATAATTTGCGGATAGCTTGTCGTGTTTGGATGCTTCATTGTTTGGAGTTTACATGATAGTTCTATGTAGTATATAAACGTTCCGTTATGTTAGACTTCTTTTAAAAATAGCTCACATTTTGAATTATGTTACATACATAATAGTTCAGTGCATATTTTTCATTATTCTGTCCTTTTGTTGACACCCTCACCAAATGACTTGAATAGCGCCCATTGAAACAAAAATTTCGCTACGAAATGAAATACTACTGTAATACAATAATGTAATTTTAGTTAAATAAATTACTTTAACTATTCTAATCAAGGAAGATATAAATAATAGTTCGAATATAAAATTTTCTATCAACCAGGAGAGCGGTGCATTAACGTTAATTTTTTTTGCATTAAATAATTTCGTAGTAATGAAAAAAAATTGTACTATAACTGGGCTTCACAAACCTATTTTTGAAGAAAATGTGCCAAAACACCATTTTAGTACTTGATTTGAATTTAGTCGCACGAACGATATGAAGTACGCCCCAAGAGCTGTCATATGGCATGGGTCTCATCACTGTTGGACAATGTCGGTAAAGTGGCCCCCAAGTTCATGCAAAAATGCCCATGCACTTTTACCATTCTATAAATACGGTACGGAGCCCAACGTGTGCAAGTCGAACATACCCAGAACTAATTTTATTCCTAACTTTGCTAACTAAGTACTTGTTTGTATATGAAGGAATTTACGAGACCAGCGACGAGGTTTATATTAAAATCACTGTCAATAGCAATACCTACGTACGTAGATTATATATTATTAATTTGAGACGATTTCAGTATGAAATTTTTTTAAATTCGGGTCAACAACAAATATCACAAAAATATCAATAATAACATTAAGATCGACATTAAAATCCATCGGTCTCTAACGTTCCAGAGCATTAAAGAAAAAGTGATAACCATTCCCCCAATAAACTCATTCGGCATTCCGAATCTAAACAATGACATTAACCCCCGTAGTGCGGCAATCAGAGAGTAAGTGGGAATTTCCGCGTCGTTTGATACGGCTCCCGGCAAAATGTTAAGAGCTCTACTGCCGACCCACTGCAGAGACATACGAACATAGCTAATGAATCGCAAACTATTGCTCGCGACTCAAGGACTAGTGTGACACTGCGCTATTTCTCTTTAATTGTGCATGTGAATGCAGAGTCCCGATAAATATATTAGTGCTCTTAACCCAGTGGTATGGGTGGGTATAAAACTTCATTTTATTACTTATAATTTGGTATTTTAGTAATAGATATACTTAGCAAATTACAATGTATGCAACATTTGATATCAGTGTGCGTTGTTTTAGAAGATTGTGTGTCTCAAGTTTAATACTGGAACTATCATACTGTTTCTATTAATTAAATTCTTCTGTATTGCTGAATCCAGACGGAGTGATTTTATGAAATTTGAAAAATAAAAAACAGATTAATGAATTCCTTGTAGTGGGTACAAAGTACGTAGATGAAAGTTCATACTGGCTGCTGGTTCCTGTTGCTGTCCGTTAAATGACTTGTACGTTAAATGACTTGTCCGTTAAATCATCTATATAGATGGGATAAAAATATGATACAAAAATATTCATATTTTTATCCCATCTATATCAGATGATGTACGGAGGATAGATCGATTCTAAAACGCTATTCTTCGTAATTATAGCAGCAGTAACTTACATATAAATTATTAACAGATGCTTGTATATGAATAAACGTCACCACTGCTCACTGGAATCTAATGTCATACCTACCATGTCAGCTAGTAACGCGTAGTGGGTATTCCCTAATTATGTTAGTTATACGATTATATTAACAATTTAAATAGATCGACAAAGGAAAAACATAATAATATATTCATATCATCTTAATTATGCAAAATGATGAAATATGAGATGAGATAGAGAATGATGAGGCGAAAGAAGTATATATATGAAGGGACCGTGATGCTTGATACTCCTTCTTCTGTGACTACCCTGTCAGGGATACAGCATGAGTATACGTATGTATGTCCATTACTGTCTGTAAAAATGTCTGTAAAGTAAAACGATTATTATTAATACGCTTGCCTAGTATTATGCATACAGTGCACTTCCATTTGAGCTTCTGAAACGATGAAGTTAAAACGATGCAGTATTTAAAAAACGACTCAAGGAACACTTTTTGCCTATTTAGCTTTTATTGTAAGTTATGCTCTCTCCTCTTATTACTCATAATAATATGGTAGTATGTATAAATGATATGCTATGTGTTGGTATGTTTATCTAGTTTGCATGTTTTTGTATCTATATAAGTATATATGATAATTTATATATGTATAATGCTAGGTGTTACATTTTATATATTTATATACAGGGTGTATATGAAAACGGGACAGTTACTTTAATGGATGAAAGGGCATAACTTTAGTATGTAGTTACAAAAAGAATTATCGAAAAAAACGTATCCGTTTAAGAGTTATGACCGTTTTAATTTTCAAGTGTTATCCCCACCATTTCTCGTAACATTGGGTTGATCGTGTACAGTTACAGATTTTAAATCTTACGTTTTTTTTATTTTGTAATAATTTCATCCGTTACTGCAAATACAGCCTGAAAACCAAAGTAACTGTCCCGTTTTCATATACACCCTGTATATTTATTTACATATTATATGTGTATTTATTTATTTTATATATGTATATATTATATTGTTTTATCTATAATAATTGACATATACTTTTACGGTACCGTCTTCCGTTTTCATAAAGTTTGTCCTGTAACCCAAAATTGCCTGGAAGAAATTGCTGTTCAGTAATAAGGCCGCCTTTTGTATTGTAATTAAATTTTTTTTTTGTTCATATTTATTTACTTGTGGTGCAATAAAGTGTTTTGTATTGTATTGTCTTCTATTGTATTGTATTGGTAATCAATAATTGAAACAGAAGTCTTCATTTACAACTTAATAAAACGCACTATTTTTGGTGCGCTGTTTAAATGAAAACAGCTTATTTTTCTTACATGTTAGCTATGTTAGCTATAATAATTTCGTAGACATGAACTTGAAACTTCAAGTGCAGGAACTTCACTGTGCAGGAAAATGAATAATAGAATTTACTCTGTAACTTTTAGCCATAGACTTTGTAAATAACTCTAAAGTCAGAGGCCGTGTCCGAGCAGCAACGGTGAAGTAAATTAGATAACCTGACTCACCTGTACACACTACACACATTTATTATCAGATAAGCTGATCGGTCGCCATTTAGTTAGAAAACAGCACCCACATATCTACATTTTATTTGATTTTATTTGCCTTACTTCGTAGTATGGGACAGGCTGTCTAAAGTTATGAAATCTATGTTTTTATCACTATTTTTCATTTTATTTATTTATTATACATAAGTACATTACTATATGTGATATGTGTTTTTAATAGGTACTTGTTGCAAACTGAATTTAGACATATTATTTCAAAATATTATAGAAAAAAGGTCTGAATATATTGCATGATTCGAATCCGCGCACTTCAGCGTGGTAAACTTGCACTCAGCCACTGTGCTATCGAGAAGGTAAACTCTGCTTCAGAATAAAAAAGTTCAGAAGTTTAGAGTTTAGAAGTTTTAAGTGTATGAAAGATGGAGAAAACAATTTTTTCCAGAATTGAGACCTAGCTAGATCAATTTGTCGTCCCTCTCAATCCTTAAATTGTAAATCTCATCGAAATCGCTCGAGCCGTTTTTAAGAAAGCGATATGTATATATATAGTGGTGGATTTAAAAGTGAATCATTTTATATTCGCCACGTAATGCACTTGTAAATCGGTACTGTACTTCCCATTCCGCATCTATCCCTTTCCTACAATGCACACTGTCCGTGCATATATTACAATACGCGATTGCTATATGTGATCTACCCAATCTTGAACTTTAACTCATCAAGTTAATTCGTGTAAAATAACTACCGCGCCGCCAGCAGGGACAGCACGTGCTTCCTGACTTTATTATTTGTGTAAACTGTTTGTTTTAATCGCAAGTGACTACGTTGTGTGTTGTTTTTGTTTTTGCAAGCAAATTATATATTATATAGAACTGCAGGCAATTGAGCCTGACCGGGGACTGGATCACAATGGCTGCAAGCACCGGATTACGAATAGGTAAGTATGCATTACTTCTATCCTTACAGAACTCTTTTTCCTTTTCTAAATATTAGCCCTTTGCAGTTCTGTTTCCATGCCTCTGCAGCTGTACGTGATTTACAAGTGCTCGGAAACAGTTTTTATATATCTATTGCAGCTATGGTTTTTAAGTTCACCGCAAAAATACAGTCCACTTATTATCTTGAGATATCGAAACATTTATTAAAGAACCAGCATTGCATAATCACAACCCTCCATATAGTATATACAAATATTGCTCGTTTAATATAATAGTGGATATAATAGTATAAAAATTGAACAACTATAATACAAGTAAATTAGGAATATTGAGTTTCGACTTATTTATATAACCCTAACAAATTCATATGAAGAAAGAAAATTTTAAAATAGCTTGTAACGGATTAATAAGTTTAATTATTAATTAATAACAATTTTCTAATGGTTTTGAAAAATAGTAACGAAGTCTTTGTTCTGACCGGTCCTTTTTATTATTTGACTTTAGTTTTAAAATCGATTTTTACTCCCGACGGAAAAGAGAGGTGTTATAAATTTGACGCCGTTGCCTGTTTGTCTGTATATCTGCCTGTTCGTCTGAAAGACTGTATGTCTATCGGTGTATATATCTATGGTATCGCTGTTCCTGAATTTTTTTTCTTAAAGTTGCTGTTTTCGAAAATGTTCTTAGCTGTGCTTTTGTGGAAATATGTCAAGTTTTTGGCCTCGAGGGTTCTTAAATTTCATATCATACTTCATTTCGTAGCATCGTCATTACATAAGACTAAACTTTTATATGAATATAAAAAGGCTTTCGAAATTTTCGGTATCATCCACAGATTTTGTAGGTAGAAAAATGTGCGGAATGACATTTTTGAAAATTTTGGATGTATTGAATGCGAAATTATTTAATCATTTCTATTTTTAAAGGTTCGCTATGAGACTGTCGTTGATGACAACACAGAATAATATAGTAAATTTAGATTTCTTTGGCAGCTCAAGAAGAGCGGGTTAGTGGGTAATATACCTATTTCTATTTTTTCATGCTGAAATCATAATAATAAATACTCGATTAAATACATGTCGTTACCCATTTATAGGTCTCTGTATTAAAATCCATTCTATTATTGAATCATTGCATATTCGATCAGCAAATTTAAAGAAAACTACTTTAAGTATTTGATTTCCAGTACATTTCCAGTCGGTTTGATATCGAAATGTAAAAAAATTCGCTGTTTTGTTTCTTTAATGAACTTTAATTGTTCGAGGCTCATTTGAATTTAATTTTTCCAATTTCTAAAGCTTATTGATCGACACGTTTATTCTCAACGAAGCATCGTTCGTCAGGAAAATCCAAAAAACAGATTCAGTCAGCCAGCACAAAAATTACACAAAGTTCTAAAAACCTATAAAACATTACGAAATTAGCTTACATATACGATGCAGCAAAGCGTGAAATTTCGTTTGAACAGTACACCCTATAGAAATGCGTTTTTAAGGTTTCTATATTGGCTCTCATTTGAAATTGCTTTAAATTAAATCAGTTGCCTCAACCTCATCGCGTTTTCAATTTCGAGTTTTCAGTTGTGGGCTGCAGATTTATAACACTTGTTTTATTAATTACATATGGTGCAATTTTAAATGCCTGTAAACTTCTGTGTATAGATATTTCATATTACCAACTATAATTTTGTAATACACAAGTATACATAGAAATACATATAAAATATGTAGTGAAAATGACGATGATACAGTTTCAAATAAATACTCAAGAAATTAGTTTAATAATATATTTCAGTTTGTAAATCTGACACTTTAAAGTACTATTAAATTATTTGCGTTTTCTCATCTCTCCTAACGTAATGATTATATGTTTAAGTAATTTGACACCTGCTTATAGTAAAGATTATACAATTTGCGTAGGTATAATTCTTGAAAATTAATTGCCGGTAAAACAACAAATGGTAAGCGAGTAGCGTGCAATGGCGTGCGTGGCTTTTCATCGCCGGAACAAAGTCGCCGCGCAACAAGTGACGTTTCGTCGCCCCTCAGCACCGGCTAAGGCAAAGAGCCCCTTTTCTTATAAAGTGTTTTTGAAACCCCTTATGAATAGCACGCCACTTTATATATTACTCCTTTTCTTGTTGGGACGCAGTGCTCCATAAAGTTAAGAGAATTATTTATTTCTTAAATTTTAGCTGCATTCACTTACTGTTTTCTTAACTATCAGTTGGAGGCAGTTTATGTATTTTCCGCCACTTTTAGACAGAGAATGAATTCAAAAAGCGCATGCGCGAATCATAAGAGAGGGAAGACGCGGAACGGGACAGGAGACAGTATGACTCGCTTCCACCAATCGATTAGTCGCATAACGATAGCGGCTTCTTAAATGCAGATGTGTCGTGTAAAGCAACGTCAGTCGGTAAGCGACTGTTGTCGCCGACACTCGGGCTAGGCTTAGAAGATGATTCTAATTTCGAGTAGTCTGTCCTTTGTAGTGTCAGGACTATAGTCAGTCTTAGACATTCAGTATTAATGTGGTCAAATACTTAAGGAGTAATAAGAAATAACGTTGAACTGGAAAGTATTTGAACTAAACAGTAACTCAGTTTGGATCGTGTACTTCCTGATGAAGATTGTGTGTAAAAAAATTAATTATGAGTGAACAAAGGAAGGATTATTATTATCAGTTAAAGGTAAGCATACTCTGTGTATCTTTTCGTTTAATAAATCTGAGTGACATACCTGAATTTTTTATGTAAATATTGTAGATAAACATTCACTGAACTTGAATTACCGTTTTATTTTTACGTTCTTCTTTGTAATAATCATATTTACATATCTGATACGAAATTGTTAGGTTTGTGTTCAGCTTACTCCATGTTTTTTTCTTGTATTTGTTATTGTTTATATTATTTACATATGGTATCTTTCGGTACATTCATTACGATATATTAATTTCACATGCATTCGTGGACAAAAATGTAATGAAATGATGTATTTAAATAAGTAATCATTAATTTGATGAAATATTCAGATTTAATAATTAAAATAATAAAGATCATTTCACAGATTATTATAGTTTTGATTATAATAAATGCGCTGTAAATTATTATGTTTTTTTACATACATACCTTAAACGAATAAACCGTAATTAACGACAATATCATAATTTGTTTGATTACTAAATTAGTATTATTTTTTAGTACAAGTATTTATAGTCTCGAAAAATGTTAAAACATTAATTCCATTAAAATTTAAGAGATTCTAAGTTGTTCGCATGCTTTGACAACACTCATAGATGCTTGGCACAAACAATATGATCGTTAAAAATAGTTGCGTAGCGTATTCGTAGCACTCTCGTAGCGAATCGTAGACGTTAATGGTTAGTTTAGATTATATAGATTTAGTATACCTGGATAACATATTTGCCGGTATTCGCGGCAGTTGTCACCCCATCGTCCCCTCATAACCGCTTTACGGTTCCGATGATATGAACGTTTCATTTAACGATCAATGCGGAATCACATGTATGTGAACTGATATTTTTTTTACTCTTCATTATGATATTCTTGCTTATATACGTCTACTACATTTTTGGTAATTTATATTTATTTCTTTATATATCGGAAGAATGACGTAGGCCTCTGTTTAAACAAGAAGATTTGCGTTTTGACGTAATTTGGAATTATTTGTCACTGGATTAGTATTTCGATTTTTTCAATAATGTGCAGATTTTATATTTTTAACAATAAATAAATACAAAATGTTAACTAACCGGTGTGGCGTTTATTTTCCGAGATGATATTTGACAAGAATGATCGCAATAGAATTTATTAACTATATGATGAAATTAAATTTTTATAATTAAGTATTAAGATTTATAAATCACTTTTTGTTCTATATACTTGCTATGAATGCTATATGACGCTATTTTAAGATATTGGCTAATTACTCACGCGATTTTCAATTGTCGTTAGACTGTGATTTTTATGTAGGCTATGCCAACATAATTTTACTGAATCTTAATTTTTACGAATATTTTATTAAGTACTAATTGTTATATTATGTGTATGCGCTGTACGCGTAGAGTACGCGTACGCGTACGTGTAGAGCGCGGGCCGCGTCAGTGATATTTTATGTATTAAATTATTTGCGTAAGCGAGTTATAAACTAATCGTTGTTGTAAGCAGGTGTTTTATTTGTGTACTTCTTTATATCAAAAATAGATTTTTGAAAAACTAAAATATCTTTTTGAAATATTTCAAATCATTAAGTCTATATTTTGAAAATAAAAAAGGAATTTTTCAATTGGTCTCTATATCTGGCTGTATATATATTTTTGTGTATGGATTTTTGGACATTTTTTGTTTTAGAACCGATTTTAATGATTTCTTCTTGCGTCTAGTTCAATGTAGCTTAAAAGTAGTACCACTTTAAATTTATTTCGATAATACACCAAATAATTCTTCAACGGTTTATACGTTTTGATAATTCTTTTTACATTCCGTTCCAGAATTGGAAAAAATTCTAAACCAGTCTTTCTTCAAGGAAGTCTGTGTTCTAGAACTACCTTAAATATTATTTAAGGCAAGGAGACTCAAAAGGGAAAAATAAACTTTTTAAGAAACAATTTAATTGACTTCAAAATAAAAGCACTGAAAATTACAAAATAATTATCCTTTACTAATCGAAAACCAAATACAAAAATAATTTTATAAATGATTGAACAAATACTACGATTGAACACTTTCTAAACACTTACTGAATTCGGTGCCCCAAACCATTAAACAGCAACAAAAAGTCTACTAGTCCGGTGTTCCGGCTTGACAGCGAATTTAGTATCTGTCAAATTTAATTATGTGCATTTGCATCCTATTTATAGAGTAATTTTTATATTTGGGGTTTAATGGATATTTTTTTGTATTATTTAGTGTTTCTATTTTGAAGTCTGTTCAACGTCTTGTCTTGCCTTGATGTCGAATAGATGTGTGAAACAAAGTTACACGTTGCCTCCGCGTTCACTTTATTAATCGTCTTTAAATAAAGGAGAAGATTCTATGTTCGTCTACATGTACTTTTTTATGTATGCTCACTGATAACTTCGTCAATTGTTGACCGATTTGGAAAATTCATTTTTGTAAGGGTATACTTCCGAGGTCCCATTTAAAATTCACTGGTATTGGAGCTTGGACTTCGAAGAGACACCGAATAACGCTAACTGCTTATTAGGTTTATTTCTATTGATTAATAGAAATTAATTGTAGATCTAGCCTATTTAGGCTAAGGTCATTAAAAAGGGAGAAATAAAATTAAAATTGGTTTGGTAGGCTTGGCATCAACTTCAGTAACTGTCGAATTTGATTTTATAAGTATTTCTATCGTACTTATGAAGTTATTTTTATACTAGGGATTTGATTAGTAAAGGATTGCTAATAAGAAATAGATAGATATATTTGGTACTTTTTAGTGTTTTTTTTGAAGTTGGTTTGTTTTTGTTCTTAAAATTTTTTTGTTAACGCTTGTCGTAGATGTGGATGGACAGACTTCATACGTTCGAGTTTACCACGCCACGTCCTCGATTTCCATTTGAACTGCAAAAATCCAAATCTAAAAAAATAGTAGAAAAAAATTGTATCAAATTGTAAAAAAATAGCTATCATTTTAATGTTATCTACGCCATCCGTTGTATCTGTTTTGTTACTAGGAAAAATGCAGAATGTGAAGCTGTCATGACTTCATTTAGAAATATTAATCGTTTTTAATATGAAGTTTTTTAAATGCAAGGATCTTACACAGTGAAATACTAGTAAAATGGAAATTTTTTGAATGTTTGAAGTCTTTCAACAATAAATTTAAGCCACATTTATTTCTGGGTAACTTTTAGAATAAAATAACGACGAGGAGATAAGATTTTTCGAAACCTTGAATTCGCGCTTAAATGTTTTACTTCGTAACCTTTCGTTTCGCGATTTTCTGAATTCGATAAGTAACCAAAGAGCTTTGAAGTCAATATTAAGTGTTATTAAACCCAAACCTAAGAATTGACTCTTAGAGTATCCATTATTTCAATTTTGGATGCTCAGTAGATGTAAAGATGAAGACGAAAGGAAATGGCTGTCGCAGACTTATAGCCAGACTGAGGGACAAAAATGAAAAATCATAAAATTGGATGTGGTTTGAGGTTCGGGAATTACGTAGAATAAAACCAAGAAGTGAGTGGTTGCAAAAGCCATAGAAGACCAAAACTGAGTTGTGAAGATCAAATGGCCAGAGCGTTAGCTGAAATGTCAAAAGCACTCGCATACCTAGGCGAAAGAGTCTGAGTAGAATGATGAGATTTGAGGAGGCAAAAAAGTAGGAAGATGTGTAAGGACCGCGATGCTGCTGGCACAGCTGTTGACGCTGGGGACCGTCCCCTTTTACTACCCTGTTAGGGAAAACAGCGTAAGAATATGTATATAAAATATAAAACAAAGAAGTGCTTTATCGGAATACAAAATTATGACCATGATAAATTATATTTTGGAATCTCTTTATTTTAACTTGTGACAGATGAGACTTTTATAATTTCACTTCTCGAGGTGGAGAAGGTCCATCCGACGCTAAATGCGTTTAACTGGAGTGCACTATTGCTACAACTAGACTAATTCATTTTGTTACGTATAATATTCGGAAGTGATTGTAATAACAAACGGATAATAAATGTAAGTAGGTAATTGGCAAGAAGATTAGGGGTCTGTGAACCCCTCATATCTATACTACAAATAAACTGACTACATTAACGAGAAGGTCATTAATCGTATTATAATACAAACATATATTATATGTATTTATAATATAATTTTTGAACAAAATATAATACATTTATTTTTAATCCACATTTGTTATTTTTGGTATATTTTATAAGATAAAAACTTTCAACTAATATGAGTTATTTCATTTATATATCATAGTAAGATTTTATTGCATTTTGAATTTAGTTTAAAAAAATACAATATTTAATTTTGTATCTAATTAATATTTGAACACAGCGAGGTAAAGTTTTATTTAATACATTTTTCCGCGATTAAGGTGACGTCAAAAGGAGATGTTTGGTTATACTCAGTGGTGAGCGTATTATCTAATAATTTTATTTATCATTGTTTGACTACCCCGTTAGGGATATAGCGAGGGTGTATGTAATATTATATTTTAATGCAAAATTCGTAACACAAGTAGTACATACTACATACACATACATACATATCTTAACATTGTATCCTCAACGGGGTAGTCAGAGAGTACGGAGCGCCAAGGTCGCGGTCCTTACATTCTTCTTTCAACTCAAGTAGTACAAAATTGTTATTTATTTTCTCAATGAGTGAAATAAATATTTGTCTTTTTTCACGTAGACCTTTTATTTATTTTGATCATATATTTACTTTCAAGCAGCAACAATAGGAGTGGAAAGAATATTATTGGTAATCGTCAATAAATTGAAATTGCGATTTAATACAAAATTTCTCTTGAGCATGGATTCTCTGTCATTAATTTTTTATATATAATTAGGCTATTTGTTATTAAAAAACGGGAAAAATTGTGTTAGGGCGTACAAGTATGTTAAAAGAAGCATAGTTACGACCAAAAAAACATAAGACAGTTAAACAAAACATCTAAAGACTAATGAAAACTATTGAGCATCTATAAAAACAAAGTAAAGTACAAAAGTGCAATTTTTAGAATTACCTTTAAAGCGTTAAACATGTTAGACAAGGAGTTAGCATCCGCCCACTAGATTGGTTTGGGTATAGTACGCGGATTACAGATACCTTACAGCGTCCGTTAAAATTGTTATACTCGGATAAACTATGAGTTTTTTTTGATTTAAGTATTATATTATGATGAACGATATTATAGAAAGTTTTTGTAAATCATAAATATAACCATGAGATTTGAGGAGACGTAAGAAGTATGTTAGAACTACGAAGCGTGGCACTCTATCCTCTCTGACTATCCTGTTAGGGATGCAACGAGAGTATGAATGTGTAAGCATGAAGACAAAATATCATTTGTACTTTAATACAATAATAAGGAGTGTACAACTGCTATACTCGACAAAAACTGTATAACAAATATAATGTATAACAAATAATTTTATTTTATTTATTTGCATATAGAAAGAATGAGTGATGAAGGACTGACGAAGAAAATATACAGAGCGAAAGAGAGTGGTAAAAGAAGCCAAGGAAGACCAAAACTGACTTATAAAGATCAAATAGCCAGAGTGTTAGCGGATGGAAATGTCAAAAGCTCTCGCATACCTAGGCGAAAATGTGTGAGGAGAATGATGAGATTTGAGGAAGCGAAAGAAGTATGTAAGAACCGCGACGCTTAGCGCTCCATCCTCTCTGACTACCCCGTTAGGGATACAGGGTGAGGATATGTGTCTATGTATGTATGTTAAAATACACGGAAACAGTGGTCAAAGAAGCAATGACAAAAGACAATGCTTAAGAGATTTGTTTCAGCACACCTCGGTGATAGGGAAAATCAATGAGGGTGGTATGTGCTTACAAATAAAAGTAACAAGTTAAAATGTCATCAAAATGACTTGAAGTACAATCTAAAATTAATTTTATATAAATTATAATTTTATATTAAAATAAATTAAAGGTTTTATAATAATGGTAGTAGGTGTTTAGGCAGAAATAGCTAGTGTGTTAGCCGATGGAAATGTCAAAAGCACTCGCATACCTAGGCGAAAATGTGTGAGGAGAATGATGAGATATGAAGAAGCGAAAGAAGTATGTAAGGACCGCATCGCTTGGCGCTCCGTTGTCTCTGACTACCCCGTTAGGGAGAGGTATTCATAAAAAAATCAATTTAATTTATAATAACCGTACATTTACGTACATTTCCTCGTCTTGTATCCTTAACGGGGATGTCGGAGTGAATGTAGTGCCTAGCATCGCGGTTCTTACATAATATTTCTTTCACCTCGAATCTCATCATTTTACTCACACTTATGCCGAAGTATACGAGTGCTTTTGATATTTTCGTCAGCTAACACTCTGGCTGTATGATCTTTATAAGTTAGCGTTGGTCTTCCTTGGCTTCTGCTACCACTCACTCGTCTAGGTAACTCATAACGGTGCTTAATTAATACAGATGCTGCTTTAATGATATTAATGCTAATATTGATTCTGCTACAGGCGCTTTCAAATAGAGGTCTCATATTTGTTACCTTTGTGATTTACTTCTTAACAGCAAAAAGGAAATGATGATATTTGGGAATATTTTATAAAATAATAACTTCAGTCTTGATTTTTGCTTGCATTTAAAAAAAATTGCTTAAAAATAAAAAAAAAAAAGCTTTTATGTAAAAAATAAATATAAATAAATATTTACGAAATTGCTGTCATCATTTTTTAAACTATTAAACATCATTAGTCACACAAGTCTACGTCAATATCTGCCTACGAACACAAACTTAGAAACGTAGTAGAAGAGAAAAAACGATAACACGTTAGCATGAGTAGAAGTGAAGCGCTAGTATTATTATTATTGAGCAATGACGTCGCGCTGAGCACACCCACATACAGTATTATGAATTTCTTTAAATATTTTATTGTTGATTACCTTATTATGTCGTGACTCATGGATTATATACTATCACAACGATTATACTGAGTAGGCACTCTAAAATTATAGCAATAAATTTTTAGTAACAAATTTGATGAAAAGCAATTTTAGTGATATCAGGATTGACGTAAAATGTAAGTAAATCAATAGAATATCTTGTATTGAGCTCTATGTAATAACTGCAAATCACTAAGATTTCAGCATTGACATAACATGATTATTTGCTGATGACATGTCATTCCTATTTAAACTAGACAGAAAACACCTAGATGTTAGTTGGGCGAGTAGCATCTTGGCGGACATTTCGGGATGGTTCACTGTTAATAATTTACTACTGAATGCACAAGAAATCAAATGTGTTCAATTTTCTCTTCCAATGTACCAAGAATCTATGGTAAAGTAGACCAGGTGGGAAACAATTAGAATTAGTTAAATCAATCATTTTTCTTGATTTAACACAAGCCACAATGGACGGAACATATCGGGGCTTTGTCTAGTAAGTTCAGTTAGTTCCGTGGTGATGACAATTGGTGGACACCGATACGGCTAGGCCAGTGTACTTCACATTTTTCCATAGCCTAATGTCCTATGGCCTTCAGCTGTGGGGATCAGAGGCGCATATAAACTCCATTTTTATTTTACAAAATAGAGCAATACGCACCATCTACAATATCGAGTCGTTGAGAGATCTTTTTAAACACGTCGATGTACTAACCTTGTCGTCCTTGTAAATCGTTTGAGATATAACGTATAGTAGGAAAAATATTATTTAAATACTATTTAAAAATAAAGGCTAATGAATGCTAATGAAGTGGAAACCTGAGGTCATGACTCATGGTAAATTGGTGATTCCATAATAATTTAAATGACATTAGTCAAATTTTTCATTTTTACGTAACGTTCCTCAAAAAGTTACTAAATTAACAGAAAATTGATTTAGGTTTGATATAAACCGCATATAGATTGGAAAATGATACTGTAAAATAAACGATTTCATCGCGGACGAAATAAGTCTGGAAACAACAATCTTCTCTGAACATACATTTACTAGGTCTTTGAATATTGTGTAATAAATCTATTGTAAAATGATGTTTGTAAAATGATACTTAACCGAGTTTCTTGTCGATTCTTCTTAATGTGCAGGTCTCCTTACAAACCAATGGTAGATTCAAAGTTCCAAAACACCTTGCAATTGGGTTTACTTGAATAAGTTGATCTGACTTTGATCAACTCATAAACAAAAAAATTTACAATAGCACTATCGTGAATTTTTTTTGGATTCTTATAAACTGGTCTGTTCTAATTCCCAGTTTGGCGTTGAATTTTGAGAATGGCGACCTCCATGACTTCTTTTGAAGAGAAAAATGTCGCTAAAATTTCACTATAAATTGTATGGATATAGACAGTTTAAAATGCAGTAGAATCAAAGCCTCCTGGGGATGAGACAGGGTTATGTGGGGTTTTTACCCAGCAAGACCAACGGAACGCACCGGAACTATTTTTGCGCTATGCTGCATGTATTTGTGCATGTATGTATGGGGGGCAAGACCGTTCCCCCACCAGCCTTGTAATGCGCTAATATAACCACACGCGCTCTCATCCTCCTCGGATTCACAGGCATGGACGATTGGAGCCATCATTCTAATCTGTGGCAAACCCTTCTTCTCTTCTCACATCTTCCTTGTTCGCCTCTTATGACAGGTGGAAGATACCGTAGCCTTGGCCCTCGCTACAGAGCAAATTTACATACGGACGGAATTCTCGAGCTCGCTTCATTCGCTTATGCACACAACGTCAAATCTATCGCATCCCTATGCAGGCGTAATAGCAAGAAAATAGCTCGAAGTCTTCGGCGATCGTTCGCTAAGTAATCTACATTGGAAAAGAGCTTCTAACCTATAACAAAAAAAGCAGTTTCTTTACAAAAGGTATTTCCATTTTATTTATAACGTTTTATACAACTAGTATAAAGGTAGTTTTGCGATATATGTAATATGTATGTATGTACATAATACATATATGTGTGTATGCAAGTCAACGTTCGTTAACTTAACATACTCGCGATTGAAAGTCATATTACTTTATTCGAATCTCACTAGATGTTATGCAAAATTACTAGATTGTTCGTTCAATAATTTTGGCTAAATTGGGTTGATATAAATATTAATGTAAAATAATACTAAAGCACTTTGGTCGTACTTTGAATTATAACTGATAATAGTATTCACATTTGTTAAATTTCATTTTAAAAGGTATTATTATATTGGAACTAATTTAAGTATTGAATATTCGAAGTTTCTGTTTATAAATAAATAATTGATAGTCACAAAACTTTGGCAGATATTGATTAAATGTACACGTTATTTAATCAGTATAGCGTTTGGGGAAAACTTAGTGAAACAAAGTTGTGTTTTAATTGGTAAAAGGAATAGGATAGAAAAGATTGAGAAAGGCGCATAAAGTGAGAAATATTATCGCAGGTATTTTCGTTTAAAGAAAAACTTAACCAATACCTTTTTGTTCTTTATTCAAGGTATCTGATCTCATTTAGTGTTCATTTTTACTTCAGAGACCATATCGGCAAATTTTAGAATTGAGAATTGAGAATAATTATTTCGGTCTTGTATAAACATTAACGTTTAAATATAAAACTAAGTATTATTTTAAACAATAGACCTGATCAAAGTTGTCGCTTAGTAAGCTGCCATTGCTGAGTATGCCTCGCTGATTGACAGCTCAGCATTACCTCTTAGAATAGCCAAACTGATTCTGAACTGTGACGCTGATGGAAGAAGTTGCCAGCGTGATTATTTTCCGAAGCCTCGACCTGCCACTTACGAATCTTAGAAACCAGTCGAAGGGCTTCACGGCCCCAGGGTCCCAAAAGTTTCAACTGCATAGGACGCTAAAATGAAAGTTTCGGAGAGTGTCAAATACTTACGCCACTCTGAGTTCTCGCCAGTGCTGTCCGCAACACCTGCTAAAACAAGTGACGTCCCACTCCTGCGATCTCCCAAGTTTGCAAGGAATGAGCGCTAAACCATCCTGTCTCCTGCTATCACCACGCGAACTATCAGCAGGCTTTAAGATTGCAGGAACGCCGGCGACGACAAGAGCAAACGAAGCAGAATGAAGTGGCCCGCACTACGTAAACCGTGGTCATAAACGGTGAAGAAGGTCTGTCCTGACCCCCGACGAAGGGACACCATGAAAGAAAGTGTGGTATTGTCTAAGTAGACAGATAGAATATAGAATTTATTAAATCTAAAGGTAATAAGTATTAATAGAAAAAATAATAAAGGTTTACTTTTCTTAAATTTTATGAAGGAAATAAGAAAAAATAGTTTGTATTATGCTTTATTTACAATAAAAGCATGGATATGAAACATTTGTAGTTTTGATTTTGTAATAATCGATGGTGGGTTTTGTTTGAAATTTGAAAATCTACTTGATACAAGTTGCACTTTCGTAATAATAACACAGTTGCTAGCAACCGTGAAACAAAGTTTCTTTCCAAACAAACAAAGAGCTTTCTTTTATGCGATAATAAAAAATCTTACAAAATACAATCCTGATTTTTCTTTTAAATTACACCTTGTTCTCAATGTTAATGACAGAATAATGATGATTGGAAATCGATTAAGCACGTGAAATTGAAGTAATTTACTTTGAGCCATAAATAGCTGCTTTGCGGAACAAGCATTTAGGGATTGGATTTGGTTGCGTACGTGAGATGTTATCCTTGAGGCTCCACACGTGATCCCTAGGTAGTGCTAAATGCTGAGTGGTGCCAAAAAGCAATGGTAGGCTTCGGCCGTGGCTAGTTACCACTCTGAACAAAGACGTATCTACGATGTTTGGAGAAACCTTTTGTGGAGGATAGGTCCGAACAGTCGCATTACGCTGCCGGGCTGTATAGTCACACTGGGGCCTTGATTGATGATGGGGATTTTCTTAAACCATATAGTACAGAGAAAGAGAATAATTAGACAAATCTAAGCAAGTATACGAATTTAAAAAAAAAAAATCATTAAATTTGTACTCATGCGCGATAAACAGTATCTAAACGCACATTTTTGCGGTTGATAATTAGCTATTTTCTCATTTTGTAATTTGAATGCGACAAGTTTACTTGTCGCATGCAAATTTTGCTAGGCACACGCAAATTCACGATTTAAAAAAAAATGTAAAATGAATATCTAAAAAAAACATAATCGATTTTAGTACCCATTGATATCAGTGTGAAAGATAAAGAAAATCTTAATTTCGAAGTTTTAAATTCAC
This sequence comes from Zeuzera pyrina, assembly GCA_907165235.1. Taxonomy (NCBI): domain Eukaryota; kingdom Metazoa; phylum Arthropoda; class Insecta; order Lepidoptera; family Cossidae; genus Zeuzera; species Zeuzera pyrina. The sequence continues at coordinate 11,939,795 of OU015625.1, read as the reverse complement.
TTTCTACAAACAACTCAAGAAATATCAACATTACGTTGTCAAATTGTTCAAATATAGCTGTTTATTTAAATGAAAAAAATAATTAATTGCTCTTGTTAAACAACATGTTCATTGTTTGTAATAAAGTTTTTACTTTCTATAATATTTCTTTGTACCGAAATTATCTAAAAAAATAGTATCTGCAGCTCGTGCGGTTTTATCGATTGCCCACTCGAGCGAATGACTCGACTTCGTTCGAGTGGGCAATCGACAACTTACCATACGATAAGCTGCACAAGTTGCACAATATACTAGTTTATCCCGCATGAGATCCCGCATCTATCCAGATCCTAAATTCCGTGAGTTTCCAGATCGAGCTACGGAATCGCTTCGAATGCCTAGGTGACTGCGTAGACGTGGATGATTACAATGACAGGGTCGTAAAAGCTGTCCTTAGCCTTTAAGCATTTAAAAATCCGCCGTACAAAAGGAACCAAAAAATCTCAGACTACCCTAAAGCTAATGGAAGAAAAACGTGAGATGGTCTTGCAATCTCCAGGTGATGCTTCTAAGTATCGAAGGATCAGTAGGCAGATCTCAAAGTCGCTGACTCGCGATATACGGCAATTCAATACCAAGTGCGTTGAAAAGGCCATCGAGCAGAATAAAGGCTCTAAAGTATTCGCAATCTGTCTATTGGCCAGAGCCAACTGATGAAGCTAAAGACTGAGGATGGAAGGCTCGTATCGTCCAAATCCGAGCTCATGGGAGAGGTGGAGAAGGTCTACGGACAGTTGTACGCGACAACACAGCAACCTGTTGTAAATTTGACCAACGATCCAAGAGCCAGATTGACCCGACACTATACTGAAGATATCCCAGACGTTAGCCTGTACGAGATTAGAATGGCTCTCAAAAAGCTCAAAAACAACATTGTGCCGGGTGATGACGGAATCACAGCTGAGCTCCTGCAGGCAGGCAGGCCTGCAGCGGCAGATTCGCCTATGCTAAGGGCTTTACAAAAGCTATTTAACTCCGTCATATTCGAAGGCAAAACGCCAACGGCATGACACGGAGGCATGGTGATACTCTTCTTCAAGAAGGGCGACAAGACCCTATTGAAGAATTACAGGCCCATCACGCTTCTGAGCCACGTTTATAAACTGTTTTCGAGAGTCATTTTGAACCGTCTCGCACGCAAATTTGACGACTTCCAACCGCCCGAACAAGCAAGATTCCGTAAAGGCTTCAGTACCATAGACCACATACATACGCTGCGGCAGGTTATACAGAAGACCGAAGAGTATAACCGGCCTCTATGCTTGGCGTTTGTGGACTATGAGAAAGCCTTTGATTCGATCGAGACCTGCGCTATGCTTCAGTTGCTCCAGCGGTGCCAAATCGACTAACGGAAACGCCACCATGTCAGTTCGTCTCCAGGATCAGAACTCGAAACCGATCCAACTGCAACGAGGTGTGAGACAGGGGGACACATCCCCGAAACTGTTCACCGCTGCGTTGGAAGACGTGTGCAAACTTCTGACCTGGAAAGGACTCGGCAATTCATATCAATGGCGAGTACATCACCAACCTTCGTTTTTCCGATGATATTGTAATTATGGCTGAAACCCTGGACGACCTGGGCGGAATGCTGAATGACCTCAGTAGAGCCTCCGAAAAAGTGAGTCTCAGAATGTGTGATATCAAACTCAGTATTATGTTTATACTACGAGTATCATGCAATGAATTAGGGCAGTCTCCAGTAATATTTAGACACTAAGCCAATATAGAAAAGTTTGTTTATTAAACTGATTTCTTTGAATTGAACCTGGGGCCCCGGCTTGGAAGACAGTACAAAACGCCGCGTCAACAGGCCAGTTCAAAATTACACGTTACTAGGAAGTGGCTTAGAAATTACGTAATAATATGTATATTACAAGCGTTATCGAAGTTATTGAAAAATGGAGGGTTGGTGAAAACGAGGTTCGACCATAAGGTATTCCATGACTGAGGCTTACCTGTTATTAAAACTTACAGAAAAATACTTCATTTTTCTTTCTAATTAAAAAAACTTGAACTGAAAAGTGGAATCGTTTGAAATAACTACCATTAGGTCATAGTAATTAGTACTTATTTTATAGCAATTTTTCAGTTTTAATTTATTTGATCTCTTTATTTATATATAAATCTTTTCAAGAATATGTAAAATAATATCTAACAATAATATAATTACAAAAACCGGTGCGCGAGTAGTTGAGAAACACTCGCTATTCGTATTTGGTTTGCATGCTATTTAAGAAGAGGCTATCTTTACCCAATAAGAATCTAAATTTTTATTCAATAATCTAAAGATTCAGCCCGAAAAACTATGCCCCGTAAATCTTTTCTTAATATCATATATAATTACCTAAAATATAGGAGAAGATATGTATTACCGTGAGGATATGTATGTATGTATGTATTACCTAAAATAGGTACCTACAATCGGACACTTTAAATAACTGAGTCACGGGTTAACAGCGTGAACTTGTGATAAGTTTTACTGTGTAGGTATTTACGTTATATTCCACTACATTAAAAGATTAGTTTAGTACATAGGCTCTCAACCTTATTTTGCCCTCCGCCCACTTCGAGATTTTTGTTGTGCACACATGATAAAAAATATTACAATACATACAATAACAATTATTAACCAATATTAAAGTATACTTTAGTATGTAATTGGCGTGTTTTTTTTTGTATTTTTTAGACTATATTTTTTTAATCTGCCCACTCCCCTCTGTGCCATCTCAACGCCTCCTAATTATCTCTGGGTCTTCTACTGCCTTCCTGAAAGTCTCAAACGCCCAGAAGGGGGCGTTATCGCCCACGACGAGAACCTAGGGTGTAATAGATAATTTAGGAAACGACCGATTTTGTTACTGGGCACATTGAGTTGCGATATTCTAATTTCTAAAATGAAACAAACGTCACTTTTATTTGAAAATATGAAATCAGTTTTTATGATTTACAAAAATAAAATAGATGGACTTTTTGGCGGGAACGGGAGAAGTGAGGTTGTCATTTAATTTAGATTTTCTATTTTTTACATTTTTCGGAGTTTTACAGTACAAACGTGATAGCATATTGTGTTTTAAAGTTCTGTATAAGTGAAAAGAATTGAGTGGGTCTAAAAATCACCCATTCCCAAAGTGGGCGATAACGCCCCCCTGTGGGCGCTGCAGCCCACACCACACCACACAATATATGACATCCAAAAAAAAGCACTCCCTTTTTCTGAAGATATGATGCAAAATGATTTTTATTGCAATACTGATGCTGAAACAAAACTTATTTCAACAACTGACTTAATGACATCTACATAGTGTAAATTTGGGACATCGCTAATCGGCAGCCATTGTTTGCGACCCTAAGTTTAAGTGACACGATTATTTTGTACTTGTTTCATGTCCTTTAGTTTCCTTAGTCATTGAAAAATTTATAGAAAATTTTTTAAAGACTTTTTGGCGGGAACGGGAGAAGTGAGGTTGTCATTTTATTTAGATTTTCTATTTTTTACATTTTTAGGAGTTTTAAAGTACAACAGTGATAGTATATTGTGTTTTAAAGTTCTGTGTAAGTGACAAGAATGGAGGAGATCTAAATAAACATGTGTAGCTGAAGTTTTCGCGCTCTTCCAAGAAGTCCTTTATAACTTCAGTAAAGCCTACTATCACTTTACTGGAGGAGTTTTACAAGAAAGAACTAATTTGCTTGTGATTCTACATGGATTCTACTTATTCTGTATACTAGTTTGTGTTAATGCGTGACATTGGCAAATGCGCTAATCATCTACTGCAGCCATTCCCAAAGTGGGCGATAACGCCCCCTTGTGGGCGCTGCAGGCCTAAAGGGTGGCGGTAAGAGACCCAGAAAAAAAATGGGGGCGTTGTGTAGAGGCCTGGGGGGTGATTTGTAATTTCATTTAGCTAGGAGGCATCTTAGACAACGACTGCATGAGCTCTCGACTCAGTAGACAAAATAAGTTTGGGAACCTAGAGTCTAAATAAACATGTGTAGCTGAAGTTCTCGCGCTCTTCCAAGAAGTCCTATAAAACTTCAGTAAAGTCTACTATCACTTTACTGATGTTTTACGATAACGATTTGTAATACAATGCGCTAATCTGCGCGCCACGCCATGAAGAAAGAAAAAAATAAAATAAAATGGATAACATCAAAAAATTTAACTATTAGAAATACATTATCGTGCCATGCATAGCTTTGCTTTTTTGGATTAATTTCAACCATACTTAACACATTGTGATGTTTTTATTATTACACTAACAAACTGTTGGTCAAAGCTCCAAATGTTCCAAAGTTTTAACACAAATTCTAGAAAATTACAGAAAAGTCAACATTGAGAAGGAGAGTGCTCAAACGTGCGGTAAAGCTCAAGACGAATTTTTTTAGCCGCGTATTTACTTTTTCATTGTTTGAAAAATTCATTCAACTTTGAAAACTTGCTATATTGACTCTCATATTAACTTTTTCTACGCATTCATGTAGAAAGCGGCTAGCAAGCGTCAATCTACTAGCTCTTATTAATACTAATTCTATTAGGTCGAATGCATAAGGCGGTTGGCAGCTGGCAGACTTTCCATTTTATATAAGATTAGAAAACAAAACCTAAGCACGAAAATATCTTTGCTTGGGATATAGAATAATATCATTTTGAGGAAGAATTTGCTTCATGGAGTTCTTTATATATCGACCTACAAGACTGGCAATGTCTAAAAAAGTCAAAAAAAGAACTAATGCCCACTAAAGAGTACTCAATTGGTTACAACTCATTTCGTCGATCACATGCAACTAATGGAGTAGGTTGTCTGATTTGTGAGCTAAATATGTATTTGAACACTACTTTGAAACACTTTGAACGCGTTTATTATTAAATTGCTTATTCACTTGTTACTTCTGATATCTGATGTGTGACAAAGTTTTCGTTTTCAATTGCTTGTCTTGTAGGTCAATGCCCTTATATCACTCATACATCTACATTTTATTTGATTTTATTTGCTTACCTCGTAGTAAGGAGCAAGATGTCGGCAGTTGTTACAACGTCTATGTATTGTATAGGCATATTATATATACTATTGAAATTTCTAAAGTGCGGACGGAAATAACTATTTAAATCCATAGAAATCTTCTAAAGTTGTTTCCAATGGCATATATTAATACTGCTGTCTAATATCAGTAAATTCCTGTTCGGATTCTCCGCTACTAAGACTATCCATCTCTAGGGAGTTCCCTTACTAATTTCCGATAAATTCGTGCGTTCTCGCGGGTGTAACGAGCTACGGGGAGAAATATAGCTTTTGAAACGGCATTTGCCTTTAGAATTGAGCGTTAATCTTGTGTGAAAGACGCGCGATGTAGCGTAGTGATATGTATTTGTGATCTTGATGTGACTAAAGTGTTTCCTCTAGGCTTCTATTTGAGAAGTTAGAGTTACAATTGTCGCTATTTTCGTGTACTATTGCGATACACCTAATGTGGTCACCTTTTTAGAGTTCAGTAGCAAAAATTTCTAAAACGGTACTCCTATAGTTTCGTCGGCTATATCTGTCTCTGTATGTCACAATCGTTTTAGGTCTATTGGACTCAAATATACGTAGAGACGTAAATTGACGTAATGAGAAACAATAAAAAAGTACCAAATTACTATCCTTTACTAATCAAAACTCCAAAACAAAAGTAACTATTAATACGATAAAAATACCTATGTAATTCAATATGAGAGTTAATAAAGTCGGTGCCAAGCCTATGAAACTAATAAACTTTCTGTTGTTGCACATTGATTAGCCATCGGCTTCAATAACTGTCAAATTTAATAATAGATATATGTATCGTATTTATAAAATTATTTTATTGTACTTAAGTTTCGATTAAAAAAGGATATTTTGTATTTTACAGTGCTTTTTTTGAAAGCGGTTTAATTATTTTTCTTAAACTTTTTTATTTCATCCGTTCGAGTGACTTTGGCCTAAATAAATATATAGGGCAGGTCTACATTTAACTTCTTTCTAGTTCTTGAGCGCAATGACATACAAGAGAATCATAAATATAAATAAAGCTTGTAAGCATCAGTTAGCGTTATTTGGTGTACCTTCGAACTTCAAGCTCCAATACCGATGAAATTTAAATGGGATCACCTCGGAAGTATACCCGTTCAAACAAAGAAAGAACTTTGAAGAGAAAAAATCGGTCCACAATTGACGAAGTTATCGGTGAATATACATAAAAAACATACCTACAGATGAACATAGAACCTCCTCCTTTTTTTAAAATCGGCTAATAATAAGTACTTAACGGTTATAGCACTTTAGATGGGGCTTTCTATTTTCTGAAATTTTAAGATTAGTGGTTTAGGAGTATTGGAGATAAGAAGAAAATGGTTGAGTTCGAATACGTAATTTGTCCATTCTTCAATTTTCCTATAAATTATGATAAAAATAATAACCGGAGCAACATATTTATAAGAGTTAACAAGATGTATCAGTGCCGAAATTCAAGCAAATACTTGACTGTTCCTGAAACTGGTATATTTCATACATTGTACTAAAATAATTAAAAATTTTGAATACAATTATTATGAAAAACTACTTGAAATTCATAGACATAAATTAAGTTATTAGGTTCTAAACTTCTGTAGTGGGAGCAGAGAGATATAAGCTAAAGGAAAATAATATTCCATAACTCGTGACGTCACAATTCGCAGTGACATTGCTCAGCGCTAGGAGTGACAGACAGAATTTATCCCCACTCTATTTTTCACTATTTGAGTTTAAAAGCGAATAACTCTTATATACTTGACTATACTTCGAATACTTTTCTACAGTTTTGTTAATGATTACTGACACCTTTTAATTACGTTATTAAGAACGAGTCTTTTAGCCTATTTTTGAGAAAATTAACTTGACAGACGTTGAGTGATCATAATGTAAAGGTTTTTCTTTTTAATACTAAACCTTTAAAATAAAACTGGTTAAAAACCGCTAAGTGTAGGAAATGATTTTGTACAAAAATTTAATATCCAAATTAGACAAGCACTTATTAAATTCCAAGCGGGCGAAGTCAAAGTCAAATCCATTTATTCAAGTAAACCCAATTACAAGGTATTTTTTAACATCAAATCTACTTTAGTTCGGTTCAAAGAGAAAACCTGGACACTGAGAATATTCGACAAGAAACTCAGTCGAATATAATTTTTTCAACATCATTTTACAAAAGGTTTATTAAAATACAACGTTCAGAAAGTCAGTCAATGCATGTACAGAGAAGATTATTTCCAAACTATTGTTTTATCTTCAACGAAATCGTTTGTTTTATAGTGTGATTGTCTAATCAATGTAAGTTGTGTAACTAATCTCAATCTATTTTCTATTAATTGAGGCCTTATTGAGGAACTTTATTATAGAAACGAATAACCAGTTTATCACCTCTGTTTTCCATACCACCAATATCGCCTTTATTTATAAAGAGATCTATATTTTTTCTAGTAGGTATACAAAATAATTTCAAAGATGTATAAAGACGGCAAGGTGAATACATCAATATCTTTAAAACGATCTCTTAATGATTCTCGTGCATTCATACTTGTAGATGGCATGTATCGTTCTTTTTTGTATAATAAAAGTGGAGTTAATTTGCGCCGCTGATTCCCACAGCAAAAAGCCATAAGTAGCACCCACAGCGGATGATTTAATAAAATATGGTTGGCTGTAGTTGATTTTAACTAATAAAGCTTAGAAATATCAAACGAATTCATGTTTAGGTAGGTGGTCGTCTACGTTGTTTCAAGCAATACTTTATAAGATACGTCGCAGTAAGGTTGCAGTGCATGTTGACTCTGTCTGTGGCTTTGACGATGGTAACAAATGAAAATTCTGTTAGTACTCTGTTAGATATGAGCACATATGGTTTCCGCTTCATATCGTTGGAAAGGAATCTGTCTTTTCACCATCAAACAAACATCGGCTTCTGCTATTCTTGTTAGTTATGGAGTGTTTCAAAGATATACCTATAATTAATTTTGAAAATTGATTGTCAAAGCAAACTGTATTTCTGAATTAAATGATATTACCGTATTGTTAAAATTCCTAAACGCAGACTGGAGTTCGGGTAAACAAGTCTATTTTCCTCCGCGTCGCTTTTACGAAGTCGGCCTTTGAGATAATAGTGAAAATGCTTCCTCCGTCCAAGTCATGCGGGATTATTTACCTGTATCTGATCCTTTGTCTATTTTCGCTCCACAAACTCCGCTTTATTTGCTCTGCGCGATTGGTTCACTCTGCCATAACAAATGAAACAGAGTTATTGCTCTTTTGTCCGGATTAGCTTCTTCACAAAACAATCTCGTCGGCGATTTCCTTTTCGCCAAGTTTGTTTACTTTAATTTTGCTGATTTCTTCTGTTCGTAGAGTAGTACATCCGACCACATACAGGAATGTTTATATTTTTTAATAATTTATATTCAAGTGAGGGGTAATACAGTAAAATTGTAAAAGATTGCCATCAATGTTTTATGATTTTACTGATTCTGTATTGATTATTACTCACATGTATAACGAAAATAAATTAAATGTTGCTATTATCCAACACACATACAATTTATTTGTTATTCTATTTATAAAGCATTAGAGACCCACCCCGGTTTTGCTCAGGTGGATACATATGTACAGACATACATATACATTTTCACGCTGTATCCCTAACGGGGTAGTCAGAGAGGACAGAGCGCCAAGCTTCACGGTCTTTATATACTTCCTTCGCTTCCTCAAATCTCATCATTGTCCTCACATATTTTTGCCTGGTATACGAGTGCTTTTGACATTTCCGTCAGCTAACACTCTGGTTGGTCGATCTTCATAAGTCGGCCTTGGTCTTCTTTGGCTACCACTCACTTTCCCTCAGTAGAAAACGGTTAATCATGTTTCAATGTTTATTTTCTACACACAATGAAAGAAAGATTTTTATACACAAATAAAACACATTAGTCCCCTCTGACTACTCCGTTGCGGACACAGCGTGAAAATATGTATGTATGTATCTATAAAACACATTAGCGAATTTCTCAATATTCGATTTGACACTCATTTCGAACTCTTGTGGGATTGATTTTTCAAAATGAGAGATGAATTATTTATTTGATAGTTTCTTTACACATATTGAGAGAACTAAAGCGTTTTTATTTTTTTAAATTTATTTCGCTTTGACACCATTTTTAACTGTATTACACTATATGTATCATGAAACTCTGTGCAAAATTTTTAAGTTTCTTGACCAAGAGGTTTGGGCTATGCGATGATAATGTCAATCAGCCGATTAATTTCTTCTTTTATGTTATATACAAATATATATTATCACCGCGACTTCAACCACATGCATTGAAAATTGCTCGATTTAGAACCTTTCCGGTGATGTGTCGATGAATTTGAGCTCAAATACATCTCTTAAAGGCAATTAGATTACGGCTATATACAGCTATGTAGTAAGTACATAGAGAACAAACTTTCCTAAAATAATTAACTGGTGTTGAGATGTGTCCTAACTCAGCGACATGTTGACCTGTCAACTTGAAAGTTTAAGAATAGATTGGTCAGTAGCGGGTGTTACAAAATGTTTGTGCCTAGTCTTTTTTAGAATTTTATGTGGAAGTTTACCTTTAATGTTATTTCATTACAATGTTCATTCATTTTGAGTCTGTTGAATTAAAGTTACGTAAAAACCTATTTTAAGTTGATTAACAGCAAACAATATTGGATTGGGACGCAGTTGAAGCATGAATTTGTTTAACGCTATATCTTTTCTACCAGCACCGACGGACAATCGGAGATATGAGACACGGTGGCATGAAAAATGTCTCCATATGGAAAGCCTTTGTGTACTTTTTAAATGTTGTAAAAACTGCATTTGTCTTTTAAAACAATCTGAAATTGAAAGAGCCTTTAAAGTAATGAAGTCTCAACTGAACATAAATCTGGTAAACGTGATGACGCGACATGAAAAATGTTCCTAACGGAAAGGTCCCTTTTTAGTACGTTCTTTTAAATCACCCTTGTCATCGACACAGATATTTTACTTATTTTTATTGAAATTAATTTTCTTTAGAAAAAGTATAGGTTAACCTATTGAAAGAAGAGTAATAGCGATTAAATTTACTTTTGGGTATTTACTTAATGGAAAAAGTTTTTCCTTTGTTTTAATATTCTTTTGTTTTAATTTTTCTTTGCAGAAGGAAATGGAATCTCCACTGATGTAGAGGAGGCGACCGTCGCTATGGGCCACTGGGTGACGGCAGCTAGCACATTGCTAGCATTTCTGCTTTACTACAATACCTTGGACGCAGGATTTGTTTACGATGACAGGTTAGATAAATAACACCCCTCAGTTTTACACCAAACGAGGCTTTAAAAAAATATGAACTGGACAGAAAACATTATTCATACGCATGAGTGTAGCTGAAAAAATTAGCATGAATTCATATCCATAATAAAAATGTAGTGCTTTAAGTTTTGTATATAATCTGAATTCTACTGGTCTTTAAGTTTGCTCTTTTTAATATAAGAGTTAATGTATAATAGTCTGCACGTAAAAAAATTGATGTCGACATTAGGTTTTTATTTTCTCTAGTAATAATCTATTAAAATCGAGGTGACTGTCACATGTTAATATTCACAATTTATAATTATATAATAATTAACACATGAATATGTTCACAATTCATAAAAATAGGTTTGGGCTACATGTAACTGTTACGGACTCTTCAAGGTGGAATTTAATCTCTTTGAAATGAACCCTAGCCGATGAATTGAAATTTCTTAAATTTTATTAAATCTGGTGTTGACTCTTTGCCAGATAAAATTTCTGAGTAATATAATATTGCAATAGCGGCTGTCCTTAATTGATCATTTCTGAAATGTCCGAAGTATCGAGAATTCTAGAAATAGTGAAACTATAATAAACTTTGCAAAATAAGTAAAGATTTCTACTAGTAAAATAGATGGTTTTAAAAAGCAGTAACAGATTCTGTTCAGAATAAAACCCGTTTCTCTTCTAATTTAATTTTATGTTGCGTTCTTTTGTTGCACTAATATGATGTGAAAAGTGAGAAAACCAATACTGTACTATAACATTAATTGAAAGAATATGTGTTACTAGAACTCTAATAACAAGTAAGTAACATAACTATTTTAAAATAAGTTATAACAATAACTAAAAGCGGCAATTGAAAAAAATATAATTTAGTTTTATTATTATCAGCTAGCTAATTTATGTACCTGATTAGGAATGCAACGGTGATTGTCTTGCTTTAACGAAGAAAATAAGTTTTAAAGGCTTAATCAGAAATGTAAGTTATTAGATACAGATACTTTAATTGATTACAAAACGGAAAACTGAATAAATTATAAATGTTCATATTGATCATTTATGTACCTTTTATTTTCCATTTAACAATCATTGTTACTAGGTTTTTCTTATAAATTTTATAAATTTTCCGAAAATCTGAGATACCTGGGAAAAAGTAGTCAAGAAATCAGAAGTCCTAATTTGAACAGATATCAATGAATTTAAACAATAATAGTGAAAAACATTCTTGTACTTACCGTCGCGTCAGCGTTACATCTGTTAGTAGACAAAATACTAGTGATGGGGTAAAGGATCGACTCATTATACTTTTTAAACCTTGATTCATGCCTTCGACTTTTTGAACATAGTCGGTTAGTGTTGTATTATTATTATTATTATTCTGAATTAGTTATTTTCCATTAGTATATTTATATAAATGGGTGTCATACATACATATATAACCTCACGCTGTATCTCTAACGGGGTAGTCAGAGAGGACGGAGCGCCAAGCTTCGTGGTCCTTACATACTTCTATCGCCTACTTGAATTTCATCATTCTCCTTAAGAATTTTCGCCTAGGTATGCGGATGCTTTTGATATTTCCGTTAGCTAGCACTGTGACTATTTGATTTTCGTAAGTCAGCCTTGGTCTTCCTTAGCTTCTGCTACCGCTGACTTTCGCTCTGTAGATTTTCTTCGTCAGTCTTTCATCACTCATTCTTTCCGTGTGCACAAACCATCTAAGCATTCCCTTTTTCATTTTTATAATAATATTGTCTTACAACCTTATCATTCTACGTATCTCTTCGCAGAGAAATTTAAAAAAATATTTTTTTAAATAATTATTATTAAAATATATAATAATTTTAAGAATTTCTTTTTAAAATAATTTTATTGCACAAAATTTCTGTATTATCTATGTAGTTTTCAACTTGAAATCTTGGATGCCATTTACAAAACTTTATAGGAGTAACGAAAGATTTAGCCGAATTTCACGGTCACCGCGACACTGTGGCAGTAACCATCATTTTTAGTCGAAATTAGCCGAAAGCAAAACTTTGGTCACTCGTTACTTAAAATATTAATTTTTCAAAACATATTCATTATTATTTTGTTAGTGTTCATTGAATTTGAATTTCGAATTAAATAGTCAAAAATTCTGAGTAGTACTGAATAACGAGAAGTGAGATATAATTAAAACAAAAACTTGTTTAAAAAGTAATGGTTTATTGCTAAGACTTTTTTGATGTGTTATTTGACGCCAACCGTCACTTTATTAGGCGATAGCGTGAGTGTAATTTATTCTTGACTTGTTTTCACTAACACATCCCTAATAAAATAATTTTAACGGTTGTCACAGAGTTCGGGCTATATTTTACGAAGTATAATCGCTTCCAACTAATCTCCAACCGTGTCACTGTCAAAAAAGGTAATATGATATTTTCTAGTTATAAGCAGCATGACAAAATACGTTTATCTTATTGAATCTGAAACAAAATCTGAATACAAATATTGAATGTAAAATAAATTTTTATATAGTAAATGAATAATACAAAATAAATAATTAAATTAAACATAACTTTCATTGCGCTGGAAATGAAAATAAAGTTCATTAGTTCCAGTGTTAATGGCAATGTTAATCTATTCAGATAAATATTGGTTTGTACGAAATTTTATTTCTCCGAAAATTCTTCTCTGATTGCTTCGAAATTTTGACACGATGTTGCATTAGAATAAGGGCGAATATTTTTAAAATCTAAAACTATAAAACTAATATACCTAATGGCCACAGAAACACGTGACCGGGTACAGCTGCTGTATAACGATTGCTATTCATCGGTAAGGATGAAACGTCAAATTGAACAGCATTTCCATTATAATTGTAGTTACATCGACCTACAAGACAAGCAATTGCGAACGAAAACTTTGTCACTGTTTTGTTATACATCAGACATCACCACAGAAGACATCACTGCACAGACAACAGATAGTTGGGAACGGGGACGTTATGATGTCGATAATCGGTTAAAATCGATTATTAACATTACGTACGTCGTGACGTAGTTAATCGATACCTATGTTCGGGCATTGTCGAGAATAATTTTTATTCGCAATATCCGAATTTCTTAACCACTTGAACAATTATATTGACAAAGCCAAAAAAAATTATAAGAAAAAAATAATTAAAGATTGTTTTATTATACATAAAATATCGATACAGAAAATATCGACATATTGGTCCATTGTCGATAGCTACATACTCACAGATTTATGGTGTATGAATTTTTTAGGGATCTACTCAATGATGTTATAATACAAAAGAGGTAGATAGGTTACATGCACTCGAAAAGCGGCATCCGAAAACTTTGCTAATTAGCCAACCCGGACTTGGTCAAAGAATATAAAAAGTAATGTTACAGAACCAACAATGTCATGCAATGCCTATTGCGCATTCAAAATTCTAAAATATTTTAATAATCCAAACGTTTTTATAATATACACGATCATGTGATGACGCAGCCACCCAGTTTTTATCATCGTTTATATTTATTAAAAGCAATAATATATATTTCATCATTTTCAACTTTATAATTAAAAAATGTTGGCGATCTTTTTAAATAAATATGTTCTCATGTATATGATTCAAGAAAAACGAAATTCGAAAAAAGCAAACATCATTTTTTACTGTCTAATCCCATTAGGTATCAATCATATTGTTTTTAAATATCTGTTCTGTGGCATTAATTACTAATATTTTATGAATTAGTCACGGATTCGCTTAAAATGTAGTAAGAAATTGAAATTGACCAATCACAATGATTTAGAGAGCTATGTGATTTGTTAGTTTGAAATGCAATATGTTTTACATTGCATAGCGACGCAGTGCAATGTATATTCGTCTTACTTTGTAACGTTGTAACTGGGACAATATTTTACTTGGATTAGTACTAAGGTAACCTATCTACCTCTTTTGTATTATAATATCATTGGATCTACTAAAGCACTTAAGTATTAAATAAGGCGAAATAAAACTATTACTTTAAAATCAACATTTTATTTTAGAAGACATATCTTTGCCAATATTATTTTGAAGTTAAACTAAAAACAAATGTATATTCCTTATTTACAGTAATTATAAAAATATCGAAGGACATAATCTATACATAGTATAAAACGAAGTTCCCGCCGTCTGTCCCTCTGTACGCTTAGATCTTTTAAACTACGCAACGGATTTTAGTGCGGTTTTCACCAATCGATAGAGCGATTCAAAAGGAAGGAGAAATATGACAATAATAGTTAAAATAAATTAATTTTGGTTAGTTCGGAATCAGGTTAGACCACCAAGAAACAGTATGTACCATTACTATGAAGTAGGTGTGTTGTTGCATTGAAATATTGAGACAGTGGACAAATGGAAAACCAAACCCCATGACATTAAATAATTATAAAAACTTATACATACGTGTTATCCCCTATATCAGTGTTGAGCATCGCGATTCTCACATACTTCTTTCTCTGCCTTAAATGACATCATTGTCCTTACACATTTTCACTTAGGTATGCGAGTTCTTTGGCATTTCCTTCAGCAAGCATTGGCTATTCATAATTCTTTATAAGTCAATTATAAGACTAAGCGTGACTTATGAGGAAGACTTAGCAGAAACCTTCTGCAACCACTCACTTTCACGCTATAGATTTTCTTCATTGAACGCTCATCACTCTTTCTTTCTATGTGCCTGAAACATTAAAGCATTTCTTTCATTATTTTTTCGATAACAAAAAAACCGACAAAAACCTTTGAAAAATGTTAATGTCGCAGATCTGTGTTATTGACTTTTAAAAATTACAGTTTTTGTTAAAAATGTCCTAATCTTTTCTATAGGAACTGACGTATTTTTGTGTAATATAATTCCTTCACTGCAAAACACGGAATAAATTAGTAAATTACATGAAATGAACCACATAAATATTGCACATAACTTTAATAAGCAGCTTAATAATAAACGCGTTTTTAATGAAGTGTTCAATTATTTAGTTCTCAAATCTGACAACCCGTTACGTTAGTAGCTTGTGATCGACTAAATGAGTTGTAATTAATTGACTACTCTTTAGGTGGACAAGTTTTTAATTCTACATTGTCAGTCTTGTAAGTCAATGGATAGTTCTATAAAATTAGCCCATTTTGAAGTATTTGTGCGTACAGTGTGTGAAATTCGGTATAGGAAAGATTACAAGAATAAGGAGTGCAGAAAGCTAAATCAGTAGTAGTAATACATACATATCTTCACGCTGTATCCCCAACGGTGTATGTGGATGCTTTTCACATTTCCGTCAGTTAACACCGTGGCTATTTGATCTTCATAAGTCAGCGTTGGTCTTCCTTGGCTTCTTTTACCACTCGCTTTCGCTCTGTAGATTTTCTTCGTCTTTCATCACTCATTCTTCACTTAAGCATTCATGTCTTCATTTTTGCAATAACATTGTCGTGCAACCCTGTATCTGTAAATACTGCGTATCTCTTCATTGCTTATTTTGTCCGCAAGGGTGACACCGCACATATTTCTAAGAGATCGAATTTTTACAGCAATTATCATACTTTCATTCGATTTCGGCCATATTAAGGCCTCACTACCGTACAATAAGTTTGGCACCAACACCACATTATATATGGCCATTTTGGTTGTGTTAGATATATTCACACTGCCTTCTAATGCGGACAGAGCACCTTTCCCTTTATTCCAGCTGCTATCCGTCTCTCCATATCTAATTCACATGTTACATCCCTCGAAAACGCACTCCCCAGATATATAATTTAATTCACTTGTTCTATATATTTTCCATGTACTCAAATCTCACATTTCGTCTGTATCGCTTCCCTTTCAAACACCAGAACTAAGAACAGTAGAAATAATAAGTTTGTAAAACGAAATAAATATATTTCTTTCGTTCCGGGTTTCTATACTACTTTTGGTAATTTTTTTTTTATTTCCTAGGACATATGAGTCGATATAATTGGATAACTCATACCTATTACGATAGTTTAGTTAGTGTACATTATTTCCGTTCTAATTGTTAATCCCATTGCTAATCCCATTGCTATTTATATTTACATTTTTATCTCATATAATGTGCTTTAACATTTTCTTTTAAAGGTTTATTGTAAGCAAACAAAAAAACGTCATTTTTGTTACAGAAATATACTCTATATATACTCTAAGAAATCTTGTAAGAAATCTTGAATATACTCTAAGAAATCTTGTCTCATCTGTAACAAGATTTAGTTATTCACATATCATCATATCCGGATAAGCCAGTATTTTAGTTTGTACTAGACGCGTGTTGTATCCATTTCATCTCAAAGAGCGGCAAGGGTAAAATGTGGGTCTTGAGTTTGTGCATGATTTATCACGTTAGATTGCCACGCAGATTAGATAGATTTGCAGTGTTTTAAACATTAATAAACACTTTAACGGCAGACACTTGGTAGAATTAATTTGGAATTTAGATAACTTCGTTAAACTCTTTTTGTTTAACTCTTGTTCATTTCTACTTTGCTGAAATTATTACAAAGTACTTAACAGAGTCTTTTCATTGTTATTTTAATGTTTTGTTAAGCCACATAATACACATAAATCGGCAAATGAAAAGTGGGTTGATAATGTTCTTTAGAAGTTTTAAATAAAAGCAACTTCTACAAGAATTTTGTACACTTAAGGTATATTACGATACCAAAGCGTACACAAGTTTGATTGAACAATTAATAAATAGGGTCCCCAGGGAAGCGAGGGAGCTGTAAACCAAAAGTGATCCGTTGTTATTAATGGCGCAACTTTGTAAAGGTCTACACGCACTCTATTATTTAAACAGATATTTTATTTTATTAAGTAATGAAAACCAAAAACTTTCTTGACTATTAGTTTTTTTTATTAAAATTATTAATTTACTAAAACGTTAATTTTATAAATCCCAGTGTTTGAACGTTTACAATTTACATCATTAGAATTTTCAATAACATATCTCTTGTTTTATATGTGTTTTACCTTGAACAACTGTCGGTATTTTTTACGAACGTCATTAACATGAGAACCTTAAATATATACATATGTTCAGGTATATATGTTTGTGTTGTGGATGCTTATAACACTCTTTAATTGTAATGTATGAATATATTATTTACTATGCTTGAACGTGTTTGCTTGATCGTGTAGAGACGATAGAGTTAAACATGACTGAAGAGAAAAAACAGAGATACATACATATCTTCACGCTGTATCCCTAACGGGGAGTCAGATATGACGGAGCGCCAAGCGTCGCGGTCCTTACATACTTCTTTCGCTTCCTCAAATCTCATCAACAGAGATAATGGTAGTAAAAAAAAAAGAGATCAAGGTCGACTCATAGGAATCGATCGACTGTATACTGACGGTAATATGTAAAATATTCGCAAAGGTATTTTTATTTCGTGTACGTGGCTGTGCAGGTCTCATCAGACCTGTATCACTTCGACCATATTGATCTATTGTGATCGCCACTATGTTACAAAACACCACCAAGTCCCACTGCAGTCAAAAACCGCAAGGTTTTCAATGGAGTGATGTGCTGAACCTCTCTCGGACTGAGAAGATACTGGCCGAGACAGGATCGACGAGTGCGCATCAGTGGTCCACAGTCACACAAAATGTGCATAGGCGTTTCATCCGCCCCTTGGCAGTACCGGCACGTTTTTGTGTCGGAGAGCCCCATGTTAAACATGTCAAACATTGTTTAAGCAACAATGCCCAGTGAGTGCTCTAACCAAGATACGCAAGTTGCTCCGGCTCATTGCCGTGACACTAGAAGCCACTTTGCGATTATATGGCTTTATTAGGGCTTTGGAATGCTCCTGACCTGGAATATTCTCCCAATACTCGCAAGAAGCTTTGAAACAAGATCTCCACAAAATCAGTTGAACCTGGCTTTTGGTAATACCACAGAAAGGTTCTGGACCAATAAATGTGATTTTGGTCCCGGCCCTTGCGAGTTCGTCGGCATTTTCATTGCCTACAATGCCCGCATGGCCAGGAACCCATCTTAGAATCACTCTGTTTTTGTTTCCCAGAGTGTTTAAGATAGTCACGCAGTTATTAACTAGCCTAGATATAATTACACTTGAGGCCAATGCCAAAAGAGCTGCCTGACTATCAGACTGTATGTATATAGTTTGGTTTACGTAGTGCTTTTTAACGTTAATGTCCGCACATTCAACAATGGCGAACATTTCAGCTTGGAATATGGAGGCGTACCTCCCCAGATTCAGGCTCCTCTTGAAATTTGGGCGCTCTCCATAAATTCCACATCCTACGTCGTTGTCCGATTTTGAGCCATCGGTGTACCAGAGTAGACTGCCGGGCTTCCATGATATTCTTCCTTGAAGCCAGTCATCCTTGGAAGGCATCTCTACTATAAACTGTTTTTCAAAGGTACACCACGGGAGCATGACATCACTTGGCATACTCAAAATCGGAATATTCGTTACTGAGTCTAGAAAAGATCTCAGTTTCTTCGATAACCATTTCGTTCCGTCCTGGGCGGATATTTTCTGCATACTGCTCCTCGCCTCCTTTAACACATGCAAATGAAGGGGCGGTAGATTCAGTAAAGCATTTAACGCCGCACCCGGCGAAGTCGACATGGCTCCGGTTGCTAATAAACAGGCGGTTCTTTGCAAGCCACCTAGCCTGTCTATTACAGTCTTCTGGTGGGCTTTCTCGTACCAGACCACAGAGGCATAACTAATTATTGGCCTCACAATGGCCGTGTACAGCCACAGAACAACTTTTGGGTTCAGACCCCAGTTGCTCCCTGCAAGTACCTAAGGCAATTTTTGCCTTTTGCAGAGTACTGGTAAGGTGCCTGTTCCACGTCAGTTTTTGGTCGATTATGACACCCAAATACTTCACTTCAGTGGAAAAAGGTATCGATTTCCCGTTTAGTTGTGGAGCTACCAACCTATCGAGGCCTCGCTTCCTGGTAAACGGCACAATTACTGTTTTATCAGCGTTTATCGATAACTCATTCTCTCGACACCATTCACTGACAGTGTCGAGGCCTCTTTGCATAACACACGAAATGGTGTTCAGGCTAAAACCTCGGACTATGACTACCAGGTCATCTGCATATCCCTGTGTGTCAATCCTTAGGTCAGCCATTTTATGCAAAAGCTGATCCACTGCGAGTGTCCATAAAAGTGGTGATAAAACGCCTCCTTGCGGACATCCTCTTGCTGTGGAATAAGTTGCTGTAGTGTGACAGAGGCCTAATTTGGCTCCTCTGCTAGAGAGCATCGAACACACCCACCTAGTGGTCGTAGGGTCAACCATCTTGGTTTCGAGGCCCCTAATTAATGTTCTGATGGGTGTGTTGTCGAAAGCTCCCTCTATGCCTAAGAAGACACAAAGTGCTACTTCTTTGCCTTCAACTGCCTTTTCTACTCTGTCAAGAAGACTGAGCAGAGCGGTAGCCGTAGATTTACCTCTACTATAGGCGTGTTGAGTGTGATGAGTAGGTATTGTAGCTAATGGCCCATCCCTAATAAATCCATCTATAACCTTTTCCATGGTCTTTAACAGGAATGAACTGAGGCTAATGGGTCTAAATGACTTTGGTAGCCCATGGTCCCTATTCCCTGCTTTAGGTATAAATATTACCTTTATTGTAGACCATGAATCAGGTATGTATCCCCAGACATAACTAGCTCTGAAGATATTAATAAGGTGCGGTAGGAGGATATCAATCCCTTTTTGTAAGTGTATGGGACGTACACCATTCTCCCTGCAACTTTTTTGTGGTTTGAAAGAGTTGATCGCCCACCTTATTTTGTTGGATGCTATTAGTTTGAGCGCCCTTTGCCAATCCTCCTTCTGAAGTCTATGCAGAGCGCGCTGTGGTGCAGTATCCGATCCTTTACAGATTGCCCCAGGAAAGTGGGTCGTTGCTAACAACTCTAACGTTTCTCTTTCACAAGTTGTGAATGAACCGTCTAGCTTTTTAAGCAGCCCGATTTGATTAGGTTTGGTTTTAGAGAGCACTCTATGAAGTCTCGCTCCTTGAGGCATATTATTAATTTCCTCACAGAGTCTCCTCCATGAAGCTCTCTTTGCCTTCCTAATCTCCATATTATATTCAGTTAAGGCTTTGCTATAGTCCTCTCATTCGCGAGTCCTTTTGGCCTTATTGAATAATTTACGTGTTTTTGCTCTAAGCTTCCCAAGCGTAGAGTTCCACCACGATACTTTTCTTTTTGAGGTCTTTGTCTTCAGCGGGCAGCAGTCTTCAAAGGCATTTTTAATGCCTTCCGTGATCATGCGCACTGCTAAGTCTAGAGTTTCAGACGTTTTGAAATGTTTAGGGATTGTCTCTAGGTTAGCACCTAGTCCCTCTTTATACAAGTCCCAGTTCGCCCTCCTAGAGTCCCTATATGTAATAGTTTGATCGGCTAAGTAAGCTCTAATGTCAAAACGAATATGTCTATGATCAGACATAGAATTCTCGTCACTCACCCGCCAATCTGTGTCTGGCTAAGTTGACTGTGGAAAAAGAAATGTCTAGCACCTCTTGTCTGGCACTCGTAACGAAGGTCGGTTCACAGCCTTGGTTCAATGTGTAAAAATGATTAATAGTAAGAAATTGGTATAATAACTCACCTCTGGCATTGATGTTCGAGCTCCCCCAGGTGGTGTGGTGAGCATTGGCATCACAGCATACCAGAAGCTCAGCGTTGTGCTTCTGAGCGTAGGCGCTACACGCTGAAGGTCTTCGGTAGGGTCTTCTTTATCTCCAGGTAGATAAGCCGAGCACAAGATTACTCTAGCCCCATGCCACCCTTGGAGATTTACAAACGCTGCAACCAGGTCGTCAGAACACAACTCTGGAACAGGTAAAATGTCAATTTTCTTTTTGAAAACGATACAAGCTCTAGGCTTTTTGCCACCGATATTATACAGAATATTACCGGCAGCGTTTAGACCTAGGATTTTTGAGTTTACCACCCATGGTTTTTGAATCAAGGCGAGGCTTGCTTTATTCTCAACAAGACAGCACTCCACCACTGCTGATGCAGCGACAGCATGGTGGAGGTTAGCTTGGAGTATCCTCACCGATTCTCCTTGGGCGGTATTTCATAAACCTGCAGAGGGCTTTGGGATTGTAGGCTTTGCTCCCCTTTTCTGCGGACGTGGTCGTCCACGAGAAGAAGGAGGCAGCCCGGTCACTGCAGCGCCTCTAGTACTTGCACCAGAGCCTCTATTTGCACCCCCGCCCCTTGCTGCCGGTCCAGAAGGCCTTTTACCCAGTTTAACCTGGGGTTTAGGCGCTTTCCTTATCGGCTGCGTGGAGTCACTAGAGGTGGAGGGTTGTGGGTTCTCTGGTGTGTTAGCCGTTGACTCATTAATATCATGGCCACCCCTGGCTTTAAAAACAATGTTTCTAAAGCCAAGGCTGACCCTGTATTCCGTGGCTTTGAGAGCTTCAGCAGAAGGGTCGTCAATAGAGAAGGACGCAAAGAACCCACTCTCCTCGCCCCTAACTGCCAATGTCTTCCAAAGCCGGGTATTCAGCCCCTCATTTTGTATCCGAAGCAGATTGAGGGCGTCATTTACAGACTGCACGTCACCGCTCGGTACAAAAGTCGAGGCAACAACAGGCTTAGGCAGTTCGCCTTCCGATATCACAGAAAGTTTCGCCTCAGGCCACGGTTTTATTTTTGGTATTTCATTCATCAGCCATTCTTGGTTGGATTGATTCTCGCAGGTAATCAATATCCAGCCTGGCCTGTGCATGAAGTCCACAAATTTGGGTCCCGCTCCACTGTCCGAAATCTTTGCGATCTCTTGGATCAGTGTGCTACGAACCTTCTTCATTTGGTCCTCGTTCATGGGAGTCGTGTTACGAACTCCCAATCGCGAGGACCCAGCGATCTCTTTAAAGCTTGTTTTAGCTTTATTAGTAAGTTCTACTTTCGGGCCTTTGTTAGTGTTGTCTACCTTCGGAGCCTTGCCACATTGGTCCATCTTTGGAGCCTTGGTAACACTCTCCTGATGGGATTCCTCCTCCGATCGAATTCGCTTGACCGCCTTCGATGGAGGAGTTTTGAGCTGCGGCAGATTGGCCACAGGCTGACGGCACAAAGTTAGGGCCTCTTCGGCACCTACATTTGCAGCCCGTAGCCTCCTAAACCGTTTCCGCGCGGCTCCCGATAACTTCCTATTTCGAGGTACGTCATCAGTGTGTGCGTCCCCGCTTTGGTTCGTCACCATTTGTGAGCCGGAGTCACCGGCTACAATTTGGCTCGTCTCAGCGCTAGACGAACTAGTACTGGGCGTTTGGGTAGCCATAGGCTCGCCCTCCGACCCAGCAACTTGCAGTTTTTCTTCTTCAGATTTCTCTGAAGGAGAAGAAAGGAGTAAGGAGTTTATCTGGTTTACAATATCCATATAAGTACCACGAGTAGCTAGGGAAATAAAGGTCACAACCGGCAGAGCCCTGCATGCCGGATGAAGGGCAAAAATACTCTCCGAGGCGCCCTGGTATCGGAGAGACACCGTTCACGACTGAGCTCCCCCTCAGCCACGCATCCATCGGCACGGTACGTTTGACACCTTGGATTGGGGACAATCTTTTCGCCCACTACTAGCAAGAGTTCAGTATTTACCAAAAAGTTACTAGTAGTGGCCCAGGGTGCACCGGCTAGAGGGTTTACGTTCCAACAAGGCGTACCGTATTGGACTGAAAATCCCCATCGCACACGTCGTCGATCGTCGTTCGCAACCCAAAATATTCGCAAAGGTAAGTCACCTTTGTGAATATTTTCGTGTAGTACTAAGTGACCTTCCATCATCTCTGTTAACCCATTTCGGAATAAGTATATCGTTAAGATAAGAAAGCGTGCTGGAATGTTGGTATGTCGATTGTTAATTTATTTAGCAATGTACGTAGTAAGTTGTGTTTTGTGTTGTGGTTGTGGTTTCAAATAGCGTACTATCGACCAATTTGACGATTGACCACCTTTAGGCCGACAGTTTCGTGTTATCGTATCCTGCGCCACTAAGAAAGCCACGTCCCCTTCCTAGGCGAGTTTGTTCGGTTGCTTTTGTACTATGTCGCGCTTGACTCATTTTGTCTCAGCGTGTTTGTCAATACAAGGTTTGTAGGAAGATTACGAATGACAACTAAGAATATTTATTCATTCAAATACTTTTGTGTGATCTTCGCTACCGGCACCACTTGTTCCTTGGATCCGAAACTTATTTTTTACAAACATTATAGTGGCGGCTCAAACGTCTCCTGGTTATTTTGAGAAAGATCTTACTTATACTTATCTTACAATAATGCAAGAAGTTACTACATAATAATGCAGTAAGTTGAGAGAAGTTATTTAAGAGATTTAGGTATACAAGTCAATTAATTTTAAAAAGTTTATTGTGTAACATTGACTGATCTCGCTATGAAATTCTCTAGGATATCTTATGAAAACATAAATATTTAAACTAAAAAATATAGTTAACATCTTATTAGGAAATATCGTGACGTAAGTAAAATTTTGAGATTTGGTTTTGGCAAGTTACGACAATGAAATCTACTAAAATTATAAAATCTATTTTTCACAATTGCATGTTTAAATATTCTTACGGTATGTATCTAACGGAGCGGACAGATAGGTAAATTGATACTATGTGTGGATAGTAGGTAAGTTTATTATTACAACTCTGAATTCTGAAATTTTGAATTAGGTTTAGGTCATTCTAAAGGTGCGATATGTTCTTAGGTGTATTTAATATTCCAATAAGCGATATTCTTAAAGCTAGGAGTTTTTAACACATACGTCTTATTTTCTTAATATAAGTTTAAAAGCTATAATATTTGAAAACATAGTAAAAATTGCAACTTTTTTGGTGAGAAATATACAATAAAATTTCTTGAAATGAATGTCCTTGTTTTTTCTTTTGAGTAATTTTTATAAATTAAGTAGGTATATATATTTTTAAGATATTCGTTTCATAAGCGTTTATATTCTGAAAATAATTAAGACAAATATTTTTATAGTAAGTAGCAAATTAGTATCTCACTGAATAGGTACTACATATTTATAGCACAGATTAATTAGTTAGTAACGTAAAGTTATAGTATACTATTATATAATAACCATTTTTAAATAACAAATTAACGTTTTTCTATAACTTTAAAATTAAACAACGTAACAGTAAATATTTTTACAGACGGTGTCCATTATCAAATTTTAAATATCTAAATAGAAAAATAAAACGACATTAAATTAAAAGTGACCATTTACAACTCGCGATTTTTTTGGCAGCTGGGAATGAATACATTTGGAAAGTGCGGGGCTTCAATGTTATCCAGAAGAGTTTTGTAAGTTTTGAACGATTTTTTTTAAATTTATTTTCCACTCTTAACAAACGCACGTATTTTCATACCAGACTATTTTTCTTACTTAATTTTATTATGAGATATGCCAAAACACAAATACAACAAAATCCGAAAAACGAGCGCGAGAGTAAAATCTGTAAAAATGACAAGGAACACATGGGTCGTCGACAATTAGCGAAGAGCGAATTGCGACTAATGTTTTACCTATATGCAATTCGTTTAGTTGCATTTTCTAAGCGTGTAATTGGATATACTCAAAAGGGGGCGTGGTTTTTGCCTAACGGCACATGCAAAGGAACGATTTTATAAAGTGGTCAGGCTTGAGGTTGGTCGATAGTACATACATTATATACGGTTTGTTTTTGTCTGCATCGGTCTAAAAGAATTATGATATGAAGTAATTAATAACCAGTAATACTATCGTATTAGTTCACAAGTAAAATGCAAATTAATTAAAATAGCATTTAAAATACAATTTTGTTAGATTCGTGTTGGAGTGGGGGGGCTCTGACCAATGGAAAGATGGGTAAATATAATAAGTCTACGAATTGGGCGATGAATTCAATGAATAAATAATTTTAATTATTTTGGTTCCTACTTGGGTTATTTGTTTATTTGTACAGACCTAATTGCGTAACTTTCACTGGTCAAAGACGAATATTAATGTTACATTTAATACAGTTTGGACCAAAAGTCAAAATGGACGGAGAAACTAGGTCAACAAAAAACGGACACGCAAATTTCTTCAAATCAAATCAATTTATTCAAGTAAACCCAATTACAAGCTATTTTTAAATGTCAAATCAACTTTAGTTCGGTTCAAATAGAAAACCTGGACACTGAGAAGAACCGACAAGAAACTCGGTCAGGTGTCATTTTTTCAACTACATTTTACAAAAGGTTTATTCAAATACAGTGTTTTAATTAAGCCAGTAAATGCATGTGCAGAGAAGATAATTTACCGACTATTGTTTTATATTCAATGAAATCGTTTATTTTATAGTATGATTGTCTAATCAATGTACGTTTTATAAAGTAAACGTACATTTATTAGACATCTAAATTTATTCTCTGTTAATTAAGTAATTTCCTGAGGAACTTTGTTATAAAAACGAATGCACTACCCAAAAATTAAACATTTGACTTATGTAATTAAAATTTTGGAATAACCAATTTATCACGACCTCGGGTTTCCATACCACCAAAATCACCTTTCTTTTTAAACAGATCTATATTTTTCCTCGTATACATAATAATTTCAAAGATGTATAAGGACGGCAAGGTGAGGACATCGATGTCTTTAAAACGACCTTTAAGTGATTCTCGTGCATTCATACTGTAGATGGCACGTATTGCTCTTTTTTGTAAAATTCTTAGATTTGCTCTTCAAATAACGGATACGTTCTTACGTGTCCATTTTTTTGAGCTAGTTTCTAGACTTTTAGTAAAGTGTGTGACTAAAAAAGGATCACAGCACAACAATACACAGCTAAAACTGACTTATTTTTAGTTTTGTGAATGTTAGTAGTCAAAACTTAAGATTTACAAGTATTTATAAATAATTATTTCAGTAATGTACGACTAGTCGGTCATGAGCTGACAAGAATGACACTGACAGGGTGAGGTTGCCATACCTAATACAGCTAACTGTTTTACTCGTGGTTACGTTCAATGAGATATTTAGAAAGCGATAGGGAAATTCGTTTGACACACGGTGATAGGTGCGGCAACTTATTATGGCTCCGCCGATTATATTTCTTGGTCCGTGGCGTAAAGAGTCTAAATTTTTGCAATACGATCAGAACATGGGTATAAAAGAGTAATTAAATCCATTTATATACAATGGAAGATTTGTAAATAGGTTCCCGGTTGAGAAAAGCGTGAAACATACATATAAAGTCAATTCGAACTTAATTTAATAACTTTGTAATGGATTCTCATCAAACTTTGTTACAATGTTTTTGAAGTTATTGTTATAGGCGATTGAAATACGGATCCAATATTCAAAGGCCGTTATGGGCTGCAACGCGGGAAATACCTACAAATTTTCTTCTGAACTCCTACAGATAATCGTGATAGAATCGATGAACTTTGTTCCGGATCAGAGCGCACTGCAACCCACTTTAGTGTTTCGTTCGTAATTGAGGGCTTACGTGACGACTCGTCGCCACAGCTGCCCCTAACTTCTCCTGCAGAGTTTTCTACTATCCTCCAACTTTATCTCAATCTAAGTTTCGATCTACGAAGATATTGCGTATTTTTTTGCTTGGTTTTATTATTAGTAAACTCATACCGCAGACCAGTACTATAAATTTGTAAAAGGAATATATTTTAATGACTGAATAAAAATGAGAGACAGTTATGGGAGGTTTTTATTTTATATAGCATTTGTAACGATCTTCTTGAATGCTTTTTGTGAAATCATTTGACAGTGGATACTTGGTTATGGTACACACTACATTTGGTTATTTGGTTACCGAAGATACGTATGATTGGATGAACAGTTACTGATTTTTGATTTATTATGAAGCCATGAGACACTAAATCACTACCTAAATTAATTTTAATTAAAATCTTATAGCTGTAAAGACTTAAAATTTAACGTTTACTGAGAGTTCGTGCGATCTGCACGAAACAAATAGTGAAGAAATCCAGAGCGAAAGTCATTTGCGAACAAAATGTTGGAAGAACTTTTTATGTAAATAAGTGAAGGAAAAGGCGTCTTACTCACAATTTGCAATACAATGGCTGAATGTTAGAGATGATTTTTCCTTCTTCGCATGGTAAGCACGGTTTTGGTCCCTATAAAAATTTATTATTCAATCGCCTATTTCTCTGGCTTTCCACTCCAAATCTAAAATGAAGGGATAAAATGTATGAGGGATCAATAGATAAAAAAGGATGAGGCAAGCATCAGTCACGTGACACATTTTCGTACTTGGATTATCGTAAGATCATGTGAACGGTTTCCTTTACTTTTGTAAGTTTTTTATTCGCACATTTCATTAACGCCTGATGAAATCAGTATGTCGAAGACAGAATAAAGATGAGTCAGAGTTGACGAAATGCGATCACACCCTCGCAGGTCAGTGAGCAAATAAAAACGGTCGTACCACCACTGCGCCCGCTGGCCTATAGATATATGTAGCGATTTCACACATCGTCCGAAAGCGTCAAATATACGGCACTGAAAATCAATCCTCGGGGAGCGATTGGTACGTTTAAACGTGTCCATTATTTAAGCAGTATTGAGGCGCCGACGGAGAAAACCGACCGAGCCTGTGGGCCATCGGGTCAATCGTTCAGGGAAACGTTGAATGAGATCTAAACCCGACGAATGTTCGTTCGGCTAAAGAGGCAATATTTTATTTAAATAAAGAAACTCAGTTGTCTATGAATTTGTTTTTTGTTATCAAGTTTTCTCCGTTTTGTATTATTCGCGGTAAATACAAACCTCATTGTAATAAAAAACTAATTGACTATTTCATAACTACGTAATTAAAATATACGTTACGAGTAGTTGTCATGAAAAAACTGCAAAAAATATTCGAAATACAATCGAAAATAGAGTGATTCGCTTTGAAATTGAAGTAATGGGAACAGATGAGAATGAGTTTCGTCACTGTGAATTCTAGCGCTAGAAAATGACACTGAATTTCTGGCGCCAGAGTTTAGTAACGCTATCTTTGGCTTATCTCACTCTAAACTCACTACTGAAATTTAAAACCCAATAACTCCTACTAAAATTTTAATTATGGTAATGCAGTGCTTAATAATATATATCAGTTTCAGAGCACTCAACTGACTATTAAGTAGTTTGTAAAACAATTGTAATGTTTGTAAAATTACAATTGTTTTACAAAACAAAGTAGGAAAGTAAAAATAAAAACATTAATTAGCTAAAGAAAAAATGAGTGAATTTTATTTTACATTAATCAATAACTTTGGTGAGATATTTATTTAAAGTTTACGATAAAATTAGAGCAATTAGTTATAGTTAGTAAAAGGTTTTTTCCGGGTATTTGATATTTTCTGGGAAACTTGAGTTTCTGCAGTATCCAGGGATCCTTGGGTGTATGTTGGGGACATCGGTATTTGTCTATTTTTTTCAGCTGTTACAGCAATGTTTTTGGATTGCACCGGATAATCCTTTGAAGTGCTTGGTTGTGGAGAGTCAGTGGAATGCAGATTTATCAATTCTGTTACTCTATGCGATATCTTAGTTTTATTTTCCACTGACTCTTCTATGTAGCCTTCAGCTACTTTAGTCGACTTCCAACCTCCATGCCTTTTGATGATAGTTAAATCGGCACCAGAATCGGCTAGCAAAGTCGCTGATGTTCTGCGAAAGCAGTGACCCGAATATAGATTTGAGTTTGGCAAATTAAGGTAGGTGGCTATCTCTTTAGGAATATTCGAAATCTTGTTTTTGCTAATTACTTGCCGCATACACTTCCCTTTATGATAATTTATGAAAAGACGGTTTGTTTCCATACCACTTGGTCGAAGTTTTTGGTATTTTTTTATTATATTTACAAATTCTTTTTTAACAACGAAGGTTCGGTCAACTTTGGTTTTAGTGCCACGTAACTTCACCAGTATTATATCACCTTGTTTCTCAATATCATCAATCTTCATATTTACTAGTTCGATACTTCTGCAAGTGCCACTTACTGCCAATATCAACACCACTTGAAAAGTAGATATATATTTAATATGTGTATAAAATATAGAACGTTACAATTTAAAAGAAGAAGCTACAATTAACAATAAAAAGTTTATAATTTACTTACCTTCATTGCTAGGTATATTTCATCAGGAGCTTGGTTTAAGAAAGTTTCTACCTCTTGATAAGTGAAAACTTCGGATTTTTTCGATTTAAATCCATCTGATTGCCTTTTGAGAAACGATGTCAGTCTCTCGAAATCTTTTATGTATGTACATTATGTTTAATATTTAATATTGTCTTCAACATAGAATACACGCTCCATAATGTTGAAGGTTTGTAAATCTTTGAAACATATTAACAAAACGTTTTCTGATAACGATTTCACTTTTTTCTCAGCGCGCCATTTCATAAATCGTCGTAAGATTTTAGGTATCTTTTTTTTAATTTAGGCGGTAAAAGGTTTTCCACTACTGCTTTAGCCTCTTCTTTTATGAAATCAGGCGTTAAATCCATATCTGAATCTGGTGAACTCATCGTGTTAATACAAATCTCTGCTATACGGAAGTATAAACAAAACTCTACAACTCGAAAAAACGAATGAAGATAGGATTGTCGCTTTCCCGCCTATTTTTTTTTTCTGTGGCCGGCCATTGTTATGAATTACTATTTTGCCCAAATCTATGTTATTTTAAAAAAGTAGTTGAAAGTAAATTATAATAGTCATTTAAAATAATATATTCTTTAATTAATACTTAACTTTACGTTATTTCAATTTCACATCGCGCTGTAATTGAATGGCTGTATAACAAGTTGGGACATGATTTCAATAGAAATGTGAAAATAGAACTAATTACTTTTTATTATAATTTGACAGCTGTCAGTTTAAAACAATTCTCCCTAGGGCTGAAAATACTATTTTCAACCCCCTTTTCAGGCAACTTCAGGCCTACTTTCCGAGTATAAGTAATGAAAAATTGATTTATTTGGTTAACTGTTTACGTTTAGTACTGTAACATTTTAATAGATGGCACTGAGCAACTTGCAGAATCAATAACTCTGTAGTTAGTTTTTTTCTTTTTGTAACTATTTAATTTAACCTCTACCTTTTTTTTTTACCGTTTTTTTTTGGAAAATTACTACAGAAATTTTTAATAGTGATATGTCTCAAATTAAACATTTTGTAGTTTCAAGTATATCTATTATTGTCGTATCCGGCCACGTGTTGCTGTTACTTAGTAGGTATATTAGGTACCTAAATTAGTTTTAGGTAGTAGTAAGTTTAGTAAAACACGCGCGTATTCGAATCAATTGAATCGCTTATTATTCAATCGTCATACATGATACCAATTTTTTATTACAATGCGCAATAATCGCGTAGTGATCGAGTACCTGTCGCTGTCTGCAAATTTCACCGACATTGACAATTGACATTGTCCGATTCGACAAGTTTCACCGGACAATTTGAGTTTGGGCTTAGTTTCGGTTTCGGCAGCATTGGCCGAAACTATGAGCGAAACCCAAACTATGTCTTTGAGTTTTCGCATTACTTTCGATACTAATCGGCATAGTGGAAATTCAACTCACCCATACCATTTAATGAGGTAATTTTTAGACCAAGGTGTTTAGAATATTGTATCGCGAGATACCACATTGACAATAAAATGTCGCACTTCTACTACAGCTATAAACTCAGAAAAAAAACAGGCGCATAGAAAAAAATGTTCAATTGACTTTTATCGAATAGAGTTTACAAAAACACTATTTAATTGGAAATAAGATATTTAATAGTCGAATCTAAAGTATATTTTCGAAGTTCCCGTCTATTTCAGCGGTAACCACATGATTTTTTTTGAAAATATTAACGGAATACTATCGAATTAAATGATTTACCGATACATTTTTTATTAAGTTTCATTTTCTCTAAATTAACAAAAAAAAAAAACATTTTAAAAAACACATTATTCTTCGTTCAAATGTTACAGACTCACATCGAACCGCAACCCTATTTCTTTATCTCCGCCTCACCCTTTCAACTCATTAATTATCTGGAAATACTGGATCTTAACAGATATTTTAAAAACATGCAAAAGAATCGCCTTAGTAAGAAAGTTCGATTTTGGTTTCAGTTGTAAACAAACTAGTTTCAGTTTTATGTTACAAATGACACAAATTATAATGTTACAGATGAACATATGATGATGAACAAAGATGAACAAAGTTTGGCAGAATGATTACCTGATGTAACTGTTCCAACAAATAAATAGTTACTTACTTGCATAGACGACAATACCGGAGAAAATACAAACCAGAGAAGGGAAAAGCCCACCAGTCTTTGAAACTATGTACTGTGTACGTTCCGGGCATGTGTAGAGTTGCTACAAAGTTTTATTTGATAGGTGCCTAATGACTTTGAAAGTAACTTATGTGGTTATTTTTAACGATGCATTCGATGAAGTTAGTATTTTATTTACTTAGATTCTTTATCATTTCTATCGAGTTGCGAAAAAATACATAATGCTGTGATTCATGAGAATAAATAGATTATTTTACATTGGTCATTGCATGAGAGTTGACAAGTTTTATCAGTACAACACCCTAGCTTTTTATGCATAACCTTAGTTTCTGTAGATAATTAACGAACGAACAAGCGGGCCGCACCGCTAAGATCGCTAAATATCATGTAAATAAGCGGGCGACAACAACGTGCGTCCATTTTTTTATGACCACTATTCAATTTCCCTTCACTGGTATGTATTTCGATTACGAGCGTTATAATTGAAAATTACATAGGGTTACATTTTGTTTTACATTATATATATGTTTATGTATATATAATATTATAACGAATCTAAACTAGATGTAACGAAAGGAATTACAAGTTCATTAATTTAATGTTATTCACATTAAGCCGTTCACATCGCATAACTACAAATACAAAAACTCTTTATTACAAATGTTACAAACTTCAACCACTTTTCTTATACTTGATGTCCTGATAATACAATGCATAAATTCACGTTATTTCCCGTTCGTGGTGGACGGAATGTTACAGCGCAACAAACTCACACCTTTACGCTACTTCTAGAGTTATTTGCAGAGCTTCCTGGTGACGAAGCGGGATTAGGTTGTTAGTCCAATCAGCTAGTACCAAACGGTTCCATATAATATACATAACATGTAATTTTCATTGTTTGTTCGATTTATACGACCTGTGCAAAAAGTTAAGCATATACATTCTATATTTGATTTATAAACAGTAATATTACGCCCCTTTTTTGGACTTTGTAGGTACTTATAATTTCATCTAAAATAATGTTTAGATTCTAAAAATAATTTATAAGAGCTAAAAGAACGTTGAATATTTTAGTTTCGTTATTACAAACATTTAAGAAACGACGAGCGAATGTTTACAATGGCCGGCATCATGAATATTTTTTAATTAACTCTGAGGAAAATGCTTGTAACTAAATAGAAGCATATATTCTTAAATACTTTTTCACAGAATTAAATTGAAGTTTCGTATTAGGCAGGTTTATTTTAGTATTTTGCACGTATTATGACCATTAAAAATGTCTAGGATATTTTGTATAGAAATTAAACACAGGAAACTTCTAAGAGCGTGTCGGACACGCACTAGCTTAGGATTCCGTAACAATTTTAGAAAAAACAAAAGTTCAGTATTAAAAAAAATTGGGTCCAAGGTACTCATTTCGATTTTTGTTTTTAATTTTTTGGGTTGACTTATTAATTATTTATTTGAGTTTTTATACCCAATTCACTAGATGAAAAGGTGACGAAATAAATTGGCTGCGATTTACGGACAGACAGACATTAGACATGACGAAAATAATGGCTCCGCTTTTGTAATTTTGGTTACGGAACTTTAATAACACAAGTAGGTAATGCTATAAAATAAATACATATATACACTATTAAACTTAAATATCTTAAGTACTATGTTTCATTTACGTTTAAAAAAAAGGATATTTACAGAATTATTTTAATGTCTATGCGCGAGTATATAGAATATCCTGTGTTGTGGATAACTAGGTTCCACTTGAGCTCACATTAGTCACCAAGAATTGTAATAGAACTACATAATAAAGCAATAGAAACAAAAAGCCGTATTATGATGTGAGTAAAGTACGAGTATGAGTGTAAAAGGTGTGTAGGTATATATAACAAGTTAAAAGACTATTGTAAAACTAAGTTAAAATAAAAATTAAAAGTAAAAGTGAGCTTCCTTGGTTACTATGATAGTGAAATCACTACTATTAAGTATTTCATGAACCATTCGAAGTAATACTTATGTCAAAATAAAAGTTTATATTAACAAAGATATTCTATTCAAAATTCATATGAATGAAACATTTTCGTAAACTAATTTTTTTTTGCAGGCGGGCAATCCTTTCTAATCCGGACGTCATCGGGCACACATCTGTAAAGGCATTATTTGAAAACGATTTCTGGGGAACGCCGCTCACAGATCCTGGTTCTCACGGTTCGTACAGGCCGCTGTGCGTTGCCACATACCGACTTAACTACGTATTCAGTGGATTTAAACCATGGAGCTACCATTTTTTCAATATTATGTTCCACTGCACAGCAACGATGTTAGTGATATTGACTGCGAGGCGTCTACTACCGCGAGCCTGTATGAGAGTAGGCGCAGCAGTAGCGGGCTTAAGCTTCGCGGCCCACCCTATACATACAGAAGCTGTGGCCGGAGTTGTAGGGCGAGCAGATCTGGCCGCTTGTAACTTTTTTTTACTGAGCTTCCTACTCTATAATGAACATTTACGTCTACGTGAAGAAGGTTACAGGCGAGTGTGTCAATCAGAGATAAAAAATAATATGATATATAGGCAAGTAGACACTAGTGATCACTCGTTTCGGTTAAGCTGTCATGGATTGGTGCAGCACATAGTGACTAACTTTCGTAAACTATTAAAAGCCAGTAAAGCCGGACCGATGAAAGTGTTGACTTGCGACACAAATCCTGGAACAGTGAGATTAAAGTGCCAGTATAGTGAGAGTGTTAGTGACGACTCTGGGGAACTGTTGCAGTGGCTCACGCTGGCTGGAACGCTTCTGTTTGCCGTAGCCGGCACTCTTTGCAAAGAGCCAGCCATAATGGTTCTGCCTCTTTGCATATTCTATGACTTTTTGAGAGGCACTCGTCAAGAAGAACCTTACTCTAAGGTAAGATATACGTACATATATATTTAGTATAATGCATTATTACTGTTAAGAAAAGGGTCTAGTATTTCTTTTTGTAATAAAAGTCAAGCATCGTAAAGTTATAAGAGATCGTTTTCCAAAGACTTCGAGATTGGAGGGTTTTTGCTTTCAACTATGAAAAGATGGAATAGCGGTCGGATGAAGATTGATATTACATTATACTTTGGTGTTTTCTTAAGTAGGGCTATTTTATTTGTATAATAATAATGTACCGCGAATACGCAACGTCCATGACATTGAAAATTAAGAAAAATGTATTGCATATTTTACTGTTCTATTTCTATATTAAAACAACTACTAATATCTGCGATGTAAGTACTTAATGTAGTTAAAATTTCATAAATGTACGATGTTGATCATCGTAACGATATGCATTAGGATATTCATTAATTGATCAGTTTTGATCAGTTTTGAAGTGTAACGATAATATTTGCATGGGGTATAAGGTAAATACGTAGTTTTAGTTTCGTTATAGAAAAAAAAGACATGTTGGGTAAAAAATAGTTTATTTTTAAGATAAATGTTAAATATTTTCGTAATACGTTGTATCTTTAAAATAGTAACCTCCGCCAACAATAGATTCCTGTAAATGTGTACCTACATCGTACATGCGTCATGAAAGTCGTGATACGAGCAGAAATGCAAGTATAGTGTAGCACACGCAAGGGAAAGAAATAATAGGTATTTGTAAACTATTGGGTTTCTAGTAACGTTTTTTTTAGCCTACTTTGAAACGGAAGCTCATGATAATCGCATGAGACTCGTGATGGTTTTAGTAAATTATTTTTATACTTATGTTTTCCCTTGTAATCACTGCAAAAATAACTTGCTTTGATTAATAAAATTGATGATGCGAACGTAATTTATGAAGCTTGACTAGTCCGTTGGTGCGGTGGATAGTATATTTACCTTCCAAGCCGAGAGCCGCGGATTTGATTCGTCAGGCTAATACTGGCTACCTTACCTTAAATTGTATTGGAATCTGAATGTTACTGGGTACTCGCCCTGTTCGTTGTGTGATACTTATATAGTAGTCACACAATTGGTATATTCATACATATTTATATCCGTATCCGAAGTATCCGTATATCTGGAGCATACAAAAAAAGTAGGTATAGTTTAATTAGTATTTTGTGTACTGTATTGTACTATACTATATTGACGTAACGTTTACTGTGAGCTGTATAGCATCAGTAATTGCTACGTGTCTCTGTTTATCCGAACGCTTCTTTTTAATTTTCCAGCGACTGCATCCGTTTCGCGTCCCGCACACGTGGGAAATATACAGAATAATCGTATCTCACATCACATAAATCGAGAAACATATATATACGGTATATGCCTATATTATTCTTATATACACACTCGTTCATCATCTTCACTTTTACTCTGTCTGATTACTTATCTTTATTACCTTTCTTTCTACATAAAGAAATATTTTTTTCCTAATGACTAATGTGTTTGTTAACGTTTTTAGAGAATCATTAAGTCGGGGAGTATGTACTTTGTACATATGTCAACAACCTATATTTATCGATTTTCATTGCGTTAAAAAATTTAAGAAATAAATATTTATGTTCATGGCGGCACATTATATTTTATTCTCGCAATATATGGAGAGCAAGTAAATAACGTAGATATCCTTATAGTTGTTATTTTATTATTTTCACAGTTTTCCGACACTGTCCTCTTATAGTAATCAACATCTTCTATTGCTATTAATATTTCATGCAATGCTATATTTATTTTAATGTTCTGCTTCATATAACACCAATCTGATATATGGAATCTCGATATAACTAAAATATTATTGTTTCGTCACATTATATCTTTTATACACAGGTCAGTAAATTCGTTATTACAGTTTCAGTTACTACATAATAGGTAATGGAAATCGTTTATTGTCGAAGGTCTTTTAAGGTTGTTGTCGTTGTTCTTCATAAAGATAGTATTAGCGTCTTTGTTTATTATATTTATTATCAATAAAATTATTACAAAGCTGTACATATCTAAGCGTTAATATTTACAAAATTTTAGGTGACTATTTTTATCTTAAATGATAAACTTCCTCGAAGTCGCCGTTTAAAAACTTGTCTATGCTTAGGATGCTCAGCAGACTGCAGCCAGCACTGCTGAGAACTTGAAGCCGCGTAATAATGCAACTCTCTACAAGAGTGTCCTATTTACGTTTTTTGCAGTCGGAACTTTGGAACCTTAGGTTATCGAAACTCATCGACTGGTTGCTAAATTATTAAGTGTCTGATTGAGGCTACAGGAGAACGTCGTCGGCCGCTAGAGAATTAGCTTGGCTTTTTAGAAAGCTGCTAGAAGTCTGCTAGGCATCTCAAGCATCGACAACGGCGACTATGAGAAACTCTATTACTTAAAATAATAAATACCATACCTACTTTTAAGTTTGCAAATATTTGTGTCTGTTTTAAACATCAGTATGATCTTTATGACGAACAACAAATAAAAAACATTAGTATTAGTCCAACAAAAACAGTTTTTAGGTACAACAGAATTGAGCTGTTCATAGAAATAGATATATTTAATAAAGATTTATTGATATTGATTGTTATCCGATTCAGTTGTGTTAACTGAACTTTAATAAGTTTATTGTGCTGACATTAAACTTAAAAATAAAAATAAGAATATATATTGATTATCTGATTCGTGTTTCGGATACTCTGTCCAGGAAACGGCGTGATATTGTTTATTTAACATAATAATATTAGTACTTGGGCGACCGAGCTTTACTCGGTGTCTTACAAAAGAAATAACGAAAAAAGGTCTGATCACATTGCAGGATTCGAACTCGCGTATTTCAGCTTGATATATCTTCGCTCTAGCTACTTTACTACTGAGAAAGTAAACTCTGTTGTGAAATCAGAAGAGTTTAGAGTTTAGAAGTTTTAAGTGTGTGAAAACAGAGAAAACGAATTTTCTCAAAATTGGATCCTAGCCAGATTGATTTTTGAGCACCGTAAAGCTCTATATTGTAAATTTCATCGAAATCTTTAGAGCCGTTTTCGAGAACGCGATTATAAATATACAAATATTGCTTGTATAATAATACTCTTTTAAATAACATAGTATCTTTATCAGCATTTTTCATTTTATTTCTTTATTAAAACTAAATTATTGAAGTGATATGTGTTTTTAATAGGTAGTTGTTGCAAACTGAAGTTAGACATATTATTCCAATTTATTAAAAAAAAAACGAAAAAGATGTGACCACACTCAGTCACTGTGCTATTGAGAAGGTAAACTCTGCTGCGAAATAAAAAAGGTTAGAAGTTTAGAGTTTAGAAGTTTTAGGTGTCTGAAGAACGGAGAAAACGTTTTTTCTTAGAATTGAGACCTAGCTAGATCGCTTTTTCGCTCCTCTCAACCCTACATTGTAATTTTCATCGGAATCGCTACAGCCGTTTTCGAGAAAGCAATATCAAATATATATACAGTGTTCTTTTTAACTTGGACAGTATGGGAGTATTCCGAATCCATAAGAGATACAAGGAGCCGACTTAGGAACCATTCGGTCTTTTTTGCGAAAAGAATTTTTTTAGCAGCCAAAAGTTTTTGTCGTTTTGACTGAATTGTTTCCGAGTAAGTCGACTATGATTTAACACATTCGATTCTTCAATTGTGCGAAAAAATATTTTATTAAATTTGATCAATTCGATCAACATTTGATCAACATCAAATTAGATTTGTTACTCCCAATACATTGAAATGACGCTTACGTGAAACTAAGTCTATCTGTTTAAAAAAAATAGTCATTTTCTTAATTTTTATGGACAACTCACAATTGACCAAAAATATATATAATGCCAGAACTGTTTTTACAAAAGAGACTGAATGGTCCTTGATGACGTTTCCCTTGTATCTTCTGTGGATTCGAATTTCCCCATACAGTGTTGTTTTGAAAATTATTTTATTAAATTAAACAAGTTCTGCTGTCCAGATTTTTTTCTTCCAATGATAATACAATGAAATGACGCTTACATGAAACTGAATCGATCAGCATTAAAAGAAATTTTGACAATTTTAATAATTTTTAAGGACAACTCATGCTTGACCAAAAAATTGATAACGTCAAAATACTTTTTACATAAAAAGACC
The DNA here is from genome assembly GCA_907165235.1 of Zeuzera pyrina. Lineage (NCBI taxonomy): Eukaryota > Metazoa > Arthropoda > Insecta > Lepidoptera > Cossidae > Zeuzera > Zeuzera pyrina. Next base: position 11,900,971 of record OU015625.1, on the reverse strand, counting down.
GAATGGTTCCTAAGACGGCTCTCTTCTATCTCTTATGGATTCGGATTTCCCCATACTGTCCCAGTTAAAAAAAACTGTATATATACAAATATTGCTCGTTTAATATAATAGTGGATATACGGACGTTGTATATATGTAACATAACGGAATGTCATTGAACTTGTCATTATGATGTATTTCAACAAGTAAAATCCGTTTAAAAATTATTTAATTTTACCTTTTTTTTGATACTTCAAATAAAATATATTAAATATTTCATTAATAGTAGATTATTAATTTTTAATACCTAATCTATTGCTATCTGTTTAAATCTAGATTTTGTAGAAACATTTAAAATTATTCCATTTCTAATAATTTAAGCTCTGTATTGATTACTCGTTTAATAATCGAACTGGTACTGATTTGCTAGGAGTTTTTATATTATAATAATTGTATTTATAGACTTGAACGTTTGTAACATTGATCTGCGTTAATAATGTATCAATACATTTAAATAATTTTGGTAGAATCGTTTTAGACGACGAGCAATTTTTAATTGTTTTGGACATCCTAAAATAAGTAGGAACTATGAAGTGGGAAGACTAAGTTTAGATTGTTTTTTTTATTACCGAGATAGGGGAATGCTAACGGTTTACGTTCCCCAACCTACACTGTATCCTATGGTATACAATGTTATTTTGTAACAATATTATATTATTTACAAAGTTGTTATGCTGTTAAGAGTACAATGAGAGTTTAACTTACAATTATAACTAATACAAAGTTATATAAATAGGAAGAATGATATATTGGGAATTACGTAAAGTTTAAAGTAATTAGAGGTATACAGCGAATGAGGGTACGATTACAAATGTAAGTATATCTTAGACATTCCGAAATTAAGTAATTGTTTTTAAGAATTCTGTTGGATAATACTATCCAACAGAAGATAATTCCTAGCGCGGTCCGGAGAGCTCACACCTACAATCCGGAGTGCAAACCGGACCGCGACGAGGATATGGTGGCAAAAGTAACAATATCTTAGAAATATCAAGACTAAGTTATTGCATTTAACAGTGAATAATACCATCCAATAGAGAACAATTCTTAACGCAGTACGGAGTACAGCCCGGGATGCAATTCGGAAGTTTAGATCAATTGGAGGTGGTTTGTTGCAATTATCAAATGACATTTTTGAATGATTATGTTTTCGTGTCGTGGATCGTGGAGATTTATTATGCAAAGCATGAAATTATTTTGTGTATATCTAGTACGTGGAAAGAATAAATATATCTCCAATCGTAATTGATAATAGCACAGCATTCTATATTCGTCATGTCTTCTACTGAACTTGCGTATGTTTTCTGAGTCGTAACAATCGTCTGTTTTTCATAGAGATCAGAAAACGCCTGCGACGTTTGACTTTCTTTATTTTAAAATAAAATATGATTTTGACACTCGAGGATTTCATTGTAATTAATCAAAATAGTTTCCTATTGTAACAAAAAGTAGATAAAATTAGAATTAAATTAAAAATTTAAAAAATCCCCGACTCAACAAAACCTCCAAAAAGTAAAAAAATAATATGTACCTCGTAGTCCTTTAAATTTGATAAGTTTCAATATAAATAGTAGTAGTAATATATCCAAGCGTCGTCACGTCGGGGGACCGCTAAGTTTACTTGTATTTAAATTTCACACGTACTTTGTCATTTTTACTTGTATTCTCTTTTTATTACTTTATTTACTCAGCGGTCCCCCGACGTGACGACACTTGGATCAAACTTATAACACCCCTTCTTTTGCGTCGGGGATTAAAAATAAAGAAACCTGATTACGGATTTAACTAAAACTTGTAATCAAGATTTTATTTTATTCTTTTTCTCACTCATGGCTTTCGGCATTGACACATTTTTCAAGACTTGTTTGAGGGTTTTAGTTTTAAAAATAAAGTGAGGTAAAAGAATTTCTAATTCTGCTCATCCATCCATTCTCTTCATTTGGAATCTCCTCGGACCAAGAACATAATGGATGGAGTCGTGATAAGTTACCGCTCTCACCACCGTGTGTCAAACGAATTTTCGTGTCTCTTCCTATCTCTTCCTATAACCACAAGTAAAACAGTTGGTTATAGTAAGTATGGCAACCTCGCACTGTCATCGAAATTAGTGTCAACTTATGAGTAGGTCATGAAATAATTATTTGAAAAATACTCGTAGACCTTAAGTGTTTTGGCTTCTACTATTCGCAAAAATAAAAACATGTCATGTTCAACTGTGTATCGTTGTACTGTGACCTTAACTAGTCACGCACATTAGTGAAAATTTAGAAACTCGGTCAACAAAAAAAGAACACCATAAGGACACGCTGTTAGAGCAAACGCTCCGTCCATTGTGATACTCGGTCCAATTGTGTCTCAAATAAAAACAACTTGTCTTTTGGGGCATCCGCCATATTAGATTTATGATGACGTCACCCATCTTCTGCTACCCGCAGATCCGTTTTTATTCTAATAACACCTTGTTTATTCAAATCGGTTGAGGCATTTAGTCTACAGATGATAAATGATAATACTAAAGCAATTTCGTCATACGCCGTATGTATGCATATGTAGTATGTACGTATCTAAGACGAATATGCTAGGTGTCTAAGTATCTACATTAAATTTCACATTTTGGTAGAGTCTTACATACTCACATACAAACTCTCCTCTTTTTGTCTTTGTTCAACGATTTCGGTTATATGTACTAATGTCGTCCTCTCTAACACTTTTTTCTATGTATTATTTTTGCAATAATATGTGTTATGGAATATATATTCAGCGACCAGATAGGTGACTGTTTCAGAGTTCCGGTTAATTAAATCCAATTTTCGGGTGCGGACGGCCATGACAGATATTTTGGGTATGAAAACGAGAACTTCGAAGCGTAAAAACCAAATTAGTGAGTTAGAAAGGCAATTATGATAATTAAAACGATGGGGTTTCTACGGAATAATATTACATTGTGAATGTACAATGTACTTACAATGTGGGGGTATGTGCTTACTTTACACACATGTATAAAAACTGCTGTGTAATGTAAAATATACCTGAGGAACGAATGACTTGCGATTCTCCTAAGATTTTAGTTAAGGAAGAAAATTTGTTTTGCAAATATTTTTTATTTATGTTAAGCGCGTATGTTAAAAGGAAATGGGACAGTGAAAAAGTCAAAGAAGTTTATAAACTGAGATTAAAGATTATAATGACTGAATTATTGTTCTAAGTCCAAAATTATTCTGGAATCAATGCATGTCTGAAAGGTTCTTGGCTGGTTTTTTAAGATCTTATTTTAGCATTTTAGTAAATAGACTACATTAAAATAAAATTAATTTGTTGATTTAGGCACAACGCATACTGCGCGGTCACAACTTTGACCATTATACAAATTGAGCACTTAGTCGCTACGACCAACTGACTATTTACTATAAATAAACACTCGCGATTTCGAGATGCTATGCGACTGGCTGCATAGTCGACTGCATATTTGGCTATAACAAGGCCAATTAAAGTAGTCGGTTTTGTAGTGCGTTAAGCGCCTAAACTGTTGTTATTTAGCTGTATGTAAAACTTCAATTGCAAGTACATTGATTAATAAATGATAGTTACGTGTGTGTCTCAAATAAAACATAGTGTATGGCTACAATATGGATTTGAGCGATGTCAGATCGCAAAACGTTAGGATTGGATCGTAACATCGGCTTTTAATGTTTTTTCTGTGGCTTGCCAGCCAAAGCCAAGGAACGACCACACAATCACGTTCACCAGTTGCGCATAGTTTATCTTGTTCCAAAAGACATTTGATCTCGTCTTATTTAAAGAATTTTTCTAGCTGTTTAATACTTGTGAGTCTTTTTTATAAGGTAGACTCATTTGTACTCTTGCTATAAGGAGATAATATATACATTATTTACGTTTTATTTTTACATTAATACATAAACTTGTAATATTATTTAAGCTCACCCATACTTAATAGATATTAGAAATTTGTTACAAAAATTACAAGTAGGTTCAAGTGTGTTAGATTCCGAACATAATATTATTGCTTAAGGAAACCTATTTTTAGGTGGCGAATGTTGTTTGTTTGCCTGTTATAGCACTCTTAGGAAGATATGAGACAGTCTATTTCTTACTCGTTTTAGTCGGGAATCACATTAATACTCGAAAAGTTTGAGATACATTTGAAAATATTTTATATAGATTTCGTAATTTATTCAAAAGTATGGAAATATTGATTAATATAGGTAACTAAATGTCTATGGTTTCAAAGTCGTCATACCTACATCACCCTACATATTATAATGCTTTCTCATTTCATAATTTTAAGTGATACCTACATCACCCTACATATTATAATGCTTTCTCATTTCATAATTTTAAGTGATACCTACATCACCCTACATATTATAATGCTTTCTCATTTCATAATTTTAAGTGATACCTACATCACCCTACATATTATAATGCTTTCTCATTTCATAATTTTAAGTGATACCTACATCACCCTACATATTATAATGCTTTCTCATTTCATAATTTTAAGTGATACCTACATCACCCTACATATTATAATGTTTTCTCATTTCATAATTTTAAGTGACTTCAAAAAAATTTCATTAGAATCTTTTTTTTACCTACATCACCCTACTTATTATAATGCTTTCTCGTTTCATAATTTTAAAGTGATACTTACATCACTCTACATATCACAATGCTTTCTCATATCATAATTTTAAATGACTTCAAAAAAATTTCATTAGTCGGAATTTTTTTTATGTGTGTTTACCGATTTCTCCACTATTAAAATGCAAAATCATAGAAGTAATTTATGAATATCGGTTAGGTATTCGAGTTGTGATTGTAATATCATTGTATTTTACGCAATTGTTATTATTAGATAATAAAAAGCTTTTGAATGATATGCTTTAAATTAAGTACTGTTAGTTCCACATTAATTTTAATCACATAAAGTACCCACGTGTGATATTTTGTAACATTTTAGTAACAAGAACGAGGGTAGAATTGATTTCCTGCGTGTAGTGGGTCTGAATAAAAGCCTGATTTTGGTCTTGTAAGAGTTCGGTTGTTGAGAACTCGTCGAATAGTTAAGTACATAATAGTTGTGATGAAGAATTGATAACGTCTTCATAGTGATCAGTGCTCCCGTTACATTTCATATTTAACACTAGCCATTTATAAACGTACATTTAATAAATCTGTTGTTACAACAAATTTTATCATTATGAATTTAGTTTATGAAAGAAAATGAACACAAGTTTTGTGATGTAGGTTTAAACATTGTTAACTGCAAGTTTAAGTTAATGGACTCTCTGAGAAGTCTGTTTCAAATTATTTTAAGGTAGTAAGTATTATTAATTTAAGTTCAAATCGAAATACTTTGTCTGAATGGGTACTTATTAAATTTTAATTGTTTAGCTCTATCGTTTTGAATTATGTAAATAATTATTTATTTTCTATTAGCTGATGATCGCAACTTCGTCCGTGTCTTTTATTTTTGAAATAGTCTATGTCGTTCCCCAGGATTCAAGCTAACTTCATAACAAATTTCATCGCATTCGGATGAAAGGCACGGCAGCCCATAAAATACGAACAAACATTGATTTTATTATATTTATTTATATTAAAAATATCTATAACTTTTTTCATACATACATACATACGTATAAACATCACACACACACACACACACACACACACACACACACACACACACACACACACACACACACACACACACACACACACACACACACACACACACACACACACACACACACACACACACACACACACACACACACACACACACACATGTACAGTACAGTTGGTGTTTAGACATAATGAGAGCACGACCAGGAGAATGCGCGAGTGTTAATATGTGGGGCTTACACAGGGCTCTTACTATTTTAGGCACCGGCTGCCATATCATGATTGAACTATACTAACCTCGCCTCATTTCAATGACATAAAATTGATTTTGAATTATTTAAACAAATAACACTCATTGAAGAAAGTTTTTTTAAAGATATTAGAGTATTTTATAGTGGTATATACATTTCATTACGCCATTTGCCTTTGAATGTGGACGGATTGATACCACCTGCAACTTCAATTGCATCTCGATACTACCTTGAGTACATTTAGGGTTATAGATGGTAAAATGCGACTACAGTGTCAAGTTGTTATCCTTTCGTCTATACTTCTTTTTAAAAGCCCTGACTCTTTACCGATTTGCACGTGAAGAGAAGCAGCTGGCATATTGTATGCATGTTTTTATTCCTCTCTCAGGTTATTATATTAATATTTAATTTGCATTAATAAATAAATATGTCTTATATGCATACTAATAATACAAAGAGAGAGAGCGGATACGTAAATTTGTTTATATGTGGAGGGTAATCTCCGGAACTATTGCATCTATTTGAAAAATTCTTTCGCCATTTGAAAAAGGTACATTATTCCAGATGGAAATAGGCTATGTATTATGTGTTCAACCCGAGTGAAGTCGGGACGGGCTGCTAGTTTCGTATAAAGTTCTAACACTGTAATACATCAATACCATGAGCTCATATGTGACATTATAACTGAATTTACACGAGCGCAAACAAAACTGTCTATTTCCCTATAGTAACATTTTATTGCCATTGCCTTCCCAAGTTTATGCGATCTCATGCAATAAAGTGATAAAACAGTTAGCTCGCACAGCGTTACCAAACTAGCTCAGATATATCGACGCGAAAATATAAAACTACCATTAAAGACGCAAACTTGCTCAATGTTTTGTTTTCTCTTTTTCATATCACTGCTTAAGCGAGTCTCAGATGTGGAGTTTATTTATAAGAAACTTATATTTTTCCGAGTCAGCCGCAAAATAAGTATGTTACTACACAAAAGAACAAAATTTCGAGTTTCCCACTGAAGATAAAAGTGAACAGTTTATTTTCATAATATCGCTTTCTCCCTACAATTAAAATGGTAGAGTGAGTAATACGCTTAGGTAGCTCAATGAATATCGATTTGCTACGTTTTGCTCTCGGCTCATTTACCCTGCATAAAATTAGTATTTGGACCTTTTCGCGCATAGCGTTCAATATTTCTCTCATCTTGAGGACTAAAGCAATTTTCTGTAGCTCTCGACATTAAATTAACATTTGGGCTTTTTCTTCTCTCGCTTGCCCTTCGTACTCAGCCGTCCCTCGCCCAGTATATTTCAGCGGTCGCGTAATTTGTGGCTCGTAAATGTTCTGAAATTGGTCATCCCTTTGGTTGAGGTGAATTTATGGCCTCCTCGGTCGGCCTGTCGAAAGGGGAATTAATAAGTCCCCTCTAATGGTGAAACGTACCCTTACCATCAATTTGAATGCCCCAAGATTGCTGCCGACCAGCGAAATGAATGCCTGGGCATGAAATATCTCACTTATGGATTCTTATTCAATTTAATTTTAATTAATGTAACGTTTTTAAAACATTTTTAGTTTTTATAATTCGTAATTACGACAAATATTTAATACTATTAACTTAATTAATATACAACAGTTAACATATAACTTAATTAATAATCTTCAATACAATTAGATACAATATGTTTCAACAAAAAAATAGAATCGACTGCACGTGTGACACGATTTAATACAATTATATTGTTGTTTTATTAGCATCGACTATAAAAGGAAGAAAACATAACATAATGCAAAAAGAAGCGAAGGCAGCAAGTTTCTTAAGGTAAAATGGTAACAAAATTTATATCTTGTGTTAGTCCGACGCTTTCTTGATCGGTTTTTATTGTTACATGATAGGGCTTTGTAGAAGACTGACAGATACCAAATTGAATACGGTATAGATTGCCTACATTATCTGGTAGAATAGAAGACGGTGTTACTGACCCTTTTATTATGTATAGGGTAGAAGTTACATCTTTAAGCAATATGTATGTATGTATGTATATGAAACAACGACGTTTTACTACGAAAACAGTTTATTAATTTGTGCCAGTCGGATTTAGTTTTCGTTTATTTTTGAGTACGAGACGAGGCGCGTCCGCGAACTCATCCCACTCACTCTGATGAAAGACCTCCAATAGGTCCGAAACTAATCAGTACCTATACCGATTAAACGTGAGTACAGCCGTGTTCAATAATTAGTTCGTTTATTTTATTTGAACTTTCGATTGAAAATCAACGATTTATTGGCGAATGTCAATCAGATGTATCACAATGTATTGTGAAAATATGTTGAAAATGTAATCTGATTGACGTTCATCGCTGAGCTGTATTGTAATTTTCCAATCAATGGAAGTTATGGATTTTGGCTATAGATAGTCACTGCATGTTATCTCATAGCCTATGTGTATACCTAAGTTACTTGTAAGCTCTGTTCTCTTTCCCTTGGCCGAATGACTTGCACGAGGTTGACAAGCAGTCGACGCGTTCCGTGTTTTCTTTTGTTTTTTTAATAATCTGTGTTCAAACGTGACATTGATACATAAATCTGCATATTAATGGATTTGGCTGGCGTAAAATGATTTTAAACTAAATTTAATGGAACTCTTACTTTAAACGAAAAATTTTTTTAGAACATGTTTTACAATAATCTAATAGGGATTACATATCGTAAACTATTATTTACAGCCATAAATAATAGTTTACGAGTTACAAAAAAAGTCACAATCGCAATAAAATCATTTTGTAATGAAATGTTAAATTTGAATAGCAAATAAGTTGGTCGTAAAAAGGAGAGAAATTTAATGTTCCGTAGCGATTAAACTGATTTTGAACTTGAACTTAGTTAAGTTGAATTTCAAATTAAGTTCTTGAAACTTGACTGCGTTGTAATGCATCTTAACACACTCAAATGTCACTACTTTATACTTATATATGTATAAGTTATATGTAATAGTCTACATACGTAGTCAACGAAGATTATCGCAGTATAATAAATGTAGACGCTGTTTAATGAATGCTAGCTAAATGTTAGGGGGCGTTCAATATAAAAGTGAGAATGAGTATGCTACATATAATTTTGATTAAATGTTATTTTATTTTTCGATGATGTCACTTTTAAGTGTAAAACACTTAGAATACCTTTTACTCTTTTTTTTTTTATAAAAGAGGGGGCAAACGAGCTAGCGGGTCACCTGATGGAGAGTGACCACCGCACCCATAGCCACGCGGAACGTCCGGGGAGTCACGGGTGCATTGCCGGCCTTTAGAGAAATAGGGAAAGGAGGGAAATGAGGGGAGGGGGTGACGGACCACCGGCTCTTTCACTCAATGAACGAAACAACAGCAATAGATGCTGTTATTTCACACAGATATTCTGTGAGAGGGTGGTATTTCACTGGGCGAGCCGGCCCAAATTGTGCTGCAATATGCGTGGCTCTACCACTCAAAAAGTTTCATTACTATTACATAACTAAGTTTCTTAGTTTCATATTCTCTTCTTAAAGAACTAAGTACCTAGAAATTCTAATACTGCAGCAACTACTACTTCTCAGGCATGACGCTTTAGTATTTTAAAGTCAGCATTTCGGATTGCAGCCATCGTAATGGGGGACTTGTGAGTCGGGGTTATTTTTATGTAACGACAATCTTTGCGAGTTTAGTCTCGTTGTTTTTTGCTAATTAATTTTGCAATTTATTTATTTATCCTGCATATAATATGTCCGTAACCGTAGCTCTATAAACCAGATATTCAGTCATTACTGCCTCTTGACTATCGCAGAAAAGAAATCCCATGATCTTACCGGCGGAAACACTCACCTTGAACTTTTTAAGAGTTAGAGATGTTTTTTTCCAAATCATAGACTGTAATTTCGTTTCGGTGTCGTAATGGTGAGCAACGTTATGCCCATTGTTATATACGAGCCAAAAAACGATCAAGATTTTGTTGTGACTTTTGCAAAGAGCTTCGGGAAATATTCAGTCTGATTTGTTTTTACGTATCGGTATCTAAATATTCTAGGCATCTAACACGCGGATACTTGTTCATATCCAAGCTTTCACGTAAAATGTTTTGCACACTACCTGTCGAAATCTTCGTTTTTTGAGCAATAAAGCGTACCATGACCATCGACTTACAAGACTGGGAATCAAGTAGGTACTGTAAAATTACTCACTTTGCAGTCACTCATTAAATCAATCACTAGCAAGTGATGGAACACGTCGTCTGATTTGTGAAGTAAACTTTCACTACTTCACTAAAAGTTCAAATGATGAATTTATATTGTACAGTGTTAACATGCTTCATTGCTAGCAACTACTAACGAATTTATTCTGTATTTTACGACGAAATAGTATTTTATATTATCATAAAAACGGGCACAGTTATCTTGTAGTGTTTCCTCCTTTTCACAGTAATTCACTGTTAGTCTTAAATAAAACGATATAGTATTAAGAAAATGACTTGAAATACAATTATGGCAAACTTTTTTTTGTGCTCATTGTTTGTAATGCAATGAGCACAAAAAAAAGTTTGATCGAAATCAATGTGCGATTTGCATATTGCACATTGATTTCGAAATTTTCGGCCTCTCGACCTCGGACATGCAAAATATCACCTCATTTTTTAATTTTGAAGGGCAGGCATATCAGATACCCTTTTTTACCAATAATACCATCAATACTTAACAGAAGATTAGTTGGTAAATTTCGTTGCAAAAAAAGTTCTTCAAGATGAGGTTCATTGGATTGCAAGATTGCATGAGCCTTTAGATATGATACGTCTATTTCTGGATATTGATTTTCATCGTCTCCACTCTACTCAAAAAGTACGTTTCGAATGTGATACAAAAGTTTCCGAGTGGTAGAGCCATGCTGCATTACAGCATGAATATGGCCGGTTCGCCTGGTGAAATACCACAGCATATATTGTTGTTGTGTTTCGTTCGATGAGTGAGTGCCGGTGGCCCGTCATTCTCTCCTCCTCCTTTCCCTCCTTTTTTCTTTTTATGGTCGGCAACACACCTATGATTCTCCGGATGTTGCGGGTGACCATGAGCGGCAATTGTTCACCCTCCATCAGGTGACCCGCTTGCTCGTTTGCTTCATCTTTTATAAAAAAAAGTCTAATAAAACAAATTACCAGAATATTTTTTATTTTTTTGGCATAAAATTTTTAAATAATTAATTATTGCCATTTTTTTATTTAATATATAATATTAAATAATTACTCGGTAATTATAATAATATTTCATATATTACAATAATCATAGTTTGCTCATCAGAAAGTTGGAATATGTTGGTATTCACGGTGATCTTCTTCGTAGGCTCACATCTTACCTTCGTGAACTAACGCAGGCTGTAACTGTAAAGGGATATACCTCATCCTTCCTTCCTATTTCATCAGGCGTTCCTCAGGGCTCCCACCTCGGTCCCCTGCTCTTCAATATTTTTATAAATGACGTATTGTCTCACTTTCATCATTCGAACATACTTTTATTTGCAGATGATAAAAAAAAATCCGAGTAATCAAAGATAATCACGACTATGTTTTATTACAGGACGGTTTAAATCGCTTATTTGCTCACTGTAATAGCAACCAACTGAAATTAAATAGTAAATGTAACATAATGTCTTTTACTAGAAAATTAAATCCTATTCAGTTTAATTATTCCATAAATAACATTCCTATTAGTAAGATCACGGAGGTGAGAGATTTGGGCGTAATTGTTGATACAAAATTATTATTTAAGCCTCACATTGATAATATGTATTACTAACAAGGCCTATAGAATACTTGGATTTATCTTGCGAGTCGGACGTGATTTTAAGAAAATATCAACCTTAATTGTTCTTTATAGTTCACTTGTTAGACCTATTTTAGAATATTGTTCGACAGTCTGGAATCCGCAGTATGATATATATATATATTAATTCCATTGAAAAAATTCAGAATAAGTTTAAAAAGCATTTGAAATTTAGGGCTTTTAGAGCTGGTCATAGTTCCTTTCATGCTTAATGTATACTCGTTGAAGGATCGTCGTGTACTTCGCGATCAACTATTCCTTTATAAATTGATTAAAAATAAATTTGACTCACCGACATTACTAAGTTGCATTCGCTTTAAATGTCAGCGTCTTTCTGCTCGACAAAGAGAACTATTTTGGGTTGAGCGAGCCAGGACCAAATATGGATCTAATATTTTTATTAAAAGGATGTGCAGTATTTACAATAAGAACTTTAGTGATCTTGATGTATTCTTCTTTTCGCTATATTAGTACAAGTTACAGATCTTAGAAAAATTTACGCCAGTTTTCCAAATTTCACAAATGTGTTTGTATGTGATGTACCTAGTTTTTTTCCTAATTTTTAGCTACATTTCTTATCTTTGTTGTTAACCTAAATTCTCTTTCTTTTGTGTTTGTGTGCAATTAATTAGTGGAAATTATTTTTGGTTTATGAAGTGATACATGTAACGTAATTGTAAGCTGTATGTTTCCCTTAAATAAAGGTAAAAAAAAATAAAACCAAATAAACAACACGTAAGCAAAAAGTAACAAACACCACAATAAAATATTACATGCTCTAAACAAAAGATGCTCTAAATTATTGTATGAACTAAATATTGTTATAAACACTTGAAAAAAAACATGAAATTAACGATAATGTAAAACAACATCGACTGTAAAAAACTTACGTTAATCGTATCCTGGGGTACAAGTGTACCTCAATCAGTTCTTGCAACGTTGACACAATCGTGCTGCTTATGGCATTCTGACGTACAGGTCTGCTCCCAACTCCTCTTAGAATACACGAAGCCACGAAATAATTATTAGTGTAAGTAAAAAATTATAACCGATTTATTTTTATTTTTTTGATTTGTACCCCAGGGTACGGTTCTAGGGTTAAGTATAGGTTCAACGTGTTTTTTTTTATTCCGTTATGGCTTCATTTATCAAATGGGCCAAATATTCATTTGACACGAAGTTTTCACACAATGTTTTGGGCATGCAACGCATTTTTTCTTTTTTAAACACCAACTTCGACACTACTTTATATCCCTTTAAGTTGATCTTTTAAAATTTAAATAAATGTTTCATTATTTATTTGGTGAATTTTATCTGTACTCAAGACATTTCTCAGTGTTTACAATATTCATTTTCTCACCCCTTTTTATTCATTTAAGGGTCGAATTTCCAAAATCGACTAAATCAATGATTCATTATTTATTTGATGATTTTTATACACACTATTTATATGATGATTAACTTTTTGATGTATTTATTTATTTTTATAAAAAAAATATTTTTTAGTTTTCCGACATTCAATTGAATACCCCTTTTTACGTCTTCGGGGTTTGATTTATCAAAATCGACGAAAGACCAAATGTTTAATAAATTATTTATTTCATAGTTTTTACACAAGGTTATTTTTTATAGCTTTTTTGATTTTTATTTACATTTCAACGGAACGAATTATAGATAATTATGATTTTTGGATCTACATATGGGGTTCTTGTCTTTAGATTTATGTACATAGAAAGAATGATTGATTAAAGAATGACGACATAAAAATATATAGAGCAAAAACGAGTGGTAGTAGAAGCCAGGGAAGACCAAGGCTGACTCCCGTCTTCTCTGAATACCGCATTAGGAATACAGCGTAAAGTTATGTACTTGTGTGTAGACAGGTATATATTTATACTAAGAGTAGGTAAATAAAAATTGATAAAAGACGAACGATTTGCATTGAACGACAACGCGCGGTGGTTATTAGCAATTTCATCAAATTGCGAAGTTTCGCAAAATGCCTAGACGCATAATTATCTTACTCTTTATATGATCGTACAACGACTTGTACAGGTACATGGTGACATTAACAACGATAGTCAAATTTTAACTTAGAGCTAGCGTTACTCCCAATACAGATTAAAAACCACAAGGTTCAAGGACATGAGACAAAATTAAAGTAGTTAATTACTTTCCTTTTCAGTTCGCTGTACTATGTAATAACGACGTAGTACTGTTACCTATTCTTTGGCTGTATGTAGTTGAAAAAAAAGCGATGAAATGGTCTTATAAATAAATTGAATCTAATTGATAAATTGAGTCTAATTCTAGGCGAAATAATTGCAAACAATTTTATATTGAACACTGTATTTTTGGATAATATTTTTGTTGTAAGCTGTATGCTAAATACAAGACAAGATTAATTGTATGCGATCGGAGAATTTTCAGTTTGCAATTTGGTGAGCAAATTCATGTTGTATGTAAGATTTACACACTCGTAAATTTCGTATGTCAGAAACATAATATATTCTATTTCTCTAACAGTCAGTAGTATCAGACAAACAAACGGACAGACAGACGAGTTACCACAACGATATTTTATTTTCGATATGGACTTCGCGTTCTCGGTACACATTTCTAAAAATACTCGATTTGTTTTTAGTAGCGTATTCGTAATATGTGAATTAAATTGTCTATGTACTAACTTTTTTATTGTAAATAGGCAACAAGATTTTAGAATTACCTACACTCTAAAGTACAACAAATCCTAGTACCGCCATTTTCGGATTCATTTTATAATAATATATCTGGAGGTAAACAATCCCGGTTGTAAATAACGTCGGTCGAACGCCTTCTTGTCTTGAGGGAAGAATAATGGTATTTTCTATTTCGTTAAGTTGACTATGCACAGTTATGTGTGCTCGGATGGCTGCCAGCTGTGGCCAGACCAGCATCGAGCTCCGCTGCCCTTTCCGTTCGGCGAGGATGTAGAACTATTATATTTTATCAAGAAGAGCTTATTATTAAGTGTTGTTTGACAAGCTTACATCAGCTGTAATGTAATATATTTTATATGGAATATCCAATCTATTTAATAGTATTTTTAAATAATACGTATTTTAATGATATGTGTTAGGTAATATATTAAATTTATAGCATCTATAAATATGCTGATAATATTGAAAATTTGTCCACTATTACAGTACAGGTGTGTCTGAACACAATTAAATATTATAATTTCACAATGTGTAATATTATGGCCATAAGTCCATTACAAATTGAAAAATTCGAACTTATTCATAACGTTTTTCTATTCCGAATAACATTAAAAGGTCAATTTATTTTTAAAATCGTGAACTCGTCATCGACATATCGATAACTACATTTTAAACGTATAATTATAAGCTTAAATAAATATGTTTGATTTTTTCGTCAGGTTTTCATAACTTATTCAAATGTCAGAAAATATGTAATTGTGTAATTACAGCCAAGAATATATGTAGGTAGTGTCACAATAGTAATAATCAAGTTTAAAACAGTGAATAATAACTCTAAAATTGATACACTATTTAATTAGCTTACAAATAAATATGAAGGTTTAATAAAATACTAGATTAATCTAAAAAAAAATTGTGAGTAAAAAGAGTGTCGATGGAATCCACATACAATTCCATCCAGTATTAATTCTAAAAATTCGAAACTTCGTGTAAGTACATATATACCAACCTCAAGGGATCCGTGAATCGGAATAAGAAGTAGTTTATATAAAAATGTACACCTTAAACTTTCTCCCTCTCATGTTAGCTCGTTCTTTAGACATTAGGTTGTAAACGAACAACCATTAAAAAAACTAACACAGCTTTCCCAAAAAATATCAAGACATTGAATTAGTAATACCTACTAATTCACATGTTTTCATTACTATTTTAAATTATATATTCTCGACTCATGTACTGTGACTTAACGTTGAAAAAAATTTGTTCTAAGTTTCTTAGCGTAGTAAATTTTTTTTATGCCATAAAGGTAGCAAACAAGCACGACTCTCCGAAAGGTAAACGGTTACCTTAGTTTACCATGGCATGCAACACAAGAGGCATCACTTACACATTGCCGACCTTGTAAGAACCTCTTCACGCCCTTTTTGTAAAACCTCGACTGAGAGCACATTCGACAACTTGATGGTTCGAAGGAGTAAACTCCTATAAAAACGCATAGCGCATGACCAATTAGGTTCCATAGTGTGAGAAAGAGAACCCTGCCGAAGACAAGCGGTACAATGGAAGAAATTAGTCGTAGGCATCTTATCGAACAATTATTCGGTACACAATCATTATACAAGCGGTAGAACACACATAGGAATGGCAAAATCTCTTTTCAGACTTAAGGGTTCGAGTCCATTTGTGAGCTTGGGATCGTCGAAAATTCTCACAGCTCATCTTTGAACGGATTCAAAGGCCCAAGCTGGCATTTAGGTGCCCACGTTCAAAGTCGATAGTAGTACTCCATATGGGGTTCAAACCTATACTGTTACAAAACATATAGCAGCAGTCGTGATTGCATAACGAAGATATTTTTGATAAAGTGATAATGAGAGATTCGTTTGTTTAATTGGCTTTCTACGAAGAGGTATTTTTCGAATTATGGGTATTCCAAATATGTATTCCAAATTTCCGGTTTTTATGAGATAATGAACTCTGAAGTGTAAAAATGACTAATAAATTTTAATAAGGATGCTAGTAATTTATTTCATAATCCATGTAACGAGCTTGCGGATAAAAGTAATAACAATTATAATTGGAGCTAATAATTTCATGACTAATCGTTATTGATATGTTAATGAGGTTATTCCACTGAAAATAATAGTTCATTTTGTTACTATTAGCTGACAGATTAGATTTTTAAAATCAAAAGCAATTTATTATTTTGTTATCGTTATAGCCACCATGCAGATAGTGGATTTAATTTTCAATATATTATACTGTTTTAATAACAACAATCATGTCAGCTGTGAGGTTTCCAACTTAGTTCATATATTAGGTGGTACTCAATGAACTGGGGAAGTAGATAGTAACATATAGATTTCAACACAATAACACCCAAATTACAAGCTCATTTGGAAAAGTTTGTTTTCTGAATAGACTAGGGATCCAATTGCGTAACTTACATTTACTGAAAATAAATATCAATTCAATATTTTAGACTTTGATAGACGTTAGTTAGATAGATTTTTACAACGGTAGGAATGAACTATACATACAATGTCCATTTCCTGCCAATGAAAAACAATTAGGCTTTTGGTTGAGATTGAATTCATTACTCTAGGTTTATTACAATCCTAAGTCTCGTGTTAATGTATATATAATTTCGACACTAATGACGTTTTGCCTTAATAATAATATGGCTATAATTTGGTCTCTTCCATTCCGATATTATTGTATGTTATGTACCACATAGCTCCGATCCTAAATCAAAAAGCCGTGAAATTCCCCTACACTTACATATTTTCGCACCCCGACAACGTCGTATAATGGCTATTGACCAAATTTATCGACTCTCATGTCATATTTTCATTTTTATGTTACGTTCGGATTGGTCTCGCATATGTGGTAGGAAACTTTTCTTATTCTATTATATAATACATCAGTATATTAGTCCTTGGTCTATAGTAACTCGTAAAATGTTTTTTCTCAACTTCATTACGTTTTATTAAGATTGAGTAGCAGGAGGAGCAGGAGCTTATTACGGCTAATTGTGGAACCCTCGTTATGCTTATAATTTTATGAGCTTCTGCTCATTCCAATTTTGGAAGAATAGACGACTCGTATGACATTCATCTATTATTTACATTTAGCACTTTCAAAGAAAATGAGAGTTCTTTTAGTAAATTCTGTTCTATAGGGTGCTGTGGTATAATTGTGTGATTAAACGTTATTTCATGACAAAAATTAACATAAGAATCGATCTTGGATAAATAACTAAGTCTTAACTTTTCTGGAGATGTCTTCTTGATAAACACGTTTCGATTTTAACACTATAAGTTTTAATTTTGCTGAAATATATAAAAAGTATTTATAAATTCATTTCAAATAATATATGAGTTGGTTTTACGAGAAATAAGTCAGTACATTATATAAAGAATTAAAATAAATGAGTCATGATATTGATTCAGTTTTTAGAACTATTAAAATATCAAGATTTTTGAGTTTGTTATAATTAGGTATCTTTGGTTCTGTTAAGCTGTCCTCGAGGTATTCCTTCCACTGACGCTCCGTAACTCTGTTCCTTAGGAAAGTTTGTTTTGTAACCCTCTGTTATTTACGGAGGCCCGGTCATGTGAATATATTAATGACATAATTTTGAACGTATTCATATAAATCATTTATAAATAACATATACGTACCGTTGTTGGCGAGCAAGGCTCATTTAGTCTTAACTTATTTCATTTATGTCTAATAACAAAAAATACTTTTTGATAAAGATAAAGTACTATAGAAAGCGTTAATACCTCGGTCAATTGTTTGCTCACGTAGGTTTCCATTGAGAATGACGTAAAACTAGTGCGAGCTATCACAAAAGAGCGGAAACGAGCAGTGGAGAAACACTGCCCTTAATAAGCTCTACCTTGATACTGTGCGACATTGGACTGAGAGTTCTTGTTACATAACAAGTAACATGTGTATGCGTTCTGGTTTGTAAGCAGATTTATTTTTTGAAATAAAATGTTAGTTTCGTTATCTCTTAGGCTATTTGATTCATCAGAAATATAATTTGAGTAATTCCGTTAATAATGCTTCTATATAGCTGTGTGAAGAAAGTACAATATAGAATACTAGCTGTACCCGTGACTGCGTCTGCGCGGAATGTTTTTTTTATCGGTTTAGGTTAGATTATATGTATATCTATTTTACTATATATATTATGTACAAAGATTATTTTTGAAAAAAAGCCCATGCCTCTGAGCATATACTATCTCTATACCAAATTGCATCATAATTGGTTCAGCGGTTTATCATTTCCCATTCAAAAATTCATCCCCCTTTTAACCTTCTTAGGGGTAGGTTTTTGTTAAAAAAGTAGCTTATCTTCGTTCCTAGGTGTCAAACTATTTCCATGCCACATCATGATCAGTTCAGCGGTTTATCATTTCCCACACGTAGTTTCATCCCCTTTTTCACCCCTTTAGGGATAGATTTTCGAACCAACTATTATTTACCAATTTTTATCAGGATCGGTCAAGCCGTTCTTGAGTTATAAAAGGACATACAGAGATATATACAGAGAGACAAAATTTAAAAAAATGGTAGAATCGAAGTCAGTGAGTCATGAAACGACTATTTATCACAAAATTTGACAGTAAAATTGCAATTACAAATACACGCTACAGATTTATATAGTAGTATACCATAGATATGGTAGAATGATAGCTGTTTTTTCTCTGTATAAGTTGTAAAAGTTGGCCAATGGTCATTAAGGTGGGTGTGTGGGGGTAAGTGACGGGTCGTCAAATGTTAACTTGTATCTTCAACCTCATCAGTCTCCTCGTAACCACGATCGGTGCAATCCGGTCGAAACGTCGGGATAAAGTAGGTAATTAGTCTTAAAATATTAACGCGACATAGACCCGTATTTAAATATTATAAGATGTCACTCTCTTATTCTGTTTTGTCATCTATAAACTCGAACTACTGCCAAAACTGTACGTCAATGCGTGACTTTTGTACACTTTGATGCTTTGTCCACACGGAATGTGAAATAGCGTGACATGATATTTTAAGATAAGAAATTGATTGGATTTGTATCCTTCCCAAAGTAAGCATTAAATTGTGTTGAGTGTGCTATATAACGAACTATGGGAGAATCCAGTAAAACTCATACTCCAAAGACAATTTAAGAAAAGTTCCTGAATCGACCTTGCTTTTAATGGAAAATAGGTCTCTCGTTGACCTCCGTACCAATGCAACAGTGACATCTGGAAGAAAAAAAATGATTTCATGACTAATAATACATTGTAACAATTGTTATATGAAAGAGTTGTGTTTGTGGTAATTATAATAATCAATTTTCCCATTTCTATTTCATTTAGATACGTTGGCTGTGAGCAGATTGGGAACATCATCAGATAATATTTTTTATTCCTGATTTTAGATGAATACTTGTGATTGATAAATAGAAAGAAAAAGTTCAAACTAATTTGTTAGGGGTTAAAAATACATTTTCCCTGTAATCTAATAGCTCATGTAGGTCATATTGAGCACAAATTAACTATATCGTTCCTTTCATAGGTAGTTTTACTTTGTTCATCCTATAAACCACTGTTACTAAAAGCACACACACTGATGTGATAAATTCCTACAATTTTTAGCTATGTTCCGCTTAAAAGTCCGAAAACCACCAATCCACATGTCTTTCGCTTCTCAACGAAGCATCTTCAAGACATTCCAGAGATCAGACTCGGTCAACTAACCAGCACCGAATTCGGTGTTGAACACCAGATTCGTTGCTGATTAGCTGACCACGACTACATTTAAACATCTTAACGCTGCCACTCTTACATGACAGTTTGTTAACTTCTTGACGACTAGTTGACAACTCATTATTGCAGTCTAAAATCAGAGGTTAAAATCAGATTTTGATATTTGGACCCATTATCACGCAGGCAATCTATTTTAGGTATCTCTGCTTCTGTTTTTTGTTAACATTGTTGTGAAGAAACTATTTATTATCTCAAAATAGTTATAAAGCTCTACATAAAATATTAATTCATGAGGTTAATCGAAGATGAGAAAAAGATGCGTTATACATAGTCCAAATGACACAGACCCAGTACAGATTGGCATAAGTAGGTTAGCGGTCAACATACTGTCAGTTTTCAAGTCGCTAAGACTTTCGATTGCTGTATGCAGCTATAATCGATCCTCGATACGTATAATGTGAGGTCGTTAATCTAGTAAGTGACTGCACGCGCGAGGATATACTTCAATGTGAAAACAGTTCATTAATTTAGAAATGGTAATATGTTTTTCGTGTGGTCAGAACTTCAGAAGAAATTATGTTACTGATTCAATACAAATTCATTTCTTACAATCACTTGCAGAGTACGTAAATATTAAAACGTCTCGTTAATTAAAAAGACATCAGTTCATACATTATTTATTCCTTGGTTTGACACATGTCCTGTTTTTTTTTCATCCGCTGATTGTTAATGTATTTAGGTCTTATAGGTCAGTATATATGTATATAGGCGACGTGCGTTGACTGTTTTATGGTTCAAACTTTATGGTATTATATATTTTTATTTAATAATGTGTACTGTGCTACACACAATATGCTATAAATTTTAAATACACCTGCCAACACAAATTCACATTGGTATCTTTATTTATATTTCAACTAAATTTGAATCTTCTAATGTATGGCGTACTTATATATCTGGATATTTTATACTTAGCGTGTATTTATATATTCGTATATAAGAACTAAAGAGGGAAACTATTGGACCTAAATTTAAAAATTTAGAGATTATGAAATTTTACTTGAAGTTTACAGGAAAATGATAACGAAAGAATTAGTGATTTATAAAGTATTTAGAAATTAATGTTATTGATTTAAGATTTTAGAATTTTAAAGATTTTTGAGCTCGCAGTTTTCTAAATATTTGTGTGTTGGTATGTAAAGCTGCTTTAAGTTTAAAATTAATTTTTAAACTTAAATGATTTTAATTTTAGAGGAACGAGTTGACTATGTTCTAAGAATATATTACCTTATTATACATACATAGTTGTATCGATCTTTTAATAAACACCTCAAAATAAATAACATAAATACGAATTTATTTTTTTATTCATATATTTTTTGCTCTTGCAAGTTCCAATTTATTTGATCGTTTTTTTGAAAGTAGTTCTCGTTATTGGATCTCTTTAACGGTATTTTATATCGCAAACAAATACCTACGAACAAAACCACGAGTAAAACTTTTATAAAGTAACATCAGACATACCGACTGGTAAAAGTTAAGAAAATTTATTATGGTATGTTTTTACAGGCTTTCGAAGTTCCTTAATCTAAAATCGATAGAAATGACGCCGAACAAAGTTGGGAATAGTACCTTAAGTTCAGATTCGAAGAAAGTCGAACCTTTTCGTTCAACACCTGCGTAGAGATACGCTTCGTTGATAAAGCTGCTAGTTCATAGGGATCCCCACTAAAACGAGATAAAGTGAAAACCTTCTTGGGATTAAGGATGTTTTACTTATGTTATATAAATATAAAAATATTGCGTGTTACTTTTAAAGATAGTATGCACTAGCGTTTGTTAATATTAAGACATAAATTTGATTGAAGAAAGAAAGAGAAGAAAGGAATGCTAAGATGGTGCGGGTAAATACGAAAGACTGACGAAGACAATCTACAGAGCAAAAATGAGTGGCAGCAGATGCGAAGGAAATCCAAGGAAGACTTACGAAGATCATAGCCAGATTGTCAACTAACAAAAATGTCAAAATCGCCCGCATACCTAGTCGAAAATGTGTTGAGATTTGATAAAGCGAAAGAAGTATGTAAGGGCCGTGAAGCTTGCCGTTCCGTTTTCTCCGACTATCCCGTTAGAGTTACAGCGTGAAGACATGTACGTATGTATGTATGTACAATTAAAAGTTTTTAAACATCCAGTACAAAAGTAATAACTGAGTACGCTTCAAAAGCGATAAATAATTATATTCACTATTATACCTCTTCTGGATGATTTAAATGTACATTAACAGTAGACTTAGCCGATTAATAAATGCGTCAGGTTTTTTAGTATACAAGTTTTGTAGCGATCTTGTTAATTCCACTGTTAAAGCATGAGTCTTTCAGATGGAAGATATCAGTGAAATATTATTATTTATAGCTTTTTTGTTGAATCACGCCTATTTATTACTTTTTAAGGGTACCTAGTTACAGTTGTTTTGATTGATTTTGATTTTTTTTATTTTACTTTTATTAACTTTAACTTTGATTTCTATTAGTAGACAGAGTTGACAATGATCAGCACAATCTATTTAATGTAATAGATACTAATTTTCATTTATATAGCTTTAAAAAGTGTAAAGCTTTGTCAAACGTGAAGTTTTTAGCTACAATGTGTCTAGAATACTTTCACATACTATATGTGAAAGTACTGTATATGCTGAGCACAGCTGAACAGATTTCTACCAAACAGTGCTGAGAACATCCTCGAAACAGCTTTCGAGCTTCAAAAACAAACACATGCAAATAGATTCATCCGCTTTACAGCTACGATATCACAAATAAACATACAGATAGACACATACAGAGAGCCAGGCAAATAGACACACAGAGAGTATTTCGTTGGGAGTTACAAACATTACGGAGAAATAGATTAATATTGTAGAGTATATGTAAAACAGAATTTTAGTAGAGTATATTAGATACTTTTTTATGTCTGGATGCGTAGTGAAATTTTTGGTTACTTTTCTGCCTCTGTACAACCAGGAACCTCTATTCAGCTCAAATGAAATGGCTTGAAGTTAAATTATAGGTATATCTATATGTATCTCTCTTCCAACTCTACATATGTACATATGTTTGTAACGCTTAACTCATCAAGCACGTAAACGAACCGGGAAATAATTTAAAAATATAATTGTAACTTTTAAAGCTATGAATTTAATGCTATCAAAAACAAGTTAAAAAATTCAGTCGAGTTTCGTATTTCTTACATCGTAAAAAGTTGTAATCTAAAGTAGGCGAGACTAGCGTTCTTATAATCTTTGATTCTACGATTACTCGATTCCTACAAATTTGTATTAACTTAAAAAAAATATTTTGAACTACCGTGCCTCTTGGCCTTATAATTTCTAAATCACATAAGTGTTTAAATTATATCTAATAAAGTTACGATGACCGGATATATTTATTAAGAGCTTGCGGTTGCTAGAGACCGAAATATTGCTATCTGGTAGTGGATTTAATCCCATACATTTTATAAAAATAATTATATTTCATTAACACATTAATAAGTTAACAATAAAATCATTGTAAGTTGAACAGACTCTACAGGAGCAGTTTGGCTTAGCGCTTAGCTTAAATTTCAGCTTTAGAACCGCGCCTAACAATAAGTCAGTTCGTGTTCGAGTTAAATTCTAAGCAATACAAATGTGAATCTTGTTGAATTCTGTTTAATAAGTTTTGTGTGATGCATGTGAATACAGACAGACAAACGTTATAAACTTTTCAAATATTATATGTAAGTACATATATCTGCAGTAGAAGGCATTTGATCGATAAGTAATGATTCCTTAGCCAGATATTTGTATAGTTTTGAAATATTTAATAGAATATTTAATAGAGAGAATTATTGGAAATCTTGACGACAGGTATCTCAATTTTTGTAAGTGACTACAAAACGTATGAAAATGATATTTTGTAATCTGATTCTTCATTTTATTGACTTCATTTTGCCAGTTGCGTTACACGACCGGTTAACTTTTATAACACAAAAAAAAATCAAAGAAACCTCTTTTAAAACAGATATTTACATTTTTCGGATGAACGGGACCGATTAATGTTTCTAAATTTTCTGCATAGTTTAATCTAAAAATTCTCCAATATGACAGTTGGAATTTTTAAAATTAATTATAGTTTTTAAAATAAACGAAAACAACAATTTTTTTGTATTTTTCGTAAACTAGCGCGCACACGTTTGCATAGCATAGAGCATAAGGTCTATTTCAAATTAAATTATTGTTCATCAATGCGTCGCCTTAATGAGCGTATTAAGTAGTCATCATTTATTTTGGAAAGTATTTATTTCGGATTTAGTATTAAGAAATATAAAAGTATTTTACAATATCATTTATTTTTTTCTCCGCATGGATTGGTCGACGTCGAGGATAGATTTCAATATCGGTTGAACACAAAGAGAAAAGCTACGTCGTTTCGTTTCGCTCGTCTATTCAAATGAATAAACAGAAAATGACAATCCTTTTTTGATTTTCGTCCTTCTCCATTTTCTTAAATGCGTTTTTCTATCTGTTGTTAGTTATCATTATTATTTTTAGGCTGAAATAAATGAGCTAAGTAATATGTAATATTTATTTTGTATAGGTAATAAGTAACTAGTCTATAAGTTGTAGAAGTAATGATTTATAATTACATACATAATCTATACTGCCATATAAATTTGCAGCGTCTGTGTAATTTTACTGTCAAATTTTGTGATAAATAGTAATTTTATTACTCACCGACTTCGATTTTAACATTTTTTACAGATAGTAGAACTTTTTAAGTTCTACTGTCTGTACATACATACATATCTTAAATTTTTTCACAATTTTTCATCTCATAGTCGAAACAAATGAGTGGTTAATTCTTTTGACGAACTTAGAAGCCCATATCTGGCGACTACCGATATAATTAAATTAAGTCACTTTAAAACTACTATATCACCTATCTCATGCGCTTACGTGCACTGGAATTATTTTTACATGTCTCAATTAATTGTACGGATATTATATAGAGTGCCATCTATAATATTTTTACGAAATTTCACTACACCCGTGTACAGTGAAATTTACTACTTAACTTGCAAATGTCATCTATATAGTGCCGATTTTATCCGAGTAAAATGACAGTGATATACGGACAGACAGACGGATATACGTAGACAGACAGGACGAATTTATAAGAGTTCTTTTTAGTCACTTGGCTATGAAATCTTAAAAAAATTGAAGCAATTCAATACAATTATTATTCGTTATTTAAAATAATTACAGTTATGGAAAAGCACTGTTGATGTTTTACATCGAAACGTAAATTGCTACTATGAGATTTCTGGAACGATTGGTGAAAGTTCAAGAAAGTACGCAAAGTACACTGTAGCCATGTCGATACAGATCCCTTCCAGTTGGATAGACTCACTTTGGTGTGATTAGGGTTTAATGCGTTCTAGTTTGGTATTCGAACAAATTAAATATAAAATATGTTACAATTTACAACTAACAACTTAATTACGATGTCATTGAGTCGTTTAACATGCTTAAAATAGACTTATCATATAATTAACATATCATTCATTGAAGGAAATGTTCATATAGTATAGTTTAGTAACTAATTAATCTGTGGTATAGTGATGTTTCGGTGTTTGATATGACCACGGCTAAGTGACCTACTAGATGGGTGATCTAGTGGTATCCATATCAAGCGACTCCATGCTGAAAGTATATTTAACCGTTGGCCAAGCCTATGGGCAAAGCTATAAATATCGCTTCTTAATGCATTCTATAGTATGTTACACTAATAATAATATAAAGAGGAAACTTTTTTTGTTTATATATAATGGATAAACTCAAAAACTACTGAAACGATTTCAAAAATTCTTTCACTTATAGAAAGCTACATTTTCAGCGAGTGACTTTATATTCAAAAAAATTCTATCCGTGCGACGCCTAGGCGGGTTGGTAGTCCTGTATAAAACTTAACCAGACATAATGGGTGTATAGATAGGATGTTCCCTGCCTGCCGTAAGAGACCTTTATTGTCGTGGTCGGGGCGGGAGCTTCAGTCGTCCATCCGTGCGGCCCCGAGGAGGACGACAGCGCGTGTGGTGCGCGCTGTCGTGGCATTGTGAGGGTGTAGGGAGCTCTGTAACTGCCCCCCTGAGAAGTGCTTACAGTACAGAACGATATAGGCTCCAATGCGTTCCGTATAGGATATTCTGTAGAGGACCACTGTAGGAGTAATTGTGAGTAAAAGTCCCACATAATCCAGCCGCACCAGGATGAGTACCTGTATGCAGATTTCTCCTGCGTTACTAACCTCGTTGATGTGGCCGCTATAGTCTTTCTCGCGTTGACAACCTACGTTTATCAAACCGGCCTTTGCAGTTTAAAATACTGCATTCTACCATCATACCCAAAAAGCCTATCTCGCATATATTTATAACTTTTTTATATTAACTTATCACTTGTAAAGTTCGAAAATAACTAAAAGACTTAGAAGTACTAACGAACAAAGATTAGATTGGTCTATTTGGTCCTTATGTCTGTAAATGTTAAATACAACAGCTTAACAGTTTTAAAACATTGAGCATGCCGATAGAGACGAAATACGGGTATTCCCATCCCTTTCTATTATAGGCTTACGACACATATTTCTTACAGTCTCACAATTCGTGACGTGTGAAAGGCGATATACATTAATGGAAAATCTGTGCCTTGTCATTGGTCTGAGCAGATTACGCGTAATATATGCCGATTATAAAATACTGTTCGTAAATGATACTTGACTAAATTCTTGCCGATTGTTCTCAGTGCAGGTTGTTGCGATGGTGGTAGATTAGATCTATGAAAATGTTCTCTAACTGGGCTTATTTGAGTGCAAGACTATGTATTTGAATGTGTTAAGGAATGTATCTTAAACAGGTCGTTATAAAATTCAATACATACAATATGTTTGGGAAAACTGTAACTTGGTAGGTGTAACTAATGTCAAAATCTATGAGTAAGTGTATAACTACCATAATCAAAACACCATTAGTACTAGTAGATAGCGATTACCTTTAAATGGTAGCTAATTTCACCAAGTAAGACGAGCAAAGGAATGCAGTCATACAGTTTCTTTCAAAGACGAGTTTTTCATTCTGTTTTTAGCGGGTATTGTAAAATTATTATTAATCTAGCACCAGTTTTATGTTTGAATACAATTTCTTTAGTCGACCTGTTAGTTCCATAAGAATAATTAAAGAATTATAGAGTTATCGAAGTAGTATGAAGACCTACAATATTGTTTCCTGTAAGAGTAAAATATCATCAATAATACTATTTTACTTCGAAGTAGGAAACAATGGATAAAACACAATTACTTAAACAGGAACTCGACACAAGCGTCCTATTTCTTTCTCGCCTACTACAGTAATGGGTTTGTAGCCCTCCCTCTACTAGTCTTGTTGCTGGTGTCACCCCCCTTTTTCCACGCCCCACCCTTCAGTCTCCGACGCCGTCGGTGCCACCAACAATGACCTCGTATTTCAGACGGAATTGCTCAAACACGGAACAGTGGAAACGTGGAATAGCGTTTAGAATATTTATATGTACGTATGTATATAGTAATATTGTGTACATGAAGGTAATAGAGTGTATACGATACAACTTGATTGTGTTAGGTTGTAATACGGTTACCGGGTAAAAGGGGTAAGGTATCGTTTTTTAAGCCAAATTTAGTAGTTACTTTCTTATGACTGAATCATATGAGCTCAGTTTGTGATCACACAATTGGTACTTTTTTGAAGTACCTATTTATTATTCAAGTCTTGCATTTGATTTGTATGTGTTACATATTTAATTTAGAAAATAATTTAGGTAAAGTGGATTACTCATTTATTTAAATATTTATATTTATGTAATTGACAAGTAGTCTAGTAAGAAGTAATTACATGTAATTCAAAAGGTAGGTAGTGATTATAATGACTCACAGACGATATGGTTAATGAAAGATTTGTTCTTTTTAGTGAAAGATTTTGTATTTTCTTACTAGACTGATTTGTTGAAAACGGTTATTCGAAGCAGTAGTGAACTATGTTTTTATTCTAAATATTAAAAGGTCGCAATCACAACTGACTAATACACTTTTAAATACAAAAAATAATTGAAGAAATTCTAATTGTGATTAAAATGAAATTGAAAAGCTTCTATAAATGTTATTCTAAGGATATGGATAAATCTAGTTTCTCATTTACCAAAGTTGTAAATAATATGAAAGTACTATTAATATGTATGATACGTTCATAGGAATGATGTTTTAATGCTTCTATCCGCAAGTTTTGAATTTAGTGTTTAAATAAATGTGTCTCAATAGAATCTACTTAATTAAGCCAGATGTTCAGAAATATAACGTTTCTT
Source organism: Zeuzera pyrina (assembly GCA_907165235.1). Taxonomy (NCBI): domain Eukaryota; kingdom Metazoa; phylum Arthropoda; class Insecta; order Lepidoptera; family Cossidae; genus Zeuzera; species Zeuzera pyrina. The sequence continues at coordinate 11,872,309 of OU015625.1, read as the reverse complement.
TACTGCTGTGGGTTGGCAGTAATAAAGTTACCAACTCTGGTTAGGTGTTTGACACACAGTGTCTGGTGTCGACTAGATTGGTTAATTTTTCGCTGTGTGATTGCCATTTGCATAAGCTGCGAGCCTTCACTAAATTACTTTTGCACTTGAAATAAGAGTCTCTGGAAGTGACAAGAAACTCATTTCGCAATACAACAGAGCGTGGTTGTTATGTACCTACACCGGCTCTTTCTTCATAAGCACTATAGCCAGTCTGTATTATTATATTTTGATTGTGGTTTCAGAACAAATTACAACGAGTGTCATAGCATATTGAAAGTTGATTGTTAGGTGGACGAAGGAGGCCTATATTTAGTTTCTTTTATTTGTTATACCCGTTACTGTTATATCATTAAAATAAATTCCAATGAACCTTATTATCTTTAGTTTTCAAATTAAACAAAAAATGTATTATTTAAACTATGTTTTAGCAGTTTCATCATGAATTATTCTGTAAATATCTACAACTTTTATTCAAAATTTGTGTATTAACTGTTTTGTAACACTTAATTTTTCAAGGCACTCCCAGTAACATTATTATCTGTGCCGTTCACTTTTATTACGTGGCAACGTTAACGAGATCTCAGTCCGGATATTATAATAACGAGTTCCCTCTAACCGATGATTTCGTAACAAAGTTTGCAAATTTAGGAGAAAATCTGTTTAATGCTTTGTAGTTGTTCAGGATTTTCATACTTCGCAATAAGTATATACATACGTATACAATTCATCAAGACCGCTAAGAAAAGTAGGTGATTAAATCATCTAAAGTAGGTTTTATTTATAGCATATTTAATTTTATGAATATTCTTATCCATTCTTTATTAATTATAATTGTTGCTCGTGACTCCGCCCGTGTGACATTTAACGAGATAATATGCAACCTATGTCCATCCTGAAGGTCCGTTCTAAATATTGGTGAAAGAATTTTCAAAATCGGATATGTAGTTTCAGAGATTACCTCCTACATACAAACTTTACCTCTTTATAATATGTATCTTTATAATATTAGTTTAGATGGGCCTAATAATAATTAAATAACTTTATTTACAGGGACTTTTGTAGCTACTAATTGTAATTACTATCAGAAATTTTGTTTTCTATGAATTACTGCAATATGTTTATTGTCTAATTTTTCATAAGAAATCCATATTGCCAAATTGAAAAACTATGAATAGTATAACACAGTAATACTAATTATAAAAAGACATGTAACATTATTTTATTATTTTTATTTTAAATTTCTCACACCATACAAATTTACATTACATTTAATACTTAATTTTATTGGCGTATTTAATAGATATTTTAAAAAGTTACATAATGTAATATAATTCTAGGTCATACAACATAAGAAAAAGTAGTTGAATACAAATAAGTAAGATTATGTGGCCATACTCCCAATTGATTTTGTAGATTTGTTCTTTTATTTTGTGTATCTACTTCAGCGTGAATGTGTAAATGATACATTAGGTGCATTTGTTTAAATGAAGTAGATAAGTAATAACAATTATTTCTAGGTTAATAGTAGGTGTGTACGAGTACCATAAAGAGTTTCCCCTTATTCAAGCTTGTAAAATAGGAAGTTGGCTGCTGCAGTCTAATATAATAGCTAAATTTTTTTTTTAATACTTTTATCAAAATGTTTGTTTAGTAATATAGATAAATCACGAAGTCTTAATTTTTTAGTATTTACACTACTATACATACATACAAAACACGATGTCGCATATTTTCTGAATCATAAAAATTATTTTGTAATATCTCTTTGACAGATTTTCAGGTAAATAAACGTGTACAACATGACAAAATTATAAGAAGCGAAAGATATCTATTATATGTAAATAGTCCTACCTCTGTTATACTGGGTATGAGCAGGGCGTTCTAAAATTGGCCAAAATTACGACATAGTTTTTAATATTATCTATGTAAATAATGGTAACCATTTCCGCTACTATAAAATTGAATTCTAAGGGACAAATAATGTGCCTACTAACAAGTTGTTTTCTTTTTCTGTAACTTTGTGATAATGTTATGAGTGCTACACACGAAATTTCAAGTAGTTCTTATACTGCGTCTTAGTTATAAATAACCCAAATACTTTTATATTAAGCTAGGTACACATAATTAAACATTTGTGCAGTGGCTAGAACATCATATTATCGTAGTTTTTTTCAGTAACAAACGGTAAAACTCCGTGTGTTTATTGTTCAGCGTAAATATGTTGATGTATTGTGCAATTTACATATTAGATATAAAAAACGCACGTGAACGCACGAAAAAACATTCATCACATTTTATTCACGCGTTCCTATTACTAATCATTTTTTTGCTAATGTCAAAAGAATGGCATAATATTGTGTTCTATTCGTCTGCTTTGACGTACAGCCAACCAAATTTCGTTATTTTATTGAGCTAGAGTCTACCTACTTGTACTGTGCCATTAGCTTCGTAAGTTCATCGCGGCATTCAAAGTAAATACTTTTACGTCTAATTTTTATTTCGAATTATATTTAATGTTGTGTACCGTGCATTCAAGCCGCCTGTGGAACTTTGTACATTTTTATTCGTGGTTATTAATGTGGACATAGCTTTATAGTTACGCCGTAGCGAAATCAAAAACAGAGTTGACAGCGTATTATTTTAAAAGTCACCTTAGAATCTTATTTTTAGACAAAATAGTTAGTTTTTTTTTATTGTGATATTGACTATGATCTTTATACATAAATGGTTTGCTCTCACAAATTCGTTTGCGTGGATTTTAGAGAAAACTTTATAATATAGTCCAGTCTACAACGGTTTTTACCTCAGATTTCCATCAACGCGAATCGATTTGTTTGAAATTTTAACAGTGGATAGGGAATACCTCAGAAAGCAAAGTCTACTCTATGCCGATATGTACTTTTAACCTAGGGGTGGATACCACCCCAACTAAGGAGTGGTAATTTTTTTATTAAAAATAACCTCAGAAATCGATAGAAAAAAGCATTCTAAGCACAAAATATTCTATAGAGTTTTTTCGAAAAATCAATACTTTTTGACTTATTCGTGAATGAAAAGTTCAATTTTGTTACAAAAAACGTCGTTAGTCGTTTTTTCACAAATAACTCAAAAACTCAATTTTATCAAAAAACCTATAAGAAGCTAAAAAATGTAGCTTATAAAAAAATAAAAAGAATGGTTTTTTTCTTTTGGCTATAGACCTAATACAAACCGAGTTATGACTTATTAAAGGTGGAATTTATTTAGTGAACCAAAGATTCTGAAGGATTAAAAATGGAATAAATGAAAAACGGTCAATTTTACGGAAAAAATGCTAAGAGCCTTTTTTAAAGTTCTTTAAAAAACCTCTCAAATGAGACTTTATAAGACTGTAGGATATAAAATAAGGGAGTTGTGATGAAAATAACGTAGAATCCCTTTTATCCGTGAAAAAAAAAACATCAATTTAACCCTTCATATTGCCACCCTAACTGAAATAAAATGTTATAAAAATACAAATCACTTCATTTTAATACTAATAATGGGATCAAGAAGTTTGAATCGTTTAGAAAGCTTGGTTTTGAAAAAAATTATGGTTTTAAAGGATAAAGCAGTTTTTAATTTTTTAGAAAATTTGTCTTTTTTTAAAAATAACTAAAAAAATATAGAAGATACGTAAAAATTACTTGAGAACAAAGTTAGGTTTTTTTTATTGAAAATTTTAATTGTTTTTTATTAACCGAGATATGACCTTTCAAATTTCACAATGGCATATAACTGGTACCGTTTTGGAGCCTTTTGAACGTTTCCCTTTCAAAAATAAAGGGCTCAAAAAATTTAAAACCTTTTTAGTCTAATAGATTATAAATTTTCCAACAAAATTATTTTTTAATCGACTGTCTAGCTTAAAAATTAAGAGAGATATGGCCAAAACAAATTAACATTTTTTTTTAAATTTCGGAGCAGGTAAATTTCGGAGTGTGTATACAATATACATCATATATATATATGTGTATACTCATAATGAGAAGGAACGGGATGGAGCTGACAACATCTGCTTCGGTGAAAGGAGACTTTCTACATATAATCAAGTTCAGATTTGGCTTAGAAATCCTACTGATTGCGGGTGTACTAAAGTCGAAGGATCCTAGCAACCCATTAAACTACAGAAAAGTCCTGCACCTCAAGAACTCTTGCAATTGGCAAAAAGGATGCGGTGCATCATGTGGCTGCCGAAAAATTGGACTTTTTTGCAACTCAACTTGCAGTGGATGTTCTGGTAAACTCTGTCAGAACAGAGCTCCAATTAAGAAGAGGACGAAGACGAAAATACAGACAGTGATAATGATGATTTTTAATTTATATTTATTTTATACATTAGTTTGTTTGCTTTTTAAAAAATGTTAAAAATGCAGTGATTCATCAATGACTTAGCATTGAGTCTGAATATAAACATGATATCTTAATTAATATTAATAGAGAATTGATGGAAGCTGTTTTAAATGAATTTCTTTAGAGATTAAATTAAATTATTTACTTGTATAATAATAAGTTGAACCCGTTTTTCCGGCGACAATTAGGTAAAGAGAGTTCAGAATTTCATCTGGACGGTGGATTACGTAATCATTTTTTTTTTTTTTGTAAATTAAATTCTAATCGATGTTATTACAATAATTTCGTTCAATTTATAAACATTACATAAATTATTTACTCAAATCTATTTAAAACTGTTTCGCTTTTAGGGGAAATTCCGTTTTAATTTTCACATTAGAATCACCTACATCAGTAAGTTTCACCGTGGATCACATTGGTAAGTATTCGTTAAGAATAGATAAGTGTCAATATTGATACGACGAATTCATCAAGTATTAAGTAATAAGGATAATAACAAAGATAAATACCTATGTGCTAATAATGACGATAGGATTAATCAATCACATAACATTTTAGTAATTAATCACAACGAAACTATCGGTAATATCTCAAACTCGCAAGGATTCCATTTGTTTATTCTCAGAAACGGTACAAAAGGAACTGTCTGTTGATATTGACAGTCACAGTAAATACTTGGTTTACCTTTATTTACCGAACGGACGTAATACGCCGAAATATACTACTGAGCAAACGTTACTTGACGAATGCGACTACAGAATTTTTATCGATTTATTATGAGAAACATCGATTATTATTTTAATTGCCAATTTTATGATAGATAGTTTATACGTATTAAATTGACGATAACAGTTGTTAAGTCCTAGGGTTACTTAACTAGTGCCACTATATTACATATGGAAATTCTGTTTTTAGAAAGTATGTCTAAACCTACATAATGTCACTTTATTTCCCATCCAAGATAAAGCGTCAAGGCGCAAAATTCCACCTTTACGCCACTCTTGAAGCATTAAGTGTTTAAGTAAAAGTAGAATCATAACATAATTGTTTGTCCATTGTTTCTTTATAAGCCTTACAATAAGTTTTACATATTTAGGTCATAATATATTTTAGAATAATGTTTGTGGTTAGGAGGAATCATTAGACGTTAAAATTGATGTGTCTAGTTTAATATTTATAATAGAAAATTTCATTAAAACTTGAATTGAAAATTCTCCGTATTAACAGTCGTATGCTATGATTATTTCCGAATGAAGAGAGCAGAAGTGTTTGTCAGTGTATATTACCTAAACAAATATTATTTCAGAAACGGAATACCGGTGAAGTTATGTTCCCACCAGACACGATTCCTCTCATAATATTATTTGCTGCTGCAGAGACGTGACTCGAATTTTGCTAGCTACCTGGTTATGACGAAATAAAACTGTAGCCACAAGGAAACTTGTTTATTTAACTCCAGTTACTCTATGATCCTGTCACGCTATTGCTATTTTTGTTAATGTTCGTTATAAAAAATTGCAGCCAGTAACTTTAATTCAAATAGAAAACCAAACTGCGCAATAAAATGCTATATCAAGTTGATTTTTTACTTTTATAGGTGAACTAGCAACATCGCTTCAAAGTAACTTGATAGAAAATGACGGAATTATGAATGAACTCCGCACATACGTACATAATTTCAGTTAATATTCTGGGCGTTATAAAGATTACAGATGGCAGGAGTCATATTGCGTAACTTTCATTGTCTTTGTCTTTGACATTCGGGAAATGTTAGACAACGTTCATTTGAGATCTTTGATAAATGACTTTTACAATGGGAATGAATAAACTATGTGTATCATCAGTGAATATAAAGTTGCTAGCACATCGCCTATACAAATCAGTTATAGCTCTGTTCTTAGACCGACTTTATAACCTGTGCGGAAGCATAATCAGTAGGCAAATAAATTTTCTTTCTCTCGGACCAGCATATTACAATGAACATTTTTTTTTATTAAAATTAAAATTATAAACGAGACAATTCACTATGACGTAGTGATTAAAACGACCAATGCGCTACACAAAAGGTTTAGTTTCCGGACTGCTGAATTCAGTAAACAACCTTTTTCAATTCTTTTGGGTTTGGATATGTCCTCATTTCTAATTAGTTCACAATATCTTCCTTTGTGCTGTCTTTATTTATTCCATTGTGCGATTCCGATTTCTTTTGTGAGGAATGACAATGTTATAGATTTTATTAGCATTAAATCATATTATAATGTAAGTATAACCTGTAAGTTATAACAAAAAAAAAGAACAATATAGTTCTCGAAACAAATTATCTCATCAAGTATTTTATTTAGAATTAATTAAAACTTTTTCGCGTTTACAGTTTTCTTACGTAATATCTACTAGAATATTAAAATTAACGGCACTATTTCATTTTATTTATTTTTATTCAGTAAATCTTACAGGTTAAGAACTGAAAGTTTATACATATATCATTTTAAACAAATTACAAGATTTCACCAGTATAAATATTATAATAAGTTAATAGATTGGACAGCACACAGAATGTCGGAGATGAAGATAAAAAGCAGTAAAAATAGACTGATGAAACAAAACAAACGAATTAAAATGAGAATATACAGAAAAAAAACTAATAACGTTGTAGTTATAGCAAAATTTAAAAACTAATCTTTTTAATGAGCTATCTGTAAATACATCTACTTCAATCTGTGTAACAAGTTCATTCGCCTATGTTGAGAACACCATAAAAAGGTATTTTGACAAGATTTTAACGATAATTACTTTTTACTAGTGGAATTGTACACAATTTTTTTTTATAAAATCATCGCAATATATCTATAAATTGTGATCCAAACACTTGAGTATAGTTTTACGAGGCATGGCCAGATATGTCTAGGAAAGTAAAACTGAATTTTTATTTCCTGATAAAATATCGTTTTGCATAAGTGAGATTAATTTTATACATGAGCAAGTATTCATTTCATGAAGGAAGACAGTTTATCAGACATCATTAGAGGATTTGAACATTTGGTTATAGGCTCGTTAAAGGTGTGTTTTTTAAACAGAGCTGCAAATGAGTTGGCATTTGTAAGGCGAGGATGGTAATGTCAGCCAACCAGTAAATTTTCTAGATAAGCGCGTCTCCGACGCCCAGGCCATGCTTACTCGCTTATTTCATTAAGTTATTTGTTCAGAAAGCTTTAAATCCCTAGTTAGAGCAATAATGTTTAATTATAATATTCATAACTAGCACGTGTTAGAAATAGGGAACATAGAGAGTTAAAAAAATAATATAAAATATAGGCAATTACTCAAAAAAATTAAATAATAATAGAAGTAGAAATATTAATAACAATGGGTAAATGGAAGGAAACACATCATTAAGCTTGAATCCAATCATTTTTATTCAAGCAAAATCAACCACGGTTCAGAATGAATTTGCACTGAGAAGAACCGGCAAGAAACTCAGTCAGGTATTGTTGTTAAATAAAGTATTGACATATAAGCAATTACACTTTACTACTTTTTATTACAATGATTGTCTCTCTAAAACATTATATCCTATTATCACTTCATATTATACATAATGCAAATATCGCAATACTATGTACACACTATAACATCATATTATATAACAAAATGAATAACTTAATATTCTATTTGAATACTTATCTGCTTAGCTCTAGTGTCCCGACAGCAATGTGTCGTTCTGTATTTACAATCACTATTAGAAACTACCTTCCCCACCACTTTAATCATAACTCGTATCAGTATAAGTTATATTTCTTTTGTACTTTACAAATAAATCCATACTAGGTATATGTGATCCATAATTAATAGCTATTTATTATTATATAAATATAACTTATACTGATTATCATAGGCAACACATAATTTCAAAGAGTTACGAAAATAGAGAGCTATTATGACTTTCAATGATCACTTTATTGTTTCATAAATAACCATTCGAGTATTAAATAGATAACTAAAAGTTAGAATATTAAAATAACAATTTATAGTTCATTATTATCAATCAAATATACATTTCAATGAAGTAATATATTATATCTATGTAATAATATATATCTATATAATACAACATTATCTAACACACGCATGTTAAATGTCATTGGGTATTAACTCGAAATATTGTCGCGCGAAATATTAAGGAGCCTACAAACATTTGTATATCTCTTGGGATTGAGACGAAATACGTGCTACTTAATTGTTTATTAAGCGATATCTTTCCGAAGGTAGTAGTAATGTGTATGTAGTACACGTTTTAATATTGGAAGAAATAAAATATTCTATTACAGTTACTTGTTTTAGTAGGTGCCAGTTATTGTGTATAATTAACACTTTCGGAAAACAATTTACTAGAACCATACGTACGTTGAAAGTCTACAATTATTGATTGACCGGAAAGTTCCTGCCGTTTCAGGGATAAAAATTAAAACACTCGTTTCATGTTTTACGAAAGGGTTTACTCAATAAAATAATCTTCTTCGCCAACGAGTACATCAAATGCGTGATCATTGCCAATTATGTACCTTACTATAAACTTCATAGGAACTTCCTGATTATTCTTTCTATAAAAATATACACAACGGCAAGAACATTCTTATCGACCCAACATTGTAACTGTACAGTTGAATATAGATGATACATAAACACTGAGTTAATTTTGATTTGTTTAGAATATTTGTGTAATACCTGCGTGTTATTTTGTTAACTCGTTCCGATTGAACTGATTTTGTGCTCATCTTAGTTTCTCTGAGATTTCCGTTTTGCACCTACGCATTCCCCTTCGGTCGCGTAAATTGTGCTGGAAATCCGAACCGGCGTCGTTAGTTCTGCGCAGGGGTTTCCCCTGGGCCAGGTCGGGGACGCGGCAACCTTCATAAATCTTTTCCTCGAGCTTCCCTCAACTAACAAGCCGGTGCTCGACTCGTGTGGATCGAAACTCAGTAAATAACCACTGAAAACTTTCGTAATAACACCGCTTTAAGTGGATTAAAATATGTACCTACTTTACCTGATAGTATTTTCATATTAATCAACTGCTTGAAAGAGGGTAGGCGCGTAGGTGCCAGTTATAATTTAATTATGTAAAGGGACGTCTCGCCGCGATTCGCTCCCTTATAAATCAATTTTATCGAGCTCCTCCGTCGTGGATTAAAATTATTACTAGTCTAGCGGGCGTAGCACATTTACATAACTATCATAATATCCCTTATGTGCGAACCTGTTTCGCAGGTATGATACATGCCAGCTAATTTTATATAATATATCTATTTGTTCAAAAACATAGTCAGTTGAGATTGCTGTTTATTATAAGTTAACTAGAACGTTGTTTCTTTTACTCACACTTTATAATGATATACCTAATATTATGTCGTGGAACAACAAGTTGACAAATATTTTGTTTGTTTTAATATGAAATTTATTAATACTTTCGCTAATTTTCTATACATTTAGTTTTAAATTAACAACCTTAATTATATTAAATTTGAAGTAAATGAAAGTTAATAATGTAAATGAATTAGTATACGAATATGGTTTGCAGTAATATGTTGAGCGTCAGCAGGGATTGTGTTGACCATGTGTTGACCATGATATAATTATTGTAAAACAGATACTAGTAGAAAACGAAGTGGAAATGAAAAAAACTATATATTTGATTAAAATAATTTAGGTAGGTGCCTAATTTTATTTGTCTGTGTATCTCATTGGTGGCACTTGCCAGAAGTGTTTTTATTATTTTATTACATACATACATATATTTATACACACGCATAATATAAACTGTTAAGTATTGCAGAAGTAATCGACGACTTTTATTATTTGATTATAATAGTTTCGTTCTATATATCAAAATTCTAAGGGATTAGGTACGTGCTGGCAGAGGTGTGAAAAAACAAATATTTTCAATAATTTTTTATGAGCCGTTTTATGTTAATACATAATATCAAGTTCTAAGACCACATTTTAAATACCTAACTAATGAAATTTAAAAAATAAAAGAAAGTGTTTTGTGGTGGCCATCACTACTTATTCTTAGTGGTGTATCTAAAACAATAAATTAAATTCGTTGGTTTGACGAATAATATTTAGCCAGACCCAAGTTTTTAAAATTTCGTAAAGTTTGAGCCTGTGGAATTGTCGCTATGAATTTTGAAAAAAAAAGAAGTGTTTCTGAAGAAGTTTTTTTAAAAAAATCCATTGATCCAGCTTCAGTTTTTAATACCCAGAATATGCTGTGTAAACATCTAAAAGATTGAATGACTTCGATTGTTTTTAAATCACTACATCTGGAGACGACTTTAAAGTTTCATTCTATACCTATTCCTAGGGCCATATAATAGAACTTCTGCCAAGGTGTAAGCTTCCAAAATGTTGAGTTTTTGGTGGTCTAATATAATTCTAAATCCAAATTCGCTTTACCGCAATGGGTAGGCAGTCTAAAAATAGAACAATGAAAGAAATATCATACGGTTTATACCCTTAAAATTATAGTTAAATAGCATCAAATAGTTGAATAGCATAGCAGGATTCATAATATAATTTTCATAACTCCGTTACAGACTGTCCTGACGTTCCCGTCCGTTGCTCAAGATCGCTTGTCTAGGAATAGTAAATGGCCCCTTAATTGTTCTAGAGTATCTCTAAAACTTTATCGATCGATTCGAAATTTTTATAGAATACTCCTGGAGTATCGTACTTAAGGAAATGTAATAAAAATTAATTAAAAAAAATTCTAACTGCACGTAACCTCTTAATAAATTAACAAGATGGGGCCACAAGGTATGTGATTCTCCTTTACCATTTGTAAGTCCGATACCCAAATACTTATTAGGTAAAGTTACTAGGTAGGCGTCATAGTATGCGTAGCATTTTGATGCGTTTTTTTTGATGCTCTCTTCGCTCCGAACAGGAAATGGTGTTTTGTGTATTAAATGAACGGATGTGAGCTAGTACAATCAAATCTGTTTCCTTCACACCGAACTTAATTCCATACGCCCTTATTTTAAAGAAATTGGATGAATTTTGTTTGTTGTTCTCAGATTGTTCATTATATATAGTAAAAACTTGTTAGAGATAATTTCGTACTTAATAAACATTTAATCAGATAAAACATACTAATTAATTAAGTACCTTTTCTGACGTTAGTTTAGTATTCTGTGAAATGCCTGGGTAAATACATACATTATACAGCACGTATACACATCCTGTTCAAAATGTTGGCAAAACATTGCAATCGAAAAAATATATGTGAGGGTAGTCATGAATTTTTATTGTCATTTCATTACTTTCAAATTTGTCAGTCAACTATCAACGGATTTCGTGTTATAGAATATAACTAAAAATAAAATGTTTCTTTAATTTAGTTATAGAATCTATCTAATATGGAATGAATGAAGATATGAACACTGAAAATTGTTCATATCTTCACGCCATTTCCTTTTTGGTATAGACAGAGCTTCAGAAAGCAAGGTGAAATAAAATTGTACCTTGAAGGTAACCTTCAGGAGTAATAATTATTTAAGCTTACAGATAGCAAAGCTAAGCTAGAAAGTAAAGAATTGATAATATGCATAGGTAATTCAGCAACATTCCTGGCGCCAACTCATTAACTCAAGCGCATCTTACTGTGCCGGCCTTATAGTTAGCTCAAAATTGCGCTATGGCGCAGCAAAATATTACGCGCTGAGTGAATTGCAAAGCGCACGCCACCTACATCGTATTATGCGCTGAAGTGTGTTATGTGCTAAACTGCCAATACATTTGAAATAAGTGAGCCGACACATCCGGCACAGTGAACGCAGTGGGCGCAATTGCATGGCGTAGCGCATTCTAGCCCATGTCTGGTTGATAACCCACCACTCATAAAAGTTCCACATTATGATATACCCTATCTGTTGGTTGACTTATAATACCAGCACGGGAAGATAAACAGCTGAAATAATTAAGAGATTCAAGTGTTCGTCCGTCTGTTCATTAGTCAAAGTCGATATCGCAGAAACCGTGTAACATACGAACTTGTATAACATGATAATACATCTGGCAATACCTAATATTAACATTTTAAAATGTTCATAGGTAAACTAAAATATGAGCAAATTAGGTAGGTACTCGAATGCGACTTGAACGTCCCCCCTCTTATCTCTGAAACTACTTAAACTAGAAGTCTACCAATTTATGGGAATATAAAGCCTTGCCTACCTAAACTTTATAGGATAAAATCAATGATGTTATAATACAAAAGAGGTAGATAGGTTACATGGACTTGAAAAATGGCACCCCAAAACTTTGCTAATTAGCCAACCCGGACTTGAAAAGTAATGTTACAGAACCAACAATGTCATGCAATGCCTATTGCGCATTCAAAATTCTAAAATCTATTAATAATCCAAACGTTTTTTATAATATACACTTATACACGATCATGTGATGACGCAGCCACCCAGTTTTAATCATCGTTTACATTTATTAAATCATCATTTTCAAATTTATAATAAAAAGTTGTTGGCGATTTTTTAAATAAATATGTTCTCATGTACATGATTCAAGAAAAACGAAATTCGAAAAAAGCAAACATCATTTTTTACTGTCTAATCCCATTAGATATCAATCATATTTTTTTTAAATGTCTGTTCTGTGGCATTAATTACTAATATTCTATGAATTAGTCACGGATTCGCTTACAATGTAGTAAGAAATTGAAATTGACCAATCACAATGATTTAGAGAGCTATGTTATTTGTTAGTTTGAAATGCAATTATGTTTTACATTGCACAGCGACGCAGTGCAATGTATATTTGTCTCACTTTGTAACATTGTAGCTGGGACAATATTTAACTTGGATTAGTACTAAGGTAGCCTATCTTCCTCTTTTGTATTATAATATCATTGGATAAAATATAATTAAAGTCTTGTAGATTTTGATAAATCAAATTTAGAAAGAATAATGGCAAGTTTCCGTACAACCATTTACCTCATATCGATTTGTAGCGTTTTAAGTTGGCAAAATAATAAAACGTTTGGGGCTGCTGTCCTTAAAGATAATCAACAAGATTTATTTTATGAGAAGGCCACAAAGAAAATATACGTTTTTACATTTTGATGTTATGTCAACATGTAATCAAGTTGATAAATAGAAAAGTCTCAGAAATATAGAAAATTATTAGAAACAGGAAAATTTCGTAATATGATGGGTGCTCTCTTATATAGAGATCTACTTTTTTGAATTCTACGGGAGAAATAAAATCGTTTTCATTAAAACATTCATTCGACGCACAAACCTCATAGCCCTTTAAATTTGTGATAAGTTTCAATATAAATAGTAGTAGTAATATATCCAAGCGTCGTCACGTCGGGGGACCGCTAAGTCTACTTGTATTTAAATTTCACACGTACTTTATAATTTTTAGTTGTATTCTCTTTTTATTACTTTATTTACTTAGCGGTCCCCCGACGTGACGACGCTTGGATTTATTACTGCTACTATTTATATTAAAACTTATCACAAATTTTAAGAACTATGAGGTACATATTATTTTTTCACTTTTTGGAGGTTTTTTTGAGTCGGGGGTTTTTTAAATTTTTAATTTAAGTTTTATTTCATACTTTTTAAACACTACGATCTACACTCTATCCCCACATTCACGCAAATACTTTCCGGGACGATACACGAAATTGCGACACGAGATCGTGCCTCGCCGAAATCTGAGTATTCTGACAATAATTGTCTGATCCATCATCAGACTCTGATCACAATCTATCTATCTATAACCTATTCATAGAGACCATTTCAATGAGCCTAAACATGATACCTCTACTGTAAGTGGCGAGTAGTTGGATATCCTGCTGACTTCAGATGATGCTGCAGCATCTGGCCAAGGTTACTATGTTATTGTGACATTATTGAAGTCACAGTATATTAAATTTCGCATCGATTAGACTAATAGAAGATGCTCGCGTCCCTTTAAAAACTAAAAACAAGAGCTGATATTCTTCAACCATCTGAACCGATTTCGGTAAAACATGTCTAAGAACCACCGCTAGAAAACCTGCTTTCAAACAAAAAAAACCGCATCATAGTCGGGCCATTCGTTTAGGAGCTACGATATCAACTTATATCACCCCTTCTTTTCCGGTGTCGGGCGTTAAAAATGGAGAATACTAAATATTTCTTTTATTAATACGTAATTTGAAGAGGCGAAGGAAGTATGTATGGACCGCGAAGTTTGGTGTGATGTGATTAAACTGTCATTAAGTTTATGTTGATGTGTGAAAGCAATGTTTTTTTAAATAGATAAATAATTTCATTTGATAAAAAATATGCAAGCCTGTATTTCGGCATTTCAGGACCCTATTTAGCTAAGGCCCTGGGCTCGTGTCTCATGTGCCCTTAGGGAAAGTCGGGAGTATCAATTAGGGATATGTAACATTCCCTAATTCATGCATGTAGTCATTATAAAGCTTTTTTCAATAGAATATATAAAATGGCTTGACATTACGTTTTTTATATAGTACAGATGCCTCCATTGTAATCAGGTGTTAAGTATCTTCTTTTGACATGCGTTACATTACTTAAATTGTATATTGCTTTCATTTCTTATAAGCATTAGCGAAAACTTCAAAAAACTGCAAATTTATTAAAGTGTATTAAACATATGGATACACATTTGTATTGTACGTATATAAGATAAATACTACTTGCACACGTAGAATGCCTTCCAATTTCTAAATGTATTGTTTGTGTGTACATTATAATATTGAAAGGTTATAAAAAATTACCATAATTCTGAAACATTGCGGTAAATTCTTTGACAGATATTAATGAATTCTTTCCGAGTGGTAATCAATCAAGTTTTGGTGAAAGCAAAATTTACGAGTACCTATGAAGTTTTGAAGGAATTTTGGAAATAAATATGTAGGTAATTCGTAATAAAAATTCTAAAAAAATAGTAATTATTTAACGTAGTTGAACGTAGTCTACTTACTCGAATACTTACGTACCAGTGGCGTGCCTAGGACTTTAGCATAGGGCAAGCCCGACATACATGTCTTCATGTTTTTGTAAAAGTAAAGGGAAGGCTAAAATATTATAGATTACTAATTAATCATGACTTTGGCACAACCGGTGGACAAGAAGAGAGGAAAGTTTTAGCTATTATCAATATTCTCGATTAGTCGTTCTAATCATAATCGTTAACAAATGGCAACACTGTTTTTTGAAAGTGTTGCTACTTTCATAATAACATGGTATTTTTGAATGTCAGGAAATAAGTCAGTTGAGAAATTCACGAGTTAGCGAAAGCACGTCTTTTCATTATATCTCCTCATCCTACGTTTCCATCCAAGTCAACATCCTAGAAGAACGAAGTAGTTTTCAAAAGACATCGCTCCCCGCGTCATCTTTCAATAAAAGAATGTTTATAATATTTTCCTATTAAAAATGTACAGGCGTAAGTAGTTTGTCAGTTCTTAACATATTAATGTGTCTCAATTCGTTGTTTATCCAAATTCCTAAAAAAAACACTGTATTCATGTGTTTTTGTAGTTTAGTAGCCAGTGTAGTTTTTTATTCGTCTTAACCAGAACAATTCTAAATATTTTCGTCAATTTAATAAAATATACAGTACTAATAATAATAAGTAGTACCACCTACCTATAATCTGATGGGAAAACCGGAAGAACAAACAAAAATCCAATCAGTTCCGTAAACTGATAAAATTGTCTTTTATGCGAATTACTAGTCAGAGAAACACATTCATGAGTTAAATAGTTTTGTACACCGATTTATTTGTCTTTTATGCAATTTACTAGTCGAATAATACATAAATCAGGCGTAGGTTATAAGTATAACGAAACAATTAGTTATTTTTTCTATGCAAAGTTCAAAGATTTTCATTTTCATTGCCGATTAAACAACTTATTACACAATAAACAACTTATTAGATTTTTTTCTACAAATTAACTTACTTATGATGGAAATTAAAAAAATATTTATCACTCGTCCACCGGTTCAAACAAATAAATGTTAGGTAAAAACAATAACGTTGAATCACGTGGAATTGTATTCGTATTTGTATCGTATCTCTCAATCTGTACAAAGTTCAGTATGAAAGCCGGGTTTTTCACTTCGTACTAATTGCTATATAAACCCTAGTAAACAAGCTATAGCCTTTGTCGAGTTTTGGCCATTAG
The DNA here is from genome assembly GCA_907165235.1 of Zeuzera pyrina. Lineage (NCBI taxonomy): Eukaryota > Metazoa > Arthropoda > Insecta > Lepidoptera > Cossidae > Zeuzera > Zeuzera pyrina. Next base: position 11,855,673 of record OU015625.1, on the reverse strand, counting down.
AGAGAAAGAAAAGTTGCAAGTCACATTGCAAGTCAACGCGCGAGAGCGAGACGGCTGGTTAACATAGTTACGCAGTACCTACACTGATTGCGCCTTGAGAGGTCGCGAGTGTCAAACTCGAACGGGCGTCACGTGTTAATCACGTCTTCGTTGCCATGGTTGCGTGCAGTCATTTTCGTCTCGACGCGAATTTTGAAATTTTAAAACCGATACGGTTTGACATTAGTTTTCATTTTATTATTTTACGCTTGACTGAGCATTTTAGTAAGGCATGGCAGGCTTTTGGGCTTGTATGAAGGTACCACCACCGCTACGTAGTGCCAATTTAATACATTTTACATAGGTATGCGTTATACATACTCTTACTTATTGTCACTGAAACTGTTTGGAACTTCAAAACTTTCAATTACAGATAAAATATAATAGCGATTGTCGGACACAATCAAATACAAAAATTATAAAATGTGATATGTGATAAAAATAAAATATATTAGAGACATGACGAACAAATTTACACGATTTATGTGATCTCAAATTAAACAGAATTTGAAGTACTTTCCACATAACGAACTAAAACTGTATCGTTCGTGATTGATTCGGTCATTTGATTCCAATCATTTCAAAGTATCGATGTTGGCAATCACATTTAGTTTAAACGAACACATCGTTCATCGATTAAGTCATTTGACGGATTCGATTTCGTTACCAGTCGATACTTAATTGATTGTCTGTGAATGCAGAAAAATGTATAAAATAAATTCATTAAGCTTATTTTTCATATACTAATAATAAAATTACAAGTGCAGCAGAATTACAACTAACTTTTAAAAACTTTAAAAGTATCAAAATTGTAAAAGATCGGGTTACGGAATCGTTCGATCTTTCAATCAATAATAAAATGATTGTATCTGTGTATAATTAATGATTGGTTCATGGTGAACCATTGGTTGTACACAGATATATTACATTATATTATTTTTATTTTAAAGGTATTTATTGCATTTTTATTTTAAACGATATTTGATTTAATCTTTTTTCATATCAGTACTTGAACAATCGAATCTTTGAAAATGAACGATCGATAGAAGTTTATAACTGGGGGAGTAAGCTGTGCGTGTAGCACAGCTTACAAGACAGTTTAGAATATTTCATATTTTTCATTGTCTTATGAAAATTTTGTAATTTGTTTAGTTTACACAAACTACAAGTAAGGTTTGATTAGTGAAATCGATAAATTGCCATATTGAATCTCATAGCTGTTTTATTTGTTTCAGTACCGCTGGCGGAGTGTCTGCGCTTTGGGAACTGGAGGAATAGCACTGCTGTATTGGAGACTTAGACTTGCCGGAGCTCTTACTCCTTTTGCGGCTGCTGATAATCCTGCATCTCGTGATCCTTCTTTTCTCACAAGAACCTACACTTTCACTTATCTTCCAGTTTTTAACTTTTTTCTGCTTTTATACCCATTTCATTTGAGTTTCGATTGGTCTATGGATTCCGTACCCCGAATTACCACAATATTCGACCCACGGAATATTTCTACAGTCGTATTTTATGCTATATTATATAAAGTCACTTGGCGAGCAGTAACGAACGAATTCAAGAACCGCCGAGAAAGTGTAACAAAAGAAATCAAATATTATAAAAAGCAAAATTTCAAAATAAAGCACAAATGGAATTACAACTGTAAACAATATAATAGAGGACAAGATTGTTCTGACAGAAAATATCATCATGTATCTCATAAAGAGAATTCATCGAACAAGAAGTCAGTTTGTACATGTACCGGGTGCAAGCACACTCTTAATGAAGATCATACAAGTGTATGTCGTGCTATCAACAACAATAACACTATACTGCAGTACTCCACTTGTGTTTGTCCAAGAATCAAGATGCAAACTACTCACAGACACGTTAATCGCAGTCCACAAGTTGCGCTGCTGATGTTTATAGCTTTTATGGTATTGCCGTTCGTTCCGGCTAGTAATCTCTTATTCTATGTCGGTTTCGTAGTGGCTGAAAGGGTATTGTACATGCCTAGTGTCGGTTATTGCTTGCTTCTGGGATTAGGAGCTGGAATTTTGTCTCGAAACTGGAATCGCAATGAAACTCGCAACCGATTGTTTATGTTAACCTTAATGATTGGACTGACAGCTATGAGTGCTCAAACATTAAAAAGAAATCTAGAGTGGCGGGACGAAGAAAGCCTTTTTAGGAGTGCATTATACATCAACCCCCCAAAAGGTAAGTACATTTTTATACACACTTAATAAGTAACAAAATTGTTCCTTGTACAAAGTATTCATTGTTAGATTTCGGGACTCTGATTCTAAGCTTACGCCGTCTGTCCGTCCGACTGTCTGTCTCACCTTTAAAGGGCTCTATCTTTTGAATATATCCTGATAAATAATAAAAAGAAATTAATAGGGTTCCCCATATGAGAGACGTGTAGTTTTCAACGTTATTTTGCTTTTGAAAAACGGTAATACACAAGCGTCGAACTTGGTGTGATTACAGTGTAAAATCTAAAGCAAAATTTAAATTAATATAAGCCGGCTGGTGTGAATTTGACTTACGTTAAGGATCCCCACCAGAATGAGAGAAGACACAATTTTTTTTGTAAATACTCGTAATTACATAACACAATTGTATCGTATGGTGGTACGAAACCCTCGGTGTGCGAGTCCGATTAACACGTGACTAGTCATTTTTCTGTACTAACTACATTCTTTTATCATTAATTTTATGGAGCAATAAATGATTTCAATTTTCTTTGTGATGACATCTGTTCTGTAACGCCGTAAAAGAGATTTATTGCTTTCTATAAGATCAGTGAAAGTTTTCAATTTTACACTGGCCTGTCGTATTAATCGTCAGTCAATGTCGTATCAAAATTTTGCGAGTTCACGCCATAATATTTGAAACCGGTGAAGTCAGTACTTGCGTCCGCACCTTTCTCAAAAGTTTGTTCCGAGTTGCTCCCTCGTTACTGCTCAAAACTAAGACACAATTAATTTGTTTGAGAGACAGCTACAAACTACCTGTCCACATCGTGTTAGTTGCTCAAAGTTGGGAAGGAGGCTGTGACGGCACGCCCATCTACCGATTACTCGCGAGTTTGTAATATATTCACTCCTTTACGCAGACAGACTCTTGACCTTACTAGGAAGCCATTAAACATGCATGTGCGAGGTCCCAAAGGAGGTCGCCTCGGCTTTCTGTTCACATCACAAACTTCCCTGCAAAGAGAAAAGTTTGGTCTAACGGTTCTCGTTTTACTTTGTACGACGCGCATTTATTGGATTCAACCCCGAATATTATATTACTCTCTGTTTCGAAACCTGCTTTTTATTATGAATATTTTATGAAATTATTTTGTTAGTTGTAGATCAAAGATTCATGAATACAAACACGGATATTTTATGTAATTTTATATATTAAAAATTTTCTCAGCGACAGAAGAACAATAATAAAATTTAAAAGAAACAAGTACCTCAATAGTCACATAATAACAAGAAAAATAGCAAAGCGAATAATCAACAGGTTTTCCAAATATTTGACAAAAGATAAATTATGAAGACAAAAGAACTGTAACATATTCACAAACACAAATAAGATAACAAAATATGCTCCCCTTTCCTAGGAAAAACAATATTTCACGTAAATTATGACACTTTATCGAAGGGTCTCCGATGTAAAACTATCGAACTTATTTGTGATGGCCTTGTAAGGAAAATATAAAAGGTCTAAGTGACTTTTTAAAACTTTCTTTCCAACTTCTTGTATTTTACGAAGTCCAAAATCACTTGTAAAATATTGAGAAGGTGCGTTGCGCCAGCTGCCACATAAGTTATTTTCTCACGAGGATTACATACACAATAAGTAATACGTTATTAGGTTGTGTATGTATGTAGGTAGTTACATTAATTGATGTAAGTAATATGTATAACAATTTGGTGTTTTATGGCTTATACCTATAGAACTTTGATATACGTACATTACATTAATGTAATGTAATTAAAGGATGTCAGTTTATAATGCATTTCAATTGTAAAAATGAATTGTGGTAAATAAATTATGTTGTACTCTGTACTGTTTTATAAATAATACAGATCGTTTTTAAACAATTCAAGTATATCTACGTTTTAAAAAACTAACTTCTACTTTTAGTGTTTGTTATTATGTCCGATTAAAATTAGAATTGTGTGAAATAAGTGAAAATGTTATTAAATTATGTATATTTTAGCAATATTTTATTTTGATTAGATTACGTTTTTAAAGATTAACTACATACATATATATCCTCACAATATATCTCTAACAGGGTAGTTAGAGAGAACGAAGCGCAAAGTGTCCTGGTCCTTACACACTTCTTTTGCCCCCTTAATCCTCATTATTCTTCTTGCACACTTTCGCCTAGGTTACTCTACACTCTGGCTATTTCATCTTCATAAGTCAGCCTTTATCTTCCTTGGCTTCTGCTACCATTACCGTATTATATAACAATTACTGTATGTAGATTTTCTTCATCACTCTTTCATTACTAATTCTCTCTATGTGGCAGAACCATCTAAGCATTCTTTCTTCATGTTTACGATAACACTGTCGTCCAACCCTATCAAACTGCGTATCTCTTCCTTGCTTATTTTGTCTGCAAAAGTGACAGCACACATATATATTTAAGACATCACATTTTTACTGCATTTATCTTACTTTCTACTGATTTCGGATATATCCACACTTCACTTTCTGACCTATGGCCAGAAACCCCACAATAATGAAAATCTGATATATACAACTTCTAATGTTCCTGAAACGCTAACTAGAGTTATAAGTATCATGTTTTTGTAAAATATTATGATTGTGAAATTTGCTATGAATATAATTATGTTTAGTGTAAAATAATACGAAAGACAAAATATTGTAAGGGTTTTGTTTATTCCTTACACTTCATACATTCCTATATCCTAATATATGTATATATGTATATCTTAATTTTACATACATTATTCCTAATATCCTAACAAAGTGAAAATGAGTGGTAGCAGAAGTCAATGAAGGCCAAGGCTGGCTTATGAAGATCAAATAGTGTTAGCTGGCGGAAATATCGACAGCATTTGCATTTTTATGCGAAAACTTATGAGGAGAATGCTGAGATTTGAAGAGGCGAAAGTAGTATGATGGACTGTGATGCTTGGCATTACAGGCTCCCTGACTACCCCGTTAGGTATACAGCGTGAAGATATATATGTACATATATCCAAACACTTGGGACTTAGAAAATATTATAGCCGTGTACATTGTACATATAATATCAAGCTACAGCGAATAGCTCGATAAAAACACTTTTTGAAATATCTAAGTTATACTTATAATAATAATAATAATGAATATAAAATATTTCCATGTTGCTTTGAGAGAGAAAAAAAATAATACAATATGTGCCAACTGCTTGTCTTCCCCGCTGTAAATGTTGGTTTATTTTTTAGAACTGGTATAAGAGATGGTCCGCATTGTCCTCTGTAAGTCCAAACTTAATGCTAGAAGTGCCTTTAAGATGTAACTTTGAAGGTCTTTATACCCCGAATAAGAATCGGCGTGTATATATTTTTAAAATATAGTGAAAGATAACGAATATACGGGTAACTATGTCTTTGAACAATAGGACTTAGTAACATATTAACGGCACGAAACTAGAGTTTTACTAGCAATTTATTTAAAGTCCTTTGCTAAGCAATAACGTGTTGATCGCATCTTCTAGAAATAAAATCGAAAATTGACATAACACTTTGGAAAAACATATGTAAAAATGTTACTAATATTGCATTCCACAAGCAAGTACTTATTACATCTTCATGGAAACACTAGTTACGCACAAATGTATATATGTATGTAAATAATTTGCTTCAGTTTTTCTGAGTCGCTTGTTAGTAAAGACACTTTCTTAGCATTATTATTCTAAGAACTACCTACTGACACATAAAACAAGATAATTCCGAAACAGTTGAGATATGATGAGAGATGTGAGAATAAGAATAGCAAAACGACTGAAGTTACTGCCAAAAAATATAACAGCGTAATAGAAGGCACTTCGGCGTAAACACTTGATTTGTGATTTATGTGCGAAATGGATACTAGTCTCTCCACTAGCGACCCGTCCCGGCTTCGCACGGGTAGAAATTATTTTGAAAATAAAGTTCAGCCCATGTTACTTGCTGATAATGTAGCCTTCTATACGTGAAAGAATTTTCAAAATCGGATCAGTAGTACCGGAGATTACCCCGAACATCCAAACTCACGAACTTTACCTCTTTATAATATTAGTATATAATAATAGTATATATATATTATAGTAAATCAATAGTATAGATTATTATTATAATATTATTAATAATATAATAAGTATAGATTTCAGAATAGCGTGTTCATGTAAACAATGCACATGTCTAGTTGAAATTTACTCAACTATCATATTGCTTTAACAAACGTATATACAAGCATTAGGTACACAGTATCTGGTCATATAATTACATTTAATGTATGTAATTAAAAGTGTTTACTAGAAATGGATCCCAGAAAAATTCCTTGCGTCAACTCAGTAAATTTGCGTTTTGAGTTAACTCAAAACATCAGCCCAGAAAAATTGTACGCGCCAGTGAGCTTTCGAATTTGCTCACTCACTCACTCTACCGCAGCTACTTATAAAATTTTGAGTTAAGTTGCGCTAAAGTGTTATGCGTTAATAGATTTGAAATGATTGAGTGTCATATTTGCCACAGTGAACTGAGTTGGCTCAATTGCGTGGCGTAGTACTGTGTTATTCATGTCTAGTGTTTACTTCTTTACAATAATGGCACAGTAGAATGAGATAGGTTACTAGTCCATCTTCTATGCAAGTTTCTTATTATAAGTTTTAAGTAGGTAAGATATAATAAGCTTTGTAAGTACAAAAAATCTCAGCAGATTACGATCTGGACGGGTCGATGAGCAACTGGCACAATGCTTTCTGTACGAGAAAATAGTGTAATAGTAGAATGGACTTCTATGACTATTCCTGGAATTTTCTTTTCTTTAAACTATGTATTAGACGTTTCAGACTTATTAAATCCAGACGAAAGATTAGGACACATCCATGCTTGCGCTCATGAAATAGTACCTGGATATATGGTTTTAAAATAATAATAATTAGGAATTCCATGTCTTAATATGTTTTGTCTGTCGTGTTATTTCATAACTAACATCAGTAATTTTACTAAAATGATAAACTTACTTCGTAATATATGTACATTCACATGCTACATATGTGTTGTTTTCTCTCCCAGACTAGCATGATTATTGTTTTATAAATCATGTACAAGGGAGATAAGACCATTGAATAGTATAAGGGGATATGATAATGGCTCTGCCTACTGTCTATATGTATAAGAACAAACTAAATGGCTGACTGATTTGCTATCAACGCATAGCACAAGCAGCTAGATCTAGCAACATGAAAGCTAGTATATAGTGTATGAAAGGATTTTTGAAAATTCAACCCTTAGAGAGTAAAGAAGGGGCATCGAAATGGAATTATATTGAAGTATTCCTTTTGCACTAAACAATTAGTACACATGGCGGACTTAACGTCAAATGGTATTCTACCAGTCGACCATTGGGTGGAATGGAAAAATGTTTGGGCAAGAAAATTCTTATTAATTAGATTATACATACATGTAATTACATGTATAAATAAATACAAATATATGCAAATATGAACCGTATATATTATAAAAATAATATGATAGGTATTTAAAATAAATAACAAAAACTTTGTGAACAAGAAACTGTCGAATAAATAATGAAATAAGTACGTATTCTTCACGTATTCTGATTTTAAAATATCAACTTCTAAGAAGGTAAAATGGTCAGAGTTAGTTGTTGAAGATATTAAAAATTCATTTAACACGTTAACAATTTGTATAAAGAAACATAATTCACCAAATAAATAAACACGTCTTAGATTGATTTTTTAAAATCTATCCCAAAAGGATTAAAAAGTGTCAAAGTAATATGAATAAATTTAAATATTACGAGGATAAATAAGTTGGCAACAGTTACCGTAGGATAGGCTGAATCTTCGGTAAAGTTTTTGGTTATTCCTTATGGATCCACCTGTGCGTAGCCGGTGTGCGTCGCTAGTCTCTAATAAGACAGTACCGTATCCCCTTTTCTCGAAGCAATTTGACTTATTTCGACCCTCGTATCTGTTCTCCTAACTGGCACGTTTTCCCTTTATCGATATTTAATTTTAATAATATCACATGCCTACTTTATTGTTTGGTTTAAGGTTACAGATATTGATATACACTGAGTGATATTTAAAATAAATAAAACCGACAATGTTTGAAAACTTTTTATGAATAATAAACAAATCGGAGAATATAATAAGTAATAATATTGAGTTCTATCAAAACCACCCATTTTAAGGCTTTTACATAGAAGACGTATAACCGATCTGTAAAACAAAGTTGTTAATCGTGAAAATTCTGTACAATTCGGTACAATTGTGTAAAGGAAATCGTTTATACTTTTCTTGTTAGTAGTAAAAACTTAGTAGTGAAAAAAATTTAAAATAGATTTTAAAAAGAACCTAAATGTATCAATTTATCGAAGGAATGAAAAGGGTTGACCTGACCACCGCTCGTACCATTTTTCTTTCAATTTATGTTATTGAACAAAGATAAATAATGTTACAAAAAATCTGCCGCTATAGAGTTAAATAGTACATATTAAGGCCACTGTACACCCAAAAGGCGATCAGCAGCTGTTCTGTTTTCATATTCGACGACACAAAAAATAAAATGAAGATTGGGTTCTTTCGATATTCTGAGAATGTCACACGCATAAGGCGTTTTTAATATGTCGCCCGCGCGGTGCCTCAGGAAATTGTGCCCTCAGTTATAAGTGAGAATTACAGATTCAATATTTATACATAGCATATGTATATTTCGTTTCCATATCTATATCTGTAAGTTGCCTTTTCTTAGAATCTTTTTCAAAATCAGAAGAAATTTTACGATACTGCTAAATACGGTTAGGTTGTTTTTCGATTTTTTGTAAATATTCAAAATAGTCACTGCCCAAATGAAGTACTAAGTTTTAAATTCGTTTTTCATGTTTGGAACGAAGTTCCTTAACGCGGCTTGCGGAAGGTGTAAGTGAGTAGAAATCATCATGTAACGAAAAAGCGTTATGTCTTTCCATTCAACTCTCAACGATTCTCTCTCTCTCTATCTTTTCCTAACAGCAACGTAGAGCGGAACCGCGTGCGGCGCCAGGTTCGTTAGCTTTATACATAGATTCACTGTGCTCTTTCTATCTCTTTTTATAAAATACAAGTGGATCAAAATAACTGACAGTTGCAAACGATATTTCAAGCAACTAAAAAATACTTACATTGCCGTCATTGTATATTATGGAAGTTGCAATGTTTATTAAGAGTATTTCCTATGGTTGGTGGAGGTAGACGCCTAGGCAAAGTATACATAAAGCCAAGAAAGAGAGAACTACATAATAGAAGCGTGTTTGCCATGGGCAGTAAAATTTATAATAAACTACCCACAACAATAACCCAATACAATGACATGTTAATATTTAAAAATAAAATGAATGATTATTAAAATGAAAAGACATATTATGCAGTACTAGAGTTACTGACATAATTAAAAAATTATACTAAACAGGCATTACAATTATTGCAACTGATTATTTGAAATACATTTAACAGTTATTTTTAAATTTTGACATTTTATTTATTGGCATTTTTCTCTACATTGAATCTATTTATTTTATTTTTACATTATGACATTAAATTATTTATTGGAGTTCACTTTTTTCATGGTTGGTAAAATTATTTGTTTCGTTGTATTACTGTAGTTCTTGTGATTTATTCTGCATCGACTGCGCTTGATTTTTTTTTATTCTCTGTCTGTATGCTAATGGCGGATTGCAGTGAAATAAAGACAGACAAATAAAGAATTTGAATTTGAAATTTTGAATTTGAATTAGCTAGTTGATCTCATGACAAAGCCATACATTTCATGTCCATGGTTCCATCTGTTCCAAAGTATAATTACAGTCTACAGTCTAGTCTACAGTTTAAAATAATATAATTACATTTCGGGATAGTTAATTCAAGTTTATTTCTAATACAGTAGTCATCAAAACGATATAAATCTTGTTGGAGCTGGAAACAATTTGCTAAAGAAGTAATTCGTTTGTACATTTTTAGATCATCCGCATATAAGTGAAATTATAATTTTGAAAACATGTATTTATATCATTTAAAAATAGTACAATCAGTACCGACCCAAGTGGCCGGCCCAATCCTTGTGGAATACCGGAAGTAACGTTAATAGATTTGGATTGGTTTAACAATAGTTTTTTTACTTCTATTAGTTATATATGAAGAGAATCAGCTCAGGAGATCGCCTTGAATGCCATTAAAAACTATCTTACCGAAAAGCAGCTCATGATCCACCCTGTGAATCGCCTTTCGAAAATCTGTATAAACAGCGTCCACCTGTATATATTTATCCACGTTATTAAATAAATAGTCAGTGAATATCAATGAGTTCGTGATAGTGGATCTACACTTAACAAAACCATGCTGTTCAGATATTATATTATGTAGAATAGGATATACTTCATTCTGAACTAGCCGTTCAAAAACTTTGGACCGAGTGCACGGAATGGATATGGGACGATAATTTTCAACATTATACTTTTAGCCTTTCTTATGAGCAGGTACAACAATGGCAAGTTTCCATATCTCAGGAAATATACCCTCCTCGAAACATTTATTAAAAATTATAGAGAGTGGCAGACATATATGATCAGCCGTATTTTTAAGAATAAGAGCAGGAAGCCTATCAGGACCTGGTCCTTTAGCGGTGTCTAACGATTTTAATGCGTGTAAGATCTTTTGAGGACTAAAATGTAAACTGTCTACTAAGACGCAAATGTCTGAGCAATCTTCCGGAGGTATGCACTGATCTAAATTTAGTGTAGAATTTTCATAAACCGTATGAAAGAAATTGGCAAACATATCACGAATGTCTTCTGGTACATTTGATGATATATCTTTATAAGACATATTGAGGGAGAGTCCAGTATGATCTTTACGGCTTGGCACATATTTCCAAAAATATTTAATATTTTTCGATATGTTGCTTTATACAGATGCAATGTATTTTGAACAGGTTGATGCACATTCTTTCTTAAATCGAGACCTATATAGAGAAGAGTTCATAATTAGAAATATTTTTGTATGTTTTCCATTTCTTCCATGATTTTATTTTATCTTTATATATATGAATAAGTGATATTGAGAACTATATAGAGAATCAACGTGTTTAATGTTAATATATGAAGTATATGAAGTAGGAGTATGCTTTTTAGATTAGAGATACGGCGTGAGGATATGTATGATGTATGTAAATTTGTATGTATAGGTATGCATGTATAATATTGATTATATGTACTTATATACGAATAGATCTACTGAGCAGATTTTTGAATATATACGATTAGATTTTGCATGTTATTATTATTTATATACAGTACTCATTACTATAAAGTATTTTTGGTACTTATTATTAGATGGATAAATAATATATGCTTCATACGCTTTTAAAAATGTGAGCTATACTTAGTTATAAAAGGATATTCACATGTACAACGACTGTGAAATTCTTATTTCGAAGCAATTTGACGACTAATGAAGCGGAATCGTGTGAACATTTTCTCTGAAAATACGTAGGTATTTATTTTGATGTGTGTTCTCCCGCTGTGTTATACAATAATACATCATATCATTGTACATGGTACATTATATAATATATTTATGTACATTATTTAGGCGTAAGAAGCACACATGTAGCTTGAAGGCTATCTTCGTAATTCCACTTCCAAAGTAACGTACATATTTATTTCTATAAAATTTATTTAAAAATGTTATATCGTGCTATGAAATTTAATAAAAAAAGGTAAAATAACAGAAAATAACAACCAATCAATTTCAAGCAAAATATTACTCAACACACATAATTTCTTTCTCGATTAAGCTAAGGTGTGGAATTTGCACAATTTTCTATTGTTTACATTCTCATTAGCCTGAATATTTTGTGTTCTTCTCTTACCGTTACAAAAACGCTATGATGTCTAACGAATCTACTTTTTGACCTAACTCACTTGCCGACCGATCTATTAGAAACACTTGTATGAGATGTATATTTCGCATTTATTTATTCTTGTAGATTTTTGCCTGACAAAAGACTGTTGCTTAAAATATGGCAAAATATGCAGACGTATGTACATATCTATGTACCATAGACCTAATTGCCCGTTAATTAAACAATTTATTGCATAGGACAGCACAGTACAAGTGTAAGGCACAACACATAAGGAGCTGTGTTTATAGCCATAAACACATGACATCATTTAAAAAAATTTTAATTACACGCACACACAGATACATACATATCTTCACGGTGTATCCGTAACGGGGTAGTCAGACAGGTCCTTAACTTACATTACATAATTTTAATAACGTTGTAAATAATATCGTATTACATTATTGTTTATTACGTAAATGTCAAAAGCACTCGCATACCTAGGCGAAAATGTGTGAGGAGAATGATGAGATTTGAGGAAGTGAAAGAAGTATATAAGGACCGCGACGCTTGGCGCTCCGTCCTTTCTGACTTCCCCGTTAGGGATACAGCATGAAGATACAGTACACTATACAATATACAAATGTCAGATTCAACTTACAGTAATTTGAATCTGAAATTTGGCAAATTTTAATGTCAAATAGAAAGCAAACTTTGGGGGAAAAATCAGTCAAATCGGTGCAAAGGACGATTCCCCATTGTTGCCCGGCTATGGGCTTTATTCCGAAGTTTAACCTCGTTGTATTTTTTATTAGTAACAGGGCAAGTGCTTAGTTTAACCTTTAAATCAAATATTTTTAGTGTAATTGAAAGTCACGATTACTCTGTATTGATTGATATTGATTGCGTTACGCTTATATGTTTACGTGCACGCAATGTTAGTATTAGGCATGCCATAGAGTGCTGGGCATACACATTCATTCTTAAATTGCAAATTGTTATGTAAATACTTTTATCGACAAAGTGAGAAATCAGCCAAAATAGCCAAACTCAGCCAAAATGGCCATTCACAATGCGGTGTTGGTGCCAACTTTATAGTATAGTAGTGAGCCCTGTGAGGAGAATGATAAGATTTGAGGAAGCGAAAGAAGTAAGAATCGCGACGCTTGGCGCTCCGTCCTCTCTGACTACCCCGTTGGGGATACAGCGTGAAGATGTGTATGTGTGTATGTATTAAATAAAATCAGTGTCATAATATGTAGTAAGTCGAGTTATGTAATAATAAAGAATGAAATAGCAAAATAATAAAGGTAACAATAACAAACACCTACTCATATTTCCTGCACTATTATTACAAATTATGTCAACTTTTAAATTCACGATGGCTGTTTGATCAAAATAGATTTTAAATTTGGCTGTACTTACATATTATTAATAAAATTAAAAGCTGTTATGTTTGTACAGCCAAGTTCGCTTTTCTTATACATGTACGCACATAGGTACATACATATATTAGACACGATTTTTACGGTTGTTGCCATATGTTTTAATAATTCATCTTAAAGTTACTTCATCGCGTTTTTGTTTCTTTTATAACACTACATTTTTTTTATTTCAATTTGATTAATTACGTTTTATTTATTATTATTTATTACTTAATTTACTTCAGCGAAGCGAACTATGATTTACTAGCATTTTATAAACAAACTTCACTTAAAACAAATTTAAAATTATTCTTCCGTAAAAATTATTTTTATTCTGTTTCTTTTGTACTACAATATTTGAAAATCCTTTTTGCTAATTCCATTATCACGTTACCTTAATAATTATAATTATAAAATCAATTACTAATTATGTCCAAAGTTAAGAAATTTTAATTCAGTGTACGGTTAGTTTTTGTTGTTATTGCGTTAATTATTAGTTTAATCACAGAATTCCATAGCGTACTTATTATATTTGTGGACAAGTATCTTCATTTTTATTAACGAAGGAATTACATAAACTTCAAGTGCTCATTATTTAAACGTTATCCTGCAGAATTGCTGAATATAATGAGATCGTCTAAATTCAAATTTACGCGATCAACGCCACATTAGGAAGTATTTCCTTAATTATTTAATACTTAAGGATAATTAAGGAAATTGCAGATCATGGAACTCGATCAAAGGATACAGTTTTTATGAGGAACATGTACAGACGTAAGCTAAGAACTTGTTACTATTTGTGTGAGTTAGCATAATTATAGTGTGATGTAACGTATTAATGTAATTAACGATTTTTGATATAAAAATTAAACAACATAACTTCCTATTGGGGTAATTAGAGAGGATGGAGCGTCAAGTATCGCGGTCCTTACATATTACTCCTTTCGTCTTCACAAATCTCATCATTCTCCTTGCACACTTTCGCCTAGTTATGCGAAATTTAAATGTTAAGTGTAATTTCTGTATGTTGTTACATACCAGATGTATATGTACATATATTTATTTTCGTTAGATCCCTAATGGTTAGTCTGAATTAATGGGCGAAGCAATTTTGGGTTTTACAGCTTCTATATGTATGTATTCGCATATGTGCACACGAAAAGGTTCCGTAAAGGTTGTAACAAGAATTAATTTGATTGTTCGACCTGGTACTGTTTATCCACATGCATAATCAATACTGTTATGAAACAGAATCAGAACCGTGTGTGTACAATGAATATTTAAAAAAAATATAGATTAAGTGTAAGTTTTGAGTTCTGAGACTCGCACATAGTACGTTCCGTACGATTTTTATAAAACGGAACATTTTAAACTAAGTATTTATATATTTAAATTAAGTATTTATAGTTCTCATTCACAAAATTAAATTAAATTAATCGGTGAACTGAAGAAGCGACAAACTGAGTAGTCGAACTCGACTTGATAATTTAATCACTCACCACCCGTATCTTCGAATCTATGATTTCAACAAATTCGGGAAACATAAAGCCTTACCTAAAGTTCACAGGATAATTAGGATTAAGACTAGGAATAAGGCCTAGAAGTATACATACATACATGTATATAGACTAAAGATGGAGATCTCGTCGCGTAGATCTTTTTGGTGTATAAGACCTAGAACCAAATTTAGTTATTACTATAATCGAGTTCGAATACTCGATTCTTGTTTCTTCTTTAATTTTTATGATATTTATGAAATCTTAACTAGCGAATGTTACTTATGTGGGTAAACAAGACAAAACACTATAATAAATTCGAAGTTTGTGCTGAGTTGTGCATTACTTTCTGGGAAAATAGAATATGACATATGAAGGGACGCATGAGTGACAATCGTAACGTTTTTTTATCAAGTACAGTTTTTCTTTTGTACAGAGCTCTAAATAAAGTTTAAAAATCATTTTCACAAAAAAGACCGAATGGTTTCTAATACGGTGCCACCGTATCTCCTATGGATTCGGATTTCCCTTTGCTGTGTGAAAATATATTTTATATTATTTGACCAACTTCTGCTGTCCAGATTTTTTCTTCCGATATATACAATGAAATGATGCTTATATGAAACTAAGTCCGCATTAAAAAAAATTATCAATTTCACTAAGATCATGGACAACTCACGCTTGACCAAAAAATTTACTATACTAAAAACTTTTACGAAATGGTTAACATGATGGTTTCCAAGTATCTTATACGGATACGGATTTCCCCGAACAGTCCCAATTAAAAAAACCGCTCCTGTATGAGTATTTGTAGCGTTTTTATAGTTATTTTCGAACGACTTTCGATAAGTAAAGAATATTCAAAATTATAATAAACCGTTGACGAGTTATTTGTATTTATTGTTATGGTGTATTTTCGCAGTCCAAAGTTCAATACCAATGAAATTAAAATGCGACCACCTTGGAATTATACTAAGCCCAACGCAAAAGAAATAATTGAAATCGACTCATAAACAAAGAAGTTATATCTGAACATACATAAACAATGTATATGTGCAGATGAATCGAGAACCTCCTCCTATTTTTTAACTCTTTGTAGTTGAAGTTTTTTTTGAAGTCGATTAAAAAGGAAGCGAGTCGTTGATTTTGACTTGATTGTTACCTTTCAGATACATGTATTCATTTAGATGGGAAGAAGTGCAATACTGAGAAATTGCTCGTTTGTTTGCGGTCAGTTGCGGTCTACAACTTAACTCATTTAGTCGATCACGAACGAGTGATAGATGATGCCTTCGGATTTTCAAAGCAACGCTGCAATCGATAAAAAATATTTGGTTAGATATTCAATTAAAATATATTCATTATTTAATGATTTATTGTTAAATTTAAATCACGCAGTATTTACATGCTTCATTAATTATTAAAACTAATTTATTCTGTACTTTACAACAAAATAATATTTATGCTTATCATAAAATCTAAACAGGCACAGACATCTTGTACTATATCCTTCTTACTCACTATTTACTGTAATCGCGTCGGAAAGAGTAGGTAGTATTGACCTACGTCGTGATTTTGTGCTATTGACAGAGTTTACATTTGCAATTATGCGTCTATGTAAATACATAATGTCTCTGTAATTTCCGATGTCCCTTTATTTCCGAAACTGCTTATCAAAATTGCTGATAGCTATGTAAAGCCTTATTTGAAGTTTATAGGTAAAAACCAGCGAAAGTCCTAAATCTTAATAAGTATAGATTTCTAGAAATCGATTTTGAAGCCTTATCATCTTTTAAATATGTTATGGAACCCATTATGCGCGAGACAAACATCACTTGTATTGCTGTCACTCGTATTATCATATTTTCAATATTTTTATAATGGTTCTTGTGTAATTTACTTTAAAATGTTCGACCGATTGTGCTTGTATCAAGCAATTACTTTTAGAGTACGAATGCCTTCACCGTCGACGATGTAAATAACATGAGGCGCCTATTCCGTTGGGGATTCAGTGAAGGAATACGTGTCTGGCATGCCATTATGGTTAACACTTAATTTGTCTTATTCCCTAACATCGTATCACGAGAGGTCGTATTTTTCGCATCATAGGTACTTAAAGTATGTGACCAAATGTCGGTGACTAAGAAAACATACATACACATACATACAGGTAAATCTAAATTACCTTTCATTCGAGTTGGGCAGAAACATCTAAGGTTCAATTAAAACACTATCGATTTCATTTCTGTAAATATTTGCACTTAAATATGAAAAATAAAAAACAGATCGCTTATTTTAGTCGATTCCTTATATTGTAAGCCATGTCTCTCGGCCACCATTAATTACCAGTGCGAGAAGAAAACCAAGTTAATAGATCTTTTATTTTTCTTTCACTAGAGAGCAAACCCCCTGAGAAAATCAGTCTTCTGTTGTCGTTAACGTTAGAAATGTCAAATTTAGGTAATTTGACAATAAGTCCCATTATGAATTTTCGAAAGCTAACGTCGAATCCCAATCATTCCCGCATTTTCTTCTAATGGAAAGAGTATATAGTAATTTTCCCTAAGGGGCAGCATGAAAACAAGATGTAAAAAGAAATTGCAATGTAGGACAAACAAAATTATATTTAGACATACACGTTTATTTGGCATCATTACTCGCGCATCATTGATGAAAAAAAATATGCATAAATGGAAGAGAAACGTAACATGAACACCGTATTTACATATATTAAGTAATTCATGAGTAATATGACGCCAAATTTGGACACCGACTCAGTATATGCTGATGTAAGCGCTACAGTTCTGATTTTCAATGATGGAAGGAGTTTAAAATATGAAAAACTGGACAGTGGACAGGTCGCTCATTCTGAAAAATAAATACATAAATGTGCGTAACTATATGAATATTTATATTTAAAATGTACACAATTCATTATGTAGATGTATTTAATTTGCGATATTAAAAACCGGCCAAGTACGAGCCGTACTATCAATTATCCGTATCAGTTATTAATCGCCAACCGCTATACAAAGTTCCTTGTAGAGTTATCCCTTTGTCTAAAATATACTGCAAACCGCAAAACTTGGTCTTGGAGCTTTCTTTTCATGTAAAAAATATATGTAATGTAATGAATTTCTGATATCTACCTCTAATGTACGTTTTATTCTCAATATTCGTGTTTTTTTTATTTCTCTGAGCGATACTTTTGGAGATAAGTTGACAGCGATTTTGACTCTTATTTAAAAAAAATTCAAGGAAAAACAATTGAAAATATTTTGAGAGCTTCAATTTGATGCCCCTCACGATCACCAAAATTTTGTATTACTTTCTATTTAAGTTTCCAAAAATAACCCTTAGAAGTCTGAACTCAACTTTCGAGGATCACGTCTGCCTTCGAGCCATTATTTACCCATAATTGTTCATAATATAATTGTTCATCAAATAGTCTCCAAGAAAATGGCTATGACAGACAGACACCGAGAAGAGAATATTCCGTTATTCCTTTTATCTGATCGTGGAGTAAAACACTAAAAATAGAAAAATTGATATTGATTCTATATGTTTGTGCCAACGATATCTATGTAAGTAGTACTGCAAAATATTCATTTAAAATGGATTTTTAATGAATTGAATTTATTTTATTATACGTAATATTAAAACGTCGTGAGCAGGTCTTGCCCATTGGGAGCGACGACACGATAGCAGTGTCTCACTTTTACTTTCGGCGAAGCGGCAGTTCCCGCGCCCTGCTGTGCCATACAGACACGATTATTGTTTGGATGTACCATATTACTTGTACTGTGACCATATCTAGTGTAACGTAAGCGCTACGTGCGAAGTGCATGGTGGGAGTATACTAAAGCGAATACAGCGCATGCCGTGGCAGAAATCTACAGCAATTCGGGATAGTCAATTTGTTTATATTTACTTCAATGACAACACGAGAATCATTGATCTGTAATAAATAAACTATTATGTTAATTAAAGTAATTTATCTAGCGTAAAATATTAAATTAAGTGTGCTACATGACATTTTTACAGATAAATGCGGTATTTTTATGGTCTACAACACACAACTCGCAACACAACACAATTCTTTGTTTGATATTTCATTCACATATATTGTTGTAGCGTAAGATTTCACAAAAACTACGATGTGATATCTGGCATGGCTTTCGAGATGTATGTAGGTGCTACCATAAGTTTTCAATAAGCCTCAAACAATACTCCTTCAAAATCGGATATGCTCATGTTCTTCTTATTGGTTTCATTTTGTAAAATTTCTAGTCATTGTGCACTTTTGCTACTCTTGATTGGTTTTGCATTTAGTACTTGTTCTTAGGTTTGCAATGAACGGAAATTATTTGTTGTCATGGATTTATGTTGAATTTTGACGTCTTAAAAGTTAGACAACCTGTCTTGAACGTTTAGCCAGCTGTACTAACCAGACGAAGCAATCATCATCATTAGACAAGTTGTTATATTGATAATCTCTGCAAGAGCCCATTGTTGTGAACCAGAAGAATTTTGTAACGTCACTATATTTTCATCTCAGGAGACCTCGTCTGTGACATCAGCATTGTAATTGGATAATCATAATAGTATCGAGCACAGACTCATCCTGATTATATACTCTAACTTTTCAATAATTTCATTCAAAATCAAGAGTTAATATCAGGAATATGACCTAAAACAACAAATCATAACAGCAGCGTATGTTACTAGCGTTTGATACACAGAACATAAATTTTATTGTGGAATTACTGCTGTTTTTTTTATAAACATTCATAAATATATTATTATTCCATTAAAAAAATACTATAAACTTTTAAATTCTTACAAGAAATATTTTAAAATAAATGCAATATATACATGTACTTACCTCGAAATATTCATGATAAAAATTAGCGAAATATGAACATGTGTAGAATGTAAAGTTCTAACTCAAATGAGCACAAACCGCTTCTGTCCTACAAAGGGATCATACATGTAAACAAAGTAACTTGAAACTACTTACTTTGTTTATAATATTTTTAATTAAGCAATGATCCGTATATCAAACGCTAGTAACGACTGGGTTCGGAGATTGATCAGTTTAATAATCGGTGGTATCACGTATTCAAAGGGTGATTTAGTGGTATCCATCCATATGGAATATTTCTATACTCCTGAAAATAGGTATGTCATTATTTGCTATTACTAGACTATGGTCGGAAAACACCAAACAACATTTGAATTTATCAATGTTTACTTTAATCATTTTCCAATCAAAAACGTTTTATATTCGTATAACTTAGGTCACAGCTATTGTTTCTAACAAAATACTGCAACAATGGTATTGAATCCAGGCTGTTCATTAATTAGGATCTTATTTTTTTATAATTCATTCAAAAGCAATAAGATATATTTTGATACTGCTTTATCTGTGCCCTTACGCAATCACGATTTCCTCGTAGCGGAGCTACGTTCTTATTAATTAATTGAGTGATGTTATACATATAAATATAAATATCATAATAGTATGATAGTTTTTATTTATTAGAAGGAATTATTCGACAGAATGAATATTTGTCATTATTGAATCGAATCATAGGGATAGGTTTTTTAAACTTTTCGGACTCCAAAACTAACATTATTAGCATAACTAACAGTTTATCTATTATGTGATTGTTCGAGTTTCATAGAAAAACTTCTGTCAATTAAACACTAAAATCACTATTTCCCATTCTGATTGAAAAGAACGTCAAAGAAAATGACACATTAACACCATTTTTAGCAATAGAACTTAGTATCAAATGACTGTAATTGTACTAAATATGAACGCAAATTAAATCGTGTTAAGGCTTTATAAGTGATTCTGTTTATGATTCATTATATGTACAAACAGGCATATTAGGTAGAGTTATATTGTAACTATTGGTGTAGATATGACCGTATGACATATTAGAGAGTCTTAATGTTTTGAAGCTTTCACGAACTGTACAGTATTTTATGGTACTTTATTGTACGATAGTGATCCTGGATATGCCCGAAGTCTAGTGAAAGTATGATAAATGCAGTAGAAATGCGATCTCTTAGAAAGATGTGCGGTGTTACCCTTGCGGACAGGATAAGCAGTGAAGAGATACGCAGCATGACAAGATTGCGCGACAGTGTTATTGTAAAAATGAAGAAAGGAATGTTTAAATGGTTCGAGCACATAGAAAGAATGAGTGATGAAAGACTGACGAAGAAAATGTACAAAGCGAAAGTGAGTGGTAAAAGAAGCAAAGGAAGACCAAGGCTCACTTATGAAGAATCAAATAGCCAGTGTTAGCAGCTGGAAATGTCAAAAGCTCTCGCATACCTAGGCAAAAATATGCGAAGAGAATGATGAGACTTGAGGAAGCGAAAGAAGTATGTAAGAACCGCGACGCTTGGCGCTCCGTCCTCTCTGATTATCCCGTTAGGGATACAGCATGAGCATATGTATGTATGTATGTACGAATTCTACACATCTTACAATCCTAAGAAAAAGGGTGTATGTCGTGTTACTTACGGCAAAATTTTGTCCCCTCCGCCATAAAAAAAAACCTTTTTTATCCCGACGTTTCGACCGGATTGCACCAATCGTGGTTCTGGGCAGACTGATGAGGATAAGTGTGATATTGATAGTGTGCGGTTTCTGGCAACTACCCACACTTATTCATCCCATTTTTAATTTTTACTGTTGACACTGTTGGTACTTCGACACACTACGACGTCCGGTTTTTTGGACATCTGAACATCAGTGCCATCAGTATTATATAATACAATAATATGAGACACTCATAAAATTAAAAAATGTGATTAATAAGTGTGGGTAGTTGCCAGAAACCGCACACTGCGATGACGACACTCATCCTCATCAGTTTTCCCGTGACCACGTTTAGTGCAATCCGGTCGAAACATAGAGATAAAAAAGGAATTCAGCCTTAAAGTATAAACACGACACAGACCCGCGTTTAGTTAGACTGTAAGATATCAGATAGTCTTTTACTTGATAAAATAAAGTATAACTTATTTTATAATATCTTTCATTAATTTTCAAAACCTCACGGAATCCAATTTGTCTACGTCGAGTTTGTACAAGCCAATCACTAGGCGTTCCCTATTACAACGAATTTGCTAGAAATAGGACGGCGGCGATCTAATCGGATAAGCTCGTGCATTTATCGAGTACACCTTTTATCCGATAGCTAATCTATTGAGCTCGTTGAAATCTTCGCACAGATTATCACCAGAACGTGAATCAGTGAATAAAATGACCAGAATTGATACAATTGAATGAACTAGTAAATAAATAATTCTGAACAGGAATATATACGAAGTTACATTTATATATTAAAATGAGATCGCTTTCCTAACGCAGTTCCTTCGCTCCATCAAGTTTTAACGCAGCCATTCCCAAAGTGGGCGATAACGCCCCCTTGTGGGCGCTGCAGGCTTAAAGGGGGCGGTAAGAGACCCAGAAAAAAATGGGGGCGTTGTGTAGAGGCCTGGGGGGTGATTTGTAATTTCATTTAGCTAGGAGGCATCTTAGACAACGACTGCATGAGCTCTCGACTCAGTAGACAAAATAAGTTTGGGAACCAGTGTTTTAACGTATCCTTCGCACACTTTCATGTACCTATGTATATTATTCACTTGCACGAAGTATTAACCTTTTTTTCTCTGTTCCAAATTCCAGTTAAAATATAGCAATTTGTATTAACTAAAAACTACATTAATTTACACACTGAATTAGTCAAACTCATAAAATTGCGTAGGTATATTCATTTTAGAGCAGAAAATGGCAGCTCCCGATGGATTTTTTTGCTCTGAAAAAATAAATTAAATATACCCATGCAATTTTATGAGTTTGATTAATTCAATGTGTAAGTTATTTCTCCCAATCGGGGGACTTTAAAAAAGTTCTATATCCTTTTTCTATTACGTTTTAACATCCAGCGTGGGATTTTTGAGAATGTTTAATTTTGCTTTATTTATAATAAATAACACTGTCGTGCAACCCTCTCATACTGCGTGTCTCTTCATTGTTTATCCGGTCCACAAGGGTGACACTTAGCACCTAACAACGCAAGGGTGACACCTTGAGCCTAACATGTACATTACAAAGTCTAAGCAATTATATCTCTTCACGCTAAGAGAGTAACGGCGAGGATAGATCACTAATATACACATTGCGGTCCTACGAGTAGCAAATTTATTGGCGATTTCAAAGTTCATCTCTTCTATTTTGTTGCGAAGTACACTAATACTGTTTGCTAATACTTTGGCCATTTATTTTCAATAAATTTATTTCATTGTTTCTATAATATATATACCATAGAATTTTCATTCGTACTTTATTCAGTACGGCTGAGATTGATTACGTAGTAATCGTAAGTAAATTTCATCGGTATTTATAAGGTTTTGTTTGTTTCCTTACGGCATTAGATGTAAAAGCGAAAGTCTTATGAGCAGCTACAAAACTTTGAGAGTATGTTAACCACTAACCTGTCCACTAATCCGTATCGGGTCCCGCGTTGTGGATTAAGTCACATGTCACGACTTTCGGTCACACCCACGAAGGGAGGTCTGTACTCAAGAGTAAAAAGTTTGGACTGATAATAACTAAAACATGGTGTTTTAAGACTTCAGTTTTATTCAAAGCTTTGTCTAATGTTATTTACTTAGCTTATTTATACAGAATTACTTTTAATAAAAAATAAAGTTCGCAGAATAATATCTATTAACTTTTTTGGGAGAAATTTTATATAGAGAGTAATATTAAGTACAATATAAAGAAAATCTTTAAAAATAACCAAAATAGATTTTTTAATTAACCTCTTTAAGAATAATAATTTTATGTCTGTTGGTTATTATAATTAAGACGAAGCCTCAAACATTGTAATCCCTCATACTACTTTTGCCTCCAGGTTCATCACTCTCCTCACATATTTTCGTCGAAGTATGCGAGTGCTTTCGGCAATGCTGTCGGCTAACATTTTGGCTATTTGATCCTCATAAGTCAGCCTTGGTTTTCCTTAACATCTGTTATCACTCACTTATGCTCTGAAGATTTTCTTCTTCAAACGTTCATCACTCGTTTTTTCTGTATTACGGAAATATCGAAGCATTTTTTTCTTCGTTTTTAAGATAACACTTTCAACCACTCCTGCCTTATTGCGTACCTCTCCATGGCTTATTTTGTTCGCGAGAGTAACACTGCATATATTTCTGAGAGATCGCATTTTCATCGCATTCATCTAACTTTCATGCGATTGCGAGCATGTCCTCTCTACTATGCAATGAAGTTGGCACTGTGGCGCTATTATATACTGTAAAAAGCTATTTTAGCAAATTTGGATTTATTCATAGTACTATTTAGCGCGGACATGGCACTGTTAACAATGTTGCCACCTGCTGCCCGCCTCTCCACTTCCAGCTCACATTTTCCTTCCCTCGAAAACACATTCCCCGGGTATTCAGTTTCATTAATCTCGACATTTCTAAAGATCTTACCCATTTACCCATGTTTCACATATTGTCTGTATCTTCTTTTACAAACACCAGAACTTTTCACGTTCATATTTAATTCCTTCACATGCACTCGTCTATCTACTGCTATACTGCTGCTGAATTCCGTTACCATACGTCACGCAATCGACTGTCCTTTCATCCTCACTACCTTAATGGATGGCGGTCTACAACTGTGCGATTTTTACGACATTTTTTACCACGTACGATAATTTTGTGGAACCAACTTATAGCGGCGGTATTCCCGGACCGTTACGACTTAGGGACCTTCAAGAAACGAGCCTACTCTTTCCTTAAAGGCCGGCAGCGCACCCGTGATTGCCTGGACGTTGCGGGTGTCCATGGGCGGCGATGATCATTTTCCATCGGATGATACGCTTGTTCGTTTGCCCCCTTTGATATAATAAAAAAAAAAAATTACTCCATTAGGAATACAGCATGGGGCGTGAGGATATGTGCATAATATAATTTAGACAAGATTTTAAAATATGTGAAATATTATGTGCGGTGTCACCCTTGTGGACAAAATAAGCAATGAAGAGATACGCCGTATGACAGGGATGCGATTGTAAAAACGAAGGAAGGAATTCTTTGGTTGCTTGACCATATAGAAAGAAGTGATGAGAGATTGACGAAGAAAATCTACAGAGCGAGTGAGTGGTAGCAGAAACTAAGGAAGACCAAGGCTGACTTACAAAGATCAAATAGCCATAGTGTTAGCTGACGGGGATGTCAAAAACACTCACATATCTAGGCGAAAATGTGTCAGAAGAATGATGAGATTTGAGGAGGCGAGAGAAATATGTAAGAACCGCGAAGCTTGGTGGTACGGTTTCTCTGACTACCGCGTTAGGAATATAGCGTGAAGATAGATATATTTAATTTAGTTAAGACTAAATATGCATATGGCATAGATGTCATATAATTTGTTGTACTTACTGTTACTGCATTTTTAAAAGAATCGAATATAGGTATACTGTATACAAATTTCGATCTTATAGAACGACTTAATTAACATTGCATTAACTACTAATTTTATCGGAGGCAAAGTGTCTCTTTATCTTATTGTATTATTTTCCTGCTAAGAGTAAATAATCTCCTTAAAGATAACTCATCCGTGCCAATATTATCGACTAAGCCTAAGACCTTATCGACTCCATCTTTGGGACCGACAGGACATCGAGTGGCGACTCTAAGAGATTAACGCTATTATCTCAGTTGGGAACTTGTCCTACGGCTACATAGGTTGGAAACTAAGTTTGATAGTTCGCTGACAGACGTCAATTGCTATTTATTGGTATTTATACTTTACTTAAACGGTTTGGGTACGTAGAAAGATTGAGTGATGAAAGGCTGACGAAGAAAATTTACACAGCGAAAGCGAGTAGTAGCAGAAATCAAATAAGATCAAGGTTGACTTACAAAGATCAAATAGCCAGAGTGTTAACTGATGGAAATGTCAAAAGAACTCGCATACCTAGGCGCAAAAGGGGTAAGAAAATGGTGAGATTTAAGGCAATAGAAGTATGTAAGTACTGTGAAGCTTGGCGCTCCATCCTCACTGATTACCCCATTATGGATATAATATGAAGATATTTACCCATGTATACTTGACTTTTTATGTTATTTTGAATTATAATTTTTGTTTATGATTTTTAATTTTCTCATTTTCTTCATTATTCTTATATAGTGCCTATTATCAAATACGTAACCCAAGAAAAACATTCAGTCCAAGTCAGTAGCCCTTTGCGTGTTTACGTACCAAACGACCGTAGGTAATTATCTCTAGGACACTGCCGAGATAGAATACTGTATGCTTACTTGTACTGTGCCTTTAGTAAGGTGACTAAAGGACTTTCAGCGTCGCGGCCAATCAGAGTAGGAGCTCCTGTTTTCATCGCAACGACCCCGAGGAGTCTTGATTGGTTTAAGAGTCAATTCGTAACAAATAATTTATAACAAAGTAATTTAGACTTTCATACTGACCTTCGAGGGAAAGGAAAAGAGAATGTCCCAGCCGATTATCTTCCCCTTGCGATCGTAGAAATTGATTAAAGTATAGGGTTCATAAAAGGAATTTTGAGAGGTTAGGTTTTTGCTTACCATATGTGAGCCCGATCTGTCAAGAGTGGGGTTAAGGTGTGATTATGTTGTGTGCCTATTCTCTATCCACTGCAAAAGTTTAACAGCGTGGTAATATTATACATTAAACACGTAACAAAATTTATTTTACAGTTATTATATTTTATATGCATTTACATATGTATATACCTTTTCTTTTTGTTTAGTTTATTGTGCAATGCATAATACAAGATATATATCAGGTCTTACTTGTAATTAATGCCATTGGCGTTTGATCTGAATCTAAAGCCATAATCATAGCTTAAATCGTTCGATTTAAGTAAATGAACACAAAATAATAAATGTACACATAAATATATATATATTAATAAAAGTAGCGTATTTGTTGGTTTGGAAAATATTTTCCACGCTAAAAATGTAGATGTGGGTTGATGTAGGACGATAAGATCGTGCGTATAATAACAGTATTGTTACCTATACATTTCGAGAACATAAAAATGCTTTTAAACCTATACTCCAATCAGTAGAATGACATCAAGTCTTGTGCTTATATGTTTGCAGTGTATGTTTCCCTTACTGCTAATGGCGTCGATCGTAAATGGGATAAGGCTTTTATTTACTTTTTGATGTGCCCCATTTAAGGAAAAGACTCTGTTACAGTTTTATGGAAGCGCCTATTTAAAGAAGAACACCTCCTCTAGGTATGTAAAAATAAAGATACTCTTGGGGAGACTTTATTGCTTTCATTTGCTTTACTTTTTGTCATATGTGACCCTGGTAAACCTTAGGGATTAGATCTTTTGCTTTGTACTTCATTAGACATCTTTGACGTTTGATTAATATGATCAAACGATATTTAAAAATTACTAAAATGTTATTAATTTTTTTTTTAAATGTGGTACAGACAGGCGTGAGACTTCATAATGAAATACATAGCACAATGATCTGAATTTATGTTCATGTACTAACTTGCAATTTTACTAAGTTATAAAAAAAATATTCTGTGCTCGTTATGAGTGCATGAATATTATTAAAATTATGCTTCAATTTTTTTTTACTAATATATATTCTTTATTAAAAATAAAAATAAATTTCAAGATTAACTATAATTATAAATACAATAAATTGGATTATTCTAAGACGTAAATGTATCACATTAAATGGAACCTATTTCTAACGCAGCAAAACGATGAAACCAGTACCTTGTGTTTTCTTCAACAATTCCCGGTATTTTTGACAGAGCGGTATCGATGTGTGTCCATCTGCTAGTCACAGATCTCCTCTCACGCATGATATGAGTAGGAGGACGACCGTATTTCACCATGCGAGTACAGTGTGCATTAGTGGGTAGATTAGTGGTCGAGCTTCTTTTAGTTTGCAAGTCGCCCATAACCCTTCTGATATGGCTTACCGACATATCGTCATATAAGTAGCAATAGGCAGGTACACAACTCGTTCAACGGCTTCACATGCCTTCTGAAGCGCGGAGACTCTATTTATGCTATATCACCCATCTAAATAGGTGACGTAAAACTTGATAACTTCAATGACCAAACAACGAGGCGCCACTGTGTTGCTAGCGCTATGTAGTGATGTATAAAAGCGGCCAAGAGACTGGTCGGAGATGCAATATCTTGGGGTTTCATAGCAAGTTTGGGTAATGTCTAAAAAAAATTAAAAAAATCGGCCAATTGTGAGTCGGACTCGCACACCACCATTACACTAGACAATAATGTATTAGAGTAATGGATTTACAAAAAAAATAAAAGTCAGATTAAAAACAAACTTTGCGGTTGAAAGGCACGTTCTCATATTCTCCAATTGCAAATATAAATTTTCAATGGCAAAAAGTGTGGGCATAATTACAAATTCGCAATTTTTGGATTCTGGTTATTTATCAATGAATCAATGTCCTGTGACATGGGACTAATTTCTACACTTTAATGATAACTTTACTTTAATGATTCTTTAAGGACTTTAATGATTCTAGGCAACAGAAAGTACTCCATAAGTTTTTATTTATATACATTTATTTAATTAATAAATTTGTTTGTTATAAATGGCCATAACTTTTGATTGCGTCGACTACGAAGCATGAATTTTTACATCTTCAAGGGACTATAAACTTCAGTGTTCGACATTCCGTTGTTAAGATAAGGGGTCTTGACTGGTTAGGCAGATATACACACGGACATATCGATAACGAAGTAATCGTTATCAACGAAGTAATCCGTTTTTCTTACAGGAGTATGGAAAATAAAGATTAAAATATGGAGAGATAAGATTTTAAGGCACTAATGTACGCCTCTGTCAATTTCAACAATTTCAGTTCAATAGCTGTAAAGATGACTGAATAAATTGGTTCTAACTTATGTATACACAGACGTGACGAAACTAAAAGAGTTCCGTTTTTGCTATTGTGGCTACGGAACCCTAAAACAAGGAATACTTTCATTTATTTTGTAATTGCTTAAAATTACTAATGATTTAGTGAGTGATCGATTGTGTCACATTACGTATAGCGTTCAAGTTATTATAACTATTGATCACTATAATATTTGACGTCATCGCCATGTCGTAAACTAGTGAAGAAGTGCGTAACATTCTGGTCTGATACTGACACGTAGTGACCGGACATTGGTTATGAGATCGGTTAGCTCTTTAATACGATCAAACTTTCTCCGGTTTATTCCCAAGCACGGTTCTTGTGGAAATCAACCGAACTTAAATAAATAAGTTTCTATTGCATTTTACTTCTAATTCGGGGACCAACTGTCAAACGCTTAAAAATTAATGAGACACCGACGATATAATGTTCCTCAGACAACCGTGTTCTCGTTTTAATGTTATTTTTTTCCTAATTCATGATATCTATTCTGTATAGCGTATTTTCCATAAAACTATTTATGGAAAATATGCATTTTCCTTTTGAGGTACGGAACTTTGAAATACATTTTTGAATAATTTTGTAAAAGATATACGTATAATTCGTTTGCTGATTGTACATTGAAACGATTTATGAATTTTCTTACATCTATAATTTTATAACGAAATTGTAAAAATTACAATTCATTTTTTTTTTATTTTAGCGTATGGCAACCTCGGAAGTGTGCTGACCGCACAAGGTCGTGTCGCGGAAGCGGAGAGCGCTTTTAAAAAGGCGCTGAAACACAGACCAAACATGGCCGACGTTCATTACAATTTGTGAGTACCTATTGTAAAATGAATAATCCATTTATTACCGGAGTGGAGTTATAAGCCTGTCCAAAAACTCCATTTCGGCATCGGCTACTTGTTGCCGTAATTTACTGAAGATAGTCGATACTGAAAGCGTTAGCGCACTGAGCGAAACGTAGACTTATTTTCGTGCATAATAAATACATATTAGGAGATATTTACATTCACATATTACACATACATATTAGTTCATAGTGTACAAAAAAGCCGATTTCATTAAATTACATGCCTAGAAATGTTTTATTTATTAAAATATAAAAAATTTATTATGTACGTATCCTCACGCTATATCCTTAACGGGTAGTCAGAGAAGATTGAGCACCAAGCATAGTGGTCATTACATATTTCTTACTACTTCTCAAATCTCACAAATCAATCTCCTCACACACTTTCGCCTATGTATGTGAGTGCTTTTGACATTACTGTCAGCTAACACTGGAAATATGATCTTTATAAATTCACCTTCATTTTCCTTGGCTTCGATGACCACTCAATTTCGTTCTGTAAAATTTCGATCTTTCATTACTCATTCTTTCTATGTGCCCGAATCATTCAAGCATTCCTTTTTTCATTTTTACAATAACACTGTCGCCCAACCTTGTCATATTGCGTATCTCTTCATTGCTTATCTTGTCCGCGAAGGTGACACCGCACATATTTCTAAGAGATCGCATTTCTACCGTATTTATCTTACTTCCGCTCGATTTCGAGCATATCCAGTTCTCATTACAATACAACGAAGTCGGCGTCAACACTTCATTGTGTGAAACCGTGAAACCGCGATACAGCTATAATAAACTACGGCGGCTTCGTCCCTGTAGAAGAAAAAAAAGTAGCCTATGTAAGCCTTCCCCAAGGCTTAATCTATCTCCATTCTGAATTTATTCAAAGTCGGTCCAGCCATTTGGAAAAGAATTATGAACCGGAGTTTTATGTCATATATTGTAGTTCTTTCATAACGAGTTTGTAATGTGTAACTCTGTATTCTGTACACTAAATTTGATCATATCTTTATTCGTTGCCAAATAAAATTAACTGATTAAGATTTTCGATGTTATGTTTGCTGTCGTTTCTAACCCACAAAATATATTATAACGAGCAATTTTCGGATTACTTAGTTATAATTGAAAAACTACCAACAAAGTAAAAAACCGGTCAAGCGCAAGCTCAACTCGTGCACAGAGAGTCCTTTACGATATTTGTAACATGATTTTGTGTAATTAATGTATGTAATGTGATTAAGTTAGTATCTTTAGTATCATAATGTATGTTATTTGTATGTAATGATGTGGTTAAGTTAGTATCTTTAGTATTCTTTCTTTTTTGCGCATGTTGTCGTCACTTGTACCTAATTAAAGTTCCAATTAACAAGTTTATTTTAATGTGACGGTGTATTTGTTCTAATCATGTAATTAGTGTAAGCCTTGTTGGTGGCCTAAATAAAAAACAAAATGTTTGGGTAGATCTCCAAAGAGCCAGGAATTTTTTATATTTTAACTTAAACTTTAAACAAGGCTTCACATTACAGAAAATTTTTAAAGTTTTAGGTAAACTTGTTTCGGAGATAACCAGGGAGATATGGTCAAGTCGATATCAATTAACCAATTAACTCTCCTATGAATATTTCAGCGTTATGCTAAATATTTGGGGTAACACGATGTGTTATACTGTGCAATTTTCGATTTTGTAAGTTGCACTGTTTCTTAAAAAATCTGTTGTGATTAACTACGACTGTGACAGTTGACAGATGGATAGACTGACGCATGACGTTTTTCAAGTTGCATTTTCCTTTTGAGGTACGGAGCTCTAAATATACGTTCATAAATAACCTTTTAAAAGTATTTTTTTAATACAGGTATGCTCTCATTCATAAAAACTGCCCTTATAAATAGTAAAAATTCAAACTATGAAATTTTAAATGTCGAAAAAGTTGTGCAGAGCTAAATGACTGGTAACAGAAGCCAAGAAAAAGTAAGGCTGACTTAAGAGTATGTTATAATTAGAGTGTTAGTCAACGGAAATGTCAAAAGCACTCGCCTAGTTCGGCGAAATAGTATGACGAAAACTGTGCGATTTAAGGAGGCATTTCATCCTTTCTAATTACCTAGGAATATAGCGTGAGGATATGAATATATGTTTCTGTGTAAGTTCTTAAAATATAGTCTACAACATTCTAAGATTATCATAAAATATTTGTGACAGAAAATCATCCTTTTTATTGGTATAAAATATCAAACGGCAGCAGGAATTTGAAGAACTGCTTTGCAATTAATGAGACTTCATTGACATAAATCAGTACATACATATCTTAACGTCAATATTTACAAACTTAAGACTAAACATTATCTTAAAAATAGACTTCCTCAAACTTGCCGCTTAGAAAGCTGTCATAGCTTAGGGTGCCCAGCAGACTGACAGCATTACCTCTTTGAATAGCCAAACTGTTTTGTTGGCGGAAGAAGCTGCCAGCCCGACGGTTTCCCAAAGCCTCGACCAATCTCTTACAAATATCAAAAACCAGTCGATGGACTGCGAAGGGCGTAAACATGAAACACTCAGAGAGAGTTGCATACTCATGCCTTAATAATTTATGAGTATTTTGAAGGATGTTTCCTTCATGTGAATTCAATGACATAATTTTGGCATTTTATTTCAGATACAAGGTATTTTATTTCCATAGCCATTGAGTTGGAAGTTTGATTGTAGTTTAAATACGGACATTTCACTGTTAAATTAGTTCCTTAGCAATTAGGTTCTAGGTTCTAGCTTACTACTTATGTGCGAAGTCCTTACCCGTAAAAAGCCGGGCGGATAGGTAGTAATAAATATAATAGATATCGCTAGCGGTCAATGTACCACGCGTAATTTAGTATATACATATATGTGGATGTTAAAAGTAATATTAAATTTATCAGAAAACGTGCTATTTGAGGAATTTATACTGCTTATCTCACAAATCGTGGGCTTATTCATGTATAAGGATTACTTGTATACATTTCTACTTATAGTAAACGAGCGTCCGTGATTTTATTATTATTAGTGATTATTGTAGGTTATATTTAAACTGAAATTTTGCGCTTCTGACTTTTTGGACGAGTAGGTATCACTAACTCATAACGTTATGAAAATGGACTTTCCCTTTTTACAAAATTGCTAAGTGAACAAAAGAACTGCTTTTAGGTCGTTTTTCACTTTGCAATTTTTAAGGTTCCGTAACCAAATGGCTAAGAGTGGAACCTTTATAATTTCGTCCGTATGTCATAGCCAATTTATTCGGAGACTGTTGCCCACAATATAGATGACATTTGGAAGGCTGATGTATTATATGAACCGCTAAACAATAGTGTTGTAAAATTTTGAATAAGATAAAATTAGGCGTGGCACACTATACATGTAAATGGGGGACGAGAAAAGAAGTCTTAGGGCCTATAAGTGTGTAGGGTACCTTTGGATAGCTCGTTAAAATGATATAGAGGTTTCAAAGAGATTTTTTATATATGCTAATAGTTGCTTAGATATACCTACTCATGCTTCTAAAGTCGCAAAACGTCCTCCCCTAACTTTTAACTACGTGGTTGAAAATTCTAAAATAAATTTTAAATAGTAGAATTTAAAGAGCACTTTCATTGAAAGCTGGTTTGAATAAGATAGTGCTGAGTAGTTTTTGAGATATAGGGTACCGGTTTTATTTAAAACTACTACAGAAAAAGTAGCTTTGTAACAAACAAAGTCTTGCAATGTGTACATAGTATACATTCTAATAATTACGTATTTTTAAATGTCTCGTTGCAGTATTCTATATAAAAATAATTTTATTTCAAATAGGTCCATTCCATCAAGAAATATGGTCACTCCTTAAGAGTAATATAAGACTGTGGAGATAAGATTAAGATTTTTCAATAAAATAAGATTTAAAAAAAAATTAAAGAATGTTGATAAACTTTATTTAATTTTTCTAAGGGTGTGACGCATATAATAGCAAAGAAGCAAAGAATGATAAGAAATAATATTTTCTACAAATACATGCATTCATTTTCCGGGTCACTTATATTTGTATATGTATAATGTACATGTGATAATAGCGTAAACATTGTGATGCATAATTAAAGAGAACAATAAAATTATTTATTTCTAAATACACAAACGACAATAAAGTTTTGTTATGAACAAACAAAAGAGATTCAAAACGCAATAAATACAAAGGAAGAACGAGCCAGATTTGATGCGAAGCCCATATTCTAATTCCGATAACAACAAAAGTTTAATAATACATTCAAAAGGTATTCGAGTTCACCCTTGGCGACGGGAGAAATAATATTCGGCCTGTCTTCCCTAAGGGACTAAAAAGGCAAAAGGTCCGACATCTAATAGGGACATCGACAAAAGAAAATATTACATAAAACAAGTAAATGTACATAGGTGTAGCTGCTTCATAGAGAAAAAGTTGAAAGACACTTCATTCACAATTTTTTTTGTGTTTTTATATAATCTATAGCAAACTTATCTCTATTTTTAAACATATTTTAAAGGAATGCGTACTAATGAAAAGGCACCAATTACATAAATTCCCTCATTCATTCGAATTGTAATTGAAAAAATACAGTTGAGTAAAATGTAATAATTAAAACTTACAATGCTTCATATGAGGGTAGGTATAGTTGCCTATCTTAATTTTTTATTATTGATTTTGTTATAGATATTATTTGACTCTTTTGCCAAATTAATTTATGATGTAATTACTCAAGTTTTAGCACCAACGTCAGTATTACCTATATGGTAATACTGACGTTGGTGGTTACTATTTACCTATATGGTAATAACAAATAAATGAAAACCTAATATTACCCAAAGTTTACTTATGGCTTTTGAATATTTTTATAATGTACGAAAGCGAATCAATAGGCACGAAACACAACGTACCCACCTATTAATTCCGAGTCTTCCGGTTCTTGAATTAATCGGTCCGCTCTTATGTCCCGCTTCGTAAGCGTTGGGTTTCCGTACAGTTTCACAAATTAACATCAAACCAACTGTGTTATATGATTACTGGAACAATCTCGAGTGAATCTACAGTGATGCATAATTTCAAATGTTGGATGGATTTTAAGGTGATTGATGATAAGATATAAGATAAATATTTAATCTGAGAAATGAGCAATTGTTAGCAATATTAAAACATTAGAAACAGATACGAGTATGCCTGTTGATGTTTTTATCAATATACTGTTAAACTGTAATCAATGAAGTAATCCAGTACAACTCTCTTTAATAAGTTAAAATTTTTAAGTCTCTACTGATTTTGTTCTTGTAGGAAAAAATATTTAATTAAAATACATCTTGTGAGTGACAACTGTAACATTCATATATGAGAAAAATCCTATTTTTTGCTGGAGCACGATAACATCTGTAGGTCTACAACTACCAGTGGAGAGATACGGATGATGATTTACGATAATATCAGTATTGAAAAATAGAAATCATTATTATTTAACAGTAACTACAGAATGCGAGTATATAAATAAGGCAATTTTTAATATTTATGTATATACGTATGGTTCGTAATAGCCGTATTCTGGTGCGTAAAGATGATAAATCACCGGCAAAACAAAAAATGCTACGAATCTCTTAAACATTTGTAATTTATCAACAAGAAACCTAAAAACAATAGCCTTCTTAAGAATGTATTTAAATTCAAGATCTATTACCAAAATTTTCGCGGACTAAAGACGAAAATCAAAGACTTAAAATTAAATACCCTATTATCTGATTACGATGTTATAGTGGGTACTGAGACATGGCTTGATGATGGTGTTCAGGATAATGAGCTAGTTGACAGCCGTTTTAACATATATAGAAGAGACCGTTGCACAAGTGCTATAAACCGAAAATCCGGTGGAGGTGTCATCATAGCTATATCTAAGAAACATCAGTCTAAAAGGGTTGAACATTTTGAAAGTAATAGTGAAGACTTATGGATATTGGTAAAGAACCCTGCAAATGATAATAAAGAGAACTTACTGTATGGACTGTATTTACCTCCTCCAGTTAATAGTACTGTATTGAGCTCAGTTTTAGATAATTGTAGTCTAGTATTACAGTCACACATAGGTGACGTTATCTTGTGTGGAGATTTTAACTTGGGCTTCGTTGAATGGGAAAGTGATTCTATATCGCAAAAGTTGAAACCTAACAACTACGATTCTAGTCTGGGATATCTGTTAATAGATTTTGTATCACTTAACAACCTTTGCCAACTTAACAATGTAAAAAATCACAATCACAGATTATTAGATTTAATATTTACTAATTTTGAGGGTGTTACTATTGATGAGAGTCAGAAACCACTATGTAAACTCGACTTGCATCATCTGACATTAGAAATTACAATAAATTTCTATCAGCAAACCTCTACCATATTATTTAAACAATTTGCAACGCACAACTTCAAAAGGGCAGGTTATTCCGTTGTTAATAATGAGCTGAGTAAGTTGGATTGGATTTCGGAGTTGTCCACAGTCAGGGATGTCAATGTTGCTCTAACAACATTTTACAAAATACTTTATTCAATAATTGATTCCACGATACAAACCTCGTAATTTAAAATTTCCATTTTGGTTTACACACAATCTTATTAGAATGATATCAGAAAGAGATAGGCTTCGAAGAAAATACAGAATATATAAAAATCCCAAAGATCACTTAGAATTAAAATTGTGTAATAAAAGGGTAAGTTCATGCATTGTTTCTTGCTACAGCGATTATGTTCAAAGTATAGAATGTTCCATAAAAAACAACCCTAAAAAGTTTTGGTCTTTCGTGAAGCAACATAGAGGCACATCATCTGATCTACCCAATGAGATGTTCCTGGATGATAGGGTTGCTTGCACAGGTGAGGCCATCGTCCGGTGACAGCTTCCCGCAATTTTCTTTGGGCGACATGAGCATTACTATCATCCTTAGCTAGTCGATATAGGTAAAGGAGCAGGACCAGATGGTATACCATCATTTTTTATCAAAAAAACGTACAAACACTTAACACTTCCAATAAAAATTATTTTTGAAAAATCCATGCTTGCTTCTGTATTTCCTTATAGATGGAAAATTGCTAACGTGGTACCAATATACAAAAAAGGCGATAAAAATAGTGTTAAAAATTATCGCCCTATCTCTATTTTAAGTATTTTCCCTAAACTATTTAAAAAGATTGTGTGTCCAATAATAACAAATTATTTAAATAAAATAATAACGATCGATCAGCATGGTTTTTGTAAAAATAAATCCACAGTTAGCAATTTACTGAAGTATACCGTAGATCCTACCAATAAGATTGATAGTAAAAATCAAGTCGACTCAATATATACAGACTTCAGCAGTGCATTTGATATGGTGAGTCACGAGATTTTACACTCCAAATTAGAATTTTATGGGATCCGCAGAAGATTTTTAAAATGGCTTCGTTCCTACCTCTTGAATAGAAAACAGCAAGTGGTGGCAAGTGGATATAAATCTATGCCTTTTTTTCCGTCGTCAGGAGTTCCCCAAGGTTCACATCTCGGTCCTATTCTTTTCATAGTGTTTATCAACGACATCACAAATCACGTTAAACATAGTAAGCGCTCCATGTTTGCGGATGACTTAAAATTATACAGATGCATTAAATCGCTAGATGACATTCGTCTTTTACAGGAAGACCTCGACTCTATTCAGACTTGGTGCCTAATAAACGGAATGTTACTCAATACAAAAAAATGTGTTCATATTAAATTTTGTAGGAAAAAGACTGTCATTCCCTCGACCTATACGATATCTAATGAGATATTATTAGAGTCTGATACGGTGCGTGATCTTGGAGTTTTATTAGATAGAAAATTGACTTTTGCGGAACATATTGATAGGGTAGTAACAAGTGCATGGAGAATGGTTGGCTTGGTAAAGCGTACGTGTAAAGATTTTAAAAATCCAGCTACTGTCATAATCATATATCACGCACGCACTCGTACACTTCGAATCCTTATTATAACGTTCATATAACGAGAATTGAACGTGTCCAGAGAAATCTGACGCGCTTTCTTGCCTATAAGGACCCCAACTGTTCGTATCGTGCCGATTATGTTACCAGACTCTCGCACCTGGGGATGAATTCGTTGAAAGACCGCCACAAAATTTGTGATATCTTAACCTTGTA
The DNA here is from genome assembly GCA_907165235.1 of Zeuzera pyrina. NCBI lineage: Eukaryota > Metazoa > Arthropoda > Insecta > Lepidoptera > Cossidae > Zeuzera > Zeuzera pyrina. The sequence goes on along the minus strand of OU015625.1, from coordinate 11,817,554 downwards.
TAAGGTGATACACGGCGATATAGCTTCACCTGATCTTCTAAAATATATTAATACAACCGTTTCCTACAACATGCCTAGGCATCCGATATGCAACTTATTCTCAACAACTAGAAGTAGAACTAACCTGGGAAAGTACGCTCCCTTAAACAGACTAATGCGATTATATAATGTGTTAAAATATTAGTTAACGTCCTTTCAGGGTTTGCATCACTATTAATATAGCTACAGAATAAAACTAAAATAAACACTAAATTCTTAACTAAATTTGTTTTCTTACGAAAAAAAGAATAATTGAAATAAGCAAAGGGACTCCATGGTTGTTTGTGACGCGCGCCTCACCCGCACGCATTTGCACGCCAACGTGCTACAGCGCCTCGTCCCGCCCGCCGCCACCCGCCGCGCGCCGTGCGCCCAGTCTGCGCATAATATTACCGCATTTTATTCTACAACTACGATTCCATTTTTCCCATCACATTTACTCAGGCTTTGGATTGGCATTTTATTTCATCGGTTTAAAAAATAAATTAAAGTGCATTCAGCAATTTGTGGTAGGTTATAACTTTTAGGGTATAAATTGATAAAATAAAATGGCATGCTTAAAAAAATTTAATCAACTTATGCCTGCCAGCCTGCCAGCGTCGACAGATAGAGTACGAAAACGACCTTCCCGCATTCGTTGAACAGCCCCAAGAATTGTTCGCTCTGCTAGCACAGGCCGCAAATGGCCAAACAGTTCACGATACCGCTGCCTAGCTGCTGGTAGAACTTTACCACTCTCGTAATGGCACATTATCACATTATTCACTATCACTACCGGTACGGCATTTTTACGTACCCAGCGGCGGCGCGGCGCGAGCGCATACAACACACGTGTTACACACGGGTACTCGCGGCTAACTGAGGGTGCGTGAGGGTGCGGTACGAAAGGAGAGCGGTGCGAGAGGGGCGCGGACTATTAGCTAGTATGTAATACCACAGTACAAGTGTAATACTAATAAGAAAAATAAAGGCGGACACAGGTGCAGCAAACGTTTAAATGCATTCGTTGATTTGACTATGCATTAAAACGTATGCAGTTTGAAGATTTCATGACCATTTGCAAGTGTCTAAGTGCGCGACATGTGTACCTATCAATACGTAAATAGCAATTTTTTTAGCGTTTAGTTGTTTGCAACTATAACTTATTTGCCACTACGACATCATCTTTGCTTGCATCTAAATGCATAGTGTGGTACCACCTTAAATTACAAAGTTTTGTTGCGAGTTGTGAGGCACGTTGTGACGTATAAGGACAGAACATTGTGGAGAAGCTATTGTGTCTATATTTATTATTTTATTTTCATGTGAAATTTAATAATTATTTATATCTATTTATTTAACCTGTAAATGTGATCTATAGGACGTATACAACTTATACTTTAAATCTCGTTAACTAATTTTGTAACACCTTATATAACGAGGTATGTTCTAAATGCGATATTGACATATTTGGCGATGGAAGGTTTAAATTCAAGAATGTCTGTATTGACTTGGTATCCAGGTCGTTGCTGGAATGAGTAACGTGTAGTATTCCTTATTCAGGCGTGCGTTGCAATTAACCTGGTTCTGTGTGGTAGTCTTTTGTTCTTTTTCATTGATTTTTCATTAAAATTTTTTTTTTCTGGATTTAATGTATATAATCGAAAAATATTTGTGCATATCACTGCTATCTGAATTAAATACATTTAGATGAACAAAATGTGAATCGTTGTATACACCTGTAAAGACATGTCACCAGAATATAGATTTATTAGTTCAAAGTGTAACAATATAAATACATAGTGATAAGGCCGATGGTGTATCCCTACAATAAATAAAAATAAATAAATAAATGGAATTTACACATTTTCATTGTCAGTTGTTGCAATTCGTTTATGTCAGAAATTATTTATTTATTTTCCTCTCACCATTCTCATCACAGGTATCCCATAACACATCGTATTTATGAGCAGACTCGTTTCAATCTCGGGCTCATATGTAACACAATAGGCATTGTTCAATCCTCTATTTAGTCGGTTGCTTCCTTGCTTGTTTGAATAAAACCCTAATAATATGTTGTCGGCTCTTAGTTAACTTAGATTGACTACACAGAGTCACGTCTGGTTTGTTCAACTTGAATAGTATTTAGTGAATAGTATTTTGAAGTCAATGGTATTCTTTTAAAACTTAACTGATGACGCAAATTACGTTAGGTCCAAAATTATGCAAATCGATTAAAATATATCTAATAAGTATTTCATTGTGCCGTGTAATCATGAATTAGTTGAAGGTCACATGCGTTTGCAACAAAACTGTCCCATCAGTCTTTCACCACATTGTGTGATGTTTGTTAGCCTACCCTCTTGTTTACCTTTGAATCGGTTGTTTAGGTGCATGTACGCATGTCGTTCTTTGGTAACACATTTAGTGTGGGCCCTTTAACCTTCTACCAGAATTTGGATAGCATTGCGTATGTAAAATAATCGATACAATTAAAACTAATGATTTCGTGATTATTTTACATGTTTACGTTTCCTAGTTTAATGTCGATTATCACTAAATTACCTCATCAACTTTAAATATAATTTAAAAGATTTCACACAAATATGAGGAAAAAGTAAATAAAATTTGTTCTTTTTTACTGGTTTCTTTTGACGTCAAAATTCAAGAAAAAAGATATTTACTCAAGATTAATTAAATTAATGTGAGTACTGAAAATAAGTTTTAAAATATCATAGGCAGTTATTACTTAAAACAAATTTAATATTTATTGTCAAAGACAAAGAAACGGAAACTTTTTTCAAATTGTAATAGAGTAAATGAGGATTTTAAATATAATATATTGCTTAAAAAACACAACACATAATTTAGACTTATAAGGCAACAGTCTGAAAAATGTATTTGTTAAGGATATAAATTTATTAGTACAAGCATGTCTTAGAATAAATAATTTTAATACTGTTCTCATTAATAGTTGAATTATAAATGTTATGAAGAGTGTCATTGGTGATATCTGTGTGTCTTACACTGTTAGTACCAGTGTACGTGATGATAGGCGGGCATGCGTTTGATGCGAAAGCTGAATGGGCCAACATTACTCGCATCTCCTTATTCTATTATATTTAAGGTTATTTGTATTACGTGCGTGCTCCCGTCTTTAGGGTATGGTATAATCGAAAGTAAATATCATTAAAAGCAGAGTACACGATAATAATATTAGGACGCTTAGATGACGTTAGGCATATTGTTAGTTTCTATTTCTAATCTTTGTTAATCATAAATTACATTTATAATGTTCCGAGCGCTTTTACTGAATTGCATTCGGTATTTCAGAAAATTAGTTTCAAACGTTTAAATATATAAGTATTTCCAAAGAGGAACCTAAGACTATGCGTTATCATCTTACACATAGAAATAAAAATAAGATACAGTAAAAGCTAACTTTTTCAAACGAAACTCGCCTTACCTTACCTTATACATGAAACGATCTTTTATTTGGGGTATCCACTTCTAAAATTTTTTACAAAATATTAGCCGTTACCCGCACGCTTCGCTGAGCGTAAATAAAATTTTTGTACATAATAGCAGAATATTGTTTAAAACAAATGGTGCAGGGTCTATGGAATTCAATAAACAAATAATCTAAAACCATCTACGAACGATTCCGCATCGAATGGTTCTAGTCCCATAGCGATACGTTCAGTAGTTTTCACGTGATTGAAGGACAAAGAAAACCATTTTCATTCTATGTACATAGATTTTCAAGGTCCGATTATAAGATAACATGATGCGGGTTAATAGAATTCATTACTATGTCGTAATTCAGTTTTTTACGCATGTGATGTGATGAATGTTTATAATTTTTAGCTTTTTCCGTCCGAAATTCCTTTATTAATCGACACTTGTTTTGTCTCTTTCTCCTACGCCTTTCACATTCGATTCATCACATGAAATAGATTTTTACAAAGCAACACCCGAATCTACACAACGTACGCGTGTACAGAGTTCAGTTACATTTGTGCTATGTTGTATTTTATTAGAAATTTTACAAAAATTGCTAACAAATCAACACAAATATAGTAGATGATAAATTCGTAATTAAGAAGACAACCGTAGTAATTACAAACGTATGTAATAAAATGTATTATGCTTACTCCTGAGTTTTATCATTTATGGATTTAAGGAAGCAATTATTATAAGAGCAAATATAATGGGGATTCTGTGATTTCACAAGTTGATTAGATTATTCTAATTACGGCAGCACGAAATCACTTGAGCACGTACATATGTCGTTCAGAACTGGGAGTGAAGGTGTGTTACAGCGTATCGAAGGTTATAGTTATACATCTGTGTTATGTAGATAACACCTTGCGATTCTGGTCCTATTATTTTTCTAAATTTGCACGGGCAAATGTGTTCAAAGAAATGTAAAGAGTTTTGAGTATCTAGAACATGAACATCTATGTTAATTTTGTTTGATTTAAAGTCAAAAACAAAATAGTTTATTAAAAGTATTTAAATACAAAATGCAAATGCTTAGTTATTTTTTTATTTTTTGTTTTTGAATAAAAGTGTGTATGTACTTTTATTCAAAACCATACATACATATCTTCACGCCGTATCCCTAACGGGGTAGTCAGAGAGGACGGAGCGCCAAGCGTCGTGGTCCTTACATACTTCTTTCGCTTCCTCAAATCTCATCATTCTCCTCACACATTTTCACTTATGTATGCTTTTGACATTTCTGTTGGCTAACACTCTAGCTATTTGACCTTCATAAGTCAGACTTGGTCTTCCTTGGCTTCTTTTACACTCACTTTTGCTCTATAGATTTTCTTCGTCAGTCTTTCATCACTCATTCTTTCCATGTGCCCGAACCATTTTACCATTCCTTTCTACATTTTTACAATAACACAGTCGTGCAACCCTGTCATACTGCATTTAAATACAAAATACAAAGTAGGTATTTTCAAAATATTTTCTTTAAATAAAGTACTTATTTCACTGATTTTAACGCTAGTTTTGTTCAAAGAGTTCATCTTTCATATTCCGTCTTTGTGGCCTCGTAATCATTCCACCAAACGAAAATAGACCTGGAAGTGTTTCTAGGTCTATTGTAGTATTGGCATTATTGGCATTGGCATTGGCACAAAAACAATTTGACTTGCAATGTTACCATTATTGTTGGCAACACTTAGGATGGGTGCGTTCTTAAATAAAGTAATTATGAATTTAAGAATGAAAAATACGAAATGTGAATTAAAAAAATTAACAAAACCATTTTGCATTTTACAAATACTAAATATTTATGTAGATTATTTCAAATAAAATATAAAATGCATTTTGAAAAAAAGTATATCAAATGCAAAATAAAAATAGCTATATTGCATTTTGTATTTGCATTTTAAAGATGCATTTCAAATAAATCACATCTCTGTTTAAAGTTTAACATTTTGATTACATAAAATGGAATTAGTAGTTTGCATTAAATAGGCTCAGTAATAAAATTGTTGCCTGCTGAAACGATGACTTACTTTTACTGTATTCATAACATGATAATTTGTGTCTGATTTCATTGATATGAGTGAGCTTACTTAAATGTAATATTGTTTTATCGAACTTGAGTAGTATATATAAGACAGCATCATCTCAAGAAAAACTCTCGTCCTTTTTAGAATATTAAGTAAGTGAGAGTGCTGTTTTCTTATACTTACATATAAATCTGAATGATGAATATTAAAATACGATACACATATAAATCAAAATCAAAAGTAACCTGTTTACTATTGATTAACAAATTGATTGACGCTATTTTCCTCAGATTCGATCTTTTCCCAATTGCCCTAGAACATGGATATTACTGGGGTTCTGCCTCAGTTCATTATGTGGCAACCACAGTAGAAGCCTACTGTTCAGTTTAAGGTCACGCGATTGGTGTAATCGTCTGGAGTATTTATTTATAATTATTATCCATTGATATTACGGAGTTAAATAAAGATGTAAAGAGACAATATTAAATAAATCGCAACACCTTTGATAACTGTAACACAGTCTCTATGGCGTTACCTGGATTTTAAATGTTTATTTTCTATTGCTTCGTTTGACAAAAGTCGCAATCTGCTGTTGCAACGTAGTAGAATTGTGATGTTATTCGTAATTGCACGTAGGTACAATTGCAAGCGATCGAATGCATCACGTGCGAGAGAGACGACACAACAGAGTTGGCACGACACAAGACGTCCCAGGCGACAAAGCGTAGATTAAACTTGCGTTTGTGAAATGATAAATCTTTAGAGAAAATTTGCAATGGTACAGATTTATGAATGTTTTCTTCAAGATTGTCATACAACGAACGACTGTGAAGTGAAATAAACTGAAGTTACTTTATCAAAAAATAGAACGCTTTCCTTAAATAAATCATGTTTTTTTACTTTTAATCGATTTCAAGAAAAAAAAAACAGTTATCGGTGGAATCGTTTTTAATTTTTTTTTTTTGTATATTTATTGATTTCTCTGCCATCTTTGCACTGACTGATTATTCTTTTTGAAAGGGTACGTCCACTGTGGTCCCATAAAAATTTAGTTAAGATTTATTGATGGAGTACCATTTAAATAAAAGAATTCCTCAACATTCCTCAACAGATTACATATTTTGATGATTATAATTTATTTAATGTTCCAAAAATGAAGAAAAGTTTGTTGTAGACCTACCCTAGATATTTCTTTAGGACAAAACATCTCGGAAGGGTGAAAAAAAAATTAAGAATAAAATTAAACCGACATCGAAATAAAAATATTGAAAACTACAAAATACTAAAATTAGAACATTTTTTTAGTTATATATAGGAAAAGCAATGCTCAAATACGTATGTATTTTGTGTAATAGTAGCTTTGCTGAATCACGTAACTGTTTACGTATAAATGTAGATATTGCGCTATCGTTACTTTATTTATAGGTCGATACTATCTACTTGTGCATTGCGACTGTCGGAACCAAGATTTCTTTAGTAGATGTATTTCCGTGTCAGTAACTCCGTTTATTAGTCGCCTAGATTAAATGAACATCTTTCAGATATATTTTGCGATTCTAGAATATTCCATTGTGGCTATCATTAATATAATTATTTAAGGAGTGGACGAATATGTTATACCATTTAATATCATTATGTGTAAGATAATAATTCGTGTTTTAGTAAACATTAATTTAATTCACAATTTGTCACCTCTGTTAAATCGCGGAATGTTGGTATTGCGTGACTGAGTACGTCTACTGACGAAGGCATCCCGGCGGTTTCGTGAGCATTTGCTGCATACATTACATTTACCCGAGGTGGGTAAGTGAGCGATGCCGTTCAGACGTGCCAAATTAAACAAATATTCATTATCATAATTTATGGAATGATTAAACAGAGGAAATCTTTAGGTACAGAAGAAATTATCTAGAAAATGGATATCTAAAATGAAAATGAATTTAGAAAATGGAAAAAATGACTTTAAGGTATTTAAATTATTTACCTAAGTAAATATAAACTAAGGTTCTGGTGAGTTCTGACAAAGTGTGAAATTTGGGTAAATGGACAATGTCTAGAACAAGTGAACGAAATTGTATATCTGGGAAGTAAGTTTTCGAGGGATGGAAGATGCGAGTTGAATGTGGAGAAAAGGGTAGCAGTTGGCAATAAAGTGAACGGTGCTCTGTCCACATTTGTAGGTAGTGAGAATATATGTGACCCAACCAAAATGGCCATACACATTGCGGTGTTGGTTCCATTTAATCCAATCTTACCTACGGCACCTAGGAGGGATATTTTGACGATTTCTGCTGCGTTACTAAAAGATTACTTTTGACCGGGTATTTCTTTAGTTATCACCCTTGATTTACTCTCTCGGTAACCGTTATTTTTCACATTTATTTTTATATTGTTCTGTATAACAGGGATCATAAAAGCCTTAACGTAGTGTAATAAGAAAAGGTTTTTAAGTTTAATCATTGTGTTAATGTAGAAGTAAAGTAATATTGCAATATGAAACTAAAATACTAACTGTTACAGTAATTTTGAGTTACGTCGTGACACCCTGACACCCTTTTGTATTTTATAAGAACTTACTTACATTGCGGATTGAACGGAAATGAACGACTGAGAAAGCTTTTTTGCATTAAATTAACAATGAAAGTCTCTTAGAAGAGTAACATGGCAATAATTAGGGGGAATTAATAACAAATTATTGCAACAGCGGAGGAAGTAATAGAGGGCCCGGGTTGGACGGCCGTCATTAGTGTACACTGAACCCATGTCGAGCTCTTTGCGGAGCCTGCATTATTCATGGCCACAGTATTGCAATGTGCTAATAGTCGGTACATATTATGTAGTATAATACTATTATACTATTACGTAGTATTATGTACATATTATGTAGTATAATACTATTATACTACATAATATGTACCAGAAACGAGCATGTATACAGTTTAATGAAAGATTTATTTCCTTAATTACTGATGTATGGTCTTAGTCAAGTGTGAGTTTAACTCGAGTGCAAGGGGTTAAGTATTAAATTTTAAATTAAAAAATTGTAAAAACCGGCCAAGTGTGAGTGGGCATATGAGCGAAAACACAATTTTTTTCCGTAATTGGTACGGTAATTTTCCGAACTACAACACAATATATTTGTGTGGCGGTAGGGAACAGGTTCCTTTCACTCCGTACAAACATTTTTCATATGAATTTTTGGCCTTCGTAGTAGTGTAGTCTAACATTGTTCGATGACACTACTAGTTTTTTATATTGAGTATTGAATTTTTCGTCCTTTGTATTAGAAATAGTGACAGCTCAGTTGCTTAGACTTTGCCTCGTTCTTCGAGCTTTGTGTATTTTCAGACCATGTTGAAATTTTGATATTAACCATAGAATTTTGTGATTTATTTATTGTTAATTTTTCTTTGTTATTAAATTCCATATTATTAAACATTGTCAATAATCAAATAATAACATGTTTAATTAGTTTTGTTGTATATATGAATATGAAGACTTGATAATTTTAGTCTAGTTTTACTAGACGGTACTAGATGGATTATTTCAACTGAAACTTCAATAATAGACTACTGAAACACTTGCTATTTGTGTAACCTTTTAAGAAGTCTAAAAATTATTTAAGAATTTAAACCTTTGATAAAAAGAAATAGAACATGTTATAAGTATTAATTATTAACATTATTGCAATAATATCTTCATAATAGCGACTCAAGTAATATCTTGGGTAATTATCAAGCGTCTATCTTTATGCATATAATGGAAAAAACTGATTAAAGGACATATAAACACAGCACAAACCTCTGACCCCTTTTGATAGTGTAGCCAGTAGCTAAGAAAGGATTTTTGAAAACATATTAAGTGGTTAAAAAGGGGTGTCAAAGGAAGCAACAAATGCATTTAGGAACTCAAGATTTTATATACAAGAATTAACAAATAAGTATTTCATGAGTATTTCTCAGATTTTGAAAAGCAATCCCTAAAGAGCATCAAAAATGTGGCGAAAATTAAAAATTGCGTTTAAAACCCCAAAACTTTGTGTAAAGAATGCTATCAAATAAATTAATAATGAATGGGGATGTTGAATTGAGTAGGTAATAAAAAAATGTTAACTGTGGAGTCGATTTTGAAAAATCGACCCATAAAGAGGTAAAAGTCGTGTCAAGTGGAGTGCTGCAAAAAATGCGTTGAATAACCCAAAGAATCCTGTAAAAAAATTGGCCAAATAAATAATTAACGTATTTAGTCGATTTTAAATAATCAACCCCTGACGGAATATGAAGCAGTATCAAGGGTTAATATTATTAAAAATAATACACATTTAAGCCTACGCACATATGACCTATGTACATATAGAAATTCATGTCCTAACCAAAATGGCTGCGTCTAGAAACTTGAAGCAACCACTAAGAAAGGATTTTTGGAAATACAGCTCCTAAGGGGTTGAAAAGTTGTATTAAAAAAATCAGAAATAATTTTAGTAATCTCATACCTTGTTCGAAGAATATATCAAACAGGAAAAAATAAATTCTATGAGGACGAAGTTACGAGTAACACTCTCGACAGTCACAGTTGGGAGTCTGGTTCATAGGAAAGGGTATAGGCTACTAGTTGTGTATACACCCTTGCAAAACCGGAGTAGATTGCTAGTGCATTATGCGACTATACTTTCATAAACTATTTTTAGTAAAATCATGAGTCGCTCTTATAAAAAAAATAAGTTCGGCGAAGCCAAACGAGCAAACAATCCATCTGACGACAAGTGGACCGAGGCCACCATGGGCCTCAGATATTGTAAATTTAGGCTTAGAAAGCACTTCAGATTGTAAACTCGTTGCTAATCCTGAGAGTTAAGATGTTGTGCCTCTTATGCCACAAATTTCACTGGCTGTCTTACCCTCCACGGAATACAACAATGCAAACCTTGGACCAAGGAACATAATAAACGAAGCCATTATGATTTACTGCTCTCACCACCGTGTCAAATGAATTTTCGTGTCTCGTTCTATCTTATTGAGCGTAACCGCGAGTAAATCAGTTAGCTATAATAAATATGGCAACCTCGCACTGTCAGTGTAATTCGTGTCAGCTCATGAGTTGGTCATGAAATAAATTATTTACAAACTACTCGTAAATCTAATAATGTTTTGGCTATATATATTAACAAAAATAAAAATATATTTTGTTCAGCTATGTATCGTTGTACTGTGACGCCACGCACATTAGCAAAAGTCTAGAAACTCACTCAACAAAAAAGGACATCATAATGATACGCTTTTAGAGCAAATCCGTCCATTTTTATTCCTGTTCCGAGGTGCAAGCCCTGCTGCTTGATGATTAGCGAGTGAGATGGTGGTAGCAATCCGAACAGACCCCGCGCAAGGTCCTGTCACCCGCTTAATAATGAAATTTGAAATTGATTAAAATACATAGGAATTATTGAGCATTTACACGAATTCCTGTATGTGCACTCGTCTGTGCGGTAACGACAACTACTAGTTTATTCCCTCTGCATCCCCAGTACTGAAGTTTAATATTTTTAATATTATTTTTCAGTTTAAACATCTTTTTACATTTGCGTTTGCGTTTTATACCTAATTATGTTTAATTTTAACTTTAAAAATAAAAAGTTATAAAACATTAGTTACAATAACAGACAACTACTCTATTTCGTTGTTGATTGATCCGATTTTTTTATCTCTCAAGTACAAATCGCTCTTGGTCGGCTAATTTATTTGTATTACTTTTATTAATGCATAAGACCAAATAGCAAGCTTAAAGATTTGACTACTAAGTCGAAGATATGTATGTACCTTATTAATTATACATATAACTAAAAAATTAATATGAAAGGTAATTTAACGTTATTTTATATTGAAAACTGATTTTTATTACCGAAGTATTAATGTAGTATTTACTGTACAAATATCTATGTATAACCCGATATTACAAATTAATATATAATAAATAAAATTTGGAGTTAATTACATACACCTTAATTAAACAAGTGTTTTTTTATTGCAGAGGAATATTACTCCAAAATCAAAGACGTTACGCAGAAGCTATTAGAAGTTTTGAAAAAGCAATTTACTTCAGACCTTCAATGGCTTGTAAGTATAAATTATCCAATATTTATGAAATTAGATTTTTAAATTGACTGAAATAGTGACGACCTCTCGACCTAGTTATTACAAAACTACGGCACTCGATCAGAGTCCTCATGTTCGATCCTTGAACAATTTTTAAAACAACCTTTATCGCATTTTAGGAGTGCGAATAAACTTTCTGGAAGAATGTTTCTAATAATTGGCAACTTAGTGATAAGTTGCTAATACTTCTAATCATACTCATGTCAAATAAAAAGAAGAGAACGTATGCCATTCGTTATTTTTTACTCAAATTCAAAGTAGGTTATTCAACCAAATCCAGTTACAAGATATTTTTGATAGTCAAATCTACAAACGGTTAGGAAAAACTTGCATTGAAAAACAACGGCGAGAAACTCAGGTATAATTTTTTCAACCTTACAATAGGGTTTGATTAAAAAGTTTTTCAATTGTGAGTGAGTACGCAAGTACAGAGAATCATTCACAGACTACGTTCTTTCCTCAAGAAATTCTTTCGACTCTATAGTTTGCTCTTTTAATCAGTGCTCGTTAATCAAATTTTTTTGTTACCTGTAATTGGCTTCTGTGGAGTTCTATCATATTAAAAAAATGCCTCCAAAGTGCAAGTCGTACGTCCGAAATGTTCTTCGTATTGTCATTTGTTATCAAACGCAAAATAAAATTGGTCCTATATTTTTTTTTACGTAAAAACTTTATTTTATTTTGTTTATTTATTTTATGTATTTATGTAACATCCAAAATGAGTTAAACCAAGGACTTGACAAAACAAGATTGGCAGAACCATACAGATTCAGTGTCTTAAAAATATATATAATTAAATTAAGTAATAAGTATAGTGAATTGTAATAAATAAAGCAAAGCATACAACCATATCGCAGCCATATCGCAGCAATGTTAATGATGTACTACTAACTGTACATAGAAGTCTCGTATTCATTATTATACTCGTGTTATGATTTTTAATTCAAATCAAAATGTCGTCGAGGCAGACTTAACTTGAAATAAGTTATAATTGAGTAATGATTACACATTGAAGTACAAATTCTTCTATTTTGAACTTTGATTCCTTAGTCATTACCACAGACTAGCATGTTATTCCAATTGATTGCAATTTGTAAAAACCATGGACGTAGTGGGAGTAGTACGACCATGGTAAAACATTTTTTTTTTTTTTTTAAATGGCACCGTACGTGAGTACATTGCCAACGTCAAGTAAAGCAAGAAAACAATTCAGTAGATGATTAGCGCATATGCCAAGGTCACGCATTAACACAAACTAGTATAAAGTCACAGAATAAGTAGAATCCATGTAGAATCACAAGTAAATTAGTTCTTTCTTATAGTAAAACTCCTCCAGTAAAGTGATAGTAGGCTTTACTGAAGTTATGAAGGACTTCTTGGAAGAGCGCGAAAACTTCAGCTACACATGTTTATTTAGATCTCCTTCATTCTTGTCACTTACACAGAACTTTAAAACACAATATACTATCACTGTTGTACTTCAAAACTCCTAAAAATGTAAAAAATAGAAAATCTAATTAAAATGACAACTTCACTTCTCCCGTTCCCGCCAAAAAGTCCTGGTAAAACATTAGACACAACAGACAACGCAACGTCAAAATACGGGTGACAGCTGAAAGCTGACAGCTAAATGACATGACAGCATGACATTGGGTTATAATGTTGCCAGGCCGTTCTCAAAAAACGTATGATCATTTACTTTCTTTTACGTATTAAATGAAATACATCATTATTTTTAGTAATATAACAATGAATCAGTACGCGACTATGACTTCCCTATTATCTACTTGTGTTGTTAATATAAAATACTTGTTGTTTATATTTGAACGAACAAACCACTATTATAATTGTGTACTAAACTACAGAGTATGGCAACTTCATTAGTTTCGTGTTGATTTTGTGTTTTAATATTGCTTCATTTAATGTCGTTTTGTTGTTTTATACTGCCGATTTAACAACATAATCTTTTTTATTATTTTTCTGTTTATGTCGCTTTATTAAAAAACACTAATCAATTGAAAATAAACCATTGTATGTGCTTTATAAAATATATATTATACTTTCTCTCACGCACTGGAACTGCCATTCTTCTTCATAAATATTACACAATTGTATTTGTACACATAATATTTGCCGATGAAAATGATTAGCTGAAGCCCATTTTTCAATGGCTTGTGATTGAGTGTTGTCTATATATTATATAGTATTCTGAATTTATTTACGAATTTACATGTGTATACACACATGTATGTGTAATTTAATGTGTGGGAATGTGAATATTAATGCGTGTTTGTGTATTATGGATGTACACGCGTGTATATTTGTGTACAAATGGGTGTACCTACGTATGTTACATATATGTATATAATGTATGTGGATTCTTTAAAATAGTGCAATACTGATAATTTTTCTTCAATCTTATCGTCAATATTCATGGCTTTTTATAATTTCTGACATACAGTGTTTAAACAGTAAAGCGTTATACATTTTTTAATTCGTAACTTAGAGATTTTATTAGACATTCGCATACAAAAGATCGTTTTTTAGCCTTATAATATGTAAGCTTTTGAACTTCTTGTCCATGACCATGTGACCATTTACTAAAACTTTGCCAAACAGCTATTTACATCAAATATACTGTGTAAAGAATGATGGTGATAGACAGACAGACAAATAGATACCGAGGTGATTTTATAAGTTTTGTGTTTTTCCAATTTTGCTACGGAACATAGATAAAAAGTGATGCCGCTATATAGATGCGATGAATAGCGACATTTCTTTCTATTTTCAAGCAGAGATTTGCACTTAAGTATTGTGATGGAAGACCAATTTGCTTACTTTGGAAGTTGAAATCTGTTATTTAGAAACGATTTCAAAAGATCGTAGGTATTTAAAACATCATTAAATAAATATATTTGCAAAAAGCTAAAACTTTTGCTGTGCTATAAACTAAAAGTTTCACAAACCTTTTGAAAGAAGTTGAGCGGAAAGAAACTGACTAAGAGTGCTTTGCATTGTCAAAAGTTGTGGTCGGTTAGACGGAAAGAGTATTTTAGCTTGTGGTTCGAAAGTTGGCAGCTATTGCTGTGGCAAGAGCGGAATTGAGAAGCTTGAGTATCTACATATGCAAAAGTAAAATTATCGTTGTATACATATGTGATACATAGTTCCATCAACGTAGTTTATAAAATGGAGTTCTCAATCACTTCAAATATTGTAGCTAATATTATGTGAATAGGTATATAAGGATAAATATATTTACTAATGAATCAGAGCTTTTCAAGGAGGTTCTTAAAGTTTCTATGGAATCTATCACTTTATTGTGTAAATTAGCGAGTGCATGTATTTATTTTTTTATTCTGTAATGAATGAAAGACGTCATATTTCTAAGATTCTAAAATTTAGTTATTTTCAAACTTATTGCCTACAATTTTTATTTACTTTACCTCTAAATTAATTGTTATATAGGTAACTAATCTTTTCGCGAGATGATTTCCCTTTTTTAATTTATTTTTTAATTTAGTAATCGATTTTTCAATCTGTTCAGCCAATAAACATAATAAATACTGCGGACAACGATATTTTCATATATTGGGTCCTTACATATGAAATTGGCGTTTTGTACGGGAGGAATATAAAGTCAATTTTTTTTTTGTAAAATATATTTAATTAATCAAAGTATGCACCGTTGTTATCTATGCACTTTTGCGATCTCATAGGTAGTTCATTGGTCCCTTTACTAAAAACACCATGGGGGCGAGAATCAATAAACTCTTTGAAGGCGGTTTGGACTGCCGCATCGGAGTTGAATTTTTTTCCTTGTAAGAAGTTGTCCAAATTCCGGAAAAAATGGTAATCTGCTGGAGCAAGGTCCGGGGAGTACGGTGGATGTCGCAGACATTCCAGTTGTAGCTCATCTAACTTAGTGGTTGTTTGTTTTGCAGTGTGTGGTCTTGAGTTGTCGTGAAGCAGCAGTGGCCTAGAGCGATTGACCAATCTCGGTTGTTTAGCAGCTAGTTCTTCCTTCATGGTTTGCAGTTGCTGACAATAAATATCTGCCGTAATCTTTTGGCCAGATTTTAGAAAGCTGTAGTGAAGGACACCGGCGCTAGTCCACCAAACACTCACAAGTAACTTTTTCTGAGTCAATTTTCGTTTAGGGCAGGATTTGGCTGGGTCTCCAGGGTTCAGCCATTGCGACGAGCGCTTCCGATTAACGTACAGTATCCACTTTTCGTCACAAGTAATGATTCGATTTAAAATCCCTTCATTATTGTGTCGGTTGAGCAAAGTAACACAGCAGTCGACGCGTGTTTGCAAGTTCGATTCACTCAATTCACGAGGTACCCATCGTTCAAGTTTTTTTACTTTCCCGATTTGCTTCAAGTGGATTAATACAGTTTTGTCACTTATTTTCATGTTTTCCATTGTGCGGTAATAAGCGACGCCAAAGAAAAAAATAATGAGGAAAAAAACAAATGAATGACTGTTTTCAAAACTCAAATGTACCAGCTAAATGAATAGGAGATATAGGAGATATTTCAGATCAAAGTGGTCAGTACCACAAAACGCTAATTTCATATGTAAGGGCCCAATACTATATTATGTGTAAAATATAATGTGTTGTGTACAATTTGCTTCAGGGCTGTTAGATAAAATTGCAATTTTTGTAAATACCGACGGTGTCCGAAAACTACACGGTGTTTGTAGGTGAAAAATTCCACGTACTTAGGGCCCAAAAATCTACGACATATTTTAATTGAACTTTTCAATTTATCTAGTTATATACCTAGTGTATCAGTAAATATTTAGTAAAAATTTGGACAAAAGTACGATTATTTTCCTGTATTTGTCCAAACTGATGCTGAGCCGATTGAGTTTGTTCGTCACTTATTTTATTGTCACAAAATTGTGCAAATTTTTGACATTGATTATATTTTTGTACGATTCATGTTTTTTTTTTGACACTGTGTCAGCCCCCAATTATGCGTTCGAACTTGACTGTGGATGTGTGTTATTATAATCCAAAGCAAATTATTTTTTTGCTACTTAAGATTGAGCTGGAATATAAGCAGAATCCCGTTTGAGCGAATTCTATCCGAACAAAAAAGTTAAAAACATTACTTACATTATTACGTTCGATTTGCGTGTTGGTGCAAAAATTATAATGTTTTCTTTTAAGTCAAAGATCCTGAGGTTCAATCCCTTATTGATTTATGAAATATGAAATTTAATTATAGATACTAATTAACTGCTACTAATTAATCGGGATACAGTGTGAAGAAATATGTTTATGTGCATACATATATAATTAACTGCCTTGCCTTGGAATTTAAAGCATTCAACCTTTTTAAAATGTCAAACAAAAATATTTAGTACCTACTTACTAAAAATATATGGCAAGAACATACATACATATCTTCACCCTGTGTCCCTAACAGGGTAGTCAAAGAGGATAAAGCGCCAAGCTTCGAGGTCCTTACATACTTTTTTCTCCTCCTCAAATCTCATCATTATTCTCACACATTTTTGTCTAGGTATGGTATGCGGGTGCTTTTGACATTTCCTTCAGATAACACTCTGGCTATTTGATCTGATTAAGTCACCCTTGGTCTTCCTTGGCTTCTACTTTTACTAGATTTCTTGGTCAGTCTTTCATCACTCATTATTTCCATGTGCCCGAACCATTTTTAACAGACTTCAAAAAAAAGGAGTAGGTTCTCAATTAGTCTGTATGTTGTTTTTTTTTTGTTTTTTTTTTTTTGTATGTTCGTTACCTCATAACTCCGTCATTTATGAACCGATTTCGAAATTTTTTTTTACGTTTGGTAGATAATACTTCAGAGGTTTAAATTTCACCGATATTGTAGCTTGGACTTCGAAGATACACTAGATAACACGACCTGGTTATAACCTTTATTTATATCGACGATTCTCTTGTATATCATTGCGCTCCGGAATTAGAAAGAAGTTAATTGTAGACTTGCCCTAGATATTTATTTAGGTCGAGATCACTCAAAAGCGAAAAATAAAAAAAATATATTAAAAAAAATTAAACCGCCTTCAAAAAAAACACTGAAAAGTATGAAATAACTGTCCTTTACTAATCAAAACTCAAGTACAATTAAAATAACTTTATAAATACGATACACGTACCTATATAATTAAATTTGACAGTTACTGAAGTCGGTGTCAAGCCTACCAAACTAATAGACTTTCTGTTGCTGCACATTGATTTGGCACCGACTTCAGTAACTGTCAAATTTAATTATATAGGTATGTGTATCGTATTTATAAAGACTTTGACCCATCTAAGCATGCCTTTCTTCATTTTTAAATGATTTTGGCATACTGCGTACTTTGTCATTGCTTATTTTGTCCACAAGAGTGACACCGCACATATTTTTTTGAGATCGCATTTCTACTGCATTTATCTTACTTTCATTTGATTTCGGGCATATCTAAGCCTCACTACCGTACAATAAAATTGGCACCAACACCGCGTTGTATATGGTCATTTTGAATGTGTTAGATATAATGTATTCACACTGTCTACTAATTGGGCAATAAATTCATTGTCATTTAAAAATATATCGACCTCGGGGCAATTTTATTAAACAGCTATAAATTACTTGAGGAAAAGACTAGCAAAAAGCCACATTTTTTTACGGTTGTGTCTTAAAAGATTCATAAGAAACTGTCTTTTTAGTGGCGTACGTGAATCTCGGCGCATCGCTAATGGCAGATGGCAGATTAGCGGAAGCGGCTAGTGCACTACGGGCTGGCTCTCGAGCCGAAGGTGTGAGAGTGCGGGATCGTCGGGAGCACGATGCGGCTAGAGTATCAGCATTAGTACAGCTAGCAGCGCTGCATTCGCAACGCGGACAGTGGCACAAAGCGCTTTCAGCGTATAAGGAGGCGCTGCAAATATTGCCCGACACGAATGCGCCGATTGTGGGGTGGACGAAACATGTTAGTAGATTTATATATTATCGGCAGCTTGGAATAAATATATATATGTATGTATGTATACAAATACATATAGGCATATTTCATGATATGTACCAAATGTCCAATGTCCATATCACGGAAAATAAAAAGACATACATACATACCTACATACGTACATACATATCTTCACTCTGTATCCCGAATGAGTTAGCCAGAGAGGACTTAGCGCCAAGCATCGCGGTAAAAGTAAAAAGACACTTTAGTAAATCGTATAGGAGAAAGCGATTGTGCAAAGAATACTGACTGTAAACAAGTATGAATATTTTTTACACACAATATTTTAAGTCCAGTTTCCCATGAGATGTACATAGATACAGGCGAGGTCAGCAAGTAGTGAAGTGAAGGTAGATAGGATTAAATGTTTCTTTGTAAAGCGATTCGAGAGCCCGGTTTGAAGAAATTGTATGATAACACAAAAAAAATATATTTGTTTTTGTTTTTTTAGTGTTCCTATAACTTTCATAATAGATTATTATGACTATGAATATTGTTAAAGATGAAATGTAACGAGACCACTATAAACTCACTATCAATTCTTCGTCACAACTACTGTGTACTTGACTACTCGACGGCTGCACAACAACTGAACTTTTATGAAGCTAAAATCATACTTATATACAACCCCACTACACGCAGAAAACCCATTCTACCCTTATTCTTGTAAAAATATTACAAAACATCAGACGTGGCTAATTGATACGATTATAATTAATGTGAAGCTAACACTATTTTTACTTCGATCGTCTATAAGAGAGGTAGACCTAATGTGTTATATATAATAAAAGCTTTCCTTTAGAATCATATACAAAGATTACATCAGTGATAGAATCATAGAAAATGATCAAGTAAAGAGAAATTCCACATTCACGTACATATACCTATATGTGTATAGGTATATGTACGTGACGTACGTGATAAGTGTACGTATCAACAGTTAAACACGTCATATTGTTTATATTTGAATGTAGCAATAACTTCTTTATCGTACATATCTGTGTTGAAGATTTCTCGAAACTTTCAGTCTGTACTAATTTTCGTAACTAATATTTTGATGTTATTATTTTGTGTTCAAAAAGAAATATTTTTACAGAGTGTTTTATCTATGGCTGGTGAAATATACATTCAGCTACAACAGTGGCCTCAAGCTGAACACAGCATACTTTCAGCGCTCGCAATGGCACCACATCATGCGGGCACACATGTTGCCCTGGCACAAATACTTGCTAGAAATGTAAGTACATATTACGTACATTAATTAATTCAGTTTGGATCAGGGGTTCCCAAACTTATTTTGTCTACTGCCCACTTTGAGAATAAATTATTTTTTAGCGCCGCCATTTTTTCACCTACTGAAAAACCATTATAACTTAAACATTAATTCTAAACAAGACTTTTACTATAACCCGCAAGAGTTAACTTGAAACCTGAGCGCAGTAGGTAATACACAACGGCGCTCAGGTCTTAAGTTAACTCTTACGGGCTACACCTGCCAATGAGAATGATTATTGAAACGCAACTTTATAGTATTCAAACAGAGTATCTTTTATTTAAAATAAAACAAATATAATCGATCCTTATATAAAAACTAATGTGAAGGATGAATCTGATGCTGTTTAATAAGTTTGTTGATATCAGGTTCCAATTTACTCAAGAACAGTCGCAAGTCGCCACGTTTGGTAACATGCAAACGATTTCTCTTTTTAGTAAGCAGTGTTGCCACAGCACTAAATCTACGTTCACACAAATATGACGATGGGAATGCTATCAAGAATCGCTGAACGATTGACCACAATCCAGGGTACATTTGCGGGATCGGTTTTTGTAGCCAAAATTCTTGGTAACCATTTTTGAACTTGATCTTGAACTTGAGTTCTTCTTCCAGCTGAGGTGACATTGCTGTGTTGACATTTGAAAACGGATCCAACACCCAGTCTGGTATTTCCAAGTTCAAAATGTCCTGGTATCGTTCGGTGAAGTCAATGTGGAGGTTTTCCAAGTGTTGGCAGTAGGCAAACAATTCGTCGTTACTGCATTATACTGATAAATTCGGAAAATTGTGAAACTCACGTCTGTCCATATTCTTTTTGTGTAGAAGCAGTTTGGCTGCGAAAGCAGCAACGACGTTTTTTGTTTTACTTAAATTTAGTTCATCGCCTTGCAGTTGGAGATTCATGTCGTTGAACAATTTATACAGGTCTGTCATGTAAGCTATATCATTCTTTGATGTAATGAGCTTGTTGTGCAATTCTGTATCTTTAGTTTCCAAGAACTCTATAACAGAGTCAAACAGGTTGTAAAATCGAGTCAGACAATTGCTTCTTGATAGCCAACGAACTTCAGTATGAAACAACAAACGGTTGAAATCCTCGTCATTAGTAACACAAAGCTGATGAAATAATCTATCATTCAAAGAGCTGTTGCGGATTTTATTGACTGCTTTGATGACATATTGCAGTGATTGAAATAGTCGTTCACTTAAGTTTCTAGCAACCAAATGTTGTCTATGAATAACGCAATGTACAGCAAGGGCATCTGGAATTTTATTTTTTAAGTACGCTATGAAGCCTTTATGGCACCCTGTCATAGCCGGAGCGCCATCCGTAGCAACTGATATAATATTTTTCAAGGGAATCTCTTTCTCATCACAAAACTTTTCCAATGTATTGAATATGGTTTCGCCTTTTGTATCGGTCTCTAAATTTCTAGCAAAGAATAGTTCTTCACATATTTTCACATCTTTAATAAACCTCACGTAAGACAGCAACAATGCTTCATTAGTTGGTAAAGTGGACTCATCGAGCTGAATTGAGAATTGACTTGTCCTCAGGTGATCACACAATGATCCTTCAATGTTTTCAGCCATTTCATCAATTCGTCTTTGCATAGAATTATTACTCAAAGGAATTTTTCGGATAATAGAAAGAATAGAAAGTGTGTCTGTTGCCTTTTTATTTGTTTGTTTATGTCTACTTTCATTTCGAAACGGAACGACCGATTGACATGATTTTTATTTTGTATATTCAATAAAACAGGACAGATATATGAACTACACGGAGAGAAATATCGAACCGAGTTTGAGCAATCTTTTAATTAATATTAGTTGATGTTCACAAGTTGTAGTTGAGAGTCGAGAGCTCATGCAGTCGTTGTCTAAGATGCGTTCTAGCTAAATGAAATTACAAATCACCCCCCAGGCCTCTACACAACGCCCCCATTTTTTTTCTGGGTCTCTTACCGTCCCCCTTTAGGCCTGCAACGCCCACAAGAGGGCGTTATCGCCCACTTTGGGAAAGGCTGGTTTAGATTATAAAATTGTCGAAAAGTTTCCAAATCGTATTGTACGTTATTTATGCTAGGGCTGCTGCAGATATTAGCATCCATAGTCACGTTACTTACGCATTAAATTTAGTATATGCATCTGCCATAATCAATGCGGACCTTTTACGAATGTGGACGTTGCGCGAGTCGTGATGTGAAAATGTGGGTGGGGCAACGAGTCGCATGTGCTGCTTGCGCGTTTGGTACTTTTACTAATTAACCAATAGAACCTTTGAATTTGGTTATTCGACACTTTTTTAGGTGACTAGAGACGTTTGTATCAATCTATGTGGTTTTTATTTATTTAATATTTATTTCATAATATGTTATATTAATGTTAGAGTGCTTTCCCGTGATAAGTTAATCTATAGTACAAAGCTATTACCGACAAAAAGCGTAATTTGGATTTATGTTCTGTAATTTAAATGTATTTGGGATTAGTGTATAAATTACTACAAAACAAGCTGTATTCTAAAAAAACAGCGCCTTTGTACTTTTTTAAATATAATGCATGATTTATTAAAATTTTCATTTAAAAATTTGATTGTAAAATAAATACATTTAAAATGACCATCTTTTCACTTATGTGCCGAAATTAAGAATTTCTTAAAGAGCTCGACATCTGCATTTGTATTTCACATTAAAATATTCACAATCGCTCCTGGATCTGCGGATGTTAACAATTCTGATTCCACAGGTTATATTACGAGTACGTATTGAATTTTGTGACAAAGTGATATAAAGAATCAATCAATATTGAAGCGGGTCTTTGATCAATGTTTGAAATCTCAAACATTCAAACAACTCACTTTTGTTGCAGGAAAGTAGAAGCTCGGAAGCTGAAATGCGATTCAAAAAAGCCTTATCTCTAGCACCAAATGATCCTTCAGTACGAGATCAATTTGGTAAGAGCACGTTTCAACATTTTTTGTTATACTATTTTTTAGAGAAGTATGAATACAAACAAAGTGGCTATATAGGATATCAGAATATATTTAATTTCAGAAACAGTTTTACAATCGGAATTCTTTATCTACAAATGTAAATATCACCATATAAAGAGATGTATTTATTATATCATCTATTTCGTTTTACTATTAGGTATAAAAGTACATATATATACTTTTTAAGTAAGTAAGTTAAGTAACCAGATATACCTGAAAATACGTAATTTATATAGTTCTCTAACTAAAATTAGACATAATATATATATAGGCATATTCCTGAGATCTCAACGTCGGTATCGCGAGTCCGCGGAGCAGTTGGTAGCAGCTGCTCGCCTCTCGCCAATGGATAGTACAAGAGCCGCTTCTGCCGCACGAGCACTTCGAGACGCTCGACGCTGTCGGTCTGCGGAGAGGTGGTATGCCCGCGCTGTACAGCTTAGCCCTCAGGTTAATAAATCATTTTCAAATTCATGTTCATAATAATTTATTGAAGTCAGGCCAGTTACAAGGCAGATGTACACCTATGGTTAAGACAAATCGGCTAGAAAAATGAGGTAAAAAACATTTAATAGTAATCATAATTTAAGTAAATAAACAAAGGGTTTTTTATAGTATATTCATACATCCTCCACTGTTGTCATTGCCACGTTTGGTTGATAACTTATACGAGGACTTTTTGGCGGGAATGGGAGAAGTGAGGTTGTCATTTTATTTAGATTTTCTATTTTTTACATTTTTAGGAGTTTTAAAGTACAACAGTGATAGTATATTGTGTTTTAAAGTTCTGTGTAAGTGACAAGAATGAAGGAGATCTAAATAAACATGTTTAGCTGAAGTATTCGCGCTCTTCCAAGAAGTCCTTTATAACTTCAGTAAAGCCTACTATCACTTTACTGGAGGAGTTTTATGATAGGAAAAAATTGATTTACTTGTGATTCTACACTATGGATTACTTATTAATACGTGAAATTGGCAAATACGCTGAACTGTGCGCCGTGCCATGAAGGAAGAAGAAGAAAAGAAAAAGAGCGGGAAACTTCGTTTCCCTATCTTTCGACTCATATTTACTTGGTCAATGGCTAAATGCAATCTGCGAAGCCAAAACAAAGAGAAAAAAAAACTTATACGAGTATTTTTATTATTTTAAGAAATGATAACCAATTGCGACTTATTTTTTTAATTGCATCTTTATATTAGTTGTACCTGGAGATCTCGCATTGGATAGCCACGGTGTATTACGGAATGGTCAGGTGAGATAGCTCCTCGGCTCAACACTAAATATTCTTGTAATCACCACTGGCGCTGTCTCAAGAAATTCAGTGAAGAGCAGGCCTGTAGTCTGCCCTGACTACAGGACATGCAGACTCTTGTTGCGACATGCAGACTCTTGTTGCGACATGCAGACTCAACAAGCCCTTCCTATGACTTACAAATTTCAATAGAACTTGTATAAAGATGTAACTTGTAGGAAATTGTGTAAACTTGTTCCTATACGAGGTGTTTTTGATATCGTGGGTTAGGTCTGGGTTAGTGTAATGTGGCCCTCGCCTCACTACTTACTAGTGCGCACAAAATCGGTTTATAGCAAAACATTCGGCGACCTCTTTGTCAGTGACCCATTTAAAACAGGTATTATCTCCGGACGGGATAATAAATCTCGAATAAAATCATGGAAATAAGTTTTCATGGGTTAAAGAGCAATAATTAATTTTTACAAAAATAGCAATGGATCCTCTGAAAATTCAAAGATAAAAATATGTATTGGTAAAGCTTGACAGCTTGATATGGCCTGGTCCGCCAGCTTTTAGAAAAAGAGAGACAAAGACAATTATTGTCAAGTTCGCTCCTATGTTTTGCACATTGTTGAGTGAAAACTACAAATAACTGAAAAGGTAAGAATAAGATACGACAAAATACGACTAAGAAACGAAAGAAAAAAGATGAAAAAGATACGACAAAATGTGCTGGAAGAAATCTCTTAAAGGGATAAGCATTACCTTTTGTCATTGTTATTTTTTTGACTATTATTTCTGTGTACTTTTTTTGTGCAAATAAATAAAACAAAAAAAAAACAAATGAAAAATAAGAATCTTGAATTTCGTTATTTGGGTCGATCAACTATTTTTTGTCTCATTGCTGTCCCTGAATTCCTAACAGAATTTAGTCAGAAAATATATAGTTACACATTAATTTCATACAGAAATATTGCACTTATCATAATGTAATTAATATATATCTCATCACTATATTAAGTTAATTTTTAATAATATTTCAATATTTTTCCCTATTCTAGTTGTTGTCCAGAAAACAAAGCAATTTCATTGTTCTTTGAATTTCATTGAACAATTTCACAGTTCTTTGAGTTTTTTTCCAAAATTTATAAGTACCTGGGCGACTGAGCTTTGCTCGGGTATATAAAAAAAAAAATAGTCTGACCATATTGCAGGATTGGAATCCTTGCACTTCAGCGTGATAGATTTACGCTCACACTGTGCTACAGAGAAGGTAAACTTTGTTGCGAAATTAGAAGAGTTTAGAAGTATTAAATGTGTGAAAACACAGACAAAATGACTTTCCCCAGAATAGAGACTTAACTAGATCGATTTGTCGCCTCCGTAAGCCTCTATATTGTAAATTTTATAGAAATCATCGGAGCCGCTTTCGAGAACCCGATTATAAACCTATAATAACATTTATATATAAATATTGCTCGCATAATAATATAGGACTCCTGTTCATAAAAGTACGTTGTTCAGCAGGGACTTATAGATATGTAAGTTATTATCTACCCTTTTCAGTTATTAATACAATAAATAAATAAAAACATTGAACAAATGAATTGGTTGACCCATTTAGTTACAAAAGATAAACTACAAAATTTCAATATTAATATTTCAAAATTTACTAATTGCCGAACGGCATTAGTGTGTACACTTTTGTAAAATAGCAACACTCCAAATAGAAATGAGAGCTTATCACAGACCAAAGAATGACCACAGAGACAATAAAATAAAACTGAAAATAAAAAAAAGTACGTTGCTCGACACGGACTTATAGATATGTAAATTAATGTACTCTTTTCAGTTATTAAGATTCAGTTATTACAAAAACAGAACAGAACTAAGATGACAAAAATAGAAATAAACGATACAGACATCAGAGTTCTAGTCTATTGTCAACAATCAACAAATTTCGGAATATTATTCTGAACCTTTGAAATAAAGTCGAAATTTTATATCAGCTAAAACATAACATTTGTATAAATTACGAAAGCTGATTGGCTAGTCTACGCTGATACTCGTGCTACAATCCATTTCTCATTGTTGTCCATTGCTTGTTTTTATGTTCGTATATGTTTATTTATTATCTTTGTGATAACACTGTTAACAAAGAAAGAAAACCGTCATATTATATGAATAATATGTAAGATACTTCGATAGAGGTAAAACTAGTTAATAACAATAATTACTTTGAAATTACTTATTGCAAAAAAGGCACAAGATATACGATTTTAAAATGGAATAGTTAAATTATACGAATACAAAATGGATACGAACAGTTATTTATGTCAATGATGTAACTACGAATTGGCTAATTAAAGGGTTAAAGTCACAGTCAACAAACCGTTAGACCAGCCAATCAGCATTAAAGTTTTATTATCATCATGAAATTAATTCGGAGTTTGTAATAGTATCGAAATTTACAAGATTGACTGTAATTTTCTTCATAATTCTCCATAAGGTTTTCGTCTTCCTTAGCTAATTGCAAAAGTTCGAAAATTACATATTACATATATTTTTATTATTCGAATATTATGTAGTATATCATATTTAAATGAAAATATAATACAAAGTTTCGACACATCTCAGGTTTATTAATAATTTAAATTTAAAAACATACATTTTGAAGTTAAAAATCTGGTTTAAGCATTTAATAAATAAAAATTAAAAAATTAAAGCTTGTTGATAAAAAACTGTTTTTCATTTATGGAATGAGACATTAAATATAAGGATCATCAAAATCTTACTATATTTCTATTCTATGGTACTAACGTAGACATATATTTGCCTTTAATAAAAAAAATTATCAAAATCGGTGCACAAATGCATAAATAAAAAAAAAGATTCCGACGAATTGAGAACCTCCTCCTTTTTTTGAACTCGATTAAAAATTGATAAGCGTCTTGAAATGCTGAAATAAATTCGTTAGTCTAAGTAATTAATCTTATTATTTAAACAATAAATACGATAACAATAATATGCGTATGTGCGTAAAATAGTTTCTATTATTTCTACAGGTCTTTTTATGATAATACATTTAAATTGGTATTTCGAATAACTCGCCAAATTGATAATGTTTTTTCAATTGAACGAATTAAGTTAACAGAACTCTGCCCATAATAGTTCGTAATTTATAAAGATTAATTGTTAGAACGACCTTCCAAACTTTAATTGGTTATTTGACTTTATGTTGAACTCTTTTAGTTAGTAGATCTCATTCAATGGACAGACGAATGTCAACGAGGAGGGAAATTCAGTAGAAATTTAATCAAAATTTTGTTACAGGAAGCAGAACATCATTCTAATTTAGGAGCTATTCTTCATTTGAATGGAAAGTATGCCGCAGCGGCGACTTCCTACCGACGAGCTTTGCAATTGCAGCCAAACGATGAAATCACCATCACGAATTTGAAGAGAGTAAGAGCACTGATGAAGAATCAACATAAAAAATAAGTTTAATTATTTTTATATTTATATACGAGTATATATACTATAATATGCATAATAATAATATTGTGTATTAGGTACCTCCAATTGTTACATCGTTTTTTTACTCTTTACTATTACTACATACATACATACAACGATCATTCAGTGATGAAAATCACAGAAAATATCATTAAATCAATAATACAAAAATGTAAAATAATAGATATTTATTAAAATTATTTTTATGCTTCGATGTATTTTTAAACCATATATATATATTTATCTTTGCCGTGCGGATCATCTATAAAGTCATTTTGATGAATTTTTGGTGTTTTCTATAGCCAATGAAAAGGAATCATGCTTAGATATCAAAATTACGGTACATAAAAATGTAAATAAGTTTTAGAATACATTGTAGAAAGAGACAATGCCATTTATTTCTTTACACAATATCTCATCCGATCTATCGAAGGGTTTTAAATGAGTTATAGAAGTAGTTAGCAATTATTGTAAATAGATTTTTAAAATAAAACAAATTTTATACATTGCAAATTGTCTATTTTAAAAATGTTAACGTTTCCCACACTTTGGTATTTAATGGGAATGAATACTTTATCTTGTTATTTCGTTTTCTCGTCTTCCAACATAAGTTACATTATAAAATATCCATCTAAAATTTTCCAAACCAGTGTTATCGAAATAAAGGCTAGTGTGTAAATATTAAATGTTCTTTATATTTCTTTTTATTTATTGCCAAGTCCAAAAAGTTGTTGTCAATTAAAATACTTCGTTATTCCGATAAGTCCATTTATTTATTCCTAAAGGACGTGACATTACAGCAGTTAGTGTTTAGGATTTTCATAATGACTAATATGAAATAGTTATTCCTACCGCATGAAATGACGGTTAACAATAATTTTCATGATTAAAATTGTTTTGATATAAAGTCTGAAACATATCTATTTCATGTTTATGTATTACTAATATACCTAGATGTAACTGGCGCATTGAATGTTATTGCGAATGAAAATGATAATTTGTAAATAAATTTTATCGATAATGTAAATTTGTCATCGATGATATAAGTGATTCTTCATATTTCTGTCGTAATGTATAACTTACTTTTATGATTTCACACCTGTGACAATAATATGTAAATTACGCTTTGTAGTAATAGTTAAATACGCCAAAGTATGTTTATTTCACTTCATTTAAGTGACTATTGTATCTTTGTACCTGTATATATGATTGTGTTCAAAAGGGCAATGGTAATGGTTCCGAAAACTAAGAACGTATCTGATTCATTGATTGGCCGAACACGGACAAAATATTTGTTGTGGATAAACACTGTCATATATACTATAATGGTACATTACTTATCAATTTATGTGTATATGAAAAAATGTTCATTATACATATTAAATTAATATGATTTAGCAATTCACATAGAAAGTTGGTTTTAACCTATATTACTCTTTTGTGTGTAATTCAAAAGATCAGTAATTATTTTATGAGATTTACAAATCTAATGACTTAATAAAAAATAGTCCACATTATTAAGATATCCTTCATTTTCACTGATTTTAAAAACAATTGATTTGTCATAAGTTTACGTACTCCGATAGGCATAAGAACCATGTAAAAAATTGAGGAATTGTAACTATATCTAGTAACTAATAAACAATTATTGTTTTTATTAACTAGTTATGTATTTATGGCGTTATGCAAGTAAAACTGCAAATCCCCAAAAGTGATATATGTTGGTAATTTTGTAAATAAAAGCTTCAATATTTTAACTTGGTAATTTTATTAAATTCCATGCCTATGTGTTTCATTTTCATCTGAAAATTGACACAGTTGCATGTTAAACTAAGGTTGCATAGAGAACAAATTAATATGTAAATAATAAACACAGTATAGGTAATAACACCGATTGTGTGATGGGGCTCCGTCTTCTCTGACTACTCCGTTAGGGATTCAGCATGAGAATTATGTATGATGGAACAGCAAGCTTGTACTATGGGTACTACATAATAGAATGCCTCTTTTACATGAGGCCAATAGGTAAGCCAATCCAACAACCAATTTCTGATGAAGCTGTTGGCTTACTAGTGACCCGAAAAAATAGAAACAATTCCATTCACTGGAACTGCTTGTACGAGTAAATGAACTCAAAGATAATCCATTGTCTTGGAATGTATGTTCACACGATTCCTAACTGGATTCTCCTGTTGGATTGACTTGCTAATTGGCATCGTGTAAAAGGCCCATAAGACTGTAAGACGATTTCGAAAAGTTAGTTTCCCAAAGCTACTGTTGGGAATCGAAACTCGGACTCTCGGCTCGGAAAGCAGAAGCTTCAATCAATTCACTAATGGGCTAGCCACATTATTCTTGACTGTAGTTAAAACATATAAAATAACACCTACTGGTAAACTATATGTAAACAACTGCGTAAAAGTTTTGTGTTTCGAATTTTATAAATATTCAATCAATTGCACATATGTATATCCTTTAGTCTTAAAAAGGAATGTCAAAAACGTCACAAATAGAATACACATTAGGAACCTTAACTTCTGATCAATATGTTAAATTTTCGCTATACGTTCGATTTGTATTTACGATACGAAAGATTTTAGGCCAAACAAACTAAAAGAAGTGTTTTAAACAAAGATCGAAGAAAATTCAATGCTTTTTGCTGATCGCCTTGATATTTTGAATATTAATCCAAATAAGTCAAATATTTTTATCGTTTTATGCTATAAAAAGTTGAAAAGACTGACTTATTGATTTAAAAATTGTTTTTATCGATATTTTATTTCAATTTCATTTAAAGTAAAAAAAAAATTACAGTTGGTGCCACGCCGCCCAAGCCGCTTAATATTAAGAACATTAATAATGCCTATCTACTCTACGTAGAAAATTTATTTATCAATTTTATAATAAATATTAAAATATTTTATTATAAAATTCATTTATTATAAAATATAAACGACGTTTTATGATAAATAAATGCTATGTTTGTCCTCGACGTCGACGCTTTTTGATCGACAATATTAGTTATCACCTTGTGGACTTCGTATTTGGGTGTCTTATACCGTATTTCATTTTTATGAAAATAAATTAAAAAAATACAAAGAAAGTCGTGAAATTAAGACTTGCTTATTTGATAACTATTCAGATTCACTCTAATATGTGAGTGACACAATTCATTCTAAATATAAGACAGAGTAATAACAAGA
Source organism: Zeuzera pyrina (assembly GCA_907165235.1). NCBI lineage: Eukaryota > Metazoa > Arthropoda > Insecta > Lepidoptera > Cossidae > Zeuzera > Zeuzera pyrina. The sequence goes on along the minus strand of OU015625.1, from coordinate 11,786,629 downwards.
TTTTTTTTGCGATGTGCAAATCATAATAATCCTCTATTATTTATTTTTAAATGTTTTTTAAAAATACAGATTTTTACAACTATGACGTTTTAATTTTTGGTGGTTTTTATTGAAGCACAAACACAAAATGGACAAAACTTCTAAAAATGTTTTGTTTTACTAATAAATAATAAGCAGGACAACTGAGTCAATCGTTTGCGAACTAGCCCATCTCTAGTTGTGTTATAAATGTCATAGTCGTCACATTTGTTTACATTAAAGACAAAAGGAAAAAAAATAGGATAAACACATTCTGCTAATTGTACAATCGAATTAATCAATCAACCTCATTAACAGTCGATTTTTTAGAAATATATATTTTTCTTTATCATTATTTTACCTACACATATTATCTTTAATACATAACGAATCAATGTCAAATTACTATGTTATAATGTACTAACGACCTGTCCCGACCTCGCTCGTGTTGAATACATAATATATAGTCTATATCTGTAAAGGTAGCACTTCACACGGCTATTTGTATTTGCGTATTTGGCATATTTGGCAAACAATTACCACGTGTGGAGAGTATATTTGACAAAGTATTGGCCTTATTTGCCTATTTGACATATATGGCCAATACCAAATAGGCGTTACCGTGCGCTTGTCGGTTTCTCGACGCACATCAAAGGGGTCAAATAGGCAAATACGCAAATAAACCGTCTACACAATGGCTATATTCAGAAGCGCACGCGCCGTGGATCTGTATGGACGTGCAGTATTTTGTGTCTGTGTTGCGAGCGCGAACTGGAACAATTATTGAAAATGCAAATTTTTATGCATAGTCAGCATCCATCAGCGCCTTGCTCTCCATGATTTTTTCACTACTTTGTATTTTTTCACGTACTGCATGAAATAGTTACATGCATTTAAATAATAAAATTCCGCTGCAAGTTGAAACACGTCCATAGTTTTGGTGAACACATTTTCTTCTGCTGCCAAATGTTTGTGTGTTTGTTATTTGGCTGCCATGTATGGATGGTCGTATTTGCCTGTATTTGCATGTTTGCGAGTACGTCATATATTTTTCCAAATACAACAAACACCCAATAGGAAACACAAATAGCCATGTGAAGTGCCACCATAATAATGTACCTTTCAAATGGCGAAAGAATTATTCAAATAGATGCAGTGGTAACGGAGATTACTCTCCACATATAAACAAACTTATGACGTCCGCTCTCTCTTTATAGCATTAATATATAATTATATTTTTATTACATTATTATTAGTATATTGTATTATTGTAGAAGTATAGATGATCTAATAAAGATAATTTGTCAAACAAAATAAAATACATGCCACCAATGAATAGTGACGATTTATAAGCGAACACTGATTGTGGTTGCTATTCACTCTTCCTCTATTTCTAAAATACATGTAAATGTAAGAACTTTCGGGACGGAATATGCCATTAAAATAAGTAATAACTGAAAATTTCTTCTACATTAATGTACGCTAATAATCATGTAAATATATTATTTTGTATCAGTATATAATACTTTGTTATTGTAATTACAATTTTAGATACAAACTTTTCTAAATTTCCTCGGAGTCTCCTCTAGTTCGTTGTGTGGTATCCATAACATACTAGCCGCTTAGTTTAAGGTTACACAACCAGTGGAACTGTTTGGGCTATTTAACTATCGCTAATTACTTAATTTTAGTAATGAGTAAGCAATGACTAATTGCCAACATGTTTTCAGTATAACGTTAGTTTCTTTAGGAATCTATTGGTTGTATGTATTAGGGGAATCTACATAAATAATTTTAGGCTTTTTCAGCAAACGGTAATAGATGAATGCTTTCTTTTACGATGCCTCTACAAAATTATTAAAAATTTTCCTTCGTCCTTCTTTACGTTCTTTTGTAGCTATTTTAGTAAAAAGTATTTTAGTAGTTATTAACTAGAATGTGTTGCAGAAAACTGTACAGTAACTGTAATTTTTGATCTATAGTAACGCATACGCTATATAGGTTGGCATATAAAGGCTAATAAGCTGTATAAACATATAAAGTAGGTAGTTTCGATGTTGTTGTCGAGAGAGCGCGAGTTTCGTGTTTGTAAAAGTATGCACAACTTTGAAAATTAAATCTTTGTAACAATGTTTTAATCTTCTCACATAATATAAGTATTATAATTTATTTAATACATAGTATTTTAGGAGATAATAACGGTAATGACGATCTTGACAACAGTAAAAGCATTTTGTATAAACATTACCATTGTAAATATACTTTTTCCATTTTCCAATATTCATCATCAACGCATTTCGGCACAAATAAAACGTTTTATAAATTTTATTTGCTCATTTATTTGATAAACAAATATGTTTGCTTATGTAATAACAGAAGAAAATTGCATTTACGAATTGACGACCTCTAGGGCGAAATGAACAAGAAATAACGTTAATATTTTTACAACAAGAGAGAGCAGCAAGAGGTCCCAGGTTCAATTATATTTAGAATAATTTAGTAGACCATTTCTTAAATTGTATTTACCTACAATTTATCAATTTACGATAGTCTGATCTGTTATATTGAATAGATAGTTATATATTTTGTATTTACAAATTTGTCAGAATGTGGGTGTGGTAGTAATTGCAATGTTCCCACTGCAAATTACAGAAACATGTTCCACAAAAGACGAACAATAGTCTGCCATGGCCAATGTACTGTCACAGTTTTTAATCGTTTATAAAGCATCTGACTTGGTTTAATTACTAACGTCATGTAAATATGTGTTTATGGCGAGGCGATTGCGTGATGATTACCTGACATTATTTATTTGCGAACATTATTTATGGTATACGAAAATGAGCGCATATTTACACACTTTTATAATGTGTATCTTCGAAGTTGAGAAGTTTGTCGAGTAAATACGGCAAGATTTTACATATTTCCTCGTATCAGAGATTTAGAATTTTATAGACTTTTTCTAGCTTGCTACTTGGTGTAAATATCGACAAGTAGCGCACCTAAAAATCGCAGTATAAAAAGTAATGATGTGTTCGAAGGTCTCATGTCGGTTTTTTAGAAGATGAACAACGCGTTAAGTGATTACGTTTCGTACAAACTACACATAATACTTTTTGCAGGTCCAACGCGCATCTTGCAAAAAGATACGTTAAATAACTTGGAAAAAAGCCACTTAGCCGTCACACTCGCGCTTTTCCTGTGTTACTGTAGAAACACCCTCTAAGCTTTATAGTAATTTCCCTCGAAGACATATTTTTCATGTTTCACGCTCACCCTAAGGCCATTTGCTTTATCTTCTCTTTTCTTGCATTTTGCTTTCACATTCCGTTCTCTTTACGATCCTACGTCATATACAACGTATTATCGTATCGTCTTATTTGACAACTTGCCTCCGTAATTATGCAATATACATATTAAGTAATGGCATTCTTCATTTTAATTTTTCAGTCTTCAAGAAGGATATTCTTAGAAATCTATGTAAAAGGCGAATATTTTTTGGTGATTAATATGTTACCGTAAGACATAACTGAGAAATTTGAATGAAATTTGAGAAACGTATGATTCAGTAGCTCTGAGGTAGTTCAGTACAATTTCTTAAATTACAACATGTATTCATACAAAAATTTATATTCAGTACCTATTTATTAAATAATATTTCGAAACAATTATGAATTAAACAAAATATTAAAATAAATAAGAAGATCAAAAATGTAACTATTTTTTTTTGGAAGTTGAACTTTAATAAATAAATTATATTAATAGTTAACAGCCTTAATAGTAGCGTTAATAGTTTTGTTCTTAACTTTTGGCATCTAGCAATAGTTAGAAATCTTACAATTAGTTTTAATAATATCTAAAACGGGAAATTTAACTCTCGGTCTCAAGCAAACTCTTGCTTGAGACCACGGCCGATGCAACTCGGTCGAAACGTCAAGCTAAAATAAAATGTAATCGCGTTAAATTTTCCAGATTAGATGTTTTATAACGCAACGCGAAAGTTAAGAAGTTTATATAATTTTGATAATGTAGGTATTTAAAAATATTTAAACGGGTACACTGGATATCAAAATATCCAATAGGATTGTGGGAGTAAACGAGTGACCATGTAAGACGATGCAAAGTTTATAATATTTAGTCGTAAGTTTGTGTACTCGTGTTAATTTTAATGTTTGCATGAAGTTAAAATACTATTTGGGATAGTTACACATTGACTAACCTACCGCCTGTCAGGTGGTTGATGTGATTAATGTATAGTTTCAAATACTACTAAAACCCAATTAAGTTGATAACAATGTACTCGTATTTCAATGTTCATTACTTTAGCTTTTATAGGTTTGCTTTCTCATAATTTACCTTTAATTAAGTATTTCGTCTTATACAATTACGCCTTTCATTATACTAAAATGTATTGTTCATTTAAAGAAGCTATTTTTATAAATACTTTGGTATTATTTACCAATTGTAAATAATTTTTGTAACAGTAAAATATATATTGCTATACTATTTCTATTTCATAAAAAAAAGTTTTAACATAGTATTAAGTAATACTATATCTATAGAGCGAAAGTGAGTGGTAAAAGAATCCAAGGAAGACCAAGGCTGACTTATGAAGATCAAATAGCTAGTGTTAGCCGACGGAAATGTCAAAAGCACTCGCATACCTAGGCGAAAATGTGTGAGGAGAATGATGAGATTTGAGGAAGCGAAAGACGTATGTAAGCATCGCGACGCTTGGCGCTCCGTCCTCTCTAGTCTACTCCGTTAGGGATACTGCGTCAAGATATGTACTATGGCCAGAACTGTCCTTGTTCTCGTTGTTTTCATTTATTTTGGCATCTTACATCACAGTTCTTTGAATTATTTTATTGAATACAGTTAAAAATAGAAATGGCTGTTGTGACGACTGGCGTGATTGGTACAGGGGTTGTTAAAATAATGCAATTTGCTACTAATGTTAGAGAATGTGTAAAAAAGAAGGTTGACTCCCGCCTCATGCGTAACGGAATTGCCTACTCTCGGCCGGATACGTAGGGTTGTTGCGTTGGAAGTGTGATGTGGAGAGCATTTCGTTTGGTTATACATTTAGTGTACAATAATAAAAAAACACGCGACATAATACAATAATGAAAATACAAAGGCGCGTGCTTATTAGCACGCACACATACAAACCGCGTACGCTAATTTTCTATGAAGAAATCCTACTGTTATGTTTATACTGTGCTAATGTGCATGTGTGGTACGTCCATTCATCGTGGCACCCACTGCACATAGAGGATTTGTAATGTCTTTAAATACACGGGATAATAAAACACGGGAAATTAACGCGATTACCTTTTATTTTCGCTTGACGTTTTGGCCGAGTTGCATCGGTCGTGGTTTCAAGTAAACTCACTTATATAGATATTTTATAATGCAACGCGAAAGTTTAAAAGTTTATAAATTATCAACTGTAAACACCACCATCATCGGCTTGTATTTCTACTCTGCTGGATTTAGGTCTCTCCAATCAATTGTACATTGAATAATTTAAACATAGAATGAATAATGTCGAGTATGATAACTGCAACACAATCGTAATTTATTCTGTACTGGAAATAATTAGGTATACTGATTTACTGTATTTCATACATACATACATACATATATTAGGCATTATAAATTCAGAGAGGATATAACGTCAAGTATAGGTTTTTACCTTCTTTGATTCCTCAAACCTCATATTAGTTTCACACGTTTCCATCAAGGTATACGAATTCTTTTTAAGTTTTCCATCAATGAACACATAGTTTATTCGATATTAATACGTGTTTTACAACATTATAGGTGTGTTAGGGGAAAATGAGCTAATAATTTCTTAAGTATGGAAAACTCGTAGAAGAATGTAATTGTCAACAACTTTTTTAGAAACAAAAGAAACAAAAACACCGCAACACGCTCTGAACGGCGTGTCACACTTCATTAATATTAATTGTCGGTGCGAACTCGGCGGCTACTGCGCGCACTTCATGCATAATTTCGCTTCCACCTACCCTACAAATTTTAATTGCCTGAGTTGTTTGACATTGCAACTTTGTTTGGAAAGCTGAAAATATACAATATTGTTTTGAGTTTAAATTTTACATACGAATATTAGTTACTTAGATTGTAATATATTTTTGTTAGGTACCTGCTGACACTATTTTGCTTATGATCGATATTTATTTTCTTGGACATTAACCAGTCTAAAACGAAACTAAACGAAGAATCATTACCTATAATATTTCTATTTATTGTTCGCCGTATTAAATATTTTGTGCATCTTAAGCTCATCCTACGTCAAGTAGATCGTGTGCTTTCGCCACTTTGTTTATTGCTAACATTAAGCAGATCTCCTGTATAATGTGTTTAGTAAGTCAGTCTTGAACCAATGAGACTACCAGTACTGATGACCTAATTGATAGTAGATATAAGTGACGTAAGTGTAATTCTGGTAGCTCAAGAAAAATAATAAAGCTAAATATATAAATACTGCTACATAAATACTGCTAAATGAAACAAAAATAATCTAACGCCAGCCTACGGGGTCACGGACAAGTGTACTGGGAGACTTTGGACATTGACTTTAAGCGATCCCAAAAAGGACGGCAGTGTGTGTGATATGTGTTGCCGAAGAATTGCGAGGCTGCCTGAGGGGCTTCTTAGCTTCCTCGAGGCGTGCTCTCGACAAACATCCAGAACGACCATCCCGTTTTGCATAGCATGGATAAAAGTCCCACATAACCTAGTCTCTTACCTATAAGGCTGGGTTTTTATTAAAGTTTCTCCTGCCTTGACAGATGCCTTAAAAGCAGATGACAATTTTTTTTGTGATTGATTTATTGATTGAATGTATTATAACGGATCCTCATCCATTAGCGGACGTCGCGCTACATGTAATATCATACGACTGGCAGTCCGCTATAGAAGGCTGAGGCGAAACACGTGTCGATCGGTGGTTTTTGGAGCTTGAGCGGAATATAGCTGATGATTTTAGGAATTTAACACATGAAATAGATCGCAAAGTAACACCTGAGTCTATACAATATCTTTAAAATAATACAGAATACTTCCGCACGCATACATTTTTGTAAGCCTATGTCTTCTTCCGTTATACAAGAGATCAGAACGAATTTAGGCTGCCTACGCATCGCTTTGCTTACACCTGTCTTTGTTTAAATAACCCGTTAGATTATTTATTTTTGTTTGTAGTACACAGTATTTGTGTATATATACTCATATCTATTTAAATTTCTTGGTGTTGATATCGTCATGGATCTATTATTTTTAGAGACAAATTTCATATTTGGTTTGATATTCGCACTGCCTATGTAAACTAATGTTTTGCAGTACGATATCATGACTTCGAAACACCATCTAATGACTTAGTTCACGATATCTTAACATTCATAGTAGGTTTAAGGATTGTTATATAATGTTATATAATGGCAGTAAATTGCGCATGTTCACGTATTAGGTGAACGATGCAATACGTTCGCAGTACCTTCGCACTTTCTAAAATAACATTCGTTTTAGACCCTTGGTTTCCGTTATCTTTAGACGGTGCTACTTAAATTAAGCTATGAGTACACGTTCTTTTCGAGTTATACGCTTTATAACTAGAAATTGTGTTGCTTATATATTTTGCGCAGTAATTTGCACTTCGCCTTCACGTCCTGAAAATAAATGTGCCTTACAAAAGATGTAAAGTACTAAATTGTCACAAAAATTACCGATTACGATATAATAGCATTTTATGCATGTATCAACGCAAGTACAATATGAAAATTTAATTTCTTGGCACAATCATTGAATTGAATCATTACCATCGGTTTGCAGTTGTCATCCAAACACGAGGTATGTCTTGTCCTTAAACTAGTTTTCTCCGAATGCTCTGTTATGGACCGTTTCTATTTATTGTTATTTGGTAATAGCTCAATTGCTGACTGAAAAGGATTCTTACTTGTACTTATTTGCAAATAAATGATAACTAAAAGAATCTGATGGCGCAGCGTCTGAAACACCTGATCTTTTTTAAATAAAATTAAGCTTAAGCTTAACGTGTATTTTTCATAACTTTTGTAATGTGTGTAATGTAGCTTTTTTATCTGTAGTAACTGTTAAAGTCCGAGGTTGAAGTCTAAACACTATTAGTATCAGTTTTCTCCTATTTATATATTTTTTATATAATTTGTAGTATTGTCACGGAAATTGTTTAAGTATAATAATACAGAATCCTATTACGTGATATGTTGTATTTATTGCTGTTTACGTTTTCTTCGCACGACGAACGCCGCTAAAGCCCAAAGCTTATTAAAAATCTGACACAAAGTCTCCAGCAACTGTAATATCCCTTATGAGAACCCTGCCATAGCCAATCTAGTCTTAATCCTAACAAGTTTTTGCTTTAGTCTTGTGGGGTTAGCACTTAGATGGCTTTATTTATTTCTTCGTTGTCAGGTGTGATAAATAATGCTTAATCAAAGAGTTCTATATAATTTTTAAAGTCACTCTACGCGATTAATAACTACTTGTCAAGCGCGAGTTTGAATCGCATGTAGAAAGTTCCGAGTTATATTTGCTGTTAGTTCCACATTAATTTTAATTACATGAAGTACCCACGTGTGATATTTTGTAAAATTTTAGTAAAAAGAACAAGAGTAGAATGGATTTCCTGCGTGTAGTGGGGCTGCATAAAAGACTGATTTTGGTCTTGTAAGAGCTCAGTTGTTGAGGAGTCGTCGAATAGTCAAGTACATAATAGTTGAGATGAAGAATTGATAGCGTGTTCATAGTAATCAGTGCTTCTGTTACATTTCATATTTAACATTACTTATTTAACAGTAAATTTATTTCTTGAAATTTGTAATACTTACAGGTCATAGAGAATAGCTTGATAGCTGTGACAACTGTCGAAACTCATGTCTAGTGATAGAATATAGAGTTCGATGGGTATATTTTAAGTATTAATCGTAATTATTTTTATTTATAACTAGCGAATCCAACAGCCTCGGTCACAAAAAAAACATCCTAGAATTCGATTAAGGCGCCACCTACCGGGTCCAATTGTGAATCTAAATTATTCACAGAACTACTCAAACACACTTAAAACATTTCATCACGATCGTTAGAGCCATTTTCAAGTTTTTGCGAGACTAACGCACGGCATCTCAAGACAATCTCATAGCCTAGCAATTTACATTCCGATATAAAACATCAAGAGCGATCTTCCATAACTGTAATCATTTTAAATATCGAATAATAATTGTATTGCATTGCTTCAATTTTTCAGGATTCCGTAGCCAAATTAGAAAAGAGGAACTCTTATAAGTTCGTCCTGCCTGTCTATTCTTCTATCCGTCTGTTTGTCCGTATATCACTGTCGTTTTACTAGGATACAATCGGCACTATATAGATGACATTTACAAGTTACAAAGCACACTCGTACAAATTTCACGATCATTTACATATTTACTCAGGTTACGCTACGCCCAAGATTTTATTTTAGTCTGATCAAAGCTCTAGAACTAGATTGATGAGGAGAGTGGTGTGATGACTCGTACCTGGTACCTACCTAATTATTTTTTAGCATTTCGTACATTATCATGTTTATCACGCATCATTACTATGTTTCTATACAATAAAACCGTAAAAAGTTAACCGTAAAGTAAAAAAGCCGATTAACTTAAAATTTTTTTTTACTTATTTTATCTAATTTTTCAGTTTTTTATTAAAGTAGTTACTTAATATTTCTCGTCTCATATTGTATATTTAGTTCATTGAGTGCCTCATTATTACAAAATTTCTTTCCTGTCAGTTGGTTGCAATGTATTGACTGTCTGAACTCTATGATCCGCCATTTTGTTTCCGGCGCCATTTTGTATTAGGAATTTTTATTCTAAAATGTACTGTGTTCTACTGGCCAGGCTCTTTCATTCGATATCCATATTGAGGGGATTGAAAAAAATGTGTAATCTGCAATTTTGTGGTTGCGGCCATCTTGGATTTGGAATTTTTTCATAATGTATTGTATTTTAATAGTTAATCCCTTTCATTTGATACCCATATTCAGGGAGTTGAAAAAAAATATGTAATCCGAATTTTTATTCTAAAATGTACTGTGTTCTACTTGCCAGGCTCTTTCATTCGATATCCATATTGAGGGGATTGAAAAAAATGTGTAATCTGCAATTTTGTGGTTGCGGCCATCTTGGATTTGAAATTTTTTCATAATGTATTGTATTTTAATAGTTAATCCCTTTCATTTGATACCCATATTCAGGGAGTTGAAAAAAAATATGTAATCCGCCATTTTGTGGCGGTGGCCATCTTGGAATTACAATAATACTGAATATACATAATTATATTGTTATTAGAACTAAAGGAGTGTACCAAATTTCAGATCGGTCAACAGGAAGGGGGTAAAATTTCAACTACTAGATTTGACCCACACAAGACAAACAAAGCATGCCAAATAAAACAGTCGTTCGTTTTATTAATTCAAAAAAGTTATAACATTTGACGAACTTGTTAATATTTTTTAAGAAGGTAATGTATTATTTTTTCTAATAGGTTAAATTAATCGTTTATCTTCGTCGGGACTAACGACATTATAACTATTAAGATTCAAATTGTTGACATTATCTTTTTCCGGTACTGTTATTAGATAGAGACTGTCTTTTTATTAACTTGTGTGCTTGTTTCGAGTTAAGTAAACATTCACAACCACTACAGATGCACGCGTGTAATTATACGAAATACAATATTACAAAATATTTGAGTGTGTGTAAATCGAGCCATAATTTGAATTCGTCTTTCGGTTGGCGTGAAGTTTTCTTGTCGCGTTTTGATAAAGGCGAGCGCGGGAATTTTGCAAACATGTTTTTGTTGCGATATATTTTCTTTTACTTTATTTAATTACTAAATTGTCAGGATAGACAGTGTCTATTTGTCTCTATGAAATGCAAGCCACTGCTATACACTTTATTCTTGCTTTTGTCTGTTAGAAATGCCAAATAGAACTTATGTACTCATACAATGCAATAAACATACTATACGCTTTGTTGTTGCTTTTGTCTGTGCTATTTTTTATCTTAGTATTATATCGACTTATATCAATAGAATTTGAGTACGGATCAAGGGCTTTGAAGGCTGAAGGTCCAATCTATAATATACTGAGTGATAATTCATTATGCTACCTTTACTGTATAAAAGAAGGGTGGCCGCATTTCTGAGATGTGAGAGAGCGGTTATAGCAACACTTTCTCCTTTACGTAGATCGTAGATATTGTCACGGGAAAAGCTATTGTAGCGGCTTTACACATGGGTTACACGTAGATAGGCACTTTGATTATCGACTGGGAATGCTTGGTATCGGTTTCGTAATTAAGTAATGTTAGATTCGCAAACATTTTAATCGCTTCACTTAAGCACCTGTGATATGTTAGAACATTTCGACGAGAAGAGCCTAATTTTTAAATCATAAAAAGTATATAATGGATCAACAATGAATACAATCAACATTAGATTTGTGATCTTAAAAATGAAAATATTACTTTTTTCTAGCCAAATTTCTCAATAATCCTAAGGTATCTCATATTTTTTTATTGCACAGTTATACATCAATTCAATATGAATTAGGAACAGTAACAACTGAATATGAATTAGGAAAAAATTAATTCAGGCATAAATACGTCTTCAGTAAACGTAAAGGACCAGGATATTCAGTTCAATTTAACTAATTGTCGTGTGCGAAATAGTGGTCTATATAATGAAAATAACTGAGTTTTAAACGTTTTAAAATTTAAGTTTGTATTTGTTTTTAGTCTTATTTTTGATCACGCGTTTATTTGTAACTAGAGTAATAATTTATTTGTAATGCTTTTTAAGCCGATGCGTAAGCTCGAAATTGAAATGGTCGGTGTAGCTAAAATTTAAACACTGAGTGTTGGGTCAAGAAGTACAAAAGTAAAAATTACGATGTCTACTGGGGGACTTCCTTTATACATATTTTTAACCTAATGTGATAATCATATACTAAGCAGTGGTGGTACCTTTATACAAGCCCAAAAATCCGGCTCGCCTTCCTTAAATGCTCAGTTTGGAACACAGAATACTAATGCGTCATGCAAGAATGAGCAATATATATCAACTTCAGAACATATCAGTTTTAAAAATTCAAGCGAATTACTTGTCAAACGAAAACAGTGACTTAGAGAAATCTTAGAGAAATAAAACGTTTTTGACCCCAAGTCGTGACCAATCAGTGCATCGGTCGACACTAACGACCTCTCAAGGTATAATCAGAGCAAAAATCAGAGTAATCAATCATCTCACTCTCACGCGTTGGCTTGCAATGGGGCTTGCATCCTCTCTTTCTCTCTGATGGCTAAATTCGTTATAGCTATAGCTTTTTTACTAAGGTTTCAATAGCAGTTAGTATGAAGCGAAGTGCCCGGCTTTCATACTGAACTTCGTACAGATTGAGAGATACGTCGTATCTATTCGCATCGTATTTGATACGATACGAATACGAATACAATTCAGCTTCAATGTTTACATCTAATATTTGTTTGTTTGAGTCGGTGGACGAGTGATAAGTATTTTTGGAATTTCCATCACAAGCGAGTTAATTTGTAATAAAAAATCCTATAAGTTGTTAATTACGAGAACTAAAAATACAAGTTTTAATCGGTGTAGAAAATAATAAATTCCGTATTTAATATTAATAATCGTAACTGAATATGTAGCTAGTATGTCTTTTATCATTGCCCATTCCTTTTTGAACGCAACTTTGCATAAACCTAAGTCGTTGCAATAACGAACGTTCTTGAAAGTTTGTGACTGCTGTTGTTTCAACGGGTTGAAGAAGTTTCCCGTTTGTACAAGGATATAAAGCACACAGTAAATTATTTTTGGGAATTGGCGTTGAATAAATTACGATTACGCTTTTTATAGCGTTGCAATAATAATTCTTTATATAGAAAGTAAGACAGAGATGAAACATTCATGAATTAGGTACACAAATCAGTCGCAATAAGTTTTCACAAAACTTAAATTGTATGGTCGTCATTTTGTAATAAAAATTATTACGATTATAATTTTTGCAATGTAAACAGCTACCAAAGATTAATATTCCAAAAATAATAATGGAAGTATTAATAATATGTGATTTTATAAAAAAAATAGAACGATTTCGAAACAGGCGTACGATATTTACACAATGATTTTGTGAAATTAATTGCTAGAAATCTATAAGACTAAGGATATTCTTTATATTTGTCGTTTAAAATTTAACCCGAGACTACAAATCTTCGTAAAATAGTCGAATTAGATTTTGAAAAAAGTGCTATTAAATTCGCGATAGCTGCGACCACTGGCGTAATCTCAGTTGACCGGGTGCTCCAGCAGTACATGATAGTTCTTTTGGGCTAGTGTCCTCAAATGACTCTCTAGCAATCATGATTCGTCGGAAGACTGAAGGTTAGTAATAACACAATTATTTGTTTTTTTTTCAGCATGTTGAAGTTTTACTTTGATTTTGATCGGTACTGGTTATTTTTGTTACATTTTGGTCATTTTATTATAACTTACATCAATTCATAATGAAGGACGGTAGTCACGGTGAAGAGGTGTCAGGGAGTAGGCAGGAAGAAAATGTTGAAGTTTATTCAACAATAAAATCAACACCGTAAACTAGTTTGCGTGACTCCATTAAGCAAATCATAAACGTATTTCAGCCACCAAATGTAGTTATGTTGAGACTGAAGAAAGAGAACGTACACATGTTATTGTATCATATTTACCCTTATATGGAGAACATAAAATAGAAGTATGTCACAAGTACATTAGTAGCTGATAATTATTAAAATTTAAAAAATTGTTTATTTGCTGAATAGATTTCTTTCTTTCTCTCTCTTTATCTTTAGCATTATAAGTTTTATTTTCGACTTTTATCATCCAGAAAAATATAAATAGTGTGAAAAAGTTGAGCTCATTTAAAACACTCAATTATAAACAAATTGTTGATTTCATTCTGTATAACAATCTATTAAATATTTGAAATAAAGGACAAATAAAAAAAACACGTTTAGTTTAATGAAGCCTACAAATACATTTTCTTAGCCAATTAATAAAAGTTTGTTATAAGTTAAAGTAAAATAATTTAGAAATCTAGGGTTTGCTAAGGCCTTACGAGAGTTCTGTTTTCCTTTTGAAATACGAAACCCTAAAATATAAAAACATTGTCTATTTTATTGCTAGTTTAAAAAATCGTTGGAATTAAAAACTCAAGAGAATTAAAAACTCAAACTTACATTGTTTGAATAAAATGTTTTTATTTTACATCTGCGAACATTAGTATCCTCGGTTGCAAGAGAATTGAGAAAATTAGATTCTTGCTAATCCGTTTATAACGAATGAGTGAATAAACTATTAGTGGATTTCCATTTTAAATAACAAGTACCCTGACGACTGTGCTTTACCCGTTGTTTAATAAAAAAAAAACATCTGACCACATTGCAGAATTCGAACCCGCGCACTTCAGTATGGTAGACCTACGCTCTAGCCACTGCGCTATTGAGAAGGTTGCAAATCAAAGGTTGCTGTTGCAAATCAGAAGAGTTCAGAGTTTAGCAGTTTTAAGTGTGTGAAAACAGAGAATTTTCTCCGAATTGAGACCTGCCAGATCGATTTTCACCATTGTAAAGCTCTAAATTTTAAATTTCATCGAAATCGTTGGAGCCATTTCCGAGAACGCGATTATAAATATACAAATATTGCTTGTATAATACTATCTTTTAAATAACATAGTATCTTAAAATAAAGGAAGTCCATGAAATTTAACATTAAATTCATTGTTCAGGAAAATAAATATCAGATTTTTCTCCATGACTTTGAGCCATAGATTTTATAAATAACTCCAAAGCCAGACGCCGTGTCCGAGCAGCAACGGTGAGCTAAATCAGATAACCTGACTCACCTGTTCATACGGCACACGTTTATTATCAGATAAGCTGATCGGTCACCATTTCGTTAGAAAACAGCACCCACACATCTATATTTTATCCGATGTTATTTTCTTCACTTCATAGTACGGGATAAGCTGTCTGAAGTTATGAAGTTTATGCTTTTATCAGTATTTTTCATTTTATTTTCTTATTAAAAGTGCATTATTAGTGATATTTGTTTTAATAGGTAATTGTTGCAAACTGAACTTAGATATATTATTACTTACTTACTAAAAAAAAAAATACGAAAAAGGTGTGACCACATTCAGCTACTGTACTGTTAAGAAGGTAAACTCTGCTGCGAAAAAAAATTTTAAGTGTGTGAAAGACGGAGAAAACGATTTTTCTCAGAATCGAGTCCTTTCTCGCCTCCCTCAACCCTTATATTATAAATTTCATCGAAATCGCTAAAGCTGTTTTCGAGAAAGCGATATCAAAATATATACATAAATATATATATACAGGGTTAATTGAAAAATATTAATAACTTCTTAGCGCAAAAGTCCTCATCATACCTAACAACTTTTGTTCTACGACTTTTTTCAAAACTTAATACGTTCGTAAAAAAAATTTGTTAAGTTTTGTTGTACTGTCTGAAACGTAATTCCTCTGTACGTATTTCCAATGGTACAGTGCAAGCGCATCGGGTCTCAGCGCCGCGCCGTCCTCCCCACGCCCCGCTGTGCGTGTGCCTCTTTAGCGACCGGGTAGAGTAGGTGCCATTTTCAGAAACATTTAATGTATTTTTATTATTATATGAAGGAAAGAGATGAATTTTTAAAAATCGTATAACAAAAGCTGTTGGGGATAATGTTTAGAACAAAATACTAAGAGGTTATTAGTATTTTTTAAACCAAATATATATGTACAAATATTGCTCGTTTAATGTAATAGTGGATAATAATGGGAAGTAATGTTTATACATTGGTAAATATTATAGTTTACATAATATAGTTGAGTGAAAATGTTTCGTGTTTAACAATAGACTATGTAATATGTATGTTATTAGTTATTACATTTCAAATGGATGTCCAAAGATAATCCAATCCAAAAAGGCCAATACAAAGAGAAATTATTAACTTTACGAAACGTATAATGAACTAAACGTATTGAAATGATGAATATAAGAGAAACTCGGACCAAGAAACACAAAATGGACGGAGCCATAACAGGTTGCCGCTCTTATAAACGTGAGACAAATAAATTTTCGTGTCTCTTTCTATCTCATTGAGCGTAACCGCGAGCAAAATATTTTGCTACAGTAAGTATGTTAACCTCGCACTGTCAGTGTAGTTCGTTTTAGGTCGGTCATGAAATAATTATTTGCAAAATACTCGTAAGTCTTAGTGTTTTGGCTAATGGCATGAATACTCATGAAAAGAAAAATATGTCATGTTCAGCTGTGTATTGTTGTACTCTGACCTTCGCTAGTCACGCATATTAAAAAATCTAGAATATATGTCTAGAAAATAAAAATCTAGAAACTCGGTTAACAAAAAAGTACACCGTAACGACACGCTCTTAGTTAAAATGCTCCGTCCATTGTGATATCCGTCCGTCCGAAAAGAAAAATATAATTGTCACTTCTGGATTGACAACATCAAGTATTGTTATTTTTAAAGAAAATATGAGGTACTTTACAATAATTTACAATAATAATCCTTCTTTTGAGACGATTCTGAAAACTGACCCAGCCTAGACGCCTGTAATATGTAAGTATGTCAAGGATTTACAAGTTTAGGTTTGTTTGCGATAAACGCAACCTTGATAAAGAATTCTTTGTAGTCCTTTTAAAACACCCATAGGAATATATGCAAAAATTTCAGAAATTGCAGCGAAATCCATAAAAGTATACTTTTTCGTGATTTTACTAAGTATCGAATCTATTGCTATAACTCTTTGCGTTCGTTTTGCTTCCAAAGAGAAACTTCCAGAGCAATTACGCGAGCAGTCGTAAAGTTCACAATGCTCCCTTTCGAAATATTCATTTCGAGATTTTAATTTCAAATTACAGTTTTTGGTGATTTAGTGTTAATAGCAGTATCTACAGATGTCGGCTGTGAGAAAATTAAAGATATAAGAATTTAAGTTTCCTAACATTTTACAACAGTGTAGGCATTATATCAAAATATATTTCATGTAGAACTAGTTTATGACAAAATGAAATTCTACAAGTTAGCTATGTTTGTTTCTATGTGTACTTGTCGAATTTGAAATATTATTTTAACCGACTTTAAAAAAGAATAGGTTCTCAATTGTTACATATGTAATACATAATACACAAACGTAGTGTATATACGAATTTATGTATGTTCAGGCATAATTTCTTTGTTTGTATACCGATTTCAATTATTATTTTTATTTTTGTATTGGTTCTGTACAGCTCAGCACTTTGCGTACTGTAGCAACAGCATTACAGCTGTTGCTACAGTACGCAAATACTACTTGCGGCCATTTTTTTAACAGGCAACGACACTATTGTGTTCAGCAAAAATTAAACTTTAATTTAATACATAATTTTTTTGAAAAACACGATGCGTGTAAATAATTAACAAAAACACACCTGTTCACACCTGGCAGTCTAGAGGTTGCGGTTAATTGAGAGCTGGCAACCATTTTCTTTAATATTTTTCGCATTATTTCCTTTCAAATGATGTATAATTCATTTCAAAAACATATAGCTGGAATTTATTAAAATAAATTAATTGCAAAATATTTAATTAGAGGTAATTGCGGCTAATTTTTGATAGGCAAGCAGGCAGCAACATATTCTATTGTCGTCAACAATTCATTTGAATTAAATTTCATTAAAAAAACAGCCGGATCTCGTACTATTACGTGATCACCACACTGTACGCGACATGCGACAGATTGGCGATTCGTTGTATAGTACATTTTCATATGAAATCTTAAAGGAGAATACAGAATATACGTCTGTTGTTTGAAATCGTCCAACTTTCGGTCGGCGTTAGTGATATGTAACTAGCACACAACCGCATTGTGTCGTGTGAAATCCACCTTACCATAAGCCCCTATCTTTACGACTCGATGTTATTTTAGGACCGATATATCTATAGTAGACAGAAGCACTTAAACCCGAAGGGAATTCGTTTACATTAGAACGGCGACAATGAATATACGATATTTAGAATACATACTTATATCGTATGTATAGGCACATTAGAATAAGAAATTCCTAGAAAGAAAGAAATTAATCCGAAAAAATAATATTTCGCAGAGAAATCATAGCCATTTCAATCATATTGTATTTAATTATAATAATTTCTTTTTTATGTACATACGTACATACATACATATCTTCACGCTGTATCCCTAACGGGGTAGTCAGAGAAGACGAAGAGCCAGCTTCGCGCTTCTTACATACTTCTTTCGCTTCCTCAAATCTCATCACCCTCCTAACACATTTTCGCCTAGGTTATGCGGTAGGTATAATAAATAATTTGACTTAACTTCGAGTTACGACTTTAATCTTCTATTGAATACATTTTCATTTATGCGGATGACTTTTTATGTCGTAATATCGTATTGACCATTTACTAGTTTACAGATAAAAGAAACTAGGTATTTTGTATCTAATTTTACTTCTCAAAACTATTTTCAAATTTCAACAAAAATTTTGTAACTTACATTTATATTACATTTTGTAATAAGTTGTTAATAACAAGTACTTATCTGCTATATGTACCAAGCTGTCAGTAAAAGCTAGACATAGCATACTAGGTAATTAGGGTTGATTATTTACTCTCTAAATAATCAAACGTAATTACACTGTTCCGTATTATTAAACTGAGCAAGAAACACGAAAAAGGAGATAATAAATTGTTAACTGAATATTGCAGAGTATTTATATTCCAAGTTTAAAGTTCACGATTCATTATATCCATACTAAATCATAAACTGTAAATAGAGTAGACTCTGGGTATCCAGAATATCCATATAATCGTATAATTATTTACACTTATTTATTTAAGTACCTGTTATTATAATAGTACTGTGATCATGTACTATAACCTTTTATGAAACTTAAGTACCCCTTATTTGCGCTATATAGTAGTCTAATAAATGAATAAAGGTTTGCTAGAGGCTATAGGAAATTATAATTGAAAATCGCGCTAAACGTAAAATAGAACTTCATTATAAAGGTCTCAACTATTCGCAGGAACGATTAATATTCTAATTCACATACGGGCGGTAACAGGATCATCGAACAGTTTTTATATCACTCCTAACATAATGCGTTGTGGATTTAAATTAAGATATGAAATATCAACAGTTAATTCGTCTACAATAACTAGTGTCATAGTTATGCCTGTTTCAGTAAATTAAAATTTCAGAAAACCTGATAAATGCATGTTTAGTAAACAATATTAAACATTTAGCTACTTAGTGACAGTAAAATGTTAGTTTACACTTTCAACAATAAAATTTTAGTTGCAATCTGATGTTATTTTTTAAACAGTTCAAAGTTTATATATTTAAACATTAAATGTAATATATTTGATATTTTGCGATAGCCAGTAGGTACATAACCCCGTGCTCAAATTGTATAACCGTCCATTTTTTAATAGACTTCTCTCATTATACAATTTTTTTATTAAAATTTTTGATGGTGAGTGATTTTGAAGTAACCATTAATATACTACATTGATGAAAAAGTGTGAAAAAAATTATGAGATTCTAGAAGGCGAAATATTATGTAGGTAAATATGTAGGGCCCCGATGCTTGGCGTTCCGTCCTTTGTCTACCCCGTTAGAGCACTAGTGTAAAGATATACATGTATGTATGGGTGTGTACAATTGACAGTATTTACAGATAATTTTGATAACGTCTCTTTAGTGACAATGATACCGCACGTAAACAAAACAAAATTCGTGTTCGAGATACAGCTCGACATTCTTCGTGTAAGTGTGTAGGTGTCCCAGGCCGCGGTCCCTCGCCACGGGTTGTCACTGCTAATTTGCACACAATTGTTCATCCCCACTGAAAGTAAGAAATAAGAAGAGAAATGTAGACGGAAGAAACTCTATAGTAACTCACTAATTGGACCCACGAAATTGTATTCCATTTTGGCTGTCTCTGACGATGGATCTTCGTTAAAAGTTTGTATTAAATGACAATGTTAACAAAGACTGACAGCGGCTCTGTTAAAATTATTACTCTTATATCATTTTTTAGAAAGCGATCATCATTTATATTATACCTTAATAACCAAATTGCTCGTTATTGTTATTCCTTTTAAGAAATTAACATATTTAAATACATGTAATACAACTAATAGGATTAAATTTGTAAGATTCGATATTTTTTAAGGAATATTGGAAGTAACAGTATTAAAACAACAGATTTTAGTAAGTATGAGACAAAAAACTGCTACGAAATTTGATAAATTTGGTTAAAAAGAGCAGATTGGAATCGCTAGCGAAGTAAATTAAATGTCAGTTTCTAGAAAGTAATTTGTTCGATCACAGCCTACTGGGATGGATGTGATAATCCTCTTGTGAGCCTTAATTTGATTTTTAAATAAGTACATAATATTACGTTATTCGCGTTTTCGCATCCAGGGTGATCAGGGCATTGAAGGGCAACAACTTTATGACTTGATGCCACTTTAAGAAATATTAGAACTTCATAGAACATTAATGACCACCACTAGCGACCCGCGCCGGCTTCGCACGGTTGTACAGTGTGTGTGACCTAGATCGTATAACTATATATTGTTTAACAATTTTTAGAGC
This sequence comes from Zeuzera pyrina, assembly GCA_907165235.1. Taxonomy (NCBI): domain Eukaryota; kingdom Metazoa; phylum Arthropoda; class Insecta; order Lepidoptera; family Cossidae; genus Zeuzera; species Zeuzera pyrina. The sequence continues at coordinate 11,765,828 of OU015625.1, read as the reverse complement.
TGTTTTTCCGTTTCGCTGCGAGCCAATAATAATTTTAAATCTGTGATATCTTCTAAGATTTTTATTTTAATGATATACTGTAACGGGCAATTTTGATCTACATTAAATGCACAACGTCTCTAACATATTTAATTTGATAAGGATTATTACTTATTGTTCAAATAAGTTCCTAAATAACCCATTGTTTTTTAGCAATATGTAAAAGATAACAATTGTTACTGTGGGTTATTCTTAGGAAGATGGACATTTACCAGTACATTAGTTTGGTCTATCTCGTAAGGTTTAGTTAGCTAGCATTAGCAGCGTAAGCCTCCAAAAACATGTTTTTTACGACATCATTACAAATAATTCTCAGCTTTTCTCTAATATAATATATATGTATTATACATACCAACCTTCAAGTATCAAACAGTATCAAACTCCGTTAACAGTATCAAAATCCGTTGCTTGGTTTAGAAGAAGTTAGCGGAGAAACAGACAGACGAAAACGGCGACTTTGCCTTATACTATTTAGAGAAAGAGAAGAGATACATTTGACTTCGTTTTTATTGTATACATTATCGAAGCTATATCAAACACTATTTAGAGAAAGAGAAGAGACGCATTTGACTTTTATTTTTATTGTAAGTATACAGTATCGAACCAATGTGAACATATGCTTAGTATCAGTTTTGAAATTGAGATAGAGGCAGCAATAATGAAGGGATATTGCACGACCTTCATTCGGATCTATTAAAATAAGGTTGATTAAAGCCGATATGGAAAAACTTATAATTGTAGTGTCACATAAAATTATAAAAAGTTATAGAAAAACTGTATATAACGAATCGTATTAATTTATTATTGAAGAGACATTACGCCAAGAACTCCATTGCATTAACATATATCTGATAACTGTATTTTTATTGGTCAATTGCGTAACTTCCATTAGCTGGAAATGGCCACAATAGTTCGATTATTTCGGCTTTTGCACTGTAAAAATGTTTCTTCGATTATTTCGAAATGTCAAATCAATAGATATTGATTATAGTCAACTAACTGTTGCTCGCGACTTCTATCCCGTGAAATTAAAAAAAAAGTTAGCTTATGTCCAAGGTTCTCAAAATGGATTCAGGGGTTCAGTAATGAAAACGTAAGATGGACAAAATCACTTTTATATTTAAGTATAGGCAAATGGTAATTAATTCTGTAGGTAGATGAAATATTTTTTTTTAATTTTAACTGTAAATTTTATGAAAGAATTCATTATGGTCTCTGCTATAAACATATCATTACATTAGTATCTATTAGTAGTGTTCTGATATAAATAAATATATATCAAGATGTTGACTTTCTAAAACCTGATTTTCTACGATTTAATAGCAATGATCTGTGAAATACTGCTTGCGAGCAATTAGTACAATTCAACTTCGGCTATGAAACAGATCGCGTGCGGCTCCACGAAGATAGTAGTTTGGAGTAATTACGATTGTTGTGAGTGCCGACAATCACTTAGAAGCGCCTTATCTAAGCCCTACTTAACGCGCGGACTTGGCTATTAAGTCATAAATCGTCTGTTAGTCACGCAATAGGCTGACGATGTGGCCGCAGGCAAGTTATCTTCGCCCTAGCATCTAATTAACAACATCTTTCTTTTTTCACAATGGAGCGTCAACGATTATACAGGTACGGAATCCAATTAAAAAGAGGTCACGTCGATGTCAATTACGTAGCGATTACATAGTATATAAATATCGTATGAAATGTATAACAAACACCTATTTTTAATTAAAAAGAATCTCCGTCGTATTACTTATTGCGAGCGATAATAACATCACATTATAATAACGATGTTCATTTGGTTTTACTTACATATTATATTGAATCAATAAATGAACATTGGGTATATCGGTCGTTGAACTGTCAGTTTAGAATATCATAGTAAAATGCCTCCGGATAATTATATATGCATACATATCAACAAGCTGTATCCCTAACGGAGTATTCATAGAGAACGGAGCGCCAAACTTCTCAGTTCTTACATACTTCTTTCCCTTTCTCAAATCTCATCCCTCTCCTCACACATTTTCGCCTACGTATGCAAGTGCTTTTCACATTATAATTATACGCTGTTCGTTATTGGGAATAATCAAGTTATAGTTGAATATGAATAAAAATATCTTAATATTGCACAAAGTGTGTGTTGGGATTCGAGGACCTCTTGAAATGTCCCAACTTGGGATATATCAAGGGGTGTTCGAAACGATTCAGAATACTAATATCTAGTATGCACAAACAGAGATACCTGGATATATATAGAGATATGCATAAATAAAACATTCAAAATTGAACTGTTGTATGGCCCATCACTGCAGTTGTTCGTGCATGTGAGCGTCGATGGTCGATGGTCCCGAATTCGATTCTCGATTCAGTAAATTAAAAAAATTAGCATTACTGAATTGTCATGGGTTCAGAGTGTTACTAGGTGTTCCCATATTTATATGGTATGGTATTCATACAATCAATCAATCCTAGTGCTTAATTTGAGATCACTCAATACAATCGGTGTAATCATCGGGAGATTTTATTTATTATTATCTATACATATTATAAAATTCAACTTCTTTTTCTTGTCTGTCCAATGATGACACGACACGATCCGTCGGTTTGTTAAAAACTTAATTATTCTGTAGTCTATAGTGAGCGGAGCTGCGGGCACAGCCAGTGAAAATATAAACAATCTCTATTTTGTACAAGTTGAACTGTTGCTCATGAACGCCTCTAAAACAAAATATATGTTTGATTCTACATACATACATAATATTACCAGTACGCATAGAGATTGGGACATTATACATATATAAATGAATAACAGAATTAGTAATTCAAACTACAACTCATCACATTTAAAGTTAGTAATTTTCACTATAAATTTGCTACTAATGATTTTAAAAAAAATTAATTTAGTTTCCTCAATAAGTTCGAACTTGGCTGCCGCAATTTTAGATAGGGAAAACATTTTACCCAAAAATGACTTCTGGTGGTTAGGTTAGGTAATACTCGTATTACCTTTCGCGGATGAGTGTGAAAGTGTGCCCGTAGCCCCGGGAAATGGCGCCCCTGAGGACACAGTCAGGTTTTAGTGGGTAACCTGCAATTGTTAGCGTGGAGTCCTACATACCTTCGCTGCCGCCCACGCGCGGGACAAAGATACAAAGAATTTTCTGATTAACTTTATGGTCTACCATAAATTTTACAAACTTTATGTTTTTTTTTATGATTGTTGGGATGACGGCTAGATATTTTGCCGAGTTTATTAATTTATTTATTACCTAATTTTTCTAATTTTACAGCACAATCTATTTAAATTATTTCAATTTTTTTTATTGGCTATGATTATTTATTTACTTAATTGCGTCTATTTCTTCAACATATTTTACGAGTATTTTAATGAAGGGCATTTAATTTTATGATATTTTATTTTTTAATAGTAACAAATAGCGATTTTGTCGATATTTTACCAATTTTTAAGCGCCATTAAATGTATCACAAAGATTTTTTTACATTTAATGATTCGTACAAAGTATTCAGATTTGAGATAAATTGTCTGGGTATTATTAGTAAATTCAAAATTAGAATACCTTCTCGATGGGGTCACACGGGGAGTTTAAACTTTTAGTACATAGTCATATATGAAATCAAAACAGTTAGCAAATGCGTCAAATACAATGTTAAAAATAACTACATGAAGTAGATTTCAAATTCATCGGGAAACTAGCGTACCGTTATGACCAACTTTATAAGGCGATTTTGATTACTAAAGTAACGCCTTGTAAATGCAGTCAATAAATCAAAGTCAGGTAGTCAAAATCAGTTAATCAAAGTTAGTTAGTTAGTTAGTAAAAATCAATCAGTCATCGTGTCTAGTCACATCAACTTCATTAGATCAGTCAGTTCCTAAAGCAGACATTGAGGCACCAATTTAATACAGTAAACAAATTCGTGGTTAAACAAAAGTGTTCCAAGACCAATGACGCCCAGGCCTAAGGCGGGCAAAGATAAGGGACAGGCAACCTATACGGCACGGTGTCTACTCGTCAACAACGGAATGAGAAAAGATCGTGCGTGGGATAAAATTAGCAGAAAATAAGAGCGGCTGATACTAAGCGGCCCAGAGTGGCCAAGACTGCTAATCCGCTCCTGTGTCCGCGCTACAGTTTCAAAGTCAGGCGGGTAAATCTCCACTTTAGCTTCTGTTTTATCTGTCTAGACTGTATAACCTATTTCAGAAAAAAAATAACTCATATTTGTTGATACATTCCCACATGATCTTTAAGAATATCATAACAACTGATTATAAAGATAGTAACTGTGTATCTATGTATAACTCCAGCCAGTTTTACATTTCATATTTAATTGATTTAGGTAAAATAAACTTCGTTTCAAAATTTCATGCTATGTTTGCTTTTAAGTATTAAACTAAAATTTTTTATAAGTTTGTTGGTTTAACAATTGTTGATAAAACACATGAATTAATGTTATTACAGAAGTATACCGATGTTATGGACATATTTTATAATCATGAACCGGGATGAGTATGAAAGATTTAAAAAATGTCTTTCTTCGTTTACAGTTTAATAATGAAAGAATTCGAGGCCGGAATTGCTATAAAATTAATTTTAGATACTGTAATTAAATATCTTGTCGTATATTTACAAAATGTTCAGGTAACTACAAACACCACTTCTCTTATATTCTTATAACATTAATGAATTTTATTGCCTTGTAATTCTAATATAATCTACTTAATGTGATGTAGGGACTACGAAAGAGGTAAGTAAAATTAACTTTTGAGGTTTATTAACACGATCCTTATGATGTTTCTTGGAAAAGGTTTTTGCCTGGTAACGTTGTGTCTTGTGTTGTACACACTACGTATTATGTTGAAATATGTTTGTTAAAGTATTAGCACACTGTAATTGTACGTGGAATATAACAGCTAATATTCAATGCTCTGTCATACTCATTTGTTAACGAACTTCAAAATAGGAGAAAGTTCTATGTTCGTCTGCATGTATTTTTTTTTTTTTTAAATTAAATAAGAAATTTTGGAATGAAAAAAAAAATTTCGAGGTCTTCGAAGGTGTTATGTTGTATAAAATTTTTAAATGTATAGTTAAAAATATATAATAATAGCTTTTTAAATAAAAATACACATTTACTAGCATTTACCATTAACGATGTGTAAAGTGATTGATACTATAAGTTCGAGTCGTACCTGATAAGTTCAATTTCTTACAGACCTCATAACAAGAAGGTTCTGTTTTCTTCGTACGTATTCATGTGCACGATTTTCACAAAACTACTAGTTTGATTTAACGATTCTTCACAGAAGTAATCGATATATTTTTAGAAAGGTTTAAAAATGTTTGATAAATCAAGGTATTATTCGTATAGAAAGCTATCGTTTCTATTATCGGTTAAGAAGGTAAGATAACACTAGAAATACTGAAATAAATAATTATAGTGACTAAGAGTAAAATTTAAATTAAAGAATATTGGGTCCGAAACAATCAATTTACGACTTTGTACTAAGTTACAGGTGTCAAGATGACGAAATAGTCGATTGTCACATAAAAATGGACAGATGGACATACAGACAGACGAAAAGACAGACACGATGAAACTGTAAGCGTTAAAAGTCATTTTAGCTACGGAAATCTAAGTACACTTTATAATAATAAAATATTTTTAATTAAACGCACTTCAAAATGGAGTCGTATTGAAATATACGTTAATAATTGTAAAAATAATGAAGATTATCATGGGCCCAGCTTGGATATTGAATGTTAGCAACAGCCCAATATTTTTATCGTGATTTTCATTCAAACTATCATCCAAATTTCCGAATTTATCGGTGGATTTTCTCAACATTTTTTTTTATACAAACCTTGTATTTTTTTCCTTCTTTATGGCATGGCGCACAGATTAGCGCATTTGCCAATGTCACGTATTAATAAGTAGAATCACAAGCAAAATAGTTTTTTTTTATCATAAAACACTTCCAGTAAAGTGATAGTACGCTTTACTGAGGTTTTAAAGGACTTCTTGGAAGAGCGCGAGAACTTCAGCTACACATGTTTATTTAGATCTCCTCCATTCTTGTCACTTACACGAAACTTTAAAACAATATATTATCACTATTGTACTTTAAAACCCCTAAAAATGTAAAAAATAGAAAATCCAAATAAAATGAAAACCTCACTTCTCCCGTTCCCGCCAAAAAATCAACAAACCTTGTTCTGACAATTGCCAACAACAAAAAAAATACGGACAAATCGGTAGAGCCGGTCTCAAGTGATGCTCCGTCATACGTGGCAATTTATTTTTATTTATGTATATTCATGTAATAGTATTCACTCATTTGTTTGATCAAGTATTTTGTATTTTTAGGACGCGTTTTTTTGAAGTCATTCATTCACATTCATTTTTTATTATTTATTAGCGACTATTATTCCTTTAATATAATGGTTTTCAAATAAAGAACTTTTGGAATGTTAGTAATACATGCCGCGAATTCATGATAACTTTAATTATGGTTCAGTTACAGTAGTTCTAACAACATTAAGTTCCATTGTTTTTAGAACACTGAGGTCCACAATTTCAAATTCTCAATAATTTATGAAATGGTTCGGCTTCGAAAATTATATCTGCGTACGACAAATAATTCTAACTTGGCTATTGTAACAGGTTTAACGGTTGAAGTTAACATTATTGAAGCAGAATTTGCTGACAAAGCTCTATGATTATAAATTCAAATTTAATATTAGGCGTATTCTCAACTTACAGTTTGTATCTAGTAACTCGTAATGTACCTATATGATTATTTGTTACACAGTGGAATCGGATATGTTATAATTTTTAGTTAATTGGTTGTGGGGGTGGATATTGCATATTTCTTGTTCTAATATAACTCAGTTTCTCCTTAAACAGTGATTTACTTCCGCATCCACTGAGAGCCAAATGTTAATTAAATCGTTGAGCAATTGATAGCAATAGGGCGCCTCGTTCGTATTATCCTATTACATTATCACAGCAAATACATGTGATCGTTTTTCTGCAATAAAATACAAATAAATGTTTATCGTTTATTTTAAGCAATAGATTTGCACCGTTGAGAAGAAGTTTGTGGCTAATTAATTATTAGAAACAACGCTGTTATACTGATCTAACTAAAAGATAACTGTCAATTTATAATAAAAACTAAAATAAGAAAAGTTCTGGTCGATAACTAGATTACAAAATATAAAATTAAATTTTAACTATAATATCTTAATCAGTTTCTCAAATTGAACAGCGGGATGTGATTAGCTGTCATTTCTACATTCCAGTTCACGTTAAGAAGGAGAGAAGGGGCTTACAAAGTGTGGCATAGTGTATATTTTTTTTATTTGATATTCAAAATTCAATTATTGTAATCGCCACTACGGTACAAAACACTTTCAAGTCCGACTGCAGTCAAGAACTGCAGGATATTCCTTGGAGTGACGTGCTGAACCTCCTTCGGAGTCGGAAAGTACTGGCCGAGACAATATCGACGAGTGCGCGCGTCAGTGGTCCGCAATCACACAAAATGAGCATGGGCGTTTCATCCGCCTCTTGGCAATACCGGCACATTCTTGTGTCGGAGAGCCCAATGTTAGACATGTGCTTATTTAAGCAACAATGTCCCGTAATGCTCTAACCAAGATACGCAAGTTGCTTCGGCTCATTGTCATGACACTAGAAGCCCCCTTGCGATTATTTATTAGATTTATTAGAGTTTTTAAATGCTCCTGACCTGGAATATTCTTCCAATACTGGCAAGTGGCTTTAAAACAAGAATTCCACAAAATGGCTCTAGACCAATAAATGTAATTTTGGTATCGGCCCTTGCGAGTTCATCGGCATTTTCGGCTCTGTCAGTTCCGGTTGCTAATAGAAAGGCGATTCTTTTCAAGCCATCTAGCTTATCCATTACAGTCTTCTGGTGGGCTTTCTCGTACCAGACCACAGAAGCATAAGTAATTATTGACCTCACAATGGCCGTATACAGTCACAGACAACTTTTGGGCTTAGACCCCAGTTGCTCCCTGCCATGCGACTGCAAGTACCTAAGGTGATTTTTACCTTTTGCAAAGTACTGGTAAGATGACTATTCCACATCAGTTTTTGCCAGATTATAGACTAATAATATTTAACAACTAAATTTACAAATATTTAACTTCAGTGGAAAAACCGACTTCAAAAAAGAACACTGAAAAATATGAAATAACTATCCCTTACTGATCGAAACTATTCCTCTATTCCACGTCAGTTTTTGCCAGATTATAGACTAATAATATTTAACAACTAAATTTACAAATATTTAACTTCAGTGGAAAAACCGACTTCAAAAAAGAACACTGAAAAATATGAAATAACTATCCCTTACTGATAGAAACTTAAGTACAAAAATAATTTTATAAATACGATACAAATACCCATATAATCAAATTAGACAGTTACTGAAGTCGGATCAGATCAGTAAGTTATTTCATATTTTTCAGTGTTCTTTTTTGAAGTCGGTTTAATTTTTTTATAAAAGTTTTTTTATTTCTCTCTTTTGAGTGACCTTGGCCTAAATAAATATATCTAGGGCAGGTCTACAATTAATTTATTTTCTAATTCTGGAGCACAATGTGTTTACTCCCATTCTATTGAGGAGCACAAACCGTGGGCTTCTACAATAAAGGATGCGAACAGATCGAACATGGGATATTATTGCCCATTATGGCCATTATCAATATCATCAATATAATATAATATCAATATCAATCAGTTATAAAAGAACAGTGTAAAGGTTGCATCATAATTACATCCTAGCAGTATTCTTACAATCCGAAGACGACAGCCACCAGACGTATTCTCTGTCCGCCACAAGACTGACTCTACTGACTGAATTTATTATATCACAGCCGATTTATATCTTCTCCCTACTTTACCATTATACCATATTATCATTATACCATGTGGGGACAACGATAGTTAACAAATGACATACAAGAGAATCGTCAATATAAATGAATAAAGGTTATAACCAGTTCGCGTTATTTGGTGTATCTTCGAAACCAAAGCTTCAATACCAGTGAAATTTCAATGGGATCAATTTGGAAGTGTATCCTTTCGAACAAAAAAAGAATTTTCCAAATCGGTTCATAAATGACGGAGTTATAAGGTAACAAACATAAAAAAAAAAAAAACATACAACCGAATTGAGAACCTCCGCCTTTTTTGGAAGTCGGTTGAAAAGGTATTGATACACTGTTTAGTTGTAGAGGTACTAACCTATCGAGGCCTCGCTTCGTCGTAAACGGCACAATTACTGTTTTATCAGCATTTACCGATAACTCGTTTTCTCGGCATCTTTCACTGATAGTGTCTAGGGGTCTTTGCATAACACACGAAATTGTGTTTAGGCTGAATCCTCGGATTATTACTATTAGGTTATGTGCAAATCCCTGAGTGTCAATCTTAAGGTCAGCAATTTTATGCAAGAGCTGGTCCACTGCGAGGGTCCATAGAAGGGGTGATAAAACGTCCCATTGCGGATATCCTCGCACTGTGGAATAAGTCACTGCAGTTTGACATAGAGCTAATTGGGCTCCTCTGTTTGAGAGCATCGATTGCACCCATCTAGTGGTTGTATGGTCAACTATCTTGGTTTCGAGGTCCCTAATTAATGTATTGATGGGGGTACTGTCGAAAGCTCCCTCAATGTCTAAGAAGGCACAAAGTGCTACTTCTTTATCTTCAACTGCCATTCCTATTCTGTCTAGGAAACTGATCAGAGCATTTACTGTAGATTTACCTCTGCTATAGGCATGTTGCATATGATGAATAGTTATTGTGGCCAATGGCCCATCCCTAATAAATCTGTATAAAACCTTTTCCGTGGTCTTTAAAAAAATTAACTGGGCTTAAAGGACTTTGGTAGTTCATATAAACTGTTCTATTCCCCTGCTTTAGGTATAAATATTACCTTTAGTGTAGACCATGAATCAGGTATGTATCCCTAAGCATAACTAGCTCTGAAGATATTAATAAGGTGCGGTAGGAGCATATAAGTCACCCTTTTTTAGATGTATGGGACGTACACCAACCTCCCCACAACTTTTATGTGATTTGAAAGACTTGATCGCCCACCTTATTCTGTCGGGTGTTATTAGTTTGACCACATTAGTTTATGCAGAGCGTACTGTGGTGCAGGAAAATGCCCCAGGAAAATGGGTCGTTGCTAACTGTAACGTTTCGCTTTCACAGTTGTGAATGATCGGAGTGGGGACTTCGGTCGTCTATCCACACGACCCCGTGAAGGACGAAAGTGCGTGTATTCAACGCTATCATAGTACTGTGAGGGTCCTGGAGAGGCTCCGTAACTGTCCTCCTCAGAAATGATTCAGCACGCCGCGAGAGAGGTTCCTGTGCGTTCAATAGGAGATTCTGGAGTCCCCTGATAAAATACTTTAGTCCGTTTTACATAAGTTTTACTAAACTCACGGATTAATTTCCGACTAACACACGGAAATTGTAGATTTCACTAAATTTAAAATGTTGAAATATTAATAAAACTGTTTTGTGTAATTGAAAAATTTGCTAAGTAATATTAACTAAAGTAAGTCCATCAACACCATCAACATACTCTTAAACTAAACTCTTTAGTAAATATAACATAAAATTTTGTAAATTTTATTATGTTAGAACGTGTAACTTCAATCTTTTTTATTTTGTAAATGAAACATTCGTCATATTGTAAAAATAATTATTACTTTAATGAACTTTGGTTGGTTTTACGAAACAACAAATCAATCCTCGAAATTAAACAAAAGTATTATTTCAGTGATTGACAACGCGTCGAAGATGGCCACCGCAAGAGTATTAGTGGCTGAAAGCTACACATAAATCTGGTCAGCTTTCTCCTGCTTATATAATAAATATGGTTATTGTTAACGTCGATGTATGTTGTAGTTCGGGTTCTGAAACTCCTCGAATGCGACCCGCTTTCATTAACTATCAGAAATCGGATTCTTTGCACATACACAAAATAAGGGGTTCAATTGATGTAATTTCAAATTCACTCTTAAGATGTCTAGTTCATATAGTTCTTGTTCTTGTCATGCTGTTATTGCGAGTGGACGTGTTTTTGTTGTTTACTTAATTTACGTGCGATTTTTGCTATAACTAATTGTGATTGGTTTAATTGTTTGAATGTAAAATCTCTCTTATTCTTGTGGAGCTTTTATTGCATTGCTCCCGCCCCTGGACAGGGATAGATACAGTTTTTTTTAAGCGCAAATTTGTTTATCGTGTGGGGATTTTATCCAGTGTCTCCGGCGTTGGTCGGTGTCAGTGTTTGCTTATTGTTCCATTCAATTAGTTGCAACGACTTGCGAATATTGACTTATAAAACGCATCTAGTAGTGCTACCATATTATTTATGACTGTCTACAGTGGTTGCTACAAAATTAACACTTGCTATGGCGATTTATCTGCTACAGTCTTTGGGATACGCATATTATATTACACGCTTTATATTAGCTTCACCTGTATGTATGTATGTAACGGAATCTTTCAGCGTAATTTTTTTTAACTACTTTGAAACAATACATCCATTATTTTACTGCAAATAAACATTTTGTGTTTGCATTTTAACGCTCCAGTTTGTACTTTATAATGCCTAAAACACAACGATCTCCGCCTTCTTCTGCCAGTGTAGATAAGCAACAACTTCTGTTAACCTCCGACAAGGCTGGAAGCCTGAGTGAGGCAGAATTAATGAATGTAACGTCAAGAAGTAAACGCCTCCGCCATGATCCGCCTCCCCGTAACGAACTACAGTCTTTTAAAGCTGATATTATGATTATGCTACAGTCCTGGAAAAAAGACCAGGACGCCACACTAAGTAAACTATCTTCTGATATCGCTGAGGTGGAAGTACAAAATGGGCAAATTCAGCAGACAAGTTGTGAAATTGAAAAGTTGATTGATTTTTTAAACACTAATTATGAGAATTTGCGTTGCGAGATATCTAAGCTGGAGTGTGAACGCCTCGAACAATGAAATCATATCCTGTACTTGGAAAAGAAGATTGAAGACCTTCAGCACAGTTTTCGTTCGGCTGCTATTGAGATTAAGAATTTTCCTTGTATTGAGAAAGAGACATCTAAAGATCTAAAGAGACATCTTGCCATGGTTCTCGAAACCTGTACAAACATCAAAGTCAATATAAATTCAAATGATATACGCGATGTTTATCGCAGACCGGGTAAACAGCGTCAAAATAGAACTATTGTAGCGGAATTCCACACAGTTCTATTAAAAAATCAAATTATGATGGCATCTCGTGAGTTAACCGTAGTTTTTTAAATTTTAGACATTTATGACATTTATTTTACATTTGAATTTAAATTTATTTTACTTTTTAATATTATGTTACTATTGTTTTTGACGATTATGTTATGCTTTGACATTTTATAACATTTGTTAAACTGACATTGATAATATGAAATAAATATATCTAATCTAATCTAATCTAACCAAGGGTCGTCCAGCTTTGGAGAGATTAAACACAGGACTTATTTGTATCGACGGAAAGAATTTACCCATATATATTGCTGAACATCTTCCTGGAACACAAAGGCAGCTTTTTTATGAGGCTCGAAAATTTACCAAAACTTATAAATTCAAATTTTGTTGGACGAACAATGGCAGAATATTTCGACGTAGAAGCGAAGATTCAAAACAAATTATTATTAGATCTTTACAATGTCTTAATCAATTACTCCAGGAACAACATTAATTTATTTGTTTTATTTTGTTATACAGCTTTTATACTTTGTTTTTATTACCTTAATCTTTTTTGCTTCGCTTTTATTGTTCAATACACAATAGAATTACTACACACTTACACAAATTATACACAAACATTATTCTTACCTCTGTTCTTTATATAATTTTTTATAATGTAGTGACGTATTATTTTTCAAATTATGTATTTACAAGCCGTTTTCCGCCCGCTTCGCTGGGCGTTAGTGAAAATTTTGTACGTATTAGTATATTTTTGTTTGAAAAATGGTGAAAGGTCTATGGAGTTCAAAAAATAAGTAGCCTATAACCATCGACAACTAATTCTGCGTCGAATGGTCATGGTTCCATGCCGATCGGTCCAGTAGTTTTCAAGTTTATCGCGGTCAAAGAAAAAAAGAACTTTCATTATATATAGAGATATTTGACGATATTAACCAATTCCTTATAAAAAATTTGCTACCTTTTGTAACATGTTTCGTTTGTGAATTTGTTATATTTTATTTTACTTTTGTTTATATTCAAATTCACTCAATTACTAGTTTAATTGTCTACTATTATAAAAATGACTGATATAAAATCCTTTTTGCATTAACTAGACTGTTATGGTTTTACGAATTCGTATGTTGCTAAACTAGAACAGTGTTTGCATGTGCTGGATGATACTAATAATTTGATTAGTGTTCTGCACCTAAATATTCGAAGCATTAATTGTAATTTTGATGGCTTAAGGGTGTTTTTACATATTATTAAAAGTCAATGTGATATAATAATCTTATCCGAGTATTGGTTAAGCAAAACAGTTAATATCCCCCTCTTAGGAAGCTATACATCCTAATAGTACTAATAAGAATCTAAATCAAAACGATGGTCTAGTGATCTATATCAAATCTGAACTGCCATATACTATTACGGAACCTCAATTTTCGGAAGCCAATTGTCTAATTTGTAATTTACTTAAGCAGAATATCATTATTATTGCCTTATATCGATTACCATCTTTTCGTAGAATTGATAATTTCATTGACAGCCTGAACTCCCTTCTTTCTATTTACACAAACAGTAAAAATGTTATTATTATGGGTGATATAAAAATAAATATCATCCCCTCTCCCAAGATCAAAATACTAATGTATATTTCGAATTTATTGCTTCACACGGCTTACTTCCGTCTCATCAATACCCCACTCGCGAGAATAGTTGTTTGGATCACGTTATGAGCAAAACTAACATTCCTAGTATTACCCTTGTAGTCGACACATTTATAATAGACCATGCTCCGGTTATCATTTGTCTTAAGTCGTTAGTTCATACCGTAAACCCCAAATCCACCCCTATCAAAGTTAATTATGCGGGTGCTATCTGCGAAATATCCAATACAGATTTTACACCATTAATAGATTGCTTGGATCCTAATACAGCAACGGATATGTTTATCTCTAAAATTTCTAATATAATTAAACACCATTCCAGTGCTTTGAATGTCCGTTCTAAAAAAAGAATTATTAAACCCTGGATTACTCCGGGTTATCCCCGGCTTCGCTGTATACGTAATAGAGACCGCATATATTGCAACTTAAGAAAAGATCACTATAACTATATTTTAAAAGTAACTTATACCAGGTACCTATTGTACCTTTTGCAACAAGCTCTTAAAAAACTTAAAAATTAAATATTATAAGGAACAATTACGGAAGACGAGACACAAGCCTAAAGACACCTGGAAAATTATTGGAAATATAATGGATGTTAATACAAAAACTGTTCCCCCAATTGAACTCCTTCAAATTTCTTCTGACAAAGTTTCTTCAATAAATGCCGTTAATGTTTTCTACGCTAATATCGGCAGAGAATTGGCTGTGAAATTTCAAAACCAAACCACATTCTCTGATGTTTCTTTAAATAGCTCTCTATCACACTCTCATGTTCTTCTACCTACTGACGAAACAGAAATTTCTAACATTATACTATCTCTAAAAATTGACACTGCTATGGGTCGGGATGGGATTTTGTCAGTTTTTAAAACTTACTTCTGTATATTTTTTTCCTGCTATTAAACATATCTGTAACATTTATATCTCTTCTGGTGTTTTCCGTTTGGCTTTTAAAAGAGCTGTAATCCATCCTGTGTATAAAAGTGGTAGTAGGGACAGTGTAGACAATTATAGACCAATATCAGTTTTACCTGCTATATCTAAAACACTGGAAAAAGTTATTAATAGGCGGTTGGTGCAGTTCTTGGAGAAGAACAATATTTTAGTCCCTAATCAATACGGTTTTAGAAATGGAAAATCAACCGAGGATGCTGTTAATTCACTTATCGATGGGGTTGTTGATAAATTAGACAATAAACTTAACTGCCTGGCTATTTTCATGGAGCTCGAAAAGGCGTTTGACACAGTTTCTGTTCCTCTTTTATTATCCAAATTGGAAAGTTTGGCAGTTCGTGGTTGCTGTCACGACCTTTTATCAGATTATCTTTCTGACAGAAACCAGTGCGTAAAAATAGATTCGTACATCAGTGATATAGTTTCCCCTACCTACGGAGTCCCACAGGGTTCTATTTTAGGTCCTACATTATTTTTAATATATATAAATTCATGGGATACTCATCCCAACTTACCTGTCCAGTAGTTGTGGTATAGTATACGGGTATGCGACCCCGGCTTCCCTAGCTATTACTGTCCTATCCCTTGCCCTCCTGGGCAGTAATATCCTACATTTCCTATTTCCAACTCTAACTTACCAATCTTCCTTTTCACACCACCTATCCTTCCCTTTCCCTATTACTACCCTCTCCGCCAAATCCAACGTCTGCCGTGCGGATGGATGCATGGCTAGGGGCAAGCCTAGACGTTAGCGTGCCACATTGCCCTGGGACCGGGCGACCCAGAATTAGGCGAGCCTTACCCTGGCATGCGGGGCTCTGCTGGGGTGGACAAACCTTTCCCTCGCTATTCGTGGGAACGCAATGAATAATCATAAAAATAATTTAATCAACCAAAATGGCGGCGATGTGGTTCGCTACCCATCACGTCTCGTTTCTCGCGGGGGCGAAAAGCGGCCCATGGAGAGCCGCTTCGCTACGTTGAATGTAAGAGGAGGAATGGATGGTAAGGTAGATGAAGTATGTCAGATGATGGATGAACGATGCATAGATATTCTGTGCGTGAACGAAACCAAGAGGAAAGGATGTGACACCACGGTTCATGGTCCCTACACGGCATACTGGTCGGGAGTCCCCCAAACCAGCCGAGGCTGTCAGGGAGTTGGTGTGATTCTTTCCTCTCGAATAGTTGAATGTGTGATGGAGCATGAATGTGTAAGCCCAAGACTCCTTTGGATTAGGTTTAAAGTCGGACTCACTCGCTTGTTTATCCTTGGGGTATATGGACCGACGGATCTGCCCGGAGGTGGGTCATTAAAAGTCCAACAAGAGAGAGAAGAATTTTGGGATAGCATGAGAGAGGTCTTGAATAAATGCGGAGAAAATAAACGGATCGTGATGTTAGGGGACTTTAATGGGTGGGTTGGAGTAAAGCGTGATGGGTATGAAGGAGTTTTGGGTACGTTTGGGGACGAGAGAGTGAATGACAATGGGAGAAGCCTGCTTGAAGTATGCTTGGAATGGAATCTTTGCGTGGCCAACACAATGTTTAGCCACAAAAAAATACCATTTGTAAACAAGAGATGAGGGTGAGTCTAGAAGTATGATTGATTTTGTAATTGTGGATGAAAGACTGAGGAAGAAAGTGCTAGACACTCGGGCATACCGCGGTGTAGGCCTCGACACAGACCACTTCCTGGTCATAGCCCGAATGCGTGGCCTCTTTAAACGGTGGCGACACCGAGGGGCCGAGCCTACGAGTGTTTTGGACAGAGTAAAAGTGGAAAATCTACAAGAAAAAGAAAAGAAAGACGAGTATGTAGAGAAACTGAAAGAAAGTTTTAAAGGCATAGAAGAGATAGGTGTGATTGAAGATCTGTGGGAGATATTTAAGAAACGGGTCGTGAATGTTGCTATTGAGGTATGCGGGGTAGCTAAAAGAAGGAAAGGAAGAAAAAACTATAAGGTGTGGATGGATAAAGATGTACAAAGGGCTGTGCAAGAAAAGAAGAAAGCGTGGTTAGATTGGTTAGCAACAAAAGCTAACCAAAAAGTTCAAAAGGCAACGGATGACGAGATAAAGGAAGCAAGAACGAAGTATAAAAGATTGAAATCAGCAGCGAAAGAAATTGTGTCTAGAAAGAAAGAAGAGCGAAAGGATGATTTTGATAGGAGACTCACTGAAGATTTCCAGTCAAACATCAAGTTTTTCTGGAAATCTATCAAAACAGCCAGAGGAAAAACTTCTACCTCGGAGCTGAGTACAATCAGGAGTCAAGATGGGAGCATTATAAAAGGAGAAGAATGTGTGTTAAAGAGATGGAAAGAGTATTTTGAAAGTTTGTTTGAAAGAGAGGAAGTGCAGGTACAACATCCGGCACCTTCCATGGAAACTAATATAAATGTTGAAGAAAGTGAGATAAGCATGGATGAAATAGTGAAAGCGTTGAAAAGTATGAGATTAGGTAAGGCTGCAGGGTATGACAGGATTACCATCGAGATGCTGAGCGCTGGACAGTGCATAGTGGCTAGCCAGCTGTACCGCCTTTTCAATTTGTGCTGGCGAAATGGGCAAGTACCAGGAGACTGGTGCAAAGCCGTAATCGTGCCATTGTATAAGGAAAAAGGGTCACGGCAGGAATGCATAAATTACCGCGGTATAAGCCTTCTCAGTGTCGTCGGTAAATTGTATGCGAAAGTGTTGATTGAAAGGGTTGTGAATGAAACAGACGAAAAAGTATGGGATGCACAAGCGGGATTTAGAAAGGGAATGGAATGTACGGATCAGGTCTTTTCCTTGCGATGCATAGCCGAAAAGTGTTTGGCTAAAAACAAGAAGGTCTATTGCACGTTCGTGGATCTAGAAAAGGCCTATGATAGAGTGGTGAGGAATGAATTGTGGTCAGCATTATCCGTGAACGGTGTGAGCAGTATCCTCATACGAGCATTGCAATCTCTTTATAGGGATTCTAGTGCTTGTGTAGGGATAAACGGGGCATACACTGAAAATCGAAAAAGGTGTTAGACAGGGATGTGTAGCGTCACCGTGGCTGTTTAATCTGTTCATGAACAATTGCTTGACAGATTTAAAAGAGAATGATAGTGGGTTGGGAATGAATGAGTTACTCGTCAAATGTTTTCTATATGCTGATGACCAAGTATTACCTGCGTCTTCGGCCGAGGAGTTGCAGGAGATGGTAACTGCTATGAATGGAGCTTTTGTTAGAAAGGGAATGAAGATGAATGCAAAGAAGACGAAAGTGATGGTGTTTGAAAGAGATGAGGCAGTGACAGACTGCAATATCGTGATTGGAGATGAACAAATTGAACAGGTGAATGAGTTTGTGTATCTGGGTTCAAAGTTTACAAGAGATGGAAAGTGTGAGAGTGATATTGAAAGAAGAGTGAATGCAGGAAACATGGTGAATGGAGCTTTGCACTCCTTTATGAACAGTCGGAAGATGTCTAACAAGGCTCGTTTGGCGGTGAATGAGGGGGTGTTGGTTCCGACACTCATGTACGGAAGTGAAAGTTGGGTATGGCAGATGAAACATGAAAGCAGAATAAATGCAGTTGAGATGAGAGCGTTAAGAAGTATGATAGGAGTTAAACTGAGTGACAGGATAAGAAATAATGAGATAAGGAAACGTTGTGGTCTGAAAGAAGATGTAGTGACAAAAATTGAGAAAGGTATGCTGAGATGGTTTGGCCATGCCGAGAGAATGAATGAAGAACGATTGACGAAAAAAGTGTATAAGGCTAATGTGAATGAAAGTGTTGGAAGGGGTAGAGCTCGGCGGACGTTTCGAGACCAAATCAGGGACGTCTTGAAAAAAGGCCAGGTCAAGAGTACCCTAAACCGAAGAGCATGTATGAAGGGAATAATGAAAGTGGACGAAGCGAAACAAGTATGTAAGGATCGTAGCAAGTGGAAAGAAGTGGTCTCTGCCTACCCCTACGGGAAAGAGGCGTGATTATATGTATGTATGTATGTAAATTTACTATGTAAAATTGAAATCCTTAATGGTTCTGTTATCACTTACGCCGATGACACTGTCCTTTTGATACATGACCGAGACTGAATGGAAACACAATTTTATTCTGAGCATGCCCTTTCAAATGTAATGAATTGGCTATCTAATAATTACTCACTTTAAATCTTGATAAAAGTTGTTACTTAACCTTTTCTCTACGACCTAATTTACAGCCTCCTTCCTTCATTATAAAAGTCCATTCATGTCATGATTTTTCGTGCTGCTCGTGTACAACTCTATCTAGATCATCTAATATCAGATATCTTGGTATCAAAATTAACAGCGTATTAAATTGGAAAATTCAACTTCAAGTCCTTACTTCCCTTGTTCGCAAATTAAATAATTTTTAAATCTCTCCGATTATCAGCCGATTTTAATACTGTGAAAAACATTTACTTTGCCCTTTGTCAATCTATCATTTCTTACTGTATCTCAGCTTGGGAAGGAGCTTCAAAAACAGACTTTTTGCGGCTTTAGTGAGCGCAGAGGGCTGTCTTAAAAGTTATGACCTTTAATTCGTACAGGTATCCTACGGTTTCATTGTATCAGGATTGTCAGGTTTTAACTGTGAGACAACTTTTTGTTCTTCACATTCTTTTGCATAAACATGATAAATTAAAGTTTGATAGTACTATTTTAATTAAAAGAAGGTCGTTTCAAGTATGGCCATATAGATAAACATAAAACTAGTTTAGCTAAACGTCACTTCAATATTGTTAGTAGTCATCTGTATAATCTGGCAATCAAACAATGCAATATTTATACCGATTGTAAAGTTAAATGTTAAGTTAAGATAGTGAATTGGTTGCTTAGTTTAAATTATATAAAAACAGAATCTTTACTTAATTTTGGTTGAATTTTACAAAACAGGGAATTATACGGTTGGAACATTTTACATTTAAATACACTACACTAAATAACATAATTGAACATAACATTCTCCCATGCACGTATGCACATACATACATATACACACTCATCTACTCACCCACTCACTCAAACACACACATGCATTCACGCACTCAAATACCTGCTTACATGTATGCTATAGTTTTTTTATTGAAATAACGTCCACTATTTCTCTTACTTATAAAAAAAAAATCTATTTGTGTTATCAATGTGCGACAGAACCAAGATACCCATAACACAAGTTTAATCTTTTCTTGGGTATCTAAGTATGTACACTTAAAAGTAACCTCAGTAGGTTACACTAACCTGATTTTTTGTACATTTCAATTATGGTATTTGCGTATGTATGTGTTATGAAATAAATATTTTATTATTATTATTATTATTATATAAAGCAGCGATTTATTAACTTTCCTGAAACGTGATGAAGATGAAGAATAGCGTTAGAAAGGCACCGGCGCGTTTCTTTTACGAATATTGAGCCCCGCTCACGTACCGAGGATGACAACTGTTGGGGATTTCTGTGGATAAATACGGCCCTAACATTTGAAGATTTCTACTGTATATGTTGAGTTTAAAATAAAATATACCCAATATGCAACTGCATGTTATACATACATTATTATTTGTTTTCAAAAATTTTAACAAGAGGGAAAGTTACAGCGTGTGTAAAGGAAATGCAGTGAATTGTTTAAAATAATTTCGTAAATATTGTAAGAATTTACATATAAACAACAACTTTTTCTAAACTCTCCAATACGAATGTTACTAATTTAGTTCAGCAATCGCGTGTCGACGGGCGTGGCGCCCGACTTCAGCTGTACCGTGGATAGTAATCGGAACTGTGATAAAACACATGTTGTAACTGCCGTACTTTAGATAAATCACCGCTCAATAACAAACAAGGCGATTGAGATAATTATTCAGAAATAGCTCTATCCTTTACAGGTAGTTATTACTAACTCAGATATTAGGGATTAACGATCGAAAAATGCGTGAATATTGGCAGACTTTTGAATACTTGCATTCACACTCTCTTGATATAATACCGATATTTTTGTAAGAATTTTATTTACATTTATTGTGAAAATATCAAGAAAACATAAAACTTTCGACATAAAAGTACAGACAGAAATGTTTTTCTATTATTATAGTGGTAAATTTGTGCAAATACGACTATTTATTAACACGGTTTTGTACATTACTTACCTTCGTTACATACTGTCTAACGTTTTGTGAGGTTGGCTGGAAGAGATCTCTTGCAGAGATAAGCTCGCCTTTGTACTTTATTTCTTTGTAATAGTTAATATAACACTTGTGTACAGTAAAGATATATATTAATAAAGATATATATATTAAATTAATCCGGAAATTATACATTTAAAGTCGATGTTCACATGCGCAAATACTCATAAAGCATAACGCGTTTGCGTTCGCGAATGTCGATATTTTGTTACATTGTCAACGGATCACTATATATATGTATACTCGTATATGCGAATCTAAAGAACTTTGCGACTTCGCGTATTCTCTTTATACTATAGTATATCGATCTGTTTGCTGTACGTATTTCATTTTTTATCAAACGCTTTCATTGTACATGTATTTTAAAAGAGTTCATTTCAAATATAGGTCATAAGTCAAAAATACATTGTCTCTCGCTCAAATAATATTCACTGAAGTGTTATCTTTTTGTAATGCAATTAGGTACTCTTTGATCTGTTCATTGACGTAGGTTATACAAAGCGTACAACTTAGCTTCGTCCGTTCGTCCAATGTTATACGACATAAACATAGTTTTTCTTTTTTTAGGGTTTCGTAGTAAAACAAGGAATCCTTATAGTTTCGCCAAATCCGTCTGTATGTCCGTCCGTGTCTGTCAGTGGTTTAACAAATACAGTATATAAAACAAATGAGATGTGCTTACATATTGCAGTAATATATAGATAACATCATTTAATGCCATGAATTATAATATATATTTTATATGAATGAAATAATAGACAAAATATATTTATAAATATAATAATAAATAAAATAATAGACATTATTAAAATTAAAAGATAAGAAAGAATAAAAATTTTTTATAAAAAAATTAAACCGACTTCAAAAAAAGAACACTGAAAAATATGAAATAACTATCCCTTACTAATCAAAACTTTAGTATAAAAATAACTTTATAAATACGATACAAATACCCATATAATTAAATTTGACAGTTACTAAAGTCGGAAGTCGGTGCCAAGCCTACTAAACTAATAGACTTTCTGTTGTCGAAAATTAATTTGACACCGACTGTGTATACCCACAAAATACGTATACATATTATATATATATATATATATATATTACATAAATATATATGGATATAAATACGATATATACGATTCCGTGTTCTTATATATATATATGACTAAAACTTTATGGCTTCCTAATTCGATTATGGAACCCTAAAAATAGGACCCAATTATAAATAATAATGATGAAGTGGCAGTGGATAGTGGAATAGAAGCAAACAATGTGCCTTTAACGATTTCAAATAATGATTAGTCGTAATTAAATTATGGTTAAATTCATGTCAAGTCTATTGAGTAGTAGTTTTTTTTTCCTTGACAGTAAAACAATTTAAAGACAGGAAAAATACACTGTTTACCAGCTAGTAATTAAACTGTATAGCGCACTATAAATGCTTAACATTCACAGTGTTACATAATGTCTCATACATTGTAAAAAATAAGGTTGTCGTCACTAAAAATATCTCTTAAAAGTTGATAGCTGCAGTGACCTCGTAGCTTCTCTTGTGTTATAGAAAAACATAATATGCAAAAAAAACTATCCGAAATCTGATGTGGCACCATCCATCATATGAGGCGACAGGGGCGCAGGCTTGTCGACCCTAATCGAACCAATCCGCTAGGTATACGATGTTTCATTAATATTATATATGTTGTTATGTATCGAACGCGTAAGATACAACACTGTACACGGATATATCGAGATGATAATTGATTAAAATGATTGTTACTAAGACTGAATACTAAATAAAGAAAATGGCAAATTAACCGTAGCATAAAGAAAATGTTGAAGAGTCAAACAGACCCTTAATTGAATATTGTTCATTTTATTCTTTTCAATTTCTTCTCTTTTATTTAAAAGTTGTTTCGATATCTCCTTTTGAAAAAACGTTAATTTGGGAAACCTATCCATAAATAAATTTACTACATATTTATGGATTTTTATTTTAAATATAAAAATAAGTTTTATTGACATATATCAGTATATAACAACGTTAATATTTACAAACTTAAAACTACATATTATCTTAAATAATAGACTTCCTCAAAGTTACCGCTTAGAAAGCTGTGATTGCTTAGAATACCCAGCGGACAGGCAGCATTACCTCTTTGAATAGCCAAACTGATTCGTTGGCGGAAGAAGCTGCCAGCCCGACAGTATCCCGAAGCCTCAACCAGCCTCTTACAAATACCAGAAATCAGTCGATAGGCTTCGGGGCCCAGGTATCACAAAGTTTCAACTGCAAAGAGCGTAAATATGAAATTCTCAAAGAGAGTCGCATACTTACTCTGCTTCAAGTTCAAATTCAATTACAATTCAAATACAATTCAAATACAATTGGGTCCTATTTTAAGGGTTCCATAATCTAATTAGGAAGCCATAAAGTTTTAGTCATTCCGTATTGCGCTCGTCTGTTTATGTCACAGGCCTTCCGTGTTCTTATTGATGTACTGATAAAGACATAACTAACAGCCAGTCCCGATTTTGCCCGGGTCAAATACATAATAATATAGCCTATGTCCATCTTGAATAATGTACCTTTCAAGTGGTAACGAATTTTTCAAATATGTGTAGTGGTTCCGGAGATTATCCTCCAAATATAATCTTAAACTTATGATATCTATTTTCATAATATTAGTACAGATAGTCAACGGGCGTAAATTGATATCTAAAAACAGAAACGTTAAGATTTCATAACAATATTTTTTTTACCTTCTTCACATGTAGTTCATTTTGCTCAAAATTTTTATTGTAATCCTCAAGAATTTACTGCAAATCATTAAAAAAAAATTAAAAATTTCTGAACATGTCCTTTATTTAGTTGGTACTTCAAATGAAAATAAAATGATATTGATTGATGAATTATAATGAATAGGTATCGTATCAAAAGCAACGTCCAGAGGTAACTTTTTTAGAAAGTAGCAAAGTCAAAATGAAATAGCACTTATTGGATAAAATAAGGTTGAATGTCTCCGTGGTCATAGCATTACATTAGTTGGGGTGTCTGCTTTATATCTTCATGAAATTGGTAACTTGTTGTTAAAGATTAGTGAGAATGGCTACGTATCCCTGCATGTATGAGCGTGTGTTTACACGCTGTCGGTTTTTTATATTTTTATCGAGTTGTTAATTCATCTCTCAGAGCTTCAGTCAGAGACAGTAAAGTTAGTAGCTAGAGCTAGTCAGTCAGTAAATGTTGTACTATTTTCGTTGGCAAACGCATAAATAATAAAATAAATATTCTATGTAGGTGGAGATCAGTTATAATTATATTGGGTCCTTACATATGAAATTAGCGTTTTGTCGTACTGACCACTTTGATCTGAAATATCTCCTCTTTGGTTAAGAATTGCAAATTCAAATTTGTAAATTCATTTAGCTGGTACATTTGAGTTTTGAAAACAGTAATTCATTTGTTTTTTCCTCATTATTTTTTTCTTTGGCGTCGCTTATTACCGCACAATGGAAAACATGAAATATCGGTATATTTACGAGTACGAGTTCTACCGTGGCACCAGTGCTGCAGAAACAGCTCGAAGGATTAATGATGTGTATGGCGCTGGTGTCGCAAAAGAAAGCACGGTACGTTTTTGGTTTCAACGTTTTCGTTCTAGAAATTTCGACCTTCAGAACCAACCCCGTGGACGGCCGGAGAGCAAAGTGGAAAATGAAGAATTAAAAGCTATTGTGGAAGCGCATCCATCACAAAGCACTTCAGAGATAGCTGCAGGCCTCAGGGTAAGTGGCAAAACTGTATTTATCTACTTGAAGCAAATCGGGAAAGTAAAAAAACTTGAACGATGGGTACCTCATGAATTGAGTGAATCGAACTTGCAAACACGCGTCGACTGCTGTGTTACTTTGTTCAACCGACACAATAATGAAGGGATTTTAAATCGAATCATTACTTGTGATGAAAAGTGGATACCGTACGATAATCGGAAGCGCTCGTCGCAATGGCTGAACCCTGGAGACCCAGCCAAATCCTGCCCTAAACGAAAATTGACTCAGAAAAAGTTACTTGTGAGTGTATGGTAGACTAGCGCCGGTGTCGTTCACTACAGCTTTCTAAAATCTGGCCAAACGATTACGGTAGATATCTATTGTCAGCAACTGCAAACCGTGAAGGAAGAACTAGCTGCTAAACAACCGAGATTGGTCAATCGCTCTAGGCCACTGCTGCTTCATGACAACGCAAGACCACACACTGCACAACAAACAACCACTAAGTTAGATGAGCTACAATTGGAATGTCTACGACATCCACCGTACTCCCTGGACCTTGCTCCAACAGATTACAATTTTTTCTGGAATCTGGACAACTTCTTACAACGAAAAAAATTCAACTCTGATGCGGCAGTCCAAACCGCCTTCAAAGAGTTTATTGATTCTCGCCCCCACGGTTTTTTTAGTAAAAGGATCAATGAACTACTTATGAGATAGCAAAAGTGCATAGATAACAACGGTGCATACTTTGAGTAATTAAATATATTTTACAAAAAAAAAATTGACTTTATATTCCTCCCGTACAAAACGCCAATTTCATATGTAAGGACCCAATATAACTGTTTTAACTTGCACAAACCGTAAACATTACGTTCAGTATGAGTGCGAACACAAACGGTCGTGATGTGTATGTGTGTGTGTGTGTGCATGCGCGTGCATGCGTTCCTATGTGTGTTTATGCATGTGTATGTGTTAGTGAGTAAATATAATATATTAAGGTACTCTGTTATTAGTTGATTTCTCACATTATTTGTACACAAATAAAATCTTATATGTGGTGATGAATTCCTAAAATCTTTAGCTATTTTCCGCTCAAACTCCAAAAACCACCAATCGACAGCTATCTACTGATTTGGTGCTGGTTAGCTGACCGAGTTTGATCTCTGGAATATCCTGAGGATGCTTCGTTGAGAGGCAAAACACGCGTCGATTAGTGACATTCGGAGTTTCAGCGCAAAATAGCTAAAGATTTTAGGAATTCATCACATGAAATAGATTTCCGCAAGGTAACACTTGAGTCTATACAATATCTTACATGTGGGTGTTTAGGTATGTAAACTATGTGATGCCAAGTATGATTATGAAATACTCTATAACTTTCAATTACTAGTTACTCTGATATTTGTTAATTTTGCACATTATTTTTTGTATACTAATGAAATCTGAAATCGAAACTTGCAAATCGAGCTTCCATTTTAATTTTATCTAAAAACTTTGCTTATTACACATATAGGTACTTATGTAAATCAAGTACTTTGCGCGCATTAACACTCGAACATACATTTTAGAAGGTTATTAAACATGCCGACGCTTGAGTAAACACCGTAAATCACACAACCAAGAGGCTTTGCACACAGAATTTGCGTTTCTAATTTCCTACTAGAGATGTATTGTTTGTATACCAACGTGAATAATGATATTATAACTTATGTAACTACCAGCCTTTCATGTGTAATGCAAATACCTATATAACTCGTTTATAAATGTTAACAAAGAGCTAAAATGTTTCAAACAATTAATTTTTATTTTATCTAACTATACCTAAGCTACGCGCTGCGGTCTCACCCGCGTGGAATATTATTCTTATTCTATGTCGCGTTTGTGATTGCGCTGTCCATTCACAAAGTGCAATAATTATATCACAATTAGTAGTACTTATGTAGGTATATAATACATACATATCTCCACGCTGCATCCAATTAGGTATAAAATGTGCATTATATTAGTTATCGTCTTCTCAGTATTTAAAACACTGTTGCAGTTATCAAATAAAATAAGAGCGATTATCGAGTGAAATCTTACGATTTCATACGAGAAAAAAAATAAAAAAGCCCAATGCGACCTCTAGGTTAATCGGCGCATAATCATGTTGTGTTTATTGATTCAGTTTTTCCCATCATATTGCGCCCAGGTTTTGGACTGACGTTTTATTTTTTTGTTTTATTTTTATGACTAACAATTTCGGACATTCGGACTCTTTCAAAAACAAAAAAAGAATCATCGAAATCGGTACATAAATGGAGGAGAAGTCGATAAACGTACATACATGAAAAAGATTCCGACGAATTGAAAACCTCTTTTTTGAAGTCGATTAAAAGAAAAGTCTGTATGAAAGAAATAAAAATATAAAAAAAGGGGTTGAATGATAGTAGCAACTACTCGTAGATATCTCTGAAGCTTTTAGATAAATGAAACAAAATGTATTAAATCGTACTACAATACGCTATACAAACTAAAATCACAAGTCTAGGTTACTGTGCAATCTACTTTAGAAGATTTTTAAATACCTACCTACTTACGTAGATATTAGGTATCTGTATAAATCTCTTATCGATTACAAAGTCAAAGTGTAACATGATGATAGATTGGCAACATACATTAGTTATAAGTTAAATTCTTTATTACTTAGTGTAATTATGTAAAGTACTACCAAATGTTCTTGTCTATTTTCACGAATTTTTGACGTGTACTTGAAATTACTTAGAGCAATACTAAAAAGAAAAATGTTAATCTTACTACAACTTAAGTATTTACGTATATTTCCATGAGTTTGTACGGCTTACGCATAAGCCTTACGCATAAGCCTAAACTATGTTTATTATAGTATTCAGTATTCACACACTAAATCTACACGTACATTGTGTCAGCGAAAAACCAGATTTGTAGTGTAGTATGATCATAATCGAGAGTAGAATCGATTTATTATGTTTTTGATATTCGTTGTGTTTTTTTATATTTTTCCAATAATATTTATATTTCTAATATCAACTAATGTGTATGTATGGATATCTGCATTGGATTCAACTAACCATTCAACGTAGCGTAGGCTGTAAAAATGAAAAAAATCAAATTTGCGTCCTCATTCAAATTCAAAAACATTTATTCGAAACAATCTCTTATCGATGTTAATAAATCAACTACCGATGTTTGCGCCTCCTCGGTTTTTGGACCTCGGTAGGATGGCCCACTGCCGTGAATACAGCGCATTGTCGCCCTCTCGGCGGATCTTCGCATGCCTCCGCGCGTCATCGAGATATTGCGCGTGAGACAAGTCAGTCCACGGAAACCTGTTGCACCAACTGCACCATTTTGCAGTTTCGCACTTACGTCTTGTAACCGACGCGAGGTCGCTGCTTCTCAGCGCTTGGTATATATTTATTGCCATAATTGTGTTTAAATTGCACGAACGCTTTAATTTACTTACGTCTAACGAACTTTATTGTGTAAGTGGAGAACTTTGCTTGTGCTGTGCTTATGCGGGGGCCCACCGCCGTTAATAACATAACTTTAAGTGCTGCCAAAGAAGCCTCTTTTGGAAGCCCGTCTGGATCTGGATTATTTATCTGGAGCAGCGCTGTGGACTCACCGGACCTCCCCGGACTCACCGACTAGAAACCAGCATCCAGACAGCCTCAGGCTAGTGTTCTCCTTTCCTGGGGTTCAATTGGTCGTGGGGGCGCATATATAGCCAATGCTCTTTCTCCCTTTAGTCAGAACCAGCCTTCGTTTTGATGTTGGCCCAAGAAGGGTCAAACAGGCGTGCCGACCTGGCCCTCTGGCCTATACAACCGATTTGTCGGGGACTTTTTGTTGCACAGCTGATACTAGGCGTATAATTGGCCAGACAGAAGAAAACGAAAAGTTAAAATTAAATCAATATATTCAAGTAAACCAATGACTAAGGAAACTAAAGGACATGAAACAAGTACAAAATAATCGTGCCGCCTAAACTTAGAGTGTCGCAAACAATGGCTGCCGATTAGTGATGTACCAAATTTCTACTATGTAGATGTCGTTAAGACAGTTGTTGAAAGAAGTTTTGTTTCAGCATCAGTATTGAAATAAAAATCATTTTGCATGATATCTTCAGAAAAAGAGAGGGCTTTTTTTGAGTCATAGATTTATACAAAAGTACTGAAATATTGTTCTAACTGAAAATAGCAGTCAGCGTAGTTCGATGCTGTTAGTATATAATTAGAATATGCGCTTAAGGCGATTTTAAGGTGTTATTAGCAACAATAGCCACAGTCTCCTTCAAGGATAGCCCCTTTCTGTCCTTTGATCATTTTTGTATGGAACTTTAAATGAACCCTACATACAAACAAATTACTTAGGTACCTCTTTTTGTAATACTTAATAGTACATCCATGATTATTACAGAAATACAATTGCTTTTTAAAAGAAATCCATATTTTTATGAAGTGCTTTCATAAATGTTGAAGATCAATGAACATAGGTCAAAGTAGTTGAAGAACAGCACAGTCCTTTTAATGCTTTTCTTTTCTTTACATGTATAACGTTACTTCTTCTAGAGGTGATGGTAAAATTAAAGTGCTATGAGAAACATACATACGGACCGAGCAAATCTGACCATGACGTACTGTAGCACTTTGATAAACTAAATACTAGAATAATTAATTTTATTAAAAATTAGTGGCCTTATCACACAGTAATTGGGAATAACATTTCAATTAGGAATAGAACACTGTGGACTTCTATTAGTCGAAGAATTCTTAAATTCAGTTAAGTACTTCCAAAAGTTACCTCGTACATACAAACAAACAAATTTTATTTCTTTACGTTGTGAAGAAATAAGTAATATTACAGTTTATAATATTAGGTATCTAGCGTAGAAAATTCACAACATACCGGCCTTTTGAATGAATCTTTCAAAAGTCAAGTTAGTAAATTGCTAGGCATTACAAGGGTGACCTATGTCAGACTAGTCATACCTTATGTACCTACAGTAACATATTTTGACTGGGTTTGAAAAATAGAATCGTTTGTTAATATTATTGTTTGTAAAATAATATTTATTTTAAGTACATAAAATTTTTAATAACATATTCACAAAATGAATAAATATAACTAACTAAATAGCACAATTTTTATTAATAATTTTTGAATGAAACTTTGGAATACTGAGATTTGAATTTAAGCAGTCATCGTACTAATCATGTCGCTGTCTTTTTTTGTACATCAAGAAGAGAATGAAATAGTTTCCGACACCTTCGTCTCTTATTTCTGCTATTAAAGTTTTTTAAAAGATTATTTTAATTGTACCGCATCTGGATTATAGTAAAACCACTACAAGCTCTTATTGGTCGCAAAAATAACTCGGCGTGGTCTTGATTCACATCATTCAGAAGCAGTTATTTAAAACTATGAGCAGATTTTTCTCTCTCGAAAACATCAAATCAAAGTTCAGCCACATTCTGTAAACAATTAATATTTTCCTGTTACTTTTTCACAATAGAGGATTTACATGGTCAGGAAATTAAAAAGTAATTAATTACCACTGTAAATATTTTCACTGATTCCCAATAATCCTTGCGAGGGTAATGCTTCATAGCGTAAATTATTTTCTTAATGTTCTATTGAAAGAAGCGCTTCTTTGAAATGCAAATAACATAAATATATATCATGGATACCCGTTGGGGATACAGTGTGAAGATATGTATGTATATATCATACATTATTATTATTATTATTAATTTTCTTTTCCGATTATGTCAAGCCACTCTTTTCCTCTAATAATACATGATGGTAATCTGAAACGAGATAATAACGACATATAAACATGATACCTGTATTTATCGATATTTTTTTAATATAGGTACATGAACAGCCCGAACTGCAATGACAACAAAAATTGATATGAAGTAATTTACTGTTTTATATGAATAAAAACTGCTAATAACTAAAAATATAAATGACTATAAAACAGTAAACTAAGAAACACAGTAATTACGATGGAAATATATACGACATCAGACTAAATTAATGAATTTCTGTTAGGTAACAGTGCAATTATAGATTTCGTTGATTATTGCTTTTTCTTGAGCCACATCCTAACACATTACACTTAGAAATTATTGTGGCATTATGCTAGCTTCTTCTTTAACATTATTAACACTAACTTCTTTAACAGTTCTAATATCCAGCACAAAATCACAGAAACATTAAGAAATATTAAATTCATTGATATGTTTTGACACTTCGTGTACTTGTCAGCGTGTCGCAAAAAATGGCGGACCGGCACGTTTTGACATTACAATGATGTCACGTAAAAAAATTACTTTTTGAGAAAAGTACTGTTGTTTTCTCTTACACACACAAGAAAGTGTCAGTCAAAAAGAAACAACGCTACGTTTGAATGTTATGCATCAGAATATATATAACTAAATGTTGCTATAGATTATAGATCAACATGCCATGTCCTTAAGTTTCCTTAGTCATTGAAGTAAACGAAGTAAACCCAATTATGACGTGTAACGTCAAATCAGTTTTATTCAGTAGTCAGCACTAGTATATTAGTATTCTGTGGTAGTGAGACAGATGACTCATAATTAGAGATAGGTAGGTCCAGATGGATATGTGTCCGCGGGTCCGTATCCCTAGTGGTACTGTTGGATGTACATCCAACGAAAATCGTACACGTCTTTTTTGGAACAGAAATGTTTGCCGGCGGAGTGGAATGTACGCTGATCACAGACGAAAGCTACGATTCTATTACCTAGTACGACATGAGATCCAGTTTCACACACTCGGTTAGTTAGCATTGAATTTAATTTTTCCATCTTTGCTATTATAAATATTATCGAAAACAAATTTTGTTTTGAATTTTACATCTCCTTTATTATATCAGTATTAATCAGATTTATCTTTCTTAAAATGGGATTACAATATAAGAGAATCTTTTTATGTTAAATTTCGCTCCGAAGCACGTAGTCACGTGATTTTGATATTAATGAAACACTTTTATACATGACATGAGCTTTACACATTGCAGAAAAAATTGAATTTCTTGCACGTAACTAAAATGTATTATGGAATGAAATTTATGGCACTAAGTTTGTACTTGTTCGAAGTGTAATATACTGCTAACGGAAGGAGTACCTACTTAGTAAATTATGATTGAACTTGATAAAAAACATATATCGTGTTATTTTAAAATATAACGTAACATAGTACTTACATTTTGAATGTAGTAACAAAATATAGTTATTTTCCTAATGTATACTTTATACAAAAACTTATTTTAAATTTATAGGTAACTATAAAATAAAATCATCTTTCTCGTATTAACTCGTATTACACAAATATTTATTGCTGTCAAGGCTCAACAAAGTTTATAAACAACCTATAATTAATTAAAGACATGTTTATCTTACTTGAGAGTTAGTAAATCCCCAAATAAACGTACACGCGTTCAGATATAAGCCTCTCAAACAAATTAAATGTGATAGATTAAGCACGGAAGGACGTTACTATCGTACACCTTCACATTTCCCCATCCAATTCGCTTTTCATACAGGTAATGCTCTGTAAATTGGATTAAAGAGGTCAGAATCCACAAGAAGTTAACGTAATAAGAGTAAGTGACTTAGTGTATAAAACTATACGTCTTTGCTAGTTGTACGTACAAGTTCGTATAATGTATAAGTACATAACAATATAACAAATGTAAAAGCTTGTACGTATATGAAACATACTATTCTAAATATAAGTTCAGGTATATTTTAAAATAACATACTCGTATACTGTTCTTCAACTAGACGTCTTTGATATAGTATATATTGTTCATCAAAAATGATTTTTGTGCGTAGAGCGATATAATAATTTATTCTATAGCCATAATATAACCATGTCAAAGGTATAAAATTCGACATAATAATTGACACTAGACGTACAAAAATCTCTTATTGTAATTTAAAGATTTTCAGATCTACTGTGTAATTTTACTCAGAAAATAAATAAGCTAGGAACCAATTTAAGTATAATTTTAGTGGTATTGACATGCATTCAGAAAGTAGCTAATATTGATCTATTTTTTTATGGCAGAGGGGCACACGCGCAAGCCAATTACCTGATAGAAAGTGATCACAGCCGCCCATAGACACCCGCAATGTCCGGGGAATCACGGGTGCGTTGCTGGCCTTTAAGGAAAGAGTAGGCTTGTTTCTTGAAGGTCCCTAAGTTGTAACAGTCCGGGAATACCGCCGCTATAAGCTAGTTCCAAAAAATTGCCGTAACTGGTACAAAAAGTTGTAAAAAACGCAAAGTTTTTTTACAACTTTTTACGCTAAGACCGCCATCCATCAAGGTGGTGGGGATGGAAGGACCTTCGATTGCGTGACGTACGGTAATGGAATTCAGCAGCGGGCAGTACTCCGAACAATTCCTCACCACATTCTCCATGATAGATGCGGTAAAATATGCTTAGGGATGCAATGTCCCTCCTCAGGGCCAGAGAGTCGAGCCGATCAGAGAGTACCGGATCGCCGATAACCCGAACCGCTCTACATTGTATACGGTCAAAAGCAAGTAGTAGACACTGGGGCGCTCGAGCCCAGAGATGGGAACTGTATTCCATGTGAGGCCTAACCTGTGCCTTCTAAAGTTGTAGGCGATGAGTCGGGGTGAAATACTGTTCCGCTCTACTGAGCACACCCAAATTTTTCGAAGCTGATTTAGTTTTACCTTACAGATTATCGCGAAACTGAACGTCGCTCGAGAGAGATATCAACATCAAGGACTCCAATAGTCGGCTTGGCATAATGGGTACCTTCAAAACTAAGGGATACGACGAAGGGACGTCTTTTTGCGGTTAACGTGCAAGCTCGTGTTTTAGAGGGATTGAATTGGACTAAGTTTAGCCGGCCCCAACTTGAGCCATGACTTAAAATGTTCTCAATATGAGTCACAAGTTTGTTCCGGTTCTCAATAATGTAAGAAATATTAGCGCGTCTGGTATTAAGTGCATCCTTAGTACTGTCATCTGCATAGCAATGAATGCCGCTATTGTTATGTCACATGGCATTGACATACAGAAGAAAAAGAGTAAGAGTAAGCACACACCCCTGCGGGACACCAGCGTTCACAAGCTTCAAGTCAGAGCATAAACCGTCTACTACGACCTTTATACTACGCCCAGAGTGAAAGCTGGCAACCCACGTGCATAACTTCTTGGGAAGCCCGTAAGATGGAAGCTTGGAAAGTAGAGCCTTCTGTGCCACACCCTATCAAAGACTTGTCAGGTCAGTTTGAGCAATTTGAGAACTCAAAAATTTTTTGTAGTATGCACTGGACATGTACTTTTTGCTTTAAAGTTAATTATAATTTCGGGCATCCATATATTTTGTAACTATAAATTTACATATATTTTCAAGTAAATTTTTATATATTTTTATATATTTATGTATAATATGTATTACATTTACATATAGTTTGCACCAATTTTGTTAATTATAATTTTGAACTTCCATATATTTTGTAACTATACATTACACATATTTTCAAGCAAATTTTTTATATATGTCTTTGCCTCGTGTCTTTTCCGACATATATATTTTTATACATTTATGTATATGTATTACATTTACATATATTTTGCACCAATTTTGTACTTGGGACTTAGAAGGTTAAATAGCCAGTGGGCGTATAACTACAGAGATTTTACTTGAATATTTATTTACTGGATGGTGGACTAAAACAAAACTACGCTACAATACAATTTTAATCAAAAACTAATTAACGTAATTACAAAGAAATTAGGTGACGACACTAAAAGTTGCATATCTTGTGCTCTTCTTTCATTGTAAGATACTTAAATTTCGTCAAGTTGCCTACTTCAGTTTTAAAGGATGAAGGGATCAAAAAGATCTCTACTGTTGCTTAATGAAAATTAAAACAACTACGAGTGATGTTCGGAGGGTATCCATTAGCTCGTTCTGCAGATAATGCCGGTAACGTGGGGGTATTGTTCGAAACAACAATGGTGGCACTTACGACCGAGCTCTTATCTCTTTGGCCACCTCGTTTGTACCTCTGTGTTTATATCGGTACCAGCTCACCTGTGTAGTCGAGATAACTGTGACACTCGTGCAACACTCAACTAGGAAAATCCCTGCGGATTTCAGACGTTTCAATAATATCGATCGCCGTTTTATTGTAGCCATATACCTAATTTAAAGATAGACTCCTCGTCCCGTACTTCAAAAGTGAAACAATCAAGTCAAAGCCAGGCCAGGCCACCTGTAAATTTCAGGCACCTGGAAAAACATTGCACCAAGCAATGTTTTTATTATTTCGGTGCCACGCGAAATCTACCTTTTCGCTATGTCTATGATTGCACTAATTAAGTATAGTTTTACAACTTAATCTAAGAATATATTATAAGAGTATCGTCAGTTGATATTTTCGGTGCAATGTTATTGATGTACACTAAAATAAATAGCACTGCCACACTATAGCTGGAAATCTGGGTAGGTATGTATGAATATGTCTGATTTCTAGTAAGGCGATTCTGTACTGGATTACCGTATTACATAAGTTCTACTGGGTACGGGCCTCTTCTCGTTAAATAAAGTAAGAAGGAGAAGGGTCATACTGCACCACACGAGTCAAGATTGATAAGCTAGTGGACAATTTATTGCTTGAGCTTTTAAGCCGTTTTGTAAAGCCTATATTTTTATTTTTTGGTAAATCTAGGATAAAAAATTCACAAAAACGTATATCCCTCACAATGAGACTGACCTGGCATTTCACTTACGGTGCTACATCGTCGGCGTACAATAGGCAGATTACCACTGTATCATCACAAATCATATCACTTATACTACCTTTCAATCTCTGGAGGCAACTGTCCAAATACAACAGGAAAAACCAGGCAGACATCATGCAGCCCTGTCTGACGCCTGAACAGACTTCGAATCAGGGTGACATGTCACCATCTATCCTTAGACAGGCTCTGCGGCCTCGGTATAATGACCTCACAACCTGCAGTAAGGAGCTGTCCACGCCATATCCAGGCAGAAGACTCCAGAGTTTCTTTCGCACTACTGTATCGAATGCTTTTCCAAGATTCACAAAAGCCCACAAAACTTTCTTACCTATGGCCAGAAACTTCTCCACGATAACGCGAAGCGAGAATATCTGATCCATGCAACCCCTACCATTCCTAAAACCACCTTGCCTTTCATACTTTCAGTCAATACCTTGGTATAGACTTCACTTGCTAAGCTGACCAACCTGATGGCCCTATAGCACGAACAGTCTTAATAAGTAATTTTCTCTTTATACAGAGACACTATGACTCCGTTGCATAAGTTTTCTGGAACTTTCGCCTTTCCCAACAAAGGTTGCACAGTGCGCAGAGGGTATCCCAGACCCTAGGACCACCATACTTGATCATCTCAGCGGTCACCTCAACATTTCACTTAGCCTCTCCACATTTCAAACCTCTTATCTCTTATTCAATCTCTTTCATGCTAATGGCATCCTCCAGTCCCTGGCCCGTGGTGGGGAAACACTCTAACTCTAAGCATCTATTGTACATCTCCAGTAATAGGTCGGGATTCAGGGTGATCGCTGCCTTGCAAATGTCGGCAGTGAAGCCGTCCAGCCCCGGCGCCTTCTTTGCGCTGAAGCTCGACGCAGACCACACGAGTTCGTTCTTCGTGAACGGTGGATCCAAGTATCCATTATTTTCAATCTTGTTGATTGTCTGTGCCGTAGTTCTTATCCTCGTGTGGTCTGCGTCGTCGCTATCAGCGCTATCCTCCGGATAGAAGGTTTAGGAAGGAAGGAAGGAATTAGGTGTCGTGCTCGTAGGCCGTATTTATGCAGCCTATTTCTCATGGTTTGGTGGCTAACAACAACACCGCTTGAGAAATGTAGCTTTAAACCTATCTCCCGGGCGGTTAACATCGGCTGACGTCTTGCAGTCAGTTGTATGTATCGGTCCTGTCGAGCAGTTGTACTCCTTCCACGTCCTGGGTGCTGCTCAGCAGGATCCTCTGTATTAACGTAACGCTGCTAAGGACGACAAATCACGCTCCTATTGAGACCAAAATGTCGAGACACCTGGGACTGATTTCTTCCCGCTTGTAGCATTTCTACAGGTCTCTGCATTTCATCAGCAGTCAAGTGGCGTCGCTCCATAACATAAAAAAAATGATTCACCACTCAATTTTTTCAAAAACTGTATATCTCAAAATGAAGAGTGCGATAAATATTTTGTAATGTAAAACGAAAGTTTAAAAGTTTATATAGCTTTCCAGAAGTTTTGCAAGGTGTAAGTTGTAACATTACAGAGTCAAAACACATTTTTCTTCCATGTCCATTCGAACTACGTAATGCAAACTTTACTTTTTGTATATTGCATGTGTAATTTCACGTATGTCACACGAATTTCTGTGCCACATAGTTTTTCTGATAAAAATGATTCTGACAGATTAATAAACAGATGAATAGTCACACGGAAACTGAAGTAATCCTATAAGTTGTCTCTTACGAATTTGTTGATGAACAATTAATAACAAAAAAGAAACAATTTTTGTGGGAGTATCAATTTTTATTTTGATATTTGGTTATTTTCATGAACCTATAAATAACAATGAATGTTTATATACTCCATATATAATAATTAATTAAAACACATTTTCAGCGATACATACATACATATATAGCTTCAAGATGTATCCACAACGGGATATCCACACAGAGAGGACGGAGCGCCAAGCTTCGTATTCCTTACGATACTTCAGTCATATTTTACTAAAATTCAAATACGTATTTCGCTTTTCAACAAAGCAAAGTTTACGTTCTTATTCTTCGATTTTTATTCGGTATGAGGTAACTGGCCAAGACCAAACTATTAACTTATCAAACAAAATGCTTGAATGTTTTTTACCGACTTTAAAGGAGGTTATCAATTCGACCTGTTTATATGTAATATTGTCAGAATTGCACAGTTTTTGTATGTTAGTCTATACCGGCTTCTAAACGTGTGTGCCAAATGTACAAAAAGTGTACGCATGTATATTTGCATGTTTGTTTGTATGTTTGTCTGCGCATATCTCAAAAACCATAAGTCGGATTGCAAAAATTCTTTTTTAGTTGGGCTAGGTATAGTCTAACTTCCGCGCGCCTCCCAGGAGAGCGGGCAGGTCAAACTGCCCGCAAACGGAGGAGGGCTCGGCTCAGGCTGGGCATAGCCGCCGGGGTCGCGGAAGAATGCCAACGCGCTCCCGTTGCCCCGGCATCAAGGCTCTCGAGGAACACCGTCAGGTTTTAGTGGGTAGACTCGGCCTAGCACCCTAATGTCGAGGAGTCCCACATACCCCCCTGCCACCCCCCTACGGCAGGACGGGATGCATAAAGCATTTCCTGACGCAAAAAAAAAAAAAAAAAAAGGTATAGTCTAACTTAGGGAAAACTGCAAGTTTCATCAAAATAGGTTCAGTAGTTTTTGAGATAGAGAGTTAAGTGTGTCGGTCACTAGGAAAACGTATCGTTGGCTTACAAGCGTAATTTTAAAACATGTCATTATGCATGTTGTATTTTTTTCAATGTTTGCATGCAATTAGGCTCTAGCTAAACAATCTCGATTAAAATTTTGAAGTGACAGTAATTTAAAAAGTAATCGTGTAATCGTTAGATGGCAACATAATAAAAAAAAATGATTAAGTAATTAGGTTTCAATTACAACTGAAATCAATGTGCAAAAACAGAAAGTCTATTAGTTTGGTAGGCTTGGCACTGACTTCAGTAACTGTCAAATTTAATTATATAGATATTATGTGTATCGTATTTAGAAAGTTATTTTAATTGTACTTGAGTTTTGATTAGTAAAGGATAGTTATTTTGTACTTTCAAGTGTTTTTTTTTTGAAGGCCGTTTAATTTTTTAAATTACTTTTTTTCCTCTTTGAATATTAATTTAAGCGTTCGGAGTACTTGAACACTACACGATCTGTTAGTTTCCGCATGTCGCGAAAAATACATGATCTTACAAACTGCAATTACGATGACAAATCACAAGTGTTGAAGAACTGAAGTAGGTAAATAATCAAAGAAGAGATTTAGTGTCAGTTGAATAGCCTTCTGTGTGTGGACCGGACACCGGGTTTGTCCATTAGCTTGATTACGGTCAAATGCTCGCCCTCCAGGGAGTCTGCGGCGTACCGTCTTCCTTCACTATTGAATAGACTCAGCAGCTATTAAATTTCGTTTCTCTGATATGTACCAAATACTTACAAATTCATTTATGACAATATATCGATTTTGTTGGATAATTATAAAATCCGTGTACTACAAACTAATCAATAAATAAATGCTTACCATTAATGTATGTAAGAAAGTAAACATAATAAGTAATGGTCTAGCAGTAGAATGGAAAATAGATATTTGGTAACGGCGCAAAAAAACGAGAAAATCCTCACTAGCTGCGAATCAATTTTGTCTCCTGTAATAAAAAAACGACGAAATAAATTACTTGGTTTTCTGGGAAGGGAAACATTAGTTTTTATTGTAGTTATCTAGCATCGAGAGATATTATGATCGGTAAACTTATTCAAACTACATGTATTTCAAATGGTACTTCTGAAATTAAGTTGAATTATACAGTGTGAGTTTGTAATCATTAGCATTAATTGAACCGATCATTCTATATATGTGCTATGCAATATGCAATGCAATCCAAATTCTGGTACTAGATGGGTACGATCACACAAGCTGTAAGTTGAAGAATTATTGCACTTTTCTTTTAATTGATTTATGGATTTTTGTCCTAATGTGATGTGTATTATAGTATGGTATTGTTATCATTGTATTCGATATATGATAATTTCTAAATGATTCCAATGCCTATGTGGACAGATTGACGAATTTTGTTTATTTGATGTTACCGTTATCTGATTCTAAAATAAGCTTGAGAATTGTTTTTCTACGTTGTTTTCCACAGTATATACAAAATAATAAAAATAAATTCACTCAAATAGGTAGACTTCTACAGTCTTTTACAACTTTATTTTGTTTTAATAATGGCTATTTCACCCAAACATATAAGCTTGCTTCTATATTTACTAAACTTTTGAAAAACTGGCTACTAGCTACGTTGTCCATTCTTTTCTGAGAAGTTATAAAATTACGTGGGTAGATAACGAGTGAAGGCTATATTCACGTATTTCTCAGTTTTGTTTATGGTTTGAAGGCAAATTCGTGTGACTGATAGGTTGAAATCGAAAGATCCAAAAACATAGATATATTTTGTAAAACTGGGTATAAAATTACCAAATGTTGAAGTCAGTCAAAAAATATCAGATGGCAGTAGCCAAAAACAATACCACAGACGTGAACTAATAACGTATTATTGTATAACATATACAATAGTATTGACAACAGCTAACAGTAATTACCTCGCTACGACATCGGAAAAAGCCGATGAAATGGCCCTTTTTATGGCAGTCGTGCGAAAAACAGATCTGATTTTGAGCAGCTCATTTTCAAGTAGTTGTTCTTGCCTTTGAAGCATTTTTATTAAGCGCGAAGTCAGAAGCATGCGAAGGAGATCATGAGTGAATGGAGTACACAAGGTGCACAAGATTGAGTGCGCGAGTAGAACGAAGGTTCAAGGAAGCGAATCTTCCTAACCTTGGGCGGGTTTTTTTTTTGATATAAAACTGTCCTATCATGTTTAAACTCAATAACACAACACCACCACTATGATTTGAAAAATTGTGATCCTGAAAAAAACATATACCTATTTCTAAAATTGAGATAAATAGCATAATACACAAATATACCTGTGCGAATTCGGAGTGAGTACTTAGTTCTGTACATTATAACACCAACAGCAATTTTTATTGCATAAAACTGACGTTTTAATGTGT
Source organism: Zeuzera pyrina (assembly GCA_907165235.1). NCBI lineage: Eukaryota > Metazoa > Arthropoda > Insecta > Lepidoptera > Cossidae > Zeuzera > Zeuzera pyrina. The sequence continues at coordinate 11,724,940 of OU015625.1, read as the reverse complement.
TTCATCATGTATTGTATACGAATTTTTGATGAATAAATGTATAATTTGTTAAACTATGACATTGTTATTGGAGATAATTTATTAATTACCAAGAGTTTAAACGAAACGAAGAGACGGATGGATTATTCTAACTTTCTATTAACAGGGAAAGAACAAGTGAAATTTTGTTCGACATGGATATACTAGAGTTCATAACTTGCTCAGAGCTGCAAGAGAAATGACGGTCATTACTCATGAGCGTGTGCCTCGAGCACATTCTTTACTTGTGTTACTTGACGCTCTAGCTGCCTACTTTACATTCGAAGCGAGGTCAACCCATTATTGACAGTACTTGATGTGTTTAATGCGACACCTCGGACGTAAAATATACGTATACATTTTATACAAATCACAGACACTCATCATCATTCAAGAAATCAGAAATGGAGGAAAATATTTTATTTCAGTGACATAAAATGTATCTTAATTAGCTTGTTTTTTAGTAGGTAAGTATCGACTGTTCTGCATCGTATGTATCGGATGGATCGTAGCAAATTAATTTCAGAATTATTTGCATAGTTATAATTATATAGTTAGTCATACAAATGCGTTCACTGATCCGCAGCGGACGGACAGTTTATCGGAGAGACAACTACTCCGATGCGTTCCGATGACGTCATCGAATCATAAAGATTCCCGATCAGTGGACACACTCGAGTGCCTTGTGACTCGCATACATTTTGCCCACTCGCTACGAAAATCTGAATTATCATGTTAAAAATCCGATTGCAAATGGCCGCCGGCCGTCGCGTCAGCAATCTGATTGCTACGGATATCACGGACGCGCTACCACTATCCGTCTGATACGATTTCTTCGATGCGTACAATGCGGACTTGTGTATGGTTACCATAAGAGTCAAGTAAGGAGACTATTATTAAATACAGTTCAGCCTTAAATTTCACATAATGCAGGTCGAATAATTGTTCATTACTTTTAAGAATTACATTTTTGCATTAATATACTGATGTAAGAATTAATAAATTCCACACAACTACCTATAAAAAGGTTAATATATCTTCATGAGATTCTATTCCAGACGATCAAAAGCATTCGAAACAAGTCTTTAAAATAATTAAAACAATATTAAATATTTTCTACTTGATAGGGGTTACACCTAATGTTTATTATGTACTGTAATTGTTTAATTTTGTAATATGTTTGATAGCAAAATAATAATAATAACAAACTATTGAGTTTGATTAACAACATCCGTATGCAGACGTATTAATATCATATGCACTCTGTTTGTTTCATAAAATATTTTCGAACCAAATCACGGACAAAGTAAGCGATACGATTCTAGAGGAAACTCTATGAATAAAATTATCATTTTGCAGAATTGATTCCAGATCACAGTACCTATAACATAGACTGTTTATATGTGTAACCAACTTAACTGGCGAATTTTACACATTGTTATTGCTTTAGCATACTATACAGAACAGGTTTTTAGTTTGTATTCGAAATGGTATATTTGCTTGTCATATTAATTATTCATCTGTGATCGGCAGGGAAGAATTAATTATTATCGCGGCCATCACACTTATTTCTTATATTGACTAAATAAATTGTTAAATTGTTTAATATATTAACCTATCTTAATGATGTTGTTATTCTTTTATATTCTTACAATTACAAAGGCGTTAAGTAACTGCAGCTTTACGAAAAAACTTAATAACATTTTCAATTTAGCGAGATGTGTCACCAACTTGATCGACACACAGAGGAATTGACTGCGAATTTTTCTAACGGTATATTCGGTAACTTGAAAAATTACCGTCATATTTCAGTGCCAAACGTGCGGAACCAAATAACTTCCTTACACTCAAACTTATAATACTTTGTGTGAGCGAATCAGTCACGGTTATAAACAACAATAAGTACGTAGTTATATTAAAAGGAATGGCAAAGTTTATACGCAAGTTCTTTTTGCGCTTTTGAAGCTTTTATGTTCCAGAAGTTCCAAAAGGTATTGTTATAAATGATTTCGATACCTCTTATAATAACATACAATTGATAATTTTATACAATATACGCAAATACTACAAGCAGTTCAAAAAACCTGTACTGACATGAATCTTATAGAAACTCATTCAGGTATGTAAGCGATATATTTTTGATTACTATGTTAGAAATAGATTTTTTTTAATAACTATGTTTTCGAAAGGCTATAAAAACAGTTCCTTTGTATTCAGTAGTTATTTGACAAATATATTTACGCATATTTATCAAATATCTATTGAATGCAAAGAGACTATTCGTTTTAGAAAAATTAATAAGGAATAGAAAAAATACTGTTCAATGTGGTGTATGTACTTCAAATTTAACATCCGTTTTAATTTGAATTCCACTGCATTTGGAGTCAATGTAATGTTATAATTGTTCATAATTTTAAGTAATATATACAAATTTCCTTATGGATGTTGGTATTGATATTATTTATTTTTACATAAAATATATTTCATATAAAATAAAATTTTGTAAACAAAAACGGGCTCAAGTTTGGTATTATACGACACACAAGAATATATTTTTTCTAAACGATTAAAGAAATCTGTTTCTGAGAAAAAGAAAATGCGCGTTAGCTTGTGGTTAGGGCAAGGTTCGGTAAATATTTACAAGGGATAATGTTGTAGGCTGATGTACCGTAACTGGATCAATTTTGGAATGAAATCTACTTAGAGCGGTCTTGGTCAAGGCTCACACTTTGTGTATATCTATTTATTGTTATCTGAAGTTGCAGTTAAATAACTTTCATCGAACGTATCTACATAGAAATAATATGTACGAGTAGACAAAAGTATCTGTGTGCAATTAATGATTGATTGGATCATTTGATCGATTCGCTTTTGGTATCAATACTTAAACGATCGAATTTAAAAAAATTACCGATTGACACAGGTTTATTACTGTTTAATCATCTTCTTTACGACTTCCCTTTCCGCTTAGGTACTTTCAATTTCCGACATCTTCTTTTCTACCTTCTTTGGCCTCAACACATCATAACTCCGCATTCATAAACAAGCATCATTAACCAATTATAGATCGTCGAACGCTTAACGTCACACACACACTTCAATTACATTAGTCATTCCCTGAACCAATCGCAAAGCCTGCACATCATCTTCCGCTTCAGTACGCTTATAGAGTCATGCTCACAACATTATACATTCATAATAATAAGATATGAAAACTTTACAAATACTACATTTAAAAAAATTTCAAATGCAAAAAATTAGTGCCGCTGGTTTTCGCATTCCACAATTATGGCTGCAATACTTGTTCCGTGGGTGCTATAATCATGGACATATTATACGATAGTGTGTAATATATTACTTATTGTGTAAAATATTGTGTATATATTTTCTATGTATTACTTTTACTTTATTTATTACTAGTGGCTCGTCCCGACTTCACCTGGGTTGAGTTCATAAAATATAGCCTATGTCCATCTGGAATAATGTACCTTTCACATGATGAAAGAGTTTTTCAAATAGGTCCAGTGGTTACGGAGATTATCCTCCACATATAAACATAACATAACATATAACATAACATAACTTCACGCTGTATCCCCAACGGGGTAGTCAGAGAGGACGGAGCGCCAGGAGTCGCGGTCCTTACACACCTCTTTCGCTTCCTCAAATCTCATCATTCTCCTCACACATTTTCGCCTAGGTATGCGAGTGCTTTTGACATTTCCGTCTGCTAACACTCTGGCTATTTGATCTTCATAAGTCAGCCTTGGTCTTCCTTGGCTTCTTTTACCACTCACTTTCGCTCTGTATATTTTCTTCGTCAGTCTTTCATCACTCATTCTTTCCATGTGCCCGAACCATCTAAGCATTCCTTTCTTCATTTTTACAATAACACTGTTGTGCAACCCTGTCATACTGCGTATCTCATCATTGCTTATCCTGTCCGCAAGCGTGACACCGCACATATTTCTGAGAGATCGCATCTCCACAGCATTTATCATACTTTCACTCGATTTCGGGCATATCCAGGCCTCACTGCCGTACAACAAAGTTGGCACCAACACCGCATTGTGGATGGCCATTTTAGCAGTGTTAGATATATTCTCACTACCCACTAATGCGGACAGAGCACCGTTCACTTTATTGCCAGCTGCTACCCGTCTCTCCACATCCAACTCACATCTTCCATCCCTCGAAAACGCACTCCCCAGGTACACAATTTCATTCACCTGTTCTAGACATTTTCCATTTACACTAATCACACATTTCGTTTGTTCCGCTTCTCTTTCAAACACCAGAACCTTAGTTTTGTTCACATTCATTTTCAATCCTTTTACTTCACAATCTTCTTTCATGCACGTGACTAGTGTCTGCAACTCTGCTTCTGATGGTGCTATTAGCACAGCATCGTCAGCGTACAATAGGCAGTTTACCACTGTGTCACCACATCCCATACCACTCATATTACCTTTCAATCTCTGGAGGCAACTGTCCAAATACAGCACGAATAGCCAGGCAGACATCACGCAGCCCTGTCTGACACCAGAACAGACTTCAAACCAGGGCGACATGTCACCGTCTATCCTTACACAGGCTCTGTGGTCTCGATATAATGACCTCACAGCCTGCAGTAAGGAGCCCTCCACGCCATATTCAGGCAGAAGACTCCACAATTTCTTCCGCACTACTCTATCGAATGCTTTCTCTAGATCCACGAAAGCGCAGAAAACTTTCTGACCTAAAGCCAGAAACCTTCCCACGATAACGCGAAGCGAGAAAATCTGATCCATACAACCCCTACCGTTCCTGAATCCACCTTGCGCCTCCCACAAATATCTTTCTGAAACACCTTTCATACGTTCAGTCAATACTTTAGTATAGACTTTACTCGCTAAGCTGACCAAGCTGATGGCCCTATAGCACGCACAGTCTAGGTAGGAACCTTTCCCTTTATATAGAGGTACTATGACTGCCGTGCGCCAGTCCTCTGGAACCTCCCCCTTCTGCCAACAAAGGTTGCAGAGTGCACAGAAGGCATCCCAGACCCTAGGACCACCATACTTGATCATCTCAGCAGTCACCTCATCAATTCCCGCAGCCTTTCCACATTTCAAACTTCTTATCACTTTCTCAATCTCTTTCATACTAATGGCATCCTCCAGTCCCTGGCCCGAGTGTGGCAATTCATTAGAATCGCTCTCAGTATCAGAGACGGAGTCGCCACTCTCATACAGTTCTCCATAGTATTCACTCCATCGCTGCAGAACATCCTTTTTATTTTTAAGCAGGTTGTTTTCTTTCGAACGCACTTTATTCATTCTGCAAGGTGCCGGACCACTTCGGATCTTACGTACTTCTTTCCAAAATAATTTGGAATTTTCCTCGAAGTTGTCCGACATCTTGTTTTCATCTAACACCCTACACCTTTCACGCTTCTCTTTCACTAGTGCCTTCGTTTCTGCTTTCTGCAGCTTATACCTGTCTTTCATCAAATTTTTCATACCACAGTCATTAGTAGCAAGGTAGTCTCGCCATGCTTTCTTTTTCTTATACACAGCCACTTTCACCTCATCATCCCACCACACATCACGCTTTTTGCCGTTCCCAATCTTATTCATTCCACACACTTCTTTCGCAGCCTCAACCATACTATCTCTAAGGTTCTGCCAGCATTCTTCAACATCCTCGCTCAACACTTTCAATCTATCATCAAGCTTACTGGATAATACCCTTTCATATTCTTTCCTGGTGGTCGCATCCTGCAGTTTCCAGCTTTTAATGCGGCTAACCGCTGCAGGTTTGGACACTACGCGATGTCGCCATGCTGCGAACAGACCCCTTATTCTGGTTATCACCAGAAAGTGGTCCGTCCCGAGATCGGCTCCTCTATACGCTCTTGTGTCCATTACCTGCTTTTTAAGTCTGCTATCCACCAGGAATAAATCAATCATACTTCTCGCACCCTTTCTTTCCCACGTGTACTGATGGATCCTTTTGTGCCCAAACATGGTATTAGCCACAAAAAGATCCTTTTCCATACACAGTCCTAGCACAATCTTACCAGCATCATTTACTCTCTTATCTCCATATTTGCCTAGGACAGACTCAAATCCTGTTCGAGCTGTCCCGACCCATCCATTCATGTCTCCACACACAACAATTCTTTCGTTCTCTTCAACCGTCGCTAGAACTTCTCTAACATTTTCCCAGAACTGCTCTAGTTCAGCCAAACCGACAGAGGACACTGGGGCATATACTGCCAAAACAAAAATTCTTGTCAACCCCATCTTGAGGCGTACCCAGAGCAGTCTGGGATTTATACATTCATACTCAGTCATACAATTAACCATACGAGAGGACAGTAAAACGCCTACCCCTTGGCATCCCCTATCTCCTTGTGGTACCCCTGACCACAAAGCGATGCCTCCTCCAGGCAAGTCGGCAAGTTCACTGCCTCCTCGCTTGGTTTCACTCAAACATAGCACATCCAATCTTTTCTCTTCCATAATATCAATCACTTCATTCATCTTCTCCTCAATCCCACCTCTCACATTCCACGCAGCTACTCTGCACTCCTCCCTCCACTTCCCGCCGCTAGGTGCACAGCGTGTTGGGTGGCGGTCCCCAACGCCGAACTGCACTCTGCACACACCAGCGGGGACAGACCGGTGTACGTCGCTTCCGGGGGACGCCCTAACATTATAATTGCCGTTGTCCCGCATGGTATGCACAGAAGAGGAATTGCAGCCCTGAAAAGGGCTGGCAGGGGTCGCGACGAGCACGCTTCCTCAGTTGACCCCCTACATATAAACAAACTTACAAAATTCACTCTCTCTCTTTGTAATACTAGTATAGATCAATGACTATATAATAACATTTAATATATTCGTCTCGGTTATTATTTTTGTTAATAGTGTTTGTAACGCCGTGCGTGAGGCGGAGCACAGAGCCTCTCATTCTATTTTGTTACACTATCACCATATTTGTACTTGTGCATCACAAAATGATTAAATAAATAGATTTACTAGCTGTACCTACTAGGCTACGCTTTACTGTGGCTCAGTAGACATGATATATAGGTTTTTGGTATATAAAATAACGCGCATATTCAAATGTAACCTGTGTCAAAATTTCAAAACAGTCGGTGAAGAACTTTCAAGGATTTAAGATTTTGAACAATGAATGAATAATTACATTTTTATTTATTACTAGCAAACCCGGCCCGTTTCACTGGGCGTTAGTTGGAGTTAAAATAAATTAAATAATTTTTATAATTATTTTGATACTGCAAAAAAAAACAAAAAAAAAATCTACTGATCCGATCGCTACCAAACTTTACAGGATCATTCGCTAGACAAATCTGAAGATTATCTGAAAATTTCATCGAAATCAGTCCAGCCGTTTCGGAGTCCATAAGGAACATACATACATACATACATTGCCTTTTATATATATAGATAATATATACAATATTAATGTACTTCATATTACTTTGAATTTATATTATGAGCATTTTATTCTAATTACATAATATTACCCCACAAAGGGCTAGGCTCTTGTGGGGTTTTTTGGACTACATCTCTTGTAGAGACAAGCTTGCCTTTGTACAAAATATTGTCATGATTATCACTAATGTAACGTGTGTGTACAATAATGTTGATGTAATATTATGTCATAGCGCTTTGCCGGCCTTTTACAGCATTTCTTCACATTTATCATTAAAGCTTCGCAACCACAGCCACATATGGAACCGTTTCATCGCGAATCACTAATTTTTTTTAATGAGTATCTACATTTTAAGGAAGCGAAGGGAAAAGTTGGAGACGATATGAAAATTTTTGCTACATAATATGCTATCGTTAAAATACAGTTTTCATGCGTTCTTAGTAGACTTATGTTTAATACTAAACAAAAAAAACTGATTGTTTAGAGCATTTTAGTAGTTTGAACAAATAATTGGTAGGTCTTGACCCAAAAAGTGCACCTGACGATATGTTTTTATGTCGAATGTTTTCAGAAATCTTACCGTTGAAGTGCGTTTTTATTGCATCGTCTTCCTTCTAAACGATTTAATATAATCTCTCTAAGTGGACGACGTTACAGAGAAAGCGAAATTGTCGTGAAACTTAATATCACGGTATAAGATTTCCTACACTCTTCCCTTATTTCTCGTAAGTACTCGTCCGTTATTATTTTGTTTATTGCACATATTTTATATATTAATATTTGAATGAAAGGCTGTTTACGAAGTATGTCAAAGAAGTCCTTGGATAGCCTAATATTTATATATTATAACGATAACATTTAATTTGCAAATATTTCTTGGAAATTTAGATTTTACTGATCGATGTCTTTGAGTAAATAAATGACATAATAATTATGTAACTAAATAACATGGATTCGAAGTATGTAGCTAATTTTGTTGATATAAACATCTGTTTGTATTACAATGACATTCTGTCGGTTCCTGTTTCAGTAGCGTGTTAGCCACTTTACATAAAACACATTTCAGACAATGCCAGAGACCCTTTGTTTTGTTGCAGAGATAATACTACAATATACACTGGATCTGTTATCGAAGACTCTTATTTGCTTGTCAAGCCACTTGCCTTTCTTAACTGTAAGTAAATGTATTCATTGTACTAAGAATTTCCCTGATATCAGATGTCAAAATTAAACTGGAAATATTTGCGACTTTATTGAGACGGCTGTTCAAAATTTTCGAATAATAAATAGCTGAAACTTGAAGCAACATTGCGCATTTGAGTCAGAGAAACTTGTACAGCAGAGTTTATAACGCTTTGTTTAGGAACCTACATTGTATGCGGAGGGGGTGTATAGTTAAAGCGTAGAAACGAGAAAAGTTTTAGGGATACAAAAAGAACACAAATGTTGTATATGCACGTCGTTTATTTTAGACATTATAGACAAAATGTCGCATTTTTCAGTGGAACTTGTATAGTTAGTAAGGATCAACACGACCCATGGGACAACTTGTGCGAAAAGTATTTTTTCGTGAAACACTTATTCGAGAAACTAATTAAGGTACGTATAATGTGCAAGTTGTAATCCGCGTTGTGTACCTACGCATTACGTACATTGTATAGAAGTTTGTAATGCTTTTGTATTACCAATGTCGACAAGTGGCGACGACGGCAGTCAGATATCTAAACAATTGGATCAGTAATTAGAAACAGCAGTTTGTCGAAGACAATCACCGCCACGATATCACGAAAGTTAAATGTAGTGTTAGGTGTAATATTATCGCTTACAGCTTTCATTTCATTTGAAATGTATTTCAATCATTTTCTATATCTTTCGATTGTAAAATAAATTAATAATTGGCAGGCCATATTTTAAAGTCTCTGATTCTGTGGCGACATCTGTCGTGACATTTATGAACAGGGGCGGTAAGTTTGTTAAAAATTAATTAATTTTTTCTATTTAATATTACCTAATTTATTTTTGAATTTCAAAAAGTAAGTCAGCAGAGAAATACACGAGCTAGTGAAAGCACGTTTTTTCCTTATATCTCTATAATATATCCTATGTTTCCACCCACGTCGATGTCTTAGAACGAAAAGCTTTCATCTCAGACGGGAGTGGGAGCGTTAGTCAACTTTTTGAAATATACATAAGAGAAATAAAGAAGAGGATAAATTATGCAATCAAACTTGACGTATCATCCTCCCACCATCTCTAAAACTACTTGGCCTGGAATTTTAAAAAGTTGAGTGAATATAAAGCCTTATTTATAGTTAACAGAAAATTTTATAAATTCAGATAGCCTGTCCCGTGCTATGAAGAGAAACCAATAAAACCAAATCAAATGTAGATGTGTGGGTGCTGTTTTCTAATGAAATGGCGTTCGATCAGCTTATCTGATAACAAATGTGTGTCATATGTACAGGCAAGTCGATTTATCTGATTTTCCTCACTATTGCTGTTGAGCCACGGCGTCTGGTGTTATTCAAAATCTATGAGTGTTACCGGTACTACTTTACGAAGAAATAAAATCAAATTTCTTAGTCTTACAGATCTTTAGTTAATTAAGTTTAGAAAAGCATTTCATAAATACAGTACGAAACCCCTTGTGCGCGAGTCAAATTCGCAATTAACTAACTTTTAAAACTGATATACATATAATGTTTCATTTACACAACACTGTTTGCTGGGAAATTGAACTAGTTTCATTTTGTCGCTATTATGTTTGCAATACAATCCGATGTAGCTTGCTGTTATTAAGCTTCTTTGTACTCAGTTCCATATAACGTTCAACGAGCATCGTGGTAACTTGGTAAAATTAATTGGATTCCTCCATTGTTAGGTTATATTCCATACTAAAAATTTATCTATGTGGATACTTACTGCTTTCATTTATGTACAGGTGCATTAGGTGATTAACAAAAAAGTGGCGTCTGTTTCTTTATTTACAAACAATAAATCCATTTTAAGTAAAGAAACGCAAAAGAAACGGCCGATAATTTAATTCTATTCGCTTTAGACAACTGTTCGCATTAATGTACTTAATGAGTGAGCTTTTTCTTTTACAAATAATAAGGTATTATAAGAAATCTCAGCGGTCCCCGACCAAGAACCTTAAAAACATACAAAATATTGCATTAGTAATATATAACTTTTTATGGTAATTATTACATTTAGCGGGAGTTTTTGAATTTTGAATTTAATTTTTATGTGAAAGTACCCTCAGACAAAATGTAGTACATACCTTTGAAATATACGTGTTATAAAAGAAAACAATTACTTGTTTTAAATAATGCCTTATTTGATTATTATCAGTCGTTCGGACGCCAACAGTTCCAGAGATCAAACTCGAAGTTTTTAGTGCCTTAGAATCCATAACATATAAGAGATGCAGAGCTGAGTGTCCTAAGATTCCCTGAAACAATTTTCGTCAAACATAATTAAGAATATTTTCAAAAACTGCAGTTTTCAAACAGAAAACGTCATGCAAATGATTTCGTCGTTTCTAGAGCTATGACGTTATAGGCACACACACAGAAAGAGAGACACGCAGATAGACACACCCCTTTTCCGTCAGGGCTTACAAGTACTGAAACAAGGCACTGCCTGTTAAAATTAAGTACAAACTTTTTTTATTAGTTCTTTTTAATAAATATATACATATCTTCCTTGGCTTTTTTTACCATTCTGTTTTAGCTCTGTAAATTTTCTTCATCAGTCTTTCATCACTCATTCTTTCCAAGTGCCCGAAACATGTAAGCATTCCTTTCTTCACTTTAACAATAACACTGTCGTGTAACTGTGTCATACTGCATATCTCGTCATTGTTTATTTTATCCTCAAGGGTGACTGCATATATTAATCAATCAATAAACATTTTTGCTGTATCTTTGATCTACTAATTATCCATCATAACATAACATATCATATCTTCACGCTGTATCTCCAACGGGGTAGTCAGAGAGGACGGAGCGCCAGGAGTCGCGGTCTTTACACACCTCTTTCGCTTCCTCAAAACTCATCATTCTCTTCACATATTTTCGCCTAGGTATGCGAGTGCTTTTGACATTTCCGTCTGCTAACACTCTGGCTATTTGATCTTTATAAGTCAGCCTTGGTCTTCCTTGGCTTCTTTTACCACTCACTTTCGCTCTGTAGATTTTCTTCGTCAGTCTTTCATCACTCATTCTTTCCAAGTGCCTGAACTATCTAAGCATTCCTTTCTTCATTTTTACAATAACACTGTTGTGCAACCCTGTCATACTGCGTATCTCATCATTGCTTATCCTGTCCGCAAGCGTGACACCGCACATATTTCTGAGAGACCGCATCTCCACATTTATCATCCTTGCACTCGATTTCGGGCATATCCAGGCCTCACTACCGTACAACAAAGTTGGCACCAACACCGCATTGTGGATGGCCATTTTAGTAGTGTTAGATATATTCACACTACCCACTAATGCAGACAGAGCACCGTTCACTTTATTGCCAGCTGCTACCCGTCTCTCCACATCCAACTCACATCTTCCATCCCTCGAAAACGCACTCCCCAGATACACAATTTCATTCACTTGTTCTAGACATTTTCCATTTACACAAATCACACATTTCGTTTGTACCGCTTCTCTTTCAAACACCAGAACCTTAGTTTTGTTCACATTCATTTTCAATCCTTTTACTTCACAATCTTCTTTCATACACGTGACTAGTGTCTGCAACTCTGCTTCTGATGGTGCTATTAGCATAGCATCGTCAGCGTACAATAGGCAGTTTACCACTGTGTCATCACATCCCATACCACTCATATTACCTTTCAATCTCTGGAGGCAACTGTCCAAATACAGCACGAATAGCCAGGCAGACATCACGCAGCCCTGTCTGACACCAGAACAGACTTCAAACCAGGGCAACATGTCACCGTCTATCATTACACAGGCTCTGTGGCCACGATATAATGACCTCACAGCCTGCAGTAAGGAGCTCTCCACGCCATATTCAGGCAGAAGACTCCACAATTTCTTCCGCGCTACTCTATTGAATGCTTTTTCTGGATCCACGAAAGCACAGAAAACTTTCTGGGCCATAGCCAGAAACCTTCCCACGATAACGCGAAGCGAGAAAATCTGATCCATACAACCCCTACCGTTCCTGAAACCACCTTGCGCCTCCCACAAATTTATACAAATTTATACAAAGTCATCACATTATCCATAATAACATAATTAAGTACTGTTCGTTGGTAAGCGCGTCACTTCAGAACGACTAGACTGATGTGGCTATTTTTTTAAATATTCACAACAGTTTGAAATAAAGTTTTTAGGTAGATAATGAAAAATTAGAAAAGTTGCCCGGAAAATTGGAAAATTTGGGAAAAAATGAAAGTGCTTTTTTCTAGCTAACAAATGTATTTAATTTAGACAAATGCATTTACCCCATCTGTCGGGTAAGCTAATCTAAAATAAAACTTAACAGGCATATCATTTTGAAATTTAATGCTCATGTCTATCGATACTAATACGTCTAAAGTCTAAGCTGAAACCAGCTTTACTTCGAAATATCTACCTCGTTCATTGACATATTACTCATAAATCTATTTTCTGTATAGTTTTTTTCAATTTGTGATTTTTAAGTTTCTTGTATCGAATATTTTTATGTGTATACACATATATCCTCACGCTGTATCTCTAAAGGGACAGTGAGAGAGGATGGAACGCCAAGCTTCGCGGTCCTTCCATACTTCTTACACCTCTTCCGTATTTTTCAGTGTACCTACTAATCAGGTTTTTTTTTAAATCATATTTTATGCATTATTTAACTTATAAAAAATCAAATATTAAAAATTTTGAAAAAGTTCACGATCCGTGTAAACGTTGTAATTTACTTGTAATCGAAAAAGATTAAATTTAATTTTTGAAAAGCCCTGACTTAAAGGAAGTAATCAAAGATAATAAAAAAATGCAAACCCAAGAAAATCCTTTAGAGGCTGCCATTCCCCCGCCCAGAAATGAAATATAATTTTGTAGTTTTATGAGTTTGTGACTAATTGAAAGTACGTTGTGTACCATAAATGTAGTCTTTAGCTGACATAAATTTCTGGATCTCTACGAGACACAATACTTTTTCCATGCTACTATATTTTAATTGAAATTGAGAATAGAGGTGGCAATAGCAGCTCCCGATGGATTTTCTTGTATTTGGATTTTTTATTATCTTTCGTTACTTACTTTAAGTCGGAGATTTAACAAAAAAATGTTTAATCCTTTTTTAATTACAATGTTTACACTCGTCGTGAGTTACGCAAAATTTTAAAATTTTTGCGTATTTATGAGTAAACACATTAAATACTCTATTAAAAAACCTCTGACGAGTTAACACCATAACATCTATCTTTGAACCATCGCTGATAAATCACAAACCTTCTATAAAAAACCGTATCTAAATCGGTCAAACCGTTTTGGAGATAAATGGTAATATTCATTTCGCACACACAAACAAACAAAAAACTTGTCGCCCTAAATGCATATACCTTCTCCATTCCGTAGTAAATAAAAATAAGATGTGAATTCCAATTTTCTACGTGGCTTCTACTAGAATAGATCTATAAACTAAGGAACTCTAAAAGCCACATCAAAATTCGTTTTAGGATCGACGGTGAAATTTCACGTTCACCTTATCGAGCTAAGTGTCACTGGATAAGAGTTATAAAGTCAACTTGAGATTGCATTATAACCTTTTTTATAATATTTTAAAATTTAGTCCAGTAATAAACTTTATTTTCATGTACGTCAAGCCCATTAAAAGTCTATACATGTAAAGAAATCTAATTGCGCAACCTCTATGTACTGGTAATGGACATAATGGTGCATCCATTCCGCATTTTCTAATGCACTAATGCGAAAATATATTATTTAATTGATGATCATCCTTAATTAGTCTAAAACATCAAATTGTTATTAACTTTCAGTGACGTGAAGATTTAACCCGAATCCTCAAAGTCCTCACTGTGGTAGGTAGACGTATCAACTTTAATACCTGCTGGACATTTACAAATACTATGTTTAAACCTACTTTCCAGTTTCGGAGCATTCATCCGTGTATTTATCTAGTCATCCTGCCCGTCCAGTGACCATACTGCTTACGCTTACTCAATTAATAGAAAATAGATTTAGATTATAAAATAAGCGATTACGTTGAAGATAATAGTCCGGAAGTTATCTTCTCTGTACATGCATTTACTGGATTTCTGAATATTGCATTTTAATAAACATTTTCTAAAACGATGTTGAAATAATTATACTGACTGAGTTTCTTGTCGGTTCTTCTCAGTGTTGAGGTTTTCTCTTTGAACCGAACTAAAGTAGGTTTGACGTTTAAAAATACCTTGTAATTACTTAAATAAATTGATTTAACTTTGACACTTTTTCAAATAATTCTTCAGACATTGTATTCGACTTTCATTTCTTTTTAAATTAAAATGACCGTACTTTTGACTTCGGCTTCATACTCAATTGACATCAGATTTCATTAATGAAACACTGACTATCATGGATCATGGTCAGAAAATTTTCAGTCAAATCTGATGTATTTTCTTACAGTTTTCTATGTACACATATACAACTAAGAATATGTGTGAAAAATAGGTAAAATAAAATTCAATATCGTCTTAATATATGCCTTTGTGCTTACTGAATGTCTACTGAGTGAGACGTTACATATATGTAGAGAGGCGTAATAAGGTCTGGTCCAGAAATATTTCAGCGAGTAGCGCATATTACAAGACCCTCGAGCATGCATGAGAGCTTCATAAAATATAATAAGACTATTACCCGCAAACAGGTCAGCCTTGGAACCGTAACAAAGCTCATATACTTACAGTCATAACTACAAGTACGTACCAGTACCTTTATGTATTTAGTAAAAGAACATCTGACGTAATCCTCGTAGACCGTAGGACAAAAATTATTCATTTTCCAGAGTTATTAGGGACTATATCATTTTATGGTCTATAAAGATTAATCATCAATGTGGGAATTTGTTTGTGGCAGATTACGTCGATTCGATAGACTCGCTGCTATATTTAATATCGATGTATAATAATGTGTACACTGAGAAAAATCAGTTAAGTGTGAGTGGGCCTCGTACACTGAAGATTTCGTATCACCAGACAATACAATACGTATGTAGATATTTACCAAAAAATGTTTTTTTTTTTTTCATTTTATTTTAAAAATAATTTCATTTAAAACTACTAATAGCCTCTTAGTATTTTGTACTAAACATTATCCTCAATAACTTTTGTTTTACGACTTTTAAAAATTCATATTTTTCTTTCATACAAAAATAAAAATACATTAAATGTTTCTGAAAATGGCACCTACTCTACCCAGTCGCTAAAGCGGCACACGCGCAGCGCGGCGCTGTGAGGTCCAGGTGCGCTTGCACTGCACCATTGAAAATTCGTACAGATCAATTACGTTTCAGACAGTACAACAAAACTTAACAAATATTTTTTGAGGAACGTATTGAGTTTTGAAAAAAGTCGTAGATCCAAAGTTGTTAGGTATGTTGACAGAAATATTGCACTAATAGGTTATTAGTTTATTTAAATTAAACCTGTATATCATTCAGTTCGGGATCTCGTTACGTTATTTATATATATCTCGTATGTATTATTACTGTAGGCGAAAATCTGTGAAGAGAATGACGAGATTTGAGGAAGCGAAAGAGGAATGTAAGGACCGCGACGCTTGGCGCTCCATCCTCTCTGACTACCCCGTTGGGGATACAGCGTGAACATATGTATGTATGTATTACTGTTTTTACGCTATTAGAGCAAAAACAAAAAAAAATAGTTGTGTGTATGATATAACTACAAATTAACGATTTTCGGATTTTCTTCTTTACTTGTACTTGTGCTTCATGCCAAATTTCATGACTCCAAGTTAACGGAAAGTGCCTTAAATGAAGTGAGTTTGCGAGAATTTCAAACATGTATTAAAATGACTATATCTTTTAATTGATTGCATTGACTTGGAAGCTTAAATTTTTTACACCTCCTAGGGAAAGTAGGGCTATTTGGTTTTAATTTCAACTTGATAACTTTATCCGTTCCAGAGAAAAAGAGACTTGATAGATGGACAACAAGTGATCTAACAAGGGTTCCGTTTTTGTGTTACGGAACCATTAAAATATACATGTATCTGAACTACGTAGACTGGTTGAGTATGATTATAGCTGCTCGATTTAAACATTTTCGAAGATACATGGGACTTTTGTTCCAGAGCATCTTTTATCATATCCCATTGTATTCATAGAAGCTTTACCAGAAAAAAACATTTTTGTAGAATGTTACCTGTACAAGTTACATGTATTTAGGTAGTGATTTATTATAAGCTTCCTTTATAAATGCTAATAATATTCTTGTTTAATTCGTTTATGCCTCTATTACTTCGCGAAAGTAAAAAATAATTATTAAAATAAATGCTCCACATAATTACACCAATTGCGTAACCATAAACAAAGCACTACACTTGTACTGTCAGAGCTCACAGTATTGGGTGGTACTCCTGGGTGGAGCTCCCAGTACCACCCATAGTCCAAGCCAATTTCGCAATGTTCGTTTTTTTAATTGACTTGACCGGAAATTGAACCTGAATTGGGTTGTCAGTCCATCACATATATATTGATTATATTCTGCCAATAATCGACTTTCGCTCTCAGCGAAGTATCCAACATTATACCAAGAATTAGAACAGGGTAACTAACTGCGTTTGACCGTTCCTGAGGATCCTTCGTCCAAAAGCAAAACACGTATCGATAATGAGTATGTGTTTTGGCGCAATATAGCTAAGTATATGTTCCACTTCCAGTAAAACTTCCAGCCCCTGCACTGTCAAAGATTTCAGACCTATTTCCATTTTGCCGTTCTTGTCCAAAATTTTAGAAGCTGTAGTTCACAAACAAGTCTCTGAATTTATTTATCGAAATAATGTACTAAGTGTTTCAATCTGGCTTTCGACCTGGCCACAGCACAAGTACTGCACTGCTTAAAGTAATTGAAGACATTCGGAATGGGATGGAAGACTCTTGTGTGACAGTTTTGGTTTTGATTGATTTTTCCAACGCGTTCAATAGTGATGATCATGACATTCTCATCGCTATGTTAACGCATTTGGGATTCTCTTCTGATGCGATGGCCTGGTTCAACTCCTATCTTCGCGGCCGCCTACAAGCTGTTTGTGCGGATCGGATCTTGTCTGACTGGTGTAAGGTGGATGTTGGAGTGCCGCAAGGTGGCATACTTTCTCCAATTCTGTTCGCTATTTTCATTAATTTCATTACGGCTGATCTGGGTTGCTCATACCATCTGTATGCTGATGATCTCCAACTGTACGCACAAGCCGCGGTGAGCAATATAAAGAGTGTCGTCGATAAAATAAATAAAGATCTCGAAGCTGTTTGCAAATTGTCTGCCAATTTTGGAGTTTCAGTAAACCCAAGCAAATGCCAGGCCATTATAATTGGTGCTCCATATCAGCTTTCTAAACTGGATCACCAAACCACACCACCTGTAGTTTTTAACAGAAGTCATATTCCCTACTGCTCCTGTGTAAAAGATTTAAGTCTGATTGTTGATGAAACTCTAAGTTGGAGGCCCTTGGTGGTGGAGATCAGCCGTAAAGTCACCATCACTCTCAGACACTTATATCGCTTTAAGAACTTTTTACCCACGAAAACTAGACTCTGCTGATACAGACTTTAGTCTTACCACTGATTGACTATGCGGACATTTGTTGTACTAACATTAACCAAGATCTTCTCAACAAATTGGATCGCCTTCTTAATAACTGCATTCGTTTCATTTTTGGACTGCGTAAATACGACCACATATCTCAATATCGTCGACATCTTAAATGGCTAACTATACGTCAGCATCGTAACTTACGGATTCTTTGCACACTTTTTTCCATTTTAAATGATCCACTAGCGCCAGAATACTTAAAATCAAGAGTTCGACTTCGGAGTACATTCCATGATTGTAATCTTCGCTCATCTGACAGCCTCTTGCTCCATATGCCTGCTCATCGAACTAGCTTCATGTCTGATTCATTTGTTGTTCAAGCTATCAGAATCTGGAGCAAGTCAACTTTTTAGATGAAAGTTGAAGATCTGCTCAAACTGATGAACAGCTGATGATTATTATCTGTTATATTTGTTATGTTGTAATGTATGATTATGTTGTATCGTGATCTTATTTATTATACTATCTTTTTCAATTTTTTTTGCACTTGGATGTACGTGTATGTATACATAAATATGTATGGAAGGTTTGTTGTGTATATGTGTATTTGTATGTATGTATATGTGTATATATGTATGTATGTATGTATATGTATGTGTATGATTATCTATATGTATAGTATATACGTATTGTAGTTATTTTTCGGTGACTTTATTGTACCGCTACTTATTTCTCTGACAGTAAAGCTCAGGTTGACTGGTAGAGAATGCCATTAGGCATTAAGTCCGCCTATTGTATACATTATGTACAATGAAGAATAAATAAATAAATAAATAAATAAATAAATATATGTATATATATCCATATAATATACCCTTGGTTATTTGTGTTTAGCGCCTGACCGATTTTAAGATATTTATAAGGTACATCAATAAAAAATAAGGAACTATCATACACTAAAAAGTCATACGTATGGACCGATTCGGTATCAAGTTGACCTTCAACATCACTTTGAATATGTTACAATTGTATACAGTTGGTTGAGAATAGATTAGTCAAGGTTATTTTTAATTTTAATTATTTATTTTTAACAGTGATACTACGTTAGAAAAGGGGTGATGTTATATTGTGGAAAAAATTCGTAAATAACGCCACAGATAACGCGTTTTACTTACGCGTTTATCCGTATGTCTGCAATGTGAGATATTTCGGAGACGTCAATCAGTAATTTATATCATGAACAAGATAGGTAAAATATTTAGTCTTCAATTCTATATCTACATTTCGGTTTTGATTAAGTCAAAAGATCAGCTTAATCAGAACTGAAACAAATATATCTCCTCATTACAGTCCTTTAGTAACTAAAGCACAAGATAAAAGCTAAAGTTATTCTTATGGACGACATTTTTATGTCGTCAGAATAGGGAAATAACGGAGTCATAAATAGGAGTTGGACGATAAACAAGCTGTAGCCTTTGAGATAAGAGTCAGCTCACTCTGCGAAGTAATGTGACTGCGAAATGTGGATAACCTACATATTACATGGTGCTTTATACAGATATGATGGATAATTAAGTTTGTTTTAATGTTGTGTCTTGTAATATAGGTACATTTTTCTTACTCAATTCTTATTAACACTTTATATATTTATTGCTATAAATAATACTACAAAATTACTTTTGTGTACATACTAATTACTACTTAGAACTCACTTCATATTTTCTTGTAACCAGTAAGGTTTAAAATTCTCTAGAATTTTTTAAATTAAATTTTTTAAATTCAGGAAAATTTCATTTAGGGTATGGTAAATCGAGTAAGAATATTCGATATTTCCCTCCTTTAATTTGAAATATGTAGGTTAACAAGATTTCCTACAACTATTTGCGACGATGACATAAATCAATAAAAAAATTAAACAGCCTTCAAAAAAAAACACTGAAAAGTATAACTATCCTTTACTAATCAAAACTCAAGTACAATTAAAATAATTATAAATACGATACATATACCTATATAATTAAATTTTACAGTTACTAAAGTCGTTGCAAGCTCACCAAACTAATGGACAACTGTTTGGCTCTTCTTTCTTAAAATTATTTTAAAGTCCTTTCGTCTTTTTTTGGTCAAATTTCATTACCATCATTTTCCCTATATCTGGTTCTCACAGTGGTGTTTTTGTTTCAGGTGGTGGACGCAGCGGCAGTCCACATATTGCGTGGTTTTTCTCATCCGGCCGGGTGTGACAGTTCTGCCATAGCAACGTCAACAAGAACGGTTGCTTAAAGATTTTAGCGCTTATAGCTTATTTTTCACTGTAGTTTTTTTGTAATTTTTCGTAATATTATGTCATGATATGATCCCAGCCCTCACATCCTCACCTTCCTCTAGCTCACATATAATTAATGACACATCGCTAGAAAATTTAATAAAATGTGAGCAGTGTTCCTAACCTCGTTTTTTTAGTGGAAATAGGGGCTTGAAGATTCATGTCGGCAGGGTACATAAACGGTGTGACACTGCCGGCATTGCTTCAGGCCTCTCTCCCTTATCAGAGCCATCTCAGTCCAATAATTTGACTAATTCCTCGAATTCCAATCACAATCGCACACCTTTTTGGAAATATATTGGTTCGCTCAAAAACAACGTATGCTTAATAAAGCGTATTCCACGTGGCGCACGCATCAGCGTTGCCAAATCTCTTAATTTAATATTACAAAGAATATTAAACCGAAATGACAAATGCGATTGGGAACAACTGCTCGTTTTCGGTTATAGAACTTTATGTTTCGAACAAAACGATAAAGATAAAATTTCCTTAACACAAAAAATAAAACATAAGTGCTCTAACTATTCAGTTCCGAGCATTCACGTTCGGCCCATTTATTAATCTTTCAATTCAGATAGTATTCCAAAAATAGAATCAAAAATTAGCGACGGCGATCTAAGAGGTGCCGCCCACTTGCTATTTTCCAGCGATGTTTTGGCACCGAATACGGCCGAGACTTTTTGCTCTCAGATCAAAGCATCCCTCTTCCTCTGTGGCTTCTTGTCTGCCAGATCCCCCACATCCAAATGATGTGTCGAGTTGAGCTACGGAGGAAGATGTGCTTGCCGCAATAAATTCTTTTAAAAGCGGTTCCGCGGGAGGTCTCGATGGCTTAACGCCACAACATTATAAAGATCTGATTACAGGCTCTGTCGGTGATATCGGTAAGACACTCTTATCTAGTTTAACAGCTCTAATAAACATTATGCTGGCTGGTAAGGTGCCCCCGGAGATAACCGACATCCTGTATGGTGCCAATTTATGTGCCCTGAAAAAAAAAAGACGGTGGCGTTAACCCAATTGCCGTAGGTGCAACTATATGCCGCATTGCCTCTAAAATTTGTTGCTGTCACATTCTCTCTACCGTATCAAACTATTTTTGTCCTACACAAGTAGGTTTTGGCTCAAAGAGAGGATGTAAAGCGGCAGTGCATGCGGCGCGTGTTTCTTGACACATGATGGAGGTGAGGTACTCCTCAAAGTAGACATAAAAAATGCATTTAATTCTGTTGATAGATCCACCTTGTTGACACAGATAAAACAGCATGTTCCGGACATATATCACTACCTCTGGCAATCTTACAGCAGTCCTTCAAAATTAATATATAAAGATAATTTATTACATTCCGAAGTTGGCTGTCAACAAGGTGATCCTCTCGGACCAGCTATTTTCAGTTTGGCTATCCATCCTGCGATTTGTAATTTAAATTCCAAATTTAATATTTGGTACCTTGACGACGGAACAATAGGAGGTAAAGCAATTACTGTTTTAGAAGACCTTAAAACCCTCATTATAAGATTTAAAGATATTGGCTTAGAATTAAATTTTTCTAAATGTGAACTCTTTGTTTCCGATTCTGTTCCAATTATTACAAAAAATGAAGTAATTAATAAATTTAACAATCTGGCACCAAATATTAAAATCTTGTCAAAAGAATCGCTGTACCTCCTAGGTGCTCCCGTTTTAGATGACTCCATACCCTGCTTTATCAATGATCAAATACAAAAATTTAGCCAGTCTTCAGACAAACTTTTCAAAATTAATTCCCACATGGCTCTCCTCATTGTCCGCTTTTGACTTTTTGTTCCGAAATTTACACATGCTCTTCGCTATTCTTAGCTTTTTAAATTTCAAACGCTTTTAAAATCTGTAGACAATATTCTAAAAAATACATTATCTAAAGTATTAAATTACTTCTTTGTTGATGACAGGGTCTGGAATCAAGCCTCGCTTCCTATCTGTTATGGAGGCCTGGGCATACGCAAAATCTCGAGTGTGTCACTGCCTGCTTTTCTTTCGTCAGCCTACAGCACGAAAAACCTTTTCCTATTTGTTATTCGCCCTTCCTTAGGATCAGTTGACGTGCCGTACTTGACTGATGCTCGAAATGTTTAGTTAACTGTTTGTCCGAGTACTAACCTGCCTACCTCGACCTTTTCTCAGAAACACTGGGATGAGCCTCTATGCAAAAATGTTGAACTGGTTGAAGGTTATACCTACAAAAAACTAAGGAACCTTAACCGACAATACTACACTTTCTCTCATAGTATCCCTTCGTCTGGGGGCCAGGACTAACCTTCCTCACCGTTGCCGCTGTGGTGATCTCGTCGATGTACTAGGTCACCACGATTTATCCTGTTTACGTAGTGCGGGCCACATGTCACGACATGCTGCCTTGAATGACGTCATTCGGCGGGCTCTTGTCGCCGCTGGCGTTACTGCAGTCTTAGAGCCTGTAGGTATTGCGAGCAGCGGCAGGAGACCGGATCCTTTGACGCTCATTCCTTGGAAACTTGGAAGATCGCTGGTGTGGGATGCCACTTGTGCCGATACACTTGCTGTTTCCCATGTGCTGGCGATTTCCAAGTCAGCAGGTGCCGCGGCCAGCGCTGCCGAGAACTTGAAGCGGCGTAAATATGCGACTCCTTCTGAGAGTTTCATATTTACGTCCTTTGCAGTCGAAACTTTGGGTCCCTGGGGCCTCGAAGCCCATCGACAGGTTTCTGATATTTGTAAGAGACTGGTCGAGGCTTCGGAAGACCGCCGGGCTGGCAGCTTCTTCCGCCAACGAATCAGTTTGGCTATTCAAAGAGGCAATGCTGCCAGTCTGCTGGGTACCTTGAGCAAGACAGCTTTCTAAGCGGCAACTTTGAGGAAGTTTATTATTTAAGATAATGTGTAGTTTTAAGTTTGTAAATATTAACATATGTATGTACCAAACTAATAGACTCTGTTGCACATTGATTTGGTACTGACTTCAATAACTGTCAAATTTAATTATATAGGTATGTGTATCGTATTTATAAAGTTATTTTAATTGTACTTGAGTTTTAATTAGTAAAGGATAGTTATTTTATACTTTTCAGTGTTTTATTTGAAGGCGGTTTAATTTTTTTTAATAAAAAAATTTTATTTCTCCCTTTTGAGTGATCTTGACCTAAATAAATATCTAGGGCAGGTCTGCAATTAACTTCATTCTAATTCCGGAGCGCAACGATATACAAGAGAATCGTCAAAATAAATAAAGTTTATATCCAGGTCGCGTTATATAGTGTATCTTCGAAGTCCAAGCTCCAATATCGGTGAAATTGAAATAGGAGCACCTCTGAAGTATTATCTTCCAAACGAAAACAGATTTTTTTGTAATCGGTTCATAAATGACGGAGTTATGAGGTAACAAACATACAAAAAAAACAAAAAAAAAAACAACATATAGACGAATTGAGAACCTCCTCCTTTTTTGAAGTCGGTTAAAAAGGGTAGTTTTATGAGAGCGCACTTTTAATTCTAAAATTTACTGTTTGAATCTAGTGACTAATTGTGTCTCGTAAAAAAATATGTGCTCAGTCAAGATATTGTCACTACCCTAAAGTGAGATTTTTCACACAAACACAATGATACGTGTTATTTTCAACCGACTTCCAAAAAAGGAGGAGGTTCTCAATTCGGTTGTATTTTTTTTGCATATTTACTGTCTAATCTTAGCGTGTAATTTGTCTTGGAAATTTTAATTTCCGCAAACAGACCATTTATCCTAAAAAAGATCACTTAAAGATCCTTACAAGATCATGCGTCCGTCCGTCTGTCCGTTAGTTATAGGTGAGTTTAATGAAAACTGTGTGAAATCAAAATGTTCTTTGAAGTTATGTCAAATTGCAAGTCTGTTAGCTCAAAAATGTAAACAGTGATTACCTCCTAACGACTCACATATTAATTACTATTAATTACTATTTTAAAATATTCATAGAAGAATATTAAAGAAGGGCGAATTGGGGTATTTAAACTATTTGACCATTAGTAAAGTCCAGAAATTAGTTTGACCCTTTCATTATAACCTTTTCTGCGCGAGTTGTAGTCAAATTTGACCAATTTTTGAGATAAGGTCAAAAAAGAGGTTAAATATCGTACTGATATGCGCGCATTTAAATTAAGAAAATTGTTGTAATATGAATTAGTCACATAATAATGCTTAGATGGTTCGAGCACATAGAAAGAATGAGCGATGAAAGATTGACGAAGAATATCTACAGAGCGAAAGTGAGTGGTAGCAGAAGCTAGTGAAGACCAAGGCTGACTTATAAGAATCAAATAGTTAAGTGTTTTAGCTGACAGAATTGTCAAAAGTACTCGCAAACCTAGGTGAAAATGTGTAAGGAGCATGATGAGATTTGAGGAGACGAAAAAGTATGTAAGGACCGCGATACTTGGCACTCCGTCCTCTCAAACTACCCCGTAAGAGATGCAGCGTGAGGATAATATGTATGTTTGTATAATATATAGTGAGTGAGCACTTCTGTCATATTGTCAATATTTCTAAAATGCCGAGTTGCATATTTGGGAAGTGAAAAATTAAGGTTCCAAAATAAAAAAGTTGGAATGAGATACATACCAAACGTAAAATATTTAAAATTTATGATTTTTTTTCACTGACCATAGTCGATGCAACTCGGCCGAAACGTCAAGCAAAAAATAAAAGGTAACGTGTTAGTTATCCGTTTTTTAGATATTTTATAATGCAACGTGAAAGTCTAAATGGTGTGATTTTGTTGCGGCTGAAGCGTCTGAGCGTAAAGATGATGAAAACAGATAAAGTGACAATTCATTTTAGATTCGCGACAGTTTTTTCTAAAGCGCATTGCATTTTATTTGATTTTTTTACAATTTTTGGTGTTTGGGTTTCGATTTTCTCCAACGAGAGCAACAAAATGAAAAATTTGCTGTGGTTATTTATTTACCACATGTAATGTCATCTTATGTTTATATCGAGTACTGACTTCAGTTCTGAGTTTCTGTTCGAGTACAGAATTTGGCTGACTTTCGCATTTTCCTTAAGACAAATAACATGTTCCATCTGATAAGAGGCTGTCGTCGACTCGTCTGTCTACACAACCAATCGTTTTGCGGACATTCCATGTTATTTTATCTTGTTTTTACTGTAACTGGAATGGAACATTTGCTTTTTTGAAAGCCTATTATTGTTTCTTTGACGTTCAATGGAAACATTAAACAAAAATTTCTTGGTATTGGAAATCCGGATTTGGCAGCGAAAGCTTTTCTCAAATAAATAAATACAAAAGCTTAGAATGTATAACATGTTTCCTAAAAATGATTATGACAACAGTCATATCCATTCTGCTTCTGTGTTGTTTTAGATGTAAAGCTATGTTTATTGTAAAAGTAAAACATTTGTACCGGTTTTTTGTCTGAATCGTTGAATAAAGCACTTATTAATATTGTGATTTCAAAAATCAACATAAATACGAGCGTTTATTTATTTTTAAACATTAAATGTTTAGAAATTTTAAACTGTTTTTGGTTTATTTACTTCAATATAAAGTTTGTCTTTTTGGTAAGGGAAAAATTTTGTGGATTTTACGTTATAGGAAAAATGCGAATAGTTTCTAAAAAAGTCAGCAATATTTTAAAGTTTGTTTTAAAGAGACAAAAATATGAGTTGGACAAAGACATTTGAATGTAACAATATGTTTATCTATCCAATTATACAGTTTATTCTCAGTTTTCAGTTTTTTTAAACACTGCAGCTTTTCATTCACTTAACTTTGATTAGGTCAGGTCATATTCACATCCTGTAGCCGGGAAGTGTAATAATAGAGCTCTGCAGCCCTATTCTTGTACCTATCCCTCGATATAGGGGATACCATTATCTCGCCATGACGTACGAGGAGAACAAAGAGGACCTTTGGGGTCACGAGGGATTACAGTGAGGGTTTTGATCGCCCACTTCATGACGGGGACGGCAGTGAGTGGCAGCGCTCGCACTTTGGCGTACTTTGGAACAGCGCTATAGAAGGATTCCTGCGCGTCCCCTAAGAGTTCTCGGATCCACTAGTTTTAGCAACACCGACGAGTAAAGAATACAAGAACACTGGTGCCCTATAGCAGAGCGCGACGGTGTTAGTGACGTATCGAAAAGAACGATCGACGGCTTATATTCCCCACTACTCTTGCGAGATTATATACATCAAAAACTCAAGCATGTCATTTCTCTTTTGCTTTTTCCTTTCACGACTGCAGCACAAAGTATTTGAATGCAATCTAATTAATTATTATTATTGGTAATTGTAGTAAAGTTTGGGGTGTTCCATTGCAATAAGTGTCTAACTTATTATCTACTTATAATCTAATTTACTTAACACTAGACAGAACGGCTACTGTGGAAGTCTTAGTTAGTCTTTTGGAAATTTTTCTTCCACGTCACCAAAAATTATGAAATCCATATCATCCAACAGCCTTTGCCTGCATGGTTGTGTACCGGTGTGGAGAGTAATACAGCCGGTGAAAATTCCATCACAAAAAGCGCAATGTCTCAGTGCTTTAAAAATGGTGTATTAGTACTTTAATGTCAAGTTAACATACATACATTATTACTATTGTTCGACCGAACTTTCATTTTGGGCCACGGCTAGTTTCGGAAAAAAATGAGTTTCTTTTCGATTTCAATGTCAAAACTACCGAAATTATGACCGAAACTGCGTTCTCGACTTTTCGTGATGCCTTAGGATTGCCGATCGCAAAGTGAGAAATCACTTCGCCCCGTAGCATATACACTAGAAAGTATTATATAGAGTAATAAAACTATTAATTTATCAAGCAATTGCTTCAGTAAGCACGAACATGAAATATATTCACGATTAGCAATATAATGAAGAGAAGCTTAAAAAATATTCAAAAGATTGATCTTATAAAAAAGTTTCGTTTTCAGTTTTGAAAACTAGTTTCGATCAGACACTAATTATTATTAAAGTAAAAGTAAAGTAAACTCGAATCTTTATTAAGAAAATACTCGAAACAACTTTATTTGCAGCTGCGCAAAACGTGATACATAAAGCCAAAATGAAAGGAGAGGACTATGGGACCCTTTTGCAATAGGTACATGCGACGTGGTCACGTCTCACCCCATACCGTCCCTCCTATGACACTTGAAAAATATTAATTGTATTTTATTATATTCAGAGTATTTCAGAAATATATGCTACTATGGTTTTCTAATGATATTTAAGATTTTCCAACCTCGAATTATGTCTACCCAAAAGAGCATAAAACAATAGATATGAGTCTCAGTCACGTGACAAAATCGAATGTTTTGAAAAGTAAAAACTGAACGCTGCGAAGGTACTCCTCGTTAACTCTAATTAATTTTTAATTTAGATTTAAACAAACTTTATAATTAATGAATTCAGGCACCATGTTGTGGTACTTAGCATTTCATTATGAGTCGTATTTATTTGTTAAGAATTAAATATACATAAAAGGCTACCATTTCATTCCAGTTCAGTAGGAGATGCGGGCCGGCTGCATGCTGCATTATGAATTTGTACTCCTTTGTCCGGAGTTTTTAATTCTACCGGTAAAATGTATTGTTCATGGAACAAAAGCCTCCGGTGTCATTGTTGCTGGCCATAGTTCATTTAAATTCCGAGCTCGTGAGAGGGAACAGTAGCAAATATGAATTCCTTTACTTCCATTGTCAAATTGCTCTGGTTGGCTTTTGAAATCCACATTCTTAGTATGTAAGCCGTTTCCGTGAAAACCTTTTTCTGTAGTTACTTTTGAATGGAATAAGAGAAATACCTTTCATGTTTACTATTTATTTCTAGGAATATTAAAAAATTTGGATGGAGTGGCTGCAGTGACATTTTAATTTAAATAAGTACTTTACAAATGTATATTTCTTGATAGTTTATGTTTTCGCCAAACAAATGATTTTTTTACTTCTGATTATTTCGGAAGCGCATTTTGAACTTGATAATGTGTAATAAAAATTAGAATATTCTATACGCAAATTATAGAGATACATACATTAGCGTGATAATAACATAACATAATTAAAATATAACTGGACGAAAGACGTATATATATATCAGTCTGAAATAATTAATTTGTTTACAATATCTGTTCATATGCATGACGTAATTTGTAAATAAAATTGACGAACAAGAAAACTTCAATTAATTAAATTTATTTATACATAGAAATCCATTTTCGTCGTTCCTCCCATTAAATGTTTGGTTGCGAGGGCAAAGCAATTTTCCGAGGGCCAACAAAACTTGAAAAAGGAAAATTACACAAATTGCTAATGGGCACGGTATGGATAATAATTCGTTATGCATTTTTTCCGCTAAAACATTAATTTTAATAATGAATCAGGTTAACGACTTGATGTTTCCGAAAAAATATACCTATACCAACTTCCTTTCACGTGAACAACAATGTTATGTCTAAAAGAATGAAGCCTTCTTCGACAAAGGCGTGGAATACAAACGTGGGCCCGTTGAAGTTAAAAGATACATTTTCTGAAATTTCTTTGAAATGAAAATAATTTTTGGAATATTCATTTATGTAAGTAAAAATATAGAGATTTCGTACTAAGCTGTGCCGAATAATCTTTCTATAAATAAAAATCATTTGCCACACGTATGACGGAGCATCAATTGATAATGGCTGCAACGATTTGACTAATTTCTTATATGTTGTGTTTGTAATTGTCAGAATAATGTTTGTATTAAAGAACATTTCTGGCAATTCACGGAAAAAGCCGGACATTTGGATGGCACTTTTGCATGAAAATATCAATAAAAAAAAATTGGTACAAACATTCAACATCCTATCGAGGCGAAGCCGGAGTGGGTCGTTAGTATTTTGTTATTATAATGCAATATTTTATAATTACAATGATATTACATATATTTATGTATAACATCATGTGAAAGTAATGTCTTACTCGATTTTATGGTACTTTTAACTCGGCCTCTCAAAAATGTGCCGGCCGGCAAAAGTCAATAGATTTCTATTGACTTGTGAGCAGAGCTCTATGTACTTGTTTACTGATATTTTTTACAACTGATTTACTAAAATTTGCGATAACTCTTGAAATACACCTGATTTTTAAGTGACTCAAAATTTGCTGCACTAAAAGGTTGTAATGAATAACATTGATGTCCTAATCTATGTCGTAAATTATAATTTTTCGATTAGATAAGTAGCACGTTTTCATTGGCTCAGATTCTAAATAATAACTAGTCAATGAGTAAATTTTTAGACTACTTAAAGATTCACACTATTGTAATGTTTAATTATATGACGACCTCCGTGGCGCAACGGTTAAGCGCGTCGGAAAGTAAACGGGAGTTGTGGGTTCGATTCCCGCCCCGAGTCTGGGTGTTTATGTATAATATGTATGTATTTACAAAAGAAAAGTATATAAGTAGTATATCAGTTGTCTAGTACCTATAACACAAGCGCTGTGCTGCTTAGTATGGGACTAGATGGCGCTGTGTGAAATGTCTGAGTACATTATTATTATTATTATCATAATGTGCATGTTTTTTCAATGACTCGAAATTTATAATGTGAATGTATTATGTATTATGTAATGAATTTTGCTATTAGATCGTTTACGTTTAATTTTATGTAATTTGTTGAGTTATAAAATCTATTTGTTTACCCGACTGCGTCCAAGCCAAAAGGATTTTAGACCATGTTTGTGTATGTCCTTGTTTCGATTTTACTTGGCAACTTTATGTCCACCATTGGGAGAGCAACGAATTTTATAACACCGTTTTCTTTCATAGTTTATTGTCATTTACTATATATAGCATCTGACTTCACAAAACAAATTAACCATTATTGGCCGATCCAACAATATAATGTAATAAACATACTTATAGAAACAAAATATAAATATTCTAACACACGCTACGTGTTTACTGATATTACAGTTAATGTATTTAAATTTTAATGGCATAATTACCCACGTTTTTTGTTAATTACATATATAGAGGTATAACTTAAAATGAAAAAGTTACTTATACTTAACAATGCCTTTTGTAAGCTAATAGGAATTATTAAAAGGTGGGCGTTTGTTAACTTCGGTCAAATGAGTCCTACTCTACGAAGGGTGGATTACGAATACCGGTAAGGAAAGCCGCATGAGGTCAGTTGGGCTGTATAAACGCGCGATTTGGTGGCAAATTTACAACTTTTCTCGGCTGCTTTCGTAGGAAGGCAGTAAACGGAGAAGCAATCTCGCCGTACCAGCCGTCGAGTTATTTCGCAGAATATTGCCAGGCGCGTGACTAATAAAATGACAAATAGCGGACAACGGTCCGTAGCATCACACACAGGCAGAGAGAATGGCGAGTACTTTTTTGTACAATTCATAATTTGAAAGTAACGAATATTTTTTATAAAACACTAGCGACCATCCCCGGCTTCGCGCGGGACTTAATTTTTTTTTAGATTTTCATATGAAAATACCATCCAAAGTTCTGACTTTTCCATGGATTTGTCAAAAATTTTCTTTCATACAAAACTTTTCCGGATATTTACGAACACACCAAAAAAGGAATCAGACAAATCTGTCGGGCCGTCCTCAAACACTGCTCCGTTATACGTGTGGCAATTGATTTTTATTTACCCATATATAGATGAGTAAAAATATTCATTATGCCACGCCATGGCTACACATGTATATGTATATCAAACTGTAATACATAGTTTGATTTTGACATCGTGATTTGAAATATCAAAGCACAGCTAATATGAAGTTTTACCTAAATGTAAATTTTGCAGTGCAATCTTACTAAGTCTGTTAATACTTTCTTACTAGGTTGCGGGAGAAAAAGATAAAAACAAAATGTGTCTGCGGTGTTTCTTTTTCGGCAAATCGGCATATAACTTCTTATAAAGAACTTCTGTACAGGTTAGCAACCTGCTTCTGTATTATGGTTTCCAAGGATTTCGCACTGCCTATACATGTGCCTAAATATTTACTATTGAAAGAATTAAAATAGGAATGCTTAGATGGGCGCATAGAAAGACTGAATGATGAAAAATTGACAAAAAAAATCTAAAGAGCGAAAGTGAGTAGTAACAGAAGTCAAGGAAGACTAAAGCTGACTTATGAAGATCAAATTTCCAGTGTTAACTGACGGAAATGTCAAGAACACTCGCATATTTAGGTGAAAGTGTGAATTTGAGGAGGCGAGAAAAGTAACTAAGGACCGCGATGCTTGGAACTTCATATTCTCTGTTAAAGACCGATCCCCCATCGTTAGGGACCCAGCGTGAGGATGTGTGTATGGAATATTTTTTATAAAAAATGGTATCAATTTAGGATTTTTTGGTGCATCTATTATTTCATCTACCCCGAATAAAAAGTGATGGACATTACGTAGTACGAATTATGTACTTACTACTTATACCTATTACTAATTATAAAATTGTTCTGTTATTATTTATTATGCATAACATTATACATTTAGTCATATTTTTTTACTATGTCTGGTGGATAAATTTAGTATATTTGTATTATGTTGGCATGATATACCTACCTACAATATTTTCTAACTGAGCGGCATTGTGTTGCGTCGAAGTCGAGCACAGCAATCTTGGAGTCTCAATTTACTCTAGTACAAAATTGTGCATACTTGCTACCTGTGGGACCCTAATCCAATCTGTCCGTTCTCGCATGTATTTGTCTTAAAAAACTTTTATATTTATCTGCGCTAAATCATTCCTTTAGGTACAAAAAGGAAATTCACTGGAGAGCGACCTTATAAATATAAGATATTGGCTTTTGGCCGTAGATCCGCTGGTGTGGTACCGGTATTGTAATATTTTTCAGTATGGTTTCTCTGTGTGTAAAATTTAAAATTTATTGGTTCTGTATATTTCGCGTAGAACATAAGAAACAACCGTTTTGTTTTTATATTATGTAATACATAATTTTGTTTTAAATCGTGTTTTATGTTAGTGTGGAACAGAAAGAAATATAGAAAATGCGTCAATTGCTTTCGGCGCAAGTTGTAAAAGTCGGTCAAGGCAATATTAAGCCCTTAGGCTTATTTAAAAAAAATAGTGCAGACTATAGAATAGCTACCCATCTGGTTCTCGTATATTGTTTCTTGATGTATTTCACCTACTCGTTACCTTAAATTCTATAAAAAAAAATATAAATGACCGTATGGACACACAATAAGGAGACTATAAAAATTGTAAAATTATAAACAATATAAAATTAACTCTTAACTTAATTAATGTAATGAATTGGTTTAATAAATAACGAGATACAGATAATTACGTTTTAATGTAGGATATGGTATACATTTTTATACATAATACTTTTTCGATTATGTTATATCAAATAAAAACTTTTTTCTTATAATTTTTCCTTTTTTTTAACAAAAGAGATTAAAATAAACTTTTCTAAACTTTTTCTCTTTGAAAATAATCAATCACTTTTACTTTTACCTATTGTTTTCGTTATATATATATTGTTATTGATACACAAATTGCCCATGTCCAACTACAGTACGTAGAGATTGTGTTAGAAAGAACGAATGAAAATTCGTATACAGACCGCTTCTCTGTTTTTTACATACCTACTGTTTTAGAGATTCATTTGTAATATATTATATTATACTGGTCCTACACATCAGTCACAAAGTAACGTTACCAATAAAACGAAACAACGGGGCTATCAGAAACAGACGCAAGCGTCACTGTTGCTCTGACATTGACAAATAAGCCATTCTGAAAAAGATCCCATTTTCCCTGAAACCCCTACTACGACTATTAATATCAATTAAAGAAAGATTCGCAAAAAAATCGAAATGAATCACCGCAATTAAGTAATGAATAGGTGAAAACGTAGCATTATGTTGTTTTAAGATTTTTATTATTTATGAAGATCTTTGTTTTGCGTCGTACAATATAAAATTGCAAAATTGATAAAGTGTGAAAGGTCAGACAAAAAGTCTACGGTATCCCGCGTATCTCATAATATGAAGCGATCTTCGAGATGCGGGATCTTCGAGAAGGCTGCTGATCGGAGCAGGGCGCGGGGGTCCACTCATTCATTCACCCTGGAACATTCAACTTGCCGTCCTGAGGAGAACTAAATGTGTATGGTCCGCGCTGTTGTTGCACTGAAAGGGTGCTAGTATATAGGATATAGGGCTTATAGGATATAGAATATTTGTGCTTCGGCACAGCGAAAGAGGAGCTCCGGTGCGTTCCGTAGATCTCGGAGCCGATCGACTTGCAATGAGAATGATCGCTGCGAGAGTTTTTGTGAATAAAAATTCCATGTAACTTAAACTCACCCCTGGGGGACTGGGTACCTTCAGTAAAATTTTTCCTTGTTTGAAAAAGGGGTTGTTCCGTATTTATAAACTACCCGTCCGCTTCGCTGGGCCTACGTTCGAATCCAAAGTTACCTCTGTGAATATGAAACATCTGATTAATTACTCATTAGAAAACAAACGTGCAGAAATATATAGATTTATATAGTAGTATAGATTAATTTGGAAATCTATAAGATACGTATTTAACTATTTTCCTCAAAATTTAGAGTTTTGTAGTAGGCGCGACGTGTACTGAACGGGGCCGAACAGAAGTCGTATTACGAATTTAATTTTGGAGAGTTGACTGTGATATCGTGAGAACTGCTGCGGCAAAAGTTCTGTTTACTGCTATACCCGAAAAGCAAACAGTAAACGAAATAATAACATAGTACTTGACAAATAATTACGAACCGATATGTACTTTGTATAGACATCTAAACCAAATTCGCAAAATTAGACATTTGCTTGTGTAATTAACGAATTTGTTTATGTATTTGTAACATAGAACAATCCATAATAGACACATTTTGCTATACGTATCTATTACATATCTATTATCTACGCATGTGTGTATTATATATATACATTGTAAGTTTATAGGATACCAATTAAGGTAAGTGAAATATTTACAAAGTCTCATAGACTACAATTTAAAAAATGGTTTACCATTTGTTTCATGCTGGTCTAGAAGAGTAAGAAAAATATAGTGAGCTTAACTTCGTAGAATAGATCATAAAAGGTGACCAGAGAATAGGTCTTACATTATAAGGAATTTTTATAAGCGAAGGGTAACAGCTTACCAATATAATATGAGTCTATTTCGTCTCTCAAGTCCAAACGCTTACTGACAAAAGTGGCATCGAGTTGTAATTTGGTTGTAACTTATTTAAACGTTCCCAACGCTAACAATGATAAACCAGTAATTTCTTTTACATTGGGCATAATCTTAAAATCCAATACAATTTTTTTTCTTTCTCTTTTCAAATTATTTGAGAGAAATAGAGAGAGAAATATAGCGCGTGTCAGCTGTTTATCTTCCCTCATATGTGTTAGCCTATTTCAAAAAATTGTGAGAGAATGTTCTACAGAATCTAAGTTAAAATGAAATCAATATTAAGTACCTAAATAAAGTTAGTTAAAAAGTATTATTAAACAGTAATCTACCTTCGATTTGGAAAGAAAACCTGAATTGAGAAGAACCTACAAGACACTCTAATCTAATTATGTTTTTTCACTTTTAGGCATCTTTTAGGTTTAATGGTATAGGTGATAATGGAATGAGTTCAGTAGGATTATAGCGTGAATGTCATTTTATTAACGCGAATATACATATCGTATACGCATTAATAAAATGAGGTCAAGGTGTGATTTTGTTGCGCCTAGGTGCTCTGTCCACCCCAAATAGAAATTACGTGACGATATCTATGCATGTGTGTATTATTATTTCATAAATCAACATTTCATTATTTATCGTAAATCTACATAGCTACTCTACTACACTAATATTATACAGAGATAAAACTTGTTGTTGTGTTGTGTTTTTATACCGGGATAATCTCTGGAACTACTAAAACATTTCTAAAAAAATATTTTACTAATAGAATTCCATATTTCCTCTGAATAATACAGGCTTTATTTTATTTTGCTAAAACAGTTTTTCACTTCAAAATCTCAATATTTGTAAATCAAATCGGAAGAGAAGAAAAGCATTGCTTGGCATATTTATCGGCGTGCGCTGATCATTTCTACGTCTTTGATATTCGAGTCACAAAAATCTAAATAAATTGAAAATTATCGCAAAGCAATGTATAAAAATAACATACGAATATAATGTATATACATACATAAACACAGCACTAATTATTTCAAGTGAGTGAACAATGCAATCACGAATGCGACATAGAATAAGAATAGCAGTATTCCACGCGGATGAAACTGCGGGGCATAACCAGTATGTTATAAATTACATGGTTCTTGTTTATACTATGTTTTTGAATATTCAGTAGTGCTGATACTGTTCTATACACAACATGACATTTTATTAACTTTTTAGTAAATATTTTGCATGTGATTATTTAACCATAGGTACTAAGTTCATAATACAATATTAATACTTAATACTCGTATTGTATTACGAACAGTAAAAGAAAATTAAGTATTATTTAACGATTTATACCATTCTCACCTAGATGCCACATAAAGGTAACGGATAAATTAGTTTCCATGGAATTTGGAAATTAAAAAAAAAACATTCTGTTTAGAATCAAAAACATATACTAACAAAATTTAATATTAAACAATACAAGATTAATTTTATAAGTGAACAAAAAAATGTGAAAAAGGTGGGAGTGATGGTGTGGTATTGTGTAAATGTATGTGGTTATCTTTCAACAATCCTTGAAACTATAATTAACGTTATAATAAAAAAGTCTATCAACTGGTTTATGTTAAATATTACTGTTCTATACACTCGAATTT
Source organism: Zeuzera pyrina (assembly GCA_907165235.1). Lineage (NCBI taxonomy): Eukaryota > Metazoa > Arthropoda > Insecta > Lepidoptera > Cossidae > Zeuzera > Zeuzera pyrina. Next base: position 11,688,521 of record OU015625.1, on the reverse strand, counting down.
CACTTGTGAGTGATATCGTAATTATCCACATTAATGCAAGTTTCTTGTAGTTTTTTGCTCAATAATACTTAATTAATTCAGTCTGCTTAGAATAAATTACCTAGGGCAATTTAAAGTTATTGTAAAACATTATTCTATAAATAAATGGAGAAAACACAACATTTTTACATACTCTCAAATCATAGTTTACTTTTTCCATCTAATTTCATTTTTATCATCTATTAATTATTACACTAAAATCTAAGTGATGCGGATTGATTATGTAGAATAAAAATTATTTGTATGTAATATTAAAATATTATTTTATTGTAATTTTTTAGTCCTTGACATATTAAATATTAATAATATTAATATTAAAATATTATTTTATTGTAATTTTTTAGTCCTTGACATAAATAAATACCAGGAAGTTCTTAAATTTTTTTTAAAGCAAAATTTAAAAAACGCGCTTTCTTGTTAAGTTAAAATGGACCTGCTATGCGCCGCTGATTCTGGCAGTAGAAGCCCAGTATGAACATAACAGTAGGATGTCTTCATAGATAGCCAGCATTCGTGGTTTGTATGTGTGTGCGCTAATACGCACGCGTTGTGGCACGCACACAAAGACAATTTTTGGGAGAATATGGGTAATTATTTATTATAGTGCGAGTCGGGGTCGCACTCGACGCTAGCACGCGATTGCTTCTGTATATCTTTAACTAAATTATTATTTAAATCGCTTAAACGAACGTATTAAAATGTCCTTAGGGATACCTAAATAATTGTAGTTATTCGAATCCAGAGTTATCATTCTTCAACAAAACTACAAGAAATTAAATTTAACGAATATGAAAAACTTTATCCGTATGCATTCTTTTATTATTTTATATTATAATAAATCTGGTAGAAAGCCATAGGATATTAGGCTATGGAAATATGTGAGTTACACCAGCCTACCCGTATCCACATCCATCAATTGTCTAATGCATTTAATGGCATAAATATATCGCCAAACTGGGCTTATTAGTAAAGCCTCGATATGGACCCCCATTGTTATTTATTGTCTACTCTTAAACTAAGAAAAATAATAGATGATTTAACCAATTCTACTTTCCACCCAATTCCTGTTTATGACAAATTCAAATAATATGAGTAATATTTCACAAATTATATAAATAATATAAATAATATTATTTTCGGTTACGATTAAGGATAGCAGAAATATGAAATACCGACAAACTTATTTTTGCTACTGATAAAATGATTATTGTGCATAATAGGTAATTATTTTACTACTGGACCACATGAACGGGATGGACTAATAACTGACAGGATGAAAAATAAACGTTAATTTTGACTACGGAACCCCTCACTGTGCATCGTTCAAAACGCATTTTATACTCGAAAAATAATACTGTTTTAAACTTAACGAAACCTTACCCTGTATGTAGGGTACCTACATATCTTACTACGAAAATAATATTGCGAGTATAATTAAAAGTGTAACATTCAGTGTTATTTACAGAACATTAATAATTGATAATAATTATACCTCACAAAATACATTTTTGTTTTAAAACTAACTTACAGGTTTTACATTCACATTTTAAATATTATGTTCTGTATTATTATAATATAATACCTGTATTATTGCTTCAGGCCCCTTCCTCAGACTCCAAACATTACATGTAACATAAAAAATGTTATTGTCAGAGTTGTGTAATTGTAAGTGTGAAAACATTACAACTCCAAACATTAGACGTATCATAAAAAAATAATATTATGAGAGTTGTAGCAAAGAACAGTTTTCGTCGGTTTTATCATAACATTTTAATTAAATTAATGAGAAACAATGTTATGTTCAAACCGCTAGTAGTGTACCTGCTCGCTAAGTAAAAATGAAACACGTTTTTTGTTTGTTGTTTCTTTAATAGTATAGAGCGTGAGTCCCTCTTGCTGAAATCATAGCTTGCATTCGTCGCAATCGGCGTGATTGCGGCATGGTGGCAACCTACACCTCAGTTGCAAACAGAAAAATAATTACTTAGGTTTCAATAATAAACTACTTACATAAATTGAATTTAATCTAATTCTAGATTATATAGGATGTACACATACGTATAACGATTGTCAGAGCCTTATATAATCCTGAAATACGCGAAAACGGGCAAGCTAGCGTTTTTGTTATCAATATTCATTAAGAGTAACGAGAGGTCCGACGAACAACTGTCACGCAATCTAAACCATCCCACAATCAAAACTACCTTTACTAAATTCATTTGCCCATAAATGATATTTGTTAAAAGATTAGATAAGTAAGTATAAAATTAGGGAATCGCTGTTGACTTTGTATTTTTTTTTGTTTGGACGTTTCTAGACGGTCTAACATACAACATAAGTGTATTTTTTTCGTCTATTTTGTGAGCATTGGTAAATATCAAAGCTACGTATATAATAAATCAAACAACTTTGGAAAGTAAGCAGTCAAAGTGACTGCCTCGCTGTGTTGAGGAAGTACATCTGCATTAGAAGCTCAGAGTCCCAGCTTCGATGCCTAGCCATGTCAATTTGGGGAAATGTACTTTTCTAAATTGTGTTGGAGTCTCAGTATTACTGGGTGCTCTCTCAGTGTGTAATGTTATATCCATATTACAAGGTTAGTACGAGGTTTTAGGATCACGATATTTTTTAATATACTTTTCATAAAGCTATTAGTAAGTGTTTATCAGGATTTATTGTCATCTTTAGTACACAATCGGTGGTCGGTGGTGGCGATTTTCTAAGAAATAAGTAGCGTATCATGAGCACAAGTAAATGATCTTAATACGTATCGATTTTCATCAAGATCCGTTGAGCCATTCTTCAGTTATAAAAGGACATACAGACAAACGGACAGACAGACAGACAAGATTTAAAAATGGTAAAATTGAAGTCAGTGAGTCATAAAATGATTATCTATCACAAAATTTGAAAGTAATATTATAATAACAGACAGACGCTAGAGATTTATAGCAGTACAGAGGAGATAGATATAAATTAGTTCTGGTAAATATTTTAAATGAATCGTGAAATCTGTCAGCAGATGTAATCAATTTTTGTTAGCGTACGTTTACTATTTTGTACTACGTTACGTCTCCTATGGAGCTCAGTTTAGTAGTCTTCAAAAGTCGCCTACCTCGATTTTCCTCTATATTACATTGATATACTTTGATATAATACTTTGATACTTTGATATGATACTTTGATACAGATATAAATCCAGTTATTTCTAATTGTAATGTAAAAATTGAAAAACATTCCTACGTCTTTCTCTAGAAACGAAATATCATATGAAGTCAAAGATAACCACTATAAAATGAGATAAACACGGTACATAAAGCATAAACATATTGTTATTGCGATAAATTATTTGGAGCTTTTCAACGAAAAACTCATATAACACGCTCTCTCAAAGGAAGCTTTTAGCTTTTTCATTTGTTTTACTTCTGAGGTCAAAGAAACTAACGTTTCTCTCTAGAAGGTGACCAACCACTATTGTAACTTTGAGAGATTAAAGGATGGCGTTATTCAGTACGTCAAGACGGCAAACGAAATGTTCTGTATAAATAATCCCGAATAAAGCCTTCAGACAAAATGGGCGACACAAGTGGGGGGAAGGAGAGATTTATCTTCTTGAATCTAATCTTGCGGATGGCGAGAAGAGCAGTTTCTACAAAAATTTTTGTCTCAATTCTCGCGTCTGGGACTCGCGACAGTATAAACTGAAACAATTCCCTTCTGTCTACACAGAACTCATTTGGTCGAGATGAAGGGAATTGCTACTTAAAACGCCGTACGCAATGTTGTTCAATGCTTATTATTTTTCACAAAAGCTTTTGATTCTGTTTACAGTTTTTTTATGTATAGCACATTTAGTATGTAAATCCTTTAACACAAATTTCATTAACAGTTTTTATTTGTTACATTCATAATTACAATATATTATGTAAAATATTAAATGGAATGACATTACCTATAACTCTCCAGCATCTGTCTGTAAATAAGATTTTACTGCCAAATTTTGTGACAGATAGTCATTTTATGACTATTACTTCGATTTGAGAAATTTTTTGTCTATCTGTCTGTCTGTCTGTACGGCGTATATATTTTGGGGCGCCTAGTGATTGTGTGCTAAATGTATGATGTATGAAATTTAATCAACTGATTAATTCTATTTTTGTTATTGAGTTGATGTTATGTAAATCGATTTCGTTTGTCACATTTATTAAAGTATAACCTATGAAGTCTTTACAGCCGTCGAATCGACAGTAATGCTTAAAGATCGAGCCAGCCAGCTGAAATGTCACACAAAACGCCAACTAATGAGTCAATTGAAAACTTAGACGATGAACAGTTGCAGGCAAAGGTACGAGAATGTTGAGCGGTCGAGGACGTTCCGCGGTCAGGAACGGCTGTGTTAAAGGAAGAGCTCTATTTATCTCAATAAAAGTAAAAGAGATGGACGATAAATAGAAAGGGATGTGGAATCAATGAAGTATTGACAGATGTCATTTAGACGTTCACCAGGAAGGCGAGGCGCCGCTAATGATCACGACACGAGAGCATTTCACTTTTGCTCCAGACACAAAACGAAGAACACCTTCTCTTGATTTTTAATTCGTGATTGTTTTCTGTTCTTAGAGTTATTAGATCTTTATTTTAGTGATTTCTAGTTACTAGCAAAATTTATCTCTAAATCGATATTAGAAGTTGGGATAATCATCCCGTGTATATTTTTTTTAATAAATTCTACTTTTGATTATAACAATATATTATTTCAAATCGGTAGAATACAGAACAATAGTTGCAAATTTTTAACGAAGAGAATTATAGTTATATAATATAATATATTGTATGGTAGTGAGTCCTGGATATGCCCGAAATCGCAGTAGAAATCTATTAGAAATATGTGCGATGTCACCCTTGTAGACAAAATAAGCAATAAAGAGATACGCAGTATGACAGGGTTGCACGACAGTGTTATTGAAAAAATGAAGAAAGGAATGCTAAGATGGTTCGGCACATGGAAAGAATGAGTGATGAAAGACTGACGAGGAAAATCAAAGAGCCAAAGTGAGTGGTAAAAGAAGCCAAGGAAGACCAAGGTTGACTTATGAAGATCAAATAACTAGAGTGTTAGCTGACGGAAATGTCAAAAGCACTTGCATACCTAGGCAAAAATGTGTGAGGAGAATGATGAGATTTGAGGAAGCGAAAGAAGTATGTGAGGATGGCGACGCTTGGCGCTCCGTCCTCTCTGACTACCCCATTGGGGATACAGCGTGAAGATATGTATGTATGTAGAATTATAGTTATTGATTATTTTCAATAATAACGAAATTATTATAATTATAATAAGTTCATACCTATTCAATAACGAAGATCATTGAAATATTTATTATAAAGCTTCTTTTGTCTGCTAAATTAATATTTCCAAAAGATAATGTTATTTCGAATTGGTTCAACAGTGGGTTCAACGGACTTATTTGATACTCGTTTACTTAGTTTAACTAACATACATAACACAAATAAACGATTGAAATCGATCAGTCCCACCCAGAATTAATAATTACGTAATTTAACTATTTCTTCGAACACTTCCTTTATTAATACATTACTCTGAAAAAAACATTAGTGTAATTTAATTTCCTTATCTTTTCTAATGCAGAATTACCTATGTAGCCCGCACAGTTTAAACGTACTGGCACGTGATACCTAATGTAAATACTTACAAAAAAAAATATTTTTGACGTATGAAAAAAAAAGAGAAATAGATCTAAAGAGTATTGTAATTATTCCTAAAAGAAATAGATTGTTTTTTTTTAGTTTCGAGACATATTTTTTTTTTTAATTACATTTTTAGATATTTTTAATATTTATAAATATTTCTATGTTATAAAAGTTATAATATATAACTGAGAATCTGCGGAATTTTATTAACTGCTAAAATAGAACATTGTGATTCTAAGTATTGTGATAGTAGAATGATTATATAATATAATGAAGGAGGACGCGCTTACGTTCTTAGTGTTTCACATCCAAAATGGCAAAAATTGAACCCTTACATTTTCGTCATATCTGTCTGCTCGTATGTCGCACTTGATTTATTTCTTAGTTTTACTAACATACACTATCACTGAGAAGTAAATTTCTCAAACGGGAAATGAAAAATAATATAATCAGGTCCATTTAATTACCTTCCTTCTTTTTTTAATTATATTTAGTTCAAAATTCACTAGAGAAACTTGTATGCTAATTCATGTCTGACAGGCTCCTAGCCGATTTCTGATCTCTTTTATATAAACAACTCTTTGTAGCCATTGAGTTATCAACGCTTTCGTTGATAATAATAATTTATAATTAAGGTACCTAATTGTTCCATTATTTTTATTCCCATACAAAAGTTTAATGAAGGCCTTTTTCCTTTTCTAACTAATTAAGGAAGTTTACAGAAAAGAAAATCTGATTCGGACTTGGTTTCCGAAAATGTTAATTTAAAATTCTTGGTATCAGGGTTTGATTAATACGGTTAGAATTCTTAAACGTTTCTATTATATAAATATTCTATTATAGTCTGTTCTGTTTCGTTATTTATACCTGTTTAATATATATAATATTAATATAGGATTTTCATAAATAATTATCTAAAAAATCTGCTTAAAAAGATAGATATCTTTCCCAAAAGCATAATTTATTTTAATTTTATAAAATACTCAGATGATTGATCAGTACCTTGATGCAAATTTTTATAAACACAGTATTTTACTTCGAAATTATATAATATTCCCTAAAGTATGTCTATCGCTCTTTCAAGTGATTGTGAAAATTATTGGAATTGAATTACATATACAGATTCAACAATTGACATAATATGATTACTGTCATATTATTATTAATTGTATTGGTAGTGCTGGTATTAAAAATAACAATATAATACAGTAGTAACTCTAGGTAAGTAGGAACCTGTACGTGTATATAAGATATGAAAACAATCTAGTTAACGCTATCCATAACAGGTATACGATGATAAATATTCCATATAGTTTAGTATTATAAATATAGAATAGTAGCATAAGAGTAATAACTATGGTGTTATACATATCCAAAAAAAGGTACAAAATGAAAATACTAAGCGCAGATAATTTCATAGTTTCGATCTTACAAGATAAAAACATAAATTTCATAAAAATTAAACCGACTTTAAAAAAAAGCACTTAAAAGTACGAAATAACTATCCTTTACTAATCAAAACTTATGTACAAAAATAATTTTATAAATACGATACAAATATCCATATAATTAAATTTGACAGTTATTGAAGTCGGTGCCAAGCCTACTAATTTTACTAACTAAATAGACTTTCTATTGTTGCACATTGATTTAACACCGACTTCAGTAACTGTCAAATTTAATTATATGGGTATTTGTATCTTATTTATAAAATTATTTTTGTAGTGAAGTTTTGATTAATAAAGGATAGTTATTTCGTACTTTGAAGTGTTTTTTTTGAAGTCGGTTTAATTTTTTTATTAATTTTTTTTTAATTCTCCCTTTTGAGTGAACTTGGTCCAATCTACCTATCATATCAACATCAATCAGTTATAAAACAACAGTGAAAAGATTGCAACATAATTACACCCTAGCAGTATACTCACAATTTGAAGACGACAGCCAACAGCCGTATTATCTGTCCGCCATAAGACTGACTCGAATTTTTCTTGGTCTCTTCTCGCCAACCCTTTTAGCGCAACGGAGAAACATGTCCGCGGTCTTTACTGCACTTATGTGGCCTTCATTCACACTTCATTACTAAACAGAGGGCATCGCGGTGGCGACCATTGAGTTGGGGGACTGAGAATTCTGTGCCAACTGTTGGTTTCTGGAACCTCTCGGCGCCGGCCCACGGTGAGTTCTGCGCCCCTATCTCTCCAGCAGAAGAGGCGTGGCGGATCACAGACGCAGTGTGGGCGCATTGAGGCCCAATGTGGTACTACTTCGGCAGAGTGGCACATTGGAGCAGCATCGCCATCCCTTTAAGAATGGTCTGTGTAGGGTCCTGGTCATACTGCACTGCAGCTAGTACTTCTAGCAGCACTTTAGCTGCCGTTTCAATCGTCTTTCGCTCCGCCTGCGTAAGGCGTACTGAGACGACTTGCTTCGCCAACATCGCCTGTGCGGCAGGTGCGGCGACGGGTTGTGAGCCCACGGATTCTTTTTCTGGGTGGGTTTGGGAGATCTTCTCTTTCTTTTTCTGTCTCTCCTTTTATTTGTGAGACTACGACGGCATCATACTAGATACTCCCCGCACTCGGGCGTCGTTTGTGGAGGCTATGAGTGTGGCTCCGGCGCGTTCGGTGACTTCATTTTGTCGCTCTAAAGGCTGCGGTTTTGAGAAAGTTTGGATGTGGGCCACTGTGCCCGCCTTAGTGTTTCTCAGCTCCTTGCGACGTATAAGTCACGTAGGCCTGTTGGTCGTGTGCGCTCATGCGCAGTTAGTACATGTTGGTGGCTCAGATATTGGGCGCGGACAGTCCACCGCCTTGTGTGAGCCTCTTACACCAGACGCATGTCATAGGTCTGTGACAATTATGGGAGGAGAGGCGGAATTGTTGGCACTTGTGGCATTGAGTCACACTGCGCTTTCCTCGCCACGTCTCAATAGTCACTCCCGGCATACATAAGAGCTCCTTCACCTCATAAATTGCCGGAGTTGTTTCAGGGCCTCGTCGAACCTCCACGAAAAATATGCACTCCGATCGTCCACCGCGCGCACGTATTGAGTGCACGTAGTCAGCCCCAAAACCGAGTGTGCATAATTCTTCCCGTAGCTTTTCGGGGTTAGAATCCGCTGGGATGCTTCGGATCGCAAACTTCAGTTTGCGTTCGTTGGGTAAGGAATAGAGAAATTAACTTATTCTTTGGTTTTCAATCTCCGATAGGTATTTTTGTACAGTCCGAAATTCAACTTCATCCATCGTGAGAAATCGGAGGCCCTTTCTATAAGGGCGGGCGTTCGGCGGTCGCCCCAGCTTCTTTTTCAATTTCTTGAAGTGGGCTGGCCAGTTCAGAAGCTTCTCAACCACCGGCGGTGGGTAGCGACAGGCTATCAGCGTCGGTGTTGCCGATTGCAGTGCAGTAGTGGTCGTGAACTGCGTTGTTGATGCAACCAGAGCACGGCCTTCAATAGGTATTAGCCGTACTCGAATTTATTATATCACAGATAATGTATACTATCTCCCTACTACCATTATACCATGCGGAGTTAACGATAGTTAACAAATGACATACAAGAGCATCATCAATATAAAAAAAGGTTATAACTAGTTCGCGTTATTTGGTGTATCTTCAAAACCTACCGATACCAATTAAATTAAAATGGAACCAATCTAGAAGTGTATCCTTTCAAATAAAAAAATAACTTTCCAAATCGGTTCATAAATAAATGATGGAGTTATGAGGTAACAAACATAAAAAAAAACAAAAAAAATACAACCGGATTGAGAACCTCGTCCTTATTTTGAAGTCGTTTAAAAATACTTAAGCGGGTTAGTAGCATTTTTATAAAATTGATTTTAAGCTCTCTTCAAAAACTAAGTAGATATGGATTATAATGTATTTTATATTTTTCTCATAGTTTTACATATTACATTTTTTGCGCAGAACTATAATCTATTGAACTATACACTATAAATTATCGTGTACTTGAAAAGATTAATAATGGCATTCGAGATATTTGTAAAACATTCATATTTTAGCACCAACATTCTTAAATAAAATATGTAGCACAAGGTAATGTGCGGATACATTTTTATATATTACTCTACACAATTTTCTGAGAATCATCGACACGTGAATTTTTCTGGAGTATTGTAATGTGACTCCATGAATAGTGTCAGCTTTATATGTGAGAAGCTGTGAGCACAAGATATTTAACTTATACAAAAAATACGTAATAATCATTTAGTTGTTGTTGTTTGTACAATTCTTCCTTGATAAAGAAGGCAAAGGGAGCTATGCCTATACAACCGATGTCTTTAATAATGACTAATGAATACAAATATTTTATATATTAATTCATTAAAGAGCAGACGTAATGCATTTTAATGTTTTTTGGAGTTACTGACTACAAATGTGATGAAGCAGTCTTTCTAGTATGATCCGCTGAAGCAGACTACGCCAAAATTCAATATCACGCTGTCTTTCTAGTACGATCTGATGAGACAGACTAAATCACTGCAAAAATCTCAATATCACGCTACTAAATAAGCACTTATTTTAACAATTCCAGATATTGCATAACAGCGTTGATACTCGTGACGCAATACTACGTAAATTTTACATCGCAATAGGTACTAGAAACAATTCTCAAATAATTAAAATGAATGCCGAACTGGCAACTGCTTTCCATAAAATCCCGCCAACAACTCCTTGGAAATTAGAAAATGTAAACAAACAAACTACACATTCTCTTTCACTTCCTAGCTCAGATAGTCTGACTTTCGCGCATGCCTATTTGTGAAGATAAAACATTACGTACTTTGAATATTACTACACCTAATCCGTTACTGTATATATGAATCTCTGAAGATAATTTGAATTAAATTTCGAAAATACAGGGAGAAAATAATTGAAGTAATTACGCAAAGACAGCGTCATATGTACTTTCGATACCTATAAAGGAACGTTGATAAATCTAAATAGATGCGTTCGTAATGTTGCGTTCCTAAAAACTTAAAAATCGTGCGCAAGGATGCTTTTACAAATTCATTTTAATTTTTTATACATCGTAAACTTTTAGTCCCGTTTTTATTTAGTAGTAAGCAAGAATATACCCAGTTTTTTGAGATATGTCACATTATTAGACAAAACAAATGCTTTTACAGATTCGACAGGTCAAAAGTGGTAATTGTTCTTTAAAAATGCTTTTTGGTTTTCTGTTACTCTTTTGTATTGCCCACTCATTTTTTGATAAATTTATTCTATGTACAGACACATGATTCTACTGCTTTATTATACGTATAGAATGTATCGAATAAGAAAAGATAGCAACATTGAAAATAAATATTACGAAGGTGTGTACGGTTTGAACCAAAAAGTCACGTATATGTATGTACGAAATACGTATACATATATAAACATATATATTAGGGTACACACCAATTTTTATACTTTATTTTATATCTAAATTGGTACATTTAATTTAAGTATGTGATATGAATATAGATTACTTACGTTTAATGCAATAATATCCCTGTTTTGCTTAAAAAGGGCCGAAATTAAAAAGTGATTGTTATTAGTATTTCCATATACACATTTCAAGCTCATTGAAGTACTAATTTATTTAGTCGTAAATCCTTAGCTTAATATACAAAATAACATTTGTATTAGTTTGACCTTAAGTTACACTCTTGGACGTTTTCTTTGATCCTAGTATTATACCTACAGTTGAATCCAACTCGAGACAAGAGTTATTTGGTCACGTAAGCCACCGTCAGGAACTCGCTCCCTTCTCGTAGTTTCTAATTTGGTATCAAACTTAGGTACTTTTTTTATTACTTGGTAACTAGTAAACAGTGCGCAGGAAAATCTGTTCTTCGGAATACTCGCAGGCTTTTTTAACAACTTTAATGTATTACTAGTACTACTTCATTTGCTTTTTTAGTAACGGACACGATGACTTTCTGAGTTACACATGTTCATTTTCTTTTTAGCTATATTAAACATTATCAAAGTAATTTATAAATATACCTATTAAATGTAATATAAGACTAATGTAAGTGTAATGCAATGTAATAAATATAAGATACAGAATGCAAAATTTAGAGCAAACAATAAGAACTAAATCGAATTAAAAGAAGAACTTAACAATAAAATTTATCGACGTTGCCGTATTAAAATGAAAAACATTATTAAACATTGATGTAACCAAAGAATAATAAGTAGGTATAGCATTTTCCATTTTAATCATAATATTCACAAGGAGAGTACTGAAAAATTGTGAAATCGAATCACGATTGCGGACGTGAGAAAGTAATCAAAATTTATTATTCCTTTCTTCAATTCCAGTAACATTACACGAAAAGTTATTCAGATAAAAATTCGATTTCAGTTGGTGTATTTGATTTAACTTATATTCTATAAAGCTTAGAATTGTGTATTTTTGTCCTTTCGTAGATGGTTCTTGTTCGCTTTGGAAAAAATATGCTAGTAAACATAAAGACTATCCCTACTAATATTGTAATAAAACGAAACGCTTTCCATTTAATTCTGTTGTTCTTTGACACTAAACTACTAAAATTATCAACCTGGTATATCATACAACATTCAATATTGGAAACAGCAATAAGGCCATTACTGCTAAATCATTCATCCAGCACTTCATTGCGTAATGTTGCTTTAATGTCGACCATCGGGTCAACGCCAAAGCACATTACGAGAGCCTCATAAACACTGTAAATATATTGGGTCCTTACTTATGAAATTGGCGTTTTGTACGGGAGGAATATAAAGTCAATTTTTTTTTTGTAAAATATATTTAATTAATCAAAGTATGCACCATTGTTATCTATGCACTTTTGGCATCTCATAGGTAGTTCATTGATCCCTTTACTAAAAAAACCATGGGGGCGAGAATCAATAAACTCTTTGAAGGCGGTTTGGACTGCCGCATCGGAGTTCCTTGTAAGAAGTTGTCCAAATTCCGGAAAAAATGGTAATCTGTTGGAGCAAGGTCCGGGGAGTACGGTGGATGTCGCAGACATTCCAATTGTAGCTCATCTGACTTAGTGGTTGTTTGTTGTGCAGTGTGTGGTCTTACGTTGTCGTGAAGCAGCAGTGGCCTAGAGCGATTGACCAATCTCGGTTGTTTAGCAGCTAGTTCTTCCTTCATGGTTTGCAGTTGCTAACAATAGATATCTGCCGTAATCGTTTGGCCAGATTTTAGAAAGCTGTAGTGAACGACACCGGCGCTAGTCCACCAAACACTCACAAGTAACTTTTTCTGAGTCAATTTTCGTTTAGGGCAGGATTTGGCTGGGTCTCCAGGGTTCAGCCATTGCGACGAGCGCTTCCGATTATCGTACAGTATCCACTTTTCATCACAAGTAATGATTCGATTTAAAATCCCTTCATTATTGTGTCGGTTGAGCTAAAGTAACACAGCAGTCGACACGTGTTTGCAAGTTCGATTCACTCAATTCATGAGGTACCTATCGTTCAAGTTTTTTTTTACTTTCCCGATTTGCTTCAAGTGGATTAATACAGTTTTGTCACTTACCCCAAAGCCTGCAGCTATCTCTGAAATGCTTTGTGATGGATCCGCTTCCACAATAGCCTTTAATTCTTCATTTTCCACTTTGGTCTCTGGCCGTCCACGGGGTTGGTTCTGAAGGTCGAAATTTCCAGAACGAAAACGTTGAAACCAAAAACGTACCGTGCTTTCTTTTGCGACACCAGCGCCGTACACATCATTAATCCTTCGAGCTGTTTCTGCAGCACTGGTGCCACGGTAGAACTCGTACTCGTAAATATACCGATATTTCATGTTTTCCATTGTGCGGTAATAAGCGACGCCAAAGAAATAAATAATGACGAAAAAACAAATGAATGACTGTTTTCAAAACTCAAATGTACCAGCCAAATGAATTTATAAATTTGAGTTTGGAATTCTTAACCAAAGAGGAGATATTTCAGATCAAAGTTGTAAGTACGACAAAACGCTAATTTCATATGTAAGGACCCAATATTATTTTTAACAGTGTTATAATAAACTTACAATCTTATTTGCATGCTAAAAATTCAAAACATGTTCGAGTAGTTAATAGTACAGGTCAATGGAACATTCAGTTATTTAATAAACATCTATTTTAACTTTTTAAATGAATAAACTATATTTGACTTCCAGTTCGAGCACGGTAACTCTCTCGCTAGCAATAAACTGCCGAGAAATATTTTCACATCGTTGTGGAAGTTAAAATGAAAGTAACTGCACCCCGTAGAGCAATATCGGACCCCTGCACTGACAACGGATAATGTTTCGACTAGATACCATCATAATATTATTCATGAAATTGTATCCAATTTTATATTTTCTTCACAAGTCATATTAATGTGTGTCAATATCTATACACAGTATATAGATAAATATAATTCAATAGTAAGTGTACAAATTTAGATATTTTAAATTTACTCATCATGTTAACATAAAACATAACATAACATAACTTCACGCTGTATCCCCAACGGGGCAGTCACGTTAACAATACACCATAAACAAAATATAAGCAATAAATGAAAAAACACAAGAGTTTTTGAACTTTCAAACAGACACGACAGACACGATTTAATTTAGGTACCTAAAGTCATTCAGTTTTTTTCGGTCGGTTTTTTTAAAACCTCAAATTCACATTCATTAATTCTTCACGATAAAACATAAGTTAAACAAATTCAAAAACTTGTAACTACTTACTTATGCGTTATGTGTAATTTTCTTCAACACTTAGTCAAAAATACGTTTAAAAATAACTGTCCTCTTATACCTCATCTCCAAAAATATCACTCAGAAAATCCAAAAAAAATATTAACAATGAGATTAAGGAATTGATCGAGGGAAAATTATTATGACTGGATTGGATTAGACACTTTTGTTTTGCGCTTTATGCCAACAACGAAACACTTCATGCAAATACGACTTGCATTTGTCTGGTTTTACATGAGAAATTCCTCAATAAATCACAGACCTCATCGACATAAAAAAAAATTAAAATATTGTCGAAGATACAAACATAGTTCAGAGTTATGATATTCCTCTGTATTTGTGTATTCGTTCGTTTTCGAGCAATTACAATGAGAGGTTTATTGTAAGAAGATGTACATTGTACAATTGATTGAACCAGATTTAAATTCAAAGGGTACCTTGTAATACTTGATAAATTATTTTGAAGAGTTTTGCTTTGAATAACTTATTGTGTGAAATTATTACACTTTCATTGGATACGTGGTTAAGACGCTAAATCTTTTATTAATAAATTTGACATTTAATGCTTATTTGTACATTTAAACGTTACAATATCAATTTAAGTACAAACGAAAATTTTATCTTTTATAAGTCCATTGTCTGAAAGCTCTTAGATGTGTAGGTTCTCTACATCTTGTCATAAACATTTAGGATTGTAAGTAGATTACCCTATTATAACTTTAAATTACTTTTTTATAGTGTGTCTTGATAGAGTGCCTATTTCTTTTATATATTGACAAGCAAAGTCCTGAAACGGTTAAAGTATCGGTCCCTATTTCAGAGGCATCCAAGAAATTTAAGCTGGCAATAAAAATAATCGAAGAACTTGAATTCTATTCTATTCTTGAATTTTTGAACACACACATTCTCGTAATCTTGCGAGAAATCTTTAAGAGACACTCGGCGCATGAGTGGGGCACTACAAATACCTTCGCTAGCGTTGTGCCAAAACTTGACACACGAAGACTCGTTACCTTGTCGATTCTCGAGTACCCTTACATTGCTACGGCAGTGCAGACCGTATGTACCACCGTGCTTCTCAGTGTTGCCTAAAATGGACGATCAGAACCCCCTTTCCCACGGGTCTGAAAGTCCGCCTTTGAGATAAACATTCTAGCTCTGTCCTTCTATTCCCGGAACAACGGCACTACGCGTTAACGCATATTTTCCACATTCTTAACTGAGTTATCATATTTTTACAATTTAGTACTTTAATTAAGTTATGTTTTTATTTGTTAATGCTCTAAATTATATAAGATACCATAGATAAGAAATATTTTCGGTATGAAAATAACGGTACTTAAAGACAACAGGATATTATACATCCATGCAATAATTCCATGAAATTATTTTGTAAAGTTATAATCATAATGTTTGCGATCGTATTCGCATCTTTTTTTAAATTATCGCAGAATGTTAAATCCTAATTTATTGGAACAGTCGTAAACCGAGGTATACTTCAATTGGTACAATAAATTTCAAATTTCATTATTTGAAGAGGAAGTCGCGAGTTGCCAATCGAAATTGGGTTTTCCGATCACGTCTCCATACTATTGGCGAGGATATTCCCGCCACCTGTGCCCGTACTCTATGAGGCTTTAAACGCGCCTCTGCTCTTTCGATAAACCGACTGTGAAATATTCGCGGTGTACGCTGGAAGCCGTATTTCCTTATGAATGATACATGCCATAGCAGTCGATTCGTCTTTCTCAAGCTCGGCAGCTATCTTGCTTATTGCATAATAACTAAAGTTTACAAACTTTCTCCAATTATAGACGCAACGTGCAAATATGTGGATACATATGTATTTATTATGCATGTACTAAGTAGAAGTATCTGATTAATATTTACATATAAATATACATACATAAGTATACATAAGGTGCTAGCCATTTAATAAAGTCAACATGCATCGCAAGGCAAAAGAAACTCATACTTTGACGCCATTTTTCGTTTATTTAAGCCCTATCCTTGGCTGACTTTTACGACATGTGCGGAAGATAAGTATGTTCATAATGTGGCATATCTAATCTATATTTTTCTTTCGCTTCTAGAAGAAAACATAGAAGCTAGCATAGAAGTACATGGAATATTGTATTACTCTCTTTCCAAATAACAATACTATTTGACATCTTAGGTCTGTGTTTTGAAGATCGAAATTATTATGAATTATGATATTCAGTTACAAACGCTCCCTGTAAACTATTTCAATAGAAACGACATCTTAAAAGCAAAACGATATTTGAGCGGTGCGTAGAATAAAAATATTTCCAATTATCAATTACTTAAAACTTACATGCATGAAAATTGTAGCTCGCAATGAATGTTTTAAATTAAGTTAAAATAGGTAATAATGTGGAAAATGTTGCTGTCATTTTTATTTTAAAGGAATAAAAATTACTGGACAAGTAATCAAAAATAGTGAAAATGAGCACCATGATTTATAACTTATAAAAATGCGTTATATGTGGAATAAGCTCCGATGAACGTCGTATTGAATATTTTAAGGTGAAATAAATAATACGAATCTAAATGTTGCTCGTTGTTTGACAACAGCTAATTTTAATATTTACTTTAATTATAACATTTTGTGGGAAGCTTTTTATAAATTATAATGAGTTTAAATTTCATATTTCATTGCAGAAGTTACGTTATCTACGATTCTGTTACACTAACAAATAGAATCAGCCCGTATCAGCCCGTCCCACTGTGTAGCCTCTTTTCGTGGATAGGAGTTTCGGTTGAAGCCAATAGGCCGTCATGCTAGCCCCCAAGTCGAAGAGTCCCACTCGCACCCAATGTAATATTCATTATACATAGCTTATTTAATCCTGGGTTTGTGTCTTTCCACGTGCTCATTTAGTAAAGACTTTATGTATGAGTACGGTGGTATAGCTGTAGATATATTATCGTACTCTTCAGTGCCATTTTACTTGAATTATTTCGAGTACCCGGGCGACCGAGCTTTACTAAATAAATAACAAAAAAAAGTCCGCCCACTTTGCAGAATTTGAAATCTGTGTTTCCGCTTAGTAGATCTACGCTCTAGCCACTGTACTACTGAGAAGGTACACTGTTGTGAAATCAGAAGAGTTTAGAATTTAGAAGAAATTATGTGTGTGAAAACATAGAGAAAACGAATTTTCTCAGAATTAAACCCTAGCTAGATCGATTTTTGACCACCGTAAAACCACTGTAATTCGTTATAAAAAGTGTAATTTATCTGACGTTATTTGCTCACTTCGTAGTACGGGACAGGCTGTCTGAAGTTATGAATGCTTTTATCGTTATTTTTCATTTTATTTCCTTATTGTAAATACATTATTAAAGTGATATGTATTTTTAATAAGTACTTGTTGCAAACTGAACTTAGACATATAATTTCAACTTATGAAAAAAAAACAAAAAAGGGTTCATATTGTAGGATTCAAACTCGCGCACTTCGGCGTTGTAGACCTACTGTGGATTGCAGGGACTGTAATTATGTTTAAATAACACACTGGTTGATGTTGTTTATACTACAATAATGTTATTTTAACTTTTAGTACAAAAGACACGAGCGTAGATTAAGGCGTGCCCAGAGAGAGAGAGAGAGAGCAATGTTGTTATAAATAAATATTAAATATTTTTGATGTCTCGGACACCTACGCTCTTGCCATTGTGCTATTGAGAAGGTAAACTCTGCTGCAAAATTAAAAAAAGTTTAGAGTTCTAAGTTTAGTGTTTTAACAGTATGAAAGACGGAGAAAATGATTTTTCCCAGATTTGAAACCTAGCTAGATCGACTTTATGGGCCCCATCAACCGCTATATTTCAAATTTCATCGAAATCGCTCGAGCTGTTTTTGAGAAAGCGATATCAAATATATTTACAAATATTGCTCGTTTAATATAATAGTGGATACAGAGGTAGATATATTGTTATTTGATTGCTCTAATATGTTTCTTGTAGGTTTCTTGTAGGTACTTTTAAGGTGGACGCCCACTTATCCGAGCCAAACGCGTCAAACGAATCGAAGTCAAGCACAAATATCCGCACCGATTCGGACGATTCGATGCGGGCAGGTGTGCGAGGTTTCATAGGATTTCATATACAGAATTTTAAAATTCGTTTTGTTCGATTCGTTGTATTTGTTCGACTCGGATAAGTGTGCGTTCACCTTTAGAATGAAACCGGTAGTAGACGTTAATTCTCTAATGAAACTGTTATTTATTGATGAAAATTATTCATTTATTTTCGAAACATATGCTATTTTTAGGTTAATGTGTGGGCGTAGACCTGCAGGTACCAGGCAAGCAGGTTTAATATACATGTTCGTTATGCATATTTTATAAAAAAATTTATACTTACTGCTGAACACATTTCTCTTAAGAAATATTAAAGTTGTACAATAGCAGCAGTTAATTCGAGATATAGATATAAAAAGTTGGCAACGGCTAGGCATGGTCGTGACCGTATCTCAAATTAAATCTCACCAACAAATCTTCGCGGAGGATGATCCGCTTTTACCGCTACTACTGAGCGTTTATTAAGAAAAAAGGTATTTTAAATTTATTTATATATATTTGTGAATAACATACCTTTTATTAAAGAACAGTTTTTGATCATCCTTTTGTGTTGTTTCCTGAAAACATAATGCAAATTATTATATTGTTCATTTTACATGAAAGCGTCCTCTCGAACACGATACTTTGAACCTTAATAGATTTGATGATCATTAATTTGTATTAACCTTTATACGTGTATTGTATTTGAAAGTTAGTTAATTAACTCCAATAGTAATCATAGGCGTAAACAACTAAGATTAATTTGAACTCTAAACTAAATTTTCATTATTTATACAAATATTACAACATATTATAATACATACGTTATACAAATATATGCAGGTATCGAGTATTTTCTTGTAGACATAGAACTCAGGTTATCTTCATTATTATACAGTCATAAGATGTTTTATTTTGTATGCACGTGTCAAAAGAAATGTGGAACGTGGACGACGTGGAAACAGTAATATGCTGAAAGAAGTCAGTAAAATTAATTCATCTCTCATCAATCAATTGCATTAATTCTCAACAAAATCGCATCTTGACGTCGGTATATACCATTTCATAACAAGATACAGTAATGTGTTCATTCGTCCTACATGGTTATCGTTTCGAATGTATAAGTAATGTATTGCTTGTATATTAATGTATATAATGAATGTATAAGTTTAACCGTGTATCTCACGCCGCGGAATATCTTCTCGGATGCCTCAATACGATGTTCCAATAGACGTTTTTTTTATAATAATAAATCTGCGTTTGACTTATCAATAAGAGAGTTAGTGCTCTCTTAGTGATAAGAGACGTTATGGGCGAAGATGAAGCACGTCGATCTGAAAAAATATTTTTTACAGGGAATTCCATTCTTTGGCAGTGCTTAATAACGTATTAATGAGAAACCAAAGCGCTGTATACGAATTTTTGGAATTGCCACGAGGAACGGGTGATCGTGAGTTCTTACTATTCCTGTGGTAGAAAGAAGAGTGTGGAATAAGGTCATGATGCTCTTGAGCACACCCGCCGAAATGTTTTCGGTATACAGAAGATAAACAGAGTTGCTACTTTATGGCAATGTTTTTTTTATGTATTTAGTTTTACAGATGCCAAAGCGAAACCAGATAGCGACAGCCCATCGCTAGCCCATCCTTTTAATAAGCCCTTAACTTGGCGCATTCCATTATTTTCTTTTCCATACATATCAAAATGTGTACTTAAAAAGTGGTAATGAATTCTGAAAAATTCTTTAGGAATACCTATTCAATAAACTAAAAAGGAAAATAACAATAAATTTTCATGGAAAACGTCCGATGGTATGGGTGCAGTTCATCTCGCGGGCCCGCGAGCGTTCCAGTCGCAATTTGTTCTGTACAGCCTTAAAAATCCACATTTTATTGTTCTGCCTCTCATTTCTACTTGAACCGCTCCCCTTGAAGGGCTGTATTTGGCTATATAATATACAAGAAATTGCCTCGATTTAAGTTTGTTTAGTGTTTATTACAGTAAACTTAGGTAGGTTATTTAAATATTTATTATAAAAGTGAATTAGTATTATTAACTGTTAGCATTACACATTGTTTATAAAAGTATGAAATACCTATATATATGAAATCAGATTGGCTATTCAGAGGCAATGCTGCCAGTCTGCTGGGTACCTTAAGCAATGACAGCTTTCTAAGCATCAACTTTGAGGAAGTTTATTATTTAAGATAATGTGTAGTTTTAAGTTTGTAAATATTAACATATGTATGTACTTTTTGCTAATGGAAATAAATTGTCTATAATGAAATAAAAAATAGAAATTGATGGAAACATGAAATTGAACATGAAGGAATTATATATGAAACATAAGTTACTTTAAGCACTTTTTTTTACGGGAACCACGAAGTGGTTTCACTTTATCCTTAAGCAATCAATAAATGCTTGTTGTGACTGACTCATTCATCTGACAAATTATTCACGGCCCTTCAATGAGACGGGCAGACAAAAATGTGTCTTTCTAAATTCACCTGTTGGAGAATCGAACCTGGAACTTAGTATCTTGTTTTCTTATCCACTGTACCAATGAGTGCAGCGGATAAGAAGTATATTTATTAATGTTGGCATAGTCACAGTGTCTATATAATATGAAACGGTTATTACGTCAACTGCATTAAAATTTAACGAGATAAGCCTCTAAAATATTTATATTTATGACTCATAAAATTGTTTGGGATACGTTTTAGGCGCGCTACATTTCTACTTAGAGGTAATATTAAAATGAGTTTAATCAATATACGATGAGCACTATAAGTATAAACTTGCATAAATTGATATCGAGTGACTCATTGCGTCTCTTTTCCATTTTACACTAAATAAATAATAGAGTTTACTATGCTTTCCCTTTGCATATGAATGATTAAACTTTAAATAAATTGTTAGCAATAAGCAAATTTTCACTACGACATTGGTATTTTGCGTTCCTCTTTATAAAATATCAGTTTGACTTATAATTATAATTCAAAATTCAAATAAATTATATTAGGTATGGAAACCACGATCCAAAAAAAGTAAGTTTTTTAATGAAACATATAAGTAGCAAGAAAATAAATAACATTCTATTAAAATAAAATTTATTTGAATTTACAATTACAAGTAAATCTATATATTTTTCAGTTCAGCTAAGTGTCCAATTCAACAAAAGGTCACCTTCATGGGTACCATACCTATTAACTTTTGATGTGCTTTATTTACCTAGCTTATAATTTAATGGTTTTAACCGTCGTCGTTGGGAAACCGAGTGGAAACGTGATAAGGAATAATTATAACTTATGAATTTATTCCTTCGGTGACAAAAGCTCTAACTTTTTGCTATTAATTAGTGGGAATTATTTTAACGATATCAAAACTATACAATAAAAAATATCCCTTATTTAGGCGCATTGAGAAAATCACATACATAATTAGACGTATGGGGCTACCAATAACCTTAAAATTATTAACTTCAAATAAGGTTACAACTAGAGTATTCGAAATTAAACAAATTGGGTAATAATACAGAATACATAAGGGTTTTGTTCTAATTAACTATTAGACATTTTTTTTAATTTCACAATAGTCATAAAACTCATGTAAAAGTTATCATTTTTGGCACAGTTGAGTTCATATAAGAGAAAAATTTTTAGTAAGAGAATTCAGAAATCTTTGCTGCATTTAAAACAATATATTTTGCAGTGTCATTGTCGTTCTTCCAAGGCCATAATGACCCATGCCCACATTTACCATTTTCAACACTATCTTGTGTTGGTTTAATATTATTGTCGCTGGCAGGTGTTTGCTTGACGAACAACAACTTAACCGATAGATGCTTTTTCTGGCCACTTCATTATATTTATACCAGTCTTTGTACTAAGAGCGAAAAAGCGAAATAACTTAAAATTATCAATTCACAGAAACAAATAAGGGCCTCTTTATCATTTAAAGTTATTTAGTTATTCAATACCATGAGTTTGCAATAAACCTTTAACCACCGACATAGTTTTTTATCACGCTGTCACCGACGTGTAGTCAGAGAGACCACTGTGATTGTATTCTTAAAATAACTCCCAAAACTAATGCACGATGTGGTTTCCTTTTATGTTTATGATATAATTAGGATGTGTCAAATAAATAAAACACTCTTAATCATAAATCAACTGATACTAATATTTTTACTGATGTGAATTGTTTTAGGACCCGTAAAATCAGTGAAATTTCACCGGAGGTTATTTGCACATATCTTAAACTTTAATCTTTTATAAAATTAAAATAAAAAACATTTTTTCTCTTAGATTACGAAATGATTAACTCGAAAACAATTAAGTACATATGGCACCTTAAAATAAAAACTATCGAGAGTTCATAAAAGCACGTAATTTCGCACATAATCTGAGCACATTCTGGTTCAACTGTGGTTGAATTCAGAAACTGTATTCCTGTATCAAATCTTACTGGCGGTATCTTTTATTACCTTACTGTATTATAATTTTTTTTCCAAAGTGTTTGGTCCACTCCATCACTATAGTTTAATTCGGATCGAATACGGTCTACTTTAAAGTATAATTACTCACAAGTCACCGACGATTTGAACAAATGACACTTGAATTTTGAAACAAAACTGATAAGTATTGGTTAGGGGTGAAAGAAGCAATGTAGAAGAAGAAGAAAATGTAACATTTTCGAAGAGACTTGCAGTCTATGAGACCACACGTCGGCGGTTAAAGGCAAAATTAATGAAAGTAATGCATAAAATCAAAAATAATAATAACATGCACGATAATAAAAACATTTTACACGTGACAAAAATAGTCACGTAAAGAGTGGCATGGGGTCAATCCGCAAAACAGCCACGGCAAGTGAGCATGCGTGGATCATGTGAGGTCAACTAATATGAATATGGTATGTGAGAGTAGGAAGCTAGCAGAGACAAAAGCGCTTTCAAAGAGTCTAAGTACACATTTCTTTTGTTTAAAATTGAATTGACCCCAAACGCCCAATTACGTGTTATGTGTATTTTGTATTAGAACAACAAGCAGAACAGTTTTAAAAGACTAAATCTATGCAAATATATATTTTTATAAAAAACACAACGAGTATTTCGTATAACACCTGTATAAAATATAAATATTTTTTATATTTTTTCTTATATTATTATGTGAAATGTAACAACCCATTTCACCGTTTTATTTCTAAAGTTGAATTTAAAGAAATCCTTTTTAAATAATTCTCTACCTGTATCACAGACATTTAGTAAAAATATTATCTCAAATGAATGAAAACCCAGATAAACATTTTAATAGGTGTCTTAACATTTTAATTCATTATGTATTTCGCCTTGAGTTATTAACTGTTAAGTAAAAATAAAAAACTGCCCGAAAATGAAATTCAAACACCAAACATTTAGGTATTATGTATTTTTTATCAAAATTTCTCACTGATTAACGGTAATTCCAGTTTCCCTGCTTTATAAAAAACGCATTTGTTTATAAGGCGACCATTGGTTGGATCCGGCACAGTTCAGTCTCGTCGACTACATTAAACTGATTGCTGCAATTAGTGAATGGTGTAATTCTCGTTTTTCAAGCGCCTCGCCACCCATCCCACTTCACCCCTCTTGGCCTCCTCAGGAAATTACTTGAGCCCCGTAGGTCGTGGCGACTTTCCTGCGATTAAATAAAATTGAAGAACTTAAATAAAATTGTTTAGGATTTTCTGTCTTGATCAGTCCAGATGTATTCAGCTCGGCTTATATTATGGTTTTAATTATAGTAAGCAGATTACTAACTGTACTTATTTAGGATTTGCTTAAAAGTCTTCGGAATTTTGTCCTTGTAAGAATTATTTCATTGCATCTCAATTATCTCGTCAGACATTTTTTTAATAAAAAATGTGTTACCGGTTCTTTTAAAATTTCAAGATCGTACGAATTGAAAGTTGTAGAAACGTAAATATGATACCTGTTGTTTGAAAATTTGATGTTAGAAAACTGTAAAACAAACTTAGTTATATACCACCATGAAAGCAAATAAAATAATATTTTCTTTCGTCATGGTGGTTTGGGTATCGCAGAAAGATATTGATTGGGAAGGTAAGCCGCTATGCTTACCTTCCCGTGCAGATTGTAGAAGTCAGCTTATTATAAGAAAATGTAAGTGGTAGATAACTTGTAACATGTAACAACCTTATGTGGATTTACTTTGCCATCTGAAAGTCGAAATCTTGATAGATAGAAGTGACGTTAAAGTTTTGATTTCACTCGCAATGGCTCTGTTTACTCTCGATGGGAAATGGCACACTTACGTGTCGGTGCATTATATGTATATTGTCACTTTTAGCTAAAGAGACATTGCCTGTTTATTATAACTGTCTTTATTTTACAATTTTTCTCTACTCATTACAAACCTTATACCTATTTTATATTTAGGATTGTATGAATATGTTCCTATATATTGGATGATAGAGAAAATAGTTCTTATGTATAGTTTATATATGATAAAACATAAAAAATGCATTTTGCTACAGTAGTGCAATATGATTCTGAAAACATTATATTTACGAGGAGAATATAGTAAATTCAAAAGCGTACGCGACAGTAACGTGGTGAAATGATACATTTCAGACGTGTATCGTTGGGACAATAGAGGATTGTATATAGGCTGTTTCAAAGTAGTTTTGTGTTATATGGAGGGGGTGGATGGCAATAAACAGGGCGATTGCACGGCCTGGCCGCGCTTACAAATTACATAGACATAGCATAGCAGGAAGTGGCACTTTTGTGTCTTCCTGTGTTTAATAATGGAAATACTGTATCGACTTCCCAACCGGATATTGAATTTACCACCTAAACGTTGACTTTAATAAAGGCAAGACGGTACGGACAATATTTTATTAATTTCATTTGTGCGACATTTTCTGATTCAAAGTTAGTAAAATATTTTGTAATTATTCTTTTTAATAATAACCTAAGGGTATTATTTCATAAAGGTCTTTACCATACGGCTATTCCAGTTATAAAACTCCTCTGAAAGTTTGTCCCATTTAAATTGGAATATACGTAGTAAATTACACTTATATACTCTTCAAAGAAACATCGTACGTTGTTATTTAATTTTGATTCGGACCTAAAATAACTTCATTTCGTGTACATACAGATATAACCCCGTTTACACACCTGAAACATGTGTTTACTTTTCTGCAAAATAGCAAGTAAAACATGTGTTTGCAAAATTAATGTGATAGGTCAAACATGTAATTTTTATTTGGTTTGAGTGCCGAAGTTTATCTATTTTAATATTATAAAGAGGTAAATTTCTGAATTTTTTTGTATGTTGGAGGTAATCTTAATCGCTCTTAAGTGTCTAAGTTCAGGCCGAAGAATTTCATTTATTTCAATTTCACAAAAAAGTTTCATGGTGTGTTCTCTTAATTGTAATATACGAAAAAAATTTACAATTTATTGAAAACAATATCAGAAATAAGTCAATACTTACAAACCGATATATATGTACAGGGTGTCCCAAGAAACAGTGATAAGCGGTAGTCCAGAGATAGAGCAGGCCCTGGGGTACCCGAATCACCCCCATGTATGTTCCGCGATTTTTCGTAGTTTAGAAGTTATCAATTTTTTTATGATATTTTTCTGATTTCCGACTTTCGAGCCCATTCTAGTCATATTGTAGTGAAAAATTAAGATAAATGTCTGATTTTTTTTAATGTCTAGCTTAAAGTTGGACCTAACCAAGCTGCACACAGTCACCTCCATATTCATATCCATAAATTGCACTTTAAAATAAAAAAAATGTGACATGAAAGGAAAAATAGAAAGAAAATCAGAAAAACTTTCAGGGCTTTTTAAAAGAAATGTCACATAACTTTTTTCATCCAAATGTATTTCAAAAACTTCTTCGTTTTATCAATTATCAACTATTTATCAACTATTTACCCTATAAATATCAAGCTATCTCTACGACATCATACCTAAATTTTGCGTGAAAATGTACAGTCTCAAATTTAAATTTCAGTTATAAATAAAACCAAGTAAAAATTATTTTAAATCAGTTTATTTTACACTTTTCTAATAATAAAAATACCTACTCAGAACTTAGTACAATAGCACAAATTCGTATTTTGCTAAATAGTGAACAATAGCGGCAACCCAGATGTGGCTTTTTTAACTTTTAACTTTTTTTAAACTATTCTGTGGACTGACGAATCGTATTTCATACGAAATGGAATTTTCAATGTCCATAATTACCCTTCATGGAGTCTCGAAAATCCGCACCTTGCACGACCTTCCAACTTCCAGGAGCAGTTCAGTGTTAATCTCTGGTCTGGGATAGTCAACGGATAACTGATTGGCCCATTTGAGCTACCAGACCGGTTGAATGGTGAATCGTATCTAAATTTTTTGACCTAAGATCTCAATAGCCTTTTAGAAGATGGCGATCTGGAGACGCGCAGGCATATGATATTCCAAGACGACCGCCGTGTCATTATGCGACTAATGTTAGAGCCTATTTAAATAGAGGATTTAAAAATAAGTGGAGGTGAAGTTCTGTACTAATCTGAAACGGAAAAAACAGAACCCTCATAGGAATCACTTCATTGTACGTGTGTCCGTCTGTTCGACCAGTCAAGACAATTTATCTCAAGAAAGTGTGGTATCAAGTTGAAATTTATATCAAACACTGAGGTCTACGGATCTTCATCGAAAAAGACCGGGAGTCCGCTCTCGGCCGCCGTACGAGACGCACGCGTCGCTCGCTCGCTCGTCTCTCCGTAGTTCCCGAACTCTCCCCGCGCCTGTATTGCGCAGCCTTCGCTGTATTCACTATGCATCCTGCGCAGTGAATTAATGTGTAAAATTTGCAACTGTAGAGACGGAATGGGACGGCTCATCATACTTGCCAAGCACGCGTCCCTTCTGGACAGTTTAAGCCGCTTCACGGCGCCCCCTCGTAGTTTATAAAGCCGGGCACTCACGAGACAACTCCCTCCGCGCGCATCAAACTGCGCGGGCTCTCAATCTCCTTGTTTAACGCGGACGGACTTTGCAGGCAACGACCTCCTTCACGAGTTTACGCGAGACCACCAAATAGATATAATGCTAGTGCAGGAAACCTTTTTGAAACCTAGAAATCGCAACCCCGGCTTCTCCGGGCTTAACATCGTGCGCAACGATAGGGTACCCGCCCCCAAAGACGGCACTATTATCTACTACAGAAGGTCCCTGCACTGCATTCCGATTAATACGCCCGCCCTCACCAATATAGAGGCGTCGGTGTGCCGGGTGGCCCTCACGGGGCACGCGCCTATCACACTTGCGTCTATCTCTCTCCCGGTAAAGCTTTAATTAGAAGCGATCCAGAAGCCCTCCTAAACTTAGACGACTCTGTCATACTCGCCGACGACCTCAACACTAAACATCGTCGCTGGAATTCGCATTCCACCTCGGGAAATGGCTGAGATCAACTGGCCGGTGTCCTTAAATTTGACGTTATCGCCCCCATGATGCCCACCCACTATCCCAGAGTTACAACGCACAGACCGGACGTACTCGACATAGCACTTTTAAAGCTGCACGCTAAATGCTGCACTCAATAGAGGCGTTACACGAGTAAGACTCTGACCATAGGCCGGTATTACTCAAAGTAGGACCTATGACAGACACTCGGACGCTCTCAAAAACCGTGACAGATTGGCAGAGTTTAGACGAAACGCTAAGTTCTTCCTTCATGGTTTGCAATTGCTGACAATAGATATCTGCCGTAATCGTTTGGCCAGATTTTAGAAAGCCGTAGTGAACGACACCGGCGCTAGTCCACCAAACACTCACAAGTAACTTTTTCTGAGTCAATTTTCGTTTAGGGCAGGATTTGGCTGGGTCTCCAGGGTTCAGCCATTGCGACGAGCGCTTCCGATTATCGTACAGTATCCACTTTTCATCACAAGTAACGATTCGATTTAAAATCCCTTCATTATTGTGTCGGTTGAGCAAAGTAACACAGCAGTCGACGCGTGTTTGCAAGTTCGATTCACTCAATTCATGAGGTACCCATCGTTCAAGTTTTTTTACTTTCCCGGTTTGCTTCAAGTGGATTAATACAGTTTTGTCACTTACCCCGAAGCCTGCAGCTATCTCTGAAGTGCTTTGTGCTGGATCCGCTTCCACAATCGCCTTTAATTCTTCATTTTCCACTTTGGTCTCTGGCCGTCCACGGGGTTGGTTCTGAAGGTCGAAATTTCCAGAACGAAAACGTTGAAACCAAAAACGTACCGTGCTTTCTTTTGCGACACCAGCGCCGTACACATCATTAATCATTCGAGCTGTTTCTGCAGCACTGGTGCCACGGTAGAACTCGTACTCGTAAATATACCGATATTTCATGTTTTCCATTGTGCGGTAATAAGCGACGCCAAAGAAATAAATAATGACGAAAAAACAAATGAATGACTGTTTTCAAAACTCAAATGTACCAGCTAAATGAATTTATAAATTTGAGTTTGGAATTCTTAACCAAAGAGGAGATATTCCAGATCAAAGTGGTCAGTACGACAAAACGCTAATTTCATATGTAAGGACCCAATATATGAGACCTTTAGCACCGCTCTTTGTGCTCTTTCTAGATCTAGAAAAAGAGTTTTGAATGTGCCACCCCATGCAGTGATGCAGTAAGTGAGTATCGATTCACATAACGCAGAGTATGCCATGCTAATCGTCTTCCTATCGGCTGAGCTACGTAAGTTTTTGAAGATATATAGAAGCCGTCTAACTCGTGGGATGACATAAGAAAGATGCACGTACCATTTAAGACTTTCATCGAGATGCACTCCCAAATATTTGATGCTACTGGCCATTTTAATAGTCTCACATGAACAATGTGAATCCGGGAAAGCGCAGTCATGGGCTCTGATGGCCAATGCCATTTCTGTTTTAGGGGATAGTGTAAATCGAATTGATTTGGTTTTTGCAAGGTTTAGCGAAAGCAAGTGAGTCTTTAACCAGACCACAACAGAACGCATTGCATCTTCAGCATTTGCTCTGGCCATATCCCAATTCGCACCATGAACTATCAAGGCTGTATCGTCAGCGTAGGCGAAGATTTCGCACGTGAAGTTGTAATTTACAGAGGTCATTTATGTATATCAGAAATAACGTTGGCCCCAGAATGCTCCCCTGTGGAATCCCAAAACTAATGGTTTCCTCATCACTAATTACGGAACCTATCTTAACGCACTGAGTGCGACCTCTATGGTAATCACTGAAAATATCTAAGGCAGTACCTCTGACACCTATTTTTTCCAGTTTCGATATTAACATAGGTATTGATATTGTGTCAAAGGCCTTGCACAAATCCAGAAAAATGCCATAGCATTTGGCCTTCTTGTCGAGTTTCTTAGCGACCGATTCGGTGAGTTTCACCACAGCATCTTCCGTAGATATTCCTTGTCTGAATCCGAACTGATTCTGAGACAGAGTGTTATTTTTACGCAAAAAGTCAGTCAAACTGTTGTTTAGAATCCGTTCAAGTATTTTTGATAGCGCTGGGAGAATAGATATGGGCCTGTAGTTTGATATGCATTCTTTATCACCGCTCTTAAAAATGGGCTGTACTATTGCTTTTTTGAAGGCTAGTGGAAAAATGCCAGCTTCCAGTGACAGGTCGCATATGTGAGCGATGGGAGGGACTAGAACATGGGAGGCAAGCTTTAAAATTTTGGCCGGAATGTCATCCCACCCTGGTGCACATTCGCCGCAAAGTCCAGCAATAACTTTCTCAACATCTGCGTGATCTATTGGGAGTATCACCATAGAGTTCAGATTTGGCATGGTGGCGAGATTTAATTGGTGTTGATTGGTTCGGTACGTATTCGTTATTTTGCTAGTTAGATTTGCTCCAATATTCACAAAGGTCTTGTTAACCACATTTACTGACGATCTAGGACTCTCGGCGATTTTTAATAGTTCTATCGGAGAGTGGTGCGGTTTGATTATATTTGAAACCTTGTTAATGACCTCCCACGTAGCCCTCGGATTCCCTTTAGCCTTCAAAAATTCCCCTCTTTCATGCTCGGTTTTTAGTCTCCTCAGCAAGCAATTACAAAAATTTCGGTAACGTTTATACGATAGTTTAATGATATCATTATCAGGTGTAGCTTTAGCCGTCATGTGCAATTTATCACGGTGTCTTATGCAGCGCAACATACCGGTAGTTATCCACTGTTGATTGATTCTAAGTTTTCTTGGAATACGGGTTGTTTTTGGGTGTTTATGTATTATAGGCCGTACAGTTTTTATAAAATAATCGGTAGCTATATTGGGATCCTTTGTATCCCAAACTGGTTTAAAGTCTGCAGATTCAAGATCCTGTATAATTAAATTATAATTTAAAGTTTGCCTGAAAGCACTAGCTGTGTAACCCTTGCCGATATTTTCCTTTAGTTCAATAGAAAGAATTACTGGGAAGTGGTCTGTTACTGCCGTGTCTACAACAAGCACTAATGCTTTGTGGTTCGTTTTTAAAAATACATGGTCAAGGCAGTTATCAATACGCGTTGGGTGAGTTTGCGCTGGAAGAAGACCCATCGATGCCATGAAGGTGAGAAATTCATGTGAATGGTCATCTTTATTATTTAGGGGTTTAATATCAACATTCAAGTCTCCTAAAACAATTATAGATTTAAATGTGCGTAGTGTGCGACATAGGTTCTCCAAACTATTGTAGAAGTTAGAAAGATTATCGTAAGATGGTGATCGATAAATTGACACGATTGCAGTATCTTTAGTACAACACAGTAAACAGTTTGCATCCGTAAAAGTCGGCTCTGTAACTGTGCAATCTATACGCGAGTGAACGTACATGACCACTCCATCATTTTGTATTGGATTATTATCTGAGGAGTGGGTCACGTAACCATCTAGAATAGGAAGATCCACACCGCGCCCCTTTAGCCAGCACTCTGTGAGAACAATAATGTCATAGTCTATATCTGTGACCTACATTAGAGCTGTGAATTGATCTAGATTTTTATAAATACTACGGATGTTTTCCTGTATAATGATGAGCCTGCTCTTGGGGTTAGTAATAATTTTCGCACAAGCCTCTGGAGCTATGACATGAGATTGTGCAACTTTGAAATTATCCAGTTCAGATAACAACTCCACAGGCATAATCATTTTTTATATTGAATGATATATTTTGTCCAGCAAGCCAACAGAATGAAGATATTGCACTTTATTACTGTAAGGCGATCATGACAAAAAAGTTTATCCTTAGTACCTTTAAAAATGAAAGCATTGCGTTGTGTAAATAAATGTATTGTGAAGATATAAGTAGTCTGATAAATATTGAGTCTCATTTATTGTAGTTAGTATGTATGTGTGTTTATAATATATAGTGTATAATTTTGAATGTACAATATGTATTAACTTAAAGATAACATCAAAGACAACAATTCCAGAGGGATATGCTAATGTTACAAATAAATTTAACCAATAGAAAATTTCCCAAAAACCTTTTTTATATCCAATACATTGCGGATACGGCGAGCTTCTGTGTCCGGACGGAAGCGGGCAAATATTCTTCCATCACGCGTCCACACGAACCTTCAACCCAGGCGTGCTCCCTCCTGCCGAGCTTTATGGAACAGCTGACGGTTTAACCGTGTAAGTCGCTCGTTTTTATAGAAGCGTTTTGGTTCACCTGAGATATGGAGACCGGAGGTATCTATATTTCGCCGTACTCTTGCTGATTTTAACATGTCGGAGCGCAGGGCACGACGCGTTAGGCGGAGAACCAACGGCCGCGGGCGGATGTCGCTAGCATTTTCACCTTCAGTTAGACCACGTCGCGCACCCGCTCTTTCTACACTCACGTCGCGATTCTCGCTTCTCCATAGGGACTCCCAGCTTCTCCGCAACAAAACATACCAAATGTGTGGTGTTTTCTCCACTTACTTCAGGGATTCCAGTTATTTCCAGATCAGTCAGGAGCAGGTCTTGGTCACGGTCATTCAGCTCAGCCTTTAAAAGTTCCACAGTTTCTGCCAGACTTGCTACCTCCTCCGGTACCGTCTGTTTCTCACGCTCTTCTAGTGTTGCAATCCTACTCTCGAAATTATCCAACCGTTCAGAGAGGGCATTCATTGTGACGAATAACTTATTTATCTGCTCACTTACGATATTTTCTATGGAAGACTTGAGTATGTCGCGCAGTTCTTCTCGGATAATACTTCGAATGTTATTTGGGGTCAGCGCTTCTTGTTCCGGCTCGGGCTTGTCCTCCGAGGACTTTCGTCGCAATTTAGAGTTACGAATTGTAACGTTCGCGGATTCCTGCTCCGAGCATATACCCCTAACTGGAGTATCAGCGTTATTGCCCATTGGTTGTGCGCATTGACAAGTTTGGCTTATTCAAATTAATTTTGAGTCTGGAGTCATTTGCAAGAAACGCTTAACAGATATATTTGCGCATAGTAAATCATAGTTTAGTGCACATTTGCGACATTTTAATACTTGAGGGGACTTTATAGTCTTTTTGCATCCACTACAAATCGCCGTGTTTGACATATTTATTTATACGCACGCGTCTTTGGAATCAGCGCAGGTGTTCAGTTGAAAGGCGCTGCATACGCTGCTTCGTAGCGCACCTCGAACCGGTTTTGTTATTGCAAGCAGAACGCTCGACCGGCCTGCGAGGAAGCTATAATTCTTTCTAACAGCGCCCTCTTACGATTACAGTTGTAAATTCTTCATACAACTGGTATGCTTTAAACTTACTTTCGATTTTCTCAGTAGATGGCGCTAATAGCCCAATTTATCGATTAATTTCATTCTTCACTGTAGGTACATAATTTGAAAATAATTTATAAATATGGTAATAACACCAGCTTACTGTTTTTCTAAATGTATTGTATAGTATTATTAATATTAGATTCAAATATTTCAATTGGTGATTGATTTCACTTTCGTTGACATGGAATGTCCGTTAAACTATTATTTCGGTAAATACTCATAAATTTTTATTATTTGCGTCACAATTATTATTTAATTACATCAAAAACTTCTTTTGCACTATTTATTTAACACACACGTATTTGTGAAATTTGTTCTTACTATTTTAAATTAATATATTTTAAAGCAGCTTATGTTTACATGCACAAAGGATCTACCCTCCCTGATAATTATTAATATGTATAACGTTGACGTTTTAATGAGATGTAGACAAGCCCGAACTCTTGGCCGACACTCTGGAGGCCCAATGCTCCCCTAGCTCTCAGCTGTAGATCAGAACCATTTAGACATGGTCAATCGCCAACTAGGCTCCCTACCGCCCGCGACCGCCTCTTGCCAACTCAGACCCGCGACGGTTGACGAAGTTCAGGACATTGTCAAGGCTCTCAAACCTAGAAAAGCCCCCGGAAGAGACGGCATCTCTAACCAAGTAGTTGAACTTTTTTAGATGCGCCTTCTTGCGCTCTTAACAGTTATTATTAATTCCGCCATGGCGAACCACGTATTTCCAGCCGCCTGGAAGGAAGCGATCGTCATCGGAATCCCGAAACCGGGTAAACCCCGCAAAAGCTCCAATAGCTATCGTCCCATTAGTCTCCTTAGTGTGCTGGGGAAAATTTACGAACGGGTCCTTCTGGCTCGTCTCAAAGACCACTTACACACTTCCGATCTCTTCATAGACGAGCAATTTGGCTTTCGAGCTAAACACTCGTGTGTACAACATGTGCACCGCCTCACGGACACAACCTGGAGGGCCTTAACCGCCCGAGACACTACATAGGCACGGGGGCCCTCTTCTTCGATGTAGAGCAGGCGTTCAACAAAGTATGGCACGCCGGGCTGGTGTACAAGCTGCGCCGGCCCGGCGTGCCCGACGATCTCGTACACATAGTGTGGGACTTTTTGTCGGACCGCTCTTTCCGCTATAGAGTCGAAGGGGTGCTCTCTTCTTCCCGCCCCGTCAGGGCTGCCGTCCCACAGGGCTCCGTTTTATCGCCCACGCGCTACTCGCTCTACACGAACGACATCCGCAAAACCCCCGGTGTAGAGCTCGCCCTATTCGCGGATGATACCGCACTTTTCACATCAGACTATAGTCGCCTCAGAGTCTCCCAACTCTTCCAAGTCGCGGTCACAAGCCTAGGCGAGTGGTTCCGTCTTTAGAGAATCGAAGCCAACCTCGAGAAAAGCGCCGCCGTGTATTTCTCGAGGGGCACGACGTCCAGCCACGCCCGCCACGCTAACACACTCCGTACTAGCACACTTTCCGGCCACGATATCCCTTGGACTAGAGAAGTCAAATATTTAGGAGTCACAATTGACAGTGCCATGACCTTCTGCCAACACATCAAAACGGTCCGCGACCGCGCTGCATTCGTCCTCGGTCGTCTCAATATGCTCATTTGCGCTAAAAGTAAAATGTCTCTCAGACATAAAGTTACCTTATACAAGACGTGCGTCAGGCCTATCATGACGTACGCCAACGTAGTATTCGCTCACTCTGCGCGCTCTCATATCAACTCCCTCCAAATTATTCAGAATAGATTCATGCGCAAGGCCACCGGTGCCCTTCCTTACCTGCGCAACGTAGATCTGCACTACGACCTAGAATTGCCCTCAATAACTCAATATCTAAAAGAGGCGTCCCAACGCTTCTTTCACCGTTCCTCTTTACAACCAAACCCCCTAATGCTCAAGGGGTCATCGTACACCCCCGAACCCCGTGTCCGCAGACGCTATCGTAGGCCTAGACATATGTTAGGCGACAGCGACGACGACATTACAAGTTCGAACTCGAACATGCCAACCTATATACTACGACCGCACCGCCCCCACCGGCGGAGGCGAGAACGACCCCCGCGACACCCATAAGGTCTCACGTTTAGAAGCTCGATCACGTAGCTCTACACGCATACACGCGGGCCTTAAGCCGCATTGTAAACTGCCACGCGGAACACTTGGCACACTAACCGGCCCTCAGCCGCCTCGCCGGCCGGGTCCGCTAGAGGCTTGGCCCTCACCTGAATAGGAAGCCCGATAAGATGCACGCAGATGCGGAAAGCTCCCCTGGTGACGCCTTGAGCCCGAGGTCCGGCCTCCATACGGAGGCTGGAGGAACCCTCAGGCGGTCGACCATCTGGCAGGGCGCCTTCAGCACTCGCCCAAACGCGACCTGTGACGCTGTAAAAGCCACTAGGGCTAACAGCAAAGAGGGGTTTTGTTTAGTCGGTGCGAGTCCGACACTACCCAGTCGGCGTAGAGTCCGACTGGGCGTCCGTAGGGATTTAATTTTGTCTCTCAGAAACAAAAAAAAAAGGTCCCTCATATAAAATTCAAGCTTCAAAATCAACGCAATCAAAAGATACGGCCATTTACGTAGGTACTCAAACAAAAATCTACAGGGTAGGTACTTCTCGTTGACTTAGAATCATAAATAATAATTTGGTAAGAACTATATGGTCTCATAGCACAGTGAAAGGGAAAACCCAAAAATTTCAAATTCGTAATTACATCAAAAAATTTTGCCATTACAAACTTACTTGTGCAGTTGGAGAGTTTGAGAGAACATGTCTTTCAACTGTAAGTTAAGTTTACTGTTCAATTCGACATATTTTATTGGTAAATGCATAATACAAATACATTTTATGGTGGTTTGGAATCCTTAGCATGGCAGTTAAACATTAAGAATTATAATATCCTTACTAAACAAACTATATTATAACTTACGAAATATAATAACTTACGCTGAGAATTATTAACACTCAAAAAATTTCGTTTGGTACCCTAAGGCTAATTTCATTTACTAATTCGTTTTTTAATTACTAAGTCATTTTGACTTTACTGTCGCCTACCGAAATTCCATAAGTGTTAATAATTATTAGCGTAAGTTATAATATTACTTCACTAAACTTATTTGTTAAAAGCGTCTAATTTCAAAATAGCGGTACTCAGATAGGTCTTGTGGCTATTGTTCTATTAATTAGAATAATACAGAACTTATACAATGTCGTTTTATACAACATCTCAATATAGTCAATAGTAATATTATTAAAGTATTCAGTCGGCATTACTACAACGTTTCTAAGAAAACCTTAAATCAAATAATGCTTACACGAATGTTCAATGCTATTATGGTGACCTTATTCTAGAGATAATTGCGTTTTATGTAGCAATTTGCCAGTGTAATGTCGTAAAATGTTTATTTTATAACACGTGTATATTTACGTAATCACCAGGAAAAAAACGATATAAGGAACGGTGTGATAATGAAAGACTTAAAAGAATATATAATGTGTGTACATTAATGACATTTATTGTACAAATACAATTTAACAATTTAAACTCGCATATTTTAAAAGTATAAAACATGCGTGAGGAGAATAATGACGTTCGAGGAGGTGAAAAATTGCTTATTGGTGAAGTATGGAAGGGCCACAATGCTTGGCGTTACATCTCTCTAATTACATCATAACTACCCCTTTAAGGATACAACGTGAAGAAATGTAATATTTAAAAATAATTACTAATAATTTAGGAATTGATTAATAACAAAAAAGTACATAAATACGTTAATATTAAACTTAAAACTACACATTATATGACAAAGTCTGGAATCAAGCGTTATGGAGGCCTGGGCATACGCAAAATCTTGAGTGTGTCACTGCCTACTTTTCTTCCGTCGCCTACAGCACGGATTTTATCCGTCCTTCCGTCCGTCCGTCTGATTTAGCACGGATTATTATTCGTCCTTCCTTGGGATCGGTTGAGGTGCCGTGCTTGACTGATGCTCGAAATGCTAGGTTAAGTGTTTGTCCGAGTCTAACCTACCTCGACCTTTTGTCAGAAACACTGTGATGAGCTTCTATGTAAAAATGTTCATTTACAACTTTAAGACTGTTGTAGTACCAAAAATGATCGGTCTTGCCTCCTGGCTGTTTCTGAGGAGTCAAGACACTGGTTAGTCAAAGTCAAAGTCAAATCAATTTATTCAAGTAAACCCAATTACAAGGTATTTTTGAACGTCAAATCTACTTTAGTTCGGTTCAAAGAGAAGAGAAAAGAAAACCTGGACACTGAGAAGAACCAACAAGAAACTCAGCCAAGTATCATTTTTTCAACATCATTTTACAAAAGACTTGTTAAAATGCAATATTCAGAGAGCCAGTAAATGCATGTGCAGAGAAGATCATTTCTAGACCATTGCTTCAACGAAATCGTTTATTTTATAGTATGATTATATAGTATGATTGTGAATCAATGTACGTTTTATAACTAATCTAAATATATTTTCTGTTAATTGAGTGACTTCTTGACAAACTTTATTATAAAAACGAATGCGGTTACCCAAAAATTAAACCTTTGACTCATGTAATTTAAATTTTGGTATAACCAATTTATCACGACCTCGGGTTTCCATACCACCAATATCGCTTTTCTTTATAAATAGATCTATATTTTTCCTCGTATACATAATAATTTCAAAGATGTATAAGGACGGCAAGGTAAGTACATCAATGTCTTTAAAACTATCTCTTAGTGATTCTCGTGCATTCATACTGTAGATGGCATGTATCGCTCTTTTTTGTAAAATAAAAATCGAGTTAATATGCGCGGCTGATCTCCACAGTAAAAGGCCATACGACATTAGGCTCTGAAAATATGCGAAGTACACCAACCTAGCCGTATCCGCATCCGTCAATTGCCTAATGCGTCTAATAGCATATATCGCGGAACCGAGCTTACTAGCCAATGCTCCGACATGGTCTGCCCATTGCAATTTACTATCTACTGTTAAACCAAGAAAACTGGCAGACAACTAATTCTAATTGTTTCCCACCCAGTGCTATTTTATCATGGATTCTGGGTACATTAGAAAGGGAAAATTTAATACATTTGGTTTTTTGCGCATTCAATAGTAAATTATTAACAGCAAACCACTTCGAGACGTCCGCCAGGATCCCGTTCACCCAGGTAATATCTAAATTCTTTCTGTCCAGTTTAAATAACAATCAAGTGTCATCAGCAGATAATACTATTTCGCATAAGTTCTTGAACATAAATGAGAGATCATTAATGTAGACTAGAAACAGAAAAGGTCCCAAAATTGATCCTTGGGGAAAGCCCATTTTTAACTTAGAACCTACAAACAAAACTTCATTGCCACTCACTTTTTGCTCCCGGCCAGACAAATACGAGGTCGAGAGCGTTACCACGAATTCCATAGTATTTAAGCTTGCAAATTAAAGTTTCGTGACTAACACAATCAAAAGCCTTGGAAAGATCACAAAAAACACCAATGGCATCCTGGGATCCCTCCCAAGCCTGAAGTACAGTTTTGATCAAGCTTGCTCCCGCATGAGTTGTAGACCGCCCTTTCATGAACCCGTACTGTTGACCGTGAAAACACCCCGTGAATGTTAAAATGTGCCAGCATTTGATTGAGTATTATTATTTAGAATATTTTACTCAACGCTGGCAATATTGACACCGGGCGATAATTTGTTGGATTGAATACCTTCAGGTTGGAGGTAATATCTTCAAAAAACTTAGGAACCTTAATTGACAATACCACACTTTCTCTCATAGTATCCCTTCGTCTGGGGGCCAGAACTAACCTTCCTTACCGTTGCCACTATGGAGATCTCGTCAATGTACTAGGTCATCACGGTTAAACCTGTTTACGTGCGGGCCGCATGTAAAGGCATGCTGCCTTGAATGATGTCATTCGGCAGGCTCTTGTCGCCGCTGGCGTTCCTGCAATCTTAGAGCCTGTAGATATTGCACGCAGCAACGGCAGGAGACCGGATGGTTTGACGCTCATTCCTTCGAGACTTGGACGATCGCTGGTGTGGGACGCCACTTGTGTCGATACGCTTACTGTTTCCCATGTATCGGCGACTTCCAAGTCAGTAGGTGCCGCGGCCAACACTGCCAAGAACTTGAAGCGGCGTAAGTATGCCACTCTCTCTGAGAGTTTCATATTTGCGTCTTATGCAGTCGAAACTTTGGGTCCCTAGAGCCCCGAAGCCCATCGACTGGTTTCTGATATTTGTAAGACTGGTCGAGGCTTCGGGAGACCGCCGAGCTGGCAGCTTCTTCCGCCAACGAATTAGTTGGCTATTCAAAGAGGTAATGCTGCCAGTCTGCTGGACACTTTAAGCAATGACAGCTTTCTAAGCAGCAACTTTGAGGAATAATAATAATAATAATAATTGCACACAAAAAAAGAAATAAAAATTAATATAACATGTACAAAGTAAAATACAACAGGCGGTTTCATCGCTAACAGCGATCTCTTCCAGACAACCTAGGGATGGACAGATTAGTCGGAAATAACTGAAAACGTGGGATTTGCTGCAAACATATACGACATATTTATACATATACACAACAATATATATAATATAAACACACACACACACACATATATGCAAACAAATAGGCATTCACTACATACATAAATACACACAACACAATACGTACTACAACTTATAATGACAATATTTCATGTGTAAGATAAATAATTAATATAGACACTTTACAGACAAAAAAAAGAAAAATAAAATAAAATAAATAAAAAGCAAAAAAAATCGTACTGACAAGTAATGTTCCTTCACCAGTTGTTTAAAGGAGTTCAAATGTTGTTCACGTCTTATAGTTACTGGCAATGAATTCCACAAACGCGCACCCTCTACGTCTACAGTAAAAGATTTAGCCAAAAATTTTGAGTATGTTTAAAAATTTCCAATTCCATATTCTCCGATGATCGCAAGAATCTAGTATTAGTTTCAGAAAGAAACTTGAAACGCTTTTTAAGTCTATTATTTAAGATAATGTGTAGTTTTAAGTTTGTAAATATTAACGTATGTATGTACTTTTTTTGTTATTAATCAATTCCTACATTATTTTTGCAAATATTATTTAATAAAGATCATTACTAATAATTGTATAATACATATATTATTTAAAAATTTAGTTCTAAAAGACAGAGATCAGAATGGAGGACTAGTATATAGTTAATTTTACAGCCTCGAATAAGCATTTCACTATTGAGCTTGTAGTTAACAGTTGCGTTAACGAGAATGAGTAATAATTATAAAGCAATAAGTTAACATCTATAATTAATCTTTCATACATTATATAACCCCTTGGGGTTAGAGTATTATTGAAGTTATTCTAATTATGAAAAGTCTGAACGGTTCCAATCAATTACTTATCTCATATTTTATTGTAACGTCTGATATACTCATTGTTAATTTAGTATATTATTCTCCTTTTTTCTAAGATGTAACAAAAGAAGGTCAATGGATATTATAACGACCTGTGTCGACGACAAAAAATGGGTTGCTTACTACTTACTGGTCTGTCTATGTAGTTAGTATTTTTTTCTTTAACACATTTTTTTAATAGTACTCTATAACATATAATCTATCTTTTTAATAATTTTTTTATTAAAAATATTTGTTGACGGTCACATGATTATTATTATATTCAGTGTTTTTGTTTCCTAATAGCAAGTGGTAAGGGATAAAAGTTATGTAC
Source organism: Zeuzera pyrina (assembly GCA_907165235.1). Classification (NCBI taxonomy): domain Eukaryota; kingdom Metazoa; phylum Arthropoda; class Insecta; order Lepidoptera; family Cossidae; genus Zeuzera; species Zeuzera pyrina. Next base: position 11,647,372 of record OU015625.1, on the reverse strand, counting down.
ATAATCTAGCGGACCCGAAAGACGATGTCCTGCCCGTTAAATAAAAAAATCCTAGAACCGGATTGCAGCGTCACCTACCGGGTCCAATTATGAATCTAAACCATCCAATGACCCACTCAATCACACACAAATAATAAGCCGTTTAGGAGGAGTTCAGTAACATACACACGCACAGAAGAATTATGATAAATGTATTAAAATTGAGAACTTTATACATATTATGTCAATAACGGATTAGAAAACAAAAAGAAAATAATAAGAACGCAACTCTTTCACTTCCACAAACTACTATATTCCTCACATAATTACAACAAGAAAGATGTGATATGTGAGTTATAATAAAGTCAGAGACACGCACAGCGTCAAACGTATGTACGTTAAAATAGTAACTGCAAACCTTTTCCACCACTTTGAATACAAAGTTTAAACAATTTTTGGCACCCACAGGAGTTGTATTTCGCAAAATAGTAATGAATATATGTGCTTTTCATTTTGCCTGAAAGAGTACTAAGAAATCTCAAATGAACATAGTAGATATTTAAACCAATTTTCAGGTAAACATTTTTCCCCTCATTCCTTTCAAAAAACTATAACACACTTGTTCATGTATTCGTAATAAAAAGTCAAAATATGACTTTTAAGTCTGTAAATTTATAGATTTCGAATTTCTATACAAATGTTTCCGGCCATTGTTACCCTTTTAGGGAGTGATTTTTCAAAATCTTGTTCTTGTTAGTTTAAAAAATCCTAACTTCCAAACATTTGTAGTTCTAGAATCACACATGATAAGTTATAATATAATTATTGATAAACAAAAATTATGGGAAATAAATAGATAAAGCAGTAAATAAAGGTGTAGTAGAATATACAGACGTAGTAATACACATACATAATTATACTTCTAATTAACTGGTCATAGATAATGTATTTAATATGCAGAAGTTACATCATATTATATACAATTATTTAAAGTAATTTAAACCAATATGAACCAATTGAAAAAACTTCAATATAGATAATATATTATGTTGAACTACACACGCTGTTAACACAAACACTAGTCAGCTGGGATACATATGTGTGGAACGTCAATGCGCCCGCGCCGTGCAACGCTGCGTCAAACAGTCTGCCACTGGCCGTCACTGAAGCTTGTTACCAAAGAGTTATTTTGTTGTTTAATGCATAGATATAAATACTTTGTTCTTGTTTTGGAAACGTTATTAAGTTTATTAAATATTAAGTATGAAGTTATATCAATCTATAAACAGTTATTTTTGAAAACGAGTTCCTTTTTAACATAAACATTTTGGCGACCGTGACACACGCTAAACTAATTTGTGACAGTAGTATTGATTAGAATAAAAATGTAATATTGAGTTTTTTCCGAAATTATTCCAATACATGTTTAATAATTAATAATATTCAAACGAACCTATTATGAAAGATTCACGTTCCTATTATCGTATTTCAACATAAAACGTGTTCTAAGGTACCTTAGCCAAGAAAGTTACAGGATGATCATAAAATAGGATGTATTATACGCACGGTCTCTTGGTAACCCTATACAGGCCCGACATTAATATATTTTATTGCACTAGATAAAACGTTATTAACTGTTATTTTTGTGTTTATGGCGAATTATGCCGACCGTTAGGTAAGCAATCCCTACGGCAAATACCAACAAACAGTACCTTATTGTCGTGAACCAGTAGTGCCCGCGATTTCAACTGCATGGACTAGAAGATTTGATTCGATATGGCAATAAACTATATGTAAATTTTTTCCGTTCGTCATGAATTTTCTTGGGATCAGGAGTGCTATCCACAATGTAACAATATCCGATGTCATCAAATGAATGAACATCAAACGAAAAAGAAGATGCAACCGTAGCAACAAAATAGCCGCTTTTCTAATTTACCGTCAAACGACTTTATCGCCACGATTTTACCGTCCACGATACGAAGCAAAATGCGTGCAGTTGTAAGAAGACGCTTTTAATTTCCATCAACGATATGTCATGCCGTGGATGTTGGAAAATTGGCTATTTCCACGACATGATTGGAAAGCATTTTGTTTAGCTATTGTATCGTTGACGGTAAAATCGCGATGATAAAATTGTTAGTGGTAAGTTATAAAAGTGCCTAGTGATTTCGTCAAGTACAGTCGGCCAAGAAATTGGTTGAGCACCTTAAGAGTGACTATCGTTTACGCGTCGTAAGACTACAAGAACTGTTTTCGCTTGCCATCATATTGTGACATCTGTGACGCGTTGGTTTCAATTTGAGTGCAAAATGGTAAATTGCAAAATCTACATACAAAATCAGATTTTCATTTCGACAGAATTCTCAGAATTTTATCGACTGAGTCACCAATAGAATTTTATTTTGTCTCCCATTTGTAATGGTGAACGATATAGAAACAATGAAAGAAGCAAAGAAGAGATGGAAATGGTGATGCCACTGTCAACAAAAAACGACTCAAAATTTAGGCGTTTGATAAAGTTTATAATGCATGTCGGCGTGCCACATCGTTACTCTTTGATACATATTGTATAGATCGTACATTACGACAAGCTGTATAACTGCAGCACAGCGTACGCACGTTATTTACTAATGAAATCAAAATCGTAATGCGTTGCGGCGCGGTACGCCTTTAATATAAGGCTGTTACAATTTTGCAGTACGTTGCGATGTATATCACCATGCTTATGGTGTGCACTGATCTTAAAAGGAAGATAATACAACGGGTTTTTTTATATTTCATTACAGAGATAATACAACGGATTTTTTTATATTTCATTAATACAAAATATATTAACGTAATATCGAGTATATCCACCATTACCTTGAATAACCTCTGACAGTCGGTGCCTCATGGATCCGACAAGTCGTGAACAAACATAGGTATCCCGCATGGCATCCCATACCTCAATGCAATGAGTTTCAATTGCTTCACGTGTTCTTTAATTTCGGTTGGTCCATCGTTGCACCATTAGTCCCCAAAGATTTTCTATGTATATACATATGAAAAGCTGAGTGCCAACATTGAACATGCGATGCTTACCTAGATGTGGGAGTGGTTCGCAGATCAACACCATTAGTTACAAGTTAGACACAAGTTTGCACGTTTACCGCAAAAAGACGTCCCTTTGTCGTATCCCTCAGTTTTGAAGGTACTTCCCTTGATGCCAAGCCGACTATTGGAGTCCTTGGCATCGATATCTCGAGCGACGTTCAGTTCCGCGGTCATCTGGAGGGTAAAGCTAAATTAGCTTCGAAAAAGCTGGGTGTGCTCGGTAGAGCGGGACAGTATTTCACGCCGACCCATCGCCTACAACTTTACAAGGCACAGATTAGGCCTCACATGGAATACTGTTCCCATCTCTGGGCTGGAGCGCCCCGGTATCAACTCCTTCCTTTTGACCGCATACAATGTAGAGCGGCTCGGGTTATTGGCGATCCGGTACTCTCTGATCGGCTCGATTCTCTGGCCTTGAGGAGGGACGTTGCGTCCCTAAGTATATTTTACCGGATCTATCATGGGGAATGTTCTGTGGAATTGTTCGGAGTACTGCCTGCTGCTGAATTCCGTTACCGTACGTCACGCAATCGACTGTCCTCTCATTCTCACCACCTTGATGGATGGCGGTCCACAACTGTGCGATTCTTACGACATTTTTTACCACGTACGACAATTTTGTGGAACCAACTTATAGCTACGGTATTCCCGGAACGACTTGGGGACCTTCAAGAAACGAGCCTACTCTTTCCTTAAAGGTCGGCAACGCACCCGTGATCCCTGGACGTTGCGGGTGTCCATGGGTGGCGATGATCATTTTCCATCGGATAATGCGCTTGCTCGTTTGCCCCCTCTGATATAAAAAAAAAAAAAAAAAGTTACGTGAACTCTGAAAGTGACTTTTTGTTAAACAATCAAAGTCAAGGAACATGTGTATTGTCTTAAAAAACTTTAGAAACTTAAATGGATGAGAATTATGCAAAAGATGAATCTCTTAGATTCACCCAAAAGCTGTTCTTATTACACAATTTATAGTTTTTTTATTATGCATCTACTTCCAAGGTCAGAATAAACATCGTCGATACAGTGATGTATAGCGGTAACCGTTCAACTCCGTCTTTTTTCCTTTTCTTTTCACTTTCACCGACACAACTCTCGTCTTTTGTTTTGCCCTGTAGGTTGTGTCCTTATTCAATGTACAGATATAAGGTTTCTACTGCTTTATTATATGTTAGATTATAGTCTAAGTATTTTGTTGTGTGACGTTCTTCTGACAATTCGCCGATATCTGAAAGAAAGAAAGAAAAGAAAGAAAATAGCCTAACTGGGTAAATTCTTTTGACTAAAAGTTTTATTGCCTAAAAATTAATATGTATTGTATATTTAAGGCTCAATAACAAAAGTGCATGAAGTACATTTGGACAGCGGGAACGTCGGAACGAATGAAATATTAACCACTAGATAAAAGTTGCATAATATTGGGTTTTTCTTTGTATATAAAGTTTCCAAAGTAGTCCATAAGGACACCCGGGGGTCAATGGAATGATTCAAGGGGTCCATGGTACGTAAAAATTATATTGGGGGTGCGCGAAGAACTATCGGGGATCCGAGAAGATAGTCAAGTTTTTGTAAATGAAAAAATTACGAACATTTAAATAGCGGTGTTTCTTGGATAACTATTGGTCACGTAGTGCATGGAATCGATCATGCGTAGATTCATTATAGATTTCCTCACAATTATTTCATTGATTTCGATATTTTTACTCAGATGTAATAACATTTCTAATTTCTAACTCTAATGCTATTCTTCATCGATTTCATTGAGTAATTGATTTATATGTAATTCCTTCACCAAACATACAAATATGAAGCAAATATGTATACTTGTTTTCTAATGAAAAACTTATTTACTAACGTAATATTGAATAGTGTAAGTAACAGTATATGTAATAATGTAATAATCGTTTACATTTCTTTTCTAATGAAAAACTGTTTTTAACTATAATACATTTACCTGATCAGAATTATTAGTAAAATAAACTCTACTGAGTATTTTTTTTAAAGTAGCACAATGGGTCTCTACCGCCATTAATTCTAATTTTGACGACAAGTCTAATGGAGGTGTACCACCTACTACATTGAATATAGCATTGAATGGTTAATAGCTATCGCCCGCTTTGTAGATCTGTCTCTTTCCGCTCACGACTTAGCATTAAGCAGGTCATCTTTTTCACAATAACTGATTAATTATGAGTTAAGTACCTACTTATGAATGTTTTCAGGATGTTTTCAAATACAATTGCATTTTTTCTTTTGTTTTACTACAATTAACATACATTCGTTTAAGAATAAAAAATGTGTACTTAATTAATTTATGTATCTAGATGCAATTGCTCATCAGAAATAATAAAATACAGAATTTTTAGTAGGTTTTATAGTGTTATAAAAATTAATTCATTTTCTCCAAAGAGCGCATGACCAAAGTAAATCTCAATATCAATACATGATGTTCCTGTAAAAAATTTGGATTGGTATAAATACTGAGCAATTTACCAGCTCTCTGGGTACCAGCTCAGTCTTTGGTAAAATCATCATTTTACCAAAGACAAAAATCAAAGTCCTTAAAATTTATTACGAAAATCAATTAACTTGCATGCATTATTTTCGTTCTGCTTAATAAATTTTAATTTTGGCCTATGTATAGAATTTTGTGCTCAGACGAAACAGCTTATATTTTATATAGAATAATGGTGAATTCCAATGCTTCTAAAAAAGCACATCTCAACCTTTTGTTCCTCACAACAATAGGTAACTGAACCCGTTGGCTGTTGAAAAAGAAACAATGGAATACAAATTTATAATTCAGTCTGAAAATGAATCACTGTCTAGGTCCTTTGCAAGCCGCCGTGAATTAAAATGGCCGTGGTCAACAGCGTTGATATAGCGTCAGATTCAATGCACGCACGTTAAGATAAGTATTTTTAAAAGATTGTATTTTTGCGTTGCAGAAGTAATCGTTGCACGCGACGTAATCCACAAGGAATTTAAGGTTCTTCTATTCTAACTTTGATACTCAAAAACACCTTCAGTTTGATTAAAAAAAATTTTTTAGTGCTGAGCCCCGCTACGCTAGTGGAGCTCTGTCGTGCGACGCTCATAAACATAAACATGCCGAAATTATACAAAACACGAGCAATAGTTCCACTTATCCATACCATGTATTGGCAGTATACTTGTTTGGTGGAGTCGGTAGCAGAGAATTTACATAACACTTTACATTACACACTAAAGGCTACTATCATTTTTTTTATGGGAAATTTTAAATTGCTCATACAAAAGACATCGCTCACGAGAATTTAAAACCAAAAATAGTTTTTACGACTTCGTTATATTAGGGCTTTACCTATTAAATTGCCGTTTAGTATACAAGAAGTTAAAGTATTTTTTTAAATATTTTTTTTATTTCTTTTAATCAAAGTGTGCACCCATGCTATCGATGTATCTCTGCTAGCGCAGTGGTAATTTTTCAATCCCCTTCTTGAAGAAGTCAGGTATACGGGAGGCAACATGTTCTTCAGAGGCATTTTGTACTCCCTCTCGGGTATAGAGCTTTTTTCCTGCCAAGAAATTGTCCAAATTTTGGAAAAAGTAGACGTTGAGCAGCGGGGACGAGCGATTAACCAAGGCTGGCCGGAGATTTGCGAGCTTCTCCATCATTGTGTCCAGTCTCTCACAGAACACATCCGCTGTGATGCTCGTGCCATTTGGTAAGAAGCTGTGATGAATTACACCGGTACTAGACCACTAAACAGTAACCATCACTTTTCAAGGGGTAAGTTTTCGTTTGAGGCATTGCCTAGGTGCTGAACCAGGGTCTAACCAACATGATGACCGCTTCTGATTGTCAAAAGAAATCTATTTTTCATCGCAAGTGACAATGCGGTTCAAAATCCCTTCGGTTCTGTGTCTATTAGGCAACGCAAGGCATACTTCAACGCGTTCGTCGCGCTGGCGATCGTTCATTTCATGCGGCACCCACTTATCAAGCTTTTTACCTTGCCAATTTGACGCAAATGGACCAATATTGTTTTGATGTTAACATCGAAAGCTACTGCTAAATCAGTAGCAGATTGAGTATCGTCAGCTTTCACTATCGCCTTTAATTCGTCGTTGTTGACTTTAGTTTTCGAGTGACCTCGGGATTCATTTTTCAGATCAAAATTTCCATGTTGGAAGCGTTCAAACCAATAACGGTTCGTGCGTTCGTTTGTAATGTTCACTCCGTACACGTCGTTAATGTTGAGAGCCGTTTATGCGGCATTGCTATCGCGACGGAACTCGTATTCCGTAATTACTCGTATTTTATCGTGTCCATACTGATGAAAAGGATACAAATGTAATGAAAACAAAACACTAATCAATAAACAAATGACTGAATTTGAACATAAAATTCCATATTCTTAAAATAAAATTCATTTGAATTTAGAATTTATTGCCAACCATACACAAATTACATTTCAGAATTTTTGGTGGGAACGGGAGAAGTGATTGTCATTTTATTTAGATTTTTAATTTTTATATTATTGGGAGTTTTAAAGTATAAGAGTATATTGACTTTTGAAGTTTTGTGTAAGTGAAAAGAATGCAGTAGGTATAAATAAACATACGCAGCTGAAGTTCTCACGCTCTTCCAAGAACTCCTATAAAACTTCAGTAAAGTCTATTATCACTTTACTGTAGGAGTTTTACGATAAATATTCTACTTATTAATACAATACGTGACATTGGCAAATGCGCTTATCTGTGTGCCATACCATGAAGGAAGAAAAAAAAATTACATTCCAAATGGCCAGCATTGTAGAACGGTAACTTCATAGGTAAAGAACTATTATATTTATATAAACATAACATCAAAATATGTTTCATGATTTTATCATGTTATTAGCTTAGTCAAGAATTTTGATCGAAACACTGCATTTGGTAGGGGTTATTATAACGCAAATAGGTTTCTATTTAACCAAAAACCGGACTTTCACCATATCTCTCAAAATTGACATATCATTTACGAATAGGGCCGGCTCGCCCAGTGAAATACCACCCTCTCACAGAATATCGGCGTGAAATAACAGTATCTACCTGCTGTTGTGTTTCGTTCGGTCAGTGCGAGTGCCGGTGGCCCATCACCCCCTCCCCCTCCTTTCCCTATTTCCCTAAATGCCGGCAACGCGCCCGTGATTCTTCGGATGTTGCGGGTGTCCATGGGCGGCGGCGGTTACTCTCCATCAGGTGACCCGCTTGATTGTTTGCCCCCTCTTTTATAAAAAAAAAACACTATGACGTTGTGACAATCCATACTATACTAATATTATAAATACGAAAGTCTGTCTGTCTGGTAAGTTTTTACAGCTAAACCGCAAGGCCGATTTTTATGAAATTTGGCATGGAGATAGTTTGACACCACGTGACGGACATAGGGACTTTGTTTTTTCAAAAATCTACCCCGAAAGAAGTGAAAAGGGGAATGAAACTTTGTATGGGAAATGTTAAACCGCTGAACCTATATGAAATTTGGTAGTATGTGGCCAAAAACAAACATAAGCTACTTTGTTTTTTAAAAATTGACATGTAATTTTTTAATATGTTGTAACGTCAACATGAATCCAACATGGCGAATGTTTTCCAACAGGAAATAACTTTTATGTTCAACACCAACAGTATGAGTATCAAATGAAATGGAATACGCAGGGGAAGGTCTCTGTGTACGTGACGTCATCATAAATCCAATATGGCGGATGTTCCATAAAAAAGAACTTTTGGTCAACACCAACAATATGGATATTAAATGGAATGGAATACGCAGGGGACGGTTTCTGTATATTTGACGCCATTATACATTCAATATAGCGGATGTTCCATAATATGAAATTACTTTTGTGTTCAACACCAACAATATGGGTCTCAAATGAAATGGAATACGCAGTTTCTGTATATGCGACGTCATTATAAGTCCAGTATGGTGGATGTTTCATTATAGAAAATAACTATATGGGTATCAAATGAAATGGGATAGGCAGGAGTAGGTTTCTGTATATGTGACGTCATCATAAATCCAATATGGCGGATGTTCCATAATGGGAAATAACTTTTTTGTTTAACACCAACAATATGGATCTCAAATGAAATGGAATAAGGGGAAAATTTCTCTATATGTGATGTCATCATAAATTCAATATGGTAAATGTTCCATTATAGGAAATAACTTTTTTGTTAAACTCCGACAATATGGGTATCAAATGAAATTGGATACATAGGAGAAGGTTACTGTACATTTGACGTCATCATAAATTCAATATGGTCGATGCACCGCGATAGAGAGTAACTTTTTAGGTCTTCCTCTAAAAATATAGATATCTCGGATAACCTCAGTAACCCGGAGAAGTTACGAAAAATTTTCCACGCCAACGAACTCGCGGGTACAGCTAGTAGGAAATAAAACTTTAAATGACCCATGTCTGTTCATTAAATGTGTATGAGAAAACCGACTAAATGCAAGCTAATTAGTGTTTCGGTACTGCCGATTTTTAACAGCTGTGAACAGCAAAACAAAGTTATCATTGTAAAACTTTCACAAGAAATCTAGTAAATTTTGACTCTGTCGAAAAAGCTTTAAAAAAGTTAAATAACGTAACAAGTTACAGGTATTCACCATTTAAAGAGCTTTCATCTGATAACCCACATAGTGACCTCAAAGTGGTTTCATAACTTTCTATTTAAGCCAGTAAAATTAACCCACAGAAGTAATATCTCACCTTTTGAAGTTCACGTCTTCTCTAGTCCTGTATTATTAGTTTCTGAGAAATCTGGTTCTGATACATACTACATACACATATTGGATGTTTAGTATCATATAAGGCACACATCTGTGTGAGCATACCGTATAAGGCTACAATTTGACTAAAGCATTTGTGATGGGTGTTGATAAATACGTATTAAATAGTGTCTGAGTTAAGCGACCTCGACGAATGGTACTTATAGTAGGATTTCCTGTTGACCGTATTAGGAGTTTAGTATCACATAAGGCAACAATTTGAAGAAACTCTCTGCGATAGATATACATTAAATAGTAAAAGTAAAGGTGTTAGAAGTTTAGTATCACATAAGGCTACCATTTGAAAAAAGCATTTGTGATGGGTGTAGAACTGTAGATATATGTACATACAGTACATTAAATAGCGTCTTATAAAAGCTACCACGATAAAAGGTTTGATACCTTATAGTAAGATTTCCTTTAACCGTGTTAGAAGTTTAGTATCATATAACGCTACAATAGCCTCTGAGAAAAGCATTTTTGATAGATGTAGATATATATTAAATAACCTCTAAAAAGCTATTGTGACAGATAGATGAAGTAATTTCATATCTGCTGTAATTTTCCAATTTTGGAATGGAACGCTCAAAATTACACAAGATTTGTTACAATAATAATAGTTAATAGAAGCCAAAACGATGGTTATAGAATTTTTATCTGTCTGTATGTTTGCACCTATGCATCATACTAAAACTGCTGAACGATTAAACGGGATGTCGCGTTGCGTTGTTTAAAAATAACTTTAAAATACTATGTTTTATCATAATTTGCTGTTTAGGGGCTTAGTAATAAGCTAAGCTTTGTTCCGGCTAATCCTCGTTTATAAAACTATCAACTTAAATGGTTTTCCTGTTGAACGTATTAGACATTAAGTATCATGTAAGGCCGCAATAGACGGCGCTAAGAGTAAAATAATGTCGATACTTCTATGTGAACAAAACCATTTCCAATGGACTTTCAGAGTTCAGACTATTTAAATATATTATTTAAACAACTGTTTAATAAAATGTATGTGTTTGGATGCTGTACTTTAATTTTTAATGCCAATTGCAACATTGGTGTGATATGAATGCCTGAACCATGAATAACATTAATGTAGCACTTTGCACGATTCTGCCGGCAAATGGCCCATACGTCAGGCTTAGTGGTGTAAACGTTCCAAATACTAATATGACATTTTTGTTTCATATGAATTTGGCATGAACGTTCAAAGCCCTGTGGATACATAATTATTTAATTTCTGCATGTGGATAAATAATTATTAATTTATTCAGGTATCCCGTGCAATTTATAATTACAAAACTTATTGTACTTACAAATTGCATTTTCATATTTTGATTATAACAGTAATTAAAATGAATATATTTTATTAATACTGAACACATATCATTATATTTTACATCCACTCTGACGTGAAATTTGGTACATTTCTATTTTATGATGTAACTTGAGGTTCAAGTGGTACTATCCTCAATTCCAGTAGGCATCCGGAACTAACTGCCTCGGAGGCTGTAAACGTCTCCAACGCCTGACTTTTGGTGATTTACTCCAATTTTATGTGTCGCTGCACCCGTAGATTTATATTAAATTTATTTTACGGGAGATTTTACGATCCTGAAACATGACACGAAGTCTCTTTTAATTTAAGTGTTAAAAATAGTTGTTGTGTATTTTGTTGTACTTGTTTCACTTTTGATATAACGTTTATAAATTAAATACCTAGTACTCGAGTTCTTTTTAATTTTTTTTAAACTACCTAATTCATTTTTTCGAAGACAGAAAAAATATAAGCTTTAATACTAGGATATCCTAGTGTACTGGAGATTACGTCACTAGATACCATGTATATACACATTACTTTATTTGTATGTAAACGATCTGTACTATAATCGTTACGTAGGAATTGCGATTGTGTTAAATAAAAAAATATAAAGATTAGTTCAGCGACCCTACTCAATTTTACATTGGTGTTGGTTCCTATTTATTACTCTTTCAAACAATGAAAATTTAGACAATCCCAAATCTAGTTTTTAGTGCAGTTGAACCGAATGAAAAAGCGAGTTGTTAAATATAAGTATATTTTTTGTTTTGCATTGAGACAAGTTTAGAAACATTACAATCATTTTTCGCAATTATTTTCAATTCACAAATTTACACGCGTCTTACATGATATTGTACAGTTAACCTATTCTATTTATTATTATTTGTTCGGATCATTAAAAGAACGAGGTCAAATGGAAAAAACAAGAAATTATGTGTCGTCGTCAACAGAAGCACTCAACTGTCACAATAGTTAAGGACAGTGCACAAGTAAGAGGACGAGGTAAGATGAGGGCCGATTCGTTGCTTCCGTGTAAGTAATATCGTGTAATAATACTGTGACGTTTGACGGGTATTGAAGTCGGTGCCAATGCAATAAACAAGAATACAAAGTGTATGTACTAGTTTGGTTGACTTAGTACAGGATAATTATTTATTTTGTAATAGGTATTGTTTTATTTTGAATCCGGTTTATTTTTTTTTAAATAAAATATATGCATTTTATGATCGTCAATTTAAATTCTTGAATTTTATTAGGAAAGTATTTTTAAATCACTTCAAATATTATGTTTCATTTTTATGCAAAAACTCTGCACGTATAGTAATTTTGTTAATGATTTGAGATTTATCGTGCTATTTACAAATGCAAGAAAGGTGATAACAAATACAAGGTCGGGACGGAGGGTTATTTTAATATCATTTCAAATGTGATGAATGGTTAGAAAGATACTTTCGTTACATATTACATTCACATTATTCACTTTTCTTGTAAATGCAAAAATAAGCACATAAGTATCTCGAATGAAATACATTAAACTATTTACATTCTATGTACATTCAAACAATGGCCTAAAAAATTTTGTATTAATAAAATTTGATGAAACTTTACGTTTTTATGTATTCTTCATAGATAGAAAATTTATAATTGAACGTTGTACCATATATATGTTACAGTATGTATGATTATTGTTTAAATTATTTGCTAGTTGTTTTACATAATTACATATCTGTAATAAACATCTACTAATATATTATTAATGGTGCCTCTGTGTGTCCCTCCGTTTATTAATTAAAACTTGCTTTCTAGTTAGTAATGTAACACCAGCTTTAATAAGAAATGTCAAGCGCACGCTCGCAATCACTTTTCTGACAAACGACCTATTGAACTGTAATAATAATCAACGACTAATATTGTAACAATAAATCATCTTTATTGTTGTATATCCCAAAAGTTGATTATTATTGTTCATTTCAAAAACAATAACATTGATTTATTTTAGCAACATAAAAGCTTTACCAATGTTCTGTTTTCTAGTTTTTAAATTAAAAATACCTGTTTTACATTTTGTTTAAATTTTTAACTTCCCATTTCTTGTAATAAGATAGGTATTTGGGTGGAGAGTAACGACATAATTTAAAAGCATGGTTGGTTCCCCTTTGTCCAAGGTTGCTTCACTACAAAATTATATCATTCATAGATAATGAGATTAATTAAAACAGTAGTAGTGATCATATGGTGGTCGAAATTCCAGTCGAAACATGAAAAATCACAGCTCGAAACTCATTCGGTCAATCTATCAGTCATTATTTGTTGTCAACCTTTTGTCAAAATTTTAAAAATCTTTGGCGACAATCTCTGTTGTGCAACAGTTTGACCCTATTTCACCACAAATATGCTTTTAAAACAAGACTTAGTTATTATTATTCAAGACGCTGAATTTTTAGGGTTCTGAAAGAACTATGTAATATCACTCATCGCGAGTCGATCTGTTCGTCGATCACAGAAATTATGACACATAAAAACCCGACATTTCTTTTAGTATAGGTACATAATACTTATACATCTTATCATAAAATATTGGACTAACTAACGTAATAAAATATTTTTAACTGGTATGTTTAAAAAGCTATTCTAAAACATTCAGAATAGACTATTTCTTCTTATTTCTAAAACTAGTTGAATCAAAACCTGAAAACAGTCAAGAAATATAACTCTTCACTTAAAGTTTATAGGAGAATTAACCTGCTTGTGAGTTAAACTTTTTCTTGAACAAATGTTTGTAATATCACAGATTAATTAGTTACTAACATAAAGTAATATTATTACCCTATATATAATACGAAATTGTGCATCTATGAAAGGTATATGTTACTAGAAATAAAACAAATATTGATATCGTAATAGATAAAATGTGGATTAAGTAATAAGAAACACGTGTCACAACATACAAAAACTAATATAGCTAAAGCCTGTTATTATCCCAAGGCGTAAAACTAATAACGAAGAAAAACGACAGTTAGGCAGCTTATCTGCGATTAACTTTGGTAGAAAATTAAAAGCGACGAAGGGGGAATAAAAGCAGTCGGTGAAATTACGTGACCAATATGTCCCTGGGCGAGGTAGACTTCGGCGTCGTTGATGTTCAAGTTTATGTAACTCACGTAACGCGAGTTTGCTTTGCCAACGTGCGATGGCTAACTTACTGCTTGCAGAGTACATCTACCCACGATTCACGACTCGATGTGCACCGATATCGAATCAAATACGGAAACTCGATATTGAATACGACTTACATGTAAAACTGGGAGCTTCTCCAGTTTACTTTATTGTATGGTACCAGTATTGAGCAAAATGTAATTGTAATTGTTTGCTTACAAAATGTTTGTACAATTATATTTTACAATTACAATTTATAATTGTAATTGTTTTTACAATTACATTTTGCCAAACACTGTATGGTACCTACTTACTCATAGTACAAACCTAGTGCTTAGTTTGTACTATCGCCTGGACTCCAGGCCTGGAGTACTACCAATAATGTTATGAATTTTAAATAACGATTTTGTATTTAAATAATAGGAAATAATTATAATTATTAATTAGATAAGTACTCGAGAAAATCGGAGGACACAAACTATAGGCGCATAAACATATGAGCTTTCCTGGAAGAGTTCTGCCGTATAGCAAATATTTCAATCGTCTCTGGACGCTTCTCTGTATCAATAATTTAATGTCGAATTATGCTTTCGCTAAAGGTAACTTTGTTATTCCAATTTTATATTTCATATCATAATAACAAAAAAATTGGATAACATAATGATGACAAAATTATTAAAATACTACCGTTTTATAATTTTATAAATATTTATTTAATGTATATTTCATACTTTGTTCAGGCTATGGATAAATAATTTATAGTTATTAAAATAATACCGTATATTACATATTACACAAATATTAGATACATACGTACGTATCCTCTGTATTCCCGCTGTATCTCTGCTGTATTCAGCAGCAATGGAGTAATTAGACAGCATATTCTCTGATTACCACGTTGGGTCGAAGTTCTACCAAATATCAAGCTTTGCGGTTTTTACATATTTCTTTCACCTCTTCACTTTCTCTTCACAAATTAAGTACATATTACATATATGTATATCTAAATACATTACATTGTGTTTAATATATATTGCAATACATATTGCATGAATTTTTCTGATTATACTTGTAGAGCAGTAGAGTAATATAATATGTAAATGTGTAAATATACATATTATAATTATGTGTATTGTAAATCTCATAAAGAGAAAATGTACAAGTACATTTAATGGCATGTATATAGTATACAGTATTTTCCATTACACTAAGTCATATAACACGTTTCGAAGACATAAAATACGAAAATACCTATGAACTTTTATATTCTATGCTATAGTAGGAAAGATATCTTTGTAATTGACTAAGCTGAAAGGTGATTAAGCATGTTTGACGACAAGCAAACATGCTTAATAACCTGCGCTTCGATGAGCCAATCAAAATGTCAGAATCTCAATCATTTATGGCAATGAAACTACTCACATTCACAAGAATCTCTAAAGGGCCTATTAATATTTTTAAAAAGTCTTATATACATACATACTTACATGGCTGCACAACTTCACGCCATTTTCCAGTCAGAGTAAACAGAACGTAATGACAACAAAATCACATCTACACGTCGTTCATAGCAAGAAATGTTAGGGCCTGAAGATAGTAAAGCGAAATCGGATAGTAGCAAGTCCAAGTTGTTAGACCATTGTACAAGATAATAACTCCTTCCCTCGTCGAGTTTTGTAATATGTGCGAAAAAACAAGCAATTAACACACTTTACATTTTCTTTCTCTCTCAAACCAGTCTAAACAAAACTTCTCGATATTATTTAAAATATATTTATAAAAATAAAACTAATTTCAAATATTAGTAATGACATTTTTAGTTGACTATTAACGCACGTTAACATCTTTAATGATAACTAGAAAGTATCTAATCGTAGCCTATACATTACTTAAAGCTATAGATACCACCAATAGTTTTACTACGATCGATAACATAGTCATTTTTACATGTAATGAATGAATGAATGAAATGAATGAAGTATTACAGAAGTATGTAATTTCACTTTCTTATTATAGCGGCATATATATACTGATTTATTAAGACATTACATAGCGATCTATCTCTCTGTACAATAAAAATTTCTACGATATAATCCAAAGTAAACGTCATTCACAGGAACTATGTGAAGTTTTAATTAAGCCTTCTTATCAAACATCGGGACAGGCAAAGCATGGGTGGCTGAATATGTGGGTCCGAAGGTCAGTCCCCAATTGAAAGGGTGCGATGACTATCGGGTAGGCAACAGTTTCAATCACGTCAAAACTTGGCTCGTTAGAACATACGCGTCACAGAGTGTCCTTTCAAAACATTACATTAATAAATCGAGGCGGACCGTTCTTTCATGTCGGCAGGGAGCGCAGAGTGCCGTGTCATTGAGTTACAAATGAATGGAGATGAAACGTGATGGAAATTAAAGGAGTGTCATCGAGGTCATTAGTCTAATACATAATAAAGAGGCCTAGAAATTCGTCTTTAATGAACAAGAGCTATAAATATAGAGCTTGGTAAAAGAGATTATCAATTTTATAAACACCGTATTCTTTTATTTACTGTTTGGTGCCTACAAACTATAATATAATCATTTCAATAAACATTACAGTTTTCCTTGATATCAGTAAAAATCGGTGATGAAATTATTTTAAAGATACTGTGAACTCGTATTAATTTTAAA
The DNA here is from genome assembly GCA_907165235.1 of Zeuzera pyrina. Lineage (NCBI taxonomy): Eukaryota > Metazoa > Arthropoda > Insecta > Lepidoptera > Cossidae > Zeuzera > Zeuzera pyrina. The sequence continues at coordinate 11,630,337 of OU015625.1, read as the reverse complement.
TTTACAATAACAATACTTTTGCGGTTCAGAACTCGTAAGACAAACAGGACAAGTTCTCGTAATGATAAAAAAAATAGATAATGTTACCTACTTTCAGTTTCGCCGGGAAACTGGTTACAGCTGTGAACGGAACTCAGACTTCGTTAGTTTGGATTTTTATGCTATCTAAAATAATAAAAACGTAAGTTCAAACTAAAGCAATACGCAATTCCTTTTAAAATAAATTTTGGTTTCAGCCGTAACTGAGAAATTGAATTCAGGATTTTTTGGTTCAGCACCAACACACGGATATTCGTTTTATATCATATAATTTGATAATTATCTTTGATTACATAGTACTGCCATTCATCACTTTCTTATGTGCGAAACGACAGTAAATAATATTATCAACATTAACAAATATATTGCAAAGAAGATTTATCGTGTGGAGATATTAATGTCAAAGAATACGATAATGAAATCTCTGCCATTATTTTGACGGCGATATGAACGAGTATAATTAATTTCTTAATATTATGGAGACTAAGAGGCAGGGTTGCAATTTCTGACGAGGGGTTGTTTCAATGGGTATATAACATCTGGTACTCACCGAATTATAATTAGTAGCTAAATGCTCGAAATACACATTCCGAGCATCTCCAGCGAAATGTCAAGCGATTGCGTTGTTATGTCAGCTATTTTATTATATAAGTGCTTGGAGCATCATTTCGATTTTAAAATGTGACATTGCTTTGTTCCGTTATTCTATTTCGAGTTACAATAACCTTGTGTATATTTAAATTTTAGCATGATACTAATGGTGAGTCGTAGTAGAAAAACAGTGAAAGGTACAAAGAAAGACTTATATTCTGCTATTTTGACGCAGTTTGTAATCGTCACGCAGCCCGCGATAAATAAATGTCCACACCAGGTAAAATACTCTTTTTGGCACTGTTCTGTAAAGATTTTTTGTAATTATTTCTCACATTCTTCGCATTCTAATGGCAAAAATACGAGTATTTTCTTGTGATCGTGTGAAACAATGAAGTCTGATCCCTACAACTGCTCCCACTCTCTGAACCACCTTGTATTTCTTATTAACTCTTTTCCGTAATGCAATTACTTCATTTAATAATCAGTATTACCTTCGAATAGAGGACAGCGTGAACATGTATGTATCTACAACCTTTAAAACCACTTCCACGCTGGTCTGGGTGAGAAAGAAGTATATGGAACGTACTAACGTGTTAAAAGTCAGCCATGGCGTAGACCTTTTTATAAGTATCTGGTACTAGTACAGACGATAGGCTAACCATAGACATTATGTGGTTTCGTTTTAGTTAAATTCAGATCTAATACTAATAATAATAATAAATTCAGCTGTAACATTAGAAGTAGTGTGTTTTTGTTTAACTTTGATCCTCAGTATCTACTCCTTGAATCCGAAATGCGTTGAATAAATATAAATATGTAAGTATGTTGACAATCATTAGTAGATAAAAAGAATAAATAATAGATACTGAAAATGTCATTTCTAAATCTGGCATTATTGGAGATCACATTGCTATTATTTAGAAAGGATAATTAAGGAATTTCATGCGCGGTATTATAATAATGATGACTATACGAAGTAGTTAAGGGCTTATATAAATGTTAGTTCAGGAAATTTCAATAGACAAGATATAGGAACGTCAAATGGGCACTTCCTAAAGTAAATAATAGCTCAAAGTTTATATAACTCTAAACAAATAAAACGGGGTAAAATGGATTTGATTACGGAATACTCATAAAAACAATTTTCCATGGCTAAATAAGAGTCCAAAAAATGAATACAATGTAGACTAAATTGTTTACAAATTTACAGGAAAGATTTATATACGTAATGATATATTTAATTTAAATGTTCTGAACCATCTCGTTTGACCAATGTCAAATGAGATAGGTACTTACTGTTATTTTACAAATATCATTCTGAACATAAAACTTACCTAATGATTTATTTTTAACCGACTTCCAAAAAAGGAGAAGGTTCTCAATTCGGTTCTATGTCCTTTTTTTTATGTTTGATACCTCATAACTCCGTCATTTATGAACCGATTTAGAAAATTTTTTTTGTTTGAAATGATACACTTCCCATTAAAATTTGGATTGGTCCTATTGAAGTTTCACTGATATTGAAGCTTTGGTTTCGAAGATACACTAAATAACGCGACCTGGTTATAACTTTTATTCATTTATATTGATGATTCTCTTGTATGTCATTTGTTAACTGTCGTTATCCCCACATGGTATAATGGTAGAGAGAAGATATAAATTGCCTGTGATGTAATAAATTCAGTCAGTAGAGTCAGTATTATGGCGGACAGAGAGTACGACTGGTGGCTGTCGTCTTCGGATTGTAAGAATACTGCTAGGGTGTAATTATGACATAACCTTTACATTGTTCCTTTATAACTGATTGATATTGATATGATATGATATTGATAATTATCATAATGGGCAATAATATCCCATGTTCGCATCTGTTATTGTGAAAACCCACGGTTTGTACTATTAAATAGAATGGAAGTTAACACATTGCGCTCCAGAATTAAAAAATAAATTGAAGTACTATATGGGAACAGAACCCGCTTATGTCTATTGCGTATAGGCAGTATAACATTAAATACTGCTTTATCCTTTCTGAAGATCTATTCAATTTGTGAAAGGTCAAGAGCTAATCGTAATAGGTACCATATTTGTCTAGAGAAAATTCTACTTTTTAGCTTTGGAAGTTAGCATTAAAAGACGAATGTGGGTTCGTCGAAAGCGATTTAATAGCCATATTTAAGGTCGCCCTCTTGATCCGCTTACAAAACGAATTGGTTGCGAAATTGCTTTCCGAATTGGACTAGCTCGATGGTAGACAATTTGGCAAGACATTTGTATTCTTGTGGAGAAAAATAGCATGTACCTCGAACATCTGATAGTAAACGTCTGAGGTCCGTCGGCGGTGGCTGCGCGAGTTGGGCTAGAGCCAATCATACGGCGAAATGAAATATTTCATAGTAATTTAGGGACTTAATGAAAATTCCTCTTTTTTATTTCGTAAGAAAATATTATTGGGGACCAACTTTTTTATTTTACTATAACTGAAGATTCGAACGTCGATATTTAATTGGATTTGAAACTGTATCACAATAAAATTGATGTTACTATTACGTTTAACTTATTTTCGTTTTTTCGTATTTCGTTATTGAATGAAATATTGTGAAACCTGAAAATTGTATTATGTAATATTATTTAATAAATACTTTTTTATTTTAATTTAATTTTCCTATAGAAAAATTTATGATGTAATAGGGATTGTGCTTCCCACAAATATCTTTCAGAAATGCCTTTCATAGTACATTCGGTTAATACTTTGGTATAGACTTTACTAATCTATCTATCTATATTCTATTAGATAGTAGTACATATAAGAGATATATGCATATACATTATACATACAGTGCCGTGCACAGGGTTTTTGAAGAAGATAGGCAGTCAAAATAACAAATATATAAAAAAATAACAATTTTAATACATAATTATACGTACTAATACAGCAATACTGACGATCGAGAACGGTACCGTTACTTTAATTTTTCGTAGTGGTTATTATTTTTTATAAATGTAGTTAACGCAAAGAAAACAAAAAAAAAATTAGTATGTTCACAACCTGTCGGCCAGTTAAATGTTTCATAAAATTTAGAATTAAAATTCCGAGTTACATTACATGACTTTTGATATAAATGCAACTCTGGGACATACCTGCCTTTAGCTATAGTTTGTAATTTTTCACTATATGAAAATTTCGAAAACGCGGCTTGTTTCAGTTTTTGTAAACACACACTAACACAACTATCACAGCTAAAACATTCCATTCTTTAAAATACAACTGAAATTATCTATTATAAACCGACACTTTACTTCAAATACGAATTGCAGAAGAATAGATTTTTTTTAAATAACTCTTAGAACAACACATCACTTGCACGAAGAAAATAAATATGCAGTTTTATCTTTTATTTTGATTCAAGTGTAAATCAACCACAAACAAAGCAAAAATGAGTAATTTTAGTTGCAAAAGTGATTAATTTTTCAAATGCATTTAACTCTATAATGTCGTTGATGTAATCAATGTCTCTAAAACACGCATCAAACTTAATGTTTGAGTATAAAATAGCACACATTTGAAAGATTATTTCGCGTAGTGATACGTGAAATGTAAACATGTATGCATGAATTGTAGGCACCGGCTCGACGTGCCTCCGCGGATAAGTTACATATGGCGTATTTTTTATCGCTAGATGGCATGATTGTTAAAAATAAAATACAACAATGAAAAAATACGAAATACGATTACGAACAGATGAAGGACGGAAGAACGGCGATGTCAGACGGCGCAATTTTTAAACAATTGTTTATAATTGTTTATAAATCTATAAAATATGAATGGTAAATATCGAAATAACTTTCACTGAAGTTGTCAGGGAAGGCAGTGTCTCTGTGCCTATATGGGAAGCACGCCACTGTATACATATATACCTATAGAATAGAAAGGAGATTGACTCATTCTTCTCGAGATCTTCAAAACTATTGGCTCTACAGACTAGAAATTTGACAGGCATGTTCCTTTTACTGAGTAGAGATCTACTAAAAACGAGTTTTTTTGAAAATCAACCCTTAAGGGGTGAAAAAAGAAACCAAAATTTGTATGGAAAAAAAAATTTCATTTATTGACATGAAGTTTAGCACAAATACTCTTCAGTCAAAGTAAATAAACAAGTATTTCAGCATTTATCATTTATTTATTTATCAGAGAAATTGACTGACTGATTCATCATCGTACCTAACTGAGATTATTGAAGGTAGGAAAACGAAATTTGGTCAATAGTGCAGTAGAATTAGATTATTGATTTACATTAATTGTGTTACTAATGTTTTTTGGCACATCGACATAGTTATGTGTATGATTACACTAAATTCGCAAACGATTTTGAAGTACGGAAAATGGTGAAAATTGAGGAAATCTCCGAGATTTTTATAATTCCAAAACAAAAATTGTGGTACTAGTTGCGAGAAAACCACGTGTTTGTAGAACCAATATTTACCTACTCAAGCAATGTGAAGTGTTGCGACATATGAAACTTGCTTAAACTTTAAAAAAGTGATTTTTCGTCCTTATCTCCTCGAGTGAAAGTAAGATACATGCAGTAGAAATGCGATCTCTTAGAAATAACTGCGGTGTCACCCTTGCGGACAAAATAACCAATGAAGAGATACGCAGTATGACAGGGTTGTACGACAGTGTTATATTAAAAATGAAGAAAGGATTGCTTTGATGATTGATGAAAGACTGGCGAAGAAAATATACAGAGCGAAATTGAGTGGTAAAAGAAGCCAAGGAAGACCGAAGCTGACATGTAAATATCAAGTAGCCAGTGTTAGCCTACGGAAATGTCAATAGCACTCGTATACCTAGGCGAAAATGTGTGAGGAGAATGATGCGATTTGAAGAAGCGAAAGAAGTATGTAAGGACCGCGACGCTTGGCGCTCCGTTCTCTCCGACTACCTCCCGACTACCTCGTCAAAGATACAGCGTGAAGATATGTAAGTATGTGTCTATTTATCTCCTAGGAAAAATTTGTGGTACTAGTTGTGAACTCATCGGACACTTGTATTAGCTTACTGTACTTAGTTTTAAGTTTGCAACGGTTGCGACCTACGAAGCCATAAGAAAATACTTTTTCAAAAGCTCTACTTCCAGCAAAATTAGTGTCGTCAATATTATTGCTTATATCACATTTATAGGTCGTATTCAAACTGCTTTGTGATCGTAACCTCTGAAAATAATACGGAACATATTATATTTTGTAAATAAAATGTACTCTTGCTCGCATATTTCGAGCGGAATGGAAGCGGCGCGGAAGACAGGACACGGCTCGAGCGATTACGAATCGCCGTGCGGTTCATTCATACTTCTTAAACATTAACGCATTAGCAAACTATAATTCCAAATTGAAAATAGACGGACGTAGGCCCAATAGTTGGAATGGTGAAGTGTTTTGTTTTTATAATTACGAGAGATAGGTAATAATTTTATTTTAACAATTTTTGGCAATAAAAAAAATACACAACGATTAGTTTTCGATAAAAAAAAATAGGCAGTCATTGTAAGGACTACCGATAAAAGTGAAAAGTTAAAATTATGAAATAATGAAAAAAATTATGTCATGTCAAAATATTATACATTTTCAATTCATATTATTACATTTATTTTTAAATATGTATACGTATATTTTTCGAACTGAAATTTCGTTAATATTTGCTAATAAATGTGAAATAATAGTCAATTTGCGTAACTAGGTTTGAGTTGAAAATTTAAAGCTTTTTTGCAAATTTTTCAGTCTAAAATTTCTATAATATGGTAATATACAATAACTTTGCATTAGTAACTATATTTCTGAAAATTTAACATATAGGTAATGTTAAAATTATTATAAAATTTAAAAGATTTTTAATTTTAATATCCACAAATTAAATATTATAGAACACCTAGAAATTTATTCCACCACGATAGTGAAATAACTCATAAATCGCTATGTAATAACTCATTGCATCATGTATAGCGGAGGTCAAATACAAAAAGATAAAAAGAAAGAATAAATGTCATGTTGTGACGCGAACTCATAAGATTTTATCCACTCAAAAACTAATTTTAATTTGGAATTCTAAGTACAATGCAATATCTTCGATCTTCATCGATCTTCACAATAAAATCGTAGGTATTAAAAGTCGGCAATTTCATAGTAAAGGACCTAATAAAAAAATCGTTTAAGGTTAATGACTTTTAATTCTACTTCTTTTTTATTTTTGGTTCTACTTCTTTTTTGTCTTATTCATGTACTAGCTGTACCCGCGACTTCGTCGCGGAAAATTTTTCCATGACTTTTCCGAGTTAGTGTTTTTTTTTTTTCGCCTTGTGGGTAGATTTTTCATAAAAAGTAGCCTTTGTCTTTTTTTTTAAAGTACCACTGTCCTAAACACCGTAATCGGTCCACCGGTTTAGCATTTCCCATACAAAGTTTTATCCCCTTTCCATCCTCCATTTCCATTCCAAAAATTTTTAATAAACAATGCAGCTTATGTTAGTCTCCTCGTTTCAAACTAGCTCCGTACCAAACTTCATCAAAATCGGTGTGGCGGTCTGAAAACGTAATAGACAGACAGACATACATTTATTTGGGGTCTGTTTCCCTCACATTTATTATTTGTTTGTAATGTCCGTAATTGTTAGTATGTTCCGGAAGTCACATTGAAACAACCGCAGCCAATAAGCGTCTTTATTGCACTAAAATTATAATATGTAAATCGCATGTTAATCGCGGGTGAACCACTTACTTATAACTATGTGACATAAGTAAGTATGTATGTATATTTCATGTTTCATTAGAAAGTCTGTTCGGTAGCTTGTACATGCTGCCACTAAACAAAGAAACAAAAAAAGTTCAAAATTATTATATAAAAAAATAAATATAAAGCTTCAAGTTGAGTCAACTATATTACATGTTCGTTACTGTTAGGATTAGATACTAAGTTATTTTCAATAACGTTGTCTTCTTTTTACAAAGCATATCCGTTATGCTCGACTCTGTTCCACTGTCTCTGGAGCTGCTGTTGGTGTTTCAGTACTGCAACCAGAGCAAAGATCCCATATTTAGAGTAGTGGTGTGAATCATATGGATGAAGCTTGAATATTTAACGGTTCTTGACTTGATTTATATTTTTGTTTTTCGTATAGAATGTTCTAAATTATGAGAAATGATATTCAGCTTAAAATGTGATATTATTGGTTCCATTTTCATCTCTTCTCCTTCCGCGTACTTTTAAGACGCCGGAGTTATGCGTCTTTGATATAACTCCATCAGAACAAAAGATGTGCGTAGTGCATTCCTGGCAACAGGAGAATAGCTAGTAGCCACGCTCCACGATTGTGTAAGTTTATCCATTTGTGCCGGCGACTGGACTCGAGCCTGCGACAGTTTGATACGTTATCATTGTTTGTAATGAATTGTTTATACATCACTGCTTTGTTAGGCTTTTAAAGGTTGTATTTCCCTTCCGTTGTAAATGTATGCTGGTTGTAAAAGTCAAGTAAGAAATTATTGTTGTCTTGATTAATTTTCGTGTCTTTATGGTTTTTGTCAAGGATAGCAAATAAAGAGTTGATGCATCCCTTGTACAATTTTCGTCAAATTCGGCTACTTTTTAGTTAATCTGGATTTAAAGTGCTAGTTTAGTTACTGGGTGTCTTGTGTTAGTTTTAGTTTTTAAGGACAAGACCAGTACGCGACCATCATTTCCAGTTTCTGTCACCTTACTCAAGAACCATTTTACAGGTGGCATGTTGTCATCATTGACGAGGACGATGTTGTAACACTTTTTTTCGTAGATATATACTTACGGTTAATTACATACAAATTAGAATCGATCACAGATTTCATTTGCATTCCACAGTAATATTTGTTGAGGTTAGTGTGTGACAGATGAAAATTGTCTACGATACAATGATTAATAGGTAACGCGTTCGGAAAGTTGTTCGCAATCGAGTACGTAGTACTACTTCATTTCTTCTCAGGTAAAATCAATAAATGTTGCACTTTAAGTGTATATTATTTAAACCAGAACATAATATAGTAAACTTTTAATTATTTAGTTGTTTCATTATAAAGTCCATTGTTACTTTCGTTAAAATCTATATTTGCTTACGTTGCGTTCAGTAATAACATTGAAGGTTTGGACACATCGATAGTAATAAGTATCGTGGTAATAAATCGATAATCGATTTTCTTTTTATAAAAATATAGTTTTGTTATAAACAAAATAAAACAATTGTGGGTGATAATTGTTTTATTAGATATTAATATAATTTGTCCGGGTTTGCTTTCCCATTTTGACGATGAGATGGATAAATTGTTGTATAAATTTAAATACGAGTAATTCCTAATAATGGATTGTATTCGATGAGAGAGAGACGAGTGTTGATATATATCTGTTTCACAAATCAGGTAAAATGGAATGTTCGAGCAAATGGGCATTGCTTCCGTCTTGTTTTTCAGTGGCTACTTTTATCTAGATCTTTCTAATTCTATTGTGGATCTGTCAATCTGACATTTTGATGTTGTCACTTACAAATTTTCAGACACTTCCTATTGGTCGATGTCTTTTCAGAGACTTGCTGTCTCTTTCTTATGTCGGAAACCTCAGACTGAAATCTGAGTAGTTTTCAGTTACATTAATAATGACGTTAGAGGGTACAAATGATGTCAAGGTGTGATTTAAAAATGGAGGGAGCCATTCACTTTTGGTGGTGGTTAAGTGGCAGACAAAAATGCCTATATAAAAGTAAAATATACATGCCTAGATATTTAGGATGTTTCTAGTGTTATTAAGAAGTTGTTTTTCATTTTTTATAAATATTATAAAGTCCCATGATAGACCTCATGGGTTCCAGGCTAAGTACCATGTTTAAATTCCAGGCTAAGTTCCATGTTTAAATTCCAGGCTAAGTTCCATGTGTAATTCCATGTGTGATTACATGTTTACTTCCAAGTTTCTTTATACGTTTAATCTCCAAGCTTAATTCTACGTTTGATTTCCAAGTTTAATTCTGAATATTAGTTCCATAAACACAGTGAACTAATGTTATCTTCTTAATCTCATAAACACCGTGGAATGACGGTGTATTCCACATTCAGTTGGATCTTTTTCTTTAAAGATACATGATCAGATGGATTACTTTCTCGGATCATTTGTTTGTGCATTGCAGTATGAGGTTGGATTACCTTAACACATATTTAATCTCTTTTCTTTGAGATTTATTTGTGAGTTACGAGTATAGTGGACTTCATGGAAATTCTTTCAGACCATTGGAGGGACAACTCGGCTTGCAGAAGACCTAACTTAATTGTGCAGTCACTAAGGGTTTAGTGAACACCGTGGATATTCTTATGGACCATTGGTGGGACAACTCGACTGGCTATATATATACATGGTTATCTCCTTAGATGGTAATGTACAAGCATATATAAAAATTATTAACATTCAAGAATAAATATACATAACTAACCTTATATTTTGTTATTGTAGTTCATCTTAATGTTTTAGTTATACCAAATATTAAGAAACAGTTACACTTATTATTGGTTACAGTACTCATTTTTGTAATTTCCAATACAAATGTAATTTGTTTGTTTTGTATGTAAAATCTCATTTAAAATTCTTCTATATAACATTTAAGATTTCATTTAGTGAGCTCATGAGATCTATATTTTAGGAATTATTATAATTCTTTAATAAATTGGTGAAGGTTGTATTAAAGTGTGTAATTATTTCACAACTGAAATCGATTGTAGCAATACAGGGAAAGCGCCCTTATAAAAATTTACTCTGTATTCCTCTCCAGGGTGGCCCTAAAGAAACCCAATATCCTGAGTTGTTCATGCCTACCAATAATAGAACATTCAAAGTTAACATCACCGAAGCCGCGTTATAAAGAGTGGCGCCCAACGTGGGGCTCGAACCCACGACCCTGAGATTAAGTCTCACGCTCTACCGACTGAGCTAGCCGGGCTATAAAGAGTGGGGCCCAACGTGGGGGCCCATCAGCCTTCATGTTCTGAGAGAGTTTGTTGTTTAAGTAATAATTGAGTGCTTCTTTGTATTCTTTGTTTACTATTTTAGCTACGCCAACAAAAATAATGCCGTTATGTATGTGTCCCAGAGTTCCTCTGCGTGCACCCAAACGTTTTAGGGCAACAAAGAAAGCTGCAGTGGTTAAGTCCGACTAACCCAGGTCCAGGTGAGTTGCCTTAGTGACGAAACAAACAAAGATCGCTATGTATCTTTTAGATGTTTTGACTTCCCTGCCTTTATTGGTTTTCACCTCAACTTGGCCAGTGAAGTCTACGCCAGTGTGTGTTAACGAGCGAGAAGGTGTTACTCGAGGGGTAGGTAAGTCTGCCATTAATTGATTTTTGTTTAATGATTTATAGCAGTGGCATCTCACACACTTTATCAATTGTTTCTTAATTGTTCGGAGCCCTCCAAGTATCCAGTACTTGTTTCTTAAACATGTTAAAGTTAGCCTTGCACCTCCATGAAGTGTAGCTCGATGGGCTTGGTCAATTATTAGCACCGAAAGTCTGTGATCGTTTGGTAAAATGATGAGTTTTTGAGATTGACTTAAATTAGACTGCTGTAGTCTTCCGCCGACTCGAGGTATTCCCTTATTATCCAATAATGGATACATTTGGTACATTGCTTGTTGACCGTAGCTGTGTGCATTTATTTAATCGAGAAATTTCATCGCCGAAATAATAATAATTGTTCTGTACTGCTTTGATAATTGTATTCTGTGCAGTTCTTAAGTCATCAGTCATTAAATATGTAGTTTGCTTGCCATTATTTTTATCACGAGTATTGTTTATGAAACGACCACTCATTGCTCCCGCAGAGCTATATTTTGTTAGAAGCTCCTCGACTATCAGTGCCGGTTTTTGTATCGCACATACATGTTTGTGCCTCGACTCTTCTTGAGGAGTTTCGAAGCTTGTTGATTGAGTAGGCATTATTGTCCTGTAGCCAAGTAGAACCAGTCCACTAGTGTGTATGACTTAAAACTTGAGCTGGTAATACACCTTGACTGGCGCAGTCTGCAGCAATATCTTCAGACTTAACGTGTCTCCAGCATGAGGGTGGCATGATCTTCACGATTTGCAGCACTCTGTTAACCACAAATGTTTTCCATCGAGTAGGTTCGTCTGGAAGCCATCCCAACACCACCATAGAGTCCGTCCAACCGTGCAGTGTGCTTGTTTGTGCGTTTATTGACTTTATGTCAATCTACGCTATCCCACCTACGTATTCCATTCCTCTCCAGCTACTCCAGACAGAGTGGTTACTTACTCATGATAGGAACTTAGATATGTAAATGTATAGAGTGTGTTTTACTCTATTTTGTGGCGTCCATGGTGACCGCGTTTTGTCGGCGCGAAGAAATTAGTGTCGAGTAAACGCGCTCTGAGGTTTCTAAGAATTTTTTTTAATCTTTTCATTGAATGGGTCGATTTTAATAAAATAAACACTATATTTTACACATATAGAAGACTCATTATATCAGAAATTAGATTTTGAATTAAATAAGTGGTATTTGCGTGATGCGATTACAAACGAAGACAGTACGATTTTATTAAGTGTAAGTCAACGAATTTCCGTATTTCCGAATTCTTTGGTGTATGTAGATTATTATTCAATAAAATTCGATGAAAATTTGCACTGTTTCAATTCATTTTATTTTAAGCTGACTTGTTGGGCGTACATTAATTATTAATAATTTTAGCGTATGAAACGACAATATAACTAAACATAAGCTAAAATAAAAATACACGTACAAAAAGAGTTAATTATTATTTTAAATGATGAATGAAAACTTTAGACTATGCTATAGTCCTTAAAATATAGCATGAGCCCTGTGAGAGATGGCAAAGCGACATGCCAGGCTGCGACGATGTAAAAAATAGATCATATTAATGATCGATTATTGTTACTATTAACGATATTTTGTTACTATAACGATGGATAATATTTAACTGAGTATAGTTATAATAAAATCAAATACTAGGAATATAAGGTTACACGTTTTTATTCATTTAAAGGCTCACAACCCAAATCAATGTCTACGTCAAAATCGGATTCGGAGTAGTTGGAGCAGTCCTGCAGATTATTAATCAACTCTTGTCCACATATGTTTGTTGCTAAAGAAAACATCACGCGTTCTTTCTTCTTGCATAATTTTTCTACATTTGTTGAAATTTATTTAAACGTCCTTCATTAAAATTAATCATAGTCAATAATGATTTTTGAAATGAGGTATACATTTTAAATAAAACATTTTTTTACGATTTTACGTAGTGTTAGATTATTTAATTAATAATAATGAAACTAAATTCTGAATTTAAAAATTTAATTATTGTTTCGGTTTATTTTATTTGCAAAATTGATAGTTTTATGTTCTGTGGTTACGATGACTCGTCGTACATCACTAATCCTGCAGTCCCACTAAAAAAGTACGATGTTGTCGTAGGTTAAATTTACCGTTACAAAATTCGGAACTTCTTCTTCTTCTTCTTCTTTATTTATATGGCGCCGTCACGATAGCGAAGTTTGCCAATGTCACGTTATAATGAGAACCGCAAAACAACGTTACGAATGATAGGTTTAATGAAGATTCCAACATTTGATGTAGGAAAATACACGATGGGGGTTATACAAAGTATTGTCTTTGTTTTTAATTTGTTAATTTGAAGAGTCGAGCAGATATCCACATATTATATTTCTCTACGATCCACAACTAAAAAAAAAAAACCATAAAATATACTACGGAAAAGACAAAGGACTATAAATTTTATATATAACAATATATAAATACTATTACCTACACCCAACAAAGTGTTAGAATTAAAACTAGACAACTACGAAAAATAGATAATGGTCATTACAATCAACAAATAACATAAATTATACACAGATACATATCTTCATGACGTATACCGAACGAGGTAGTCAATTATAATTTAATATTATTTAAAGAAATAAAGTTACATAGGATTTTAATAAATTGGAAATGGACTAAAGACAGTAGGTGTTTGAGATTAGTAGGACGAGGAATATTGGGAGGAAGAAAGTCATATAGGGAGAACTGTAGTTTGGGACAGCTGAAAAGTAAATGATCTGAAGTGCCTTCGTCTAAACCACAATCACAAATGGAATGATCCCTTATATGTAATTTAGCTAAATGAACCGGAGTGCTTGCATGATTCAGTCTAAGGCGACAAACAGTGGAGGTAACTGTTTTACTTGCTTCTCTATATTTAAAAAACCAGGGTTTATGTGGAATTTCACTTTGAATGTCGCCATAAAATTTGCCCTTCACTGATTTGGAAATTAGCCATGCTCGACTCCGTGTCTCCATCAGATTAGATTTAGCTACAGCTCTTAAATCATGGGAATAAACAGCATAATTATCGATGGAGCCATAGGAGGCTGCGTTTTTAGCACAGGAGTTTGCTGATTCATTGCCAGTAATACCGCAATGACTAGGGATCCAAGCAAGGACTATTTTCAAGTTCTTCTGTAAACAGCGAAAAAGTTCCTCACGTATACTTATTATGATTGGAAACCTATTATCGGAACGGAATGGATTAGCAACAATTGATTGGAGGCAGTTAATGGAATCAGAAAATATAATCGAATTATTAAGGTTGTGGGCTATCACATACTTAATAGCCTCCAAAATAGCTAAAGCTTCTCCAGTAAAGACAGAAGATTGAGGAGGGAGTTTATAATTAAGAATAATTCTAAAAGTTGGAATCTAAACCGCAACACCGACACAGCTGAGGTTTGACAATTTTGAAGCATCTGTATATAATGTTGTCCAGCTATGCCATTCATTAGATACTTTTTCAGGAAAAATTGCGGGGGCGTTACAAGATTTTTTCCCTATGCCAAAGTTTAATATTACAGGAGGATGGAATGTAAGGACGTTAAAAGGAACTGAAAAAAGGGGGTTACAAGAAAATTGAGACACCTGGATGGAGAGACGGGAGAAATGAAAAAGACTTTTCAATATGCATGGCCAATCATCACTAAGACGATGAATTGGATTGGATTGGATACGGTTCAGTTTTTGAAGAAAAGCTTTGTTACAGGGAAACAGAAGAAAAATCCGTAATCTAGGTGGCTACGAATTAAAGCATTATATATTAATTTTTGTGTATATGAGTGACTTCCCCACCAGGTACCTGAAAGGGATCGTAAAATATTAATATTTTTTTCACATTTTTGAATGATATAGTTAATATGAGGTACACCAGTCAATCTCGAATCAAGAAGAATACCTGGAAATTTGGCAGTATTTGTTTGTGGAACTATTTCATTTCCAATAGACAGAGTAAGATTGGGAATGACACGTTTCTTAATAAAAACAACAACTTGACTTTTACATGTCGCTAGAGTGAGGCCATTATCAGATAGCCAGCAGCCAAGGTAGAAAAGAGCGGAATTTAGACGAGAAGTAATATCTGAAAGAGACTGAGACGAAAAGTACAAAACAATGTCGTAAGCATACTGGAGAATTTCACAAAAGGAATTAATTGAGTTATCTAGATCAAATGTATAAAGAGTGCATAAAAGAGGGCTGAGGACCGATCCTTGAGGAAGACCTTTCCATACTAGTCTAGGAGGGAGAAGGGAATTTTGATATCTAATTAGTATCGACCTGTTAGAAAGAAGATTGAATATGAAACGTACCATCTTCGGAGGAATACTTAGTTGTAGCAACTTGTGCCTGAGAATCGGAAAGAGGACATTGTCATATGCTGAGGCAATATCTAGAAAGACACTAGCTAGATAAGCTTTATTATGGAAGGCTAAGCGAATATCAGTAGTCAAGATAGATATACTGTCTAGTGTACTCATTTCCTTCCTAAAGCCAAATTGTGTACTAGCTAAAATGCTTTTATTTTCGACCAACCATTCGAGACGGTTTTTGATCATGTGCTCAGTTATTTTAACTAACACGGAAGATAGAGCAATGGGTCTTCGATAGTTAGGGTCTAGTGGGTCCTTACCTGGTTTGAGAAGTGGAATAATAATATGATGGTTCCAAGATTCGGGAATGTAACCATGTTTATAGAAATAATTAATTAAAAGTAGATAAAACTGCTTACACAGGTCATTACATTTGGTGATAAAAGAATAAGGGAAACCATCACTGCCCGGGGAAGAATCTATTAATCCATGTATGGCAGATTGAAGTTCTTCGAATGAGAAAGGGGAATCTATAATCAAAAATATACTTTGAAGCTTGAGCAAAGTGGACGTATTTGTTGTTTTTATTATTTTATAATTTATTAATATATTTCTGTTATCCTAATATAGTTCTTATCAATACGTACGCGAGGTTGTAATTTGAATTCAGTTACGAGTAGAATTTGAATGTGATTAACCTGTGGGGCTTCTTCCTCTCACCCCCTTTTGAAAGAAACGGTACAGTTGAAACGACTCGAGGCGGGTGACAGCTCGCGGACTGCGTCCCACTACCTGCCGTTCACCCCCGCTAGAAAGGGTACGTGACATAATTTCATCTCTGTCATCACACTCTAGTTGACTGCGTTTTGTCCTGCTGCCAATTTCATATCGACACATATATTACACAATAATAACAACTTTTTTTTTATCGCTGCACTCTTAATAAGTGCGTTTTTTTTTCTCGCCTTTGTCTTACATATTGTAAAATGTACCGCTCACCACCCGAAGTCAGCTTATCTAATCCAGATCTCTCAAAAACAGAGAAAGTTCACGGAATAGAAGAATTTGTCACTTGTCGGAAGCGCAAACAAACAGAGGATAGTGTATCCGTAGTTTTAGAGCGATTTAGCCGGGACATGAAATCATCGCTTAACGAACTTAAAAGTGAAGTCTACTTGAAGATTGAGTCCATTGTCGAACAAATAAACCGCACGTTTACAACTGAGCTGAAAGAGCTTAAACGTACCATTCAAGAAATTAAAGGTGAACTTGGGAAAGTGAAGGCGAATTTCGCATTGTTGAAAACCACAGTGTGTGAAGTTGAAAAAATGCATAATGACACCACTACTAAAATGTCTAGTGTAATGGAGTCCCTAAATTTTATTGGCGAAGAGCAAGCATCTATATTAAAACGTATTGACGAATTGGAGTCATATCAAAAATCCGATAATCTTGTGTAATTGAGGAATGCAGTAGCCATCTTACAACAGCATAAAATGAAACAAGATCAACGAGACAGAATGCTGAATCTCGAGATAATTGGTGTGCCTGAACGGCAAAATGAATGTCTGCCTGATTTACTATTTTCGATTGCCAAACATGTGGGTATTTCGCTGTCATCAACTGATCTAGAATACATCAACAGAATACAGTCTCGTGAGCCTATTCCTGGACGTCCTCGCGTCATCATTGCAAAGTTTCGACAGCGATTGATAAAGGATTCTATAATATCTGGGCTTCGTAAGACACGAGGTGTAAATACACATGACATTGGCATGCCAGGCAAAGTGAATCATATTTTTGTAAATGAACATTTTATTCCAGAAAATAAGATTCTTTTTAAAAGATGTCGTGATCTCGCGAGGTCCAAACAGTATACCTATGTGTGGATAAGAAACTGTGTAATATATGTACGAAAGCACGACAATGCACCGTATATAGTAATAAAAACAGAAAACGATTTAAAAAAGCTCACTTAATTGTAGCTGTGTTATTAGTATGCTTGTCGATGTTTAATTATTGTGTTGATGCTTATTTACTGTATTTTAATAAAATATTGAAACCTTATATAACATTTATTTATAAATTATATGTATTGTTTTTTATTGTGATCGCAAAGCCACTGGCAATCCATATACTGTTATTATTTTTGCTACAGCAAAATAAATTTTAATTGTGCCTTGCGCCTTTGTTATATGTTATGAAACTACTCACTTATTACGATATAAACAGATTATTAACGTTTCTTGGTCATCCGAATAGAAATGTAAAAGTTAGCATAGCCATATTTACATACAACGATTGTAAATTACAATCCGATGAGCTCTATGTCTTTTATTATTTTTTACATATTTCATATTTTACATATTTCAAATGTACTCCGAAATAATTGTTTTAAATATTAGTAATGTAATAGAAGTGTATAAAATAAAGATAACATTGATGATTTTTCAGTGTCCTAATTATACACTTAGCAGCCGTGTGTACTTGTTGTAAAATATTAACAATATCATTGTAGTAGTACATTCATGTATTATATATATATCTCGTTTATATTTGTTTTTGGATTACATAGTCAAAACTCTTAATTTTAATTATGTATAAGGTTTTGAATCTGTATTATCAGAATACTCGTGGATTGCGCACTAAATGTATGGACCTTTATCAAAATATTATTAATAGTGAATATGATATTCTATTGTTCTCTGAAACATGGTTACACGATGGCATATACAACTCAGAATTATGCGATCAGAGATATGAGGTGTTTCGTCGCGACCGGGACCTAACATCTACTGGAAAAAAGATGGGTGTTGGTGTTATGATAATGGCTCGTCGAGAATTTGGTGCAATTATTGGTAATGATGGCCTATATCATTCTGCTGCGGAACTATTACACATAATTATACCTAAACGTAATATTTCAGCTTTGTATGATTTAAATATATTTGTCACCTATATACCCGAATCAATTAACCAGTCCACAGAGATTGAATATATGATTAATATTGTAACTCACACCATGGACACACACCCAGATGATTTCGTTTTAATCGCCGGAGATTTTAACTTACCCAACATTAAATGGAAAGATTCAGGTGTAACGTACTTGAAGCGTGGTCCGGTAGTTACTCAGAACATTGGCATAAGACTGGTTGAAGAATTCAGTTTGCTTGGTCTAACTCAATATAACCGTATTGAAAACTCACACAAAAATACTCTCGATCTCACGTTTAGTAACTTACCGTTGGAGATAAATCCGAGTACATTACCTTTAAGTAAAGTTGACAGCTTTCACCCCCCATTTAATATATTTATGCAAGATATTAAACTTTCTCCTATTAACAAGCAATATAAACACAAATTTATTTTTCGTAGAGGTAATTATGAAGTAATAAATGACATTATCTCTAAAATTGATTGGTGTAATTTAATAAATTCTATTCCTTTGGATTGCGCTGTTCAATTGTTTTATGATATAATAAGAAATACTATAGAAAATCATATACCTAAAAGAATTGTATCCAATAATTATCAATACCCAGTGTGGTTTAGCAATTCACTGATTAAAATAATCCGCGAAAAAAATAGGGCACATAAAAGATGGAAAAAGCACAATAATCCACTTGATTATGACGAATTTTCTTTATTACGCGCGAGAGTACGTCGAGTTACTAAAGAATGTCACCAAAAATATATTATTAATGCTGAAAAATTACTAAAAAAGAATACAAAGTTTTTCTGGTCTTACATGAAATCTTTTAACACCATTGCTGGTTATCCTAGTTCTATGTCTTTTGATAATAAAATTCTGAACCAATTGATATCTATAATGTTTTTAATAAATACTTTGAATGTGTTTTTATAAATCCTGCTGACAGTTACGCAAATTTTTCTCAGAGGAGTAATCATTCGGAGGCACTCAGTAGAATTATTGTTCATGAAGAACAGGTTCTTAAATTGCTTCTGGACCTGGATATTACTAAGGGAGCTGGTTGTGATGGAATACCTCCTATCTACTTAGTTAACTGTGCGCCTTCCCTTGCACAACCTCTTACTCTTATTTTTCGCAGATCGCTGTCTGAGGGAATATTCCCTAAAGCTTGGAAGAACGCCTTAATAGTGCCTGTGCATAAAGGAGGAACTAGAGTCAAAATCGAGCATTACAGACCAATATCTACTCTCAGTACAATGAGTAAAATTCTAGAAAAAATTGTGTATAATAGTATTTATAATATTGTGTCTCATGGTATTTCAGAGCAACAGCACGGGTTCTTGAGGAATAGATCCACGGTTACTAATCTAGCGTACTTTACATCTTATGTATTGGAGCATATGGAAGGTGGGGGACAGATTGACGTGATCTACACGGACTTCGAAAAAGCTTTCGACCGTGTGGATCACGTCATTCTGCTTTATAAATTGCAATGTCTTGGTATACATGGAGATTTACTGCGCTGGATCGAATCTTATCTATCTAATCGATCACAGACAGTAGTTATCGGTGGACACAGGTCAAATTTCGTGTCGATTCGTTCAGGAATTCCACAGGGATCTCACTTCGGGCCTCTTCTATATAACGCATTTGTTCATGACATTGGCTCGTGTTTACGTTTCTCTCAGCACTTATTGTATGCCGACGATAAAAAAGTTTTCCTTAAGGTTAGCTCGTTACGTGACTGTGAGAATCTTCAGAGCGACCTAAACCGTCTCTCCGAGTATTATAAATTAAATAGAATAACGGTTAACATTAAAAAATGCCAGTGCATATCCTTTACTCGTCGCAGTAAGAAAATAGATTATCAATACAACTTCGACAATTCAAATATTGAGAGGGTTAAGGTCGTCCGTGATTTGGGGGTTTATTTTGATAGCAAAATGCTCATGGACAAACACGTGGACATCATAACTCAAAAAGTCTACAAGAAAATGGGTTACATATTTCGTGTCTGTAAACCTTTTACTGATATTTCTTGTTTAAAATTGGTATATTTTGCGTATGTACGTAGCAACCTTGAGTACGCTTCATCTATATGGTCACCTCAGTACAATATATACAATGAAAGAGTGGAGCGTATTCAAAAGATCTTTATGAATCATCTTAGGAAACGTACTGGTGAACCCTACGAATCTTATAAAGACCTTTGTTGTCAACACAGTGTATTATCCCTAGAGGATCGCCGAGTTCTGCTGGACATGTGTAAGCTATACGATGTCGTTCGTGGACGATTAGACTGTCCAGCGTTGGTGGCGCGCGCGGCACTGCGCGTGCCCGTACGCCGCACGCGCCACACGCCTTTATTTCACGTGCCTGCCTGTCGTACACGATATGCGCAAAACGCTGTCGTGACTCGTATTCTAAATATGTACAACAAGCTCTTCCACCATGTAGATATTTTCCATCTTTCAAAGGCGAGTTATAGGAAAGGAGTAACGGATACAATTCTTCAACGTTGCCGTGTTGCCAGTGGTTTTCGTGATTAGTCATGATATGCCTGTTAATATACATATATATGCATATTATATTTGTATTATGTTTTTATGTATAATATAACATACACATATTTAGTATTAGTGTAAATGTTCACGTAGGTATGCATTTTTCTTTGTTTAGTATATGTATGCATAAATAAGAATTTGTGTAAATGTTACTATAATTTATGGGTACTGATTTGATTTACATAAGTGGCACATTGTATAAATATGTGGAGAACTGTAATTGGCCATCTTACTTACTTAGTGTTTTAAGTCTATTTTTAGCTGTAATCGCTGTTGTTCTTCTGAATAAATAAAAATAAAAAATAAAATAAATAAAGTATTCCGTGAATGTAGCACAGAAAGAGGTATCGGGAGGGATTCAGAACATGGAACAAAGGGGGGAGCTAGCTTAATCTAGCTAGTAGCTAGCTAGCTTAATCTGCTTATCGGCAAAGAGATCTAACCAAACGGAAGGATCATTCGAAGATAAATTTTCAGAATTAAGAGAACCTCGATACCTTCGAATATTTTTCCAGACAAGTGATGAGGATGATCTAGGAGATAAGCTTTCACAGAAGGAAATCCAGCCTAATTTCTTCTTTTTAGAAAGAAGTCTTCTAGCTCTAGCTGCCATCTGCTGGTAATTTATAAAATTTTCCATTGTCATAGAATTGTTACAACTATGTTCAGCAATTTTACGTTGATGTATCATTTCTGAGCATTCCGAGTCCCACCAGGGAGGAGAGATCCTATGTCTGTCAGAGTGTATTTTTTTAAAAGGAATAGATTCGTCAGCGGCAGCTTTTAAATTGGAAACAAATTGAGTATAAAGGTCAGAGAAATTTATTTCTGAATTAATTTGGGCATAAAGACAATCTAATTTGCTATCTAATAACATAGAATATTTTGGCCAGTTAGCCCCTGATAATCTATTAATTAGTAAGGGAGGGAGGGGGTCCGAAGGAATGAAAGAGTTAGACGGAAGAGAAATGAGAATAGGAAAGTGGTCACTGCCAAATGACTCAGACAGGACTCTCCAAGCAATAGCAGATGTGAGACAGGGGGAACAGAGAGTTAGGTCGACTACACTATAAGGGTTTTGAGTAGGGCGAACTCTTCTGGTTGGGGAACCATTATTAAGAAAGCATAAATTGGAATCATGTAATAGGTCTAATAGATAAGGAGAAAAATTGTCACAAAAGTGGGAACCCCATGATACATGTTGAGTATTAAAATCTCCCATCACGACAACAGAAGGAGGAAGGGAAGAAAAAATAGATGAGAGGTCAGATATTAAAGGGAAGTGAGGATGGGGGATATAAATAGATAAAAATGATATATTCATTGCTCTTATGGCTACAGCATTAAATTCCTGGCTGTGAGTGGGAAGAGAGATCTGACAAAAGGGAAGAGAACGACTAATAAAGATGGCACAACCCGCATATCCATCAAACCTATCGTCCCGCAGACATGAAAAGCCCGGAATCCTAAATCTAGATCCAGGAATTTGCCAAGTCTCCGAAACAGCAAGAATGACAGGATTAAACTAATTGATAAGGTTAAATAATTCAGGCTTTTTAGGTCGAATGCTCTGTGCATTCCATTGGAAAGCTACTAGATCCATTATTAAGAATTTTTTAAACTATTTTTGACAGTCTGTTGGCAACGTTGGACGGTAAGCAATCATTGTTTTTAGAAATAATGTTTTCAAAAATCGACAATAATAGATCCAAAAGATTATCATTTGAAGTAACCGGATTGGAGAGGGATTGAAGAATAGCGCTACCATTAGGTAGGAGGAGGAGGGATTATTGATAATAGCTTCATGGGCTATTTTGTCATAACTATTTACATTAGAGAAATGATTGGGAGGGCGAGGAGTACGAGTGACAGTTTTGATATATGATCTATTTTAAGATAATAGGATTGGCTTTCGAGGAGAAGGAGAAGAAACTACGTTTTGGGGAGTAGATATGATAATCTCAGCATAGGTTCTACGAACAGTAGGGAAGTGAGATGAAGCTTCGGCGTAGGAAATGTTTTCCTGTGACATAACCAGTTTTATTGATTTTTGCCTAGACTGCTCCGGACAGCACTTATTAGTAGCGAAGTGTCTACCAGAGCAGTAGAGACAGATTGATTGGTTTTCATTGATTTCACAGTTGTTTCCAGAATGAAACAACTGTGAAATCAATTGGTTTTCATTGATTTCACAGTTGTTTCCAGAATAAGATTGCGCACAGCGAAAACATCTTGGTTTAGATCGACATTGTGCACGAATATGACCAAATCTGCAGCAGTTATAGCATTGAATGGTGGGTAAGATATATGTGTCGACAGCAAGAGATGTATGGTAGGCATAAATATGAGAGGGGAGGATTTGACCCTGAAATGTTAATACAACGGTTTGGGTTGGAACCCAGGTGATAGAATCATTGACTATTATTTTCCTATTAAAGCGTCTGGCTTTAATAATGTCCGGTCAAATTAGACCAAAAAATAAGAGTAAAGCTACCTAAATTCCCACCAAGCTGAAAATCAGTAAGATTGTTTAAAATATGATTAAAAATAAAATTTGAAAGTTCCCCATCTTTCCCCTGTATGGAAAAAATTTAATTCAAATTGAATTGCTCTATTCCTGTTTCAATTATCAATACATCAGCATCATTATTAGCTTGTTTTACCAATATATTTTCAGCAGTAAATTTTTCTTTCAACATTGAAATGAACCGAGACTTGTTGTGAGTATTTGTAAGAAATTTTTGTTGACTGGTTGGGACTGTCATATTTTCATTAAATAAAATATCAATTGATGAAGATGTTGCTAAAGTTCGACGACGTTGTTTTGCAGCTTTGGTATTTCTCGTGCGATCATTATAGCCATCAAATACGACAGTAACTCTGGAACCAAAATGTCGACGTACATACTGTACGTATTTATCGAAGATAATGTTGAATGTTTCTTCGCTATCTAATTAAGGGACTGGGTTTCATTTTACCTAATATTCTTATAGTTATAACTTATGTATATTTTATAATATAAGTGTAAGTTACAATGACCGATAGAAAAATATTTTAACATATATTACAACTATAGAGATGTATATACGTGGCGTACTCATGCATATTATGACGATTACAACTTTTACAACTTTTTGAATCGTTATATCTCAAAAACGGTGTCTCGTAGGAAAAAAAGTATTGATACATTTTTTTGTAAATAATTTTATGATCATTTATTAACAAAAAGTACATACATATGTTAATATTTACAAACTTACAACTACACATTATCTTAAATAATAAACTTCCTCAAAGTTGCCGCTTAGAAAGCTGTCATTGCTCAAGGTACCTAGCAGACTGGCAGCATTGCCTCTTTGAATAGCCAAACTGATTCGTTGGCGGAAGAAGCTGCCAGCCCGGCGGTCTCCCGAAGCCTCGACCAGTCTCTTACAAATATCAGAAACCAGTCGATGGGCTTCGGGGCCCCAGGGACCCAAAGTTTCGACTGCAAAGGGCGTAAATATGAAACTCTCAGAGAGAGTCGCATACTTACGCCGCTTCAAGTTCTCGGCAGTGCTGGCCGCGGCACCTGCTGACTTGGAAGTCGCCGGCACATGGGAAACAGCAAGTGTATCGACACAAGTGGCATCCCACACCAGCGATCTTTCAAGTTTCCAAGGAATGAGCGTCAAACCATCCGGTCTCTTGCCGTCGCTGCGCACAATACCTACAGGCTCTAAGACTGCAGGAACGCCAGCGGCGACAAGAGCCCGTCGAATGACGTCATTCAAGGCAGCATGTCGTGACATGCGGCCCGCACTACGTAAACAGGATAAACCGTGGTGACCTAGTACATCGACGAGATCACCACAGCGGCAACGGTGAAGAAGGTTAGTCCTGGCCCCCAGACGAAGGGATACTATGAGAGAAAGCGTGGTATTGTCGATTAAGGTTCCTAAGTTTTTTGAAGGTATTACCTTCAACCAGTGTCCTGACTCCTTCTCAGAAACAGCTAGGAGGCGAGACCGATCTTTTTCGGTACTACAAGAATCTAAAAGTTGTAAATGAACATTTTTGCATAGAGGCTCATCCCAGTGTTTTTGAGAAAAGGTCGAGGTAGGCAGGTTAGTACTCGGACAAACACTTAACCAATTATTTAATTAACCAATTAATTTTATGATCTGCAATTATTGTCTAAAGTATTTTTATGATAAAACTTACCATTTTGCTGAAAATCGCGAAAAACTCATTTTTTTAACCTTTGACCTTGAATTAAATTTTTTCCATACAGGGGAAAGATGGGGAAATGGGAAAGATGGGGATGGGGAACTTCATGGGCGTGATTTCGTTGACAGCTGTCACAGGGCTCAAGCTATATTTTACGGACTATAAGTAAGGCCGTTAAATCGCATTTTTTCAATCACTATTCTATAAAGTAAGGAAAATATAGATACGCAGAATTTATTTTAAAACAAAAAAAAATTGTATTTTTTTCGAAAAAAAAAAAAGAAAAAAAAAATCTTTTTTTTTTCTTTTACCTACTTATAATTCACCGACATCTTATCTTAACTAAATTTTTATTGGAATAGATATAACCTTTCAAAGAATAAAAGCAAAGTTATCATATGCAACCAACGACTTCGGAAATACGCAACGCTAATTTCAACGCTAGTTCTGTACCTATATCGCACGCCGCGCACCACCCGCATTCCCCTCGCAAGACGCGTAATTATGCGTACTTTTTATTTACAAAATAGACTATGTTCCGTAGTGTTTTCAGAGGTTTCGATCACAAGGCAGTTGGAATACAACCTATAAATGTGATATAAGCAATAATATTGACTACACTAATTTTGCTGGAAGTAGAGCTTTGGAAAAAGTATTTTCTTAGGGTTTCGTAGGTCGCACTAAATTTCTTGGAAATAGAATTTGAAAAAAGTGTTTTCTTAGGGTTCCGTAGGTCGCAACCGGTTGCAAACTTAAAAGTAAGTATAATAAGCTAATACAAGTGTCCGATGAGATGACCTAGGAGATAAAGACAAAAAATCACTTTTTTAAGTTTAGGTATGTTCGGTATGTAGCAACCGCTCCAAATCACTTGAGTTATTTCTACTGGACTACAGTAGCTTCGTTTTATGACGCAAGGGCTCGATAAGTAGGGATTTACCGAAAATCAACTCCTTAGCACTTATAACGTTTTAAAGCAAGCCGCAGTGTGGCGGGTCCTTTTGGAAATTCCACTTGCAAAATGGGGGGGGGGGGGGGGGGTGTAGGGTTGGAAGGTTGTACTATGTGGGAAACTTATAACATTTATTAATTAAGATTCCGCTCGCAAAGGGGAGCTTGGGCGGGCTGAACTTCGTATGAGACTTTTCAACTTTTTTATATAAGGGGGTTGAACTATGACTGAATCTTTTAACTTTTTATGCCCGGGGGGGGGTGTTGGGTATTATGCGGGACGCCGTGTGGTGTTGGGATGATGCATTTTTTGTAAGATACCACTCGGAAAAAGGAAATTGGGCGGGCTGAACTTCGTATGAGACTTTAACTTTTTTATACTTAAACGTTCTTTATACGTCATGGCACTGACAAGGGTGACTCCTAGATATTTGACTTTCCTAGTCCAGGGGATATCCCGACCGAAAAGTGTAATCGTGCGGAGAGTGTTAGCTCGGAGGGCACGGCTGGTACTTGTGCCCATCGAGAACCACTTGCCTAGTCTCGTGATCGCGACTTAGAGGAGTTGAGAGAATCTGAGGCAACTACGGTCTGATATGAAAAGTGCAGTATCGTCCGCGAATAGGGCGAGCTCTGCACTGGAGGTTTTGGAGACGTCGTTTCTATAGAGCGAGTAGAGAGTGGGCGGAATGCGTACCCGGCCGTTAGGCGACTATATTTAGGCTAGAGAGTGCTCCAACTCCCGAGCAACAGCGCCCTTACAGGATCCCCTTTATTAAATCAAGCTCTCTAATTGGTCGCCCGTTTGTACACAACTAGCGACGACCAATGTGATAATATTTACATCGATTACATCTGTGGCTATTTCTATATCTATCTCTATTACTGTAAGCTCTATATGATAATAAACTATTTCAATAATAAATTATCTCCTTTACAATAATAAAATAATAAACTTAAAACTAAACTATTCGTAAATCTACAACTGAAATAAAAGACAAAATATATAAATTTAATCAAACATCATGCCGTGTTTTGGCGGGGTGGACAGACTATTATAAATTAACATATTGTTCATTGTTTCTACGACGCGTTACAATAAAATTAGTCGCGAACAGACGCTAATGTAAGCAAATCTGGGAAATTAATATTAAAAGTTCATGAACCGCAATTGAGTTACACAAGTGTTTTAAAGAAAATTATAATACTCGCTAACAATTAATGCCAAGAATTTAAATGAACTTCGAAGGTACCTAGGATTAAACATAATGAGGACAATTTTCTACATTAAATTTAGTACAACGCAAAGATATATTTACACTATAATATGGCTCACAGAGATAAAGAAGACGAAGTTTCAAGCATCGCGCAATTTACGATTCTTCCTACACTTCTTGTCTTTTTGAAGTTATGTGTATTGGGTATATACAATAATAAAATATGTGCATTAAAAGTCTTCCAAAGAATTAGTCAAAATTTTTATTATTTTTATAATAACAAACCAAACCTTTCAAGAAACTTCAAAAACAGGAATTATAATAACATGATATTTCTTTGTGCCTATAAAAAACAATAATGAATGCAGCGATGTTAAGAGTTTTCTCTTACTAGCTATAAATTGGATAGCAGTGGCAATTTGCTCGTCGTGCTGTTTTTAAAATGGGTACTTTATTGTTCTCTCTTTTATTTAAACTGAAATTACTCCTCATTCATTAGAACGCCAGAATGCCGCACACTCCATTTTTATTTTCCATTGTTGGTTTTCAAAATTAAGCCCCAGCAACAATTGCTTTGTTAATAAGGGGTCTGACGATTAATCTGCTTAATTTTTTCCTTTCGAAGAATATAATTTAAGACGGACGACATCAGTGTTTTTGTCTTTTCTGTTGAATTAAAGGAGACTAATGAAATACACTTCGTACTTATTTGAGATCTATATAAGAATTTATTCGAACTTTACTTTGGAACTTTAAGTACCTAATAGATATTCATTAACACTATACGAAAAATTGCGAATTCAATTTGATAGACGATGTGAAAAAACCGACCAAGTGCGAGTCGAACTCACGCAGCACTATTTCATACCACCACACAATATTATATTAACTTATGTTACATAGGTCCTATTTACAAAAAAAAATGTGTCTTCTTTCATTCGGTTGGCGATCCATAACATAAGTTCGACTCACAATTGACCAGTCTTTTATTATTTGTTGTTTTACTGTAAAGTTTGCACTATAATCACACTAAGACTCTTGTGTACATTGCCGTTTTGACAATATAGCAAAAAAACTAAAATAAAATAATATTTTTATGTGATATCACTAAAAATTTACGTTTTCCGGATTTTTTCCTTTACTGTAAAACTGTAATGCAGTAAAATCTTCCTTCTTTTCATGATTCTAATATAACGGGAAGTAGCTTATAAGTTTTAATGAGTGAGTTTGTGAATATCAAAATATGTAATAAAAACGGCCATATCTTTTGATTGCTTCGACTTCGAAGCTTACATTTTTGCACCACCAAGATACTGTAGGTTTCAGTATTTGACATAAATTTTAACTTTAAACCTTTACCTGTTTCTGAGAAAAACAATTAATTTATTTATAGTCGGAGGAACAGACATACAATAAAGTGATCCTATGGGTTTCGTTTTTACCGCTTGAGGTACGGAAGGTTGGGTATGCTCGAAATCGAATGAAAATTAGATAAATGCGGTAGTTATGTGATATTTTAGAAATAAGTGCGGTATTACTCTCACAGACAAAATAATCAACGAAGAGATCGGCATTGTGTTAATATTAGACAAAAGCGTTATAGTAAAAATGAAGAAAGTAATAATGGATGGTTCGAGGACATAGAAAGATTGAGTGATGAACGTTTGACTAAAAAAATCTACAGAGTGAAAGTAAATGGCAGCAGAAGCCAAGAAAGACCAAGGCTGACTAGCGTTAGCAGACGAAAATGAAAAAAGTTTTCCAATACCTCGCCGAAAGTGTGTGATGGGAATAATGAGATTTGTGGAAGCGAAAGAACCATTAAGAACCGCGATTATTGCGACCCTGTTCCTCTGTCTACCCCGTCAGATATATAACGTGAGGATATACCTATATGTAAGTGAAAAATGTATTTTGTTATATTTATATCTGTATCCTATCAAGTTTTTTTAACCCATAAATTTACCTGTCCAAAAATATACTAAGCACACTTGAAACCCACGAGCGAATTTAGTAGCTTAGGTTTTGATTAGGTTTGTAAGTCTGTGAGAAATGTTGAAAACAGATGACCAAAGACATGTTCTATAATAAATTACTGTAATAAAATTACAGCACCTATCAAACATATTCAAAACACTCACTTCCACCGATCTTGTTCATCATTTATTTTGACGTCGAGATATCTTACGAGTGAAATGTATAAAAGATACCGGTTTTCCTTTTAGTTATTTATTGACGGATCAGAAACTTCACAATTCGTCAATCGATCATATTATTTCTTAAATTTAAGAAAATGACATATATTATGAAAAGGCCTCAATTCTTGACAAAAAAAAGCCTATGTCCGTTTTTTGGTATCAAAACTTTATGGCAAATTACATATAAATCGGTCCGGCGGTTTAGCCGCGAAAATGTAACACTGACTCACATTTATAATAGATATTAGTATGGATGTATGCATAATACATATTAATAATAAGAATAAAGTGAAATAAAAATATATTATTATGTATTATATTTATTGACGACCTCGACGGCGCAGTGGTTGAGGTGTTGCATCCGAGCGCAGAATATTCCGGTTTCGATTTCCGGTCGAGTCAATTCAGGAAATGAGATTTTCTCGATTGTCTTAGTCTTGGGTGTACTGGGAAATGCCCTATTTTGAGACCAGATGATTGGTGTGTATTACCTGGTGTGCATTTATTATTACTAAAAGTCTCCCGGTGGTGGACATTCGACCGTAAATATAAATTTATATAAACTGGCAATGGCAATCTCTACTCTGAGCAACTGTTTAATCCGAAGAGTTTACATATAATATGTATATGATCACAAACTATTATGAGTTTGACATTGACAGTCTTATTGACATTGGTAATATGAACGTAAACAATGAGTATTATATACTATATACATATTACATAAAAAAAATTGTTTTCTGCACTTCTCCATATAAACTTAAACTATGCCAAATCTCACACTCCTCCGTGTGTGCAATATTCTTAAAAGGGATCCAAAGTTTTCACTTTGCATAATAATGTAATGATTAGTCAGGCATAAACTACCCACATAAATAGTAAGCATCATCTCAACCATCAATACTACTTTACATACTTTGAGAGTTTACTAATGTAAGCAAACATATTAGCAAAAAAGCTTTTACAGTTTTAATCAGGATTATGGGCTCTATTTCTACTTTCCAAACGTAACACTAATTCCTAAACTTGTCATAATAGGTGCTTATATAACCTCTTCGGGAAATCATTAACTTAGACTCCGCGGTGGCGACGTAAGAAAAATTGTTTTGTGTTTCTGCTTGTTTACCTACTCTTTACACGTAGAAAATGTGGGATGTAATTTTTTAAGGGATTAATGTTTGAGCTCGTTTATGAGAGCGTGATGCGGCCATATTTGTTTGTTGCTACAACATCTGTCAAGCTCAACTGGTGACAGAACAAACGGACGACGAATAAATTACCCATCATCCAAATTGATGACTCGTGGTTCTCTTATAATTAAAAAATAAAAGTTATATAACTTAAACCATACTATCATACTACTGTTACAAACAGCTTACAAAATGAAATCATTGTAATTCCATGAATAAATTGTCAGAGTCGAAGGTCTTGAACAAGCGCAAGGATATAGGCCTTCGACTTGGACAATGAGTTATTTCATTGTGTTTGCAAGAAGTGTATGTAAATTTCAAAGTCTGATATTAGTTTCATATTATAACTATTTTTTTATTTATATCTAATGTTTTCTATTTCATACTTTTGCGCCATGTCTATAGGTTTATTGTGTTTGCTTTTGCAACAGATAAAAAACTCATACATACGTATGAATTTATCCTTTACTTTCCTTTATTTCCTTCACTTTTTAATAATTCATCCTTTTAACTCGTCGTAGTAAAATAGTAGCAGTTTTCATATGCTAACGTAGTCTAGTATGTACATCAAACATTTGCATTTACTGCAATCAAATGAAATATTACAATGATGGTGATAACGTTCGAGTGTTTTTGAATATTCATATTGTAATTTATATATACATATTTATATTATTATTAATAAATCAGCTAGTAACGTTATAAATATTACAATTTATAATTATAGTAATAGGGGAAATTGTGTGAGGTGAATGAGACATTTAAGGAGCGAAAGAAGTATGTAAGGACCGCAACACTTAGCGCTCCGTCCTCTCTGACTACCCCGTTGGGGATACAGCGTGAAGATATGTATGTATGTATTACAATTTTAAAAGTAAATAAATAACATATCTGGTGTTCAAAAGCGATAGTACCCAGTTAAGTAAGATACAACACAGTGCTATATTATTTTCAAATGTAGAGTGTAGATGTTTAATTATTGTATAATATTTAAAAAAAAAATTTAACAAGAGCATACACATGGGTAATTTTAAACTAATTTATATAGATTTTCGTGTGTAATTTCAATTATGTCTGGTAGATATCAAAAGAATTTTATTAAAACTTCATAGTTGTGCTCAAAATATTTTTTTCGTACGGATTTTACTCTGTATCTATATTTTTGACTTACAGTTTATTTCCCTTCATAAAAATATTACAAAATTAAGACCTAAAGATATTACAATACCAGACAACATGCTGGATATTTTTGTATCATCGATGCCGTCGCAGTCACAATCAATTTATTTGTAACTGATTTTTATGAAATGGTGAGTAGCCGTGAAGCAACCCTAGAGCATCATCTATGAAATTCAATTCAAAAAAATTATAATGGGTTTGATTCTAAAGCCATCTATTGCAGCTTAATATTAATTAACTGTTGCCTATGACTTCGTCCGCGTGGAAATCAGCAAAATACACAGCCTATATCTATCCTGAAGGTCCATTCTAAATATTTTAGAAATCGAGAAAGTAGTTTCGGAGAATAACTTCTACATCAAAATTTACAAACATTACCTCTTTATGATATTAGTATAGATTACTTTAAAGATCATTCAAATTCAAATTGATTGATTCATATTCAATTTAAATTCAATAAACAATTGTTTTGGCTTCTATTCGGTATCCTTTATGTGTTCATATAGTTTTATTATATATATTATTAGGTAATTTATATTAGGTTAAGATCATGACAATATTAATTTATGCTATATTTATCACACTCATCTGTTCTTTGTTAACAGTTCTTGATAATGCATAAGTTAAGTATGTATATCGTTCCTGTGTGACCTAAGTGTGTATATATCGTAATGGCATAACTTTAAACACGGCATGCCATTATGTCATGCACAAAGGGATTTCATAAGACAAATTAGAGGCACATTTGTTTCTTTGTCAGAAAGAGAAATAAAACCTACGAAATGGAGAAACAACGACATTAGAAATTAACCGTCATAATCAAAGCTTTCACTTCAGTAATCGTCTTTTAAGTAAATCAAGAAAATTATTATTATTATTATTATTAAGCATTAGAGAAAAACTATACCTACTTATTATTTGGATTATAATAAAGCGTTTTTTTGCCTAGTTACTACGTAATAAAATATTTATGTGTAATGAATAACTCTTTAAGAGTAATTAATTAACAAGTGTAACAGGTATGTATCCACCCCCTATTTTAAATATAATAATATGATAATACTATCATAAATAAATACTCACGAAAATTACACTAATAAACTGACTTCTTCTTAAACACTAACCCAAATATAGATTTACTCGTAATAATTATTTATTTATCATTGTGTCTCTGCGAATTCCAAATATATTGAAAAATATAAGAGTTTATTGGATTTTAAACTTAAATAGTGGGGACAGAATGAAGATAAGCTCTATCTTTGTTCCTCATAGCGCTAATCTAACCACTTTTAAGAGTTTGTATCGTCACAGTTTGGCAATGTTATCTCCTCTTCGATTGTTTCCACTGCGTGTACTCTACTAAATTTGAAAACTAATAACTCCTATATTTTTCAGTTAATATTGTTTCAGAGTCAGTAACGGTCAGATAGCCCATTACGTGAAACCAAATTGGGTACTACGCTTGCACTGTGGTTACCACACATCTATCTGGGGGAGCGCCTAGTAACATCCAGACTCCAAAAGACAATTTACAAAAGTTTGTTTCCTTAATTGGAGGTTCGGGTATCTAACCCAGGACTCTCGATTTGGATATCAGATAGATTAACCACCACACGAGTCAGTCGAATGACACCTCATAAGTAAATTATATACACACAAATACTGCATCCGTAACTATGAGAATTTGTTGTTACTAATAAAATCAATTTAGTAAGTCAATGATTCATTTATTACTTTTTATACCGTGTTCTTGCCTGCGGCTTGGTCCGTTCCGTGTGGATTTCGAAGAAACCGTCACTGAAACTGCTTTCTAAATCTTTCCAGTACGTAACACATAACGCATTTTGAGCTCAATCAATCAAATGATATTCGCATCAAGCAATAAAAGAAATATTGATTTTTTTTATTTTTATAATCAAACTGATTTTTTGATTTACGTAATCATGAAAGATGATTCATGAAGAAATTAAATTTTCGGATCTGTATAAATAAATACTACATTATTTAATTACATGTTTTATGTTTGATGGAATGTACGCATTGCATTAATACTAGTAACCCTCTCTGGCTCCTTTTAGGTGGCTATATATGAAATATTATGACGTCTATTTCTAGCGTTATCTGTTGTAACTACATGTATGAAACTTAATTTCCTGTATGATCAACAGAAATACTACTACAGTTGAATCTGCTTCATAAGCATGATTTAGTTACACAGGAATCAACAAAGTTCATCTATATGATAGTCTTTAAAATGTAATTTAATATTTGACGCAACCCAAAATAAATTGCAAAGTGACGAGTACTAAATAAAGACAAGTAAAATCATTGAATGAAAATAAATTAAAAATACACTGATTTTTAAATGTAATTATTATTATCGATTTTGTGAAAATGCAATCTTCAACGACAGAGAAAAACTGTGACGTCACCATTTATAATTTCGAACGATGCTCGTACAAAATTATGTTTTGACAGATGAAAATATAACTGTAAATATAATAAAATAAATATTTTTTTTTAATTTGTACATCTATGAAAAAACAATGTGTGAGGAGAATGATGTCATTTGAGGAGGAGAAAGAAGTATGTAAGGACCGCGACGTGTGTTTATGTATGAAAAAAACTAATTGAAATTCATAGAAAAAAATAGTAGCGAGGACAGAGTGGAGATAAACCGAGTGAGATACCTTGTAACAGTATACACATAACAGTAGGATGTCTTCATAGAAACCTGGTGTATGCGGTTTATATGTGTGCGCGCTAATAACCACGCGCCGTGGCACGCACACAACGGCAATGTTATGAGTAAATATGTGTAATTATTGTAGCGCCAATCGGGGTTGCACGCGATGCAAAGATATAACCGTTTCCGTTTGTCTTTCATTCATTCTTCACATCGTCGCACCTACAAAAATGTCTAAATCGCATAAATGAACGTATTATGATATACTTAGACGCCTAAATAGCTGTAGTTATTCGAATCTAGAATCATCATTCTGCAACATAACTACAAGAAGTTAAATTTAACAAATATGAAAAATTTGTGATCGTCCATTGTCTTATTATTATGTACTAAATGTATAATTAAACGACATGCTCTCAGCATGTCACACCCAACACAATAACTACGTATCCGGCCGAGAATAGGTAATTCCGTTACGCGTAAGGCGGGAGTCGGGCTCCTTTTCTACATATTCTCTGCCTTTTTGTACAAAGTTGTGGCGTCACATGCTCTCAGTTACGTGTTCAGCGCTAAGAGTGACAGAGACAGAACTTATTCCTATTCCATTTCCACTACTTGATTTTAAAAACGAATATCTCTTACATTTTCATTCCGAATGAAGTCGAAGAAAATTTACAGAGCGAAAGTGAGCGGTAGCAGAAGCCAAGGGAGACCAAGGCTGACTTATGAAGATGAAATAGCCAGTGTTACTGATGGAATTGTCAAAAGCACTTGTATACCTAGGAGTAAGTGTGCGTGGAGAACGATGTGATTTGAGGAGTCGAAAGAAGTATATTCTTTGTATTTCGAATATTATGTACAGGTTTGTTTGGAATTACTAAACCCATCTTTTAATTAGGTCGTGTATTTTTCTTAAATAATTTATATTTTTGACGACCTCGATGGCGCAGTGGTTTAGACGTTTAACCCAAACGCCGAAGGTTCTGGGTTAGATTCCCGGTAGGGTCAATTTAGGAAATGAACTTTTCTAGATTGTCTACTAGGAGACGCCCCCAGTAGTCATCGTCTGGTTCTCATAGCACAGGGAATACCCTAGTTTGAGATCAGATGATTGGTGTATATCGTCTGGCGCAATATTATTATTATTTCGGTTTCTCGGCTTTGCAGCCGGAATATTAAAATGATCACGGGCCTAAACCAAGTGAACATCATTATTCTACTGTTGGAGATGAACTGGTTGAGAGGAGGGATTTAGAAAACTACGGACTATTGAGCAAGTATCTAGGATTACTGATTTTTGTAATGGAATGTATGAAGATTATTATTATTATTATTATTATATATGTAAGTACAGAAACAAGTCATTTATAATTTTATTATCATACCTACGTACAAGTTGAGACGTTGTTCGTTTGTAATTCATTCGTTGTAATAAAAAAAAGAACAGAAGTAATAATAAAAATGAAAAATCAGTATCATCCCGATTGGGATCACATTCACATGCAAATTAAATCAATGTCTATATAAAGGGCGATGGTGAACCTTAATTGCAAAGCTTTACACGCAATTCGGCAATAAACTTGCAACTACGGAACTAAAATTTCAACGCAACTTTATTTTTATCAAAGGAAGTCGTTAGACGGTATCTAAGCCACCTCGCACGTATTAACATACATAATTATAGGTAGGTACTAGTGTAACAATTGGAGTTGGGCCAACTTCAGTCAACTCATATTATACGACTATTACAATTTTCAGCTTCCGTCGGAAATAATATTTCTTGTTATAATTTTTTCAACAGAACGCTTTTCAAAGGTTCACACCTTTATTTTTATTTATCTGTAAATAAGTATCAACATTATATGCCCCGTTAAAGAATACTATGAAAATATATGTATTTATCAATATTACAGAAACTATGCTATATAAGTGCTATTATCAGTTCATATCAAACCTTTACAAAAAAAAACATCGTTAACGATAATATTAGCAGTCTTTTTTTTCTTCAGTTACTACGAAATTATTACCCAAATACAAAATGTCGTTTACAATTTTTTTTCTTAAATTGCTTGACATGTGATCAAAGAACATGTCAAAATTAACGATTAATTTTTTCTGATAAGTATATAAAAATTGTAGCAACCCATCTATTAAAAATATTTCATTTTCTCTATTTTCTTTTTTGAGGTAAACCTTTTGTGGAATGAAACAAAGAGTCCATATTTCCCTTTTTGTCAAGAACAAGGATACTGTTACTGACACTTCGATTTAGTATTGTACAAATCTTTGGTTCGACACAAGTCCTTTCACTAACGTACAAGTAGGTATTGGTTAAAGACAGAGAGAAAATTACATATAGTTAAAGATTTCTGTTCTCAATAGGATTTCCCATCGGCGACATCATATGAACCTTCCGACTTTTCTCGAATTTTAAAATTAACGTAACCTAACGTGCTCTGCACATGCCCGCTTTTTACAATTTGATCGCGGCGAGAAACAGAAGCCTAAAGACCAATTTCCATATCTCTAAGTTAAAAAATATGACGAACTTTCTTACACAATTCCGTCCCCTGTTCAACCCTCTCATGGAATAGATTTTCAAAATTTCTTTCTAGTGCCCACCTACCTTACGTACATGCAATTCCTGTGTAAAATGCTTCTATACCAACCAGTTTAAACTGTGCGTCATTTGTCAATCAGTCCGTGTCAAAATTTTATTATGTAGATTACTCGTCTTTTATAATTAAACATTAAGATGATAATTTTCTTCTGCTGCCTAAGGTTGATAGTTTGTCCTTTTCAAGTTTAAAGCTCTGCAAATATTCCCTGTAAACTCTTAAATTACGCCATGGATTAAGCTGCGGTTTGTGGTATTTGGTTAGAGAGTATTCTTCAAGTGGTTTAGTCTGAAATTACATAGACAAATTATTTTACATAATATGTAAAATACGAGCTATGTTTTGTTGTTGTCAGAATTAAATGAATGGACTTCCTGGTTATTTTATTTTTAGGTTAATCATATTCTTGCATTAAATCATGTTGCTAATGTTCATATATCAACTACCAAATTTCATTTACATTCTAACCACTTTTTTGAAGCGAATTTGGAAGGCAATACGTGAGTTGCTTAACTATAACTTAAATATGAAAGGTCGTTATGACCGATAATTAATTTCGTTTAATATATATATTTATTACAAAATTCGGTAAAGTATTTCAAAATTTAAAATACATGTATATCTAAAACGGGAAATTTAAAGCGATTACTTTTTTATTCCGGCTTGACGTTTCGAGCGAGTTGCATCGGCCGTGGTCTCAAGCAAACTGTCAAGCCAGAATAAAAAAATAATCGCGTTAAATTTCTCGTTTTAGATATATTCTATAATGCAACGCGAAAGCTTAAAAGTTTATATTTAAAATACTAGTTCGTTTTTAAAACTCTTGATTAGATTTTGCGTAGCTTTAGTGAATTTACCTTTCAGCCTGGACCGAGACAACAAAATCACATCTTATTGTCAGTTCTAGCAATAAATATTGCTGAAATATGACTGAAAAGCGGAATCAGATACCTACTATTATATTGTTAGTCGATTGCCTATTCCATATAATAAGCTCTATCTATCCTTTTAAAGATTCTTACTACATGCATGGGTAGGTGAGTAGCCGGCATATTCCAAGATCAGATTTTATTATCTATGATGAAAATAACCTTTTAAATTTATATTAATAACAACAAATTAAACGCATAACCCGAATATAATGAAATAAAGAATAAATTAGAAGGAGCTGCTGCAACGAACTTATTTTTCATGAGTGAATTAAAATTTCACTTTCCTGGGAGACCCGTAGGTTTGGGTGTGTAAAAAATAAATATGGATACTAACCAAGGGTTAAGTAGATTGACGTGTGACATGTGCCTTAAGTGGTTTCGTATTACATTTTAATGTATATTATGTCATTAATTTCGGTCGGCTATATGTTTTCGGGATATAGGGAGTACATTATTATTTATTAGCATACGAGAATATAGTCAGATGAACGTAACATGTCACGCATATTTGTGTACATGGATCAATACAAAATATGTATTATATTTTATAAAATCTAGAGCACTTAGCGGTAATAAGAAAGTAATCGGCTTTTATTCTTTATAATATTACATTACCTTCATGCTATTGTTTATTTCTTATGCTTCGTAGCGTAATAAAATTAAAAACATTAGATCATTACGGTAATTATCATTTTAACTGGTGATCTAACATCTAATGGCTGGAATGTTTTAACAGTGCTTTTCGTGAATGACATTCTTCATAAGTTTTACGTACATTTAATTCTTTTTCAATGCTATTAACAATAACAGAGTAGAAACTTTTTATTGCGTAAGTACAGTTTTTATGTACCCTAACAATATTATAACATAGGTTTACTACATCGTGTAGTTATTGTAATAAATACATTATTGTAGTAGTAGTAGTAGAGTATTGAAAATTCAGTTTTATTGAACCAAAAATGTTCTCTAAATACTTTGTTTAGTATGTAATAAGAATATAGGGTCTAAATCACATAAATTTTACCAGAAGCAATAAACCATTTCCTACAACCTATGATATCAACGAGGTACCTCTTGCACAGAAAAAACAGATTTCTTAACACAAGACATATTTATTTCAGTCAAAGCAGTTTTCTTTAATTCAAGAAAATCATTTTCTCCCTATAGACGTGAGAGAATACTGCCTTGCTAACAGAAAAATATCCTCTTAAATATTTTTTCTTAAAGTAAGATATTGCTTTTCAAACGAAGAAAAAACAAATTGCCTTAAGAATTTACACTAAATTGATCCAAGCATATTAGTTATCTTGATTATTGAGATACAATTAGTTCAAGGAAAACTTACTCTCAAATTCAGGAAATATTTTCTTCGTGTACGTTGGAAACTTCTCGAATTAACATTTAAAAATCTTTCTAAATGAAAAATAAAGTGCTTGTAATTTGAAAATTTAGCCCGACAATAATTACAATTCAAGTCAATATTTGAAAAATCCATTTTTATAATCATTTCTTACACATGATTACAATATGCAACATTATTCAGGTGTACATTGTTTCTAAATATCACAATAGTTAGGAACCAATATCTCATAATTATTACTATTAAATTATAATTATAGGTACATAATTTCACATAATGCAGTTTGAGATATTTAATCACATATATTCAATATGTCGCTTATGTAAGAAACAACGTTGTCATATTTTGTTTGTATCTTATAAACACACCTTTGGATGATCAAATACAAATAATCACCTGCCCTTGGATAACGTGCAAGAACATGGTACGATTTGAATAAAATATCAAAGGCATTTCGGATGCTTATAAACCCATATCTAACATCATCAATTATCAATAAGGGTGATGAGCATGACAACAGATAACCTTGCAGTATCATATAAGGTTGAACTGGTAATTTTTTGACGCGAGCTTTTTCTCTTTGTTCCACAATAATCGCGTCTATATCCCCAGCAGACTGAAATAAAAAAAAATGGTTTTAATATGTTATTACAAATATATGCATAATTTAAAATTGTATCATACAGCCACGAGAACTCCGGTTCCCGTGGAAATTTCCCAAAAATCTTTTAGCCCATATATGTCACGCTCCACCCCATAAACTATTAATTCTGTGTAAAAAAATCAGGTCGTTCTGTTGTTGTGTTGCTGCGTGAAAAGACAAACTAACAAACATACTTTCACATTTATAATATTACAATACAATTCAATAAAAATTGTTTATTGCACTATTATATAATACATAAATTATTTTATTAGTATAGATATCAGACTTACTGCTTACCTTGGCTAAAATGAATATTGACTCTATTGCTTCCTGTGTTGTACATTTTATTCTTTTTGATAGTCTGCCTCGCGGAGGTACCAAACAACCCAATATGTCTATCTGAGCTGGTAGTTTTGCTAGATGAGAAATAAAAAAAAAGATTACCAAACTGATACTCAAACAACTACGGAACTTGAAATCGTACTCTACTAGTTTGGTCTGGGAAAAATAAAATAAAAATAAAAAAAGGATCCTTTAAAAAGTAAAAAATAATAGTTTCAAATTAATGTTGACCCTTAAATGTTTCATAAATATAGCTAAGAACCATCTCGATTAAACTAGCTTGCAATAAAAAAAATCGCATTGAAAAATCGGTCTATCCGTTTGGGAGCTACTGTGCCACAGACAGACAGACACAAACAAACAGATAAGATATTCCACTCCAAAAAAAAAACATGAATGTTATCAAATTTACTTTCTTTTCTTATGTCAAATGTATTTTTCCATCTCTGAAGGACTTCATCCCACGGTTCTGAATTTTGTTTTAACCATATCACATCACTGTTAGCTGAAAAAATTATAAATACATTAGTATAATGGATAAGTAGAATCATGTTATATACATATATATATATAGTATGCGTCATTGTATATGTGTCAGACACATGGTTTAAGTAACTTATAATAGCATAATAATTACATAATAATTTTATATAACATTATAATATATACAAACCCTGTAAATCTAAACGCTGTGCTTTTGAAGGTGGCACATTTTCAGAATCTGAACTGCTAATTCCTCTTTTGCGATCACCATACTTATATATCAGATTGCGCACTTTATCAACTAATTTTCCACGTGCTGTCGTGGAACGCCTGTTTAAAGAATCTCTTTTTTTTATAGGGTGAGTGAAATAAGTCCCAACTGACTCTTTAGGAAATAATGTAATGATTTTAGCTGCTAAGGTGTTGTAATCTTCATATGTTATTCGGCTGAAAAATAATAACAGAAGTATTGATGTTAAATCATGCTTGACATTTTTATTTGTATGTATAATTGTTGTAATTATTCAGTAGTTATAATACACAAATTGTTAAGGAGTAACGAGTCACAGGCCATAAATGAAATTGGAAGTTATAAAATATTA
Source organism: Zeuzera pyrina (assembly GCA_907165235.1). Lineage (NCBI taxonomy): Eukaryota > Metazoa > Arthropoda > Insecta > Lepidoptera > Cossidae > Zeuzera > Zeuzera pyrina. The sequence goes on along the minus strand of OU015625.1, from coordinate 11,588,852 downwards.
AGCCCCTGTGGAAACTTACCAGTTGATAATATGAGTGTAAATATGTTTTACAATTATGTCAGTTAACTGGTTCCTTTTATTGGAGTTAAGAAATCCATTAGTTTCATAATATTTTAGGATACTATTGCCACCTGCTGTAGTTTTCAATAAAATTTGTAGGTCAAAATTTGGAAAACTTTTTGTTTGAGTTGTGATTAGAACAAGTTGCGAGATAGATATGTCATTTATATTAAAAATTGTGTTAGAGTTTGATTCTTCACTATTTTTTGTTGTAATACTTGTAATATTGGATTCTGTTGGAGCCTGTAAACAATAGGTACTGATATAATATTTAAATCGGCAATAAAATGTAGGTAAGTACCTTTAAAATATAAGTTTAAGCCGCATTATGATTTAACAGCTTTTATAAACAGGTTTAGATCACCTAATAATAGTATCTAGTGTTTGATTAAGTAGCTACTTACATATGCAGTAATAAATTCTGTGATTTTTTCTTGTAGGTGTATTCTAGTTTTGTTCTTCGTGTGTGGACACAGCTCTTTAAAATTTTCAGTACTGAGCTTTGGTAACAGCTCCACTGATACTCCGTTTTCTGTAAAAATTTTACATAGTTGTACTTACTGGTTGTACTCCATATAGTTGGACCTATTATCTATGTAGACAAATAACATTTATATGGGAAGTGCCTCCGTTGCCGGCACTAGCACCCTAAAATAACGCCATTGCGAACTGGCAGTAGATAATAGCAGCGGCCGGCGAATGCCAGAACCGTCGTTTTGTGACAATTCATCCCTCCGTCATAAATGTAAACCTGCGCCGAAAACCAAATTACCGCCGGCGCAGGCAGTGGAGGCACTGATGGCTGGTTTTAGCTGCCGGTGCCGCGCAGATAGCGGAGGCACTACTCAGAATTTAACACACCCGTCAAAAAGGTAAAATGGCTTAGGTAGGTTATTAACAATTCAATACTATACCGATAAATGCATGAGTAATATCGGGTGGAATACCCCACCCTCTAAAAAGATCTTGAATGCACTCCATAGGTACCCTAAACACAGGTTGCACTTGATTTTCACTTTACTGTTCACTCACCGAATTATTTAAATATACGTCTTGCTTTTATGCATGCACCGTTTCACCACCATTTCACACACTAAGTACCACAGAAGTTCACAGAACAAATATACTCCTGGTACCACGTAAGTAAATTACTTCGTAGTGAAATCATAAAAAACAGTAGTGAAATGCTCAGTAAACACTTAGGTTCTTGTTTCACAGGTCTCAACATGTCACATGTCTCACTCAACGAATAAACTAAGCTTGCGATGCGTTTTTTTGTAAAGTGTGAAACAAGAATTAATTATATTCGAAGAACAAAACGTTTCCTTATTGTAAAACAATTTTTTAACAACCCAAGACATTAGTTTACTACAATAAAGCATAAAAAATTCCTATATAATCAATGTTGGTTTAAGAAAATATTTACTCGGAAATTAATTCAAGCTATTATTTAAATTTGTTGTAAGAAAATATTGTATCAATTATTGAAAATTAATGTTATTCAACTAAGAAAATAATTAATCTTAGCACAAATAAAATATATCTCAACAGAAAAGCATTTTCTTTAAAATGAAGAATTGTACGTTTTTAAAATAAGATAATTGAAGATTCTAAATAGAAGCAAGACACATTCTTAAATCAAATATTTTTCTCTTGTTGTTAGAATAAATTTTGAGAAAAAATTAATTTTCAACCAAGACTTGCTCTATTTAAATTCAAGTTAAATTTTGTCACGCTAAATAAATATTTTATTGAATTTACGAAAAATCACAAGAAATTTGATTTACTTGATTCAATGAATCCTTTTTTTCTGTGTGGAACTGTTTCGAGTATTCGGGATTTGGGTGTTATAGTAGACTGCATCCTTTCTTCTTAGGTTCCATATAAACGATAAAAGAACATCTAAATTTGCAGGTTTTATTACAAGACAAATGAAAGTGTTCCAGAAGTCCAACATTACAATCTTAATATTTAACACACAAATACAGAGCATACTCGAATATTGAGAATATTGTAGCCCTATTTGGAGTCCCGGTTATCAAGTACATTCGGAGAGACTTAAACGGGTGCTCAAAATATTTGTGCACAGTCTTGTTTATATCGAACATAATGCCAATAAATTACATTCATACGTCGAACTCTTGTCATATTATAATATGTCATTACTACATATGCGTAGGAAATGTTTAGATATACTGTTTCTAGTAAAATTGATGCAGGGTGAAATTGTTGCCACCGGTGTCCTAGAACGTTTAGAAATAGCAATCCCTCGTCAAGGCAGTAGGATCCAGAACCGTAGGTATTACATTCAGATTACTGCATTGTAGATCCGGACTTGGTCGACACTCTCCCATTTATCGCATGTGAAGCTACGCGAATACCATTCGATCACAAGTGGATATTTTTTCGGATTCTGTTGCCTCAGTTAAAAACAAGTTTTACAATATTTAGCTTTAATTTATATACTTTTATTTACTTTTATTTTTAATAGTGTTTTTATCTTATTTATATTACGTATCTTGCTTAACTACTTTTCGTAAGAACTTTGAACTTAGTTAAGCAGCATATTGTGAGGAGTGAAATCTAACAGTATGATTCTGTTTAAATTCATGTATTAGTAGCACTTATAATGATTTGCACTCTCTTGTGTAGACCAATATAGAAAAAAAGAAAAAATCCCAGGTGCAAAAATAATACCAAAAACTATATTTTTTTGTAGATATTTATGAATTAATAAATTTAAAAAATCACCAGACATTTTGGTAAATGTATCACGGTGTGACCCTAAACCAAGTGAACTGAATCGAGCCGAGACTCGATCCTGGTGCTCTCGGTTTGGAAAGCAAATGTACTACAAACGCTCATTAAAAATAACTGCTATGTAGTAGGTACACGTAACAGCGTAATATTACTTGCCTATTCCTTTAAATTATTTAATTACCTACTAAAGAATTATAGTATCTGAATTGTTTTCTACTGGTTACTAGCTGCCATCTAATGCATTTTGTATGGCAATATTCCTGAAAATAAATTAAAAACAAGGTTAAGACAATACTTTGTTTTTAATTTAGTTTCATGTGTATTACAATAAACGACAATCGGTAGCTAGACAGCGAAATAAAAATATACGAATGGTCTTGTTTTGTGAGTAAACATAAAACATATTTTCAACGGAATACTATAATTGAAATATCCGTTGAAAATACGTTAGACATGTTAGACGTGTTATTACACGAACTCACTAAGCTTCAGTTGACAAGACAATTGTGCGTAAAATCGACAAATCGTTTTGCTCTTTTACAGAATTATACATCCAATTTTCTTCTTTCGCACCTGTTATTATTTATTTTTATCTCAATTAGAAACGTATTACATATAAATTATGCAACACAATGATTAAGAAACCAAAGTGTTAAGGAACAAAGCTTTGGTTTGATTTGTGGTAAAAGCAGAAGAATAAATTCTTATAAATTGTTTTAAATATTGATTGCTCCTAACTTGACGTTAGGTTGAATGTCATGACAAATGAAAAAGCTGAAAGTAAATTGATCTAATAATTTTTTTTTTATTATTTGATAATAAAATGGAATTCCACTGTCCATAAAGTTTAATCAGGTATTCTCATTATCATGAAGAAAGTTTTAGGATAGGGAAATATTTAGTCTTCAAACATTCAAAATTCTGTTTTTTTTTATTTTTATGATCAAAACATAACCAAAAACTGTTGTAAATAAATTTAAGTCAATATTATTTATAAATGAGATGAAAACATTTCTGTAGATACAAATCACAAAGAAACTTATCGGCGTGAAATTTTTTCACTTCAGTGCATAGTTCTTAAAGTTGATAGGGGAAGAGAATTGATGCTAAATGTCCCCTTTTGTAACGTAACAAAGAGCCAGAAAAATAGCAAGTCTAAGGGAACAGAGCGGAGTAAATTCAGCAATTTATTGCTAAGGCTCTGGTCCTATATTTGTTGCAAATGAAGACGACAGCGAGGTGACAATTTTCGGATGTTCCAACGAAATGACCGTCCTGGGACGAACCGTGTCGTAGAGCGGTTCTCAAGTTTTATTTTTACAGCTCATCTCTGGTCGGCTAGCATATCAGGCGCGTAAGGGTTCTTTTCGAGTCATTTAATATGTATCGTTTACATTTGCTTTTGGGCATTTTATGAATGTTTTATACCATGCTCATAAGAACTCTTAATAAGATTTTTAAAACATATCGTTTATTTCGCTCATATTTCATTTCATTGTACGGTAATACATATAAATGTTAAATTTCTAGATTTTTTAGTGTGCCTTATCTTCCTTGTGGAAAACAGTAGCGAGCTCATTTTTACTTATTTATATAATTTATTAATTATACAATAACATAATATTAAAATTAGCAACGTTGAATGTATTATAATGATCGTGCACCTTTACTGTCAGACGTCTATTTCTCTATTAAATTAACGTTAGGTACAAAGTAAATAAAGAAATGTTTCTAGACACGAATGAAAGTTAAATACCTAGGTAGCACAGATAAAATTACAGTTTATTCAGTTTGTAGTTGTGGACGCTTAGTATGCAACACACATTCTATTTGCGAGACATCCTGTTAGGTTTCCAATACATCTGGCCGAGCGAGCGGACCGTACCGATGACTCCGTACGTGCCCGCATTCACAATGCATGCCCTTTGCACAAATATAGTTATCGGTTTCCACTTAAATGAACGTTTACATTGCTAATGACATTTATTTAAATCCCTAATTTTTGCGAAGCATCAGAAATTGTATAAACGCAGTTGAAATTAGAAGCACAGACTTTTCAAAATCACTTATTCGAAATAAGAAGTTAAAGCAAATGTATCACCTATTTTCGAAATATAAATTATGAATAAGAAAATATACATGCCAAATGAATAATTAACTCACATGCACGTCACATGCAGAAGAGTCAAATTTTAAAACTTATAACGCTAAATTACTAAACAAAAAAAAATAACAAACTATTTAAACAGCAATGTTTTGAATATTAATAGTTTCGTAAAATGGGTTTATCCCTATTTCTCTGTTATACAGATTTATTTGCCTACCAGCCTGAATGTCCCGCCTCGTCTCGAACACTATACGCTCCATACAAATTGAAAATCAATGAACCACGGAATTCAATTTAATATGAAAAGCTATTCGTCTTCAAGTCACTCTGACATTGCTATTACATAAACCGAAAACGATGTCATAGGAAACTTTATCAATAGCTATATAGATAATAACATTCTTGTGACAATCTCTTGCTCGAATTGACATTACATTTTATTAAACTATTACACCGATTTATTACTTTCAATCACAATCTTATTGTTGAGTGATTATACCTAACATATTCTATTCCTCATATCCCATTTAGGGTACCTCGCACCTCGACTCTACTTTAGCACTAAGTTACAAAATAAGTAATGGTACAAGTGACTACGTATTCGTGTTTACAGATATAGCGGTTAGTAACGCATTGCTGGCATGTCGTCTACATAACAGTTCCACATAAGTCTTTACTTTTGCTGACTTTTGCTACCTTCTAAGTTTATCTTTCTCTCCCAGAGCAGCATGGAAACAATAACGGAATTGAAATAGTTAATAATTCAGTTATAAATAAGAAATTAATAGAGATTTCAATGGACCTTCATGAACCCGTATTATCATATTTTATGCATAACTAGCTGTACCCGGCCACTAAATGTTGTGGCGCGCGTTGAACAAACTAACATTAACATTTTTATTTATGTAAATATTAGTACATAACACGCGCGTGTTAGAAATATGGAAATATAGAGAGTTATAAAATAATATAAAATATAGGCAATGATTCAAAAGAATTAAATAATAATAGGAATAGAAATATTAATAATAAGGGGTAAATGGAAGGAAACACATAATTAAGCTTGAATCCAATCATTTTTAAACAAGCAAAATTTACCACGGTTCAGAATGAATCTGCACTGAGAAGAACCGGCAAGAAACTCAGTCAGGTATAATTTTTTAATAAAGTATTGAAATATAAGCAATTACACTTTACTAATTATTATTACAATAATTGTCTCTCTAAAACATTATATTCCATTATCATATTATATTTTATTATTATACACAATAAATATCACAATACTGGGTACACACTTTAACATCGTATTATACATAACAAAAATGAATATAAGTAATATTCTATTTGGATATTTATCTGCTTAGCTCTAGTGTCCCGACAGCAATGTGTCGTTCTGTATTTACAATCACTATTAGAAACTACCTTCCCCACCATTTTAATCATAACTCGTATCAGTATAAGTTATATTTCTTTTGTACTTTACAGATATATCCATACTAAGTATATGTGATCCATAATTAATAGCTATCTATTAATATATAAATATAACTTATACCGATTATCATAGGCAACACATAGTTTCAGAGTTACGAAAATAGGGAGCTATTATGACTTTCAACGATCACAATGACTCTTTATTGTTTCATAAATCATTATTCGAATATTAAATCGATATATCAAGGTAAGAATATTAAAATAACAATTTATAGTTCATTAAAGATAAAGATAAAGATAAAATTTATTTCTGAATATAACTTATTCTAATTGAACATACATTGTACAGCTTAAGATTAAGTAGGTATTAATAAATAAAGTAATTAATACGTTGTGCAGACTAGTGTTAGTAGCATGCCTAAACTAGGTAAGTATTTACCTGCATCTTAGGCATGGTGTTTAGCTTATTATATGTTAGTGCTTATATTAATGTATTACTAAATAACAACAAAACAAAACAGAATAAATTAAAACTAATTAAGTGCTAACTGTCTACTTCTAATATATTTTCTACTTCGTTATAGGTTTTGGCTTTTAAATATTGTTCTACTATTTTCTTGCACTCCTTTCTATTCATAGGATAAATATTTAAAGGATGATTTAATTTATTATAAAGGTATGATTCCAAAAAGCAAAAGAATCTATGAGCGAATTTTGTGTGAAACACTTTAGAAGGATATACTATATCGAGTCGTCTGCGGTTGGCTATGAGAGAAGGATCTAGAGGTGTTAACCAGTGCTTCATCATAATAGTTTGGAGGATAAATAGCTGTCGTATAGAGAGAACATCACACTCTGTAAGGAGTTGGGTGGTTGGATAACGGAAAGGACGGAAGTTACTGACTTTGAGAACAGCTCTTTGTGCTCTTTCTAAATCGATGTAATCGTTTTGTGCGTGCCGCCCCATGACGTAATACAGTATCCTAGTAGCGATTGGCAAAGAGCTAAATATACGTTTTAAGTAAAACTGGACTAGCGGCGTGCCTCAATTTTTTGAAAACGTATATTAACTTTCGTACTCTTCCAGAAAGAGCTTCAATATGCAGTTTGAAGCTGAGATGTTGGTCAATAATGACACCTAAGCATTTTATGTTAGTGGTGCTTTTTAATATAGGACAGGTGCAAATATTATTTTGATTATAAGAGTTGAGACAGTGATGGGCTATTAGTAAATGAGCATTGTCAGAGGGTTGTTGAGAAGCGTTAATAGAAAAAGTAATATATTTAGTTTTGTCCGTATTTAGGGTAAGTCCGTTTGTTCTGAGCCATTGCATTACTAAATCCAATCCTACCTGAGCGTGTTTAAATACATTATCCCAGCTATTGTCACTAAAAAGTAAGGCAGTATCATCTGCGTAAGATATTATCATACCATTAGAGAGGGGAAGGGCGCATAATTCGTTGATGTAGATCAGGAAAAGTATAGGTCCTAAGATGCTTCCTTGGGGAACTCCATATTCAATAGGAAGCTCGTCACTAATATGCTGGCCAATTTGAACACGTTGTGTTCTATCACAGAGATAGTCTTTTATAAGTTTATGTTGAAGACCTCGTACACCTAAATTTTCCAACTTTTTAAGGAGAATACAAATCGTTACGGTGTCAAAAGCTTTAGCAAGATCCAAAAATACTGTCAAGCATTTTTGTTTAGAGTCTAGGCTATTTGCAATATAATTAGTCAGCTTGTCAACAGCTTCAGCAGTTGACAGTCCCGATCTAAAGCCATATTGGGAGGCCGCTAAAAGTTTATTATTTTATAAGTATTGTACCAACCTTTTATATATAATTCTTTCCAGGATTTTAGAAATAGAAGGAAGAATGGCAATGGGGCGATAATTTTTAACGTCGGCCTTATCACCACTTTTGTAAATGGGTTTCACAACGGCTATTTTTAGAACCTTAGGGAAAATCCCAGTTGAGAGACACAAGTTAAAAATATGGGTCAGTGGTCGAATCAGGTAAGATTTATGGCGTTTTAAAAAGGAGCAAGGTATTTTATCAATACCAGTAGCACAGTCAGTCCTCAAAGTCATTATAGTACTTTCGAGTTCACTCTCATCTGTGTTCAGTAAAACAAACGAATGTAAATACGAGCATTCTCGAAACGTTGGAGTTTCATTGTTACTTATCATAGTGTTATTATAACGTGATTTTTCCGCAAGAGTTTTACCTAAGTTTGCAAAGTAGAAATTTGTCTTATTAACTATTTACGATGAATTTGCTGTGTGCTCAATCAGTGGCATAGCAGATGATTTGGTGTTAGTAATGTTAGTAATGTTTTTAATGACTTTCCATAGCCTTTTTTTATCGTGACCTGAATTAAGAATTTGATTTTTATCATATTGTCGCTTTAATTTCTTTAATAAGTTGTTACAAAACTTTCGATATCTATAATAGGTAGTTTTAAGGATAGGATTTTCTGGATGTTGTGTTAATTTATTATGTAATTTGTCTCGATTTCTAATGCAGCGTAAAAGGCCTGGGGTAATCCATGGTTTAAGGATTATATTGCGACGACTGCAGGTCTTAAGTATTGTGTTGGATTCTAAAATTTTAGTAAGTGAGGAAATAAGATACGACATTGCCATGCCATCATCAGTATTATATATTGGCGTCAGATCTAAGCTATTTAAGTCACGAACTAAGCCCTCGTCATCTAGCTTTAAGTGCGTGTTAGTGGGATTTATTCTGCTATAACTTTTCTTTATACATAGTAGTAGCGTAAAATGATCAGTGAGTGTAGTTTTCATTATGATAGTTTTTAATGAAAGGGATGTTTTAGCTAGAATATGATCTAGGCAATTTAATTGTCTCGTAGGATGACGATGGGTAGGTGTATATCCTAAAAAAGCAGTGTGATTTAAGTACTCTGATGAATTACGGTCTTCGTTATTGATTTTAATGTCAATAATTAAATCGTCCAATACAAATATATTTTTGTAATTAGACAGACCCGTTAAAGTGTTACCAAGTGAAGTTAAAAAATTTGTAATATTTTTGTAGGATGGAGATCGATAGATTAACACAATAGCAGTATCTTTTCCTATCTTTGCAATCAAATAATTTGCATCAGCAATATTTGGCTCTTCAACTGAGATATTATTAATGTCTTTTTTATGTATATTGCGACACCGTCGTTTTGGAGCAAGTTACCTAAACTTTTATATGAATTATATCCTGGTAATTGAGGAAAAGTGGAAGATATTGGTAACCAACATTCTGTTAAAGCGATGATATCTGTTTGTAAATTATTTAGACTAAGCACAGTTAAAAGACCATCAAAGTTACAATTGATACTTCTAATATTCTGTAATATTATTGTTAAATTAAAATCAGAGCTAGTAATTCCTGAACACTTATCTGCGTCACAGATCAGGGATTCATATTCACATATGGTATCGATGTCATGTACCAGATCTTTGGTAGCGGTGGCCATGAATGTGCTGTACAAAGTTAAGAGTAAGGCGCTCTAGGCGCCCTCATAATCGGTGGTACTTATGAGTCTGGCTTCTGCGCTCTTTCTGGCTGGACACTGCTCATCTCCAGTTTTGTGGGTTGCCGATTTTTTGTAGCGGTGACAGGTTGCACATTGCGCAGCCTCTGCCCGCTTTGGACACTCTTTGATGGTATGATTTTGGCCACATGTAGACTCGATATCCCGACAGTACTTTGCGGAATGCCCATACTGCTGGCATTTGTAACATCTAGTTACTATTGTGAAGTCTTTGACAGTGCAGGATGTCCAGTTTATATAGATCCGCTGCTGCTCAATAAGTGCTTTTCTTAATTTAGCTGAGGTTTCGAATATGTAGTTGCAGGTGGGGGCACTTTTATTACGAGATTTGTGGCTAAGTTTTATCAAATTTTTAAATTCCTCCCTGGTAATGCTGGGATATTTGTCGGTTATATTTTGTTCATATAGGCAGTCAAATACCTCGTTTTCAGAGATATTGGAGGGAATGCCTAGTACAATTACTTTTGGTCTCTTTTTGGTGGTTTCTTCCATTTTTAAACCTAATGTTAAAAGCTGTTCGGACTGTTTCAGCTTCTCTAAATCATCCTTTCTCTCGGTGCTGATAATGATGCCTCCATGCTTGGTTTTTCGCATACCACGTATATGCAGCTTAAGTTCCTCAGGCTTAATTATGTTCTGAATTAATTGTTTTGTGTCATCACTAGACTTCTCCTTGTCTGCTGAGTAAATGGTTAAACTGCTCATGTTAGGTGGGCGAACTACTGTTAGTTTACCTAACTTTATCATATCAGCATACGAAAAAGGTTGAGGCGATGGTTTGGGGGTAGAGCGTACGCATTCTTTCAGGTCATTTAGTTGTTCTGAGATATGCACTTGTTCGTTAAGCGTATTAATAATCATATTTGCTGACAAATGTTTTTGTTTCAAGGATTGATATTGCACAGCCATTTGAGAAACACCTCCTAATACGCTTCTGCAAAGATTGCTGATCTTCATTTTTTGTTCCGAATTAAGTTTACCTACTTCTGAGGTGCCACATATATCATTTAGGCATTGCTCTATTGAGGTCATCCATTTCTGGATTTCCGGGGTGGAAACTACATCCACGGTCTATGTCGTAGAGGCCGGATGCTGTCGTTCAGATGAAGGTGGGGGCGGAGATCGGGCAGTCTTTGAGCTCCGACTAAATGGACTCTCCATTTTTATAAAACTTAGTCTATTAATATCAATAATGCATATCGATTACGCAACCGCATCACAAACACAATATAGTCACAGTCTACAAATGTGCTGACACTGTTTGACCCACTTACAGATATGTTTATTGTTATTTAAAATACAAAAAAAATATACGGTGAGCGGCGGACACGTCCGTTTGCGCTCGCTTGCGAAATCTATCTATTATTATCAATCAAATACCCATTTCAATGAAGTAATATATTATATCTATGTAATAATATATATCTATATAATACATCATTATCTAACACGCGCATTCGAATACAATGTTGTGTCAAAATTTTAAGTCAATCGACCGACTACTTTTTGAGTTTTGCGACCACACACATACGGGAGTTGAATTTTTTGTACCTATACCATATAGATGTCATGCTAAAGTGCATTAGTTGTTATGTACAGTATAATTATCGAAAATACCATTGTTGTTAAAAGTGAGTATTTACTAATATATCGAGGGTTGCGTGGTCAAACCCGATAAGTGACAAAAATTGATAATTTTGGGTTTAGAATCCAATGTAGTATATTTCTGACGCTCTTTCTCGTGGTATTATCAGATAACTCGAATTCGGATTGTAACACTTGGACCTGCCGATTTAATAATCCAATAAGTGCATATTTTAAATTTAATTTTAATAAATAATAATATAAGTACATTAAAAACTTAAATTTTCTTTTATATTTAGTGGAAAAATCAAATAACATACATTTAATGGTATTTAGCAATGTATGATTCTTACTATGCTGAACTTATCAAAAAATGTAATACCAAGTATTAGGGCTTAACTGGTTGAGTAATCCAAAACGATTCACCAGTAAAACGTATTTTACTAGGAACTAAAACAAATCAAATATCGTTGTCGGATTTTACTTCTAAGTCATTTTCATTTCACACAGAATTAACTAAATGATAAAATACATTAAAAATACATATACTGTTTGTCTGAAACAAAAGAAATAAATTTACCATACAAAACTTAGTTATTGGGTTCGCACGCAATTACTAAACAAGTTTATATCCACATATGATTTGGAGAAGAACCCGATAAGTACGATTTAGTGACCTCGCCCCCCATCCCGCCCGACTCGCACGCAGTCTGCTAACAGTTCCAACTTAACAAAACAGACAAATTAACAAAAATTACCGTTTTTCTTGATAATTTTGACACAACTCATGAAGGCTGTTGCTATCTCGTTCCATTTGAGGCTGATGGAAAGAAATAGCAACTCCCGCGTTTCGAAGAAAGCGACTTATTGGGTTTTACCATAAGAATAATTATTTGCTACAAATTACTTCTATTTACCAATCTTACTCGACGATGACGAAGCCAAAAGGAAGGTTATGATTTCAGCAACAGCCTTCATGAGTTGTGTCAAAATTATCAAGAAAAACGGTAATTTTTGTTAATTTGTCTCATACGTATACACTGTTTCATCTATACCTAAACATTGTCTAACAAACAAACTAAACAAGATAGGTACTTTATGAATTATGAAAAGACATTATACCTAATAAATTTTTATTTAGTATTAATGTAAGCTTATAATACTTATTTCATATACTTGTTAGTGGTCTAATTGTTAATGGTTTCGTTAAGCTAAAATGTGTCCTCTTTTTCTGTTTTAGTACCTTCTACCAGTAAAGAGCCAGATAAGATTTTAGAGTTTTCTGTTGATGAAGTATGCTTATTTGGCAGTGACTATTCAGATCAAGATCCTACTTACGTGCCGGATTCAGACAATAGCACACCAAAACAAATAAATCTTGATCATAATAATATAATAATTCCGGAAAGTCGGAATAATCAGCTACAATATGAGCATAATTCACCTGGCGAAATAGTTATGTCAATTATTGATAATCTATTAGACCGAGTTTGGATTTCTGTTAAGCCATTAAGACGGCTTAAGAGATCCCAACCAAAGGAATGGAAGCGAAATATTGAAAAGATCAGAAAAGCTGAAGGGCTACCTTATGTTTCGAAAGGTATTACACGACCTGCCAAGGTCCCGAAACCTATCAAATGCGATAAATGCCTATTTAAATGCACTGAGCAGTTCACTTCGGAAGAACGAGACACATTTTGCCGACATTTTTACGGACTGGATTATAAAGCTAAGAAGAATTTCATTCTTTCTTGTATTCAAGTACAGCCTGTGAAAACGGGAAGGCTACAGAAAACGTCCAATAAAAGGGATCGATCATTCAGTAAGAAATGTTTTTTCCAAAAAAACAATGATAAAATTCAAGTATGTCAAAAGTTTTTCATGAGTACGTTGTGTATAAGCGTGGATGTTATCTCTGATGCTCTTAGTAAAGTGGATTCATTGGGACTATATACAGGAGATGATCAACGTGGCAAGAAAAGTCCTCCGAATAAAACAAAACAAGATAACGTTAAATTTGTAAAGTAACACATAGAGTCCTTTCCTGTTGTAGAATCTCATTATTGTCGTAAAGACAGCAAAAAGAAATACCTTTCTCCAGACGTGAAGTAGGTCCTCTGTATGTACCGATTGTATGAGATATTGTGTAAAGAGACAAACAACAAACCAGTTTCAGAAGCTAAATACCGTGAAATTTTTAATAAAGACTATAATTTAAGCTTTTTCAAGCCTAAGAAAGATCTCTGTAACCTTTGCAAAAAATATGAAAAAGCCGAATCTAAAGAAGAATTAGAAGATGAATACCAAGAGCATATAAAGCGAAAAACAGTCTGTCAAGCGGAAAAAGATGCTGATAAAGTTCGCTCTAACACGGTTAATACATTCATGTCGTTAACTATGGATTTACAAGCGATTTTACAGATACCTAGTGGAGGGGAAAGTATATTATACTATATGAGAAAATTAGTTGTTTATAATTTTACCATTTACGAAGCGCGTCTTCCAAATAATGCTTACTGCCTCTGTTGGAGTGAAATAAATGGCAAGAAGGGCAGTAGTGAGATAGGGACGTGTCTCTTGCACTACCTATCTCATGAAATGCCAAAAACCGTGACAGAGGTGAGCATTTTCTCTGACACATGTAGCGGCCAGAACCGCAACCAATATATTTCAGCTCTTTTGCTTTGGGCTGTTCAGAAAATAGATAAACTTCAAATTATAGAGCAAAAAGTGGACATACCCACATGGAGGTAGATTCAATGCATGCTGCTATTGAAAATGCTGCCAAAAAAACCACATCAATTAATAGTGTCTCCGATTGGAAAAATGTGTTCAAGCAAGTCAGAAATAAAAAAACAAAGGTATTTAAAACTGAGCAGGGAAAGAAAGAAAAAGTAGAGGTGGATAGTTACAAAGTAAAAGAGTTTAAATATAATGAGATGTTGGACCTAAAAAAGCTAAGTGCTATCATTATGAAAAATAAAAATAAAGATGACATGAAGCAAGCGGTTAACTGACTGAAGATTAAAAGAATGCGGTATGTAAAAGGTGATTTAAAAATTTATTTTAATTATGACATGTCAGAGAATTTTCGACAATTAACTGATATTTCTAATACAAATCCGAGCACGCGAGCTATAAGGCATTCAAACCCACCATCTGTTGCTGTGCAATTGCCAGATGAGTTAGAGTCCTTATATAGTAATCAATTACCTATAAGTGTAGCTAAGAAGAAGGACCTGGAGACCATGTGCAAAAAACAAATCATCCCCGAAGAACTCCACGGCTGGATAAAAAATATGAAAACATTTAACAGCAATGTTGCAAGCGAGACTGATGATGAATAGTAATAATACACATGATAATAATAGTGTAGTAATAATAATTATAGAAGTATTAGATAGAAGAAAATTAAATAATAATTATGGAACTATTATTACGGAAGTAATAGTAATAATAATTACTAAAGTACTTCCATAATTACCATAATATAAGTTAAAATTACGTCAGTTTTGTTCGCAAAATTTCCATTATATCGATAATGTAGCCATGTTTGAAATAATTATTAAAACCTTTAATTAATAAAAATCGGTCTTACCCCTTCGCAAAAACCCTATAAGTCGGCACCTTATGCCACAAATTATTTTTTTACAGAAATACTACACACAGAAAACATCGAAATAATATTAATACATGTCGATGACAATGTATTTCTACTAAAGTAATTAGTGGTAGGACGAATTTACTTATTTAAATATATTTTAATTATCCGTAAACTTTCATCATCGAATAACTCAAAAGTCACTTTTCTGTACTTAACGGGTTTGAACACGCAACCCTCGATATGAGTTACACGTTGCTGGTCCGTCGTTTACACGAGATCCTTTTAATGCCCCCATCGCATATAATATAATATCGCATATAAGTTTAGAACTTATTTTAGGGCAACACGGTGCTGCGCAGAATTTTTATTAAACGAATAACAAAATACGATACTAAATCGCATATTGTGCTCGGTGTTAAGAAGTCAACTTCAAATTTCCCACGATGTGAAAATGAATGACATAGAAGGATAAAATGGAAAATACAGAGATGTAATTTATAACAGTTAGCTCCCACTCGACTCGCGAAATTTGCTCCGTAAATAACGCAGTGAACAAAAAAATTATGTCTCCTCCCTATTCGTCTTTGATGGAAATTTTTTTACAAGGCAGAAATACAAGACTAAATGTCAGCGGTTATAATTTATTATTGTCCTATTACATGTTGTTCAACGTTATAGGCACACCTTCACTTTGTGTCAAACACTGGATTTAATACGTTCCCTTTTACTTTTTCATAAGATTTTTGTGTAAATATATTAATTAATTATTTAATTAAATATTAAACGAAAAAGGCCATAGAGACATTGCGTGTCTAATATAATAATGGATTCAGGATGCTGTTGGGGCTGCCTCGCTATTGTAGTGCTTCAGAAATGTTCGCGCAGGCACACACGGACGGTTTTCATGCCGTCATTCGAAAGAAGACGGCATCACTACTTAGCAGAGTGCGATCGTCCCCCAACAGTATCCTGCGTACCATTACGGAGAGGTATGACTCCTATATTATACCATTTTATTAAATTGATAATTAGATAAGTTAATACTAACACTAGACTTTTAAACTCATTAGTGACTAACACCATGGATCTTTGTTATCCCAATAAATAAATAAATAAATAAATTAATGTGAAAACTTAAATTATATTGTACTTAAGCTTTACTTCTTTTACTCACGTGCCACTCAAAGTTCGAGGTATATTTAAATCCGCTCACATTGTGTGCGCGTCCAAAAATTTTAAACGTTTACTGATGTAGATAGATAGATACCTCTACAATTCACAAAAAAAAATTATACACGCATGTAGCTTCACAACAAATTTATTGAAAATAAAAATTTCAGTCGCCATGAGCGGTTAATAAATAAGTAGCCCAATTTTATCTATAGCCACGATTAAGAGAATGAAGATACAGATTTTGTACGTAGATATATTACGCTTATCAATGTTACTGTTGTACCATAATATTTTTATATTATAATATTATAATAATTGAGTATAACAAAGATGTACTATATAAAGAAATAGAGGTAGTTTCCTTGTACAAATTGTGATAACTATACATCATATTTAGTAACAATCCAATAACAATATGTCAATGCAGTCACTGGGAGATGATCGGCCTCATGTTTTGCGCCAAAAAAGCTTGGCTAAAAATTTTGTCTACAAATTCATAATCCGAAGATGTCGCCCATGCGGCTTTTAAATCTCATGATTGAATGATGATATAGGTGTAATGTAGGTGAATGATGTAGGTAGATATACTCGAAAATAAATGTTGCATAAATCATCTCACGTAAATGTAAAGTCCGATGATGAGTATAATCATGAACAAGAATGTCCTTCATTATTACTTTAAATATAATTCATTTTTATCTATTCACATTAGCTACCTAACTCACAATTATTTATTTATTTATTAGCCTTCCTTCAGATTATTCAGTATGTTATAATTTCATTCTCTATTCTATTATTAGTTATTATTCTGTGTGCCCTCTGGCAAAGGCCTCCCCCAACACTTTCCAATCTACTCTCTCCCGTGCCATTCTTGTCCATGTTTTTCCAGCTGCTTTGGACATATCATCTTCCCATCTTCTAAATGGTTTTCCTTTCTGTCTTTTTCCCTCTCTTGGGTACCACAATGATTCTTGTTCACTTGTTCTATTTCTCTTCTCCTCTAATTACATGGCCAGCCCATTTCCATTTGAGATTTCTTAATTTTAATACTACATCTTGGGTCTTTGTAGCTTTCCTAATTATGTCATGGTTGATTTTATCTATTTTTCTCTTTCTTATCATGCTTCGTTCCATGCTTCGCTGACAAGTTTGAAGTTTGGATTGTAGAGATTTTGTGAGCGCCCAAGTCTGGCATCCATATGTTAGAATTGGGAGTATGCAGGTGTTGAATAGCTTTCCCTTTACTGAGATGTTAGTTGTCTTGTCTTTCGTTACTTCTCTATATGCCCAGTATTTCTTCCATGCATTATTATAACTCACAATTATAGATATAAAAATATATTTGCGACATTTATATACACAACCAGTTTAAAAAAAGGAGGAGGTGCTCAATACGACTATGTTTTTTATAACTCCGTCATTTATCAACTGATTTCGAAAATTCTTTTTTTGTCTGATAAGCCATACTTCAGAGGTGGTCCTATTTCAATTTCACCGGTATTGGAGCTTAGACTTAGATACACTAACTAATAAGACCTGGTTATAACCTTTATTTATATTGATGATTCTCTTGTATATCGTTGCGCTCCAGAATTAGAAAGAAGTTAATTGCAGACCTGCCCTAGATATTTATTTAGGTCAAAATCACTCAAAAGTGGTAAATAAACAAATTTTAAGCAAAAAAATTAAACCACCTTCAAAAAAAAAACACTGAAAAGTAGAAAACGACTATCCTTTACTAATGAAAACTTAAATACAATTTAAACTTAACTTTATAAATACGATACACATATCTATATAAATAAATTTAACAGTTATTGAGGTCGGTACCAAATCAATGTGCAATAACAGAAAGTATTAGTTTTGTAGGCTTGGCACCAACTTCAGTAACTGTCAAATTTCATTATATAGATATGTGTATCGTATTTATAAAGTTAAATTTAAATTGTACTTGAGTTTTGATTACTAAAGGATAGTTATTTTGGACTTTTCAGAGTTTTTACCGGTTTATTACATTATGTTATACGTTTAACTATTTTTAATTTCTTGATTTTAGATTTCAGGTCCAATCTACCATTGTTGATGACTATTAGAGCAATCATCATATTAAATGAGACGAGTCAGTACCCACTTAATTAAATGTCATATTATTCTGTCAAGTCGAGACGTTGTTCTCGTCACCGTTTGATATTCAAAGCATGAGGAGTGAAGCAATTAGACGCCTATAATTACTATGTTAATTACAGACTGTTCTTGTTTCTCATCTCGCTATTCCGACCAATTCGTTGATAATATAAACATAAATTCATTCGCTCTAATTTACTAAGTGAACGAATAATTGAGAAACTATATATTTAATTTTAATTGTTAATGCAAAACAAAATAATTACATGGACAAAATAAAATTAATACGACTATTCTTCCTGCATTCGTATTCATCACAAAACTAAAAGTTATTAAGCTTATACTGATTCAAAAGCCATAGATATTATGAGATAGAGCAAGGATTTTGACGAAAACAAAGATAGGCCGACGTAAAAGCTCTGAATAACATTCCTTGCAGCTATGTTTACACAAGCTTTCAACTAATGACTTTTAAAATAATTACTTATAATATAACTACTTAAAATAAAACGTAAATATAATAATTTAAAATAAATATTCACTGACTATTTAAGTAATCACCAACTTTTAGAATAATCACTGATTTTTCAAATGATCAAGATTTAATTGTAAGGTGACTGAACAGAATTAAATGATGACTGAATTTCTTGCAGTTTCTCGTCAACCTAGGTTTTTTCTAACCCTGTAGTAGATTTGACATTCAAAAATATTGAGCTTTTAGTTTTTTGTTAATAAATCATTCATTTATTAATCTGCCTCTGGCTACCTCCATCCCACCACACTGTACACCATAAACTTATTATTTACTGGCGTATAGACGTACAAAGAGTGCGAGTGAGAATAATTTTTATGATAGAATCACCAGTAGAAAAGCGATAGCAAACGAGACGCTATTGCAACCCGTTTTGAACGACAGGTCGTCACAAGTCGCCACGCTGTGGATGACGCTGTTGACTTATTTTATTATATTGTGTTATTCCTGTTTTATTTCAAAGAAGTACTGTATTTTTCAACAAAGGTTACGTGTTCAGTATGCGATTGTGATACATCGCAATAATCAAGGGAATCACTCATTTCATAGGTGACATTGACAAACTAAAAATCGTCACGCGTCAACGAGATCTATGGTCGTCTATAGACGCCACTATAGACGAACATAGAGCTTTACGCTATACGCGACTACTTGACGGCTACTTGATAAGTACTTCGATGCAAAACTTGAAATCGAAATGAGCCCCATTAACACGTGGAACAATTATGATCTACCGTCGTTATTATTGTACCTATTTACCTAATAGTGTTTTGTTAAAGAAAGGAATTGTGGGTAGAAATGAAAAACCAATATAATAAAAGACGGCGATGAAAAACAGGTATTCTATCTTTGTGTTATGAACGGTGTGGTAGCACATAAATAATATAGTGTCAGTTATTTTAGTTGTCTTCTAATTAAAAAGTGCAGTATAAGTTATTCGTGGTGTTTCATTTATAAGCGACCAACAGTACAAAGGCCTGACTGTTTCAATATTCAGAAGTGGGATTCACACTCGATAAAAGGTACGTACATAATAACGTTATTAAATGAATTTTTTCTTCTTCTTTATACTGTGTTATGACATGATATAAAAGCTTTTGTGATATTAAACTAAATAAGACCAAACAATCAACAAACGTGTTCTTTATACACATACATACGCCTTGCCAGGACTACACTCTGGCGGTGTTCATTATACACAATGATGTTATATTTAAAAAAGAAGTAGATAGGTTATGTTAGTACTAATGCTTGTAAAATATTGTCCCAGTTACGCACACACATAAGCCACACGTATTGTTTATACACACTAATAAAATGATGAAGTGTAAATAAGATAGCATGACAATTACCATAAGGAAAGTGAGACAAATATACATTGCACTGCGTCGCTATACAATGTAAGACTTCAATTGCATTTCAAATTAACAAATCACGCGGCACTCTAAAACCATTGTGATTGATCAATTTCACTTTCTTACAGCATTTTAAGCGAATCCGTGACTTAATTCATAGAATATTAGTAATTAATGCAACAGAAGAGACATTTTCGAAAAATATGATTGATGCCTAATGGTAAGACAGTAAAAAAGGATTTATGTTTGCTTTTTAAAATTAATTTTTCTTGAGTCATGTACATTTGGAAACATAATTATTTAACTACATACATTCGTAAAACAATTTTGTTATAAATTTGAAAATAATAAAAATAAAACACCAGGTATTTTCATGTAAAAATTTTTTTAGTTTTGTGGGATTATTGGGATATTAAACACAGCTAAAGCTTTTGATTCGTTTTAAAAAATACATATATTATAACTTGTAAACCAAATAAATAAACGTAATCAAATGTTTAATAGGTACTTCATGACATTGACGGTTCTGTAACATAACTTTTTATATTCTTTGACCAAACATAGTATATTGCTCTCTGTCCTACTTGGTAACTGGGGTATTATCTATCGCATTTTTTTTTTATGATTTAATATTTTACTGATATTTTAGATTTTGGAAAAAATGGTGACACAAATGAATTAAATAAGTATACTTACGCATGATACGCAATTCGTGAACCTTTGGAAGTCTTGCTAGTATAGTTTCTGCAGTATCTAATAACACAGGACGGAATTTTAATATTAATATTAGGAGCGCACATACGAGTTTACGTTGTGTCACTTTGTTACACGAATGAGCTCTAGGTTGGCTAATTAGCAAAGTTTTGGGGTGCCAGTTTTCCAGCGCAATAACTCACCTACCTCTTTTAAATGTAACATCATTGATTATACACATACATGCGGCTTGCCGGGGCTAAACTCTGGAGGTTTTCATTATTCATCTACATGCGCCTTACCAGGGCTACAGTCTGGAAGTTGCGTACGTTGCTGTCGTAACACAAACCACGATTGTCGATTTTTACTATGACAACCATATCCTAGACTTGTTTAAATGTTGAATTTGATTGTGAACTTTCATCTAACAATATTTAAACAATTACACGAAATATTGTTGCAAGTCAGAGACTTGATGTGAACATACAATAACATATCACGTCGTTACAACGTATCATTTCCATATGCTCATTGTCGATGATGTCGCAATTGAGTAGTATAGAATCAAAACCAGCAATCTGCCGATTTTAAGTAAATTGAATTGTTGGTGTGGCAACATTCTCCCACTTAAATAGTTTAAGCTAATTGAGTAATTCCTTATCAAAAACAGCAACATTCCATTAAAATTTTAATTCAAAAACATGCTTTAGTTTCAAATACAGCAATCTGTGAACAGTAAGTTTCAAAGGCAACAATCTGCGAGTTCCAACCCATCACAAGCGTTCAGTATCATAATGGTCATAATGGCGTCGGAGTAGTTTTTGTTGTAAAATGTGTTAGTGATTTTTTTTAATTTTTTAGTAAATTAGGTAAAATACATCGTTTTAGTGGTGAAAAAACTAAATATGGCCATCAATTCCACACCTATAAGTTTGCACGAAAACGCCAAAGAGATCCCGCAAATTGGAAGAGAAACATTGCTAAAAGATTGAGATAAGTTGTGTCGTGTTTAAACCAAGGGTTATCACAACTTTCTTGTTATTCTACTTTTTTTTTCCATCTTATTGGTGTTTGGCCGTTTTTTGTGACGGCGCAAGAAAATTCTACCTAAAGTTAATATGATAGATTATTCGAAATAATCTCTGAAAGAGATTCAATGAATGCATACATTTATTAGCCGTTAATGTATGTATGGAAAATTGTTCTATAAATTTTCATCGGAGAAAAACTAAAATTGAAACTTTTTGAACCTCCCATTTAATAAAAAAATTACCAAAAAAGTACATACATACGTTAATATTTACAAATTTGAAACTACTAACTTTAAACTTAAATAAAAAGATTAAATTGCATCCTATTTAAAATACGATAGATTTTGTAAACGCGGAATTGACTAGACTAAAATAATTCTAAAAAAAATATATTTTTTTTGTCTTGTGTTTATTGTCAGGAGCATTTGATATTGATTTTATAAATAAGCGCTTTATAAACACAATATCATGTGTGCACCGCACCTACACTTGTGAGATGAAACCGAACATTAGTGCAAGCACAAGTGTTTTTCATTATTAAATGCAGTCTCGTCGAAATTCCAGTAGAATTTGCTGTACAGTAAGTATACACACGATCTAGGTCTAGTATGCACGATGCGCAATACTTCCCACATTTACAGTGATAGAGACCTCACTGAGTCGTGCGTATCCAGCAAACAACAAATAATAGTAAATTATTAACGTTACGTCGTGCTTATTCGTTGTCGTTTTTAACCCCGACGCAAAAAGAGGAGTGTTATAAGTTTATTGTCTGTATCTGTGTGTCTGTGTACGACTGAATGTCTGAATGTGTATGTCTGACTGTGGCATCGTAGCGATTTTGATTTTGGTTCTTTTGTTTGAAAGGCGACTTGATCGAGTGTTCTTAGTTATGTTCCAAGAAAATCTGTTCAGCCGTTTAAAGATCATCAGCTCTTTTCTAGCTGTTAAAGGGAGCAACTTCTACTGGTCTAATCGCTTAAAAATGTAGTATACTGCGACTTCAATAATGTTACAATAACATGGTAATCTTGGACTGATGCTGGAGCATCATCTGGAATCAGCGGGATATCCAACTCCTCACCAACTTACAGCAGAGGTATCGTGTTCGGGCTCATTGGATTGGTCTCAATGTATAGATTATAGATAGACAAATAGGTGGTGATCGGGGTCTGAATTTCGTGTGTGTCCCTGTTTAAAAAGCAGGAAATAAAACTTAAATAAAAAATTTAACCTTAAAAAAATCTCTAAAATTTAAGAAAATAATGTGTATCTATTGGGCCTTTAAGTTTAGGATAAGTTGTAGTATGAATATCAGTAGTAGTATATCCAAGCGTCGTTGCGTTTGGGGACCGCTAAGTAAATAAAGCTAAAACAGTATACTACTAAAAATGATTCAGAAGTTAAATTAAGCGGTTGCAAACGTCTTTCATCGCTCTCTGCTGCAAGACTTGGAGATGGGGAGATCTTGGAGCGATGATCTGCCAAAGATAGTTGACTTTCGTTGCATTAGAAGAGCCGAAGATCAGGTTCAGTGGTCTGAATCCAGCAGCAGAATAAAAGTTATTGTTATGGTTAGACCTTTCGTCAAGGTAATAAGGTCAATTATTCAATGGCACGTGACACGGTTCATGTAGGGCTAATATCTAGAGACCTGCATTTTGCAGAGCTATAATCTAAGCTATGGGCTAAAAACGCGTTACTAAATTTGGTATAAGTAAAATAAGGAAATGAGAACATAGTTGTAATTCGAAAGTTCTAGAGTGGTGACGTGTATGAACTCCTGCAAACTGTCGGCGTCAAGAACGATGCCACAGTACAAAATAATACTTTATTATTATTCACTATTATTGTTATGCAGGGAATTCTCTAGAAGGTTCCACATTCTCTATTATTATTTGTCATTATTATTAGAGACGAGAATGCTTTAGAAGATTTCACCCTTGCTTGTCTTGTCGAGCTATGTAAAGGACCGGATGTCAACCGAGTAAGTTAGTTATTCACAACGATCGAAACGATAACAGGGCGATTCGAGATGAACTACGAAGACTACTACGACGGCTACTGCGACGACCCTGAATAAAGAAGACTACTGCTATTTAGGACTGTCATTTGTAAATGAAGCGTATTACGGTGCGGTGATTACAACACAATGACTTCGAGGAGTAATTTAGTTTGTGTGTTGTTGATGTCTATGTGTGCATACAGAAATAGACTCTTTGCACCTTTAACCGGTATTTATTACCTACGGTTCAGGTACAGATTAGTGGAGGCTAAAAATCTTCCACGCAATGACCTCAACAGTGGACGCGTGACATGTATGCGGCAAGATGATTATCATGCGTATCTCTGCTTTGAACAGCACGTTAAGTATTATTCTCGGCTATTATCACAATGACTACCTCCAAAAATTCGCTATCCGTCCGGGTGGTGGAGTTTTCTCATCTGATTTTTTCACCTCGTTTATGCCGGTATATATCCTCAAACATTATTCTGTAAAAAGATTTCTATTATTTTGTATTATGTATTTACTAATTTCTGTATAATCAATATCTATTATTTCATATTATATTATTCACTAATAATTTTTTAGGAATTTAAATTTCATTACGCAATGAATATGCTAAGTACCTACATAATCGCAATGAAACAACGCAGCCGCTAGTGCATGGCGTGGTACATATTATATCATGAAGGAGGATTGTGTGTAGGTACTTCGCACAAAGATTTAATCTCACCTGCAGTGTTGCTAAAACCGCTTAATATATCATTCCATATTACGTCGTATATTAGACTTAGCACCCAGTTGGTGCTGAATTTACTTACTATTATAATTATTGTTTCATTTATCATTCTGCAATATTATTGTATATGTTTACAATTAAAACTTATGGAATAAAATAAAATAAGAAGAACAAAAAAATGATGGGTTTTGATGTACCTAATTCAATATTTGATGTAATGTAACATTAACAGGAGAAAACATTAAATTAAATACTGTTGATGGGTATTAATAACAAAAATCTGAAGGGTTCTGTTGTCGGCATGAATGTTTAGATTTAAATTTAAATACCTGAGCAACCGAGCTTCGTTCGATGTATTTCGAGTTATTATGTAGTAACATCTATTGTTCTTTAATGGCTAATTTCAACCTATTGGTACTTCAATTTAAGTTTATTGAAACCACACTATTATATAAGATGGCGCTAGAATCAATATTTTAGAAAAAAAAATTCATGTGAATTAGTTTCTTCAGAGATAACACCAATTCTGATTAAATTCAGAAATAAAACATTATCTAAGCACGAAATTTCATCCCTATCGTTCCAGCTGTTTTAAAGGAATAGAAATATTCTGCGGTCGCTTAATATGTAACCGAAAATATTCTATTATAGCTCGAAAACTAAACGATAGTTTCAATTTCAATATAAATTAGTTAAAATCCGAACTATACTTAAGCAGATTGGTAACCAAAGTAACATTTATAAGGTACTAGCAAACGCCTTCAGATTTTATTAGTGTCTAAAGTTGGCTTCGACAGTGATAAAAATTAATGTTTTTTAACTTTCACGACTCGTACACAACTTACAATACTAACTAACCGGATCTATATATTATGTCGTGTTTACTAATTTAAGACTAATACCTTTTTTCTACGATCATAATTACGATTCACGACCACTGTCGACGCCATCGAGTCGGAACTTCAGGACATAAAAGCTATTACATTAGCCTTAAAGTATTAACACGACATAGACCCGGTTAGTTAGAATTATTGTAAGAAGCGATAGAAATGTTTAAGAAAACTGTTAAATTTGAAAACCTTTTTAATCAAATACTTCATGACTACTAAATCTGCAACGTGTGGAATTTTTACAAAAATTCTTATTTTTTACATAATCTATATATATAAAAGGCGATGTATGTATGTATGTTGGACTTCGAAACGGCCGGACCGATTTCAGTGACATTTTCAGGGAATCTTCAGATTGGGCTAGCGAGTGTTCTTGTAAAGTTTGGTAGCGATCGGATCAGTAAAGTTCTTTTTTGTTTTTTTTTTGCTGTATCAACATAATTATAAAAACTGTTTAATTTATTTTAACGTCAACTAACGCCCAGTGAAACGGGCCGGGTTTGCTAGTAATATTATATTAGAGAACATATATTTTTTTCAAGAAAATGTTCCAAAATTTCTTCTTCGTGATACCTTATCAATACCTATACCCTTACTATACCGACCCTTCAAAACTCATCTCTCTAGGTTAAGCTCTTTGAACTGTGTGTTGATGAATCGTTCAATCACAGAGGGCAGTTTTTTATATCATGTACCTATATTACATACGTACGCACATACGTACATATAATGTACACACACACACATATCATAAAGATTTATATGATAAATAATGTGCATGTTTTTAAAAAAAAATATTATAAGTCTACCTCTAGAAATTTATATGAAAATTACAAATGTAATAAGTATAAACCAAAAACCAGTGCAAACGAGTATCTTCTGCGATTCCATGAACATTCTGGTTATGAAATAAGTTCTCTATCTAATTTTTCCTAAAATACTACAACACGAGATCTTCAGAAAAGGCGCGTAGAGGTATATACAGAGTTGTCAACACGTAAGTGGTACCTCGGTGTTGCAAGCGTCAATAAGCTACACTAAGCACTAACCACTTACAATCAGGCGCGTCGAATATTTTGGATCATCTTTAAAGCATAAAAAACATTTTTTGTCATTCATGTTCTAGAAAAAAAAATAGTCTTTATTATTTTCGGTCTACGTGGTAATGAAATATTGCTGCACAACATTAAAAAAAAGATTCCAATGAATTGAGAACGTCCTCTTCTTTTTAAAGTCGATTAATACTTTCGGACATTAGTGTTATAACAACATTTCGGTTTATTCTCCATATGTACATTAATCTACATACATACATATATACATACATACATTTGAGGAAGCGAAAGAGATATGTAAGGACCGCGACTCCTGGCGCTCCGTCCTCTCTGATTACCCCGTTAGGGATTCAGCGTGAAGATATGTATGTATGTATGTACATTAATCTAATACAAACACTTATGCACTTTTACTTTTTAGACAGGGGCGCGTTAATTTTTAGGCATTTTTTTTACGTTGTTCAAATAGTAACTCATTTTCTTCATTTTATATAAATATCATTTTATACTTCGCACAATGGACTAAAAAAATTCGTATCTGTGTATGGGCTATTAAAACTGAAATAATACTTTAGTTGGTTTTAACTAAACTTACGGGCTAATTTCAGACTAAGACACGGAAATAGAATATTACATACATACTTCACGCTGTATCCCTAACGAGTTAGTCAAAGAGGACGGAGCACCAAGCTTCGCGGTTCTTACATACCTACGTCTTTTGCTTGCTCAAAACTCATCATTCTGCTCACACATTTACGCCTAGGTTTATAAGTGCTTTTCACATTTCCGTCAGCTAACACTGGCTATTTGATCTTCGTAAGTCAGCCTTGGTCTTCCTTGGCTTCTGCTACTACTCACTTTAGCTCTGTACATTTTCTTCATCAGTCGTTTATCGTTCATTCTTTCCATGTGCCCGAACCATCTAAGCATTCCTTTCGTAATTTTAACAATAACTATATCTAACTATATCATACTGCGTATTTCTTCATTGCTTATTTCGTCTGTAAGGGTGACACCGCATATATTTCGCATTTCGAGATCGCATTTCTAGTGCATTTATCATACTTTCACTTTATTTCAGGCATCTCTAAGCCTCGCTACGGTATTATATTGTTATATATTGTAATGGATATATTGACACTGCCTACAAATGCGGACAGAGCACCGTTCACTTAATTGCCAGCTGTTACTCGCCTCTCCACATCCAATTCACATCTTCCATCCTTCGAAAACACACTCCCCAGATACACAATTTCATTTACTTGTTCTACACATTTTCCATTTACTCAAATCTCACATTTCATCTGCCTTAGTTTTGTGGCCATTTATGATCAATCCTTTCGCTTCAACATTTTTCTTTCATGCAATGTCTGCAACTCGGCTTCTGATGGTGCTATAAGCACAGCATCGTCAGCGTCCAATAGGCAGATTACCACTGTATCATTACATATCATACCACTCATACTACCTTTCAACGTGTGAAGGCAACTGTCCAAATACAGCACCAACAGCCAGGCCACGCAGAGACCACGCAGAGACCACGCAGCGCTGTTTGGCGCCTGAACAGAGTTCGAATCAGGGCGACATATCACCGTCTATCCTTACACAGGCTATGTGGCCTCGATATAATGACCTTACAGTCTGCCCCACGCCATATTCAGGCAGGAGACTCTGTAATTACTTTCGTACTTTCTATCAAATGCTTTTTCTAGATCCACGAAAGCGTAGAAAACTTTCTGATCTATTGTCAGAAACTTCCCCACGATAGCGAGAAAATCTTCCATAAAACTGTTAATACAACCCCTACCGTTCCTATAACCAAAACAGAAATTGTTGATTTTACTAAACTTAAGATGTTGAAATATTTACAAAATGGTTTCGTATAATTAACAAATTCGTTAAGTAATAATAACTAATGCACTCCATCAACATACTCTTTAACTAAATTCTTTTGTAAATTTAACATAAAATTTTGTAAATTTTATTATAGTTAGAACTGTAACTTCAGTGTTTTTTATTTTGTAAATTGAACATTTGTGATATTGTAGAAATAATCAATACTTTAGTGAACTTTGGCTGGTTTTAGGAAACAACAAATCAACCTTCGAAATTGAACAATAGTATGTTTCAGTGATGTTTATTCTAAAGTTCAGCTATTTACGTTAGAGTCTGAAATAACCGTCCCCAACAGACAAAAGTACAGCCAAACAGTGACGTTACGTTCTAAGCTAAGTTTTCATAGCGTACAGTAATATAGCTAATTTAACTCTGCTTTCTTCACCAAATTTTTTGGCGAGACCAAAAAATACGAATTATATTGCAATATTTTTATTTGTAATATTATATTTATTGAAATCCATACACGTAGCTATAAAGGTGTATCCATAAAAATGTGAATACGTAAGTGGTCCTTGAAAGGTTCCTCGTATAGTGATTGTTTTACAACAATACTGTGATTTCGTCTCATGATATACGTGTCCCACTATAGGTTTTGATATACCTACATTTTTCATTACACGCTGTTGTGAGCATAATATGGGATCATCTCCAATTTCATTTGTTTCAGCCTCATTCATACCTATTGTTATATAGTTCTTAATATTTGGGGATTATAATTACACTATGAAAAGTGTGCGAGACAAATACTAGCAAGTTTTAGTTCTATTTGAATAGCTGGATATTTCACTATATCATACAATTATATAATGGAAATACTTTATCCTTTAAATCTTTGTAGTGAATTTCGAACAACGTTCATTTTTTGTGAATATTAACTAATATATTATAACGGCTATGACGAATCTAGGAATTTAAAGCGTTCACAAAATAGAAAATTCAAACCTGTGTAAGTAAATCTTTTAGTCGAAATTAATATTAGACCAAACAACTATAAGTATTATCAATCCTTTTTCGGATTTTTGAAATGAAAAGATAGAGTCAATATTGACGTGATTATAACAAAGTTAAATGAATCGCTATGAAACCACTAACCATAACAATCAAGATCAAGGCAACAGTATTCACACCTAAATAATTACCCAACTATTGCTTACTCAGACTTGAATTTGAACATAGCATAGCAGTGGAAGTCGTTGGATGCAGGCAGCGCAGGATGAGTCTTTGTCTTTGAGATCTTTGAGGGAGGCCTTTGTCCAGTAGTGGACGTTTTTCGGCTGATATGATGATGATGATAGCAGTGTCACCCGAGATCACAGTGATTGTAGAGTAACCGATTGGTACACTATGTAACAATAGTTTAATTCATCAGTGTCGACCAAGTGCAAAGAAAATTTAAAATGTGATAGTTGCTACTGTAGTTAACAATCACAGCTATAGATGAATAAATAAATTTCATACGGTACATCGTGTACACTGTGGCGAATGAATGCAACGGGAACTCAGAAGGATCGACGTCGAATAGCAGGTCACGAGTTCGATTTTCACTCCAAAAATTGCATTCTCTGTTTGAGCCCTTCCGTAGCTTATGGAAAATATAAAATAAAAATGAAATATGTAAGTGAAAATAGTGAATATTGCCGGCATGAAATGTTGTTGTTAATGGTAGTCAATAATCAGTAAGTCAAAATAATGATACTATATCTTTACGACTATAACTAATTGGCTACCCTTTAATTTTTAAATAAATATTTTACAGTGTTAATAATAATAATATACTCAGACATTTCACACAGCGCTATCTAGTCCCAAAGTAAGCAGCAGAGCTCTTGTGTTATGGGTACTAGACAACTGATATCCTACTTATGTACTTTTCTTTAGTAAATAAATACATATAATACATAGACACCCAGACTCGGGGCGGGAATCGAATCCGCAACCCCCGTTTACTTACCAACGCGCTTAACCGTTGCGCCACGGAGGTCGTCAAAATAATAATATGTAATAATAAATAGTTAATAATAATGTAGTTTTATAAAATGAAAATGTTACAAAAGATTCTATATCACATGATTCTTAAAAAAATCGGTTGTGACAGACAAACATATCGTTTTTTTTTTCCATTTTATGGTGCAGAACCCTGATTAAATAATTAGAAACGCACTTAATTCTTCTCTGAATTAAACGATAAACTTGAGAGGACATTTCGCTGGCGATGAAAGGTTTCATGTTAAATTAACTTTTAAAGTCTTTAATTAATGACAGCTCACAATTATTGGAGACAATGTTATATTGTTTACGTTTCACCAAGAACCCTTCGTCACGAAAACCCATTCGTTAATTCTAATATTTGTTTTCTTTCGCCGTTCATAAATAATAAAGTTTCAAATTTCCGCACGGTTGTTTATGAAAGCTCACCAATTCGTTACTTTATTTGTTTAATAAAGCTGGAACAGCGCCGGCTGTGTACATTGGGATATAAATTACCTTTAATTTAGGTGAACGATCCAGAAAATATGATGATGTAAAGTTTTCATCAAGCTTTAATAAAATAGCTGGCGGACCCGCTTTGATAATTTTATTATCATTCCTTACTCCTTGTAATAACCAACTAGCTCACTACGGCTGCTTGTTAATTAATTTGTTTTAATGTCTACTGTAAATTTATGCTTTTCTTAGCTTCAATAGCATTAATCTTTTATCGTATTTTAGTGTACTTATTAGTAAAAACATTTCCCAATAAACTTACATGATGTCAATCTGCCTTTTTCCTACAAAATTATAGGTATTATAGTATACAATATTTACAGCACATGACATTTTATCGCAAAAAAATTTCATTTAAATAATGTAATATATTTTTTACTAAATAATGAACCATTCGAATGAACATTCTTACATATTTTTTGTTCTAAAAAATTCGTCGTGATTAGGTACTACATATGAGTCCATACATTTATTAGCCAAGACGACGCAATGAAAAGATGACATTTTTCCTTTGAAATCCCTCTTGATATGGGTATCAAATAAAATAAATTACCGAATAAAAGAAAGAAAATAATATTTATTGTGTAACTAAAAAATTAAATCAAAACACTTGGCAATCACATTTAATTATTAATGTTTTTACATGAAAAAGAGTTTAATTATCATTTGTGTAACACGAATTTGAAAGAACGGCTTAAAAAACTAGAATAAAAAGTAGTAGGTAATTTCAAAAACAAAAATTTCGACGATGTGTTTAACAAAAATTGCAAACAATATACAAAAATTCAACGAATCAGTTTGGCAATTTAAAGAGGTAATGCTGCCAGTCTGCTGGGCACCCTAAGTAATGGCAGCTTTCTAAGCGGCAACTTTGAGGAAATTTATTATTTAAGATAATGCTTAGTTTTAAGTTTGTAAATATTAGCTAACATAAATTAAATTACCTAATTAATGTTAAAGCCAATTTAATTATTTATTGTCATTTTATATGTAGTTTATGTAAATAAATACGTACTAAGTAAAAAGTTGATACTCATTAAACGTTACAATAGGTGAAATAAAAAACGTACAAAGTAATCTTCCATGTTTCAGAAGTTACGTGCACTTTGCTCATTTTAAGTCAAGTCATAATCTGAGGTAACTGAGATGCGCACTACCACGTAACGACGCGAATGTATCTCTGTCGCGATACTGTACCTCTGGGAGCCGCGAGTAATAAAAATTCCGGCACGCGTTACCACTGTGCTTCGAGAAAATAATCCGCGAAGAAATACAGCCACCTACTGGTTCCACATTTGTAACCGGGAAATCTCCATTTCCCTTTGACTACCAGTCGTTTCAAAAGCCACTGACTCCCTCGTGTGTCGTCTGGAGGCGACACTCATAAAAATTCGCCGTACCGAAATATTGTTCTAACGAGTCGCGCAGCGGCGAAAACGGACGTACCAATTTCACGACTTCATATAAACTAGCTTAAGTTTTTGCTGTATTATTAAGTACTCCGAAGAAATCCAAGAGGGTAACGACTGAGTCAAAACACTTAGACAATGAAAGCATTTTAAAAAATCATAATAATAAACGCATCCTTCAACCACCGTCATCTTTTTTGTCACGCCATCATCGAAATGCGGTCAGAGAGACCGTTTTAATTGTTTGCTTATAACACGCCTAAAATTAATGAACAATGAGGTTATTTTTACGTTTATGATTTATTCGGATATGACAATTAAATGAAACACTCTTTATCACAAATCGACTTCATTATTTTTAGCAATCTGAATTATTTTAGGAACTGGTC
This sequence comes from Zeuzera pyrina, assembly GCA_907165235.1. NCBI lineage: Eukaryota > Metazoa > Arthropoda > Insecta > Lepidoptera > Cossidae > Zeuzera > Zeuzera pyrina. The sequence goes on along the minus strand of OU015625.1, from coordinate 11,555,948 downwards.
GGGTCCTAAATCAGTGAAATTATCACCGTAGATCATTTGTACATATTTTAAGCTTTAATATTTAATTACTTACTGTCATCTTTGTTTAGATAATACTCCACCACTTTAGTTAAACTTAGATCGGGTGCGGCCTGTTTTAAAGTATTATGTGATAATGAGGAAATAGTCTATCTTCGTTGGTGCCCGATGACCCAGGTTTTGCCATTTCACTGGAAAATTAGCATTTTAGAAACTATACGAGTAAAATCACAATACAAACAAGTTACCGACGTGCGGTCTTACAGACCGCATTTGAATTTTGGAACAAATGATTACTCACAAATATCACTCCCACCGATTTAACTGACTCTTGCTACTGTGCCAGTACAACTGAACTCGAACCTATTACGAAGCACTAGTCAACAGAACAGCACGATCTAGCATTTTCGAAGAACCTCGCGGTCGGTGGCGGTTAAAGGGTATACCATATGTACCAATACTGCATAGGTACCTACTTAAAATGTTATAAAATATTACAAAACGTAGAAACTAATTATAAATATTTTTCACGTTTTGTAATATTATTAATTATTATTTTCGTATCCATTTCTCAATGTACCGTTTCGCCAGTAATATATCAAGAGTCCAATATATTTTCAATTAACAATCTTTATTTATGAGTGTAATACTGCAGTAAATCTCGGATGATGTCTCCAACGAACCTTAGCTTTCTCCCTCATTAATAAACAAAACGAGGGGACAACGTGGATAGCGACCCCTGCGTTACGACCTGCCTAACTTGGTTATAACTTCGAAGTAAGCTTACCTTGAAGCTCATGGCCTTATAATTTATTTGCTTTACTTATTAGACAATGTATTTAAAAAAAATTTTTCAACTATTTCACAACTCTAGCGTAGGGCGTAGGCGGGCTAAGCGTAGCGTATCATAAATTAAGGAAGGATAATGTATTGTAAATTCCGGAAATCCATTACGTAGCCGCTTCGCTAGTCCCTATTTACGCTTCTTAGTAATTCTGTTTTTGATTGTCAATCCATTGGATAGAAAAAAGGTCACGTAATCAGACGTTGACAAGACAATGTTCGATATTGATTGATAATCATAAAGAGGTCAATATAGCCCTTTATCAATGTTTTGTTATGCGAACTAACACTGTTTTGTTCTTTTTTTGCATTTTTATATAGAAATAAAAAAGCATATTTTAATTTTTATGTATAAATGTTGCATTTGTTATCTGAGTATACGTATCGCTATTGTTTACTATGTCTTATTAACTCCATATAATAAAATAATAAAGTTTAAATTATCACATTGTAATTTAATTTTAAATTATCATATTAAACGTACTCGTATGTACTTACATGGTACATTTCTTTTCTATCATGAGATCATAACACAACTCTCGAATTTGTAATTTATGAAAAACGAACACATGTTGGTTAATTTATTAAACGTACAAATTGCCATCTTACTCCACAAATTTAATAGATGAATGGCATTGGAAACGAATGGATTTGGAGGGTTTATATCTTCTTTGAAACGGTCGTTTTAACGAGCTCTTTTAATTGCTTGCGCTCACACTGTTGCTTTTGCTTTCCTCTGTTGTATGTCAAACATATTTTTTCTATAAAATAAACACATACAAGTACTTAATTATGCTAATTATTTAAAAAAAATTAATTACATTCCAATTTTAAGCATTATATTTATTAACGAAATAAAAGAAAACAAAAAAATGTTAATAGTTCAATATTCGTGCTTAATATTAAAAATAACTTTTCAGTGTTAGGTATTTCCTCCATCAAGTATCTTAGCAACATTAATTTGATAGAGCTGTAACTAACTTTTACACAAACTAAAGATGAAGCCATTATTAGATATAAGACATTTTATATTTTTAGCGCAAGAGAAAAGTTTTTGTTACTGTAGATCACAAAATGCTATATCCATTTAAGTCACTAAAGTAAAAATTATTATTACTTATGTTTCTACGTGCATGTGCCTGCTTAGGTAAAGTGTGGTTCAGTGTTTAAAGTTTTGATAATATTTTAGTGAATGTTTTTATTTTTTTATGTTTAATTCCATAAACAGTTTTTTATTAATTATGATTTAAATGTGTTACATAGAAAAGTATACTTGAATTCGTGTGTCGTTGTAACGACTACAATCAAATGCTTGCTGCTGCGCATTGTCAAATGAAAGCCCATATAATGCTTCGTAACGTTTTTTTAAGCAGTCAAAATTATTCTTAGTAGAACTGTTTCCAAATACAAGCCAAATATTTTTTTTACTAAAATGTTACAAAAACAGTAATTAAATAAATTTTTGATTTTTCGGAGTTACATCCTAATAATATGCAAAAGATCTAATGAATTGTCGTAGCGGTATTTTGGTGTTAGCTATTTTCATTCACAGCTATCAATCTCAGAAACTACTTAAAGCCATTGATTTCAGTCACAGTTAATTCTTTATTTATAAGCAGAGTAGCGAATAACAGAAAAAAAATGGTTAAGTTAAACTTTGGTTCGAGCACAGACGGTTTCGTACGATGTTTGTAAAATGGCAAACTTCTAAACTTTTCTGGAGATCTATAATACCTTTCGTTATACTTTTCTTCTAAGCCGCAGACCGTAGATTAAATCATTTTACATTCCCTTAGACTTTAAAGTTCAACTCCAGTAGTTTCAGAGGCAGGGGAAAATGATCTAGGCGAGTTCAAGAATCCAAATTGCTAGTTCTCTTTATTTCACCTATATTTTAAAATGTTAATGAGCCAGACAGACAGCAAAACAAAGGGATAGATGCATGTGACGTAACGATCTCATAAGGATTCTGTTATTCCTTTTAAAGTACGAAACACATAAAAGTAGATTTACGTTTGACTAACTTTTGACCACGGGCTCTACTGAAATAAAAACTACTTTCTTAACGGCTTGTGTCAGTTTTAAATACAACAGCATAACGTAAGAGTTACGAGTTCAAACATACAAACGGCCGATGGGATTTCAAGTTGAATGGAATGTGTCTTTGTGACGAGTCCTTGACACTCGTTTTCCACCGTTCAATAAAGTTTGTTTGTTGTTGTGTTTGTTTGTTAATTAATTAAGAGGATATCCAGGATATATTGAATGACTTATTATGCTAAAAACTATATTTATTCAAATCTGTAAGAATAATTGTTAAGGAAATAGTAACATCAAGTTAAAACCAGTCTAAATTTTTTTAATGTGATCAGATCAGATCAGATTAAAAGAAAAGTATTTACTTACCATTTACCTATAGTTTATTTTTTTAACATGTATAATACAAATGAACCTGCGATCAGTCATTTAGTAGCATTGTTTTGCCATCTGTATATTTAATTAAAAAAAGTTTCATACACATAATTAAGAGTCGAACACTATATTGATCGCTTATTCTATTTAAAAAAGAACATAAAATCGTTTCCTTGGTTGTACGTCAACAGGACGCAGTAATTATTACAAAACTGTTCTTCAATATTTAGAAAGCGATTGTTTTAGACTTGCTCGAAATTGCAACTACATGAGGGTTGGCACAACTTCAGCCTATTGCAACTTTAATGCCGGCTGCGGTTTGGATTCGTTCCACGTACGGGTCTCACCATAAAAGTGGTCGCTAGTCAGCGGCGTTCAAATTGTTTTCCATCCATGTAACTCATGATCCGTAGTTACGTATGCTTACTGATATACTCTACCCTAATATCAGATATATAATATTATACCTATATAATTTGCACACGAAAGACAAATTAATATTACTGATATTATTAACACTTTTAATTTGTTAAGTACAAAAATACTATTTACGGAAAGCGGAAATGATTCAATAATCGCTTTAGGTATTGCTAGAGAGAGATATCGACATTGGATAACAAGAACAAGCACAAAGATTTGACGATTAACAATAAGAAAACCAATATATGGTTGTCACTCAAAACGAAATAATTAACATAGTGCTGATTTTGTATTACACACGTGCTGAAACAATTACGCATTGTCTTTATTGCTACGTCAACGATAAATGAAGCCCTGAACAAGAAGTTCGAATTATAATACAGTAAGCAATACAGGGACCTGAATTTAAAACTCAACTACGATTGTTAAAGTACTACGTTTTGCCTGTCCTACGTACGACATGGAAAATTTAACATTAACGCAAAAAATAACTGGCTGCCTTTAATGTATAGACATTACGAATACTGCGTATTTTATAGGTGCAAAAAGTTTCAAATGCCAATGAACTTGATATAATGAACACATGACGTGAGATAATAATCAATACAATTAAAAGACAAAAATTAGAGTACTTTGGACCAACTAAAAGCTACTCCAACTGGTTATGCAGAAAAAGATTATGTAAAGACGAAGGCTAGAAAGACGGAAAATACCCTAGGTTAGGAAACTTGGCGAATTGTTTGGCCAAATGCTTCTAGATCTTTACATCGGACAGCAGCTTTTAAGGGCAAAATTGCCATGATAGTCTCCAATGTCCGATATAGGAAAGAACATTAAAAAGAAGAAGTACGATAATGATATTTTAACGTATTCACTTCGATTCTTATCTAGAAGTAAAATAATTTCCATCTGCCGAACTTCCTGCGCAAGTTGCATAATTAGGGTAGGCTTAAGAAAATGATTATTTTAAGAAATTATAATTACCATATATTGACAAGTGAAGCGAAAACTTCGGACCCCTATTTAAGAATATTGCGCGCTTGGAGGAGTGTGAGATTTGGCGTAGTTAAAATTTATATGGAGAAAAAGTGTAGAAAGCTAAAATGTCTATTATGTAATATGTGTTACAAATACATTAAATTAAATAAATAAAACATTAATTGTTTACGTTCAAACTGCCAATGTCAAACACATAATAGTTATACTGTCATTGTCAAAAACATAATAGTTTGTGGTCAAACCTCAGACCGAGAATGGACGGAGTCATAGTAATTTGCTCTCTTATTGCCGTGTATCAAACCAATTTTCATATCTATTTCGATTTCGTTGAGCGTAACCAAGAGTAAAACAGTATACCATAATAAGTATGGCAACCTCGGACTGTTTCTGTAATTCATGTCGGCTCCTGACCGACTTCACGTACATTACTGAAATAATTATTTGAAAAATACTCGTAAATTTTAAGTATTTTGGCTAAAAAAATTAAGATTTCTTGTTAATTGTTGTACTATATCTCTTTCTTAGTGATGTACATTAGTAAAAGTCCAAAAAGCCGGTCAACAAAAAATGAACAAGTGTTACAGCAAATGCTCCGTCAATTTCGATCCATGGTCCGAGGGTCAAACCAAGGAGGTTCCGTATGGACAAAAAGTTGCAAAGTGTAAAGAAAAAAATTTCGCCAAAGAATTTTAAAATATCGCCAACAAATGATTACTAACAGATTGACTGAATGAATTTCCAGCTGTGAATTTTGTGTGATTTTTGAGCTTGTGAGCTGTTTCGAATCTCTGGAGTATAAGTAAGTAAAAAAAGAGTCGAAATTCGACCTCTGGGCGAACAACAGTTATCTTTGCTATCTGTAAGCCCAAATTTTTATTGTAAATGACGCGAAGGTGTGTTTTTGTTGCTTCTCTGTGTTCTGTCCACGCCTAATGGGGGAATGTGTATAGTTGTGCATGTATTAAGATAATATTAAGAAGAACTTAGTGCTCATATGTATATGAGCACTAAGTTCTTCTTAGTGCTCATATATGAGCACTAAGAAGTTCTTCTCAATATTATTTCTTCGTAATGAGACAACCAATTATCAGAAGCTTGTCACTGCTTCCCACGTAACAAAACCATTATTAATGATACGGCAGTGCTCAATAGCGATGCCGTTGACTTAACCAGCAAAATAAAAATGTTTATTACATTCTGGTGCGAATTTCTCAATGTTAAATATTCAAATATTCTGACGGCACACTTGAGCCGCTAGCTTGGCCGACATTTCAAAATGGAAATAGACTGTTCGTGACTACAAGGGGAATCGTATTCGACATTTGACGCAAAATGATGATGCAAATTTCGTGAAAATGCCAAATATTATGCGCGGTTGAGTATCAATAGAGACGCTACTCGTGATTCGATATTCACAAATTGTGAAACTTTATGGACACTGAGTAAAATGTATGAGTACCTACATAAAATTATCGGCTTTATCGTCTCTTTTTTTTATTTAGCACCTCATAATACATTTTGCTATGAGTAAACAACTTAGGCCTACGTTTATTTATATGTATACGTATAATGTGTATGCATCATACATATCTTCATAACATCTTTCATTCGAAGCAGGCAAAGTATCAAGGAGTAATAAAGTTATACTTTGACATCACTTCGAACAATTATTTATTAGTACTTTTTCGAGCTTACGGATGACAAAATCAGTATGAATCAAGAGATGAACTAATTGATTTATAGGAAACTGAGGGTCTTGTTTGTGTAATTGTGCAACTTCAATTGACTCTAAATAGACACAATAGTTTATTCCGGCGTTCTCATAGTAAAATACAGAATTAATTAGAAACGTATGTTAAAATGTGTCTTTTATTATTTACCAGTCAACATATTATAATTACCGTAGTAGATACTAGATTTTGTCACGTAGGAAATGTCAGTGTTGTAGAATGAATGAATATCGACAAAAATCGATGTTCTATAAGAACATCAGTATATTCTATATAGTCTACGTATTTGAAGCTCTCGTAGCGTTATGGTACCTCGGTGTCCTGGGGCTGAGAAATGTTGTACCTTGTTATCAATCGGATAGATGAGTGGATGCAAGACGAGTCTTCGTACCTCGAAAGGCGTGTTAAGCCGTTAGTTCCGGATAGTACTAAATGGTGGTAAATGATACTTGTCATTATACCAGTAGCTTAAATCCATAACCACATACTAAATGCGAAAATTGACATAATATTCCATCATTCTGATTCTGATTCAGTCTTTCTATTTTTAAAAGCGTGTCCAATTGTTACTCATCAATGAGACTAGAATGACAAATTGAATCCGATTGATTGATATTATTTTTCAGCCTCTCATTAACCCTAAGTATGTGGATTCGACGCGATTGCCTCTACTTATCTATCTAGTTGGTGACCGCGTGCAACATTGCTTAACCTTAGCGTTCGCGTCGAGTACCAAGGCATCATTATGCTACAACTGGTTCTAGAAGTTTTGAGTGGCTATTAGATAAAGACCTTAAATGTTGCTTGAAATCTGATAATAGATTGGCCATTAACCACTTCCTCTAATACGCACTGGAGTCTTGTAGTCGAGTAAAGCCCATCTCCTTCATTGCATTTGAAAAAAAGACCTGTGCCCAATAGTGAAATCTAAATAGGCTATAAAAATTATGGAAACAACTGAAATTCGTTCAGTCATTCATAACAAATATAGACAAGTGGAGAAATAATTCTTTCCATGTCAGGACTGAAAAAATAAATAGCTACATAGTACATATATCCAAAATATAGTTATTTCATTATATTATAATTTATTGCGTATTAGTAAATACTTATACGCAACAATTTTTTTGTTTATTTCAACTGAATACTGTCTAGACATGTTATTACATTATTATGAATTCATCTTACAAAAAAATATTTAAATTAGTAGGTACTTTGCACAAATACCCCTTCGTAATTAACTGTTCAAAAGCATAACATCTTTAATTAGTTACTTTACACTTTAATAGTTACAGTTATTAAAATCCACTCTTCTTTTGATAAAGTACTTTGTTATCAAAGGAAATATTGTAGAGACGAAAATTAATTTTGAATAAACAAGTTTGACAGACTTCTTTACCAAAATTGGAAATACTATATACACTTACGGAACGGAACTAAAACTTGATTGATCTGTCTGTCTCTCATAATTGTTTTTCTCAAATATGAACAGCTTAAACTTGAAGCTTTTTCTTCCTTAAGCATTAAAGGAGCAGTCATAGTAAGCGGTGACCAAATACTACAAAATTAGAATTAGAATTATGTAAATATAATTTTTGGGGCTTAAATAAAAAATTAAAATATTTTTATATTTATATATATATATATATATATATATACTAGAATGACTACATATATTATACGAGAATATATATATATATCTACACGCAAGTGAAAGTTCTATTCTAAATCCTATGTAAATTATTCCAGTCCTATTGTTGTAAGTTATGATTCTGCTATCTCTAGGCAAAACTTTCCATGAATTGTTAAATTTCACTACTGAAAAGCTGCTCTTCGCCGTTCCCGTTTCTACATCCTAACTACAAATTAATTATATGTATTACGGAATTTGATATCTCTCTGAATAAGTCATTGTTACGGTTTAAAATTTGCTTTGAATCGTGTTTCAGTAGAGCCCAGAAATATATCTTTATTTACGATTTACGTCTCTGTTTACATTAGATCCATTTTAATATATTTTTTACACATAATATGTAAATTTAAGTATATACAAATGCAATAATATTCTTTCATGCTGGACTGCGCCTCGATAAAGAATTAAATAAGTTCAATATGGAATATGGCAACTGCGTAAATAACACTGTCTGCAACCCTGTCATACTGCGTATCTCTTCATTGCTTATTTTGTCTGCGAGAGTGACACCGTACATATTTCTAAGAGATCGAATTCCTACTGCATTTATCTTACTTTCACACGATTTCGGGCATATCCAGGCCTCACTACCATACAATAAAGTTGAAACCAACATCGCACTGTGTATGGCCATTTTGGCTATGTTAGATATATATATATATATATTTTATTAGATTTACCAACAGTTGTTTACACTAATGCTTAGGTAATACAATACATGCTAAATAAACTACGTCAAATGTAACAACTACTTATAGGTAAATTCCGCATGCATTATAATATATAAACGGTGATTTTAGATTTCATATAACTGATTTAACAGTAACAATACTCATTTTGCATTTACACATACTAAACATATATCTATTAACTTAATTATTGTTTTTTAGTTTTTAAACATTTTTAAACACATCTGTAGAACCTGCCTTTAGAGTCGTTGTGTATATCATTTGAACCACTGCACATATTTATAATTTTACACATACGTGTAATAGGCGAGTTGGAACCCAAAACGGTGGTGCTAAGGGGTGGGCAAAGTGGTGTTATTGCGAAACGAGGACAACGAGCTGGCGCGCGAAAACGTATACGGCTTAGTAAGGTTGGACAGTCGATCTTATTTCTAATTATTTTATACATAAATAAAGCGTCCAATAATTCCCTGCGTCCCTCCAGTGACTCCATATTAAAATGCTTCAGCCGCGACTGATAAGATCTTTCTTTTTTAACCCTATAGATAGAAAAAGAAAGATGCCATAAAAATCTTTTTTGTATGCGTTCTAAACGAAGCGACTGCACAGCATAATGAGGTCTCCAAACAACGCAGCAATACTCCAATAAACTTCTCACCAGCGTGTTATACAGCATTTTTTTAGTTTTTATTTTAAATTCTTTTGTATTTCGTATCACGAAACCCAGTGTTCTTGAAGCTCTCTTTGTTATGTTTTCTATATGTGGTTTAAATGTCAATTTTGCATCATAGAGGACACCTAAATCTCTTATAGTCTGAACTTCTTTTAACCTAGCATTATTTATACAATAATCAAAATTTACTAAATTTTGTTTTCTTGATAATTTTACGAAATAACATTTATCCGAATTCAATATCATATTGTTAATGTCACGCCATCTAATAAGCCTGTTTAGGTCTCTTTGAAGTAGTAGGCAGTCTTCTTCGCTTTCGATTTTTCTTGTAAATTTTAGATCGTCAGCATATATGTACGCTTCTGAAGACTGAAAACACTCTGAAATATCATTTATGAAATAATTAAATAAAATTGGGCCCAAATGAGACCCTTGGGGGACTCCTGACGAAATTGGTCGAGTGGTGGACTGAAAACCGTTGAGAACTACATAAAAAGATCTTTCTTTCAAATAAGAGTTCACCCATGTAAGCAAAGTTCCCGAGATGCCATATGACGACAGTTTGCGAATCAGAACTTTATGTGATACTTTATCAAACGCTTTGCTGAAGTCAGTGTAGACGGCATCTATTTGCTTACCTGAATCAACTGCTGCTATTAAATGCTCAGTAAATGTTACTAAATTTGTAGCTGTCGACCTACATGCAACAAAGCCATGCTGAGAGTCATTTAGATATAGTCTTAAGTGCTTTTGAAAAATTGGACATATTAAAGATTCAAATATTTTTGCAAAATGAGACAGAATAGAAATCGGTCTATAATTGGATACTAAATGATCATTATCAGACTTGTGTATAGGAATAACTTTAGCAGTTTTCCAAATAGTCGGGAAGATGCCTGACTGTAAAGATTTATTAAAGATAGCCAGCAACGGTACAACCAGCGACGACGCACAAGAAGAAATGCAAACAGGTGGTATGCCGTCTGGACCTGCGCCCTTAGTGGTGTCAATATGCCTTAATTTAAATAGCAACGATTCGCGGGATAGCATTGATGTGGTCAATGACTGTCCATTAATTTTTAACGAGTCCAAAAATGGTGAATTCGAAGTATATCCGTTACCAATTGGTACATCAGTCCCATATACGGAGAAAAAGTAAGTCGCAAACATCTCACATATTTCAGTAGCGTCAGAGGAAGTGTCAGAGCTATTGCCCATAGTGAGAGGGTATGTACTAGAGCCACCACGTTTAGTCTTCATGTGAGCCCAAAATAGCTTTGGATTTTTAACTAGACTCTCCTCTAAATTACGCACGTAGTCATTATATCGTTTTATTGCTAGTTCTCTACATCGTGACGCTATAAGTCGGAATTCTATTTTATCTAAAGGATTTTTGTACGTTTTGAAACATTTTCTTAACCTATTTTTATTGTTCAGCAATCTTATCAAAATGCGGTCAAACCAGGGTGGAAATTTATTTTTCCTTGGCTTTCTGTATGGGACAAACTCCCGAATAGCCCCGCTCAGTATTTTATAAAACACAACAAACATGTCATTCACACTTTCTAGACCTTCAAACAAGCAATTCCAGTCCTTTTCATTTAAATGTTTACAAATAGCTTCATAGTCTGCCTTATTAAAATTAGGTCTGCTAAGGCGGGTGAAAATTATCAACTACAGTAAGGGGGGCCAAGCATTCAGTTACCGTTACAGAGTGAAGTGTTGTAAGAACAAGATCCAGGATACGATCGAATTTGTTAACGACATTATTAAATTGTTCAAGTTTGTTAACATACGTAAAATCTACTAAGGTCTCGCATATGCTAGGAATCGTGTAATTTTTATCAGAGTTGCACAACAAAGTCCAATCTATAATACCCAAATTGAAGTCACCCACAATACAAACATCCATATCCAAATTTTCAAAAGTGGCATTATAGTTATCAACAAATCGCTTAAGCACAGAACGTGTGATAGGTGGTGGGAGGTAAACTGCGCATAGAGCTACTCGACGGGCAGTATGCATTTTTTGTGTATTGATAATAACCCAGAGGTCTTCGCAATCACTTTCGAAAGTTTTCATCCGCTTTGGTTCCAAATGCCTCTTCACCGCCACCGCAACTCCACCTCCATCTTTTCCACTATTCCTATCCCTTCTATAAACAACATACCTATTGTCAAACAGCTCACTAGATAGTATTGACTCATTAAGCCAGGTTTCCGTCAGTATGATGATGTCATAATTGCTACAAGACATATTGACATAAAAGTTATTAGTTTAAGTTCGCAATCCTCTGCAATTTTGATAATACAATTTTAAAGAACTGAATTTTACTAAAATTTAAGAATAACACGCATGCTTACCAATCTTAAAATAGACCCTAAATAATTATTTAACCTATATTATTTTCGTTTTCACATTGTCCATACTATTTATGTAAATAACTTCAGTCTCCTCACTTTTTCTAACAAAAATTGTACCGCCTCTTACCCATACGTATTTATACTGTTTAGTTTTAGCCTCTCTTCTGGCGGCTGCATGCAGTTCCCTGTTATAGAGAGAGAAGTGCTCTACTACATATATGGGTGTTATCTCTCCAGCTAATCCCAGATGTGTGCTATTTAATTTATTCTTCGAATTAGTTTTATTATAATGAAGAGTGGATGCAAAAAACTTATCCCGAAGCTTTGGTGAGGCAAGTTGCATAATTATCGACCGTGGCCGTTTACTGTTATTACTGCGCTTAGCCACACGAGTAGCATGTAGGATCTCTTCTTCCTTTAAATCACAGCCAACAACCTGTCCCAGCTGCATGACAATACTATAAACATTTTCATGTTTATTCTCAGGCACACATTGCACTTCCAGGTTGTTAGAACGCGATTGTTGTTCCATATAGTTCACAATAGTGCCACACGAGTAGCATGTAGGATCTCTTCTTCCTTTAAATCACAGCCAACAACCTGTCCCAGCTGCATGACAATACTATAAACATTTTCATGTTTATTCTCAGGCACACATTGCACTTCCAGGTTGTTAGAACGCGATTGTTGTTCCATATAGTTCACTCTAGAATTTAGATCCCTTAACGACTCCTTCATTCTTTCATTTTCAGCATTCAACTCCTTTATGACCCTTTGACTAGATACATGTTCAGATTTCATCTCTTCGTATCTTTTATTGATAAATTCCATGGATTCCCGGAACTCATACATTTCTTTCTTTAATGGTTCTAACTCTTCCCTAATACTATTAAGCACGCTTTTATTAAATTTCTTAAGAAATACTTCCATTTCTTGCTTAATTATGCCCCGTACATTCTCCGCCGTTAGTGCAGAAGGCTTTGCAGACATTGACGAAGATGACGAAGACTCAATCTGGCCAGCCTTCTTACTCCCTCTATTAATGTTAATCTTGCGAACTGGAGTTGAATCTTTATCACCGCTTGATTTCGGTTTAAGGCCAGTACATACTGGACACGTCCAGTTCTTAGCTCCCTCTGAATTGGCGTCGACAGCAGGTATCATAAGACATTCTGTATGATAAAACCTTCCGCACATAGCACATCCTATAGAAGCATCCTTCTCGTCACCGATCGCACAGCATCCCCAAACCTGACTCATATTCGATTTGATTAATTATTTAACTCAAAGACGTAAAAATACAATGCAAGACAGTGCGTAAACAATTGATATGTCTCCCAGAGACAAGCGAACACAAGGCACAAAAGCGCTACTTAGTCTACGGTGGGTAGATCCGCCGTCTTGTAATAAGTCACTGGTGCCAGACACAGCGCACCGCACGAGAGATTGGCACCTATAGTAGGCACTTAGCTGCGTGCTGCGCGATTCCTGCGGCACGTAGATTGAACAGGTTGATCACGGGTTCGCTGCGCGAGCGACCATTAAACTAATGTATTTATCAATATCCATCAATAGTTTATCAATTTATTATATATGAAGCTAAAAGTAAACAATAATAAACCAACTGATCGGAGGGTAGTTCGTAAATTCTGCTACACTGATCACAGTCACTAATGTATAATAAGTTAAGTGTTTATTACCAATTCCAAATGCTCTTTAGGTAAACACGTCACTGTTCACTTATTTAAATGCGTTTTGAGACTACACGCACGAAAAATTTAAGATTAAACTTGAAAAAAAATATAGTGGAGCAACAATAACACGTCTATACTGCTCCGTAACACAACTCTAACTGTGACTCTAACTCTAACTGTAAATATTCACACTGCCTACTAATACTTTATTGCCACCTGTTACTCGTTTCTCCACATCCAACTCACATCTTCCATCCCTCGAAAACGCACTATTCGGATACACAATTTCGTTCATTCGTTCTGGACATTTTCCATCTACCCATATTTCACACTACATCTTTCCTTTCAAACATCAGAACATTAGTTTTGTTCACATTCATTTTCAATCCTCTCACTTCAGTCTTCTTTCATGCACGTAACTAGTGTCTGCAACTCCACTTCTAATGGTGCTATAAGCACGGCATCGTCAGCGTACAAACGGCAGTTTACCACTCTACCGTCACGTATGGTACCACCTTCGATCACAAATTATGATCGAAGAGTACCACATACTACCTTTCAATGTCTGAAGGCAACTTTCCAAATACAATGCGAATAGCCAGGCAGACTTCACGCAACCCTGTCTGGCGCCTGAACAGACTTTGAATCTGGGCGACATGTCACCGTCTATACTTACACAGGCTATGTGGGCTCGATATAATGACCTCACCTCACAGCCTGCAGTAAGGGCTGCCGAACGCCACATGCAGGTAGAAGACTCCGTAATTTCTTTCGCACTACTTTATCGAATGCTTTTTCAAGATCCACGAAAGCACAGAAAACTTTGCGACCTAGAAGCGCCAGAAGGTTCCCACGACAACGCGGATCGATAAAATATGATCCATACAACCCCTACCGTACCTAAAATTATCTTGTGCAGTCCAGAAATATCTTTCAGAAATGCCTTTCATACGTTCAGTCACTACCTTGGTATAGACTTTACTTGCTAAGCTGGTCAAGCTGATGGCCCTATAGCATCTTTACTTTTACAGAAAGGCACTATGACTGCGATGAGTTAGTCCTCCGGAACTTCTCTTTTCTGCCAGCAAAGATTACACAGTTTATAAATGTATCCCAGACCCTAGGACCACCATACTTGATCATCTCAGCAGTCACCTCATCAATTCCCGCAGCCTTTCCGAATTTCAGAATTCTTATCGGTTTCTCAATCTCTTTTCACAAAAAAAACATCTTTTTTGTCTGTTAGCAGATGACGTTCTTTCGAACGCTCTTTATTCATTCTGCATGGTGTCGGTCCACTTCGGTTCTTACGTATATCTTTCTAAAATAATTTGGAATTTTCCTTGAAGTTGTGCGACATCTTGTTTTCATTTATTTTATTTATTTATTTAATACAGGCTTGCCAACAGGTTTTACACCAGAAATAAATTGTTTTACATATTCATAATTTCAACTAAATTTAGTGCAAACCCAATAACAGGCAAGCACAACATGTGATTACTTTACAGGAAGTGGACAATACAACATGAATTGTAAATACTTAATATTCTAGTTACGGCTTCTTTAAATTATTAATACAGTTTATTAAGGTAAGAAGGAACAATCTGTTAGATACTACTTAACGATTATAATTAAAAAGTGTTTGTTTAAACATGGCCAAGGAAGAACTAAAAACATCCAAGTGTGTAGACCCAACGAGGGCGTTGTGCTCACGACACATTCTGGGAATTATACTATAGAAACCCGAATTAGTTCTAAAAGTTTACTACTAGTGGTTTGAAATTTGTTATACGAGCATTAAGATGTAGGACATTGAAACCAATTTTGTAAACTGTTTCCGGACAATCGATCAAACTTCTAACAATTTTATATAAAAAAATTTGATCACTCATCCACGGTTTTCTAAAGTTTTAAACCTATAGTGAAAAAGACGTTCACTATAAGAACAAAGCGTTAAAAACTTTTTATCATGGATAGTTAAAAAAAACAAAAATTTGTGCTGTATCTTTTCAATTCTATCAATGTGACATTTATAATTAGGATTCCAAATAACAGAACAATACTCCAAGACATTTCGAACCATTGAAAAGTATAAAATTTTCAACGATAAGCTGCTTTTAAATGATCTACAATTACGCCAAAGAAAACCTAATAATTTTTTTTCGTAAATTTAATATGCTTACATTTATTAATATTTAATGGCATTTTGTTTCTTTTCGACTACAAAAATATACTATCTAAATCAAATTGGAGTAAGGACGAATCTTCGAAATTATTAATAACTTTGTAAATTTTTAAGTCATCGACAAAAAAAAGAAAAAGAGGAGTACTTGTTCTCAAAAGCTAAATCGTTAATAAATAAGAGAAATAATACCGGCCCCAGATGAGAACCTTGAGGTACACCAGATGATACAACAAAACTATTTGATTCGGATCCACAAATCACCACCCTTTGTGATCTGCCCATAAGAAAGAATGAGAACCAATCGAGCAGACAACCATAGACACCGCTATTTTGTAGCTTTTTAATTAGTAAGCAATGAGAAACTCGGTCAAATGCTTTACTAAAATCTATGTAAGTTGAATCTACATGAAGTTTATTATCAAGAGCGTCCACAATCTCAGAAACATAAAGAGCAAGGTTTGAAGCTGTAGACATAACATTTCGAAATCCGTGCTGCTGAGGAACGATTATAAATTTTAAATGATTAGTTAAAACAGGGCATATGAGCGATTCAACAATTTTACCAAAAATAGATAGCATTGAAATGGGTCGGTAGTTTTCAATATTACTCATAATTCCAGTTTTTGGTATAGGGACAACATTTTCCAAACGCCAAATTGTAGGGAATACGCCAGAAGATAAGGATTTGTTGAATAGAGTAGACAATGGTGAAGACAAGCTTTTAGAACATTTCTTGATAAAAAACGGTGGAATGCGATCGGGTCCAGCGCCTAGTCTACCATCCAAATTATTAACGGATTTCTCCACCAGTTTCGTACTAAAAGTTATATATATATATAAGTTATAGTATAGTATAGTAAGTTATATAAGTAAGTTATTATTGAGAGTATTGTAAAGAAGGCTGTTAGAATGATTATTTGATACTCTGGAAGTATGCGCATTTAAATCATCGTTAACATATACCGAGGAAAAATGATCAGCAAAAGCATTGCATATGGAAGCAGTAGTGGTGAATTTCATTCGATTCAGAAACATTTCACCAGGGATAGAACTACGCCCTTTACGTTTAAACTGGATAAAGGACCAAAACATTTTGGTGTTGTTATTAACAATAGAGTACTCAATTCGATCCATATATCGAGCGTAACATTCGCGTATGACATTGTGGCATCTAGCTCTAATTCTTTTAAAATTTAACTCGTGTAGTGGGTCTTTGAAATGTTTTAATTTTTTGCGGATTTTGTTTTTTCTTTAATAAGTTTAATTAATTCAATTGAATACCAGTTTGGAAATTGGCCTGAATGAGTCCTGAAAAACGGAACATGCGTTGATATTATATCATTTACAGCTTCATAAAATTTATTTGTCATAATATCTACCGTATCAAGAGGATTTGGAATATCATTCCATTTTAATCTATAAAAATTTTCATTAATGATATCATAATTGGCTTTATAAAAGTTGAATTTTTTGAGATTTATCTTTTGGAATAATGAGGAAATATGAAAATTAAACGAAATCTGTAAAGCTGGATGATAAGGATCGATTTTTAAGAGCGGGTTAAGTACTAACTCGATCTCGGCGTGTAAGTTGGAAGACAGGACCAAGTCGAGAACTTTACCGTCTTTATTTAAAACTCCATTACATTGTTTTAAGTTGTGTAATGATAGAAAATTTAAAATTGAAGAACTCAGACCGGTTGTAAATGATAGAGGCAGGGAGTCCGAGTCGTAACTGGATAGCAAATGCCATTCGAGATATGCTAGGTTGAAATCACCTATCACCATTACTTCAGTAGAATTAAATTGTGATGCGGCAATACTGGTAGAACTAAGATGGGATTCTAACTTGAGCAAGGACACTGGAGGAGGAATGTAAACAGCACACAAAGCAAACTGTCTTTCCTTGCCGTTATGCATAATTCTAACAGAGACCCATATGTCTTCGTTGTTGCTTTCATAGTTTAAGAGCTGATAGGAATTCAATGTCTTAGAAACCGCAATTAGTACTCCACCGCCGTCAGATTTTAAATTCCCGCTCGTACACCTATCTCTGCGGTAAATAATGTAATTATGATTTAATGTATTTAATGTATATTTAGTGTTATATGTATGTAATGATGTAGGCATCCATTGAGCAAGTCTAAGTGAAAAGAAGAAACATCAACCTGACCAGAATCCCCGGCATCCTCCGCCCTTACAGGTGTGTCACTATTGTCCCCTGTGTTACGAGGCCTTTTACACTCAGGACACTTCCAAACCGCCCTAGATTTTGTGGAGAGCTTGGCAAAATTGATTTTAGAAATATTCACACAAGTGAAATGGTAGTTATTTTGGCAGACAGAACAAACGATCTTATCTGTGACACTAATAACAGACCGGCACTCGCTACAGAGACTCATAGTAATCCTTTTCAAAATTAATAATATTTTGTCACTTAAATGTGTGAACTACCACGCTTTGTCAACAAGTACACCACACGACTATGTAAACTACCACGCTCAATCGACCAAAGTCCACTTAACTGCGTAAAACTACACCGCGAAATTTTAAAATACTATATAACAGTAACACTTGATAAACTTAAGTTGTACACGTCCACTTCCAATGATTGCGTATTGCGTAGTTTTCGTGTAACACCCTACACCTTTCCCGCTTTTCTTTCACTAGTGCCTTTGTTTCTGCTTTCTGCAGCATATATTCCATCAAATCCTTCATACTGCAGCTATTTTTGGCAGCATGGTAGTCTTACCATGCTGCCAAATCCTCTTCTTATATACAGACTCTTTCACCTCACCATCCCACCACACATCACGCTTTTTACCATTCCCTTATTATATTCGTTCCGCACATTTCTTTTGCAGCTTCGATCATACTATCTCTAATGTTCTGCCAACATCCTTCAACATTCTCGCTCATCACCTTCACCCTATCTCCAAGCTTACCGGATACTACTCTTTTATATTCATTTCTGGTGGTCGCATCTTGCAGTTTCCAGCTCTTGATCTGACAGACCGCTGCAGGTTTGGACGCTACGCGACGTGCTTTGTGTGATCTAGTGTCCACAACCTGCTTTTTAAGCCGGCCGTCCACAAGGAATAAATAAATCATACTCCTTTCATTTTTACTTTCCCACGTGTACTGATGAATCCTTTTGTACTTAAATAAGATATTAGCAACAAAAATATTCCATATACACTTCTAACACAATCGTA
The DNA here is from genome assembly GCA_907165235.1 of Zeuzera pyrina. Taxonomy (NCBI): domain Eukaryota; kingdom Metazoa; phylum Arthropoda; class Insecta; order Lepidoptera; family Cossidae; genus Zeuzera; species Zeuzera pyrina. The sequence continues at coordinate 11,537,014 of OU015625.1, read as the reverse complement.
CCAGCATCATTCACTCTTTTATCTCCATACTTTCCTATGACAGACTCATATCCCGTTCGAGCTGTTCCGACCCTTCCATTCATGTTTCCAAGAATGAAAGAATTATGGTGATAATTCTCTCATTCTTTTCAACCATCTCTAAAACATTTCTAATATTCTCCCAAAACTGCTCTAATTTGCCCAAACCAACAGAGGACACTGGGGCATACACCACCAAAACAAAAATCCTTGTCAACCCTGTCTTGAGACGCACCCAGAGCAGTCTTGGGGTTACACCCTTATACTCTAATCAAGAACCAAACGAGAGGACAGTAAGACGCCTACTCTCTGGCATCCCCTTTCTTCTTGTGCTACCCCTGACCATAAAGCGATGCTTCCTCCAAGCAAGTCGGCAAATTCACTGGCCATTTGCTTGGTTTCAATCAAACATGACACATCCAATCTTTTTTCTTCCATAATATCAATCACTTCATTCATCTTCTCTTCAATCCCGCTTCTCAAGTTCCACGCATCTATTCTGCACTCCTCCCTCTACTTCCCGCCGCTAGGTGCACAGCGTGTTTGGTAGCGGTTCCCAACGCTGAACTACACTCTGCATACACCAGCGGGACAAACCGGTGTACGTCGCTTTCGGGGGACGCCCTATCCTTTTCGTTATCCCGCATGGTGTGCACAGTAGAGGAATTGCAGCCCTGAAAAGGGCTGGCAGGGGTCACGAAGAGCACGCTTCCGCAATTGACCCCCATTTATAGAACGGTATAGGTAGAACGGAAAATAGGAAGACATAGTAGTAGAAGTCTAACTACATACCTTGTCTGTAATTGGCTGATTCAATTATGACGTACAGTGAACGTCGTGTGTACAGTGGCGTCAGTGTCAATCACACGTGCTTTCGAAACAAAGTCATGTTAGCTGTAGCTCCGTCAATTAGAATGGAACTTGGTTTTATTGGCAAGGAACTGACAAATAAGAAAAAAAAAATTATTACTTATACGAGGTATAGCTAGAAACTTGTCACTGTTTGAGTTACTACTAGAAAAGTCGTCAATGTCATCAGAGGTGTATTTTTGTACACTGATCCTCAGTCCAGCTTGAATGGGAAATAGCGTGAATGATTATGTGTATGAGTATAAATAATTGTCGACGCAACTATTTCTTTTTACTCTATTACATTACTCAATACAATTATAATAAATATTTATTCACAGACTTTAAACAATTAACGTTAACAAAAAGCTTACAATAAATATAGCCAGCTTCGAAATCTACCCACAAATGGGCCTGTCATCTTTTTCTCACGGGCATTACTGAAGCTTTGAAAGGGAGTTGGGCGATTTTGCATAATTTGGTGCTGGTTTATCTAACTTACCTAATGGAATAATCAGACCGAAGTAATCGAACCTTTTTTGGATCATAAATTCCATTTCTTTTTATTATACAACCAGTTGTAAAGACAAGTTGAAATAAGAGTATATATCAAAACATGTACGTAAATTATATGTTTATTGTCCGAGTATATGAGTTTCGTACATGAAGCCAGGATAATAAAATAAATGTGCTAAAATCTAATTTTGAATAGACTAATTTAATACCAGAACACAAACCAGTAAATTAATATCTGAAGACAATGGTTATTTCCAATTTATAATAACCGAGTGACATGACGCTAATAAATGAAATCGAGATAGTACAAGTAATTTCCTGGAGTTTTGGTTTATTAGCTACTAAACCTGTCTACACGAAGCTTATTAGCTGGCTATAATTGCTTCATTTACTAACCTGTGTTTTAGACGCTATTTATTAGTGACATAAAACTCCATTAACGATACACCATGTGGATATATATGTCGGTGGAAATAATAAAAGGCACTCATTTGACTATACTATGGCAAAGCGCGACTTCCGATGACGCGCTAACAGAACGTCGGGGCCGGCACTGAGAGTCTGTTAGACTACGGCGGTCGGAGCGATAGTATTTCTCCAACGGATCGTTTGCCATTATTAAATATTACGTAATAATTATTTACAAAGTTTTCTGTCGTTTGCGACATTAACTTTGTCTTAACGATGTATTTTATGGAGTAGTTCGCCTCTAGTAAGATTAGGTACCTAATTCTCTTGGCTGAGTTGCAAAAGCACAAATTGCCTCGTGTCTTTTCCGACATATACATATGTGCTAAAGCTCAAAAACACAAAGCAAACAGCTTTTCAAAGTTGGGTAAATGCCCGTGTTTATGAAGACACGCAGTGTATTAAAGCGAAAAAAGGCAACCTACAATGCCGCTTCTAAAATGTATAAGGTGTTGAAAAGAGCTCGCTTCGGTTACATCGGCCGATTGGAAATAAAGCTTTCAAGTTACCCAGTTGGCAGTATTGCTTGCTAGTTCCTAGCTAACACGATCGATGAGAACTTTTGTCGACCATCATTATCACCCTTAGTGTAACCCAATAGATGACTGGTTTATACAGGACAAGTAAAAACAAAATTAGCTCTTCAGTTTGCGAATAATTCGCATCTAGAAGTTACAGGAAATCACTGTGGCACTGAAATGCCAAGTATTTTTAACACTAAATAGAGATCTTGAAACACGCTGAACGTTAGATGCTCTAGCTCTATTCACATCTGGGACCACTGGGTCCAGATGGCATACCTGCTAAAGTACTACGAAATTGTGCACCTAAGTTAACTCCTGTCCTTTCACACCTGTTCCGTTTTCTTCTGAGCGCTAATCTCGATCTCCATTCGTGAATGCTTATAAATGTACAGCCAATACCCAAAAATAGTACCAGCTACAGACCAATTACGTTACGTGCAAAATCGTGGAACATGTATTAAAAAATAAGTTCCTAGAATACTCTGAAGATAATGACTTGGTGGTCGCCAGTACGTGTTTTGAAAAAACGGCCCACAGGAGATCTCCTTGTGTATGTACAGTGTACACACATCGGTAAGACAATCGAAAGGCATTTCTAAAGGTTTTAACAGAGCCTTGCACGTTAGTGTCTTGGCTAAGCTCTCTGCATAGAGAGTTGCAGCTGGCTTGTGTGCCTGATTATCAGATTTTCCGACTGGACGTTTCCCACGTGTGGTTGCCGAAGGTTGTTAATAAAAACTATATGCAATTAACGCTGACTTTCTACAAGGTTTTGTTCTCCCTGCTAAACATTAACAATTTTCTTTATTCTGGAATCTTTGGGTACGCAGACGATATCACTGTTCTGAAGATACATTTCGAAAGCACTGACTAACGACATTCATGGTTGGGCCTTTGTTGAACATGAAACTAACGATACATGATTGCGTCTAAAAGGAATGAATCCAGCCACATTACATTCAACCTTAAAAACGTACTACGTGTCTATTCGCTAATAAATTGAGCGCTTATAAAATGACTTGGACATTCCGGAGTGTATCTATACCGTTCTCTGACCACCTTATTCTTCTTAACATAGAATTGTCGCTAACCTTGTATTACGGGCGGCCTGTCGAATTAAAGCAAAAGCAGCTGCTACATAACTTAGCGTCATTTTTAAGGTTATGCGATATTTCTTACCCTCTGAACTTTGTACAAAGAACAAGTCCGCTCATACATGAAATAATGTGTCATGCCACTGGCATGAATGCCAGTGGCAATGTCTTTCATATTTGGGCCGACTCTGCTCGGTACCAGCTAAAGTTTGGAGTCCATAGACCTTCGGGCCAGAAGGCTCATAGGCGACGACATATTATTATTATTTTTTTATAAAAGAAGGGACAAACGAGCAAGCGACTCGCTTGGTGGAAAGTGATCACCGCCGCCCATGGACACCCGCAACATCCAGGGAATCACGAGTGCATTGCCGGCCTTTACTAAAAACGGTCTTTAGTAAATTAACTAAAAATAAAGTTAAAAATCTGGAACACTATCATGTCGTCGCATTTTTATCGATGTTCTACAGGATATATATTATTTTGGTGAATGTGATTGATTTACATCCTTTAATTCCACCGTCTCCGTTCAACCATCCAACATCTAGGCACAGGCAGACTTTTTATCTTTACACCATCAAAATCCCATTCATATGCACGAAGCGATTTGCTTCTTCTTTTATAAGACGTGCTGTTACGAATACCCTTCCGACGATAGTGTCTCCTCAGTTACACAACTTGGTCATTTTCAAGTTAAGACTCGATAGGTACCTTGTGGGTAAGTGTGATTAAACTTTTAATTTTGTCATTGCTTTCCATCAGGCAAAACTGAGGTCAAAAATATGTCCATTATATAACGTTATATAATAAAAAGTTAAAAAAAACGCGAAGTATTTATTACGGAATAATCAATTAAAAAGAAGTAACTACGATATGCAAGTAGAATATTTCATTAACCTTATAAAAAAAACAATTATCTCTAACACAAGACGAAAGTAATGGGTTTCTGGTAAATGTTCAATCATCTGTGAGTTCTACTAAATTGCGGAGTATTCTATTTATCTAAAATTATTTAATCTTATTTGAGGAGGCGAATGAAGTATGTAAAGATCGCAATACTTGGCGCTCCGTCCGCTCTGATTACTCCTTGAGAGATACAGTGTGAGGATATGTAAAAAGTCGTTTTCGGATTCAAATTTGATTGTTAGGTAAAAAGCATTAAAATGTTAATAATTAAACCTATTTTATCCTGCTATATCATTGAAATGACAATTTAATATTGATCTAAAACAAAATGAAAGCATAGTTCTAATTTGATTACTTAAAAGAAAGGGTTAAGGTAAACGCCGAAGGCAATCTGCTACAAATTTGTTATGAACTTGTAACGCGCTGGCTATTTAAAAATACCTACTTGTTTTAAAGAAATTTCTGAACATGGAAAGAACTCGGAGTGCATTGTCCTTTTTGGTGAAAATTTTGTGATAAAACAGACAACCTCTAACTTTCTTATGTATAATGGAATATTAATAAGAAAGAAAAATATAATATAGACATCTTGTGCTTCACCGAGACATGGTTGAAAGCAGATAAAATGTCTTTTAATATAAATAATTTTAATGTGGCCAGTGTGTTCAATAGAACGTCGACAGATGGCGGTGGTAGCATGATTTTGTGTAAAAATTATCTTAAAGTCAAGAACCGCAAAGACATAGTTGCTCATTCTATTGAACGTATATGTGAAATGTCGTGTGCAGAGACCGATCAGCACATTTTTTTTATGTGTTTACCGACCTCCTTCGTCTGATTTTTGCCAATTTTTAATTTCTGTAGAGGAGAGTCTCACAAGGCTTAGCAAATGTAAGAAGTCAATAATAGCGTGTGGTGACTTCAATGTAGACATACTGAATAATTCGAGGGAAAGAGATATGCTTATTTCACTCTTTCTCTCATTTAATTTAGTGCATATTTTTAATGAACCGACCAGGGTCACATACCATTCCGCGACATGTATAGATAATATTTTTATGAGTAAGTGTGAAACTATGGAAAGTATTGTTGTTGCTGGCGGCCGCTCTGATCATAAAGCACAGTTAATTAAAATAGAGGACATGAAACATAAATCAGAACAAATATTTGAATTTAGGCCATTAGGAGAGAGTAGGCTAAAAAACTTTACACATGATGTAGCAAAATTTGCAAACACTGCTTCTTTGGTAGATGATCCAAATATCATGTATGAATTATTAGTCAATAACTTATCTGAAATATTTAATAAGAACTGTCCAAAGAAAAATAAAGTAGTTATTATTAAGAAGTTACGTTTCGCGAATTGGGCGACGAAGGGCATAAGAAAAAGTAGGGACAGGCTTTATGAGTTATATGATGAGAAATCTTACACGGGGGATGAAAGTTTTCATAACTATGTCCGCACTTACTCAAAAATATTTAAGAGGGTATCAATACACGCAAAAGCAATCTATATTGCGAATAAAATCAGAAAATCAGATAACGCAGTAAAATCTACATGGAATACCATTAATAAAGAAGTTGGGGGTAAACAGAATAAAAAAAATGAAAATATTTCCATAAAAATTGATAATAAAATTGTTACAAATAAAATTGAGGTTGCTAATGCTTTTGAAAATTATTTTTCAAATGTACCCATACAAATTACTAGTGGTCTAGGATCGTCTTCGCATACAGCAGAGACGTTTTTGAGCAAAAATATTGGAAAATGGTTTCCTAGTTTTCAATTTAGGTACACATCTGCACATGAAATAGAAAGGACGTTCAGGCAATTAAATAAAAAGAAAAGTGAGGATTTATGGGGACTATCAATTAATGTAATAACTAATGTAATACCTATATTATCGCCAATCTTGGTAGATATATTTAATAAATGTGTCGATCAAGGCGTATTTCCCAGTTTAATGAAACACAGTAAAGTTATTCCACTATTTAAATCGGGCTGTATGTTAAATCCAACCAATTATTGCCCGGTGTCAATATTGCCAGCGTTGAGTAAAATATTCGAAAACATAATACTCAAACAAATGCTGGCACATTTTAACATTCACGGGGTATTTCATGGTCAACAATACGGTTTCACGAGAGGGCGGTCAACAATTCATGCGGGAGTAAGCTTGATCGGGACTGTACTTCAGGCTTGGGAGGGGTCCCAAGATGCTATTGGTGTTTTTTGTGATCTTTCCATGGCTTTTGATTGTGTTAGTCATGAAACTTTAATTTGCAAGCTGAAATACTATGGAATACGTGGTAACGCTCTCGATCTCGTGATCTCGTATTTGTCTGGCCGCGAGCTGAAAGTGAGTGTTAATGGGGTTTTGTCTGTGGGTTCAAAGTTAAAAATGGGTGTTCCCCAAGGATCAATTTTGGGACCTTTCCTGTTTTTGGTATATATTAACGATTTCCCATTTATGCTCAGGGACTTATGCGAAACAGTATTGTTTGCTGATGATACCTCATTGTTATTTAAACTAGACAGAAAAAATCTAGATATTACTTGGGTAAACAGGATCCTAACAGATGTCTCGAAATGGTTCGCTGCCAATAATTTACTACTGAATGCACAAAAAACTAAATGTATTAAATTTTCCCTTTCTAATGTACCCAGAATCCATGATAAAATAGAACTGGGTGGGAAACAATTAGAATTCGTTAAGTCAGCCAGTTTTCTGGGTTTAACAGTAGATAACAAGTTACAGTGGGCGGACCATATCGGGGCATTGGCTGGTAAGCTCGGTTCTGCGGTATATGCAATTAGATGCATTAGGCAAATGACAGATGTGGATACGGCAAGGTTGGTGTACTTTGCATATTTTCACAGTTTAATGTCCTACGGCCTTCTACTGTGGGGATCAGCGGCGCATATTAACTCCATTTTCATTTTACAAAAAAGAGCAATACGTGCCATCTACAGGATGAATGCACGAGAATCGCTTAAAGATCGTTTTAAAGACATTAATGTCCTCACCTTGCCCTCCTTATACATCTTTGAAATTATTATGTATACGAGAAAAAATATAGATCAGTTTAAAAAGAATGGCGATATGAATGGTATGGAAACCCGAGGTCGTGATAAATTGGTTATTCCAAAATTTAAATTACATAAGTCAAATGTTTCATTTTTAGGTAACTGCATTCGTTTTTATAATAAAGTTCCTCAAGAAATTACTCAATTAACAGAGAATAAATTTAGATTGGTTATAAAACGTACATTGACTAGACAATCATACTATAAAATAAACGATTTCATTGAAGATAAAACAATAGTCTGGAAATGATGTTCTCTGCACATGCGTTTACTGGCTTAATGAAAATATTGTATTTTAATAAACCTTTTGTAAAATGAAGTTGAAAAAATGATACCTGACTGAGTTTCTTGTCGGTTCTTCTCAGTGTCCAGGTTTTCTATTCGAACCGAACTAAAGTAGATTTGACGTTCAAAAATACCATGTAATTGGGTTTACTTGAATAAATTGATTTGACTTTGACTTTGAATATTATGAACGGACAAAACATATTAATTTTGCATAAGGAAACTTCAAAAAAGCCCCTTTTCCGGAAATAGTAGATATGGTGGCATATATCTAGGACCGAAATTATACGACAAATATCTATTCCATCCCGATATTTGTATACGAATACAAGAGTCGTACAGACGTGAAAAGCCGTCTAATACACAAAAATCTACTTAACTCTATCAAGAGGTTTTCCAGAAAACTTTCAGACAAAACAGTAAGATATTGTGACTAGCAAGTATTTATTAGGAATTCGTCCAATGCATTTGTCTGAAAGACAGAAAAAATCGAGATTTGATTACACACCATGTGCTTGCGCCAGATTGTTTCAGTGGCGCTATTAGAAAATTTTCTGCAAGATCTGGCAAATAAATCTCTGGGCAAACTATAATAATATGCTCTTTAGCTCACACGTGGTAATTCAATACTACGTCTTTTAGCGATTGAGACACTTTTCGAAAATTTTATAACTTTAGTCATATTATTTAATAACAATTTACGCTCCGTCCTGGTTTTTTATTAAAACAACGTAGTGATTTAAAAAAAAAACCGGGACAACAACAACAACATAGTGTTTTATTCAAACAACGTATTCTCTTTGGACTAACCCATCTTCCAAAGGATTGCTCACGATATCTTTTCTTTATCAGTTTGAGCTTTTCCAGAAAACCTGAAAAAGATTTAGATTTCATCCTGTCATTTAACCTAATAGCTATTTTGCACATTTTGAGACTATTTTACTTGCAATGATTATTGATGACAGAAGCTGACAGCTAGGCACATTATGAAAGCACTCATTTTCTCGACCTTCTTCACTGAAGCTATTTGAAATACCAGACATAAATTTCAGTGCATCAACAAATATATTAATCTCATTTCGCAAAAAAAATAAACAGAATTACCGATTTTGAAAAACTCATCTGACCAAGAAATTTAATGCATTCTTAAGTAAATCGTTGTTAATTACAACTTTCATGCCATATCCAAGCTATTGTAAAAATAACGACGGAAGCTGTCACTTTACAAAGCACGAAAAAAATTGGAAATTTATGCATAAAGAGACGGAAAGATACTTTTTTGTATATTGCAATTAATTTTAATTAATGCAATTAAATTAATTTTTTTATATATTGCAATTACAATATGATAGTTTTTTTTAATTAAAATGCATTAATAAGTGTTTTAGTTATCTATTCTGTGTAATTTAACATATATCTGGCATTAGATTGTGCACAATATTACGCTACAAAGGTATCGAAATTTTTAAAAAAAATCTGAAACTTTGAGTCCAATGCGGAGACAGAAAATGTTTCTCATTTTAATTGAAAAATTTTATGGGTTTTTACTCTAATACGAAGCACAAATTCGCTCTTTTATAATTCAAAACAATAAAAAAAATGTTTTTTCATACAACCACGCTCCACACCCTAATTAATGTACGTATTGAACCTTAGTAGGTGAGAGATACGTTTAATTTTTTGTGTAATCATTTTGTTTGTATTATAATAAAGTCATGAATAATTATAAATGTGAAGTAAAAAATTGAGGAGAAAAAAAAATCACTGACGTAATAAAAAAACCTGGGAAAACGATTGAAAGATAAAAGTTTATGTATTATAGTTATCACTTCATGACTGTCCAACTACATAACTTGTAGATATGCCACTGTATATGTATGTGTATTGTTGGAGACACTGGCCTTTTGCTTACAATACTTTTTTATTATAATCTATCTATAATCTATTTTTGAAATTTCTTTTTTACAAACCTTTGTTTTTAGAACTTGTCAAAGTTGTTATATTTTTAGTTTGGTTCTGTAAAGACGTTTTATAACTAATTTCATCTGATTTTATTTCCTTTATTATTATAAGTCTTCACCTGCGTCGGCAACCGTTTTTGGTGTCAGAAGTGGGATAATACAATACGTACCACGTCCACAATGGTGAAGACTAGGAAAGCAGCGAAATGTGCTGTAACAAACGTAGGAACCACCGACGCATCTTCGACGAGAAGCACCGAGGAACCGACGTCTTCAAGAAGACCACAGTCGCATCACTCGCACTCTCATCATGCGTCTACTAAATCTTCTGCTACGGTCGTGGCGCAGCAGCTGAAGGTGAAGGCTCGTCATCTTCGTCGGCTCGCCGATATAGAAACTGAGCGTGAGCGTTCGAAAGCAGAACGCGAGAGCGCTATCACCGAGCTAGAGCTTCAAGCAGAACTAGCCGCTATAGAAGCCACGCCCAGCGGGTAGTCGAGCCTTTGTCTGCAGTCGTCGATCAGTCCAGCATTGGTTAGAATTACAAAGCTTTTATTCTAATGAGCACAATGTGAATACACAATTGTCTCCGCAGGTTTATGTAGAGACCCCAGTACGCGTCACGGAGGCGGCGGATACGTCCGCCCCTCTTTTATTGGCACCATCGCACCCGTCGGTGTCTTCGCCTGCCGCAGCGGCAGGTCACACTGCTACAACGGGCGTGGTGGCTGATCGTGCTGTCGAGCGGCAATCAATCGACTTCATCTCAACACATAATCAAAGACTACATAGTGTAGGCACATGTGCGGCTGCACAGTCATATTATGAGTATAACACAAATAATAAAACGTTAGCTAGTGGTCAGGTACATACACAAAATACCGATCTTAGACTTCTAGCTGAAGTCATCGCAGACCTGGCCAAGGATCGACCTCGTCGGGTGAGTGACATTAAATTACCATTTTTTGACGGACGGCCAACGGACTGGTTGGCTTTTAGACGGATTTTTGATGACACTAAGGCTGCGTTTACTCCAACGGAAAATCTAGCTAGACTTAATTCGACAATTCGTGGAGTAGCACGTGACGAAGTCTCTGCTCTTCTGGTATCTGCCCAAGAGCCAGAGGAATGCTTTCCGCTCTAGAGTTAAGGTTTGCGCGACCGGAGTATATTGTTTTACAAGAGATCGCTCTAGTGCGAGCTCTACCAAAATTACCATTAGAAAATGGTAAAGAGCTTAATTTATTTGCTTGTCGTGTTCGTAATTGTATTGAGACAATCAAATTATTAAATCAAATAGAATATTTAGCTTCTCCAGAGCTTTCAAACACGATTTTAAGTAAACTTACTCCGCTTTTGCGGACACGATGGGCAGATTTTGCATCCTCAAGAGTTTCGACTAAATTCAAACTCGAATTGCTTGCCGATTTTTAAGCTCATGAATCCGACCTACAAATAAAATTTGGGCTTATTCCGGATTCAATTATTCATCATGACAGCTCTCGTCATGACATTAAAGGTAAAAATATTTATGATAAAATTCATACAGTCTCTACAGCCAGTGATACTTATAATAGTTTTACAACCTCTTTCGATGATTCACGAAAGTGCACTATTCAAAGATCTAACGAAAAGGAATTTAGTTTTTGTAGATATTGTCAAAATAATGAACATGATATAGGCGCATGTAAGAAATTCCAATCTCTTTCGGTCGATGTCAGATGGCGCTGGGTGAAAGAAAATAAAGTATGTTACAAATGTTTTAAACGTGGTGGTCATTCTTATAAAAATTGCAAAAAGAATTTTTGTGAGTTCGTCGATTGTAAATGTAAGCGTGGACACCATACTTTGTTACACAAGCCATCTGAAGTTTCGGCTCACATTGATGTAGAACCTCAGCCGATTTGTTCTACTTCAGAGGCTTCTGATATTTTAGTAGCGCACAATTCATCAGGCCATAGTGGTCTACGACCACTTCTAAAAATCGTTCCGGTGACAGTTTCTGGCCCCAAAGGTAGCGTAGACACCTTCCCCTTACTTGATGATGGCTCCACCGCAACTCTAGTAGATTCAGAAATTGCGGTAGCGATTGGTGCCGAAGGGCCGAAATCGTCTATAAGGCTCGATTATATTGGTGGCTTATCGAAGCAGTCTGAGGTAAATCTGGTAGATTCAAAGATTAAGGGCCACCATAGTTCCGAAACATATTTAATGAAAAATGTGCGTTCGATACCCAATTTAGGTACTATTCGTCAGTCTATAAAGACTAACGACGTTAGACAGTGTAATCACCTATTTGATCTCGTCGATGTTTTATGCTATGATGACGCGAAACCTATGCTTATAATAGGCGCGGACTACAGGTACTTGACAATTTCTCGCACCACACGTCAAGGAACTCTATCACAGCCTGTAGCTACACTAACGTCTTTAGGATGGGTCTTGTATGGATTTTCATCTAGTGAAACCGTTAAGTTTATTAATCATGCTACAGTGTCTGATATTCCAAATGATGTCGATTCCTTGGAAACCCTTCTCAAAGAATGTTAAAAATTGGACTCCATTGGTATTTCGAAGAAAGATTACCACAGTTCGAATGATGAACATGCTCTTAAAATATTGAAAGAGTCTTCGCGGCGACTACCATCGGGTCGTTTTGAGATTAGTTTGCTTTGGCGACCTGACATCAAAAACATTCCCAACAGCCGTAATCTTGCTCTGTCGCGTTTTCTTAACTTAGAAAAAAAGCTTCAAAGAGATGAATTATATGCGGATTCGTATAAAATTAATATTAAAACCATGTTAAAAAAGATTACGCAGAGCTGTGTTCAGATTCTTCAAGTTCCTTAGGAATTAGATGGTATCTTCCACATTTTGGAGTGATACACCCGCAAAAGCGCAAACTTCGTATAATTTTTGACGCTGCGGCTTCATCTCAGAGTATAAGCTTAAATTCACTTCTTTTACCTGGTCTGGACTTACTCCAGCCTTTACTCGCAATTTTAATGAGATTCAGGGAGGGTCGCGTAGCTCTTAACGCAGATATACGAGAGATGTTTCCGCAGGTAAAAATTAGAGAGCAGGATCGTGACGCTCAACGATTCTTATGGCGTGATAATCCTTCTCAGCCTATAAAAGAATATCGCATGTCGTCGATGATATTTGGCGCTACCTTCAGTCCATGTACAGCTTTGTTTTTAAAGAACCTGAATGCAGAGGAGCATAGACTACAATTTCCAGCCGCGGTTGAAGCAATCATTTCAAATCATTATATGGATGATTTCCTCGGAAGTTTTGATACTGTTAAAGAAGCTGCCCAGATGGCAGCAGATATCGTATTGTTCACTCCCACGCTTGTTTTGAAATGAGAGCTTGGGTTTCAAGTTGTAATGAAGCACTTTCGTTACTTCCACCAGATATGCGCGCTGTTAATGTCAGCGAGGTAGGTTTGATAAGTTCTCTAAAAATGTTCGCATTTTGGGCGTGTCATGGAACACTGTTGGCGACAGGCTATGTTCTGTAAGAAGTCTCCCAGAAAATTCTTATTCTAAATTAACAAAACGCATTATTTTGTCTCATTTAATGCGTATCTATGATCCTTTGGGTTTGTTAACCCCTATAGTTATTAAGGGACGAATACTTTTTCAACAAATTTGGAGATTAGGGATTGATTGGGGACAGGTAGCTTCCCTCTAATGTGATATCTCGGTGGACAAATTGTTGCAATGAATTGCGCGAAATTGTTAAGGAATCTATACCTCGTTGTTACCTCGATGAAGATGATCCAATTGAAAGGCAGCTTCACGTGTTTGCCGATGCTAGTGAATACGCGTACTCTTGCGTTGCTTATTGGCGATTTTCATTTAAAAACGGGAGGGTAACGCTGTCTCTTATTGGAGGTAAAGCGAGGTTGGCCCCGCTTAAACCAGTATCAATCCCTAGACTAGAATTACAAGCTGCGCTTATTGCAGTAATTATATTATTGACGCTCATAAACATAAGCCTTCGAAAGTCACATTTTGGTCAGATTCGTTAACTGTAATTAAATGGTTGCGTAGCGACGCTCGCTCGTTCAAGTCTTTTGTTGCTCATCGTGTTAGAAAAAGTGTAGAAGTAACAGACTCTAAAAGTTGGAGATACGTGCCAACGTCTTTGAATGTTGCCGACGACGCTACGCGCCCCCAAACAAAACTCAAAATTACTTCGCGATGGTTCATAGGACCTTCTTTTTTACTTTCGGAACCGAAAGCATGGCCTCAAGAGCCATCTGCAAATATCCCGTTACCTCTCGAAGAACTAAAACAGGTTCGAGAGACAGTGAGACTAATAGTCAACCAACCGCATCAATCGCCTTTACCGGCGGTTGCGGACCATACTCGTTTTAGTGTATGGCTTCGTTTGGTACGCGCTACAGCATGGGCACTTCTAGGTGCTCACAAATTTCGGTCTCTTTTAAGAAATTCAGTTCCAAATTCTAAAATTTCTAAGAAGAAAGAAGATCGAAGAAATTTTCTACCAAGTTTGTCGGCTGAAGACATCTCGAACGCTGAGCAGCAGCTACTACTCCGCTCTCAGCTAGATTCATTCAATGAAGAGATTGTATGTCTTAGAAAGTCAGCGGCATTGCCCAAAGGAAGTCGTTTGAGAAATTTGACCTTCGTTTTGGATACAGATAATAAGCTAAAATTATCCAGTAGAGTGGCTGCTATCAAAAATCTTCCATCTTGTCAAGACATACATCCCATTGTCCTAGACGGTCGCCACAACATTGTGAGATTATTGATTAGCAATTTCCATCGAAAATTCGCACACGGGAATAATGAGCTCATAGTGAATGAGCTACGTCAAAAGTATCATACAATACATCTACGACCTTCTGTAAAAAGTGTGGCTAAACAATGTCAGTACTGTATATTGCGTAAAGCAGTTCCACAAATTCCTCTATTTGGAGACCTTCCCGAAGGAAGATTGGCACATCACGTCCGTCCTTTTACGCACGTTGGTCTTGATTATTTTGGACCGATCAACGTTACTGCCGGAAGAAGAAAAGTCAAACGCTATGTTGCTCTTTTCACATGTATGACAATTCGGGCAGTCCATTTAGAAATTGTTGAATCTCTGACGACTAATTCGGCTGTAATGGCTCTTCGTCGCTTCATTGCGCGTCGAGGTTGTCCATCAAACATTTACTCTGACAATGGCACAGCGTTTGTCGGCGCATCACGACAGTTATCTCAAATGTTCGACTTCACAGTCAATAATAAAATCAAATGGACCTTCATTCCTCCAGCCGCACCATTTATGGGGGGATGTTGGGAAAGACTCGTGAGAAGTATTAAGACTGCTCTTTCAATAACACTCAAGAGGCGCGAACCTAAAGAAGAGATACTGTATACACTGCTATTGGAAGCGGAAGCTATTGTAAACAGTCGACCGCTAACACATGTGTCTGTGGATCCAGAAGAAGAGGAAGCACTTACTCCATTTCATTTCATTCTCGGAACTTCTTCGAATGAGCCACCTTTAATTCCCTTAGTTGATGCGGATTTATATCGTCGACAAGATTGGCGTAAAGGACTAAGAATGGCCGATCACTTTTGGCAGAGGTGGACAAAGAAAGTCTTGCCGTGTTTAATTCCGAGACCATCAACTTCGAAGCCCTATTCAAACATAAAATGCGGCGATTTTGTTTTAGTTGTAGATGGGTCACTACCATGCGCATGTTGGCCACGAAGCAGAGTAGTAAAAACTTGGCCTGGTAAAGATGGCGTGACCCGGGTAGCAGAAGTTGCTACGAAAGGAGGTATTCTTAAGCGAGCCACTCGGATGCTGGTACAGCTAAGTCTGTCCTGACTTTCGGTTATTTACAGTTGTCCTAACTCATTAAACTGTGTTTCACACCGGGGGTTGGCCTGTTGGAGACACTGGCCTTTTGCTTACAATACTTTTTTTATTATAATCTATTTTTGAAATTTCTTTTTTACAAACCTTTGTTTTTAGAACTTGTCAAAGTTGTTATATTTTTAGTTTGGTTCTATACAGACGTTTTATAACTAATTTCGTCTGATTTTATTTCCTTTATTATTATAAGTCTTCACCTGCGTCGACTACCATTTTTTATGTTTATAACAACATAAAAGAAATAAGTAAAAATATAATTTTTACATTTTATTGACGTTCTAATATATTTTATGAAGTGACAAGAAAGACACGTTTTCTTTAAATATAAAAAAAATACAAAAAAGGTTTTATGTTCATAACATAAATTCCACCACTCGAATAACTTAACATTTCTTCAATACAAAGTTCCTATTTATTATATATTTTAAACAATTTTATAATATATACAATATACCTATTTGATAAAAAACAACTTAAAAGGTAAATTAAATCAAATTCACAAACAAAAATAAAATTAATGAGTAATTACTAAAATCAAATAACAATAGTAACTAACACGGTAAAGGTGAAATTTTGGCAATCGACCTGGTGTGGGTTTTGCCGTCTGGAGTTTTTACTTCCACGACACGAACTTTATTATCCGAGCCGTAAAACACTCTATTAATTCTAGCCATTACACAATACACAAAAATACACAACTAACTAAATAGATAAAAACTAACTATGTATGTGTTAGTCTGCTTAGTCTGTATGTCACTTAAAGTTTCGAATATATATGGATCGATTAAGCTTTTCATAGGTTTTATAGCTCTTTATCTCATTATGGTTTATATTCGTCATATTACTGGACAGGTTAGAAATTAGTTTCAGCAATGTAATTACATCATAACGTTACGCAAAACTATTTTCTACACCTTTTTAATACATAATGTGACGAACACGATCCAAAGTGCCCTTGCAAAGTTGGGGCGGGTCGGCAGTGATAAATAAAAAACAAAACTATATTTGGATAAACAAAATAATGTTAATAATTCCGTTCTATTATAACACTGAATTCATACTGATCGGCAGTTACTGACAGCCAAAGACTTATACATAAACAGAGGTAGATCCGCCCTACTCCAAGTAACGAACATTTTTTCTCAATGCTCGAAACATTGACAATAATACAGACACAAACAAACAATATTTTCGCAAGCATTATGAACGTATAAATAATTAGAAAGCAATATATATGAAGACAATAAGAGGAAAAAATAAAGTAATTTAAGCTTTTTCTAAGACAATTTTAAACAAAACTATATAAGACAGTGTGATGAATAATAGTAATAGCGCGACAGCGTTTGGTGTTAATTAAATCCAATTGAACTCTACAGAACTACACTCATCAAAAGTGTCTAGGGATCAAGTACGTTTTAGAGTATCCCCACAATTGAGGATTATTATTTTAACTTTTTTGGATCGTTATTGATTCTTTTTAGTGATTTTCACTATTTGAATAAAAAAAATTGTTTAAATTTTGATTAAAAATAGAAAATGAACTGTCAATCAGGATTCCTATAAAAGTGTGTAATATCGTTTTTACAAAACCATTACAATTTCTGCATCGGAACTGAAAAAAACTGCATCGATATGGAGCGACGACATCATTTGACATGAGAAGAAGAGATCATGAGAGCCGTCGGAATGTTGCAAGCTGGTTCCAGGCAACGTACTGTGGCTGTCGCTCTTGGCACTACACAGAGCGTCATAAGCCGTATTTGGACACGCTATCGTATCACGAGCAGCGTGGCCGAGCGATATAGAGGACGATCCCGCATCACCACTCGCAGACAGGACCGGTGCATCCAAAATATTGCTCGACGGAATCGTAGTAATACCGCCATGATGTTGGCTACGAGGTTCCACAGCCCTTTAGGCTTGCTGATAAGCGACCAAACCATCCGAAATCGTTTACGTGAAGTGAGTCTGCGTTCTCGAAGGCCACTGAGAGTTCTGCCTATAGCACCTTGCAATCGTAGGGCCCGTTTACAATGGGCTCACGAACACAGAAATTGGGAGGAAGAAGACTGGCGTTGTGTGTGCTTTTCCGATGAATCTCGTTTCGGTATGAGGCCGGATACAAGACGCCTCATCATCCCACCACACATCACGCTTTTTGCCGTTCCCAATCTTATTCATTCCACACACTTCTTTCACAGCCTCAATCATACTATCTCTTCTGCCAGCCAGTTCTGCCAGCATTCTTCAACATCCTCGCTCATCACTTTCAATCTATCATCAAGCTTACTGGATAATACCCTTTCATATTCATTCCTGGTGGTCGCATCCTGCAGTTTCTAGTTTTTAATGCGGCTAACCGCTGCAGGTTTGGACACTACGCGATGTCGCCATGCTGCGAACAGACCCCTTATTCTGGTTATCACCAGAAAGTGGTCCGTCCCGAGATCGGCTCCTCTATACGCTCTTGTGTCCATTACCTGCTTCTTAAGTCTGCTATCCACCAGGAATAAATCAATCATACTTCTCGCACCCTTTCTTTCCCACGTGTACTGATGGATCCTCTTGTGCCCAAACATGGTATTAGCCACAAAAAGATCCTTTTCCATACA
The DNA here is from genome assembly GCA_907165235.1 of Zeuzera pyrina. Classification (NCBI taxonomy): domain Eukaryota; kingdom Metazoa; phylum Arthropoda; class Insecta; order Lepidoptera; family Cossidae; genus Zeuzera; species Zeuzera pyrina. The sequence goes on along the minus strand of OU015625.1, from coordinate 11,518,792 downwards.
CAGTCCTAACACAATCTTACCAGCATCATTCACTTTCTTATCTCCATATTTGCCTAGGACAGACTCAATTCCTGTTCGAGCTGTCCCGACCCATCCATTCATGTCTCCACACACAACAATTCTTTCGTTCTCTTCAACCGTAGCTAGAACTTCTCTAACATTCTCCCAGAACTGCTCTAGTTCAGCCAAACCGACAGAGGACACTGGGGCATATACTGCCAAAACAAAAATTCTTGTCAACCCAATCTTGAGGCGTACCCAGAGCAGTCTGGGATTTACACATTCATACTCAGTCATACAATTAACCATACGAGAGGACAGTAAAACGCCTACCCCTTGGCATCCCCTATCTCCTTGTGGTACCCCTGACCACAAAGCGATGCCTCCTCCGGGCAAGTCGGCAAGTTCACTGCCGCCTCGCTTGGTTTCACTCAAATCATAGCACATCCAATCTTTTCTCTTCCATAATATCAATCACTTCATTCATCTTCTCCTCAATCCCACCTCTCACATTCCACGCAGCTACTCTGCACTCCTCCCTCCACTTCCCGCCGCGAGGTGCACAGCGTGTTGCGTGGCGGTCCCCAACGCCTAACTGCACTCTGCACACACCAGCGGGGACAGACCGGTGTACGTCGCTTTCGGGGGACGCCCTAACATTATCATTGCCGTTGTCCCGCATGGTATGCACAGAAGAGGAATTGCAGCCCTGAAAAGGGCTGGCACGGGTCGCGACAAGCACGCTTCCTCAGTTGACCCCCTACGACAATAACTTAGATTAATTTCCCACAATTTGCAAAAATTGTAATTTTTCCTAATTTTTACAAAATATAGGGATAATAACTTAAACATAGGAATTAAAGTAAGAAGCCAGTCTGGATAATGTTTTATAGTTAAAATGTACTCGATCCCTAGAGACTTCTGATGGGTGTAGATATGTAAGACGCGTCAACCTCTAATATTTAGTAATATAGCAGATAGAAGAAGTCTTTATTGACAGTACCGGACTAGTGCTACTGCCTGGTGAGCATTCACTGTAACTAATCAATTGACGGGCCATAAACTCAAGACACGATTGTTAAATTAATATTTCATCTCAAATTTTCCATTACTTAAACCCTTTTTGTGAAGTATTAAACTTCATAATAATACTCAATTTATAACCCTTTATTTACAATTCCTTAATTAAAAATAATCCCCCAATTAAAATTAATTCCGTAAGATATTTAACAATTTGAGGGGATACTAACCATTGTGTCCGAATTTACTCGACTTGTAAAGCATGTTTAAGATATACATAGGTATAAAATATTATGTGTCTATCTTTATATCATCTCCCATCATTTAATAAAATATCAATTATTACACTGGTCAACAAAAAAAAAAATGTTTGGTGTCGAGATACCATTAGTGGTTTTGTATTAGGGTGCATTAGCAACACAAAACATATGTTTCATTTTTTTTCCTACGTTTAGTTTTGGATCTACCCTCTGTTTTGAATATTGGCTATAATCAGTACCTTGGTGTGCACGGTTTGTTATCTTATCGGTACATTTCTATAAATATTGATATTAATATCATGTCTTCATGGCAAAGTAGTTTTCTCAATGAGCCAAATGTGTTTTGTTACATTTGTGGTGAATACACAGTTAAAAAGTTCATAAAACCTATAACAGGTTTAGGTAATAAACAGTGGTTATTTTTCTTACTTTAAGTTAGAAATTGTGGATGAATACAAGCCGTGTGTTAGCTATTATCAATATTCTCGATTAATCGTTCTAATCATAATCGTTAACAAATGGCAATACTGTTTTTTTGAAAGTGTTGCTACTTTCATAATAACATGGTATTTTTGTATGTCAGAAAATAAGTCAGTTGAGAAATTCACGAGCTAGCGAAAGCATGTTTTTTAATTATATCTGCTCATCCTACGTTTCCATTCAAGTCAACATCCTAGAAGAACGAATAGTTTTCACGTGGAAACCCCAAATTGTTTGTAAAATGTGCTATGAACACTTGAGACAGTGAGCCAATGGCCAAAAACGCTGTATGAGGTTCGGAGTGCCTATGCAAAGGAAAAAACAAAAAAATAACATTGATGACTGTTACTTCTGCTGTGTTAATTTGCACGGCGTTAACGTCAAAAAAATGATTTATTATATACATATTTAGAATCGGCTAGAAGACCCTTACCACGTTCAGTGGAAGTACCTGTTCCAACATTTTGTTGACTTCGTTTGTTGAAGTTACTAAAAACTTTCTTGGAAATCACAAGTCAAGTAACTACTCTGAAATTGAAAAGGCATGTTAGAAAACTGTAAAAACTTAGCTAGCTTTAAAAACTTAACTATTTCCACAGTCATCTTGACCAATTCACAGAGAATCTTGGATCCTATAGCGAAGAACAAGGGGAGCGGTTTCACCAGGACCTAAAACTATGGACGATACAACTAAGGTCGATGGGATCGGCATAATATGATGGCCGACTACTGTTGGGGAATGCAACGTGGTTGTTCAACTACACTTCCTTCACGAAGTCGCGAAAAAGAAAGTTTTAATGTACATAATAATGTAATAAATGCTGTTTTTGATGTAAATTTGTTTTTAAAAGGCAAAATCTAGAAAACTACACGTAGGAAATCAAAAATTTTGGTATAAAAGTAATCAGTATAAGGTTCTAAGTTAAAAAAAATACAGTTTCTTGGCACTAAAACCAGTGTTGACCAGTGTTGTCGTTCGTTACAACTTTGGTTTTACTTTTATTTATTAATAACAAAAAAGTACATACATATCTTAACGTTAATATTTACAAACTTAAAAGTACACATTACCTTAAATAATAGACTTCAGCAAAGTTGCTGCTTAGAAAGCTGTCATTTAACTTAATTAACTAACTTAAATTAATTAATTAACTTCTTGCGTTATTGGATAGTAAGATCTTTCTCAAAATAAGTAGGAGACGTTTGAACCTCCACTATAATGTTCGTAAAAAATAAGTTTTGGATCGAAGGAACAACTGATGTTGGTAGCGAAGATCACACGAAGCTATTTAAATGAATAATATATCCTTAGATATCATTCCTAATCTTCCTACTAATCTTGTATTGACGAACACGCTGAGACAAAATGAGTCAAGCGAGGCATAGTATCTACATAAAAGCAACCGAACAAACCCGCCTAGGAAGGGGGCGTGGCTTTCTTTGTGGCGCAGGATACGATAACACGGAACTCTCCGCCTAAAGGCAGTCAGGCGTCAAATTGGCCGATAGTACATAAAATTATATGAAGAATAATATATTAATTTTTCTCGTAATTCGTTTTTCCATATGTCAAATATGTTAAGTAATGCTTGCTAGTAATATTAGGTGTACGTACTATAAGTTACAACGAGCTATTTAACTTGTTGACCGTACAAGTGATTCGATGTCATGTCTAAAACATTTTAATATAATAACATATTTGTATCGCGCAAAATATAACAAGTGTATTCTATCGTGTAAAGTGGTACAGCGAGTCAGAGACCGAAGTCACGTTCAGTTTTGATGGGCCTCATGCGAAAATTGTGAGTAAGTACATCTTTTGACATGTTTCTTCGTATGCAAATAGAAAATTAAAGTAGACATATGAATGATGTAGCTACGATTATGTAAATTGTAGAGGGAATGATTTATTGCTACGCATTTATCTTAATATATAAAATAGGTAGGCTCTCGTTTTCACCAAAATTTCTTAAACTTTAGGTAACCTTTCAAATAAGTACACAATTTAAGTTAATCGATACTCAGCTCTAGTTTTATTTTCATCGACGTTTAGGTGACACCACAGATATAAAAACCGGCCAAGTGGGTGTCGTTTTCTTCGCAAACAGCAGAGACGTTTTTGAGAAAAAATGTTGGAAAATGGTTCCCTAATTTTCAATTTAGGTACACATCTTCACTTGAGATAGAAAAAATTTTCAAGCAATTACATAAAAAGAAAAGTGAAGATTTATGGGGACTATCAGTTCATGTCATGACTGGTGTAATACCTTTATTATCGCCAATTTTAGTAGAGATATTTAATAAATGTGTCGATCAAGGGGTGTTTCCCAATTTAATGAAACACAGTAAAATTATTCCATTATTTAAGTCAGGTTGTATGTTGAATCTAACAAATTATCGCCCGGTGTCAATATTGCCAGCATTTAGTAAAATATTCGAAAAAATAATACTCAATCAAATGCTAGCACATTTTAACATTCACGGGGTGCTTCACGGTCAACAGTACGGGTTCACGAGAGGGCGCTCAACAACTCATGCGGGAGCAAGCTTGATCAAGACTGTACTTCAGGCTTGGGAGGGATCCCAGGATGCCATTGGTGTTTTTTGCAATCTTTCCAAGGCTTTTGATTGTGTTAGTCACGAAATTTTAATTTGCAAGCTTAAATACTATGGAATTCGTGGTAACGCTCTCGATCTCGTGGTCTCGTATTTGTCTGGCCGGGAGCAAAAAGTGAGTGTCAATGGGGTTTTGTCTGTTGGTTCGAGGTTAAGAATGGGCGTTCCCCAAGGATCAATTTTGGGACCTTTTCTGTTTCTAGTCTACATTAATGATCTCCCATTTATGCTCAGGAACTTATGCGAAATAGTATTATTTGCTGATGACACTTCATTGCTATTTAAACTGGACAGAAAGAACTTAGATATTACCTGGGTGAACGGGATCCTGGCGGACGTCTCGGGTTGGTTTGCTGTTTATAATTTACTACTGAATGCACAAAAAACCAAATGTATTAAATTTTCCCTTTCTAATGTACCCAGAATCCATGATAAAATAGAATTGGGTGGGAAACAGTTAGAATTAGTTAGGTCTGCCAGTTTTCTTGGTTTAACAGTAGATAGTAAATTGCAATGGGCTGATCATATCGGGGCATTGGCTAGTAGGCTCGGTTCCGCGATATATGCCATTAGACGCATTAGGCAATTGACGGATGCGGATACGGCTAGGCTGGTGTACTTCGCATATTTTCATAGCCTAATGTCCTATGGCCTTTTGCTGTGGGGATCAGCGGCGCACATTAACTCGATTTTTATTATACAAAAAAGAGCGATACGTGCTATTTACAGTATGAATGCACGAGAATCACTAAGAGATCGTTTTAAAGACATTGATGTACTGACCTTGCCGTCCTTATACATCTTTGAAATTATTATGTATACGAGGAAAAATATAGTTCGATTTACAAAAAAAGGCGATATTGGTGGTATGGAAACCCGAGGTCGTGATAAATTGGTTGTTCCAAAATTTAAATTACATAAGTCAAATGTTTCATTTTTGGGTAACTGCGTTCGTTTTTATAATAAAGTTCCTCAATAAGACACTCAATTAACAGAAAATATATTTAGATTAGTTATAAAACGTACATTGATTAGACAATCATACTATAAAATAAACGATTTCGTTGAAGATAAAACAATAGTCTGGAAATGATTTTCTCTGCACATGCATTTACTGGCTCTCTGAATATTGTATTTTATTAAACCTTTTGTAAAAGGATGTTGAAAAAATTATACCTGACTGAGTTTCTTGTCGGTTCTTCTCAGTGTCCAGGTTTTCTTTTCTCTTCTCTTTGAACCGAACTAAAGTAGATTTGACGTTCAAAAATACCTTGTGATTGGGTTTACTTGAATAAATTGATTTGACTTTGACTTTGACTTTGAACCACGCACAGTAAAATAAGAATTTTCCACCTCATATTTTAATAGTTAGAGGGGACTGCACACTTTTTATGACTTTAAAAACGCATGTCTAGACACTATTAACTTTAAAAAAAAATCATTTTGAAACCTCTGTACTAGTATATCAAGTCATTCTTGAAGATCTGAAAAAGACCTATCTGAAGATACCCCAGACACTTATGTGCGCAGGAATTTTATTCTTCAACCAGCAGTTATATAGAGTGCTACCACTATTTCTTGTATTTCATAATTTCACATCAACGTTGTATAGCAATTCATACAATACATCTACCTTTAAAATTTCATTTATATAGTGCCAATAGTCACTGTTGCTGTGACGTACTAACAGACAGAAGAATAGACTTACAGACGGACAGGACGAACTTATAAGGGTTTGATTTTTTTGGCAGTTGGCTATGAAACCCCAAAAACGGACCAAGTTCAAGTCATACTTGAACATTTAGTGTTTCGTACAGAATGTCACTTGCTTCCAACCTAAAAACAAAGCTCATCGTAGAGACGATTATGAAAAAAAGTAGTTAACGTAACGCAATCCTGATAACCTACAATGTTAATTTTATTCTCAAAGTATATGATTCTTTTCAAATTTTTCAGACGATGACTTTCAATGACGAATGGGTTTCAATTGTATGTTCAATTTTAAGATCACATGTTCATATACAGTCAGTCACAACTCACAAAGCATGAAATTTGTGCCAAAAAATCTACCGTCACCAACTTATTGTCACATGTGGATTTCCTCAATAACTCAGCGAACTTTGTATACAAATTGATTCTATTTAAAGATTTTGGTATTGCATTTGATAGCAGACTACATGACGTTATTACAAAAATTTGTTGATAATGGCCTACGAGGTTGATTTACTTAATTTAAATCTTAGTTAAAAGAAAGGATACAAAATTTAGTATTGGAAGGTCATAAGTCATCATCGTATATCGTAACAACTGGGATACTCCAAGGTTCATATTTGGGTTTACATTGTAAAAACCGTAATAGTATGCTGATAATAATCTAAAGATATAACTCTCTGTTGATAAATGGTATCATTTTAAAGTATGACAGGGTTACACGACAGTGTTATTGTAAAAATGAGGAAAGGAATGCTTAGATGCTTGGGGCACATAGAAAGAATGAGTAATAAGAAAGAATGAGTAATAAGTAAGAAAAAAAGTAGTAAGAGAAAGACTGACGAAGATAATCTACAGAGCGAAAGTGAGTGGTATATAGAAGAAGTCAAGGTAGACCAAGGCTAACTTACGAAGACCAAAACACCAGACTGTTAGCTGATGGAAATGTCAAAAGCACTCGCATACCTAGGCGAAACTGAGTGAGGAGAATGAGGAGATTTGAGAAAGTGATAGAAGTATGTAAGGACCGCGACGCTTGGCGCTCCGTCCTCTTTGAATAACCCGTTAGGAATATAGCGTGAAGACGTACGTATGTAGGTTTTTTTAAATTCGCAAAGAATGACGAAATTATTGGTTGTCATTACAGGTTAAATGATGTTTTACTTTAAGAAGATCATACAATTCGAGTTTCAAGAGTTCAACTAGGCAGTAAAGTTACATTCACATAACATGTTAATAATATTATAGCCAAAAAGCAAAATTGATCAATTTTGTAAAATAATTCCTCAGGATATCAAAGGATTTGTTGACTTTAAAAAACATTTACTATACTTTAAGAAGAAGTATATTTTAGAATAAGCTTCATCAGTATGAAACGTCCCTTTTTTCGTAATATGTTTATCACATGGAGAGAGATCAATATAATTTTACTAGGTATCTAAAATTTTCTGTTATAAATAAGAAATTAATATATATTTGAATGGACATTAATGAACCCGTATTATCATATTTTATGCATAACTAGCTGTGCCCGACCACTAAATGTTGAGATGCGCGTTGAACAAAATTTTTTGCTCAGTGTTCACAATTGGTCTTCAACTGTTCAACATTCATAATATTCAATAATTGTACATTATATTCTATTCAGATTCAGTGTTTCTTTTTTTCGTTGGATGGTTAATGCGTAGGTTGTATTTATTTTCTTTTCTTTCTCTCATTATTAATTATTCTGTCTAATATCAACAATCACGGTATCACGGTATAACGGTATGCATTTACTCGTACATGAAAACTATACACATCTGTGACTGATTTTACTTATTACGTGTTGTTAGTTCTAACTACTTCCGTACTCAAAAAAATTATTTAAAAAAAACGACGCCAAAATAAGCTTTTTGTAACTTTTTTTCATTCCTCCAAATCTGATCTCCGAAAGTCAAAACTCAACTTTCGAAGTTCATATTAGTAGTGTTGGGCTATACTGACTACGACCGTTACTTTTGCGTCTGTACGTCGAATAATCTTTGAGAACAGCGAGAACAGTAATTGATAAACTGACAGATTGATAAATATCGAGGTGGTTCTGAAAGTCTTTCATTATTCCAATTTTAGAACTTTATAAAAGTTAGTTAGAGATATTTATGGGATGCCGTAGATGCAGGATATCGTATTAAGAGCTTAGTTTAAGGTTGATTATAGAAAACGGACGTACATGTCTTCTAAATATCAACTACGACCAGGTATACGACAACAACTGAAATAATATGATGACGTAAGACTTGTTATAAAGGTACTGAATCAAATGTCATGAATGACAGAAATTACATAAAAATAAAAGCTTTTAAAAACAAGCTTTTGCTAGATTGTATCGTTACCAGCTCCAAAAGTGCGTGCAAAACAGCTCAATCGGCAAAATGATGTTTCAGAATTGTGACCATGACATTGTGCTATGTTATAACATAAAGTTAATGTTGCACTGAACACTGTCTACCTTTTTGCCACTTTTCGCCGTATTTATTTGAGATCCTGATGTTAAAACAATTCCTAAAGTACGTGTCAAACCACCGAACAAAAAGATGGCGCCTTCCCAGTCTACCGTGATGATATTAAGTTGACAGACGAAACGTTAGTGCATTGGGTGATGTGAATAAAACGAAAGCAATTGCTTCTAATCTTTAGTAACATCATTAGCAATTGTCATAAATAAGCTCTTACTCATAGCAATTGCTTTCGTTTATGTGAATAAACTTTTACTGATTTTTTACCATAGTACCAATGAAAGTTAGTTTTTGTTCATACTTTTTTACCAATAGCTAGACATCGCTAACATTTGCTTAAGTAAAAATATAATAAGCTTTTAGTGTAAGCTTTTGCTAAAGTATATTATCACGAAACTCAGCTTTTGCTTTAAAAATTTAAGTAAAAGCATATGCTAACGTTTTATTCACGTCATCCATTGACATTACTGATGTTTTGATATTGAATTGTTTTTTGAAACCTGTTCTTATTTATTTGGATGCATCATCGCGATTGCGAATTTTGCCAGTGTCACGGAGTAATAAGTGGAATCACAGAAAATATTAAATGGTTTTAACGATTATGACGGTTCTTATTAAGATTCCAACTATTCAAGTATGAAAATACGATGGGAAACTCATAAAACCTTCCTTCCTCTTTTTGTGAATTTGAACAATTGAGCGGATATGCTCACCTCTAAATGGAAAATAATAACACAATAATTTAGTTATTTAGATTGTGACAGAGGATTTTTCTTCTTTTTTATTTTCTTAAAGGTCATAAAGATGTCATAAAGAATTAAGAAAAAAAGAATCGTAGATATCGTAGGTATACCAGTGAAATGAGCAATAGATTAATATTTTGTTGGAATAATCTTCTTTTCTGTATTTTTCTTGATTTCTGTGTACACACTGTACATATTGATAGCCAAAAATGAAACATTAAAATCTTTACGGAACCCGAACCCTAAGTATTAACTTAAGCTTGGGGTTCCGTAAAAATTCGCAAAAATTCCGCACGTCCTACAAGCTCTAAACTGGTGTTCTTTAAATATAACTACACATAGTTTTTAAAAATGTATACTTCAAAATATTTCTTTTACAGCACGTGCATTTTAGTTTTAAAGATTAATTAATTGAATATTTTTAATAATTTTTCGAAGATACAATAACTTTCTAAAACGTGTTTATATTAGTTGAAATAATATACATTAAACTCAAACAAAGAGCACCCAAAAGGCAGAATCAAGTATCTTTTAGCTACCAGAGCTTTAATGCAAAATTGGATTTCGTGGTCCATTAATTTTCAATTTGCGTGATTGCAATTTTCGAGGTTTGCTTCTTCCAAAGACGTCTGAATTGGGGACACAAAATAACAAAAAGGCCGACGAAGAGATTGGGATGAATACATTACTAAATCTCTGCTTGCCAGCTTATTTTCTAAAGTATTAAGGCAATTTTTTCCTCATAGACATACATTTCATTTCGTATTACAAGTACCTACGCAATGTATTCTGTACAATGAAAAAAGAAAATGTTATGTTATTGTATTGTAAAGGTGTTACTTTGAGGAAATCCATTTCATGTAATGAATTCCTGAAATCTTTGGCTGTTTTCCGCTCAAATTCCAAAACCCACCAATCGACACGTGTTTCGCTTCTCAACGAAGCATTCTTAGGATATTCCAGAGATCAGGCTCTGTAAGCTAACCAGCACCGAATCAACGAAATATTCATTTGTGATTTCAGAAATTCATCACATTATGTTATGTGTAAAATTACATCGTAGATTGCTTCAATTGTAAATAAAAGTACTTATTTATGTTTAAAAGGTTAAAAATATCTGATTAAAAATGTGCAATATTGTAGATAACATAAAATTATAAGTATGTATTTATATATTCTGCCTTGAAACAAATCTTTAAATTACTCCATTAAAAAACTCCATTGATCACCTGCTCAAATTATAATCGAAAATAATTTAAAATTATTCCATAAAATATAACCTACAATAATTTATTTATCTTCTTCCATCTGAATACTATTAGATATTTAACATTTATTTTAATCTAATTTATACACTTTATACACAATTTATACACACTACAATATGATAGTTTAAATTCTTAGTCTTTCATTGTTTGTTATGTAGGTTAGATTTCTAACTAGTTTTAAAATTTAATAATAACTACCTTATATTTTTCTTTGTACAATATTGAATTTCTAATTAGTACTTAATGATTAAACGAATTTACCTGTATGTGAAGTTCTATCATAATTATATGAAGTGCTTCGTCCGAAGAGATTAGCATATTAACCACATTTAGACTTTTAGAGCACATAATCGTAAAATATATGAACGTTAAGATATTTGTTTATATAACAAAGATAATCATGATTCATGACATATATGTTATGATGTATATGTTTTATTACCTATTGTTCTGAACAAAATAATAATACGTACGTATTATTTAGCTGTTTGTTACGATCTTTCGCGCAAGAACAATCATAAATTTTAGTTTTTATTTAGGCGATTCACTCAGCAACAAGTTAATGCTATTTTGCAAATGGACTATTTGTAGTATAGTATAGTACAGATTAAAATGATTTCCATACAAATACAGCATACAATGCGGTAACACACTTCCTCTCTTTTTAATAGAATATACATATTTTTAATATACCTATGTATATTTTTCATTTATATGAGTTTTTAAAGAAAGGAGACCACCTGACTTTTTGGTATAATTTTTCCAGTTAAGGCAAAATTATTTCGACATTATTGTATAGTAAAAATTTCTCGAACAGCTAATATAGGCAAAGCATGTAGAAACTATATTGCTTGATCCTTTTGATCTTGATCTATGATTATTGATTTACCTTAACTTTTAAGATCATAGAATGGAAACGAACAGGCCTAAAGTCTGTTCAAACTAGTTATCGTCAAGACATTTACACTAGTAAGAAGATGTATAAACAAAAATAAACTATAGGGAATACCTTTTATATTCATTTTTATTATAAATTAAGGGCGCCTTTGTGAGGTATTATGAATCGAAAAACATTCAAATGATGACATTCGAACCATTGCCAGAGTTCTATTTTAAGTGTTTGTAAGTACGTAATCAGTTCGTTTGTATTTATTTAATACCACTTGTACGATTAAGGTTTAGTGTTCCAATGTAAACTTAACTAAGTAAATGCGTAATCTAGAAAGTAGAATATATGCATTATTGTTAATAATATGCAGCTTTTTATCCTAAAGTGCAGTAAAGGAATCTCTTGACATCTTGATATCTAAATAAATTTATAAAATTCTTTTAAAATCAAGATTAATCTTGTTTTCGAAAATATTGGTATACATAAATAATATCTATGTAAAACCCATTTTAGGCATCCAGGTCTATATCCTGATATGGTTACTCATTGGTAAAATTCAAATGGATTAAATTTTTAAATTTAAATTTTAAATTGTGTTTGCTTTGTTTCAAAATGTAACACTTATGTATGTGTTTTTTGAAAACATAATAAGTTGAGAAACTAACCATCGATAAAGAGATATTGTAATCATTCAAGTATATCCTTAGACATATCTTAGATATAGCTATACATAAGAATCATTAACTAATAAATCATTAAATATTTAGTTTGTTAGCTAATTATTAGCTGCTGTGATGGCGTTAATGACGGCAAGAATACGGTTTCCAAGATGATGGCTTCTAAGAATGGGTCTGCGAACATCCATCTCATTGTCGCCGTCATAGGCGCCGGTTCTTTTGTCCTGCAAACTCGCACTCGCCCTTCGCGGCGGAAGTTGGCTTTTTTAATGTAATTATTGGGTCCTTACATATGAAATTGGCGTTTTGTACGGGAGGAATATAAAGTCAATTTTTTTTTTGTAAAATATATTTAATTAATCAAAGTATGCACTGTTGTTATCTATGCACTTTTACCATCTCATAGGTAGTTCATTGATCCCTTTACTAAAAAAACCATGGGGGCGAGGATCAATAAACTCTTTGAAGGCGGTTTGGACTGCCGCATCGGAGTTGAATTTTTTTCCTTGTAAGAAGTTGTCCAAATTCCGGAAAACTGACAATAGATATCTGCCGTAATCGTTTGGCCAGATTTTAGAAAGCTGTAGTGAACGACACCAGCGCTAGTCCACCAAACACTCACAAGTAACTTTTTCTGAGTCAATTTTCGTTTAGGGCAGGATTTGGCTGGGTCTCCAGGGTTCAGCCATTGCGACGAGCGCTTCCGATTATCGTACAGTATCCACTTTTCATCACAACTAATGATTCGATTTAAAATCCCTTCATTATTGTGTCGGTTGAGCAAAGCAACACAGCAGTCGACGCGTGTTTGCAAGTTCGATTCACTCAATTCATGAGGTACCCATCGTTCAAGTTTTTTTACTTTCCCGATTTGCTTCAAGTGGATTAATACAGTTTTGTCACTTACCCCTAATACTGCAGCTATCTTTGAACTGCTTTGTGATGGATCCGCTTCCACAATAGCCTTTAATTCTTCATTTTCCACTTTGGTCTCCGGCCGTCCACGGGGTTGGTTCTGAAGGTCGAAATTTCCAGAACGAAAACGTTGAAACCAAAAACGTACCGTGCTTTCTTTTACGACACCAGCGTCGTACACATCATTAATCCTTCGAGCTGTTTCTGCAGCACTGGTGCCAAGGTAGAACTCGTACTCGTAAATATATCGATATTTCATGTTTTCCATTGTGCGGTAATAAGCGATGCCAAAGAAAAAAGTAATGAGGAAAAAACAAATGAATGACTGTTTTCAAAACTCAAATGTACCAGCTAAATGAATTTATAAATTTGAATTTGGAATTCTTAACCAAAGAGGAGATATTTCAGATCAAAGTGGTCAGTACGACAAAACGCTAATTTCATATGTAAGGACCCAATATTATTGTTTTATTAGATGTATTAGATTTGATTTAGATGGAGGAAACATATTTCAGGTCTGCTACATTTTTTATAAATGGTTTTATTTAAACAGAGTTTTGCGCTTGACATAGCTCTTATTGAAAAGTAGTTAAATCAAGTTAGATATTTCTACTTTATATATTATATTGTTTAGCTACGTCTGAAAGTGCAACCTTAATTTCAGTATCAATAATGAAAGCTGCAGTAACCGGGTGTTCTTTTGTAAGACCCACAGACAGAACTTGATATAGCAAAACCAAACCAACACTTATTGCAGATGGGTTCTCTCCAAAAATTAGTAACGTACGTATGGGATTCTAAGTTCATGAATTCAGTTTACTGTATACGTAATTGTCTCTGACCACCCCACCACGGATATAGCGCGAGGATATATATATATGTATGCATTTATCTCCCGATACATAAGCACAATAATTTGCTTTCATGTCTACATAATTATGACGTAATGTTCAGAAATTCTGGATCCTTAAATGCTATCCTCGGCGTAGCCATACCATACCATCTAAGGTTTAATGGCTGTCTGTCAATAGAAGACACCTCCGAATCAGTGATTGCTTTTTAGCTATGCACATCTCATGTGCGTCGAAAAAAGACGTCGAAGTTAGAGACAGTCCTGAATGCCCAATCTAATTGCGTCTTATTCGAATTGTTCTGTATGTACTGGCTACGCACGTACGTCATATTATGTTATAAATAACAAGGTAAGAGGCAGTCCCAAATGTACTGCCCGTCAAGTTGTAGACTTGTACTATGCATTGTAGTTACATGTACATTAGTACGCAATATGTCAAAGTAAGCGACAGTCCCAAATGTACTGCAAGCAAAGCTTGTAGTTACACGTACATTAGTACGCAATATGTCAAAGTAGGAGACAGTCCCAAATGTACTGCCCGCAAAATTGTAGTTACACGTATATTAGTGTGCAATATGACAAAGTAAGAGACAGTCTCAAATGTACTGCCGCAAGCTTGTAGTTACACGTACATTAGTACGCAATATGTCAAAGTAAGAGACAGTCCTAAATGTACTGTCGGCATACATGTTATTTACATCGTAAAGAACACTCTTGCCCCTGCAGTCTCGACGTAGATAGCGATCGCTTTACGACCGATTTCGGTTGATAAGTCATAACGATTAATTTTTAACGATTTTTGCAAGTCTATGCTTTAAAACAGACTATCGATTGTGATTGGAATCATATCGAATCTGTCAACTTTACGATGGCTGATAATGTTTTTACGATCAAACTTGACAGCTCGCAAAGTTTTAGTGCTTATCGTTATGTCAAGCGATTTTTTTTTTTTTCATTATTTTTATCGATCGGTAGTTTACAAAAATATTTGCTATGTCGGGACTGCAGCCCCTAATATAGTATTATTCGTCATATTACGCAATACGCATTTCGAAGTAATCATAGAATATTATGTTAAAAATCTATTAATACTGTAATTTAGTAAAATACAGAAAGAGAGTGGATTGTTTTAATACTATAAAACACATTTGGATATTTAGTGGGTATTTATTAATATACAAGGTTTTAACTTCATGAATGCAACTACCCACGAAATTGTTTATAAACCGTAATATTATTATTTTGATATGTTATATTTGTTAATTATTCATAGATTATAATCAAAATTAAGTAAAGACAATCCCGAGTGTAGTCCGCTAACTTCTAGTTACGTACTTACGCAATATAATAAGGTAAGAGACAGTCCCAAGTGTACTGTCCGCAAACCTCTAATTACGTAACACCGTAAAAAATAATACCAAAATATGTACTTCTTAGTAAACGTGTAATTACGTTTATTATAAGCAACATAGTAAGAGATAGTGACAGTCCGAAATGTACTGCACTCATACATATTATCGTAAAGATACAATCCCTTTTAGTATTAAAGATATTATTCATTTGTAGGTATCATCTAAACGTCTTATTAACAACAGATCTCTTTGTTTATAAAAACACGAGTTGAACACTTGATATAGTCGTCAAGACCATTTCACGGTATAGGTATGGTTATTCTATCTCGAGACGGTTATTCTGTCCGAAAAATATAAAATACCACTACAGTGAAATAATATTACAGGAATAAAAAATACCTTGCATGAACATGAAGTATCGCCTTCTTCTGTCCTATTGTTACACTTTTGCCTACTATGTTTTAATTTTATAATACTATTACTTTTATAATAATTGTAATCGTTATTAAACAAATTTCGTTTTTGCATTTTCATTATTTTGTTTTGCAATGAAACCAAACAATGAGTGTGAAATGGCGGAGCACTAAAATGCGAATGAGCTTGCAGAGCAGCGCTGACGCTGGTTACCTGGGAGGGGGTGCGTTGTCAAAAAATAAATAAACACCGGTGCAATTTATCTAAAATATAGTGTAGATGGCGACACGATATGCGTTACTACATGTGGTTAATATGCTAATCTCGAGGACGAAGCACGTATATAATTAGTTTATGGGTTTGTTAACGTGTATCAGTCTCCCTTCTGTCTACCTACCAACTCTGTAGTCCGAGTCAGTGAATAGTAGTAGTAATACTCCGAGCAATTACATAGAATTTTAGACCCCAAAACTAAGCACTAGGTTTGTACTATGGGTACCCCACAATGAATTGGGGGAGCTCCCAGTAACACCCATAGATCAAGCCAATTTAGAAAATTTCGTTTTCTAAATTGATCTGAAAGGGATTCGAACCTGAGATCTCGGTTTAGAAGGTATATGATTTGCCACTACGCCAGCGAACCAGTCTCAGGCCACAATAAGGTTACGGCTATTCCCGTCTGTCATAAGAGCTGACTGAAATTTCCTTCGGGGTTGCGGTCGATCGGAGTGGGGACTCCGGCTATAAATCCATGCGAATCCAAAAAGGACGACAGCGTGTGTGATACTACTATCGTTGTACTTCAAGTGTGCAGGAAGGGCTCTATGACTGCCCTTACCGAGAAGTGCTTCGGCTCAACTTCACGCACATTAACGACGATCACTGAAATTCTAGTGGCTAAAAGTCCCGCAATCTAATCTCACCTCCAGGGGGCTGAGTGGTACAGATTCCTCCTGCGTCTCCAAAAATAAATAAATTTTTAACTTTTCTAATCGTTTTGTGATTTAGCTGTTACTGGGTGCTCCTTCAAGTCGTGTAATATTCATAGTTATCCCATGTCTCCTCAATTAATTAATTCGATATTGGCTTCACGCTCGGTCTTCTGCTCTTCTCATCCAACCACTACCTGCAACATTCTTGAGGTCTATCTACGCGCTCAGGGCCTCCGATTATTACAACGTCGGCATGAGATTTGATTCAGTCAGATCAATTCGAAAACTGAACTTTACTTGGAACTGAATGTTTCTTTAAATTGAACTTTTTTAAGTTGATGAAGTCTACGTATCATTTGGTACTTCTGCTGTTCCTTGCTAGATACCTGTAGAACTATAACATTTAATTTAGTGTTCTATAACGGACAGTATATTACATAGTACAATATCACGTATCGCAAAATATGTAACATAACCCAAGTCAATATTTTTGGCTGTACTGTAAATAATTTTACAGAATTTAGATATACTTAATTGGGCACTGAAATACATACATACAGAATCAATTTTATACTAGATAATATATAGTTTGATTCAGCCAGTTACGTTCCAAGCCATTCGTCGGAGGGACGTTTAAACGGCGTAAAAACGTGACAAGAAAACAGAACCATCACATTAAGCTCTCTTTATTGCCCGCCGACGTTCCGTTTTGTTCTGTGTGCAGATTAA
The DNA here is from genome assembly GCA_907165235.1 of Zeuzera pyrina. Classification (NCBI taxonomy): domain Eukaryota; kingdom Metazoa; phylum Arthropoda; class Insecta; order Lepidoptera; family Cossidae; genus Zeuzera; species Zeuzera pyrina. The sequence continues at coordinate 11,501,436 of OU015625.1, read as the reverse complement.
AAGATGATATTTATAGCTACTATATACAATCGTGTGTAGTCAAGTTGGACGCCTGTAACACCGTATAGTAACAATGACAATTGATTAATTCAATTTTTATACCTTGACCGCACTTTTCAAAGTATCTGTTTAGATGCACAGCAAGTGAAAAACGGATGCTAGACCCTGAAAAAAGTACTATCTGTCGTCGTTAACGTCAGGTAAAAAGGCTATTTGTGGAAATGACGTATTTTCAAGATAAGTCACATGATAAACATTATCCAGTTACCACGAGTTTGTAAAAGAACTGCATCAACAGACAATGTAATTTTTTAGCGAGGTCCAGGGCAGTTCCCTCACCTACACAAGTTCTACATAACAAATTCTATGCCTTGAGCGACTTTTAATAATCTACGCAAGAAGATGAGCAGCTATCATAATTTATCAGAGAAGTTTGAAATTTACAAATGCGGAAATAACATCAAAACGTCATTTTATTGCGGTTTGTGCTCTCTCAACACCAAATGATAAATAATTATTTAAGGTTTGTATTAAATTACATTATTCTTATTATTTTTTTTGTAACTGCAAAATGTGATGGTTTCATAGGTTTGAAGCAAAATTAATTTTACTTAACAAAGTAATTCTGCCAAAACAGTGAGTTTGGTAGTTGATTCACATTACACAATTCAATTGTTTAAGTCTATTACTAATAGACTACTGGACAATTTCTTTGTTACCTAATTAAAAGATAGGTTTGATTAATCATGATCAAAACTACGAAAGCATTTTCTAAATGCAGTGAAAGATAGCGCTATAAGAGTTTTTAAACTCAGTTGGTGTTCGTTTCCGTGACTCTTAGGCAACGCTGGGCAACACTGCGAGTTTGCGACTGTAGCTTATCTCCGCTATTAAAGTTTAAAACCCAATAACTCCAATTTTCTCAATGAATATAAATTAGGTTTTTTATAATTACATTCGAATTTTTGTTATCGATTAATTTTCTCAAAAAATTATATTAATTTATTTTATAAGTAAGAACCATTCGATCAATAGTTTGTCATACTCGTAAACCTCTTCGGACAACGCGTGAAAAATCTTCGCAATAATGGTTATGTGAGACTTGTACCGATTAAAACTTAAACCTAAAGACTTCTCAAAGAAATGTAACAACTAACAACGTTTCCATTGCGCTGTAAATTTTGCACTCTACTCAACTGCATCACATTGCTACAGTAACGCGAACCCACGCATATTTTTTCCTTTAATTTAATTCCCGGGCTACAGCCCGGGATAAAAACTAATAAAAAAAACTATGGAAAAACTATGGTAAATATTGGAACAATGTATTGTTCCAAAGATTTTACTGATTTTCCCATTATAGAAAACATTTTTCACTAAATCACATAATATTAGTGCCATAAATATAATATAACTACCTAGGTTGTTTTACGAGCTTAATAAGTCGTTTTAATAACAAGTAATTATTTTATTGAAAGTACAATAGAACCCCAGTTACATTTTCATCGTTTAAAAACGGTAAAAAAAAAACTTTTTGCATGGCAGCGCTACACAAAATTATGATTTTATCCTGTAATTAAATAATTATAACGTATGCTAAGATTATAAAAGTAAGCCTGGCCTCATAAAATCGAAGTATTGCTGTGAATTCAGAAGCTGAATTTGTTATCTTAAAACATGTGGACCAACATATTCTAAAAATATGCGGACATAATGCAAGATAATATCGAATTTAGATATATCTCCAGCCGGCCCCTGGGGATATTAGTAAGCTGACGAACACATATTAACGTGTTCATATAATTCAAATGATGAAAGTCTAATGGCTTTACAACTGTTATGCTGGACTCATTATTATCTGGAATCTGTTATTTCCACTATACTTATATATGAACAAATATCGTATACTTACATTGTTATTACTTAATAGTAGTTATTACGCATAATACAGTTTGTCAAAAAATAATAGCGTACTATCTGTGATAGATGGGTAGATACATATTATATTAGGTTCAGACAGTAAGTACATAATATCATGTACATACAAGGAAGTAACACAAAATTGGCTGTTTCACTCCATTAGCTTGCTTTCAGTAGGAGGATACCGTTCTCAAATGTTTTGTTTTCGGATTGTCACTTTGTATTTGTATCCTATAATAGGCGGGGATGCCACGTGACCTGAATATTTATTATATTATTAGTGAAATTGTTGTAAGGAACTTAATACCTACAGGATAATGGACACAGCGGATATTTGGCTGTTTACGCTTATCATTGCACGTAATATAAATCCATACGCGTTATATTCTCGTGAAATTAATATTTTATTACATTTTGAATTATTAAATATTAAGTATATGGACTAATATAATAGCTGCCGAATATAGACACTTGGAAATGTATCGCAATATTTTCTCTATTGAAATATAAAACGGTACAATGAGTTTTCATGCCCAAAACAGAACATTCCCATCTCTTGTCATAAATCTGGGAAGATGCAACGCAACATTGACTATGAGATCACTTCCACAAACGACTATCTCGCAGAACCAATATAGTCTCGCCGTGTTATGAAAATCAATAGAAACTACGAGTTAATCTATTTGGTGATATCATTGCAGGGATTATTATAACGAACAGCATTTAACAAGAAATATATCATATACTTCTCATGCCTCGTTGTGTGTCCATAGCGAGAAGTGACACAGTCTTTCCGCTACCCGCGCACCTCGAATCAAATAAACAAAACAATCAATAACACAGGGTACTCCGCCTTCGCCGAACAGCACAATGAAATTTCTCCAATAGCAATTCCAATGTATACACTGATGTACCGCTGTGGAGACGACGAGTCATTACAGACACACGGCACTTTGTTAAGATTCACGACAATATGTTGGCATATCAATCGTTATTGCGTGAAGTTTGCGGGTTTATCCGTTACGGAAGACTGTATCTTATCGAAAAATATAAACATTGCATGAAATTTAATCCGGATAATGTCTCACAACTTGACCAAATTTAATTATTAATTTCATATAATATGCAATTTTCATTACAGATTCATTTCAGAATTCATTACAGAAAATCTTGAGAGAATGAGCTCGGTATTTTAACGACATGAAATTTATGATGTGTTCCTCATCCGTTTTTAGCAGACACGGATTCAGCTCAAATTTATAGTTTGATCTATTTTGTAATGAGCTTAATATGAGCCGCATTTTATCAGATGAAAAGCAATGACAAAGTCAAATCGTTTTATCACCTTGTCCAGAAGATATACGTTTACTTTAATTTTAGAGATTATGATGATGAAAATTGAAACAGAAACTACATTATGGAGGTGGCTGGAAACAAAATTGTATACAATAAATTAGAAGCACACGCACTGCGTTCACTAATTTTATCACTGATTTTAACTATTAATTTCGACTATACCTTAAAATGACTATAGGCAGATACAGATAAAGATATTCTAATTCTATTAAACTAGACTTAAACTATCTCTGCCTACCTCCATTCGATTAGAGTTTACGCGAGCACTTGGTGGCTATTTAACCACGAATTCACAAAGGCTAAAATCAAACTTTTAATAGGTTCATATGGAAACCTATGTATGCAACTTATTTTATTCCCACTCAATTTTACAAATTTATTGCAGATAATTGATATAATTAAAATTGCTGTGAAGCTAAGACGATGCTGTGTGCATTTAGTGAGGTATAAGTAACTGATTGGAAAGCTGTTTTTAATTTTTATTTCTATATAAGGTAAAGAGATTCGCAGTATGACAGGCTTGCACGACAGTGTTATTGAAAAAATGAAGAAAGGAATGCTAAGATGGTTCGGGCACATGGAAAGAATGAGTAATGAAAGACTGACGAAGAAAATATACAGAGCGAAAGTGAGTGGTAAAAGAAGCCAAGGAAGACCAAGGCTGACTTATGAAGATCAAATAGGTAGAGTGTTAGCCGACAGAAATGTCAAAAGTACTCGCATACCTAGGCGAAAATGTGTGAGGAGAATAATGAGATTTAAGGTAGCGAAAGAAGTATGTAATGATCGCGACGTTTGGCGCTCCGTCCTCTGTGACTACCTCGTTGGAGATACGGCGTGAAGATGTGTATGTGTATGTATGTATATAAGAAGTATTGTGATATTAAGAGCCCGTCTATGTAACCCAGTGCGACCGAATTCGTTCATTACCCCCGCGCACGGTAACAACAAAGTTGATTTTCGCAGTTGTGGTTTGAGCATATTCTAGCGCGGAGAAATCTCAACGTTTGTTTTTATGCATAATTGTAATTTTCAAGAAAACTGCATTACCAATAAAAAAACTGGTTTTAGAGATTTGACATATTATAATTACTTATCCACTTCAGTCAAAAATATTTTAAAATTCTGTAGAATTGAAGAGATGCAATAGGATTTTTGTGCAAAACTGGGTTTTAAATCGGTTTTTTTTATCAAGATTTTTTTCTATAATAATGTTTCCACATTTAAGGATTTCAAGATTAAGAGTCGAAGTTGTATGTATCCAACTATCTAACTCGTAGTCTTCTTAGATATCGAGATTCAGGTCACAAAACACACCAAAGTCTGCATAGGCGGACTCGATGCTCATTTGTCCACTCCAGCACCTGACCAACATCACTCGCCGCTGGACATCCACTCCTTGTAAACGGATCACGACTTGGCGATGGCCGCCAGCCCAGTATAAATAAGATTTCAAAGAAAATAATTCGAAATAAGACGTTTATTTTTACAGTTATTAAATATGTTATGAAATATTAAGTATATAGTAACACTATTTTCAAAAGTCTACACACAAGTCAAGTACAAGTCGCATGTTGTAACAAAAAAAAAAAAATTATATGTGTTCGGAAAGACAGTTCAATTCGTGCTCTCGCCACTCGGCTATGAGAAATAGGTACCTATTCTTACAAAAGGCGAACTACTCATACCAAGTTAGGACAAAGTTAATGTGCAAACGACAGAAAACTCTTTGTAACAATTATTACGTGAATAATTGGAAATTTAATAATGGCAAACGATCCGTCGGAGATATGCTATCGCACCGGCCGCCTCAGTACCGGCCCCGACGTTCCGTTAACGCGGTATCCCTTCCAAACCGGAAGTCGCGCTTTTCCATAGTATAGTCAAATGAGTGCCTTTTATTATTTCCACCGACATTTATATTCTCTCTCCACTATTAGAAGAGAATATACATAAACATTTATGAGGAAAATATAATTAGTAAGGTATATTTAGATATATTTAGTAAACAGAGGCGTATCAATTGGAAATGGCGCCTAGGGCAAGCACTGAACTGGCGCCCCTTTGTAAATTATCTAAATATAAAGTAAACAAATACATTAAATAAAAGTAACAAATGTTACAAAAAAAATGTATTCTGTGTTTTCGAACTAAAATTTGTTCGTAAAGTAAGTGCGCTTTCTACTAGTTATTACTTAAATTGCACCTTCCTCGCCTTCTGCGCCGGAAATATTTTATATATAATATTTTCAGTCTTTTCTTTGGTTTCGTCTCGCTCTACACTAAATAAAAATACTATGGGTCCAAAAATTTACGTAACTTTAACAATTTTGGATTAATTTGTTTGATATAATTATTGTAGCGCTCAGATACGTATTATGTTTATTTGCTGACAAGAAGATCGCTCACAACTTGTGATAGATATTTCATTCGTAAGATGTAAGTAGATCGAAGAGATGTCTTCAAAAATACACATCAGCGCTAAACCAGTCAAATTAGCATTTAAATGTTTAACAATTTGCGAATTTTGCGCCTTCCTTTTGAATGGCGCCCAGGGCAAGTGCCCCACCTGCCCCACCCTAGGTACGCCACTGAGCCTGAAAGAAGGATAGAAAATAAGGAACAATAACCAAACAAACTAACTCGGGCGCCTGGCTATCATGCACTTTAGCTATTATTAAGTCACCGGATAGATATTGTCGGGAAACCATTGCACTATTAATCACAAGACAGGTTTCTTGTATAGCTGTGTAACCCCTCAGTTTTGCACAGGTTTTAAACAAATAAACGATAGATATAGTAGTTCAAAAAACTAAATTTTATTCTTGTGAACAAATTCTTCTACATGGGGAAAATAAATATCCTAACGTACCTCTAATGTCCAATGCTAAGATTATAAAGACTTAAAATTCAGCTGCTGCTGGCATTCCAGTCCATCCAAGGCCATTGCAATCCAAAAAGTAATGAAGACTATCACGTTTTCCAATTTACCAAAAGTAAAGGTTGACGGATGAAATGGTTCCAATAAATTAAAAATGGGGAATAATAAAAAAAAACTTTTAAATTTTCGCGTTGATTATAAAATATCTAAAACAGGAAATTGAACGCGATTACCTTTTTATTTTGGTTTGACGTTTCGGCCGAGTTGCATTGGCCAAGGTCTCAAGCAAACTCTGTTTGAGACCACGGCCGAGTTTGCTTGAGACCACGGCCGATGCAACTCGGTCGAAACGTCAAGCCAAAATAAAAAGGTAATCACGTTACGTTTTAGATATTTTAAAAGGACAGATGGTTTAAAATTTATAATAAATCATAAGGTACAGCATGGCTGGTTGAGGTTATGATCTACAACTTACTGGAAAACCGCTTTTTGTAAGAAATATTATATAAATAATGCATTTCATGCACTTAGATCATATTTTAAAGCTGATATTGGGCGAAAATCCAAATAAAATTGAAGATGAGAATAAATTGAAATTTAGATCACATTATTCTTGACGAAAGGAAATAGAAAAGTGAAAAAGTTGCCAGGACAAAATTCAGTTTTTCTATTATTTTAAAAATATACTAAATTTGTTTAAAACTATTACCAAAAATGTTAGTTCAACTGTACGAAACCACATTCTATTTAAATATTTCTATAATTGTTTTAATTATAATTCAATTTTATAATATTTGTTTTATTTATATGTCGGTTGAAATAATAAAAGGCACTGATTTGACTATTCTATGGCAAAGTGCGACCTCCGGCTTGGAAGGCATAACGCGCTAACGGAACGTCGGGGCCGACACTGAGAGTCTGTTAGACTACGGCGGCCGGTGCGATTTCATTTCTCCGACGGATCGTTTGCCATTATTAAATTTCCAATTACCTACGTAATAATTGTTACAAAGAGTTTTCTATCGTTTGCACATTAACTTTGTCTTAACGTTGTATTTTATGAAGTAGTTCGCCTCTTGTAAGATTAGATATCTATTTCTCATGGCTGAGTTGCAAAAGCACGAATTGTCCCGTGTCTTTTCCGAGATATATTTATTTTAAAAGAAATTAGAAAAAACCCTAAACAATGCAAGTGAGTTTGCAGAATATCAAAGAAATGACAGTTACGCACAACTGTGTAAACAAATTTTTATGATTTTTAGAGGTTAGGTTGGAGATAATAACTATTGAAACTTAAATTTGGGAAACTGTTAATTTTTAATATTTTGGCACATATAAGGTAGTGATAAAATGCTACATTACATTATAAAAAAAAGTTTATCTATACGATTACAACGATTTTTTTGTGTATTCACAGTTTAATCTCAAAAAGAGAAATATGTACAACTGATAAACGTAAACTATTACTATTTTTTCAGTTATGCGTAGTAAATGCTTTTTAAATTTGAAAATAAAATTTTGAAAGTTTACCTGGTTATTTAAAATACATTCTGTTCAGAAATATTGATTAATTTGGTGCGTTGGTAAAAGAAAAACTATTTTTATAACCTAAAAAATATTAAATTAACAATATTATTTTTTTATATTTAGGAATTATAAATACATACTTTTATTTCATTTCTGTATGTTTTTATAAGTAGATTCAGTAAAGAGATAGTAATAACTAATTTGATTTTTCAATTAAAATAACAAAGTAGCTATTATAGAACTTTTGCATTTCACCGTTTATAACGGTGTCGTAATTTTACTGGACTCGACGGCGAGTTGACGCCTCGCGGTCAACGAATGAATACCGCCGCGGTCAACGAGGGGCACGTATTTGAGTTACACTATTATGTTGTCTGATGGAGGTGGTCATAGATACTTCAATTTTAAGAGCCGCCATGTGCTTTCAGATAGAAATAATAGCGTAGAAAGATTGAGCAGTAGATGGAATTTGCGAAATATATCCATTAAACTTTTTTCATGTATTTTGTGTTTGTTTGTGTAACGGAAATGTCAAAAGCACTCACATAGCTAGACGAAAATGTGTAAGGAAAACGATGAGATTTGAGAAAGCAAAAGAAGTATGCGAGGACCACGACGCTCGGCACTCTGTCCTATCTGACTACCCCGTTAGAGATACAGCGCAAAGATATGTACGTATGTATGTGTGTATTTTGTTTTAATTTAAATAAATAAAGAAATAGTATATAGCATAACTTTCACTGTAGCCGTGAACGATCATTACTGGTACTGAAAATTAATATCAAAGTTAGTGAAAAAGTGCATAATGCGAAGTGCGGTGAAAATTTTTACTAGTAAGGTGCTAGTGTAATCTCTGACAGTAGTGGTGACGTCTGTTAGTTTTCAAGCTGCTATAGAGCATCTGACCTATTTTAATTACTACCAATATAAGTACGTAGTTATAGGTGGGACTAACAACGACGTTTTTTTTTAAGCACAATGATGAAAGACACCATTTGGATAACATTTCTGAATATTAGATGAGTGGTCTGGCCACAAATGTAATAGACAGCTGCGCGCATCATACTAATTTCAAACATCGAAGCGCTACCACAACGCTACGTGCACTTCAAATTCTGAGCTTCTAAGAAGCAATGAACGTAGCGACAATATCCACGTTATCTTTCTGTAAAATTTTCAGTGTAAAACGTCATGATAAAAAAAATCCACGTATGTACGTATATATTCACTCGCAACGTGCTAGGAAAATAGGTCGTCACAACCTTATCTAACTTTTACTAGAAACATGGACAAGGTTTCTGTTTATGTAAAAGGAAATCGGCTAATAAACTGCAATCCTGATAATTTTCTTTCAATCTACAGTTTATTCTCAATTATTATGATAATTTAATAAGAAAAATTGTATTTAAAATTTTTATTTAAATCCTCAAATTGGCACTCAAAAGTCTACTTAATGCTCCAAAATCAGCATCCAAAAGTTAAAATTCGACTTTCAAAGTCAACGTCTTTGGACCATCATTCACTAAATAATTCCAAATTTCAATTGTTTACAATTGTTACAAATGGTCTATGACAAAGACGACTGTGACAGACAAAGGCACATACGTATATACAGGAGAGCACCGAAGTGATTACATTGGTAAGCATTGTTTTTTTAAGTTTGGAAGAAAACTTCGAAAAATAGGTATGTATTCGAATATATATTATTATTAATATTTTTTAATATACGGATGACATCGCATTACAATTACGTATTCCCTTCCAAAAATACGTATCAAACGTACAGTCTGTCCAAATAAATGTCCGATATAGACTATAAATTCGAGTGGGGCTTGGCAAAAATAAAATTAAAACTGGATGCTTTTGTGCATACACTGAATCATGGGGGCGCGTATATCGCGCATTCCCCGAGGATTTGGCAACCGATACATGATTGTGCACTTAGGGGCAGGCCCTCTCTCCATTCTAACAAACCTCAGTACATGTATCTATACCAGGAGTCCATTGTGTGTGATGTACCTGTGAATATGTCACCTTGTACCTACTTAAAAAATAAAAAAGTACGTTATACTTTGCTTCCATTCATTAAGAAATCATTCATATATGAAGCGAAAACATCGGATCTCTTTTTAAGAATATGTGAAGTGTGAGATTTGGCTTGGTTAAATTTTATATAGAGAAGAAGTACAAAAAGCTAAATTTTGTATGTAATATGGGTTACAAATACGTTAAATTTAATTAAATAAAACACTCATTGTTTACAGTATATTACTGCTAATGTCAAAAAGACAATGTCAAACTCATAATAGTTTGTGATCATATTATATGCATGGAAACACAACTTATGGAGTGGCAATGTCATTTATTTTGTATGAAACCAATTTACGTCTAAACACTGTTGTGGTTACTGCGTTCTGTTTTGTAGTTTGATTTTTTGCTGTTTTGGCACACCATCGAATAGAACAATAGGCCATTACATGAACATTTAAATGTCTGTCAGAATATATATAGATGTACACACAGGTCCAGTATTAGCTATGTACTGCTCAATACGAGCGACAATTGATAACACTCTTATCTATGACTTGATATTTGTTAGTGTAAATAAACTGAGCAGTGGTGAATAAGATGGTCCGATATTTCGTCTCTATTATGTAACCTTCTTAGACCAAACTGTCGTATATTTATATGTATGATCGAATATCGACCACCGGGCGACTCTAGTTTAAATAAATCCTTATTCGAAAGCAAGTAACATTATTATGATTATGAATAAATTAATTTTTTTCGTGGTCAGTTTTGTGGATAACCGACAGCAACGATTGTGACGACCTGACATAACGAATTTGCCTCGCCGTTTTACGCAGTCACATCAACTTTTCATGTTTTATCGTGCTGGAATATTTCAACGTTCATTTGACTGTAGCTCGCTCGCTTTTTATTCACTAAATTCAAAAGATACAAATGCAACTCTATTTCGTGAATTATTTTGTTGTTTTTGTATGAATTATTGATAACTTTAATCTTTAAGTATTATTAATTTATTAAAAATTAAAGATGAAACATAAAGGAAAAGCGGTCACAATGATTAAAACTTCACTCAGACATGTCATCCCCAAAAACACAGATAACAAAATCAACCATTGTGAACACTACACGCAAATAAAGTAAAATTGCAAGTAGGAATATTATGTATCACAATTAGCGTATGACATTAAAATGAAATTTCAAAAATACGAAGCAATATAATTTTCAAATAGTGAAAATCGTAAAACAAAAGTAAATGTTGTTATAAATGGAAATGATAAATAAGAATATATATTTTTCTTATAAAATAATAGAAAACGCAAATTTACAGTAGACACATATTTAAGCTACCCTTACAAGATAAACAAAAATAATGAGCACAGGTAAAAGGTGTAATAACAGATAAAACTGAATATAAAGTCACTGTTTTTATAACGTTACGAAAAGGTTTTAAAATTGAAAAAACAATAAAATTGTTAACTGTTCAGTTTTGTTAAACTCGAGTAACAATTTCACGCAACTGAGAAACGACCATTAAATGTTCTGAAAACTGCAATAGACTTTTATGATGCTCTCACAACGTCACTGACGGACGCTGAAAGTCGTATATTTAGCGACTTTGTAAAGTTATTGCCAGTGTGTCAGATGAGTTGTAGAGATTTCACATATGACTGGAAATGTAACATTAAAGAAATACGTTAAGTTAAATAGTAATGTTACTGTATAAACGAAGAAGGAAATGGTTAGATACTTCAGACATATAAAAAGAGTGACAACAGACTGAAGAAGAAAATGTACAGAAAGAAAGTAAGTGGTAGTAGAAGCTAAGAGAGTGAAGTTAAGAAACTAACTACTGAAATTCAAATAGATCTGTTAGCTAACGGAAATGTTAAGAGCACTACGTCAAAGTGAAAGTCAAATCAATGTATTCAAGTAAACTCAGTTACATATAGTTCATTTTTGAACATCAAATCTACCTTAAATTCAGATAGAAACCTTCACTGAGAAGAACCGACAAGAATCATTAGCATATGGCGAAAGTGTGTGAGGAAAATGACGAGATTTAAGAAGTTAAGAGAAGTAAGTAATTACAATGATGCTTTGGGGTCCGTCTTTTCAACCTACTCCATTCGGGATACAGCGTGAACACATGTATATTAAGTTATATGTAACATGTGGTAGAATGTCTGTGGATATAGATCGTTGATTTATTAAATGAACAATTTAAAATAGTATTATTTCCTCGTAGTGAATTTTCTTGCTTTTTTTAGTGTACTATTCCAAAAGTCTGACTGTTACAACCGTTTTTATCACAGATTATTTGATGTAAACTGCGTATATTTGGAACAGTTACAGTAAATAGTGGCCCAAACACAGACGTAAATTTTAAAAGTTAAGCTTTTATTTTTGGCGACTTGTTTTGGCGGCTTGCTTTAGAAGGAAAGGTAAAAAATAATTTTGGTGACATCATGTGGAGAGTAAATCTCTTTTTAATTATGAATTCAAAAATGTTACTTCATGTTATTTTAACTTAAATAGATATAAATATGGCTTTAAGCCTATTTGATGGAAAACAACGGCAAGGCCTAATATTAATCACGTTTAAACTTTTAAACTTTCGCGTTGCATTATAAAATATCTAAAACGAGTAATTTAACGCGATTATCTTTTATGTTGGCTTGACGTTTCGACCGAGTTGCATCGGCCGTGGTCTCGTGGACACGAGATAAAAGGTAAAGGTAATCGCGATAAATTTCCCGTCTTAGATATTTTATTAATCACGTTTAATCACAAAAAGTTTATACACTCTTAAGGGCCATAAGAACCTTTACGGATTGCAGGAGCGAATGTTCCAGAACGCATTGCACCAGTACAACAAAATTATTTTTCAAATTTAATAATGAAAACCAGCTAAAAGGCACGGACACACATTAATTTTCGGGTGACATACTAATATTGGATATAGTAGAAATCTAATGAAAAAATCGGGTCCAATGTACTCATTATTTAAATTTATTAACTCAAACCAACTTTGAGTCAACTCAAAATTGATTCCCGTCTCTTTACTAAATTTCAGCTCAGTAGACTGACGTTGACGGAAGCTTAAGCCGATAGAATAAGTCTAGGCAAAAATGGATAGATAGACTGACGCTTATGGACCTGTAGACATGACGAAAATATATACAAATGTATGTAATATTTAGTTATATTTTTGCCATTTTGGTTACGGAACGCTAATGAACTAGGCATAGGTGACTCAGCAAAATTCCTGGTGCCCACTCAGTAATTCAGGCCCATCTCACTGCGTCAACACTTTCAGTAAACTCAAAATTGCGCCATGGCAATGCAAAATATTACTCGCCGAATAGTAACAAAGCGCGCGCCACCCACGCGTCGCGGCGGCGCGTCCGATACTTAGTGCAAGCATCTTATTATGCGCTGAAGTAATTATGCGTCAATACATTTAGAATAAGTGTGCCCACGCATCCGGCGCTGTAAACGGAGTTGGCGCAATTGTGTGGCGTAACACAGAGTTACCCATGTCTATAATGAACATAATATATCTTCACGCTGTATCCCTAATGGGGTAGTCAAGAAAATAATAAATTAATTAATCAAAACTGCATACATACATATTCTCATGCTGTATCCCTAACGCGGTAGCTAGAGTGGATGAAATGGTAACTAGAGTGGTGAGCATCACGGCCCTTGCACATTCCTTTCGCGTTCTCAAATCTGATTATTCTTTTCACACATTTTCACCGAAACATGTTAGTGCTGTTTCTTGCTCACCGAGGTAGTGAACGTAGTGCTTCCTTCTAGTCGTGTGTGTAAACTACACTAACGTAGCCTAACTACGTACACTAACGTACACTAACGTGGCCAATGTGCCAGTGTTTGTATTTTCGATGATTATTCATCGTTCTTGAAGTCTTTAGAATGTTGCTAAAGAGTTGTTTTCTACAATTTCTATAATCGTTGTTCTGTTCATAGGCGCAGATCATGATCTCGAAGTGGAGTCCATAGCGGGGAGTACACCATTGAAAGCCACTATGTGCTTACAGAGTTGAGCTGCCTGAGCATTTTCCGACGGACATTATTCACTTGGGGACAGAGAAAAACGAGAACGTCCAGCGAGGCGAGACTGTGTCGGCGAAAAGCGAACAGTGCTGAAGAAGGAATACTGACACATAGATAGAGTGAGTGCACTCAAACGGGACTCTATCTTTTTTTGCATTGAGTTCATTTCTGATTCCTAAAAGTGATAAAATATATACATACATATCTCCACGCTGTATTACTAATGGGGTAGTCAGAGTAATATATATTTGTCTAATATACATAAATATACAAATGAGAGGTAGGTAAGTACTAGAAGTGGCCTCTAAAATAGATAAACTATCTTGCGAGCACCAAAATTAGTCGGAACTATTTGTTGAATTATTTGCTTTTCTCTTCATAATTATGTCAAATGAAAGCAATTTTAATTTATTTATTTCACATTTATTTTACATTTTTTTTTAATTTATTTATTTCAGACAACTTAGGTCTATTTTGTTAGTAACAATTTGTACTTGTAAACTATGTTAGTGAATAAAAGAACGACTAATATAAAAAACTAATATAAAAACTAAACTATGTTACATACCATACAAGATTCGCTCACTTCACACGAGACCTGCCAGACTGGATAGTAGAAAACTGCTCAGTTCCAACAAGTTCCCTCATGAAATGAGCGAAAATTAAAGAATCATACTTCTTAGACTGCACTCTTATCAACAGCGAAGCTGTTTTGTTCCGCACCATGGCAAAAAAGTCAAAAAAGTCAAAAAACATCTATATGATCTTTAAGTTAAGCCTAATTTATGTTTGGCCAATTTTAGTAACTGACCAGAAATTACAGTGTATTTACCTACTCCATACTCCAGTTATATATAGCTTTTAAGAACTGACTAAGAATAAAGAGTCCGTATTAAAATGTCTTATGTTTTATGTATAGTTGTATTCTGGTACAGATTATAATATCTGTAGATTGTATCTAAGAGTAACACAAAAATGGGTTATCTTGATATAGATTGTTTATCAGTCGCTATATTCCTACACTTTTTTGTAATTCTAACACGTTGGAGCGCAGCATATTTCTGCTTTGTACAACCCTTGTTATTTGAATATGTATGAACTGCGGCCAACGAGTTCGTGCCGCCCGACTGTATGAAAATGTGATGTCCCGATAAATTGTCAAAGGGTTTGATCGACAGTGGAAAATTAACCGAAATAATGTCTATATTAAGGTAACTAAAATGAAATAATATTATTTCTGGATACGATAATACTTAAACTTTCCTATCCTTTAAATATATATAAGATAGTTACTTATATGGATGCTGTATATTATGTATCCAATATTTAGTTTGGTTACATTAAAAACAGGCTTTATTCATAAATCCTTAAACTGCATCCAAATAGAAATAAATCGACAATAATAATGTTACTTAATATCTTCAAAAAAATTAGGAACCGCACAACCGACAACACCGCACGAGTTGCAGATACTACTTTTTATTACTAATGCGGAGATAATTTCGGTACAAAAGAAAAATTATAGAAAGTAATAACTTTATTGTATGCAATGGGCATGTTGTTTAACAAGAGCAATTTATTATTTTTTAACCGACTTCAAAAAAAAAAGGAGGTTCTCAATTCGTCTGCTGCTTTTTTTTTGTATGTTTGTTACCTCATAACTCCGTCATTTATGAACCGATTTCAAAAATTCATTTTATGTTTGGTAGGTAATACTTCAGAGGTGGTCCCATTTAAATTTCACCGATATTGGAGCTTGGACTTCGAAGATACACTAGATAACACGACCTGGTTATAACCTTTATTTATATTGACGATTCTCTTGTATATCGTTGCGCTCCGGAATTAGAATGAAGTTAATTGCAGACCTGCCCTAGATATTTATTTAGGTCAAGACCACTCAAAAGAGAAAAATAAAAAAAATTTATTAAAAAAAATTAAACCGCCTTCAAAAAAAAAACACTGAAAAGTGTAAAATAACTATCCTTTACTAATCAAAACTCAAGTACAATTAAAATAACTTTATAAATACGATATACATACCTATATAATTAAATTTGAGAGTTAATGAAGTCGGTGCCAAATCAATGTGCAACAACATAAAGTCTATTAGTTTGGTGGGCTTGGCACCGACTTCAGTAACTGTCAAATTTAATTATATAGGTATGTGTATCGTATTTATAAAGTTATTTTAATTGTACTTGAGTTTTGATTAGTAAAGGATAGTTATTTTATACTTTTCAGTGTTTTTTTTGAAGGCGGTTTAATTTTTTTTATAAATTTTTTTTTTATTTAAATAAACAGTTATATTTGAACAATTTGAAAACGTAATGTTGATATTTTTTGACATTTTTTCAGAAATTGAATCTAAAACTTTGAAATCAAGATTTTCTTTATCTTTCACAATGATGTCAATGGGTACTAAAATCGATTGTGTTTTTTTAGATATTCATTTTACATTCTTTTTTTAAATCGTGAATTTGCGTGTGCCAAGCAAAATTTGCGTGCGACAAATAAACTTGTTGCACTCAAATTGTAAAATGACAAAGTAGCTATTTATCAACCGCAAAAATGTGCGTTTAGATACTGTTTATCCCGCATGAGTAATAAAAAATAACATATTTATATTATTTTTTATTTATAAAATATAAATATAATCTGTGCATACATACGTGAGAAAAGATTATATTTTATTTACAAATTTTCATTTATATACACAATATGTAAATGAGAACTATATGTATATAAATATGGTATGTATTTCAAAAGCACTCGCATATCTAGGCGAAAATGTGTGAGGAGAATGATGAGGTTTGAAGTTGCGAAAAAAGTATGTAAAGACCGCGGACCTTGGCGCTCCTTTCTCTCTGACTACCCCGTTAGGGATGCAGCGTGAAAATATATGTGTGTGTACTGTATACGCATATCGGAAACTCAAGAAAGATATGTTATTGGTATTATATTCAAAAACAATTATAATATTTCACGAACATAAAAATTGTTTGTGATTGTGACAACGAATCATTAAAACTGTTGGGTCTGCGTTAATTGAAGAAAGAACAATAGAAAATCGAACAATGACCCTCGTGTTTTGTATAAAAAAATACTCATTACGCCTGTTCTTCTGATTTTATAAGTTTATCTGACCTGTAATTCAAGCACGAAGATAGCAAATTGACGAAATTAATTGAACGTTTTGTTAAAATATGTAGTCACTCTTGATTGCTCTCAATTTTATTTTAAGAGGGTCGTATTAATGTTCCTTGCTTAAAACGAGTTATAATTTCATTTAATCGCATTTTATTTTTTCATACTTAACTGGTTTCGCAACTTAAAACTGCCTACGTACATGAAATGAAATCTCGTTTTGTAGGCTTAGTCTTTAGTTTCTACTATTTATCTGTGAGATCTAGTCTCTGAGAAAAAATTTGATAACGAACAAATAAACATTGAAGTCAATCTTAGGTTTATTTTTTGACGGCAGAATTTTCCTTTTTATTCTGTATCCTTTTACCATATTATAAAATTATTGTAAACGTGGCGTTAAGATTAATTTTGTTTGGCTTTAATAATTTGTCTAACCCCGAGATGAAATGAGGTAAAAATATGTATTTGTAAATTCAAACAAAATATGAATTGAGATGTGGTTACCCGAAATGGTGCTAGTTCTTTATATAAAATGTTACAATTAAAAAAAATAGTAATCATTTCTACTTTTCTTTCTACACAGATATTTTTCACTAATAAAGTAATCTGTAAATTATATTTATTATTATGTACCATATTATGACGTCAAAATATCAGAAACTAACATAGGTAGATACGTCGGTACTAGTGACCGTTAATTTTTAACACAGATAATATTTCCGTAGAAAAGAATATTATTTTGAACGCACCAAATCATGCCGGGTCTGATAAAACTGACAAATGTCCACCAACTTAGAGGTACACATTCATCTTTTGTTTAAGAACTTGACCAATTTATGTACTTAAATACGTCCTACGCGTATAATATAAAGCGAAAATAATATTATAATAAAATCGAAGCTCTGTACAATCTGGGTTCAAGTAATTAAGTGTTCCTAACCGAATAATTTTATAACTATTGTAATCGTTTCATTTCATCAATCTGGGTTCAAGTAGTTAAATGAATCGAATGATTTTAGAACTATAGATTACAATAGTTATAAAATCATTCGTTTAGGAACACTTAACTACTTGAACCCAGATTGTACAGAGTTAACAATAATTTTATAATATGTAAAATAATTATGTCACCAATCTGGGACTTGATCAGATAAAAATTAAATCGCAGGACGTCAGATACGTACACACATTTTCTAAGCTCCAACAGAAGAAAATTCTCTACTGAAAAATGCGTCTCACGACTTTATTTTTGTCTGCTATCCAATGAAATCGTACAATAAAATCGCAGGCCTACTAAAAAATACATACATACATGCATATCTTCACGCTGTATCCCTAACGGAGTAGTCAGAGAGAACGGAGCGCCAAGCATCGCGGTTCTTACAAACTTCTTCGCTTCCTCAAATTTCATCATTCTCTTCACACATTTTCGCCTAGTTTCACGACATTTTACTAACAAGTAAATACTAAAAATTTTGGTTACCGAATTTTTCAACTACATTGAATACATAATAAAAAGGTTTCAAATTCAAAAAGTCATTTTTACACAATTTACTTATTTTATAGCAGAAAGCTATCATCAAAGTTCCTACAAAGGCAAATGAGTGGGCTCGCTATGAAATAACAAACAGGCGCTGCGAGAATGAAAAAAGTTATGACAGTATAGAGTAAGGCTTGTATGTGTAACAGAGCACAGTTTGCACGAAGGAAAAACGATGCAATTTTAATTTTAAGTTTCATTACATAGCAAGAGATATTACAATGACGATCACATAAAAGCTTTGATTTACATTTTTCTATGTATCGTGTTCTAAAAAATGTGTTTCTACGGATATTGATGTACTTGCAAATTGTATATACATTATCACCGAAGAAGCTGAGTTACAAAGCCTGAACATTACTCAAATCAATGCACATTGAATACGTTATACTCTGACAGAATCTGACAGAATATTTTCGAAATATTCTCTTGTACTCCGATCTGACAGAATATTAGTATCACAATCTGTGTGATAAGTGGGCGTGACAAATGCTAAGCTTTACAATACATATACTGTGCGTGATTTATATGTTTTGGTTTTCCTTTGTTCACTATTTTTACAAATTTTATATATACTGTTAATTTTAATGTTTTACAAACAGAGCACGAAAATCATACCCGGGGCGATAAAATCACACTTTGACCCCCGCTTCCAACAGTGAGTATTTAGGCGTGCCGGTTGTTGCAGTGTAGTGACGTGCAACGACATTTTTACTAGGGTAGACAAAAAAGATATTGTCAAGTTTTGTCTATGCGCTTGAAAATGTTGCGACTACGATCGACTTTCGCGTTGTGTTGGTCAATATCTATTTTATCCGAGAAATTAAACGCTAATCTAAATGATTTTTCTCGAAAGTATGATATTTAAGAGAAGCTTCTAAGTGTTTTTCGGATCGGTCATGTTTTTTTGCAGTTTTAATGAAAGTATCAACATCGATGTAACCAATATCGTCCCAAACATTCTTACTATTTGAAAATAATAAACAAATAAAATGAAAAAGACTATTAATATCTATGTTTGCAACCTGCGAGCCTGTTTTAAAAATCATATTATTTACTATTGAATTTTCTAGTTGTTTTACCGCAGGATTGCATTAAAATTAAATCTGGTAGGCATCGGCTGTCAGCAATTACTATCTGGTTTCTTTTCGTCATATGAAAGTATAGGGAATGTACTATTTTTTAATTTTGTAAACACAATTCTGTAACGCTCACAGAGAAACTCTGCATGTTAAATTATTTCTCTTAAATCGTTTAACAAAAGAACTTCGAAAAACAATAAAATTTAATTCTCAATTCACTTGTTTTATTGCATTTAATATTGCTGGGTACGTAGTGTAGTACTCGCATGAAACGAAAATGTTACACGGCTAAATAATCGTAAACTCTAAATAATTATAATTTTTTAAAGAGTAAACCTCCGAGCACCAAGTCCTGGTCCGTCAGAATGGACAGCGGTAGTAGCAGCTATGCTGACGGGTTAAGAGTAGCGCAAAGCCATGTCATCCTTTTGTGAACGTGTAATGGTCTATAATGAGGATATCAGGCGAAACTGGAATAGAGTCGGTCCCACTTGGAGACGACGAAGCCGGGGATGATGGCAACGTATGGCCCGGATCGTCAGCCCTGTAGCTCAGGTCATGTTTCTTTCCACCTATAAGAGGCGATTGGATGGGCCTTCAGGTTCGTGGCTGATCGGAGCAAGATTTCCGGACGTCCATCCACGCGACACCGAGAAAGACGACGGCTTTGTTATGGCACTACGAGTGTGCAAATGGGCTCTGCCACTCTATCTTTTTTAACCTTAGACTTGGCCGTCCAATAGTCCTGAGAAGACAAAACTGGAACTTTTAACATTATCTTTGAGCTACCACTTACTAAAACTGTTCTCGATTTCAGTTATTTACATCAAATAGTCCCTGAGCTGTCACTATCTAATCTATCTAAACCCCCGTAACAGTATATTTCTATTTTGTGGTATCATGTTGTGTTTTTTTAAATAAAAACCGTACTCGAATAATTTGTTTATCCGGTTATTAAATTAAATTTAAAGTACTATATTAATATGCATAAGAGATCGTGTCAAGCCGTGATTGAAGGTTTTAGACAAAATTGTGTACAATGCTGGTTGCTGGTGTTCATCCGCTTCGCGATAGAAGTGTGAAGGCACTGTTTCCCGTGTCGGCGATACTGTGAAGTCCAATCTGCTGATGTCGCGGTTGAGTCTCCATAGTATTATCAGTTGTGTTGTAATGACACATGCAAGTGCAACAAAATTTTAATTAGACTATTTTAATATCATTCTACAATGAGTGCTTTGTATATCTGTGGTTAAAAATCAATATTTGTTTGGTTGTATGTATTTTATGGGCTGCCATACCCTTCATCCGATTGCGATGAAGTTTGGTATGGAGATAGCTTAAAATCTGGGGGCTAATTCACTATGACTATTTAGCGATTCCTTACTTCGAAACCACGTCAATTCCTCTTTTTGCAGATATCTACGATATCTGCAAAAAGTGTATTCCGTATGACACATTTAACGAAATCACGCGGAATGGACATGACGCTAGCGTGATTTGAACTGTCAAAAATTCCACGTTAGACAATCGCGTGGAATCGCTGTGATCACAAAGTAGTAAGATTATGTCTGTTGTGACTTTTACTTGATTTGCAGGAAAATTGATATGTTTTTCATTTGCCGCACTTGCCGCACAACGGCATACATCTTTCGTACAGTCTGCGAACAAATGTAAATATTAACAAAATATAAGTAATCAACGAGATTATATTGAAAACCCGCTAATAGAATTAAAATCTATTATGGTACGTAGTTGCAAATTTTTATACTTACGATTAAATTTCCAATGAAAACTGTTTACTGTTCACATTTTTTGTTACAATTCTTTCACTAATTGATTAAGAATTATTTGGTTATTAAATAATATTCACAACATCACTAGGTATAGTTTGGTAGAAAAATGTTCAAAAGCATGTCATTTATAATTACTTCTGTCATGCTATTGGTGAATTGTTTATCAAATATGTTACATTTATAGCCATTCCTATGGTTTTAATCTTTAAAATAATAAATAACACGTAAGGTTACTGCTATTGGTAACATTGTTTATTTAAAAAATAAAGTTTAAAATTAAAAATATTTAAGATAAAAATACTACAAAAATTATGCTCAGAACGTACTAGTGAATTTATAATGTACAATAGACAATTCGTCTTGGGGCATACAGAATACAAAGTACTCGATTCCTTACCGCGACATGGTTTAAAGGAGACACGATATTGATGTGGTTTACGCGTGGTAACACATATGGGCGAAATCTATATTGTCATAGTGAATTAACCCCCTGAGGAAGGACATATTTTGAAAATAAAAAACGCGAACAAAATCGCGGGCATCAGTTAGTATAAAAAAAATTTTAAAACTCTCTCAAAGATAATGTCATTATGATCATTTTCGATCAATATAAACAAGCATAACAAAGACTTATTACGCTTGTGAATATAAATTACACAAGCGATAGATATACCTAAACATAGACCTAAAGTTTTTATTAAGTCTATGCCATAATAAGTTTATTCCTATACATTTCCTGTTCCCGTTATGGTTATTCCAAATATTATTATTTAACTTTCAGTAGGTACGTAGCATTTTAATTGAATTCATTCCATACTTATACCAATCTAATACTAATGTTATACATCGTCTCAAAACATTATTGAGACAAATGGATAGCAAAATAGCTTTTCAAGGTGTTTTAAAGTAAATAACGAAGTAAATAGTTTACTCTCCTATAACCTAGATGCTATATTCTGATACATATTTACATCACTAAAAATTATACGTAGAAAGAATAAGAAAATTATGCGCGCAAAGCAAAAAATTAAAAAAGATTTTTTCTTCAATATCTGTCTTCAATAATAATGAGTCACTCTGTTAATCCTCTTCTCTTCCAATTAATGTCGACATTTTGAAGAGATTTACATATTATTTTTCCATTTAATATAAAAACTACATCTTAAAAATCTTTACAATTAACATTCGATTATGTTATTTTGTATCTTAACATCTTAAAGGTATCCAAAAAACTGTTGATATTAAACTAAATTAATTAGTGAAAATTAAATTCATAATCAAAGATATCTATGTCAGTTATACGCACATGACTGAAATAATGTAATATTTATAATGTAAGTGTATTTTATGACAAAAAAAATTGCTAAGCGCTCCCGTACAGATTAACCGCGCAGATACATATTCAAAACGATAATATAAATCGTTAATGACGGGTTCTATTAAAACTACGAGTAAAAAATAATACAATGTAGTGAATGTTTGAATAAATAACATAATATATACTTATATGAACAAAAAAACGCATAAATAAACAAAAAACATAGTTATGTAAATAGACATAATACATATATATAGAAATATAGTTATTTAAAAAACCCCAATTATCTAATGATATGATAAGTAGTGCTATTTTAAAAATGTATGTGATGTAAGTTACGGACGGTCGTCTACGAAATTATTTTAAGACTCGTTATATTTTTCCACAAACTTCAAACAAGTCTTTACTTTCTCTAAAATCTTTTAGTTTACTTTACAAAATGGGGGGATTTGTGAATGGTTTAAAAACGCAATTTGCTTTTTGATTAAAATATATGAGTTAACAAGATGTATCACTATAATTAAAAGAATATTTTCAAAATTTAACTAGTGCAAAATATATGAGTTAACAAGATGCATCACTATAATTAAAAGAATATTTTCATATATTAACTAGTGCAAAATATATGAGTTAAGTAGATGTATCACTATATACAATTAAAAGTTTATGTATTGCATAGTTTATGATAAAATTGATTGAACGGGCTGACGAATAATTGATTTTATAGGAGTTTCGTTTTGCCCCTTGAATTACGGTACCCTAATTATTTTTAATTTTCTGTTAACCTAACCTAATCTCTATTATGCTTTGCATTTCGACTCGACGATGATTTACCGTATAGTTTCGTGTCAAGTTCGGTGTTAGAATTGGTTCATCCATTATAACCATTTGCCTCGTCATTAGGAATAATATTAATTTTCAGGCAAGATTCTTTAGAATCTTATTTAAATGTTGAATGAATGTTAATAGTGTGAATTGTAGATCATGATTCATGACAATGCATGTTAAAACAAAACATGAAGTAGTTATTAAAAAAAAATCTATTATTATGTTTTTTTCTTGAAATGGTCAATATTAATATTATAATCCTATACAAGCGCACCTTTAATGAGTAATAAAACGACAGAAAAGTAACTGAGAACCTTCTTTTTTAAGGTGGCAATTTCCATTATTGTCTTTGGGATAAAAATATTTAAGCAGAGGAAGATTATCCTCATTGTTTTTGTTAAGTAAGTTGTAGGCTGTGTCTACCATTTTGATCAGTGTTCAAAAATTGTTTGTTACGAATCTGTATGAAAAAGTACATTTTTATAAAGTATGTGCTTTTATAGAAATAATTATAAATAAAATGTTTAAGAGCATATAAGTCTATAAGCAAACATAAATACAATATTTTTAAGACCAAAACGAACTCTTGTGTTGACCTGGATGTAAATTAACGCGACGCGACGTCTAGTGTTACGAGGCACCTTACTTATTGTAAATATGTACATGCGCTATTACTGCAGTTCCTAAAACCGAACACTTTAATTTTTTATCTCTATAAAAAACATATTGTAACAATGTACATCACCAAGCGACAGGTGTGCGAAAGCAATCCTCTTTCACCCTTCTCGAAGCTTTTCGACCCCAGGCAACCTCTTTTAAGTAACATGACTTTTAACTTTGTGACCCATCTTTGCTTTAAAGTATTTATTATACAAAATCATTACTATACAAAAAAGGACATGCGTTATTAATCTTCTCTTTTTACTAAGAAAGCACCTGCAATATATTTTAGTTCGTTTAATGTTAGTGCGAAATTATTTTATGATACGTTATTAATGTAATAATATATTATTCTGCTGATACGTTATTTTATTCATTAAAAAAGGCGTCTATCTGTACATACATATTTTCAGATATCAGAATGCAAAGAAATCGGAATATTATACTCCACAATACGTGAGTATTTTTATTTATTCGTTTATTGAAGGCAAGCTAGAGTTGAAATACTTACAAAGTTTTCCAGTAATTATTGAATACGGCTTTACTCACGTACAATCGGTATAGGTACTGACTAATTTCGGACCTATTGGGAGTCCATCATCAGGGTGAGTGGGAGAGTTCGCGGCCGCGCCCTGCCGCTTACTTGGAAACCTGTGTTGTTAAACGCGACGCGGAATAAGAATGATAGTGCTGACGAGTATGTAGTGGACATCGTGAGTTCATTTTGTGCACCCGTAAACACCAATATTGACATAAACGCATCGGTCTCGCCGAGTTCGTCACCATCGCCGGCGCACCCTGCGCCCCCCGCCCAGTCAAGCCGCGCGATGCGAGCTCAGGCGCGCAGTGCGAGACGGGACGCGGCCGCGAACTCATCCCACTCACCCTGATGATGGACCTCCAATAGGTCCGAAACTAGTCGGCACCTATACCGATTATACGTGAGTAAAGCCGTATTCAATCATTAGTGCGTTAATAATGTCTCACGAAAGTTTTAATAATTTAAAAGTTTTCCAGCTTTCTATGAACCCCGTCAGATTTAGTGACTACCACCCTCTAGAGGTAGTTACAATCGACATCAATATGCTTTCCGAAATAAGAAGCTACTTGCTAGGGATGCCCTTAGTATTTATACTGATGAAATAGGTGACTGGCTACGTACAGAGCTACAGCATGATTACATGAAATATGGGTTACAGTAGCAACCACCGTAGCACGATTACGCTACGACCTACGAGCGCTTCTACGAACGCTGTTATGAATAAAAAATACCATTTCTACTCAATATTCTGATAAGTATGAAAATCCTTCATTATCATTATTGTGTACATTTCAGTATATTCATATAAATATACGTATGTATCATATATGCAATATCGGCTTTACGTCATAAGTAATACTAATAATGTCATAGTGCGTATGTAAGTCACTATCAATTTAAATAATAAGCAGGCATTATGAGTATTGCCCAAATCAAGCAGAATTATTATATTAACCTGACATTATGATAGCGCCGTATGATATGTTTGTAATTAATTTTAACTGTCTCACTCATGTTTATCTTTTGGTCCATAAGTTATGTATTAAATGAGTTACATTAAATAAAATACTATGTAACATAATCTATTCAAAACAGTGTTATGTAAAGGCGTTCATTTATAAATCCATTTATGAATATACGTCGTATTTGCGTAAGTAAACACAAAGACATGCCAACTTACTAACATTATTTTGCTTAAACTGTGTAAGTACATATAGAGGTATATTTTTATTTTTCCATAACGCAAATAAAAGGGCTTTCAGAAGCGAACACAACTAAGTTACCTAATATTATGAAAGTACCTATTGGGTTTCTGTGAAGTAAGGTTTACAAACTGGGTTAACAAAATAAATTGAAAACGAATTGAGTGCAATTGTAAAGAAAACAAGATTAGCGTATCTATTAAGTAATCATAATATGTTATACACTAGCGACCCACCCCGGCTTCGCCCAAGCCTATTACGATTTACCGATACGGAAATTTTCCGAAAAAAAATATTTAAAAGACTGAATTAAAATTGCGTAGTTTAAAAGAACTAACCGCACACAATCAGGCAGAAATAGGCTAACATTTTAGTTTTTGTTTCATATTTTCACTTCTCAATTTTATATGTGAAGCAATTTAAAAAGTTTTCAGCTGAAAACGACTAAATTGATCTCTCAGACCTTCGTATTGCCAATAGAGATCAATTTAGTCTCTATTCTACGTATGATGACATATTAGTTTTCTTTGTCCTAAATTAAAAAATATCTAAAAGAATTTAAATTAAAATTTCAAAATCCGTCTACAAAAAATATACTAATTTAAAATATACTGAACTTTATGGCAAGAACCAATAAAAAGCTAAAATTATATTTCACTACTAGTTGTGCCCGGCCACGCTTTTCTGTGGCTCAGTAGATATTACATTATTATTCGTGGATTATTGTCTTGAGTTCATACCAAAATACTACATAAAACAGTGCTCCTGAATTTTTCAATTTTTCGGGCAACTTTTCCAAATTTTCTTTTCATAAAAATCTTATTCGGACTATTACGAACATTTAAAAAGCAGTGCAGCCGTTCTCAAGTTTTGTGCTTAGCAATGAACAGCTTTTTCTTTTTTTTTATATTGATTTTATCTGCCCTTTGGGAAACTTAGCTTTTAATCTGTGCTTTAACGGTGAGGTTACATTTTTAATTTTTAATTTAACTTTTCGATACTTTAACATTGACACAGTTCATAGTTACAAATATTTCTTTGTTATAGAGTATAGAGTACCACACCACATATACCAACAGCATGCTAGTCTGTTCCACAAGTTCAAAACGGTGTTAATTTTTGACAAAGCCCTTAAAAATATGTGCGATAGCTAATTTAAATGTATTTTAAAGATTTTACAGCACATAAAAAATTGAAAAAGTTAATAACAAATTTCGCCTATAATTCAAAAACTATTTACGAAATTCAAAAAAAATTCCTGAAGAAGAGAAAATTTCCTAAAAGTGTCTCATTTCCGGAAACCTACCTCCTATATTTATAATTTTAATTTAAGGCTGAAAATAGGGCTCCACGCGGCCGATACGGCATGGATGCATCGCCACTGAAGGCGCTGAGTATGCCACATAAAATATTTTTTAATAGTATAAAAAAAAATTTTTAACATTTTGTCGACATTTCATTTTTTGTTAACTTTAAAAAATTATAATAAATAAAATATAAAACTTTTAAAAACTTTTATCTTGTGATCTTGTTAAGTACACATGTAAGAAGGGTTCCAAAAACCAAAAAATTGATAGGTCAATTATTTATACTTTTATGTAACCTTTTGTGAAAACGGAAGTTCACGAAAAATTAGTTAACAATTGTATAGCTTTCTGAAAAATCAATATAAAATGTTTTTTCTAACTGGTCTTTATTATATGGTATATATTATTATTTATTATTATAATTTGGTCGTCATTTATTTTTTGAAGTGTTCTGATGACACTATAATTTTTTCAAATTTTAATATTGATATTTAATAATATAAAAAAATGTTTTTATGTGGTATAATCTCTTCAGCGGCGGTGCGCCTATGCTGTACCGGCCGTGTGGAGCCCTATTTCAGCCTTAAATTAAAATTATAAATAATGGAGGTAGAGTTCCGGAGATGAGACATTTTTTAGGAAATTTTCTACTCTTAAAAATTTTAATTTTTTATTTTCTTAAATATTAATGATTATGAATGAATAAAATGAATTATAGGCGAAAAACTAAATACCCTTTTTGTTCATCTTAATTTGTTATTAACTTTTGCAATTTTTTATGTGCTGAAAAATCCTTAAAATACATTTTTCTAGACGTCATTACGAATCCAAGGAGTAACTGCACATATTTTTAGGTCCTTTATCAAAAATTAACACCATTTTGAACTTGTTGAACAGACAGCCGTAATATTAAATCTGTGATATCTTCCAACGTATTCACTTTTAAATGTAATGCCGCTAAAAACCATTAAATTCCCAACGTAACTAATATATTTCACTGGATAATTATTAATATCGTATTGGTCAAAATAGCTTCGCAAATAACCCATTGTTTTTTCACTATACTTAAAAGTATAAGTAAGATTAAAATGGTTACTGTGGATTACAATCATATTACAACATATTACAATTCCATAGTACAATTTCTTCATGTATCTCATAAGGTTTAGCCAGCATCAGCAATGTATACGCCTGAAAATATTTTTTTTACTTAATTACAAAACATCTACTTTTTTAATTTCTGTAAATAAAATACAAACCTTCCGAAAAAAAAAATTTAAATGTAGTGCAATAAAATTCGTTGTATAGTTTAGAATAATTAAGCGCACAAACAGATGTCTATCTGTTTGTGCGCTTAATTATTCATAATGACTTCATTTTGCACATTATCGATAGATATGCTTACATAGTTAAATTTTATATTCTGAATTTTTTTTGTATGATTACCTTACCTGAAAACTAGTTTCATAACAAAAATTACATAAGTTCTATTATTTATGAGACTCTGTCAATGTACATAAACTATGTAAAACATGTTAGTCCTTGTTGTAAATATATTACATCGGTCGAGTGTCGATTTCATGTTGCTCGCGAACTCGCTACCTACGTATTTGCTACATCGTCGATTTTTTTGTGTTCACCGTACACCTAGTAACAATTCATCATTGATTTTGTTTACTCTAAAACAATAAACATTAAGAAGGCCTATGCAGCCTAACGTAGATACTAGCAAAAGATATTAGCGGTCCTAACAGGACCTTGGCGGATGTCTCGAGATGGTACACTGTTAATAATTTACTACTGAATGCACAAAAAACCAATTGTTTCGAGTTTTCTTTATCCTGTGTACCCAAAATCCATTATAGACTAAAACTGGGTGAGAAACAATTAGAATTAGCGAAATTTTCTTTTCTTGGTTTAAAAGTACAGGGGGCGGACCATGTTGGGGTTTTGGCCAAAAAGCTAAGTTCGACAATATATGCTATCAGACACATTAGATAGTTGACAATTGTGGCCAAGGCCAGGCTGGTGTACTTCGCATATTTCCATAGCCTTATGTCTTATAGCCTACTACTGTGGAGATCAGCGGCGCATATGAATTCTATCTGTATTTTACAAACGAGGGCAATACGCACCATCTACAGTATGAATGCACGAGAGTCGCTGAGAGACCGTTTTAAAGACATTGATATACTCGCCTTAACCTCGTTGTACATCTTTGAAAACAAATGTACACTAGAAAAAATATAAATCTATCTCAAAAGAAAGGTGTTATTAATGGATCAGTCGGATCTTGTACTATTAGCTATGTTCCGCCAAACTCCAAAAACCACCAATCGACACGTGACAGCACCGAATCCTATCTCCGACCGAGTCCTATCTCTGGTACATCCTGAGGATACTTCGTTGAGAGGCGAAACACGTGTCGATTGGTGGTTTTTGGAGTTTGAGCGGAAAATAGCTAAAGATTTTAGGAATTTATCACATGAAATGGATTTTCGCAAAGTAACACCTGAGTCTATACAATATCACTCTTACTTTTTATTTATGGTATACATATTTTTTCCAGATTTCCTTGAGTTGTTAATAAACTTCAACGTAAAACAAAAAATTTCTTTAACACAAACAAATAATAAAATATGTATTTCAGCATGTTTAAATATTCAAGTATTTCCGTTTATGTTCTATGGTCAGAATTTATTTTTTGGTTGCATAAGTATATATATACATACAATTAACTTATGTATGTAAACTGAGATAGGTTGCTACTGTGTATATTATAAAAACCAATAAATCAATTTCTAATTTTGAAAGATCTCTAAAAAGTCATCGTAATTAATATCTATATTATGCAAAATTGACAAAAAAATTATATTATTTAAAAAAGATTCTATTTTATAAGTATTCATTATGCAATGAGTATAGTGCTTAGAAGTTATTAAGATGAAGTAGTGAGTACAGTGGCTTAGAAGTTATCTTACTAGCGTGGTAAAACAAATTTCTAGTTGTTAGATTACATTTTTGTCGCGGATTTAAAATTAAAAATTCTATGAAATTTTACAATGATTTTAGATTTATGTATTGAATTTTGGAAATATGGTTAATAATGCAAATTATTGTTCATTACTTTACATTAACGAAATTTTGGTTATTATCGATCCAAAAACCTGTTTATTTGAGTTGAAAACTTCACATAATATTCATTCCATTTGTTAAGAATTAGTAATCACAAAGCCAATTTACCGAATTTTTCAGTTAATCATGCTTAAAATATAAAAGACAATTTTTCTTCATTATGAAAGGTCCTTTAATGAGACTATATTTCTGCCAATATGGCGATTGAAGGCATGAAATATAAGTAATAAGAGGCAAGCTGGGTAAGTCCAATAAGCCCTTTGGGCCGGGCTCGTTCTCACTAAGCCTCGGTCGCCGCGCACGCATCTACCCGCATTACTTCTAATTGTGATTTAATGGCCCTCCGCGCCAGATCTATTTAGCCTTAAAAGTAAAACATTATCTTTACAGAAACATCTTTGAAAAAGAAATCTTTTTAAGCTCTGAAAATACAAGATAATATTTTTCAATATTAATATAATAAGATAACAAGACAATAAGTTTCAATATTAATGAAAGTGGTACGTATCCCACATGTAGAGGATGTAAGTGACGCACCTAAGTAAAGTACCTAAGTAATAAAGTAAGTACCTAAGTAAGCAAGTAAGCACTTAAGTAGTAAAGTTCTTGCATGATGTATCTATCTGACGACCTCCGTGGCGCGACGGCTGAGCGCGTCAGAAAGTAAACGGGGGTTGCTGTTTTAATTCCCGCCCCGAGTCAGGGTGTTTATGTATAATATTTATTTATTTACAAAAGAAAAGTATATAACTAGTATATCGATTGTCTAGTAACCATAACGCAAGCGCTGTGTTGTTTACTTTGGGACTAGATGGCGCTGCAAAAAAATCTAACTTCATTAGTATAAGTACAGTAAGTTATAACTCAACAAGAAAAAGTGAGTTGAATTGTTTTTATGTCAACATTTTTTGAAGTGAAAACGATTTTTAGATACGTAAAATGTTATGAGTTCACGTCATCGACATTTCATTTTTTTTTTATGGCGGAGTGGGAAAATTAGCAAGCGAGTAACCCGATTGAAAGTGATCACCGTCACCAATGATGTTATATTTACAAAAGAGGTAGATGAGTTACATGCAGTTGAAAAGTGGCACCCCAAAACTTTGCTAATTAGCCAACCCGGACTTGGTCAAAGAATATGAAAAGTAATGTTACAGAACCAACAATGTCATGCAATGCCTATTGCGCATTGAAAATTCTAAAATCTTTTAATAATCCAAACGTTTTTTTATAATATACATGATCATGTGATGACGCAGCCACCCAGTTTTAATCATGCTATACATTTATTAAAAGCAATAATATAAAAATACAATTCAATGTCCGACTTCATTCTATGCATAAAAATAACCCAAAATGGAAAAAAATATCAAAAAGGCAGAAGAAATGAATTAAATTTATTCGAAGGTAATTAGAGATAATAATTGCTACATTTTTCTTTCATAGTAAATGCATAATAAAAAATAATATTCATTTCATATGAAAGTAGTTGTTTCATTTTCATCATTTTCAAATTTATAATTAAAAAATGTTGGCGATCTTTTTAAATAAATCTGTTCTTATGTACATGATTCAAGAAAAACGAAATTCGAAAAATAAAAGCAAACATAATTTTTTACTGTCTAATCCCATTAAGTATCAATTATTTTTTTTTTAAATGTCTGTTTTGTGGCATTAATTACTAATATTCTATGAATTAGTCACGGATTCGCTTAAAATGTAGTAAGAAATTGAAATTGACCAATCACAATGATTTAGAGAGCTATGTGATTAGTTAGTTTGAAATGCAATTAAGTTTTACATTGCATAGCAACCCAGTGCAATGTACATATGTCTTACTTTGTAATGTTGTAACCGGGACAATATTTTACTTGGATTAGTACTAACGTAACCTATCTACCTCTTTTGTATTATAACATCATTGACCGTTACCCATGGACAGTCTAGATGGACCGTTGTGAACAATCAACATGCACAAAAACGGCCCAAATTGCGGGTCATGTGTGCGTAATAGCGGTGTACTTATTTTCATAAAAATGTCAATATGTGCGTAACTGGGGATCACAGCATATATGTATGTATAGCAGTATTTCCCTATTGTTGTCTGTAACTTCTAGCAACAAAACTTACAATGTACTTTTTATACATGTATATAATAAAGTTAAAAAAACAATGTACAATTTATCTCATAGGAAAATGTAAATTAAAATCTCTCCTTTTGGAAATAGGTATACTCTTACTTCTTTTGGATTTTATTACGTGGGTTATATTGCCTGATTTATAAATATGGTGGCATCCTATTGGTAAATATTTTTCCATTTCTTGTTTGGTAATCTATATTCGTCGCTGATAAAAACAAATACTGTAACAATATAAATTAATATTAGCGCCTAATAAAATAATAGTATATTGTGCAACAAGTGCGGTAAGTTTTTGATTGCCCACGCGAGCGAATGAACGCACTCGCTTCGCTCGTGCGATCAAGTTCGTTCTAGTGAGCAATCGACAACACCGTACGAATTGCAGATACTATTTTTTATTACTATTTCGGTACAAAGAAAAATTATAGAAAGTAATAACTTTATTATTATTTATTATTATATTAATCTATAACTTCGAAATCAATATGTCAGTGAGTACTAAAATGGATTGTTGTTTTTTTTTTAGTTATTCATTTTACATTTTTTTTAAATCGTGAATTTGCGTGTGCCAAGCAAAATTCGCGTGCGACAAGTAAATAAAAAAGTTAAGTATTATTATTATTATAAACTTGTCGCACTCAAATTGTATAATAAGAAAATAGCTACTTATCAACCGCAAAAATGTGCGTTTAGATACTGTTTATCGCGCATGAGTAGTAAAAAAATGAATTAGTACTTGTAAAAAATGCGCTTAAATACGTAACCTAAGGCTAATTTCACAATTTTCACAATTTTTTAGATACACAACTAAATATAGTCATTACTTAGCCATAATTTTTATCCTTTTTAACCGACTTCAAAAAAAGAAGGTTCTCAATTCGTCTGTCTTTTTTTTTTTGTATGTTTGTTACCTCATAACTCCGTCATTTATGAACCGATTTCGAAAATTTCGAAAAGTTTGGTAGGTATTACTTTAGAGGTGGTCCTATTAAATTTCACCAATATTGGAGCTTGGACTTCGAAGATACACTAGATAACACGACCTGGTTATAACCTTTATTTATATTGACGATTCTCTTGCATATCGTTGCGCTCCGGAATTACAATGAAGTTAATTGCAGGCCTGCCCTAGATATTTATGACACTTACCGTATGACCGTATAACATTTATCCAGCTCTTAGTTAGTACAAGATCCATAGGAAATCTAATACATTTAATAATTTGTGAAATTAGTACTAGGCAAT
The DNA here is from genome assembly GCA_907165235.1 of Zeuzera pyrina. Taxonomy (NCBI): domain Eukaryota; kingdom Metazoa; phylum Arthropoda; class Insecta; order Lepidoptera; family Cossidae; genus Zeuzera; species Zeuzera pyrina. The sequence continues at coordinate 11,467,705 of OU015625.1, read as the reverse complement.
TTTTTTTTTTTTGCGAATCGTAGTTACTCTGATATTGATTCGATAAACAGCGACTTGAAATCATAATTGCTACAACAATTTAATAAATTAAAAAAATGTAATTCTATTCTGTCGATTAGCCAAACTACAGTAAGACAGTGTGATTGAAAAAACCTAATTAGAGCATTATGTAATAAAATTACAGTAGGTAATAATATTTCTTTCACACCTAAAACCAAAATTACCCACAGTTGTGGTGATTATCCCATTCAAAAAAGTGGTATCACCAAGCTTCAATTCAACTGACATAAAAAATTTGAAAATGAGTAATCGTTTTTCTCAAAAAAATGTGTATAAATTGTATGACTTACCGATGGAAATATATCTTTGGGTTCCTATAAGATTTATTTGGATAGTTGCGACACAATTTCACAGCAGACATAATAATTTATTATTGACAAGCTCAATGACGCGTAATGTTTCAAATAACACTGAATAAAGTGAGAAGCGAGTCAACCTTTTTTGGTATATATGTTTTTTTGAGCGTTTCCAAGTAACCATGGTGGTATCTAGACAAGTAAGTAATAATCAAAGATAATGTATAACAATCTTAACCTTGTCTAATATTGTGTTAAGTTTCCGTTTACTTTTTTGTCACTTATTGTTTTACTATAGGCTTACATCTGTTTATTCTGTTTGTCGTACTAAAATTTGTATTATTATCCTGTTTATTAATGTACCTTTATATTAAATTATTCGTGTAATACTTTTTATATTATTGTGTATTAAATTATGTGTTTCGATTTTTATGTTTACTTTTTATAAAATTATGCCAAATTCTCTTGATATAAAAGAAGTTTGTATAATAACTCTTGATATATAATAAGTCTGGATAATAACTCTTCAACATACAAAATCACTTTTATTTTAAATTTAGGGCTCATTAGCGTATATTACAGAAATTTCAGGTTGAAAAATAAAAATATCGACACGACAAACAATGTTTTACCTTAATAGTTAGTACTCAGTCTTCACTTCTGTGGGCAGTTCTCAATGACTGTTTATTTTTTTCTGGTGTTATAGGTTAATAGTACCTATAACTTTTAGAGAACATACATTTCAAACTTCATTAATATTTCAACATGTACGCAAGAACTAAGAAATATGCAATATCGTAATCATTAATGTTGATTTTCTAAATCAAATTTGCCAAAATATCAATTTATAATCCTTTGACTGTTAGACAAGCCAAATATTGTAAGTACACACATACAATATTCGTATCAAACATAATATAATTATATTATTTGGTAACTTCCGCGTTTTCTGTATTCAGTCATAATAGTAGTAAAAGTCGGTTTGAAATTCTGCACAATTTTGGAGATCCAACTGAATGTTTTTGCAAACCAGGATTTTTTGAGATATGTATTTCATTTTAATAACCTTTAATATTGAAGTAACTTTATGCAATTGATTATAATATTACAAGGTGACATGTAACTGTATGTTATTACATACAAAAAAGGTTATACAATTCTGAAAGAGAAAATGAACGTAGAAAAGAGACATAATGTGATAATTTTGTTACAAATAATTGTACAGCAGAATTGCTTAAGCTCTCTCGCACGTACAGACCTCACTAATTATGATTTAATGACAGGTCCACTGCGGCTCTGTGGGGTGGCTTTTTTTCTAATTCTGTTTACAAAAGAATCTCTGTAACATAGCAAATAATTCTCGTATTAGTTGTCATTACTTCCATCAGAATTTCCAATGTATTTTAGAGGTGATTCGTTAATTTTTAGCGTTGTACAAGGAACCGTTTATTTGGAATCGTAAAATAATTGAAAAAGAGCTTAAATTTTCTAATTATTTTGTTAACATCTGTTAATCAACTCGTTGATGGACGAAACGATTACTGATATGTATTCTTTTTGTTTCAGTGAATAAATACGTTTTATTGGTTTCTCCTTTCGTTCAATAAAATTACTTGAATCCGTCAACTGTTTTTATAAGAAACAAGAGTTCCAAGATTAAATTACCAAGATAAAGAAGAAATGAAACTGATGCAACCGTTGACTTTACTAATTTTAAGTGTATAATTTTATTTAAGCTTAAATAAATAACGGTATCCTAATCAGAGAAAAGCGTTTATTTTTTGTTTGAAAACTTATTTTCAATTGAATACGTGACAAAAATTCCTATTTTTTTAATAACAATTTAAATGTACAACATTGTACATGAGAAACATAAAATGAGAAGCAACGTTTATATATAAAATTCCGGTGTCTATGTATTCGTAATTCTTCTCCTCCTAAACGGCTTAATCAATTTTGATGAAATTTAGAATGGAAATAGATTAAGCTACTTTTTCAAATTCACGCGTACGAAATCGCGGGCAACAGTTATAATTTAATAAACTAATTCCGCCTGAGGACAGAACACACAGAATTGATATTTTTTTGCTATTTAAGTAACACTTGCATAACTTTCTCATAAATCTGCATCTGTGTTGAGTGTTGGAGTTCACTCTGGTCTATCAAACATGTAACTTTAATTAGTTTTCGTAGTGTTTCCTTGTGAGCAGTTGTTGGAAGTGTGCAACTTTGGCAGTCCATACTGAGTCTTTTCACATACAGAGGATGTGCGTTCATTAAGATTAAAATCTAGAATCTAGAAAACACTTGACACGTGGGCGATGACCAGCAAAGTCAGTCTCTAGAATTCTTCCTTTCAGACCGTGATAAAAATGTTCAGTATAATTATTAAAATGTTTAATTTGCCTAAATATTTGCTCCAATAAAATATCGTAGGTACTTTTTGGTGTCATCATGACTTTTCTCTTATGAAGTTTTGCACTTGTTATCACCTTCTAAATTAAATCTAATTCTAAATTAAAAATGGACATTATATTTTCAGGGTTCATGCCACTGCTCGCCTTTATGAAGTTTTCGGCGTCCTAATACTTTCGTGGAACATTTCCGAATTCACTGCGTGGAACAAAGTTCCAAATTTAAAAATGTAAAGTCCTATAACCGTTTTTAGTGTAATTTGTGGTACCTTTTTATGTAAATACATTGGTTTCTATATTAAAGTTATTGTATTAAAGTCTTACATCATGTTTGCTGCTAACATTACAGCTATTTTTTTTTCTTTTTCGTCTTGTTGTTTACGAATCTGTTTAAATCTTATTACAAATATTGTTATTTATTTATGATATTAATTATCAATACTTATACTTTCAGTACAGCTTTTCATATTTTATTAGTAACAGTAAGTAAATAAACGATATTCTGTGTTTTTAACAGATTTCAATATTCGAAAACAATGACACAATGAGGAAAATCCGTCATTAATATCTTAGTAAACGTAAGAAGTACAAGGAAAAGGGCATTACAGTTAGCAGAACTTTGTTAAAATATATTACTAAGTACTTCCATTTTAGACTTTCCTTGGGATTTATTGCTTTGAAGTTTACACTGAAAGAATCAATTACAAAGAGTAATTTATAGTAATAGCAGATGGAATCGAACATTTAAAATTTTAAACATACTGTAAGAAATAATTGTAAAGATCTCGCTCCACATATTTTGTTCGATCAAATTAGCTGAAAATCATGTGATATATACCATAAACTATAAATAACTTCGGACACTATATCTTAGCAACAACGGCGAGGCAAAGCAGATAAGCCGACTTATTTGTACACACGACAACACATTTACAATCAGATAAGCTGATCGACTGCCATTTTTTTAAAAAGCAGCACCCACACCTCTACATTTTATGACGATTTTATTCGACTCACTTCGCAGTATGGGACAGGCTATCTGAAGTTATAAAGGTGATATGATAAATACATAAACTCTTCGGACAATTATAATTCAATATTGAATGGTTTCAAATTAAGCACTAGGTTCATATGAGTAATTTGGATAGCACTCAGTGACACCTAGACTTCAAGAGAAATTAGAAAGTTCGTCTCCTAAATTGACCTGGCCAGAAATTGAACCTGACGCCCTGGGCTTCAAAGGAAGATTAATTTTCGGGTCACTCAAATTTGATAAGGACCGTAAATCCGTTTGTCTTCTTCTGTTTGCATACTTATGCAAATCTACTTAGATATATGTGCATAAAACAGAAATTGTCTGACTGACTGGCATATCATCGCGCAGTGCAATGTATAAATTTTAGATAGACGTTCCATAAACTGTCGTCCTAATATTGACAAAAATATTTGACATAAAATATTTACAAGCACTAAGTTGATATTTTTGGAAACTTAACTTTCTATAAGATTCAAAAAGTATAATAGTATAGAAAAAATAAAAATGTGTTTGATAACCTACCACGCCCACGGACCTAAGAGACGAAACGAATGACGAAACGTTTAGTCGCCGACTGAAAGACTTTTGTTGGAAAAAGAATATTATTCAACTAATGAATATTTATTGTAAATTGACAAATTTATCTATTTTTGTTCATTTTCACATTCATTAAATTACAAAGACATGTTTAAATTATTATTATGAACTATTTTTACTTTTTATACAATTTTTATGAAATATGTAAGATTTATTTTTTAACGTGACGATCATATTATACTTTGACATTTTATTGTAACAAATTGTAAAACTGACATTGATAATATGAAATAAATGATTCCATTCTATTCTAAACTAAAACTTTGTGTAAAGAACTATCAAATAGATAAATAATTATATATGTATTTTGCAGTTTAAAAATTCAACGTACATAAATACCGAAGTATTGGGTGAGCGATTTGAGCGATACTCTATGAAGCAAATGTTTCTCCAAAATAATTCATTTACATTAAGCAAAGACGTATTTTTTCATTCATTTTTCTTATATAAAATTAAATTGATGCAATGAAAGGTGCTAGGCAATAGATGCACTCACGACGCATCCTCATCCATTTCGTAATAGAAAAAAAAACAGCTAACAGCGTATCGACACGAATTACCTGTGGTTCCGCAGCAAAGGTGGTAGAGCCTTGCTGCATTGCAACACGAATAGGGCCGGCTCGCCCGGTGAAATACCACCCTCTCTATAAAATATCGACGTGAAATAACAGTATCTATTGCTGTTGTGTTTCGTTCGGTGAGTGAGAGTGCCGGAGGCCCATCACCCTTCCCCCTCCTTTCCCTCCTTTCCCCATTTCCCTAAAGGCCGGCAACGCTCCCGTGATTCTCCGGATGTTGCGGGTGTCCATGGGCGGCGGTTGGTTACTCTCCATCAGGTGACCCGCTTGCTCGTTTGCCCCCTCTCTTATAAAAAAAAAAAAAAAAGTTCAATAAAATACAAGTCAAATTTGCTAAAAAAGTAAAAATGTTATCTAAAACATATAGGTTACCTTTGTTTCTCAATTCTGGGTTTGGATTACTAAATCAATCATCAAATTTCAGCTCATTAGATGACGGATTAATTGGTTCTGAGCAGAGACATTCTGGCTGTGACATATGGACTGACGAATCGACGAACGTGAGAAAATTATAAGAGGTTCGGTTTGAGCGATTTTAGCGGTGGAACCATAAAAAACGTCTGCACAACAGAAGACATTTTAAGCCTTTTTAGTACTTGCTATTACTAGATAGTGGTAATCATTAATCATTAAACGAGGTCAAATATCTAAAGTCTGACAAAAGATTGTGGCAACCATAATACTAGCTTACCGGTACGTAATGGGCCCGTATAATACCTATGACTCATCACCCTATTACGTCGATTCGCAATAGAATAAGATCTGTGCTGAAGACGAAAATACTTCCCAGGCCTTAAACCGGTTTGACTGATTTTGTTAAGTCAGCTTCTATAATAAGGAGGGCCATTCGACATACCCCGCCCCTCGCATACATATAAATTACATGACACACTATTATAGTCTTATGCACTTATAAATAAAAAGACGAGAAAAACAATTCACATAGTACGTCTACAACAGTGTTTTTGTACGCTGTTTTGCCATGATTATTAAAGTACTAATATCGCTATTAAAAAATAGGGGTTGATGGTAGAAGAGTGAAAATTTAGGGTTGTATGTATTTTTTAATGTCAAATCATAAAAAAGTTAAAATAAAAAATTTTGTCCAAAAAATAAAATAAAAATTTTTGGGGTGGACCACCCTTATCACTTAGGGATATGAAAAATAGTTTACGTCCTATTCTCAGACCTACTGAATATACACACAAAATTTCATAAGAATCGGTCTAACCGTTTCGGAGGAGTTTTGTTACAAACACTGTGACACGAGAATTTTATATATTAGAAGATTTACCAAAGCAATATCTGTTTCTAATAAACTTTCACTTAATATAATACTTCGAAATGGAAATAGTTTTATGTATATTTTTTATTGAAACATTACGAACATTATAAAAATGTGGTAAAACAAAAAACAATATAACTTGTTGATTATTGTTTATTTTATAACCATTCGAATATTCGGCAGTTACAGGAACGTTGCATAAAATAAAGCGCCCCCTTTTTCTTTTTTTCACGCACGAGTGTAAATAGTACTCTCACTCGTGCAATAGGCATGATGACGGTATTAAAGAATCGTACAATAAATGGTTTTAGAGAAAAATATATGTTGAAACGATTCTAAATAACGACTCAGTTTTAATTTAGACATTGAGCTTAATAATATTTTTAATAAAATAAAAGTATAAAATAATGCAATCGGTCATGTTAACTGAAACACAAAATCAGAGCAAATAACGTCACGCCTAGGTTATATAACTTTTGTATTCTAATTTGTGAATGTAACCCTAATAACATGATGTAGAACAATACAATAGAAAACCTAGACGTGATGTCACAAGCAGACGCCATGACACTTACTAGCGTTTTCGCGCTTAATTCAAATTACGTAGAAAAAATTGGAATAATTGGCGTTAAAGATTTGTTTATTGCTGAAAATATATTTTCTTCGGAAATAGTAGACGTGTACCTACATCATAAAAGGGGATTTCAAAATCTGTCATCATGCCTATTCTCTCTAGTTGCCCTTCATGCAGAATCATGATCGAAAGAAGCATTCAGCTTAGAACATCTGAAATAGTATTACGAGTATTAGTCTCATCGCTTTGACCGACTGTTCATTGTGCACATCATGGTTAAATCATATCATGAAATGGTGATGTTTCCCATGACTACGTCATGATCTGTCTATTTCTACGATTGTACGACGGCGTATAAGTAACATTTTGTCATTTTTAATTAAAGATACCACAAAGGATATCTGAATATATTGTATCATTAAATCATTATCTATCTATTCTATTATATAAATCTCTAGCGTCTGTCTGTAATTACAATTTTACTATCAAATTTTGTGATATATAGTAGTTTTATGACTAACTGAATTCAATTATATAATTTTCTGAATTTTTGTTTGTCTGTCTGTATGTCCTTTTATAACTGAGTATAAATATAATCTAACCTAATCCGCGAAAGCCACGAAACAATTTTCGCAGACGAAGTCGCAGTTCAGCTAGTATATATATATACGAGAAGTGAAAGCTTCAGAACCCTTTTTAAGAATGTTGCGCGTACGGAGAAATGTGAGATTTGGCATAGTTTAAAGTTTATAAGGAGAAGAAGTGCAGAAAATGTACTCCGTGGTGCAGAAGGCTAAAATTTTTATGCGATATTTGTTACGAATACATCGAATGAAATAAAATAAAACACTCGTACCGTTTTTAATAAAAATTACAACAAGGTTAGGTACAATTTTTGTCCCTTTCTATCATTTCCTTTTGCTCATAAGCTTAACAATGACAGAAGACTGTCATAACTACTCCATATTTACTCCGCGTTTATTAGTCGGACGGTCATTGTTACGTTCATACTACCAATGTCAAACAGACTGTCAATGTCAAACTTATAATACTTTGTGTTGTGATCATAATATGTATGTAACCTCCTTGGATATAAATAGTAGCACAGAGTAAAGATTGTCGCCAAAGAGTTTACATTATAAGTCCATATTTATATTTACAGTCGAATGTCGACCACCGGACGACCTCTAGTACATATAATCATGTTTTATATTACGTTATCATATTTGTTCAGACAATTTTACATACATACAATGCTTATTACGTGTGTAAAGATTTCACACGCTGGTATCGTATTTAAATCTTTCTAGCATATAGGTATCTGGCAAAGCACAGAGCAATTATGTGCCTTTGCGGAATCATGTATTGTGGTATGAATTCTTAAAATTTTTATGAATTCATGTACAATACATAACTATGCAATGTAATGAAATATTCACACATCCATTCCTCAATGTTCATATAAGTATGTTACATGGAGAACTTCAAGGCCCTCGAATCTAATCAAAAACTTATTCAATACAGTGTTTTTGCCGCAAGGGAGATATAATATTATATTTAGAGTTATTTCTCTTTTCTGTCATATCAAAGTTATAATGGAATTAAATACTTAGTTGCAAAATCAACTATTGTTGCTCGTAAAGTAATTTTGTGACAGTAAATAAATTCTGCGATTATTTCATTTTCCAATGTTCAAAGAAATCCTTATATTCTGATTTCTGAGTAATTTTTCTAATTTTTTTATTGTAAAAATAGACAACAATATATAATATACAGCTTTATTAATTATAAGTTCAAAATGAGTACGTATAGAGTTTCCTATTAATACGAGTATGTTCAGTAAAGCATAGATTACCATATTTCAATACTAAAACCAAATTGATAATCTGAATCTCTACTCTTCTTTACAAAAAACCAAATTGATATTCGAGAATACTACAATTTATTGCTATTTCACAATATCAAGCTTCATAATAATAAATAATTAATGACACGTCCTTGGAAACTCGTAGTGATTACATTTGAAACTTGAGCCATGCAAAGAGACTCGGCGATGTTCGTACAACCTAAATACACGTATAAGCGTATAAGCACAATAGGTTCGTAGAGTAGGTGGGTCAAAGGAAACTATTTCACCTCCGAGTTTACTTATACACAACAGCCCATACAAGAAATGTCCGTTTTAAACAGACTGCAAAATATGAAGAGATTTATATCCTTAATCCTTAGTATTCATATTCGAGACACCAATTTTCTAACCAGTTTTATATTACACTAGCTGTACCCGCGACTTCGTCTGCGCGGAAAATTTATTCGTGGCTTTCCCGGATTAGGTTAAATTATATGTAAATATGTATAGTATGTTTAAACATTGTTTCTGAAAAAAAGTCTACGTTTAAACTTACGTCTGTCTCCGGACACATACTATCTCTGTACCAAACATCATAATTGGTTCAGCGGTTCAGCATTTCCCATTCAAAGTTTTATCCCCCTTTTCACCCATTAGGAGTAGTTTTTTGATAAAAAGGTAAACCAATGTCCCAGTCCCGGGTGTCAAAAAACTATATCCATTCTACACCATAGTCAGTTCAGCGGTTTAGCATTTCCCGTACAAAGTGTCGTCTCCCTCCCTCCCGTCCCCCTTTTCACAGATTCTTGATAAAAAAGTAGTCTATTTATTTTTCATAAAAAAAGTCTTACCACCTCACCAAATTTTCTCATTACCAAGATTAAGCGTTTTCCATACAAAGTTTCATCCCCCTTTTCACCCCCTTAAGAGTAGGTTTTTGATAAAAAAATAGCCTATGTCCGTTTTCTGATGTCAAACTATCTCAGTGCTAAATTTCATTATAATCGATTCAGGGGTTTACCATTTCCCATACGAAGTTTCATCCCCCTTTTCACCCCTTTAGGGGTAGATTTTCTAAAATAGGGGTAGATTTTCTAAAAAATAAGTCATGAGCGCAATCACGTGTTCTTACGACGTACCGATTGCCATTAAGATCAGTCAAGCCGTCCTTTAGTAATAAAAGGACATACAGACAGACAGACAGACAGACAAAAATTTTAAAAATGGTAGAATCGAAATCAGTAAGTAATAAAACGACTATCTATCGCAAAATTTGACAAAAAATCCGAAATTACAGACAGACGCAAGAGATTATTTATATAGTAGTATAGATTATATTAGACATTTAATCAGTAACTCTTAAAATAGACTTGTTAAAATATAACTACTGAACTTATTACCTGGGCAGCACTCAATATCAGCCTGATTATAAGACATAAATGATCTGGTTGAAAATCGAGCTCAGAATTTGTGACATCTGTTTTTCTTTTTGAAATACGAACTCGAAAAATTGCTAAATATACATAATAGGTAAGTCTAGTTTCTTCTTTTTCAGGAAATAACAAGACCGCGTTAAGTGTCTATCACACTGAATAAGCTCAGAAATATCTATTGTATTTCAACTACCTTATTGACATTAGGCTTCTGGGTCACCCTTTTCTCCGGTCTCTTCTAAATATAGACATTGCTCAGTCATATTCATACAGTATACAAACAAACGATTTATCGTTGTAGAATCATATATATATGATATTTATTTTATCATATCACTTTCACTGCTTATATATATATATATAACTCTCTGTTAATAAATGTTATCATTTTAAAGTATGACAGGGTTTTGCACGATAGTGTTATTGTAAAAATGAGGAAAGGAGTGCTTAGATGGTTCGGGCATATAGAAAAAATGAGTGATAAAAGACTGTTGATGAAAATCTACAAAAGCGAAAGTGAATGGTAGAAGAAGCCAAGGAAGATTAAGGCTGACTTACGAAGATCAAATAGCCAGTGTTATTTGACGGAAATATCAAAAGCACTTGCATATCTAGGCGAAAATTTGTGAGGAGAATGATGAGATTTGAGGTATTAATGTAAGGACCGCGACGCTTAGCTCTCCATCCTCTCTAACTACTCGATGCATGCTTAATATTGCGAATGTGATTCAACGGGATTCGCCTAGATATGCAAATGCATATCTAGGCGAATCCGAAAATTTGTAAGGAGAATGATGAGGTTTGTATGCATATCGCTTTTATATTTTTATATATAAAATCTAGCTTTCAATCATTCAAAATAGTTTATTATCTTGAAAAAACTTCACCTAATATTTGTCTCAATCCCTTTAAAATTTTATTTTAAAAGTATAATGGAATTGTTTAATTGTTCGTTTGTTAATATCTCAATATGACGGCAATATTTTGTTACTGCTTAAAAATATTCCCGTATTAGTATCAGTTTAACAACATCATGATCAAAACGTGCGCAAATTTAATGTTAGTTCACGGATAATAACATTCAATTTTAGTAGAAGTATTTACGCGTCCCCACTGGGCCCCGCGCTAGTGATATTTATGGAGGTCTGTAGCAGCCTTCCCAAATTGAAATACATTAATATTTTACCATAAATGCGACACTTTCATGCGGTACATAACGTTATCGTAATTGGATTCTTCCTTCAAAACCTACCTATATTCACAAGAGTACCTGTTACCAGGTTATTAGCAAGGATGGGCCTCAAAAATCATTGTTTTAATAATTGTAAAGTGTGTTATAGGTTTATAAAGCGCGTGCCTGTAAGCCTGTAAGCAAATAATGTGTTGCGGTAATTGAGAACACTCACTCGTGTATTCACTTTTTTGTATTGTGTATTCACTTGTGTATTCACAAGACTAAGGAAGTGCATTACGCTAAATACTACTACGGACAAGAATTAATTTTATCTAAATCTACCCCCAATTGTAACAATTGCAGTTACTTAGTAAGCTAGGCTTCCACAAAAATATTCCGAAGGTAAACTTAACTTCATCATGAGACACAATGTAAGGGAAGTATAATTGGCGCAAGCACTTGCCCAGTTTCAGTTCATATAGCACGCGTCAGGACATATCCCTCCTTCTAGAAGACAGGTTAGGACGCGTTGCTGATTGATAACCTTGAAACAGCTTCCGCTGCCGCACAGCTGCTTGGCAAGAATAGGGTAGAAAATCTTGTATACTTTAATACGGCCTCGGCTTCCACATTTATAGCAATGTCGTTATGATTGTTAACAATTCAGGCAAAAATCCAATCTTTTTTTTGCAAAGTGGGTATGTCGCTATTCACTGGTTTCTTTTCCGCTAGTTTCAGGATAACCTTTTGGGTCTATGCGTACGCGTTTCTCGTTTCAAAGCTCACAGTAGTCGTTACGACTACCAGGAGTGTTTCGTATAACTCGTGTGACTGCCTATACTACAAAGCTCGTATGTTGCGCTACAATGCGACAGGTCAGCACGAATCATGTACGATTAGCAATACACACGACGGTGAAGCAACTTGATTTAGATCAAGTCCTCAATCTATTCCAAATTTTCTTCGCCAAAGTAAGACATGCAGGCCCTTTTTATTTTATTTTTTCTTAATGCGGCCAAATCTTTCTTCATTGTTGTATGTTCATACCACTTCTGAATTGTTGCGGTAATTAAGAACACTCACTCGTATATTCACTTTTACTTTTTATTTCTCAATAATTAATAACAAATTACAAACTATAACACGTTGTCACAAATAGGCGACGATGAACAATCAACAGCTAAACCGCAGAATGATGTAGAATGATCCAGATCTTGGCACGCATCGGCTTATATAGACTTGCTGACGTCACTTCTCCCACGCCTTGGCGACAACAGATGTGACAGGTAGGATGTGATGTCAGCTAGGCAGACCCGGTGATAGTGACGTTATATTGCTTCGTTACAAATGTTTTCATCTGGCACTATGCCAATGTTGAGCTAGCTTGATCGATACGCGAGTTTTCCCTGAGGGTAGACATGTCAAAAATTAAACAATTTTACTGTCTCCTCGTATTGTTTCTGTTGAGAATGCCTAGATAGGGAAGCAAAACACTCATGATGTGGTGTGTGCATGTATTACTTTGGTTAAATTTAGTAATTAATAGCGACCCAACTCGGCTTTGCCCCGGTGGGATGTTGAATGTTTGCAACATACCAAATTTTTTTATTGAGATTGTCATAAAAAAAACACCATCCAAAAATTCAACTTTTTCCGTGGATTTTCAAAAAATTTTCTTTCCTGCAAATTTTGTCCTGACAATTACAAACAAGAAAAAATAAATCAGCCAAATTGATAGAACCGTTCTCAAGTGATGCTTTGTCATATATGTAGCAATTGATTTTTATTTATATAGATTACTTGATTTACAAGCTGCAACTAGTCATTTGATGATTTTTATAAAGAAATAGACGACGGATTTTAATTTAATGTTACTTGTTGTATATTTATATGTTACATGAGAGATCAGTTTTCAGAGATCTGAGAGATCAGATGTTTGGGTTGGATTGTTCATAATTTTTCACCCTGAAAAATTATGAACAATCCAACCCAACATAACAAACAAACATAACTCATGTATTATGTATACATATAATATAGGAGGTACTATAAGGAATGAACTCGATAAAGTTTTATTAAAAAATAAATATGAGACATCTAAATAATAAATTACTAATCATAATTATAACTCCAAATCATTACGAATCAATACAAATCACAAAATACTGCTATCGAAGACATGCTCTTAGCAACAACCGACAATAATTAAGTGCCTCGATACTCGGCGTGGAGTGACTTTAAGCTCGTTATCTTGATGACGTAATTTCAGCGAGAAGTAGCGGCGTGCAGCTAACACGGCCTCTCCTAACAGAGCAGCGTCCTCGATGCCCGCTGGTACAATCGCATCCTGCCGCATCGTTGGCAGTAGCGGTGACAGTAGTGGATGCTCCGACAAGGCAATTTGGTCAATCCTAATACTCCTCACCTGTGCAACGACAGTACTTTGAAAAAGTGTCATTCATCTGAAAAACATATCCGATTAAAACAATGTTGAGACAGCTTAAAAGCATTCGACTTTCAAGCATTCACTCAATTCATACTTCATCTAGTAATTTGTATCTCACGCAAAATAAACTCGTGTTAAGTAACAACGTGTAAGATCATTAAAAATAACCTCACATTCATCACTAAATAAATCAGAGACGTCTCTTTTAACATACAAACCAATTTTAGGCATTTTCCATAATGTAAGGAAGTGTTCCTCTCATTTACTAGTGCTGCGCCACGTTGATCTTCGACCCGGCGTGACGAGTCACATACGTCCCAATTACTGTTCGTAAAACATGTTGCAGTTGACATTACTACTATCACTAGTCACAGGTATGAAAACAATTGGTATGATTAATTTCGAAAAGAATCGAAGATGCAAGATTCGAAATGTTTCTCACGAAACTAATACTCGTCTATGATAAACCCAGTTATGCATTTATTTGTAGCAAGTTTAGAAATACTGTTATTTTAGATAGTAGATTTCGGTTTCTCAGTTTCTTTGTTGAAAGATCTATTGTGGTTGACATTGCGTTTACGCTCAATATTAGGGGGTCATTAAGCGCCTATTGTATATTATTGAAGTCGTACTAAAATGATTCGGTGTAACACAGATTGTTTTAACTTTACTTTTTAGGATGTTAGCTTCGCATTAGCTGCAGCAGCACGGATTTATGGACTTTTAAGATCACGCACGATAATAATACAAATCCAAATCAGGTCGCCACCGAGACATTTCAATATACCAACGTAGTCGCAACAATGACCAATGAGCATGGAACATGTATGGAGATTATTAGTTGGAGTATGTACTCGTGACATTAAAATGAATGTTTGCGACGCAAATGTACGGTAGGCACTGATCATTAATTTTGAATTAGACCAATTGGCAATTGGTGTTAGCCTATTTACGCAAGCACGTGGGTGTTTCACACTTTAAGCAGGTACTTAAGCACCCGATCATTCCAGGTACGATCAGTAATCTTTGACATGATAATATCAAAAAGTCAAAATAAAATAAATTTGGTTTGGTCTCACCCGATTTGTAGTTGATCGATATATTGCTTCGTAATGTTACCCAATGTCCATTATATGTCATACATCAGAATCCCACGCGGAGAAGCTCTGTACGTATGCACGCCTAACAGCGCTTCAGGCGACAGCCACCAGGTTCAGGTTAGTATCAGCAAAACCCGCCATTACAGCAAACTTACATTACAGCAACTTTTCTAGAAATCAGAATCAAAAACTAGATAGGCAATGGAGCTTATCCCACTTCCGATATAAAGAAACTCGATATTTTTTTATTAAAAAATATAATACGAGACACTGAATAATAAATTACTAATCATAATTATAATTCCAAATTATTACAAATCAATACAGATCATAAGATACTATTATCAAAGACATGCTCTTAGCAACAACCGAAAATAATGAAGTGCCTCGCCGAATTCGTTCACAGAACGCATATACTATTTCGTTGGTGCTTCGATACTCGGCTTGACTTATATAGCTCGTTGTATTGATGACATCATTTCCGCGACAAGTGGCGGGATGCAGCTAACAATACATAAACTGTCGAGTTGTTAAAAATGTTTAGAATCGCACATATTTTTCTATCAGATGACCTTTCTTTCCTTGCACTGAAATATATACGTTACCTATCTCTTCGTCTCTTCCCTTTAGCGCCGTCTCATTATGATAAAGAAAAAAACACATATATAATACACATGATAAAAGACAAGAAAAGCCGGTGTAAAATTTACTTAATTTATAAAAAATGACATTATTTAAAACAAATTACTCAAGTAACCATATTGCTGGTACCATTTTATTCGGTTTCATAGGAGAAATATGCCCACACATATCCAGCCCCCTGAGAGAGACTGGGTTATGTGGAGCTTTTACCCATTAAAGCTCCTGTGGTGGTTACCCTCGGCACGTTGGCAAAGGCTCCAGGATCTTCTAAGGAACACACCGGAGCATTTTGTACCTATCCAATTTAATCCTAGTGGACAAGTTTTGAGCGAACGTTCCCACTGTAAAAAGCATTTATAATACAATACATAGTGCCAAATCAACGAAACGTCAATGATATTATAATGATACGTGAAAAATACACACATACTTTACGCTATATCTCTAACGGGGTAGTCAGAGCGGACTGTGCGCCAAGCGTCGTGGTCCTTATCTTTCGCCTCCTCAAACACCATCATTCTTCTCATATATTTTCACCTAGGTATGCGAATGCTTTTGCCATTTCCATCAGCAAACACGTTGGCTATCTGATCTTCATAAATCAAAGAAAACATTATATTTTAATAGTGCAGACAATTAGTGCGGGAGCTTGTTAGTTGATGACAATTAAACAATTATTATAATTCGCGCTGAGCAATTTAGGAGATACGAATTAGACTTTGTATCGCCTAGTAAAGCACAATTGTTCAATTGTAGGACTATCGCGCCTACTTTTTCTTGAGAATACTTCAAAAGAATGCAAAAATAAATTATTTTACTTCAAATAAATTCAAAAGAATTAACGAAAAATTCGTTATAATTAAGGTTTCGACAAAATAACAACTGATCAGTACAATAAATTAGAATTTATTACTGGTTTTCGCTTTTACTGCCGTAACATCGTCTATTGCAGGGGTTCCCAAACTTATTTTGTCTACTGCCCACTTTGAGAATAAATTATTTTTTAGCGCCCCCATTTTTTCACCTACTGAAAAACCACTATAACTTCAAATTAAATTAATTAATTATTGTGAGCTATATTAGCGGAGATTAAACATTAATTCCAAACGAGACTTTTACTATAACCCGCAAGAGTTAACTTGAAACCTGAGCGCAGTAGGTAATACACAACGACGCTCAGGTCTCAAGTTAACTCTTACGGGCTACACCTGCCAATGAGAATGATTATTGAAACGCAACTTTATAGTATTCAAACAGAGTATCTCTTATTCAAAATAAAACAAATATAATCGATCCTTATATAAAAACTCATGTGAAGGATGAATCTGATGCTGTTTAATAAGTTTGTTGATATCAGGTTCCAATTTACTCAAGAACAGTCGCAAGTCGCCACGTTTGGTAACATGCAAACGATTTCTCTTTTTAGTAAGCAGTGTTGCCACAGCATTAAATCCACGTCCACACAAATATGACGATGGGAATGCTATCAAGAATCGCTGAACGATTGACCACAATCCAGGGTACAATTGCGGGATCGGTTTTTGTAGCCAAAATTCTTGGTAACCATTTTTGAACTTGATTTTTATTTCCTCGTTTGTTGTCAATTCTATAAGTTCTTCTTCCCGCTGAGGTGACATTGCTGTGTTGACATTTGAAAACGGATCCAACACCCAGTCTGGTATTTCCAAGTTCAAAATGTCCTGGTATCGTTCGGTGAAGTCAATATGGAGGTTTTCCAAATGTTGGCAGTAGGCAAACAATTCGTCGTTACTGCATGATACTGATAAATTCGGAAAATTGTGAAACTCACGTCTGCCCATATTCTTTTTGTGTAGAAGCAGTTTGGCTGCGAAAGCAGCAACGACGTTTTTTGTTTTAATTAAATTTAGTTCATCGCCTTGCAGTTGGAGATTCATGTCGTTGAACAATTTATACAGGTCTGTCATGTAAGCTATATCATTCTTTGATGTAATGAGCTTGTTGTGCAATTCTGTATCTTTAGTTTCCAAGAACTCTATAACAGAGTCAAACAGGTTGTAAAATCGAGTCAGACAATGGCTTCTTGATAGCCAACGAACTTCAGTATGAAACAACAAACGGTTGAAATCCTCGTCATTAGTAGCACAAAGCTGATGAAATAATCTATCATTCAAAGAGCTGTTGCGGATTTTATTGACTGCTTTGATGACATATTGCAGTGATTGAAATAGTCGTTCACTTAAGTTTCTAGCAACCAAATGTTGTCTATGAATAACGCAATGTACAGCAAGGACATCTGGAATTTTATTTTTTAAGTACGCTATGAAGCCTTTATGGCACTCATAGCCGGAGCGCCATCCGTAGCAACTGATATAATATTTTTCAAGGGAATCTCTTTCTCATCACAAAACTTTTCCAGTGTATTGAATATGAACTTTTAAACTTTCGCGCTGCATTATAAAATATCTAAAAACACGGGAAATATTGAATATGGTTTCGTCTTTTGTATCGGTCTCTAAATTTCTAGCAAAGAATAGTTCTTCACATATTTTCTCATCTTTAATAAACCTCACGTAAGACAGCAACAATGCTTCATTAGTTGGTAAAGTAGACTCATCGAGCTGAATTGAGAATTGACTTGTCCTCAGGTAATCACACAATGATCCTTCAATGTTTTCAGCCATTTCATCAATTCGTCTTTGCACAGAATTATTACTCAAAGGAATTTTTCGGATAATATCTGCGGCTGGTTTATGAAGCACAGTAGTTATTACTTCTTTTATTGCTGGCAAAATTAACTCTTCTCCGATGTTATGTGGTTTGCCTTTTTGAGCAATTAACAAAGAGATATTGTACGAAGCTCGAAGTCCGTCGTCATCTTGCTTAGCAGCCGCCGAAAATAGTTTTGCTACACTTGGCTGAGTATTCTGCCGTCATAAGCACAAAAGACGTTTCTACAAATAATGCAACATGGAGAAAAAAATAATTTGTGTTTCTAAAATGAAAAAAATTGCTGTGCGAAGAACATGTCAAAAAATACTATTTTTTTACTGCGTCACTATTACTAATGCATTGCTTTACCCGTTCATTTATTATTAAAATAGTATTATATAATAAATAAAATGTATTTTCTATTTTATATTAGTAAAAAAAATAGGAAGAAATAAGTGATACTACACTGAAAAGTCACAATTGGCTATATGCGTTCTTTCTATTTAGTAATTCTTAAGACGTCTTTTCTTTTTAATAATGTGTGACCGGAGTCTAGATAATTATATATAATGAAAGAGACGGTTTTAGCCAAATGCTACTATTCAACTTAGTAAAGTGAACAATTAAACCTAGCTTACCAATAAATCCGCTTACTTTTCACGTTAGGTATATTCGATTTAATTATTATAATAAAACAATGTATTATTTATTCATGAAATTAGACATTTAATTGAAAATGTTAAAAAAATTAGCCATTTCACATAAAACTTTCAAAATTACAAAAAATTTTATCATAATATAATTTTTAATTGTGTGCGCTTGTATTGCTTTTATTTTGTGCCATAAACAAGTGATATGAAATGGAGTTGTATGTTATTATATACAATAGTATTTTATGTAACAAATTATAAAGAATCTATCTTTTATTATTTTGTTATGTATCACCATTTTGTGCCTACGTAAGTAGCATACTGGTTTATAAAATTACTTAAATCAACAAAAAATAACATAATCGTCTATTTATGACTTTTACACGTAAGTAATAAATTTAATATTTAATTAACATTTTGTACAATAAATTGCAATTGCAAACACTAATTGCATTTACAATTTATTTGTAGGTTAGACCTATTCTAATCAGACTTCTTAACACAATTTAGCAAATTATGTTTTACACAAATATGCATTACAAGTTTTAATATCACATGTTTTAGGTAGATTACTAACAGGAATCGACAATAGATAGTTTAATATCTAGCAGGTACATAATAATTCAGTCTTCATAACTCGTAGTAAGATCAACACTGTTTTTATTAGTAGGGAGATTATACCAAAATATTTTTCTGTTGTCTGGCATTAAAGGTGTCAGTTTTTGTATAATCGCTGACTTGCGCTCTTGAGTAATACCTCTATATTCCTTCTTTGGTTTTGGAGGTGGTAACCGAATTTAATATTTTTTACTCTCAGAAAATCTAGTGAATATTCTTTAACATCGTTCAAGGATGTCTTATAACGAATGATGTGAGTTCCTCTATGAAATATTACTTCGCACATATCGCCTAGATATGCACGAGTAGAAGAGTTTTGAAGTTTATATGATGAAGAACAGTCTTCGAACTGACAAAAATCAGACAAATTCATTACTTTCACAGTGATATTCCTCTTGGTGTCTAATATTGCATGGTGAAAATCTTCGAAATCGTAAAGATGTTTCATCCTCTTCATTGACAGCTCCACTTGCTGGTGGAATTCGTCCGCCGCCATATATGTGTGGCCTACCTCTAAATATTTTAATGTTAGACTTTCAAAACTGACTTCGGCTGAATTCACAAGATGAAGCAAGTAAGAATGTAAAGTCCAGTTTTTATTTTGACCTGCGCAATTGTCTTACCAAATGACTACATGTTTTAAGTCCCTATTTGCTAGCAAGAAAGCTATGAAACAACTTGTTATATCACTCATTTTACGCCCAGAAGTAGCTTCATGCCAAATAGCTGCGTAACTTTGAGAGCAAGAGTTATTTTTTTTATCACCTATTGGCACAAAGCTTTCGTTAAAAACGATTATTCTCGTGCAAAACATAACAGTTTTAAATTCTTCTATGCGTGGAAGCATAATTACCTTCTCTAAATCAGCTGAAAAATAGGCAGTATCCGAGTTGCTGTTTGTGTTGTTTTGCTTTACAGTATCTTTTTTGTATTCCTGTCTGGCATATGTATATTGATTTCGATGATGTTCATAATTACGGCATTCTCTGCAATTTCTATGTCTTAACTCCTTATATTCCGAATTATGAAGGATATATTTTTCGCACAGCTCACATGCTTCATGCCCAAGTTTTGTAAATGATATGTTTAATTTCTTGACAATTTTTCTATAATAATCATGAGAAATGTGTTCGTTAGCATGAAGTTCATTCATATTTTGTTGTTCGCAAAAGTTTTCAAACATTTTGGTCACTGATAGATCGGATGGAAGTTATTTTTTATTCGGTGCGTGCTCTCGTCTGTAGTGAGATACGGTAGGATTGAATGAAATTATATGTTTTATGATTGTCCTATCATCAATCTTCCTCGGATTTGGATTGGTACCTCGCCTATCCATTGGAATATCATGTATTGTCAATTCTAGGGCGCTCCTAACTGATCTGTCATTTTTTCGATTAAATCCCAACGTTTCTAGGAAGAACACTTTGCATACGTTTATTTTAGTTCCAGATTCGTTCGGCAGATAATAGGATACGCTTTTATTTCTCGACAGTTTTCGGTTTTCTCTTACGGTTTTTCTCTTACGGTTTTTCTTTTAGGTTCTTCTTTGGAAGTGTCATTTACTATAAAATATTGTTGCTCTTTCCAGGACATTTGTCCAAAAAAATTGTTTTGTTTCTTACGTGTTTCTTCTGTAAATTGCATATGGCATTTTTTTTTACACACTTCAATATTACAACCTGGTTTAACACTGTATTTAGATTCCATGTCCTTTAATTTTTTCATTTCTTTTCTCTGTTTCAGTAATGTATTGTACTTTTTTCGCTTCCTATTTTTACCTTTTTTTGTTAGGTTTTGTTGTGTGTCTTCGTCGTTCGAGATGGCAGGTGATTCCGGAATAATGACGTTATTTGACTGTGAGTTGGGGATGATATCAGTTGAAGAAGAATCGGAATCTTGTAAACAGTTTGACTGCTCTAAACTTGATGGTAAGTAATCTTTATCAAAAACCGAATCATCGGAATCAAAATCCATATGATTAGAGCTGTGGGAGCTGCTGTGAAGATTAGCATCATCAAAAGAGTAGCTTTGGTTTGCTTGAGACGAAGACGATTCTTCAAAAATATTATTTGGTTCCGAATTTAATACAGAATTTGCTGATGTCACCATCGATATTATTTTCATGCTGCGATTGAGCTTTATTCTGTTACACTGAAAAAAAGAGAAGAACAAGAAAATACATAACGATACTTTTGTTAGTTAACGACAGTTTAGTACCTAAACTTAACAATATTAATTTAAGTAATTGATAAATTTAACGCATAAACATTTATGCTTACAGCCTAGTAAATTTTCATAAATGAAATGGAGTGACAACGTTAACAATCTACAATAAACTAATTATATTTTGAAATATATACCTACACAAAGTTATTAATTTATATAGAAAAATATACTCACCATTATATGATCTTGCCACACGCACACTTGTAGTTTCGTCTACTATCTGGGCGCATATGACCTCAGTCTTCCTACCATTATAAACCCCACTTCACCCCGCACAATAAGCAATACTAAGTAAAACAGACATTTCTGGCAATTCTGTCAAGCCAATTTTGGTAATATGCTACGATGAAAAGCATGACAATCATGAAGTAGTGTAGTTGCATTTTTGCAACCCGTCGCACACGCAGAAACGTCTTTTCATTGCGAGATATTTTTATTGTTTTATGTATAAGATAGACACTTTTGCGTGTATACGCCTTTTCAACTTAGTAATCGTCAGACAGGCCTTTTTAACTTAGTGCTTGGTGGAGTATATTGCAAATGCGTCTTATATATACAATATTAAATCGGGTCGCATCAACTTTAGCAAAATGTAAAAAATACAGGCATATGCGTCTTTTTTTCCTGATTTCAAATATCTAAGTAACTCAATTTTGAAAAAAACGTTACATGCGTCTTTTTTTCTTATGACGGCAGTATTATGCTTCTTCTCTAGGTCTTGAAAATATGCTACATTCTTGTCTTTCTTATCTGGATGCATTTTATTTAAATGATCTTGCAGTCTTGAAGGCTTCATTGCTTCATTCGAAAATGTTTTTAGGCATAGATAGAAGACACAAAGGCGACGATGGGTTTGTCGGATTTTCAATGAATCCGAATTTAATATATTCCGCACAGTATTGCCGTCTCTTCTTTTTTACTTCCGACATTGTTTTGTTTTGAGAAATACGTAAGTAAGTGTTGAACTTAAGTACTGCTCATCTGTTGCGCGCGAAACCGCAAATGAAAATAAAATAAATATTACGTTGTTTATATAGGATTGCATAAGCAGCACGCACCGATAGGAATAAAACAAACATGCATAAACTCGTTTATCTCATTCGACGCTCAATCGTACTCAACAAGTCAGAACAAGTATTCTATGAACCAGCCGACTGATACAGGAATGCACAATTCAGGTTATTTAACAAAAACTTGTTAAAACATGATTGCCCGCGGTCTATTAACTACGAAAATTACCTATCTGGGAGTACTAATAACTATTAAAATGCGAAAGTGTGTCTGTTGCCTTTTTATTTGTTTGTTTGTGTCTACTTTCATTTCGAAACGGAACGACCGATTGACATGATTTTTATTTTGTATATTCAATAAAACAGGACAGATATATGAACTACGCGGAGAGAAATATCGAACCGAGTTTGAGCAATCTTTGTTTCTGTCAAATCTGGTGGTTTGTTGTCGATTATAATATAATAATACAGTCAACAAGTTGCTGTTTAGATTTGTTGTTCATACAATATGGTTCGTCCTCATTTATGGAGGGAACGAAGGTAATCACAGCTGATACTACGACGCTGCGCAGGTTAGTGCGTTTGTATAAATATTATAAATAATCAAATATACATTCGATGGCTGATAGGAATATACCATGGTTCGCTTTGTCATGGAGGGTTCAAAGAACTCCTGTAGTGAATTGGAGGTTTTAGATTTGTACATAATATACATTATTCATATTTATATATAATGAAATTCGTAACAAATATATAGTAATTATATAAAGCATGGAAATCAGAACGGTCTCACTGTGGTCCTCTAGTAATGCGACTTCACTGTATCAATATCACTTGTATTATTTAATTCTATGCATAGCATTAGGCAAAATCCAGATCGCGGTACTAGGACGTCCATCCTCCGCCGTGGCTGAAAGTCCCGTCCCTTAACCAACGCCTCGCTCTCTCTCCAAAAGTCGCAAGCATTTATTTTTTGTAGTATTTCAATTTTTTTGTCAAACATTTCCAATATTCCTCAAAACAGTGCCTAAACTTGTTAAATTTATGACCATACCGATAGCTCGAGACAAAGAACTTGCACATGTGGCGATATCTCTTGTTTTCTCCAAACTTGTCTTTCAATTACTTGGACGTTTGTAAGTGCTTAAGCATGGTTTATGAGACGGTCGAATATAACAAAAAATTGTAAATCGTTTTATATTGCACTCGCTTTCCCATGGTGCTTAGAACAACAGCTCTCGTCCTTTTGTTACTTAAAATTTGGTTATTCATCGTAGTACATACAGATAATATGTATATAGTCTATTATTATACGCGCTTATTTATAGCCTGAAATATGCCTATTTTTATATAAGACTACCATAGGCTCGTTACACTAAATGAAATTATAAATCACCCCCCAGGCCTCTACACAACGCCCCCATTTTTTTTCTGGGTCTCTTACCGCCCCCCTTTAGGCCTGCAGCGCCCACAAGGGGGCGTTATCGCCCACTTTGGAAAAGGCTGGCCTATTGGAACGATTATTGTCTATTAAAGTATGTGTTATTTTACATTTCCGTCAGTTAATACTCCGTCTAATTAAGTCCGCTTTGGTATTCTTTGCGTTAACGCCATCTAGCAATAGTCGGGTTTACAGAATATACAGACTAATCAGACAATAACAGATTATCTATTAATCGCCTAACTATACCAATTGCTTACAATAAGCCCTATGAATCCCTACCCTTTATCCGATTTTCATGACCTTCGCGAGAAGATAAACGGTTGACATTTTATATGCTTTTTCTCTCTCCTAGACCTGTTTCGATACAATGCGTTGTAATATGCGATATGAAGTGTGAAAGTTAAACAAAAGATTTTGGCAACGATTTTTAAAGCAATGAACTAAAATTGGTTTTCCACTGTCTGCGAAACTACCCAGTGAAACATTGGATACGCTTTAACAAGAAGTTAGAGTCAGATTTATAGGTTCAAAAGAAGAAAATACGAGAGAGAACGATGCTAGCCGATCAGTCGAACAAGTTGTTTGTGAGAGCCGACTTTGGTTATTTAAATGTTGAACTTGATATAATGCATTTTCAAATTGCTTAGAGTTTATTGTCATTATATGGACATGTTTTGTGCTGATCACAAATCACCTTCATGTGCTATTGTTATCTATTAATAACGATATTAACTAATACTTATCAACTCAAGTACAGCAAATCTGAAAGAAGGTTAAACACCTCAGTTTTTGAAGGTATAGGTATATACTATATTATACTCTTGCTCTGACATGTAACAATTGTTATGTTATGGCTATGGGCTTTAATATAAGCGGAGACTCTTATATAAATTAATAACACAGAAACTTTATTATTGAACATACAAATTACAACGAGTACAATTTTGTAAAGCACATAACACACCCAAGAGAATGTAAAATTACTACGTGAGCACACTGGCAGCATAGAAAAAAACACAGAAAACATAAAATATGCACAGGACATACCTACATATGGAATTTGAGTAGTACGTCCACGGGATATACATAACACAGATAACATATAATGTTACCAGTTACGTAATAATTTATTATATTACGCAATTTTTATAAGTACGATTAATTAGTAAACAAACAGTTCAATATTTATGAACAGAACATAGACGTAACTAAAAGATACTCCGTCACATACTTTTAAAATGAAGCAACCTAAATAAATCATCCCGCCTGTAAACCACCCCACACATAATATAAGTGAATTAAATAAGCCTATCGGTCTCTATTTTCCTAATAAATAACGCCGAAAGTATTGAAAATATTGCTTATTGCGCTATTTTGTTTTTAATTGTTCAGTGGTAGGGAAATAAATATAATGTAAATATTTACATTATATACCTCTTTACAGTACATACCTCATTATATATTGTAACCAGTGACCCGCTCCAGCTTCGCAGGGATAACAGAGCCATTTTGGACAAGACTCGTAAAATCCGTTCTTAGTGAGCGCCTACACCGCGAAAGGAGTAACTATGCTAAATTTCAAGTCAATCGGAACTATAGTTTCGGAAATCTCGTGATGAGTCAGTCAGTCAGTCAGTCAGTGGTATTTATTTCGTTTATATAGATATTATGTATAGCTGAACAATTTTATAACAAATAATATTAAAATAATTAATATAATTAAACATATAATTTATACATAATATTTAGTATATTGCAGGATATCAGATAGGTTTGTATTCGTTTGGTATGTAATGGCTTAGACATTTAAATAAAGATTTATTATAGACAACTGATAAGATAAAAATATACGACGTTAGGATATCCACCCTCGTCGCCGAACGGTTTCCCAAACGCAAGATATCGGGGAACAACAATGTTCTGTGTCGTTTAAATTGAATTGAAAAATGATTTATGTCGACAATCCGTGCCGATATTTTCGATTCTTTGCACACTTGGGCGCTCTAAACGCGAATAATAAATAAACAGAACATGTAATTGATTGCAACTTATTTTTTGAATTTTTCGACATGATAAAACCTTTGTGTGAGTGAATGCTTACTTCATATTAAATTACAATTGATCTTATAAATAATGACATCTCATTTTGACGGTGGAAACGGCAGAAGTGGTATTTTATTTTATTTACATTTTTATATGGTATTTTATTTATATATTTTATTGGTATATATTATTTTTCATTTGGTATTTTATTTACATTTTTTAATTCTACGTTATTAGGAGTTTTGAAAATAAAAGTACCATATTTTTATTTCATATTGTTTTAAATATTTATTTATAGTTATTCTATATCGTCATTCTATTTTTTCAAGTTAGTAAGTATATTCTTAAAGAAGTGGTCAACATTTTATTGGAATGTATTCTATTTTTTGTCGTTTCATCTAATTATAAAGTGTTTTAAGTGTATTTAAAACATTTGCATTTTTTAAATTAAAAAATTGACATCCCCTTTTCTTCCTCAATTCTTACATTCAAGTTTTGTAAATAGGTATCCACATTCAGAATAGAATGAAATACTTTCCACAGTTTATTTCTGAATTCATTGTTGTTGCGGTCAAGTGAGACAAGTGTGTGGGCACATTTCTTCTCACGAAAAATAGGGTACCATAAACAAGATTAATATCAGCAATGAATTAGTCACGGGAAATTGCAGTTTCTTGCAAGTGGATTTACTAGTAAATTCTTCCAGTGAGCTGAAACAGAACAAAGGAAATAAAAAATGGTTTATACACACAGACATATTAAGAAATAAACTTCGCGTTAAGTACTCGTACGCACTTTAAAAATTAGGCCACCGAAATAAAGACAAGCAGTGCGGTGACGAAAATGACAACCTCTAATAGTATCTTCGCTTTTTAATTGCATTTGCTTAAGCTTTGTACCGAATAGATGTTTATTATATCATATCTAAATTCAAAAATTTTAAGTTTTTTTATTATTTATTTATATTTCTTAAGGCATTGGTAACAAGACCATTAGCCTAATGACGTAACGTCTGGAGAAATATTAACTGTCCCTAACACTCCTCCAATAAAGTGATAGTAGGCTTTACTGAAGTTAAAAAAAGGACTTCTTGGAAGAGCGCGAAAACTTCAGCTACACATGTTTATTTAGATCTCCTTCATTCTTTTCACTTACACAGAACTTTAAAACACAATATACTATTACTGTTGTACTTTAAAACTCCTAAAAATGTAAAAAATAGAAAATCTAAATAAAATGACAATCTCACTTCTCCCGTTCCCGCCCAAAAGTCCAAAAATTTAATGTCGGCACACTTTATTACCGTTATCTGCTAGTTTTTTTTTGGAGAGCGACAGTTACATAACACAATATCAGGTTTTTGTGATGTTTTAACAAAAAAAATAATAATATACCTGGAATGTGTAGGACTAATCGCTAGAAATTGTAAATGATAAACTATTTATTCATCTGAGTACTCTGACGACCTCGAATAGAAAATAAGCATATGTTTCAAGTCTAATTTCCAATTTTTTATGAACATGAAACCTATTTCTGGTACCTAGGTACCAGATATATGACTTTTATACGTAAACTGCTACTCTATCTTTGTTTCTTCACCAAGCTTCTTACAGAAAAATGTAAAAAAAAAATTATATATTTTATTTCATAGGCAACGAAATAGTTTCAGTAAGTACCACAACTGATTCCACAACTGATTATTTTAAAAGCTCGACATAGAACAATGGCAGAATTTTACGAGGAGCGTCTTAGAGTATGACATATATAGAACCTGAATAATAATTTAATTTACTCATTATTTACACGAGATTAGTTTTCCTTGTAAGAAGCCAAAAAAAAATAGTTTAAATAAGTAGACTCTTAATTGATAAAGCTCCGTTTCTATTTTTTTCTGTGAAAATATATTCAGTGTTGCTACTAATACGTAATAAACTTACCATATATTTTATTTTAATGGAAAATAAAATAAATAGTTTCCTTTAAATCGTTTAATATAATAAATAAATAAAATAGTTTAACTCGCGCATTGAGCTTTAAAATTGATTGTTTTTCAAAAGGCATCAAAGCAATTAACCCTATTTAGATGATCAGAAAAAAGTAAAGTTTACACTTGTGTGTTACCATTACTTTTTTCTGGTCTATAAAATGTAAACATTGACAGGTTTTACTTTTTTTTTGATTAGTTTTGATTTTTCTCTTGCTTCTTTTACGTAATTTTCTGTTTATAAGTTAATTGTTTTACATTTTAGTCGAAAATGCTTTATGCGTAGTTAGTATAAGTTCTTACAAAAACGTAATGATGCTAGTGTGTACTTAAGTAGATGGCATAGTTGCAGTAAGAGATGATGTGACTCCTTGGCGGGAACAGGAAAAGTAAAGTGAGAAACAACATTTGAAGAAAGAAACATTTTTGGGATTTTCAATTTAGAGATACACTAATTATTTACATGAGAATGGCAGAAATATTTCTAATAAATATGAAACAAGTCGTCAATACCTATGTAAAAGAGGAGATGATTATGAGGAATCAATGTTTACCAAAACGTGAGCCTGTTTCCTTTTATTAAAAAGGTAATCGTATTATTTTATTGCATATGCCCTAATTTCTGAGTATTATTTATCGAGTGTTTGTGCGTTAAATGAATATTTTAATAATAAGTCACGGAATTTGGAAAGTAGATGTAAAAGAGCTCTCAACATATTATGAGATTTTCCTATATTTCTGAGGCTTTCCTAATTACACTTTTAATTTGATAACATATGTATTAACATAACTTTAAAATATAAAAATGTTAATATTTTTTTATGGTTTTCTCATAAAATAAATCCTGGCGATTATGTTTAGGAAAGACAGCTCCTGTCATTTTAATATTTTTATAATTATTTAAATACATATATTAATTAAATACATCTTAAGACGCTACAAATCGATATGAGGTTAAACGTTGTATGGAAACTTGCCATTGTTCTTTTAGGCCATTATTTCATAACTAGAATTCAAGGATAACAAAAAATTCTGACTGAATCTTACATCATACATATAATATTACAATAAACGATATATTCTAATATACATACATACATATCTTCACGCTGTATCCCTAACGGGGCAGTCAGAAAGGACGGAGCGCCAGGAGTTGTGGTCCTTACATACCTCTTTCGCTTCCTCAAATCTCATCATTCTCCTCACACATTTTCGCCTAGGTATACGAGTGCTTTTGACATTTCCGTCTGCTAACACTCTGGCTATTTGATCTTCCTAAGTCATATCTTCATATTCTAATATATTTCAGTAAACGAATGATATGTACCAATGACATTACAGTACCGCAGATTGTATCAGTTGATAGTTTTCCAAACAATTGTAATTTTAACTTTTACATTTATTGTAACGATTAATCGATTACCAGATATGTCGCGGTTAATTGAAAATTGCTATTTAACACATATACATGTAGTATGTAGATACATGCATATTACGTATAATACGATACCTTACATGTATTAAAATTATCTTAAAGAGAAAGGGATTATTACGTTAGTCGATCCAAGGGATTACATTAGGTAGTTATTATAGTATCCAATAGAGGTAAAGTGATATCCTTTCCGTTTATTAAGTTCTTATAAAATAAAGAGAATGATGGGATTTGAGGAAGCGAAAGTGGTGTGTAAGGACCGCGACTTCTGGCGCTCCGTCCTCTCTGACTACCCCGTTGGGGATGCAGCGTGAAGATATGTTATGTTATGTTATAAAATACAACTATACCTACCTACTATATTTTTTATTAGAGCTAATTTTGCCCTTAAGTAATCTATCCTGGTACACACCAATTATCTGGTAATTGTATTACATAGATGTAAGTAGATAATTACTTTATGATGTCAGTCTTATAATAAAATAAATATATAGACGAATCAATTGCTCCTCATCGTCCGATTGGTCCAACGGTGCTGTTTTTGTATAATGATACAAAAATAAACCTGTCGCGGTCTGTATTTTTCGTGGTTAATGAACCACAAGGGCTACAGATTAAAGCTAAAACTATATGTGATACCTCATTACATAGTTTCTTGGAGATAATGCATTTTAACGATGTGTCGTACTTCTATCGTTTAAAGATGGCTACATCAAATCTAAAAAGCAATTACGGGTACCCATTAAAATATGGTTTATTAAGTTATAATACTGTGTAATGTATCATGTTTACATTTCGTTTACATTTAGTACATTCGTGACGGTTGAGTCGTGCTATAATTATTCAATGAAAGGGATCATTTGTCAACACTGTCCAAACGTCACTAAGTCGACATTGTGATGACTAATGTAACAGTGTTCCACCCATTTGCTTCAAATCTCTTATTAGGGACTTTTTACCTGGTGTCGACCGATCATTACTCACTCTATTGTGTTACTGTTGCTTTGTGGGATTGTTTGTAATGAAACTTGTTATTAGTCACATCGTAGGACAGAGCTTCAAAATAATCTCCCACTTTATCGATTGACGCTCTACAAATTCGTAAATATTATCGCCTCCAACATTTTCTTTACGATGTTTTTCCTTCTGAATTTAAAGAAGTACCAATAATACTGTAATACATTTCTGAGAACAACTCGAGATGAATCTTTCCACAATATTTAAATTTACAAAACACATTATATGAGACTTCGCAAAAAATATTATTATCACACATGTTGGAGAATAATTTAGATATGAAATCTACTTTTATAAAGCTAGAATAAAACGATATAGATAAAATAAACAATATTAGAGAAGATTATAATTACCGAATTATTGCCTATTACTTATATTACGCAAATAAAAATAATGAAAATAAATCAATTTAATGAGGTAAAGATATGTCTTAAAATTTGATATAATATCTTTATTTCATTAAATTAATAATTATACATTTCGGAATATATCACATTACCTTGCATATCTTGTTTATTACGTACATATACACATATGTATGTACGAGTATTTGTATATAGCGACATACAAACAAAAGAGAACAAAATATAATAAATAGTTTCAGACCCATGATTGGTGTGTATTGCCAAGAGCATTTATTATTATTATATTATTAATAAAATACAAATAATACAATCTGTCACTACATGTCTCCGTTTTGCAATGTGTACTCGTTAATTCAAATATATAAAAGTAATGTCAATGATAAAGGTGGATTTGTAAGGCTCTGCTTACCCCAAACGGAAAATGGAGTAAAGTTTATCAAGCCTTCGCATCATGAGGTGCTCTAATAAAATATCAACAGATAAGAATAATACGTTTGTTGATATTCCAAAGTAAATGCTTCACAACATCATGACCTGGCTGAGCATGACGTAAACAGTTGCGTTTTGCCACTAGTGGCGCTGTCTCCACGCCCTCCGATTGATTTACGTATACGCGCAAGATGGCTGCGTTATAATAAAACGAATTAAGAAGTTTTGAGGAAGCGAAAGAGGTGTGTAAGGACCGCGACTCCTGGCGCTCCGTCCTCTCTGACTACCCCGTTGGGGATACAGCGTGAAAATATGTTATGTTATGTTTTTGAATTGATTATTGTAAAAAAAATGTAATAGTAAAGTAATTAACGAGAAAAGTGTATTTTAATGTAGCTGTGAGCAGACGTTACCAGTGTTTTATGCAAACTACACAAAATCCGAGTTTTTCCCTCCTAAATTTAAGACGAAAAAATTACACCGAAGTTTTGAGGGGGAAAAACATTTAGGGCTTTGTAGAGGTTTAAAAACTTATTCAAATTACATTAATTTAAAATTACGAAATCTATAGTTTGAACAAAAAAAGTACCTACAATTCAAGAAAATGTCACAATAATATTCGGTTTAGGGGATTTCGGTTCACTATTTTAAGGGTTTTTTAGAAAAAATGTCGAAGTTGGCAACACCGGCGCAATTTGAAGAAACCACGAGCTTCTAACCATATTTTATTTCAAAAAAGGAGGAGGTTCTCTGTTCGTCTGTAGGTATTTTTTTATGTTTCATATGTCCGGGCAGAATTTCTTTGTTCATGAACTGATTCAATTATTCTTTTACTAAATTAAACTGATTTCAAAAAATAACACTGAAAAGTACAAAAAAACTATTCTTTACTAATAAAAACTCAGGTACAAAAATCATTGTATACATATGTATTGAAGTCATTATACATAAACATACGTATATGTACAATATAACTAGATTTGACAGATATTGAAGTCAATGCCAAAGTAGTTTGGTAGGCTTGGCATCAACTTCAGTAACTGTCATGTTTAATTATACTGGTATTTTTGTACTTTTCAGTGCTTTTTAGACGTTAGTATTATTTGTTCATTAAAGATTAGGTACTTTGAACAAACTGCAAAATCGATGTGATGGGATAATCGGTTTGCATATAACGAGTTCTAATTGGTCATTTCGCAAAATAGAGACGTTTTACGAAATATCCAGAGACGTCATGATCTTTCCATTTTTATGATCGTACGGCAACACATAAGAACATGTAGTCAAAGTCAAATCAATTTTTTCAAGTAAACCCAATTACTAGGTATTTTTGAATGTCAAATCTACTTTAGTTCGGTTCAAAGAGAAGATAAAAAAAACCTGGACACTGAGAAGAAACGACAAGAAACTCAGCCAGGTATAATTTCTTCAACATCATTTTACAAAAGGTTTCTTAAAATACAATATTCAGAGAGCCAGGAAATGCATGTGCATAGAAGATAATTTCCAGACTATTGCTATCTTCAACGAAATCGTTTATTTTATAGAATAATTGTCTAATCAATGTACGTTTTATAACTAATCTAAATATATTTTCTGTCAATTGAGACTATACATATATACGTATGTGTGAAGCGATATATATATACGTACATGAATGTAGTTTTACCTTTAACGGAGTTACGTTAAAGCTAATATTTCCTTAATTTATTCTAGGTTTTTTCTTTTTCATGTTTCATGAATACTAAGTTTTGGTACAGGTTCTCAACCTAGTAGATAAGCAAATAAAATTTCACTTACAATTTCCTTTACCAGTATATTTCATATGTACGTATTAAAAATAAAAACAACGTATTAATTGAGGCGTAGTGACACTAACATTTAATTTCACAATCATGGGATGATTACAGTGTTACAAACATTAATTTGGATCAAAAGGAAAAAGAACCAGGCAAAATGGACCAGCAACAGCGGAATTAAAAATTCATTAAAAAAGTTTCGACGGTTTTGGTCAGAGCTCTGAACCCTTTCTCCTACGTCCTACACAATAGAAACAGTAAACGGGCAAAGTTTAAATAGGCCGGATTTTTCCAAATCAACGTTTTCGTTTGTAGCTTTCAACATGATCTGTAACGTCGATTCCCTCTTATACATACATACATGTCTTTATACTGTATCCCCAACGGGGTAGTCAGAGAGGTCGGAGCGCTAAGCGTTCACTTCGCGTTCGTTCCTTACTTCACATAATTCATTAAATTGTGTAAAACGTATGTACATCAAGATGTATGTATAGTATATCCTATGTACTATACTGTGTATACACATAAAAATACTAAGTATATAGGACGAATCCAGATTATTTTCATTAAAATTGTGCGTAACACAAAATAAACTTGAAGTGATTTCGTTACGCAAGAGTTATTAGTAGTTATTATGATATAAACAGTTATTACGCAATGGAAACAATATATTAGCTATATACGTATGAAACGTTTAGAATTGAAAGCCGATCAATTTGCCTTATACCCATTATTTTGAAGGAATAACCCAATGTCATCTATGTTACTTATTAAGCTCTAATGCGATTTTCAAATTTTCGTTTATCATATAAGAGCCATTATTCCGGTTGTGGCATGTATCAATAGAGCTTAATATAACGAAAATGTTAGGTGAAAAATTATAAGCGTTTTCTTTGTATTAGCATACAAACTTCCATTATAACACTAGAGATTTGGTTGCGCTTTCGACATGGTTGTAAATTAGCTATACTGTATTAAAATTGAAAATACTAAACAGTGCGATAGCTTTCACTTAGTTTTACATTTTGGAAAACAATGTAATCGAGTACAGGAAATAATTGATTAGCCCATGTACTATATAATACATACACAAAGTACAGTTTTTGAAGCAAAATTACCGCCTCTGAAGGATTGGTGCATTAAGCACCCTTTAACAGGTGGATAGCATTACAATATAGGGGTTACCCTTTGGAAAGGTTCAGTTACATTAATAAGACAGCAATTGGATTCGGTACGCAAGTTCACAGGGTATTCAATATATTCAATAGCGCCAAGTGTCGCGGTTCTTACATACTTCTTTCGCTTCCTCAAATCTCATCAACAAAGTAACAAGTAGTACAAAAACAGTTAAGTATACTTAACTCAGTAAATACCAAATACTACTTCCCATTCGGTAATCACTCTGCCTATGGTTAAAAAATATAATACATATACACTACATTTAATTAAACAAGAAAAGATAATGAAGATATTACAACTTAGCTGCTCTTACCGCAAAACGATAAATATAATATAGATACTAGATACATGTTATGTTGTAATATGTATGTATAATATGTAAATCGTAGGTATTATAGTACGGCGTTAGTATATAATGATAGCAACAAAATTAAATACAGTATAAATAATTTAAAAAAAAAGACGTAAGTTTTGAAATCGATAAAAGTAAAAATATTATGTAATACATTAAAGTTATCACATTTAAAAATATACTAATACAATGACACTATTAAATTATTATATTCTATAAAATTAACATAGCAGGAAATAATCGTTTCTATTATTAAAATACAACGCCGCTTGTTTTTTCTAAGTACAAACTATTACCATACCATACCATACACGTAACTGTAAGTAATTATTATCCATATTATTTATTTACACATAAGTGTAAGTAATAGTTTCATTGAAAGTTGAACTGTTATAAGTTCGACTTCCACTTTCAAGTGATGCTTCTAATATCGCTTTAACTTTCTCCAATATAATTTCTGTTGTCTTCCTGATATTGGCATCTCTCCGTGATGTACCATATGCAATTTATGCCAAAAAAGTTACCTATTATTTTTAAATTGTACTTATGTGATTTAAATTATAAATAGTAAACGTATAGTGGAAACTATAAATTTTTAATATGAGCCGCAGTTGTAATTTGCTAATTGAGTTGCTCGTTCTTCTTTTTTTATTGTTAAATCCGTATATACGTATAGTTAAAGTTGCTTGACGTTATTATTTACAAACTAAAACTAAGCATTATGTCAAATAATAAACTTCCGCAAGGTTGTCACTTAGAAAGCTGTCATTGCTTAGGGTGTCCTGCGGACTAGCAGCATTACCTCTTTGAATAGCAAATCTGATTCTCTGGTGAAAGAAGCTGCTAGCCCGATAATCTCCCGAAGCCTCGACCAGTCACTTACAAATATTAGAAACCAGTAGATAGGCTTCGTGGCCCCGGAGAGAAGGAAAGACGTAAATATGAAACTCCCAGAGAGAGTCGCATGCTTAGGCCGTGTCACCTTCTGACCTGAAAGTCGCCGGAGTATTGGAAACAATCGACACAAGTGGCGTCCCACACTGGCGATCTTCCAAGTTTCCAAGGAGTGAGCGTCAATGTCGGACTCCTGCCAACAGGCTTTAAGACAAGACCCCGCCGAATGACGTCATCCAAGGCATCATTTTGTTTTTATAAAATAGAGGTCAAACGCGCAAGCAAGTTATAATTGGAACTTAAATTGCAAATGGCAGAATGGATAGTCAAACTGAAGGTAGCTACGAGAGGATCACCTTGTTGACGCCAACTTCAGAATTTAGTAAATGAGCTTTATATATTCATTTTGAAGGACTGCTGTATTGTCAGAGGTAGGGATATATATATATTTTTTTTTTTTTAATATACTTTTAAGTTTACATACTTACACGGAGAGGACCAGGCCTTCGGGTCTCAGATTTTGCTGAAACTTTGAAGACGGTCTTCACTACATTAGAAAACACTAGAGCTACAATTTTAGGGTCCAACGATGCTCCAGCTTGAAGCTATGATACATTTTATAATGCAAAATTATATAAATGTGATAGTGTAAAAAGGACTTCATTTCGATAATTTGTTCAAATAAACAAAAAACCAAGTATTTTCTGTGCAAAGCAAGAGTTGTCCGCCATTGCTGACACTCTGACGAGTATTTCCTTTTTTCAAACTTTAATAAATATTAATTAGAAAGCGAGAAAAATTGGAACTACGTTTACGGAGAAAAATTGGAACTACGTGCATACATAGTTTAAAAAGTTTAAAAAAAGGAAATACTCGTCAGAGTGTCAGCAATGGCGGACAACTCTTGCTTTGCACAGAAAATACTTGGTTTTTTGTTTATTTGAACAAATTATCGAAATGAAGTCCTTTTTACACTATAATATTTAAAAATGATATGTGAATGAAATGTGTGAAATGAATGAATGCTATGATACATATAAAATGTATCATAGCTTCTAGCTGGGGCATCGTTGGACCCTAAAATTGTAGCTGATTTTTTTTTATTTATTTATTTGGAACAATTAACAGTTGTACATAAGTATTACAAAATTGTTATATAAAATTAAAATTAGTACATGCACAACCCACGACATTGTCCACAGATTATTAATAGGTGCAATGTGTGTGCTCGCCTATAGAAAAATTGTTACTTTTATAATCGAAAGCGAAACCATATTAACTTCAACTTTGGAGGAGTTCAATGACACCTCTCCTAAAACTTAACTTTTTTAATCTAAAAATATCCAAGTCTGAGAAGTGACTATTATAAATTAATTGAAGGCGGCGCATGGGTACGCGCGCACCGGCGTTCGTACGGTATGGACCTGTAGCAAACAAACTCTGCCCGCGCCCCCATCTACAATGCGTATTTCTAGGTACTGCGAAATTTAATTTACAACAAAGATCTATACTATTTAATTCATTATGAATGATGCCGTGTAAGAGCATCATCTGATGGAGGAAACGTCTCGAAGTTAAAGCCAACATCTTATATCTAAAAAGTAATTCAGAATTAGGGCTAGATCTATGGCACCTATAATGCACAGTTCTGAAAAATGTACGTTGTAGGTTTTCAATGTTATGCTTATACTTATCATAATATGGATCCCAAATGGCACAACCGTATTCTAATTGTGGACGTATTAAGGAGGTATATAGATAGCGGTATGTAGGTGGTTGATTAAAATCTGTAGCCGATCTCATGACAAAACCATACATTTGAAAAGCCTTACCAACAATACTTTCAATATGCAGATCCAAATGAAGTTTACAATCTAATATAATTCCGAGGTCTGACACAGAAGTCACTTTAATTAAATTCTGGTTGCACAAAGTATAAACACAGTTTACCGTATTCTTATTTTTAGTGAAAGTAATATAATTACATTTTGGGATAGTTAATTGAAGTTTATTTCTAATACAGTAATTATCAAAACGATATAATTTTTCAGTTCATCCCGACTGAGTACATAATCAGTCTTATTGTAATTGTACTTTTTGACCGGAGCTTTTTTCAACGGGCAAAAATGTGTATCAATAGTTGTAACTATACGATATGATAGTTATCTGTAGGTAGCAAAGGGCTAGACGGCTGTGTAATTGTACCATATGAATTTGTAATGAGTAAATCTAATATATTATTATGTGAATTTCTAATATGATTAAGTCGCGTTGAATTATTTTTAGCCATAAAGTATCTCAAAAACGTGTTCAAATTAGAAGACCCACCACAGACAAAACCATTATTTGTGCCACTAGGGATCCAATTAATATTTGGGAGATTGAAGTCTCCAAATACATAAAAGTTCTTTAAACAAGGGTTATCTAGTAATTGTAACAGTGCATTAAAATAAGAAATATAAACCTCCTCAGATGTCCTAGGCGGCATATAGGCAGCAGCAATAATATGTTTTTTAGTACGATCAATACTCGGTAATTCTATCAAAACATGTTCTAGATGCGCTGTTGTTAATGATTGTGGTATTAGATAAAGGCCAATTGGTCTGAGAGTTTTCAGAATCGATACCAATACACCACCACCGTCACGCTTTTTAGTGGCCTGACGGTCACGGTCACAACGGAAGACAACATAACGTTGGTCAACTATTCCGCCATCAAGAATATTAGGAACAAGCCAAGTCTGCGACAATACAATTACATCATAACAGTCATTCAAAACATTCATATACAAATTATGCAACTTGGTGCGCAGTCCTCTACAATTCTGATAGTAAATACTTAGATCATAAGTCATTACTTAATAAATAAATAAATATAAATCAATGTTACCATCAAATGTTTTAAGATTTTAAGTACATAATTGTAATCACTTTCTGAATGTTGAGAATAATGATATATTTCTAGGTTATGCACCAAAGCTGCATGTATGCTATTCATAACATACACAAATATTGCGAACAATATGCTTACAAAATCATAAAATAATAGAAATGTTGTATAGTAAATAAGACAAAAAAGGAAATTTGGCCTCCGATACAAAAACAAAGCCAAAGGCATCCAGTACAGTATATAACTTGTTATTTTAAACAAAGTGTATATTATTGATAGAAATCCAACAAAGAAATCGAAATCATAACTCATCGACGCTCTGCTGAACGCTGTGTGTTGATCTAAGTTTGATTTTTTCAAGGTCATTTCGTGATCGTATGGCAATTGCCGGTGAACCGTCTGATTCACGAACAAGAATAGTTGAATGCTTGATCCATATGTATTTAAAACCTCGCTTATTTGCCAATTCACGAGCTTCACGAAAAAGTTGTTTCTTATTTAGCGTCAAATGTTCATTCATATAAATAATGTAAGATGTATCTGAGATGCCAAACTGATCAGTTTTTAAGCCTTTTTTCAAGCGGTAAGCACTCAATATATTATCACGGATCCAGCGCGAGGTAAAATTTACTACAATATTTTTGGGCTTATTCTGCTTCAGAGCATGAGGGACACGGTGAACAGAGACTATATCCTTTTGAGAGATTGTATGACCGATAGCGCTTCCAAGTAATTCCATTAAGTTTAGTAAATTTTCTCCTTTCCTTTCTGGTAAATTATTAATTTCTAAGTTGCACTGTCTAGCTTGCTGCTCCAAGGAATCGATGTTTGTCTCAAGCACCATTATAGTATTCTCGGTTTGTTTATATCCAGATGTCTGATTCACAAAATCACCAACGCGCTTCTTTAGATCATCGTATTGGTCGCTAGTAAATTGTACCGAGACCCGGACAGTCGATACTTCACTTGACAACTCCGAAACTTGTTGTTTTATGGTGAAGTAGTCTGATCGGAAGGAATTTATCTCTTTCTTAATCTCAGACGTGAAGGACTCTAAGTCGTTTCTCATGTTATTCATTCCATCATCTAGTTTACCAAGTTTACTATTAAGATCCAGTTGAAATTCCGAAAGTGTTTGTTTCAAGTCTGACTTGAGTAAGTTAAAAGCATCCATAACCTCACAATTAGGCAGCTTGCGTTTTCTATGACTTACATTGACGCCAACATCAGAGACAGAAGTCAGGGTTTGATGAAAACTGCTTATTCGGAGACCGAAGCATGCTGTATTATTGTGGTATTATTTATATAAAATGAATTTCAAAACAACCAACAAAACGTATATAATATCATATGAGAGCAGGGTAATTTAATTAAAAGAGTTGTAATCGTTAACCGAGCTTATTGCGAGCTTCTGGATAAAAGGTCGTAAACGCCGTGAAAAACGTGTCGCATACGCGTAAACGTCAAATACTTCGCTCAATGATCAACTTACGAAGACTAAAAGTATTAAATCGATAATTCATTGATTATCTTCGCTATAAATTAGGATTTTTTATCAGTGTACTATAAAATGCCACTAAGTACTGCAGACAAACACAGATTCACCTCCAATCAAACTGTAAAAACAAGTTGTATTTTTTTTTTCCCGCGGAGAAAACACTCACAACGCACCACGCACATGAAAGTAGAAGGTGAAGGTAGCTTTAGTGTTTTCTTATGCAGTGAAGACCCTCTGCAAAGTTTCAGCAAAATCTGAGACCCGAAGGCCTGGTAATCTCCGTGTTAGATACCCAAGAAAAGATTAAACTTGTGTTATGGGTATCTCGGTTCTGTCGCACATCGATAACACAAATAGATTTTTTTTGTAATAAATAAGAGAAATAGTGGACCTTATTTCAATAACGTCCACTATTTCTCTTACCTGTTTACACGTACAAATGCATGCGTGTAAGCAGGTATTCGTGTGCGCGAATGCTTGTGTGTGTCTGAGTGAGTGGGTGAGTAGATGCGAGTGTATATATTTTATCTTTTATTTTTATCTCATATTTCCTACACTTTAATACTCTCTTTTTTATGTAATTTCCAGAAAATTTTCTTTATGTACTCATTCTTTGTGAAGCTATGTGGAATGGCATACATATATATTATCTAGATATAGGCTATTATACACGTAATTTACAAATACATTAAAAAATGCA
This sequence comes from Zeuzera pyrina, assembly GCA_907165235.1. Taxonomy (NCBI): domain Eukaryota; kingdom Metazoa; phylum Arthropoda; class Insecta; order Lepidoptera; family Cossidae; genus Zeuzera; species Zeuzera pyrina. Next base: position 11,427,001 of record OU015625.1, on the reverse strand, counting down.
AATAATTATTTACCTTTTGCCAAAAGGTGCGTCAGTTGAATGAAAATGAGGTAAATATTGAATAGGTATAGAAAGGGTATCTTCATATAAAACAGTAACTGAAGCGCTAACCATTTCTAACTTTTTCGACAATGGACGACTGCACCCTTTCCCTTTTTAAAGGTGCTTCAAGCCATTAATTATTATCATTACAGATATTTGAAAGTGTTTCACCCCTTTTTTAATCGGAAACTCTGTAATTGCTCTTCTTTTCAGAGAACAAAGATGAGGAAAAATTTTAGAACTATATTAATTTTATTTTAGTATAGGTATACGGAGTGGACGTAATTCACAGCCGTCATTAAGAATGTGAAAAACTGTGACGGAAACTCTCCTTTATACCTTTAGATGCTTCATCTTCCATTTTACGTCAATCGAAGTAATAATTTTAATAAAAAAAATGCTATTTAAGAGCATAAGGATACACAGCGGTTTCAATTATTATTATTTATTATTATTACTGTTTCAGTGAGGGGGATACACAGTGAAAATATGTATGCAAATTACGTATATTTTTTATAAGGACTTCGCCCTCTTTAGTTCATTAATTCGCCATTTTGCCATTTAAAATTCTAAAACAGATATTTCGATTTTATATTGTGCTTGAGCTTCAAGCGGATGCTCCTCTAACAGACTATATTTATCGGATATACTTATTAAGTAAATATTTCTAAGCAATACCAAAAAAGATCTTATTAATAAATACATTAACTTTATGCATCTCGCTTTCGCTCTTTACAACAACTATTTCGCTCTTTGTCTCTTTTTAATTTCCTTTATGAGCTCACAATTGCCTTCATAATGGTATCATGCTTTTCATTAAGACTCATTTAAGCCGCTCAATGGTGGACTCGTTCCACTCATAATGGGTAGAAACGTTAGCTGTTGTAACCTTAAACCTTTATATATTGTACGTATATAGATCTAGTACGTACTTACCTGTTTTTATAATATACAAAATATGCTAACCTCTTCTATGCAATGTACATAAGACAGGCCGATTCCTTTTGTTTATTACTTTTACGTAATGCCATTTGTAGACCTAATAATCGCTATGGTAAGTTTATTTCAACCCCAGTACCTATATATTTTATTAAAAGAATATTATTTAGAATATATTAGTTAGAATATCGTTATTTTATAGAACCGGCTCGATCATAGAACTACATTGTATAATATACGTCTTCTTACTTCTATGGGTTTAATTGACATTAATCAGTAGTAGTTTCAATATTATGGTACACACGTATGTGCCCAGGAAAGACTGGTATTTTTCGTTATGATATAGATACTTTCAGTACTGATATCATGCCTGTACAATATTATTATGTAAATTATATAGCATTGCCAGCTTTATAGATAATAATGACGCCGATAAGAGCTTTATCTACGACAGTACTACAATACTGTATTTATGATTGGTACCAGTGCTGAAATGATATATTATGAAGGCATGATATCAGTATTATGCAAGTCTAATGCCAGCATTATACAATACCAATATATTTTTTTTTATGTATTTATTGGGTTTGTCGATAGTTCCACATTAACACTAAGTTTAGATAAACACAAAGTACAATTAAAAATTAAATGCGCTACTAATTATAAACAAACACAACATATGTACGTAAAAGTTTATAACAAAAATATCAACAAATTTTAATGTCATATTCTCAATGCTGCTGTTTATGTAGATAACTATTCTAGGAGTTATTTTTAACAGTCGACGGCGAGTCAACAAACAAATTAATAGATTCGTTGTACTTTTTAACTAATTTGCAAAATCGGGATCTGGTGAGTTACTTTCTAAGGCTATTCTACAAGGAGATGTGTACAGAACAGCGACACGGTAACGAGGATATCTAACTGGTACTCTAATCTTTATTTTTTTACAGATACACGATTATACAGATACTATGAATACCTAAAATATCTAAGTAAAGATACCTAATAGACACCAGTACTAACTTAATGCCGGTATTGCGCCAAGTTCAGTTGAACCGTTTTCTGAAAATCGGTTATTTTATCTGTATATAATGTGCATTAAATTATTTAAAAAGGAATGAGATAACTAAAAGTCGTGGCCACTGCTGCGGGTTTTATTATTTTGTGAATTGGATCAATTCCAGTCCATACCCATTGGAACCACATTTGAAACTATCTGAATGGATTGGGCCGATGAGAAGACTGCGAATTTGAAAATGTTGATTTTCGTCGCCAGCGCTCATGATTTTAGTCAACCTGGTCTCCTTTTTCCGGATTTCTTTCTTTCTTATTCGGTAGAGGCGTGATCGCTCTGCATGTGAATGTGGTTTTGTTCAATCACAATTTAAGCAGGGTTTCATCGTTTTAGGTTGTTTTTTCGGCCTTACTAATTTTACTTGTAGTCAATGCCAGGAATTAAAAAACTATTTTTTTCAATCAATTAAGCAACGCCAAGTCATAGGATATTGTCCATTCTCTAAAATACAGTTTCTTTTCGTCGAGTAATTTTGACTTTAGCTCGCTTCCACTCTTGTCTCGACCTCATTGTTATTTAAGTTTAGGGCGGGGGGTCAAGCTTGTGTTTTTGTTGTAGTCGTCAAATCAATCTTTACGATGGTATAATTATTATTTTTAAATTTTTAAACTTCAGTTTCGAGGACCTTTTGTATGTATGTCCCCATTTTACGTAACGCAACTTTGATGACATGAACTAAAGTAAGACATTCATTGAATTCACGTCAAAAATATTAATGCTAGTAACGAAGTACGAATTACAATTAACCGTATGAAACATTACATACATAATTACATAAGTATGTAATATTGGGTCATTACATATGAAATTGGCGTTTTGTACGGGAGGAATATAAAGTCAATTTTTTTTTTGTAAAATATATTTGATTAATCAAAGTATGCACCGTTGTTATCTACGCACTTTTGCCATCTCATAGGTAGTTCATTGATCCCTTTACTAAAAAAACCATGGGGGCGAGAATCAATAAACTCTTTGAAAGTGGTTTGGATTGCCGCATCAGAGTTGAATTTTTTTCCTTGTAAGAAGTTGTCCAAATTCCGGAAAAAATGGTAATATGTTGGAGCAAGGTACGAGGAGTACGGTGGATGTCGCAGACATTACAATTGTAGCTCATCTAACTTAGTGGTTGATTGTTGTGCAGTGTGTGGTCTTGCGTTGTCGTGAAGCAGCAGTGGCCTAGAACCATTGACCAATCTCGGTTGTTTAGCAGCTAGTTCTTCCTTCATGGTTTGCAGTTGCTGACAATAGATATCTGCCGTAATCGTTTGGCCAGATTTTAGAAAGCTGTAGTGAACGACACCGGCGCTAGTCCACAAAACACTCACAAGTAACTTTTTCTGAGTCAATTTTCGTTTAGGGCAGGATTTGGCTGGGTCTCCAGGGTTCAGCCATTGCGACGAGCGCTTCCGATTATCGTACAGTATCCACTTTTCATCACAAGTAATGATTCGATTTAAAATCCCTTCATTATTGTGTCGGTTGAGCAAAGTAACACAGCAGTCGACGCGTGTTGGCAAGTTCGATTCACTCAATTCACGAGGTACCCATCGTTCAAGTTTTTTTACTTTCCCGATTTGCTTCAAGTGGATTAATACAGTTTTGTCACTTAGCCCGAAGCCTGCAGCTATCTCTGAAGTGCTTTGTGATGGATCCGCTTCCACAATAGCCTTTAATTCTTCATTTTCCACTTTGGTCTCCGGCCGTCCACGGGGTTGGTTCTGAATGTCGAAATTTCCAGAACGAAAACGTTGAAACCAAAAACGTACCGTGCTTTCTTTTGCGACACCAGCGCCGTACACATCATTAATCCTTCGAGCTGTTTCTGCAGCATTGGTGCCACGGTAGAACTCGTACTCGTAAATATACCGATATTTCATGTTTTCCATTGTGCGGTAATAAGCGACGCCAAAGAAAAAATAATGAGGAAAAAAACAAATGAATGACTGTTTTCAAAACTCAAATGTACCAGCTAAATGAATTTATAAATTTGAATTTGGAATTCTTAACCAAAGAGGAGATATTTCAGATCAAAGTGGTCAGTACGACAAAACGCTAATTTCATATGTAAGGACCCAATATATGTATTCATACGGTAATAAGTGGTTGTAATACGTGACTACTTTTCATAAAACACATTTCATAAAACACATACGCAAACATTTATGCATGCTCATATTTAGGTAATGGTACCTAGATACTATAATGAATAAGACCATGAAACGTAAATAAAAATAAATTTAATTTTAACCACAATGATATAACTTGTGTACGTGACCCTCAGTAAAGATGCCTATTTTCAAGCTAAAGGTGTGTAAGGTAATTATTTCCCAAATGGATTCAGTTATGGTGGTCATTAGTACTAATGTTAGCACCCAAATTTGACGTTCCATGAAAAATAACTAAAATTAGGTGAACGCTGATCCGTTATTATACCGTAAAGAATAACGTTTGTGAATTTTTATTCTCTTTTCAACACTAATGTCGTTTTACTTTTTATACTTCCGCGCACAAAATAAGTTCAAGTAAACTTTTATCGAAGTATCATTTGTAATAGTGTATTATGAAAACGTTTAGTAGATTGACCTATATATATACTTAGCTATTACTGGAAATATCATGTCCTAATGCCTAAATATGACGCACGACAAAATCCAAGTACAAAGGTGAACTTTTAGGGATGAAGTAGAGTGGGAAAGTCGGGATGTAACACTTTCAGACGGTCTCGAAGAAGCGGCAAAGATGAATGGCTTTCAATATGAAATTGAATTCCGCGGTCCATTGCTTTTCAATTTGTTGGAGAGTACGTTCGTCGGCGTTTACCCCGGATACCCGAAGAGGTACTAGTGTGTGTTTTACACTATACTACAAACTTAAATAACTCAGTTTTATTTTAAGTAATTTTATTTATGTACCCCTTCCACTTACTAAGACTCGTATCACTTACGGATTGATAGACTACGCGCAGCCTAAACGAGTGGATCCAGATCTAAAAGAATAAAATTTTGCACAGAAGTTCCCTATATAACGTAGATGAGTACCAAGAAAGAACTTTCAAAAATACATCCCTTAAGACGATTAAATAGGAGACGAAAGTTTATAAAGAAGTACGTCTATTTTGAACTGAGAAATATGGATATTGGTGTTGTGAGCTTCTGTTTTTTGCTGCCACCAAAGGGTATGGACAGAGCAGGTTATGAAGTTACCTAAAACCTCTAACATTTGAGAAAGGTCAGAAAGTTCCTAAGAGATGTAACGATGAAAATCTCATCGGGTAGGTACTCGGTTAGTTGAGAGAAATGTTTTCTTTACCAGAAGAGGGTGTTTTAATGGGTTCGTTTTTAATATTTAAATTTAAATTTAAACACAAGTATACTTACATATTCGCATAACAGTTCGAGCAACATTTTGACAAGTGCAAAATACCTATGAGTCTAGATTTTAAGTTAAGGTTCAAAGTAAAAGGAAATAATTAAAAATCTTCCATTACAAAAAGTAATAAGTAGATATTTCTTTAAAATTTGCTGCTGTGATTGTGCCTAAGAATCCTTTGTAGTTAAGATTCAAAGTCGAGGTCAACACAGCGAACAAATGTATCTAAATATATGAAAAGTCGTCTTCGTCTTCTCTGACTACCTCGTTAACGATACAGCGTGTTTATATGTATGTATACGTATGTATGTAAGATATGAAAATACTAATATGTATTTATAAGTCTTTATAGGAAGTATGCAGTGTCTTTCTACTTTGAGTTTGTAACTCTCGCGGGTCTGGTAGGTTTCTTTTAAAAATAAGCTGTACCTTTTGCTCATCCTTTCTGTATGTATAATTTTTTTTGTATAATTATGTAATAAGAGTATCTTTAAATAAAATAATCACCATGTTCAAAATTAAATGTAACATAAGATCATCATATCCTGTCTATTTGTCCATCTGTCTTTCTGCCCTTCTGATTGTCTGTCTGTCTATAGGCCGTCTATCCATCAATCTGCTTTTATGTCTGAACGTGTGTGCCTATTTATGCTGTCAATTTTACATCTACGTACCCTTTAAACAAAATACGTCCTCCTGCGTGTATTAGCTCACTAAGGATCTAGTTACAACAACTAAAGGTACAGCCTGTCGGGTCATCCACAGTTTTTTCAATCCTATTCAGATTAAAGTACACGAATAATTAAAGATCCTAAAAATTAATCTTATATTGTACATGGAAGGTTAAAACTGGGGGTTTCCTTCATTTAGTGCTATAACACAGTACATTTTTACGAACTCTCTTATACATAAAAACCCTATTAATAAAAAAATAATAATTTTAAAAAAAATCGAACGAAATTATACACATACTAAGGTAAAAACAAATGTACAAATGAGAATTTCAAAATAAGTTTTAGTATTTTAGGATATGTCGGGTTTTTTAATTTTATGATTATAATTAGCGACCCACCCCGGCTTCACACGACTAAACAAATAATAAGCAGCCTTAAACATCGCATATCCAACAGTGAATGCTGATGAATACTTTCTCGTGGAAATTCATTTTATCCCATGTTGACACCACTTTGTTTTTCCAGTAGTTTATTTAATAATTCAGATGTGTTTAATAATTTATTTGACAGTTCCCTTGGGGTATTGAACATTGTATTGTATTTTTCCATAATTATTAACTTTGAGACCGCTTTTGCTGTTAATTTTCAAAATTGGTCAAATAAATAGTAATACGATAGTTTCTATTTACAAAACTAGCGTTTTACCTAGTAGTTTTAATTTTTTCTATATTACGCATTGCCACGTCATAATTTCCTAATTCTGCGATAATACGGCGATATAAGTATATATTATATGTAAGTATAAATATAGACAAAAGATTTAAAGTTTAAGTTGTATACCTACTGTTGTTGTTGTTGTTTGTTGCTACTGTTGTTGTTAGTTAATGTATACTTATACATTAGGTACAGTCTAAAATGGGACAAGCGTTCTATGAATAAATAAATACCTGTATAGGACAAGGACAAGAACAAACCCACACATATTACAGAAATTGATGTTTGTGTTTTCCGAGAAACATTCTGCCCTCCCGTATTACCCTTTATAGCACCTTTCACTGAACTAATTTTGAGTGAGACGGTTGAACGTTTCATTATTCCAAACATCCACGAGAACACCGGGGTCCCTCATAATCGTTGAATTGTATTATCGTTACAACTGTCCATGACGCCAGATGGTTCCAACAACTTTATCTAAGGGAGCTTTCTAAAGGAGGAAGAAAAGGAAAGTGCGGAACGTGTAAATGTAAGGAAAATCAAGGTATTTGAACGACTCAAAGTTATTAACTCACTGCAAAAAGCATACTTTTCGGTGTTTAGAATGTTTACGCATATTATTGTATTAACATACATAATGTGGGTATGTATTCATTTAATGTTAAACATTACATATTATTATAATTATAGTTTATCACAGACACAGTAGCTGTGACAGTAGGTACCAAATTATATTTAGCTATGATAGCATTGATACTATATATATTAGAAAAATCTATAGGTGGTATTTCAGCACAGACAGTAATAGCTTTTGTATGTGACTTCGTCCGCGTCGATTTCGAATAACCGTCGATACAGTCATTGCCTTGTTGTAGGGCTCCTATAGAATACATATACTACATTACGTAGTAATCTTGTCTATATACGTATACATGTGTACGCAAAGCTGAGAACTAGTATCTAAGCGGTTTGTAGATCATCGTCAATAGTACGTAAACTGTGACCGTGAGTTTTTTGATAAACACTCAAAGCAGAGAAAAATGTTAGACAGGTAGATGGACGAGGGCCTCGTATGCAAAGCATCATGCATAGTTTACAATTTTTATTTAGGTCAGAATAAACATTGTCCATATAGTGATGCATTGCGAAGACCGTAATTTCATTTCTCTATTTACTTCTGCAAAATTCCTTCACCGACTAATGTAAAATACTTAAATGTTTTTAAATTTGTAAGTCGCCTTCAAGCCTGTACATTCCAATCTTTCCAGAATACACGCTGAAGCAAAATAAGATTACCTAAGTGACCAGCTATCTAAAAGTACAGGGCTTGTGCTTGTACTTAGTAGGACAATAGAGTTCTAGTAAACTGTCCTCCATATCATTGTGATAGACATCCATGTCTGTGTCTGAGATTCTCCGCCTGACACTGAGGTCTTCAAAAAATTTTTGTGTTCATTCACAATTTAACTTTGAATAAATTCCAGCCTTTGCGCTTTCGACAATGGAAGTGAACAGAGGTGATTCCGATTATCATGAAAAATTATCAATGTCAATCTATTGTTGTCCTTCAACATTAGATGGCCAGCCTTTCAAAGGTACAGGCCCGACGTGATTTGAAAAAATTTTGTATTGAGTATTCACTTTTTTCTTAATTATTAGCTTTTACCCAACTTCTTGATAGTTTCTAGTTGATTCTATTCAGTATAGATTTTTATAGACCTTAATTAATTTTGTGGTTATTATTTTAAATTCGATCTTGGAATCTTTAGAGCCTTATCATATCCTGTCTGTCTGTCTATCCGCCGTCCGCTCATTAATTTATTTTTATTTCTAACCGTAAGTGCCTATTTATGCTGTCAATTTTACATCTACTGAGCTGAAATTAAGCACTAAGACGTAAATTGTTAATCTAAAAATTGAATAATCAACTCATTTTGATTTATAGAATTTCGTACATCCAACGAAAAAACGAAACCCTTATGGGATCACTCCGTATCTGTCTGTCGCAACTTATTTTTCCGAATTTACCGAACAGAAATAAAATTTGGCTGTTAGATAGGTGACTCAATCCCGGAAGTGTAACGTAACTAAATGAATTGTGATTTTTAGAGATGTTAGATAATTAAAAAAAACTTCGAGCATATCAAATGGCACATCAAATAATAGGTCTCATTATATATTTTTTTATAAATATATTTATTTATTTATTTATTTAACAATTTATTGCACACACAATATATATTTTAGTCATTTCAAAATATATAGTTTAAAAGATAATATGAAACTTACTTTGTAAGTAAAAAATTAAACTGACTTAAAAATAAGAACACTGCAGTAAGAGACTGGTCGAGGCTTCGGGAGACCGCCGGGCTGGCAGCTTCTTCCGCCAACGAATCAGTTTGGCTATTCAAAGAGGCAATGATGCCAGTCTGCTGGGTGCCTTAAGCAATGACAGCTTTCTAAGCGGCAACTTTGAAGAAGTCTATTATTTAAGATAATGTGTAGTTTTAAGTTTGTAAATATTAACGTATGTAGGTATGTACTTTTTGTTAATGTCAATAAATTAATAATTTAAGTATGTTAAAAAAAAGAACTGAAAAGTACTAAATAATTTTGTACACAACTTATTCCTTAATATTTAAGTGATACTTTGTTCTAAACATATTCGTAGCTTCTAAATTCAATCAACCACTCATCTTCATAATGAAGATAGAATAATGATTTATTTAATTTTGAACCTATTTTTTTATGACAAAAACTGTTTGAAATCCATTTCGTAAATTTCTACGTAACACTCGAAAATACATAGACGTACAAAAAATTACATAAATATTTATTTTGGTTCAGAATAAATTAAAACGAACTTTTTTCTAAACATATTTTCAGTAAGTATATGGCAAGCAAATTCGTACGAATTAAAAAACTGCAACAACGAAAAATCGCATTTTTAGTAAAAAGTATTGCATATATTTACCCCTTGCGTTGACAGCAATCTTTACATTTATTTTCAATTTTTTTATGATACCTATTTAAAAATATCGTATTAAGAAAAATTTTTAACTTTCTTATTGGAATAGTTCTTACCAGTCCTATAATAAAGATAGTGCAACGGGATACATTCTATATTTGCATTTTGAATCAAAATCCCTTCAGTGGTTTTTCATTGGAGTTGTACAAACTTACAAACAGACAAAAATTCTAAAAATGTTTGTTTTAGATTGTCTCATAAAAAGCCAATCTGAATCATTTCATCAAAAATATTTTCAATGTATAGACCAGACAGAGCTCCGTTACAGTTTTATAATAGTATACCTGAATAGGTAGATCTAAGTCACTTCGTTTACAGTAGGGAAGGTTTGCGAACTGAAAATTTAATGTAACGCACTGCGAAGTAGTTCCCTAGAAAATCGCTACACGAGCCTTGATTTCAGCTCACCTTATTTACTTTGTATAAATATATTTTAAAAATATAAAACATACATCTATAAAAGTGTTTTTTTCTATGAAACCAGTATATTTTTGTTCACAGTTCAGCGAATGAAGTACGTTTACATAATTCATAGATTTAGGTATTCATTTATGTTTGTAAATATTGACGTTAGGATAATACGTCTATCTGTACTTTTTTGTTATAAATAAATTAAACATCAGTAAAAAAATGTAATGGATTTATTAAACCTTAATATTAGTTCTTTTAATATTTAATGTACAGACTTATTTTTATGCTATTATCCTTGACATTACAGAAAGTGTAGTACCAAGTATCGCGATCCCGATATACTTTTCTTGCTTTCTCAAATTTATATTATGCTTTATCATTCTTCTCACTAACTTAGTCCAAAGGATGCGAAAGCTTTTAACGACCTCATGACTTTTGACTCTCGAACTATAAGTCATCGGTCAACCTTTGTTGCCTTTGTGTTTTTCGATAACTCCCAGCTCGCTCCCGCCACACCCTTTCTCTTTCTACTATTACATTATTATCAATTAATACCTAACTACACAATCAGCTAGAACGTAATTGAAAGTGTAAATGGACAGAGATGTGACAAAAATATCAAATCGAGTAGTAGCCGTTTTAAACTTTGAATACGTCTGCGCATCAACGTTTTAATACATTTGCAAACACTTCGTGATTCACCAAATATTGTAATGTAATAATCCATTTATTGAGCTTACAAACTTTTATTATTGTTTTATACTTTGTCAGATTTATAAAGTTATTCTTTTAAATGTTAGTTAACACCATTGTCCACTCGCCCCTTCTATCGTCCTGACGTATCTCATTCTCCTAATTCTAACTTAAACCTCTTCCTGACACTGACGCAGTCACAGCTCAGGCACTTAGTTTTAAATAAATGACCGCAAAGTTTGGTGGCGCAAGACTTCACAAAATCGCAAATTAAACCCTACTACTTAAAACTTAACACGAATATATTGCTGTTACTTCTTGTTACCGTATTTTAGATTCTGTATTCACTAGGGAATTTGTAGATTCGTCATGTAATCATTACGTTTTGCAATACAGTTTTAATCTATTTATTATATATGTTTCAATAGTGTGCCATTATTTTATTTTTTATTTTAATACTGAACACTTAGATTATATTTCTGTTTTATTACAAGAATACACGTATGCAGGTACACTATTAAAAGTAAATGTTTAACATTAAAAAATACACACATACACTTTACTAAATAATACGAATTTTTCATATGATACCGTGTGAAGATTTGTATGTATGAATTTTTCATGCTATGCTGTATAAAAACATTTAATATAATTCAATGAAAAAATGATCTATCGCACCGATAACATTGCAAGTATAGGTATATCACTTACTCTATTTTAGTATCGGATAAAACAGATGTTTGTTAAAATATACTTACCAACCAACTTTTACTTTATACCACTTATTCGCTACTACAATTTATACTAATATATAAATATGAAGCGTCTGTCTTTAATTACAGTTTTACTGTCAAATTTTGTGATAAATAGTAAAGTTGTATCACACTGACTTCCATTCTACCATTTTTTTAATTTTTGTCTGCCTGTCTGTCTGTATGTTGTTATAACTCAAGTTATAGTTAGAAGTTATATCTCAAGAACGACTGGACCGATCTTGATGAAAACTGGTATGTAGTTAGAACAAGTGATTGTGCAAATGTGGAAATGTGTGAATGTTATTTTTTAGAAAATTTACACCTAAAGATGTGAAAAGGGGGATGAAACTTTGCATGGAAAATGCTAAACTGCTGATCTGATTATGATGTGGCATGGAGATAGTTTGACACCTAGGAACGGACAAAGGCCACTTTTTTATCAAAAAGCTACCCCTAAGGGGGTGAAAAGGAGTATAAAACTTTGAATGGGAAATGCTGAATCGCTGAACCAATTCTGATGAAATTTGGTACAGAGACAATGTGTGCCCGAAGGCAGACGTTGGCTAGATATAGGCTTCTTTCGCAAACAGCCTTTGTACAAAATATGTACATGTACATGCAATTTAACGTAATTCGGGAAAGCCACGAACAATTTTCCGCCCAGTTGAAGTCGCGAGTACAGCTAGTATGATATAAGATGTAAATAATAGTATTTATTTTCACAAAACCCAATATTACGAAACATTATTATTAGATCACGATATTAATGATAGCGGGTTTGTTCACCGCAATCTATAACAAACTGTATGTCCCACGAGCATACGTTATCAAAATAACATCGAACAAGTTAATTTACCTTCCTATATCGTGGATACTTTATTTATTACGGACCCAAATCGAATACCAGCGCACTGATAAAATACCTACATCCTACATGTATGGTACCATGGCACACAATTAGTATCCCAATCAAGATCGCCAGCGATAATCCTGTAAATGTATTCCCAAGATGGCAATGCTCCGTGTCAAAATAACTGCTCTCCCTTTATTTCCTGTTAGATTACTTGGAAATGTTATAAGATCGGAAGATAGTGACAATATGATTCCAGTAAATTATATATTACAAACACAGTAATTATACACGTTTTGTTAGCTTCATTTACCTACAAATTGTTAATTTGAGACAAAAAAAAATTTTCTATTGCAGTTACTAGAACAAAAAATTTAAAAAAAATCAAAATCACATTCATTACAACTTTAATCATTTATTATTATTAATGATATAGGCATATTAGTAATTATTACATTACATTACTTCAGGCTGTATCCCTAAGAGACGGTCGGAAAGGACGGAGCGCCCAGCGTAGCGGTTCTTACATACTTCTTTCACTTTCTCAAATCTCATTGTTCTCCTCACACATTTTACCTAGGTATGCGACTGCGAGTTAACACTATGGCTATTTGATTTTCGTAAGTCAGCCTTGGTCTTCCTTGTCTTCTTTTACCACTTGCTTTCACTCTGTAAACATTTTTCGTCAGTATTTCATAACTTTCTTCTATGTGCCCGAACCATCTAAGCATTCTTTTCTTAATTTTTACAATAACACGGTCGTGCAACCCTGGCATACTGCGTATCTCTCCATTGCTTAATGTATTTGTAGTATTTATTAATGACGACCTCCGTGGCGCAACGGTTTAGCGCGTCTGAAAGTAAAACGGGGGTTGCGGGTTCGATTCCCGTACCGAGTCTGGGTGTTTATGTATAATATGTATATATTCACAAAAGAAAAGTATATAAGTAGTATATCAGTTGTCTAGTACCCATAACACAAGCGCTATGCAGCTTACTTTGGGACTATATGGCGCTGTGTGAAATGTCTGAGTATTATTATTATTAAAGTAGTAATAATTTATTATACAATCTGCTTTCATGTTAATCGAGGGGAAAGAGAAATATAGAATACATTAGCTGTTTATCTTCCCGTGCAGGTTGTATAAATTCGAAATGTAACAACTAAATATAGGTATAAGATAATTATATAGGCAATTGGTCAGCAGGCTATCATTATGTTATGGTCCCGGTTTTTCATTTGCACTCACTACAAAATGGTGTCAAGGCATGAGTATACCTTACATGATAATTTAATGCTTTATCCACCCCGAATAAGAAATGGTGTGATGTTTTGTATGTGTGCCACCTTTCTATTGTATTATATACCTAGATACCAATTTATTATATACCTAGATACCAATATATATTAATCTGATTTTAATAACAAACTATTGTTTGGGTAAGTTCGCAAAGCTACAAAATACATTTGAATATTTTAAGTTAGTAGGTCGGTAAAAACTTAATTTCATGTAAGCCAGGTGCGAGTTCATTTGCATAACAAACAATCTGAAATATCTCTGTGTTACATTATTATTGCTATTATTGAAGATGAATTACTTACTACCTCACATATACATACGTACGTACATACATATCTCACGTTGTAACCCTAACAAAGTAGTCAGAGAGGACCTAGTATCGCGGTCTTTATATACTTCTTTCACCTCCTCAAATCTTATCATTCTCCTTATACACATTCGCTTAGGTATCCGAGTGCTTTTGACATTTTTGTCAGCTATCACTCTGGCTACTTGGTCTTGATACGTCAACCGTGGTCTTCTTGAACTTTTGCTCACTCGCTCTGTAGATTTTTTTTGTCAGTCTTTCATCAGTCATTTTTTCTATGTGCCGCAAGCATCTAAATACTCTCTTCTTCACTTTATGATAACACCGTCTTCCAACCTCGTCATATTACGTATCTAAGAGATCGCGTTTATGCTGCATTTATCTTACTTTCACTCGATTTCAGGTACATCCATATCTCGCTATCGTACAATAAAGTCGTACAATAATATCGTAGAGATTTACAAAGTAGTTTGAACAATGTAATCGAATATGTCCCCTTATGAAATCAGGGAAGTTCGCTAGTATAACATAAATAACAATAACAATAAATATTCTAGATAGTTACTCCAATTATGTGACCCCAAACTAAGCTCTGTTATGAATACCTGAGTGCCGATACCGGGCTTATATTATGAATACCACCTAGTAACACCCAATCAAAAACAATTTAGATGAGTTCATTTCCCAAATTAAACCTATGATTTTTTGAATTAGTAATCGAGCCTGGGATCTTTAACTCAGATTGTAGATGCACTACCACCTTGACAACGGTTCATTAAAAAAAACTTACAAGACCTAACTGTTTATACAACGTCATTTTCTAGAGGCAGATTTTTGCTTCAAGTTTACTTTGATTTTGCCCCTTGGCGGATAAATAAGCCTTTAAACCTTTTTGGCATGTCATGTAGAAACACAAACAACAAGGTATTGATGGTCTAATTAAAAAGGTAATGTTGCAGAGTTTAATCAAGCCCACAGAGATAGCCATGTGTAAAGTGATAACCTTTCAGATAGGGACGAGTAGATAAGGGTATTTATAAAATGTTGTATGGGTAGGAGTGATTCACACTGTGTATGCAATATACCTATATTAACTTTATTTATCTATATATACTTACATGTAAATAATAATATATGCGTAATATATGTAAATATCTTCACGCTGATTATTTAACGGGCTAACATATCGGTCGAAGCACCTTTATTGGATCCTCGAGCATAAAAGCTATCGCTTTCGGCGATGAATGCGAATGCTTTTAACACTTCCATGGACTACACTCGAGCTATTTGATCTGGATAAATAAATAGCTGTAGTCTTCCTTGGATTCTACTGTCACTCATTCTACTCTGAAGATTTTCTTCGTCTGTTGTTCTAATTATTGGTTTTAAATCTCATTCTTCTCCCTTAAATGATATGTGTGTTTGTTTAATCATTATGTTATATTAATTTAATCATTATGTTATATTCAACTGTGGCTCGGGGACCACACCTAGCTAACTTTCAATTCGTCGCCCATGCTGTAAACGACGTAACGCATTTTACTTCATTTCATATTTAAAGCACTTTGGTAATACTTTTATAATGAGTAATTAAAAGGTATACTCATCTTAATAGTAGACTATAAAATATACATTTAAAATGAGTTTTTAATGAATTGAACTATTGTTGTTATAAACATAACATAACATATTTTCACGCTGTATCCTCAACGGGGTAGTCAGAGAGGACGGAGCGCCAGGAGTCCCGGTCCTTACATACCTCTTTCGCTTCCTCAAAACTCAACATTCTCTTCACACACCTTCGCCTAGGTATGCGATGTATGTGTGTTGTTATACCTATGTGAAATTAAAACGTCATGAGCAGGTCCTGCCCATTTAGAGCGACGACACAATAGCACTCTCTCGCTTATTGTTTTGGTTTATAGTATTAATTCTAGTGTACCTAAGCGCATAATTCAACAGTTATACCTATAGATATAGATATTCTCCAAATTTTCACCACACACGCAAGAATTGTATTTTTAAACTAGCAAACCCGGCCCGTTTCACTGGGCGTTAGCTGAAGCTACAATAAATCAAACAGTTTTTATAATTATTTTGATACTGCAAAAAAAAGAACAAAAAAAAATCTACTGATCCGATCGCTACCAAACTTTACAGGAACACCCACTAGGCCAATTTGAAAATTCTCTGAAAATTTCATCGAAATCAGTCCAGCCGTTTCGGAGTCCATAAGGAACATACATACATACATACATACATCGCTTTTTATGTATATAGATAACTTTTATTTTTAAATAGTACTTACATAGAAAATCTATTTACGAATGCTAAATTATAACATACTATGTGTCGTTTTTATCTTCGTACTACTAACAATGGTCTTACACCCCAAACTGAGCTCTAAACTCGTATTACAATTTTACTTTTCTTTATTTACTTTTTCGACATAATGTAAATGTAGAGAACAATCTGTAAATCTAAATTGTTGTTAATTCCTCTAGTATTATTATTTTATTCTTCTTCTTCTTGTATATTATACATATATAGTACATATTTAATTTTTCTAGTATATGTATGATTTATACGATTGTGTTTGTTATGACGATTCAAAAGTGCTTCTCGTGAAGTCTAATTGAATAAAATATTTTGATTTATTGCTCTTTAGTTTATAAAACAGGTCACCATTTTATTTTGAAATAAGCACATTCATATTTTAAGTTTTTCTTTACTTCTTTTGCATTTACAAAAGTAATATTAACGTAACGTAGAAAGTTTTCTATGATCTAGTTCCGTAATTACAGTTACTTATTTTTCCTTATTTATGATAATATTTAACTAATAACAACCACCAATAATATTTCTATTATCACCAAACTTCTTTGAAGTAGAAAAGTATTTATTTTATAGATAGTAAGCAAACTAAATCACATATAAAATGTAAGTGGTATTGAACGTAAGTTATCTGACGGGTTCATGTTATACCAACGTAGATCCAGATTATTGACAGAATATAAGTTGTGAGAGCAGTTTGTTTATTTTCTTCCTTAGCGGGTATAGAAGGCTTCGGCTTATCGCCAGCGGGCAGCCGGGCTCATATGAGCCGACCACCACGCGCCTCTATTTGGGATATAAATCATGGGAAACACACATTTCCTTTCCGCAAAAATGCTCAAGGCGAAATCTATTTTCTTTTCGTGAAGTTATTGATAACTAAAACAAGCTAAAACGTTATAATATTGTATCCGAACTTGGGACACCTTTCTAAATATGAAAATATATTTTATTTCAAGAAGTTTTTGAAGTCTTTGAAATACATATACATAGAGTGTTTTTGAGTCTTTGAAATACACATCAATAGAGTGAAAGAAAAACCTAAATAAGATTGATGTTTATGCTTTTCTAGAAATCAACGTATTTATTTATGTTTCTGAATAGGATTTAGTGAACTTCAAATAGAGATATGATCACAAAAATGTAGGTACTTATCTAACATATTTTTTTAAATAATAAATTTGATCTAAACTCCGAAATCTAAATTTCTTAGAAAAATAGATATCCAAAATTATTATTAAAAACTCTGTTACTAAGGTATCTCTACTGTCGCTGAAGTATCTCTCTTTTGTGTAAACCATAACATACATAGTCATTAATTTTATAGTAATAAAATTCACAGAAGAAATACTATAATAATAAAAGAAACAAAGCTCACACTGCCCTTTGCACATGATAGATATATGTATATAGAATCGATTTTTTTTAAAATATTTTATATACTTAATGTACACGTCCAAATAATATACTTATTATTATATAAACGTAACATTTCATAACGAGAGTGTACTTCTAATCTACAAATAACTACCATACATTACAAAGTACACTACAATGAAAGATTAAATTGTATTTCCCTCATATTATAAAATAATATTCTTAACCATGTAATTTACGACATAAAATTTACCGTTCCGTAGAATTAAATAGTTTTAGTAGGACTTTATCATAAAACATGCGGACTTAGTTCGCGCCTATCCGGATTTGTTACTGACCTTTCGAATGACGTAATTTATTACACGAGTGTGAAGCAAAAGGTGATTCAACTGATTCCAACTTTTTACATTTTATTTCAGCTTGTAGTTGTGATAGATGTATGTATTTTGTATATGATACATGTCGTCAGTGGTAAAAATGCTGATGCATTATATAGAATTCACAAAAATAAAGATTAAATTTCTTAGATGCGATTAGGAAAACTTTGATACAATTTATTACAAAAATATTGACTCGCTAAGTAAAAATGAAATAGTCAAAAAAGCTAGATATCTTAACGCAGAGAAAGAAAATGATAGTAATGAACTATAAGCACAACTAAAGTACACAGTAACTTTTAGTAATTTTATGTTTTTACCTTTTCATTGACCATAGGTCAATGTACATGTATTCTATTACAACAGCAAATCCCATTTTTAAATAATTATAATCAACCCGAGGTTTCCTATTAAACAGAAGCAACATTCGCCACCTAACGTTCCAATGAAATTTATTCTATTTTGTTTTTTATTCCTGCATTCCTGATTATGCATTACATTTGATATTTTAAACTCATCAATGAACGTCAATCAGATACATTTTTACAAAAGGTACGGCAGAATTGAATGAAAGATTAGCATCTGTTACATCCATTGTTAGTCATTATAATTGAACAATCAAACCTCTGACTGGAAATAGAGACCATAACCTTTATCTTCAAAAGCACAAGTACAAAATTTATTTCACCAATGGCAATCAAATTAAACGTTCAGTAAGTAAAAATGTTTAATATTTCTTTTCGTATACCTACGTATAATATGTAAACGTTGTCGAAACACCTGGCATATTACATTTCTTTTATCGCTCGCTTAATAACGTAGACAAATTACATGAAACGAGTATCACACGCCCATATTGTACAAAAATACAAATAATAAATGTTTCCTGAAATCTTCACCTAATTTTCAAGAAGTTCACACATCGTGAGCATAAAGAAGAGTAAGATTTCCTCTCTGCTATAATAAGATATTATGTAAGTACCTAGGAAACAGTGAAATAAAGATAATAGCTAATAAATTAGCTAAATATTATCTTCGTGTTTATGTCAAAAATTTAAAATTCGACAAGACGAAATTTTCCACGAAGTTCTTTTTTTGTTTTCTTTTTTTAGCATGAGCATTCGTATATTTTTCATTTGAAGTAGACAGTAACAAAGCGCAAGAAACTCGCATTTTGACGCTAATAGCAATAAATATTTTAGCCTACAGACGGCAGAACGTAACCGTAACTAGCTCGTATGTTCCATAAACATGTTCTTCATAATAAACAGCACTATCCCTTGGCCCAATTTTATGACTTGTGCTGGAAGATTTCACATGTTTTCAACTTTTATACTTTATAAATCCTTTATAAATCCATTACGGAGTCTTCCAATGGAATGGAAATACGAAGATAACGTTAATGTACACATGAACGAATCATTATACATATAATTTACAAAGAACACTAAACGATTTAATACAAAAAAGTTAATGTCGAATTGTATACCAGTAATCCATTGTTAAATCTTTACACAAAAACATTTCGTAGAAGCAAATAAAAACATTATACTAATAAGTTGTATTAAGAAAATAATACCTTTCAAACTCGCAAAATTGTTTTATGAAATTTTAACAAACTTCGAAGGCTTCTCGGAGAATATTCACTTAGACAATTTCAAAAGATTTATAATGGTCGCCCAATTTCAGTGTGTCCATGGTAAATGGCGAGAGTACTTCCTAACAAATTGAAAATCAATGAACCGCGGAATTCAATTTCATATTGAAAGCCATCTCTCACGCTTACGTCGCCTCCTAACGTCACTGAGCACTGCTCGATATCTCTCTCTTTGACTATGCTTCATGAAGATAAAACTGTCATATTTATACGATTTCTCTTATACAAATATAGTGCATAATAAAAAGATTTACTGAATGAAATTATAGGATGTTGTTAAATAAATAATTATTTCATATGACATTTAAATTACTTTTACATCAATTTATATAATAAGTTAGTGAGTGTTAGCCGACGGAAATGTCAAAAGCACTCGCATACCTAGGCAAAAATGTGTGAGAAGAATGATGAGATTTGAAGAAGCGAAAGAAGTATGTAAGGATCGCGACGCTTGGCGCTCCGTCCTCTCTGACTACCTCATTGGGGATACAGCGTGAAAATATGTATGTCTGTATGTATAGATTTTTAGATTATTACATTACATTTCTGAGTTCTACGTTCTATGCTGTATTTTCCAAGAAAAATATAGCAAAGAACGTATTAAAAACGCATTGACTTGAGTTAATTATACTTTTGGACAAAGTGGAAGTAGAATGCAAAAAATGGTGTCAAATACCAATTGTTTGTTTCTCATTTCTGGTTGTATAATACCAATTTATTTATTGGTATAAATAAATTGGTATTACCAGTATTGGTATAACCAGTAGGTGAAAGTAGGACAAAATAAATCGACTGCGACATATGAACAGACAGACGGACAACATAATTCAACTCGCCGTCTTTCTATTATAAAGATGCCTATGCTAAGATCTAAACTGAGCTTTAATTAGCTAAGCTGTGCTTGTAAAACAGGTTAAGCTAATAGTGGCTCCGAACGAAACCGTTCCATTAACCGCATTTAAGTGTTTTAGGAAATTTAATTTCATATAAAGCTACAATTTATAGATGGCGCATGTAGAAATCTAATGTGGTGTTAAGAAATAAATAAAACGCACGTCGACAGTCACTAATACCAGATTTACATTGGCCAAGTGTTTAGTGAAATAGATAAGTACAGAACGTAAGTACAGTGTTGTAAACCGATCGGACAGTAGCAAGTCAACTTGGCTTGTAAGCTGCTTTGCAAGTTGATCCAAATAGAATCGCTTTCTATTTTTTGGTTAATAGAAAATAGAAACAAGCGCTTTTCCCCCGCACGGTTCTTGACTCGCCATTTGGCGTAGTGTAAACGGTCAAATTTAGTACAGTGCATAAATGACCGGCAATAGGACGGTCCGCGTGTGCGGACACAGTACACAAATATTGTGCACAGCTACACACAAATTGAATATGTTGTGCACTAGACTATTATTTGATACTGTATTTTATACACACCCTAACTGAAAAAGAAGGCTAAGTTATATCATTACAGCTACTTCCGTATATCGGACCTGACTGACTTTTTCCGGTTCTTCTCAGTAGGTACATGTTTTTTGTCGAACAGGTGCTGGTACCTACGTTTGATTTTAATATACCTTGAAGTTGTATATGAGTTTATTTGAATAAATGAATTTGAACAAAACGGAATGTTCTTTTCTGCAGTTTAGCTGATGTTAAAATGTTAAACAATAAATTTTAAAATTTTGTGTGCCCATATAGATTTAATTCTTTTAACTTTTTGTATGTTCTCTGTGAACATAGAGCCTGTGTAATCTGTGTTGTAAATAAAAGTAAAAGAGAAGTGATGTCACTCTCTTTGGATATAATAAATAAAAAACTACACCTTTTTTCACAATAATTATAATAACAAAGAATACCCGTCTCCAAACCATTAAAAATATTACAATATTATGATTGTCATATATGACATTCTTTACTTAAAATATTATTACTTAGCAATGGTGGATATTGATATTATGTGTCATAAACAATTGTAAATAAAAATATATCGTAATAATTTAAAGTAGTTATTAATTGTATATAATAATTGGATACGAGGATGCCGAATGAAGAGAAAAATTACACCAGAATGCGATCCGCATTACGTGGAACCCTAACTCGAATTTTAAATTACTTGGACTTACACCAAAATCTATCAAATGAAGAAATTGAATCCAGGTTACAATTAATTGAAAACACAACACAAAAATTTCTGCAAATACAAGAAAAAATTGAATTATATATAGATGATAAATCATTGGAACAGGAAATTCAACAAAGGTGACATTGAAGAAATGTGTACCAGCTTAATAACAAAACTAATGAAATTACGAACCGTAAATAGACCGATCGATAATTCCGTATTACGAAGTACAATGCATAGTACGAGCACAGCAACAGAACACTTACCAAGACTAAATTTTCAACCCTTACATCAGAATGAGACCTTCCATAACTTCACTAAAAGATTGAACGTCTATTTTCTTCTAAATAGAATCTATGCTATTTCCTAAAATGTCTATTTTCTTCTAAATAGAATCGTAAAACCTACAACAAAAATACACATATTACTATCTACCTTATCGCCGGAATTACATGAAAGATTATACGATTTATGTTCACCACAAGATCCTCTACTAAAAAGTTTCGAACAACTTATAAAAGTTTTAGACGAATATATCGATCTCAAACCCAGTGTTTGGACTTTACATCATAGATTTATATCTCGTATTCAAGGTGAAAGTGAAACTATTTCCATGTACGCATCCGAACTTAAAAAACTGACTGCAAACTGTGAATTTAAATGTCAGAATTGTGAGAAGTCCACAACAGAAAGTTTCCTTTCATTACAATTTATACGGGGACTTAAAGATGGTGATATTCGTAATAGAATCTTACAAGATAGAGAAACACCACATTTTACAAAATTTGTGCAAATAGCCACAGCCATGGAAAAGTGAATAGTGGAGAACCTTAAAAAATTGCGTCTGACATTGAGAAACGACCTGACTTCATTAACAAAACTTCTAATAATAGACCTACAACGTTACAGCCATCGCTCAATATAAATACAAAATTACCTACGTCAATAAAAGACCTGCGAGGAAAATGCTACAGATGCAAGAAGGCTGACCATCCGTCCGTCCGTCGACCGACCGTGCCAATGAATGTGGAGCTATTAAATCTACATGTCGAAAATGTCACAAAGAAAGTCACTTAGCAAGAGTCTGTCTTCAGCGTACTAATACAAATCAACTAGGTGAATTCTTAAGTAGCATCAGCAGCGAAAACATAGCAGATATATATCTTACCAAAAGTGAAATATCAGAAAGATACATGATCACGGTAACTATAGAAAATAAGAAAATTCAAATGGAATTTGATACAGGGGCCACTTTATCTTCCATGTCACTTAAACATTACAAAACATTGAAATCAGATAAGAAAATATTTAAAACTGATATGAAACTCAGAACTTACACCGGAGAAATCATTAAACCAGTTGGAATTATTTATGTGAAAGGACTTTAATTTATACATTATACATTATTGACAAAGATGTCGATCCTATATTATATACGAAATATCCGATTCCTATTATAGAAGACATTTTTGCTGAAATGAACGGAGGCAGATATTTCTGTACTCTTGATATTACACAAGCATACCTAAATATGGAAATGGACGTAGATAGTTCATTACTTCAAACCTTAAGCACGCATAAGGGAATTTATAAAGTAAACAGACTAATGTTCGGGGTCAAAGCAGCACCAAGTTTATGGCAAAAGTTTATGGATCAACTCTTACAAGGACCAGAAGGTGTGAAGTGTTTCTCTGATGACATTATAATTCAAGGATCTTCAGAAAACCAGTTATTACAATCAGTTCTTCAAAAACTGAAAGACAATAATTTGAGATTGAATAAAGAAAAATGCCATTTTTTGAAAAGTAGTACAAATTTTATCTTGGTAAATAAAGTTAAAGCAATAGCTAACACTGAACCACCAAAAAATATAGCAGAATTACGAACATTTCTTAGCATGGCAAATTACTACAACAAATTATATAGACCATTTCCGTGGCGCAACGGCTTAACGCGTCGGAAAGTAAACGGGGGTTGCGGGTTCGATTCCCGCCCCGAGTCTGGGTGTTTATGTGTAATATGTATTTATTTACAAAATAAAAGTACACATGTAGTATATCAGTTGTCTAGTACCCATAACACAAGCGCTGTGCTGCTTACTTTGGGACTAGATGGCGCTGTGTGAAATGTCTGAATTTATTATTATTATTATTATAAATTCCTACCAAACCTTGCTTCTATAACTAAAACTTTAAACGAATTGTTAAAAAAAACCACTTCAAGTGGACTTCAGGAAGCCAGGCAAGTTTCGACAGAATTAAAACGGAAATTCTGAGTAAGAGAGTACTTAGCCATTTTGATCCTTCCAGACCGCTTGTGCTAGCTACAGACGCATCACCAACTGGTTTAGGCGCAGTTTTCTCGCACAAATATCCTGACGGATCAGAGAGACCCATAGCTTTTGCATCAAGATTTTTGACGTCTAGCGAGAAGAAATACAGCCAAATAGATAAAGAAGCGACAGCTATATATTGGGGACTGAAGAAATTCTTTCATTACTGCTTTAGTTGGAAATTCACTTTAATTAAAGATCACAAACCTTTAACGTCAATTTTTCATTCCAATCAAACTTTACCAGCACTCAGTACAGTGAGATTGTTTCATTATGCTCATTTTCTTTCCGGATTTGTTTACGACATTGAATATCGAACATCGCAAGAAATAGTAACGCAGATTACCTTTCTAGATTCCCTGTGGAAAAAGTTAAAGAAAACTCTATAGATCAACACTGTGCATTTCAAATTAGACAAATGAATAAATTAGAAATAAACCCGAAAACCATTACCATAGAAACGAACAAAGATGCTGAACTCAAAATATTATTAGAAGCACTTAAATCAGGACGTTCGTTAAGAGAGCTCGGATACAATAATAACGATCTCACTCTACAAGACAACTGCATATTTAAAGGATGTAGAGTTGTAATCCACAAAAACTACAAGCATGTGTTCTCGATGAATTACATTCAGAACATGTTGGTATATTAAAAATGAAATTGCTTGCACGCAGTTATATTTATTGGAAAAACATAGATCGAGATATTGAAAATAAAGTGAAGTCATCTATAAGGTGAAGTCATCTAGAGCATGTGGATTAGAACAAAACGAACCAATCAAAGCCCCTCTTCACCATTGGAAAGATCCGACTGCTCCGTGGCAGAGAATTCACGTAGATTTTGCCGGCCCCTTTCCAAGGACAATATATATTCATCGTCGTAGATGCCTATTCGAAATAGGTAGAAATTATTCCAACTAAAACAATAACTAGCGTTTGGTGTATCAAAAAATTTCGCGAGATGTTTTGCATATTTGGAATGCCCTACACTTTAGTATCGGACAATGGTCGACAGTTCAACTCGACTGAATTCAATCAGTTTCTGTCTGAATGTGGCACTACGCATAGAACCACAGCGCCATACCATCCTACCAGCTCCTCTGGTGCCGCAGCTAGAAATCGTCGGGGAGGCGTGTCATATATGACATTCTTTACTTAGAATATTATTGCCTAGCAACGGTGGATATTGATTGTGTGTCATGGACAATTGTAAATAAAAATATATCGTAATAATTTAAAGTAGTTATTAATTGTATAATAATAATAATAATAGTAATACTCCAGACAATTACACAGATTGTGTGACCCCAAACTAAGCAGTAAACTTGTACTATGGGTACCACACAACGAACTCTGGGGGAGTTCCCAGTAACACCCAGACTCCAAGCCAATTTAGAAAAGTTCGTTTCCTAAATTGACCTGACCGGGGATCGAACCCGGGACCCTAGCTTGGAAAGCAGATGCATATGATGTATATAATAATGACATTATGAATTAGACTCAAAAATAAATTTATAAAACAAATACCTAGTCATTATGTTTCGCAGCTTCATTCTTTGCAATTTAGATCTATCGTAGTTGCATCCCCAAATCTTGCACAGTTTTTAGAGGGAGGTGATTTTTAGTGTTCCGTACCTTATCAAGAAACAAGACTAAATTATTTAAGCAAACAAAAAACCCATTTCACAATTTTCATTATTTATTATGTATTTGGAATTGGCTATTTTTTAACTTTCATTTGATGCCCATATTATTATACTTTTCTACTCTACTTTCTTTTTCTCGGGTGCCATATTGAAATTTTATATCCTACTCCATAATTAAGACGAATCTAATGGCACTTGATATGTAAAAATCCGTCGAGCCGTTAGGCTACAGAGCGTGCCAAAGAAATGGACATATCAATACATAGTCACATACATAAATACACACAAAAAACATAACCCTCCTTCGTAGTCGGATAAAAACGGAATATTTACAAGTTTACTCAGCGTCCATCTGTCACAGTCGATTTTCTCAGAAACTATGTAAAGTATGACTTGCATAGTGGTAACCCAATTATTGTTGATTTTATACACATATTTTGTGATAGTTACGAGTAACATTATAAAATATTCGTAGAAAAATTAAAGAAATGCAAACTATAACACGAATGACCAATTTACCCCTTGTCTTCGAAACTACTGGATCCAGGTGTAGAACCCTCTGTATGCGAGTCGAACTCTTACTTAACTGACAGTTTTTTATTTTATCTGGTAACACGTATTTTTAAATATTTATACCTATCCTACCTCTATTATGGTTCCATAGAATCACACAGGAATACCCTATAACGGGTAAACTCTAAATCACTTCAGAACGCTTCGTTTAAGTTAACCCATTATGACACATCTGATTAATTAATCGAACGTCGTCAGAATTATTTCGGTATAAAAATTCGTGATTGACATTTGTCATTAGATTATGGTTTCTAGTAACTAAAATCTGTTGTCTAGCACCTGGCACCAATTCACTCAAGTAAGTGACGACATATGCATTTAAATGCCATTTATATTCTGTACGGTAACAAGCGGTCGACGCTCGTCAGTTTATATTCGTTTATCTTTGGTTGTGCAATATTTTTCAATAAACGAATCATGTTTTCTTGCATAATTAGACAGATCTTCACCATTCCATAATTTTATCGACAAAAATTCCTTACATTTGAACATTATCTTAAGCGTGTGTCCAAAATATCATACGTCGTATTATTGTAATATCACATTATTTTGTATGTACCTGTACCACACAGAGATCTCTTCCATTATATGAATACTAATTAGATCTTATTTCATGTTATTAAAAAACATACATACATATCTTCACGCTATATCCCTAATGGGGTAGTCAGAGAAGACGGATCGCCAAGCTTCGGGGTCCTTAAATCTTAATCTTTCGCTTCCTCAAATCACATCATTCTCCTCAGACATTTTCGCCTAGGTATGCGAGTGCTTTTGACATTACCGTCAGCTAACACTTTGGCTATTTCACTTTCGTAAGTCAGCCTTGGTCTTCTTTGGCTTCTTTTACCACTCGCTTTCGGTCTGTATGTTTCCTACGTCGGTCTTTCATCACTCGTTATTTCAATGTTCTCGAATCATCTTTACATTCCTTTCTTCACTGTTACAATATAACTGTAAAACAACAAAAATATTTCAATACTGTAATTCAATGTCTTTCATTTTGAACCAACAGTGTATTATACCCCGTCCATAGCGTCAGATAAATCAGATGGCTAAAATTAAACTAAACCACCATAAAAAAAATTAACTTTTTGCCTTGGTCACTTTACTGCGGTCCTTTTGAGCCACTGTTCAAAAAAAAAGTGTTGGCATAGAAAAATAAACTATGTACTATAATGAGTTTTGACAAAGATGCGTACTTGGGACTTGCAACTTAGGAAGTAGACTTTACGCTAAAATCAAATTCAAACAATTTAATGCAATAAAGAATTTGCACTTATTTCAGTAAATAAAATTTAACCTTGTAACGCACACCTAAACAGCTATAAACACTTTACAGTCGTTTTAGTCAGTATCCAGTATAATCAATTAAAAGACCATCAGTCCTGAAACAACATCAAATTATATCTCAATTCATAGTATACTTTGATGTTGTTTTAGGTCGTACACTATGAAATATTTTCTAAAAATTTCAGATCACTATATTTTTTTTAATAAACCTTTGTACTTGTGCAAAAGATTTATATAGTCATATATGTAATGTTAAATATGAAATGTAACAGATGAACGGATCACTATGAACACACTATTCTCTCTACTCTTACAAGACCAAAATCGGGCTTTTATGTAGCCCCACCACACGCAGGAAATCCATTCTACCCTCGTTCTTGTTACTAAAATGTTACAAAATATCACACGTGGGTAATTTATGAGATTAAAATTTATGTGGAACTAACAGTAAGTACTTGTACTTACATATATAGGCATATTCAACTAAGTATTTACATATATGAGTTACAGTTGGGACCGATATAAATGATCCCGAGAGAAGTGTAACTATAACGTGTGCACGTATATTATTTGTAGTCAGGTGAAGTTTTAGGTGATCGTCAATAACTATCGATCTATTAATACTTGTACAAATACAAATAGCAACAGTATTTAACGTATATGTCAAAAGCGCTCGCTTATACCTACGTGAAGTGAGTGAGGAGAATGATATTTGAGGAAGCGAAAGAGAGACCGCGATGCATGGCACTCCATCCGTCCCTATCCGTTAGGGATACAGCGTGAGGATATACATATGTATATACAAATACAATTCTTACATTGTTTGCAAAAATTTCTAATGAGAGAAGACTTCAAGAAATAACTAACGTACCTACATAAAAATTTAGCATATGTTAATTCTAATTCACGAGTTTATTTATTTTTAAATATATTAATGCAAAGTATATTATTATACTTACCGTGCCCCGCGGTTTGATCCGTATTAAATTAGTATTTTACCGAGATAAAAAGTGCCTAGCTCAAATTATTCTTTGAAATGTCCTCTACCAGCCCACGAAACTGCGTCAAAATTGGGTAATAATAATTTTCGTAACGTGCAAAAAATTTAAATACCATTTATTTAGAATTCAAAAACACTTCTGTTTTATTTATTTTTGTAAATTATGTAAATTTATGAGTATTGTACTCGTAGGTACCTTAAAATACAAATTCAACGTTATTTCTATATAAATATACCTAAATTCAGCAAAACCTTAAATTAAACCTTATTGACTGAATAGGAAAAACGAAAAAATCAAGAAAAAACTTCACGGCATTTCCTATTCACAGGTGTACTGAACATCGAATTGCATCGAATTGCAATAAAATAACAGCTTGACCGCACTTTTAGACTAGTGTTAATCAAGCTTACGCTAAGAATGCCGACCTGAGAAAAAAAACACATTGTTTTGGTAAACACATTACACAAATATATTGTGTGATGATACAGAAGGCAGAACTCTCATTGCGCGAATAATGGTGATGGTATTGAAATAAAGTAAGAAATATGTAAATATGGCGATATTTAGTGATGCTTCGTCTCCCATTACCCCATTCGGGGTACAGTGTAAAGATATGTATGTAACTATGTATGTATACTAAAATGAAAATTGAAGAGGCATCACAACAAAAATACGACCAAGAAATCGAGTCAAAATATTGATTATACAGTAATAATAATATGTACTGTCGCCTAGGAGTAATAATTAACCTAATTTCACCGGTTCAACTATTTAATAAACCATGTTCAAAGCAATGACAACCATGTTTAATTATCGACCAGTTAAAAGATACTATGAACCAAGACAAGCCTTACGGGTAAGATAGCATCAAAATTAAAATTAGAAATTATATCACTCATTCTATTAAAGTCATCAACGCACGTTACAATTTATACGCCAGTACTGTAAAACTACGAAATAGCTATTAAGTTTGTATTGTGCCGATAAGCTATACAAGTCTTCGTTGCCGTATAATTAAATGTAATACTTCGTCTGTTGTTATGTTTACAGTGACTTATCACGCGACTGAAAAAAGAAAGTTTTCCCAGTTTCAAAACTATAAACACGCTTGTACTACGATTACTGCGTAATTATAAATAAAATATGTAGAAACCAACAATCCTACATCGATATTATTATTTCAGTGTTTTAAAATGTTATGTAGGTATGTGTGTGTACATTCTAAATTTACTTTAAATGGTTTGTTAACGTAGTTTGCAGGAATTTAAATATTTTTGTGTAGATCATTATTTTAAAATTTCTCTTACCTACCAATTACAAATAATTATTTGTAATACATATTTTTGAGACTGAAAATCAGAGCTCGTTTTACGGCTGATAGAAAATCTCCTTTTAAATCATTCAACGGTTAATATTTTTTTATTTAATAATAACAATATTATTATTATGTAATTACAGCAACAATTATTATGTAATACATATTAAAAAACATAATACAAGCAATAGTTTAACGTTTCTTTCGAAGAAGACGCAACGGCACTTTAAAATTTGTGAAAATATAGACAAAATTGCTATGAATTGGTATTAATAAATAAATGTAACTCCTTCATTAAAAATAGATTAGCTTTAAAAAGTTTTAGGTCGATATTAAATAATTATTGCCAATAAAAAAAATTAGCAATCATTTAAAATAATAGTTTGCGCTACGAAAAATAACATTTTCTATAAACCTAATAAATAAACTTGACAAGCTGACACCCTGACAATGCCGCACATTGTGGAAATAACCCGGAAATACACCTACTAGTATATATAAGATTGGTATATATACATATACCAACAGTAAAAGATGAATAGAGAAGGAAGGATATAGAGATGATTCACGATTAAATTTTTCGACTTCAACTATCTGCTCAGAGTGCGGACTCCTATTCCAATACTGGTCCTAGAAATAACTCGGAAATACACTTACTAGTTTATATAAGATTGCTATATACAGATATACCATCAGCAAAAGATGAAAAGAGATGGAGGATTATACAGATGTTTCGAGATTAAATCTCTCGACTTGAATTATCTCTTTAAAGTCCTTTTTCAATACTACTTCATGTATAAAGCGGATACCGATCTGGTGCTTCGCCAGCAGCTGCTGCAGCGCGCTCGCTTCGCTCGCTCAGCTCGCACGTTGTGGTAAAAATACGTAACCTAACCTAATCTAACCAAAAAAAATGTTATAAATATATCGTCGTGTTAGTATAAAGTTACAAAAAAATTTGCAAAATTTTACCCATTGTGAAATAATCTACTCCTTAGCTTGCATTTGTCCTTACGATTTCCTCCCAATCATTTATTATCACCGTTACACCACTTTAAAGTTTCAAAGATTGAAGTTGTAACCAAAGTTTTATTTTGAAAACTGTTAATTTTGAAGATTCCTATTTTTTATAGCCAAACCACTAATTTTAAAGGAGACGTGATTTATATCATACGTAGAAAATTTATAGAAAAAAACCATCAATTTTCAGTATTGAGATTTGTAGATAAAATAACTAATTCTATAACTCTATTATATATATCCCTAATGCGTCTGGAGGACATGATTAAATGCTTTCACAAATCATAGTGCGTAGCAACATCATTGTAGTAACTACCTTGAAAAATGTCCCAGTGCAAATGCCTACTTGAAAGAAAATTATTCTTCTTGCCTATTCCGAACGAATTCGGACTCTGTGATATATACCATCATCCCTCACTGCGGTCGGGCGAACCTTGCTTGACTCGTTACTAACCTCTGCGAACGCCACGGTAAATTCGTTACGTGTGTAATATTACCCATTGTCCACAAATTCGTTCACGTTGAATTAATTTTTTTCCATATCAATCTCGATACTCATTTTGTTTCCTTTAAGGATCAATTGTTCACATCGACAAAATTGATGTTTATTTGGTATATTCTTTACACAAAGATTTCAGTTTTTAAAGGCAACTTTACTTCCTTATAACGTCGACATACCTTTTCAACTTCTGGGAAGTCGAATTACCAATAATCTATCTATCTATACTACTATATAAATCTCTTGTGTCTGTCTGTAATTTCAGTTTATTTGACAAATTTTGCGATAGATTTATGACTCACTGATTTCGATTCTACCATTTTTTAAATTTTTGTCTGTCTGTCTGTATGTCCTTTTATAACTAAAGAACGGCTTGACTGATCTTAATGAAATAATCGGTACATAGTAAGAACACGTGATCGCGCTCATGATAGGCTACTTATTTTTTAGAAAATGTACTCCTAAAGAAGCGAAAAGGGGGATAAAACTTTGTATAGAAAATAATAAACCCTTGAACCGATTATTATAAAATTTGGCAGGCAAATAGTTTGACATCAAAAAACGGACATGAACTACTTCTTCTATCAAAAATCTACCCTTAAGAGGGTGAAAAGGGAGATGAGATTTTGTATGAAAAACGCTAAATCTTGGTAATGATAAAATTTAGTGCGGTGATAAGAAATTTTTTATCAAAAACACATGGGCTACTTTTTTAATCAAAAATCTGTGAAACAGGGAACTGTAGGATGGAGGACGAAACTTTGTACCGGAAATGCTAAAGCTCTGAACGGATTATGATGTAGCATGGATATAGTTTGACAGCTGGGAACGGACGTAGGCTACTTTTTAATTAAAAACTATCGCTAAGAGGTTGAAAAGGGGTATGAAACTTTGAAAAGGATATGCTGAACCGCCGAACCAATTAGTATATGACTGGAGACAGACGAAGGCAAGACGCAGACATTTTTTTCAAAAACAGTCTTTGCTTTTAATCTTATTGTATCATAAATTTATTTAAAAAAAAACTTGAAGCCCGGTATTTTTTATTCGATTTTGGGCGGGCTCTTTCAATATTGGTTCGATATATTGTTTTTTTCGATATCATAATATCGTTAATCGGTGGATCTTTGATATCGATAAATATCGATATTTTTGGGCGCCGATATATCGGTATTTACCGGTTATCCGAATATATCGTCGCATACCTAATTTTGATTCATGAGATATATTATTTAGTACGAGTATGATAATATAGAATATATTCGCTTAAGTTCTAACATCGCATAAGTTAAAACTTAACTTTTCTAGAGAGCAAAAAGCTGTCTTTTTATATTACCTAACAATTCAAATCACTTTAGATTAAAAGATTTAGATTAAAAAGGATTGCTTATTGAAATTTTAGATGCTAAATTAATTTTATCCTTGTAAATTTTCTATCGAATGACATGCTTCACTCGTACTATTTTTTGAGTTACACGGTGTTAGAACTTAAACGACGATATATGAGATATGCTTGTCTCCACTCATGTCTCACGGTAGGTCATAATTATCATAATATAACAATAATTATAATACGAGTTACCCACAACTTCGGCCACAAGAAATGTTTAGAAAAATCTGCTTGATATGATATGTATCTTACCGCAGGGTTTAAGTTAACTAACTAAACGAAATTTTTCTACTAAACTAATTTCAAAATTAGCTCAGAGGGTTAGCTGTGAAAACGTAAAAAACAGACGGACACATTCGCATTTACAATATTAATACTGAAGTATATAGAATTAAAGTATACTGACAATAATTAATCCTTACAAAAGTAAGTGTATATAGCATTAGAAATAGCAAATATAGCATTAGAAACATTAAATATAAAAAATGAAGCCCAATGTTGCAATTATTTCACCGTGAAAAGTTGTGAGATGGATATTCTTAATAAATATTTCTTATTTATAAATAATAAACATACATACATATGTTCACGCCGTATTCCTAACGGGGTAGTCAGAGGACGGAGCGCCAAGCGTCGCGGTCCTTACATACTTCTTTCGCTTCCTCAAATCTCTTCATAATCAATAATAAACGTTTATAGTTATCGAATTAATTATTTATGCGGAGAATCACCGTTAATAAGAACAGTAGACTTGACTCTACATGGAATTTTACAACTTTTTACTGTACTAATCGCGACACTAGCGTTCGTTTTTTCACATTTCACATTTTTGATAGGATTATGCATGGAAAGAATTAATATGTTTTATACAATCATTGAGTTAGGCATCGCGTTACGCTTACCGCTTAACGTGCATTTACAGCGATTGGTCCTTAAAGGCTTAGTAGTTATTATTAAATAAAGGTATTTATGTCTAATTTCAGAATTGTGACGTATATCTTATCCGCTACCACAACTCACCCACTTAAATTCTGACAAAGAACCTCACGCCTCACGTCACGCATCTTGTGTTGCTTTCTACTTATTTAATACTTTCACATTACTTTAAGGCTACTCCTTGTCCTTTTATTTCCGAATACGACACTGATATGTCATATGTAAGTAAACAATAAATAGGTATGTACATAGTATAAAACAATACATATACATATGTACGCAATTCTGGACAGCAAATCGTAGAAATAGGACAAAACAACTGTTTTCTAATGTAAACATTGTCTACATTTACTTAACGATAAATGCGTATCCATGTAGGTACAACGTTGTGAAAGAAATTTTCTGTTAAATATTTACTTTACTTCGTTAAACATCAAATAAGTACATTTACCTCCCTAATTATCTGTTTCGATTCGTCTTTTGCTTAAACAAATAATATGAAAACGATTAATGAAGCAAATAAAACATACAGCTACAAGGATGTACATTTTATTCCGCCTACTGAATATCTTATTAATAGACGAGTACATTCGCATAACGTATTATGGAAACACAATATTCGGGAATTTTCCGATGGCTCGCTTTATCAAATATTTGTACAGGATCGGGTGATCGCGTTGCACGTCCTGTCGCGCCTGTGGGCTCTTATCGAATGATCTCGCGTCTTTGCACTCAGTAACTCGTTCTCGATTAAGTAAAAATGTAGGCTTGATTTGTAATATAAGTTCATCTTGTTAATATCTATGCCTACATTTTGTAACTATATGTAATGAAGTATTACTAATTAAAGATTAAACGAAATCCTGTAACTTTCTAAATTAGATATCTGCTTTCTAACGTATATATATGACAACCTTATACACAATCACGAAATATTTCAATAATTTCCTAAAGTAATAGGGTCATCAGATATTGCTAATTCCTTATTGACGAAAATACATCACAATTTTCTCAGCAAAGGCTATATAAAATGGAATTAAGATTGGCGATTGAGCCTCAGTATGGGAAAACAAGATTTTCCGATCATAAATACTTTATATATCTATATTATCAGTCTATTGCCTAGTTTGCTGTATTAATGACATTTAATGAAATACTTCGTTACAAATGTTTTTCATAAACCATAAATGTGTTTAAATATGTACTTACAAACTGTTTCTGTGACAGACTAAATTAATCGTAACCGTCGTGTCGATTTTTTTATATTTTATTTCTTATTTTTTGTAAACAATTAAAAAAATTTTTTTAATTAATCTAAAAAATATTTGATTGATATCTATAGAATGTTCATTAAATACCTAAATATACCTATATTTAGGTTTTTAATGAAAATTTTAATTCAGTACCTATCATTCACACTCCACAATCCACATACCTTTCTCCAATTCACCCATGACCCCGACACAAGACCCTGTTGATTCATCGGGCTTTTATTATTTAAGGACTCTTTCCCATCCATGTTAAGAACCCCTGACCTAAGCCCGACAACACGTTTCAGTGTTCACCGTTCAAAATTCATGCCGTTTAAATAGCGAACTGAGACACGTACTTGGTGCGATTTTTTCTTTCTTGGAAACATTTGTACAAGTCACAAGTGCATTTTGCTGTTTGCTGGCAATCATGAAATGTTTTTAATACCATCACTATAGCGACCTACCATTAATATTATGTGAATAGAAGGAACAACTTAAAAGCCACAACAAAAGACGATGTTACTCTATAACCTTTTTTATAAATGACTTTATAATTATCTCCAATAACCTAGAAGTACTATAGAATATTATGTGGTTTTGAAAAAGTATTATTACATTGAAAATCTACCCATAATTCCTACGTGTGTTTACTAACTTCGTAAAGTAAACTATTTCCTATATTTACCCCATTGCCATTTCTCTTACCTACAGTCTGTTAGTCCCAGTTTGGGCGCCAAACATTGTATTAAAATTCGATTGCTGCTCCGTCATTCGGAACCGTACAATAACTTAACAATGAAACAAAAACGCAAAAACGTTCCACCAACGTGAGTTGTACGAGTGAAGTATTGTTTGCATACCTTGTAACTAATTGAATTAGTGTCACAGTTCTGAGCAAATTACTCGGCCAGTTTAAATTAACTTGTTACGGCCGAGGTCGACTTTGGCCCTAAACTTCCCTAATTTTGTGAGCGCAACATCAAACTGTACTTCGCTCATATTACCCTGTTCGGTCCCACGTGAATTTTCTACACTAATTAGTTTGGACGATGTTTATTTTACTTAGTTTGCGTACACTACAATGATTTATGACCGCGACGAGTGTTATGTTGTAGCAGGAAGCTACTGCTGAGCAACAACGTTACAAATGACGGAAAATAGTACCTACAATACAACGTTTACATTAATTTAATCATTATGTCACATAATTGTAATATAACTACAATAAAATTAATTAATTTAGAGAACACGATATATTATGATGAGTTTGACAGTGCCTATGTCATACTCGTATTTT
Source organism: Zeuzera pyrina (assembly GCA_907165235.1). NCBI lineage: Eukaryota > Metazoa > Arthropoda > Insecta > Lepidoptera > Cossidae > Zeuzera > Zeuzera pyrina. Next base: position 11,390,416 of record OU015625.1, on the reverse strand, counting down.
ACTAATGAAATAACGTGAAGCCTGAAATGGGCAACAGTAATCCGTAATTTATATACCTACGCCTACAAAAGTCAATCCTTAATTTTTGAAACCCGTTCGTTTAGTTTTTTTTTACAGCAACGCTTTTACAGGGGTCATATTTGAAGAATAATAACACAAATGAATATTCCGTTGTCGTAATTTTATTTTATTTTGGCCCTAACATTTAAGTGAATTTTCATGCAAAATAAAAATCATTTACTAATAAAATAATGAATGCCTTCAACTGATGAGTTCCGAAAGTTTTTTTTTATATAGCTTACAGTGTCTCGACTTTAAATTGTTATAGCAACTATTGTAACAGAAGAAAATACAAATAGAGACAAAATTGCGAAATTCATGAATGAATTAGACCACTGAGTCGATTTAGAAAATTTTAGAATTTCCTAATATGTAAATACTATAGTCTTATACAACATATTATGTACAGTTGCGATAATCTTCACAATATATTGCGTACATATTTATATAAAATTGCTATAATAATTGGAAAAGATTACCTTGCAATTGTTAATTAAAAAGAAATATTCACATCGAGGAAACCATTATTTTCTAAACTTTGAACAAAATTTATATTTTGAGAAACAAGTCATAATTAAATAAACTATGTTATTCTACAATATTTAAAATATAAATTTAATTATTCTTGGTATCAGAATAGAAAAACCAAGACTATCACGGCTTCCAACATTTATAAAACTTGTTATTTATTAAACTTCAAAGATATCGTATTACAACATCTAAAGAAACCCTACATATTTATGTAAAAAATATCTGTTGAAGTAAAACAATATTAAGAATTTATAATATGCATTAGTATTTAAACAAACAGAAAACACTTTTACTACATACGTAGAAGAGAATCTTTTAATTTATGTTACACATTGTATTTTTATTAATTATCTTAATATGATCGTATAGTGGAAGTAATTAATGTATTGTAAAACTACGCAATCGTGTAATAAAAAAAAATGTAAATAGAAAATACTATTGTGGCGAATATCAGGACAGATATCATTCAATGTTTCTTATATATATCTAGCGATCCACTTTTTATATTGTTTCTTTGAATTGAATATCCAACTAAATGTTATTAGTTTTGACTACTTTATTAAATATCTTAATTTATTTGTTATTTATGAGTAATTAGATGTAGGAGGTGGCAAATAATTGCAATCGAGAAGAATGAAGAGAGATTAACGTTAGAGGTTTTTGCTCTGCAGCGAGACAAGACTACAGGCTCAAAAATAAAAAGATTAAAAACAGGTAATTGTTAGTAATATTTGCATTTCTAAGAACTAATATTTTATTTTGTTTTTTTTTTAAGCTTTGCGTATCCTACCTAAGTGTTTTTCGTAGAAAATCCATTAGGGACTACCTATCTCATGTCGTTTCTCGGCGCAGTTGAATAAAGATAATCACCTAAGCTCGCCCGCGGACACATCGGATTTAAAATTTTTACATTACTTACTTCATTACTAAGTGTTCGTTAGATGCTTTTGCCGTTCCGGAAATGTTAGAGAAAGCGAATGAAAATCTTTTTTTTTTTAATTTATGTTATAAGACCCGACTGACAGTTTTGAGCGTTTTCAAATAAGTTTGCTGAGGCGGGCACACGTTTATTGAATGTGAAATTTAAATATATATTTCCTTATACATTTTTCTATTGACTATTAAAACCATAACGCAATTTATGTATTTTCGTTCGATACTTTTTTTTCTGCAACGTGATGCCTTTTTGAGAGATTATTAAAGTCCTAAATTACTCGAGTAAATTACATGAAGCCAACAGGAAGACAATACAGTTTACTAAATACTGGCCAAGGAACATTCTATCATATAAATTAATATTCCTGTTATAACGATATATGTCGCGTTCGGGTGGCGGAGTATGAGGGCGGAGCCTACGCAAGAAACTTTTTTTAGAAGCTTGCTCTTAAACTACAACCGATATAGAGTCCAGATAATATAATTTTGGAAATAAAAAGTATGAAAGCAGTAAATTACGTTATCCACATGTAACTTTTTTCTAACTGAAAGGATCAAGTACTTATCAACTAAAAGGAAATTGTTTTCTTTATATTTTCTACGTTAGTGCTATTTTCATAAACAAGAAAAGAAACTGAGTTTCATGAGGAAGTAATACAACCGGACTATGCCATTAATTTATATTAAAATCACATGAGGCTTCGGAGATGAGAGTATTTTGAAATGAATTTTTTTAAATACATCTTGAAATATTAATAGATATCCGGCACAAAAGCGAAACTGAATACCTATAACAGATTAAGCAACAGAAAATCTTTATTTATATTAGTATAGAATTTTTCGGCACCCATTGTCAGATTTAATCGATTGCCGAAAAAAATTCCATTAAAGCAACACCATTTGAGCGCGTATAGAAAAACTCTTTTCACATAATTTTCAATTCTCACGCCTTCCGTTTATCGAATGAAAGAATTTCCGAAAGCGATTTAATTAATTTTTTTTCGCTTTGACAGATATTGATCGTTCACAGACTTTCAATACCTTTCTGTTTTATTCCACAAATACTTGGTGGCCGATAATAAATTACTGAAAGTGAAAGCTGCTTTTTAAACCTTTTGAAAAATCTATAAATCATAAAATGAAAGAGGTGCTTGTGTAGAACACCTTGCTTTGATACTGTTCTGAGGTAAAACAATTTATTTCATATTTATATACTGTTACAACTACTGTTTTCACTTGAATTTATATCAAACATACATATGTTTATAAATACTACAAAAGGAAATTTTAAGTTCTTCACAATATGTTCATTTTTCGCTTTTAATCTAGAAAGGAAGTAAACAACCTGTCAATATTATACGATAATTAAGCAAGTTATGTTTTAGTACATACTGTAATAACGGCGTCCTATTTGTGCTACCGTTCGTTAAAGATATTGCGCTGTCATCAAACAATCTTGTCTCCTTGTCACAGCTGGCAGCACTCTATATAATTACAATTTCGCAAAAATCTTCGCGATCACTCTCACGATACAACATTACTAGCTAAGTAATGAAACAATCGCTGATATTTTGATTGATTGTCTTGCAAGTAATTTGATTAGAAATAATTTCATACAACATACAAAAATATACATATCGAAATGTTACAATATTATTCAAGAAAACTAAATTACAAACTATTTCTGAACATCAATTTATCACTTGTTCAGAAAAAAACCTTTACGGAGAAGAACTAGCACACTGGCAAGAAACTCGGGTATTATATAATATATTTTCGAATCTCATTGCGAAACTCCCGTGATCTGGAAGTAGACATAGCAGATAATGCACTACATACAAAGGAATTAATTTATGTCATTGTTTTTACATTCGTTCTGTGACGTGAAAATCAAAATGCGAATTGTACGGAAATCATTACGAATCAGGAATTAGAATTGAATGATAATGATATGACTACGATTTTGCTTATGAACTTCAAATTACCGTATGCATAGTGTGTGCTGCAGGGTATAAGCCTAACAAAAAAGGATAAACAGCGCGCTAAAATAATACGTAGGATTCCATAAAAAATTTATTTTAAGTGGTGAATTCGTATATTTTTTTTGTTATCTTCTGCTCAAACATTCGAACTTGTTGATTGACACCAGAGATAAAACTTAATTAACTGACCAGCACTAAATGAAATTCTAATTTGTTTTTTTTTTTTCAAAAATTTGGTGCTGGTTCGTTGATCGTGTCTCATCTCTGAAATTTCCTGAATGTATTTTGTTGAGAAGCGAAGAAAGATCAAGAAGTATGTAACTTTGAGGTGAAAATTAGTCAAAAAATAACAGCCCTTTGAAAACACTAAAATTTAACGAACGTAAAATGTATCGAAGTAACGCATAGTCGGTACATTCTCTATTAGATTTTTTTCACGATTTTAGTAAATTATTGGTTATTCATGCATACGTACATACATATCTTCACGCTGTATCCCTAACGCGGTAGTCGGAGAGGACGGAGCGCCAAGGGTCGCGGTCCTTACATACTTCTTTCGCTTCCTCAAATCTCATCATTCTCCTCATACATTTTCTCCTAGGTATGCGAGTGCTTTTGATATATTATGATGTTAACCTGCGTGTGCTCGCACTTGGTCGAAAAGACCCAGATCCGAACTAATTCGGTCATTATTACTACCATATAATAACAAATAGTATGTAATAATAATCTTGATAAGGTATCAAGATACCTTCAAACCACATTATAACCTATCCTCTCTGCCCTTGGGGATCGGTTCTCAGTTGATGTTTGCGCAGAACGAACATTTGAAGTGAGTATGGGTCGATTAGACCCACATGCAAACGTTTACGTAAGTGTTTCTTACAATGTAGATTTCACGTTTGTTTTTTCTTTTATGTACAGAACGTCACGAAAACGTGTACTTGACAGTGTTATTGAAAACATTTTGATTGAAGAAGATATTTCGGAAGGTGTTTGCTCAGAGGAAGAAGATAACCTACAAATGAACTACGATTATTCAAGATTCCCGTCAAAGTGAGGAGGATGACTATCCTGAACCATTTTCTCCGGTGTTACCTTCACGTGCTAATGTGCCGGATAATTTAGACATAGACCTTATTTGAATGATGTTCCACTTATATACATTCGCAAAGGTTATTTCACTGCTAAGGACAAGGTCACACAGTGAATCCAAGATCCGAGAGCTGTAAAGACCAGACAACACAATATTATTATTCAAGCTCAGGGGTCTGTGGGTGAAGCTCGATATGCGGAGGTACCTTCAGATTGTTGGAGTCTAAAATTTGTCAATAGTTTTTTGGAGAAGATTGTGACATATACTAACCTTTTTATTTCTTGCCAGCAAACAAACTATGCAAAAAATGAGATTGCTCCTTCGCGGGAGATGCTACATGTGCGTGTGACAGTAAAATAAAAATGTTTTACCAATATTGTCTATATTACATGAACATACAAGTTTTGTGTTTAACAAGTACGAAGAAGATCACGGGAAGTAGGCATATTACCCATAGTTGGTTTAATTGCCTTAAAAAAGATTGTAGTTTTTGATCTCAATTATTTCTTAAAAAATCTTATGAAACTTGGTTATTCTTTAGCTTATCTAGAAGATTATAATTTGTTCATCAATAATTTGGTGATTTTGCATGTTTGTCTTAAAAAAAATACAAAACTATATGTTGTTCCTCCTCATACCTTAAAATTAAAAAAATTTTGAATCTCAGCTTAAAAGCAATTTTTTTTATACTTTTTTGATAATAATATAAAAGACTTAATTAAATGTTATTTTGTTAGCACTCATCCATTCTATTAAAAAAACAGGTCCTATCTCATTGAAATCATGTTATTACAAAGATCTAAAAACTGGGTCTTTTCGACCCGCTATAGACCGTCCACGATCTAAATGGAGACACGTATCCTCGCGGGCTAAACTAAATAACAGCACACATGTTTGCCAGGCGTCAAGGTCGATTCATATCTACCAAAATGCAGCGTGGCCAACACGTACCGCAAACCACAACAACATGACAAACAAGGCACAGACATGTAATATGTTTCCAAATCTACCCGCACATAGCGTCTCCAGTACGTACCACGACAGATAAGCCCAAATGGTCAGTACTTTCGTCATTAAATAGATAATAGCTTTCGTTTCATTACTGTATCCCTAGTTACATTGTCAGTGCGTGTGCGTTGATGTGTTCATAAACCAGTCCACAGATGTGTACAGACACGCACCGGTCAGGAAAATATTCTTTCCGACCCGAATCGGTCCGTGTCTGTACAGATATGCGCAAAATATTGAATACGTCTTAATATATGATTATAGAATGTCTATGGACGCTTTGATAATTTACCGTTGAACGATTTTATCACCACGATTTTACAGTCCACGACACAGTAAGAAAACAAAATGTATGCAGTTACGTAACGTCACAGTTACTCGTACTGTAACGATAACGTCATTCCGTGGACGTTATTGTCGACGGAAATAAAAGCGTCTTCATACAACTGCATACATTTTGTTTCCCTATTGTGTCGTGGATGGTAAAATCGTGGTGATAAAATTCAACGATAATTTATAAAAATAACCATTGAATTATACATTACACTATACTATACATCAAAACAATAATAAATTGTGGCTCTAAGCGATTGCAGAGAGGGGCGTCGGAACTGCCGCTTGGCCATAAGTAAAAGCGAGACAGTACTATTGTGTCGTCGCTCCGAATAGGCAAGACCCGCTCACATTTTAATTTTACGTGTAATAAAAACTCGACTGTAAAAATCGTAAAAGGAACTAAAAAGATGTTAAAAATGATGTTAACAAGACTTACTTATTTTTATACCTCAAGGAGTGCCTAGTAGATAAATCTTCGTAGGCTTTCAAAAATTCATGCTATTAAATCTTAACATGCAGTCAGAGGTTACAAAATATGTTTAGTCACTTTATGAATTAGGGAGCTACATACCTAGATAACTGGTGTAGCCTTTTGTACTCCTTGAGGTATAAAAATAAGTACGTCTTATTGTCATTATTTTAAGATCTTTTTATACTTACTTTTTACAGTTTTTACAGTCGGGTTTTTTTTATTAAATTTTTCATTCTAAACTTTTAGTTTTCAGAATTCGAAGATCGCAGGTAAAAATAGAGCCCTTTAATTAATAATTGGATTAAGACCAATACAACGATAGCTTGCACTTCAAAATCCATCGAATCGTTTGTTATAGGAGTAGCCTGTTGGAGGTCATAAAGAAGTAGACATAATACATACATATATACATGTATGTATGTATTTATTTGCATCAATTGCGTCGATTTTATGCTCTTCCGCATGGTACGTCGTCATTAGGTTAATATTAGGTCTTTACCTATAAAATTGCCGTTTAGAATACAAAAACGTTACCCTCCTTCCCGAAAAAAATAAGTTTAAGTCATTAAAAACCCATTTTAAATGTATATTTTGTAGTCTAATATTAAACTGAGCATCCATTTTTTAATTACTTGTTATAAAAGTATTACACAGATGCTTTAAATATGAAATGAAGTATGATAAAATGCGCTTCGTTGTTCACTACACAATCGTCAAATTGAAAGTGAGTTATGTGTGGTCTCCGAGCCTCAATTGAGTGAAACAGCAATTTTTTCGAATACTTAATTTAGTAATGCATATAGATATCGTAATGAAATGTAATTTTATTTTTTGTGTCTGTATTGATACATGACTGCCACGTTCGGTGTCTGTAGATATCTTTGCAAAACCATTACAGCAACCCTTATAGATTCTGTAGAACCAAGAAGGTGAATAGGCCAAAGAGACAGGTCGTCACGAAGCCCGTTTGACTCTTCTTGGGCCAACGTAAGATAACGTGAGATAAGTATAAAAGATGATAGGACCAAAACAAGAAGTTCGAACGCATCAAAAAACAAGACGGGATCCAGAAAAGAAGTCCTAATACAAGAATGTGGGGTTAGTATAAAATAAGAAAGGGTGATGGCTATACAATTGTTCTATGCGCTCCTAGAACTCTCTTGAACCTCAGGAAAGGCGACACACTAACCTGAAGTTGTCTGGATTGATGGTTTGGTGAGTCTACGGTGCTGCTCCACGAGTCCGAGATCCAAACTTACATCCAAAATAGAATTTTCTTCGATAGTAAAAGTTATAATGGCGGTGGTCCCACGCACAAGCGTAGCACAAGTAACAACTTTTCCACTCGCACAATATAGTCACGTTATAGTTATATAACGCGTTCATGCAACATAAACAATTGCAACGACAAATGCCCAAGCGCTGAGAAACAGCGGCCTAAATTAAAGTATTTTTTTATATAATTATAAAGTATGCACCCATGCTATCGATGCATCTCTGCCAGCGCAGTGGTAATTTTTCAATGCCCTTATTAAAGAAAGGTCTCAGTCAAATGACTGAATTTGAAAATAAAATTCCATATTTTTAAAATAAAATTCATTCGAATTTAGAATTTATTGCCAACCATACACAAATTACATTTCAAATGGCCAGTATAGATACAGTACAGGTAAAGACCTATTATATATATGTGTCCCAATCTACAAGGGAAAAAAATATTTTTGCAGAATTTTATACGCATGCTCTCTTAATTTTTTTATTTGATATTAATAACACCAATAAAAAATATTAATTCAATAGGATAACGATAACCCGTGCCCACTTGTGGTTAAACTTTAAGTCAATTCGTTGTATTGGGATTACTATGGCATTATTTAAAATTTTATGTTTCTTTGGTGAAATAAGACTCAACTGTATTAAACAAGGTATTGAATATTGTTTTACATAAAAGAATATTAATGAGGATATTTTCTTTCAGTTTGCTTTTTACAGTCTGGACATAGATTTTTGAGTCCGGAGACGGACGGAAAAGTACGCAACGTAACGAACATTATTTCTGTTGCTCCTCAACTGTAATCAAACCACGGAAGTCCTGCATCAACTTAACCGCTCTTTCAGCTGTATCGTTTACTGCTATTGTATTGAGACTGTCTTTTTAGCTTGAAGAAACAAAGCATTACTCGCCCATGTAGAAGGAACATCGTCGAGAAAACTGTCATAAATTTTCAAACGAGAGAATATTATTTTGCTTTTGATTGATATAAAATCATTGATATTCTACTCTGAAACAAAATTAAATTAATTGTTGATTGATTAGACTACTGCTAAATACAATTAGTCACATACAACACTAATAAATCCAATATAACATACAATGAACCACAACGTTATTCCTTCGATGGAATTTACCGTTTTTTTTTTGGGTAGATAAATTTTCTTTGGCTAAAGGAGACGTTTCACGAATGTATGGAGCCCCGGCTCGCACTTTGTACACTTACATTTTAGAAACTTTAATATTAATTAAAAGTGTTTTAATTATGGTTTCGATATACAGGGTGTATATGAAAACGGGACAGTTACTTTAATGGATGAAAGGGCATAACTTTAGTATGTAGTTACAAAAAGAATTATCGAAAAAAAGTATCCGTTTAAGAGTTATGACCGTTTTAATTTTCAAGTTTATCCCCACCATTTCTCGTAAAATTGGGTTGATCGTGTACAGTTACAGATTTTAAAACTTACGTTTTTTTTATTCTGTAATAATTTCATCCGTTACTGAAATACAGCCTGAAAACCATTTTCGAAAATAATGCGTATACCCCAATGGGGGTTTTCAGGCTGTATTTCAGTAACGGATGAAATTATTACAAAATAAAAAAAAACGTAAGATTTAAAATCTGTAACTGTACACGATCAACCCAATTTTACGAGAAATGGTGGGGATAACACTTGAAAATTAAAACGATCATAACTCTTAAACGGATACGTTTTTTTCGATAATTCTTTTTGTAACTACATACTAAAGTTATGCCCTTTCATTCATTAAAGTAACTGTCCCGTTTTCATATACACCCTATATATTAGCCTAGTTCTTTCGTACAAAAGTATTATATACACATATCATAAGCAACACCTTACCTAAATAAGATGGCGTCAATGACATATTTGACGTTTTCCACTTTTAATAGTTAATTAATAGTACTCTTTGTTATATTACAGGTTTTTACTGTTAAAACCTATTTAAAATCTCAAATAGTGCCTGTTCACAGTTTGAACATATCCACGCTGCAGTTTAGGGTACAAAAAAATTAACAGGCAAAGAGATCTTTGACGCCTTGGGAACCGGTTCAACTAAATCAATTTTTCAATTAAATGTTCTATTTTATTAATCTTGGAAAATAATATGGATAAAGTATAAGTACTTAATAAAAAAATAAGCCCGTTTAGGAATAGGTCACAGTTAAGCTAAATTATAAAGGAGCGTGCATTTTTATATATGCAGTTCTAGTGTGAATTGTAGAGATTTTACGTCAGCACATCAAAGATAGTGTTTTATTTTATCAATTTTGGTTAATATGAATAGTGATAAAAAATAACCTTAACATTTAGGTGAATCGGGCACACAAAGAGTGAGTGATGAAAGACTAAGAAAATCTAGAGAGCGAAAGGGAGTGCTAAAAGAAGACAAGACCAAGGCTGACTTATGAAGATCAAATAGCACGTGTTAGCAGACGGAAATCTCAAAAGCACTCTCATACCTACGCGAAAATGTGTGTTCTCTCTGACTACCCCTTTAGGGATACAGCGTGAGGATATGTATGTATGTATAAACATTTAGGAAGGAATAAGTCATAAAAGTTAAGCAAAACTAGAGACCGGTTGTTGATGTTTTGATCTGTGCAATTACAGTACAAAGCGAATGTAGATGTCAGACTTGTAAAATAAAACAAACATCAATAATTTTTTAACATTTTATTATTCATTCTCGCTATACTCTCTAATTAGAATTCCATCCAGTAAAGATGCTGGTGCTTCTATGTTTTCTTGATACCGAGCCCAACCTAAATACCACACAATAGTCGTCACATGAGCACAGCAACCAACAGTGCGGAGTCCATAAATACAATTACAATAATATCAAATGATTAATAATCATTCCAAGTAGCACCTTGTAAATAAATAATAAATTCTACCAGATTGATGGCTTGAGACTAGATTTGTGAAAATAAAACAACTTATCAATACTTTTTTTATGTTTGTTTTATTCTATTTCATTTTCAATATATTCTAACCACAATCCAATTCAGTAAATATGTCAGTGTTTATTATTTCTTAATAGTGAACCTAGCCAGAATACCTTACAATGGTCATGACATGCGCACAGCAACCAACAATGCGGAGTCAACCATACCCATATCTCATTCCAATTCATAGCTTTAGATTGTTTACCGCCTAAGTAAAATTAATAACCTAACAAAACATTATTAAAGAGAAAGTGTTCTTACATAGCAGATTTTGATATGGTGCTTCTCCAGCCGCTGCTGCAGCATGCTCTTCTCGCACGTTATGGTAGAAGTTCTGAACCTAACCAGACGTAATATAAACCTTAGCCCAAGCCATACTTTGTCTCGCAAAAAAATGCATGTTTATAATGTTCTACTAGATTAATGACTAGACCTGATGCAGATTCTAAAAATTACCATCTCATGTGAAGATTGTACAAATTGAGATACAACTTCCAGATTGTTAATTAATTTTATTAATTCCTCCCTAGATAGATGGTTGACACCTAAATGAAAAGACATTAAATATTGGTGTTGACAGAAGGAGTGCTTGTTAAGTTCCCTGCGTCTATAGTGTTCTTTGAGCGTAAGAAATTCTGCTTCTATCAGGTATCTGAAATGTTAAAAAGAGGTTTCTGTATGTATATATAAAATATTTACCATCATTTAACACAAGACCAACTAAAAAGTTCTGTATTTTAAAATGTTAGCTCAGAAGCTTGATGTAAGTATATATAATAACAATGTTGGAGAATTAGATAGATAAATAACCAATTTTTCAAGTTCTTTAGAAATTTGTTATTAGCCCACACAATGACTATTATTACAATGACTAGTGTTAAAATATGGTAATGAAAAATATAATTCTGGCTTCTTTAGGAATTAAGTTATTATTTAGCTTTATACAAACATATGGCGGTCTCCTAAACAATGATAATCAACACTAAACGTAAAAATATGTTTCAATAGGCTAGCTATCTAGATCATGCCCAAATTCCTGAGCAAAGTGCTAGCAACAATGCACTTTGCAAAACATGTTAGATAACATATTTAAAAAAATGATTTAAAGCAATTAATTACCTTATATCCAAGATTCTTTCCAAGAACAGAAATGATTACAGACCCAATTTTAAGACGTGTAAGTGTAAGCATCCTCAATGATTGAAAAAATAAATACAACTGAACCGAAACTAAACTACACATTAGTAGGTACTACTAAATCCTCTAGATATTAGTAGGTACTTAAATTACGTGGTTTCATATGAGACTTATTTAGATTTATTTATGAGAAAAAATGTAGTTAGATACTGATTAATGGACTATTATGAGGAGCTCAGGAATTAAGTTTAATTAAACATTTATAAGTTGGTCTACAACTAGTTTCCAATTAGTAGTTCACATGCACACATTTGTTAGTTTCTATTAGGTTATGTAATTTGTGACTTTGTTCTGTGATCAGTTAACTTGTGAACATAGGCAATGAAACATTACTTTCAAAGAAAAACTATCGATTCAATAGAATACAGACTGTAGAAAGAATTTTAGACTTAAGAATTTATCATTTCAATGAGAATGAGAGTGTAAAAATTAGGTAAAGGCTTGGTCGGTTAAGATTGTAACTCATACTGGGCGGTGCGCACGAATGAGACGTGACAATAGTTTTAAAGTAATCTAATCTGCTAAAAAGTACACGATTGTATAATTAAATTAAAAAAAAATACACCAATATGAAACGCAGGTGTCATTTTTACTTCATTGTGACAGATTTTCCTAGTAATTTCTCCTCTGCCATGGTTTTCGTTTTAAAGTTAATTTATAACATGAAGGTAAAGATGGATTCTGTAAACAAAAGAAATATATACCGTGAATAATAATAAGAGGTACAAGATATTTTAGTAGAATCCTAATATTAAAAAGGTAAAATAGATTTTGTTTGTTCTACTTTCAAACCTAAAACACTGAACTCATTAAACTGATATTTTATTTAAAAAATGATTACGATTACGCCATAAATGTACTGACGTAAGGAATATTTCGATATAATATCAGTGTTCTTTACATCAGTTACGACTTCACATATTGAAAATTAAAAATGTATATCTATATACGTAAGCATCGATAATAAACCGCACTATTGCACTTGGTTATAAAAGAAGATTTTACGAAAGGCTTAAAATAAATGGCATATAAGGTATTGGGACAACACATATCATAAAAAGAAAAGATATGTACTAACCTGTCTTCATCTAAGGATAATTTCGCTATAAACAAACGTTTTTTATCGTTACTCCGGCCATCTCTTAAACCACATATTTCCCAGGTTTTGTAATGCATTCTTCTTAATACACCACCACGGAACACTGTATTACACTTTTCAGTCGTAAATTCAATAATTATATACGTATATTTGAAAAAAGTTTTAAATATCAATGACTGAAAATACATAAGACAATGAAATTAACACAGATCACAGAGTACTAATATACTGACGGAAAAGAATGACAAAGATCCTTATAAATCGACAGAATGAGAAAGTGACGTTTGTATGGGATCGAATAAGACAGAGATAGCCGCCATTAAAGCTAGCACACAAATCATACAACCTGTTTTTCTATATGTAGTTTCGGCAGGTTGTGGAGACCCTCCATAGTTTAGATTGTGAATTTTTGACAGCGCTTTGACCCATGACGTGGTAACTACACATGTTTTCAACAAAATAAAAATAATTGCGCTAAAAGCTCTTTGTAAGTAGGTATATTTTTTTAGTGAAGAATAAATTATTGGATGGGATTTTTTTATCATTACTCTGTTAATAACATACATTTCAATTGTGTTTGATAGTAAATTGCATACTTCACATTTAGTTTTGGAACGAACTCGTTATGGCGTACTTGTCCGAATAGCCCAATTAAATAATCGAATATTGCTATTGTACTAAAAATATATAATAAAAATTGCAAATTCACTATTTTTCTAGCAATCTTTAGATTTTTCCTCGATTTTCGCGTACAAACGCGAGCCGAAAGTCTATTGTCTTCTTTCCCACTGTTTTTACTTTTGTCTCAAGTTCATCATCATCAAATAGTGATAAAGCTGCTACTCCATCAGACAAATAACATAAACGTTGGTTAAACTTCCGCAGAGCAGCCTTCAAAATAATTTTATTTATTTTTTCATAAGCTTCCAATGACTTCAAAAACACAAATCTTTGTAGGGTGTTTTAACTGGTAATACTCGTACCATATTGAAGCCACAATTTGACGTGGATTATCAGAATAAATAAACAGACGACTAACAGTACCACCTTGGTGTTGTTAATCTCATCTGAGGACTGAGTAATAATATTTTAGAGAATAAATTGCTCTAGCCATCCATCGGGCTTGGTGCATGGCATCCGGAGGTCTATCTTTAAATTTTCTGTCTGTATCTCCACCTAAAAATTTTACAGAACACTGTATTAGCTTTTGATAATCATCTCTGGCAATTACGTCGGTTAGTTCAGCACGATAAAATTCACGCAATTTTTCAATCTCGGAAACGGTTAGGCACGATTTTGTTTTTTCTCTGTAGCATCCTATTTTACGGGGATCGATTTTTCCCAATGATTTCTGAACTCTTTAAGAGTGGAGTGAGTGAGTGGAGGGCTTATGGTCACTTGTTTTATTTTTACTTCGTGTAAAATAAAATGAGCTGGTGGATTTGCAGTAAACTATTTTATTAGTGATTAAACTGTAGCAATATCCTACACAGTACAAGGCCAAGATGGAAGAGAAAAAATGTTGCCAGTCATCAAACATAAAACAAAATAGTTGGCAACAGTAAAAAATAAAAGCTATTTATTTCTAATATGCTATAGACATTTTGTATGTTTGTTTCCCAAACATAGTTGGGGCCAGGCCAGATAATATTATAGACAATATATAATAGACAATACAGTACACAAGTTAAAATTACAAAATATACATAGGTATGACACTTTGCATTACAAATTTTGAAGGAAATAACACAAATTATTGATTAATTTTGTAGTAATTCCATCTTACAAATTAACAAAAACATCAGAAATTGTTTTGGTATGAACAAGGAAGACAAATTATAAAATATTGTTACAATAAACAAGATGTGAAAGATATAATATAAAGTTAAAAAGTTAATAAACTCTACATTTCAAAGGTGTTCTACAACTATGAACTAAATAAATTTATTACCTATATGTTTAACAAAAATGTAAATTAATAATAAATGTTTTCATTTTTATACACTAACCCTTTTAAACAAAATAAAGAAAAAGATATATTCTTCTAAGAAATCGGCAAGAGACTTAATTTTTTATTAGACCTTACATAGGTTTTACCATTAGCCATTTTTATTTCAGCAACTCTAACTCTACCATCTGGTCCGGGGATTGTCCTGACAATTCTGGCCATGGGCCATATTAATGGAGCAGTGTTATCACTACGAACAATGACAAGGTCCCCTTCTTTTAAATTAGGTTGTGGTTGACACCACTTGGGCCTACTTTGTAATTGTGTGAGATAGTCCCCAGACCAGACTTTCCAAAAGTCTTGCTTAATTTTTGACAATATTTGCCAAAATTTTAATTTATTAATAGCAACATTTGAAACATTAGGTTCAGGATAACTCATCATAGATATTTCTATGAGGAAGTGGCCAGGCGTCAGAAATTCATAGCTGGAAATGTCAGAGCTTATGGGAAGTAGGGGTCGGGAGTTTAAAACAGCTTCAATCTCTGTAACAACGGTGTATAAAGCTTCAAAGGTTAATGTAATATTTCCTATGATTCTTTTGAAATGATATTTGAAGCTCTTTACCCCGGCCTCCCACAAGCCACCGAATTCAGGAGCATATGAAGGTATAAATTTAAACTCAATATAATGAGAAAGACAATAATTCTGTACTGACTCTACATAATCCTTTGATGTAAATAAATTATGCAATTCATTTGCTGTGCCTTTAAAGGTCTTAGCATTATCACAAAAAATCTTAACAGGCATTCCTCGTCGGGCAATAAATCTCTTGAGACATGCTAAAAAGGCCTCTGTGGTGAGATCACTAACTAATTCCATGTGAATCGCTTTGGTAGCGCAGCAAATGAAAAGTGCCACATAGGCTTTAGTTATTAATGGTTTTCTAATCCTTAAAACTTTTACATTAAAAGGTCCACAGAAGTCCACACCTACAATATGAAATGGTTTGATAGAAGTGAGTCGTTCTTCCGGCAGGGAGCCCATGAGCTGCTTTGCAGCTGCAGCCTTCATACGAAAGCACTTGACACACCTACTGACCATCTTTTTTACCTCTCTTATGCCGCTAACTAGCCAATATTTTTGAGACAAGGAACTGAGCACTAATTTAGTCCCTGCATGCAATAAACGTAGATGCTCACTATTAATTATGATGTTAGTCACATGACAAGACTTAGGCAATATTATAGGGTGCATTTTTTCATAAGACATGTTCTTGGCGTTCTCTAGACGACCGCCAACCCTAAGAATACCGTTATTATCCAAAAATGGATGTAAATTTACCAACCCTGATTTGATTGGTACCTTCTTTTCTATGGATTGTATTTCATTTAAAAAATGTTTTCTTTGCACGCAATGAATTATAATTGTTAGTGCAGTTTGGAGTTCCTTTGGCGTCAATATACCTGTTGTTTTAGATTTGTTTTGTACACAATTATTTCTGAATCTCAAAATATAGGCTACCAATCTCTGTAATTTATTAATGTTTGAAAATTTTTCAAAAAGGTTAAATGAAATTTGTTTACTATTAATGTCACCAACTGGTTCATTGACGCCACAGGCACTCACTAGCTGATCACTGTCAGATAATAGAATTGGAAAATGAATATCACTCAGTAAATGTTGAAAATCTTTACAAGACAATTCTTTGGGGCCATGCCACCAAATTTTATTTGATTTTAATTTTTGAGGATCACAACCTCGTGAAAGAACATCGGCAGGGTTGTTAACTGTAGTGACATAAGACCATATGAATTCCTTTGTTAAATCTTTGATCTGATTTACTCTGTTAAAAACATAGGGATTTGACTTTTTGTTTGGTGATCCAATCCAAGCCAATACAATTTGTGAGTCACTGTATAAGTAAACTTTGACAGGAAATCTAGATTTCAAAATGTGATTAACTTTATGTGCAACTTGCGATAGAAGCAGTGCACTATTTAACTCTAGCTTTGGGATTGTTAAACTTTTGTTCAATGGAGCGACACGCGACTTAGAACATAGCAAGTTGACAGAGACAGTTTGATCAGAGTTTATAACTCTCAAGTAGAGACAGCATCCAAAAGCTTTCATTGAGGCATCGGCGTATCCTATTAACTCTACTATGGAGCTCGTGTCAGAGTTAACACATCTCGGAATAGTTAATGTCCCCATTGAAATTAAATTGTTCAAAAATGTATTCCATGAACTTAATAGATCTTCGGGAACTATAGAGTCCCATTCTAATTTAAGAGACCATAGCTGTTGCATAAAAAGCTTGGCCACAACTACTATAGGGCCTATCAGGCCCAGTGGGTCAAAAATTTTGCCAATAAAACTCAGAATTTTCCGTTTGGAATTGATCTCATCATCATTTACCATTGGCACAGTAAATGTGAAATTATCGTTTAATATGTCGCATTTTAAACCTAGAGTTTTTACAATATTATTTTTATTAATGTCTAATTTTTCAAAATATTTTTTGTTATAAGGTAGTTGTTCAATGACTTGAGGATAATTAGAACACCATTTATGGAGAGTAAAAGTGCCCCTTTGTAATAACCCTATTAACTGATCTTTGAGCTTATGAAGCTCTGGTATTGTATCTGACCCACAGATGACATCGTCAACATAAGTGCTTAAACGCATGGCTTGGGCCGCCAGAGGAAATTCATCTTCGTGCCTGTTAGCCAACTCTATCAGGCAACGTGTCGCTAAAAAGGTAGAGGCCTTTAATCCGTAGGTGACAGTCTGCAACTGCAAACAGCTGATAGGCTTCTCCGGGTCATCACGCCAAAGTATATTTTGAAGACTAGTCTGATGCGAGTTTATGTAAATACAACGAAACATTCTTTGAATGTCGCAAATCAATGTATAAATGAAAGTTCTCCATAAGAGCAGGATGTCAAACAACTCGCTTTGAACAGTAGGACCATTTAACATGACATCATTTAATGACACACCCGACTTTGATCTCATGCTACCATCAAAAACTACACGCAGTTTGGTTGTCAAACTTTCCTCGTTTATAACGGCATGGTGAGCCAAAAAATAAACCGCACCTTTTTGAATATCATAATCACCTACATCGACTATCTTAGCATGTCCCAAGGCAATATACTCCTCAATAAATTTTTTATATTTTTCTAAGTACAATGGATTGCGTTTAAATCTTTTTTCCAGTGCTAAAAATCTCTGCAGGGCAACTGAAAAGGAATCCCCCAACTTTAAATTGTCCAAGTCTGTTACAAGAGGCATATCTACATAAAATTTGTTATTTATATAATTAACAGTACCTTGAAAGCACTTTTCAGAACTTTGAAATTCTAAGGATTGTTTGGACTTGCTGGTGGAAGTCTCGGGAACCTTCTCACTTAGCCAGAACTGCTGCATTACATCCTCCAATTTTTCAGGATCACATATGGCTAGATTTGATACCACACTCTTTTGTTTTGTTGATTTAGTATCAAGTACCATTCCCCCAACAACATACCCAAACAATGTGTTTTGTAAAACAAGACCGTTTGAGACTTTTATGTTGCCATTAAGAGAAATGTTAAAATACACATCCGCACCTAATAAGAGGCAAATCTCATCTGGAATATTGAATCTATCATCGGATAATTTAACTTGTGGAAAATTTAATTTTGAAATGTTGAGATGTTGCTGAGGCAATGGAGTGGTGATTGTATCCACAACATGACATTCAACATTTAAATGTACATTCAGCACTGGAGAATGTATATTGATATTAACACATTTATCAGTTTTAATATTTTTATTGCCTATGCCTATAATATTTTTCTTTTGAGTCATTGGACTCACAGGCAACTTCTTTATTAAAGAATTTGTAATAAAGGACACTTGGCTACCAGTGTCAAGTAATGCCCGGACAAAAAATTCACAGCCTTTAATATCATATAATTTTATCTTTATAGTTGGCAATAGGACCTGAGCAGAAGTACTACTCATATGGAGAGTGACATGCTCATGTTCTGAATTGCCGCTACTATGCAGAAGTGTATTGTGGCCTAGTTTACAAATTTTACACTTAAAGTTAAATTTGCACTTCCCTTTATGCTCATTGAGACATGAAGTACACAATCTATGAGTGCCCACAAATTTAATTCTATCTTGTTCAGACAACAATCTGTACTTTGGGCAGACATGTAGTAAATGACCAACACTATCACAAAACCTGCATTTTCTACCTTCCCTAGCATTACAATTGGTGGCAACATTAGTAACCTTGAAGGATCTCTTGGAGACACTCTCATGAGTGCTCTTGTCTCCACTGTCTTCTAGCGCCATAGCACGCTTTTCTAAAAAACTAATGAACTCTGCCATTGTCGGCAAGATTTCTTGGTTCCTATCTAATTGGAATGCCCTGTTAGTATATTGATCTAACTTTTTTGTTAAAATACAAATAAGCAACATATCCCATTCACTGATGGGTTGATCTAAATTCTTTAAAGCATAAATTTGTTGCTGCACTTCCGAAATAAATGACCTAATGGAGGCCGCAGTACCCCTCTGCATAGGAGGCAATTCGAGCATGATATTTATATGGTTGCTTATCAAGCGGCCTTTATTATCAAACCTCTTTTTTAATAATTTTAACGCTTCTTTGTAAGATTCATTAACTAATGGTAAATTAATAATTACATTTAGTGCATCATCACATAAATATTTTCTTAAATAGAAAAGTTTCTGCACATCCGACAGTGACTTATTGTTATCAAATATGGCTACAAATAAATCCATAAATGGAGTATATTTTGTAAAATCTTTACCACTGAAAATAGGAATTTCAATATTAGGGAGTTTTGATGATGCCACGCTTGGGCATTTTGCCACTTCGGATTCAGTTAACACTTTTAGACGTGCCTCTATTTTAGATGTAATTAGAAAATATTTTTCTTCCAGTATTTCAATGCTCTCGGCATCGTTGGGATCGATAGTTAAAATATCTAGTTGGAGTTTTTCGTAATCTTTTAGGGTTTGTATTAATTTGTCCTTCCGAGCCTGAAGCATCTCAACACTAGAAGATTCGAAGTTAATGGGATCATTTACAAAATTTTCTATCCTAGTAACAGTACCTTTTAATAGTCCTCGCTGTAAGCGTAATCTTTTAATATCATTTTCCGGCATGGTGGAATAGCACGTAAACTTATATGATGATTTTTGCAAATTGGCACCAAGATTTCGCACTGTTTGCACTTAAAAACGCTATTATTGCACAAATACGCCACAATATTACACAGATAAATAGTAACCGCGCACAAATATACTGCAATATTATTAGAAGTACTTTTCCAAATTGCAGAATAGGTTATGTTGTTGTTATCATTGATTGACGTATAACTTGACAGACTTGACAGATCGACCACAGATATAAGCTCGATCAATTCAGGAGCACACAGACAACACTCGTACCAACGTAATATAAAATACAGTGCTTGTTATTTTTGATGCTCGTTACCGGTTCTTCTTCTTTGTCTATGGAATCCGTCAATCCCTTTTTCGAACTGACCCCAATTTAAGAAAATGATGATTTTAATTTTTCACAATGAAATCAAAATTTTTCAGCTATACAGATCTCGCTGGCAGTGTTTTCTTCTTGTCTTGTAGCCTTAAATTTCCAATAGGTAGAAATATCTCGCCTTTCCGAAGAGAATTGGCAGGCCACGTGCGTGTCACAAACGAAGGAACATTAAACAAACTCGCTAAACTCGACACTAATCTCGAAAAAAAAACACTTTCCCGGCTAATTAAGGACCACACAGCGCATGTAAAATAAAATGAGCTGGTGGATTTGCAGTAAACTATTTTATTAGTGATTAAACTGTAGCAATATCCTACACAGTACAAGGTCAAGATGGAAGAGAAAAAATGTTGCCAGTCATCAAACATAAAACAAAATAGTTGGCAACAGTAAAAAATAAAAGCTATTTATTTCTAATATGCTATAGACATTTTGTATGTTTGTTTCCCAAACACTTCGAATAAGCTTTTCAACACCAGTTCATACACGTGATGGCGGCAAGCAAAAATAAGCATTTCTCTATTAAGCTTTTGCTCGAGGAACACACAGGCTCCATTCCAGTCTAATATTGCTTTCCAAACAGCTTGTGCCTGTCCTTTGCCCGTAGATATACGTATAGAGATTAGCACTTTCTTTCACTGTTAAATTCACTTTACGAATATTATAAAACAATACTGCGACAACTTATCTATTTGGAGGAAGATTCGAACCGTTGCTTGAGGTTTGGCATCCTATGTTAGATATAATATATCTTTCTTAGAACTATGCAATTTTACCACCATGTTTACTAATCGAAAAATATGTATATAACTGACAAAACGAAAAGAAATTATAAGCTTGTTAAGACGTAGGCCAGTAATCAAGTTCTGACAATTTTAGATGCAAATCGGCGCGGGTCGCAGTGGTTTAAATTGCACAAAATTTTATTTACAATTGTTTTAACATAAAACAAATAAAATTAGAGGGTATGCGTTAAAAAAAACAATTGATTTTTTTGGAACACCCTAATATATGGTCTTATTTATTTGTTTTTTTTAATCAATCGAGGCAGTAAAGAGATACTAGGTCATGAGCATGAATAGATGCCTCTTCCTTCTGAAAATACAGCGTCAGTAGGCATGTCTATAAAAATAATAGTGAAATAAGACCGGTCAACAGTGATGCAGTTATAGTGCATCTATTTTGCAAACCTAATGTTCCACATTCCATTTGGTAAACAAACTTTCTAAATTGTCTTGGAATCTAGGTGCTATTGGATATTGCCCAATTATTCCAATTACGATCTATAGTGCAAAATGAGTGCTTCATTTGGAATAACACTATAAATATATTCGTCTGGAATATTCGCAAGAAAAAAATATTAATAAACACTGTCTTATTGTGACAAATAAAGAATGACAGTTATATAGGACAAAGGCACGTATTTCTACACAGTAGGTGAGTTTGGTACAGTTTATAAGCAACCAAGTTTCAGGCGTCGACGCCATACGTCACGTTCGCAGTCGCACAATTTGTCTGTCATTTGCCAAATCCAAACGCAACGAGAATATCTTCGAACACCCACCTACCACAAGCAACTCTTGATTCTACGTATCCACATCATAACATTTTTGGCGTGTGCGTTATTATGATGTCTTCTTTTGTGTCTATAGACAAAGTATTTCAAGTGCCGTTTAGATATGAATTACTTCTTTGACGTAGTAGATGATTAGCACACTTACTAGATCTTTTAGAAATATTAAATTCGATAACGGCTATTAAAAAATAATTAATTTTAATATCATAAAATATAACTAAAGTATTGGATAACAGTTGAACTTAAAATTGTAATATTTAATAATTGTAATAATACCTAATACTCGTAATAATCAGATTCCCATTACAACTGTAGCACAATAACGTTTTTTATTTACATACAAAAAATATCTTTATCTGTCGAGTTTTAAAAACGTATAAATAATTAAACATAATTTGTGAACTATGTATTATAAATATTTAAATCAATATTTCACAATCAATCAAGCCAGATACCACGGTAAATTATTACGATACTGAGCAATAACTATTAACGGTTAATTTAACGCAAGATAATTTATTATTATAAAATTAATACCTGGTGTGTGTATAGGTACAATAAGGTTACAGATAAAGTATTTCAATGTCCAATGAACTAAGAAATAACAATTTCATTTCATGCAGTCTTTTCTATTATAAGAAAACAATAAAATTCAATAATAAACTTTTACGGCTACATGATTCAACATGATTCATGATTTATCTGGCTCAACGGCTCAAAATGCTGTTGAATTAAAGTATTTGTGGGTGCTCATAAATGACTATAATTAACAACCGGATGTGATAGCAGTTACCACATTTAAAACTTTTTTTCTTAACGTAGGAGAATCCTGAACGTAATTATTCAGCCCCTTGGAGCAGAGATTGGGTTATGTGAAGCTTTTACCCATTAAAGTTCCTGCGGTGATCTTCCTCGGCGAGTAGTGTAAAGGCTCCTGGAAATTCATACTACGGACACTGGAGCCTTTCTCGCACTGGGCAAAAGAACTTCTGGGACAGGCAATAACAGAACCCCTCTGTTCCCTCAATACATAGTGCCGCGACAGAGCTGACCACATGTGCTGTTCTCCTCCGCGGGGTCGATGATGGACCGGAGACCCCGCTCCGATCGGCGCAGCCCCGAAGACCCCTATATTCGTCTCTTGCGATTGGCGTGGAGCACCGTAATATATGTATAACTAAACGATATGCTCTGCGCGTCTCACACCTAACGTAACAACTCTACGCATCCGGCCGAGAGTAAGCAATTCTGTTTTGTATGAGGCGAAAGTTCGAGTATATGTGTTCTGTGGGCGGGAGTCGGCCTTGTTTTGTACATATTCTCCGACTGTAGCCTTATTCTCTGACATTCGAACATAACCTTACCGTGCTCCCTCACAAAACATTAAACCTTGCGCTTTAAATGCGGACATAAAAAAAAATGAACTCGTTGATCGCTCAATATGTAATTTAAAGTTCTAACCTACATGGATAAAGTAGTTTCTTCGCAAAAGCAATATTCACATTGTTTATAACACACAAAAAAAGGGCAAATGTAATTTGCAATTATAATTTTATATGTACACGGCATTTATTAACTCTGTGTAAGTAGATACTTACATGCCATATAAAAAATATATAAACTAAAACTTATTGTGCTGTATTACTTTTCCTAAATCTCACTAAATACTCTGTAAAAGAGCTGGATTGTTGGATTACTTCCGCCTTAATAATTACATTGTCTAATTCTGATAAATACTTAGAAATATATAATATTTAATGACTGTTGAATATTATAAATAATAGCTTCTTTGTCCATCCTATTTATTCATTTACTATTCAATTATTTTTATACTCGCGTCGAAAATGTTGAAAAATAAGTTCCTGACAAAAATTTCACTCACTAGCTGTAATGTTAATTATAACCTTTTCATCTTATTTATTCATTTATAATTTTAGCCGTATTCATTTTTTTAAATGATTTTATTGTAATATATTTCGATTCCTGTAAAAATTTTTACAGGTCCATTTTAACGCGGTGATAGGGGAATGCTTTCCAAGACGGGTCTCCGGGTTCCATTTAAAAAATGAAGTTTCTAAATTGCTTGGAGTCCGGATGGCAGTTCGTTCTGTAAAAGCTACAGTACAATCTCAGTGCTTAGTTTGTAGTTTGGGGTTAAAATTTATAAAATTGCCTGGAGTTAAAGCGATTTATTTTTATTGATTTATGTAAGATATAAGATACATAATAATATAAGATTATAAGGCATATAAGATATATAAGATACATAAGATAGTAATCGCGAGATAACTGTAAATAGAAAAAGTACGATCTTTCTCGCTCTGAAAGTTTTAGTTAAGAATGGATAACTAACCCTATAAATTATTAATTTCAAAAAATATTACTTCCGGAAAACTGATAATTATTATAAAAGTAGTTAAGTACGTGTTTCCATTCATTTACGCTTTCACGAGCTTTCTTGAGGATTTTCTGTATGTATACACCTATTCATATTATTGCATAGATATAGGTAGTTAAGAAAATATTTTGTAAGTCAGCGAAAAGTAATAAAGAGGAAATATAAAAATCGCCGTCGGAAACTCTCCGAAATACTTAGCATACCAAATAGGTAACAACGTTTATAAACTTCCACACTAATTAGTGGGGTGCTGGCCCAAGTTTCATGTTTTCTGAGAACATCTCAAAGTTGTTCTAACTTTCGTATTCGAAACGGCCGTAAAATCGTATTGTGCGTCAACATCTTTTAGGTCACAAGGGCGACTGCTGAATTTGAATAGAGCCAAATTATGTCCTTGTAATACACAAGGTGCCGAATCTTTTTGATTTCGTATATTTGATAATTCCATTTTACAGATTTAAACAGTATATTCTAAAACAACAATATTGTAATATTGAAAGTAAAACTTTATACTTATGACATACTCAATAGCAAATCAGTCATAATATAAATCAATTGGATATCTAACAAATGTTTCCGTTTTTTTGACATAATAACGTTTGTATAGCTCATTTTTGGCAAATACGATTAAACGGTCTTAAATTCGTTACTGAGCAGTAGCAAGAAACAATATTTAGCCACACAGCTGAATAAGGTACTAATCACATGACTAACAACGCCATACAAGCGAGGAGTAGTCACTGGTTTATGACTTATGGTACTTGTTTGACGTCTACATAACCCAGTCGACCCCAGGGCTTTCTTGTATCAAAAAAGGTACCTATATGACAACGATCCTTTGTAGCCCGAGCCTGTCATAAGATGTGACTAATGGGCCGACGGAACGCAGAAGATCAGAGGGGGGCTTCGTTTGTCAATCCATTTGACCCCAAGGAAGACGATGACGCGTGTAACCTGCGCTGTCGTCGCACTGCTAAGGTGCTGCGAAAGTGATCTTTGTTAATCAAGACGTGCTTCGACATAGCGTATAAAGGGCTCCGGTGCGTTACATAGGAGAAACCGAAGCTCCTCGTTAACGCGTCGACGACAACCACCACAGAAACTTCAGTGGTTAGAAGCCGCACATAACCTCACTTTACCCAATTTCGGCGGGGAACATATTAGCAAATCAAAGCAGAATGCTTTCGTTGTAAGCAATTGATAAAATATTTTTGTAAATCACACCTAAGTAATATTTTCTTTATGTTTAAACTTTTTTTAAATCTTTATTTCCCACATTAGGTACTTCCAGTAATTAAATAGTTAACGTCTAACTACTCGTATCTATTTCATTTCCATGTGTTTAAATGTGTATCGGGTATATAAAGTGAGTGCAAATATTACGTAAAGAGTACATAGATACTAATTGTATCGACAAATATTTTTTCGACAAATTTTATATGCCCTTTGCATATTTTTCATTTCATTTGAGTTTATAATAAACTTCTGTCATGAATTATTTTTATCCATATCCTATTTTTTTAATTTTTGACTTTAATATAAGCAAACAAAAAAATAACCATAATTTCGCTAAACTTTCACCATTCGCTGGTCCATGTAGTCCACCATGTAGCACTCTAATAACACTGCTTTTCTGTTATATACACGAAACTATGAAATATGCACATATAACACTAATATTATCCAATATAGGCTACGCAGCAGTAAAAAAATCGAGGTTATCTGTCAAGCGTTTTGTTTTTAATTTGTAGTGTTACTTAAAGGTTGCCTGTATTCCTAGATCAAAGTAGTATATCAGAAATCAGCTCACTCTAATATGTAAGTGACACGATTGATTTGAAATGTGAGACAGAATAATAACAGAAGAATATAACTGCATGCAGTGCGTTAACAATAGTAATCTCCTATTCCTTATTTTAATGTGTTTTTTAAAAATGACAATTTTTACATTTATCGTGACATTTATTATTATTTTGAATCTTGGTGGTTTCTATTGAAGCACAAACACACAAATGGACAAAAATTGTAAAAATTTTGTTT
This sequence comes from Zeuzera pyrina, assembly GCA_907165235.1. NCBI lineage: Eukaryota > Metazoa > Arthropoda > Insecta > Lepidoptera > Cossidae > Zeuzera > Zeuzera pyrina. The sequence goes on along the minus strand of OU015625.1, from coordinate 11,363,909 downwards.
TACTAATAACTAATAAGCAGGACAACTGAGTCAATCGTTTGCGAACTAGCCCATCTCTAGTTGTGTTATAAATGTCATAATCGCCACATTTGTTTACATTAAGGACAGAAATGAAAAAAATAGGATATACTGCGTTATGACATACATAATACATATAAGTAAGGAAATGTCTAGAACAAGTGAACGAAATTTAGTATGTGATGCGTTTTCTAGGGATGGAAGATGTGAGTTGGATGTGGAGAGACGAGTAGCAGCCGGCAATAAAGTGAACGCTGCTCTGTTCGCATTAGTAGGCAGTGTGAATATATCTAACTCAGCCAAAATGGCCATACACAATGCGGTATTGGTGCCAACTTTATTGTATGGTAGTGAGCCCTGGATATGCCCGAGATCGAGTGAAAGTGAGATAAATGCAGAAGAAATGCGATCTCTCAGAAATATGTGCAGTTATCACCCTTGCGGACAAAATAAGCAATGAAGAGGTACGCAGTATGACAGAGATGCACGACAATGTTATTGAAAAAATGAAGAAAGGAATGCTAAGGTAGTTCGGGCACATGGAAAAAATGAGTGCTGATAGACTGATGAAGAAAATCTATAGAGCGAAAGTGAGTAATAAAAGAAGCCAAGGAAGACCAAGGCTGACTTATGAAGATTAAATAGCTAGAGTGTTAGCCGACGGAAATATCAAAAGCACTCGCATACCTAGGCGAAAATGTGTGAGGAGAATGATGAGATTTGAGGAAGCGAAAGAAGTATGTAAGGATTGCGACGCTTGGCGCTCAGTCCTCTCTGACTACCCCGTTGAGGATATAGCGTGAAGATATGTGTGTATAAGTAAGTCTTAAGATTAAGATTTGAAGATTTCACATTTATTTATCTTTATAGTTTTTAGGTTCCCTGAAAGGATAAATAAAACCTTTTATGTAATAACCTATCTATACGTACGTAACTATCAGTGTACATCACAATTCATTGCTTTGGCTGTTGAGTCATACATATCAGAAAACAAAAGGAATATTGTGCATGGTTTCTCTGTGTATACCATTAAAACTTTAAAAAATTATGAACATAATAGGCTATAATAGCTCTAGTCTGTGTATTACCAAATTGCTATTATAAGCCCTAATTATAACTTCGTTGCCTACAATGTTATTATGTAGTACAAGCGTTCGCAAAACTTCAGCAGTTCAATATACTTGTAAGTATAAAACTTTATAATTTAATATTATACCTATAATATATACAACGTTAGCAAGAACAATGAGTCATAAGAACATGACCAATTTGATAGTTGAGCCATCTACGTACTTCGTAGCCCCAAAGATTTATCTTGAAAAATGAAATTAGTTTTTTTTTCACATGAATAAATTTTAGACTTGTTGGTCTAAGACAGTAAGAAGATATGTAGAATGTGCCAGCTGCTTATTTGCCTGCGCAGTTTATAATAGTTGATCATTAATGAGCTTATGTAAATAATAGACTACCGACCTGACACTATCTATAACAATGATTATGTTATGCCATTACAATTGGGCTTATATAGTCTATCGCGACTGCTATGGAATGGAAAAATCAAATAAACTTAAATGTACATACAGAGTCGTTGACGTCAATAGTCTGTCCATTGTCAGTAATGACCGTAACTCGCAGTCGATACTTCCTCTGCTGGCCTCTAGTCCGTGGGAGCAACATTGGAGATGCTCTTGAGCTCTGCGGGCCAAAACGAAGGTCAACAAATCTCAAGAGATCATACAGTGAGCACCAACTTTGGATAATTATGTAGTCATACGAATCAGGATCCTTGGTTAGGCATGGACTCGCATGGAACACCCCAATAAAGTAAGGTAATTGAACATTAAATTAAACGTTCTAGCGTTTAAATGCGGTACATGGGATATAAATAACGCAAGTATAGAAACTCAAAAATTACTAAACGAAAGTAACAGTGTACGAAAACACCAGCGATGAGCACCGTGATCGTGTACATAATGTTAACGAATCTTTTTCTATTAAATAATATTATTAATAACTAGCTGAACCCGCGACTTTGTCTGCGCGGAACATTTTTACGTGGCTGTCCCGGATTAGATTAGATTATATGTACGTGTACATTGTATGTTTAAAGATTGTTTTTGAAAAAAAGTCTATGCCTAGCCTTCGTCTCTCTCCGGTCATATACTATCTCTTTATCAAACATCATAATTGGTTCGGCGGTTCAGCATTTCCCATTCAAAGTTTCATCCCCCTTTTCAACCCCTTAGGGGTAGTTTTTTGATAAAAAAAAGTAGCCTATGTCCGTTCCCAGGTGTCAAACTATCTTCATGTCACATCATAATCAGTAACAGCGGTTTAGCATTTCCCATACAAAATTGCAATCCCCATTTTCACCCTTCTAGGGGGAGATTTTTGATAAAAAAGTACTCTATCTTTTTTGAAGAAAAAAGTCTATCACTGCGCCAAATTTTATCATAACCGAAGTGTAGCATTTCCCATACAAAGTTTCACTCCCCTGTTCACCCCATTGAGGGTAGCTTTTTGTAAAAAAAAAGTATCCTATGTCCATTCCCAGGTGTCAAACTATATCAATGCTACATCATAGTCAGTTCAGCGGTTTAGCATTTCCCGTACAAAGTTACGTCTCCCTCCCTGCCGTCCCTCTTTTCACAGATTTTTGATAAGAAAAGTATCCTATGTATTTTTATAAAATAAGTCTTATCACCTCAGCAAATTGTATCATTACCAATATTTAGCGTTTCCTATACAAAGTTTCTTCCCCCTTTTCACCCTCTTAAGGGTAAATTTTTAATAAAAAAAAGTAGCTTATGCTCGTTCTCAGATGTCAAACTATCTCCCTGCCAAATTTTATCGTAATCGGTTCAGGGGTTTACCATTTCCCATACAAAGTTTTATCCCCCTTTTCACCCCTTTAAGAGTAAAATTTCTAAAAAATAAGTAGCCTATCATGAGTGCAATCATGTATTCTTACTACGTACCGATTTTCATCAAGATCAGTCAAGCCATTCTTTAGTTATAAAAGGACATACAGACAGACAGACAGACAGACAGACAAAAATTTTAAAAACGGTAGAATAGAAATCAGTGAGTCATGAAACGACTATCTATCGCAAAATTTGACAAAAAATCTGAAATTACAGACAGACGCAAGAGATTTATATAGTAGTATAGATATATAGTAGTATAGAAATAGATAACCATTATTAATTATTTTGTATGTACTGATTTATTTCAATAAATATAACATATTCATCTTGCACCTTGAAGTACAGTTACTTTTAGTTTAAAAGTATATTCTTTTTATTATTGCTATTATTTACGTAATTTAATTTGTTTTTAAAATAAGTTTTTAATTTATCATTGTTATTTTTTTATTGTCTATACCAATAATAACGCAATAGAAACTGTGTGTCTGTTATTACTATTTTTACTATTATTACATTGAATAAATTTATCAAAATTATTGATTAAAAAAACTTTTTAAAAACAAGCTTTTATTCAAAAATTCAGTTGTACTAAAATTAAAATAATAATGTCATGCAAGGGTTGTGCTGATGAATGTTTATTTAAATAGATAAATTTATATTTATATAAATAGATAGTTTTATGCAGCATTTCGATCTATCTATTTTTTTTTAATTTTTTTTTTATTCAATTTTTATTTTAATAATTTTATTATTAATATAGATCGATCGAAATGCTGCACAAAACTATCCATTTATATAGGCACGATGTTTGGATAATCACTGAAAAAATAAATATATGTTGGAAAAGACACGGGGCAATTCGTGCATTTGCAACTCAGCCATGAAAAATAGGTACCTAACCTTACAAGGGGCGAACTGCTCCATAAAATACAACGTTAAGACAAAGTGAATGTGCAAACGACAGAAAACTCTTTGTAACAATTTTTACGTAGGTAATTGGAAATTTAATAATGGCAAACGATCCGTCGAGAAATGCTATCGCACCGGCCGCCGTAGTCTAACAGACCCTCAGCGCCGGCCCCGACGTTCCGTTAGCGCGTCATCGGAAGTCGCACTTTGCCATAGTATAGTCAAATGAGTGCCTTTTATTATTTCCACCGACATATACATAATTGTATCTAATAGTAAACTTGTCGCACTCGAATTGTAAAATGAGAAAATAGCTACTTATCAACGGCAAAAATGAGCGCTTGGATACTGTTTATCCCCCAAGAGGAATAAAAAAAATTTAAAATGAATATCTAAAACAGAATCGATTTTAGTACCCATTGACATCAGTGTGAAAGATAAAGAAAATCTTGATTTCGAAGTTTTAGATTAATATAATAAAATAATAAATGAGTATAAAGTTCTTGGTTTCTATAATTTTTCTTTGTACCGAAATTATCTCCGCATTAGTAATAAAAAATAGGATCTGCAATTCGTGCGGTGTTGTCGACAGTCGAGCGAATGAGCGCACGAGCGAAGCGAGCGAATTTCATTCGAGTGGGCAATTAACAACTTACCACACTTGTTGCAAAATGAACTATTTCTAAATCGTGAATTTGCGTGTGCCAAGCAAAATTTGTGTGGGACAAGTAAACTTGTCGCACTCAAATTGTAAATTGACAAAATAGCTACTTATCAACCAAAAGAAAGAAGAAAGAAAGAAAATACATTTATTCACAAATCACGATACATAGACAATACAGACATTTACAAAAATAATAATCGCAGTACAAGAATTAAACCGTACAGCTCCATATACCACGTCTGCAAATAGGCTCTGGTTCAGCATAATGCTGAGGCACAAGCAGTGTGCCTGTGCTCACAGCGCTGATATTCTGCCAGTACCTAGTGAGCGCTCGCCTCCCAGTGAGGCGCAGCGTAATTTGTGTAGTAAATTAAAGTGTATGTCCGTTTATGTGTGAATGTATGTATATAAATTATCAGATAAATAGATAAAAATATGTTATATATGTCTGTGCATTTTTATAGTTTACGTGATGTTGCAAAGAATCTTGTATAAATATGTATCATTGTTAAAATATACATGATATTGTATTGTGTTGAATTATTTATAATCAATAAAAATCAATAATAATTTATAAATGGAAAATAATAATAATAATTCTTAATTAATATAACAATAATTTGTGCTGAGAGTTTCTCGTCGCTACTTCTCGACCAGCAATACAGTAATCTCTGAAGCGATGGTAATATGTTGACGTCAATAAGCTGAACTACAAAAAAGTGCGTTTAGATACTGTTTATCCCGCATGAGTAATAAAAAGATAATTTTTAATAAAATGAAGCAATAGAAACCGTGTACGTACACGCTAATCTCCGAAACTATTAAACGTATTTTCTCGTGGTTTTCACAGGTAGAATAAGCTAAACTTGGAGCAACATTTGGCTTGCATTTCATTGAAATCGAATAATAGTGAAAAAAGTTGTCGTCATTTAAAGACAATTTTAATGTAATAAAGCAGTAGGAGCCGTGTATGTGCACGCTAATCTTCGAAATACTGATCGCATTTTCTTACGATTTTCGCAGGTAGATTAAACTTAACTTGGAGCAACATTGAGGCTTTGTTTTATTAAAAGCGGATGACAGTGAAAAAAGTTATCATCATTTAAATATAATTTTAAATTCTCCTATCGCATATTACAGGGTGCGTAGTAAAACCGACTTTACCCGGACGAAGTCGTGGGCACCAGCTAGTTATAAATAAATGCATGATATTTAGGTACGTTATAAATGTCAAGGATGTCAAGGTATGATTTTTTTATTTTGATGTTATATTGTAACGTCGAATGGAAAATGGAATAACGTGAATGTCAAATTCTAATACTTTGCATTAGATTTCGTAGGGTTTCGTTCTTTGGTGTGCAATATAAATATGTACCTGTAAAAAGATAGATTATGATATTTGTAGTCGAAACTTCGGGGCCCCGGGGCCCCCAAGCCCATCAATTGGTTTCTGATATTTGTAAGAGACTGGTCGAAGCCGGTTCGGGAGACCGCCGAGCTGGCAGCTTCTTCCGCCAATGAATCAGTTTGACTATTCAAAGAGGTAGTGCTGGCAGTCTGCTGGGCACCTTTAGCAATGACAGCTTTCTAAGAGGCAACTGTGAAAAAGTCTGCTATTTACAAACTACACATTAGTGTAGATTAGTAAGTAGTAGTAAGTAGTAAGTTAAGATTGTAAATTTTAAAGTTAAGATATGTATGTACTTTTTGTTAATATTTAATAAATATAATTTCGATTATGATATTTGAGTCATTTTGACGTAGGTATTTACATATAATGTTAAACTGTCAAACTGTCCTCATAGTAACAAACTTTAATTACACGAACATGTCAGTTATCATTAAACCAGTGCAGGCTTTAACTGAGATTTATCCTTGTGATATTTTTGTTTAATACATGTACGACGGGCGGACGGAAGGACGAAGAGAAATGATAAGGGTCACATTGAAACATAGCTATGTCGGACAGCAGTCTTTTTTTCACTCAACTAAATTAATTTATTTTTAACGTGATAACCTTAAGTACATAATAAATCCACCAACAACATTGGAAAAATGGGCCTGACAACCTTACTCTTGTTTGACTTCTCAATGAAATGATGCAGCTATAATATAAAACTTATTTTTTATATTTCACTTGTTAACAATCGATTGTTTTTCCTAAAATGTTGCTGCTCTGCTAAAATATTGCTCTGCTCCATTTAAGAAAGTATGGCTGACACATCGATAATAGCACTTGACTTCTAGTGTTATCTTCAATTTGGCCTATGAAAGAAATGTGATGTTTATTTAAACAGCTTCTATTAACCTGACGGCACTCACTACTGGGTAAAAAGTATCACGTAGTATATAAAAATGTTTCTTTTTCTGAACCCACTAATTAACACACGTACACTTAGCGGGGCAGTCAGTCACGGAGCTTGGCGACTACAGATCTACAGAGTATGGGTGAAGAATATACCCGTTAGCGCAATGTATGATGTTTTACCTATATTAATTGTCCGTTTGTTTACAAATGTTTTTTTTGTATTAGGACTTTATACGATGTATTTTTAACTAAGAAATAGTACAACAGAATTGCTTCAAAAAGAAAATAGTGAGGAAGACAATGTGTCAAAAGTAGTCAATTTTGAGGAGTGAACATGGAAGTGAAACGGAGCAGGAAACTGTTGAGTCAGCCATACCCTCGATACAGAAGTTTTTTTAACGTCGGTGTTCAGATTTCGAACCACAAATTGATGAAAATTCAGAGATACCATAGGCAAGGGAAGTTTACTCGAAAAAACAAAACAACTGAGTGGCAAATCCATAAGCTACCGCGACGTGTGCGAACGAGACATCGTAATATGATAAGGATCCATTGGAGAAAAATAATTTTGCTCGTCTAAGCCAAAAGACTGGGACCTCGATTTCTTCTAACTTTTGTCCACAAAAAATAGCCCAGCATACCAACATATACCTTTAAGATTTTAGATCCAAGTTCTCAAGTGAACATAATTATAAGCTGACTGATATGGTTGAATTTAGAGCTCTTTTGCTATTTCTTTATTTCTACGGAAGACTGCGAAGTCCTGCGAAGACTGCGAAGATCTTAACACAAAAGATCACTAGGAAAATTTCGTAGCCTGTCCATGACACGAGAAAGGTAATAATTAAAAGGTAATAGCAAAAATAGTTTTTGTTGGAGCAATATAAAAGACCTCATAAAAGTAAAATTGTTAAGAATTCTTCATCTTTAATATAGCCTATGAAGAAAATGTAATGCCTGCTTAACAGATATTAAAAAGTATATTTAAACATCATGAAACTACAGACAACTCATCGTATTTTACCTATCACCAAAGATTAGTTTATTAACGTAAACTATAACTATGTAATTTTTACTAAGTGAATATTATGAAAATAAATTGTGAATTTACATTGCGAGCTACATTTTGATGTCGCTCGACGTCACTGAGATAATTTTAATGTTGTTGTAATGTTGTGTATAAAATCAATTAATTAAAATTTAAGAAACAATACTTACTACACATTTAGTTACGACAGAAACACGTTTAATGGATATAAAACACGTTTGTGTGTGGGGGGGGGGGGGGGCAACTGTCGACATCCAAAGCATAAATCGTCTTCTTCTCTTATGTAATATACTGGCAACTCGTTTCAGATTTATTAGAAACCTTCCATTCTCGTATAAAGAAAAGTGGTAGGTACCTATATCTCTGATGTAAAACGTCTGTCCCCTAACACTCCCTAGTAAAGCGAAAATTTCAGTCGCCCGGACTTATTTAAACTTTTCAGTTCTTCAACACTTGAGCAGAACTTTAAGGTACGATACAATTATCATTTACGTACTTTAAAATTTCCGAAGCACAAAAAATAGGAAACCTAAACAAAATGTCAACTTCACTTCATCCGTTCTCTCTAAAAAGTGAAGCATAAAAGATCATGTCTTTAGATATCTTAGTCGTTTAACGTGCGCAGAAAATCTATGGTAAACAACCATCTGATACTAAAATAATAATGGAAAAAATTGTTTTCACACAATTTATTTATTTAAATATTCATTGCACACACATCATACACGAACAGAAAGTCACATGTAGAGAAGATGAGCAAAGAGTACGGCTTATTACTATTATAAATTTCTTCCAGGAGACCGTCGAGAGTGACAATTCTGATGAAGAAAGATAGACACTGTGTGTACATACTACGCTTACTGTAATTAAACACATTATCATATGTTCATACATGTACTGTCAAGAAAGTACCGGGAAAAGATCAATAATACACGAAATGTTAGTTATTCATCCAAATTTATTTTATCACCTTCAAAGTATGCTCTACTAGCCGAGCGGCAACATGTTTCATACCCAAGTGATTATTTAAAATGGTACGGAGATCGACTCGTGAGACACAGAAAGTTCGGCGGCTATCTCTCTCAAACTTGAATGAGGATTTTCAGTCACTATTTCCTTCACTTTTGCGATGTTAACTTCAGTTGCAGACGTTGATGGCCTACCAGAGCGAGGCAAATCTTACATCACATTTCGACCGCTTTTGAACGCTTTGTACCACTCCTAAGCACGTGTTTTTGATAAAGTCGATTCACCGTAAGCCTTCTGTAACATTTTCAGGGACTCCGAAGACGAAATTCCATTGGCGATGCAAAATTTAAGACAAACTCTTTGTTCGATGTTTTTGTGCATTATGAAATTCGCAATATACACTAGAATGATATAACTAAAAACAGCACTGTATTTAATCTAAATAACAGATGCAACTCAAACTCCGCGCCAAAATGGAAAACAGTTGTGCCAATCTAACAACAACAAAAAAAAAATTGAAAGTGGAACCATAAACAAATCATCCATTCCCGATACTTTCTTGACTGAATGTATATACCTATATATAAATGTAAGTGCATATATATGTATAATATAATGTAATATAATGCAATGTAATGTAATATATACTCGTATGTACTATATAACAAATTATGTGTATTAAACTTAACTTTGATGATGTACAACTATCAAGTAGCGCTCCTTAACAGCGCATTTGAAACACGCAACACAATGACTCTCTAGAATTCGATAGGGAAGAGCATTCCACAGCCTCACTGCATGGACTGTAAAAGATTTGGAAAAGAATTCAGTGGAGTGAGAAAAACTTGAATTAATTATGAATATGAGAGCGAGAGAGCAGAGTTAATTGGGAGGTCGGAAGTCTATAAACCGCTCTAAAAGCTCTATAACCGCCGTAAAAGGTGACGAATAATATATGTAGATTTCTGCGTAGACGGATGGGTACCCACATGAGTTGAGACCTAAGATCAAAATGTGAATTGAACGCAGCGGTATTTTAGTCTTTCTAATTTGTTGATCAGTGTGTCAGGGTCATCTAGATAACATACGTTTGCATAGATAAGAATAATACTGAGTTAGATAGATTTATCTTTTTAAAGGTAGAAAGTGTTAATACGTCTACGTCTAGAAAGTGTTAAAGACGTATAATACTCGTACGTCTTGAGCTAATTATTTATAACTTATAGTGTAACAAATTTTAACGCTGTAGTACGTTTTTTTGTTAGGGCTCACTAATTTATACTTACATTTTAATTACATACATACTACACACATTTAAGCATTTTGTTTACATTCTACGTTAGCACGATATACTACTATAATACTACTTTTTTTTTGGCTTCTATCCGTTAAGGATAATTTTGCCAACGTCAAGTACGTATTGATTTTACAGGTTTGCTCATAGTCAGAAGTTGAACAAAGCACGTGGAAATGGTACAGTCATTGCAAACAGCAGCGAATATATGGTGAATAGTATAACTAGGTGATAAGATTTTGAGGAAATTTTAATGATTTTAAGGTCGAGATATCTCTAAAATAAAATTATTAGTATTATAGTTTGATATTATCAATTTTTATAAGTTTAAATAAAATATCGATATAGGTCGTGTTAGTAAATGATAAAAGAAAGGAAAGATTAATTGGTCGGGGAATGTCATTCGGTAAAATGTTATAAAGTGAGAATCGTAAGTTAGAACAGTTAAAAAATATATGGTCCGGAGAACCTTCTTCCAATCCACATTCACAAAGAAAATGGTCTTGAATTCTAATCTTTCTTAAAAAAACTATAATACTACTACTGCATAGGTTAGGATATACGACAGATGTCAACTGTCAACGGGGCAATGATTTTATTTTTATTTGTTAAGGCATTGGCAACTAGGCCATCAGCCTTAAACTATCAAAACAAAAGATGATGAAGCAATATATAACAATAATAATCGTATTTAAAATTATGACTATTTACAAGGAGAAAATGATAACCTTAAATTAACTTTTAATAATTTAATTTTTACTTTACTAATTTACTTTAAACCTAGAGAAAATTGCAGTTAAGTCTCGAAGTTGCATCAAAGTCTAAGGATTACAATTTTCCAAAGGATTGAATAACAAATTGATGTATACAGTCGTATAAAATATAGTTAACAAAGATTGAACAGTAACAGGGACTTACTTGGTTTTCAAAATAACTCATTACACATAAAAACTTCCTTCCTTCCTTTACGAAAACCAAATTGGAAATCTGGAATTAGAAAGTTGTTATAGATCATTCTAACCGATTTTTAAGCATAGTTTCAAAACATTTTGCAAAACACGAAATTACAGAAATCGACCTGTTTGCGTCTAGATTTATCAATTTTAGATGGTTTTAAAATAGGCACAACATACTGCTCTTTCCAAACAGGAGGAATGCAATTATGAAACCAGAGTTTATTGTAAATATTTAATAAAATGATTTTAACATTTTCTTGTAACTTTTTATAATTATATAAGAAATAAAATCGGGACCAGGTGATGTATTTTTTTTAATTTTTAAAAAAGCTTCTAATTCGTGAGACCGAAATGGATCTCTAAGCCATTGCACTGAGTTTAAACCACTCGACAAAAACATTTTTGAAACTGACGCGAATGAGGATCGTTCTCGTCACGACTATCGGAACAAACTAATTTGTTTAATAATTTATTTTTAATAATTTGTTTAATAATTTATTTATGCATTATTAGAATTGTTTAAAAAACATTTTTGAAACTGACGCGAATGAGGATCGTTCTCGTCACGACTATCGGAACAAACTAATTTGTTTAATAATTTATTTTTAATAATTTGTTTAATAATTTATTTATGCATTATTAGAATTGTTTAAAAAATGATTCTTTGAATTGATATTCAGTATAGTAAATTTGAATTTTTTAATACAATCCCAAAGTAATTTAGAGGAAGTCATTCGATTGAAAGACGAGCATAGATTTGCCCAAGATAATCGCTTTTACTCAGTCAAGGTCCTTTTTTTCTTGGCATCAAATTGTTTTTGTAATTGTTTGTGTATTTTTCCTGAGAAGGAAAATTTTTAAAAGATATTAAAGCCATTTTGGCCTGATTCACAACATGAGTACCTACATGTATCGTTCCACCAAATCAAAGATTTTTTGTGTTTTCTTGTTAATTGGCAAGAATTCTTTTTAAAAAACATCAGCAAAATGTCACAAAGACATTTTATAAATTTCCTGACCGATTTCCTGTAGTTCTCAAGAGGATCATCACATAGACCAAAGGAAGAAAATTTTTTATTACATATATCGGTAAACTGAAATCTGTCAATTTTATTAAACTTAACATCAGATAAGAAATAAAACGAGCAATTGGAAACATCATCCGAAATAATATTGGAGATAGAATTATTTGCGGTATACAAGAAATTATCAAAAGTGGATAATGATTGCTACTGAGAGGATCATCTAAGATAGCTAAAGAGCAACTAGAAGTTACCGAAGGAGAAGCAAATGCTAGATCCAAAACATTAAAGCCGGCAGGAGCCAATGTCGTGATACTGTGGTCATTCAATCAAACCAGGTTTAAATTATCGCCAAATGAATGAATGAAAAAAATGAAAAAGCCCCAAGACGTGTGATGAGCGTTAAAATCACCTATTATCAGATAATGTTTGCTAATAAATTGGGATATTGCGTTGGAAAGATCCTGTATATCAAATTTACCATTGCGAGGAGGTGGCATATAAGCACTCAATATGTCTAATAAAATAGAGCGAATTTTTAAAGATATCATATTCTAAAAATCATAAACTGAGTTAGTGTTAAAAGTTGTGAAATTATAATTGTTTTTATTGGCTATAGCTGCACCCCCATGAGGATGGTCAGAGTCCCTTTAAAGTTAAAAGTTTTAGTGTCATTTAACCAAGTTTCATTTAATAAAATGATATCAATTTGTGTGTAATAAGAATAGATCAAATTTTGTAATTGATCAGCTTTAGATATAATGCTACGTGAGTTCCAATGCAGAATATTTAGTCGCCCAATACCATCCCGACTATGCATTACCGGAAGAAAAGTTGATAATAAGCAACTCTAATGAATTTGGATGTAGAACTAGCTATAGATAGACTAGCATTTTTGCAATTTGGAGAATCTTTCTTTTCATTACATATTTTGACAATATCTATAACCGTCTTAGCTAAAACCTTAAGTATATCATCAGAATTAATAATGTCTGACACTACAGCTCTTTTGAGGTGTCTCTTTCTTGTACCGGATATCTCTGACTGAACTCTGACTGACCGGACTGAAATCTGAGTAGATTCTGTAAAAATTATGATGTTGCTGTAGGCACATGGTACGCACTGATTAAGTAATCACTACCTTTTACGGATGTAGGTGACATTTGTCTAGAAGTGATTTAGTCATGTAGGGGGGCCCAGTCATTTCTGGTAGCGGTTGTGTGGCCAACATATTTAAATATAGTAAAAGCTGCAGATATGTTTTTCTTTTTTTAGTACTTTGTAAATAATAAATAGTATTTGCTTCTTATATTCATCCTAGTGCCGTGAGTACTTAACTGTCTGTAGAAGAAATATTTCAAAAGTTTTTTTATTCTTATCTAGGTATTAATTCCAAGTATATTGTTGTTTGTGTTTATAGATCTGAATTCCCGATCAATAGGTATTTTTAGTATTACTTTATATAATTATCTCTAAACTAATTTAGATGTCCCATAATTGACCTCATAGTAAGTGATATGTGAAATCTGTTATTTTCTTTCAGTGTATTTCATTGGTGTTTAAATATATACTGTATTTCTCTCCAGGGTGGGCTATAAGAACCTAAGAACCCAAAGATCTCATGCATATAATAATTAAAATTTACAAAATCACACACATATCTATATGTAATACATATTGTAACGTACATACATGTAGTATGAGTGTATATATATTATTGGGCAGGCCGGCTTATTTTAATTGCTTTACTTTTTATTACTATATTTATTTTTTATTATATGTATGGTTATTATACATACACATATATGTTACAGACGTTAAATAGAAATCAACTTGAAACTAAGTTGAGATAAGTTTATTTTTAAATAACTGGAGAAGTTACAAATTGTTCCAAGTCGACAGTACTGTGTGTAGTTCTTCATAAGAGCAAAAGAAATGAAAAACATTAGTGAGGGGTGAAAACTCCATTATAAGAAGCTTTTGAAATGCGTCGGTTTGACGATGGGGTAAAAACTTTGAATTTTGAGAAACGCTTAGTAATGGAATTTCTGAAAGCCTTTTTCGTATCATTGTGCATGACTGATTAGCTGATTATTATCAATGTTTAACAAGGAAGGAGTAATCGAGGATTGTAAGGGCCTCTGCGGCGCTTATTACGCTGCTTAATAAAATGTTGTTTCTTCATAAGTATATACAAATATTTGAATTAATCCTTCGATTTATTTTCATTTTAAACTTTTACTGGAGATAAGTACAGTCATAATTAAAATACTGAGTAGCGTTAAGAAGAGTGTTTTACTTAGGAATCTATTTATTCATTTTTAATTTTGAGGTACCTAGGTATGAATTCTTGTTAAAACCTTAAATCTCGTCAATGTGTTGCATACGCTCTATTAAGAACAGTTTTATTCATTCTAAATAATCTGAACTATTCAAAAAGATGAAATCTGCATACAGCTATCTATTTATAACAAATGACGTTATTTTGGGAAACCTTTTATAAATTCCTGTCAACTGTACTATATTGTTCAAGCATGCCTAAGCTCGTGTTCATGTTTTCGACGTCGCTGACTCAGCATGATCCCATCGCTTGGCTGGGACATGTCACGTACAAGCCGCGCCAATTTATCAGCTATCAGCGCGTGTGTGGCCCTCAAGCGGATGCCGCGTGAATTTTTACACCAGACAATGTGTGCTCTGTTTACTAAAAGAACTAGTAATAAATAATACAAACAGTAAAACAGTGTAAACTACGGATGTCACGACGTCGATAATTAGTACCCGCAGTTGATATCATATTGTATTTAGATTGTACTGATTGTAACCAATTCCTTCTATGTATACTAACATTTCTCTCAGAATCTACAAAGAATTGATGCTCTTCACATGCAAAATGGTCATCAGACTTCACTGGGTAAGTTGTTTCATGGTCAATTTTTAAATAATAAGTAAATACGGTATTACCCAAAATATAAATCGCCTCAATATACTTGCTCATTAGACTTTTAGTAGCGTGGGTAACTTCAACATTCAATCTAATGCTGGCATTAAAATCTTGCACTTTTGTTGGTTGATCGATTTCGCGGCAAAATCACAACCGCCTGTGCAGCTTACGCCATTTTATGCAATCAGTCAGGGTTTTGAATACGTAACAAGCGATAATCTGCCAATTATGCTTGTACATAAAGTTCAATGTAAATTCTTTACGCATTTGAAATTCGGCTACAGTCGGGAATTGTTTACGCTCTTCTATGCAAGCGACGACTATTGAAATGAATCATGTTCTATGTATACTGTACCTACTTTTTTACTTTCGAAGTAGTAATGATGTAGTGTCATATCATTTATTTATTTTCTATTCATACTTACATGTTTAAATCGTAATTCCAAAATCCAATTTAATTAGTAGGTAAGTTAATTGACAGTAGGTAATAATCAAATTAAGTTAAAATTAAAATGAAATAAATTTCCAATCCTGAAACCTTAAACTTGTCTTGTGGCCGTAAAAAAATAAATCACGGTCACTTTTTTACAAGCAAAAGGTTCCTGCCATTCTACAGCCAGTAGATACACACATATTCTTATGCTGTATCCCTGACGGGATAGTCAGAGATGAGAGACTTACCTTTTTATAATATTAGTATATGTAGATTTATGAACAAGAGAGCGTATATTGCTAAACGAAATAATGTAAAACAATATTCACTTATACTTTTAAACGTCAGGAAAAAGAAACACTTATGGAGTTGCCTTAGCATCTAGTTATTTGTCAGTCTGTCACAGCCCTTTTTCTCTGAGATTGTTTAACGTAAGCTGAAATTAGGAAAAGTTATAATAAAGGTTGATCTAATAAGGGTTGACATGAACATCAAAATTTAGGTTCTCATTTTAGTTGCTTAGTTTTAGGGTTTTAAACATAACAGTAAAAAACAAATAGTTTTGGGGGTTATCGTTGTGATATTAAATGAGGGCTTCTCAAACCATAAATTAAGAAATGTAGATATATATTAACACGTTACTTTGTAATATTTTTAACACTCGAAAATACGCGCCGAAATTGCTGTCTTCCAGTTCAATCATACTTCCAAAAGTATTACTCGTATAATGAGCGTTGAAAATAAGGTCGTAATTTACATCGAAGGAAAATTATGAGGATTAGATTATATTAGATACTGTAATAGTATCTAAAACAAGGGAAACTAATCCGATTACTTTTCATTTTAATTTGACGCTTCGGTCGAGTTGCATCGGCTGTGGTCTCGAACGAACTATCACAGTAAGCATTACTCATAATTTCTTATCTATTTATCTGCACCCAATATTTCTAAATAGGTTTTAGGACTTCGACACATCAAACTAATCCACATTAGGAGTAAACTTTTATCGTCAATCTTTCATGAATTGATGTAATGGTAATAAATTATAAAAAAAACGTGTATTTTCAATTACAACAACATGTTTATTTTCATGAATAATACAATTTACTTTTTTTCTCGGTACAATGGGTACATGGTACCCAATGTACCGAGAAAAAAGTACTCGGTACATGCACCTTTCGGATCGCACGGGATTTTTTTTACATACTAAATACACATCTTTTATAGTTATATTTCAAAATTTGAAAAAGGAACGCTTATTGAATTACCTCAGTGTATGTCTGTTTGTTACAGTCGTTTTTCGCAGAGACTATTTGAAATAAATAGTTGGGAACAGTTACAAAAAGTTATGGCCCAAAAACCAAAAACAGTCGTTAACTTTTTTTTAATAATTGTGGATTATTACATTGCAACTGTAATATTATTTAATATAGAATCATGACTAGAAATCCGAACATTCAGAGTATATCGCTAATTTTCTGAGGATACGAATATGCGGCGTCAACAACGGTTGCCTATGGACTGCATCTTGTTGTATTAATTCATCAGTAGTTCTAACGTAGTTATAAGCCTTTGACTGCCGTAGTAAGTATTCGCTAGCTATCGTGTTGATATTGTGATGTGTGAAATGTCAACGTCTCTTTTGTACAACATTTCCGTTAAACAAACAATCAAAAACTAATAAAGATCAAATAGCTCATCGCATTCTCAACTCTCACACAAACCAAAACTGACTAAAGATCAGATAGCTCATTGCAATCTCAACTCTCACGTCCCTTGGTGTGCAAAAGTTTGGTGTTGTGCAAAGAAATGTAGTTTGGTAATAAAGCGAAAGAAGTGTGTTAGGATCGTTATATATGACATTAGAAATATAGTGTGAAGATTTGTACATGTAAAAACATGTACATGTAAAAAATTATTTATGTCAAACGTACAAATGAATATATCAATTGGTAATGTATTGTATTGTAATTGGTAATAATACTTTTGCAAGTACGTATTCGTATGGTAGGTACAAGGCTATTTACAAGCTACAGAGTATTTAGAGCCAAATATCACCATCCTAACATATTTCTTTCGCCTCCTAAAATCTCATTATTTTCCTTAAATACTTTCACCTAGGTATGCGAGTGCTTTTGACATTTCCGTCAGCTAACACTTCGATCTTCGTAAGTCAACCTTAGTCCTCCTTGACTTTTACTAGCACTCACTTTTGCTCCGTAGATTTTTTCGTCGGTCTTTCATCATTTTTACTGCCTTAAGCATCTATTTCTGTTTATATGGTACAAGGCGCTAATTGACGATTCAATGTTTTTGAATTTTTCAATATAAACCATTTCTATACATAAATCTGTATAACATAAAAAATAAAGTTTCTGGTAGTGGCTTGGGCGATGTCCACCCAGATCACTACAACTACTTGCTAATTCTGCCGCCAAACAGCAGGGCTTGCACAGAGTATGTTCGACATGCTTATTATCTAACTAACAGTTAACATGCGACAGCCAAATATCGCGCGATATCTGCTGTCAAAACGAGAATTTGTATAATGTAATTTGCACAGTAGCGCTAAAACTACCGCGAAAAGTGCATTTTACGGTCATGGCGCAATAGACACGCAGTCGTCATACATGATATCAATTTTTTATTACAATTAGACGCTGGTCGCGCAATGATCGCGTGGCTATCGCTGTCTGCACAAGGTAATAACCCCGCCGGTGTGGAAGGTAAGACAATCAATAAAATTTATTAATATATTATATATTTTAGTGCTTGCCAAAAATGAAAGTTTGGTCGGGCACAAACAGCTCGTTCACATTAGATCGGATCAACAATTTTGCCGGCGGCCAGCTGTTGACTGTTGTTGTTCACACCACACTGAATCTGTCGGTCTAACCTAATATGAACACCATATCACTTTTGTCGTTAAGCAATTCGTCACAAAGAAGTTGTGAGTTGGCCTCCGCCTACAATGGACGATGACTACTTTCTGGTTCTTGTGTGATATTTAAATAGGAGATGGAAGACAAGAAAAAGAAAATATTGGCTACATCCAAGCCTGTGGGTGGAGTACAAGTCGCCGCTTCTTGAAGCTGTAGCCAATAATATCTGACTAGACCGTTATCCGACTTGGCCGAATGTCCGGTAAATGTATCGTTGGCAATTTTTATCGGATCGCTCTAGTGGAAACAATGCTATAGAAATATGTACATAATATGCCAATATGCATCCAACACATTTTCGTTCTGGTAAAACTGTCGGTCCGATCAAATGTGAACCAGTTTTAATATGTTTATCATATGGAATTTTACGCGCCTGTAGAGTATACTTACTCCAAAATAATTCCTAGAGGTATACTTTCTCCAATATAATTCGTGTTTTGCCTAACAATAATTGTCTGGCTATTTGTTGAAATAAATAATTTCTACTAATCACCAGGCCACTTTTACAATATGTCACAGATATCGAAATATGTAACTAATTCTATTGCAGCAAATAATATACTGCATTATCATACATATTATGGACATTATTCATAAGTAACTAAATAGAAAAATGTTCATTTGTTCAAAAACTTGAAATTTCGAAAGGTCTTCACCGATTGCCTCAAATTTTGACACAACATTGCATTCGACTACGCGAGTTTTTGTGTACATAAAACTCATATATCTATAAAACCTAACGAGCCACAACAACGTGTGGTCGAGTACGTGTAATTAATAATAAAAATGAAAAAAAAAACTCCATATACCTATTACTAAATTGTTATGCACTTAAGTACCGAATACATACGTAGGTACACTTATATGAGAAAAACATAGGGAGTCGAATACATGTGCCTCAGGGAAATCTTTTCGCTATAAATTGTTGTGCTAAACAAAACTGTTGCTTTTCTATTTTCTATTTATTCATTACGCTTGGCATTATTGTTACAGACCCATTTACAATTTTTTATTTGAGGTTAACAGAAATAATAATGTACTTGAAATGGGTGCAAGCATACAAAAGAACATGACCCATACTCTCACATGCGAGCTTAGATGTAAATTGAAAGTAAACTGCAAGAATTTTCATCATCTCCTATTTCCACTATCTGAAAATGAATCAATTTTACATTTTAGACCCATTAGTGAACGTTAATGAGATGTATTATATTATACATAACTGATGACCAGCTACGCATACCTGAGAAATATGATTTAACGTGTTTTCGAAAGCAATTTATGAGATACTTAATAAGAATAAGTAAATAAATAAATAGCCATTTATTATACTACACAATTACACATTACAATTAATACTATATAGCATCGGAACATCAACACTGAAATTACATAATTATACCAACAATATAAATACTAAATTACAATATAGCACATATTAATATGTTACATGCATACAATACCATAATTTCCAGTATACGTCGGTTCCACTAAGCTTTCTCAAATTATTATTATTATTTTTACTTTTATTATTATTATTGCTGATTTTTATATTAATTATTTATTATTTGATACTATTATTACACCGTTACTATCTCAATACCAACAATATCTATTAACAAATTAATTAAGTTACTATTTTAGAATTGTAGTAGTCGCCTCTTTGGCGTAGGCCTCCCCCATTTCTTTCCAGAACTTTTTGTCCCTAGCTTTAGCCATCCAATGTGGTCCCAGTCTATGTATAAATACATCAGCCCATCTTTTTCTTTGGCGCCCTCTTGATCGTACTCCATCTCGCGGGATCCATTCTATTATTTTTTTTTGTCCATCTATCATCCCTCATACGACATACATGGCCGGCCCAGTTCCATTTCAGCACCCTGACTCTTTCCACAACATCTGTTAATTTAGTCAATTTCCTTACCACATCGTTGCTTATTCGCTGCGATAGACCGATACCCAACATACTCCTCTCCATCTTACGTTGGCATATGGCCATCTTCTCTTCTTCACATTTTCTTAGTGACCAACTTTGACAACCATAAGTTAAACACGGCAGGAGCGCTACTTTGAAGAGCTTTTTCTTGATATTAATGTTGATAGATTTGCTTTTCATTATTTCCTTTAATCCCCAGTATTTTTTCCATACTGTAGCGATTCTTCTCTGGATTTCTTTCCCAGTGTGGTTTTCGAAAGAAACAGTCTGACCCAAGTAAATATATTCACTTACGATTGCTATATTTCGTCCTTCAACCGTTATAGGGTTCTTTTCTTTCGTGTTTGTTATTATTTTAGTTTTATTGAAATTAATAGACAAGCCCACTTTTTTACTCTCTTCTGTTAGTTCTTGTAGCATGGTTGCCAAATCTACCAAGTTTTCTGCAAAAATAACCATGTCATCCGCAAACCGGAGGTGGTTTAAATACTCTCCATTGATTCTCAATCCCTTTTTAGACCAATTAAGTTTTCTGAAGACACTTTCTAGAACTGCTGTAAATATTTTTGGCGATAATGGATCTCCTTGCCGAACACCTCTTCTTATAGGAAACTTTCCACCATCTCTTTCCAGCCTAATTTTGGCGCAGGCCTTCTTGTAAATTTCTTGTAGTACAATTATGTATTTCGTGTCGACACCTTGTTCTTGTAGCGTTTCCCAAATTGAATTATGATACAATGAATCAGGATGAGTCGCGTTCTATGTAATAATCAAGTTTTAGTTCTGTTGGTGACGAATCGTTAGTCGTGTAGAGAGTGCCAACGAAATCTGTTGCTACTTTCATTATTTCAGGTCTCTTCGTAATTTGTACCCTAGCCTCGTTTCTTAAGTTAGATACCCACTCTGATTTGTTTCTGAGCTCCTTAAAAGCCTTCTTAATTGCTCCAGATTTTTGTATATAAGTTTCGAAAATGCGCTGTCTATGTATTCTTTCATCTTTTCTTAGGTTTTTATTTATTTCTTTACTTATTTGAGTAATTTTTGTACGTATTTGTTTAGTTCTTTTTAAACGGTACAGTTCTTTTCGTTTGTTTAACAAATCGTGAGTCTTTAAACTAACTACTTTCCTAGTGATTTTTTCATGATTCGGCAGTTCCTTTATCAAATTTTCAAGTTCCGACTCGAATGAATTGTACTGACATTGGATAACCGGTGATTTACTTATAGCCTGCATTAATTTTTCTTCCCAGATTTTTCTTATATCTTCTGAGATGGTTGGCAGTTTTTTTGGATATTGATTGTTTGGTTTAATAAACTTTCTGGATTGTTTTTTGCTTAGACTTAGCGTACATCTTACCATACGATGATCTGTTTCGAAGTTAAGGTTATTTATTATGTCAAAACTGTGCATTCGATTTGGTCGACTCGTTAGTATATAATCTATCTCATTACGATATTTATTATTCGGTGATCGCCATGTCCATTTTTTATGAGGATTTCCATGAAACATCCTATTAACTATTTTAAAGTTGTTTTCTAATGCGTACTCTATTAGCCGTTGACCACGCTCATTTCTTTTGCCAGCCGAGAATTTTCCGAAAATTCCTTCTTCACCTTGACGTACTTCACCTATTTTGGCGTTAAAATCACCCATCAAAACTATATTTCCAGTATTTGCTCTATTGACCGCTTCATCTACAGTCTCATAAAATGAATTTATTTCTTCCTCATTACAGCTCTCTGTAGGTGCATATAACTTAATAAGAATACCAAAGTCATAATTATGTACTTAATAGATATTAATGTCATTACGTAATGCTATGTAAAGCAATAGATGATACCACCAAAGCCATTTTCTGCAAGCACTGAAGTCTTGGACGTTAAATATAAATTTATGGCCATCATTGTAGAGCTAAATAAATTAAAATCTGAAATAAAGGGTGTCCCAGAAGTAGAGACCCAGAAGAAAAGATAGAGAAAGAGAGATTTTTAATGTTCGTAGTTTCCAAAGAAAAAAAAACAAGAAAAGAAAAAATGGTTGTCATGGTAAAAAAAACAAATCGAGAACTTTGAAAAAAGTTCTCATAATTGATGACGAAACATATTATGTACCTGTTGAGCCGAACGAATTCCTGGTAAGCAATATTTTCACGCTACTGATCGTAACGTTGCTGATTATAGTGAAAAAATGAAACCAAATGCAAAATTTTTTAAGAAATATCTCGTTTGGCAAGCTTTGGATGAAACCGGCAATTTTACGGAACTCTATACTTGTATTGGGTTTATGAATTCCCAGATTTACATTATGAAACGTTTGGAACCTTTCATAGACAAACATCATCAGTGGTAAGATATAGTGTTTTGACCGGATATGGCTTCGAGCCATTACAAGTGTGAAATCACTAATTGTTATTTACAGTCTGAGGGTATCTAGTTCATAACTAAACAAAATAATGCACCAATATTTTAGACTTTATTTATAAAAGAGTATAAGAAATACCCAGAGGTAGTAAAGACTTTAAATAATTTTAAACAACAATGGACTAGATTGGCCAAAAACTCAAGGACAATAACAACAACTTTATGAATACGCACATACCTACATAATTAGATTTGTCAGTTATCGAAGTCGGTGCCAAGCCTACGAAACTAATAAATGTTCTATTGTTGCGCGTTAATTTGACACCGACTTCAATAACTATCAAATTTAGTTATTCAAGTATTTGTATCGTATTTATAAAGTTATTTTTATTGTATTTGAGTTTTCATTAGTAAAGGATAGTTTTTTGTACTTTTCGGTGTTTTTTTTGAAGGCAGTTTAATTTTTTTCTTATTTTTTTATTTCTCCTTTTGAGTGACCTTGGCCTAAATAAATATCTAGGGCAGTTCTACAAATAACTTCTTTTTAATTTTGGAACGCAACGATATACAAAAGAATCATCAATATAAATAAAGGTTATAACCAGTTCGCGTTATTTGGTGTATCTTCGAAGTCCGAGTTCCAATACCGATGAAATTTAAAAGGGACCATCTCGAAAGTATACCATTTCAAACAAAAAAGAATTCTAAATCGGTCTACAATTGACGAAGTTATCGGTGAACATACATAAAAATAATACATTGAGACGAACATAGAACCTCCTCTTTTTTTTGAAGTCAGTTAAAAGGAGCGGTAGCGACGTCTCGAAAAACAGTCATGAGGCGTGCGGCTCATGATCAAAATAATGAACAATATGGGAAAAATTTGATACAAGGTATCGTTGGTTCAAATTTGATATAATTTCTGAAAATACCATGATTTTACTTTTATTTATATATAAAACACATTAAAATGTTCATATATTTCACAGTTCTTTAATATTATTTTTTTAAATAATAAATACTTCTCCAAACAATTACACTAACTGTATGACTAGAAATTAAACACTCTAGTACATACCTATATTTTTATCATGCAAGATAATAATAGCCCATACTCATACACATTGTCCATTTACACAAGAAACACTCTAGTACATACCTATATTTTTATCATGCAAGATAATAATAGCCCATACTCATACACATTGTCCATTTACACAAGAAAGCGACTCCTACATTTATATGAAACGCCACTAAATCTATTAAACATGTTTTCATTAAAAACACAAAAATTATTTTTCACTTGTATTTATCATGTACTTATTATATTTCGTACGGTAATATTATTCGTGCAATTTCTTTTCCTCGATACTGCTGCTACGTTTTTGTATTTTCAAATAACATAAATGCTGGGGTTTATGTCCTACATTCGTGTTGCTATTCAACGCAGAAATTTTAACTTAACGACGGCAATAACGGCCTCACCGGGGCTCGTTCACACCTTCATGTAATATTTTCATGAAGAAACCGGAAAACGGAAGCTAAAAGTAAACGTATAGCATAGGTAAGCACATAGTATGTAGATCTACATTTTTTTTTTAAACTGTTGTAACAATGATTGAGGTTGTTTCCAGAGAAAATTAACAAACGTTTACCCATGTACGAATTATTATAAATACCAACAAATCCTTACGTCTTCAACTTCCATTTTATTTAACGACAATCTTATAGCCTATAAAATATTTATATAGCCTCGCTTTCAAACTCTCACACAAAGTTGCATACCTAATATTTGTACACGGTGTTGCTATATACACTAGAAAAATAGAAAACGTCGTCATTTATAAAACACAAGTCTTATGCCTTTTTTAAGCATCGTAAGTCTGAATAAAACATTTAGAGAACAATTGCGTCCAATAAACTGTGCCTAAAGTTTCGTGGTTACGACAAGTACAAAAGTGGCAACATTAATCTGATCTCCGGCAACAAATAGCTCTCGAATGTGGTGGACGAGGTTAATGCACCGTGTGGAGTAGTTGGTGCAGAAACTGGGCGGCTGCGATATTTGTGTTCCACACTGTGCTTTTCCGCTATTATATTGCCTACGTCTTTCTTACGACCACAGAGCACTGAGCAGTAAGCCCATAAATGGCGCCTCAAGTAATTGTATGATGAAAACAATTGTGTCGAAATATTGCAGGGTCATGGACGGTGCGCTGTGATCTGATTGGCTATATCGAAATCGGACGTTGAATTTTCGAGAGCGGACAGGCAGAGAACTTTGTTGATGGCATGGGTAGTCGCAGATCTCCTAAGTGTTGACTAGGTCTTTCTGAAACGATACCGAAAAATAAGACAAAGCTAACTAAAATAGACTCATTCATATTATACTTGTATACTAAACACTACTAACAAATACTACACGCGCATACACATGTTTTGTGTATGGTAGAGCCATGCTGCATTGCAACACGAATTAAGCCGGCACACCCGGTGAAATACCACCTTCTCACAGAATATCGGCGTGAAATAATACCATCTACTGCTGTTATGTTTCGTTCAGAGAGAAAGTGCCGGTGGCCCATCCCCCCTCCCCTTCCTTTCCTTAAAGGCCGGCCCCCTATTTCAATAAAAACAACACCCACACATTTATATGTGTAGTATATAAAAACAAACACACTTATATTATATACATACACACATTCTATCGCATGTAATATTGCACCTATTATTTTATATGTAATGTATTTTGTTCGGAGGAGAGCATTGATGTCTGAGCGTGACACAGTTTGTAGGTACTTCTGAGGGTCGTTTATTTCTTGTCAAAATATTTAAAGAACAATTATTAAAAGATTGAAAAGAGAATAGGTACGTAATTTGCGTACGAATTAAAGTTATCGGAATATATTTCATATCTTGGGCATAATTTTGTTGCTAAAAATGTAAATACAAGTATCAATTAGATATTTTAAAATTGAACTGATACTTGTTTTAAGTTGACTTATCAACTTCTTCAAATAACCCTAAAAATTTACTTTACCTAGAAATACTTTTAAATTAAAATGTCATAGACGAAATCTACTCAATTATCTTAATCGTAACGGATGAGCCGTTACGATTGTTCATAACTTTTACACTGCCGGTTTTACCATTTTAATTAATAATAATTAGTAATGTCGGTAATATGGATTTATTGTTAATTCCTCTAACGAAGGCCTACATCTGGGGGTGATCTAGGAATATCCACTGCGGTAACTGTATTTCAGTAGCCCTATGAAAACTTTAAACTTGGATCATAGACAAGTTATTTTACTGTGGCGTCTTGAAAATTTAAAATTATTAGATTGAATATCTTAAATAAATGTTAATTGTTTCTTTTCTTTAATAAATTACACACTTCGGGAGTGACATAACATCAAGGTACAGTAAAATGGCGTCTCTATGTGACATCGTTTTTGGTAATAAGTCTTACAGGTGGCAAGGCGAAAATGGATAGCGACATACTACTCTGTCAAGAAAGTACCGGGAAAAGATCAATAATACACGAAATGTTAGTTATTCATCCAAATTTATTTTATCACCTTCAAAGTATGCTCCTTCAGAAACGATACACTTACGCCAACGAATAATCCAATCATCAAAACATTTTTTAAACGCTTTTTCCGGAATTGAGTTCAATGCTCGCCGCGAATGCTCCTTTATGTCTTCTACCGAATGAAAACGGGTGCCTCGAAGTGGTAATTTGAGTTTAAGAAAAAGAAAAAAGTCGCTCGGAGCCATATCTGGTGAATACGGTGGTTGCTCGATGGTATTTATTGAGTTTTTGGTCAACAATTCGTTCACAATGATGGCCTTGTGCGAAGGTGCATTATCGTGGTGCAAAATCAAAAAATTTTCTTTCCACAAATCTGGCCTTTTTCGTCGAACTTGCTCTCTTAAACGCCGCACAACGCCCAAATAATATTCTTAATTTACCGTTTGACCTTCCGGCAAGAATTCCGAGTGCACAACACCGCAATAGTTAAAGAAAACAGTCAACATGACGTTGACTTTTGATCGACTTTGGCGTGGTTTTTTCGGTTTCGGTTCAGTCGGAAGGCGCCACTCCGAAGCTTGTTGATTAGTTTGCATGTCAAACTCGTAAACCCACGTCTCGTCACCAGTAACAATGCGTTTCATGAATGTTGGATCGGAATTGACTCGTTGTAGCATGTCCTCAGCGACTCTTATGCGATTGAATTTTTGGAGAAAATTCAGATATTTTGGGACTAGCCGAGCGGCAACATGTTTCATACCCAAGTGATTATTTAAAATCGTACGGAGATCGACTCGTGAGACACAGAAAGTTCGGCGGCTATCTCTCTCAAACTTGAAAATGGAAAACAGGTGTGCGAATCTAACAACAACAAAAAAAACAAAAAATTGAATTTGGAACCATAAACAAATCATCCACTCCCGATACTTTCTTGACTGAATGTATCTTTCCCCTTTGCTTTTCGTCTTTAGAAATTCGTAATGAGCCTGTTTCTTAACCGCCCTTTATAAACTGCACAGGATTCAGCAGCTAGCACATTCTATTAAGTTCTATTTTCTTTCTTTCTCAGACCAGCTTCAGCCAGATTCCACATTCAGCGAGTATTTTAAGACAAGTGACTATCACGGACTTACCTATAATTTTTTCTCAAGTAATTTAAATTGGTTATAATTTTTAAATCAAAACCAAAAGCAATTATTTATATAAATCATGTACCATGACTTAGGTGAAATGAAAATATAATTTTCTACAGTGTATTTATTATGTTTCTCCAAAAAAAAGTAATAGTACAGGAAAATGGTAATTGAATTAAATCGAAGATATATAAGTGGAATGAAATGGAATTGGAGTACGGCGAGTTATCTGAATCATACACCCTCGGGCTGTAATTACGATGTGAAGTCTAAGTTTGACACATATTTTGTGGTCAAATAATCTCTGAGATCTCTTATAAACCCCATGTACATACACTTAGTATTATATACTCGTATGCACAAATGTACATAAAATTGTAGCTAATACCTAATGCTATAAAGAAACAAATACCGGCAAAAATAAATATAGATACAATAAATAATTCTGATTTTTTGATTTTATCTCGTCCAATTACAATTTTTGTGAACTTATAATACAAGTAATACTTATTAAGACGTCCTCCGTGGCGCAGCGGCTAAGCGCGTCGGAACGTAAACGGGGGTTGCAGGTTCGATTCCCGCCCCGAGTCTGGGTGTTTATGTATAATATGTATTTATTTACAAAAGAAAAGTATATAAGTAGTATATCAGTTGTCTAGTACCCACAACACAAGCGCTGTGCTGCTTACGTTGGGACTAGATGGCACTGTGTGAAATGTCTGAGTATATTATATATTATTACTAGCTGAACCCGCGACTTCGTCTGCGCGGAACATTTTTTCGTGGCTGTCTCGGATTAGGTTAGATTGTATGTACGTGTACATAGTATGTTTAAAGATTGTTTCTAAAAAAAATCTACGTCCAACCTTCGTCTGTCTCCGGTCATATACTCTCTTCTCAATCTAATCTCTCTTCTCTCCCCTCTCAAACTCTCTCTTTATCAATCATCATAATTGCTTCGGTGGTTCAGCATTTCCCATTCAATGTTTCATCCCCTTTTTCAACCCCTTGGGGGTAGCTTTTTGATAAAAAAGTAGCCCATGTCCGTTCCCAGGTTTCAAACTCTATCCATGCTACATCATAGTCAGTTCAGAGCATTAGCATTTCCGGTACAAAGTTTCGTCCCCCGCCCTCCTGCTCCCCTTTTCACAGATTTTTGATAAAAAAAAGTAGCCTGTGTTTTTGACAAAAAAATTCTTATCAACTCACCAAATTTTATCATTACCAAGATTTAGCGTTTCCCATACAAAATTTCATCCCCTTTTTCACCCTTTTAAGGGTAGATTTTTGCTAGAAAAAGTAACCCATGTCCGTTCTCTGATGTCAAACTATCTCCCTGTCAAGTACCCTATCATGAGCGCAATCACGTGTTCTTACTACGTACCGATTTTTATCAAGATCAGTCAAGCCGTTCTTTAGTTATAAAAGGACATACAGACAGACAGACAGACAGACAGACAGACAAAAATTTTAAAAATGGTAGAATCGAAATCAGTGAGTCATAAAACGACTATCCATCGCAAAATTTGTCAAAAAAACTAAAATTACAGACAAACGCAAGAGATTTATATAGTAGTATAGATTATATTATTATTAAATTAGTATCAGGAATATCACTGAGTCATAAAAGTCTTAAACCGACGACTAAATGTATCTGATGGTCTAATTAGTCGTGATCTAAGCAACCAACACTTTTTTTAATACTGGTATTTCTGTTAGTTTTTTTTTGCAGGTATTCTGTAATCGCGATAAACGACCCCTTTATGTTCTACAAAAGTGCAATGAGGTCGTAGTCTATCTGACCAAACGTCCTATGCTGCGTATTTCAAAATCATACAAAAAAACCTATACCAAGCAGGCGTTATGGTTCTTAAAGAAACTGATATAACAGAAGTAGTGTCATTCCACGAAGTTGAACATGTCTATCAATCGTCGGTTTACTAAAACCAGATTTCTGGAGAACACAAAATCATACACAGTGTACTTTATGTCAGAGTTTTCATTGGATATTATTTGAACGAATATGACGAAGATGGAAACCGATACCGAAAGTCTATAAAAATGAGAAAAGACTTATTTGTAGACAAAATGTTGCTTTTTTTCTTTAAATCGGTACTCTAAAAAAAAACACAATAATTTCAGATGCCGCAGTGCACGAGCCTTCTAGTGGCCTTCTACATATCTGAACGCATGCAGTTGATTGATGGAAAAATTGAACACTGATCGTTCGCGTTGCCGTACACATTGCTTTTATTTTTTATGCTTTAAAGAAATAAGCGCCAACTATTTTATTTATACCAAAAGTAGTTCAGTAGGTAGTGACATTAACACGTCGACGGTAGTTTGATAGTAAGTTATCGGCAAATAGACGGACGCAATCATTCGCCGACACCTTATCGTCAGCTAGTTAAGCGTTTCGCTGATTGCTGGATTGAGTTATAAATCTTTTCCGGCACGCGATTCATCCCTTAAAACAAACTGATAGAACGACAAAATGAGTCATGAGTGGTACAATATTGTAGATATTTTTGACTATAACGGGAATACGTTAGACTCAATATTTCCTGATGGAAAGCAACAATGAGGTCCAAAAATTAATTACTTTTACCCAGGAGATCTTTTGAAAAGCTTTTGCTATAAGGGCGTTTCGGATTCTTGCAATACGCATAATAAAAGAAGCAAATCGCTTCGTGCTTATAACAGGGATTTCCACGAGGTAGGGGTGAAAACCTTGTCAGTGCCTGAATGCTCGATAGTAGTAAGGAGACGGAAGAAATCATGTAATTCAGTCCCACATAGTCGCACACTCATCAAAGTATATCCCAAAGAAAACCGATAAGCAAGCGACGACATGACCGTGTTCTAGAGTTTGAAGGTTATTATCAGTTAATGTATCGTCCCTTATGAGCCTTCTAACACAACGGTCTATTTACTTAAGCACTTTTAACTCGTATTTAGCAAAGCCGTCCTAAAGATAGTAGCATTATTCCATGCATGATCGGACTTGTGACCCGGACCTTAACACATAAATTTGCTTCTATTATCAACAAATGTTACTTATACCAAACTAAATTTCCTGTACACGTAGTCGATCAAAAATTCTAATGTATGTTGAACCACTCCCTCCTACATCACAATAAAACATCTCACATGGGGGGTTATACTTCAATACATTGTTAAGGTTATAATCTAAACGACACAATATAATAGTTCTATACAATACAATTTGTAGAGGCTAAAGAAGTATGCAGAGAACGCGATATTTGCACTCACGGGCATACAGCGTGAGGATAAGTATATGTGTATTGATGACAGCAGAAACATTATTTTTTGTATGTTTAAAAGATTGACACTTCCTGGTTTTCCCTATATCTCTGTCAAGTGAACTAGCTTATAAAGTTAAGTACCTTAACTGGTTTATGAACCAAAGACCTAATAGGTACGAGTAAAGTATAATGTGATTGACAAAATATGACAGAAAGTGATTTGTGTGGGAAATATTATTGTGTAACTCCGACTATTATAGTTTTTTATCAAATATTTAAAATAATACGTTTATTTGCAGGAATGCGAGTATAACCTGACGTATTTACATAGAATACATAGATCGGATCCCTTCCCACGCTGCTCACAGCATGCAAATAT
Source organism: Zeuzera pyrina (assembly GCA_907165235.1). Lineage (NCBI taxonomy): Eukaryota > Metazoa > Arthropoda > Insecta > Lepidoptera > Cossidae > Zeuzera > Zeuzera pyrina. The sequence continues at coordinate 11,332,865 of OU015625.1, read as the reverse complement.
TCAATTTTAACTAAGTAAGTACTTAGTTATGTAGATAACCAAGTAAGTACATCATGTAGCACGATCCTAAACAAAAATCCCTTTTTACTGTTTTCTATAAAATATGATCAATTCATGATATCCATTTATTATTTCTCAACTTTTATCTTATCAACATTCTTAAATATATATATCTACGAACGCAATTATCAACAGTAAGTTTTTCTAGCAATTGTAAAAATTTCATGGTTTTCACTATTTGATAGCATGATTGCATGATTTTCTAAAGTTTTTACACGCATTACGTGTCTCGGGTGTTGCTTCGTCGTAAGTAAAAGCGAGACAGCGTTATTGTTTCGTCTTTTTACATCGTAGTTCCATCGCTCCGAATTACAACTGACATGAGAGTCATGACATGACTGAATTACTGACAAGTTTTGTTACATTTGTGGTCCATACCGATTGATCAGGCTGCTAACATGAAAGAGACATATGAAACCATAAAATTTATAAAAAAGATAAAATTCAATATAACGAACATGAATGGAAAATTTGTGGAGATCTAAAAGTTATTGCACTTGTTTTAGGATTACAGCTTGGATGAATTCTGTTGTTCTATTTGTGAATGGGATAGTAGGGACAGAAAAAATCATTACGTTAAGAAAGACTGGCCCAAAAGAGAATCTTTTATATCAGGACAAAAAAATAATAAAAATGCTCCATTAGTACAACCTGATAATGTATTTTTGCTGCTTCTTCATATAACTTGGCCTTATTAAAAACTTCGTGAAAGCAATGAATTGGGATGGTGATGGATTCTTATACATAAAAGAAAAATTTCTCAAAATCAGTGAAGCAAAAATGAAACAGGACATATTTGTAGGTGCTCAAATCAGGAAATTAATGAAAAATGAACTTTTTAAAGAAAAACTCTGATCTGGAAAAATCTGCTTGGGTCATGACTTCAAATTTTCTCGGAAATCATCGATCAAATGACTATATAAGTATTGTCGAGGATCTTTTAACTTCCTATAAAGCTTCAGGTTGTCACATGACTTTAAAAATACACTTCCTGCACTCTCTTTTGGACTTTTCTCCTAAAAATTTGGGCGGCGTTTGCGATGAGCATGGTGAAAGATTCCACCGGAACATTTCTACAATAGAACAACGATATCAGGGCAAGTGGAGCCCAGTATGCCAGCGAATTATTATTGGACTTTACGACGAGATGTCCCTAAAGCAAAATATCGAGAAAATCATAAGACACATGTACATATAACACTACAATAGCATACATATGTTAATTTAGTTCATGAAAACCGCATTTTTGTAATAATGAAAAAAAACCTAATTAAAATAAATCTATTCGTATACGAAATATTTTAATGTCAATTCTACCTTCCTCAACCTTGTTTTAAATGTCATTAGTTAATAATTTTCTTGTAACATACAAAAAGTGGATTTTTGTTGACCAGTGTTATTTTTGAAAACTTTGTAGAATAATTATAATATATATATTTATTTTAATGCTATAAAATTAATAAAATTTAAAACACTTATATAAAATAAATGAATAAATACATATCTTCAAGCTGTATCCCTAACGAGGTAGTCAAAGAGAATCATTGTATGACGACAGAAGTTTATTAATTTCGTAGACTTAGTACCGACTTCAGTAACTGTCAAATTTAATTATATAGACGTGTGTATCGTACTTATGAAATTATTTTTATTGTACTTGGGTTTTAATTAGCATAGGATAGTTAATTTGTAATTTTCAGTGTTTTTTTTTTGAAGGCGGTTTAATTTTTTTTTTCAATTAAATTATTAAAACTTTCGTGAGACATTATTAACGCACTAATTATTGAATAAGGCTTTACTCACGTGTAATCGGTATAGGTACCGATTTGTTTCGGACCTATTGGAGGTCCATCATCATTACGCAGTATGCGTAAAATGGACAGCAACACCTCAGCGGTGGCAGAACACGCCCTCAACTCCGACACGTCACATTATATTAGGTTCGATGAGGTGAAAGTGTTGGCTCGTGAAAAGAACTTTGTATCACGCAAGCTCCTTGAAGCCATCGAAATCGACCGCCGGCCTAATTTTAATAGAGACAAGGGATGGGCTCTGCCGCTTACTTGGAAACCCGTGTTGATAAACACGACGCGGAATAAGAACGATAGTGCTGACGAGTATGTAGCGGACATCGTGAGTACATTTTGTGCGCCCGTAAACACCAATATTGACGTAGACGCATCGGTCTCGCGGAGTTCGTCACCATCGCCGGCGCACCCCGCGCCCCCCACCCTGTCAAGCCGCGCGTTGCGAGCTCAGGCGCGCAGTGCGAGACGGGGCGCGGCCGCGAACTCTTCCCACTCACCCTGATGATGGACCTCCAATAGGTCCGAAACAAGTCGGTACCTATACCGATTACACGTGAGTAAAGCCTTATTCAATAATTAATTTTTTTTTCTTCAATTTTATTTATTTCTCCCTTTTAAGTGATCTTGGCCTAAATAAATATCTAGGGCAGGTCTGCAAGATACTTCATTCTAATTCTGGAGCGCAACGATATACAAGAGAATCATCAATATAAACAAAAGTTATAACCAGATCTCGTTATTTGGTATATCTTCAAAGTCCAAGCTCCAATACCGATGAAATTTAAATAAATCTTTGAAGTATGACCTACCAAATAAAAAAAAATTATCGAAATCAATTCGTAATTGGCGGAGTTATCACGTAACAAACATACAAAAAAAATCATACAGTCGAATTGAAAACCTCATCATTTTTTTGAAGTCGGTTAAAAATGACATCTGCCATAAATTTCACTAACATCTCGAGACAACGTCATAAACTTGCTGCCGCTGCTAGAATTTTTTTTTTGATAGAAGACTTTTCAAAAGTTTAAAAAAACTTTTAAAAGAACAAGTTTAGGGCGACACTCCGCTAACCTAACCGCTAGAAGTCGGGTGGAATATTTTGCCTATCTACTGTAGTCAAGTCAATAGCCAAGTTGGAACAGTCGCGAGACTCTCGTTAAAAGTGACACAATTTTTTATTATTTTTTAAAGTTTACAGTATTCAATGGATGAAAGTAACAAAAGGGTTTGAACATTTTTGTTCGGAGCCTGGCATACTCAACGCTGCCACTTTTTTTTTGTTTTGAAAATTACGGCTCAAGATAAAATTTACATAAATCGGATGAGGACACATAAACCAACAATAAATTATCAAAGTTGCTATATCCTAAAGTATCACGTTATAAGAGTTATTTGCAAGAAAAGGTTGCGAAAACTTTAAACCGTGAAAATATGTTTTTACTTATTACATTGTATTAAATTAGTAATTCCTAGATAGATTTGACTTTTTACGTTAAGTATTGTTATATTCTAAATCGTATTGGCGGACACATGTTTTTTTTAACTTTATCACGCTGAAGAGATAATGGGCAGTACATACGAAGAACTCAAAAAATATTGGCAATTTATATTTATTGGTTTATTTTTAAGAAAGTTATTAATTTTAAAGTATGTGTGATTTCCATTATAATTAACCAGTTATAGGGAAAACTAATAACTTTAAAGTAGTAGTTGGAATTACTATTTTCGTTGCTCGTTTAAATATATCCCGAATAATATTAACTTTAGCAATATGTATTTTTGACCAAAATAACAAATTTCTGTATAAATATGTGTCCATCTACAATATTTATTTGACGGGCAGTCTGCCCGTGACTACGATCGGTGCAATCCGGTCGAAACGTCGGGATACTTACATACATACATCTTCACGCTATAACCCTAACGGGGTAGTCAGAGAGGACGGAGCGCCAAGCGTCGCGGTTTTTACATACTTCTTCCGCTTCCTCAAATCTCATCATTCTCCTCACACATTTTCGCCTAGGTATGCGAGAGCTTTTGACATTTCCATCCGCTAACACTCTGGCTATTTGATCTTCATAAGTCAGCCTTGGTCTTCCTTGGCTTCTTCTACAACTCACTTTCGCTCTGTATATTTTCTTCGTCAGTCTTTCATCACACATTCTTTGTATGTGCCTCAACCATCTAAGTATTCCTTTCTTCATTTTTACAATAACACTGTCGTGCGACCCTGTCACACTGTGTGTCTCTTCATTGCTTATCCTGTCCGCAAGGGTGACACCGCACATCTTTCTAAGAGATAGCATTTCTACTACATTTATCATACTTTCATTCGATTTCGAGCATATCCAGGCCTCATTACCGTACAATAAAATTGGCACCAACACCGCATTGTGGATGACCATTTCTGCAGTGTTAGATATATTCACACTATCTACTAATGAGCACCATTCAATTTATTGGCAGCTGCTACCCGTCTCTCCACATCCAACTCACATCTTCCATCCTTCGAAAATACTCTCCCCAGATACACAATTTCATTCACTTGTTCTATACATTTTCCATTTACCCAAAACCTATCATTTCGTTGTTACCACTTCCCTTTCAAACACAAAAACCTTAGTTTTGTTCACATTCATATTCAATCCTTTTACTTCACATTCTTCTTTCATGCACGTGACTAGTGACTGCGACTCTGCTTCTGATGGTGCTATGAGCACAGCATCGTCAGCGTACAATAGGCAGTTTACCACTGTGTCAAACATATCATACCACTCATACTACCTTTCATTCTCTGGAGGTAACTGTCCAAATACAGCACGAACAGCCAGGCAGACATCACGCAGCCCTGTCTGACGCCTGAACATACATCGAACCAGGGCGACGTGTCACCTTCTATCCTTACACAGGCTCTGTAGCCGCTATATAATGACCTCACAGCCTGCAGTAAGGAGCCCCCCACGCCATACTCAGGCAGAAGACTCCACAATTTTTTTCACACTACTCTATCGAATGCTTTTTCTAGATCCACGAAAGCGCAGAAAACTTTCTGACCTATAGCCAGAAACTTCCCCACGATAACGTGAAGCAAGAAAATCTGATCTATACAACCCCTACCGTTCCTAAAACCACCTTGCGCCTCCCACAAATATCTTTCTGAAACGCCTTTCATACGTTCAGTCAATACCTTAGTATAGACTTTACTAGCTAAGCTGACCAAGCTGATGGCCCTGTAGCACGCGCAGTCTAAATGAGAACTTTTCCCTTTATAGAGAGGTACTATGACTGCGGTGCGCCAGTCCTCTGGAACCTCCTTCTTCTGCCAACAAAGGTTGCAGAGTGCAGAGTGAGTATCCCAGACCCTAGGACCACCATGCTTGATCATCTCAGCAGTCACCCCATCAATTCCCGCAGTCTTTCCACATTTCAAACTTCTTATCACTTTCTCAATCTCTTTCATACTAATGGCATCCTCTAGTCCCTCACCCGAGTGTGGCAATTCATTAGAATCGCTCTCAGTATCAGAGACGGAGTCGCCACTCTCATACAGTTCTCCATAGTATTCACTCCATCGCTCCAGAACAACTTTTTTATCTGTTAGCAAGTTGTTTTCTTTCGAACGCACTTTATTCATTCTGTAAGGTGCCGGGCCACGGTACTTACGCACTTCTTTCCAAAATAATTTGAAATTTTCCTCGAAGTTGTCCGACATCTTGTTTTCGTCTAACACCCTACACCTTTCACGCTTCTCTTTCACTAGTGCTTTCGTTTCTGCTTTCTGCAGTTTATATCTATCTTCCATCAAATTTTTCATCCCACAGTCATTTCTGGTAGCAAGGTAGTCTCGCCATGCTTTCTTCTACTTGTACACAGATTCTTTCACCTCATCATCCCACCACACATCACGCTTTTTACCGTTCCCAGTCTTATTCGTTCCACACACTACTTTCGCGGCCTCAATCATACTATCCTTAAGGTTCTGCCAACATTCTTCAACACCCTCGCTCATCACTTTCAATCTATCATCAAGCTTACCGGATACTACCCTTCATATTCATTCCTGGTGGTCGCATCTTGCAGTTTTTGATGTGACAAACTGCTGCAAGCTTGGACACTGCGCGATGTCGCCACGCTGCAAACAGACCCCTTATTATATATATTCTGGTTATCACCAGAAAGTGGTCCGTTCCCAGATCGACTCCTCTATGCGTTCTTGTGTCTATAATCGGCTTCTTGAGCCTGTTATCCACCAGGAATAAATCAATCATACTTCTCTCATACTTTCTTTCCCAAGTGTACTGATGGATCCTTTTGTGCTTAAATACGGTTGTAGAGAATCATTTCACGTCAAGTTTGCAACTGTTGTTATTTCTATTTTTATATATACATTTTTAAAATCATTTTATTCTACAAAGTAAAAATAGGTTGGTGGACTAATATTAAAATAGGTTGGTTGCGAACAACGGTATTAGCAACAAAAAGATCCTTTTCCATACACATTCCTAACAGAATCCTTTCAACATCATTTACTCTCCTATCTCCATATTTGCCTAGGACAGTCTCGAATCCAGTTCGAGCTGTCCCGACCCATTCATTCATGTCTCCACACACAACAATTCTCTCTTTCTCTTCAACCGTCGCTAGAACTTCTCTTACATTCTCCCAAAACTATTAAATAGGTTTAATAATATTAATAGGTAGGTAGCCTTAAAGTATAAACGCGACATAGACCCGTGAATAAATAAGATTTATGTAAATGAAAGATGTTTACAAGTCGTGAAAGTTTAAAAACATTACATACGTGTAATTATGTATATTAAAAATGTCTAGATAATAATTGCACCAATTGTTTAACCTTAAACTAAGCAATCGGCTTCTTATAAGTACCTACCACTCAATGAACTGGTGGAGTAGTGGAGCACTCAGTATCATCCCAGCTACAAGAAAATGTATTTTTTTTTTGTTTCCGAGATAGAATTCGGGCTCTGGAGCTTCGGTATGAATGAAAGATTTTCTAAACACCACACCAAAATCAGGAAAAAATTTGATATATTAGCAAAATATTCGACATGAAAATGTATTTTATTTTAATTAAAATCAATTTATCAATTTGTAATTTAATTCAACAACATCACAATATTTTTATTTGTGAAATAAGAATAAAAATCACCTTAGAAAGTCCTTAAAAATGTATACTCATTCTGTATAATATGAAAATATGTGTTCCTATTTTCTCATAGATTTTCTCTTCGTAACAATATAAGCAAAAAACGAACGATACAAAATGGGGAGAGATTGATATTGAATTCAAGACACCCGTAGACTGATGCTTCACAAATAAATTTATAACACACGTATTCTGAAAAATTGTTGAAAATATCAGTAACAAAATATTTAGTAAAATGTTTGCTTTTTTGTTAAAACTACTAGGTGTACCACGTGTACCATCAAAAGTACACGACTCCCTTTGAAATAAAGAAATGCGTTGACCCCATATATTTTACACTATTTGTAACATTTTTTTAAACTATTGTATAAAGATTATAGTGTGTTAATTTTTTGAGAAAAACTCGAAAAACGTATATAACTGGTTACCGAAAAATTTTCGATGCGGTTTCACAAATCTGATAGGTAGATTTATAAAACCTAAAATTATTACGACTATGTCAAAATTAAGTAAAAAGTAAATATAAAAAGTAAAAATTATTATTGACTTTTCACAGCTCTACTTTTTTTAATAATGGCACATACCAGTAGATAGTTTTGCCAACGACTAGAGAGACAGTCTTGATCTATATTAAAGTTTAGAATTATCTTTGGTTGAAAGATAGGAGCATGATAGTTAATTAAATACAATGGGGGTTTCGTTAACTGAGACACGAGAGTTATCTAGGAACTCGACGACCTCGATGGCGCAGTGGTTTAGACGTTGTGTCTAAACGCGGACGGTTCCGGGTTCAATTCCTGGTCGGTTCAATTTAGGAAACGAACTTTTATAAATTGTCTTGGATCTGGGTGTACTGGAACGTCCCCAGTTGTAGTCGTCGTCTGATTCTCATAGCACAGGGAATACTTTAGTTTAAGACCAGATAATCGGTGTGTATTGTCTGGTGCATTTAATATTATTATTCTTTATTGTACACCTTATTCCTAATACAGATAAAAGCATACAAAAAAATTACAATTTTGGCTCAGCGATTTCTTCCAGACAACCTTAGGATGGAAAATGGGCGAGAAAAAATAAAAATCAGGCATTTTGCTTGATAGTAATTTTGCTAATTTAGCTAAAACCATTTTATAACACGTTTCCAATAGGAATGTACGATAGTCAAGATGGCTTCATATGATAGAATTGTATTGGAGTTTTAAGTAAATGGGTGGGAAACCCATTAAACTCTTGAAAAAGATCTTAAGAAATTAATGTTACTATTGTCACTAATATGCCTTTTCTAAAATTAAATTGAGACTTAGAAAGGATATCTCTATTTTCCAACATCCATTCCAGTCTATTTTTATGGAGGTGCTCAGGGATCTTACACAAGCATAAGGAGAGAGCAATTGGACGATAAGAAGAGGGATCAGAAGTATTTTTGGTTGGTTTCAAAATAGGAATGATGATATGGTTTTTCCAAAATCAGGTATTAAGCTAATTTCAAGAATAAGTTTAATGATATTTAGGAAATATATTTTGGAAGCTTTCATAGATCTCTTAACAAAACAATATGAGATGTCATCAATTCCAGGAGAGGAGTCTTATAAATGATTTAATGCGCACTCTAGTTCTGCGAAAGAAAAAGCCATACCTTCCGAAGATCGAGTCAGAAAAGCAACAGATGGAAAACAATCGTCAGAAGGTAGGTAAGGTGGGGCCAATCTATTAACAAATTCATTCAGCCAAAATGAGGGATCATTGGAGGATTCGTTAAAAGGATCTGAATGTACCACAGAGTTTTTTAATTTTTTTCCGGACGGTAGATGAAGGACAACGAGTAGAAAGGGATTCACAAAAAGATTGCCAGCCCTGTCATTTTTTTTGAGACAGAAGTTTTCTAGTACGGGCACAAGCTTGTCCGTATTGTAGGTAGGTATCCATGTCTAGATAAATAGAGTATTGAATCTCCGCCTCTTTACGCTTACGAATACTAGAAGAGCATTCTGCATCTCACCAAGGAGGAGAGCAAATTCTATTCTATTACGAGATGAGTTTTTTAAAGGAAAACTAGAATTAGCAGCCTCTATTAGGATATTAGTATACTCAGAATGTGCATTTGGAAAATTTTCTGTAGTGACAGGAGGTAATAGATGAATTTTATTCTTAACGATTGTTTCAAATTCATACCAGTTACCTGCAGATAATCAGTACTTTAACAAAGAAGGAACATTTATCTGAGGTGTGATAGAGTACAATGACTAAAATGGGAATATGGTCAATACCATAGGAATGAGAAAGAGTTTTTATGTAAGTCGCGAAGCTAAATTAGAGGATGAAAATGTTAGATCTAAAACACTGGGATGTTGAGTTGGAGAAACTTTACGGGTGGGAGAACCGTCATTTAACAGACACAAGTGAAATTTAACAACAACTTTAAGTAAATGATAGGATAGGGAGTCAGTGTTATGAGCCCCAAAGCGTGTGTCGACAATAAAAACCACCCATGATTATGAGCGGCTATTGTAGAGCGGAAAGAATAGAGTCAAGTTCTGAAAGAATGCTGATATCGGGACGAGCAATATAAACGGAAACAAACATGATGTTTAATGACTTAACACCCACAGCTTGCATACCGAGAGAATGCAAGTGAAATTTGAGAATAAGTAAGTCTTTCAATAAAAATGGCACATCCAGTCCTCCCGTATTCTCTATCATTGCAAAGACATGAATCTCCGGAGACTCTAAAATGAGAACCCGGCTTAAGTCACGTCTTCGTGATGGCAAAAAAAATAAAATGAATAATTTCATGTTTTTTATTGCGAATGCTTCTAACATTCCATTGGAGAGTACACTCGATATATTATTATTGATGATAGAAAAGAGTGGGCGCAGTGTAGCTCTGTGTCATTGTTCGGTAGGACATCGTTAAATTTAGATAGAATATGTACTAATATAAACAAGAAGTCCAATGAAATTGTCATTAGGGGACGAATTAACGGAGTGTGGCATTGTACAGCCATTTGGCATAACTGAAGGCGGTAACGAAACCATTACGTTATGAGCTTGTACATCATAGGACTTGTAAAGCGGTGATTTAGGGTGATCCCTGCAGTTTTCCCTATGGATCTACGGAGTGGCAGAGACTTATTAGATTAGGATTTATGATGGGAGAAGGTAGATTTGTGTCACTATTTGGGTGCCCACAACAGTATCTGCATAAGTCTTACCGGGGGGTACCTTACTGTTGCTTCAATGTTGGAAGTATTGTCTTCGGACATTAAGATTTTAATTGATTTCTGTCTTGAATATTCAGGACATCTTTTATTTGTGGCAAAATGGTCTGCATTGCAATATAAGCAAGAGGAGGAAGAAATAGGGCAACTATCTCCTTTGTGAGGTTGAGCAAATTTATAGCAACGGGGCTTGCAACGGCACTGAGCTTTGACATGACCATAGCGGCAACAATCGTAACACTGAATAATTCAACGTTGATTCTTGTGTTGTAGCAATATACTTTAGTGGGAAGAAACTGACCTTTAAAAGTAATAACTACGGTCTGAGTTGGGGCGCGTTCTGCAACGCCATCTTTAATTGTCTTTCTGTCGAGTCTACGTGCTTTATCTATTAGGCCGCAGCCATTAGGACACTAAACTAAATACCAACTCTTCGATTTACCAGTGTATAGGAATATATTTAAAATTTTCCATACATGAGATTTAGAACCAAGGTATTATAGCCGAATATTTATTATCTGCTAACAGAGGATATTTTTTTTAATTGTTAGTTTGATCGGCTGTTTTAAATTCTACTATCGCTCTATTGCGGCCTGCTTGCTTAATACCATTAGTAGTAATACCAGCAATACGATATTTGTGTAGAAATCGGGCAAACTTAAGTATACAGATCGTTGATCCAGCGGATTGATCGGGTTTTGATCTTGTAATGTGAACTATAAAAGGTCCCGTGTTTGGTGAACTGTAGTTGAAATCATTCTCTTCGGTTCCAGTGGACAGTTACTTCGGCGCTTTTTTAATCTATTTTCAGCCATTTTACCCGTCCACAGGAATGTTTTTGCAATTCAATGAGTCCAACCTTTAAGGAGGAGGCCCTCCACCACCAATCAGGCGGATCGTCATCTCTCGAACTCAACATTTAAACACGAAAAAAGAAAACTACTTACTTAATAAAAATAGACACCCTCCACCAAAACACACACAACACAGCTATAGGAGCTCAAAAGAAATATTAACAACAAAAAAGTAAATAATGCCAAATTGCAAGTGCGTGTCAACCAAGACAAACCGAAGCAAAAAACTTTTCAGCTCTAGCTTCTCTGGAAATATGATAGATAAAAAATGTTTGCGTTCCTGTAGATCAGAAGACTCGTTCCTTATTCATTTCCTCAGTATGACCACCGAGAGTGATTGTCGCGACTCGCGAATCCTCGGAGCAGTTCGGATCTACGAAGAGGAGTTAAAGACGCGGGGACCCGAGCAAAGACTTCTAACTTAACTTCCAAGACGCTCTCAAGCGCACTGTGTTAATTATATCCTAATTATTTATTGTATTTATTATACATCTTCTGTCCAATATAAACCATAGAAAATTACAGTCCACTATCATTTGTTCAAATATAAAAAGTTTGTAATCTAAGAAAAGTGAAATAAATGTTATTATTATTATTTAAGTCCTTTAGAACTCTAGAGTGATTTAATGGGAAAAATGCCACATGAAACGATTTTTATCTTATAAGAGAAGGGCTTAGTTGTTGTATATATATCTACAATGTATGTACATTATTATCGGCTTATTATGCTATAGAGCTTACCTATGTACTTGTATAAGACTAGAAACACATACCTAGGAGAAAATGTGTGAGTAGAATGATGAGATTTGAGGAAGCGAAAGAAGTATGTAAGGACCGCGACGCTTGGCGCTCCGTCCTCTCTGACTACCCCGTTAGGGATACAGTGTGAAAATATGTATGTTTGTAACAGAAATATTTCATTTTTTATCTACACTTTAGAACGGAAGATAGAAAGCTCAGATTAATAACTAAAGAAAGCTTTAATATTGTTAACTTGGCAGTAGTGAAATTCAAAGTCAATATCAGCTTGTCGCTAACGGGTCAAAAAGGTCCAGTAACCATTTTCCATCTTTTGAATTTTAGCTCTTATCGCCTTTGATTATTTACTAGAGAGTAAATAATATTAGAGTAGTATTAGTTAGTAGCAGTAGTAAATAGTAATATTAAGAAAAAAAAATTTACTTTATTTCTCTCACAAATTAAACAATAATGATTTAACAAATTCACAGTTTCAATGGTTGTAACATGTTTCCTTTGTGAGAGTCTGGTGTCTATACTAGGCATAACCTGTATTACAGAGCACCAGGCTGCCACCCCCGTTAACATTGTGTAGATTATATTTAGTTAAGTGATTAGAAAGAAAGGTAGTCTAATAAAATAAGTAAAATCAGTAGAACAATTAGTGTAAGCAGTGTGTGTGTATGTGTGCGTGTGTGTGTGTGTGTGTGCAGTGCGTGTGTGTTTGTGTGGGTATGGTGGGTATTGAAATGTTTTAAGTAAGTGTATAAGCATACGATAGCATTTAATTTTGTAGTAAGCTATTATATAATACACTATGTTTAGGTTTAACTTTTTTGGTTATTTTATAATTTGCAATAGGTTAATATTAGAGTCAATAATCAAAGCTTTCATAATGAAGATATATAGAGGATATATAGCATAATAGCCCATTTATTACTAACCAGAACATTTCCTGAAGCCTTTCAAATTCATTTAGTAATTTTTACGTACTCAAATAAAATAGTAAGAATTCAACCATAATGTGAACCGTTTTTATTCAATGAAACCAGATCACGAGAATTTTTTGAGCGTTAAATTTTTTTGGTTACCTACGCAAGAGAAATTCGCACACTGATATCTAGCCCCCTATAGGAGAGACTGCGTTATGCGAGGCGTTCGCCCACAAAAACTTCTATAGCGATCATCTTCGGCGCGTTGTCTAGGGTGGTACCAACCCCGAGGACCTTTTCGTCGCCTCCTATTATACGACATCGGAAAGAACCTGCACTAAAAAGAACTGAAAGACAAGAAACTGAAAATATTTATTCTGAATTAAGTGAAGCATAGGTACCCTAATCATTTTTGTCACAAATATTTATGTTCTTATAAATGCAGCTCTTTAAAACTGTACCTCTACTATTTCGTAATATTATACATTTATTATGCTAACAATGAACAATAAAATTACAATGCAGTCAATATTCAATATCATAACGAAACTCTCTGTAGATACTACACGAGCAAAACAACAAATCTCAGTAATAGCAGCTAATGCATGTGAATATGGAGAAAGTTTCCGCGAAGCCATTCGCAACACAATCTCAAATTAAATCTCGTCGGATCTGAGACGTGAACTACCGCCGCTGTTATAAAATATTTAACCATACTGGAAGTGCTTCATATAGCTACAGTAGCTACAACGCTTAAGCTTTTGTCTGTTTTATTACGCTAGGTATTTCGACTACATATCTACATATGTATATGAAGATCATGAAGACGCAATAAAATTATGTCCTAACGTCACAGCAATGAGTATTTATTTGAACTTACAGATGATAAAAAGAAATATATAGTGACAATTTGCTAAAGCTCGTTGCCTTTACAAGTTCCCTATACCCAATAAGCTCAACCTTGGCAGACTTTTACGACCTGCGCGGGAAGACAAACAATTGGCAGATTCACATATTTTTTTTTTCTCTCATACCAGCAGGAATCAATTTTATCTACAAATTGTTATCCATAATGAGTCAATAACAACTAACAACAGTAGAAATTATTCAGAATCAAATCAGCAAAGATTCACTTAAAGTTATTTTGTGTTACTTACTGCTTGTTTTGTCGCTGCTGTTGTTTTGCAAGTTAAATATTATTATCATAGAATTGTATTTACGATAAAACATAAATAAGATACAATAAAATACATTAATAATAGTAATACTTACTTTATTAACAAAACACAATTGTTTGAGCTTAAAATTATTACAATGCTAGAGCACCAATTGTCGATTTAACAATTTTATACGAATGGATTGTACCTCACTTGTTGTGTTTTATATTTAAAACAATAATATTACATGGAGACATTTATTTACATGTATTCTTACTAATGTGTTCCCATTATATAGCTTTTTGCTTTCCAATTTACCAAAAAGATAAACGAATTTTTGAGTATTTTTAGATAACAAGGGTGATAAAATAAGTTGATATTTAAATTAAATGGAATGTATTGCAAAATGTCTTAATGGTGACCTAGTAATGTATTAGTAAGAAAACTATTTTATGCAGTTTAATATATCTGTTTAAGTTCCAAAATGACAATAAATATTGTCTACCTTTTTGGCAATGATAGAAACGGATTATTTGTCATATGTATTTCAATGATGACTTTAATAGGTTTACTTTTCTTTTTCACTTTTTTGTACCCGACTTGTTCTAAGCCAATAAGAATAATAATTTTAGAAATGAATTAAAATCTTGGTTTATATACGTAGACTGAAAAGTGTTTGGGTACTTACATCATTCGACTTCAAACCTTTTCTCATTCGGGGTGAACATGGATATATGAGTGCGAAAATGAAAAATAAAAAAGGTATATTTCACCCGCTGGAAAATGACTTTAATGAAAAAAGTCACATTTATAACATACAGATTAAAAATTGTAACTTCGTGATTCCCAGTTTTTATCCAGTCTACAATTATTTGAATATAAGACCTAATCATCATTACGTGATGCGATGACTAGTCACTATTTAAATACTTACTAAACACGTAATATATACAAAGTAAATACAACACCATTTTTTCAGTACGTTGGGTAATACGAAAATATGTCATAACCATATGCACTTATGAAATAGATACTTACGTTGCACAGAGAAACCAATGACAAGGCTTACACATTAATAGAAATAAAAACGAACATTAATGCATATTGTAATTTTTGAAAGTATTACATAATACTTCATGAATAGTAGAAAATAGAACCATTTTGTTTAGGACTAATTCCTCAACAAAGTCGCTTGTGGTATTTATTTATGATAGGAAAAACGTTTGGTTTATTCACAAGATTAATGATTAACCTACACAAATCAGACATGCATATTTGAGTAATAATAATGATGTCAGAATTACGTACGTATTTGTTTCTGCCGTACTGAATAAATTAGTTTATATATTTTTATTAATCTCTGTAATATACGGGTCTACTTCCTCTTCAAATTATCAGGTATGTAATTATCTTTTCCAGCTATGCCTGTTCCCCCGGAGTCTCCAAGCCAAGGAAACCTAGGAAAAATAACACATATTATTTGTGTGATTTGAAACCGAAAATAATATTATTACTCTTTCGCTTATTTTGCGAGGCTGTAATTTACAATTTAGTAAATACCACTACTATAATCATAACTAGTTTCTGCCAAACTGTAACTTATTTTTGTGGCAGAATCATATTTTTAAGTACCTAATAATATGTTTAACGTTATTAAAAAGAGTAAAAAATTACCTAATTAACAATCTCAAAAGCAATAGAATATAATATACCTGCGACCAAAAAAATCTGCTCGACAGTTTGCAATACGAAGAATCCTAGTTATTTAACGATATTTTAAATTATTATGGATTATGTTTTAATAATGTGATCTCTTTAAAGCTAAAATAATGCTTAGATGGTTCGGGCACATAGAAAGAATGTGTGATGAAAGACTGACGAAGAAAATATACAGAGCGAAAGTGAGTGGTAGAAGAAACCAAGGAAGACCAAGGCTGACTTACGAAGATCAAATAACCAGTGTGTTAGCTGACGGAAATGTGTAAAGCACCTTCGTACCTAAGCGAAAATGTGTGAGGAGAATGATGAGATTTGAGGAAGCAAAAGAAGTTTGTAACAACCGCGAAGCTTGGCGCTCCGTCCTTTCTGACTACCCCGTTAGGGATACAGCGTGACAATATGTATGTATGTATGTATGTAATGTGTTTAAAACAGAAATCTTTTATTTTTTCAACTGTCAATTTTAGTGTAGAATAGGATTTTAATTTAAAAACCAGTAATAGTGTATTCGAGTAATTAAATTACTATTATTAGTTACTATGTACCTATAAGTACCAAATGTAATAAAAACTGAAAGTATTGTCTATAATTGTCGCATGAAAACTCAAAACCAAATCTAGCTAAAATTAGTTGTAAGTAATTAGAGCTCGTTATCTTCTTGCGACATTAGTTTTGTTATAATTTGTACATTTATGTCTCTCACGGAAATTTTAAATATTGCTATACGAGTATGTCTAGCAATAATATATACAAGTCCCCTTTAAAAAATTAATAACGATTTTCCTTCTTTAACCTAATTACGCCCTCGATGGCATGGTCCCGGAAACAACATATAATCGAAAAAGGACCTGTAAAATTTCCCTCAGGTAAAATGTTTTTTTGCTTTACCCTATTTTAAATTTAGATAAAAACTATACGAACTGTTAGATATAACATGTATATAATTACTTGCCATTTTCATTTAATTAGGAAATTATTTGAGTCATTTTCGGTATAAGTATACACTAATAAATAATTCTCAGATGACATTTTACTTTTGCAGACTTTTATTAAAAAGTTGGTCAACGACTTAATTGTTGACCCCTTTTACTTAAAAGGGGACAAATATAAAAAATAATGCGGATTTCATTTTAATAGTGGTAGTTGACATAGAGAGTTGACAGTTATCATCTAGTTCATTGTGATCACTTATCCTCCGTAGTTCTATCTTTAAAAATACCTAGATGTAACTTACATATCATTACTATAGATATAGACGTATATAATTTAAAAGGATCAGATTTAATAATTAACAAAGTGCAAGGCGTAAGTCGTAAGTCGCAACGCGCATTACTAATAGTTGACATCCAATAGACCGAAGAATCCGCCAACGGTCGAGTGTTACCCCCACAGGAGCCATTGATAAAAAACAAAAAAACTTCGCATCTTCACAGATGGCACAGTTGGAACAAATTCAGATATACCGGATCAAATATATTCTCAAAGGACCTAAACAACTTCAAGAACATTATATGCTTGATGTTTACAAAAGTTTCCATGCGGAATTCCTGGTATTTTGGTGACATAAGCAATCAATGTCGAAAAAATAAGAGATTACTTTAATCGCTTTCGTGTGTGTTTGTGTGTGTGTAATGTGGTAGTTTTACTGACAAATAAAAGTAATACGGGCTATTAAAGAAAAAACCATACATAAACAAAAGTTGTGGTATTCATGGCAAAAGTCAATGCTTATCTTTTATGAGATGCAGCATACATTGGTAAAAAAATGAATGCGATGCCTATATGTACATTATATTTCTGTATTTGTGTACAAAATAAAAACTGAACAATTACTACGCGCGCCTTTTAATAGTCATTTATTTTATTAATTACTAACCCCGGCCCGGCTTCGCCCCGATGAGATGTTGAATGATTGCAACATACCTATTTTTTTTGGGATTTTCATACAAAAATACCATCCAAATTTTAAAAAATTTTCTTTCTTTTAAACCTTGTACTAACAATTACGAACACAACAAAAAATAAACCAGTCAAATCGGTCGAGCCATTCTGTGATGCTCCATCATATATTATGTGGCAATAGATTTTTATTTATATAAATTTATTTATTTATACAACGTTATTATGTACGAGAATACCTTTAAGATCGCTTATTTATTAAACGAATGTCATGTTATGATAGATATTAACACTGAAATTAAACATAGCAGTTAAACAAATTAAAAATCTTCGCTCTTTGTACTCAAGAGCTTTTTAGCACTTCGTATTTAAAAACTATCTAAAGATAGGAGTACGAGTCTGCCAGATTGGTGGACCGAAGTGTCTAGTCGTTCGCTAAACGGACAATTAAAAAGAAATTATCGTCTGATAATCGGATGATTATAATAAAGTTAATCGTCCGACTAGCGGACGACTAGCGGATCTTTTACGGTTAAAGCTAGTCGTCCGAAAATGTTAGAGAAAAAGTACGTCACCCCCACTCCTCTGCTTGATAAAAAAATGTAAAGAAGCGCTGAACGACTTTAAAATGAAATGAATTAAAAAAAATCTGTATTAAAAATTTTAAATTAATTTTAAAAAGGCAATTTTATTTATTATTTTAGAAATGAATCAAATAAATATAGTTAAGAGCATCAGTATCCAGTCTCTCAGTAACCAGTCATCGGGTTTCAAGTAATCTTAGTAGCATAATATGATATCAAATATAATTTTAAATATTTAAACAACATTCAATTACCTACAGCAATATCATTTAAGATAATTTCGAGAACAATTAAAAGATTTTCTATCAAATTATATAACTCTTATATTATTAAATAATTCGAGCAAAATTGGCAGATATTTTACTTAACTCCGCAATATAGTTATCGTTTCTGTAAATAAATAAAGACAAACTGTTGACATAATATATAAGTTTCACTGTTTACGATCTAAACTGTAAATATTCCATTTAGATCGCACGCCTACTGCCGAGCGGTATTACGAGCCGCGGGTTATTACCTAAAAATTTGCAGACAGCGACAGCCACGCGATCACTGCGTGACCGGTGCTTAATTGCAATAAAAAATTAGTATCATATATAACGATTGCGTGTCTATTATTGTATGGCCGTAAAATGCAATTTTCGCGGTAGATTTAGCGCCACTATACAAATCACATTACACAAATTCGCCACTATACAAATTACATTACACAAATTCTCGTTTTGACAGCAGATATCGCGCGATATTGACTGTCGCATGCTGTCTGCAAGTTACGTAATAATCGTGCCAAGCAGTTCTACGGCGCCGAGGTATAAGATTGCACCCGGACGCTACATGGGCTAGAGCCGGCGCTAACTGATGTTCTTACACTATGTCTTATTTGGTCCTATTTAAATAATAGAGAACATGCATATATTTTTTTTTATATTTGTATTCGATAGTTAACATCACTATATAGTAGTAAAACTATATTCAAGGCCAAAAAAGCAACATGAAGTAATTTAAAAAAAGTTAAAAACAGCCAACCTTACAAAATTTCTTACAAAAAAATGTATTTTTACTTCTAAATGTGAATGAAATCACAATAAAACTGACTAAATCGCAAACACTCAAAAGCAAACACCTAACAACTCCGCTCTCGATAACATTTGTCATATGCTTTGACGTCACATTCGCTCTGACCGATAGCGTCGCGTTTCAAATATTTGAATTTCCCACAATTTTTTTGCACTTTTTAAAAATTCATTTCTTACTCATAAAGAAGTTATAATCAAAAATATTGGGTCCTTACATATGAAATTGGCGTTTTGTACGGGAGGAACATAAAGTCAATTTTTTTTTTGTAAAATATATTTAATTAATCAAAGTATGCACCGTTGTTATCTATGCACTTTTGCCCTCTCTTAGGTAGTTCATTGATCCCTTTACTAAAAAAACCATGGGGACGAGAATCAATAAACTCTTTGAAGGCGGTTTGAACTGACGCATCCGAGTTGAATTTTTTTCCTTGTAAGAAGTTGTCCAAATTCCGGAAAAAATGGTAATCTGTTGGAGCAAGGACCGGGGAGTACGGTGGATGTCGCAGACATTCCAATTGTAGCTCATCTAACTTAGTGGTTTGTTTGTTGTGCAGTGTGTGGTCTTGCGTTGTCATGAAGCAGCAGTAGCCTTCATGGTTTGCAGTTGCTGACAATAGATATCTGCCGTAATCGTTTGGCCAGATTTTAGAAAGCTGTAGTGAACGACACCGGCGCTAGTCCACCAAACACTCACAAGTAACTTTTTCTGAGTCAATTTTCGTTTAGGGCAGGATTTGGCTGGGTCTCCAGGGTTCAGCCATTGCGACGAGCGATTCCGATTATCGTACAGTATCCACTTTTCATCACAAGTAATGATTCGATTTAAAATCCCTTCATTATTGTGTCGGTTGAGCAAAGTAACACAGCAGTCGACGCGTGTTTGCAAGTTCGATTCACTCAATTCATGAGGTACCCATCGTTCAAGTTTTTTTACTTTCCCGATTTGCTTCAAGTAGATTAATACAGTTTTGTCACTTAGCCCGAAGCCTGCAGCTATCTCTGAAGTGCTTTGTGATGGATCCGCTTCCACAATAGCCTTTAATTCTTCATTTTCCACTTTGGTCTCCGGCCGTCCATGGAGTTGGTTCTGAAGGTCGAAATTTCCAGAACGAAAACGTTGAAACCAAAAACGTACCGTGCTTTCTTTTGCGACACCAGCGCCGTACACATCATGAATCCTTCGAGCTGTTTCTGCAGCACTGATGCCACGGTAGAACTCGTACTCGTAAATATACCGATATTTCATGTTTTCCATTGTGCGGTAATAAGCGACGCCAAAGAAAAAAATAATGAGGAAAAAACAAATGAATGACTGTTTTCAAAACTCAAATGTACCAGCTAAATGAATTTGTAAATTTGAATTTGGAATTCTTAACCAAAGAGGAGATATTTCAGATCAAAGTGGTCAGTACGATAAAACGCTAATTTCATATGTAAGGACCCAATATTATTGCAGACATATTTTTGAAGTAATAAAGTTTATTAAAAAAAATTACCCTTATTTGAATCACATGCATATACCTTATTACTGGAAGAATATCTTATTCATCCGCTAATCGGACGATTAATTTATTTAATTTATCCGATTAGCGGACGACTAGGAATTAATTTATTCATCCGATTAGTGGACGACTACGAGTATTAATTATTTTATTCATCCGATTAGCGGATGACTAGCAACGCCCATTAATTTATTTTATTCATCCGATTAGCGGACGACTAGCAATTATTTTATTCGTCCGATTAGCGGATGACTAGCAGCACCCAATTGTGAACACATGGTATCCGGAATGGAATCTACTTTTTCAAATAAAATATTTTTTACATCGTATTTAAATGGTACATATTAACTAAATTTTACGAATTACCTCGATTTGGTATCGTTACCTTCTTTTCATCAGTTAAGTTGTCCTATGCTTAAACGATGATTGTACGCTGATGAGAAATCTACCTATTATCGGCTATAGTACAATAGGTTGTCACATTACAGCAGGATCAAGCCGGCTACATTAAATTTCAAACAATATTTAGAGAATACTTAACTTCTCTAATTTGATAGATACTGAGATAGAAATACATGTTATACGAGACGAACTGAGATGTAAAACACTGTTCAGTTTCGTTCTAACTACACTTACTGGTTGGGACATTCGCTGCAGGTCTCCATGTAACGCGTGTCAGTGAAGTTTGTATCTGGATGTTTGAAAGAGAGAGCACATTTATTCGACAGGTTACACGGCGCTGCAGGTAAATCCTTCTTGTCACAACGCCACGGTTCGTAATTGTTGAGAGCTTTAACTGATTTTGGATCAGTCATCCACGTGAGAGCTTGTGTTACAGTTACGAACCATACATCTTTTCTGTAACAAAAATAAAATAAAAATATAAACTAAAATATTTGTAACAAGAAATGTTGACACATATACTAACATTTCCTAATTCAATTCGACTATCGTAATTCAATTCAATTAAAGATCGTTTTTATCCAATTCTTCAAACTTAAAACCGCTCCTACATGTTGCTATAATGTCACGTAATAAGTGCCCATCAAATGCGTCTGACCGGAGTTGTTACCAAAAATCACGCGTTAAAAGACGCTTAAATCTCCCTCGTTACTACACCTATCCGAAAAGGAAAATACTGACCTAAAGCTTTGTAAATAAGGATTTACTTATGTATTTAGAAATACTTCGAACTCGGCAACGAATTTTTCTCAGTAGGTTAAACTTAGCGAAGCAATAGATTTTTCCAAAAAATTTTTTACTTACAATGATTTCTCGAGAAATATAATGAAAATATGCCTATTTTATCACTTCAGAATAAAGTTTATTCAGAATAATGTTTAAAGTAAATTTTGTTTACGTTATTCGCAAATTGTTTGAAGTCTTTAGTAATAAGAACGTAGGTATTATCCCGTGGTACTTACAAATTAGATGCCCAGTTGAGAAACTTGTGAAGTCCTCTTTCTAATTCCTTGATCTGGAACCAGTTAGTATGGAAAGGCATCATGTAAGGAGCACGATTCTGCTCGTAATATCTACTGAAATCCTCCTGAAGCCACTCGAAGACCTATAAACAGATATAATCGATACATTGAAATTAATATAAATAACAATATATGTATACCTAGTCATATATTGTTATAAGGAATAAATATTGTTACAAGGAAAACATCGTTTTTTTGAAGTGAAACTTCTTTATCGACGTATGAGAGAAATTTTATAGCAATTTAAAAAAAAAATCGTCAGGTTTTTTTGTTACGCGCCATCTTTCTTTCTAAGTCACATTTTTTCCGTTACGCGCCATCTTTATTTTCTAATACATCCAACTCGTGGGTGTGATTATGGTATTTATTTTTTTTTGATAAATCGATATGGGTATCAAATTCTAGGTTTTTCGGGGTGCTGATTACGAAAATGACGTTCATTTTCAAATCCAAGATGGCGAATATAACTTTTTTTGGATAAATCGATATGGGTATCAAATTCTAGGTTTTCCAGAGTGCTGATTACGAAAATGACGTTCATTTTCAAATCCAAGATTTCGAATATAACTTTTTTTGGATAAATCGATATGGGTATCAAATTCTAGGTTTTTCGGGGTGCTGATTACGAAAATGACGTTCATTTTCAAATCCAAGATGGCGAATATTACTTTTTTGGATAAATCGATATGGGTATCAAATTCTAGGTTTTTCTGGATGCTGATTACGAAAATGACGTTCATTTTTCGAAAAATGGTGTCATAAAGAAGTTTTACTTCTTACGTGTGTACTCTAATACACACAAACAAAAATTTTTTTCCTATTACATAAAACATTTATTACTGCAGTGTATGTTTGTTTACGTTTTTTAAACATACAAGCTCATTAAAAATGATCTCCATTAATATAGTCCTTTAAACGTTGTGCTCAGTTATCGATTGGAACACACACTATCTCCGTGGCAAAATTCGCCTCTGCCAATCTTATCGAATATTTTAGGGACTCCAAATTATCATGACACTTAGAGCATGCCATGCTCTGGAGAGTATAGCATGTTCTAATTATGGATGGTCTAAGTACAATTACGGTCTATTTTAGAAAAGACACCGTAAATCATAATCAAGTGGTTTAAGATCGGGGCTTCACGACAGCCAGTCTTCAGCTCTGATGGAGTTAGAAACGTTCCTTTCCAGCCACGCTTGTGTGGATCGAGCTTCATGACCCGGTGCTGAGTCTTACTAAAGGACCATTCCTCCTCCCTTTGCGTACCGCCTAAGAACTTCTTTTAATTTTACCACCCTATTCATTTTTAAATTATCGGTTAAGTAACGACCAATGCATCTCTTATAAGCTGCATGTCCTAAGTCATTTTTATCATATTAAAATACGCGACATGGTTCTGGGTGCTATATATTCATTTCCCTAGATAAAGTCTTTTGCTTTCGGACAGGATTTCTTTGAATTCTTTCCTTCACCTTTTTATTACGAATACTACGTGGACGGCCAGATCTTTTTCTGTCACATGCAGAGGACATTTCATTATACTTGTCAATAGGCCGGTACACAAATATTCGACTAATAAACGGATGGAGAGTTTAAAAAATTGCATTGGCTATGGAGCCAAATTCCATTTTGATATCACAAGAATATATAATAAAGATTGGCGCGAAAATGAGAAAACACTGTAAATATTCATATGAGAATGAAGGATTCCGAATTCAAATTTAATATTATTGTTTTTTTTTATTGTAACAGTATTTATGGCCAGATTGTTTACATATATAATAGATGATATTTTTTGCCAAAATTTTGAACTAATTTAAATTACAATTAAATACTAATTCAAAATATCAAAATTCAAAAATCGTTACGAAAAGTAACGATGAGGACAATAAATGTTTGCCTGATAATTCTGTACGTACCTACTAATAATAAAAATGTTGGCGATCGTAAAGTGCTTATGGCTTATTTTATTACTTCCTGGCAATAAAAAAGATTAAAAATGGGATACAGTTTAAATGGAGAGATGGAGAGAGATCTCTCATATCACGCATCCTAAAGCTGACACTGAATCAATCATAAATCATATACCTACAGATACAAATGTAAATCATAATTTAGAATGACGTCATTAAACCTTTTAATTCCTACTTTTCACAACGGAACGCAATTACGAAGGCACGTGAAGCGTAAAGTTAACTAGAGAGGTAATAATAAGCTATGGCCCAGATATGAAAATGTCTTAATACTTGATGACCTAGTTTTAAACTCAATTAGAGTTGTCAATTGACGTAATAGGTATAAAATATCAAATAACTGTTAATTAGTACTAATTGTGTGTAAGTATGCTTCAACTAGCCAGGCCACATACAAAATATATCTATCTAATGTATACACATGCATTTTATAGATATCTATATATTAATACGTGTCTACATAAAAACTTTGGTTCCCTTTGAGGGAGTGTGGAATTTGGTACACTTAAAGTTTATATGGAGAAAAACTGAAGAAAGCTAAAATTTTTATGTAAAGTGTGTTACAAATAAGTACATGAAATTAAATAAAACGTTCATTGTTTACGTTCGTATACTGCCAATGTCAAAAAGACTGTCAATGTCAAACTCATAATAGTTTGTGATAATATGTAATGTAACCTCCTTGGATCAAGCAGTCGCAAGAGTATATTGTCGGCAAAGACTTTATAAGTTTATATTTATGTTTACAGTCGAATTTCGACCACAGGGCGACCTCTAGTGCGACTAATAACTTCACACCATTTCCCATTTGAAGGGGATGAAGCATCAAAGCATAGCAAAGCACACAACACAACGCCGCGACGGAATAATATCACGTCAATTAATATCACGAATTATGGCTGTGTTTGAAATTACAATAATTGACAGTTGCTAGCCCATCGCATATACAAGTTCCTCATAAATCCTATCCCATCCTATAGAAAACAAGTGGCTCGCACATTCTATATCTCTCTTTTCCTCACAAATCAGCATGGAGACAATATATCGTGACACGTAATATATTTGACATAATTTAAAACCGGCGTAGTGATAAAAATTTATCAATACAGCGATAGCCATAATGATTTAAACCTTTAGACAGTTTAGACATATAAGAGAAAATTTCGATTGCAGAAATATTATATTAGTCTATCTGATCTATAACGTAATACTACTATAGCCTAATATCCTACCACCATAGGCATAGGATATTAAGGCTACTACTATTATAGACTGCTTTAGCCTAATAGCCTTTTGCTATAGCCTATATCCTACTACAGTCTATTATAACCTACTACTGTAGCCTAATGTTATAGCCTATGTTACTTGGCAGTAATGTAATTTTCTAAAGGTGAAAACTTTTAGTAGTCCAGTAGTTGCAGAGATTAGATAATTTTAATGTAATTGCAGATAGCTTATTAACAATTTATTAACACTAGTAGCATAAAAAAGTTTTGTTTGTTTGTTTGTATATAGGGGTAATCTCTGAAGCCAATAAACTGACTCTAAAAATTCTTCTACTAATCTAAAGCTACACTATACCTGAGTAATACAAGCTATATTTTATTTTGATGAAAATGAGTTTTTAGTTCAAAATCCCAAGCCTCTCCAAAGCGAAAGCTGATCTGTAACCACATATTAATAATTTCTAAATCACCCCTTATATCAGTATGATTGATTTAATCATAAACTTATTTTTAAAAGAGAAGTAGACACTTCTATTTTTTATATTTATTTCTATTTTTTATATTTCATATTATTAATAATAATTATTAATAGAAAGTAATTTCACTCTTTTGACATTAAAATTAAATATTTTTGTACCATCTTCTCTAGTACTTCCATTATGAGTGGCATTTATTGCTATTAGTTGAGAAACATCTGCATTATATTATGCATTAGAAGTATTGTAATACCTATATGGAATAAATATTAGGCTATATATATATATATATCTGTAGTTCTACAAGTTATTAAGATGAAAATTTTCATACATTTAGAAGACACTGCGACTTAAAACATAAGCTAAGCCCAGCGAAGCGTGCAGGTACTGCTACTATACTATATACATTATAAGGATTTATATTCAATGGTAGTTATTAATTGCAATTAATGAAATAAATTACAATTAATTAGTTGTAAGATTTCACAATTACAATTAGTTAATTGCATTTGTAAAATTTCACAATCAAAATTTATTAATTATTAATTGTATGGTTTTAACGGATAATATTCGCGATTACACTTATTCGTTTCAATTGTGGTTCGCAATTAAAATTTGGTCGTTAATTGCTTTTAAGATTAATTTTGGCCCTACACTGGCCTCAAGCAAAGACTTCCTCAGTATCGCGATTTGAGCAAGCAATGTTAGGTCTGAGCAATTAAAACTCGAAGATCAATAGAAAAGTCTCTGCTTGAGATCCACAACATAAGTTTAAAACCAGCAGATTCTCAAGATTTATGGTTTTAACGGACGATACCATTGCAAGATTGAGAAGTTGGAATCCGGAGTGCAACGACAAAGTCTCGACTAAGTATTTTGATTCTTAAGCAGAGACACTTCCATTGAACTCTGGATTTTAACTCCTCAGTCCTAATGCTGCAGGAGCATTCTTAGATCTGATTATCAGTTGGTTTTAAATTATTATTATGGCTGTTAAGCAGAGACTTTACCAGTGGACTTCAGGTTCCAACTCCCAAATCCAGATGCTGCAATAATATGGCCTGTTTAATCCGTGAATCTTGAGCAACTGTTGCTTTACATTTTACATTAATAATGTGGGTCCTTGAGACCCGCGTTCTCTCTTCTTGAAGGAGAAATAGTGATTGAGCTACGAGCTTCAACTCCTCAGTCCTGACTCTGCAGAAACGTGGCCTATTATAAAGCACGCTAAAAAGTTTAAGAAATCTATATAGGTAACAAGACTTTCATAGTCGGTACAATCTGTAATGTACCAAAAGATAGAAAGTAATTATGAATATTATTAATGTTGTCCTATTTTTCACTGAAAATTATTTAGAAAATTACTTTTTTGATTTCAGAACATATTCATTCATCACTATAAAAAAGAAATATTTTATTGTAGTATCTTACTCTACTACGGTGGAAATAAATTCTTGTAATTGTATGAACACTTACCTATGTAGCAGTTTTCCTATTTTTTAAACTTCAATTGAAAACTCGATTTCGTTTCTCTATATCTCATTAAGTTGGCCTTATTTGCTTTAGTTAACTCATTTTTAAAATAATGGAGCCTGTTTCTTGTACGTAGGTTACAGTATAGCGTACAAAGTTTCCAAGAATCCTAAAATATCCTGTCTCATATACATACTTAAAGTACGTGTACGTAAAATTTTTTTTTAATGTATAAAGTTTCATCAAAGATTATTAAAATAACAAACATATCTAATTAGTGGCTCACCTCGTCAGAATCGTGATTATGAAGAACGCACTGATCTAGATAAGGGCAATGGCCGCCCTCAAATGATTCCACGTAATGGGCGTTAAATGGTACCTCCCACAGACCTAAAATGTAATCATTAATGTTACTTATTAGTAATTCATTACCATTCTTTACATATTGTCATTAGTGGAAGTCGTCCAAGACTATTATCAAGTTAAAACAATGTAATCACCAGTTTTAGAAATCTTTCGTTTCGGGTTTGAATTAATGATTTGAGAATTACTCAAACTTCGAACAATCAAACCCCAATTTATATAATAGTTTAGTTATGAAAATGTTCAAATTCCAAACAAAGACTATTACAATACTAGCGTTCAACAAATTTATTCTATTATTAATAACGCTAAAATGGTTATACATCAAATAACGTAAGGAACTCACCGGGGAATGATTTAGTTGGACAAGTGCCGGATTTGCACTCGTGTGGAATTTTGTAGTCTAGCGTATAAGGCCACAATGGCATAGGGAGCGGCGGTACACCAACTGAACTGTCGTAAATGTAGCCGAAATCTTCCAATACCTTGATAAACAGGATTATGAAAAAAAATTATAGACTACATATTTAATAAAAAAAATTACAAAAGAGATAATATATATAGTTGCAATTTCTTGAATTTATTGCGGAATCGTTATACGTTTTATTATAATTTTCCTTACCTATGGCCTACAACTCCGAAAACAAGTTCATTAAATAAGAGTTATTTCATATTTTTTGAAGTTTCGTTAAGTATAGAGATTTAGTTTCATAACTTTTAATCTCATTTAAATTTTTTAAATAATTAATTATAAAAAAATATTGCTCTAAATATCACTATTGGCCTATATATTACATTTATTATGAATTTTATATATATATTATTTTCGAAACGAGTACTTGTAGTAGATACTTGACTTTAAGTCGTACAACGGGCGCCATTTTTAAGTTTTCAAAAAACAACTTATTTTATATCCTCCGTGTAACGTAACTAACAAAACGAATCCAATGACATCTCATAAATCGACATCGATTAAGTGGTTCTTAAGGAAACAGATGAGCATAGACATTATATAATTTACAAGTAGCTGAAGTCATAACCTTCTTTTTTGCTTTGCAGTAATCGGGTAATTAAAGGTAGAATAAATACACCAAATTAAACAGACCTTGAACTGAGTATTTCTGCCAGGCTTCAAGAAAGGAGCTCGCGTACCCGTGATATCCGTACGCGAAATATTTGCAAACCTACGCAGAATTTCACGCATCCCAATCATTTCACCGGCCCATTCCTCATATCCTTTGTCTTGAAGGCCTTGTTGTTGTGATACAGTGCCCGTCGCAATCTAACATCAAATAATCATTGGATAGATCTATTTATTAATCAATATTTACTACTATGTTAACGGAAGAATAACTTCTTTGAAGTTGAAGTGACAAAATGAACGAGCAGAAATATTAAATATTCTATGAGTAAATTAGCCATAAATTATGCTTGGGATCAAAAAAATTTCTTCGAACCATGAAGTCGGATAAATGGATGTTCGATTGACATGTTTTGAGATTTCTCGACTCGCGGTAAATTTTTCTATTCCATGGATAATATACGGCTAATTATTTAAAAAACGTGTTATATTTTCGCTCGTTAATTTTGTCATGCCAAATTTAGAAAAGTGCAGTGTATTAAAATAAAGGTTTTGTTCGTGCAATAATTAATAAATAACATAAATAAATATACACACATACAATATATGTTAAATAAATCAATATATGTTATTAGAAAATATATGTTATTAGACGTTAACAGCGACGAGGGATGTTACATTCGGGAAAATTACACTAATTTTCTCAAATTTTTTGTGTTATTGTGTGTATGTGTGTGTACGTAAAACATTCTTTACATAAAATTCGGGTTAATAAACGCACATTACATTTTTTCATTTTTACATAACACATATTTCCTGAAAATTAAAAAAGTATCTTTTATTGATTAATATGTTCGTTTAATTAGATTCATCAAAAAGTGGTAAAGGCACTTTTCGATAAAAAAAATCTATCTAATTAAACCTCTATCTATCTAATTAAACGCTCGTGTAAATAAAACGGTAATGTGAAACTCAAAACACGCATAAGAAATATAAAATGACTTTTAAACTACCTTCAAAAACACGATAAAAGTAACTACTCTATATTGTGTTGATGTATGTGCATGTAGTAGTCATATAGGTACCTATGTGTCTCCATCATGTACTATATGAAGATTGTCTCATTTGTCGTTTCATAGAATAAATAACCTTCATGTGATCCACACTCAATGAATGTTAAGGGTTTTACTTATTTAATGTTAGTAATTATTTACAAGTTTACTTACAATTTATTTGAAAATACTTGTTACACTCTTACTATAGGTATGTAATATCTAAGTCATACACTTAAATACACGTTAGTTTAAACGTAATTGGACTACGAAATGACAAAGCGGAAATATAAATGACAGGTTGTTTCAAGTTCCTTATAACAAATTCCATCTCTTAGGTGACAAATATTACTTTGTAGAATGTTCATAAATGCTCCGATGTCTAATTTAAATAATATATCTCTGACCAGACCTTTGAATTTACAAAGTTTATCTACGTATATATATTTTTTTTATTTAGGCGATATTCAATTATTTACTTACTTCGTGTCCGTCATGTGCTAAAGCTTGAACCATGACGTAATTGCTGAAACAAAAATTAAAAATCTTAAAAAAAAATTATCGATTGAAAATCACCGACATAAATTAAAATGGAACGAACTCTACCAAACAAAGCCAGAACATTCTCGGAAACTGCAGATTTCAATTTAAAAAAACCCACTAAAATCAGTTCAACACGGAGATAGAAAAATAGACAGACAGACAACGCCGTCGAACATATAACACCCCTCATATAACGTTTTTTATCGGGGGTTAAAAAGGCATCAAGTAATGAACTTTATAACTTAAACATCTACAAATATAAATGAGCTTTCTAGATACTGATTAAAAGCAGTTTCAACGAAAATTTATTTGAATACGATATATTGTATGTTTCTGAGATATGGGTATTTTCGGTTACACTCAACGACCGCAGCGGCTGCCAACTTTATTTTTTACAGTTATGAAAAACGCTATGAAATATAAACTAATAATATCGTGCGTCCCGACTACGGATCCCTTCGCTATGCATGGTCCGACACGAGCTTGGCCGGTTCCTTTTATTTTAACACGCACAGGAATGCAAAATGGAAAAGCATAGGTTTTTCAAGGTAAGAACTAACCGTGAAACGATTATATTTTCCCATACAATTTTTCTACCCCTTTTTACCTTTGCAGATTGGATTTTGAGAAAACATAATAGGTGTTTTATTCATTATCTTAATTAAACAAGTTTTCAATAAGTCTAACCAGAAAAACATTATTCCTCATACTAACTTTGCCACTCCTTTCTACCCTCAGTAATACCTTAGTATAAGTATAGAGGATTAGTATCAAGTTTTGAGTAAATTTGACCATAAAAATATTATTTACCATTTCACCCCCCCTTTTCACTTAGAGGTTGAATTTAAAGAAATCTGCTTAAACGATGTTTGCAATATAAAATCCCTTTCCAAATTTCCTTAGCGTATGTCTAGACTTGACCTTTGACTTCGATAGTAATAAAAAATAAAATTGTCATTTGTCACCAAAATTGTGTGCAAGTTTTCAGCTCGTTTGGTTAATTGGATCTGGTATAAAATTCATACAAGACTGTGAAATACTGACGAAGAAAATATATAGAGTGAAAGTGAGTGGTAAAAGAAGCCAAGGAAGACCAAGGCTGACTTATGAAGATCAAATAGCCAGAGTGTTGGCGGATGGAAATGTCAAAAGCTCGCGCATACCTAGGCGAAAATGTGCGAGGAGAATGATGAGATTTGAGGAATCGAAAGAAGTATGTAAGAACCGCGACGCTTGGCGCTCCGTGCTCTCTGACTACCCTGTTAGAGATACAGCGTGAGTATATGCATGTATGTATAAAATTCAGTTACAAAAGACCCACACACTCGAGATTATTTTTAAAACTTGCTCCACGACACTATATTTACAAATATTTTTTTCATTACGTTGTCAGGGTTATTCTCACCTGTATTCATGAGATAGGAAGAAAGTGCCCCGTATAGAACAACCATTAGGGTTTTTTATTTTCCCATTGAAAACTTTCTTGTATAAGTCATAATTGTTCAAATTGACGGCGCCATCGAATGTTAGCATGATCATTTGAGGTGTCTGTGAAATGTATCAAACAATAAAATATGAAATACACAGGTGTAATATATATATGAAATTAATATTAAATTATTGTAATATATCTCATAGATTAATAAGGATTTCGTAGTTCGACATGAAAAAGACGAGCCCTACGAAATTCTAATAATTCAATTCAATCCAAAAATTCAAGAATCAATTGGCCAAAATGCAAAAATCTCAATGTTCCTTGCACTTAAGCGCAATTGTTTCTCCTACGTATTATTTACATGTAAAAAATTAGTCCAGTACGTGTTCGATTAACGCACAGAGGGTTAAATACCATTTTTATAAAATTATATTAAGTTCTAAACTTAATTTGTGGTATTCTAAGTATTTTTTTTGTAAACTTTAGGTACGGCTTTCAATTCTCAATTTTTAAAGTTGTACATCTGGTAGTTTTGAAGATAGCGACAACAAGAGGGGCCGATGCTTAACTCAAGTTCGGGTACTCAATTCGTACTCAATTTTAATTCTCGTAATAAAATGTATCACTATTTAAATTTAAAATTCACGCGTTACATAGCTTCTGAGAAAATGTGATAACGGACATGTAACTGATCTTATAAGGGTTCCGTTTTAAATTGCAGGTACATAATCCTAAAAAACATGCATTATTTATGAATAAATATTCAAAAAACCTTAATTGATCTAAAACTTATAATAAACTAAAAAAACGAACGGCAGTCTACAACCTTTTCTCCAAAACTTGAGTTTTATATGGGAATTATCCCTATGCCATAGACATTGCTGGCCATAAATCAGGTACCAGAACACTTTTTTTAATCGTGATAATTAATTAAATTTTAATTTTTTGTGGAATGCATCAATTCCATAATTTTAAATTAGATAAACCTTTAGAACAATCTAGAAGTGTATAGTGCTCCCAAGTGTAACAATTACATAATTGCAATAATCTAATGACAAATTACGGTAATTAAAGCTGACAAATAATTTAACACTAAAACTTACATCTTCTCGATCGAGTCCACCCGGTATCAAAGTGCCGTCTTTTGAACAGAAGCAGTAAGGTAGTAGACATTCTGACAGGTCACACTTAACTGCCAAATCCAATGGAACTTCTGTTATAGGTGCTGGAGCTGATAAATAAATAGAACAATAAAGATTTCAATAATATACATAGTACTGTAATTTCCGAATCATCTTGGCCTTTTTTAAATTTGAAGACTTGATTTCATTTTAAATATGAAGGCATTATTATGACCAAAATTAAAATATTATTTGCATAATATTACAGTGGCATATGCATCTGATTTCCATGCTATGGTCCCGGGTTCGATCCCCGGTCAGATCAATTTAGGAAAAGAACTTTTCTAAATTGGCTTGGAGTCTGGGTGTTACGGGGAACTCCCCCAGAATTCGTTGTATGGTACCCATAGTACAAGCTTACTGCTTAATTTGGGGTCACACAATTATTATTTATTAATACAAATATAATATGTAACTATTGCGTTTAGTAGTATACTTACTGGTTGCGATCGGACCACATCTCGCCTCTGCTTTGAAAGTACAAAACTTGCTGATATCATCAAAATACAATCCAGAGGGACACCTATTCAAATACGGATATCCATCGACGCACTGAAACAAATAAGAAATCTACTAAAAGGATTCAATATGAACGCTTTTTCAAAAAAAGCGCGTATTCACACCAAAAAATTTGGAATACACATAAAATGGAAACTTGTGAACACATGTGTCCCTATATGGAACACTGAAGCACTGAATGACATTTTTTACGATTTTAGAACGCAATTAACAATCCAAACAAATAACTAATAATCTATGTAAATATTCCAAAAGATATGTCATTTTGAATTCAAATCAATTTACAATGTTTTGACAGTACTATTATTATGGTATCGTGGGGGTGGCTTGATTCAAGTAACTTATACTATTAAGCTCTCAAAATACGTAAAATTTTCTCTGTCGAATGTGCCCAGTAACATACCTATCTTATTTACACTAGATCCACTAGATCTGGGTGATAAGCAACTAGTTTGTTGAATGATTCATATTTATTTACTTCATGCACCAAACATGTTTTTTTTAAAATAAAGGAGTCCTGTACTATACCATCGTAGATTAGGTACATACTGTTTCGCTCCTCTCATGTACATATATATATTTTTTAGTAATTAAATTAGCTAATTTTTAGTGATTCTTAGACACCTATGGAAAATATTTGAAAAACGTTTTAATAATGTGAATATTGATATTGTTACCAATTGTATAGCTAATACGTAATTAGGTTACTAAAACATAAATGCTAGCAGACAGAAATGTCAAACGCTCTCGCCTACCTAGGCGAAAATGTGTGAGGAGAATGATGAGATTTGAGGAAGCGAAAGAAGTATGTAAGAACCGCGACGCTTGGCGCTCCGTCCTCTCTGACTACCCCGTTAGGGATACAGCGTGAGGATATGTATGTATGTATGTATGTAAAACATATATATATATATGAAATAGATTTGACTGTATCGCGTTATTAGTGCAAGTCATTCATACATATAGCTACATATAGCTACACATTTATGTATTATGTAAGTAAAATGTACAGACGTAGGTAATCACATTGATTGGTAACACCCTAAAAGCAATAGTTCACTAGCAGAACTGTGTGATTAATTGGATAACATAATATATTAATATTAAACAACCGATAAGACTAGTGTTAACGTTTCGATGAGTATTAATATCTGTCAAATCCAATAACCACATACATAATTAGATACTTATTTAGCTAACTTATTTGCATAATGTCGTAGTATTTTTAAAGTCAGTTTGATCCTTGCTCTTTATCAATATTAAAATTCAGCAAGCATAAGATATCTAGAAACCGAACATGTTTTTGTATAATAAAGTAGTTCCAAAAATACTGCCGTCGAAAAACAAAACGTTCGGCATTATTTGGTTTGCATTCAGTGCGACGAAAAATAAATCGGATTTATAACAACTTTGTTTATTTACTCATGCCATAGTTGTCAGGAAAAAATATCTTTACCATTCCAGTTTCTCGGGTCGGCATGAAACTGGTTTATCCGGATAATTTACAATTATTCGTACACCTATCTACCCATTACCAGAAGCTACTACAATTACAAATAACATTTATTACGATAATCATATAATTTTATACTTCTGTTACTATTCAGTTACAAAACCGTTGTACATTAACGTACATACATGGATACATACACATTTCCTTTCTTCTACTACATAATGGTTTAGTTTATTATACAAGCAAAATACAACTGATTCAGTGAGTCGTCATGAATTCTCGCAACATTACAAAATTTACAAATTTTAAATTTAGCAGGAAAGTGCTTTATAAGATGTAGGTATTCGCTAAGCAAATATTTGCCAAAATTCAACATCTAAGGGAAACGACTAATCAAATATTAACAGCTCCGTTCTGAAAAATACATGATTATTGAAGGTGTTGTATAGTTTCTGAAAAAGCAAGCTCCATGAGAGTGACAAATGATTTGAAATGGTATAATGTGGCATTCTTTCACGCGGACTAAGTTACAGGAATCAGTTAGTTATGTATATATGTATGTATGTAAAATTAATTATCTATAAAATCTATAAGCTTTATCCTATTAGCGAGTTCAAAGGCATTAAAACAAACTTGTGCTTTTTCTTTTGTTGCTTCCTCTCTTAATTTTATGTTAAATGGCGTGTTTATTCGATACGAATTTCTTCGTGCTGAACACAAAGCGGTCGGCGCGTGGTCGCTGCGCGGCCGTTGCGTGGCCGCCGCGGGGGCGCTAAGCGGACGTCGCAAAATATAGCAAAATACACTATATACAAGGTTAATTTAAAAATACTAACCACCTCTTAGTATTTTGTTCTTAGCATTATTCCTAATAGCTTTTGTTCTACGACTTTTAAAAATTCATAACTTTTTCTTTCATACAAAAATAAAAATGCGTTAAATGTTTCTGAAAATGGCAGCTACTCAACCTGGTCGCTAAAGCGACACACGCACAGCGAAGCGCGGGGGGGCAGCGCGGTACTGAGGCCCGGTGCGCTTGCACTGTACCATTGGAAATACGTACAGAGTAATTACGTTTCAGACAGTACAACAAAACTTAACAAATACTTTTTGAGAAACGTATTAAGTTTTGAAAAAGTCTTAGAACAAAAGTTCCAATTAACCCTGTATATATAGTTATATACAGAGTTATATATAATATATAGGTTTATAATTTCCAGAAATTCGAACGTTGTTGCCTAGTGAATAGAGTTTACATTCGTTTTTAGTAAGCATACAAGAACTTCAACTGTGCCGCAAGAAGTTTTTCGCGTCATCTAACTGGGCTGTAATACTTTTAATACATTTATATACATATACTCGTATGCATACATTGCTTTATGCTTAACGGGGTAGTCAAAGGGGACGGAGCGCCAATCATCGCGGTCTAAGAACTATTCTTTCGCTAACTCAAATCTCATCATTTTCCTTACACATACTTCCTTACACGTACTTTTAATATAATGTAGTAATGCTTTTTATACAAATTAAAAATTAAAAAGTAAAAGAAATTGTTATCATAAAAAGTTGGATATATTTTAATTCTTTTTTAAATTTTTTTTATACGTTTTTAGAACAAAAACCACAAAAGTTTGATAACTTATCATGACGTGGTATTTTTTAAGATTTTACAGTTGATACTTATATCAACAATACTCAAAAAAGTCCAGAACCATCGCATAGAACAATAGTATAATAGTTTGCAATACATCCCGCTTTACAATATGTCATGCATAAAAACACTAGCTGTACTCACAGCTTCGTCCGCGTGGTAAATTTTTTCGTGTATTTATCGGATTAAAGATAGTTTTTTTTAAAGTAGGCTACGTCTGTTTCCAGGCACATACTCGTACCATCACTGTACCAAATTTAATCATAATTAGTTAAGCGGTTTAGCATTTCTCATATAAAGTTTCATTCCTCTTTTCACAACCTTAGGAGTAGATTTTTAATAAAAAGACTACCGCTGTACTAAGTTTCATCAATCGGTTCACTGGCGTGACATTTCCCATACAAAATTTCATCCCCCTTTTCACCTCCTTAGGAATAGATTGTTAATAAATAAGTAGCGTATATCCGTCCCCTGGTGTCAATCTATCTCTGTGTCCAATTTCAACAAAATTGGTCCTTCATTTTAGCCGTAAATACGTAACAAACTTTCGCATTTTTTTTTTAAAGTAGTCTATGTCTCCGGGCACATACTATCTCTGTACCAAATTTTTAGTAAAACCAAAAAAGTATAGATTTTTAATATAAAGTAGCCTATGTCGGCCCTCTGGTGTCAAACTGTATCTGTGCCAAATTCATCAAAATTGGTCTAACGGTTTAGCCGTGAAAAGGTAAGAGACAGACAGACTTTCATATTTTATAATAGTAGTATAAATGGGATTAATTCATATGGCAATATTCAAATTCTCATGCAGTTCGTTGGTATTACTAATTTTACTGCAGATATCTAAGGTACCTATCTATAGATTAACTAAGTAATATTAGGAATAAATCAGTGGCTTCGCACATTTTAACGAGTTATTAAAACATGAATATGCGACAATGCGACATTTAATTAATACTTGTCTATTAAGCACTCAACTAATAAAACTACGAAATTATTTATATGCCTTGGTAAGTATGAGGAAAAAAACTGGCATTATCCTACTCTTCAGAATGATGGATCATAACTCATAATTTAACGAAATTATCGTATTAGGTTTCAAATTCCTTATTCATTTATTTCATAAAATTTATTTCTGTAAATACAGGTAATGTTTAAAGATAGAAATCTTGTCTACACCGTACATACTCTATTAAGTTACAACTTACCTATGAAATAAAATTCTAAGGTGGACCGATTTCTATATTCGTATAAGTGTACATCGTGAGTATTGTTTTATGCACATAATATTATTATGTATGTGTGAGAAAAATGCTTCTTTTCGTAACTTTAGTACCTAGTCAATAGCCAATAATAAAAATACGTGTACCTCGTCAGGTAAGTATTGTAAATAGTTATCGAGTCCTTATTAGATTCCCAAGGACAAAGACTTTTCTAATAAATTAAGCAACTCTACGGTACAGCGTAGCTAAGCACTTTCAGACACTCAAACCTTTTTATTTTACCTGATAGAAACGCCTGCACGTCGCCGGGTCCGCAAAATTACCGTTGCCTTGTACACCTTCTGGACAAACAAACTCCTCGCCCTCCTTTTCTTTTTGTTGACAATGAACTGGAAAATAGACGTGAATCCCATAATTAGATATGTATGACTTTTAGTTGTTTGACCACTTAGTATTTCAACACTGCTTTTCCTTCAAAAATATGAACGATGTAAGCGATCTTGTAAAACCTACATAGGCTGAAATCGTGTTATATAATATATACTTAAAACTATTTTAACGTTCTTGTATCGGATACTAGGCAGAATTCTAAGATATTAAAGACCAATTTCGTTAATTAAATTCCAAGAATTATTTATTGGTGTAGATATAATGTCGATATTTATCTAGATATACTTAAATGTATAAATTACACTTTTAATCAATATATTATTCTAAAAAGGTAAAGTTAACGTGGAAAGCATCTAGAATTCTAAAATGTTACAAAGTGATGCAAAGTAATACACGGCTATAATACAATGATATATTGCTGTAATAGGTATTATTACTATTTATTATTTAGCTAAAAAGTTAACGGCAGAAATTTTAAGTAATTTTCCTGTGTAGCAGAAGTTGAAATTAATAATGTTTTGGTTATAAAAATCTATAATGCCAATTTTCACCAAATCATCACTGTTGAATTATTGTTAAATGAGTGGTTAAAAATGTTAAAAGTTTTCCTTAGATCATTTGCACACGTCTGGCTCTTGTTTTAAATTATTGGCATTAATCACATTCGCATATATCTCATTCTCGTTACCATACTTGTTTGCCATTGTAGGTGTAATTAATTTTTAATTTTATGTATTTTATGTCATGAAATTTACAATATTTTATAAATTAGGTCATAATTAAAAGAAAACAATATACAAAAAAATGTTATAGCTGATAAAAAACCTACATGTCTGGCAATTTTTCTATCAGTTATATGCCTTGGTTTGTAGGGTGAAAAAAACTTACGTCAAGTGTAGGGTGGAAACCGATGGACTCAACGTTTCATAGTTTAATAAAAGCCCCAAGGTTATAAAAGTGAGAAAAGTTTTTATTGGGTACAACTCAGTAATTAAATA
The DNA here is from genome assembly GCA_907165235.1 of Zeuzera pyrina. NCBI lineage: Eukaryota > Metazoa > Arthropoda > Insecta > Lepidoptera > Cossidae > Zeuzera > Zeuzera pyrina. The sequence continues at coordinate 11,293,624 of OU015625.1, read as the reverse complement.
ATTCATTATAAACATAAAAAATAGGAACTTCCATTAATTCAGTTTTTAAACTTAAATATTATATTTAGTCTTTAAAACACAGAAATAACTACATATTGAATTTGTGCTTCATAAACATAAACTCATATTACTAACTTTTTTTTAATTTCTAAATTACGTAAACATTGACAAGCTCACAAGCACAAAGAAAAAAAAATGTTTTATTTATCAAGATAAATAAAATATATTTATTTAAACATAAAAATGAGAAAACGTGCATTGGTCTAATCACTAGTATGTATAACTAGTGACTACAACAACTATTGACAACTATACTATCACTAGTGTCTTCAAAATCCGTATTATGATGCGATGGAATGTACTCAGCATCATTGGGACATCAGACATAATGTTCTTCTTCTTCATCCTCTTCTATATTTTCCAACCAGTCTGTAACAGATGAGGCCGCATTTTCATCTAGGACAATAATGGATTTAATATTGCCATTATTAGAAGCCATTTTAGTAATCTCAAATAATAATAAACGCCGTTATACACTAAACATCATAATAAATTAAAATCACTTATTGTTACAATAAATGTATGGTGGAGTCTGTGGGACTCCGCCAATATTTTAACTCACCTGTCTGAGACGCGCCCACGCACGTCTGCTCGTAACAGCGTAGGTCACGTCAATCGCGGAAGCTACTCGAACGCTCGGCGTCATATTCGCGTATTAAAAGAAAAATGTAACTTCTTTTTTTCCTGGAACTCACTCTACAAATTAAGGGATATAACCATCTTGATATAACAACTAAGTACTAGACACAATTCAGCGACACTAACTTGGCCATGCCGCATAGCTTATTACATTGATGAGCATCAAATCTCGATTCCCTATTATTCCTAATGAGGAACAAATGTAACAAAACATTAGCTTTTTCTTGCAAATTCCAACTACATAGATACACGTACGTCCAAAAATTCGTACAACGTGTGTACGTACTCCTAATAACATCGTATCTAACCGGATCTGGGACTAATTGCACACTTCTATTGTCTGAAAATTAAAATCGATTTGACATTTTGATCTAATTGTAAGTACGTTAATATTGGCATTTTTACGATGAGAATGTCAGAACAAATAAATAATTTTAGTCAACGGAAGTTGTGCAATTAGGCTTCTGGAAATTTTATACTGTAAATATAAGTAGAGGTGTAGTCACCTCTACTTATTATATACATATTCGGTATTTTATTATACAAACCAAACTCAATGCAGGATTAGTATTATTTCTGTACATGCTTTGACTTCCTTTTCTTCCCAAGGCTGAAAAAATTCCTTAATGATTACTAACGAGCGTTTCTCTACGTCGAGAAAGAATGTTACTTTCTATGTAACAACATGTAATTTAGATAATGAATATTTCGATAATTGATACAACACTTAGCAGAATTCAGCAACATTTAGCTGAATTTATAGAAATCAGAAAGCTTCAATAGTTTTGCACAACCCTGAAGAACCAGTTAAGCGTCTATCCTGCCATTGCTCTTCATAGGTATGTATACACACAAGATTTGTGTGTAATAATGTAAATAATTATTAAGACGATATTATTTGCATTCTTTAATTAATGTATATTTTAATTACTAATTTGTTACTCAATTTAAAAATTATTTTAATTATTATTCTAATGAAGATAGACAGGTACGTCACATAAAATAAAACCAGTATAGACAAATTATTGTCACCCAGTATGAAGATTACGACTCTTATTTACATGTTATCGACTATTATACTATATACATTCTGTCAAGAAAGTATCGGGAATGGATGATTTGTTTAGGGTTCCAAATTCAATTTTTTGTTTTTTTTGTTGTTGTTAGATTGGCACAACTGTTTTCCATTTTGACGCGGAGTTTGAGTTGCATCTGTTATTTAGATTAAATACAGTGCTGTTTTTAGTTATATCATTCTAGTCTGTATTGCGAATTTCATAATGGACAAAAACATCGAACAAAGAGTTTGTCTTAAATTTTGCATCGCCAATGGAATTTCGTGTTCGGAGTCACTGAAAATGTTACAGAAGGCTTACGGTGAATCGACTTTACTAAAAACACGTGCTTATGAGTGGTATAAAGCGTTCAAAAGCAGTCGAGATGTGATGAAAGATTTGCCTCGCTCTGGTAGGCCATCAACGTTTGCAACTGAAGTTAACATCGCAAAAGTGAAGGAATTAGTGACTGAAAATCCTCATTCAAGTTTGAGAGAGATAGCCGCCGAACTTTCTGTGTTTCACGAGTCGATCCATACCATTTTAAATAATCACTTGGGTATGATGCATGTTGCCGCTCGGCTTGTCCCAAAAGACCTAGATTTATTTATTTAAGACGAATTTTTGACCAAAAACTCAACAAATACCTTCGAGCAAACAAACACCTTATTCACCAGATATGGCTCCAGCCGACTTCTTTCTTTTTGCTAAACTCAAATTACCACTTCGTGGCACCTCTTTTTTATTCGGTAGAAGACATAAAGGAGAATTCGCGGCGAGCACTGAACTCAATTCCGGAAAAAGCATTTAAAAAATTTTTTAATGATTGGCTTATTCGTTGGCGTAAGTGTATCGTTTCTGAATGAGCATACTTTGAAGGTGATAAAATAAATTTGGATGAATAACAAACATTTCGTGTATTATTGATCTTTTCCCGGTACTTTCTTGACAGAGTGTATACCTACACATATCCTCACGCTAATGGGGTAGTCGAACATTACGATCACATAAAAGTTAAAACCCGATTTTTATATAAATATAAAATTATTAAAAAATGAATGAATAAAATATTTTTCTGGGCTTAATCTTTATGCGCAAATTAGGTATTACACTATAGATGTTTATCAGAACCCACAGAGATGTTCTTTAAGAGTATCAAAAAACCAAGAGATATTTTGTAACCCAAGGAACTCATAAATATCTTTGTAATTCGTTATCGGGCATATTAATGATAAAAAGTATTAAGCTTATTATATATTATGTGATTACACATTTTACAAATGAATATATTTTTTTACTTTCGTACTCAATTGGACATACGGACCTATAAATTATTGTAACAAAAAACTATAAGCCTCATTCAAGTAATTCGGTCCTATCTAACTTTTTAAGATGTCGGGAACTCTACATTTTTTTTGTTACACAGGAGAAAATTGCGCACAGATACCCAGCCCCCTGGGGGAGAGACTGGGTTATATGAAGCTTTAACCCACCGAAACTCCTGTGGTGGTCGTCGTCAACGTGTTGTCGAAGAGCTGTGGGATCTCCTAAGCAACGCACTCGAGCCAGGAGCTCTACCTAGCCTTCGAATTCCTAACTCCACGATCATAAAACATGTAAAATAAAGAAAGTTCTAATCATTTTAAATTTAAAAAATACTGATAAGTACTGATACTTTAGGAATTCATCACACTGATAAGTACAACAAACCTTTTTTGATGAACAATAATTTAATCTAAAATAGACCTTCTGCTCTGTGTAAACGTAGCGCGCGCACGTTTACGAAGCTTACGAAAATTACCAAAAAACAGTTATTTTCGTTTATTTTAAAAACTATGATTAATTTTAAAAAATCCAACTGTCATTTTGAAAAATACGTTTCGATTAAAATATACAGAAAATTTAGAAACATAAATCGATCCCGTTACTCCTAAAAATCTAAATCTCTGGTTTAAGAGAAGTGTCTTTAGTATTTGCTTTTGTGTTACAAAAGTTAACCAATTGTGTATTGCAACTGGCGAAACTGCAAATTGCAAAACGAACTGAATAAATTGAAGAATCGGGTTACCAAATATCACTTTCATACGTTTTGAAAAATTATCATCATCACTTAAAATAATTGAGTTCCCTGATTTCCAATGTGCGCCTTAATGTTTATGTAAATAAATAATAAATATCGCGATAATAAATATCACTAGAGAAGACGGACAGAAAAAGTTCATATGTAGGTACTTATGTATAATAGTGTTGTTCTACGATTTCGTGCAGTGTTTATCAGATGAGGCGTTATTTTTAACATTGTATTGTATATTTATTCGTAATTAACGGAAATTGATGAAACAATCCTTTAATATTAAGAAAGTGTTGTTCAAACCCATCAAAACCAAAGGCTTAGATGGTTCGGGCACATAGAAAGAACCAGTGATGAAAGACTGACGAAGAAAATATACAGAGCGAAAGTGAGTGGTAAAAGAAGGCAAGGAAGACCAAGGCTAACTTATGAAGATCAAATAGCCAGAGTGTTAGCAGACGGAAATGTCAAAAGCTCTCGCATACCTAGGCGAAAATGTGTGAGGAGAATGATGAGATCTGAAGAAGCGAAAGAAGTATGTAAGAACCGTGACGCTTGGCGCTCCGTCCTCTCTGACTACCCCGTTAGGGATACAGCGTGAGGATATGTATGTATTTATGTATGTATGTTGTTCAAAACTTTCAGTGTTACGTTGTTAAAAATTAGAAATTTACATTTTAGTGAATTTTTTATTGGCTCAACTTAAGATAACTTTAGAATTGTAAAATTGTATTGTGTACCTACACAATTTTGTGTATTGTGTACATAATTATGTAAGTTACCCATAGTTTACATTACAATTCACAAAAATAAATAAGGTACCTGCGGGTAATAAGGCCTGTCGTCTAATAAGGCCTATGTGAGTAAAATCGTATTTACAATGAGCGCTCCCGCTCAAGGCAACACTCACAGACGCCTAACACAAGAAAATATCTTTATGAGTTTAGAAACGCGAAATACCCCTCTTCCCATCTCCAGGATTGTATAATACATTGCGAGAGACGACCGCGCGGTACGAATAATAAAAATTGGTCCGAATCAATCGCAAGTATTGATCGTCATGTTTCACTTATCTGTATAAATTTGCAGTATAAAGTTCTTAATCATTTTAAGATTTTTTATAATAAATACTTGAATAACGTACTGTGATTCAAATATTTTAAATTTAGTTTCTCTTACATACATAGTCAACGTCTATTAAGGCCTACCTAATTTAAACATAGATTTTGTTTTCCTCCTACATCATGAATCAAATTTTATTTGTTTCATAATGTATTTTATATAAATTTCGAGGTTTTACGAATGTAAACAAGTGTGTGTAATTTAATGCTAATTGAATAATCGTTAGTTTTAGTGTTTACGACCACGATGCCTATAGAACGAGTATTTACTCAAATAAGTGATTGTTATGGGGAGAAAATTACAGATCTTTTAATAATTTTTAATGTAATTGCTGCGTTTATGCAATTATTGATCTCAAGTATTAAATGTATAAGGCGTAGTTTGATTATTTAAGTATATTAAAGCTGTAGGCTTTATTACACTACCATATTAAAATAAGGCCTATTGGCAAGGTTTTGAATAATGTTTAATTTCGTTTTTGTTTATGCCATTTTCCCTTTATGTTTTATAGTAATTGAACTTTTAGACACAATTATTATTAAAGTCTGGTAATTATATTGGTTATTTTTCTTTTAATTTCAAATCTTCCTTAGCTAGGCCTTAATACCCGCAGGTACCTTAAGAGTATTTTGATTTTTTGCGATATGTTGATTACAATCACCAGATAAAGGAAGACATTAAAAAACATCTTCAATATACATAAGCACATAATTTAAATGAATATGATAAGTTGATAACATACTTTTTATGTACATACTACTTAAGCTACCTGCAAACAAAAATGTAGAGTCGATCGAATCACTCAATTTTACAAAAATATATGTGTTATATAAATGTATGTATAAGTATTGATTAACTTGAATGTAATATGCAACAAAAAATTTAGTTAGGTAAGAACACAGACTTTGGGTAAGTATAAAAACTTGCAAAATACTTTTAAACAATGCATAGATGCAACGTTTCACAACAAGTATCAAATCGACCTATTGCTTATAAAGAATTTAGATATGACATCGATCAAGTCGAAGTATCTAAGAAATAAACCGGTTTAATGTTACAGGAGATATATTATGACTTGCAATCTATTTTCAATAGCGTCCATACATAAATTCGAGACATAATAATTATATAAGCAATACAGGAAATATTTTTGAAAAGGATTAGCAATTTACACAGGTAAGTTGTACCGAGTGTCAATATCCTCGATCACAACCGGTCACAAACCTCAATGTCAAGTGAAAGAAAGGACGTACCCATGACGTACCTGGTGAATTATAATTAACTACTTAAGTACTTATTCGTCACACACTTCACTGCCGTCCCTACTTTCTAAAAAAATGTAAACACGTAGAAACTTTTAAATCAAGAAATAGGTAAGGACATTTATTTTTCTTTTTATTAAATAAGACTTTCACATCTTGCATTGCGTTTTAATATTCTCTTGAATAGTGTACTAAATCATGAATCTCATTTGAAGCTTTCACTATAACTGTTACGTTAACATTGTGAACGATCGGATAAAGTCGGTTAAATGAAACATTAAAAGTTACGTTAAAATGACTTGCATAAGATTACGGTGAATTACGCGCAACCAAAGTTTTGTTTTTCGACTTATATAAAAACGCACATTGATAATTTTTTAATATAAACATTAATAAATCTCAACACTATGTTAAAACTGCATAATTAAAAAAATGCACTAACCGCTTACGAATACAAAGCAAATAATTAAAATTCGCATAAAAGGCAAATCGGCCATTGCTGTCCGTGCACCGATCACTCGTAGTCGCGACATGATACCTTTCACTGTCGCGCGCGCACTGCGTCCAGTACAGTTGCGCGCGCGAAAACTCGCAACAGGCACTACCACCGCGGCACGACCTCCACACACGGCTTTCTCCTCTAACCCTAAACTTCCTCTTGTTTATATGCTTAATATAACTTTGTTTTATTTTCATTCTAACCTATGAAGTAAAAGTAACTTATAAAGTCCACTGGTTATAAGTCCACTATAACTTTTTCTATAAGTTACTTATAATACTTATTAATACTATTAGACATAATAATAATAATATAATAATAGCTAGGTTACAAAGTGTACAGAGTACAATTACAGAGTTTTCAGTACAATATATTAGCCGTATATTGACTTAATATAAGATATAATATCACGCATTTTATACTAGGTCCATATAATGCGCACTATAGAATATATTTTATGCATTTATGTTGAATCAATATGTAGGTACTACCGACTCTACCAAGTTTACGTTTAATGTTTCTTGAGAGACCTATCGAACAGACCTCGACGTATTAGGTTCATAAAATTGCATAATAAAATAGACGACGTCGAGACAGTGTGTGACCTTTGATTTAGAATATTTTATAGAAGCCTCTGACATTGTACAGACAGCATTATAATACCTACTATGAGCGTGACTGACATCTTATATTTATTGTTACATAAAAGTTAGCATTCAGTAAGATTTACTTTACTGAATACTACCTTTGATCATCCATGGTGGTCTGGAAGAACAAGGAAATTATACAATGTATCAGCTATATATCTTCCCCTTAAAAGTCTTAGAATTATTATTCGGTTTATTTTAAAACACTTATGCCTATAAAGGTGATGGGCTAACGTAAGGCTTCCAGTAGACGATCGGCGGGGTTATTACCTAAATATTTGCAGACAGCGACAGCCACGCGATCATTGCGCGACCGGTGACTACTTGTAAATAGAAATTGGTATCATGTACCTATGTCAATTCCGTGTCTATTGCGCCATGACTGTAAAGTGCACTTCTCTCAGTAGGTTTAGCGCCACTATACAATTTGTAAATATTATACAAATTCTCGTTTTGACTGCAGATATCGCGGGATATTTGGCTGTCACATGCTGACTGCAAATTGGGTAATAAGGGTGCCGCGAGGTTATTACCTAAAAATTTACAGACAGCGACAGTCACGCGATCACTGCGCGACGGGTTACTAATTGTAATAAAAAATTGGTATCATGTATGACGATTGCGTATCTATTATTCTATGACCGTAAAATGCGCAGATCGCAATATTTATGTGCTCATATCGACATGGGATGCAATTAAACTGTCTTCAAAATTGGTGAAAATGTGAACAAAATTGCTATTAATTGTTATATAAAAATATAACGCCATACATTTAAATGTTACTCCTTCATGAAAAATATATCTATTAATATATATCTTTAAAAAATTTATAGACGCTATAAAATCTTATAAAATACTTTTTTAATTGTTTGCACTAACTTATGTTCCGGCGCCTATGCGGCTCCGGATTCATGTATTCTAGGAAACCTAACTATTGTCAGCCTTAACGCTAAAAGTGACGCCGCGCTGTAATTAATCGTGATACACTGTGCAGCCGGAATGAGATATGGCGTGACGTTAAGTGTGTACCTACATTGTACGAGTATTTTTGAACGTACTATGCATAAAAGTAAAAATGTAAATACCCACCTATAACAAGGTGTCGTTATAGGTAATAGTTTAAGTCACATATACATACATATATAGCGGCGAGCAGCCCCGATATGCGAAGTATGCGGCGCACACAGACATCAAAACATCTGGAGATATCCGCCCATCCGCCTTAAGGAAACAGTGAATTACCAACGGTTTAAATAATAACATTTATCACAGTCCAGTATCTTCATAGCAATATTTTATGCCATATCCATATAAAATATTATGGTATTTAGCTTGATGTTTCGGCCGAATTGCATCGGTCGTGGTCAAGCTTCACTCCGTGTCCAAAGCAGATTTTTTGTCATCTACCCTTCGACATCTACCTCGATATAGAGTTCTATACACCACAAGTCGTCACCGTCGATAAATTGTATGCGTTTTCCTGATTGAAATTTTTATGTCCAATCATTAAATTGAGTTTCATCACCCACAAATATTTTCTACCAATCACCACTTTTATCCAGGATTCATGCGTGAAACGATTAACATCGAAAGACATAAAAATTTATTTCGAAAAAAGGGAAAAAATTACAAAAACACAAACAAACGAAACCTCGTTTTTCATATGCGATTAAATGTGTGGGTGTGGTGTGTAAGACTTCTTAAAACTATTTACAAATAACGAGGGTTGATATGATAATAAAAAAATTGTCTCGGACACAGATCGAAGTTTTCTGCGACAGTTTGCTTGAGACCACAGAGTACCTTTCTTATACTTACCATATATGTATAATTATTTAAGATCATGGCCGATGAAACTTGGTCAAAATTAAAAGGAAATCGCGTTAATGTCCCGTATTTTATTACTACAATATTATAATAGAAGCTGAAAGTTTAAAAGTTTACAACATTTATACCGGACTCGGTGTTTACGTCTCTGGTTTCGATCTCAACTCTTCGTTAAAATAAATAATTGCTGGGTATCTCCTGGTCGAAGTGCAGTCATAAATTTATCAGATTTTTCTAAGTTGGAGTTGGAGTTGGAGATAATATGAGATAATACTGTAAATTTTTCGGAAAAGCATTAAAAAAGTATTAAGCACAAAGTAACGGGCTAAGTATGTTTTTTATTTGTGATCGAAGTATATACGTCAAAAAAGTTAAAGTGACATAGTAAATATTATGTCTGGCGAAAAATTCTACAATATTCATTTAAGTCGAATTTTTCTTTTTCCGTATATAACCTTATTGTTCCAAAAAACATACTGGCTGTTTTAAAACATAAAATGTACGATCGTCTTTTTTCTTTAATTTTAAGCAAATTCTTTTATTTAAATTTAAAAGGGTCTGAATTTACTCGGAAAAATCTTGTTTTTAAGAAAATTTTGGGATGTTAAAAGCAAATTAAATAGTTTTCGAGATTATCAGCATCTGAAGTACAGTTTAGGGTAAGTCCGGGGTAATTGGCTACAGTTTTTTTTAACGCTGTTAAAAAAAGACGTTATACATTACTACAGAAATCTTTATTAGTAATTAAACTTTAAACAATCAACTTTGAGATATTAAACAAAAAAGTAACAATTTCTAATGAGATCTAATGAGGTCTTAAAAAATATTTTTTAAAATTACAATTGGCCATCTCTCCCGAGGTGTCTGGCTGTGACGGCCATAACATTAGAGGTGAGATGGCCATAACTTTAACTTTACCATAGTTTATGGTCTTATTTTCTATTTTTTATGTATTTGTATATCTTTGTATTTTAAGTATAATCTACATATACACATATATATATATATAGTATATATATATATATATATATATATATCTTCACGCTGTATTCCTAACGGTGTAATCAGAGAGGACGGAGCGCCAGGCGTCGCGGTCCTTACTTCTTTCGCTTTCTCAAATCTCATCATTTTCCTCACACATTTTTGCCTAGGTATACGAGTGCTTTTGACATTTCTGTCGGCTAACACTGGCTATTTGATCTTTATAAGTCAGCCTTGGTCTTCCTTGGCTTCTTTTACTACTCGCTCGCTTTCGCTCTGTAGATTTTCTTTGTCAGGCTTTCGTCAGCATCACTCATTCTTTCCGACCCGAAGTGCCCGAAATTTTGTCCGCAAGAGTGACACCGCAGATATTTCTAAGAGATCGCATTTCCACTGCATTTATCTTACTTTCACTCGATTTTGGACATATCTAGGTCTCACTACTGCAAAAAAAAGTTGGAACCAACACCGCATTGTGTATGGCCATTTTGGCTGAGTTTGATATATTCATACTGCTTACTAATGCGGACAGAGCACTGTTCACTTTATTGCCGGCTGCTACCCGTCTCTCCACATCCAACTCACATCTTCCATCCCTCAAAAACGCACTACTCAGATATACAATTTCGTTCACCTGTTCTAGACATTTTCCGTTTACCCATATTTCACACTTCGTACATCTTCTCTTTCAAACACCAGAACCTTAGTTTTTTTACATTCATATTCAATCCTTTCACTTCACAGTCTTCTTTCATGCACGTGAGTTGTGTCTGCAACTCTGCTTCTGATGGTGCTATAAGCACAGCATCGTCAGCGTACAAAAAGCAATTTACTACTGTACCATCACATATCATACCACTCATACTACCTTTCAATGTCTAGAGCCTTTCGTCTTTTTCTTGTATTTACTAGGCATCTGAAACAAATATGAAAATGAATCAAATATTTGAATACGACATCATTTCTGTACCATCGGTATATGTTGGCAATATGGCCATAACATACCGACTACAATTGGCCATCTCTGCTTTTTTCCGGGAGAGATGACCACCCCTAAAATGAAAACAAGTCAAGACACGACCTGCGTGATTTTGAGGTTAGAACGAAACGTTGCTCGTACACTTTGCAAAAAATACAAAAATCGTAGTTATTTTAAGAAACTAACACCGCAGCCGTGTAAAACATCAACCCTCTAAAAAATATTTGCACTGAACAAAACGATAAACATAGATTTTACTTATTTTTGTTTTTTTTTTCACCAGACTGTTGGTCGTACCTTAGCTTACCCACTACGCGAAGCGAACTAAACAGTAATTAGCGACAACTAGTCAACTGTTCCATGAATTATTTCGATGGGCCATCTCTCCCTTATGGCCATCTATCCCGGAATTACCTTATATCATAGAACGACGTCATATGACGGCTGAAGAATTACAAACAGCTATGTTGATGCTTCAAGCGGGAAGAAATCAATCCGAGGTATAAAGGCATTTTGCAATAAATAGGAGTTTAATTTGACGTCTTTTGAGTCGTTATTCTAACACAGAAGAGCAGTCTACCGAGCAGCACTCAGGCAGTCAAAGTGTACAATCATTCGACAATATCGTTTTGTAAAAATGTACCGCAAGACGTCAGCCTATGCTAACCCCTCGAGAGATAAGTGTAAGGCCTCAAGTGGTGTCATTGTTAGTCCCCAAACTGTGAGAAATAGACTGCACGAGTTTGGCCTACGTGCCCAATACGGCGCTCAATTACTTAGATGCCCACCTATCCGCCACAGAAACCGCTCACGTCGAAACGAGCAGTTTAGGGAACGCATTACATGGACCCAGGTTCAATGGGATGAAATTTTGATTTCCAATGAATCTCGTTACGGATTTCGTCCTACGAGACGACTAAGAGTATATCGTCGTGCACGAAATGCGGAACGACCGAGGTGCGTTCAGAAAGTGCACCCTCACGGTTTAACGGCTCGACTGTGATGGTTTGGTCAGGAAAAATGAAAAATAGACGCACTTTTTTTTTTTTAATTTATTGTTCATAATTTGTTTACAATATGTGATTATATAGTTATCACTTGCTTAAATCTCTCGGGTTTTTGTGCAAGCGAGAGTTCGCAACTAAATTGTTTACAATTTTCTATATAGATGTGTATCAGCTATTGTTATACTTAACATATTTTAATAAACATAAGACTCTTTTAAGATACATTATTTGAATTTTCAATGTAATATTTTTTAATTTTACTTTTATATTGCTGGTAATTTACATATTTGGTTGCCAATTGATCAGGTAAATTATTTAATATCTTAGGTAATAAATATCGACTAGTTCTAGTTCCATATAGATTTTTATATTTAGGTAGAACAAATTTGTTTGAACTTGACAGCTTTCTCAGATTGCTTTTACGTTCATAAGCGCGTAATTGGTTAATGTTAACAATTTCCTCCTTCAATAAAGCCAGATTCTTTTTATATTGTACGGGTAAAATGTTGCAATATTGGAGCTCGTTTTTATAAATGGTAACATTAACGCTCTAAGACCTTATGTTTGTCCGTTCGCACAAAGCCCTGGCTCAAATTTTATATTGATCGATGATAATGCTCGCTCCCGTACAGGTATAAAAACTCAAGTGTCTGGCAAGAAAAACCTTCCGGGTATTGCCGTAGCCTACACAGTCACGAAACCTCAATCCCATCGAACATGTATGGGACATACTGCAAAAACATGTTTTAAAAGATTTGGACAGAGTAACAACAACGCGATAGCTGCAGGAATTGCTAAAATTACATTGGGAGCGTTTGCAGCAAAAGCAGGTAGCAGGCAATCTTATTGATTCTATGAAAAATCGTTGTCGACAACTTTTAATATAGCCGAGGAGGTCATACTTTATTAATTTTCATATACTGAAGAATTAATGATTGCAATTTAGTTTTTTTCCTCGTCGAGTAAATCATTTCAGTTTGTTCAGTATAGTTGTAACATGTATTAAAGTATAGTTTTTTTATTGTAACGTTGTTTTGACAAAAATATTGCCTTTCTTTTACTAAAAAAGACAATAAAGTTTTATTTAATGTATAATTAATAAAAAAAATTGTTAAAAAGCTCAAATTTGTAGATGTTGCTTAGAATTTTTTAATGTGTGTTGGTAGGTACTTATAGCTCTCATTTATTTAGACTATAGTTAATTATTTAGATTACAACATATAAATTCATACCTAATGGCCGAAGTACCTATCAAATTAAGTTATACTTACATATCACAATAAGAATAACATAAAAAAAAAATGTTTATTTTATTTTATCTTATTTAATTAAGAGCACAAAACTAACGCCAAAAGTCAAAATTCGACTTCTACATCCGTGTTTGAGCCACTAATTATTATTTTAACCGTTTCTTACAGCCGTTTACGTCACATAACCTATGAAAAAAACTAACGTGACCTACAGACAGACATACCGAGTTCATTATATATTTTTTCAATCATCGAACGGAATAATAATAATAAATGCTCGAGACAATACACACCAATCATCTGGTTTCAAATTAGGACATTCGCTGTGCTATGAGAACCAGGCGATGTCTACTAGGAGCGTTACCAATACACCCAAACCCGAGACAACATAGAAAAGTTCGTTTCCTAAATTAACTCGACCGAGAATATAACCCAGTTGGGTTCAATTCATGCAAAAAATAGGCAAATAAAAATAGGCGTATTCATGCCTATTGCACGACTTAATAATTTGAGATATGTACCAACACTTAACAATGCTGATATTTTGGTTACAATTTTTATTTCTTTATATTTTTGATGCAGTTAGTTAACAAATTACAATACTAGAGGCCAATTTATCTACAAGAAGCCATGAATGGTAGTCGTTTGGGAATCAATCCATCAAATTTATGCTAATTTGAAAGTAGGTAGATAAGAGACAGTCTGAATTGATATAGAGGAACACGGTAATATATATTACTGTTGAGCTAATCCGATGTAAGATTAAAATATATTTATTTCGATGGTTATTAAATTGAATGATATTAGTAAATGGTTTCACTGAACAGTGTTTTATTATTGCACGAATGTTATGTAACGTTTGGAATATGTTTGGTGACTGAAGTAGTCTGCACTTAGTGAAGATCATAAATAACACATCATAATATTATGTGGTGTTGCGTCTTTACACTAAGGCGGGCGGTGATTTTCAAAGTGGGCGGCGCGCCCCACAGTGGGGCGCGACAACATGTAAAGGGGGGCCAGTCCACGGAGCCAGCGGAGTACACGCAGAGTACGAGCTGGAGTCTCCGAAATGCCGTAATCATGTGTATTTTTGTAAATATTTTACAAAAATAAACATGATTTAAATGTAAATACATAGTATACGAATATATGATACTATGAACATGTTTTCATCCAATTAAATTAATCGGTTTAAAATAATATTCTTTCATTACCAAAGTAGGTTCCATTCTTGAAAAGAAACCATAATATCACTTATAGATAAGGCAAGCCTGTAATCATAATGACAAACAAGATCATAAACGAAATTTAAAAGCCATGACACAAAAAATAAACTGAACTGGGGGCCTAGACAAGTGGCACAATTGTTGTAAACGCTAGTAGATACAAACATACCACGTAATCTAGCGCAACGAATTTTAAATTGGTTGTCAAACGTTATTAACTTTCTATTAAATCAAACGAAAAGTGAAGTCGTGCGAAAACCGCCGTATAAACGTAGCCAAATTTCACTTTTGACGAGCAATAACGCCTGCAAGCGTTTCGATTTTACGAAACGTTTGCCACTTGTCTAGCCGCTCTGATTTCCACCAAAGATAGCTAAGAACATTTTCGAAAACTGCAGCTTGTAAACCGTTCAAAATCTACGATACCAAAGACAAACTGACAAACAAACAACGACATCAAACTTAATATATTGAACGCCCTCTTTTTTCTGTTGAATATATTTTTATCGAAGGAGTAGCGTTGAATTATATGACGTTATATTTTTATGTAGCAATTAATAACAATTTTGTCCACATTTTCACCAATTTTGAAGATAGTTTAAATGCATCCCATAAGACTTTCTTCATTATTTTTGCTTGCACACAACTTTCAATCGTGGCAACTTTTCTTCTCTCATTCCCGCCAAAAAGTCTTAGTAGGTATCTTGGACAAAGTAAGTAGGTAGGTAGGTATTTCTGTTTTCTTCTTTTTTATATACTGGCAACACTTTTAACATTTAATAGAAACATTTCTGCCATTCTCATGTAAAAAAACTGGTGTATATCATTTATATAAAATGTCTGTCTTCTCATTGCTAAGTCCATAACATACTCCAGAAAACAATGATAAGCTTTACACAAGTTAAAAAGGACTATTTGGAAGTATGCGAAAATTTCAGTTGCACATGTGAAGTTTCTTAATACATGCACAGAACTTTAACGCACAATATATTACACTAATTCATTCTACACTGTGTATAAATGAGTAATGCTTATCTAGAAAATGGATCGAACTTTATGAAACACATTTATTCATACAAGTTTTTTAGTGTGGAGGCTTTTCAGACAATTTTAAATTTCAGCTCAGAAAAAAGCTTCATATTTTTATGTAGTACACGGGGCGAAATATCTAGGCAAGATTGCGCGATGCCTTACTAAATATTACGCTTGTCGTATCCGGAAAAAAAGCGAAATTAAAAAAAGGGCATAGAAAAAAGCGCAATGTAATAAGCGCAGCTTAGTGCTGCGCTTTTTAATAAAAATGAATTTAAATTTACACTCATTTTATACGTTCACACGACACTTCCTACGTTTGACAATTTAATTTGACATAACTTTTTTTGACATAACCTAACTTTATTCTCTGAAAAAAGCGCACATCATTGTGCTTTTTTCTATATACGCATGATACATGAGAGATTTGCTCCTTGTACGATTTAATCCATGTGTGCAATTTTCCACGTGTGGATATTTCTTGTGGACTTATATAACATTGTGCTTTTTACTGTGTGTTTATTTCCTTTGCGTTTTGTTTAATTGCGCTTTTTTCCTATTCTACGCTCGTATTATGAATACCACACAATGAGCTAGGGGTGAGCTCCTAGTAACACCGATAAGATAATGTCATAAATAATCGTATTTGATCTTTCCTATACCCAATATAATATAACTTAAATCTGATTGAATAATGTCAGTAACGTAACAACATTAAATGTAATAAATATTTAACAGAAATGTTTCATTTTATATTTCGTGCCTCAACGTGCATATACATTATAGATATAAGTAATATGCAAATAACTGACAAAGCAAATGAACTGGGTATAAATAAAAAATATTATTCACTCTTTTTATATATCTAGCTCCGTCCCCGTTATTTTTGTATGTTTCTAATTTTTTTATTGTAAAGTTAGAGGTTGACACGGACCAAATTGATTAATTTTTCATTTTCTTTACTGTTAATTCTATATTTTCCCTCGGGCATTAGACATGGGTAACACTGTGCTATCGAGCCAATTCCGTTCACTGTGTCGGATGTGTCGGCTTACTTATTCCAAATACAGTGGCGCATATCACCCTTCAGCTCATAATACGCTGCCTGCGCTAAAGAGAGTTGCTGCGCCGTAGCGCAATTTTGAGTTAACTCAAAGCATCAGTCAGTGATTTTCGCGTGAGTTACCGAGAAGGCGCAAGGAGTTTTGATGAGTCACCCATGCCTATCAGACACACGCGGCACTAATACAATCTATTTATCGTCGCCCGCGTGATACTATATTATAGACACAATTTGTAGTGCAGCACTTAAGTAACTATCTTCTCAGTAACCGCCTGTCACCAAAGCCCGGTAATGTAAACAAGTAAAAGGCCTTACTCACGGTGCAATCTGACCAGCATTGCCCGCGCCCACAACCAACTAATTGCTATAACATGTTGCAACGTGTATAGTGCGGTTCCATGCAATTTGGGCTCAGTCGCGGCCGTACCGTTCACAGAACAGCCATGCAATTCTGTAAAAACTCGAATCACCCAAAGCGAGACTCGCTCGACAATTCACCCCACTTCGCATTCGAACACACTTGACCTTCAAATGGAATTCTCTAAACCAAACATTCTAGGAGCGAAGTTAAGTGATCTTAGATGCGAGTTTGTCGGGTGTTGCTTTAAGAGTAAATATCTCAGTCGATATTTCGTCTTAGAGTATTTTAACTTCTTCTGAGATAATTACGTTAAATAAAACTCGTTTATTTAGATTGGATTGTTATATTTAGCGAAACTTCATAAAATTCATTTACGATAGTACAACTCGCCGCCACCACTCATCGAGGCGGCGCTAGTATCTCTGTCGACTTTAGAGAATACCAAATCACAATTGACATTCTCTCCGGATTCAGAAGCGAATTTGACTAATTTGCGTTAGAGACTCGCACTACTGTTCAAACATAATTCACTCACACATAGATACCGTGTTAGTAATAACACTGTCACTTTCATTGTAGTTTAAAATTGTATATCTTTATCCTTTTCTTTTATTTCTTTTATTTGTTGCAACACAATGGCACACGTAGACAATTCCGCAATCGTGGCATCTTCCGCTTAAGTCAAAATAAGCGAAATATGGCGTCTGTTTACTTGTGTAGTACGTCACATGTTCGATGATTAAATATTTCTTGGTGTATAAACATTATTTTGGTTATTTAAAGTGCAAAATATGGTACAAAAGTGTTGTACCCCCAATAGTTGCAACGCCTCATACAGAAAAGCCCCGAAAATCACGTTCCATCGGTAAGTAAATCTGATGTTGTAAATTGTTTGATTAATACATTCAGTTAGCTGATATTTTTGTATTTCGTGGCTCCGACACTTAAATATGTTGCAAACTATTAAAATTAAAGTTTCCTTATATTGTATAAGGTTTTTTTTATAGGTTTTTTTATATTTTCGTACCAAGTACCTAACCAATTTTGACATTATTAGTACTTGTACCTTAAAGAGGGCCGAATTCAGAGAAAACCGAGTCTCGTAATAAAATTAAATATTAACGGACAGGTACCTAAGGTTAAGCAACTATCTATTTTTTGCAACTATCTTTTGATTTTGTTGTATACCTTGTAAATTTCGGGTTTCTAAAGGATGAAAATCATCAAATTTTTTGGTTAAAGAACTACATAAAAGAAATACATAAGAAAGGCTACATAGAATAAACTGGCAGCCCAAATCTGGCATTGTTTTGTGCTCAACACATTTTGAACTCCATTTATTATGTAAAAGAGATACCCGTAAAACTCTGTTGTTGTTTGACCATGAAATTTAACATATCTATTAAAAATGAATATGTTATCGCCAAATTAATCTCTAATCGCTATGCTTGGCTGAACCTAGGCCAGTGTTGTTTAGAAAAAAGCCAGTGCTGGAAGCCATACTTCATAATTACAAAATTATTTTTAATTTATTTATAAAATGTACAACTTTCTTGCTTCAGGTAATCGAAGATGGACTTAAATATACATAAATTGTGTGCTCACATGTAAAAATGGTGAAATCAAATATGGATATCTCGAGGTGAATAATGACAAATAATACCTACGATTACTTGCAATGGTAATCCTTGCATATCTGACATTCTGCGCTAGTTACTTCTGGCACCTATTGACAAACAGTGAAATGATGTGTTTGATGCACATCTATAATGAGTTCTTAGATAATGTAATAAGAAAACAATCCGATTAATAAATAAAAGACTGAAAACATTCTTTGTTTTATTGTGTAAGCTATTTTAGTTTTTATTCTCAATGTGATCGATCACCCATCGACTATCTCACGATTTCTTTTAATTTTTGAGTTTTATGCGTAGTTTAGAGAAAATAATAATTAAAGGACAAAGTATAGCGATGAAGAGTTATTTCATAATTTTATAAAAAATACACTGACGCTTATCTCCTTAGAAGAATAGTTAACGATAACACTCGTCTGATATAAAACTTGTTCTATTTTCTCATAATCAAATCTCTAACACTTACAGTAAAGCAATAAGTAGGCTTTACTGGAGTTACAAAGGACTGTTAAACGAAATTCCTCCAATTCCTCTTACTCGCACACAACTTTAACGTACAATATACTATAATTTTTGTACTTAAAACTCCCAAAAGCACAAAAATAGCAAATCTGAATTTTGAATAAAATGCCAACCACGCTTCTTTTGTTCGCACCAAAAAGTCTAAATTCAAAACTTTCACTTGCCTGGTTATCAACTTTCCCGACTTTTAAAAATATATCTCCTTAATGCGGCCCTGAGTTCTGCATGTGTTGAGTAATATTTGTTAGTGTAAATTTGCCACGCATTTTGTATCGATGGGTATAGTCTGCTTCCATTTAAAAGTCTGTGGAAAGTTACTATACGACGACCATCGTTTTGTATGTGTTCGCAGTACGCAGGTCGCGACAAATGCTGCCACGGAATATATCTGTGGTGGAATATCACCTTCTATAGATGGACGACGTGTCATCGTTGAAATGTCAGTTTGACGTTTTGATATCTATCACTCAAAAATCATTAGAAAGTAACCTTTTCTTACATTATTATTTATTTACATTAACAAAAACTGTTTGATTAATGGGAATTTGTTTTAAACAATATTATGACGACATTACGAGAGCGCCAACTGAGTAAGTTCACTAGTCTTTAAAATGGCATATATAGTATAATTTACTGACACCAATGTTATTAAAAGTATGTACCTACTGCGTGTACAGATGCCCTGAAACAAATGTTGAATTTAAATCAACCTCTGACCAAAAGCGTGGCAACAGAACCAACATGGAAAATATTAGTTTACGATAGAATTGGCCAGGATATTATTTCTCCACTGATATCTGTAAAGGAACTGAGAGAATTAGGCGTGACACTTCATGTGTAAGTATTTATCTACATAAACTTATATCCTTAATGTTTTTCCTATTCTCCTTTTTCTGTCCTACTTTTTTTTTATTCAAGATTATGTAGAGAGTATAGTCTGTTTACATGTATCTATTCTCTTTTATTTTGCTAATCATTCCTTAATCATTTGTAAAATTGTTATACTTATTAGTTATTTCTTCTAATAATATTAAAATTTATTACCAAGTCCATGTAGTTATTGTATAATATACCATTTGTTTTGTTTTTATATTGTATATTAATGTATCAGTTTGTTACTCACAGACAACCTAGCCTGCTAGACTGCACGAAAGTGCACATATAAATTCAAACACAAACGTTAGTAATAACCAGAAAGCAAATATGTGACCTGTGTCTAAATAATATATACTTAGATCCAAATTATCTTGTTTCCTTCCTATTATTATAATATTAAACTTACAATGAATCGATATTTGTTACATATTATATTTTTGACTTGAATAATCGTTTTTAAATTGAAAATTTAATGATTTAGACAAGCGAATTCATACATATTTCTATATGTAAATAATTTTAGATTATTATTATAATTTTTCTTATTTTCTTAAGAGAAACATGAAAAAGTTCTGCTATGTATGTATAATTTATCAATTTATACAATATCGACATGCATAATCTCCTTTTCTTCTAGTACGTAATGTTGGCGTGGTGGCTGCTTACGTCCCATTCCTTTGAGCTTGACAGAATAGTTTACTTAGTAGACTAGGTTGTATTTTGTAGGCTAGGAAATACCACACAAAATTATGTCTTACATATTATCTTCATGCTATCTATATTGAGGATAAAGATGTTGCACCAACCATAGTGTTTACACATTTCTTTCATCTCTTTATATATTATTTCACTCATGCACTTTTAGAGATACAAATGCTTTTGGCATTTCTGTCATATTACACAACATAAATAATTAAACAGTCACTGTATTGAAAATTTAATAAAAAAATTAAAATGACTTCATAAAAAAGCACTGAAAAGTATGAAATATCTATCCTTTACGAGTCAAAACTTAAGTAGAAAAATAACGTAATCAATACTATACAAATACCTATATAATTAAATTTGAACTAGTTACTGAAACCTATGCCAAGACTACTAAAGTAAATAGACTTTCTGTTGCTGCGCATTGATTTGGCACCGACTTCAACAACTATCAAATTTAATTATGTAGGTAGGTATTTGTATCATATATGTAGTGATTTTTGTATTTGAGTTTTAATTAGTAAAGGTAAATTTCGTACTTTTCTGTGATTATTTTTTGATATTTTTATTTCTCCCCTCTGAGTGACCTTGGTCTAAAGAAATATCTAGGGCAGGTCTACAATTACCTTCTTTACTAATTCTGAATGCAATGACATAAAAAAGAATCATCAATATAAATAACTAAAGCTTATAAGCAGTCGCAATATTTGGTGTTATTTGGTGTATCTTCGAAGTCCAAGCTCCAATACCAGTGAAATTTAAATGGAATCAATCTAGAAATCCTTTCAAATAAATGAAGAATTTTCCAAATAGGTTCATAAATGCCGGTTCTGAGGTAACAAACATAAAAAAAATGCAACCGAATTAAGAACTTTCTTTTTTTTTTGAAGTCGATAAATAACATTTTATATCTATTACAGTCAGCTACATACAGACCGAGACCCCATTCCCGAAGTACCAGCTGTCTACTTTTGTGCACCATCAGAAGAGAATCTCGGACGCATTTGCCAAGACTTAGACAATGGACTTTATGATCAGTATCATCTAAACTTCATATCGCCTATTTCAAGACAAAAATTGGAAGATCTTGCAGCATCAGCCATCCAATCTAACTCTGTTATGAGTATACACAAAGTGTATGACCAGTATTTAAATTTTATTTGCTTAGAAGATGATCTGTTTATAATGAAACATCAGCAATCTGATTCACTATCATATTACGGTTACTATTTTTTGTTTTTATGTGTAGTATATTTTATGTAATGAAAAAATCTAATCTTATGTTATTTTCATTTACAGCCATAAATAAAGGGGATACAAAGGACACTGAAATGGAAGCAATTATGGACAATATAGTAGAAAGCCTATTTTCTGTGTTTGTAACACTAGGTAAACGATTTGAAATTTAATTATGAAATATTTAGAAAAGTTTGTTTTGTACATTGACCTGGGTGAGAATTAAACCCACTACTCTCTTCTTGGACAAAGGCCAAAGACAATCAAATAATGAACTTATCACTAAATTCTATTCTTCTCTGCTTAATGTTTTAGGTAATGTACCAATAATAAGAAGCAGCAAAGGTAATGCGGCTGAAATGGTAGCCAAAAAACTGGATAAAAAATTACGAGAAAATTTATGGGATGCCCGAAACAACCTTTTCCATGGAAATACTGGACAAGTTGGATCATTCAGTTTTACTCGGCCAATGCTCATACTTCTTGACAGAAATGTAGACATGGCAACGCCTTTGCATCACACATGGACATACCAGGCTTTAGCCCATGATGTTCTGGATTTATCACTAAACAGGTAAACATAATACATAAAATTTAAGAAGTTTTGAAGTATTAGTGAACAAATATGGTTGTTTTAACAAAAAAATAGTTTTTATAGCAAAATCTATATAACTTATAAACCGTGACATGAAGTGTTTTACAGAATTATGTCTTGCAACAACAAGAAGAGGATGGCTTGATACCTTCGGTCAAATAACATGATTTTTGATAGTAGAATTAAGGATTTTGTGTAATTTTTATAGTCATTTTTATTTCTACCTATATCAATTCCACCAATTATGCAATTCATAGTACCTGCACCTTTCGAGATGTAAGCCCTCAATGTTTCAAGTCACATGGCACACAGTACTTGACTTTATTATCTTTGCATTAGTTACAAAATGTAACAAATAACAATATAAGTTTATTATTTATAGTCATTGTTAGAGAAGTAGCCTATGTTGTTTAGTCGACATGTACAATTACATCCATTGCAACTTATTAAAAGTTAAAAAGCTCAAAAATAGCACATTTTCTAACAATGTAACACAAATTCAACATTTTTATTTCATTTTAGGGCTGTAGTGCCTGAAAATACGGGAACAACAATACCAGGACAGAAGTTAAAAACACGCATTTGTGATCTGGATTCTAAGGATCC
Organism: Zeuzera pyrina; assembly: GCA_907165235.1. Classification (NCBI taxonomy): domain Eukaryota; kingdom Metazoa; phylum Arthropoda; class Insecta; order Lepidoptera; family Cossidae; genus Zeuzera; species Zeuzera pyrina. Next base: position 11,270,366 of record OU015625.1, on the reverse strand, counting down.
TCTTTGGACAGAGCACAAAGGTAGCCCGTTCCCTACTGTGGCAGAGGCTATACAGGAAGATCTTGATAAATATAGGTAGGTAATTATTATTAACTTACTAGTTATTTATTGATTAAATTATAATAATAAAAAAAAAATTAAACCATCATCAAAAAAACTAAAAATAGAAAAATAAAACTAACTTTTACAATTTTGCTAAGATAGCTATTTAATTTAACCAATTTTGATTTGGTACCATGGATGTTGGAAATTCTTGACGAAAAAAAGAAAGACATTTTTCCAGTTAAGAATATGTAAATACAACAATACAATTTGTGATCACACCATTCCCTTTTAGAGTAGAAATCATAATCACAATTTGAACAATAAAATTTTACAGATGGCAAAACAGATGCAAAAAATGAAAGGTTTCTAGTCACCAGTCTTTATACGTATCAAGTTTTTATTATGTATATGGACATTGAGACTAGTAGTATAGAGAAATATCGTAAACAATATCGAGAATTATAATCTGTATAAAAAGAAATGCTATCTTTTACAGGAGTTCAGAGGCAGAAGTAAAAAAGTTGAAAAGCTCAATGGGTCTAGATGCTGAGAGTGATTTGGCACTCAGCATGGTGAGTGATAATACTCAGCGACTAACCAACGCAGTGAATTCATTACCACAACTAATGGAGAAAAAGAGGCTTATAGATATGCATACCACTATTGCGACAGGTACATGTAGTAAAATAAAAAAAAATACTTAGCGGTTATGCAACCATTAGGTATTTCCTTCGATCACAAATAATATAATAATAATAATAATAATTTATTTACCAAAAACAGATTATTCATGTAGATTAAATACAGCGACCCCCACACTAGGCACAGCCTGTATCGTGAGGATCCGTATATGTTACTCAGATTTGTGCACAATACTACAATCATTACATCAATTAAATCTAAAACATCATTAAATAATCATATCAAATATCATAATTAAATTAAAATTGACAATAATTTATGTAATCAAAAATAATAATCAAAGCAATAATTAATATAATAATCAAAATAATAATAATAATCAAAATAATAATAATAATCGAAAGAATAATCAAAATAACAGTCAAAATAATAACAATAATAATCAAAATAATAATCGAAATAACTAATAAAATAATCCTTAGTGCATGCTCAATATTTTAAAAATAAATAAATAAAATAAACGAAGAAAAATTTGCTAGGATGTAACTTTTAGTATTGCTTCGGTTTCACTATATGTTAAGTTTATAAGAAATTTAAACAATTCTATTTTAGTATCTTTGAGCGACCTATGTTTAATTTTACATGTTTTTAGTAATCGGTTGTAAATGATAGAAGACACGAAGTTACGGAAACGTCTTGCAAATGAGGTAATAAAGCACTAGATTCACAATCTCCTATAAAATTTAAACAAATTATTGTCCGAATTGACGTATATATTTTAATATCGTAAAGTATTATCGGCAATATTGAGTTAATCTAAAGATCTTAAATCATAAAGTTATAAACGCTCGTAAATGATTCTTGCATGAGATTGAAACGAAGTTTGTTAAATAAAATATTTGAAATGTAACCTTATGTCTCGTGCATAAAATATAATTCAAATAACTATTTGCGTTGCTACGTATGTTGTTTTGATTTGTTACGTTAAAGTGACAAGGATAAGACAAATATTGTCAGGCAATATTTAAAAATATGATTACGAATTTAATAAAAAAGAGCTATGTAACGTTATTACTGTAATGAAATAATGAAGATGTAAATAATATTATTTATATATTAACTGAAAATAAAAACTCGTGTCTTTTTTTAGCGTTCTAGATGTGTTATTTTTGCAATTTTTGAAGGAGCACTTTGACATGTTCGCTGTTAGCGTTTTCGAATACCATTAAAACAGAAGTGCGCTGAAATACTCATTTGAGGGCACATTTGGTTCGGACATTTTTGGAGTGTTGATTGTGTATCTAGTTTTTTATTTGTGATCGAAGGGTATTTCAAATAATTCTGGTGAATTGTTGATAAAAGAATACATCAAATTGTTTCACATTTTGCATATAAAATATTCTGTATAAAATGTTATCTGATAAAAACATTTTTCAAAAATTATTTATTCCATTTTCATTTCAGCCATTCTCAACTCAATCAAATCCAGAAGATTAGACTCATTTTTCGAATTAGAAGAAAAAATTATGAGTAAAAGCAGCAGTGTTGAAAGTAAGGCTGTCATGGATCTAATAATGGACCCCAGTGCTGGTACATCAGAGGATAAAATGCGATTATTTGTTATATATTATTTATGTACAACACAAATACCGGATGATGAATACAAGAGATTTGAATCTGCATTATTAGCTGCCAATTGTGATATTAAACCCATGTCATATATGCGGCGATGGAAGTATGTAGTTATATAATTTTGCCAATTATTTATTTTTGTACCTGTGTGTATTGAATGTTTTTAATTTCATTTATTTTCATAATTTTTAATATTATGATAAAATCGATTCTAATTTTGTTGAATAATGTAATTAAGTATGTTTTTTAATATAATTAGCTATAATACACAGAAGTGACTATGAATCTGTTGGTTATCATACAAAATTTTTTGTAACAGAGGTTTCACAAAAATGTCCAGCCAGTATGAGGGTGGTGGCACAAAAACAGTTTCCATGTTTTCAAAATTGGTTTCTCAAGGATCGTCTTTTGTGATGGAAGGAGTAAAAAATTTGGTTGTTAAAAAACATGTAAGTATCGCAATATGTACCGAACATATACCTACTATTTATTTATTTACGCTATCCTACCTACTTATTAAACATATAAAATAAATAAAAATTATGCATTTTTGAAAGATAAATAATTTACTAACGTGAATAATAATAAAATAATCATCCCCACCATCCTAAATGGGGTGATCATCCCCACGTCTCAGGATATGGCCCAATCCAGCACGGTTGACTCTTATACTTTTTCGGCAAATGATACTACCTTAAAGGTTCTTCTGACATACTTACTCATTTCGCACGTTGTGCAGACGGGTCACTCCTCCAGCCCATCTGAGCATTTTCATTTCAGTTGTATGTAGTTGTCGTTCGTGTGCTTTCTTGAACGTCCAGCACTCCGTTCCGGAAGTCATGATTGGTTGTACTACCGTTTAGTACACTTTTCTCTTAACTCAGATGGGCATTTTGAGGTTACATAGAACATCAGATAGCGATCTCCATTTAAGCCAAGTGGTTTTGATTCTATAATTTACATTTTTATCAGTGTTTGCGTCAGAGGTAAGCACCTAGATATTTGAAGTTGTCCACCATGGGTATGGCACGATTGTCTATATAAATATCGCAGCCCGTTTCTGCTTTCGCTCCATAGTCGCATTCCAAATAATCGGTTTTACTCAGGCTTATGCGTAGCCCATGGTTTTATATTTGTGTTGCCCATCGACTGCTCCAGTGACGGCCTTAGTATTTCACACGTTATGTGCGACATACAAAGCTATGGACAGCTTGAATAATAATGGATTCAAAGCAGATCCTTGGTGTACTTCTACTTTTACATGGAACGGCTCGCATTTTGGTGCTTTTGTACATGTCTTGTACTAGTGCTACATAATACTCCCGCATATTTTGGGCTCTGCCTGCTTAACTAGATTAATGGTTATTCTATCGAAAGCCTTTTCTAGATCGATGAATAGGAAATACAGATTTACTTTATTCGAACAATATTTATCCGTGGCAACTCCAATTGTCTCTATGGCATCAATAGTAGATTGTACAATAAAGTTGGCACCAACACCACATTGTGGATGGCCATTTTGTATTTTATATTGTCTTCCTGTTAGCCACAGGTTTATGTAACTTATTGAAGTTATTTAGGAGAAATATTAAGAATCTCTCAAAAAGGCATGACATTGCAGAAAAAAAATATCGAACTAAAATACATAAATGCGTTATTTTTATTATTATTATTTATTTTTGTTATGGTTTTAGGCAGTCCATAGAAAAATGTATAAAGAAATATATATTTGAATTTCACGTTCATTAAACGTGTGCCTGCCTCAGCAAACTTATTTAAAACGCTCAAAATGTTGACAGGCGGGACTTAACGTATTGAATGGTTTGGCGGTGTTAACAGAAGCTGCCCGTAAGCCGCGCGGTGGAGGCGGCGCTGGGCGGGGGCGGGGGCGGCGGCGAGGGCGGCGCGGAGCTGACGTGGCTGGAGCCGCGCGCGGCGCGCACCGACACCGCGGCGCGCGCGCGCCTGCCGCGCCATCCGCCGCCCACCGATGCCGTGGTCTTCCTCGTCGGCGGCGGCAACTACATAGAGTACCACAACCTCATCGATTTAGCGAAGGTTGGTCTCGCCCCTTCAATTATACCACAGTACAAGTAAGCAAACAGTATTCTATCTTCATATAAACGCTGCCAAACAACGCGCTCGAAATTTCGGCATTTCTCGGCATACAACAGTCGCGAGTGCGCCGCGGTTGTCGTCGGACGGTGTCAGACGCTCCCGGCTCCTGCGCATTTACTGACGAAATATTATGGCATCAAGTTTTCGAGCATATTGTTCAGTGTATGGATGTTTGAATTAATCTATATATCGAAACCAGAAATATTTTTTGTTGCTCATTTGGAGGAAATATATTATCATAATGATACTTTGTTGCTGATTTTTATTTATACTGCACATAAAAAAACATAAAATGCATTTTTTTTGTCCATGTCCACCATACTAACTCACAAACTTTTGAAACTAGAAATAAAATACTAGTAGAATTATAAATAAAAACTTACGAAATTTGCAATAATAGAATATGAAAAGATAATATGACAATTTAATATAGTACCTATTATCAAATACGTAACCCAAGAAAAAGAGTCAGTCCCAGTCGGCAGCCCTATTGCGTGTTTACGTATCGAGCGACCATAAGTAATTATCTCAAGGACACTGCCGAGATATAAGACTGCTTGTTTACTTGTACTGTGATTATACGTTACACTAGAATAATACATCAAAACATATTACAAAAGTTTATTTTACAAAAAAGAGCTATACGTGCCCTCTACAGTATGAATGCACTAGAATCATTAAGAGATCGTTTTAAAGACATTCATGTACTCACCTTGCCATCAGCTGCATGCACAGGGTTTTTTAACAGGGTGGCTAGTCATAATAAAAAATATATAAACAAAATATCGAACATGCACACACACACACATACATCGAACGAACACATAGAAAATATCGAGGTCAACTGAGGAAGCGTGCTCGTCGCGATCCCTGCCAGCCCTTTCCTTTGTACTTTATTAATACTAAAGTATTAATTCAATTATTATTAAATATTAATTAATAAATTTATATTAATAAATTTTATTAAACAACTGGATTCATTTTATTAAACAACTGGATTCATTTTATTAAACAACTGGATTCATTTTATTAAACAACTGGAATACTTCAAAAAATTCGAGCATTATGTATTTGCAATGTAAGATGTAACATGTGTTGTGTGATCAGAGAATTGAGAAAATCATGTGCCTGGGCAATTCATGAAATGCTACCATTTTACGACACGGCCAACACCCGCTATATCGTTCAATGCAGATAGTTTGTCGATTCGCCTATTATAGTCGGACAACAGACCAGTAAACCTAGTTGACCTTTAAGATACGCTTTCATTAATTGGAACGAAGCACTTTAACACGGCTTGCGGGAGGTGCGAGTTGGCATAGATGGGCACAGTTAGTCCAAAACTTAACTTCGTTAATCGTTAATTAAAAAGTAAACTTCGATAATCGTTAAAGCGGTAAAATTTCGAAAATTTAATGCAAGTTTAAGTTAACCGTTAAAAGTTAACCATCCAAAACTAACACTGCTTTTGAGCTGGAATGCATAGGGTAAATAAGACAAAAATAAGTAGGCAGATTAATTATTACAAGTAATGTAGAATAAACAATTAAATACACATTTATTTAGCTCTAAGATAGATAACAATAAAGTAGTATGAATCTATTTATATCAGCCCTTGATGCGCCCGTCTTTAGACATGGGCCTCTTCTCTTTCTTTTCTTTCTTTCCACGCCTGTCTATCTCTCTCCACTTTCATCTAATTCATGCCCGCCTGTTGTGAGATGCCATCCAGCCATCTCCGAGATGGTCTACCCTCTTTTTGCGGTTGTTAGCGCGCGGTCTCCACTCCAAAATCATTTTCGCCCGTCGACCGCAGTCCATCCTGGCGATGCGTCCTGCCCATCTCCACTTCCGGCTCTCAATCTCTTCTACCAGGTCTCTAAATTTCGTCTTCTGGCCTAATCCACTCATTCCTTTTATGATGTATGAGAGTTATTCTGAGCATCAGTAGCTCCATCGCCCTCTGTGTAACTCGGATTTTCTCAGCAGATCTTTCGGTGAGAGTTGCTGTATCCATTCCATGCGTGAAAACTGGCAGGATACACTAATTAAACACTTGTTTTAGGTAGGTGTTGAGGCATGTTTTTCGATCGGAAGACCGAGCTGTTTGCTCCAAAGTTGGTCCAAAGGCCGGCCATGCTTCTGCGATACGTCTTTCGGCTTCCGCCGCTTGTTCTTCCATGCCAAGGGTGATGTTATGGCCCAAATATAAAGTTCGACTATACCTACAGCTAGAGACTTTTCGTCACTGGGATGTTTACGAGTTATTCATTTTCAATCTTATTTTGGCTGATGGATTCTGCAGGTCGCCGATCAGTGCGATATCATCCGCAAACTGCAAGTTATTCAGTCTGTCTCCGTCAATAATAATGCCTCTGTCGCTCCAACCGAATCCTCGGAAGATGTTCTCGAGGGCAGTATTGAAGAATTTTGGCGAAATCGTGTCATCTCGGCGCACTCCTCGCTCCAGTTTGAACGGTTCTGTAAGTTTATGTAGACTAACCGATGACGTCCCATGCTGCTGTAGATGCTTCATAAGCTGGAGGTAACTTTCGTCAATTCTGCAGCTACTAGAGCCATCTCAACTGCCCAAGCCTCCACCGAGTCAAATGCCCTCTCAACTGGTCAGCCAGTTGAGAGGGCATTTGATGGCAGGCCTCCTCTCCCAACTGGTAATCGTTGTGTTTATTAGCTAGTCTATTTAGAATAACAAATATAAATATGGGACAAGAGACTAATAGGGCGACAGTTACGTTGCTTTCGAATGTCCTCTTTCTTTTGGATAGGATTATCACTCCGTTGTGACAAGCTTCAGGTACCTTAAGCTGGGTCCACATTTGTATCATCTTGAATCTCAAAATCAGGCGTATAGTAACGCGTATCCGTATCATAGGTGTGGACGCCCATTTCGACCATGTCGTATCTCTCAACTTGTCATGCTAAAAACCACGTCCACACTTACGATACTGTATCTAGTGTATCTTGTCAGCGTGTCGCCAAACGTGTGTCGTCATGTGTGGACGCTCAATTTTTTCTACGATCCTCGTATCCAAATCTCCCGTTCCCCGTATCTTTTCCTTGTATTCATTCGACGGCTCTCATTCAGTTCAGACATGGACTCAGAATCCATCTCTATCCATTTTATATGCTTCTATCAGTTGTAACACACTATCGTTATCCCAACTCATGATTAAAAAAGTTTTAAAAAAGCATCAACGTACGCAGTATGCACTAAACTCCAAATTAATGAGCGGAGCAGAGATGCGTGCTCGTGCAATGATCGCGAAAACACGTCCAAACTTGTTCTAGATCGTGTCACGGTGTTGCGTATCCCCTTTGATGATCGGGTAAAAACCGCCTCGGGATGGATCGCGGTGTATCACGTATCAAATAGACAAGACGTATCATGATACAGTATCAAAATGCGTCCATACTACGATCATTTGGCCGATCATGATACGGATCGATACGACCCCTATCAGATACGCGCTTATATACGGATCGGGATGTATCATGCTACGGTGTGTAGCATGATCGCGTATCATTTGCGTCCACACTAGCGAAAATGATACACGTCGATACCACGCGTCGGAGACCTGATACACCAAAATGATACAAATGTGGACCCAGCTTTACGGTTTAATATGCAGTTTGTAAACAGCAGTGCTAGAGCTCTCCATAGCGCCTCTGACCCTAGTTTCATCGTCTCGGGTATGATGTTGTATTGGTCTGGAGAACTTTAATTTCTTATTTGGCTCAGCGCCTAGCTCTTCTATAGACACGTCAGGAATTTCCTCAGAATTGACATTAGTAAACAGGTGGCCTGCATCTCTCGCTCTGCGGTCCAGAAAATGGTACTTTGCTTTTGTACAGTGTCTCGAAAACATTTTTTGCTACTTGTAACAAATGCGTATCTATTCGTGATAATATCGCCTTTTTCGTCGAATTACTGGAAAATCGCCTATCTACCATTACATAATTCCGCACAGTGTTCGTTTACTGGTGTTCATTTCGATTGCCTTTGAAATTCTGTCTTCCTGGTATTGCTGCAAATCCTCTTTCAGCTTTTGACGAATATCGTTAAGTAGAACCTGGTATTCCGGAGTATCGGTTAGATTATCCAGCTTCATCTGATGACGTTTCTCTACGAGTTTGGGTGCGTCATCTAGTAATTTATTGTCTGATAATATAAGGAATAAAATAATATTAATAAATAGCGATTATTGATAATAATTTTGCATATGTGCATGTTGCTCTTCAATAACATTCTCAACAACTCCATAACAACTCTAGTATTCCTGCTCATACTCACGCAATGCCTAGCACGCCCTTTGCATAATAATATATCTTTGTCCATTCGACTCGCCGAACGTACGAGTGTAGCATGGCACATGTCTGCAAACAACCAATGTAATGGACTACAGTTAACAAGAGCATTAACATTTTTTGAAGTTAACTTAAAAGTTAATCCGTTAAGCAAATTGTTAACTTCGCTAATTAACGATTAAGGGGTTAACGAGTTAATGCCACCTTTGCAAGTTGGTAGAAATCGTCACGTAACGAAAAAGCGTTATACCCGTCCATTTGACTCTTAGGCTGAGATTTACAGAGCGTACTTTGCCTTTACTCAACCTTAACTTTGCAGTAAAGTTGAACTTAGACGTAAATCGAATTTATAGTCTGGTAAGTACGACTTCACGATAAGCTTAAGCTTAACAAAGGCTAAGTCGTCAATATCGGTGACTTACAAAAAACTTAAGTATTGTCTGACTAAAAATACAGTAGAAAAGTGTAAGTTTACAGATAGTACTCTGTGTTCTGCGTTTGACAATAGCGCGTTCCGTTTTAGGCTATGGTTTTATGTAATAATTGTAGAAAGTAATAATTGTAGAAAATCGTTTCTCAGTACGAAATGCTGTACAATTTGAATTTCTTATTTCTGTCTAATAATTAATAGGTGATTGGTGCATAGTCTGTGATTTAAAATAGGACAATGACTGCATTAACTCCAATGAAAGTAAAAGCAGTTACTTCATATAATGGAACGTCTATAGATCGAATCAGACAAAGTTTCACATAAGCTAAGCTTTTGTTGAGCATTTACTTAGCTTGATTACGACTATAAATTCGACAGGTAAGTTTAAGCTTAGCAGGAACTCGGCAAAGTGCGTGTAAAGGAAAGTCCAAGGTAAGTGTAAGTACGATATATAAATCTCAGCCTTAATGATTATCTCTCTCTTCCTAACACACGCTAGTTAATTGCGCAACGAGGGGAGACCCGCGCGCGCGCATTTTTATTGTCACATCATTGCAATTAAGTTTTGAGAAATGGAAACGGTATCGAAGGAACATTGTTCCTGACGGTGTTCCCCCCGACCGCACATGTTTTTTTTTATAATGAAAACAATCGTTTGAAAATCTGCGGCGCCGGACATATCTGCATAAAACTTGTAACTTCTGCACATAAGCTTCAATGAATTAGGTACATGTTTCTAGTGTAATTACTTATTACTACCATTTATTTGGTACAATATTCAATTAAAGATTTGACCGTAACACCCTACGCCTAGAGACAATAATAATGACACCCTTTTGTAGAAGTTTAGAAACTGCTATCACTTACTGAAAACCCTAAAGTAGGTCCACGTATTTTAACCAGAAAGCTATTAGCATATTAAAAAAATTGTCGTACGGTTTAAAGGCTGAATCATTAGATTTCAATAAAATTTAGTATTTTGAATACACCTTAAACGAAAATTGTTTCTTGAAAGATATGAATTCTAATGTTGGGTAGTTTTATCATTTATTTACTTATTATTTATTTGCTATGAGTATGACAGTTGAAATATTTAGAGAAACCTTAGGCTAAGTAATATTTTTGTGGATGATAGTTTGAAAAAGTATTTCTATTTGGCAAATTATTGCATAATTATTATACATACCATTATCAAGAATATTTTTGCAATTGTATCTTGGTTGCAATTATATTTTGTTCAAATCTGACACACACTGTACAAATAATATTAAGCAGGAAACAATAATGTGTCTAGACACATCTAATCGCACGTCTAGATGTCTTCATAGAGTTGTAATCACACTTGTGGTATTTTATTTTTCCAGCAACAAGCTACGGGTGGCACGTCTAGGAAGATAATTTATGGCGCCACTACACTACCAACCGCCACACAATTCCTTAAACAATTATCTCTACTAGGCGAAGAAATCCAATGAACATTCCGATGAAAAAATGTTATAAAACTGTAATAATTGTATTGTTATATTTACACAAATTATAATGCTAATTATAAGAACATTATTATGGCGCCTTGGAAAGTATTACTTAACCCTTCATAAACCTTCAAAAACACTTAATTTTAAAACAGAATGAAACAAATAGTTCAACAAGTTGGCATTTTATTTACAATGACATTGAAAATATCTAACATCTAAAACCTACTAATAAATTTTGATTGTTTTGAACAAGAAGTATAAAATCTAAATCACATGATAGTAGTCATATAACAATAATCAGATCTTGACCTATAAAATATTCCTTTTTGAAATTTTATGTGAATGTAATAATTGAAAATATAATTTCACAACCAAATATACCAATGCATAGTAAGATTATCGTGACATGTAATGAAAATAAACTTGTTGATATTTAACTTTATCCCAACCCTTACATTATTGTGCTTACCAAATTAAACAGTATGTTTATTTAAAACATATACATCATAATAACCCTCAAAAAATAGCAAATATGTTAGATTACACTTACACTAAGCATACAATAATGGATAAAAGTTTCAAAGTGGTGAAGGAACTCTTATTTTATTAATTACACTGCAAAAACTAACTGAAAGCTATTCTAAAAAATATTTAGAAGTATCTTAGACAACAATTAGCTCCATCACTGGTATGGTTTTGGCACAATTAAACAACAACTAATTCTGTTAACAAATGAGAGAGCAAACCTGAAAACTGTAAGTACACTTACATTATGATTACGGCAACACTCTAACAAATACGAACGAATGTAACTATGATATCAAAATACTCTACTTTTACCTTAATAAACATATTATATTGTGCACATAACAAAAAATAAATATTTCAACGAAGTTTATTCCATAAGAAATAATTTTACAATTTTTTACTTTTATCAACAAATTGTAAACATCCAAAGTACAATATCAAAACATTAAAAATACAAATAACACATTGTGCGTCAAAATAAATTCATCTGAAAGAATAATACAGTGGAAAGAAAAACACGATAATATAATGTTCTAAAATGTATTTACTTAATAAGTAGATTCAATACATAACGTAAAAATTAAAATTTGTCACAAGTATTTATGTAACAACCATGGCACAAAACAAATCTTAGAAGACAATTAATAATCATAAATGGATTAAAACTAAGCCTCTATAACACTAAACTTTTATAACATTAAACTTATTATGATTATAAATGACAATCCAATTTTATAAAATTATTTCTGACTGAAGTAACTAATAATAAGTATCAAAAACATTATTTATCATCACAAAGATTGTATTAAGACGCATTCACACTTAAACATTATTTATATGTATTATCAAAGATACTACACTTAAAAATATTAAGGACTTTCAAAGCAGTGCAATGCTCCACATCAATTAAGCAATTTCTATCATGAAATAACTTCAAAAGCATTTTAAGGCATCATTTCACTGACCGCTTCAGACACTGTGAAAGCGAAAACACCCAAATAAATGATACCTATTGATAATAATGTACAATCATTTGTAATTATTATTCAATAACGGTCCAAATATTTCCCTATAAAGTCATTTTGTTTTTCTTTAAAAAGCATACCTATTCAAATAACGATTTACTTCAAAAATATGAATAGAATTCTATAATCTCATAAATAGATTATTATTATTATCATAAAAAGGAAATATGTACATAGGTATTTTCATATACAAGAATCACCAGAGTTATGAAAGTAAGATGAAAATACTAAATACCGAGCGAACATTTCAGAACTGGAATATTTTGGAAATATGATTAGTTATTGAATAACCAAGTGACTAATAAAGTATCGGAAATCAATGGCGACGTTTATATGGACGGAAGATATTACTACCTATTTATCAGAAAAAATATAAAATTTTACTAGTAAAGTCTTAAATAATTATTCGAGTACAATTTGTCACATACTGTTAATACAGTGTAATCTGAAGTGATAATATAATAATCAAGTAAACGAAAGCAATAAAAGTGGAATGTTGAAATTACATAATTATAAGTGATTGTAGTTATAAAAGAATGGAAGTATTCATGTGGGTAATAAGAATATTACAAAATAAAGAATACATAAAATATAAACTTTTGTACAAACATGATGAAATATGTTTGCAAGTTTAGAATACTGAATAACTGGAATGTAACAGTAACAAATTATAGTTTTTCAATTAAGCCAAGAGCTTTATATTTCCCCGGAATGTTTTAATTTTGATATGGAGTTCAGACTTTAAAAATAATAGTAAATACATTACTGTTAATTTTACAAAATACAAATTATTTCGTTACCATGTCATACAATAAATCAATTTTCTGAAAAGAAACTTAGAATTTCACGAAATTTAAATCTTGCATTCGAAAAATAGGGTTGTACATATTCTTGATTCAACAGCATAACTGAATTGAATCGGTCTTTGTTATTATATATCTCAAAAGAAAAAATAGAGAGAAAATTTTAATCTAAAAATAAAATGTCATGACAATTGAATAGTGGCAAATGTTACTAATTCACTATATGTTATATGAAGTCAATTTAAAATAAAACGCTTTTGGGACAAATATGTACCACTAGCTGTTTGTGTAAAAAATTATTATCTTCATACAGTATAATATGTATAGTCATATCTATAGTTGCGTTTCTCTAATTAATGAGATTCCTTGACTATTTTTTTAATGTAAGGAAATGTATGAGATTTATAAATTTTATATTAAAAACAAGTATTTCAATTATGTTTCACTATTTCAGTCTTTCATACTAAACACATTTAGTATGCAAGTAAAACCACAAAATAACAAAAAATCCTTGATTGAAAATTGAAATAGAAAAATTACCTGATAAACATTACATTTGCAAGTAAAAAATATCACATAAAATAAAAATTGTTTCCATCATATTACAATTCACAAAATATAAAATCATAGTTGACAGATATTATACATGAACGCAAATAGTGTCATACAAAATAAAATAACTATCTGAACCAATTATAAAAAGTAAATATGTATATAATTAGTTAATAAGATTAGAAAGATCCAATTTAAAAAAATATACACATACTAGGCGTAGCGAATCACTCTCATAAGTTTTAAGAACAACTACATTCAAGGATTAAATATAATAATATTTTGCCACATTAAACCATTATTTAGATGTAAATATTTGTCATTTTATTTATGTAACTATTACTAATCAATTTTGCAACAGACCTTACCAATATTAATTGGTGGCTATCACCATATCTAAATCATTAGTCAGTATCTTCAAAGAGAACATTATAACTACTAACATTATTATATAATAAAAGTTTAGATTTCATTATGAATAGGTTAAAATTGTGATAACCACTTTATATAATACATATCATACAATTGTCATAAAATGTAAATAAATTGATAAGATTTTTAGCAATTCCTTGCACAATATTTTATAAGCAGTTTTTAAATGAGATTCCAAGTACAGCAGGAACGAGTATATGGATTTATAGAGAGAGTACTGTCCAATACATTATGACATGTATAACCTTTTATGTTATTATATATACACTGCTACCAACATGTTTATTAACATCATTAGATATAACATTTTTTCTAAAGTTTTTAAGCAAAAGTGATACAATGAACACTCATTCATGTATTATCAGTTTCATTAATAAACAATAATTATATTATGCTACCACATTTAATATATATATATGCAAAGCATCACTGTAATTTGAAATTTAAATGTTAGTCTAATGATATAAATTTAGTGATGACAAACCTCATGGCTGCTAGCAACTGATTCAGTAATAAATTTCAATTACTTTAACACAACTACCAATTTAAATGTGGCACTGATAGTGCATCATCACACAGTTATAATAAACTGAGTGTTAAACAAGAACCTTAGGCATGATTGGTAAAAACAGTATTAAGTACCTTATTAAGCAAATGTTGGCAACAATGGCATGACTTCAAGAGGCGGGCACATGGTGAAATAGTATTTACTTATTGTTGAGCATTCGAACTGGCATTGCGGCTTGAGCTGCTGCTGCTGAGGGCCATTTTTTGCATTTGTCGAATTACTGTTGTTGCATGATAAGCTTGCTTCCAACGAGACTTGGCAAAATTCTTTTTAAGCTGCTCAGACACAGTACCATGAATGTTCTTACTACTAGCAGCATTGCCCGAAATCCAGGGGTGTGCCAAAGCTTGCCTGAAAATTTAAATAAAATCATTGATATCTTACACTAAACACCTATTAACACAAGAGATTATATTATTTAAATTTGCACATAATTTATATTATTGTCTTACAGTATTATAATAACAAGAACTTTAGATTAGATAAAAGTAACATACATATTTATTCTAATATACAACAAGTTATTTTCGATTATAATGCTTCCATGTTGATCTGGGAGTAAAAGAAAAACATGGTTGAACCTTTCTTTCCGTGAGCTACAAAAGGTTAGAGCTTATTTGAAAGAATTAATAAATGTCATTGTGTTTCTACATTGCCATTTGTAAACTCAAATACTTTAATAATTTTGGCTGGAAATGGCAACAAGATGTTTATTGCACCTTAACGC
This sequence comes from Zeuzera pyrina, assembly GCA_907165235.1. Classification (NCBI taxonomy): domain Eukaryota; kingdom Metazoa; phylum Arthropoda; class Insecta; order Lepidoptera; family Cossidae; genus Zeuzera; species Zeuzera pyrina. The sequence continues at coordinate 11,255,063 of OU015625.1, read as the reverse complement.
ATCTGTCTACCTCAAATTGGGAAGTGGCATAACATTTTATATGTATATATTTTGGAATACAATGTGCTTACCACAACTTCCATAATTTTTTAATATACAATATGTAGGTACATACACATCAAAAAAATTAGGTAATGAGGGTGCGAATGTCTAGTACAATAATTATCTGTTGAATATCATTAAAGAAGGCTTAACAAAAATTTAACATTTATGTATATACTTACTTGCAAGTATACCGTTTCTCAACGTCAACGCACATCAAGTGTCTTATGAAATCTTTGGCGGATTCACTGATATCATCCCAATAAGGTGAATCGAATTCAAAGTCACCCTTTAGTATCTGGGCAAACAAGTTCGCATCATTTTCATCATAAAATGGAGGATAACCACACAACAAGATGTACGATATTACTCCTATACTCCAAACATCAACTGCTTTACCATATGGTTTTTGAGCCAATACTTCTGGAGCAACATATCCTGGAGTACCACAAGCGGTTGCCATTATTCCCGAATCCTCTATTTTAGATAAACCAAAATCACTGATCATAATTTTACTATCCTCATCTGCACTATAATATAGAAGGTTTTCAGGCTTCAAATCCCTATGGACCACCCCCTGAGAATGCATGTAATCCACCGCTTCCAACACCTGCCGTATCAAGTTAGATGCATCTTTTTCAGTGTATGAACCTTTTTCCACTATTCTGTCGAACAGCTCACCGCCCGTCACTAGCTCCATAACGAGATATACCTTGTTTTTGTCCTCGTACGTCTCCAGCAGCTGTACAATATTTGGATGTGAAAACATTTTCTTCTCCCCACCCTCACATTTTGTTTGTTCACTGAATCTTTTCAAAACTCTAATTTCGTTTTCTAATGAATCCTCTTTTCCTTTTAGCGCTTTCTTGTCGATAATTTTGCATGCGAACAGCTGTCCGTTTTCTTTGCTCTCTATCAAACGTACCTCGGAAAAGGCTCCAGTACCCAACAGATCTTTAACAATGTACTTGTCTTCGATAGACGGTTGCTTCTCAGATTCTCGAGCATCCTTTTTAGATTTTCTACCAAAGTCTTTTTTACCAAATAGAGGCATTTTCACACCCCACGATTACAGATTCGATTTGAACTAATTATCTAAAAAATACCTAAATAGCTACGTAGTTATATCGAGACTGGCGCCGATTCTCGGACAAACTGAGTGCGCAGAGCGCTCAAGGTCACTCGATTTGTCAAAAATTTGTCACGTTTCGTTTTACATTTGTGTAATTACCTTTAGCCTTTGTTAAAATTTTTAATAATGTATTTATGTTATAATACAATGATCATATAACGTCATTCTTAAATTATGAAATTATTATGAATAAGTGAAAAATTACTTGCATTAAAATCCATAAAAGTCCTTGTAAAACAGAATACTGTACATAAACTCAGATTATGAGACTATGATTTAGCACGGAGTAAAAACAGCACAGGAAAATAGTGTTAATTAAATTTGAATATTGTTCGCGGTATTATATTTTTTTATAATAATTGGTCTTTGCGGTTTTTTAATTCTCTGTAACCACCTATCTTCCATCAAATATTATTTTATGTACATAAATTAAGTACCTACATTAAAAAAAATTTCATTAATAACCACATCGAAATTTGTTCAGTTGATAACTATTAACCAAATTATTAATGAAGATTTAATATTATTGCTTTTTATTTGGTCTGAGATTATTTCGTGTTCCGTGTAAGTACTCTTTGTTTGGTGTTCCGAGCCGTGCTGCGTAGGTACCGAATCTTGTGTATTTGTGTAAAAAATAAAAACAAAATGTCCAAGAGGCACCTCTTTAATATTTCGTCTCTCATTTCTGGTTTTGGATTACCAATATATATGTGGCAAATTTTAGCTCTGCACTGTAAACGTGATAGGCATGGAGACAGACAAAGAGACATGTGATAAACATAAGGGCATTTGTGCACTACACGGAATTTTACTGTGCTTAATCGGATGTGAAATTTAGATTCATTAGTCCGTAATACTACGTATGATTTGCTTGTGCACTTATCCATCAAAACTCGGACTGACGCAATTTCAGAAAGTTCATTTTATACCATACACGCCAATATGCTACGATTACTTTCTTGGAACGGCATATTCTTGCTTTCTTACTTTACGTGCGAAGACTTATAACTTGTAGTACCCTGAGCTCAAAGTTTTGAAGTTACTCGAGTTAATTAAAAAAAAATGAAAAGAAATACTCGGCTTCCGTAAAAGTGAGCAGCTCCGAAGGTTAAAATGCGCGATTAGCCCGCGTCCGCTCTATTTTTTACGACCTATTTTTTTAAAACGTTGTTTCTTTAATTTATTTAGTTCGTAATAATTTTCTTTACGACCAAAGCAATCAAGACATTTGACCCTGTATTTGCACTGTAGGAATACAGAACGCGGACGTAGTGCACATGCACAAGCACAAACACATTTTACATTACTGCCATCTCGGACCGAAAAAAATGGATCGGAATGGCGAAATGTAAAATATTGAACACTAGAGGCAAGTTTAAATTAGACTTCCAAGATACCACGTGACGACGATACAGTGTTGACTTAACAGTGTTTTGTACTACAGTTATTCAGGTACGGCACTCCATCGTCGTACCTGACAGCAATTGTGTGGTAATACACGAAACAAGGTACCAAAAGTATAACCAAGAATTATTACCCGCTAAAAACAATAAGATTGCCGCAATATTGTCAAAAACATTAGTCTTATTTGACATAGCAGATAATAATCATTCAATTTAAAAAACTTGCCTCATCATTTTTGACTCAGCAATTAACAATCGAAGAAAAATCAAGAATGCAAAAACTTTATATGCTATCTGGGTAAGTAGATATTGTAACGCATTTTGAAATCGTAATTTAAAGCAACATTAAATGCATTAAATGCACACATGATGACCCTAAAAAAATTTTTTTTTTATTTTAACAAAAAGTACATACATACGTTAATATTCACAAACTTAAAACTACACATTATCTTAAATAATAGACTTCCTCAAAGTACCAAACCAAAGTACAAAGTACCAGTCTGCTTGGTACCAACATTGCCTCTTTGAATAGCCAAACTGATTCGTTGGCGGAAGAAGCTGCCAGCCCGGCGGTCTCCCGAAGCCTCGACTAGTCTCTTAGAATTCCAAAAAATCACAGGTCTCATTTTGAAGTATATCTATGCGCCAGTGCCTATATTATTTTCGGTAAGTAAATATCCAAATGTTGAGTAAAAACCTTTTATTATATGTAAGTATACCTAATAGGTGCTTATATTATTACTTAAATGGATTACATATCTATATTTTGAATAATTCTGTATTTGAAAGTAAATAGTTATTGATATAGTATATTGCAACTCTAAGATATTTTTCATGTTTTCACCCCAACCCTCACAACTCTACAATTTCCCTTGTCTATGCGTGCACCCCCTGACGTCACATTGAAAATCGACCAATCCCGTCGGACGCAGTGTTCGATGTCTCCCCTAAGCGCAATCACCGCGTAACATTTTTTTATCTCTAATGTTTTCGTTTTACGAGACCATATGTGCCGTAATGTTAAAATCTGTGATTAAAACTGAATAAAATGGTATTTGTTATCTCTTCGTCACTGTGAATATATATTTTTTTTTGTTAAAATAATTTTTTTAAGTGACAAGTGTTACATTTGGGGGTGGTGCCGTGATGCCAGTTCGTAAGCAAGGTAAATGCTATTTAATATATTTTTAATGTTCAACAATATCTATCTGTTGTACCTAATATAAATCCTAAGTAGCCATATTGCAGTACCTAGTTAATAAAATGCTATTAACAATGTGAAAGGGGTGATAGGACAGCGCACCCTTCTGTTGATTTGTATCGATGGTATTTATAGTGTTGCCAGGCAATAGCTTTTTTCTACATACTCTAGTAATGAGTACTTGTTTTATTTGCAGAGACCAATCCTTCTAAAGAATGTATTAGTACTAGAGACAGCTGCGTATTACGATTAATTCGATAAAAATGTTAAATATTCATGTAGTATCGACATAACGTATCTACGTTATTCATTTAAAAAATTTATTATAATTTAGGTACTTACTTATATAACATTTGATTGCCATTTAAGTATTTTTTTTGCAAACACTATATATACTTGAATATCTAGAAACACTAACGAAACTTCTAGATTTTACCTTACTTTTAAAGTTCAATTAGCAAAACGTTAACAGTTGTAGGTAGACGCGAAAAAATTTGCAATTTCTCTTGCAAATACACAAATAATTAATTTGCAGAAGCCCACCGAGCACTGGAACTGCTGGAAGACTATCACAGCAAATTAGTTAAGCCTCAAGATCGACAACTTCGTCTGGCAATTGAGAGAGTCATCAGAATTTTTAAATCACGTCTCTTTCAAGCTCTATTAGGTAAATAACATTACATATTAGTTATCAATTATTACAGACCTATATTATTTATTTGATATATGCTATGCAGATTCCACCAGATCTGTATCACTACGACCAAAATTGATCTATTGTGATCGCCAGTATATTACAAAAATACTACCAAATCCCACTCCAATCTAATACTGCAGGATATTCCTTGAAGTGACGTGCTGCACCTCATTCGGACTGTGAACATACTGGCCGAGGCAGGATCGACGATCAGTAGACCGCAGTCACACAAAATGTGCTTTAACGTTTCATCCCCCTCTTTGCAGTACTGGCACATTCTTATGTGGGGAGCCCCATATTAAACATGTGCTTATTTAAGCAAACGTGCTCTATTAGGCACGTTTGCTTACTTCTCTAGTTACACATGTTGCTCCGGCTCATTGCCGTGACACTAGAAGCCTCCTTTAAGCAATTATATGGCTTTATTAGAGCTTTGGAATGCTCCTGGCCTGGAATATTCCACCAATACTCGCAAGGAGCTTTAAAACAGGATTTCTACGAAACCAGTTGTGCCTGACTTTTGGGAATAGCACAAAAAGGTTCTGAACCAATAAATGTGGTTTTTGTAACGACCCTTGCAACTTCTTCAGGTATTTTCATTGCTTACAATTCCCTTATGACCAGGAACCCATCCTAGAATCACCCTGTTTTTGTTTCCCAGAGTATTCAGAATACTCACTCAGTTATTGACTAGCCTCGGAAGTGATTACATTCTTGAAATTTAGGCGCTCTCTATAGATTCCGAGTTCTACGTCGTTGTCCGATTTTGATCCATCGGTGTATCAGAGTAGACCGTCAGGTTTCCAGGACATTTTTTGCATACTCAAAATAATCAAAATCGGAATATTAATTACTGAGTCTCGAAAAGATCTCAGTTTCTGCGAAAGTCATTTTGCTCCGTCCCGGGCGGAGAGGGGCGTTAGGCTTATTAAAGCATTTAGTCGACATGGCTCCGAATGCTAAAAGACAGGTGGTTCTTGGCAAGCCACCAAGCCTGTTTACTGCAGTCTTCTGAGGCTTTCTCGTACCAGTCAATAGAGACATAACTTATTATCGGTCTCACAACGGCAGTCTACAACCACAGAACATCTTTTGTGCTTATTACAGATCTAACATAAAATTACATGAAACCTCGATGAAATGACTACATTACCGGGGTTGTTAAACGCGGAAACAAAGATACAAGAAATCGTATTACATCAGCAAGTGCAGCATAATTGTACTTCATTAATATCCGTGATTCAGATACAAGCTTATCCATATTAATCCTGCTTATAAAGCCTGAAAGTGAAACGCGCTTGGTCATTTTCTTCCGATTGATGACAAAAAATTTAAGCTTAAATTTTAGTATTTTCTAAGATTTTAGTAGGTAACAGACCTATGTAAAAAGCTATAATATAGTAAAGATGACGACCTCTATGGCGCAGTGGTTTAGGGGTTGCATCCAAGTGCGGTTTCTGGATCGATTCCCGTTCGGGCCACTTTAGAAAACGAAATTTTTTTAATTGCCTCGGGTCTGGTTTTCACAGCTCAAGAAATACCCTAGTTAGAGACCTGCCATGCAATTCTGTAAAAACTAACCTCCCAAGCATAATTCGTTCGATAATTCACCTCACTTCGCATTCGAACTCACTTGGCTTTGAAATGAGGACCAAAGTGAAGTGACCTCCGAGTTCGGATGCGAGTTTATTAGGGATTGCTTTAAGAGTATTTTTCTGTCGATATTTCGACAGTGTATTTTAGCTTCTCTTAAGATTATTGCGTTAAATAAAACTTGTTCTAGTATTTTTACGCCTTATACTGCTGTAACATGTTTTAAATATGTATATCGATTAAATCGAAAAACGAAAATAAATATATATGTATGTTTAGCAGAATGATGTCCTTTGTTTCGTAAATAAAAAAACATAATTGTCAAAAGAGTTTTTAAATTTATAAAATTCTCATCGTGTATTTTTTTAGATTTAAATTGTTCGTTTTCTGTCGTCCTGATTATTACGCAACATTGGCAGTATACGTAATCGCAACTATGCCATTTAACTAAAAACTAAAGAACAGAAGGAAGAAATCTCGTCTGTTTGCGCAAAATTAGTTTTTTTTAAATTTTCTATTAATTCTTCCGATAATCTATTATAGATTTTAATGTAATCTTCATCTCTGTATAAAATTAGAGAAAGTCTTTGATAACGATTTAATTTATAACTAAAGCATGGGTTTGTTCTAAAATTAAAAAATCTTGTTAAAATGTACGACCGTGCCATTTTAACAAAAACGACGTTAACTATAGTAGTCTCGATGCACTCGCGTCAAGTTGGTTTTTGTTTATTTAATGTATCAATTATCGTCGAAAGTCAGTTTAATTGGGAGTATAATATAACATTTCTACATGCATACATGATAACATGTCTAATATGCTTAGTGTTTTCACGCAAGGACCACGCACATCGCAGACAAACTTACATAAGTTTTGCGAGATGTGTATTTGTTTTTCTTTATTGTATTTTGTGTAAATAGTAAATAAATTAAAAAAAATAACGAGAACACTTCTTACATTTCCGTTTACAATTAAGGCAATTTTTAGAAAGACTCCAACAATTAAGGCAAAAAATCTAAAAAAATACACGATGAGAATTTTATAAATTTAAAAACTCTTTTGACAATTATGTTTTTTTATTTACGAAACAAAGGACATCATTCTGCTAAACATACATAGGTATATATTTATTTTCGTTTTTCGATTTAATCGATATACATTAGTCCGTCGAAATGAACGAGACGTTGCTCGTCCATTTCGACCGAGTCCACTTGGCTATACACTATAGCAATAGTGTAAAGGTGTAAACGATCACTCTCCAGGCGTTCACCACTGTACATGCACTCGCTACTCGCCACTCTCCTTGACCAATGTAAATCGGAGATGAGAATACCGCGGGGTTATTACCTAAAAATTTGCAGACAGCGGCAGCCACGCGATCACTACGCGACCGGTGACTAATTGTAATAAAACATTGGTATCATATACGACTATTGCGTATCTATTATTCTATGACCCTAAAATGCACTTTGCGAGGTTGATTTAGCGCCACTATACAATTACATTACACAAATTCTCGTTAAGACAGCAGATATCGCGCGATATTGGCTGTCGCATGCTGTCTGCAAGTTACGTAATAAGCGTGCCGATATCTACCAGTTCACAATCTCACCGCGATTTTTACGTTAGAGAATCACACTGCAGATGATTGGTGTGTATCGTCTGACCCTTTATTATTATTATTATTTATCATTATGCACAAATGAAATCCACACATCTAAATACAATATTTTCTTAGTGGTTATAATGGTACCCACCTACTTACGAAACATTACCTATATATAATTTATCCATATCTATATATACTTATATGATGTGCTTTATCTGTGTGCTTACTTATTATGTTTTTTAACTATGGACAAGTGTATGACGAAATTACATAATATTCCTTATTATCGTTTAGTGAGTTCTCTATGACAAGAACGTCTTCTAATTGCGTAATTCCCAAAACTCCCATGGAAGGTTAGAAAAAAATATCATTAGCTAATAGATACTTATACCGAAGAGCATCAGAAGAGTGCAACTCGACAGGTAAAGAGCGAATACTTAATCAGGTCCATAAACCTAAACCTAAAGTAGATATTTGTCAGCTTTTATTCACACACAATACATAATCACAATTGTGATTTTATTTTATTTGTAATATGTGCATAAATGCATAATACAAATACATAATAGACATTGTTTTGTATTTGAGTTTATTCCGTTCCTCAATTCAATGTTAGAACTTCAAAGGGATTCAGTTCAATCAGTTAACTAGGTATTTATAGAGATCCGGAACAAACGCGTGACCGCCACGTCATGAGCTTCGAACAGCGACACGCTGCCATTGTGATCGCATTATATTTAGTCAGCTGCAGTAGATTACTTCAGAACTCAGATAAATAAATAATGACTATCTTCTTATAAAACGTGAAGAATGTACTACGAACAAGATTTAAACACCACAATTGTATATATTAGCTTATTCATGTAAAATACAGAATGTAGAACGACAGTTATTGGACTCATAGGAACTAGTACTGAAATATATTACTAACAGCTCAGCTGTAATCTTATAGCAGAGCGAATTTAGCTAACGAATTTATTGATAATAATGAATGAATTAATTAAATAACTATTGTAGAATGATGTTGCAAAAATGATACCTGACTGACTTTCTTGTCGGTTCTTCTCAGTGTTCAGGTTTTCTTTTAGAACAGAATTAAAGTAGATTTGACGTTCAAAGATACTTGCAATTGGGTTTGCTTGAATAAATTGATTTGACTTTGACTTTGAATGCCAAGAATGATTCCATCACCAAAAATGTGTATAATTTAAGAATTCTTTATCACTCCTTGAAAATATACGTAGGTATACATACAACGTGTCCATTTAATTTTGTATAAAGATGTAATTTACTAGTCACATACACTCATACATATCTTCACGTTGTATCCCTAACGGGGTAGCCAGAGAGGACGGAGCGCCAAGCGTCGCGGTTATTACATACTTCTTTCGCTTCGTTAAATCTCATCATTCTCCTCACACATTTTCTCCTAGGTATGCGAGAGCTATTGACATTTCCATCTGCTAACACTCTGGCTATTTGATCTTCATAATGAAGTCATAAGAATGCTTAGGTCTTCCTTAGCTTCTTTTACCACTCACTTCCGCTATATATTTATATATATGTATTTTCATCGTTAGTCTTTCATCACTCATTCTTTCTATGTACCCGAACCATCTAAGCATTAGTTTCTTAATTTTTTCCATTGAATAGTCACATTATCGGAAATTTTAATTTTAGTTATTTGACTTTTTATAGTTTTCGTATTAAAAAATCTGAAACCATAACACACCACTAAGCTCATTGGTACCTATGTATTAGCCACTTCGCTTATACTAAACTGTATTTCAGAGATTCTATATAAATGTTTAGGCATTTTTCTTGTTATTTTTTTTAAATTAGATGTCTATGTCGATATAAATATCTGACAACTTCTTTAAAATAAGATAAGTATACGGATTCTAGTTTCAATTACAGCTAGTACTCAGTCAACAAGAATAGGGGAGACCGAGGTGAGTTGACTCAAAAGGTTAGGTTGTCATTGATAACTTTAACATAAATGTGTAAATGAAGCATATTTAGAAAGGTTATTTGTTTACCTATTGGATCATTAGTTATAAAATTATACAAAATAATTGCAAAATATCGGAAATGGAAATATTTCAACTGGCTTAATATCAAGGTAAATTGAAACAACATCTGAAGTAGATTGATATCTAAATAACTAAATAACTATTTTAAATCCAATGAAAAGCTTTTTAGGTTTGTCGTTAGGTTTTGTTTCTTGAAAACTTCTTCTTTCTGTTATATGGGAGATATATATATATACATCAACAAAGAAAAGATCATTAATAACTGCGTAGTTAAACATTTAGTTTTACATGTATTACATATATTACATACCTTAACCCACGATTTTATTCGCGTAGATTTCAAAGAGCCATCCAGAAACCATCGCTCGGAACTACTTTCTAAACCTTTCCAGTAACGTGTCGAACATAGACCATAAAGAAGTCAATCGATCAACTGGTATTCGAGGCTAAGTGATACACAGATTGACATTGATTTTTATATATTAGTACGGAATATTAAATCCTAATAAAAATATTAACTACTTTAATTATTCCGTAAATTATCTTTTATGTAAAAACAATATTAAAGACAATTTAATCAATCAATCTCGCAAGTGTTCAGATTTTTATTGTAATCTCTCCTCCACAATCAACATTTATTTAGACTTATTTACTAAAGTTGGTACCAACATAAAAGATAAACGATTTTGGCAATGTTGTCCAATTCAGCATTTGCATATTATTCATGCGACCGTACCGCAATAAAATGTAGACAATCACATAAAATGAAAAACGAGATACACAATCAACATTCCAAAAACATCCGAATCAAATGTGCACTTATACAAATTAGAATTTGAGTGCACTTTTTTTTTCAGTAGTATTCGAAAACGCTAACAGCAAACATGTCAAAGAACTCCTTCCAAAATTGTAAAAACAACACGTCTAGAACGCTAAAAAGAGACGGAGATTCCTATTTTCGATAAATATGTAAATTAAATAATTTTATCTACGTGTTCATTATTTCGTTATAATATAACATATAAACATAACTTCACGCTGTATCCCCAACGGGGTAGCCAGAGAGGACGGAGCGCCAGGAGTCGCGGTCCTTACACACCTCTTTCGCTTCCTCAAATCTCATCATTCTCCTCACACATTTTCGCCTAGGTATGCGAGTGCTTTTGACACTTCCGTCCCGAACCATCTAAGCATTATTAACAATAACACTGTTGTGCAACCCTGTCATACTGCGTATCTCATCATTGCTTATCCTGTCAGCAAGCGTGACACCGCACATATTTTTGAGAGACCGCATCTCCACAGCATTTAACATACTTTCACTCGATTTTGGGCATATCCAGGCCTCACTACCGTACAACAAAGTTGGCACCAACACCGCATTGTGGATGGCCATTTTAGCAGTGTTAGATATATTCACACTACCCACTAATGCGGACAGAGCACCGTTCACTTTATTGCCAGCTGCTACCCGTCTCTCCACATCCAACTCACATCTCACATCTTCCATCCCTCGAAAACGCACTCCCCAGGTACACAATTTCATTCACCTGTTCTAGACATTTTCCATTTACACAATTCACACATTTCGTTTGTACCGCTTCTCTTTCAAACACCAGAACCTTAGTTTTGTTCACATTCATTTTCAATCCTTTTACTTCACAATCTTCTTTCATGCACGTGACTAGTGTCTGCAACTCTGCTTCTGATGGTGCTATTAGCACAGCATCGTCAGCGTACAATAGGCAGTTTACCACTGTGTCACCACATCCCATACTGCTCATATTACCTTTCTATCTCTGGAGGCAACTGTCCAAATACAGCACGAATAGCCAGGCAGACATCACGCAGCCCTGTCTGACACCAGAACAGACTTCAAACCAGGGCGACATGTCATCGTCTATCCTTACACAGGCTCTGTGGTCTCGATATAATGACCTCACAGCCTGCAGTAAGGAGCCCTCCACGCCATATTCAGGCAGAAGACTCCACAATTTCTTCCGCACTACTCTATCGAATGCTTTCTCAAGATCCACGAAAGCGCAGAAAACTTTCCGACCTAAAGCCAGAAACCTTCCCACGATAACGCGAAGCGAGAAAATCTGATCCATACAACCCCTACCGTTCCTGAATCCACCTTGCGCCTCCCACAAATATCTTTCTGAAACGCCTTTCATACGTTCAGTCAATACTTTAGTATAGACTTTACTCGTTATAATATAATATTACATAAATCTTTTTTATTAAATTCGAGATCACATTTTTCAAATATTGCCTGACACTATGTCTTATCCTTGTCACTTTCACGTAACAAATCAAAATGACGTAAATATTGATGCAATATATTACGTGAATTACACTATAAGCATGAAACGTAAGATTGCATTAAATTTTTTTTTTTCAACAAACTTCGTTGCAATGCATGCCATGCAAGGATCGTTTACTAGCTTTTACAATCTTATGGTTTAACGGTAAGATCTAGTTTAAATTAACACAATATTACCGATACCTAATAATTTTGACGAATTCGACGGTGCAGTGATTTAGATGTTGCGCCCAAGCGCGGAAGGTTCCGGGTTCGATACTCAGCCAGGTAAGTTTAGAAAAAGAACTTTTCTAGATTGTTACGGGTCTAGGAAGTGTACCGGGAGACGCCCGCAGTAGTCGTCGTCTGGCACAGGAAATACCCTAATTTGACATCCGATGATTGGTATGTATTGTCTAGTGTATTATTTAAAAAAAAATTATACGATATTAGAAATGTGTATGCCAATTCGGACAGTAATTTGTTCAGATTTTACAGAAGATTGTGAATCTAGTTTTTTATTTGTGATCGAAGATTATCCGGCTTTTTCACCGCGCCTTATTGCCTCCGCGTTCCGCTCCTTCATCCACTCTCGGCCTTGGTTTAGGCGCCTAGTTTGGGCGTTAACACTGCGTTAATTTTTTTAATGCAGTGACAATAATTTAAAAAATTAAAACAACATAATAGCATATACCTGCGTGAATATTTTCATAAATCTGGTTTACAACATAATTTTAGTAATTATTGCATGTACTAAATCATCAAAACGTTTTTGATATAGTCCATGCACCAAATTTACATATTATAATAATAACTTTTTGAGCAGAATTCAAACATTCGAAATAGGCACCTACATATACCTACACTAATAAATAGTCACAAAGAATTAAAGCACAATAATAATTACTCAGCTTATGATATGGTAACTCTCGGATATATGGTACATATGTATGTACCAAGGGAGGATATACCCCTGCCTATTTATTCTGAAATGCTACCTATCCCCCACTAGCGCGCCATGAGAAACTGCGACCGCGATGCGTACACGCAGAAGCCAACTTTATGCTGTATGATGCAAAATGTAATGTAAATATATTACGCTTATGTATTACAATCTGAGTTATAAATTAATATCACTTGCCATATTTTGTAATGGAACATTTTACACTTAATTACAATATACTAGCTGACCTGGCGAACTTCGTACCAACTCGGAATCAATAAATGTTGTATTAACTTATTAACTGAATTAAATTCAGTTTTTTATTAAGAATACACAAAATGAATGAGGTTCAATAAAAGTACAAAAATCAAAATGAAATGTATTTTAATTACATTAAAATCACATCGAGGTTGAGATGAACAAAAAAAATTCATCGAAATCAGTCAATCCGTTCTCGAGGTATCATGAAAAAAGCCATTCCATACAAAATATATGAGAAAATGAATTTTGAGACAAATCCAACAATTCCAAGATCATTAATCGGTCCAGCCGCTCTTGAGTTATAAATGATGTAACTAACTCGACTTTGTTTTATATATACAGAGATATTATTGTTGTAACTTTTATTGCGTGGAGAAAGTATTAATTAAATAACTATGCACGCTTGTTTGGTAACATAACTTTATTAATAATCACCATGACAACACACTTATAGGTACACGGTCGGACATGAACAGGCAGAGCGCAAGTACACCAGAACCGTTGACAATTGAATCACAGATTACATAAACAGATAGACACACAAAGTACTATGTGACAGGTTAGCACAAATATGTAACAATTATTCCCCAAATTCAAAAAATTCTCTTGGTATTCCGAGCGATATTTTCAAGATTATATTTTGCTTCACTTATCTTTCAGCGAACGAAGTTTTTAAACGCCATAGTTTTGTTAGTGTTATGTGTTATATATAGATAGAATAGATGCCATAATGCTTCATCAGGAGATATCCTGAGCCCTGGTTAAAGATATAGTACTGAAGTTACAATACTCAGAGACAGGATACTTCATGGCATGTTAAGATATTAAATCAATAAATAACTCTAATTTATATTTACTCGTTTGTTATTTCAATGTAAAGCATATCTTTAAGGATACGTTTTGCTGAAAAATTGCTACAATGCCTTTGTAGTTGAAATACCTAATTGTACGGTCACTGGGTTCTAGGCAATGGAGCTATGCAAAAAGTTAGGCACCTATCCAGAAGTTAACCCATAAATAAAAATAATATTAGTAAGTAATAAGTAGTACAGTTCCTAGAAATTAAGATATAAATCCATATGACATACATTTTCTGAATAACAATAAGTATATCGACTTCTAAACGTGTATTTTAATAATTATTTGCTTATTTACATATTACATTGTCAAACACTGAAATTTCAAAGAAAAAAAAAGAGCGCTGCTACGTGGCTGCTACGGCGCTACGTATTTTTATCTGTTGCTTGCTGCGAAAAGTATCTTTGTAATTTTCGTCTCAAGCGAATATACAGAGATTGCCTACAACTCTGCCAGAGTACCGGTAAAAGTTAGAATATTATGTTAATTATTTTTACGTCTCTTTATTTTTTACAAAGAATTTTATCACTTAAAGTTTTGTATTTTTTTATTACATTTATCTGTATAGAATACCACAGATTAACTTCACTTTACGCCACTTTATAGGTAATATAAGAACTATGAGTACGTATGTAGTTACAAAGCTATAAATTCAAGTCATACACTGCATACCATTTATAGTGTCAGTTTATGCTTTATCACTTGTAAACGCATCACAATATACAAACATAATAAGTCTAAAGTAGGTATGTATATCTGTATGGAGTATTATAGGAGCATTTTAAACATATTTTGAATTATGAATAACAAAATTATTACATATCAACAAACGTAAAATATCAACGCTAATATCAAACACATAATAGTAGAAAAAATTGTTGAATTTGGTTATAACTGCGGAACGTACCTAAGTATACATTGTCTAAAATTATATCTAATAGAGGAATAATATGAAAATATTGTTCATAGGCCTTACTAGCTTAAAATAAAAGGCTCATGCAGCTAGTACTGTAGCAACTTGGACTTGTGATAGATTATTATTACAAGCAAATATCTTTAAAGATTTACGTGATATTGCGAGATGTGAATATTCTGTTCGCAAAGGCCACATGTGCGATGATCCGGTTGACCCAGATTACAGGATACGGGTCACTGATGTCGCTGTCCACACGATAATCAAGTTTGAACTCCATTTAATTGAAATTTTAAACAGAAAATATTCACGTTCGACTTAAACCGAAGAAGAACTAGTAGAATGGTACTTTACATCTTCCATGGGCGTATTACGTATGTGCACGTGCAACTTTTTTTTAAATTTTACATGGGTGGTGACCTTATTTATTATTATTATTATTTATTATGTATTATTTATAGAGCACAGTATACATACTTATGCAGTTCGAAAATAAAATGTAGAGACTTAAAAAAAAACATTTTTTGCATGGTCTTAGAATGTTATGGACATACTTAGTTTTTCTGACTATTCTGTAGTTTTTAATAGCAACACTAATCACCAACTTCAATAAAGAAATATGTTCAGATATAATCTAAAAAATCATGGATAAATTTCTGTCAGCACTTCGATAAAATAAATATAATATATTCCATATTATTCCAGTCATTTACCCAAAGTACGACCCCAAACTATGCACTAAACTTGTACTACGGGTACCACGTAACAAACTGGTGGAGCATCCGGTAATACGACAAGACAATTTAGAAAAGTTTATTTTCTTTATTAAGTTCTTTTATGTTGTAACACACATAAAAGGGTTAATTAAAATAAATGGGTTGATTACCTATTTTTTGTTTCACTGATGTTCTAAATATTCTTGACAAACGTTACTCGAAAATTATAGTAACGTAGTAATAGTACGCCTACGTGACATTCATTTGATACATGAATATTGTACTGTCAATATAGCTAATAAGTAATATATTCTATCCTATCGATATACAATAATTTATAAATTTATATAAAAGTTAATACTTTTAACAATATTTCGATTTTTTTTCTACCTACTTTAACTTTAGTAGTTTTCCTGAAGACGGCACTTTCAGTTGTCCCAGGGACAATATTTTACTAGGCTTCAAAGTTTTTTTAGATTTTATTATAAGCTGTTTATATTTATAATACATACATACATATCTTCACGCCGTATCCCCGACGGGGTAGTCAAAGAGGACGGAACGCCAAATGTCGCGGTCCTTACATATTTCTTTCACTTCCTCAAATCTCCTCATTCTCCTCATACATTTTCGCCTAGGTATGCGAGTGCTTTTAACAGTTCCGTCGGCTAACACTTTAGCCATTTGATCTTCATTAGTCAGCCTTGGTTTTCCTTGGCTTCTTTTACCATTCACTTTTGCTCTATAGATTTTATTCGTCAATCTTTCATCACTCATTCTTTCGATGTGCCCGAACCATCTTAGTATTCCTATATTTATAATATGTTACCAAACGTACTCACTAGTACAAAAAATAGTCGAATAACCCAATATAACGATTATATAATTTATAAATATACATTTGTTAATTAACTAAATAAGAGTATAATAAAATAATAATACAATAGAACAGCGACAACTTTGAGGAAGTCCATTATTTAATGTATGTACTTTTTTGTTATTAATAAATAATTTCTGATATACAATAGAACACTTTACATTTGTAAAAGAATTATTGTCTACGACTGAATTTTTTTCACATGTATACCTATAACAAAAAGTAACAAAATAATCACAAAAAAAAATTAAGTCGCCACTCTGCTCTACCGGCTTTGATCGTATAGAAAGAGAGTCTAATATAAGCATCCCTGGAAATGTTTCAGCTACAGGACGTGCAAAATGTACCTATAGGTGCATCGTAGACGAAAAATTTACGTACTGTACACAACTCTATATTTAACACGTAATGATATAATCTAATGTCTAGTTCCTCAATCTGGAGGTCACAGTCTGTTAAAAAAATAAGACCTATAAGCAAAAGATTTGTTTATTAAAGGAATAAATTTTAGTATATTGTTATAAAATTAAATATTACCATGTAAAAACAACATGACCAACTAACTTATAGCTTACTTTGTTCAATTAAAATGATTAACAATTAACATTAATTAATTAATGCGATGGTTGGCTTTCTCACTTAAAAGTATTTCTATACGTGGATCATCTTAGCGATCACTCATAAGTAAATTAATTTCGAGACAAGAACGAGACGAGAAACCTTTTTCGCACAGGTAAGAAGTAGCAAAGGGTATCAAAGATTCCGTTACTAGGCTTCCATACTCATGTCGTCGTGCAAGCCAAAATTTATCTAAATCTTGAGATAAAAATTTTATCGTAAAGTAAGTTTGTTGTAAAGTTTTATCAGCCGATAGTTCAATGAGTTGATTATGAGTTTCAGTTCGTAACTTGGCAGCTGCAACAATATTTTCATCAAACTGATTGAGAACCCATCTGATTAAGAATCATTGTTGTCATCTGGAAAATATTCTAGTAACTGTATCTTTAGTTCACTTAATATGCGTTTCCATGCTCTCTAACAGGCGGTCAACTGAATTATCTAAATTCGCATTTTTGTCAATATAATCAGATATTCCTGCAAACGCATCAAAATTTCGTTTTTCAAGGCGTATAATCCAAATACTAAGCTTCTTGATAAAGGCATTGACTTTATCTGTCATAAGTAAAATGTTTTTGTTACGGCCTTGTAAACTCGCATTCAAGTCATTCAAATGTGAAAATATGTCACTCAAGTAACCCAACAGTAATAAAAATTCTTCATCTTGTAAAAATTCTAAAAATGAACCGTTTTTATCTGTAAAAATGATTTTTAATTCATCTCGCAACTCAATAAGCCTTGTTAAAACTTTTACTCGCGACAGTCATCTTATTTCAGTATGAAAAAGCAGTGAATTGTTCTTGACACCCATTTCCTCACAGAGTATGGAAAGCAATCTAGTTTGCAACGGTCGGCTTTTAATATAATGAACAATTTTAACAGCTAGTGATAAAACGTTTTGTAAATTGTTTGGCATCTTTTTTGCGGCAAGCGCATGTCTGTGAAGAAAGCAGTGCATGTGGAATGGTCCACATGCGGCATAATGTCTTTTAATTTTACTGCCACGCCGCTGTTCTTGCCCGTTATCACATTCGCGCCATCAGTATACGCTGTAATGCATTTATTCCAGTCCAAGTTTTCGTTTTGTGTTGCTTCAATAAATACGTTAAAAAGTCCTTCGTCAGATGCTCGACCAGGAATTTATTAAAAAAAAAGCATACTCGTATTTTCTTTAATGGACTCTTCGCATTCATATCGGACAAAACATAAAAATTGCTTCAAGTTCGACTCTGTTGGTTCGTCAAACTGAATGGCAAAAAACTCACTTAATTTAACTTTTTCAATTATTTGGTTGCGAATATCGATGGCCGTTTCATTAATACGTCTCGATATTGTATCATTTGCAAGGGGGTATAATTTTTAATTTTTAGCTTCTTCCAGACTTATAATATTGACCATATCAATGCTAGCGAGTAAAATGACTCTTTCCGCAATAATGTGGGGCTTAGATTCCCTCGTGACTCGCAGTGTTACTATATGATATAAATGTGAAATGAGAGGCTTGAATATGAATATCAATGTGAACAAAAAAGAATAATAATTGGCATTAAAAAGAGAAATACTGAAAGATAGTATCATATTATTTAATCTTTGAAAAGACATTACATAATTATTTTTTTTATATGAGTGGCTATACAGCGCCCACTTGTTCTGTATCACTGCGACCAATATTGATCTATTGTGATCGCCACTACGTTATGAAATACTACCAAGTCCGACTGCAATCAAGAACTGCAGGGTACTCCTTGGAGTGATGTGCTGAACCTCCTCCGGACTCAAAAAATACTGACCGAGACAGTATCGACGAGTGCGCATCAGTACATAATTAGAATTTGATTATTATTATATTACTTTTTACAGTCGTACTCTGTTTACGTTTCTTAATATTATTATTACGTTATACCTATATACTCCCTATAATATAATAATAATATACTCAAACATTTTCACACAGCGCCATCTAGTCCCAAAGGAAGCAGCACAGCGTTTGTGTTATGGGTTCTAGACAACTGATATACTACTTATATACTTTTCTTTTTTGTAAATAAATACATATTATACATAAACAACCAGACTCGGGGCGGGAATCGAACCCGCAACCCCCGTTTACTTTCCGACGCGCTTAGCCGTTGCGCCACGGAGGTCGTCAATTTCTTATGTATCTTTATTTTTATATGTATCTTTATATATATATCTTTATGTATATTTATGTACCTATTTCTTATGTAGATACTTAGATATAATTCATAGTTATTTAATAAATGTGAAGATGTCTCTTCACTTTCTGCTTGATTTATGAATTGCGTTTCTGATTAAGTACAGCAAAATACGAATATGAAGATTTTAATATCTGAAAAATAAAATAATGTTAAAAATAAAATTCAATTTAAAACCTTAAAAATAATAAATAGGAACTAAAGTAGAGTTGACGTTCAAAAACAACTTGTAATTGGGTTTACTTGAATAAATTGATTTGACTTTGACTTTGGGATCACTACAATGATGTCATCTTTTGTATTAACATCATTGGGTCACTACATAAAGATCGATATTTAATATTGGGTCCTTACATATGAAATTAGCGTTTTGTCGTACTGACCACTTTGATCTGAAATATCTCCTCTTTGGTTAAGAATTCCAAATTCAAATTTATAAATTCATTTAGCTGGTACATTTGAGTTTTGAAAACAGTCATTCATTTGTTTTTTCCTCATTATTTTTTTCTTTGGCGTCGCTTATTATCGCACAATGGAAAACATGAAATATCGGTATATTTACGAGTACGAGTTCTACCGTGGCACCAGTGCTGCAGAAACAGCTCGAAGGATTAATGATGTGTACGGCGCTGGTGTCGCAAAAGAAAGCACGGTACGTTTTTGGTTTCAACGTTTTTGTTCTGGAAATTTCGAACTTCAGAACCAACCTCGTGGACGGCCGGAGACCAAAGTGGAAAATGAAGAATTAAAGGCTATTGTGGAAGCGGATCCATCACAAAGCACTTCAGAGATAGCTGCAGGCTTCGGGGTAAGTGACAAAACTGTATTAATCCGCTTGAAGCAAATCGGGAAAGTAAAAAAACTTGAACGATGGGTACCTCATGAATTGAATGAATCGAACTTGCAAACACGCGTCGACTGCTGTGTTACTTTGCTCAACCGACACAATAATGAAGGGATTTTAAATCGAATCATTACTTGTGATGAAAAGTGGATACTGTACGATAATCGGAAGCGCTCGTCGCAATGGCTGAACCCTGGAGACCCAGCCAAATCCTGCCTTAAACGAAAATTGACTCAGAAAAAGTTACTTGTGAGTGTTTGGTGGACTAGCGCCGGTGTCGTTCACTACAGCTTTCTAAAATCTGGCCAAACGATTAAGGTAGATATCTATTGTCAGCAACTGCAAACCATGAAGGAAGAACTAGCTGCTAAACAACCGAGATTGGTCAATCGTTCTAGGCCACTGCTGCTTCACGACAACGCAAGACCACACACTGCACAACAAACAACCACTAAGTTAGATGAGCTACAATTGGAATGTCTGCGACATCCACCGTACTCCCCGGACCTTGCTCCAACAGATTACCATTTTTTCCGGAATTTGGACAACTTCTTACAAGAAAAAAATTCAACTCCGATGCGGCAGTCCAAACCGCCTTCAAAGAGTTTATTGATTCTCGCCCCCATGGTTTTTTTAGTAAAGGGATCAGTGAACTACCTATGAGGTGGCAAAAGTGCATAGATAACAACGGTGTATACTTTGATTAATTAAATATATTTTACATAAAAAAAATTGACTTTATATTCCTCCCGTACAAAACGCCAATTTCATATGTAAGGACCCAATATTTGAAAATTTATCTTGAAACTGTTACCGAAAAAATGAGGAGGAAAATTTATTGAGCATCCTTTTTATATTTGTACTAAATAATTTACGTATGTTTTAAAATGGAATGCTTTAAACGGCTATCATTATCAATTTAAATCATCCATGTACATACATATCTTCACGCTGTGTCTCTAACGGGGTAGTCGGAGAGGACTAAGCGCCAAGCTTTGCGGTCTTTACATACTTCTTTCGCTTCCTCAAATATCATCATTCTCATCACATATTTTCGCTTAGATATGTAACTGCTTTTGACATTTCCGTCGGTTAACACTAGCCATTTGATTTTCATAAGTCGCCTTGGTCTTCTCTGACTTCTTTTACTACTCGCTTTCGCTCTGTAGATTTTCTTCGTCAGTCTTTCATCACTCATTCTTTCCATGTACCCGAACCATCTAGGCATTTCTTTCTTCATTTTTACAATTATACTGTCATGCAACCCTGTCATACTGCGTATCTCTTCATTGCTTATTTTGTTCGCAAGGGTGACACCGCAGATATTTCTTAGAGATCCCATTTCTACTGAATTTATCTTAATTTTATTCAATTTCGAACATATTCAGGCCCCGCTACCGTACAAAAAATTTGGAACCAACACCGCATTATTATATGGCTATTTCGGCTGAGTTAGATATATTCACACTGCCTACTAATGCGAACAGAGTACCGTTCACTTTATTGCCAGCTGTTACCTGCCTCTCCACGTCCAACTCACATCTTCCATCCCTCAAAAATGCGCTCCCCAGATATACATACAATTTCTTTCACTTGTTCTAGACATTTTCCATTTACCCATATTTCACACTTTGTCTATACATCTTCACTTTCAAACACCAAAACCTTAGTTTTGTTCACATTCATATTCAACCCTTTCACTTCACAGTTTTCTTTCGTGCTGTAACTACTGTCTGCAACTCCGCATCTGATGGTGCTATAAGCACAGCATCGTCAGCGTACAAAAGGCAGTTTACCACTGTACCAACACGTATCATACCACTCATACTACCTTTCAATGTCTGAAGGCAACTATCCAAATACAGCACGAATAGTCAAACAGACATCACTATATCATCATCATCAGGCATCATTATATCATCCATGTTAAAGTGCATATTTACAGTCTGGACAAATTAGCGCGCACGTTTTCATAAATTCAAACGTTCAAGTGATTATATGAAAAAGGATTCTTTCACATGATCCAACTATTCATTAATCGTACAGACAGACATGCAGTTTACATATGTAGATGTAAGTATGCATATATCAATTTTAAACATAATAGGTGTAAGTTCACGTAGCGTACACAGAGTTCCAGTCTGTCAAATGACTGACTCGATGAACGATACTTTCGTACAATTGTGAATGCAATCACCAATACTTTCAAATCTGTCATTCCAATCAAATGACCTAATCAAAACATGAAAGACAATTCTATTGTCATATGTACGAGAATAGAGAATATTGTCATATGTACGATGAAACCATTACGATGATGTGGCTTACCTACATACCTCTGAAATATATATACACACTAGCTGTTTCCCGTAACTTCGTCCGCGTGAAAAAACAAAATAAGCGTATAAGGGCCATAGCCTTAATCCATCTCCATTCTAATTTACATCAAGATTGGTCCAACGGTTTGGCCGTGAAAACGTAACAGGCAAACAGAGGCATTTTCACATTTAAAATATTAGCACAGGCTAATTAGTTACTATATAGTGTAAAATATTAGTACGGAAGTATGAATAACCTGCACACACACTTCACGGTGTATTCCTAATGGAGTAGACGTCTAGAATGGAGCGTCTGGTATCGCGATCCTTAAATACTTCTTTCTTCTATATATATATATCTATACTAATATAATATATCTATACTAATAAATTGGCTTGTTCGTATGTAGTGGATGAACTCTAAAACTACTGAACCGATTTCAAAAATTCTTTTACCTATATAAAGCTACATTTTCAGCGAGCTACATGGGTTGTATTTTATTTTCAAAATTTCTACCCGTGCGAATCTTAGGCGGGTCGCTAGTTAAATATATAGAGCAAGTACATAAATATATGCGTACCTCACAAAATGTAAGTAGGCATAACTCGAACACATGGCATGCCGTTACAGCTCGCATGTTTTGACCTCTAATAATTAACAGTAGTAGGGCCTTTTGTGTGCGTATAGAGGTATTCTCCCAATTACAATTATAAGCCGCCATAACTGTGAGTTCACACTGATTACAACAAGAAATGAAATGACTCAAATGTTTATATAAGTTTCTCATTATCTTAATTAACAGTAATGATGCTAGTCAAATAACATCTAAGATCCTATCGTCTCATAGAAAAATAATATGATCAGTTGATCATAGAAAACAACAATAGAATTTGATACTTAGGTGATATGAAAATATTAATATACATTATTTTATTAATGAACACAGTAATATAATCTTATGAAGCGAAATAAAAAAAATCATGATAGGCTGTATCCAATACAGGGTCGCTAGGAATATGGACGTGACAACCTCCGTTTCAGTAACTTTATCGTTTGGGAATTTAGCTTATGTTATAATCTATGCAATTGTCTAAAAATATTATTGTGGTACATGTATCACTGTAAGAAAATGTTATGGTAAGTTATTCTTTTCATAGTTTGTCAGAAAAACTCGAGAATAGATAAGGTTTCCAACGCAAAGTTGTCGTATGTCGTATCATGTATGTCGTATATGTACATGACTGCGTAGTGAAACGTGACATTGTCACGTCAAAATTATTAAAAACTTGTATGTACCTCTTTCTTAATTATTTCTCCGAAGAAACAGTATATCAATAGTTCTCCCATTACACAAACTAAATATAAAACCATAGCCATGATTTGAGTAGGAATCTTACTCTGTAACAAAGTACATAATAATAATTAGCTAAATATAAATAGTTTAGTAGGAAAATATTAAATAAGGAAAAATAATAAGCATTACTACTGTAATAATAAAAGCTGATTCACATATTATTATACCGCTCGCAAGAAATTGTACAAAAACCATTAGTCCGAATATACCTGATAATTCATCAACAAACCTGAAAAGAGAATGTAAATAATTATGCATAGTATAAATTATAATAGCCTACTATTTAGGTATTTAAACTTGTTGTTAGATGAAACACAAGCATTTTTTTTGTAAAACAATCTAGTACCTACATATACGAAAAAAGGCCTGTGATTTGGGTACATTTTATTTTATTAATTTAGGGAATCTATGTCTCAGTATTAATATAAATACAATGTACATTTTTAGGGTTCCGTAGTGAAACCAGGAACCCTTATACCTTGCGAAATCCACCTATCTGTACACAGTTTATCTCACAGACTCTTGATATTAAAAAAGTTATTAAAATCACACCAATGTTGTGAAATAACATTTAAAAAAATTTTTTTGGTAGATATCTGGCGTTTAATACTAGGTGCACTATATATTGTAATGTTATTGTAAAACTCCTTCTTGAGTTAACATCAACCCATGCAGGCCCGTTTTTTTGATCGTTAGTAGGTACCCGTTAAACAGAACTCAATATGCTTATTGTTTGATACCATATCGAAAAGCCCCCTTCTAAGTATTGTGACGGGCAAATACGGAACTCTACGTTGCTCAACACGCACTTGACCAGTTTTTTTTTATACCTACCACAACGGTGACAAACAATCATACGACCCGTCTTTTATTGTAGCCTATAGACAGCGTTATGCCTGTGTACACGTAGGTAATAACAATAATACTTCAGACTTATACTTGTTATATTGTATATCTATTAGTATATAGGTACTACATACTCTATAATATTGGTGTGGCGTCGAATACAATTCAAAACCTTCTGATAATCATCATCCGCATTTTGTTCTCCTGCAAATTAAAGAATTATTTGGACTGTATGATTGAAAACGTCGACCGAGATTTTTATGTAGAATACGGTGATATCAGCCACCTTGTTCAGATTTAACGTTTTCGTTATTTATCCTTGAATTAGCGTCATGTACATATTTATGTTTTCCAAGAGTACTGAGTTGATAGCGCAATGTTTCAAATTGAACTGCCGCAAATCCCATGAGGCCTCCAGTGATAACATCATGTGCTGCATCACCTAGAGCGTTAATTATTAAGCACCAACTTTGATAGATGTACATTACTGTAAACCTGTAATAAGTTGTAACATGCAATGATGCACCCATGACTACACATTATTACATAATCAGATTTGAAAGAGCATCAAAATGCGGGACAAAGAAATCACGTTTTGAGGTTCCTGTAAACGCTAGTTCTGCGTATAAAGGCTGAAATTCAGCTTTTAAAAAATACAATTACAGTTTACTGGCGGAGGACTTCCACCGTACAGTCTAGCAATTGATGATGTGAATTATAATAGTAGGTATCCTGCAGAAAATATAAAAAAATCTTGCTTTATATTATGACGATTTCGAGCAGCAATTTTAAGCCATGTTTACATTTAGCCAAAGTGTGCAGGAAAGGGAATGCTCCTTTTCCTGCTCACTTTGGCTGGATGTAAACATGGCTTACCCTTAGTTGGGTAGTGCGAGTATGTAAATGGGTCACTTCTCTTGCTCCTACCCTCCTACCGCTGTCCATCGCGCTGCCTGCCGCTCCCGGAAGGAGCGATTTTAAGTGGACTTCAAAGGAGTGGCAGCGTAAACATGCTGCTTTCTCGCTTGAGAAAGAGTAGAGTATTTACATGCTGCTTTCTCGCTTAATTGCAGTCGAGCGCCCGTCAAAATTCACGTGTTTTTCTACAGTCAGGTCAAGATGCATTCTATTACGATGGATGGATATCACCAACATCTCCTACGATGACGATTTCTCTTTCGTAATTTATATTTTTTTAAAACACTCACATAGTTGTATAAACTAAAGATCCAGGGTGCTGAAGGTGTAACTACTTCAACGTTTACCATTGCCTGAAGACGAACACGAAGTAAATTATGAAGCAGTATGTAAACACTCAATGTATCCAATGCTGCCGCAAAGTATATTATAGTATATCGAGAATTATTTACGATAGTGCGAGCAGCAGCGACAGTAGTAAAGGGCCCATTATACATCAAAGCTACATGTTACCTGTCAAAGCCACCACGACTCAAGGTTTATAGAGCCAATCATTCTTTTCATTCTTACCTTCTGAAGTCTAAGAATACGCAAAAAACCCGAGGTATTTTGTTCACGGGTTCTTAGACTACCTCATAGTGATGATGATAAGTATCCAGATTTAAAAAACTAACTTACATAACTGAATTTTGATGTATATTGGGATAATTAAACGGCAAGTTCCATGTAGGTTTTCTAAAGGGATATATAATCCAGAAAGCACACGTAGACAGAGAACCACAATAAAATAATTTTGAAAATAAAGATATATTGCTCGCCATTCTTATTATTGCATTATCTGTGTCGTATTGATCTGAAATGATATTATTATTATAATTTCAAACGCACACGGAGATGTTAGACTGTATTGATTATTTTTCTGTTCAAGTTAATAAGGCTTTCTACAAACAGATCTTCGGCGATAATCTGAAACTAACGATAATTGGAATTTTACGTAACTAGTTTTAACTGACAAATTTACAATTACAAATTAAAACTTACGAATTAGTAACTAGCTGTGCCTCGCGGTTTCACCAGCATTAAATTTGGTATTTTTCCAGTGTAAAAAGTAGCCTAGATTACGCTCCGAAAAGTTCTCTACCTACCAAAGAAAATCCAGTCAAAATCAGTTAAGCCATTCCGTTTCGGAGATTAGTCCGAATAAATACAGAAAGACAAATAAAAAAAAAAAAGTGTGTTTGGATTGGTTACGTTACGTGCAAATAACTATGAAAGCATAAGAAAAAGCCTTCATTCACTGACGAATGCTTCAATTTTATTTATATGTATAAAAAATAGTTGTATAGGATACGTGTATATTAGTTAATACATACACAGTACCTAGATACACAGTAAATACTTAGGAACGTATAGTATACGTGTCATCTGTATATGCAAGTATTATGTAGTCTAAGGTAACAAGTATTAGGTACAATTGGTCAGGTCGCAAATTACAGCATTAGAAGTCGCAGAAGAGTGGAAAGTGGAACTTCTTTTATTGTAGTCAAGCTGTTATTACATCGTACTAGCTATGCGCCGCGGTTTTACCTGTGTTGAATTTGACATTTCTCTGGAATAAAAAGTATTACAAAAAAGTCCTCTACCTGCCAATGGAAGTCCCATAAAAATCGGTTCAGCCGTTTCATACATTAGTCCGGACAAACAGACGACAATTAGACAAAAATTTTGAAGATACATGTGTTTCGGTTTATGTAACGTGTAAATATAACATGAACTGTCACACAGACACTTTGAATTTATTTATTTATAGAAATGTATGTAGTCTAAACCAGAAGAATGTAAGGACTACGATGCTTGGTGCTCTATCCTCTCAGACTGCCCCATTAGGGATACAGCCTGAACGAGAAGCGCTTTCACCATTTTGAATGTTACAAGTAATTTTAGTAACTCTATTGGATCGGTTTAACTTTCTTAACTCCTTTTTTCGATCTCATAGTGTGATTTAGTACATTTATAACTTTGCTTTGTATCCAATGCCTGTAGGAAAACTCTACAACATACCTTTTTATCTCGAAAGCAGTTATCGTTACTACTAAGCAGTCAACTATACCACCATGTTCATATAATAGAGATATTAGAAACTTTATCTTAGTAACTTTAGTGCAATCTCCCTTCAACAGCTGTTATACAGAAGTGAAGCGGTATAGTGGCTGCTTATACTGCTTGTATGTTACTCGGATATACTTACTTTATAACATGAAGTAAATTAATAATTACTACATATTATGTATATAATATGTATGTTGTTTTATATTCAAATTATCACCGCTGATTAGGTATTCATAATCATTTAAAAACTGGTATGTTACACGCTATTAAAATTACTAAGTAGGTAATAATTACAAACAAAATAATATTTTTTCCATTAATATAATCTTACGTACTGTCTATGATATTAAGTAACTTGTCGATCCTGCTTCGGCGGAATACAATAGTACCAATTTTCACCAAATAAGCCAAGAATGTAAAAGTTAGCACACTGGCTTCTACCATGTCTTCAGTGTCGCCAAAAACCTTAAAAGAATATGAAATATTTAACTTAAGGAGAAATAGAAAAATCACAGCAGGTTACTAGCAAGTTATCACAAGTATATGCGATATTAACGTTAACATTTATCGCACTTAAAATCGTGCTATTCGTTCCTTACCTATATTACGTAAGGTACATTGCAATAAATGGGTTAATTAACCATATTTTTGTCTCAGGGCTGTCCCTGAATTCCTGACAAAAATTACTCGAAAAAAAGTTACGTATTCATTTCACGTACAAAAATTGTACTTATCATAAATCTAATATCTGTCCCATCTATGTATTAAATTAACTGTTGCCCGCGACAAAAAGAATGTAACATTACTACGGTGAGCACACTCCACTTTCTTGACGTGACGTGAAAATGACAGAAACTTTATTGTCACGGAAACAAAAGTCACCCGTGCGCGCTAGCTCAAGGCGAGAAACAGACCATTTCTATGCGCATTTTCTAAAAAAATTTAAAAAGCAAGTAATGCGTTACACGTTTCTGTTACTATGGTTTAACGAGCTTTCATTTTTAATATCCCACACGTGACTCGAAAAACCATTATTTTTTCACTTTTCTTTAAGCTCTCAAAACTCATTTCCTAAAGTAACAACTCAACTTATGACATTGACGCTTATTTTTGGTACAACACACTATGTTTCAATTTTACAACTGTTTACGTCAAATACATTGTCTTCAAGAAAAATGTCGGTGATAGACAAACAGTCAGACAAGCGGATTCGCCGGACTCGCCGTAAGTGTTCAGTTTTTGAAGAGAACACTAAAAAGTAAATAATTTTCAAACTTTTCATTCAGATTTATATAAACATAAATGATCACAATGTCTTTCTCATATTCATTTCAATCATCTTCTTTTATTGCAAAAGAATTTGGTTTGGTTGTGCTATAAACTTTCTAGAAGGTTTCATGTAGTTTCTTTCTGAAGGCATAGTCTATCGATTATACGATTGAGATTTCTAGGTGGTTCTATGAGGTTTTAAAATTGTTTTATAAAGTTTCTAGAAGTTTCGAGAAGGTTCCATTCACGGACACCGAACTGATTACATAATTGCCCTTTTTCCAATTTTTTAACAGGGCACAAATATTAATTTTTTTCTTATTGCATAGACTCAGGTGTTACTTTGCGGTAATCCATTTCATGTGATAAATTCCTGAAATCATTAGCTATTTTCCGCCCTAACTCCAAAAATTCGGTGGTGGTTAGTTGACCGAGTCTGATCTCTGGAATATCCTGAGGATGCTTCGATGAGAGGCGAAACACATGTCGATTGGTGGTTTTTGGAATTTGAGAGAAAAATAGCTAAAGAATTCAGGAATTTATCACACTAAATTTTTCTTTGAAAAGTTCATAAACTTAAAAGATCGTAATAATATCTAGGTACCTATATTTTATATCTTCTTTGATTGCACCAAAAAGTTTCGATTTGATTTTTAGGGCTCCATACTTTAAATCGAAAAACCGAACTCTTACCAAATTTTTATCAGTGGATTTTCTCAGAGACTGTGACTTACAAACTTGAAAGAGTATAGCCAGATAAGTATATTATGTTATTTACAACAAATAACATAATTTACTTATCCGGCTGGGAGCAAGGATTAGAAATAAGAAAGGAGGAAAGAATGAAGGAGGAAAGAAGAGAGGAATGAATAAAAAAGAATAGAAATAGAAATAAGGAATAGGAATTTGCTCTCAATAGATAGTCTCATCAATAATTATGTTATCTTTTAGATAAAGCTATGAGAAGTTCATAAGTATAATTAAGAAATGTTTTCGTTTTCGACAATTTTTTCCTATACCTAACTATATAACTACTATGTTTTCGTCCAAAAGAAGTATGGGTAATCGTAAACTTCTCATAGCTTCACCTAAAAAGTAATATTAGATAATAATTATTTAATAATGAATCTTTCTACTGAGGTAGACAGCTTACTCTTTGCCGTGGATAACAAGATAACTCACACATTGCACTAGTTTACAATTTCAAATATTCGTAGCAGAATCAACAAAAGTTCAAATTGAATACGTTTACTCTTTGACTCCGGAAGTACTACACATAGTATTTTAAAAAGAAGCAAAATACAGATTAACCGAAGCTTACAAGAAAAATATAACAAAAGTCCTAGGTCTCGTAAATCTCCAGAAAAGTTTAGAATACCGTTTTATAAATTATATCGTGCAGAGCTTTCTGTATAGGAATTCAAATAAGACTTTTGTAATTATGATCCAAAATCACATTGTTTAAAAAATGTATATGATATAAAAAAAATACATCAAATTTGTTATGTAGTTAAATTATTGAACATTTAACCTACAGTTCTCAATGAGTAAAATATTTTTAAACTTATCTTACCAGAAGAAGATATCTCAGTTGAGTAATAACGGTAGAGAAAGTGCCGAAGAACAAAATAAATATTCTGTATAAATTGTAATAATATTTGTAACATTTATTACTATTACAAAATTTTGGCAACCATACCCCCGTCAGAAACAAAATAAAATATGTAGTTTTAAAACAATCGCTTGGTTGCATTTTATCACAATTGAATGTTTCGATTTAATGTTAGTTCCCGTCAATCTTTCCAAAATTATAATAATTTTTGTAGGGAAGTCACTTATATAGGTGATGTATGTAAAGATATTAATTATTTAGGTGTATCTATATAGTCTACATAGGTTCCGAGCAGCGTCGTATTCAGTCTCAATACTAAACTTTACTAAAGTAAATGAGTGTCAACTATTTCTTGTTAAATTCTGTTCCAATAAAACATTCGACATCAGTATTTTATTTTACTAGCTAGTCCGGCCAAAATAGACATTCAAGGTTACAAAAATTCGTATAGAGCAAAAATTTGGTACGAATGTTTGGAACACCATTATAAATGAAATGTGAAGTCCCCATCAATCCCACATCTGCAAAAAATTTATTTAAAGTCAAAGTCTTTTTTGCGTTTCTCAGCCAAATGGGAAGTTTTATCATAAAAATAGGTCAGACGAAAATTGTAGATCATGCAATTATTTATAAAAATTGTCTTCTGGAGCTGCATAGACAGAAAGAAGAAAGCGAATTCCGTTGTGATTACATCTTGTGGAGTAGTTACTCTTTTTAAAAACTTCAGCACAATGAACTAAATCTTGTTTCTCAAACATTTTAAAAACTGTTGTTTTACCCCTCCTGAAAAATACTGATGTCGTATCGCAGCCAGTTATTGCGTGTAAAAACAGTATATGATTTTGACACTATGCAAAAGCAGATAAATTTTTGAATGAATATCTTTCCGACTGATATTGCCTTTCCCAGATTTTAAAAAATAAATAATTTTTTCGGTCGGAGTTCGAGCAGTTCTATTTTGTATGTATAAGTTATACAGACCAATATAAAAATATTTTTACTTGTAGTAAAGCTCCAGTTATGTATGTACGCGGCGTCCTTATGCATATTCTAAAGAACACGATTTTTTCAACTTTTTGAATCATTATATCACAGAAATGGTGACTCTTAGGAGAAAAAGTATGAAGACAATTTTTATAGATAGTTGCATGATCTATAATTTTTGTCTGATTTATTTTTATAATAAAACTTACCGTTTGGCTGAAAAACGCAAAAAACCCATATTTGCGAACTTTGACCTTGAATAAATTTTTTTGCAGATGTGGGATCGATAGGGTCTTTTCACATTTCATTTATAATGTTGTTCCAAACACTCGTACCAATTTTTAGTGCTATGCAAATTTTTGTAACGTTACCCCTATTTTTTGAGGTAACTTGACCGGGCTATAGATAACTCTTGCTCGCGACTTCGTCAATATCCAATTTCACAGCCGTATTCTGTTCCATATAAAAGTTTCACACAAAGTTAATTCTATCCATTCTTTCCCCCTTAAATTTCCAAAAACTAACGGAACCCAGCGGACTCCTACATTACGCAAACTTCCTTTATATGTGAATCAATTTGAAGACTTTTTACGAATTAAAAAGGGTTGTATCTTAGAAACTCAAACAAAATATAGGTGGTATATTGTACTGTCAATACAAATAGGTGATACTTACTTACATATGTAGTACACTCGATTTAAAATTTTTAGTAAAAGTCCAAGCTCAATGTTTTCACCTTTTTTAGGACCGTATCTCAGAAACAAGAAGATACAAATGAAAAAATAGGTGTTACGATCGGGTACCCATATATCCCTAATAGACAATCGATCTAAAGATAGTAGATAATAATTAGTAAATAATTCCAAGGTCTTCGACCAAGTTCACAGAGCTGTTATTACAAAAGTAGCAGTAAATATTTTACAATATTTATCACTATTGTTGTCTTCCTATTGCTTTACTATTTTTTTCACACCTTTCTTAAACACCTTACAATTATTAGATAAATTTGCATTGTAAGGAGTCGATGGTCGTATTAAAGAGAAAACAAGGGACTGCACTTAAAAAAATCTCAACAGTTTTGCAATTCGCCAAATTTTAATGACATTTTAACATTTTCATAACTTGTTCTTTGGTGCTATACAGGTATTATAATAAAAGTTTAAAGAAATATTATATCTTAATTCGTCACTGACTGAAAAATGCTTTGAAGTATGATGACAATTTAATTGATAACATGGAATATCAAAAATGACACATACGCGGCCACGGTTTTTGCTTTTTGCTAGTAATTAAATGTATTAATTACTGTGTTACACATATTTTATCATGGCTCTATCACTGTTTTTCTTACATTTAAAATGTTATTTATTTGATGTATCTATTGCCTGCAATCAACGTAACATCAAAGGAAATTAAAATAGAATTAATATTTAATATGATAAATATTAATTCTATTTTCTAATTATTATATCAACTTCAATTAGTGCAGGTGCTGCAGTAATTGAAGTTGATATAACTCGTGATATACTCGTGCAGGTACTGCACTAATTGAACAGCTAATAAATTAGACACTATGTGTTTGATATTATACTAGACACGAAACCGTTTTTTAATTTAACTTTTTCTCCAAAATTATATATTTGTCATAGAAATGTTTCATACGTTTTCATACGAAAAACTAACAAAGCTCGTAGTCGTAGAACAACACAAACGTAACAACGATTATAATAACAACCAGTCATTAAGTTATGTGGAACCACTATTGTTTGACTACTACAATAAAAAACACAATTCAATAAAGGTTCCTAGAAGAATTACAATTTGAAATAATAGCTAAAAAAATAATGTTAACAATATCGCAATTAAACTAACATAAAATTAACTAGGTTTTACCGGTGATTTTAGCTGCGGAATATAATACGACTCGTTATTCCACAAAAACTAACTTAGACAAATAAATTTTTGAAAAACTTCTAAATTATTTATTAAGTATTAAATATTTATTAAGTAAAAATATTAAAGTGAATTGCTATACAGCTTTAGAATGGGGCTGTTGTTCATCGAAAGCGCATGATAACGATTTCAAGCAATGCAGCTCTTGTAAGAAAGTACATATTTCATTTTGAATGTTTGGCAATTTCCAGTAAGAATAAAAATGTATCTAACGAATCCAAATCGTCTTGGATATGTCCAAAGTGTGTCAGTTCTAATCCGAAATCTGTTAAAAACGAACGCACATCTACTCGCTCTAGCCATAATTAGTTACCATAAGAGCATACAAAAGACAAGCTTTGCAGTCTCCCTCTGATCTCGCTATTGTGGAGTCTAAAATAATATCGGAAGAGGTACGTATTATAGTCCAGGAGATCGTAACTAGGGAGACCGAGGGGTTGATGTCCAAATTAAACCAGTCTTTTAGCGTGCTCCTTTATGCTGAATTAAAACAGTGACAAATCAAATGAAAGAACTGAAGCAATCCGTATCTTTCATGAATAATTAATAAGAAGATGTGCTCAAACAAAATAAAGACATGAAAGTGTTAGTCAAAGAGATGCATTCCGAGAATTGTAGTATGAAGTCGACTATTAAAGATATGACCTTTCGATTTAATTATCTAGAGCAAAGTGTTTGCTCAAGCAACATTGAAATTCAATGCGTTCCTGAAAAGAAGACGAAGACCATGTGAATATAGTAAAAAGCTAAGTAACAAATAGACAAAAAAAATAAAGCGCTGCATAATATAATTAATAATAATAATAATAATAGCAAAGATAAATCGAAATACAGGTCGTTCTCGTTCAATAGTTGTCCAGTTCACTACTCCAACGACTCGTGATCATTTTCTGGTATCCATTATCAAGTATAATAAGTTTTAACAAATAAATGAGAAACTAAATAGTATTCGCATCTAGGATTTAGTGGAGATAAAACTCAAATGCTTCTCGTAGAACATCTTGCTTCTGGTTATATGGGCTCTGTACGATGCTACGAGGCTAGCTCCAAAGAAAACATGTGTGGATAAGGAACGGCCGTATTTATGTAAGAAAAACCGAGAATTCTGATTACATTATGATAAGAGATATGGACTCAATTAATAAAATTAAATAATTAGTTATTATACTTGCTGCTATTTCTTAATTTGATATTTTTGTTTTAAAATTCACTTCTTTATCCTATGTATTACCAGAACATACGAGGCCTGTACACTAAATCTCAAACGGTTTAATAAAATGTTACTAGTTCTGATTATGACATTATAATACTTACTGAAATGTGGTTAAATAAAAACTTATTTAGTACTTACTGAACTGTTTGACAGTAGATATGTAGTTTATAGACGAGACACAGAGACGTCGGGCTTCCACTGCAATAAAGACAGAGTGGGATTTTGATAGTTGTGTCAAATAGATTAAATTCAAAGAGAATGATTTCGTGGGAAAGTAACTGTGAGGATTTGTGGATTATTATTGATGGGTCATTTTCCGATACTCGTAAACTTGTCGCAATTTGTGCTTTGTATTTACCCCGTCCTGTACAGACGACAATATTAAATCATTTTCTTAATAATTGTAATTCTGTATCAGCAAAATCTGAATATCACACGTATGTTGTGGGCGATTTTAATATAGGAACTATAGATTGGAGTTTGATGAATACGTCTAAGGATTATCGTCACAAAACCTCTATATGTATATCTGATTGATTTTTGCAATATCAATAATTATAAACAATACAATAGCATTTCTAATAACATTTGGAGAATTTTAGATCTGATACTGACTGAGTGGCCTTTTTGTAAAGTTGCAAGAGCTTCTAATGTGTTAAGTACCGTCGACGTAGCTCACCTTCCTATAGAATTTAACTTTGAGTTTTCTTCGACTTCTTTAAACACAAATCCCGATAACGTTTAGTTAAACTTCCACAAGGTAAATTATGAAGCAGTTAACGATTATCTAAGTAAAATTGTTTGGAAGTCCTATTTCTCCAACGCTAGTGATGAGAATAATATGGTTGATATTTCTTATATAATTTTAAGTACATCAGGAAATAAGTTTTTTCTTCAATCATAATTACATAAGAGAAAAAATTCCCCATGGTTTAGTTGTGAACTCATAAATAGGGAACATTCGCGAAAAATATAAATATAGAAAAAGATACAAATTACATAATAATCCTTCAGACCATGTATCCTTTCAACTGTTATCTAAGCGATGTAGAAAACTAACTAAAGAATGTTACCAAGAATATGTAAAAAGTGTTGAAAACAAAATTGCTGAAAATCTCAAATTTTTTTGGTCATATAAAAGCTAAAAAGGATAATTCCAGTTGTTTTGTTGCTACTCTAACTGATGGCTGGAAAATATCTAAAAACGGTGATGACATCTGCAATCTGTTTGCAGAATACTTTTCAACTGTATTATATGACAGTAATCGCTCTTTTCAAACTATCGCTTCTAATTTAAAATCTTTAGCAAACGCTATAAATACTAATGCAGATTGTCTGACGAAGTTTTCAGAGGACCGTGAAGAACTATTGGAAAAATTGAAAGGCTTAGACGTCGCAATGCGTGCTCTAAAAATATTCCTCCATATTTAATTGTTAATTGTGCATCCAATCTATTAACACCTCTTTGGCTTCTTTTTAATAAATCATTTAAAACAGTAGTATTCCCGACACAATGGAAATTAGTTAAAATTGTTCCTAGTCATTAAGCTAACGATATACATGATGTAAGGATTTTTTCTCGTGTTCGCCAAAGTTCTTAAAATATTAATTTTCCCATGTGTACAAAATTATTTTAAAAAGTTCATATCTGACAAACAGCACGGCGTCGTAAAGGCTAGATCGATATCCACAAACCTAGTCAGTTTTACTGAGTCTTTAATGGAATCCATAGATACAAATAAGCAAGTAGATGTAATCTATACAGATTTTAGTAAAGCTTTTGTCAAAGTTCCTCATCATTTTCTGTTCAAAAAGTTAAGTATATGCAGCTTTTCAGGATCTGTGTGATGTAGGTTTAAATCTTATTTAACTAATAGATCATATTATTTTGTTTTCAGAGGACATAAATCTGACACATATAATATTGCTTTCGGAGTGGCACAGGGCTCACATTTGAGTCCTATATTATTTGATATATTCATTAATCATTTACGTTAGGGGTATATAACAATTTAGGAAGTCAATTGAGGAAGCGTGCTCGTCGCGACTCCTGTCTGCTCTTTTTAGGGCTGTAATTTCTCTCCTGTGCACACCATGCGGAACAATGACAACGATAAGGATAGGGTGTTTTCAGAGGACATAAATCTGACACATATAATATTGCTTTCGGAGTGGCACAGGGCTTACATTTGAGTCCTATATTATTTGATATATTCATTAATCATTTACGTTAAGGGTATATAACAATTTAGGAAGTCAATTGAGGAAGCGTGCTCGTCGCGACTCCTGTCTGCCCTTTTTAGGGCTGTAATTTCTCTCCTGTGCACACCATGCGGAACAATGACAACGATAATGATAGGGTGTCTCCCGAAAGCGACGTACACCGGTTTGTTCACGCTGGTGTGAGCAGAACGCAATCCGGCATTGAGAACCGCCACCCAACACACTGCGCTCCTAGGGGCCGGAAGTGGAGAGGAGTGCAGATTAGCTGCGTGGAATGTGAAAGGTGGGATTGAAAAGAAGATGAGTGAAGTGATAGATATTATGTAAGAAAGAAGATTGGATGTGTTACGCTTGAGTGAAACCAAGTGAAAGGGCAGTGAACTTTCCGACTTACCTGGAGGGGGCATCGCTTTGCTTTGTGGTCAGGGGTATCACAAGAAGAAAGGGGATGCCAAGGAGTAGGCGTCTTACTGTCGTCTCGTTTGGTTAATTGTGTAAATGAGTATAAGTGTGTAAACCAGAGACTACTTCTGGGTGCGGTACAGGGTTGACGAGGATTTTTGTTTTGGTGGTGTATGCCCGTGTACTCTGTCGGTTTGGGCAAGGTAGAGCAGATTTGGGATAATGTTGGAGATATTCTGGAGACGATTGAAGAGAATGAGAGAATTATTGGGTGGGGAGACATGAATGGATGAGTCAAGGCAGCTCGAACAAGATATGAGTCGAAAGAAGTGTGTAGAACGAATAATTATGATTGGGAATGGTGAAAAGTGTGATGAGTGGTAGGATGGTGAGGTGAAAAGAGTCTGTGTACAAGAAGAAGAAAGAATGGCAAGACTAGCTTGCTGCCAAAAATAGCTGTAGTATGAAGGATTTGATGAAAGAGAGATGTAAGCTGCAAAAAGCAAAAACGAAGGCACTTGTGAAAAAGAAGCGTGAAAGGGTGTTAGACAAAAACGAGATGTCGGACAACTTCGAAGAAAATTCCAATACATTATGGAAAGAAATACATAAGTACCGAAGTGGTCTGACATTAAATTCCAGGCTCGGCCCATTTTCCTTGTCCAATTAACATCTTACCCGCGTAAAAACTTCATATTTCCGACCCTCTCGAAACACTGGCAAGCACTGCCCAATTTTTATTTTTAAATATGGGTTGGTAAGAAATTTGTACACATACCTATCGGAGGAAAATGGATCAAACTTGGACTCCACGGCGGTCCAATGTCAACTCAGGGGCACGTTGCTACGCCAAACCTCGACAAAACCCAACCCATCACACCACCAACTATCTGAAACGGCGCGACAAATATGAAATATCAAGTTTGTACGCGGGTAAGATGTTAATTGGACAATATCATATTACGTACCTTGGGAGGAAAACGGGCTGAGCCCAGAATTTACAAGACCCAATGTCAACTCTGGGGTCACTAGTCCCATACTTAGGACATCAAACTATACGCATGCACAACCGTTATCAATTTGACTTCAAATAAACTCTAACAGTCTCCGACGCAGGCCGGGCTCGAAAAGAACACCCCACCTCGGCTGTCAAACAAATACGAAGGTTCAGTATCGGGCTGCAAGCAAGGCGCTTTTACCCGAAAAGTGGGAAATACGCGTCGACAAAATTCCATTTACCGCAAAACCTCGTACTCGTACTATATTGTAGTACGAGGTTTTGCGGTAAATAAACTCCCGAGAGTAGCGAATACACAACCGATGGTAGATTAGAAATAACAAACGTCAACCCCCTCACCACCGATAAAACACAAAATCACATCTAGCATTTACATACGTTCCGAAACGCGTAAACATAAATTAATGAAATAATTTAAAATATAAATTATGTAAATTATTTAAGAAAAGAAATTTACTACGTAACATAATATAAATGTGCATGCAGTGTTTGTCTGTAAATAACTTTACATTCAATTTAAATCATATTGTATTCTAATGTAATTTGTATGCATGTAATAATGTAATAGTTGTAGATAACCCATAATAAATAAAATCAAATAAAAATAAAAATAAAATTATAAGCGTATGTAAATACATACGTTCCGAAACGCGTAAA
The DNA here is from genome assembly GCA_907165235.1 of Zeuzera pyrina. Taxonomy (NCBI): domain Eukaryota; kingdom Metazoa; phylum Arthropoda; class Insecta; order Lepidoptera; family Cossidae; genus Zeuzera; species Zeuzera pyrina. The sequence continues at coordinate 11,215,921 of OU015625.1, read as the reverse complement.
CATAAATTAATGAAATAATTTAAAATATAAATTATGTAAATTATTTAAGAAAAGAAATTTACTACGTAACATAACATAAATGTGCATGCAGTGTTTGTCTGTAAATAACTTTACATTCAATTTTAATCATATTGTATTCTAATGTAATTTGTATGCATGTAATAATGTAATAGTTGTAGATAACCCGTAATAAATGAAATCAAATAAAAATATAATTACCGCTAAGCCAGACAGGTCGTCCGACAGTGAATACTTAGTGCTGCCCATGCGAAACAGGGGCGGGTCGCTAGTCTATTATATTGTAAGTATAGATTATTTTAGTACTTTTTATTATAAGCAACAATAACCCTTATTATAATAAAAACTACATTATATAGGTGTCGCCTAGTTTTAACAAAATTACATAACTATTATATTATGATCTGATCTTTGGTTCGAAAAGTGTAGGTAATAAAATAAATAAAAAATTTCATCCCTTGCAGTAAATACTTACTTGGAGGATAGATACGACTAGGTATTATTTATTATTCTTCATGTTTCGAACAAGGATTTATGCTCTAAACCTAAATAATATACACATATAAATGTGTCTGTATAGTTGTTTTGTGTTTATTGTGTTACACTTGTAAGGTGGTCACTATTAAAAGGCAATGGGGTCACCGCCCCGAGCCACCTCGCTCAATATCGACAAACTCACTCACGCGATAGTTTGCAGTTACAATCTACCACTAAAACTCCATTACATTTAGATTAGATTTTTAGGAAACAGCATAGAAATCGAACCCTCAGTCGTCAGTAGAAATTAACATTATCGATCGTTTGATTTGGAAATAACCTTGAAATAATGAACTAGTTGCCTTAGTGTATAGTGTAAATAAATTATGTTTACAATGCTACAGGTCTATAACTGCAAAACGGATGCCAAGGAATTTTAATAAGTAATTCTCCTAATGTAAACGGTTTTTAAAAAACCTCAAGACATAGTCAAAAGAAAACAAAATTGTTTTTGTTTCACGCCGAAATTATTCCAGTAATTAACTTCAACATGGAATATAATTAATTTACTAATAGGTAGTTATCACGCGTGAAAATTATTAAAAATACGATTTTATATCTTTGAGATTTTTACATACGATATCATTATTTTAAAAAGGTCCAGTCTAGCTATATAGAAACCTTATGATTTTTTAATATACTGCTGGCAGTTTATAATAAATCCATTTCTCTTCTTAAATATTGGTGTTGCATATTCATTTTATAACATTTTACAATAACCATTCTACGATGCCAGTTTACAAGGAAAATATTTAGACGCACTAATTTGACGTCCTCATTACATTGTTTCGACTAGTTCTAACAATTTCTAAAATTCTGTTGAGATCAACTATATATTCTTATTGAATATTGCTGTTGTGGAAATGTCATAAATTTCTTCTTTTTTACAGAATAGAATATTTAAAAAAGGCATGTTTCCAGGATAAAGTGTCGTGATTAAACGTCGATTTAGTTCCAAAAAAAGCAATGACATAAAAAACACAATATGAAATGAAACCATTCAATGAGCAATATATGACAGAAATTATTTTTTTAAATTAATCAGTGTAATAAATATAATAAACATAACAAAATCAGTAAAAAATACGCGATGTTAACATCGTGTATCTCAGACCCGCGCGAGCGTTTGTGTTTTTTAGGCATATAAACATTGTGTTTTAAATATAATTACTGGCAGTAAAGTTAAAAAAACCTGCTTTCAAACAAAAAAAACCGCATTGTAATCGGTCCATTCGTTTAGGAGCTACGATGCCACAGACAGACACACAGACACGTCAAACTTATAACACCCCTTCTTTTGCGTCGGGGGTTAATAAACAAGTTCTAAAGTAATGCTAGCTAACAAGAAGTATTGCAAGTCGGGTATCAAGATGATATGTCAAGATTATATGTATTACGGCCGAATACTCAAACGGTAATCAAATCTATCTTCAAGTAAAGTCTTCATTAAAATTGATCGTAAGTTAAATTCAACTGGTATACTGAAAGCTCAATTAACATAAAGTAATGGTCCATTTACTAATGCCTTGTCAACAATGGCAATATTCAAAATATTTCTGTCAAATTTGGGTCTTGCACAATACTTAACGATATGAACTGCGTTTCACGCAGTAAATTTTTAAATGTTTTCTATTTGTAATTAAACCGGATTTATGGAAAATAATAGGAATTATTAAATATTGTGTAAAAAGCCACTTATCACATTTACGTCTGTTTTTTCTATTTCGCAAATTAAACAAGAAATTTAATATTAGGTTTAAATTACATTTGATCTTATTAACAAACTTTCATACGGAACGGTTTTTTCTGATGTCACGCGTCATATTGAATTTTGATTTGTTAACAATTTGTTTTAATCTGTTTTTGTCTGACTCGATAATTACAAAATGGATAGTAAGAAAAATAGAGGGTGTAATTTATTACACTGCCTATAAAAACACGTTGCTGGAAATTATAAAAAAGCGAGTAATTTGTTATATACCTACACGATTTCATCGAGGACTCAAGTTGGTAAAATATATGTCTGGATAACTTTTATAAAAATCATGCTTTTTAGACATAATATAATATCAAATAAGGAAACTAATGCTACGACAATTTAAAAAAAGAAAGGAGCGTGGCTTCATATAGCCTAATAGTTTAATTCTTCAACTTCAAGTGGAAGACGAACGCCCGTACAACAAAAAATTTTGTATGATGATTTCAAGTAAAGGATAAGAAGAAGATTATCACAAGCAAATGTAAGTTATAATCATAAGTACCAATATCGAAAAGTAAGTCGCAATTAAAATTACTGAGAACTTACAGCAAATCTATATTTTTTGTTACAAGCGATATTATTTTAAAATTACTATGCTTACTGAAGAGTTAAATGATCGGGTATGTTTTAAAAGCGAAGATTTTATCATATACCTATTTAGTTTTAATCACCTTTAAATATTAGTTTTTTTATTATTGCTATTATTTGTATTTCAGAAAAAAAGAAATATTCAGTAAACGACCAGCATTTCTGCCAGAAAGTGGTACATTCAAAGGTTGAAACAAGATATATGATACAAATCCAGAATTGGGAATAAAATTAATAGAAACTCCATTATGTAATGAACAGAGTAGCGAAAATGAAGTGAGTTGCGGCAATTTTATAAATGAGTGAAATAATATTATACTAAAATTTATTTTACATTTTTATAAACATAATAATCACAGTATGGTCTTAGTATTACCCAAATATATCACCAGCGACATTTTAAACTAAAATGATTTATTATTTTATTTTTCAGGTAAGGCGGACTGTGAAAAGATTTGAATATATTAAAATAATAATTTTGTCTGTATCATGTATGTACATGATTGTAATACAAAAATAAAACATTTTATTAATTAGAATAACTGTTATTGAATTTTTTGTACTACTTATAATTATTATTTAATGTTATTTACGATCCATCTAATACCTCTGGTTCCATAATAAAATCTGAATCTTCATAACTATCGATCATCAATTCTATCAATGTTACAAATTCGAAATTTTGTGGAGATGGATGGATATTTGTTACTCTTTTAGTAAAAATTACTGTACAAATGTTGATGAAACTTTACAGTAATATAGCTTATACATCGTAATAACACATAACTACAATTTATAAAGATATATTATTTGAATTGAGAACTTTTCGCAAACGAAGTCGCGGGCTTTCGCTAGTAATTCGTACTTATAGCTATGTTATGAAACACGACACAAGCTGTTATTATTGCAGGTACATTCTTGAGTTGTACTTTAAGCTCTCCCAGTGAATATGTTTTACTTAATATTTAGAGAAAACATAGGTAAATTTTTGAGGTTTTTTGAATTTTTTCCTTAGTTTTTATTAAAAGAAATCGTTAATGGAGGTCAAAAGCAACTTTAAAATTAACGGAGCTTCAAGTCATTTCACGTGCTGTCAAAGTGTTGTCAAACGTCTAATTATTGTTGTAGTGTACCATTTAACGAGATAATGGTAGATTAGATTTGATGTTCATCAAATTTTGATGGGCCATCAAATTCGTATTTGATTATTGTTTCAGTATGAGATAATGACGAATTAAGACTTGATCTAAGATCAAATACTTAATTAGCCTTTGAGTATTCGGCCGTTAGACTGTAATTTCAACTTTTTTGTCAAATTTCGTGATAAATAGTCGTTTTATGACTCACTGACTTCGATTCTATCATTTTTTAAATGTTTGTGCGTCTGTCTGTATGTCCTTTTATAACTAAAGAATGGCTTGACCGATCTTGATGAAAATTGGTACATAGTAAAAGCATGTGATTGCCCACTTATTTTTTAGAAAGTCTACCCCTAAAAGGGTGAAAAGAGGAATAAACTTTTTATGGGAAATGCTAAACCACCAATTGTAATGAAATTTTTTCGAAACAATATTTATACGTATATACATGTAATCTAATCTCATTCGGGAAAGCCACGAAAAAGTTTTCTGCGCAGATGAAGTCGCGGGTACAACTAGTTTTATTATAAAACAGCAATAAAGGTATGTCTGTATATTGACGATCTTTTTAAAAATGATCGAACTAGGCATTTTAGGCTATTCTGATTCCAAAATAAATACTTATAGAGTTGCTGTCTGTGTGTTTGTACGTTTATTTCTTCGAAGCTAAGAAGCTGCCATTGAATTTCTATATGAATCTCTCTGTTTGAAAAACTGAAGTCTCCCTTGATAAAGTGCATATCAATACGTTCATCTTTATTAAAACGGTGCGAAATTATTTTTAATTACTAAAAGATGTGAACTTGAGTTTTGATTAGTAAAAGATATCTAATCATGACTACCTAACTAGTGGTTTCTAGGTAACTTATCCTAATATTAGTAATGCTGGACAGGTAAAGACTTAACTCTATTCAATCTTTACTTTTAAAATAGTACTTACTTATATTAAACATAATAATATGTAACTAAGTATCTGTGTTAAGCAATGTCATTGTATTTACTTTACATGCATTTAACGGATTGACAACACTTAATACTAATTACAAATATCATATGTATTTATCTAAAAAGAAAAAAAATTAACAAAAATCGAAACTTTTGATTCGGAAAAGGATCAAAATTATATTCTATACTGAAGTCGCTTCGTTACTCACACTACAATAAAGCTAATAAAGTCGCACGCATTCATGTCATGAGTGTCCGATCATGCCAATACCTAAATTCGTGCTTACGATTAGTATAGGGGTCTTAATAATAAATAATTTAACTTCACATTGTTCATTACCACGTGTTCTGTCACACTGTTTTTCTAATAAATATTACCCGATACCATTTGCAATTTTCGCTTATTATTGACCGCCATTAAATTTGCATTTCCGAATCATACAATGTTTGCTTACCACATTATATTAGGTTGTAAATCTCATGTGCTAAAAAATTCATTTATGAAGGGTTCCCAGATACATATCTACAAATGAACTGTAGTGCAATTTTACACAGTTCGTGGACTAATTTCATTCCTTCAATGCTTGTTTTTAAACTTTTTAGGTTTCCGTATTCAAATAACAAAAAACGGAACCCTTATAATTTCGTCCTGTACGTCTATCCATATGTCAAAGCAATGTTAGCCTGAAAGTAGTACTATGATAAAATGTTGAAGGTAAGCGAGTCGCAATACAATGGTGTAGTGAAACTTTAAACAAAATAAAATTAGAAGTGTCACTCCATTCATGTATGAAAAGTAATTGACCCGGATGAATGTCAATGGGATGGGACGAGCGGAATGATGGGTAGTGTGCATAAGCTTGTGGAGTATCTTTAGAAAAGTCTTCAAATATGATAAAAAGGTTTAGACGTGACTTTTGCTGAGATACGCGCTTCTACATTCGTTAAAATCTCCCTCCCTGTACTTTTCAACTACGAGGTGGAGAATTCTGAAAAAATTAAAGATAGCAAAAATCTTAAAAAGCACTTTTAAGGAAAATTAATTTGAATGAGATATTATGTAGTATAGTTTTTGAGATATGGGGTATTTTTCGGTTACATGCTCAACGACCGCAGAAATAATTTCGTTTTTCATTGCCATTGCGAAATGTTTGGAAATAAATTTTTGCTGCCGATTACATTTTTTTCCATAAATTTTGTCACCATATTGCGAAATCTTCCGCTGTCGTTGGTCCGACATGCACTCTGCCAGTTTTTACTATTGCCAAATAGGCACTGTCATGCCAGATATTGCCATGTTCCGTCTGATAAATAGTTTATCATAAGGAAAGATATACATAGCAAATTACGGGTTTTGTTAACAATAGGACACACGAATATTTCTTCTATGTAGTATATTATAACAAATATACTATATAGAACAAATATTTTATATTGATCCGTTAATTCGGTAAAACATTTTAAAAATACACGTAGAATGTATGTGTTTAATAATCTATGCTACTTTTATGGACAGGAATTATTGTAAAATCGAAAAAACCTAAAAGAATAGTAATAATCCCTTGGACAACTAAAAGTACTTAAAGAAAAAAATATAATATCGTTAAAAAAAAAAGGATAGAATTTCAGTTTTATGATAATAAAATATTTATGTATGAAATGAATACATTTAAGTACGTAACTATATTCTCAGAGTAATTTTTGTCATAAAAAAAAAATTGTTGATCGCTCATATACCTATCTACAACAAACATTTTAATAGCGTAAGGAGCGGAAATTAAACAATATATATTTTACGTTTCAGATATACAGGAATTTTACGAACTAACGCTTCTCGATGATACTAAGTCAATCCAGCAAAAAACTGCAGAGACCATTCGCATCGCCAACAAATGGGAAGCAGATAACACACGACGCGAAGTAAGTCCTTTTATTATTTTTTATTTTATTGTAATAGTTCTATTATTTTATAGGTAATAAAAAATTAAATGGGTAGACAGTTCATATTTACCAAATTATTTGTATGTACTTATTTACTTCGTCGAAAGTTATATATTGTTAAAAGGTATAATGTTGTTGCTCTTAAAGTCAAATGATTAGGTAAATGCGCATTGCCAGCTTATTTTATAAATATATGGGAAATATACCTTTAAATGAGCAACAGAGTTGCAACAATTAAGACAAAGTCTTTTATAATTAATAGTTTTGCTGTAAATTTAAAATTAATCGTTTTTAAAATAAACGATTTAAAAGTAATCGTTTTCCATGTTTTTAACTTATTTCACACCACGGGCAGGTGTCAATTTCAAAATGACAGCAGAAATATAATGTAGGAAAAAAATTATACAAAATTGTACTTTGATAGTACGAACTCTTATTTTATGTGGCTTCAATTATTCTGTATAGCTTATAATTATTATGTAGCATTATTATATTTTTTCAAATTAGTGTGTTTGTTTATGAAGTGTGTGTTTGTTTATTGCAGCGCTATATGTACATTTTTCAGCTATAAATAGCATTTTATATTTGTATTGACCAATTTATAGTGATTTTAAATGGATACTTAAACATAATTAAGTATTATTTATGTAAATATTAAGTATTTATTATTTTTAGTTTTGTTACTGAAGTAGACGACAATATGCAGTACATTTATTTTATACCAAGTCTATCTTTTAAACAGTTAGATACAGCAAGTTTTTGCCGTGTTGAAGTTGCGAAATACTCAAGTAAAAGCACAATAAAGGCGTGCTACAAACGAAAGACTTAATAAGTTGAACCATAAGATAACATTACAATAACAATATATGACAATGAATAATAAAAGCATACTGCGAGGTCATGTGTTAATCGTATCATGATCATATCACACCGTAGACCCTAAAACAAAGTGGTTAAGCTGTTATAATATTATCTTTGCCATAGACATTAACATTAAAAAGTAATATCTAAGTAACGTAACGTAAGTAAAGTATCTAGTAACTCAAGATTATTTGCACGTTGCTTGTTACCAAATCACAAACACGCGATTTTAAAATTGTCCTTGTCTATTTATTTATTTGTCAGGGCTCTCGGATATCTCCGGAATGGCTTAAAGATTATTTTGACGGAACTTTCAGTGGCAGGTAGAAGACCTTTCAGAAAGTATGCCAGACTACTTTTTATCCCGTAAAAATACCAAATTCAACGCAGAGCACAGGCAGAAATAAATATAGTGATAGACCTGTGGAATGTGATGACAAATTAATATGAATTATACTCATACATAATACATAGACGAGGCGTAAGCTTTAATATTTCGTCTCCAACAAACCACTTTTAATAGACCGGTCTAACAACTACTTACGGCAGAGTATAATTGATCAGCATTATAATATCAAATTAGTAATATATTTTTATGCGAACCATAAACATAGTCTATATATACTAACTTGATCACGCGAATACGGCGACACAGCGCGACAGGACTCCATGTATATTATTTCGAATGCCACCTATTTTTTATATTATGTAGTCTATAATTAAAATTGTAGCTAATTAGGGTATCCTTATTTTTTTGGTTATGCAGGAGAAATCTGCACGCAGATACCCAGCCCCCTAGGGGGTTGATAACAATTACAATTTTTAATTGTGTAACGTAACTGTAAAAACATGTTGTTAGGCAAACAATTAATATTTGTAATTGTATGTATTAGTTTATAATTGTATATACAATTTCATTTTACCCAACACTGTCTGGGGGAGAGGCTTGGTACAGCAAAACTCCTGAAGTTCTAGGGATCCCTATGAAAACGAGGGGCGATAAGCTGAAAATTTGCATATATCTTTATTTTGACAATTTAAGGAATGGGTCAAGTCATGTAATATCTAATTACGTTAAAACAAAATACCTGTATAATTGATGGCTATTACACAAAACTTTTCAGATATCAACAGAAGAAAGTGATTACAGATCCGTATCAAATGCCTTTCTTCAGGATAACAACAAGAAATCAGAACGACGTAATGACACGCCGGATTCAACCAAGGTTCATATTTTATAACTATTATTAATCCTTCGCATGCCTGTCAGGGTCTGACAGACCCACCATAACTTAAAAATGACGATATTTTTTAAAATTGAAATCTATAAGCGCCGCGAGCGATCCCGAGTAGCTTTAGATCTTAGAATGGTTATATTTTCACCACTCCCGCAATGTAGAATGCATTCCCGTTCAAATGCCACGGGTGTAAAGTGTATGCATGTCTTAAAAACCCGATAATGCTTAAGTAGGTACTAATACATGAATATTTAATCGGCAGGTTAATTTTTAGGATTCCAAAGTTATAAAATGTCAAAAATGGAATCCATGTGCCTCTGTTGTGTCAAATAAAAGACATACCACCTAATTATGCTGAAATGTGTTCATCTTTTTATGACTGAAAATTAAAAACATTATCAAAAATATAGACCATACTAACCGTATGATTCGAAACAAGGGCCAAAGTTCTATGACCGAACATGCATATTCTAAGACGATTTATTAATAAAGGCCGACAGTATTTTAAAGTTTATTAATTAATTTTACCTAAATATAACTTTAAAATACAATACTAGGAAATATGGACACGATATAAGCAAATGACATTTAGTTGCGGCTCCATCAGACCCACCGGGCATGTAGTGTGATTTCTTTTTACCAGGCACAACAAGGCTTAAATGTCTACCCCGCTAAGGATACCGCGTGAGGACGTGTATGTGTGTATTAAATGTGTCTTATCTATTTTTTTACATGATGGACGAATCTTTAGCCACAGGAACATAGGAAAGTAATTATGAAACCGGAAACCTGTTCAGTGATAGGATTCATGGGGATTCATGGGTGTGTTTACTATCAAAAGTATGGATATGACTCGAAATTCCCTGGATTTATTATTATTTTTATTTGTTTGTAAGTAAAACCTGTTAAATTTTGTTTATTTTTCAGAAAAGTATAAACTCCAAGAATCATAATGATTGTTCCCATTTACTTAGTTTGGTAACCATTATTCTGTCGTTCATTTTTATAAGTAAAATATACGATAGATTTTATAGAAAAAGATTTTGTGTTCAAGTATTAGAATCATCCTCGTTCGGAATCGTAGTAATGTATAAATACCGAATCCCGGGACATCCCCGGAACTTTGGGTCATATTTTGATAGTAATCACAATCATTTACTTTGATAGTAATCACAAACATGATTCCGATCACTGATTTCTTTATTATATATTATTTATTTTTGTTACTATGAAATAAGTTACTGCATATTATTTATTTTTGTTACTGAACTTTATTATATTTTGGCACGGATACGAATGGTGGATGGATATTCGGCGAACATAAGCGTAGGCGAGGGGGAGGTCCAGACCCCCTAAAGACTCCTTTAACCGCTATGTCCGTGCAAATATAGCTAATTTTTTTTTAAACTTAGGTATCAATGGTTCACAGATGGTTTATTATGCCATTTGAATAATTTTAAACATTTTAGGTGCTTATTTATTACTCATATATACAACGACTGGAGTGCGTCTGTGACGGTCGTTGCGGCGTATCGGCTTTGTATGTTTATTTTGATCATATTGAGAAATCATACAACTACCAATCTTTCGCATCTTTTTTCTGTTATCCAATATGTGAGAAGATATACTTACGTATCCAAAAATGAAATGCACGTAGCTGTCTTCTATTAAGACGCATGGGTAGTCAAAACACAAAAGCAAAAAAATTTAAAAGAAAAAATTATAAATCTACGTCATATTTCTCAGAACTTGGTTATTTCTTGAACACGTTTAAAATGCATTTTCTAGATTCTAGATAAAAAAAAGCCCCAATTAGCCTCTGGAGAGAATTTTTAAACAAAAAAACTAATATAATCACTCACTGTATTTTTTCATTACAAAAAACATAAAAATATCCGTAACTATCATTACAATTTACTACGAAAATTAGGGATGCATTGTCCAATATGAATGAATTAATAATTTTTGTAATAAATTGACTTCATTTAAAAGCGAAATATACCCAAAAAGTGGTAAGCACCAGACTAGTGCCAGTTGCTAGCACAGGATTGGTCAAAAGTTGGAAGAAATATAGAGATGACAATTGTTTTAACAGAAGAAACAAAGTTTACGTTTTGTTTAGATATTTTCCTAAAAATATATAATTTATTAATTGTAAACTAATGTACGTTTTATATGTTACTAGATTTTGCCCACGACTTCGTCCACGTGGTGGCGACATACGACAAAATGAGATAGCACAAAAACTTTATCCATGAAAAATACATATACTTGCCAAGTTTCATGGTGATCGGCAATGGTGATCGGTCAAATGATGTTAGACTTTAGCTACCTATTACATACATATACAAACATCTATTTTTATATCTACAAGATATTATGTTTAAGCTGATGGCTTCTAATGGTCAATGTCATAATGAAACTAAAAAAAATATATAACAAAACGCTAAAAATAATGCAGTGACTTGTTGGATGTCACTAGGCGGGGCGGTTCCAGCGGAAAGTGGAACAGTGATAACTGAAGTGCATAGTGCAAAACCTTGCTTATTGTTTTTGCGGGGTAGCGCGGACAGTGGTAGGAAACTTTTGACCACGCCTATACGCCCAAGGCCATTAACCACTATAACGACTATACGCGCCACACGTAGCTAATTTAAAATGTACTTAGTTTATTAATATTTTATTAATAAATAATAACAGTTGCTAACAAGTATTCTTTATTATGTTAAGGTGGATAACAAGCTTGCCGTCGTATCTCCAAGTGGTGATCCTGAAGACAAAAAGGTAAAAATATAAACCTACCTACTTACATATTTTTAACAGGATTTTTATCACACTGTCAAGGATTTTTATCACACTGTATCTAACCATGTCTAAATATAATTCGGTATATTAGTAAATTAAATACAATACAAGTACAATGGCATAGATAGACAGAGAGAATGGAGCCCCAACTATTGGAGTTCTTGCGCACTTCTTTCACCTCTCAAACATCATTTTCTGTACAAAATTTTACGGTGATATGCATTTGATATTTCCATCAGTCGACGGACATCAGTGTCAGTCTACTTAATCTGCTTAAATCAACCTTGATCTTTCTCGGCTTCTACTACCACTTACTACCTTTATGTAGATTTTCTTCGTCAGTTATTCGTCACTTATTCTTTCTACATTTTACTATACAAACTACAATAAAACTACAATAAAATTAGCACCAACACTGCACTATAGATGGCTAATTTGGCAAATTTAGCTATATTTACATAACTGCCTAATTAGTGAAAACAGAGTTGCATTGACTTCATTACAAGTTTTAACGTGCCTTTTCACATTGCAATGACATCTTCTATCTTTTAAAAACACACTCACAAGGTTCACCAGATATATAATTTTATTTTTCTGTTCTATGTCTGCATTCTCCATTTACTCATATTTTAAATTTTGTCTGCACGTCTCAAATAACAGAACTCTAATTTTGTTCACATTCATGTTCAACCCTTATCATATAATATAATATAACATCTATACCTAAACATCGAGATAATTATTTTTAAATAATATTGTAAATAGCTGTCAGTTATTCTTATAACAATGGTGAAAAATGGTTTGCGGAAGGTAGTTACGATGGAATCTCACGGCATGTGTTCCATCAGAGTGGACTGTGTTATTACTTATTAGCTTTTACCCGCGCCTTTGCTCGTGTTAATGTTGATTTTGTCAACAAATTCTGGTTACTATTTTAACAGATATGGGAAAAGGGGAAAGTGTTTACCATTTCACCCCCTTCATCAAAACATTCTGCAAAATTTCAACCAAATCAGCCGTTGCCATAAGAAGTTTCATAGAAAGTTCAGCATCCCCGACCATTTACCACCTTAAAATGTGACTTCATGAATACTCTATATTATCTTTATTTCACCGCCTTTTAAGAGCAGTTTGAAAAAAACAAATATGTATACTTTGATCATTAATTATAAACAATCATTCTGCAAAGTTTGAAGCAAATCGGACGACGCAATAAAAAAGTTTCATAAAAAAATTCCACCCCCTATAAGTTTTTCGCGATTTCGCGAGAAAATTAGCCTATAATCGTCTCCAGGGTCCCATCTAACTCTGTACCAAGATTCATCATAATCGATTCAACAGTTTAGGCGTGAACGTGTAGGTAACAAACAAACAAACAACTCGCTTTCGCATTTATAATATTAAAATTAGGAAGTTAGGATTAGTTTTCCGTTCCAAAACTGGAAAAAAAGAACACAAATAAAATATGTTGGAAAAAGAAACAAAAATAAATCACAGACCGCTACATGCTGCTAACTCTAGAAACTTGTGTCGATGGTTTATTTTCAAAGATTTGAACGTTCAAGTATTATTATAAAAAAACCGGCCAAGTGCAAGTCGGTCTCAAGGGTTTCGTCCTACCATACAATATATTTGTATTATGTATTTACCCAAAAATTATAAGTCGAATTGGAAAACAAATTTTGCGATTGAAAGACAAGTTCTCCTGTATTCTCCTACAGCTAATATAATTTTGTAATAGCAAAAAGTATGATATTTTTACAAATTCGCAATTTTTTGATTTTTTCCTTTTATTGTGCTGTGAGACTGCTTCTTGTGTCAAATTTCATGATTCTTGGTTAATGGGAAGCACTCCATAGATTTTTGTATTAGTACATACTAAATTTCCGTAAGTATATTTTGATTGCGTTGACTTAGTAACTTGAATTTTTACTCCAAGTGACCATAGACCTCAGTGTTTCATATCAATTTCAACTTTATACCTCTGCCAGTTCTTAAGATAAACGGTCTTGACACACGGTAACACGTACAATGAAGTGATCACAAGAGTTCCGTTTTTTTCCTTTTAAGATACGAAACCCTAAAAAGATTCGGTCAAATGATCCAATCAATCGTTCATCGTTTGATGTAATCCATAATCATCTTTAAATAAATTCACTTATTTTAAATTGAAATCAATGACGAGCGATTGCAAGAGTAATGTGAGTAATCGCATATTTTACGATTTCGAATTTTTTTAGTTTTTAACTTTCCATTATAATTCTGCTGCATTTGTAATTTGTTTGTTTTATAATGTTGGGTTAATCATGTAAACTTGTATCATATTACACGTAGGTATACTCGTATCCACAGCCACTATAGTCTTATAATTTTTCGATTTCACTCCCTGAGAAAACTTTTTTGTTTATACCTACTTTAATGTTACACCGACTAAAAAAACCTAAAAAAGAAAATAAAATTAACCCCAAGGTACAATTTTGTTTAAACTATTCGGTGCCAAATAAACACAAAAAACAACGATGCAATCAGTAGGTAATTATTATATTTCACTTAAATTGGATATCCGTCAAACCCAAACAACATGTTTATTTAATTTTCTTTTCGACTTACGGTCGGACTTATGAAATTTAGTCTGTGTTTGAACCACCACTTAGCACATAAATGAAATAAGGATTATCAAAATATAATTTAAATGTCGACGTTTTATTCTATAAATAACCATTATCGATCTTTTAACGTGAAATATTTGAATCAAATAGGATAATTATTATGAAATGAAATGTTTGATAGTTGAAAAGGATCCCAGATAGCATTATAAGGTTGTCGCATGCAGTGTTGTACTTAGATAACTCCAGTACAAAACACTGTCTTACGTCAACATTGTATATTTATTGCGTGGTAACTAAGATGCCTAATTTAAACTTGCTTTAAGTGTATGCAGCAGCACGGCACATTTGGCGCACGCCTGGTTCAAGTTTAAATTGCTGTCTGGGATATTGATAAGTATAGCTTTTAATAATAATAACTTTGAAGTCTGCCTGCGATTTAGAAATCTATGTGATTCTTCATAAGCTCTTAGAGTTTTTTTGCACGTTTGCAACACTCCAACATGCGTTAATGAGACTTTCATTGGCACGTAGAATTTTCAAAGTAATCTCGAGGCAACTTTATCTCGAAAAATTTTGCGCAGGTGAAATTGCGGGGCACTGCTAGTGTTATACACAATACTATATTTTCTTTTAGCATATTCTTCGAATGAAATAAACGAGTTCTAAAAATATTGTATTTTTAATTTTTTAATGTTAACGTAGACGTAGGTAATGAAAAGTCAATGATGTAAGAAAGCTATACTGACTAGGTATTTTCTAAAAAAAAGATTCTAGGTACATAATATGTAATATATGTACCAACGTAAAAAATAGCTATAGATTGAAATCAGATTTATTTTCAAATGTTTGTACGTATTGTTTACTTTATTGTACTGTTGTATGACCATACTAAAGTTTTCACGATGTAGTGTGCATTGTGGTGTACTTATTAGATAAGTTGTATGATTGTTTTGAAACTCAAGATAGCGCCATCTTACGCAACAACTGCAAATAATATTACATTCTAATGATCGGTGTCGTCAGCGCAGCTCAGCTCCGTTTTGTTTCCTTTTTTTTCATTTTGATGACGTGACGTCTGTGAACGCTACAAGACAAGTGGATGGTAATGGCGGATCGTTGGTGTTTCGCGTCTTGTAGTACTATTTATAACCTAAAATATAGTACGAGTTTTCGGCGATAATGTACGCTAACGTTCTCTCTTTTTGTGAATTGGTGCCGTTATTCATATTTGTGTCAATGACTTACGAACGCTGCATCGCCTGAAGAATAATTCTGCTCGTTGATGATAAGCAGTGAAATGGTATTGCACACAAAATTTTGACATTCACTCTGCTGATATTTCGTATTCGTCGCAAGTAAGGCCATTTAATAAACACTAATCTATTTTTAAACGTTTAGTAATTTCTTTACACCTTGGGAACGATTTCGAATCTTGGTGAGACTAATGCGTCTTTGAGCTAGTTTTGCTTGTAACTATACTCGCTGTACTTTGTCGTCTGATATTTGTTTCCACCAAATAATTTTTCTGTCAATTTGTGGTGCACACTAATAACGTTCAAGTAACACAGACATTTTAATTAAAAGTTCATTGCTTTGACATTCATAACATCCATTCATTGAATGCAAGTTGGTAACACGCCTAATAATTACCTACCTTGCAAAACATAATCTATCAACAAGCTATCAACCTACTAAAAGTCATTATCAGAGAAGGGCTCGGTTCGAATTATTACATGTAACCATTTTTGATAAGTAAATCATAGCCCCTGTTTTAAATTCAATAACATAACTTGAGCTTATGGGAATATGTAGATAAAAATCAGCTCTCATTTTACCTTTTAAATAATGAAAAGAGGTCATTGTTTGAAATATGTTGGTGCAAGTTAGAACTGGGTTCTAGGTAGAGAATGGTGCATGCTGAACATCGTCAAGTAAGGTGCTGACTATGGACACAAGTGTGTAACTAACAATGCATGCAGTGTAAATATTATAGTCCAGAAAACAATTATAAGTATCTGAGGGCTATGCACACTTGTCTTCAAAATGACAGAAAGACGGAAGAAAAAAACCCATAATGGATTCCTTCGGAAAGTGTCCTCCTTGTTTAATCTTGATACGGTGAGTAGGTGCTAAACAGTTCCAAATTCCAGAAAAATTAAGATAACTTTTTCCAAAACCGAATTTCACCATTGTTGTTGCATCAATACCAATTGTTCATAGATAGGTTCTGAAATACTCACTAACTTATATTTTCTAGAATTTGTTGTATGTTAGGGTATAAAATTATAAAAAACCTGTTACTAAAGTGATTTAAAATACATTAAACATGCATAGAATAACAATTGTTAACCACTATAATTCACATTAAGTAATTCTGATATTTTATGTGTTATAGGAAGAAAACATGTTAACTCTTCTGTAGTATTAATTTAATTATTACTGTTTCCAGGTTCATGTCACATCACCTGAAATGAAACAGGTATTTAATTTTTGTGACATCTCTAATATTACTTCAAAGTAATTTTCTTTAAAAGTCCACTGTAGATTGCAAATGCTAATTCAGATAATCAATAAAAAAAGATATAATTTTTATATTTTTAATAATGTGTTAATTAAATATTTTTACATAATAAAAAAATTAAGTTAAAAGTAGTTAATGTTGTCATCTAAAGTTCCAGGTGAATGGAATAGAAGGTGGTGGTGTAGACCGTGTTCAAGGCGATGATGGTTACGTGTACATAACTGTAGTACTGTCGCGGGCGGGAGGCGCTGGACTAGGGTTCAGCATTGCTGGGGGCTCTGACAACCCTCACATTGGTGATGATCCACATATCTATGTAACTAAGCTTATACCGGGGGGTGCGGCCGCTGCTAGCCAATTGCAGATAAATGATGCTATATTACAGGTATATTACATATCATAGTGATAAGAAACTAAGTTTACGATTAGGTTGGCCTGGTTTTAGAATAGTAAACAATGTTTTTGATAATGTGAACAAATTTTTCTAATTACATGTCATATTATTATAGTAATGTTGATAAATACGTATGAAACTATGACAAGTTATGTGATGACATGAATTAAATTTCTCATAGGGTTTTGCGATACATTTTAATACACTTAGATACTAAGTTTGAGCTTTGTCAATAGTCTTAAAAAACAATTAGAACTAGGGAAAACATACTAAAAATATTTGAAAATGTAGAGATAACTTAAAATTGTTTGTTTAAATTAACATCAAGAAATGAAAAAGTATGTCCTAAATAAGAACACTTATAGCATAGATTTAAAAGATTTATGCTTGATGACACAATTTTTTGAAAATCATTTGATCAAGTAACGAAAATAAAGAAGGCTAGGCTATAGAATAATCAAATGGCATTTTAATAATTTTTTATCTAAAAATATACAATATTTGACAATGTTATTTAAAAAACTCGAACTTTTTATTTCAGGTTAATGATACAGAAGTTGAAAATGTGACACACGCTGAAGCAGTTGATGCATTAAAAAAGGCTGGAAATACAGTGAGACTGGTACGGCAACATATCAAATTATAAAATGTAGCAATATTGCTGTTTTCTAATTTTACTTGCATACTGAAAAATAATTATAACTTTACAGAAAATAAAACGACGCGCAACAGAAGACACTTTAAATATGTCACGAATATCAAATAAAGAAGAAGCTGTTGAGATTGAACTTGTGAAGGGTGGTTCAGGCCTTGGGTTCAGTATAGCTGGAGGAGTTGGGAACCAACATATACCTGGAGACAATGGAATTTATGTCACAAAGATCATGGCGGGTGGTGCAGCACATAGAGACGGTCGTTTAAGAGTAGGAGACAAACTACTCATGGTCAAAAATACTTCCGTAAGTATAAAATCCTATTAATATAAAAATGAATAGTTTGTTACTTTATTTTAGTTTTCATGTGAAACCTACTGAATTAATCAACCTGAAATTTTTTACACCAACCTTTTACCTTTGACTAAAACATTGGCCACCATTTACCAGTACCACGAATGAAATCATGGCTAAAAATAACTTATCATACACAAATATAATCAGAGCTCCGAATCATGGATGTGATTTCTATCAAAAGTATGGACACAACTATGAAATAATTATTGTCTTATTTACTTATTTTGGTAACTAATTTACTGCTGTTAATTTGTATAAATGTAACAGATTTTATAGAGAAGGATATTAGAATCATCCTTATTTGAAATCCTAGTATGTAATGTATTACATCAATTACTAAAGTACCGTATCCCAGGACATCTACTGTCTACCATCTACCAGGACTACTTTTGATAGTAGTCACCACCCATGATTCTGATCACTGGTTATAATACTAGGCTCTACTTGCTACATTCAAAATATACTTCGAGAAAATGGATACATAAAGGAATTAGAGTTATGTACTGTTCACACTGAATGGCTGCCTGTATCTAATTAATGTGAATACATATGATTATTACTCTTATGTACATATCAACCAATATAAGGAACAAATAAATTAATAGGTCCGTAACAACATTTTTAAGTCCCCCAATCATTCCAAATCATAGGACTGATTCAGCAACATAGGAAATTTTAAAATGTAGCAAAATAAATGTGAAGCAATATCAAACTAAACTATTCCCCAACCTGTGGGTCAAGTGAAGTTTCGCTTTCTTTTAAGTACACAATCACTCAAGAATTTCCTGTGAGTAATAACAAAACAAATTTCATTTACAAACTTCCGTAATTTCGCACCGCGCAACGAATTTCATAATGGAGTATTGTTTATGACATCAGTTTTACTGTTCATTGCCTCCATTACACCACAGAACTTTATTCTTCCAATACCCTATTGCATCAAATTATTGCGATACACGTTTAACAATACTTAAAGCAGCATTTGATACAGAGAGCCTTGTAAAGAAAGTTCATAAAATATTTTTCTGCAGCACATTGAAATTGGATTCAGTACCTATGTCATGAATTAAAAAATGAATGTTTTTATTGTACAGCGCGGTGACGTGAATTTAGATAATGTAACCCATGAAGAAGCAGTAAGCGCCCTGAAAGCTTCAGGTGAACACGTCCAACTAGTGTTGATCCCTGGTCCGCGCCACGGTCAGCCTTCGCCAAAAACTTCGCGAGCTAATACACGTAAGAAACAAATTGTTCTTATTAGTTACTAGCTACTAGTTTAGTGGATAGTTAACTAATGAGTTTTCGAGGTAAGATGCAAAATTCCTGTCCATGTTCATAATTTCTACTAACTTTCATTTTGAAAAATACTGGATAAAAAAGCAAGAACATCGCAAACTCAACTATAGTTTATCTTGATATATACCTATAACTACTTCCTTTTTATTCTGAAGTGTAATTAAAAATTATTAATCGTTTTTATTAGCATCGAGCGCGGCAAACTCCCTACGGCGTGAAGATGTAACGGATAGCAATGAGGAACCTAGAATCGTAGAACTGGAGAAAGGTTCCCAGGGTTTGGGCTTTAATATAGTTGGCGGTGAAGATGGACATGGGATATATGTGTCTTTCCTATTAGCTGGTGGACCTGCTGAGAGGTCAGGAGAATTGAGAAGAGGAGACAGACTGTTAGCTGTCAACGACGTTGATATCACGCACGCTACACATGAACAAGCAGCAAAGGCGTTAAAGGTTTGTATGTATTGTTTACAAGAGAAGTGAGATGATAATATGTTTAACAAATTTGTAGTACTTATTTGCATGTGTGTATATAATATAGTATAGTTGAATGTATAGGTAGGTAAATATAAACATTTCTGTACAATGAAAACATTAGAAAAAAATTGATTGTTTTGTGGAATACCTTAAAACATTTTCGCAAAAAATGTAAACATAATCGCAATTAGGGTTGCCACCCGTACTTTATAATGAACTTTTGTATGTTATTTCGGACAAACATTTTATGAAAGTACTTTTATTTGTTTTGAATTTCTAAGATTTTACTTCGTTACTCACAAAAATAAACAAAAACGTTAAACGATTTGTACATGTAACAGTACAAATCACATCGATAAAAGACAATGAGCACTGATTTGGTTTTGAACGCTATTTAAAACTTCAGTGGCAATTCACATCACTAAAATCGCAAATAATTTTTCAAAGTAGCAACAAAAATACTATATTTATGAAAAAAAATAGCAGGTCTAATAAAGTGATTCTTTATTTTTACAAGTGCTCAACAAAAAATTTGGCAACCCTAATTGCAATGTATTTCATTCTCCACTTTATTTGCTATCAATATGGATTTGAATTTTGTCATAAATAAATAGTACATAAACTAAAACTATGTAGGAAAGTTTCATTAAGATTCATTAATATCTGAAGTACTTAAAATTGTAAATCTTGATCTGTTTTCACTTTTGCCAACATTTTTTTATCTTATGCAATATATTTAAATTGCCAAGGGCGATGTTTATAATAATATTTCTTCCAAAAATGTATATAGTAGAGTATATGTAAACAACCGAAACCTAAACGTTACGTCAATATAAATAAAAAAATTAGCGTGAACCTTAAACGTTGAAATGCGTCATTAATGAATCACGCTCTATCTATGCCTTTTCAAACTTTACAACACAACTAGTCACACGTGTGTAAGCTAGCAGTGACAAATTGTGTATCTTCGAAAACAATAGATTTCTTCAAGTAGATTGTATTTTTTCATTATAATATGTGAATTCTGAAGTTATGTTACTTGGACGAAATAAGAAATAGATGAACATGAAAGTATGTATTAACATATAGGCACTAAATTCTAGTAAAATCCAAATTATTGATAACTCTTCTATAAAGTTAATATAATTTATCTCGGAGTGACAAACATTTTTGAATTTCAGTACAAACTTTGTTCATTGCGACATAAATGAAACTAAAAGAGATTTACATACACACCCGATATCCTCACGCTGTATCCTTAACGAGGTAGCCAGAGAGGATGTAACACCGAGTGTCATGCACTTTACATACTTCTTTCGCCTCCTCGAATTATTAAGATTTATTATAAGACATCAAAAGAGATTAATATATATAATTAAATGATCGTCTTTAATTATTGTTTCTAATATTACAGGGTACGGGACAACAAGTAAAATTAACAGTAGTGTATAAACCTCAAGAGTATAATAAATTCGAAGCTCGTATCAATGAACTGAAGCAACATCATACACTTCTCAGAACATCGCAGAAACGATCCCTATATGTGAGGTAAATCAATACAATAACATGCTGAATTTTAATGAGAGAAATCTTTTCATTTTGTAATAATAATTAAAACCCTTTTAGTAATGACTGACCCAAATAATAACATATACAACGCCACATAGGGTATTAGTGCGTTGGTATTTATTATGATCACTGAAGTTAGGCCATTTGTTCCAGCTATTGTTATATGACGGTAGTGCTCGAGCCAAGTCAGAGCCCTTATAGGCGGCTTGGAAACTGACAATATGTTGGCCATGAGTCTACCACCAATTAGCACTGGACCTATAAATTTAAACCAATTCCTTTTCGTTTCCTTTGTCATTATTATTATTATCCTAAACAAAGAATTTCATTAAAAAATATTAATTAAAAAATAAAATTATGTTAAAAAAATATTTAAACTCATACCATACATTTTCCAGAGCACTGTTTGACTATGATCCTGTGAGAGACGATGGTCTGCCTTCTAGAGGGCTACCATTTCGATATGGTGAAATTCTACATGTCACTAATGCATCCGATGACGAGTGGTGGCAAGCCAGGTAAATTCTTTGTTAATTTTTTTTTTTTAAATGCTGTGAAAATATAATGAGTATGAATTAAGAGAAATATAAAGTACATATATAAATACTCCACACAATAGGGAATATGCATTTGATTCCAATAAGGGTAAAAAAAATTTTTATACAATTTTTATTGCTACGGGTTTATGCCTACATCAATATATTTTAATTTAACTACATTTTGGTTAAGAAATTAATTAATAAAAAGTCCAAAAAAGATGTAGTTTTAAAATATTTGAAAGCAATACTGTTGGTCAGATCAAATGTGAAATGTCTACAGCAGTGATTTGAACCACTGCCGCTGCACTTTTGTGTGCCGCCAAGTTTTAGAAATGTGTATAGTAAAAATTATAATGCTTTTTTTTATTACTTGTAATTAATACGAAAATACAATAACTGTCAAATTTAATTATATGGGTATTTGTATCGTATTTTTATAAAGTTATTTTTGTACTTAAGTTTCGATCCGTAAGGGATAGTTATTTCATACTTTTCAGTGTTCTTTTTTGAAGTTGATTTAATTTTTTTGTAAAAGTTTTTTATATTTCTCCCTTTTGAGTGACCTTGGTCTAAATAAATATCTAGAGCAGGTCTACAATTAGTTTATTTTCTAATTCTGGAGCGCAATGTGTTAACTTCCATTCTATTGAGGAGCACAAACCGTGAGCTTTCACAATAAAGGATGCGAACAGATCGAACATGGGATATTATTGCCCATTATGGCCATTATCAATATCATCAATATAATATCATATCAATATCAATCAGTTATAAAAGAACAGTGTAAAAGTTGCATCTTAATTACACCCTAGCAGTATTCTTACAATCCGAAGATGACAGCCACCAGCCGTATTTTCTGTCCGCCACAAGACTGACTCTACTGACTGAATTTATTATATCACAGCCAATTTATATCTTCTCTCTACTTTACCATTATACCATACTACCATTATACCATGTGGGGACAACTATAGTTAAATGACATACAAGAGAATCGTCAATATAAATAACCAGGTCGCGTTATTTGATGTATCTTCGAAACCAAAGCTTTACTACCAGTGAAATTTCAATGGGACCAATCTGGAAGTGTATCCTTTCGAACAAAAAAAGAATTTTCCAAATCGGTTCATAAATGACGAGTTATGAGGTAACAAACAATAAAAAAAAATAAAAAAAACAACCGAGTTGAGAACCTCCTTTTTTGGAACTCGGTTGAAAAAGGTTGAGAATCACTGGTCTACAGTAACAATATCAACAAGTGCGTAGTTATAAGTAGTACAGCACTCATTAGTCGGTTTTTGTCTTGTTCCATGGTTTAATAGATGTAAAATACAAAATTTTGATAATTACAGTGCATAGTACTTGTGACAGCCTTTCACTTGTCGATTGTGAATATAGACAAAGCTCGCCAAAATGGCAGGCCAGTGTCCAAATCCGTTTGCAATTTTTTACATTTGGAGTGTTTTAAGAGCTGGATATTTTTTTTACGGGTATATAACGACGTAAGCTATTGATTAGAAATAAAAAAAAAATACACACATGTACTCTATTGTATGATACAAAAGTAAACCCTAGGTTTGTAGTGACACCTTAACCAAGATAATTTAGTATTTATTTCCTAAATTCACCTGACTGAGGGTTGTACCTGGGATCTTAACCTCAGCTTGAAAGGTAGATGCACAATTATTGCGTTTAACGGAAGGAAAAATTTTTATAATAATAAAACACCATCAATATACGAGTGGTATTATTTATACATTTACTTAATTTCTGTCTAATAATAAATCACGAGTCTGTTCTAAAACAGTAGCAGTGGACAGGCCGCGAAGGTGCACTTACGAAATACACTCATCAAAAGTGTCTAGGGATCAAGTACGTTTTAGAGTATCGCCGCAATTGAGGATTGTTATTTTAACTTTTTTGGATAGTTATTGATTCTTTTTTGCGATTTTGACTATTTGAATAAAGAATTCTCTTTAAATTTTGATTAAAAATAGAAAATCAACTGTCAATCAGGATTTCTATAAAAGTGTGTAATAGCGTTTTTACGAAACCATTACAATTTCTGCATCGGAACTGAAAAAAATTGTATCGATATGGAGCGACGACATCATTTGACACGAGAAGAGATCTTGAGAGCCGTCGGAATGTTGCAAGCTGGTTCCAGGCAACGTACTGTGGCTGTCGCTCTTGGCACTACACAGAGCGTCAGAAGCCATATCTGGACACGCTATCGTATCACGGGCAGCGTGGCCGAGCGACATAGAGGTCGATCTTGCATCACCACTCGCAGACAGGACCGGTACATCCAAAATATTGCTCGACGGAATCGTACTATGACCGCCATGATGTTGGCTACGAGGCTCCACAGCACTTTAGGCTTGCTGATAAGCGACCAAACCATCCGAAATCGTTTACGTGAAGTGAGTCTGCGTTCCCGAAGGCCGCTGAGAGTTCTGCCTATAACACCCTGCAGTCGTAGGGCCCGTTTACAATGGGCTCGCGAACACAGAAATTGGGAGGAAGAAGACTAGCGTTGTATTTGCTTTTCCGATGAATCTCGTTTCAGTATGAGGCCGAATATAAGACGTACTCGAGTTTGGAGGACCTCTGGACGTCAAGAACGTTTGAAATTTTGTCAGGAAGTGTATTCATATGGAGGGTGAACAATAATGGTTTGGGCCGGTATTTGGATCGGTGGAAGAACCGATCTCATTTGGATCAGGGGCAACCTCAATGCAATGCTCAGATTTATGCGGAGAGGATTGTTTCAGACGTGATCATCATCCCTCTGCGAAGCCGGTTGGATGATTCGTTTCGAGTAATGCACGACAATGCACGTCCACATTCGGCTAGAGTCGTAACACGCGCTCTTGCCGACGCTTGCATCAACGTTCTGCCGTTGCCTGCTCAATCGCCAGACCTCAACCCAATTGAGCACGCATGGGATATTCTTCAAAGAAGAGCTCTACCGAGTATGGATGCCGTGCATACCCCACAACAACTTTTTGACTTGTTAGAAAGAATGTGGGCGGCCATTCCTCAAAGTGATTTTGATGAACTGATTTTAAGCATGCCAAATCGCTGTGATCGAGTAATTCGTATCAATGGTGGAAACACAGATTATTAATTGTTTTATCTTTACAATAAAAATTAAAAAAATCCTCATTTTTGCCTTTTTTTGCCATTTAATTGACGACATTAACTTAGGTTAATTTCCCACAATTTACAAATATTGTAATTTTTCTTAATTTTTACAAAACATAGGGATAAGTTGTTAACATAAACATAGGAATTAAAGTAAGAAGCCAGCCTGGAAGACTAGATTTGATAAATATTAATTGGATAATTTTTTATAGTTAAAAATGTACTTGATCCCTAGCCATTTTTGATGCGTGTAGTTCAATTTATTTTACATTATTTATTAATTATAATTATTACTAATTGGTCATTCGATTTTGTAGTACTGTGACCTCAGTATGGTTTAGTTTTAAGAAAATTTATGAACTAATTAAAATAATTTATGCAATATTAAATAATATTTATTATTAAATGACTGACTATATCAGATTCACAAACAGAAAGTAACAAATGTAGTCAGTAACCCAAAAAATCAATTAACATTTTGTACACCTTCCTGCCTTCATCATATTTTACCTCGGGGCATAATTATTGTACACACAAAAAATTACAACACCAAAAATAACAAAGAATGTTACTCTGATGTGAATTGCGATTGATGGTAACGTCTACACGCTTGCCAAGCCTAAACAAGCGTTCACAAATTCGAACATGTGAATCGGACATTTGCTTGTCTTGGCTTGCATAGATTTGCAAGCACTTGGTTACCGATTGGGTTCGTGTCGGACTTTTGTGCACAAGTCAAAGGAAAGGCAAAGGAAGCTTGTAGGCGCTTGCAAAGCATCCACACATTAGTAATCGTTCGAATTTTGGACGGACTGACACCGTTTTCTACGATTTCTGTGAATTCTAAACATCCATTATCTCTTTTTTATAATTCTGTGTTTGTAGTTTGTTTGACATTATAATAGTAACGCACATTCTCAGCCGTATGCTAGTGCCGTGCTTGACCCTGCACGCCCTTTTTTCAACCCATGAGGCCCTCCCCTGTGCTTTAGACCGCATATCGCTGAAAGACCTATAAATCGTCTACTGCTCCACCGCGCGAGTCAAACCACGTATTATTCAACGTGGTAACCTTGAGAAGTTCACAATTAAAAACTATTTTCAATAACACCCATACGCTATGAAACAAGTATACACACACGTTAAATGGACAATGGACTGTTTGCTGTCCACGTAATGTGTTGTGCCATTGTACTCTAGTTTGAGCCTTAGTCTCAAACTATTGAAGCATTCGTACTCATTGCAAAAAATAACAAGGTTATGAAATAATATTATTTACATTACACAATTTTTTGTTATTTTTAGAAAAAATTAAATCTTGGTTTAAAATGAATATGGTTGGTTAGGCAAAAGTCAATGTGGTCAGGAAAAAGTCAGTGATTTTTTTTAGCATTTGCAATGTACACTGATAATATACAAGGTTATTTTGAAAGGTTGTGTAAATGCGAAAGGGTATTATTAAGTACCCAAAAGGTATGCTAAAGTACCCATGACAACGGAAAATTTGCATTCTACAACTTCGCCAAGAGTCAATAGTTCTAGTATAACACCTCGAAATTAAAAAAAATATATAAAGGTGAGGCAACCCTAATATCATAAATTTTTCGTCGCCAGCAAACATTTGGAATGTAGGGCATAATCATAAGTATTGTACTTTTTTTCTATTATATTTTTTTATATGGACAACAAAATAAACATATCTCGTAATTATATCTGCAATATAGCAACCGACATTAAGATGTTGTATGTATCCTTGTATATGTAATGTAAGATTGTTCTTTCTAAATAGGTTATAACGTAGATATATCTATTACAGGACATCTTAGTGAATAATGAAATTCAAACATTAGATTGAATAATAAATTATGTCACATACCACTTTATTTAATGACTGTATTATTATATAGACGACTAGACACAACGGATCAAGACGCAATAGGCATAATACCGTCAAAGCGACGATGGGAACGCAAGCAGCGGGCGCGGGATAGGCAGGTTAAGTTCCAGGGACAGGGAACGCCAGTGAGTACTGTGAGTTGATACAGGCACCTTTGAGTTATTATGCTTTTACCACTTTTATTGCTTTTATTTTATTTTTGAAATGTAATTTTCATAGCATAACAATGTGACATGAAATTCTTATTGAATTGTGGATGAGTTACTAAGGGAAGCTCTTAGTGATATTATAGATACTTTTAGAGTTCAGTGAGCATCAGCAGATTGACTATTTGCGTCAGTTCTTTGGTTTTAGGTTCATTTTTGCTATATCTATTTCTTTTTATGCTCAGTTAATATACATACATAGGAATGTAATTAACTTGTTAGCATCCTATCCATTTTTTATTAAACTTTTAACTTCAGAGCTATTATTTTTATTAGAATTTTCAAAATTGCTTTCACTTTTAATTACTTATTTCATTATTCCATATATTTATTGTACATAGTATTTCACACGTAATTTTTTAAATTACATAATGTTACATGTTACAGAGCCAATCAACACTTGAAAGGAAAAAGAAAACATTATCATTTAGCAGAAAATTTCCATTCATGAAGAGTCGAGAAGACGGGAAATCTGAGGATGGTTCAGACCAAGAACGTAAGTATTGAGAAGAGCATTTTAACAACACATTACACATTTATATGCACTCACACTAAAAGTGCTTAAAATGTAATTAACTAAAACGGTAATGGTGATAATGAAGCACATACAGAAATATTACCCGGCAACTATATATTTCTTAGTGTAATTTCTTGTCGAAGTGGGCAATAATAATATGGATATCCAATATTAATGTCCAAGTATGGTCCATTTAAACCTGTAATAAGCCTTAATTGGCTGTTATAAATAACATTTCTGTTGGTGGTAAACATGTCTGTATACGTCGTAATTTATGAATCTAAAAATAGTAACTGGACTAATCATCTGACCAAAATTAGTAGATCGTCCAGACTTCGCCCAGGTTGAGTACATAATATACGTATGTATAGCTTATATCGATCTGAAATAATGTACCTTTCAAGTGGTGAAAGAATTATTGAAATAGGTGCAGTGGTTCCGGAGATTACTCTCCACTTATAAACAAACTTACAAGATCCGCTCTCTCTCTTTATATTAGTTTAAATTAGAAAAGTACCAAATTCTTTTAATATTTCCGAACTAAAATTATGATAGAGAAGCAATTTGTCATGTAAAATCTCAGTTCAACAACTTGAATAAGTTACCTGTATTTACTAAACTGAATATACATATAATTCTGAAAGTAAGCCCTCTTTATAAGATCCGGGTAGGATACCTATTGATATTTGCCGGGTAATAAATTAATAAAATGCTGACATATCCATTTTGTTACAGCTTTCATGCTTTGCTACACGCAGGAGGATGCTAACGCGGACGGTAAGTGCACAAAATGTACCTTTAAATTTCTATTACATGTTACTTGCTATTTTGCTGTTTATCGTCTTGTAGGGCATTTCGCAGTTTTTTTTCATGCGACTGGCTAACCACTGTATTGAAAATTAGGCCTTTTATATTGAGGCTATTCGCTTTGTTCTAACCATGGAACAATTTTAACTTTGAATTTATTTACGAAGTGAATAATGCTGTTACTTAGGTACCTAACTTTAATACTAATTGTTATTGTCCACTGGCTATTGCTATTGCTCTAATTAATATAATCATAGCGTCTTACACTCGGAGTTACTGCAGTTCTGTTGAAATACCTATTATTTTATTAAAAACATTATATACTCTGGAATATATAATGTAGTAAATATTAAAGTTTAGATGCAATAACAACCAAGTTATGTCAATTGCATATAGGAATCCAAATAAAGCCAAGCCATAAAATAACTTTATAGGTACAGTTAACTCCCAAAATAAATAAAACTCGGAAAAATGTAATGATAAATGCATTATAATAACATACTTTTTAACCGGACAAATGTGAGTAAATCGCTTGTAGTTTATATGGAAAAGCATGTCGGTGCTTGATAATTCATAATAGGTCTAGTGGTATATTCTATTATATCGGCATAAATGTGGCTTGTCGACGACATTATGTAAGCGACCTGATGACAAGCTATGTAACCCTCTCTGTGTTAGATAGTTTTTTTTTACTTTGAAATCTCTTACTGCATACATTTGTTTATTTCTAATGATACACCAATAAAAATCGATTTAGTTTTATGCCATGCTGTCGGATGAAGCCTGAAAGTAGAATAAATTTCAAAGTATATCTGGAATTGTATCATCAAATATTGTTATAGGCAATAAATGTAAATTCATTATAATGTTCTATTAAACAAAGCTGTGCAGTGAGAGGTATAGGATATTATATAATTGGTGTTCCACTGGTAGTTATTGAAGACGGGGTCGCAGCGAGCACGCGGATTAATTCGAACACGTTCGGCTATGCGCCGTCCCGTGCTTCTAGTTGCCTAACGAAAACATACCTACAAATCTACATACATGTTAACATTCATCCGATTAATATTGCGTACTTTTATTTGCTCTTTATGTTTCTAAGCGCTACTCATGAATCTGTAGACAGCTGCTAATTACAAAGTTACCCTGCAGTAATTGAAATTGAAAATATTGTTGTCAGCAGTGTTATAAGTTATAACTTCTCCATTCTGTATTTAATACTGGTGGCTTCTAAATTAAGACATATTCCATTCTAGTCCCGTGTCGATGGTACTGACCGTGCCTAATGCACAGTATGTATTAAATGTATGTAACGTTAATTTTTCTACGTGTAGGGGAAATCTTGTACCGAGTGGAACTTCCCATGATGGAGGAGATAACGCTCATATATCTCGAGGACGAGAGTAAGTTTTGGGAGTGAGGCGTAGCTTGCGAGTGCCGTAGCCGATACCTTACCTCCCGCATTCTGGTTATGATCATCAATTAGAAACGTAGTTTTCATTTCAATAACACTCCAGTTTTTATTATGTTGTCATTCTTTATGTTCAGTTTTTTTAATTCATACAACGCGATAATTCTAATCGCCTTTCCGCACTCGAGAATTGCCATCGAATTCTCACGAAATGCTCACGAAAGCGTTTGGTCGGACCGTTAGTGGGTCGCGGCGCCGGCTCGCGTCGCTGCCGCGGCCGCGGCCGCGCTCGTTACCCTCGCGGGGGAGGGTGGGAGTGTGGGAGTGTGGGAGTGGGCCACTGGAAGCACACGAGGACACGAGAGCCGCCTCTGTCGCCTCTGTCGCTAGCTGACGCTTCAGCGGCGCCAGCGCCACGCGCATGTCGCACATTTACGCGCTTTGCCTTTAGTTCCACCACGTCACCACGTCACCACGAGCATGTATCGATATGTACGATATTGACTCACGACATACTTCATTCGAGCTTGTTTTTCAGTTTTCAGCATTATGTTGTGCTGGTTTATATTTAGAGTTAGTTTTTGTCGCTTAAAAATAGTAGGGACGCTGTAATTATATTACTTGCCTAGCTGACGTTGTTGTGTTTCAGTTGGTAGTTTGATTACAATTAAAGTCAGAATTATTGAAATTGGGTGAAACATTTACCACGTCAAGAAATTTAATCCTGGCTATGATTGTAGAACATTGATGACTTATGTACTGTACAGCTTGTAAATTTAGTGGATATCTATATAGATAGTATTTAGTACTAGTTCTATTTTATGTAGTGTAAAGTATCACTGTGCTTGCAGATTTACGTATTATTTAATTTTGTGAAAATATAAAAAAGAGCTCTTTAAGAGAAAAACTAAAGGCCTTCTGGATTTAACCCTCTAGATATGTTTAGATATGTTTTAATGTAACATTACAAAATTATAAAATGAACATTGTCTACGCAATTGTACTAAACAATACTAGCACATTGCTATTTAAAGATACGTAGATATAGATAAAAATGTTGTAACATAAATATGTATTGCAAAGCTGTACCTCAAAATATTCTTGTTACTGAATATATTGAGTAACGCGAAACAAGAGCAAGGTCAGCGTCGTAGTATTTGTAGGTATTAAACGCTGAAAATAGAATCGATTCCCAATGTAAATCATAATAGAGCGACATTCAAAAAGGAAATTAAGTACATATTATTGCAACTAAAACGCACAATTTAAATATGACTATTTCATATGAACTACAATCACAGAGCATAAATAACCGTACAGAGTAATATGTCCTTTCTAATAATTGATCAGATGTTTAGTAACAATTACACGAAAAATAATATGAATAAAAATTATAATACCTATTCGAGTTTTTGAACTCTAAAAAAGTAGTCGTAAATAGCCATATGAACTATTTGATTTTTGTGCCAAATACAAAAAGTTATTTTTACAAAATTTAATACATACTAACATTAATAGTTAACTGTTTGAAAGTACTGTTTTATAATGTAGTCCTTTTTTCAATAATTTTAAATGAAATGGATCGAAATTAAAGAGGACATTGTGCAGCTCGCATTGAATATAAATATCATTGTGTGAGGCAGACATAAATCACGAATTTAATCTTTTAAATCAGAGTATATTCACAGATTATTCCCATACATCACTGTACTTTTCAGGTTATTTTGTGAGTTCTTAGAACTGCCTCAATTTCGCTACCACTTATATGTCGCCCATTTTATTGTTATGGCTTTGTATGAAAAGTGTTTTACAACTTAAAAGAATGTTTTTCGTCTTTGTATATGTTATTTTTCCAATATAATATTATTTTTCCAGGTCAAGATGAGAATGTGTTGTCTTATGAAACCGTGCAACAAATGACCATAAATTACACGCGACCTGTAATTATCCTTGGCCCTCTCAAAGATAGAATAAATGACGATCTAATATCTGAATTCCCTGATAAGTTTGGAAGTTGTGTACCACGTGAGTAATTTTTATATTATAGCATGTAAAATGGATTAACAAAATTATGGTGTAACCGCAACACAGACCTGATTGGTAGAGATGCTCATATAGGCTACACCAACGAGCCTGCTTTTCGCGTAGTATCTTTTTTCGTTAAAATATTGTTTCAGTTTCTGTAATTTAAGTCTAATGTCCAAATTTATTCTATATTATAAATATTGAGAAATATATTATAGGAATTATTAAATTTAATATTTGATTAAATTTAAAAAAATTAAATAAAATATTTGTTTTATTCATAAGTTATTTGTAAAGTTATTAAAATAAGCTTATTATTTTATGAACTATCAAATCATAAAAAAGACAGAAGCAAAAAAGAAAGGAAAATGTAAATCATATGTTTCTTGAATTAACTCTTTTAACAGATACAACACGACCTCGCAGAGATTACGAAGTAGATGGTCGTGATTATCACTTCGTCGCCAGTCGAGAACAGATGGAACGAGATATACAGAACCACTTGTTCATAGAGGCTGGCCAGTATAACGATAATTTGTATGGGACGTCTGTAGCTTCCGTAAGGGAAGTAGCCGAAAAGGTGAGCCCATTCTAAATAATGAAATAAATAACAAATAGAGTAAAATTTTGCAAATGAAAGGGCAAAGTGACCATTTTAATTTTTCAAACACAGTGAAGATGTGTGTATTAATATTTCTACATACATACATATCTTTACGCTGTATCGCCGATGGGGTAGTCAGAAAGGACAGAGCGCCTATATTTTTCGTTTTAATTAACAACATATTCTTACTATTTTTCTTTACGATGACGCAGTGATAAACAATGATAAATAATTAATCTAAAATAGAGCTTCTGCACACATACATAACCCATACTACGTGTACGTGCTAACTTATGAAAAAATTTATTTTAAAAACTAATTTAAAAAACTTCAACTGCATTTAAAGTGTGTTTAGGTTGATTCCTTTAGTCCGAAAAATGTAAAGCGCTGTTTTAGAAGGTTTCTTTAAAACAGCGATTTCTTACAGAGGTTAACTTAACAGAGGTTTTTTAATATCTCTTTTCTATTAATAAAGTTACGCCAATCGTGTATCGCAACTGGCAAAACGAAGTTTACGAAATGAATCAGGTTACCAAATATCACTTTCATACGTTTTATAATTGTGATCCTACCGTCAAAATTTCCGATTTGTCGCCTTAAAACTAACTGTAATTTTTATTGTTTTATGTTATTTACAGGGAAAGCATTGCATTTTAGACGTCAGCGGAAATGCCATTAAAAGATTACAAGTGGCGCAACTTTATCCTATTGCCATATTTATAAAACCAAAGAGTGTAGAATCAATAATGTATGTATTATTTGTTGATTGGACATGTTTGTTGTATTACTTAACGAAACATTAAGGAATACAATGTTCGATAATTTTCAGGGAAATGAACAAACGAATGACTGAGGAACAAGCAAAGAAGACATATGAACGCGCACTGAAAATGGAACAGGAATTCGCGGAGTACTTTACTGGTAAATATCAGTTCTCACTGGCAAGGTTATAGTTGTTTGGGTTCAAGTAATAAGACCTTTTTGTTTTACCTTCATTAAAGGTATTATTAGAAATATGAGAAAAATAATATTTTTGCAGCTGTAGTGACGGGCGACACACCGGAAGAGATCTATTCCAAAGTGAAAGCGGTGATCGCCACAGAGAGCGGGCCCACAGTGTGGGTGCCGCGCCGGGAGCCACTGTGAGGCCCGTTCCCCGACCCCCCGGCCCCCGGCCCCCGCCCTGTGCCATAACGTACCCCTCCCACTCCCACTCCCCCTCCCCCTCACCCTCTCCCTCTCCCTCTCCCTGTACTACTACCTACCTATAACGTGCCTCGAATTCACTTAGTAAGTGCGGTTCCGATTCTAGAGTCGTCGATGTCAATGTTCTTTGGTTTTGTTCTTAACCTTTCTGTGTAACGTTAACACAGTCGAAACCGTGATGTCGTTGTGTACGAATTTCTATTGTCAATAAAATTACAAGGTGGGTAACAGGCCACATTTGAGCGTATTTTTCGATTTGAAAAGCAATAAACAGCGACGCACGACTCCATGTCACATAACAGTTGATACCAGTCCTGGTGTAATAGTGTGTGACAAGTAATTCGTCTGTTAAGATAGTCACGTTATTTAAAATCGCCTTTATAGTTTTACGTCGGTCTTATATCACCGCTTGATAGACACCCTAATCGAATTCATTATTTTCAATTTTAATGTAAATTTACACTTGTGCATAAAATTGTTGACCAAAACTCGCTACTTATAGCGTTCGTGTAGTATGCTTATGTTAATCTTGCGACAATTTATCGATTAGCGATAATGTCTTTATATCGAATGCAATGTTTATATATCAAATTATAATACATATTATTATTTAATCTCGACACTAATTTTAATAATTTGACAAACACTAATTGTGCTTCAATTAACTATGTAAAATTGTATATTAAATAAATATAATGGTATTATTCATGTTAATTTATTCAGGTTGCTAGGTACATTTTAAATCTTGTCAGCGTTAAGAGTTTACTAATACATATGTAGTTATTAATAACGTTATTAAAAGAGACAAATCACGATGCACCAGTGATGTTTCAAGTATATTAAACTAGTTGTATACTACAATGATAGTGTAGTGGAACCCACCTCACGCGAATCCTGCATGGCTAGGCTAAGATTTACATAATCAGGATTATTTGCTCAAGCGGCAATCTGTATTGTAGCCATTGAATCTCATGACATATTTCTGCACTTTGACGTCCTCCTTGACACATTAGGCGAGGTGCAAGTTGTTTGTTGATCATTTTTATAGTAAGCAATTGTGTTATCTGGTGTGGAATGTCTCACCAATTAAATAGTGTTTGACATTTATTTATTGAGAATTTTATTTTCTTACTGAATAATAGGATGCCCATCTGCAAATATGGTTTTAGGATGCAGGCATGTAAAGCTTTAGATGATAATATTTTATTTTGTTACCTGTCTTAAAAGTTGCTGAACCTTTTTTATTAAGAGTGAATACATGATTCATTTATATACTTAATAAATGTTTAACACCTTACTCTAAATGTACTTAAATTGTTAAATAATTTATTTTAAATGTATTACACGCGTATAATCTGATATTTTTAGGATGAATATGTACTTGGATACATAATATTTTACTGCATGACAAACTGATAATGTTTTATTTAAAGGAATTACGATTAACTTGTTAGTTTTGATATTAATAATTAATTTGTATAAATAGGGACACCAAAGAAGCTATGGAAAATGTTGATCGAGGATATATCCGTGTAGCCTATAACTAAATTTATAAAATAACAAGTTTACAATTAATCAAAACGATGCGATGAAACTGAGGATGTTATCGTGATTCCTCGTTAATTAATATTTACATTTGTAAATAATATTTTAACCCATGAATTGTTTTAATATCTGACAATGATGTATGTATTAATTTTATTAAGAATATGCTTTATTTTATAAGGTACCTATTTATTTAAGAAGAATTTATTAATCAGTCCAGTGTGTTAATTTGTATAATATATTTATATTATGTTTTTAATGAAACTTAATTATTTTTTAACGTTTTATTAAAACAACCCATATTTGCAGATGTACAATGTTTATGAGTTAGTGATGTTCAATAGACTAGTTTTAATAAAATTATTTACGTTGAAAAATTAATCATTGTTTTTTTTTGTACACCTTGTTGTGTGTTGTTTGAGCAAGTCGGAGGGGTTATTACTTATTACCTAAAAATTTGCAGACAGCGACAGCCACACGACCGGTGACTAATTGTAATAAAAAGTTGATATAATATGACAATTACCTAATCCCAATTTTCCACCCTTTAGTCTTTAATCAGTTTACCGATTGTTATGTTAAGAGGAAAGTACTTTCCATCACTTCAAATGCTGTTGGTAGCGACTGTGTTGGTCGTAATATGATCGTTCTTCTCCTTGACCTTCTTACTCCTATCATTACTAAAATTTTCAACCGTTCCATTTTCACTGACGTATTCCCCTCGGTGTGGAAATCTGCACATGTTATCCCTCTCCCCAAAAAATCTAAGCCCACATCCTATTCTGATTATCGTCCCATCTCTATCCTTCCATTCCTATCGAAAGTTCTTGAAAAGCTGGTACACCAACAACTCTCTTTCCTAAACAAAAACGATCTACTTAATCCTCTCCAATCTGGATTTCGTGCAGGACATAGCACGGCTAGCGCTCTCGTAAATAGTAGTGATTAGTGATACCTTTGGGATGGAAAACCGAAATTTTACTGGATTTACTACGTTCTATTAACATATCTCCAACGGTTATTGATTGGTTTCACAGTTACCTGCATGAGCGCCGGCAGCGCATACGCATGCCGATGATTCTTTTTCTGTGGCGCGACATTTCTGCCGGTGTACCGCAAGGTGGCGTCTTATCTCCTCTACTTTTTCCGTCTTTATTAATACCTATATCCACTTCTCTGTCTTCTTCCTATTATTTGTATGCAGACGATCTCCAAATTTATACACATGCTTCTTTGCGTGATCTACCGGCTGCTATTGATGATATTAGTGATGACCTTTTAAGGATATCTAACTGGAGTCATTCCTTTGGTTTGAAAGTAAATCCCTCAAAAACGCAAGCAATCATCATTGGCAGTTCCGCGCTTATCTCGGGGATTGACTTTGAACGTTTGTCTTGGTTGACTCTGGACGGTACTCATATTCCTTTTAACCGCACGGTTAAGAATTTGGGTGTTATTTTTGACAGGTGTCTATCATGGAAACCTCAGGTCAGCGAGGTTAGTAGGAGAATGTTTGCAGCATATAATTCCCTCAATCGGTTGCGCAATTTCCTTCCAAATACCACCAAAATATATTTAGCCCAATCTCTTCTTCTTCCACTACTAGATTATAAATGTTTGCTATCCTGATCTCACTGTGGAATCCTTAAACAAGCTTGAACGTCTGCAAAATATGGCCATCAGTTTCATTTTTAATCTGCGTAAATTTTGTCATGTCTCTGCTTTCCGTTCCCGACTTAAATGGCTATCCATCCGTCATCGAAGGGATTATCATGTCCTGTTTCTTTTGTACTCTATATTATTCCTTCCTACTGGACCATCCTATCTGAAGCATCGTTTCGTTTTTCACTCGTCTACTGTCAATCGTACTCTTCGACCCTCCCGCACGCTCACCCTTAGTGCCTTTTCACACTAGCGAGATGCGAGCGAGTGGAAAGCGGGGCAAGTGCACAGCGAACACGCCGCGGGTGCGCAGCAAGCTCACCGCGACGACGCCGCGGGTGCGCAGCGAGCTCGCCGTGAAGACGCCGCGGGTGGGCAGCGAGTTCGCGGCGTGCAATCCGCATTTTGTACAAGCAGATAAAACGACGAATTTGGGACGACCCATTATCAAGTAATGGACTGGGAGAGAGCGACTACTATGTGCTGTTCTGCAAACGAATTAAAAACAATGCTAAAAAATTTCATTCCTACCTGCGAATGACAAACCTACATTTTACGAGCTATTGCATCTGATACAAAATGACTTAAGACATGAGGACACACGCCTAAGATTCCTCTTCCCATGCTTGTTTTTTTTAAATATGATCACTGTACTCCCTTTTCGTTTGATCCCATATAACGGGACGATTTTGAATTTCCGTTATAAATAACTATAATATCCATTATTATCACCAACGTTTTTTAACCTCTCAATAATACTGCGTCCGCTCACACTCGTGTCTTTGATACGACTGAATGCAAGTGTACAAAATGGCGTCGACAGCGTTGTTCGCCGCGAGCTCGCTGCGCACCCGCGGCGTCTTTGCGACTTGTTCGCCGCGCACACGTTGCCAACTCGCGGCGAGCTCGCTGCGCACTCGCCCCGCTTTCCACTCGCTCGCATCTCGCTAGTGTGATAAGGCACTTAATATTCCTACCCATACTTCTAATTTCTATTCAAATTCCTTTACTCTACAAACTATCCGTTTGTGGAATGCACTGCCCGATTCTATCAGATGCTCTCCGTCTATTGATGTTTTTAAAAAACGACTCGAGGAACACTGACTATTTAGCTGATGTCACGGGACGAAACGGACGTGTGTCATTTGTTCCTCATGAATTTTCAAATTGTAATTGTATCTTTTGTTTGTTTTTTGTTTTTGAGATGAGTATGGAGAAAGTTTTATGTAAAGTATACAGTATAATAAATTAAATTATAAATTGATTAAACTTTGTATACGCGGCGAATAATAACAAAACCTATGACTGAGCTCCCATGTAGGTATATATTATCGAAAATAGATTGAGTGTTACTTGCCATAAAAATAACTAATTAATAAAGTAATATTCTCGCGCTAGTGATGAAACAACACTATAGAAATTAACTCATAATTAGAAGAAGAAATTGGAAGAACTATTTATCATGTAAGTCTGTTATTATGAATCTTCACTCACACGGATATATAATTTGAAATTTATCGACCCGACATTTACCGACTACCGTCAATTTTATTAAAAGGTAACTGACATTTTGCATTTGAATCTAAAGTGACAAGCAGAGCCGAAACGTCAGAAAAACGAAGCGTTTTGTTAATGCACAGTGATTTTATTTGGTAACATTATACATTATTACATCACAACACCTTTAGTTTAAATTAGAATGAATATTGAAAACGACCGACCTTCTTATATTACATTTCGAAAAATACAAAGAACTAGCTCATTGAATGACATCCCTTCCACAAATACGTCATTGGTGGATACTACAATAATAAGTTTGCCTAACTCCTCTATTGACGAGAACAATGATATGAAAGAGCTTCATACTAAAATAATAAAATTGCAAGAGACATTACAAATAGCAAATAACGAAATAGAAAACCTGAATTTTGAAAACTCTAAATTAAAACAAGAAATAGAAAGCTGTAATAAGATTATTAATGTGTACAAGAAAGTTAACTTTGGTGAAAAAAACTGTAACACTCCTTCATCTAGTAAAAAGAAAAATAAAGCATATAACATAGTAGAAGAGATTTTCACTCCGGTTCATAGTCCGACAAGTTACCAACCGATTCAATCAACGAAACTAGATCTAGATTGCCCCAATAAACAAAACCTAAAAAATAAACGAGACGCAACCGGTGTAACCAATATAACTATAAAATAACCAAAAACAAATTGAAAATGAAAATTACTTAAAATACAAAATAAATACGAAAAATTTTAAAATTAAAGAGGAGAAAAAAAGGGTAGTCATATTAGCTGATCATCAAGGAAGAGATGTTAGAGAAGCACTGCAAAGGTTGTTGGGACCAGAGTTTTTGATAACTTGTACATGGAAAACTGGTGCTCAGCTGAATGAAATTCTAATACCGTCAATGAATGAGATAAATAATTTAACGATGAATGATTTTGTGGTTGTGTTGGGCGGCACAAATGCAAATAACCCATATAAATTTCAAAGTACTATCAATACCTGATTATCATCTGTAACGAATACTAACGTAATTATGTCCGAAATACCATACAACAGAAATCTGCATGAAGATAAATTAAACCATGAACTTAAATATATATGCGGTAAATATGAGAATACATATTATGTTGATATGAACTATAGTGCAATAATACCAAAACACTTCCACTTTACTTCTAATTTATGTAGATTGTTACTGAGACAATTGTTGCATTTCAATTATAAAATTAACATAGAAAAACATAACAATATAATGAATGACATAAAAGCGATTAAAATGTATAAAGTATCTGTAAGTAAATATACCCAAACTGATAAATAATGATAACGAAGCAATTATTGTGAGAGCAACAGTGTGTTCGTGAGAATTTTGACAGCGATAACAAAAATAAAGATAATAATTTTTTTTCTACCACAATGAGCTATTAATTTTGCATCAAAACATTAATGGCATAATTACTAAACCAGATTTATTGACTTTGCAACTGAGTGAACTTAATGGTAATGGAAATCCAATAGATGTAATATGTATCACAGAACATAACATGAGAGAAACCG
This sequence comes from Zeuzera pyrina, assembly GCA_907165235.1. Taxonomy (NCBI): domain Eukaryota; kingdom Metazoa; phylum Arthropoda; class Insecta; order Lepidoptera; family Cossidae; genus Zeuzera; species Zeuzera pyrina. The sequence continues at coordinate 11,175,575 of OU015625.1, read as the reverse complement.
ATCAGATTTATTTGAATATCCCTAATTACACTTTAGCGTCTTACTCCACTAGAAACAATCGTAGAGGAGGTACGTGTATTTTGGTAAAAAGTAATTATAAGTTAAAACCTATCGACCTACGAGAATATTAACTTCCAGGTGTTATGGAATGCTGCGCCGTAGAGCTTCTTGAGTTTTACGTTATTGTTATATGTATATATAGGCCACCAAATAATAAAAGTGACAAAATGGAATCGTTCTTCCATAACTTAAACAACTTATTATTTAAGTACACTTCTTATGACAAAAAAATAGTGATTGGTGGTGACTTTAATATAGACACTTTGAAGAGTTCAAGGATTTCAAAACAATTTCAAAGCCTCATTATTAGTTATAATTTGAGGTTTAGCATTCACGAACCTACACGTTTTGATAGTGGAACATGTATAGACAATATTATACATAACATCAGAGGTTCAAAGTCTACAGTATTGGAGTTAGCATTGTCAGATCACTCAGCTCAAGTCGTGAGGTTCCCTGTCAGAAAGACTTGTCTTAACGCACTTACCGGTTTAGATTTAGACGGGACTATAGTAAAGAAAACATGACAAAGTTTAAAAATGCTCTTCAGAGTCTCACTTTTAGTAATGTTTATGATTGTACGGACTCTAATGAAGCTTTTGTCGAATTTTATGAATTATTCAAGTTGTTCTATCACCTATGCTTTCCTTTCAAGAAAATAAAAATATCTGTTTCTAAGAAAGCTAAGTGGATCACGAGAGGCATTAAAAATGTTGCAAGCGAAAGTGAGAAATGCTTTGACAGTATAGAATAGATCCTAAGCTAGAATTCAAAGAAAAATACAAAATGTACTCGAAACGTTTAAAGAAAATAATTTGTCTGACTCAAAAAGCACAAAATAATTATTATATTAATAATAGCAAAAATAAAACTAGAGCAACATGGAAAATAATAAACAAAACTAAGTGTTATTATCCCAAAGAAAATATTACAAAAATTGTTCGAAATAATAAATCCATAACCGACCCTAGACTACTAGCTGAAGAATTTAAGGACTATTTTATGAACCGAATCCACCCAGGTAATTATAAGAATAATGATCGTATAATTAGTAATGACTGCAAATTATTACACAGTAGCGTAGATTCAATATTTCTGACTGCTACAGTCCCACATGACGTTGATAACATAATTCATTCGCTGAAAGTCACATATAGCGCTGGATATGACGACATAATTACTAAGATAGTAAAGGACGTTTCCTTTAAAATCTCACCGATCTTAAGCTACATTGTTAATTTATGCATAGAAGACGGTATTTTCCCTGAGGCCTTAAAATTATCCATCATTAAGCCCTTACATAAAAAGAATGAAAAAATTAATATTAATAATTACAGACCGATTGCCTTAATCCCAATATTCTCAAAAATATTTGAGAAAGTTATTTACAATGGCCTGTATTCTTACCTAGAGGGCAACAACATGCTGGCTAGCGAACAATACGGATTTAGGAAGCGAAAAAACATTAACATGGCAATTTATGGGTTCCTCGAAAAAATTATTACTAATGTTGACAGAAAGATACCAGTAGCAGCACTTTACATGGATTTATCAAAAGCGTTTGATTATGTGGATCACAATATTCTATTGTATAAAATGGAGAAGTATGGTATCAGAGGTAACGTCTTAAACTTGGTAAAATCTTACTGAATCAATAGAAAACAGTTGACATATATAAATAAAATTATATCGGACAATTTGATAGAAATGACATATTATTCTAAATAAAAAACGACAGAGTGCGGCGTGCCTCAAGGAAGTGTTCTTGGACCACTGCTATTTTTAATTTTTATAAACGATTTACCTAAAAGTATTAATAATCCCACGACATTATTTGCTGATGACAGTAGTGTAATCTTTATAGGTAAAAATAAAGAAACGTATGAAACGGAGATAAATAATACTATATATAATCTCATAAAATGGATCAATAATAACAAACTTAAAATAAATTTAGAGAAAACCAAGATTATGACATTCAAACAGAGGACCATTCAAAATAATCTAAATATTCGATATGAAAATAAACCTATTATGAATAGGTACTGGTGACACTAAATTTCTTGGATTACATATAGACGAAAATTTGACATGGAAAATTCACATTGATTCCGTAATAAAAAGATGAAATCAATATTCTTATGTTCTGTATAAGTTAAACAGAATTGTTAATAGAAAAGTAGTAAGGGCTGCATATCACGCATATGTTTCATCAACATTGCGTTACGGAATTGTGTTCTGGGGAAATTCTCCTAACATAGAACTAGCTTTTAAAGCCCAAAAGAAATGCGTAAGAGCCATATGTAATCTGAAGCCGTCCGACAGTTGTAAATCGCTCTTCGTGGACTTAAAAGTTTTGACTCTCCCATCATTGTACATACAAGAATTGACATTATTCGCAAAAATGAACTCTCATCTCTTCACTTTTCTTGGCAGCGCTCGTCATAAACAATACATTAATATTAAGGCTCACAGAACAGCATTATTTTCTAAAAGTTTTATAGCAATGATACCAAGAGTTTATAATAAATTGCAAATATAGCTTAGAAATTTAGACGATGGCAAATTGTTCAAGAGGAAACATCATAAATTTTTAATCTCAAAAGCATATTACACTGTTCAGGAATTTTTAACGGATGGAAATATATGAAATGATTATTGTAAAATGACATTTAAGAATCAATGTATCTCATGTTTCTTTAATTGTTTGATGTTCTTTTGTTTTATGAATTAATTGTTGATTGTTTGATATTGATTGATGGTGTTCTCAAGTTGACATTATTAATATTTGAATTGTGTAAATACTTTATATATAGCTTAAAATTTGTATGCCGTTTTTAAGGCGGGGCACAGTGGCACTAAGAATTTACTTATATCACATAATTGACTGTACCTGTGTCTCACAAATAATAAATAAATAAATAAAAAAATAAATAAATAAGTTATGCTTTCTCCTCTTATTACTCATAATAATATGGTAGTATGTATAAATGATATTCTGTGTTGGTATGTTTATATAATTTGCATGTTTTTGTATCTATATAAGTATATATGATTCTTAATATATGTATAATGCTAGGTGTTATATTTTATATATTTATATATGTGTATTTATTTATTTTATATATGTATATATTATATTGCTTTATCTATAATAATTAGCATATACTTCTACGGTACCGCCTTCTGTTTTCATAAACTTTGTTCTGTAACCTAAAGGTTGCCTGGAAGAAATTGCTGTTCAGCAAGAAGGCCGCCTTTTATACTGTAACTACATTCTTATTTTTTGTTCATATTTATTTACTTGTGGTGCAATAAAGTGTTTTGTATTGATTACGTGTCATTGCGCCATAACCGTACGTAAAATGCACTTTTCGCAGTAGATATAGCGCCACTATACGAATTCTCGTTTTGACAGCAGATAACATAACATAACATAACTTCACGCTGTATCCCCAACGGGGTAGTCAGAGAGGACGGAGCGCCAGGAGTCGCGGTCCTTACACACCTCTTTCGCTTCCTCAAATCTCATCATTCTCCTCACACATTTTCGCCTAGGTATGCGAGTGCTTTTGACATTTCCGTCTGCTGACACTCTGGCTATTTGATCTTCATAAGTCAGCCTTGGTCTTCCTTGGCTTCTTTTACCACTCACTTTCGCTCTGTATATTTTCTTCGTCAGTCTTTCATCACTCATTTTTTCCATGTGCCCGAACCATCTAAGCATTCCTTTCTTCATTTTTACAATAACACTTTTGTGCAACCCTGTCATACTGCGTATCTCATCATTGCTTAGCCTGTCAGCAAGCGTGACACCGCACATATTTCTGAGAGACCGCATCTCCACAGCATTTAACATACTTTCACTCGATTTTGGGCATATCCAGGCCTCACTACCGTACAACAAAGTTGGCACCAACACCGCATTGTGGATGGCCATTTTTGCAGTGTTAGATATATTCACACTACCCACTAATGCGGACAGAGAACCGTTCACTTTATTGCCAGCTGCTACCCGTCTCTCCACCTCCAACTCATATCTTCCATCCCTCGAAAACGCACTCCCCAGGTACACAATTTCATTCACCTGTTCTAGACATTTTCCATTTACACAAATCACACATTTCGTTTGTACCGCTTCTCTTTCAAACACCAGAACCTTAGTTTTGTTCACATTCATTTTCAATCCTTTTACTTCACAATCTTCTTTCATGCACGTGACTAGTGTCTGTAACTCTGCTTCTGATGGTGCTATTAGCACAGCATCGTCAGCGTACAATAGGCAGTTTACCACTGTGTCAGCACATCCCATACCACTCATATTACCTTTCAATCTCTGGAGGCAACTGTCCAAATACAGCACGAATAGCCAGGCAGACATCACGCAGCCCTGTCTGACACCAGAACAGACTTCAAACCAGGGCGACATGTCACCGTCTATCCTTACACAGGCTCTGTGGTCTCGATGTAATGACCTCACAGCCTGCAGTAAGGAGCCCTCCACGCCATATTCAGGCAGAAGACTCCACAATTTCTTCCGCACTATATCGAATGCTTTTTCTAGATCCACGAAAACGCAGAAAACTTTCCGACCTAAAGCCAGAAACCTCCCCACGATAACGCGAAGCAAGAAAATCTGATCCATACAACCCCTACTGTTCCTGAATCCACCTTGCGCCTCCCACAAATATCTTTCTGAAACGCCTTTCATACGTTCAGTCAATACTTTAGTATAGACTTTACTCGCTAAGCTGACCAAGCTGATGGCCCTATAGCACGCACAGTCTAGGTAGGAACCTTTCCCTTTATATAGAGGTACTATGACTGCCGTGCGCCAGTCCTCTGGAACCTCCCCCTTCTGCCAACAATAGTTGCAGAGTGCACAGAAGGCATCCCAGACCCTAGGACCACCATACTTGATCATCTCAGCAGTCACCTCATCAATTCCCGCAGCCTTTCCACATTTCAAACTTCTTATCACTCTCAATCTCTTTCATACTAATGGCATCCTCCAGTCCCTGGCCCGAGTGTGGCAATTCATTAGAATCGCTCTCAGTATCAGAGACGGAGTCGCCACTCTCATACAGTTCTCCATAGTATTCACTCCATCGCTGCAGACAGCAGATTGACAGCAGATATCACGCGATATTTCGGCTGTCGCATACTGACTGCAAGTTACGTAATAAGTGTGAACTAAAAGACTGATTGAAGTTTCTTGAACGCTGAAGACTGAATTTAGCAAAGAATACGTATTATCAAGAGCGTTGCCAAGGGGGGGCAGGGGGGGGGGGCAGTTGCCCCCTCTAGAGATCAAATGTAGCTAGCCGCAAAGTGACCAAAGTGCGAGCAATTGACTTCCTTACCTATTAATAAATTCCGCATCGCATGACAAAACGTAAATAAATTCACAAGGTTTAATGTATATTGTAGAAAGTATTGAAATATTCAGAATAACATTAAAATTTTGACATCCGTTTTTAAAATCGCCGCCATTTTCATCACGACTATATCAGATTTGCCAAAACGCAAGGCCATTAAACAGTGTAAAAATATGTAGGTAGGTATGGTGTGTGTGTGCATTGCATTTCTTTCTACGACAGCCGTTCACCAGCATTCACGTTAGTTTTGTATAATTTGTATGCGGCATTGCGGCATACCTAAATAAAGTAGAAGTTATTGTTACGAACATACAATTTTAATTGGTTTTGTGGACAATGCCATCTGTAAGTGTTCATAAGAAACACCTACAGTTGAATAAATCGACTACAATCCTTGTAAAACCTAGTATTGCTACTCGACGCTAGATGACGCTTGTTAATTGAACTCTCTGGAATTTGGTAGCAGTTACTAGACCAGGTAGAATGTTACCGTACATTCTAGTATGATGTTCGTTTGGGTATATAAAGAAGTGAGCCGTTGCGACCGAGTCACTTTTTAATTGGAAGCGATCAACGAAACAAGCTAAACAAGCGAATTGGAAAGCGAATATAAAACTACCGGCTTGCCTGTGTTAGTGTCAATATTGATTTATATTTATTAAATAATAAGATCTCAGTGTTGAGTTGTGAAGTTTCTGAGTGTGTCTCCATTCATCATCTTATCAAAATGGACATCAGAAAGTTTTTTGGTAAGTTATGTACTGCTTTAATCTTGGACTTGGAGCTAGTATTTTTATTTTATTTCTCTTAGCTAATAGCTTTGGTAACGGATGTACTAGCTAGAGACGTATAATAATCGTTAAGAATATCATTTTTAATTTTATCTGGCATATTTTTGATGTGGAAAGGATCGATTATGTGGAAGGGAAATGTTAAGAAAAACTATTATTTTATTAAAAACGAGTTTATTGATTGAATCTCTATGAATGTAACGTTAACTAAACAGTGGTTTCGTTTTCAGTAATTAATGATGAAACCAAACCAAAATTATATTTGCGGTTTAATTAAATACAAATTAAAACAGATCCTTGATATAAATAAAGCTAAAAAATACAACTGAGTATTTATTTTAATATTTATAAGTAATTGAACAAAACTGCTATACCGTAAAAATTTAATTAATTACATAAAGTTAAAAAACTGATGGATCAAGTAGCGACAGCGATGAACAGGACAAAGTAACGACAATATCGCATGTGTCTTCATCGGTCACCACAACCACAACAGGTTATATTCAGCCGCAGGAACTACCTAGACCAAGTTCCTCTAGATATCTGGCGCCGAATCCTGATTCATTGATGGATGACTGCAATGAAAATGATATCGGGCGATATGTTGGACGGGCATACATGTTATCAACCGAAAAGAAGAAGGAATTGATTGAAAACTGTTGGTCCCCTTCCGCGACCTATAACTTTGCGGAAGATGCAAAACATTTAAAGAGAAAATTTAATTATTCTTGGTTGGAAACATACTCTCCGTGGTTGGTATATTCCAGGCGCCAAAAAGGAGCATTTTGTAAATATTGTACGTTGTTCCCACCAAATTCAAATTCATTTAGAGGCTTATTGGGATCATTTACTATAAGGCCCTTTTGTAAGTTCCAAGATATTCACGAGCAGTGCAAAAAGCACATTGAAACCCAATTCCATAAGGAGGCATTGAAAGCTGCTAAATCTTTTCTCGAAGGTGTGCCTGTCGATTTGCGACTGAACAAATATTCCCAGGGAATTATTGAAGAAAATCGCAAAATTATAAAATCTATTATTTCCTGCATTACGTTTTGCGGGTCACACGCCAGCACTGAGAGGTAAACATTATGGTGAAGGTATTCTCGAGGATTTATACAGGCTGCGAAATGACGCGGGAGATTTGATTTTAAAGAAACACATTGAGCAAGGGAAAAAGAATGCAAGCTACCGTTCAGTGGATATTCAAAATGATATTATTGGTATTTGTGGAAGCGTTATTAAGGCTGATATTATGAAAAAAGTGAAAGAAGCAGCAGCATATAGTGTGCTAGCAGACGAAACAACTGATATTTCTGGCACTGAACAACTATCGATTGGGATGCGATATTTTGATGAAGAAACACAGGAAGTCCAAGAAATGTTTGTCGGATTCATTGAGCTAAAAGATTTGGATGCGAAATCGATTGCACATAGCATAGATGAGTTTTTGACAAAAGAATATCTGAATATAAATAAATGCGTTGGTTTTGGTTTTGATGGTTGTTCAACGATGTCAGGAAAAGACGGAGGGGTACAAGCGATCTTACGCAAAAAGTACACCAAAGCCCTTTACTTTCATTGCTCGTCCCACAAACTGAATCTAGTTATCAATGATCTAAATTCACTTCCTGAAATTAGAATTGCCATTAGAACCACCAAAGATACTATAAACTTTTTTCGGGAATCAGTTTTGAAGAGGAAGTTGATACCTAATATTTCCAGACTTTACGAGACAAGATGGAGTGAGAAACACAAAACCATCAGTTTTTAAAGAAAATCTTCCAGTAATTCTGGAAGCCTTACAAACATTATCTCAGGAAGGAAATAGTGCAACTCGGAAAAGTGCCTTCCAACTGCATGCGGCTACTTCCAGAATTTCTTTCATTCTCGGGATTATGTTGGTAGCCAAATACTCCGCTTTGATGGAACCCGTTGTCAACGTACTCCAATCTGTAGCTTTGGACGTGGTCAAAGCCTCGGAACACGTTAAAAGGATTTTACTTTTAATTAAAAACCACCGTGAAAATCAGGAAAATGTGACAGACGAAATTATAAAGGAAGCTACTGCTGTTGCGGAGAAAGTCGGACTGGAGGAGGACATTACATTAATGCCGCGTATTACGGGGAAACAACGTCATAGAAGCAATCATCCAGCAGAAAGCCCTTCAGAAGAGAACTGGAAGAGGTCTTTAGTAATACCATACTTGGATTCAATTATCACCTCCCTTGAAGTACGTTTTGCTGAAGAAAACACGCCATCATTCGCATTATCTAAGTTACACCCGGCGCAGATGCAAAAGATGACAACTGAAAATCTGAGACAAACTTGTGAATCTATTGCCCAGTTTTATGATTTACCGAACATTAAGAACGAAATCGAACTTTGGCAGCAATTGTGGCAAGATAGGCTTAACCTAACAAATCTAACAGTTGTTGATGTCCTAAAAGAAACAAATTCCTTCTTTCCCGAAACGGATAAAGCATTGAAAATTTTGATCGCTTTACCATGCACGACCTGTACAGTAGAGTGATCCTTTAGCAGCCTCAGAAGACTAAAAACATGGCTAAGAAGCACCATGGCAGAAGATCGCCTTAATGGTCTGGCCATGATGAGTGTACACAGAGCTATAATAAATAAAAACCTAAATAATTTTAATGATAAAGTGGTTGAAAGTTTTGCAAAAAATCCCCGCAGGTTATGTTTTAATTAAATATTATTTTTGTTAAAATAAATAATTATTACTGTGTTTAAAAGTTTGATTTAGTTATTGTGCTGTCGAGGGCTTGTGAAGTTTTATACATTGATATTAGAACCGTTCTTATTACAGTCGTCATCGAGGCAAAGACTTCCAAAGTGTAACGCTTCATGCTCTCGGCGTTCATATTTTTTATCCTCCATAATATTGCCCCATTGCCCCCCACTTAGTCATAAGCTGGCGACGCCCTTGCGTATTATAATATAATTTTATAGTAGTATATAGTTGTACAGAACTATACAGTTATGTTAAAAAGCTGCCACATCCGAAAGTGGCTTAGTGTAGGTATCCCAGCATCCCAAGTGCATCCCAATAGACCTGTGTAGATCGTGATTGACTCCATCATTTGATTGCAATCACTTCAAAGTATTGATGATTGCAATCACATTTCAACGAACTTATCGTTTGATCATTTGACCGATTCGATCTCAATACTTGTCGATATTTAATTGATTATATGTGCCGTTTAATGTGATAAAGAGTGAATTTAGAAAAAAATACACTTTTTTTTACCCACCATAAAATTATAATTGCCGCAGAATTATAATAAAAACTATAAAACTATAAAAAATATCGAAATTGTAAAAGATCAGATTACTCAAACAATCGTTCGATCTTTCATTTCAATTAAAAATAGCTAAGTTATTGTATCTTTATACAATCAATGATTGATTGGATTATTTGAACGAATCTTTTTTCAAATCAATACTTGAACGATCGAATCTTTGAAAATGAACGATTGACACAGGCTACATCCCGATGACCAGCGCCGGCTTTCTTGTCTTTTCCAGTCATTTTGTCGCTTGTCGTATCACTCACTAGCTAATGTAGGCCGAAAGAGACGCACTGAGCCACAGGCGAAAAATGGGAACACGTATTAGGCACAACCTGTATTATACTTTTCTCTCATTGCTTTCTACATTAAAAAAAATATGGTACCAAATAAAAAATAAGTTTTTTCAATTATAAATAATATTAAATATAAAAGGGCGCCAATGATTAGCCCGGGGCGCCTAGATGGTTAAGGCCAGCTCTGCCAATTTAAGAAAATTATGTATGAAAATAAAAATGTTATTGTGATTTAAAATACGTTTTTATTACCCAATAAAACCAAGATCTATCAAATTTAAAAAAAGGATTTGTGTGTTCATATCCGCACGTAAGAACTTAGCCTCTTTGCTGCCAATAGAGTGAATTAGCGTTATCGGGAGACTGGTATGTTTACTCGCCGTCCAGGATCTGGTAGACATCGAGTCACGTCTGAACGAGATGAGCGGTATATTGTCAGTTTCTCTAAGAAATCGACGATTTAACTCTATTCAACTGCAGCAGCGACTCCGTGAGATTCGAGGATTTACTGTGGGCGATTCTACCATTAGAAGAAGATTGATGGAGCGTGGCCTGAAATTTCATAAACCAGCGCTAATGGCCCAAAATTGACGCTTGACCACCGAAGAGCGCGCCTTAACTTTGCACGTGAGCACTTAAATTAGTCATACCTTCAATGGAGCAATGGAGGTTCTCTTTTCTGACGAATGTAAGATCATGCTGTATAGTAACGATGGAAGAAAGAAGGTGGATCGAAGAGAGGGAGGTTTTGCACAGTGCTGCATTGAAGAATCAGTTACGATGGCGGATCATGGACGGTTTGGGGCCGTGCCGAATGCGCCGATGGAAAAACCGAACTTGCTTTTGTATCTGGACCTCGCTTACCATCATTAAATGGGTCACGTTACATCGAAGTGTCTGGAGCCTCATATGGTACTTTACGCACATTTTATTGGCGAAGAGTTCATTTTTATGCAGGACAATGCCAAGCCCCTGCAGTCTCGACATAGATAGCGATCGCTTTACAACCGATTTCGGTTGATAAGTCATAACGATTCATTTTTAACGATTTTTGAAAGTCTCTACATTAAAACTATTGAATGTGATTGGAATCATATCGAATCTCACTGTCAACTTTACGATTGCTGATAATGTTTTACCACAGATTTATGTTTTTACGATCAAATTTGACAGCTCGCAAAGTGTTCGTGCGGCACACGGTATCGTTACGGCAAGTGATTTTATTCGTTATTTTTATCGATCGCGAGTTTACGAAAATAACCGCTATGTCGGGACTGCAGCCCCAGGTCTCATATTACCGCTGGCATTGTAAATAAATACCTGAACGAGTCGGTATTACGGTTATGGGCTGGCCAGCAAAAAGCCCGTATATGAATCCCATAGAACACTTATGGGATGAGTTAAAGAGACGAGTAAGAGCGGGAGATCCTGCTCCAGAGACGCCAGCTTAAAACAGCTACACGAGAAGAATGGGATAACATCCCACAACACAAGATTGTGACTCTCATCCGTTCCATGAGGAACCGCATGGAAGCAGTCATTAGAGGAAATACGAGATACTGAATACTTTTTTTATACATTTTTTTTGTCTTACGTCTTTGTTTCTAACATTTTACAAATTCTTCTCAAAGGGTAAAACCATACCTGTTGAACAAAACACGCTAGCTAAAGAAATTTGCACATATTTGGCACATATGTCGCATAGCCGATGGACGTTGGGGTAGATGGGTTCTGGAGTGGAGACCACGTTCAAGACGTCTCGTAGGACGGCCTCCCGCTAGGTGGACCGACGACCTGAAGAACATTGGCGGGAAGCGGATGGATACGGAGAGCCGAGGACCGGATATGGTCGCACAATATTGGAAAGGCTTATGTCCAGCAGTGGACGAACACAAACTGACGATGATGATGATGATGATGATGAAAGAAATTTAGTTTTAATTTGAAACATAAATTAACTGGCACTATTTCTTTTTTATGTTTTAGCGTAAAAAATTCATAAGACTCATTCAAAAACAAACTTCAGGGGTGTTTCGATTTTTTTTGATGAGAAGAGTGAATTTTGTAAGTTTGTATATATGTGAAGGGTAATTTCCGGAACCACTGCACCTATTTGAAAGGTACATTATTCCAGATGGACATAGGCTATATATGTATTTAACTCGAGTGTATAATTTTAACTAAAATAACAATATCAGGGACGTGTTTGTACATTGAAGATATATAAGGAAAATCGAATGGGATAGGCTTATAAAGCCTATCCCATTCACTAAATCAATCTAAAACATTGTTAGAAAGTTTGCGATTTTGTTCCAATAACATGAAAACTACTAACAACGGATTTTCATGCAGATTGGACTTTGAGAGATTGGTTCCATTAGTTTTACTTATTTAAATACTGTTGTGCTTTTACTATGATGGGCAGTGCCATTGAACTCTTGAAGGAATAAATTACTATCTTGTAATTTCGTAGTTCACATAAGCGAAGTTGTGTACTAAGTAAGGGCCATATAATATACTTTTAAGATTTTTAGGATAATAACATAAATTATAACATGCAAGTATAATGTAAATTAATGTTAAGTACCAGCCAATATAGCATTATAATTCCAGTCAGAATGAAAAATAACAGAATCTCTTCCATGCTGGTTGGGGGTACTAAGAGTAGTCATTTCCACCGTTACGGAAAATGGGAGCAATATAGACGTTGAGTTGCGAAAACGAGTCTTCAAGCATCTAGTTCCATGCTGGTATGCGAAAGATTTACAAGGTAGGCAAATTTTCCTGTACATATTATTGAGAAAATGAGTAAAATGAAACAAATATTTCAAAGAGGTTCATTTACTTATATTTCATCCAGTACAACGGTAGTCTTTTCAGAGACGTAAAGACCATCTAAGAATTTTCGGATGTCTTTATTTTTGACTGTGGTGGATTGTTGAATGAGAGCAGCCGAACTGGAAACATCCTCCAATGAGTTGCCTTCAATAATCAACTCGTCTTTTTGTTTAGGGGAGTTAATAACGGTTACACCAGAAGCCATCTTAACCCTCCTGATGTATTTCTCACCAAGGAAGTTACGAATCTCAATAACTGAATTTCCCTCAGTGGTGACACAGTTGATTGGGAAATGGGCATATACTGCTCGCATCTTGTATTGAAATCCTTTAGTGACACCTGAAAAAAATTATTCAACTCATTGTATAAATACACTATACATAGCAATGATTTAATGTTATTATAAATAAAAAATAAGAAAATGAACAGAGAACGTAATCACTACATTTTAATGATTTAAAACAATATTAAGGTTTACATGTTTCGCCAATTGAGATACAAACTTTCCTGTTTTGACATTTATTCAGGACTCAATGTCAGAATTTGTTTTTCGACATAAGACTTTTGAGTATTTAAAAAAAATCTAACTGAGAAATCAAAGGGGATCACTCAGCTACTCTTCGACATCCTTACGATTTCTAACATAACCACGAAATCATTTTTTGGTATAGAAAAGATTTCCGTAAAGTGAAACTATTTTTGAAAGCTGAATTTTGTTAGACATTATTCCATAAACAATATCTTCAAAAACCTATATAATATTGTTATTGACTCCACGCCCAAAAATTGTCTCTCCATAAATAAAAATTTAAAAATATCTATATGTTATCATGTGTCAAAACGGAAAATATAGATAGTTGATCTAAATCTAAACCAAAAATAGAAATGATCAGTAATTACGTTTATCATTAACAATGTTACTTCTATTAATGTGAATGTTTCTAGTATATTTTTTCTTCATTTATTTTATTAAGGCGAGTATTTCCAACAAAGCGGTGCAGATTGCTCTAGGTATTAAAATTTTATAAATGTAGTGATTGGTTCCACACCATAAAAAATATATTATGTCACACTTAAAGAAAATTATCTAGGAACCCCATCTACCTGGTCTCTCCTTCAATAAAAAAAATCTGGTACTCCTCTAAAAAATAAAAATTCTGATCTGACAAATTTTCAATATACGTGGTTATACCTAGGCGAAAATGTGTGAAGAGAATGATGAGATTTGAGGAAGCGAAAGAAGTATGCAAGGACAGCGGCGCTTGGCGCTCCGTCCTCTCTGACTACCCCGCTGGGGATACAGCGTTAAGATACGTATGTATGTATGTTATATGTGGTTTATATATGTATGTATTTATATGAAAATATAACTCTATAAGTACTCAAGGGATCCCACCTATCCAGTTTTTAATCGACTTCAAAAAAAGGAACAGGTCCTGTTCGTCTGTATATATGTTTTTTTTATGTATGTTCACGGCTAACTTCGTCAACTATTAACCGATTTCGAAAAATTTTTTTTTTGTATGAAAGGGTATACTTCCGAGATGGTCCCATTTAAATTTCACCAGTATTGGAACTTGGACTTCGAAGATATACCAAATAACACCGAACAACATGACCTGGTTATAACCTTTATTTATATTCACTCTCTTCTCTTGACTCTTGCATGTTATTCTGCTGTAGAATTAGAAAGAAGTTAATTGTATACCTGCCCTATTTATATTTATTTCGGTCAAGGTCACTAGAAACGGAGAAATAAAAAAAAAGTTAAACCGCCTTCAAAAAAAAACACTGAAAAGTACGAAATTGTTATTTCCTTTACTAATCAAAACTCGAGTAGGTACAATAAAAAAAACTTTATAAGTACGATACACATACCTATATTATTAAATTTGACTGTTATTGAAGTCGGTGCCAAATTAATGTGCAAGAACAGAAAGTTTATTAGTTTGGTAGGCTTGACATATACAATAAGCCTAAAATGAGCAAAGAAAAATCTTAGAAAATGTTCTCCATAAATAGCATCCGATACGAACACCAATGCAGTAAACATAGTAAATTTTCAAATGAAGGGAATTTATGCTAATAAAATTACGTGATGATGAAGACTTGCCTAATATATATAATAGGGAAACACCATTTATTTACTTATTAAAGAAAATTGTATTGTACAAATAAATAAAAACCCATGTTCAAGACCCTATTTTCATACAAATGGCATTTAAACTATGCATTATATCCCAAGGCACCAAAATTGAAAATAACACTTCTTTTTTTGTGTACATTGAGGTATATTGTAAAAGTAATTACAAAAATTGTCAAAAATAAGATTTTTATAATTCTGAACTTCATACAGGAATACAGGAATACAGGAAAAGTATGAGAGATAAATGAAGCACTGGGAGAATGTTTTTTTTTTTATTTGTTTTGTATGGGAAAATAAAAACAGTTGCGGTTTTAAATATTTTATATTAGCAAATGAATTGAAAACACTCAAAATTAGTGATAATTAAATACTATTAAAAAAATAAATAAATGTTCATGGGAAACATCACCACTTGCCAGTACTATTTCATCAGTCTACATAGTGACCGGATGCAACTAAAACAGATTGGTTTGATGTGCATGTGCTGCTTGGTTTCATGTTTTCCATAATTAAGGACTATCAAAAAACATTTTTGTCAATTGTTCAATTGACAAATCTCCGATTAGAACCCCATTTTTCAGCTCTCGTATCACATAAGAGGTTTTACTTTGCCTTTATCGGAAGAAAGGTGTTATCTCAAACATACAAATAATGGAGAAGCTCTATAACCCGCCGCTGTATAATGAGTACCACTGTTTTGAACTCAATACAATCTGTAATGTGAATGCTTCTTTTTTAACTCAACAAGAAAAAAATGACTGTAGTTACCCAGAAATACTTGAACAGAATAGACTGGCAATTACATTATTTTCAGTATTGAACCAAATAAACAGTTCTTTGTCTCTAAAAAAACCGATTGGAGCTGTACCCTGTCAGTTACTGAAGCAATATCTTTTTGTTTCACTTTGGCATGGCATTTCTAGTTTTCTTTAAGGTGGTGTCTCAGAAGAAGATGGATGTTTGTTAATGTCCATCCTGATTTATAATTGAAATCCCTTCAAGAGTTTTTAAAATTCTGTTCAGCAATAGAACCTGACGTTGAATCTCAGTTTTGGCCAATAATTGTCATCGAGTTGTCAAATTGCTTGTAGTTCTTGCTACCTCGCATCGACTGTCTTTTTTGCTTTCTAAACACAATGTTTTAAATGTAATTTATCAAGAAAATGTTCAAGGTGTCTATGTTCTCAGTGCACCCTTAATGTAGGTTACCCTTAATGGGGTGCTGAATAAAAACTTATAGATTTTAAAAAAATAATAGAAGTTATTACTTACTTTTCGTGAGAATTCATGATGGTGAGAACTCACACAACAGCAGATTATTTATTATAAATAAACGATACATATTCATCATTCATCTTTAATTAGTTTTACATGAGAAGTCTAGTTCACGTTAAAATTGCTAATACTATACTAGCTTATTAAAAAAACTTTTTAAGAAAGAAATTAAACTAACTTTCTAATCTTAAATACAAAAAAACTTCATAAATATAATACATACATATACATATCTTCACACTGTATCCCTAACGAGGTAACCATAGAGGCAACATCGATATGATACAAATATCTATAATATAAAAGACTACTGTGGTGGCTGCCAAACCTACCAAACTAGTAGACTCTATTGTTATGGATTTACTGGGCTCCGACTTGAATAACTGTCAAAAATTATATAGTTATTTGTTGTATCATATTTATAAAGTTATTTCATGTATTTGACTTTTGATTAGTAAAAGATAGTTATTTTGTACTGTTCAGTGTTCTTTTTAAAATTGGTTTAATTTTTTTCTTTTGAGTGACCTTGGCCTAAATACATATCTAGGGTAAGTCTATAACTAACTTCTAATCTAATTCTGAAGGGGAATAATATATAAAGAAATCATCAATATAAATCAACGCTTATAAGCAGTTTAGTGTATGTTTAAAGTCCAAGCTCCAATATCAGTGAAATTTAAATGGCACCAAGCTGGAGCTATACTGAACCCAACAGAAAATAATCATTAAAAGCAATCCACAGTTAACGAAGTTATTGGTGAACATACATAGAAAAAATACATACAGATGAACATAGGACCTCCTCCTTTTTTTGAAGTTGGTTAATGATAGGTTGTTATAGGTAAAATATAGATGCACCTTGTATGGGATGCTAAGATGATATTAGTTAAATGCCTATAACATCATCCACTTAAGAGAATTAGAGTTCCAGGTAAAACAATAATAATAGTCCTATATGAGTAGAGAACACAAATATTATAAAACATAACATAACTTCACGCTGTATCCCCAACGGGGTAGCCAGAGAGGACGGAGCACCAGGAGTCGCGATCCTTACACACCTCTTTCGCTTCCTCAAATCTCATCATTCTCCTCACACATTTTCGCCTAGGTATGCGAGTGCTTTTGACATTTCCGTCTGCTAACACTGGCTATTTGATCTTCATAAGTCAGCCTTGGTCTTCCTTGGCTTCTTTTACCACTCACTTTCGCTCTGTATATTTTCTTCGTCAGTCTTTCATCACTCATTCTTTCCATGTGCCCGAACCATCTAAGCATTCCTTTCTTCATTTTTACAATAACACTGTTGTGCAACCCTGTGCACAAATATTATCTTTTTCGAAATATACTCTTTTCAAAATCTTTTCTACCCAAAAACTTATCCATTAAGATAAATTAAATAAATTCTATTTGTATCATTGACGCCAATAATTCACATCATTAGGTGTAAATACACATAAACTGTAGTTAAGGCGACACATTGGAAATTTTGACAGCAGGAATCTCAATTTTTTAAGTGACTACAAAACGTATGACAATAATATTTGGTAACCTGATTTTTCATTTCATTGACTTCATTTTGACAGTTGCTATACACGGTTGGTTAACTTTTGTAACACAAAAAAAATTAAAACCTTTTTGATAACAGAAATTTACATTTTTCGGAGCAACATTTGCTTTAAACATATTCCTCAAAATGAGTTAAACCATTTAAAATTAACTATAGTTTTTAAAATAAACGAATATAACTGTTTTTTTGTGAGCTAGCGTTTGATTTTAGATTAAAATATTGTTTATCAATGCGTCGCCTTAATCTAAAACACTTCCTAACAGGGAATGCCAACAAACGCAAAAACAACTTAGTTATCCAGTGATACAGCGAATACTGGAGAACTTATGGTACTAAATCTATTGTTTATTAAGACAAACAAAATGATAACTCACCTTTGATCATATTCTCAACATGAGAGCAGACTGTCCTAACAGCGGCGAGCTCCTTTTTGGAACCAAACCACTTCTCCACCTTCAGAAGACGAGGGTTCACCATACGAATGTCAACAGCTAAATGCTTAAAGTTCCTTTTTAACACTCCCCGCGGTCCTTTTACTGTCACTAACCTGGACTTCACGTGAACAGTAAGCCCCTCAGGGATTTTTACTTTCTGATTTGCAACGATTTGCTTCATGTTGAGGCCTAAAACATAAAATAAATTTATGTAGACATCAAAAACTAACCTAGTCGATGTTTGTCAACCTAGTATCCCGAATTTTAGAAATTATTTAATAAAATATGGTTAATGTATTATGTGAAAACATACAATTCCCCAAAAAAAACAAAATGAATACGAAGAAATATTATGTTGAAGTAGATGTACAAAGATTTAATAAAAAAATAAGTGAAACATAACTTACTTTCTATGACACAGAGAGCCGGAAAAGGGCGAAGGTGTTGCCATTCACATATGAATAACTTTTTAACATAGGGATGAAAAAAATCTCAACGTATCGATATATCGATATTTCTTTTTTGATGTATCGATATTATCAGACGATATATTGTTATTCGATATATCGATTTAAAATATCAAGTATAGAGAACGTACTAAATACCATATTTTTTTAATCTATGAGTAGGACTTTAATTACTAAATACAATCAAAATACGAAATAAATTAAATATGAAAATCTTGAAATACAACATGCAAACACTGCACTTATTAAATATGCAATTGATATTAATTACGTTTTATTTCAACATTTAATGAAACTTTAAAATGGTTATAAAATCTCACCGATATATCGAAATTATTTTTTCGATATATCAATATCGGTATTGATATTTTTTTTAAATATCGATACGATATGTATCAATACTTTTTGGCGCTTCCGACATCCCTATTTTAAGAATTAACCAAAATAATGTAAAATTACTGCGTAGGACTTTTTGGCGGGAACGGGAGAAGTGAGGTTGTCATTTTATTTAGATTTTCTAATGAATGCAGGAGATCTAAATAAACATGTGTAGCTGAAGTTTTCGCGCTCTTCCAAGAAGTCCTTTATAACTTCAGTAAAGCCTACTATCACTTTACTGGAGGAGTTTTACTATAAGAAAGAACTAATTTACTTGTGATTCTACATGGATTCTATTTATTCTGTGACTGTATAATATTTTGTGTTAATGCGTGACCTTGGCAAATGCGCTAATCATCTACTGAATTGTTTCCTCGCTTTACCTGATGTTGGCAATGTACTCACGTACGGTGCCATTTAGAAATAAAAAAAAAAATTACTGCGTAACGATTTACATGAAATCTTAAAATACATGAAATGCCTCAGGGTGGTATTTCATTGGTCCAAGTACAGATCAAATTCAAACTTTTGACTAAGAAGATGATATCTTGGAGTAACGGAATACCACCCAATTCAATTCAATTTGCGACTTGGAAGTCGCCAGCACATAGGAAATAGCGTGTGTGAAGTGTATCGACACAAGTGGCATCCCACACCAGCGATTTTCCAAGGAATGAGGGTCAAATCATCCGGTCTCCTGCCGTCGCTGCGCGCTATACTTACAGTCATTAAGACTGCAGGAATGCCAGCGGCGACAAGAGCCCGCCGAATGACGTTATTCAATGCAGCATGTTGTGACATATTTTTTCATTTTTAGGATTTTTAAAGTACAACAGTAATAGTATACTGTGTTTTAAAGTTCTGTGTAAGTAAAAAAAATGGAGGAGATCTATATAAACATGTGTAGCTGAAGTGTCTGCGCTCTTCCAAGAAGCCCTTTTTGACATCAGTAAAGCCTATTAACACTTTACTGGAGGAGTGTTAGGGACAGTTTCTCCAGAAGTTACGTCATTAAACTGATGGTCTTGTTACCAATGCTTTAAGAAATAAAAATAAAAAAGTTAAATTGTCATGTCAGTGTGTACCTATTATACATTAATTTTAAGTTTTAATTTTAATAACTAATTTAATTTTATCTAAACAACTTTTAGTGACATATCTGTATTAGTTGAAAATGTTCTTTAGAACTTTGTTACATAAAGAAATAAAACTGTATCAAAGATTATTTTGCAGAGGTTCTAACCTTTAACCTATTTTTATGTAAATATTGTACTTCAACTAATATGTACCTAATAATGAATTTAATTACTGC
Organism: Zeuzera pyrina; assembly: GCA_907165235.1. Taxonomy (NCBI): domain Eukaryota; kingdom Metazoa; phylum Arthropoda; class Insecta; order Lepidoptera; family Cossidae; genus Zeuzera; species Zeuzera pyrina. The sequence continues at coordinate 11,155,321 of OU015625.1, read as the reverse complement.
AGGTGTGAGCAATACCTCGCCATGGGATATCGTGACTGGCATTTGCGTTGAGCGATTGCCTGTAGTTACACCACCGCTCAATGAAATTCAGAAAAAATATAAAGATTACCTGGATACAATAGAAATTGAGAATAGCTTAAAATCTGACCATGAGGTTAAGGATGAGAGTGAAAGGTGAGTTACATTAGACTATCTTGATGTATCATTAGATGTATTTATGACTTATCCATTTCTATTTGTTCTACTTGTGTCCACTAGTAGAACAGAACAGATCTACTTATGCGCACAGACCTCTTCTCACAAATGAGCTGAGGAACCTAGTCATATTTCACCATGGGGGTCCGATGTGAATGGGTAAATTAGGTGGCTTTAAATGACTTATATGGGATAGATCATCTTCAATTTGATAGCATGGATGATACATAATTATAATAGAAATCAATCACTATAAGTACTCAAAGATTGAAGGTTTACTTCACTATATGCATTTTTACCTTGATAAGTGTCATTATATCATCACAATGCCAACTAACACAATCTAAAATGTAAGTTCTTCCCACACAACAATAGCTAAATTTCTTCCCACACCATAATAACTAGGAACACCAAATCCAGCTGTTAGGATTAAAATTAAGGGATGAATGATGGATGGCATGTTACTTATACCACAGATTAATTAGTTACTACCGTAAATCATAACCTTATACTATTGCACAATCCAGTAGGTGACCACATGCAACATTAATTAACTTCAGTGATTGTATTAACACTAGTACCTCTATTATTATTAATCATTGTTACCTATGGCTAAATAATAAAATATTGTTTATGACATTTACTAGGATTCAAGCAGAACTACTTAAAAATGAAGCTGATGTAGATTTAGATGCTGTAAGTAAAATAACAGCACAAGACTTTGAAGATGCAGCAAATGAAGAACTAGCACAGTTTAAATTTGCTGACATTACAACAGGTACCTAATTATTAAATATTTATAATATAAAAATCTGAACGTTGTAGTATTAGGTTTGCTGGAAAATAAATATTCATTCAAACTGTTATATCTAAAGAAAAAACCGTTGAAGAACTGTAATGACATGAGCAACTAATTCATTTAATGAAAATATGTGATTGTAATTTACATAAAGTTACAATTGAAAAATAAACAAAGATAGTGACATTTTATTACCCCTTTGATCGCCTAGTTTTTAAAAATCCTATTCCTTGGTTAATATTTATCACCTGTGCTGGAACATTCCAGACCAGTGTAGTTTGGTATTACATATTATTTATTGCATTTTCCAATAAAGGTGTTTTGTGGTTATTACCAGTAATGTGCACAGATAATTCAATAGGGTAAATACAAAAAGAAAACACCGAATTTGAAGTATGTATAAATGTTAACATTTACATACATTAATTTTAAATGGCATGGCATAAATGGATTTTATGTTATGTTATTTATTCATCGGAACTACCATTAAAAATCTTCCAATGATAGCAAAATTGCTTCTTAACATTTTTGTAAAAAGACTATCTTAAAATATTTAATAATATAACAAATTCGAAAAGTTGGTACCTATATCAATCCTACTCAATAATTAAACATAATTTCGTTTAAATCTTAATAATTTAATAATAGAAATTAATAAGCGCCATCTGTTATTTTTTATACCTATCTGTTAAATATTCTTTAATTAAGGAAGGGAAAGTCAACATAAATGGTTTAGAGGGCGCTAATAAAAAAAGAGACTGCTCACTCGTGTTATTCATTCAAAGAAATTAGAATATTTTATAGTGAAGTTACATGTATTTTTTTTAATGCATTTAATTAATTGTGTAAACTTTTAAACATCGTTGATAATTTCTTTTTTCAACGCTGCTATTAACTAGAGACAGTGTCTCTTTTTTAACTTGCGTGCGTGTTTTGAGCTGTGTCAACATTCACCACCACTACAGATGTACGCATGTAATTATATGAAATACAGTGTTAGAAAAACTTTCAAATTTGAAATTGAAATTGAGCAATCCTTCGAATTAGCAAATTGACGGTGTCTATTTGTCTTTATGGAATGAACGCCACTGGTGGTTACCACCATTCATATTGTATTTGACATTTTAGTATCCTAAAATTGTAAATGATTAATTAAGGTAATGTTTAATTTATATTAAGACATATGGTGCTTTGGAAATACTCTGTAAACCCAATGTTCTAGTGAATAAAATTGAATTGAATTGAATAAAACATATACTTAGTTATATTTCTTGTATGTCCTTCACTTTGCAATTTCAACAGAGGCAGATAAAAAAAGCGATAAAACATTACTTGAGAGGCAGTTGCAGAGACACTTGGTCCTTGTGACACAACATAAATTGGGCAAAGATTTGAAAACTTTGTTACCACAAGGGTTATGGAAAGAGGGAGAAACATTGAGACAGGTGATGTCCTACTAATGCTCTCTTCCTTCAGAGGGATCAATTTTATTTTCTGAATGAGTGCTCTGATACCTATTAATCTAATTCTAATCTTCAATACAGTATTTTTCATTTTATTACAAATATTCTTATTACACTAATTGAATTATTTATTTTTTATTGATTTTATTTTATCTGCTTGGCTAAATTCTTGTTATGATTATATAAGTGTATTCTATTTACACTTAATTCTCAATTCTCTCTTAGTATGTCAATTTTTACTTTTCTTAATTAAGTTTTGTGTATTTATGTTATTATTTAAGGTATTTATATTAATTGTTAACTGTTTTTATAGACTGCAGAGAGAATATTATTAGAACAATGCGGCCCAGAACTCAGAGTACAGTTTCTCTCAAATGCACCTTGTGGTTTTTATAAGTACAAATATCCATCAGAAATTAATGGAAAAATCGGCGCTAAGGTAACATATCTTAATACATCTGATTTGATCCACATTCAGACTTTAACTTGTATGAATAGTCTTATCATCAATTATCTTATTATTTTTCCCAGCCATTCTCAATCAACATGGTGTAGGCCTCCTTCAGTTATATTATATTTTCTATTTATTTTTCAGGTTTTCTTTTACTACGCTAATTATAGAGATGGTAAAGTGACCAACAAAACTAATGCACATTGGCTAACTAGAAATGAATTAACTGAAATTTTACCTGATAGATACAGTAAATCTGTACATGATTTTCTGATTGAAGAAACATACTAGTAAATAATATGTGTTATTAGAAGTTGCTTTTAAAATAAAACGTAAGACTATTGTTTTGATGTCTCATTCGGGGATTGCTATTGCAAAATGTAATTGCTGACAAAATTCGACAGGCTCTTGTAAAATTTTAATTTGACATTAAAACCCTAAGTATATGTAAATCAAAAGATCCTCTATGGTTGACTAATACATTATAGTAGAAATATATTTTGGTTATCAATACCTACATACTTATCTACACACTGTCCCTTATGGGGTATACAGGACAAAGCGTCAAGCATTGCAGTCTTAACATATTTCTCTCACCTCTAATTTAAATCTTCATAAGCGAGCCTGTGACTGCTTTGATTTCTTTTACCACTCACTTCCACTATAGATTTTCTTCATCGATCGTTTATCATTTATTTTTTTATGTCCGAACCATCTAAGCATTCGTTTTTTCAAGAAACCAAATTGTTGTTTTCGCTCAATATTATAGCAGTCTTTGAATCTTGTTATTCAAGCTCTTTGATCTTGTAATGCAAAATGAACAGTTAAATCACTGGTAAGTTTAGTGAACGCAGTGCGTATGCTTATACGTAATACAAGATAATGATAATAGTAGGTAAAACCACTTACCTACTTTTAAAAAGGCAATGGTTGTGCTTTTACGTACTATCTACTACCTATACCTAAGTCTAATGATGAATGAATGATCACTAGTGTAGTGATCTGTTTTTATAAGTAGGGTTAGGTAGGTAGATAGGGGTACCACATAACGATTTGGGGGAACACGCAGACTAATGCCCGATTTCACCATAGTCCCCTAATACTAGGCAAACCCCTAAGTGTTATGTTGTGTTGTGAATATGGGTCTGCTCACGATGATTTTACGTTTCAACAAACGTTAGGAGCCCCTATGTAATTAAACGATCCCCTAAATTTAAAAACTCTTTTCGAACCCATAAAATTATGTAACAGTTTTGTGTGTTAGTTTTTGACAATATGTAGAATAATTTCTGTTTTATCGATTACTAGGGAACCGTTGGATTGGTGAAAACGAATATTATCTAAGAACTCGTTTAGGGGTCTTTTTAATCATGGGGTACATGTGACGACAGATAATGTTGGTGGAATCGGGTATAAGACAATTAAGCAAATTAATTTCCTATGTTGATCTCGTCAGGAATCGAACCGGGATCCTCGACTTGGAAGATAGATACCGAAACCAAACCAATGGGTTTTTCAAATTAAAGTATTATATCTACTTATTACCTAAATTTTTAAATCGGTAAAAGCGTAGATCTATGTAAGGTGTATGCCATACGACGAATTCGAAATTATTTAAAATTCTTTAATAAATAGATGTTATAAATGTACCCCAAATAGGTACTTACCTATTTATTAATAGAAGTGGAATAAGAGTGGTGTGACTATTCTCTGGGTGTGACTGTGTTGTATATTAATGCTCTATCGACCTTGAATGGTAGATGATATGAAGTTAAATGTATGTTTAATTAGGTACTTCATAACTAGAGAACTAGATTCTTGGTCTGAGAGTCAAATCAATTACTTTTTATTATTTGTCAAAAATTTCTAAGAGTTTATGAACAGTGATGTCTATAGTTTTTCTCTGTCATTGGGCGCTTTTATAGTTTACTGTTGAATGTTTTTATCGCCGCGATTTTGTCGTCCACGATAGAATAGGAAAGCAAAATGTATGCAATTGTATGAAGACGCTTTTAAATTTCCGTCCACGATAACGTCTCCCGTAGACGTTGAAAAAGTGTTTTTTTCCGTCACACAATAGGGAAGTATTTTGCTTAAAGTAAAATCGTGCCGATAAAAACGTTCAATGGAAAATTGTACAAGTGGCCATTCATAGCCTGTTATACAGATCTGCTAAATCTGTGGCCTACTAGTACATTATAAAATGCTTCGTACGAAATATCGTGCGAAGCATTTTATAATTTACTAGCTGTGTCTCGCTGTTTCACCCGCGTTTAATTTGGTATTTTTCCGGTATAAAAAGTAGCCCAGATTACTCTCTGAAAAGTCGTCTACCAGTCTATGAAAGTCCCGTCAATATCAGTTCAGCCGTTTCGGAGATTTGACCGTACAAACAGACAAAAATTTAAAAAAAAATACGTATTTGGGTTTTTGTTACGTGCAAATAACTAGGTTAGAAAAAACCTTTATTTCGAAATCACAGATAGATACTTCAGTTTTATTCATTTGGATAAGTACTTTCAAGCGCCCAATTATTTCTATTGTTAGGTAAATAAATACATTACATGTAAGAATTTAGATACCTACTATATTAAACGCCACCTGTTAGAATTTTTTATTTGTATATTTTATTTACTTATATTTTGAACGATTACTAAAACATGATAGGTACCTAGTTACCTACATAGGTACGTGGTTATTATTTAAAAGCTCTTAAAACACGCAGTTAGCTTTAGTTTCCCTCGTTTACTGAGAAATGTTGCTAAGTGTTGATCTCGTGTGATCGCTTCACAGTAAATGCATCGAAATAGAAGTTTACTCAAACAATGAGCGTGATTTACGAGTAAACATTTTCGACTCCCGAAGCTTCCAAAATTAAACCAGAAAATGTAAAAACAATTCTGTAACTTGTATTTTTAAAGTTTATATTTGCATACAACAACAGAGAAAATATGCTAAAGATGGTCTTTAGCCCGGTGTTCAAATATGAATCTTACTGCATTGTGCGCAAACTTTAATATTCCTTTTTAATAATTGCGAACGGTTGAAGGTGGAACATGTTAGCTGCAATGTTCAAGGCTCCCAGCCGTCTTTTAGGAATCGTTTACAAACGCTACCGCGTGCTGTTTTTCGTTTTACACGGTATAACATTAAATAATTTTCCATGAAAATAAGTAAATACAGTATTGTTTATATTCCCTGAATTAGTCACTACTTTAGTATATCGCATTTAGAGGTTACTTACTACAATGTTATGAAATCATAACATATTGTTAATTTTATTATACGTAAAGGATTTTGATTTAAACCTGCAAAAAAGAATTCTCAATAAAATTGTGACTGTTCCTCTAAATTAATAGTAGTCTAAATTTAGTATTTTTCAAATTGCATTAATTGTCCGAGTCCGTAATATAGCGTAGGTGCGAGACACCCATCCCTGTAGCCCGAGAATAAAGCAACGGTGTTATCCGCCTGTAGTAAGGGGCGACTAAAGTCGCCGTCGGAGCCGCGGTCGATTTGAGTGAGGGCTCCGCACTTATTACCTAATTTGCGCATGTGACAGCCGAATATCACGCGACATCTGCTGTCAAAAGGAGAGTTTGTAAAAATTTTATTTGTATATGGGCGCTAAATCTACCGCGAAAAGTGCATTTCACGGTCACGGCACAATGCACACGCAATCGTCCAACATGATACCAATTTTTTATTACAATTAGTCATCAGTCGCGCAGTGATCGCGTGGTTGTCGCTGTCTGCAAATTTTTAGGTAATAACCCCGTCGGTCGTCAGGGCGACAGCGCGTGTGGTCTGCACTGTCTTGGGAGTGTGGGGGTGTAGGGGAGGTTCTGTTACTGCTCCCTGCGAAGTACTTCAGTATAGTGTGAGCGGCTTCGGTGTGTTCCGTAGGAGATCCGGAACCCCTCGATAACGCGCCGAAGACGACCACAGCAGTAGTTTTGACAAGTAAAAGCCCCACATAGGGGCCATCCATACATTACGTCACACATATTTTATGATTTTTTGTCCTTCCCCCCGACCTTGTCACAGGTGGGGTCACATTTGTGAAACCCCCTTTTCAATTTTATATTTAGAAATAATTAAAAAAATTAAGTTTTTAAAAAAAAAACGGTTTCAACATTTTTTTATTTCTATTAAAAATAATCTTTAATAAAATCAACATAAAGACAAATATTTTAGATAATTGACAAAACAAAAGACTAATGAATGAACGATAAACGATTATTTATGTTAATATTTTAGATTTTGACATGTGACGGTCACAAAGCTTTTGACACCACCCTGCCCCTTGTCACACAATGTCACATTTCGTTGAGGGGTCAACGAAATGTGATATGGATGGCCCCATAACCTAGTGTTCAAAATCTTAATAAACATTTTTTATATTTTCATTATTTATCACATTTTAACTACATATGTGTGTGAGGGTAATATTAATATTTTTTTGTCGTTTTTAATGTCAACACATCATATAAAAATCAATTCTACAACGGTTTGTGTTCCTATTATTATTCATATTTAGAATTAAAATCGAGTGTTCTCTTCCATTCATTAAGCCTCATTAATTATAGTCAAAACCAGTTTTCTTTAACTTGTGTGAAGAACCAAAGACCTATACATTATACAGTCCACTTCAAATATTACACCCAGTCTCTCTGGAGAGGCCGGGTGTAATATTTGAAGATTTTTCCTGCGTAACCAAAAAAGGCACGAGATACTTCATTAGAGATATTAAAACCATTTTCTTAGTTATCATATAAGTAAGCCTACATAAGTAGTTAGGTACTTATAAGTTTTCTATATCTCAAAAGACCTTTTTAGCAGATTATGTTATAACATGCGCAGGAAGAAAAAGAGACGACACATTCTATATTTTACTTTCTTTTCTGGACACAGCATGAAATCGTTTCATTATCTTAATTCGTATTTTTTATTTATTTTTATTATTATAATATATAATAATAAATACTATACTTATATATAAATAATAAAAACAAATAAAAGGAAATGCGATCTTTTGGAACGTGCGGTGTCCCCCTCGTGGACAGAATACAACGCACAACGAAGAAATGTGCAATATTTCAGGTTTGGATGACACCGTTATTGTAAAAATGAATAAAACAATGCTTAGATGGCTCTACATGTAGAAAGAATGAGTGAGGACGACCGACCAAGAACATTTACAGAGCGAAAGTGAATGGTAGCAAATGTTAAGGAAAAGAAAGACTACCTATGAAGATTATAAAACCTTAGTACTGACAGAAATCTCAAAATCACAAGCATATCTCAGCCAAAGTGTATGGAGGAGAATGTTAAATTTAGAGAGCGCGAAAGAACAGTAACATCGTAACGCTTTGGTGCTCTGTCCTCCCTACCTACCCCGTTACGGAGACAGCGTTGTGATATGGAAGATATCTATGCAATATGTACAATCTACTCCGACTTTACCCTAAAGGCACGTGGGGCACGAATCCAGGACCCCCTGCCTAATGGGCGCCCTGAAACGCCGAAATATGTGCCCATAATTGAATTAATATAATATGTAAAAAAATAATGCTTTTACACATCAACGTAAATTCCATTCGTGAAAGACTATAATCACATCACTTGTATAAAACTTACTGTGATAAATAATTAACGCGGTCATTAAACAGAAGTAACTGTGTTCATTTTGAATTTTTATTAATTTTTATGGCTTTCTAAAAGGACCACCTAACTTAGTTTGCCCAAGGCCCTAAGACGGCTCTGTGTATAAGTAATACATACCTAGTTATTACTTAGGTACCCAACTCGGATCGAAGTAAGGTACCTATATTCTTTCCTTCTCGGAAGCATGTTACAATAACTGCTGCTGATGTGTGTTTATAATTATTGAGGTGTCAATCATAGAATTTACTTTTTGATACTATAATACTAAATAATAATAATGATGAGATTTGAGGAAACGAAAGAAGTACGTAAGGACCGCGACGCTTGGCACTCCGTCCTCTTTGACTACTCTGTTGGGGATACAACGTGAAGATATGTATGTATGTATAATAATTTCGAATACTTCAATAAAAACTTAAGCCTAACCGCCAGAAGTAGTTTTTGGGTAGAAATGATTTCGTAAAGTGAAACTTTGTTTCTGGAATTTGATTAATACTGAAAAGATCAGGTATACAGTTTTAGTTCCCGAATTAACTAGTTGTTAACAATGTCTATTATCATGTGTCAAAACGGAAAGCAGTAGTCAATGTAACCCTTAGCCTTCTTCTTGAGCCCATTGTCACGTGCCACGTAATGCAGTCTAATGTCCGATTTCATCAACGCTATCTAAGTCCTCACATAATTATGTAGCTCCTAGATTAAAAACACCCCTAAACCAGTTCTTAGATAACATTGGTTTTCACCAATATAACGGTTTCCTAGTAACATCAGACATAATTATGTGACGTTTTATTGTTTGTATAGTGAGTATTCGCTTCCAAAAGTTTATCGATAAAACAGATATTATTGTTTTACGTCTAAGTTTCTATATAATATCATTCTCCATATTGTCAAAAACTAACACCTAAAACTGTCACTGTGTTATAGGTTCCAAAATCGATTTCTAAATTTAGGAGATCTTTTAACTACATAGGCCTCACGTTTCGTGAAATACAAAATCATCGTTAATAGTCTCCTATCCTTTTTTAGGGGTTATCTAAGTATAAGAGGACTTTGGTGAAATCGGGCATGTCTCTCTCCATGCCTGATATACTTACATCATTACATAATATTCTCCTCTCTCTCTCTCTCTACAGTTACCTTAAATTCATTGTCAAAAACAAATCAATTTATTCAAGTAAACTCAATTACGAGGTGTTTTTGAACGTCAAAAAAGATATAGGCACAAACGATTAAAATCATTAAATTAGCTCATACACGAACCACTATTTATAATATTAAAACACAAATCCACCACTAAATATAAAATTCATTTTCGCCTTCGTTGTCTGAATGCAGTAGGTATTACAAGTCAGAAAACTGATTTCGAGAAATTGACCGTCAAAATTTTGGTAAGTGTACGTCCACATATTGATCTTTTTTACCGACTTCAAAAAAAGGAGGTTATCAATTCGACTTGTATGTATGTAATATTGTTAGAATTGCACAGTTTTTGTATATGTTACTATATACCGGCTTCTAAACATGTGTGCCAAATTTCATAAGTGTATGTATGGTTGGCCGCGCATATCTCAAAAACTAAGTCGGATTGCAAAAATTCTTTTTTAGTTGGACTTGGTATAGTCCAACTTAGGGAAAACTGCAAGTTTCATCAAAATCGGTTCAGTAGTTTTTGAGATAGAGAGTTAAGTGTGTATCAGTCACTAGGAAAACGTGTCGTTGGCTTAACAGCGTAATTCTAAAACGTCATTATGCGTGTTGTTTTTTTTTAATGTTTGCATGCAGTTAGGCCCTACCTAAACAATCTCGATGAAAATTTCAAAAAGTGGCTTAGCAATTAAAAAAGTAATCGTGTAATCGATAGATGGCAACGTAATAAATAAAATAATTATGTAATTAGTTTCAATTGCAACTGAAATTAAAAAAATGAAGAAATAAAAAAATAATTAAAAAATTAACCGCCTTCAAAAAAAAAACACTAAAAAGTACGAAATAACTATCCTTTACTAATCAAAACTCAAGTACAATTAAAATAACTTTTTAAATACGATACACATATCTATATAATTAAATTTGACTGTTATTGAAGTCGGTGCCAAGCCCACCAAACTAATAGACTTTCTGTTGTTGCACTTTGATTTGGCACCGACTTCAATCTTTTCAACTCATTTAACTGTCAACTGCTTTTTGAAGGCGGTTTAATTTTAAATTACTTTTTTGAAATCTTCATTTTTTTAATTTCAGTTGTAATTGAAACTCGAAAAGTCAGATTGCAAAAATTCTATTTTAGTTGGACTAGGTATAGTCTAACTTAGGGAAAACTGCAAGTTTCATCAAAATCGGTTCAGTAGTTTTTGAGATAGAGAGTTAAGTGTGTATCAGTCACTAGGAAAACGTGTCGTTGGCTTAACAGCGTAATTCTAAAACGTCATTATGCGTGTTGTTTTTTTTAATGTTTGCATGCAGTTAGGCTCTAGCTAAACAATCTCTATGAAAATTTCAAAAAGTGGCTTAGCAAATTAAAAAGTAATCGTGTAATCGTTAGATGGCAACATAATAAATAGAATGATTAAGTAATTAGTTTCAATTACAATTGAAATTAAAAAATGCAGAAATAAGAAAATATTTTAAAAAATTAAACCGACTTCAGTAACTGTCAAATTTAACTATATACATATATGTATCGCATTCAAATACCTATTTTAATTGTACTTGAGTTTTGATTAGTAAAGGATAGTTATTTTGTATTTTTCAGTGTTTTTTTTGAATGCGGTTTAATTTTTAAATTACTTTTTTTATTCTTCTCTTCAATTCATAATGCATGTTAATTTCTATTTTTATTAATTTGTGTCGTAGTCATTGGTCGTAGGTAAGAATTGTTTCCATATTAGTTCAAGAAAGAGCCCCCGGGGAGACCGCCTGCGGGTTGAACTTATAGCAGATAATTGATAAAATTTTCAACAATATTATAAATATGTAATGAAGTCGACTCCTTTTAAAACAAAAATTATTTTCATGAACAACTTATTATTATTGTTACACTTATACTCATTATTATCGCTATTTATTAAAATATCTAAGTGTTCCAACTTTTGAATGTGTTGCTTCCGGCCTATGAAAAACCTATCTTCAACATAGTTACATAATGTAGGTACGTATTTTAAAAAAAAAAGGTTAAAAATAATGTTAATAGTAAGTACCTATTTTAGGTAATTAAATAGCTTTATTTAATTAAATTGCCGATAAATTTTATTTTAGATAACACTTATTTTTCAAGAAATATATACACGCAGTTTTAGAAGTAGCCGACGAATCTCCATAATTTGCGGCAGAGTTAGATAAAACGGGTAACAGCGTCTCAGACGTCCATTGTTCCAGTTTTAATGGACCACCGACTGATATACAGCGGTATCGCAAAAACTGTTCCCAAACATTAACAAACTCAGAGGAAAACTAAACCATGAAAAGAATTCTTAGTCTTACATATTTCGCCATTCAGTTGGACAGCTAAAGAATTCGTCAAAGTATTTTATCTCGAGCTTTCACAGTTCGATGGCGGTCTCAGTGTTATATTATTGCTGCCGGCACACTTAACCAATGTTATCAGTAGAGTGAGATCCTTTTAAAGTTACAGTGGTTATCCAATACATTTCGATAGCTTTTATACAAAAATTTCTCGATTTCTATTACCTACACTAAGAAACACATGTACTTAAATAAAAAAGGGATAGCTAAGTAAGTTTTACGCTCGGTATATGTTAATACATACATACATACATATCTTCACGCTGTGTCCGCGACGGGGTAGTCAGAGAGGACGCAGCGCCAAGCGTTGTGGTCCTTACATCTTTCGCTTCCTCAAATAATATGTATTAATGTTCTGTGATTATCTACTAACATTATGTACCTATCCAGAAAAGATTTCAAATTTTATTCAAACTCAAATAATTTATTTACAATAAGGTGTAAGTGCAGTTCAAGCTTAGATACGTAATACGTATCTAGGTAATTATTCTCATATAAGTTTGTTTAAGAAGAATTAATTATTTGAGATTTAATTTACTATTGCAGGTAAAGAGCTAATTGCCATGTTTTAAGATGTTTTAAAAATTGGGAAACATTTCTTAACAAAATGGTTACAAGTATGTAAGCTAAGTTCGTTAAGTTTCCAATCTTTCGTACATTTTAAAAATTCCTTATTCATATTCATATAAGTTTTAGTTGGTACTAAACAAGTATCTAATTAATTATCAAAAGTAGAAAACAGGGTAATAATTTATTACATCGCACATATTTTTTCCGAGTTCTGTCGGTGCTTCTCGTTCTGAGTACTGAGCTTTTCTTCTCTTATCTAAGTTTCTTGTCGGTTCTTTTTAGTGCGTTAGGATTTCTTTTAGAATCAAAGGTAGATTCGACGTTAAAAACGCTTTTCATTTGGGTTTACTTTAAAATAGATTCGATATTGTAGCCACTTAAATGTAACTATTTTACATTTAAGTAGTTAGTAAATTATTTAATATAATGTAATAATACAGAAAGGAACCATACGACCATTGCTCATTTAATTTTTTTAATGATTTTTTTAAAACTGTTAGTTTTATAAAATAATTAGGTAAGTATAATTACTAAAAATAGTTACGTGTAAAGCAGAGCATAATGATATGACCCACACATTACTACGTAAGGTATAACCCTCGTCAACTGTTACAATTAAAAAGCGATAATGTGTTTATAAAGCAGCGAGCACACGAAGTACAATCCGCCCGTGGTCCATATCCTGTGGAATGCGTGGGCGCATGTGTGAGGGCGCGGTCGGAGTACTGCCAGGTGGGCTCCCATTAGCGAGGCGAGGCTCCGCGGCCGCTCTTCATCTTTATGATAATTATTTTCTGTTTGTTTTCGTCGAAGAATCGACCCGCCTCACCGACGGACGCTTCTCAGAATCGACTTCCATTGTGGTAAATTAAAGCCGCCCGGACCCCTGCCACGACGAGAGATAATTCGACAGGATGCCGCATATTATTAATTGCACTATGACTTGTGGAAATGGAGCTTTGAGTTTAGTGAGTCATTCATTCTGGAGGAACAGACTTTAGCCGCCAACGACGCGTGGGAACGTATAACATATATGATTTACACCCATTTGCTTTTTACGAGCTTTCAAACAAAATTACTTGAAAATTACAACTGGGAGTTCAGTCGTTTTTCTTAAATTAAAACGTAATGCTCTTATGTATCCCTCTTTACAATCGCTGACGTTGCGAATCAATTAAGCTCGGCGGAGTTAAAACGATAAATTTCCAATTAAATGCGTCGCAAGCAATGAACTGGTACCGAGCAATCAGTTCGTTAACTAGAGTTTAACAAGGTAATAAATAGAGGTCTGATGCAGACACTAGTGACCAATAAAAAGAGAACCATAAATAAGCCGAATGCTGACCGCAATAAAAAAGAGGAACCTTATAATGTTTACAATCTTGTGGCTTTATTCACTTTGTGTTCCAATTTCATGCTAAATCGAGCGGATAAAATCCTCCTTTATCAGGCAGACTCACCGTCTCGACGGAGACCGATCCTCTGTTTCCCCTCCCCTGCCCTTCAACGATGCCGTCGTTTCGTCTGTCCGTTTTGATTTTAGCCGCCATTAAATACAAATATAACGTCAATTCTGAATGAAACATAACTCGTTGAAGGACAGATTTATTATATTTTCATTTGATAGCATCTGGAGGGAACTATATTAACTTGTGACTATAAATTCTATATTTAAATAATAAATACATCTATGCGTGTAAAGGAACAGGTTTATTTTAGCACCGATAAATTTATTTCATGTTTTATGTCAATACCTACACAAATAAACCAGTAGGTATTTCTATGCTTAAGTTATGTTCCTATTATACACCTTATCTATGTAATTAAATAATTATTTACATGTCGAGAGTACCTATACGCACGTTGGCATAGAGCTACCTAGGTATTGAATTTCGCACTGGGAAAAATACATATAATTTTTAAACTTAGTCGTCCTCTGATACAATATTGAAGTATAAATCGATACTATTACAAAAGTTCTTAGATTATCAAAATGTCTTACATTTTCACTGTTTTTTGACTGTATTGACGGACATGTGTCATTTTTCATCAAAAAGGTTTAAAAATGGATCACGACATAAGTATGTATTTGAGTGTAACTATGTATTCATGTGTATTTATGAAGATTTAGAAACAATTTGTGATGTCAATTAATTTAAACCAAACTCTAAACTACATAAAAGTTATTTAAAGTTTTCTACGAAATATTTTGTTTTTCAACCAACTACATCGAAGCCACGAAGAGAAGATAATTAAGATTTTTTTCACTTCGGTACCCTAATACTGTAATTTGTACATATATGTGCAAATTACTGTACATTATTGCCACTTAAATCAACATTTTCTAAAATCATGATGAAGATAATGATCCTATAAATTAAATTTGAATTCAGTATTTAATATCTATGACGATCGACGACTTCAGAATTATTTCAATCTGAATGTTGATACTAGTTACTTAAAAATTTTTACTGAATAACTAAATAATAATTATTTGACAACTTATACAAAATTAATATGGTGAAGCGATTTTTCGACGTACGTGGAAATCTGCTTCAAAATTATTTCTTAAAAAATTCGTTTAAAGAAACATTTGTGAGCAGGTTTCTTTTAATTTCTGCTGATGGCTATTGAAGGGTGCGTAGCTGAGCGCTTCTCGATGTGTACATGTGTGAAGTGCAGGTTTGTGCTCAAGACTGCATCGGTTAGGAGGCTCGACGGGTTATTAATTTTATGGTGTCGATGGCCGCACGCACCTGGCTGCAGCGGTCAGTGCCGCTGCGCCTGCCCCCCCACCCTCCTCCTCCTTCAGCCGGGATCAATCACGTACCTACTCGTCATATACCTACATATAAGTATTTACTTTTGTCATGCATCTATAGCATGTTTTGATTCCAAACACAAAGCAGTATTTGTTTTCTGAACAAGTCCATCGCTAGTTGGATGACCCTTTATGAAAAATAGGTAACTTAACAGTACAATTAACATTATATACAGCTTATTTATAAAAAAAATGATAACGTATACATTGTACATTTTTAGAATAAAGGTAGATACACATGATTTCATAGAACCAAGCAAATCTAACCTACATAGTGTTGGAATTTCGTATGTATAAGACGTATTAACAATAGTTTATCCGTAAGCCGCACCAGTATGTGGACAGCATTCCCCTCCTAATCGAACAGGTTGGAGGTAGTAACGCGTGCATTACAATGTAAATGGCACATTCGTCTACAGGTGTCGTAGAAAACTTGAAATGTGTGTGCCAACACAAAATTGTATTACACATTTCATATGTTTTTCTTCCATCGCTGTGCTATGTTGACGGCAGAGAAATTGTATTTCTACCTTTACAGCATTGAGTGATATTCAATACTAAAACTCGACGGTTACGTGATGCCTAGTGGCAAGTCACTGTGTAGTTTGTACGAGACACGCGGGCGACAACGCTGGCCCGATGATGTGGAAATTCAACTTTGATACCTGCACCAAATATGGAGGATACGAGTATATTAACAACTCGCATTGTGTTAAATAAATATATTGGCATAGATGAATATTCTTTACATGTTTCCATGTGAATACTTACGTATCGTGGTTTTTCGAAAGTAAATATAAGTACGTATATTTAGATGCGTAATATAAACTCTACCTACCTAAGAAATTATATATAAGGACATTAATGATACATATTATATCTTTATAGATGTGTATCTAAACCAAATTCAAAAAAATTTAAATAAATAAAAATAAACATAGATTACGTAAGCCTAATTAGTGTTTTTGATATAATAAATAATATCTTCAATTAATCAATATCGACATCCTCTCTGGCTACCCCGTCACACACAGCGTGATACAGCGTGAAGATGTGTATGTATGTAAAAGGTTACTAAAATATAAGCATATGGATATTATACAACATATTATTATATGTTTACATATGCATCTATCGTTATTAGAACATAAAAATTAATTTAAATTGTTTTGAGTTCGAACTATCAATAATCGTGTACTTATAGTGGTCGTATTCTACGTAACACACACATTCAAATATTTTACATGTGTATGTTTACATCACCGCCTGCGGCTCAAGGCATTCTATAATGTAAAAGTCATAATAATGTTTTAAAGTTTCGATTGGACGCCCGGACAAAAAGAAAACAAAGAGTATAATCATTTAGTGGAGGCACAGATTCCAACAGAGAGAAATAACTCGCTGATAGATGGCTGTGAAGTGATATTCGCTTTGTTGACAGCTCTTTCAATACTCAATACAAACTATTAATAAAACGAAATTGTATACCTATATAAGTATGTATTTTATACATAATTTGAAATAGGCATCTTAGAAACAATAGTGATTCTTTTCAATTTTTCAGTACAAAACGGAAATTTCATACTTTAACCTTTGTGTATACAGGGTTACCAGACAGAAATGTCAAAAGCACTCGCAAACCTAAGCGAAAATGTGTGAGGAGAATAATGACATTTGAGAAAACGAAAGGAGACGGACCGCGATGCTTGGCGCTCCGTCGTCTCTTACTACCCAGTTAGGGATATGTATACTTATTAGCCGTTACCCTCCCGCTTCGCTGAGAGTAAATGAAAATTTTATACCTAATAGTAGATTTTTATTTGAAAAGTGGTGAAGGGTCTATGGAAACCAAAAGATAAATAGCCTAAAACTATTTACAAACGATTCCGCTTCGAATGGTCGTAGTCCCATAACAATACGTTCAGTGGTTTTCACGTGATTTAATAACAAAAAAAAAAATCATTTTCATTGTATGTACCCTATAAATTTAATACAGATGTGTGAGCTGCTTGATAAATATTGATTACATGATCAAAATCAGTTATAAAAAATAAAGAATTAATTAATACTCGACAATTGCGCTCATTGTGAGACCCAATCTAAGCATTAGGCTTGTACTATGGGCTTGTACTACCACACATCGAACTAGGGCAGCATCCAGTAACACCTAGCCTCTTAGATAGATTAGACAAGTCGGTTTCCTAAATCGATTTAACCGAGATTCAAACCTGAGATGTATCTACCTACCTAATGCGCTATAGATCAATCTTACTCCATTAAACAATTAAAAAATTAAGCACGATTAGAAAACTCAGAATAAGTAAATTATTATGATTTTCTTTTTATTTACTATTTTCGCCTTCGAATTGAGCCTTAATATAGGTATCTGTGCCTTGGTATTCTATCTTTGACATCGACATGAGATTCTGCACTTTATGCTCTCTTTCGATACTTCACCATAATGTTTATGGATCTGATGGGAATACAAGTTAAAATATGGAGAAAATAAAGACATCAGAGAGAGTTTCATCATATATTTGATTATATTATTGTTGCATAGTTAAAGGACGGATAGTCACATTTTGCATTGGAGAAGAACATGGTTTCCAATTGTTTCTATTAAGCAGAAGTCAAAGTTTTTATCTACATAAGCTATCTATGACGACTTTCGAGTCCAATTTGTTTTTGGTAAAAAAAAACTTTTAAAGCAACTGTTCCGTCAACAGACAGCAATATTTAGTAGGTAAAAATCACTGTTTTTCCTAGGCGATCATCGACTTGAACGTTTCACTTGAAACGCACTGGATTTTCTTATTATTGAATATGTTATAAATGTTTTAAAATTAATGTCATTAGTTTTACATAAACTTATTCATGCCTTCTGACAGTATAAATAATTGGATGCCTAACAATGTAATTTTAAACGTGCCATAATATCACAATATATAGTTGTATAATAATTATTGAATATTATGTTTATTATGAATACATTATGTACTATTATATACGTAAGTACTCTGTGATACGTTTATCATTTCATTTCGAATCGAATATTTGTCCAAAATAAGCAATTTTGCACAAAATCATACCTAAACAAAGGAACTTCGACTAACGTTTTAGCACCTCCATAAAAACGGAGTTGAGACTGCTTTCAATAAATTAATAACTCATCGTCAAATACCTCCAATTACTTTACAAAACAAAAACGGACTCGTGCAGGTAAACAAAATAGAGCTGTTATAAATTTTACAAGATCGGTCGAGCGCCCACACAGCCTCTCGACCGCATTATGCAGTTTTTTTCTTAACTTTTTGCTCGTTGGCATTCGCTTTGTGAGCTTACTTCCGTCGATAGTTTTTATGGTGGCGCTAAGGACACAAAAGGCACAATACATGAAACCAAATAATGCGTTAGCGCCACTACCCTCGCACCCTGTAGGTAGGTAGAGTCGCCCTAAGTGGCCACACGCTCGCAGATCAAATTGACCGCATTCGTCATCAATTTGGTATGCAATAGATAGGTTAAGTCGCTGTTATACTTGACATCGAATTTCTGAAGCGCATCTATAGATCGATACGATTTGTGTCTTCAATCTCACTACTCAATATGAATGTATTCTCTATGTTAGAATGTAATAGTTTTTTTTTGGAAAGCAATGCCCTACCTACATGAATAAAATAAAAGATAATCCTTATACGATTTAT
The DNA here is from genome assembly GCA_907165235.1 of Zeuzera pyrina. Lineage (NCBI taxonomy): Eukaryota > Metazoa > Arthropoda > Insecta > Lepidoptera > Cossidae > Zeuzera > Zeuzera pyrina. The sequence goes on along the minus strand of OU015625.1, from coordinate 11,136,126 downwards.
GAAATCTTATAGAAATACTAGACTATATTACATAATAGTAGATTATGTATTATACATTTAGACTGCGCGTGCTATAGGGCCATTAGTTTGATCAGCTAAGCAAGTAAAGTACCAAGGTATTGACTAAACATTTGAAAGGCATTTCTGAAAGATATTTGTGGAAGGCGCAAGGTGGTTTTAGGAACGGTGGGGGTTGTATGGATCAGATTTTCTCGCTTCGGATTATCGTGGGGAAGTTTCTGGCCATAGGTCTGAAAGTTTTCTGCGCTTTCGTGGATCTTGAAAAGGCATTCGATAGAGTAGTGCGCAAGAAATTATAAAGTCTTCTGCCTGATTATGGCGTAGAGGGCCCCTTATTGCAGGCTGTGAGGTCATTATACCGGGGATAGAGCCTGCGTAAGGATAGATGGTGACTTCTCGACTTGGTTAGAAGTCTGTTCAGGCGTCAGACAGGGCTACGTGATGTCTACCTGGCTACTCGTGCTGTATTTGGACAGTTGCCTCGAAACATTGAAAGGTAGTATGAGTGGTATTATACGTGATGGTCCAGTGGTAAACTGCCTTTGGTACGTTGATGTCAACGTTTTGTACGTTGTGTTATAGCACCATCAGAAGCGGAGTTGCAGACACTAGTCACGTGCATGAAAGAAGACTTTGAAGTGAAAGGATTTAATATGAATGTGAACAAAACTAAGGTTCTGGTGTTTGAAAGCGAAGATCTACAGAGAAAGTGTGAAATATGGGTAAATGAAAATGTCTAGAACAAGTGAACGAAATTGTATATGGAATGGAAGATGTGAGTTGGATGTGGAGAGACGAGTAGCAGCTGGCAATAAAATGAACGGTGTTCTGTTCAGCCAAAATGGCCATACATAATGCGGTGTTGGTGCCAACTTTAGTGTACGGTAGTGAGGCCCGGAAATGCCCGAAATGGAGTAAAAGTAAGATATCTTAATAATATGTGCGGTACCACCCTTGCGGAGAAAATGAGCAATAAAGAGATGCGCAGTATGGCAGGGCTGCACAACAGTGTTATTGTAAAAATGAAGAAAGGAATACTTAGATGTTTCGGGCACATAGAAAGAATGAGTGATGATAGACTGACGAAGAAAATCTACAGAGCGAAAGTGAGTGGTAAAAGAAGCCAAGGAAGACAAAGGCTAACTTATGAAGATCAAATGGTCAAAGTGTTAGCTGACGGAAATGTCAAAAGTACTCGCACGCATAGGCGAAAATGTATGAAGAGAATGAAGAGAAGTATGTAAGGACGGCAACATTTGGAGCTTAGTCCACTCTGACTACCCCGTTAGGGATACAGCGTGAAGATATGTAGGTATGTTTGTATATATAAATACAAAGTCATAGATCAAGTCAAGTCATATCTCCAGCGTCTGTCTGTAATTATAATTTTACTGTCAAATTTTGTGATAGCCATTTTACGACTAACTGACTTCAATTCTACCATTTATAAAATTTTTGTCTGTCTGTCTATATGTCCTTCTATAACTGAAGAACGGCTTGACCGATCTTGATGCAAATCGATAAGTAGTAAGAACATATGATTGCGCTCATGTAGGTTGTTACTTATTTAAAAAAAATCTACCCTTAAAAGGGTGAAAGAGGGATAAAATTTCGTATGGAAAATGATAAACCGCTGAACTGATTATGATGAAATTTGGCAAGAAGATAGTTTGACATCAGAGAACGGACATAGGTTACTTTTTATAAAAAATCCACTCCAAAGAGGTTGGAAAGGGGGATGAAACTTTGTATGGGGAACACTAAATCTACGTAATAAAAAAATTTGATGCGGTGATAAGACATTATTTATCAAATATACATAGACTACATTTTTCAACAAAAATCAGTAAAACAGTAAAATGGAGAACGGGAGGGAGGGGTACTAAACTTTGTACGGGAAATGCTAAACCACTGAACTAGTTATGATGTAGCATGGATATAGTTGGACACCTGGGATTGGACACAGGCTACTTTTTTATCGAAAAACTACACCTAAGGGGTGAAAAAAGGGACGAAACTTTGAATGGGAAATGCTGAACCGCCGAACCAGTTACGATGTTTGGTATAGAGATAGTATGTGTCCGGAGACACGTGCCTACGTCCGTAGACTTTTTTTCTTTGAACATACTATGTACACGTACATATAATCTAACCTAATCCAAGAAAACCACGAAAAACCGCGTAGACGAAACCGCGGGTAACTATTGCTCTAATGTTATTCGTAATTCTTATGAAGACACATTTTAGGTGTTAATACGTATATTTCATTTACTCTCATTTTCATTTTATTTATATTCTTCTCGTTAAGCAGATTATAATTACAGGGTTATAATGTACTCACACGTACACTTATGTACCTACATATATACATATGTTAAACAATGAATAATTAGTAGATATTTACAATACTTGACATTCGTTTTACAATACTAAGAGAACCTACCTACTGAAAAAGGAAAAACTTTGACTGATAAATATTGAAGGTATGTATTTTACAAGCACCATGTTTTTATGTTAAAATAAATACCTAGTTATTTTTTAAAGTACAAATTAAAATAAATGCATGATGACATCACAGATATGTTAAAGTAATGTAATAATGTAATGTACTCAGACATTTCACACAGCCCCATCTAGTCTCAAACTAAGCAGCACAGCGCTTGTCTTATGGGTACTAGACAACTGATACACTACTTATATACTTTTCTTTTGTAAATACATACATATTATACATAAACAACCAGACTCGGGGTGGAAATTGAACCCGCAACCCCCGTTTACTTTTCGACGCGCTTAACCGTTGCGCCACGGAGGTCGTCAGTAACAGTATACAGTAAAAGTTAGGTTTGTGTAATGAACAATGCACGAGCGCAACTACGCTGTACCGTATCATATACCGTACACCGTGTTTACCAAAGTGAATATTTATATTACCTCGAAACATAATGCCAAAGTATTGATGCGCCTGTCCCTTAGTGCCGTCTCTACATTTTTTGTGGTATAAATTCGAGTAGGTATGTTTGTTTTTGTCTGTGCGTTAGATAATCGCTATTGTCATGCAAGCGCCATCGGTAACGTAAAGAACGCTTCTGTACTCAAAAACTACTATGAATGCATGTATCGTAAAAGTGATAATTTATTTTAACTGCCTCACTTTACAGTTCAAAATAAAAAGGGTCGTTCGCGTGTACGAGATACTCGAATTTCTATAATACGGTGCTATGGGCCTATTCTCTATACACAATTGACGTACATAATGTTATCACTTCATCGACGCTTCTTAAAAAGTTAACGGTAAAAGTAATAATTTAACATGAATCATATTGATTTTTGAAATGACTCATACATGTATTGGGAAGAATTTTTTCGAACGCAGCACTTTTAAAACATAACTATTGATGTATATTAGTGTTCATATAAATATTAAGTACTACATAAGTCTTTACTAATTAAAAAAACCTTGGTAGCTATAAGTAAAGTTTTCATAAGGTCCTTTAACACTGTGTTTAAAATGTCTAACAAATTTTATAGTGCAGAAACCGTAGACATATATACGTATATGATTTAAGTCATAAAAATGTTGTTCGAAATTACATGTACATGTAACGCGTTTATATCTTTTCTATGCGCGATAGTAGATAAATACCTAAAAATAATATCGTGACAGAACTTAAAATACATAATATTTACTCACACAATAAATGTCTACCTACATTATCGCATTATTAGTACCGTCGTTATATATTTGAGTGTGTATGGTTATTGTACAGGAGTTAAAAAGAGAGCAATTATAGCTCTACGAAGAACGCCTATGAACTCTATGATTTGCGTTTAAATATTTTGGGTAGGTTGTCTATTCTCATAACCTATTTATTTTATATTATAATTACTTATAAGTGATTTGGAAAATATTTATACAACCGCAACGAAGATAATAAAATATATTTATAATAGGCATGATGACGGTATTAAAAAAACAAATGTTTTTAGAGAAAAATATATGTTAAAAGGATTCTAAATAACGACTCGGTTTTAATTTAGACATTGAGATTAATAATATTTTTAATAAAATAAAAGTATAAAATACTACAATCGGCCATGTTAACTGAAACATCAATCAGAGCAAATGACGTCACGCCTAGGTAAACATAACTTTTGTACATACATACATATCTTCACGCCGTATCCCCAACAAGGTAGTCAAAGAAGATAACTTTTGTGTTTCTATATAATTTGTGATTGCGACCCTAATAACGTAATGTAGAACAATATTTATCTAGACGTGACGTCACCAACGGACGCCATGACACCTACTAGCGTTTTCGCGCTTAATTCAATTTTACGTAGCAAAAATTACAACAATTGGCGTTAAAACTTAGTTTATTACTGAAATAATATTTTCTTCGGAAATAGTAGACGTGTACCTACATTATAGAAGGGGATTTCAAAATCTGGCATCATACCTATTATGTAGGTATATATCAAGATTGAATTCTTCCTTAGCTAGTTCCTAAGTAGTTACGTCAAAACGTAGTTGATTCATCAATTCAGACTCTCAGTTTAGAAAGAAATAAATACTTAAATAATGCGATATGTAGTCTTAAAATGAATCATAGCTTTGAGAGGAACCAATTACGCAGGTACCAGGCCTCGTTAATAGAAAGAGGATAATTTCTTTATCTCAGGCAAGGGCGCGTGTGAGGTCCAAACCTCCCTTTGATTTAAGCCGCCAAGACAACACAATATACATAATCGAGTTATATGAAATTGATTTCTGCTTACTTTCACATTTCGCACTTATTGTATTAATTAATTCAAGAATTATCATGAAGCTATATTTATATGTTCATTATTTTTATTTTTCATTTTTCCTCACGAAGGAGGAAGAAGGTTTAATAGTCAGATGGCTTCACCACATGGCAGAGATTAAGTTTGCCGTCACAAAGGAGCAGTTACTGGATTGTATTGTTAAATTAGCTAAAGAACTGAATAGGCCCAATCCATTTAAGGATGGAATTCCAGGAAGACACTGGTTCGACAGTGGTTATAAGTACTTGGAAGAGAAAAACTGTCTGGAAATTGTGCAAGATCGATCTCGAATTTTTAATTGTGACGAGTCGGCTTTTTGTTGTGCCCTAAATGTCAAGCTGTATAGGCAAGGATAGGCCAAAAAAGTATCTACTGTCGATCCGGTAATGATGAAAAAGAAAATTTAGTAATCTCTTGGGGCTTCAGCTGATGGAAAACTAATGCCAATACTAGCTCTCTCTCCTTACAAACGGATCCCAATGAATATTCTTAAAAAATACCCAAAACATGGATAATTGGCAAGTCTGATAATGAGTGGATGACGTGCCAGACATTTTATGAGTACATCGCAAATTCTTTCAATGGTTTCTAATTGAAAGAGAACATTAAAAAACCCGTTTTTCTCTTTTTTGATGAACACATTTCACACCTCTCTTTGTCGTTAACGACGTTCTGTAAACAAAACGGCATCATTTTCGTGGTACACCTATCCAACTCAACTCACGCACTCCAATCTCCACTCCACTCCAGTGTTTCATGCTTTGAAGAATTCGTGTATAAAGAGTGTCCATGACTGGCGGATGGCTAATAACGCAAAAAAGTTGGGAAGAGAAGATTTCGGTCCAAATTTAGAAGAGTGCATTAAAAGGACTCTCAAGCCTGAAATTTTGATAAATGGATTCCAACATACCGGTTTATTTCCTTTTGATCAAAATGCCGTTAACTATGTTAAACTTTTCAAATCAAGCAAGTCAAGTGCAGGTACTACAAGTGATTGTCGCTCTGCTGTGACCACCCCTTTTCATGATGAAAAACTAGTCCATGAACAATCTTCACGAGGTCACAGTCAAAAGGCAGTCAGTCAGTTAAGAGTGATGATGATAATTTACATTTTAATAATTTTAACCCTGTTTTGAATAATAATTCCACACCAACTACAAAAAAGCACCAGAGATTATAGCACCTGTTAAACCCTCTCAACATGAAGACTTGACTCCACCACAGGCAAGTTTGTCTATAAAATCTCTGATCAAATTAGTTTCGTCAAATTGCAGCACTTTTTCAACGCACCAGTCTCGCGAAACAAATGAGAATATATTTCCTGAAGCTAATGTTTATCATGTTTAAGTACAGACTCTGTTTTCAACAACACTCACACCAAATACAAATTCAAAAGAAGAATTAGAGCTACTTACAGCACTTGTTAAATCCACTCAGAATGAAAATTGGACTCCACCAAAGCAAACTTTGACTATAAAATCTCTGGTTCCGTCAAATTGCACCACTCCTCCAGCGCAACAGTCCTGTGAAACAAACGAGAATGTACTTTCTGAAGGTAATGTATCGTGTTTAAATACAAACTCACACGTAAAGCAGTCAGTAACAGACTCGAATGCCGAAGCTATTAATATAACAGAAATTCATAATGATCGCGCTCCTAGTAACCCAAAACAGTTCACAACTCCTTTCAAAAACTCTACTATGGCCTGAAACAGACATCACTAAGAACACAGAAAAAAGTCAAAAAGTCATTGAATCCAACGATTGCTACTTCTACGGAGTACATGGTTTACCAGCGACGCCTAGATCAAGACAAAAAAGAAAAAATAAGAAAGCTGAGCTTCGAAAGAAAGAACATGAGGAGAAGGCTAAAGCTAAATTAACAGCTAAAGCTAAATTAAATAAAAATAAAGATACAGATTGTGAAACTAATAAAAAAGAGAAAGCAAAAACAAAAAGTAAAAAGACACGCCATTCAGAAGCACAATCGTTAGTGTCTGAAAATATTATAGAAGAGATAAAAGAGAACAAAACACCTACTAAAGAGATATCTTTCAAAATTGGCGAATATGTAGTTGTAACATACGAAGGCGAAAATTTCCCAGGTCTTATCACTAAAGTATGTGTGGGCACTTCGAAAACTTAAGATGTGAAGACCATGACTATGAGCGGCTTGGATACAATTACTGGTCGTGTAAATTGGCGTTGGCCAGAAAAAGCCGAAATCCTAACGTACGACTGTGAAGATGTTGTAAAGAAAATAAAAGCCCCGATACCACTCCATAAAAGAGGCGTTTATTCTGTAGTAGATATGTAGTGCAATCTTTTAATCTTTGAATATCGGATACAATGCCAATGATTTACGTTTCTTCAGTTTTCATTTTATTAATGTTTTTGTTTTGTCTATGAATGAGAGGTTTTATAATTTTTTGAAAAGATTATTCTTTAAAGTTGTTAATGAGTCTTTAATCATTTTAGTTTATTTTTATTACGTAAGGTCGTAATTTCGTTTCTTAATCTACCAAAAAGATAGCAGTGTTTCAAACAAAAGAAACATTGAGTTGTGTGTTATTTTAAGTTTGTAAGTAATAAAAGCTTTATTTATTGTCATTAAGCTGAATCTGATCTCACTCACACATCTTTTTTATTTAAAAATATATCTATATACTGTTTTTAATTATTAAACCCTTTAAATATTTATATTTTTTATTAATAAATTATTATAACTCACTGTAATAGCTTTATCCCGAAACACGAGCTCACGAACTTAGAAGCAGAGCCAAATTTTATCACGTAATAGGGTTCAACAATAAATTAACACCATTAAATTATTTATTAAATAACAAATACATTAATATAAAAAAATTGGAACCAAAACTGCATAATTTATACATTAAATTACTGGCAAAATACCAATATTCATCACACAAAAGTTTTCAAACTGATATCGTGTTGAGTGATATATTAAAAAAATGATGCCGAAATATGGGACTTAATCTTTTATTATTAAATTTTAATATTTAAATTTACCTAATCACCGGTCGCGCAGTGATCGCGTGGCTGTCGCTGTCTGCAAATTTTTAGGTAATAACCCCGTCGGGGATGCGCCGCGGCATTTTTTTACGTACGAAAAACATACTTATAAAAACTTAAATATTGGTCCGAAGGGTTAGGCTAAAGACTATTTTAATCTAAATGAAATACACAAAACGATGATTACATTTAAATTAATAATTATTCGTACTTTGGTACCCAAACAACTCAATGAAACTGAAATTTTTCTACATGTTTCTCGAGCTACTTTTTGTTACTGTGAGTTAGTATTAATAGATAGACCTATAATAAATTCGTCCATAAAATAAATGTATTTAACTTTAACGATTTACGCAGTTCACACTAAAAAATCTCTCAGTAGGCACAATTTTTTCTGACTTCATCGATAAATAATCTCATCATTGTTTGGCCAATTTGTAGACAATATTTTGATAATTTACGAGTATATACTACGTATAACCTTATAACCTTGCTTGTGAATCAGCTATAGGTGAAAACCTAAAGAAAATTCCTACGGTAGTTTCTGAGATTAGCGCGTACTTACAGATAGACAGACGTGGCGTGGCACGTTAAGTTATACTGTATAAAGTAAATGAACACGTCAAATAACGTATTAATAAATGGAGACAACGACATTAGACATAGAGAAAGGCGACAACTTCCCGAGATACTGATGGGTTTATTTGATGTTTATACATATATGTACATATCTTCACGCCACTTACATTTGTACACGACTTATAACACACACACACACATACACACACACTTTCACATATAAAATTGTAATCCTGTATATGTATACATTTGTATATGTATTGAGATTTGAGGAAGCGAAAGATGTAAGAACCGCGGCGCTTGGCGCTCCGTCCTCTCTGACTACACCGTTAGGGATACAGCGTGAGGATAAATATGTATGTATGTTTATGTATTATAAATAGTTTCGAAGAGAGCGTCGATTATTTCCAACACAGTTAGTACTTCTGGGAGTATCATCTTTTTCGTTTTTTTCTTGTATATATGTTATAAATATAAACAAACAATTATACATTTTATTTTTGGGATGCTTTAAGGCGTAACAAAATTATATCTTTACTGCTCCACTTTCAAACGAAACGGATGAAACGTATAAAACGGAATGTTACAGAAAAAGTCACACAAAAGGCTCTGGGAGTTTCCAATTTATATGGTACATAAATGTTATGGTTGTTCGACACAAAATATATGTCATACTTAAGGAAATTATCGACAGATCTCAGCCGCCTAGTACACGATAAGACTTGCTGAAAAAAAATCTTGAAGCTTGTATGAAAAAAATGAAACTTCTGCATAGAACACAAATTTTCGAATTATTATACTTAGTTTTTATATGGAAACTAATGACCCGCCCTAGCTTCTCACGGGTGCAATGTAATAATGTGGTATCATAAGTGTCCGATTAATTTAGGCACCCGTACTGTCCAATTTATTCTATGGCGCTTTGACATTGACAGTTCTTCTATTACATAGTAGTTTTACATTGTCTTTGAGTTCATCATAAATTGTTTTGTTTTTTAGTTTATTGAAAGAATAATAATTTTTCAAACCCACAAACATACGACGCTATTCTAAAGATAAATAATTTAATTAAAATATTTACATTTTGTAAAATTATAAATAAAAAAAATATACACCAGGATGCGTTGAAAGCACCTAAATAAATTCTACCTAATCACATACATATGTACTTCACGAATAATATTATATCTCTGCCCACCCCGTTGGAGATACAACGCGAGAATATGCATGTTTTTACTCTTCATTCCATCTATTCGAAAAACGATGATTGGACAAGGATTGAACCTTCGCGTGAGAACGAAAATATTGTTTGAAAAATGTTTCATGCTTTGAACGCAACGTGCACGTGCTGCTGTGAACGTAAACGCGAAACCAGAGAAAAAAAAGAAAATAAAAATCAGAAATACACTCGGGACTCCAGAATCCATCGCTTAACATTAGGTAACAAAACATAGACTATTCTTTACTTTTTATAAATAAAATATGCGTGTATTATGCATATAAACTTTTCGGAAGAAATTCCCTAAATGATATTAGTAAACTAATTGATAGTGAAAATCAAATCAAAAATCTGTTCCATGGTTTAGAAAAAATATGCGGAGAAACAGACAGACGCGGACAGCAACATGGTTTTATATATGTGTGTATATTTATTTATTTATTATAGATAGAAGATAATACCCTTTTAATACTAATGGGATCCTACCCATCCACAATTTAAAATAAACTCTAATTATTTTAAAATTACAAATAATTTTTATTTTCTAAGTGAAATTTTGTCAACCTGTGTCATTCTGCGTTGTCCTCTACCCCCTCGACCCCGTCAGTCGCCCAAAGAGAATGTAAAATTGACCCTCTGGCTGAGAAAAAAACATTAAACTGCCTTCAAAAAAAACACTGAAAGTACACAATAATTATCCTTCACTAATAAAAGTACAATTACAATAACTTTATAAGTACAATACACATTCCTATATAATTAAATTTGTCAGTTACTAAAATCGATGCCAAGCCTACCAAACTAATAACCTTTCTGTTGTTGCACATCGATTTGGCAAAATGTTTTTTTTGAAGTCAGTCTATCTCAATTGTTTTTTCATATATATTTTCAATGTACAGACGCAGCTCAGTTAAGGTTTTGTAACAGTACACACATAGATTACAGGAAAAATAAAATGAAATCACCACCATATCTAGCACACTTTTTTAGAAATGAGAGAAATCAGCAAATCAGAATTCAGAAAAGATTCACTTTTTTACATGAAGTTCTGTTTGAATATCCCATCTAGCTTGTACGTTTTATAGTATATGTTTTATTTTTCTACCCTATACGTCACACCAATACTATAACACTTGACCGGGTGTGTGTGTATGTGTGATATTGTAATTGCGACAGCACTATTGCTAGATTATCACGTAAAGAACTGCAGACAGCGATAGCTGCGCGACAGTCGCGCGACGCGACGGTTGTCTTAAATTGGTATCACTATTACATTATGATACCATGCAGTAAAATGACTTTTGTAGCAAAAATGAGTTTATTTCACCGATTAATTAACAGAGCCAGCGATAGCGATTCGCGACATTATATCAACAAAACTTCTATATCGCGATTGATCGTGTAAGATTCAGCTATCGCTTACTGGCTGCAGTTACGTAATAAGGCAGCCGGTTTGTGATAGCCTTTGTGTGTGAGAGTAGGTAATTAATTCGAGGATGACCGATGAGTAGCCTTTGTGTATATTTTACACTTGTACTGTGATTTTACTGTGCCTGCAGCCACATGCTCATCGACAAAGCACCCTTCACCTCCCCCCCCATAAATCGAACATGGCGCTGGAATTATTCGTCTTAACTGAAATGAAAATATTTCACACATGGAAAGAAAAAAAAAGAAGAAAACGTAATACAAGGATATTATTAACACTAGGGGAGCCCAATATTTTGGGATTCACTCAAGCGCGACAGATTAAGATATGGGGGACACCTTGCACCCTATTAAGTACTTCCACCAAATCTAAGCTCTCTATAGATATAGGACCGCGGGTGTAGAGCAGTTGATCAGAGTAGTAAAAAAATCGATAGTTGGAATTACTCCAGCGCGTTTGATTAAGGCGGGTTAATTACTTGCTGAAAAGTGCATTTCAATAATCTGACGATTTGAGCTTGACGTAAGGGACTGGGAGGGTCGCAAACATGCAAAAAAGAAGTCACCTCGATGTTTTTTTATTTTGGAGGAAATAATTCTAGGATAACGAGAAAAAATAATCTGCTGATTTCCACAAGCCGAAATAACAAAAATCATCACTGCAGTGAAACATGTATTCACTACACTATTCACACTCCGCGCTTCTCTCTCCCTTTCACTCTTTCTCTATCTCTCGCTCTCTCGCGCTGTCCTCACACTATACTCCAATTCCTAATTCAAGATAGTATATTTTCTGTCAACCATCACGCCATCACAGCTGATCACAGCACTCGTGGCCAAATAGAATATAAAATTACTACGTAATAAGCGTCGGAAATTCCATAGAGTCAAATATAGTCCAAATGTCAAAAAAAATAACCAAAATAGGCAATCTGAAGACTTAACAATCAGCTTTACCAACATAAAGAACAAAATAGAGACGTGCTGCCTAATATTCAAATCCATCGATATCGACTTTATATCTATAAATATATTGGGTCCTTACATATGAAATTAGCGTTTTGTCGTACTGAGCACTTTGATCTGAAATATCTCCTCTTTGGTTAAGAATTCCAAATTCAAATTTATAAATTCATTTAGCTGGTACATTTGAGTTTTGAAAACAGTCATTCATTTGTTTTTTTCCTCATTATTTTTTTCTTTGGAGTCTGTCGTTCTGGAAATTTCGACCTTCAGAACCAACCCCGTGGACGGCCGGAGATCAAAGTGGAAAATGAAGAATTAAAGGCTATTGTGGAAGAGGATCCATCACAAAGCACTTCAGAGATAGCTGCAGGCTTCGGGGTAAGTGACAAAACTGTATTAATCCACTTGAAGTAAATCGGGAAAGTAAAAAAACTTGAACGATGGGTACCTCATGAATTGAGTGAATCGAACTTGCAAACACGCGTCGACTGTTGTGTTACTTTGCTCAACCGACACAATAATGAAGGGATTTTAAATCGAATCATTACTTGTGATGAAAAGTGGATACTGTACGATAATCGGAAGCGCTCGTCGCAATGGCTGAACCCTGGAGACCCAGCCAAATCCTGCCCTAAGCGAAAATTGACTCAGAAAAAGTTACTTGTGAGTGTTTGGTGGACTAGCGCCGGTGTCGTTCACTACAGCTTTCTAAAATCTGGCCAAACGATTACGGCAGATATCTATTGTCAGCAACTGCAAACCATGAAGGAAGAACTAGCTGCTAAACAACCGAGATTGGTCAATCGCTCTAGGCCACTGCTGCTTCACGACAAAGCCAGACCACACACTGCACAACAAACAACCACTAAGTTAGATGAGCTACAACTGGAATGTCTGCGACATCCACCGTACTCCCCGGACCTTGCTCCAACAGATTACCATTTTTTCCGGAATTTGGACAACTTCTTACAAGGAAAATAATTCAACTCCGATGCGGCAGTCCAAACCGCCTTCAAAGAGTTTATTGATTCTCGCCCCCATGGTTTTTTTAGTAAAGGGATCAATGAACTACCTATGAGATGGCAAAAGTGCATAGATAACAACGGTGCATACTTTGATTAATTAAATATATTTTACAAAAAAAAAATTGACTTTACTTTCCTCCCGTACAAAACGCCAATTTCATATGTAAGGACCCAATATAGGTATACCTATAAATCAGCATTTTAGACACGAATTAAAGCTAACGGCCGATAGATATTTTTTTTAAGTAATATTTTACTCGAAGTGAAGCGCAAATTATGTATAAAGTACTCATGTTCACCTCCTTATGTGATTTAAGCGTGAAGGCGAATTACGTAGGTACAGTACTCGTGTCCATTCTTTTGCACGATCGAAGCATGAAGGCAAATTACCTATAGTGCTCGTGTTCATCTGCTTTCGAGATCTAGCGTAAAGTCTTTCCATGTCTTCGAAGTCGCGTGTTTTGATTTTTTGACACCGCGGTTGAGAGTCGAACATTATAATATGTTGTAAACAGTTGTAATTATGAATGTACTCACAAATAAAAGTAATATTAATGTGATGTGTATTAGACAATGAGTGTTAAATTAATCAAGAAATTTTATCATTCTCCTGTCTGTGCAGCGGTCAAAGTTTTGTGTTTCAACCCGAAAGTCCTGGGTTTGATTCTAGACATTGTCTTGCATCTCTATAATCTCGCTCGTCCATTGTGTGATAGACTGGTAGAATGGATACCTACAGTTAATGGTGATCTCCAACTAAACGCCTCAAAGCTTGTACTATGAATATTACAAGCTTTGAGATGCTTAGTTGAAGATCACACAATTAACTAGTGTAACAACATTCTTCGAAGATATAGTTGTTTAATAAGTATTTATTCTTTTCTGTTAGAACAGTCATATAACGGTATTTCTGCGTAGTGATCCTTTTTTACTTTTCATAAAAATATTGTATATTTAATTCCAAACTTCACATTTAGGCAGTATGAGACGATAAGTAAATCCTCTTAAATCTTTTGTAACATTGCACTTATTTTAAGTGGTCCTATTTATTTTACACTTACACAGAGTCCAAACGTTATAAAATAACAAGATAACAAGTCATCATCTTTACTTTAAGGACTGGTAGTATGAAAATACAATTTTTAAAACCGTGAGTAAATATTTGCCTGTCTGAACATTCTTTAAAATGAGCTAACACGAACAAAAAATAATTCTCGATCCTCGTATCTTAACAAGAAGAGTCCTGTGGGAGCGGCCGCGCCTGAGACCGAAATAGTGGATTTGTGAGAGGCTGAGTAGGATGGAGTATGCCACGCCCACAACCACCCACGATGTCGTAAACAGTCCAAAACCTTTGCACGAATTCATGTATCCCAAATCGAAATCGCTTTGAGCATCATGAAAGATATCGTCAGAGTATAATGAGTTTAGTCCTTTGACTATAAAGCTTACATTGCCGTGGAGTAGTTAAATAAGTTATTCAATGTTGTTCTCCTTTTGTGATCGAGATCATAATGATAAATAACCCAAAAAGGATAAATCCAGTTAGAGAATAATAATCGTATTTGATGTCTTAAACAAAACGTATTTCTTACGTGATTGTCGTTAGTCAAATAAAATTTGTTTTAATAATACTCCGTATATTTATTATGAAAAATAATTGATTTTATTTTGACGAATATTAAATATCGCTGTAATTACAGGATTGCATTGTTATGTCAGTATATTCGACTTACCTAGTATTTGTTTAAAAATATATAAATGTACTTGTTTCCGCACTGGACTAGGAGAGAAAGAAAAATATAAAATATAGGTATTTAGGGCATCTTCCCGCGCAAGTCATAAAAGTCGGTCAACGGTTAGAGCTTAATATAAGGAACACTAAGTATGCTTGCATCCATAGTCTAGCAATTTGTAATTATCTGGTTCCGCGCGTTCTCAGTCTGTGTTGCTAGATGTGGCCGCGTCGGGTTGTTAATTTTTGCGCCTCTATTTTCTGTTCACCCTTAATGAGAAAAGTCATAAAGGTGTATATATTCTTTATTCAATAAATAAATAAATACATACTAGTCGGTTAACTGCAAATTGTTATGGTTATACGAATGGGCTACCCAAATTGAATAGTATATACATACAAAATGTTAATGGCATCTGAACAAAATCAATCCAATCGATCTCAGTTATACTGTAAAGTTTCCTTAATGTCTGCCACAACGAACTTAACATTCTATCTTATACGTTGTAGTTAAAGACAAAAATGATTAGACCAAAAAGTATCAAAGACGTTCCGACTGAGCCGGATGGTTCTTATTCGGTGCCCGACCGTATCGGCAGGCTATAATTTGTGCATCCACATCGACACATAATTAGGGGGTCGTGACGTGACGCAATAAGTTGCACATTCCCACATGGACACAGCAAGGACAGAACACATAATTTTAAGGCATTATTTTGACCACTATTAGACCCTGTCTCACACCGCATCGAGGTATGAATATTCTGGTAAACATAACCTAACCTCAGATTGTTCTGTATACTGAGGACAGTAATCTATGTAAATAAATGTTAATAAAAATTGTATAAGTCTAAGTACGTAGGTACCTATCTATATAATAAGTATTTCAGATTCATCAGGGGGCACGGTAGTAACCCCGCCAAGACAAGCTAAACAGGGCAAAACCTATCTTTTCCCGAAGCGTTTCGTCGTATTTTCAAACCCTATAATACTAGAGTGCCCAAATTCTCATAATTGAGTGTAGTTAGTAGACTTATGAAATACACTAAGTTTCATTTGTCTAGCTTTTGTACTCTAGATTTTATTGGTACCTAAATTACATCTTTTAAGTTTTTGTACTTTAGGTTAAACGTATTTAGGTCGATTGCGTCACTGACTTACTCACTCACTCGTCAATACCTGTAGGGTACTTCCCGAAGTCTTAGAAAGCTGAAATTTGGTACACGGGATAGGATTTGCACATAAACAAAAATAATTAAGAAACCTGCAACTTTCACTCTCAAACTCCTGTAAAGAGCGGTACAGAACTGTATATGGAATTTCTTATGCATGGGTACATACTCCATTTGTTATTCCATTTGTAATGAAAGTTAGAGTAGTACATACAAGTAACACCCTGATTTATCGCTTATTGCAAATAATAATCCAACTAGGAAAAGAGGCAAAGGTAGCAACCGTCGCACAGACGCTCCCGTGACTTATGGTAAGAAATTAAGTCACTGGTATTTAATATTGTGTCATGCAATAGTTCTAGGAAGCGGCCAAGACATACTTTTTGAACAAAATGTAGGGTTTGTAGAGTTAGGGCTTGACTCTTCACGCGATCTGATAGCTCTTTAACAGTAAGCCTTATGAGAAGCTTGAGAGGCTTGGTAACCTATTTTACATGAAGTGTTTTTGGCGAGATCACAATAAATTTTGTTGATACGAACCTCACAATGTAAAATTTAACGTAACCTAAATTAGAACATAGCAATAACTATTATTATTAATGTATTACACATTATACATTCTACAGAATATTCTACAGAATATTACGTAATTCGGATACATTTTACGCTTTTGTACATTGTGCCTAGTATATCTTTTTAATACTTACACAGTAATAATAATTTCTATGTGATCTAGTTTTTATAAAATTCGGTGTAAAAGATATTGAATCATGGCTGTCAAAACTTGGAAGTAGGGAGCTCTAAAAACAGCTGCAGGGCATCGTTTATTATTGCCCAAATTGGATTTAATATATAAAAATGGCATTATGTTTCTCATAAACGTGCTCTGTTATTTTGTACATTCTGCGAGACAAAAATACCGGCGAGACATTTAATTATAAAGTATCTCGAACTATTATTATCTGATTCAAATACTTTAAAAAAAATGCACTCAGCATGATAAGGCTACGTACAAACTTCAACCCTTTTAGTTGCCTATAGGGTAAGCCTTAACAAAACACTCTGGTTGTGGTGTTCAGTGACGACAACTAGATACAGTCACCGGTTGCTACAACAGAACCCCGGCAACGGCTTGGTGGCTGTGATTGCTCTGCACAGCAACTTTCTTACCTTTATTATATATTTAAAAATACAACATTTTTGTGGTGCGTATCTTCCACTAAATACTTAGTTAGCTAGTTGCTTGTAATTAATACTTTTCGATCGGAGATCAGCGTGTGCAGTGAAAGAAACTGGACGACTATCAAAAGTGACTTAGCTAATTATATCAATAGGTATATCGAAACAAAATTGTTCATTGCTAATAATTGTCGATTGCCCGTATCCTACTCAAGACATTTGTAACGTGCCTGAATGATAATTTTAAATGTATTTAGTGTCGGTAATAAATTAATCACATTCGTTTTATAACATTAAAGAATCATTCGTACAAAATAAATTCCAATAAAATATAAAAATATTAAGAAGTCAAAAACTTCTTTGCTAACTTTGCTTCGAACAAAATTTTCACTAATCATAAAGTTTGCACTATTCTTAACGGTGAACTAGATGGTACTGACTCGCAAGTGACCCCTCCCGTACTGCACTAGATGGGAGCACTCTAATCGTGGCATAAGTATAAAATTATTTGATTTTTTGCAACAACACAAATACTGTCCGGCTTTAAGACTCGTAGACCCGTCCGGGCTTAGGTACGGGACTTCGCCCTAACACCACAAAAATACATTTGTAGATCTCATTTGTACATTACTACATTTGATATTGATTTTTTACTGTTTTAGAATGAAATATGTTTTAAAATCCAAGTGTACTGCTATATTATCTAGTAACAATAGTATACTTTACTACTAGAGAAGGTTTTAAGGAAAGACGTTCACAAGAAATTGTAATATAAAGCAACATATTTAAATTATTTTTTACTATTTCGTAATTTATTTCGCTCTTTGCTTATGTTGTAACAAAATAAAAAATATATATTCTTAATACGAGTATCTACCTGTTAAATAAAATTACATCAAAAACACACGCGAAGCCGACATTCCGTCTGCCTGCGCGCTCAAAACAAATAAAATGTAAAAAGGTGCGCGATGCATTAAGTGCATATAAACATGATGCAGTGTCAATATTTGCGGGCGGTTTCCCATGGGAACCTGCGTCTGCGCAGCGCTAAATCACCCACCACAAAGTACCTACCGCTTATCTTTTTCGCTATTGAAATGTCAAGTTCTTACCAAGAGCCTTATTTAATTCGCCTAAAATCAAATAAACCTTTGTTGTCTCTTAGATTTTGTATAAATACGATGTCTTCTTATGTATTTCTTCTGTGCGCAAAGGTACTTACTGCACTTAAATTATGTAATGTGTCTTCAGTGTCATTGATTCTTTAGTCATTAATATCACACTAGTCTGAGAGAAAGAGAAATGTAAGATGTGATAGCTGCTCATATCTGCAAGTGTAATATCATAACTTTCTTTGCTTTAAAATGGACACGATATAAGTACATTGTACATATAATTGGTTAACATACTACGTTATTGTTTACATTATTCAAAATATATCTCATTAACGTTCACCAATTAGTGAAAAATCTTAAATTCATGTTCATTTTTAGTCGGTCAAAAGTAATTTTTATTATAAGGAAATTAAGTAAACGTTAAGCTGAGGTTCCATATTGCATTGTACCTTACAATGCCTAAACTTTAAATAAACCTTATGCCGTCAAATTATGATTTGTTGTTTTTAGGAGTCAGTAGCCAAATGGCTAAAAACGGAACACTCATAATTTCATCTTGTCCGTTTGTCTGTCTATTATTATATTACAGTAATACAGCGATTTTACTCGGAGAGCATTAACACTATAGATGAAATTTGGAAGATAGGTGTATTCTATGAACCGCTATACGGTGGTGGAAGTGATTTTTTTAAACAAACATTTAACAAATTACGACGGATGAAAAAAAAATTTCAGTCTACTTAAGTGCACTGAAATATTTTTATTGTTAATAAGCTATCTTTAGTAAGTCTTCGAAAACGTTATGCCTTTACGTTACGTTATATGATAGACGTTTCGCAGCGATTTTTTTTGTTTAAGTTAAAAGAGGCCGCGACATGCTCTTTCAAAGTCGCAAAAACTGTCGTTCTCCCCTCTACTTTTTCAAATATGGTGTGGTAAATTCCGAAAAATTTGGGAATAATAGAACTAAAAAAGTATGTTTTCATTATCGTTATCGTTAAAATTTATTTTAATAATATATGTTGCGTAGTTTTTGAGATGTGGAATATTTTCGGTAACGCGCTCGGTGACCGCAGAAATAATTTTGTTTTTCACTGCGTCATTGAGAAACGCTATTACAAACCTATTTTTGCTGCCGAGTAAATGAATATTGTGCCTTTCGACCAGGAAACCCTTCACTGTGCGTGGTCCGACACGTGCTTGAATTTTTCTATGACGCTGGTTTTTTGATGCTCTTCATGCCCTTAATGGAAAATACTGTAATTTTGTGTTTTACGTGTACGTATAGAATAAAAAGTTACATTCTTATTGTCATTATTGTTACATTTTACAATGTGTATAATGGAGTTGGCTGATGAATAACAAATAATCACGTGTAAATACTTCACATGCTTACTCAAATTCTTTCGTAAAAGTCAACATGACGATAATAAACCAAAACAAACTACATTAAAAGGAGCTAGTTTTCTATTTTTACTGTATGTAAATACTTCAGTAACACAGTAACCATTATTTTAGAATGGCAAAACAAGTAACGTAAGTCGCAGAAATTTTTTCAGGTTTATTAAAAAAATTAAACGACAGTTTGGAATCCCACACAAACTCTTGCCAAAGGAAAATTGTTAGCTTTATATAAATACCAGTTTAGTAATTTAAAAAAATATATTTCTAAATTATAAAGTATGTAAGGATCGCGACTCTGCGCTCCGTCCTCTCTGACTACCTCGTTAGGGATGCAGTGTGAATATAGGTATGTATACACATTTCTAAATCTTAATTCAATTGCTTTTTGAATTTTTATTTGCGATACATTTAAATCAATAAGTTAATCACATAATATCTTCATTAATAAAACTCTGACTGATTGCCTGACTCATGATCATGAGTGACAAACAATGTCTAACTTAACGTCGTAGTATGTGAGCATTAATTTTTGAAAATTCATCGCCTAAAAGAGTTGAATAGGAAATGAGTTTGTATGAAAGTTCGTCGTTGCCGATGGATAATCTTATCGGGCACATAGCTAGTTTTATTAATTAAAGAATTATGTGTACAATATACCTATAAAGGCATATAGGTAGGTATATAATACTTAGAGCATATAGGTATGAGAGTAATATAAGGCGAGAAAATAAAACCTCTTCATAACGTTAATTTCATAGATTAGAATAAAATTATGTATGTAGGTGTGTGTATTTTTATTTTAGAAACTTACCTACATAAAATGAGATATGAATAAGAATTTTTGGGTAAGATACATGAAATATACGGATATATAAAAATTGTTATAAATATTTTTTTCATATTTTACATATTATACAATAAAAGTTATTTCACTACATATTAAGCTATACAAACAAGGAATAAAATTATGATAAATACAATATGTACTTATACAGAATGTTTAGACAGACACAGGAGTTGTCTTGTGTTCACAAATCGACGTTAGCGCGATGATCACGAATATTTGTCTGATGATGTCAGTAGGCAACCCAAAGAGATAAGGTAATTGTGAATGCGTGTAGCTGTCCCTCGGATATATTGCCTCGGGACGCCGCGCCGTATCGACCGACAGCAAGAACTCACCCTCAGTTGGAAATTGTTTTAATTTTACAACTGTAAACAGACTGTAGAATAACATGCACTCTAGTAAAACAACAAGTCAAGACAGAGAATGAATGCGCATTATATATATTTAATAGTTAATATACAATATACGTACCTGTAGGTACTGAAATTAGGCTCTAACACATTGATTTTATTTAATTTGAAATCAGTAGGTAACTAGTGTGTTACTACAAATTAGACACGTTATCGTAGTTCCCATTTAAATAATTATTGTTTCTTATATTTTTTCCTCAAATATTTATTTGTATATACCTATATATTTCATTTGTTGATTTTCCCGTAATATCCCTACAACATTAAAATTTTTATATCAGTTTCCTTGTTTCTTATAACACTTATTCTTTCCTGGTAATAATAAAAATAAACAGTCAAAATGTTGAAAGTAAAAGAAATATGAAATTTCCATAAATATTCCATTGAGGCATATGACATATGAATAAAACATTATACGAGTTCGTAGCCATAAATACAGTTATAAGGATGTAGTGATTAGTATCTATTAGCAGCATGAGCGTTTAAATAAAGCTCTTCAGATGCGTATCAGCGCACTGATAAGCATCGAACTTGTATCAGGATGCGTGTCGGTGGTACATGCGTGGGCTCGCAGTCAGGTACCTGCGATGGAATGCCTGATACGCTCCTATAATGATGTTAAAACAAACTGTTAGCCTGTCATTAACGCAACTTGGAACCGAAATGGGGGAGGCCCATTATAAAAATTTGTCCCATCCGTTTCGGCTCGAATTTATGGTTATCGAGCTAGCCCGTTTTTCTTGAGCCATCGAAATTTTATTGCTTCGAGATTAGAGTGGGAACAGTGATAACGATGTTTTAGCTTTAGGATTCCGTGTCGTTTAGGAAACGATGAATGAGCATGTAAAGGTGCATTCCAAATTATAATGGATCTGTAGGCATATGTATGTATCGCAGTGTTATGATTAAATATAACTTTTAATAAACACATCATAATGACATTCCAATTGTACTGAGAATAGTAAGAGAATATTGAACTCTATAATAAACGCATAATGCTGGACTGCAATAATTACATGAATACCATAAACGACCTATTCTAATCTCTCTAATCGAAAGCCAAACTAACGTGGTGTTTTTTAACTAAGTGTTAGATTAACTACTGTTCCCTGTTCCCTGTTTTAACACTTGATCATAGATATTATTAATTAATTCTTGGGAGCCAAAATTATCCTATATAGCTGATTTTTTCGGTATTAATCATATTCCAAAAATAACGTTTCATTTTACGAATATTTTTCTACCCAAAAACGACTTCTGGCGGCTAGTAGTCCAAGTAGTCTAGTTAGACATCGGTCTTAGGTTTTTTTAACTATTCGAAAGCCTTCAAAAATTGTAAAAAATTAAAATACCTAGCTGCGGATAATATTAATGTTCTAATTATTATAAAAAAAATGAATATAAATGTTAGATGTCCTATTTACGTCTAGCCGTTATGCTGGTTTCGTGTTATAGGTACTTATCTACTTTGCATACTTAAATATTAAATATTTTTATTACTAAAACCGTAATAAAAAAATTGAAATTTACTTGTAAATTGAATTGACATTACGTAATTGTTCTGATTCTCTATATAATATGTCTATTAAAAATGTTAATGTATATTAATTTTATAAAGATTTTCGAAACCATAGTTACTAAGGTGTACAAATATGTTATATATACCAATACACATTATGTATACATTATATATGCCTATACATATGTACATATTATGTATAGGTATATATAATACATACGTACATATTAAATTCTTACGTCTTTAATATCACTTTCTTAAGCATGTCAAGGACTACAAAGAACATAAAAAACTGTTACATTATGTCTTAAATCGTCTTATATCGAAATAATAATGAACGAACATTCGTCCATTTAAGTAGGGATTGGAAAATCGCGACATTTTCAAGTACCGGAAGACGAGAGTGCTCAGGCTCAAAGTTCAGACGTCTTGAGACTTCGAGACTTAAAAAGATTCACTTAGAATACATTTTCGGTGAGACGTAAGAATAAAATATTCATTTTGGTCAAATCAATATTTAATTCCTATAAATAAAATCGAATTCTAACATTTATAATATTAATTACAGCGATTCTCAAAAAATATTAATAACTTTAATATTATATCGCCGGTTTAATAAAATCAAGGTATATTAGGTATAAATAAAAACATTTAAAATATAATGTAATAAAATTCCAAAATTTATAATTTTAATTTTAGTTTAAGTAATTGTTCTTTAACTCTCCTAATTACTCCACACATTTATTTTTTGATTTCCAGACATTAAAGTAAATTATAGTATTCAGAATCAGCTTAAATAAAACTATTAATTAGTTATTATTAAAACATACTATGATGATCTGTAACGTATAATACACTTATGTCTCGACACGGGTCTTCGACTCAAATGTCGCGGGACACGAGAGGTAGCGAGACCCAATTTCTAGTATTAAGACAATTATTCCATACATAATTACATATCATCAAGCTGTATCCCTAGCGGGGTAGTCAGCGAGGACGTGAGTAAGTATCGCGATTCCTACATACTTCTTTTTCTTTCGTGTCCTCAAATCTCATCATTCTTCTTACACACTTTCCCCTGGTTTGTGTGCATTCAACATTTGCGTCAACTCTTTGTATGTGATACTCTTAAGTCAGCTCGAGCCTTTTTTAGCTTCTGTTATTACTCGCTTTCGCTCTGTTGTTTTTGTTCGGCAATCTTTCATAACTTATTCTTTCTATGTGCTCGAACCATCTTAGCATTCCTTTCTTCATTTTTACAATAACGCTGTCGTGCAACCCAGTCATACTGCGTATCTCTTCATTGATTATCCTGTCCGCAATGGTGATACTGCACATATTTCTAAGAGATCGCATTTCTACTGCATTTATCATACTTTCACTCGATTTCGGGCATATCCAGGTCTTGCTACTGTACAATAAAGTTGGCACTAACACTGCATTGTGTATGATCATTTTGGATATGTTGAATATATTCACACTGCTTTCTAAGGCGGACAGAGCACCGTTCACTTTAATTCCAGGTGCTACCCGTCTCTCCACACCCACCTCACATCCTCAATTCCTCGAAAAAGCACTCCCCGGATACACAATTTCGTTCACTTGTTCTAGACATTTTCCATATACTCAAATCTCACATTTCGTCGGTACCGCTTCCCTTTCAAATTCTAGAACCTAAGTTTTGTACACATTCATATTCAATCTTTTCACTTCACATTCTTCTTTCATGTACGTGACTGTGTCTGCAACTCTGCTTCTAATGGTACTATAAGTACAGCATCATCAGCGTACAATAAGCAGTTTAACACTGTACCATCACATATCATACCTCTCATCCTTTCAATGTCTGGAGGCAGCTATCCAAATACAGCACCAATAGCCAGGCAGACATCACTCAGCTCTGTCTGACGCCTGAACAGACATCGAACGAAGGCGGCATGGCACCATCTATCCTTACACAGGCTCTGTGGCCTCGATATAATACTTGCAGCCTGCAGTAAGTGACCCTCCACGCCATTTTCAGGCAGAAGACTCCACAATTTCTTACTACTCTATCGAATGCTTTTTCTAGATACACGAAATCCCAGAACATTTTCTGACTGCGTGATACTTCCCCACGATAATGCGGAGTAAGAAGATCTGATCCGTACAACTCCTACCGTTCCTAACCACCTTTCGCCTCCCACAAATATCCTTTAGAAACGCCTTTCATCCGTTCAGTCAATACTTTGATATAGACTTTACTTGCTAAGCTGACCAAACTGATGGCCCTGTAGCACTTTTATAGCTTTAATGTATCTACTGAATATTGAAAGTTTTGTATAGGTAATAAAAAAACATAATTCACTTTTTCGTATTACCTTTACTATTTCACTCGTTAATTCACATTATTTTCAAACGGTTTGCAGTTATTTAATATCTCATTAAAATAAGGAAAATAATCTCGCTGTGAGTACCATTAATATGCGGGAGTGATTAAAGTCAAAATTTTGGATTATTGCGACTTTTTTAGAAGTTACTAATTTCATTATACTCATTATATGTACGTAGTTCCAATTCATATTCGTTCATATTTAATATCCAAACATTCACATTTACAATATTAGTAGGATAAAATCTATATAAATAAATAAAATTGAAGTGTCTGTTTGTGATACAGAATTAAACAAAAATTAAGTATCACTTACAAGAAAGGTTGCATAACATAGATACTTTTCACACTTGTTACTGTGATTGCTGTAATAATCATATTTATATATTTTAAAACACTATATACGGCTGCTTCAATTAACAGTAAGTAAGAAATATATTACGTACAAATAATTATGTATTTTTCGAGTTAATAATGACAACAGTAAAATGTGGTTAAATGTGACTTCATACTTTATCGAGTACGCCGATATAGAGGTTTAAATGTTCTTGACTACAAGTCGCCAATAACATTTTGAAACTTACAGGTACCACTAACAAAAAAAACTGGCTAAGACCATGTCGGACACGCCTTAACTTAGGGTTTCATAGCAAGGACAAAATAAAAGTTAATTAAAAAACAATTTAAAAAATTATAGGTTCTGAATACTCTTTACAAGTATATTTTTTTATTGTTTCATTTCTGTTTTATGAGTATAATTGGTTTCAGGTCCTCCTCCTTCAGTCGTCTGCTCACTGCTGAGCGTCGTGATGTGCCCGACCTAGCTTTCTAACGATATAAATAACTGTTCAGGTTTCAGGTAACTGTTAGTAAATAAAATAGGAATTTATTACGCACCTATTGACACAGGAACACCAACAATTAATTTTGTTATGTAACTATATTATTTATTAACTGTATCTTAAAACCGAGATGATTCTAAATCCCAAAGCCATTTAGTCCATACAAGGGCCATTTGGGACATCGAAATTCGGAGACCCATTTAATAAGGCAAAAAAAGCTTGATAAAAATTGAATCTAACATACGATGTACTATATTACTGAATATTAAAATTAGCTTTACACAAATACGTGTGATATTATTACTCCTTCACGATTGGAACTTACGCAAATATGCGAAAACAACGTTTTTTTAAAACCGATTATTTAATCTGATAAATAATACAATCTTTAATATCCCATCAGATCGGCGGGGTTATTCACAAACGTCGGAAACTCAACTTTCCGTATCCGACAGGAAACTTTTCGATGATTTTGTCTATACGCGATTCACAAATCCGAAAACGTATTATATTTATATTATATATATATCATATTATATACAGTCGTATTCACAAATCCAAGCCGTCGGATTGAATTTATGGTTTTTGACGATCGGCCTTTCCGGCACGGAAAGTTTCCGACGTTTGTGAATAATCCCCCGGGACCCTGGTACCGGTACAGATCGGTACTTTAATTCTTCCAATTTTAGAACAGAGCGCTATAAAAGTATCTTTTATAAGCCATTTGAACAATACAAGACAGATGTTGAATGTCAAAAAACGTTAGGCAAATTTGCATAATTGTGTAGTCTTGACTTTGTTCATAATATAATCCGCAGGTGTTCTCTATCTAGACAGGTGATATTTGACGTTCGAATCGATATAAAATATTCTCGTACGTAACACAGGAGCCGGTGCGGTAGTAAACTCGTAATGTATTGTATTTTATTGACATGTCTTGCCTGTTAGCGGTATGCAAAAGTTGCCTTCGATAATCTCACGTAGGTACAATGATAACAGAATATGACTGAAAATACGATAACAAGTAATTTTAAACTTAATGTTGTCGACATAAAAGCATATTAACAAATTTTTTACTGCACTATAAAGTTTGTAGGTTCGTGTTATGAAGAGCACTGGTACACGACACGACAGGTTAGCGTAAATAAGTTATTATTTTTGCAAATATTCCAATACCACTTGTGAATGTGTTTTGATTGCGTTTACAACATCTTTGCAAGGTGGCTTGAAATTTATATTACAGGAATATGAATTAACCTAATTACATTGGTATTTAAATAGATACTTAACCAAATCTGCTGTTTATTTTATCTCTTCGTCGAATTTCATAATGGAAATCCATTATGGAAACCCACAAAGAACTAATGGCATATACCTTATATACATATATTATTATTACCAATTTTTGGTCGTATTTTCACTTAGGTACCTTAAAGGTACGCGACACCTTCTTTACACATTAATTCCCGTGAGTTCGTGAAATGCGCATTTGCAGAACAATTAACTATAGAAAATTGTTTGTTTGTATGGAAGGAAATGTCTTAACACGCTACAAAGTCGCGCATATTAAGTGTTCATAGACAAGAAATTAAAAACAGAAAAATGAAATAACAGGTATTATTAGCACACAATTTTTTTTTTTTTTTACTACTACTTTACAATTTTTGAAATTGCTACAGAACCTTAAGTTATTGCATATCGAGACGATCTTTGCCGGTTGTATTTTGTATTAAAAAATGTGTCTTATTTTTACGAACACAATATAGTCTACTTACTGTTAATTAATCTCTAACCAAAAACTTGCAATTAAAGCGCGGTTGTAGCTCTTATTTAAGCCCCGCAGCTCAATTAACGAACTTAAGCCTTTACAACTGCATCAAGTTTGGAGCACGTTTAGTGAAACTCGCGTGAATAACGCGTGAACAGACTGTATAATACATACATTCACTTTAAAATGTAGACAAATCTAAGACATTATGCATAATAGGCTGGATGACTATTTTCAACGACTTAGTTAAAAGAAATGTTTACTAATTATAAGCAAAACTGCCAAAAATGTCCGAAATACAATCGTAGTATCCCCTAGGTAGTCTGTGAATACAATAAAAAACATAAGAGTTATTCGTTTTTAAACTTATTTTTGTTTTTTTATTCATGGCATAGCGCATAGATTAGCGCATTTGCCAATGTCACGTATTGTATGTAATAGAATCGTTATCGTAAAACTCCTCCAGTAAAGTGATATTAGACTTTATTGAAGTTTTACAGGACTTCTTGGAAGAGCGCGTGAACTTCAGCTACACATATTTATTTATTTAGACCTACTCCATTCTTTTCACTTACATAGAACTTCAAAACATAATATACTATAACTTTTGTACTTTAAAACTCCCAAAAATGCAAAAAATAGAAAATCTAAATAAAATGACAACTTCACTTCTCCCGTTCCCGCCAAAAAGTCGCTTTTAAACTTTAATAGTGGGAACAGAGCGGGGAGGAGTTCCGTCTCTGTCACGCCTAGCGCTGTGCAATGTCATCGCGACTTTGTGACGCCACGGCTATGTAATGCCATCTTATTCTAGTTCATCCCCACTCTATTCCCACTACTAAAGTTTAAAACCCAATAATTCAGTGTCTGCCAATGAATATTAATTAGTTTTTATTCAATCATTTTCAAAATGTTTTATTATTTTAATACATAGTATAAAATATACCACATTTAAAGGCCGTAATCTACCCTATTATATAATAAAAGCTATTTGTTACTAATAAATGAATTACAAAATTAACCGAACCCTGGGTTCTTAGACATGAATGTATAAATATTAGAATAAAAAGGAATTAATGAAAAGAGTTATTTCCTTTAGCTCGCATAATTCTCGGCTATGCTTTCTAGAAAAGTAAATATACAAAATAATCACGCTCCCCCAACAGCTCAGCACCCTCGCAGTGCATCAGCAGCGCGGGCCACACACGCTGCCGTTCTCCTTCAGGATCCCCAGAACTGGTCGACCGGAACCCCCATTCCAATTGACTGTGACACCAAAAGCTCCCGTTTGTCATCTGGTTTAATGATTAAAACTGCTGTAGAGCCATAGTCGAGATCAACGGCATGCATATTACCTAACTTGCAGTCAGCACGCGATAGCCAAATATCGCGCGATATCCGCTGTCAAAACGAGAATTTGTATAATGTAATTTGTATGGGGCGCTATGTCTACCGCAAAAAAAGCATTTTACGGTCATGGCGCAATAGACATGCAATTGTCATACATGATACCAATTTTTTATTACAATTAGTCACTGGCCGCGCAGTGATCGCGTGGCTGTCGGTGTCTGCGAATTTTTAGGTAATAACCCCGCGTGCTTATCATTAGCACACGTTCCGTTGTATGGAAATGGTGAACATCACCTATCAAGTTGGCGACCTGAAATACGTCATATACCCGTTAACTCTGTTTAGATACTCGTAACCGGATTGTAGCCTATAATCTTATTTTTTCGTGTCACAGGTATTTACAATACTTAAAGTTATCCACAGCGATGCCTCGAATTCAATATACCTAATAGGTACACGCGTGTCGACCTAAACCTATGTATATACCATATCATGTGCAAGTCTTTGTATCTATGCATGAATAGGTATTTTTTTATTAAATATCTGTGTATTAAGTATGTATTTTATTATTTTTATATGAGAGACTTTTTGGCGGGAACGGGAGATGTGAGGTTGTCATTTTATTTAGATTTTCTATTTTTTACATTTTTAGGAGTTTTAAAGTACAACAGTGATAGTATATTGTGTTTTAAAGTTCTGTGTAAGTGAAAAGAATGGAGGAGATCTAAATATGTGTAGCTGAAGTTTTCGCGCTCTTTCAAGAAGTCCTTTTTAACTTCAGTAAAGCCTATTATCACTTTACTGGAGGAGTTTTGGGACAGTTAATATTTCTCCAGAAGATACGTCATTAGGCTGATGGTCTTGTTATCAATGCTTTAAGAAATATAAAAAAAAAATTTAATATTCACAATTACTTATGTACAATGTACACACATAGATGCATTTTTACTCATTTTCTATTTGTATTCACATAAATTTATTTTATACTAGTTGTTGCCTGTGACTTCGTTCGCATCGTCTTCTCTATACTAAATTAAATAACTCAGTGTTAGCTAAATGTCAAAAACATTCGCATACATGGACGAAAATGTGAGAGGAGAACGATAAGATTTGCGGAAGCGAAAGAAGTATGTGAAGACCGCGAAGCGTGGCGCTCCGTCCTCTCTGACTACCCCGTTAGGGATATGGCGTGAAGATATGTATGTATGTAAATAACTGTGAAACCTGCGCGGACGTACATAGCACAACTCACCAAAATTTCATCACAATCAGATGAATGGTTTAGGATCGCATAGAGAACAAACATATAAAGAAACATTCATTTTAATATAGACTAGCTGTAGCCTATGACTTCGTTCGCGTAGTCTTTTATTTACTAAATTAAATAATTCATGAACCTTCACTGACGTACGCAAGACAACTCACCAAAGCTTCATCACAACCTTATAAACGAGTTAGGAACACATAGAGGAAAAACACAAAGAAATACTCATTTATATTTTTATTACGAGTATTATATATATTATATACAATAATGAGTAGTCCCTGTCTTCAGTAACTGCCTACCTATTACTAATTAAAAAACTGATGAATTTTCTTCAGTTGCATAATGACGCCATCTACTTCTAAAATGACACAATTTTAACGAATAAATCAGTCATGTGTACAATTTATTTATATAATATATTTGACATTTCTCGTACATTATAAATTAGTCATATCTGTGACTTTGTCAATAATATTATCAAGAAGTTAATAATTCATAAAATTAATTATAATGTTAGATATTGTCATCAAGCAAATAATGTCTGTGTTTAAAGAATGCAGTATACGCATTTATTGTTTCGATAATAATGTTGTATTATAGATTTGCTAAAAATTTGTTTCCAATTTCACTGCAGGGGTGTAGCCATAAGTTTTTATTAAAACTATTAAAAAGGTTTCTTTAATTTTACAGTACAAATTTCATATAAAACATTTCATAAAATGCGACCAATTTTAATAGCGGTAAGAGACTGTTACCTAACAGTAAGTAATACACATTTTTAACGTATCAATAAAAATATTAATATACAGATAAGAAATATAATTATATTAAATTACGTCACATTTATATATGCTTTATATAATTAATTAATCTTAAGGAAAATCACAGAGTTATAAATAGGAAGCAGTGCGAAATGACGAATAAGTATAATACAGACATTACACAACCACACAACCGTATTACATTTTTATTTTAGAGCTATTTCATGTTCTAAATATATTACTTATGTATATTAAAAAATGAAAGAAACATATTATTATTGTTTTATTCTATTTTCGTAAAGGGTTCCAATTATATACGTACTTATTAAATAAATATTAAATAGAACTTTGATAAACATTTATAACATTGCATCGACTTATTAAATGGAAAGAATTTCAGTAAATAATAACAAATTTTCAACAAATTATCCTCATTTATTTATACTTAGTTATTTATACATAATCATCTACATATGTAAAATACTGTCTAAAGAAATCTATAGAGCAAAAGCGAGTATTAAAAGACGCAAAGGAAGACCAAGGCTGACTTATGAAGATCAAATTGCCAGAGTGTTAGCAGACGGAAATGTCAAAAGCACTCGCCTACCTAGGCAAAAATGTATGAGGAGAATGATGAGATTTCAGGACGCGAAAGAAGTATGTATGGACCGCGACGCTTAGCGTTCCGTCCTGTCTGATTACCCCGTTAGGGATACAGCGTGAATATATGTGTGTATGTACCTACATACGTCATTTTCAATATAAAAAATAAACACATAGATCCACATTAGAATTTTATTTTAATTAATTGAAATAATACATTCCACAAGCTTTTATATTCCCCCAAAATCATCTACCTCTATGCTCATCACCTGTATGTATGTAGGTACCCATGTAAATACTTGTCACCTGTTACTTACGAAGGTACCTAAGCTCGCGAATACTTAAAGCATCAAGCACTCAACAGCCTTGTCGCACCATTAAAGTTTTATAAGTACTTATTCAACGTCTTCCCGGCAGTGGGAACGTCAAGAGCCCATCACCGTTATCGAGCGGTCACTTTGATTGTGTTGCTGGGCCTTGTCCCACTGACAGCATGACGAATGGCCCGATGCAATCATAGATAATAACAAAAAATGCGTCCACCAACCCGACCGATGTCCTGTCACCATCAAAAAACAAATAAGTCCTAATGATCGATCGGTAGAGCTCTGTTTTGAGCCGTTCGAAACACGCGTTATCTCTAGTAAAAACGCTGGTCTCGGTACATGTTAAAAGATGGCTGAATTTGTCAAAATGTTACGGATTAAATTCTTTCGTGCATTACATGTTACGACCATAGATAAGAGTATATATAGGGATACGACCTCAAAAACAAAAACATAGTGTTAATTTTGTGTTTAAACTGTGCTACTTTCGACATTTTTATAATAAACATTTGAAAAAATTAAAAGCTGTTCGTAAATGTGTCATACTACGTTTTTAAGTTTACCTTACAATTGCCACATATTCAGACGAAGGTAAATAAAGATTTAATGTGTAGTATATTATTATATAAATGAATTAGTTAATTAGATAAATATTTTTCAAGTAAAAATCATTTTTTTAGTATAAGATATCTAACATACTTGTATCTAGTGTGTAATTGTCTGCTTTCCTTCCCTTAGGAACTATCATTTATTCTGTGCCTTACCTATCCAATATGCGTAAATGGGTTACCATGATTAGGTAAACTCATACTTGTCTAAGACCATCTGCCAGACATTATTCCGTCGACACATACAGAATATCTGTTCTTTATAAATTGCCGTCTTTTCTAACACTAAGCCAAGTAGATATTTTACCCTGAATAACATCTTCTAGATATGTCATGAAAGAGAATACATAATTTCATAGATTAGTAATTTTTATCGTAGGAAATATTTAACTTATTTTATTTATTTTATTTTTTATTTATACACATAATAAATATACAAGAAACGAACGAAAAGGATGATACCCGCAGAACTTTGATATCAACGACCTCCTCCGAACAAAATTCGTATATAATACTTAATAAAGGAATATAATATTACATGTGTTAAAAAGTGTACATGTAGATGTGTTTCTGTAGGAACGAGTACGTGTATGTTTATGTGAATATGTGTGTGGGTGTGTATGTAATATGTGTATAAGTATAATATAGAAGGAAATATTTCAGTTAACCTTGACCGGTGTTTCAGTATTGTCGTAAGAAAGAGGCAATAGCCAAGCAAGACATTTCTGTTTGTATTTGTGTCGAGTTAAAGGGTAGATACGTAGGTATTAAATACATAAATCAATTAACCACACCCGTTGTTTGTTGCTTTTAAATACGAAGTCTACTTATAATTATGTAAGTAGTACTTTGGTGCTTTAACACCATGTTTGTAAGAGTATAAATACTAGTAATAACTTATGTACTCATTAATAATTTTATAGCAAATGTTTTTTTCCTAATAAAAGAAGACTAAAGTAAGGTTCAAAGCAGATTAATATGACACATTCAGCTAATAACTACAGCAGCGATAAAAGCTTGGTTTGCGTTATTCACTAGTGGTTACGAACCAGAATAACAATCTGTGCTAAAAATAGATGCAAACAGATCTAGTGCTTGCCCAAGGCATTATGTACAGCCTAGATATATACGTAGCCTTGTTTCCTTTTCCTTACAAAATAATTACGTTTTCTTGGGACCGAGCAAAGCTTAATAGATATTTAGACTTTTTTAAACTAATACAGCATTATACATTTAAGTAACTAAATGTTTTAAAAGTCGCCAAAATAACAAAAGCTTCGATTATTTCATATTTGTAAACATGGAAAAGGTTTACGACAATGTGATGAAGAATAATTATTATAATCCTAATTGCGTATGAAATTGACAGCAACATCGTCAGGATTCGTGTAATTGTAATGGGACATGATTCGTTCAATCTACAGAAGCTAGAGAAAAATAAAGCAGGAACGTGTACCCTCGTCATCGTGAATACCACCTAGATAATATGAATAGGTGTTTGGCGGATTTGAAACGGAAATAAGGCGGATTACGAATGAGTGAGTTACCATAAAAACACTTCTTTACACCATTGACCTAATTCGGGTCTAATTGCGTAACTTTCTTTATGTGAAAATCTAAAAGTGCATGGTATATCAATTTGACATTTTAGACTTCTTGTTTTTAATATGAGTAGGATCAAATTCAATTAAATTATGTCCATTGTCAATTTATTCATGTAACAACTTGAAATTCGTTGGGAACGATAGGGCAAATATACATACTGTACTTACGACTGCACGAGTAAATTATGTTCAATTTCCAGCCAATGAAAATAGCGCAACCAGGCTGGAGAGATCTAATTGCGTGACTTTCATTGGGTGGAAAAGGCGCAATAATGTCATTTACTTTGGCGTGTGAATGGTAAAAATTTATCCAACTGAAGTTTATCAATGAGATTAAAATGTCAAATTGTTATTCAGTTGATTTATTCAATAGAAGTTACGTAATTAGATGCCTCTTATTGATATCGTCATCAGAAAATAATCGCAGCAATATACCTAATTAAGACGGTAAATGAAATATATTTTTGAGCAAGGTAATGTTTAAAGGCAACAATATGAAAGGTTTTATCTTTGAAATAAATTAATTGCTATTAAACTAAGAATACTACAAATAATGAAAAAGCTGAACAAGTAATTTGTATACTTGGGGTAAAGTTCGCGTGAGACGGTAGATGCAAGTCAGGTGATGAAAGAAGAGTGAAAGTAGGAAATAAAGTGAATGGTAGGTACTTCGCGTGCTTTCATGACAGATAAAACGTGTTCCAAAAATATTTTTGGATGTATAAGATAGATTATTGATCACTACAATGTATGTATGATAAATTACTGCTGAATCTTACAGAAGAAGCATAAAAAGAGTTACAAAATTAATGCAATAAAAATGGCAACTTTGGTGACTCAGGAACAAGAAATAAATACATTAAAAATGCAACGTAGTGACTACACAAAAAAAAGGCATGCAATGTCAGTGAAAGAAGATTAACGAAGCTCTGTAAAAAGAATGTCTGACTGAGTATATGACACTCATGTATTATATACAAATTTTTCACATAACAATTTTTTTTAACCGTGCCTAATAGTTAGATAGCAATAACTTTCAATATACGTAAGTGACAGTCGGAAGGAGTCGACCCAAGCATATAACACTCATATATTTTTCATTTAAAAGTCAATTTTTACCAGCTTGTAGTTCATTTAAGCTAGTTAGATTATATCCTGGCACCATGCAACTGCACTGGATAGAAGAAGAAAGGAAAACTATTTTGCTACGCTTCATTAAACATTAGGCTTTACTTACAAAAAAAGAGTACTTTTGTTACGAAAGTGTTTATTTTTTGCCTAAAATAGTTTTTACATTTATTTAGTGGCGTTTTTGTTATTGTTGTCATAAAAGGATACGATCTAAAAGTTTAAAACAAAGGAATTGAAACGAATTGACACAAGTGTTCTACGAACCTTTTCAATTTATACTTGGAATAAAAATATAATTATGTAATTGAAAGCTCAAACGGTCCCGCATTTTAACTCTACGGATTCATTTAATAGAAGTACCTAATTAACATTTTTTATGACACACATTTCACCTCTCAGTTAAGTCTATCTTTTAACATAACCCCCACTCGCGTGGACAACATACATACAAAATGACAGGAAAAATGAAGTTATTTTATAAGCACTTGCAAAGTCACCACTGTAATAAATAATCTTGATGATTTGATCACAGACATGTTTATCCAAAGTATGTTAATATAAAAATGTTCGCTTAAGCTTATGTGTGACAAATTGTAAGTACATCGATACTTAAATGAACCTAAACTTATGTAATAGAAGTCGAAGCCCTTTAATTGCCACGTTTAACAGACGTAATAAGATAAGGTTTCTAACCGGAAACTACACGCTATAAATGTTATTTTTCGTTTTAAAAATTTCTGCATTTTAAATCTGAACACAGGCCAATTCTTGCAAGATTATGGTGAAATGAAATCGAACCATAATCATATCATAATGGCAGTGTCTTAGGTCGCAATGATGATGATGATGATAGGCTTCTAACTAATCTACTGTTAAGGTTTTTAAAATAGTCTTAAATTGAACAAAAAATTACACTTTTCAGTCGGTAGGATATCTAAAGATATTATTTTAAGAATTTAATTTCTGTTTTTTGATTGTTAGTCTTACTTCCATGCACCAAACATCTAATCGAAACTAAAAGTTGAGACTCCTAGTTGATTACGGAACCTTAAAAAACGGTCTACGGTGCTTGTATTGAATTTTGCTATTGTAGCAATATTCAATACAAGCACATAATATGTGTTTGTGCACCCCAGCCTCGTCCGGGTGCTATCTATTATAATATATCTATAAGAAAACCTTCCGGAAGAAATTCTCTTAATGTAAGTGAAAACTATATTAAAATTTGTTGCGTAGTTTAGAAGAACTAAACACACGAACAGACAGACAAAAATAACGCCTTTGTGTGATAAATTCCCAAAAACTTTAGCTATTTTCCGATCAAACTCCAAAAACCACCAATCGACACGTGTTTCGCCCCTCAACGGAGCATCCTCAGGATATACCAGAGATAGGATTCGGTCAGCTAACCAGCACCGGATTCGGTGCTGGTTAGCTGACCGAACAACATTTACATTTTTATTTATTTATTAATATTAGTAATAATAATAATACTCCAGGCAATTACACAGATTGTGTGACCCCAAACTAAGCAGTAAGCTTGTACTATGAGTACCACACAACGAACTCTGGGGGAGTTCCCAGTAACACCCAGACTCCAAGGCAATTTAGAAAAGTTCGTTTCCTAAATTGATCTGACCTGGGATCGAACTCGGGACCCTAGCTTGGAAAGCAGATGCAGATGCATATGCACTGCGCCAACGGGCCAGTCAATACAGTATACAGAAAGACGCGCATATTCGATGAATGTTGTGTCAAAATTTCGAGTCAATCGATCTACTACTTTTCGAGTTTTGCGAGCACGAACGCACAAACACACAGAGGCTGAATTTTATATGTATAGATAGATAGATAGACATGTAAAGTGCTTTTTTCACAGCGACGACATGCGTCTTTTCTGCTAATGTTAATAACTACATTGCGTGATGGTGTAACTGACGTCCATACTATGTCGTACAAGGCAAACCGAAACGATGATATGTCACCAAAAGTAATAATAATTTATAGAGAAGTACTACCTGTATTTATTTACTACGCTTTGCACATAGCATTGTAAACTACCACGATGTAAATCGTGGTAGTTGATAGTATTTCTAGGAATTTAAATTAATTGCATAATATAGTCAGTAGTTTTATAAATAATGAAATTAATATATCATTTTAAGTTCAATCAAGTAGTGTCTTATACCATTTTAGTCAAAATAGAGGTCATATAAATACTTATTCTAAAAATATTCTTCTGAGATGGGCAGACATTCAAACATTTTTCGAAAATATCGGGACTGTAAAATCATTGACACCCTTAGATATGGCATATTTTTAGACCAAGATTCTACTCGTGATTCAAATACTCTAGAACTATTAACTAAATAATTCAATTAAAATTATTTGAAAAAGCTTTTTTTATATATTTTTTTTATTTCAGAGGGGGCAAATGAGGAAGCGTGTTACCTGATGGAAAGTGATCACCGCCGCCCATGGACACCCGCAACGTCCAGGGAATCACGGGTGCGTTGCCGGCCTTTAAGGAAAGCGTAGGCTCGTTTCTTGAAGGTCCGTAAGTCGTAACGGTCCGGGAATACCGCCGCTATAAGTTGGTTCCACGAAATTGCCATACGTGGTAAAAACGCACAGTTGTAGACCGCCATCCATCAAGGTGGTGGAGATGAAAGGACAGTCGATTGCGTGACGTACGGTAATGGAATTCAGCAGCAGGCAGTATTCCGAAAAATTCCTCAGAACATTCCCTATGATAGATCCGGTAAAATATGCTTAGGGACGCAACGTCCCGCCTCAGGGCCAGAGAATCGAGCCGATCAGAGAGTACGGCGGGGTTATTAACTAAAAATTTGCAGACAGCGATAGCAACGCGATCACTGCGCGACCAGTGCCTAATTGTAATAAAAAATTGGTATCATGTATGACGATTGCGTATCTATTATTCTATGACCGTAAAATGTACTTTTCGCGACAGATTTAGTGCCACTATACAAATTACATTATACGAATTCTCGTTTTGACAGCAGATATCGCGCGATATTGGCTGTCGCATGCTGATTGCAAGTTACGTAATAAGCGTGCCGGATCGCCGATAACCCGAACCGCTCTACATTGTATACGGTAAATAGGAAGGAGTTGATACTGGGGCGCTGCAGCCCAGCTATTGATTAAGCTATGTCCATTAAACATAGAAAATTTCAGTTTTCAAACAAAATCGGTTCATCAGTTCTAAAGCTACGGTGCCACAAACAAACACATATAAACCCAACAAAGAGACAACAGTGTTGAATTTGCAATAACCTTCTTTTTCGTCAAAGGTTAAAAATCGAATAAATCTTTCACAATTTTATCTTCTTCATCATTACCCGTTACCCGTAAGTTGTCGCCCCCTGCCTAGCCTAGAAATATTCACAAATAACACTAACGGCGCTTTCAAATTATACGGCAGGTGCCGGACTGCTGCCACACCGTAGCAGGACCGACGTCGTACTACGCACGTGCGGTTATTTTTTACATACAATTGACGCGACGAGAAAGCAATGCGACGCTCGTACGAATCACGCACGGTAGCTGGACGGCAACGTCGCAAATGCCACGTGTTCAGTTGTTTTTTTACTAGTGCGGTGAATGATCATGTTTATTTTACGGCTAGTAAATATATAATAATTTTGCATAAATTATGGATGACATAAACACAGAAGAGTTCCTAAATATAATAGAAGTACGTCCCGCTTGATTGAATTTTCTTTTAAACTTACGTAAAGCTAATATGTAAAGCTTGTGAAAATCACCTGCTTTGTATGATAAAGAAAACAAGTAATGATCTCGGGCGGCGTCGTTTTTGTTTATGTTTTTCAACAAAAGCACTAACAGTAACGCTTCTTCGTCCGAATCCATGGTTCGACTGATGTCAGATATTGTTAGACATCACTAAAATACGATCACACTGGCAGCCTTGTACGCTTTCAATTTAAACGGTTGGTGTCGGACTGCTGCCGTCCTGAACAGTCCTGCTGTAGGACCATTATGGCTGCACGACAAACGTACGGCAGCGGTCTGACTTAACCGCCTAAATTGAAAGCACCCTAATATTATCCAATATTGAAAAAATTGAGGTTATTTGTCAAGCGTTTTATTTTTAATTTGTATGTCACCTCACAAGGTTGCTTATATATGTTTCTACATCAAATTGGTATCATAAATCAGCTCAATCTAATATGTGACTGATATAGTTCAATCGAAATCTAAGACAGAATCAGTTTTTTATCTGTTTGCAATGTGCAAACAGTAATAATCCTGTATTAAAATGTAAAAAATAGAAAATCTAAATAAAATAAAAACCTCACTTCTCCCGTTCCCGCCAAAAAGTCCATTGTCCAATCAAACGATTCGTATTTTAAAAAAAAGACTAAAGACAATCAATTTATTTTTTGTGGTATCTAACAGACAATCCAGCTTTACCAGCCAGTATAATATTTACTTGTTTAACTTCCAAATCTCACTTTTTATTGAACCCCCTCGTATTTACTTGTTTGTAACTCAAGAACTACGCGAAGGATTTTCATAATGTATTTACTGATTGAAAGCTTAATATATTTGTGTTGTTTGAACTTTTTTTTTTTTTATTATAAAAAAAGGGACAAACGAGCAAGCAAGTCATCTGATGGAAAGTGATCACCGCCGCCCATGGACCGCGCTACGTCCGAGGGATCATGGGTGCGTTGCCGGCCTTTACGGAAATGAAGTGGAGGGAGGAGATGGGCCTCCGGCTCTCTCAATCACCGAATGAAACATAATAGCAATATATGCTGTTATTTCATGTCGATATTCTGTGAGAGGGTGGTATTTCACCGGGCGAGCTGGCCTAATTCGTGCTGCAATGCAGCATGGCTCTACTACACATAAATTGTTTGAACTAGTTCTTATTCTAGTTTGAAGTTCTCTAGTTTCTGTTTACTTTTAATTTTAGTATGATTGTGTTGAAACTCGTAAACGTTAGTTTTTAGGGTTCCGTAGTTGTTTCCGTCCATAGGTAGTTGTTTTAACAAGGAACCCTTATAGTTTCGCATAGTCCATCTGTCTGTTTGTCCGTCCGTTTGTCTATCCGCGATTTAACGCAGATACTCTTGGTATAAGCTGTAATTTGGTATGGCTAAACATATTAAAGCATGATTCACGTTACACCGCGTTGGGGCTGGGCCGTGCCCCGGCCGTGGCACGGACTTGGCTGGGTCGAACATGAATTTTATTATAGATGTTTCATTGTGCCCCGTCCGTGGCACGGCACGGCCCGGCCCCGACACTGTGTAACGTGAATCATACTTAATCCTGTCTACAGTGTTATGAAATAAATTCTTTAAAAAAAATTTTTTTTGATGCTTCTCTTATACGTACGTAAAACGGCGATGATATTTTTTTTACTCAGCTATCATATCATTGTGTAGGGTGTTGATGTACAGGTTTTTCAAAAATATTAGTGGTATGCGGTGAATGTCTTTTTAATTCAGGGATCCGTTTGCGAAAAATTAAGCTTTACAGTGGTCATTTTTGTTAAAGGCACGTGTCTTCCCCTACCAGCTGAATCGTTGTATTTGAACATGTTAAAGTATTCAGGATAGTAGTATACGATATAACGAAGTTAAAAAGAAAATTGTCGCCCTTTAGTAGTTTCTACAAGTTAACAAGTAATATCGACCAACTTATAAAATGTACTCGTATAAGTAAAAATCGTGAAACTTTCGAAAAAGTTCCATATAAAATTACTTAGACGGCGTTTACTCAACTCACTTAAAGCAACGCATAGGAAATTTTGACAGCAGAGATCTCAATTTTTCTAAGTGACTACAAAACGTATGACAATGACATTTGGTTTCCTGATTTTTCATTTCATTGACTTCATTTTGACAGTTGCGATACACGATTGGTTAACTTTTGCAACACAAAAAAAATATCAAAGAAACCTCTTGTAAAATCGAGATTTACATTTTTCGGAGTAACAGGACTGATTTATGTTTCTAAATTTTCTGTATTACATATTGCTCAAAATGCCAGTTGGATTTATTAAAATTAATTAGTGTTTAAAATAAACGTAAATAACTGACTTTTCGTATTTTTCGTAAACTAGCGCGCGAGCGTTTGCATAGAGCAGAGGGTCTATTTTAGATTAAATTATTATTTATCAATGCGTCGCCTTAATATGCTGATAGTATCAAAAAGCCCCCTTCTAAGTACGTGTTTTGTTACGGGCAACTACGGAATCCTGCACTGCTCGTGGCTCGACACGCACTTGGTCGGTTTTTTCAAGGTAAACTAAGACAGCTGACTGATCTTGACAAAACCTTCACTAATTTAGTACCCATATGTCATGGGCAGTATGATTTATGGGTCATTATGCATTTACATATTACATAGCAGATATACCCCAAAATAATTAGTAATTAATTTATCATATACGAGTATACTTACTTACGGTTGTTATGATAAATGAAATCTTTATACATTATAATTCTTCTGTACTACGTGTTTGTCACTGTAGTCCTCCTAAACGGTTGGACTAATTTTGATGAAATTTTTTGTGTGTATTTGAGTGGATCCCTTGATGGTTTAGATTCAAAATTGGACCCGGTAGATGGCGATGCAATCGGGTTCTAAGATTTATTTTATTTCAACGTTCGGGCAGGACAACGTCTGTCGGGTTGAGTCAATCCCTAGATGGTTTAGGTTCACAATTGAAGCGGTAGGTGGCACTGCATCGGGTTCTAGATTTTTCTTTCATTTTGGGCCGGACAACTTCTGTCGGGTCCGCTAGCATTTTATAAAAATACTCCAGCGATAGGATCGAGTCGAACTAAACTATATGGAAACAAGGTTGCGCTTCGATTGAAATCTGTATTTTTCACAGCATTGCTGTAAAAAATTGTATTTAATTTAACCCCCAAATCACGAATTAAGATCAAAGATAGGAAGGACCAAGGATGGCGAAGAAGGCTCAAAGCAATGATATTAGAATCGAGTTAATTTCCGGAACTTCATGACACTAGGACACCGGAACCAAAACCCTTAATCACAGAATAAGTAATAGTACCTACTCAGTAACTGCGAGTTACGCTGCGGCAATACAAACTTTAAAAAATATATGTAAATTTTTAATCATTATTTTTGTTTAAATTCGAATAGTCAAACGCCAGCTACCGCTTTCCATGTAGATTGTATATTATGTAGAAATATTAAGTGGTCCTCCACCATATAATAGACACAGGGTGGAGGGAAATAATTTATGTCGTTCTAAGATAATCTAATAATAAAAGTTTCTGTTTGAACTAATTTAGAATTAAAATTTGTTCATACATTATATAAATTTAATTGGTTTATAGTAACTGCCTCTGCAAGGCCATTAAATTTTTAAAAAAAGTCGATTTCGGAATCTACTAGGGTCCTAGGTACAAGGGTCTGGGATACACTCTACAAACTGTGTAAATTTGTTAGCAAAAGAGAGAGGTTCCGGAGGACGCGCACCGCAGTCATAGTACCTCTCTATTAAGGGAAAGGCTCCCATTTAGACTGCGCTTGCTATAGGATCATCAGTTTGGTCAGTTTAGCAAGTAAAATCTATACCAAGGTATTGGCTGAACGTATGATCAATTTCTGAAAGATACTTGTAGGATGCATGAGGCGGTTTTAGGAACTGTAGAGGTTGTATGGATCAGATTTTCTCGCTCCGTGGTATCGTGGGCACATTTCTGGCCATAGGTCGGAAAGTTTTCTGCAATCTCGTGGATCTTGAAAAATCATCCGTTAAAGTAGTGCGAAAGAAATTATGGAGTCTTCTGCCTGAATATGGCGTGAAGGGCCCCTTACTGCAGGCCGTGAGGTCATTATATCGAGGCCAGAAAGCCTGTGTAGAGCTATATGGTGACTTCTCGCACTGGTTCGAAGTCTGTGCATGCATCAGACAGAGCTGCGTGATATTTGCCTGGCTATTCGTGCTGTATTGGGACAGTTGCCTTCAGATATTGAAACATAGTATGAGTAGTATGATATATAATGGTACAGTGGTAAACTGCCTCTTGTACGCTGACGATGCTGGATTTATAGCACCATCAGAAGCGGAGTTGCAGACACTAGTTATGTGCATGAAAGAAGACTGCGCAGTGAAAAATGAATGTGAATAAAACTAAGGTTCTGGTGTTTGAAAGGGAAGATGTCAGACAAAGTGTGAAATATGGGTAAATGGAAAATGTCTAGAAAAATTTAACGAAATTGTATATCTGGGGAGTGCGTTTTCTAGGGATGGAAGATGTGAGTTGGATGCGGAGAGACGGGTAGCAGCTGGCAATAAAGTGAACGGTGCTCTGTTCGCATTAGTAGGCAGTGTTATATATCTAATATATCTAACTCGGCCAAAATGGTCATACACAATGCGGTGTTAATGCCAGCTTTCTTGTACGGTAGAGAGGCTTGGCCTGGATATGCCCGAAATCGAATCAAAGTATGATAAATGCAGTAGAAATGCGATCTCTTAAAAATATGTGCGGTGTCACCCTTACGGACAGGATAAGCAATGAAGAGATATGCAGTATGACAAGATTGCA
Source organism: Zeuzera pyrina (assembly GCA_907165235.1). NCBI lineage: Eukaryota > Metazoa > Arthropoda > Insecta > Lepidoptera > Cossidae > Zeuzera > Zeuzera pyrina. The sequence goes on along the minus strand of OU015625.1, from coordinate 11,092,443 downwards.
CGACAGTGTTATTGTAACAATGCAGAAAAGAATACTAAGATGGTTCGGACTCGTAGAAAGAATGAGTGATGAAAGACTGACCAAGAAAATCTACAGAGCGAAAGCGAGTGGTAAAAGAAGCCAAGGAGATCAGGGCTGACTTATGAAGATCATATTGCGATTCGTTGTAGGAATACAACCTATTCTTGAAGACGTTTCATCTTGTTAAATAAAATTTAAGTGACCATAGCTACCTTTATTTTATTCTGTGGAAAAAACCAAAAGGGGCGATTTTTTAAAGTCCTCGCCTCAACGCCGTGCGACGCCTTGACTCTTGAACGTGTAAGCATACGACATTACCTACTTTTATGACATAGCATAACTTATAAATTGAAGGAAAAATTATCCGGGCTCTGAAATTACAATGCCTGCGTTGATGGAATCCGAAGAATGTGGTGGAGAGTATATCAAATGTTAGCTATCAAATGATGGGGGCATTCCTTCGCAGGGTAGAGCCGCGTGCCCAGTGAGCGGTAGAAATGTGGACGTAACTTGATACTGAGCCTAGCGCACTCGCAAGGTCGGCTACTGCACTGCGCCTGGATCAGATAGCCACAAACTATACTATGCACTTTTCTTTTTCCTGAACTCACATTTACCCTTTTTCGGTATACTATATATATAGTTTATATAATATAGTTTGCTGTCGGTAAAATCGAATATCTTAATCATTTGGTGTTCAATCAAGAAAAAGGTAAGACATACAGTTCTGCATAATAGGGTTGTAATTTGACAAAGACAGATTTGTAGCTTTCCTAATTAGTACCGATACTTGAGAAGAGCGGAAAGACTTAGGATGGTTTGCAACGTGCTCAAGAATATCAGTCTTCTGATGGTTGAAAGAGATGTGTAGACGAAGTGTGAAATATGTGTAAATGGAAAATGTCTAGGAATAGGTGAGTGAAACTAACTTTTGGGAGTCTATTTTTGAGGGATGTAAGATGTGTACTGGATGTGGAGAGGAGGATAGTAGCTGGCAATAAAGTTAACGGTGCTCTGTGCGGCTGTCTGCCTGAAATGGCCATACGTTGTTGGTGTCAACCTTATTGTACGGTAGTGAGGTCTGGACATGCCCGAAATCAAGTGCAAGTAAGTTGAATGAAATGGTCATGCGAAATCTCAGTAATGAATGTGGTGTCACCCTCGTAGATAAAATAAGTAATGAAGAGATACGCAGTGTGGAAGGGATAAATAACAGTTTTATTGTAAAAATGCACAAAGAAATGCTGAGATGGTTTAAACACATAGAATGACTAATGAATGAAATTTACAGAGAAAAAGTCAGTACTACAAAAACCAAGGCTAACTTATGAAGATTAAATAACATTAATGTCATTTTTTCCGTTGCACTCTCACGTGACCGGAACTTACTCTTTTTAACAAAATGTAGTAGTGTTTTGGTTGCTGGACTGTACTTCCGCTACTGCGATTTGACATAAATTCACTATGGGGTCATTCATTTTACATCACCATCTTACCAAATGTTGGTATTAGCACACTGCAAGCACTACTACACATTTTAAATGTCTTGGAAGCAAACCTTGTTAATGCTTACTGTGGTCCCTAAGAGCGCCTAACTGTAGACTAGATATATTAAAAACCAGCTTGGTTTTAATAAAGCTTTCATCATAATCTCTATGATCTTATCACATTATGTACACCGAGATTAAATTGTGCAGATTTATTTTGTGTATTAATTGTTCGTAGTAGTATCATTGTGTAAAAGACCCTATTACTGGCATATTACATATAATTATTCAAATTATTACTATTAATTTAGTATAATTACAGGGTCATCATATCCGTTTTTATACCTCAAAATTTAACAATTTTAAGTGGTAATTAACATAATTTTAAATGTGTATTCAATTACCTTTTGCACTTGCCATACTAATATAATTATTTATTAACGAGTATTACAACGGGAAGACAGAACAATATTATTCACGAACACGACTTACACGACTACACGACTTTATAAATTTCACACAATGAACGGTTGTATCAACTGTATCTAATCTTCAAGTTATTATTTACTCAGCCATAAAAGCATATGTTAATACGGTGTATCATTCTCATTTGTGATTGCAAAATGGAAATAACCGTCGTATACCTGCGTAATAAATATTTATTTTAGTTCACTTATGCAAATTTTGTATATTGACTAACACTATGTATACATGGTTATATTACGATGTGAATGCATAAAACAGACAGCAGCTGGATGCGGGCTATCAAACCTCAAAGAAACTGTGTTACACGGTACTTAGTTATGATTTTTTTTTTGGTGATGCAAGAGAAACTAGAACATAGGTACCGAGCTCATTGGTAGTGAGACTGGATTATTTTGGGCTTTTGCTCACTAAAACTCTTTTGGCGGTCATCTTCGGCGCAGTCGTCGAGGGATTATGAGATCTCCTACGGAACACACCGGAGCGTTTCTCGCGCTGTACCAAAGTACTTCTCGAGGGAGTAGTGACAAAGTCTCGAGCAACCTCGCGGTGCTACGACATAGGATTACACACGCATCTGCTGCAACGAGTAAGTGCCTACACCAAAATTAGAACCTTGTTCAAATTAATAAAGTATTTTAAATTTACTACGATATTTTGAAATTACTTAAAATCTATTATTTAAAAATTCACAGAGCCTTAATTTTTAAAGATATGTAAATAGTGGAAAACACAAATTATATTCATACACAGCGAAAATTTAAGGTAATCTGATGCACTGGTGGCAATTCCATACATGGATAAAACGATAAACACGACATAATTTGCATTAGTGGATAGTTTAGCGAAGACCTTTATCGTATAACGGCCCAGGGTGGGGCACCACGCCACCTGCGACATACGATAATGATACTCGTAATATCCGAGATTTATGTCATTTAATCAAAATGAAATGTCACTTAATTTAATCAACGCACCCCGCAGCGTGGGCGCACATCTGTGGCAAAATAAACGCAGATGAATCACCTTGTTTTGCAGTTCATTCTTGGAACCTATTGATAATTTATTGTAATTATTATATTTATCTCGTCAATAAAACAATAATTAACAACGTCGGTAGTTATATGAGACGTCGTATAAATTTCCTAATGTGAAACCTAGTGTAACATGATCCGTGCGGTACACGCCGGACTGGTCCTCGCTACACCTGGCCACACTCACGTCAACTCCACTAATAGACCATACAAATTAGTCAATTTTTAAAATCTTATGCTAGAAATATCGATTACGATTATACGCAAATTTACCTATGGGTTATTATTAAAAATTCTTAAATCTTTTCATATTTTATATCGGCTATCAGAATAATATTTACTATATAATTATGCTAATCTTTCGCTGTAAATACAAAGTATATTTAATATTTCAATTTATTTAGCTTTAACTACTTAAATAAGTACGAGTATGTCTTATAGCAGAAGAATAGATGGCAGCGGGTTATTCTTCTGCTACAAGACTGTAGCTGGAGAATAACCACTGCCACCGATCTACTTCCACTGAGTCATTAGGTATGTACATATGTGTGATATATTTATCCGTGCAAACTTGACTTTGAGCCCAATATTTAAGATAGGTACACGAAAAAGAAAAATCAATTAAAAAGCATTCCAGTTTTTACTCTTAAAAACTGTAATCGCGACTTTACCTATATAAAAATTAATAGTTTGTCAAACCACACCCCCATTGAGATCTATCGTCTTGTTGAGTTACCATACATGGACGTCTGACTGGTGGTATGCTTCCTTTACCCCTAAACGATAATAATAAAAACGTTGTTTAAAGTTGTCTCGAAGTAAGAACATGTTGTTGTGGAGTTATCTGGAAATAGAAAGATAATTAATGTATTCTGTGCAAAAAAAAATCAGTGCACATTACTAAACTAAATGAGAACCTCCTCCTTTTTTGGAAGTCGGTTGAAAAGATTACATTCGAGATATCGTAATAATAATATTAAATTACATTTGTGAATGAACTAGTTCATTATGTTAGTTATTTGAAAGAATTAAATTATAATTTTAAGTGTTTACCATTTACGTAATAACCATATCTAACGGGCATTCACATAAGTTCTTTTTACACAAGTGAGTTAAATATTCAGAAACTTAAAAGAATACAATAATGAACTTTGGCTACGTTAGTGGACTAATGTAAAATGATTGTATTTTTTATTTACTTATTAAAGAAAAAAGAATGCTTAAAATTAGATTCATAATAAATCTTTGTTTTGTGGAGAATATAATCATAGCACAAAATCAAATCTTTTATTTTTGTTCGTTTCCTAAAATCTTCTGATTACCAGAAATATCAAGTGTCGTGCCAGCACGGGGTCGACTGCCAGGTGTGACGCTGGGCATATTAATTGTTGATCCACCTTCGTAGATCATAATCGAAACCGGTTTTATCATTTTCAAGTTGTAAATGACGCAAGTATCGTTCGTACGCAGATGGGTGCGTGCTACGTGCACGTAACATGAGGAGATAGGTACATACAGATTAAAAGGACGATGAACAAAGTAACAAAGCGCAGTTACTACGTCATAATGAATATTTTATTTACACCACACCATTTTCATGACCATTAAGGCACAACAAATTCACTCCTAATAATAAGTAATATGACTTACCAATAGTTGGCAAAGCAGAACTACAGTGTGATTTACTACCCCGTCGACAATACGAGTTTTTTATAAAATCTTTTGGCAACTTTAATGACCTTTGCTGAAAGATAAGTAGCTGGCACATTCTACGATTTTCTTTGTTTACTAAACTTACATTGAAATTGATTCTTTACTCTTAGCATGGAAAATTTTTATCTATCCGAATAGATAAAATTCGTCTCGATTGACGTTAATACTGTTCTCACTGTCGGCATATATCAAGTCATTGAATTCCAATAACATAATCATTAATTTCATTTCTAATCTTTGCAACGATGCATGCTGATTACAATACCCTTTGACATCAGATATTCAGTAAATAGAAAATAGTGACGTTAAATTAGATAAGACCAAAATAGATACATTATAACTGCACAGACTGTGTGTCGCTTTTTATTAATTCTTCTCTCTTTCTCGCTTCTAGTCCTTAATAGCTAAACTGTAACCCACAGTTGCATACAGATTTCCTCTCTTATGTGCGTCGTACTTTTTAGTCTTGATTCAGTGTTAAACAGTGTAATTTTTACAAGGTCTGAGTACGACCTGCCTACTCACCTAAACCCTTAAATTGCCTATTATTCCCTCTTGACTCGTCATCTATTTTATCACCATAATTATGAAAGAAATTGGAACTTTCACGTTTTAAAAAAAACGAATGATCAAAATTATACTCGAAAACGTCCCGCGGTAGTAATTCATATTATCAACAACATTCTTCGATCCAGTCAGAAAGATGATAATAATGATGAAAATGTAGTAAAGCAATACCTACCTACATGATCAAATATAAAATATTTTTCCAGTGAAGGTATACATTATTAGCATCAACTAAACGCATACATTCTCAGCTCCTATTAGAAAAAATAAGAATTCATACTATGCACAAATAAAATTATGATCTTAGAATTTTGTGTCACACATCGCAAAGGCCGTGTGTGTCCAGAGCCGGCACCGTGAGGCGGCGCGGCGTCGCTCGCGGCGCCCTTCCGTCTACTCACAGCCTGTCATTATTCCCGTCCAAACATACATCTTGTTGCACCCTAACAAGAATTTTTTAAGTTACGAAGATTTAATTATGATAGGTTCATTAATAATATCTATGCTAATATGAACCTAAATGAAACACTTATGTGCAAGATTTTAACTTTTGAGTCTTGACTTTGCTAAGAAAAAATACTTACAATATTTTTTCGCAGTGTAATCTTAAATTACGTTATTTATGAAGTTACGTTATATTACGTTGAATAAAATTGAATAACAACTAATAAAATTACTCTGGTATCAAATGTTTTAAGAATTTTGATATTTTGCGGTGACTTATTTAGCTTAATCTAAGTAGATGATTCGAAGAATTTTTTTACGGAGAGTAATCTTTACAGGGTTTAAATTATTTATTTAGTGAATAATAATATTACATAATATTAAAGAACATTTTAATGAGAGTACGCTAGAATTCATTATTATCTTACTACACATTTCACGAATACTGAGACACGTTTGGTACAAGATATTACAATAAACGTGAAAAAATCTTGCCAAACGAGCAGTAATTAATTACAAAAGAAATATATATGTACTTAATACAGGAGTGGGTATTCATCTTGCATGTGAGTATATGTGCACCAGATAAAGCCAGCGGCCGCGATCGGGATTCCATTTATATCTGTCCCTGTTTTCCTGTTGCCTTACCAGTGCAAGTACCCCGAGAGCGATGCTCCGACGCAATGTATCTCCCCCCACTCCCCTCTATCTGTTCATACGTACCTTTATAACAAATATGTGTATATACTTACAATAATTTAATTGAATGTATTGGACTTTACCCAAGATAACAGAGTCAGACTTATTGATGTTGTGTATTATTATGACTTAATAATGCCAATCGTTTTAATTGTTTTCAGAGTTATTGCTGTCCTGTTTTTGGGAGAACTAATACTAAAACAGATTTTTCAAGGAAACGAATACTTTGTCTTAGTTTCCGTTGTCTTAAATCTTATGTAGCCAAAACTACTAGCACAGATTAATTAGTTAGATACTAGTGAAGTAACAAATGCGAATGCGATAATCGTTTAATCGTGCATTAGCGAATATCGCAAATTGTAATACTCGTATTATTGTAGTATCGTATCGTATCATTATTACCATTCTTTACGACACATGCTTTTATTATAAATCTTGGTTTGTAGCTAAAAGAAGATTAAAATGGAAAAAAAAGATTAGGATGGTTTAAAAAAGATTGCACACAATACTTGTCGATCAAGCCCTGAGCGGCTAGACAAGTGGCAAACGCTTCTTTCAACGGAAACGCTTACTGGCGTTATTGCTTGTCAAAAATGACACTTGGCCACGTTTTATACGGCGGTTTTCACACTATTTTACATTTCATTTGATATATAAGAAAGTAAATAACGTTTGACTACTATTTTAAAATTCGTTACGCTAGATTACGTGGTATTTGTCATTCTATTCCACTAGCGTTTCCGATAATTAAGCCACTAGTCTAGGCCCCCTGTTCTATTCCATCGGAGAGACTGTTCTCAACAGCTCTTTTGATCCACGGTGATAAGAGAAGCAAAATAGAGGGTGAAAATTTAAAAATGTTTATTTTTCTAATAAGAACCTACCAATGTTGAATTACAAATATTAAATTTATTAGAAAAAATTAGTAAAACACTTTTTTGTAGAGCTATTAAACTCTCAGTTCCTTTAAATGCAAAAATCGTACAGCATTCGTAATGTTATTCGTAATCGTAATACGAATTATGATGCATTCGTTATTAGTATTTTAATGGCCATATCGTATCATCACTAAAAATGTCTACCTACTATACCTCAAATTGTTACGAGCCATGATTTTTTAAGATTAAGCCGTTTCTGTTGTAATATGAATAAATATTGTTTTCATTGCAATAATTTTCGACTATGCTAAAATGATAATAATAATATGACAGATATTATACCTATATGCAGTTTGCGCACCCCGCACAATTATTTGCTGCTTTATTGCGCGACAATAATTTAATCTAAAATTTACTCTTTCAATTTACAAATATAAATCTATGTTGTTGAGGAAGAAATATTATACTTTAATAATTGTACTGTAATATATTTGTCATTACAGTACACGCGAGATGCGAATTGAGTGATATCTCAAAAACATTTAACTCTAAGAAAGAACACTAATGAGTTAGAAGGACATGTACAAGTAAATCTAATATGTTAATAAATGGGTTTCGCGTTCCATAAAGAGCATTCTTGATGGGACGTTAGTCGCATCAACCTGCAGAGATGTTGGGCAACATTCGCGGAAGCGCGGCGTCCGAGCGTCTGCGCGCTCACGGTGCACCTGCCCCCGCCGCTAGCTATTTATAAACCAGACCGTATGAGACCATAGACTATAAAAATATTGTAATATTTTAAGAATAGCCATATGAAGCCTGTAATATGTTTTACTAATTTTTTTTATTTATAACGTATGGAATGAAAACCTTTTGTACAATATTTGTGTTTATTCCTTTAAACTATTGCAAATAGGTAACAAATTATTAGTATTGAAATTAATCATTAAATGTTACTGGTAACAAACATTGTATCTGATAAATTCATAATCTATGCCAGGCACACTATCTACGACTGTACAGTCGTCTACACACAATTACACATATATAATACTATAACAGTACTTATGTCTAATGTTTACTACCTTTTTGCACAGCGTCTGCCTCAATGACTTTCCATTAGATCGTTTTTGTATCGACACTAGAATTCCACATTAGTTTAGTTACGGTACATTGAAACTATCGATATAAATCTCTCGAATCTTTTACAGTTTTACTATAACTACTCAAATGTAGTAAGCTTGTAAAAATAAATATTATTTCGAATGATCAGTACATTGTGTGTTTACTTGTCCGACATGTTTACGTAACAGCGTTCAGACGGGTAGCGTATACTCGGTGTCCGAGCAAACATAAGAATAGCTTCCGATTTCGCCGCTGTATTTATTCAGGTCGGCGTCGTGTGAAGTGCCGTCCCCTGTTAGAAAACATTAGTCAGTAATTAACAGAACTCAGTTGAAGTTTCAGAAGTATTCCATCTATTACATTTATAATATCGTTTGATCATTTATAATTATAAAAAACATTTATTATACATATAAAGAAATAATTAGCAGCAGTTAAAACCGTTAATCTACTTATGCACTGCAATTTTTCAGTATCGTGTGAATACAGAGTTCATGCGACGATTTCTCGAGAGATGACGAGGAACCATCATACCTTAACCACCGAATCGAAACAACGAGGGACAGGTTGCAGATCCCAAAGTCCGGTTGAAAAGTGAAGGTACACTGTTATTTACAAGCACAAGCTACCTAAAATTATCTTTTCACGGCTGCATGACAAGTTCAGGGTTTCGGAGATGGAAGATTATTTAATTTTTACTTCAACTGATTAACATTATTACTATAATCTGTATCAAGAGTAAACGCTTAGTTTAAAAGTATGCCAACGATTTCAATGTCATGTATGTAAGAAATTTGAAGCAATTATATAAATTCATACAATCTCTTATAGTAATATTGTTTACAACTTTTGTGTCAAAAGGGCAGCATCCTTTATTAAAGATCAAGTAAGCGAAGCGAATCGCATTTAAAAGCCGCTCTTGAGAACTCGGCAAGGTGAACTGTTAGACAAAGGCTCATCGCGTAGTGGGCTAATTAGGTGTAGCGTTCAGTGGAATGCCCCGCAGGCCGCGCCAGTAATTGCAGTGCGCGCGCGTCGCCCGGGGCACACCGATCAGCGAACGAAGCTTTTGCGTCTAAGATTTATTTACATCCGGATTCTCTAATAACTGGCTGAATTTTTGTTAGATCTACCTAGGACACCTTTCAATGCGATCTGAATATCAAAATGAATCCATGTAAATGTTGGAATAGACGATCGAAACTGTCGCGTCTCTTAGTACATTTTATTGCACAATTACTATGCCTTGTATACTTTGTAAGCCTAAGTTTTACGTACTTAAATTTTAAAATTTTTATGTTTGTTGTTCTTGATAAATAAATTATAAGTGATAATACTTCTATGATATTATTATTTACATACATGGTCAAATACACAGCTTTCTTCACAAAATGAACAATACTTAAAGGCTCAAGAAAATCATACCATAATACAGTTTTTGGCAGTAGATATGTATTTCGTATTACAGATAGAAAAGTAAAACCACATAGAGTGACACAAGTCTCTTGGCCATCGTCTATATTAGTTATTCATAATAAAGCTTTAATTTCTTAGCTGAGTTTTACGTAGTGATGAGCGAACGTTTCGATATTGTGAACTTTTTGCAAATTTTTGACTTAAGCAAACCAAGTAGTGATGAACAAAATCAATATTGGTCTTGCTAAAGCTAAGGCCAGTTTTACGGACTGTGTAATCCCTCAAAATACTATAAAAGTAAATATTATAATTGTATTGAAATGATTGAATGCGTGAAAAAACAATAAATTGACAGGCGATTTTGCATTCGTGCACGGAGATTTTTACAAATTGGTAAACTAAAATTCGCTTCTAGGGATGAATTAGACAGAATAGACATTGATTTGGCATCACTCACGCATTATAACAATTAATACAAAAACACTGTACAATTTCATTAATCCATGAGTGATGCGAGCCAAAAATTTAACCTAATATTCTCCTTGTAATATTTAATCTTCTAGTAATTTCGGAGACAAGAGTGGGGGGGCGGGAGAGGGGCAAGTTGAGTTCAAATAATCGACCGTAACACACGGACACGTGAACAGACGGATGTATGCATGAGTGTTACGCGTGTGATAAGAATTCCGTCTAACTTAATTTTTCAAGTATGGAACCCTAATAAATGACCTACATCAGATGGTAACAATTTCATAAGTCGAATTATGTGATTTGGAGTATGAAACATCAAAATAAAAAAGTAACTGGACCCCTTCTTCAAAATGTGTACAAAAATATTTATGAAACTTTACTGACAACATAAAAATCGTTTAACCATGCGCTATCTCAAAAAAAAGTTATTGCACAGAAAATATAAAAAAAACCACATATTAAACAAAAAACCCTCAACAATAATAAAACATGAACAGCATTATGGCTGACAGTATTATTATAATACTTAAGCACACACCAAGAACAGTAAGTACATATTCATAAATAAAATTCAAATACTTTCAGATCTCACATTGTTTTATTGTGTTCTTTCAGTTCAGTCTTTATTACAGAATCTAGACACAATTATCGTCCTAAAATTTGAATTTAACTTTCAATCTGAAAATAATTCTGTGTATAATAAAACCTTAATCTGTTATCAAAACATCTTGTTGATTCCTCAGTTCTTGTAGTAAATATTATAAACGGCACGGCAGCGGCAGTTGTGGTCGGCCTTCGAACGGAGAGCTAAGAGGCTTGTTGCCACTTTCACTCGACCACCGCGCACACAGAACAGAATTCACTTTATTTACACAATGGATGTGGTACATGGACTCTTGAAGTGGTACATACGTGAGGAGTAAACACTTAGCCAGTGGGACGATATTTCAACGTTAAGAAATTCACGGCCAAAGCCTCATGATTGTAAATTAATCCAAGAAAATAAAATTATTAATAACGTTTTTTTAACCTCCTAAATTTTAAAATTATGTCCGAGGAAAAACTAGTTTTGTATTAATTACATATTTTAGTGAATATTAATGCAGAATGACATCAGCTGCTGGGTGATAGGATCCATCGGTTAATAAAAATTCTGTAGTATTTTGAATGCCTTTTGGAAATAAAGAGAAGTTGGACCATTTTCTTCGATGATAAAATCATATACAAATAACTTAGACGCGATGTGGTTCGCGTAAAATGATGCTATACTTTGTATTATCTAAGTTTTTTCCCATATTACGAGACGTTTTTCATATTCTGTATATACTCGTATTTAATCATTTATTTTTACTGTATTTTTTATTTTCGCGTATTAGTTTCGAGTAAATAGAACAGCAAAAGTAGAATCTTCAAACAATTAGTCCATACAATCTTTGGAGCCTCATTGATTCCAAAGGCTCTAATAAACTTGAACATTCACTTATAAGTAATACAACATAGAGCATTTACCATTTTTTAATTTTGTTAATCTGAGTAACGAATAAAGCAAAACGTCGATACAAATATTTTGTTCATAATTCTAGTGAACACTCGTCAAAAATACTACAAATCTGTCAGACTCGACTGTCACATGTACTACATTTATATTTATGGATGTATTGAAAAACCAAAAGGTAGGAAGCTAATGACAAACTAACCTGTATAGCCTTAGAAATGGAAGTGGCTGTCTCTACTTTTATTGAGAACAACACGGAAAAATGTTCGCTCACTGGAATATACTTGTTCGACAAATGTTCGTTGCTCACGTCGTATGAGTATTTAACTGTAGTAATGTAACATTCATTAGAACGCTAAATAAGTGAATTCTCAGGTTTATGAACATCGTAAAGACATTATATTTTGGAAAATCCTTTCCTTCAATGGTCACGTCGTATGTGGAAACTACTGCTTTTTAACTTTTTAGGAATTAAATGTAGTTCCTCCGATTTTGTGATAAGTGAGTCTGTGAGTGTTATTTCGCTTATTTACGCATAGATTTCATAACGCATACATATAACTAAGATAAATAATCAAAGTCAAAGTCAAATCAATTTATTCAAGTAAACCCAATTACAAGGTATTTTTAAACGTCAAATCTACTTTACTTCGGTTCAAAGAGAAAACCAAGAGAAACAATAAAACAAAAGAAAACAATATTCAGAAAGCCAGTAAATGCATGTGCAGAAAAGATTATTTCTAGGGCATTGTTTTATCTTCAATGAAATCGTTTACTTTATAGTATGATTGTCTAATCAATGTACGTCTTATAACAAATTTAAATCTATTTTCAGTTAATTGAGTAACTTCCTGAGGAACTTTGTTATAAAAACGAACGCAGTTACTCAAAAACGAAACATTTGATTTACGTAATTTAAATTTTGGAATAACCATTTTATCATGACCTCGGGTTTCCGTACCATTAATATCACCTTTCTTTTTAAACAGATCTATTTTTTTTCTCGTATACATAATAATTTCAAAGATGTATAAGGACGGCAAGGTGAGTACATCAATTTCTTTTATACGATCTCTTAGTGATTCTCGTGCATTCATACAGAAGAAGGCACGTATTACTCTTTTTTGTAAAATAAAAATGGAGTCAATATGTGCCACTGATCCTCACACCAGGAGGCCGTTGGACATTAGTCTATGAAAATATGCAAAGTACACCAACCTAGCCGTATCCATCCGTCAATTGCCTAATGCGTCTAATGGCGTATACAGTGGAACCGAGCTTAATAGCCAATGACCTGATATGGTCCGCCCGCAGCAATTTATTATCTACAACTAAACTAAGAAAACTGGCAGACTTAACTAATTCTAATTGTTTCCCACCTAGTTCTGTTTTATCATGGATTCTGGTTACATTAGAGTGGGAAAATTTAATACATTTGGTTTTTTGTGTATTGAGTAGTATTAACAGCGAACCATCACGAGACGTCTGTTGGAAATCTGTTCACCCAAGGTAATATCTAGGTCATTTCTGTCGTTTATATGCTATGCTTTGTTATAACAATGTAGTTTCATCTGCAAATAATACTATTTCGCATAAGTCCCTGAGCGTAAATGGGAGATCATTGATGTAGACTAAAAGCAGGAAAGGTCCCAAAATTGATCCTTGGGGAACGCACATTTTTAATTTCGAACCAACAGAAGAAAACCCCATTCACACTCACTTTTTGCTCCCGGCAAGACAAATACGAGATAACGAAATGGAGAGCGTTACCACGAATTCTATAGTACTTAAGCTTGCAAATTAAAGTTTCGTGACTACCAAATCCAAATCAAAAACCTTGGAAAGATCACAAAAAACACCAATGGCATCCAGGGATCCCTCCCAAGCCTGAAGTATAGTCTTGGTCAAGCTTGCTCCTGCGTGAGCTATTGATCGCCCTCTCATGAACCCGTACTGTCGAACATGAAACACCCCGTGAACACCCCGTTTGGTTGAGTATTTTTTTTTTTAATATTTTACTCAACTCTGGTAATGTTGATACCGGGCGACAATTTGTTGGATTTAACATACAACCTGATTTGATTAATAGAGTAATTGTACTGTCACAGATTTATTAAATATATCTAACAAAATTTGCGATAATATAGGTATTACATTAGTTATTACTTGAACTGATAGTCCCCATAAATCTTCGCTTTTCTTTTTTTCAGTCAGTTTTTAAAAGTTTCAGTTTTCAAAATTTATTCAATCTCAAGTGAGAATGTGTACCTAAATTAAAAGTTAGGGAACCATTTTCCAACATTTTTGCTCAAAATGTCTTTGCTGTATGCGAAGACGACTCTAAAGCATTAGTAATTTCTGTAAGTGTATTCGAAAAATAATTTTCCGAACCGACAAGAAACTCAGTCAGTTATCATTTTTTCAACATAATATTGATTACTGTTATAAATATCATGACATTATTATCGGAGATGACGAGCCGGAACTGGTTAAACTGAGGTGTTTGACACTCGCTGATCTACCTAAATGGCTCAGCAATGTTAAACCTTTAATTTTGAATATTTATTGACGTATTGTATAATAGCTAAATACTCATGGTACCAACAAACAGGAGATACAAACAATAGGCTGTAATAAACTTTAAGACTAAACTATTTAAAAAGAACTTTAGGTTAACTAGTAAAGTTCACTTTGTCCTTGAACTATTTATTAACCACATAATATGCAATTTCAGTCCATATTTTGTTTCCAAATTATAATAAATGTCACAATCTCCAAAAAAAAACCTACTGCTTGTATGATTCCAAACTTCACGCTTGTACTAAATGAGTGTTAATAAATGAAACGTAATACAAAGTTTTATAATATGTTTTGTTATCAGCTTATCACTAAATGTAAGTAGTCTAAACTTACCATTTAATATCAATAATAGAATAAAGTTAATTGTACCAAATATCTCAATTTTATTAGATTCACTTACAAAACGCGTATTTTACGTATAAATCTTATTAGAATTGATGCTTCAGATAACCATCATGTAATGTACAATAAGGCGTTGTAGTATCATGTCAACTCAATCTGTTTCCGCCTTTACAAGCAAGACTCGAGTACATAGATAGATAGAACTTACGTGCGCGGTGCGCGCATTCCGAAACCGGTGTTGCGCAATAAGGTCGGCGCCAAGGACGCGGGTTCGTTGCCAGAAATAAATTGCTGTTTATGTCTGTCTAGCGTACACTGCCGGTAAGTACTTGGATACATGTATAGAATCAGTTTGCTCAGGCAAAAAACGTGAACATTTGTCACCATGTAAGAATGTGTACGCACGTAAAAAGGCGTCAAAGATGTAATTCATGCTCACATTATTTTTGCTTTCTCTTGATTTAGATGTTTAAATTGTACATGTTGTGTATATATGTATATCTATACACTATTTCCATTTTAGGGTAGACGGAGCTTCAACGCACAACTTATACCTACATCGCGACGCTAAATTCATCAATACGTATTATTTGATATTTGACTTAGAGATGGTAAACTGGAATTAGATAGTGAAGGGTTAGAGTCTTATTCTACTACTGCTACTACTATTATACTTATTATACTACTACTATTACTAAACTAGTCTTACTAACCCGTTGCCTATACAAGCTTCTTATATTAAACCATATCCCTTGGCTTACTTTTACAACTGTGCAGTAAGATAAACATTCGCATTCTGTTTTTCTTTCTGTTTCAGACAGCTTCGAAGAAATTGAAATCGTATACTGTTTAATTTAGATAATATAGCTTTATAGTAACTTCACAAAACAATACGTTATAAAAGTCTCCAAATAAATTTTTCGACATCAGCATTATGATTTTATTGTAAACGAAATAATCTTATTGTTTGTTTTTGTGAAAGATTTGAATAATAAAATTATTATTGAACTCTATTTCTCACATATTATATAGAAAGCGCCGCGTCCTTGTTGAAATAATAATTATTTTTTTTACTCTGGCGATATTGGAATGTTAAGTACCTAATTTGTACTGGTTGCTATTAATTTAAAATGCGCGTAGTACGAGTATATGTACCATTAAAGATTTCCATAAAAAATTATAGACAAATACATTATGTAGCTAAGTGTTATAACTATTTAGATGTTGTACGTGAAATAAAATAAGCTTACTTATTTCATTGCAGTAAGCGATAAGTTATAAAAATACTTTGATTATAATTGTTATGAAAAAGGAACAGTACGTTACAGATCACTAAATATTAGTCAAGTAGATATTTTTGATTAAATATTTTAAAACCACAGATATTATTTTAACAACTCGTGAATAGCAAAAAATGTAAACAACTTCACTACGCAAATGCCTATTATGAAGTGTAGAATTGAGTATCAGACGGCTGGTCCAAAATGTCATAACCGTTATAGTGCCTATATTCACGTGATAAACACGGTCAGAAAGATACTATGAACTATATTATTACCAAGGTGTTATAATTTAACGTTTGTAATACATTATTAAGTTAATTTTAAATTATTTTGTTTTTAAAGATAAAACTAATATGCCGAACGTATAATTTCGAATTAGTTATTTCGCTTGTGCGTCGAAGTAATGATGGTATTTCTATAATGATGATAATCTTCGTCAAAATATTCAACAAATATTACAATAATGTAAAACTATTGTCATATAATATACGTGATAAACATTATAACGTGAAACTACCTCGAACAGTGTTACAAATTTGGACTTTCAGAGATGTTCAATTTCTCAATTGCTATAACATAGAACACTATTGACTAGTGTTTCTCCCCAAAAAACCGCTGTTTGTAATCCCGTAATATTTCATTTAAATATAAAAAATAACAAATATAACGCGTTCAAAGTATTTCAATCAAGTACATATAAAACTTTTATGGAAAACTTTTTGATAATTATATAAATTCCAGTGATACGAATCAATTAAAAACAAAAATTATACTAAAAGTACCGAACTTTTACAATTAGAATTTTTAGAATACAGTATTAAAATGTATGTCCTCACAACGGAACGCTTAAATATACAAAGTTTTAATCGCCCTGAAAATAGACTGTGCATTGAAATAATCAACACGTTAATACCAGATGTTAAGTTGTTAAGTCGCCCTTACGGTGAAAGTCGATTGTAATCTAAGTGCGTACGGAATAAAACGCTATTCGTGCGAGCTCTTCGCGGCACGCGACTGCATTCTTTACAAATCGATGGAATTCGATTGCTTTAAATTCGACTTTAAAAAGTAAATAATAGAACTGAATATTCAATCACAAACAACTGTTAATTATAATTGTACATACATACATGATTCGTCTCGTAACACCAACAATGTATGACTGGTAACGGATAGTCATG
Organism: Zeuzera pyrina; assembly: GCA_907165235.1. Taxonomy (NCBI): domain Eukaryota; kingdom Metazoa; phylum Arthropoda; class Insecta; order Lepidoptera; family Cossidae; genus Zeuzera; species Zeuzera pyrina. The sequence goes on along the minus strand of OU015625.1, from coordinate 11,075,224 downwards.
TACTTATATCGTATAGTTTTTCCGGATTATTTTGTATTTATGAATTTCCACAAGATGATTTACAAGTTATATTTTTAAATGGTGATAATCATGTTACAGATAATGAACATAATCTCAGACAATAACATTTACCGTACGAGCTATAATAAGAACTAGGCGCGTGCAATGGGTGTAATATAAGGAATTGATGGAGCGCTCAATAACATACAAACTACAAAACAATTTGAAACTTATTGTTTCCTTAATTGGTCTGACCCAGAATTAAACCCAGATCCCTTCGCTAAGAAGGTAGGTGCGCTAACAGGTCAGTCATTTTTTGTAATTATCTGTATCTAAATTACATACTTACCTACAAAAAATTATTTTTAAATGTCAGTTCTCAATATTATGTCATTAAAACTTATATCGAATCAATCCTTCGTCAAAAAAGGGCATACAAAATAAATAAAACTACTCTTCACTTGCTTCTTTTACTATTTGCTATTTTTTTCGTGTAATGCCGCAAGATGGTTTACTTTACATTGTTTTTATGCAAAACTGATAAATACACGAAAACCAGTTTAATTTGTGCATGCTTGGAATATTTGAGATCAGGCGCGCGGTCGATGGCCGCCACGCCGTGCAACCACAGTGCCGCGCAGCGCGACCAAGCCAAGAGGTGCTGTCTCATAATATACTAAATACATAATGACTACATATATATACATACCACAGTCATTTATTTACATTCGAATATTATTATCATTGAAAATTGATGACATTTTTTTGCAATAAATTGGCAAAATTGCTCTTAATTAGATTTTTCATATAATTTGAGACCAGACTCTACTCCATTATAAATTATGATTTTTAAGGACAAGCTTAAGTGTTAAAAATTAATATGAATCTTTGCATTATATTGCTTGGAAAACAGGAGTAATAATACTTGAAACGAATGAATGAAAATAATATCCTTTTATAAAATAAAAACTTCAGTGATTATGTGAGCCGAGATCTCTCTTCGATTCATTCGTATCTTAAACTTTTTGTTTAAAGGGAATGCGAACCGTCAGACACTAGTCTGGTCTGCAAGGCACAGTGCGGGGGGCCCAGCCAGGATCCCTTTTGTTTTTATTCGTATGAAAGAATGCAAAACAATTATAATTCTCTGGAGATAATTTGCCGCACTTTGGGAACTGGACGCAATGACTCTCCTCCGCATGTATTTACTTGTGGTTTCAAAAATTATTTACGTAATGGTAATACAGCATATAATATAGCCAAACATACAATGCATGTTTAATAGTACTTTCATTATTAGAATGACTGTTTGTTTTTTTTTAATTACCCTTCGAGAATCGAAGCCACTGAGAGCGTAGGTAGTGTAAAAGCGGTCGTTCTATTACCTCACAGGCACCGACTCAGGCCAATCCATTTACGTTAATTACGCTGAAATGGGGATAAATCGGCATCCAGTCGTCCTCAGCCGAGTTACGAGCGAACCGACTATAAAATAAATTATACCCACTTCGTTCGTCTCTACTCAGTTTTTTGTTGCCGTCCACGGCGAATGGAAAAAAAACAAAAGCAAAATCTCAAGAGGACGAAATACGAGGCAAAGACAATGGTTAAATTTATCTACTGATAATATAGACGTAGGGCGGGCGCAGCGATCTCGGCAGACTCTCGGTTGCCGGGTGGCCGGCGAAATTATACAGGCGGACATTCCTGAGCACCAGCAAAAACATGATATATAGCTGTCTTGTGACGAAATATTTTAAATTTGGAGACCTGCCACACTATAAACGGAATTCAATATTATCTCTGGAATTTCGTTTTCGACGACTTCATAAGGCTTAAATACTTCATATAGTTATGTGACTAAATATCTCATCTATGTTGGTATGTATCTTGTACATTTTATTTCTTATACTTGTAAAGTAAATGGCAATCTGTTCATATAAATATTTTATTAAAAACGAAACTATTAATTTTTATAATATATTCATAATAAAAAATATACGATTAATGATATTAATCATTTCAAAAAATGTATTTGCCTCCATGCTGGTCAGAGAGAAAGAAATATGTAAAAAATATATATATATATATATATATACAAATTCGCGTGTAGATCCTGAAAGTCAAAAAAAGACTGTATAAAAATTACCTCCTCAAATTATTATAGTACCGTAATATATATATATATATATATTCATTATACTTTATTGTACACAATTTATACAATACGGGGATTAATGCCTAGTAGCATTCTCTATCAGTTACCCTAATCTTTACTGTCAAAGAAAATATGTATCTAATTCCGTTTTGGCATCGGTAAACTTTATTGCTAAAAGTGTCGACAACAATTACTTTATTGCCCTTTGATGCTCTGTCCATCCCGAATGGTATAAGGTTATGAATATATTTGAGAATACTCGAGGCCTCCTTACTTATGCAAAACTGCTTCTCAAATTCATGAAGTCAAAATAAACATAAGTTGAAGTTTGTTTGAGCTAACGTGACGTAAATATTTACTAAGACTAAATCACATTACTGTCATAAGTAACAAAAGTTATAGGTTCATTCATTAAATTTGATTGACGTACTGATGACCTTGTACCAAGGCGAATGTCTCGTAGTATGCGACCCTGACTGACTAAAAAATGTATTTTGTCTACACGTCTGAAAGCGACCTTCATGTTATGTTCTTACATATTATAGCAAAATATGACTTTATTGTACATTTCAAATTTCAAGAAAGAGAATCAAATCTCGAAAAAGCTAATCAGTTTCGATTCAATTACGACTTGAGAACAGTTTCGGCGAACTAATTGCATAACTTTAATTATACGAAAATGTCAATTTTACGTTATAGACCCATCATGGACCGAAGACATAAACATGAATAATTTGCTACAAAATATTTATGCTGCTTCACACACTTGTCACGCACATTTCTTGACGTGTGTTACGTTATCAATTAATGCACTGGAATTTTAATATGCGTATATAATAAATGTATTGTATGATGCAAAGTACCTATGTATCTTTGGTCATTGAGCCGCTTGGGAGTCATTGACGAACATTAATCAGCTACATTTTTACAACGATGCTACCATAAAATATTAAGTGTTAGGTCCATTTCCATTCTATGGAACTTTTGCTATTGTGCTGTTAGGCCTCTAGTTTAATAGACGATTACCGATTATTATCAATTAAAGTAACAGAGACTAATCTACGGTACGTCTATAGTTGTCACTACGGTAGCACAAAGTTTTTTCGAATGAGAGTTATCCACTGAACAGATTTAAAATCTCAATGTCCATTTCCATTTTTTATGCCCGGTTAGAATTTTTGTACTGAATATTAGTTGTATTATAAGTGTTGTATAGTGTTAGTCTGAGGAGAACGCCTAATGTATTACAACTTCTGTGATACCAAAGCCGTAAGTGAGAGTTAGGAAATCGACTTTTTCTAAATAGTGTCGGATCTGAACGTGACCCAAGGATAGGATTCTGTACAGGACGCATGATGTCCCAAATCAAGCTTTTCTTAGAATCATATTTTTATTGCAGATAATTAAAGTCACGACCATATTAAATTTAATTTGTACTTTTCTGTACTTAATACATGTTCCATATACAATATGGAACATGTTTATTTATTTATTATTTATAAATTTATATTTATTGATATATGTATATACAAACATAGAACATCTACATATTTACAAACATATATCTACCAAGAAACCAAGAAAGAAACGTATCTATAAACTAAAGATTTAACCCATAATGTGAACAGCTTGTTTTCAAGAAGCATCTCTTACGTAGAAAAACTTACTGTTTTAATGTCATCCGATGTTATCTCTCGGAGATAAATAATCTTAGTTCTGATCAATTAAATAAAAAAATTATACAATGGAACATCTCTCTGAGATTCTACAACTTTATCGTTGTTTTCTAATGCCACTTCGCATAATTTAAGCTAAAAAAATTAAATCACATTACAAAGTTTATAGAAGTATAAATTTTCAGACAGAGCGCTTGTACACAAATGTAAAGAAAATCATTGAGCTCATATATACACAAAACATACCTAATCATTTTATTTTATTTTGTTTAAAACTCACGATTATCAATGCAATTTTATTTGCTTGGAATTCGTGGATGACGAAGGAGAAACGTAGATGAAGAGATTATAATAAATATTATAATCTATAGAAATTGAGAAATAATTATATTTATAGATATACCCCATATCAACTACATGTTTCTCTTCAATACATAGGAAAAGTGATCGCCATATATGGAAATCTGTTTCTACTGTTACGAACTCTTGTATTTGAACGATTCTATTACAAAATATTTTTTATATTATAAATAAATATGTTGTTATAAGTCTACTAGCAAATTTATAACCGTTACTTTGAACTCGTCATAAATCAGTTGAGCATTACATTCCTAATCAACATAATTAATACTATGTTGCTTAGAATTTTGATTCTCTGTTTTTTTTTTTATTCAATAGAACTAGATATTTTTCTTACAATTACTAACTTATGTTAACAATCTTCTACACTTGATATGTAAATGTTGTGTTATGAATGCGTTTGCTTTCTATAAAACATTTTTGACGGCTGTTTGATTTCTCTAATGGCTTTCTTGGTATAGATCTTTTGTATAAGTATGGGAAGCTTTTGAAAATATACCAAAATAAAAGTCTGTAAATTTATAATTAAGTATTTTATTACAATTCATTTTAATAAAATAATAATTACACGTATTATATACACGATATATAATATGTACAATTTTCGTGGCCACTTCTATATTTACACTTGGTCCTCGATTTATCGTCACTAGGTCCGCACTGGGCGAGAACTTCGCCATCGTCATCGGCAACCACACCCCACTACCCTCATGTCCTGATAATTCTTAAGCACCACATTGTTTAATTCATCCATGTAAAGCATGGAAATCGGCGCGAGTTGCGTCGGTACACAACATGCTTTCGGCACCGCTGCCGGATTTACAGAGTTAACTAAAGTCTGCACAATGGCGTGGTTCGTACCGTTTAAATGATCGGCAAGTGGGAACGGACAGTCACCTTGACAGTAGAACGCATCGTAACCTTGCGGAGCTACGATCCAATCACTCCACCCGACATCAGCAAAGTCAACGAACAAGGGCCGCCGTTGGCAGATTTCACGTGCGGTTTCTTTGCGGCGATGGTGACCACGGTGACCGCGACGCTGTGCGGCACGCTTGTTTCGCGTCAATCGCGTTACTCCGCTTTCACGTGCCGCTCTCGCCCGTGCATCCTCTGTATATAACAAGAGCAAAGGCTGCAACTGCGTCCACTCCTCTTCGTTTTCCGAAACTCGTCTCCGAACTCTCACGTGCGGCTGTCTCGCATCCGAGCTCTGTGTGTTCTCCTCTATCACTCGCACTAGTAGTCCATGATTGTGCTGTGGCTCAGAGAGCCACCGACGAGCTGCACTGAGCGCGTCCGCCGTAATGGAACCCTCAGCGGGCTTCAGTGGCACAGAATCGATCAGCCTCAGAATTGGTGCACTTCGGCCCTTGCGACCTGGGCGCACTACGTCATATAACAGGAGGCGTTGAGCACCCGTAGCTCCGAGAGTACGCTGGAAAGTGACGTCAGCGCCGCGGGCAAGTTCATCGGTGGGCACTCCACTTATATTGAAAAATAGTCTGAAGCGGTGTTCGTTGGGAAATCGGTGGTCGACGTCGGTGGGCGTGTGGTGGTAGGAGCGGGCGGTGTTGGCGGCGGCGGCCGGCATGGCGCCGCGCGCCTCGTACAGCAGGCGCATGGCGCGCGGCACGGGCGGCGCGGGTGCGGGCGCGGTCGCGGGCGCGGGCGCGCGGCGCGCGGGCCGCCGCGGCAGCCCCAGCAGCGCCAGCAGCTGCCGCTCCGCGGCGGCGCGCGTCTCCTCGTCCAGCCCGGCGCACGCGCACGCGCACGCGTACAGCGCCACCAGTGCGCACACCACCGCGCACGCGCACGCCCCACGCATAATTCTTCTCGACCCACCTACAGGACAAAAATAGAAAAATGCAATTAAATTTTTCCATTGAAAGCTTTCGACGAAAAAAATATATACTTACAGAACTTACACGTGTGTATACATTCAATTTCTTTTATATATGGATATATAACTAGCGACCCGCCGGCTTCGCACGGGTAGCAAGCTATTTTGGACAGGACTTTTGTAAAATCCGTTCTTAGTGAGCGTCTACACCTCGAAAAGAGTAACTATACTAAATTTCAAGTCAATCAGACCATTAGATTCAGTGATCTAGTGATGAGTCAGTCAGTGAGTGGTATTTTGCTTATATAGGTATTAGGTATAGATTATAAAGAGGCAAACTTTGTTTGTTTGTATGTAATGGGTAAACTCAAAAACTGCTCAACCGATTTCAAAAATTCTTGCACCTATAGGAAGTTTCATTATTAGCGAGTAACATGGGTTTTGTTTTATTTTCTAAAAAATTTCTGCTTGTACGAAGCCGGGGTGAGTCCCTAGTCTTTTATATAATACGCATACTCGCAACGTTTATTTTTTATTTATATGTAATTATTATGTTAAGAGATAATATAAAATAAATATTAAATGTCTACTGTTGGTACATACAAATATAACGTTATTGAGAATTCTGTCACTGTCTTTTTTTATTATATATTTCTGGAAGTAAAACGAATGTTTAAGTAAAATAAAACATTCTGGGTAGTAAAAGTTAATTTCCAAGAGAACTACCAATATGCACATTGAATTACCGTTTAATGACAAAAGCCAACATTGTGTTCAACCGGCAGTCGGCTTATCGGTACTTATTTCTAATGAATGCAGTAAAATGAACATTGTAACATGTCTATAATCTCATTAATCATTTCATAGTAGTTGGCATAAGTGCATTTTTAGTGCAGTTAGATAAAAGTTATCATTATTTCATCGCAAAAAATATTGTATTTAACACTAAATAATTGACGTGTGCCAATTTAATGAAGTAGTACTATTAATGTGAATATGTTAAATAATAATTAAATAACAATTGATGTTGGGTATGTATATTACCAATATATACGTACTCTATATATACATATACATATATATATATATATATATTTCTCTTGTTAAACTCGTCTTTTGCTCGCAAAATTTGAACAAAAATATAGCGTAAAAAAAATCTAAAAAAAAACACGCTTAGCCTGATAATATTGCTAGAATAATCTTTTTTTTAAACTCTTAAAGATACGTGCGCAATATTTCAAATTATTTAGACGTCTGGAAATGGGCGAAAATCGCAATAATGGGTATAATTTGAAAGACTTCATTAATTCATACAAACATTCAAATAAAAAACAATATTGAGGGAAGAGTCTAATGAAATAGAATAAATTGTCAAGTACGATTGCGACTCGCGCAGAAAGGGTTCCGTATGATATGTATAAAATGACAAATTCCTTAAATTTTTTTTGGAGTTCAGTAAAATAACGTACAAAATTAATTATGTGAAATGTAACTTAGTCTGTAATGTACCGAATAGTTTGGACGTACGGCACATGAGCTTAACGCGAATTCAATGGGTGTATAAGCTGTTCCACTCAGTTTTAAAGAAAATATCGAATTTCTGGTGCTATTTTTCTATATCTTTTATTTCTTTTAAAAGCATTGCTTTTCACACCTTTTTTTATATATTTTGTGAGTCTTTAGGATTCTAAATAAGATTTTTGAAATCAGCTACTACGAGCGCCTTTGGGATCGTGTAAAAAACTGACACCTCAGGGCGAGCATGGGTAAGAGAATTTTTACATGTGATGCCGTCCACACGCAGAATTCGTGATACATTATACGATACATTACATTGCAGATTACACACGTGTAGACGCGCCTTAAGACATACGATTATTGTTCTATTTTTCCGTAAATTTATTCTTAATAATGAACACATTCTATGAAATTTTTAAATTCTTAGGTTCAATAATTTAGTAGACAAAGATGAGGTTAATTCGAGCTAATGGTTAAGTCAAGTTCAAATACCCATTTTGTCACCTTTTTAATACTTTCGTTTATTCGTTATATATTTCTGAGAAAATTTACTGTGACAACGGACAGACAAACGATCTTATATGAGTTTCGTTTTTCTTTTTAAGTTACATAATCTTAAATTTGAATCATTTTATTTGTTATATAAAATATAGTTATGTACTGAATTTATAAATTATATTACATACTTCTTTCGCTTCCTCAAATCTTATCATTCTCCTCACACATTTTCGCCTAAAAATGAGTATGTGATATATTTATTTTTAGTATAGTATTTAGTATTTTTAGTATTGGTAACATTCGAAAATATTTTCCTCTAGAATAACATTATCAATAGCTATCTATTAATGACAATTAATTGGAAATTTATCATAAAATCACGCCATGAACTTAACGGGGAATAAGATAATAGCTAAATAATAATATTTCAAATTATTTATGCTTCTTAAAAAATTGGATTACTTACTTGAACTTAATTCTTATACAAATTATATAATAATATTATACGTAATTATCAACTGTGTTATACGTATATTATAGTGTACGAACACTACAAAGATCTGTAGTTGTCCAAGTAATATGAGTTGCATAAAGTAGTAGACCAATTGAAAATCTATGAAAGCAAGACTTTTTGAAATATGTTTATGAAACTTTGTGAGGATTATGTAAAAATTTTTTCATTACTTTATAAGTTCTTTGCTTCTTTGTTCAGATATTAAAAGCAACGAATACCTACAATGTATTTCGTATTTTCACAATATTGGTATTATTTAGAAAATAACTCAAGCAACATTTCAATTAAATGTTTGTAAAATTAAACAATTAGGTACATTTATATCGTACGCTATAGACTGAATATCCAATGCCAAAATAATTTTAATAAAAATTAAATTCTCTATTTTAAAGCTAGCATTTTGTGTTAACTTTTTTTAAATATGTCAATGAATTTACCGCAGACAAAGAGAGCATACTAAGATATGAAACGATCGAGTGTAAACATACGTACATCGATACAGTATGGTTCCATTTTTCAAAAACATTATAGAAACTTTTTAGTTAAAAACATAATAGATGTGGAAATTTAAATTTTAATGTAAATCCACCAAACCTAATATTTGACATTTTTATCTTGCGCACTCAATGAGGGGACTTTTAAAGGAAAGTTAATATTTTGTGTGTTGTACATACTTTTTGTGAATTTTAAGAAGAAGTTTTCTCATTTTTGCAAGCAGTCCGTATTGACTTCGGTAAAGCCTACTATCGCTTTACTAGAGAGCAGACCAAACCAAAACCAAAGACAAAACAATAAATAACAAAAAAGAAGCAGTAGAGAATAAAAAGAAGCAAGTTTGGAGTCTCTGTGAATATGATGACAGAAAGTTACATGCCTAATGAAAAGATAAGAGCACATCGAAGGTATCGCCTGTATATGCATACGCCTTTCTGCTTGTCGAAAATTTAAACGTATTTAAAAAAGTCATTGAAGCATTTGGGGAAAACGTTCAGTTAATATCAAATAATTCCAGGCACTTTATGCTAAAATGGAACTAACAGCTATAAAAAAATTTCGAAAATTTTGTGCAGAGTCAGAGTATGCCAGCAGAGCCTCGAGCCATTTAGTGGACATTGCATTCCACAAATTAATCTCAATATATATTTCATAAACCAATAAAAGTTGCCAAACTAAATAACAACCGTTTTGTTTTGTAAATGAATCTGTTAGATCCTAACGCACCCTTTGCATACATTTAAATATATTTTTCAGTTATTACTAATGTATTTAAGACAAAAGTAATTTAACTGACGCCATTTTTCTTAAGATAACTTTTGGCGACTTTAGGTTCAGTAAAGTCTTAATAAATATCCCAACCAACCAACCAACATTAAGAAATAAGAAAAGTAGGTACGTTTATTCATTTGAAATAATAATATTCATAAGAACTTATCATATCAAAAACGTTCATTTGTTAAATAACAGTAAACAAAAATAAAGGTACAAGGTAATCCAGAATATAAACTACAACATACACTACAATATCAAGATATATTACAGTATCTACATTAAATTAAATTTTATTATAGGTCTATAAAATTTAAATTTGTATTCTAATTTGTATATAACTTTATGTCAAATATTAAGGCGTATAAAATGGATAATATACAAGTAGCTTAAAAGAAAATTTGCAAAATATTATATCAAAAGTGCATTTGATAATGCACTTTGCATTTTGCAATTTCAAAAATATTAATGAATAACAGTTTTATACATTATATTCAAAACGATTGCCTGCAATGTAATGTTTTTAAAGTACTCCCTTGGAGCTCATGGGGGACAAAAAGGAAACGAAGTTATGAAAACGGAGTTTGTTTACTAAAGCCAAAACATAGGCATACTTAAATATTTTAGATATATTTTGCATAATATTTACATTTTATGTAGTAGTAAAAAAGCATTATTTTAATAACTATGTTTCATATTTGTCCCAAGGCAGTATAAATGAGAAGCTAAGCCATATAAGTTGAACACAATATTTTTTTGATAATTATATTATTATAAGACAAAAGGAATTCGATATCTGTTCATTTATCCAAACATTTAAGTAGATAGGTGTACCCATGTACAAAAATAACAAATTCTTATTTTTTTTGTTTGTAAGTACACGTCAGGTATTTTTGTACATATGACCTTGAAATTATACTCTGTAATTGATTACGTTTCTCGATGTGCTTGTACCACCATACATTTTTAAAGTAAAGGTAATGTAGAATTATTTCATTATTTTGGCCTAAATATATATTAAATACATATTTACTAAATACATTATGTATTTTTAATATTACAAGGTTATTCACAAAATAATATTATTTAGATTAAATTAAAGTGAAAGTAAGATAAATGCAGTAGAAATGCGATCTCTTAGAAATATGTGCAGTGTTACCCTTGCGGACAAAATAAACAATGAAGAGATACGCAGTATGACAGGGTTGCACGACAGTGTTATTAAAATGAAGAAAGAAATGCTTAGAAGGTTCAGGTACATAGAAAGAATGAATGATGAAAGACTAACGATGAAAATCTACCAAGGCAAATAGAGTGGTAAAAATAGCCAAGGAAGACCAAGGTTGACTTATGAAGATCAAATAGCCAGTGTTAGCCCATGAAAATGTCAAATGCACTCGCATACCTAGGCGAAAATGTGTAAGAAGAATGATGAGATTTGAGGAAGTACGTAAGGACCGCGACGCTTGGCGCTCCGTCCTCTCAGACTACCTAGTTAGGGACAGTGTGACGATATTGTAATATTGTTTAAGTTTCCATAAAAAATTAAAAATCAAAATTTCTTAAATCTAGTCGCGTTATATTTGAAATCGTGTCTAACTATCCGTACATAAATAGGAAAATAGTCTGATTTGAAATTGAAAATCTCACAGAAAAATGCTTAAGTACAATCATAACAGAATTTAGTTGGTTGAGCGACATGAGAATAATTTTTACGAATGCATTTAATATTAAGAAATGGATTTTCGTTATTATGAGCTAAGAAATAAAGTGTATGTATCTAACGATGCAAAATCCCTATTAAGTATGAGAAAAATTATTTCTTTAATTCTAATTTCATAACGATTTGCGTACCTAATTGACATATTCTAATATAGTCAATTCTAATAAGGTGTGGTATCGTGAGTGAACTATGTGCTGCAGTCAATATGGTACAAGCCAATATGACCTATAGGTACAGTTTAATGCCGTAAATATCATGTTTCTTAATAACAATCACAGATGTAACTCTGAAGGGTAAAATCACATATAAGCTAAAGCTGATTAATACCAGTACTTATAAAATAAATGAAAAAAGCGCCATTGCAATTTCTTCATAATTTCTGTTTATGTCACATTTATGACATATTTAATTAATGATACATTCTAATATAACATAATATCACTAAGTAGCCAATTAAACACTCAAATGCCCAGATACCTAATGTTTCGGGAAATAAGAGTAGGTATAGCAAACTCTAAGAATATTTGAAAATCCTAGTCATAATTATAATATACGAATACCTTCCCATTAGATATAAACAGGTATTTACGAAGGTAAATAAATATGTCATCGTTGAGATACATATCTAAGTTGAAGCTTCTACGAGTTTATCGAGACAAGTTGGACTGGATAAATATAACATTTAATATTGATTGCATTAATTATGTAATATACAGTAGTATCGTTTATAAGGTATAATTACGTATCAAATAAATAAATAAAACTATGAATGCCTAAGCACTTAAATAAAACTACGCAAATAAAAATAGTAAAACACATTTAAAGAAAATATACATGTATTATTTTAAAACAAAATACATTACATTTCGTTATCGAAAATTAATAAAAACAGTAGAAACAAGTTATTGTGTTACGTAAACACGCAATACAAACACATCACCTTATCTATCACTCACTTTCCAAAAGTGCCAAGTAAAAGACATCAACGCGGTGCGTTATCACGTGCACACGGTGAATACTAATTTCATAAAGTTGCTTGTAAACAATAGCCGTTACAATCAATACTATGAAGATATAATGACCAAGTCATTAAATGTCAGTATTTAATTGACAGTATACATGTGGGAAAATAAGAAAAACTCAACTCCAATGAAATTGGACATGAAATAATGATTCGACCTAAGATACGGAATTGACTACTCGAACAGGTTATTGCCGTATTTATATGTATTTTGTTGTTATAATATTTTGATCGTTCTAGCACGGTCGACCGGGTCACAGCGTACGTATTTCGAAAATAATGCGGTCAAACCAGCCGGAGGCGCACGGCCGCTCGCCTCTCTCACTCACCCAAAATTTAAACGCATCCAACGGCGATACACAAAATCCGCAATCCGTGTTATGCTCACGATCAACAATCACACACAGTCAACGTTTAGGAAATATATGGAAGCGCACTCGTTCATGAATAGGGGGATGGTACATGTCAACGGAATGGTCCGGTAACATCACTAGCGCGCGCGTGCGCGGCAGAGCGGGTGCGTACGCGCGTTTTCGGGGACACTTTATACACAAGCATGGTGTGCGCGCGGCTCGGGGCTCGCGGGCGGAATGAGCGCACGCGCAGCCGCCAGACGCGGCGGCGTCGCGCAGGCGTGCCGGCCCCGCCTGCCGCCCCGCGCCCCGCGCCTCGCCCCGCCCTCGCGACTCCCGGGCCCTACCGCGCAGGCGCGCACCCTTGCGTCTGCACCCGGCCCGAACCCTCCCAGCGCTCCCGAACCCTCCCCCACCTCCCAAAAAATTTTTACTTATTTGCTCAAACCACAAAGCACTTTTTTATGACATTATGACATAATACATATACAATAGATACTATAGATATATACATAGATAACAATACATATATACAAAGACACCCCGCTGGGGGTACAGCATGAAGATATGTATGTATGTACAAAGACATAAATAACAGTATTATGTATGTTTGTTATAATTCAGTATAAAAAAGAAATCAACAAATTATAATAATGTTAAGATATACAAACATATACATACAAACATCAAAGCAAATACAGTTAGTAATCTGTAATTATAACGAGAAAGGCCCTATTGCATAAGTGTAAATCTGAGTAAGTCCACAACAGAGCACTAACATAGTTTTAAAAACCACAAACGCACAAACCACTTGTAAACTTCAGACAATCAAGTTCAGTTTATAATTCATAAATTGTAACAAAGAAATGAAACTAATTACCTAATCTGACAATAATCACAGTAGAACAGTTTCACAAATCTTGCCTCTGTAGGTAAGTAGATCTCTGAATAGGAATGGATACTGTTTGTAAATTGCGATCAATGTCAACGACACGGGTTCGCACTCCAACGGATACAAACTTTTTGTTCGTTTATACCCATAAACGTCTTATTTTAAAAACATTTCTACCCCTGCTCGTAGATGATGGAGGGGGAAAAATTGAATAAAAACGCTATTTTATGAAACACCCATTTCTCACGCCAAATTTTTAAATCTTTACAGCACAGAATTAGTTACATAAGATAAGGAGCAAAACAGAGAATTCGAACACTGGCAGACAATGAGTAACCATTGAACAATTAAACTGGTTACAACTTGTCTAATTTTAGGGTTCTGTATTCCTATAATACTAACGGAACCCTAAGATAAGATTATAAGGTCACTCACGTATCCGCCCGGCAGTCTGTCAGAGTCGATTGTTACACAAACTATGTGACCCACAAATAAGTTACGCTAACCGATCGTGAACACTAATTATTTAATAATTATCATTAGTTAACACCGTAACAGTTTAAGGAAATTGAAGAGGGAACAAACTTCACATCGACTTAAGACTCCGAAAATGCTGGACCTACGATCTTCAAAATTTCAAGGAATGTATGATCATGTAGTGAATCTTTATATAAAGAGTCTTAAGTGTTATGAATGTATTTTACAAAATTAACTTCACAATGCAAACTTATGATTTGTGAAATATATTACGGAATCGTTTATGTGCAGTCAAACTCCCACTCGACCAATTGTTTTTTGTGTACAACGTTACTCACGCGCTCCGTACAATCTTGAACGATCTATATCGCAAAAACCATCCACTTAATACCTTTGTCGTTACCTTTTTCACGTTCCGCAGATAACATAACATTTATTTCTTTAGATACCTGCACCTTACGCAGGTGTGTCGAAAGTATTAACAATAGAAAGACTTCAAAAGTAAATACACTGAAGAGATAAAGTGCTTACATCATGCTGTGCGTAGTTGCGCGATGAGTGTGCGCGAAACAATGATTGAAAGATTCGATCAGGTGTGGAGAGATTTTTATTTTGATTAGGATTAGAGGTACACGTGCCAGATATAAATACAGGATCAGCTGTGCAGTAGATAATTTTCATATTATAAAAAACTGTGTATAAGCTACTGTAGGCACAAATTAATGTAAGTATATTTAAAAAAAAATAAGTAATAAAATGATTTAAATATTAATTTTCAAAAATATGGTACAAATTGAAAATGTTTTCTATGTAACGAAATTGAAAAAATATTATTGTATACTTCATTATACATACATCGCATGTTTAGCATTAATATGTCGATAATATAAACTATGCGTACTAACTTAATATAAAAAACATTTTTACGATGCTATGTAAATAATTGATTACGAAATCACAGTTTTTCTGTATTTAGTAATGATCAACAAAAATTAAATAAATACATTTATTTCTTTTTTATTTAATGGAAAAAAATTACATTGAAAATAATTACTTACAACTTTATGGTAAATTTAAAATTCATTTTAAAATATACCTACTATTTTAATTGCTGAACATAATTTCACACTACGTGAGGAGTCAGAGCATCCAGACATAACGAAATCGCAACTTCTTTCCACACACGCGATCATATTTGTAATTAATTTATTACACCATGACACCACTCCTAACAATAAATACTTGACCTTGACAGATAATAAAGATTAAAGATGAATTTTTTTAGCAACAGATTGATACTCCATCTCTTTTATGCTCCTTACAATACAAGTTTCTTATGATTGCCTTGACTAACTCGTACAGTCTATGAGGAAAGATAAGCGGTAGGCATTCTCTTACATTTTACTCTTCTCTCAGAATCCCAGACAAGCATGATAGACAACTGCCATAATACTAATAATGTTTTTAGTAGTCTAATTGTTACTAGTTTAATGATACACTTTTCGATGTGGAAAATGAAAGTCCGGGTTTGATTCCTGGCCAAGTGAACTTAGAAATGTAGATTTTCTAAATTGACCCGTAGTCTGAGTGTCAATATGTACCCCCGCCTTTTTTGTGGCATTCATAATAGCTACAAGCCATTGGGGGTCCGTTGAGTCACATCGATAGATCAATTTTCGAATAAGTAGTACACTTATGGTAAGCCTTCTCAATTCTCACAAAGGAGGTGAGAAGGGATCACATAGGTATGTAAAATACAAGTCGGATCACTAAATACATCTTAATTTTATCGTAGTGTACATTAAAATTGGCAACTTCTACTAATGGAATTTGCATATAATCACCAATACTACTCTAATATGTAAAATCGATTAGACATAGTAATTGAATCACTTTTAATTACCATTTACAACGTAAGTATTCCTCATAATTGTCTTGATTGTCACTAGTGAGACAATTAGAGTGAGTGAGATAATTAGATGTCTTTTTATTACTGTTAGTTGATCCCTATAACAATTTACTGAATATGTTGCGCTATCAAATCTCATTTAACGAAAATTATAATGGTTTCCCAAATATTACTACACTAAGAAGTATATTTAGGATCGCGATGCCTGGCGCTCCATCCTCTCTGATTAACACATTAGGGATACAGCTAAGGAAATGTCTGTGTATGTGTGTGTGTGTCTAATAAAAAATCCACAACATGGGAAATAAAGGTGATTACCTTTTATTCTGGAATGACGTTTCGGCGGAGTGCCATCGGCAGTGATCTCAAATAAACTGTCGCAGCCAGCTTCACTCCGCGTCCGAGGCAGTATTTTTATTATTTACCCCCGATATTTATAAACGTAATTTTCAGGCCTTCTACACGCCATTCTACTCACAGTATCCACACATTCAACTGGATGTGATAAACGAGGCTTTTTTTCCTTGAATTACAGGATTCCACGCCATCGATAAATTGTATCCAATTTCCCGATTGAAATTTTTCGACGGCGTGAAATCTGATGCCACCTTATATGACGCCGCCCATAAACCGCTTAGATATAACACTCATAATTTGACATTATCCATTTTAATCATATTAATGAAATAGAAAACAAATAATACCCATTAGTTAATTCAAAAATTATTTATTTTTATAAAGTGCTCGTAATAAAATAAAATGATCTCTGGCAATAAAACATTAGGAATCTTCAATATTTGCGAACTGTGCTTTAATTGTCCTGTATTTTTCCATATTTTACCCACACAATCACACAAGTTATCATATATTTATTATCTCAATAGAATACGTAACTCAATTAGAAACACCTCATTACTTCCCAAGAACTATGCGGAATACACTTTGTTAATTGAGGCGAAACACAATGCCGACTAGTTTTTATAAAAAAAATAATTGAGCATTAACAATAAATTATTTTTGACGTAGTTATCTACCTATTGTTATTTTTAATTAAATTAAAATAAACATAGAGTCCACTTCCTTAATTAAAACGTTTTAAGCATGACGTACATGGAAGGCATTAATAGTTATTTATGTCAAAAGAAAGCTGTTCTTTACAACCCAGCAATACATAAAATCGATCCTAATTATTTTAAACACGCATACGTCAAGTGGAAATTACTGAGATTGCTACCGTACCCGGCTACCGGAGCCGTTACGCGCAAATAAACCAATGGTCTTGTTTTTTTATTCTTTTTTTGGCGCGTGTCTCTCATGAGCCGTTATTCGCGAGGTATTCCGCTGGTAGCGAAAGTTAGAAGTCGCTCGGTATTTTATATACCAGTTCGTTCAACGATATAAAATAGATATTTGTATGCAAAATTCTTTGCTCCGACAACATTCAACAGTTCTTAATGTCGTTCTACACAATTTTATAGTTCATTCTTATACAAGCTACGACCATTAATTCTTGATAATAAAGAATATTAAAAAACGGTTATTTGGTGTCGATTGGTTGTCCTTGTTTGAGGTAATATCCGAAAGAACTCGACCGATTTTTGTTTCGTAATGTATCTGCGGGCCTTGCTGTAATTAATGTCACAAGTGTCGATTAATAGATCATAATTTTATATTCGTATAATTGAAAGTAATTCATTTTGTTACTCTGTTATATACTTACGTAATGTGACATTCGTACAATTCGGCCTAGAAACTGCATTTAAGTTTTTAAATTTTAGGCACTGGTTTCATTACAAGTTAGTCAATGACACTGAGTACACACCTTTGTAGTATTATTTGGAAACGTACACTTAAATTTCGCTAACTATGTCAGTTGTGGAGCCATGCCGTCTGCCACCCACGGTCGTCGCGTCCTGGCGTTGACTCACCAATTCTTCTCATGTCGACATAATTAGTCCATTAGCACGCACGCACGGCTCGAATGTTCAATTAGATCAACGACCGACGGGATGGCAGATTACGTTCCTCCTGTTAGCACGAATGAGGGATAATATAATTGACAGTTCTCATGTCTAGTCCTTATAAGTAGCATGAGCGTTTGTTTTTTTTTTTTTGAATTAACTCTTATTGTAACTGTAGATTTGCAGAAATATACTATTTATTACCATTAAAATAAGTAGATTTTGATATAACAATAATGCATTATGTTAGGCAATAATAACTGAGGTCGCTATCGTAATTAGTCGCCTCAAATATTAATACTACTTCTTGTAGTAACCCAGTATTCTACCACTTCACTACCTACATCATCGCTGGCCAGTTTAACATGACACAATAGCAGTGGTCGATAATCCTAATAAAGATGGAAATTTAAAGTATAAGAAAACATAATTATGTATATGTAGATGTCGAAGTAAAAGCAGTTTCATAAATTTTGTTTTAACTCCGGCGCTGTTACCTCGATATAAGCTGTTATTTTCCTCAGTATTATAACTATCTCAATGGAGCCTTTTACAAGATATCTCATAAGCGCTTAAGATTTTTTAAATTTGTAACTTGTAGCTCCATAGCTCAAAGCTTTCATTTCTAGGAAGAAGAAAATCTATTCTACAGAGGAATCTCTAGGTTAACCTAGTAACTGTTACACTAAATAAACAGCTGAAAGGAACAAAATTATTTAATTGTAGTGGCCCCAATATAGACATAAACATCTTACTATTATAAATAAGAAATAACTATAGGTGTATATCGTGTAAACCAGAATTTCCCAAAGTGGGCGATAACGCCCCCTTGTGGGCGCTGCAGGCCTAAAGCGGGGCGGTAAGAGACCTAGAAAAAAAATGGGGGCGTTGTGTAGAGGCCTGGGGGGTGATTTGTAATTTCATTTAGCTAGGAGGCATCTTAGACAACGACTGCATGAGCTCTCGACTCTCAACTACAACTTGTGAACATCAACTAATATTAATTAAAAGATTGCTCAAACTCGGTTCGATATTTCTCTCCGCGTAGTTCATATATCTGTCCTGTTTTATTGAATATACAAAATAAAAATCATGTCAATCGGTCGTTCCGTTTCGAAATTAAAGTAGACACAAACAAACAAATAAAAAGGCAACAGACACACTTTCGCATTTTAATAGTTATTAGTACTCCCAGATAGGTAATTTTCGTAGATAATAGACCGCGGGCAATCATGTTTTAACAAGTTTTTGTTAAATAACCCGAATTGTGCATTCCTCTATCAATCGGCTGGTTCATAGAATACTTGTTCTGACTTGTTGAGTACGATTGAACGTCGAATGAGATAAACGAGTTTATGCATGTTTGTTTTATTCCTGTCGGTGCGTGCTGCTTATGCAATCCTATATAAACAACGTAATATTTATTTTATTTTCATTTGCGGTTTCGCGCGCAATAGATGAGCAGTACTTAAGTTCAACACTTACGTATTTCTCAAAACAAAACAATGTCAGAAGTAAAAAAGAAGAGACGGCAATACTGTGCGGAATATATTAAATTCAGATTCATTGAAAATCCGACAAACCCATCGTCGCCTTTGTGTCTTCTATCTCTAAAAACATTTTCGAATGAAGCAATGAAGCCTTCAAGACTGCAAGATCATTTGAATAAAATGCATCCAGATAAGAAAGACAAGAATGTAGCATATTTTCAAGACCTAGAGAAGAAGCAAAATACTCAGCCAAGTGTAGCAAAGCTATTTTCGGCGGCTGCTAAGCAACATGACGACGGACTTCGAGCTTCGTACAATATCTCTTTGTTAATTGCTCAAAAAGGCAAACCACATAACATCGGAGAAGAGTTAATTTTGTCAGCAATAAAGGAAGTAATAACTACTGTGCTTCATGAACCAGACGCAGATATTATCCGAAAAATTCCTTTGAGTAATAATTCTGTGCAAAGACGAATTGATGAAATGGCTGAAAACATTGAAGGATCATTGTGTGATCACCTGAGGACAAGTCAATTCTCAATTCAGCTCGATGAGTCTACTTTACCAACTAATGAAGCATTGTTGCTGTCTTACGTGAGGTTTATTAAAGATGAGAAAATATGTGAAGAACTATTCTTTGCTAGAAATTTAGAGACCGATACAAAAGACGAAACCATATTCAATACATTGGAAAAGTTTTGTGATGAGAAAGAGATTCCCTTGAAAAATATTATATCAGTTGCTATGGATGGCGCTCCGGCTATGACAGGGTGCCATAAAGGCTTCATAGCGTACTTAAAAAATAAAACTCCAGATGTCCTTGCTTTACATTGCGTTATTCATAGACAACATTTGGTTGCTAGAAACTTAAGTGAACGACTATTTCAATCACTGCAATATGTCATCAAAGCAGTCAATAAAATCCGCAACAGCTCTTTGAATGATAGATTATTTCATCAGCTTTGTGTTGCTAATGACGAGGATTTCAACCGTTTGTTGTTTCATACTGAAGTTCGTTGGCTATCAAGAGGCAATTGTCTGACTCGATTTTACAACCTGTTTGACTCTGTTATAGAGTTCTTGGAAACTAAAGATACAGAATTGCACAACAAGCTCATTACATCAAAGAATGATATAGCTTACATGACAGACCTGTATAAATTGTTCAACCACATGAATCTCCAACTGCAAGGCGATGAACTAAATTTAATTAAAACAAAAAACGTCGTTGCTGCTTTCGCAGCCAAACTGCTTCTACACAAAAAGAATATGGGCAGACGTGAGTTTCACAATTTTCCGAATTTATCAGTATCATGCAGTAACGACGAATTGTTTGCCTACTGCCAACATTTGGAAAACCTCCACATTGACTTCACCGAACGATACCAGGACATTTTGAACTTGGAAATACCAGACTGGGTGTTGGATCCGTTTTCAAATGTCAACACAGCAATGTCACCTCAGCTGGAAGAAGAACTTATAGAATTGACAACAAACGAGGAAATAAAAATCAAGTTCAAAAATGGTTACCAAGAATTTTGGCTACAAAAACCGATCCCGCAATTGTACCCTGGATCACAATCCACAGTCAATCGTTCAGCGATTCTTGATAGCATTCCCATCGTCATATTTGTGTGAACGTGGATTTAGTGCTGTGGCAACACTGCTTACTAAAAAGAGAAATCGTTTGCATGTTACCAAACGTGGCGACTTGCGACTGTTCTTGAGTAAATTGGAACCTGGTATCAACAAACTTATTAATCAGCATCAGATTCATCCTTCACATTAGTTTTTATATAAGGATCGATTATATTTGTTTTATTTTGAATAAAAGATACTCTGTTTGAATACTATAAAGTTGCGTTTCAATAATCATTCCCATTGGCAGGTGTAGCCCGTAAGAGTTAACTTGAGACCTGAGCGCCGTTGTGTATTACCTACTGCGCTCAGGTTTCAAGTTAACTCTTGCGGGTTGCGTTTGGAAGTAATGTTTAATCTCCGCTAATATAGCTCACAATAATTAATTAATTTAAATTGAAGTTATAGTGGTTTTTCCGTAGGTGAAAAAATGGGGGCGCTAAAAAATAATTTATTCTCAAAGTGGGCAGTAGACAAAATAAGTTTGGGAACCCCTGGTGTAAACTATAATTCAATGGTACCTAATACCTTTTTTATCGCGACGTTTCGACAGCACCAATCGTGGTTACAGGCAGGCTACTCTGTTATTTATAATTTTAGGATGTGTACAAGACGTGAAAGTTTAAAACATTTATAGACATGAACTTCTAAACTAAAGTTTTGGCTTTCGGCTGTTAGTTATAACTTTTAGAAAGTACGAAAAAATAGCTTTAGAGTGATCTTGTGGTGTATCAAATGAAAACGCAATCTCAAAATCAAAATTTTACACAACTCTGTGTTCGTTTTTAACGTTGTTTAACCGAATCAAAAAAGAAGCGGGTTCTCAATTCGTCTGTATATACGAGTCCATACATATATGTTTTATAAATGTTTGTTCAGGCATAACTTCTTTGTTTATGAACCGATTTCAGTGATTCTTTTCGCGTTGAGTTCAGTATAGCTCTAAGGTGTTCCCATTTTAATTTCATTGATATTTAATTGGACTTTGAACGATTTATATATTTTGATGATTCTTTTATATATTCCGTTCTAGAATTGGAAAGAAGTTAATTGTAGATCCACCCTAGATATTTATTTAGACCAAGGTCACTCAAAAGGGAAGAATAAATAACTTTTTAAGAAAAATTTGAAATCTAGTTTAAAATAAAGACACTGACAAGATTAAACTAATTGTCCTTTACTAATCAAAACTCAAGAACAAAAAAACTTCAAAAATACGACACAAATACCTGCCTATATAATTAAATTTGACAATAACTATAACAGGGTTTTTCAATCTTTTAAGGCCATGGAACACCCAATAAATTCCTTTTAATCTGTGGAACCCATAGCAAAATATAATAAAAGATACCTACTGCAATTAAAATTAAGAGTAAAAATCTTGTACAATTCTTTGAAATAAATATCAATTAAGAGAAACTATTAATAGGTTTCAAATCGAACATTTTTATTGTGTAGGACCTAGTATAGAATAAAAATCTATAGTTGGTTCAATGTTTGTCAATATGTAGGTTTAGATCAAGTTCGGCGCAAAAAGTAATATTGCCATAGGTGACGGTAGCCAAAATATTCCAACGATTTAACGACTAATGTAACACTCACGGAACCCTAGTGTCTTTTACGTGGAACCCTTGGGTTCCATGGAATCCACTTTAGGAATCATTGTACTATAGTATATTATGCCGAACCAATGAACAACAACAGAAAGTCTAGTTCTTTTAAGGCTTGACACCGACTTCAGTAACTGTCAAATTTAATAGGTAATATTTATATTGTATTTTTGATAAATGCTTCAAAATGGATATCCCTAATATAAAAATAAAAATCTGAAAAAGTCACAAACATCGAATATAAGACTTTGACAGAAAATTATAAGGATTGCATTAGGTGTAGGTGTACACAACTATAGATGCAGGCAACCTTCCAATCAGACCTGTTGCTCTGTGGAGCCCTGTATCCCAGGCTGAAGATTGAAGTGACAGTATTCCCCGTCTGTCGTAAGAAGCAATTGTAGCGGTAATACTGGCAAAAAAGTCGTAGGAGGCCATGTCCTCCTTCTGTGAGACCGTAATGGCCGAAAAGAGGGACGCCGAGGGAGAAAGAGAGAGGGCGGATCCCGCTCGGAGACGACGGCACCAGAGCGGTGGCAACATACGCGCTAGACCGTTAGCTCCATAGTCTGTGACAGAGAATAAGACTACGGTGCTCCTCGCCTGTCGTAAGAGGGGCCTACGGGGTCGCGGCAAATCGTAGTGGGGGCTCCGGTCATCCATCCATGCGACTCCGAGAAAGACAACAACACAATGTGGTCTGCGCTGTCGTGGCACTGCGAGGGTGCCGGGGGCCTCTGTAGTTGTCCTCCGAGAGATGCTTCGGCACAGCGTGAGAGAGGCTCCGGCGTGTTCCGTAAGTGATCCCGGAACTCTTCGACAACGCACCGAGGACGACCACCACAGGAGTTTTGGTGGGTAAAAATCTCACATAATCCAGTGTCTCCCCCAGAGGGCTGGGTGTCTATATGCAGATTTCTCCTGGCGTAACCAAAAAATGAGCTGTCACGGTACGCCTGGTAAATGTGAAACATCGAAACTATTTTGTATAGAAAATATACATGAAAGGATGGTTTGTTAAAGGAAATAAATATGACATTATCACAAAATATGGCATAATCACAAAATATGGCATAATCAAAAACAAAATATACAGATCTTTTTAAAGAAAAAAAATATTCTTTATTTAAAAAACATAGGCAACGTGTTCTGAAGTGAATAATGATGCTGCGTACGCTATAGATATACGAGCTCAGTACAAGCGCGTGGCGACGCTTCGTCTTGTCGCCACACAGCCGGCATAAAATGTTTTACGTCAAAAAAAAGTAAGCATTATTAGATAGTTTTTTTTCTAATAAAAAGCATGTTCTGTGACAAGAAACAATATATTAATAGTATTGTTGTGTAATACATATATCACGGTTTCATCATTAGACACCTGATCATATTCATTACTTTTGTTATTGTGGTATGTGTTTTACAATCAATGTACAATTTCTATAGATTGAATTTATCTCCAAACAGTCATTGAATATTTATTACCACAATATTACCTCAAATATGTGATTGCGATTGCATCTACATAATCGCAAATGAGCACAGTATTGAGCGCAGTCATTTGTGTAATTTTAATACAAGGAAAAAAGACAATTGAAATATTAGGTATTGCATTGCAATATATTGCAAAATATGAAAATAATACACACCTTCCGCGGTCCCAAAGAAGGCAGTGAAGGTTGCCAATAACTATTATACAATTAGGAATATTATTATAGTTCTCGTAAGAGGTAATCGTAATCTGTTATCAACTTACCTAAAACAATAAAAAACCGGTCAAGTGCGAGTCAGATTCGCATGGAAAGGGTTCCATGTTATGAATCATCGCATTAATTTATTTCTAGAATTTGTTTGTTTGCTAACTATAAAGTCGTATCGTACCGCATTACCAAGGAAAACTATGCTGAATATGTTGTCTACTGTTGAAATCAGTCTTGTCATATATTCTTGAATAGGTAAGTGCACTAACACCAAATGTTAATAGGTATTCTAATAGGTATTTCATTTTTTCTATTAAAAAAAACTTCGACGTAAACAAAAACTACTAAATGTAATCGTGGCACTGTGTTTTAGTATCTTGCGTTGTAAATACCAAAAAAAATCTATACTCTTGTAAGACTTAGAATTTTCGTTTGCGTTATTTTCCTGTAAACTTTGAGTAAAGCTCTGTACAAAAAAAAATATCTCTTTCATTTGATATGTCACACAATGCACTTGACAAAGATTTATTTGTTTTATTCGAGAATTTCTTTACTACACTTTCGTCATACACCGAATTATATAATATATTTTTATGTACCAAAGTTCAAACTTTCCGTCCAGTAAATTCGGATAAACTCAGCTGTAACAGACGGACACACAAAAAGACGCGAGAAGATCCCACAAGGACTCGGTTTTCTTTTCGGGTGTACGGAATCCTAAAATCCACCTAAAGTCCAATATACCACTGACATAATACTATCTATTGCTTCGCAAAAAAGGTAAAAACTCTATACAGGTTAAAGCAACTATAATAGGCTAGGTGATTGGTGATTGCTCATAAAACTGGTATATTTTATATATTTTATGACTGGTATATATTTAGTATATTTTATACATTGTATTAAAATATCTAAAAATTTTCAATACAATTAAAAAAAAATGCCTTAAATTCATTGAGTGCATACATATACATATCTTCAAACTGTATCCCCAACGGCGTAGTCAGAGAGGACGGAGCGCCAAGCATCGCGATCCTTACATACCTTTCATTGAGTAATTAGGAGTTATTGCATTTTAAGCTTAAGTAGTAGAAACAGAGGGGGATAAGCAACACAGAGACGGCATTGCAGAGCTCCCAGATAGGCTTATAAGGTTTCTGCATGGTGCACGGATGATTTTTCTTTGATTGGAAATGGCCTAGGCAAACATAATGAGGCAACTTTTTACATTTCATTAATTAAAAACTTCAGTGTCAAATATGACAACAAAGTATTTGACAATATTATAATAATAATAATACTCCAGACAATTACACAGATTGTATGACCCCAAACTAAGCAGTAAGCTTGTACTATGAGTACCACACAACGAACTCTGGGGGAGTTCCCAGTAACACCCAGACTCCAAGGCAATTTAGAAAAGTTCGTTTCCTAAATTGACCTGACCGGGATCGAACCCGGGACCCTAGCTTGGAAAGCAGATGCATATGCCACTGCGCCAATGCGCCAGTCATACATATTGCTACCTTATTATTTTCAATAGGTATAAAGTTGTTGCTTATTTTTGGAACCTACTTTTGTTTATTACCACACGATTGCCTTCAGGTACGACAATGTGTCGTATCTGAATAACTCCAGCATAGAACGCTCTCTTTGCTATGTCAACATTGCATCTTTATCGCGTGGTAACTAGGAAGTCTAATTTAAGTTTGCTTTAAGTGTATGTAGCTTCATGGCAAACTTAGCGTAAGCCTGGTTCAAGTTTAAATTGCGATCTGGTCTGTGACGTCGCAAACACGCAGTGTACAGCGCTAGGAATGACAGAAGATGGACTTCTCCCCACTGTTCCCACTACACGAGATAAAAAAATTACAACTCACATTTTTCATTGCATTTTGAATATTTTTTGCAGCTTTGTTCATAATTACTAAGCCTATCTTTTAATTAGGTCGATGAAAAATAGTCATGTAACCTATTATGGTTGTAGTAGCTCTTCATTCGTCATTTCAATTACATCAATTAAAACTACAATATATAGGTACATACTGCCTACGTATAATCATACTCCTAATGAATTGTCAGCTGACACCATTTGACATGTGAAATAATTTTTGCATATTAAACTCCATTAAGAGTTCTTAGAATTCATAATCAACAAAACAAATTGAATATTTTTTTATTAACGACCAACTTGCATTTTGATATCAACACCATGATGAGTTCTACGTAACCTATTTAACTAGTACAAAAAATATTATAGTACCTAAAACAAAAATAATTACAATTTTCACAATTTACAGTCAACATAGGCTTCATGTTAAATAGGCTTCATGTTGAACTATTCTTTCAAAGGTCACATTATAAGCTAATTATAAATCATTTAATACCCACCATTATAACCTTAAAAAGTTTTGGACACGCTTTAAAATAAAAATAAAGAATTTACATGGTTTATAATATTGAAGTATTACTTATTATAATTGTACCAACTTCAATTGTAACGTAATATTTTAAGAAATACTTAACCGTGGTAGAAAACAAAAACTAAGATGATCCTTCAAGAGTTCTGTTTCAATTTACGGAACACTAAATCTCATTCACGCAAAATATCAACAGAAGATAATGTAATTAGCAGTGAGATAGATAGTATATTAATTTGGAATAGATAAGGAGACATAATGCGCCTTAACCTTGAAAAACTTGTTATGCTAAAACATAATATCACCAAACAAAAATAAAACTTAACGTACCTATTACTGACTGACGAACTATTAGTGAAATTTCAAATAAGTTATTTTATCAAGAAAATATCAGATTTGTTAAAAAAATGCACAATAGGTTAGAATTCCATAATTCTTGCTAATAACATAACATAACATGTCTTCACGCTGTATCCCCAACGGGGTAGTCAGAGAGGACGGAGCGCCAGGAGTCGCGGTCCTTACATACCTCTTTCGCTTCCTCAAAACTCATCATTCTCTTCACACATTTTCGCCTAGGTATGCGAGTGCTTTTGACATTCTTGCTAATAATATATACAAACACTACATAATATTAGGCATATACGTTGATTTAATAGTTATATGTTATAAATACTTATTTCTTAAAGGCAATTTTTTAAATAATAGCATATTTGTCTATTTGTGACATTCATTACTGTTAGGTTTAAAATTTACGCTCCCAAAATATATTGCTTTACACAAAAAAAGAACTCTGAAATAATATAAATCTCAGGCACATGACCAAACGCTGTAGAAAATTCTTAAGGGCTTTCTTACACAACTAGATCAGCTTGCCAATACAATATATATGTAAATATAGTTACATAATATTAGTGATATATTATTTAGAAGTCCTTTGTTATTTTATATTTTTCTTTGAAAATATTACTTTACTTATCTGTATCTGAAAGGATTTTAAAAAATACTTGACCAGTTGTTATTAAACCTTCAGTTTTTTGAACTCTGATTCGTAGCTAAAACTGAATACAACAATTCTTATACTCGTGCCTCATTCTTTTGGTTTTAATTATGTAACGGGTAATTGAGGGCGTGTTTCGTCATGTTTAACAGTATTAATTGAGAAACTCAGCATGAGCCTTTATCATTTATTTAAATTATGCGGTTGATTCGAACGGTAGCTCGTGTCTATCGGACCGGTTCGTACCCATACTTTGTTGTCGCACACACATCTTGACATAACGCTATTGCTACACGGTTGATGTTTAAAGCCTTCAAACGTTTCTATAGTTTGTGTAAATATTCACATTTAAAACATAATAATTGTGTTAATACCTAAAATCAATCAATTTTTATTACATACATTTACTTTTTAAAGTATTTTAAGTACTTTAAAGTATTTTTAAAATTTTTAAAGTAAAATGTATAATGTAGTTATTAGCTGTTATTTATTGTAAGTTAATTTACGAGGGTATATGCAATCAAATAATTGTAAAATTGGATAATTGTAGAAATACATATGGGCATGCTTAACTTGAAAGGGTCTAGTAATTGACATTAGCTCTATACATATTGAAGTTTTCTAAACATCAACCATAATATCAGCAATATGAATTCGACTAATACATTCTGTTAAAAGAGGCCAAATTCGAATAGCAAGTAAGTCGGTGAGAGACTGAGTGAGATATAAAGTCGTCATGCTCAATTTTTTTTGTCTCAAACATTTCTGCTTTGCTTTGTTATTAAAATGTCTATGACTTCAATAACTGTCAAAATAGATATTTGTCACGTATTTATAAAGTTTAATTCTAGAGCGCAATGACATAAAAGAGAATCATCAATATATTATATAGGTAAATAAAGCTTGTAAGCAGGTAGCGTTATTTGGTGTAAAGTACTTGCGGGTAATAAGGCCTGTCGTCTAATAAGGCCTATGCGAGTAAAATCGTATTTACAATGGGCGCTCCCGCTCAAGCCAACTCACAGACGTCTAACACAGGAAGATGTCATTATAAGTTTACAAACAAGGATATTCCCTTCTCCCCGTCTCCAGAGTTATTATTATACATTGCGAGAGATGACCACGCGGTACGACTAATAAAAATCGGTTCGAGTAGTCACAAGTATTGATTGTCATGTTACAATTAGCTGTGTAATCAATTTAAGATTTTTTATAATAAATTCTTAAATAACGTACTGTGGCTCAAATATTTTTAATTTTGTTTTTCTTACATACATGGCCAATGACTATATAGCCTACCAAATTTAAACATAGGTTTTTTTTCCTTCTACATCATGAATCAAAGTTTGTTTATTTCATAATAGAGTTTAACCTTTAAGATTTTAGGAATGAAAACAAGTAGTGTGTAGTTTAATGCTAAATGATTAATCGTTAGTTTTAGTGTCTACGACAACAATGTCTATCGAACGAGCATTTACTCAAAAGGTTGGCTGATATACCTACAGGGAAAATTGTAGATCTTTTAATAATTTTTAATGTAATTGCTGCATTTATGCAATTATTGATCTCAAGTATCAAATGTATAACGCATAGTTTGATTATTTAAGTATATTAGGTATAACTGTAGGCTAGCCTACCCTACCATAGTAAAATAAGGCTTACTGACAAGGTTTTCGATAATGTTTAATTTTGTTTTTGTTTATGGTAAAAAATGCCATTCTCCTTTTATATTTTATATTAATTAAACTTATAGACTATTATTGAAATCTGTTGATAATATTGGTTATTTTTCATTTAATTTTAAATCTTCCTTAGCTAGGCCTTATTACTCGCAGGTGCCTTATTTCGAAGTCCAAGCTCCAATACCAGTGAAATTTAAATAGGACCAATCTGGAATCTTTTCAAATAAAAAATAATTTTCAAACTCAGTTTATGAATGACGGAGTTCTGAGGTATCAAACTTAAAAAAAAATACAACCGCATTGAAAACCTCCTCCTTTTTTTTGAAGTTTCTTAATGAAATAAATGATGTTACTTTGCCATAACAACTAAATCTTTTTCAATTACAAAAAAAAAAGAAATTCAAGTATTTATTAGTTTTCGCTATACCCTCAAGCACGCTCAACTCCGCTCGCTAAATAAAATCGTCACTTAATCTCCAGGCACTGCCTTAGATACACGTTAGTTCAAAGTGATGATTGGACCGTAGTTTAACTGACAGCCAACCTAGGATCGTGTAACTATTATTTTAAGCATTTTTAAGTAAACTTCATTCTCTATTTTAAGAACTCCGACATACCTACTTCTTGTTAAAATTTCAGATTATTTGTCTTTATTTATCTACAAAAATTTTTAGTTTTTTATTGTACAATTATTGCAGAGGTCTATAAGCGTATACAGTTGCTCAAGGCAGCACTGAAGTATTGATGAACTACCTCCAGCTATTAATTATCTATATTGACTAATTTGTAGATATATCCGGTTATTACCGATGTAGGGGAAATGGGGGTGAAATGAGATGTGTGGCCATTGAGACAACGGCATTTTCTCGGTTTCTGTGCGTGGTGTAAATGTGCTTGCCAACAGTACACAGTGTATAACTTCTAACCCATCAATTCCACGTTAGTACCACAAGCCACAGTAGTTTTACGACCACTAAAGTGACTTTTTACGTAGTTTATTTCCCTAAACTGCTTCTTGTTCAAGTTACTTAAAAAAATTTACTTTTCACTGCATTACCCTTGAACTTTCGTTTGTCTACTTTGACGACAACAAGTTATTTTTAAAAGTGCTGTCTGTGACGTTTTAAATTGTTATGCTCAGAACTCAGACTGAGGTGTTTTTTTTTATTAGTCTACACGACAGAGTGCAAACCAATATAGGTTCTAATAATATGTGAGTGCAAGAGAATCAAACTCATAGACTTCACTGCTCTTGGTGTAAATACAACATGCAGCTTAATTAAGTACAAAGTACATTAAGATTTTATAAAAAGTAGTGAAATAAAATATAAAATATGTAATACAAATTATAGATGAACGTTAATTGATAAGTTTATTTTTAATTGAGACCACAGATTCAATGGTGTTCGCGTAGTTGCACATGTGTTAAATGGGCGAGTGCTGACAAAGGGAAGATCTACAAAACGGTAATCTGAATGTAATACAGTTCTGGATCCTACTATCTTGACGAGGGATCGTTATTTCTAAACATTCTAAAATATCAGTGCAATTAACTGTACCCTGTATCAATTTTACTAGAAACAATACATCTAAACATTTTCTACGCATGTGTAATGTTGACATATTATAAATATGACAAACGTTCAACGTATGAATGTAATTATTTGCATTACGATTGATTTAGGTAGGATTGTGCCTTTAAAGTCGTTTAATATTTTAAGCTTCCGTTCAAGTCTGTTCGAATATACTTGAAAACCAAAACTCCAAATAGAGCTACAATATACGAGTATACTCCGTACTCGTTTGTTAAATATTAAGATTGTAAGGTTTGACTTTCTGAACACTTTCATTTGTCTGGTAATAAAACCCGCCAATTTGGATGCTCTTTTAATGATATTGTCTACATGGAACCTAAAAGAAAGCGTGCAGTCAACTATAACTCCTAAATCCAGAATATTTGAAACTGATTCGAGAGGTAGTTCATTGATATAAGATTCATTCAGATGTTACTTTGCGGAAATCCATTTCATGTAATGAATTATTATAATTGTAGCTATCCTCCGCCCAAAATTCCAAAACTACTAATCGACACATGTTTCATCTTAAAACGATGAATCCTCTGGATATTCCAGAGATCATAATCGGTTAGCTAACCAGCACTGGATCAAAGAATGAGCCAATTTCAACACTCGTTATACTCACTATTTTTATACCAATTACTCTGCCCACACAAGTGAATGCACATGAGATGTGAGCGGTGACTCATTCACTCACTCACTTGATTCGGTACTGACCGAAACTGACCTCTGTAACACGTGAAACACGTGTTGATTAGTGGTTTTGGAATTATTGGCGGAGGTTATAACTAAACTAAACATTATAGATTAATTTTATTTTGGTAATATAATACGCTATAAGATAGATAAGCATACAATTGATTCGAGATACTTACGTAAATACGTAATATTAATAGTGTCGTGAAGAGATAAAACTAAAATACATGTTGTAATAATGCATATTTTGTGGACTATATATTTCTCTCGGGGTCAATTAGGATATCGGTTGAGACAAGCTTATTTTCATACTAGAAGTTTACATTAAAAATCTTTCAAAAGCAATACAATGTTAATAGGTTTTTAGACTAAACTATAATTTAACATTACATGGCTTTTGAAAGTAATGTTACGACGATTTCTTGTCATAAACTAGTTTTTGAGCCAAATTATTCAAAATTCGGAGAAAGTTTACTGATTTGGCTCATGACGTGAAAACACAAAAAATTTTAGTGCAAAAGAGAGAAATCATTTTTGGGTGTTCTGACAATGAGTAACTCAAGTTATGACAATGAGTAACCAATTATGATGTACATGTATTATGTCATATTTTTTATGAAACTACTGTTATTTCTTTTTGTTGCATAAAATGGCTTTTTTGTTTTTAGAATCCACAATTAAAAAAACACGGTGAACGATTCACACCACATAATTGTTTTAAAGAAGAATTCAATAATAAAAATAACGACACAAGTGAGACACAAAACATTGATTGATTTGTTTTTCTTATTAACAAAGGTATTAATTTAACTGTTAAATTTGAGACAGTAAAATGAAAAGTGGCTCAAATGACCCCAGTCTCCTCTAAAGTATGAAAAAGATAAAGTAGGCGTCATCGATGAAACCATCAGACCGCAATACGACGGACTTCTGTCTGTTTACTATGCTTCGGTGATCACCAATCCAACTACAATTGCGTTTTTACTGGTTGTTCTAACACATGCCTACCTAAAAGAAGTACCTAGTGAACTAAATACAATTGATGTATGGCAGTAATGTAAGTGTAATAGCTAAGTCTACTTAAATACCACCTGTTTGTTGAGTTGTAACTTAACGCTCAGAAAAAATAGATATCAGATAATAGAGATAACAATAAGGCAAACGTGGACTCTACAACCTTGTAATCTTACTATTACAATGTTTTTAATTATTTCAGGAAAAATAGTGAAGGTTAGGAAATAGGGAAGTTTGAAGGAAATAATTGCGTAAATTTCTTTAAAATTGATTAGGTGGTCTTTGAATTATTGTAATAGTTACCTACCTCCATTAATTATCATCTTTAGGGCTCTACATAAAGAAATCGATTAATGTATTCACTATGTAACTCCTGGTAGTAGGGCACTACTACTAGGAAATTATATATGTAGGTTTTGTAGCTAATTATGTCGATCTAGATGGCGCAGTGGTTTAGACGTTAAACCAAGCGCGGAATGTTCCGGTTTCGATTCCCGGTCGGGTTGAATTTAGAAAATGAACTTCTATAGATTGTCTCGGGTCTGGGTGTACTAGAAGACGCGCCCCCGATAGTTAGCGTCTGGCTCTCATAACATAGGGAATACCCTAGTTTGAAATCAGATGATTGGTGTATATTGTCTGGCGTATTATTATTATTATTATTAATACAATTATGATAATAAATAATTACATGGTAACACGTTCTTTTTTTCGATGTCAGTCTGCGTTTTCAGTCAATCTATACAAAAAAAAACTTTAGTCTGTGACTTATTTAAATAGGAACTCCAAAATACATTACCTACTTGGTAAAAGGAAACACATCGAACAAAGTTATTATTATAATAACAAATCTCACCATTAAGATAAATGTGATAGAGATCGGTAGAGTCCGGTATAAAACAATGTTTTTATAGTATTAGCAGTATTAGCTTTATACACTATAATATCGCTGGTATAAAAATAGAGGATTTGTCGTTTTCACCAATAGAAAAATTTCGAGGCCTAAGTGAATGTGAAACAGTGCTACTGACTGTATGAAAACTTAAAAAATATGTTTTTACTTTTAGATAATCTTATTTTATAATTGCCGTATCTACATATATGATATGTACTGAATAATCAAAATTAAGGGAGATTAGGGATGACCTGGGTATGGGTAGTGTCACTCATACTTATATATATACGTGTGTTCGTTTTTAGTGTACGTCACGAGTAAACATGTTAAAGGTAAAGTATTTATTTTCATGAAAATGGAAATGTTAAAAGCAATCGCATACTTTGGCGAAAAAATGCGAGGAGAATGAGATTTGAGGCGCTTCCTCAAATCCCTTCATTCTCCTTACACATTTTCACGGTCCTTACATACACAAAGAAGAATATAAGGACCGCGAAGGTTGGCTCTCGGTCCTCTCTGACTTCAGTAACTGTCAAATTTAAATATAGATGTGTATCGTACTTATAAAGTTATTTTTATTGTACTTGAATTTTGATTAGTAAAGGATAATTATTATGTCCTTTTCAGTGTTTCCTTTTTCCGACTTTTTTAAATGTAGTTACTAGATACATAGTCTTGCCTATTACATTGAAAAAATTTTTTTCCTAATGATCTGTATTGGTTTATGTTAACACATTTAATTAAATTAGGAGTTACAATAATAAGTTGTACTGCTTAGTGTTTTTTAAATTGATTGATTGGACAACAAATATAGCCGTGGCCATGTATTTCTGCATTTCGGCTACAACAGGCCAGGAGCCCTGAAATCGTGCCCCACTTGCCCTTAGGGTAGGTAAAGACGGAACAGACCTTAATATTTTTTCCACTCCGAATGTGAAATGTTGCAAAGTTATAAAATATAACATACAAATCTCTTAATTAAACTCCTAGAACTAAGAAATTCTGTTTTTATCCTTGCATTATTATATTGCAAGTGAAATGGCTAACACCTAATTTCTTCGAATTTTTACATAATAGTCACCTGGGTAAAGTGGTAAAATGGTAAATTTGTTGTCAATCGCTATACATGAGTAACTTGCTATGAATACTATGAATATTATTTCACTCTGTGCAGAAACGTCTCGCCTGCAGATAGTCCTAATGATAGACGACCTCTGATACGAAAGGGCACGAAACAAAATGCAACAGTTGAATCCATCAGGACATGTCCACAAAACACATTGTTCTGGTGTTCATTTCGTTTCAAAATAATGTTAATATTTCAATAGCATACATTTGTTCTGTAAAGGTAAGTTTTTGAAACAATAAATAAAACGATCTGATATACCTATACTTAAGGTAAGTTAGCAGAGATATATGTAACAAATATCTAGGTCTTATAGGTACCATTTATGTTCATAGCTCCTGAAAGAAATATCTTGTATACCACAATGTATTTATTTGTATAACTATTACATGAATTTATTTACTAAAAATGAACTTGGATTCTCTGTAATCAGTGTCATTTACGTCAACACAACATTCTATAAGTACCGATATGATAACCGATTTACCAAAACACGTCACGTTCCATCCATAACTCGTCTCTCAATTTAATTGGAACAAGGTGATACCTACTACACTATCTAAGTAATACACATGTTTATTTTTATTCGTGTTTTCACAAATCTTAACTTTAATATGTAACTACTTACGTCAGTAGTTATTAATCTGAAATCAGTTTCAACTCACAAAGCCATTTTAAAACTGTCTGTGCTTTTAATTAATTAGAGATTAGATGCAAAAAATATTTCGCTATCGTAAGTATCTTCTTCCTAATGGGTTAATGAGGTTAGTTTTAATTAAAATTCAGTAACATGAGACCTACGTCGTTCATCGCACGTTCCGCATAAGGTGGGCGCTGCAGCGCCAGAGTGAAGAAATGAGCGCAGACGCTCCAGCAGCGGCCGACTTGCAGACCACAACAGAAGCACAAGCGTCGATCGAAAGTTTGACGCGAGTTCGAGCGCACATATGTAAATATCGGCACATTTACAAGCGAAAGGGTTCACTAAAGCGGCGCACTAACGCAGCGTTGCGCGGGAACCAGTCCGGCGAGATTCCTATGGCGGCGTATGATAGAAAAATGTCGAACGAGCTTCGGGTTCATCACATCAAAGCACAATATGTGTGATACGCAACGCGGCCGCTGCTCGACTGCCGCCCTCCGCTGACCGCTCACCGCAGCCGCACCACTGCTGTTCTGGTATATTTATCACTTAATTGTTATTGAACACATATGTGAACAAATTATAAAGCAACTAACTCAGCGAGTCCCAGGCGCTACTGCGTCTGCGCACGCATGTTGCGTCGCAGCTTGTAGGCACCGGACCACCGCACCAGTCACAGACCTTCAAGGGTACATGGATGCACTAAAAATGTTGGTGGACTAGTTTTTTGGTTACACCCATCTAAGTTTTATTTAGATTCTATTCTTTTATTTATATTCTAATAGAATCTATTCGGTGTGCAACAGCTTGTACACAGAATAGAATATAGGTAGCTACATCTAATATATCTGCAAAAAAAGATCGCAAGTAACATTAGTCTATAATGACCTATTTGCTACTAATGTTTATTAGATTATATCGTAACCAGTTTTAACAGCAGTAATATTCACTATAATAGTGTACACAGTACTAGGTACAAAAGCGGGAATCAACCCGGGTGCTGGCCCGGGTCATCAAGGCCAGTAGAGTGCCTCGCACTAGACGCACCCATTCCCAAAGTGGGCGATAACGCCCCCCTGTGGGCGCTACAGCCCTAAAGGGGGGCGGTAAGAGACCCAGAATAAAAATTGGGGGCGTTGTGTAGAGGCCTGGGGGGTAATTTGTAATTTAATTTAGCTAGGAGGCATCTTAGACAACGACTGCATGAGCTCTCGACTCAGTAGACAAAATAAGTTTGGGAACCTAGACACTAGAGCGACGCCCATGACCCCGATAGGATGTGCTATTAACACAAAAAATAAAGAACGCTGAAGAAAATATTGCCAGGGGTGCCCGAATGGCTAATGCTGCCACTGTCTGTACGGTTAATCACAGTAAAATATCGCCTGAGTATATTATTGATAAAGGTAACATTATAACTATTAAACAGCTAGATATATCCTATCAGAAAAGTTACTGTAAAAATCGAATATGAGTAGATACATCATAACATCTTAGTCCCGATGACAAGGAAACAAACAATACATACGTTGCATACACCTTACGATATGATAACATAATAATAATAATAATCTACTTCTTTTGAAATACTCCTAATCGAACATAGCGTTAGCGGGCCTAATTTATGCAATATGTAAACAAACGCACTGAAATCGCTAATATTAGATAGATGTTATTATGTTGCCATGCGATTGCCAAGTCATTATAATTTATTATATAAATAAAAATGTCTAATATTGATACGATCACTATAAATATTGGTAGGTAATTGATTAGGAAACAATTTATGGCAAAGTTGTTAACTAGGTGCTTCTATAGATACTAACTAAACTAACTGACTTGGTTTTTCATGAGATCTCACAACTTTTTGCTTTGGAAGGACTGTGTTGCGAGACTTACATTTTTGTACATTTTTTGTTTTGATGGGATCTCATTTCTTTTCGTAGATAGTCCTTCTTTTTTTCTTTTCTGGTAATATTTTTTTATACGTCAGCTACG
Source organism: Zeuzera pyrina (assembly GCA_907165235.1). Classification (NCBI taxonomy): domain Eukaryota; kingdom Metazoa; phylum Arthropoda; class Insecta; order Lepidoptera; family Cossidae; genus Zeuzera; species Zeuzera pyrina. Next base: position 11,037,569 of record OU015625.1, on the reverse strand, counting down.
GATTTTCTTAAAGCCTCACACTCACTGTCTCTATTGGTTTTCTCATAGGCTTTAATATAACCATTTCGAAACTTTTTTCGCATGAAAACTACAACATTTTATATTTTAAAAAGCATAACATTTAATTGTTCGACTTTCAACTGTTTAGACATTCAGCTTTTAACATGAAGACGAATACAGCGAAAATCAGAATAATTTTAGAATACGAGTTCCGACGTGGGACTAACGCAGCCGAAACTGGTCGTAATGTCAATGCTGTGTGTGCGTTTGAACTGTTTTAGTAGTGGAAGCTTCGACTTGAATAATGAACTACAAGGAAGACCAACCACTAAGGTAAATAACAGTGATTTGAAGGTTATGGTGGAAGCCGATCCATATCAAACTACCAAGGAATTAGCGGCATGGTTTGATGTTAGCATACCGACAATATTGACCCATTTACAGCAAATCGGTAAAATTAATAGCTTGAAAAATGGGTGTTTCATGAATTAACTGATCTGCAAACAGCAGCGCGCGTTGTTAACTTGGTACTAAACGAAGGGATTTTGAATCGAATTGTGACGTGTGGCAAAAAGTGGATTCTTTACAATAAGCACAAGCGAACAACGCAACGGTTGACCCCAGGTCAAACGCTACACTAATGCCCTAAAGCGAAGCCGACCCATACAAAGGTGATAGTAACTGCTTGTTAGTCACTTCATGATGCAATTCATTACAGCTTCTACATTTCATATAGCTTCCTCAGATCCAGTCAAGCAATAACAGCAGATGTCTACTGTGCAGAATTCCGAACAATGATGGCAAAACTCGCAGTAAAATAACCCCGAATCGTCAATGATAACACAAGACCTCATACTGTTCTAGAAACAATTTTGACACTACAAGTTTTACAGTTAGAAACCATCCGTCATCTTTCATACTCGCCGGACCTTGCTCCAACCGACTATCATTTTTTCTGCGATTTGGACAATTTTTAATATAGAAAAGAAATTTCTTATCAGGAAGCAGTACAAAATGCTTTCACACAGTTTGTGGAGTCCAGGTCCCCAGAGTTGTATCGCATAGATTTAAATGATCTTCCGATTAGATGGCAAAAATGTATAGATAACTACTTTGATTAAATAAATATATTGAACCCTGACCGCCGACTTATTGTAAGCGACAATTATTTCGAAAATGCGATTTTTGTTGCAATCAACATCTTTAAATATAAGAGACATTGTTTATATTTTTTATAAATGTCAGAATTACCGTTCAAAAATTATCGCAAACACATATTTTATCGTATTTGTTTATATACCTAAGATTTATAAAGTAGCCATTGACAAATTATTTTATTTTATTGTTCTAATCGTCAAATAATAGTAGTGTAATGTTTCATTTCTGGCCATCACTATGTGGGTAGTTCTACAAACTAAGGAAGAATTCGAGTCTGATTTCGGCCCGACTTTTTTTATACATTCTGGTGGCGGAATTCAGTCTAATAACTAGAGTACAGTGTCTTTTAGCTTATCCTAAAGGGAACAGTCAAAATATTTAATATTTTTTTATTTATGGCCATTTAAAAAAAATTGAGCCACAGAAAACTGAGAGTGTCACCAGGAAGCTGAGGAAAACAACAAAAATCAATCGAGATCAATCATTTATTTCACGAATTTATAAAATTTGCCTCTTAACATTAATTTGTAATAATCAAAGTATCTTTTATAATAACAAAAAGTAGTTTTAAACTTTGCTTAGATACTAATTCTATACCTAAAACAGCCTTCAACAGGAACATTAATCATCAAATGATTATCGAACATAAGAATAATAATAATCTCTCTCAATAATAAAATATCTCTTAAAGGTAACAATATGAAGTTTTTGTAACAAATTGTAACTAAACGACACTTCAATCTAGTATTTTACTTAAATCTAGTAACAAAAATAATAATTTTGACAGTCTCGTTTCAATTCTTTTGAACTATTTTTTGTAATCACAATCAGCTAAACACCCAGGGTATGTAAATAATGTAGATTCACCTTCAATACATCCATCTTGTGCCCAATTATTACATATTAGACACTGGACCCAGTCATTTCCTGTCGTATCTTCACTATAGAGAACACCACATATAAGGCACTCGCAGTCACTGAACTCGTATTTATTTGTCTGTGCTTTTTTTGATTCATTTTGTTTATCTGTTTGTTTTCTAGAATTAAATTTCTTTTTCTGTCTTGAGTCTTGTTTTTTGTACTTAGCCGCTTTTTTAACTTTGTCTCCTTGATATCATTTCTTTTTCCTTTTTTGGTTGTTCGGTGACAGTATCAACTTTTATTTCTTGGGTTTTAACTTTTCTTTGATTTCTTTTTTCTCTTAATGGCTCCTGTGATAGGTCTGGAAAGAGAGTAGTCGGGTCAATTTGCAAATCAGGCATGGTGGCTAAAACTTCTGGATTTCCCAAATTTAAAGTAAGTTCGCTTGCAACGCTCATATCATCTGGCTGATCTTTTGATTCCGTAAATATTTGCCGTGATCCTGCAGAGTATTCTAGTAAACCCAACCGGTAATGTTTACGCATAATACCCTCATCACAAAAACAGCTGAGGGATTTCATTTGTAGCTTTCGTGGCATGAAAGCACTGCCCTGTACGTGATGGACTTTGAGTGTCCCCTTAAAAGGTATTAAATTCTGTTGATCGCTAGAAATCAGTTTTTCCATATCTTCAATTTCACTTTTAGTAACGATAAAAAGTGTCACACCAAGGCAGCGATTTTGAATGACTCCGCAGAACTCAGTTAGGTTAGTAACATCACCTCCACATGTTACGACATCACTGGCAGTTCTTTTACACACAGCGCCTACACCATCTGATGCGTCTTTACCATGGCCCGCTTCGTGATAATTCCAAGTCCAATTTACAAGTCCAGGGCACAGATCTGTCATTTTAGATGCTAGCGTGAAAAACATTATTTTGTTACGATATTGCGTTACTAGACCGTTACTCAAAAAATGGATGGTTTCTATTTGATTTGGTAATTCTTCCAGTACTGGTTTTAAGTGGGCCCAAATAGCATAAATATTGTGACTCAAATCCGTTGATACAGTGCAATACGATCTTGTAGATCCCTTCAAATACATTACTGTGTGAAGTGAGAGCTGCGTACGAGATCCCCCAAAATTGAATTTCTTCGTTATATTTCGTACTAAAATTTTCTGAAAAATCCATATGCGCTATGGCTTCTTGTTCAGTTAAGGACTTCTTATTTTCCGATATTACTTGGTACTGGTGAACAATGTTTCTTTCATGCTGAAAAATTGTATTCAAATCCGTCTTCAATTTCAAAACAAGTTCTTGAGCTGTGGTGGAGACACTTTCCCGGTGGGACAGGATCCTGAGGCCAGGTTCCTGATAATTTCTGTCTAAAAATAAAATAAACACACCAATTTATAACTTTCAACAAAAATTAACCTAAACTAGGCCTATGCGCTAGCATCTTACATATCAATACGCTAAAATTAGTCATATTCATTATTTATTTCGTAAATAAAAATCTTACCAGGATTCTGTGAACTCCACTGATTACGACACCACTTCACTCGCCGAACACACTGGGCTCACTAAACAACGTGCTAGGTGAGAATAGATAGATGACATTCTTTGTCTCTTTCGTAGGTACTATCGACTCAGCGGAACGGTAAAGACGCACGGCAAATAGTGTAGTGAATATTTGCTAATTCTACACCGAACAGGATACTGACATAAAATCGTGGGGACAAAATGTAAACAAGATTCATTCAATATTTATTAAGGAAATACTATAGTAATTGTTCTACCTAGCCAGGAAAAATAGTAAACTTATTAATTCGGGATTATTTTAAGACCCTAATGTAGAAGTAAATGTATCACGACGCAATTTGAACTAAAATTTGTACGAGGGACACTGCAGGATCCTGAGAATTCGGCACTTTGAACAGTAATTTTGTTCAGAAAAGAATTGTGAATCTTAATTATTTTTAGTGATCATCTAGAAACAATTGTAATTAATAGTATTCCATCCAAAAAAAAAATGTTATTAACAATTTTTTTATCATATTTTGGCTGAGCCGCCAAAAATTCCTTAGTTTGTAGAACTACCCATGTATTACAGTGTATGTAGAAATCAAGAAATATACAGAGAACAAGATTATTCCAATAAAATATTAATGTATTACTGATTTTACTGGCATTAAAACATTGTTGAAACTACTACGACAGCCATCTACGCTTCTTTCTTTAAATTTCTTAATTACATTGGCACCGCTGTCATAATCTAAACAACTAAAATGTTGTATTGTTCTTTCCCATTTAGGGTTGCATATCTGCTCAATTGTTCAAATTCACACAAAAGAAAGATTTTATGCGTTTCCTAGCGTGTACTTTCGTTCATCCGAAGAAGGTTTTAAAAAATAATTCAATATGAAAACATCTGTAATGTCACACAATGACATTTCGTCCATCACCATAAATTACTAGTACCATAGACATTTGGCACTCCAGAGGTTAATGCAATGACTAAGGAAACTAATCCTTAATCATTGATTGGAAGGTGTAGCGCTTTTGACATAATGTGGACCATAGAGTATGTGGACATAATCCGAAATCCACAATTCTCCAAAGAGAATTTAAAATTACTGCTTAACAATGCTCTTTGGCTGTCACTGTAAGTAAGGAAACTAACGGACATGAAACAAGTACAAAATAATCGTGCCGTCTAAACTTAGTTTCGCAAACAATGGCTGCCGATTAGTGATGTCTCAAATGTCTACTATGTAGATGTCGTTAAGTAAGTTAAAAGAAGTTTTGTTATAGCATCAGTATTGAAATAAAAATCATTTTGCATGATATCTTCAGAAAAAGAGAGGGCTTTTTTTTTATATGTCATAGATTTATACAAAAGTACTGAAATATTGTTCAAGGTGAAAATAGCAGTCAGCGTAGTTCGATGCTGTCGGCATATAATCAGAATCTGCGCTTAAGGCGATTTTAAGGTATTATTAGCAACAATAGCAACAGTCGCTTTCAAGAATAGCCCCTTTCTGTCCTTCAATCATTTTTGTATGGAACTTTAAATGAACCCTACATACAAACACATTACTTAGGTACCTCTTTTTGTAATACTTAAATACGTCCATGTTTATAACAGATATAAAATTGCTTTTTAAAAGAAACCCATATTTTTATGAAGTGCTTTCATAAATGTTGAAGATCAATGAACCTAGGTCAGAGTAGTTAAAGAACAGCTCAGTCCTTTTAATGCTTTTCTTTTCTTTACATGCATAACGTTACTTCTTCTAGAGGTGATGGTGAAATTAAAATAAGTGTTATGAGAAACATACATACCGACCGTCCAAATGTATAGCCATGGCGGACTGTAGCACTTTGATAAACTAAATACTAGAATAATTAATTTTACTAAAAACAAGTGGCCTATCACACAGTAATTGGAAATAATATTTCAATTACGAATAGAACACTGTGGACTTCTATTAGTCGAAGAAATCTCAAATTCAGTTAAGTTCTTGCAGAGGTTACCCCGTATATACAAACAAACAAATTTTATTTCTTTTCATTGTAAAGAAATAAGTAATATTATAGTTTATAATATTATCTAGCGTAGAAAGTCCACAATATACCGGCCTTTTGAATAAATATTTTAAATGTTAAGATAGTAAATTGCTAGGCACTACAAGCAGTGGCGTAACTAAAGGGTGGCAGGGCTGGCAAAATGCCACGGGCCCCCGACCCAAGAGGGCCCCGGCCCAAGAGGCCGCGAGCTCAGAAATAATTTTTTAACATTGTACCTGAGTATTTTATTTTACTTGTAGTTTTTTTTTTTTAAGTTCTGCTTAAAATCCATTAAAGTGAGACAACTAAAGACCATAATACAATTTCAAGTTAATCGTTAAGCATTTCAACACATCCTAAACAAAAAGATGTTGATCAATTTTAGAACGCATCCATTGGTTTCTACATTTTTTGTCGCGGTACGTTGGCAGCGCGGGTGAGCATTGCCGACCGGGGAATTCCCTCATTTTATTAACCAAGAAAGTACTTTTTTCGTGGCGCTGCCGCTGGGGCGAGCTAGCACCACTATGTTAGGGGGATCCCGGATTTGCTATGTTTTTATGAGGACTCTACTGACTGCGTATTCTTTGTGTGATTGTTTTGACAATTGGTCATTTGTATCTTTGATTTTTCGTATTTATTGTTTTATTGAATCTGCAAATGGTGGCAAAGTAAAGTTTATTGTGAAAGTTAGATATTAAAATGTCTAGTTCCAGAAAATATTTAAGTGGGAGCGAAAAACGAAAGAGAAAGAGGGAGACTGAAGAAAAAAATAAAAAGCTACCTAAAATTAGTCAGTACTTGAAGAATGATGAGAGGAGGCTTATGTCCAGCAGTGGGACGTATATAGGCTGGTGAATGTGAATGAATGTAAATGTATAAACCCATGCTCTTGAAAATAAAATTGTTATTAGTGTTGGATAACTACTTAAGTGGTTTATTAAAATTAAACTAAGTACAACGTGACGATTTTTACTGATAGGGCCCCATCAAAAGAATTTGCCACGGGCCCCAGATGGTATAGTTACGCCACTGACTACAAGAGTGACCAATGTCTGACTAATCATAACTAATGTACCTATAGTAACATATTTTTATTGGGTTTGAAAAATAGAACTCTGTTAACATTATTGTTGGTAAAATATTATTTAAGTACATAAAATTTTTAATAACATATTCACAAAATAAATAAATAAAGATAACTAAATAGCACAATTTTTATTAAATAATTTCTGAATGAAACTTTTGATTACTGAGATTTGAATTTAAGCAGTCATCGTACTCATCATGTCGCTGTCGTTTTTCTGTGCGTCAAGAAAAGAATGAAATTGTTTCCGACACCTTCGTCTCTTATTTCTGCTCTTAAAGTTTTCTAAAAGAATCTTTAAATTGTACCGCATCTGGATTATTAGTAAAACCACTACAAGCTCTTATTGGTCGTAAAAATAACTCGGCGTGGTCTTGATTCACATCATTCAGAAGCAGATAGAACTATGAGCAGATTTTTCTCTCCCAGAAACATCAATAAAAATTCAGCCACATTCTGTAAACAATTAATATTTTCCTGTTACTTTTTCTCAATAGAGGATTTACGTGGTCAAGAAATTAATAAGTAATTAATTACCACTAAATATTTTCTCTGATTCCCGATAATCTTTGCGAGGGTAATGCTTCATACGTAAAATTATTTTCTTAATGTTCCATTGAAAAAAGGTTCTTCGAAATGCAAATAACATAATATATATCATGAATACCCCCTTGGGGATACAGCGTGAAGATATGTATGTATATATCATATGGGTTCAATTTTCTTTTCCGATTATACCAAGCCACTCACTTTCTCTAATAATACATGATGGTAATCTGAAACGAGATAATTACGACATATAAACATGATACCTGTATTTATCGATTTTTTTTTAACATAGGTACATGAACAGCCCTAACTGTAATAACAACAAAAATTGATATGAAGTAATTTACTGTATTATATGAATAAAAACTGCTAATAACTAAAAATATACATGACTATAATACAGTAAACTAAGAAACAGAGTAATTACGATGGAAATATATACGACATCAGACTAAATTAATGAATTTCTATTACGTACCAGTGCAATTATAGATTTCGCATCCTAACACACTTCACTTAGAAATTATTGTGGCATTACGCTAGCTTCTCTTTTATCAAAACAGTTCCAATATCCAGCACAAAATCACAGAAACATTAAAAAATATTAAATTCATTGATATGTTTTGACACTTCGTGTACTTGTCAGCGTGTCGCAATAAATGGCGGACCGGCACGTTATGACATTACAATGATGTCACATAAAAAAATTACTCTTTGAGAAAAGTACTGTTGTTTTCTCTTACACACGCAAGAAGCCGTAAGTCAAAAAGAGACAACGCTACGTTTGAATGTTATGCGTTAGAATATATATAACTAAATGTTGATATAGATCAACATGCCATGTCCTTTAGTTTCTTTAGTCATTGCCTTAATGTCATCAGTATACAGACAGTATTTTTATTTAGGTTTTTTAGGAGTTTTTAGGCAGTTTTTTAGGAGCTCCGTACATAGAAAGAAGAATTCCGATGGTGATAACTTTTTGTGGAGTTGAATCACTTTTTTTAAAAACTTCAGCACATTGAAGTTAATCTTGTTTTTCAAACAAGATTTAGTTTTTTTTTTTTATGTATATTTCATATTTTAAATGTGTTACAATCACCGATAGAAAAATATTTTTATTAATATTACAGCTTCAGAGATGTATATGCGTGGCGTACTTATGCATATTATGACGGTTACAACTTTTTGAATCGTTATATCTCACGAACGGTGGCTCTTAGGAAAAAAGTATTGATACCTTTTTTATACATAATTTTATGATCTACAATTTTTGTCTGAAATAATTTCATGAAAAACCTTACCATTCTGGTGAAAATCGCGAAAAACCCACTTTTTTGACCTTTGATCTCGAGTAAATTTTTTTACAAATATCGGAACGATGGGAAACTTTGAAATGTTATTTTTAATTATGTTTTAAACAATTTTACTCACTTTCAGCTTGATGTTAATTTATGTACCTTCGAATGTCTAGATTGACCGGACTAAATGAGTCGATCCGCAATTAAAAACATAGCTAGCTTTACTAATTTTTATGGACATGTCACGCTTGACCAAAAATTTTGTAATGCCAAGATTATTATCACAAATGAAGACAAAATGGTTCCTGAGTCCTGAGTCAGTTCCCTAATAATTATTCCATGTATAATTCGAGCTTACTTCAATTTTTCTGCACACAGGCTAGCCGCTACAAAGAGGAAATGGTCACAAATCCCAAAACAAAACAATCAATTTTAAACATTCGAATTTCGAATGTACTATATTATTAATATTCTTGGCCCTAGGTTTATTTGTTGTGATAACAAAAATTTTAACTATTTGCTCTAAGTACGGTATGTTACCAGCCTAGGCACTGACTTTCTGACCTTCTGACCGAAAAATAACCTAAAATCGAGAATGGTGGAGAAGAACATATCAAGATTCTATTGAGTGACCACCTCGCAGCCCTGATCTTACGCCTCTTGATTTTTTTATGTAGGGGCTATCTGAAAAATAAAAATAAATTGCGACAGTATTCAAAAAATGCAACAACATTAAGAACATAGACAGCAAATTAAACTTGGACCAGGCGTGTGCTAAGTTTGCGATGCAACCATTACACTTGAAGCAAGCTTAAGTTCGACTTCTTAGTTACGACGCGACTAAAAGACAATGTTGACATAACAAACAGTGTTTCGTGCTGGAGCTGTTCAGGTACGACACTCCATCGTCGTACCGGAAGGCGATCGTGTGGTAATGGGTAATACACAAAAGTAGGTACCAACATATAAACAAAAACTTTATACCTACTGAAAATAATTAAGATTGCAGTTGTATTGTCTAATACTTTGTTGTCAAATTTAACATTGCGATTTTTAATAATTTGTAAAGACATGCATCGTCATACAAATGTAAAAACATGCCACGTCTCATACTTGACTTGGCAATTTACCATCAAAGAAAAATCAAGCATTATATTTTCTGAAAAATGTACTGACAACGCTTCTGTATGGAATTCATTCAAATACATTATCGGTAGCTACCGTTTTGAATGCAGCAGATTACATCTATGCATCCGTACACTTATACTTTATTAAATAAATATGCCTTTATAATATTTAAATAAAGCAAAATAAAATGAAAAAAAAAATTATAATCCTAAACGCCTCCCTGAAGCCTCATCACTTTATTGGACAACTTTAAAGGAGTTTGAGTTAGTGATAGGAGAAAGGAACGAGTTTTATCTCGGACCAGGAAACATATGGAAGGAGCCACAGTAAGTTATTACTTTTATTACCATGTGTCTAATTGTGTAATGAATTTCCGTGCCTCTCTTTATATTTTATTGAGCGTAACTGCGAGCAAAATAGTTAGCTATAGTATGGCAACCTCGCACTGTCGGTGTAATTCATATCAGCTCATGACCGACTTCACGTACAAAACATTGAATACTCAAACAATTATTTGGAACATACTCGTAAATATTAAGTGTTTAGTATTCACGTAAATAAAAATATGTCATGTTCAGTTTGTTGTACCACGTCCCTTTTTAATCATGCACATTAGAAAAAGTCCAAAAAATCTGACACCAAAAATCGGACACGCTCCTAATGAAAAAACTTCATCCAGTTTGATTCTTGGTCCGAGAGATTTACACATGTAACATGTACATACTTTATAACTTTATAAATGTAATATAAATGTCAATGCATTGTTGAAGACACCGGCTATATGGACATAGATATCTTTGCCTTCCCTCTCAAGGGATGAAGGGAGAATCATGTATATAATTACCTAAACAATATCTACGATTGTTTCTAGTTTAAATCGTAATGTAAAATTGACGTAGTTTTGCATCTCAAGTATCTACACTGTTTGTTGAATTGTCAAATTAAGTGCTCACTTTGTAGAGAGACGTTAAGATTTTTTTTAGTAGTTATGTCTGCCTCAGCGGATCCTACTAGAAAGATTGCCTCAATATATTTATTGCCAGAAATTCCAAGAAACATTATAATGTATTACGTCGCCATTTTTATGAAATAATATGAAGAAAAATTCAATTTATTACTGAAGACACTGACTGTATGGGCTAGATTCCTTGTCTTTCTTTAAAAAAACAGCGACGTTCTTAACGGCCAAGAAAAGTTTGTGGCACAGTACATCATCGTAACGGAGATGTTGTTTGTACGATTCCTTTTTTTTTTTAATTTATTCGTCCCACTTGGAAACGGCAAAGGTGAGATACCATACATCCTAGTCTTAAGTAACATTGTTTACAGTAACAATATATACAATAATATACAATAGGAAGTGTCTATTCATCGGTGCGCCCCGACGAACAGTATTTTAGTCTATAATGCGGTGCGCACCGTTTAAGAGCGTTTTGCCTATGGACTGACTCTTTATCGGTGCGTCGCGTCTTTTTTCATTCTTTTTTTCTTATTCTTCGTTGATTCTGTTCTGGCATTTCGCCGGCCGCTGCAGCGGCACACTCATTTTGCTCGCTCGGCTTGCGCGTTGTGGTTTATGTACTTACCTAACCTAACCTAACCAAAAAAGTGTTTTTATAAGGCGGAATCTGTTCCGGCGCTTCACCGGCCGCTGCCGCGGCACGCTCGCCTCGCTCGCTCGGCTCGCGCGTTGTGGTTTATATACTTACCTAACCTAACTTACCCAAAGAGACTGTTCTTATTTATAGAACGGATTCCGTTCTGTATTAAGTTCACTAATAACGTGTATGCAATAATAAAGGTCAATAAACAAAACAACATAAGACGCACGCATATTTATATTAGTAACTTCTCTTTGCTTAGATAACCTCGAAATCACTTGACTGACAACAGTGTAGAGGTAAAGTTGTTTATACACAGATAAAGAGTCGGTCCTTAGACTAAACGCTATTAGACGGTGCGCACCACAGTATAGACTAAAATACTGTTCGTCGGGACGTATCGATGAATAGACACTTCCTATTGTATATTATTGTATATATTGTTATTGTAAACAATGTTACTTAAGGCTAGGCTGTATGGTATCTCTCTTTTGCCCTTTCCAAGTGGGACGAATAAATTAAAAAAAAAAGGAATCGTACAAACAACATTTACGTTACGATGACGTAAAGGGGCCATTCACATTGCAACGGTTGTACGGACCGTCTCACGGACTTTGGTCGTATGCGACAAGTTCGATCGTGAATGTATAGGTCGTAGCGAGGACAGTACGACCAAGGTCATGCCGCAAGTCCGTTAAAATAGTCATCAAGCCTTGCGACACGATCACACCGGTCGTAACGTGAGTGCTGATGTTTGAGACGGCCCGTGCGACTCGGCTAATTCTTTTTTTCTTCTTCTTTCTTTTTTCTTGTCACTAATTCATCAAGCAAGCTCATGTCGGTAGGTATATATATATTTCTTCTGAGCAACCATTTTTTTGACCACTTACATTTTCTTTTTCTTTCATTCATGCATTGTAATAATGCTACAGTAATTGCAGCTTTTGTCTTTTTACTCATAATATTCATATTAATATATCTAAGCAAGAGCATCCCACTTCGCACTAAAAGCATCTGACAACTGTGATACATTTCTGTAGGACAATCTGTACGAGCAAGTCGCAACGTATGTGTGGTAATAGAACTGGCATTGCAATGGTTCGATTGACAGTCCTTGCGACCGTTGCAACGTGAATAGCCCCGTGCCACAAACTTTTCGTGGCCGGTAAGAGCGTCGCTGTCATCGATATTAGTATTGTCAGTAAATGAAAATTAACCATTATAGGGGGTAAAATTCAGCCGACATTTTTATATTTTCATACAATAATTGTGAAAAATACAATAATTGTGTAATTAAATTTTTATATTTAATACAATAATTGTGATCTAGCTCATGCTCTAGAGGATGAACTCCATCAATTATTGGATAGCCAGAACTGTCAAAATCTTCATTGTCAGTCACTGCTTTCGCCTTCACTATCGCTAACCAAACTAATAATAACGGTTCATCTAAATACACATCTTTTACTCTATTCGTTTTCAATTTTTTTTACATGATCGCAATGTTTTTCCATTCTGTGACCGATGTTCTGTCGAAGGCTTCTGTAGTCATCTGGGGCATTTCAGTACTTGATTTTTCAATTTTCTACTCTGCTACATTCCGTTTCATTGAGCTCAAAATCATTTCAATTGGGTTAAGATCACAGTGATAAGGTGGCAATCTTATCACCGTGTGTCCACTATCTTTCATCAATTTATCAATTTCATATTCTGGCGCCGGTTTATGCCTTTTGATAAGTTCGTAAGGCTGTGATTTTGTAAAACTTTCGTGGAATGCCACTTTCTTTTCAGTAAGCCATTGTTGCATTTCCGCTTTTCTAGAATTGAAATTGGACACTTGTTTGCGCAAATACTGTGATATGGAGCATTATCCATTATGATTAATGACTCCTGATCCAAATTTGGGAACAACTTGTCAGTCACCTATTTTTTAAAATTGGTGTTATTCATCTCGTCATGATAATCACCACTTTTTGTGTTTGAAAACGAGTTAATCATTATTGACAAAACCTGCTTCTCCTCCTGCATTGACGATTATATATCTATTTCCTTTACAAACTGGGTTCAGAACACCATGATCCTCATTATTTTGCCAACATTGTCCAGCTAAGTTGCGAAGTGTGAATATATGTTTCGTCCAAATAAACTACAGGTTTCTTTTTGTCACTGCATTCATTTTCCTTATTTTTTTACAAATAAGTCGCCTTCCATGGTAATACTCGTATATCATTACGTTCAATAAGAACTTTTCTATTAGATTGGGTCTTCTTGTATCGAAATCCTATTTTATGTAATATTTATCGTAAGATCTCTCGGCTCACTTTAAAATCAATTTCTTCTCGAAGAACATTGAGTAACTTCGGTATAGTGGGAATTTCTTTTCTAACTGAGTAGAATTCGTGAATTTGCTTCTTATGACATCTATATCAAAGTCGTCAACTTCTATCTTTCCTTTTGTTCTTTTTCTTTTTTTCCCAGGAGTAGAAGCTTTTGTCCTTGTTTCATCGGCCCGTTTCTTTTCATTTACCATTCGTCGCACCGACCTTTCACTGACACCTGTAATCAAAAACATAAATGAGTATAGCTTCCGTTTAATATTTGTGACAATGACTGACTTACAAATCTGATCTACAAACTGTGTGACCGATAGATCTTTCCACTAGATTTTTTACTTTCATTAAGTGATATCCCATTTTGAATAAATAATTTGAATTTGAACTACATGAAGTCAAGTCAATACGTAGAAAACAAAATATTTTTACTGGGTTAGGAAATCCATCGTATAATAAATTGTTTTTTTTTACATACACTGGTATAACCATAGATGCACTCGATTCACGGATTCAAATATAAGAACTCTATTGTAGTGGCAGGAAAACAATGAAACAATTTAAAAACAAAATTATTTTAGTTTTAAGTTATTGTAAACAACAAACATTTTTTTTCCCTATCCATTCATGTCCCACTGCTGTTTGTTTGTTCCAAACATTGTTTTGAAATAGCTTTCAACTTTTTTTTACTATTTTATTGTTTTACTTATTGGGTTTAGTTTAGACCCGGCAATCGGATGTTATCCCTATATAAGCTAGTAATACTAACTTCTAGCGGCAACAACTCGTTCATATGTTTTTTCGATTGGTATTATTGGCGCTTGCTGGCGTTTTTCTTCATTCATAAAAGAAAGAACTAATAAAACATTGTTTCTGGCATCGCCTTTTTAATGCTCCAGGCATGATATATGTTGATAAAAACCACAAAACACAAATAAAACACAAAGGAAGTCCGCACGTACAACTACAAACAAGCTAACAACAACTGACAATGACATTTCAAAATGGCGTCGTTTAGTTCCAGTTTCGGCCGCCGGCCAAGAAAAGTTTATAGCACTGTAACGTTTATCATTTTGATGTTTGACTACTTGGTTCGGGAGCTTTTAGCAAGATTTTATGGGGAGCGGTTGGACATTTATTTTAATTAAGAAGTATATTAAAATTAATTTAATTACGATAAAGTAAACAAACCTTTATCTTCTATCTGTCTTCTATACTACTATAAATCTCTAGCGTCTTTCTGTAATTGTAATTTTACTGTCAAATTTTGGTGATCGATAGTTCTTTTAGGATTCACTGACATCTATTCTACCATTTTTAAAATTTTTGTCTGTTTATCTGTCTGTCTGTCCTTTTACAACTGAAGAACCGCTTGATCGATCTTGATGAAAATTGGTACGTAGTAAGAACATGTCATTGGGCTTATTTTTATAAGATCTATCCCTAAAGGGGTGAAAAGGGGAATGAAACTTTGCATAGGAAACGCTAAACTGCTGAAGCGATTACGATGAAATTTGGGTTGGAGATAGTTTAACGTCAGAGAGAGGACAAAGGCTACTTTTTTTTATTAAAAATCTACCCTTAAGAAGGTGAAAAGGGGGATGAAACTTTGTATGGGAAATCTTTATCTATACGTCTTCTACACTTTAATAAATAAATCTGTAGCGTGTGCTGCAAATAGATGCATAACTGGGTTTATCATAGACGAGTATTCGTTTCGTGAGAAACGTTCCGAATCTTGTATCTTGATTCTTTTCAAAATTAATCACTTCAGTTATTATTTTCGTACTCGTAACTAGTGATAGCAATAACTGCCGATTTGCAATCATGAATAGAAGTGTTGTGTAATGGTTGTTAATTGCAGATTGTTGTCCTGTTATACGGAGTTTGTTTAAATATTGTCGCTGATTTGACCGTTGTTTCTTTTAGTAGTTATAAATTTGTTGTTATTGACTTTTACGATAAGAAATAAAGGAAATTAACTTTGCTTCAAGAGTAGAAAGTATAAAAACGTAAATGAAAATTTGTGATTTGTTACGATAACAACAGTGCACGGATTGACGCAATTTATAAAGATATCAGGATAATTGATAATTTTATCATGTGTTGTTCGTTGCATTATCTGTTATTGTAATATCAACCATCACTATACCTGTGATAGGTATAGGGATGGAATGGATTTCTTGCGTATATATTGAGAGCGTATAATGCGGCTTAAACGAGTGGATCAATTTTCGTAAACGCTAATAGAATAGAATGACAAATACCCCATGTTCTAGCAGACGGATTTTATATTTGTAGTCAAACGTCATTAGATTTCAATTTAATCAAACGAAACGTAAAGTGGCCTGAAAACTGCCGTATAAAACGTAATCAAGTGGCACTTTTGAGAGAGCAATAACGCTAGCAAGCGTTTGATTCTATAAGTGTTTGCCATTTGTCTAGCCGCTCTGAGTCGTTGCAAAAAGTAGTGGTTAGAGTAGTAATTAGAATAATTTGTATAACTGTAATCGTAGCCTTAAACAACATTAGCTGTAGTCAAAATGAGTAGAAGGTATTGAGACAACACATATAATAAAAATAAAGGATATTGTAATGACCTGTCTTCGTCTAAGGGAAATTTCGCCATAAATAAACGTTTTTTATCGTTAGGCCGGCCAGCTCTTAAACCACATATTTAACAGATTTCAACACCATGGAACGCTGTATTACACTCCTCAGTTTTGTGAATCCAATAACTATATACGTATATTTGAAAAAAGTTATAAATATCAATGACTACAAAGACATAAAACAATGAAATTAACACTGGTCACAGAGTACTAATATAGTGACGGAAAAGAATGACCAAGATAATTACAAATCGACAGATTGAGAAAAACTGATTAGACGTGTGTATGGGGTTGAAAAAGACAGAGATAACCGCCATTAAAGTTAGCACAAGTTTCATAGAAACCGTTTTTTCTGTATGGTGTTTCGTCAGACTGGTAGCAAATGTTAAAGAAAAATGACTTTTTGACGGGAACGAGAGAAGTGTTTATCATTTTATTTAGATTTTCTATTTATTATTTTTTGAGGAGTTTTAAAGTACAAAAGTGATAGCGTATTATGTTTTAAAGTTCTATATAAGCTAAAAGAATTGAGTAGGTCTAAATAAGTATGTGTAGCTGAAATTCTCGCGCTCTTCCAAAAAGTCCTTTATAACTTCAGTAAAGACTACTATCACTTTACTGGAGAAGTTTTACGATATAAGAAGAAACGAATGTACTTCGAACGTGTTTTATGTCGATTCTACTTATTAATAAGTGACATTGACAAATGCGCTAATCTGTGTGAGAGAAGAGAGGTTGTCATTTGATTTAGATTTTCTATTTTTTACATTTTTAGGAGTTTTAAAGTAGAACAGTGACAGTATATTGCGTTTTAAAGTTCTGTGTAAGTGAAAATAATGGAGGAGATCTAAATAAACATGTGTAGCTGAAGTTTTCGCGCTCTTCCAAGAAGTACTTTTTAACTTCAGTAAAGCCTACTATCACTTTACTGGAGTGTTAGGGACAGATAACGTTCCTCCAGAAGTTACGTCATTAGGCTGATGGTCTTGTTACCAATGCCTTAAGAAATATAAATGAAATAATAAATGAAAGAAAAAAGGACTTTTTAGCGGGAACGAGAGGTGAGGTTGTCATTTTATTTAAATTTTCTATTTTTTACATTTTTAGTAGTTTTAAACTACAACAGTGATAGTACATTGTGTTTTAAAGTTCTGTGTAAGTGAAAAGAATAGAGGAGATCTAAATAAACATGTGTAACTGAAGTTTTCGCGGTCTTCCAAGAAGTCTTTTTTAACTTCAGAAAAGCCTACTATCACTTTACTGGAGGAGTGTTAGAGACAGTTAATGTTTCTCCAGAAGTTACGTCATTAGGCTGATGGTCTTGTAATCAATGCCTTAAGAAATATAAATAAAAAGTAATGAAAGAAAAAAAATCTTTAAAATCTCTTCAAAATAAACACAAACACACTAAAACCACAGTATACACACAAAATTGTTACTCTTAGAAATTCGTCAAATAGATTGACGCTAGTGGTCTCGAACCTACCGATTTTTCGGTATTTCTACCGATATGGACTTTGTTCTACCGAAATACCGAAATGCAACGATTTTTTCACGATTTCAAAGTATATATGAAAATTCTCCCGATTTTACACTTTAAGTGACAACTCGTTTCATTTATGTTTAATGTTACGGGGAAGTCCTCGATAGAGTAACTATAGATCTAGTGCAGAATGTTCCATATATTATGGGGAATACCCTTATGTCCTACAACTCGATGTTATAAGAGGCTTCCCGCTCGGGAATTTACCTGTCTACTCTATATAAACAGAAATTCAGTTTTGTTTTTTTCATTCATTTTCTGAACTTTGAAGAGAAAGTAAAAGATTATTAAGTTAAAATGTCGTCTGACGAAGAGCCGAGTACAAGTGCGAGTGCCAGAAGAAAAAAATATCTGCAATATTGTAGAAAAGAATGGGAAGAAAAATTTTCAGACTGGCTGCAAGATAGTCGTAAAGGCGAAAGCTAACATAGTTCTTCACAAGCACACTCAGTATCATCAAATAATATAAAATCACAACTGAAGATATCAACATTTACTGTGACCAAAACTCAAAAATCTGATGCACTGGTTAAGCCTAAGCAAGGTAAAAAAAAAAAAATATTTTTTACTAAGTACACGCTACTTCTTACATTATTGTACCTATTAGGTATTCTGTTCTCTACTTATCGGTATATAGAAGCAGTGGTTATAGCTAGACCCTAATCGCTACTAGATATACCTACGTCATTTTAATTCTTTACTTAATTTTCAGGTGAAATAAGATGAGCATTTTTTGTTGCTAAACACAATCTACCGTTCACTATTATGGAGCACCTACCGAAGCTGATACAAGCCGTTTGTCCTGATTCAAAAATAGCAAAAGAGATAAAATGTTCTTCGACCCAAACTCACGACATAATTGATTATATTGGGTCCTTACATATGAAATTGGCGTTTTGTACGGGAGGAATATAAAGTCAATTTTTTTTTGTAAAATATATTTAATTAATCAAAGTATGCACCGTTATCTATGCACTTTTGCCATCTCATAGGTAGTTCATTGATCCCTTTACTAAAAAAACCATGGGGGCGAAAATCAATAAACTCTTTGAAGGCGGTTTGGACTGCCGCATCGGAGTTGAATTTTTTTTCTTGTAAGCAGTTGTCCAAATTCCGGAAAACATGGTAATCTGTTGGAGCAAGGTCCAGGGAGCACGGTGGATGTCGCAGACATTCCAATTGTAGCTCATCTAACTTAGTGGTTGTTTGTTGTGCAGTGTGTGGTCTTGCGTTGTCGTGAAGCAGCAGTGGCCTAGAGCGATTGACCAATCTCGGTTGTTTAGCAGCTAGTTCTTCCTTCATGGTTTGCAGTTGCTGACAATAGATATCTGCCGTAATCGTTTGGCCAGATTTTAGAAAGCTGTAGTGAACGACACCGGCGCCAGTCCACCAAACACTCACAAGTAACTTTTTCTGAGTCAATTTTCGTTTAGGGCAGGATTTGACTGGGTCTAGGGCTCAGCCATTGCGACGAGCGCTTCTGATTATCGTATAGTATCCACTTTTCATCACAAGTAATGATTCTATTTAAAATCCCTTCATTATTGTGTCGGTTGAGCAAAGTAACACAGCAGTCGACGCGTGTTTACAAGTTCGATTCACTCAATTCATGAGGTACCAATCGTTCAAGTTTTTTTACTTTCCCGATTTGCTTGAAGTGGATTAATACAGTTTTGTCACTTACCCTGAAGCCTGCAGCTATCTCTGAAGTGCTTTGTGATGGATCCGCTTCCACAATAGCCTTTAATTCTTCATTTTCCACTTTGGTCTCCGGCCGTCCACGGGGTTGGTTCTGAAGGTCGAAATTTCCAGAACGAAAACGTTGAAACCAAAAACGTACCGTGTTTTCTTTTGCGACCCAGCGCCGTACACATCATTAATCCTTCGAGCTGTTTCTGCAGCACTGATGCCACGGTAGAACTCATACTCGTAAATGTACCGATATTTCATGTTTTCCATTGTGCGGTAATAAGCGACACCAAAGAAAAAAATAATGAGGAAAGAAACAAATGAATGACTGTTTTCAAAACTCAAATGTACCGGCTAAATGAATTTATAAATTTGAATTTGGAATTCTTAACCAAAGAGGAGATATTTCAGATCAAAGTGGTCAGTACGACAAAACGCTAATTTCATATGTAAGGACCCAATATTATAGGTAAAGAGACTTTCGATAATTTATGTGAAGATCTGTGGCAAACTAAGTTTTCGCTTATTATTGACGAGCCCACTGATCTTAGTACAACCAAACACTAGTGCTTAGTTGTGAGATATGCGAAAATGAATCGTATCAAAGATTGTTTTTAGCTCTTATTCCATTAGAAGAAGCTAATGCAGTAACCTTTTTTGAACACATTGTAAACCTTTTTTAGAAGCAATGATATTCCTTAAAATAATAATCTAATAGGTTTTGCATCTGATAGGACAAACGTAATGATGGGACAAGGATGGGACATTATAATTCTGTTGTAACATTGCTGCAAAATGAAATTCCCAACATTTTTATACTTAAATGCGCCTGACATTCGTTTCGTCTGTGCGCGTCATATACTTGTACCAAATTACCACGCTTTATAGAGGATCTTGTAAGGGACATTTACAACTTCTTTTCTTCTAGTCCAAAAAGAATGGCAGAGTTTAAAAACTTTCAAATGTTTTGTGAGTTAAAAGTACACAAAATACTTCACCCCTCTCAAACACGCTGGTTATCAGTACATGCAGCAGTAAAGAGAATATTGGAACAACTTCCTGCTCTAAAACTATTTTTTATAGACCAAATATCTAATAATGATCATTTTTTAGCTGCAGAACATATATTACAGAACCTCCAAGATCCCACTACGTTATTATTTTTGCAATTTTTGGATTTTGTATTACCATTATTTACTGATTTAAACAAAGAAATGCAAGCAGAACATCCAAAAATTCATGATCTATGTAAAAAAAAAACTGGAACATTAAAAACAATTTTTGATTGTTTTTTAAAAAGAGAACATTTAACTTGCACTCCAATCGAAAATGTTGATTTTAAAAATCCTAGAATTTTTTTGGATATTGACGATTGGATACCATGATGCTACTGCGTCTAATACACTACTAATTAGTTCAGAAAATCTAAACCCAGATCAAGTAAATTTGTTTAAATGCAGATGCCTAGATTTTTATATCGAAGCTTGTACGCAAATACCTAAGCGGTTTCCATTGAAAAATAATCCAATAAAAGGTTTAGACATAATTGATCCAAAAAATGTTAAAGTGGCAAAACTGCTTCGATAATTCCTATCAGTAGGCTCTTTCCTAATATTGTTCAGAGCAATGATTTTCAGGAAATTGATATAGTGGCGCATTTTAAGAAATTGTGAAAAAATGAAAACATTTCCTGATGATGTGGAATTATTTTGAGATAAAGTAAGTTTACTAAAGCGTGGTGATGAAACTCAGATGTTTCCTTTGTTGTCTAATTTCATCTTTAATATTGTATCACTTCCCATTCATGCGCTAACGTTGAACGCATATTTTCGCATATTAATCTTTTGAAAACAAAACAGCGAAATAGGCTGAGTCTGTGATAGGCTGTCTACTCAATCAATCACTGGCCCATTACATTCAAAAATATTGTTTTATGAAGCTAATTGTTTTGATTGTGAAATTACTTCGAAGATGACCGAGGCTATGGCCAAAGAATATTGGTATAAAACATAATTATATTTGAGTGTGATTGTTATAAATTAGTCTGTAAGTTTTATTTTCAATAAATAAACGAATTTGATTGCATAATGTATTTTTTTTGTCAACTACCGATTTTGGGTACAAATATACCGATTTCAGCTGGCAACTCTACCGATCTCGCTCTTTGACGTTCGAGACCAGATTGACGCTGTGCGCTGTGTATTGAAAAATAGATAGTGTATTTGTTTTTGTTTATTAGTTAGCTAAATAGAACAAGGTCATTTTGCAAAAATGAAGTAATCTATGGTGCTCTGGTGCTTTTTATTAGTACGTAAATGTAATAATTACTTGAATACAACATGTATTGCAGAATAAAAATAAGGTTTGGAAAAGTCAATTGATTTTATAAATGGGTTTTTCACCTTTTGCTGTTGGGTATCCTTGAGATATACATATTATGTAAATCTAAATACATTTTGCAGATGCGGCCCCTGTTCTGGAAGAGGATTGTTGTGTAGATATTTGAGTTCGGCAGAAATTTCTACAGCATTGCGACCATTTTACTTTAGTGTTCATCCAGATCTTTTTGGAAAGTATCCAGAACAAAGAGTATGTTCTATGTAATACTCATACTCATTGTTTATTTGTGCACTCATAATAGACCTGTGTCGTTCATGATTGATTTGGTCAATTGATTGCAGTCATTTTAAAGCATTGATCACAGATTAATTAGTTACTAACGTAAAGTATTGATGACTGAAGCAATCACATTTGAACGAACAAATCAATCGTCAATCTTGATACTTGTCGAATTAATTATGTATACCATTCAATGTGATAAATGGTGAAATTTAAATAAAATTTACAAGAAGTTCATGCACACAATCATTATTTTTAAAATATAGAAAATAAATTTACATATGTGGCAGAATTATAATAAAAACTTAAAAATATTAAAATTGTAAAATATCTGATTACTCATACAATCGTTCGGTCTTTCATTTTAATCAAAAATAGATTATTGTATCTTTGAATGAATCAGTTTTTGACTGTATACATACAGTCAAAAACTGATTCATTCAAACGATCTAATCATTTGAAAATGATTTGACTGAATCTTTTTTCATATCAATACTTGAACAATCGAATCTTTAAAAATGAATGAAGGTCTAACTTATAATTTGTATTGCAGCCTAACTTTTATTTTGCAGAGAGTCAATGAAAATTCCTTGCAGCAGCTAAGTGCCTATTTAGAAGCACAGCAATCTAGTCGTAGAATGTCTATACCACCTCTGTCATTTTATTTACGAAAAAGGGACATGCCAGAAGGTAAGGTTCTAATTCTATTAAATGAAATATGTTATACTTAAATTAATATTGGTTTAAAAATGTATTTGATTGTTATGTATTTTTAATGTTAATGTTATGTATAAATGTTATTTGTTATAAAATATAATTGGACTGACAGCATTCACTAAACTTTTATACAATTGATTTACTTAAATACAACTGTTTAATTTAGTATTCTCTTCTTCAAAAGACTTTTATGTGACTGCTATAGACCAGCCCTAAACTATAACATCATATACAGGCATTTACGGCTTGTTAGGTACCAGTAATTAGACATAAAGCGAAACTGCATAAAACAAGTCATATTTTTTCATACATTTATATGTAAAAAAAAGTACAAGATTTTCAAAATATCAATAACTTTTATTTATTAAGAAAATGACACATTTAAGAAATATAATGCACATACATACACAGAAATATGATGCTAGTCAACTGTCAAAAGCGAATGATAGAGACCTTAAAACGAGGAATAGTGTCAAAATGTTGACTGACGTAAAACTAGAACTGCCTATAAATCACAACCAAATGCTGTGTTCATAATTTTGCTAAACAAAACATCATTCTTTAAATTTTTGAGTTTTTAATGGCAACAATCTAATTTGTTTAATTTCTTAGAGGTTTAGTGCACATGACTTTAGTAGAAACATAAAAGCCTTTGGTTTATTCTTATTGTAAATTACTAAGTTTTATTTTCACAGGTGAATTTAAATTAGTGAAAATCCCATTAAATGGTGGTAATGTTAGAGAAACGGTAGTTAAAGTTTTGAATTTATGTGAAATATCAACAAATTATGTAGATAAAATACCCAGGAGTCCACCAATAACTGAATTTAGGTAATTTCAAACATTATTTGAGTAACTACAAGAAATTATTGTGATTTAGTCTTGAAGTATCATCTTGCTTTCTTCATTATGTTGGTTTTTCTATAAATTAAATTAAGATTCAAACTGTTAAGAAACATTAACTGAATCCATTTAAACTATTTTTAGTGTTATATTTTTTCATGATTCCATTGAACTAAAATAAAATCGAAATTGCTCAATTTTATACAAATGAAAATATACCTTAAGTGTTGAGTGTAAACTGACGAAGCATATTTTTTCTGATAAATTGCAAAAATGTGTATAGTGCAGGTTATTCTGTTAGCACACTGTGACTGGATGTCCACTAATGTCTTATTAATGGGATTCATAATTTACGAAATTACTGAATTGGATAGAATTAACTTTTACTACTTCTACAGTTACTTCAAATAATCGTTACTTATTTAATCATTATAAGTTTTCTGTTCAATTCTGTTACATATTGTATTCACTTATCTTTTACAGCAAACCGGACCTTGCTAAAGCGTATGAAGAATATAAAAACGAATTTGATAAAACAGCTGAAATAAACAGAAAAATCAAAGAGAAAAAAGCTATAATCACAAATGTTGTGTATGTCTTTATTAAAAATAATTATTATTGTTTAAATTACATTATTGCATAAATGTGACATCTTAATATTACAGAGATTGGATTTTTGAAAATAGTACATTAGCAAAGGAAAAATATGATTCTACAAGTGCTACAAGAAATCAAGTAAAAAGCCTGATGGATTATCTTTGCAATACTTATGGTATAAAACAAGTTGGTAACATCTTAATAGTATTTTAAATTGAATATTTAATGAGTGTATCAAACACGACAGTAACATTTTACTTGACTACGAAAGCAAAAAACATGGTTATGATCTTTACAGTGAATGTATGTATGTTCATCCGTTCCCTCATGAAGCCTAAATCGTTTAACTGATTTTTAATGATGAGGTATCATTGGATTTGTCTCTATTACTTGCAGGTTATAGGCTAGGTAATTTTTCATAAAATTCTGTAGTGTAAAAAAATTCATCAGATTCCATCATGATAGGAGTCAAATTCAAGACTTAAAAAATTTTTAAAATATGTAATAAATACTTGGGGCAAAAGTAAGTATGATGTAGAACAATATTTTTTACAGTGATTTGTTATTTAAAAAATGTAAATAAGTTTATAAAACTAAATTCTTATTGCATATTTAACAAAAACTTGTAAACAAGATAAAATAACAAATTTCTTCAATTCAGAGCCAGAGTCAAAAGTCATAAATAATGGAAAGTATAATAACAAAAGGCTTCTATTTGGCTAGCTGGCTTGGCTGTTAGTTTTATAACTTTTTTAGTAACTACTTATGATGTACATATGTACATTTTTACTAATTATCATATGAAATAATACTTAATTTATTTTAGGTTAAATATGATAGTGGCTGGAATATAAGTCACATAAGAGGGGCACTGCAGAGCTTAGTTTCGTTGGCAACTCAACACTCAAAGCATATGGTCAATCTAGAAGGTACTTAATTTCATATTCTATATTTTATATGCAATATTATCTCTTCATTGCTTATTTTTCAATATGAGCAACGAAGAGACGCAGTATGACAGGGTTACATGACAGCGTTATTGTAAAAATGAAGAAAGGAATACTTAGATGGTTCGGGCACATAGAAAGAATGAGTGTAGAAAGACTGACGAAGAAAATCTACAGAGCGAAAGCTAAATTAGTGGTACAAGAAGTCAAGGAAGACCAAGGTTGACTTATACGCCAATCAAATTGTCGAAAATACCTCATTTTTGTGCCAAAAAACAGTTCAGTAATTGATATGTGAAAATTAGGAAAAATTCCATAGAATCGAATGAACTATTCGAATCGAATGAACATTTTCGCTCGATGCAATGAAATGAAGCTTTCGCGAAACTGAGTCGATCTGCATTAAGTAAAATAAATAGTCATTTTACTCATTTTTATGGACTACTCACGCTTGACCAAAAAATTGATAATGATAAAATTGTTTTCACAAAAGGGACCGAATGGTACTTAAGACGGTTCTTTTGTATATCCTATATTTGTATATAGATTCGGATTTCCCCATACTGTATTGTATGAAAAAATATTTTATTTTTATAACTAATAAAAAAGCTTACTAAATGTAAATGAAAAGAAATAATACGCGTAGTTCGTTCCGTATTATCGACAAATACAATAGTATATTAGTCTTTTTCCCCCCACCGTGCACATCAACGTGTCGAGCCGAGCAAGCATTATACGGGGCCCGTCAAAATCAAGTTTAATGAAAGAAAATGGGACCAATCACTGCGGACTATTTTTTATATTGAATTACAAGTATTCAACTATAGCATGTGAAAATTTCAAATCTTAATATAAATAAATGAGATCGTGGCTATTTAAAAAAAAAAATTGAAATCAAAAAGTTAACCAGTTTTATGGTCCCAAAAAAAAACCTGATTTTTCGATTATTTTTTGCGATATTTGCAATCGATTTGCAGCTCGCGCAATTTTTACGCATATTAGTGTAACTATTACAAAAAATTTTAAGCCTAACCCCGTCCCTAAAGATGTGTCGGCCTATGAATTGTAAGGATTTTACAAAAATGCTTTTTTTTTAAATTCGATTTTTGCAAAAACTACAAAATATTTTTTCATTTCAAAAAAGTCAAGTTACGGAATTTTTCCTAATTTTTACATATGTCAATTACTGAACTATTTTTTGGCACCTGAAATCGTAATTTGATTGGACTATTATGAAGATCAAATAGCCAGAGTGTTAGCGACGGAAATGTCAAAAGCACTCGCATACTTAGGCGAAAATGTGTGAGGAGAATGATCAGATTTGAGGACGCGAAAGAAGTATGTAAGGAAAGCGAAGTTTGGCGCTCTGTCCTCTGACTACCCCGTTAAGGATACAGCTTGAAGATATACTATATGTATGTATATTTTATATTAGACTGTGTACATGATTTTATTATTTAAACAAGCACAACTAAATAAATTATCCCCTCTTCACTTCGCAATACTAGTCGTGATTTCAAAAAAAGTTTATCGATTGGATCTGAAGCAGCAGCTTGTTTAAACTACAGGATTAACATGAAAAATCAATGAAGAGAAAATCCAAAAAGTTTGGCTATACTCATTTGTGTATCTCTGTGTAATTAGCAAGAATATTACCTAATGTCTATTGCAATGTAATTAGTTGGAACTAATCACTGACGTCCACTTCTGATGAAACGCCGCCAATTTTAGGGGTCCTATCTTTAGAATCTCAATAAACATACAAAAGCTCACACCATTTCTCATTAATGAAGGGAAGAACAGAGCATCAATGTGCAACAAGATCTAGCAATAACTATTTGGGTTTACAAATGGCAGAGCGGAACCAGATAATGACAGGATCCTATCGCTTATCCATACAAATCGTCTCCCTTGGCCAACCTTTACGACCTGTGTGGAAAGATAATAATCAGACAACTACATTTCTGTTTTTCTTTTTCTCCCAAACTGGCATGGAAAACTAAGTTGTATATCTACATAGAATAAAACAAAGTCGCAATATGCGTTTATCTACTATTCTATACTAGTATTCACTTGTAACTTTTAACTTCCAAATCTTCAAGTGGATTTCAAAGTGATTCTCACCATCACTTACAACATTTAATGAGATGTTGTTGAGATGTTTATATGTATAAAACATTCATATTTAGTCTACACATATAGAGATACTAGCTGTACCCGCTATTTCGTCCGCGTGAAAAAATTTTCCTTGACCTCATTAGGTTAATGAGGTTACCCGAGGTACTCATATTGTTGGTGTTTAACAAAAAATGTATTCTCTGTAATGGAACATCCGCCATATTGATTTATGATGACGTCATATATGTATCTACCTTCCCCTGCGTATTCCATTTCATTTGATACCCATATTGTTGGTGTCGAACGAAAAAGTTATTTCCTATTATGGAACATCCGCCATATTGGATTTATGATGACATCACGTATACAGAAACCTTCCTCTGCGTATTCCATTTCATTTGATACCCATATTGTTAGTGTTGGATAAAAAAGTTATTTCCTATTATGGAACATCCGCCATATTGGATTTATGATGACGTCACATATGTATCTACCTTCCCCTGCGTATTCCATTTCATTTGATACCCATATTGTTAGTGTTGGAAAAAAGTTATTTCCTATTATGGAACATCCGCCATTTTGGATTTATGGTGACGTCACATATTTATCTACCTTCCCCTGCGTATTCTATTTCATTTGATACCCATATTGTTATGGTTTAGCATTATCAAGTTCCCTATAAAGTGTCATCCCCACTTTCACCCCTTTAGGGGTAGATTTTTGGAAAAAAAATGTCTATGTTTGTTAATAGAAAAGGTTTTATCTATGTACTAAATTTCGTCTTAATCGGTTCAGCGGTTTAGCATTTCCCCTATAAAGTTTCATCGCCTTTATCACCCTTTTAAGGGTATATTTTTGATAAAAAAATAAAACTATGTTTTTTTTAATAGAAGAGGTGTATCTTTGTACCAAATTACATCTTAATCGGTTCAGCGGTTAAAAATTTCCCATACAAAGTTTCATCCCCCATTTCACTCCTTTAGGGGTAGATTTTTGAAAAATAAAGTAGCCTACGTTCACCCCCTGGTGTCAAACTATCTCCATGCCAAATTTTATCAAAATCGGTCCAGCGGTTTAGCCGTGAAAACCAAACAGACAGACAGACAGACAGACTTTCGCATTTATAATATTAGTATGGATTGTCGATTCGTAATTAAGTAATCCCTGCAAAGCGAGGGCTAGTCGCTATAAATCTTCTATTCAAACAAATCAAAATATAAAGTACAAAAAATGATAGTAGAAGTGCCATAGCATCATTTGGTAATATTTAAAGCTGCATCTCAATGTAATGTTTTTTTTTGGCATTTTTCATTTCAGGTAGAACTATTGCGTTAGGTCAGTTCACTGGTGTTAGTTTAGATGGTGATGTGTATTTGAATATCATAGATGTTAGAAATGAATGGCTTTCGGTAAGCTTTACAGGAATTACCTTTCAAATTGCCCTTCCAAATGTCAAATATTAATTAAAGAATATTGCTTACAGCTGATCAAAAAAGTTAGCCAGCAAGATACTGCATTATCACAGATACCTAGCTACGAAAAAGCTTTATCAAGTATTCTAAGAGACATACATATATGTAGAAGGTACAGTATGAATAGATACTTATTGTTAACTTTACTTATTGCAAACAATCTATTTTACAGCCAACAGCTATGATTTGTTCAATCGCTACTAATAGCTGCTAGTAGAACTAAAGTAGATTTGACGTTCACAAATATCTTGCAATTGGGTTTACTTGAATAAATTGATTTGACTTTGACTTTGCGCTTGCAAATCCAAGCTTTTTAAATGTCATATTACTTTATTACAGAAAATTTATGCCGAAAGTATCTGCAATACAATACTGCGGCCATCTAAGGCAAATAATAACTTCCATTGGCGACTTCTATGGCCGTGGCCAAAAATTTCCAGCGGCAGTGCCAGACTCTCTTAGCAAATATGAAATTGTTGTAGAACCGTAAGTAATTCTTTACATATAATTGTGACCAGAGTATGTACACTGAGTGTTCATAAAAAACTTACACAGATATGGTAAATTTTCATGAATAACTTTAACAGAATACCAAAACATGATTTTTAAAATATTCGTCTGCTTGTATGTAGACACATATCACACATAACTTGCATGAAATATAACGAAATCTTCATAGTTGCATTACTTTTCTAAGTTAGGCTCTAATGCTTAGAGAGTTAGGCTGTAACTCTTAGAGCCTAACTCTCTAAGACTAAGAGTTAGGCTCTAAGTTAAGCCTTAGAGCCAAGTCCGGCGTGTCGGACCACGCACAGTGAAGAGTTCTGTAATCGGGATGAACATTCACAGTTGACTTGGGTGGAAATGCTAATAGCGTTATAAAGTCGCTCCGCAAACAAAAATCGCTTAAAAATAGCAAAAAAGTGCAAAGTATATCGTGTGTGGTGTTAAAAGTTGTGCGCGTTGAGCCTAACATAATAGAGAAAAAAATTTAAAAATCGCACAAAAAAACAAAAAAGTTATCATCAAAAAACTAAAAATTATTAATAAAAGTGTGTGCGGTGCCGAAAAACGATTGACAACATATATATATTTTTATTGGGGAAGGTGGGGCTCTATACCCCCTACCTATACCTAAAAATTCAAAATTTTCGGAGTGAAATTACCGAAGTTATATACGTATAAAGGAAAAGCACGTGTTTGTAAGTAGGAGAAGGAGAAGAGATACAGAGAAAGTAAAAAGTGACATGTGTACAAGTGAAGTGTAGAAGTTCAAGAAGAACAAAAACTGTGAGTTACAACTTTATACGACGTCTACATAAAAAGTTATAACCAAATTGGCGAACTGAAATTATTACAAAGTTAAGGATTAACCTGGTATCCCTTCCCGAGGAAACAGTGCTAGCGACAAATTGGGAGAAAGCGGGAAGAGTGTTTTTAAAGAGAACGAGATAATAATCGTAAATAAAAAAAAAAAAAAAATAAAAAAAAAGTTAACAGGGAAGAGATACAAAAATAAAATCGTGATCTTTTTTCTACGTTTTGCGGTTGGCGTCAGTCAAAAAGCAGTGAAAAAACTATAAATAAGAGTGTTAAAAAATAGTAACAATATAGAGTTCTGTAGATCGTGATAGGATAAAAAAGTGTAATATGACAGTTGATTTCTTACATTTTATTACAGGGAAGCTGGACCCTTAATGGTTTCACCAACAGGCCAATTCATAACTCCATCTTCTTGCCCGGCTGATGAACTCATTGCGTACATAGCAAATCACCTTGATGAAGCCACTTTGCTCTTAACAGAATACAGCATGTGAGTAAAGAATTAATTTAACAAATTATTTAACTGTTACATCTTGTTTCTTACTGATGTGTGCGTTGTCAGATTAGCTAGCAAATTATTTTTTTATATCTAATCAATCTGTTTCTTTATTTTATGATACAATAAATCTCAACAATTTTTATTTGTAAGCAATACATTAAATTGTAATTTTCAGTAACAAACATGTTGAGAAGGCACTTCATAAGGAAGTGAAGGAAAGGTTTGGCCTTTTGGAATTACACAAAGATGACAGTATTACACCAGCGTTGATGATATTGTGTTGCCAGAGGCTACTAACTCGAATCGATAAATTAAATATGGTAGGTTCATACATTTTATTATTTATATGAAACTGTAAAGGACATATCTATATATAAAAAGTATTCAGATTTAAATTCGTTTATTCAAGTAAATGCAATTAAATGGCATTTTAGGACATCTAGGTAAGAAAAATACATGAGAAGTGTTAACAGTAGAAGTCTGTCTGTACTACAATATTTTGGACTTTTATATCTGTTTACTCTGTATTTGCATATGCATCATGCAAATCTATTGCAAGAAATCGAATAGGTTGCATTGCTTAGGTCCATATTCCAGAACAATAAAATGTGAATCTCTACTTAAAAATAGAAAAATTGCATGTAGCGGCATCCCTTTCTAACTGTGTTGTCAGAGATTCACACTTGAGTATCGTTCTAGAACAGGGGTTCCCAAACTTATTTTGTCTACTGCCCACTTTGAGAATAAATTATTTTTTAGCGCCCCCATTTTTTCACCTACGGAAAAACCACTATAACTTCAATTTAAATTAATTAATTATTGTGAGCTATATTAGCGGAGATTAAACATTACTTCCAAACGCAACCCGCAAGAGTTAACTTGAAACCTGAGCGCAGTAGGTAATACACAACGGCGCTCAGGTCTCAAGTTAACTCTTACGGGCTACACCTGCCAATGGGAATGATTATTGAAACGCAACTTTATAGTATTCAAACAGAGTATCTTTTATTCAAAATAAAACAAATATAATCGATCCTTATATAAAAACTAATGTGAAGGATGAATCTGATGCTGATTAATAAGTTTGTTGATACCAGGTTCCAATTTACTCAAGAACAGTCGCAAGTCGCCACGTTTGGTAACATGCAAACGATTTCTCTTTTTAGTAAGCAGTGTTGCCACAGCACTAAATCCACGTTCACACAAATATGACGATGGGAATGCTATCAAGAATCGCTGAACGATTGACTGTGGATTGTGATCCAGGGTACAATTGCGGGATCGGTTTTTGTAGCCAAAATTCTTGGTAACCATTTTTGAACTTGATTTTTATTTCCTCGTTTGTTGTCAATTCTATAAGTTCTTCTTCCAGCTGAGGTGACATTGCTGTGTTGACATTTGAAAACGGATCCAACACCCAGTCTGGTATTTCCAAGTTCAAAATGTCCTGGTATCGTTCGGTGAAGTCAATGTGGAGGTTTTCCAAATGTTGGCAGTAGGCAAACAATTCGTCGTTACTGCATGATACTGATAAATTCGGAAAATTGTGAAACTCACGTCTGCCCATATTCTTTTTGTGTAGAAGCAGTTTGGCTGCGAAAGCAGCAACGACGTTTTTTGTTTTAATTAAATTTAGTTCATCGCCTTGCAGTTGGAGATTCATGTGGTTGAACAATTTATACAGGTCTGTCATGTAAGCTATATCATTCTTTGATGTAATGAGCTTGTTGTGCAATTCTGTATCTTTAGTTTCCAAGAACTCTATAACAGAGTCAAACAGGTTATAAAATCGAGTCAGACAATTGCCTCTTGATAGCCAACGAACTTCAGTATGAAACAACAAACGGTTGAAATCCTCGTCATTAGTAGCACAAAGCTGATGAAATAATCTATCATTCAAAGAGCTGTTGCGGATTTTATTGACTGCTTTTATGACATATTGCAGTGATTGAAATAGTCGTTCACTTAAGTTTCTAGCAACCAAATGTTGTCTATGAATAACGCAATGTACAGCAAGGACATCTGGAGTTTTATTTTTTAAGTACGCTATGAAGCCTTTATGGCACCCTGTCATAGCCGGAGCGCCATCCGTAGCAACTGATATAATATTTTTCAAGGGAATCTCTTTCTCATCACAAAACTTTTCCAATGTATTGAATATGGTTTCGTCTTTTGTATCGGTCTCTAAATTTCTAGCAATCTATGCTTCATTCGAAAATGTTTTTAGACATAGAAGACACAAAGGCGACGATGGGTTTGTCGGATTTTCAATGAATCCGAATTTAATATATTCCGCAGTTTTGCCGTCTCTTCTTTTTTACTTCCGACATTGTTTTGTTTTGAGAAATACGTAAGTGTTGAACTTAAGTACTGCTCATCTATTGCGCGCGAAACCGCAAATGAAAATAAAATAAATATTACGTTGTTTATATAGGATTGCATAAGCAGCACGCACCGACAGGAATAAAACAAACATGCGTAAACTCGTTTATCTCATTCGACGCTCAATCGTACTCAACAAGTCAGAACAAGTATTCTATGAACCAGCCGATTGATACAGGAATGCACAATTCGGGTTATTTAACAAAAACTTGTTAAAACATGATTGCCCGCGGTCTATTATCTACGAAAATTACCTATCTGGGAGTACTAATAACTATTAAAATGCGAAAGTGTGTCTGTTGCCTTTTTATTTGTTTGTTTGTGTCTACTTTCATTTCGAAACTGAACGACCGATTGACATGATTTTTATTTTGTATATTCAATAAAACAGGACAGATATATGAACTACGCGGAGAGAAATATCGAACCGAGTTTGAGCAATCTTTTAATTAATATTAGTTGATGTTCACAAGTTGTAGTTGAGAGTCGAGAGCTCATACAGTCGTTGTCTAAGATGCCTCCTAGCTAAATGAAATTACAAATCACCCCCCAGGCCTCTACACAACGCCCCCATTTTTTCTGGGTCTCTTACCGCCCCCCTTTAGGCCTGCAGCGCCCACAAGGGGGCGTTATCGCTCACTTTGGGAAAGGCTGTTCTAGAATATACGGGCCATAAACTCGTAATTTAACATTATATTTTATCGTGATCCATCCTTCACAAGTTGAAATGCACTACAAAATCTGTAATTACAACTACAATGAGATTTGAGTAGTTTAGCTACGATGGCGATCAGTGTAGCTCGTAACACAGATTTGTGTTAGTTTAGCCTTTAGCCTGCAACCTGCATATATCGACGGGTGTAAAATATACCTTCTTAAAGGCCAACTTAACGAGTAAAAAAATCGATGATTTTAAGTTTCGATTGATCTACATAGGGGCCGTCGATATATCATTAGTTTAAAATAAAATATATATGACTAATGTTTTTACTCAATATACAGAAATACAGTATGTAATACTATAAAGTTAATGTGACTTCAAATATTTACGTATGTAAGGATTCTGTACTTATACCAAAAAAATTCAATGTTATGGTATCACAGTGTATCATATTATGTATTACAAAACATTACACAGTAATATTCTAACCAAAATAATATACAGGGACCAAGTTACTTATTATAATATTAACTATTGTAGTCCAGCTTTTAATTCGGTAGTGATTTGACGTTTCCAGGGTAACCAGTTCTTGCAATTTTTTAAATAGTGATGTCCCCTTGTATCTACTTCATTGTTATTGTCTGTAGTGGTTGCCCCGCGGCGTTATTCGCTTGAAATCTTTTTGGATCATTCCTTGGTGATATCGATATCGGTGGCGTCAAAATGTATGAATATTTATTTCTATAGGTAAAATAGTAAAAAAAAGGAAAAATAAAATATTGCATGTTTATTTATTCGGATCATTTATTTAAGGTTGCACAATGATTGTGCTAAACAACACAGAGTATAAATGAACATATACTGTGATCGCAATCATCAATACTTTGAAATGATTGCAATCAATGATCAAGTCAATTACGATCGACACAGCTCTACTACTGAATTAAAAGTTAGACAACAGGAAGTTTACTGGTTAAAAAACTATATTTTAAAATTATTCCTATGGGTATAATTTTAAGAGAATAAACTAAAGGGTCAGTTTATTTCCATTTTGCATCTCGACTAAAGTGTGACATCAATGGTATGCCCATCAACTTGCTTTTTTCGAGTTATTTTGTTACCTATAACACCATTGCTTATGATGCTGCAATTTGTCTTTACTTAATATTTAAAATAAATACATTGAAATAGCAAAAAATTAATGAACAATGCAAGCATATTGTCTTTGTGGGCGATATTAGTTTGCTTATGTATTAATAAATGTATGTGTGTGTCCTCATAATATACATACATACATGCTTTCATTTTATTATTAAATAATTTCAGTAGTATGTTAACAAGTTGACTTAATAACTTTATTTTTTGTTACAGAGTCTACAAGGCAATATTCTTTACATAACTCATTACTACTCAGTTCTTTCTGAAGGTGTACTATGTATTCCTTGGAATTTTAAGTAGATTGTAAACATTATGAAGTACAAACAAAATAGAAAATATTATAAACACCAAGTCATTGAACGTGCAGGATATGAGTTGTGTGTAATTTTGGACACTAATTTTAGACCTTAGTTTTTAATAGGAGAGTAATTCACACATTTCTTGATTATTTTTAACACAATGTGCCACGAACTTTTAAGCAAACGTTGTAAATTACATAATATGTGGTTTTTATAAGTATAAATAGTTATTTCATATTGGTAGAGTTAGAGAAATTTGTTTGCATGTCAACTCCTCTAAATGCTTAAGGCAACGGTTATTAAGTTAATTTACATAGAAATCGATGACGCTTAAATAATTGTTTCTTGTATATAATCAATTCACAAACAATGATTTTGTACTCTTAATAAAACTTCCAGTAAATTATAATCTGATAAAAGATCTAATTATATAGCAGTAGCAGAGTATTGTATAAAAGAATATCAAATTTTAAATACAATGTTACAAGCTAAATTCTGTACAGCTTTTTAATTATATAAGCATATTTATATTGATTGCATATATTTTTTGTAGATAACATTTCTCATAGTTGGCCATAGATGAAGTATATTTATATACCTTAAATAAATTTTAATAATTTACACATAATTTTACATATTTTCAACTTCTGTTACACCTATAATTAAAAACGGTTAGTACCTTTATTTTCTGAGACCTCCACTAGAAAGTGAATTATTTAAGACAACAGTAACCTTTAACGACGGTGGAGCTAAAGTGGTCTGTGATACAAAATAACCCTTCAGAGAAAATTAGTGAAACGCCTTGCGCTCTGTAGTTTAAATATTAATAATTTAATCGTATTTTAAAATGGGTATAAATATTATAAGGGAAGTGAAAAACGTATTAAATTATCTTTAACTGACTAAAAATTCCACAAAAAGTGTTTTTCAGAAGAAAGGTACTTAGAGCCCTTTTGCATTCAATAATGTTTAATTCAAAAGCATAAGTAATTATAATGTTGTTAGGTTCAATAGTCCATATAACCACTTAAAAGTTCATTTTGGTTGAAGTAGACCCTAAAGCGTACTTAAACGAACATTTTTAATATTGTAACATAGTCCACTTTAGATCCACTATCATTTGTTAAAATCTATAGCTAGGTACTTAATAAATACCAATTTTAGCACTAATAAGTTGCTGTGAGTTATAAACTTGTATTCCAAGAATAATATAAGTTTTTCACATCGCAATATTGTAATTAACTTATTTATATACATATATCTAAGTAAACAGTCTTTTAACAACATGAATCTTATAAATTATGCATTATAAATAGTATTTTTAAAGATCTTTCACGACTGAAAAGTATATTATTTGTATTTTAATACTATATACAATATGAGCAACATTTTTGGTCATCTACTTTTTATATTACAAACGCAAATTATTGCATATTTTAACCAATTTGGGTTATCAGTATTTAAATTTCACGTATAGACCGGCCATATTCTGAAGTTATTGTCCAGTAATATTGTTGTATATTTAACACACTTGTCTACTGGGACGCATTTTAATATTAAAATAGAATGAATTTTGATCTCGCAATTAAGCATCATACAAAGACTAACTCATACGTAATCTATAGTCTGTTCGACAAGTTCGAAATGGTGTTAGTTATTGATACATACACACATATCTTCATGCTGTATCCCCAAGGAGGTTATAGTTATTGATAAAGGTCCTAAACATATATGTGATAGCTCATGGGATTCGGAATGACGTCTAGAAAAATGTATTTTAAGGATTCTACAGCACATAAAAAATTGCAAATGTTACTTACAAATTGAGATGAAAAAAAGGTATTTAGTTTTTTGTCTATAATTCAAATAGTATTCATATTTAAGAAATTAAAAAAAAATCCTATCTCCATGAACTCTACCTCCATTATTTATAATTTTAATTTAACGCTGAAAATAGGGTTCCGCGCGGTCGGTACGGCATGGGCGCACCTCCGCTGAAGGGAATAATACCACATAAAATATTTTTTTTATAGTATTAAATATCAATATTAAAA
This sequence comes from Zeuzera pyrina, assembly GCA_907165235.1. Taxonomy (NCBI): domain Eukaryota; kingdom Metazoa; phylum Arthropoda; class Insecta; order Lepidoptera; family Cossidae; genus Zeuzera; species Zeuzera pyrina. The sequence goes on along the minus strand of OU015625.1, from coordinate 11,000,451 downwards.
TTTGAAAAAATTAGGGTGTCATGAAAACACTTCAAAGAATAAAGCCCCGTAGGAAAAAATGTTTGTTGATTTTTCAAAAAGTTATACAATTGTTAACTAAGTAATTTTTTCGCGGACTTCCGTTTTCACAAAAGGCGACATTTCAAAATTATCCGATGACCGTAAAATCCACATCTGCGGTTGATTTAGCGCCACTATACAAATTACATTACACAAATTCTCGTTTCGGCAGAAGATATCGCGCGATATTGGTTGTCGCATACTGTCTGCAAGTTGCGTAATAAGCGTGCCGGTGCACTTGCATTGGTACCATTAGAAATACGTACAGAGTAATTACGTTTCAGACAGTTCAACAAAACAACAAATATTTTTTGACGAACGTAAGTTGTTGGTATGATGACAGGAATTTTCCACTAAGAGGTTATTAGTATTTTCCAATTAACCTGTATATATACTTAACAAGATCACGAGATAAAAGTTTTTAAGTTATATTTTGTATATTATATTTTTTAGTTAACAAAATATGAAATGTCGAAAACGACAAAATGTTGAAAAAAATTTTTCAAGTAAATGTTATGTTATTGCTGTTTTTGCATCTAACCATGGCATTAGCTAACGTTGAGAAAAATTATTTTAAGTCATTTGTTGATAATTTTTTTATAAACAAATAGACAAGTTCAATATTTTAAAAAATAATTTTTTACTTTGTCATGACAAAATGATTTTCTTAAAAAAATATTTTATTGTTTGAAATCGTTTTTTTATATTTCCATTGCTTAAATAATTAGTTAAGAAATTATATTTTCTTTAAAAAACATAATTGGCATTTCTCAATAGGTTAGAAAAAAATTTTTTTTTTTATTAATAATTTGATTGTTTATTAACGCTTGGCGGATGTGAAACATCGAAACTATTTGTTGTAGAAAATATGCATAAAGGGATGGTTTATTAGAGGAAATAAATATGGCATATTCAAAAAATGTAATATAATCAAAAACAAAATATTTTGATTTTTGAAGAAAAGAATTATTCTCTATTTAAAAATACAGGCACCGTGATCCGAAGTCAACAACAACAATGCATATGCTATAGGTATACAAGCTAAGTACAAGCACCTGGCGACGCATCACCACGTCGCCACGCCAACAGCCGGTCTGACTCTCCGCATTAGATATTTCACGTCAATGTACGTCGATAAATCGCGAAAAAAATGTCATGTAACGCAAGCTTAATTTTCTTTGTTTGAAGTGAGAACCGTTGAAAGTATTTTTTAAATGATGTGATTATCATTTCGAAACTATTATATTTTACAAAACTGCATTGTAATAAATTTAGAAATGACCAACGTATTTAGTCATGAATATATTTTGAAATAAAAGTGCGTCGCATTTCGCGGGAAATGGAATTTGGTAGCAATTGCTACCAAACGCTTTTAAGGGTTCATGAATCTTTATTTTCGAGTTTCTTAAATATTAATAGTTTTTGAGTTATATGCGAAAATCTAAATACCTTTTTTTTTCATCGTAATTTGTTAATAACTTGCAACTTTATATGTGCTGTAAAATCCTTAAAATACATTTTTCTAGACGTCATTCGGAATCCAATGAGGAATGCAACATATTTTTAGGACCTTTATGAAGAATTAACACCATTTTGAACTTGACGAACAGACTACTACAAGTTCTCGTAGTTTATTTATACTGTTGTGCTTTATTCTGTGTATGTTCGTTTTCGAACCAGTTATCTTCGTGCGAAATTGTCTCTAAAACGCAGCCGATCTTATTTCTGTTACAATAAAGTATTTATCTCAATAAATTAGTTCAAATCTGAAATAAACTGGAAAGTATAATATAAAAACTATTATTAAAAAGATATTGAGTGATAATAAAATTGTTAAACCCTTATATCAGTGTTTCTTATTTTGTTGTACAATAACAAGTTTGTTCTTTTCTTTCGTAACTTTAGCCATTGGGATATTCGTGGCTGGCATCAGCTGCCTCAGATTTTGACTAGGTATTACAGGCACCTGCAAATGTAAACACTTTCTTGAGTAGATCTAGTTAACAACTTTTTATAGCTTATTTACTGGTCTTGAGTAAACCTAGTAAACAACTTTTGATAGCTTCATTGCTTATTTAAATAGAGCTTAACATAAGTGCTGTCGCTCTTTCAGCGACAGCAATTATGTACTATATCAGTCAAATGATCATTCAGGAAAATACGAAATGTGCATGCAGAAGTTGTCAAAGTAGTCGGACATTGTACTCGAAAGGATTTCTTTGAATAAATCCAAAATATGTCACCACCAAACCCTTTACGTACTGTATGAGATTACATCAGTTACCAGATATAGTCTGAAATGTCAAAGACAAAAAATATTTTGCCTTATTAATAGTTACTCATCTGAAATCCAGTAAAAATCAAACAAAGTTAAGACACAAATCACTTTTTCATTAACGACGGAAAAAAAGAGACAAATAATAATAATATTGATCAAATATTTTATACATACATATGTACATGTTAGTCAGAGAAGGTGGAGTGCAAAGCTTATAACACATTTTATAATTATAAAAAACTAGTGGTTTACTAACTGGATGGCACCTGGCGAGTTGTTTCATGCGGTCCACCAACTTCATGGCGTCGTCAGATGTCTCCGAATCTGTCGTCATCCCAAATGACAACGCTCTTTCGGCGCTTGTACCTTCCATAAGCCTGTGTATTGACTGATAATGTCTGAAATATAATAATAATTATAACAAATGCAAAAATAACGAAATTAAAAAGTATTTTTTGTCTCAAATGGGTTTTATCTATAGAAGCTGATTTATATAAGACAACTAGCAACACATTAAGAGCCCTATGGCAAATCGTAAGCACTTAGATTTAGATATTGGGGCGCTCGGGCACTCATGTATTGGTGCGACTTTCGTAGCTTTATTATGGAGTGAGTAACGAAGCGACTTCAGTATAAAATATAATTTGTATATTTTTCCGAATCAAAAGTTTCGATTTTTGTCATTAAACTTATTTCGTTTTAGATAAATACATATAATATTTGTAATTAGTTAAGTGTTGTCGATAAATGCGTGTAAAAGAAAAAATACAATAACATTCCCTAACACTAATATTGTATTAATTACAAATTATTATGTTTAATATTGGTACTATTTTAAAAGTAGATTGAATAGAGGTAAGTATTTACCTGTCTAGCATTACTAGTATTAGGATCGGTTACCTAGAAACCACTAGTTACATAGTCATGATTAGATATAATTATCCTTTACTAATCAAAACTCAAGTTCACATCCTTGACTAATCAAAAATAACTTCGCACCGTTGTAATAAAGATGAACGTGATGATATGCACTTTATTAAGTGAGACTCCGGTTCTTCAAACAGAGAGATTCGTATAGATATTCAATGGCAGTTTCTTAGCATTAAACAAATAAGCACACAGACAACAATTGTGTATTTATTTTGGAATCAGAAAAGTTTAAAATACCTAGTTCAATCATTTTTAAAAAAATCACCAATGTCTTTGTTGTTGCTTTATAATAAAATATAGATAGATGTCTGCTATGCTTATATAAATGTTTAGGGTAAAAAATACAGGATAAACGGAAAAAACACTATAAAATAAACCGATATTACAGATGCAACTTAAGGCGACGCATTGGAAATATTGGTGGCAGGGATCTCAATTTTTCTAATTGACTACAAAACGTATGAAAGTGATATTTGATAACCTGATTGTTCAGGTTTGAACTCAAACAAGTCGGCATATACGGGTCGCTATTTAATGATCTCGCTTACGATCACTCTTTATGAAGACCGCATAAATTTCTTGTACGGGTCCTACAGATCAACAAGCGCTCGCGGGGGTCTAAGATACACGCGTCAACATCGCGTATTTTATAATGATTTTATTATGTTCGTACACAAATTTTTCTTGGCACACGTAAATTATCGATTTAAAAAATAATGTAAAAAGAATATCTAAAAAACACACAATCGATTTTAGTACCCATTAACATCAGTGTGAAAGATAAAGGAAATCTTGATTTCGAAGTTTTAGTTTAATATAATAATAAATAATAATAAAGTTATTACTTTCTATAATTTTTCTTTATACCGAAATTATCTCCGCATTAGTAATAGAAATTTGTGTCTGCAACTCGTGCGGTGTTGTTGATTGCCCACTCGAGAGAATAAACCCACGAGCGAAGCGAGTGCGCTCAACTTCGTTCAAGTGGGCAATCGACAACTATTACTAACTAACTAATATACTATTATTATTACACTGATTAATTTAAAAAAATAATTTCAGCCATATTGTACTATCGGTCAACCTCAAGCCTGTCCATTTTTTAAAATTGTCCCTTTGTATATGCCGCTAGGCAAAAACCACGCCCCCTTTTGAGTTTATCCAATTACATGCTTAGAAATTCAACTAAACGAAATGCATAATATAGGTAAAACATTAGTCGCAACTCGCTCTTCGCTGATTGTTGATGTCCCGTGTTGTTTGCCATTTTTAAAGATTATACTCTCGCGCTTGTTTTCCGAATTTTGTTGTATTTGTGTTTTGGCATATTTAATAATAAAATTTAGTAAAAAAAAAAATAGTCCGGTATGGAAACACATGCGTTTGTTAGGAGTAGAAAATAAGTAAAAATATAACCGTTTAAAACTTACAAAACTCTTCCGGACAACATTGAAGTCCCACATTTTACAATTGCATTCATTACCAGTTGCCAAAAAAAATCGCGAGTCGTAAATGGTCACTTTTTAATTAATGCCGTTTTAATTTTGTATTTAGACATTTAAGATTTGATAATGGACTCCGTCGGAAAGTAGGTAACAAATATTTACTGTTACGTTGTTTAATTTTAAAGTTATAAAAAAACGTTCAATTTGTTATTTCAAAATGATTATTGTAATAGTATATAACTATGTAGTATTCAGTGAGTTACTAATTTGGTACTTACTATTATTTTCAGAATTTAAACGCTTATAAAACGTTATTTATTATCTTAAAAAATATATATATCTACTTACCTTATAAAAATTACTCAAAGAAAAAACAAGGACATTAATTTTAATTAATTTTTAAATTTAATTATATATTTCTCATCCAAAAGTTGCAATTTTTACTATGTTTTCTAATATCACAGTTTTCAAACATTATATATGAAAATAATACGTATGTGCTTTAATAGCTTTAACTTTTAGAATAACGCTTGTTGGAACATTAAATACACCTAAGAACACATTGTTAATTATATTTTTAAGTTTAAATACTTATGTGAATATCCTAGAGCATTTTATAGCAAGATCAGAAAAAATTAGACAATAAACTTTTTAAAATGAATTGAGTTTGTGCCAGATATTACTCTGACAGCAAATCGTAACCTTGTGCGCGATCTACTAATGAAATATCTGCATCGTTGCAAAGAAAATTGTCACGTACATTTCCGATATAAATAGCTGTAAGAACTAGTATAAGGCATGAGATGTAAACGACAGCTCTATAGCGTTAACACCCGCACAGTACCAATATAATACCTACCACATAGTCCGCAGTATTATTTATCATCATGACGAAACTCAAGAAGAAGCATTACAACAAGTTGTATACCTAAATCTCCAAAATAACTTCCCTCAACTTACTGCATTATTGTGTAGTAACTTCTTGTATCATTGCATAGTTAGATCTTTCTCTTTTCTTTCTTAGAACAAGTGGTGGTGGTGGTAGCGAAGATAAGAAGCTACTTGAATGAATAAATATTCTTAGTTATCGTTCCTAATCTTCCTACAAACATTGTATTGACGAACACGCTAAGACAAAATGACTCAAGCACAGCCTAGTACATAAAAGCAACTGAACATCTAGAAAGGGGGCGTGGCTTTCTTAGTGACGCAGGATACGATAACACGGAACTCTCGACCTTAAGGTGGTCAGTTGTCAAATTCGGCAAGGTGTCAAATTCGCCAATAATACATTGAATTTAATATTGTTTTTTTGTGTCATTGCTTTTTTTGGAACTAAATCGACGTTTATTAATAACTCTTATCTCACGTATTCTTTTTTAAGTATATTAATAATTTCAATGTGCCAGTTATAAAATTAGGTAAGTACGGCAAAGGATTTACTCAGAAATTAAATATAAAATTCAGAAATGCATTACCCATTAAATTCAAAATTGCAAAAAATATCTGAAATCTTCCTGAAATATTTCTTTAAGCCTTTGAAATATTTTCAATCAAAAATTATAGTAAACGTTGCAGCAGAAATAGTTTATCAATAAAAATAATTTTTCTTCATCAGCAAAACAATGTCGCAGTGAAAAATATCCTTCTTACGATATAACACGAAGACACTACTTGCATACTTAATGTATTGTGTATTATAATATCAGCAGCATAAGTAGTAAAAATATTTTGCAAGTTGGTACCTCGTATGAGCGTTCACACGTAGTCGCTGCGCATGTCTCCAGGCAGCGGCGGCACGCGCCCGCCACGCTGCCGCTTCCTCCGCAGCCATTGACGCACCCGCTTCCAACGCCGCGCATGCACTGCGCAAGTCTACTACCTACACGTTAAATAACAGAAAAAATCAGTCCGAGGAGGAGGAGGAGAAAAAACAGAAAAATAAAATATCTAAAAACACGGGAAATTAACGCGATTACCTTTTAGTTTAGCTTGACGTTTCATCGCAGAGTTGCATCGGCTCTGGTCTCAAGTAAACTGTCGCAGTAAAAAAGAGGGACAGACATCCGGACGTGAGCAGACAACCCGCCTACATGCCTTTTGTGAAAGGAGTGACGGACAAAATAGGATCAGTATTAAAAAAGTACTCCATCCGTACCGTGTACACACCGGGAACTAAGGTAAATAAAATAGTGGGCACACCGAAGGATGTTTTGCCGTTGCAGACACCAGGGGTCTACAAAATAGATTCCAGTTGCGGTACCTCATACATTGTCCAAACAAAGTGTACTATTGCTGACAGGATTAAGGGACACATTGCAGCTGTAAAAACCAGCAGACAACCAAATCAGCGATAGCGGAACATCTTCTCCAAGCGGATACGAAATATTGGATAGAATTTCATCGCCCACAAGTCCTTTCCACCGATCGCCACTTTTATCCAAGATTCGTGCGTGAAGCAATTGAAATCAAGATACATAAACATTTCAATCGGGAAAACGGATACAATTTATCAACAGCGTGGAATCCTGTGATTCAAATGACAAAACCTCGTTTTTCGCATCCAGTTAAGTATGTGGACACCGTGAGTGATGTGTCACAGTACAAGTAAGCATACAGTATTCTATCTTCATACAAACGCTCCCAAACGACGCGCTCGAAATCTCGACATTTCTCACCATACAACAGTCGCGAGTGAGCCGCGGTTGTCGTCGGACGGTATTAGACGCTCCCACGCATTTACTGACGAAATATTATGTCAATCAAGTTTACGAGCATAATGTTCAGTGTATGGATGTTTGAATACATCTATATCGAAACCAGAAATATTTCTCTGTTGCTAATTTGTAGGAAATATATTATCATAATGATCTAGTTAATTTATTGCTGATTTTTAATTATACTGCACACAAAATGCATTATTTTTGTCTATTTCCACCATACTAACTCACAAACTTTTGAAACTAGAAATAAAATACTAGTAGAATTATATAAATAAAAATTTATTAAATTTGCAATAATATAAAATGAAAAGATAATATGACAATTTAATATAGTACCTATTATCAAATACGTAACCCAAGAAAAACATTCAGTCCAAGTCGGTAGCCCTATTGCGTGTTTACGTACCGAGCGACCGTAGGTAATTATCTCTAAGACACTGCCGAGATAGAATACTGTATGCTTACTTGTACTGTGGTTGTGTGTAGGAATCGTAATAATTATTTACAAATATCAGGGGTAGATGAAATAAAACCTGCCTTGGACACGGAGTGAAGCTTGCTGCGACAGTTTGCTTGAGACCACGGCCGATGCAACTCGGCCGAAACGTCAAGCCAAAATAAAAGGTAATCGCGTTAATTTCCCATGTTTTTAGATATTTTATAAAACAACGCGAAAGTTTAAAAGGTTATATAACAGAAAAATAAATTTAAAGAAATATATAATGAAACTCATTGTATCCAGAGGAATTTCGAAGTAAACATTGATGTATAAATTATTGATAATTAATTATTGTATTTTCGTGGCCAGGGTTCCCAACCGTATGAGGTTCCTCATACAAACACGAGATTTGTGGTCTGCTGTACGAATTACGAGGACACGCACGCTTATTCTAACTTGCACAGCATACGACAGCCAAATATCGCGCGATAGATATCTGCTGTTAAAACGAGAATTTGTATAATATAATTTGTATTTTTCTATAACAAAAATTGCATTTTACGATCATAGCACAATAGACACGCAATCGTCATAAATGAAATTCATTTTTTATTACATCTAGTCACCGATCGTGCAATGATTGCATGGCTGTCGCTGTCTGTAAATTTTTAGTTAATAACCCGCGGATCAGACTTGTACAATTATGAACGAGATCTTGATATCGGAAATTTTATAACATGATTTTTTATTGCAGGCAACATGTTATAGCATAAAGGGGGTTTTACACTTTGGGTCAGTTTGGGTATGTTCGCGGACCTTTCTAAATTAAGATTTTCTTCATTTTAATTTCGACGGAAATGATACACTCGTTTTAATAAATGCTGGAGCCCTGAGTTTTGTTACACTGAGTTAATTGTCGGATTTGTCGGGCACTCCATTTTCATAGCCACAGAAATAGTGAGAACAATACTTTTCAGCCAGAAAAGTAATAGAAGCAATACAATAAACACATTTCTTGTATCGATCGATAACTATAATATCGCATTACTTTTTGGCTATAAACATAGAACATACCCGGCAGTTTAATATGTGCGTGATTTCGCAGACATGATATTGATAAAACGTAAAAATCATAAATTCACTAATAATATTGAAAAAAAAAAGATGCACATACCGAATTTTTGATTTTAAAAATATGCATTTTTTTGTTCTCATAATATTCTTGCCATTTTACTTGTTTAAGTAAAAATATATTGCAGACAATCACACTTGTTTAATATGTTTTTTTGTTTTTGATTTTATAACATTTTAAATGCTTGATGAATATACGCGGTTTAAAAGCCAAAATAGGAGATTTTTAGCTGCTTGTGTACGAGCAAAAAAGGTCTACGGCTGGCAACTCTGTTCGTGACAAGTAATTGTAGATTTACAAAATTCATTGCATTTATCCCTAATATAAAATTAAAAGTAATAAATATTAAAAGTTTTCTACTTATCGTGTTCAGATTTCGTCTGGCAATACTGCATAAATAGTAGCATTTGTGAGTTTTTTGCAGGATTTTATGGGGAGCATTTATTTTAATTATTTGTAAATTGTTTCTAGTGGATTTTGTGATGTAAAATTTACGCAGTTTTGCGTCCGGTTCAATATAAAGTTTGATTACATACCTATTATTATATTATTTTGATATTTCATTTTTTTACATACCAGTAAAATTATATTTAAAACATAAACATAACATAACTTCACGCTGTAGTCAGAGAGGACGGAGCGCCAGGAGTCGCGGTCCTTACACACCTCTTTCGCTTCCTCAAATCTCATCATTCTCCTCACACATTATATTTATATTTATTATATATTAATTTTATTTATATTTTATACATTTTATTACATTTTGATTACATACCAGTAACCAAATAAATAATAAAGAAAACATTTCAAAATTCCATAATGTCCATATAGACCTGATTCCATAAGATATCTTTTGAATTTAAAAATGTCTCTGAAAATGTACTATAGGTACTATGTACAAATAAGTGACTTCTTTGTTCACTTATGTCATATCTCTGCAGAATTCTGCGGACTGTAATGATATATCATTGGTTCGAACTATAATACTACTACTCTTAGTTCTTGCTAGCAATAGCTAGATAGAAATAGGCATGCGATTTAATCAAGTAAAGCATTTGCTCTGCTTGAATAAATTAATACTTCACATTCTATTTAAGAAAGTTTGTTTTGAACTTTGTGCATAGTTGCTAGAGTTCGTCTAAGAAACTTCTCAGAAAAACTCTGGTAACTATGCAGTCTGCAAGGGCACCCATGCTGCATCTAAATTTTATATTCTGCATAGCAAGACTTAATTAATTAATAGTTTAATACAAACTTTCGTAAATTTAATGTGAAAATTGAGAAATAAAAATTAAGCACAACATATACATAATTTAAAATACCTTTTGAAAATATCTATACAAAAGTGTTTTCATTTCATCGTGTGAGAGTTTATCCAATCTTGCCATTAACATTTGCTCTCCTCTGCTTCTAGAATCTTTATTATCTTGAGAATCAGATAATGAAGCAGATGGTGATTTTCCACAAATTAAATTATTTTTGTATTCTATTGCAGTGTCTATGGCTTCTATAGCTTCTTCACATTCCAGTAATTTTCTTTCCTGTAACAGTTTCAAAAACAATTAGTCTCATGATCTAGAATTGATAAAAACTTAGTAAAACTCAAAACTATAAATTACCTCCGAGTCAGAGAGTGATTTGTATATTTTCCTTTTATGTCCTAAACTACATCTTTGTTCATGCAAACACTCTCTCGTTTTACGCAAATTTTTAATTTCTTTCCTTAACATTAACTCTTTTTCTTTTGAAAGATCTGAATTTTCTAAGTCATTTGTCTTTTCCTTTAATATACTATCTAATTGTGTGATTCTGTTTGTAAAATGTTTAAAGGAGTTAACTTTCTTATCTTTAATATCAAAAGAATTTTCAGAAAGTTCATCTAACTTCACTTTATCTTTAACCAATTCAATGTCTAGAGTATTCTTACGCTTTTCATCTTTTTTTATTTGTTTTTTTATTTGTTCAATTTGTTTTTTATAAGTTTTAAGACTAGTTTCATGTTTCCTAATATCTTTTATTGTATCTTGATCTATCAAACAAGATTCTTCACTATCTTCTAATTGTTTTTCATAACGGTCAATGATTCCTTTACACTGCTGTAAATGTAGTAACAATTTAGAATTATTTTTATCAACATTTAACTTTGATTGTGTTGTGTCAAAATCTAATTTTGCTTTATTATACTGATTTTTTGTAGTTACTTTGTCTGAATATGATTTCATTAAGTTGTTATGACACACTGTTTTAGAAAGATCATCTATAAGCCTTTCCTTTGCTATACAAAGATTTATCAATTCCTTTAGTTGTGATTGACTGCTGCTTATTTCTTTTGAAAGTTTCCTAGCTAACATTTGTTTTTGAGTATACTTTTCCTTTGTCATTTTGTATTTTTTACATAATTCTGCTGTTTTTGGAGAATCAATCATTTTAAGTAATTCTCTTTCTATTAGTTTTGGTTCTGGATCTAGATCTTTTTTATGTGATTCAATAAGTATTTTTTGAGATTCAGGTGAAATCGCTTTTGCTGCAACTTTTCTTAAAAGATCTAATTCAGCTCCAGATAAACTTTCACCTGGTTGAATTGTTCTTCTACGTCCAGAGTTAGACTGTGATGTCATAACAGGTAGTGATTGTGAACCACTTGTTTCTGATATTGTTATATCATCTGAATCAATGTGATTTAAATATTCCTCACATCTATCTGCAAATAACAGATCATTTTTCTCTCTAAAATATTCCATAAATTTGTCTAGCTTATCTTGAAACACAGTATCTGAATGAGTATCCTCAGAATCTGATTCTACATCTGACTCGCTCGGTTCACTTGGCTCTGTATCTTCAGCTATTCTCGGCAAACCTTGTTTTGCATTAGCATCCTTGTTGTCTATAACCAACTCTGCATTCAAGCACTCATCACATTCTGCCTTTAAAAACAACCACTCGCTGACTTGATTGACGTCAGCTTCAGACAAAGATTTAGACTGCAAGATTTTATTAAAAAGACCTTCAGCATTTGAAACTAATTTTATCCACTGTGTTGTTGCAAACTGAAGATTAAAATTATTGTCTGCGGGAAGTGCAGACTTTTCAGTGTACACAGGAGTATTATTATCAGCAAACAAATTCACAGTAACAAAATTTTTTATACCCCTACAACATAAACACAAATTCAAAATCTTTAATGTGTCTTGGTAATCTTCAGGTTCTGTACTAATGCATCCTATGACCCAGGTAAAAGCTCTACCACCAAATGAATCTCTGAGCATTGCTGTCAGAATGCACTGATCATAGTTAATTTGTTTTGGAGGATTTCCAGCTAGTAACTCTTTAATAATATTTTCTAAAGCAAAAAGCCCAGGTTCTGGGTATGCTGCAAGATCACAGAAACTGGCAGTTGACATTCTATGGTTTAGAACACCATTGGTACCCACCCACTTCTGTTCCATGCTCACAGTGAATACTGTATGATTATTCCCTTGACATCTCTGTCTCCAACCCATTTGTAAATATTGAAAAGCCTCTTCAACATTACAACATCTGACTAAACCTGCTCCAAGCACATCAAATATGTTGTTATTAACTACTTGCATCCATGTGATGTGCAATATAAATTCCCTTTCAGGCATTTGATTCAATTTGTGGAATATTTCTGAGAGAAACCTGGGGATGATTCCTTGATCACACTCACTATGTATACACTCAAAACCTGTAATATAATTTTATTTTTTTAATCAATTATTTATTTTTTTGAATTCTATGAATTTAAACACTTGTAAGTTATGGTTAAAACTAGTAGTAGGGATAAAAAGCAGGTAGTTCAATGTCTTAAAATCGTTTAAGTATCGTCACAGACATTACCTGGACCAAATAAGGTGTAAGTTTTCCCCGTTGTGGATTGTCCAAATATAACCACGGACGTATCACATCCATCCAAAAAGCAATTAAGCTGAGGTATCATAAAAGAATTAAAAAGGTAAGCCTGACTGCAATCCACAGGCAAAGCTCTGTTTACATGAAAAGTTTGCCCACTCTCGGTAATCACTATTTGTGTTACTGGATTGCTAAATATACACTGTGAAGAATCAGCAAGACTTGGAGGTTTTAGTCGGACTGCTATTTGAACTGGAATATCCATTTTTTGTATTTTTCAAACGAAATCAATGTATGTAGGCAATCAATAAGGTAATCTAGGCGTGTAAAAACAAAATGGTTTTTGTTAACCAGTGAAACGTCCTAAATTGTATTCCATTGCACTAATGTGTATTTGGTCGTTATTTAAATATTATTCATTAAACAATATTCGTTTCTCGTAAACTTTAGAAACAAAAAACATTATTATTATACTGAGGCACAGACTAAAGAGAAAATACTACGCCAATTTTCTCTATGTACTACGCACTTGAGCATATACTGATTACTCACTGGCCTGTGGCAGTTTTAGTTCCGAACGAGTTGTATTAGCGCTGTAATCGCTTCTGCCGTCTTGACTACCAGCCTTAAAAGTCAATTGTTTGTCAGTGTACCGTCAGTGAATCATACTCAGACTGGCTACTTTTCTAATTCGATTTGAGTGTTGGTTTACTTTGTGTTTTCTTTGATCTCATGCTTGAGTTGAAAACCTTGAAACGTCTATTCTCCTCTGTTGTTTGATGTAAATTATCGCCTAAACCGCTGCGTTGATGATTTTTTGGAATCACTAGGATATACCTATAATGTATATAAAAAGCATTGGTACGTACGTAAAGAACGGTTGACAAAAAAGGTAGGCGATAGTAGCGCCAAAGCGAAATAAATAACAATTACGGCAAAGTGACTGTCGCATCTGTAGCTTGCTGCTACTTAATCTGTGTTACTTACTTAAAGTACTCTGTGAGTACTTCCTTTTTTTTTCTTTTATCATAACATGACACATAGATTGACGCATTTGCCAATGTCACGTATTAATAAGCAAAATTGTTTGATGATTGATGAGTTAAACAAGAAATGCAATGCTCAAGTATTGTTATAATTCATGACTAACACATGAAGCACGTTCGAATTAAATTCGTATATTGTTATCGTAAAACTCCTCCAGTGGTGCTAGTAGGGTTTAAACAATGACTAAGTAAACTAAAGGACATGGCATGTTGATCTATAGCAACATTTAGTTATATATTTTTAACGCATAACATTCAAACGTAGCGTTGTCTCTTTTTGACTTACGGCCTCTGTGTGTGTAAGAGAAAACAACAGTACTTTTCTCAAAGAGAATTATTTTATGTGATACCATTGTAATGTCAAAACGTGCCGGTCCGCCATTTCTTGCGACACGCTGACAAGTACACGAAGTGTCAAAACATATCAATGGATTGAATATTTTTTAATGTTTCTGTGATTTTGTGCTGGATATTGGAATTGTTTTGTTAAAGGAGAAGCTAGCATAAGGCCAAGGGTGTCGCCAGCTTATGACTAAGGGAGGGGCAATGGGGCAATATTATGGAGAATAAAAATATGAACGCCGAGAGCATGAAGCGTTACACTTTGAAAGTCTTTGCCTCGATGACGATTGTAATAAGAACGGTTCTAATATCAGTGTATAAAACTTCACAAGCCCTCGACAGCACAATAACTAAATCAAACTTTTAAACATAGCAATAATTATTTATTTTAACAAAAATAATATTTAATTAAAACATAACCTGCGGGGATTTTTTGCAAAATTTTCAACCACTTTATCATTAAAATTATTTAGGTTTTCATTTATTATAGTTCTGTGTACACTCATCATGGCCAGACCATTAAGGCGATCTTCTGCCATGGTGCTTCTTAGCCATGTTTTTAGTCTTCTGAGGCTGCTAAAGGATCGCTCTACTGTACAGGTCGTGAGTGGAAAAGCGATCAAAATTTTCAATGCTTTTTCCGTTTCGGGAAAGAAGGAATTTGTTTCTTTTAGGACATTAACAACTGTTAGATTTGTTAGATTAAGCCTATCGTGCCACAATTGCTGCCAAAGTTCGTAAATCATAAAACTGGGCAATAGATTCACAAGTTTGTTTCAGATTTTCAGTTGTCATCTTTTGCATCTGCGCCGGGTGTAACTTAGATAATGCGAATGATGGCGTGTTTTCTTCACAAAACGTACTTCAAGGGAGGTGATAATTGAATCCAAGTATTACTAAAGACCTCTTCCAGTATTCTGAAGGGCTTTCTGCTGAATGATTGCTTCTATGACGTTGTTTCCCCGTAATACGCGGCATTGATGTAATGTCCTCCTCCAGTGCGACTTTCTCCGCAACAGCAGTAGCTTCCTTTATAATTTCGTCTGTCACTTTTTCTGGATTTTCACGGTGGTTTTTATTTAAAAGTAAAATCCTTTTAACGTGTTCCGAGGCTTTGACCACGTCCAAACCTACAGATTGGAGTACGTTGACAACGGGTTCCATCAAAGCGGAGTATTTGGCTACCAACATAATCTCGAGAATGAAAGAAATTCTGGAAGTAGCCGCATGCAGTTGGACGGCACTTTTCCGAGTTGCACTATTTCCTTCCTGAGATAATGTTTGTAAGGCTTCCAGAATTACTGGAAGATTTTCTTTTAAAACTCTGATGGTTTTGTGTTTATCACTCCATCTTGTCTCGCAAAATCTGGAAATATTAGTTATCAATTTCCTTCTCAAAACTGATTCCCGAAAAAAGTTTATAGTATCTTTGGTGGTTCCCATGGCATTTCTAATTTCAGGAAGTGAATTTAGATCATTGATAACTAGATTCGGTTTGTGAGACGAGCAATGACAGTAGAGGGCTTTGGTGTACTTTTTGCGTAAGATCGCTTGTACCCCTCCGTCTTTTCATGACATCGTTGAACAACCATCAAAACCAAAACCAACGCATTTATTTATATTCAGATCTTCTTTTGTCAAAAACTCATCTATGCTATGTGCAATCGATTTCGCATCCAAATCTTTTAGCTCAATGAATCCGACAAACATTTCTTGGACTTCCTGTGTTTCTTCATCAAAATATCGCATCTCAATCGATAGTTGTTCAGTGCCAGAAATATCAGCTGTTTCGTCTGCTAGTACACTATATGCTGCTGCTTCTTTAACTTTTTTCATAATATCAGCCTTAATAACGCTTCCACAAATACCAATAATTTCATTTTGAATATCCACTGAACGGTAGCTTGCATTCTTTTTCCCTTGCTCAATGTGTTTCTTTAAAATCAAATCTCCCGCGTCAATTCGCAGCCTGTATAAATTCTCGAGAATACCTTCACCATAATGTTTACCTCTCAGTGCTAAGTCGTGTGACCCGCAATACGTAATGCAGGAAATAATAGATTTTATAATTTTGCGATTTTCTTCAATAATTCCCTGGGAACATTTGTTCAGCTGCAAATCGACAGGCACACCTTCGAGAAAAGATTTAGCAGCTTTCAATGCCTCCTTATGGAAGTGGGTTTCAATGTGCTTTTTGCACTGCTCGTGAATATCTTTGAACTTACAAAA
Source organism: Zeuzera pyrina (assembly GCA_907165235.1). NCBI lineage: Eukaryota > Metazoa > Arthropoda > Insecta > Lepidoptera > Cossidae > Zeuzera > Zeuzera pyrina. Next base: position 10,983,957 of record OU015625.1, on the reverse strand, counting down.
GGGCCTTGTAGTAAATGATCCCAATATACCTCTAAATGAATTTGGATTTGGTGGGAACAACGTACAATATTTACAAAATGCTCCTTTTTGGCGCCTGGAATATACCAACCATGGCGAGTATGTTTCCAACCAAGAATAATTAAATTTTCTCTTTAAATATTTTGCATCTTCCGCAAAGTTATAGGTCGCGGAAGGGGACCAGCAGTTTTCAATCAATTCCTTCTTCTTTTCGGTTGATAACATGTGTGCCCGTCCAACATATCGCCCGATATCATTTTCATTGCAGTCATCCATCAATGAATCAGGATTCGGCGCCAGATATCTAGAGGAACTTGGTCTAGGTAGTTCCTGCGGCTGAATATAACCTGTTGTGGTTGTGGTGACCGATGAAGACACATGCGATATTGTCGTTACTTTGTCCTGTTCATCGCTGTCGCTACTTGATCCATCAGTTTTTTTCGTTTCAAACTTCCTGCAAAACAAAATGCTTTGATAAAACTTTATGTAATTAATTAAATTTTTACGGGATAGCAGTTTTGTTCAATTACTTATAACATAACATAACATAACTTCACGCTGTATCCCCAATTACTTATAAATATTAAATTAATACTCAGTTGTATTTTTTAGCTTTATTTATATCAAGGATCTGTTTTAATTTGTATTTAATTAAACCACAAATATAATTTATGTTTTGTTTTCATAATTAATTACTGAAAACGAAACCACTGTTTAGTTAATGTTAAATTCATAGAGATTGAATCAATAAACTCGTTTTTAATAAAATAATAGTTTTTCTTAACATTTCCCTTCCACAATATCGATTCTTTCTTTCCACATCAAAAATATGCCAGATAAAATTAAAAATGATATTCTTAACGATTATTATACGTCTCTAGCTAGTATATCCGTTACCAAAGTTATTAGCTAAGAGAAATAAAATAAAAATACTAGCTCCAAGTCCAAGATTAAAGCAGTACATAACTTACCAAAAAACTTTCTGATGTCCATTTTGATAAGATGATGAATGGAGACACACTCAGAAACTTCACAACTAAACACTGACATCTTATTATTTAATAAATATAAATCAATATAGACTAACACAGGCAAGCCGGTAGTCTTATATTCGCTTTCCAATTCGCTTGTTTAGCTTGTTTCGTTGATCGCTTCCAATTAAAAAGTGACTCGGTCGCAGCGGCCGATGTTCATGTCTTTATATACCCAAACGAACATCATACTAGAATGTACGGTAACATTCTACCTAGTCTAGTAACTGCTACCAAATTCTAGTGTTCATTGAACAAGCGCCATCTAGCGTCGAGTAGCAATACTAGGTTTTACAAGGATTGTAGTCGATTTATTCAACTGTAGGAGTTTCTTATGAACACTTACAGATGGTATTGTCCACAAAACCAATTAAAATTGTATGTTCGTAACAATAATTTCTACTTTATTTAGGTATGCCGCAATGCCACATACAAATTATACAAAACTAACTTGAATGCTGGTGAATGGCTGTCGTAGAAAGAAATGCAATGCACACACACACCATACCTACCTACATATTTTTACACTGTTTAATGGCCTTGCGTTTTGGCAAATCTGATATAGTCGTGATGAAAATGGCGGCGATTTTAAAAACGGATGTCAAAATTTTAATGTTATTCTGAATATTTCAATACTTTCTACAATATGCATTAAACCTTGTGAATTTATTTACGTTTTGTCATGCGATGCGGAATTTATTAATAGGTAAGGAAGTCAATTGCTCGCACTTTGGTCGCTTTGTGGCTAGCTACATTTGATCTCTGGGGCAACTGCCCCCCCTGCCCTCCCTTGGCGACGCCCTTGTATCTATCCCATGCAAAATTTTAAAAAACCCGTAGAACAATTTCTGAGTGTCTGTCGTCTATTCACTGGATCGATACTGCTCGAGATCGAACGATCGATTCTTCCATTAATCGATCTCAGATCGCCATCCCTAGGAAAGTTGTTCCAACAAATTGAAAAGTGTGTAGGACATTTTACTGAAGTTATAAAGGACTTCTTGCAAGAGCCCGAGAACTTCAGCTACACATGTTTATTTAGATCTCCTCCATTCTTATCACTTACACAGAACTTTAAAACAATATGCTATCACTGTTGTACAAAACTCCTAAAAATGTAAAAAATAGAAAATCTAAAAAAAATGACAACCTCACTTCTCCCGTTCCCGCCAAAAAGTCACGTACATTGTTACCACAGATACAAGCTTGTCACTTTAAAAAGAAGATGTACTGTCAGTTGTCACTTGTTACTATTTGACATAAATACTTGATTTTGATTGACAAATGGCAATTGTATCTAATCCACAGAACATCTATCATAAATAATGCTTGTCCACTTGTAGTTAATTCACGGAGTTTGCCTATAAATTATTGAAATGCCTACATACTTTAGATTTATCTGATTTTTTGTTATCATTTCTTTTGTTCAATGTTGTATTCTAGTGTTTCATTAGGATATCTTATAGCGGAAATAATAAACGTAAATGGGGTATACGTATACTCTCGCGTACTTTAGAATATAGATCCATATTTTAAAACGCTTAGTAATAAGATAACGGAAATGGAAACCATTAGTGACCGAGGATTTGATATACCATCTAAATATGGTCTTAAACTACTGCTTAATCATGAATATCCTTTGCAAAGCAAACAGATTGTCATACCGACTGCTAAACAAATGTTCGATATGATGCCACTTACAGCAAGGTGAGAATTTTTAGATTTACTAGGCATTGACTACATATTATATTTTTTGTCTCTTGTAATAATTTGTGTTTCAGATATTTGAAATATTACATTAGTAGGAAAATGCATAAAAAGCGACCTATAATGGACTATATAAATATGATTTCTGCGCAAAGAATGTATGGTCAGTATAAATAATTTGAATTAATTTGTATGGAAGTGCTTTAAATTAATTATAAGTTATGTGCTTTCAAACATAATGAGGTGTATTATTTTTGAGGTTTCAATGATAGAATTTGATTTTTGATAGAAAACTTTTGAATAGTTAAAAACCTAACCGTTAGAAAGTATTTTCGGGTGGAAAAAATTTAAAATGTTTCTGACATTTTGGTAGAAGCTCTGTTACACTTCTTTACGAACTCTTATACTTTATAATTATGACTAGACTAGAATAACCTAACCACCAGTAGTCGTTTCTGGATAGATAAGATTACGTAAAGCAAAGCTTTGTTTTTGAAATTTGATTAATACCGAAAACAGCATCAATATAGGCATAATTTCGGCTCCCAACAATTAGTTCACAATATCTGTTGTCAAGTGTCAAAATGGGAAGCAGTAGTTTTTCTAAAGCTTAACCAAAGTTATCCCTTCTCTTGTTTCCTCACTGCTCCTTGGCCTCCTCCTAGAGAGAACATTCCCCGAGTTCTTCCTAAAATATCACTAAGATGTTGAATTTGAAATATTTTTGCACTTACCGATTTGAAAATTGTACATAAGACATAGTATTAGCACAGATTAATTGGTTAGTACCGTAAAGTATTAGGTTCATTAATAAATACTTAGGGAATAGTGGGTAGTGTATTTATGTCTAATTAATAAATAATTGTAAAGTTCCATATGAGAAATAACTAATACATATAAATTAATGAAATTGCCACAGAATTAATGAGAGTTATTCTCTTTAAAAATTAGACTAATATTTGTGTTTATATTTTCAGGGTGTCCAATAGGAGGAATCGGTGGAGGAACTATTGGCAGAGGCTTTAAAGGAGAGTTCTGTCGTTTTCAATTGTACCCTGGTATTTATGAGTATATTACAGTAGCAGAATGTCAATTCATTCTAAACATTAGAAATGAGAAAAAGGAAACTATATTTCAGTCTGTTTTATCTACTTATAAGTAAGTCAAAGATTGTATTTATTACCAATGTTAATTTAATTTTCTTTTAAATGTATGGTCATAGTTTAGAAAATGATAATACCTGTAGTACTGACAGGTTATTCGTATGTGGACATGGTTTGAATTTTTCAGCAAACCAAAAAAAGCACCTCGCTCTTGGGAATGGAATCTTGATCCTAGAGAGTGTGAATACACAGGACTGTATCCTCGTGCTTGGACTACATATGATCTCTCAAAATATGGAGTGAAATTAGTCTGTCGACAAATATCACCTGTGATACCTCATAATTATAAGGTACTATCTATTAACCAAAATTTCACCTACATGAACTAAAATGCGATCTGTATTTAGTAGGGATTATTTTGTATTTAAAACATATCGACAAAATGATGACTAAGAAAGTTGAGTACTTTTTAATTCCATTTTATAAACCCCTATGGAAATAAAAAATATTAGAGAGAAGGAATAACCTATCTATGTAATCACTATGTTACTTTTTCTTAGTATTTGAAATTAAAATTTAATTAATTAATTTTTTTATTAAATATAAATCTTGAATTGATAAATAATATGTACTTGTATACTTTTAACTAAAAAGAAATTAAATTAAATTTCATGTACATACATGTAAATTGTATACTATATTAAAATTTGATCAAAATAATCACTAATGTTTGTAACTAATAAATAGCCTTTCAATTCTTATAACCTTGGATTTGAATTTAATATTGAAATAAGCTTTGATCAGCAAGAATCTATGTTCAAGATATGAAAATTTAATTTTTTTTCATCTGTGTTAAAAATAGTGAAACCATGAAGCAGAAAATTCATAGGAACTTTTATAAATAAATGAGATTGAAGAGTTTGAGGTTTTATTATGTGAATCTGAGTAGTAATATTGCGATTCGAGGAGGCGTAAGAAGTATGTAAAGACAGTGAAAGTTGTCATTCTATCATTTCTGACTATCCCTTTAGAGATATAGTGTGAGAAATGTATCTTGGAATCTATTATTTTTATATATTAATAGTAAAACTGTCAGAATGTATGTATAATGTATGTATCTAAATACTATTTTCAGAACAAAATAGGAAAACTATTAGATAATATAAAATACATTTTGAGAAACAAGTCGTCGTCATTAACTATAAAAATCAATTACTTTAAAGTTGTGCCGAGTGCAATTGAAATATCACTTCAACTTGACACTTCAAAATACTCCTCTGTACATTATTTATGATAAAGTTGTTCTGCGTGTTGTAATCAATGTGCTATTAATAGTTCTAAGTGAAACGTTTTACTGGCTAGGTTATTAAAATGTTTTTTCTTTAATTTTTAGGATAGCAGTCTGCCATGTGCCGTCTTTGTGTTTTCAGCTAAAAACGTCAGCAATGAGCATAGAGATGTGAGCATTAGTTTTATATGGACTGAAATATTAGGGGGACCTAACAAGAAAAAAAGATTAGGTTGGTAAAAGCAGAACTATTTATCAATTCTCATGTTTAGCAAATTTTATAAAATTGTTACTTTTCTTTCTTTTTCTAATAATTCGTTTCCTTATCCATAATGGACGCTAAATCTTTTAATTTTTTTATATTATTTGATATAATTACAGTACAATTACAAGAATTTGCATGTTATAATTATGTTCTATTTCTGAGCTTTTGACATTCTCATGACCAAATATTGTGTGTATACATCATGCATTAAAAATATAATTATCAGTTACATGTACTAAACATATGCATATAAAACTTAAAGACTGAATTATTCCAAAATACCACGTGACATTTTAGAATAATTCAGTTACAAACTTTTGTAAGTTATAAGAAATAACTAGAATGGTATAATGGTATACAAAACAGTAACTGTAATTTTATGTGATTGTATAAAATACATCTGCCCATTATTAACAGTGGATTGATTGTGGCCCATTTCTTTGTATGATACCAATAATACAAGGCCTAGTGCTTACTTCGGGTCTAGAGTAACACAATTGTCTTGAGATTATTAGTGAAAAAAACAAATTTTAAATTAGAATAATAATTACATAACAGCAGATTTGAGTTTATATTTTCTTAACATCTCCTTACTGATAATATTATCAACTTCCATAATTATAATTAATTAATATGATATAAAGATTTATTCCAATATAAGAGTGATAACAAAATATTTGTTAGAAGATTTTTGATAAGAGTGATAACAAAGTTAGATATTCGTAAAAGATAAAAGGGCATCTATATTGTAAAAGGGCCATATACCGACCCACATCATTTATGAACATTATATAATTTTTGTTATGTATATAACGAAATTAATGGAAGAAGGCAAGAAAAAGCAAAGTAAGCAACAGTCTGTACACTCCAATGCAGAGCGCAAATATGAAAGATCTTTAAAAATGAGGCATGGTCTACAGTATGGGTTCAATGTATACTAGTTAATTTGATGATTAATGATTGAACGACTGTCTCTATTTAGCAATAACCTGAACCAATGTATTAACACACCTGGAACATGAAAAAATTTGACATACATAGTACATAGATATAATGTGATGATAATTAACTAATGAAGTGGCACCCATATCTAAAAAACTTATTGCACGTAATGTTGCTTAGGCTCTTATGATTGTATCACTTATTAATTCACTAATGCACTGTAAGCATAAGTATAGAGTTATCTATTAATTAGGTATGCCACAGCAATTATCCTCACGCGTAATTTAAATGGATCGATTTTAGCTAGACATAAACAGTGAGACAATTACTCCCTTCATAATTCGGTATTACCACAGATTAGTTAGTTACTAACGTTATCACTAGTACTAGTTAGTTACTACTAGTACTAATTAGCTACTAACTAACAATGCATGTTTAATAAAATACAGTTTGCCACTTACCGCCGTACTGTGGCATAGACTGAACGAGTAATTATTAAGGGTCAGCCTATGCAGCCCAGCGCAACCGAATTTATGCATTACCTCCGCACCTTATGGCGCGATAACAATAAAGTTTCAGTTGCACGCAGTTGCGCGAATCATATTTTAGCGCGGAGAAATCTCAACATTTGTTTGTACACATAATTGTAATTTGCAAGAAACTACATTACCAATTAAAAAACTAGTTTTAGAGATTTGAGATATTATAATTATCTATTCATTTTAGTAAAAATTATTTTAAAATCCTGTAGAATTTCTGAGATGCAACTGGATCTTTGTACGAAACAGGGTTCATTCTGAATAAGAATTTCAAGATAAAGCGTTGAAGTTGTATGTATCCAAAAATCTAACTCTCAGTCTTCTTAGATATCGAGATCCAGGACATAAAACACTAGTCTAGAGTTTCAGAGATGCAATTAGGTCTTTGTATAAAACAGGGTTTTTATGAAATATTTTTTATCGAGATTTTATTCTCCAATCAAGTTTCCACATTTAAGTATAAATGTGGAAACTTGATTTCAAGATAAAGAGTTGAAGTTATTGACATCTAAATATCTAACTCTTAGTCTTCTTAAATATCGAGATCCAGGTCACAAAGCACACCAAAATTTACATAGGCGGACTCGTTAAGTTGTGGCATGTCTCATGCATAATCTCAGTCGGGCTCTTATTGTATAAAATTAATTTGTTAAAAATATACAGCACGACTGTTTACTTGGTACTTAAACGCGCAAATAAAACCGACCCACATAAATCCTGTATTACTGCTTGATTATCCCACACATAATCAGTCAAGTGTGGATGAACATGAAAGTAATCCTCTTTACCTGTAAAAACTGAAACCTTATAGGATTTGTTCTCAGTCATTTTTTTTTATATTTTTTATTATTCACATTTTTACATTATATGTGTCATTCTGTGGTTTTGCAGCAAAGTTAGATTTAGAGAGATATTCAGAAGAATCTACGTGTGGAGTGTCTCTAGAACAAAAAATCGTCGATACGCCGTGTACATTCACTATAGCTAAAAAGAAACAAGACACGGAAACGATACATGATGGTTACTGTTTGTGGAATGCAGCAAAAACATCTAATTATGTTTGGGAATGCATTAAAACATGTGGGAAGTTGGCACCCGATCCCAGTCTCACTCCGCCACCGCCGAAGGTTCCGGACAAATCAGAAAAAGAGAAAGAAGATAAAGGGAAAAAAGAAAAAACAAAGAAACTTTACAAATGTAAATATTTTACTTAACGCCAGAATGCATTAAATAGAACAGAAATGTAAACAATTGTTTTTGGATTCCTAAATAATTTTAATAATTAAAATTTGTTTATCTTTACAGGTGATTCTATAGGACTATCAAGTGTGATATCTCTAGAAAGTGGTGAATCTGGTTCAACAGAATTTTGTCTTGCATGGGACATGCCTGTTATAAAATATAAGAAAGATAAAAAAGTATATAGAAGGTTATACATAATAATCGTAATCATTAATTTTTTAAGTTCAATACTACTGTAATTTTTTTTTATAATAGTAAACCAGTAAAAAATATCACTGAAATATTTGATTAGACTAGCAGATTATATCTACTAATAATGACTGTCATTTTAGGTATTATACAAAATACTTTGGTAGCGATGGCATAGCAGGGGCTAGCATAGCTGCGTATGCGCTTAGAAATTACAATAACTGGGAGAAGCAACTTGCAGAGTGGCAGGATCCTATATTATTAAATAGGTATTTATTGTAGTTATAAATCATGCATTCAATTTCCCGGATTTCAAGCATACACTGAAGTTAATGTGTGTGCTGTATTTATTTTATAATGTATAATGTACTATATTTATTTATTTTCAGCAATATACCAGACTGGTTGAAAAGTGCCTTAATGAATGAGCTTTATTTTATTGCCGATGGCGGTACTATTTGGTTTGATGCACACGAGGAATATCCAGAAAGAGACCCTAGGTATATAAGAGATAGTTCTAAAAGAAACTACAAATGCTTCGTAACTTATAACTGACAGAAACTAAAATTTTGATTGCAATTGTTTATATAATGTAAACTAATATACCATTGTCTGGTAAAGGCTTCTTCTTACAAAGGAGAAGGAGAAATGAGAATGAGACTGGCCATACTATACCACATGGGGCTAGTACAGATTGGCGAAAGTAGATTATTTTGTAGTGGCCAAACTAAGGTCAGAGTTTTCAAGCTACCCATAAAATCTCTGATTTAGCTTAACAGCTACCGCCATATAACAACTGAAATTAACGACCTAACGTGCCCTTCGGAGCACGGAGATGCTCGATGCGGATACCGCTAAATTACCCATTCAATCTTGCGAATGCGCAACGTTACTTAACCTCAATAATTGTTTAAAAACACTGATAAATCACTCGGCTTCTATGTACGATTGTAGATATATGTATAATGTTGGCACATACTTATAATTTATCATATATTGTCAATAGTCTAATATGATGTTTTTAACATAGATTCGACAAATTGATAATTTGCAATATTTTTCAGACATGATTATGGTTTGTTTGGTTATTTGGAAGGTCATGAGTATAGAATGTATAATACGTATGACGTCCACTTCTACGCTTCGTTTGCATTAGCACAACTGTGGCCTAATTTACAGGTTGGTATATTTTATTGTTGTTTTGAATGAAGTGTAATTAGGTAAATTATAGCTTCACATTTTCAGGTGGTATTGCAATACATGTATCGTGACACCATTGGAATGGAAACAGACAAGTGTAGACAGTCACTATACGACGGGAAATCGGTCAAATTTAAGATAAAGGACTCTATTCCTCATGATTTAGGAGATCCAGGTAAACATTATTTACCAATATGTATTAAAATTACCTAAAGCGTTTTTATATCTATGTGATTGGATTGGCGTTATTACTTAAGTATTAGTATCGCTAGAGTCAAATAATAGTACAATAAAGCCGAAGACGCGGGTCAACAATAGGGACGAGTGGAAATGACAATTCCGCACGTGCATCGAACGACGTTTTTTAATACATTTGCGAAAAAAATATAAATAAATAAAAAAATGCGGAAATGTAATTTTGCAGGAGTAAGTTTCTTTTTTTTTTAGAGGATATTGCAGGGCAACGGTTTCTATGCATTCAGCCAATTCAATGACAATAATTTATCTAAATTCAAAATAATTTTAATAATTTAATTCAATTTAATTTTAATTTAATTTAATAATTTATCTAAATTCAAAATAAATAAATAAGTTTATTTTAAATTTAATTTAAGTATTAATAGTATTTACGCTGTATTTCATTCTGTATTTCATTCTGTATTTCAGTCATTTCATTCAAAAATTTAGTATAGAAAAGTTTTTGATTAAAGACCTCCTTCATGCATTTGGATGTTATATGCAGGAGCAAAACAAAAAGCACAAAAGAATAACTTTCCGCACGCTAAACACGCATGGAAAAGTCTACTTTTTGAGCAAATGTATTAAAAAATATTTGATCTATATATTAATCATATATAATAAAAATTATGAAATCTATTAGTCCATCCGGACGTTCTATCCGAAGGGTTTGCTTAATTTTTTTTTTAAATGAAAGGTATAGATGTACAGATTTGTCATTAAACATTGGAAATCACCTAACTTTAACCCTTCTCAAGTTATACTCAAACGCAATTTCCTCCTGTACATTTTTTATGTTTTCATAGCTTGCTTTCTCTATATATCTGGTTCTAATTGAGGTATGCGGTTCCATTTGGTCTAAGAACAATCGCTGTAACGAGCTCTTTGATTTGAGCTTTTGCCCACTAAGATTGGTTGAGTTGGAGGGAAGTTAGGTGTGAACATGCAACTTTATTTTAAATTTTTATAATTAACTTAGGTTAGGTTACAATTACTCATCATATAACAGCGGCAGTTTTGAATTATATTATCAACACAATGCTGCGAAGTAGCACGGGTCCTCTCGTTTCGTTTAAATGATTACGGAATATTTGTACGGTACCAGGATGTCCATTTTCTCGAAAATCAGAGAATCTCAAGGTGATCTGGGAAAGTCAGTGAAATCGAGAGATTCAGCTGGAATGTTGGAAAAATTGAGATTTTGCACTTTTTCCTCCACACACTTACCCAGTGACTGTAAAGTGAGAGTATCATCTTTAATCCAGACTATATGTAAAAGCATTTGCACTCATTGCAAAAAATAACACCACAAAATGAAGGTTATGAAATGATTCATTCATGAAAATTTTTAGATAAAACTTGCTTTAAAATGAACATGATTGGTCAGGGAAATTAAGCAAAATGGTCAGTGAAAGTCAGGGATTTTTTTAGCATTTGCAGTGGTCATCCTGACTACAATTTCACGAAAGGATAGTCAAAAAATTTTGCATTGACAATTCAAATGTTCCAATAAAAAAAAACGACATTATTATAACTCACATACAACCATACATACATAAATAACTCCTCGCTGATTCACAAGTGACTGAAATGTATATTTTACTTAGTTGATGAGTAGTAATACAAAGTATACAAAACGTTTATTATTCCAAAACATTTCAAATAATATAACAAATTATTATAACTTTATTGTCATCATATCCGAATATGTTTGTCACTGACTTGTGATTGTGAACCATAATTATATTTACCTTTTTCTAAAACTTTTCTGAAACCTTTTTCTGAAAGTTTATTTTGATTGACAACTTTTGTGCGCTTTTACTAACTCATTAGGGATAGAGCGTGAGGATATGTACATATAATGTAGTTTTGAGCTGACTGTACTTGCTCTAAATATGGTATTTGGTTGATTGGATATTTGAAATCATTTTATATACATATAGCTTATGTAATCGTTGGAGTGTCTGTTACTTATCATGTAACTTCTAAACGACTTGATCGATTGAGGTCATATTCTACAATATAATAGGTATATGTTTCGTCGAGACGATGCCGATGGTTCATAGCTATGCTAGGATCCAATGGGTCAGCCCTGTAGTCCGGGACCGAGTGTGAGTCTACGGTGTTTCCCACCGGTTATAAGCGACTAAAAGGGCCTTCGAGGTTACGACCGATCGGAGTCGGGGCTCCGATCGGTCGTCCACGAGACCCCGAGAAGAATGACAGCACATGTGGTCCGCGGGGCTACACGCGCTTGGGGGGGCTCTGTAATAGCAAAACTTGAGAAGGGCTCCAGTTGCATTCCATTGAACTCAGAGCCCCTCTACAATGCGCCGATGACGACCACCGTCACGTTTTAATGAATATACCCAGTCAAGAGGAGTGCCACATACCCTCCCAACGACCCTACGAGCGGGTCAGGGATGAATAAAGCATTTCTTGACATTAAAAAAAAGGGATCCGATAGGTGACGATGTAGTTAAGTTCAGTACAAGTTCAAGAACAATGTCTGCCGGCCCAGCTAGCACTTGTAACAGTTTTTTTCATGAATTTATAAATTACAGCTTTTATCTCGCTGACATTTCTACAGTTTGCATTGAAATGTTTTTGCAGACGATGTTCCATTCTCTAATATAAATGCTTACAACATCCACGATGTGAGCGAGTGGCGTGATCTCAACCTCAAATTTATATTGCAAGTTATTCGTGACTACCGCCTGCTTCGCGGGTACAGCGCACCCTTCGGCAACGAAAGGTACTGTTTAGGGTTTCATAATACTAGCTTTTTGAAGTTGACCCATGAAATTAATCATTATAATTGTCTTTTTATTATTTTTTAAATTTAATTTGTAGCATTTCATGATGACGTTAGTATAATAATATGAAATATTAAGACGTAATAGTTATTTCATTTGACATGGAATTAATCTACCTAATTTCAACGTTCAAAGTATGTAATTCAGGTTCTCACCACACTAAAAAAATGTTTTTTTGGAAAACCAGTTGTAATTATAAGGGCCGTCTATGATCGGCATGTGACGTTTTAAGACAATAAGTAAAAGATTTTATATTCCTCAGATTTACAGGTTTTTTTTGCTGTTACTTTTCTGTTATCTTACTGTAATAAATGGTTTATTTTATTTTAATTCAATACTGATATTCATTTTTTGGTAGATTCATTAACTTCAATTTTATTTCATTAGGTGTAGGAGTGTTAACAAGTTTTGTTATTAATTATTTTTGTTAACCATATTATATTAATCAATTCTAATAATACGAAAACGAAGGTTTTTGTACTATTTATATTTAATATTAAAGTTCTATCACCTATCTAACATGCTTATTTCAGTTGTCAATAAAGTAATGAAACGACATTAGAAGACCTAGATATGTGTATTGTGTGATATTTAAATTAGAATAAAAAAAATTAATCCATTTTTACAGTTTTGTTTTTGAAGTATATTCTTATTTGATTGTCTACTTAGACAATAGTCTTATTTGAGAAGTATATTTGAAGTCTACTTAGACTTCAAGTCTTATTCATTATATAGAAATGAGTCTTATCTGATAGTCTACTTAGACGACTTAGATAGCAGGCTAGGTAGCGTAGGTAACAATCGATATAACATTACTAGAGGCTTTCGTGATTCATAATGTATATATATATGTCCATATGTACGTGAACAAGTTTTAATCCAGATTGACATGACAGACTTAATGCATATGCTAATAATTCTATGATTTATTGCAGTTTTTACATAATATTATATACTTATATGTATATTATATACTTATTGAATGTAGTATAATTATATGTATGTATGTAATGTAATTATACAAGTACTGTAATAATTAAAAAATATATTTGGTTTCTATTTACTAGTCGATACTGAATTAATTCTGCTTCTCATTTAATACTTCCGATTATTGAAAGGCGACTTGTTACACGCTCATGAAGGCTTCATTTAAAATTAATAATGATATAATGATGGTTTGCTAAACATTCATCACTCAACCATCAATAATTACATTACACGTTAACTCAGTGTTGTACCGTGGTTGGACAGCAAGCCTAACATGTAAGGCGGCCGTTACACGATAAGTTGTTAATTAAAACGCGGCCCAAAACTTTGGATTGTAATAACTGATATACTAACAACCTATAACTTACTAAGATAACTTAACCTATGGTTAAGTGACCATATTTAGATAATTAAGTTCTACAATGTCACGTTATGACTTATGATTATGATAGAACAGTCGCATAATTAACATATTATTGACAACAATATCTAACAACTAAAAAGATTATAAAAAATAAAATGGATGTAGATATGCTAAATTTGATTCTATTATATATACTTTAATCTGTGTAAGTACATTTGTATAGATTTAGTTTTTATTTCATAAAACAAAATAAAGGGTCTATATCTAAAACCTATAGACTTATTTTTGTTTCGAAGTTTTCTAAGTTATTATTTATCCAAGCTAGCTTTTGATGATGAGATGTGATGCCTTTGTTTGATACCCCACACGATGATTTTCGAATTTGTGTGTGTGAGATTCAATAAAGTAAAAATACTTTATTGACTCTCCTAAAATCACCCTTGAAAGGTCGAAATTAAACTTTTAAAGTTGACATTTGTCTTTGGGCCATCATTTATCTAATATAACTGTTTCAAATATCACTTATTTAAGTCTATGAGTTTTTCTCGGTCGTTAGCTCTGTGTTTCGGTCGTTAGCTGTGTGTAACAGACAGAAGGTCACCAATGTGATTCCGTAAATGTTTGTTTTTTCTAATTTCGAAACGAAATCTAAAAAGTATTTTCCTTATTATCCTTGTGAAATATTTTAATGGTTAACTTTTAATTGACGCGTGACGATCAGTCATTATCATAATCTAGTTGTAATCTCGATCACGAACTTTCATACAATTGTCATTAATGTCCGATGGTTTTGACTGACGTCTGCATGAGCATGTAACAGACGCTTACAAGTAACGCTTGCAGCGGGTGCGCTTACTAAAGGGTTAGTGAAATGCATCAATGACAAGTGACACTTGGTTTGCATTGAACGCAAGGTACCGATCCATGGCGTACATCGACGACGTGCGTGACGGCACCGAAAACGAGCTGTACGCGCGCGCCACCGGCCAGCTGGATGAGCTGCCGCCCGCGGCCCCCGCGCCCCCCGCGGACCCCGCGGACCCCGCGCCCCCCGCGGACCCCGCGGCCCCCGCGCCCCCGCCGCCGCCGCGCGGTGCGCGCGCCGTCTCCGATATATTGGAGCTGTTGTACAGGACCGCCGACGGCGGCAGCGAGCAGGGCGAGCGCGCGGCGGCGCAGCCCTCGGGCGGCGGGGGCGGCGGGGCCGGCGGGGGCGGCGAGGAGCGCGCGGGGGCCGCGGCGGGCGACGCGTGGGACGCGCAGCGCTACCTGGCCGACATGTACCCCGCCTGCGCCGCGCTGCTGCGCCGCGCCGCGCTCTGGGACCGCGATGGCGACGGGCTCATCGAGAACGGCGGCTTCCCGGACCAGACGTACGACGCCTGGGTCATGTCCGGCCCTAGGTTAGCTTTTATCACTGATTGCGCCACTTATCGATTAAGGACATCGCTCATTAATGTTTAACATATTTACATACTTCAAGAAAAGGAAGAGTGTGTGTATGTGTTTTTGATGTGAAATATCTTATGCGGCGGGTGAGACCGACTGTTCGTGTGGCGACGCGTCGCCACGTGCGCGTCGCGCTTGATCGTATACCTATAGCGTATGCAATGCTATTATTCACTTCGGAACATGTTGCCTGTGTTTTTAAACGAAGAATAATTTTTTTCTTTAAAAAAAATCTGAATATTTTGTTTTTGATTACGCCATATTTATCATATTAAAAAACCATCCTTTCATGCATATTTTCTAGTTCGGATGTCATCTGCCAGACATTTATTTATTTTATTTTTTTATGTCGTCAATTAACTTCGTTAATTAATTTCGTCAATTGTGGAGCGATTTCAATTATTCTTTTTCAATAAAACTAAACTGGCCAATGGGCTGGGCTGTATAATTATAATACTACAAGATAGCGATAATAAAGCAGTGACCAATATAAAATATATAATTTTGTCATAAAGTTTCCCTTTCTTATTGTATCCTTGTCGCATGTATGTAAATATGGATGTGGATGGATATATTTTCATTTATATTGTATGCATGAAATTTTTCTTTCACATAACTGTTGCGGAATTCTTCGATCAATTATTGTACTAGATGAAGGATCCAAAACACATCGCTCAAGTGTCTTGCGGTTGCATATATACTTATATATTTATGTTTCTTACTTCGAAATTTCGTATAAAGTTTCAGTCTTAACTACCTCAATTGATTAAAGACCGTATCCCTTACACTTTAATAACGTTTGTAACTTATTTATATTTAAGACCTTCTGTCAGCGGAGAAAAGGTAAAAGCATTAAATTTCAAATGACTTCATTAATAAAAAATGTTTTTTATACAGGTATAAACATATTTATTATAAAATAAAAAACTACACTTGACAAACAATAAGATTGAACACAATATGTTGGAATGCCTACACTATTTTGAAACTATAGACACAGTTCTACAATTATGAAGGTTTAGGGCGCAGTTAGACGATGCGAAAAATTTTTTGCGGTCACGCGGTTAACATTCGCATGTATATAATAATAGTGAATGTAAACTCTATTCACTAAGTAACAACATTTATAGGTACTACCCATCCGCGCGGCAACCGCGAAGCCGCCGCGCGGTATCCTCGCGGTCGTTCGCGTTGACCGCGCGTTCTAAAACTATCCCAGCCTCGCATATGTAAATATATTTAGTGTATTTTGCGACGTCCGCTTAGCGTCCACGCGGCGTCCTCGCGGCAGCCGCGCCGACCGCGTTGTGCTGGCGCGAAGAAATTCATGTCAGATAAACGCGACCTTGGGAACAGAGGAAGTATGGAAATACATCACAGTGTCTTATATTGTATAGCTTTTAAAACGAAGTCGCAAATTTTTTTTATCGGCTTTTAAAAATGAAATTAAAAAAGCAAAAGTAATAGCTTTAGCTTTTAGTAGTTTATTTTATTATTTTCCTACGTACAAATAAATGTCAAGAACACGCGAACTTAATTACGGCGGTTCCTAGTCTTCGTAGTCACCCCTCGAAGCAGGTACTCGCGTGGTAGTCACTGAATACACGCTTCACTCACAACCTTCCCGAATCGCAGCAGTCTTCTAACCACAGTCGTTGCAGAAGTCATCGTAGTAATCTTCGTAATTCGTCTCGATGTCGTCTTGATATATCGCCTTGATCGCTAGTTGAAAATCTGACTCACTGGCGGACACGTAGCTCTATTTATAGTCCGTTAAAATAAGGGTGGACTTTTAGAACTTTTAGAACACACCCAAATGCAAGTAATAATAACGCATAGACTTAAAGAAAGTAGAACTTTTTAGTTAATTACGCTCGCTAACAATAATTCGACATTGTTTTCGACTTTGCATGAGTCATATACTCGTATGACACGTCATCGATCCAGAATTTTCGAAGTTCAACTTTTTTATTCTTTTTTAATTTTACTTATGCCATTCGATAGCAGACCTAAAACCTAGCAATGCGTAGGTAGCTCTGCAAAGCCTAGGTTTCGAGATATAAGCACTGAAAGATGTGTGTCTCGTGGCATATAAAAATCGACCTTATTCCTTAGACGTCAGGTCCAACCGTAACAATATTATAACGCTAATATTAATAAAATTCAAACTCTTAATCAGTGTGCATTATTTATACGATGATTAATTTTAAACATCCATCAATAACCACATTTATAGAAAATAATTTTAAACCGACTTTAAAAATAGGCATTTGATTTTTGTATATTATATACACATTTTCAAACATTTATACATACTAGTGGTCGCCCAGTGGTCGAATATCGACCGTAATTCATTTAATTTTTAAGTTTGAACGTTATTAAGGTTCTTTTGTCCAAAACTAAACCTCTATAATCACAGGTTTCGCCAAGGCTATACAATTAATTTGCCTATCTTTTTCAAATTATACACAATTTAAATAAAAAATAAATCCAAAAAATGAAGAATTAAATAAACAATACCTTTTTTTAAATAAATGTCCATTGAATTTGAAAAACATAGTTCGACCATGTGGTATCAGCGACATACATTAGATTTCACGGTACACTAAGAACAATGAAAGATGTCACTACCAGTATTGGTAGAATGTGAACATAAAGTAATTCTTTTGTAATTGCAAATGTATCCAAAAATGTAGTTTGTATTAGTATTTACAACTGAATACTTTCAGATTTACGCACATTTTATGTGTTAATTTCAATTATAAAAATGAAAAACCTTTTATTAAATTTTAATGTCAGTGGTATCTAGTAATACCTTTTATATTTATGTTAAAATGTTTAGAGAGTATCAACGCAAGTGTTTTATTCTACTCAACGACAGATGGCCTCATAATACAACAAAATTAGGATAATGCTCTAATTATAGGATGATACCTAAAACGCACTGACTTTTCAATTCGGTAAAGTTAAAAACTAAAAGGGATATATAGATATGTCAAAACAATTATATTTCGCGACAGAGGGCCATTACATTACAAAAAAAGATGATGTTCTTCAATATCAAGGATTAAATCAAACCACTAACTTCTTTATTTGGTAGGTTATAGACCTGTCATCCTTTTTACATTTCAAACAGCGTTGCTAGATTGGGGTTTTTTGCAATTATTTTGGAAGACAATTCAAATCTTTTGAGAAATATTTTCGTAAAAAAATATGCGATAACGCTATTTTCGGAAATTATTTTTTTATGATCTAAATTAACAGATCTAAACAATAGGTTCGCAAACAAAACAAACGACATCATATAATCAAAGCCTAAAAACTTGGACTTTATCCAACGATGCTTTCGGGGTTTTTGAATTTAGTTCCTGCGCAACACTTCTCCTATTTGTTTGTAATCTACATTAAACATTAACACCTCGATAGTTTTGATTTTCGATAGTTGGTCAGATTCCTTTTTTTAGGGTTCCATAGCCAAATGGCAAAAAACGAAACCCTTATAATTTCATTCTGTCCGTATGTCAGTCATTTTAATCGGAGACTATAATTGGCACTACATAGATAGAATTTGGAAGATAGGTATATTTCACAAACCGCTATACAATGCTGTAGCGAAATCTTGAAAATGTAACTGAAGTATGAAAAAGATAGGTGTTCAATGACATAGTGGTTTCGAAGTGACTTATCTAAGTCAATAGTTCCTGATATTCGCACTTCTAAAATAGTAAGACCGGCTAAGTGTGTGTCGGACCACGCGTAGGGAAGGGTTCCAGACGGGATGCGCAATATTAATTCCCATATCTCAAAAACTGCACGATACATTCTTATTCAATTCAATTCAAGGAGAATGATGAGATTCGAGGAAGCGAAAGAAGTATGTAAGGAATGGGACGCTTGGCGCTCCACTCTCTGACTACCCCGTTAGGGATACGGTGTGAAGATATGTATGTATGTATATCCTTATTCAAATCAATTTTCCAAATGAAATTATAACGGTTCCGTTTTTTACCATTTAGCTACGGCACCCTAAAAGTGTGCCCTTTCTCTCAAACTTCAATTATGGATGGAGTGGAAAATTCTGAAAAAAATTTGAGAGAGTAGATCTTAAAAAGCACTCTACGAAAATTAGTTTCAATACAATTTTCGATTAAACGTTCAACGACCGCAAAAATATTTTGTTTCTTACAGTATTATTGAGAAATGCTATGAAATACAAACTTAAATTTACTGGCAATTAAATGAATATTGTGCATTCCAACTACGCAATCCTTCACTGCGTAGTCCGACACGCACTTGGCCGATTTTTTTATTACCTACTTGCCTACATAATTATAGAAATTACTACTTTATTGCTCCGTCGTCTCTGATTACCCCGTTAGGGATACGGCGTGAAGATATGCATGTATGTACTACTTTATTGATTCATTCATGACTTTTTGACAGTTTGAAAATAATCGTTATCAATAATAATATCAATGTTAGGTTTTAATGTAGTTCGCACAGGATCCTTTTCAACTCTTTAGCGTGAGCTGTTTTTAACGATTTAGATAGACTTTCTGACTTTCCGTGCGCGATCGCACTTATCATGGAAGTCATAAAATCACTTCGCACTTATCATGGACTTATAATAAAAGTTAAAAAACATGGATGGATATATAAATAGCTAATGCGGGAATTTCAGCTATATAAATCGTGCATCCGCCTCTAGTAAAATATTAAGACAAGTGATTTTTTTAACAAGGCTCATATGAACATTGAGGATCGAAGCGGTTAAACAAAATATGCCACCGACGCTTTTTACTTTTTACACAAGGCTTTTTTTAGCTCTCGTGCGAACGCATACTTTTGACACAGGCATTATTTTATAAAGATTACATTTCTTTTTTTGCAATTTCAACATGCCAGTTATAAAATTATATAATAAGTACCGTGAAGATCGTATTCAAAAATTTCAATGAAATACTTGGAAATATAAAATTCAGCAAAGCATGTCCCCCGCAAAATTTTAAACTGCAAAGAATATCTGAAATATTTTTGTTAGCTCTTTAAGTACCTTCAATTAAAAATTATAGCGAACATTGTAGAAGAAATACCTAGCTTGTGAAAAGAAATAATTTGTTTCGTCAACAAAACAACGCTCGCGCCGCACTGAACGTACCTACTTTTCTTACGCATACACGCATATCTGTACAGTATTTCACCATCTATTATAATATCAAGTAATCTTTATTTATTTTATTTATTGAGTAACGCGCGAAATAATTGTTAACAGTAGGTATGTTTATGTACTATGTAGCAGGCGCGAGCCACGTGCCTTCGGGACGTAGCACAGCTTGCGAGAGTTAACGGTCACGCATATCTGTACAGTATTTCAGCACCTATTATTTATTAAGTAGCTTTTGCACATACATTTCTTCACGCTGTATCCCTAACGAGGTAGTCAGAGAGGACGGAGCGCCAGGCTTTGCGGTTCTTACATACTTCTTTCGCTTCTTCTAATCTCATCATTTGCCTCACACATTTTTTCTTAGGTATGTGCATACCTAGACGAAGTAGCTTTTATTTTTTATTATCTACTAAGTAACGCGCGATTTAATTGCTAAAGATAGGTATACGTGTACTATGTTGCGGGTGAGAGGCGCGTGCCAACGGCACATAGCATTTAACAATAGATACTTATCTACACAACTATCTAACAGCTGTGGGCGTAGTCTCCTAGTAGCCTAGCGAATGAGGTAGTTAGCAGGTAATTTACTACTCCGTGGGATTGTATATGGGTCATGAACTCAAATTAGTGATGCCGTCAGTTTAGTCGATATTTTCATTTACCGTTAAAATTATTTAAGTTTTATCAAAATTAAAATATCACAGGACTTGTAATCTGAGAGGTGGACTCTCTACTTGACATGCTTATAATAAATACCTTTCACGGATTAGGGGGACTTTTGTAATACCTTGTATATTATATATATTTGATATCGCTTTCATGAAAACGGCTCTAGCGATTTCGATGAAATTTACAATGTATAGTTTGAGGAGGGTAAAAAATCGACCTAGCTAAAACTTCAAAACTTTTTTGTTTTTGCAACAGTTTACCTTCTCTATAGCACAATGGCTAGAACGTAGGTCTACCACGCCGAAATCGCGGGTTCGGATCCTGCAATGCGGTCAGACCTTCCTTTGTTTTTTTTGTTAGCCCTTTAGTACTTTTAATCAAGAATTATTGCAAACATTGTAGAAGAAATACCTAGCTTGTGAAAAAAATAGTTTTTTTTCGTCAACAAAACAACGCCATAGTGAAATGTATCTAATTTTCTTATATGTATAAAAGGAAAAGATGGCTGACAGACAAATTACACATGAGATTCTTATACGATGTAGAAAGGGTTATTACAAGTTCAATCCCTAAAAAGGTTAAAAGGATGTAAAATGGATTTTAAATATTTTATTTACACAGTATGTATATAAAATAATTTAAATCCAAATTCTGAACCCAAAACTTTGTGTACCCATATTATAATATTCAATAATTACTTGGACTTACTTGAAATAATTGAATATGCATTTGGTCGATTTTTAAAAATCAACCTCTGAAGGGATGATAAGGGGTGTCAAACTAAGTACTATAAAAATAAAAAACACACTTTCTGTATAAAATCAAGTTAAAATCCATTAAAAAAATTACGAAACACGGATTTAGCAAATTTTGATAAATCAACTCATAACGGGGTGAAAAGGAGTGTCAAAGAATATTGAAACAAAAAAAAATGCATATTCATTCGAGTAAACAATGAAACATGTATTTAGCAGATTGTAAGATATCAACCCCTAAAGGGGTGAAAAGGGGTATCAAATCGATTTTAAAAAATAATAACGTTATTTAATAATAATTCTTCTTTACATAAAATATTTCGTTCTTTTGTTTATTGAAATAATAGCCTTTAAACTTAAAAACCAATTAATATTTATTCCTGCCGCAAAGATACAGAGGAAGCACACTATAGAGTAAATAACTTAATCAAAATATTTTAATTCAGTAAAATTACAAACGAAATAAGAAATACATCAGGGTGTGCTGAAAGCACCTAAATAAAAAAACCTAATTTAACCTAATTTAAATAAAAATACCTAATTAAACTAGTTTATTTGACCTACTCCCCTAGTCTATACTTTACCTATCTATCTGTTCACGGGGTACCTAACCTACCTATCTACACGCTTCTTCGTGAAAAAGGAGTGAACAGACAGTGATGTCACGCAAGGACACCTTTGCCAAGGATGTCAGACAACCGAAAACGAATGATCGCTGCCACAACAACTCTTTCCACGCGGCCGCCATATTAATTGACTCATTTTCACAAACTACTAGATTAAGCAGCAGATTTTAACAATGACGGTAACATGAAAAAATCAATTCGATTATAAATTCTCGCTTAATTATCGCTCGTTACTACATAGCCATACAGACATATCACAGGACTTCATGTGTTCCCGTGAACATAACAAAATTCAACTGCAGTTTGAGGTTATTACAGGTTTGGCCTACCTGACGCACGTTGCAATAATTAATCGGAATGAGGGGAGAAAAAAAAAGAAAGCGCAGTAAGGTTTTGGTAATCTTTAACAACTATTTACACAGACTTATCAACCATCAGTCATGAACACACACACCAACAATTATGGCCCAGTTGCTACCTGAAACGTAGTGACACATGTCACCCAGGTCATCGTCACAGCACCAGCCGCCCAACGCGCTCTGGACAATAATTCAGAGCGCGGTTACGACTACGCTTAGTGTGTGTATCGCGGCCAAAGTAGTCATGGTATAACATAACCTCCTCTACTCTCATTAACATCGCACGAATCTAACTGAGAATTTTACCTCGTGACATTTTATTAAAACGTTCATGAGCATAGGTACTTGTAGATCTGACTACTAATCAAAGATTTCAAAACTTAACGGTAACCTTTAAGCAACTAACTTTAAATGGACTCCCGAATTGAATATTGTTAGGTTCGATTACTCTCGTCGTTATTTTTCAACACAAAACCACCTACGTTAAATTTAATCAATTTTAATTCATTATTATCAAATCTAATGTAACCGTTTCAGCGTTCTCTTCAACATTCGTTACCACGTGTTCCGTCGCATTCGCAACATCGGGTTCATTCACTATCCGTATTCAGTTTCAAACAGTTAGTTACCCTACTTTAAGAAGAATTCAAAAGCGCTAGCAATGCTTAAACTTAGTTTGGTCATAGCGACAATAAGGTTTTAGAGTTTCACGGTTATTAATTAGATCACACCTTCACAATCGTCGGGTTCCACATGAAATAAAATTTTCACACCACTAACTTTAATTATAACCTCCCACGATATTTGCTCGGTACTATACACTCCTGAATCAGCAATGCCAGTAATACTAAAACAAGAATCAAAACACAGAACATTGGGCGCTAGAATCAGAATAAAATGGCTACGACTCACCGGGCTGTAGTTTCAGTAGTTAACGTAATCCTTGCATCCCGTAAGGGCGTTAAGGGCGAGTAAGGGCGTTAATAATGTGGATAGGCTTTAACATTTTGTTCACTCGCGATTACACCTCAATCAGACTCACTGGTCCCGTAATCCCACTTCTGATGTCGGAAAAGACACGAGGCAACTCGCGCTTTTGCAACTCAGCCATGAGAAATAGGTACCTAATCTTACAAGAGGCGTACTACTCCATAAAATACAACACTTAAGACAAAGTGAATGTGCTAACGACAGAAAACTCTGTAACAATTATTACGTAGGTAATTGGAAATTTAATAATGGCAAACGATCCGTCGGAGAAATGCTATCGCACCGGCCGCCGTAGTCTAACAGACTCTCAGCGCCGGCCCCGACGTTCCGTTAGCGCGTCATCGAAAGACGCGCTTTGCCATAGTATAGTCAAATGAGTGCCTTTTATTATTTCCACCGACATATACATATCTTCGCGCTGCATCCCTAACGGGGTAGTCAGAGAGGACGGAGCGCCAAGCGTCGCGGTCCTTACATACTTCTTTCGCTTCCTCGAATCTCATCATTCTCCTCACACATTTTCGCTAGGTATGCGAGTGCTTTTGACACTTCCATCGGCTAACACTCTAGCTATTTGATCTTCATAAGTCAGCCTTGGTCTTCCTTGGCTTCTTTTACCACTCACTTTTGCTCTATAAATTTTCTTCGTCAGCCTCATCACTCATTCTTTCCATGTGCCCGAACCATCTTAGCATTCCTTTCTTTTATATTTTTACAATAACATTGTCGTGCAACCCTGTCATACTGCGTATCTCTTCATTGCTTATTTTGTCCGCAAGAGTGACACTGCACATATTTCTAAGAGATCGCATTTCTACTGCATTTATCTTACTTTCACTCGATTTCTCACTCGATTGACATTATGCAACTTTTTAGTCAAGTGCGAGATGTCCATAAAAATTGGAGTACAATTGGCAATTTTTCTTTTAATGCACATCGCCTCAGTTTTATTTAAGCATCATTTCGTTGCATGGGAAGAAAAAATGTGGATAACAGAAGTTAGTCAAATTGAATAAATAATTTTTTCATGCAATAGAAGAAGCTAATGTACTAAATCATAATCGTCTTACTCGGGAAGAATTCATTTAAAGTGTTCCATAACTGAATTTCATGTCGATACGTCCTATATGAAATTCAAATGTGGAACACTTGAGAAGAATTAATTTAATGTGTTCCATAGTAGAATTCGTGTCGATGCGTCATACTCGAAATTCAAACATGGAACACTTACGTAGCACATAAAAGTTTTTGTCACTGAATTATTATTTGCGACTAATCTACTTGACCGCCTCATTATTATCGCCATCTTTCGTGTAATAGAAATATGTAATGACTAAAGACATCTATTGTGAAGAGGACAGAAAAAAGTCATAGCTGTGACCAGTATCAAATGTATTCAGAGTATGCCGCCATCTAGTTCAATTTAAATGTAAACTTTCTAGCCAGTTGCGTAGCCAGTTTTAATGTGGGACAGTTTGTCTCTATGCCACTGACCATCTGTTTACGGTAGTAAACTAATTAATCTGTGGTTCGACGATACATTTAATAATTCAAAACTTCTCTGTAGACGATGTTTATGATTATGACATTAACACATTCAGATTTGACATTCAGTAAGATCATAAACAAATAATCTTTTACTTTATTTATTGAATTTAAATATTTTTAATTAATAAATTACTAATTAAACAATAAACTTATAATATAAACTCTTTGGCAACAATCTCGTGCGACTGTTTGATCCAAAGAGGTTACTTATACCATGTGATCACAAACTATTATGAGTTTGAAATTGACAGTCTTTTTGACATTGGCAGTATGAACGTAAACAATGAGTGATTTAATTTAATTTAATGTGTTTCTAATGCATATTATATAAAAATATTAGCTTTCTCTTATCCTTTGCCATAGAAATTTTTAAGTGTACCAAATTTCATACTCCCCGTCCGCGCAATTCTCTTAAAAAGAGAACTAAAGTTTTCGCTTCACGTATTAATATATAATACTATAATACTACAATATAAATCTCTTGCGTCTGTCTGTAATTTCAGTTTTTTTTGACAAATTTTGCGATAGATAGTCGTTTTATGACTCACTGATTTCGATGCTACCATTTTTTAAATTTTTGTCTGTCTGTCTGTATGTCTTTTTATAACTGAAGAACGGCTTGACTGATCTTGACGAAAGTCGGTACGTAGTAGGACCATGTGATTACGCTCATGATAGGCTACTTAATTTTTAGGAAATCTACCCCTAAGAGGGTGAAAAGGGGGATGAAACTTTGTATGGGAAGTGGTGAACCGCTGAACCAATTATGATGAAATTTGGCAGAAAGATAGTTTGATATGAGAGAACGGACATGGGTTACTTTTTTCATCAAAAATCTACCCCTAAGAGGGTGAAGAGGGGGATGAAACTTTGTATGGGGAACGCTAATTGTAATTTCAATTTTTTTGTCAAATTTTGTGACAAATAGTCGTTTTGTGACTCACTGAGTTCGATTCTACCATTTTTAAAATTTTTGTCTGTTTTCAAACAGAACTGTCTGTCTGTATGTCCTTTTATAATTGAAGAACAGCTTGACTAATCTTGACGAAAGTCGGTACGTAGTAAGACCATGTGATTGCGCTCATGATAGGCTATTTAATTTTTAGAAGATGTACCCCTAAGAGGGTGAAAAGGAGGATGAAACTTTGTATGGGGAACGCTAAATCTAGATAATGATAAAATTTGGTGTGGTGATAAGACATTATTTATCAAAAATACATAGACTACTTTTTTATCAAAAATCTGTAAAAAGGGCGACAGGAGGGAGGGATACGAAACTTTGTACGGGAAACCCTAAACCACTGAACTGATTATGATATGGCATGGATATAGTTTAACACTTGGGAACGGACATTGGCTACTTTTTATCAAAAACCTAAGCTAAGGGAGTGAAAAGGGGGATGAAACTTTGAATGGGAAATGTTGAACCGCTGAAGTAATTATGATGTTTGGTACCTACAGAGTAGTTCCCGGAGACAGATGTAGGCTAGAAGTAGACTGTTTTTCAAAAACAATATTTGAACATACTATGTACTTACAAATAATCTAACCTAATTCGGAAAAACCACAAAAAAAAATTCCGCGGGACGAGGTCGCGGGTACAGCTAGCACTACTATAAATCTCTAGCGTCTGTCTGTAATTATGATTTTACTATCAAATTTGGTAATAGATAGTCATTTTATAACTCATTGATTCTGATTCTACCATTTTTAAAATTTTAACTGTCTGTATGTATTTTATAACTGAAGAACGGCTTGACCAATCTTGATGAAAATCGGTACGTAGTAAGAACATGTGATTACGCTCATGTAGGCTACTTATTTTTTTAGAAAATCTGCCCCTAAATAGGTGATAAGGAGGATGAAACTGTGTGGAGAAATGGTAGGTGTTACTTTGCGGAAATCCATTTCATGTGATAAACTCCTAAAATCTTTAGCTATCTTCCGCTCAAACTCCAAAAACAACACAACACGTGTTTCGTTTCTCAACGAAGCATCCTCAGTATATATCAGATAGGATTTGGTCAGCTAACCAACACCGAATCCGATTCGGTGCTGGTTAGCTGATTGGTGGTTTTTGTTTTGTTTTTAGTTTGACCGGAAAATAGCTAAAGATTTTAGGAATTTATCACAGGAATTAATAAAGTTAATTTGTGGCATATTGTTGATTTTTTATAATAGATAGCCCATGATGCACAGCGAAATAGATCACTAGGAAATCTACAAAAAAACAGCATTTAAAAAAAAAGTTTTTTCCATTCCTTCAAAACGATGTTAGATACAATATGGTAGTTGGCGCGTTGCCTAAAATATTGGCCAAACAAGCAAAATAGGTAATTAACTTTGAATTAATGTTTATTTCCCTTTTTATTACGACTTATTCAACATAAACTTATCGATAAAAAGATATTCCTACCGTAACCTTGCTGTTATGGTGGTTATTTACGAAATTTTTAAAAGCGCACTGCGGGTTTTTCACGTGTTAGTGTTGGCTATGACTGGATCATGCTAATCTCAAATAAGACCACAAAATTATTTGTGTTCTTATGCGTTGGGCCGTTTTTAAAGCGCCCATCGGAAATATAGTACAATAATTGATCGAAGGCGAAATTTAATAAATGTTAACGTAATATTTATTTGAAATGTAGTTCAAAAATGATTTCTGTAGTATTTTATTTATAAATATTTTAGATGAATTACTCTGTCGCTCTGTAAAAACTATACTGTTATTTCTTTCAGTGCGTATTGTGGTGGGCTTTGGGTGGCGTCTATTAGCGCAGTTAATGCCATGGCACGCATATTGGGATTTGAAGATGACGAACGGGAATTCGCTGCACTTTTAGAGAAAGCGCAGCATGCTTATGAAGAGAAATTATGGACCGGTTCATATTATCGTTTCGATGTGAAGCCGTGCAACGATTTAGTCGTAATGGCTGACCAGCTAGCAGGTCAATGGTAAGTTACAGATAAAGTTAGTTCAGAATTACGCAATTGTACAGACATAAATATCCTCACGCTGTATCTCCAACGGGGTAGTCAGAAAGGATGGAATGACTAACATCATGATCTTTACATACTTCTTTCGCTTCCTTAAATCTCAGTGTTTTTTCTCACACACTTTCGCCTTTTTATGCGAGTGTTTTTGACATTTCTGTCAGCTAGTACTCTGGCTAATTGATCTTCATAAGTCAGCCTTGGTCTTCCTTAGTATTAAATTGAAATTTTAAATAAGGTTTTTATTTTTCCGAGTGTACTCTGTGGTGGTTTCATGGGTTTCTCTAATCTGTGATACCGAATCATAGTAATGTCACATTGTTACATTCTCTTAGTACTAAATCGAGAATCGAGAAGTTTTATTTTGTACAGTGTAGGTGTAAGAAATAAAATTATAAAAATGAATTCTCGGTTTCATTTGGCCCTAATCTGAATACTTAGCTTCTGCTACCTTTCACATTCATACTATAGACTATATTTTCTTCGTCAGTCGTTCATCACTTATTCTCAAGATTATAATTAGGTACATTATAAATATTTTCACACATGTATGTATAATTACGATATTAAATATACTGTGAGCGAGAAATAACGAGATAAAAATATGTATCGTATAAATATAATGAGACAATAAGAGGAGTAACTGAACTAACTTAAGGCAAGGTGAAGGCTTTATAACGAAAAAAAGTATTTCTTTCATTATAATAAAACAACACGAAAACCATGTTGGCACTGAAAATAAAACTATCTTCTTCTATACTACTATATAAATCTCTAGCGTCTGTCTGTAATTATAATTTTACTATCGAATTTTGTGACGTATAGTCATTTTATGACTCACTGACTTCGTTTCTACCATTTTTAAGATTTTTGTCTGTCTGTCTGTATGTCCTTTTATAACAGAAGAACGGCTCGACCGATCTTGATGAAAATCGGTACGCACTAACAACTTGTGATTGCGCTCATGATAGGTGATACTTATTTTTTAGATAATCTACTTTGTATAACAAATGGTAAACCGCTGAACCGATTATGATG
This sequence comes from Zeuzera pyrina, assembly GCA_907165235.1. Lineage (NCBI taxonomy): Eukaryota > Metazoa > Arthropoda > Insecta > Lepidoptera > Cossidae > Zeuzera > Zeuzera pyrina. Next base: position 10,954,434 of record OU015625.1, on the reverse strand, counting down.
AAGTTTGGCAGGGAGATAGTTTGATATCAGGGAACGGACATATAGGCTACTTTTTATATCAAAAATCTTCCCCCGAGAGGGTGAAAAAGGGGATGAAACTTTGTATGGGAAACGCTAAATCTTGGTAATGATAAAATTTGGTGCGGTGATAAGACTTTGTTTTAAGCGAAAAGTGGCACGGAAAGAAGGGGGCTGAAACTTTGCTGAACTGATTATGATAGTAGCGTGGATATAGTTTGACACCGGGGAATGGACATAGGTTACTTTTTTATCAAGCAACGAAAAAATTTTCCACGCAGACGAAGTCGCGGGTACAGCTAGTATAATATAAATTTCCATCAAAATTAAATCAAAAATCATTAAAATCGTAAATAAACATTTCTTTTATAAAATTCGACTTTATTCGGCTATATTACGTGGATTTTTATGTGCCTTGAATATACAGTTTTAATTGTGCTTATGCAATAATTATACATATAAGCAAAGTTTAGTTCTAACACTGTTACTGATGCCACAGATTAATTAGTTATTAGCGTAAACTGTTGCCATATTTTTCTTTATAAAGTGATAAATCTGTGATTCGTATTTTGCTACAAATGGCCAAAAACAACAATGCATTGTTAAATAAGTAGATAAATTTAATTCATTCGCCGCTTTTAAAAATATCTACACTTGAGTTTAAATTTAATAAAATAGTCATCCAAATTCGGGGGCGAGGCCATTAGTATAAGGGTTGAGCGATGACTCGCTCAGTTGTAGTGGTTAGGGTCATTAGTATTAAAAGGGTGGATATAAAGAGTTGTGTAGCTGACTTCGCGACTGTGGACGCTGTAAAAGCCACGGGCTCACTAGGGTTAAAACGGTAAAGAGGAGGGTCTTATTAGTCGGTTCGAGTCTGACACTACACAGGCGGCATAGAGTCCGGCTGAGTGTTTGTGGGTGTTATTTCCCTTTTCAGAAATAAAAAAAAAAATCGCGCAACTGACTCATTCTTTGTGTGCTGGTTAGCTGACCGAGGCTGATCTCTGGCATATTTTGAAGATGCTTCGTTAAGAGGTGAAACACGTGTAAATTATGGTTTTAAAATTTTGAGCGGAGGATAGCAAAAAATTAGAAGAATTCGTTACACGATGGACTAGATAATTATTATGCATTCAACCCGTGCGAAGTCGCGACGGGCCGTTAGTATATAGTGAATGATCGTGTGCCCATGTGACCGTGCGTGTGTGTGCGTGTGCGAGGTTCCTGCGCGCATCGGGCTGGTGCGAGGCGGTGTTCCCGGCGGCGCACGTGCGACGCGCGCTGGCCACCATCTACGAGAACAACGTGGTGCGGTTCGCGGCCGGGCGGCTGGGCGCCGTCAACGGGTACGTGGCGGGCGCGCGCCCGCGCGTCGACTCCACCGCGCTGCAGAGCGCGGAGGTCTGGGTCGGCGTCACCTACGGGCTGGCCGCGCTCATGCTCTACGAAGGTACCGCAATACACACCGAAGCACGCTGCCCGCGATACCCACCGCGACACGCAGCCCGCGATACACTCCGCGACACGCAGCCCGCGATACACACCACGACACGCAGCCCGCGATACCCACCGCGATACGCAGCCCGCGATACACACTGCGACACGCAGCTCGCGATATCCACCGCGACACTATTAAACTATTTAAACTAAAAGCCTGTAAAATCCCTGAAAGTATTTTAGCTAATAATTTCAACTAAGATTGTAACGAGAAAAATTGTTTTTGAATAATTTACGCATTCTAGAAAAGCACGTTATAAGTTATAAGATATTTGTTGTATAAATAAAAAAAATATAGACATATATCATGAATATATTATTTTGTAATTATTTAGACCAGACCATCTTAAACGGATTTCATTCCGTTTTTTTTACTCTGCACTCTTATTCTAGGTATGCATGAAGAAGCATTCGTGACTGCAGGCGGTTTATACAACACCTTGGTTCAAATGGGTCTCTCGTTTGAGACGCCAGAGGCTCTTTATGAGAACGGTAACCATCGCTCCATAAGTTATATGCGACCGTTGGCAATATGGGGTATGTACCAGGCTATCATTGCTAGACCTCCGCCACCTGTAGTGGCGAACGGTCAAGCTCACCGTACCAAAGAAGTATCAAATTTATAATAACCATGGGTTGTTAACATTATGAAATGTATTTATTATTTTTATAGGTTTCTACATGTGACTGTTTTTAGAGATGATTTGTAGACCTAATTTAAATAATTTTTCGGGGATGCACATAATGCAATGTCTGAATTAACTCTGGTAAATACTGTGACATCGATAGGAGTCCTGCTAAAGCAAGACCTCTTCTAATGAGGTTGAATAAGCTAATTATCTTCTATGTTTGTTATGGCATCAATTTAATAATTTATATGTATATAGCTTTTTAAGTTTTCTGGGAGGATTAATTTAGTTAAAAAAGTAATATTTTTTGTTTTAATCTAAGACTCGACTTCTGTAAAAAGTTCTACTTATGTACTACGCGGTATTTATCAGAGCTAGTAGGCGCTATCTATCACTATCGCCGATAAAATGTCCATAATATAAACCTTTTCTTTGCTTTAATTTAACAACATTGATCCTAAAAACATGCTCATTTGTAAGACATGTAAAAATAATATAAATTATTTATTTATTTAAGCCGTTATTCAGTGGAGTGCATGGAATAAAGAATTGCATTCAGTTCATAGGAAAAGGGTTTAAATTTTGGCGTGTACTTCTAATATCGTAGAAAATAAAAGACAATATTGTGATATTTCATATTAACGTTAAAGCAAAATTTTATAATGTGATTTTTATACTATAATACATATATTATTTAGGATATTTGTTGTTTTTAGCTTTACATAATATGTTATGCCAATGAATTTGCAACGAAAGTATTCCATAACAGTAATTATTTATTTGTTAGTTCTTGGGAAAACAAAATTGTTGTACCTTAATATAACTTTATATTAATTTTATTATACTCAATTTAGACGAAGTCTGTAAATTGTTGTTCATACGCCGATTAAATTAAATTTTGAAGTAATATAACAAATGATATTTTTTTATGTATTTTTAATTACGTTTCTCTAGGGATGCTAAATAATTACCAAATGAACATTTCATAGTTTATTTATTTATTACGAGTGCTTAAAATTTCATGATATAAATGCAATATGAGAGATTTAAATACAAAAGTATGAAAATTGTGCTTTCACATGACATACTAAAAATATCTAGTCTAAGGGTGGCTTGCATTATTTAAGCTCGATTTAAAGAACTTACTTCTCGCTTGCACCAAGCTACTAAATAGTTGGTGCAAGCGAGATGTCACTGTCCTTAATCAAGCTTGTATAGTTAGTGCAAGCCATCCTATGCCGATTATAATTTCTACTAGTTACATAAATTTAAATAAGTATTCAAAACAAATATAAAAGAAAAATAAATAGTAGACGCCTAGTTTTAATATATACAAGTATTTACACTACCTACATCAAATGTGTTTCTCAGTCTTGATTTATTTTCGTTGGATTTTTCTCTTGTCTTTGGATTTTCTAATATGCGCGCATATCTTTTTTTATACATTATCAGTACTATTTCTTTACGTATTTTTAACAAAAAAATTGTAAGGTTGTCACACACTACATTATTCGAAATAATTTACTGTGGTGTAATTAGTTCTTAGATAAATTCTACTAGAATGTTGGACGCAAGAAAATGTGTAAATATATTATTATGTACATTGTACAGTCATTACAAAACAGAAGTGGTTGAGTTACAGATAACGTAATTTTATTTGAATTGTGTAATGTACAAAATACAAACTATGATTTTAGACGACCAAAGACAAGTTATTTATGTGTGTGTGGCTGATATGTTCATGTACATGTGTCCATCGCGATCGCGCGACGAGAACTTCAGTCGCAAGTGCGTCTCTGTGTCACAGTCCAATCTCTCGCGCGACGCTGAGGTTTCACGTTCCACGATTGTTGCCATCGGACCTCTGGAATGTACATTACATTTATATAAATATACAATAAATATTTTTTCTTTATTCTAAACCTTTTATCAAGAGGGGTACCTACTATGTTTATTGAGAATAAGAAATGCCTTTTTTTTGTCTTAATATTTTTTTTTCATGTAATAAAGGCCAATTATGTTTTTTACACACACTTTTCTGTTCACATACAAACGTTCACGCTGATCACACGCATAAGAAAAAAATATGCATTTTTTTTCTTAATATTTTTTTTCATGTAATAAAGGCCAATTATGTTTTTTACACACACTTTTCTGTTCACATACAAACGTTCACGCTGATCACACGCATAAGAAAAAAAAATGCATTTTTTTTTCATGAAATAAAGGCCAATTATGTTTTTTACACACACTTCTGTTCACACACAAACATCCACGCTGATCACACACTTATAAAACGCACTGCAAACGCGTACAAAAAAAAGCACGTGTGATCTGCTTATAAAAATCGACATGTGAATACACCCTAATTGGAATAAGCTTAGAGTGTTATAGCTTCATTAATAATATATTATACTCATTTAATCTGTTGCAGTAGAAATAGGTATACATGAGCTTTACTCTTAAAATGTGTTAATATATAAATGTAGATACAAGAAAAGATATCGGGATTATAAAATTAATTTTTACATGGAAATGTGATAAACGTTACGCAAGTGTAAAGATGAATTCGTAATTAAAGGAAACTTAAATATGTTTATCAAATAGCCAGAGTGTTAGCAGACGGAAATGTCAAAAGCACTCGCATACCTAGGCGAAAATGTGTGAGGAGAATGATGAGATTTGAGGAAGCGAAAGAGGTGTGTAAGGACCGCGACTTCTGGCGCTCCGTCCTCTCTGACTACCCCGTTGGGGATACAGCGTGAAGTTATGTTATGTTATGTTGTTAAATATGTTTATACATTAACTTTACGAAATCATATGATTTGTATCATCAATCTACCTATTGGCCGAGTCATGCTTTGGATGTCCAAATGTAGTGAATTGTGGACAGCCGTTGAGTGGACGCGGCGGTGGGGGGATAAGATAATCGTCAATTCGATTTTCGCCCTCACATGCTGAATGCATCGTTAGAGTACTTGACGATATCTGAAAATAATTAAAATATATGTATAACATGATTATAACAAAAACCCAAACATTGCTAGTATTATTATTTTGTAAATTACAATAAACTAACACAATGTCCACTGTCAGCTGCTAAAAAACTACCATTTTGTCAAATTTCTCTGACTAGCCATATTAGTTTTAAAACTACATAATGTACATAATGAATAATTCATTATGTAACCATATTTTTTTATTTTTTTTGCAAAGAGTGCAAATGCTTGAATGTCCTGTATTAAGCGTTAGACTAAAACATGAAGTATGTGCCTCACTTTACAATCACCGGGGAACTGCGTAGAGCGAACGGTGTAAAGTGCTAAGATCACAAATAAAAACTACAAAACGACAATTTTTTTACTTCTCAGGTGACCCCCTCGATTTCGCAGGCTTTCCTTTATCATTTTGAACTTCCCTGATTTTAAAGTGGGCACCCAGACTAATTTCCTTTATTTATTTATTAATATTTATTGCACACACAAACATTAGACAAGAAAGATGCATAGAGATTGGATGAGCAAAAAGTATAGCTTATTTCTAAAAGAAATTTCTTCCAGCAGACCTCCAGTACACCTCCAGCAAATTATTTATTTGTCTATTCAATCACATTGTATAAACTAGTAGAGATAATTTTCTGAGTTTAATAAAAGCCTTTAGTGAACCACAAATATTTAACATACGATCGATTTTGCTTTATCGTCATTTTCTGACTGGACACTGTTGGTTTCGGCCACGCTGCCGCCACTTACTGTGCTTAGACGGCCCGACGAAGACGAACCTTTAAAAATAAACATAAGTTTATAAAGTGATTTACCCACGAATATTTTCGTCAACATCATGATATTACGAACGCTAAAAGAGCAGAAATTATAGTTGTAATATAAAATCGAGATTTTTTAAAATTCTATAGGAATTAAGTTTACTTACTTTCACTGAGACTGCTATTTGGTCGCGTGTTTCCATTCCTTTTTTCAATTGAACCGTTAGCATTCTCGTGATCTGTAATTGAATTAATATTTTAGGATCATTTAGCCTTTCCTATGTCATTTGTTATATTTATTTTATATCGATACAAAATACTTACTTTTGTTTTTGTTTTTTGAGAACATTTTCTTCACCCTTTCAAAAGGTGTCGGCCTTTTCATATTCTCTTTAATTCTTTGTTGAATCCTGTCATATTCTTCCCTCATTTTATTGAGTTGTTCTTGTTTCTCTTTAAGTGATTGTTGAGTCTCGTTTCGGTTTTTCCATTCCATTACTAATTTTTCTACTTCAGATATAGTAAACACATTATTCTTAAAATCGTTTATTATCTCTGCTAATTCCTCTTGACCAGTAAGGGGGCAATTTTCTTTTCCTGACTTGACGCTCGCGCTACGACGCACATCTTTGGTATTCAAATTTATTTGGCTTATGTCACTAGTAGGTGTTTCTATGTTAAATATTTTGGATTCTTCGGTGGGAGAGTATAAAAATATATCTTGTTGCTGAGGCGTTAATCTCGAACTGTTAGCGTATAAGTTGTTGGGCCTGAATTTAGGACTTTCTACTTTTATATTGGAGGGTTGAACTAGATAGTCATGTTCAATGGCTTGTTGAATTCTTCCGGCTGTGTCATCATGAATAGGGAATTCGTTCTGGTATAGTTGTTCTTTCATCTTTGGTAATTTTAGGTGAGGACGTTTTCGTTCAGATTCCGTCTCTTTTTCGGTTTTGTTCATATTCTCTTCTAAATTTAGCGTGCAAACTTCACTGAACGGGTCGGTAATGGGATCATTCGTAATTTCGGTATTCTCCTTTGGCGAATCGACAACGTCACACGTTTCTACAATTTGCAATTCGTCTGCAATATCTTGTTTGCTTTCAGTTTTTTCATCTTCTTTGTCGTTTTCGGACATATTTTTCAAATAGTAGTACATGTTGGAAAATTCATTTATTTTCTGTAAAGAAGAAACGGCTTGATTTATACATGTTATACTTTGAATACTATCATAAAACAGTGGAATATAATTTAGGAAGTAGATACTATTTTAATGACAAGACTAGTTACTTCTCAATAAGATACCAATGTCTATAGTACTTATCTTTAATATAGACAATTAGAGAGAATTAAATCGAATCTGTAAGTTTAATCCTAGAGGATATTAGGTTCAATTGGAGGAAGTCGCAACATGTATGTCAGTTGAAAATACTTGTGACTGAATTTAAGGAACAATTAATACAAGGCACACTACCGAAGTGACCTTGCAGTGTGGATGCTATACGAATGCTTGAAACTGAATTTAAGCGTCAGCGTGCACCACGTATACTTACGAGGTGCTCCAACGTGGAATTAGAAGAATGTTTATGACTGAATATGAGCAGTAATGAACACCATACATACAAGGTGCTCCTGCAGCATAGAAATTAGAAAATCTATATATATATATAGACCGGTATCACTGGAACCAAAATTGCTCTATTGTGATAGACGAATATAAGGTACATTTGCTAATTACCCTACAGCATTGGAGCCATATTAGTCCTTGTGATTGAAAATACGCAATAGTGACACGAGATACTCAAGGTAGTTCTGCAGTATGAAAACAATTTGGTAGTTGGTTCTTGAACTGATTGTAAGAAACAATGAATACATGAATGCAAAGTATCACAAGATAATCTTAAGTCTGGAAGCTAGAAGAACGCTTGTGATAATACCAGCAATAATAAACAAATGAACAGCAAAAACATGAGATAATCCTGCACTATGGAAGTAAGTCGGTAGTAGGTACTTGCGACTGAATACAATAATGAATACGAGGCATGTGGGATATAATTATGATCCTGCAGAATGGAATCTAGAAGAATGTTTGTGATTGAATATATCCAGATTGCATATAACATTGCTGCATGATTTTTCTTTGTTTGTAAAATGCCAAGTCAAATATGGCGAGGCAAGATTTTAACATTTAATAATTAAAAACGACTATGTCGAATATGACAATATTACTGAAATTTTGTTATTTTTAGTAGTTATTAAATTTTTGTTTATATTTTGGTAGGTACATACTTTTGTGTATTACCACACAATTTGCCTTTTGGTACGACGATGGAGTGTTCAATGGAGTGGACGATGGAATAACTCCAGCCAGCACAAAGCACTCCCTTTGTTATGTCAATATTGTATCTATCGCGTGTTAAAGAACTGTGAAGTTTGACAGTTGCATGTCAAACTTAGCGTAAGCCTGTTTCAAGTTTAAATTGCTGTCTGGGTAAGCAATAGTGGCTATCAGATAGACTCACAAGGTGGTCCTGCAGCATGGAAGCCAGGCGGTAGTGTTTGTAGTCGGAGGCGAGGTCTGCGGGCGTGCGCTGGCGCACGTTGCGCAGGCCCACCGCGGCGCCGCCGCCCGGGCACTCCAGCAGCTGCCAGCACAGCCGCTCCAGCCCGAATCGCGCTGCCCAGTGCAGCAGAGTAGGGTACTCTTCGCTGCCTGCCGATTATATCCGTGTATGTATATGGCCTGGCGTCAGTGGCGTGCATTCCATAGAGACAAATAGACACTACCCTGAGAAATTACTAATGAAATAAAGTAAAAAAAAGTAAACCGCAACCAAAAACAGGTTTTCAAGATTCCCGCGCTCGCCTTATTTTTATTTTTTATCAAAACGCGACGAGAAAACATCACGGCAAACCCACCACTATGCAAATTACATTGTACAAATTCTCGTTTTGACAGCATATATCGCGCGATATTTGGCTGTCGAATGCTGACTGCAAGTTAGGTAATAATCAATAAACAAGAGTATTATATTATTTGTTATATAATTTATATTATAATACATTTAAAGTTCACACAACAGCAATTATTGTTGAAGTAACTGAAGGATAAATTAAATAATGATTACCATTATAAAAATATTAGTTAATAGCGGCTCGTCCCGACCTCGCTCGGGTTGAATACATACATATATATGGCGTACGTCCATCTGGAATAATGTATCTTTCAAAAGGTAAAAGAATTGTTTAAATAGGTGCAGTGATTCCGGAGATTATCCTCCACATATAAACAAACTTACAAATTCCGTTCTCTCTCTTTATTATATTAGTACCTATAAAAGTATAGATTTAGAAGTATAGATTATTCGCTCTGAAACTCAAATAGTGGGGAAGTTTATCTCTACCTCCTAGCGCTGTACCAAGCTGTACAATGGCTTATGGCTCCGTTCTCACAACTAGAATTTAAAACGGCTATGCTTTTCAATGACTCAAATATTTTGTTGTTGACACAGTTGAATTCATGATTATCTATATTCCATACTAATCTTTACGGTAGTAAACTAATTAATCTGTGCTAATATTATAAAGAGAGCGGATTTGTAAGTTTGTATATATGTGGACGGTAATCTCTGGAACCACTGCACCATTTCAATAATTTTTTCATCGTTTGATTGAAAAGTATATTTTTCCAGATGGACATAGGCCATTTAGGTATTCAATTCGGTCAAAGATGGGACGGCCCGCTAGTTAGTATATAAAATATACAAGTTTTAAGAACGGTCAACAAGACTATGATGGCAGTTCTATGACCCAAACTATGCTGAGCTTACATTATAGGTATCATCATAACTGGGAGAGCATTCGGTAATCACAGACTTCGAGATATTTTACTGAAGTTCATTTTATAAATTCACCTGAACTGGAATCAAACCAGAGAACTTCAGCTTGGAAGGTAGATGTACTAACCAGCGTGCCAATGTCGTTCAGTAGTTATTGCGTGAAAAAAAATCTTAAAAATTTCATTTTATAATATAAGAGACAGCATTCATACCATAATATAATAACGAACTGAAGTCGTAAGTACCTACCTACCCATATTTAACACTTCATAAGTTTTTAGTAGATACTTACTTGAAACATCGGCTTTCGGATTAAATTGTTCAGTGGAGGCTAATAAATTGAAGTGAGGCGGAATGTTTTTTTGGAAAGCGCTTAGCATCCAACTGTCCAATTGCTCTCTACTGGTAGTTTTGAATCCAAGCGTCTGCAATATACGCAAATTATTAATTGCATGCCAATTATATTCGAAATTTATCAAATACTTGTCAATCGAAACTACAGTAATACTTGTCAATCGAAAGTACAGTAATACTTGTCAATCGAAACTACAGTTTAGTTAATATCATACAAAAATCTAAACAAAAGTACATAATCGTTATTATTCAACTAAAAACATATGCTTCCATGTCGTTTTGGCAAAGAAAGACCAATATTGAATGCGCCAGTGTTGTCTTCCTGCGCAGGTCGTAAAAGACCTTCAATAAATGGCTTACTTTTAACATGGAAATTGTGTATGCGATGAGCTAGTAATCTGATTCTACTCTACCATCTGTATGTAAATCCTAATACTTAATGTACAGGTGATGTCAAAGCGTTATTTTGTTGCACTTTGATGCCCTGGGGGCCTAAACCACTTGGCTTAATTGTCATAAACGGTAGTAGAATAGAATGACAAATACCCCGTGATCTGGCGTAACGAATTTTGAATTGGTAGTCAAACGTTATTAACTTTCTATTACGTCAAATGAAAAATAAAGTCAATCAAATGACATTATTGACTAACAATAACACCAGAAAACGTTTCGATTGTATTAAGCGTTTACCACTTGCCTAGCCGCTCTGGTTACCCCGAAAATGAATTTACCTGAAGTTATACAAGTGTTTGTTTGTATGTAGAAATTCGGAACCTATGTAGGTACTAATGAAACTTATCAGCTATCAAAATTTCCTTGAAACCCATTAATTGTCAAGCTTGAAAGAAATACCTGGCACATAAACTCTAATGGATGGTCCGATGCTCTCAATAATTGGTCCAATTCCCTTAACCGACTCTCGCACTTGATTTGTCTTCGTCCCAGCGATTGTCCGTTCTTACTGACACGTACCCAAACCAGCATAGATACTTCGAGACATGATTCTGTAGAGAGACATTCATAATATAACGATATAATAATCACAGCCGTAGCTAGCGCCGGAGCCATGCGCTAGGACCATTAAGCACGGATTAATTCGTTAAGGGGACTTCTGAATAGTGAATTACATGGAGATAAAGGGCTCCTCGTTCAATTGCTGCCCCAGAGTTATGATCCCCTAGTTACGATGTTAATTATTAAATTACGACATAGATAGTGACAGAGAAAAATTAATTCAATATATTTTCTGGGGGGTTATTCACAAACGTCGGAAATATTCCGTGGCGGAAAGGCCGATCGCCGAAAAGAATAAATTCAATCCGACGGCTTGGATTTGTGAATACGACTATTTATAATATAATATAAACATAATAATATTTCGGATTCGTAAATCGCGTATAGACGAAATCATCGAAAAGTTTCCTATCGGATACGGAAACTTGAGTTTCCGACGTTTGTGAATAATCCGCCTAAACATACATCTTTCTTAATTTTAACGTCTTTGACTTCTAAAACTTTCAATGTAATAAGTGCGGTCAGCCCTACAATAAATTTCGTGTACATGCATATTGTTAGTGGAATTGGCACTACTTTTGGTTTTGTATTTAAATAGTCTGTTTTTTATTGGTCTAGGTATCTATCTATCAAGGTTTCATAAACTCGTGTATTTTTGACTGTGTAATCATGATCATGATCAAAATATGACGCGTTTAGCATCCTTACTTTTTCCACTTTTCTATTGGCGCATGTTTATGAATAAATCACAAAACTGGCTTTGAAACTCGAGAGAGATCTGTCTTATTTCATAGCTAGCAGTGCCTCGCGGTTTTGTTCTCTAAAAATGTTCTCTACCTGCCAATGAAAGTCCCGTCAAAATAGGTTCAGCCGTTTCGGATTAGCCCAGACAGACAGAAAGATAAAAATTTAGAAAACGCGTGTTTGAGTTTTACTTACGTGCAATTAACCATAGCTTAAGAAAAAACTTTTATTTCCAAATCACAGAGAGATTTTATTTATAGTATGTATAGGAAATAATGAGTAAAAATGTAATAGACAGTTACCTGGTATATCGAATTGTAACGTATAAGGATTTCTCTTTTTGTATGTTGGTATGTGTATCACTTCGCCTTTTTTATCCACCATTATCTTAATACTGTCTTCCTCTCGTATTGGATCGTTCAACAATGCTATTACTCGACTTTGCCCCTGATAATAAAATAGTAAATGGGATAATTATAATGAATTACAAATTAAAGTTAGTGTATTTTACTTCAGAAAAAATGTAAACTTACAATTTTTACTTTCTTCGGTACAATGGAAAAACTGGTTTTATCCGTGGCTGTATCTTTACAATCTTTAGTGCGCAGAATGCCAACCGCAGCCGTCAAAAACGTATCCACGAAGGACGTATCTTTTTCCCTAACAGACATCATCTGCCATTGATCTATCGTAGGATATTCTGAAATAAATTACAGTGATAATATATACACATAATTCAAACTATCACTAGATAATAAGTTGATATGTTTTAATAACTTTATATTTTTTCTTACCTTCACAATTATTAGCTATAATTTGATTCTTTTCAACGCCCAACAACATGACTAACACCTTGTCGACTTTGAACAAGTTATCGACATTGGCTTCTTTTTTCAAATCGGCCATCTTATTGGCGAGATTTGGGCAGAAAATCACTATTTGTAGCTGTGCTTTCTCTAATTTTTCTAATTTTTCTTGTGAGTCTGAACAAATAAGATCTTCAACCGTAATTGTTGTTACTCTGAAATTACAGTAACTTTATGTAACATATTTCATTCGAATACGCACGTATTTATATACTAATATCTACATAAATAAAAATGTAAATGTCTGTTTGTTCAACGCGCGCCACAGCAGTGCATGGACGGGAACAGTAGAATATAAATATTTCTCGTGTAATACCATATTACCTACACAAAAGGTCCCTTTTTCCAGAACGATATTGAAATGTGAATATTAAGCACGGTTATTATAGAAAGGGATGCCGTTACATGCGATGATTAACAGCATTTCTTTCTATCTACTCCTACTCTCAAACAGAGATTCACACTTGAATGTAATTCTGGACTACGGGCCTAAGTTGGCCACAAGAGTGCAACCTAAATTATAAGTTAAAATTTTGAATTTATTGCATAAACGGTTTTCAAAGTAATTGGATCTCTGCTTGTGTGAAAATTTATTCGTCACTTAGGCCAATTCATAAAATGATCAATAAGTAGGTACTAAGTCATAATGTTAATTAAAATGTTTACCTATAGTGATGCCTTGCTCTCTGCGACATAATTTTGTCAAAACTAGCAACGAGGTAATCCGACCATAGCGCACTCTCTGGAGACGCTGAACTCCATAATATCGCTATGTCCTCCATTTCTGCAACAAAATATAGAAACTTGTTAAAAATATCTACTTTTTATGTCTATTAAAAACAAAAATTGATAAATTGGCATTTTTCCGATATAAAAATCAGAGTACACTAGATAGTCTAGACTAGATTTTACTCTCTGAAGTCCTCTACCCGTCAATGGAAGTCCCATCAAAATAGGTTCAATTCTAAAGAGCGTGTTTAGGTGTTGGTTACGTGCGGATAACCATAATATATTTGCCCCCGAATAGACCTCGTATGATTTATATTATTTCAGTTGTTTATCAGACTCAGTAGAACAATATATTTATTCCGAAACTATTGATTAATTAAGATACGTCCTTTAATTTAATACTTAATTAATTCACACAATAGGTACCTACCTAGTGCAGGCAAACATCGTTAATTAAATGAATTTTGATATGTAATAATTAGTTTATACATAATTGTCATTTTCTGAGAAACTACAATACTATCGCCTAATTGGTGCTATTAAATTAGATACTCTTAAATAAATATAGACGCTACGCTATCTGTGACTATTCACCTTAGTCTAGTATTCTAGTCTACTATTCACCCTAGTCATTGATCCATTGATGAAACCGTGGTGAAATTGTACTTGGATTTATTGATAATTTTTTTTTTTATTTAAAAAATTAGTACAAAGCGAAACGCGAAATTACTAACCTAACCGCCAAAAGTCGTTTCTGTGTAAAAACATTACGTTCAAACGTCAAAAAAATTCGTCCACGGGTCACTGACGGGAGAGCTCCTGATACACTTGTGGATCGAGCGAATAGTCAATTTCAAATAAATAATGTATTTATTACATTATAGTGTACTAGCTTTTGCCCGCGGCTTGATCCGCGTGGTGGCGGCTTACAACAAATTACAACAAAAGCATAAAAACCTTCTTCATGAAAAAATACATATATACCTATACGTGCCAACTTTTATGGTGATCGGTCGAACGGTGTCGGCGTTTAGCGATTACATATCAATATATATATACATATATATATATAAACGAATGTTTGTATGTACAAACGTCCATTTTTATATAAAACAATAATATCTGTTTTATCGATAAACTTTTTGAAACAAAAAGTTACTATGGAAACAATAAAACGTCACATAACTATGTCTGACATTACTAGGGAACCGTTTGATTGGTGAAAATTATCTAACAACTGGTTTAGGGGTCTTTTTAATCTAGGGGGTACATAGTTATGTGAAATCGGGCATAAGACTTAAAGTTTAAAAGCATAAAACCTTAATTTGCTACCTTCTTATATCTGCACCTAACACCGATCACCGACAGCTGGATTGAAATGATATTGAAAGGAAGTGTTGTCAAGAGATAATCAAGGCATGAACGATGTCGTTCTCTTGATATCCGATAGGGGTCATTGGCTGGATCGACGTTCATAATCGACTAATATGAAGTCATTTGTGCAGCTAAAAGACAATTATTTATCAAAGTACTCACGTTATATTATAATTTATACTGTATGTGAACTAACTGTATGTAACCTAAATAAAAGTTTGATTCATCGTTCGCGTAGGTATATAGCATACAATTCGTGGAGTATTGTATAGGTATGTTATTTTCTCTCATGACGTCAATACATCATATAATTAAAATTATAATTATGCTACACCGTGTTGAAAATTTTGTCCTCGCTTTATCAAGAGAGACACAAAGTTCGCCATTTAAGGATGTACCTACCTATTCATTTAGTGCATTAACTACTAAATTAAAATTGAATAATATTATCTTTTCTTTTGCCTTCATTTAAGTGATAGCTAATTCTGAGCGGCACTTGAATTCAATTAATTTAATATTACGAATGATTAATTAGATACAGTGAAAGCATTTGAAGTGCGTTGAGGATAACTTGAGCTATTTCGAGCGAAATTACTTCGTACCTATTTGTCTGTTTAACATAGGTAAGTATCTGTAAAAGTGAATGTAGTTAATATAATATTCCGAAAGTATATTGTCCTAAAAACACACTTCCATGCATTTTATATTCCCTTTCTAGTTTATGAATGAAAACATACGCTGGCTGTTAAAATTTTTATTGCATCAAGCAGCACGCATGCGCATGGTTTGCTTACAGAATATGCTATGCACCGCGTCGCACCGGAAACCATTCGGATTTATACTTACCCACCTCTGCCGCCAAATGCAGACGCGACTAAATGTAATATCCGTTTCCTAAATAGACAAACGTCTATCAGCGTCGCCCGGAATAACTATAGCCGATTAAATGCAATGGCTTTTGGTGGCAAGGAGTTAAATGAACCATATGTATTTGATTATGAAAACTATCACTGTTATATATATATCATTATTCTATGGTATCATAAAACAATAAATAATATTTATTATTTTCTTATCGCAAAATCAAGTTCATGTTAACTAAAAATACACGCAAACTGTTCATACAGACAGATATTTCGAAAAAAAGAATGTAGATGGGTAGTTACAGAAATATAACATAACATCGAAACAAACTTAATAATACATATGAAAATAAATAAGAACACTTAAAATGTAGAGTCAAGGGTGAATTATAAGCTCTTAATTATCTGAAGAGCTGCCCCCTGCCTTGCCTTTAATTAAAATGTACATTCATTACATGTTTAATAATAAGTATGTCTTGCGCTCCAGAATTATTTTTACTGCCTCTCAAGTAAGGCGATCGTTGCGCAAAGCTTTTACAAGTACATTAGAGCAGAGGTAAAGTGAGAGTCGGACCATTTGGGGCGTAGACAAGATTCATGTTCATCGTTCAGCTTTCAGTTCAGTGGCCGACGTCTTTGATGTATGCATGTAACGCAGTGTATAGTATACGGCATTTACATAAAGGTCTATTTTTGAGATAGATTCTTAGTCTAATATTTCTCTTACATGAAAATTTTCATTAAAAGAATTGGAATAAGTAAATAAAATTCTCAAAAATGAAGAAACAGTGGAAATGTCTTCCAGCTATACAACATAACAATTATAAATGGATACCTAAATAGGTGAATTTAGGTCTTCATAAAGAAATATCTTATAGACAGTCTTATTACTTGTACTGTGGTCTTATTAAGCTGAGAGAGTGCGTGAGAGTAAGGATTAAAACAATGTTTCATACAAAACGAAATAAAAAATTAAGAATTTAACTTACTGTTAAATACACGCAAATGTGGCGCGCGATTACAATAGCAATGTGATAATATCAAAGAAAGTTTAGTAGCATGAAACGACAAATAGGATTAACGAAATTCTTTTATTCATAAAATAACAATCGAAACAGTTACGTAGGTACCTACTTACTTATCTACCTACCTACCTATCATTACTTTACATACGTAAGTACTGATATTGTTCGATACAAGGTTTCCAAAAAATGAAAGGAAATATTTACGGCAAAATTCTCGGCAAATTCACATCTGGGCAGATTGACCGACGAATGCTCTACCTGGAAATATTTCTTTAACAAAATAACGGTTTAGGTGCTACTTGCTACTAAAATAATAAATATTTAAAATAATTTCATGAACTTAGGTAGCTATACTATATACACCTAATCTAAGTGCAAAACGCAATATTTGCTTCTGATTCTTTAAAAATAGCTACAAAATTATGACGGCAAACCATTTTCCATTAACTGGCAAACGAACAAATGTGATTCACGATATCAAAATAAATACACTTATTCTTCCTGGATTGCTGTTCGTTTTGTATTACGCAGCTAAATCACGCTTTCTGACACCAATTGAACATAATTTGTACACAGTAGAGACATTTTAAGTAAACTCGTCTAGTACCTAAGTAGTACATTTCTGTCACAGCTGTCAGAAAACGACAGACAAATAGGTCAGCCATTGCCGAGCACTTGCTGGAGTCAGGACCCAATCACTGGATTGAATTGCATCAGCCACGGGTCCTTTCCACCGATCGACACTATTATTCCAGAATAGCACGAGAGGCGGTTGAAATCAAGAAATATCATAATTTCAACCGGGAAGATGGATACCGCTTATCAACATCATGGAATCCTGTCATCAGTTAGTGTGTCTGGAGCCGGAAAACCGGACGTCGCCAGTGTATAGATGTCGTTAGTGTAGTGTATCGAAGTATCGACAGTGACAATAACAAAAATTAAGAAATGCAATGAACGAGTGTGGGTAGTTTCAAAAAACCGCACATTACGAAGACGTCATTCACCCTCATCAGTCTGCCCGTGACCACGATCGGGATCGGGATAAAATAGGTAATTAGCCTTAAAGTATAAACGTGACATAGACCCGTTAGTAAATATTGTAAGATGTGTAGAAGTCGTGAAAGTTTAAAAACATTAATGTGACTGAAAGGCTGAACGTGTACATTCTTTTGTATATATATATATAAATATATATATATATAAATATATATATATATATATATCACTTCACGCTATGTATATCTTCCAATTTGCAGTGGACAGAGCATCAAGTTCATTAACAAAATCATTAACGCCAGTTCTATTAATAAATATTTGGTCAGCAAATAAATAATACTTTTTGGTACTTTCAATAAGTATAAACATATTATATTTTCTAGTTATGCAAAGAGAGCAAGAGATAGAAATAAGTGTTAATTTATAAAAAGTGCTGTAAAGTTATTTGATTAAAAAAAATAGGTCATCAGAGCCAGTTACGCTGACGTATAAAATAATAAGCAATCTGATTACTGCGGCGCTCCATGAAATGCATAATTATTATATTAATGTATAGACAAATAGTTACAGGAAGTAAATAAACACAGAGACTAACCTTGAATACGGTCATATATGATAATGTGTACACTGTCCCTGGTCTCTTGTCGGGTTCAAACCACAATATCTACTATGCTACCTATATAATTACTACTAGTCAAATAATAAACAAAGTTATAATTCAATGCAGTAACTATCTGATAAAGAATTATGACGTTTTGACAATATCCCTAACTTACATGTATTATATTATATTATGTATTGAAGAAATACTAACTCAAAATGTAAGTACCTACCAATATAACATAACAGATTTCTAAGTTACACAAGTTTCGTTATCCATTTTATTTTATTAAAAAATATTAAATGCATGATAATCCAAGGTGATTAAATTTTCTCCACTTCGATTAATAAAAAAATTGTCAGAATCGTATACTAAGTACATAATGAAAACAGCTAAATGTTGAAAATTGCGTTATTATTAAGTAAAAAAATGTTTACTTTAAGTAGATAGAGATACGTACTTAATTAGCGGCTCCTAAAATTTTATATGATGATTTTGATGCCATTTTTATTTTAATTAATCGGATCATTTTTATACAATAATTATTATTGTTCACTGTAACCGTAGACAAAGGACTCCCTCTACGAATATGCTACGACCGCAACGCTCTAGCATTTCTATATAAATAATACGTTAATACATAAAACATAATACACAAAAAATTCAGAATTTTACGCTATTTATGAATGCCATTGCGGGGAGTTCGATACGTTAACGTTACGTTACGTTATACTTCGATAAATACAAAATCGCCACCGATATTTGGATCAAGCTGATAAATAACATTCTATACCTCCACTTCAATTGTCTTAATAATATCTATTACTTAACTAACTTAACTTAATTAATGAGTAACATTTTAATTAAAGTTCCACCTTATATATAGTGTACACCTACACTTCAAGTACACGTTTTAAACAGAATCATTTTGTAGTATCAATTCTATACTTTTAACTTGTAAGGTCCACGTATTGAGATTCTCGTCGCGAGTACATTACGGCAGTTGCTTCGATGCATGTAAATTGCTCTATGTTTATTCAGCCATGGTACCACCCTGCATAAGCAATGATGGCTGAGCGGCCAACGTAAAATTAGCGATGCGGGTAAATTCGATCTTATGTCGTGTTTGTAAGACATAAGATTGTAAATTCTTTGAAGTATTTTAAACAACAACTAAGTTGGTAATGAACCTCGATATTCTTTTAACAATTATTTTTTCGGACAGGTCTCGACACCTTCGAATAACATGTCTGTGACGTACGTTTGTTAATAAGCTCTATGTGTTGAAGGTCACAAAAAAACGTATAACGAATGTAAAATGTGAAATATTTATGTACCTAAGTATAATAAAAATATAAGTATAGGAAAGTACTATTTTCCAAATCTTGTAGCTGAGTCTCACTGAATAAGAATATGCAATTGCAATTGTAGACATCATGTAGTTAACTTAGGTACTTACATCAAAGTAAATAAAATGTTAATAATACTTAGATACTTACCTATGCTTACTATACAGTAGGTGCACGAAACTATTGGACTTATTAGAGTATTCATTATTAATATCAAAAATAATTGCCTTATATTTTAATTCAAATGTTTGACTAAAGTAAGGTATTAGAAAAATATCGTTAGTTACAAAGACTCACTTGTTTCAGCCATCCTGTTGGTCACTTTATATTCTTCCTCTTTTTAACGAATAAAATTAAAGAAGAAAGTGTTTTGGTTTAAATATTTCGCATTGCACTAAAGTAATGTCACTACAAAACGCACGAAATACAGGAGTCCTTAGGACGGTCTGCGAGGGTTTGTGACAGTTCGCAATCGTAAGTAATAAAGTACGTTGCGCGCCAAGACTGCTCGCACTGGCGTCAAGCGGCGCACACGCACGCACTCCGCATACTAAAAGCTCGGTCGCGACTACGATAATCGCCAACGCCATCCCTGACGCCTAATCAAACAAATTTGGGCTCATGTCTAAATATTCTTAATACGTTATCGATGGCCAAATACAAGGCTGTAAACACTAAACATGTCCCAATTGTATTCCGTCCGCGTTTTGCAGATATGCCTAATCGGCGAAGACATTACGGTTTCTGAAAATTGATAAGGTATGGTGGACGTTTATCTTTTTATGGTTATAACACCATGCCTGTGCTCGCTTATGATTATTTATAAAACATATATATACATATGTCTATTTGTTTAGAAATAAATAATGCTGTACATATATTTATAAATAGTAATTTTTTTTTTAAAGAGATAGTTACTGGTGGCATGCTAAAGCTTTATTGGTTGGTAGCAAAACCATTTTTTAGATAGACAGTAAGGTCAAAGATCAAATAATATGTTAAATACATCAAAGTACCGCAATATGAGAGCACATTTTGTGTTTCGGACGTTGCATTTGTTAACACATTATCAATACTTTAAGGGTCGAAGGGCAAATTGAGTGCAACGTTCTCTGATATCTTTTCCTCATCTTGACTTGTTTACGACCATATATCACTTTACTGTTCATTTCCACGTACTAATAATTACGTCTATTAATAGATTTTACTGTATAAATTTCCTTTGAGATAAGCTTTTAGGTACTTAAAGGTTCCCAAAAAATTTAATAGTTTTATGTCGCGATACGTGTACATTTTGATTTTGATAAGATGAACCTAAGTAAATACTAATGTACACAGAAGATTAAGACAATATCAAACGTGTTTTTGAAAATAAACGTTCACTTCCTTTTTTGTATGTGCACTGTTAATTTAAACAATTTCGGGAAGAAATACTAAATATGAGTTAGTTTCACTTCAAGGTCTTTGTTTTAACTCACTGCTGAGAAAACGTTTTATAAATCGTAATGAAATGTATCCAGTGCACCCGCGCATATTGTTTATCTATTAGGTATAGGTATTATGTATGTGTACTTTAGAAAACAGTAGCTCAATTTAAGAAATCAACAAAATTCCTATGTTTACCTACCTTTAAAGGGGAAGTTCTTTGGTCTCCTTCGTTTTACAGCTTCGTCCTCTCTCTGGCTGAATCTTGGTGGAGGCATTCTCGGTACTTCACTGGGTACTGCCGTTACCTCTCCCGCGCCCGCCGCACCAGTTGTTAGATACCCGCCTACAGAATGTCTTCTTCGTCCTTGTAAAGGTATCGTATAAAATATTTCTTCACGTTCCTGCATACCATCTGATGTTACCACTGTGGTACTGATTTTTCCTTTCCTATGAACATTATAAAATACTGCTACAGTTTCAAATAAATCAGTCATTGAAATTAAAAACTAGTGTTACTTTTAGGACTAAAAGTTATGATATTTATCTACTACTATAACTATGGCTTATATCCTTCACTAATTATTCATTTTCAGCTAAAGTTTATGTTCGAAGTAGGTATTAAAATATTTCATTACAGCATATTATTTGTTTACATAATGTTTGAATGTAAAAAGTGGCATACAAAAGTTTCTCATACATATTTATATGTATAACACCATAATATATAGATATTTAGTACAGTAGGACATTTCAAACTTGTAAAAAGTAAGTTTTTTTGTATATCTACTGTATTACAAGAAAATTGTCATTTTTGAAAAAGCATGATAAAATATTAATAATAATTGAAATTGTGTTCAGTACTCCTTACTCTTCTAAGCATAGAAGGCTGCTTTCAATTAATTTAGTACTTACTTTATCCGTGGTGCTGTAGACGTATGTCTCATATCGCCAGGCGCACAATCTCCTGGTCTTGGTTGACCTCTGAGAAAGGCTTCAGCTTGTTCCGGCTCTCTTGCCGAAAGCGACCGCAATAGTGCTCTAAACTCCCGTCTCCTGGGACTCTCAGGCTCCTTCCTCCGAGGCGAGCCCAAAGGGCGAATATTCTCTGCCCATACACGGCCTGGAGCAGATTGTGAGCATGGTTCTGTTGAGGAATGTGCTTCTGCACTGTCAGGAACATCTTTGTTCGAAAAAGCGAAGTATGATGGATTATCTGGAACAAAAAATCATTAGTCTGTTTTTCAATTCTATTACGTATTATATTAAATTTATTTTAGAAAGTTTAGTATAAATTGGGGTTTTTTTACGATGGGATTGATAACAAAGACGCAGTTATCTTTTACCAACGATCATGGCGGGTCGTGCCGACGGCGGCTCACGGTGGCCAGCGCTCGTCGACTGCCTCGCTAGAATTATTCAATAACACCAATGAACTAACGGCTCTCCATTACGTCCAGTGCGGGCGAGCGCCGCAACCTAGTTTTGTAAGCCGGAAAATGCGAATTGAAAGCAATCTTCATACTCGATAGACTCGCGTAGACGAAGATCCCTACGAAAGCAAGTGCTGAAGTATACTTGTACTTAAATACTAACTTTTGTCATAGATTTTTTTTTATTCCAAGATAACTTTCCGTATTGCCCTACAAATACATTTAAAATAAAAAATACTATCTATAAATAAAAATAAAATTGAAAATAAAAAAATAATAGTGACATATAGTTTTTAAACGCGATGACCACATATTAGAGCATATACAGAAAATATCTAAATAAAAATACATCGTCAAAATGTCAGCCCGCATTTGCTAAGTATTATATTTCACCCTCAATGAAGGGTCGGGATAAAAGAGCTATCTCTTCTCTGAAAACATGTGGCCTCATGGTGGTCGCACATAAAAACTATTAGCAACACACAATAGTGGATCTACTGATCCACCATCATGGAATACGCAGTTGAATATTGTATCACTTGTTATTCTATACTAATAACGGATCAGAGGACATAGCGATGATTTATGTGACAATAATTGATTACTGCCACTAACAACGCGTGTGTTATCATCTTATGAACGTTAATAATAATCTGTATTTGTAGGAGCTTCAATTTTTTTTTACAGATATGGGTATGGGTAATGGATAGGTAATTAGCAGATTTACAATTGAGATTTGCATTTACTTTGTGTAAACAACTAAATATGGATCTCTGCCTCATTTATTGGCTCCAGCGTCGTAAAGAGCAAACCATAAAAAATGAAGCTGTCCGGAATCGTGCGATTAATAAACTGTAACCCATGCATTGACAATTAAATGAAAATAATAATTAAAAAAAATATCAAATAATAGGTCTTAAATAATAATAAGTACTTGAGCGAAAAAGGGTTTCTCGGCATGTCTCTCCAGATATGCATTTGAGAAGGTAAACAATATTGCGAAATTACCAATCAATACCAATTACCAGTTTTAAGTGTAAAACACGGGGAAAATGAAATTTCCCAGAATTGAGACCTAGCTAGATGAAATTGTTAATAGAGCCGTTTTCAAGAACCCGATTGTGTACAAATATTGGTCGTATAAGATATGGGATTTGTCGTATGTTTTCAATAATTTTAAAGTTTATCATTATCCAGTTTTTTAGGGTTTCATAACCAAAATGGCTAAAAGCGGAACTCTTATAATTTCGTCCTGTCCATCTGTTTGTCCGTCTTTTTACACTTCAATTTTTTTACTGTGATACTATTGGCACGTTTGAATAAATAATCTTATGTACTTTTTGAGATATGGGGTATTTTCTGTTACACGTTAGGCACTACTATTTACAGATTTATTAGGTTAAGTTAGGTTTTACTAACGTAAAACTTTAATTTTCAGTGTCGTTGAGAAACACTCATAGGGATAGAAACTTATTTTTGGTACAGAGTAAAGGAATATTGTATATCACAACTACGGAACCCTTCGCTGTACGTGGTTACGTTCGAAAAATCGATAAAAGATCAGCCAAATCCGTCGACACGAACTTGGCCGATCTTTTTTCGATTTTTCTAACGTAATTGAAGATCATCAATCCCTTTATAATATCAATAATTATTTGGCGAACTTGTTTTGTACTAACATTATTAGATACGGCTAGTCTTTACACTTAACTTCCGAAATAGAAAAACTTTCGTGCTTATATCTTTCTATGTTATGATAGAGTATCGAGTATCCTTTTATTTCATGTTCTGTTCCAGATTTAAAAAAGCTTAGTCGCGGACCTACCCTTGATATTTATTTAGGATAGGGTCACTTAAAAAGGTAAAATATGTAACTTTTTATAAAAAAAAGTAAACTGGCTTTAAAATAAAAACAGTAAAAAGAACAAAAAAATTATCCTTAACTAATCAAAACATGAGCATAAGAATAACGTAAAAAATGCGATAGAAATACATACATTGACAGTTATTGAAGGCGTTGCCAAAGCCAATTAGCAACAACAGAAAGTCTAGTTTGATAGTCGACTAATGCCGGCTTCAGTCATTGTGTAGTTATATTGGTATTTAATCGTACCTATTTATGAAGTTGTTTTTGTACTCAAGTTTCAATTAGTCAAAGACAATTATTTTGTGCATTTCAATGTTTTTATTTTGAACTCGGTTAATTTTTTCCTTCATAAATGTCTTATATAACTAAATTATCCTTTAGAATACTAAAACGATATCTAAATATTATTTAGTAATATGGCCAAAAAGTTTAGTAAACATCTGTAGTTATTTACACATACAAAGTTCGTTGTGATGAATCAATAGTAATTCTCGGAAAGCATGTAAAAGATTCATTAAATACGTTACAAGAATCATTTATAAAATACAGTCAACTAATGACTAATACATATTTCTATTCTTAGTATTTCATTACCAAAAGTAAAATATTGGTAACGTAATCTCGCACTAAATGTGCTACAATTTTATGAAATATCCTTTTTCGTGTTTGTGTAGGTAGGTAGGTACGTAAATAGGTATATCCAATCAATAAAAAAATACTACAACAGGAATCAGTTAGGCATTCACTAAATTACCAAATATCTCTCAAAGTATCGTTACAAAGAAACCAAATAACTTTGTAAATTTTCACAATAAAAGCTCCAGGAAAATACAAAAGTTTCACACTTCTCTGATAACATAGCTTTAGGCGGGCGGGCGTCTGACCCTAACTTTTATAATAAGCTGACACAATAAACAACAGTACGGCATTTTACAATACAAAAGTTTAAAGTAATGTAACTCACTGGTGGCACGTAAGCAGTAGTCAAACTGGGGGCCCATGGTGTTATCAAGAAATAACCAAAAGCGCACTAAACACGACACATCCCGTCGAATGCGCGGCGGGCTCTGCGCATCTCATACTTTACTATGGCGGCGTTCACAGGTGGAAGTGATCGACCATGCGTCTGCGCACACGTGCGGAGCTTTCACAAGGAAGCAAAGTTTTCATAGCACGCGCTTACAGGAAACGTCCCACCAATACCCGTGAGGGGCGTATAGGAACAGACGCACAAGGAATCATGCACCCAGATTTAATTTAAGCATACACCTATAAGCGGATAGGTATGTGTGCGTTTCGGTAGCACATGTCGAGCACTGTTTGTAAATAAATCTCACACAACATCAATGTTGATGCTCATTTATATTCGTTACCGGTATTGAGTAATAATTATGAAGCAACCAAGGAAGTAAACTGACTTAGGGCTTAAAGTCTTGCAACTACAAAATTTGTATAAGTACTGAAAGTCCCAATCACCTAATCAAATAAATTCAGTTACAAGGTGTTTTTGAACGTCAAATCTATCACTGGTTCTAATAAAATCTGTACTGAGAAGAGTGAGGCTTTCGAGGTTGAGCAATTCATCATGTAAAACAATAATAAATTCATTTAAAACAATATAACTAATACATACTTTCAACTTTATAAGTATTTAGCTTTGTTTATTTAACATTGTATCAACAACTGTTAATCTGTAGGTGTAGATTGAAACTTAATTCAGTTTAGCAAGTAATATGCAAAACTTTATAAAAAGTAACCTACAGCCTTGGTAAAGTTCAAATAAAAGTCATGCAATCGTGCATGACAAGGTATACATTTTCAATCTCGACAAAACACGACCCGTACCGAAAGGGAGAACTGTGACCCGGGGTACTATTTTGGAATCATTCTTTATCTTACTGTTATTATTTTGTTACGTTTTTAGTTTCAAATGTTTTGATCTTACAATAACTTTCTTAATCATCATTATTATGTGCCTACTTTGTATTTAACTACTTGTTTCCACAAGTTAATTCGCATTGCATTTTAGAATTTTTTCAAACGCGATCATTTATTTCGACTTTTATGTGTAGGTTCGTACGTGTTGCTTAATTTGCCTTTAAAATACCCCTGTATTACAAAGTAACTTTTAATTTTAGAATAAATGTAGGTTATCCATAAACATATTATAACATAAAAGTAATAAATATAAACGCGATATCGACTGATGCAAAGATCGACCACTCTATTAGTGGAAGTAAAAAAAATATACCAGATGTCGGACCGACCGTGTTTACTTGCATCTGTTGTAAAACAAAGCTCACTTCTGTACGTACTGAGATTAACAAAGGAATGAATACTGACACTAACGCGTTTAGAGCCTGCTTTCCATTCGTTAATAATTTACAGTTAAAATTATTTCACTGTCATTATTTACATACAAACCACTAATGTGATTGTCTGAAGCAATAATTCAGGATTGCTGAGAAATTAAAAGAACAAGAATTAGATGTTATTCCTAGCAATGTCAACAGGAAAAATAACAAAAAGTAGAGATTAAAAAAATGCCATTATCTCGAAAATTGTAGAACTTTATTATTATTTTTATCTGATAGATCTGGGGGATTATTCACAAACGTCGGAAACTTTCCGTGGCGGAAAGGTCGATCGTCGAAAAGCATGAATGCAATCCGAAGCCTTGGATTTGTGAATACAACTATATATAATATGATATATAATATAAATATAATATGATTTCGGATTTGTGAATCGTGTATAGACAAAATCATCGAAAAGTTTCCTGTCGGATACGGAAAGTTGAGTTTCCGACGTTTGTGAATAACGCCGTTGGAACTAAGCTATCTCCAGTGTCAGTCTGACGTGCCATTTTTGGGACATCCAAGTATAGGTACGTAACTAGCTGTTGCCCGTTACTTCGTTCGCGTGGTATTAGAAATAAAGTAGCCTATGTCTTTCCCCAGGGCTTAATCAATTCTAAATTTCATCGAAAAGCGCTTTAGGCGTGTACAAAATTTAACCCCTCCCTGCCTTCTAAAATATAAATTTTACAAAAAAGTGAAAT
This sequence comes from Zeuzera pyrina, assembly GCA_907165235.1. Taxonomy (NCBI): domain Eukaryota; kingdom Metazoa; phylum Arthropoda; class Insecta; order Lepidoptera; family Cossidae; genus Zeuzera; species Zeuzera pyrina. Next base: position 10,926,981 of record OU015625.1, on the reverse strand, counting down.
ACGTATCTCATTAGATTAAGTAATATTTGTACTCAATTTCACAGCCGTATTCCGTTGCATATAAAAGTTTCATGGAAAATTCAAACCTCATCCCCCCTTCCCATCTTAAAATGTAAATTTCCAAAAATCTAGACCTTTATATTAGGTACACATACTAGCATCAGACCAAATTCTATGAATCTGCTTCAGTACCTATTATGTTTAAAATTAATAGTTTCATTATACATTTATTATTTCTGATTTCAATCATATAAATATCTCTATTTTAAGTACCTACTAAGTAATTTAAAATACTTTAAAATTAATAATTTTGATATTAAATCATATCAGATGTCATTGTTAGAATGGCAGCCGAAAATGTAGTAGAGTGGCAGTGTAGGAGAGCTAGAGAGTGGCACGGGAATTTCTCAAATTCGAGGAAAGTACTTTCAGAAGAAATTAGGTTTAAAATTTCTGTGGCAGTGTAATTCTTTGCCATTGGTAGTTCTGTTATTTTTACATTCGCTCAACCTATCAAATCATAATAATTTGACGTATCGATTCGAAGTTATAGATCTAGAAGATGGAATTCACGCATTTTTTTTCCTTTTGTCGCTTTTCTTACCTTTAATACTTTTCGAAGAGCCAGTTCTCTTATGTGTCACACATCATCGGGTAACATAGTCAATAATATATTTTCTTCATGTGCGAAGAATGAATTTCTTTGTATAGTTTTCAAGACATTGTATTTTAGGTCATCTCGTTAATACAAACATCATTTAACCATGATAATAACAGGAACTGTACCGTGTTTACAACATGATTTTGACTAGATATCAAACCAGGTTGATGCGTACACTTGCATGATCAAAGTAGGTTCCAAAGTAGTTCCTTTAAGTTTTCTATTGGTTTAGCTGGTTCAAGGTGTAAACGAAGCATCTTATGTATTTGGGTAAGTCAACCGTCTAGAATATGCTAGTTTTCCTTTTCTGCAAAGTTTGGTGAGACCGTGCAAGCCGAAATTGCGGAGCACACAGATTTCAGTACTTATTTCTGGCAAGTCTATGGCAATAGCCTCAAAAACCTCTGTTTTCAAATAACTCGTAGAGCTTTGTCCTTGTAGGTACTACTGGAAAAACTATGAGGGCCTGTTGCCGAAATGATAATTCATTTGCACGTAGCATACAAACCATTACAAAAGTTGTTTCCGATGTTTTTCTAATAAAATGATGACTGCGTTTTTATGTCCAATGTTCACAATCGCTCCAAAATATCCGATAGCCACCAGAGAAAAAATCAATTAAAACTTTTTTCTTTTAAATAATCTTTTTTTCACATCGTTTCTTACCGGCAAGTAATAATTACGACACGTCAGCAGCATATTGCCACTTAGTGTAGTGGCTCGCCAAACACTGGACAACGTAAATCTTTACACCTTTTAGGTATTTTGGGAATTCTTTTTCAACTACGATTTTCAAGAAAATAGAGTACAATACAATACTCAATTATTTTCACCGCTAATGTGGTAAATATTGTTAGTAAATATTATATTCACCTTGCTTAGGACAAACACTTAAGACATTACTTCAATTTGCGGGTAGGTACAAGTTAGAAGTAAATGTCATTTCTTTTTTAAATTACTCTCTCCTGCGCCACCTTTAAAATAATTCGTAGAGCTTTGATTTTTGGTACGAATGAGACTTTCATACAGGATCATCGATTAGTTATAGTTATACGTACGTACATACATACATACAGCACCTCTGTCAAAAACCTTGGCTTGATTTTCGACGATACATTGGTCTCAACATATAAAACATATCAGTGGGAAAGTAGCGAATAGGTACATTGCGTACTCTTTATAGATATAAACATTTTTACCCGTATCCACTAAGACCCTCCTAATACAATCTTTGGTACTTGGATCACCTTGAACAAATTAAATCGTCTACAAAACAGTTGCATACGTTTTATCTTTGGATTACGTAAATACGATCACATTTCTAGCTACCGTACAAAGCTCAAATGGCTACCCATCAGAGAACGCAGGTCCATTAGGATTCTAAATTTACTCTTCTCAATACTTTTTGATCCCCATTCCCCATCTTACTTGCAAGATAAACTTCAATTTCTTTCTACTTCTCATGATCACGATTTACGGTCAAATCGCATTCTTCGTCTTCAGATACCTTCTCATCATTCTGGCTTTATGTCCGATTCTTTTGTGATCACAGCGGTACGACTTTGGAATGCTCTTCCAGTTAACATTCGAAGATGTTCTAACAAATTTATATTTAAAAAATCCTCGCGTGAGCATTTCATAAAGAAGTTGCAGTAAAGCCGTGAGAGCAATTAATAATCATTGTTTATTGTTCTTATGCCAATACCACAGGTAATACCTCACAATGTTGTAAGTATCAATTACATCTTTAACCCATTATTTAATATATTTAATATGTGTAGTATGATTAATTATTTAAGTTTATGTATTGTTTAAGTATTATATATGTCGTATGCATTTATGTATATGTAGGTATATATGTTCATGTTTTGTATTATTGTGTTTATTAATATAAATATGTCATATATTTACGTTTTATATTCTCCATATTAATTTTATGATAATATAATTTAGATTAGGTTAATTTAGCATTTTCATTTTAAATATATGCACTACCAATATTTTCTCCGTTTAGCCTTATGGTTCACTGGTATAGAATGCCACTTGGCATTAAGTCCGCCATTTGTACATTTTTGTGCAATGAAGTTTAAATAAATAAAAATACATACATACATATCTTAGACCCCTTATTTTCGTTACCACTAGCAAGTGGTCTGTTCCCAGATCGGCTCCTCTGTGTGCTCTCGTGTTCATAACCTACTTTTAAGAGCCAGCTGTCCACCAGGAATTAATCAATCATATTTCTTTCATCCTTCCTTTCCCACGTGTATTGATGAATCCTTTTGTGTTTAAATAAAGTATTAGCAACAAAAAGATCTTTTTCCATATACAGTCCTAACATAATCTTACCAGCATCATTCACTCTCTTATCTCCATACTTGCCTAGGACAGATTCAGTTCCTGTTCGAGCTATCCCGACCCATCCATTCATGTCTCCACACATCATATTTCTCTCATTCTCTTAAACCGTCGCTAGAACTTCCCTAACATTCTCTCAAAACTTCTCCAGCTTGCCCAAGCCAACAGAAGACACTGAGGCATATACCACTAAAATAAATATACTTGTCAACTGTCAACTTGTCAGAGCAGTCTCTGGTTTACACACTTATACTCAGTTACACAATTAACCAAACGAGAGAGCAGTAAGACGCCTACCCCATGGCATCCCCTTTCTTCTTGCGGTACTCCTGACCACAAAGCGATGGCCCCTCCAGACAAGTCGGCAAGTTCACTGCCCTTTCGCTTGGTTTCACTCAAACATAACACATCCAATCTTCTTTCTTCCATAATATCAATCACTTCATTCATCTTCTCTTCAGTCCCACCTCTCACATTCCACGCATCTATTCTGCAATACTCCCTCCACTTCCCTACGCTAGGTGCACAGCGTGTTGGGTGGCGGTCCCAACGCCTAACTGCACTCTAGTCACACCAGCGGGGACAAACCGGCGTACGCCGCTTTCGGGGGACGCCCTAACTATTTCTCATACGTTGTCCCGCATGGTGTGCACAGTAGAAGAATTGCAGCCGTGAAAAGGGCTGGCAGGGGTCGCGACGAAAACGCTTCCTCAATTGACCCCCTAATACTATAACAAATAAGTTATAGTTATACAGGGATAGAAAAAAAGAATTGCCATTTTCACTCCACCCTACTGTGTAATGCTCGGTGTAGTATATACTTAGACATAGGAACACATGAACCTACCTTTTTTTTATATAAAAGAGGGGGCAAACGAACAAGCGGATCACCTGATAGAGAGTAACCAAACGCCGCCCATAGACACCCGCAACATCTGAAGAATCGCAGGCGCCTTGCCGGCCTTTAGGGAAATAGGGAAAGAAGGGGGAGGGGGAAGGTGGTGATGGGCCACCGGCACTCTCACTCAGCGAACGAAACACTACAGCAATAGATGCTGTTATTTCACGCCGATATTCTGTGAGAGGGTGGTATTTTACCGGGCGAGCCGGCCCTATTCCTGCTGCAATCATGCAGCATGGCTCTACCACCTTTAGAATCACCTGCTACCATATAAATAAGAACTATATGTAAATACTTACTTCTTTATTTATAAGTAAACTTATGTATAAAACTTATGTCTAACTGTGATACCTATTATATTAACTGCAAAAGGTTTTTGTTTATTTGATCGTTAACACATCTGAACAATCGATGTTGACGGTTAAAATCCTTGTGTACATATTTTGCAGAATTCGTACCGTTTATTTTTACGAAGAGCATATTCGTTCGAAACACTCACAGTTCCGAAACTGGAGTGTGATTCGCTCATTAGTCATCGCGTTTGTGAGATATATTTAAAAGCGTTTTATAATTGGTAGTAATAACAATAAAAATGCTATTTAACGCTTATAAAGAAAGATATCCGCTATACTAAAATATTATCTACCAATTCTTTAAAAACATAGTAAATAGAATTTTTTATATTGTTTTATTTATTATTACTTAATTATAATTATTAAAATTATTACTTAATTATCATAGTTATTACATATACATATCATTTTACATATTACATATTAAATAATACTACATATTAAATTACGACTTCATATATAATTTTTTTCAATATTACTTTCTGCTTTCATCCTAAAAACACCCTAGAAACGACTTTTGTGCGTTGTTTATTTCAAGTGTATTTATGATTTCAGTTAAAAAAAATTGACTTCTTGGCGGGTACGAGAGAAACGAGGTTGGCATTTTGTTTATCTTTTCTGTTTTTGGCGCTTTTGTCATTTTTAAAGATTAAAATACAAAAGTGATAATATATTGTGCGTTAAAGTTATGTCTGTACAAGTGAAAAGAATAGGAAGTTCTGAATAAACATGTGCAAACAAAGTGTTCGTATTCTTCCTAAAAATCCTTATTAACTCCAGTAAAGTTTCAGTCACTTTATTGAAGGACAAATCTTACATCAGACATGGGTTTATATAATATGTAATGTAATTTTAATCTAAGAATGAAATGTTGTACGTTTACTATTATTATCTAAGGATGTGAATGTACAAGTAAGTAAACTTTATAATAACTCAGTAAATGGGTATATTGTTTTGAATACAAATCACAACAAGCAGAAGCAACAAAATGTATACTTACAAGAATTAACAAACATCGTTGGATACGAACTGCAGACCACCACGAGGACGGCTTAGATACAATTGGTTACTTCCGTTTGTGTCGAATCCACTTAGTAGGTAGCTGTGTTTACTACTGCACACAACTGTACATTATGTCCCGGTTAAAAACGCATGCCTACGTGATTATCTGATACTTTTATTTTTCGATGACAAGGAAACTAGGTCTTCTGTCCCTACGAAAGGAATTCTATTTATAAAAACTTAAACACTTATTAACACTGACTGACAGATAACTCAAAGCCTAAACTGGTGGGTCTCAAACCATGAAATTTTGTACAGGAGTTCCTTATTTAACGTAAGTGAGCTTTAAGAAAAATTTTTGGAAATCAGGGGTTAAATAGGGGATGATGATTTATCTGGATTCGTCGTTTTTGAAATTAGTTATATAGAAATTAGGATTTATGCTTCCGCTTGCCGCTGCGACCAAAAAGTAAAAAAGAGAAAGTGGACAGAACATGTTACCCAAAAACTCGTATCCATCGGGTAATCCTATCGGTCACACGGCTAGTTTTTTTAATAAGATTCCTAAAACCTTTGGTAACAGTTTCTTACTTTCATTTCACATATGAATGTTTCTTATTAATTTGTTTTCAAATCTGGTTCAATATGGTACTTAGTAGGGGAGACCGGGGTCAAAAGTAGCACGGAGTAGTACCAATGGCTATAACCCCCAAAATACAATATTATCTGAAAGCGCGAACACTTGACCAACTAGGCGTCTAACAAGTTCGGAACTGTCGCCAATCAAGCCGCATAATGCGGAACGATGTCAATGTTACAGCGGATCTTTTTTTATTTTGTCGCTCAAAAGTAAATACGATTTATCATATTTTCTCTTCATTTGTGTTTTTCCTGTGTTTATTGAAAACAATTGCAATTTTGAACATGAATAATCATAGTACTGAGATGTGTTGTACAGGGATACACAGTACAGTTTACATTCACGAGAATAGTTTTTATTTTAATAATTAATTCAAACTTGAGGACAATAGAGACAAACTTTACGGGTACGATTGTAGCGTTACAATTGACCCTTAGTTACTAATGGCCGCGAGCTTACTATGGATCTATAATCGGTTTTACTTGTGTCACTTACAATTTTTATTTGTTTTTTTTTAATGTTGTCAATTATATTGGGTATACAATGTAATTGGCAACATTAAAAAAATTCAAAGAATTATCGTTTCAATGATGAGTACTTGATGTGTAATAGTACCTAGTACGCATTTAAGATTTTTAATTATGCGCGCATTTTTTAATGACAACTGACTACTAAGAATAAGAGTTTTTTGAGTTTCTTATTTATAACACCAGTAAAACCAAGTTTTTCGAATTTCGAAAAATTCGTCAAAATTCGAAGTAAAATTATAAATTTGTACCATGACATTGATTGTCACGTCATGTAAGCACAAATATAAATTTAGGGGTCAGTTGTACCATAGGGTCAATAATACCACCTTACTTTTCATACAAATTCTTTTTCTTTTATTTATCTTCTTTTTTAGTTAATCTACTTGAACCAAGTGTCGCAATAGTTTTATTTATACTTCAGTTTCCCGAAATAATTGCAAAAATCTTATAGTATAGACAATTAGTTTTGAAATGTGTCTCATACTTAATTATTTCTATGTGAGGTTTGTTTAAGTTACAAAAATGTAAGCTCGTATGGTGTGTAAAAATATAATGCAATGATAAATAATAACAAAGATGCATATTATTAGTTTTATTTATTTTTATTTCATGGTACAATTGACCATTACCCGACCCAACTTTTGCTCATCGATATCGATGAACATTTTGGCTTTCTATTTGGTGCCGACATTCAAATGTAGAACTAATTTATACCCAAATAACTATTCTTTTGACAAGTATTTGTCTCATTATTAATCTGATATTCCCGAAATATAGCGCCGAATTAAGATTGTAACTTTTGACCTCGGTCTCCCATACCTAAAACAGGTAACCTATTTAAAAGGTTTCTATTTCAACGCTATGTAGATAGTGGGTAATACCTATTGTTTAGACAACACCAAGGAAGCACGAGATGAAGTATTTTTCGTTTCACTAAGTGCTTTATGGATACAAGTTATAATTACACGAGGTTTGATCTCAAACACAAAGTTCATCGACCGATCTGCCCTAACTTATTCAGACAAATACCAGACGCTACATCCTACATCATCACGTTTTACAAATAACTTCCTACCTTTTGCTTCATAAAACACGCCTATGGATAAATCGAATATATCTATCTGTTAAACTTCCTTTCTTATTATACTCGTATCCCATATTCAAGAGGCGATGAAGCATTTTGTTTGCAATATTAATTTATCCGGGTAACCCTATAACAGACTACACATATCCAGTCTACAAATATTTTGTTAGGTGTCATGCTTCGTCGCTTCGTCATATATAGATCGGATTCGGTCAGCTAACCAGTACCGAATCAGATTCGGTTCTAGTTAGCTGGCTGTGTCTGATCTCCTGAGGATGTCCTGAGGATCTGTCGTTAAAAGGTGAAACAGGTGTCTATTAACAAATTTGAGATTTTGGGCGGATATAATTAAAAATTATAAGAATTCACGCTAAATGGAATTCCCCATAGTAACACCTTAATCTGTACAATATAAATAAAATAAACTAACAACAATAATAAATAATAGGCATTGTAAATAAATCTGTCGCCATATGCTCGAATTGAGTAGATCGTCGTAGAAACTTGGGCATTTTGCGTTACGCCACCGTTTCACGAAATTACCTATTGTTTAGTCGTCAAATCCTGGTTTGTCCAATTAAAATCGGGTGGATTAATAAAACCGATACATTTATAGATATTCCAACCTAAATGGTTAGTCACATCACGATCTTGCTGAGCATAAAGCCATAATGTAAACCCGTTGACTTTGCTATCTTCGCACTCTTATAATGTTTACGTGTACGCAAAACGGCTGGTAGGATGGCTGTATTAATGCAAAATAAACCGATTGTTTTACCAAAACTATTTGCATCGAACTATTTGGTAGAAATTATTGGTTATTTCGCGAAATGGTGGCATTTATTGAAATTTCCAGGCCCGGTGGCGTAACTATTATACCGTTGAGGCCCATGGCAAACTTCATAGGTTAGAGCCCTCCTTCAATGTAAAAAAGCTCATCCATAGTTGTAGTTTCTTTTCTATATATCACTACGTAAAGTACGTACAAAACGCTGTTATAATATTGTGTGCATTTTTCGATGATTTTCCATAGTAACTAATTAAATTTAAAGTAAAGGGCGTAGATTTTGGATTGAAAAAAAAAAATGATGTGGTGTCATGGGACACCAGTTAGGAACGAAGTTCCTTCGGATAATATAGAAGCAATACAATTTGCAAAAAAAAAGTAATATTCGCCATCTTGGATTTGAAAATGAACATCATTTTCGTCATTAGCACCCCTAGAAACCTAGAATATTATACCTATGTCGATTTGTCCAAAAAAATAATAATCGCCATCTTGGATTCGAAAATAAACATAATTTTCATAATCAGCACCCCGAGAAACCTATAATGTGACACTCATCTCGATTTATCCAAAAAAGTAATATTCACCATCTTGGATTTGAAAATGAAAGTCATTTTCGTAATCAGCACCCTGAATAACCTAGAATTTGATACCCATATCGATTTCTCCAAAAAAAAAGTAATATTCGCCATCTTGGATTTGAAAATGAGCATCATTTCCGTAATAATATGAAGAATATATCTACACATTACTGAAGACATCGGCTGTTATGGGCATATATGTCTTTGCCTTCCCTTGCAGTGGAAAATCGTACAAAGAATAAGGAACTTCGTTCCAAATACGACTATAGCACTTCCATTCAGAGAATGTAATATTACTACGTAACTTCCGTTATTTATTTTTCTTACGGTTTTAGTCTCACATTTGTTTCAGTTCGGTCGCGCAGCAAAATCCCTATCTCCTCCAAGCCTGCCATAAGGAACTATAGTTCCAACAATTTTGTTTTTACTCGAAATTATAATTAAGTATTAAAATTCCTTTTTTAAGGCTTTCTGTTCAGCAAGTGTTAACGACGTCATTAATGTTTACATAAGTTTAGTCTTATACTACTCTGTCAAGAAAGTACCGGGAAAAGATCAATAATACACGAAATGTTAGTTATTCATCCAAATTTATTTTATCACCTTCAAAGTATGCTCCTTCAGACACGATACACTTACGCCAACGAATAATCCAATCATCAACACATTTTTTAAAGACTTTTTCCGGAATTGAGTTCAGTGCTCGCCGCGAATTCTCCTTTATGTTTTCTACCGAATGAAAACGGGTGCCAAGAAGTGGTAATTTGAGTTCAGGAAAAAGAAAGAAGTCGGCTGGAACTATATCTGGTGAATAAGGTGGTTGCTTGATGGTATTTGTTGAGTTTTTGGTCAAAAATTCGTTCACAATGATGGCCTTGTGCGAAAGCGCATTATCGTGGTGTAACATCCAAGAATTTTCTTTCCACAAATCTGGCCTTTTTCGTCAAATTTGCTCTCTTAAACCCCGCATAACGCCCAAATAATTTTCTTTATTTACCGTTTGACTTTCCGGCAAGAATTCCGAGTGCACAACACCGCGATAGTTAAAGAAAACAGTCAACATGACTTTGACTTTTGATCGACTTTGGCGTGGTTTTTTCGGTTTCGGTTCAGTTGGAAGGCGCCACTCCGAAGCTTGTTGACTAGTTTGCATGTCAAACTCGTCCCACGTCTCGTCACCAGTAACAATGCGTTTCATGTATGTTGGGTCGGATTTGACTTGTTCTAGCATGTCCTCAGCGACTCTTATGCGATTGTGTTTTTGAAGAAAATTCAGGTCTTTTAGGACTAGCCGAGCGGCAACATGTTTCATACCCAAGCGATCATTTAAAATGGTACGGATCGACTCGTGAGACACAGAAAGTTCGGCGGCTATCTCTCTCAAACTTGAATGAGGATTTTCAGTCTTTATTTCCTTCACTTTTGCGATGTTAACTTCAGTTGCAGACATTGATGGCCTATCAGATTGAGGCAAATCTTCCATCACATCTCGACCGCTTTTGAACACTTTGTACCACTCATAAGCACGTGTTTTTGATAAAGTCGATTCACCGTAAGCCTTCTGTAACATTTTCAGTGACTCCGAACACGAAATTTCATTGGTGATGCAAAATTTAAGACACACTCTTTGTTCGATGTTTTTGTCCATTATGAAATTCACAATATACACTAGAATGATATAACTAAAAACAGCACTGTATTTAATCTAAATAACAGATGCAACTCAAACTCCGCGCCAAAGTGGAAAACAGTTGTGCCAGTCCAACAACAACAAAAAAAAACAAAAAATTGAATTTGGAACCATACACAAATCATCCATTCCCGATACTTTCTTGACTGAATGTATATAAGTTTAACAAAATTTATTGTATAATTTTATCAAAATTTAATATGTATTGAAACTGGGCGACTTCGTTTTCTTATGTACAAATGCATTCAAACCTTGATACATATGTTTACTTTAGTAGGTAATTTAAATTAATTAATAACAAAACTATTTTATATTAAATTTTATAAGAATAAATGTTAGGATTCTCCCGGGCTAGAGGACCTCTCAAGTCAGAGGCCCCTCAGGCCGAGGGCCCGTGGGATTAGACCCAGGCACATGAATATCTTCCCAATTTGGCAATTGTACCGCGACTTATTATGTAAAGAATCTGAACTTATACAGCAGCATAGCACACATCTGGCGTCTATTTTATGGCGTTTCTGGTGTATATTTTACCAAGATTTTACCTACCTATCTATTTTATTTTGGCTAAATTATTTATGCGAGCGAAACGAATACTGAAATCTTATATTGAACACCTTTGATTATTTATCAAAGATTGAACACATTGAAAAATAAACAGCAGTATAATAGGTACCTAGTAGCTAGTACGGAGTACTTACTTACCTATTTATTTACCTACTTAGGAAAGTTCAGAACCTATTAGTCCGGGAGGTAGCGTTATAGTTGAGCGAGTCATTTTATACCGGATGAAAATCATAACAATAATAGTTTCCCCTAACACAACAGCTCCGAACGTCAGCTGCTCCGATAGCGGTGGAGCTAAAGGAGACAGCATGAAAAAGTCATTGGAAAAAAATCAGACACAGCAGAAGATGTATATGAAGAAGTAGAAAAATAATTTATGTATCAATAGAAATCTAAGCTTGTTTGTCTTATTTATGTTCATTAAAAAAAATTTAAATAATTAGTATTTTGTTTCTAATAAATAAATATTTCTGTATATAAATTGAAATCGACACAAAATTAATAAATATAATGTGGTGTTATTTCTATTAAATTTATGTTATGTTTATTGAATTCAAAGTATAAGATAATTTGAATGTTAAAAAAACAAAATTAAAAAAACAAAACGTTAGCTGATTGTTTGTGGGTGTAAAGATCGTCAGTTTATTTTCCAAAGAGACTATGCAACGCTCAAATGCATTGAGCACGCAAAATGTTTATCACGCTGACTGACGGTCTTACCCCCGCCAAAAATACAACTGACGATTTTCTTTATTATTTATAAAAGTATAAAAATTTAGATGTATAAATTTCATAAGGTATAATATAAATTTATTTGACAAATTTTCAACGAGGTTCATGTACGTGACTGATATATAACCTCCCCTCGTCAATACAGCTGACGATTTTTTTTTTTAAATGTGATTAAAACAATAATTTAATAAATTTTTGCTTTTTTTTTGATGTATAAAAATCATCGGAGCAGATTTTTTCCAATGACTTTTTTTAGCTCCACCGCTAGTGCGACAACTGATGCTCACTTTACTGATTTCTGAACATTAAACAACTGTTTGAAATAAAATTCATTCGGTATAAAATTCCTAGAAAAATTTTACTACCTCCCGGACTATATGATATATTACAACAAAGTTCATCGTTAAATATTGCTTTTGAGAGATCTACAAACAAAGACTAATTAAAGTTTTAATTGATGCCTTGTTTGAACGGGTGCCATGGAAACATTTGGCACGATTAACAGTACCTAACTGTCAATGTCAAGTCGCAGTGGGCTAATGTTATGCCGATGACATGACCAAGACATGAAGACATGATGCCATCTTTGATAAAATATATAAGTACCTATCATGCAAACTTAATTTGTATTTAAATATGTAGACACTATTAATGCAACCTATGAAAAATAAATGAAAATATGATTCTAAAGCATTAGGTACAACTACTTATAGGTAGCTACGTATGTTCCTAAATGCTAATGCCATTATAAAATACACTATTATATTAAACGTGCAGGCAGCTATATGTCTCAATTCTGGGAAAAATCGTTTTCTCCGTCTTTGACACACTTAAAACTTTTAAAAACCTTCTAAACTTTTTTAATTTTGCAACAGTTTACCTTTTCAATAGCACAATAGCCAAAGCGTAGGTCTACCACACCGAAGTGCACGGGTTAGAATCTTGTAATGTGGTCAAACCTTTTTTGTTTTTTTTTAATAAGTTGAAATAATATGTCTAACTTCAGTTTGCAACAAGTACCTATTAACACATATCACATTAATAATGTACTTATAATAAGGAAATAAAATGACAAATAATGATAAAAGCATAGACTTCATAACTTCAGACAATATAAGTGAAGTGACAATAGAAGTGAGGCAAATAACATCAGATAAAATATAGATGTGTGGGTGCTGTTTTCTAACGAAAAGGCGACCGATCAGCTCGTCTGATAACAAATATGTGTCGTATGTTTTGTACAGGTGAGTAAGGTTATTTGATTTAGCTCACCGTTACTGCACGGACTTTGAAGTTATTTATGAAGTCTATGGCTAAAGATTATCTATTATTTATTTACCTGAACAATGAATTTAATGTTAAATTTCATGGACTTCCTTTATTTTAAGATACTATAGTATTTAAAAGAGTAGTGTTATATAAGCAAAGCGCGAGTTCCGGTTTTGAAGGGATCCTCACTAACGGAACGTCGGGGCTGGGGCTGGCGTTGGCAGTCGGTTGACTACGGCGGCCGGTGCAATAGCATTTCTCCGACGGATCATTTGCCATTATTAAGTTTCCAATTACCTATGTAATAATTGTTATAAAGAGTTTTCTGTCGTTTGTACATTAACTTTCTCTTAACGTCGTATTTTATGGAACAGTTCGCCTCTTGTAGATTAGGTACCTATTTTGGCTTTTCCGACATATGTTTGTAATCGCGTTCTCGAAAACGGTTCTAACAATTTCGATGTAATTTACAATATAGAGCTTTACAGTGATCAAAAATCGGTCTAGCTAGTGTCCAATTCTAAAAAAATTCGTATTCCCTGTTTTCACACACTGAAAACTTCTAAACTCTTAACTCTTCTGATTTCTCAACAGAGTTTACCTTCTCGTAGATCTACCAAGCTGAAATACGCGGGTTTGGATCCTATAACGTGGTCAGGCTTTTTTTTGTTTTTTTTTTTGTAAGATACCAAGTAAAGTTCGGTCGCCCAGGTACTATATAATAATTTGTTACCCAAATCAAACATCATTTATTACAAAGAAAGTTGTCGTTAAGTACAATACAAAGTACGAACTAGGTGATTATTAGGGTTACCACCTTGTTTTGATCAAATAAAATAGGTAAATTTACTTTTCCATGGTAAAAATAAAATAGGTAGGAACATCGTTTGAAAATAATGTACTTAACTATTATGAGAATGAATAATTACAATAAAAAATTTTATCGTTGCTTTTAGCAAGATCCAACAAAAATGTATGTGTTATTGTTGAACAGCTTAACTGTATCTTTATTATTTTTTTGTAATGATAAAATAGTATGTTTTGTTGTTCGTTACGTAATGTAATTAACTTAAACTTTTAAACCCGTTTGGAACAGAAGAAAGAAAAATTTAGAAAATCATTTTTTCAACATTTTAACTTCGATCACAAATATAGAACTAGATTCACAATCTTCTATAAAATTTAAACAAATTATATTGTCCAAATTGACAATTACATTTTTAATATCGTATAGTACTATCGGTAATGTGTTAACCTAAAGTAGACCTCGTCAAGGTTGTAAAAGCTCGTAAAAGACTCTTGCTTACAAACAAAATTTTGTTGAAAATAAAATATTTATAATTCAATATTATGTTCGTGCTTATAGTATAATTCACGTAATACATTTAAATGGCTTTTTACGTAATTTTTGTTATGTGAACATGACAAGTATAAAACATATAAATTATAATGCTAGAAAAATAATAAAATGTTGCACGTCAGGCAATGACGTATTTAGACGCGATCTTGGAATACAGAAAACTTAGGAGCATTATTAAGCAATTAATGACATTTTTTTATTTTAAAATGGAAAATTATAAGCAAATTCTTACTGAATATATTACATTATTGTCTAGAAATCATATCTTTTATGAAATGAATTATCTAATGTAATAGAAAGACACAGACAAACGAGGTACTTTTGTTTCGTCTACGTTTAATATTTATAAAAATCCTTTACTGAAGAGGAACAAATAAATATATAAATATAATGAAGACACACAAACAAATAAATAAGAATAAAGTTGAATCGTATAAACGCTATTCACATTTAATTCTTACATACTGTATGCATTTTACTAAGAACTTGTACGAAGTGCAGTACGAAAGTCGAATTTTTAAACAAGCTTACAAAGCTTGGCTGCAAGCCGGCATTTGAGAGAGAGACAACTGATTACTCTGATTATGTCTCGAAAGGTTGTTAGTGTCTATTGGCTGGTTGTTGGCATTGATTGGTCGTGGTTAAGTATCTGTTTTCTTTCGTTATTTTCACTTTACAAGTAATTTACGGGTATTTCAAAAACTGTTTGATAAACTTTAAAGTTGATACCTATTCATCATTTATTCTTCACTGAGCATTTCAGTAAGGCAAGCCGGGCTTCTGGCTTGTATGAAGTACAAGGTACAGTCTGTGGAGAAAAGCTATATTGGTTTTTATAATGAGAAAAATGTTACTAGGGTGAATTTACAGTTACAGTACAGTATAATTAAACACAGAAAATCCTTTTGTACAATCTTTAATTTTCAGTGTCGAAATTATATTTAAAAAATAGTACCTATAATATTAAAAATTCGACTCTAGTAATCAGAACAGAAATAAAAGTATAACCCGAGTAAATTAGACGTGAATGCGGTAGTATGGTTTTAAACTTATTATTCATAATTTTATACTTAAAGGTGTTAGGGTCATGTGATTTCGAAAATATAATTACGAATTTAATAAAAAAGAGCTATGTAACGTATTATTATTATGAAATAATGAACACCTCAATAAAATGATATTAATTATTTGCCAAAAATAAGAATTTCCAGCTCGTTTAGCATTCTAGATGTGTTGTTTTTACCATTTTTGAAGGAGCAATTTGACATATTTGCTGTTAGCTTTTTAAATATTACTAAAACAATCTGCACTCAAATACTTATTTGAGTGGAGATTTGGATCGGACATTTTTGGAGTGATGATTGTGTATCTAGTTATTTATTTGTAATCGAAGCATTTTAACTATTTCTTCGTTAACCGCTGTCACAGGCCGTCCGAGCGAGGGCCATTTTTGAGTGGTTTTTGGTGGATATTCTTCCAGAGCGGAACATTTACCACTAATATACCCTGTAAATTATTGACTTGTTCCGTACCGAGTAAAATTTTTCAAGCACGGACATTAAAAAGATCCGCGCATAGTTCAATTTTTTCTATTTTTGCCAACACGCTGCAACAAACAGCCAAAGAGAATGTGAAATTACTACGTCATACAAACAGCGCAGACAGAAAAACGCTACGACTCGTTTTTAAAAAAAGAGTTTATTTTTTTGTGGTATCTAACAGATAATCCAGCTTTGCCAGCTAGTAAATATTTATTTTTTCAACTTCCAAAGAGTTTCTACCGCTTTCTCACTTTTTATTGAATGCCTTTCGTAGTATTATTTAAACGATAAAAAATATATCCAAGTAGGTACCTAAAGTCAACACAGAATCAACGAAAATAAAATTATTAATTATTATTGATTAAAATTATTAAAATTATCGATTACTTAATATCTGTTAATTTATTTAAGCACTTGGTAAAATGTAACATCGAAGTATTATTCAACTCGGATTATTAGGTAACTATGATTTATCTAAGTAATATCCGCATCTAAATGTTATTATTTTATCAGAAAAAACATTAGTTTTGCTCTTAAAATAATTTAGCTTCGTAGAATTTTATAGAGTAGGTAGGTACTACTCTATAAAATTAAGTAGGTAGTATCTTTATTTTATTACCTACCTACTTTTTTTACCATTGGCGACGTCCTAATGAGACTAACCTATTTACTCTGTTTAGATAATACTAATGTTTTAGTAGATAATAGCTACCTACTAAAACATCTAAATAAACGTTTTTAAGCAACTATTTTATTATTACTCATAAGTACTTGCTTTTTTTATAGCTACTATAGCGTAATAAAAATTCACATAGAGCTAGGTACCTCTATAGATACACGACAACTTATAATTATAAATCAGTGTTGATAAAAAATTAGAGGTTGTCAAACTTTCGGCAGACATGGGGCGAATAGAAAATGTGGGAACAAACATCTGAGCATTGTTGTTAAGCATTCATATGCTACCACTCACCCATCGCCGGGACATCCGCTGTAACTTCCGCTGCCAAAGATGGAAGATCTGAGCGCCTAGTTCGTTGACAGCGACTACTGATTGTAGCGATACCAAGTCATAATAAACTAAATTATTTACAAAACCAAATAATCACAAAGCACACAGATATAATTTACAAGGTCTTTATATTTTCACAAGAGAAAAACACGGCCGGTTCGACTCGTGAGCCGCGTAAACTTACGTTTAGCGCGTCTTCAGTAGCTATTTTTGATGCAAAAGCGTTGGGACGCCAATGTCTAGAGCATGCATGGAATATGCAATGTCGTCAGCCTTGGTGTTTATACTGAGCCAACAGATTTCTCGACTAGAGTACTTATTTACGTTCTTTCATATTAATTACGTAGGTACGGATTGACAAAGCATCTCATAATATTATCTATATCAACATTAACAACAAAATAAAATAATATACTTAGTATACGTAGTTATAAATAACTGCCTAATTATTACTAACTATTTCTTAAAAATAAATGGGTAGGTAGTAGGTACGCAGCGTCTACGAAACCATTCACTAACTTTTTAGCTACTCGAAATTTACATTTTATACTTTGTATAAGTCTCTACTACAGAAACTCTATATTGTATCGTGTATATTGTATAGGCGAATATCACTTAATTCGTTGCGATTTCTACAATATTAATCACATAATTTAGTCTCTTTTTTGGATAATACCCTGCGGAGAGCATAGCATCTACAATTAAATTAGTGACCTATCTACTTTTATACATTATATAATACCGTTATTATGCATTAATTTGCGATATGTACCTACCTATTGGTATATACATAATAATTAGGTAAAGTAGACTTGATACGGTTGGATCATTTTTCACTAAAATAATCACTGTTGCCATGTCGTGACGTTTAGTTTGGACGTATGCTTAAATATTTAATTTAATTAACCGTTGGTTATTTGACTACTAAGGATTATAGACTGTATTTGAATAATTTTTGACCAGATTCAATTGTTTATTGAAGTCAAATAATAAAATTAGAAAAATGGTCAAACCATCCTCACCTTGGAACACTGTATGTGGTCGATATGTAATAAGTGACAATAAATAAAATTATGTTTATTATGTAGGTAGTAGGTATTCATTTATCACATTAATATCTCACCCATCGCCGGGGTTATTGACTCTAAAATAAGGTACCTGCGGGTAATAAGGCTTGTCGTCTAATAAGGTCTATGTGAGTAAAATCGTATTTACAATGGACGCTCCCGCTCAAGGCAACTCTCACAGATGCCTAACACACGAAGATATCTTTATGAGTTTACAAACGCGGAATACCCCTCTTCTCGTCTCCAGGATTGTATCATACATTGCGAGAGACGACCGCGCGGCGCGAATAATAAAAATCGGTCCGAATCAGTCGCAAGTATTGATCGTCATGTTTCACTTATCTGTATAAATTTGCAGTGTAAAGTTCTTAATCATTTTAAGATTTTCTATAATAAATACTTGAATAACGTACTATGATTCAGATATTTTTAATTTAATTTCTCTTACATACAAAGTCGACGACTATTAAGGCCTACCTAATTCAAACATAGGTTTTGTTTTCCTCCTACATCATGAATCAAATTTTATTTGTTTCATAATGTATTTTATATAAATTTCGAGGTTTTACGAATGTAAACAAGTAGTGTGTAATTTAATGCTAATTGAACAATCGTTAGTTTTAGAGTCTACGACCACGATGCCTATAGAACGAGCATTTAATCAAATAAATGGTTGTTATGGGGAGAAAATTACAGATTTTTTAATAATTTTTAATGTAATTGCTACGTTTATGTAATTATTGATCTCAAGTATTAAATGTATAACGCGTAGTTTATTTAAGTATATTGGAGCTGTAGGCTTTATTACCCTACCATAGTAAAATAAGGCCTATTGGCAAGGTTTCAATAATGTTTAATTTTGTTTTTGTTATGGTAAAAAATGCCATTTTCCCTTTATATTTTATAGTAATTAAACTTTTAGACTAATTACTATTAAAATCTGTTGATTATATTGGTTGTTTTTCATTTAATTTCAAATCTTCCTTAGCTAGGCCTTAATACCCGCAGGTACCTTACATAATGTTTTGGAAAATATCGTATTTAATTACTAATTGGCAATATTGCAATAACATTAAACTCCACACCTAAATGATTATCTAATTTCTGCCGCCCATAAAGAACCTGAAACATTCTTCACCGGCCATTTTATTTATTGCACACGTAGTGGGCCATTTCAGCTCATAATAACAAGTTTTTGAACTTCTCTGGAGAATAGTTCCAAATAAATGTCAGCACTGAGCATATTGCATTGCATTAATTATGCAACTAAAGTTTTCTTACAGTTTTCTGTAAAGACCCGATTATGAGCTACATAATAGTTTGAATATGACATCTGTCTTCGGTACAAGAATCACATTTTTTTTAAGGAAGCAATGGAACATGCAGTAGGTAGCTTTTTTTTATTCTTGCCATTTTGAAATTATGAAAACACGCTTCATTAAAAACATTTTCAGATTTTATCCATACAAAGTGCTAATTTGCTGAATAGATTCAATCGACCCCAGGTGAAATGGTTCAACCATCTTCAACGTTTTGAACTTGTTGTGCCAATCTCAAAAAGTAATTGATGTAAGTCAAGTGTAATGTAAGAGAAAGATATATTTAAACCAATGATGTTATATTTACAAAAGAGGTAGATAGTTACATGCACTCGAAAAGTGGCACCCCAAAACTTTGCTAATTAACCAACCCGGACTTGGTCAAAGAATATGAAAAGTAATGTTACAGAACTAACAATGTCATACAATGCCTATTGCGCATTCAAAATTCTAAAATCTTTTAATAATCCAAACGTTTTTTATAATATACACGATCATGTGATGACGCAGCCATCCAGTTTTAATCATCGTTTACATTTATTAAAAGCAATAATATAAAAATACAATTCAATGTCCGACTTTATTCTATGCATAAAAAAACCCAAAATAGAAAAAAATATCAAAAAGGCAAAAGAAATGAATTAAATTCATTTGAAGGTAATTGGAAATAATAATTGCTACTTTTTCTTTCATAGTAAATGCATAATAAAAAATAATATCCATTTTATATGAAAGTAGTTGTTTAATTTTCATCATTTTCAAATTTATAATTAAAAAATGTTGGCGATCTCTTTTAATAAATCTGTTCTCAAGTACATGATTCAAGAAAAACGAAATTCGAAAAAAAGCAAACATCATTTTTTACTGTCCAATCCCATTAGTTATCAATCATATTTTTTTTAAATGTCTGTTCTGTGGCATTAATTACTAATATTCCATGAAGAAGACACGGATTCGCTTAAAATGCAGTAAGAAATTGAAATTGACCAATCACAATGATTTAGAGCTATGTGATTTGTTAGTTTGAAATCTTCGATCACAAATAAAGACCTAGATTCACAATCTCCTATAAAATTTAAACCAATTATTGTCCGAATTGACGTATATATTTTTAATATCGTAAAGTATTATCGGCAATATTGTGTTAATTTAAAGTAGACCTTACTGTAAAACCATAAGGTTATAAACGCTCCTAAACGATTCTTGCTTGACATTGAAACGAAGTTTGTTAAATAAAATATTTAAAATGCAATCTTACGTCTCATGCATAAAATATAATTCAAATAATCTATTTGCGTTGCTATGCATGTCATTTTGATTTGTTACGTGAAAGTGACAAGCATAAGACAAATATTGTCAGGCAATATTTAAAAATTTGATTACGAATTTAATTAAAAAGAGCTATGTAACGTTATTACTATAATGAAATAATGAACACGTAAATAATATTATTTATTTATTAACCGAAAATAAGAACTCGCGTCTTTTTTTAGCGTTCTAGATGTGTTATTTTTGCAATTTTTGAAAGAGCACTTTGACATGTTTGCTGTTAGCGTTTTCGAATACCATTAAAACAGAAGTGCGCTCAAATACTCATTTGAGCGCACATTTGGTTCGGACATTTTTGGAGCGTTGATTGTGTATATAGTTTTTTATTTGTGATCGAAGTTTGAAATGCAATTAAGTTTTACATTGCATAGCGACGCAGTGCAATGTATATTTGTCTCACTTTGTAATGTTGTAACTGGGACAATATTTTACTTGGATTAGTACTAACATAATCTATCTTCCTCGTTTCTATTTTAACATCATTGAGTTCATCTCATACTTCTTTCGGTGTAGAGAATCTAATTACTTTGTCTAGTGCATCATCACTAATGTTGTTTGTTATTACTAGTAATGCTATACTCTCTGAACTCGTAAAGTCTTTCAAGCTTTTGTTATATTCCGCCTTAGCCACATCTCTATTCTTAAGACCATTCGCTGATTCTATAGCTTCAATCTCAGGCTTTACCGGCTTTCATCTTATACCCTCTACGATATCCATAAGTTTGTCCATACCTCTTAACAGGGTACTTATACGATACTTCCATGAAACCCAATTGTGACTCTCTTTGGTATTTGAATTTCAGATAACTCCGTTTTACAACATTGCCTGGACCATAACCAAATAAAAATTTAAGTTTTTTAGTAGCATTTTAAGCGAATCCGTGACTACTTCATAGAATATTAGTAATTAATGCCACAGAACAGACATTTTCAAAAAATATGATTGATGCCTAATGGGTTTAGAGACAGTAAATAATTATGTTTGCTTTTTTTCGAATTTCGTTTTTCTTTAATCGTGTACATGAGAATAGATTTATTTATATAGATCTCCAAAAGTTTTTTATTATAAATTTGAAAATGATGAAAATGAAACAACTACTTTCATATAAAATGGATATTATTGAATAAAAATGTAGGAATTATTATTTCTAATTATCTTCAACTAAATTTAATTCGTTTCTTTTGCCTTTTTGATATTTTTTTTCCATTTTGGGTTATTTTTATGCATAAATGAAGTCGGACTTTGCATTGTATTTTTATATTATTGCTTTTAAGAAATATAAAAGCCGGTGGCTCCGTAATCACATGATCGTGTATATTATAAAAAACGTTTGGATTATTAAAAGATTTTAGAATTTAGGATACGCAATAGGCACTGCGTGACATTGTTGCTTCTGTAACATTACTTTTTATATTCTTTGGTCAAGTCCAGCGGGATTATTCACAAACGTCGGAAACTCAAGTTTTCGTATCCGACAAGAAACTTTTCGATGATTTTGTCTATACGCGATTCATGAATCCGAAATATTATTATATTTATATTATATATATTTTCTTATGCAAAAAAGTTCCTACGTAAATAATTTTCACCAAGTAACAAGTTTCTAAGTTGTTTTGATGAAAAGTTATTATTAAATGAAAAAACGCGATTTTTAACGGCTTTTAGCATTTTTCTCCATGTATAAAGCAAAAATCGATATTGCACAGGACATCGATCGAAAGATAATTTTATCACCTACAACTTTCCATTTTAACTTTTCTGGATCAAGTTCAACTTTTTGTTATATTAGCGAAAAGCCGCTTATTTAATTTTTGCGAATTTTTTAGGTTAAGTTTGCCTAACTGGAAAAAACCGCTATCTTTCTTTTTATTGTTCTACACGATCATTTTTTTTCCTGCCCTCAATAATCTGAAAATTAACATAGTGAATCCGTAGATTGAATGGACTACTAATATTTTAATCAACTACAGACAGATTGTAGGTGCTTTAGTTTATCTATGGTTGGAACTAGACGAAGTCCCAGATAGCATAGACTTGTCGCATTTTTCTTTGATATATAGATTGCTTGTCATATTTGACGAAGCAAGTGTTTGAAATTATTGCTGCAACCTTGATATTTTATGTAACTATTTTAGAATGATGTTAAAAAATGTTACCTGACTGAATTTCTTGTCGGTTCTTCTCAGTGCCCAGATTTTCCTTTCGAACCGAACTAAAGTACATATGATTATTAAAAATAACCTTGCGTATGAGTTTTCTTGAATAAATTGATTCCACTTTGACGTTGAGACAGGCATACATACACCCGAAATAATTACTCTCTTTCTTGGGCAGTCAGATAAAAAACTTACCTGTATCTAATACGAGTCGCCCTTTCTTTCAGCTGAAGAAAGCTCTCATCGCTATCGTAGAAGCATCATCCGCCTGTTTGATTTTTAAAAGTTCTGAAACCAGGCACTTTATAAAAGGTCTTTGACTGAAAAGTGTTAATTGACTCTAAATAGTGTTATATAATTGCGGGTTGCAGTAAAGCAACAAGTTGTGACAAGCGGAATTAGTATATATATGTAATAAAATACCTACATAGCCATTGACACAAAATGGAGGCTGAAAGTCTTTTTGTATTTCAAATAATAATTTAATAGAGTGGACTTTATAATTTTGCCTTATTTCTTGATAAATTTTACATACTAAACTAATAAAAGTGAATTGATTTTGGGTGAGTTATAACTCATAAAGTAAAAAGCCGTTGCGCGAAAATAAAAATAATTTTATTCATTAAATGAACTTGAAGATTTCAACTTTATTTTAATCAGCGCCATCTCGATTCTTTTATTTACCCTCACTGACATGTATAAATTACAGCTGGACAGGCCATGGACGTATCGATGGCTTTACGAAGCAAATGACAGCTAATTTAGGACCGGTATTGCAATGTTATCTTATCTTGTTAGTTAAATTAAGTTCTACATTTAAGCTAAGTCTTGCTTTCGAAGAACAGAAGTGTATTTCAATCCGGATTTTCCTCACCTTAACTAATCTGAGATAAATCGCAATGTTGCAACATAACAAGCAAAATGTGCTAGTTCACATCGAATTCCGCAAAGACGCTAGCGCCACGTTTGACATTCAGCGTCAAACTGCCAAACAAGGAATGCATGTTTTTTCATTGTTCACCAATTCTTAAAAATGTTTTACTAAACATTCTCCTATGACTTTCTCTAATAAAATGTTGCTGTATGCCCTTTGTTCTCCACATCTAACAATAAAAACTTTTTTACTGTTTGTGCTTTTTCTATATATTATCTTTGTAATTATTGCTAAGTAGTTTTTAATATTATTCAATTAGATCCTATTATATTTTTTTTATTTTTGACTTTAATGTAAATAAACAAGACAATAACTAAAATTTCGCTAAAATAACACTGTTTTTCTGTTATATACACGAAATTATGAAATATGTACACATATAACACTAAATATTATTGAGCATTGAAAAAAATTTGATTATTTGTTAACCGTTTTGTTTTTAACTTGTAGTGTCGCCTAAAGGTATGTTCGAAGATCAATTTAGAAACATACATCAAGTTCAATGGGAGTGACACGATTCATTAGAAGTGTAAAACAGAACAATAACAAAAGAATATTATTGTTTGCGATGTGGGAATAATAATACCCAATCTTTTATTTTATATTTTTAAGTACAAGTGCATACATACATATCTTCACGCTGTATCCCTAACGGTGTAGTCAGAGAGGACGGAGCGCGAAATATTTTTAAGTGTTTAATAAAAATACACAAATTTTTACATTTATCATGACGTTTATTGACCTTTAATTCTAGCTGATTTTTATTGATGCACAAACACACAAACGGACAAAATTTCTAAAAATGTTTGTTTTACTAATAAGTATGACAATTGAATCAATTATTTGCGAACTAGCCCATCTCTATTTATGTTATAAATGTTATAGTCACCACATTTGTTTACTTAAAGACAAAAATGAAAAAAATAAGATATACGACAACCTGTCGCTCATTTGTGGGTCAAAATCATGTCAAAAAATAAAATTACGGAATAACCATGAAGCACTTAGAAAAGGCTTTGGTACAATGCATAGTCTAAGTATTTTCAGTTCTGATATTCGTCTTGCTTTCTCTCAAAAAGAACATGTTATTGGGGTATTCCTCGATATTTCTTCAGCTTACGATAATGTTTTACTTCCTATGCTGAGACAAGAAATGATTAATCTAAACATTCCAGTGAGATTAGTAAATATCATATACAATACTCTTATTACTCGTTTCATTTCCGTTCGTTTTAACAATACGTATTTCCATAAGAGACAGATATGGAAAGGTTTACCCCAAGGATCAGTCTTAAGTCCTTTGTTATATAATCTTTATACCTATGACCTTAGCCTTACAGTTAATTCATTTTACAATATTCTCCAATATGCAGATGCTATTGCTTTATAATTATATGTTCGCTCTAAATCAATTTCAACTGCGACTTCCCAGCTTAATCGCGCTTTGTCATATCTTAATAACTGGCTTAATGATCATGGTCTTAATATATCTACCAGTAAAAGTAATGTAGTATTATTTTCTAGAAATAGAAACATACCTGACATTAGAATTACCCTCGAAAATCAAATTATTCCTGTCCAAAATGAAGTGAAATTCTTAGGAGTTATTTTTGATTCGAAGTTTAGTAGTATTCCTCACATAAATTATATTATTAACAAGTGTGAAAAAAACATAAATATAATTCGATCTTTATCAGGAGTTTGGTGGGGTGCTCATCCCTATTGTTTAAAACTTATATACAATGCTATAATTCGTAGTTACTTAGATTATGGATCATTTCTTTTAGAATCATGTAACAAAACTCACATTTACAAATTAGACCAGATTCAAACTAAATCTTTACGTCTTATTTCGGGTGCTATGAAATCCTCTCCAATAAATGCACTCCAAGTTGAATGTGTTGAACCTCCCTTATCTCTCCGTAGAAAATTTCTTTCAGATAGATTTATTTTTAATATTGTTCAATATTCTAACCACCTTATGCTGAAAACAATAAAATCTTTATCTCAAATAATCTCTTCTTCTCAATTCTGGCTACATAAAGAAATTCCTTGTCTAGTCAAAAGCTTCTGAAAATTCTTAGATATTCCCTATTCGACCATTAAACATCGTGTTCACCCTTTATTTAATAGTTCATTTGATGCTTTGATCTATTTTCCTAGAATTTTATTGAATTTTGGTATTGAGAAAAATTTTCCAGGTGCCGATAAAATTTTTAATAGCATTATTTCTCAAAAATGGAATAATTGGACTACTATATTTACTGACGCTTCTAAAATATCAGAAAGTAGTAACGTAGGAGCTGCGGTTTGGATACCAAAATACAAAATTATCCTGAGTTATAAATGCCCTCCAATTTCTTCCATATATACTGGAGAATCAATCGCTCTTCTAGAGGCCGTATCCTTTGTACTATCTCATAATTTCAATAATTCATTAATATTTTCAGACTCTCTCAGCTGTTTAGAAGACATTCTTAAACCCCCTTTCGTTCTAAATCCAACTTTACACTAATTCTAAAAATAAAAGAACTACTATACCGTTGCCATGTACAAAAAATTGAAGTAATAATAGCATGGATCCCTAGCCACACCAATATTAAAGGTAATGAAGCTGCGGATACATACGCTAAACAAGCTATTGATATTGGTTGCACTGACAACTTTAAATATGTTGCTCAAGATTTACATGCTTTAGCTAAATCATATTTAAACAAAAATTGATCTGATATTTGGGAAAAATCCAGACAAATCAAAGGAAAACATTATGATTCGATTCAACCAACTATTCCGATAAAGCCTTGGTTTTTTAAATTTAAAAATTATGATAAATATGTCACCACAACAATAATCCGTTTACGATTAGGTCATACATGTTCTCTAGTTTTTTTTAAAAAGATTAGAATTCAAGACCATTCTCTTTGTGAATGTGGATTGGAAGAAGGTTCTCCGGACCATATATTTTTTAACTGTTCTAAATTACGATTCTCACTTTATGACATTTTACCGAATGACATTCCCCGACCAATTAATCTTTCCTTTCTTTTAACATTTACTAACACGACCTATATCCATATTTTATCTAAATTTATCAAAATTAATAATATCAAACTATAATACTAATAATTTTATTTTAGAGATATCTCAACCTTAACATCATTAAAATTTCTTGAAAGTCTTATCACCTAGTTATATATTTGCAATGACTGTACAATTTCCACGTGCTTTGTTCAACTTCTGACTATGAGCAAACCTGTAACATCATTAATACTTGACGTTGGCAAAATTATCCTCAACGGATAGAAGCCAAAAGAAAAAAAAAACCATGAAGCACCTTTTTTAAAGTTAGTCGCACGCCCATGTCAGATCGCAACTTAAGTCACAGAAATCCTCCGCTTAGATTAGGACTAGTTAGGGTGGACTTTATGTGGCGCATAACTTTAATCCTACATTGAAATACATGTAAGGTGAACTTATCTTCAATCCTTGATCAATTCAAGACAAGGTATTATTGAAATACCGGCCCTTAGTATGCCAATTTGAAGCGCCACTTACGAAACGCGAAGTTCTCGAGAACTAATTTTGATATAGCTTTGAATTATTTTTGACGTATACCTATTGCATATAGCTATTTTAGTTCCATGTACTCTCGTATATGTCGACGACGTCGACGATGTCAACAGCGCTAAAATGGCGTACATCAAATAGGCACATAAACCATTGATAACCACCAATCGAGTGTGTTATATTATACATCATGTCAGTGTCACCCTTATTTGCTTGAACGCGCGGTCCGAGATAGGTTTTTGGTTTTATGACTAGGAAAAGACCACAATGAAAAACTGTATCTCACATCTCAATCATATCTCAATGCTTTCTGTATCATGAAATTATGTACCTAGTATAATAACTAATAACTAGTTACGATATGAGAATATTAGAACTAAGTGTTAAAGCCATACTCAATTTTGCATTACTAGTAACAATATTTTGAAGAAAGGAAAAGTGACTTGCGTGAAGTTCACGTATCATTTTATTCTCACTTATTCTTAATTGTTAACCACAGTAATGAAAGAGATAGCGAACATGCACAACCTCACTTCATTTTATTATCTTCAAAAAGTTATTAATAGGTAGGTACTGCAAATTCCAGATTCGTTCCAAAATATTCCAGATTCGTGGTGAACAGTTGAACACCCGTGGCGAACACGTGTGCAAGTGTGACGCAGAGTACTAAGTGTGATCACGATTTGCTCTCCATTCCGAGCCAGTTCTTCATAGGTATGGGTGCTTTAGGCTCCAGGGATTAAATGTAAATCGAATCACTTAGTATGAATCTCTTCACAGATCCGACTCCGCTTATTGATTCGTCTTGACTCGACTTTTTTGAAATACTATATTATAAACTCTATACAGTTCGCAGTATAATTTTCATTGTGTTTACTAATAGGTGCTTAGTTCGTTATAATTGTAGGTAGCTTTGATTTAATGCTCTACACACTTTCCAATTTGTTGAAACAACTTTCCCAGGGATGGCGATCTGGAATCGTTTAATGGAAGAATCGATAATTTGATCTCGAGCAGTGAATCGATCCAGTGAATAGACAACAGACTCTCAAAAATCGCTCTATGGTTTTTTAATTTTGCATGGGACAAATAAAAGTTAAGTTAAATCTGACTCCGAAAGCGCTAAGGTGACGGCAGTGTTCGATATATGTATGTATAATTTATTAAAAAATTCCACGCTAGCTCTTTATTTTATAGTTGCGTTCTTACCAATACAAATATAATGGAAACTCTATTTTCGGGTGTCCGCCATCAATTCACTTAATAGCGATTCTCTACTCGAGATCGATCGATCTACTATTCCATTAATCGATCTTAGATCGCCATCCCTAGGAAAGTTGTTCTACTTCACTTAGTTTAAAAAATGTAAGCGCTTATTACACTTAAATAATTAAGATATCTTAGTCTTATTCAGTAGTGAGGGAGCCGGTCCGGATTGTAAGGAGATCGGGTACGTTACGTTCCTCTTTGCCATCTAAAGGCTATGGCGATCGAGTGCAATTCTATTCCTGCCGAATTCGTCTCGCAACACGGCCTTACATTTACACATGCACCTTCACGCACACGTAACTTCATACGCATGCACGTGTAACTTCATACTTATCGTTAAATAGTCGGTACCTGTCTTTTTAACCGCACACTTATTACGTAACTTGCAGACAGCATGTGACAGCCTATATTTCGCGATATCTGCTGTCGAAACGAGAATTCGTGTAATGTAATTTGTATAGTGGCGCTAAATCAACCGCGAAGTGCATTTTATGGTCATAGAATAATAGATACGCAATCGTCATAGATGATATCAATTTTTTATTACAATTAGTCACCGGTCGCGTAGTGGTCGCGGGCCTGTCGCTATATGCGAATTTTTAGGTAATAACACCGCCGATCATCCCGTGTCTGGCTATTTACATATGCGCCGCGCAGTTACTCTTTGGTTCGTGCGCAAATGCGCAATGCAGAATGCACATCTGTAAATACCTTAATCAAAATTGAAGTAATTTGTAATTGGACTTACGGACCACAAAGTACTTTATTTTACGGACTATCGGATTTAGTTAAAATCACGCTAAGTGATATAAAACATTTGAATTGCAATACCAATTAGTTATTACACATTTAGCAAATCGACCACCATGAGACCAGTTTACGAACGAACTAAAATTATTGATTATGTTGCTCTGGGAGCTGCGCAAGAAAGCCCATTCATAGTATGTAAACAGCTACATTGAATAACCTTGTAGAAGAAGAGAGGGGATTGGGGCTCGGGGTAAAACATACTTCACAAACAAACCGAAACAATCACAAACCACAAGTCCTCAACTAGTGTTTAGTGGGGTCTTGCAAGGGTGGGTTGTGAAGATGACTGGTGTAGATGAAATGTTAAATTATCAAAAAAACCCCGACGACGATTATTACGCGCTTCTCGGTTGTGATGAAAACTCAACTGTGAGTAATGAGTACTTAAGTAATTAGTACAAATTAATTAAGATTTTCAACTTTACAAGCTCATGTATTGATTATAAGGATATTTGCTCATTGACCTTATTTTCATTGAATCTTCAAATTGACCTAGATGATGAGATAATATGCTTTACAAGTATTAGTAAATTGTCACCTCCATTCTTTATGTACCCAGTTATTTAATTTTACAGGAAAATCTACTCCATTTTATGTCTACGTCATTAGCTTAGTTCACGAGGGTTTCCCCCAACACAATTTAAGTTTTGCAACATAACTATAACTACATTCAAAATAATGATAAATCAAAGGCATACATGAAGTGTTATGGTACCTAGAATATGTAATATGAAATACTTTTACTATTACAGACTGAGCAAATAACTGCAGAATATAAAATTCTTGCATTGCAATATCATCCTGATAAAAATGATGGTGACAAGGAAGCCGAGGCAAAATTTCAAAAATTAAAGGTAAGTAACACGCAATTTATATGTATTAACACTAGGAAGACCGAAATTTTGAACTACCTAGAAAGACCGAGAGTGGTCAAATGACATATTACCAAATAAAGGTGTTTTAATATTTGTTTAATTAAAATAACATATGAAAGTAAGGAATTCATTTATTATTTAGTAAAAAAAGATAACTGTTACACATATTTATTATATGTTTAACTGTGAAACATATTTATTATATGTTTAACAGTTATCTTTTTTAATTACTAGTATTAAAAAGAAAAATATCAAGCACATTGCAAGAACCGCATGATAGTTTTTTACACATGTCGCAGTGTTTATTTGTTTTATTTCTGCACTTTTGCACAAAACACTGTCGCCTCTTCTGTGTTGTTCCATCTCAATCACTGGAGGTATATCGTTAGTAGGTTGGGAGGTGGATGGTGTCAGTGGCTCATGAGTACTGATCTCTTGGCCACCTAGCTTTCTTGCCAAGTCAAGAATTGACATTTTTCTATTGATTTTTGATTATTAGAAGAATCACTTTCTTGTATACTAACATTGGAATCGCTTTCGTCACTCTGAATCTAAATGCAGAATGTTCTTCAGTCAGGAATTCTTCAGTCTGTTCACAACCTGATTGGTCTTCCGGTATATATTGCAGCACTTCGAGTATTTCAAAATCGCGAAGGGAACGGATTCTAGGCATGATTAGATAAATTTAGAGGGAACTGTAATATGCTTTGAGAACAATATTCAACTAAGAAGAAATAAAATTAGACGAACATGCGTTGTTTGTTCAATTACCTACCAAATTGCAAAACACTGGGGTCAAGTGACTGCTATGGTCTTTCTAGGTAGGTAATGTTATTGGTCTTTCTAGGTAGGATATGTTTATATTAAAATCATTCCAGCTATTAATATAAACATATCCAAATAATGTAAACAAAGTCAAATTATTAAAAGTCATAAAACGAAAATGTTTTCAATGCAAGGCAACGGTTCTGGAGGTATATTCTTTCAAAAATGTGATTGCAGTCAATTGACCGCTGTGGTCTTTCTAGTGTTAAATTATTACCACCATATCATTTTGAACACTCTTGGAACATTGCAAGAATATTTAATCACATTTAAAGCTGAAACTTAAATAGCTTAAATACCTATTAAATACTTTTCGGGAATATTATATATTATAAATAAACATATTATCATAACACACAAAACATAAATAATTAATTAAATTGTATTATTAACATTCACTATTTTCTTTATTATCAGGAGGCTAAAGAAACCTTGTGTGATCCATCTAAACGTGCATTGTATGATAAGTGGAAGCAGAGTGGCATTGCCATGGGGTATAAACAGTGGCTCGGTATGAAAGAACACGTTCAACAGTCTATGCATTGGTCTAAACCAAAAACTAAAGACCGCATGCTGGAAGGTGAGGCTGGAAAAACTTCAGGTCCTTCAAGTTTGGGGCCAAGCAACCCAGCTGCACGTCGGGCCTCTGAGGGTGGTGCAGCTCTTTGGGGTCATTGGGGAGGTACTGGTAATCAAGAGCCTCCGTCAGAAGTTATTTCAAAATTTCGCAACTACGAGATTTAAACTAATACTTTTATCTTGTACTTATTAATCAGAAAGGTTTTAATATTTTTTTTTATAAAGAGATTAATTGTGCCGTAATCTCTTTAAAAAATATTACATTTGGGAATGTCAAATACATTTTAGTAATTACTTAGTGAAAAATTATCTTATTGGATAATTTTAGTGTCACAGTTTTTATGTGATCTGCTATCAGGATATATGTGTTTCACTTACTTAGTTTTATTTATGGCATATTATTAGAAATAAAATTTGATGTTAATTATTAAGTATAATTTAAAAAATGGCACAATATTCATCAAGTCAGCTCTTGAAATTACTCGAATGTGGCTCGATATCTAATAAATTTATTCAGTGTTTGATGTGCAAAAAGTAGAACAAGATATTTGTTAGATACCCTAAATCCATCAGTGAAAAATAAATGTACTTAGCTAATGCCCTAGTTTTAAGCTATGCACATTCCTAATAAAATAATGAGTCTGATTATTGAACATTTCTGCTGTAGAACAATATTTTAATGCCTATTTAAGAATCTTTGATATTTTGAGAGTTATATTTTGGAACCCCTTTATGACTATCTTAAAGTAAGTATTCATTTTTATGAGATGGAAAATGTGTAAGGATATTATTGTGATTATACAGGGTACTGTGAGACATGGGACAGGTTGTTTTTGTTCATCAACTTGTAACCTTGAGAAAACTACTTTCTAATTCATTGAAACAATCATGTTTGTCCTAAAATAGATGTTGTGTTCCCAGAGGTGTTAGTTATTTAGAGTTTAAATGAGATATTATGTGTTAAATGTGTTATCAATATTTAATTTGGATGTTAAAAAATATCAGTGTTATTGTAGATGTTGTAGCAATGTTTTAATATTGAATTTTATCTCAATGAGAATCTCTTAAAACAATGCCAAATGATACAGTTTTTTTTATGTATTGTCTAATTGGAAAAATAAATTCTATCCTATTATTTTGTTATAATTATTGAATCACCATTACCTACAAGAAGAAGTATTACTTTAAGTATATTGTCCGTATTACGGATTTTTTTGTACTTGTTCGTCACAATGCGACCATAGATAATACATAAAAGCGACCATCCCCTACAGTCTCGACACAGCGATCGCATTACGACCGATATCGGTTGATAAGTCATAACGATTAATTTTTAACGATTTTCGAAAGTCTACCTTAAAACTATCGATTGTGATTGGAATCATATCGAATCTGTCAACTTTACGATTGCTGCAGTGTTCGTACCACAGATTTATAAATGGAAGCAGATCAAACATAATTCACTCACACATGCATACTGTGTAAGTAATAACACTGTCACTGTCATTGTAGTTTAGAATTGTATATATTTATCCTTTTCTTTCATTTGTTGCAACACTGGCACACATAGACAATTCCGGAACCGTGGCAGCCGCCATCTTCCGCTTAAGTCAAAATAAGCGGAGTATGGCGTCTGTTTACTTGTGTAATACGTCATATATTCGATGATTAAATATTTCTTGATGTATAAACATTATTTTGGTTATTTAAAGTGCAAAATATGATACAAAAGTGTTGTACCCCCAATAGTTGCAACGCCTCATACAGAAAAGCCCCGAAAATCACGTTCCATCGGTAAGTAAATCTGATGTTGCAAATTGTTTGATTACTGCAATCAGTTAGCTGATATTTTTGTATTTCGTGGCTCCGACACTTAAATATGTTTCAAACTATTAAAATTAAAGTTTTCTTGTACTGTATAAGGTTTTTTTTATAGGTTTTTTATATTTTTGTACCAAGTACCTAACCAATTTTGACATTATTAGTACTTGTACCTTAAATAGGGCCGAATTCAGAGAAAACTGAGTCTCGTAATAAAATTAAATATTAACGGACAGGTACCAAAGGTTAAGCAATTATCTATTTTATGCAACTATCTTTTGATTTTGATGTATACCTTGTTAATTTTGGGTTTCTAAAAGATGAAAATCTTCAAATTTTTTGTTAAAAAAACTACATAAGAAAGGCTACATAGAACAAACTGTCAGCCCAATTCTGGCAGTGTTTTGTGCTCAAAACATTTTGAACCCCATTTATTATGTAAAAGAGATACCCATAAAATCATGTTGTTGTTTGACCATGAAATTTAACATACCTACCTATTAAAAATGAACATGCTATTGCCAAATTAATCTCTAGTCGCTATGCTGGACTGAACCTGGGCCAGTGTTGTTTAGAAAAAAGCCAGTGCTGGAATCCATACTTCATAATTACAAAATTATTTTTGATTTAATGAAAAAATAATACAACTTTCTTGCTTCAGGTAATCGAAGACGGATTTTATTATGCATAAATTGTGTGTTCACATGTAAAAATGGTGAAAACAAATATGGATATCTCGAGGCGAATATGTCAAATAACACCTACGATTACTTGCAATGGTAATCCTTAGCATATCTGACATTCTGCGCTAGTTACTTCTGGCACACATTGAAAAACAGTGAAATGATGTGTTTGATGCACATCTATAATGAGTTCTTAGATAATGTAATAAGAAAACAATCCGATTAATAAATAAAAGACTGAAAGTATTCTTTGTTTTATTGTGTAAGCTATTTTAGTTTTTATTCTCAATGTGATCGATCACCCATTGACTATCTCCTGATATAAAACTTGTTCTATTTTCTCATAACCAAGTCTCTAACACTTACAGTAAAGCTTTACTGGAGTTACAAAGGACTCTTAAACGAAATTCCTCCAATCCCCTCACTTGCACACAACTTCAACGTACAATATACTATAATTTTTGCACTTAAGGTGGTTCGTTCGGTTTCCGTGAGTCCATTTCCTCAATAGATGGCGTCACTTACGCAAATTCGAGGTTTTTATTTTTTTATAGAGTTATTTTTGTATTTCCTCTCACGAAAGTTATGTTTGCATACACTTTATACCTATACGCAATTATTGCGACAACTTTATAAGTTATCCTATAGACCTATTAGTCACATATGATAAATAATTCAAATCACAAATTTGGTCTTTTTACCCACACATGTATACTGAGTTCAAGTGACTGTACTATTTAATAATTTCACACTAAACTTTTAAGTCAAATTAGCTTAATGGTATATGTTGATACTAGAGAATTGTAAATTTCAGTGTTCGAATCCCTACACAATGAACTTTTTTTTTATTGTTATACCGTTATTATATTATTGTTAGGTAGTAAAATATTAGAAATTTAAATATGTGATTCATTTAATATAAAAAACCTACGAATGAAAATTAAAAATATTTTTATTTCTCTTACAAAATAATAAGATAAGATAATGTTTATTTTCTGTTACAATTTCTATTACAAAAATTAATTATGCCCTGTAGCCCGTGTTAGTTGTTTAAACTGTGTTACGAGCTACAACGTATATTACATTTTTTGGCCGGAACGGGTGTTAGCTTCACTACAATTTTAATCACTTCAATTAGCCATCTGTGATAATTTTGTAACATTTTAATAGCAAAAGTGGTATTAAAGTGGATTGCTTAGGTATTGGTGTAGCTGTATATAAGAGTCTGACTTTAGTCTTTGTGTAGTAGTTGTTAAGCAGCGACAAGCGATCGTGTACAATATAATATTCAAATGGATGTAGTCAAAGATAACTTAATTATACCCTCTGCCATGTGCTGTTAAATGGAAGTAGTCTAGTGCAATCAATATAAGTCTATTTTAAGCTGCATCCGCAAACGGTCGTTGTTCAAATATAGTCATTAAATAAAAAAATTAAAAAACACCCAACTAAAAAAAAACCCTCCAAAAAGTAAAAAAATAATATGTATACCTCATAGCCCTTTAAATTTGTTAGTAGTAGTAATACATCCAAGCGTCGTTACGTCGGGAGTCCGCTAAGTTTACTTGTATTTAAATTTCATACATACTTTATTATTTTTAGTTGTATTCTGTTTTTATTACTTTATTTACCCCCGACG
This sequence comes from Zeuzera pyrina, assembly GCA_907165235.1. NCBI lineage: Eukaryota > Metazoa > Arthropoda > Insecta > Lepidoptera > Cossidae > Zeuzera > Zeuzera pyrina. The sequence goes on along the minus strand of OU015625.1, from coordinate 10,891,039 downwards.
TGACGACGCTTATTTATTTCATGCTTTTAAACACTACAATCTACACTCTATTCCCACATTCACGCAAATACTTTCCGGGACGATACACGAAATTGCGACACGAGATCGTGCCTCGCCGAAATCTGAGTATTCTGACAATAATTGTCTGATCCATCATCAGACCCTGATCACAATCTATCTATCTATAACCTATTCATACAGAGCATTTCAATGAGCCTAAACATTGATACCTCTACTGTAAGTGGCGAGGAGTTGGATATCCTGCTGACTTCAGATGACGCTGCAGCATCTGGTCAAAGTTACTATGTTGTTATGACATTATTGAAATCACAGTATACTAAATTTCGCATCGATTGGTTTAGCATGTCCCGTACAAAGTTTCGTCCCCCTCCCTCCCGTCCCCCTCTTCACAGATTCTTGATAAAAAAGTAGCCTATGTATTTTTGATAAAAAAAGTCTTACCACCTCACCAAATTTTATCATTACCAAGATTTGGCGTTTCGCATACAAAGTTTCATCCCCCTTTTCACCCCCTTAAGGGTAGGTTTTTGATATAAAAAGTAGACTATGTCCGTTTCCTGATGTCAAACTATCTCAGTGCTAAATTTAATTATAATCGGTTCAGGGGTTTACCATTTCCCATACAAAGTTTCATCCCCCTTTTCACCCCTTTAAGGGTAGATTTTCTAAAAAATAAATAGCCTATCATGAGCGCAATCACGTGTTCTTACGACATACCGATTGCCATTAAGATTAGTCAAGCCGTTCTTTAGTTATAAAAGGACATACAGACAGACAGACAGACAGACAAAAATTTTTAAAATGGTAGAATCGAAATCAGTAAGTAATAAAACGACTATCTACCGCAAAATTTGACAAAAATCTGAAATTACAGACAGACGCAAGAGATTTATATAGTAGTATAGATATTAATTAGTGTGCTTTTAGTTCAGAAGCGGGATATGTCCAGCCTTGGTTATTGGCCTTTTCATTTGAATTTGCATTAATTTTGTAGTTTGTAAAATGCGTATATTAAATAATGGCAATACGCTGTGAGGTCATCTGGTATTATGATGGCAATAAGAAGAAGAGAGTTATGTATATGATACGTACGTATGATACGTAAAGATAAAGAGACTAACAACGTGAGATGTTGCAGATATATAGAGGCTGCAACATGGGGTGTTGTATATATGCAGAGGAAATACAAGTTGTCGTAGGAATGTAGAGGCTACGGAGTGAGGTGTTGAAGATATGTAGAGGCTGCAGCGTAATGTGTTGTACTCGTAGATAGTAGAGGCTACAACACAAGTCGCCGATTGTTAGCTTCACTGCAAAGAATTAGCCACCTGTGATTATTTTGTAACACTTTAATTGCAAGTGTGAGGTTAAGTGGATGGCTTACGTATTGGTGAGGTTGTATATAGGAATCTGACTTTAGTCTTTATGGTGTATTTGGTTGTACAGTGTGAACTGTGTGTAATGAATAAATTCGTTTCCTCCTCCTTTCGGGAGTGTCAATTTTTTTTTATTCTGTTGCCTAGTTACCGAAATGAGATTGAAAATATCTTTCAAATGAGGTATCACAAGCCTACCCTTCTAATTTGATAAATTAGGGGTGTTAAGTCTCATACCGAGGGGGTGTCAGTTAGGGGTGAAAAACTTAAGTTACTAAATTCAATTTAAAAAACAAAAATTGACCTGTTTGAGGGTTTCTTCATTCTACGAATATTAACTATGAAAACGAATTTATTCATTACACACGGTTCGCACTGTATGTATTGATTAGCGTGCTTTTACGGGAGAAATAAGTTCACATTTTCTTTACATTTTTCATTTTTTGTACTTTGTGTATACTATGCTTGTCTGCCTGTCTATCATATATGTTTATCTGTCATGTACGTCCGTCCTTATTTTTCATTTTACTTCCACATTATAAGTACATCACTAAAGTGATAATATGTTTTTATTAGGTACTTGTTGTAAACTGAACGTATTATTTCAACTTTAAAAAAAAAACAAAAAAGGTCTGACCACATTGCAGGATTCGAACTCGCGCACTCCGGCGTAGTAGACATACGCTCATTGCACTATATTATTGAGGAGGTAAACTTTGCAACTCTGTGAAAGGTGTTGGGTGTTAAACGAAAACAAGATGTCGGACAACTTCTAAGAAAATTCCAAATTGTTTTGGAAAGAAATACGTAAATACCGAAGGGGTCCGACACCTTGCAGAATGAATAAAGTGCGTTTGAAACAACATCACCTGTTAACAGACAAAAAAGCTTTTCTGCAGCAATGGAACGAATACTATGGAGAACTGTATGAGAGTGGCGACTCTGTCTCTGACACTGAGAGTGATCCTAACGCATCGTCATACTCGGGTTAGGAACTGGAGGAAGTCATTAGTAAGAAAGATATTGACAAAGCGATAAGAAGTCTGAAGTTTGGAAAGGCTGCGGCAAATGATGAGGTGACTGCTGATATGATCAAGTATGGTGGTCCTAGAGTCAGGGATGCATTCTATAAACTGCGCAATCTTTGCTGGCAGAAGAGAGAGGTTCCGGAGGACTGACACAGTAATCATGGTGCCTCTCTATATAGGGAAAGGTTCCTATTTAGACTGCGCGTGCTATAGGACTATCAGCATGGTCAGCTTAGCAAGTAAAGTCTATATCAAGGTATTGACTGAACGTATGAAAAGCGTTTCTGAAACATATTTGTGAGAGGCACAAGGTGGTTTTAGGGACGGTAGCAATTGTATGTATCAGATTTCCTCGCTCTGCGGTGTCGTGAGGAAGTTTCTGGCCATTGGTCGGAAAGGTTTCTGCGCTTTCGTGGATCATGAGAAAGCATTCGATAGAGTAGTGGGAAAGAAATTATAGAGTCTTCTGCCTGAATATGGCGTGGAGGGCCCCTTACTGCAGGATGTGAGGTCATTATATCGAGACTACAGAGCCCGCGTAAGGATAGACGGTGACATGTCGCCCTCGTTCAAATTCTTTCGTTCAAAAGAGCTGCGTGATGTCTGCCTTTTAGACAATTGGCTCCAGACATTGAAAGGTAGTACGGTATGTGATGGTACAGTGGCAAACTGCCTTTTCTACGCTGACGATGCTGTGCTTATAGCACCATCAGAAGAGAAGTTGCAGACACTAGTTACGTGCACAAAAGAAGATGGTGAAGTGAAGGGGTTGAATATGAATGTGAACAAAACTATGGTTCTGGTGGTTAAAAGGGAAGATGTACGACAAAGTGTGAAATATGGGTAAATAGAAAATGTCTAGAACAAGTGAACGAAATTGTATATCTGGGGAGCACGTTTTCGAGGGATGGAAGATGTGAGTTGGATGTGGAGAGACTGGCAGCAGCTGGCAATAAACGGTACTCTGTCCGCATTATTAGACAGTGTGAATATATATAAAACTGCTAAAATGGCCATCTACAATGCGGCGTTGGTTCCAAATTTATTGTACGGTAGTGAGGCCTGGATATGCCCGAATTCGAATGAAAGTAAGATAAATGCAGTAGAAATTCGATCTCTTAGAAATATGTGCGGTGTACTTTTGGGGACAAGATAAGCAATGAAGAGATACGCAGTATGACAGGTTTGCACGACAATGTCATAGTAAATATGAAAAAAGGAATGCTTAGATGGTTCGGGCACATAGACAGAATGAATGATGAAAGACCGATGAAAAAATCTACAGAGCAAAAGTGAGTGGTAAAAGAAGCCAAAGAAGACCAAGGCTAACTTATGAAGATCAAATAGCTAGAGTGTTAGCCGACGGAAATGTACAAAGCACGCGTATACCTACCTAGGCAAAAATCTGTGAGGAGAATGATGAGATTTGAGGAAGCGAAAGAAGTATATAAGGACTGTGACACTTGATACTCTGTCCTCTTTGACTACCCCGTTGGGATACAGCGTGAAGATATGTTTGTAGATAATAATATCCAAATAATATCTATTATTGTCGTCAACTATAAAAGTACATAAATAATATACAACATACGAGGGCTGCTATTTATGTATCCGGAACTGGCCAGTTACAGAACAATATTAAAAAAGTAATTATAACATTTAAAAATGGAACTCTTTGGCTGAAGAATACAATTTGTTTCATGTAGCTGTCATTTGTTTATCCTTTGTGGCGTCATTTTGAAAATTGCGAGTCTTTATCACCATGGATTTAAGTCGTAAAAATTTTCGTGCTATGATTTATTACGATTTTCGGCGAGGGCTAACTCAAAAACACTGCATCGATCAACTCACTTCGACTTTTGGGGACGAAGCACCATCGAAAACTACTGTGTATCACTGGAATAGTGAGTTTAATCGTGGGCAGTCTGTGCTCACGGACAAAGTTAAAGAAGGTCGCCCTAGATCGGTTGTTGTACCTCAAAATATTGATGCTGTGCGGGAACTAATAATGCAAGATCATCATGTTACATATCGCGAGATGAAGGCGTCTCTGGGCATAAGTATGACGAGTAATTATAAAATATTACACGAACATTTAGCTGTAAAAAAAATTTGTTCACGTTGGATTCCGCACAACTTAAGAATTGACCAAAAACGGGCTCGTATCGATTGGTGTGAAAAAATGTTACAAAAATACAATCAAAACGTGCGTCAAAGCTGTCTATAACATCTACACAGGTGTTGAATCTTGGACATATGCGTACCTATGATCCTGAAACTAAACAACAATCAACGGTTTGGGTGTTCCAAGATCAGCCGAACCAAACAAAAGTCATTCGTTCAAAAAGCACTTTGAAGCAAATGGTCGCTTGTTTTTTTGTTATAAATGGACATATAGCTACAGTGCCACTAGAGGATCGTAAAACGGTTAATTATGAATGGTACACGACCATTTGTTTGCCAGAAGTCTTTGAAGAAATAAGAAAGAACAACCGACAACCCAGAATCCTCCTTCATCATGACAATGCTAGCTGCCACACATCGGCCGAAACAACTCGGTATTTGCAAGATCAAAAGATCGCATTAACGGGTCATCCGCCGTACAGTCCCGACTTGGCCCCCAACGACTTCTATTTATTCCCAATCATGAAGAATAAATTACGGGGTCAACGTTTTTCGAGCCGTGAAGAGGCTGTTGATGCGTTCAAAATGCACGTTTTGGAGATACCTCAATCCGAATGGAAAAAGTGCTACGAAAATTGGTTCCAACGCATGCAAAAGTGCATCAATCATCATGGTGAATATTTTGAAAAGCAATAAAACTATAATAAATGCTATATGTTTGTTTCACTTTGTTATTCCGGATATATAAATAGCAGCCCTCGTATAATTGTATATATCTTTTAAATAATAATTTAACTCATTTTAGGTCTACATTTTTGATACCGATTTACAATATATTGTGTACACTAATAATTTGTAGTCCTGTTAAAATTTCACAATTATTGTTTCTAATCAATTTTGAAGTTTGAAGGAAAAATATCATGAATGGCAACATAGCGTACGGGCGGCGCGTGCGGGCCGGCAACATCGCTAATTTATTTGCATTTCGTGTTGTTACAATCGTCACACACACATGCATATCATTTTGTAAAAAACGGTATTTGATATATGTTATTTCTATTAAAGATTTATTACTTTTTATAAATTTTGCGTAAATAAGTACCTGAACTAGTATTATTGAGCACATTTTTAAGCATTTTTACTATTCAATGAAACAGTATATTATGATTACTTTTGTATGGAAAACGAACCACCTTAAAACTCCCAAAAGCACAAAAGATAGCAAATCTGAATTTTGAATAAAATGCTAACCATGCTTCTTTTGTTCTCGCCAAAAAGTCTAAATTCAAAACTTTCACTAGCCTGATTATCAACTTTCCCGACTTTTAAAAATATATCGTTTATGGCATTAAACTTCATGTACACACATAAATCGAACCGCAAGCAAGGTCATCACAATGTACATGCGGCCCAAGGCCAGCAGCACACAGCCGTTAGGCCTCATGTATCGAACGAACAATCATAATATTGTATCGTGGAGCTATTGGGAATACTCCAAATTACATCCTTCATGTGACAAAAACAATCTACAAAAAGAAGGAATATAATAAAGTAATAATCTCTAATACTAGTACATTACTCAGTTAATTTAATTCTTATTTTATCACATTAAAAATATAATTTGGAGTCCCAAATAGTCCCGCTCGAAGATAATACGCATTATAAGCACCCACTCCTTTATCCGGGCCTGAGTTCTGCATGTGTGTGAGTAATATTTGTTAGTGTGAATTTGCCACGCATTTTGTATCGATAGGTATAGTCTGCTTCCATTTAAAAGTCTGTGGTTTGTACTTATCGTTATGGCTAGCAATTTCTTCGTTATTTTTATCTATCGGTAGTTTACGAAAATAATCGCTGTCGGGACTGCTACCCCAGGGGAGTTATTCACAAACGTCGGAAACTTTCCGTGGCGGAAAGGCCGATCGTCGAAAAGCTAACATTTAATCCGACGCCGACGGCTTGGATTTGTGGATACGACTATAAATAAAATGATAGATATATAATAATATTTCGGATTTGTGAATCGCGTATAAATAAAATCATCGAAAAGTTTCCTGTCGGATACGGAAAGTTGAGTTTCCGACGTTTGTGAACAACCCGCAGATAACCTTGATTGCTTTGTAACATCTCTAACATTGGCGGCTTTCAAATGAAATTCGTAATCATCACTTCTGTATTCCAGACTATTTTTCCAGACGTTGCACACCGGTGAAATTTGCCAAAAAGCTGGCCAATGTTGGTAAAAATGCTCTGTTCGCATTAGTAGGTAGTGTGAATATATCTAACATAGCCAAAATAGCCAGACAATGCGGTGTTGGTTTAACTTTATTGTAACTTTATTGTACGGTAATGAGGCCTGGATATGCCCGAAATCGAGTGAAAGTATGATAAATGCAGTAGAAATACGATCTCTTAGAAATATGTGCGGTGTCACCCTTGCGGACAGAATAAGCAATGAAGAGATACGCAGTATGACAGGTTGCACGACAGTGTTATAAAAATGAAAGGAATGCTAAAATAGTTCGTGCACATAGAAAGAATGAGTGATGAAAGCTGACGAAGAAAATCTACAGAGCGAAAGCGAGTGGTAAAAGAAGCCAAAGAAAACCAAGGCTGAGTTATGAAGATCAAATAGCCAGAGCGTTAGCCGACGAAAATGTTAAAAGCACTCGCATACCTAGGCGAAAATGTGTGAAGAGAATGATGAAATTTGATTTGAGGAAGCGAAAGAAGTATGTAAGGACCGCGACGCTTGGCGCTCCGTCCTCTCTGACCACCCCGTTGGGGATACAGCGTGCCGATATGTGTGTATGTATGTAGGTATTAAATAAGTCTTTCATAATTAGTAAGTAAACATTTTCAATACATATGATTATGAAGATACTGCTTTAAACAAAAGGTTATATTTAATTAGTTAATTTTTATTCTCCTGTTAAAAAGTTCATACTCAACTGTAATCAATACGTCTGGTTTACGTATTTGAAAAGTATATACATTTCATTAGCTTTCTTATACTAAATTTAGCTGCACCTGCGTCCAGTTGCGTCTGAACATATCTACTCTGTTTTCTTGCGTCTGAACTGAAAATTCGGCGTGACGATTTTTTAGTAACTACAAAACTTCTGCAGTAATAACTGGGATAATTTTGATAAAAATGTCTAGTCGGTTAGCAATAATTGAGGTAAAACTTACAATATAGATAAGCTTTGAAAACGATAGTGATTTGAAATAGTATAATGTGCGGACTTCAATTCGATGAATATTAATTCATGGAAATATCATAACGTAGAATGCAGTAGCTCCTACACGCCTTTTATCAAAACCGACCTAAGAAAATAAGAACAAAGATATTAAAAAATATAGCGAATGCTTTACGCGAAAATTTTTTAGGAAACAATGTAAGATTTATTTCATTACCTTTAATACGTATCTTCTGATCCTCACATTACAAGTCTCGGAAAACTACCACAACAACCATTAAAATTATATTCTTCCGATGTCATGTCATTCACTTTTTTAAAAGAACCAGAAGATGATTTAAAATTTTATTTTCTCATGTATATTTTTTCGTATTTAACCACTATTATATTAGGTCTTTACCTATAAGAAATCGCCGTTTAGTATACAAAAAGTTAAGGTATTTTTTATATACATATTTTTTATTTCTATTAATCAACGTATGCACCCATGCTATCGATGCATCTCTGCCAGCGCAGTCGTAATTTTTCAATGCCCTTCGTGAAGAAGTCAGGTATACGGGAGGCAAGAAACAAAGGCATTTTGTACTGCCTGTCGGGTATAGAACTTTTTTCCTGCCAAGAAGTTGTCCAAATTTTGGAAAAGTAGAAGTCTGTCGGTGCAAGGTCTGGTGAGTACGATGGATGACGCAAAACTTCCAACCCTACCTCTTGTAGCTAAGAGACCGTCTGTTGTGCCGTGCGAAGTTGAGCGTTGTCGTGCAGAAGCAGTGGGGGCGAGCGATTAACCAAGGCTGGCCGGAGATTTGCGAGCTTCTCCATCATTGTGTCCAGTTCCTCATTGTAGACATCCGCAGTAATGCTCGTGCCATTTGGTAAGAAGCTCTGATGAATTACAATGGCACTAGACCACCAAACAGTAAACATCCCTTTTCTAGGGGTCAGTTTTCGTTTGGGTCATTGCCTAGGTGCTGAACCAGGGTCTAACCAACATGATGACCACTTACGATTGTCAAAAAGAATTCATTTTTCATCGCAAGTAACAATGCGGTTCAAAATTCCTTCGTTTCTGTGTCGTAAGCAACGCAAAGCAAGATTAAGTTTACGTAAAAGATTACGTACATTTCACCTGTGTGCGTCGCCGCCACGATTTTGGCCAACCTAGTCCGTCGTTGTTTAAAACAAGTCAATCTACTTCTTCTGGAGTTTTCTTATACTCTTTTTTACATAGAGCCCAAAACATTTCTATACCTCGAGCTTGAGGAACATTTGGCGCATTATGTTGTTGTTTGCTGTGACCTCGAGACCCGCAGACTGTAAATAATTAGTGACTTGTAATGGGAGGAAGCCATATCCGGCAAAACAGCATCTTCCCTCTGATAATACTTGCCTATAAAAGGTACCAAACGATTCATAATTCACTCTCTGAGATTAATATGAGAGTTCATAGACCGCTGTACGAATATAGGGTTCTGTAATATTGCCGTTTTCTTCCATGGCTTGCCAAACGAGATACCTAGTATTTCTTAAAAAATGTAGCCTTTGGTTTTATTTTTTCGTTATAATCCACAACGTTACGATCAGTAGCGTGGAAATATTAGCGTAAAACCGAGTAATGCCGGTCAGGAGATAATATCGGTCGTTACGATTTCTCGCATATTACTATGCATTCCCGCGTAGGCTCACATACAAAACAGGTGCCGCGACCTTACCCCACGCCGATACACCGGCCTCCCTCATTTTGCATCCAACATCTAGGATAAACTCGCGTTAATTTTTTTCGCTTACTTTAAGTAAATTTTCGAGGTCAAACAATAAGAGGTGAGCGTTTATTATTTCACAATTCTTACATTGTTATCTATAATAGTTGTAGCAGAATTATCAAGCATCCAAAGTAATAATAGATTTTGAATTTGCCTCGACAAGTTTTTAATCTAAAAATGATTTTACGGATATGTTTCTAGACGGGCAATGCCGGTCACGCTGACCGGTACTACCTGTAAGTAAAATTGTGTGGGCAGTTTTTTTGTTGATTTTCATGTTTGTTTATTATTTGAGAATGTCCAAAACAAGAATGACGTGAACTAGTGGATGAAGGAAAATCTATTCGAGAAGCAGCTCGATCTACTGGCGTGCCGTTTTCAACGCTGTAAGAAAGATTGAAGAACAAGAATCACGATAGCCCACAGACGGGAAGAAATCTAGTCGTTACAAGGGAACAAGAACAAAAATTTTTTTTTAAGTCGAGTTCTTCGGTAACATCCTAAAAAAAAAAGTAAAACGATCGACGTAAAAAAGGCTAAAAAGAGAGTGCTTCGAGACGAACACAAAAATAATGAGATACGAAATAGTAAAGACAGACCTGCGTGAAGATGAAGATATTGACGTAGATGAGGACTTGGAAAATAATCATATATTCTGCGAGGATTATGGGTAAAACAACGAGCTCTGGTATATGTGTGTGCTGTGTGGTCTATGGACTCACGTTGAGTGTTCAGGATGCGACTCTCCTGAGAGAGTGAGAGTTAAATCTGTGACTTATGCCTGAACAAACCTTGACCGATAGTACCAACCTACTGACTGATATTACCTGCCATGGAGTTTAATACCGGTCAGTCATTTGTTTATTAAATATTGATTATGCTAAATTTGTTTTACTTATTGATTTCAATTATTGTAATTTTGTTAGAAGAATTGCGAAAATTTAATCAGCAAAAAGTGTAATAGAGAAATATTGATTTTATCACAGGTATACGACTAAAAACTGCTTCCAATTCTTGTTGATTTCTGGTTTCTGAAACGGGAAAAATATCCAGAATGTTCTATCACGTCATGATTTTTGGCCAAATTTGTTTTTTTCGCTTTATATATGTAAGAGTTACCAGGTTCTTTTTGGAGCCGATAATAGTTTAAGTTCTACCAGCCTAAAAATATAGATTTTAATATAGTGGAAAGGAAGACGATATCGTACAAATATTGTAGGATGGTTGGGAAGCGGAGAGGGGGGAGGGGAGCAAACCTTCTGGTTAGATGGTAAGTTTGCTGATGAATCGAATAACATGTTCTATCCTGGTCGAACGCAACAAATCTGTTCGCACAAACTACGGTTAATACCATTATAATCTTGTAAGAACATGTCCATGCATTCATTCGTTTCGGTCACTCGCAAGTTACTAAATACCTGTTGTTGACTCAGCCGTAACCAGCTTTATTAAGAAGTGGTACATTATACGTATAATAAGTTGCACGTGCTGTATTCGTGATGGCTCATAAAGATTGCATCAATTCTCCAGACAGTTTTTGTTTTATTTGCGGGGAATAAACCTTGAAAAAACGGCAGAGGAACATTACTGCGTTCGTTAAGAAAATATACTTCGCCTATTTCTGCGTACATTTACAATTAGGCGATCAAGATAAACCATGGGCCCCGCACAGTGTGCAAGACTTGTGTTGAAAGTCTTTGCTTATGGATGAAAGGTAAAAAACAAGCTTTTCGTTATGGAATACCTATAATGTGGCGTGAACAAAATGACCACGGAAGTGACTGTTACTTTTGTTATTACGATGTGAAGGGATACAACTTGAAAAACAAAAAGGCAATAACTTACTTTAACCTTCCATCAGCAATTAGATCTATGCCTCACAGCATTTAAATACCTGTGCCTGAGCCACCAAACCTTTGGAATCTATTTCTGTAGATGGTTTTGATGATGAAACTCATGAGATGACTGCTCTGGAAGAGTCCAGTACTTCAGAATTCGAACCTAAATCCAGAATTTAACCTGAACTTTTTTCTCAAGCTGAGTTGAATGATTTGGTCCGAGATCTAGGTGTTCTAAAAGATGCTGCCCAACTTTTAGGCTCCCGGTTTAAACAAAAATTTATTGTCACCAGATACAACTTCTTCATGTTACAGGAACCGTGAGACACAATTTTTACGGTATTTTAGCAAAGAAGAAGATTTGGTGTTCTGTAATGATGTACGCGGATTATTGAAAAATTATAAACTGGAGTATGATCCTGTGGAATGGCGCCTGTTTATAGACTCTTCTAAGGTCAGCATAAAAGCAGTTCCTCTTCATAATGGCAACATATTCTTCAGTTCCAATGGCTCACTCTGTTATCCTTGAAGAAACAAACAAAAATTTGACCACGATTCTCCAGAAAATTCGTTATGAATAAATGGATGATATGTGAAGATTTTATAATTTTAACAATGCTGTTGGGTCAGCACTCCGGTTTCACGAAATATCCCTGCTTCCTCTACCTGTGGGATAGCGGGGCTAGAGATCTGCACTGGGAAAAAAAGGGACAGGCCAGTTCGAGAAACTTACAAGACCAGACGAGAAAAGTATTCTTCAGAGCTTAATAACTCGTGATAAAGTTTTATTACCACCACCGCACATCAAGTTGGGTCTCATCAAACAATTCATTAAGTCTCTTCCCAAAGATGGCGCGTGTTTTCAATACCTTTGCTCATAGTTTCCACACCTGTCAGAAGCTAAACTAAAGGAAGGGGTGTCTGTTGGCCCTGATATAAGGAAACTTATTGCAGACACATCATTCACTGAGACAATGTCAGTAAAAGAAAAAAAAACCTGCAATTCCTTCAAAGATGTTATGCACAAATTTTTAGAGAACAGGATGGATGCGAAATGGTAAACCGCTGAACCGATTATGATGAAATTTGGCAGAGGGATAATTTGACATCAGAGAACGGACATGGGCTACTTTTTTTGATCAAAAATCTACCCCTAAGAGAGTGAAAAGGAAGATGAAATTTTGTATGGGAAACGCTAAATCTTGGCAATGATAAAATTTGGTGCGGTGATAACACTTTTTTAACCAAACAGGCTACTTTATTTTATCAATAATCTGCGAGAAGGGGAAAGGAGGAAGGCGGACGAAACTTTGTACGGGAAATGCTAATGCGCTGAACTGACTGTGATGTAGCATGGATATAGTTTGACACCTGGGAACGAATATAGGTTACTTTTTTATCTAAAAACTACCCCTAAGGGATTGAAAAGGCGGATGAAACTTTGAATGCGAAATGCTGAACCGCCGATGCAATTATGATGTTTGGTAAAGAGATAGTATATGCCTGGAGACAGACGAGGGCTAGACGTAGACTTTTTTCAAAAACAATCTTTAAACATATTATCTACATGTACATATAATCTAAGCTAACCCGGGACAGCCATGAAAAAAATTTCTGCGCAGACGAAGTCGCGGATTCAGCTAGTATCTATAGATACGGCATTTGTTATTACTAATAAACGAAAGTTACTAAGCTTATTATTTATCTATATCTTCTATCTTCTATTATATCTATACTACTGTATAAATCTCTAGCGTCTGCCTGTATTTCAATTTCAAAAATTTCAAATTTTTGTCAAATTTTGTAATGTCTGTCTGTTCGATCAGTTCGATCGCCTTGTCTCTAGTTTGACTAATCGACAGAATGGAAAAACATTTTGTTTATTTAGTAGACTGTCGTAATAATTCCAAGTCGCCGTTTGTCGGATAAATATTAGGGTAACTATAATTTGCTAAAAAATAAAAATTTTGCCAATTACTAATTTCACAAATTATTAAACGTTTTAGACTCCCTATGGATCCTGTACGTATTCCTATAAGATTTCTATAAGAGCTGGATAAGTGTCATATGGCAAACAAGAGGTGAAGATTAATGGATATCTCACAATACTTCTGTTGTGTGATCTGTACATTTTATAGCTAGTGACGTTTATGTTACAAATAGGGGTTTACATACATACATATCTTCACGCCGTATCCCCAACGATAGGGGTTCACGAATGTTAAAAAAAGAACATGTACTATGCAAGGTATTTTATAAGATAAAATAAAAAAAATATGGTTTAGGTGATGACTATATTCGTCATTTACCTATATACCTATACGTCATATACCTATGCAAAATTGTGAAAATTGTGAAATTAGCCTTGTTACCTAATTAACCACATTTAGTTACAAGTACTAATTAATTTTTATTTTATTAAACGCTAATATTATTTATATTGTTCCAGTTTGTTTTTATCAGCGACGAATATAAATCACCAAACAGATATAGAAAAATATTTACAAATAAGATGCCACGATATTTGTAAATCAGACAATATAGACCACGAAATAAAATCCAAAAGAAAAGTACCTATTTCCGAGAGAAGATATTTCAATCTATATTTTCATATGAGATAATTGTATATATTTTTTAAACTTTGTTATATACATATATAAAAAGCACATTTTAAATTTGTTTCAATTGCTAGAAGTTACTAGTTACTAGGAAAATATTGCTATATATGCTGTGATCCTCGGTTACACACATATTGACATTTTAATGAAAATAAGTACACCGCTGTCACGCACACATAACCCGGAATTTGCGCCGTTTTTGTGCACGTCGATTTTTCAGCCAAAATGGCCATACACAATGCGGTGTTGGTGCCAACTTTATTGTATGGTAGTGAGCCCTGGATATACCCGAAATCGAGTGAAAATAAGATAAATGCAGTAGAAATGCGATCTCTCAGAAATATGTGCGGTGTCACCCTTGCGGACAAAATAAGCAATAAAGAGATACGCAGTAGGACAGGGTTGCACGACAGTGTTATTGAAAAAATGAAGAAAGGAATGCTAAGATGGTTTGGGCACATGGAAAGAATGAGTGATGAAAGACTGACAAAGAAAATCTATACAGCGAAAGTGAGTGGTAAAAGAAGCCAAGAAAGACTAAGGCTGACTTATGAAGATCAAATAGCCAGAGTGTTAGCAGACGGAAATGTCAAAAGCATTCGCATACCTAGGCGAAAGTGTGTGAGGAGAATGATGAGATTTGAGGAAGCGAAAGAAGTATGTAAGGATCACGACGATTGGCACTTCGTCCTCTCTACCCTCAATATCCTGTTAGGGATACAGCGTAAAGATATGTATGTATGTATACGTATGGTTTAAGAACGGACTTAACATCAAGCACATATAATAACGGTGCCGTAGCGGCTCGTTCGCCAGATTTAAAACCAATATACATATATGGGAAATAATGATACAAAGATGGAAAAATAGAAATGAAAGAACTAAGGAAACACTGACATTTTTTGATTTGAAAAGGGCTCGGATCTTTGCAGTCCTTGTGAACATCATGTGAAATCGTTGCGATATAATCGTAGATGCAGGCAAATACTACTAAACAATACATAAAAATTAAATGTCTTAAATATTACATTGAAATTAAATTAATATTTTTATGTAACATTCTAGTTATTGTATTTTTCTGTTTATTGAATTTTTTCGTTATTTAAATTTTCGAACACTATCCGTGTTCGAAAATTTAAATGTTTGACAAATAAGTTAGTGCTAGTAAGTTAGTGCGTTGCGCGTGCACACATGTGCGTGCGCACATGCGTTTACTGGCTTAATGAATATTGTATTTTATAAACCTTTTGTAAAATGAAGTTTAAAAAATTATACCTAAGTTTCTTGTCGGTTCTTTTCAGTGTCCAGGATTTCTATTTGAACCGAACTAAAGTAGATTTGATGTTCAAAAATACCCTGTAATTGATTTTGAATTTACCTATGTAACAATAACGCGATATAAATATTATGTTTCAACTCATTACCTTTGAAGGCTATATAAGTATAATAGTTGCAAAAAATAACAGCAATAAATATCGATGCTCTTAAAAAAATAATGTCGTTATTCAGTACATCGATATTTTAACAACAGTGTTATTAGTAATACACTTTTTCACTAAAAATCGTGACGATATAGTGAGTGTGTACTGTCAAGAACGTAATTTAGTTAAGTACTATTTAATAGTATTTATATTTGTATAAAGCGTTAGCTCTTGCCCACGACTTCGTCCGCGTGGAAAAGTGGATAATATTTTTTGTTTTTATTTTGATATCGGATGATTAGTTTCGGAGATTACCTCCAACATTTTTCAGAAAGTTTCGTATGTTATTATTATTATCGTAAAATTTTTAAAACGTAGCGAAGTTTTTGTTGTCGAATTTTTATTGGTTTTTAAAATACCTAAACTATTAATATTTTCTTTGTGTTCTTCTTATTTTGTTTAATTTTTATTATTCTTCTATTTTAATATTCAAAATAATTTTATGCATAAATGTTTTGGTATAATTTGGCGAACTGCAAAATTACAAACGTTGAAAGAAAATCAGTTTACAGATTCCAATGCTTAATCATTTTACGAGATTACTCGTGACAAAGGGGCAAATATATAAATGTTTAATTCCAGACAAACGAACTTGCACTACCACAAAGATTTCTTTTTATCATTTTGGTACAGATCGCTTAAATTAATAACTATAAAAAAACTGCCGTAATTTCTATAATACTAAAATAATAAGCTTTCTGTTAAAAAAAATACTTTTTTATTAAATTTCTTTTACAAATTTTTAACGATTCAACGATTAAAATGCATATTTCAAAGTGTAATAATCATATAATTTTACTTATCTTGTCATCTCATCGCGCGTCAATAGACGATATATCAAAATGAAAAGATCGAGGCAAGTTGAAGTGTGCGGTGACCGCCCGGCTCGGCCGATGCAAGCGATAATCGCTCTAGAGGTGATCGCCCGCCAACTACTCTGATAGTACTTACTACTAGACACGGCTGCTAGACACCTGAATCGGATAAGATGGAAGGAAACGGCACGGTGTCATCATTGTGGCAGGAACCAGATATAGCGCCCAGCATACGCTGGAGGACTGCCCTGTGCAGGCTTCCGAGCGCTAAAGTCCTTATCCGCCACATTGGGCAAGATCTATCCTTACCAAACGTAGAAGCGGCTATGTTGGCGGGCGAAGAGTCGTGGAAGGCTATGTCCTCCTTCTGCAAGGCCATAATGGTGCGGAAGGAAGACGCCGAGCAGGTGCGGGAGAGAGCCGATCCCGCTCGGAGGGTCGGGGGCGGTGGCAACCTACGCCACATTAGCAGAAAAGTGAAGCCAATCTAGGCATCTAACGCCTGGGCCCGCCTGGCTTTGGGGCGCAGGCGCGTTTTCATGCTATCATGACATTCATAAAATGAAAATAACCAAATTAACTTTTACATAATATATTAAAAGCCTAAATAAATGCTGGTCCTGAAGGGATACCGCTAATTTGCCTGGGCGCGTAAAACTGGCTGTTAGTATTTTATCCGTGTGAATGAGTAGCCTAACCTAACTTATTAAACAATACAGGTTCGTATTATCATAAAAGTATTTCAACATATCACGTTACCGATCACTATGTCACTTAATTTTCAGTACCTATGTCTATGACATACAGAGACACATTTTTCGAAGAAAATATTTTGTAAACAAGACGCAATTGCCTTCATAATATTTGAAAACAAAAGCATTTCCACGTAGCACCGTCCTGTTTACAAATTCTTTGGATTATTGTATTGAAAAAATATTTTAGCACGTGACACAAACACTATATATATTATAAAAGTAGATCGTAGAATCAACAAATTATAATAAACTAAACATTTAATTTTTTTTAATTTTAACGCATTTACCTAGACTCATTTCTTCTATCAAAATTGATAAATATTCACGTTATGTATCTCAAATTATTTTAATATAAGCTTAATAACATATTTTTGAATTGTCCGACTTGTTAAGCTGTATTTGATTTAAGGTATTATTTTCAAATGTCCATCTCTTTTCAGACTTCATCTTTTTGTAGGTACAGTTCCTACCTAAATATATTTTAACCACACATAGGTCAAAAAAGATCTTTCTGTCACGGTGGCCATTCTATTATCTTTATGAGCAAATTAGTCGCCATTGTGCACTCAGCGCAACTTGCAGGCGCTTGAGGATTCCTCTGGATGTTTACAGTACATCTCCGGTTACATCGTTGACCATTGACGACAGACACTGCACTCCACCAGTTTGTTGCAAGCACTCGTTCGACGCGAAAGTGGTTCAATATTTATTTAGTGACAATGACCAAGTGATAATTTTCAACTAATCGTTAACTATCAAGTTAAATAACTGATATAGCTTTAAAATTGTCTATACAACACACATAGTATCTGAAAAAAATGTCAATGATTCGTTTTGATTTCCACGTACGGGAACTTCATTATTTTTGTTTTTCAAAGAAAAAGGAAAATGTTAACAGTATTCTGAATTTTACAGCTCATAGAAGTCGGAAGTCATAAGTTGTAAAATTTAATTCGTTACAAAGCTTATTGACTCTACTGACAAATAATCATCTTAGTTCAGATTGTAACTTTTAATCAATGAATATTAACATTGTTAGTGACAAACAAACACTTCTTTGTTAGTTTGACCATTAATGATGCAGAAAATTTCCTGTAAACTTTGTTTATCACAAGTTGGTTACAACTTTTTCAATCAACATGGAAACTGGCAAGAAAATTTTATTAAGGAAACATAACCACTATACTCCATTGCTTCCGGAACATATGGTATGAACATAATTTTAAGTACTTACCTAATTCTTGTATTTAAGCCATAAAAATGATAAAAAGTAGATAATTAATATAAAAAATCGCAATTAAATTAACAATGGGCACTTCAGTACTCCACATATTGTGTAATTAAGTACCTACATAAAAGTAGCTATGTACCTAATTAAATTATGATAGATGAAGTTTGTTTGTGAATTATGGTACCTGTCTATACAAAAAAAAGGAAATTCAAGGATTTGTCTGTATACGTTGCCAAAGCCTAAAAACTGGCTTTTTAATGTTTGTTTGTCTGTGCTAAACGGCTGTACCTCTTTTGACGGCACTTTTATTAGCAGGTAGAAAACTTTTCAGTTTAGTTTACAGATCTTGGCTATTTTTGTCCCGCAAAAATATTCTATTTAAAGCGGAAAAAAAATATTGTATTGATGATACTGCGGAGCACATCTAGTATACAATATGCATATAGGCAAAGGCATCTATGTAAACTGAGGTAGACGCGACCAACGCACCAAAATCTGAAGCGTTAAATAGGAGCTAATTAACACCGGTGCGTATGAAACGCTGTTACTGTTGTAGGTACGTCACATAGTCTTACAAAAAGTATTGTTAAAAACTAGAAAAAGCTTAAATTAGTTTCTCTTTTATTTTTGTTGTCTTCATATTATTTTGCTTTTTAATTACACTTACGTAAATATTGTTCGTGCGCGTGCCTATTAATGTCAATGCTTTAGTTCGAGGATTGCGTAAAAATATTTGTTTCTTCGAGTAGGGTGGGTATACCTCAATTTATACAGAAGTTTTTCCATATAGGTACCATTGAAATATTATAAGTAAGTTCTAAATTCTGAAGGTTATTACTTCCAATATTTTGGTCTTTTTTTATACCACGAAGGTGGCAAATATGGCCCGCCTGATGGTAGGTAAGAGGTTACCGTAGCCTATGGACGCATGCAACACTTGCACGTTGCTGATTCTGTAAGAATCTCTTCGTATCTCTAGGAATCGTAGACGTCCTTTTTGAAGAGCTGTAATCATTTGGGAAAACTTCGACAGAGAGCTCATTCCACAATTTCATGGCTCGAGAGACGAAACTCCTTTGAAAACGCATGATGCGCGACCATTTAGGTTCCATAGTGTGAGGATGAACTCCCTGCCGACGCTGAGCGGTGCAATGGAAGAAAGTAACTGTAGGCATCATGTCGAACAATACTTCGGAACATAGTCAATTATACACGCAATAGAACACACATAGGGAGGCAAAATCTCTCCCTAGACTTAGAGGTTCAAATCCACTTGTGAGCTTGAGGCCATCGATGATTCTCACAGCTCGTCTACGAACCGAGTCAAAAAGCCCAAACTGGCATCCAAGTACCCCCGTTCATAGGCGACAGTAGTAGATTCTCCATATGGGGCCGGACCTGTGATTTATATAGAAGCAGACTTTGCTTCATTCTGTTGAGCACGCCGGGCGTTCTGTATGCCAGCTGGACCTTGTCTTCTAAGTGATTGTTAAACTAAGCGTCGCTGGAGATCCCCGATCCATCTACACCAAGAATTCCGATGTTCTGAGAACGAAGGTTGGTAAGGAATGTGCCTTGGAATCGTAGACTTAACAGCAAATGGGCTTTTCTTAGCGGTAAATGCGCAAACTTGTGTCTTGGTGGGGTTAAATTGGACTAAGGTTAGACATCCAGAATCGAAAATTCTAACTAAATATTACTCTCGTTTTCAAACACAAGTTGTCTGCGCTTCCCTTCCACAACGGAACAAAAGATATAATAATCGTCCCCGATACTGTCCTCCGCATAGCAATTAATATTGTCGATAGACAACATGTCATTGAAATGCAACAAAAACAGCGTCGACGACAGCCACAAAGCTTCAGGGGTGCCAGCTTTAACATCCATGGTATTTTTTTTACCCCTAACAATTGCCTGTTAGAGTCCTCCTTACTTTATATTGTTTTACATATTTCTTATTGCATACCTTAGATCCTTCCTTCCATCCTTCTCGGTTCCTACTTTACGTCGTCGTATGTATATAATTGTATATAGATGATGGAAGAACAAATATATTACTCGTATTATTTTCTTTCTTTCTTATCTTTTTTTTTCAGTTATTTCTTATCTTTTTTTTACTACATATTCCTTTATATAACATTTTCTTTATTTGAATTGCATACAGTCTTTTATTTTATTACTTATAGAAGGTTCTTACATTAATCACAAAAATGCATTCCTATTGTTAATTTTACTTATCTCTATTACACGATAACATTACTTTAATTAAGTCTACATTTCTTATTTTGCTATGATTTCTTACATTATTTATACATTTATTTCATTATTACTTTTATTACTTTCATGTACAATACCAGCTATTTCCTTACAGAATTCTAAAAATATGGGGCGGGTTGTGTTGTCTTTCATTAATTTACTAATTGTTTCTACATTCACTTTTGCATTTAGTTTAATTTCGGTATTTAGACTTTTTAGTTCAAATCGGGCCATTCTGTTATAAGATGTATCATCTCCTCCATTTTATCTGGTTCACATTGGCATCCATGGTACCATCCATGATATTGGAGGAACTACCGTCAATTACGGCTTTTATGCATCTGCCGGATAAAAAGCTGGCTACCCATTTGTACAATATCTTGGACAGCCCGTATGATTGCAACTTCAACAGAAAACTCCGGTGTCAGATCCGATTGAATGAATGCCTTTGCCATGTCTGAGTTAACAGCCAAAGCTTTACCTTGACCTTCAACGGCAAGAGCCCATCTTTTAAAAGTTGTAGGAAAAGTAAGTAAGCATATTGTTTATTATTATATGTACAGTCATTGTATTTTTATTAGACAAACTTTTAAAAGTTTCTGTCCCCATGTATGTTTGAACGTTACCTACTATAGCGGACTTTGAATTTTGTAACTTTGATTCGTACAAAGACGTATAGTAATTTTTTTATTATTATTCATTTCAAAAGATTATATTTTATAGATTAGTGTTAAATTTATAGGTTACTTTCATTGATGAAAAACCTATATGTGAAATTAATACATAAATTACATCACATGTAAGGGATGGAAAAAAATCTAAAAAGTATAAGACAGTGAGAAATCTCAATGCTCGTGACCTCACATTTGTAATATGAAAACAAAAGAATTTGAATTTGATTAGATATCGAGACGACAGTATCGACACGGTACTCGATGTTAATGTCGTATCAAAAGTATTGATTGAAACTTTTAGCAATTTGGTAAAGACTATTTTTTGGTGTTTGGATATCTTGGCTGCCCTCAACATAGATTTTATTCATATTGAGTTAGAATTCTTTTGTTTTCATATTACAAATGTGAGGTACATTTGTAATATGAAAACAAAAGAATTTGAATTAAAAAAGAATAATGAGTTTTTATGAACATTAAGTTTTCTTTATAATATATATAAAATGTGATGCAACATGAGGAAGGTGATCACATGATAATGTGACAAACTGTGACATAAAAGGAGATGGAGGTCATAAAACTACGAAAACATGACATAATTTATCGACGAATTTTTTTGCTCTCTCTATTTAGTGAGTGATTAACCATTTCTTTCCTCAATTCATTTTTGCTGAATTAACAAAACGAGGAAGATTACTCATCTTTATGTTAAGAATGACTTGATTATGGAATTATAGATGTAAAAATATTGTTAGTAAGTAGCTAATACTATTATTATGGAGTGAGGACACGTGGTATTAGATAGCTACATAGACACTTGTATCACAATAAACTGATAAACATTTTAATCGAAATTACTAATAAAATTTTAAAATTCCATTCAAAGTTGAATAATACAAGACTACTTACACTAACCGAAATTTAGGGCCTAGTTGTTAGAGCGCCTGTGGTCACTAGTTAGAGACCCACTTATTACGACCGCTTATTTCATTTCTCAATTGCTAAAAGTTTCAATCAATACTTTTGATACGACATTAACATCGAGTACCGTGTCGATACTGTCGTCTCGATATCTAATCCCTAGCCACACGGCGGCCGTCGTCCACTATAATACCTAACTAGTACTACACAGCTCGATCGGCATAGCCTTTAGATGGCAAACAGGAATGTAACTTACTCGATCTCCTTAAAATCAGGACCGGCTCCCTCACTACTGAATAAGACTAAGGTATCCTAATTATCACACAGTGTAATAAGCGCTTACATTTTTTAAACTAAGTGAAGTAGAAAGGCCATTTAAAGCGCATTTACATCTTCCAATTTGTTGGAACAACTTTCCTAGGGATGGCGATCTAAGATCGATTAATGGAAAAATTGATCTATCTATCTCGAGTAGAGAGTCGATTTAGTGAATTGATTGCGGACACCCAAAAATGGAGTTTCCATTATATTTGTATTGGTAAGAACGCAACTATAAAATAAAGAGCTAGCATGGAATTTTTTAACAAATTATACATACATATATCGAACACTGCCATCACCTTATCGCTCTCGCAAATTATCGCCCATGCAAAATTTAAAAAAACCTGTAGAACCATTTTTGAGTGTCTGTCGTCTATTGACTGGATCGATTCATTGCTCGAAATCGAATGATCGATTCTTCCATAAATCGATCTCAGATCGCCAACCCTAGGAAAGTTGTTCCAACAAATTCGAAGATGTAAATGTGCTTTAAACAAAAAGCATTATGCCCCCTCCATTCGACTCTCGGCGACTCTCTTTCTCTGTCTCTTCCTAACACACGCTAGTTAGTTGAGCAACATGCGGCACGGCGCGATGCTTACTTCGTTATCTCACTTAGCTCTATACATAGATTCACAGTGATCTTTCTGTCTGTTTCTTTTATATACGTGTGTGTGTGCGCGTGCGAGTATCAAGATTCGAACAGACGAGCAGCATGCACGGCCGGCTGTATAACCTGATTACACGAAGAAATTTTGTTAAAACTTATTTGTTTTTTGTTTTAAATTAAACTCGAGTTTAATTGTCTCATTATTGCAATAAAGTTTTGAGAAATGGAAACTGCACCAAGGAACTTGGTTCCTGACAAAGCTGCAGGGGTCCACACGTTTTTTTCATTCAAATAATATTATTTTCATCCACTTTGTTTATTAAATCTTCTTCATATTTGCTGTGCGCCGTTGTTTCTTTTTTTTGTTTCGCTGTTTTTTTTCAGACCCACAAAAATACGACAATATTATACAAATAGAATTAATAAGTTAATCAACATATGCAGTAAAATTATAAACGAAAAAAGAAATACAACGGGGAGTGATGGTAGCACCTGAATAAATTAGAAGTTAAAAGAAAATATTGTATGAAAAATTTCATTGGCTGGTTACCTGACGGAAGGCGGTAACCGCACCCCAGAGATATAAAATAAAATAATTTAAAATGCGCTCGGGACTACTCTAAAATCCTTTGCTACGCTCTGGATTACATAAAATCGACTTTTCTTTACTTTTTTATATAAAATATGCCTATAAACCTTGCGGAAGAAATTCCCAAATGATGGTGAAAATTGTATCAAAATTCGCTGCGTAGTTTAGAAGAACTAAGCGCACAAACAGACAGAAATAACGATTTTGTTTACATATTTATATTAAAAGAAGATAATGATGAAATTCGGTAAAATCTAGCTAGGATTTGTCAGGGAATCATTAAGAACTTAGGAGTTTCTATATAAAAAATGATAGGTTTTTTCACATGTAAAACTATTGTTCCAGATACTGTAAAGCAGTCTTATTGTTTCTAGCAATCCATATTACAAACAGTATTGAAAGCTTAGTGCTAGTGTTTCCATGAATTGGGAATGCATTTAAGAAACTTGAGAACCAATTTCCAGTTGGTATACGATTGACCTTATAACAAAGAGCTATTATTCTTTGATGACGTAACGGTAAGCCGAAGGTGAGTTTGGCTATAAGTAAGATTAATATTAAGTAAAAACCTATGAAGCATGAAAATAGTACATTGTAGAGTATAGGTAGGAATTAGGAAACAGGTTTTACTGTTATGCTAATAATTTATCGAAATTTCTCGAAGATTTAACTTTTAAAAATAGTCTATGATATAAGCTTCTCGTATACACTTCTTTATGTGAGTATACATACTCGTAGGTATTAGCGAATCTAGTTGGATAGAAAGTTTGTTGTGAGCGAGATCTCGTGAAATATTTGTAACACTGTAAAAAGTGTGTATTGTTTATTAATTTCGATTTATATGCGAAGTAAAAACGTCCATATTTTCACGGTCCATATCCATTCAATAGGAACGGTAACAGTAACAGTAGCCTCACAAGTTTTAATTAAAATATTGTTTTCTAGTACGCGACTAAGGACTTCCAATAAAAAATGTATTAAATTATTTTTTAACTTTTATTATGCTATTTCATTTTTCACTTCAAAAAACGCACTTTTTCATCTTAAGTACCTAGAAATTCCTGTACTGTTGCGTCTACTGCTTCATCATCTTCAAATCGCTGTCCTCTCAAATACTTCTTCAATCTCGGAAATCACTAGGGGTAAGGTCTGCTGAATATGAATATGGAGGATATTGAAGCATTTCAAAATCAGCATTTCGGATTGGAGCCATCTTGTGAGTTACACAATTTTTTACTTGTTCTTCTGCGTATAACGCGTCTGTAACCGTATCTGCATAATTCAGGTATTCAATCATTAAATCTTGATTAACTTGTTCTTTAGTAAAATTTTTCAATCACAAATTTTTTAAAAATTGCGCGTACTTAGTTAAATTTTTTCCATTTTCGCCAACACACTACAATAAAGAGCAAACGACTTCTATTTAAAAAAAAAAAAGATAATTAATCAGTTTATATTATTTGTGGTATCTAACGGATAATCCAGGTTAGCCAGCCAGTATTTGGGAAGTTTTTGAATTTCCAAGGAGTTTGTACCGTATTCTCACTTTTTGTTGAACTCCATGTAGTTAGGCCTAGCAAAAGAAATTTTATGGCTCATGTTATATGGCGCTGTCGTTTTTACTCTGATTAAGCCCTCTTGGCTATATCTACAGACGGTTACACATACGCATAAAGCTTTTAACTCAAATATTGCACACATAAAAAGTCTAAGTAACATCTGAAAGAACTTTTTAACTGCTTTTTGTATCAGCGTTTTTTTTGTTTATTAAATAATAACTTTATTATTTTTTCAGTAAAAGAAAGGCAGTATTTTTGTCAAAAACAATTTTATAATAAAAAAAATTATGCTTTATTATATGTACGCCTACACTGTACAAACTGAACCAATTTAGTTGATGACAAAAAAAAACTAAATTGCAATCATTAATTCCAGCCAGCCAGCCAGACAATGAAAACATCTAAAATCGCGAACGCGCGTGTATCCGGACCGCGTCCGGGCACTGTCAAACGGCGCAGTAGTCCAGGGGGCCTAGACAAGTGGCTCACTTGTCGTCAATGCTAGTAGAATAGAACGACAAATACCACGTGATCTAGCATAACGAATTTTAAAGTAGTCAAACGGTATTAATTTTCTATTAAATCAAACGAAAAGTAAAGTCATGTGAAAACCGCAGTATAAAACATAGCCAAATGGCACTTTTGACGAGCAATAACGCCAGCAAGCGTTTCTATTTTACGAAGCGTTTGCCACTTGTCTAGCCAGGGCTTTTCTAGCTCAGGGCAGAGTGGTGTTGGCGTTGGCGATGAGCGGCTTCACGGTATAAACATAACAGTAGCACTCTACTGTTCTTCATAGAAAATTAGCCTACGCGGTTTGTATTCGTGCGCGCTAATACCCACGCGCCGTGCCACGCACACAATGGCAATATTGTGGGTGAATATGAATAATTATTGTGGAGTCGCACGCGACGCACATGCACACGAACGTGCAACCACATTAATTTATCTTTAATTCGTTCTTCACATCGTAGCAAATACGAAAATGTCTAAATCACATAAACGAACGTATTATAATATCCTTAAATAATTGTTGTTATTAGAATCTAGAGTTATCATTCTTCAACATAACTACAAGAAATGAAATTTAACAAACAAAAAACTTATCCGCGTGTATTGTTTTTTTATTATTTTTTATTATTATATAACTAAACGGATGCATAACTAAACGAGATGTTCTCCTCATCACACTCCCAACACAATAACAACCCATCGTATCCGGCCGAGACTAAGCCATTCCGTTACGCATGAGGCGGGAGTCGACCTTCTTTTTTACATTTTACCTGGCGTCATCATGGCCTTCAACAGCCTGCTCTGGAGGGCGATTTGTTTACCATCGTGTGCCTCTCTACCTGCTGTGCATCGTCGGAGTTCATCGATCGAGGCGCATTCAAGACGTGGGTCGGAAAGGAGAGACTCTCCAGAGAGAAGTCGCGTGTGGGGTTCTGCAGGGGTCCGTCTGGCGACCGCTCTTGTGGAACCTCGCAATGACGTAATACTGCGTGTCGTTCTCCCCACCAGTGTGCATCTCGTCTGCTACGTAGACGACTCTCACCGTCCTCGCTGAGGGGGAAGACTTCGAGAGTACCACATCTGATTCCGGCGTTATTAATATGTTGCTAGGACCCCTGAGAGTAGTTTGTACCCAAGCTTGCAATCCTGCAAAACCCTGTGCTACTCCCGTGGCTCGAAAAACTGCGAAATTCTGGTATTTATTTCAGTTTTTTCGAAAAAAAAACTACTTGGAGCCTTTTTTTGGGATCCTTACTCTACACTTTTATAAAGCAAAGTATAATTTGAGTGCAATTTGAACTCTTTAGGTTTATTGGTTGCGGAGATACAACCCGTCAAATATGAGCCAGTTTGTCGAGAAGGTGATTTATCGGTAAAGTCATTTTCCAAGTCACATACCGGCTAGAGAAAAGTCGCGAGGAAGAAATTTAAAGAGAATTGAATAATCTTTAATTCGATCCCAAAATGTGACTCTAGGTCTCATAGTTTCCTTAAATAAATAGTAAAACATCTGATTACAAGAAATCTTGAAAACACGGTACTGAAAATTGTTAGTATGCATTTCTTTAAAAAAACCTACAAGAACGTGAATTTAACATTTCAATTAATTTATGAACGAAACTTAAGAATTGAATTTAGCACAAAGACTAGAACTTTGTACTTTTGGAAGGACCGGGTCTCATCCAGTCTGGATCGGCAGGGGAGGAAGGGCGAGGAGGGACGTTTTCCACATCCTCGTCAAATTTGTGACGTATGAAAGGCGATATTTATTAGTGGTAAATCTGTGCTTTGTCCGTTGCTACCGATTTTACAAATGTTAAGTATCGCAGGGTGTTCAGTGTTCTCTCATCTCCTCCGTAGATGTTCATCAAGATCTTTTCGTCAGCATTTCCTACTTCTTCCTGGTTAGAGTTTGAATCAAGAAAAATACTAGCGAGACCTACCCAGTCCCGATATCACTGTAAGTTCTAAACTATTGCTGTGTTTGTGTTGGACTGTGTAATAGTACCTAGATATGTTATAGCTTACATATTTACATTATGTATTCCTGTATTGTGTATATTTTAATGTAAGGTTATATATGTACAGACGACAGTACATCAAGCATAACACTTTAGTCGGAATATCGCTCATATCGCAATGGAATTATATGCCCCAATGTTACACTTGTTGTACTGTCGATCGAATGTTTATTTGAGATTATATTTTACATCTAAAATATTATATACTAACTTTTGCCCGCGACTTCATTCGCGTGAAGTTCAAAGACACATAATATCTTTATAAATTATAGCCTATGTGTTAATCTGATGTATGAGCTATAATATTATTGTAGTTTCATTAAAATTCATTGAGTAGTTTTTGCGTGAAAGGGTAACAAACATCCATATATCCATTCTCACAAACTTTCGCGTTTATAATATTACTAGCAAACCCGACCCGTTTCACTGGGCGTTAGTTGAAGTTAAAATAAATTAAACAGTTTAAAAAAAAAAATCTACTAATCCGATCGTTACCAAACTTTACAGGAACACCCGCTAGGCCAATCTGAACATTCCCTGAAAATTTCATCGAAATCGGTCCAGCCGTTTCAGAGTCCATAAGGAACATACATACATATATCGCCTTTAATATATATAGATAGATATATTATGACAAAAATATTATAATATACTTACATTCACATTCTTAAACGTGTTTTAAAGAAATAACCAACATTTTACCTTACATATGTTTTCATTATTTTCCCAAATTCCGATGTTTTACTATTTGGTCAAGGAAACTATAAGGCCTAAGAGGTTGGTACCATTTTGAAATCAAATTAAAGGTAATTCAATTTTCTAAAAATTCCTTCCTCGTAACTTTTCTCTAGGACTATTAACTTAGCAATTATGTATCTTGCAAAAAGACTCGCCGATAAATTTTCACTTTTACATAAGTATAAAGATACCATAAAACGTTATCTTAAGGTAGTTTTTTCCGAAAAAACTGAAGCGAGTGCCGAAATTTCGCAGTTTTTCGAGCACATCGGGAGTAGCGCTCAGGGTTTTCAGGGTTGCAAACTGATGTATAAACTACTCTCAGGGATCCTAGCCATGGTCCTAACAACATTAAAATATCGTAGATACATGCGCGTTTGCGATGTTTGCATTTTTGTGTGTCGATATTGACTGGCCTATGTTTCCGTAAATGAAAATCAATAGAGAGTATGACCTCCACGGCTGTTTAAAACTTGTCGACGACGATTTTGGATGGAATTAATAAGATTACCTATTTATCTGCTCTTGAGGCAAATGCTCCCAATGGAATTGTAGTAATTCCTTTAGATAATTAAAGAACCTCCATTTTGACGGCGTCAATCAAATCTTGAGTGGTCGTGTAATATTATGGCGTTTTTGTTTAGTCATGCAGGTTATCATGCGAATAGCGATGGAATCAGACATGGAATTCCCATCGCCAGCGCATAATAATGTTAATAATTTAAATTTTTCATTTATGCAATTATTGATCCGTTCGTCCGATCCGAAACCGTTAATATACCTTATATAAAAGATTTTGTTTTATGCTTTACTCTATGTCACTCAATAAATTGAAATGGGTATAGATATCCCTTTTCTTAAGCTACTCTTCTTCCAATGCTTTCTTTTGCATCCCTTTTCGCTTATTTATATTAAAACCACAATATGAGTTTTTTTTTATAAATATCCCTTTTCACTTTAGAAATACGTGCTTTCACGGCGAATTATAACTTCTTATCACTGAGACTCAGTCAGAACGATCATGAATCATAAATGACAATTCCATGATGATTTGCATGATTGTTTAGGTTTTTAGGTAAGAACATGTAATGGCCATTAAAGACTGTAATAGCATAGTTTGGTGCCATACAGCAGCGCGTAAATATAATTATTAAAGTGCAAAAATGCATGCAAATCGCTAGAGAAAAGGAACGAGATTGTGAAGACTCAAGAGCAGAGTGTTTCATAGCAAACACAGTAGTGTGCAATGCTAAAGTTTCAACATGCATGTACTTACTTTGTTTGTTCTGAAATACTCTAACTGTCATCAAAATCATCAGACACGATCATCGCTTATAAGAAGTTTTAGGGTAATGTATAAACAACAGGAATGTTATGTACAGTATACAAATAATTCTATATGTAACGTTTTTGTTGTCTTAAATTGCTCTCCTCTCAACATTTCCCGAAGAAAGAAGCTTTATTGTAATTAATTTATTGATTTATTTTACAGTTTTAAAACTGAAATTTATTAATATAATCAAGAAATTAATTAAAAACTGATCTCATTGGTTTCAAACAAATAATTAGTATTGTGAGGAGTATTTGTGTATTAAAATAGTGGTAAATAGAAAAAAAGACTTAATTACTACAAAACTTTATTACTGTATTATTATATAATTTAAAAACAATATAATTTGTACATATACCTAGACTCATTTGTGTTTATGTAATTTTTATATAACAGAATAAAAATAATAATTGAACAATAACATA
The DNA here is from genome assembly GCA_907165235.1 of Zeuzera pyrina. Taxonomy (NCBI): domain Eukaryota; kingdom Metazoa; phylum Arthropoda; class Insecta; order Lepidoptera; family Cossidae; genus Zeuzera; species Zeuzera pyrina. The sequence goes on along the minus strand of OU015625.1, from coordinate 10,860,838 downwards.
TAACTACAGTATTAATCATAGTTTTAAACTATCACTGTATTTTAGTAGCAATCCATAGTTGCAATAATAGAATACAAATTATGTAAGTACTACAATGTCAGTGACTTATTTAAATAAGCTACTTAAGAGTACAACTAATAATGTTGATATATATTATACCCATTAGTAAATGCATTTTAATGGCAATAGACAACTGTGGCAATTATTCAATTACAATAAAAAATATTCACAGATTATATTTCTTAGTTCTCTACCAAATTACGGTAGCCTCTATAAAGTTTCACCTTTTTTGGATTACACATTGGTTTGCTATAATATTTGTTCATTAGAGGTTACACTTAATTAAACGCGTTTATGCATACACACTTAATTTTTTAAATTACATTAATACATTGTTCCGACAATCAATGAAATAACATTGTAGAGAGATTCAGAATTACACACTTTGTTCTTTTTCAATTGTCGCTGAGGTACGCGATAAGTCAGTTGTGAGCCAGCCCTCCAGCCATATAAAATAATGTCATGTTCAACTGTCATGTGTTTTAACAGCTTAATTGGAGTGAAAGACGATGTTAATAGTCATAATAACAGTTTAAAGAACATTGTACAGAAACTAATATTACTATTTCTATAGTGTCTGTACATGTTATTCGTTTGAAAATGACTGTATAAGAAAAAAAACCGTAATAGTACAAGTTTTCTTTGACAAAAATAGCTAGTTTGTAAGATTTTTCATACTTGAGTTTTAGACTAAAAACGCATTTAAACCTTCCAATTTGTTGGAACAACTTTCTTAGGGATGGCGATCTGAGATCGATTAATGGAAGAATCGATCATTCGATTTCGAGCAATGAATCGATCCAGTGAATAGACAACAGACACTCAAAAATGGTTCTACAGGTTTTTTTAAATTTTGCATGGGCGATAATTTGCGAGAGCGATAAGGTGATGGCAGTGTTCGATATATGTATGTATAATTTGTTAAAAAATTCCATGCTAGCTCTTTATTTTATAGTTGCGTTCTTACCAATACAAATATAATGGAAACTCCATTTTTGGGTGTCCGCAATCAATTCACTAAATCGACTCTCTACTCGAGATAGATAGATCAATTTTTCCATTAATCGATCTTAGATCGCCATCCCTAGGAAAGTTGTTCCAACAAATTGGAAGATGTAAATGCGCTTTAAATGGCCTTTCTACTTCACTTAGTTTAAAAAATGTAAGCGCTTATTACACTGTGTGATAATTAGGATACCTTAGTCTTATTCAGTAGTGAGGGAGCCGGTCCTGATTTTAAGGAGATCGAGTAAGTTACATTCCTGTTTGCCATCTAAAGGCTATGCCGATCGAGCTGTGTAGTACTAGTTAGGTATTATAGTGGACGACGGCCGCCGTGTGGCTAGGGATTAGATATCGAGACGACAGTATCGACACGGTACTCGATGTTAATGTCGTATCAAAAGTATTGATTGAAACTTTTAGCAATTTGGTAAAGACTATTTTTTGGTGTTTGGATATCTTGGCTGCCCTCAACATAGATTTTATTCATATTGAGTTAGGACTCGACAGACAGTGTAATAAGCGGTCGTAATAAGTGGGCCTCTAACTAGTGACCACAGGCGCTCTAACAACTAGGCCCTAAATTTCGGTTAGTGTAAGTAGTCTGGTATTATTCAACTTTGAATGGAATTTTAAAATTTTATTAGTAATTTCGATTAAAATGTTTATCAGTTTATTGTGATACAAGTGTCTATGTAGCTATCTAATACCACGTGTCCTCACTCCATAATAATAGTATTAGCTACTTACTAACAATATTTTTACATCTATAATTCCATAATCAAGTCATTCTTAACATAAAGATGAGTAATCTTCCTCGTTTTGTTAATTCAGCAAAAATGAATTGAGGAAAGAAATGGTTAAACACTCACTAAATAGAGAGAGCCAAAAAATTCGTCGATAAATTATGTCATGCTTTCGTAGTTTTATGACCTCCATCTCCTTTTATGTCACAGTTTGTCACATTATCATGTGATCACCTTCCTCATGTTGCATCACATTTTATATATATTATAAAGAAAACTTAATGTTCATAAAAACTCACTATTCTTTTTTAATTCAAATTCTTTTTTTCATATTACAAATGTGAGGTCACGAGCATTGAGATTTCTCACTGTCTTATACTTTTTAGATTTTTTCCCATCCCTTACATGTGATGTAATTTATGTATTAATTTCACATATAGGTTTTTCATCAATGAAAGTAACCTATAAATTAAACACTAATCTATAAAATATAATCTTTTGACATGAATAATAATAAAAAAATAAACTAAGCAATAAAAACCTGGAAAGTTTAAGTTGTCATATTTTGGCCGTTAATTTTGTCAATTTTATTAAATTATAATTTATGAGTTACATTTGGTTACATACGTAGTACAATGAAAAAAATACTCATATCTTACCTACACATATCAGTCCGCATTCAAGTCCTGTCAAGAATTTCGATTAATAAATAGGGCCACTTCTATCTCGACGTCTTGGGCACTGGAAGGGGAATCTTACGGACGAAACCCTCCTCTTGGTATTCCAGATTACATGGCCTGAGAAGCTCCTGGCCGCCTTGATGAATCCATTTATTACACACTGGAATAAACGTACGATTATAAGGTAAACTGTACGTTACTTACATCTACTTAAAATATTTCTCTTACTGGTAAGCGACATTTATAATCTATTATTATGGCAGAATTAGCCAACTCATTGCCTATGTTACCGAAAAAAAAGTAAGCGTGGGGTAATTTTACTATTTGTATACAATATTTTTTTGTACAGTCAGCATCAATGGTTAGGTACTTGTACCAATTTCCAATATATAGTTAAGACAAAATACACGGAAACTATAGCTTTAAATCAGATGTCAATGACTCACATATTTTTCTACTAAAATTCTTGTCCTCATATAACCAAAAACAAGTATGTCAATTACATAACCAAAATGGCAATTACGGAACTCTTAAAGTTTCGGTTTGTCTGTTTATATGTATGTTATAGCTGATTTCTTTAGTTATCTTTTAATAAAATTATTAATAATTCGTATTTTGGGTATAGTTTTTTTTTATTTAACTTCTATTGCATATGCAACACGTTTTAGTCATTTTTTTAATTTATTTTGATAAACGACATTTCGTGCTGACTGTACAAGAAACGTTACAAATTAAATTCAACAACAAACTGTAATCTAGTTTGTTGTTGAATTTAATATGTAACGTTTCTTATACAGTCAGCACTAAATGTAATTTATCAAAATAAATTAAAAAAAATGAGTTGTTTTTAGCACTCCAAATTATGTCAATATATAATAATAATACATTTTTTAAATAATTTTGTAATCGTATACAGTAGCAGAATTAAAATACATTACCCCATTTAGAGCCCCTTAGCACAGGACAAGCGGCGTGCCTGGTGGCCAGGTTGCCCTCTCCCGAGGGATGCAAGTTCATCCAGAACAGCGCTGCGTTCTTCACTGGGAATATGCTGAGACCCAACTCAGTGAATACCGTCGCACCGCCTTGAGCCACTTCCGACATCTAACGACAAGTATTACTATTTTTAGCTATCTGTACATACTTTAAAACAACGTCTCTCTGTCTGTCTGTCCGTATGTGAATTCGAGAACCATTTGATTGATTTACATGATTCTTTTTTATAATCGATGGTGCATCTGCTAGTTATGACTTGAGGTCATATTTCAACGATATTTTTTTCCTTTGTCGAGACGATGGTTCATAGCCGTGCTAGGACCTATAATGTTTACGCTAATTGTTTACGCTAATAACTAATTAATCTGTGGTATAAGTCTTTTACAGGGACGTCCCGGAAGTAATCAAATCATACTCATCGCGTCACTTACTGGAAAGAGCAGAACGTCTGTCTGGATAATTACTATTACTCGTATGTACATAGTTATATATAAATAAGTACTTGGAAGTAAAATTCGGCTTACCTGTTTATATATAATTTATACCCACATTACAAGAATGGTTTCTAAGTGACTTCGGGAGATTTATAAGACCTAGGATCTTCATTATATTTTTCCTGTAAATTTTACGTTAGGCTCGAATTTTTTAGTCAGATTCATTAGTTCCTGAGATATGAGGAAAAAGGTTAACTCGAGTTCAAATACCCAATTTGTGCCTTCATTAATATTCCTATGAATATTTTAAATGTTAACTGTTAAACTGCAGGATGTATCACCATGTTTCTAAAGGCTGTACGTCAAATAGTTACTGAGAAAACTGACTATGACAAAGGCGCAAATGAACGAAAGCATGAGAACACTAAAAAATTGAAAAATCTGTATAAAAATACAAATTTTTCATTTCATTGTACTTACGAATAATGTATACTCACGTAAAACAAAACCGTAGCAATTCTATTTCCACTGTAGTTTTGGAATGCATTTTCCTGCCTCTGAAAGAAATTTAAATTAATTACAGATTAGTCAACAGAAAATTATATCCTAATGAAACAGTGAAACAACAGTTTCCTTTTGTTGATCGGACTTGTAACGTTTACAATTTAATGGCGCCGTTCGCCTACGCCTACTACAATTCGATATACAGGGTTATTGGTAACTCGACGTATTCCCGTTAGGAGGTGATAGGGGTGACTATTTGCGATAATTTTAACCCCCATATGCATTATGCAAAAGTGAACCATTTTTGAGTTGTCATGTTTTTTAGTTTTTTACAAAATAAGTCAAAAATGCAACATCAAAAATTTATTTAAAAAAAATATCTATTTAAATCTCATTATTTCTTCTGATTTATAAAAACGATTAAACACTGGTTATTTATCAATATTAAAACAACAATTATCGGTCCAAATTTAAAAATGCGAGACGAAAAACGATATTACATCAATATTTTTTTGAGATTATTTTCCACTAAAATGCCTTAAAAACAAAAAAAACGTTATGCAACTTGACTTGCAGATTATTCTAAAAACATAACCGTTTTCTTAGCTCTCCAACAATGTGTAACAACTAGGAACTTATTTCGAAGAAACTGAAAAAAAAATGATCACAAAGGAAGCAGGCGCAAATTCGTATTCGAACTAAACTTGTCGTTCTTTAAAATTTCCATAAAATTAATTAAAAACAATGTAATGTAAATAAAACAAAAAACACAAATTTAAAATAAAATTTTAATAACAATTAACAATTAATAATAAGTAACAATTAAGACATATTGTAATTTAGACTAATTAAAGTTATTGCTCGAAGTGACTTCCCTATTGCGTACGCAAAGTCGCATTATTTATATTTATTTTTTATTTATTTATTTATAGATTTGTCTGTGATTACAGGTTGTAGATATAGATGTCAAATACAAATACAAATAAAACAGTCCTCTGTAATCCGCCAAGAGCATACGGACGGAAAATTAAACAAAATCATGCACAATCGATAGAACCAATAATACGAAAACCGTCACAATGAAAAGATACTATGTTATACTTAATATCGCACTATTGTACCAAATTCAAAAATCAAATAATAAATGAAAATTAATGTCAATAAATGATTACATGTCAATAATGTTAATAATATAAAAAAATGTCAATAAACAAATTTAAAATAAATAGTTGCAGTCTATCTATTATTATCATTAAATTGTCAAAAACTTCTATCGAATAATGTCATATCATTTTATCACTTTATAATTGATCTTTAAAAATTCTTGGATGCTATAGAAGCTATGTCCATTCAACCATTTAAATAATTCTTTTCTAAAAACATTAATGTTAATTAACGATGTAATAGCTTTCGGCATTCTATTACAAATTTTTATACTCATTGCCGCACAGTTCCTCTGATACAATGATGTTTTGGGTGTACGCTGCAATACCAACCTATTAGGGTCTCTACTACTTTTTCTGTATATGTCTTATTTTTTATTATTCTTTATTATATTTTTCTGAGTTGTGACTAACTACCGAAGTAGTCAAATTATTCCGCATCGCATTTGCTGCGTTTATAATTCTTGTTTTGAGTTCTTCCGCGGATGACACATGCAAGATGTTGTAAACTAGGGATTTCATGTGACCCCAGATATAGAAACCGGCGTTAAGTCTGGACTCCTCGCAGGCCACGGAATGGGTCCTCCTCGCCCTATCCAACTATTAGGAAAATGGCTATCGAGCCATCGCCTAACATTGACACCAAAATGTGCAGGACATCCGTCTTGCTGGTATATCATGTTTTGCCTTGTAGCCAAAGACACGTCTTTGAGGAGGTCAAACATTTCATTGGCCAAAAAATTTTCGTAAGCTGCAGCATTTAGATTGCTCGGTAAAAAATGTGGTCCGATTAAATTGTCGTCAATTATTCCCATCCACACATTGACCGAAAAACGGCATTGCGATCCTTTTGGCCTCTTTTTATTAGGATTTTTGTGCACTTCCTCACTCCAATAATGTTCATTGTGATCCCATCTTGATCGAATTTGGATTCGTCGGTCCATAGGTTTCTTTCAAAAAAGACGCGTCTTCTAAATCCGCATTTAACATGAATGTACAGAAAGAGACTCTCCTGTCAGGGTCCTCTTCGTGAATAACTTGCACAGGAGTATAATGGTAAGGATAGAATCCTGCATTATGCACCGTAGATCACGCTTTCCATTGTGTTACAGAGAGTTGTGTGGCGGTGTTTGTCGAAATTGTTGGTTCATCGATAAATTCTTGCAGAATATCCTCTTCGTAATTAACAACATGGACTGGGGGGTCTTCCGGCATTAATTTGTCGTCTCTGAACACTACCAGTTTCTCGGATTCGCCTATACACTCCTTTAAAAACTGATACATGGGGTAACCAGCGATTAGGAAACTGACGCGAATAATCTTGACGAGTAGCTTCACTGTTACCGTTGCAAAAGCCGTAACAAAACACAATATTGGCGTATTCTTCATTTATGTAATTTTGAAACATATGCTGTTCATTTTGATCAAGCTCTTCCATATTTCAATTCAAATTAAAAATTAAACTACAATCGTGAGTATATTTACTTCAAAAAACACGGCGCCAATTTGTAAACAAAACCAATGCACGCGTAAAAAGTTTTTGAAAAAAGAACTCTTTGAAAACTTTCTTTTTTTTTCTTAACCTGCCTGTTTGCTTCCTGCATTGGCTTAGGTACGCATTAAACCTATTTGTAAGATATTCAAACAGCGATTTTAAATTTAGTTCGAATACGAATTTCTGCCTGCTTTCTTTGTGATAATTTTTTTTTCAGTGTCTGAAATAAGTTCCTAGTTGTTATGGCATTGTTGGACAGCTAAGAAAACGGTTATGTTTTTAAAATAATCTGCAAGTCAAGTTGCATAACGTTTTTTTTGTTTTTAATGCATTTTAGTGGAAAATAATCTCAAAAAAATATTGAAATAATATCGTTTTTCGTCTCGCATTTTTAAATTTGGACCGATAATTGTTGTTTTAATATTGATAAATAACCAGTGTTTACTCGTTTTTATAAATAAATTTTTGATGTTTCATTTTTTACTTATTTTGAAAAAAGTTAAAAAACATAACTCAAAAATGGTTCACTTTTGCTTAAAGCATATGGGGGTTAAAATCATCGCAAATAGTCACCCCTATCACCTCCTAACGGGAATTCGTCGAATTACCAATAACCCTGTATAATGAAGATCTCCACAGATCTTCACTTCACGAGACTACAGTTGTATGGCCTTCATACTTAGATTTGAAGAAGAGTACATTACGAATAAACTCAGACAGACAAGTTTAAATTTTATTGTCCTGTAATAAGATAATAAACTTTATTGTTTTAAATTTCATTCAATATGTGCATGAAAAGGATAGGTACTTTAATTTTGTTTCGATTACTTGAAGTTAGTAACCAAAATAGGGAAATACTGCGGTATAGCTGTTATCTTCAAATACACACACATTGAGTTCTATGAAAACAGACTAGAATTACGTATACAACATAACAAGTAATTTAGGGTGTTTATAATGTACCATTTAGATCAGTGGTTCTTAACTGGTCGTCCACTAACCTAAATTTCTAGTATTAGGGGTTACCTTTAATTGTGATTCTTCTTGGCTGTATGGGCATAGTCCCTTTGCCACCTAAAGATTAAGGAATACAGAAGGGAGTTTTTGGCGTGATTTTAGGGTTGGGCGTTTATTTTAATTATTCGTAAATTTTTTCTAGTGGATATTGTGATGTAAAATTGGCGTAGTTTTACGTACCAAGTTGTTGCGTTATGTGGAATTGTTAAAATAAGTGTTTATTTAGTAGTGTAATGTTGAGACTTTTCTAGTGGTCAAGTCTGCCTCAGCGTATCCTACCAGAAAGACTGCCTCAATATATATTTGTCGCCAGATAAACTCCAAGAAACGTAATGTATTACGTCGACATTTTAATGAAATAATGTGAAGAAAATATCTACTACTGAAGAAATCGGCTGTTATGGGCCTAGATCCCTTTGCCTTTTCTCTTAAGGGAAAATTGTACAAAAAATAATAATAAAGAAGATTGGCGCCACATACGCGTGCGAAGTCGTAGTGCGGCTCGTAGTGTCCGCCGATGCCGTAGTTGACGACCTGCAGCTCCTCGGCCGTGGCGAGGCTGAGCGCGGAGATGTGCGCCACGCGCCGCGACACGCGCCGCACCAGCGCCGACTCCTCGTCGCGCAGCCACGCCGACTTGCTGATGCGGTAGTGCGCCGACACCAGCTCGCCCGTCTTCGGGTCGTGCACCACTGCGCGCTTGAACTGACGCAACACGCAACATCAACGCTACCGGCGCAGTCAGACGACGCGAAAATTTTCATGCGACCACCGCGCGGTTAACACTCGTGTATTTATTAATAACGAATGTAAACTCTATTCACTAGGCGACAACATTCAAATTTCTGGAAACTACCCAACCACGCGGTAAGCGCGAGGTCGTCCGAGGTCACCGAGCGTTCTAAAACCCTCGAATTCCATTTCTCTCTGGCCACTCCAGACAGAGTGAAGTTACTTGCGCTTGATATGAGCTTAGATATGTAAATATACAGGGTTAATTTAAAAATACTAATAATCTCTTAGTATTTTGTACTAAACATTATCCCCAATAACTTTTGTTTTACGACTTTCAAAAATTCATAACTTTTTTCTTTCATACAAAAATAAAAATACATTAAATGTTTCTGAAAATGGTACCTACTCTATCCAGTGGCTAAAGCCCGCACGCAGAGCGCGGCGCTGAGGTCCGGTACGCTTGCACTGCACCATTGGAAATACGTACAGAATAATTACGTTTCAGACAGTACAATAAAACTTAACAAATATTTTTTGAGGAACGTATTGAGTTTTGAAAAAAGTCGTAGAACAAAAATTGTTAGGTATGTTGACAGGAATTTTGCGCTCAGAGGTTATTAGTATTTTTAAATTAACCCTGTATACTGTGCGGTACAGCTCCAGGCACGACCACTGCGCGTGCTGGGCTCTTTATAATTTCGGCAGGGTAACAAACGTGCCGTGAACTGCGCCAACATCGACCGCGATACACGGCGCTAATCAACAAAAATTGTACAAATAAAAGAGGCTAAACACATTTAAATGTGACATTAATGTCCGTTAGTCTTCAGGGTGGTGGAAGTCGGAGGTGGCTTCCGGCGCCGTAAAGCCACAAAACGGAAGATAGACCCACTTATAACCTTCCTAACCTCTTTGCTTACCACTTCAAGAATTATATAGTAACAACATAATGAAAACAATTAAATATCAATTCCAGTCGGTGAACGCAACATAACATGTAAACACGACACGGCAGAATTTCTTATAGCTTCAAAACAAAAAGATAATTGGGATTTACAACCAATATTCAGAAAACTGCTAACCTGTCATCATCTACGCTCTACACAATTACCTAATAAGCCCTCTGTACCTTTTTTTTTTGTGATGCAGAAGGAACTTGCACACAGATATTCGATTCTCTGGAGGAGAGATTGCGTTATGTGGGACTCTTACTAAACCTCTCGCTGTCATCGTCCTTGGCGCATTGTCGAGAGGCACCCGGATCTCCTACGGAACACACCCAAGCCCCTCTCGCGCTGTACCATAGAACTTCTCGATAGAAGAGTGACAGAACCCCCCTGCACCTTCGAAGAGCCACAACATCGCGGAAGACATGCACTGTCGTCCTCTCCGGGATTGCATGGGTGGACGACCGAAGCCCCTACTTAAATCGGCCCCCGAACGCCCCTTTAGTCGCCTCTTAAGACAAGCGGTGAACACGGTAGCCTTATTCCCTGACCCAAGTTACAGGGGCTGAAGTCCGCTATATCTAAGCTGATTAACTATTACAGTCTGTCTGATAAGAACATTTCAAATGAATATAGAAGCAATTTAAGATCAACAATAAAGTAGGTATGTACTCGAATAATTGTTGGGGCAGTAACTTGTGCATTTACCTTCCAAACCAAAAATCCCTCGTTAAATTCCTGGCCAGGATAATTAGGAAATCATATTACAGCTACAGAAAAAACCGAGTTATCAAAACATAGGCTGATCTATATGCATTGATGTATTTAGATCTGGCTATTATTGAAGAAATAAAGTTATAGAAACAACTCACCCGTGGTTTTGCCAAATTTTTAATATGTTCAATTTCCTCATCAGTCAATACTTCATAGAACACAAACACGTCTGGGTCTATGTAAACTTGTTCCATTTTTATGGGAGCTAAGCGAAGAAATGGATGATTTTCAGTTAAATAACGACAAGTAAGCCTGAAATCAATTGAAATTTATATGATGGAATGAACTACTTTCGTAATATTTTTTGACATTTGGTACTTTAATCTTCATATTTTTACCTCTTAGCAATTTCTCTAGGTATTTCCATTTCACCACGACATAAAGCCTCATAATTTTTCCTTTCTTTGGCATATGTTGACAACGCAGTAGTTGGTTTTTCTTCCGCCACATCTCCTGTTTCCTAAACCGAGAATAAGTTATAAAATTCTAAGTTCTGTATATAAACTAAACAATTATTTCCAGTGTGGCGAATTTTTGCACTAATTTCCAGATATAATAAGTAAAGAAAGTATTTTGTTAAATGATAACCAACAACTTTGGATTCAAACTTCGCCATACTATCCCGGTTAAAGAAAACACTGTATAATACACGTACTCCTCGTCTGTGTTTCTTCAATCGTTCTTTCTCCTCAGCAATTTGCTTCTCGTAATGCGGCACATTACCAACGGCGCGAGAGTGGTTAGGCTCCAGCTCTAATAACTCTCTCGTCCATTTTAGCGCGTTTTTAACGTCACCTGTAGTATGAAATGGAGATGGATAAACATAAAAGAAATTGAAGAACTCCATATTTGATGTCTAGCAAAGATATAAACATTAAATGAAAACTTAAAAAATTAAAATGTATGACCGACACGTGTTTCGCCTCTCAACGAAGCATCCTCAGGAAATTCCAGAGATTAGATTCGGTCAGCTAGCTGGTACCGAATGCAACCGTCAAATGCATCAAATCACTGCCAGTTAGCTGACCGAATCTGGTCTCTGAAATTTCCTGAGGATGGTTCGTTGAGAGGCGAACACGTGTTGAATAAGAAGTATGAAATTTTGGGCAAAAATATCTTAAAAAATTTAAAAAAAATATAAGAATTTATCACATTATAGGAATTTAAAACCAACCTAGTAAATAATGTGAAAAGCTAATATACTCGAGTATTTCCACTTCCGTAAATTCGTAATCCTCGTTTTCTTCTTTATATTTACGCAGAGTTTCCATCATCCATGCCAGTGCATTCTTGTAATCTTTTTGATTGTACAGAGCGCGGCCAAGTTCGAAACAGTCACTCGACGTCATTGATGTACTGAAATGTTAAATGTGACTTACTCGACTAATGTGAATATTAATGGATGGAGCCATGAGTCTCCACTCTCATCACTGAGTGTCAAACGAATTCTCGTGTCTCTCTTTTTATCTTATTGACCGTAAAACTGATGAGTAAAACTTTAGCTATAGTAAATATGGCACTGTCGGTGTAATTCGTGTCAGCAATTTGTAAAATTTGTATTATATAAATTGACGACCTCGATGGTGCAGTGGTTTAGGCGTTGTGTCTAAGCGCGGAAGGTTTAGGGCTCGATTCCCGGCCGGGTAAATTTAGTAAACGAACTTTTCTAGATTGTCTCGGGTCTGGGTGTACTGCGAGACGCCTCCAGTTATTGCCGACGTCTGGTTCTCATAGCGGAGGGAATGCCCTAGTTTGACACCAGATGATTGGTGCGTATTAAATTGTCTAGTACATAAAAAAAACTTTCGAATCTTTGTGTTTTGGCTACTATTATTCACAAAAATAAAAATATGTCGTGATCAGCTGTGTGTTGTTGTATCGTGAACCTTCTATAGTCACGTACATTGGTAAAAATCTAGAAACTACTTCAACAAAAAACGGACACGCTCTTAGCAAAAGCTTCGTCCATTAAGATTCTTGCTCCGAGGTTACTTAATTAAAAATCTAGTTTCTCGTAAAAATTGTCAAAAATTTTGGAAACACTAATAACACTTACATAAATAAACATTATTTGTGTGGATTACAAAATAAACCGTTTACCGTTTATACTTTTACGGTTCAATGACCTTACCCGCCCCTACTATAAAAATAGCGCCATGATGTACTGTACGTCACTATGTAACTATGATCCTAACCTTATAAGCAATAAACGTGGATTATAATTAAGACACTAAAATCCCAATAATTTTTCAATAACATTTCAATATATTATTCACGACTTCGACAAGGCTCGACTGTATTTTACAACCAGCTGTACACCACGGTTTTTCCTCCATTAATTTTGGCATAACATTAACACGTGAAAATACATATAGTAGGTATAGGTACCAACTTATACCTATTATAGTAACACTAGCTGTGCCCGCGACTTCGTTTACGTGGAAAATTTGTCCATGGCTTTCTCGGATTAGGTAAGGTCACATGTACATACATAGCCTACGTCTGTCTCCAGGCACATACTTTCTCTGTACCAAATTTCGTCACAATTGGTTCAGCGGTTTAGCATTGTCATACAAAGTTTCATCCCCGTTTTCACCCTCTTAGGGTTAGATTTTTGATAAAAAAGTAGCCTATGTCTTTTTGATAAAAAAAAACTATCATCGCACCAAATAATCGGTTGTAGTTTAGCATTTGTATTGGATAAAAAAGTAGCCTATGTCCGTATCCTGGTTTCAAACTATCTCCATGCCAAATTTCATCATAATCGGTATAGCGGTTTAGCATTTCCCATACAAAGTGTTATCCCTCTTTTCATCCCCTTAGGAGCAGATTTTTGATTAAAAAAGCAGCCTATCATTCGCGCAATTGTTCACAACACGTTCTTACTACATAGTGATTTTCATCAAGATCGGTCAAGCCATTCTTGTATTAGAAAAGAATAACAGACAGACAAAAATTCAAAAAATGGTACAATTGAAGTTAATAAGTAAAACGAATATTTATCACAAAATTTGACAAAAAAATGTATTGGGGTAAGGCCGTAGATTTTGCCACTTTTTGAAAAAAAAAAAAGTACTTGATAAATTGTAATAAAGGTATCTGAAGTAGAATATATAATTCTTCTACTATTAGACTGTATTTTTAAAGAGAACGTAGGTCGTGTAGTTTAAAAAATACCGTGAGTTAAAATCGTTAGGACCCCCAAATTTAGCCAAAAACACGCTGTTTTTTTGTTCCGCCAAAGTAATTGGCATTGTAAAACTTATATTTTTTACAATGAAAGTCTAATTAATTATGAATATCTGAAATGTCCCAAAGTTAAGCTGCTACATTATAGTTCTCGAGTCTTTAAATACTCGTTTTTTATTGAGTTATCATTGTTTAAAACTTTGTCTCCATTATTTTCGCTTATACGTTACTATTTTGTATGTTACTAAATTCCGACTTCCATGTATTAAAAACAGTTCATGATAGTATTTTGAAATGGCACTGGCGACACCGAGTACCCAGGCAACATGTTAGAAAAAGAAAAAGCGCCATTTTCTCGTCTCTGGTGTTTGTAAAAGGTGTACACGTGCGTTTTGGCTGCGAATTTTTTTTTGAATTTTAACGATTTCACACGTAAATAACAGTTTTATTTACGCACTTTTTAACTAATACTATGCACAAGGGATTAATAAGTGCGAAATAATGTATCTTACTCTGAGATTCCACTCGGTTTTGTAATTATAGCTATTTATAACCTCAATAATCGCGCTTCTCCGTTACTTCTATGTAGCTTCTATGTTACTAGTATCGTTGATTCTATGTTACGTAACGTTGAAGTGTTCTAAAGGTTCGTACATAATAGTATTATAATTTTTGTACTCAGTACTAGTTTTCATACAATAATGAAACTTGAATTGATTTGAATTCGTACCTTACGGTTTTTAATTGCCGCATTGTACAAAATATGACGTAAACGCACTTCCTAGCGAGATAAAATTTTTAGCTAACATTAAATTACAGACCTTAACGCTTTACAAATAATTACAATGAAATTGATAACGAAAGAAAATATTTTGTGGTAGCATTTAATTTTAGACCTTAATGCATTACGAATTCGATCCAGTTATTTTTATGTATTTGTTAAATTGGGGGAATGTTGTCGAATTGTTTGTGTGAGTAAGCGTCTATAAAATCATTGCATTTGAGTGCTCCCATTTACTTGTGGTAGTACCTCACCTCCCACGAAAAATGCCAAAAAGCGTTAAATGAGAAATAGCGCGAATGTTTCCTTTCGTTGTAGGTACTCAATGAATTGATGTGGTCAGATTGCCGTGGTTGTGTATCTAATAACTCCAAACTTAAAATACTTATATTTAACATTTTACCCTACTCCGCGCGCATTTGACTAATTTTTCTGCTATCATTCAATACAGTTTTTACTAATACAGATTGGTATTTTGTCCCGAAGTTTATGGTACAAGCATACATATCGTATTACTAAACTTTAACGCCAAAAATACCACATTATGTTCTCAGCTTTACAAACATTTTGCGTTACTTGTATGTTATCTAAAAGTTTCTATGTTACTCAATGTTACAAAGTGGCAAAATTTACGGCCTTACCCATTTACAGACACACGCTACAGATATATATAGTAGTATAGCTGTACTCACAACTTCGTCCGCGTGAAAAATTTTTCCGTGACTTCTCCGAGTTACTGAGGTTACCCGAAATACCTATATTATTGAAGATCTTAAAAAAGTTACTGTCTACACAGTACAAGTAAGCAAGCAGTATTCTATTTTCATACAAACGTTCCCAAACGACGCGCCTCGAAATCTCTTCGGTATACAACAGTATTCTATGGTCGCGAGTGCGCCGCGGTTGTCCTCGGACGATGTAAGACGCTCCCGCGCATATTGTTCCGTGTATGGATGTTTGAATACATCTATATCGAAACCGGAAATATTTCTCTGTTGCTCATTTGTAGGAAATATATTATTATCATAATGATCTAGTTACTTTGTTGCTGATTTTTAATTATACTGCACACAAAAAAACGCATAATGCATTTTTTTTGTCCATTTCCACCAGACTAACTCACAAACTTTTAAAATTAGAAATTAGACGTCAAATGTACAGAAACTTCCCCAGCGTAATTCCTTTCATTTGTTACCCATATTGTTCGTGATGAACAAAAAAGTTTTTTCCTATTATGGCACATCCGCCATATTGGATTTATGATGACGACATATATACAGAAACCTCCTGTGTATCCCATTTCATTTCATACCTATATTGTTGGAGATCTTGAAAAAGTTACTACCTATCACGGAGCATCCGCCATATTAGATTTATGATGACGTCACATATACAGAAACCTTCCTCTGCGTATTCCATTTCATTTGACAACCGTATTGTTGGTATTGAACATAAAAATTATTTTCTACTATGGAACATCGGCCATATTGGATTTATGATGACGCCACATATATAGAAACCTTCTATATAATCTGTGTGTTTGCAATAAAGAGGGTCAGGATGACATTCCACAACAATGACATTTTCAATTTAAATCGTTTCTAGGAGCGCTACGTAAAGTCTGTAAGTAAACTTAACAGTCAACGTTACCTACGTCAAACAGGTCATCCAGCCGTAGATACTTAAGTGCTATCCGTGCGAAACAATGGCGGATGTTAGTACAGAAACAGATATAAAGTATATAGGTATTAGGGACCTACCACATTTTATTTTACATTTTACGCAACTCACCTATAAGCGACCCCATTTAATATACCTTCTGATAATTCTCTAACGTTCAAATGATATGTCTCTTGTAGTCGAGTTAAAGCCTGTGCTGCGCCTGTGAGATCTTCTAAAGCAGGATATTTCACATCTTTGTGATTCATTGTTACGTTTTTTATATAGTCTGTAATAGAGATGAAAATACAAATTTCATTACATTTCATATTGGTGATGGGGAATTTTCTTTGAATTTTTCTTCGAAGAAGTCCTAGCACAAGGTTCTAAAACCACGTTGGCAAGAACCGTTAAAGTACAAATGTAAATAATACCGGACCGAATTCTTGTTATATGTTTTCAATTTTAAAGATTTAATAAGAACCAGGAAAAACATATCATATGAAGAACCACGGCAAGAAACCCAGTGAAGTATAACTGAAATAAGTGTTCTGTTTTTTCAATTTTGAACAAGGGCGCTAAAGACTGTTTTACGAATTTAAAGTAAGTAATATTAAGTAATATAAACTTCTATTCGAATTAAATTACCTGTTCCTATTTTGATACTTTGCTCTATGTGATCCAAATCTGTAGTCAGTCTTTTAATCAAAGTGAATGCGTTGATAGGGTTGCCTAAGTAGTTGGGGATATCTTCCATCGCTTTGTCATGTTCCTTCTTATAGAGATTCAAATGTCTGAAAGGAAATAATAAACTGATAACATGTACATATTAAGAAGATCACCTGTTGCCATTACGTAACAATGTAAGTGGTATCAAAAATAGTTACAGTTAGAACATGAACAGAGTATAAAGGAAAGCAGATTCCCGCCTCATGCGTAACGGAATTACTTACTCTCGGCTGGATAGGTTTGTTGCGTTGGGTGTGACATGCGGAGAGTATCTTGTTTAGTTATACATATACATAGTATAATATTACAATAACAAAAATGCATACAGTGTCATGTAGCGATAATCATTAAATTTAAAAAAATAAAATTTGACAGATTATACTATATGTATTTTCTAAAATGTACAGGTACTGGTCTGGACATTTTGATCTCAACAATGAGACTCGTGGACGACCGGAGTCGAGAGTCGATAACGATGAATTGAAAGCCATAGCGGAAGCAAAGTCATCTTAAACCACGTCGGAATTAGCAGCAGTCGTCGAAGTAAGTGTTATCACTTACTGATACTGATTCAATTACGTTAAATTGGAAAGATAAAAAGCTTGGAAACCACTTTCACCATATGAACTCACTGAACAACGACAACGAAATCGCGTCGAAGCTTGCCTCAAGTTGGTGAATAGGCACACAAATGAGGGGATTCTGAATCTGATTGTCACTTGTCAAAAGTGGATCATGTATGACAATCGAAAAAGTCCGTCGCAATGGTTGGACACAGGAGAGGCAACCTAACCATGTCCCAAACACAAATTGAGTCCAAAGAAGCTGCATGTGAGTGTACGGTGGATCTATGGCGACATTGTTTATTACAGCTTCTCGAGGTCTGACACAACAAATACTACAAAGAAGTACTGTAAAAAATTGCAAATGATGATCAACAAGCTCAACCAAACAACCGAGATTGGTCAATTGCTCTAATCCACTACTTCGCGACAAAGTTCGTCCACACATCGCACAACGGACAGTCTCAAAACTTACAGACGACTGGAAACTCTTCGTCGCCAGACCTTGCTCCAAGTGATTTCCATTTTTTCGGAATTTGGATAACTTTTTACATAGATACATAGGAAAATTTAAATCTGATGAGGCGGTGAAATATGCTTTTAAGTTCATCGATTCCCACTCCCAGGTTTGATTTTTTTTACATAAAACGGCAATTTCATAAGTAACGACCTAATAATTATTTATTTATGAATTGCGTGCAATTCATATATTTATAACAAATACGAAAAGTTTATAAACTTACTTCTTTAGAAGCATTAGTCTTCTTTCTTCTTTAGTTATGTAATCGTCTAAATCATCTATAATTCTCTTATGGGTCTCTAATAAAGGCTCTACATCTGATATTGCAGTAAATAACTCCGTTTTCGCCAATGTGACTAAATCTAATATACATAGGAAGTATGCTATGCAAACTGTCCTCATATTGAGATAAGAATTATCTTTCCTCTTTTACACTGAAACAAATTTTACAATATTGTTATCCTTAAATTTGTTTAAATGAATGTAAATAAGTATATACACTATTTTATACTACTGAATATTTTTCTACTTTATCATTCTAAAAAATTTTAATGAGGCAAATAATATTTTGTTAATAATTTCTAATGTATATACTAATAACCTGTAAAGAAGAAACGTAGAAATTAGGATTCGTTTTTAGGGTTCCGTAGCCAAACGGCGAAAACGAAAGCCTTATAATTTCATGTCCATCTGTCCATCA
Source organism: Zeuzera pyrina (assembly GCA_907165235.1). Classification (NCBI taxonomy): domain Eukaryota; kingdom Metazoa; phylum Arthropoda; class Insecta; order Lepidoptera; family Cossidae; genus Zeuzera; species Zeuzera pyrina. The sequence continues at coordinate 10,842,144 of OU015625.1, read as the reverse complement.
CTATATCACAGACATTTTACGACGTGAACAGCGTAACGAAGTATACTCTTCATTGTTTTAAAATGACCGAATTATTAAAAACGAGTATAAATAAACTTTTTATTAATGTATTTTACAATGCAAGAACTCGGAAACAGTTTTTCGGCTGTTCGGAAATATTTCGGACACTTAATCACTGAAGGCAATAAAAAAAATTCTTAACTCTGAGCAAGTGCACTGTTCAGCGTGCTTGTGCGCTGTGAAAAAGGAAAGCGAAATTATTACATTCGGATCGTTAGTACATATACTTACCATGTTTTTGTACACCTAAGAAAAAAGGTACCTACCTATCTAACCTAATAATGTTTATAACCCTTTGATTATTTATGTACCTACCAATTTACAATAGTTGATTACTAGATTTCTGCTTTTATTTAACTAACAAAAGTTGAAGAACTTGAACAAAAGTAGTATAAACACTAAAAAATAATAATTGAATTAAGATGTAAAATCGTATTTAGTTTGTTACTTTTTGGAAATAACCTCTAAATATTACGTAGACGGAAGGTGGCGACGCATTGGAAATTTCGACATTTTATTTAAAGTGTAATACGACAACAGTAAGCACAGTTTACAGAAAGCAAGCCATGTTTTTGCTTTATTTTAGCGTAAAGATAAAAAGCTACAACAAAAAAAACTTTTATAAAAAAATTAAACCGACTTCAACAAAGAACACTGAAAAGTATGAAATAACTATCCCTTACGGATCGAAACTTAAGTATAAAAATAACTTTATAAAAATACGATACAAATACCTATATAACTAAATTTGACAGTTACTGAAGTCGGTGCCAAGCCTACTAAACTAATAGACTTCTACCATGTGACCTTGGCCTAAATAAATATCTAGAGCAGGTCTACAATTATTTTATTTTCTAATTCTGGAGCGCAATGTGTTAACTTCCATTCTATTGAGGAGCACAAACCGTGAGTTTTCACAATAAAGGATGCGAACAGATTGAACATGGGATATTATTGCCCATTATGGCCATTATCAATATAATATCATATCAATATCAATCACTTATAAAAGAACAGTGTAAAGGTTGCATCCTAATTACACCCTAGCGTATTCTTACAATCTGAAGACTACAGCCACCAGCCGTATTCTCTGTCCGCCACAAGACTGACTCTACTGACTGAATTTATTATATCACAGCCAATTTATATCTTCTCCCTACTTTACCATTATACCATACTACCATTATACCATGTGGGGACAACGATAGTTAACAAATGACATACAAGAGAATCGTCAATATAAATAACCAGGTCGCGTTATTTGGTGTATCTTCGAAACCAAAGCTTTGATACCAGTGAAATTTCAATGGGACCAATCTGGAAGTGTATCCTTTCGAACAAAAAAAATAATTTTCCAAATCGGTTCATAAATGACGGAGTTATGAGGTAACAAACATAAAAAAAAAACAACCGAATTGAGAACCTCCTCCTTTTTTGGAAGTCGGTTGAAAACAGTAAGCACTGGAAATTTAACACGCCATCTACGAGACGATCACCAAAATTCAGGATGAGCATATCAGCGCTATCAAAGCCAAAACTAATATTACAGATTTTTTTGCTGTCGCACGGCCTGCGAAAACTAGTAGCTCCACAATTTTAACAAAATGCCCATCAAGACATGACAAATGGCTTTTGGGTAGAGATTTGGCTTTATGGTTTTGTAAAATCCTTGCTTCCATTGGATTCTGTTTCTGATGAGGGCATGGTGGGTTTTATTAAGGTGATGGGCTTAATTGTTCTTAATATTGTCTTTCTTATGTCTAATTGCATTCTTGAGCTTCCGTTCAAGTAGTATTATGCCTAACTGCAATGTATGTGATTCGAATGATTATGTAAAAGATAGGTACTGTAATTTTCTTTCTTTCAGAAATATAATATTATCATAAACGACGATGATATGCCATCTCGTCACACTGTAAGTGGTTCTGCTTTGTCAGACGTGTACGAGTCTATGTTGACTAAATGACTTGTGGACTGATCAGTACCGACGACTTAATTATATTATGTTTACACTGCACTATTTAACTCAAGGTAAGTAATCAGGTTACAATATAAACTTATTAATTATCACTTTGCCTAACACCTTAAAATTCAAGAACATGTAGGTGAACATTTGATCAGCTCATCATTACTTTTTCTGTTAGGTACCCATTTTAACAGTAATATTAGCATCAGTATAGCAATCAGTAGCCAGTCATTATCGAAAAACTATAGGTTAATGGATGATTTTTAACCATGCTTTTATTTGCAGATTTCATCTTAAAAGCTTTGACTCTGAGTACAGAAATAATGTTTGGAAAAAAAACTGGAGAAAAAATAAATGATGCGATAGAGAACATAAGGAAGAGGCTTATATTGAATGGCATAGCTGTTACTGATGCTGGGCGAAATGTGAAACGAGCAGTAACGTTGGCAAATACGACTTACCATTTATGCCTTGGGCATGGGCTGCACAATCTAGTGACAGTTGATAGCATTTATTCAGTATCAGAAATTACGGCAGTGGTTCAGAAATGTAAAAAAATCGTAAAGGCTATGAGATATCGCACACCAGAGTTGAAAGCTGACGCCGAAAAGATACAGCAAGAGCTAAAGTTTTTGAATGGAATAGATGGAATAATTGAAAGTTAGAGGCTGATAAAACTGATCTTATTCCAAAAGTTGACTTGACACTCGAAAATGCTGAAGAATTCGAAGACGAGGTATTGCCATTAGGTTCAGGATACCACCAATAAATTCCAACAATCAAAACCGCAACGCCAACTCACTGGCACAGCGTTCTAGAAATACTACAAAGTGTGATTTATATTTGCCACCAAGAATCTATATATAATATGTTGAGGAAGATTAGCCAAGACGAACTTAGAATTACTCAATGCCAGTTGATCCTTTTAGAAGATGTGGTTAAGATTTTGAGAAGCTCTCGTGAAGCCGTTGAAATATTGTCGACAAAAAAGACCTGTACAATGAATGTTGCTCTCGTATAATGTCCGAGATTATTGACATTTTAAATTCCTTTCAAGATGATGAATCATTAATTATGTTGCACTTAAAACACAATATGATGGCAAAATTAAACAAACGATTCCAGTAACTAAACCGATTGTTGCGGCAGCACTTTTAGATAACCGTTTTATGAGCCTGAAAGAAGTTGATATATTTTTAGAGAACCAAAATACAACTAGAACTTCTTTTCTTTCCATGTACATTAAAGAAGTAATAAGTATTAATGACAATTCAGAAAGCTTAGGTACTACAAGCAATGAAACTGATACATTATTATGGAAACTGTCAGAGACACAGCATTGGTGCATGCCAACTAATCCAATACGATCCAATAGAGCCAGAATTTGGCGTTACATTGCTGCAGGTGACCCAACAGAACCTAAAGATGGCAATCTTTTATTATACTGGAACAGTAAGAAAGAATAAATAAGAAAGATGCATTTCCTTGCCTTGGCGCTCTGGCTAAATATTTACTCTGCGTGCCTGCCACAAGCACACCGAGTGAGAGGGTATTCTCGGTAGCCGGATTAACAATTACGGCTAAAAGATCACGTTTGAGTCCAAATAGGCGTAAACGGAGTAAATTTAAGCGACGCAGAGTTAATTCAGACTAGATTTTTTTTTTTAAATTCAGACACCCTGCCGGCGTCTGAAAATCGGCGTTGCCGCCGATATTTTTCAAGGCAGCGCCCATGTCTACTCCGGGCATATGAGGGATGAAGAAAGTACTACTCTAAAAACAAAATCCTTATATAATTGTAATATAATTAAATTGAAATTACCCAAAAAAGTACCTCTGATGTATGGTATGAATGTTTGATGGGTAATAATTAAAAAGTTAAATAGAGGACGAAACGTCACTGTCGTGCGCTCCCGAACGTTCATTAATGTTACTCGCGGTACGTCGTTTATATGAAATAAATACTGTAACACAAAGTACTGTTAGTTCCACATTCATTTTGATCGCATAAATTACCCACGTGTGATATTTTGTAACATTTTAGTAACAAGAACGAGGGTAGAATGGATTTCCTGCGTGTAGTGGGGGCTGCATAAAAGTCTGATTTTGGTCTTGTAACGATGCAGTTGATGAGCAGCCGTCGAATAGTCAAGTACATAATAGTTGTGATGAAGAATTGATAACGTGTTCATAGTGAATGTTTGTACCAAACACTTAGCACTTACTTTCAGAGTAACCATGGAAATAATAATAGAAAACTCTTTGAACAAATCCATCCCATATGATTCAAACATGTTTTCTCTATAGGTACATATAATCAGTAAATTTACAAGTTTTACAATATATTTACATATTTTTTACCAAGAAACTGGCAACAAGAGTAGGCTGGTATAATATCAACATCATCACCCATCTGCTGCCTAACGTGGTGATTTCTTTTATTATAGGCTCTTTTATTATATTTCTCTTTATACTTCACTATTTCACCGTTATTTTTATTAGTGAGATATAATAAATTAATTGATGAATACAATTTCGACTGTATGCGTCTACAGTAACTTTCAATACACTTTGCTGAAAATCTTTTTGATAAAACATGATATAAAGGATAACAAATTTTTTTTTTGTAAAACTATAGATACATTTCAATGTTGTAATTAATTTTTATTGATATTGAATGGTGTGAATAATGACCAGTACCTACTGTCACAGCTACAATAATGTGAAATAACTTAAGTGTGTTTCCCCAATCCGGTTACATCAATGTTTAATTTAGTTGCACAAGGCAAGCGACATTTATGACATCACTGACTAGACCTTTCGATTCTCGTTCCATCCATTCTTTTGTAATTAAATAAAAATAATTGATCAATGTTTGGTAAACGTTAATAAACCTGAAGTCAAACAGATAATTTAAAAAATCTTGTGCTCTTCAGTCCGACATTGTAGAAAATTGAAATAAAAAAAAAAACATATATCATCGCACCAATTGTATGTCCCCTAGCTCTAACCAAAGGCTTTGAATTATTTATTATAAGCAAGTCATTGTGCCACGCACATAACGAACTGAAAGAGCTACCAGGGATCTATAAAAATTTATTTATAAATTGATTCGGCTGGAAACTGAGTCTGGATACCCAGTTTGGTAAGCACACACGCTACCCCACCTATTATACTGATGTTTAAACGCGATGTAGTAAAAAATTATACATACATACATACATATCCTCACACGGTATCCCTAACGGGGTAGTTAAAGAGGACGGAGCGCCAAGCGTTGCGATTCTAAAAAATTATAATTAGATTATTTTTGACTATTGTTTAACGAATTCTACATAAGTATTCGATTCCAGTTTAAACGTCTATTTAAACTAGATCAAGCTGAGTGGTAAAATATAGTAAATTACAATTACAATTTAGCTATAAATTAAAAAATTCGTTTTCGATATAGATCGATATTTATACATTATTTGATTGGGTTCGATTTGTATAACCTTATGTGACAAATCGCTAATAAAAACGTGCTAAGTGCAAGTCGTGCTTGTGTAATTTGTGCTCCGTGTTGCCAGTTATAATTACCAACCGCAAAACAAAGTTTATCGTAAGCTAACTTTTTATATCGCCAGGTTAAAGCGACGCATTCGAAATTTTGACGGCAGGGATCTCCATTTTTCTAAGTGACTACAAAACGTATGAAAGTGATATTTGGTAACCTCATTCTTCATTTCATTGACTTTATTTTGCCAGTTGCGATACACGATTGGTAACCTTTTGTAACACAAAACAAATATCAAAAAAACCTCTTAATAAACAGAGATTTACATTTTTAATGTAATATTAAATGGAGTAATGGCACCGATTTATGTTTCTAAATTTTCTGTACAGTTTTAATCTAAACATATTCTTCAAAATGAGAATTGGATTTTTTACAATTAATTATAGTTTTTAAAATAAACGAAAATAACGACTTTTTCGTATTTTTCGTAAGCTAGCGCGCGCAATTTTGCATAGACTAGAATGTCTATCTTGGATTAAATTATTATTTATCAACGCGTCGCCTTAAGGGTAAAACCAAATAAGTTTAGTCAAAAAAGTCAGTTTAATATTTGAGTTACACATTTGAAAAGTTTGTTTATGTAACTGAAGTCCTTAACAATTAAATAATGTTAGTCATATTATTGTTGTGTTATAGCGTGTGCTATGATTATTTCAGTTTAAAGTTATATTCTATAAATATAAACATAATTTCATTTGTATAACGTGGTATAACTTTGACAACATTTCTGTTAGTTAATTTTGCCTTTAACCCTGCGACATACAAAAGACATCTAATAGATTACAGACACTGATAAGCAAATTATGAATGTACTGTTAAACTTTATTTGTGAATAAAGTGGAGATTGAACAAAATTTAAGACTTATTTTTAGAATGTTTGGAAATGAGTTAAAGAGGTAGAAGTTTTTAAAAGTTCAAAACAAGAACGTACATAAAAGTATCATACATTTTAGAAATGAAATAAATTTTTAAATTTGAGCTCAACGATCTTTCGACACCTCTAACGATGAGCGATGACCGCAAAAAAGCTTTAGCTGTCGATTTAACCCCCAAAAATCAAATGTTAAAGTAAAAATTTACTCTTTGAAATTACCGTCTCGATTTGGACCATTACTTATTACAATGATCATTGACTTATTGCAATATTGTTAGATTCAAAAATGATTACGTCGAATCGTCTGAAAAAAAGATGCTTGTCTCAAACGGACGGGCACCAGACAGACAGACAGACACCAAGATCAATGACCAATGCTTCGTTTGACCGATTTTTGTGGGTAAAAACACATAATATAAGCGTGTCTAATATTATTCGCAAATTGAACGGGCAATGATTTCTTACACTTTCACATCATCAGTGAATCGCATACACGGGCCACATCATATAAGGGCCTAAAATACCCATGTTGTTGCGTCTAGTTTAGCATCGACAATTGACGATTTAACAGCTATATTGACACCGAAACACGAAAATCGCCAAAACACGATGCAGCCACGATGCAGCATTGTCACAATCGTCAAAAACGAGATTTTGATAACACAATTGAAAGCAGAAAGTCTCCAAAAGGCAATGCAGAATCGCCAGTGAGTTGAAGTCCTAAATAAACAATAATGAAAATTCCACAGATTTATTATACACATTATTCTTTTGTAGCCATAAAACCCATGAATGTGCTTACAGGAAGTGAGTTCAATAACACAGTGTAAAGAACTGTGGGGTACTGAAATAACGTACAATTAGACCACATGTAGACACTCACGTTCCCGCGTACCTATACCTATACATTTGAAAAATAAATCATTTTGCATTTTTAAGTTCGACATTGGTTTTATTATTATAATAAAAATTAATACCATCCCAAAGGAAATATTTATTCAATTATATTTAATAAATCGCAGTATCAGAACTACAATAATAATATTTTGAACTATATTAATTACATTACGTATGTATATGTATGTATGGTCACGTTGTGAACACGCGTTGTATACAATTCACCGATTGCTGCTTAATCAATTAAAAGTTAAATTATTTTTTAACTTACGTTACGTTACGTTACGTTAAATACGTTTTGTCGTTAGTCGTTACTGAAAAAAATGTAAGCAACTACATCATTTAAAATATCAGCAAGTAAAACGGACAGGAAAACTAATTGGATATTATCGTTATATAATTAAACGTATACATTAGACATTAGGAAAATAAAAAACAACATACCTCAAAGACCTGACAGTAAACAGAGAATGCAAAACACATCCAAAAATTTAGTAAATATATACGGACAATGGAAAATACAAATGAGAACGCTGAAATCTATTCACACGCTGCTTTTTGTATGCGTCCAGTGGCGGCGCTCCCGTTGCCGGGTCAACGAACAACTACTAACCGTTTATTGCAGAAGATAGCGACAAGCCGGCCGGCGACCTTATCTAGCGCGGGTGATGATATTATTAATAATAAAATAGATGTATCAGATGTATGTCACAAATCGCACGTAGTCAGATTCAGTATTCGCGTATTAAATTGACCCGAAAGAATCATATTTTGTCGTTTAGAAAAATATAACTGCAATCAATGACTAGAATTTGGGTTCACTTCAACTTGATGTTCCAAATCAAATGTGACTTATAACAAAAACAACCTTATATCTAAAAACATAAGCTATTTTATTTAAGATATGAATAATATTATGTACCTCTTATGTACCTATTGAATGAGTACATAATATACTTTACATAAGCCATTCCAAAGACTGTTGACTTGTTAGCAATTTGCGTACTGCAAAGAAGTCAGAACAAGACTTACAACTTAAGTCTTGTCGCCAGTTTCATGAAAATATTGGATCTGTAAAAGCTCAGGAAAATAAAAATAATATGTATCTATTGCCCTATTAGCCCCTTATGTTTATAATAAGTTTTAATACAAATAGTAATATATCTAAGCGTCGTCGCGTCTCGGGAGACCGCTAAGCGCTAAGTAAATAAAGTAAAAACGGAATTTAACTAAAAATGAGATAAAATAGAAATGAAATATCAAAACTTTTTTGAATTTTTTGAGGTTTCTTTTGAGCCGGCGATTTTTTTAATTTTTAATTTAAGCGATTTACAATTGTAAAATGCTTAAATTAAAAATTAAAAAATACTATTGTAAAAAGCTAAGAGATACGAGAAGAGAAGAGACACGCAGTACGGCAATACTGCGTATCTCTTCATAGCTTAATTTGAATTTGTCCGCAAGGGTGACACCACACATATTTCTGAGACATCGCAACTTCATCGCATTTATCTTACTTTCACTCGATTTCGAGCGTATTCAAGCCATACTATTTAGCCAATATAGGTTGCGTATCAAGCAAGCGCCGAAGACTTCAACCTATTTTTTTGTTTTTATTTTTGGCTGTATAGGGAAGCGGGAAGTTTGATGTTTTGTGAAGGAGCAAGCTTGGACGTGCCACCCTGCCTGATATGATTAAGTTCTGATGTGGAAAAAATTGAGTGAGCGAGCATAGCAAGAGAACTACTGCCGGCACCTCCAGATGTTATTTTATGTATTTTTACAGCCACTCAGAAATACTACTCTTTGTAAAAAATATCCGGATATTTTTTTAAATTTGAGTTCTATTAGAAAAATAATCTGAGGATCAAGAAGAAACTTGAACACAGGTACTCATCCAGTCTCTTGGAGCTGAAGCTGGGTTATGTTGAGCTTATGGTATATCCACTGAGTCTTGCGGTGGTCATTCTTGGCGCGTTGTCGAGGGGCTTCGGGATCTACGAAACGCACAGGAGTCCCTCTCGCACTGTGCCGAAGTACTTCTTAGGGAAGACAATGACAGAGCTCCCCTTCGCCCTCGCAGTGTCAGGATAACGCGGACCACATGCGCTGTCGTCGTCCTCGGAGTCGCATATAGACGAGGGGAGCCCCTAGAACGACCGACCGCTATCTCGAAGGCCCTTTAGTCGCCACTTACGATTAACCGGAAACACCGTGGCCTTATTCTCTGGCCCGGCTACAGCGCCGAGCACCACATACCTTTAGTATAGTAGTAAATATACTACTTGTAGTATAGTGATGATCGGAGAAAGCAAATATCTAGTATAACAAGATTCATCTGTACATACACTCAAGTGCGATTGTTCAATAGTACTAATAAGTAGGAAGAAAGCAAACATTACATAGTATGTTAGATAAAATATGGTGTAAAATTATATTATAATAGTGTAATATGATAATATAATAGTTTTATACAATTCAGTAGTTTTAGTTCAACAATGATATGTGTGCTTCCGGTATAGTCATCCAGCACCACTGAGTATTTCGAAAACCAGCATTAAATATAAATGTACCAATCAAAATATAAACTACTTGTTAGACATGTGTAGCTCTTTCTTAGAGTTTTGTACTAAACACTGAATAAATACGACTCTCACAGTTATGTTGTCATGCTTGTTTAGTCTATCTGTCTATCTATATGTTCCAGCCAATTCATTCTGTCATTTTTACACCTTTTAAATCCTTAGACACGAAAATTTAGAAACAACTGATAACCTCAAACCAGAAGTGAGAAAAAAATTAAATAATATAATCAAATTTTGAATCTCCCCCAAACAAGGGACAGGGAAAGTATTTTTTTTAAAGTTAGGTAACTTTAAAAAAAAAACTTTTTAATTTTGAATTTGAATGAGCTATTAATTAAGAGCTCTTCAAATATTAAATATTGGTTATTTCTTTGTCTACTATTTATATTAAAGCCAATGTAAACTAAATTTCTTCTTTGTTAACTGCTATAGAACTCTAACTTGATGCCTGGGTGACACTTAGATGTTTTCTATGCTATGAAATCTGAATAAAAAAACTAGAAGACTGTTTCACAGTGGTTTCACATGGAATTATCCAGGATTCCATAGTTATTCTTCCTAATATACTCAACTCTATGCTAAATAATATCTACAAAACTACTTATTTAACCATAGATTTCATTTTTTAAAATGTTTATGCATTTAACCTCGCAGTTTTTGAAGAAAAATTGAAAAAATTAAAAACAAAAATCTGTTACTGTAATGACAATTATATTATAAATTAAATATTTGAAAGTATGTAATTACAATTTTTTATACGGCAATATAGCCAATGAAATGGATAATTCTGCCAATGCCATGTGTTACCAATGTGTTACGGAACATACAATTATCTGAGAAATATATAAATTAAATATCAATATATACCTAGTCTTGCCATATATATTGTTACAAGGATAACATCACTTTTTTTCTATTATGTAAAACGTTTATTACTGCAGTGTGTGTTAGTTGATATTTACATTAATTAAAATAACATTTTAGAAATATGAATCTCATATAAAAAGATCTCCATAGGCCTTAATACAATCCTTTAAACGTTGTGGCCAGTTATCGATTGAAACCCGCTCTTCCTCCCTGGGAAAATTCGCCACTGCCGATCTTATGGAATGCTTTAGGGACTCCGAATTATCATGGCATTTAGAAGATGCCATACTTTCTAAAAGAGATCATAAATCATAACCAAGTTTAAGATCGGGACTAGATGACGGCCAGTCTTCAGCCCTGATGAAATCAGAAACCTTTCCATGTCACGTTTGTGTGGATCGAACTTTATGACCCGGTGTCTTACTAAGTCTTGCTGAATGGACCATTCTTAAGGCTCTTGCGTAAAGGACCATTCCTATTCGTTAAGACTTCAATATCTTCTCAAGAATCGTATCTTGATACACCTGGGCCTATGCGATGTTTTGATACCTTTTTCACAAAAATATGGCTCTGTCACACCTTGATAGCTAACACCCCACCAAACCATCACCGAAGCCGGACAATGCCCACGTTGTACCCTATTGACTAATTGTGAAGTTTCTCTAGAGCTGTGAGCATAAACTTGGATATTCTGCTTATTAAAATGTTGCTCGATAGTAAAAATTTTCTCGTCAGTAAAAACAACTTTTCTGTGACCTCCCTTAACGTACCGCCTAAGAAGTTGTTTTGTTTTCACCACTCTACTACTCATTTTAAAATTATCTTTTAAAATACGCGACATGGTTCTGGGTGTTATATTCATTTCCCTAGATAAAATCTTTTGCTTCGGATTTCTTTGGATTCTTTCCTTGTCTGCTTTGATCGCCTTTATAGTACGAATACTACGTGGACAGCCAGATTTTTTCTGTCACAAACAGAGAACGTTTCATTATACCTATCAATAGCCCGGTACACAAACATTCGACTAATACCAAGCGGATGGAGAGTATCGAAAATAGCATTTGGCTCTTTGGCTAAACCTACTTTGTGTACCAGATTTTTTTCTGTCACAAACAGAGAACGTTTCATTATACCTATCAATAGCCCGGTACACAAACATTCGACTAATACCAAGCGGATGGAGAGTATCGAAAATTGCATTTGGCTCCATACCTACTTTGTGTACTATAATACTATCACAGCAATTCGGTTCTCTTTAACACCCCTCTCCATTTCAATATCATAAGAATATTTTACAAAGATTGGCGCGAAAATGGGAATACACTATGAATAATGAGAATGACAGGTTCCAAATTCAAATGTAATATTATTGTTTTTTTGATTGTAACAGTATTTATGGCCAGACTGTGTATATACATACACAGTCTGGTCAGTGTTTAAGTATTCAAAAGTTCTATCAAAAAACAAATTCTATCACTGACGCCTCAATAATACACATTATTAAGTGTAAAAACACGTATATCTTATTTTTTAATTTTTGACTTTAATGTAAACAAACAAGGAACTAACCAAAATTTCACTAAGTTTTCACCGTTCGCTGGTCCGGCGTATTACACGTAGCACTCTAATAGAACAAAATTACACAAGGTTAGCCTATATTCCTAGATCAAATCATAAATCAGTTTACTGCGATATGTGAGTGACACGAGTCATTAATAACAGAAGAATAATATTGTTTGCGATGTGCAAAGTGCAAATAATAATAATCTCCTATTTTTTATTACACACTTTATATTATTTTTAGGTGTTTTTTAAAAATACAAATTTTTATACTAACTTATCATGACGTTTATTGTTTAATTCTTGGTGGTTTTTATTTAAGCACAAACATACAAACGGACGAAAATTCTAAAAATGATTGTTTTGCTTATATACAATGAGTATTATAACTAAATCAATCATTTGCGAACTAGCCCTTCTCTACCCAACCACCAAAGTAGTAAATTATTAGTGACTTTTAGGACTAAATAATCGAGAAACAGCCGTAAGAAAGTTCTTAATGTACCAAGTAATCGTGTATACACGACTTTTTGACATCTTTCACTTTTCGGTCATATTATAGAAACGTGGACTAAAGTCTTATCAACATGTTTATAGCACTTTTACTCGATGATCGTATAACAATGTCACATTTATTACCTTTATATGACTATGACTTGCAGTGACGTGCCAGACATTTTCAGAAGGGTAAACAAAAAGTAAACTCACCAAAATGCCACATCATATAATTCGTATGTAATAAATAATGTTGATGTGATTTAATTTTACATTATTTATTCACTGGAACTACGTTGAAATATATTTCAACGATAGCAAAATTGCTACTTGCTATCTATAAAGCTACAACAACAAAGAAAAGTCAACACATACGTTAAATGTTTAACGACGAATGTTAACATTTTTTATGAAGTTGATATAATATTTTTTCTAATATGTTAACAATCTATAACAAATAAGATAGAAATTGTCGACAATTTCTTTTTCCAGTGCTGTTATTGGCAAGAGATTCGCTGTCTCTTTTTTAACTTGTGTGCGTGTTTTGAACTAAGTAAACATTCACAATCACTACAGATGCCCGCGTGTAATTATACGAAACATATTGTTAGAAAAGTTTTAAATGTGTGTAAATCGAGCCGCGATTTGAATTTGTCTCTCGAGTGAACGGTTGCCGTGACGCTATCTTGTCGCGTTTGGACAAAGATAAGGTGAACACGGGAATTTTGAAATCATATTTTTGGTTGCGATGTATTTTTTTTACTTTACTTAATTAGCAAATTGTCAGGGTAGACAGTGTCTATTTGTCTCTATGGAATGCACGCCACTGATTATTTGTATAATAGTTTTTTAAACGCTCTCAAATTACTAAATAGCCGCCTAAGTAGTTTTATAGAACCGTTATTCGACACTACGTCGTTTCAGCATTATTGTGGTATAAATGGTGTTCTCACAATAAAAAAGCTACTCGGTTACTATTTACAGCACTAAATGTTATATAGAGGCTGTCATAATGACTTTTACTCAACCTGTCTATTGAGATTTGAGTAAGTTCTAAAATTATCTGTTACAGCACGTGAAGCAGCTTCTAGGTAATTTTAAACCGAATTACACAGGAAAATATCAACATAATTGATATTTGAAAGCTTTCTTAGCACCTCTATGTACACTAATGTATGTAAATCCAACGATTTACTTCCAGATATAAAGTTTAAACAGTTATAGTGGTACCGTAGAGTATTCCTATGATTGAAATACCAGTGATTTAGATTTCAATAGTTATTTTAATTAACACTATTCCGGAATTAAAGAAAACTATAATTATAATGATAATTTTCGAACAAGATTTGGCACTCCAATTCAATATCTCTCATGGTGTCTCAAACAAAATTGACAAACACTTTAAATAAATCAATAACTATGAAATAACATTTGAATAGCACATATCCGCGAGCACTTTCAAAATGAATACAAAATTAAAAGATTAATTCAAAAATTATTGGCTTCGTAATTTACTGACACAATGCATTGATTGGATGGAAACCTTAAAAAATCGTTTTCAGTGTACATCCAAATAGATCACCATTGCATTATGTATCCGTTAAGAAAAATTATACTATAAGTTCTGTACTTAAAAAGATGAGTTATCATGCGGTTTAAAGACTCCTAAGTTTGTTTCTGTGTTTGTAGAATTCTTTCATTCAATTAAAACTCGAGTAAATGCTTTGAAATGGAAACTAAATTACTAAAATGACGGACTCATTTCAGTTTATAAATTAATATTAAATACTATATATTAATACTCAAGAAGCAGGAGGGCTCACAAACATTTTAAATGAAACGTAATATGGACTTAGTCGAAAAATAAAATTTCGCAAACTAATTTAAAGACAAAGCGATTATAGAATATCCTTGAAAGTTCATTGTAGCAGTGAATTGCATTAAAGATGTCTACGATAAAAATATGTCTACTTCGACTATTTTAATTTATTTTTAGAATATTTTTATGCGAGTACCTACTGGATTTGAATACAGTAACAAGATCAAACAGCTGAATAATTAAAACAAAAAAACTGTTATAACATTAAAAAGTCGACTGATAGTAAATCAGTGACTAAGCCAACTAATGTGTCAATAAATGGCATTATTATTGCCATTTTAGCACAAGTAGCACTGTTTATTGCTTTCACATGACCTTTTTATAACTATTTACTTTTTTAAAGAATTACGATATTTATAGCACTTAAAAGCAAACAATTTTAACCCAAATCGGATTGAGAGAAAGTTTCTAGAGGTTTTACTCAACTTTACAGCTTTTACAGATACTTTTTACAGCTTCAGGCTGAATTAGAAACATGCACTTCACTTTTATATGACTTAATATTGCTGGTTGGGTAGTCGCCACATTTGTTTACATTAAGGGCAAACATGAAAAAAATAGGATATAAGCAGTAGTTATTGTAATGTGATTCTGAATTTATGCCTTGATGAAATCACTAACATTTTTATTACTTGGTAAGAGCAATATCATAAAAAACAAAGTTTATTTCAAATAAGATAATAAAAACACAGATTTTTTTTTATTAATGTGAATGTACTTATCTATCTAATAGGTTACTTACCTATTAGTTAGTAGTATATGTCTCACATAAAAACAAAACTTAAAAAACTTGATTTTAGCCTAATTTTAGTCAGATAAATATTTGTTAAAATCATATCAAAATGAATATTTTTTTTACACTCAGGGTTTATTGTTACAATAAATAAAATGTTCTTAAAAGACTATTTTTAAGTAATGAATATAATTACTACTTACCAATCAACAGACCTTAAGAAGGGGCATGGGTTTGTAATTTGTAGAATAAGCTGTAAAAAAGAATCAAAGAAACCACAATTGCTTATGTTGACTGTATCATTTGTGCGCTTTGGTTTTGCGTTTCGATTTCGTTTCGAAATAATAAAAAATAATTTATTTTTAAATAGACATAAAGTCGAAAAAAGGTCAAAAATTAGATTTGATCCTGATCGTAGTAAGTAGCGTTATTTTCTCTAGTCATTCAGTGATTAGTAGTACAAGTAAAAAGTACATTACAAGTTTACAACCACAATTTAACACAAATAATGAGCTCATTAATGAGTACAACACAAAACCAGATAAAAACCTAGAAACGGATTAAGTTTTTGTCACAGAATAAGTATTCGTAGTAAGCTACAGATGCGACAGTCACTTTGCCGTGATTGTTATGTTTAATAAGTACTTTGTGTTATGTATTTCATTATGGCGCTACTATCGCCAGCTTTTTCACAACCATTCTTTAAGTACCTACATATCAGGTCTGTGACAGTTATAGTTCCGAACGAGTTGTATTGGCGCTGTACTCAGACTCTGGCTACTTTTCTATTTCGATTTGAGTTTTGGTTTACCTTGTGTTTTCTTTGATTTCATGCTTGAGTTGAAAACCTTGAAAAACCTATTCTCCTTTGTTGTTTGATGTAAATAATCCCTAAACTACTGCGTTAGTGGTTTTTTTTTTGTAGCAAGCTACAGAGGCGACAGTCACTTTGCAGTAATTATTATGTATTTCGTTTTGGCGGTACTTTCGCCTACTTTTTTTGACAACCGTACTATACGTACATGCCCATTCTTTTTATATAATTACCTTTATGTAAGTATATCCTAGTGATTCCGCAAAACCACCAACGCAGCGGTTTAGGGGATTATTTACATCAAACAACAGAGGAGAATAGGTATTTCAAGTCAAGCATGAAATCGAAGAAAACACAAGGTACACCAAAACTCAAATCGAAATAGACGAGACTGAGTATGAGTCAGACTGACAGCACACTGACAAGCAATTACTTTTAAAGTGGATAGTCAAGACGACAGAAGCGATTACAGCGGCAATCCATTTCGTTCGGAACTAAAACTGTCACAGGCCTGATTGAAACAACTTTCCTAGGGATGGCGATATGAGATCAATTAATGGAAAAATTGATCAAACGATCTTGAGTATAGAGAATCGATTTAGTGAATTGATGGCGGACACCCAAAAAAGAAGTTTCCATTATATTTGTATTGGTAAAAACGCAACTATAAACTAATGAGCTAGCGTGGAATTTTTTAATAAATTATACATACATACATATATCAAACACTGCCGTCACCTTAGCGCTTTCGGAGCCAGATTGGGCGCTTTTTTGTGTCGTCTAACTTTTATCTATCCCATGCAAAATTTAAGAAAACCGTAGAACGATCTTTGACCTTCTGTCGTCTATTCACTGGATCCATTCACTGCTCGAGATCGAATGATCGATACTTCCATTAATCAATCTCAGATCGCCATCCCTAGGAAAGTTGTTCCAACAAATTAAAAGGTGTAAAGGCCACTTAACTGACAAGTTGTGCCGCCTTACCGAGCTACCGCACGGACCTCTCGCTTCACGGATATTCGGCGGTTATCATTTCGTATAACTAGTCGAATACGCCACCTGCGCCTTTCGACGTCACTCGTCGTGGAGCGCAGCGGGGAGTTCCAGATCCCGAGTGCGCCTTAGGCGTTCGGTTCGGCCCACGCCGTTCCTCCCGACCACGGCCTCCCACCAGCGGGAACCACAGGGGGAGGGGGCGCGGTGTCTGACCGATGAACCGACGCCTATAGGTCGCGGTGCCAGCGAATACACTCTCTGAGGCCTCCATGTGGAGCTTCGACGAATGGATCCGAACTTTCGAGAATTCCTCCAAAAACGTCACCGTACGGCAGTAGTGTCGCTATCGCCCACGAGATGGCGCCACTGACACCACCCGAAAGCGAGAAGGAAACCGTCGAGAGAAAAAGGGCCTCCATTCCGAGCTCCGACTCGGCGGATCTAAATAGCCCTTTTCAGGGCTCTCCAAAAGAAGTCCGGCGTAGAAAAGCCGATGTAAACAAAAAAGAGGTAAATAAACCTGCAGCAACCCCGGCGCTGACCGAAGAAGCGCGTTGGTGTGCGAACTCAAGAAGTTCCTCTACTCCCCGTAGGGATGCGCCACCGCCTTCTTCGTTAATACCGCAACAGCCCGCACTGGCACTACAAAGCGCTAGTACGGCAGATGCCCGCCAGATGGCGCCACCGTATACGCCGCCTAAGAAAATCGAAGCAAACAAACCTGCAGCAACCCCGCCGCTGACCGAAGAGGCGCAACGGTGCGTATACTCAAGAAGTTTTTCTATTCCCGGTAGGGCGGCCCCACCGCCGTCGTCGTTAATACCGCAACAGCCCGCACTGGCACTACAAAGCGCTAGTACGGCAGATGCCCGCCAGATGGCGCCATCGTCTACGCCGCCTAAGAAAACGGTAGTAAACAAACCTGCAGCAACCCCGCCGCTGACCGAAGAGGCGCGACGGTGCGTATACTCAAGAAGTTTTTCTACTCCCGGTAGGGCGGCTCCACCGCCGTCGTCGTTACTACCGCAGCAGCCCGCACTGGCGCCACCGAGCGCTAGTACAGCAGATACCCGCCAGGCGGTGCCACTTGCTACGTCGCGAATGCCGACATCGCCCGCAACGGCGCCACTGAGCACGGATGCGACAAACGCCCGCGACGAGGCAACACAGTCCTTGTTAATGAGACTGCATAAGTCGAGTATGTCTCATTACTATACGGTGGTAAATATTAAACCAAATAGCAGCCAAGCAACCGCATATGAAGACCCGCAAGAAGCGGAATCGGATAGCTCGGCCAGTACTGTCGTTACCACGATGAACCCACATGAGCATCGCAGTGACCTTCAACACCGCAGTGACCCCAAGCGTGACCCAAGGTCAAGGTCAAGGCCGCTCCAGTAACAGCGGGCAACGCTGCCCCTGCAACAATGAGACCAACTGCTCCCGGGACGTCCCCCAACGCGTTGCGAAGAGGACAAAATATCTTCACGCCTACGCCTTTGGGGGTATCCGATAAGAATAAAGACGCCCCTTCTCAAGCGCCTCCCACTACGCAGCCGGGGTTGAAGAAGCGTAAATACCCCCGATCGTAGTTGAAACGCTCCCTAACTGGGGGTCCCACTTCAGGGCCCTGAAAGAAAAGTTAGGGAGATCACCGAACGTCCGACCGTACGGTAGGGGGTTTCGCTTCCTACCGGCCGATGAAACGGATTTCCGCGCACTCCAAGAATACCTCTGCGAACACGAGGCAGAGGGAATAAGCTGGTTCGCATACACCCCTCCGAACCAGAGAAGCCTGAAAGTCGCGATCAGGGGTATTCCAGTCGACGCTTGTACGGAGACAATCAAGGAGGAACTATGTGCCTTAGGGTACGAGACGTCCTATGTGAGACCCATTCGTGCACGCGGGGGTAGGCCCGGGTGCATTTACTTTGCAGAGGTGAAGAACGGCCAGAAGACCACCCCAGCCATATATGGGGTGGAGGAGCTTATGTGCATCCGAGGCGTGAAGATAGAAGCCTGGCGTGGCAAGAGTGGGGTACCCCAATGCCATCGCTGCCAATGCTTCCGCCACTCTTCGCACCAATGCCACCGCAAACTCGCATGCGTCCGCTGCGGGGGCCCTCATGTGGCGAGAGAATGCCCCCGCCCTCGTGATGAGCCGCCGACCTGCGCCAATTGCGGGGAGGCCCATACCTTGAACTGCCCCACCTGTTCTATACGACACCAAGAGCTTCGCAACAAGAAGGCGGGGACCGCACTAGCAACCCTACCAAGAAGAGGCCAGCAGCAGCTGTTTCCCCAGAAACAGGAATGCGTTGAGCACGCAGAGGCCTCATTAATGGCCCCCGCCAACGCAGCCACTCCAAGAAGCGGGCCTGCATCCTCCGCTCAAGCTGCAAAGCGGAAGAAGTCAAGAAGGAGAAAGAAGAAGAAGGAAGCACCCCCCGAGAAGCCAGGAGAGAGGTCAACATCCAGCTCCCCTGAGCCCCCGTCAGTAGAAGCTCCCCCAGAGGCCACAAGGGAGAGTCACCCGACTACCTACCCAACCGCTGACAGCCAGGAAAATTTATCGCACGAAGTTCTCAGGACCGCTTTGGAGGTCCTGACAGAAATACTAGAAGCCACGTCAATCGAGAGGAACTTGCTTCCGGCGACCCTTAAAAGAATTGTCAGACTAGGGGCGCTTTTAACAACCCTGCTGTAACGGGGATCCTCCGGGCTCGGCCGCCCACACACTGTCCGGCAGTCAATAAGACAGCCCAGCGGAGTGGGGCAGGAGCTAGCCGAGCGGAGATGAAGAACCTGAGTTCCCAACACGCCACCAAAGGCAAGACGACATCGCCGACGACCAATAGGAAGTCACCCCCCAGTGACCCTCGCACGGTAGTGCGAGGCGAATGACTACCACCGCCAGGAGGCAATAAAGCCTCGAAACGGTTTCCCCGCGACACACAAGTTCGCGAGAAGAACCACAAGTAACTGACAAACAACTGACTTTTAAAACGAGACTATTTTTATCTAAAATAAAAATGATAATAAAATCACAAAAGAAAGAAAAAAAAATAGGCAGTGATTAAGGACTGCCGATAGAAGTGAAAACTTAAAATTATGAAATAATGTAAAAAAAACTAATAAATATGAGGTATACGTGTTATACCATTCCCACCCGGATGCCACGAAAAGGGAATAAATAAAATAAATTTTGAAATTATTGGAAATTTTTAAAATAAAATTCTTTTTGAAAAGGGATATATAATGAAATTTAAAAAGAAGAAAAACAATATTAATTTTAAAATGAAAAAAAAAACAACAGCATAAAAGCGGGTGTGATGGTGTGGTGTGGAGTTTATAAAATTAAATATAAATACCTTTTACATTCACCTTTTAAATTATAATTTACATATGATAAAAAACACTAACTATTGGCTTATATTAGATATTATTGTTCCACATTTCACTCTCACTCTCGAACTATGTCTTCAAATTTTGAACCACCTTTTCATAATTCTTTAATCTTCTACATAAATCTCGACACTCTTGATTAGATATGTCTTGGCGAAGTGACAAAATAAACATATATACTGTTTTAATAGTAATTATTTACCATTTTTGGTTATGAAATTTTTGCCTTGATTATTTTCTTCAAATCATGTCAATTTTCCGACTTTTACTGAACTCGTTATATCATCTTTGTTTTTATAATCAAATAGAATATCATTTAGAGGAAAAAATCTTGTCCTCACTCCATCACATCCTTCCTTCTAATCTTCGCTTTTGTTTTATTTCTACAAAAATTTTCTTCTATTCTTCCAAAAGAACATATTTAAATTTTTAACTTGCCAGTTATACAACTATTTTCTCTGACAACCTCTAAGCTCATATTAAAAGGTACAATAGGTAAAAAAAATGTTACAGTGTATAGGTAAAAATAGCTTACAGTTAAGTTCTAAACAATGTATTTGTATATATGTGTAAGCGCGCAACAACATGTCAGTGTCAATCAATCAATCAATCTTTTCAGTGATGGCTTCTAATGTGACGAGCACATTAATTCTGCCAATGTCACGTATTGCAAAAGACACTATACAGGGGTTGGGATACTACGGAAAAAAAAAAAATGTTTGATTTGCTGTTTTTCAGACAAATGTAGGTACCTAAAACAAATAAGATTATGTAAGGACAGATGACACACAAACACAACTGGTTATAATATAATAGTATTAGTTATATATAATGTACAGCTAGTAATAATATAGTGGTATATAAATTATAACACAAACAAACTTCACATTATATCTTGATGTCATTATCACATAAAAATTTATCCAACACCTTAACAAAAGGAGTATTTACCAAAGACAAAACAAATTTACAATTTACAGGACGAGGAATAGAGGGGGGAAGAATATCATACAGAGAATATTTTAGTTTCGGGCAGCAAAAAAATAAATGATCCAGGGTACCTTCATCGATACCACACTCACATAAAGAGTTATCTCTAACGTGTATTTTAGCCAAATGTACAGGTGTACACGCATGACCCAGTCTCAAACGACAGAGTATAGAGGTATTTCGTTTACTGAGACTACGGTGGACGAAAAACCAAGGCCTACGAGGGACTTCTGGTTGGATGGAGGCATAGTGTTTACCCTTAATCGATCTAGATATCTGCCAGGCGTCACTCCAAGACTCATGAAGCTTATGTTTAGCCATAGAACATAAATCGTGGGAATGAATGACATAATGTGAAGGAATTTCTGAACTTACAGCTTTTTTAGCCCAACAGTCAACAATTTCATTATCTAAAATCCCACTATGTCCAGGAATCCAAGCTAATACAATATTGAAATTTAATTGATGACACTGATATAACTCCTCTCTAATGGAAAAGATAACAGGAAATTTGTTTTTAGATTTGAAAGGGTTTTCTTTAATGGCGTGTAAGCAACTAAGAGCATCAGTAAAGATTATAGTGCCATTCAAATTGTGAGATTTAACATAACGAATGGCTTCTAACAATGCTATAGCTTCGCCTGTGAATACGGAAGAATAAGATGGACATTTGAAACTAAGGACAATTTTAAATTTAGGGAGCCAAATTGCAGCACCTACATCTTCAGAATATGAAAATTTGGATGCGTCAGTAAAAACGGTGACCCAGTTATTCCAATCTTTATTAAGAATACTACGAAATAATGCATTGGACAATATACAGTTCTTTTTAATGCCGAAATTCAAAAGTATTGAGGGCTCGAAAATTAGAGCATTGTAATTGATAGTGAAAAGAGGATGAGAAGGTAACTGAAAAAAAGGATGAGGGAGTTGGCAGAATTGTATATAACTTCTTAAAAGGCAGGGTAGTTCAAAAACAGAATCATATCCAGAAGAGTTAACTATATCATGAAGTTGGTGAAGCTTATCTAAGAGGGAGTGGGAAGAATTTTGTAATAGTTTATATAGGAATTTATCACAAAGAAACTGGCTGCGCAAACGAAGAGGAGGATCGGCACACTCTACTTGAACATGTCAGTGTCGCGCGCACAACATGTCGGTGATGCTAAACCACAAGAATTTACCTATCTAAAATTCGCCGAACATGCCTATGGAAGTTTTCACTTCAAAAACTACGCACTCCCTATGAGATTATGTCGTGGTAGAATTTAATTTTAGACCTAAACTGAACATGAATTAAATTTCAATCAAGTTATTTCTACGTATTTCTTAAATTGAAGGAATGTTGTCGAATTGTTTGTGTGCGAAAGCGTAAAGACAATTAAATTAAACAATGCATTTGAGTGTTCCTATTTCCTTGTGGCAATACTTCTCCTCCCGCAAGAAAAAACAGAAAGTTTTGTATGAGAAATAACACTTACGCCCCCTCCCGTTGTCGGTACTCGATGACTAAAACAAACAATGCCGCCATCTTAATGCTTTAGGAGCTAGACTTAGCGTTCTTTGAGTCATCTAGCTTTTATTTTACCCATGCAAAATTTCAAAAATCGTGGATAGATTTTGAGTTAGCGATCTTTTGTAAGTTGATTTATATGTGAATCGATTCCTTGGACTGCGATTCAAATCGACTTCAGTCGATTTTTTCTGGAAATAATTTTTATCCCGATTAGAAATTAATACAAAAAATAGAAAATGCCAATTACAAACATATTAGTCATAGGTCATAGCAATATTCTTTCCAGTTACATGATTAAGCTAATGGCTGGGCTGCCAATGCCTCAAGAAATATACACAAAAAACATTCTAGTGATCGGAATCACAGATTAAACATATTTTCGTGGCAGTATGTATAGGTCTACCAGGATCAGTAGTGCGATTCTCTAACGCAAATTAGTCAAATTCACTTCTGAATCCGCGGTGAGATTGTCAACTGTGATTTGGTATTCTCTAAAGTCGACAGAGATACTAGCGCCGCCTCGATGAGTGGCGGCGGCGAGTTGTACTATCGTAAATTAATTTTATGAAGTTTCGCTAAATATGACAATCCAATCTAAATAAACGAGTTTTATTTAACTTAATTATCTCAGAAAAAGTTAAAAGACTCTAAGACGAAATATCGACTGAGATGTTTACTCTTAAAGAAATTTCCGACAAACTCGCATCTAAGATACTTCACTTCGCTCCTAGAATGTTTGGTTTAGAAAATTCAATTTGAAGGTTAAGTGAGTTCGAATGCGAAGTGGGGTGAATTGTCGAGCGAGTCTCTCTTTAGGTGATTCGAGTTTTTACAGAATTGCATGGCTGATGGCAAAAAAATGTTTAAAAAATAGCGATTTTCATATGGCAACAAAAAAAATGTCATCTGTCAACTGAAATTTCTAGGAATTGTTTTTGGTTTGGCTTCAAATTTCCTTTAAAAAGTGGTGAAAATGTCGAAGAAACCTCTTCGATCGCAAGCAAGAAATATTGTTTTCAATGTTTATCAAAGAATACTTGATGAACAAAGTGCAGAACAAACACAATCATCGATATTGAGCCATGTGCAAGCGTTGACTGGTTAGTAGGAATGACACGTCTTGATACTTTGGTTTATTGCATTTTTCGTGTGCATTATATTATGTATACTAAACTTTGGTTTATTTCAGGGGTTTCTAATACTACCATAAAACGAATTGTTGCTGAAGGCAGATCTAACAGAGGCGTATTTAGTACGCCCGGTAAAAAGAGGAAAGGTGGCAAAAAAAAACTTGGATAGTTTTGATTTAGAATTGAACAGAAACAAGATAAATGAGTTTTACACTATACGAAAAGAAATACCCACTGTCATAAAATTGCTACAAATTCTTCGGGAGGAAATCAATTTCAATGGAGGAAGAGAATCATTAAGGTAACAAAAATGAATTTCATTTTCTTTCAGTTTGAATATAATCTAAAAATATAGTAATCTAAAAATAACAATCTTATTTTGTCCTCAGACTTATTTTGAAAGACATTGGATTCGAATTCGTGAAGTGCCAATCAAAAAGGACTATTTTAATGGAGCAACATGACATAAAGATACACAGATTCAAGTATTTGGAGCGTATGCAAAAGAATCGAAAAGCGGATGATAAGCTAGATGTGGTTTATTTAGAGGAAACCTACATACACGGTTCATGTTCAGTGAACAAATGCTGGCAAAATAAAGATATTGCAGGCCCATCTAAAAGTATTTCGGCAGGGCCTAGATGGATCATTGTACATGCTGGTGGAGAAAATAGTTTTGTGCCAAACTTTTCTTTGGTGTATAGGTCGAAGAGTACATCTGCTGACTACCACCATGATATGAATAAAGATAACTTTATAAAATGGGTTACGCAGAAGTTGATTCCCAACCTTACAAAACCTTCTCTAATTGTCATGGACAACGCCAAGTACCATTCTGTACAATTAAACAAACCGCCTACACAAGCCGACCGTATTGCTGTTATAAAAGAATGGCTTTAATCAAACAATATCCCTTACGACGATAATTGGCGTAAATGTCAATTACTGGAAGCAGTGAAAAATCATAAGTCTGAACCTAAATATCAACCAGATGAGATTTTAAAATCACACGGCCACGAAGTCTTGAGGCTCCCACCATATCATTGTACGTTAAACCCCATAGAATTAATCTGGGGAATAATGAAACAAAAAGTTACGGGTAAAAACGTCAATAGACCTGCAAGTCAATAGACCTGATATAAAATCTTTAACAGAAGAAGCTTTCTCTCAAATAGGGATCGATGAATAGCGAAAATCTTGTGAACATGTAATAAAAATTGAAAATCAGTTCGTAGAACAAGATCGATTAATTGAGATGCAGGAGGAAAGGTTTATCATAAATACTGCATCTTCCTCGTCTTCCTCTACCGATGAAGACTTTTTTATGGATGTGCAGTATTTGGAACCGTTTTCAAGTTCTGATAGCCTATAATTAATTAATAAACTCATGAACAGAGTAATTGCAGTTTTCATCTAAATTTCGAACCCCACATTCGCTACAGTGAAGATTTTCAAAAATTATCCTTGATCATTGGATAATTTTTTATATTTGCATGTATCACACACAGAATCAGCCGCTATAAGGAAAAAAAGTATCAAAACGTTTTACTCCAATTTCCCCAGTATTGCTAGCGTCAATTTCTTTTTTCCCTTTTTGCCATCAGATTCTGGTAGACCTATACATGAAGTTATTTTTTATCAATGTTTTTTATTAGTGAACCAGTGGTCTCTCGAACCTACCAATTTTTCCACGATTTCAGAGTATACATGAAAATTCTCCCGATTTTTCTACCGATTTTACGCTTTAAATGGCAGCCCTTGATACACAGTGGCGAATTTTAAGAAATTGTGAACAAATCCAAACATTTCCTGATGATGTGGAATTATTTTGGGATAAAGTAAATTTACTAAAGCGTGGTGATGAAACTCAGATGTTTCCTTTGTTGTCTAATTTCATCTTTAATATTGTATCACTTCCCCATTCATCCGCTAACGTTGAACGCATATTTTCGCATATTAATCTTTTGAAAACAAAACAGCGAAATAGGCTGTCTACTCAATCAATCACTGGCCTATTACATTCAAAAAGACTTTTTTGTGACGCTAATTGTTTTGATTGTGAAATTACTTCGAAGATGATCGAGGCTATGGCCAAAGAATATTGGTGTAAAACATAATTATATTTGAGTGTGATTGTTATAAATTAGTGTGTAAGTTTTATTTTCAATAAATAAACGAATTTGATTGTATAATGTATTTTTTTCGTCAATTACCGATTTTGGGTACAAATATACCGATTTCAGCTGGCAACTCTACCGATCTCGCTCTACTCTTTGACGTTTGACACCACTGTAGTGTGACTTTTTGGCGGGAACGGGAGAAGTGAGGTTGTCATTTTATTTATATTTTCTATTTTTTACATTTTTAGGAGTTTTAAAGTACAACAGTGATAGTATATTGTGTTTTAAAGTTCTGTGTAAGTGAAAAGATTGGAGGACATGTAAATAAATATGTATAGCTGAAGTTTTCGTGCTCTTCCAAAAAGTCTTTTTTAACTTCAGTAAAGCCTACTATCACTTTACTGGAGGAGTGATAGGGACAGTTAATATTTCCCCAGAAGTTACGTCATTAGACTGATGGTTTTGTCACCAATGCCTTAAGAAATATAAAAAAAAAATTGAACCACTGTAGTGTTAGACATTGACATAGACATACTTACTAATTTGTGCTATGAACATACCAGCCCGCACTCTTTATGTATAACCTCAAACCTTGATTTTTATTTTGAAAACCTGGAAGTCGAAACGTGAATTTCACTTTAGTTTAATTAATGAGACAGAGAAATCGATATTAGTCTGTGATTTAGATACAAATTTTATTATGTTTTTATTCTTAAGTTTCGTGTAAGTCCATGTAAGAGTACATGTAAGTCGTTGTTCTACTTCGTTTATAAATCAGTGACTTCGTTGTATTTTTTAATCTAAGTACTTCGTCGCAACCACAGAAAATTATATATGAACACTTAACTGTGATCGCAACAAACTTGAGTAGATCAAAATGTCTAACGTAAAAATAAAAGTTATAAGTCGTAATCCAGAGGATTATTTACGAGCTACAAAGAGGGACATTCATAAACGTAAGTTATGCCTTGATTTTAAAATGTTTGTTAAATATGAATTGTAAAGTATTATTTTCCCATGTTCTTTTTTTTTAGTGCCTAGAAATTATGATCCCAGTCTACACCCATTAGAAGCACCACGTGAATATGTACGAGCTTTAAACGCAGTCAAACTGGAGAGAGTATTTGCAAAACCTTTTATTGGGAGTCTTGATGGCCACAGAGATGGAGTATCAAGTATGGCTAAGCATCCTAGCAGACTTGCTGTTTTAGTTAGTGGTGCATTCGATGGGGAGATTCGAATATGGGATTTAGCTGTGAGAAAATGTGCTAGGAGTTTTATAGCACATGAAGGCTGGGTTCGTGCTCTTTGTTATGCTCCTGATGGAAAGACATTCTTAAGTGTTGGTGATGATAAAACAATAAAGACATGGAAAACTGAGGTTCAGTCACTTGATGATGAAGATCCTGTCAAAACACTTCTCAGTATGTCAGTAGTAACAGGCATAACACATCATAGATGTAAACCGCTCATTGCGACTTGTGGTGAAATTTGTCAACTGTGGGAAAGTACTAGAAGTGAACCAATTAAGGTCTTCAAATGGGGAGTAGATAGCCTTCATCATGTAGCATTTAACCAGGTAAATTTTTTTTATATATATGTTAGGTATCAGGAATATTATAAAAATCTTAAATTTCAAGTTGCTGGTTTGTCACCGCAAGATGCCAATTATGATACAATTTTTGGAAGGACTAAAACATTTCTGTTTTAATAGTGAGTTATAAGGGTAAGGGAAGGTGGGAGAGGGGGTAACTGCTCTGGTAAGCTCTTTAAAAAAATGTATGAAATCATTTGCAATCTTGATTAAGTGCTATTCAATTTTGCAAGGATATATTGACACATATTGAATTGCCAATGAAAAAATACCTAACAATCAAATTGTATGAAGACTTCAATCTAAATGTTGGAAGTAGTTTTTGCATAGAAAGAGTTTTGTAGAGTGAAACTTGTTTGTGTATGTCGTAGGATAATCACAAAAATTAGATCATTATGATAATTTTAAGACAATTGCAAATTACCAAGTAATTGGAATATAAGAAAGATTTTAAATAAACTGGGATTTTTGCTATGATCCTCAAAATTCATCCTAATATACAATTGTGTATTGTTTGCTACATATAACTTATGCATCTCGGGCAACTGACTGTTGACTGTACAGCCATTCTATATTGTATCAATAGTTCTAGGATTATCAAAAAGATCCTATTCTTGTGATTGTCCTACGATAGTTAATGGCCTACGATTATAAATAAAACCCTCTGTTATAAATATAAGCAAAAAGAACGACTAAAACAAAGAGAACATACCTAAGGGGCCATCCATAAATTACGTCACATGTAAAAGGAGGGGTGGGGGAGGGGGTCAACGAAGTGTGACATTTTGTGACAAGAAGTGGGGGATCATAAGTTTCATGACGTCACATGTCAAAATCTAAAGTATTAAAACACAAAACTTAAACCATAAATGAAAAACTTAAAAAATATTTTATCTTTATCCCATCAAAAGCGTTAGCGTTCTGTTAATTACAATTGAAGTGTTTAATATGTAAATGTGGTATTAATAGATAAATAACAAAGTCTAAATTATGATGAAAGTGTGCAATAATCTTTCCAGATATCAGCTTAAATAGCAAAAAAATCTTAGCAAAATGTACCTATCCACTGTTCATTATAATTTGTTTCTAAACAACTAGAAATCGAAAAGTATCCATGTTTACAAAACTACCAGAACATTATTGTTGTTATTAACATTATTTATGTTTACATTACTAATAAAATTCTGTATACAAAAGAAAGACCCAAGCTCTACAATTTATGTTTCTATCAATGTAAGGATGAGTCCAGTATATTTTTTTCCCCATAGACTTCTTCTGTCTCTATAAAAAAGAAAGAATGGAAGTGCTTCTTAATATTTAATTATTTTAATATATAAAACTTATATTTGCGTATGTTTGTGTGTATGTATCTTAATGAATATTCTTATAATATAAATAATTACATAAAATATAAATAAAGTGTAAGTATATAATATGTATGTAGTGTAGTGTGGTAAGTATGTGGCCTACAAGAGAATTATAGTTTGTGGAGACATAAATGGATAGGTCGGGACAGCTCGAACAGGATTTGAGTCTGTCCTAGGCAAGTATGGATATAAGAAAGCGAATGATGCTGGTAAGATTGTGTTACGTATATGGACTGTGTATGGAAAAGGATCTTTTTGTTGCTAATACCTTATTTAAGCACAAAAGGATTCATCGGTACACGTGGGAAAGGAAGGATGAAAGAAGTATGATTGATTTATTCCTGGTGGACAGCCAGCTCAAAAAGCAGGTTATGGACACGAATGCACACAGAGGAGCCGATCTGGGAACAGACCACTTTCTAGTGGTAACTAGAATAAGGGGTCTGTTTGCAACGTGGCGACGTCGCGTAGCATCCAAACCTGCAGCGGTCTACCGCATCAAGAGCTCGAAACTTAAAGACGCGGCCACCAGGAATGAATATGAAAGGGTAGTATCCGATAAGCTTGATGATAGATTGAGTGATGAGTGAGGATGTTTAAGAAAGTTGGCAGAACCTCATGGATAGTATGCTCGAGGCTGCGAAAGAAGTGTGTGGAACGAATAAGATTGGGAACGGTAAAAAGCGTGATGTGTGGTGGGATGATGAGGTAAAAGTGTCTATGTATAAGAAGAAGAAAGTATGGCGAGATTGCCTTGCTAATAAAAATGACTGTGGTATGAAGAATTTCATAAGACAGATATAAGCTGCAGAAAGCAGAAACGAAGGCACTAGTGAAAGAAAAGCGTGAAAGGTGTAGGGTGTTAGACGAAAACAAGATGTCGGACAACTTCGAGGAAAATTCCAAATTATTTTGGAAAGAAGTACGTAAGTACCGAAGTGGTCCGGCACCTTGCAGAATGAATAGTGCTTTCGAAAGACAACAGCCTGCTTACAAATAAAAAAGATGTTCTGCAGTGATGGAGTAAATACTATGGAGAACTGTATGAGAGTGGCGACTCCGTCTCTGATACTGAGAGCGATTCTAATGAATTGCCACACTCGTTTCAGGGACCCGAATGTGGCAATTCATTAGAATGAGGGAATGGAGGATGCCATTAGTATGAAAGAGATTGAGAAACTGATAAGAAGTTTGAAATGTGGAAAGGCTGCGAGAATTGATGAGGTGACTGCCGAGATGATTAAGTATGGTGGTCCTAGGGTCTGTGATACCTTCTGTGCACTGTGCAACCTTTGTGGGCAGAAGGGGGAGGTTCCAGAGGACTGACGCACCGCAGTCATAGTACCTCTATATAAAGGGAAAGATTCATACGTAGACTGTGCGTGCTATAGGGTCATCAGCTTGGTTAGCTTAGCAACTAAAGTCTATACTAAGGTATTGACTGAACGTATGAAAGGCATTTCAGAAAGATATTTGTGGGAGGCGCAAGGTGGTTTTAGGAGTGGTAGGGGTTGTATGGATCAGATTTTCTCGCTTCGCGTTGTCGTGGGGAAGTTTCTGGCCATAGATCAGAGAGTTTTCTGCGCTTTCGTGGATCTTGAAAAAGCATTCGATGGAGTAGTGCGAAAGAAACTGTGGAGTCTTCTGCCTGGATATGGCGTGGAGGGCCCCTTACTACAGGCTGTGAGGTCATTATATCGAGGCCACAGAGCCTGTCTAAGGATAGATAGTGACATGTCGTCCTGGTTCGATGTCTGTTCAGGCGTCAGACAGGGCTGCGTGATATCCGCCTGGCTATTCGAGCTGTATTTGGACAGTTGCCTCCAGACATTGAAAGGTAGTATGAGTGGTATGATATGTGATGGTACAGTGGTAAACTGTCTATTGTACGCTGATGATGCTGTACTTATAGCACCATCAGAAGCGGAGTTACAGGCACTAGTTACGTCTGACGGACTGAAGTCCATGAAAATGGACTCAAGTCCATGAAGTCCTTTCACTTCACATTTATTATTATTTATTATACATTTATTTATACACCTCATGTGAAGTGAAAGGATTGAATATGAATGTGAATAAATCTAACGTTCTGGTGTTTGAAAGAGAAGATGTACAGACAAAGTATGATATATGGGTAAATGGAAAAGGTCTAGAACAAGTGAATGAAATTGTGTATCTGGGGAGTGCGTTTTCGAAGGATGGAAGATGTGAGTTGGATGTGGAGAGACGGGTAGCAGCCGTCATAAAAGTGAACGGTGCTCTGTCCGTATTGGTAGGCAGTGTGAATATATCAAACTCAGCCAAAATGGCCATACACAATGCAGTGTTGGTGCCAACTTCATTCTACGGTAGTGAGGCCTGGATACGCTCAGAATCGAGTGAAAGTAAGATAAATGCAGTAGAAATGCGATCTCTTAGAAATATGTGCTGTGTCACCCTTGCGGACAAAATAAGCAATGAAGAGATACACAGTATGACAGGGTTGCACGTCAGTGTTATTGTAAAAATGAAGAAAGGAATGCTAAGATGGTTCCGGTATGGAAAGAATGAGTGATGAAAGACCGACGAAGAAAATCTTTAGAGCAAAAGTGAGTGGTAAAAGAAGCCAAGGAAGACCAAGGCTGATTTATGAAGATCAAATAGCTTGAGTGTTAGCTGACGGAAATGTCAAAAGCACTCGCATACTTAGGCGAAAATGTGTGAGGAGAATGATGAGATTTGGGGAAGCGAAAGAGGTATGTAAGGACATGTCGCTTGGAGCTCCGTCCTCTCTGACAACCCCGTTAGGGATACGGCGTGAAGATATGTATGTATGTATATTGTTTTCTTGGCGAGTTCTCGCTCGCAGCAGGCTGACTACCATAGTGTCGCGCGTCGGCCGCATTTGCGCCAAATGGTCTATATTTTTCATCATACAAACCTGTTAACCAACACAAACAAACACATAAAAGGCAACATGTGGTTTCGACCATCAAGAAGATTCGTCCACACAGAATTGCAGCTAGACATGCCAGTTTATTTATCAACGATGAAGATGCTCTATAGTTAGATGAAGAAGATGTGCACACAACGGATGTTCCTGAGATTAACAGACAAAACGAAGAGTGGATTGAAAGTCCATGGATACAAGATGATACTTTCCATTATTAGATCTTTCATTAATACAGTTTATCATTTATTAATTAGTTTTTGTTTTGTTCATTTTCTAGAATGTTTTGATTTTATTAAAAAAAATAATAATTTTGGAACTGCAGTTTTCATTTATGCAGTTCTAGGTGTAAAATTGCAAAATATGTGACGTCACATCAGGGAGGGTGGTTACCGCAAATGTGACCACCTGTGACAAGGACGGGGGAAAAAAGTCATGAATGACGTAATTTATGGATGGCCCCTAATCTAAAGTGGTGTGTGAAGTGGAGTGGAGACTTTATTTGCAACTTTCAATGTACTGGCAGATGTTAGCCTATGTTTTGGCCTTAGGTACATCCTCCCTGAGTACATTACATACATAAGTGAACTGGTTTTTAGTAATTTTCACATGAAAGAAAAATACAACAAACATAACTTTTTTTTATAATATTAACCATTATAGTAAGGATAGCAAGTATTTTTTAATGATATTAACAACAACCTTTGAAACTAACTTTTTTTTACAAAATGCTCGAATTTCTTATATACGTAAAATATGCCTATTTAATTTCAGGTAGAAAATAATTTATTGGCATCATGTGCTAGTGATAGAAGTATAATTTTGTATGACTGTCGTGAGTCTGGACCACTTAGAAAGGCTGTTATGGAACTAAGGCCAAATGCACTAGCTTGGAACCCGATGGAAGCTTTTATGTTTACTGTAGCCAATGAAGATTATAAGTAAGTCTCTTTAATTATTAATTAAATTATTCTTAATTCTTTCACTTGTACTGAATTTTCTTCATCATACAAATTCGTTTGTATTTTTATATTGCTATAAACAAAATTTCAGGCGCTTTATCATTCAATAACTTTAGAAACGAAAATTGCGTATACTCCATGGAATTAAAAGGTGATTTTTATGGTAGTGATAGACGACATAATTACTAAAAAAAATGTGTAGTTTCCGGGTGCCACAAACGTGGCATAACTCAGAAAAAAAATTGAAACGTTTATAATGAAATATGGCGATTTATCAATTTACGCTTGTATTTCGAGGATACGGAAAAGCTTAATAAATGTTGTCTTATATGTGTGTTATAAAACTAAGCTACGAAATCAAAAGCTGAATTATAATTTTCTAAGAAATCATAGTTTTTGTACTTTCTAAATATTGAAAGTGCATTAATTTCTAAGTTCAATTTTTCTGAAACTACAGGATTGCCACGCTGGAATTTTACCTAGGCATTTAAAATATTATAGTGCTTCGCTTGCTTAGCTTCAGTCACAATGTCTACTGAAACAGGACTTTTGAATACTGTATCACGTCTTGCCTTGGCGCGCGTAGAACATACGTACATTTACCTACATTTTTATTTATTAGCATATAAAAAGACTCACATTGTCGAATGCAACATTGTTTCAAGTCTTAAATGTGTACAAACTGCTTACTTTTCCACTTCCGCAAACACAAACATACGGAAGCTAAATTTTTATATACGTATATAGGTAAATTTTATGATTATTAAAATTCAAGGATTGCTTTAAGCTAATTATTTCATAATCCTTTTTTCAGTTTGTACACATTTGATATTAGAAAACTAAGACAACCAGTAAACATTCATAAAGATCACACTTCTGCAGTAATTGATGTAGATTATTCACCAACGGGCCGTGAATTTGTGTCTGGCAGTTACGACAAAACTGTTAGAATATTTGAGACTCTTAAGGGTCATTCTAGAGACGTTTACCACACAAAAAGAATGCAAAGATTGACCTGTGTGAAATGGTCTTTAGATAACAAGTACATACTGACAGGGTCTGATGAAATGAACATAAGAATGTGGAAAGCAAGAGCCTCTGAAAAACTTGGTGTCGTAAGTACAATTATTATATCTCTTATAACTTATAATACTACTAATTATTTATTCAATTCATAACAGCGTTAGAAATGCCGTTTGTAAAGCTAGCAGGGTCAGATGGGCAGAATTACTAATTTTTTAGCTCATAATTTAGTGAAAATTTAGTGCCAAAAAATAAAATTTGACGCTCTAAAACATAACTAAAAAATGGGAATTCTGCTAGCTTTTTATTAAGATTTTTAAGATTGCAGTGTACTTCCACAAACTTAGGCATCGGGACGATATAGCAAAGAGTTTCAATGCTAAGAATTTAGTGCGCAATTAAATGCCTATACAGCAGAAAATATTTGGAAAAAAAATTGTTTTAAATTTTTTTAATACTAAAAACTGCTAACTTGTCAGCCATAGCAGGCTATGGGTTGGATAACAGCTCATAAAAATAGAAATTGGCAGATTAAAAAGAGTGACTATTTAGTGCTTAATTAGTGCTGCCTATCCCGCACGAAAAATAAGTGGAAAAAATGTTTTTTTTTTTTATATTTATAAAACAAAACTGCTAACTTGTCAAACATAGCAGGCTATGCCATGAGTAGCAACTCATGAGCTTGAAAATTGGGAAACTGAAGGGATTAACTATTTAGTGTTCAATAAGTGCTGCCTATCCAGCAGGAATAATAAGTAAAAAAAAAATATTATTTATTTTCTCAATACTGAAAACTACGAATTTAACAGCCATAACCAGACTATGGCTCGAATAGCAGCTCACGAAAATGAGAATTGGCAAATTAATAAGCCTGACTATTTAATGCTTAATTAGTGCTGCCTATCTAGCAATAAAAATAAGTAAAAAGAATATATTTTTTTAAGTAGCGGAAGTACACTGCTATCTTAATTAAGAGCTAGCAGTATTCCCATTTTTAGGTTATTTTTTTGAGCGTCAAATTTTATTTTTTGGCACTAAATTGGTGATTCCATCAATCTGACGCTGCTAGCTTGACAGACGTATAAAAATGTAAGTTTAACAAAAAGTGTAACCGATATTTCAATAAAATGGAATCTTTTTGCATACATAACTACATAAACGTACAACTTTCTCTATAATATTTCATAATATAATTCTTAATGTAATCTTTCTTAATACATTTAAACTATAAATAATATGTTGTCTAATTCAAACTTGCTGCTACATTTCAAACTGTTCTTGTTTGTAGAGACATGTAAGAAGTCTACTGATTATTTATTTATTACTAGCAAACCCGGCCCGTTTCACTGGGCGTTAGTTTCAATGGGCGTAAAAAACAAAAAAAATGCTATAATCCGATCGCTACCAAACTTTACAGGATCACCCGCTAGGCCAAACTCAAGATTCCCTGAAAATTTCATCGAAATCGGTCCAGCCGTTTCGGAGTCCATAAGGAACATACATACTGTTACAGTTGGACCTTATGCGTAGGGAATAAGGTCGATTTTTAATGGAGCTCGAAACATAACTTTTAGTGCGTATATCTCGAGACCTAGGCTTTGCAGAGGTATGACCTAAAAACGCATTGCTAGGTTTAAGGCCTACTATCGAATGGTGTAAGTCAAATTAAGAAAGAAGAACCAAGTTGCACCTCGAATATTCCCGAGCGATGACGTGTCATGTACCTATGACTCATGCAAACAGGCGGCGTCGAGAACAATGTTGAATTACCGTTAGCGAGCGTAATTAACTAGAAAGTTCCACCCTCGTTTTATCCGACTATAAATAGAGCTCCGTGTCCGCCGCCGAGTCTCCCAGTATGATTCCAGACCAGTAACAAGAAGCCCTAAGAAATCAACCATAGCAACCACCATGACACGCACGCCAGTAAAAGGCAGTCAACCCAAATGACCCTCGCACGGCAGTGCGAGGCGAATGACGACCACCGCCAGGAGGCAATCAAGCCTCGGAACGGTTTCCCCGCGGCCCAAACAACCGCGAGAAGTACCTGAGTCCGCCGAGTCAGTGTTTATAAACTATCGTTCGAAGCGACATATGGAGGCGACATCAAGGCGAATTACGAAGACCACTACGACGACTACTGCGACGACCTTGGATAGAAGAACTCTGCGATTCGGGAACGTTGTTATTGAATGAAGTGTGTACCTTCGGTGACTACTACGCGAGTACCTACTTCGAGGGCGACTACGAAGACTAGGGACCGCCATAATCACACATCTACGTGTACGAAGAAAAATAAACTGCACCCTTAACCGGCATCTTATTACCCTCAGCTCGTAACAATTGGTGTCAGAAGTGGGATACCGGTCACACCAAGGGACGAACAAGGAGTCCGCACGAGACGTTAAGCGACAATGGATTCGGTGCGTCGAGAGGAAGCACTACTTGACACACCCACCGACGGAGCACCCGCTACCACAGGAATGTCCGCGACGGCACAAGTGCCAGTTTCCACTGGAATGCCCGCTAACGTTGGTACGTCTGGGGTCGCGAACTTCGATATGGCAGTGTTGCTAGCTAGCTTGTCTGAGATAAAGGCGAGCATAGTGCAAGTTAGGGATACCACCCAAGCTAGCATAATGAAAGCCATGGAAGCCACGGAAGCTAGCATAAGGGAAGTCAGGGATACCACGCAAGCCAGTATAACGGAAGTGAGAGAAGCTACAGAAGCAAGCAAGGAGGAGATACTGAGCTCCATGAATTGTAAGATCAAGGCGTTGGGCGACACCATGGGCAAACTGGGAGCAGAGATTAAGGATATTAGGAGCAAAGTAGAAAAACATGATGTCCGTATAAGTGCACATGACAACATTTTGTCAGAACATGACAAAGACATACAAACCCTGAATGAGAAGGTGCAGAAAGTCGGAGTAAGGGACGCCGTGTCTGTTCCCAGTGTCCTATCTAAGTTTGAGGTACCACACTTTGATGGAACCACGTCATGGGCAGCTTTCCGGCTACAGTTTGAGATAGTGGCAGAGGGCAACGGATGGGGCGATACACAGGCACTAACGGCCCTTACACTTGCGCTACGAGGTGATGCAGTGCAGGTGTTAGAAAACGTTTGCAGCAAAGGAAGGACGCTAGCCGATATGCTCGAAGCATTGGAGTCCCGATATGGTGAAAAGCATCTCGAGCATGTTTATAGGGCCCAACTGCGAGACCGTGCGCTGAAGAGCAGCGAAAGTTTGCAGCAGTGGAGCTTGGCAGTTGAGTGTATGGTAAGACGAGCCTACGCATCTACACCAGCGCTTATCGATACAACTGTCGTGCAAGCATTCGTCGACGGGATCCGCGACACGGAAGTTAGAGCTGCGGTCCGTCTGGGACATCATCAAACTCTCAAGGCAGACCTGGCACACGCACTTGAGGTGGAGGCAGTGCGTCAAGACAGCAGAACTCATCGTGTGCGAGAAGTCACGATGCAAGTAAGATCTCAAAGAGGATCAACCTGTTATGAATGCGGTGAGAGAGGTCATCTTCGTATCAGTTGTCCCAGTAAAAGGGCTAGGAAAACGTCGTCTGGGACACAAGTTGACCTCGAGGAATTAAAACTAAAAACAGCCAGGTCTGCGGAGCAAGCGCTGCCTGGTCAAAGGCAAGCCCCTATTGTGATAGTCTCCCAGATGCGTGATGGGAACAGCTTGATCGTTGAAGGAAAGCTGAACGGAAATCGATGCTGCTTCACACTGGACACCGGTGCATCACGTACTATTGTTAAACCTGAACTACTTCCACGAACTGTGAAATGGGAGAAAGGATCTTCACGTTGCCGGTTACAGACTGCTACGGGCCAGGCAGTGCTTGTCCTTGGTGAAACAAATGCGACATTGAAAATAGGTGATAAGACGGTGACACATCCAGTTCTTATAGCTAATATTACTGACGATTGCATCATTGGGTTGGACTTCTTGGCAAAGCAACGTTGTGTTCTCAATGTAGCAAAAGGGGTATTAAGGTTTCCAGATGAAGAAGTTTTTCTGCAAGGCGCAAAACAAGGCGTTGTGTACAGTTTGAAAAGAACTGTTTTGCCGCCGAGGTCAGAAACCTTAGTAGAAATACGATTCTCGCCGACATTAAGCACTGAACGCAGTGATATAATAGTAGACATTGGGAATCACCCCGACTGGATAACTGCGCGAACCCTAGTGATGACTTCGGGACAACTCAAGGTACGTGTTGTCAACGTTAGTAACAAGGAGGTCGTTTTAGAAAGGAACTGCGTAGTGGGCAGATGCGACCTTGTTACATCTCTGAGAAGAATAGATTTGCATAAAACAAACCTCGGTAATCATGCTGCAACACATATATCCACGTTACTTGAAAACTGTCGGGAAAATTTGACCGACCTGGAATGTCAACAAGGTGGAACAGTCCTTGTTAAGTTATCAAGACATCTTTTCGAAAGGCGATGACGACTTGGGACGAACTGGGCTTGTAAAGCACGGCATCGATACAGGAGATACACAACCAATAAGACAGAGACCTCGTCGTATTCCACTAGCAAGGGAGCAAGAGGTATCAGAGTTGTTAAGAGAAATGGAGAAGAATCGCATCATCGAACCATCGACTAGCCCTTGGTCATCTCCTGTTGTTCTAGTTAAGAAAAAGGATGGCAGTACTGTGTCTGTGTTGACTACAGAATGCTGAACAGTGTTACAAAAAAAGGACAGCTATCCCTTACCACGCATAGATGACACATTAGACTTGCTAAGTGGCATGAAATGGTTCTCCACAGTTGACCTCAAAAGTGGATATTGGCAGGTTGAACTCAGCCAGGAGGATAAAGAGAAGACTGCGTTCACTACTGGCCCTGGAAATGGTCTCTGACAGTTCAATATTATGCCATTTGGACTGTGCAATGCTCCGGCTACGTTTGAGCGCCTAATGGAACGCATTTTGGTGGGGTTACTCGGCGATGCGTGCTTGGTCTATTTGGATGACATTATCATCATGGGACGCAGCTTCGCAGAGCACCTGCATAATTTAGAAAGAGTTTTCCAACGGATACGGGAAGCTAACCTGAAACTCAGTCCTAAGAAATGCACTTTATTCCAGAGGGAGGTTGGATACCTAGGGCACATCATCTCGGTACAGGGAATTCGAACGGACCCAGAGAAAATAAGAGCTGTCCAAGAATGGCCGACTCCTGACAAAACCGCCGTGCGCTCTTTCTTGGGACTTTGTGCGTATTACCGCCGATTCGTCAGGAATTTTTCTGAAGTGGCGAAGCCCTTACATCGGTTGACAGAAGACAAGTGCCAATTTGAGTGGAAACCTGAATGTGAACAAGCATTCACATTACTCAAGCAGCATCTGTGTGAGGCTTCTATATTGGGCTACTCTACTAGAGAGGGACATTTTGTAGACACGGACGCCAGCAATGTCGGCATTGGAGGAATTCTATCTCAAAAACAAGGAGAACAGCAGGTTGTCATTGCCTATTTCAGCAAATGTCTTTCGAAACCAGAAAGAAATTACTGCGTTACACGCCGGGAACTTCTAGCTGTTGTTAAGACCTTACAACACTTTAAGAAGTATTTAATCGGAAGACAGGTTACTCCTCGTACTGATCACGCTGCTTTACAATGGCTTTTTCAGTTCAAGAACCCAGAGGGACAGGTAGCGAGATGGTTGGAACAGCTGCAAGAATTCGACTTCGTGGTTGAACATCGGAGAGGAAAATCACATTCTAATGCCGATGCTTTATCCAGACGACCTTGCGAAGAATCTTGTCGGCATTGTTCGAGACAGGAAGTTAAAGAGAACGTACGGATAATAAGAGTAAATGCTTGACACGTGGAGCGACGAAGCCATGGGGTATGCACAAAAAGAAGACAGCGATTAGAAGTGCATAATAGAGTGGAAACAACGTGACCACAAGCCAGCTTGGAGTGAAGTGTCGGAGTTCAGTCCAATTACGAAAAGTTACTGGGCTCAATGGGACAGTCAGGTGGTACATAATGGAGTTCTTCATAGGAAATGGGAGTCGCCCAGTGTACAAGAGGTTACCATGCAGGTCGTAGTCCCCCGAGGGAAAGATGCGTCGGTGTTACGTCAGATTCATGATGGAGTATCGGGAGGACATCTAGGCGTAAAGAAAACCTTGGACAAGGTGAGGAAAAGATTTTACTGGGTGCGGTGCCGTGAGGATGTGGAAGACTGGTGTAGGAAGTATACAGCCTGCTCCTCAGTAAAGGGGCCACAGACAAGAACCAGAGGCCAGCTGTAATTGTATAACGTCGGAGCGCCTTGGGAAAGAGTTGCAGTCAAAGTGGCTGGACCGTTTCCTGTAACTGATAACGGAAATCGTTACATAGTCGTCCTTCAAGACTATTTCAGTAAATGGCCAGAAACGTTTTCTGTACCCAATCAGGAAGCTTATACAGTTGCCAAAAAGCTCGTTCAGGAGGTATTTTGTCGGTTTGGCGTACCTTTGGAATTGCATACTGATCAAGGTAGGAATTTCGAGTCGGCATTATTCCAAGAAGTTTGCCAACTAATTGGGATACACAAAATGCGTACGACACCAGGTCATCCACAATCCGATGGATTGGTCGAGAGATTTAACCAGACGTTGGAGAATCACCTGGCCAAAGTAGTGGAAGAACATCAAAAGGACTGGGAC
The DNA here is from genome assembly GCA_907165235.1 of Zeuzera pyrina. NCBI lineage: Eukaryota > Metazoa > Arthropoda > Insecta > Lepidoptera > Cossidae > Zeuzera > Zeuzera pyrina. The sequence goes on along the minus strand of OU015625.1, from coordinate 10,801,135 downwards.
CAATACATTCCACTCTTCTTAATGTCTTACCGCTCCGCTGTACATGATAGCACAAAAGCACAAATTTCACACCATCTAGGATCAATTTTGGACGAGAGATGGATCGACTACCAGTTGATGCTCTAACGGGAATACCACCTGACGCTCCAAAGCCAACTACCGATTACCTGTCCGATCTACAACAAAAACTGGATGACATTTATGAACTCTTAAGAAAAAGTAGTTTGAAAACCAGTGAAAGAATGAAAACTCGCTATGACCGTAGAGCTAATGTAATGGGATTTGAGCAAGGAGCCTTAGTGTGGTTGCATAATCCCATTAGGAGAAAAGGGAAGTCTCCGAAATTTCAGGCCAGATGGTATGGACCATATACGGTGATAACGAGAATAAATGACGTTACTTATCGGATCAAAAAGGAGCCTAGAGGAAAACTAAAGATCGTCCACATGGATCGCCTAGCTCGCTGTCATGGTTCCAATCATGCTCGGGACGACCATGACTAAGAGGGGGGCAATGTTACAGTTGGACCTTATGCGTAGGGAATAAGGTCGATTTTTACTGGAGCTCGAAAGATAACTTTTAGTGCGTATATCTCGAGACCTAGGCTTTGCAGAGTTATGACCTAAAAACGCATTGCTAGGTTTAAGGCCTACTATCGAATGGTATAAGTCAAATTAAGAAAGAAGAACCAAGTTGCACCTCGAATATTCCCGAGCAATGACGTGTCATGTACCTATGACTCATGCAAACAGGCGGCGTCGTGAACAATGTCGAATTACCGTTAGCGAGCGTAATTAACTAGAAAGTTCCACCCTCGTTTTATCCGACTATAAATAGAGCTCCGTGTCCGCCGCCGAGTCAGTGTTTATAAACTATCGTTCGAAGCGACATATCGAGGCTACATCAAGGCGAATTACGAAGACCACTACGACGACTACTGCGACGACCTTGGATAGAAGAACTCTGCGATTCGGGAACGTTGTTAATGAATGAAGTGTGTACCTTCGGTGACTTCTACGCGAGTACCTACTTCGAGGGCGACTACGAAGACTTGGGACCGCCGTAATTAAGTTCGTTCGTGTTCTTGACATCTACGTGTACGAAGAAAAATAAACTCTGCACCCTTAACCGGCATCTTATTACACTCAGCTCGTAACAATACATACATACATACTTTTATATGTTTAGATATAGATTGCGCAATTGTCTGAGACTACACAGCTTTTGCGGCTACAACTGTTTTCATAAATTGAAGCGCAGTTTAGGTGACAAGCGTTACGAAACATGGGCAGAATTCATAAGGGCCTAGGAATCGAAATTACTATAAAAGTTCACGAATTGGTAAATGCCGAAAGCAGTTGTTGAAAATGCCTAGTAATTACAAATAAATAAATAAAACACATACAGACACTAATTTTATTGGTATATTTATTTGATTCAGACAACTTATTATTTCTAAAATTATAATATATTTAATTTAAAATAATTATATGTGAAATCCTTCGATCACAAATAAATAACTAGATTCACAATCTCCTACAAAATTCAGACAAATTATTGTCCGAATTGACGTATATATTTTAAATATCGTAAAGTATTATCGGCAATATTGTGTTAATCTAAATTAGACCTTACTGTCAAACCAGAAGGTTATAAACGTTCGTAAACGATTCTTGCATGACATTGAAACGAAGTTGTTAAATAAAATATTTAAAATGGAATCTTACGTCTCGTACATAAAATATAATTCAAATAATCTATTTGCGTTGCTATGTATGTCATTTTGATTTGTTACGTGAAAGTGACAAGGATAAAACAAATATTGTCGGGCAATATTTAAAAATATGATTACGAATTTAATAAAAAAGAGCTATGTAACGTTATTACTATAATGAAATAATGAACACGTAAATAATATTATTTATTTATTAACCGAAAATAAGAACTCGCGTCTTTTTTTAGTGTTCTAGATGTGTTATTTTTGCAATTTTTGAAGGAGCACTTTGACATGTTCTGCTGTTAGCGTTTTCGAATACCATTAAAACAGAAGTGCGCTCAAATACTCATTTGAGCGCACATTTGGTTCGGCCATTTTTGGAGCGTTGATTGTGTATCTAGTTTTTTATTTGTGATCAGAGGTCAAATCACATATATGGACACTCGGACCAAGAAACATAATACATACCTACTTTTACCACCGTGTGTCAAACGAATTTTCCTGTCTCTTTCTATCTCGATGAGCGTAACCGCGAGTAAAACAGTTGGCTATAGTAAGCATGACAACCTCGCACTGGCAGTGCATTTCGTGTCTGCTTATGAGTCGATCATGAAATAATTATTTGCTAAATACTTGTAAATGTTGTTTTGGGTACTATTATTACAAAAATAAAAATGTCATGTTCAGCTGTGTATCATTGTACTAATACTTTCCCTAGTCACGTGTATTAGGTAGTGAAAATTTATAAAATCGGTCAACAAAAAAAGGTCACTAAGGACATGCTTCTAGAGCAAATGCTCCGTCCATTGATACTTGGTCCGAGGTATTATGTATAATTTGCATTCTTTGTCATAGATTTTGATATATAATTCCTATTTCCATTTTTTAAAAGTCTTGGATTAAAAAAAGGAGCCATAACCTTCAAAGTTTGAGTCACTTATGTAAGTTTCTATATTTTTATTCCAGCTTAAACCCCGTGAGAGAACAGCTCTCAACTATGCCGATGCCTTAAAAGAGAAGTTTGCAAATCATCCACAAATAAAACGCATAGCACGGCACAGGCATGTTCCTAAACACATACTGAATGCACGATTAGAGCTGAGAACAATCAAAGAGAAGAATAAGAGGAAAGAGGCTAATAGAAGAGCACATAGTAAGCCAGGTGCTGTGCCATTTGTTGCAGAAAGGAAAAAATATGTGGTCAAAGAGGATAAGTGAACTCGTCGATTAATATTTTTGTTATTATTTATATCATAACGTGTTTTATGTGTTCATTTTATAATGCAGCATTTTATATAGTGGAGTGCCTCCATTAAATAACACACAAAAAGTTAGGAAAGCACCAAATCTTAATGAATTCTAAAAAAACCTATAAACTGTATTGTAACATATATTAAAAAGTTTACCCATTGAAATATTGTTTTATATACCATATACCTGTATAAATAAAATCAAACATATGTATGATTAATAAAGTAGTTATTAGAGATAGAAGAGAAGAATTTGAGCTAAGAATAACAGGAGAATAAGACCTCAGGTATAAATGTCTTACAGACGTTACGATTCGTCGGCAACGATTTATTGGTCGCTTTTATAATTTACCGTCGAACACTTTTATCGTTATACGAGTTTACCGTCCACGATGCAATAGGTAAGCAAAATGCTTCCCTATTAAGTCGCTAAAAAGTCTCTTTTTCCATTGACGATAACGTCATGCCGTGGACGTTATTGTCGATGGAAATGTAAAAACGTCTTCATTTAAATGCATACATTTTGATTCCCTATACCGTGGACGGTGAAATCGAGGCGATAAAAGCGTTCAACAGTAAATTAAAAAAGCGGCCATTGTAACATGGCAATAAATTGCCTACATGCATAAAGACATCTAATTTGTCAGAAATAACTAGGCCTTAAACTAAACGCTCGTCTTTACTCGTAATCTCTCTGAGCCTTTCTAAAACTCAAAAATTGGTACAGCCATAATCGTATTAGCTTTTAACAATAGATCCTATTTATTGAAGCACTCTAAAAATCAGAAAATATTTATATCTTTTATGAAAGATAAATTTTTTATTTTCCGATTTTTAGGGTCCTTCAAAAAATTAAAGCTAAGACGCTCATGGTGTTAGTAACGCTAACAGATTATTTGATGTGGAAACGCAGTCGCCGCCAGTTCTCTCTCCCACTTTGCAACTCATACAGTAATGTACGGTTTTATACAATACATTCAAATAATTCAATAATACAGGATTTTATTCAGTAAATGTATAAAACATATATGTGATACAGACATTACACGGTGTCAACCCGTAACACATGGCTATGCCAATTTTTTCAGTTTTAGAAAGGCTCGGAGGCATCGTGAGATTACGAGTAAAAGACGTTCGTTTAGTTTAAGGCCTAGTTATTTCTGACAAATTAGATGTCTTTATGCATAGGCGATTTATTGTCTCCAAAATGTCACACTAAGTTGATGCCGACACATTGTAACGTCTGAGGTAGACACTAAATCTTCCAACAAGTAGTAACATATGTAGACATTATACAATTATAGAAATTATAAGACACTAATGAAACGTAGTGATTATATTCTCTTTTCTCTAATGGATCAGACGCAGTGGCGTAACAATGGGCTGGCATAGCGTGCGAAATGCCACGGGCCCCCGTCCAGAGGGGCCCCCAACCCGCGAGCACGGGAGGTTTCTGACATTTATTTTTATAAAATTTAAAATAACAGTTTTGTTTTCAATTCATTTAAGTTACCTACCTATTAAAGTATATACATAACATATTAATGCAATTGTTAGAGAAATAACGCTCAGTTTTAGGCAAAGCGCGTCCAAAACGTAGTCAATCCAATACCTATGCCCATAAAATTAGGAGTTACTTGAAAATCACAGAAAAGTGCACACAATTTATAACAGCGTTTTGTACGTACTTTACATAATGATTTAATAATGAAACTACAACTTTGGATAAGCTTCTTTACACTGATAGAGGGCCCCATTCTAAGAATTAGCCATTGCCCACTAGTGTAGTTACGCACGCTACTGCTCAGACGGCGTGTTCAATGGTCTGATATGGTCAACATAAAATCGAAGTGGCATTCACTGATTGATACAAAATTGAATGTTGAAGTAATCATAGTACCTTAATACTTATCATAGTACATATTTTAATCTATTTTCAGACACAATGAAAGGTAACAGCATTAATGATTTGATTTTAGTTACCTACTTATATGAGCAACTGTTAAAGTGGATGCCATAATAATAACTATAAATTACAAATTGAAATGGAAACTAATTATTGAGGGCATACACGGCATAGGATGTATTATTTTGCTGTAATAAACATCGTTTTATTCACAACTCATTCAAATCGCCATAATATAAATTCCTACATATAATTATATTTAAAATGAAACATTCCTACTCATTGCCAGCCGTCCAAAATATTATGTACTTGGTACATATTATGTACCTACTTCCTGTAGGTACTGCTCGTACATAATAAAGTGTGTTTTGAAACTCTGCTTGAGTAACGCGACCTCATAGTCTTAATTAATTAGTTATAAATAATGAACTAATTGAATAAAATGTGTTCAATATTTTTTGTGCGTATAGGACACACGAGACAATGACGTCGCGTCACAGGGTTCAAGTCTCACATTTTGTGCATGGTCGGGTTAAAAATGTGACAAAGGCCTTAGATTAAATATTTTAGAACAATTGGAAATAGCTAAAATTAGAAATGATTCATTGAATTAATTCAATGTTTTTAAACATTACTTCCTGTTATGGAACAACATCGTAAGCGACAAAATGTAGGTATTTCGCTTTTTCATTGTAATGTATAGCTTAAATAATTTAGATCCTAGCACAAAGATCCTCGTACTCATATCTGCGTAAACGGCAAAATTATAACCGAAAACAAATTTTATCGCAAGCCACAAAAGTAAAAGTTTAAAAAAAATGGAAAATTGAATTATCGCAACCGACTATATTGACTATATCGTAAGTAACATTCGTCGCTTACGAAAAAAACATATATTTAAGATCTACCCAAAATCTATTTTATAATCTAAATATGTTTTATTAGGTGTTTTTATAATACATATATATCTTCACGCGATAACTAATAGAAGTTACAGAGACTGGAGCGCCAAGTATTTTGGTTCTTCCATACTTTTTTTGCTTCCTCAAATCTCATCACTCTCCTCACACACTTGACATTTCGATCAGCTATCATTCTGGTCTGATCAGCTTAGTCTCCATTGGCTTCTGCTACCATTCATTTTCACTGTAGATTTTCTATGTCAGTCTTTCATCACTCCTTTCTAAGTGCACGAACCTTCCAAGCATTCCTCTTTTCGTTTTATAATAATTCTTTCGTACAATCTTGTCATATTGCATATCTCTTCATTGCTTGTTTGGTCCATAAGGGTGACATCGCACATATTTCTAAGAGATACCATTTCTACGGCATTTATGTTACTTTCACTCGATTTCGAGTATTTGTCGCCTCACTACCGTACGATAATGTCGCGTCAAAACCTCATTGGAGATGGCCATTATGACGGAATTAGATTACTGCCTACTACAACGGCCAGAATTCCATTCACTTTATAGTCAGCTGCTGCCTGTCTCTCCACATCCGATTCACATCTTCCATAATCCATTCCTTAAAAACACTCTCTGCAGGTGCACAGTTTCGTTCAGTTGTTCTAGACATTTTTTATTTACCCATATTTCGCTTGAACATCCTCTCTTTCAGTTACCTTAGTTTTGATCACATTCATATTCAATATTTCTTTCACTTCTTTCTTGCGCGTGCCTAGTCTGCAACTTACCTTCTAATGGTGCTATAAGCACAGAATCGTCAGCAATTAAAAAACAGTTTACCACTGTGCCATCGCACATCATACCACGCCTATCACCTATCAATGTATGGAGGTAACTGTCCAAATACAACATCAATAATAACTATTCACGCAGCCCTGTCTAATACCTGAATGTACGTCAAACCAACCAACCTCACCATGTATTTTAACACAAGCAGAGTACACCCCAAAGTAAGAGACCCCTCATGCCATGTTCAGGCAGAAATCTCTACAATTTCTTTCGCACTATCAAATCTCATATGCTTTTTCTAGATCCATAAAAGCGCATAAAACTTTCCGACTTATGGCCAAAAACCTTCCCACGACCATGTGTAGCGAGAAATTCTGATACGACATTAATCATGACTAAAACTGCCTTTTGCCTCCGTGAATGTCTTCAGGTATTCATGTGGTCAACACCTCCGTTATAGACTTTACTCACAAAACAATAGCCTGGAAATAATTTGAATAAGTCTGGAATTCTGCACATTATACCATTTCCACCCGGATGCCACGAAAAGGGAATGGATAAAATAAATTTTGAGAGAATTTGTAAATTTTTTAAATAAAATTCTTTTTGAAAAGGAATATATGTATAACGAAATTTAGCAACAAAAACAATATTAAGTTTACAAATGAAAAACAAAAGCAAAAGTATAAAAAGTGGGTGTGTGGTGTGGTGTGGAGTTTATCAAATTAAGTACAGGGTGGACCAAAAGTCCGTTAACTTTTGAATCGGTAGCTGCGTCGAGAGCGACGGCGGGGTGGGGCGGTGGGGTTCAAAATGCAAGAGCGGCCAATGGGAATTTAGGAGACGGAGGCCGTCCTCAACGACCTCCGCTCTCAGGGCATTCCCGCCCACGAGGTCCACCGCCTTTACAAAGGCTTTTCACCGCGTATCCCGTACAATCTTGTACTGGTAGTAGCGGACCGATCTCCAGAGGGGAAGCGCATCTTCTCCCTAAAAACCGTCTGCCAGCTTTCTGGCTTATCTTTTGAAGCCCCTCACAGGAAGTTTTGTTTTGCCCGCCCGCGCTGCGACAAATGCGCGGGTGACCACGGCACTGCGGAGTGCTCCCACCGTGCCCCGTGCTCAGAACCAGAAAGTGCGTGCTCTGCGGGGAGGTCGGACATCCCGCGAACTATCGCGGATGTTCAAAGGCCCCGCGGGGAAGCGCGGGGGTCGGCGGGTAGCGGCCCGTAAGGCCGCGGCGCCTAAAGCGCAACCTTCCAACGCCCGTTCGGCGCCTAAAGTGCCCCCCCCCCCCCCACCGCCGCCTCCGCCGCACCCCCCGCGCCCTCTGCGCGACCTGTTGCGGCGAAGCGTACTTCGGTGCTCACCACACCGCCCGCCCCCGCGCCCTCCGCGCTCCCCGCTCCCGTGCCCACCTGGGCTAATATTGTCGCCGATAAACCGGCGCCTCCCAAGGCTGCGTCGCCTCCACGGCGGCCCGGCCCTAAACAATCAGTTCGTCCCCCCCCTCCGGCCGCGCCGACTAGTGACGCGACCGGTCTCATGGAGGACTTGGCGTTGGTGCGTGACTTCGCTTCTATTTTCGATGTCAACGAGGTTAGGGAACTAGCCGCGTCTCTGCGTACGGCGGGTAATGACTGGGGAGCTCGTCTCCAGATCATCATCCGCCACGAACGCCTTCTAAGCGCCATCAGCGCATTTCAAGTTAAATAGTTCTGTTAATTATTTACCTACCCGTTTTTTTGTACTTAACGACACAAGACGTACGATCAAACAACACAAACATATGCAATGTGACAAAACACCGCTCCCCGGTAGAGGGCGTCGGCGTCATTCGCGTTTTCACTAGGGCCTTCTATATAGTAGGTTCTATTAGAAAATAACAACACACTTACAGGTAGTGCCACACTTGAGCGCGAGCCTTCCGCGCGCGCTGAGTACACGTTAGGCACTCACCATTTCGGGCTTTATGCCGATGTTATTATGCCGGCCGGTCATAACCACTTTGGGACCGGCCCTCACCCGTATAGGTTCTCGACGGCACGCAGGTGCAACTTTCCCTGTCGATATCCTGAGCCGAGGTTCCGTCCTCCGTCCCGGGTACTCCCCGGACGGAGGGGCCCTCAGGCATTGTCGACTTTTCCGGGCGGAGCGCTCTCTGTGCTTCCCCACTACGCGTCCGGTTCGCTACGACGGCCTCTAGGGTCAAGTGGCGAGTGGAGGGTAGTTATAGCCGGTTCGAGCCCGGCACTACCCGGTCGCGCCCGACGTTCTCTCGTGAGGCGTCGGAGGCGGTTGGGTGCTCGTGCGGAGTTTCTTCCCTTCCGATAAACAAAAAAAAAAAAGGGAATTTAGTGTCATGGCGTCCTTCATCGAAGCACAACGAGCGTTCTGCGTACGCGAGTATTATCAAAACAACGATTCTTTGACAATATCGCAACGAAAATATTGCAATCATTACAATATACGGTATAAAAATGAAGCTCCATCGATTCAATTGATTTAAAAGTGGGTACAGAAGTTCGAGGAGACAGGTTCAACGTTAAATCAACCACGATCGGGCCGAGCTAGAACATCAAGAGATCCCGAAAACGTGGAACGTGTAAGAGCGTCTGTTCGTGAACAACCTAGACTCTACTCGAAAGCGGTCTAGCGTCCTAAATGTGCCCTGGACATCTTTAAACCGCATTCTTCATAAAGATTTACGTTTTCATCCGTACAAAATTCAAATGGTACAGGCATTAAAGCCTCAAGATCACGCTACCAGGCTACAGTTTGCCAATGAAATGCTAGAGAGGTTTACCAGCTTTACCAACATTTTTTTCTCAGACGAGGCACACTTCCACCTAAACGGGGATGTCAAAAGGCAAAATTGCAGGTATTGGAGTGATACTAATCCAAAATTGAAACATCAAAAACCCCTGCATTCACCTAAGGTTACTGTATGGGCAGCTTTGTCAGCAAGAGGCATTATTGGACCTTATTTTTTTGAAGATCAAAGAGGGCGCACTGTTACAGTGAATACAGAGCGGTATATTACCATGTTACAAAACTTTTTGCTCCGACGTTACAGGATTTTGATGGTTTTAATCAACGATCGTGGTTTCAGCAAGACGGTGCAACATGTCACAACTCCAATGACTCATTGAGTGCAGTTCGCGAAATTTTCGGCCAAAAAGTGATATCCAAAAGAGGTGACATTAACTGGCCCCCTCGTAGCCCGGACCTGTCCCCGTTGGATTTTTTCTTTGGGGATACCTCAAAAGTAAAGGTTTCGATACCGACCCAGTGTCTGTTGAGGAATTGACGGAACGTATTCGCGAGGAAATGCAAAACATTTCTCGAAAATTTTCGCTCCAGGTTACAGCAATGTCAAAATAATGACGGATCACATATGGATGATGTAATTTTTAAAAAATAAAATCCCAATTTATGTATTTTCATAATTAATAAACAGTTTTTATCTCATATAATTACTTTTTTTTTTATTTTCGTTTGAAATGTAAAAAGACTTGGTCCACCCCGTATAACATTGACCTTTTAAATTATAATTTACATATGATTCAAAAATTCATATTTCATAATTCTTTAATTTTTCACATAAACCTCAACACTATTATTGGATATGTCTCGGCGAGGTGGCAAAATAAACATATATATACTGTTTTAATAGTACATATTATACCATTCTTGGTTATGGAATTTTTGCGTTGATTATTATCTTCAAATCATGTTAATTTTTCTGACTTTTACTGAACTATATCTGTTCGTTACATCGTCTTTGTTCTTACACGCTTTATATTAGCTTCACCTGTATGTATGTATGTATGTAACGGAATCTTTCAGCGTAATTTTTACCAATTTCCAGTAGTCTGATCAGATTGAAAATTTGCTCAGGGGTCAAAGACTGATGACAATACACTTATTTTATAACTTTGTTCTAATGTCCTGACTAGAATCATCAGGATAAAAAGATATTAAAAAAAATAATGGTACGATTATGGTACCATATATGTCGCTACGGAACGTTTCTACATGCATTTTGAAATTATTACATTATTAAGTCAAACGTATTACAATGGATCATACTAAGTTTTTTTGAAATAATTTGAATTTTGCGGAAAAAAATATTTTATAACTTTGTTCTAATGTTCTGACTAGAATCATCAGGATAATAGTAAATAAAGACGTGTTCTCAATATGACATTTAATAGAAGACTAACTCCTACCTACAATACAAACAATAATTTATAATAACGGATTATACATATATAACACCTCCATCCTTATTAACTACATACATAATTATAATCTTAGACATTTTTAAATATAAGTGATAACTTACAATAAACATTACTACTTATACTACAATTATTTATAAAACCTATCTTCAACACTTATATATCCTTTATAAAACTATTCATCAAATCCATATGTCACAGGCTGTTTCCGTATTCTCTTAACTTTAGTAATTGTCTGTGTCTTGTCATTTTCTGGCACACTGGGCAACACACACGGCGTAGGAGAAACGTTATCATGTGAATTTGAATTACTGTCTGTTTCCAACGACCGTACTGGTGAACCATTAGCTATACTTTTATCTGACGGTGATGCTACCGCTGCCGCACCGCCGTCCGCAGGGAATACCAATGAACTACGAGACTTCCTGGTGTGTGAATCAGTGTTAGAATTTTCAGTTGACAATCTTTGCTTCAATTGGTCAACATGTCTATGCACCACGGTTCCAAGATCGGACTTTACCTTGTAGTCCCTAACGCCTAACCGTTCTACGACGCGGCCCGCCATCCACCTATCTCCCTCACGGTAATTTCGATACCACACTAGATCTCCGTCAGCTATTTGTCGTTTTCCCCCTCCAGCTGCCTCTTCTACACGAGTCTGACGAAATCGCACCCTCTCTGAACGCTCCGGTTTAAGACAGTCTAAGCGCATACGTAAACTACGGCCTAGCAACACCTTAGCTGGGCTATCCCCAGTAGTATAATGTTCCGTGTTCCTATACGCCAGTAAAAATCTACAGAGAGCAATATTGACGTCTAAATTTTGTTTAAAAGCTTTTTTAATTGTGCGTTTACATAATTTAACTGCGTTCTCCGCAGCCCCATTAGAGGCGGGGTGGTACGGAGCGGTAAAAATATGTTCAATTCCGTTATTCCCCAAAAACGTGCTAAATTCAGAACTACTGAACGGAGGGCCATTATCACTCACAATTTGCTTAGGTAATCCAAATCTTCACCATAACTCTCTCAACACAGCAATAAGCGATCGAGCAGTGGTACGTTCCATCTTAATGGCCTCTATCCATTTAGAACATGAATCAACAAGTATTAAGTAAGTCATACCCGCTATCGGACCTAAAAAGTCTAAATGTAACCTAGTCCATGGGCGATCAGGCCAGGGCCATGACTGAGGTGCGTGAACGGGCGGTGCATCCGCCACCGCCGCGCATATCGTACACTCTCGACAAGTAAGTTCTAATGTTTCATCGATACCGGGCCACCACACATAACTTCTTGCGAGCGCTTTAGTTTTTACTATTCCCATATGTGAATCATGAAGTTCTTTTACTACTTTTGTTCTACATGAAGCCGGAACAACAATTCGATGACCCCAAAGTATACACCCCATTTCGCAGTACAATTCATCTCTTCTATTCCAGTATGGCTTTAGTTCCCTAATATCGACCTCAGAGGGCCATCCGTCTCTAATGTAACTTAAAATTCGTGACAAAAGAGGATCACAAGCGGTTTCTTTTTTTTAAATTTTATAGTCAAGAAGAAGTGCCTCGGTTGCGAAATGCAAATAACTTTGTTCGGGTAAGCTTACTTCCTCGGTACCATTTTCCTTGTGTGTCTTAATTAAATGTGAAAGAGCATCGGCTGTGTTTTTATTAGTATTTATGTACTGTATTGTAAAGTCATAAGCCGAAAGTTTTATCGCCCATCGCTGAAGGCGACTCGCGGCAGTATTCGGGACACCCGTATACGGACCAAAAATACTCACCAGCGGTTTATGGTCAGTACGTAGTATAAATTTTCGACCATACAAATACTGCTGGAATTTATCGACAGTAAAAACAATGGCCAAAGCTTCCTTATGTATTTGACTATATCGTAACTCATGCGTATTAAGCGCCCGTGAAGCATACGCTATGACCCGTTCAGCCCCGTCAACACTGCGTTGAGCCAGTACTGCACCTACACCGTGGGCACTTGCATCGCAAGTTAAGGTTGTTTTCATCGACATATCATAATGTACCAACATTTCTGCGCTACACAATAAATTTTTTACTCGATTAAACACGTCCATAGATTTTTTATTCCATATCCAATGTTTCCCTTTTCGGAGTAGATCATAAAGAGGCGCTAATTGCGTACTTAAATTTATAATGAATTTCCCATAGAAGTTTACCATACCTAAGAATGATTTAAGTTCTGTTACATTTTTAGGAGGTGGCATGTTTGCGATAGGCGCTATTTTCTCTGGGTCTACCTTAATACCGCTTCTATCAATAACAAACCCTAGATATTTTACACTGCTCGACATAAACTCACATTTACTTCTTTTTATTTTTAAACCATTAATTTCCAAAATAGTGAATACTTCCTCTATTGTTTTTAAATGATCATCTAAGTTTTTATTTTTAATTAAAATGTCATCGTAAAAGACTACAACGTTTTTAATATTTTTAAATAAATTCACCATTATTCTTTGAAATATACCGGGACTAGAGGATAAACCGTATACCAGTCGATTATATTTAAATAAGCCCTTATGCGTATTAATAACCGTCATTAACCTGGAGCCCTCATCTAGCAATAATTGGTTATATGCTTGTGAGAGATCTAATTTTGTGAAGTATACACTCCCACTTAGTTCACTAAACAAGTCATCTAATCTTGGAACCGGGTACCGGGTCAACCATTAAAACGCGATTAAGTGTCACCTTGTAATCCGCACACAATCGCAAGCCTCCGTCCGCCTTGTTCACAATGACGAGAGGAGTGGCCCAGTCGGCCCGCTCCACCGGCTCGATGACACCGACGCGCTGCATCGCCTCGAGCTCGGCGTCGACGCGCGCGCGCAGCGCGTACGGCACCGGCCGCGCGCGGCAGAATATCGGCTGTGCGCCCTCGCGCACGCATAGCGACACGGTACCTCCGGTATATTTGCCCAGTGTGCCATCGAATAACTTCTTATGCCTGGAAATTATTTGGTTTAACCATTTATTCGTGTCAATTTTGCTTTCTGATTTTATATTATGTATTTCAAATTTAGGTATTTGAATATTTAATTCTGACAACCACTGTCTACCCAATAAATTTGTATTTCCATTATCAATTACATATAAATGAAGTTTTGTTTACATTTTGGTGTTCTACATTAGTTTCTAAATACCCAAAGGGCGAATTATTGACCCATCATAAAATCGTAATTTTAATCGACAGGGAATCAGTTTAAGTTTTCTGAATTTTTTGTAATATGTAGCTTTACTTATGCACGAGAGGGCGAGAGTGTCGATTTCCATAGTCAACAATACGTTATTAACTAAAACTGTTATACACACCGGTTTATATTTATTAAAACCCGTCATCTGAAACATAGGTTCATCGTCACTGTCTGTGACGTCATCACTACTCGCTGACAATGCATTTCCTCGCTCTGCGTCGCTGCAACCACAGGCTGCAACTATCTGCCGGTTCCCGTACGTAGTATGCTCCCGCGGCCCTGCCACGCCCCGCTCGCCTCGCGCGCCCCGCGCGCCCCGCGCGCCCCGCTCGCCCTGCGCTCGCCGCTACCGCATCGTCCGTACACCGGCCGTTGTCCACTCCGACGCCACGTGATCCGTGCTTACGTTGTATATTCACTACCTCCCCTCGACTCGCATTATTTCTTAAAACACTACCGCCTTTATTTGGACAAATTCTTCGAAGGTGACCTACTTCGTGACAAAAACTACACTCAAGATTTTTATATCTACATTCTGTTCTTTTATCTCGACTGTCTCCGCACGCGTAGCACTTACTAATAAACACTCTATTTAAGGCCTCACTAACGTTTTTAACCCCTGTACGTTCTGTTCCTTCACAATTAACAGCACCAGCATTCTTCTCCGCGGCTTCTAACGTACCTACTTGCGATCGCGACAGCTTTTTTGTAATCCAGGCTGTCCTCTGCGAATAATCGTTGTCGAATATATTCACTTATTAGCCCACATACAAATTGATCTCTTAGATTATCTTCTAAGGTCGATCCAAAGTTACAAAATCTTGATAACTTTTTCAAATCGGCAATGTACTCTGCTATCGATTCGCCTTGTTGCTGTCGCCTTTGACGAAATTTATACCTCTCAGCTAATTCTGATGGTTTCGGTTGTAAATGTTTTTCCAACAACGTTACCGCCTCCTCATACGATAACTCCGATGGCTTTCTAGGACTAGATAATGTCGATAAAAGTTCATACGCTTCCTCTCCCATTAGCGCAATTAACGTCGGTAATTTTATTTCCTTTCCTATTTTATTTGCTACAAAATACATTTCTACTCGTTCGCTATATGCCGACCAATTTCCGGACTTAACATTGAACTCTGTTATTTTTCCCACAGCCTTCTTATTATATTTTTATTTCCAGTAAATATTTGAATTTGTCCTCGTTCGCCACTAGTAAATAAAGACGTGTTCTCAATATGACATTTAATAGAAGACTAACTCCTACCTACAATACAAACAATAATTTATAATAACGGATTATACATATATAACAGATAAAAAGAAATTTAATTAAAATTAATGGTACGATTATGGCACCGGAACACACAGATGTCACTACGGAATGTTTCCACATGCATTTTGAAATTATTACATTATTAAGTCAAACACCACTGGACTTAACCAACTCAGTCAATGGACACCACTAAGTTTTTTTGAAATAATTTTGAATTTTGCGGAAAAAATTATAGTTTAAAAAAACTAAAAACACACGCTTTAATGGCAAACCGAACTAAGAAGTAGAAAATATTTTTTAAGTATCAAGAGCTTGTGTTACAGCAATAGAAAATTGCAACAATCAATTACGACTAATTAATTTGGAATAAGATTAAAATAAAAATTAAATTATTAATAAAATAATTCAATTATAGTAAAGAAAGCGTAGGGTGCTTGATAATATAGTAAATTGCACCCCACGCTTTTTTTTATTTTCTGCTTTTTATAATGAAATAGAATATAATCTAGAGGAAAAAAATCTTGTCCTCACTCCATCACATCCTTCCTTCTAATCCCCGCTTTTGTTTTCTTCTCATTCTTCAAAAATTCTCTTCTATTCTTCCAAAAAACATATTTAAATTTTTAACTTGCCAGTTCTACAATTAATTTCTCTGACAACCTCTAAACTAATAAAAAAGGTAGAATAGGAAAAAAAATGTTACAAATATTCCCTTTTCTTACAAAAAAAAAATTTTAAATTAGGTAATATTCCAAATTATTAACATTAATTTATTTAAGTCGCTTTCCAACCATAAAATATTATTTTAAAATTTCCAAATAAGAAGGTTTAAAATAAACAGTTCAACCTTAAAATTCTAAAATTGAAATGAATAAACTGAATATATAACGATAAAGAAGAATCTAATATATAAATAATAATTTAAAATTTTGAATTAAATTGATTCCTTTCCTTTAATATTCCTATATATTTTTAATAAAATAACACAACTTCCACCTCTTACGTATAAACCAAAATCTACATTGAAATTGAGATCATTAAAACGTAAAATTAAAATTATTGACAAAAACATTTTTAACTGAAAAATATTTAATTTTTAATATTTGTCTACCTTTATTTAAAAATATCCTAATATGATAAAGAAATTAACCTAAAAAATTAACCTAATAATATATAACCGAATAAATTATAGCGTTTAATAAACCCTGACCCATGAACCTATATAGATTTTATGATCTATCGGAAGATCAAAAAACGATACAAACGCATATGTCATTAGATATTTTCGTGCCATGGATGGAATTAATTACCTAGGTAAATAAATAAATCTACATCTATCTTCACTAATATATTCTAAAGATTGTAATCAATAATTAATAATACGAAGAACCCTAATATCTATTACCTTATATCTACTAATAAACTAAAATATATATATGCAAGTCAGTGTTATCCGTTTTTAATGGAAAAAAGAAATTTAAAGTGAGAATACTAAGAATAAGTCTTAAAACATCACATCTAAAAATTATTATTTCGTAATGGAGCCAGTTTCGAATAAAAAAGGCCTACCCTACCGATCGGGTAAAACTTTTCCTCTAAACAACGTCTCCCACATTCAAAAAAACTTGAGTACGAGTTTATAATATCGTCTCGCATAATTACAAAAAAAAACGTCAATTTGTTCGCGGCACTCGCATAAGCAACTCAAAGTAATCTAATATTTGACTATATTGGTTTACTTTGTCCATGTCTAGAAGTACTTATCAAATATTACCTCTCGACCGAACATTCAAATATTTGGAAAAAAGAAGTCTCTCGCTTCTAAATTATCCTCACTCCTTTCGACATTTTCAAAAAAATATCGAATCAAAAATAATATATTCTGTAATAATAGTTGTGACAACCCTAATAAATTTGTAATAACTCCCTAAGAAAACTTTTATTATTCGGAAATTATATCGACCTCTTTATTAAAAAATTATAAATAAACTGACATGACAAGACAAGCTAGTTGTCAATTATATAAATAATATTTTATTATGCCAAAATTATATAATACTCGTATTACTATATTTACCAAATATTTTAATTTGTTAATACTACACAAAACTAAATGTATTTTTAAAATAAAATGTTCAATATTACGTGTCACAGAACTACCCTGACGACCTACTTCACTAATTCGTTACTAAAAGATTTGAAGAACTGTAACAACATGTTATACATCGTGACGATTATACAATATACGGCGTTTTCTGTTTGACAAAATTGTTAAATATTAATCAAACATCTATTACACTATATGTAAATAAATTGTGTGACTAATTTATTTCTTTAACCTCCGTCTTTTACGGTTAGTCAAAAGAAGTATCCTCTCGTCCTAACTAACTGTAGCTCAATTATACAGATGTCCCGTAAATAATGGATCAACCTTAAGGGAAAGGTAGAACACCTAATTACCTAAAACCTATTTGACTAGTTTTAAAAAAAACCTAAGGATTACCGAGAATTTTTTATTTTCATTATTTTGACCATTTTCTCCGCCAGGCTTCAGTTTTTTTAATGCTGTCGTTCCAAATGATAACATTTTTTAAATCTTATTTTTGTAAAATATTGCTGAATAGTTAGCTTATGTAGCTTAATAACGATTTGGTTAGCTTATCTTCATTTCTAAAAAAAAGAAGACTACAAACGAGGAAATTATTTTTTTCAGATTATGATAACCGAAATTGGATAAATTCTCCTGTAAAAAAAATGTACCACACTGAAGTGGCCCATTATGTTACAAACTTGAACATTTATTAAGGTTTCTAAAATGGTATAAAACTTTCATCTAGTCCTTCTCATTACAAAGTTATTGCTATTAATCTGATGAAGGGGCTACATCACCAAAACTTTTAATTTAAAGAAAATGGTCTGTGTTTATCCGGTTTATTATTGTAAGTTTTATAATCCATTATCTGCGTGATAAAGTTGCTACAGGACTTAAAACAAAAAAAAACTTTGGATAGAAAAACAAAAAAATACAAAAAAGTATTTAAAGTATTTATTACTAAAAAGTTACTTTGGAAAGAAAAACACAAAATTATAAAAAAAATATTTATTACTAAAAACTTTCTTCGTTTGTGGTCTTCTTTTTTTTAAAAATGAAGATAAGCTAACCAAATCGTTATTAAGCTACATAAGCTAACTATTCAGCAATATTTTACAAAAATCAGATTTAAAAAATGTTATCATTTGGAACTGTTAAGAATATGGGCCAATTTAAACATAAAAACGGTAATGTTTAATATAATTTATTTTTATAATTAACATGACACAATAATAGTTTTATGTGAGGAACAATAAAAAAAACAGAATACAATAAACAAAACTTAAACGGGTGCAGACTACAAAGTACAGACCACAGATAGCTAAAAGAATGGGTCGACAAAACAGGAGACAGAATTGCATAGAAAAAAAAATAATACAATAGAAAAATATTTGAGTAGCAAATAAATAATGTCTCTTGTTTTCTTTAACACTTCCCCTTACTCAAATATTTTCTTTACAATTAAATATAAAGTTATACTTAATCACTAAATAAACACAATCTTTATTTATTATTAGCTTAGACAATTTAAATTCAATTCTTGAACAAATTTATTATGTTTAATTTTACTCAATGATTTTGTTAATATATCTGCTATCATGTCTTCTGAAGGTTTATATTTTATTTCTACATTATTTTCATTAACTGCATCTTTAATAAAGTGATAACGAATGTCAATATGCTTACTTCTACGATGATTATGGTTGTTTTCGGCAATTTTCTGTGCGCTTAAATTGTCATTATAAATGATAATCGGATAAACTTAATAATTAAATATATCAATAAAAAAATTTTGAAGATATTTGCTTTCCTTTACAGCTTCACCTATGCTATAATATTCCGCCTCAGTACTCGAATAAGCTACAGTTTGTTGCTTACGAGATTCCCAATTTACAATACAATTACCATATTTAACAACAAAACCAGTATAAGATTTTCTATCAATTAAATCATTTGCCCAATCAGCATCAGTATATACTTCTAATCTGTCATTTCCCTTTTAAAACAGCAACCCATAACTTAAAGTACCAGCCAAGTACCTTAGAACCCTTTTTGCTGCATGCCAGTGTTTTTCATCATAACAATGATTGAATTGTCCCAGTTTGCTGCAAGCAAATGCAATATCTGGTCTTGTACAGACTGCCAAATACATTAAGCCCCCAATTAATTCTTGATAAGGATACTTTTCATTTTTAGAATTAGTTTTTTCTAAATTTAAATTTAATTCCATTGGTGTGTAAGCTGGTTTACAGTCATTCATATTGAATTTCTTTAATAAATGTTTAATGTACTCTTCTTGTGAAAGCTTTAAACAACAGTTTACTTTATCTCTCGTTACTTTCATTCCTAAACAATTTTTTACTTCTCCGAATACCTTAATTTCAAGATTATTTGCCAGGTTATGAATTAGTTTTTGTTTTTCTACTTCATGTTCACTAAATATAAAGAAATCATCAACGTATAAAGCAATTATTATTATCTTTTTATCACAAATTTTTGTAAACACGCAAGGCTCACATTTAGACTGCTTAAATCCAATTGATTTTAATACTTTATTCACTTTTATGTTCCAAGTTCGACCTGCTTGTTTCAACCCATATATTCCTTTCTTTAACAAACATACCTTGTTTATTTTGTCATTTTCATAACCTTCAGGTTGCTCCATATAAATTGTTTCTTCCAACTGTCCATTTAAAAATGCCGTACTTACATCTATGTGTTCAATTGTCATTTCTCTCTCAACTGCAACTGAAAAAAGTAACCTTAATGTACAGTGACGTACCACAGGTGCAAATGTTTTTCCATATTGCTGTGAGAATCCCCTTGCTACTAGCCTTGCTTTGAATCTTTCAAAATTTCCATCTCCATCTATTTTTATTTTATATACCCACTTGGATTTTATAATGTTTGTATTATTTGGTCTTTCTACTAATTCCCAAACACCCTTTTTCAATAAAGAATTATATTCATTGTCCATAGCACACTGCCACTCTTTACAATTTTTAGAAGACTTTGCTTCAGAATATGTTTTTGGTTCATGTCCAATGCTCAGCATCACCATTTCATCATCACTTTCAGTAATATAATCGTTTAACCATGTTGGACGATGACATTGTCGTTGAGGTCTAGTCACATTTTGGTTTGTTTTGACAGATTCCTCAACATTCTCGTTATTATGTATTTCGCTTGTTTCATTACTATCTTCATGACTATCATTTTGTTCTATCTCATTACTATTAGACATACTCTCTATGCTATTGTCAGTCAATTGGTTTGTGACTCTACAGTCTAAAGTGGAATCAATAATGTTGTGCTGAATACATTTATTCTCTTGACTAATGGGGTCATGATAATGTAATGGTGCAATTACTCCTGAACTTTCTTTATTTTTAGAAATACCTGACACATTTTCAATGAAATGTACATTTCCCGCCTTTATTATTTTTCCAAGTTGTATTGGCTCCGCCAATTTATATCCTTTTGAGTTCTCACAATAACCAATCATAATATACGGTTTTGACTTTGCATCAAGTTTTTGGCGATATATTTCTGGAGTTAATACATATGCTTTAGAACCAAATACCCTAAGATTACTGATATCAACTTTTGTGCCAGTCCACATTTCTTCTGGAGTAGCATTTTTTATTGCAGCAGTTGGACTCACATTTTTTAAATATACAGCAGTTGAAACAGCTTCTCCCCAATAACGCTGATCTAATCCAGAATCCTGCAACATTGCTCGTGCTTTTTCAATAATTGTCCTATTTAACCGTTCAGAGACACCATTTTGTTGTGGTGAGTAAGGTATTGTTGTTTCACGAATAATGCCCATTTTAATAAAATAATTATGCAATGTTCTATTACAATATTCAGAGCCATTGTCTATTCTTATTCTTTTTATTTTTAAACCAGTTTGATTTTCAGTTAAATTCTTAAATTCCACAAGTTTTTCGAATAGCTCAGACTGACTTTTAGTTTTAAGGAAAAATACAAATGTTTTTCGTGTGTAATCATCTGTGAAAGTTAGTACATAACGTGCATTACCCCAACTAGGTACTGGCATAGGGCCACAAATATCAGAATGTATTAATTCCAATTTTTGAGTTGTTCTTTTTGACTTGCCTCTAGGATAACTCAAAGATTTTTGCTTCCCCTCAATGCATGATATGCAAGATTTTAATGGTGAGTTATTAAAATAAATACCGTTAGCCATACCATTACGAAGAATTAACATATATTTATAATTTAAATGCCCTAACCTTTTGTGCCAAAGGCTAACATCATCACCTGAACATAATAGAGTCTGTGACAATTCACACTGAGCAGCAGCAAAATTATCAGAACATGTGTATTCTTGACTATACTGATGCTGATTGAGCTTATACACTCCGCTTTTATTAGATGCTGAAAAAATACAAGGGCCATTTATAATTACATCATTATTTAAATATGCTTTACATTCTTTATTATCAAAAACTACTGTGTAACCCTTTTCTGTCATTTTACTAACTGATAACAAATTTGCCGTAATATTTGGTACATAAATTACATCAGAGACTGTTTTCTCTAAGTTCCCTGCAAGAGTGACATGGACATTGCCATGACCACAACCACTGATTTTATCATTATTTGCTACCATTATAATAGTACTTATAGGCTGAAAATTGTGTAACCAGTCTTTACGCATAGACATATGTGATGTACACCCTGAGTCTACTAACCAGTCAGAACTTCCACTTGGTTGAGTCGCAGATAAAACGGTTTCATTCATCATATTTTTCAAAAGTGGACATTTTGGCCTTATGTGACCCTTTTTATTACAATGATGGCATACAGGTGTGAATGTCTTTTTATTTGTAGTCTTCTTACATAAGAATGCATCATTTTTATAATTGTTTAACTCATTACGCCTATAATCACCTTGCATTAGACGTTGCTTGACATATTCTGATGTGAGTTGAGATTGTGTCGCCTCTATGCCCATGACAAGAGGGTCATATTCTTCAGGTAAGCCAATAAGCATAACCTCTGCTAATTCAGCATCATCAATTTTAGATCCCATTTCATTTAATTGTTGTGTTATCGAAATAATTTCAGTTAAATAGAGCTCCATACTTTTAAAGTCATTATAGCTAATTTTTGATAGTTGTCTCTTTAAAAATAAACGTCTACTAATACCTGAGTTTTGATAAGCCGATTCTAAGTTGTCCCATGCTTCTTTTGCTGTTTTGGTACTGCGAACGTGTGGATAGCACACGCTATTAACATTCAAGCATATCTTTGCGTATGCACGCTGATCTCTCACATTGTCTGATCCGTTTTCTATACAGTCCCACAAGCCATTATCTACTAACAAAAGTTTCATTTGGAACTTCCAGACAGCAAAGTTTTTGACTTCTTTTAATTTCTCAATGTTTGAAGAAGTCATACAAACAGGCTGATTCAAGTTGAGTTTGCTCAGTGGAATCCATTTTGGATTATACTTTAAAGTATATTTTATAGTTATAGTGACTTTGCACAAATAGTTTATGATTTTATGTAAATAGTTATGAATTACGCGTGACTTGGGCCCATAACCTGTTAAGAATATGGGCCAATTTAAACATAAAAACGGTAATCTTTAATATAATTTATTTTTATAATTAACATGACACAATAATAGTTTTATGTGAGGAACAAGGAAAAAAACACAGAATACAATAAATAAAACTTAAACGGGTGCAGACTACAAAGTACAGACCACAGATAGCTAAAAGAATGGGTCGACAAAACAGGAGACAGAATTGCATACAAAAAAAAAAATAATACAATAGAAAAATATTTGAGTAGCAAATAAATAATGTCTCTTGTTTTCTTTAACAGGAACGACAGCATTAAAAAAACTGAAGCCTGGCGGAGAAAATGGTCAAAATAATGAAAAAAAATAATCTCGATAACCCTAAGGTTTTTTTTAAAACTAGGCAAATAGGTTTTAGGTAATTAGGTGTTCTACCTTTCCTTTAAGGTTGATCCATTTATTTACGGGACAGCCTGTATTAATAAATCCTTCGATAGTTATAGCTTAGCTATAACTCATCTCCTTGTTCAAAAAAATTATTATGTACAGTATATAATAGATAATGACAATGATAACTGCCTAAAAAGTGGTAAGTTGTGTGGTAATTTTTAAGGAAAAGAATCATTATTAGAACAATTTTATAATCGGGCGCCAATTTATACCATTCCCACCCGGATGCCACGAAAAGGGAATGAATAGAATAAATTTTGAAATAATTTGTAAATTTTTTTAAATAAAATTCTTTTTCAAAATAATGAATAATGAAATTTAGCAACAAAAACAATACAAATTTTACATTGACCTTTTACATTGACCTTTTAAATTATAATTTACATATGATTAAAAAAACACTAAACACTGGGTTATGTTAGATACTATTGTTCCATATTCATGAATTCCACTCTCGAACGATATCTTCAAATTTTAAATAAACTTTTCAATTTTTCACATAAACCTCAACACTATTATTGTATATGTCTCGGCGAGGTGGCAAAATAAATATATATACTGTTTTAATAGTAAATATTATACCATTCTTGGTTATGGAATTTTTGCGTTGATTATTATCTTTAAATCATGTTAATTTTTCTGACTTTTACTGAACTATATCTGTTCATTAAATCGTCTTTGTTTTTATAATGAAATAGAATATAATCTAGAGGAAAAAAATCTTGTCATCACTCCATCACAACTTTCCTTCTAATCCCGCTTTTGTTTTCTTCTCATTCTTCAAAAATTCTCTTCTATTTTTCCAAAAAACATATTTAAATTTTTAACTTGCCAGTTCTACAATTAATTTCTCTGACAACCTCTAAACTCATAAAAAAGGTAGAATAGGAAAAAAAATGTTACAACATGCATTTACCGACCTTAATATTGTATAATTATTTTTTTTCTTTTCGAACCGAAGGTAGATTAAACGTTAAAAACATATTGGGTTTACTTGAACAAATTAATTTAAGTTTTACATGCTATGCTCACCAAGCTGATGGTTACATGGCACACACCGACTATCTATGAGAACCTTTCCATTTTTGTGGTGCTTTAGTGGTGCTACAACTGCCTTGCGCCAGTCTTTCAGAACCTCTTTTTTATGCCAGCAAAAGTTACGCAGTTCACAAAATATGTCTCTGACTCTAGAACCACCATTCTTGATCATCTGAGTAGTTATCTCATCATTCCCATAATTCCCAGCAACCTTTCCTCATTTCAGACTTTTATCGTTTTCTTAGATTTTCTTATACAATGACTTCCTCCAGTCCCTGACCTGGGTGTAGAAATTCACTTTCGAGTCGCCACTTTCATACAATTGTCTATAATGTTCATTGCTTTCGTTCATTGCAAATTGTTTATTTCGAACTCATTTTATTCATTATACAAGGTGTTGGACTATTTGGTACATTCGTAATTACGTATTTAGAAAGTAGTTTAAGGTTACCTCAAATTTTTTTGATATCTTGTTATCGTCTAACATTACACTCTTCACGCTTTTATTTCACTAATGCTTTCGTTTCAGTTTACTAAAGATTGTATCTCTATTTCATCAAATCTTTCTTACGAGAACTATTTTTTACAGAAAGGAAGTCTGACCATGCTTTATTCTTCTTGTACACATACCCCCACACTTCAGTATCCCACCACACATCACATTTTTTATGCGGTCTTATTTGTTCTACAAAGTTTTGCAACCTGAATCTCTAAGATCTTGCCAACATTCTTCTACGTCCGCGCTTATCACTCTCACTTTATTTAGATGCACTAACCAACACCGTGCACCAGGAATCGGTGCCGGTTAGCTGACCGAGTCTGATCTCTGAAATATCCTGAGGATGCTACGTTGGGAAGCAAAACACGTGTTGATTATTGGTTTTGGAATTTTAGCTAAAAATTGTAAGAATTCATCACAACTACAATAGTTTTACACATATAAGTAGATTACAATATAGACAGAAAAATAATATCGTAAGCGACAAACCTTTCATCTTCAGCAAAAAGTCTTTTATCTTAAGCGACAAAAGTACTCATTATTTAACTCTTTTTGTAATAATTTAATTCATTATACATTGAGCCGAACCTAGCCTAACATGTTTTGCAATATATACAAAAGCTGGATATCTTCGACCAACATAAAAAAAGTAATCAAAAAAAAACCTCTCCTGTAAAATTTCATATTTGTCGCTTACGATGTTCTTCCATAACAGGCTCGATATTTGCATGTGCTCAAGGTATGTTGATGTAAGAATATAGCTAAAATTTATTTAAGCACCATAATTTAAACAGGATCTTTGACGTAAAATGCAAATAAACAACGTGGCGCATGCACATAGGTAAATAAGATAAGCATAAAAAGGCCATGTACATATGGTTAATACATTACATATTATATACCTATGTACATGGAAGGCTTGTTGAGGATATAAAAAGGCTTGTGGCTGATTTATTCTTTTACTCGGTGTTATGTAGCTGTCTGAGGATGCTTTGTTTAAGAAACATGTGTAGAATCCTTGAACGGAAATTAGGCAAAAAATATATGTATAAATTAAGTATAACTAATGCACTGAAATGGATATCTGCAAAGCGTCGCCCGAGTCTTTTACAATACTTTATGTATAATTCTTTTTCACTTGATATTAATATTTATATTGCAAAAAGCCTTGCTCTTCTGGGACAAAAAATATTTCGTAACAAGCTCCCATACATATATAGTTTTATATGATAAATTATACTAACCAAGGAAAACACTTTTTGTTAAAATAAATTGAATGTAATTATTAGTAAGAGGCTGCCTTTTTATCACACAGTAACTTGCTAATGCAAGAATTTGCTATTTAACATATTAACACAGATTAATTAGTTACTAAATATTAATATAGACTAAAATAATATAAAATAGAAAATATTGCACCCTCGGGATGAAACTCGGAATTTTCAAAACTGAGATTTAATAAAGAACCTAAAAATACTTTATACGTACTTACTTAAAATATTAGCTAAAGTATGAATTCACCCCATTAGGCCGTATATCTAAAGATTTCATATTGTTATTTTAAGCTAATTTATTGTCACAAAAATAAAAAACTCGAAACTTTCTATTAGCTCAGTTTCGTTCTAAGGGCGCGATATGCAAATCTCTAAGAATTATTTATGGTACAAAAATTTTATATAACAATATGCACACTTGTACAGTATCAATGTAGTATCAAAGGAGCAAAACATAATTAGTTGAGTTACTTCACAAAAATACTACTTCTGTAAAATGGCGTAGAAAGTATATTACAATACTGATTAAAAATAGATCTCTTCATATAAAAGTTGAGATTTTTAACCAGTTTGGTTAGTGGGCCTACTAATATGATTAGGTAGCGTCATCGCCCGCATATCCAATCTGAAAACAAAGTACAAAAAATTAAATCAATACTATGCATTTCTTAAATAACTCAGTAGATTTATGATTTTTGTTTTAATTAAAAGACTAATTAGTTGTTACAAGATATTTACTAAATCCACCTAAAAATAAATGGAAATGTTATAAACTGAGTGAACAAGTGTTAAGTAAATACATTGTAATTCTTAAAAAATATACATACATGCATATCTTTACGCTGTATACCTAACGGGGTAGTCCGAGAGAACGAAACGCCAAGTGTCGCGGTCTTTACATACTTCTTTCGCTTCCTCAAATCTCATCATTCTCCTCACATATTTTCACCTAGGTATGCGAGTGCTTTTGACATTTCCGTCGGCTAACACTCTGGATATTTTATCTATTGATCTTCCTTGGCTTCTTTTGCCACTCGCGTTCGCTCTATAAATTTTCTTCGTCAATCTTTCATCACTATGTGTCCGAACCATGTAAGCATTCCTTTCTTCATTTTTTCAATAACGCTGTTATGCAACCCTGTCATACTGCACATCTCTTTATTGCTTATCCTGTCCGCAAGGGTGACACCGCACATATTTCTAAGAGATCGCATTTTTACTGCATTGATCATATTTTCACTCGATTTCGAGCATATCCATGCCTCACTATCGTTCAATAAAGTTGTAATTAACACCGCATTGTGGATCGCCATTTTGGCTGTATTAGATATATTCACACTGTCTACTATTGCGGACAGAGCACCGTTCACATTATTGGCAGCTGCTACCCGTCTCTCCACATTCAACTCACATCTTACATCCCTCTAAAACGCACTCCCCAGATACACAATTTCATTCACTTATTCTAGACATTTTCCATTTACCCAAACCTCACATTTCGTTTGTACCTCTTCACTTTCAAACACCAGAACCTTAGTTTTGTTCACATTCATATTCAATCCTTTCACTTCACATTCTTCTTTCATGCACGTGACTAGTGTCTGCAACTCTGCTTCTGATGGAGCTATAAGTACAGCATCGTCAGCGTACAATAGGCAGTTTATCACTGTATAATAACATGTCATACCACGCATACTACCTTTCAATGTATGAAGGTATCTGTCCAAATACAGCACGAACAGCCAGGCAGACATCACGCAGCCCTGACTGACGCCTGAACAGACTTCGAACCAGGGCGACATATCACCATCTATCCTTACACAGGCTCTGTGGCCTCGATATAATGACCTCACAGCCTGCAGTAAGGGGTCCTCCACGCCATATTCAGGCAGATGATTCCACAGTTTCTTTCGCACTACTCTATCGAATGCTGTTTTTAGATACACATAAGCGCAGAAAAACTTCTCCACGATACTGCGAAGCGAGAAAATCCGATCTATACAACCCCTACCACTGCTAAAACCAACTTGCGCCTCCCACAAATATCTTTCTGAAACACCTTTCATATTTTCAGTCAATATCTTGGTATAGAATTTAGTTGCTAAGCTGACCAAGCTGATGGTCCTATAGCACGCAGTTTAAATGAGAACCTCCCTTTATGGAAAGGTACCATGACTGCGGTGTGCCATTCCTCTCGAACCTCCCCCTTCTGCCAACAAATTTTGTACAGTGCACAGGAGGTATCCCAGACCCTAGGGTCTGGGACCACCACATCTCATCATTTCCCGCAGCCTTTCCACATTTTAGACTTCTTATCACTTTCTCAATCTCATACTAATGGCATACTCCGGTCCCTGACCCGAGTGTGGCAATCCATTAGAAGTGCTCTCAGCATCAGAGACGGAGTCGCCACTCTCATACAGTTTTCCATAGTATTCACTCCATCGCTGCAGAACAACTTTTTTATTCGTTAGCAGGTGGTTTTCTTTCGAACGCACTTTATTCATTCTGCAAGGAAAGGGCATAAAAAGTATAAAAACAGTAAAAAATATTTTTTAGTGTAACAATAATTTATCTCTTTAGTAGATGTTTTAAAATCTCTCTATCGTTTGAATTTAAAAATTTGTTTCGCGTGACATAGAGAAAGCTGATTTTGGAGACACCGTCCAGGGCTAACGAAGCAAATCATAATATACAAGTTTTAGCTCATAATAAGAAGTTCATTCTTTCGACTAAAACAACGCCTTTCAATTTTCAAAATTCGTAACGTAATTATATTTAGAATGAAAATTTTTTTTCTGAAGTCGCTCAAAATCGAGCAATTTTAAATTTAACTTACAATAAGTAGTTCATTCTTTCGACTACAACACAATTCCTTCGCAATTTTCAAAATAACTAGATACAAGAACATACTGAATAGCCTAAGAAAATTAGACTAAAAATCGACGATCAGCCGAAATAATTCGTGTGGTTTTGAAAATTGCTACAGCTATACTTTGAGGTGTTTTCATAAACATACTAAAAGTCCCCGAGGGTGGGGGGTGAGCCGGTGGTGGGGGGATGGTTCAAATGTCATTATTTTTCGTTTTTGCTCATATCTCGAAAACCATTAAGAATATCATTATAATTGCTTCTAGGCAGATTAACTACATTAAATTTTCTACAAATTATATTATGAACATTATTACTGCGCGATCAATACTTTAGGAGCTACAGGGTGTTGAAGTTGTTAAAAATAAAATAATTTTGCAAGTTTATTTAAGAAAAGGAAAACAATACAGGTATGTCGTCTTATGCACTGTTGTCAATTAAATCGTTTCGATGATCATCATCGTCGTCGTAACGTTTATCATCATAATCGATGGGGACTCCATTGGTACATGCTCCTAGGCAGCCGTTACACAGACGACTGCAATTAATGCGTGCTTTTCGGCATCTGCATTTTACAGAATAAACCACTCTTACAGTGACAAAAAATCGAATTCAATAAGGCGTCAGGAGCAGCAGGGGCCAAGGTCGTTATTGGCTCTAGGTTTCCGTCAACTCCTCGTTTCCAGCCTCACATTTCAGGGCGCAGTTGGTTCCCAAGCCACTCCTGTACCTGATGGTAGACCCTAAAGGCGTGATATTTCGCTGATCATTTGGTAGGGGGAAGAGAAGAAAGACCAGTTTTGGGTTTGGTGTTAGATTTCAAAAAAACTGAATATCGGTGGCTGTTAAGATCGGTCTGAGTAGAAGGCGCACGGTATACTGCCAGAAACATTCTTTCTCCTGATTCCACTATGGCGTCCTGAGTTGACGTAGGGTCATAAAAGATGGCTGCTACATCCTTTATTAATGGATTTTGTCCAAAAAGCTTAACAAAAGAAACTTTGCCTTTCCTGAAAATAGCCGAAGTTGTATCGCAACCACTGAAACTATGAAGGAAAAGAATAGAACAACAAAATTAAAGTTTTTGGAGTACTTGTGAAGAAAATATGCTGGTTTCCACTTTCCCCCTTCCCAGCTTAACAAAGAATATTGCCTTAGCTGGTGGCGTCAGAGCCATTAGAGGCACTACTAGATCCACATCTCCAACAACAGCAACCATAGGATCGTTTGTAGCTTTGTCAATTGCAATCCGTATAATTGTGCAGTCGGTATCACTCGCAGCCACTCGTGTTTCAATTTTCTCAGCTTGCATTTTTTCTGAGAGGAGTTCAATAAGTCGGCTTTTGTTTTTTGCATTTGACAGAAAATTCTCTTGTTGAACAGTAACCTTCATAGTGAGATTAAATTTATATCAACACACGACTTCGCAGCCAATCTTCTTTTTTGTTCCGAGATTTTTGTACAGTTCTTTAGGTCATCGTAGCCATCAAACACGACAGTAGAATGGGATCCGTAATGACATTTTACATAGTTAATATACTGATCACATATATCAGAATAAGAGGCGCCCACTTGCCATTTGGTATGGTGCAGAAGAAACCCACCATATTGACGATAGTTTTCAAATTTACATTTGTCGGTCTTGGGTAGAACTTCATACAAAGCTGCTTTTTGAGTTTTCCTCATTGAGCCTTTATTGAATAAAGCCAATGGATACGGAGCTAATTCAAACTGTAAATGTGACGCCAAATGTTTATCGCTCTTTTTGGCAATCGTAATCCTTTGGAACAACAACAGTGGATCATGACTACAGTCTCGTTATTGATTTTGATAGCACTGTTCATTCCTCTCCCAGTGA
Source organism: Zeuzera pyrina (assembly GCA_907165235.1). Taxonomy (NCBI): domain Eukaryota; kingdom Metazoa; phylum Arthropoda; class Insecta; order Lepidoptera; family Cossidae; genus Zeuzera; species Zeuzera pyrina. The sequence continues at coordinate 10,770,177 of OU015625.1, read as the reverse complement.
TAGAACTTTATTTTTACGTTGTAGTTTTACATCTGTGAAGTTATTTCCCAACGTTTTGCCCATTAGCTGTTTACCAACTTTTTCTGCAAGGTGGCAATTTGCTTCAGAGCTTGCAATAATACCTCTTGATAAAGACGCGAGTTTTTCTGTCGTTGGAAAAGGATAGTGATCCATATACCAAACGTAAAGCTTCTTCCTATCCTCTTGATCTCTGCATTGACGAGACGATAGCAGGTCCACATGTTGATCTCCTGAAGAAAAAAATACTCCACTAAATGTCTCGAGTGACGAGCAGATGACATTACTTGTAATTGTCGCTTGTAACCATTTTGCCAATGTCGAATTCGTGATGCCCCTTCCTCGGGTCATCCCTCCACAACTCTTCATATTGCGCATCAAAGTCTGCTCTATAGTCATGTCGGATCAAACTCCAGACCAAAAAGAATCACCTCTTCTTATTGTGAAATATCCTTGTTGTGCAAATAACTTAAATTCATGTAGCTTCATTTTTGTTTCAATCTGAATCATATCCTGCAGATACAGATGGGCACATCGTGCATACTGAAAGTGACCGCTGGCATGAAAAAATGGGATCATTCTCTGAACACAGCTAAGGTGAGCCTTCCAGTCACCAGATCGTTCTGCAGCAATAAATTGTTTCATAATAGTTACCATGTGATAATATTGTACCCATAGAGCAGCAGTAGGCCCATTTTCTTTTAGAATATTTATAATTTTTAATTGCAATGAATTCAACTGCTCATTGTGGATTATTTTTGATGGAGTTAATGGCTCTGTTAGCATGTCTTTTAAAAAGACATGTACAGTTGCCTTCTCTTCATCACTAACATCTATTTCATTTAAAATAATCTGTGATAAAGTAGTGTGCACTAGCAAATGCGCGCGAACTGCTCTAGCATAGGCATGACCGCTCAAAATCTGATCAAGTGAATTGGGAGCAAAAATATTGCATAGCAAATCTCGTAGACCACTTCCTACCATTATGTGTCCAACGCAACCAAGATAGGACATCAGCATGTGGAATCCACCGAGCCTCACAACAATACTTTTGATCTTGGGATCATCTTAACTAGATGCAACAATGTCTCGAGCTTTGATGTAAAGGGGTAAATCAAATGTAATGAAACATATTTCAATCAGACACTGATCTGCGGCGTATTTCAAAGCCGTGTATATTGTGTCGTAGTCGGTTGGAGGTGAAATAATGAATGGCAGAGGTATAACTGCACTTTTGTCAAAGTTCTAATTTGGTTGCATACATCGCATGAAACCTTTCCATTCAGGTACATTTGGCACCTCGAGCCACTTGCCACATATCCATAATATACCACACAGATTTGGTACTGGTGTTTCTTGATGCAGAGGATTTTGTTGATTCACATCTTGTATGATGACTTGCTTTAGTCCTCTCTTAGCAAGTTTGTTTGCAGTTGCAGAACTCCTAACGTTCCGGTTTGTATAGAGGTAGGTGCTTTTGTCAATTTTTTATCTCTTTTCCAGGTGGTATGGATTGCGCAGGTGTAATGCATGAAATGCTTCCCATGCTGTGAAACGTGTTCAAGCCATCTAGAGTGGCCACATTAAAGTCGGCGTTATCAAATACAAATTGTGTAAAAGTACCAGGAGGTAAAGGTTCTTGGGTGTGATATATTGCAGACAACTCGAGCATAGTAGCATCGTAGTAAGAACCACTAAACTCGAAATTAGCTAGATCTAGTAAGCTTCTTGAACCGAACTTTCTGTGAATGAAAAACGCAATCCCTTGGAGGACAGAAGAAATGGAGCTTCTCGGGCGGATTATACTGATGATCGAATGCGCCAACGAAATTACCTTTCTCATGGTTTTCTTATCCATTGTCTTCTTGATAAGAAGTGCCTCCAGAAATACTTTCGAGTGACTCGGGAATCATGCTCTCTGCGTCATCAAGAAATGCACCACTGGGAGCGTAGTGACTCGTATCATAGACACGAGACTGCACATCTTGCTTTATTATCATCGCTGCCGTTCTAACGATTCGTAGGCGTTCTTCGTTTTGATCTTCACATTGCGAGTTGTACCATATTTCATTCAAGACCTTGTGTCCAGTATCGCGGAAGCATATAACAGATTTGTGTGATTTTGAATGACTTATCAATATTCTGTCACCATATATCTCCTTAAGTTTAAACTTAACCGTCTCCACTACTGGCTTTTCGCCCGAAATTTGCTCCATTAATTCGTCTAAAGTAATCTGAGAGTCTTTATTTTGTTCCATATAACATTGGATTTGTTCTAGGGCATTAGAAACATATTCTTCTTTAGGACGACCACTATTTTTTCCTTATAGTAGATTCATGTGTCAACAAAAAGCGCTTATAGCTGTACCAATTTTTAAAACTACACGAATTATTTCGGCTGATTTATTTAATTTTCAGGCAAACGAATCTGCCAAGAATATGGTAAATTTTCTAATAACTTTGGAGGACAAGTCTGTTATAATAAAAAACCGGAGAAGTAATTCCTAGAAAAACAAACCAAAGATATTATTCACATTCATTCAGTAAAGTGAAAAAAAAATTCTTGCTCGAACAAAATGCCCATCTACCATTTTGCATAAATACATCGACCAATCGAAACATCGGACTAAGAGGCCCTTACAGGGTTTAAATGTACTTCTTTTTTTGACCTGAGTACTATTTTTGTGTGTTGTTAGTATCGTTAGTTTTCACCATCATAAAGATAATACTAAGAACTCTAACTATAAAAAAGCTTGTAAAAATGACCCTATTTTTCTTTTTCTAAGTACCTATAATAAAATAAAAATAATATAGATAGTACAGTAAATTGGGGCCAAAGAAAGGCCAACTGTGCATTTCATATAGGATGCAATTTTATTTTTTTTTAACTTTTTGTTCTATCATTTATAATTAAAAGTTATAAACAAAATTAATAGCAAAATTAAGGAATGTTTTGTTTCAGAGCGTTATAACTTTACTATAATTGATTCTATGAAAAATTGACATCAGAGCTTTTATATAGAGAAATTCTTAACGAAAATTGCTATATAAACCGCAATAAACGAGCTATAGCTATATCGAATTTAGCCATTAGAGAAAACCAACACGTGTGAGCGAGACGATTGATTATTCTGAATATGCCTTGAGAGGTGGTTAGTGTTGAACACAGACAAACTACCCTAGAGACATGAAATGTTTACGAATTTCTAAGCAAACTATTCTGCCAAGGTTAGAGGAATGGGATGTAAGCGGGCGGCACGGTAACGTCACGTACTAGACGAAAAAGTGATGTACTCGTAGATATTATACATGTACTTCTCGATAAGTACAAAAATTATTTTCATAAGCTTATTTTAAAAATAGAAATAATATAATATACATCATATAATCAAAACAAGATTCTTTATTTTGAAATAGTGACACAAAAAAATCTAAAATTTAGAATAGATAATTTCAAATCAAATTCGTTTGGGTAGTACGTGTTTTTCTTGATGTAAAATGTTTTAACAAAAAATTAAATTGACAAATTGTGGGTGCTCCGGGGCCAAAGCATTACAGCACAGTACCTACCCACTCCCAGGCATGGAAAAATATTCCAAAAGCGAGCAACTGTGGTCAGCACTCAGTAGTCAGTACCTACTACTTTGAATTAAAATTAAAAATTTGGTCATTTTATTACTTTTATTATTAACTTGAATAAACCTAACGAATGTTTTTTATAGAAAATCGACACCCCCAAGTCGTAAAAAAAGAGCACACGATTTATATACCCACTCATTTATATAACAGTTTTATAGGGACAAGCATGCGTTTGCAAATTTTACTACGCCGTTGTATAGCAGCTTATATTATACACCTAATCTGCTTCTGTATAATATAGTGACAGTACCGTCCGAGAGTACGTGGCTGTAACTTGCTGATCGACACATGGACCAGGATGAAATTACAAGCGTCCGTTTTTGTCTTTTGGCTACGGAACCCTAAAATGTGCGCCTTTATACATTTTAACTATTTTTTTGTAGACTAATTTATTATATGCCAACCGTACTCGCGACTTCGTTTGCGTGGAAAATGTTACCGTGACTTTTCCGGGTTAGTGTTTCCCTTTCTCTCCCTTAGACGTAGATTTTTCATAAAAAGTAGCCTTTTTCTTTTCGTTAAACCGAAACCGCCATATTGGATTTATGACGATGTCACATACACAGAAACCTTCCCCTCTTTATTGTATTTCATTTGACACTCATATTGTTGGAAGTCTTGAAAAAGTTACGTCCTATTACGGAGCATCCGCCATATTGGACTTATGATTATGTCACATTACATAAACTTTCTCCTGCTTATTCCGTTTTATTTAATACCCATATTGCTGGAAGTCTTGAAAAGTTACGTCCTATTACGGAGCATCCGTCAAATTGGATTTATGATAATGACATATACAGAAACCTTCCCCTGCTTATTCCATTTCATTTAACACCCATATTGCTGGTGTTGAGCAGAACACTTACTTCGTACCATGAAGCATCCGCCATATTGGATTTGTCACGACATTACATATACAGAAACTTTTCCCTGCTTATTCCATTTCATTTGATACCCATATTGTTGGTGTCGTACAAAAAAATTACTTCCTTCAATGGAGTATCTACCATATTGGATTTATGATGACGTCACATATACAGAAACCGTTCCCTGTGTATTCCATTTCATTTGATACTTATATTGCTGGAGGTATTTTACTTTCCAACACGGAGTATTCGCCATATTGGATTTATTTATGACGTCACATACACAGAAACCTCCCAGGCGTGCGCACATCAACTCACTAGTTTCATCGTAATCAAACAAATGATATAGGAACGCAATGAAAACAAATGTACAAAGAAACATTCACCTGTAAAGAAACAAACAGACTTTCGCATTTTTTGAAAAAAAAAAAGAAATATTCATCATTAAATAAACAGACAGACTTTCGCATTTATGAAATTAGTACGGGTATCCGCTTTTATTTATTTTTATTGGCTTAAAATCTGAAATCATTAATTTCCAATTTAAAAACAATCATTCCAAAATGTAGGTATGTAATAAATATTTTAATTACTTAATTAGGTTTATAACAATAGTAGAAAAGAAACAAGATTTTTATTATAATATGGAATTAGGTACATAATTTTAAAGAATGGTAGTCATTATAAATTCTCAAAATTAATGGAAAAGATATTGATATATCGATACGTTTTTTCGCATCCCTACTTACACGTGCCATCTTGTAAGAGTGAGGACGCAACATATAATTATAGCTTGCTAGACAAGGACAAACGCTGACTCAATGCTACCAGCAACCAGTATCACTAGAGTTCTGCATTGTTCTGTTACAAATTTTTATTATTAATTTTATACTTAGCGATGAAACGTGATATTGTCCTTTTTGAAACTATTTTTACGACTGTCACTACCACACCACTTTACAGCGCAATTTGGCATTGTTTACGTATTTTATTCTATATTTTTTAGAACAATTCGACACAGGTCACGGATCTGCTTCCTGGTTAATACTAAAGGAGCGCGCGTTTGTGTTTTAACTTATATGAGCATTTGTGCAAATCGTTGGCAGAGAACGGTGCCTTTCCATTTCCTGTTTTTAGGCTAGTTTGTCTGTGGTGTTGAATGACTGACGCACTGATTGGTCGCGATTTGGGGCCAAAAATCATCTGTTTTATTCCTCTATATACTATATGTAATTCGCGGAAATTTTTAAAACTGTTATGGTTCAAAGTTGATAAACTTGATATTTATTACTCATTCTTGACTGAGCATTTTAGTAAGGCAAGCCGGGCTTTTAGGCTTGTGTGAAGGTACCGCCACCGCTATAAGGGTAGTCAGAGAGGATAGAGCGCAGAGTATTGCGGCCGTTACATATTTCTTTTGCCTCCTCAAATTTCGTTATTCAAAATCAAAGTCAAATCAATTTATTCAAGTAAACCCAATTACTAGGTATTTTTAAACGTCAAATCTACTTTAGTTCGGTTCAAAGAGAAAACCTGGACACTGAGAAGAACCGACAAGAAACTCAGTCAGGTATAATTTTTTCAACATTATTTTACAAAAGGTTTATTAAAATACAATATTCAGAAAGCCAGTAAATGGATGGATGGTGTTAAAAGCTGAGTGATATTAGAGTTGTCATTTACAATGAGTCTAGATCAGTTGTTGTTTCAACGAAAGTTTCTAATCAACCAGTTGGAGCGATTGCTGGAGTACGAAAGGTCAGAATGTTATGAAGAATTTCAGGCAACTTACGTAGATTTAGATTTAATTCGTTCACAATTAGATGAAACTCAAAGTGGAATAGAAAAAATATTAATTTCAACAAAAAACTAAAGAAGCGGAACAACAACAAATACGTAATCAATATTATGACAAGATCATTGACCTCCGGACTAAATACAATAAACTGTTAAAAAATAATAAATTGAGTACTGAAGATGATCATGTTTTGGATTATACGAGGGCTGCTATTTATGTATCCGGAACTGGCCAGTTACAGAACAATATTAAAAAAGTAATTATAACATTTAAAACTGGAACTCTTCGGCTGAAAAATACAATTTGTTTCATGTAGCTGCGTTTGTTTATCCTTTGTGGCGTCATTTTGAAAATTGCGAGTCTTTATCACCATGGATTTAAGTCGTGAAAATTTTCGTGCTATGATTTATTACGATTTTCGGCGAGGGCTAACTCAAAAACAGTGCATCGATCAACTCACTTCGACTTTTGGGGACGAAGCACCATTGAAAACTACTGTGTATCACAGGTTTAATGAGTTTAATCGTGGGCGGTCTGTGCTCACGGACGAAGAAGAATATATAGAAGGTCGCCCTAAATCGGTTGTTGTACCTCAAAATATTGATGCTGTGCGGGAACTAATAATGCAAGATCGTCATGTTACATATCGCGAGATAGAGGCGTCTCTGGACATAACTATGACGAGTATATATAAAATATTACACGAACATTAGCTGTAAAAAAAATTTGTTCACGTTGGATTCCGCACAACTTGAGAATTTACCAAAAACGGGCTCGTATCAATTGGTGTGAAAAAATGTTACAAAAGTACAATCAGGGTGCGTCAAAAGCTGTCTATAATATCTACACAGGTGATGAATCTTGGATATATGCGTATGATCCTGAAACTAAACAACAATCAACGGTTTGGGTGTTCCAAGATGAGCCGAACCCAACAAAAGTCATTCGTTAAAAAAGAGCTTTGAAGCAAATGGTCGCTTGTTTTTTTGGTATAAATGGACATGTAGCTACAGTGCCACTAGAGGATCGTAAAACGGTTAATTCTGAATGGTACACGACCATTTGTTTGCCAGAAGTCTTTGAAGAAATAAGAAAGAACAACCGACAACGCAGAATCCTTCTTCATCGTGACAATGCTAGCTGCCACACATCGGCCGAAACAACTCGGTATTTGGAAGATCAAAAGATCGAATTAACTGGTCATCTGCCGTACAGCCCCGACTTGGCCCCCAACGACTTCTATTTATTCCCAACCGTGAAGAATAAATTACGTGGTCAACGTTTTTCGAGCCGTGAAGAGGCTGTTGATGCGTTCAAAATGCACGTTTTGGAGATACCTCAATCCGAATGGAAAAAGTGCTACGAAAATTGGTTCCAACGCATGCAAAAGTGCATCAATCATCATGGTGCATATGTTGAAAAGCAATAAAACTATAATAAATGATATATGTTTGTTTCACTTTGTTATTCCGGATACATAAATAGCAGCCCTCGTAATAGTAATCATAATTGTAGTTCACGGCGTAAAAGTAGTAATTTGAAATTGCCTTTACATTTGAAAACCTTTACAAATATTTTCCGGTAATTATTGCGACTGGAATAGTTATAGTGATTACTTTTGTTCAACGATTAAAGATGACGAGTTTTTATCAGATATAGAAACGTTTCAATATTTGCGTTGTAGTTTAAAGGGAGAACCGTTTCATTTAATAAAATGTTTACTTTTAACATCTGAAAATTTTAGTGTCGCTTGGAAGATATTAAGCGATAGGTACTCTGATAAGGGCCGTATTGCAAATCAACATGTTGAATGTTTATTAAATTTGGTGCAGTTACGGAATGACACTGATGTAGAAGGTATGCGTCGTATGATGAACACTCTAGTTGAAAATCTGGGTGCTTTGAAGGTTTTAGGTTTCTCCACAGATCAGTGGAGTTTTTTATTACTGCATATAGTGTTGAAAAAGTTAGATAATGACACAAGGCGCCGTTTTGAACTATCTTTGGAGAATGATGAGAATGAGAATGACTTTTTAGAGAAACAAATGCGCGCTTGCGAGGTTACAAGACAACTTACGAGCAGTAATAATAATAAAAATAAATTGGTGAATTCCTTTTCTGCACAAATCGGTAGCAAAAAGATTGTGTTTGTTGTAAAGGAGAACATGTTTTATCAAAATGTAATAAATTTTTAAACTCGTATGAACTTAATAAAAAGAAACGGTTTGTGCTTTATATGTTTTAGTGAACGACACCTCTCTTCGGCTTGTCAGTCGGAAGTTTCTTGAGATAAATGTGATAGGCTGCATAATAAATTGTTGCATTTTTCGGTTAATTCAAAAAAACTAACTCAAGTGCGGAGTCACCGTCGTCCCATTCAAGGGAGGAGTGCGTTGGTGCGACTCGCACTTATAAAAATGAACAAGGCGAGTCAAATGGCAGTAAATCCAGCGATGTGTGTGCTGGCGGAAAGCAGTCCGTCATTTCCATGAACAGTTCTATGTGCGTGAACTTTGGCCCGGTACTGTGGTCCACTGCTAAAGTGCGAGTGCGGTGAGGTGATGGCTGGTATGAGTATGCTCGCGTTCTCATTGATCCAAGTTCTCAATCGACTTTATGACGTCACATTTTGCTAATTGCCTGGATGTACCGCGTTGGCGATTGTGTGTGCCGGTTAGTGGTCTCGGTATGTCTGACGTAGGTAAAGCGAATATGTTGTTTCGTCTGTGATTTTACCTACTAACGGTGATAGCGAATACAACGTTCAATTTTTAATTTTAAACAAAATAATTAAGTGTTTGCCTGACGTCTTTTTAGAACGTGAAAAATGGCATCATTTGAGCGATTTACAATTTGCTGATCCTCAATTTCATACCCCTAGGGGTATAGATGTTGCTTGGTGCTGAGATGTTTCCACATATTATACGTGACGGTCGAGTCGTAGGTCCTGAAGGTTACCCGTTTGTCATCAATAGTGTGTTTGGATGGCTTGTGATGGGCGGAGTATCTGATAGGAATCTTGCATCCTTGAAAAACTTGTCCCTTGCGTCGGTCATCTCGGAGGAACTTCTCGATAGTTTATTGAAAAAATTCTGGGAAGTTGAAAACGAACCTTCAAAATCAAATATTCCACTTAATCAGGAGAAACGGCGATGCGAGGATATATTTATACATGGTCACTCTCGTGATTTCAAAGGCAGGTATATCGTGAGACTCCCTTTCAAGAAAGATAAATCTAATCTTGGTAAAACGCGTAATCTAGCCTTGTCACGGTTATATTCTTTAGAAAAAAGGTTTGCTCGTGATTTGTCCTTAAAAATGTGTTACAGCGATTTTCTCAAAGAATACTTAGATGACGGTCATATGGAATTTATAAAAAATACTTTAGATTATAAATATGAGCCTTGCTATAATCCTCACCATTGTGTAATTCGAGAGTCTAGTTCTACGATAAAGTTGCGCGTGGTTTTCGATGGCTCCATGAAGTCGAATAATGGGTTGTCTATTAATGATACACTTTTGAACGGTCGTAAACTTCAACAGGATATAGAAAAAATATTATTAAATTTCAGACTTCATCCAGTTGTTTTTATTACTTATATCAAACAAATGTTTCGAGGCGTGCTAATATATCCGGATGACAGGGACTATCAACGGATTTTGTGGCGTGAGTCCCCTGACGAGCAAGTCCATGAGTATAGGGTTCGCACGGTTACGAATGCTCTCTCCTCGGCTCCGTATCTCGCGATACGGACGCTGCAGCAGTTGGCCAGCGACGAAGGACATCGTTTTCCTGTTGCGGCTTCGGTATTAGTCAACGATGTGTTTGTTGACGATGTCGTAAGCGGACATAAGGAGTCTGCGAGGCTGCTCAAAGATCAACTCATTCGACTATGTGCAGCAGGAGGTTTTTCTTTACGTAAATGGGCCAGTAATGTACCTTTACTGCTTAGTGATATTTCGGATTGTGATAAGGAGACTTAGATAGTAGTAGTAGATTGTCAGTAGGGACGTCCGCCAGGCTGCAGACGGGCTGTCGGCTTCTCATAAGTGGCGCCATTCAGCCCTATTCCCCAGTTGAGCACCAGTTACTTTTGGCCTGATGGTTTTACCTCCCTGGTTTCGTCCGTGAATCTTCCAGTTTTCTTACAAAACATGAGAATATCCCTTAGTTTAGTTGTCCTCAGTTCTTCTTCATTCAGTATATCAGACCCTAGTGTATTGAACCTAATACCTGCATACATATTGCGTTTTGCTATAAAGTGTAAACTAGTTTCCTCCCCATTACAGTGTTTGCATAGAGGATCTGTTGTTAGTCTTAGTAGTGATAGGTGTCTGTTTAGTGTACAGTGACCTGCCAGTATTCTTACGTTACCTTTTTCCAACCTTAAAATGTACCTTAGCCTTTGTTTTGTCTTTTCTTCCAAAGTACATTTTGGTTTGTCTACAAGTTTTTGATCTTTTCCATTCTTCATTTTCATTTTCTTCATCGATTAGTTTTTCTATTACACTTTTTGTAGCTTTGTTTGAGATCGGAAGATATGGTTCTGGTCCTGTTATTGGTATGACCGCTCCACATCTTGCTAGCTGATCTGTTTTGTCATTACCTTCGTTACCGCTGTGTCCAGGGATCCAGGCTATAAAGACGTTCCTTCCCTCTCCTAATTTATTTAGAATTGCTTTGCACTCCCCAACCAGAGCCGATGTAGTTGTTGGCTTATCTAGTGATTTGAGTGCTGCTTGACTGCCAGAGTATATTATGATATTCTCTGTTACAGTAGTCACTGAATCTAGTATTGCTGATGCACATTCTATGATCGCATATATTTCCGCCTGAAATACGCTCGCGAACTTGCCCAAAGGGTTAATTATTTCTCTATTCAAGCGGAAAATGAAAATTCCCGCGCCTGCCTTTTTTGATGATTTTCTCCTTGAGCCATCTGTATAACATGTGATGGCATCCTTGTCTATTTTACGTTCCCAATCCTCTCTGGTTCCTAAATGTATTCTGTATTTCTTGTCAAAGATTCTTCTTTTTCTTATTAGGTCGTTATTGCATATAAGCATTCTTAGCTTTTCTTCTGATAATGACTCTATACTTGTGTGTCCTTTGTCAAATGGTTTGCCCTTCCACTCCCCATATCTCTTCATTCTATACCATTGTTCCATGGCTATCTTCTTTAGCTCTAATTCGACAGGGTTAAGATTTAAAATGATTTCTAGTGAGGCGGTAGGAGTTGATCTCATCGCCCCTGTGATCATCAAACACGCCAACCTTTGTACCTTGCTTAACTGTGTTATTATTTCCTTTGTTTTCCTATGCCACCAGATCACCGCACCATAGTTTATTCTGGGTTTGATGACAGCTGTGTATATCCAGTGTACTATTCTCGGTTTTAGGCCCCACCTATTTCTGACAGCCTTTTTGCATTGAAATAATGCAACCGTAGCTTTTTTACACACTTCTTTAACATGCTTTGTGAATCTTAGAGCATGATCAAGCGTTATCCCTAAATATTTAACTTCTTTGACTGGCTTTCTTTTTAATCCTTTAATTGTGATTGGTCTCATATCCAATCCTTTCCTTTTGTTTGTAAAGATTACTATTTGTGTTTTCAGAGGATTCAAATCTAGTCCTCTTACATTACACCACCCTAAGACTTAAGAATTAATAGTCATATTTAATACTGATCTAATAGTTTCTAGATGCTTCCCGGTTACGAGCATCACTCCATCGTCTGAGTATGCTTGCATGTATACACCCATGCTATTAATGGAGTATATCAGCGAGTCTATTAGTAGGCACCACAGAAGAGGTGATAGACATCCTCCTTGTGGAAAACCTCTTTTTGCTTCAACTCTGCTTACTGTATTACCCAATTGTGCTGTAATTACTCTATATCTTAGCATACAAACAGTTCATTTTTTTTATGGTTTCAGTTATGCCGCCTCTTGTCATTGCTCTTTCTATAGCTTCAAATTTTGCTTTATCAAAATCTCGATATCGAAGAAGCGTGCCACCGCAAATTCCTTATTTACAATAGCCTTTTCCAGCCTGATAGTGAGATTATGTAAGGCCGTTTCCGTGGACTTACCCACCACATATGCATGCTGATTACAATGAAGTTTGTCTTCACTTTTCCTTAACTTGTGTCTAATATGATGATCTATTATTTTCTCCAGAGTTTTCAGTAGAAATGAAGATAGATTGATGCATCTGAATGATTTTGCCTCTTTGTAGCATTTTTTTCCCGGTTTTGGTATAAACGCCGCCTTCATTTCTCTCCTGTCTAATATCACTAAGCAGTAATGTACTTTTACTGCTTAGTGATATTTCGGATTGTGATAAGGAGACTTGTGTTACGTTTTCTTCGGCTGATGATCAAGGCGTTGTAAAGGTGCTAGGTATACAGTGGAACCCCATCAGCGACAGTTTTCATTATAATATTTCTCCTATTAATACTATGTGTACATAGAGGGCAGTTTTATCTCAGATAGCTAAGTGTTATGACTCCTTAGGATGGTTGTGTCCCGTTACATTTTTTGCAAAGTGCGTGATGTAAAAATTGTGGTTTTAGGTATAGCTTGGGATGATCTTCTTCCTGACGATCTACAGCGGCTGTGGTTAAAATATATTGAAAAGTTTCCGCTTCTGTCGACTGTAAAGTTAAAAATATATATTGCAGAAAACGTAGTGAAAGCCGAACTACACGGTTTTTCCGATACTTCAGAGCGTGGATATGCTGCGGTCGTTTATTTACGAATTTTAAATAAAAATAATATATATAAAACATATTTATTCGTGTCTAAAACTCGTGTAGCTCCTTTGAAGCGTATAAGTCTACCGAGATTGGAATTGCGCGGTGTGGTGATTCTTTCACGTATTATGAAATACATTTTAAATTGTTACAATGGTAAACTGCAATTTGATGAAATATTTGCATGGACAGACTTCACCGTGGCGCTAACTTGGATAAAAGGCCTATCCTATGAATATAAAATTTTTGTTGCTAATAGGACTAGTGAGTGTTAGGATAATATATCACCTGAAAATTGGCATCATGTTTCATCAAAATCTAACCCAGCTGATTGCGCGTCTCGAGGTTTATTGCCGTCTCAACTGGTTGATCATGAATTGTGGTGGCGAGGACCACAGTGGCTGTCATTGCCTCGCGAGCTGTGGCCAATGTCCTCGTCTCTGACTCTTATGTCTGACACTGAAGTTGTACACAGCGAAAAAAGGTCTATAAAGTGTCTCACGTGCGTTTCAGATTTTGATAGTTTTCTTCAGAATTTGTTAAAAAGATTTTCGAGTCTTTCTAAACTTTTGAAAGTGTCAGTTTGGTGTGGTCGTTTTAAAAATAATTGTATGGATTCTAATAAGAACAAAAATAAATTCATTACTGTAGGTGAAATGAAAAATGCATTGTTGATTTAAGCTCGACTAGTTCAAAAAAAGGAATTTCATAACGAATTTGAATGCATTAAAAATGATAAACCTTGTTCTACTGCCATACAACGTTTGAAACCATTTATTGATGATTTTGAATTGTTGCGTGTGGGCGCGCGGTTGTCTAATTCTAGTTTAAATTATGAATCAAAACATCAAATAATTTTACCTAAAAACAATTTACTTACAATACTGATTATTGATTATTTTCATAAATTATATGTACATGTTGGTGCTCAAAGTTTACAATATTTATTGCAACAACAATTTTGGATTTTATCTGCGCGCAGTGTAATTAGACATCGCATATTTTAGTGTGTTACTTGTTTTAGAAACAAGCTTAGAAATGTTTCACCTCTGATGGGTAATTTGCCGCCTTATCGTGTCAATCAGTGTCGTGCTTTTCTTCGTGTGGCTGTTGACTATTGTGGTCATTTCGTTATAAAAACTGGAAAACATAGAAACGCCAAATTATTGAAAGCGTATGTGTGTTTGTTCGTTTGCGTAGTAACACACGCTATACACTTAGAGTTAGTGTCTGACCTGTCCGCTGAGGCCTTTATGGCTGCGTTAAAAAGGTTTTCTAGTCGTCGCGGTGTTCAGATTTCTAAAGTGATTGTGGAAGAAATTTTGTTAAAGCAAATAAAATTTTAGCGGAAATTAAAATTGTGAATCTGAAGAGAGAAAAAATAAAATAATTAGCCAGTGCGTTAAATTAAATATAAAATTTCATTTCAATCCCCATTACTCTCCACATATGGGCAGTTTTTGGGAGATATAAGTGCGTAGTTTTAAACATCAATTACGTCGAGTCGTCGACCAACAGTCGTTGACGTATGAAGAGTTTTATACCATAATGTGTCAGATCGAAGTTATTTTTAATTCGCGACTTATTTGTCCTCTTAGTTCTGACCCTAGTGGTCCGCAGGCGCTCACACCTGGCCATTTTATTATAGGCCAGCCTTTAGTAGCAATGCCAGATACTGATCTGACTCATATTCAATTAAATAAACTGAATCGGTGGCAGCTAATTACTAACATTGTTCAAAATTATTGGCAACGTTGGAGTAAAGAATATTTACACACTGCATCAGCGTTCCAAATGGATCATTTCGAAAGATAATATAAAAATAGGTTCAGTAGTCGTTTTGAAACAGGATAGTTTGCCACCTCTTCAGTGGCGACTTGGTGTCATAGAGAAAACCCATCCCGGGAGTGACGGGATCGTGCGAGTGGTCACTGTACGCACAGCTCATGGCATTTGTAAGCGTCCAGCAGTGAAGGTTTGTCCGTTACCGGCGGACGACTCTAATTCGTTTCTTTTTTGATTTTGTGTTTTTGCCACTGTTTTGGAGTTGCTTAGTCTAAGTTATGTAGAATAATTCTTAATTTGAATGTTACTTCTTTTTCTTTTTTGTTTTGCCAACATCAACATGGCGAGAGTGAGAAGGAAGGTTGATCGAAACTGGTTCGTTGCACCATTGTTGCGTTCGTTCAATAAAAATAGTATTTACAATATTATTGTTTTGGTTTATAACCGTTGCTTTTAACATACAATTCTGTGTCACGTCGCGTGCGTTTAGATATCAAAAATTAAAATATAGTCGCGTATCCTTAAGCCCTCGTCCATACTTCGGGACCCTCAAGAACCTAGGAGCTCCAAAAGAAGACCAGCCGGAATCGGGACACGAGGTGAGTGCTCAAGGATTTATACAGTCCATCTGCGATCAATCGAAGGAAATAAAATACAACCGTTAAACCAAGAAAACTGGCAGACTAAACTAATTCTAATTGTTTCCCATCCAGTTCTATTTTATCATGGATTCTGGGTACATTAGAAAGGGAAAATTTAATACATTTGGTTTTTTGTGCATTCAATAGTAAATTATTACCAGTGAACCATCTCGAGGCATCTGTTAGGATTCTGTTCACCCAGGTATTATCCAGGTTCTTTCTGTCTAGTTTAAATAACAACCAAGTTTAAGCTGTAAATAATACTATTTCGCATAAATCCCTGAGCATAAATGGGGATCATTAATGTAGACTAAAAACAGGAAAGCTCTCAAAATTAATCCGCGGGGAACGCCCATTTTTAATTTCGAACCAACAGACAAAACACCATTCATTCATTCTTTTTATACACAGAAAAAATACAAATAAATGAGTTTTTGGTAGATTTTAGAAGTGATCAGAGAAATCATTTTCTGAAGGAACGGGGAGTCAGGAAAAAGAATGGGATTTTACTCTGTTTGCTTTCACACTTGTATTCTAAAATAAGAAAAATATTTCATTCTTTAGTCAGATCCTTAATCCAGACTTTTTTTTTTTAATTTTAAGAAAAACGCATTAAAATGAACATTGTTGGCCATGTAAATTTGATAAAAAGGTCAGGTAACAGTCATTTTTTTGCATCTTGTCACTCTGGTAATGTTTATTCAACAATATAGAGCAATGCTGTTAGAGTTTGATTATGTTTGCAGCTATTTATTGGGTTAGTTACAAGCACAGATGGACTAGCCTACGAGACTTGAAATAGAAAGGCCCCATAGGATGCTTTTATAATTTACCGTTGAACGTTTTTATCGCCACGTTTTTACCGTGCAAAATACAATAGGTAAGCAAAATGCTTCCCTATTTTGTCGGTGATAAAGACGCTTTTTCAACGTCCACGGAATGACTTTATCGTGCACGGAAATATAAAAGCGTCTCTATACCACTGCATGCATTTTGCTTCCCCATTGTACCGTGGACGGTAAAAGCGTGGCGATAAAAACATATTCTGCCATCTATCTGCACAAATACGAGTACTCATATAAGTTCAAATTCAAATGCGCACTTGTTTAATAGTAACCAGGAAGCAGATATGACCTGTGTCTAAGCAGTATCAAAAAATATAAAATGAAATACGTAAACAATGCCAAATTGCGCTGTAAAGATTACAAGCTTTTAATTAATTGATACTTACCTCATATATATAAAAACTAATGTTTGTTTGTTTGTTTGTTCGTATTTTATGGGCTACCATTCCATTAAAGTACATAGGCTATTTAAAAATAAAAAATGCGAACGAAGTCGCGGGCGTAAGCTACTTACATATATTTTTGATTTAAATAATTCTTTTTAAATTTAAATTGAATGATTAATGCCCAATTTCACCAAAGTCCCCTAATTCTTAGAGAACCCGTATCCTTCTTTGGGGTTTTTAAGGGTTCGCTAAGTATTAGGTGACTGGTGAAATCAAGCATTAGACTAGTAAATTCGTACATATTTCTATTTCAAAATAAATTATTTTGTTTTGATTATTATAATTTTTCTTTTTTTAGAAACGTGAAAAGAATTTTCGTATGCATAACTTATTGATATGTACAATCTCTTTTTTCTAGTACACAACGCCACCCCTGCCACCCCTTTACGTCCCAGTCCTCTGACCTAGACAAATAGTTTGCTTAGAAATTCGTAAACATCTCAGTTCTTGTTCGCTAGGTTGTCTGTGGTTACAAGGTATTGTGTACAAATAAATCCACACAATATAATATACCGGGGTTATTGTTATGGAAAGACATAATAAGTATAAAAGGACCATAATATTTAAGTGAAGAGAAGGGTATAGATGTTGAGACAGATTACAGATTATATAAATTAATTGTTATGATAAATTGTAGTACAAGACTACAAGCTACAACATTATTATACTATATTTATAAAAAATGTACTCCAATGTTATGTCTCTTAGTTACAATTTAAAAAAATGTAGATTCTATTCAAATGTAATATACAAGACAGATATCAATAAATATATCAATAAATGGCAATAAATGTGCAGAAATAACTCACATTATATCACGTGGAAGTGAACCTGTGTCGAGATTATATTGCAAAACCTCCATTATGCACAATGTTTTCAGTGTCGGTGAATAATCTAATACATGCAGATCATTATTATCTATTAGCCTTTCTGGTGAGTCATCAATTATTCCACAAATATCTGAATTTGGTGCAGGGCTGTAAGAATTAAAATAAAATTAGACATTCAGAGAAACTAGGGCTTGTATTTCAGAACGATACTCAAATGAGAATCTCTGAGTACAGAATTGAAAAATAAATTCTCAAGCAGATTCATACTTGAGTATCGTTTTGGAATAGGGCCTTAACATTATTTTATGTCATATATATGTTATTTATTTTGAAAATTTTATTAAAAATTTTTTTGCCTGTTTTTATTAATAAATCATAAATTTTTACTGCATCAATTTTTAAGCCAAGGGCCCTGGATTAGTTCCTGATCAGGTCACTACAAAAAATACTTCTCTAAATTGTCTTTGATCCTAAGTATTATTTGGTGCTCCATCAGTTCATCTTGTGGTAACCATAGTACTAATGGCTAGTACTTAGTTTCCAATCACACAAGTGCGATGGTTTTATTGTTACAATAATTAGGGAATGTACATACATACCCTCACGCTGTATCCCTAACGGGGTAGTCAGGGATTGTAATTTCTAATAATGATTTTATGCTTAAATAGACCATAAACATTGGAACATTGTTTCATTCTGTTAATAATGGTATCAAAATAATGTATAATGACAGGGTCTAGCTGACTTGGTTTTCAGATAATGATTGTGCAGATTAAGGTACATGGTTAGACTTTTATTGTATCTAACCTTGTGCCTCCAAACATGTAGACTTTATCTTCACAAACTATGCATGCCTGCCTTCTTCTTCTGAAGGGTACTTTGCCACTGACAGGTATAAATTCCCATGTATTATCCATCATACAATATCTGTAGACATCATTAAAATGAGTTCTTGTTCTTCCATTGTATCCTCCAAAAATATACATATAGTTGTTGTGGACCCCTAAAAGAATTTTTTCAATGGTTGTTTCAAATTTCATAAAAAACAATATCACAATATTATAATTATTATTATTGCTAATTTATACTAATATAAATGTAATTCCAATATAATACTAATATAAATGCGGATAAATGTGAGTGTCTCTGTCTGTCTGTTACATTTTCATGACTAAACCACTAAACAAATTTTAATTAAATTTGGTATGGTGAGAGCTAGAACCTTGGGGAATAACTTAAACTCCATGCTTTTTTAAATTCCATAATTAAATCACAGGTAAGAGATAGTAAAACATAATTATCTTATTGTTACTTTCATATATCATTTCCATAATTTCTTACCTTATTAATTAAGGTTTCCTTCAACTTGTCATTGTTGATTGGCAGACGGGCATATTAAAAATGAGCAAATACTAAATATACAATTGAAGTTTAAGTTTAAACATTACAACTGAAATGTAGTACTTGTTATTGTTATAATTTTTATATCTATGCCTTTACTTAAGTGATATTGGCAAATGTCCTATATAGTCCTAACTTTGTGTAATAATAATAAGGTGAAGATTGGTCCAGTAATTTTCATATGAAAGAAGAAGGAACGACAAGAATAAGATGTAAAACTTAGTATTATTATTGTACTCAATTCATGTAGGTACTTACAGAACACAAAATATATGGCGCATCGTTAATCTTTGTTCGCGCATACAGAAAAAGATGATGGACGAAAATATTAGAAACACTAAATCCATTTTATAATAAATCTTATGCAACAGTTTCAAGGTGAAAAAATTATTGCAGTGCATTTACTTTCTATTTCACTCACGCGGTATTAAACAATACATGACTGAAAGACATATCATCAGCACACAAGACACTTAATCAATCAACCAATGATGGCACATACATTTTAAAGCTAACGGACCAATCATAGTATTGATCGGTCCGTCCATTTCCCGTGCTTTTAAAATTGTGTCTACTGTGCACGTACATTGGTAAGCCATATAAGATGTGTACTACTGTTCATACTTGTTTTGTACAGGTACTTTATGTAAATAATTATTTAGAAAATAATATTGTTTATAAAAAAACTCACATGCAGAATGACTACGTCTTCCCACAGGAATTGTGCCCGTAGCATTCACTGCGACCCATTTCTCTTCAACTGTATCTAAATAATATACTTCAGGACAATATATTTCAGTTTGAGAGTTGTAAGGATTGTTCACATCACCTCTCCCACCAAACACATACATTTTGTTACCAAATGCAACTGCAGTATGGAAGTCTCTATAAGATGGTGGTGTACCTCCAGCATTCACAAACTTCCATTGCATAGTTGTCAAATCTAGGCAATGAACCTCCTGGGAATATGTATCAGTGAGATACTCAAAACCTCCAAAAATGTACATTTTGTTATTTATGATGCAGGCTGAGTGTCCGTCTTTTGCATAGGGTACTGTACCCGATACTTGAGGTGTGCTCCATTCAAGTGTTTTTGTATCAAAACATGATAATGTGTCACAGGCAACAGCATTATTTCTTCCTCCCCACATATACACCTTAAATACAGTTTATTTTTAACAATACAAAATGTCTAATAATTGTAGATAATATGGTGTAACAAATACTTACTTTATCGCCATATGCGACGGCTGTGTGTCCATATCGTTGAAAGGGAACAATTTCTGTTTTCATGTAGTCAATAACTGACCATCTTAAAGTTAAAATGTTTAATACATGAACGGGTATTGGTTCCCAATCTTTGTACTCTTCGGTTGAGCAGTATCCTCCAAAGGAATAGATTTTATTGTCAATACAAACTGCTGCGTGATTTACCCGCCTTGGACCGCCTTCGATGTGAGCCGTCCATTTCATTTTTGAGACCTTTAAATTGAAAATTAAATAATGCAAGTAGTATCTACAAAAGTATCGTTCTTCTTTGTTTGAGCTCTTTCAGTGGCACCGTCGGACCACAGAACAATATAATTAAATAGGAGCGTAGAATTGTCGCGGAAAACAGTTGGTAAAATAAGTAAATTTAACAAATACAACAATATACTATAACTTGACATTGACAACTGATTGCAACCACAAACTACTAAGGATGACAACTGACATTGTCTGACATTGATTTACAGGATTATTATTAGTGATGTCAACGTGTTGTGTTACTTTAAATAACTGTTATTGTAAACGTCTGGGAAGTACTCCATACTGTTTCCCTTTCAAAAGAAGATTGAGGAGGTCTAGGAAAATAGGAAAATAAGTAATTAACGTCCTGATAAAGGAGGCAAATTACGAAAATCAATACTTTGTTTTTAAAACATGTTTGAAAAATACATAAAATTGCTTACAATTTGTATTGACCACTAATGAATAATTAAACGAAACAGTTACTAAAAAAGGCATTTGCAATAAGGTTTGCAAGGCGCTTCGCATGAAAGATTAAAATCCTAAAATTAGCAAGTCCCGCACTCATTAGGTCACGGACATGGTACGTGCCTAGCACTACCTCTCACACACACTTTCATAAGGCTCTGATTTGTGATACCTATTGCGAATTCGCGACTATTGTTTCTATTCGCTCACTTGCAACAGTGGCCACAGTGGGCGGCACTTCAAAGATTTATAATAATATTGTGCGCACCAGCGGTAGCTGGGTGATACAGCTGATAACACTGACGTGGTGGGTAAGGTGCTGGTTGTCGTAAATAGGTAACAAAGAAAAGCCTACCTTGGAAGATACTGCACCAAACGATTACGACCGTTACCTCAGATGTTCGGAGGAGTGAACACGTCGATTCTCTTGTCGTGGTCCTGGGCCTGGCAACGCTTTTTCTCGGCTTTGTCGCTTCTTCAGCGGTTTTCAATAAAAGGTGGATTGTGTTTATTGCGGTTGTGACTGTTATATAAGCGAAGCAGAGCGGAACCCAAACGATAAACAATTGTAGACTGCTTAGGAAAACTAGTAGGAAACTACTAAACTAGCAGGCAGGATGCAGCGGAAAAATGATATTTAATAAAAACATTTGCGGTTGGAATAAAATATGGCGTTAACTAACGGGATAATTGAGTGTTCAATAAACTGTTATTTATTGTGTCAAAATAAATATTTATTGCCTGTTATCGTAATATCGACATCACTAATTTGTATTAATTTTATTTAACTTTTTTTTACGAATCGTATTTGAGAGTGAAGCAAAGGGGGTATATGCCCCATACAGCCGGTTTTTTGAGTAAAGAATGTTATTATGTTCTTTATATTATTTCATTAAAATATCGAGGTATTACATTTTGATGTTTCTGGGTTCAAACATTATGGCTCAAGACAGTCTTTCTAATAGGATCTGCTAAGGCAGACTAAGCCACTAAAAAAATCTCAATATCGCATTACCTAACTAAAAACTTATGTTAACTATTTCGCATATTGTTCAACAGTGTATTGTAGTGTACAACGCAAAATTACGCCAATTTTACATTAGAGTATTCACTAGGCAGAATTCGTAAATACAATAACCGCCCAACTGCTGTACCTACTGCTGCTGCCATAAATACCCGCCAAAAACTCCAATTACTTTTTAACGTTCCCCCAATTTTTGAGAGGCAAATGGGAACTATGTCCATACAGCCACGACCTCTGTGCTTATCATTTGGATTCCAATAATACTTGCTTGAATGTAAAAATGCTGAAACATGAGGGACGAACCTCTCATTATGTTCATGTATAAAGCTGAAAGCGCATTTCTGTTGTAAAATTTGTACTTTTTCTTATAACCATCTCTTTACAGTCCTCCAATAAAGTGATAACAGGCTTTAGGGGAGTCAAAGAGGACTTCTTGGAAGAACTGGAAAACTTCAGCTACATGAGTGCACGTATTTATTCAGATGTTTCAAATCTTTTTATTTGCATGGAAGTCCCAAAAACTTTAAATTATTAAACCCCCAAAAGCGCAATAAATAGAAAACATAAGCAAAACGCCTCATTCAGTTTGGGGGCCCTTTCAGAAAGCCAATAGGAAGATTAATAAAAACTTTAATATATACTGTTTTTAATGTCTGCTTGTTTTTGCTGATTATTAAAGTTGCCTTTAAATTATGATGAGTTGTAATTACCTACTCTTTCACTACTGTGAAACTTACGTTAATTTGTGATAGCGATACTTTTATAAATTCATTAATTTACTTAATTGAATAAAAAATATATACATATCTTCATACTATATCCCCAACGGGGTAATCAGAGAGGACGGGGCGCCAAGCGTCGCGGTCCTTACATACTTCTTATGCATTCTCAAATCTCATCATTTTCCTCACTCATTTTCACCTAGGTATGCGAGCGCTTTTGAGATTTCCGTCGGCTAACACTGGCTATTTGATCTTCATAAGTCAGCCTTGATCTTCTTAGATTAGAGATAGATTTTCTTCGTCAGTCTTTCATCACTCATTCTTTCTATGTGCCCAAACCAGCTATGCACTCCTTTCTTCATTTTTACAATAACCTGTCGTGCAACCCTGTCATACTGCGTATCTCTTCATTGCTTATCCTGTCCGCAAGGGTGACACCACACATATTTCTAAGAGATCGCATTTCTACTGCATTTATCATACTTTCATTCGATTTCGGGCACATCCAGGCCTCACTACCGTATGATCAAGTTGGAACCCACACCGCATTGTAAATGGCCATTTTGGCTGTGTTAAATTTATTCACGCTGCCTGCAAATGCGTTCAGAGCACCGTTCACATTATTTATTGCCAGCTGCTACCTGTCTCTCCACATCCAACTCACATCTTCTATCCCTAGAAAATGTACTCCCCAGATACATAATTTCATTTACTTGTTCTAGACATTTTCCATGTACCCCAAAGTCACATTTCTTCTGTACCGCTTCCCTTTCAAACACCAGTACCTTAGTTTTATTCATATTCATATTCAATCCTTTCACTTCATATTCTTTCATAGACGGACTTTCTTTCAACCCTGTCATACTCTGTATCTCTTTATTGCTTATTTTGTCCGCAAGGGTGACACAGCACATATTTCTAAGAGATCGCATTTCTACTGCATTTATCTTACTTTTACTCGATTCTGAGCGTATCCAGGTCTCACTACCGTACAATGAAGTTGGCACCAACACTGCATTGTGTATGGCCATTTTGGCTGAGTTTGATATATTCACACTGCCCACCAATACGGACAGAGCACCGTTCACTTTGATGATGGCTGCTACCCGTCTCTCCACATCCAACTCACATCTTCCATCCCTCGAAAACGCACTCCCCAGATACACAATTTCATTCACTTGTTCTAGACCTTTTCCATTTACCCATATATCATACTTTGTCTGTACATCTTCTCTTTCAAACACCAAAACGTTAGTTTTATTCACATTCATATTCAATCCTTTCACTTCACATGAGGTGTATAAATAAATGTATAATAAATAATAATAAATGTGAAGTGAAAGGACTTCATGGACTTGAGTCCATTTTCATGGACTGAAGTCCATGAAAATGGACGTAACTAGTGCCTGCAACTCCGCTTCTGATGGTGCTATAAGCACAGCATCATCAGCGTACAATAGACAGTTTACCACTGTACCATCACATATCATACCACTCATACTACCTTTCAATGTCTGGAGGCAACTGTCTAAATACAGTACGAATAGCCAGGCGGACATTACGCAGCCCTGTCTGACACCTGAATAGACATCGAACCAGGGCGACATGTCACCATCTATCCTTACACAGGCTCTGTGGCCTCGATATAATGACCTCACAGCCTGTAGTAAGGGGCCCTCCACGCCATATCCAGGCAGAAGACTCCACAGTTTCTTTCGCACTACTTCATCGAATGCTTTTTAAGATCCACAAAAGCGCAGAAAACTTTCTAACCTATGGCCAGAAACTTCCCCAAAATAACGCGAAGCGAGACAATCTGCTCCATACAACCCCTGCCGTTTATAAAACAGCTTGCGCCTCTCACAAATATCTTTTAGAAACACTTTTCCTACGTTCAGTCAATACCGTGGTGTAGAATTTACTTGCTAAGTTGACCAAGCTAATGGCCGTATAGCACACACAGTCTAAATGAGAAGCTTTCCCTTTATATAGAGGTACTATGACTGCAGTGCACCAGTCCTCTGGAACCTCCTTCTTCCGCCAACAAAATTTGTACAATGCACAGAAGGTATCTCAGACCCTAGGACCATATCATACTTGATCATATTTGATCATCTCAGCAGTCACCTCATCATTTCCCGCAGCCTTTCCACATTTCAGACTTTTTAACACTTTCTCAATCTCTTTCATACTAATGGCGTCTTTCAGTTCCTGACCCGAGTGTGACAATCCATTAGAATCACTCTCAATATCAAAGACGGAGTTGCCACTCTCACACATTGTACTCTCATACATCGATAGTATTCACTCCATCGCTGCAGAACATCGTTTTTATTTGTTAGCATGTGGTTTTCTTCCTAACGCACTTTATTAATTCTGCAAGGTGCCGTACCACTTCGGCACTTGCGTACTTCTTTCCAAAATAATTTGGGATTTTCCTCGAAGTTGTCCGACATTTTGTTTTCATCTAACACCCTACACTTTTCACGCCTCTTCCGAAAGTGGTCCGTCGGACCACTTTCTAGTGCCGATCTGCGAACGTCCCAGATCGGTTCCTCTGTGCGCTCTTGTGTCCATAACCTGCTTTTTGAGCCTGCTTTCCACCGGGAATAAGTCAGACATACTTCTCTCACTCTTTCTTTCCCACGTAGTACTGTTGGATCCTTTTATCCTTAAATTATCATTATTGTAGCATTAGCTACAAAAAGATCCTTTTCCATACACACTCCTAACACAATCATACCAGCATCATTCACTCTCTTATCTTCATACTTGCCTAGGACAGTCTCAAAACCTTTTCGAGCTATCCCGACTCATCCATTCATATCTCCACACACAACAATTCTCTCATTCTCTTCAACCGTCGCTAGAACTTCTCTAACATTCTCCCAAAACTGCTCTACTTCACCCAAACCGACAGAGGACACAGGGGGATACACCGCCAAAATAAAAATTCTCGTCAACCCCATCTTGAAGCTGCACCCATAGCAGTCTACAATTGACTAAACGAGAGGACAGTAAAATGCCTACCCTCTGGCATCCCTTGTCTTCATGTGATACCCCTGGCCACAAAGCGATGCCCCCTCCGGGCAGGTCGGCAAATTCACTGCCATTTTGTTTGATTTCACTAAGACATAACACATCCAATCTTTTCTTTTCCATACTATCAGTCACTTCAATCATCTTCTCTTCAATCCCACGCACCTATTCTGCATTCCTCCCTCTACTTGCCGCCGCTAGGCGCACAGCGTGTTGGGTGGCGGTCCCCAACGCCGAACTGCACTCTGCACACACCAGCGGGGACAGACCGGTGTACGTCGCTTTCGGGGCGATTTCTTTTCATTTTAGGGCCCTTATGAGGCCAGGTTCCTCAGCTCGTGTCCCGGTGAGTACAAATCGATCCAACGAACGCTAACGGCAGGATTTCACTGGCCTTCGTTGGACTTGTATGGACGGTTCAGCGAACGCCAACAATCGTTTGGCGGCGTGTGCCGGCAATCGGCAACTTGGCGGTAAGATCAAGGAAATCGGACCATTCGATCGATCGCGATGCAGGTGCTGGCGACGAAGGCCAACAAATAAACACTTAGTTGAAGTGACGTACTCGTACAGAAGTTTAGCAGATAACAAAATTTCGAATTCACACAGGCCGTTTACGAGAAGAAATTTTATTTACGAGGAAAAACAAGGAAATAGAATAACAAAGATGAACTGTTGTTGGTTAATTTTCTTATTCTTTCGCCGCACTAATGCAAAATATGAATCGAAAACTAAGAGAAATTACTGTCAAGAAAAAAAACGGAATCATTGTTGACTTCATTTCGACGAGAGCGGCAAAGATGTAATGTATATACGATGGATTTATGTCCCAACGATCGTTTATTCGAACTTCTTTAATTTTGCTGTACCCTCGAAGACCAACGAACGTGCGACAGAAGGCCGAATGTTGTTCCTTGGCGTTCGTTAGACCGGTCTGTATTCATCGTTAGGGAAAGACGCGTAACAATCCATTAACAATCTTAATATATAACTAGCTACTTGCTCCGGCTTCGCACGGCTGCAACAAACATAAGAGCAATAGCCTAAAACCTTACCGAAGACCGAGGACGAGTTTGCGAAGAAGTTCGTAAACTCGTCCTCGTGGAATTTTTTTCATTTAATCTTTCAGAATCGGCCAAATACTTGTTCGAAGATAAAAAAATATTTATTTGATAGATTCTTTAACTAAATTTTCGGTTTTCGAACGATTTTCATTTTTTCCGCAATAACAAACATCCACAGACTATAATGTTCAGACACCCTTCTTTCAGTTCCTCAGGGACTCAATTTACAAAAATCTGTTCTTATAGTGATTACCAACACCATACAAAAAAACGCTGTGTAATTCTTATTTATTCCGTTGGGCGTTGAGATCAGATCAGCGTTAGAGATCAGACTCGGTTAGCTAACCAGCACCGAGTCAACGAATGAGTCAGTTCTTCTTTGACTTGGTGTTGGTTAGCTGATTGAGACTGATCTCTGGAATATTCTGAGGATCAGAAGGAAGAGGAGGAGGAGGTGAAAGTTTAGTGGTTTTGGAATTTTGGGCGGAAGATATAATATCTAAAAATTATAAGAATTCATCACATGGAAAAATTAATTTCCGCGAAGTAACACTTGGGTCTATGAAATATTTGTGTAGATGTAATAAAAACTATAATCATAAATTGTTTTAAATTGCAAAATAATGTTAAATGTAAGTGAAAATTTATCACATGCAAGTTATTTTTTCATCAACAAGAGAGCAATAGGCGCGATCTTTCAACGCCAGACGGTGTCAGGGTTCGAATCATTTGTTATTATTTCTATCACGCGTCGACTTTTGAACAAATTGTATTGTATCTGACAATATGAGCGATTAATGTTCAATTTGATACAAGTGTTTGGAGAGTGTTTGGAATAAAGACATGTTGTGAAGGTGGCTATAATAATATATTTGTAATAGGTAACCGAACTTGGCACGGTCTTGAAATTCACGGTCTCTTGAGAACTATGTGTATAATTTAATGTACCAATTCTTCTTTGCTTATTCGTTATATTAAAATTCTTTTTTACTTATTGATAACTACATTAATTTGACAAACTTCAAAATAGTTCACAGTTGTACATTTCTACAAATATTGTTCGATAACAGATTTGATATATATATACAGTTTGATGGCTCTTTAAACTGTGCAAGGGTATATCTATCTCGGACAAAGTATGTCTCTATAGTAGATAGAAAGAACCTTCGATAGGGAAGCCGAGAAGGAGGATTCAGTCAGTTCGAACAGGGTTTAGGGAACTCTGCTACGTTCTTCGTTGTCCATCACGCAAAATCTGAAGCCGAAAATCTTCAAGCATTGCATCCTATGAGTCCTACCTGTTATTATTATGGCACAGAGCCAAAACGTGGAGACTAACAGCAAGACCGGTCCAGAAGTTTTAAAATAGCTTAGATATCTTTCTATGAAACGGGCTACGCTCGGATTTCCTCCGAAGAAGTGACCCTATATCGTAGTGGTTTGCTTGAAAACTACAGAAATTGAAAGAATAAGCAAGGTAGTGGGTATGTTATTTTTATCGAAGTAGTCACAACTGCTGGGGTAGATGGGCTACAAAGTGGACACTGCTTATAGGTAAACGTAGTGTATAATGGGTGATGGAATAATTAATTTGTATGGTGTTAGTCTACGCGGTATCATGTGCGGGTAATGTACAAAGTAAAGAATACCATGAGTAAACCAACTTTTTCCACTAAAACCAAATCGTACTTTTCCGAAGATTTTTAATGAATTTTAATTTTTTAAATTGCTCTATCACCTCAGGTTTTCCAAAAATCGTAATCTAAAAGAGAAAGAAACTTAGTTCTACACAATTGAAGTTCTGTTACATCACAAGGCATTTTCCCTAAAAACTCATTACGGCATCTAAAAATACTATTCGTGTCCTTTAAAATACATTTTGAATGCTTCCAATACATTTTTTCCTCTTTGAAAAATTGCTAGTTGAAATTTATGAGTTTATCATGAGGTAGCAAGTATTCAACTACTGGAAATTTCCACTAATACTCCGAACTCGATTTTTTTCCTAAATTCTGTTACAGCACCTACAAGTATCGTAGTGAATTTTAAATTTTTCGTCATCGTCTAACTCAGATTATTGAAGCTATGGACATGAAATTTGAACTGTAGCTTAGATAAGCTAATATAGCTAGCTAATAAGAAAGGATTTTCCGAAAATCAACCCCTAAAAGAGTGAAAAGGGGTGGTAAAGTTTGTACGGTGAAAAAAATAGACCTATGGACCGTTTCTTACTAGAAAAATTCTACGTAGCCTGTTTCAGAGTGAGTTTCGCTAACAGTCTTGTAATCCTTGCACCGGAAATCATCACGAACTCCACGCAGACGAAGTCACGGGCAAAAGTTGGTATTGTTATATGGCGCAACGAATACTGTGGAAATAAACTTCGAGTTTAATATATTAGTGTAAATTACGGTTTGCGCATCACGACAACCAATAACGGTGAAGTGAAGTTTGTTATAGATATATTTTTGTTTATATACTTACTCGTAATTCATTGTTATCTATGTTACTAATGTTCAAAACAGATCTGACAATTTATGTCAGTCGAAAAACTCGGAATGTAAACCTTAATTTTTATCTATGTATTATCTATCAATGATTAAAGATAAGCTCATGATAAACTATGCTCTCTAATCGCGATCGTGGCATTAGGTAGGTATGCTAAGTAAGTAAGTTCACCTAAGTAAATGTCACATCAGAAGGCGAAACAATTAAAAATAAACATAAACAATTTCGTTAATAAATACATACATTGGTATTTCTTTATGACCTTTGCGGTTAGATTAATTTTTTTAGGTACTACGTCATTACTAACGTTGTCAGATTTTTTTTTCGGGTAAAGCGGGATTTTGAAACCTTTCGAGTTAAAAAAGCGGGATTTTTTCATCAAAAGCAGGACATCATAAAAAACGTAAATAATCAGCAGTTTTTTAAAGTTTACAATGATGATATATAGCCATGGTCATAGTTTATAGTGGCAGTAATACCGGACCGTTACCTACCGAGTCTACTCTTTTCTCAAAGGCCGGCAACGCACCCGTGATTCTCCGGATTATGTGAGAGAGTCATGCTGTATTGCAGTTCGAATTGGGTCGGCTCGCCCGGTGAAATACCACCCTCTCATAGAATATCGGCGTGAAATAACAGCATCTATTGCGTTGTGTTTTGTTCGGTGAGTGAGAGGGCCGATCTCCCCCTCTCCCTCCTTTCCCTCTTTCCTTAAAGAACGGTAACGCAC
Organism: Zeuzera pyrina; assembly: GCA_907165235.1. Taxonomy (NCBI): domain Eukaryota; kingdom Metazoa; phylum Arthropoda; class Insecta; order Lepidoptera; family Cossidae; genus Zeuzera; species Zeuzera pyrina. Next base: position 10,740,086 of record OU015625.1, on the reverse strand, counting down.
CCGTGATTTCCCGGATGTTGCGGGTGTCCATGGGCGAAGGTGATCACGTTCCACCAGGTGACTCGCTTGCTTGTTTGTCCCCTCTTCTATAAAAAAAAAAGTTGTGGGTGTCCATGGGCGGCGGTGATCACTTTCCATCAGGTAACTCGCTCGCTCGTTTGCCCCCTCCGCTATAAAAAAAAATAGAAAATTATTTTAATGAAAATAGTATACTAACAATAATAATAACTGTCTGGTTTACCCTCTAAGTTAGTTAAATCTTTAGAGGAATATAAGTAAGTAATACATTACTGAGGGTAGCTTGCACCAACTGTTTAAACTCGATTTAAGGATTTGACATCTCGCTTGCACCAACTACTAAATCGTTGGTGCAAGCGAGATCTCAAATCCTTAAATCGAGTTTAAATAGTTGGTGCGAGCCACCCTAAATGTATTACTTACTCATTTTGGCTCCAGATTCAGAGCTCAGTGCTTTACGCTTCAAAACAAAACTAATAAAGAAATGGAATATTTAGGTACCTAAATTTGTATTCTTTCCTACATAATCGTGCGTGATCGCGAAATAGAAACAAAGGAATGATTGATTAATAGTGAAAGAGGCTACGTCGCTCCGGCCGCCGAGGAGCGGGATCCCCGAATCTCCGAAAAGCGGGACTGAGCCAGTCTCGCGCGGGAAATTTAATTTTGGGAAAAAAATCGGGACGTCTGGCAACGTTGGTTAGTAGTACATACTTAGAGCACAATCCAACGCTATAAGTGTTACTACACTGTTAGTTGTGAGTGGCTGCGATATGTAATGGAATATATTAATCAATTTTTTGACGTACTAAAAAATGGGAAAATGTTACCTTAGACATTTCATGGAATTATTAAATTTAATTAAATATGAATAAATATCCGATTACTATTATCTAGATATACATAAATAAGTATCATAATAAACGCCTATTTATATTTTTAGTAGTTAGGTATAAATTGATTAAAAATGTATCTAGTCAGGTAAGTATTACAAAATTATAGTTGTGTTTAACAAGTAATGAAGTAGAAATAAATTTACGAAGTGCCTACTTAACTATAGATATGACATTACAAAGTAATTTATCGTAAATAAAAAGTATTCTTCTTCGTTCCCCATCCTCATTGAGGCGGTGACACGGTCCGTGACATATAGAAAGCGCATTGTCGATGACATCCGATCTATAAATCATATTCCGACCATTTTTGGGATCGACAATCGTCCGTTCGCCTGTCTGCTCCGCGATTTTCCTCGTTTTTTGTCTGTCTCTGCATCTCCCTTTAATGTTGTGACGGAAGGGTGGCAATCTGGCAACATATGTTGAGTATCAGTGTTGTACCAGTTGTGTCTTGATCTTAGTAAAGAGGATAAATGAAAAGAATACGAAAGTTAAATATATTATTATGATATAGAAATAATATTGTGAGATGAAATGGGTTGCTCGAAAACAGCAATTAAGAAGAAAAGTTACAGCATGGAATGTTGATTACACGAGACGGAAATGCACTTGGCCGGTTTTTTGTATCCTAATAAAATGTTCCTAAAATAAATGTCTATAGATAAGAGCAATTCTAAAATTATGTTGACGGTTAATTATCAAAAGCTTCTTTGTACGAAAACGGGATTTTGCAGTAAAGCAACAAATGTTCTGTTTATGAGTTGTGAAATTATGGAATGAATTTATGTGCAGTTAAACCATAAAGGACAACGCAATTTTTAAAAGCTGCGACAATAACTATGTAATGTATTCGGATAGCTGCCTTCAAACATTGAATGGTGCCTTGAATGAATGGTTATAATGTGTAGTGGCTAGGAGGATGGGAGTAAACTGTCTTTTATACGCTGTCGATGTTGTGCTAACAGAGCCATCAGAAGAGGAATTGCAGACTCTAGACATGTGCAAAGAAAGAAAAACGAGAAGTGAAAGCGTTGAATATGAATGTGAACAAAACTAAGGTTCTTATGTTTGTAAGAGTAGTTTACCAAAGTCAAAGTCATAGTCAAATCAATTTATTCAAGTAAACCCAATTACAAGGTATTTTTGAACGTCAAATCTACTTTAGTTCGGTTCAAATAGAAAACCTGGACACTGAGAAGAACCGACAAAAAACTCAGTCAGGTATCATTTTTTCAACTTCATTTTACAAAATGTTTATTAAAATACAATATTTTCATTTAGCCAGTAAACGCATGTGCAGAGAACATCATTTCCAGACTATTGCTTTATCTTCAATGAAATCGTTTATTTTATAGTATAATTGTCTAGTCAATGTACGTTTTATAACCAATCTAAATTTATTCTCTGTTAATTGAGTAATTTCTTGAGGAACTTTATTATAAAAACGAATGCAGTTACCTAAAAATGAAACATTTCACTTATGTAATTTAAATTTTGGAATAACCAATTTATCACGACCTCGGGTTTCCATACTATTATATCGCCATTCTTTTTAAACAGATCTATATTTTTTCTCGTATACATAATAATTTCAAAGATGTATAAGGAGGGCAAGGTGAGGACATTAATGTCTTTAAAACGATCTTTAAGCGATTCTCGTGCATTCACCTGTACATGGCACGTATTGCTCTTTTTTGTAAAATGAAAATGGAGTTAATATGCGCCGCTGATCCCCACAGCAGAAGGCCGTAGGACATTAAACTGTGAAAATATGTAAAGTACACCAACCTTGCCGTATCCACATCCGTCATTTGCCTAATGCGTCTAATTGCATATACCGCAGAACCGAGCTTACTAGCCAATGCCCCGATATGGTCCGGCCACTTTAACTTGTTCTCTACTGTCAAACCCAGAAAACTGGCTGACTTAACGAATTCTAATTGTTACCCACCCAGTTCTATTTTATCATGGATTCTGGGTACATTCGAAAGGGAAAATTTAATACATTTAGTTTTTTGTGCATTCAGTAGTAAATTATTGGCAGCGAACCATTTCGAGACATCTGTTAGGATCCTGTTTACCCAAGTAATATCTAGATTTTTTCTGTCTAGTTTAAACCAGACGATGATGAATAATATGGGCAAATGAAAATTTTCAGAACAAGTAAATATGCGAATACAACTGAGGAGTGTGTTTTCGAGGGATGGAAGATGTGAGATGGATGTGAAAAGGTGTATAACAGCTGGCAATAATTTGAACGGTGTTCTGTCCGCATTGAATTGAATGAGACGGACGTTGTACCTATAATAAAACCATAAAATCCACTAAAAAGTTTAGTTTAAAAAAAATTTCTACTGCAATAAAGAAATAGGAATAAAACTTAATTAGAATAGTTTAGGAACATTTTAAAATTGAATTAAATAACAAGTATCTGGGCAACCTAGCTGTACTCGGCGTCTTATAAAAAAATACAATAAAAGTCTGACCACATTGTAGCATTCGAATCCGCGCATTTCAGCGTGGTAGACATAAGTTATAAGCGTATGCAAACATGGAGGAAACAAATTTTTCCAGTATTGAATCCCAGCTAGATCGATTTTTGACTATCGTAAAGCTATATATTGTAAATTTCATCGAAATCGTTGGAGACGTTTTCGAGAACGCGATTATAAATATACAAATATTACTTGTACAATACTACTCTTTTAAATAACATAGAATCTTAAAGGAAGTCCATGAAATTTAACATTAAATTCATTGTTCAGGAAAACAAATAATAGTTTTTTCTCCATTACTTATAGCCATAGACCTTATAAATAACTCTAAAGCCAGACGCCGTGTTCGAGCAGCAACAGTGAGCTAAATCAGATAACCTGACTCACCTGTACATATGACACACGGTATGATCGGTCGCCATTTCGTTAGAAAACAGCACCCACACATTTATATTTTATCTGACGTTATTTGCCTCACCTTATAGTATGGAACAGGATGTCTGAAGTTATGAAGTCTATGATTTTATCATAATTTTTAATTTTATTTTCTTATTATAAGTATTAAAGTGATATATGTATTTTTAATAGGTACTCGTTGTAAACTGAACTTAGACAAATTATTTCAGCTTATTAAAAAAATAAAATAAAAAACGGTTTGACCACATTGTAGGATTCGAACCCGCGCACTTCAGCGTGGTAAACCTACACTCAGGCTCTGTGCTATTGAGAAGGTAAACTCTGCTGCAAAAATTAAAAGTTTAGAACTTTAGAGTTTACAAGTTTTAAGTGTGTGAACGACGGAGAAAACGATTTTTCCCAGAATTGAGACCCAGCTAGATCGATTTCTCGCTCCCTTCCCGTTTTCGAGAAAGCGAAACGAGCAATATTTGTATATACATGACATATATATTATGTACTTATGTATATACAAAATATTTCTCGTTTAATATAATAGTGAATAAGTAGGTAGGTCAAAAGACTGAAAGTGCTAGAAATCTACAGTACGAGTATTATCTTTTATTATACAATACTAGTGATCCGCCCCGGCTTCAACGGATAGAAGTTTTTTTGAAAATAAAATACAGCCCATGGCTTTTTACAGGTGAAACAATTTTTCAAATCGGTCGAGTAGTCTTTGAATTTGTCCATTATGTAACAACAAACAACGTTTACCTCTTTATGTTATTAAGTATAGATGTCGTTGTACGATCGGGTAGATCATATTGTATCTGGGCATTTCGTGAAATGCCCATATTTCACGAAATTATTTATTGTATAATGAAAAATGGTGCAGATCGATTAGAGTAATACTTTTGTGATCTGGCATGGGGTAAAGTAAAATATACTATTACTTAGACGAGTGCATTCAATGAAACTGTGTCTAGAAGGTGCATGAGTTTCGTGGAAGTCACACAATTGTATTAATTTTAGATTTACATTAATTTTAGACTACTCATTTATTTTAATTGTTTCAGTGATATCTCATTTTCTTACATTTATTTTTTAACCCATAATACCCTCATTCATTTTCTCTATCACCGAGGTGTGCTGGAAGAAATCTTTTAAAGAGATAAGCATTGCCTTTTGTCATTGTTTCTTGGACTACTGTTTCTGTGTATTTTTATGTGCAAATAAAAATTAAATTAAATTGTACACTTAATTCTTATTCAATAATACTTTTCAAATCCTACAGAATCAACATGTCCAACTGTAGCTGGGCTTTGTACCATATGGCGGTTATTAGTGGGCTATTTTATAAAATAGTGGCGTTTCACGAAATGCCTAAGCAATATAAACTTTTAAACTTTCGCGTTGCATTATAAAATATATAAAACGGGAAATTTAACGCGATTACCTATTTATTTTGGCAAACTTGCGAATTTGCTTGAGACCACGGCCGATGCAACTCGGTCGAAATGTCAAGCTAAAATAAAAAGGTAATAGTTTGCTCGAGACCACGGCCGATGCAACTCGGTCGAAACGTCAAGCCAAAATAAAAAGGTAATAGTTTGCTCGAGACCACGGCCGATGCAACTCGGTCGAAACGTCAAGCCAAAATAAAAAGATAATCGCATTTTTCCCGTTTCAGATATTTTGTGCCTAAGCATATCGTATATTCTCAATTATACGACAATACGAAGATGTGATGAATTTCCATAATTTTTAGTTATCTGCGACCCAAAATCTTAAAGTTATTAATCGACGCGTGTTTCGCCTTTCAACTGGAACCGAATCATTCTGTGCTAGTTAGTTAATTAACTAGTTATCATTAAGAATCATTCGGTGTAAGTTAGTTAACTCGGTCAGTTGACCGAATCTCATCTCTGGAATTTCCTGAGGACGCTTTGTCTAGAGGCGATATACGTGTCACAAAGTAACACCTGAATGATTTTTGACTTTCTGTTGCTTAACTGCTACTGCTTCTCATAGAAAAATAATAATTTTTAATATATTCAACTATGTACATATATACTACTGAATTGAAATTGATACCTAACATTGATGCATTTTTAACACAAATAATCAACTCGGCGAAACTTATTTGTATACGTTACACGCACCACCCGTTAGCCCATCCAGCGGCAACATTTATCATCGGAATCCTATAAAAAGTAAACCGGAACTAATCCCAGAGCCCTATCATAACCCTCCCCTAATCTGCATACGGCAAGGAAAATAATTTCACGCTTCTACCGCATTGTGGAGATGCTCCATTGTTGCGATTCTACGATAAATATGTCGCCAAAAATGCAGTTTCTCGGTAAATACATAAAATTGGTTAGTCAAGAATTTGTAAATATGTAGACACGTTGTTAATTAAACTGTATCAATAATTTATGATTAATAATAATTGGATTTGACTTATTGATTTCATTAAATGTCTTACTTTTATTATTTTTACAAGTAGTAGATACCTATTACGGATATGTGTTCGTACAGATATGTGATTTATGGATTTAGGCTACTGGCCAAGACTTGACAACTTATAACAGAGGGTACAAAACAATTTTAAGAAAAGAAATTTAACCCCTTCAAAAAATACACTGAAAAGTACAAAATAACTATCCTTTACTAATCAAAACTCCAGTACAATAAAAATAACTTTATAAGTACGATACACATACCTATATAATTAAATTTGACAGTTACTGAAGTCGGTGCCAAATCAATGTGCAACAACAGAACTTTATTTGTTCGGTAGACTTGGCAGCGACTTCAGTAACTGTCAAATTTAATTACATAGGCATGTGTATCGTACTTATAAAGTAATTTTTATTGTATTTGAGTTTTGATTAGTAAAGGATAACTATCCTTTACCATTTTGTACTTTTCAGTGTTTTTTTTTTAAGGCAGTTTTATTGTTAATATCTAGGGCAGGTCTGCAATTAACTTCTTTCTAATTCTGGAGCGCAATGATATAGAAGAGAATCATCAATATAAATAAAAGTTATAACCAGATCGCGTTATTTGGTGTATCTTCGAACTCCAGGCTGCAATACCGGTGAAATTTAAATAAAACCACCTCTGAAGTATGACCTACCAAACAAAAAAGAATCATCGAAATCAATTCATAATTTTCGTAGTAATCGCGTAACAAACATGCAGTCGAAATGAAAATCTCCTCCTTTTTTTGAAGTTGATTAAAATTGCCTATGCACGGGGACTCACGGGGTTGTTACAATATACCATCCAAAGCTCATGTAAGTTCTTACCTAAATAAAGGGAATATTTTAAAGGTGCAGTTCCGAAAAGACTTGCACTTGGCTACACTATTGTTCGACGTCATTAAAATAGAAGCAGCTCAATACCTGCACTCCAAATTAGATTTGATGGGCGATCTAAGGAAGTTTGAATCGCATACATCATCTGCTGTCTTACTTATACCGCGGCATAGAACTTCTGCGTTTTGAGGTAACTTTTAATTAAAGTGCGATTAAGTGTTGGTACAGCATTCTACCATTGCGTTAATTACAGTATGTTGTTAATTTTAGATTAAAATTAAAAAAAATTCTTGACTTGCAAAAGTCCAACACATAGTGGTCAGATACACTGGATCGATTTATATTTATATACTTTATATTTATATACGACTGGATCGATCTGGATACATTTATACTACTTATTACTATATTATGTTTATGCGTATATTAGATACTTATCAGTTTTATACTTTAAATGAAAGTAATATGTAAATAGCTTTGTATAGGTTGCCTTGGTATTTACAAATACACACATCAAAAGTGTCTAGGGATCAAGTACATTTTTAACTATAAAAAATTATCCAATTAATATTTATCGAATCTAGTCTTCCAGACTGGCTTCTTACTTTAATTCCTATGTTTAAGTTAACAACTTATCCCTATATTTGTTAAAATTAAGAAAAATTACAATTTTTGCAAATTGTGGGAAATTAACCTAAGTTAATGTCGTCAATTAAATGACAAAAAAAAAGACAAAAATGAGGATTTTTTAAATTTTTATTGTAAAGATAAAAAAATTAATACTCTGTGTTTCCATCAGTGACACGAATTACACAATCACAGCGATTTGGCATGCTTAAAATCAGTTCATCAAAATCACTGAGGAATGGCCGCCCACATTCTTGCTAACAAGTCAAAAAGTTGTCGTGGGGTATGCACGGCACCCATACTCGGCAGAGCTCTTTCTTGAATCATATCCCATGCGTGCTCAATTGGGTTGAGGTCTGGCAATTGCGCAGGCTACGGCAAAACGTTGATGCGAGCGTCGGCAAGAGCGCGTGTTACGACTCTAGCCGTGTGTGGACGTGCATTGTCGTGCATTAGTCGACATGAATCATCCAACCGGCTTCGCAGAGGGATGACCACGTCGGAAACAATCCTCTCCGCATAAATCTGAGCATTGAAGTTGCCCCTGATCCAAATGTGATCGGTTCTTCTACCGATCCAAATACCGGGCCAAACCATTATTGTTCCCCCTCCATATGAATGAACTTCCTGACAAAATTTCCAACGTTCTTGACGTCCAGAGGTCCTCCAAACTCGAGAGTTTTGTATCCGGCCTCATACCGAAACTAGATTCATCGGAAAAGCAAACACAAACAATGTAAAGCAAACACAGTCGTCTTCCTCCCAATTTCTGTGTTCGCGAGCCCATTGTAAACGGGCCCTACGATTGCAGGGTGCTATAGGTAGAACTCTCAGCGGCCTTCGGGAAAGTAGACTCACTTCACGTAAACGATTTCCGATGGTTTGGTCGCTTATCAGCAAGCCTAAAGAGCTGTGGAGCCTCGTAGCCAACATCATGGCGGTCATAGTACGATTCCGTCGAGCAATTTTTTGGATGTACCGGTCCTGTCTGCGAGTGGTGATGTGAGATCGTCCTCTATGTCACTCGGCCACGCTGCCTGTGATACGATAGCGTGTCCAGATACGGCTTATGACGCTCTGTGTAGTGCCAAGAGCGACAACCACAGTACGTTCCCTGGAACCAGCTTGCAACATTCCGACGGCTCTCATGATCTCTTCTCGTGTCAAATGATGTCGTCGCTCCATATCGATGCAATTTTTTCAGTTCCGATGCAGAAATTGTAATGGTTTTGTATAAACGCTATTACACACTTTTATAGGAATCCTGATTGACAGTTCATTTTCTATTTTTAATCAAAATTTAAAGAAAATTCTTTATTCAAATAGTGAAAATCACTAAAAAGAATCAATAAGGATCCGAAAAGTTAAAATAATAATCCTCAATGCGGCGATACTCAAAAACGTACTTGATCCCTAGACACTTTCGATGAGTGTATATGTTCTTTTGCTTGCATTTATATAATATGTAGCATACACTTATTACATTTGTGTCTATTTTGTTTATATTTTAATTTTATTATTAGCTACCGACATGATAGGCCTCAGCTGAAAATTTGCGCTGCGGATATATGATCGACGATCGTATACATGTACTTACGAGTATATGTATGCAGCATATGCTGAGTTAAAGGCCAACTGAGCAAAGGGCCTAGGTATATTAATTTATAGTATTTGTTTGCTTTTATTTTTGTGAATTTTATTGCATAAATATAATAATTTTCCAATTTTTAATAGTGTGTCGAATAAATGTGTTTCTTTCTTTCTTTTCTTCTATTATAATTTTAGAAAGAGGTACCACAAGTTTTTATAGTTGTAAAACGACTAAGATATGTTTTTTACATAGGTAATTATTTAAGTATCTTAATTTCGGTAACTCAGGAGAAACTTCAACACAGAAACCCAGCCCTTAGGGGTGAGACCGGGTTATATGGTGCTTTTACTCACTAAAAGTCTTGCGGTGCTAGTCTTCGGCGCCTTGTCGACGCGTTCCGGGATCTCCTACGGAACGCATCAGAGCAATTAAATAAGTACCTAGTCTAAGCATTCTAATCCACGGAAAACTAATTTCATTTGATCGATTCGAAGATATGGTAGGATATCATATATTATAGCTACATATCTATATAAGCAAAATACCACTCACTGAATGACTCTTCACGCGATCTCCTAAACTATAGGTCCCGATTGATTTGAAATTGAGCATAGTTACTCCTTTCTCGGTGTAGACGCTCACTATAAGAACGGATTTTACGAAAGTCCTGTCCAAAATGAACTTGTTACCCTTGCGAAGCCGGGGCGGGTCGCTAGTGTTTAAGAAAGAAAGAAAGAATTATATCAATACGTACGTGATATAACGTGTGTGGTACGCGTAAGCAACCAGTCGATATACTATAATATGTGACAGTCACATAAAAGAGCGCAATGTGTCTAGTCGCCGCCTCGGTCGACGTTATTGATACACGGAAAAGATTTCTCTTTGATAGTTGCGGTCGGTACGTTTTGACGCCTTGTGTTGATTAAGTGACGGGATATACCTAGTTTGCAAAGATATCGAAAAATTCAAAATAAATTCTGTTTAGGAATCAATAATACTATCTTGATGAATGAAATGCTTTTAGATAATACAATAAATGTTACAGAATGCTTGACTCTACACTCTGAGTAGGGCCAACTGTATTAAGAATGTACTATGGTGAGTAGTGTCAGCTAATGCCGTAGGGAGGGAGTATAAGGACACTTTAAAAAACATGGAGGTGGGTAATCACCGATAATCGGCATACTTCTAAATCTTTCCATCTAGAAAATTGAATGACTAAAGTCAAGAATAAAAAAAACTGTTGTGCGAGTTATTTTAGAGTAGTATATGAAGCCGATTAAAATAAATATGATGGATGAAATTAACTTTATGATGTAGTAGGTACCAAGCTAACAATGGTCTAAAATTCTAAACCCATAGACCTTTAGTCTTGAAATAATTATATTCTTTCAATTGTACTAAATGAATACTTCTTACTAGAGTTAATTCGGTTTTATTAGATCTATAATAAATTAGTGATTATATTATTTTTGATAATAAATAATGAATTGATTAACAAAAATACAGATACTGGCTAAATATATGAATTATTATTACTTTCGCGTAGAATGAAATCATGGATTTAAAATATACGAATATAATGTTGCAGGTCTTTATTTCGATGACGTTTAAGAAAATGTCGCCCATCACTAGTTGTCATAAGACCGCGTACTGTGCCCCACACAGCGTCACGTTTATTGATGGACTTTGGAAGTTTTCAATATTATGGCTACTTTACATATCATACGCACAGTTTTATTACGATTTCACATTTGCCGCCTGATGCGTGAACCGATCTTCAAAACCCTCCGCTTCAAGGGGCTATTATGATTGTGACCTCTTTGTTTCTTAATACCTGCTTCTAATGTTTTTCAAAGCTTATAATATTGATATCTTTCTTAAAATCAATCACATTATAATTTATGAATGAACTATTATGGGTCCATAATAGAACTCCGTCTGCATTACAAATCAACATTAAGAAAATGTTACTTACCTTAGGTACATAGTTTACATAATAAATGTATCCAGAATTTTTTAAGCGTTATCCCATTTTTTCCCGGCCAAACTACGACATTGGAAAAGCAGTATGTCATTTTTATGTGGCCACTTTTCGACAATATATTCTTTTCTATTGTCGCAAAGGTGCTCATAGGGATAAGGGCCTTAATATACGATTATAGGTGGCACTCACTATTGTGCTTGACCTATTCCCTGAGTTATTGCCATTATCACCAGTGATAGCTCAATTTCGATGTCCTTTAATATTATGAAATGGACATTGTGATAGACAGACCACCAGACCACTAAATATATATTTATATTGAAAGTATATATGGTATGGTTAAACTTTAGAAGATCATAATCACTATTTTCAGAAAAAAGTACTAAAATAATTGTGGAGACTGTTAAAGCTTTGTGATACTAATGTTCGTGTAAAAATTCAATAAAAAGCACTATTGTCTTTGAGTGAGAACACAAAAACATGGATCATCGTCATTACGAGCAACTAGCAACTTCTTGGAAAGTAAATATATCCCTATCCAAAAGAACACATAAAAAGCAGACATCGTTTTTCTTTTAAAAAACTCTCTCATTTGCCTATCAATAGTGGTTGAGGCAGATCTGACCGTAATAAATGTCATACTTTATGGCACTTAGGAAAAAATGCAAGGGAGCCATTTTACATTTTAGTCGGTGACCGCGGGGATCGCTATGTCGAATTACGCATTTGGAGTAGCCATTTCCACAGGGAATTTAAAATTTTTCTTTTCTTGCTACGTTTAGCTTTTTGTAGCATTGGGGTGTTTGTGAAGTTATTGAAATATAGTTTTCGTGATATTTTACTATGAGATATAAAGTTAAGAGAATTCTAAGACAGTATTAGCCATATTCGTTTTCTAATATAATAGAACCGTTCCGGATTAAATTCAGAACCTCAACTCTACTTATTACTCAACTATACTCAGTGCTATCACATTAAAAAAATCATCTGAGAATACTATAGGTAATGTTTTCTATAAGTAATTATATAATATTTAGAGAGTAGCCGTTGATTTAGTCTTATACCTTTATGTAATTTGAATATTAGGCACGGATATTGTCGCAATAATGGGATTACCCCCGTATGATACGAAATAATGCCGCGTTGTGTAGGAATTTACGAAAATGCACCAACGCAATGTTTACTTTGAGAGTAATTATGTTGATTGATTTTGGGAACAGCTATGTATAATGTCTGTTTTCTATACGAATAAAATACATAGTTACACGAAAGGTTCTATAAAATCTAAGGGAGTAGTCATTTTAAACTTTAAAGCAGAATGTAAAATTTCTTAAAATGTGTACGTATTTATTGATTAGAACAACAGGAAATTATATATGATTGATATGATATTATGCTATGAAAATATATATGCTGTAATTTTACTATTAATTTTACCAGTGATTTTATTAGTCTTTCTATTAGTGATTTTAGAATTTCGGTGTTTAAGTACTCAAGTAACTTGAGTATTTAAGTTAGCTCAAGTTCCCTAATAATTATAACTGGGTGTTTATAACGTCTAGATTTGATTTATAGAATTAGACTCAGAATCTAATTTTATACTTAGTATCCTAAATATGACATAATTGTAAAGCTAATACTATGCATGGTATTTATTTAAATGTATCGATTCTGAAATCCTGACCATTTTTGCAACATTATTTCGGTTTAGACTTCATAATATCATGTTACTATTGTGACTTTTCCCTTTTACTCCAACTATCTTATGAGGTTGTTTGAAAGAGATGAAAAGTGGGATTATTCAGTGACGGTTATTGGCAAGGGTTTTGAGGCTGACGGATTGATGGATAGCGGATTGTAATAAAACGCTTTACGCAAATATGCGTTTGAATAAAATTGATCATTGGTAAAGGGCGGGTGGTGCGTGTGAAGCAATCTTTTAAGGTGCTTAAAATTCAAAGCATAGAATTTGAATCGTTCCGTAAAATTTTATTTTCGTTAACATATGAAATATATCTATTAAAAATAGGTCTTTATTCATGTCGTAATTAAATATGACTAGTAAATCTCGCTGATTTCATTGACGAGAGTGCTCCACAAATATAAACGAACACAGGATACCTACATACATATACAATGTAATAATGTCTGCCTGAGATTTACTGGCTAATTTTAGATCAATCAAAGGTTGATTATAGTTTTGTACTATGTCAAATTTTATGAGTAGTCTATTTGTAATTTACAAAAAAGTAGTTACAAGAAGTGACGAAAACTTTACAATTTTACGTACAAATGTCGAAGTCGATAACCATAGTGCAGTCTTTGCATTTCACAAAAGGAGATCGGATGCGCGTCAGATTAGCGCCATAATATTTGTACGACGCGAGTGCGTGTGCAAGATAAAAATATTCTATTTATTACAGAGAACGTGGCACATTCAAAAGGCGTCAGACGTTGACATTTTGACTTTGGTAAGGTTTTTACACGTTCGCGTTGATAGGGTTGCCTCTAATTGATTTCCCTAGAACAAAATTGGTAATAATGAATACAATATTTCATTTCATATTAAGTATTCAGTGTCGTTTCATATTAAGTAAGTATTATAAAAAGAAAGACATGAGAGAATGGTAAAAAAAGTTTATTCTGTCTATAAAAACAGTCTGTTGAATATAAATTATGATCACGTTATTACAATTATGTATGTACTTGTTCATTTAATCAATATTGATATGTTAGTGAAATTATAACCCTATTTATAAATTTCAGCAGTTCGATTTTCAATACACCATTGTCAATACGCGCGTATGAATAATTTTTCATTTATCTGGATAGGTAATGTACACATTTTGTTTGTTGACGCTTTTCTATCAGCTACGACACAGGATGTTGTAACGAGTTTCTTTAAGGTGATAACTTTGACTGAAAGTTAAAGAACAGCTATCTCATTTTTGTTAATGTTTCAAACAAAGATTGTTGATGATATGAAACATAAATTTATCGTGGCTACTGTCTGTTTGTCACGAGCAGTTTTATTTGAGACAGGAAGATAAAATCTGAAATGAAGAATGAAAAAAGTGAAATGTCGAATTATGGAAATTATTATACGAAATTTTGAGTTCGACGGGACATATCGATGCGGAAAAATTTTTTTTTTAATTCATCACTCATTTCAAATTTTAGCTTTGTCAATTTTCTGGCGAATTTAAAAACTATAAATATTTCCTTGTTGTCTTATGTATATTATGAATGTTGCATAGCATGGCATCTATTTCTATTAACAAATGTATCAAATAAAGTCGCAATTTTTGTGTCTGTTTGTGCGTTTAGGTTTTTGAATTATGCAATCGATTTGAATGCGCTTTTTATCATCATTTAGAGAATTTCCTCTATAAGGTTTTTGTATACGTATATTATAAAGTTTTAATAGATCCTATCCGAGCAAAGTCGAGGCGGGTCGCATATACTAAATAAAAAAACATAGTCTAAGTCAAAATAATTTCTGTGTCCGTTTGTGCGTTTGGTTATTTTAAATTACGCAATAGATTTTAATGCGGTTTCTACTATCCTTTAGGTAATTTCTTCCAGGGCATTTTGTATATTATAAGTATATTATGATAAATCCCACCTGGGCGAAACCGGGGCAAGTCGCTAGTTATCTATGTAGTAGTTAACTGTATAGTTGAAAGTATGTACTAACAGTGTTAAGATGCACTTAACTTCTGTAAATTACATAAGTACCTACCATTCCGGTAGAAATAAAGTTTCAGTCAGATAGTCAGATACACAGAAGTCAGTCCGATGAAACGAAATTTCAGTCAGTCAGTAAATCAGTCAAAAAGAAATAAAAGTCCAGTATTGCTCAATTCAAGAATGTATAAATATTGGCATAGTTTAAAAAATAGTCTTATTTCATTTCTATGAATAGGCTGTAAAGCATCGTGTAATGCATCTAATAGGGAGGTATTTATGAGCAGTCTAGGTGTTAGAGATTTGAGAAAATACGTATAAGGGTACAAAACTTCGAGCTATTCAACGAAAAAGTATCATTTATTCTACACAGCGGTCAACACTAAGCCACCGCAAAGTCAAAAGAGCTTTAACTTCAAAGCAAAGGAATAACTGGCAGCACCAAGAGAATGTAAAATAAACTGGCAACACTAAAGCAAGAGTGCAAAATAAATGTGGCAACACCACATCACACAGCCACTGAATCAAAAGGCAGACTGAGCGTGAAGTGATGAAAACTGGAAAAAATAATATAGCCCCTTGTACGTATGAGTACCTATTCTGGTATCATAACATGGTTATACTCGTCTACGACTAACTTATTTAGATAACATTTATTTATAATGTCTAAGTTGTCACCGATATTGATTTAGATGCATTAATTATATATTATACACACATGCCTTCATTACGCATTTTCTGCAAGATCGATAAGAGCATAAGATTAAGGCCGATTTTAGACATCACCGATAAGCAACTAACTTTATTAAATTCGACTGTGTATTTGGTTTTATATATTTTTTGTATTTGGGTTTATAATTGTAGAAATTCAAACTTTAGTCCATTGGTGGATTTAGATTTTAGTCAAAAATATGAAAAGAATGGCCAAGTTGTTTTAGGCCCGTAAAAAAAAAGAGCTACAACTTGTTATATACTCGTAAAATTAATACTTTACTCAATTAATTTACTATTGACGAATTTAATCATAGGCAATTTAAAATTAATAGTTTCCACAATCTTTTGTGGACTTTAAAATTAATAGTTCAAACAATTTTTTTTAAAACCACGGACAAATGTCATTGTTATTATGACAGCAGAAATTATATTGTAAAAATTGTGTACAGAGTCGAATTTTAATGTCACATATTATTTTCTATGCTGTTTCAGTTTTTTTTTTTATAGCTTTAACGTCATTATATCTTTTCAAGTTAGTGTATTATTAATGAAGTGGTGACATTTTATTGTAATAGATTATATTTTTTTGAAGCGTTAAATAGTATTTGAATTGTTTTTTTTGACCAATTATAAAGTACTTTTAAATGTATCCTAATATATATTTTTTAAATTTCGAATACGTATCTGAAACATATGTACCTAGCACTTACCTAATTTTAGTATAAAGATTTTATTGTAGTATATCTCCGAAAGAATAGATAATAGACGAATTATTGACGCGTACATTTAGTATATTTGATATTAATCTGAAAACGTTAAATATTGAAGTCCATTTAATTTTATAAAAGGACAAAAGGTATTCAAGAAAGATAAATAATAATATTCTAAGTGTATCATGTTTCAAATTACGCGGAAAATAACTAAAATTAATCGCCCTTAAAAAAGCTTTTGGAAACTAAGAATGTAAGTTACAAATCAGATTTGCTGTGGATATAATAACATTAATTGTTTATGTTAATTATTTTGTAAGTAGAAAAAATTAAGTAGATTTAAGGAGAATGATTTAACAATTTTAAATCTTGATGATAAACTATGTACTTACCTACTGTCGATCCAAAATATTAGCGGGTGGAAACAAAAGCAATTGGACTTAGACAACTGATATTACTGTGGAGATAATGGAACGCTGTCATTTGTTAAAGCGATCAATCTTGAATAAATTTTTTTACAGCCATATGACGAGTTCAAGGTTTTAGAGTCGAAATTACGTTACATTTTTATTTTAATTAATTTCAGAGTCTTAGTTCAAAAGAATGATTTAAAATTCACCTTTATCGATTTCTATGATATTTAACCTATATGTTGCATAGTTGGGAAACAGATTTCATTGATATTCGACTGGTAACTATAGAATATCATATTACTGTGTCCTTGTACGAAATGGTTTAGATTTATTTATATTACGGTACAATTTAGTGTCTACCAATAACTGATATTTCTACTACTACAAATAAATTATTTTTTTAATATGTTATATATTAAACAATATATTTCCCAATAAAACTAGATTTTATTGGGAAATGTATTAATGAGCAACATTATTAGTAATTCGAACTACAACTTGTTACATTTGTAATTAATAGTTATTCTAGAAATTTACAATTTGCGACTTAAATCATAAGTAACTTAAAATTAATAGTTTCCACAATACAATTTACTACTTTTAACAATTAACTATTATTGTGAACATCAAATTAATAGTTTAAATATTTTTTTTTATAACCACGTGTCACTGTTAGAATGACAGCTGAAATAATTTAATAGTACATATTTATTATTTAATGCTATTCCAATTTTTTACAACTTGAAGTTATTTTTACCAATTATAAACTGCTTTTAGATGCATCTCAAATCAGTTTAAAACAAGGATATCGAACTAATCGCAGTATCAGAATAGGTTTTCTTCAGTTACTATTCACGAGTGTTCCGGTGTGTCGTGTCAATATTGGTCGACACGTTTGTGGGGGAAACGGATGTTTTTTACATCAAAGCATCCGACACACTCATACTTAGACTTGATATTTCAGTGTACTGCTACAGATTAGGAATTTGTAACCCACAGTAGATAACTAATACAGATTTGTATGCTAATTTCAATAACAGTTATTCGTTATAGATTATGTTAAGAACAATGGTGCTATTTTATTTTATTTATTTTTCTTCATAATACTCCAGACAAACACTGAATCATTGGATAAGAAGTTCAGTGAATAAGACTATACGGCATTCCTTGCCTAAATTAAACCTATTCGACTAAAATGGCCGAATGGAATGGGGTACCGGCGGATTCCACTAAAAGCTCCGCAAAACCCAATCCAGTATCACCACCAGAGGTTAGGTAGGTACCTGTGTTCAGCATTCTTCAGCGTTACCAAATAAATAGCCGTTAGATATACATCTAAGTACATGCACTACATTATTGTTATAACTTTCTCATTAGTTTATAACTATACCCTAAACACCACTCACAGTGCCCATATTGCTTGAAACATAATTATTGAAAGCATCATACCGTTATTGGACACAAATTTAATTTCATAGTTCACCTGCATTAAATGTACGAAACGTGGGTATTCAGTAGATAGGGAAAGCCGGTTGCATTATTTACTGCACTTTGCAAGTTAGCACCGAAAAGCAATGTAATTCGTTTACTATATGTGGTTTGCTCCTATTTACCTGTATGTTTTGAACTCATTTGCTTTGCCAAGCGCGTATATTTACAAAGCGCAATATTATTAACGACAAAAAGTGTTGGGTAGTGTACTATTGTGTCGGTATACGAAAGTATTTATTTTCTTTAAGGTAATATTTTGGTTTTTGGGTTCTGTACCCAAAGTATGCCAACGGACCATATTACCTACGCCTACACCGTCCGTCCGTCATCCGCGTTCATACGGTCATCTATCCTCTAGCCTTAAATAGCCGCCGCTGTATCTTTTAAATCGCAATGGGTAGCCGAGTGAAACTTTCCTATATCCTAATTAATAACAAAAAAAACTAAGTAAAAAATTAAGGGAGTCCCCATGCGAAAACTTGCCTGTTTCAACGTTTTTACTCAATGGTAAAAACGATAACATACTTACTAGTGTCAAACTTAGTGTGATTGTGGTGTAAACTCTAAAACTATGAATAATAAAAACTACAGTCCGGCAGGTGAGAGAATGCGTTCCTGACAGGTCGTGATCGAATAGACGACGTAACTTTGAAATGACTTTGAACAAACGATACAAATATTTTATTGTTTATTTGCCCAACTAACGAATAGTTATCATTAAAAACTACATTATTATGTCAACTGACAATAAACGTTATAATTTTGTGCTAAATTTAATGTTAAATACATATGAAAACAATATTTTTTTAAATTCATACTGCATTGTTACAAGGTTATGTGAACTATTTATGTTTGTAGTAATGTGTCAAAAATAAGAGGCAATTGTAACGTTATCTGTTGTTAAACTGTAAAATAATACGTTTTTCTTTCTAATAACTCGATAATAATTGAATGTGCTAATAAATATCATACCATTATTTTCATAATTATAAATCTTATTTTAGAAGACTTTGACTGAGATATCAGGATTGATACTATAATTGATAATAATATAATTATAAATGTAGGCAAAGATGATGACGAAGATAGTACCTCCTCAAGCGAATCGGAATCTGATTAAACTTGTTCGTTTGTCTGTCGTAATAGTACATTTCGATACAAGTGTGGAAAGTATGTCATTTCTTCACGAGTTCCGGTTGTTGACCCAAGCGGAAGGCGCGGGTCAACAATAGGGACGAGTGGAAATGACAATTCCGCACGTGCATCGAACGACGTTTTTTAATACATTTGCGAAAAAAATGCAGAAATGTAATTTTGCGGGAGTAAGTTACTTTTTTTTAGAGGACATGGCAGGGCAACGGTTTCTATGCATTCAGCCAATTCAATGACAATAATTTATCTAAATTCAAAATAATTTTAATGGCGCTATTTATTTATTTACATTATACGTATATATTAAAAAAAAATAATTTATTTCAAATTTAATTCATGTATTAATAGTATTTACGCTGTAAAATCGTCATTTCCTACAAAAATTTTGTACAGAAAACTTTTTGATTAAAAACCTCGTTCATGCATTTGGATGTTACATGCAGGAGGAAAACAAAAAGTACTAAGAAAAGTCTACTTTTTGAGCAAATGTATTAAAAATATTTTTAAAGATATTTTTTGGCGATTTTTATATTAAATTTATCTGAATATTACTCTCATGTTTTTATTTTCTTTACGCCAGTTACATTCAGAAATTAGAAGCCAGGCAAATAAGTATTGAAACTTATGTTACTCTTTTCTAGTGTCCGTTGAAGAAATAATATGACAGTGTCACTTTTTGTTTATATATTTAGTGGTAGCATAGAGTGGTAGAGCCATACTGTACTGCAGCACGAATTGGGCTGGCTCGCCCGGTGAAATACCACCTTCTCACATAATATCGGCGTGAAATAACAGCATCTATTACTGTTGTGTTTCGTTTGGTGAGTGAGAGTGCTGGTGGCCTATCGCCCCCTCCCTCTCCTTTCCCTCCTTTCCCTATTTCCCTAAAGGCCGGCAACGCACCCGTGATACCTCGGACGTTGCGGGTATCCATGGGCGGCGGCGGTTACTCTTCATCAGGTGACCCGCTTGCTCGTTTGCCATTTCTTCTTATACATATATAAATTTAATACAAAAAGAGTGTCGATCGTAGTGTGTTTAAAAAGCGCGAAATAAAACTTAAATGAAAAAGTAAATAAAAAAAATAATAAAAAATTAAACCGACCAAAAAAAACACTGAAAAGTACGAAATAACTATCCTTTACTAATCGAAATTTAAGTACAAAAATAACTTTATAAATAGGATACAAATACCCATATAATTAAATTTGACAGTTACTGAAATCGGTGCCAAGCCTAATAAACTAATAGATTTTCTGTTGTGGCACATTTGATTTGGCACCGACTTCAATAACTGTAAAATTTAATTATATGAGTATTTGTATCGTATTTATAAAGTTATTTTTGTACTTTAGTTTTGATTAGTAAAGGATAGTTATTTCATACTTTTCAGTGTTCTTTTTTGAAGTCGGTTTAATTTTTTTATAAAAAATTTTTTGAGAACCTCCTTTTTTTGAAGTCGGTTAATAAAAAGAGAATACAACTAAAATTGATAAAGTAGGATTTTGCGGTCCCTCGACGCGACGACGCTTGGATATAATATTACTAAGTACTACTATTCATATTACAATTTATCAAAAACTTAGAGGGTCAATAGGTTATTTTTTTTTACTATTTAGAGGTTTTTTTGAGTCAGGGGTTTTTAACTTTTTAACTTAAGTTTTTTGTAAAAATTAATCTTACTGTTATATCACCAAATTATTATATTACTTTATTATTACATAATTAATACGTATTCTATATGCCTGAGTATTAGCTTTTTGGTCTTTCGCTCAGTTACCCAGTATGCAATAATTGCAAGTCGAGTGAAATTTAAAACTAAAATTTTCGACGCAGGTGTTCCATAAAATATAATATGTATTGGTATTTTGCATTAATTTCAGTGAAAAATTTCTGAGCGGGGATTACAGTTGCTGCCGGTTCTAAAGTTACGGGTTTAATATAAAAATAAAGTTTAACGAGCAAACGCAGTCTGTTGCAACTAGCAATGTCAAGTTCGATTTATTGTTCATCGACGGTAACAGCATCAAAACTGTTTGTATAGGAACATCTTTTTATATCACGTTATTGTACATATTGATTTTATTTAATTTATATTCCTTAAGGCATTGGTTACAAGACCATTAGCCTAATGACGTAACTTCTGGATAAACATTAACTGTCCCTAACACTCCTCCAGTAAAGTGATAGTAGGCTTTACTGAAGTTAAAAAGGACTTCTTGGAAGAGCGCGAAAATTTCAGCTGCACATGTTTATTTAGATCTTCTCCATGCTTTTCACTTACACAGAACTTTAAAACACAATATACTATCACTGTTGTAGTTTAAAACTCCTAAAAATGTAAAAAATAGAAAATCTAAATAAAATGACAACTTCACTTCTCCCGTTCCCGCCAAAAAGTCCCTGTACATATTGAGGTGCTCGTTACGTGGTGGTAGATCGTTTGATATGAACAGTGAGGTGAAGTAACGTAGCGCGCAGCTAGCTACCAGATGGGTAATTTAGCGGTATCGATATCGAGCGTCTCCGTGTTTACACGTTACGCGTTATGTAGCGAGTATGGGCTGTATTAATTTATTGACAAATAAAGAGTCATTAAAGGCCATTCTTCCTTCTGCGAGACCGTAATGGTGCTCACAGACGACCCCAAGCGGGAGCTAGAGAGGGCCGATCCCGAGGCCGGAACAGTAGCAATATACGCCCCGGACCCTGTAGCTTGTAGCCTAGGCCAGAGAATAAGGTTATGGTGTTCCTCGCCTGTCGTAAAAGTCGATTAAAGAGGCTTTCGGAGTTGCGGCTATTTGGAGTGGGGATTCCGGTCGTCCATTCGTCCCCGAGAAAGACGGCAGTGCGTGTAGTCCACGCTATAAATAGCAATATCTTTTTGTTTAACTAAAAGATAGTAATTGTTATACCATTTGGAAATGTACATTAAATGAGCAATGTTTTTAAATAACTGGCCATGTTAGCCTAGTCCTTTTTAAAGCATGAGTGATCAAAATTGTATCACGACGACTAATACAACTAAAAAACTGGAATTATTCCTTCTTTGAGAAAACCGTAATATGTTAGAAAAATCTATGATTATGTTTAGTAGTTAAGTTATTCTGTAACATTTATCTCAAAACAGAATAATAAAATACCCACATTTGCGTCTATGGTGTCCAAAAAACTGACTAAAAGTGGAAATTTTGAAAATAGTTAAAAAATCGTGAGGGTTTCATTAGACATGAAATTTCATATTCTGATAGGACTCGACCTAATTTATCCCTAGTTTCACTATGGATCTTTATTTACTGGACACCCTGTACATAGAGACATTATATCACAATTAATAACATTAAAATACAACTGTTTTTATTGAAATAAATGTAATTATTAAAGTGTATGGCATCTATCCTTTAGATTTTGTACGTTATAGAATTATACTTGATTCGTATGACAATTTTAAAATTTCGAAAACGCAGTTTTCATGTTAGAACAAAATATGAATTAGGTATATTAGTGATTTTAATTACTTTTTATTCTGAGATGAAGAATAAATTATTTGACAAACAAAAGCCTACTGAAATCTGGTTCTCGCATATTAGATACGCTTTGTTGTGAGGCGAAGTATTCCATGAATAGAATTGTATATTTTATATTACAGAATATTACATTTGAGTTAAATAAATATATTATGTACATATTAAGTCTTCTTACGACATTTAAAGGAAAGGAAATAAGACAAGAATTATTATGAGAAATTGAAATTATAAAACACGATCTTGAAATGTCAAGCAGATAACGAGTGGTTAAGTGCGATTAATTTGTTTGTTAGTTGATAATGAGAACTTGAGATTATCTGGGAGGTAAAAATATTCCAAGCTTTGAGTCTACGTAGATTATGATTTCGCTTAAGGCGAATCATCTTAGTTTTGTTATTAGAAGTAAATAAAAATTTCTAACATCAACATTTATGACTATATATAAATACAGTAGCATTAACATGTTAACATTTTATGATTTCATAAAAATGGCAAAAAATCTGAAGGTTGTTAATGATCATAATAAAATAAACGTGGTAGCCGCAATATTATTGTTAATATTTTTATTACATAATACTTTTATTGGTAATAATTGGCAATAGTCATATTATGTGGTAAAAGAAAGTTATTTTCGTTTCATCTATTAAGTACTTTCCGTGAATTGCTATTTGTTATCTAAAGCTTAAAACATAGTGGCTTAGTAATAGTTTAAATATTTTTAAGTAGGTAGTTAGCTTCGCAGTTGCTATGCCACCCTGTATATCATTCGTTCGAATTCATTGCATTTAGGGATATGGCAAAAATAGTGCACAAATTGCTTTTAGAATAGATGTTAATAGTTATCATCCTCGCTCTTTGGAACGGAAATAACTTTCTCCCTCGGACAATGAAGTTGTGCAATAAGTTCCCTGTCGAGGTTTTCCCAAGAGATACTACAGCATAGAGTTTTTCGAAAAGGACATAAAAAGATTTTTACAAGGTCGGCAATGCGTAAGGATACCGCCATTAATGCAGGCTACCATATAATTTCAAGTGGCCTGTATACTTGTTTACCACCTTTGTAGTATAAAAAATCCGTTAACTTCACCTTAAAATGATTATGAAAAAAATTTAGTTCAGTTTGTACATATACTTAATGATTTTTAAGCATTATGAATTAGTGTTTCAGTAAATAGAGATAAGGCAACTTGTTGTTTATTATATGTGAGTAAAATATTAATCAAGTGTTATCAGCAGTGAAATATGATTGATAATGAGTACCTAAATTCTTTTCAAGAAATAAATATGTCGTGTGTATTTATTTTTTAAAATACGTACAACACAAGGACTTTTCAATACCTGCAATAAAATTTAAAAACAATGGGACATTCTTTACAAAAACTTAATCGTTTTCCGACACAAATAATGTGGAGTACTTTCGATAATGTAGAGTTTATTTTGTAGAGTTTATACTTACATTGACAAAAATGAGTAGTGTACCTCAAATAATCATTGAAGAACATACCGAAGAAAGAGGTCTTCAAATGACAAACTTAATAATTGTATGGCAATATCGGCAAAGTCTTTAAAACGAAGACGAAAAGTTCAGTTTTGCGTACAAGTTATTATCATGACCGTTAACATTAAACTTGTTCCGAGGCCGGACCTATTCAAGTAGCTTTCGCGAGTTTCACAAAGTTGTCGAATGCTATTGAGATCGCTATTGTTTCGACACTTTCAACCCCTTTGTATTGAAACGAGTGTCATATAATGAACCAAGTAGCTACCATAGCGTCAGTTGGTCCCGACAACTACATATACCATTACATTATTTAATTTATTTTCTCATTGATTGTATGCACGCATTTTGAAAATATATTTAAGTAGCATTATTAGAAAAGAGTTTCATTACATTTATTACAATTAGCAATGAAAGACAATAAATTGATAATAAACTAAGTATATAGAAATAAGTGATATTAGTATTTAGTGATAAATAAAATATTCAGTAGTCGGCCTTGTTCGCACTTGTAAAGCTTGCATATTATGTATATGAAATGTCTTCGTCATCCCTTCAAATGTTTAAATGCCAAAACTTCTTTCAAAAATATGATGTCTACTTATTAAATACATATATATGTAGGTATAACCTCGTGACCGCCTGCGTACTACACATAGAACGTAAAAGAACGTAAATTCTACACTTTTTACATGAGTTTTTGCTTGAGAAAGTAACATGTAACGACATCTATTGGTTTGTTAGGAAACTAAACAAAAGTCATTTGACACGTTGACAGCTGATTTTTTTTGCAAAATGGCGTCGACAAGCAGAAGTGTGAACGTGCGCTCGGGCAGAGGTAAGTTTAATCCCATTTAATTTTTGTAATTTTTATCAATTTTATCAAAATTTTTGCACTAATTGCTTGATAAACTAAATAAAATATAAATTACAGTATTATTTTAGGAAATAGAGCAATATCGTACATGTTGTGACACGGGTTTCTTTTATGTCCTCTGGGTAGAACGTATTCAGGGTATTGAGATAAGGTCAGGCAATTTATGTAGAACATTGTCAGATATCAATAGTATGAATATTTTTTTCTTTTTCAGTGTTATGTGAGGAAAATATATTGGAAGTCCTACAAAACTCCGATATTGACTATGATTCTGATGTATCAGATAATGACCCAAGTTATCAGCCTCAGAGTGACAATCGCACCACAAAACTTCACACAGAAAATTCTTCAGACAGCTCATGCGATGACGATTGTCCTTCGCCTGAAATGGCGCCTTCGCCTGTTTTGTCAGTGAGCTCTATGAGAGCTCCATCGCGTGTCCGAAGGGGTCAAGCTAGCAGAGGAGTCCGCCGTGGATCACGAATACGGGCGAGAACATCCAGTTCACGCGATGAAATACAAAATCGATGGACAGGAACTACTTTTGACCCAGAAATAAGGGAGCTTCAACAACCCACATATGTACCAAAAGACTGTGAAGGGTGGCAGAATGTAAAATACCTCGAACAGTATATTGATGACCAGATTTTAGACGTTATTGTTTTGTCTACTAATAGAACAGCAGTTGGACTTACAGGAAAATCATTATGTCTTACGAGAAAGGAGCTGAAAGTATATTTAGGTATAGTGATGATAATGTCGGCACTACAATATCCAAAAATTGATATGTATTGGATGCAAAAATGGAGAGTCCCGGTTGTAGCGAATGCAATGAACCGGTCACGCTTTTATGCTATAAGAACTAGAATAAAATGTGTTTACGATGAAGATATAAGCGAAGAAGACAGAAAGAAAGATAAAATTTGGAAGATACGTCCACTTTTTGACCGGATTTTACAAGGTTCCTTAGAACAAGATCGTTCTCAAGATATGTGCGTAGATGAAATGATTATTCCATTTTCTGGACAATGCCACATGCGCCAGTACTGCCCTAAAAAACCGAACCCGCTAGGGTTAAAAGTCTTTGTACTAGCTACTCCAGATGGAATTGTTTGCGATATGATCATATACCAGGGGGAAACTACTGTCCCAGAACTGATAGCCCAAGGGTTTGGTCTAGGTGAAGCAATGGTTTTATACCTTACACGTTCTCTATTGCCTGGACATCGTTTGTATTTTGACCGTTATTTTACCAGCGTAAAACTGTGTGTGGAACTACTAAACCGAGGTATTCATGGAACTGGGACTATTAACAGGAACAGAATCCCAAAAGACTGCGTTTTTATGGAGGAAAAACAGTTTAAAAAGAAATCTCGTGGAACGAGCGAAACACGCATTCGCAGTGATGGAAAATTGGCTGCAACGGTGTGGTTAGACAACAAACCTGTTTGGATGATGTCTACAATATATTGTGACCAGAATAAAGATGAATGCAATAGGTGGTCTAAGCAACGCAAACTTTATGAACGTATTCCAAGGCCTGAAGTTATTCGGTTTTACAACAAAAATATGGGCGGAGTGGATTTAGCAGATCGAATGCTTTCGGTGTGCCCGTCTAGAAACAGAACAAAAAAATGGACTGTTCGTGTCATCTCTCATTTATTTGATCTAGCTATTGTTAACTCGTGGTTACAATATAGAAAACAAAAGTTGACAGAAGGGACAAAGACCTCAGATATTCAACAGTTACGAGAGTTCAAGCTTGATTTAGGTATCACGTTTATTGAAGAAAATCAAGAAAGTAGTGACAGTGAAAGCGATCCTGATGAAGTGGAAGAACTCATGCCAAAACATAAAAAGCGCAAGGTTGCTATTGTCCCTTTGCCTACAAAGACAAAACGACACCAAAAAGCTGCCCATCTTCCCGAATATGCAACCAAACAGTCGCGTTGCAGAAATCCTGGCTGTGACAAGAAGACCACTGTCTTTTGCAAGAAGTGTAATATTTTTTTATGCTTCATACCAAATAGGAACTGTTTTACTAATTTTCATGAGACTGACTAGATAACTAGATTTACTTATGATTACATTGTTTTTGTACTGTTTCCTAAGAATTTTTTTTAAAAATAACTATATTGATAAGCGTTGATCTCAATTTGATTAGTAAGAAGTTTTTAGAATTTATTTTTGTTAAAAATTTATGCCTGGCTGAAAATGTCTTAGTTGAACAAAGATGCTAGGTATTTTGTGAAGTTTGATAGTTTTGTGCTAATGTTAATCTCTATGAAAACTCATAGTAAGAGGTTTGTAAGAATTTATTTATGAATAAAAATTAAAAATGTTAACTCTCACTTGAAGAAAGTTTATGTTTGTGGATTTTGATAAAAAATTTAAGTTTGTTTGACTGATTTGTACTTATGTGACGTTTTTTTTTTTAAAATAAATGAGACTGCTTTTATAGTAATTGAAATGTTTCATTTTTCTCTTGAGAATTAATAAGTTTTAATCGAATAATTTTTTATGTTCTATGTGTAGTACAACCTTATAGAATCAATTTGTCCTATACAAAGAACGTAATGAAAATGAAATTTTCACGACAAAAAAAATTTTCTCTAAATTTTCCATGTAATCTTAGGCCCTCAGAAGTACACAGCAAAAATTTTAAAAAGTAAATCCAAAAATTGAAAGTTCTGTAGTCAGGAGGATAAAGTTTAGGGTTCGATCCATTGTCAGCAGGTCGATTAAGGAAACGCAGTTTTCTCAGTCGGCTTGGAGACTGGGTGTTGGTGGGAGCTCCCCCAGTTCGTTGTGTGGTACCCATAGTCAGGCCTAGTGCTTAGTTTTGGGTCACGCAATTTCTGTAATTGCCTGGAATATTATTATTATAATGTATGGTTTAATAAACAATACTTTAAAACAAAAGTATATGAAAATGAAGTATTTTCGAAGTTACGAGTATAAAGATACTTATACATATTTTCTGTTAGTTTAAAACATCAGTCAAATTTAAATCGTACTGAATTGGACGCTATATCATATTTACCCTGTTACTAATAAAAATTATAACGAGGTTAAACTTCGGAGCAAATTTTTGTCCCTTTCAATTATTTTATTTTGTCGTAATTATTCCATGGGTACGCCGCGTTTATTACTAAGGCCCTTAGTGACTTGGCGGGAACGGGAGAAATGAGGTTGTCATTTTATTTAGATTTTCTATTTTTGACATTTTTAGGCGTTTTAAGGTCTGTTTTAAAGTACAAAAGAGTTAGCATATTGTCTTTTAAAATTCTGTATAAGTGAAAAAAATGGAGTAGGCCTAAAAAAACATGTGTAACTGAAGTTCTCGCGCTCTTCCAAGAAGTTCTTTATAACTTCAGTAAACCCTACTATCAACCTATATACTGGAGGAGTTTTAGGTTAAGAAAAAAAAAACTAATTTATTTCGAACGTGCTTCATGTCGATTCTACTTATTAATACGTGAAAATGGCAAATGCGCTAATCTGTGCGCCATGGGCGCCATGCTATGTAGAAAGAAAAAAAGGCTCTTAGTGTTTAGGAGGTAGTTCCTCCTAAACACTAAGAGCAAAATCAAGTTTATTGTATTTTTTTTATTAAAAAAAAATATCCAATACAATGCAATCGTGATAGTTTTTTTTATAATGTTGGTACATCTTATACTCAATTTTCATGATTATTTTTGAAACTTTTGTGAGCTATGATTTTGGAGATAAGGACAGCAATTTTAAATTAAGATTTTAAAATTTAAGTTTTTTAGAAAAAACGCTACGAAAAAAGTAACATCAAATAAAATGTTGTATACATTATATGAAACGAATACGACGATCTCAAAAAAATAATTTAATTACTAATTAAATTTTTAAAACTTACACCTAAAATTCAAAAGTCAATTTTTGAAGTTCATTTCTATATCGCCATCTCAGCCACTTCTCATATCTAACCATTCTAAATTTCAGATCTTTATGTCTGTGCCTGGCTTGTTGGCGTAGTGGTAAAACATCTTCCAAGCTTTCCAAGTCAGGACTACAGTGTCATTTCCCAGTCAATTCAATTTAGGTCCCAGTCAATTAACTTTTCTATATTGGCTTTAAGCCTGGGTGTTATGGGAAACTCCCTTAGTTCGATGTGTTCGATGCCCATTGTAAAAACCTAGTGCTTAATTTGTGATCACACAAATTGTGTAATTGTCTGAAATATTATTATATTACTATCTGTATCCGCGACTTCCTCTGCGTGGAAAAATTTTCCGTGACATTTCCGGGTTAATGTTTCCATTTCACCCCCTTATGGGTAGATTTTTCATAAAAAGTAGCCTTTGTTTTTTTCTTTAAAAAAGTCTATCAATATCCTAAACATCATAATCGGTTCAGCGATTATGCATTTTCCATACAAAGTTTCATCCCCCTTCTCACTTTCATAAGAGTAGACTTTTGAAAAAAAGTATGTCCGTCCTCTGGTGTCAAATTATCTCCATGCCAAATTTCATAAAAATCGGTCCGGAGGTTTAGCCGTAAAAATGCAGAAGACAGACAGACTTTCGCATTTATAATATTAGTATGGATATAGATAATTTTTTATTTATTTTAATTCAGACAAAATATGTAAATAAGCACCCACATGAATGAATTAAATACGTATTTTCACGTTATATCCCTAACGGGGTAGTCAGAGAGGACGGAGCGCCAAGCGTCGCGGTCCTCAGATACTTATTTCGCCTCCTCAAATCTGATAATTCTCCTCACACATTCGTCTAGGTATGCGAGCTTGCGAGTATCTACTTTTGACATTTGAATGACATTTAAATATCATATTAAATTAATAAAAATTTATGACATACCTAACCACTCATTACATTTAAGATATTTTTAAAAATTTTTTTTTTTAAGTTTTGAATCAATACCTACATAACATAATAAGTAGGTACACAATAATATGTACTAATTAAAGTGGTCTCTGTGACTGTAAATGTTATATCTAGATATCTTTAAATCAAAGAATAAATGTAAATTTAGTCGTTATTGGAATCCTCTGCCAACTGTCATCTATCTGGCTAAATCACAAGATCCCCAATGTAAAGGAATTAGAGGTAAGTATCACTGTGAGTCTAACATCCGACTTCCAATTAAAAACTCGTAAATTCACACAAATGTATAAAATTTAAGTTATATTTAGTCAGAAAACCGATTACGAGATTCATTTCCTATTAGGTAGATACATACACACACTATAATCCCATCTAGTGAAACTAAGTAAAAAAGTCATTGAAGTATTGTAATAAAAATTTTCTCGTTTTTAAATTTTTGTAGATTCGTATTTATAGACAATGTGCAGCGCTGATAAAACTAAGTTCATAAAGTTCTCAATTCATTTGTTCAAGCTCTGTACCGTTAACACATTCGCTGCGGTAAGGGGTCTGAAAAGCCTCTCGCCATATTTTGTTGTTTTTTTTATTTTGGGGTTTGCCATTTTGGGGTAAAGGTAAATTTTATTATCTTCATACGCATGATAAGGCTTAATTAAATTTAAATAAGTAGGTAGTGAGCAGTATTTCAATATCTCTTTCATTTCATATATTTACTGGTATTAAAATAGTAGTCAATGTTTAAAAAGCAGAATTGTCTTTAACGCACAGTCAGAATAACAGTCAGTTAGCAGGAGATGTCATCATACTTTTAAGATATTAGATGAAAAATCACTAAAGAAGCTTCCGCAGGAAATATGACAATTTTCGTGTAGTCCGTAATTCGAAGATTGCCTAGGTAAAGTGAACATTTATTTGCACACGTTAGTGCTTAGTGGGAAGACAAAATTTCCAGTAGGTACTTAATTATTTTACAGATTCTCTGGGTCATAATAAATCCACCGAAAGTCATTTATGTAAAAAAAACTATTTTTATTATTAGGTAGAGAAGCTCGTTGTCAATTAACGAACACAATAGGTCAAAATGTTAGCAAAAGAAATAGATTTCAAATGAAATCAAGGTACTAACTTTTGTTTATCACAATTTTATTACACTAAGACCTGAATTATATGAAAGCTACTAAATCGAATCGTATGAATTTTCACTATTACACAATGTAGATACGACCTTAGAATTTCATAATTAATGCAGAATAATTACTTATTAATTTGTCATCTTGGTTAATGACGCCTATGTTACCTAATCATATGAAATCTTGATGTATACGAATCAGAACGCATCAGTTCGAAGTGATGCAATCAATTCTACCTCTAGAATATTTTTGCAGAGCGAGGAGTACGAAGCTAGCGACGTTAGAGTAGAAAGAGCGTGCGAGACCATAGTGCAGGTAGTTTCTGATGGCTCGTACTACTGCCCAAGTTCACTAGTAAATTTTAAAGGCGGTGTAGTGAGTGGTTTTTTGGAGATTTTTTAATATTAGATTTACTTTATAATATCTTTAACAATAATCAATTATAATAACAAAAATATTTTTGAAATTTAACGTAAGATCAAGAAAATAAACAAGATTAAACGAAAGGGGTATGTAGCCAAGTACTCACTTGCCTATTTGCATATTAGCGATCAGGATCATGTTAATGTGTACTAAGTGTGCGCCAGCAGTTCATCAGGTATATTTTATATTTAGGAGATAATTTTAATGTTACATACCTTAAATATGATAAAATAAGTTTAATTCTTCGAAGCGTTTTCAAAGCGTTGATATTTCAGTAGACTTTTGCGGGTGATAGGGCCATGTGCGAGGACCGTTTGAATCGCTATCGCCATCTTATTCGCTAATCCCGTCGTCAAACAGCAGTGATTGTACTGTTGTGATCCGGTATGGAAATTAAGACAGCAGGTGAAATGTCTGGCAAAAGTAGCATAATATCATAGTCCCCAGGGTTGCCAACACATTTACAATCCAAAGTTATTTCAAGGCTAAGAAGTCACTTTGGATTACCTACATATTTATGAGCCTATGTGCACTTACAATTGGGTGGACTTTTTGGCCATTTTCTGTTCTCTCCGTAATACATACATAAGACATATCTACTATTGGTGTATGGTTGACTACTGAGTGATGTCTTCTATGGGTTACGTACTTATATGTCTAATTCTAACCTAAAAAGATAACCACATTGACTTGTTTCATTGTTTTTTTTCTGTTATAACTTCTCTTTTGAGTTGATAAATGAAAGAATTGTATGCTTATTACCCATAGTGCTTAATTGGCTTAAACAGTCAACAGATAATTTTTTAACAAAATTGAGCACTTTCATAAGTCTCATAAACATATATGTGACATAATTTCAAAAAATTTTAAGGACTTCTTTGTATATTAATTGTTAAGTCACTCTGTTCCTAAATACGATAATATAACAAGGCTCTCCAAACTTTCTTTCGATTAAAAATAATTAGAAGAAAATAAAAATAAATAAATGGATTTAGTTAAACGATAATAATATGCATTGGTATATATTTTAAACATGTAGTTCTATACATATACTTGAACTAGTTTATATTAATTTACTTATTACTTATAACTTATAATAATGTAACCATTTAAAGTATAAGCTCTATCTGTAACGAATCACAGAGTTCAAGTCTATCACTTTACCGTATGTTAAAAATGTTATGAAGTTCATCAATTAAACTGAAGTAATAATACATAATCTAACGTTCATATCTATGTAAATATATATCATTATTTTAATATCGAAAGCAATGTGCGACACAAATGGGCAGAAAACACTGTTTTTCATATTGTGTCTCAGCGGCATGCGGCAGCTCGGTTCATATTGATTGCCGGTAGTGACATTCTTTATCAATACTCTCCCAGCGAACGGCCGCACCACACAACACCCAAAAGAAACAGAAACGTTTCTTCGCGCGTCCGCAACGCACACGAGAAAAGGGCGGAGACTCTACAGTGACGTTGTTATCCAATCGAATTAAACTTGTAGCGTAAACTGACCAATCGCAATTCGTCGTCGGGGCGGGCGCGCGCACGCGGCCGCGCCCTCGTTTCGCTCCGGCTTTTTATTTATTGTTGCGCGGTAGAGCGCGCTCGTCGGGTGTGTGATGCGTTCTTAGTTTGATCTTACGAGAATGGAGTCCGCCGTGGACTCAGCTTCGACCGCGAGCGAAGTGAGCGGGTCCTCAGGAGGTTCGCCGAGGGTCAAAGCAGTGTCTCCTGCGCGGGCTGTTAGCCCGCCTCAGCTGCTTGCACCACGGCTGCCGTTGCCGCCACCAGGGCTCGGCCTGTTGGGCTCTTTGCAAATGATGCACCACTCTCCTCTCGAACTTATGGCGGCGGCCCATCACCACGGCCCTCCACGTTACGGCAGCCCGCCGCCTATTTCAACATCGGATCCTTCGGCAAACGAGTGCAAACTGGTAGATTATCGCGGACAAAAAGTGGCTGCATTTATTATTCAAGGTGACACAATGTTGTGTTTGCCGCAAGCTTTCGAACTATTTCTGAAGCACTTAGTAGGAGGACTGCATACGGTGTACACAAAACTAAAGAGACTCGACATAGTGCCGCTGGTGTGCAATGTGGAACAGGTGCGCATACTGCGGGGTCTAGGTGCAATCCAGCCGGGAGTCAATCGATGTAAGCTGCTCTCCTGCAAGGATTTCGACGTGCTGTACCGGGACTGCACCACGGCAAGGTACGTTTCGTCAATGAAAACATAGATGTGACAATGTGTTTTATTATTTATTATACTCCTTCATCTACTAAGGAACAATGTGCAGTGTGATTATTTTGTTACTCATTTTTTATTTTTTTATTCAGTGTGAACACTATTATGTTATAATTTAACGATCTTAAAGATTGGTTCTTAATTTACTAAAATCCCTCTTGTTGATAATTTATTATTTTATTAACCAATAAGTGGCCTGGCCTAGGCCATCCATTCCACATGAAGCAACAATTATCTTAAATATAAGATACGGAATCACTTGAAGAGATCATTATTAATGGTCACTTTGTTTTTCATAGCTACTTATTATAAATTGTTTATTATATCTAACATTTAAAAGTCTATTTGAAATTGACTTTATAACAGTTATGACAATTGTTGAGGTAACTTCAATAGAAAAACCGATTTTGATTGCACTCATAATTATACCGCAAAAATAATGACATTACGTAATTAAAAAGTGGAGATTATTTTGTGGCAGTGTTTCATAGTAGGGACAAGCTCCATTAATTTTTCACATTTTAATACGCGCCAAATATTTCCGCCGGGTTAAATATTTGAGCAAGTTTCGGCGACGGAAGGGTTAAATCCCTGTTAATTAGCGGCTGAGGCTTAAATTTTTAAACAGTAATTTTTACAAACGCTAAAGTTAGATTAAAAAATCTTGTTTTGTTGTAGGAGCGTGGCGTGCATTGTTCATCTGGCTAGGCCTATATAGTACTGCTTCATATTTTAAAACGAAAAGCGAATTTAAAAATGTAATGTCTGTTGGAAGTGTGCATTTGGGACGCGTAAAGTTTAATTTTTCGCTCGTATTGATGCTTTGTGCTTGTAATATTTCATGTTTGTTTATTAGTAAGCGGAAACGGTTGGACCGGGACGTGTGCCCGTTTCGTTGGTTCGTGTGACTCACATTTTCTGTTTGATTTTTATGAAATCACAATGTATGTTTTCTTATAGTTGATGATATCATACTCGACATTATCTGTCACTAGTTGCGTCGTAAGAAACCATTTGTTAACTTTTTATTTTATATTTTTTGTGTAGGTAGAACGTATTTTGTTACATTTTCATCATTTTGATACACTCGTGTATTATATTTATAATTATTGTTTTTTATGATTTCCTTATTATACTTATATGTAATAATAATTAGTTATTGAATGAAAACCGTATCTGTGTATAAAAATATAAATTGGTTAGAATTAAATTCTGTTAAACATATGTCTCTACATAATATTTCATTTTTATAATAGATAATTATAGGTTACTAATGACATAATTAATAATAATGTTCATAAAAATATTCGAATTTTTAAAAACAAGAAAAAATAAGATAGTGCCATCGTTCAGCTGGGCGGTCTTCGATTACGCTAATCTATATTGACACGTTTCCACTATTCCGATTCCACGAATCTTATTCACTGCTCTACACAAATAAAATTATATTGGAGGTAGGTTTTTTATAATGTTTTTAATAAGGAACACTTACAAATTGTTGTTAATGTTGGATGTTTTACAGAATGGTACTTAAGGCATATCTTTTTCATACAAACTGATAAGTAGGTATACCTATCTACCTTTCAACCGTTCTAAATGAAGACAGCTAAATATAGTTCATTAAATTCAATGATGTAGGTGCTATTTTACCGAAGTTAATTATAAATAAAATCTGTATTAAATCTCTACATTTTATGTAGATTATTCGATTACGATTTTTTACAAAATATTTTTGGGATAGGTACTTTAACTTGATATTATCTACGATAGTTTTTACGAAGGTTGTTCTGTAATCTTGAGAGTACTTAAACATGTCTTTACATGTATTTGTATTATCTCAAATCATCATGGTATTACTGAGTGAGATGCATAGCTGTATTGATAAATGATAATGCTATACGGCTTGCACTAGGAAACGCGATATTTTTCAAAAACGGATCGCCCGCATTACAAAACGCAGTGTAAATAATAGGAGGACGCTCTTTTTCACGCTTCAATAATTGCTCGACAGCAGATAAACGAGTGCGGCTCGTGTTACCTTCTAGTGAAGCTGAGAACGGAACTGAATGGGGTGTGTTGTGACGTATTAATTCTAACTCTTTCATTACATTATTATTAACAATTCCCAAGGATACTATTGTTTATAAAAAACAAACCATATAGAAGAGCATTCAACCAATAAAAAGAAAAAGTAATTTATTTTAACAACAAATTTTCCAATTTCAAAAAACAATAGCGTTGGTTCTATTGAATGTAGACTTCTATATATTTTCTAATCAATGGAATCAAAGCACAGGATTCCGTCCATTGTCTCTGCTACAAAGAGCTAGGCTCAATTACGGAGGTCATTAACACGACTTTTTATGGAATTTTCAGTTTTATGACGCATTTTGATGGTCCGCCTTCAAACGGAGTGATATTTTGTAAATAAACAAAGTACTGAAATAACTGCCTCATTACCTTTGTAGAGCCGGGTAGGTGTGTCGGAACTTCGGAAGCATTTTTTGTAGACTGTTTAAAAAGATTTGTCAAATGACTTAATGATTTTGAAAGGATATGGATGGTCTTTATATTTAGGTTGTTATACAGAAGCCAGTAATACTCAAACGGAATAAACAGTAGAAAGGTACATATTATCGTTCAAGTAACTACGTGATTAATGACGAATAGCGTAGGGAAATTCTTCTAGTTTTCTTTTTCATTAATGACCAAGGAACTACTCTAAAATCATCAACTATGCAATTAGGTTATTTACCAAATGTGCCAGTGAATAAATAATTATTTGTATACTTAGGTAAAACGCAAAAATGTTCTGAATACACTGTTTCGTATATTTATAATTGTTATATGTAATATACTTTTTGTATAAGTAAGAACCGCGTCGCTTGGCGCTCCATCCTCTCTGACTACCCCGTTAGGGATACAACGTGAAGATATGTATGTATGTATAACATACATTTATTAATGTTTATTTGAATTTTTAATTTGTAATATTATGATAGTATGACGTTTTTCTGTGCACTTTTCCCTTGAAGAAGCTAATTCGACTATTTCCAATGTCACAAAAATGTTTTTTTGATATGATACAAATAATGAAAATTTTTGAGGAAGCCTTGAGGAGGCGAAAGATGTAAGTAAGGACTACGACGCTTGGCACTCCGTCCTTTCTCACTACCCCGTTAGGGATACAAACTGAAGTTATGTATGTATGTGTAAGATACAAATAAGCGTTACAGATTAAGTATAATAATAAATACGCGCTGTTAGAAGTCAGGTAATTAGAAGTTCATACGATTTATCACAGATATGCAAAAATTACTGATGCTTTATGATATGAGACAGTTTATAAGAAGTTTTAAGATTTAGTATCTGACCTTTGTTAGATATTATTAATTACAATTAAAAAGATAATCATATGTTAAGATTCAGAATGCTTAAATACTCTTATTTTGATTATTAAAAGGTTTCTAACAAGTAATGAAGATATGTAGAGTTCGCTTTTAATACTTGTACGTCGCACATATGTACTTTTATACACATAATATACAGGTATTCTTAGGATTATGCTTTATCTAAGATGTAGATTCTAGAATTTCATTTATTATTGTGAATATAATTATCTCTACGGTAAAATTTATCGATGGTGTAGACAAAGAGGTTCATTATATTCCATATTTATTTTTAAATGTTAAAACCTTTACGTAAATTATTTATAGTTTACAATATTTGGTTCACTTTTTCCGCATCTTCTTAATTTACTGAATTTTTCTTGACTTTTGTTTAAGAACATTATCTTTCAGATATGAGTTCAATTAATTGAAAGTAATAGATTCTAAAAAGTGATCAATTCATTTCTAAGTTCTGAAATACATAACGTTACAATTTCAGAGATCATTATTATAGAGATTATTCCAGAGATCAGACTCGGTTAGGTGCTCAGGTCAGACTTGGTGCTGGTTAGCTGCTGGTAACCAACACCGAATCGGTGCTGGTAAGCTGACCGAGTCTGATCTCTGGAATTTATTGAGGATACTTCGTTATGAGGCAAAACACGTGTCGATTAGTGGTTTTGAGAATTTGGGTGGAAGATAGCTAAGAATTATGAGAATATACCACATGAAATGAATTTCCGCAAAGTAACGTACCTACAGTATATTGGCAATAATAAAGTCTACACATTATATTGGCAATCGTTGTTGAAATATAAATGGAAACCCTTATTTTAACTACAGTGAACTGTGGCTTGCAGATGTGATGCAAGAACTAACGACAAACATGTAGTTGACGATATGCTTCTAAATCATCTTCTATCTGCGGATGAATTGTTTTCACAATATTTTCTAATCAACCAAGAGTCATTGGTTAGATTACGGTTATTAGTATAGAGGTAATAAACGTTGGCTAATTGGTGATATATGGCAATATGGTCATAATTTTAGCTTTTTCTGTGTTAATAATGCATCACGAATGCAATGCGTTTTCTAAGGACATCTACGCTTGCATTGCGTACCACTCTTCAGACTGCCAAGAAACCGCCTTCGTAACGGATGTTGCGCGTTAGTTATGCAACAAAA
The DNA here is from genome assembly GCA_907165235.1 of Zeuzera pyrina. Lineage (NCBI taxonomy): Eukaryota > Metazoa > Arthropoda > Insecta > Lepidoptera > Cossidae > Zeuzera > Zeuzera pyrina. Next base: position 10,701,414 of record OU015625.1, on the reverse strand, counting down.
ATACTGAAAAATAAGTACGTACACATCACAATATTACTAAAAACATACTACTATTGCAAACTTCTTTGATTATCTAATGAGTTTTATCGATTCGATTTGATGTCGATTGAGATTAAGAAGCAAAACATTGCATCTTTCTGTTTTGGTGGTTTTTCTACAAAAGCGCCTGTGCGGGCCGCCGACTAAGAAAAATAAAGAGTGACAAGCGGCGGAATTATGACGTCTCGATCTACAGAGCAGCCTAAAATAATAACTGGTCAGTTTATAGGGCGTCCAAGTGTATGTCGAGTATATAGTATGGTCTACCATAAATAGACGCGTGAATAGTCATAAAGACAAAGACTGTTCATGGCTTGATGTTTCAGTCTACAAGTCTTTAAAAAATTCTAGGGCCGAGGTATCTAGGCTTGATTTCTGATGTCTGTTTACTCCAGTTTATGAGCATGCTTTCCAACCATCGGTTATGATTAACGGCTTCTGGAAAACTGGTATTTTTCCACTTGACTGTAGTGTCATTTCCAATAATAGCATTGCTCCATTACTGATACGATTAAGGATTTTAAAATCACCTAATCCAGTGGCAGCTTTTGGAAATGCTGAAGAAGATAGGCGTAGTACTAACTCGTTGCCTTCATTTCCTACCGTACTTTCTATCCCTGAAGCCCCGCAGTCTTAGTAGTGTTTAAAGACAAAAATAAATCCACAAGTTCGGTACCTAACGTCTATCGCTGCTACCAATGTAGAGACTCTCCAATAGAACAAGTATGGAACCGGAAGTTTCAACGTTTCCTTTACATCTATGCCTGGGTCATCGTAAGTGAGATCAGCCCGCACTAGGACAACAAAAAGGAAATGCACGAAAAAGAGTACTACGTGTGAACTTTGTGGAGTTCATTATTCTCAAGATGTAGCCCTCAGAAACGGAGTTGTTTGGATAGATTCTATCAGTTGTGGAAAATGGTATCACCAGGACTGTACGTACAGGCACTGACTCGCCACGGTTTCTGTGTGATAATTGTGACCGTATTGATTTTGCAGGCAGTGATAACATGACAAGACGATGATTGATCACCAGAATAGACTATCATCATATTATCACATATGATATCATTATATTGCCCTCAAATCATTATATTACTCAACGTCAACTAGAGACAGTTAAATTGACTTTATATTAATGTTTAAAATACTTATAACTACTGTGCAGATTAATTATGTAAGAGAAAAGTCTGTTTCTTGCTAAGAATAAGTGATTTTTTTATTAAATATTTATTTCTGCGAAATAACGAAATTTTATTTCTTATTATCACCAAATATAGCAACCAACCTTTTAACAGTTAAAATCGTTAAGAAATTAAAGCAAAGGACTGTTATCAAAATTTTAAAACTGTTTTATTATGAATAAATATCAATGTAAAATAGGAAGGAATATTATTATCAAAAAAATAATATTTTATGGCATCGACTGTATAACAATAAGTTTATATTAGAAGTTGTATATCGTGTAACGGAATGAACCAGAATGCTAATACTCCTGATTAAGTAATAAAATTCTGTCGGAATAAAATTGTTAAAAAGTAATTTTTAAAATTTTTACTTAGAACAAGTGTAGACACTCGGACATAGTGCGATTAGTTAAAGAACCATACTGACCATACGGTCCGCACTAAATACCTTGTACAGTAAGCCACAGAAATAAAAACTTACTTTATGCGCAAGGTAAGACTTATTAACCGGTTAAAAAAAAGAATGAGGTTTTCCATTTGGGTGTATTTTTTTGTTTGTTGCCTCAGAACTTTGTCATTTATAACCTGACTTGGAAATTTTTTTTTAAAGAATGTACTTCCAGATAGGTCTAATTTAAATTTCACTGGTATAGGAGCTTGGACTTCGAAAATACAAACCAAATAACCCTAACTGCTTATAAGCTTTATTTTGATGATTGTCTTGATTGATGATTCTCTTGTATGTCATTACGCTCCAGAATTAGAAAAGAAGTTACTTGTAGACCTACCCTAGATATTTATTTGGACAAGGACAATCACAAGAGAGAAATAAAAAACATTGACAGTTATTAAAGTCGTTGCCAAATCAATGTGCATCAACAGAAAGCCTATTAGTTCGGTAGGCTCGGCACCGACTTCAGTAACTGTCAATATTAATTAAATAGCTATTTGTATCGTATTTATAAAGTTATTTTTGTACTTGAGTTTTGATTAATAATAATAATAATAATAATAATGTACTCAGACATTTCACACAGCGCCATCTAGTCCCATACTAAGCAGCACAGCGCTTGTGTTATGGGTACTAGACAACTGATATACTATTTATATACTTTTCTTTTGTAAATACATACATATTATACATAAACACCCAGACTCGGGGCGGGAATCGAACCCGCAACCCCCGTATACTTTCCGACGCGCTTAACCGTTGCGCCACGGAGGTCGTCGATTAGTAAAAGATAGTTATTTTGCACTTTGAAGTGATTTTTCTTAAGTCGGTTTAATTTTTTTTTTACATGTAGATATTAAATTTGCGAGCATGATTTAATTTTAATTTAATGAAATTAAAAAAATATGGTATAACGTTTAAAAATTGTTTAAATAGATCAGTTAATGGTACAAAATAGATTATTTTTCCTTTTTTAATTCTGTTACACGTAGATTTATCAATGTCTCGCTTCATCACTACTTAAAAAAAATTGGTAAATCAATAAAACACAAAAATAATTTCGAATTGTTACATGTAAATATTTGGAGTTAGGAGATAAATTAGTATACCATATCTATGGAATTATTACCTAGAATGGGATCCGACTGGCATCGTTCCAAGTGGTAGTTTTCATTGAAATATTAAACCAAGACGGCCGCAATGCAGTCTCTGAGACACGCATGCTACTAACTATCTCAATGAATTTACGTACGTACGTAAGAAGTATATACATCTACATATGTAATTGAAAATAGAATATTACCTAATTATTAATTGAGTTATTGATTCGTAGATTCGGCAAAGAATAACACGGTCGTATTACGACTTTTAGTCTTGATTTAACTTGAAATAACTTTCTTCACTTTTTGGTGATAATTTTTTTATACTTATCATTATCACATAGGTAGCAAACAAGCATACGGCCTGGTCAAATTTTTATATAATAATTTGTCAAATTGTGGTTGTTTTATTTTTTGTTTAGTTACCATTGATTAGTCTAGCAATGTATATATATATATGTAACCGTTATGAATCGTATTTTTTTGTTGTAAATTAGTTCGTTTATTTAAAGAATCGACCTTTCATTAGTGGTTTTGAAGCTGCAATCAAGGAAAGGTTTTTGTACGTCTTTTCATTTTCTTATAAAGTATCGATATATATTTAGAAAATAAAACACGTACAGAATTCTTATCTGACTAAAAGTTATGATAATTTATTTATATTACATGATCTAACATATTCCTGTATCAACGGAATGACTGTTATCTATCGATTCTCGTTATTAGTACCAATAGTAAGACCAATGCGTTTTTATACGTTTAGTACTTTGTGTTTACTTGTAAGGTAATTTCTTCTCAAGATATGTATAAATTAAAGTTTTTGTTCAGTAATGGTGTCACTGTTTATATGGGAAGTCGTAGTTTTGGTTCTTTGAACCAAAGTAGTAGACCTCGGTTACCTGTGCGGGAGACATGTAGCGGCGGTTCGGCGCGGCGGTGGCGAGACGCTTGCGGCCGCGTTCCGCTTGAAGTACGCTCCGTTACACACGTTATCTCTTATCGAGACAGACAACCACGCGAACGGACCTCTTTCTATATTTCCGCATATCGATTGTCTGAGTTCATTTCGTTTAAGAAGACAGTATTTATTTGTCATTAATGAATGTTTCTTTAGAATTTAATAAAGTATAGAAGTATAAGTGTAGAATAAATGGTGACCGATGATAATGAAGTTTCTGCTTTTCAAGTAAACCTTGATTTAATATAGGTTTATTTAACTAGGCACACAGTTACATAATGCAGTTATTTATAAATACTTGTGATAAAGATTTTGAATGATGGAAAATATTACGTATAAGCTCCTTTTTTACTTTGATTACGAGTGCACTTACCAGATTTCTCTGGATTGCCTCACTGAGGTAAATATTTGTATTCAATAAGATTAAGCAAATTAAGTGGAATAACGTGTGAATCCTATTTCTTTTATTGTTAGTCAATTTATTTAGATAGAGTATTTTTGACAGGAAAAAAGAAACATATACTAAGTATCTGTGATAAACTAGTAGTAGGTTTTTAAACAGTCATTAGAACATATTTATTTTTTAAATACCTACTGTAATTTTAAATATATCATATAAAGATATAAAAGATGCCAATTACATGTATAATATTGTTCATAAAATAACAGTTTCCTGTAATGAAATATTTCCATTTGGAATCAGTGGCATTGAACAACGATTGTCAAATAACTCGAGTGGCTTAAGGAAATACAATTTCCTCAGAGGCAGTAAAGCGACAAACTGTTCCACAATGGGAATGTCATGGAGGAAATTTATTACGATTGATCAACAAGTAGCTGGGGTAACAGTAGGGACTCGACTCAGACGAAAAGAATGAGAATCCACGACACGAAATGGAACGAACACCGATAAAGGACCCTTTGAAATACTCAACACAGACGAAAAGCAGTTGGTACGCACTCCCACATTCGAAATCCTCTCGTACAATTGGAAAAACCAACGCACACAAATGACACGAGGGAATCCCTCCAGCTAGACGGAATTATCTCGGGTTTTCTATTTCCGTTTCGCGTACTATTGAAATTGCGTCTCGCTCGCGCTTGAAGTGGGTATATGTGGTTGTCTCATTCGCATTTGGCTCATTCATGTTGTGGATTTGAATGGGTTTGGAATGCGTTTCCTTTCCACAAGTCACAATTCATTCCAGGACTCGAGTTGGCGACGAATGCACGTTTCGTCAGCTGGCAACATTTGCTACAGATTTTTTCACCCTTTTCGTTTACTGTAAATGGATGCATAAAAGGCGAACATTGTTATAAAATTGCAAGCGCTTTCAATTAAAATTCGCATCCGTATTACTTATTGAATGGTTGATGGAAACTATTACATGACGTGTAACGTAGTGCGATAGTATTCGTTGTACCGTCTTATAACTGCCGTTAGCCGTGTCTTGAGCTCTAATCATGTTTAATTACAGTAAAATAATTAGCATTTATCATGAGATCAATAACTACAGACAGCGATGAATTCAGAAAGTGATGGATTAGTAATAATACACACGTACATATTATTATTTATCGAAGATGCTATACAACAGGATAATAATATATAATATTTCTATGACGTTAAAAATTACTATCAAATTAACCTAATAACCTTTTATACTGGGTATTAAAGTGACAACAAAACTCTTTTCTGGAATAATGTAATTAGGCCACTACATTGAATAATTAACAATCCAAAAGATATTGTCATTTCTATAATGTCTGGGCCATACTTTTGAAATATCTTCATTATCTTATTTAGTAAAATACTGTAGTATTTTGCCAAAAATGAATAAAAATGACTTAATAAGAATTATATCTTAAGAATGTGTAGTAAATTACAAGTAATAGTAATATTCTTAGATGTGTAACATATAAGTGAAGGTGATCAAATGTAGATTACTGTAGAGACAACGGTATACGCATACACGAGGAAATCGTGTTTTTGTACACATTGTACTTATTTGTGTGTGTTGTTAAAAGTTTCTATTTTTATGAATGATTAACTAAATTATAGCTAAGCACACTTATGAGCACATATATAAGCATATTATGCATATTGTTAAAATAATGTCACAAATATTGAATTGATGTTTGATACATTTTTATCTATAATAAATTATCATTATTGAAATTCAAAATATAACATACAACTTTAAATGTGAATTGGTTAAAAGAATATACTTAATTAGTTATGCCTACCTAAGTTAAAGCAGAGACATGGCGTGAAACATTCACATAACTAGTCCGTTACGCTTATGTCGGCGTTAAAAATAATGTTAGCAGCTTCCATTATATAAATGTAACAATAATGGTTTAATAAAGTACTTTTATACCTCTTTATCAATTAGCAGGTGGTGAATTCTAGAGCAAAATAACGGAGGAAAATTCAACCTATTAAATCTATCACTTATCTACATTATATTGCGACTACATTTAATATTCACAGGAAGCCTGAAATATTAAAAATACCTACAAATAGTGTAGAACGAAACGCTTTCCGTTTATTATTGATTTCCTTTCATGCAAAAATTACTGAATCAATCAATCCCTTAAACTAATTGCATCTCTAGCCAAATCCACGTACTTTACTATTTTGATTTTACCCCCCGGCGCAAAAGGAGGTGTGTCATAAGTTTATCGCCTATCTCTGTTTGTGTGTCTGTGTGTTTATTTGTATCATCAAAGTTCCCAAACGGATGAACCGATTCAGACGTGTTTTTTTAATGGAAAGCTAGTTTAATTGGAGTGGTTTTAGCTATATGTGATGAAGAACAGTTCAGGCTATCTGAAGATAATAAGTGAAGAGATCTCAGTTATAAAATGGAAATTAAATCCTTTTTTCATTCGCGTGATCGATTTAAAATTGGGTTACACTGCAATATTGGACACTGCAGTGGTATGCTGCAATGAAAAAAATAAAACTCAACACGGAATAGATAGTAGCTACGCACCCTCGTCACAAAGTAACGCAACACAAAACAAATAGTGTTATTTTATTTACTTAGCGGGCTCCCGACGCCTTTAAGTAAAAAAAACCGAAATTATTTTTTAGTTTTTACGAGGTTTTTGTTTGCCAGAAGTTTCTCAAATTTTTATTTCGCTTGCGAGGTATTTGCCAATAACACACAAACGAAGGCGCAAATAAAAACTAGTATAATAAATAGTTAACACTACATGTGAACAAATCGATATTTTTATAACAACAAATGAGATAAATAATGATGGGGCTACTTAAGCCCCGTCTAAAGGCTCGTTAAGGTTTGATATACAGTTTATAATAAGAAGTAATAAAACATTCGCAACATTTTAAAGGGGAATCGATAAAAACTTAGTAGGCGTAGCAAATATCAAATGTGTAAGGTTGCAACTTGCTACGTCAATAAAAACGGAGTAAATTGTGTTTTACGACTCTCAAAGTTTTGTTTTTATTTAATTATGCTGTACCTATTAACGCTACAGTTCTTAAATGATAAAACTGTTTGAGATTTTTGAAATGTTAAGTTTTTTAAAACAGTATAATTGATTGTGCATTTTATAATGTACTCATAAAGATGCAAAGATAAAGGATAAGTGATCACAAAAAACTCACTATTGACTTAACTACTCTGATTAAAATGACTTCCACGATATAATAAATATTTCCATTTTTAAGTAGTTAATAATGCTGTCACCAAACGTAAGAAGAAAATTAACTATTAAGAACATTATATTCTTTCTTTCATAATTGTCACGACAGATGTCGCTGCGGAATCGTTGATCAAATTGTTAAAATGACATTTGATTAAGTGTATTTTAAAATCAAAAGAAAAACCACAAGCAATAATATTATAATAATATTGTAACTAACAGTATACAAAAACAAATAAGTAAATGACATGAGATGTGATTAGACTTCATTCTATTATTCAATTTTGTCGAATGATATGCGAACTAAACAAATCATTTAATACAAGTATGTTTCGATTATTTTATTATCATTCATTGATTACAATAAATCTTTTTTAAATTTGCCTAAGCAAAAAAAATGTACTCGCACAGAATACCTTAGTTACCTACTGTTGTTGCATGGTTAACTTAAGTACTAAGTATGCCTTTTTTAAAAAAGACAAAAAGATATTTTCAAAGATAGATTTCTGAGCTAATAAAAGCAATCTTAATTTAAAATAATAGGCTTTTGTGTCGTTGAAAGATTTATCCAATGGAATGCAACATTTTATATAAAAGTGTCCTTAAATAATGTGAGACAATGGTAATGATGAAATTTCATTTGGGTATTTTAAAATATTCAAATGATATACTATATTCTATTGTAATTTTGCGCCATCGCCTGTCCTACCTTTACAAAACTTCCAGAGTTTCAGCAATAAATGTTTTTGGCTTATAAATGGCGTAACGGAACCTCAACATGGTAATAGTTGTTAGCCCATCGTCTATACAAGTTCGTTATAACAAGCTGGCTATTCCTTATGACTTTTATGACTAAGCAAATAAAGTATTCTTTGAACGATTTCTACGACGTGCACGGAAAGTTAGAAATTGGCACATTTAAATATTATACTTTTTGATCTCTCCCAGACCACAGAACATTTTTGGCCCATAAATTATACGTCATAGTATTTATTATCTTATAGTACATGTGTTAGTTTTATAAGTGATTGCAATAGTTATGTGTTAAAAAATTTGACCAATTCAGAATTTTATTTATTTTGAAATGACAATGACGTAGTGTTTTTATTTCTTACTTTATTTTTTTACGATTATGATTTTTTCTTTCAATATATTTATCAATTAATTTGTATTTTTTGTACTATATAAATGATCATAACTTTGGAAAGTTCGCATTTTCACAATTTATTTTGTTACAACATAGTAACGCAGTGATGTTATAAAGCGGCCACAGTTGTCGGAGTACCCACCGGCCGCGCCTCGCACTCCGATTAAAAGTAATTTACTACCGATATAAAATTATTTCATTTCGACAACGAACACATTTAAAATAATTATCGTCGCCATACTAAAATAACTTTGTTTGCAGTTTTATGACCATCCACCATACCATGTCTAATAGATGTAGCGTACTAAAAACCTTTTTATCATTTTACTTATTAAAATGAATAAACGGCGATAAAATAGGTTTAGCTTTTAAGTAAAGAATTTCTGACAGTGTAATACATATTTTTACAACTACGATCAAATGTAGAAGTAACTAAACTTACGAATAAAACTATCGTGAACGATAATCGATCCACCGGGCGAGAGTCAAAAATCGATACCGGTCCAGATGCACAAAAATGGGACAGAGGAATCGATTTGCCCCACATTTTGGTGTAGCGACCGCCGTCGAGGGTAACGTTCGCGATAAGGGATAGTGCCCCCTCCGCACGCGGGGTACTCCCTCGGCCCCCCCTTGATAATATTTACCGCCCCCCGGCCATACTTACGCCCCTCGGTATTTACGGGTTAGAGAAAAACAAGGGTACTCGAGCTTCGGAAGGTGCACCGTAGATTTTAATCCTTTCTGATGTTTATGATTGATGGCGGATTTCGAGATCGGCGGACTATGATGGTTATGGATTCTTTATAATGCTCTGATGCTGAGTGTTGCTCTAATGTGAACCGTGAGCGTGGCGTGGATCCCATTATATTTTGTTTAAGCACATGTAGCTATTACATATCACTGACCTACTCTAATAGTGATTTAACTTGATAAAGTTGGGTCAATCGTTGTCTTTCTTCATTATCATTTGTAATATTCATTTTAAAATGAACGGTGTTATCAAAGATTATTTATTTCTATTAATTAAAAGCGTATTCTGTAGCGGCTCTTATTTATTTTAAGGCTGATGGGACGTGGCGTTGCATACAAAACTTGTTCGTGACAACGCACATGATACTTTTCGAGATGTCTTTATTTGCGGTGTATTATAAATCCTAAAGATTTTGCCACATCTTTTTAATATTCATAAGAATGTTTAATAATTACATTAAAAAATCTATCCATTTAAAGTTGCCGCGGGCGTCTAATGCCAATCAGTAACATAACTCTAAAAAAACTTAATTAGACTGCTTTCAGAGACAGTGATGTCAATAACCATCATTACTTAATTCTGTCGGAAATATAAACTTCTTTTATTCTAAATACAACAGAGTTCATAATCTTTGGTCGCTTCGTCTATTAAAGGTAAATGTATCTTTGTTAAAAGTCAAAATATAATGTTATGATGATGGGTGAAGATGTCAGTCAGGTATTGACGCGTGCCCAATAACCCAGCGTGTCTGTACTGCCATGTCAGGGTCAGCTGAGTAATTATTATTTTCTTTGCATAACGGACACCTGATGGACAATTTTTTAATATTATTGTCTTAGTTTCATTTAAAAAAATTGATATTAAAAAGAATAATATTACTACATAGTATAAAAAGAAGTCCCTGGCTATGTGTGACTATCTGTCTATACCTATGATTGCGCTAATCTCGAGAACCACAACGGAGAAGAGTGAAAAGGCATTCAAATTCGTTGGATAAACCTTAGTGATAAACATTTCTTGTGGTTTCGAGGTTTATGGATATTAAAATTGCCCTGTTACTCATAAATTGTGTATTAACGGTAAGTATTAGTAAAATAAGCTGGGGAAAAGTATATCACTAACTCTTGCTCTGTAAAAATTAAATTCTACTCGGCCCGGGTTTACTGATATACACATCACTAAAGTATTCATTGCAGTGAATCGTACTAAGTTAATTTATTTATAAAAGCGTTATATTCTCGGTTAGTTACACGTTTGGTGGAAGGAAATTAAGTTTGGGGAATTGAAACTAGTCATTGTTCTTTTAATTGCGGTCAATTTGTGGCGTTCTAGGTGAAATGTGCCGATCATCGTGCGTCGAACAGCCGTTAGTTCGAAGGTTTCTAAGGATTTTAAGTCAGTATCGATTTAGACATGTAGCTCGTGTTAAGCAATAAATAAGACGCTTAACTTACTAATATTATTTAAATAATGTTGTTATAAACCTACCTCATACCTTACTATGGATTCGTAAGAGGCAACTATAGGATTTTGAGCAACATTATTATTTAAGGTTATATTTTTTACCCACTATTTTCTTACGCAGTGGACATGGCCAGTATGGTCTGGGTACGTTTCTGACGACTCTTTCAGGAATATACACACGTGAGTTTATTTTTGTATATAGTTATATACATATCTAATAAAATATTTATAATAGTGGTAAGTCGTTATTATCGTTTTCTGGAAAACATTAACTGTTGTGTTGACGCTTCCATAAAGTGTCAAAAGAAAGGTTAACTTTTAGAAGTGTATAGTAAATATTTTTTTTAACCGATTAAATTATTTCTATTATTTTATAACATTTATTTTAGAGTTATTTTGATTTATATTAGAATAACTTATTTTCTTAATGTAAAATCATCGATATCACAGTACACTTCTCTAAATATGAATTTAGGAACGTGTTTTAACAATATTCCATTTGAAATATCATTATAGATATCAAAGAAAGGGTTGCACAGTGGGCCGACTGTGCGCTGACTCGCACAAAACGCTCTATCTGCATATGCCCTCTGATTGATGTGCTCTGTAATTATTTAGACGTGTTAATAACACCACCGACGACGGCCGCACTTTGTTTCTGACGACTTAAGACGAATGAAATGAGAAATTTTATCAGAATATTTAATAGAGTTTATTGCTTTCTGATGTTTTGTTGATTAAACGAACAGAAATCGTTATTAAGTTACAGTGCTCCTTTTGTTTTGTTATAGGATACAGTTTGAGTTATGTAGTCTTAGTCAACTGGACTTAGTATTATTTTAGTTTGGCGTGTCAGATAACAAAATATGGAGCAAATCTCTACAACGCAAATATATTTTGTACAACACAAATATATTTATATTTTGTAGACATAACCACACCCAAAAAAATGTAAATACGTAAGCCACACCCGTTTTATACACAATTTCATAATAGCACAGTATCGTGGATTTATTTACATAAATGGCTACCACATACAGATTGTCTTCATGTTTTCCGTGCGTGCCACCCCAGCTCAAACGAATCAGAATATTAACGTAAATAGTAATGGCGGGAAAAAAAGCTATTATGCAAATGAAACATTTGAGGTAAATAGAAACTGACGTAATGCGTTGTTAAGAAAGGAATAATAAATCGTTTTTGTTTGTGGTTTAATTAGATTATTTCTTATGTAAGTTAATATTGTGCGTGACTAGATAGTTTTATTGTGATTAGTACTGGTTTTGTTTCATTCTCCGTTGCACAGGGAACATATTGGAAATGAATATAAGAATTAGCAAAGTTTATGTTATATGTTAATAACATGCTTTAGGTACATCGATATAAATATGATCACAAAAAATTAAATTGGTATTCATTGAGATCCTAGATATGAATAACTTATGATATACATTATTACATTTAATAATAAACGGCTGTTGAGTGCCGAATATGCTTACGTCACATTGGAACGGGAACTGAATAATAGAGTTCGCTCCAAACGTTTAGCGAACCCTCGAAAATTGAAATAAAAAAGTACCATTCGAGATGTAACAGCGATATGATTTTGCACTTTTTATTTTTTTCTATTTGCGTGCGTGTTTTTTAACACTGGGCGGGCGATAGAGTTGTAAATCGATTGGACACGTCGAAATTATTCGTTCGGTGTGACGCAATGTTTGTCGCTGCCATCGATAATTTAAATTATTACGGTCAGAAATAGCACCAGAATTTAATTTTAAAAATATCGACATCGTAATTTTATAATTTATTTTTGATTTCTGAATAAGTAAATATTTAAGTATGCTGTATATTGTTATTAATTTTATATTAACGATAAAATGTTACTTTGTCTGTTATATGTTGTATCATTCCGTTAACCATTTTATGTTATTTATTGTTTTGTAAGTGTAGCTTACCAAACTTGATTTTTAGTGCTCCAAAGTAAGGGACCTCTGTGTCCGTGTGTCTGTCACGGCTGTTTTTTCCAGAGATTAATTGACGCAAATAGCCGAAAGGAACAGTAGTAGAATTTTGTAATGTTTTAAGAACAGACGTGAACTTTAAAAGTTAAATTTTGTCTTCAGGGTTAGTTTTTGAATTTAAACAAAAGGCAAATAAGATTTTTTTTGAGGTCATCTTCAAACATAGTTTTTTAATATGTGTGACATTTTGATTTTTGTATTACTTTTTTAGCACCAATTATTTAGACAAACATCTTCCCCCGTTTTTTTTTTTAAATAATGGCTCAGAAAATCTATATAATCATAAACAATGACAATAAGGTGTAGATTGGTAGTAATTGACAGTCGAACAATAATTGCATAAGTAAAATTTTCACTCAATTGAAATAGCACACGTATAAGACTCATGTTTTTTCAAGGTTTATGAAATGAAATGTATGGTTTTTATTTGAAACGGTAGAAAGAGGCGTACAAAAGCCTTATTCATCTATGTTTCTACACTGTTGATATACAGCGTGAGGATATGTATGTATGTATGTATTCATTTATCGAAAATGTCTTATAATTAATTTTTCGTTATTATCTCCAAATATCTTATCTTTATTCAAATTCTAATTCTAAAGAACTCAAAATATTCTGACATTCGAACGACCCCCAATCGTAAGAATGTAATTAATTAAATGAATCAGCGGACCCGGAAAGAAATTCGCCAACCCTTGGCTAAGCATTTTTTATAACGGACATATCTCATTTTGTTTTGAGGGTGTAATTGACTCCATGTTAATTTCATTCCAATTTTTTTTCCAAAGAATTCAAACACGAAATTTGCCAACATTTTCCTAAAACTTTTGTTGTACTATATGTAACAATATGTTAATATATCGACTGTCGATTCAAAGTAATATAAATAAGAGTACATGTCGTGATTAAGTATAGGAATGGAGTATTCAATGTATCTAAAGGTAAAAACAAATCACATAATTATAACGTTTCAAGACTTCAAAATATTTTGTAAATACGAACGTTAACATTTTCTGGTATTTTAATGTTTGCTTTTTGCTTTATGAATGTTTAATAGAAGTAAGCAATATGGCCATTTATTCATATCTGACAATCTAATGCAGACAGGATAGACTGTAAATCAAAACATCATAATTCACTACTCTTATTTCCAATTAAAATTCCTGTACATATGCGTTGTTACGAATCAGATAACTCTATTGTCCATTGAATAGTTGCATCGCACACATATGACTGTATTATGTGATTCTAGCTATTGGTCGTTTAGTGGTTGTTAGTGTATTGCAAGTTATGAAATAGGTATTATTAATCGACTTTGTAGGCTATGCACATTAATATATGTATGTATACATATAGTACTTACTTAAAGTAGTATTATTTGTAATGATATTTTGTGTACCATGCATGTGAAGAGAAATAAATGTTTAAACAATATTGATCATATCCATAATTGGAGAAATATAAGCGAATGGATTCTGAATTATTGAACACACACAGTATACAAGTTGCATAAATGCATAATTATCAATAATGATATTGATAGTTTAATTGATATATTACTACGATCTAAATTAATTAGTGACTTTTTAACTTGGAAATTCTTTTTAAGCTATTTTCTGAACAAAGTATTGAATTTAGACGACTATAAAGAGGGTCAAATGATCTGAAATAAATGACCGCACAGAAATGCTACAAAACAAATTTTAAATATATTGTTATGAAAGTGGAAACATAGTAAGTAATGCTAACAACATAGATAACACCAATAATAAATCAAACACACAACTGAAACAAACGAAAACCAATCGGTTTTCGTTTGTTTCAGTTGTTTTAATTGGTTTGATCACGACATGTAGATATTTTTTATATAATTGCATTTATAATGTACTTTGCTCAGCTCACAGTTTAACCAGGGTAGAATCTAACCTGTTTAAACTATTTAACCTAACCGTTAAATTATACGTACTTTGAAGTGAGGGAAGTCTAGCTAAAATATGAAATCCAAAAAACTCTATTTTCTTTTAATAATGTAAACACAAATGAGTTTTAGAGTAGAGACCGTGTTTGAGTAAACGTAGTAGGTACCTATAGGGCATCCGATTCTCTAGCGATATGAAACTACTATTTGCGCAAGGTGCGCGATTGCAAGAAACTGATGTCCAGTAGTGGAATACTACAAGCTCATGTTGCTTGACGGTACTTGAACTATTTTATTCATTATTTCCGCTTATTTTATATAAACTATACAATACGATGAATCCCAAATCCCACAATGCCATATTAGAATTGTGGTAAAATTTCTACGCACAAAATCTTTTGAATAAATTGTACCACATTTACCTCTAAAACTCTAAATTAAAAAAATATTGTGACTAAAAATGACAGTAATCAGAATGAAGTGCTAAAGTAATTACTATAGCTTACTAACTTCTCAACAAACAAGATTACTGATACATCCTGCTCTCCCGGTGGCCTAATCCATGTGGATGTCTTATCACTATTAGGGAGATATTTATGAACAGTACATACAATGTAAACCGTTGTTTGTTAGATACAAAGACAAAGGTACCGCGTCTTGCTCTACCTATATATTGAGGATATTTATATGAAGGATATAAAAGTTTTACTTACATTACTGAGTAAATTTTTTTATCTGTGTCGCATGATGAGCCCTGATGAATTTTAGGATTCTAATTTAATCTGTTCAGAATTGGGGCTACTTATCTCTAACACATGGCATCGTATGGTTTAATGTTATGTCATGTATTAACTACAACTCCTATCTTTAAGTTTTACATAAATTACATAGTCGTAAAACCATACTGAGCTACATACTTTTACGAACAAGGATTATTATAACATTAAAAACGTTCAAAGAATTGTAAATTTTTTCCCTTAGACAACTGGACGTGCTTTATTTCTTGGACAACCAAAAAATATCGATTGTTAAAAGTTAATTTAATATATTGATGGGATAGATATTAGCTTTATGATAAATGCAATATTTACCTACATCTGAAATTAATACGTAATTTTTATATTAGCCGAATAATTTTTGTCAAGAACTCAGGGGTAACAGTGAGACAAAAACTAGTTGCTCGACCCATTTACAGACTTACATACATATGAATGTATGTCTATATGCAAAGACATTGGTTTAGGTCAAACAAATTGGGTCAGATGAACAAAAATACACAGATGAAGCGACAGAACCGAAAAGTGACGCATTCCAAAGTCAGTGAATTGCACTTAGGTACTTATCACATCATTCTGTAACAATGGTGATCATATGTTTCGCTCGATTTCATTGGTTGAAAATTCTATTAAACCTCAGATATTAAAACTTGTTTATAATTCCTTTGACCTATACTAAAGTTATACTGTTTATATAATAGCTAGGAACTAGCTATCTGTTTTACAAATATTATTACTGTAGTTATTTACATATTTTTTATAATTTTATGTCAAATATTACTTTTTCTATCTTGTTATTGAAACGATAGGTAACTGTGATTTTTTTTAAAACGTTTCTCCAGACAGATTTCAAATAATATGTTAATATATGTGTACGTTTAACATAAATCATGTTTTTAAGTTATTTAATATGTAACTCAGAATTTGTTGATTTAATATTTATTTTTATTTGTGTGATGAACAAAATATTTATTGCATCATGGGAATCGTGTTGCGTGAACTGAGGTACAAAATATACTACTATGTGTAACTGTGCAGTTTTTATAATACGTGACTGATACCTATCTTCTGTAATTTTAAGAATCTAATGGAAAACTAACTTATTTTAATGTAATGTGACATGGTTGTACTGTGTTAAAAGAAGCTTGCTTAGGTTGTTTGCACAAGAAATAGTTTGATACGGTAATTCAACTTCCGTAAGTCGAGATAGCGTGTGGGAGTCATGTTGTCTGCTAACTAACACGTTGAATTTCTCTTAGCATTATTAGAATTAAAAATTGATCACTCTACAGGCACTTGACTTCTGTACGTAGTTTTATTCACAAGTTTATCCCACACATTTATCATTCATCGTTTTCAGTACAATAGAAAAAAAATTAGGTATATTGCACTCATTATTTCACAATCGAGAACAGATTGTGAAAGTGTATAATTCTGTGATCACGTCCAATCGGAACGCTTTAAAACAATAAAGAGTTGAGTTTATTCAATGCACCGTACAGCGTTTCTAATGTTTAGGCATGAAATAAACTATGACAAATCCATGAGCAGTAGAAAGCGAATAAATAAAAATCATTCTTGGGTGTGAATTTGACACCTACTCATACTGGCCAATGTCAGTCACTTTCTATCAATATCGAATTTCCAACATTACACGATTATTATAAAAGTCTTTATATTTGCGATATTCTTTTTGTTTTTTTTCCACAAATATGTAAGTGGGGAGCTAAGTAACAGCAATAGCGCACTCGTTATGCACCGGTGTAGTAACACAGTAGGAAATGCAATTACCTTGTGTTCACTCGCGATGCCTTTAAGTCACTCAAGCATGTAACTCCTTATCTCTGTTGCATGTTTTTTCAATATGAAATCCAAGACAATCGTGCTGCTTTATCTGGCAATCAGATTTCTCAGGTATTTTTTCCATTCGCCGGTTTTAATTATTGTTCAGTTTCGTAACTAGGTAACTACTGGCTCTTCGTGTCAATTCAGTAGCAAATTTTATGATACATGAGGGCGAACGAATCCATTTATTTGTTTCGACGTAATAGCAACTTACATTGTTAATTGAAAACGTTTTACGGAAAGTGGTAATAATTTACGTAGGTAAATAAAAGAAAAATTTACGAAAATATTACTGTATGGTATTACAAAGTATTTGCACAATTGCGTTGCTCAGTTAGGAATGGTTCATGTTTTACTTTACTCTGCCGTCCAGAACTTGAAATCTATGCTAAACTCTCATTGGCTAAGCCACTACTTTAAAGAGGGCGCATTTTTAATGCTTTTTCCGTTGACCGTATAGGAAATGTAGTTTATTATGAGTTTACAATAGATGGCGGTAAAACCAAATTTATGAGATACTCTGCTAGTCTTTTTTTAACACTTGCGCTTTCACATAGGATGTGCCGCGCAAGCGATACTGTAGATATAGCTAGTCTGCAGTATTATATCAAACCAATTATTAAATTCGTATGCTTATTTGTTCACTGATTTATATAAAGTTTGAAGTTGTGCTGGTACATTTTGTTTTATAATTTACTAATTAAATCTAAATAGTTTGAATATTTTTACAGCTGGTTTTCCAATTATTTTTGTTTGATTGAGGCATAAACACAAACAGCGTAGTTATGTGCAGTTAATTAGTTAAAATATTTAATCACTATGAAGAACAATACCAGTATTTTAATTAAAATTAAGTTTAGAAATAAGTACATATGAAATCGTAATTTTACTTGATTTTTTCCTAAGGTGTACGGCTTGAGGTGTGCTCCCCCTTACATTGTTATGATGTCTTAATGATATCGCCTGAATGATGTATGTATATGGACCGGAAGTAGGTAGAAATACCCCTGTTAGCGAATATGATATACTGACAAACTAATTTCAATGTAATATTTTTATGCACTTATAAGTTCAATAATGTTATACATTATTTAACGTATAGACTGGCCCATTAGAGCGGTGGTAGGCCGTCTACTTTCCGAGCCAAGACCTGGATACCATTTCCGGTTAGGTCAATTTTAGAAACAAACTTTAATAAATCGACTTGGTGCCTGTGTATTACTGAGAGCTTCCCCAGTTTTAATATCCAATACCCATAGTACAAGCCTAGTATTTAGTTTGGGGTCACAGCTAGGATTGCCAGAAAGGAAGGCAAAAATATCTGGACAAATATTCAAAAAGTCGGCATTTTGCAATTGCTGTCGGGACAACTAAACATTTTCTTCTCTTTATTTTAAGAAAGTTTGTTATTAAAAAGAACACGTCGCCTCCACCGTGGCTACATACATACTGAAATTTTATTCTTTAAATACATAGATTTCTTTTTATATTTTTTTTCCTTTGCATATTTTTTTTCCTTTACATAATAAAACTAATCTAGTACAATATTCTAGCATTCAACGATAAGAGTAATGCAAGGATACAATTCCACATACCCACATTAAATGTAGGATCACCAAATGATCTATTTCTTACTACGTCGTTCTGGACACACTCATTCACATTACGAATTCTTTTTTACTCAATAATGACTTCTAGAGTTTAGATTAGAACGTCTAAATGTGTTAGATATTTTAACTATATAAAAGTCTTCTATCAAAAAACATATTCTATCACTGAATGACAATTGCACGACAGTACTATTGTAAAAATTAAGAAAGGAATACTTAAATGGTTCGGGCACATAGAAAGAATGAGTGATGAAAGACTGACGAAAAAATCTACGTAGCAAAAACGAGTGGTAAAAGAAGCCAAGCAAGACCAAGGCTGACTTATGAAGATTAAATAGGCAGTGTTAGCTTACGAAAATGTCAAAAGCACTCGCATACCTAAGCGAAAATACGTGAGGAGAATGATGAAATTTGAAGAAGCGAAAGAAGTATTATATAAGGACCGCGACGCTTGGCGCTTTGTCCTCTGCGATTACAGCGCTCTAGGGATACAGCGTGAAGATATGTATGTACCATATGTATGTAATTATTAATTTTCCAACTAATACGAGTTTACTTCTGGAGGAATTTATAATAGTTTAGTACCTATACCAGTGCAATTTCCAAGACTCGTGTAATTCCCATTCTTGATTTATCTATTACATAATTTTTGTTGTCTAGGATTTACTTGACTTTACTATGGGTTACTTGTTTGGGATTTACGTTGTCTAATTATAATAATAAAACCAATTTACAACAGTTAATTATTAAAATCGTTTCAGTAGGAACGGCTGAGATTATTGCGGACAAACGGTCTAAAACATTTATTTTTGTACTAATTATAATAGTGAATAGATATCAACCTAACCAACAAAAATATTATAATAATATATATATCTGAAATTGAGTGTTATCATGAGTGTTTCCATATTCAGGATAATACTACCACTATGCAACTAAAATGTTATATTGTATAGGCCCTTTTCAGGTCATGTATAATGAACGTTTATTGTATAACTGTTATTTAACAACCCTAGTAATATTACGTCAACCATGATGTTGGTAGGTAGGAAGTGTAATAAAATATTAGTTATAATTTAGAACAATTACTCTTCCGCATCAAAATATAGAGGTTCCTTAAATGACATGATCTCCAAATGTTTTAAATACGTTTAACTTACAAAACAAAGATTAAAATATTTTATGTGTTTATACGGTTACTACAAATCCCATTTCGCCTTATAATGTGGTTTGCGTGTTACCACTAACTTAGTGTGGAGAAAAATTGTTGCCAGTTGTTACAACGTAATTCTCTTTTATGATGGCCGTTTACACTATAAGCTAGTGATGGTTCTAAATTAGCCTGTCTTACTTATTGTTTTGATGTATCGTTAGTGAGTAAATAAATATCTTACATAGTATTCACATAATACGAGTGCCAATTTACATATCTTACTTTTGTTCTATATTTCCTTATACTTTTTAAATTGTATCTTTTTATCTGCTGACAGTGCTGAATGCTCCCCGGCTTCGGGGATGATTTTCGTGTATTTTATATTTATATGTGTACATAGTACGCACTTGATGTAACCTGCAGATTCACCATGTTAAATTTGGTATTTTTCCGAGATAAAAGTAGCCTAGATTAATTTCTGAGAAGTCTTCGACTTGTCAATGAAAATCACATCGAAATAGGTTCAGCTGTTTAAGAGATTAACCCGAACAAACAAACAGATAGACTGACAAAAATTTAAGAAATGCCTGTTTGGGTGTTAATAACTCGCAAATAACTATATAAGCTCAAAAAAAACCTCAAAATCACGTACACATTAATTTTGTTTATTTATTAACTACGTCTTGCGGTTTCATCCGCGTTAAATTGCTATTTTTCCGGTATAAATGTAGTAGCCTATGTTACTCTCCGAAAAGTCTAGAGGACTTTCTCTACCAACGAAAATCCAGTCAAAATCGGTTCATCCTTTTTGGAAATTAGCTCAGACAAACAAACAGATAGACAACTAGACAAAAATTTAAAAGAACGGTGTTTGGGTTTTAGGTACATGCAATTGTGCAAATAACCCTAATATATGTACAGACAACACTTACATTTCGTTTATATAAGATATTACCTAGATCTATATCCTCCTTAGTGAATGTGATTATTTTATAGACTATAGTCCGTTTCAAGTTTAATGTTTCATTTAATCTAACAAGACATATTAAAATAAGTAACTACATAAAGTATTAGGACATTGATTGTTTATCATAAAGACATTTTCCAAGAAATCTTATTTCATGTAAATTTTGACCTAAAATAATGTTATCTTTTTGGATACTTATTTTTAAACGGACTATACCGATGATACCATTGTAATCAATTTCCCTATCATCTTACTTGTTAGTTGAATACAATTCTATAATAGATATTTATGAAATGTTCTTAAAAAGTTTGCACACATTTGTTCAATTAGAACATTAGATACCTATAGTAACACAAAATGACTTTTTAAAGAATTTCTCATAACATTCATTGTTATAAAAACTTTGAAGTTAATTTTTATCAAAAATACAATTTCTAGATTTGAAAAATTTCGTAATTTTTATTTTAAGGTTATAAAATTATACAACAGCCATTAAATATTTGTTCTATTATCAGGAGGGCAATTCTCGCCTAATAGAGATTGTGTCCAATTAGAGATATGACGAAAAAAAATCGCGGATGTCTATTAGTAACGGTTAATCGTATTCTCATAGTGTCACCCATAGACATATTTCTATCGCCAGCATTGGACATGTAACGAGTGGTCAGTAGCAGTCGACACCAGAATGTCGTATGTAAAGTCGAATAATTACACACGTATTGTACTCATCTTTAACCTCACATACATAATTTTTAAGTAACTCACTATTGTCTCTATGTTAGCTGTGATAATAAAATATAACAGAAAAATGTCAGCTGACGATTTTGTAGTGGCGCGGCGCGGCGTTCGTTATTGAAGTGATCGAGGAAGCCGATATTGTGGCGGCAGAAATAAGACGCCAAGTATCATAGCGGAACGATGCCTTTGTTTTAAAAGACGAAGTGTTTGAAAAAAAATTTAATCTTTCAAAAAATTTAAAATAATTAATGTATTTAATCCAGCCTCTTATATGTCCAACTACGCGGTATGATCATCAAACGAAAGTAAGTATTATACGTTCTCAAACATTTTATTTTTATTTTGTTACATAATATTTTTAAGTGAGAATACATATTTAATAGTATTTATGTTAATAAAAAACGCAATTATTACATTTCTCGATTTAACCAATTTAATCGAATAAAAACGGAATTTATAATCTGTAGAGATGAAGTAGAATGTAGAGATTTTAATGTCTATTATCACCGAGGATAGAATTTTTAGTCATATTTTTCAACAATTTTGGTAGAGATCGGAGATTCGACTTAATATCGATTTAGACATTATGTCGCAGGAACTGAGAATTGCCCTCCAGTATTTAAAATCAAGTTCATATGAATATAACCCAGTTATATGAATATACCTACATCGTAATAACATTGAAATACAATGTAAAACAAAACTGTATAGGCAATTAATTTCCAACAATTTAAATACTTTCCAGTAATAAGGCAAACTTTATTATCATTGCTACGTGGGGCAAAACAAGTTAAACGCAGTCAAGGGGTGTGTGCTAGTTAAGCTATACGAGATTACAACTATTTTTAAATTTCGAATAAATATGAACGGTTACAGCCAACGACACAGTAAATACATAAAATTCATATACGCCGGTGTAATTAACATAATTTTAGTATCTCGATTGCATAATTAAAACTTGCAATATGAGGCACCCTAATTGCATTTGTGCACTATCGACCCAATAAAACAGAATTTATAACCGATATTATCCTATGGAATTTCTTGTAAATAGGTTACTATAAAAATTATATTAATATCGCTTTATTTGTACTTCTATGCGTATAATGATATGCCTAGTTCAAGATATAAAAATATGATTGTAATGGATTTCATAAAAATGCTGCTTATAAATAAATTATTTATATAAACCATTGACATCAATAGTTATATTTCGCAGAATGCACAATCCAGATTCTGATACCTGAGTATAATTAGACGAGTTCCCGAGCGATGAGATTTACAGGCGTAATAGTCGGTAGGATATAACGCAGTGATACGGTAGTGCAGCTGGATGCTTTTGAGTGCAAATGCAAGCGGCTTTGAATTATCTTTTTACGCCTACGCGAGTTTAAAACTTCACGATTAAAGAATTGTGAAATTTTTATCTTAATCGATTTACGCAATTTTAGTCCTGAAGTAACTTGTGTCGTGAATGGTCTCTGTTTAAACGGATGCCAGAATTTAAAAATTCAAAAATCAAACTTACTCATGTGTGTCTATTTTTAATGTTTTGAATTACTAATCCTAATTTTTAAATGATGCTCCACATAGGGTAAAAGCAGAGCGTTTAAGTAGCCTGGTGTGATTTAGGTCATGACACTTTGGTCTATTGTCACCAAAAACCAAAAACTTCAAAATAATAATGTAATTTCATTATAGCCTATTACATTTGAAGTTACTTAATAATGTTATCACAGTACTTACATAAACAACAGAACTCAACCGATTAATCATTATTGTGAAAAAGTTACCCTTCTAATTAGCGGTGGGCGAACATTTTAATCTCAGCTCACGGGATTACAAGCACTGTGCGAGGACTTAAACGATTCAGAAATAATAATTCTTCCGAGTGTTATAAATAACAAAAATAAAGGTGTTGTCCTGCATAGTCAAGAAAAGGGGAGAGAATGAATTAAGGCAAGGCTATATCAAAAGCTATAAACATCGAATTGTAATTTTTAGGTAAATGTTAACTAATTTTTTGAATTACTGCTACACAACACTTATGACAGCGCACAGAATTTTACCACAGATTGCAGACATTACAAAATGGCAGTCATCAGCAAATTCCTTACAATAGGTACATTTTTCATTTGTGAATACGGTTTTTATAGCTGCTTTCATTATATTGCAATGTATGGTAAAGTACTACTCTTACATATTATGTACTAACTTCGTTAGTGTCTTTTGAAAAATTCTTTTCTTTCACATCACTATTATACAGGGTTATTGGTAATTCGACGTATTCCCGTTAGGAGGTGATAGGGGTGACTATTTGCGATAATTTTAACCCCCATATGCATTATCCAAAAGTGAACCATTTTTGAGTTATAATGTTTTTTAGCTTCAAGCAAAATAAGTCAAAAATGCAACATCAAAAATTTATTTAAAAAAAACTATCACTTTAAATCTCATTTTTTCTTCTGATTTATAAAAACGATTAAACACTGGTTATTTATCAATATTAAAACAACAATTATCGGTCCAAATTTAAAAATGCGAGACGAAAAACGATATTAGTCCAATATTTTTTGAGATTTGTTTCCAGTAAATTGCCTTAAAAACAAATAAAACGTTATAAAACTGGGTTTGCAAATTATTTTAAAAACATAACCGATTTCTTAGCTCTCCACCAATGCTTAACAACTAGGAACTTATTTCAAAGAAACTGAAAAAAGAAAGATCCAAAGGAAGCAGGCGGAAATTCGTATTCGAACTAAACTTAAGGTCGTTCTTTAAAATTTCATAAAATTAATTAAAAATGTGCGGGACATCCGTCTTGCTGGTATATCATGTTTTGCCTTGTAGCCAAAGGCACGTCTTCTAGGAGGTCAAACATTTCATTTGTCAAAAAATTTTCGTAAGCTGCAGCATTTTGCATGCACATTTTGGTGTCAATGTTAGGCGATGGTTCGAAAGCCACTTTCCTAATCGTTGGATAGGGCGAGGAGGACCCATTCCGTGGTCTGCGAGGAGTCCGAACTTAACGCCGGTTGATTTCTATGTCTGGGGTCACATGAAATCCCTAGTTTACGACGTCTCGCCAGTGTCATCCGCGGAAGAACTCAAATCTAGAATTATAAACGCAGAAAATGCGATGCGGAATAATTTGACTACTTCGGTAGTTAAGTCACAACTCAGAAAAAGAATGCGACTTTTCGTACGCAATAGGGGAAGTCACTTCGAGCAAGAACTTTAATTGGCTAAATTACAAAATGTCTTATTTGTTACTTCTTATTAATTGTTACTTGTTATTACTACTAAACTGTTACTGGTTCTACATTTTATTTAGAATTTTTATTTTTTGTTTTTTTACATTGGGTATTGTTTTTAATTAATTTTATGGAAATTTTAAAGAACGACCTTAAGTTTAGTTCGATTACGAATTTCCGCCTGCTTCCTTTGGATCTTTCTTTTTTCAGTTTCTTTGAAATAAGTTCCTAGTTGTTAAGCATTGGTGGAGAGCTAAGAAATCGGTTATGTTTTTAAAATAATTTGCAAACCCAGTTTTATAACGTTTTATTTGTCTTTAAGGCAATTTACTGGAAACAAATCTCAAAAAATATTGAACTAATATCGTTTTTCGTCTCGCATTTTTAAATTTGGACCGATAATTGTTGCTTTAATATTGATAAATAACCAGTGTTTAATCGTTTTTATAAATCAGAAGAAAAAATGAGATTTAAATTGATAGTTTTTTTTAAATAAATTTTTGATGTTGCATTTTTGACTTATTTTGCTAGAAGCTAAAAAACATGATAACTCAAAAATGGTTCACTTTTGGATAATGCATATGGGGGTTAAAATTATCGCAAATAGTCACCCCTATCACCTCCTAACGGGAATACGTCGAATTACCAATAACCCTGTATATGAATTATCACGGTTTATATTTTGTTATCATAATAAGTGCATCAATTTGCTAACATTTATTTAATATCTATATAGGTAAACGTTTATAAAAGCTTGATAAAAACTTGTCGTGAAGTTGTTGTGTATTATGACTTTATGACTTTTCTTGATTTAAGTAAAGAATTACTGCCGAAGAAAATTTAACTGAAAGAAAATCTGTATTAAGTAGAACCGGTAGGAAAACGAATTTTGACTTATGAAGTTCAATATCAGATTATTATTTATTATTTATTTATTTATTTATTTTGAAACTTGTAATTCTATGATAACTTTCTAAATTTGACCAATTAGCATGGTTATAAAAGTTTATACACAGATGAATAACTCCTACAATACATAATTTCCTACGTATATCGCATAGACGTTTTTGAAATATGATTTTTATGTCGCTTGTTGTATGCGAATGCTTTAACAGAGACTTAGATGTACAGTAAAAGTAATGTACTAATTGGGTTGTTTTCTTGGCAGAATTGTGGATGAAGGGAAATTAATGCCCCTAGGAGGATAAATATGCAATTATTTTTCCTAAAAAATGTTCGCAACGGTCGTGTCAAAAGTTTGTTTAAATTAAAGGGCAGGTGCGGTAAAAGAGTTACAAGTTATATACTTCGTAAAATTTATTATTGTAAATATATTTTTTGAGAAGCTTCTAGGATTTATAGCATCGCCATAATTTTATTTAATGTTGCAAGTGTGTGTACATTTGTTTGATTTTTTCTTTGATATGTAATCAGTTAGATGTACATTATTTGCAAAAAAATTTTCCACTTGTACTGCTTTAAAGTTTGTTGTTGCCCTGTATAAAAAAATATTATAACAAAGCATCATCAATTCGCCACCATATTCCTAATTGGTTCAGAATTGAATGGTAAAAGTAATAGTAAATAGTAATCTATAATTCGTAATTTTGATTCTAACGAGTCGCACAGTGTAATAGTCTCGTGTATTTTGCGTCACTCCCTCTCCACGTTAGAGATTGTCCCATTTGCGTAACTTTTTGTTGTGACGTCACACTTGTGTAACTTTTAGTTAATTTTTTTAATAGTAATAGTAGCAACTTTCCCACTATTATTATTACTTCAAAAATAATTTTTCCTGCGGCATCGATTTGTAGTAATGAAAACTGTTAGTCTATACTTTGGCCGGAGGTATAACCATTTGTGTGCAAGACGTGAGATTGATTGCCGTTCTGTTCGTTTTATTTCCATTTTGTATATTATGTGATGTCACAAAAGTCGTGAGTCTACCTTCCTATCACACTATATCACATTTTGTGGACTTCCTAATTAACGTGTGACGTAGTTTGTGGATCTAATTTCAAATTTTACAGGTTTTCTTTAATATTTTGTCATATTTTTTTACACAACACTGTATTTTTAGTTCTTGTTCATAATTCCTATCTTAAATTATTAAAAAACCGTACAGACGTTCATTTAAAATTTGTAAGTATAAATCTCAAAAAGCAATCTTCAAAATTCAAAATTTTCTCAAATTAAAGTATCTAAGTATCCCGTAAGAGTATCTCATAAAGATATTTAGCAGAAGTAGGGATAGACACTCGTATTTATTTTATAATATTGTTATTTACAAGTAGGGTGGATGTTACGGAACAATTATTTTCTGCGTTTTAATTGAGAGCTATGAAATTTCTAAGCTCTTGAGTTGCAAATCATTTGAAGGGGAATGATAATATTAAATTATATATCTATCCGACTACGTATGTATATATATACCTATTCATATTTACAATGAAGTAACTAATTTCATTTGACTTAAAATAAAAAATCCTAAATTGTAGAATATACCTACCTACATATTTTATTAAATTCTTACATGAACTTCATATATACACACAAATTAAGTTAATTGGTCGTACTTAGGCATATAGAAGTGAACTTATATTATAATTCAAAAGTCTAGGTCTGTTGAGCAAATAACATTCAATCTATGAATATCTTTCAATATTTCACTGGGCAGATCTCTATTTGTCGGAATTGTTCTATTTTTAAAGTTGTCTGCTGAATGCTAGAGTTTATTTGGAGATTTTGAAATTAAAATGTAACATAATCACTGAAAACATACCTAATGCAAGGGGAATCTCATACGTTACAATCAAATAGGCTGTTAGACCCCCACATCCCGACACGTCAAGTCAATTGAATGTTTAGCCTAGAATGTATCAATCTAATTCTGTTCCCTGTCATATGTAATTTATGTATTACCAGTAATAGCTTTCAGCTTCATTCGCATGAATTATACTGTGTAGGTTGGAATCCTAAAATGCTGATAGGAAGCAATAGTTTATACTAAGTGTGCTCAAATAAAAAAAATTCTATTCACAGTCGTTAAATCTTCTATACATACATCCACAGACTATTTAGGGATACTGACATCATACATCCAATTACTATGTAGAAAGACAAGATAGTAGACCTTAGGACATAAACATTTTTTATCATTAGTACGGTTCTCTCTTAGGATGGAAGGTAAAGAGCTCTTTATGTGCCCATATAACCGATGTCTTCAGTAGAAAATAGATAAATAAACTATCTACCACTCCTCCAGTAAAGTGATCGTATGCTTTACTGAAGTTACAAAGGACTTCTTGGAGGAGCGCGAAAACTTCAGCTACACATGTTTATTTAGATCTCTTCCATTCTTTTCACTTGCACAGAACTTTAAAACACAATATACTATACTGTTGTACTTTAAAACTCCCAAAAATGTAAAAAATATAACATCTAAATAAAATGACAACCTCACTTCTTTTGGTGGGAACTTCGGTTCCCACCAAAAAGTATTTACTTATATTTTATTTATTTATATTCCTTAAGGCATTGGTAACAAGACCATCAGCCTAATGACGAAACTTCTGGAGAAACATTAACTGTCCCTAACACTCCTCCAGTAAAGTGATAGCAGGCTTTACTGAAGTTAAAAAAGGAGTTCTTGGAAGAGCGCGAAAACTTCAGCTTCACATGTTTATTTAGATCTCTTCTATTCTTTTCACTTACACAGAACTTTAAAACAATATACTATCACTATTGTACTTTAAAACTCCTAAAAATGTAAAAAATAGAAAATCGAAATAAAATGACAACCTCAGTTTTCCCGTTCCCGCCAAAAAGTCTCACCAAAAAGTCCTTAGGACATAAACAAGGGAAATAATACGAAATGTCAGAATTGTCACCTAAAGCAAAGGGGTAAAATAGGGTAAAATGTAATTTCAACGACTAAGAGAAACAGAGTGTCAAGAACAAAATTTTAAATTCAAATCGTCCATTATTCATTAATACATTAGATTTCGATATGAAATTTAAGGCAATTTCATTGTCAGTAACAGAAATGTATTTAAAATTACTTTTTCTTTGTATTAAAACCTATTAAAAATTTCAGTCTACTTTGCTTGGACCCGCCTGTTGGCTTGCCACCTCTATTATAAAAAAAACGATGAACGTAACGTGGCTCTTCATACGACCACGAAACGAAATTACAGTCTATTGTTTGGAAAAGACCATCATCTTCACCTCCGAAGAAATTTAAGCCCATGATCTCACCTTCTGCCGGTGAGATCATGGGCTCTCTATTCTGGGATAGTCAAGGGGCAGTATTGATTAAACACCTGAATCATGGCGCTACGGTTACGGGCACCTTATATGCAGAATAAATAAATTTTATTGCAACGAAATAGAAACAACGAAACTCGCAAAGATTGTCTTATTTCATCGAGATGACGTTCCGGCTCACAAGTCCGCCGCTGCAATCCGAGATGTTGACTTTAAAATGCTAGAGCATCCTCATAATCTCCAGATCTTGCCTCTAGTGACTAGACTAAAATATGATGAATCAATAGTCGCTGCAGTGCAGGAATTTGTGGGTAATCAAGAAGGGAATTTTAAGCTTAAAAATAAGATACTCAAAGTGCTCATCAAAAGCTGTGCTCAAAAATAATAGTTATTTATGATACTAGTGCGGTAAGTTGGTTTTTACAAACCAGTAGACGAATGTAAGGCCGAGACGAAGTCGAGGGCTTACCATAGTCACGAGTTTGTAAATACCAATTTCCGTGCGTGTGTCATACAACGTTTTTCGACACATTTGCGAGAAAATAGTACAATAGGTAATGAAACAAACTTTTTCATTAGACTATTTTTAATAGCAAATAAGAAGTTATACAGATAGGTCACTACTCTTGGAAATTAATTTTGAACAGTTATTGAAATTCAGTGAAATTTGCTGCTTTGGAAGCTTAATTGACTGACTGACGTTATTAATTTCACACGTATTATGTTGAACGGAAGAATGTAGCGTAAACGTCGGCGACGACGGCCGTGACGGCGGTGGCGCCGGAGCTTGCAGCGGCGGCGGCGGTGGCTGGACGTTGTCGCGTGAGGTAGAAGGGCGCGGTTCCACAGCTTTATTTATATTTATAGACTTTGATATCTTGTCGCCTATTTCAATTTTATTGTGCACCGAGTCTTCAATAGAACGCTCTGCAACATTATTTGAGCGCCATCCTCCATGGCGTTTCAGTGTAATGACATCGGCCCCGGAATTCGCTAGTAAAGTTGCAGAGGTTGTTCTAAAGCTGTGACCGGTATAACTAGACGGATTTTCCAATTTCAAGAACGTGGTTATTTCTTTTGGTACACTACCGATTTTGTTAACGCCAACGACTTGCCGCATGCATTTACCGTTTTGGTACTTCTGAAAGAATCTGTTACTCTGTGCGTTTATAATTCTGAGAGATGATACTTCTTGACAATTGCGTAAGATTCACCATGTATGGTGAATGTACGAGGAGTTTTGGTTTTTGTGTCAGATATCTCGACAAGCAATAAGTTCCCATGGTTTCCGATATCGCTCACATTTATGTTGGCTAATTTTTGTCGTTTGTACGCCCCAAATATACCAAAACTTAATATAGCCTGTAATAAAATACAAGTAATTTGAGTATGCTTTATGTAGTTCTATACAGGTAAATGACCAAATTAACTATCAATTGTAGGTACCTACTTTCTAAATTAAGCATTGCCTAAACTATTATAGCAAATAAGCATGTGTCTACAAAAAGGTTTAAATTAAAGTTTTAAAAACGTAAGGTAAGTTACTAAATATTTTTCATTTGGCGCGTCATTAAGGAATTTTTCTATATATACACTTTATTCCATACAAAGGTTACATTAATAACCATAAAATAAATATAAAACATTTCTTCCAGCTAACCCCACAAAGCGGTGCAAATACTGTAGAGGGCAAAAAACTGAATTTTAACTTAAAAAAAGAAACATACTTTATATACAAAAAAAATACATAAATAAATGAATGACAGTTATGTAAGCATTTATACATAATACATACGTAATACTTGATATATTTACTTAATAATTACGAAATAATAATATTAAATATATACATAAAAAAAACTGCTATGTTACTTTACTTACTATGTTAACTTTCTATGTTAGCTGCAGTAGTGAAAATTTTTGATTTCTTGCTTGTATAGCCATCTGACTGTCGTTTCAAAAATACATATAATTTTATGTATTTTGTTAAATCGATGTCATTATTGGTTTTTAGTGATTTTGGCTATGGTTTAGATTGTTACCCACTTAGTAAAATTTTTTAAAGTTCTTTTGCAAAATTAAATAAAATGATGATATATTCATAGCACAAGACGATCATTATAAGTATTTAAGATTTAACGCATCACTTTACACTTTTACACGATAACATTTTCTAAGGTAATAATTTTGTAATTTCTATATCAAGTTGCAACTATTACGTGTTTTATCACTTGCATACACATATTGTTCATGGTTTTCTATTATTAGGAACGGGGACGACACTTACTACAAGTATATAAGATTTTAAAGTTTTACATTACGGGATTTAATATTTTAAGATATTAATTTCGTAAACTTTTGTAACTGACAATTTTTTCGATATAATATTAATTTTTTAATCATAGACATTATTTTATGATTGTCTAATTTTTGGGAGGCAAAGGAACTATATATTTTTACAGCCAATGTCTTTTACGTTATTAATGAATTTAATACAGAATGGAATCCGCCTTATGAAAACACTCTCTTTGGGTAGGTTACATTAGGTTAGGTAAGTGTATCAACTGAATCCGCCTTATGAGAACACTCTCTTTGGGTAGGTTAGGTTAGGGAAGCGTATAAACCACAACGCGCGAGCCGAGCGAGCGAAGCGAGCGTGCCGCGGCAGCGGCCGGCGAAGCGCCAGATCGGAATCCGCCTTATAAAAATACTCTCTTTGGGTAGGTTAGGTTAGGTAAATGAATAAACCACAACGCGCGAGCCGAGCGACCGCAGCGAGCGTGCCACGACAGCGGCCGGCGAAGCGCCAGGTCGGAATCCGCGTTATGAGAGCACTCTCTTTGGGTAGGTTAGGTTAGGTAAGTATAAACCACAACGCGCGAGCCGAGCGAGCGCAGCGAGCGTGCCACGACAGCGGCCGGCGAAGCGCCAGGTCGGAATCCGCGTTATGAGAGCACTCTCTTTGGGTAGGTTAGGTTAGGTAAGTATAAACCACAACGCGCGAGCCGAGCGAGCGAAGCGAGCGTGCCGCGGCAGCGGCCGGCGAAGCGCCAGGTCGGTATCCGCCTTATGAAATTACTCTCTTTGGGTAGGTTAGATGAGTAAGTGTATAAATCATAACGCGCGAGACATGTCTAAGATGACTAAATGTAACAAATATGTTATAATAAATAATAACGAGTCCGTGAGCGGCAAATAGGTACTAATAGCGAATCCAATCATCAAAGCAAACAAATGTTATGGTGGCACTTCACATGGCTATTTGTGTTCGCTATTGGGTGTTTGTTGTATTTGGAAAAATATATGACGTACTCGCAAACATGCAAATACAGGCAAATACAACCATCCATACATGGCAGCCAAATAACAAGCACACAAATATTTGGCAGCAGAAGGAAATGTGTTCACCAAAACTATGGACGTGTTTAACTTGCAGCGGGATTTTATTATTTAAATGTATGTAACTATTACATGCAGTGCGTGAAAAAATACAAAGTAGTGAAAAGACCATGGAGAGCAAGGCGCTGGTGGATGCTGACTATGCATAAAAATTTGCATTTTCAATAATTGTTCCAGTTCGCGCTCACAACACAGACTCAAAATACTGCATGCTCATCCACGGCGTGTGCGCTTCTGAATATGGGCATTGTGTAGACGGTTTATTTGCGTATTTGCCTATTTGACCCCTTTGATGTGCGTCGAGAAACCGACAAGCGCACGGTAACGCGTATTTGGTATTGGTCATATTTGTCAAATAGGCAAATTAGGCCAATACTTTGTCAAATATACTGTCCATACGTGGTAATTGTTTGCCAAATATACCAAATACGCAAATACAAATAGCCATGTGGAGTGCCACCTTTATATTATTAAAGGGAACTTTACTTGTTTAAGAAATATTAAAAACAAATTTCATATAACGAGGCTGAGGCTGATAACATAATTGTCAATATTTCGATACATTAAAAAAAACTTGTCTATGTCATAATTAATTTTTTGTTGCTTATAAGTCATACATAATTTATAGTTACTTAAAAACTTAAAAATTATAAATTAAAATATAATTTTAGATTATATATAATGTTTGAAAAGTGTTAAATCTTGACGAACTCCATTAAAACATTTTCAGTGAATGATTGAGTATTTCTTAGTGTTCCATGATATAAAATTATTGTAAATCATTAAATAGCTCTCTCGCGATTTTGGCAGCAAGAGACCATTTTCTGCAATTTGTGCCTCATTCAAGATATCAGGTGGAGTAGATTCCATATTAATATCGGATTCCTCGCTGTTTATAAATATCAGTCGGAAAGTCGCAACAATCTTTGACGTTTCTAATATGAAAATGACGCACATTTCCAAATGGCGCCACGTGTGCGTGGTGAAAATTAGAACTACATCTTTCATATCATTTTCTCTTTAGTATTAGTGAGGCAAACGTATTGAGCAGAAGCGCTTCCAAGGAGGCTCGATCATTCAGCCTATTTATTCTCGTAATGTGAAACTCCTTGGTGGATTTCTTACATACTTACCTATTTTTTATGGAAAAAAAAAACCGTAAAGGATACGCACGGCACTATACAACGAAGTATGCGGTAAAACAGGTACTTCATTTTACCGCACATTCCGTTGTATGGTGCGTAATTTTTTACTTTCGAATAATGTTCGTAAGGCTTCATAATGCATTTTTTGAGCAAATGTGTTGAAAATTATATTTACCTTGTAACATACTAGTTCTCAGTTTTTATTGAACGCCCCTAGGTTTTGGTATTGACAATTATTGTTTTCATTAAATTGAAATTAAATTGAAACTTGGAAGTTATTAAAATGTTTGCCTATTGAAAAAATAAATATATTTAACTACAAATTACACAAATCAACGACTTTCTGGTATACGCCACATCAAAGAAATGAACCGAAATGTCTGTGGTCAATTTATTTACTAGTGATTCGTTATGGCTTTGGGCGGATACTTGCTTCGATGATAAATTGTACACAGTCAGTCATTTTCGGAAGAGTTCTCAAAACACTCATCTAAACAGATTAGACTTTAAACTATTATGAATAGCAACGAGAATTGTTTTACCTTTCACAATCATCTAAGCACATAAAAAGATAAAGCTTTGAACTTTATTGCAATATAACATAGAAGTTATTTCACAGTGTTTGATATACTGCATTCTTTGTGGGATTCGAATGACACTTAGGACAGACAAATGATGGACAGTCACAGTTCAATAAAAAATGTGTATGTAAATATAAAATGATTTATTTTTTAACTTTGAATTTGTTTAAACTATACAAATAATGATGACTGTTATGAATAGTTCACGTTACAGTATAGTCCTCGATATGTTTATAGAGAACATTTTGGAGGGACACATTTTTATGAAGTTAACAATAACAAACACTGAATAGAAGGGAAAATAAACGCTAAATTGCACTCATTTAGGTACTGGGTCGCGACGATCAATCATGGCGGCCAAGTCATCAGCCGGTTCAAATGTCAAATGAACCTAGGGTGGCGATAAAAAAGAAAAAACCAAGTTGCCATTATTAAAAAAGTGACTGTAACTTTATTTCCATTGTCGATTGCCGATTCTGGATTATTAACTGACTTGCATATTTTTTGTGTTTCTAATATTGATAGATCGGTTTTTTCGAGTAGGTGACTTTTGATTTTGCATGTATGCGCGATAAGTGCCGGCGATTACAATATCTACGAGAAAACAGTTTGTGTCAAAATAGCATAAAGCGATAGTCATCAGTAAGTGTTCACACGCAAAGTAAAATGTATTGTCTGAACCGCTAGGCCAGACCACTTTATTCATTCCCAGTTTCTTTTTGTTGTTACTTTTGTTCCGTTTCATCGAGTTCTTTTAATAATGCTTTGACGTTTTTATTAGGTGACTTCAGCTTAATGTTGGTGTTTTACATAATATGAATTATTTTATATTTTGAAAGGCATAAGTATAGGTATGCATATTTCGAAATCCTGTTCCATATAACATTAAGGTAATGATATTCAATTGAATTGAATTAGTTTCCCTTAATTTTTACGATTTCGTTTGCGTGATTTCGACCGGTAATCATTTAATAAATTCGTCCATTGGGAGGGGACTATCTACCTATATGGAATGACTCAATATTAATCTGTTTTTATTGGTCATATCTTACTATACTTTTTATTTGATGTGAATGTTGCTTGTAAAAATATTCTTTGTATCTAAAGAGTATTTGTCGAAATAATTCCAGAAAGTGAACGATTCATTTTGAGAATGCCTTCACATTGTTATTATAATTTTACCTTTTAACATTACGAAAAGTGAAAACTGACCAAGCATCTAAAAAATCAGTATTAATTAAATTTTTTTCTGTATTTTACAAATAAATAATTAG
This sequence comes from Zeuzera pyrina, assembly GCA_907165235.1. NCBI lineage: Eukaryota > Metazoa > Arthropoda > Insecta > Lepidoptera > Cossidae > Zeuzera > Zeuzera pyrina. The sequence continues at coordinate 10,665,689 of OU015625.1, read as the reverse complement.
TTGATTATTCATTTTTTCATTTAGTATGCTATAATATCTTGTAATAATTTAACTTAATCTGTCGATGTTCGTTTGTTTTCGCTTTTACCTATATGCATACATAATAATATGTATGCAGATGATTGTTTACTATAGGTCATTTTTAAGTTGGTATATATAGTCATAGTGTGTACAGTTTATTTTATATACTTACATCATATTGTACTATTTATTACCTATATTTTTTCTCTGGAAGAATTTTAAAGTTCTTTTTGCACAATTTAGATTAATTATTATTTTTGCCAGCTAACTGATAGTGACAAAAATATAACAAAAAAAAAGAATCGAATGCAATCGTAAGCATTAGTTAATGCCGAAAGTTTGCACGAGTGATATCACGTGCACGCATACAATATCGCCAGTGAAGCCAAGCCGTTCGATTTTACCCTATATTTTAACAACTGTCCTAATACATCTTGCAATGTTGTTTTTAACTGTATTTGCTCTATTATTGTTTGTTTTTTGGCATGTTTTCTTTTAATTTTTGTATTAGGTACATATTCTGTTGTAACTGGTATATCTTTTTTCAAAATAGTTTTTCGGTTATGTGGTGATCAATTACTGGATGTAAAACGATTTTTATTTAAAACTTATGTTTTGTTATTAAATATGATGCGAACAGTCGTCGAAAATTTTATAAAGGTGCATGTTAGGTTAAGTTAATGTATAAGTTAAAGATTTAAGATTAAATTGTATTATCTGAGTATTTTTTACTTATTGCATGTAAATTTATCTGTGCCAAGTGCCTGTCCGGTGAATTAGTCAAAATTTTTTGAAATTTAAAATTTTCAACGAATTGGATGGTTTTTTTTCTTCATTTCAGGTGCCTGTCAATGAAAGCGCCAGACAGGTATGTCGCTAACTCGCTCGCGCCCGCGTTCGGTTTCGTTCGACCGGGTTCGGTTGCGTTCGAAAACGTTCGGACGAGCTCGGTCGTTCAGCCGCTTGCTCGCAGGCCAAGGGGGTAGCCTGGAAGACCACACGACACACCCGCAACGCAGGAATAATAAAAACAGTATTATTTTCCAACAAAATTGCTTATGGATGTGTTTTTTTTTATTTTAAAATGTCTTTGTTAAATTTTTATTTTGTTTTGCAAAATTGCATCTCCGATCTTTGCCAGGTAGGTCCCATTTCATCTGTCATTGAAATTTGAGTTAAAGCAATCACTTCATATTCGGCCATTATCTGCTTGATTGGAGCGTGAATTTGTTTAAACGTTCGACTGCATTTGTCTCAGTGGTGTGATTATTTACTGTATTAAGTGTATTTGGAATTATCATGGGTGAAATGTTAGTTGTCGTTGTTTTGGGTCCAGGTTACACCCTAGCTGTCTTACTAAATATGAAATTTCTAATTACCTCACAGATAAATTTACAAGTCGTACTTTAGTTGTCTATCTTGAACTTGTTATAGTTGTTTGATGTTTAGTTTCATGAGCATGATTGTGTAAATTTTGTTTACTTTTCACTGGGAAAGAATGCTGGGGTTTTGCAGTTTGCTGGGGTAAGTATAATGTTTTATTATTTTTTTCTTTGATGACAATAATAGATCTCTCAACAAAAATGAATGTAGTAGTTGGTGTTTTATTTTAACACAGTCTCATATCTATTGAAATCTTACGCCTGACCGATAACGAGACCCAAAACTGATCCGTTGACAAATGCGTGATCATCATCATCAAATCGTAAAGGATTTAACGCCTCTGTTGGCACGCTTCTTTTGTTGGTGATATAATGCCGGCCATTAACATGTTGATAAAACGTTGGCCGTACAAAAAGAAACGGCAGAGCTACCGTAGGCTCCCCACAGAGAGACGTCATTGAGAGACGATGCCATGCTGTGGTACATAAAGAACATAAAAGCATAGAATGTTTCGCTGTTCATGGTTTTTGATGACCACGGTTAGAAGTGTCTTGTTAGTGTTGTAATTATACGTCTATGGTTGTGATTGACAAAAAAATTGTCAATCAAGATTGTGTCAAGATTGACAATCTGTCAGATTGAAATGTAGAAAAATTATAATAAAGATACACATGTATGTACTTGAATTGTAAAATTAGATTTCACAGCAATTAACCATTCAATTTACATATTATTTCTTAGGTTTAAACTAATTGTTAACCACATGGGGGACAAAACGCATATTTTTCAAACGAATATTCCAGGGGCCTAATTGCGTAACTTACAATGACTGGAACTGGATATATTTGATCAATATTTGATTTTGATTGATTTTCAGTCTATGAATGTTGCACAATTAAGTTTCTGTGTCATTTAGACAGATGTCTATTATAATGCCCGTACACATAGTTACATATGACAAAGTATGGCCGGAAAGATACGTAGTTGCAAATATAAAAATAAAAAACCTGCATAGCTAGGAGTCAGTGAAACGAAATGATGTTTCTTAGCGTATCTAATGGAAACCCGATTTAAATAGATCTATGTCGTTCGTCAGAATCTATTATAATATAATCCAACAGTAGCTCTTTTAAGAGCATTAAGATAGGTAGAGTAATGCATATCACATTTATTTGTTATCATTTAGTCATATAAAACGCTCCTATTCGCTTATTTCTTTTATTATTATGTGTACATATTATTTCAATAATCAATAGTCGATATAAGAATTATAATACGCATAGTCATATTGATAATTATCATTACCTATTTATGATAAACTAAGTATAATAAAATATTTAACAGCTTAGCTAACTTATAAAATGTAATTACCTCAATTAACAAAAAAAGATTAAAAATTAAGACTATCTTATATGTATAAGAAAACGGTCTTAGATCTCATATGCGTAAGTTATAAGATTTTTTTTGGTAAACAACGGAAACGTCTACCTAAAGGAACATACTAAATGCAAAATGCTACATTGAATAAATTAATAAACACAAGTTTCCAAAACGTAAACGTTTTCAAAAGACCAAACGGCAATCACAACAAAGGATCAGTTTACATCCTAACGCCTTTTAAACTAACAAAGGTTGAATTCAAATAAACACTAAATCGTTAACCCTTTGACCGTCCGTCGGTAATTTTCACTTCGGAAAACGGAGTAGACACGATTTACTAAGGGGTTCCGACACACTCTGACACCCCTGGGAGTATACTAAGGTTCTAGTTTACATTGGAACTGGTTAAATTTTTTAAATTTCGTTATTCGTAAAACCGTAGTAGTTACGACTGGTTACACGGCTCTCGTTCCGAAATTCATATTGTTAAAATACGTATAGGTACAGGTGAATTGAGAACTTCTCCCCCATTTTGAAGTCGGTTAACAAGTATGTAGTTATGGACCTACGATATGATATTATTAGTTTTTAATTTTTTTTATAATGTCTTTTTAGCTTATTACTGGCATATTAACAATTAAAAAAAATGTACGGTAGGTAGAATATTTTATCCTTAATTTCGGCACTTACTGCAATTTATATTTTAGAAAAATTCATGATAGCAAGTCCAAAGATTAACTGGCATTGCTTTCTCAACCTGTTTCCATTTTTAAACTACAACAGATGCTTCAAAGATGAAGCGAATCATTAACAATCATAAATAACAAGATATCTATTGTCACAAAATCGATAATTTATAAAAAAAATGGTACTAAACTTACTCTTATCATAGACAAAATTAAAGGAAAAAATAAGGCATATTATGTAATCTATTGATGAATCAGGTATAACACAGAGGCGTTACTTGTACACCAATATGTTGTTTATCATGTATGACGTTAAGCCGATAGCAAAAGAGATAGAACGACGCAATAGACTGTAGCAAGAGCAAGACAATATATTGTTAATTACATTGCTATTTGCGAGATTGCGACTGATCAAGGACGTCACATACCATTGTTTCCCTTTGACTTCATGTATGGTCCTTATGCAACATGCAAGACGGTTGTATCGTATCGTATCTTCCCTTTTTATTTTTATGATTTGTTCCAATATTAACGATGTATTTTGTTTGTACATAATAAATGTAAGAATTAATAAGCGAGTATGTAGACCAAAGCAAAATTTTGTTGCGCATTTGTATTTGTGTACGTTTGTGTGTTTGTTGTGTATAAATGTACCTATTTTATTTGCGATGGTATCTCTTTTTAACGTAATCGCAATTGTGTTATTAGCTAATATTGCCTTTTCTAAAATTAAACGCTATGGATAATATAATTTGATAATTTAATAATTACTATGAATAATAAAACTTAATTTAAATTAAACAAAACTGAGACGAAAAATACTCTGCAGGTAGGTACAATTAAAAAGACACTATTATTTGATTCACTATTATTCAATTCTTATGCTACCTTACACCTTATGCTAGTCATCATCAGACCTATGGTTACCAACGAGATCGAACTCCAAGTTTTTAGTGGTAATAGTGCGTAAGAATCCTTCTCATATTATACCCTATTTCCACCAAACATAGCTAAGATCACAGCATGTAAAATCGGGTCGTTTGTTCGAGAGATATGACACCACAATCAAACAGACAGACACATACACACCGACGGTCAGACAGTTAAGTCATCAAACTTATAACAACCCTCTTCCCCGTCGCAGGTTAATCTATCGATAGTACCTATAGCAAAACACACACTGCGTTTACTAAACTTATCACTGATTTTATCTATTAATTTTGGCTATATTTAAACAATGACAATTCACAGATACAACTAAAGATATTCTCATTCTGTTTGCACTAGACTAGACTACTTCTATCTGACAGCACATGGTGGCAGTTAAAATTAAACTATCTCCGACTATCTCCATTCGACTACATTGGACATGACTACTTGGCGGCTTTTTGATAATTACTTCATAAAGACTAAAATCAGACTCATATACAGTCACATTCTCATTAATACGTAGGCAATCTATTTTAACCCCACTCTTGTCTTTGAAATGTTACAGAATTATCACAGATGGCTAATGGATGTGTTTAAAATTGTTATGAAGCTAACAATAGAAGTACGTGTCTACGATAATGTTTTGACAATTGATATTCAGTAGTCAGCATATAGAAAATATATTAAGTAGGTGCTACATTACATAGTGAATCTTAAAAGTCTGGACATTAATAATGATTTTCCATAGACTTAGGCAGGATTATCCTCTATTACGTCTTTGTAGGTATGCATAATATTATGTAGGTGTGGTCATATCTCAATGTCAGTCCGCTTTGATCTCGCCGCCCTACCATCACCCCAGCGTTCACTGTTTTAAACAATAGCCATTCAAGTTAACACCTCTCTAAACTGTTTATTGTTTTAAACAAATTGTTATATAACTATTTACTTAGATACATTGATCTGGTTGTGTCAATTTCTTTGTCATAAACAAATTCTTGGTAATAATTTTCAACTCCTAAATTTTAAAGTTATTTGTTGAATAAGTTGTAGGTAGTTATTGTCACAGAATATTTTACGTGTATACAAATAATATGTATATACAATTTCAAATGACCTCTGTTTGTACATTGAGAGTATTTAAGGAATACTAGGTACGCGAGAGGTGTTAATAATATAGAAGCTAATACAAAAGTTTTCATAAATTTTGTCTGTCTGAAGTTTTGCATACATATTATCATGCATCACGCAATATTTACCTACGGTATGAAATAGTGGAATAGCGTAGAGTCCAGTTAAAAAACCGGCTAAGAGAGTGTTAGAAACGCATTAACTTAAGGTTACCTATATCAATTGCGAACATAATAGAAGTTGAGTTTAATAACTATGATAAGTAGTAGAAATTTAAAGTAATTTAAAAATGAAAACACGTCTAAATTACGTTTTAAGTATTTAATATATTCTGTCTATGGTTTTAGGTTTCCAACTTATACTTCTGTGTCCACTTCGGTATTATAGCTTTACGAATAACCGAATGTGGCATATCCGCTGTGACATAAGGACAAATGGACAAATAGACGTGATAAGATTGAAAGGATTCTGTTTTTGCCATTTTGGCTATACATAACGTTTCAAATCGTGTGTTTCATCATAACGAAGCTGAGATTCAAGCCGCGCGTTTTGTAAGGCGGATGAAACATATAGGCGATTTCTTCGTCGACCATACCTTTCTTGTCTTTCTATGTAAATTTAGTTTTTGTAGATACAATACAACGTCCATGGACCTCAGTCCGCTTCATCAGGTTTTGCTCTGTTTGCTCTTTCGTATTTCCCATGATACGAAAAAAAGATGGTGCTAGAAGTAAATTAATGTTGTATTAAAAAAAAATGTTTAAAATGCACGTCGATAGTTACCTTAGCGAAGCTAGAGCGGGTCACTAGTTTTTAATAAAGGTGGGAATTTTTTGATCACGAAATAGCCTCGATCACTGGAAATGAATAGAGTAATTTGATATACTTAGTATTAGTTACTGTTGAAATGTGATTGGTCGAATCCGTCATAGCTAATTCAATTGTTAATTCATTATGGCCTTAGCTGGATAGAATCGAAGGTCACGGGCATTTTATAAGTACCTACATATTATGCATATATCACTAAAAACGCCTGTAGAATTCTTATTATTATTCTCCCACTTTTTAATTAGGTGTAAAAAACGATGAATAAAATAAAGGATTTATTTCGAGACAACAGACTAATCATCGGGAGATATCTTCTTTCATATTATGATAACTATAATGTTAGTAATGTGTTAGTGAACCCGTCATGTGAAAAATCTTGTACTTAATGAAGCCTCTTGTCAATTATGTCACGTGTGATCGGTGCGCTGCTCTGGTCATTAACCGTACTCACCCACTTGCGCGCGAAGCGTGATGAGAAACGAAACGTAAACTTTCCCTCTTAACAAAGACCGGTCATGTTATATGATTATGTCCTGTCTCGTTTCTTCTCATTGATATTATTTTAAAAAGAAGAGAAAGAGTTGCAGGTTATCATTGTAAGACTTAAAATTACCAATAGTTGCAAATTGCTATGTTAAATATTTGTGAGAATAAAATATATCTATTATAGTACAATTATAGAAAAACACTAGTTACTCTTATGTTCTATCGGAAACGACAACCAGAAAACTATTAAACAACTACAAAGCAAATACATAATACATAATTTATTTCATCGTGTAACAAACACTAGAGCCGCACCTAAAAATTTTCTCGCCGAAATTAATTATTCGATATTTCCCACAAAAACGAGTTATATAATATTGTTGACCTTGAACTTAAATTAATAATATTTTATGAAACTGAAATGAAGTCGCAAGAGCCGCTTAAGAGAAAAAAAAATCAATTTATTTTGAAGTTAGAATAAAATTTTAAAAATGACCTTATGGACAAGGGTACCTATACGTATAAAAAAAATCCTAACCGAAATAAGTACTGTAATATACTAACGAACTTCTCACGAACCTGTAATATATTAATTTACATCTAGTGCTCTCTTGTTTTTCTTGTTCTGAGAAAGCATTTGGACGAATGACGTAACGACGTGTGACATAATATGTAAGGTAAGACAACACAAGTATTTTAACTGTATATCCAATTTAAAATGTTTAACGCTTAGTCTGTAAAGTCGAAATCGATTTTTAAGAGAATTACAAAATATGATCAGCTGAAGAATATTTGTGTAATCGTACAAATTGTTTGATTTCTCCAGACCATGACGAAGCTGTTTTTGTCGTCAACGTTAATTTTGTAATGTCGTAAAATGGATGTGTTTACAATCATTTTTCAGAGTAATATTGACGTTCTTCCTATTTTATTATAGACTGTGTAGATCTAACTTAGAAGTAAGATCGAAAAACCAATACATTCACAAGTTTTTTTTTCACATGTTACATGTTACTCGATAAAGATTTTATTGTCAGTTGACATTATTTTCATACCAGATTTTTTTAAGTATAATATGACTTTGGAATGCGATGGTTTATATTGGTTCTCTTACGGCAAGCGCATATTTCAAAGCGTCTGAAGACAAATGAATCTATAAAATTAATTGGACAAGTAATCGAAAACTCAGAAAGAATTTCTTCGGCTTTGCTGTGGGGGAGCCGGAAACAAATGAGGGGCGGACATTGAATAATTCGATTTCCTTATTTGCAGCAATCAATATCTTATGAATGAAACCAATATCATTGCAGAAAGGTCTGGGTTATTGACATTAAATATGAAATCTTCGTGACAATTATTGAAATAATACGAGATTAATGGTTTTTAATTGTAAAATAAAACCATTATTTACTTATGACAGGTTATTCAAATTGAGACTGCAGAGTAAACTCAGGTGTACAAGGCCATAATAACTAAATTCCAACTGATCCCTTATAAACAGCTAAAGGGTGACACCGCTTGAAGCATTCAGGGCGGCATTGCAGACGGCGTATTAGTAGATTATAATTGCATTTGCTACAGAGCTCGCTGGCGTTTCCTGGCGTACCTATCTTGATCTTACAGACAATCGAGTTACTAACACAAACCACCCTCTGGAATGAGTCGCTACTGATGGAAATATTTCGCTTCATGATTGAATTCTTGAGGACTTTAAACTTTATCCGTCAACTTCGAAGTTCAACTAAAATAAGTTGCCTTGAAGTGATCTTGGAGTAGTTCACAAAAAGCTATTCAACATTTAAATTCTAAACCCTGTGAACATTGTACAGTATCTGATTAACTAAGAAGAAAATTTCCCTAAAATAAACTCATATTAAATTTGGTTCGTAATACAGTTGGGTACTTATTTAATTCCGGATATAAAATTTCTGTGATTGAGTCCCAGCGGGTGGAGCCGAGGGGCGTGAATTTCAACAAAATTAGCACCAGGGGTCGAAATAAAAAAGCGAAGGAAAAATTTAATGAACAGGAAAATGCTCCTTTTTGCAGCTATTCCATCTATTTATCTACATCGGGATGCCCATTACCTTGCTAAGAGAAAAGTTTACATTTTTAATTTAATGATTCCACTTTGTGGAAGTTGGGCGGGTTTCGGCGAGATCTTAATTTGGGGATTTCTGAGGCGTCTCGTTTTGTAAATATTATTCCTTTAATAAGACCTCACGTCGAGGGGGTGCCTTCTGAACTCCGTGATTACGACTCTCCTCGTGAGCTTCATTTTGGACCTCGTCATTTTGATTGGCGCTAATGAAATTTTTCTTACTTACTGTGTCATTTCCTTGTTCATGACAGAATAATTTTCTAAGAACATGAAAGATTTAGCGTAATGTCACTGGCACACTCTAGCATTTTTGAAGTAGCGTAGACGTTGCTTGTCATCTTTATTTCTGTTTTTCACTTTTGCCATAGTAATTTCTCAGCTTTCGCTTTGTAGAATGAGAGCCCCATCTGTATCAAAATTTCTAAATCGTCAAGGCTCAGCTGCGTTCACTTGGGCGATGACGTTTCGCTCTTAGCGGTTGTTTTAAAATTGAATATTTGATGCCGCACTCCCTTATGACGAATCCACTTCGCGGTGGGAAGTACCCAATTCTGCGGCGCGTAATTTTTTGAATGACTCTTTTAACGATCGCACCCATTACCCTTATTCCCCATATACATACTACTTCACAAAATTCGTTTATTTTTCAACATTTGCTTACGGTATTTTAGCTTTATATAAAAGGCGAGATCGATAAATATGGATACTGATTATATCAATGTATTATTAGGTATATTTATAGGTTTGTATTTCAACGCTTTTATACGTTATCTAACGCGTGTATGCGACACTCGAAGTTTCCCATTATAAATAAAACAAATGGTTACAGCTTAGTTCCTTTCTAATTACATAGATAAGCAAGTTTAATAACGGATATATTATCACATTCATATTTGTTTGGAATCTAATTGGAATTTTGCATGTTGATACGCACTCTGTATTGGTTGATATTATGTTTGCTTTCAGATATTGAATGATTTGTATTACGTATACGTATATATCGATTTGATCAATGCCTAATGATAATAATACGTACCTATCACTATCATAATAATGTTGGATTTGGCAGCATTATTTGTACGTGTTGACAACTCATTATGGTCATTATTACTAAATAAAGTCTAAATGTTTGTTGAAATTTTTTTCAGTTACAAACTTATTAAATACAATTGTATATTTTAGGCTATGGGAAACATTATTTAGTTTGAATCATACCAAAATGTGCTCCTAATATTCAATGCATACCAATTCATGTACGTACACGATTGAAGGGTACGGAAATATATTGATAAAATAGATAATAAGACATCGTCTTTATTACCTGCTGTTCTTATAAGCTCATTTAAATAAACAATTAATTTCCTAACACGACTTCATTCCAATTTGTCAAAATTATGATCATAATATTAATACATCAGGTTACCAAATTTGCATTTAAACGATTACGATAGAAAGATAATTTACGAAATTACAGTTATTTTAATAGAAACTATATCCAATGTGGGTTATGCTATAGGGTAGGTAGGGGTCGATTTTTTACTAAAACATCTGTTGTGTGTGTATCGTATAAGTTTTTTGTTATTTTAAAAGGAGACATGATGGATCAGTTTCAACACGTATTCGTCGGTGCCTTTGTTGCATGGTTTATGGCTTTGTAATGTGTTTCTTTGTTTGTTCAGAACGTGTTACAGTCGCTTCCGAAGTTTCTGAAAAAAATAAGAATTTTATTACTGATACGACAGCTTAGCTAATATCTGGGAATCTAGCTAGCAAAGATTTAATAGTAATTCATTCAATTTCAAATGGAAATCGTGCCAGTAATCATTTTATCAATCGCCATTTTTTTATTTTAGTGTAGTGAATATACCATTTGATATTAAGCATTTTCAGGTGATGCTACACAGATTAAGAAAAAAAACAAGTATCATTACTTGTAAAACTATTATATAAGTGTGGGAGTATCTCAGATTTTGGAGGGTGTACTTTAAAACCACCGTTGCGTGTTACTGTAATAGGATTTAGAGCAGACACTGCCGGTGTCGACAAAGCATGCCATAATCTTATCTTTTAAGTAAAAAATGATCTCTGAGATTTTTTAAATGGTATATTGCAAAGCCATACGACATTTAGAAATGGATAAAAGCTTTAAAAGATTTAGTGCATCTTTTCTTAGCAAAACGTAGTCAACGTACATTGTAGCTTTTTTTCTTATCAATAGAGCACATTTGAATATGTATTTCTATGTGAGATAAAATAAGAGATATATATATTTTAACAGTTTTATTTTTATTTATTAATTAAAAATGCAAATCTAGAAGTCTGAATTTGTTATTTAACGATATATAACTGTGAGTTTAGATATAAGAGGTAAAATGTTGCAAAAGAGGCTTTTAATTAAAGATGTTTCGCTTTATTAAAGTTCAGATAGTGTTATCAAACGAGACCTTCAACCAAACTAGGTATTTGTAGTGTCTGCAAATAACACCTGCAATTTGCACCTGCTTTCAGTTATTAGATATGTTTGAATGTGGGTTATTTTATGTTTTTTATGTAATTGAATTTCTCTTAAGAACGTTTAATGTTAAATTTTACAATTCCTTTAATGTTTCATTTCAGAAATGGAAGAAGGCTTGCTTTTAAATTCGTCAAACTTAATCAAGTTTTGTAATCAGTTAGGGACCCTAATTTAATTCAAAACGTATCCATTTCCTTTTTGCAAACACAATAATAAAGGCACATTTATAGCGGTTACAGAGAAGCGAAAGTGTACTGCAATGAAGTATAGAAAAAAACGAGCGGGAGTTTTGATTGATCACCGACTCGAAGCTGTTTTTTGTGTGAAATTAAAAACACGGACTGGGCATGCGTTAGATTAAAGAGGAATTTCAAACGGCCAATAAATAGAGGGATCCACGAGCCTTTGTTGTCGAAAACAAATTTTGAAATTAATTTATTTTTCTAAGATCCAAATTTGGACATCGATTTCGCATTATAGGAATAATAGCTGGGTTCAATGAAATCGTTTACTTGTCTTTATTAATTGCAGTCGTATGTTTAAGTCACAGATTTATTATTATCTTAATTTTAAACAAATGTAAATTAAAACATGAACATTAAAGGATTCTTAGGTTCTTAAAGGATTGAGTAAAAAATTCTTTTAATAAAATAAAATGCAACCGGCAGTATGTTAGTTATAAAAGATTCTTGCAATATTTAAGTTGAAAATAAACAGAAATATATTTACATCACTGGAGAATCCACAAGTGTACCCACAAACGAGTAATTAAAGCATCTATAATATATTAACATTATGCATACGAAATTCATGAGAGTCTTGTCGAAATGTTAACTAGAATGGTCGGGGAGATGTGTAACACCCAATACCGCAAAGGTAAAGCGTAATAATAGGAGCTATTTAGAGCTTTATGAACGATCAAAATTGCAAGAGCACGTGTATAAAATATACTTTGTAAAGTAGATTTAAATTTTAATACAAAGCTTTCAGTCGAGGGTTGTAAGTAATGTCTCAACGTTGGAATTGCATGGATTTACTTTCTCAGAGCCTGAATAAGTTTTTACGAACATGACTTCGCAATTGTTATGTAATATCTATAAATGTGTAAGTACATATGAATTAAAACTAATCTGTCTACTGTATGATTCAACATATGTAAAGCTTGGAATTGTGCATATTTAATAATCAAGTTACAATATTTTTATTATGAAGTATAAAATGGTAGGGAAATGTGTTTTCCTATTTTGGGATGTCCACATTAAACGTTCGGTGGCGGAGACTCAGGTGTCGACTGCGGCCGATTTCGCAAGACAATGCTTAATAATTTCATTTCACCATTACGGCGGCCATCTTTGTGACTCGCACAGTTAGAAGGCATCGTCGCACCCCTCATGGCAATTTGCATTGTAACCCGGACCACGTAGAAGGCCCTAACTGCCATACTACCACCTCCTAACTCTTGAATATATAATTTTGTTGCTTTTATTAACAGCAACTTTGCGTGGGAATTGGCGATAGCCTTCCGCGGTGACTGTTTATTGTGGACGATAACTTGCTAGATTTATTTTATAGTTCAGCAGACTTTGTCCTGTAAGGGTTAGTCCATGTTTTACGCGGACGCTTTTATAATACCAATAAAGAGAGCCGATGCATGGAGCTATTAAAATATTTGTTGGATTTATTTGACAGCATACTTGTTTTGAAAATTTTATTGGAGTCTGCAATTACATTGTTGCTTATGCAATTAAGCGCTCGTTCAGTGTTATATTACGAACGTAAGCGAAATACTCATATCTTCTCATACATACGTATAATAAATATGTAGTCATATATTTTATACACTTGAATTAAAGTAAAACAATTACAGTAATAATAATAACCAAAGTCATAACAAAACAATACAAAGAACAAAGATTACGCGGAAACAATATCTTCAAATAGATGTGACCATAATTGCTATTACGACCTCAACATTAATGTAAAAGTTACCTAAGAGTTAAAGTTTGCGACGGTGTCTATAAATAATGTGTTTGCTTATTCCCTTTACCATTTCAAGTCACTTTATAACTTTCGATACGTTTAAGGGGTGAGTTTCGTGACTTGCGTCCGAATTCATGAGAGTTACGCAATTTGTAAATAACATTATGAGTTATGAATTTTTTAAACGGTTTGAAATGCTGTTTCATATGTATATTGTTTAAGCATAAATATTTTAAACGAGCCCCATAAATACAATAATATATGCCTCTAAATATTTTTAGAAACATTTCCAAAAACTCAGCAAGTAATCAAATATTTAAATGTCGTACACTGTAAATGAGAACACTGATGCAGGAAATGCACAAATTCGGCCTCGGTATGGAATAAATTGTACTTCTAATTCTATGGCAACTTTTAGGGGAAGGTATAATTCTATTCCGTGTTTTCAACTCTTTGAGGGGGTTTGATATCGACATTAATAACTTGTAAAAGGTTTCAAACTTTGAATGAGTAATTTTTATTTCGTTTACCAATTTTTATTATTTTCACATTTATTGTTGACATTACTTACACATGAATAAAAGAAGAAATGTTTCTTCGTATATAGGTGCAACGTAATTTCAAAAATCTATCCATTCTTTGATCGAACCATGTTGTTTTATCTATCTTGGAGCTGATATCTTCTTGAAATTCATTTATTATTAACTTACATTGTACACATGTTCAATGTACATGTATATATTTTATAAAGACACAGGAATTGTACACCTCAAACTAAGTCATGGCCTATAGTACTATGGGTGGTACATAACGAATTGGAATTATGTATCCCTTAAGGGCCAGACTCCAAGCCAATTTTGAGACGTTTGTTTCTCAATTTGTTCCTCAAATTGGGGCCTATTTGCGTAACTTCTATTGACTGTAAATGAAATGATACCAGTGTGACATATCATACTCATTTATGAACGGCAGTTAAAACATTTTTATAACGAAGACGCTGGAATGAATGGACTATATTACTTCAATTTCCGGTAGTTAGTTGCACAATTAGGCTCCTGGCAGAGGACCGAAGCCGGAGTCATTAGGCTGTAAGGCAGATGTACTAATTCTATCCCTAATGGGTCAGTCATTATAATCATCATGATCAGTTAATACTTGTCCACTGCTAAACATAGACCTCTACCAAGCTGTGCCACCGAGCTCAACATATCTTGTCCTTTACGTATCTAATTCCTTCCAGGCACTTTATACAGGACGTCTCGCCATTTAGCAATGTCCCCGCACCACGTTTGCTTATATTATGCAGTCGACGCTACAGAACTCGACAAGGTTCTGCGACAAACGTAATCAGTTCATTGTCGTTTTAACTTGCTGACCTTTAAAGCTATTTTGACAACCAGGTTTTTAAGTCGAAGTTGAATTTTTGCTCAGTGTGATGTCAAACATAGCTCTTTCCATAGTTCTTTTACTTTAAGCTCATGAACTAGTCTCATCGTTAGTGTCTCCGTTTCGGCGTTTCGTTGGTGAATCGTTAGTTTTCCTATACTGTATATTATAAGCTCTGTTTTAAGATAAGTGGAAAAACGTGGTTATTGTATGGAATCTTTTTACTATAATGGTGCTTCTGCATGTACATATTCATGACAAGGTCTATTTTTTTATTATCATTAAGTGTAAGCTTGCATACGGGCGTGTTATATTCCTCTCATTTCAGGATATTGACACTTATCTGATTGTCACCACCTTTTGTTTTATCACGTGTTAAGTTACACACATTCACGTACACGTGCAGTATACACCATTTGAGAACTGGTTTATTCTTTGAGGAGTTTACCATAATTAAGGAAGGATATTTTTAATTGCTCTTTTCATAGAGTTATTAAATACGTGTATTGTGGTATGCATATTGATAAAACTCAACTATTCTAAATCATTATGCAAAAATACCTCGTCTTTATATCGCTACGCTGAGTCGTGGAAAACTAATCGCATTGAGCGTCGTTCGCGCGTTATAATTAGTACAAATAATGTACTCAACCATAGATTTAATAAGACATAGATGTCCATGTTATCACATAACATTTTATTTGTTTTATTGTGTCTATATTTTTTTATACTGTATACTGTATGCATTTGTACCTACTGGTTATATTCATTTAGCCTAGCCATTTAGCAATTATTAGTTACACTTTTATACATAATTCTTAAACAAATTCAATCTGCTTAATTATGTCAATAAAAATAAGTATAACTTTAAAATTTGCAAAGTAATGTAACTAAAAACGTTTATTACTTGAAACTTCCAGAGCAATATTTTACTGTGCCGTGTCTATTCGTTTTTATATTATGTTACCACCATGGAATCCAGTAATCTCGAGAGTTAATAGATTCGATAATTCATCGAGACTCTTCTGAATCGATACTACGATTGATGGCGCTCTTATTAAGACAAGGTGGAAAGCGAAGCAGTTTCTATTCTATTGTCTTACGCTCGTCACGTTACGACTAAAAGTCGATTAAACTTTTAATTCATTTAATGGTTAATTGTGTAGTATATGTAAGTAGGTATAGTAGACAACAATAACTTAAAATAGTTGAAGAAAGTGATTTTAGCATTTAATTGTGGAACCTCGATATACATTATGGTCGGTTTACATTGTGAATAGTGATTATTGTGTTCATTGAATTGTACTATATTAGATTTTTTGCATTATATGGATACAAGTGTTTAGTTTTACTAAGCAATTGCTATCACTTTTAACTGACTTCAAAAAAGAGGAGGTTCTCATAACGTCTGTATAAACAAATATACATATATATTTAAGTATATATGTTCAGACGTAACTTCATATATGAACCAGTTTCAATGATTCTTTTTCCGTTGGGTTCAGTACAGCTAAAACAGTCCAACTAAAACTTCATTGGTATTGCAGCTTGAGGAAAAAATGAAATCGACTTTAAAATAAAAACACTAAAAATTACGAAATAATTATCCCTTACTAATCGAAACTCCCTATATAATAAAATTTGACAGTTATTAAAGTCAGTGCCAAATCGATAAGTAACAACAGTAAGTCTACTACTACTACTTTGGTGGCCATGGCACTAACTTCAGTAACTGTCAAATTAAATTGTATAGGTATTTGTATCGTATTTATAAAGTTCTTTTTTGTACTTGAGTGTTGATTATTAAAGGAAATCTATTTTGTGCCTTTCAGTGTTTTTTTTATTTTGAAGTTGGTTTTATTTTTTTTATCTACACAAAATGTAAACGGATTATTGAGTAGATATTATGTATTTAATGTTGTTTAGTAATCTTTTTAGTAAATCCATAACTTTGATAAAACTAACATTTGCTGCTTATTTTTCACTCAGTATAAGGCAAACTATTTAAAAATCTATTAGCCTTACTTTTTGCGTCGCTTTCCCATAGCAATGATTTCTATGAGTAGCAACTTGAGCCGCGTCTAAATAATTCGGTTCGGCTTTGAATTGTGAAGTTCGTTACACATTTTTATAGAAAAACGTCCGTTTTATACGATTCTTTGTGGTCACATTCCAAAGATCGGTTCAGTGACGCTGCATTTTGATAAGTTTAATTGAAATAGATTTTTTACTTAGCTAATTGATATTAGTAAGTAGAGCATTTGCTAAGTAGGTATGTCTAATAGCTAAACGTGGCACTTTCTGTTTGAAGATTTCTTTGCAACTGATACGCTTCATGACTTTGGATTTTATAATTAGAAACTGGTGGCAAATCAGATTGTTGTAGCGGATTTGCTTGCACCCACGTGAACCGTTCGACCTAAACGGTATCAAAATTAACAATAAAGCTTAATTAGGTATTGAAAAAATCGGCTACCGTACAGTCGCAGACCAAACGCGGAATAAATAGACCGTTACTAATTATCATCCAAAAAACTGTTGGAATTGAATTCAAACATTTGTCTCTTAACGAATCGTATCACGGCGGCATCTATTCAAAGCGGCGTGATTCGGCAATTCCGTTCCATTTTCAAATGCTGGCTGCCCATTCGTTCCCTCGGCTACGCCTACCCAATAAATTAGATGCCTTGCGTAGCACAACGCATAGTTACAAACTAATGAAATCCCAAAAAGATTTCAACCCATTTTCTTAACAACTTTTCCGAAAGAGCAAGCGCCTTCAAAGATTTTACCCCGAGAAATAATTCCGCTAATAACGCTCGGCGCTCACACGGGTATGTTATGCAACCATAGGAATTTCATTAGATACACACGCGTCTGTTTGTTAAGGCGCTTTCCATTGCTAAAAGTTTCTTGAGGCGGGTATAATTCCTTTGTTTGTTACCGGGGGTGGTACGCCCGCTTCACCCACTACGTTTTCTAAGTCATCGGGTCCAATTATGCCCCTTTGTAGGTTTTGATATGTAAATTCGCGATTTTATTAAACAAACCGTGATGCCATTCGGGGGCAGCGAGCCGGATTAATAGCTTCTTCAGATTTGTGTAATCGCTTTCTCTTAAGACAACACTGTCGGAAAGTCCCAAGGGAACAATTCTCTTTTAAATGTGTTACGCGGAAAATGTGTCCGTTTGATATTAGCAAGTAAATTAGAATCAGGTAAGAACTGACTCAAACTGTGTACGTATTTAATTACCACTAATAATTGTTATAAGTATACTTTTCTATAACAAAATGTGTCTATTTTATGCTTTCGGAAATTCTGTAAGTATTTACCTATTTACTTAAAGTTTTCGTAATTAAAGTTCTATTATTACTTTAATTTTGATTTGATTACTCTTATAAACTTATTCCCTTTGTGATGAATTCTTGTAATTTTTAGCTATCCTCCGCCCAAAATTCCAAGCTCTTTAATCGACACGTGTTTCGCCTCTTAACCAAGCATCCTCAGGATATTCCAGAGAACAGACTCTGTCAGCTAACCAGCACGGAATTAGGTGCTGGTTAGCTAAAGGAGTCTGATCTCTGCTGCTAGAAGGATTCGTTAAGAGGCATAACACGTGTCCATTAGTGAGTTTGGAATTTTGGGCGAAGAAATGGATTTCTGCACCTGAGTAACACCTGAATCTATACAATTCATTCCGTTGATGTCTAAAATGTATATACTAAATATATCTAAACTGTTCGACTGAATTACCTCAGTCCCTACAAATGAATATGCCAACTTATAACTTATACGCGAACATAAAACGATAATACTGGAACTACCCATTCGATTTCAGCTTAATTTTTACCCCAGCACTATTAATAATTTACAGTGGATAACGCCAACGTTTGCGTTATATTACAACGCATAAATTAATAATGTCGCTTGCTTGCTTAACTGCGAATCAGATGAGTTTTATTGACAATATTGTTGGGAAAGAGCAATTTGCGGGATGACCATCCCGCGACGCCAAGTGGTCACCAAACAGGGTGGGGGAAATATACATTAAGCTATCGAGGAAATGTAGTCCATATATTCACTAATATTGATTGTAAAAGTTCGTATAATTGACGACAGCGAACTCAATTAGAAAAACTTTACCTAGAGGTATTATTATGGGTATTGTTTCTAAAATGATAAGACCATTTTTGTGAAGTCTATTAAGTATCAAAATATAACAACGTCATATGTTTAATAATAATATAATTATGTAGCATGTAATATTAATCATTACATTTGAGGAGGCGCAAGTAGTATATAAGAACCGCGATGCTTGGCGTTCCGCTTCTCTGACTATTCCTTTTGGGGATACAGCGTGATGATACGTATGTATATTATTTAACGTTATGTAGGTGCGTACCTATGTCTTATTTATTTTATTAAAATTTCATACTGTGATACTGTTATACTGCTTTATGATGCTGTAATACGTTATAGTACAGTTTTTCTTCTATTATTCTCGAATAATAAACAAAATAATACATTAATTTCAAATCCATATTTTGGCGTCGAACTACAAAGCAAACGCAAATGCTTTCATTGCATTACTGTAACTCAATATTGCACGAATGTTCACAATGACATTAGGGTTCCAGTGAGGTGTTGTCACACTACCGTTATTTAAATGGGTTGTTTTAAAGTCAATACAATGATAACTCTTCTGTTTACTCAAAAAATAAAAATACCATTGTGATAATGTTTCAACGTTTCTATCGTTACACAATGAATAAAAATGATTTACGCTTATGTTTCTTTTAATTACGTTATTGATTTATTGGACGTCATTTCAGTTATACTTTGCACTTTGGTTATATGCTTATTCTTAGTCATAATAAATATAATTATTTATTTAACATCTTCTGCGATTGTGTTTTAGTATCGTTTGCCTGCATAATGGTCTGTCAGCTCGAATTAACACAAGCTTTTGTTATCATTCAATTTAACTCTGCCGCTGGCTGTTTTATTATTTTAATGAGCCTCAATTTTCAGGGATAGTTGAATGGACGTTGCGCTACTATGATTATTATTGCATTCGATACGTACCGGCTGGCAGTGTCCACTCTACGTCACTGTACTGTTTGCTCTTTTTAATATGTAACTTATATTGTGTTAAAATTACTCAACTAATACGTATAGTTTTTATTTTGTGAAGTGAAATTGATTTGAGCTCTGTTTATTATTTCTTATCGTAAAATAAACTATATAAGTGAAATTTAGAAATTACCAAATGTTGCATAATTAACAATGTAGTACAGTCGAAGGTTGTACTCAAACGTTAGTATGGAAGATTTTGAGGTTCGCGGATTTTTTTTTAGTGTTCTAGAAATCGCTTCCGCTTCTTGGTGTGTCCACTCCACATTTGTATTTGCCTGAACAGACGCTAGTTCAACCCCACAGTAAACAAAACTGGACAATCATATGAGTAAATTATACGTGCCTTTATTGCCTTTCAATAGTAACTATTTTTACTATCCGTAGTTAAAGTTGACTTTACACTGCTTGTTTAATTAAGAGGGTGTGTTATGATTTATAATTATACAATATGTAAGAGTACGCTGGCAATTTGTCGCTTGTGTTGCTGTTGGCAACTGTAAGAAGTACTTATTTAAGATTTATATTAAAAATCTAATATATAAGACTCCTACCAATTTTGACAGTTAACAAACATCAAACTTTTTTCTATGTTTAGACATATTCACCTTCACCTGAAAACAGCTTGATATACAAATTTATTAATTTTATTGTTGGTAGCATAGTATAATAAGACATTAAGTTCAGACTGTAATTTGAGTCTTACGACTGTTCTATGAATTTTGGTGTGCGAAAGTGAATTAGTGACGAAATTAACTAAGACAGATTTCTCAAAATGATTTCAATGTACGAGTAATACTTGAAAGGAAAGATTTCTCAAAATGATTTCAATGTACGAGTAATACTTGAAAGGAGCAATTTGAAGAATATATATAAAATATGTATGTAGGTGCTTAGAGATCTTAGTGCAAACGAGTTGTAGAAATTTAGATATTGCTGTTAAGATTGTGAATTATAAATGATCTATTGATATCGATGAGGTTAAAAAGGAAACACAAGAAAAAGGTATTATTATTCGCGATTTGCTTTTATGCTATCTTGTTTTCAACCGACTTCTAAAAAGGAGGTTCTCGATTCGTCGCAACCTTTTTCCATGTATATTCACCGATTTCTCAGCTATTTTTACACCGATTTTGTGATTCCCCTTTTATTTGAATGGGTATAATATCCAGGGTGGTCCCATAGAAATGTAGTTAAGATTCAATGTTGGAGTACTGCTTAAACAAAAGAACTCAACACTTTATTTATTTTTCGTTATAATTTTATTTATTTTCCGTTTTAGAATTGGAAAAAAGTTGGTTGTAAACATTTAAAAATTTGTTGTAGACAAGGGTATTCAATGAGGAAAAACAAATAACTTTCTAAGAAAAAAAATTAAACCGACTTCGAAATAAAAACACCGAAAACTACAAAATAATTATAATTGTCCTTTAATGATTAAAACTCCAATACAAAAATGACTTCGTTAATACGATACAAATACCCGTATAAATAAATTTGACAGTTATTGAAGTCTGTGCCTAAACAATAAAGCAAAAAGTCTACTGATTTGGTAGGCTTGGCAACGACTTCAGTAACAGTTGAACTTAATTAAGTGGGTATTTGTATATATGTTAAAATCGAAGTTATTTTGTAATATTATCGAAGTTATTTTTGTACTTTAGTTTCGATTATTATTTTATTTTATTTAAAAGTTGGTTTAATTTCATTCTTGAAAGTTATTTATTTTTGTTATAATAAACAGACTAAAGTTAACCAACAAAGCTCAAAGCTCAAAATTTTTAAGCGCATCGTATTTATGAATAAAAACTAGAAATATAGATTAAACTCCAGAAATAAAACAAATGTTGTTTTATTTATCAGTATAAATACGATGAAAGCTATTCATAAGTTCTATTCAGAAAAAATGTGGTGTAAATAAAAAGAACTGTAGTTTTGACAGGTCTCTTCGCGT
Source organism: Zeuzera pyrina (assembly GCA_907165235.1). Classification (NCBI taxonomy): domain Eukaryota; kingdom Metazoa; phylum Arthropoda; class Insecta; order Lepidoptera; family Cossidae; genus Zeuzera; species Zeuzera pyrina. The sequence goes on along the minus strand of OU015625.1, from coordinate 10,643,773 downwards.
GACTGGCCCGTTAAATGTTCTTTTTACTCTTTCGTACACTGTTTCGAGCAAATTGATTACGTTTATTAACTCGTTTCTCCAAAGTGACAGCACTAGCTATTAACCGTGGCCACGGCATGATACAATTTTTCAATTTTTGGAATGACCTGATAGTAAAATATACTTTATTTTGTAGAGATGTGTATAATTAACAAATTATTAATGACATATTTCGATAATTAATTCGACAGGAAGTGGGATGTCATTATAATAGAGTGCTCTATAAAACTGTTAAATAGAGGTGGTTGCATTTTTTCTGCTAGTTTTTTATTTCATAGATACGTTTTATGAAATAGTAATGTATTCGTATGTAGACTTTTTAGTATGTGACAGACGAAAATTTTAATTTAATCCCAGCAGTAGGACTGTATGTAATATTTGTGTTAGATAAGCTGCGAGAAGTTGAGTAATCAGGGTCTTGGGAACGGAAGTCACGGTAGCTAATATGACATGCGTCAAGTTACTGAGATAAAGCTCGGAGACAATTGAAATAACTTAAAACACTAAAAACGTTGATTCCGTGCTGGTTAACTGGCGGAGTCTGATCTCTGGCATATACTGAGGATGTTTCGTTAAGAGGCGAAACACGTGTCGATTAGTAGTTTTGGAGTTTTGGGCGGAAAATAGCTAAGAATTATGAGAATTTAACTATCGACCTAAAACAATGGCAATGTACAACTAAATTTGGCCCACCTAAAGAGTAGTCAATTGGTTACAACTTATTTAGTCGAGTCACATGCAACTATCGGAACAGGTTGTCTGATTTGTGAGCTAAATATTTGAACATTTTATTGAAAACGTGTTTATTATTAAATTGCTTATTGAAGTTATATTGTGCAATATGTATGTGCTTTTTTTTCAAGTACCTAATTAACTTGTGATGTCTTCTGTGGCGATGTCTGATGTGGATAAAGTTTTCGTTTGCAATTCACATTCACAAGATACTTTCAAATACATGAAATGGATTTCCACAAAGTAACATCTAAGTCTATGCAATAACTTTAGACATGTCGATTTTTATTTTAAATCTAATAAAGTACCGGTGTGCGTGTGTTGTAATTCTTTTGCTAAACGGCTAAACCGATTTTCATGAAATTGAAAATAGAGATAGATTAAGTCCTGAGAAAGGATATAGGCTACTTTATTTTAAATTCATGTGGACGAAGTCGCAAATAACAGATAGTTATGACTGTAAATTTTAATGTGCAGTATCGTTAGACAATTTAGAATTTTTATATAAAATCTAAGTGAAAATTCGAATCTAAATTATTATAAGAACAAATGTACAATAAGTACAAATATTTGTGTTCAAACCTTTTTTCGAAACATTTTTGAGCCAAATTTATCGGTTCGGAAAAAATGCAATGAGAAGAATTACAACGAAAATCAATTTTAAGACATTTTACAACAGTTTTTTAAACGAAGTTAGTTATACCTAATGTTTGAAAAGCATTGTGAATGCAAAATGACGCACAAGTAGTCCTATAAACTTCCGACATCGCTATACATGGTCAAATGAAAAAATATGTAAGAGTTACTTTATTGTTTCAATTGAAAGATAAAATTAGATGTTAAATCCACCTATAAAAATGCACAGAAATATTTTAATTCTTAATATACAAAAAAGTACTAACGTTAATATTTACAAACTTAAAACTACACATTATCTTAAAATACTAAGTGTGTATATATATACCAATTGAATAGTTTTTAGTTTGTAAAAACAGTTTTCCTTTTTGATATTAGATATACTCATCAAGAGTACGTTTTCGAAAATTTGTTTCATTATTTTTGAATTTAAGTTTAAAAAACTTTGCATGAACAAAAAACGGTAATAGTTTAAAGTGTTGTCCATAATTCTTTTTTTTATGTATTAAACTGTAAACTTACCAAATAAATCATTGTAATGGCATAAATATAAGTTTTTAAATATTAAATATAATTTTAAAGATACCTGGGTGATATATCACTTTTAAAATGACAGATGCATATTTAAAGATTGTAAAAACAAATGTCTCATTACGAATTTTTTTTTACATTGTATTTTTATTAATTTGTATACTTTTGATGACAGAAGTACCATATTTGTATGACTTAAACTTAACCAAATCGTGTCGTGTCAAAAACGCACGCTTCGATTGTTAACTTACGCTAAGACTATGTTATATTACCTATATTACATTATATTATAACAATAAACCATTTTTATTTTTAATCCAAGATTAGAAATTGACATATCTATGGGGGACTTGTAAGTAAGTACTTAATTGTATATAATACAACTTACTAAAATAACGAAGGTCATGGAGATATATAGGCTCTCCCTTCGCATACCTGCAAAGATATGTTGATTTTAAATTATGCATGTGACATACAAAGTTTAAAATCTAAAAAATATCAAGAACGGAAAAAATCCAAAAGTTTATTTAAATAAAATAATTTGAATTTGAATATCTATAACTTTGAAAATATTTATACATATTTGTACGACCTCTAATTCATTTTCTCAAGATCTAATCTGCTTAAAATTTTGAGTACCTAAGCATTATTTATCTTGTATGGTATATTTTTAAATATAGATACTAACACTATAGCGTCTCATCAAACGTCTGTCTAAAACTAAAGAAACCAATCATAACCCGGATGTGGGGCACAATAGAATGATTCCCACATGCCTTCCACAAAACATAACAAGGTTTTAAATATCGTCTAAACTCTAAAATAACAAACTGATTACGTGATCAGTTCCAAAATTGGCCTCAAGTTACCGGCAGTAAGCTTCGAATTCAAAATTCGTTATGTAGGTATGCAGCAATTACACAAACGATGATTTTTCTCATTATCATTATTTAATAGAAGTCGTCATATAAGTGTACAATGATCTACGATGTAAGGAATATTACCTTTTAAATCATAAATAGTCTTTGTAAAGTTAAGCCTAGCTTGGCTTTTATTTCTTCGAAAATTACAGTTGGTTAAAATGTCGATACTGTAGAAAGTTGATTGCTTTATCGCTCTCGCTATCTTGTATGACTTGTACTAACGCAGAGAAACAGTAGCGTTGGTAGTCTCACTCAGCGATCCAATATTTAATAGTTTTATGATGTATTATCAAAACAAATCCGACCGAGAACTATGAACTGTTAGTACGTTTCGGCTGCGACTGTACGTAGTCTCATCGATCTTGATATTTGTTAACGGCGCGCCGAGTCTAATAAATATTTTACTAATAGGTATATTACATAATACATATTACAAAATGCATGAAAATGTATATGTGATTTTGTTTTGACAAGATTCTATATTTCACCTTCTACAAACAAAAATGTCGAATAGTAGGTAACCCCAAAATTGTGAAGAAAAATATTTATAGGGATAACTTATTTTAATTATTGTAAAACTTAGACAACATTGACTATTATGGTTATATATATATTATACACGTATGTATGAATAGTAGGTACATATATATTTTTATAAACCAGTATATAATATTTGTTTGAACAAAAATCATTTTATCTAATTCATGATTATGTTATTGTTCGTTGTTGTTAATCGTAAACTTTTTTTTTGTACTAAACGCATACACATCTTCATTATTTTAAAATGCAGTAAAAAATAGAAAGGCTGCTTTTAGAAAAATGTGTTTTTATTCAAAATAATTCTATCTTTTATTAATTTCTATCTTCATTAATGTCATGTTCACGGTGTACAGTTTTTTCAAATTTTTATATAGTTTAGATCAAGATGGCAAAAAGTAATTTAATACCTTTTATAGAAAACGTGATTAAATAATAAATAATTTATACAATATTCACAGAAAAAAATATAACACAAAGTATCAAAATATTTTGTTCTTAGTTTCGAATAGCCGTCAATACAAAAGGACTTAACATATTTTTTCTTCATATTTTATTATGAACTTCTGTTCAACATCCAGATGTTTGAGTCTGATCAAACAAAAGATTTTTCAGATGTATTTTATGTAACTATTATTTCTTGATTTATGAATAACTTTTGTTTAGTTTAAAATTATTCTCAACGGTGCTCCGAGAATCAAATGGTTTTTCTTCGATATCAATTCAATAGATTATGTGGTTTAAGGTATTTCAGTAGTTCGTGAAAACTTATTTCATTTAATCATTATTTGCTAAATATTATATCATTTAATACTACTAATTTTTTAATGAATGTGAAAAAATGTATCAAATTAATGACATATATTTAACAGTTTTAAGAGTCAGCTTGGTCGACATGTTGACATTGTAGGCATGTATATTAATAATAGTTAATGGTAAAGTTATCCATACTAATGTTATAATTTATATATGCGAAAATGCCTCTGTCTGCTTGTCTGTTACGTTTTCACGGCTAAACTGCTGGACCGATTTCGATGAAATTGAGTATGGAGATAGATTGAACGCTGAGAAAGGACATAAACTACTTTCTTTTTAATTCCAGCCTCGCTCTACATAAATTTTGAAATCAAGAAATACATTTTATTTGCTCCTTTTAGTACGTTCATTGTCGATGTTTTTTTAATAACCTGTTTAACAAATCATAATGTTTATTTTGGTTCAGTTCTGAGCGATCACACGTCTGCGATTATATTCTGTTTCTAATCTCTCGCCTGTTTGTTTTGATTATTAAAATTTTTCATTGAACGTACAAAACTAAAGTTAGACATCGAGAATATTCGAGAACGAACGTGTTTGTCCACATTACTTATGTAATGATTTCTTTTACATACATACATACATATAATCACGCCTCTTTCCCGTAGGGGTAGGCAAAGACCACTTCTTTCCACTTGCTACGATCCTTACATACTTGTTTCGCTTCGTCCACTTTCATTATTCCCTTCATACATGCTCTTCGGTTTAGGGTACTCTTGACCTGGCCTTTTTTCAAGACGTCCCTGATTTAGTCTCGAAACGTCCGCCGAGGTCTACCCCTTCCAACACTTTCATTCATACTCGCCTTATACACTTTTTTCGTCATTCGTTCTTCATTCATTCTCTCGACATGGCCAAACCATCTCAGCATACCTTTCTCAATTTTTGTCACTACATCTTCTTTCAGACCACAACGTTTCCTTATCTCATTATTTCTTATCCTGTCACTCAGTTTAACTCCTATCATACTTCTTAACGCTCTCATCTCAACTGCATTTATTCTGCTTTCATGTTTCTTCTGCCATACCCAACTTTCACTTCCGTACTTGAGTATCGGAACCTTAATCTGCTTAAAAAAATATGAGTTGGTCATCAACGATCATAACAGTACCTCACGTAATAAACTCGTTTTCACATTTCTTTAAATATCGGTACTAAATTTGGGAAGATATAAATACAGCCGCATTTATCTTTCAAGTGTCCCTCCTAATGTCAGTTGACGAAAAACGAACGCGAGTACTTTTTTGCTAGTTTTGTTACTTAAAAGCTATCGATGGCATATGGATATGAGTTCTATGACTCTGCAATATTAGCTGCCAGAAATAGAAGGAATTAATTAAAAAACTAATTATATTTGCCTGCAACTCGCCAGGTAGCTTTTTTATCCGCACAAAAGGACCGTTTTAAGGAAAAAAATAATACAGGCAAGAACGGTAGCAAAACTTTTTGGTTATTTTTGACGAGGCGTATCACAATAAATAGAAAACCATTAAATTACAAAATGTAACAGAATGGTATTGCATCAAGCCCGGACCCTAAATTTTAATTTGTTTTGGAATATTTCGTTTTCAATATAAACGTTTGGCGCCAGCTGTAAAAAATAAAGGTAACAATTAGTGCATGACTGTGAAAATTGCTAATAATATTTTGCAACATAATTAATTTAATGTTACTTGTTTGCCACATAGTATATCTATCTTTCTACTATGATTTTTTATGAGACACGAAAAAAATTTTCAATAATTTTTCTAATTACGTTATAAAATATGTGACGTTTTCTGTTAATTATACTTCCACCATCATTTCACATTATCTGTGGGGCGTGGTGAAACGTCGAATGCCAGCGTGGTCATTCGGCTAAAAATTGTTTGTTGCGATTTTACACAACAAACCAATCCTCTGTCCAATACATCGCACGTTTGAATGACGTTCGAACCGACACACAACGATTCGAAACAAAACCTGCCAAAAGCAAGTACTGACTGTGACCGAATGGAGTGTCGAATGAAAAACGCTGACAAAGAAAATCATTAAACAGTTTCCATTCAGTATAGCACGTCATACACACATGTACAGATACAGTAGCGCGTGTGATATGTTATTTTCAAAAGTTATATTATGGTTATGTTATATTATGGACGTTTACATAACATAAAATTCAATCTTTAAAATGAAATTCGCAGACAGGTAAATAGTTAAAAAGAGAATAGCCGCTTAAGAGAAATGAAATAAAACGATAATATGTAGGGGGCTATTACGGTATGACAATAGGCAACGACAAAGGGAGATTGCGAGATGGCTTCTCAAGGAACACGATAAAGTTACATTGATATTTTGTCGTAGAAAACCAGTGAGATCGAGCGAATGTGAACGTACTTTTATGTCATTATAAATTAAAAAACCTAAACGTTGACACAACTAAATGGTGCCAAAGAAAAAACAGTTTATGGTTACTCAAAATCTTACTGAATAAATATTGTATTTCAACCGTATGATAATAATAGATATAATAATTAACAGAAGTATGTAAGGACCGCGATGCTTGGATGTCGTTCTCTCTGACTACCCCTTTGGAGATACAGCGTTAAGATATGTATGTACGTATGTATAATATAATACACCGAATATTGGGAAACAAAAATACAAAATAAATAAATTAAAAAAAAAGTGAAGAAGATATTTTGTATAATCTCGAAGTTGCTCTTTTATTGTTAATGACCTCGATGACACAGCGGTTTAGGCGTTGCATCCAAACGTGGAAAGCTCCGGGTTCGATTCCCGGTCGGGTAAATTTAGGAAACGAACTTTTCTAGATTGTCTCGGGTTCAGGTGTATTGGAAGACGCCCCTAATTGTTCGGTTCTCATAGCACAGGGATTGCTCTAGTTTGAGACCAGATGATTGGTGTGTATTTTCTGGTGAATTATTATTACTGTATTAAGTTATATTATTATATTATTTTAATGTATTAGTGTTCGAGAAAATTATAATCAGCTAATATTATATATCTTTACATATATAATTATTCTGTACGTTTCTTTGTCACTGAACTCCTCCAAAATGGCTGGACTGATTTTGATGAAATTTTTGTGTGTTCGAGTGAGTGTTTTAGATTTTAGATTAGGCAAGCCAACGTTCAGGCAGGACAACGTCGGGTCCGTTAGTATGTAGATAATATGTTCTCGTCGTTTCCTATTCAGACTGAATAGAGCAAGTAAGGCGCAACAAAGTTACACCTTGATGGCATCTTGAAGAACCAATAGCAATAGCAATAGAAGCCTTGCAGAATACAGATACTAAAACATAACAAGGTATAGATAATTACGCGTTGCTAGCCAGTCAGTTACCTATACAATTTTCTTATAACTAGTCTTAACCCTTGGTTGAGTTTTGCAACCCACGCAAAAAAATTCGCAGCTACCACACGCTTTGACGTTTCCGTCAGCTAACACTGGCTATTTGATCTTCACGAGTCAACCTCGGTCGTCTTCCTTGGCTTCTGCTACCACTAACTTTTCGCTTTGTACAATATCTTCGTTACTCTTTCATTCAACCAATTAAGCATTCTTTTTTCATTTTTGCAATAACACTGTCATCCAGCATTGTCTTACTGCGTATCTCTTTATTGCGTAATATCTTGTCCTCGAAGGTGACACCGCACATATGTCCGTGAGATCACATTTCCACTGCATTTATTTTACTTTGACTTGATTTCGGGCACATCCAGGCCTCACTACCGGTTACGATAAAATTAGCACTAACACCACATTGTGAATGGTTATATTATAATTAAATAATTTATTTAAATTATAACTGTCAATATAACCTTGCCAAGTTCAGATCTAAATATTAATATAACATATTTTTTGTTTCGTCATTCAATATTCATTATACAATATATTTAATTCCATATTAAATACAGAACTTGAAGTTGGTGAAGTTTTAAGTTCAATTTAGTTTTATTGTTAACTGAATAGTCCAACGAATACTCTTGGCAATTTTCTATACATCATGTAGGTAGGTACAGGTTTGATGGGATTTCAAGATTTCGATAAAGCCAAACTAAAGTTCCCAGTTCCGAAACTTTACTATTATTCTATGTAAGTGGCTCAAATTACATATGTAATTCGTAAATTTAAATATTTCAATGGCTTAATTACGTATTCTATTACCATGGACATGAAGCGCATAAAGGTACATTCGTTCTGGCGTTAGGTACTTGTCATGGCAATAACAAAACCAAAGCGAATAATGACTGACTTTTATCTATCAATGAGTATGAAATGTTAAAATGAAGTTAATTTCGATTGTAAAGGAAGTCAGCTAGTTTTAAGTTTCGTAAGTACCCTACGAGTTGCCTGGCGCTAAGATGGCCCGTATTTTTAACAACAGCCTTCGTCACACATTCGCAGTGTAGTGAAATTAGAGGTGAGTGTTGATTCAAAGAATTAATTGAATTATCGGTTGATCATTGTTTATAGACTCAACTGTTTATATCTAATTAGAAGTATTAGAATAACCAGTCGACGGTATCAACTAGTGTTATGTAACGAAACGATAAATTACTAGAACGTAACGTATTCCTACAACAACACGAAACGAACACATATCATTGATTATTTCGTTCGTTAACAAAGTGGTTGAAAATAATAATCAGGTTTTCAACTACTTCAAATTCAAATAAACGGTTGTTTCGTTGACGTTAAAACGTCAACAATCTAATTCTAGTTAAAATAATCAACCCAAGGTCTCTGGGTCGATATATTATTGAATCAATTCTGAAAAATCCATCTGAAACAGTTGAATAGGCTTGGTCGATTTAAAAAACAAACTTTTATAAATCGGCTTGACGTCTGGGCGTTACTGGGTACGTCCCTTCATTTTGTGACACTCGGAGTCCTATTCGTATCTAAGCTACTCGTCTCGCTCACTACATACTCTATATTTTCCACATAAATTATTGAACGTCCATATACGGAAATAATTTATGAACCTACCTATATTTTTGTTTATGTATATTTTAGCATAATTAATATATGTTTTAGCTGCACAAAAAAATGAAACGCTTGCTTTTGTGGAATAAGGAGTACTAAGTATTTTATAAATACAACTTCGAAATCGTATAGGTTCATGGTCCGTTCTGTTATTATACATCTAAAAATACTTATAAATAGACTGAAAAAAGGTCACAATATTAGGGTACATATTTATTGAATATGCTGTCCAAATAGCTACATTGTACAAATTAAAGCATCCTTTGATATTGTAGACAAAGAAGAAATATTACAGAAGCCTGTTCAGTTAATTCTTAACGAACAGAAACAAAACGCAAGTCTTTCTGAGGATGACGTCTCTTTTCCATTTGGAGCAGTCATCGAGTTTCCTTTGTAATTAAATATTGAAATTAAGAAATGAACAGCCGCTAATTACAAGAGGTTGTCCCTTGGGGGCTGATTACGTTGCCCCAGCAAAGGGATGCTGGGACGATTCCGTTCTTGTTACAATTAATATTTTAAGATTTTAATGTTGAAGCCGCGTAGTTAATACTATAATAACATTGTTTTTCCATTTTATTTATCTTGTTTATAAATAATCCAAAAACAATTATATATTGTGTTTTAATATAGAGTTATAATTTTAATGCGTCATCGTACATAACTCAGTGGCTCAGCGTCAGGCGAGATGTTTTTTTAGCTTATTTTGTAAATTTTTACATTTTACTGTGAGGAGTGAATTATAGATCACTAGTAACGGCAAAATTGCAATATTTCAACTGTTCATCCTCAGTTTTTCGTACTATTTTTTATAAGTACGAAAAATAATAATACTCAGAAAAATAGTAATATCCAGCTACGGTGAAGCCAAGGGTAAGACAATATACATAATAACAATGTTATATATAATATCATTGACAATTAGTAATTACTTACTTATTTTTTCGTAATACTTTTTGTTTTTTAATCTGATAATATAAGAAATAATACAATAATATATAAATTTTTGTATTAACTTATTATTATCACTGCAATGTGAGAATTGCAAGGGAGACTATGTATGCATTTAAGGGAGCCAAGAAGATATTGGCACATCTAGTTTGGTACCTTCTCTGTTAGAAATCAAAAATAATACAGAGGTCTCAAATTGATTTTTTTGTTTAAGTCAATAGCTGCTGAGATAATGGGCTTCTAAAGTCGTAAAAAGTGTCTCCCTCTATAACTAACCAGGTATATGGAGAATTGTGAAAAAATTTGAGACAGTAGAACGTAAATAGTTCTTTCAATGAAAATATATAGCGTATATACGAATATAGCGATACGTACGATATATACGAAATATAGCGTAGTTTTTCAGATGTGGGGTATTTTCGGTTACACGCCCAATGATAGCGGAAATAACTGTCTTTCAGTGTTGTTGAGAACTGCTATGAAATACAAACTTATTTTTGCTACAGATTAAATTAATATTTTGTATCCCAACTACGGAACACTGCACTGTCCGTAGCCCGATATGCATTTGGTAAATTTTTGCTTTTAATGTTTATTATAAAATAATTGGCATGACTATAGTATGATCTTAAAAACGAAAAAATGTAATTCTGACGTTATAGTCATTTTAAAGATGGTGTTACAAAGTTTTCAATAAGCACCAATTTTATGTTTATGGTAGGTAGTAGTGGTGGATGCAGGATACCTACTTTAATAAAAATCTATGCGTTAGTGCATGCTTATTAAGTGTTTTTAGCTCAGTCATATTTTTAAACGTTTGAATATATTGCTTTAAAGTCGAAAAATAAAAATCTTTAACTTACAGTTAAGGGCCTCGCCTGTTATTTATATAAGGAAACAAGTTTTAAGCATGCGATTTTGTTGTACCTCCTTCAGTCAAAATCATGTGTATAATTTATGATTTAATTAATAATAATAATAATACACCAGACAATTACATCAATTAAAATTGAATGTCATAATTTAAAAACTGAAAACCCGTTAAACTTTTAAACTGTCTGCTTTGGAATTAGGTAATATGATGATTGTCATTATGATTGGAGATAACCTCATTTATCTCCAGACTAATTTCAACCATTATTCTTGAGGTAGATAGACATAGTATTAACAGAAAAAATTTAACATGGCTCTTTGACACTTAGAAATAACTGCAACAAACGACCACTTGCAAAATATATTAGGTATTTTGCCCAACCATAGGATCTATTTGGGTGAAACTTTTTCTGAAGTATATTACTATTAGTGTAACCTACCCATTTCCTATGGACTTTCTACTATTTTAAAATGTTATGTAACTTGAAAAATATCTAAACATTAGTTATTGATAAGTTTGTATTTGACATACAATGTATTTATCATAGTTTTATTACTGTAAAAAAAATGAATTATTTCATAATTTATTTCACAAAATCCTTAAAGAATTTTTGTGTAGGGATCAATAAAGCCGCAGACATTAATTCTGTTTGGACATTCCCAAGTAGCGTGTCAAAAAGGTTCTCATGTCTCTCGCAATAAAAAATAATTAAATAAAAGATGTTTATCTAATGCTTGCTACAGATGTTAAAATAGTACTTATCATACTTTTCTTAGAAGACAATTCCATTTAAGACGATCAGCGAAATGAACAGTTTTGGTACTTACCTATTTACATTCACACGCGAAAAAAGTGTACTGGCCATAATAGCATTTCTTCATCAACAAACTATCAGATTGCAGATGAAATAGGCCCAATCTTAATACGTTCGGAATGTCTTTATTAACTGTCAACGAATCAAGAGAGGCACCGGGAGCTGTTTAATACCCTATCAGACAAACGTAATTAGTTTTGTAAATAAAATGCCTGGGAGAAATTGAAACGTAGCAGCTACCTGACTGCTGTGCTGTAGTAGTGACTTGCTACATTAAGTTATGACTGTACTGTCGGAAAGAACAGTTTTATATGTTTATTACATCGACCTACATTTTTAATAACGTTTTATTTATAATAGTGACAGCGATAAAATAATTATAGAATAAAAATGCTCCGTGAGTAAAAGTAACGCGAAGTACAATTTGAATTCGACAAAGTAAAAAAAATGTTGTACTGTCAGACTGGAAATGCAAAAAGGAATTTAATAACTACGGAGCCTTGTTGACGACTGTACACGGACTTACAATTTATCTGATTTGATTTTGATTTAAATTTCTTGCTATGCTTTTTATCAGATAGGTATATTTTCTTTAAATAATATCTGTAATATGTAATAATAATATTAAACTGGCTTCTTTTGTGTATTTATTAATTTTTTAATAAATAAGTACCTGTATGGTAGGTTCTAAAACGATTGCAACATAAAATGTTTTTGGAAATAAATATAAAATTTCGCGTTCAATGCCCTTGGGACAGGTAACATTAGGAGGGCATCTTGCTCCAACTGCACACGAAATAATTGTAAAGCAGAAATTATGGTCGGTAACTTTTCCACCCCTAAGCATTTTTTATTTAATTTTTATTTTTATGGCGCGATTAAACGTGGCTTTGCTTTCACTTTTTATTGTTATTGTCTATGTGCCCACTAATTTTTGCCTTCAATTACATTTTTCCTCTGCTGTTTTATTAATACATTGTTTTTAATGATGGAAACTTGGCTTATTGTAGAAAATACACTATTTAAAAAGATATCTTAGATTTAATTACTATTTTCTTTCATTTGATCTTAAAAGCAGATTCAATAACGCAGATCCTTTCTTCTTCCTCAGGTACTTCTCAAGGTGAATAGGTACTATATCTATTAAAGGAAAGAATCCATCTCGCTCCAGCCGGAACTCGTTTAGAAAAATACACCAACGTTTTTTATAACCAAAATCACTTATCATGTTTGTACTGAACCCAAGACAAACTGCTACTGCGTTTGAGTTTACCGTAGATAAGATTACGTACGTTTGTTTTACCTTGTATACCGATTTGTGAACCATTTTTAAGATAGAGCTTCGTTGTAATATTCAGACATGATGCTTCCGAGAGCCAAACAGCTTTGAAAAGGAAACAAGGTATTATAAATAATTAACTTGAGTAAAAAATCTCTTCAGTAAACCATGTTAAGTAATAGGTTGACCAGCTGACGAGACTGAAGTAATGCAAATGAAAATTAACAATTCGATGTTACATTCATATCATCATATGTAATATCGAATTTCGAACTTCATGCAACATTAAAAATCCAATACGAAATGTAAAGCGCTCTTAAATGTGTATTACAATCTAAATTAGTATTCTGTTCTTATGTCAAAAGATGCACTTTCATTTGAAAACAACAGCCGCGCATGAAAGATATTTTTGGACGAACAACGGTTTAAAAAGAGTTTAATTTAAAATGTAAACATTCCCATACGTGCTGTAGTGCTGTAACGTGTAAATAATTGGACGTACAAGAAACAAAAACAAAAAAATATGTACAGATTATGACTATTAGCTTACGATAGGCTGTCAGCGAGTCGTTTTTGGTCTTTTCGCTTTTTTTAAACTTGCCTTTAGACGAGGAAGGATGTTTACGCCACGTGAACGTTATGATTTAGTGTTAGTAATTGGGAGTGAGTGTGAAAACGTCCACTAACTCTCGAGAATAGTAAATATAATAACAAAAGACTAAATCTATTCATAGATTGTCGGTAGTGTTGACTTTGTTGTTCATAATAGTTTTGTGTGGATAACGAGACCCCACTTTTTTATACTTTGACACTCAATGTAATTAATTCTAAAAATAATATCAAAAGAAAATTCTCTTGAATCAGTAGGCAGTAGGCACTTATAGTTTTATGTAAGCGCCTTCTTGAATTTTCGCCTTTATCTATAGTATTCGATCAGGATTTGGTGTGTTTGTCGAACTATCTATCAATGGTATATCTGTCAGAAATATCAGGGGACTCTTTTGTGGGTGCTATTTGATCAGTGACACGAGCGGTGAGTGATGAATATTGCCACGCAAATATAACAAAAAGCAAAACTATCTGCGGTGTAAGTTTCACTAGGGTTGGCCGACGTAAAGAGTGCATCGCGGAGAACGAAATGGGTCTTGATGTTTTGCTTATCGTAAAAGAGAAATAAGCAGTAATAGAGTTTCCAATTCTTTTATTAAAAGAAACCCACTTAGATACGCGGATATCCAGAAATTTCGTGGCCATATTCCTATTGGTTAAAGTTTAAAGTTTTCGTAGTGAAGTACGTGAAATAAATTAGTTTTTAAATAAAAAATAATAAATTGTAATACATACTTTAAAATCCTTTCATGTCATGTAGATAGAAGCAAGACATAGCGGCAAGAACATATGTATGTATGTAATTGTAATAATAGGTATAGATACTCCATATACAATTACAGCCATTGTGGGACATTAAGGTTGCAGTAGACTTATACTATGGATATCACATTTGCAAGTATGTATATTTTATATTCTCAATTTTTCATTAGAAAAATGTGGTTTGTATATTGGGATGCACACAAGTGAGCAGTCTGTGTACATTAATCGTTCTCAATATCTATTAGTAATCGTTAATTTTAAATAGCAACTAGAAAGAGAATGCGTAAAATATATAGGTAGTGCTGTAAGTACTGTTAGTAGAAATAATATAGATTTCTATGAAATGTGTAATATTAGGATAATAAACAAACAATGTATAGTAACAGAGTTCAGATTTCTTTTTGGATCAATTTAAAAAAACGTTTTTTCTAAATATCTGATTTGCGTGTATCCCAAGCTTCTAAAACATTGTATTGAATCAAGGTGTCATTTTAAAAAAACTTTATTCATGTATTATTTATAAAAAAATGTACGTTACCTCTATGTATATTTTTAACTAATTTCCGCCAAAATTTCATCCTCATCAATAAACGCATGTTTTGCTTCTCAATGAAACTTTTAACTTATGTTAACTTAATATGGCGGAATATAGTTAAAAATATGTACATGTATACTTTTAACTATATATACATCTTCACGCTGTATCCCTAACGGGGTAGTCAGAGAAGACTATATTATATAAATCTTAAAAATATATACTATATAAAACGAATATGAATAGTTATGAGCTGAATATCAGTTTTACTGAATACGAATATTCGGCTGAATGCTCAGATAAAAATCTACTGAACCAAATAATCGACTGAATCACTGATCGGTTGATTTTAAGCGCACTTTACCGATCAAATAGCGCACATGTTTGTACAGCGTTTATAGCTCAGTAAAAGAGACGAAAATTTGGCTAAATTCACATACGCGCAGAGCAAAATTTACGAAATAGAGTAAAATAAAATTTTCAGAGATCTACAAATATGTATATAGATCTAGTCGCGTTTATTTCCTCTTAACTTTACGTGAGACTTAATATTCCTTGAAATTTTTAAAATTCTGTGTCCTATAGTTTATGTTACATGGATGAGGGGCAGAATGAAAGGTCAAAATATGTGAGATAAGTTTAAAAATTGCTTTGTTTCTGTTGAAAGCGACTCTTACAATCTGATAACTAGACGTCTGAGCGATCTTAAAGCTGTTCTTTCTTTTAGTGTTCTGTTCCAAAATAGGAAGAAAGAAACATATGGAATCACTTTGGTCCACTGTCTGTCTGTCTGCCATAGCCAATTGATGTAATCAGCTGAAATTAGGAACAGTTATCGTAAGACGTAGCTAAAGACGAACGCCAACTTCAAAGGTCGAGTTCTTACTTTTGCGGCTTGTTTTGGGGTCTTAATTAGAAATTTTTAAAAACATTTTTGGAGTCAACATGTGATACATCTGATTAATGATCAATCACTTGTAATATCTTTAACGAATTCGAAAATGTATAACACATTACTCCAACTTACTTTTTTTGTAAACTTTTTCACCTTATCTCCAAAAGTCAAATTTTATTTTGCGCTTGGCAACAATTATTACATAGAGAAAAAGCTCTACAACTGACATTGTTTTGCGGTTGGCGATAATAACATATAAACTGATAGTCTGAGACACTGATTACACACCTACGATGTACTTGGGCGGTACGGAACCCTACAAAGGGCAAAAGTCTTAAAACATTTTCGTAGAATCAATCATTTCGAACACCTAGACTGAATTAAATCTTGACAAAGAAGACCCCTCTATCGTCCTAGGGACCCCTTTAAACCCCCTAAGAACAACAAAGAAAAAGTGTTGAGGAAGACCATAATGAAAGTGCCCCTAGCCCTAATGTAATTAATATTATATCAATAAGATAGGACATTAAGATAACTCACTAACCTGACTACATATAAATGTCTAACCATGTGTTATATAAGTCCTTAGCTTCTGTCGCTTCTAAGTGTACAAACAGTAAATGCTTTAAAGTTCAATATCTCCGAACCTAGTGAAACTAAGAAGAAAACTTCAAAATTAAAAACCAAAAATTAAAAAATCAATTAATTAATTCAATATGCGGCAATTCCGAATATTCGATAGAGTATGAACATGGAAAAACATGCCACTCATGACAATTAAAGAACAATTACCGAACATGCGGTGCTATAAACAATGCCCTAAAATGTTATTGGATGTCCAGTTTTCACGTAACGGCATCTACTCATATATATTAATACGTGAAGCGAAAACTTTGGTTCCCTTTTTAAGAAACTTGTGCGGACGGAGGAGTGTGAAATTTGGTACACTAAAAGTTTAGATGGAGAAGGACTGAAGAAAGCTAATATTTTTTTATAATATGCATTAGGAATGCATTAAATTAAATAAATCGCTCATTGTTTACATTCATGCTGCCAATGTCAAAAAGACTGTCAATTTCAAACTCATAAAGGTCTGCTCAAACTGAGGCGAATTCCACGCGGGACGCGGGATGCGATTCGCTCGCGCCGACTGCTTCAACTTACTTGTATAGAGGTGTTCACATTGGCGCAAATAGTCGCATGACTTGCAGCGAAAATTGAGCGGGACTTCGGCGCTTAATTTTGTAAAGTCATTCGATGTGGAATTATTTTTAGAAAAAGTGAATAATGACTTAACCGGCCTAGTGTGTGTTGGATCACATACAGTGAAGGGTTCTGTAGATGGGATACACAAGATTCATTTAATCGGCAGCAAAAATAATTTGTATTTCTCAGTGACACTATATATAATAAAATAATGTCTGTAGTCGTTGAGCGTGTAACTGAAAATAACCCAATTCTAAAAACTATACATCTTATTCAAACTAATTTTCGTTGAAAGTCCTTTTTAAGGTTTACTACCTATCTCTAACTCAAAAGTTCTACTGCATAGTTGAAAAGTTATAAGGAGGGTAGGTTTTGGTGGGAAAAACTATGAATTTAGAAGCCTATATCTCGACAACTATAACTTATATAAAAAGTCTCTTTGAAACCTCTATATATAAGTGTAGCAGATCAATGAATACGCACTACTTTACAAATTTCGTCTTAGTATACACATATATTGTAATAGTGTCCGAAAAAACGGCTGCGACATATGGACAGCCAGATAGATGGATTGGACGACATTATAAGTTTTCCATTTTTTGCCATTTGGTTGCGGAACCCTATAAATAACAATATTTTCTATGATACTACTATAACTACTACATATACAAAAAATAAGAAATAAACGATTAAGTCTAATCACGATTCAATATTAAATCGCCGTAGAATTTTTTTTTTTCTGTTAAGATTTTTTTTATATAGTCCAATCAAATAACGGTTGAAATCTTAATTTCGAAAATAAGGCTGAATTTTTGATATAATGTTCATAAAAGTGTTTTAAACATGCAAGTAAAATTTCAACACGCCCCCGGCTTCGCTCGAAAAACAAACAAAAAGAGGTCAGAAAAGCGTTGTTTACTAAATTACTCTATAACGGTAAGTCGTAGGTAAACGTCGTAGAATCATAATAAACTATTATTTTTCAACTTGTTTTTTTTTGGAATCTGTTCACAAAAGGTTATAATTTCTTTTCACATCAATAGAATTTTTATATTTTTGTAAAAAAAAGTTATTAGCACTTTTATTTTTTGATCTACAATTTTAATATTATAATGGAATATTTTTTTTCATTTGATTCTCTGTAAAATTTACTAAAAAATTGTTCTAGATCGAATTTTCATAACTATTATAGTTTGGCAAATAACATGAAATTTGTTTTCTTATAGTCCAGCAGTCGAACAAGGAATATAATCGAAACAAACAGAAGCATACGTCTGAAATTTCGAGGTAATATTTATAAATATTATACTCTAAACGTACACAGGAAATTTTATAGTTCTAACTTACCGGGTTTACCTGACGAGAAAAGGGGTGAAGCAAACTCATTTTTTAAATAGGTAACTCAAAAACGACATTATTTAATCGAAAAAAGTTTGAGATAAAAGTTGTTGAACGGATAATTTTTTTAAAAATTTTAAAATGATTCTCCGTTGTAGATGTAATATAGAACATAAAGACTTTAACAAAATAGTGAAAAGTCCCTGTTCCTACAGACGAAAGGAACCTCAACGTCGATAAGGATAACTGCGGGTGTGACCGGCGTTGGCTGTTTACATGCCAGATTCGTAGCGAGATCTACAATATGTAATTGAATAATCAATTCTAAACTGTACAATAAAATAATTAGAGTATTTGAAAATTGTGAAACGTATGATTTCAGAGAAAATTAGTTTATGATTTTCTGTGGCATTAGAAAGATTTGAACATCAGAAATTTTTTTAGTCGCAACTGGTTTTGCATACTGCCCGTATTTCTGTGCTCGCAGATTTGAAGCGAATACCTTGTTAATGCTTTTATGATTTTTACTCAAATTGGACATTTGTCTTTCTGTCTGGGTTGCCGCTTTTATGCACCTATATACATCTATAGACACTCATCTACTGAAACAATAGTTATATTATGATAATTGATAGTTACACTGAAAATACATATTTTACCAACTTTTTTGAAACTGCATAGAATCTTCTTGAAACCTCATAAAACCATCTATAAACTTCATAGAAAATTTTAGAAATCTCATAAAACCCTCTAGACTGCACAAAACCTAAACATTTCAGACGAACATCATAGAATTTTAAAAATACTTCACGGCATCGTTTGAAACTTCTAGAAACTTTATAAAACAATCCAGAAATCTCGTAAAACCATCTAGATTTGTATAGAAATTTCTAGAAATCTAATAGAACCTTCTACAAACTTCATAGAACCATCTAGAGATTTATGAAAATTTGATGGAACTTTCTCGAAACTTCTAGGAAGCTAGGACGATAATTTTAATACTTGTTCAACTGCTGGATTATAAGAAGAAAAGTTTGATGTTATCTGCCTAACTATATAATAGTTGGGAAAATTTGATCTCAGGCATTTTAGTAATAAATTTAACAAAGAATGAGAATAAAAAATAACAAAAATTATTCTATTATAATATTAAAATTGTAGATTAAAAAATAAAAGAGCCAATAACATTTTTTTAACAGAAATATAAAAATTCTATTGATGTGAAAACAAATTATAATCTTTTGTGAGCCGATTACAAAAAAAACAAGTTAAAAAATACTAGTTTATTACGATTCCACGACGTTTTCAAGAAATTTCTCATTTCTTGTGCTTCAAATCGTCTTAACTCCGTTAATATGACACTTACGACAAAAAGATATAAAAACAATTTTACGTAAAACTTTCCATTCTATAATTTTTGCCTGAAATTCTTTTGTTTATGGCTTACCATGATAGAGTAATATAAAAAACAACGCTTTTCTGACCTCTTTTTGTTTGTTTTTCGAGCGAAACCGGGAGGCTAGCATGTCGAAATTTTACATGCATGTTTAAAACATTTTTATGAACATAATATCAAAAATTCAGCCATATTATCGAAATTTTGATTTCAGTCGTTGTTTAATTTTACTGTATAATAGGAGAATATATGACTAATAAAAAACTGCATGTCGTATACTTTGAATCTTGATAGTCTTTTTCTACTATCGCTAATAACAGAATGACTTCTTCATAATCAAAAGACATATTTCTTCATTGAAGAACCAAAAATAATTACTGGCGGGAAGTCGCGTCAATGTGAACGGCTAAGCGAGCGAGCGATTCGCGCAAACTCTCATACCGCGTCCCGCACGGTATTCGCCTCAGTTTGAGTACAGCTTAATAGTTTGTGATCACATATTCGTAACCTCCTTGGATCGAAAACAGTTGCGCAGAGTAGAGATTGTCGCCAAAGGGTTTATATTATAAGTATATATTTACGGTCGAATTTCAACTACAGGGCGACCTCTAGTCAAGAATAAATTGATCAAAGACTAATATCTGTAGTTTATGGTAATGTAGAATGTATTTGTTAATATTGATAAGTGTTATATTATTTTGTTATAAACAAATTTTTTCGCTAAAGCACAAATCTAAAAATTATAATCTAACAAAAGTAATATTCTACGAAATAAAATAGCGGAGCTTTTCAATTACACAATACGCAAAATAGTGGAGCTGTCTCATGTTGGGATTAAGTGTATATCAGTACATAGTCATGTGATATTATTGTGTTCTCGGCTCTTTGATACTCGTTTCATCATAAATCGTTCGGAATCGTACGGTAATAAATCGAACGCTTTTTAATGGCAGTTTATCGCATGAGCATTGCGGTATTCAGATTACGTTCTTGTCTAAGTGGCGGCAAGGGAGCGGCACGTGCTTACTGCTTACTTATCTCTATCCCTCGACACTTTCAATATTCGATTTCGTTAACCGCAGTTTTGTTTAGTTTTTTATGCCTGATAGTAGGTACTCGCTCACTAAATAGAAATACTTGAAATTTTTTTAGGTTCATCGACGACTCGTGAAGTATATTATAGCAATTTACTAATAACTGTTAAAATAATTGATTTCATTGAAAAAAAAATCTCTTCGTAGACATAGTTAACATAGATGTCTTCATTAATTATTCTTAAAGTAGCAGCATGTAGTAATAATAAATATTGAATTATTGCATAATTTGAATTTTAAGACAAACATACTTATATGGCCTCAAATTAACCTTTAAGTTTGTACCTACTTTGGATGACACAAAACGAACTAGGGGAACATCAAGTAACACCCAAATCCAAAGACATTTTGGAAAGGTCGTGTTGTAAATTGAGTTGGCCAACTACCAAACCTACGAACTTCAAACTAACGGGTCAGCTAACTAAATTCTTGAATGTATTACAGATTTACGTATATGTATTTAAAATATATCTATAAGTTACAGGAAGTTCGTCGTAGATTACTCAGAAAATCCTTTAAACAGTCACATAAAAAATGGCAACAACACAGTACAATCGCACCCCAAAGCGTAACCGAAAACGAGACTCACCGCAATCCAAGCTAATGGAGTGTCTCATAATGACGGTTGCTGACATAAAAATAAATAGGCGAGAGTCAGTTTCTGCGTAAGCCGATACTATGATAACACCATCGGTTCCCCCCGATAATTGCCGAACTTGCTCGCCATGATACCTAGTAATGTAGTGCGGATTACATACCAGTGTAATTCCTCCAGTGGCTACAATTAATGTCTATCCAAAGGTTATTTCGTCTCTGATAATAATAATTATAACGTGATCACAATAGGAGTAACAGATTTATGTACCTTTTTTGTAATATTCGAGAACAGTTTTGTTGCTGAAACAGAAAGTTTTCAGGTTCTCAAGCTAATGGGCTTAAGGCCAAAGATTTAGGTGACAAACTTTATTACGTCCAAGAATATACTGTTGTCTATTACGTGAACATAAATCACGGATGGGAAAACAATAAGCGTGAAATTGTGGAAACTGCGCCGACGTCTTGCGGTATTAAATCTTGGGGGAGTGAAATAAATAAAAATAAATCTATGGGCACCCTCACGCGAGAACCTGATTTATTAGATAAATACCACAAAGAAACTGATGCAAGGGATCTTTTGTCAGATTTTAATTGAAGCTAATTAATGATTATTATTGTTTTGTTTTTACTATGTAATGAAAATTAGCTATAGCCTTAATGATTGTAATGTAATATAGTTTTAACATCTTGTGAATTCATGACGTTTGTTGTAAATTTTTACCTTGCGTATTATTATAACTATTGTTCAAAATGATAAAGTATAGACAGGAAAAGCGTTGTTCAGTAGTTTTTTAATGAATTACAAATGATGTATTTTTAATTTATGGAGTGAACATTATAGAGAATTGTATGAGAGTGACGACTCTGTCTTGGATACTGAGAGCGAAGCGAGCGAGAAAGGTTATCACCTGGTTTGTGCATACTATGGACCCCCATTGAAGCTCGATCGGCTTAGCAAGTAAAGTTTATACCAAAGTATTAACCGAACGCATAAAAGGCATTTCTGAAAGATATTTGTGGGAGGCACAAGGGAGTACGACGTAAGAATATGTATAAGGACATTTAAACTAATTAGAAATATATACACAGTTACACACATACATATGTATGTGTCGAAAAAGACACAAGGTATAGTCAAATGAGCGCCTTTTATTATATTTCCACCGACGCACTATGGAAAATGGTAGGACAAGAGCATAATATCAAAAATGTTTTTTACAAATATCATAATTTGGCTAATATGTCGATTTTATTTGATACTCTAGTAGTCAAATTATGATATTGTAGGATTTTGTCACTTAATACGCAAAATAATATTATTTTTCATAGTCATAAGTACCTAGAGGACAAGGGTCCCAAACTCAAGTCTTTGCGTGTATATATTTTAAAACAATATCGTGAAAAAATAATTAGCACAGATATGTAGTATAATACATTTTTATAAAGGTAATTTCATGCACTTTACGAAAAAGCTTATTAATTTTAATATTATTTTAAAATTTTTAAGTAAGTACTTAAAAGTGACATACCTTATTTTTCACTTTTTTTTTGTTGTAGGTTTTCACTGTCATACACGTCTCCCCACGTGCTACTTTTAGTGTTAATTAATAGTCTAACTATTCATACACAAGATGCAAAAAAAAATCAGCTGCGAATATTTGCGGTTTTAAAAGATATGAGTAAAATGTGGTAAAAGTTGGAGTAGGAAATTCGGTATCATTTGCGATTTCACGGGGACTGTTCGTACGAACAGTATGTACTTTTTTGCATTTTTTTTTATTATTTCACCCGTTTTACGTGAGAAAATATGAGATAATAATAATGTAGGTACCGATTCAATATTGTAAAATAGTATTTAAAGGGAGGTAAAAATGATTTCAGCCATCCACTTCAGTGTAACTTCAAATGAAGTAAAGCTCATCTACGCCTGTAACTTCCGCAGATTGTGAAGTTCCAAAATTTCTTCCTTTAGCTGTACTAAAGTAGATTTCATACTTCCCTACAACGTCGGAGGCAGAACCGTGGAATCATTGTCCAAAGTTTTAACGAAAAAATTTAATGTTTCTGAAAACAACCTGTGTTTTATAATAGGTGACATACAAAGGCACATTCTTCCTACGTTTAACAAGCGCTGGGCCCTGGCATCGGAAAAAATATATATTTTTGCAGAAGAATAGCACTTGGTTGGACTCAGGGTATTCGGTGAATTTACCAGTCTCCGATCAATATTCTACATCATCAATTTCTGGCCAACAAGGAAGACCGTGCCTGGCTTATGAAGACTCCTCAGAATCTACCAAAAAGATGAAAAACACTCTTCTATTCGAAGAATATGGCTTCGAGCTCATCAATAACGCTTACGTGCAGGGACTACGGGCCATAGGTGAAAATACAGAAGCACATCTTGTCGATTCATTAAGGAACGCCGACAACCAAAAGAAATTGTACATTTCATGTATCTGGAATGACTTAAACCAGATAAAAATGCTTTCTGAGGCGGAAGCATTGAGTGCTTTTATAAATTTAGATTTAACAAAAGCACAATATATGTACTTGAGAAACTTGACAAACGAACGAAAATGTTGTATATCCCCGCCACATACAAAATAGAAGAAATAAAGAAATCTTTTTATTCACCATCTTCTACAATTGAGATCACCAATACTTATGCTAAAGTAATTAATATTCAAGATTTATTGGACCACACTGTGTCTAGAATTTTAGAAATCGATTTAGTTTTCCAAAGACAATATAAAACATTAATCCTCTACAGTAAATGGGAAAGTGATGGTTCGTCTTAAAGCCAATATAAGCAAAAACTTCTAGAGGAGTCGGAAATTTGTTAATCACTTCTATGGTCCCCATCAGATTATTTGATGAGCAGTCGGGTTTTGTTATTTGGAAAAATCCGGTACCTTCATCTGTTCATTTTTGTAGACCCCTTTTGATAGAGTTTTGTAAGGAAACTCCAGAGAAAACCAAGGCTATGATAAATGAAATTACAAGGCAAATAGAGGTTTTACAATCATCATTGATAAATAAAGGTGGTGTTGGAGTTCAAGTGAAGCATGAACTCTTTCTAACAATGATAGATGGAAAATGGCTCGGGTGCTAACAAATACTTCTTCTGGTTTCACGTGCACGATATGTGGGGCTGCTCCTCAACTTATGAATGATTTGACGGAAGTTAGTGCCAGCCCTGAAAATGAAAGTGCCTACCAGTACGGGCTGTCCACCTTACACGCCTGGATTCACTGTATGGAAATGATATTACACATTTCCTATAATCTTTCTTTTAAAACTTGGTCTGCTACAAGTGAAGCAAAAAAAGGGATTAAAGAAGGAAAAGAAAGAACTTCATGGAGGAGTTAGGATTGATAGTAGATAAACCTCGGCAAGTTCATGGGAATACTAACGATGGGAATACCGCACGAAGATTTTTCTATAACAGCACATGCTCTGCGGAAATTGCAGGTGTGGATGAAAGATTGATTAAACGCCTTTAGATTATTTTACAAGTTCTTTATTCAGGAATGATGATCAATCCCAAAAAATTTCGTAAATACGTAATGGAAACTGCAAAAATATATGTGGGTAAAAATAATTCATATTTCATGCCATCCTCATTTCACAAGATACTTTTACACGGATAAAACATTCACAAATATTTCGCAGTGCTTCCAATTGGACGGCTATCGGAAGACGCACAAGAGTCATGCAACAAAGACTACAGAAACATGCGACTACATCATGCCAAAAAATGTTCCCAAACAGCTACAAATGAAGATATCTTTAAAACTGTTTTGTACACGTCAAATCCGTATATAACAAGTTTAAGAAAATAATACGTAAGAATTGTAAAAGATCTTGAGGAAGAGGCACTAAGTCTTCTAAAAGTGGTTTCACGTGCAACTGACCCTGAAACATGTGTAGAGCCTAAGTAGAGGGCGATTTTTAATCATTGGTTTTCACCTTTTTACAGTAGGTACCAGAAAATATAAGGTAATTAGGTAGATAAAAGCAATATTATTAATAGAATAAAATTTTTTGTCATGGCTTCTTTTAATTAACCTTTGTTTTAACTTTTTCAGTAATTAGAACCTTGTATTTCATTTTAAATAAATCATTTAATAATTTTTTTCGTGCATTCCCGTTTTATTTTCTTTTAATGCTATATTACATGTATACATATATGAGAAATCACTGTAAATTAAATACCATTTGAATCTATATATTACTGCATATGTGTACCAAATTTCATCACGATATGATAAAAATTCATGAAGTTACAGATTTTTGATCCGAAACTAACCTCCATTTTCCATAGTGCGACGTATGCATGTATTTTTAATCTTTTTCAAGAAAGTTAAATACTACATTTCTTATATCTTATGTGTAGGGTTTAGATAGGAATTTAGTGTTTAGGTTATATCGTAGTGTCCTATAATGACAGTTCATTTTTATACAAACCGCCAAAGCAGCACATACGTAGGCTTAGGGTAGATTCTTAGTACGATGAACCGTCGAAATGGACCAATATCCGATGTGTAATAATACTAAATAAAAGATAGTGTTTATATCCAGACGGTCCTGACGAAAATAATCTAAAGGTTTTATGGTTAAGAATTATTGTAACATCTGGCTGTCACGATGACAATGGACTTGGAGTCAATAATATTTTTACACGCTGTTTTTCAACTTCTGTCACAATAGTTTCACGTTATTCAGAATTTACCCTTTTTTGGGTAAACATTTAAGGTAATACTACTTGGTGCTCGATGGTCCTACCGGTCGACGTCCACTTGTTTTCAATCGGTGGCTCGGCTAGTCGACGGCATATAGACTCGTGGGGGATTATGAATGGATACCGCGTAGTCAACGTATTGTTGGGAACTTGATACCAAACTTCACGTAAATCAATCGCAGGCAGCGCGCAATCCACTCACGATCGACGCAAACGAGTTGACACAGAGTAGTTCACTTGGCGGCCGGTGTTCACATAATACGGACAGCTTGCAAGCAAGGCGTTTCAGCCACGAAACGGATTTGTTAAGTTAACGTACATATATTTATGACAAGTCCACCTAACAAATCCCAACCACTCGAGGAGAGGGTTTAGTCGGATGCCGAGTAGATAAATGAGCGACGACCTTTATGATCAGGTATCTTTTCTGCTAAAATCTTGTCAAAATACTTATCTGGTAGGTTGTCGAGGAAATTCGCTCTTGTACCACACTTTGTAAAAATAAGTCATTGGAGCGTGGTGTATTTTTTGCTTGCCTTTATTTATTTGATTTGTTTTTTTTTTAATGCTAAAACCGAATCATCATTTGAGAATAAAACTAAATCGAAATAATATTTTCGTTAGTGATAGTTGATATGACGTGGTACACTGTTATTTGTGGTATCGCCTATTTTTTTTTATGTAATAATAATCACACATTACAATTTATGTACATAAGGGATAACTATAACTCAAAGTCCCAAGGATATGCAAAGATGTCTGGCATTTTCTGCAAAAAAAGACTGCGAGACACTGATTGCATATTAAATTGAATCTTATACAATTTTAATATTTTACTTTGTGTATCAAACTATGACATGTCGTCAGACTCTTACGTATATTAAGTGTATTGTCATAAACGGCAGTAACGTGCTACTATGTCCACAGCTCCAGGCCGGGGCGACCACCAAAGCGGGCGTCTGGCGTGGGTCTTTCGCTAGCGGCTACGCAGTTCCCTGGACATCCGTTCAAGAAACACAGGCTAGAAAACGGAGACTATTCGCCTTATGAAAATGGACATATGAGCGGTGAGTGGGGAGGGGATTGTGGCGGACACATTTTAATTATTTGCTTGCGTAGTAAAGTAGAAAATATTGGTAAAATAAAAGTTATAAACAAAACTACATTGAAACAACTGAAAGTAAAGAAGTTAATATCTGCTGAATGTGATCGCAGATGATAAATACAAAATAAAATTCAGTGCTACCAATAGATCCTTCTTATCACTTGTTGCCTTTTGATTTTTGTAATTATTACTTATTGTTTGAAATATTATGTATAATTAATCAGTTTAAAACCTGCGAAAAGATTCGGTACGATACGAATAAGGAAAATTCGAAAAGAAAATAGTCCCGAAAGTTGTGGTTTCAGGCACAAATAAGGTTATGACGAAGTCACATTTTCGTGTTATCTGCAGATTTATCACAATTTCAGTGATATCTAATTTACTTAGGAAATTGATTGAGACGTCAGTCAATAATAATCAGTAACATACACAGCGACCTACATACGTAGACAATATTATTACTTACTTACCCGAATATATGTAGCGGCATTTGCCACATTCCGGTACAAAATATATAAAAATACATGGTTTAGTTATGTTACAGTGCCTTAAAAGGAAGAAAAAAAAACGAAAATGGTTTAAAAATCCAAAAAAGACGTGATGATTTATTCTTATTATTTAAAAAAGTTTCCTTATGTATTATTATTATATATAGTTTGTCCTTTTCGACTGCCCGTTAGACATATAGCGTGAAGATATGCATATATAAAATAATTATTAATTATTTTATGTACATGTATAATATATAAAATAATGAATAATTAACGAAAATATTTTTAAAACAATTGCGGCGTTTGAATTCGAGACGACAAATTCTCACACTCAAGTTCCTTAGCCTTAAATGGAAGATACTCCCCAAACCCTATTTACCCCTTCTTTTTAATTCTTCTATAAATGTTTTAAAATCCTAATTAGTTCGAAATATGTGGCTCAATAAGACGTATCACTATACCCAATTTTATCACATCACGTCACATAGTTTCCGTCAAAATCGATTATGACATATGGGCAGATGGACGGATTGCTGTAATATTTAGTTTCTTTCCGTTTTTGTTGCTTGTATTTCAAAAACTAAATCAACTACTGACGGAATACACCGATAGAGAGCGAAATATTAGAGCACTATGAAAAAGCTCTTAGTCTTTAACACTGTTAGAAAGTCGAACCCCAGAATTCCGTACAATATACTTTTTACCGTAGTCTAAGATTATAAAAAATTGATTACCTTGTCATATCGCCACTTCATTTAACTTTATCTATTTTCTTTTGTCCTAAAGTTTCATTTTATTCTTTTTATAGTTGTCTAATGCCGAATAAACTACTGTCATTAATTTCTTTTATATGATGTACATTAAAATTATAAGTACATAAGTAGTCAGGATTTGTAATATGTGAGAACAAACAATGCCCCTTGTATACCTACATGATAACATCAAAATCAGGATACCGTAAGCTCCGGATAGACGCCGGATATGAATCCCCGCCTTCTCGGGAGGTAGATATGCTTTCTCATTTCGTATACAAATTACACAAATACAAAATTATTCCAACACAAACGGAGAAAAGAGAATAAAGTGATTAAATAGAGCTCAGTGCAAGACGGCTAGCAATCAATCATTTTTGTCGCTTACAGCTTTGTTGATTCAGCTAGCTTTTATCTCTTTTCCTCTTTAATGTTTTCTATGTACTGTCTTTTTCTTGCTTGAAGTGTCGTGCCAGACAAGGGAGCAATTACATTCGTGATCTTGCATAAGCGGCACTTGCTTATCGTACGCTGCCGCATTCGACTTTGAGTGTAGTCTGTTCGCATTTTTCCCTAAATTTGCAATTCGAAATAGTGTTCATGAATTAAATAAAGACACTGTTTTGTTTATTCAACAAGCTTATAAGTTATCAGTATTTTTTTTTTCAATAGAGCTAAACTAATGGCTCTGTGTGTTTTTAAAACCGTATTTTTTTCTTCTTAAATTATTTGATTTTCTTAAATTATTTGAATTTGAATTTAAATATGAACTATGTAAGATTATTTTCTTCAAATACATATACCATCACTTAATATTTATTCCATTAGAAACATGTCCATGCATAGTTGGTTTCAATTATTTTACAATTAGTTCGAAGATGGATGAGTTCCTAAGGGTTTGTTCTGAGATTTAAATCTTACGATTCCAATCTCTAGTATGTTGAACAATTTTGATACTTTAAGTATTAACGGTCTTATTATACATACTTAACTACTTGTTGTATTACTATTATAAGATGACGTGGCAACAAGAAGGAAAATTTGTAGAGAACATTTATTTTTACCTTTATTAATTAAATGTTTAATTTGAGAAGGCGAAAGAAGTATGTAAAGACCACCATACTCAGCGCTTTGTCCTGTCTGACTACTTCGTTAGGGATACCGCGTAAGTATATGTATGTTCAATTCTAACCATGCATCGTCTTCAAACTTTTTGTATCACAGTTCGTATTAGCAAATATCGCATTATATCATCTACTTGTTTCCAATTTTAATTATTCCTATTTTATTAAATCCCTTATAATTAAATTCGTGCATATAGGTATATCAAGTTACTTCGTTCCGTCTGTAAACGAGCTTCAACGTTAAGCCAATATTATTTTGACGAGTCGTTGACAGTGGTTTACAGTTGATGAAACAAACGCACACATTAACATACAATCTCAGGAAGGTCCACGCACACAGGTATAATTATTTTCAAACGTCAACGTATCACACATATGTATAGGGGTGTCACTGTTCGTATGAGTGAGTGAGGAGGCGGCTGGCCCATTTTCACCCCGTGAAATAATAGGATACGAAAACATCGGAGGCAGAATATAATCCTCCTACGAAGGTTGAACGGAATGGAAATAGGAATATGAAATGCGTGAAAGGGACGTGTCAGTTCACGTTGTCGTTGAAAGGGTTACCAATGTTTATCTTCGGATGGTAGATCAAAATCGATGTTCATTTCATTCTACCCAATTACACATAACGATAACTACCATTTTTTCGTGTAATAACGTATAGATAGACATTATCTTTCGACATGTTATCGCTAGATATATAAAGTATAAATAGGTATTAGGTCTCTCTTGATTTTATAATCAGTAGGTAATAATTTTGCTATTTTCGTAAAAATGTTACGCTTTCCCATTAGCGATGAAGGAAGAATCAAGGTACAACAAAATTGCACCTCCACACCATTTTTAAAAGAAAAAATTCTATAGAACAATAAAATAACAAATGTTTTGAGGAATTGATGTTCTTGTTGTTAATACGATATTGAAACCAAATTAAAAAATTTTTTTTCGACAACCCTTGCAATATGGAATTGGTATGAAAATGATGTGTTGATAATAATTAAAGGTTCCGTACAGTGTCGCGGCTCGGTTTATAAACCGGGGGATAATGTAAGGCATTATAACATTACTCAGTGGGGTACAAAGCTTTGCGTTCTGATTGAATTCTGCGTCTGAAATTAAGTAAGGATTTGCCTGTTTATGTAAAGGGAGGGGGATATCGGATCAGTCAATTTGCAGCTCTCTTATACTTAGTTGACGCTTTTGTTCTTTTACTGTAAAATACATTAATGACTTCGACTTAAATTGTTTCATTTAGTCGTTTATTTAGTTGTCTTTTACGTAGTTTTGTTACAGATTAAACAATATTTTACTTTTTAATTTGTTAAAACTATTTATTTATTTTGCTGTAGTGACTTTGGTATTTTTTGTAACAAACTACCTGATAGTCTTTAAAAATAGAAGTAAAATTAATGAAAATATTGCAAAGGCATTGATCCATAAATTCAGTTTACATTTTTTTTACAGCTGATTGTGAGTATGCTCGTATTGTATAATTTTTTTGGCATTGGTAAGTAGGTAAACATAGTGGTATCTACTCTAAGCAATCATAGTAATTTGCTGCTGTATACAACTGCGTTTACAATTTTAATGGTTTAAACATCAACTAGAAATTGTTGGTAATCAAATAAATTGCCGTTGCGCCTTGTACAAGGAAAAGGTAATAATCACAGGTGGCAACAATAATTAAACGCTGTAACGATGCGAAACGCACTCAAAAAATATTATTACAAATGGAACTGTATAATGTAACGTTTTGTTTAGCACGCTGTGCTGCCTTTAGAAGTAAGGTTGTCTCTAACGAAAAAAAGACCGTCTATGTAACATAATGTTGCATTCAACAATCGGACGGACTTATAAACAGGTTCTGACTATTTCGAATAGACTATAGTATAAATCTTATCACTTTCTCTTGGCTACATAAACAAATTTTGAGTCATTAACTAGATAAATGACATTATTATCAATTGAAACCGTTATTGAGAACATGTGCACACTTATGGTTGAGTTGCTTACGACGATACGTGAATACCATGGTTTTCAAATCTACAATGTAACTGTCATGTTACTTGCTCAAACTATGAATTTATTCATAGTTTGAGCTTGCACGACTATAAGTCAAAAAAGTAATATCCATAGATAACGAACCCTGATATATAACTTATGTTTTACGATTGGCGAAAACTGAGAATAAGAAATAGCGAAATTGCGACTTATGCTTGACCGATTTTATAGACTATACGTTTGGTGTAATTTACTACAATAACTTATCTCTTTACCTAATCTCAAACCTCACATTATAGAAGCATTACAATGCAGCACATCGCAAGTGGTACTCCGCTTTTTATAGTAGCAATGATAAAGTCGAGTTTTGTAGTTGCTGTTTGATCATATTAGCTATGTGATCTCAGAGAAGTCTCAAAATTTGTTTTTGTGTACTACTGTAATATAACTTGCAAGCAAACACCATTAAAAAGATGGTTTGAGAGATTTAAAATATTATCATTACTTGTGCAAAGTAGTTAAAATCATTTTGATATTTAGGATTTCAGAGATTCAACTCATTTTTTTCTCCAATCGTTTTTCCAGCATGAAGACTTGAATTTGGATGTATCCAAATATCTAAGTTTCAATCTTCTAAGGCATCGATATCCAGGACACTTAACACATTGAAGTCTGCATAGGCAGATTATGATCATAACTTATTAGGCATCTGTTTTTCGATACTGTGAAATACGAGTAAGAATGAGAATGAGTTTTGACAAGTGAGCTGGGTTTCACCAAACACATCAAAGTCTGCATATATAGAGTCTTTAATATTAAAACTAATTATGTAAAATGTACCTACCCGTAAATTGACATAATTGTATTGAATACCCAAAGATATTCATTGTAGGTTACTAGAACCAGTTTTAAATGTATGACATGATTATTAGAGACATTGTGTGCCAATAATAAGTGCATCCATGGAATATTAACAATAAATAAACATTGAATAGATGTAATAGATAAGTTGTATTAGTACAGGTTGGGGATAGTTTCTCACAGGTGGTAATTACATTATTAAAACAGTCAACGTTTATGTCACGTAAAATAATGTATAGGTACAGAAAAACCCGCCCAAGAGCGTGTTGGTGGGTCCCGTAGCAATTCGGATAAAATGGAAGCTAAAATTAATAAATTATAGCATAAAAAAATGTATGGAGCGTGTTGGTGGGTCCCGTAGCAATTCGGATAAAATAGAAGCTAAAATTAATAAATTATAGCATAAAAAAATGTATGGAGCCGAAATACCTACTATTTCATTCTGTTTCATTTCAATTTTAGGGTTTCCAATTTACGTCTTTGTGCTTTTCAGGTCATAGTATAAATCGACAGTGACCAGCACACGGATCGACACAGAAACAATAAAACAAACAGTCACTCATAATACGAGTATCACTATAAGCGTTCCGTTTTAGCCATTGAACTAGAATAAGGAATAATAATGGCGCTACACGCTACGCACTGGCAGAACGGCGGAGTTTTTACCTAAAAATTTGCAGATAGCGACAGCCACGCGATCACTGCGCGACCGGTGACTAATTGTATTAAAAAATTGATATCATGTATGACAATTGTGTATCTATTATTCTTTAACCGTAAAATGTACTCTTCGCAGTAGATTTAGCGCCACTATGCAAATTACATTAAACAAATTCTCGTTTTGACAGCAGATATCGCGCGATATTGGTTGTCGCATGTTGTCTGCAAGTTACGTAATAAGCGTGCCGGGCGCGATAACTGCCACTTCGCCGTAAGTAAAAACGAGACAGTGACATTGTGTCATCGCTTCGAATGGGCAAGACCTGCTCACGGCGTTTTAATTTTATATTTAATAAAGTAAGTTTAAGTTATTAAAAATCCATTTAACAAGTATATTTTGCTGTTGAATATTAAACCAGGCATCAATTTTTTAATTACTTATTTTAAAAGTATTATACAAGTGCTTTAAATATGAAATGAAGTAAAATGCGCTACGTTGTTCACTGCACAAGCGTCGAATTGTAAATGTATCAGGTGTGGTCCACGAGCCTCACTTGAGTACTTGAGTACATAGCGATTGTTTCGACCATTTAATCTTGTATTATATACATAGATATCGTTGGCTTTAGCTATTTTGACTACGAGACCCTAAGCGCGCGCGTCACCAGAGCTAGAGACAATGTACACTGTCAGTATACTTTTCTTAATAATAAATGATAACCAATGACGGAGACTCATGTTTAATTAAAAATTAATTATAACTGAGACATGTGTAGTTAGGTACAATTAATACAGAATAATAATTATCATAGATGTGAATTAACTATCGACGATTAGCAGTTGTACCTACGTAGAGTTCTTTTGTATCAGAATACTTCTATCAGCAAAATTTACAGCTATTATTACATGGGTACGTAAATATTTGTCGATTATTATTTTAAGTTTATTTTCAATACTTGTTTATTGTGTAGTGCAATGACGATCACTTGCGACTTCATTATGTAGAACATACATGGAAATGAATTCCGCCAGGAATAACCAATTCCAGTAGGAATCCTATTAGTTTAAGGGATGCATTCAAAATTGGTGAAAATATTGACGTTGCTATGAATTGCTAATAAAAAATATAATGTTATACAATAAAATGTTACTCCTTCATTAAAAGGATATTAGCTTTAAAAAATTTGAAGACGCTATGAAATAATTATTGCCAAAAAAAAATTAAGCAATCATTTAAAATAGTAGGGTTATGCTATGTAAAATAACATATTCTATAAACTAAATAAATAAACTTAACAAGCTGTCATCCTGACAATGCCGACACATCCGGCGCGGTGAATAGAGTTGGTGCAATTACGCGACGTCTCTTCCTAATTCCTTGAAAAATATCGGAAATACACAGCCTACTAGTATATATAAGATCGCTATATGCACACATGCCAACAGCAAAAGATGAAAAGAGATGGATGGATATAGAGATGTTTCAAGACTACATTTCTCGACTTCAACTATCCCCTTGGAGTACGGACTCATATTTCAATACTGCTCCTGGAAATATCTCGGAAATACACCTACTAGTTTAGGATGGAGGTTTATAGAGACGTTACGAGATTAAATTTTCCGACTTCGACTGTCTCTAGAGTGCGGACTCCAGTTTCAATACCGCTCTTGGAAATAACTCAGAAATACACCTACTAGTATATATAACATTGCTATATATCTATATACCAACAGCAAAAGATGAAAAGAGATGGAGGATTATAGAGATGTTTCGAGATTAAATTTCTCGACTTCAACTCGAGAAATTAAATTTCTCGACTTCAACTCGAGAAATTTAATCTCGAAACATAAAGCGGATTTTTATCTGGCGCTTGGCCGGCCGCTGCCGCGGCACGCTCGCTTCGCTCGCTCGGCTCGCGCGTTGTGGTAAAAAGACCTAACCTTACCTAACCAAAAAAAGTGTTATAAATATATCGTCGTGTTTGTACTTCTATAAAGTTACAAAAAAATTTGCCCAATGTGAAACAATCTAAACCTTAGCCTGAATTTGTCCTCACGATTTACTCCCAAGCATTTATTATCACCATTACACCATATTAAAGTTTCAGTGATTGAAGTTGTAACCAAAATTTTATTGTAAAAACTGTTAGTTTTGAACTTAACCAGTATTTTTTTAGCAAAGACCATTAATTTTAAAGATGTGATTTATATCAAAAGTAGCAAATTTATAGAGAAAACGGTCAATTTTAAATATTGAGATTCGTAGATAAAATTACTAATTCTATAATTCCATTATATATATCCCTTAGTTTAAATTATTCCCTATAAGTCTCTTCAAAACTGATTTATCTGTTCTGGCATTGCTCGATCTAACGGACGGTAAAAATCAACAAAAAAAAACATTTCGAAATTATTATCTAGTTTTTGTGCAGGTGTACTATACATATGTGTAGTAGGTATAAAACAGTGAAAACAATAATGTGAAAGAATTAATTCTTTACTACATTAATTCAGAACTACCTGTGCCCCGCGGTTTTACTCGCGTTAAACTTGATATTTTTATAAAAATAGCCTAGATTACTTTTTGAAGTCACTTACACTTACTTGCCAATGAAAGTCTCTTCAAAATTAGTTGAGCTGTTTTAGAGATTAGACCGTATAAATAAACAGATTGACAAAATATAAAAAAGAATCTGGCTAAATGCGTTTTGGACTCGCACACCGAGGGTTTTATATCATCATACAAATACAATGTATTTATGTTATGTAAGTACCTATTTAGTTATTTACCAAGAAAATATGAGTTGAATTCAAAAACTAACTTAACTTTGCAGATGATAGGCGCATTCTCCCGTACTTTTCAATTGCTCTTCATCTTCAAATGTAAGCCAGCAATAGCAAATAACATTATAAAGTTATAAAGTACCTAGTTTTAACTTATTGCATTGGCTTAACGCAATTTAAGTCATTCCCTATAGCATTCTTACGAAATTTTTACTTATCCCAGTACATTGTATGTTGGTCGACTATTACTCGTTAACTTGTAGAGTCAATTAGCTGTGATAGTTTTCTTTTTAATTTCGTTACATGCAGTACTATTGTGAATTTCTTTCACATATCAAAAAACAATGGCTTAGCTGTTAGTGCTCTTACAAAAATTACCACTTTAAAACTTTATATTTTGCAAACGGATCTCTGAATCGAAAAAATGATCCTCATATACCTCCAATATTTTTCTAAGATATATCCAACGACACCCCCCACACAATGGAATAGACGAGTAAAAAAAAATCATCTCCGCTTTACGAGTAAGGGAGAATCCCTAAAAAACTTTTTTCAATATTTTGTTTTACAACGTAGGCATAATTAAAAATTACAGCTTTTTAATACCAAAATTCTCAGAGTTAACCGTGAATAGACTGACGGACGGACAGACAGACAGACTTGGAGAGAAACTACGAGGCTCCTTGTTTTAATAATTACTATATATAGTATTAGTATATTTAAAAATTAACTTTAAAGACGCGTAATTGAGTTTTGGTAACTTGCAAGTAACCACATGAGCTTAAAATAAAGCTTTTTTTCGAAATCACAGAAATTCAATATTATTTATTTGTGTAGATGAAATTTTCACA
Source organism: Zeuzera pyrina (assembly GCA_907165235.1). Taxonomy (NCBI): domain Eukaryota; kingdom Metazoa; phylum Arthropoda; class Insecta; order Lepidoptera; family Cossidae; genus Zeuzera; species Zeuzera pyrina. The sequence goes on along the minus strand of OU015625.1, from coordinate 10,606,840 downwards.
TTATGTTATATTAATTTCATAACCATGAATTTATCTTTGCATAACAAGTACCTATTGTGTAACAGATTCTTAATTGATGTGCAAGATTAGACATAGAGCCCTCATTCCATTTGTTAATTCAATTACGAAACACTGAAGCTCATGGCACTTGACAGTGTCCACCTGCGCACATATCAAATAAGTACTTATGAATACGAATACAGACGGTTTAATTGCTCCGATAACAGCGAAAATCGATTTTCAATTAGCGAGATATTTTATACACGTCATCGATTGATAGGTTAATTAGATATCGTAACGGGAAGGTACCTTACGAAGGTATTTATTAGAAAATATAAAGCTTAAAAATTTACATTACATTACACTTAATTATCTATATTTTATTATTCTACGATGAATATAAAAAAACGAAATAGAAGTATTTTATTTTTGTTTATAACTCTTCCCCACTCTATAGAGTTCGTTCATTTCATAGACAAAAATGCTACTGTGCTAGGATAAGCAGTCAAACTAGAAAAGTAGAAACCCTAGTCTATGTAATTTCTATATAGTTCCGAAATAGTTTTGATCCGTTTGTCTGTCTGTGAGTTTGTAGGTCACAAGCTTCTTAAGCTTTCATTTATTTATCAAGATAAAATGACCTACAAATAGATATTGAGAGATTTTTAGGAGAAATAATTATTGATCCAGGGAAAAATTATTTTGTTCATGGAGTTAAAAAAACATTTTATTATAAATGTTCAATAATGTTTACCTCAGCAAGTGGAGTAACTGTTTGAAATGCAAAAAAATTTTGTAAAACTTCATATAATATGACGTATTTGTTTCAAAGTCGTTATCAGGCACTATACACTTAATTTTGTGTTTAATTTAAGACTTGTTCAGTATTCGACTGAATCTTGTTTATAATGATTCAAAGCAAATATTTAGTCTACCACAATTCACATTATTGTATGGTGGCACGCTCTCCGTTCTGTTCTTTGCTCCGTATGTCGCCGCCGTGTCTCAAATTCCGAACATACGAATCGTGCTTTTAATTATTATTAGCATCTCTTGCCTTTCACAATGCGAATAATTTAATGTAACGCGTTTATAACTTACTCTATAATGTATTTTTACCTATATGTAATAAATACATGTAATGTGAATACGTTTATTGCTTGACTGTACCAGTGGAAAATAAATTATTTTCAGTAGTTATGCGGTTATGCCAATTTTATTTATTTATTTATTTTATGTATTAAATTCTTCTGGTACGTTAATCAGCTGAAATATTAATTTGACTATTGGCTTGGTTATTGCCTTTTAGAAAACATCGATAAAGAAATAGTTAATCCTTATAAATGTAATATTTCTTTACTCCTCTTTAGACTAACACAAGTCCATTTCAATAGAGAAAAGTATTTAACTCCTGTCGCATTGTAGACATACTTCTTCTTTGACGACCTCCGTGGCGCAATGGCTTAGCGCGTCGGAAAGTAAACGAAGGTTGCGGGTTCGATTCCCGTCTCGAGTCTGGGTGTTTATGTATAATATGTATTTATTTACAAAAGAAAAGTATATAAGTAGTATATCAGTTGTCTAGTACCCATAACACAAGCGCTGTGCTGCTTAGTTTGGGACTAGATGGCGCTGTGTGAAATGTCTGAGTTTATTATTCTTATTCTTTCTCGTATAAATTATGTCGTTACTGAGCTCACTTATGACATTACTCACACCTTGGAGTCATCATGGCGGTTTCATTTGTTTTTTGTCCGAGGAAAAGTATAGCGAAGGAATTTCTTTTAATTAGCAGCACCGATGTATTCGTATGACTGACTTGGCAACATTCTTAGAGTATTGCAAAATGTTTTTATTAAAATGTTACCACTTAATCTTCATTAAGCTGTCTTATTAAAGTAAGTGTGCGAGTTCGTAACAAATAAATAATCAACAGTTAAATAAAAACTTTTACATATCGTTACGCTGTATCCCTAACGAGGTAGTCAGAGAGGACGGAGTGCCAAGACTTGCGGTCCTAACATACTTCTTTCGCCTCCTCGTATCTCACCATTCTCCTCACACATTTTCGCCTAAGTATGCGAGTTATTTTGACATTTTCGTCAGCTAACGCCGGCTATTTGATCTTCGTAAGTCAGCCTTGGTTTTCCTTGGCTTCTGTTACCACTCACTTTCACCCTGTAGATTATCTTCATCAGTCTTTTTTCATCACTCATTCTATGTGCCCGAACAACTAAGCATTACTTTATTTTTTTTTACTTTTAATGTTTGAAATGGTGACAATACGATATGCGGAGTAGGCTTTCCATATTGTACCCATAGACCAATAGGCTTACGGGTCTGTGGTTGTACCCCATGTAGTCAAATACCTACACGATATTGCGTAGGTACAGCGTCGTCCTTTTTTCTCATACGAATACATATAAATTGGTTTTGACTTATTTTCTTGACACCTGTTTTTACATACGAAGTTTATGTATATTTTGAAGTATAAGTTATATATTTTGTAGTTAACTTATAATATAAGTTAACGTATAAATATAAACTCTTTGGCAACATCTCTACTTTGTGCGATTGTTCAATGATGATCCAAGTAGGTTACATATATAGGAGCTTGGTGTTTGAAGAGAAGCGGTACAGACGAAATGTGAGATTTGGGTACATGGAAAATGTCTAGAACATGTGAATGAAATTGTGTATCTGGGGAGTGCATTTCATTTTCAAGGGATGGAAGATGTGAGTTGGAAGTGGAGAGAAGGGTAGCAGCTGGCAATAAAATGAACGGTGCTGTGTCCGCATTAGTAGGCGGTGTGAATATATCTAACACAGCCAAAATGGCCATCCACAATGCGGTGGTTCCAAATTTATTGTACGGTAGTGAGGCATGGATTTGCCCGAAATCGAGTGAAAGTATAATAAATGCAGTGGAAATGCGATTTCGTAGACATATGTGCGATGTCACCCGTGCGGACAAGATAAGCAATAAAGAAATACGCAGTCTGACAGGGTTGCACGACAGTGTTATTAAAAAAATGAAGAAAGGAATACTTGGATGGTTCGGGCACATGGAAAAAATAAATGATGAAATACTGACGAAAAAAATCTACGGAGCGAAAACAAGTGATAAAAAAAGCCAAGGAAGACCAAGACTGACTTAGATCAAATAGCCAGCGAAAGAAGTATGTAAGGATCGCGACGCTTGGCGCTCCGTCTTCTCTGACTACATCTCATCACTAAAGCTCATATAAACTTTTAAACACTAAAGCTCGTCAATAGTTACTAAGCAAAAAAAAAGAAAAGAAAATTGGTTGATAAACAGAGAAGAAAAAGGTAGTGAACTGTTTTCTCTACCTATTTATATATGGATATGCACATAGTATGACTATTTTTGAAATAAGTAGAAGTATTTTTATATTTCTAAACTAGTGTACATTTCGATTTCAAATCAAATATTATATTCCAAAATTCTGTATCTAACAGCAGCAGCTGCGTTCAAAAACCACCGACAGATAATCCCTCTTTTGTGCAATACTTACATGTTATTAATAAAAATATGATTCAATAATTCTACATCTTTGATAGATACTGCATTACAATGGCAAAAGATTCTTTTGTAACTTTACGGATGAGTTCACTTTTATTATGTATGTAATGTAATATCAGATTGCGAATTATATTTAACTAGTTAGGTAACTAGGATTTAAAATTGATAACTTTTTTAAATAATTACAAAAAAGTTCATAAAAGTTTAAAATTGTCAAAAAAAAAACGAAAAGAGACTTGTGAAAATCTTTAACGAAATTCAAAATTTAAAAACACTGTAACATCATATAACAAGTTATAATCCGCCGCCTTCTCATTTACCCGGATAAAACTGTATCTGGTCAATTTACGAGTAATTAAGCCTGACCCTCTTCCTGAGGGAGAACTTTTATTTGGTTCGCAATAGTTCGGGATAGTTAAACTCGAGTCCTATTGGCCAGCATCGCGTAAAGATTTCCTGGTTTCCCGGGAATCTTGATTAATGAGTTGGTATTAATCGCTGTAGTTTTGTTTATGATGTGTGGCAACATAATTTGTATTTGATCGTAATTTAAGTTTACGATAGGATGTGTTTCCAGAATACAATTATATTTGCTCTTCGAATCACCTACGGATGTACATTAAAGTATGTTAAAACTTTCCAAAGCCTTTATAAAATACCAAATTGATTAAAAAACGAAAATATATGCCTACAATAAACTAAATTAATAATTTCAATTTAAAAGTGAAACGTAGGTAAAAGGTAAGTACTTTGTTGTTGCACCTAAATACTACAAACTTATCTGCGCATACCACCAGACTATAACTTTTCAAATTGCGTTCGTAAGTAAGGGACGCGGATTAGCGTGTGCTAGGGCAAATATTTTATTACAGTCCAAATCTCCAGCCCTCAACGTTTTATTGTTCATAAGGCTCGTCCGAGCCAAATGAAAGAGTTTATGGCGAAGACATAAGTCTGGCAGTGTTACCAGTTCGAGCAAATCCTCCTTTATTTATGTAGAAAAAGTATAAGAAATAACATATCTATTTTATATTAACCTCATATTATGTAATTACTCCGTCAGGAATATACTGTGAGGATGTGTATGAATATACTATAGTGTTTTAATTTGGCAATATTTAAATTTTGACAAATATCGTATATGTTATTTAGACTTAATTTAAAACTATCTTAATTTGAAATACGTATATATTATAATATTAAGTTTGACATAATTTACTACTACTACTACTACTACTATAATGTATTTTAATAAAAAGAAAATGTTTTTGTACATTGCAAATGGTATTTTTGCTTTTGGTCTAGCAACATTTATTATTGGAGTATGTTGTTGACTCAAGATATTGACCGATGTTTTGTCGACGATTGTGTATTACTGTTATTGATTGTACTTGGCACGTGACTTGTTTTGATGATTGTCCGCTCTTTTCTGACACAATCATAAGTTTTTGTATGGTTCTATTACTATGTTTGGAGAGCGGTGGAGCTAATTTTATGTGTCATGTTAACATCACGAATGTAACTTAATGTGAGCACACAAAAATTTAACAATATTTTGCCCTTTTTATATCTTATATCGTAGATAGAGAAATCGTTCAAAACAATTTTGTTTGTTTGGTATACTGATGGGAAAAGTGCATTGAAATATTATAGTATTATGATGATACTTTGTGTAGATGTGTTTGTTTTTATAAATTTATTATTTCTTACACGTGCTGATTTTGTTTTAATATTGTGATTGTGTAATTGAATGTTATTTCTATGAAAGTAATTGTCGCGTAATATATTGATATTTAATCATCATTGCTAAGCGCAAGGTCTAATGAAAGTAATTGTTACAATTTTTGAATTTTACTTTTTTTATGTCGAAAAAAATTGTAAGAGACCTCTTGAAAAGCAATTTATTCTCAAACGTGCGGTCCGTTATTTCGCGAATTGTATGCCATTGGTATACCTACTGGCTGCAATTATGTATTTATTGTAAACGCTACGATTGCCGGCCGGCTGTAATTTGCTTTTAATTCGCCGTGTTTTGTATCATTTTCGAATTTTTTCGTTTTGTCGGTTGTTGAAGGTTTGTAGTGTTTTTCGTTTGTCGCGTGTTGAATACTTACGTTTAAAAGAAAGTACAAACTCAAGTATAACGAACTGAGTCTGTGTTAAGGTATATCTATTAGCGATGTAATGAATATTAATTGTCAGACATTTACGAATATGAAATCAGATTTGTGAATATATCGTTAGCAATATTCACAAATCTACTTATATGAAAAATAAATGAATTCATCTGTATGTGTAAAATCAAAGTCAAAGTCAAATCAATTTATTAGTAAACTCAATGGTGAGGTATTTTTGAATGTCAAATCTACTTTAGCTCGGTTCGAAAAGAAAACCTGAACACTGAGAAGAACTCAGTCAGGTATCATTTTTTCAACATCATTCTACAATAGTTATTTAAAATACAATATTCATAAAGCCAATAAATGCGTGTGCAGTGAAGATTATTTCGAGACTATTATTTTTTCTTCAATGAAGTCGTTAACTTTGTAGCATGCTTTTCCAATCAGTGTGCGTTTAATAACAAGTTTAAATTGCTTTTCCATTAATTGAATCATTTCTTTAGGAATTTTATTATAAAACGAACACAGTTACCCAAAAATGAACCACTTGACTTTTGTAATTTAAATTTAGCAGTAACTAGCTGATCACGACCACGAATTTCCATACCATTAATAACACTTTTCCTTTGAAATAGATCTATATTTTTCTAGTGTATATTATGTTTTCATAAATGTATAAGGAGGGCAAGGTGAGTACATCAATGTCTTTAAAACGGTATCTCAGCGACTCTCGTGCATTTATACTGTAGATGGTACGTATTTCGTTCTTTTGTAAAATAAAGATAGAATTCATATGCGCCGCTGATCCCCACACTAGTAGGCCATAACACATAAGACTATGGAAATATGCGAAGTACACCAACCTAGCCGTGGCCACATCTGTCAACTGTCTAATGCGTCTAATAGCATATATTGCCGAACTGAGCTTATTAGCCAAAACCCCGATATGGTCCGCCCACTGTAACTTATTATTTACTGTTAAAGCAAGAAAAGTAGTTGATTTCGCTAATTCTAATTGTTTTCTACCCAGTTCTAATTTATTATGGATTCTGAGTACATTGGGCAGGGAAAATTTAACACAATTGGTTTTTTGTGCATTCAGTAGTAAATTATTAGCAGCGAACCATCTCAAGACATCTGCCAAGGTCCTATTATGTCCGCTAATATCTATGTCTTTACACTCACTTTTTGTTCTCGGTCAGCCAGATATGAAATCACGAAATTGAGAGCTTTATCGCGTATTCCATAATATTTCAGCTTGTAAATTAAAGATATTTATATAAGTCGTCATTGAACTTGACTTCAAAATTATTGTCTTTTCCTGACTTGGTTTTCTTTAGATCTTTTTTTTCTTTCTTCTTTTTCTTCGAAATTTTTGTCTTTTCTTGTCTTCTTTTTCCTTTACTATTAAAATATGGAAAGATCGTCGTTAATTATCTCGTTGTTTTATGTTAACGCGAACGAGAATATTCAAAAACTTGCGAATATTCGCGAAAGCGAACGTGAATATTCGTTATATCTTTACTGTATGTACCGTAAACTACAAGCTTTTTATACAACTTTTTCCCATATGATATAAAATAAGCGAAGAGAAAATACAGTGAAAAATGATTTCTTTAGTTTGTTAAGCTTAATTTTCCGCGGCGTATTTAACTTTTATACAAATTTCGATTCAAAGAATTGCTCTCAACTTGCTATACGAATGCCATCTTTCAGTTATCTGATTTATGCAATATTTGTAAAGTAAATGCAAAAACCAAAAAGCAAAGTTGCAGTAAAATGATTACACAGTAACATAATACTCAGAAATAAATGTAACAATTTTTGACATTTGTTTTTTTTATGCTCGGACCAAGAAATATAATGGACGGAACCATAATAAGTTGCCACTCTTACCGCCGCGTGACAAACGAATTTTTCCTTCTCTTTCTATCTTGTCGAGCGTAACCACGAGAAAAACAGCTATAGTAAGTATTGCAACCTCTCACTGTCAGTGAGCTAATGAGCAATTCATGTCAGCTAATGAATCGGTCATGAAATAATTCAAATGACTACCTCCGTGGCGCAACGGCTTAGCGTGTCGGTACGTAAACGGGGGTTGCGGGTTCGATTCCCGCCCTGAGTCTGGGTGTTTATGTATAATATGTATTTATTTACAAAAGAAAAGTATATGAGTAGTACATCAGTTATCTAGTACCCATAACACAAGCGCTGTGCTGCTTACTTTGGCACTAGATGGCGCTGTGTAAAATGTCTGAGTTTATTATTTTTATTATTATTATAATATAAAATTATTTGCAAAATACTCGTGAAGCTTAATTGTTTTGGCTACTAGTACTCACGAAAATATAAAAATATCATGTTCAGCCGTGTATCATTGTACTGTGACATTTCCTAGTCATGCGCAGTAGTAAAAATCTAGAAAGGTTGTCAACAAAAAAAGGCCCTTAAAAAATACGCTTTTAGAGCAAACGCTCCGTCCATTGTTTTTTGGTCCGAGATTTTATGATTGGAAAACATACCTTGTGTGTAAATCTATCTACACCTATTTAATAAGTTCCATTACTAAATACCGTCACACCGACACAATATTATTATTAAGCACATCATTAACTTTCGTTCGCGTCGTTATAAAGAAATTTACTCCCTACGCAGGAATCAATATTAGCTAGCAACACTAATAGCATAGCTATGAAGAAATCTATAACACATTTTTTGACTCATGTGGCCGCGGTCCTCCGTACTCTAGTACATACTCCCTCTACGACACTTACCTATATGGTTACCTAGCTACCTATATGGTTTTAACTATTTGTAAATAAAGGCATCTAGTAGGCATATGCGAGTATAATGTCCGCTAATTTTAGAAATGTACCTTCGGTTCTTAATAGCTCCTGGGATTCTATATATTTTGCACTGAATGTAATTTGTAAAATAATTTACCTACGTAGAAACATTGTTTACATTTATTATCATCGTATTTATTCTCAGGGATTTAATGTATGTAATAATTTATTCCTCTCGAGTGATTTACAAGCCATTATAGTAATGCAAAGGTTTCCAGCGAAAACTGCCTAGTCTAGGAGGCTACATTTACGATAGATATTTTCTATTTTACGACAGTAACAAAACTGCTAATACGCAACTATTTATTTCATTCACTATTTACACAAACTACCCACTCGGCCCACTCCATGCGTTTGCTGTTCACGAATCAGAAAGAATATGCCGCAGTTTAGAAAGTCTCTTGAATACACTCTACATTTCGCTGTAAGCGAAAAGATTCATAAGAATAAATTGTAAATAATTAAGTTGTTAGTTCAGTGTAACAAACTATACAAATATCTTTTAGGACGAGATCTGTTTTTTATTTTAATGTACATAAGTAATGTTGTTGTAATGTTTGACTTTAATATTGTGTTATGTTTAATGTTTCAGTACTAGTAATTCTCAATTCTCAAGATACATATTATTGTAAATCAGCTGCCACTGTAAGAAAATTACATTGTCGTATAGTGTTTTTATTTTATTTTTATAACCAATCATTTATAACTGGCTTCTTTGGTCATTTTGTAATCTGCCAGTAATAAAACCCAACGATTATGTGGCTGTTCCATTATCTTCAGAGCTGCGACTATAAAAACCCTTTGTTACAATTGTTAGGGTTTTCAATTAATTAATTCTAACACAGAGTTAACTTTTGATTTTAATTATATTGCCATACATAACTACATACGTACATATATCTGAACATAATATGTTTATTTTTAAAACAGAAACATTGAAACTTTTAATGAATATGATAACAGGTATGGCGTCAAATATCTTTTTTTACAGAAAAAAGCGTCCTAAATTTGCGGTTATGATTGCTGTATCCCAACCTCCTTTAAACACATAAGTTATATAATTGGGGTCCCGATTCTATCGAATCTAATTCAAAATAATGGCCAGTAATTTCATGCGATCGTTTGTTGAGGACAATCGATATTCGATCAATAAATCGATGAAAATCGTTATAATAGCTGTTCGAAATCGACGTTTCATTTCTTTAAATGCCTGATTACTGGATTTATAATAATAGTCATAATGGTAAACGATGACCACTTATATGGATACGAAAGATTTCATTTTGATGGCTCTTTTTTATGTGTAACAAAATAACAAGTACCTTTACGTATTAAGTATTTCAACATTAAACGATATGTAAGTATTAAGTTCTGAAATCAATATTTATGTATATTACATTTATTTTGCCTGTGTTATGTTAATAATTATATCAGTATGCACTCGATATTCATATTTTAATACATCTACATATAATTTTGTTTTAAGAATATATCATTTTCATGAGACTTTAGGTAAATATATATAGTTTAAAATAAGATAAAACTTCAGGTATTGTGTTTCAATCAATAATTAAAGGTAAAAATAGTATTTTCATAATTGAATTCAGAGATTATTTTAATAGACAAAGACGTACTCGTATATATTCATTTGTTGGAAAAAGATGAGGCGAAGGGTTGTCTCAACCGCAGGTTATTACAGGATTTAACACGTATTTAGTTAATTAGTAAGTGCGGTTGACCGGTGCGGTTGAGGGTTATGTAGGTACTCTTTGGGCTTTGTGAATATGATTTTTGGTTAAGTGACCTAATTGTTGGTTTTAAAGGGCTACCTATCTCTATTTTCACATTTTATGATGTAGATAAATACTTATTATTTCTGGCTCAATTATTGAGACCTACCGTACATGTCGTTGTGTTGTTTTATAATTTTCGAATATTTGATGTACATTGTATCGTACTCTATTACCCAAAGAAAGAAGTTTTCTAGTAGGTAGTGTAATACATATGTTCTTTTCCATATATACATATTTAATACTAATTTTTATCGCGAGTGATATGTTAGCTTTTGAAAAACGACCTACTTTTTTATATTTTTTTGCGTTACGTACCCACAGGTTGATAACGGGACGCTATTACTATAGTCGGCCCGTGGAACCTTGATCCCTATGACACTGACAGTTATTCCGACGACACAACCTTGTAGTGGCGTTACCATTATATTAGAATCGAATTGGAGGCGTCTAAAAATGTCATTTATTAATTTTAGGTAGATATATGTCATTACAATGATATTCCGTTGGAATTATAACAATTCTTAACATTTACAAGAAATTATCTCAATCAGACTTTACGTTTACGTCCTGCAAAACTTACTTCGTTTGGAAGATATCGACTAGTGCCGAAGTATCGATAAACAAATGTCGATAATGGAAGTTTTCCGGACACATTAAATGGGGATATCCTATTTTATGATAAAATATATAAATGACCTGGTTCCCGTAACGAACGCGTGTTTACCGGGTAAAAAATATGACACGAAAATGAAATGGGTGCATTTTTATTTTTGGAAAATTTTCGTTTTACTTACTTTATCCATACCAAAAAACTTAAATCATTACAACAACAATATAACAAACATTAGAAATGCAGATTATATTTTAAAAACATATTTACCAACGTGGCTGAATGTAAGTCACGCCTTTGCCTATAAAAAAGTTAAGTTACATCGACACGACCCATCACTAACATGAACTGTCATAGGGATTAAGGTTCCCCGGGCCGACTATAAGCTTACACCGTCTGTCCATCCGTCTGTCTGTTCTACCTTTTTAAAATGCTGTACCATTTGAACCGTATTAGGTAGTCGATTGTAATTTTTACTGAATACATGTTATTATGGCAGACATCCCAAAAAATAATATAAAATAAATAAAAAAAACAAAAATTAAGAAAGTTCCTACACAAAAAACGTGTCCTTTTCAAAGTTTTTTAGGGTTCTGTAGCCAAATGGCAAAAAACGGAACCCTTATAATTTCGTTCTGTCCGTCTGTCTGTCCGTATATCACAGCCATTTTACTCGAGGACTTAATAATAATGCTTAATGAAAATGAAATTTGGAAGGTTTACCTTCCCTTAGAATCTTAGATGGTTGGTGAAATAACGAAACAAAGAAAATCAGGGGTGATACTCTGCACTTGGAACTGAGGGATAAATTCCAGTGCAGATAAGCGTGCACGCGTGTACGTGGGCATATTTAGAAAGGTTTTCAAAAATGATGTATAGAGGTTTCAAAGTGAGTGTTTATTTAAGTCAACACTTGGTGAGAAATTCGCCTCTCAAGTCGTAAAAACTGTGTCCCTATACTTTAACTGTTCATGAATGGTGGAGAGAAAATTCTGAAAATATTAAAGGTTCCTTTGAGTGGAACAACACTCAATCTAGTACATAGACAGCGTAGGTATACGAACTCTCAATTTGTCATAGTGATACATCTTTAGCTTATATATTTTGCACTATGTAGGTATGTAAACAAGGTAAGTAATATAAAAAAGGTTACATATGTATATAGGTGTAAAAAGCTGTACAGCTGTCTCATTCTTTGATTTCATGCTAGTTAACTGATCGAGTCTGATCTCTCGAATATCCTGAGGATGCTTTATTAACAGACGAAACACCTGTCAATTAGTAGGTTTGAAATTTTGAGTACAAAATATGTAGAAATTAGAATTCATCACATAATATTGTACACTGGTTAAGATTTTAAAATATTGATAGTGGAATTAACGACGAGCTATGGAAAATAAAGTCTCGCTTGAAATTTATAGAAAAAATGTAAGGAAAGTCCTAGGTTTTATGGACATGCTATTGATCTCCAGAAATCAAATTTAGAAATTTACTATTTTATTATTAATTATTATCTGCACGAACACTCTTCTTAGTAACAAATCTTCATTCAAACATTCAGATGAACTGCAGATGAAGAAACTTTTATTATAGTAACTTGTTAAATGATAACATTATCACATACATGTATCAACTTCAACACCATTATTTAAACAAATATGTGTAGTTATTAGGTTAGTTAAAATATCTCATATATTTATGCTAATGGTTCTATATCTCGAAGAGAAAATTTTGAAATCAATCGTTGTAAGCAATGTTAGTTTACTTGCCTAAATGGAAAATAGTCCAAATAAGTCGGCGTATGGCTCGAAAGATAACCAAATCCGTTTACTAAGTAAATAGACCCAAGCAATTAATTCAGGGCCCATTGGTCATGATGTTTGTTTGTAACTTCGTTGTTTTGTATTTTATGTGAATAGTTAATGCGTTAGACTTCATTTGGTTAAATATACTGTTCACAGATACACAGTACACAAATATTAGTAATACAAAACAAACTTATTTACGATTTGCTTTAATTATAGTCTAATTTCCTAAGTTTGTGAAATGTAGGCATTTTCCAGGTATTTTCACTTGTTGTTTATTGAAAATAATCATAGTCATAACGGAATGGGTATAAGAAATTAGTAATAAAGACATGGCGACTGGAGTATTGAGTACCAAAGCCTTTGGTGACCTCCTTTCCATTTCATAATTTACATTTTGTACCTATTACATAACATTACATAATAAACATGGGAATAATTCCTGTAGTGTTGTTATTTTTGATATCAATAACATAAACGAAGGAATAATTTTTGTACCGATGCCATAAAGCCATGGAATAATGTTACATTTGTACTAATGACATAAACTCATGAAATAATTTCGATAGTGTTATTTTGTATCAATGACATAAATCACATTGGATAATTCACATCTCGGACCAATAATAGAAACGGACGAAGCAGTTGCTCTAAGAGCGTTTCCTAACGGTGTTCTTTTTTTGATGACTGAGTTTTTATACTTTTACTAATGTGCGTGACTAGGGAAAGGTTACAGTACAACGATATACAGGCTGAACATTACGTGTTTTTTTTTTTAAACTAGCAGCCAAAACACTTTTTTATAATATATAATAATAATAATACTCCATACAATTACACAGATTGCGTGACCCCAAACTAAGCAGTAAGCTTGTACCCAGTAATACCCAGACTCCAAGCCAATTTAGAAAAGTTCGTTTCCTAAATTGACCTGCCCGGGGATCGAACCCGGGACCCTAGCTTGGAAAGCAGATGCATATGCCGCAACTGCACCAACGGGCCAGTCCCTTAAGATTTACGAGTATTTTGCAAATAATTATTTCATGACTGACTCATGAGCTGACACGAATTACATTGAGTGTGAGGTTGCCATTTTTACTATAGCTAACTGAGATGGAAAGAGACTCACGGTGATAAGAACGGCAACCTATTATGCTCCGTAAATTATGTTCCTTGGTACGAGATTCACATGGTGCTATGTTCGTACCAATGACATTTAGCAATTTCACTAAAAAAGTTTCAAAACGTACGGATGATATGATCTTAAACAGTATCTACTTATATAATATGATTGGCATGCTTATCAATAACATGGTCTTTCGATACATATGTTGTATCCAAGGTAATTAATCTTTCTATTATTTATTCAGTCATTATTATAAATATTATATACCCAAGGTAGCCAAAGTAATTGTATAAGCGGAATTAATCAAATAATCAAGCTAGGTATTTTACGTAATATCTAGCGAGACTTGGATAAGGTAATAATGAAACCATCGACCTACAAGGCTGGCGATGTAGAACTAAAAATTTGTCACCTAAAGAGTAGTTAATTGGTTACAACTCATTTAGTCGATCAAATGCAACTATGGGAATAGGTTGTCTGATTTTGAGCTAAATATTTAATTAAATTAATTTAGCTAAATATTTAAACGCATTTATTATTAAAATGCTTACTAAAGTTATATCGTGCAATATTTATGTGCTTTATTTCAAGTATGATAATTAACTTGTGATGTCTGATGTGTGACAAAGGTTTCGTTTGCAATTGCTTGTCTTGTAGGTCAATGAATAAAACACAATAAATTTTAATAAATTCCATACCAGCGGTGCCCTGCCGTTTCACTCGCGTTAAATTTAGCTTTTTTCCGAGATAAAAAGTAGACTAGATTACTCTGTTAAAGATCCTTTATCTGCCAATCCTTTATCTAACGACAAAATCGGTTTAAACATTTCGAAGATTAGCGTAGACAACAAACAAACAGACAGACAACAATTTAAAAAACATGTTTGGGTTTTGGTAACGTGTAATTAACTATAATAGCTTAAGCAAAAGGCTTTATTTTGAAATCATAGACAGACCCTACAATGTTATTTATTTATATACATACATAAAAGTATAATTATGTAGATGCACAGGTTTTTTTTTATGACATGGTGCACAGTTTAGCGCATTTGCCAATGTCACGTATTAATAAGTAGAATCACAAGTAAATTAGTTTTTTCTTATTGTAAAACTCCTCCAGTAAAGTGATAGTAGGCTTTATTGAAGTTATAAAGGACTTCTTGGAATAGCGCGAGAACTTCAGTTACACATTTTTATTTAGAACCTTAAAACACAATATACTATCAGTTTTGTATTTTAAAACTCCAAAAAATGTAAGAAATAGTAAATCTAAACAAAATGTCAACCTCATCTCTCTCGTTCCCGCCAAAAAGTCGATGCACAGATTTTATGCCTGCTCGGGGAGCGGGATGTTCGCCAGGTTCCGATTCCGACGTACCGAAAATAAAGTGAACGAACGTAGCGAGCGATCCGGATTATAGGTATTTTCATGACCAACTTGAAATACTTTGGTTCCTGAGCATTTTAATCCGTTCAGGTTTAAATCAAGCAATTAAAAAGTCGCCATTCATCGTTAGCTTACTTTAACTAATATCGACTAGCTCATCGAATGATGACATAAAAAGTAACTATTTTATCGTTTTATCCTTATCATATAGGTACACAAGAAACTTATAACGGCACTTACCTATTCTTTTTCTTAATAATAACAATCTGTATGACAATGGGTCTATCCATATTGAGATATAAACATATAAGCTAGCTAGTATGTTTATATCGCAATATGGATAGCAAGCAAGCTATAAACACAACCGATAAATACTTACATAAAATATCCCTTTCCGTTGGGAAGTTAAAAACACTAAACTCGTCATACGATTGTCGGATAATTAAAAATTCCCCGCTACACAATATCAAAGCGTGTCTACCTGTATCCTCAATCGAGGAACAAAGCGAAACACATATTTAATACTCAGCAATCCCAAAATCCTTTTGTAAAACGCTGCCACAATGGAAAAGGGTATTTTCCTTTAACGGTCCAAACGTTAATTCGTGTTTAATTCGACACCTTGTTAATTGTTTCCAACGCTCTGGTCCGCTTGGTGACCTCGAAGCAGGGAGAGGTCACAGACACTGAAAAACCACCCTTGGGTTTGTTTCGAAACATATGATGAATGTAATACTTTTTTACAACATTTCTGTTTAGAAATGTATAGTGATGCACATATACCTATATTAGATCGCTATTACCTTAAAGTATATGTTAGATATCATAATTAAGATATTACATATTCCTATATTAATTAACTATTTACCTTAAAGTAGAATAGACATACGTACATATACTCGCATTGTTAATATATACATAATATGCAATTTCGTAAAAGCTGGCGAAATTTTTCCGGTAAAGGTTTTCTATGTTTGTATTCGTTATTAGGTCTTGTACTTACCTGATTTTTATAAATATCGCATAAAGTACCTATCAGTTTACCTATTCAACTTTGATAAACATAATATAACTGGGAAATATTTTCTTCCACAAACAGAATTTAAACTGGGTTTGAAATGATCCTCGGAACCTGTGATACCACCCTTCACGGGGGTCATTTTAAGAATATTTGCACAACACCCCCTATGTTTACTCGGGTTGTTTGTGGTACCCAGAAAACAATAGTCTCGAAATTCATTGCTCATTTTATTATTGTTGATACGCTGTTTTACGGTCGATTCGATTATTGGGACTTTTGGAACGAGTAATTTTATGATAATACTGGGCATTAATTGGATTTTACTTGAGTGCGTGATTAATTTTAAGTGCTCTTTTATTTATTTAACATTTCATAAAAATTATTAGAATTCTTAATTTGTGTTGCATTGTATAATTCTTCTGAAACAATTTTTTGATATAGGTATATACATACATACATATCTTCACGCTGTATCCCTAACGGGGTAGTCAGAGCGGACGGAACGCCAAGCCTCGCGATCTTTACGTACTTCTTTCGCTTTCTCAAATCTCATCATTCTACACACACATTTTCGTCTAGGTATGCGAATGCTTTTAACATTCCCTTGGCTTGGCCTTTGTCTTCCTTAGCTTCTTTTACCACTCACTTTCGCCAGTCTTTAATCACTCATTCTTTCTATGTGCTCAAACTATCTAAGCGTCCCTTCTTCATTTTTGCAATAACACTGCCGTGAAACCGTGTCATATTGCGTATCTCTTTATTGTTTATTTTGTCCGCAAAGGTGACATCGCACATATTTCTAAAACATCGCATTTCTACTGCATTTATCTTATTTTCACTCCATTTCGGGTGTATCCAGCCCTCACTACCGTAGAATAAAGTTGGTACCAACACCGCATTGTGTAAGGCCATTTTGGTTCAGATTCACATTGCCTACTAATGTGGACAGATCACCGTTCACTTTATTCCCAGCTGCTACCAGTCTCTCCACATCCAACTTACATCTTCCATCCCTCGAAAACACATTTCCCAGATATACAATTTCGTTCACTTATTCTAGACATTTTCCATCTACCCATATTTCACACTTTGTCTATAAATCTTCCCTTTCAAACACCAGAACTTTAGTTTTGTTCGCATTCATATTCAATCCTGTCACTTCACAGTCTTTTTTCATGCACATAAGAGGTTACTTCATCGTCACATTTTACAGTGAAAAATATATTTACCTGTTATTGACTGTTCGTATATGTATATATTGATGTATATTATAATAGAATAGTGTAAATAAAAACAACAATGAGTTAATAGAAATTAGTAGAATACTCGTTGCCTGCAAATGTGTTCAATAGGTGTTTGAGGTAATTATAGCTACGGCTAATGGCCATTCTTATGCCCATGTATGTATGATAATTTATATATGCATCTATAATAACATAATTTATCTAAACGTGATAAATTATATATACCTATAAAAATTATACATACATATAATATAAATCCTCATGCCGTATCTCTATGAGCAGTCAGAGAGAATGGAGAGAATGGAGTGCCAAGCTTCGCATTCCATACATACTTATTTTTTCTTCATGCAGCAATGTAAACTTATCTATTAATAAATCAAAACAAAGTAGATCTTAAAATGTAGGAATTTTTGTTACAGAAATAGCTCGTATGGAAAAGTCGCCACTTCTGGCAAATGGTTACAACGCTCCTCCTACCCACCTCGGCCCCATGGGGTTCATGCACCAGCACGCACTCATGTCGCCGGGTATGCCACACCCAGGCGTACCCAGGCCTGATGGCTCCATCATAAAAGGACAACCTATGCACAATATGGAAGCATTGGCACGGTAAGTTACATATCCTTATGAATTGTTCTGTTGATCAGTTTTTGTAATGAAACCTCAAATTATTGTAATCTACAATAATCATCATTATAGTATAACACGCAAAGCGTTAATTTCATGTTCAATATGTCAACCAATCTCTTTCACAATGCCAGCAATGGTAGAAACCTAGGCACTGTTTCGCATTGCCAGGCTTTGCGGGTGCTGGCTCGCTGCCGTGCTGTCATAGCAGTTATGAAATTGAACTAACCAAATTGACTTATATTTGAAAAACTTAATAGAATACTGACTTATAAAGGTCAATGTAAATGTTGACGTGAATGTTACTCATTCACGTCAACTTCACAGAATAAAAATATAAATAAATAATATTCTGTACGAGCATACTATTTATTTTTTGATTTGTCACTATGTACCTAAATCAAATTCTAAATTAAGTATTCTTTTATTAATATTCTCTGTTGAGGAACTGATAACTATTGGAATAGTCGGAAGCACGGATGTTGTGGATGCAGAATTTTTGACATCCGTGAATGCGGATGCCATGTTTTTTAACAGATACTTTAATGCCAGTATATTCAATTATGAGAGTAATACACTTGCAAAACTTTTTGAACTGCACTGATTAGTTTTAATATGTTATACGAGGAAATGCGTAATTTTGTACATTCGTACACACATACATACATACACATTTCCACGCTGAAACGTGAAACGGGCTAGTCAGAGACGACGGAGCGCCAAGCTTCGCGGTTCTTATATACTTCTTTCACCTCCTCAAAATTGATAGTTTTCCTCACACATTTTCGCCTAAGTATGCGAGTGCTTTTGACATTTCCGTCAGCTAACTCTGGCTATTTGATCTTCGTAAATCAGCCTTGGTCTTCCTTGGTTCTGCTACCAATCACGTTCGCTCTGTAGTTTATTTATATTCTTTCATCACTCATTTTTTCTATGTGCCCGAACCATCTAAGCATTCCTTTCTTCATTTTTACAAAACACTGTTGTGCAATCCTGTCATACTGTGTATCTCTTCATTGCTTATTTTGTCCATAAGGGTGACACCACACATATTTCTAAAAGAAGAAGCATTTCTACTGCATTTATCTTACGTGTCTCGTACAGTACAAGCGAAGCGTGATTTTATTCTATAATTTTGAAACAATTTCATCCAAAGAATTATGTGTATTGTAATATCAACGCAAAGAACTATCGTATTGTATAAAACAATAAAAAATCAAAAACGAATAAAATATTTTCCATATTATCGATATTATATTTACCACAGTATTTGGTGCGTCTATGAAAAACATTAGTTATTTAATAGCATTTCATTATATAAAATTTATTATAACGTTATTAATTAATATTATCAAAACTACCACTACAGTGCTGTTTACTTGTTATTAGGTGATCGTTACTGTTTTAAACGGAAACGGATATAATGAGCTTCCTATGCGTTAAAAAATCATAAAAATTGTCATAGACCTAACTACATTTATTGCCGTGAACAAAACTATTTTAGTTTTATTGATTGAAAAGATAAACTGACTCCCTCACATTTTATGAGCATAGACTGTTTATGAAGGAATTTAACAATAAAACATGGTTCATTATTACATAAAAATAACAATATTTATATTGAGAAAATAATAATAATCTTTCTCTCGTAGGTGGTATTATTTTATTAGATGTAGAAAAAAATAACAATTTAATGGAAACGTGAAACCTTTGCTTCTGTAATAAACACTTATTTACATTGCAAATGAAATAACATGTTATGAGGAAAGTCTATAGAATTAAGATTTTTATGAACCTAAAATAAAATCTGATCGCTTTATCTTAAACTGTTCAAGCGTTAGTCAAAGTCCTAATAATGAATACATTTACTTATTTAATTACGATTAACAAATATTTCACAAGTGCTCCATAGAATAATTTTACATTTATTTTAGATTACATCATATTAAAAATAAAATAAACTTCCATGTGAGCCTGGATATAATTTTGTATTAATATGCCAGCTCCTTATCGGACAATACTGTGCTCTTTAGATAGAGCTCCGGGTGGGTAGGTGTGCTTATTATGAGGAATTTGTATTGGGTATGGTCTATTAATCTACCACTATCTGGTTCGGCTTTGCTATTTGTCAGCACCAAATAATCCTTACTACGTTGAGTTACGATTTAAAAAAAATGCAAACTATGATTTTATTGTGTCTATCTACTATAAATGAGAAATGACGTGAGGTTATATATGAAAGTAAAATGAAAGACATTTAAAACCAAACATCAGTACCTAAAAGATTTCAAGTAATTAATAAATAAGTTCACCAAAAGAAACCTGGTAAGCGGGTCAAACCGATGCAGGTTAAATGTCTTCAAGCGCGTATAATCCAATTAGAAAAGTACAAACACTGAATGCCCTTACTTCCGTAAGCGAAGACCCACAATATTCACTTGACTCAACTTACCCCACTGTCTTACTGTCACTAATGTAATACAAGACAATTGTGTTTCTTAAACCATATGCCTGTTTAGAAATATGTACTGTCAGTGGATTAAAAAACGCGATTATACGATGCTCAGCGGTGATATAAATACCTTTCAGAGTTTATTATACATATAATATCATACTTTAGTCAAATAACGGCTGAAATAGAAATCTCGGCAATAAGGCTAAATTTTTGATATACCGTTCATAAATGTGTTTAAAGTAGGCATGCAACATTTTTATAGCCTACATAAAAATTCTATTTATTTGAAAAGAAATTAATTATATTATATTTACAATAATTTCTATATTAACAATTTTTTAAACGATTACAAAAAGAAAACAAATTTTTTACACTTCCAACTCTCTTAACTCCGTTAATGTTACAATTACAACACAAAAGTGAGGAAGCAATTTTACGCAGAATTTTACGTTCTGTAATTTTTACTTGAAACTTTTTAGTCTATGACTTGACGTTGTAGAATAATTTAGAAAACAATGTTCTTTTTACTTCTATTCCGGGAGGTTAAGATGTTAAAATTTCACATGCATGTTTAAAACACGTCTTACATTACATCAAAAATTCAGCCTTATTGCCGAAATTTCGATTTAAGCCGTTATTTGACTGGAATTATCAATGACTCTCGAAAATTTATACAGGAAGTTGGTTGTTACTAAATAGGATGTATATAATACAGTCTATTTACTTATCATTATAAAAAAAACTAACAGTTATGCTCAATAATCATTTCATTGATTATTCTTGATAAATATCGAAGAAAAGTTTAAATGAAAAACAAAGAGCTAAAGTAATCGAGAAACAATTTCAGCGATCACGCATGAGTTGTTACGGTATAAATATAAGTGATTGTTTTTAAAACATAATTAATTTCTTCGACCCTTCGTTCAGCCTAACGGAACATTTAATATAGAGTGCTCATAATTATTCCTTTTAAATTCAAACCCTTATAAACTTTTAAATACTTGAAAATTATTTGTTGCAGTTTTTTATGTTGCTTTTCAGTTTCTTTTGTTAATTAAATATTTTATCATGATAAAAATGTTTCTTCAGAAGAGATATTTTCATCTCCTATTAGCTACGTTCCAAAATTTAAAAAAATCGCAATATTAATGGAATTACCGTGGTGTCTGCTTATTTGTTCGTATTTCTGTCAGTATGCCTGTTTGTGTAACAGCCGACTATCTTAGAAAGTATTTAGCCGAAACGAATGAAATTTGGTACAATTATAGGAAGTTGATGTTCAAAACGGATGTGAAATTCATCGAGACTTTTACTTTGAGAAAAATTATTGCGTAATATTTGACTTATATCACTGAACACATTTGATTTTGACACATTACCTGGCCCGTTCACAGGGTGGCAGAGCATCAGTTTTCCAAACGGGCCCCGAGTGCGAACCTCGGTCAGATCAATTTAAGAAACTAATTTTTCCAAATTGGCTTAAGTCTGGGTGCTATTGGGAGCTCCCGTAGTTCGCTGTTTGGTACCCATAAAACAAGCCTGGTGCTTAGTTTGAGGTCACACAATTTGTGTAACTCTCTGGGGTATTATTACACTCAACTTCAATAACGTTAGTTAGGTATATAAAGTCTTTACAAACTTAAAACCGAAAGTGTTATCTTAAATAAAAGATTTCCTCAAACTTGCCGTTTAGAAAACTGTCTTTAATTAGGGTGCCCAAGCCTAGTACTATTATTATCAATGTGCGTATCAAATGAAAGGTCTTCAAAACAAATTAAAAAATGTATAACGCATTAATATTCCTTCTTTTAAACATTTACTTCTTCGAAAAAGCGCCTGTTATTTCTGTCCTCCCACATCACCTCTTCACAAGTTAATATTAATCACAAAAATCTAAAAGAATTATCAACATTGAGAATAAGGTGCATATTATAGGGAAATTATCAGTGCTGCAATGTAATAGATATATCTTATATAAAATTTTTTCTTATTTGAACTCCATGACAAACTTTGTTTAGCAGTTGGCGATTGATACGGCAACTAACAGTACGAAATACAAATTTTTTTGATACCTTAAAGGTGGCAATCACGCATACGGGTACGGCCCGCCTTATGGTAATTGTAATTGCGTAAAGTACGACTTCCACTTGGCTTATTTGATTGTTATTCTAATTTTGTAGTATTTCTTTCTCTGGACTTAATCGATTTCTTTTATTTTTTTCTGCAGTTCTGGCATTTGGGAGAATTGTAGAGCGGCGTACGAGGACATCGTTAAACATCTCGAAAGGTAAGATATTCTCTTTACGTCTTTATTTATATTTACATATTTATCTTGTTTCAAGTAATAATGAGTGTTCACTTTCATCATTATTTTAATTCATGCATTTGTAAATCATTTAATCGCAGTCAACGTATCGATTTTAAACTTCGAAGCGATGTACAGAATCACTCAATCATTGTTGTTAAAATAAATCTGAGATAATATAAAATTCATAATTGGGCGACACTCATCATCTTTTTGTTTTGTTTTATGACATATTCTTCATCTTCAGATCTTTAAGTTTAATCTTAATGAGGTTTATGATGTGGATCGTAAGCACTTATAACTAAAGAGTAGAAATAAAAGTTACTAATTTAAATAGGGCACAGATATCACATAGGAGGGTGTCAAATTAGAAGAGACAATTAGATCCGTGGATCGGGTGTATTTTTAACAAATGACCGCTCGGTCCTGCCCGGCTTGCGGGGTGTGAACAATTCATCAAGCTCATTCAGGGGCTAATCTCGATGCGAGGAAAAAGCGGCTCTCATGTAAATTGGACCGATTCGAGGGCCAATCGCTGGGGGAAAGCACTTTTCTTTTCGTGTTTAATGGATGGTGATTGATCGCTAGACCTGTTTGAAACGATATTCGCGGTTTTGACTTCGTTTGAAGTGCTTCGATTTAATGTTACGATTTAGACTAGATTGACGACGTCCTTGCATAAAATACGGTCTGTTAAATTGATTTTAAAAATGCTTGTTTATTTTCGTTTAACTACCCCATATTCTATTTAATACGTATGATATACGTGCATATTTCAAGCTCTTGTAATAATATTGTTTGAAAATTATTGAATAAAGAAGAGTTAGGTAGTTGCGGACACTTACAAAAATGCTAAATATTAGTTTTAGTACAGTAATTTAGCAAAATAGAAAAATTTTAATTAATGTTTCGTAATTAATTCGTTTGATTCGGTAACAAAATCGTACAACCATTCGTATACGTCTGTTCGTAGAGGCAAGTGCGAGGTAGAATTACAGTCGGACAGCGGCCCTTGTACCGATGTGTCACTGTCACGCTGCGATCGCCCGCCGCGAACGCGGGATTAGGGTCGTTTTTAAAGAAATTAACTGAGCTAAATTTGGGATAAATAAAAGTGAAGTAAAAGTAAGAGTAGATTCTAACGGAATATATAAGTAAAATATATTAGCAAAACTGAACCAGCTATAATGACATACTCTTTTAAATATATTTTCTTGCATATACGAGTCAAAAGTTTAAATAATTTACATATACAAGCAATGCTTTTCTGGAACTTGAGGCAAATCCGCCATGATCCGATAGAGGTGAGCAGTAATTCAATATACTAGCTGAACAACGGTTGATCACTGATATACGAATCGAATGTTTCCCTCTTTCATCAGAACCTGTTGACGATTCGATTGCGCTACATAATGAAACAAAAAAATCAATGAAACGTTCTATAAAATTCATAAATCTGTAAAGATTTCTATTCATTAAAATTATTTAAAAGAGTTTAGTAGATTAGATATAGGCATCAAATATTATTTACATATAATTTATACATACATACATATCTTCATGCCGTATCTCCAACGAAATGTATAGAGCGAAAGTGAGTGGTAAAAGAGGCCAAGGAAGACCAAGACTGACTTATGAAGATCAAATAGCTAGAGTGTTAGCCGACGGAAATGTCAAAAGCACTCGCATACCTAGGCGAAAATGTATGAGGAGAATGACGAGATTTGAGGAAGCGAAAGAGGTATGTAAGGACCGCGACGCTTGGCGTTCCGTCCTCTCTGACTACCCCGTTGGGGATACAGCGTGAAGATATGTATGTATGTAAATAAATTAGACATAAATATAATGCTTAGACGGTTCGGGCAATAAAGAATGAGTGATAAACCATAGACAAAGAAAATCTACAAAGTGAAGGTGAGTGGTAGCAAACCACAAAGAAAACCAAGGCTGGTATTGAAGATCAAATAGTGTTAGCTGACTAAAATTTCAAAGCACTCGTATACGTTTATGAAAGTGTGTGAGAAGAATGACGAGGTTTGAGGAGAGGAACAAAGTATTTAAGGACAGCGATGCTGTGGCACTCCATCCTTCATCCATCCGAAAATCCCATAAGGGATACAGCGACAGGATATTTATACTATAGATATAAAGAATGAGTGATGAAAGACTGACGAAGAAAATCTATAGAGCGGCAGTGGTAAAAAAAGCCAAGGAAGACCAAGGCTGACTTATGAAGATCAAATACCTAGAGTATTAGGCGACGGAAATGTCTAAAGCACTCGCATACCTAGGCGAAAATGTGTGGGGAGAATGATGACATTTGAGGAAGCGAAAGAAGGATCGCGACGCTTGGCGCTCCGTTCTCTCTGACTACCTCGTTGGGGATATAATTTATATTACCTACAAAATAATAATTTGCGCGTCATTAACCGTAACTGTAGTGGTGAAAAATAATAACGATTCTATAGTGGTGGGTACCGTAGACCCATGTATGTTTAAATGCTAATAAAATTGAAATTATGTTAAGTTCATATTATTTTTTTTATTAAATCTCTTATTTATGTATTAACAATGGTATTGTATGACAAAATCAACCATAGAAACATTCATTTCTATTTTTAATTTGTACTTACATTAATCAGTCGAATATATGTTAAATTAAAATTAGTTTCACATAAAAAAATAAATGAAAATTTTAAACTAGTGGCAAAAGAAACAAAAATGCAGAAGCAGAAGTACAAAAAGAATTTTTGTACTTACATTAATCAGTCGAATATATGTTAAATTAAAATTAGGTTCACATAAAAAAATAAATGAAAATTTTAAACTAGTGGCAAAAGAAACAAAAATGCTTCTTTTTTTAAATTTAAAATAATGTTGTGTTATAACAATTGAAATAACAAATAATAACTTTTCAAATAAAAATTCTGACACCAGTTCAATTTAGCCTACTTACAAACATGAATTGCATACAATTTTTGAACATATCATGCAAATAAGTTGCTGGCACTTAGTGCACAAGTGAACAGTCTTGGTTCTCTTAGCAGGTAGGCAGAACCCGCATCTCTTTCTTTTGTTCCTGTCAAATTTCGCGCTTTCACCAGAGTCTATAGCTGCCAGAGGAAGCTTTAGGACCGCAGCAATGCTAGTTCTGAGTCATGTAGGCCAGTCTTTGACTGTAGCGTCGCTTTTCATGTACTACTCACATATTGACTTGGCAAGTTCTTTCAAAACCATCATCCTTGTCATTTTCGAGGCTATTTCGTGACTTTGCTGGATGATATAGGCATTCCAAGCGCTCATGTCCAACAACTTATACAGAATAGGCGTCGGACAACGGCGACTATATCATTCACTTCGATTTCACTTGAGTTTTTATTGTCAGATAGTTCTGAGTTAGAGTCATGATCACTAACCACGACAAAGTCCTCGTCATCATCAGAAAACCCCTTGCCAGAATTTGTAGTTACGGCATTACGAACAGACACGGAATTTTCATCGTTTTCGTCGTTATCACTGTAAATCTGCGTTCAACCATTGCTCTAATATGTCTTTGGCTTATAGACACACCTTTTCTGTTTGCCATGACGAGAAAATGAAATGAAACACGAAATTAAAGAAAATGGCAGATATGAAAAAAACACGTATTTGTAGCCGTGGGTCCATTGGACCCAAGCGGAATCAATTAATTACCTTTGGAGTACCGAGTGAAACACGTCTGTCTCACAGCGTGCGCTATGGCGAATTTACGGAAGGTACTTAGAAGCCGGGGGAGCTGCGCCGTTCGCAGCGCTTTAATTTCGACTTTGAAAAATCAACACGGGTCCAATGGACCCACGACTATAGTTAAGGGTTAACACAAAGATTTCCATTTTGTCAAAGATTATAAATAAAAATGTATGACACTAAAATTTAGGGAAAAACAAAGCAAAAAAATTTGGTAAAACTTAAATATTTCGTTATAACTTGCCTGTAAACTTCAAATAAAACTTTAGATATATTTCCTAATTTTATAGTTCTAAATCTTGTGGCTTCGGTGATAAGAGAGGAGGGAATGGTCGAGTCATGTCTTATGTACAACAAGTATATGTTACGTGGTGTAAAATATATGTTGATAAAATGGTCGCATAATTTTTGAAAATATCGACTGGGAGGTGAGAGACGGACGGATATGTGAGTAATGAGTTTTTATTAGTTTCGAGTACTTTTATGAGTTCCGTTTTGCCTTTTGAAACAAATAATCATAGGTACAAATTCAAAAATGCTAAAATTGTGAGAAAAACTACAAATATGACAATTTTTTTTTAATATCGATTAAGTACATTTTGCGTTTGATTATGGATGTACTTTAAAATTACATACGCGAAGTATTGCCTTGGTAAACGAAAAGCTTTCTTCTCACATTATCTTGGTGCTCTAAATTCGCGCGTGCGCTGTGCGTCACGTCCGGTTCTCAATGCTAAGTCCAATTAATTGACAGGATTATCTCCGATTTAATATAATTTGTGCTGTTTATTTTGTTCTTGTATTGGCACTTCAGTTTAATTACTACCTTTATTTTATTATATAATTACTTTTTACCTGTTGTAAATATATTCTAATATATTTATAACTAGGTATGGCCCTTGGTTTCATTTGTGTTAAATTCGGCATTCTTTCCGAGATAAAAGTAGCCTAAATTACTCTCTGAAAAGACCCTCTCCTTGCTAGTGGAAACCTCATCAAAATCGATATTGCTGTTTTGGAGATTAGCCCAGATAAACAAACACACTGAAAGACACAAATTTAAAAAACAAGTGTTTGGGTTTTCGTAACGGGCAAAAAGCATACCAGCTTCAGAATTCTTATTTCGAAATCACAGACAGACACTTCAATTTTATTACTAGTTTGTGGATCTTTACAAATGAATTTTAAACGAGTTCCTCCCCACTGATTGACCTGAAGTTATGCACACACTTTTTGGGCTGGTAACAATACAGTGTCGTAAAAGCTTGTTTTTAAAAAATATTTTTAGAAGATAATTAGTTTTATATACATGCCTACATAGGTACGTATTTACTACATGAGTAGGTGGTTAATATTTTTATTATCAGTAATAGTGTCTATTGTTGTTGTGTAATTTAAATACTTCTCTTCTTATTTATTTAAATTTAATTAGATATGAACCAATACAGTGAAAAATATGTACGAACGTGGATAAATTTAATATTGGAGTGAGTAATCTACTTTTTTCTTTTTTTCAATTTACTAAAATTAGATGAATTTTGAACATCAGTCATAAACATATACCTGTAGTACCTGCATTATTAGAAACAAATGCATATTCCATTTAAGATTCTAGTAATTATTTTATTTTCAAAATCTATTTTGTACTAAAATCTAGACAGTAAATTGTCATCAGGCAACAAATGATTGGGCTCAATGCATTCGTCCAATTTAATTCCGTTTCAGTTCGAATTAGCTGCGATTAATCGTGGAGCAGAGTTAAGCCGGTCGGGAGGGCACGCGCTGGGTCGGCACACATCGCTATGACGTTGCTCGTTATTCATGCTGGAACCCTTGCCAGAAAGATAGCTTTGTTTGTTCAACCTTAATTCGGTTTTAAAGCTTTAACTATCGGAAAAATCGGTGAAAAATACAACATATTCCAAAGATTTTGAATAAGTCTTTATCGTTTTAGTATATGATCTTACACAAACGAGTGTGGCACACAGAAACAGAAGAACATATTAAATTATTTCATATTATTTAGTATCATCCAGCAGGAAACATCAAGAGTCGTGACGGCAACATTTTCGTGATTGAATCCTCTACCATTAATTTCAGCTAAGATCAAACGGAGACCGAGGGTGATATTTATCAAGGATATTGCGAATTATTTTAATCAAATCAAATTCCCTTCGTTGTAAACAAATGCTTTTGATTAATGAGACGCGCGACAGAGCCTCGCAGCCGTTGTGATAAAACACCCGAGGAAAAGGCAAAATTAATGGTCATAAAATGAACTCTTGTATCCCAAAGATAAAGATGCTGAATGCTTTGAATCTTAAGTGATTTTTCTTTGCTTCATGTTTTGAAATATTATTCCGTTGATCGCATCTGGTGACTGTGTACATTTGCGTTACTTAGTAGCTTCAGAATTAGCCGAAAGTAATTTCGCGCGATTAGGTAACTTTCAGGAATGAGTCTGAGAGATATTTAGATTGTCATGGCGGCGAATCATTAATAATAACGACTTTTGATTTTCACTTGGCTAATATGTAGAGGGCGTTGTGAGAAGGGTGCCTTGTCATCATGGCAGTCGTCAAGCCCCTGAATACCTTCCGAGTTTGTCACTGATGCGGTCGTACTGGAATTTTAACTAGCTCTTTGTACTTTACCATTTTATAGAGAAAACTATTTGGTTAGCTCTGTCAGCGAACTCCACTTTCCGTGAAAATTCATCTTATGATCTAAATTCTTCAACCTAGTTTTGATGTTAATATGTAGTGTATTTGTTACAAATACATATTCCGAGTTAGGTAACCTAAAAGTAATCGGAACTACCCAGTATTATGTTATACACATAGTTTTGCATGAAATATTTTATCTGACAGACGGTACTTAAGCAAAGTTATTGTTTGTGATAAAATCTTACAACCTGAATTAAAAAACAATCCTTAAAAGCTAAAGCTAAAGCTAAATTCGTAAATGTTTAGGCTAAGGTTTCGATCAAACACTTGTCCTGTTTTAGCACTTGGTCTACGATCGAAGTAAAGGTAAAGGTAAAATATTTGTACATTTTTAAGCCATTTTTAGGAGACAAGACTATGCCATATAGCTAATGTTATCGGTATAATTCAGATTACAAAAGCAGTTTCACTTAACGCAATATTTTTTTACCATAAACGACTTCTGACTATTAGGTTAGAAGGCTTTAGTTTTTTCCTATCTATGGAGTTATGTAACATTTATGCTATGTTATACTTATTATACATCACATTAGTTTCTCAAATTTTTTTATCTAAGCTTTTTAGCAAGAAAAAAAATGTAGCTATAGACTGCTTTAAGAGTTGTAATATCTTCAGAGTCCATTCGCTTCCCCCTACAATGAATTCTGTACCACTGATGCTAAAATTGTGTAAGTGCCACTGTAAGTTTTAAAAACTATCCCATATGATACCTATAGATTTAAACATAAACATTTCAAGAAGATTGTACTGCGAGAAATGGCAAAGATTGTCATAGTATAACATGCAACGTCAGCCTATATTAATCTGGATCCGGCGGCTGACAGCACAAGTCAAATTTCTCATCAAAAATAAAAATTAATGGAGAGCAGCATTAATCATTGGCTGGCAAACGGCTAGAGGTGTCTGTATACCATTATTTTGCATTACTAATGATATGTACACGGCGATAAGGGGCCGAGAAAAAAAATCCTAAGTCAGCTTACTCAATTGCTGAGGTGTTGCGTTGCCTTTGTCATTTATAGCTTCTACGGAAGGAAAGGCATTTAACAATGTCGTTTAATCTGTCATCTAAATTAGGTAAGCGTAATTGTGTTCCACTATTATATTAATGTATTTTTCCTTGAATATAATAACAATAATAATAAATGAATACTAAATACTCTACATAATTATATCAATCGTGTGATCTCCAAACTGAACATTAAGCTTGTATTATATAACGAACTGGGGGAGCAGTCAAACGCGGACTTCATGACAACAACTTCCTTGGCGGGAATTGAACCCAAGATCTTGTTTTGAAAGGCAGAGACATCAACCACCGTGCTAAAACGACAGTCAGTTGTGATATCACACTTTTTTCCAATATAAAGAGCGGTTTTCAGCTTAGTCAGGTGATCGAATAAATCTGGTAGAAATAACATCTTCGGTACTCGTACCAGAGAAGACCAAAGAGCCTTGTGCATTCTGAATGCAGCACAAAAACAGATATAATATACAGAAATATGTCTCTTTATACTATACAGAAATTCTTTGTCTCTTTCTGCTTTTTTTAAATTCCATGTCAGCAAATGTAAATCTGTTTATCTGATTATTAGATTCCTATTCATTTGTGACAAGTAAATCGTATATATACGTAGAACGATTAACTCTTCCAAGAGATATAGATGTTCAATATCCAAAGCTCCAATGACATTTTGTAGACTACTAGAGATAGTATGACTACAGATACTACACATAGTATAGCTACTGCAGATTATTTTAACAGATAGTATAATCTGTAATAAAAAATGAAATACAATTTATAAATAATTAGCTTATTCATAAGCAAGAACAGAGAAAATAGATGTAGGATGAAAAATGTACGTGTCTAACAAAGTGTGACGAGACGACAAACCAATTAATTAACCGCCTTCACTCAATAATTTTTAATAAGTTTGCAACACTAATCACTTCCTCTATACAAGGCGTGAATTCTATTTCTAGATGTGGTTACACTGTCACTGACAGAAGATGTCACTTTTCTTTTAATTACTCGCCCCGGCCTCATTTCTTCGCGCCCTATTAGTACACATCAATCAATGTTGCCAATACCTATTTTTTACCCTACGACTCGAGTGTTTTTTCTCTTGCTGGGTTTTTGTTTACGAAGATTTTTTAAGTGAGGAATAATTTGATGAGGTCCGCCACCCGACTGTGTTGGATACGAGGCGATGCTCATTTGTCATCGTCTTGTCATTTCTGCGTTTCTTTCGAACAGTTCGAGTAATTATGTAAGTTTTTAGTAGATTTTTTCCATTTGCCCTCTTTTGTGGCCAACAAATCGATTTATATTAGCAATTTATCGGACATGACTTTCGTATTACCATTATATGAGTATATACAACAAAAATAGTTTTATTTCGAATCGATTTTTATTCATAGATGGTACATAATATGTAGATTTATCATTTCAAGCTCATGAGGTCAATCGAATTTTTCCATAATTAATACATTTAATAAAGGAATATCGTTCGAGAAACTATGAATATTAAATCAACGTGTCATGATAATACCGACACCGATGGGGTAAATCAAATGGGTATGTGAATCCGCAGATCAAAAGAATTCATTACTGTGTGTAAATCACGATTTGCATGTGGCGTTGGTTGGTAATGAATATGCATCTACGAAACGGCTGAGTTTGAACATTCTGTGCTGCGTTTACACTTATATTGAATGAATACTTGACTTGCACATATATTGCCTGTATCACTTGTAATCAACATGAATTTATGAAATTGCAGGAATAAGTAAGAGGTTAGGGTATAAGTTTCTTGGCAGTAGCTCGTGTACCTGTATAGCGTAGGTACTGAACAACGTACATAGATACGAATATCATTAATGGTGACGAGAAGATTACATGTGAAATGTAAAAAGTAAACTTTGTTGGACAACAGTTGCAGATATGCAAAATATTCTAAGAAAATTTAAATTAACGGTTCAAAAATTATGTAATGAAATAATTATCAAAATTCTTAAAGGAAATTTTAAATTAACATTTCTGAAATTATTTCGTATAAAATATAATTATAATATTTTTTAATATTGAACTCAAGTAGGTAATAACTGTAAGTAATCAACGCCAAAACACGTATTTTGACCGCTTGACGGAAATCTCGGTCAACGTAAAAAAAAAATCACTAATACGTTATGGGTCACCTATAGAGAATCGAAATATTTATCATATCAGAAACGTATTGAACATAAGGGATTTATTTAGAGTATACCATAGTCTAACACTCACCATCAGTCATCACTCATCACTCACTCGTAAATAAATTTAGAAGGTATATAATATCAGTCATTTCCATAATGGTGACAACTTAAATAAATGTAATTTTACTATTTTAATGTAAACAGATCAATTTAAATCTGTGAAATAACAGTCTTGGCTATTCATTTATGAGAAAAAACGATGGATTTTAAATAATACATTTCAGAAAGTATAATAGTTATTTATATCACCAAATGTATTGCGTATAAATTTATTTTTAGACGAGAATAATAATATCCGTAACTTATGTAAACTTATTTTGGTAAAAACTTATTAACTAAAATAGCTATGCCTGATATGTTTACGGTTACTCTTGCGTTTTAACGCCTAACATGACATTTTTGGAGAACGAGCTTTCATTTCTGCCTAATATTACTGTGTAATTATATCAAATATCCCATTTTTTAAGCTATGTCAATGTCGAAAATGAATTATATATTTAAAAAAACTGGTTAACTGCTTGTTGGACTACACAATAAAAGGTTCCATACTCGAGATGTACAATATTAATTTAATCGGCAGCAAAAAAATATGTATTTGATAGTATTTCTAATAGATACTGCAAAACCAAGTTAGTTGCTGAGCGTTTAACCGAAAATATCCCGTCTCAGAAATCAATTTTAAATTAAAGTGCTTTTTAAGTTATACTACCCTAATTTTTTTCAGAATTTGTATTAAATAATCTAAAATTTGGGGACCTCTAACTTTTTTTAAATTTCACTGCGACTGTATGACGCTTCATAAAATACACCTACCTTCTAAGCTTCATCTATATTTTGCCAATAGTCTCTGAATACAAAGGCTTTGACATACGGACAGACAGATGACAGACGAACATTCGAACAGTACGAAATTACAAGGGTTCCGATTTTTGACATTTGGCTAGGAGTCCTAAAAATGTAGTAAATATATATTCCGAGTGAAAGTAATAACTAATTAATCGTTTTAATTAAGTAATAGTAAATGTACAAGTATAGTCTAAGCGTTCTTTCATACAACGTTGCTGACAAAGCAACAAGCCGGACACTTGCCATTCCGTTCGCTTCCTGACCTTTTCCCGTTTTGTTATGCAAATCCTCTGGGGGAATTACATAACGAGAATAAAAAGTGTTTCTCTGTTTACACGCTGACTTTGCGGCAAGTGCGAGTTGAGTGTGAGTTCGCATAAATCGGGGAAAGCGATTTCAATGTAAACATTTTTTGGGTATTTTATATTTGTAATTTGTAACACATTTCATAACGAATCCTTTTGAAAATCGTTAATTCAATAAATTATATTGCTATATAGTGCTTAATATCATGAACACATATACATTATTTTTGTATGAAGATATTTTGTGTAGGAAACGATTTTTTAAACGTCGCTGGGAATGCCTACATGATGTTGAATGTTGATAATCCTCCTCATTGATATAGCTAAATACACACAAGTCGTGGTCATCAAATGAAGCGAACCAATCGACTGGCTAAATAACCGCGTTCAACCCTACACCACGGCCCACAAATCAAATGTTTTGATAGCACCACGGTATTAACGAGACAATTTGATTGCGGACATATCCCAGCTAAATTGCTTCTAAATTATATTTTCTGTTTGCTTTCTGCCAAACTCCCCATTTCGATATGTGACGTGTGCTCGTAACAGATGCTCGTTTGTTTCTGTTACGTTAATTATCGAATTTGTTTACTCGATTTTTAATGAAAACATTTATGTCGTTTTTATTTGGTACGGAAACACAATTTGCTTTATATCATAACCAAATTTCCTGATTGCAAATTAACCTCGACAAAAGAACTGTCGTTTCTGCTGGTTTCACTATTGCGCCTATTAAATCACTTAGCACTGTACATATTTTTATAATCAAATGTCAGAATCGAGATGTGGTTTGTTATATTAACAAACACAAGTGTTCATATGTTTTTACTTCTACATCTACAGTTTTCAACTTCACTGAGCAATGTCATATTTTTATCTTTATTATATCTCATACTCATACCGTACCTACATTACGGTTAGTAACTTATAATATTGAATTTTATTAATACTTTTAATCCCTGTTGAGTTGAGCAGTCGACTCAGAATTAAGAGTAAAATACCGAACATCTACTGCTAATAGATCAAAAATGGAATACTTTTTAACACTGCATTAAAAATTAACTCATTAAAATCTGTCTGGGTCAACAGTTATCTGTTCGAAGTTGTTAGTTTTATCAACTGAGTGGACAAAACTATGATCGATGCGTCACATGGTCGGACTCTGGTTTAAGATAAATCGACATAGATACTGTGTTTGTACGTCAGATAGTATCTATAAAAGAGACAGGCATTTATATATCGAGATATTATTAATATAGTTTAAATCAACAATCTTCCAATCTATTTTTAACACCTATATAAATTGAGGGTGTCCTTGTTCTACTGCCTTACTTTCTACTAATGGAATCATTTACTTTATTAAAGCCTGTTGAATAAATAACTCATATAAACGCTCTTTGTTATGTGAACAGTATACTGTATGCTTATTTCAGAAATAAAACAGAAATACGCAATGTACTATTATCATCTCGTTGAAAACATGTTGCGGTCAAAGTGAACGATCTCTTCGATCGCAACCATTACATATGCGTCTGCGCCAAGCAGTCAGCGGCTACAATTTCCACTACGCACTCAGGGGAATTTATGCGAATCGACAAGTTCTAGCTTAAACCACGGGATTATCGGGAAGAGTTTGTCGCGTCATATTATCGGAGGAGCTGAATTGGAATTCTCAATGAATATGAATTTTCTATGGCTATCTGTCGAAGTTTTTATTCACAACTATGGAAGCCATGCATCAAATCGTTTATGCGTGTAGTATTAGATGTTGTACATTTATGTCTGTCGCATATTTTATTCGAAAAAAAACTTTATAAATAGATTGTATGTCGACAGAAAACAGACTAGTATAATAGGTGATTCAACTCGCAATTTTCTAATAATCGTACAATGAAATTCAACATTATCAAAACGCATTGCCATTACAGATAATGGTAATGTCCTCAAAAAATCGGGGGTACAGGAATCGTAGGAGCAATTTTGCATAATTATCCAACATCGCTGTGGGAGACAGGCGTCGCTCTGGCGCTTAAATCCTAATAACATTGCAGACCCGATCGGAATCTCGTTACGCTACTGTAATCTGTTGTGAACAAATAGGATGTTATTTCGTTAGATTTTTGTTTTACGT
The DNA here is from genome assembly GCA_907165235.1 of Zeuzera pyrina. NCBI lineage: Eukaryota > Metazoa > Arthropoda > Insecta > Lepidoptera > Cossidae > Zeuzera > Zeuzera pyrina. Next base: position 10,570,965 of record OU015625.1, on the reverse strand, counting down.
TTATTTTATACGTTCCTATTTTTTCACTCATTTAAATTGGTTCTTAAGGGATAATAAAGGAATGTTTTAGAGATCTGATATTTTTCAAAATTATTGAAAGTATTATTTACCTACATAACATAATAGAAGGAAATGCTTACCATATCAAAACACTGCTGGTAATCGGGTATCAATACTAAACCACCTATGAATTAATTTGTTATTTAGGACAGAACTTCAATGGTGAGGCGCTGATAGCTTCAGTATTCCATACTATGTAAGGTGGCGCGGATGGATGATCCAGTGGCATTAATATCGAGCATCTCCGTACTTGAAAACCATGTTAAACCATTGGTCCATGTCGTTGCTATATGACGGTGATCGTTAACCAGGTCAGAAGCCTTCAAAGTCAAAGTCAAATCAATTTATTCAAGTAAATTCAATTACAAGGTATTTTTGAACGTCAAATCTACTTTAGTTCGGTTCAACTAGAAAACCTGGACACTGAGAAAAACCGACAAGAAACTCAGTCAGGTATAACAGGCCTTGTATGTAGTTTGCAAACTCTGACTGTATGTTGGCCTGGTTAAGTAAACCTACAGGCAGAGGTAGCGCGGTTGCTGTGGGGTAGGCTGCAGTCGTCGATTTCTTGAGGGGGCAATGACAGAGCAGGGTCAGGGGGGACCAGGACGCTTGCAGTATCATGACACTGCGGACCACACGCGCTGACATCGTCTTATCCTCCTCGGGGTTGCAAGGATTGACGACCAGTCCCCATTGCGATCACCTGTAATCTTCCTGTAGTCGCCTAGCTCTGATGACAGGCGGTGAATTTATTCTCTGGCCCGGACTATAGAGTTGTTCATTTGCTACCCATCTTAAAGGGGGGTCACAATAAAAAAAGTTACTTGAAATCGAGAGGCATCCGCCATATTGGTTTTTCAAAGACATCACATTATTTGCGCTGCCCGTTGTGCTCTTGTAATTCTGGTGACGTGTTATTTATTTCCATAATGTGTTGTTTGAAGCGTGTAGCTTGTAAGTGGTAACATAAAAATGCCACATACATACATGGACATTGTAAATACGTATGATATTCGTACATGCATACCTACCCGTGAAGTAACTCGTCCATTTAGTTTCGCCGTCGTCGAGTAAAAATATACATAATTGTATAATTATTACAATTTACACTTAAAAAACAAAAGACTACATTTTTTATTTAATATGTGTAGTTTCAGGGTTATCACGCTTTTTCAGTGCGACTGATGAATTTTTAATTTGAATGTTTTGTATATACCCGTAACAATGTTAAAAAAAACATTAAAATCGGAGTAGTTTTGGCCTTTTTCTAAAATCCCTTTTTCGCTTACAGTTTGTGAGCAGAGATTGTACCCAGTACAAAACCTAACCAGTATAGTCAGTACCGTAACCAGTCTTTTACGCGCCCAGTGCGAGTTGTATTTAAGCTACTATCATGTGCGACCCAAAACTTGGTCATGGTTATTATTGCGCCTCTCTAAGATCTGCGCCCTGTGCCTGGGCACCGCTGATACCGCCTTAGTTGCGGCACTGAGTATAGTAGTAGTAGATATAGATAGTAATAAGTAACCTAGGAAGGCTGTTACGGCCAGCAAGTATTGGCTGTGGTTACCTACGTATAATCGTATTAGAGTTGTAAGTTACGGAACAGAACTAAGTTACAGAAGACTGATCACATTTTAATCTCTTTAGATATTAATAATAACAACGTACGTACATACATGCATACATACATAGCTACATTATTCTCACGCTGTATCCCTAACGAGATGGTCAGAAAGACGTGGCACCAAGCACCAAGCATCGGGCTTCTTACTTCTTTCGTCTCCTCAAATCTCGTCTTTTCTTCTTCACAAACTTTCGTCTAGGTACTAGGTAGTATGCTTTTCACATTTCTGTTAGCTAACAATCAATAATATTATGTTATTATCTAATTATTTGTTTTATTATTAGATATTTATTAGATGTTAGATATTTGTTAGGTTTACAACACGCAATTAAGATTGTGACTTTATGATAACAACTAGTACGTGTCTACCAACTGTATAAGTGTTCCATCTATCTTTAGAGATTCCTCGTAGACAAATGTAATCTCGTCACGTATTGCTAATATTGTAATGAGCTCTTAAGCTTCAAAAGGCATATTTTATTCTCCTCCAAACACATTTTATATTTCATTTCACGTTTCATAAGCGAAATTTGCATGTTCCTCCTTGCAGTTGGTAATGCTCCGGTCGCTTAGTGCACTTTTATTACGGTATTAAGTGATGTAATTTTTTTCATATTATATTATTCAAATTTAAATAACTGTCTCCGGTTTCCCCCACGGAGGCTCCACTTTTCTCTACCATTTCTTTTGTCACCCCCGAATTTGGATGTTTTGGTGAGGCATTTCCGTTGCAGAATATCGAATCTATGGAGTTACATTACATCAAGGTTTAAGTTTATTTTTAAATCGTAATAAATTATGACATAGATTGTTTAATAAGTTAAAACAAATTATTGTTCAGTTTTTTAAAAATGCATACGTACTTATTTGTGTTTAAATAATGTCCGTTTTTTATTAAATAGAATTTTTTTAATATTTGTGTTAGAAATATATACATTTTTTAATTGTAATCGCATTAATCCTGTTAAATTGTTTTTTTGAAAAATATTTTTGTAATGAAATGAATATACATAGAAATAAGGAAATAACTGATACCTAAACTATAAATTGTGTAAACACTAAACGGTGTAGTCGTGAAGCGTGAATATCTAGAGTATAAGACTCCCAGAACTACAAAATAATTAAAAAATAATCATTATATTATCTCTATGCAAATTTTGTTCTCAAATTGGTGAAGTTAGAAGGCCGCAATTTTTACAAATGACATCGTGACGTTTATGCGAAGGGTGCGCCCGGCGACAAGTCATCATGTTACTTCTTTCCTATTATTCTTGTGTTCCGTTGTCCTTCTCCTGCCTAAGTGTTTCCTTGTCTTACACGTCGATATCTTTGTTTCTGTCATTAAATAAACAGATTGTTGCAGGTAAAATCATTCTTTTCAAATAAGAATCCGAAAAGACTTATGTTATTTGCATCTGGAATAATGATTAGGCGCTTAGGTTTAGTAAAAAAAACCATCAGAATGGTATAATATTTCTCTGAATATTTCATGATTGTATAATAAAGATACATATTTCTTTAACTTAACATCTTGTCACAGGTTAAAATCTTAGTCATTTTACAAGGCCGCGTAATATTTATTATCCTTTATTTTTGTAAATGTAACGTCTCCCTTTTGTTATGTTTTTAATTTTAAGAAATTCTGTATTTCTTCAGCAGAATGATGCATATCGTTATTACATGCCAATATTGCCTTTGCATCATTTCAAAGGCAAAATATCACGTTATCTGCATATGTTTGGAACTTTTTACTCATAACAACGGCCCCTATGCTACTTGTATTTTCTTTATAATTTATTCCAGTGCTCCCCTACACATTGGGATCGGCCGCTGATATTTTTTATTCGATTAGTAAGCCCCCAAGGTGTTTTTAGCCTTTTTTCGCTCGATTTTCTTTTAAGCTTTTGTTACCTATTTTGGGGGGTTATGATGTTCATTCCTTTTGGGTAGAAAAGCTTCAAAGTGATACGATATACTGTAGGTAATATTTGCTTACCATCCTATCCGTCTAGCCTGGTAAGTTTCCTTAATGCCAGAACTGTACTTATTTTCTGTTGGTAAACTTAGTAATCGATATTAATTTAAGAAACTATCAAAGGACAACCAACCGCAAATTAATCGTTCAAGACGGAAGTACCAACAATAGCTGATTAAATTCAAATTCTTCCCGAAATACAAACGTGGGACCCCCTATTCTCAAACCACGATACTTACACACTCGATTTGTGTTGCGGAGGAGGTGGAGGCAGAGGAAACTTTTTGATGGATCGGACGGAGTTTGTTTTGCATGTGAGTGATATGTCTGAAATAATAAATGTTGAGGCGTCGACGCTTCCCCAACCTCCCCACGGGAGGGTGAGCTAAAACGATTTTTGATTTGGGTGTCAAGCAAATGTTTTACGCAGTGGCGCTCCGACAGGATTTGATTTTCTTAATCGATTCTTGAAAATGCAAATTTAGATTACTTTCTATTATTATAAACATAAAGTTGTAATTTAACATACGTCATACGTAATCATTATAGGATTGCGCATTTAAGGGGATTCAATTGACATTGCAATTTTGACGTAGAATGATTTTGCTTATGTAAATTGACAACACGGTTACGGAAAGCTTTGTTTAATACTTACGCTAATCAGATTATGCATACAAGAACGGTTCGGCACGGTGCGGTATTAGGTTATATGAACGGATCGGTATTAGGTAATCAGCGAACATTGGCTTTGGTGGTAGATTGCAACGCATTGTTCACGCGCGCGCCCCTGGAATATCTGTTTAGGCCACTGGCCATTCCCCGATGGTAATGTTTAGCGTTAACTAACTGCGTTGGCGTTCATTAAACTCGAACCCTAGTGCTGTAGTGTAACTGGTGTTTTCGTCCAAAATTTGTTCAAAGTTTATTCAAAATAATCACAGAAATCTACTTTTAACCTTATTACCTTCAAAAATATCGTTTTATACAATTATGTAAATAAGGACATGTTGGTTCTTGCCATTTTCACTCTACGATTCATCGTCAATTTCCGTTTTGACAAGTGAATGAGTAATATTATTTCGCTTCTTGAATGATGATGGCTGTTGCTGGCAGTTTGTTGGGGTGTCAGTTAATTTGTATCCGAATTTCTCTCTTTTAATATATATGTTACTGTTACATCTTATAGGTATTGTACAATGGTTATTAAAACGTTAAAAATTGCTTTCTTAATTATTTCAATCAAGAAGATCAAACACTAGTCATGTATAATATCTGGATATATTAAAAAATAATACCTACATAGTTTGTTTCTCGCAGATATCCCTCTTAAAAATAAATTATCAGTACCTAATAATATAAGTATACTAACTGTTTATTGCTGTTTTTAATCGACTTCAAAAAAGGATGAGGTTCTATGTTCGTCTGTCTGTTTTTTTATGTATACCCATAACTTCGTCAATTGTGGATCGATTTCGAAAATACTTTTTTGTTTGAAAGGGTATTTTGTTTGAGAGGTGGTGCCATTTAAATTTCACTGGTATTGAAGCTCGGACTTCGAAGATATACCAAATAACACCAAGTAACGCGAACTAGTTACAACCATTATATTGACAATTCTCTTATATGTCGTTGCTCTCCAGAATTAGAAAGAAGTTAATTGTAGACCTGCCCTAGATATTTATTTAAGCCAAGGTCTCTCAAAAAGGAGAAATATACAAATTTTAAGAAAAAAAATTAACCACCTTCAAAGAAAAACACTGAATAGTTAAAAATAACTATTCTTTACTAATCAAAACTCAAGTACAATGAAAATCATTTTATAAATACGACACATACTTGTATAATTAGATTTGATAGTTATTGAAGTCGGTGCCAAATCAATAATATTATGCAATAACAGAAAGTTTATTAGTTTGGTAAGCTTGGCACCGATTTCAGTAACTGTCCAATATAATTATATAAGTATGTATATCGTATTTATAAAGTTATTTTTATTGTATTAAAGTTTTGATTAGTAAAGGGTAGTTATTTCGTACTTTTCAGTGTTTTTTTTTTGAAGGCGGTTTAATTTTTCTTTATCTATGTTATAGTTTTTTAATGACTTGACTACACCGCCATCTATCGCAATGTAGCATCATTATGTACCATCTTCTCAAAAAAAAAAACAAAATTTTAGAAATATGCTCTCAATCGGTCAGATTGTTTAGAAATTACACGATAAGTAACAGACGTACCAACTATTATATATTTAGAGATATTATATGCTTAATAGATATAATTTTACAATAACATTTGAACATTGTTTCCCCTAAAAAATAATATCTTAATTTATGTTTATTGACCCCAAAAATAAGCATGTGTAAAAATAAGTATGTAAGTAACTTCTTTCGAACAAAATAGATGGCGCTAGGTGACCTCTATCACTTAAAATTTGAACTAGTAATATCGAGTCACGATTTACTCATGAATTTACCTGTATTATTGCTTATACGTTTACCTATTTTATAAACATTTGACTTGCTGTTGTTGTTGCCAGAAATAAGTTGTGTCTTAAAAACATAAATCGTGCGGAATAATAATTTAAAAAATATCACACATATTTTAAGATATATTTTAACACCATCATTAATCAAATCAATGAACAACCCTAGGAGATTATAATAATTTATTTTACTGATTTGGGCCTTATCTTTTGGCTCAATCGTGTGGCCATGATTTGATCACTTTCGTCGTCATCGTATTTGTTGAGGATGTGCTCGATAGCCTTTGAATAATGACGAATTTAAGTACCAAATTTGATAGAAATTTTGATGAAAATTGACTGACACTATTTTTTCGAATATGAAATACGCTACTTCCATATTTAGACTTTCAGCGTTCTTCTTCCTTCTTACACATAACAATATAATAAGACGTCGCAATTTTTACAGTAGATTTATCTATATTTACTGCTTTAATTTTTTTTACACCAACAAATAATATATCTACAAACGTAAAAAATTTTGCTCCTCACACGGAAGTTGGAAGAGCAATTTTTCGCTCTAATGAAAGAGTAAAGAGCTTTCTTTGTAAATAACTTCACTACAAGACTCTTACGAGCTGTATAAGAAACCCGTGTTTTACATGAAATGTCTGTACCTATGCACAATTTTTTTATACAGGACCAAAGTAATCTTATTAAACTTCACAAATCGATAATGTATAAATAATAAAGTATTTTTACATAAAAAGAATTATTTTACATATTAATAGTAGCGGAAATGAAAAATATATTAAATTCAAATGGAGCTTCGTGACTCGTCAGTAAAGTACCAACGACTCCATTCCGAGGGTCCAACCACAGACTAGGATACGACACAGAGAACTCATCGAAATAGAAAAAACAGGTAGCACCTACCCTCATAACCAATATTTGTTCGTATTACATTTATTTTATTGATTGTGCATCTTTAGATGAATAATGTAATAAATAAAAAACAGGCAAATTTTAATTGTTATTATTTTAATGATATAGTTATGTATTATACAGGTACATATATAAGTAAACTGAATTTTTTACCATGACTACATTAAATTATACTAAGAAAAAATGGATATAGATAGTATAATGTCAATATTCTTTAAAAACATAATAATGTATTTTTGGTTATAAAATGTGTAATGTATCTGTTTCATTCTCTACACTTCGATCCACAAAAGGGTTCCACGAAAGCTTAAAACAGCCACTTATTATGTATGTTACATTTCACTTTCAGACGTCATTTATATTCAAATGCTCAAAAGGCATTACTGAGCAAAAATTGTAACATTAACCCCTTTGAAAAGAGCGAAATTGGTTTAGCGAACAAATTCGTACTCCTACAACAGGTATTATTATCTTTTTCTTTTCGTATTCTGAAACATGTTTAATGTAATATCTATAGCATAATCTCTTTCCTTTTACGTATGTATGTAATTTTTAATTAGTAATTATACATAAAGGTTGATTCGGGATTGTTACATGGAAGTCATTATTGAACAAATATTTTAGTATTTATCTATAATAAGCAAACTGCATTGAAATAACGTGTTAATTATTTCCATTTACCACAAGTTAACATTCGAAGACTTATTATTAGTTTATAAACATAGTACAAGTACCTACTATCTTAACTTTTAAAAGTCAAAGTCAAATAAATGTATTCAAATAAACCCAATTGCAAAGTAATTTTGAACGTCAAACCTATTTTAGTTCGGCTCGCAAAAGAAAACCAGGACACTGAGAAGAACCGACAAGAAACTCATACTAACCTATATTTTTAGCAGTGTTAAAAATTATATTACTGTCAATCATTTCATTGTACGATAACAACAAAAAGTTATCAATCAATATTCTTATGCAACTTTTATAAAAAGTTAATAAGTAAATATTAATAAAAAGAAGTGCAAACGGAAGCATCCAAAGTCCAATAATTTATAATAAAAAAAGACGGTACGGAATTAGGGTAGCGGTACCAAAGATCGACATACAAAATGATTACATACAGTCTTCATCCTTTCACAAAGAACTCAGCGGGATACTGTAATATTGTACTTCTGCCTTTGTGGTAGCTGCGCGGCCCAGTGGGAAACATTCTTTATGGTTTCAAATGATAAAACTGTTTGTCAGTGTAGCTTTGTTCGAAATCATTTCGCGCGGTAGCGTGACCGATGTAGTTTCGACTTTTGATATTTACGACGTACTCCGCTGCGTTAACAAGATTGGAATGATATATTTAATTAATCATATAGTCATATAAGTGCCCATAAATAAAACAATCGTGAAGTAACTGTCAAATTCTTTGACTGAAAAAAGGTATCACAATATAATTTTCCTATAATTAGGCAATGAAACTAAATAAAATTGTTGTAACTCTATTTTAAAAAATCAGACGAGAATTGTAGGTGACGTTTCAGAGATCTACATTTATTAGTAGAAATATATCATTTAATGCCATTTAAAGAATCCTTAAAAGTATGTTCTTTTACTGAAGAGATAATTTTTTGTTGTAGATTGCGTGACGAAAGAGGAGACATGGAACGAGTTATGGCAATGGACAAGGCCCGCGAAGGTTCACATAACGGTAAGAATATACTCTGTACGTATTTTATTTGGATTATTTTAATTTATGTACCCATGTATACAATTTACTCTAATATGTACAATTAAACAATTAAATAGTATGAGATACAGCAATAAAGTCTCCATTTGTGAAAATAAACTAGTAAAAAAGAATACAATTCCGTAATCATCATTTAAAAAGTATTTCATTTTTAATAAATTTAACTCACTAGATACATTTTGGAATCTGGCAACTCTCAAACATTTTCAATTGTAAGATTTTGTAAGTGTGTATGTTAGTACAATTAGATTCCAATTAGATTAGATACAATTAGACCATTTCAACTTCAGAAAATAACTTTACTGATATTGTGTTAATATTTTTCACTTGCGCAACTGGTGGTTCACAGGATCTTCACCTGGTCACAGTCCTGTGCTCAACCTTTCAAAATCGGGCTCTGGCGAGCGGGAGCGGTCTGAGCGAAGCGATCGCGACCGCGGTGACCGCGGTGAAGGCTCTGCAAGCGGGCGAAGTTCCGCCGCCTCTCGACGTACCCCACAACCCCCTCGACTGCCTTCAGCGGCTACGGCGGCAGCATCGCCTAGATCACACACTGACGAAAGCGATGCTGCGCTATCAGACCAAGATGATAATAATGTAAAAGAAGAGGACGATGGTAAGTACTGTTTCAGTTTTTAATACATTAATTTCCTAATGCGTTTTATTTGAAATGAATTATGGCTTATTAATAGCTTATAAAAGACATACCTACCTAAGTACCTACTAATGAAAGCGTAATATATAATAATGACTACTAGAAAATAAACGCTAATGTAAATGGAAACGAAACGAGCTACCTATATTTTTGACGACTGATTCGGATATTTCAAATTCTATATTTTTATATCCACAGTATAAATGTCCTGTCGCTGTATCCCTAATGAGATTTCGGATAGGATGGAGTGCCAAAGCATCGCTGTCCTTAAATACTTTGTTCCTCTTCTCAAACCTCGTCATTCTCCTCACACACTTTCATAGAGGTATACGAGTGCTTTTGAAATTTCAGTCAGCTAACATTCTATTTGATCTTCAAAAAGCCATGGTCTTCTTTGTCTTTTGCTACCACTCATCTTCGCTTTGTAGATTTTCTTTGTTTATGGTTTATCACTCATTCTTTATTGCCCAAACCGTCTAAACATTATATTTATGTCTAATTTATTTACATACATACATATTTTCACGCTGTATCCCCAACGGGGTAGTCAGAGAGGACGGAGCGCCGAGCGTCGCGGTCCTTACATACCTCTTTCACTTCCTCAAATCTCATCATTCTCCTCACACATTTTCACCTAGGTATGCGAGTGCTTTTGACATTTGCGTCTACTAACACTGGCTATTTGATCTTCATAAATCCACCTTGGTCTTCCTTGGCTTCTTTTACCTCTCACTTTCACTCTGTGGACTTTGTTCGTCAGTCTTTCATCACTCATTCTTTCTAAGTGCCCGAACCATCTAAGCATTCTTTTCTTCATTTTTACAATGACACTGTTGTGCAACCCTGTTATACTGCGTATCTCTTCATTGCTTATTTGCTGCATGCTAATTTATTTCATCACATAAACTCCGATTATAGCGATATTTTCAACATTTGTTTAATATAAGAGAGTCCAAAAGTTTAATCAATTTACGTGCTGCTTGAATTGAAACTAAAGAAAGAAAGAGCATGAATAGATTTATTCATAAATCATAATGACCTACATTGTGCTATTTATTTAGCTGATGTTATTAAAATTCTGATAAGCTTTCATTCCGTCGCAGACTTGCGGCCGTTAGTGGGCACGAATCTCAACCCCAGATATAATCACGGCTAGGCATTACAAGAAATCGTCCGTGTTACATTAACACAAGCTCATCTATATCATCCGTCCAATTTTCTGGACATGTACTCGGTGAAATTACCCAGTAATAGCTCAGGAAACTTCAGCATTCTTGAAAATTATCAGACATAAAACAATTTTATTTTTATTCCAAAACTTGGAAATACTTAAAGTGAAAAACATTATTTTTACCTATTTCAACAAACTGTTTGTGAGACCTAAGATATATGTATATATATCTATGATACTGTAAACGTCTGAAGTACAATGTATCTCAAAAACCGCCTTCAAAAAAACACTGAAAAATACAAAATGACTATCCTTTACTAGTCAAAACTCAAGTACAATAAAAATAACTTTTTAATAAATAAAATACAAATACTCATATAATTAAATTTAATATAATTATAATATAATAAATATATATAATAATAATTATAATTAAAGTTATTTTGTACTTCTCGGTGTTTTTTTTTGTGATTAATTTTTTTTTAATTTGTTTATTTCTCTTTTTTGAGCGTCTTAGGCCTAAATAAATATCTAGACAATTAACTTATTTTTAATTCTGAAGCGCAGCGACATACTAGAGAATCATCAATATAATGGTTATAACCAATTCACGTTGCTTGGTTTTATTTAGTGTGTCTTCGAAATTTGAGCTCCAGTAACAGTGAAATTTAAATGCGACCACCTCGGAACTATACCCTTTCAAACAAAAAAAGAATTTTCTAGATTAGTCCACAATTGACGACGTTATCGGTGAACATACATAAAAAAAAGATACATGTAGACGAACATAGAACCTTCTTTCTTTGAAGTTGGTTAAAAAATACACCGGTGCTGGTGTATGTTAACAACCACCAACTGGTGATCGTTATTTATTATTATTTTATTATTGTTATTCTTTTTATGACGATATCGGTAATTTCGTCCGGTAGTTTCGTCTCACACGCACAGTGTTCGGTGCGTAGGCAAACGAAAGAAAGAAAAGATTTTTTTTTTTAATCATAGACGAAAATATATTTTCATATAAAACATTTAAGCGAATAAGTTTCGATAGTGTACTTAGGGGCCGTCGATCTATATCTTATATCCGACTCAAAATGGTTTCTAATACGATTTCGGATTTACACCATAGAAATTGGTGATTATATTAACATGTACCAGTGTATGTCGATAATTATCGACATGCACTGGTACATCTTAACATTCACTAATAACGAACATTCACGATAACGTCTATATTACATTTTAAAACAATTCCATAAAAATAAATGAATTATGCATCTAAAAATAAGGCTCTGGTAATTGATAAGTTTCCCTGGGAATAAATAACAATAACTGCAAAACAATGTACTCACGTACTAAAAGAGGCTGTTTTAGCTACACTACCACATAGATCTCTGTATTATTCACAAAAGTTTCAAAATAGTCATACATAAACGACATGATTTCATTATCATTTTCTACAACGATTAGCAAATGATGCGCCTGCGTTCCCATACGATTTTACCTCTTGATCCCTAGACACTGCACGTTTGCTTATAATGTACCGACATTATAAAAGCTTATTATGAGTATCGCTTCGATGGCCGCGATGATGAATGGATAACACTTTAGAGGACTCAATTCAATTTAGCTCGTGAGTTTGTAGGTTGATTGTCTTACATTATAAACACATACGGCTACTTTTAGCATTCATTACAAATATTCTTGTTCATTATTTCGACAAGTTTGATTTTTTCATTTATTGAACTTTCTTATTCAGAACTTTCAACAGAAAGTAAAGGTTGAATTAGTACCTGTAATGTTTTCATTTGGTTATTGTGTATTTATTCTTACTGCATTATTACGTATTTTAACCATTACTATTTCTAAACCTTGTCAAAATTTTGATAAGTTGTAAAATAAATAAACAAAAATAAATAAATAAATTGTCGAACTTTGGGGGAATAAAATAAATTATAATTTATTAACTACAAACGAGATGTGTATCTATACATTTAATTAAAAAGAAGTAATATAATCAATGGTTGTCATCATTTCCAAACAATTTTAATAACGTAATGACTAATGAATAACTGTGGAAAAAATGTATAATGTAATGTTCTTTGTGATTTAGTAAATTTTCTCGGAGTGATTGTAGTAGTTTCTGAAGAAGAAATATCTCGCAACTCGTGGAGCAAGTTGGTGGACGGTGCAAATCAAAACACTGATCGACAAGTGTAAATACTTGAAGCATACAATAGCTAAATTACGTGAAACAATAAGGATTGTGTATCGTAGTTATTGCAGGTTATACACAAAATATACGGAGAGCGTGGGAACGATAGTTACGGTTATCGCTTATCGTTATAGTTACGATTATAGAAAAGGTTTACCACGATTTTACTGAATAGGTATATGTTATCAAACGAATAATAAAAGTGTTTTATTAGGTTCAAAAAGAAAATACGAATGTGATTTGTTTGTATTAATTTAGTAAGCAAATTAAAATGTTTCTAAATCATTCCAATATTTACAATTAATTCTGCCTATACGTGATTCACGCTCATCACGATCGCTTCAGCCTCATTATAAAAATGCTTTTACTCAATATCGTGTCATTCAACTTTGATCTTTGTCCGTTTGATATTACCTCTTTCTTTCAATCAACAGTCTGATTTTGGACCTGGTTTTGTTTTATATCCGTGAAGTCTTTGCTGCAACAATCAGACTAAAACAAATCAATGTCCTTAGCATTGGTGATAGAGTTTAACTTTGTTTATCAAGATTTTATAGCATCCTGTTAATTGGTCTTATTAGGGAGATGGTGTTGTGACAACCAGAGAGTGCTATCGTGCGCATCGACAATGACGAAACGATGTTGTCTTCATTATTTGATGAGCGTTCACTATCTTGTCAGTTAAATTAAATGTATCGATAGATTATTTTGGACCGTGAGAGACTCCAATCGCAACACTTTCTTTTTTTATGTGTGAGGTCCGTTATTGACATTACTGTAATTATCCCATCAGTTTATAAAAACGCACGACGTTTGACAACGTTTCACTTTAGTAGACGATAATACCTCATGTCGATCGACATAATGTAGGATGAAGTACTGGGGCTGACCTCTGTTAAAGAAATAACTTGTAGGAGCGGAGCATATAAATCGGATAGAGACAGCCCATTTGGTGTCGAATGGCTTCGGCGTCCTTATTCGGTTTGAATCTCCCAAATTATATTGTTATTTAGTTTCTCCTCGTCAATGATTCGTATTATTTATTTTTTGAAATATATTTTTAGAAGAAGTAGAATAATGTTGTAATCGCAATATTAAAGCCTGTATACATCTACAGTCGACACGGTTATGTTCTATCTCGATGTTTTTTGTATGCATACATATGGATATATGTATATCTTTAGGACCATATTTCCCGGAAGAATTTTTAGAAAAAATATCCAAACAAGGTGTATATTACTCGTATAGGTGACAGATATAAAAAGTAAACATTAAGTGGTGAATGATGCATGAATCCCTTAATAATTATGTCCCATACACGACAAGATAAGAAAGAACCCATTCTTAACCGGAAATCACACATTACGTAAGATCTTTTAATATCATTGTTTCAAACAATATCTATTATTAAAAAAATGAATTAAACTTAAGACTTTAATATTTTTGTTTTAGGATTTTTTGTCGCCACACATAACAACATAAATTATAGATAATTTCATCGATTGAATAGAAGTGTTATCTGCCTGACTGCCCGGTTAAGCAAAATGGTAATAAAACTCTGAATAGGCGGCTCGTACACTGATCGCCGTCGAAGCAATACAGAGGCGATCACCACGCGATATTCTTGTTCATCGCAATAATTGCAATCAGAATGATACATGCACTCGATTCTTGAATAACGTCGTTTGTGCTGTTCTCGTTTTATGTTCTCTTTATTGCTTCTTATGAAGCTGTTCTCAAAATTGTTATGAATAGGTACTTATAAATACTATATTACATAGTACCCACAAACAATGCAATAAAGAATCGCTAATTAAGAATTTTAACTTATTTAAGTATTTTAAGCTTATAAGGATTGCAACTGCAATTATACAATATGCAAGAAGCATTACAGATTTAAGTACAATTGGTAATGAAACTGACTAAAGTCAGTACCTAATGACTAATGACCATTTTTATAGCTTGCATAACTTGATATTTGTAATTACTAGAACCGAAAATTATCTTCCGTTTCTAAATCTATGCAGTGATGTATGACCGTGACTTTGGCACTTAATTCTTTCTTCCACTGATTAAATTATTATCGTAATCGTCTTCGAACCGTAGTAATAAAATGGGATTTACTAATATTTTTAATTGCGTAATTCCGTAACTTCCATTGTTTGAATATTGATATTGATCCATTTAACATTTCAGATTCATTGATGTAATGCAGTCAGATATGTACAATGTACATATATAATTTGCATAGGTTCGCCGGAGTGAATCAATTCTTTATGTTCAATTCCAATCAATAGAAGTTGCTCAATTAGATGTTTCATACGTTTAATTTGTTTTCGCGTGTCTGTGAATAAATGTAAATCATATGTACTATGAACATTGAATAACTTGAAAGCGCGTAAATGATTTTTTTATGCAAATTGACTAATTTGATAATCTTTATTTACTAATTGCCTCGTTAATGCTCCAATCGTAATTTGCTTTTATCTACGAAATTTCAAAACAAAAGTCCAGTGGTAATGTTTGAACTGGGGTAATTTTCGTTCTTGAACCCCTGAACTACTTCTATACTTTAATGATTCCTATAGATGAATATTATTGTTTCATCCTAGTATTCGAGGGATAGAAAAATGCGGAATGTGCTGGCCGCTTATTTTCCCGCACAGACCATAAAAGACGGTTAAGGAATAGAACTTATTTTAAAATAATGATAATGAAATGTGATTTTGTTGCGCCTTAAATGGAAGTTAACCGTAAACTTTTTTATGAATGTGATTACCTACTTAATGTTCCATTTCTAGGTGCAGATTTAAGCGATGGTGAGCGTGAAATGCCATCGTCGGCGTCACCGGCGCCCGCGAGCTACGCAGCGCCCACTAGCTCACCCCCCTCTGTGCCTGTCGATCCTACAGCAGACACCTTGGTCTCTTCCACTGAAACGCTATTAAGAAACATACAAGGTCTCCTGAAGGTAGCTGCCGACAACGCTCGCCAGCAGGAACGGCAGATCAGTTACGAAAAGGGTGAGTTGATACTTAATGTTGGATTAGGAAAAATACGTAATTTGATACTTAATTCAGGCTTGCTACCTGTATTTTAATATATCACTACATATTGGTAATATAAAAGGAAGTCTGTATTGATTGCATCTCGAAATGATAATGCCCAAATTCGCTACCACTGGTCTCAGAGTTACCATTCTATTTAAAAAATATACTTTAATTTCTTATGATTTTCTGTGTGGTTTACAACTTCCTTAAACTAGCGCAAGCAATGATCAAAGTAAAAAGTATTTTTAGTAAGTAACGTTCATTATGGCTGAATAAGGCTGTAAACGTTGACATTTCTTTTCTTTATGTTACGTTGTATGCAGATTTATGATAAAAATGCCTATCCTAGAATTTAATAGCGCTAGATTTTTTAAATTATTACTGAAAATCTCTCAAAATGAAATTACTTTTTCGTAAATGAAATGACTGACAGAAAGATATACTAAATGGACGACGCTGTCCGAGTTTGACTTTTGAATTATGACACTTCTAACGTCCTTGACTTTGACATTTCGGATTTTTATGGAAGTGAAGTTACATCTCACCATCTACATGTTTGACTGGTTATTCTGGCGATTTTATTAGTGTATGTAAAGAAACAACGCCTGGTGTGTTTCTGGTTGTTTGTCTAAATTTTACTTTTGACTATATTCGATTTGACTTCTGTAGTCATATTGTAAAATGTCACGATGCGCATGCTATTTTTTGGTAGGCGCTTTTAATTTTTTTTTTTTGTAATATCTTTGAATTCGCTAGTTATTTCGCTTCAGTCGCTAATTCGAAATGCTACTATTTCGAAATGCTCTTGATAGCCCATAAAATGAGAAATTTATTAATACTGGGCATGCAAATTTGTGGATGGGGCACACGTTCCATAGTTTTTGGGCATTGTCATTTACTACACAGATTTGGACGCGGTTTACACAGTATTGATTAGCATTTCTTGAAAGTGTATGTGTATTAAAAATTGCTTATTTACGGTATAACTGAATCAGATTGAAGAAAAAGTTTCCATCAATGCACTTTAATCGAATGTTTACTGCGTCGCTGTAAAAACTAAATTTTAGCAGGTCTCAGTTAGTTCGATTAGCTAATAATTTATACATGCTAACAATAACGTACTTCTATGTACAAATAACATTGTAACAACTAAATACAAATACAATTGTAAAGAAGCTATCGTGAAATATATTTTCATTTTAGGCGAATGACTACTTCATTGCTGATTACCTATGTTCATAAGGACACTGAACTCTCCTACAATTTACATACGAAACTATAATAAATAATTATAACATGACGACTCTAACATACAGGAAGCTTTAGAACAGATGTTAATTATGTAATTGATATTAT
Organism: Zeuzera pyrina; assembly: GCA_907165235.1. NCBI lineage: Eukaryota > Metazoa > Arthropoda > Insecta > Lepidoptera > Cossidae > Zeuzera > Zeuzera pyrina. Next base: position 10,553,712 of record OU015625.1, on the reverse strand, counting down.
TCCCCGACTTGTTCAAATCGATTCTCGAACACTGATTAGCTGCCCTTAGGATCCTATATTATCTACTTCTAGCCTGCTAATACCAGTTTCACATTCTCGTATATTATACGACATACAATCATTTGCATCATAATATTTATGTTGATCAGTTTTTACGTTATGTTAGTATTCGAATTAGAAAATATTGGGTAAATATTGATTTTGTTTTAGTTTTCAATTCGTGGTTTCGTGTTCGCTTTATGACTTTTGTGTTTCAACTGTGATATATTTTTATAACTTATTTATTGATATTACGCACATGGCATATATTGTAATTCAAGTAACAATCCACGAGTACATAGTACGTATGTCCGGAACTCCGGAGACAGGCTACAGTACTAGTTTAACTCATGTCGTGCCTTTTGTAAATACCCGTAGAACAGATGCGTCTGAGTTATGGCCCGGCCCACTATCATTACATACGATTCCATTCGGACAGCATAATTGTTTAATTGATATTTCTGCAAGTTATTTATTCACGTCATTCTCATATTAGCCATGAGAAATACGTTGTGCTCTATGATTTCTTGATATTTTAAAATGCAGATGAAATCCAATTCAATGAAATGATTAAAATATTATGCTCTGAGACCGACCATCGGCAAAGAATAAGTGTACAATAAAATTAATTCAGTCCATATTTTTCAAAAGACAATATTTTAATGGAACGTATTATTTAATCCGCCGGTTGTCTAAACAAAAGGAAGAAACGCAATTGTTATAAAATCCATAAAAATACAAAGGTTGGGGAGAAAATTCGTGGTGCGAGTCATCATCTAACTTGAATATCAATATTGCGCCTCGAGCCAATTGTATTAATAAACAAAACAAAATGAGAAATAATAATTCTGTAGGCCAACAAAAGGTTTCATTTCTCCCCCTGATATGTAAGTAAAGGCCAAAGAAATAACTCCCTAAGCTGTTGAGAACAAGAGTGAAAATCGTATATAGTTACAACCAGTAATTTTGTTATTACGATAATAAAATTATTGGTGATGAAACATTTTTTTCGAATCAATATGTCTGGGGAACTTTACTGTTGAGTATTTTTATATAAATTACAGCAATCACTTGCTTGGCCATGGCTTAGGTTGCAATGCAAGTCGCTTGGGTGAATATAATAATATACATATTCTCGTATCAATATACATAGTTACATATTAACTTTTGAAAATAAATTGTGAAGATCATTATTATTTTTCTACACGCTCGCCTAAGTTATATTTATATTATATAAGAATGAATACGTTACTTTTGGTACATAGCTAAAGCGCAAAATGCAATGTTTTTAAACAAACATAGACATGTCGACACTGCCACCCTCTCACCTCTCACAAATGGCAGATTGCTATCTAGGTACATCCACTGTCAATTTTTACACTACTGTAGAGTAAACGACACACGGACAAATGTGCCCTGTATTCATTGCGTTATCAGATAACCACAGGAAGGGTTTGATGAAAGGACTCTACCATGATAAAGCGATGTCGACTTATGTGTGTAAATAGAGTAGCATTGAATGGGAAATAGGTGTCATATTCTGATCTGTTTATGAGTATTTCTTGATATCAGCATTCCAATTTTAAGACGTTGTAGCTATGTATTTAAAGATATAAGTAACTTTTTGACAGCATGAAATAATTACTATCAAAACCGTGTTCTGATTTCGAGTGCAGCCTTCACTAACATTCCTTTACCAATCGAAAAAATAAAACGTCTTTTACACGCTGAATCGGTCCGATTGCGATCGTCGCGACATAAATCTGCTTCGGCTACTCTTTTAATCCTTTATCCAGTTAACTCTTACCGCTTAGTTTATTTCTGAACGAAATGGCCCGCTCTTGTTACCGCTGTCTTGTTTTCTTTTGTTTTACAACTATCAGTTTTTGTTAAGCTAAGTGCTGTACAACGGACAAATGGCACACGAGTAGATAGGACGAGAGTATTTTATGGGATACCTAATAAATATTTTTAAATACTTCAAGAAAATGGATCAACATTTAAACAGCCCAGTTTATTCATATCGATGTAACATGCGTAAACGTATTTGGGCGTGCAAATTGAGTAGCTTACACAATTATGTAAATATGAAGAATTGCAAATATTGTCAAACATTTTGTTACTAATGGATATGTCAAAATTAACTGTAGCGATCAGAAAGGCTAATAAAGCTAATAACGTTGATAAGTTTTATTGTGAAACAGTCTATCCAGCAAAAACCATAAGATATAATTTACGTTGAAAATTGAAAATGCCAGTTGTTGCAGGGAAACGGCCCATCAATAACACGGAATTGACCGATAGAACAAACATAAACTAACCAATGATAAAAACTGATGAGCAAATAAACAGACAGGATCTGTGTACTCAGCTAATGGATTCAATTGATATGAAAGCTTTTACAATGCTGACGACGACGACATTATCGCACTGACACAGAATTACCGTGTTATATTCGTTTTTGGATTTGTAAAACAGAGCTGTTGATAATGTTTCGATAATGTCAATTGTGATTTAGTTTATGTAAAGGACTGAAGCTATTTCAGGAACACATTACAAAGTAAAGAATAGCTTAAAATATTTGTACTCCTATTAAACTTTTATTACAAACAGAATGTTTGAAATGATAATTTTATTTATTAAAAATTTTTTTGTTATCGATAAGGAGAGGACTTTGTCTTCTGAGATATGAGTTTTGCTAGTTTCCAAGATACGCCTTCAACTTGTTATAAGTTTTGTCAGTAAATAAAAAATAAATAGCTTTGTGATTTCGTTCTTTGTTTACGAAATATACTGCACAAAATTATTCAGTAAACCTGTCTGTCCATCATTTACTCATAATTCAAGCCTAGCTCCCATCAGTTCAAATAACCGCCCCCTAGCATCCTAACGAGCCACCGCGAGATGAGTGCCTGTGATACAAACAACGACGCATTGTTTTTGCGCCGCGCCATCTTTCGCACCATTGTGCTAAAGGTGCGCCACAAGAATCTGCAGGTTTGATCTTCATTTGTTACCTTCAAATTTAAAAGTTGTATAATAAAACTAAGGGTAAACCAATATGGTCGTGCTTAAGTCCTTTCATAATTTAAACTTTTTACGTAATAGTATAAAAAATTATTGTAGTTCTGATGACTGTAATTCTCGATACTTTTTAATAGCAGTACTTTAGATACATACATATCATCACCATGTTATTCTAACACACAGTACACAGAAAAGATGGAGTGCTGAGTTTTGCCGTCCTTATTATATACTCTTCGGCCTCCTTTAACCTCATCATTCTTCTCACACACTTTCGCCGATGTATGCGTGTGCTTTTGACATTTCCTTCAGCTAACGGTCTAGCTATTTGGTCTCCAACATCCCCATTCTTCCGTCCTTCATCTGTTGGTAATCATATTTCGTATTTTTTCATTGTTGTATTTTACTTTTAACAATCATGCCATCTATCGATGTAAAAAACCCGCGATATAACACTTCCTTGGAGGCACGTCGGTCTGATGCCTAAATTCACGCACACATGTTTACATTTCATCAGTATATAAAATATTCTTTCAAATGTGTGCTATTTTATACACGAACACTAAGTTTGTGTGCGTGTTTTGGAGACATTGACTACATCAACGATATTATAGAGTTCAATGAATTTGATAAATTCAAATTACTCATTTTTGCTTTATTTATGGTTGATTTATACTTGAATCAAAATAAAACTCCATATTATATGTTTTCTTCATGCAAGTAATTTGTTGTTCTGTGAGTTAGTTAAAAAAATCTATTCTTCTTACAATTCGTATTTGAAGTAAAGTATCAGTTTACAATAGATAATTTCAGTTGTATTTTAAAGAATGGAATGTTTTAGCTATGATAATAATGTTGGCAGTGTGTATTTACAAAAACTAAAACAAGCCGCGTTTTCAAAATTTTCATAAAGTGAAAAATTAAAAACTATAGCTAAAGGCAGGTGTGTTCCAGAGTTGCATTTATGTACATTAAAAGTCAGATAATGTGACTCGAAATTGTAATTCTAAATATTATGAAACATTTAACTGGCTGACGGGTTATGCATATTGTACTAATAGTTTATTTTGTTTTACTTGCATATAACAAATAACAACCACTATAAAAAATTAAAATAATGCTACCGTTCTCGCTCGTCAGTATTGCTGTATAATTAATAAAATTGTCAATTTTTTTATATATTTGTAATTTTGACTGCCTACCGTATTCAAAACCATGTGTACGCCATTGTTCACTGTCTTCTATGGCTGTATATTTCCTTCGACAATTATCCATCACTTATTGTTCCTATGTGTCCGAACCGAGTTTTAGCATTTTAAAATAACACTTTCATTCAACCCTGCCATACTACGTATCTCTTCATTGCATATTTTGTCCACGAGGATGACACTGCATATATTATTTCTGACAGATGCATTTATCTTATTTTTTTATTTCGAGCATACCTAGACTTTACTACCATGCAATAAAGTTGGTATTAACACCGCATTGTGGATGACCGTTTTGGCAGATTTAGATGTGTTCATGTTACCAACGAGCCTCTGCCTCTACTATCTGCCTCTCTTCCACATACCCAGCTTACATCTTCCATCCTTCGAAAACACTCCAGATATATACTGTTAAATTCACTTGTTCTAGACATTTCCCATTTACCCGTATTTCACACTTGCTTATAATGGCGCTTAAAGCACATTATCGTCAGTGTATAAAAGACAATTTACCACAGTGCTACTACTCATCATAGCATTCACACTAGCTTTCAAGGTTTGAAGGCAAATGTCCAAATAGCGCACGAATAGCCAGACAGACATAACCCAATCCTGTCTAACGCTCTAATAAAAATCAACATGTCAACATCTTCCCTTACACAGGCGCTGTGCTGTGGTCACTAAATAATGACCGCATAGTCCGCAGTAAGGAGCCTCCTGCGCCGTAGAAAAAGGTTTTACAGTTTCTTGCAGACTATCTAAAACTAATTATTTTTCGAGATCCACAAAAGTGTAGAAAACTTTCTGTCCAATGACGAAAAACCTTCCCGCAATCATGCGGAGCGAGAAAATCTGATCGATACAACCCCAACAATCCCTTACAACGCCTTGTGCCTTTCATCAACATCTTTAGAAATGCCTTTCATGCATGCTTTAATATAAAAAAATCGGTCAAATGCGAATTCGACTTGCGCACATAGGGTTGTATGTGATTTTCATAAAATGTTAAATTGGTTGATTTCTGAAAATGTGTCAAACTTAACACTTTCATTATATTTAGGCCTCAGGTAGAGCTCTCTTTATGTTACCTTAAGTTATAAAAATTGTAAGTCCAGTAGTTTTGGAAATAGAGAGAGGTGGAATGGTCAAGTTGATTCGAATACCCAGTTTTTACCTTCTTTAACTTTGGGGTTAATAAGTTAGCAAGATGTATCACATTACGTTACATAGTTTCTCAAAACCTCAATTGCGAGAGATGGACAAATGGACCGACGCACATGAGTGTACTTTTAAGGGTTTCGTTTTTCCTTTTAAGGTTCACAATATTAGAAGAAATGATTCCATAATATTAATATTAGTTACCTGCAAATTACCTGCAAATGTAGATATCGTTTAAAATTTGTATATATGAGAATTACGAGATGACGCTAATTGTTACATAATTAAGAGAGTTCTAGAGAGGCTGCCTAAAAGAAATGTAATGCTTTTGATAATATCCTAAAGTACGCTGTAACAGAATGCATATTCTGAGGATTTCTTTCCATGCTCGTTGAACTAAGTAAACAATAAATGACATTAACGACAGGATATTATAGTGCCATTCCTGCGTACCGATACGCAGCGACATCGACGGCCATATTGAATTACTGCGCGTGTCTCTCGGGTTACATTGCGCACGCGACTCGACCACACGCGCGCCATCTACGTGTCTATAAGTTAGATAAGTTTGAACATTGTGGTCGAGATTAGTAAACATGATTTCATAATCATTATAAAGGTGTATTTTAAAGGTTAAATTTTTACATACGCACTTTAATGTATTATATGAGAAAATCTACATTCGTAATTCACATCATACCATACAAACCTAATGGAGATGATCAAAAACATATAAATACATAAATAGCTAAAACACTTTTGTGAATCAAATTCAATTGCCGAAATGTACAAGTAGACACCATATTGGTTATGATTACAGAGTACTATGTAATATATGGAAACAGACCAGCAAATTGAGTTAAGTACTTGCGCAATACAGCCAACGTGAAAACATAATTTAATTATGCTTATTGGTGTTGAAATGCGGTCCCAACAAAATTATGATTAGCAGCTGTCCCTGTATGACCTGTATTACTAAGATTTAAAGTCATTTTTATTTCAAGTTCGTTTTTTCAAAAATTTGTAGTTATTTTTCATAATTTCAATTTTTAAGGCAGTGTCCGTCCACTGGCGTAAAAGATATTTTTTTTAAATAGATGTTTCATAGATAGTGAGAAATACATTTCAATTAATAATGAACATGGGTATGTTCATAAATAATTTCTTGGTCATTAATTTGATTTTCGAATATTACTTACTATGTTTTGTATTAAGTATGTAGGTACCTATCTACCTCTACTTCTCTTTGCCTCAAGTGAAATATTGCAAAAAACTGGCCGTCGAATTAAATAATTTCCATTCAAATTACAGGACATAAGTCAGTTATTGTACTTAATAGAAAATGCACCTTCCGTGTTTGCATAAGGATAAATAATTATCCTTATTTTCTTAGGGGAAACTTTTCTAGCGTGTTACTTTAAAGCCTACGGCGTTCATGTGCTTAGATATAGTCAATTATTAATTTAATCTATCATTTTCACAAAACCTTTAATTATGTTAAATAGTTAAACTTTTATTCTTAAAATAATATTGTAAAAGAATTGTGTGTCAATATAAGTACCTACCAATCATTGAATGATAATTTAAATGTATTCGTAAACAAGATAACTTCATCCCGTTTCTCATTTGGGGTAGACAGAGCGTTAACGCTCAACAATAATTATAATACACTTTATTGCACACAAAACAAAAGAAATAAAAGGTAATATAATATGTACAAAGTAAAATACAACAGGCGGTCTTATCGCTAACACGGATCTCTTCCAGACAACCTGGATATCACATATAACAATATCACTTCGTGAAGCCATTTCTATCAATAAATATTTACAGATTACAAAACGGGATCGTTAAGTGACAAGTTACCATTCCGTAGCCTACGTAAGTTCCGAATACCAAGCGTTATGCCTTGCCCGACTTTTATAGTTTACGAGGGAAGATAAACGTTCTATAATTATTTATTTTTCTCTCCCATTCCATACCAGCAACAAAAGTATAGATTACTTCTTTGTAAATGGGTTGATAAATAATTTTTTGTACTAGTTAGTTTCGTAAACATTTTTTTTAATTTATTTATTGTCTTAATTAGTGAAAAAGATAGATAATAATTTACATATTTAAGAATTGACGGACGGAGCGCCAAGCTTCGCGGTCCTTACATACCTACTTCTTTCGCTTCCTCAAATCTCATCATTCTCCTCACACATTTTCGCCTAGGTTGGGCGAGTGCTTTACGATTTAATAATAATTCAAGAATGTAATGTGCCTAATGTACTTTTGTGTTATAACACAATAAACATAAGGATAAACTACCATTAAAATATTTATACGACTTCAATATTCTGTCTCTTCCTGTTCCTAATGGTAAATAAAAATATACATAGATCCATTATGGAATTAATTAAACTTTGTCGGTATAAAATGTTAATCCCATTCTGTTACTGTAGTATTTGTAATGTGCCTTAACATATAAGGGTAACGTTCGTCCATATAACGCCTACGGCTGCAAGTTTACTATTGAATTCATCAAGTAAGTCGTGCGAGAACTGTGTAATCCATTTTGAATTAAATAGCTTTTATGTAGAGTACAAAAAGACGAATGTTTTGAAATCCAACTGTTAAATACATATCCTTCTTACTCCAGTAAGGAGGAACAGACTCGAATGAAAGAATAAACAACACTATTCTATTTTAATACAAATTATTACATTTCATACATTGAATTAGTTTTTTTTTTTCAGTTCTTATTTCTTATATTTTTTAAATTTTATATTTAAATTACACATCACATTTATTCTACTTAGAACTTAAAATTTGTTCATTTTTGTGGTCTGTAGTTGTTTCATTATTTATTTCATCATTTTTGCTTTAAAATTTCGAATTTATTACTATGTTTTGTATTATTTTAATATTACGTTATGTTTTAGATGATGACTGTGATTTTCAATTACGATTTACCCTGAGCAAGTGCAAATATTTATGACTAAATGTATCGTCACGGTGTAATTTTGTTGATGACTTAAAACTATGTCCACTCTGACTGGGGAATAGCGTGAAAATATATAAGTATGTATTTCGTACTAAGTATATACGTAATATAATTTTTTTGACAATCGAATAGTTTTCATTTTTATATTTTATTTAATATTTTCATTACTATAGGATAAATGAAGGTTTATTTATTGTTTTCTTTTTAATCAGAAAACCTTTCCCAACAAACATACTAAGATGTTAGGATAATAATAATAATAATAAATCATTTGTTTCCTTTTAAATATACATGATGTACAAAGGATATTAGGGATTAGAAGTTAAAGCGACGGCCTATTCAGCCAATAAATATTAGCATGCAAATACACAACTTGGAACTATAATTCATTAGGTAATTAATTATTTTATCATTCAAAGTCAAAAAAATTACATTCGGATATCAATGTCATATACATCATATTATTGAATTATGTGAATTAAAAATTGTCAGACAATAATTAATTAAACAATAAAAAAATATATATGTTTTGTACACCGGTGTGCTCGTACTTATCGGGGTACCAGACACATATCTATAAATCGTATACAGAAGCTCAAATATGAATCCAGTACCGCAACAAGCTAAGAAACTCCCTTAGGATCCAAGATCTAATGTAATACATCTTTCAATTACAAAACTTCATACATCCATTAGATGAACACTATAATTTGAACTTTCTGTCAACTGCTTAAAACCTACTTTTGGTAATAAAGTTGCGGAGTTTATGTCGTTCTGACAATGGAAGGACTAAGTAAAGGGGTAAAGTGAGACAATCGTAAAGTTTAATAATAATTACATTCTCAACTCTCCTCCCCGGTTGTGCACAATAATTAACCGCTCAGAATTACTTAGCTGAAATAATTTAATGTGACTCACGCCGAAATGTCCATGTGTGCGTATTCATAAATGAGAAATTATATGAGTAACGATGACTTTATCGCAGTCGATTATGAAAGAATTAAATTATACACATAAACCAAAAAATTACCTACTTCGTTCAGCATTTTTTCGTTATAACTCAAACATGCAGATCAGTTGCTAAAAATAATTCTAATCTCTTACTTGATTTCCTTGTTCACGTTCAAAAGATATGATTTATCTATCATTTACTAAATTAATATTTACTGAATTAATATTAGCTAAAGTTTAAACCAAATTGGTAAAGTATTTTTTATATCGAGTAAATGTTGTTTTTGTTCATTACTTTGTCTGCTATTAATGTTTGTTACCCAAATTAAATTAAATAAAGTAACTCGTCAGCCTCGTACATTATGAAAAAATACTATTTCCCGATCATAAGAATTTGTAAATATGTAAAAATGTAAAAGCAGCGTAATGATGTACATGTACATCCTGTTAAGTAACTAAGACTATTGTTTCAAACGATGCAATTTGTGTTGCTCACTGTAAAAAAACAGACAGACATATATTTTAAACGGATTTGTTTCGGACAGAGGAAAACCTAAAAATTCATCCCAAACATTATTTTATCAGTATTGTTAATGCTATAGGTATAAGATGTAGATACATTGTGAAGAAGTATGTGTGTGTAGTGCTATATCCAATGTAGATCCTAATAATAGCACATCATTTGAACATTCTAAATAATTTAAAACCAACGCAAACCAAGGTTTAAGAGCAGTTATTTTCTACCAATATACTTAGAACTCCAACTCTGCACTTTTCACTTATCAAGAAATTCCAACTGCGGTGGCTGTAGTTCTGTCTCTATGGGGATGAAATGGGAACCCTTGTTCTAACTGTAATTTACATACGAAATTACAAGCTCCGAATATAGTTGACATGCTTGTTTATGGCATAAGAAAACTGATAGTATGGTTCGCGTATATTAGGAATTACAATATTTCTATTCTGTTTTTTTTTTCGATTTGTGTTATCATGAGTAGCACTTGTATATAGGATGGGAGACAAAACCAATATAAGTCATGTCTTGCACCTGTTTCTGAGGGCATTAATATTCTTTATATGCAGTTAAATTTTAAGGCACGCGCCAAAACATCGCGAAGTTTGTAGGAAAATGAAATATTACCGGTCAGGGAGTGGCGACCGCAAAGCGCCGCATAAGAAACAAGTAATGAAAGCTTAGAGCCGTTCGCATAAATCTCCCTTACATTTTTAATACCAATATATTCGGCAAGGGGAGCAATGCGGGTTAGGAAAAATGTAGCAGAAACAAATAGTCGAGGACTCTCGCGTTTATATCTTATTTAAATACCACCAGATGCTGTCTGCTTATAAAATTGAATATTTTAATAAGTGCCTTATTTGAGAGATCAGATCTACCGTCAGTTATAAGGAAATGGATGATTAAAGCTGGCTAAATTAAAAAAAAAACAATTTATAGTTATTCTCATCGCGATTCCTGTCATATCGCTGTGTCCGTATGATATTTATTTTGACCTGTAATGTCCTTTATTCGCTTCGTTACTTAAGTTTTTTGTATCGCATCGAATCTCGAAAAGTCGTGTAGTCTCATTAAAATAATACAGGGGCTACTGGATAATCTTATCCGATGTGTTTCGATCGCAGATTGGGTGCGCGTGCGTCGATAACACCACGAGTTATTCCGCCTGTGCACGCTCGTAACGATACAACTTTTTATCCATTTTGTGACGACATCTTCATTATTTGTACGTTCAACAGTAAAAGACTACATAAAAAAATATATGCGGCACTTGTTTACGATCCTCGTCAAAATTTACTTGCCAACAACATACGAAATGCAAATCCCTTATAATATATTCATAAAATTATGTGTTACACATGTATGACAAAATCTTCTCGTCAAATAAAGAAGAACTAGACAGCGTATACACCTGCTACTGCAAAAACGTCTTTATTTCGAAATGAAAAAGACGACTCTGCAAATTTACGTTGGGTGCCAAAGATTTTATGTTCTAAATTTCACACATAATAAAGAGAAGCAATTCTTATGATTATTAGCGTGGAGACCCCGGGAATAATCCTTCGCAGAGACATCCGGTGACATAAGCCGGAAAAATCTAATAACAATAAAATAAAATTGCCTACGGTTTGTAAATTTAAAAAGGTATAGGGAAGAAAATTCGTTTTCCGCGCCATGACAACCATTACCGTTATTTTAAATTTAGCTTTTAACAAAATAATGAGTTTAGAAGCGAAAAGAGACTGTTAACGTTTAAATCATTACAATACTTGGACTTGTTATTAGAACCGTGACCAAAACAAGAGCATCATAGTTTCGCACTAATTTAATGAAAATAATCCTTAATATTAATTACAATCTTCCCCAATAAATCAAATTACATCTCCTTGTTAAATCTCTAAAAGTGCTTAAATCACCAATATTGCTAAAGTAATATTTCTTTATGTTATTACTATTAAAATTTCACCTTAAGACCCGTAGACTCTCAATTCATTCGCACTTAAAACGACCAAACACGAGTTGGAGGGAGAATCTGAATACTTACTTTTGTTTCTCTTTTGAAAGACCCATTTTGGTTGCTTCACCTTGGCGTTCGTATAAATTATTTCGCCAGTTTGGAGTCGTAAATTTTACGTAGACTTTAATTGTTATTTTAACTGCAAGCTCAACTTAGTCTACACGATAGCTGTGGGGCTGAGAAAATATGTCTTAATTCGTTTATCCTATGACTTATGTATGCTTCATGGAAATTAAAACTTTTGGTACCATTGATATTCACTTAGATTCTTTTAATGTATATAATTTTACTAATCTGCCACTCTGAAATTATTACGAACATAATTACATTATTAATATCAGGATTTTTCGGTGTTAATATAACGTTATGTTCAGCCACGTTCTTGATTTTCATGTTTTTCAATAGTATTTAAAGAGATATGACATTCACCATATTTACAAAAATATCATAGCTGATATATGTAGAGTATAATCATTTCTTGTTATTATTTGTCATTATTAACACTATCATGAATCACTTATTAATTCTGTATATTTTGTAATTCTCTTGTTCTATTTTATTAACTATGTTATGTACTTAATCGACAACAGTCACAGCATAAAAAATCACTAACTTGGTATTTAGAAGGTCTGACTAAGTACGACTATAGCATATTGTAAAATCGCATATTATTATGTCGATGGATCCTATACGTAAGGGCCGAAGTGCAAAATTATAACTTTACAAGAATGGTACCTACAGGAGAAACTTTAAAATAAAAATCAGGTATATTTTTAAGATGGTGAAGCCAAAAATAATAAAATTGCATAATATCTACTATGACAGTTATTTATGCTACAGCAAATTTGACTGAAAATTATACTAATAGCAGCACTTATCGCAAAAAATCAAAATGACTGAAATGTCACTTTAGCCCTTACACATATAGGATCAATTGATATAAACTGTTGTAATAGTTCATAAATAATTAAAAAAAAGAATCACCTTTAGTTCTAAATTGATAGCATTCATAGTCACTGGCTAGATTACTGACATACGTTATAGGAATAATGAAGAACCTAAGCTAATTTTTAAAGTGCATCAGTAAATGAATCGAGTGAATTACCGACACGTATTTTTCAAAACTCTCAATATCAAATTCAAAATTGTGGAGATTGATTGTGGACATTATGCGTGGCTCCCGCTCTGTAAGTTAAAACAGTCAACAATAATTAATGCGAAATAATAGTACAAATTAAGACGCACCTAACGTCTTTCGTAGTTTGTCAATTCTTCTTTCTCTGTCCTGTAAGTTAACGTTGTGTTTCCCATCACTCTGCATGCTTCCTGTTGTCTAGCATCCCAAATTAACATAATAATAAGTCCGTTTTATACTAACCTCCGAAGATCTGAAATTAGCCATGTAGTTATAGCTGGTACTCAGAAAACTTTTCATTATCCATTTACTTTCATCACAATACTCGTAATATTTATATTTAAGCAATGGTTCTGTATCTTCGACCATCTAAAATTTAAAATGGGACATTGTTATTTTTGCAGAGTGCACGAAATTGAAGAGAAATATAATATTGTTGGCATCCCTTAGGCCTCGGAAATCGTTTTTGACCTCGAGATAAAAAAACAAGAATAACAAAAAGCCTTTCACTAATGTTTTTACATATGACTTAAGTGCGTTTCCATAACATTTAATTACCTACCTTACAAACATTACCGATTAAATTGCGTAACCAAAATCGACCCTTTTGTTTATGGGTTTCCATCCTTTCAATCATCTATCAAGCAATGAACATCAGTATCATAATAATTGTCCTTAATTATATACTCCCTTGTATCGGACGCATAATTTTATTGTTATTTTATTTATAAAGTAATAATTTTTTGGTCGAACGCGAGACGATCGGGTTCTAAATTTGATTGATCCGATATGAAGATCGTTTTAATATTAATCGAATGTTCCGCTGCTTTTCTTCTGTTTTTATCGATAATCGATTATAATGGAGTAGATTTAATTTTATTTTAGTGCTAGAATTTTCAATGATTTATTAGTTATCTTAATTTTTGGGTTGCATAGCTAATACCAAAACTAAATATGCTATACAGCAAATATACATTAAGGTAATAAATGATTAATAACATATACGTATTCTAAAATACAGTGTTAACTAAATACAATATGAAGATACTAGATCGCTACTAAGTACGCGGGGACCACCAGGAGCACCTTTTGTTAAAGCGCCTCAACTCGCAAATCGCGAGATGCTAAGATACGCCGCATACCGACGCGGGCTCTTAATGGCCATCCCTCGGCGGTGGTAATTTACGTCTCATGTGCGAAACCATTCTTAACTAAAAGCCTTCTAAATTATAGTATACAGAATTGATTCGAAATTAATCTCCGAGCGAACTCATCTGCTACGTTGACTTTTTACGGATTTTTCAAACTAATTTTAATGATTTTCTGATCGTGTTTGCGTACTATATACTATTATTTATTTTTCAATAGATGGCATCTACACTACACTAGTAGATGCCGTGTACCTAAAAATAAATAAATAAAAAATAACTAAAAGTCTGAGTGGATTAAAACGTTATAACAAAAGTGTAAAATTTCCAGTTAACACTTTATACCATTCATAACTTACTGCACATTACAATATCCAATTTTTTCAGCATTGAAACAGATTAATCACCATATTGTATCATGTTAGGTTTAAAATGTGATTATTATTTAGTTTCTTAGTTAATGTTTTCGTCGCTTACCTCTTCGATTCATCTTATATTCAGTTTTGATTTTATATTACACTTATTGTAATATATAATAATTATCATTATATGTGTAGGTACGTGATTGCAGTCAAATGTATTATTTATGAATGACATAAATGAAGCAAATAAAAATATTCGAAGAGCAAACAATAATCAAGTTCAACGACGTTTCAATTTATAAGATCTGAATTGAAGATAGCTTTCTGTGCGATACTACCTTCTCCGGTCCTTATTATAAACATGCGCGAGCGCAAGTTAACTTGTCTCTGTTTTATCGCAGAGATTTTTGTGTATCGATATGCGACGTAAGCTACTAACTACCCGGTGTGCGTTCGTATCATAGCTTGTAGATTAATATCATAATAAGTTGTCGTGAATAACGTTTTTCCAGCCATTGTAATAAGTTCTATCCATTACGTAAATTTTTATTTATTCTGCATTATATTAGTTTGCGCTAGTTACGGCGATTAGAATAAACGATTTCGGAAGATCGATTACAAAATTGTTTGACTAGCCCCTTAGTGTATTTTATGTTTTAAGCTAATAATTTTGCATGTGATTTCCAGCAAGTTAAGAGCTAGAAACTAGGTGTAAGGAACTAGGTGTTAGTTGCAGGGCATTTTCCGATATCATATTTTGATAGGTTCGTTGCTAGATTGACTAGGCTTAAGCTAAGGTGCGATTCGGACTCGCATAGTGGCTGTTGCGTGTTGAGCACTGACTGATTATACCGTGCGTAGAAAGATAATGCAGCGCTAAGAACTTTCTATTCACTAAAGTGGCAGTAACATCACAGTGAACATCATCTTGAATTTTATTTAACTTTTTTCATGCTTTGAATACCGTGAAATGGAAAAGCGATTTTACAGAGCAAATTTTTAATTTTGTTAAAAAAGTTTGTATTTAACTCACTTCATAAAAATAGCTTTAACTGCCCCCTGGAAGTTTCCATCTTTCTCATTTCATCTCTTACCAAAGTAAATGAAAACTTTCTGTGTTATGTAGTTTTAAAAACAAATTTGTAATAAGCGGCAACTGTGTACCAATTTTGGTTCAGAATACTAAAAATAATGACAAATAATACCTAAATAAATACTAATTTAGAACGTCGGATGAGGAATTATATATACGTAGAAAGTTGAAGCCATTCGGTATGAATACTGTTCGCCTAAAAGTAATCGAACCGGTGCTAACCCTGGGTAAATGCAACGCACTAACCGTAGGTGCTAACAACGTGAGTTAATCAACCTGATCCCCTTACGATCTCCATTAGATAGACGCGACGCGACTCCAGCTAATTGAATAAGGGACCAAATTAAACTGTGAACGAGCATGACCTCTTTCTATTCAAATTCAGCTCGTTTACGACGCTTTTACGTACGTATGGGGTATAAAGTGCTACAAATCAATTGCCATATCTGAACTCTACGAAAGTCACGATTGGGGGTTAAGCAAAAACGAAGCACTAAACATTTTCTACGTAGGTAAACGAAAATTTTCGTGAATATTCCTTATGTTAAGTTAATTTAATATTTCAACTTAATATCTTTATTTTAACGAAGGTGGTTTTATTATAAGTATTTCGTTTCTGTGTTATAAATAATTTAATACAAATTTTTAGTGAACCAATATCGAGTATATTCCTGTCATTAATTATGAAGTTGATTTAAGACAGTAAGAGCATCTCAATGCTTACCCATTCCGGAAGTTTTCCCTAATCATTTCCGTCAGGTTAGTTTAAATTGAATGTTATGCAAATCTCCCGTTTCGACTCCTTCACAATAGTACCGGGATTCCGAATGAGTTAATCCATGTTTATGTTCCTAATCGGCCCTTGCTTACGGCCTTGTTACCGGTTTAGCGTACTGTTAAATTTATACAATGCCTTTTGTGCACGATGAACCATTTATTTGAGTTACCTAAAATGTTATTTATGGTAACATTTCCTTTCAATTGTAGATTTTTAAGATAAAATCTTTTTGGAATGAAAATAAATATATACGTTTACAATGACGTTAATTATATTAATATTGTTCCAGCTGAGCTTAAGATGGACGTACTAAGAGAACGGGAGGTGAAGGATAACTTGGAACGACAGCTACTTGATGAACAGAAAATGAGGCGTAAGTACTATTTTTCATGAAAAACCTTTAAGCAATAACTCATCTTTTCTTTCATTATTCGTTATTAGGATTATTTCACAATGTAATATAAGACACAAACAAACTAACGTTTTGAAAAGAACAAATAGTGTGTAATTTCAATGCCTTCATAAATCCTGGAGCGACGCGCTCGCATTCGCTACAATTAACAGGAGATCTTATTACGGGACCATTGTCTTCTTCCTCGGCGCGTTATTTATTTCCAACATTAAAACTATTATATTCTCATATTACACTACTAGCTGGTTCTTATTCTACGTTGCCAATTTTCCTTTCCGTGCCATTGACTCATAGCCACGTCTTTCATTATTGTTAATGCCACAACGTAGGTGTTTAATTGATACTATTTTTATACATATTTCTATTCATGCGTTGTAACTCAAGGTTTTATTTTTTACGGTACCTATCTATTTGTTTCTGTACTTTCCCAAGCCCGCAGTTCGCGTGCTTAAACGTCTTCTTCGATTTAAACTACAATTTATGTGTTCATTGATAGCTTTATGTATTCCTTTGACGTGTGTATAATCAGTATAATTATGCTAATTCTAAAATAATTTTGTTTTAACAAGTTAACTTGAAATTCTCTTCCATTCGTATTAGCCGTAAGTTGCAGATAAGTGTTCGTATATTGTATACATACTTAAT
This sequence comes from Zeuzera pyrina, assembly GCA_907165235.1. Taxonomy (NCBI): domain Eukaryota; kingdom Metazoa; phylum Arthropoda; class Insecta; order Lepidoptera; family Cossidae; genus Zeuzera; species Zeuzera pyrina. The sequence continues at coordinate 10,536,236 of OU015625.1, read as the reverse complement.
GGACTTTTATATGATAGTATCATCTAATTTAGCATTTTCAAATTCTTACCCCTAATAAACTAAAAGGTTATTCATATCTACATAATACAAATCCACCCTTTCTTTACCAATAAAACATTACATCAATAAACACAAAAAAGAAAAGTAACTGAATGGAGGTGACCTTTTGTAGAAATGTCAAGCGACACGGTAACGGTGACCTAACGCCTTGAGACAATGGGTTTAATTCTATTGAAAACAAAGTCTACAAACTAATCTGTACTTTGTAGTTAACACAATAATGTTGTTTCAATTTTGTAAAGATATTTTACACATGTCTTCACCGACATAAGGGTGCCTTAGATACATTATCGGGCTCATAACTCCTATGCACATTGTGACAGAAATTGAAATGTTAATAATAGGACTATAGGTCGCTGTGATGGGTATCATAGCATATAACGAGAACAATTACAATTATGAACTCACGAACATGTGTTTCAGATATTGTTGTGTTTAAGAATTTATAGTAAGGTTTACAGACAAAGTTACTTAAAATAATAGAGAATTCTGGATGGAATAACTATTTATTACAAAGCTAATAATTAAAATTAAATACACATTGTTTTATAGATGTGTAGACATTAATAAAGTCCTAAAATCTAAACTAATCATATTTCTTGTCACAGTATATTGGTTACCATACTGTTTTTTGTAGCCTTGCTCCGGTCTACTGGAAATAAAATATTGCGTACACTTTTCTCATTTGATGCTTCCTTACTGGTCTACTTATTGCCACACAGGTTTCAAAAATCTATAGAATAGAACATTATTAAGTATATAAAATTTGTACAGGTGATCGTCCAACATGTTGACACTATTAAACAATCGTTTTATAGTACCTTACTACACTACCAAAAGTAATGTCGAGAAGTGATGTCGATGTGTCTTGATGGCCCCACGAATGACATGTGACGTGATGATGATGATTCCTGTGAACATTTTGTTCATTTTACCATTACTTTTTATTTGATACTTGAAAAATTGCAATATGAAGTATATAAAATTTGTACAGGTGATCATTCAACATGTTGACACTATTATACACACGCTTTACAGTACCTTACTACACTACCAAAAGTAGTGTCGAGAAGTGACGTCGATGTGTCTTGATGTCCCCTGAATGAGATGTGATGTGATGATGATGATTCCTGTGAACATTTTGTTCATTTTACCATTACTATTTATTTGATGCTTGAAAAATTGCAATATGTGTCCTATGTGTATCTATTAATGGATTTGACCAATACACTACTCGTCGATTTCCGATCTAGTTTAAAAGCTTTTAGTCGTACTACCAATGAATTTATAGTCGAATATTCCATTAATTGTCTGTAATTGTTTAAGGAGGAAATATCTAACATGGCCTTCTATTTAATTATTCGCTTATAGTTTTGACAACAGAATAAAAATTTTGCAAGTTTACAGAATTTATTGATTGCGAAAAAACGACTATTATCGTTTATTACTGCGTGTATGCACGAATATGTAACAAAGAGGGAAATTGAGGTTCCATACATATTTCATACGGTGAACGAACTCAATTGCTGCGTGAGCAATACTGTTAATTGCCAAAAACCAATCATCAGATAGCACTCTGCACCTCAGCGCTATGAAATGCAACTTTCACAAAGGCTCACGACAAAAATCGCTATTCAAAATTCGGTTCAACGAAGCAATAATGTAGTCCGCCACATTTCGTTCACATAGGGTTTAGTAGTCAAGTGGTTAAAAATGGAAATATCACGATTTTGTCCTCCCCGACTTCTACACAATGAATTCTAGGAGCACCTGTACACCCAGACTCCCACATAATTTATAGGTTATATATATCTAATATATAAAATTTTCGTGTCACAGTGTTTGTAACAAAACTCCTCCGAAACGGCTTGACGAATTCTTATGAAATTTTGTGAGTATATTCAGTAGGTCTGAGAATAGGACGTAAACTATTTTTCATACCCCTAAGTGATAAGGGTGGTGGTCCACCTCAAAAATTTTATTTTTATTTTTTGGACAAAGTTTTTTGTTTTCATTTTTTATGATTTGGCATTAAAAAATACATACAAACTTAAACTTCCACCCTTCTGCCACCAACCCCTATTTTTTAACAACGTTTGCCGGGTATATATATATATATAAAATATATAAGTTATATATACAAGTTCGTTTTCTAATCGACCTGATCAGGAATCTAACCCTCAGTTGGAAGACAGATATTATACTAGCCACTACATTTATATTTTAATAAATGTCATTTTAGGTATTGTCAGTTGCGACATGGTTTTTAACTCTTGCAGTTATGGTCATTTCTCACACCTATCTAAATACGAAATAATTTTTGTAAATCAATTTCTATGTGACATAAATAAAATTCTTAATCAAGAAAGTTAATCATAAAATGAAAGTGTTAATTACCTTTTATTCATAGCAAGGCATATTCGTAATTTAGTTTGAAATTTGGAACGACTTCAAACTTTATCCCATATGCCAACCAGTACGTCTAATAGCAATCAATCAAGAAGGTCGATTGCTATCCGCCATGAAAATTGGAATAGGGCTCCGGCCTAATCAATGTTCGCGATACATATTGTATTCAATGAATCACTGTGCTGCCAATATCCAAAATCCCAGCCTTTAATTTGAATAAAATGTTATTATTCACCAAATAAATGATACATAATTACATAGTTGATGGTGTATAATAGAGGTGGTAATCAGAGACAAGTAACATTCGAACACGTTTCTATAATTTACTACACATGAATGCAATTCTCTGATCTTCTTTTCATTATATTTGTTTGACGTCACAGATAAAGTCATCGCCTTTAAAAAGATATCTAAGAAAAAAACAATCTGAAAGTGATCTTCTCTTACTTGCTTTCACTAGCATTCAGTAAATTGCGATTGCACGATAATTGCTTGCATGATTGCACCAATGATACTGAACAACGCTGAAAATTAAGTGCGCAATTTTTTTGTGTAACTTTTACATATAAAATGAAGTTTTCTACTCGATCCTTTTGTATGAAAAAAAATTATCTCGTATTTAATTACTTTTACGCGTAAAATTGATCAGTTTCATGAGAGGAATCACCTTCCTTCAACTCGAAAAACTTGGAAATTTCATGGGATATATGTTTTGTTTATGAAATTATGATGAAAAAATGAAACCTGACTGAGTTTCTTAGCTATACATTCCAGTATAGGTACTTTCCGAACTGACCTAAGTTTCATAAACGGCTTGTAATGAAATTTAATTAAATAAATAATATTTTTCGTACGCGGAATGGAATCCGGCTTTTAACGTGGATTTTCTGTTTAAAAATTTGATATCGAAAGTGATTTTACAAGTAAGTCTTTTTTCTTTTTTAATGTGTATACTAGCAACAACTAATGTAATTATTAATATGACTAGTATTAATACTGTTCAGTCATTATATATAATTGTTACCCAATTAGCCAAAGTAATTGTTAAGGCGAAATGAATCAAATAATCAAACTATTTTGTATAATATCTATCTAGCGAGACTTGGATAAAGTAATAAAACACATCAAACTATATTTTAATTTATATTGTTTTATACCTGCACGGGAAAGCGAAAGATTCGACGTTTCGAGCGAGCAAAGGGAGTTAATTCTGCCCTCCTCGACACGGTTAGGTGTATGACAATAGTCGAAATGAACGAGAGTAATGAGTGAACTTAACTGCCGACACTTCCAGGTGCCATACTTATGTGATAAATTCCCAAAATCTTTGCTATTTTCCGCTCAAACTCCAAAAACCACCAATCGACACGTGTTTCGCCTCTCAACGAAGCATCCTCAAGATATACCAGAGATAGGATTCGGTCAGCTAACCAGCACCGAATCTTTATTTTTTTATGATCACCAAAAATACTTTGGTTCCACACAATTTAAGTCCATTGAGATTCACAATTTGCCTCTTTAAGGAGAGTATGGAAGTCACCATTCATGTTAATTACGTTAACCAATTTCAACTATAGCTGTGATGAATAATTACTAGGTAAAGTATGTTTATCAAGTTAACTAGGCGACTTATTTAGTATACATAATATCTAACCATTCTATTAATCACTTTTTAATCTCTTTGTAACATATGTACGTGTAAGGACCGCGATTTTTGACGCTCCGACTTCTCTGTCTACTCCCTTGGAGATACAGCGTGGAAATACATATATATTTAACATATTATTTTTATTGAAATATATTTTTTATTAGTTTATTTTTACGGTTATGGCGATTATTTACCTAAATGAAATAAAAAACATATAAATAATAATAATCATAAATACGTTTTCACCATAATATATACAGATATAATAACAAAGACAAAATTATAAATTGATATTATACAAGGTTATTGTGAAAGGGGGTATAAAGCCGCCGGGGCTCCAACGTGTCACTGTTGACTGTTATATTGCACATGTAATAATTACGGGATACGTTTATTTTGATTTCCATACAAAAAAAACATTCATTTAATGGAAAAAAATGTACAGCCCTATCACAAATCAACCACCACCAACCACCAACAACAAAAAACATTCATTTAAAGGTAAAAAAAATTTACAACTCTATCATGTTTATGCCCTATTATGCCGTATATTCCAAATGTTTGCTAGCAACGAGAAAACGCTGATATTAGGGTTGCCTCACTATTATTTTTGTTTAAACTTTGAGGTTTTACACTAGAACTATTGACTTTTGGCGAAGTTGTAGAACGCCTGTTTTCCGTTGTCATGGGTACTTTTATACCCTTCCGTATTTATCCATCCTTTCGAAATAACCTTGTATAAGAGGCACATATTTATTTATATATGGTGTACACTTATTTATTTATATATGATGTAGATCTGAGTCCAATTTCTTAGATAATAAAAAACAGACCTCTTCACTCTCCATTTAATTTTACCAATAATTTAGTTTCATTATTTTACACTAAGACAAAATAATATGTTTAACTCGTACGTGGTTGATATTATTTAATTAATTAAATTAACCTGTTTAATAATATTGAAATTGAGAAATCTCCATAGGTGTCTGTTTTCTTCATTATTTCCAAGGAGATGTGAGGAAGTTCAGAGGGAGATTTTAAGGTTTCATAGTTGATCGGATTGATATGACTTTGGAGTGCATCTACAACATATATTGTAAGTATTTTGGTTACAGTTAGTTGAAATTTCGACTTTACATATGAGGGAATAGGCACCTGGTAGTTTTAACATCGGCGATCGGCCATTTACTCAATTTTCGGAAACTTCAAGCAGCGACTGTACTTTAAATGTCAATCTCACACATTTGATTGCTAGTACGTACTCATTCTACCTCTTGCTTTCATCTATATAAATAACTCACCACTTTCAAGTATAAATAAAAGTATTGTAAATTCAATTCACTTATTCACTTACACTCATTACAATCCGTCCTATATAGTCTAAACTTATGTAGACATACATGGGTAATGTGTATATAATATATTTTTTATATGTAACTTTATTAACTTGTGAAAATGTGGAACATAAAATAAAATTAATTTCGGTTCTCTCTTCCCGTATCTGACTGTACATTTGACATGAGTAAAGGCGGTACAATTCTCATTGTACTCGAGATTGCGTAATTAAATAACATGTAGGCCGTAACATTACGGGCGTCTTGAAAGGGTTGCCAGTGGAAATGTTATGCCAATTATGCGAACATTATGTTCGGAATGGAGGGTTATCGATGCATGTTTGGATATCTACCTTTCTGAATATCATATCATTTAATACACATCGTCTCTTGCACAATATATCAAATTATATAATTCAATTTCATTTGTTCAAATCTTGAATACATAGGGTACTTTGTATTTTTATTTTAAAATGTGAGTAAATTTTAAAATAAAAATACTTGTCTGAAATGTCTTGTAATTCTCATGTGTATTTGTCATGTAATGAATTTAATAATTTATTTGAATATAAGAATTGTAGAGATGGTCGTGTGTGGATATAATTTTTTTATAATATTGCTTTGTGACCGTACTCCATTTTAGTTTTGCCTGCTTTACGTTATACTGTTCAAACAATCCTTCCAGTCCCCTCTATTGCAAACATTATCATGTCGGACAGTCGAGTGATCAAATTCAAATGAAATCGTCCAACAGGCAGACAATCGTATCAACATACGTCAGTAGTTGCTACATTCGATCACTCACAGTCGACGTGTGCTCCCCAGTAGTAATTATGTCAGCGCTTTATACCAACCGCTAAATCTCAAACTATCTGTAAAGGTGTATGTATTATGACGACATCGTCATACGTTATAATGTTTGCTATGGTGCTGCATCCTGTATTCTTTTTCAGTTATTCATAAATTAAGCTGCACGTTTTAACGCGGTATAAACCCGAATCTTTGGTCGAACACATAAAAATGCGTGTCTGCATCGCCTGTTACGCGCGTTGCTTTCGGTAGACGGTCGTTACACGCTCATGCAAGCGTCATTCAATATGGATGACAATTTTCATAACGGTTTGATAGTTTGCTAAATATATATCACTCAACAGTCAGTCACTACATTACACGTTTTGCCCTTGGTTGGACTGTAGTTTACTGACTAACTTGTAACGACCGTCATACAAACACAAAACATTTGCTGCAATGACACTTCTTACGCGCTGCAAGTACGCGTTTTAAGAACTCGCAAAAAAGTCGTGTTTTGTGCCTATGATGACCTTTACCCGATTTCAATTAACGTGTAATGCAGTGACTGATGGTTGGTGATGAATATTTAGTGAATTCAACATGCAATCGTCATTAATTTTGTTCATTCACTAAGTATATGTTTATCTTAACGGATAAATAAAGAATTAAAAATTGCAAACTCATAACCATAACACTTAAAAAGTGAATCTGGGTTATCCACGTTTCATGCTTTATAAATGTACGATGTAACAGCGAATTTATTGTCCGTCCATGAAGGCATTTAAGAAATTCTTAACTCGGTGACTTATATGGCATGACACCCATTCAACAAATCCGTTCGATTAATTTGATTTACTATTACGTAAAATTTCCATTGATTAATAAATAATTTAGTAAATGACATACCGAAACGTCAATAAAAGTCTGTCGTATATACGGATCCAAACAAAGCATTGCATTATAGGTCTGGAAATTCGGATTTCAGAATAGATGCAATCTGCACTGTCTGTTGCACATTTGACGAAACCCGTTGTGTGTCAGCTTTTGACGGAAATCCTCTATTACTCTGACCTTCTGAACAGAACAAGATGTAATATTTCTATTAAATACAATGCCAAATCTTTTTAATGTGGATAATTTTTTTTTTAACTTACAAGTGCTAGATCGAAATGGACGAAATATTATAATTTGACGTTAACATTATTAACTTTTCACTAGCTGTAGCCAGCAACTTCATCTGCATGGATTACGGAAAAAATTAGTCCTACTACCGTATTAAAATCAGCATATCAATCAATCATGTTTTCAGATTTCATGGTTCGGCCAACCCGCCCCTCCTTTATAAAAATACCCAATCGAGTAATTGACGCGCTAGTTTTTCAATTACAATTGATAACTACTATAGAATTAAACACGTTAGATACCTACGTATAGGAATGGCACACCCAAAACTTTACTGCAATTAATAATTTATTAATTTGTATTGTAACACTTCGTACTGCAGTCGTAAAGGAAAAATGCATAAGAGAGACGTGGCGCGCTAGTTTTGATTTATATAATCCCGTAGCGGTAGCGGGGAACAAGCCGTTTCTTCTTGATGACGTCACGAACTCTGTCGCACTCTGCGGCACCAGTGTTCTCTTATTCTTTATTCGTTGGTGTTGCTAACACCTGGTATTTAATTCCATTTAATCGTTTTCCAGTGAAGCTCCAACTAAGAAATTATCATTCGAACACAGCAAAAGACATCTAAAATTCAATGACTTAAGTTTTGGAATGAAATAAACCTAAAACATCAATTCTAATCATGTTTTCAAAACCATCTTTATTAAACATATATATAAAGTATAGATCAACAATACTCAAAATGTGCTCCGCGTCTATACGCGGCTACCCCTGGGCCTATCCCTGTTGAGTGACTATAGGGCTATCCCTGGGGCTCCAAAAAGCCTCTGTGAGTGTTCCGCGGAAATAATATCAACCCAAAAAAAACCTCGTTTCTCGTAGACCTGCACATTGTACGTCGTACAATGAAGCCATACATGGAACAGTTGGCCAAAAATAAAAAAAAACAACTTCATTTAGGTACCTTGCATTTAATGGAAACAATTTCATTAATTTACACTATAATCAATAGTAAAGTACCTTTTTTATATAATTTTGCTTCGGCTTATTTTAGTGCTGCGTAAGATATTTAGATATTGCAAAATGGTTCCGTCTCCAAAAAAGTTTGTAAATCGTAGGTATAAACCACTTATTACCGCTAACGCCACTTATTACCGCTAGTATAAGACGCTTCAAAAATAAAAATACAATTACGAAAATATCTCGTATGTCTATATTTTACAATATTATCGACATTCCTCTTTGGAATCTGTAAATGAGAAATGAGTGTTCATAAAAATACCAACAATTCCTCACGCAAAGAGTTCGGTGGGTAGAGATCAAAAAATATTTCCAATACACGCCAAATCCCGACCACAACGCGACGTGCGACCTCGTCCGGCGAATACCGGTCCAGAAACGTAGTGTGCACGGAATTCAATTACAAGACTTGGTATCATCTCCTTAGGGTTCCTTTGGAGCAAGGTAATCTTAAAAATTGAATATTTTAATTACTATCTCCTATACTTTATATGTATATAATGGTTAATCCTTTATCTAATAATAAATTATAATTAAAATCAATACAATTTTTGTTTTAAGTATAATGTTTATTATACGATATTTTTAGGAAAATGTAACAAATCCTCATTATTTCTTTTAAGAAGAAAATTTTTTCGCGATTTTAATTGTTACTATACATCGGAACTGTCTTTTAGTAAAATAAATAAACATTGTTCAGTTTTAGAGTACGGAACCATATCCTTAAAATACTACTGTCATTAAAAAGGTCTACGTGGTATAACATTTTTTGCGAACAGTGTCTTGTCAGTTAAAGTCGTGTGTTACAATACTTTCAGAAAGCGTTGAGTAAATATTAACATTTCAAAGTTGCTTTGGCGGTTAATTTTATGTTGAAGATTGAGGGATATCGGTGGTTACGGATTTTTTTTTGTAATCACTATAAACAGCTATACTTGGTTTAAGTTTTTCTTCAATAGCATCACCAATTAATTCGAACACGTGACACGCTTACAGCGCAGTTAGATGACGTGAAAATTTTCTTGCAGCCGCCGCGCGGTGGCCGGGCGGTTGACATTCTCGTGTAATTATTAAAAGCGAATGTAAACTCTATTCACTAGGCGACAACGTTCGAATTTTTGAGAACTACTCAACCGCGCGGCGACCGCACGGCGGCCGCGCGTTCGCCGCGTGGTCACAGCGCGTTCTCCGCGGGGTCGTTCGCGGTCACCACGCATTCTAAAACTATCCCACCCTCGCATTCCATTCCTCTCTGGCTACTCCAGACAGAGTGAAGTTACTTGCGCTTAGATGTGTAAATACAGTGTATTTTGCACTATTTTGCGGCGTCCGCTTAACGAACGTGTGTCGACCGACCACGACCGACCGATCGACCGACCGACCGACTACGTTGTGTCGGCGCGAAGAAATTCGTGTCGAATAAACGCACCCTTACTAATCTGCTCGACATTGTAGTATGCAGAACATCTCTTAGCCGATAAGAAGGGCCTTGTCGTCAATATTTGTTATGACCAGATACAATTACAATTTTTTCATTCCTCGTACATAAGTTGTTAGAGAACGGAAAATTTTCCTGAGCAAAGCTACAAATACACAAATGCAATCAATTGTCGATGTTCTCGTGAAATGAACCGCAGTATGTGCTCTACTGACCGTGAGTAATACAAGTGATTAGATTTAGCCGACTGGTCAGCTTGCCTCACTCTAATGTACTAAATGCAGTAAGAGGCCAAGGGAAATACAGAGTAGCTTAATTATATTTAAAATACGATTTTCAAAAATATAATGTTTTTGTACATATTAATTAATAAAAAATGATGTAATCTTTGATGCGTCTGTTAGTTGTCGTGTAACTTCTGAACGACATAACCAATTTAAGGTTATATTCCCGCAATTTAGTTTTTGTTTTGTCGAGAAGATAGTTTATAGTTATTCAAGGATCCGATAGGTAGATATTTAAATTATTAACAAATTTATATTTAACGCAGGTGAAATCGCAGGGCACAACCAATCTTATAAACTTTATTAGTAGTAATTTGGAAATATAGTCACCTTCATTACGTAGTTAATGATATTCTACACGAATTCTATATCATATTGATCCCAATATGTGATCCGTAGTACAAGTCCTGTTGCTCTTCCTACTAACAATTACAGTGTCGTTTTCATGAATAAGCTATTAAATGAGTAAACAATTGGATATCCAGTTTACACTATTTTTTATTTCTGTCATCCATTTTTTTTCTCTTAATTATAAATTTGAATTTAGTACCTACATAATTTTCAGTGCCTTTAAATTGAAAAATATTGCAATAATAATTTTTTATCATGAATTTTCTCGTTTTTATCTATTAGTAAGTTATGGTTATTTAGTGTAAGTGCCATATATTAGTATCGTAACGATGTAGAGATGAAACCAAAATAATAAGAAAAATCTACTTAAATGTAGGCAATTCGAACATCTCCATTCTCACTGTGGCAAGTCTCAAACATCATATTTAATTTACCTGTTTATATTGTGCTTTTGCATTACGATATCGTTGTACTAGTTAGATGTTGGTGTCTTCTGTATTACAACTTGTCTACAAGTTTACAGTTTTGACGAAGATCGAAATCTCTGTGCATGAGTAAAACTACGAAGCAATGTAAGTTTGTTAGGGAGTTATCATTGCAATAATTTAGATTTCGGTATTACGATAATGTTATGATGTGTTAATTTAGTAAATTAATATCGCGTGTCAGTAAAGTTTTTGTCTGTATTGAGCAGGTTGTGTATTATTCAATTTTACTTTAAAACTTAATTGCGGTGAAGTTAAAAGCAATATAAAATGCAATAAATAGCACAATACACATTTCAACGTTGAGTAGAATACAATGTTCGAGTCGTGCCACAGTCACACATTCGCATTGGCTGCATTTAAACATATTTTTGCCGTTTTGGATCCATTTCTACACCGTTATGATACAACTAACTTACTAATGGATAACACTAATAGATTAGTTTACTAATAGATAAATTTAATGAAAAAATTCTTATGATAATTAATGATGGTGGTTAAAATAAAATAAAATGGTTAAAACAAAAATAAATAGTGTGAACTGGATTGGATAGGCGGTTGTAATCATGAAAATGGCGGTTAGTACACGACGTTTCATTTAACAAACCATCACCATTCGTAGTCGTATAATAACGTAACAGAACCGACGAAGGTTTCACATTGTAATTATAACTACTGTAATAATTACAGCCTTGTGGCGAATACATCCATACAGGAACGATGCTAATCAAGACTCTATTCAGATTCATTACACGGTGAAAGCAATAAATATAACGCGTTAATAAAATCCTGCACAACGGCGGAAGTAATAATAAAATATTACAAGACCCCGAGATTTTGTCTAATTAATTTTGTATACATGTTCTGTGGGGCTGCAACGTCTCGTCTTGGGAGTAACATACAATGAGTCCGGGAAACCGAAAGCAAAGTAACAAGATCCACGAACACGCTAAATTAGAATTTATGATTGTGTGTGAAATTATTAGAACAGGTTTCGATGTATAATACATACTGGTATGTTTCTTGTAATAAGAACGAGGTGAAGTCAAGTTTCAAGAGAATCCAATGAAGTACCTGACGAACTTTGTAATTACAGGTACATATGTGTGTAGTCCTATCATAAAATTAATTATAATATTACAACGTTGCTATAACTTACTCGAAAAATTATTTAAAATATTAATGAATCTCATTTCATTAGATTGGTTTTGTGATTAAAATCGAAAAACGTTGTTTTATAAAATTATACGCTATCCCTTTTTACTGTTTTTTGTTTGAAAACTTCAGTAATCCTTGAGTACATACCGCGCAAAATATCGTGAGTTCTAACCCTAGTAAGGGGCCGATTATGATTGCAACACTACAAAATCAAAGCACTCTAGTAATAGCCTGACTTGAAGCCATCAAGCACGTATATTCTCCAGAGGAGTGTTCTAAAGAACTCTATGGGGTTTCAACGATACCTACAACAACTGAAAGACCTGCTCAAATTCCATTGAAATTGACTACCGCAAAGGAAAATCAATAACAATTGATTCTATGCAGAATCGAGACAGACAAGGTTTAAACAACCAAGGAGGATCACTCTGTATTAATTAATCGACTTCAAAGAAAGGAGGAAGTTCTAAATTCATCGGAATCTGTTTTTTATACATATTTGTGCATGATTTTGATAACTTTTTTCTTTTTGAAAGGGTTCACTTTCTTTTTTTTTTGTCCACTGTGATATAACATAGAAATTCAGTTAAAATCTGATGATGGAGTACGACTTACACAAAAGAACTCGTCAGCGGTTTGTAAATTTCGATGATCCCTTTATTTAATGTTCCGTTCCAGAATTTGAAGAAAGTTACTTGTAGAACGACCATAAAACAAGACCACTCAAAAGGGAAAATAAGTAAGTTTAAAAAAAAATTAACTGACTCAAAACATTTAACAGTTATTGAAGTCGGTGCTAAATCAATTAACAACAACAGAAAGTCTACTAATCTGGTAGGCTTGGCTTTCAGCAAATTTCAAATTTAATTTTATATGAGAATTGTATTGTGTTTATGAAGTTATTTTTGTAGTTAGGTTTAGATTAGTAAAGGATAAGGTAACGTGCCCGGTACCCAGCCTCTTAGGGGGTTAACAACTTTCAGTGCTAATATCGTACGCCAAGGACAATTTTAGTATACCTACATGCTGTTTTCTACCGCTCATAAATATCCATGACAATAAATTAAGAACAGTTTAAATACTAAATATACACACATTAGTTTTTATTAAAATAGTATTCAGCGGTTTTACCCATTTACCGGCCCCATCTTTCAATGGTCCAGTCCAAAATATGTAAGCTGAAAACTGGGCTCAAGTGCTAGTAACCAGTCTGTAAGCCTTTAGCGTGAAAAATTATAATGAATTTTGATTGACTACTATTTATTTATTTATTGCCTAATTCTAATTTAGTTTCGCATTACGAATTTAATTGTGATTTTTGTTACAAATAATGTTTTAAATAGAAAATCATCTGATAAAAACAAGGATACAAAATTGAGGTACATACATATTACATATTATTCGCTGTAATTTCGCATATTACAGCGAAATGTTTACTAAGTAGGTACTCACAATCGTTAAAAATATAATCACAAAAAATTCAAGATTAACTTTCAATTTTAATTAATCCTACAATTTACATTGATTTTGAGTGTTTATTAATTTATTCGATTAACCAACCCTTGGTAAAGTGGTTAAAGTAATGTATTTTAGTAAAGTTTAAAAGATTAGATAGGAACTGCCTCCTGAACACATTCCCGATTGGACACTAATATTTATTATGTAAATATGTAATATCGTTACAACTACTGACCTCTTTTTTGTTGTTTTGTCTACATTAACTCCTTAACAATGTCGCGAATAAATATCATTATTTGTATTTGTTTAGCGAACAGAAAATGTGGGTATGCATGAAGTAATAAATCTTTGCCTGAAAAAACATAAAAAATTATATTCTATAATGAGAGTTTACGCATTTTGAGCATTTAAATATTCATGAACAATAAAATACTCAATAAAATAACTCAATAAACAATAAAAAAAATTGTCGTATTTATTCCATACAAAATATAAACAAAATACGAAAGAAATAACATAAAAGTAAATTAAAAGATCAATAAGTGTTCTATGGAATTTCTGGCGATTCAAGAGTTTAGTCGTGAAAATGTAAGAGACATTTTTCTTTCATTATAATTTTAGTATACATATGTGTGGATGTTAAATAAAATCATATCATAAACAAATTGTATGCTACTCGTTTACGTTTGTATGGATTTCATTATTGAACCTATACACGGGTGGGCACATTACCTTCGCTCGATGGCCAGCTGTCTCGTTGTCGCCGGTTTTAATCAGTTCTAACTCTCAGTGGTTTGACTAAAACACGACGCCGGCTCAGTAGTTCACACACTCCAGTACACAATTTTGAAATAGTGACTAGATTCTTTTTAGTATTTATTTCCAAGAGCTTTTTCAGTAAAATAGTAATTTACGATAATGTCTATCATTACGTATTACATAATTTTAAAAATTAGTGGCTGAATTCTTTTTAGCATTCATATAGATTATAGCATTCATATAAATTTTTCAGAACAAAATAATGATTGATAGTAACGCCTACATTTACGCATCTTCACGCTATTTCTCTAATGTGATATGCATGCGTTCATTAAATATCTCTTTTGCTTGTTCAATCCGTACCATTAGGCATTATATTTCGATATCAACTTAAAATGTAAGTATTTTTAACGTCTGATGAATTCTTCTAATTTTTAGTAACTTCTGCCAAAATTCTTATTGTTATCTTATTGTTAATCGAACGTGTTTCACTTCTCAAAGAAGCATCCTCAGTAAGTTCCAGAGATCAGATTGAGTACTAGCACTGAATATCAAAATAAAACCGTAATATAAATAAAGATGATGTTCTCTACAATTTGTCCAAACTACAACTAAAATTCAGAATTATTGAAAGTAATTGCTTTAAAAATTTTATATGTTAAAAATAAAAATCAAATCATATTTTCAGGCTTTATGTTACTCGCCTACGTTTGTATGGATTTTATTATTGAACCGTGTGAGCACATATTCAATAGTAATTCTGTGTTAGTAAAAATACTAATAACCTCTTAGTGCAAGATTCCTGTCAACATACCTCACAACATTTCTTCTACGACTTTTCAAAACTCAATACGTTCCTCAAAAAATATTTGTTAAGGTTTGTTGTACTGTCTGAAACGTAATTACTATGTACGCATTTCCAATGGTGCAGTACAAGCGCACCGGGCCTCAGCGCTTGTGCGCTGTGCGTGTGCCGGTTTAGCGACTGGGTAGAGTAGGTGCCGTTTTCAGAAACATTTAATGTATTTTTATATTGGAGATAATGTTTTGTACAAAATACTAAGAGGTTATTAGTATTTTTAAATTAATCCTGTATATATTTGATATCGCTTTTTCGAAAACGGCTCTAGCGATTTCGATGAAATTTACAATATAGGGAGTTGAGGGGGGCGAGAAATCGATCTAGCTGGGTCTCAATTCTGAGGAAAATCATTTTTTCTGTGTTTTCCACACACTTAAAACTTCTAAACTTATCTGATTTCACAACAGAGTTTACCTTCTCACCAGTGTAGTGTAGGCTAGAGTGTAGATCTACCAAGCCGAAATACACGGGTTCGAATCTTGCACTGTGGTCCGACTTTTTTTAATTTTTTTTGTAAGACACCGAGTAAAGCTCGGTAGCCCGGGTACTATATTTATATGTCGTCGAATAGTAGTTGAATTGGGTAGATCGTAATATGCCTAAGTCGCCTTTCGTGAAACGCCGCCGTTTAATATAATAATACACGCGTATATTTAAGTGCAAATCGTTTGATAGTTCTCGCAGCTATAGAAGGGCACTTCGCTTATGTAGTTTGTCTAAAATAATATTAAACAAAAATTGATTGCAATTGTATAAACCTGTATAAATCTCCTGTAACTTCTGTGCGTACCTTCATTGAAATCTACTTTTTATCACAATGCACTATCATTATATACTCGTACTACCATTTTTGTGGTACAATATTCAATTTTGAGGCGGCCATCTTGCATACACGTGAACCAATCGGGAAGCCCAGAGACAGAGTCACTAGCGGCGTTAACTGCAAACATTTTACATTAAGCCCAGCCAAATCACGGTGTGGTGACGAATTTAGCTAGGGATATCGGCAAACGTATTGCTTTCATTTCACTTTCAGAGAGTATTTTATGATACAATAACTTAACTGTCATTTCAAGAAACGGCGGTGCTTCACGGTATGCCCAGATGCATTATGTTCTGTCTGATTCTACAGTATTAAGATGACATATTAATAAGTAGGATCCTTATTCATAAAAATTATAAAACTTAATAACCCATAATATGTTTTATCTTCATTTTCATATCAATTTTTGTTTTAAAATAAAAGAGATAAAATATTTTAGCTAGTGCATATTTAACAATCGTTACCTATATAAGGGAGTATTAAAAACTATCCGACACGTGACACCTGTATATATGTACTTACAGAGTTTTGTATCGTTTCTATAAAATTTTTTCCATTATGTAGGTAAAACGTAACATTTCCAATATCCGATTACAAACATGATACGTTCACACATGGCGCGTGCACTCGATCATATCTAAATCGACAACTCGGTCGTTCAATAGTTTGAATTGACACGACTATGCAACACACTACTTTGTATGACTATTTTATTTTATATGACATACCCTACCAAAGAACCACACAGGCGTAGATTCACTCTGCTTCCTTTTTGGGGTAGACAAATCATCATTAATCAATAAGGCGTAGCAAAGTTGCACCTTGACGCTACTTACAGCAATATGTTGCTATTTAGGCTTGCAGACAGTAAAGCGTAACTAAATAGCGACGATTTGTTAGCCTTCACTTATGCAAGCTTCTTTTAATAAGCTTTTGGTTTTTAGAAACACTTGACCGCTTTTACAACGTAAGCGAAGATAAGCAGCTGACACGAGCTGTGTTTTTCTTTCTCTGCAAGATCAGCACGCAAGAAGCTACTAGTTACTTATTGGTAAATGAAAGTTATTTATTAAATAGTGATTATCACTACAATTATTAATTTTTATAGACATTGTAATTACAAAAATAAATTCTATGTTTATAGTCGCCCGGTGATCGAAATTCGAATGTAAATATAAACATAAACTTATAAACTCTTTGGCGACAATCTCTACTCTATGCGACTGTTTGATCCAGGGAGGTTACATATATGATCAGAAATTATTATGAGTTGACATTGACAGTCTTATCGACATCGGCAATATGAACGGAAACAATTAGTGTTTTATTTAATTTAATTTAATATATTTGTAACACATATTACATAATAATTTTAACTTTCTGCACTTCTATTCAATGTAAACTTTAACTATGCCAAATCTCAGACTTCTACGTGCGCGTAATATTTTTAAAAAGAGATCCGAAGTTTTCGCTTAACGTAACAATTTCGATTCTGAAAATAAATCTTTCTAAATCTGTGAGTATAATGCAATATCAAGTGGAATAATTATCGGAAAAGAGTTCCAAGTCGCGTTTTAATTATAGAAACAAACAAAAACAAGGAGTTTCGAACGACTTAGTGGAGCTATATAATGAGAGTTTAATTCTCAACTGTTGTTTCAGGAATTTCGCAAAAGGGTTGGGGTAAAACCAATTGCTTTGAAGTCATACAAGTCAAAAATAATCCGTATTATGAATATTAAGCAACTAATGCTTAATTCCTAGTTACTGCACGTTTACCTTGATGATATCTACAGGATTGATTACTAAATTTGAATAATTTCTTTGCATTGTACCAAATATTAACGTATTTATTCAAAGCAAAATGTACGCCGTCAATATTTACTTATTTTAATAGTTTCTTGTTATTCACAATTTACCTAATCGACAATAAGCAAGCGCAACGCGTATTGCTGTATTATTAATGCAAATCATTCCACAAGTTACAGAAGTCTTCAATTCTGCCAGCACCCCTCCACACCGGATATAGGAAATTCAATAATAATTGAACTTGTGCCCGGCAGACCGCATCCGGTGTCTCGGGGGAATGGCTTATTGATCTGAAATTTTACTGCGAAGTAACTTTTCCTAATCTTTAGTGGACTTAATATATACAGAATTATTCTCAATACATTAATAAAGAAATACTATTAAACATTTCTCGTACACCTATATCAATATACACAAATAAATATTATTTGTTGATTACACACATTATTACTATTGTTATTGATTTTCATTATGTACTGTATACGTACGAGCGTTTCCTATTCATGAAATCGTTATATGAACACAAAAGTTTAAAAGTATCAAGGAGACAATCAGTATTCCCCTTTACAACATGAAAATAATGTTCATACGCCTCTTACAAACCGCAATTAATAATCGATACATGTGCAAACAGAGAAGTGTTGTTCAATTCACCGAACGTTGGAACACAATGATATCGATGAATCGAATGTACGAATCAATTGTAATGATGTTGATTACGTAGTAATAAAGTCTTTGCATTGCACAGTATTTGATCATTAAAATCTTTGTTTACTGCTGGACCACACACAAGTAACAGACGACGGCGCGGCGGCAAGTGGTACTATATTAAACCGATTTAATTACAGGATATCGTAATTTTGCCATTGCCTAGGTCATTTACAGTCTAATGTTGATGTAATGTATAATTTGAAATAGTCTAAATAAGGTACTAACTGTATTATTGTGGACACTATTTGGCTAATAAATATCTACTAACTAAACATACGTAATAGATACCATACTATTGTATTATAAAACTGTAATGGGTCGTGCTTGTTATATTTAAAGGTTTTTATGAAAACATGATCGGCGTTGGCTTCTCTGATCAATAAGAAATACTCTTTTTTTCTCTGGTTATATATTACACTTAAATCTGTTTACAAAAATTTATTTACAGAAACAAAATTAAAAAATATTCTACTACACTATTGCGTGACTCCTTCAACAATTTAAATCAGTAAGAGAACGTAACATACAAATAGATTGCACGTAATTATCATCACATCAAACATTTATTACATCAATATTTATGTTTTAACTTCGACTGGCAATCGGCATTTGAGTCTGTTTTATCGACTTATTGGTTTTTATTGAGAATTCTGCTGCTTGTTTGGACTATTTAATACCATGTTAGTGTTAACACATGTTTATTTGATATGCTTTGATTTAACTTTCCCCTACATTTGCGAACAGTGGTTATATCAGATCTCCTGATAGGTGTTTAAAGATGTATGGTGTGTTCATATTAAAATAAGTAATTAATAACTATGAAATAAATCTAGTTTTTAAAATAGTATAAGTCGATTTAGTTAATTGAAACCCGATTTAGTATTAATACCCGAGAATTTAGTAATTGTAGAATGTAACAGTGCTAGAAACTATCATTTAAAATTTATATTGAACCAAAGATTTTCAGACCAATTTCGGACCAATTAATCTGAGGCTTTCGATTATTAAAAAAGTAAGTTATGAGTAAAGATCATAAAATTAAATATACGTATGCACACAGTTTCATTTAATAGGTGAACATCCAAAATTTCAATTGTAATAAATTCTTCTGATGAATTCTTAGCTGAAACAGCTGGCTCATTCGTTGATTCCGTGCTGGTTAGCTGGCCGAGTCTGATCTCTGGAATATCCTGAGGACACTTCGTTAAGAGGCGAAACACGTGTCGATTAGTGGTTTTGGAATTTTGAGTGGAAGATAGCTAAATGTTGTAAGAATTCATGACATGAAATGGATTTCCGCAACGTAACACCTGAGTCTGTACTATGTAATTCCAATAAATAAAAATAAAATTATATAAACTAAAATTAAAGTATATTTAGTAAATAAAATATTAATATACTAAACATTTATATGTACTGTTTATTTCTCAATTTAATGTTAATATTGTATATGTTAGATCATGAATTTACTATGTTAAACAACCTATAAAATTGATTTAGCACTTTTCTTATCTTTACTATATTAATTATATTATATGAAATTGTAGTGAGTTATAAAGATAATATCTTTTTACATAACATAATAATCAGAAGATCTTTTATTTACAACTCGACATCATTTTAATCCATTTCACAAATTTTTAGATACCATGAACGCGTCTAATTCACTAAAATTGCATTTAATTTATTGAAATGTCAAAAAGCCGTTGGGACCTGTTAGTGTTTATAACATTAGAAGTGGACCGGACATACGTTTTCCGTTTCGGTTTCCCTATTGGGGCGCCGATTCGCACCCCCATGATGAATTCACCTTTTATTTTGTCGCACTCGACTCGATTGAGAGTGATTTTTGAGCGTGAATGGGCAGCCGTAATTTGGTACTGACAGCATAAAATCTACATTAAAAGCTATAAAAGGCTTGGGCTAAACTCAATCAGGTTGTGTTTCTAACCATTTTTTATTGTCAATAGTTGTTTTGGTAATATTTTTGCAAAAAAATCACTTTAGTATTTAATATAATTGTTATTTAAGAAAGGATAAATAATAATGCATTGACTTACTTACAGAGCAAGGTATTATAGTAAGAACCCCAAAATTCATAGTTTACAATTCGAGAAGGTCCCCTCGTGTATAGTTGTCAGACAATAAATTGTTAATACTGCTAATTTAAGATCCTGTTCTGTGAAATAGTTTGTCACGTAGGTAACGCAACCTTTTTATAGTAAAATTGTACTGTACACTGTTTTCTATTGAATGCGTTATACTTGTTCGTTTTGGTCAACCAGTATAAACGAAATATATAAACTGAAAGTAATAGTTTCCTTTGGTGAGACCTCTCGCCTTTGACTGGAACTTACGAAGAGAGAATCAGCACTTCGAAAACAATTAATTCACTTTTGATTAGGGTCTTTGCACTTGAAGGTCTTTATAGAATTGGACGTAAGCATCTTTCGTTACTAAGTGAATAAGTTTCAGACGGATGGTATTGACATATATTATGTACTAGCTATTGCCCGCGACTTCGTTCGCGTAGTCTTTTATTTACTAAATTAAATAATTCAGAGACCTTTGCGGGTGTACGCAGAAGAACTCACCAAACTTTCATCACAATCGAATCAATCGTTTAGGACCGCATAGAGGACAAACATACAAAGAAACATTCGTTTTTATTTATAAAGTAGATGTGTATAACTTGTGTAGGCGATGAGTTAGTCATTGGTTAGTAATTAGTAGCTGGTACCCCTTTACTATCTGTAATCTCATGTGCTATTTGCTAGAAGTGGGTCTATAATATGCGTCGTCATTGTCAAAATTCATTAGTGTATCCTTTTATACGTTCAGAATCCTTCAAAGTTTGTCTAATTCCTTTATGGTTTTGTATTTCAAAGCCTTGTAGAGACTCGTCAGTAATTATTTATCCCGGCTGACCAAAGGCGACCGGTGTCAAATTCTTGTTAAGCAGTTAGAAATTCTTGCGCAAGACGAATCCGATGAAACATGGTCTGTCTGTAGAATTCATATTTATCCATTGAAATGTAGGTACACCTTGTTTAGTATTTTTACTTCCCTACTAATCAAAAACCGTGCAAGTGCAAGTCATATTCGAACTATTAGTGCTCTTTCCTGCTAATGGTTGCCAATTGCCAACTGGAAAACAAAGTTTGTCGTAAAGCATTTTCTTTATACATAAAAATATCATAGTGTAATCTTAACAATTTTTCTATATTTTCTATTTTATTATATTATTATTATTATTATTTAATGTCCAATAATGATTCCAAAATCGTTTTTTAATTTTCTATTTAAGCTCCCAAAAATTTCAAAGTCATTTACTCAATTTTGAAGTTCACGTCTGTATTTGGAGTTACTATAACTGATCCAAAGTTCAACACTTTACGTCTTACGTCTTTAATCAATCAAACGAAGTTTCTTTTTCGTTCACTAAATCTAAAAACTATGGAACCTATCAACCTCAATTTTTGCATATGTGTAAAGTGGCTGTATTTGTACTTGGCTAGCTTGGAAATGTACTTATTGATACTGCGTTGATCCTTCTCCAATTAATATAGCTCCGCAACCACGCCTAGCCGGATCATAGGCTACCTCTTGGCAGTACCACGTGAGCGCCGTGAGTAAAACCTAGTCAGCTATATATTTAAACTATAATACTTCATTACATATAATACTTAAAGATGTAACCTAGTCGTAACTATCATACATAGAACGACTACCAAATGAAAACTTGACCTACGTAGGAACATGAAATTCTTGACTTCATAAGATAAGTTTACTTACAGAGCAATAGTTTGTAGGACTTCCGAGTCTGAGTGTTATCAATACTACCTCTATGAATACATTGCTAGTCACTAATTTTATCCAACATTAATAGTAGGTACCAGAATACAGATATTTAAAAATAGGATTTTTTGAAAATCGGTGTTAAGAAATGTTTAAAATTTTTATTTACGGTAATGTTAAGGAGTCATTGAGGTCACAAAAATATTTTTTTGTAAATACAATTATATAATATATCATATATATAATAAATATAACATTTCTTTATAGTACTGACAATAGCTTAACGATGAACCAAGATATCGGACTATCAATCATACCGTGTCCACGTGCACCAGGCATCTACAAACTTTTAATTTTGTCTGGTACAAAATGCGAGAAGGGATGGCCCATTTCATGTCCAGGGCTGGCAAACTTCGAACGCTTTATTACTGTGTCCGGCTTTAAGTGGGTGTAAAGTTTCAACACCCTTTGATTTACTCGCCGAGCGGGAAATAGGTGCGACAGATCGAACGAATTTGTTTGAGCTTTGTCCTTTTCCAATGAAACTGTTTTATTACGAACATGTTTTGTTTTTGTTTCGGCGTCTCGTCCGCAGGCGAGGGGTCCAGCAATTTATAGATATTAGCTAACAAATTGAACATGTTTCTCAATATTATCCCCAATAGAGTCACCAAGAGAATATTGAACACAATAATAACCGCATAATGGACCGCAATAATTACACTAATACCTTAAAGGACCGATTTTAATCCCCCCTAATCGGAAGCCAAACTAACGTGGTGCCGTCCCGCATAGAAATATCTTAAATTGGCAACACGGTCCGGCGGACCGACCATAAAACATCTTAATGAGTAGAGCTAGCAGCTGTGGGCTCCATATTGCCTCTCTCATATCCATGCAAACTACCCACCGACTGCGTCTTAGCAGCTTTTCCTTTTCCTTGTTTACAAGTCGACAACTAATTTGATGCAATATGTGCATAGGACAACATTACACTTACTATCTCCTCCGTGCGTGTCTTGCATACATTTACTTCCTTGCTCACCGCAACCTGACCCTTCAACAAACCCTCCCATATTCAAATTTGGCCCGGACCGGCCATTTGGACACGGATTTGTTATAAGATTAAAGGAAGATTTCACTTGTGAAACAATATGGCAGACGATTTACATATTTCGTTTCCTTATTAGTTTCGGGATATTTGTTTTGGGGCCGGTGAATTTACATCCACTGACCGATTAAATGGCCCTTAGGCGTCTTTAATGGGGGTACCGCGTGCTCGTTGTTAGCCTTGGCAAATGTGTGCTTATGCGTAATTGAATATTTTATGACTGGAACTGATTTACTACTAAATATTACAATAGCATTGATTTCTTTGCGTCTAAGTCTTAGATTCGAAAAATTTTTAAGTCTATTTTTTTCTATTTATATGCATTCATTTCCAGAATCGAAAACGTTTCCCGTGTTTACAAAGTCAACATACGCTTTCACGTCGTGCCTTTTCATATCTACAAGTGTTTATCGTTAACATTTATCTGTTGACTGTTTTTATTCTGTGGTTGACATTCGCCCTCTGTTTCAACAAGCTCATCGTATTTCTGACGAGTTTCTTTTATTCGTCGTCGAGTGCTACGTTGCATTACCCCCATTCACGACGAGATAGCTTCACTTAGTTTCCTCTTTTTCAGTGCGGACGGGTTAATTTCTGCATCTTTATTATTCCAGTGGCCGGTGTATGCCTACACTTTAGTCTGTCTGGTAGAGTAGATCGTGTGGCGAAAAGCAAACTTGAATTGTTGGGTCGCCGCGTACAGGTAATGAACGCACGGGTGGAACATGCCAAGGTGCTGGAGGCGTCTGGTTAGAGTGAGGGGTGCACTGCAATGTGGGGGGTACTATGCGACAGTGGGGGATCCAGCAATAGGAGGGGAGAGTACGACGCGTTCTGTATGCACAGCGCCGCTTCCGCATTTGTTAATGCAAAGGCCGATACCGACTTCAGGTGTATAATTTCAACGTTGTGTGCTCTACTCTTGACGAAAAGCATGTGACTTTATAGCGTCCATTATATTATTATTTATTACATATTACGTATATTTTTTTAATGCTTATGTATTTATTCTTGTCACTTCGAAGCTGTATTAAGATTATAGTATTAATAAAAACATACATGCCCCTCACACTGTATTCCTAACGGATAGTATTCATTTCTTTTCAAAGAGGTTTCTACGTGATTTCTATTTGATGCATTACGGTATTGGTAAGTTCGTGTATCTTTCAACACAAACTAACTAAACTAAACGTATCGGTCGTTAGATACGTTATTAAAATCGACTAGTAGGTATAGTCAATACAATTACTAATTAGTAATTTTAGACTTAATATGTGTCTACTACATGAGACAGTAATACTAGTTGCCATTTTAATATTCTTATTTCCTTTCTATTTTATTGCAAACTGGCGACTTAACAATTCATTACAGTGTTCATTCATTTTAGCTTCATTAAAATCGCATTAGGATTAATTTTTCTCTTCCCTGTTTTAATTCGGAGTTTACTAAGGGGATCGCTGGACGAATGCAATCATTCACAGTCAATATTTGTTGCTCTACCTGCCATCATAATTCACGATGTTGTATAAAAGGAAAAGAAATTAAAATAAGTACGATATTGAATGTAATAAAAATTTCATAATCTTCGAAGGATTGTTTACAAACAGTCATATTTGAAAATAAATAAATAAACAAAATAAATTATATTGTTTGTACCCTACAGGGTAAAACAGCAGAATTTATTTTTATTTAATTTTGTACTTAGATGACTCAGATCTTTATATGTTTTTAAAGTCATTTAACATTATTAAAAAAAATATGTGATTAATATGAAGTCATAAAATATGTCAGATAGACTGTGTTCCATGCCGAGAGTCTTGGGTTCGAGTTTCTTTTCTAATCGATTTGAAAGTCTACATAGGTATTACCGAGTACTTCTTCTGTTCGTTGTGTAGTACCTACATATATACATACATACATATCCTACATAGTAGGTACAAGTTTAGTATTTATTGTTATGTTATATGTACATATTATGTATGTATTAATAATCAATTTAGGAATTATTTATATGAACATGTATGAATACAAATTTTTCAACTATGACTTTATACCGTACACTTCTTACTCTCGTTGCAAAACCGTCTAATGCTTTGTGGGGTTGGCTGGAAGATATCTCTTGCAGAGATAAGCTTGTCTTTGTACGACTTTTCTTATAACATTTAATGTCAAAGTCAAAGTCATATCAATTTATTCAAGTAAACCCAATTTTAAGTTAAATTTGAACGTTAGCAAGTTATTTTTGTACGGTAAGGCGACGCATTGGAAATTTTGACGGCAGAAACTCAACTTTTCTAAGTGACTGCAAAACGTATGAAAATGCTATTTGGTAACCTGACTCTTCATTTCATTGACTTTATTTTTGCAGTTGCGATGCACGATTGGTTAACTTTTGTAACACAAAAAAAATATCAAAGAAACCTCTTTTAAAACAGAGATTTATATTTTTAGGATTAACGGGACCGATTTGTGTCTAAATTTTCTGTATAGTTTTAATCTAAACATATTCTTCAAAATGAAACTTGGATTTTTTTAAATTAATTATAGTTTTTAAAATAAACGAAAATTATATTTTTCGTATCTTTCGTAAGCTAGCGCGCGCACTTTTGCATAGACCAGAAGGTCTATTTTGGATTAAATTGTTGTTTATCAATGCGTCGCCTTAAATCTACTTAGTTGTAACATGTGTACACTTGTGCACTATTTACTATGTACTTAAGTACACATGTATTTTAGGTACATAGTGTAATTGTTCGGAGGATTTATAATTATTAAAAAACGTCAGTTTCAGTGTATTAATAAAATAATGATAAAAGTTCATATTAACTTCTGTTATCATCTTTTTTCTCATTACACGTTTTGAAAATATCAATTAAATCTAAATTGTTTTCTGTGATCAATATTTTACGTTGAAAAACCTTACTACATTCGCATGCGACACATATAACCCTTGCCAATGAATATCCACAATATTATCAATCCAGGCATATTAATAAGGGTGTCGTGTTTCGACCACACTGACGTCGCAGGAAGCATGGCCCGATGAGCCATTCCAACGAAAATAATACATCATTCGATCCCAAACTGCATGGGTTTTTTACTAAGAACTGATTCGTTTTTTCTTAGTCCATCTGTCGGATTTTATGTTTTTCTTTTATAAATATTATGTTACCAACAGTAAATTTATTTTAATTCTATCCATATTCACGAGAACTTTTTTGGAATAGATAATATAATGTATATATAAATATAGGTATGCAATATGCAACCTTTACTTTTTCAATTCACACGTTAGTGACAATCTCCGTTGAACATTTTTATTTGTTAAATAATTAACATTTGTTAAATAATAGGTATTGACAATTATCGTCATTATCAGTCTAATTAAATAACTATTTTACAATCTACGTTTAAATAAAAATTGAATGCTGTTCATTAGTAAACGCATCACTTGAGAACGCCTGGACCGTTTTGGCTAATTTCTTTTATAAATATTAGCAATAGTCCGAATAAAGGTTTTAGGGAAAGAAAAATTGAAAATTATGTCCGAAAATTGGAAGAACATGGTGACCATTGATTGTTTACCGCTTATTCAAATAATATTTAATTAAATTATAGCTACGTTACAGGTCAAATTGTAAGTAATTCACTTGCTATTGAAAAGTTAGTCCATGAAAATATTTCTGACATATCATACAAATTTTATTACTTTAAAATACTTGTGTAGTATCATAGATAACTCTCTTATCTGGGTCAGTACTTACGTGAATTCTTCTTATAAGCAATAAAACAAACGGCCATCACCCGAATATCGACTTGCACGACTACCATTACCTATACTACTTTTGTTTTCGAATTCAATCATCGTTAACCCAACATCACCGATGTCATAAGTAGAGGACTACGTTTTTATGTTCCTTATCATAAACGTTCAAGAATCGAAAATATAAAGGAACGAACCAGCAAGGTGTCGACCTAAGCAATAATAATTTATGTATGTACAACAAATATTATACCAAACAATTGGAAATGAAAAACAGACTGGGCCAATATTTGCTAAACAGTATAAAATTAAATGCATATGCTTAATCAGCGTAAATTGTAAAGTTAGATTTTACAAAATCACCCAAAGAGTGCCGGAGGCTTCCAATATCTGAATCGAGCATTTCACGGTCCGTAAGTTCGGTATCGATACGGATATAATAACCAGTGGAATGGTAACTATAAAGAGAGATTGTATTTTTTACTAACGTCATAAGAAGTCGGAATGTCCGACCGGCCCTTTGATCGGTTTGATAAAAGTGCCTGCGTTTTTCTTTTCATTTTTCTCACAGAATTTTTCTTTGTACGATACCTTTATTGATATTTTGTAAGTTTTATAAACATACGTACGTAAATGTACATAATGTTTACATACTACATATTATTTATATCGGATTAATAAAAATCCTTAGCATTTAATTGTGACTTCGCATTGATGCATCTATAGTTAAGAATGAATATTACAGTAACATGATATTTTATCGACGAAGGTCACTTAGAGCCCATAAGTTAAGGTCCCCACTAAAACAATAATCCACACAATTTTGAGGAAAAATGTTTATCGCAAGGACCACCCGCCCCATAAATATTGTGCTTGCCGAAATAAAACAGAGGAAACAGATAAAAAGCTAAACGGTTGTTAGCGACTGTATAGGGACAGTGGTGTGGACAGTTTGACAAATGGTCCCATAAAATGTTATCTTGAAAAAACGATTATACTTTTTTTACGTAATTTGAAGGAAAATACACTCATGTATTTGCCAAAAATGTGATTTCCTTTTTTAAAATAGGCAGTTGTAAACATTTGTTTTCATTTTAGTCTGGCCAAAGTTTTTTTTTAATTTCAAACAAGCGATGTACGTACAATGTACACACATAAAAATATCGTAATTAACTCTTTCATTATGTAACTATCTCTTCTAAATAACATGTAATAAATAAATAAATAACTTACAATACGCCTAAAATATTTCATTTACCCGCTGAGGGTAAAAATAAAACCCAGTCATCCCCCAATCATCAGCAGTGACATCAACTGAACATACGTCACAGTGATAACTTGCATCTTATCTCACTAACATTATTTCATACATCTATCGGAAAACCATTTTAACTGTGTATGATTTTATTCTAGGCAATTTATTTTCAATAAAGAACTATAAAAAGACTTATCTAAATCGCTCCGATGTGACTGAGAGGGGTCTGACTGTCATAAAAGTCGATTCTTATTTACGTCATATTGCAGAAGTGGGAAAACAGAACTATTTCACCTCATATTTATATTTCTTTTCTTGCTTTCATTTCTTTATGAATTTTGAATAATATAATTTAAGCCTTTTTATGTTATATGTAAAGAAATAGACGTCAATATGGTATAGGTTTACTAAACATATATTCTTTTTTAACGATCATTGTAAACAGATACATTAGAATGTAAAAAACTATTCACCTTTAAACGTGTCATTAATTTAGTAGATAGTACCTATTGCGTACACATTTTCTCTTCACGAGATCTACATATATGTATACTTACCCATGTACAATTGTACATACATATGTTACTCTGCTGCTCTACAAGCATAATACAATGTATTAGATATATATCCAATATGTACTTAATGTGTGAAGAAATTGATGAGATTTGAGGAAGCGAAAGAAGTATCTAAAGACCGTTTTGCTTGAAACTCGGGAGAACTTCAATCCAACAGGGTAGTCAAAGAGGATGCTCTCTATGTACCCTGTTGGGGATAGAGCGGTGATACAGAGGATACGTATGTATGTATCTAATATTTGTGTAATATGTAATATACGGAATTATTTTAATAACACTAGATTATCCATAGCCTGAACGAAGTACAAAATACATATAAGTTAAAACGTTAAAAAAATATTGAAACAAATTACAGAACGCTAATATATTATAGGTTTTGATGTCATTATATTATCAGATATTTTCGTTACCATGTTATGAAATATAAAGTTGGAATAACGAAGTTACCCGTAAGTGGAAGCATAATTTCACATCAAATTATTGATACAGAGAAGCGTCCAGAGACGATTGGAATATTGCTCTAGGGCAAAATAATATTACAGGAAAGCTCATGTGTATACATGAGAGCCATCTAATTATGAGCATTAAAACAGAAATTAAGTTTTATCTGCTATCTCCAGACTTTAACCGACAACATTTTCATAAAAATTAACTAATAAAATTAAATATATTGTTACTTATAACTTCATCATAAATCGTTTCTTCACGTTGTTCATCAGTGGATATAGAATTGTTGAAACGAGTAATTTCAAAATGTTTGATACATGCTTGCGTAACTTCACGTCGTATCTCAGTAGGGGTGAATAGAGCACAACAAAATCAAATCTTGACGCCAGTAAGTAATTAGTAATTAGACTTGCAATTGGCAAACCTGAACCACGGTGACAAGTTCATCGCCTGCATAAGTTCTTTAGAATAGCCCTGATCCGCGATGGTCTAATCTTACAACCTGCGCAGAATTATCAAGCAGCTGGTACATTGTATATTTTTTTCTCCCAAATCAAGTCCGACTTTCGTAGTATTAGGTACGTATAATATGAACGATAAAAATTGTAAAAATGTTAACTCTGATACTAAAAATTTGAATTTGTACTCGCAAACCGACTCATTTACATGTTATTCAAACAACAAACCCTAGGGGACTATATCAGCCGTTTATGAGTGGAAAGTATTAAAGAAAGAAAACTCGATAGATGTAAAGAGATACATATAATAACAAGAAAGGAAGCCGCGTGCGAGGAAACGGCTCGCGGCGAATAAGGCCCGCAGAAACGGGGCATTGTTCCGCGACTTTTTAAAAACGGAACAAAATGAACGAGGGGAAGGAAATCGGATGAAAATATGAAAAGAATACACGTTATACATACAAGTGAAACGAAACGTCGGAGATCGAGTCTCAGCCGCGGCCGTCCGCAAATATAATTTGCATAGTCAAGTAGCCGAACTTTTGTCTGCAGCGGATGTTCCCAACCATATTCGTTCGTTGCTTTTTAACCACACTCCCATTCTGTTACAGCCAGGGTTTTTTTATTGCATTTTTCCCCTTTGAGCGGATTCCTTCAATATTTTGGCGGTTCGTTTTATTCATACGCTCGGTCATCGAATTGTTCCGTTTCATATAACACTATATGTTTGTAGTGTTTTTTTAATTCTTTATCATTGTGTCAGTTCTGTGCTGTCACTTATTTCCGCATTCTTAACAATAGTATACTTATATAATATACGTATACACACGAGCATTTAAATTACACAATATGATTTAAATAATCACTAATAAAATAAATATCCCATTGTATTATAATACCATCAATTCAAAGTAGGTAGTTGTAGTCAATCATTTAATTCTTTAATATTTAAAGTAACTTTACAATAATGATTAACATAATACTTTAAGCTTTCGAGTGCTTTCAAATATAACTACCGATGAATAAAAGGCGGTAAAAAAAAACTTAACACTATTATTCAATCTGGCTGCATCGAATCGAATGGAATAATCAATTGAAAAGTTATTACGATTCATCGTCGGTTATGAGTAGAGAAGCAATGGCCTGGATTTGGAACACAAAGCCGTGCCGACGACCCGTGGACAAATATTGACTTGTAGAAACAATAGATATCGAAATTATGCAGCCGTTGTATTAAAATTAAATGTGGGAAGACGTTGATTGACATTTCGGATTCGTTATTGACTATCAGTGTTCAATATGAATGAAATATTTTCCTAGGCATATTTCGCATGCATGTTTGCGTAATTAAAACTAGGTATATATTACATCTAGGTATTATTTTTATGTAGGTACCGGCTTATATAAACATTGTGCTGTGGTGCGCAGAAGTATAAATTATTATGTATCAGAATACTTCGGCTAATTGATAATCATTCACGCATAACTAGACGAGAGAGGTGAGATGAAAAGGTCCAAAAATAAGCGTCAATCGAGTGAGAAACTGTTTTTCAGAGGTGTTAGACCGAATCGATGCTCGGACTCGATGGTCCGTCGAATTTTCCACTGAACGGACCTTTGGACGTAAACCTTTGTATTGACGAGAAATTAACTGAAAAAGGTCCTTTTCCATCCCAACTTTGTTAACAACGTAATTATGTACGGTTATGTAAATAATATACCATTTGACATTAAGTTATGGTTCATTAGATTCTACTCTTTAACATATTCCTTGTAAAACCACTGCCGACATACATACGTAGTCCCTATATTTATCACGTACCTACATAAATATGTAGCTACAAACTTTTCAAATTTCAAAAATTATTACTATTCCTGCCTGTCGTCGCAGTAATATGAAAAATACGAAGCGACGAGGTTATTACCTAAAAATTTGCAGACAGCGACAACCACGCGATCACTGCGCGACCGGTGACTAATTGTAATAAAACATTGGTATCATGTATGACGATTGCGTATCTATTATTCTATGACCGTAAAATGCACTTTTCGCGGTAGATTTAGCGCCACTATACAAAGTACATTACACAAATTCTCGTTTTGACAGCAGATATCGCGCGATATTGGCTGTCGCATGCTGTCTGCGAGTTACGTAATAAGCGTGCGGGTGTCGAGAATGAGTAATTTATTGTATACAGCATTCCAGTTGTTGTTTTATGTATTAATGAATTAGCCTAATATCTCAATATGAACTAATAATTTAAAGTATCTTCACGATTTACAAAATTTTATTATTTTTATATGATATGTCATATGAAGATTATGTACTTATATAATGCTCGCCACACACGATCGATCAAGTATGCAGGATCAAGCTCGTCCAATTTCCATGAAGCGTAGGTTGCATCAAATAAATTTGAACGCGTGTCGGTCGGCGGTCGATTTGGCTTGATCAGTTTTACTAGAAGGAAATCGTTTTTCGCTTCTGCCGTCAAGCCATCAAGCCGCCCTGCATACTTGAATGTGTGTGGTGGCATCATGCCATTTCGTCAGTTCGCTCGAAATTTTGGTTAACAACATTTGCGTTATGTCTCAGCGTTGCTTGTCTTACGAATACGAATTATCTTTTACGAAGCATTTTTTTTTACATTTTAATTACGAATTATCTTTTTCAAATCATATTTATTTTATTGAAATATGTATTGATTTATTGATATAGCTAGCTAGCTAGCTATTGATATAGAGCTATATTTAAAATAAATAAAAAATAAATTAATGTTATTACAATAGAGCCCAGTGAAAATAGGATTTGAAAAAAAATCCTCTTTCTTTTTACAATTGTTAAATATGTATAACATGTAATTTTAAGAAATTATTTGCGAACACACACAAACATATGGTCGCATATTTAAATAAGTTATTTTCATTCAATTACAACGATTTATTTGGTGGATTCCTTTGGATTCATATTTTAATCTAAAAAAAAAAAGAGAACATCGAGTTTTTAAAACGTACTCCACTCAGAAATATTCTTTAATCAGGTACATTTATCAAGAAGAAAAACTATCTTTATGAACTAAACAATTATCAATTGATAAAAAATGAAATCAATAACAAAAATTAAGTCAATCAATGAAATCGATTGAAAAAATTAATAAAAAAATTATTAATTGATACAAAATAAAAAATCGATTATAGTTTTTAGAATTAAAATATTTTAATTTACTTAATTTAACATATATTTAATAACAACTAATTTGATCTTTCACAAAACAATGAAGATCAACTAGCCAGAGTATTAGCTGACGGAAATGTGAAAATCACTCGCATACCTAGGAGAAAATGTGTGAGTACGGTGATGAGATTTGAGGAAGCGAAAGATGTATGTAAGAACCGCAAAAATTGGCGCTCCGTACTCTGTGACTACCCCGTTAGGGGTACAGCGTGAAGATATGTATGTATGTACAAAACAATGAAATATACATAAAAAAAAAGGACACTTAGTAGACGAGCACAAATAATTGCGACAAACACTTACATATGCCTGATTTTTGCCTGAGAATCAATTAAAATAAATGGTACGTCTATTTGTCGTAGTTGTTTTTTATTAAGTTTTTTATTTTATTTTCTTATAGTACGTAATGTCAACAAGTGAACAATTGTTCTCTGTAATTTTTTATTTACCGAGAAAACAAAGAGATTTCATTCTAGGTAATCTATATATATAAAAAGCGATGTATGTGTGTATGTATGTTCCTTATGTACTCCGAAACAGCTGGACCGATTTCGATGAAATTTTCAGGGAATCTTCAGATTCGCCTAGCAGATGTTCCTGTAAAGTCTGGGAGCGATAGGATCAGTAGATTTTTTTTTTGTTTTTTTTTTTGCAGTATCAAAATAATTATAAAAACTTTAATTTTTTTTAACTTCAACTAACACCTAGTGAAACGGGCCGGGTTTGCTAGTATAAAATAAAAATGAAACGCAGACAGCAATCAATTTTTATAATTATTTTCTATTTTTATAAACTATTAAACAAATAACCATGGAAACCTGACTGTACTGTCTGACTGAACTTTCGGTTTCAGCATGTTCGGCAAAAAATGGGAGCTTGGCCTTAATTTAGGTCTTGGATCCAATCAATCTGCCGAAACTATGACAATATAAAATATACCCATCAGCATAGCGGGAAGTCATATTGTCACCCCTTTTATCAAATAACTGTTTCTAAAACTATGGTTTTGAAAAATAAAAAAAAATTACAAAAGAATTATCTTTGAAGGAAGTTCCGGTTTCGCTTGTTAAAAATAGTTTTGGTTGGACATTACTTGACTGTTTGATTTAAGATATTATGTAAGCTATAATCGTTTCAATAAACCATAATCAAGAAAACGATACTCTACAGGGCCGCTAGTTCAAGGTTCCAAAAACAGAAGATATAGGACATTTTTCCTCGGATACATTTACACGTAAGGTGATATTATGTATGTTTATGAGTAAAAAGTATTTTTAAAACATTTATTATTTTGACTGCATTATTTCGACGCCTTTTACTTGCCCTTCGGATCTGAATCCGCCCTCCCAACGGAGGCAGGTCCGCCGGTATCTATCGACACGCGCACCGACTCAATCATTCGTCAATCGAAATGCCGAGTGAAAAAGATGGTACTATAACATTTACATATATAAGAACGAGATGAAAAAGATCAGTTTATTATCGCTGTAATATCAACAACAAAAAGTATTAACTGTATGGCGAATCAGAAATATTACTTTTCATATTTTGAAGTTGTTTTCGGATTGAAAAGAGAGAGTAATTTTGTGTCTCGTGTATGAAAGAGACAATGAAGTTTAATGTATGTTGGTGTGCGCATAGTCTTTGGTTTATATTTATTTATAAAACAGGTTGAGAGAAGCATTGGGCACGACGTACGCGTGAGACCGTTTATGTAGTTCATACGTTGTTTTGCTTTGCGTGCAATATTCGTAATTGTTGCTTCGATACGGTACAAGAGATGAACACCGCCTTTTTCTATTAATATTAATCTTTATTTTGCTAAAATATATCTCGAAAGCACTTACTGATTATAAACATACTCATAAATAGATACATAGTCATAGTTTGTAAAATAAAAGAAGACGAAGCTATATGTTAAACAGTTTTTGTATTAGTACTTTGGTTGTATTGAGTGTAAAAAATTAATGCTCGTTTTATTATCGACAGTTGTGTATCAGAAACGGCTAAAGAAAGAACGAAGACAACGGCAGCTAGTTCAAGACCAATTAGAGATGGAGTTGAAAAGACGGCAGAAAATAGAGGAAGCACTGAAACAATCAGGGGCGCCAGCTGAAATACTTAGAATCGTTACTGGTTAGTACTACAAGAACGAAAAGACAAAAAAAAATTGTAATGCATGTTATAGTTATTTGATACGTAAGACAAAAATGTCTCAGTTATAAAAATTATTAAGAAGAATTGAGAACTTGATTTATTTATGTTGTATGAAACTATGTGAAAATAATTATTATATTAGTTATTTAATTAATTAATAAAACATTGAATCAGTATCATTTACCGGAGAAGCTGAGTAATTCAAGTCATGACAAGATTGTTGTTGACGATTTCCCGTGATTGTAAAAGAGAATAAGTAGTACTAATCATGTTCCAGTTCGATATTTTGATCCAGACTATAGAAGCTCTTCATGTTTCTTAAGATCTAATTATGAACTTCATTTGTCATAAATAGACAAGGAAAAAAACAATCGCAGCTTTTAACATTATCATACTATTTTTGTCCAATTTTTGTTAGCTTTTTGTGTTTTTTTAGACTTCTGCTGTCATTTATTGTAAGTATCGACAAGTGGATTTGAGATAAAAGTAAATGAAAAGATAAAACTAATTTTTAACTTCGACATTGAGAAAGAACTTCTGCCATCGGCTACATTTACACGAAGGATAATATGTACGTTTATGATGAAAAAGTATAGTGTTAATAGTTGTTTTCACTCATAGAAAGCTAGACTTACTGAGTAATATAGCCTTTATTTTATTTCAAGTTCCCTTGCTAAGCCGCAACGGGTCACTAAATAATAAATTATTACTAAATACTGGCATTAAATTATAATTTATCACTAAATAGTAAATTATTATTTCATATATTGTCTCGAATGTCCCCTGACTTTCTCGTTACTGATTGCACTTGTCTAGTTCTGTGTATGTGAGTTTTTAGATTGTAAACTGAGAATTGAAATGGTAAGTATAATTCAAAGTAAATCATTTAAATCTATCTAAGTTTACGGAATCCAAGCATTAGGATGTTCCAACTGAGATAAGATGGCATCAAACGTGTCAAATTGTCAATACCAACTGTATGAAGTTTATTCAACAAGTAATAATGTAAAGTACGCATATATGTATGCCCCTGACATGTTAACTTGCCGTCTGTCAAACTATCTTTGTATTAGCACAAACTTCACTTGATAGCGTTAGTATGTCTATAACTTCATGCAACCAAATTTAAACTTTAAGCTAACTAACATAAAGATAAACATTCAGTTGTTGACCAGCGTATTTATAACGTTATCGGCTGTTGTGTAATAGTGGAGTGCGTGACGTAAGAAGGGTGGCTAACACTGGTGAAGGCTTGTACTAATCTCCGTGTCAGGAAATCGTTTCGCAGACCATTTGAAACGGGGGTTTGGGTACTGAACTAACACGCATTTGTGTTCAATTTCTTGCATAATCGCTGTTTACTAGAACATTTATTGGCTGTCCATCAACTACACTGGCTTAACATTCACAAGTACTTCAGTAATTAGACAAACACAACTAGGTACCTACTATTGTCAAAAATACTTTCTTACATATTTATCTTTGTATAAACTGATCACTTTATTAGTTGATTGCACGTTGATTGATTACTCAAGTACATTTTTGACAACGTTCAAATGTAACTTTCCTTTTGAATAACGAAGTAGGTATGCCTAAAGACGTGACAGAATGCTTTAAAATAATTACACCAAAGTAAGATTATGTACATGATATAATAACTCTAAGAAAACATATTTCCTACGTGTATGTATTAGAGTTCTTTTAAAAAATATTTATTTTATTTTCTCCACAGAGAATCTGACCCCACCTGCACCTGAGACTCCTCGTTCAGAAAGAGAAAACGGCTCCGAAAGCAAGCCACCGAGCACGGAGCCCCCTACTTCCTCCCCACCATTCCAGCGAGAACGTCCGCGCACTCCTGACAAGCCACAGTGGAATTATCCTCCTCCACCAGTAGATATTATGAGCGGCGGAGCTGCATTCTGGCAGAATTATTCTGGTGAGTACTACATATTGTGATGTGTGTTGAATAAGCATCCACGCTGCGATATATCTTACATACATCAAAATCTTACCATTTGGTCTCTATTTGGGCTTATAAGCGGAGCCACATAGTACCAAACTACTGATCAATTACCTGTACAAGTTCTTTGCAATACTAACCCTTATACCTGTACAGTACTATCCCTTGGTTGACTAATGTGACCTGCGCGGTAGATAGATCGCTTATTTTATGTATTTCTTTCTCTGTCAGATAAATATTTACGAAAAGCAAATGTTTTAGAAGCAAAAATTACAAACGTTATTGATGATTGAAATCTATACTAATACATTATTATAAAGAGAGACAGAGCGGATTTTGTTAGTGTATTTATATGTGGAGAGTAATCTCCGGAACCACTTCACCTATGAAAAATTCTTTCACCATTTGAAAGGTACATTATTCCAGACAGAGTGCAAGGTTTCCATACTTACTACAGCTCTCTGTTTTACTCGTTACGCTCAATGAGATAGAAAGAGACAGGAATTTTTTTTTGACACACAGTGGTCAGAACGACAACTTGTTATGACACCGTCCATTATATTTCTTGTTTCGAGCCCTAAGTTGTTCTCGATAAAGAAATAACAACAGCTCTGAAATTTAACGGAATAGTATTAATTATGTTAAAACCTATCCGAATAAAGAAATAAAAACTAGGAAGTACAAAGAAATGCAAACAAATAATAATTGGAGTATTGTTCCTATAAACATTTATATATTTACTACTATGTCGTTCTATTAGTAGCGGTTCTGTTAGGCAGTTATGATGTATCTATGGTTATAGCCAGGCATTTTCAATTCAACAATTTCATTACATACCGAATCCAATAAAGTATTCGAGGAATTTCAAAAGAGAAAATAGGACCACGAACGCGACATTTGTGTTTTTAGGGTGTATTTTTAATATGATAGGTTATGGGTTACTTACAATTGTATGTAAACATACATCATACATTATTAAATAAATTTGATTGATATTAAGTAAGTTTATTTAAAAAAATTCGTCAATAAAATGCATCAGAAGTTGTATAATATTTGCCTTCAGGCTGTTTTCTACGACTGAGTAACTATATTACTATTTATGTAATATTTGTACTTTGTACATAGATGATGTGTGACCTACCTAAATAAAACCTTTTTAAACTGGGTTAATCCAATAAATCTTGTCTTGATTACATCTGTATTACCAAGTACCTATTTAAATTACAGTCATATTTTATCTCCAAAGTGATACGTAGACATTGAACAATGATTACGATAGATATCGATTTACAAGTAAATTTCTTGTACATATTTGTGTCTTGACGATTTTTGCGTCGAAGAACTTTGCTTTAACTCAAACTGTAGTTATTTTTTATATCGTTCATATCCGCTTTGTGGAAAGCCCAGAAATTTCGTTAAAAATGCACCATCCATTCTGGAGCATAAAATACATTTGTGTGCACGTTGTATATACACTTATAGTTTTGTATATTACTCGTATAGTTCTTTGACAATGATTTGAACGCATGCAGATTAATATTCGATTCGATCATTAAATTGTTTTTTTATTTTTTTTTTATTTCAAAGACGATAACGTGATGAATTGATAAAATAGTAAATAGTAATAATTGCAATGAAATTCTTTAATAAAATAATAAGTTGTTTGGTTTGGTACCCAATAAAATGACACATAAACTGACAATAAATCGAGGAACCACGTAAAACTTTAATATACCATAAATATGTTTTTGTAATTTATTTATGTGTGGAATAAAAAAGTAGCTTGTCCATTCCCAGAGCTTAATCTATCGCCATTCTAAATTTCTTCAATATAAGTCTTAAGGGTTTAGCCGTGAAATTGCAGCAGACAAACAGACGTGACGAATTCGCATTTATAATATTAGTATGATTACTATTTATTTATATAATACTAGCTGTCTCATGCGATACATTTTCAATACACATTTCTTGGATTATACAAGATATTTTAAAAATTAGTAGGTACAGTGACATCTGAAGAGTATACCTGTGTAGTAAAAGGGAAGTTTTAACTACAGGAATTAAAATTACAAACTATGTTTATTAAAAACACTTTATTTTTAAATCTTGTTTACTTCTAAGAAAGTGGTTAAAAATATTTTACGCGTTTAATAATTTCCTTTTGCACAAGTGGCTTTCGAAGACAGGTTGCTTTTCAAAGAGAAATTGCAACGTTAAGTGCCTCAAGTATCCCAATGCACGCAAGCACGCGAATTTTCACGAATTACCAAGTAGCGATTGTGCGATGTGGTGTGGAAAACAGCTTTTCACAAAGAAACGCGTAAAACAAATGAGAATAAATAATCTTTAATGTTATAAGTATTTTTTCTAATTTAAAAGCAATAGAAGACAAAAACTAACAAACATCCGTATAAATATAACGTTGTATGCTGCAGATAATTGACATATTTTATACATACATACATATTTTCACGCTGTATCCCTAACGGGGTAGTCTGAGAGGACGGAGCGCCAGGAGTCGCGGTCCTTACACACCTCTTTCGCTTCCTCAAATCTCATCATTCATTGCATGCATTCATTGCATGTGCTTTTGACATTTCCGTCTGCTAACACTCTGGCTATTTGATCTTCATAAGTGAGCCTTGGTCTTCCTTGTCTTCTTTTACCACTCACTTTCGCTCTGTAGATTTTCTTCGTCAGTCTTTCATCACTCCTTCTTTCCAAGTGCACGAACCATCTAAGCATTCCTTTCTTAATTTTTACAATAACACTGTTGTGCAACCCTGTCATACTGCGTATCTCTTCATTGTTTTATTTTATTATTGACATATTTTATCAAACAATAAATTACTTTACAAACATATAATTAAGTTATTCGTAAACGTTGTTGGCATTTAACGTATGTAGGTCCAAAGTATATAACAAAAAAGATAAAACTGAAGAATATTCAAGAGGGTTGTAAATATAAAAAGGTTGGTAACAGAAAACAAAAATGATTAAAACTTGGGGCCTTTCATCAACTTTCTTTCAGTGCCGTCGGTGAGGAAGAAAAAAAAACATATTTTATTATTCGTAAATTAGAAAACTTCTTTCTGCGTGTTTCTTACAAGGAACGGGACGAATCAAAAGTAGCATTAATTATTTATTCATTGTGCGGTAGCTGATAATAATTTACAATAGTAATGAAACTCAAGCAGGTCTAAGAATGAATTTAGTAGTACCTTAACATAAGGCATAGAAATGCTACTAATACTATATTTAAGTATTTTTAACTAATGTCCTTACATCTGCTTAGGTTTCATGATTATTTAAATTATTAATGAAATTATTAATAAATAATACAGGAATTTCATCGAATGTAATTATCATTGTACCCATTCATTTCTTGTATTGGTAACAAATAAACTGATGGGTAAATAATTAACAAATAAATAAAGGGTACTCATTTAAAATCCGTCCAGCTGTTCGCTGTTCTCTATTAAACTAAAATGAAAGATCTTTTAAACTTAAATATTACGGACATCATAGATACGTCCAAAAATCAAATCCTGAATTAAATTTAAGATTCATACATTGTTTTCAGCAATTTATTTAAGAAAAATATGTATATACATACATATCTTCACGCTGTATCCCTAACGGGGTAGTCGGAGTGGACAGAGCGCCACGTGACGCGTTCCTTTTATATTTTTTTCGTTTGCTCAAATCTTATCATTTTCCTCACACATTTTCGCCTAAACGTGCGAGTACATTTGCCATTTCCCTCATTTATTTATGAAATGATTTAGAAAAATAAGGCTCAAATTATAAATAAATAAATTGTATTTTTGTCGATATAAGACACAGTATACACGAATATACTATACCATGGATGCAACGTACTGAAACGAAACAAGAAATTACATGTTTCATTTGAACCTTTTGTTTTATGAAAATGTCATAATATTACATTCAGCTGCGCCGTAGAAACAGATAAGCCAACTGATGTTAAGTAATATAAAGTTGAAAAATTAATAAAGAGGGAACTTCTCCGGCTACTTTATAGGTGCGCTTGTAAAATGAATGGAAATAAAATTGTACCGCACAGGTGCGCCCGAAACCTTTGACGATATTAACTTTTTGTTGTTTATGTCGAAGTAATACGGCCCAACAACTTATTATCATGAAGTCATTCTGATGCAAAATTCAACATTAAATAATGGCATAGATATCTTTGTCAAGATTTATTTTTATTAAAAAAGAATGACTAGAAAAAAAAATTAGTGTCAACTAAACAATTGCTGTTCCAAATATAATATCGATTTGGCAAAAAAAACTAGAAATTTCACAAATTATCAAAATTGTCATTTACTAGACTAAGAATAGATAGTTATGATATAAAGATATTTATGTTCTTCTTGAGTGCCTTGTATGAACTAAAACAACTCAAGACCTCCCTTTTCTTCGGTTCACAGTTTGGTATTACGCATCAAGGATATGACACGGAAATTAACTATAATGAATAAAACATTGTTTTAAATATACCAGCAAATTGTTACGTGAAAAAGAATGTTAAAGTATTAGAACTAAAGCGTATCGAAGTCACGAAGGAATTGATTCCTTGAAAAAAGTCAAAGAATTTCTGTTAATAGAAAATCAGTCCAATCTGTATAATTCGACACGCTCCGATAGAGTCGGCAACAGTAGCACCTCGTCCCGACTATTGTCCATTTATTGTACTGTGACCAAAACGTTTGAAGGACCTTCTAGTTTTACCTGTAAAGACCTCTGCCACGCAGCTACCCTTTTAAATCACCCCTTTGTTCACAAACTTCTCAAATATCCTGATGAAGAATTAATCAACATTTTTTGTTAAATTTTTTACAACAATAATTAATTTGGAGTTATTAAAAAAGCGAGGTGTCGATTGCGTGAAAATCATTAAAAAATAATGGTCCAACAAACGGACTTTCTCTTTATTTATTCCAACAAAGATATTGGATGTCAAAAAATTATAAAGTTTTTTAGGTAAAAAAATTCTTTACGATACGATATCTTGCATCATTGACATTTATAGGAAAGAAAAACCCTCAGTCTCAACACAACAAGTTTTTATAGGATCAAAGTGGATTTGTTATCGTCAATAGCGAGCGAGTACCGATATCGAAACTTCTTGCTTAGTTCTCTATTTAATTATAAAATCGATTCGTTTCTCTAGAAACTAATCGACACTTTTATGTATATATCTAAAGAAACTGATCTTCATGCTTATGCTCGCTAGTATATAGTCAAACAAAAGCTGCGTCTCGTGGCAATATTGACAAAAAATAACGTCAGTCATTTTTATCTTCTGTTCAAAGAACTATTATTACACCTGTTGTACTTAAAATATACTTCTTTTTCGTAGAAAAACTGTTTATCTTTTATTGTGTTTTGATTAGGTATACATTTTGTGTAGAGGAAGTAAAAAAATATAT
The DNA here is from genome assembly GCA_907165235.1 of Zeuzera pyrina. Classification (NCBI taxonomy): domain Eukaryota; kingdom Metazoa; phylum Arthropoda; class Insecta; order Lepidoptera; family Cossidae; genus Zeuzera; species Zeuzera pyrina. The sequence continues at coordinate 10,493,492 of OU015625.1, read as the reverse complement.
ACTTATTATAAATTGTTGTTATTATAATAATATATAGGTACTTATTATACATTGTTATTTCGATGTAATCTAAACATTCATGACTTTTAGATTAAGTCTTTGATTATAAAACGCTTTATTTGCTTATTGCATGCCGAAAGCTAAAATAGGCCGTTTGTGTGACTTTGCACTTTACCAAAATTCATTTTCTTGAATTAAATACTATTATAATCAAGGCGTCCCATTTATATTTATAAAATGGTTATAGGAAAGGTTTTTACTGAACCGTCTTTATTTTAGTTACTAACGTTTAATTAGGTCGATCAATAAACAAAGGAACGACAGACAATACAGTAGGTAATTAGCGGAAATTGAATTTTTTACGGAACCAACATTCTCTATTTCATACCTAAATAATTTACTCAGATCTCCTTTTCAAATACTTAATGGAACCGACAGTTTATTACTTCGCTCATATAATCAATATGATAAAAACTAGTCTAGCTGTCGAACACAATTCATAAGAAGTATTTTAACGTTTTACTTTTGTTTCTGTTCAAATAAATGGAATCACGTCCAGAAGTATCCGTTTTTGTCATCCCATGACCATTCGATCAAAACGAAATAGAAGTAATAAAGTTTTTGTTAATGTTTTTGTGTGTTTACAATAACTCCGTGAAAGTTAATGTCATTGTTGAGTTGATATCACCGCGGTACCTACTTAATTTCAAAGCCTACTCTTATTACTTCAATTTGATATTGCTATTTATGTAGGCGTTTTCTAAATGGAACGAAACGCAAACATTAAAAGGCTAACTTTTTATTAAGGTAAGCGCTCAAGCATTACAGTTATTTCAAAGAACAAATAGATTATAGCTCTCAAAGGAACCGGCAATTCTGTTTTAGAAGCGGCAAATGCAAAAATATTACGTATTCAAACAGACCTAATGGGACATTTAGGGGTGGCAGCGAAGTGAAACGGCAAAGGCCGAAGCTTTTAAGTGTATAATATTTAATTGTAACGCCCTAGGCGTATAATCTCGCCCGGGATAATAGGTTCTGTTTCGGCACAACCCTCGATGGGCGACACTTGCGAGTGTGATGCCCTGGAGCCAGTCTCTGAGACAAATCGGATTATAATTGAGTTTTTATAACTGATGAATGTTTTTCTGACTGTAAGGGTGCTTTAAAATTATACGTCTTTAGTAAGACGTCTTTGTAGGCAGTAGCCGCTCGTTGGTCGACTATAGATTAGTGGTATCACTACCAGTAGACCAGCAACCGCCTTAAATGAAATACTGAAATGGTGCAGGGCTACTTTAGGTCTGCAGATGATGAGTACGTAGGCACTTTTTATACATGAAAATAGACATTTTATAACTTTATATGGTAACACATATGGACGACAAATGACATCGACAGGCACTGAGCTATCGTTCCAAATGAATAGTCTTCGAAAGTGACGAGGAATTCTCATCGCAAACCGTCTCGAAGTATTGACCTCGATATTTTCTTTCAAATTTGTAGTCTCCTAATCACATAATACAATAATTCACCATCTCTGCCCTTCCATGATATGTAGGTATATCATGATGTATGCCTTGTGTTGAGGAAATATATATTTTATGTAGTATGTTTCGCACGTCATTTGAATTGATAAGAGCCTTATCTAGGTGTCCACTTTAGGCCTTAGTAATTTCAATTTACGACGACTTGACTGAAAACTCTTTCTGACTCCGACATTCGCTAAATTGACGCGCTTCATGGTTGTGTATTTAGTTGTTAAGAGTAGAAAAGTGCGTGCTTTTGCAGTAAAACAATGAAGACAGTCATTCAATTTGAACACAGTCTTTTTTATTTATTTTGACTTAAGAATTACCTTTTTAAAAAAAAAGACAAAAAGCCCAAGTAATAAAATATAAATAAAACACTGCAGACTAATTCAAAATAATGCGGCAAAGTGAAATCAGTAGAATCTCTTGAGATTTACGAGATTTACACTGTATGTAGTAGTTATGAGAGTAACATGAATCTCGCAATTTTTTTTTAACTAGTGACACGATGTTACAGATTAACGTAAAGAGTAATAAGTAATGAGAATTTGTCTGAAGCTACTAATTAGAAGCATAATTAAGAATGTGTTCGGTAACACTCATCGTCTCTAATAAGAGGCAGAGAAGGGAATACACTTTGTTCTTGAATTAGGAAGCACGAAGTTAGCAGATAGTTCTACTCTGCATTATAACACCTTACTAAATTAATTCATAAGATTTTGTCCTTTTCAGTCTTTTCGCTATGTCTGTGTTGTCAAGAAGCTATAATCCCTATACTATGGTGAAGTCTTTGTTTATGAAGTTTTGCAGAAGCATATTGTTTAATTTAATTGCCAAACTCATAAATAAATCAACAACCGAAAAAAATTGGTTTCAATATACACCGTACAACGCGCATATATGCAATTCAATGTAAATTAAATTTTGATTACATTAAATGCCTTTTCGTTCCAAAATTGACATAATATGTTCTTCGGTGTTCTCAGCTTTTTAAATTTCAAACCCTTTGAATATCTGTAGACAATATTCCCAAAAATACATATTATTGAATTGCTCCTTTGTTGATGACAGGGTCTGGAATCAAGCCTCACTTCCTATCCGTTTTGAAGGCTTGGGCATACGCAAAATTTCGAGCGTATCATTGCCTGCTTTTCTTTCGTCAGCCTACACCACGGAAAACCTTTTCCTATTTGTTATTCGCCCTTCCTTAGGATCGGTTGAGGTGTCGTCCTTGAACGGCTTGGTTGTTTGTCCTAGTACTAACCTACCTACCTCGACCTTTTGACCTCGACTGAGATGAACCTCTATGCAAAAATGTTCATTTACAACTTTTAGATTTTTGTAGTACCGAAAAAGATCAGTCTCGCCTCCTGCTTGTTTCTGAGAAAGAGTCAGGACACTGGTTTCAAATAATACCTTCAAAACACTTTAACCTTAATTAACAATACCACACTTTCTCTCATAGTATCCCTTCGTCTGGGGTCCACGGTTTATCCTGTTTACGTAATGCGGGCTGCATGTCACGACATGCTGCAATGACGTCATTCGGCGGGCGGGCGCTGGCGTTCCTGCAGTCTTAGAGCCTGTAGGTATTGCGCGTAACGACGGCAGGAGACCGGATGGTTTGACACTCATTCCTTGGAAACTTGGAAGATCGCGGGTGTGGGACGCCAGTTGTGTCGATACACTTGCTCTTTCCCTTTTACCAGCGACTTTCAAGTCAGCAGGTGCCGCGGCCACACTCGAAGCGGCGTAAGTATACGACTCTCTCTGAGAGTTTTATATTTACGCCCTTTACAGTCGAAACTTTGGGTCCCTGAGGTCCCGAAGCCCATCTACTGATTTCTGATATTTGTAAGAGACTGGTCGAGGCTTCGGGATACCGCCAGACTGGCAGCTTCTTCCGCCGACCAATCAGTTTGACTATTCAGAGGTAATACTGCCAATCTGCTGGGCACCTTAAGCAATGACAGCTTTCTAAGCGGCAACTTTGAGGAAGTCTACTATTTAAGACAATGTGTAGTTTTAAGTTCGTAAATATTAACGTTAGGATATGTATGTACTTTTTTATTACTAATAAATTAAATTTTGTCTTATATTTCACATTCTTTACTTTTTAACTACTTTGTATTCTTTCTAACGTCACTGGTTTGCTAAAATCAGTGCGGAATCATTTGTATCAGTTGTAGAACTGAAAGTTAAAACTTAATACATTTTTAGATTACAGCGAGTAAATTCACGATTTTTTTCTAACTGAGTAAAATATTAAAAGAGAGCTCAAATAAATAAATAAATAATGCGCCAGACCATACACACCAATAATCTGATCAGAAACTAGGGTATCTCCCTGTTCTATGAGAACCAGACGATGACTACTGGGGGCGTCTCCCATTACACCCAGACCAGAGACAATATAGAAAAGTTCATTTTTCTAAATTGACTCGACCAGGAATCGAACCCGGAACACTACGCGCTTGGTTTAACGTCTAAACCACTGCGCCATCTAGGTCGTCAAATATAAATTTAGACATTAAAACATAAATTGTAAATGAATGTCTAGAAAAGAAATTGAATTCCCCGTTGAGAAAATGTTCCGTCAAAGTAAGCAAAAAACGCGATTCCGTTTATATCTTTTATATCTCGTAAATTGCAGGAGGCGGCAAGCGTTGCATGAAATTGAATAAGCATATTTCGTAAAACGTCGTCGTTTTCGGAGACAATTGCCTTACCTCACCTACTCGTACCTCTTCACGAACTTTGTCAATTTTCTTAAAATTTTATTACTGAATCTCGTGGAGTTCAGACATGTTTCAATTTTTGTTTTTACATTGCACTCTTCTCGATTGTCACATCCGTATTAAATATACATGTTTCTACCTTATTTAATTTTAAATTCAATAACTGCCAAAAGACACAATCACGCGTCGCAGAATAACCCTTCCATTTACAATTTAATAATAGCACATGACATTACCAAAACGTTTTTACCAAAGGGAGCACTGCATATTAAATTATAAGGCACCATACGGATGTGAAGTCCGTTTGATGTAAGCCTTTCCCCGAAATACTAATGACATTTTGTCGGGCGAGCATATGTTTTAAACTATGCATTAACCTATCATATATGTATGCCCAAGCGTATGTGTGTACCAAACTCACTAGATAGTTTGTATGCAATGTTTAATTAAATATAATATCTAGTAAATTTAATGAGAGTAAGAAAAGTTGATAATATATCTTTTCATATTTAAAGTTGAATATTGTTTTATAAGAAATGCTGGCAGTAACAGACCAAAGTCTAATTTAATCTAAAAGTAATATTTTAGCAGTATTATCACAGCTACCTCGAGAGATCGCATTCTCATGACGAAACTGACCTAAGTGATTGTGAAGTAACAAAAGAGCTATAATAACAAATCTAAAATGTAGTACGCTATTATGTAAAACTACATGTTTACCCCATTAGGGATATAACATAAAAATTCATTTATGTAGATATGTAGTATTTATAAGATATTTACCTTGAAAATGATCGAATTTTACGTAAATTTATTATCAAAAGTCATAACTTTAATGTCACATAATTTTGAATGGAGACAGTTTTACTTTGGAAGTGCTATAGTGTAAAAAATTGTTGTTATTACTTTTTCTATTTCAATTATTTTCTATTGTATTATTAATAAAAAAATGTCTTCTGTCACTAGAGTCCCTGGCGCAAGAGCTGGAGATGGAGCGTAAGTCGCGACAGCAGGCCATGGATCGCGACGTCAAGAGTCCCCTGTCAGAGCGAGCTAGCTATTACAAGAACTCAGTGCTGTTTAGCTCGGCCACTTAGCTAGCAAACTCCGGGGTCACGGATTTCCCCGAGAACCAAGAAGAATACGAGAAAGACGTCGACGAAACGAGGAAACCTATCATCAGTGTTAAACCTGAGTTCAGAGAAAAATAGGATCCAAAGATATGATCAGTGATCGAAATCAGCGATGCAATTTAGAAAACATCCTATTTCAAGTTCAAAATTGTACAATGTAATGACCGCTTTTTACAACATTTATGTACAATTACCGTTACATCTCCTTGTTTAATCTTTACATTTTTCGGTGAAAGATCTCGATGAAATTGTAGGTACTTCTTTTATTGAGATTAATAATTGTAAATACTGTTATTGAATAAGAAAATAGATTTCGTGATGTTAAGGTGGAGTCTTATCAACTCTTCTTCCATAGTGAAATTTGTAAATATTTCTATATTATATTAATAGAATTAAGTCTTCGAAGTTTTATCGACGATTCATATAATTTATTCGTCAACGTTTAAACTTTTAAGAAAAGTACCTTTAAACTTGTCGTTATATGCCATATTTATGTATTGTTAAGCATTATTACTCAAAAGATTATTTTTAATATTAAATATTCAGTATTCATTCTTGTGTACCTACAAAATGACCTTGTTTTCAACTACTCTCAACATATGGTAATTCACTAAATTGATTTTGACAAACGATTGGAATTGAAGTAAGACTGCTTTATCGAACGTTCTTTCGAACATCATTTTGATCATTTATTTTTAAAAGATCGATTAATATTTAAAATGCGATATTTAAGTTCCTATAAAGTACATTTTGTTTGAACACACAGCTGTCGTCAAAAATGATTAGATACCGGCTAGTTATTCGAATATGTATAAATATTATGTTCAATAGGATAATGTGATTTTCTCTATCAGATAAATTATTCAATTTTAGTGCAATCATTAGTTGTAACTGAAACTAGTGTATCACTTAAGACATTAATGTGCGATAGGTTGAGTAAGTAGTACTAAAATGTCACATTTTTACAATTCAAATTGTTGACTGAATACAAAAACAGACCGTTTTGCAACAACTTGTACAACTTCTTTATTTGAAATAAAGTAGACGCTGTATAAATAATTATCGCTATATACCTTACCCAAGTCGATGTATATGAGTAGTGTTCTAACATACATAAGTGCGTAGTATTAACATTATACATAAAGTAAACGATAGCGCTATTTATATTGATGATTAGGTTAACGAGACGACTTTGAATGTCTAAAATAGTTTAAATAAGATTTAGAAATTGTATTGGGCGTAATATTGGCGCTTGGCTATTGGAATGTGTGACAGTAAAAGTGATTTTTAATTCAAACAACTAAAAATTCGCACAGATTTTTTTAAAATATCTTGAAAATTCACAAAAACGAAATAGTCAAGCGCCGATGAAAACGAACACCGCATGCAATTAATTTCATACATATTATCTGTAATGGATAATACGACATATTGAATAAAACTTAGTTGTTACTATAAATGTTTAGCTGAACATGTGTGACTGTGTAAAAAGCGTGAATGTGGTACATTTGTATCTATTACTTTTCATTTAGAACACGTAATTAGTGCCGACAATACTGTCATACATTATATGAGACATCAGGTCTGAGACACTCTTTGGCATACACAAAATTGTTATAGATTAGTTGATTTTATTTATCAATTTAGATATTGAGGCTTCTCAAATACCCACATATATACTTACATATTGTAATAATTTGGTTATAGTATGCATTTGAATTTTGGAAGCAAGTGTTATTATTTATTATTTCTATTATAATTATTATTAGTTTACTTAAAATTGTGTGTGTGCCTTGTATCGTAGATGAAAATATCAAGATTAAAAGCAAAAAATATAAACTTGTGTTTTCTTCTTATCTTACCCCGATCATCAAAGCTATTTGAATGAATAAATTACTCATTCCATGGATTCAAATTATAAAACAAATATTAGTACCTGATTAACTGATGCAATACATAAAAAACTGATCAAGAAAGTAAAGTCACGCAATTGAAATTTAGTAATTATCTGTAATGTACCTATTACTAATACCATAAATAATTTAATCGATGTCACTAATAAAACTACTGCGCCATAAACCATCGAACTCATTGCAACTCCCCGATTTTATATCAAAGTTCAATCGCAATTTTAAACCTTGCGAAATCGAAAAACTTCATATTTATTGCTAATAGATTTTCGGCCGATGAGCACCGGGTTATTTGGGATGCAATTCTATTTTGTCCATATGAATGATTTTTATATTTGGCCTGAGGGTGGGACGAACGCACCGATGCGGTATTCTCCCTTTCCGATTTCGGACATCGAGTAGAACCCTAGCTGAAGGAATCCGAATCATATCTAAAATACTTGATTGATTTATAAGATAAATGCTAAATAAAATACTATCTCTTAAAGGTAAGTCGTTTCGGAAGCAAATATTTCTATAGAAGATTTTCATTTCGAACAAATAAATAGCACATCGTTGATTCACACACGCGCGATATTTATGAAATGGTTTTTTTATCCTGATTTCTGAAAATGTATAAATCCTAGGACTTTTAGATTACTGATTAACATCACTAAAAAATTATTCAGTGTTTTGGGAGATTTATGGTCAAATCGTGACCTGGTGCAAAATATATTTTTATTTAGGGTACGAAATACTAAACAATTTACAAATATAAATGTACAAAAAATGTAAAATGTAAAGTTCAATGCATACGACCTCCAAACCGACGGTCTCATGTTCGATTCCCAACCTGGTTTATTTAGGAAACCTTAGACTAATTTCTGTAAAGTCCAACTAAATAGGAGAATACGCAATAATATAGTGAATACTATCGCAACTCGTATAGATATGACACGCGTAGTATACCTAAGCTTAATATTTAGTTTGGAGTCACAGAAATTGTATGATTGTCACAAATTAATTTTTGTCAACTGCTACCAAACTCCATCTATTACTGATTAATATTATTGCAATGTTGTGATTTTAGAAAAATCTCACACCGAAACATTTTTTTTATAATTTGTCCGTCTGCCTGTTTATCGACCTTCATTATCATCAGCCAAAACCCGTTATACCGTTCTCACCCGGATGCCACAAAAAGAGAATGGATAAATGTAATTTCAATTAGAATTTGAAAATGTTTAAGTGAAATATTCTGCTTGGAATCAAAAACATAATAACAAAATTTAATACTAAAAAAAAAATTGCATTTGCAAGAGAACACAAAAATGTGAAAAAGGAGGGAGTGATGGTAAGGTGTGTGTAAATGTATGTGGTTACCTTTAAACTATAATTAACGTTGTCATATATGACATTCTATTGTTACCATTAAATCTCAGTTAAGACGCACACCAGGACCAAGTGGTCAGACAGCATATGAACTTATGTTTGGCAGAGATGTGAGAACTAATTTACACACCATGTTTAAGAACAGTGCTACCACTCAACCTCACTCAAATGAAAATGTACTATCTATTAGAAATTTCTTACCTGGTGATAGAGGCGAGAAACTACACTAAAATTTGGAAAAGATGGGTGTTTGCTACCGCGACTCAACGTCATGGAAGACTCCATTATGCTATGCAGACTGACGAAGAGTTGCAGTGGAGGCGTCACCTGAACCAACTCCTACAAGCGCCTCTGGTGCCGTAGCCAGGAATTGTAGGGGAGGCGTGTCATATATGACATTTTTTTCTCAAAATGTTATTGCTTAGCAACGGTTGATAATGATAGTTTTGTCATGAAGATTTGAAAATAAAAAATATAGCGTAATAGTTTAAAGTAGTAATTAATTGTATATAATAAACGTTATAATAAAAAAAAAATTATCAACTGACTTACATATGCTAGACTATATTATTGTCCTATACAATCTTTCACTGGTGAGTGATGTCTTCTCACTAAGGCAAGTTTCTTGTAGTTCTTTGCTTATTTCATAAAATACTCTGAATTGACGATCAGTCGTGTCCAGGCAAGGTGGAAAAATAAATTCTTAATCTTTTCTCAATTTTTGAATAATCAGCTGTTTATTAAGATATTCACATAAAATCTATGAACCAAGCTTCATTATTAAATTCATTCGTTTTTGTCAATTACTTCGAAGCCCTCTGATGAGTTAACTCAGCTTACATTATCCTTACTACTTTTTTTTGGATTTAATATTGTAGTAGTATTTGGATTTGGTATACATTATCTTTTTCTTCAAAATGTTATTCTCCATCTCCAAAAAATATTGTCCTCCTCTCTAACACCTTTTTTCTCCTCCTTTCTTAAATTCTATTCCATTCTTCCATTAAAAACATTTCTAAATTGCCAGTTCTACATTTTATTCTTCTGACTAAACTCCATGCTCAGAAAAAAGGCAGAATAGGAAAGAAATGGTACACCATCCAATGCTGAACATAGGTCTCTCCCTAGATTGCTCGCTCCTATGATTGTCAATTCTGCAGCAGACGTAACCAGCCAATGTCACATCAGCTTTCTAAATTTTGAAGCTGATGCGCGACCCTGACTTATAGACAGGTTACGTCGTTTCATATTTTGTCTCTCAGAGTGACGCCAAACACAGCTCTTACCAAAACTATTACTCACTGAGCAAAGTTCAGCTTATGAACCAGTCCCATTGTCGATATATAACGAGAATTAACTTTAATCAAAGTCGGTAAGTTTTGTCCAATAAAACATATGATTAAATGAGTATTAACGCAAACCTATTATATAATGTATTTACATAATATAGGTACTTATGTATCTTTAACAAACGTAAATTCGTCAACTGATATCACTAAGTGGTATCCCAAACTGAAAATATATCCTTACGCGACTTTATGTCTATGTCATATCTTTTCTTATTGTTGAACATAGAATTGGCATCTATTATGTTTTGTTTTAATTCTACATAAAATTATAATAATTGTGTGACCCCAACCTTATCGCCATCTTCGTTATGGGTACCATATAACGAACCGGGTAACTGTAACACCAAAATCCAAAAAAGATAATTTAGAAGAATTATTTTGTTACATTGACTTGGTCAAAAATTAAACACAGGTTTGAAAGTTATCGCACCCACCGCATTGACTGACTGGTCGATTTTTTTCTTATTACTTTTTTTACTCTAGATCAAATCCCAACGTGCCCTGCAGAAGGCTCTCTTCGTTTTCTTCTATTCGTCTCTTTCAACTCTATTCCACTGATAACCCAGTATCGTTTCAATGTTGTCATTCCCTTTTTAAATTGTTTACCATGAAGTAACCAATTTGTAACCATTTGTTCCCTGATATATTTTGTTTGGTCTATTTCTGTCTGTATTCCAGTCCTGTTGTCGCGTTATTTAATGCATCTACCTTTAAAACCGACGGTACCGAGTTTGTTTTCCTACTAGATCAATTGAGGAAACGATTTTATTAAATCTTTCTGTATGTAGATATGTTTGAGTATTCCCCCTGTATATTAACCTAGCCTAGAGTGATACAATTGGAATAGCTTATTTCCGTACTTTCATTATATAATATTCATATTTTAATTGTCACGTCTTCTATTTTTTTATTATTCACCTTGTATGTTATGAGAATCACAGAATGTCATCGGATTTTTAATACGTTTGCTCGCCAATTTCTACTCTCAATCACTGTCCTTTAAACAGAAAAGGTATGAAATTGATACTACCTCTCTAATACGAGATATCTATTAAGATGTTATTCCCTTGTTCCTTCAGTTAATACTCGTCGTGGTAAAGTTAATATTGCGCGCATAAATATTGTCGCACACGACAGCTTCTTGCCGCCTCTAGTCTCCTATTGAAGTATTGCAGTCATCTACAGGCTGTAACATTTCTATTCATGTATCACACCAAACAATATCTCATAACTTAAAGAAATATAGTATTCAGGATTAAGTGTAAAACAATCAGTAAGCCTAGGTGTGACCAATTTATAACTTTGGAAGATGTGATTAGTACGTATAATATTCATTTAGAACATATCCATATCCGAGACAGTATACAACAATTTTTGAAAACTGATCCAACAGAAAAGCTCGTCAAAACTTTAAAAATCCACCGAAAGCTGCAATGGATTTTCTAAAGCGATTAAAAAATAATCATTGAAGTATTCTTACTTATAATAAATAAGATGTTTGCAAAGAGATGTAAGAGAAAATTTATTAACAACCTTGCGATTTTTTCGTTTATGAATATTGTCCATAAGACAACAAAAAGCGTTCACAAAGCATCCCGTATAAACATACGCACCTGACGACAAGAACATGGGAGGGTGCGTAATTCTCGCTCTTTGCTCGCGGATTAGTTTTTCGTTACGATAATTAAATAACTTTGAGTTATGTTGTCGCGTGATCTATAGCCGTGTTTATTGTGTTCTCTCATAGTAATATAAGGTGGGCGTATACGAGGTTTGTTTTATTGCTTCGTTTAGAAGAGAGCTACATCTATTTGGTATCTGTTAACAAGAGCGAGATAATGAAGTACTATGTGGTTATTATTACCAAAGGAATGGACTATAAGTTCCAGGATCAATTCATAACTAAGTTCATTAAAAACCTTTATTATCAATTTTATTGACTCGTGACTTGTATTTGCGTAAATTTACTTTACGCTATTCTGGACCTCGTCATCAGGGAGAGAAAGGAAAACAGAATGTGCCATGCTCGCCATAAGATAAAACTATGCCAAGTTTCATCAAAATCCCTCTAGTAGTTTCATAAGATGAGCAAATTGAAGTGTTTGTTCGCCTGTTAGGAAACAAGAAGCATTTTCCAAATAGCATTTTTTTTTTAATTTTTTGCAATGAAATCTTCGATCACATATAACAAGATTCACAATCTCCAATAACAAAAACATTGAAGTGTTTGTTCGCCTGTTAGGAAACAAGAAGCATTTTCCAAATAGCATTTTTTTTTTAATTTTTTGCAATGAAATCTTCGATCACATATAACAAGATTCACAATCTCCAATAAAATTTAAACAAATTATTGTCCGAATTGACGTATATATTTTTAATATCGTAAAGTATTATCGGCAATATTGTGTTAATCTAAAGTAGACCTTACTGTCAAACCATAAGGTTATAAACGCTCGTAAACGATTCTTGCATGACATTGAAACGAAGTTTGTTAAATAAAATATTTAAAATGCAATCTTACGTCTCGTGCATAAAATATAATTCAAATAATCTATTTGCGTTGCTATGTTGCTACGTTGATTTGTTACGTGAAAGTGACAAGGATAAGACAAATATTGTCAGGCAATATTTAAAAATATGATTACGAATTTAATAAAACAGAGCTATGTAACGTTATTACTGTAATGAAATAATGAACATGTAAATAATATTATTTATTTATTAACCGAAAATAAGAACTCGCATCTTTTTTTAGCGTTCTAGATGTGTTATTTTTACAATTTTTGAAGGAGCACTTTGACATGTTCGCTGTTATCGTTTTCGAATACCACTAAAACAGAAGTGCGCTTAAATACTCATTTAGCGCACATTTGGTTCGGACATTTTTGGAGCGTTGATTGTGTATCTAGTTATATGTGATCGAAGAATGAAATATAACCAGTTTTTTTCGTAAATATCTTAAAACAAATTTATGAATACAGTTTTACAGTTAGTAATCAATATAGTCTTGGGTTAACCATTAAGATCTCTTGTATTAAAAACCTGATAAGAAGTAAAAGTTCTAAATAAGGTAATGAATGATTAAAATAACTGTTTGGAATCTTTCATAGACTTGTAATAAAATTATCAATAAAGCTCGTTTAATCATTTTTTTAAACATTCGAAATAAGTAGCTATCTGCTTTTCTCTTGCTTAACTTGTTGATGAAAAAGAGAAAGAACCGGTTTTTGTAAAGAATGGAATATAAATGGAAATAAATTAGATGTTTCAATTCATTTAATGTTATGCAAATTCCCAACACAACCCTTACAATTAAGATGGGTTAAATTGTTTTCATAACTGAGTGTGGCGCTAGCAATGGTAAGAAAATCGCCTTTACATTCAATTTAATTGAAATGAATAAAGATTACTTCATTCTATCAACACCATCACAGTACGTAGTTAGGTACTATTAACAGTCAAAGATTAAAACTTTGACAATAGATTTCAGACATTTTCTGTAATAAAAATAAGTTCAAATAAGTTCAGTAAATGATCAGTTCTAATCACATCTTATCACCATAGTTTTGCAATAAATATTTGGGTTTACAGATAGCAAAATGGAACCAAATGGTGTGAGGCTGCTGGTACATTGTATACACAAGTTCCTTATCCACTATTATATTAAACTAGCAATATAAATACATACATACATATGTATGTATTTCAAATAGCTTTCTCGGAAACGGTTCTAGCGATTTCGATAAAATTTACAATATAGGAATTGAGGGGGCGAGAAATCGATCTAGCTAAGTCTCAATTCTGTAAAAAATCGTTTTCTCCGTCTTTCACTCATTTAAAACTTCGAAACTCTAAGCTCCTAAACATTTTCAATTTTGCAGCAGTTTACCTTCTCAGTAGTACAGTGGCTAGGAGCAGATCTACCAAGCTGAAATAAGACAGTTCGACTCATGTAATGGTCAGACTTTTTTTTTATTTTTTTTTTGTAAGATAGAATAGATAGAAAGCTCGGTCGCACAGGTACTACTTATAACCCTATTTTTATAGCTATTATATTTTGTTGTTTAATTTGTAGCCTGAACGCAAAAATATCGTAATAGTAATAGTAAAGAAATATCTTTCCTATTGCACAGTTTTTTAATATAAACGCTTTATAATGTTTGTATTATTATCTGTTTAAGATTTTTGGAAAATTTAAAAACAGTGAAATATTATTAAATATTTAAAAATTTAAAAAATGTGATCTATATTGCTATTTGCTACAAGTACCTGCTACAAGTACCTTTTCTTTACGTACTTATTATCCTTAAAAGTTCGTAATTAATAATTAGCTACATATTATTATATCTATAAATGTTCAAAGCTGTGTTGTCAAAACTTGTAATATTGTTACTAAAACTGATCACAGCAGTCAAATTAAACACAGGTGTGCCTATAACTGTAACAAAGCAGTAATTCATACGTAGATGTTGAATCTAAATGAACACATTATAATGTTTGGAGCGAGCGGTAAATATGTGTGTAGCGACTGAGACTAACGACCCGCCCTGGCTTCGCACGGTTGGATACTTAGCTTAAATCCTTTGCCGGAGAACGAAAGAACCAAGCTATCTAACAGAGACTTTTGAAAGACTGTTACGTACAATTTCGTTCTCGTGGAATTAAAATTTGTTTTAATTAATTTGACACCTTTATTGGTCGATCTTTAAAAATCAGTCGAATGCGTTTTTAATTATTCATTTCAGTTTCTGTAAACAGCGTTTTAGAGCATTGAACGTATTTTTTCATGATAATGCACCATGTCTTTTCAACTCTTTAAGGCCTCAATAATAATAGTAATCTACAAAAATCCATTCTTAATGTCTCCGCAAATTTTTAAGTTTCTAGATTCAGGGGTTCGACCAGGGCATGTTCTTTGTATGACTGTGATAGTATCTTCTAAATCCACGCAGACGAAGTTGCAGGCAAAAGATAGTTTGATATAATCCGTGACTTGTTCACTTCCATAGTGATTGGTTTATAAAGACCCTACAATAAGACAGTGACTGTAGCGACAGTTTCTTCAAAATCTACGCAGACGAAATCGTGGGCAAAAGCTAGTTTGATATAATTCTGTGTCTTGTTCACTTCCATAGGGATTGGTTTATCAAAATCAGCTAAATATTTGTTTCATTATTTATTTGATTAATGCTATACATAAAACATACATTTCGTAAAATCTAAACAAAATATGAACTCCACTTCCAGTTCCTACCAAGAAAGTCCATCCATAGTCTACACAAGCCTTATCCGCCCTATCGCCAATTTTTACGAATGCAATAGCTGTTCACCAAGTTTTGTAGGATTATATCATGAAGATCTCTGAGGGCACTACTTTGATTTCGATCGTTAATGATCGAAAATTGTTCAAGATTCGTACCTTTTTTTGAGTGGTGTATATTTTACCTAAATAGATTTTTTAAGCTACTATAGGCGTGCTAAGCTATTTGAGATAAAAAGTTTCTGCCAAAACAAAACTTCTCACGCGAACCAATAATGCGGTAAAAAACGTACCGAGGTTTGAATATAAGGAAACTGTTTGTAATATTAAGTAATAACAATCAAAATAAAAACACCTTTTCATTGTAACATAAATAAAAATTAAACCGACTTCAAAAAAGAACAGTGAAAAGTATGAAATAACTATCCCTTACGGATCGAAAGTTAAGTACAAAAATAACTTTATAAATACGATACAAATACCCATATAATTAAATTTGACAGTTACCGAAGTCGGTGCCAAGTCTACTAAACTAACTACAGACTTTCCGTTGTCGAACATTGATTTGGCACCGAATTCAATAACTGTCAAATTTAATTGTATGGGTATTTGTATCGTATTTATAAAGTTATTTTTGTACTTAAGTTTCGATCCGTAAGGGATAGTTATTTCATACTTTTCAGTGTTCTTTTTTGAAGTCGGTTTAATTTTTTTATAAAAGTTTTTTTATTTCTTCCTTTTGAGTGACCTTAGCCTAAATAAATATCAAGGTCTACAATTAGTTTATTTTCTAATTCTGGAGCGCAATGTGTTAACTTCCATTCTATTGGGGAGCACAAATAGTGGGCTTTCACAATAAAGGATGCGAACAGATCGAACATGGGATATTATGGCCCATTATGGCCATTATCAATATCATCAATATAATATAATATCATATCAATATCAATCAGTTATAAAATAACAGTCTAAAGGTTGCATCATAATTACACCCTAGCAGTATTCTTAAAATCTGTCCTGTCCGCCACAAGACTGACTCTACTGACTGAATTTATTATATCACAGCCAATTTATATCTTCTCCCTACTTTACCATTATACCGTACTACCATTATACCATGTGGGGACAACGATAGTTAACAAATGACATACAAGAGAATCGTCAATATAAATAACCAGGTCACGTTATTTGGTGTATCTTCGAAACCAAAGCTTCAATACCAGTGAAATTTCAATGGGACCAATCTGGAAGTATATCCTTACGGACGAAAATAGAATTTTTCAAATCGCTTCATAAATGACGGAGTTATGAGGTAACAAACATAAAAAAAAACATATAACCGAATTGAGAACCTCCTCCTTTTTTGGAAGTCGTTTGAAAAAGCATTTTTTTTCTTCATGGCATCGCGCAGATCGCGATCGCGCGATCAGAGCATTTGTCAATGTCAATATTAAACATTAACGCAATACATTGCATACGTCACAGTATTGTTATAATTCATGACCAACACATAAGCACGTTGGAAGTGAATTCGTTTATTCTTCTCATCGTAAAGGTAAAACTCCTCCAGTAAAGTGATTGTAGGCTTTATTGAAGTTATAAAGAACTTCCTGGAAGAGCACGAGAACTTCAGCTACACATGTTTATTTAGACCTTCTCCATTCTTTTCGTTTATACAGAACTTTAAAACACCATGCACTTACACTTTTGTACTTTAAAACACTCAAAAATTTGAAAAATAGAAAATCTAAATAAAATGGCAACCTCTGTATTTCCATTCCCGCCAAAAAGTCCAAAAAAAAGTCATTTCTCTTAGTAATTTTTTTTTATGTCAGTAGTTATATTTTAAAAAATAAGACTGTTACAGATCTATCGGTGTGTCTGTCGTGTCTCTCCCTGCGTAATATTTAATAACATCGTATTAGCTCTTAAACTGATAAAGCTGTCATCATATGTGTTCTTAGCTAAACTATATTTGATGGAGAACGGTTCAGCTATTTTCAGGATTTTTATTTCTACAACAAGCTTTAGATACTATTGCAACTAAAATATTTTCAAAGGCAACCGCGCATCCGTGTATTATTTTTTGTTGGGGACTTTTATAAATTTTTTAATTTAATATTTAATAATGTAGGGTGCAATATGAATGTAAAATTATTTTAATATATGTAATGTGAATGTACAAAAACACAAACACTTCATATAACACTTTTGAAATGAACGTTAATTTACATTTGCTTGTAGGTGCTTACATAGTGCTAGCAAACAATAAATTATAAAAATTAATATTCATTCTAAACCTTAACCCAATGCTACCCCTGTACAGTGTTATATTATAAAACAAAGGTCCAACTTTCTGATAGTTAACAGAAGGTCCGGGAAATGAAATACAAACTATGGAATAACGAGTAACGACAGGGTAGTCGTAAACTCACACAAATTCGCATTAAGAAGGCGCCCAGATGAAACTTACTTCGCTTTTAAGCTTTATCCGAGACCTCTCGTTGCTGTAAATCCAATTGGATTTAATGAAGTGACACACCGAGCGCTATTTTACTCGGTAATGAATCCCCGAATCCTATAAAAACTGTCAGTATATTTATACCCAGAAGAAATAAGATCGTTATGTTAAAATATTGAATCTAATTTTAATGTTTATGAAAGTCGCTATGAAGAGATAAATAATAAAGAACAAAGCTATGCTGCTTTAGATACTATCTCATAATAACATAGAGATAATCTTGAATCAATACTGATTTTTAGCTAAGACAAATTCGAAGGAACAATTTCAAACGTACAACAATTTTAAATCCACTATTATATACGAGCAACATTTGTATATATATCTGATTACGCTTTTTCGAAAACGATTGGAGCGATTTCGACGAAATTTACAATATAGGGGTTGTGTGGGGGCGAAAATCGATCTAGCTAGATTTCAATTCTGGGAAAAATCATTTACTCCGTCTTTCACACACTTAAAACTTTTGAACTCTGGACTTCTAAACTTTTTTGATATTGCAACTGAGTTTACCTTCTCAACAGCACAGTGGTTGAGTGTAAGTCTACCACGCCAAAGTGCGCGGGTTTGAATCCTGCAATGTGGTCAGACCTATTTTTTCAATATTTTGAAATAATATGTCTAAGTTCAGTTTGCAACAAGTACCTATTAAAAACACACTTTAATAATGAATTTATAATCTATATATATATATATATACATACATATACAATGAAAGCTTTTTTCTTTGACCGCGATAAACTTGAAAACTACTGACCGATCGGCATGGGACCAAGACCATTCGACGCGGAATTAGTTGTAGATGGTTTTAGGCTACTTATTTTTTGAACTTTTTTTTTTTGCCCAGCGAAGCGGGCGGGAAACGGCTTGTAAGGAAATAAAATGAAAAATAATGATAAAAGTATTGACTTCATAACTTCAGACAGCCTGTCCCGTAATTCGAAGTGAGGCAAATAACATCAGATAAAATATAGACGTGTAGGTGCGTTTTCTAATGAAATGGCGACCGATCATCTTATCTGATAATAAATATGTGTCCTATGTACAGGTGAGTCAGGTTCTCTGGTTTAGCTCACTAGCGGGTTCGAAACCTACAATGTTGCCATACTTTATTTTTAATTTTTTTGTAAGATACTGAGTAAAGTTCGGTCGCCCAGGTACTGTATTTATAAACGTCACATTAAAATGTTAATTAACACTAAAAACTTAATGCACTGCAATTATTACCCTTATTTTTTGTCTTTCTTTACCCTTACTTTCTTTTTTTTTTAATAAATCTATTCCTATTTTTTAATGGTTTCTCTTGTTTTAGGCATACGTAGCCAAAGACTTGTAGTTTCGTCCCATCGATCTGTCCGTCTGTCCGTGTTGTGTCAAATTCGATTTATTCGATCATTTTTACACCTATGCTGATCTGAAATTTACCTAGTACAGAAACGGAAATCGATAACTCAAACGAAACAAAAATAAAATGAATTAGTGCGTATTTTGTATCTACTTAAATTTGCCTTGTACGTCATCATCCAAAATTGCTACTGAACCCTAAATTAATACGTTTCTAACACCTACTTAACCGCTGTTTTCGTATTTGGTACAAAAATGGAGAGCGGCATTGCAATTAAAATGTTAAATATAGGTCAGAATTATATCCATAGTAATATGTATTGATTTTATTTATTGTATTTTATATTGCAGGCATCTTATGAAGGAATTTTTCAGAATTCAACCTTAAAGGAAGTAGCAAAATTTGTATGGGAAATACTGTTTTTTTTTTATTTAAAACTATGTCGCTAACTTTCAATTGAAATTGCATGTATTTTGACATTTTTAAAATTCAATTTCTAAGGAGAAAAAAGGGGTGTCAAAGATAGGCACAGTGCATGTAACACGTATTTACCTTGACGTTTTTGAAAATTTAACTTGTAAGGGGGTGAAAAGAGGCTTAAAAGTTTGTATAAGAATCTTATACGGATGCGACGCGGGACGGCAGATGAATTTAAAAATACGAAACTGTGTAGTGTATGCTATAGTTTGCGCGAGCGAGGCTTTGATCGGAAAGCTAATACGTATATTTAAGAATTTTTAAGTTATTATATAGTACATTTATGCGTACTTACATCACAAGAATCTAATTAGTTACATAGTAAATAATTACTACACAAAATAAAGAAGACTGAAACGTATTGTGTTATCAACTTTACATTGAAATACCAATCTAGAAGAAGGAATTTATGTCTTATTATTGGCTAAAGAAGGTCTAGTGCTATTTGAAACTGAATTGATATCAAACGTTCAAGGGTTGATCAACTATTTATCGCTCCAGTTAGTTTGAAAAAAAATTTCTAATCATTTATTGATCAAGGATAGGTAATAATTTACATGTTAACATGTTACGTATAGTTTTGTTTCTCTTTGATTTATGCATTTATAAATCCATGACGGTCTTGAGCAGGAACTATTATTAAATCGAAAAAACCTCAAATAACAGTAAAATTGTCGCTTGGACAACTGAAAGTGTTTTGTCACCTGAGCAACCACTAAATTAGAGAAAAATATCGTTAAAAGTTAATTATATTGATGGAATAGATACTAGCTTTATGATAAATACATTATTTATGTACAAAATAAATATGTAATTATATTTTCCAAGTAATATTTGGCAAGAATTTAGGGACAGCAGTGAGACAAAAAATAGACCCACAGGCAGAACTATCATTTAATACTAGTATGAAATAATATCACCTGAAATTATTACGTATATCACGATACCTACTATAATCATATGTGGACTCCAAAAAAGGATGCCAAGAGAAAACTGTATGCTCATAATCAAAAATGTTAATTCATGTATAGGTTAAGCTCAAAGACCGAAAACGCATATGGATTGCCTTCATTACCATTCTAATTATTACGTTTACGTAATCGCGTACAGTTCATAACTTCTATTTTACATTTCCTTAACTATGAAAAATATTGCTCGATATCACATTTCTATCTTATGTGCTATATATTTTGGAAATGACCTTTTTAAGTTTTTGTGTTTGATAACCATCTTGATGAAATTCGATTACTATTAAATTTCCCAAAAACAACCTAGACTATAACGTGCGAGTGACAGAGTGAAATTCAATAATAGCTAACATGTTGAAATCAATTAAGTGATTTCGATTCAGTGAGGGAATAACTGAATATACTTACATACATACATACTGCATACGTTGCTAAATTCCTCCTATTTGCTTCGCCGTAATCAGGTAAAATCGTACAATTCTATTAGTAGCAGCTAATTTAACTTTTATGAACGGAATTATTTTACAGTTGGCATTTAAAAGTCGCACATAGATAACTCCGCCAGGAAGCCAAGTACACGTTGAGAGTTTCTGCCGAGTAAAAAAAAGGTAGTCTAGATGTTTAATTTCCATATCTGAGATAACAGATAAGCTACGATATTTTCCGTCTATCATAAGATGCTACGTGTAAGGGAGGCTATCGAGGTCGCGTCTGATCGGAGCAGGGACTTTGGCTGTCCAGTACCGGCTACCCCGAAGACGACAGGGCATATACAATCTCTCACAGGTCTACGACGTAGCACTACGAGAGAGTGCTCCGTAACCCAAGTTCAGCACAGTAGAGAGGACATCCGGTGCGTTCTGTAGGAGATTTCTATTAGTAAAAACCCACCTCAACCCTTGGGAAGCTGGGTACTTTTTGAAACTTTCTCCTGTGTTATCAAAAAAAGCTGAATATTTTAGATATGCACGTTTAAGACTCTCGACTTATAAACTACAGAACAAGTGGTGGGTTTCATTAATTGGAAGGGACGTGATAAACTTTGTAACAAATCATTAATCGATAATGAACTACACTTTCATTGAATGTATGTTTTCTATTCCAAATTCCATTCTCATTATGTTAAGGGAAATATAATAAAACAACAATAGAACTAATAAATCAAGCAATAACTTCTCATATTTACAACTATACTTTTAACCATTAAGTATTGTGGACAATAAAATTAAGGGATGCATTTAAAAACGCTTTATGACATTATTTCCCCCCAACGACGGGAAAGAAGTGTGTTATTTGATGTCGTCTGTCTAACAGTGTTTGCCCATACATCATGGCCATTGAATGAAAGTACCGATGTGTTTGCAGTTTTTTTTTTTACATTCCTAGCCGAATTTAGTGGAAATCGGTCCAATTTATTTTTGGAGTCCAGACTCTTTAATCTTGTTTAATGACCTTTTTGGTCGTTGATTATTACGTTAGTTTCACATCTATTTCTTGTATTCTATAATTTCACTCAAGGTTTTACCTATAAGAAACATACGAGCATGGATATCGGCATTTAGAGGATATGCCCCAAGTAAAAACGGAACAGTACATTACATAGTTACTGATCCACCAACCGTGACAGACGGATAGACGGACTGACCCATTGACATGAATGATTTCATAAGGCTTTCATATTTCCTTTTAAAGTACGGGATCATAAAAATAGACAGTTAATATAATTGTAAGTTTTAAAACAAAAGCAAGGCTCGTAGTGTTAACTTCTTCATGTTATGACATAATAGAATTACATCTGTGTCTGTTTAGTTGAAAATATTTTATAGGTTTTTACTTGACTTTCTGTTTTACTTTCTCTGTTATGTAGCATTGTAAGCAAAGCACTCGTATAAAATATTTTGCTGCGTCACATTAGATTAAGCGTAAATATTATTATCTATATGTTGTTAACACCCACGTATATTATTAGAAGTTATTTTTATCTGAATGTAAATGTATCTGAAGTCCTTTGCATGCATTCTGAATATTGGTTTATTGTATGGTTAAACCTCCTGAACTGAATGCATGTGTAAATTAGCAATTAGTCTAATTATACGATTAAAATAATTCCGATTACCCTCTCAATATAAATATAGTGATCGATAAAATGGCGTCGGGCGCAATGAAGGCGGCACAGAGACACAATAATAAATTGTAATTACAATTTAAAATGAGCGGGCGTCGACGTGGGTGTGGCCTCCTGCCCCCACACAGCACACCACCTTCGACTTCACGTGTGTGCACTTTTTACTTTCACATCTGTAAGTAATTAATATGTGTATTATGTGTGTTTATAATACGGTACTGAAACTAAACTTTAGCGATAGTAAAGATATTATGTAGTTTTCTATTCAACTGAAAATTCGAATAGCAAACTATACATAATATAAGACACATATTTGAAGTCAATTCACAAACATTTCAATTGAACGCCTTTTTTTGGTTACGTGGGAGAAATCTGCACACAACCTTCACCAAAACTCTTGCTGTGGTCGCCCTCGATTCGTTGTCGAGGGGTTCCGGGACCTTCTGCAGAAAGCACCGGCAGTAACAGAGCCATCCATGCAGTGTCACGACATCAGGAACCACACTCGCTGTCGTCCTTTTTGGGATCGCATGCATGGACGACTGAAGCCCCCACACCGATCGGCCGTGACTCCGAAGGACTTTTGTCGCCTCTTACATCAGGTGGAGTATATCGTAACCTTATTCTCAGGCTTACATCATCTAACCCAATGCCGTTAGGTCTTATACTATCCATATAAACAGATAAGCATGTACCAAATCTCTTCCAAAATAATTTATCAACATGTTTGTAGTTGTTGTAACACTTACCTTTGCTGAAATATCATTTCTGTAAGTACATGTTGAACACATGATGCTATGGCATTTCCCATTTGGGTGATTACACCTCGATAACAGTTTAATAAGTAAATTTATACTTCAGAGAATACCAACACTCTCTGATGTATAAAAATAAGTAGCAAATATGATTTTTGCAACACCTGCAACATCAACGTGTGCACGACGGGTGCGCTGCCGGCCTTTAGGGAAATAGGAAAGGAGGGAAACGAGGGGGAGGGAGTGATGGGCCACCGGCACTCTGACTCACCGAACGAAACACAACAGCAATACATAGATGGTGCTATTTCATTCATTGCTGCCGATATTCTGTGAGAGGGTGGTATTACACCGGATGAGCCGGCCCAATTCGTGCTGCAATGGAGCATGGCTCTACCAAAATATTTGATCATGAAATTTGATCATCTTTTCAGTTTCATTTATATGCAGTCGGATTGTTTGGCTTTAATAATTATTTTGAAGTGAAAACTTCTTCGGCGCACCTTGGGCTCTATCTGAACAGTAAACGAAACTGAACCGTCTGCACGCTCGGGTCGGTGACGTTGAAGCGGGTATAGGTATACTCTGCTCCAGTCGACATCAAGCGCGCTCGTATATATATTTTAAAATTAGAATATCGTATAAGTTTTGTATCGTATCGTATAAACTTGTTCGACGTATTTAACATAACCTAATCTAAAATGAACATACCTCCAGATCCCACCGTTCATATATCTTGCGGCATCAGAACTGAGGAGTTAGAAATTAGAGTCAAGTGGAAAATTCTTTGCTTGCCGTCTGCAATACTAAATTAAAATTAACTAGTCCTTAAGCTCCGCAGGTTAGGAAGGCAGTAGATTTTCCAGTCTTGGTGCTATTACAATTACCGGGTCTAAGACTTTGAATAAATTTGATCAAAAATCGTCCAAAAACTTTAAATTTATAATGAAGAGATATTTCAATTACTGAAATAATTCATGGTAAACGCTTGTTAGGTACCACAGGACCATTTTTGACACCATATCAATAAGTCAAGCTTATTATTCGTTATTAGTGGTTATTATAGGTATAAAAATATTCGTTGAGAAAGTTTCCTCGTCTCAACGTTAATATTCTACGATACTTTCCGCCTAGTTGCGTATTAATATCGACATATCGATGTGAATACTGAGAAAAACTAAATGTGTTTTAGTAAAACATGTTTTTCTTCAGCTCTGCATTACTTTATTCAAATATCTTACCTAATATGGATTGATAAAAAATATTTAAAAAGTATGGATTAATAAAAATTTCGAATAAATTCTCATTTTTAGGATCCGGTTTTAAGATACATTACCTAAAGTTAAAATTTTTATACACACTTATTAAATGTTGGAAATACATATCTTCATGCTGTATCCCCTAATGGGGTAGTCAGAGTTTGGAGATATTTATTGGAAACCATAAATAAACCAAGAGATACCAGTTAATATAGTATATTATTAATAAAATGATAATCACACTAAATATACCAAGTGCTATGCTCGTCGCCTCAGAAGAACAAAACAGTAGGCCAATTCACAGACCTCCTTGAATTAATTATTACCTATATGTACACTGCGCTTGGCTACCATAAACCGATAGCAGACTAAAAATACCGGTCAGTCGCAATCGTAATGTTTTGTCAGTATGAATTAAAATTGTAACATATAGTGTTAGAGGAAGTGTACCGAATATGGAATACCATAATAAATTCTGATACTAAATCATGAAAATGTATTATTAATCAGTCTTATTTTGTTATTTGTCTAGGAAATATATTCTACTTTAGAACAATAGTGACGAAAATGCTAAAACTAACTTCATTTTTTCTCCAATCATCTTAACATAAAAACAATCAAAATGCACCCCTAAAAAATGTGTACCGAATATGGAATATGGTATTTCATAGAAGGTACACTTAAAATTACTCTAATAAAAAGTCAATATCTTTTAAAGTGATTTACTGAGTCTGCACAATGTCGTTTAAAAAACATTGTAACGAGCAGCAACTTTTAAAATCCATTTTTTTTTAATTTTACAGTGTAACACATTTTTTTGTTGGTATATACTTACGGTTCATTACATACAAATTAGAATCGATCACAAATGTCTACGATACAATGTTTAATAGGTAACGCGTTCGGAAAGTTGTTCGCAATCGAGTACGTAGTACTATTTCATTTCTTCTCAAGTAAAATCAATAAATATTACACTTTAAGTGTATATTATTTAAACCAGAACCTAATATAGTAAACTTTTAATTAGTTAGTTGTTTTCATTATAAAGTTCATTGTTACTTTCGTTAAAATCTACATTTACTTACGTTACGTTCAGTAATAACATTGAATGTTTGGACACATCGATAGTAATAAGTATCGTGGTAATAAATCGATAATCGATTTTCTTTTGTATAAAAATATAGTTTTGTTATAAACAAAATAAAACAATTTTAGGTGATTATATTTTTATTAGGTATTAATATAATTTGTCCAGGTTTGCTTTCCCATTTTGATGATGAGATAAATAAATTGTTGTAAAAATTTAAATACGAGTGATTCCTAATAATCGATTGTATTCGATAAGCGAGAGACGAGTGTTGATATATATCTGTTTCACAAATGTTCGAGGAATGTTCGAGCAAATGGGCATTGCTTCCGGCTTGTTTTTCAGTGGCTACTTTTATCTAGATCTTTCTAATATTATTGTGGATCTGTCAATCTGACATTCCGATGTTGTCACTGAAATTTTCAGACCCTTCCTATTGGTCGATGCCTTTTCAGAGACTTGCTGTCTTCAGAATGAAATTCCTCCTAAACCCTGGTTTTTCTCATTCAGAGAGGCAAGCAAAAAGGTTACCTCTACTATTTGCAGACTCAGGCTGAATCATGCTTGCACACCAATTCACCTAGCTAAATTACATATCCGTGATCACTCTATCTGTGAGTGTGGTTTAGAAGAGGGTACACCTGATCACTTATTTTTTAACTGTCCCAAACTAATATTTTCCCTCTATGATGTTCTTCCTCCTAATATTCCTCGTCCTACCTATTTTAAACTCTTATTGTCCTTAGTTAATTCTCCTTTTGTTAGAATACTCTCTAATTTTATATCAGTTAATAACATTAAATTGTAATTTATTTGTAATATTTATTATAATGTTCATGCACGTGCCTATATACTAGTGATTTAACTCAGTAATAACTAATGTGTTATATGTGGGATGTAATACATTGTATTTGTGTTTGTCTATAAAATGTGTTGTCCTATGATTTGTCTGTATTTTGTACTGTGATGTTTTCCTTTTTAGGTGTGAATATTTGCTCAACTTTCCAAATTATAATCGAAAGGAACATTTTATTGATCCCCATTGTGTATTCTCCTACTTCAATTGTTGGAATCTTTTTTATGTTTACCATAATTATTGTGTTTTTGTGATCCTCATCTTTACGGGACGTTGGCAATAATCGCGAAGGTGCCATTCAACTAAAGAAGAAGAAGAAGAAGACTTGCTGTCTCTTTCTTATGTCGGAAACGTCAGACTGAAATCTGAATAGTTTTCAGTAACATTAATAATGATTTAAGAGAGTACAAAATTTTGTCGAAGTGTGGTTCCAAAATGGAGGGAGCCATTCATTTTTGGTGGTGGTTAAGTGGCAGATAAAAATTCCCATATTAGAAGAAAAATATACATGCCTATATATTTAGGATGTTGCTAGTGGTTTTAAGAAGTTTCCTTTTTTTATTATTTCTAATATTTTCAAAGTCCCATGATAGACCTCATGGGTTCTAAATTTTAGTTCCATAAACACAGTGGACTAATGTTATCTTCTTAATCTCATAAACACCGTGGAATGACGGTGTATTCCACATTTAGTTGGATATTTTTCTTTAAAGATACATGATCAGATGGATTACTTTCTCGGATCATTTGTTTGTGTGATTTTTTTGTTTGTTGTGATTGTTGTGATTTACGAGTATAGTGGACTTCATGGGAATACTTTGAGACCATTGGAGGGACAACTCGGCTTGCAGAAGACCTAATTTAATTGTGCAGTAACTAAGAGTTTAGTGAACACCATGGATATTCTTATGGACCATTGGTGGGACAACTCGACTGGCTATATATATATATACATGGTTATCTCCTTAGATGGTAATGTACAAGCATATATAAAAATTATTAACATTCAGGAATAAATATACATAACTAATCTTATATTTTGTTGTTGTAGTCCATCTTAATGTTTTAATTATACCTAATATTAAGAAACTGTTTCACTAATTAATGGTTAATATTCATTTTTGCAATTTTCAATATAGATGTAGGTATTTTTGTTTTGTGTGTAAAATCTCATTTAAAATTCTTATATATAACATTTAAGATATCATTTAGTGAGCTCAAGAGATCTATGATTGGGGATAATTTTATTTTTCTTTAATAAATTGGTGAAGGTTGTAATAAAGTCTGTATTTATTTCACAACTGAAATCGATTGTAGTAATACAGGGAAGGCGCCCTTATAAAAATTTACTCTGTATTCCTCTACCAATAATATAACATTCAAAGTTAACATCACCGCAGCCACGTTATAACAACTTCTATGGTTTCTAATCTTATTTTTCTTCTAAAGATTAGCGTTTTTCATTTTTAATCGATTTCTGATGTCCGAAATATGTAATTGGTAATTGACCGATAAAATGTGTACATTGAATAATAGTAGACCCCATTATGAAAGAGTATTCCATATTAGGGTCCTAACTACATTCCATATTAAGAACATCACACCATAAAATAAGACAAAATATAGAGTGTAACACTAGTAAACATGACTAAAATACACCACACTGTGGTGGACTATGTTGTTACAGGATATCAATACACTTAATATATTAAAAGTATACGTATTAATTAAGAAATATAAAACGACACGTCGTATCTAAAATCTGCTCAGTTGCGCGCGTAAACCTTCATCTTTCCTTTAAAAACCATTATTGTTTCTGTTGTATGTGAATGATTTTCCAGACGTAACGCCACCCGATATTTTGCTGATAACATAACTATTACATTTATTAAAATTGAGTGAGGAGAATGATGAGATTTGAGGAAGCGATAAAGTCCGTCCTCTCTGACTATCCAGTTAGGGATACAGCGTGAAGAAATGTATGTATGTATGTATGAAAGAAGTATGCAAAAACCGCGACGCTTGGTGTTCCGTTCTCTCTGACTACTCAGTTAGGGATACAGCATGAGTATATATATGTTTTTTAGGAATAACAATTGATCAGGACTGCAACTGGAGAGCACACATCGACGTCCTCTGTAATAAGTCAGATAGATTTATGAACGTATTACGCCGTTTAAGAATAGGAGTCAATAAGGAAGCTGCGCTTACTGCATATCCCACATATTATGTATCCTCAACTCTCAGGTATATATTACTCTCAGATATCTCAGGTATGGCACTACCGTGCCTGTATATATGTGAAATGCTGGTATTAGTTACAAAAACACGGACCTATTTTTGAAACAAGGCGAAATAAAAACAAATTGTCGTCGCACAGACAGATTATATATACCCGCTAAAAAATTAGAAGTATTTTGCAATAACTCTTACTGTATGGCAATAACTGTATACAATAAATTACCTGATCACTATAAAACTGATGAGCTGCCGCTGTTCAAAAAAGCAATCTTTAAATTTTTAAAACCAAAATTTTATTGCAGTGTAAAGGAATTTATCATTTACAATTTCTCAGCATAAAATTTCATTTATTATCTTGTACTCAATTGAGTATATTTTTAATTTGTTTCATTTCTTTTTACAATTTTTGATGCTTTGTATAATATTTTGACATTTATTTTTATTTATTCTTTTATTAATAACAAAAAAGTACATACATATGTTAATATTTACAAACTTAAAACTACACATTATCTTATTTATTCTTATTTTTGAGATGTTTTTTTTTTTTGTTTATT
This sequence comes from Zeuzera pyrina, assembly GCA_907165235.1. Classification (NCBI taxonomy): domain Eukaryota; kingdom Metazoa; phylum Arthropoda; class Insecta; order Lepidoptera; family Cossidae; genus Zeuzera; species Zeuzera pyrina. The sequence goes on along the minus strand of OU015625.1, from coordinate 10,464,008 downwards.
ATTTTCCTTTTAATTTTTACTTTTTTTGTATTTGTAAGTTTGACATATGTACATATGATTATTTGAATTTGAATGTCATATAAATACGTATATTTATGTATATTTTTCTATATTAATGGATGACATTGTTATGAAATCTGTAAAAGACAAATTGAATATTTGCATGCTTTTAATAAGCAGTGCTTATTATATACCTTACATCTAATTATACTCTCATTCTCGCAAATAAATATATTATTATTATTAAAATCTACGTTGTTTAGTTTATGAGAAATATCATTAGTCCATATTGTTATATCCATATTCCATAATCAGTACACTTCATCTACTGTAGGACCTTATGTGCAATAATAAGGTTAATTATCTAATATATCTCGAGACTAAGGATTTGTAGAGCTATGACCTAAAAAGCACACTGCTAACTTTAAGATTTACGAAATCTAGTATTAGACAGACTCAAAAACTAAAAATAGTTTTGTAATTTGAAAATTATAGAACTTTCGAACTAAAACATAGAACGCCACCGATCAATTGTTGAGATGATTTTATGATGTCACAACTTAGAATTTTCAAATTACAGCACTATTTTATTCTTTATTCCACCAAACACCAAGAGGTTCCTCCCGAGTTTTTTTTTATGTAGGGCTGGACGTCCGGCGATTGAGTTAATTTTCAACTGACAATTGAAGCGACAACAAAACGATATCGAAGCAAACTACGAGGATTGCTACAATGTCTACTGTAATGACTCTGCATAAAAAAAATGCAACAGCGATTCTGAATCGTTGTTTGCGTGTGAGGATATCCTCATCTGTTATATTTATATAGATACATAAAGCCGGCGAAGCGCCAGGTCGGAATCTTTCAATAATTATTTTTAATTAATTAAATATAAATAAAAGAAATTTACTGAAGAAATTTACTAAAAATAAGATGAGCAAATAGTGAGCAATTTATTAGATAAAAAATTTATAAGAAAAGTTAAATGCTCATCCCGTAAATGAGAAAAAACGTTTTGTGTTTTCATTTGTTAATAACTAATTAAATAATTAATTAATACTGTGAGCAATTGCGGATTTTAATTGAGCAATTGATGAGCAATTAGGAGCATTTAAGAAATATTGACAATTATTACAGTTCCATGCTAACTTTTTTACAGTTAAAAATCCATATTCTTGGTGAATTGTTAAACTTGTTTAATATATAACTTATTTTGCTTATTTTAAGAATGTATTATTATTTATTTTATTTGTTTAGTTAATATATTTATTTTCATTTTACTAAAATAATTAAAATTAATATAATTTTGATTCTATTATTTAATTAATATACAATATTACTAAATAGTTTGCCTGCAATTAATAACGAATGCGTAATAATTATATATTATCGATTAAAATAAAAGTGGCTGGCGGCAATGAATGCGATGCACGACCGTGACGTGGTGTCGACTAGCGTTTTAGCGAAAATTTTTGTATCGAAATCTAACCTGAAAAAGCTGAACACAAGTACCCGGGCCCCTGGTGAAGACACTGATTATTGGGTCTTTTACCCATTCAATCTTTACGGCGATCTTCCTTGTTAGGTCGTTGAAGGTCTCTGGGTTCTCCTACGTAACGCTTCGGAGCCCTCCTCAAACAGTGGTGAAGTACTTTTCAAAGGGCAGTGACATTCACCCTGGATCTTCGCAGTGCTACGATAGAGCGGCTCACGTTCGGTGTCATCCTCCTCGGGGTCGCATGCATGGAGGACTGAAACCTCTACTCCGATCGACCACGACCTCGAGGGTCTTTTAGTCACCTTTTACGACAGACGGGGAACACCGTAATCTTATTCTCTACCGGGCTACCGGGCTAATGGTCCAGGGTGTCTACAACCCAGTGTCATAGTTTCCGAGCGGGATTTCCCTTCTCGACCTATCCGATCCAGAAATCTGTTTTTACTCTGGTCTAACGAACATCCTGCGAAACTTTTATAGATTACATATACTATATATACTTCTTGCAGATATCAAGTGTTTTCTGTAAAATATAATATTCTACATATACTCAAAACAAGAGTTATCGATGGGAAGTCGACAAGAAACACAGAACAATAAAAACGAATTCATGTACAATGTACATGAAATAACAAACATCGATCGTTAAATTTTTGCAATTTAGGTATATAATTTAAATATTATTTTCGCAATCAACCGTAATTATTAAATCGAGAATAATCTGAATTCATTGAATGGCGCAATTTTGCTGCGATTATATTAAGGTAGCCTCCGTTAAGTGAACTCGACCAGTTCTCGGTATTACTCATAAATAACGAGTGGCCAAAAATCCAGCCATTTCTGACATTTTAATTTTTGATTTAAATAAAACTAATTTTGTATTATTTTAAAACGTCCTTTAACTCAAAATGTTCTTTCACTACAATATACTACCTGTTCTAAACTTAATAGGCTGTCCAGGCATAAATTGTTTATGGGCTATTCCAAATTACAACAAGTTTGTATGTGTTTAAAAAAAATTTGAATTTTATCCTTTGTGAAATCGTCCTCTTTTACCATCCCTTTAGGGATACAGCGTGAGGATATTTACGTATGCATGTATGTACATATGTGAAAGTAGTCTGGATTAGTCGATTGAGCCTGAGTTAATCCGGAAATTTTATCGGAAAATGAAAAAAATTACATATATAATAGAATGTATAATAAAAATGAACTAGAGTACATTCTGAAGATTTAAGTATATTGAAAAATCAGTTCCTAAAGATTAGTTACTAAAAGTTCCTAAAAGCTAGTATGGAAAAAACTATCGTTCATAACAAACGCGAGCAACAACTAATTTAAAATAAAATTTATTGTGCTCTCGAGATAATTAGGTACAGTAAATTCAATCGATAAATCATATTTATTTAATTTAAATTATACATATTATAATTAAAAGATATTTTACACGAAATAAATTCAGTAACCAGAACTATTTCAGTGAAGATAAATGTTCTAAGATACAAAGCGTTCATTTTACAACAGAACAACTCTTGTAATAATTGCTTCATGTATTTCTTCATATGTTTGACTTCATGTATTTTGTAGAACGTTATAATGCACCAAAGATGAAAGAGTTATAATAGTCTAATGGCGGCCTAAGACATGAGATGCAAGGCATAACTCGATTACAAGATTCCTCCCCCGGAGTGTCGCAGAGGTATCGGGGGTGGGGATTACAGGAACTTCGTTAGTCTCGCGAAGGTGTCTAACTCAGGTCTGAGACGAGAGATTATCGCTTTTGCCTTTAGCGGAGCATTTTGTCAACGACAATGTCTTCAATAATGATAAGGGTAGGCATACTAATTGTATAATATACAGTATATACATGTATGTATGCATGTATGCCCACTAACTGATTGTGTTACGGTATATTTATAAATATGCAAAATACGATCACAAGACTACCTACGAATCAGACAGATAATTACAAACATAGATTAACGCCATTTTCTTTCGGAATGGACAGAGTATCAAAATGCAACGAAATTGCACCTTGACTCCAATCCCAACGAAATATATTTGCACTTACAGATACAGAAGCAGTAGATTCAAGTAGAATCAAATGATGATGAATTTCTAGCTAATCCACTATTACCCATACAAATTACAATATGGTAAACTATTCCGGCAACTTTTACATTCTAAGCGCAAAGAAAGCAAAAGCAGCTGGCTCATTCTATAATTTTCTTCCTTTCCGAAACCAAAATGAGAACAATTGAAATATTACCCACACAAATTACATTTAAATATAGTTATGCTGGGACAATTATTGTTTATGCATTATCAACTCTCTAATCTTAGAAATCAAAATAACAATAGAAAAGTCTATTTAGTATCTATTTACAAATAATCATTTTTTTTCTCTGTATGACAGAAATTGTTGAATTTTCTATTTTATCCACTTCTCATTGTAGAAATTAATCAAAAGCGCTTACCTATTTACATATGTAAATTCATATAAAATAAAAGGTGTTGGAACTGAAGATGACTATGTTAAGACTTCTAGATAACTGAGAATTTTTTGACTTAATATTGTTTCTTTTATTTAAAAACTGTAAAAGTACTATTGACATAAATAATTATAGGTATTATGTCTTGACGTATTTTTACAGCCAATTCAAATCAAATGATATTTTTGAGATATACAAATTGAAAGTAAATACAAATGAATTACAATAATTTATACTCTTTACTTCACATTTCTTTCTAATGACTACACTAATCAACAAGCATTTTTTTTATCAATTTAGAAGTTTGTGCTTATTTCTATAAAACAGTTTATCACGTAGACACTAAACAGCCACTTTTAATTAGACACTACTCAATTATATCAAGATGTTTACTTAAAAGAGTTATACATGCATGTAACTATAGCAAAACAAGCTAGGAAGCTCCAATTTTCATTAAAATGGTTGTACGGTATGCGAACAGCCCACAGCGAGTGTACGGTAAACGTAACAGTCGTTTCACACAAAGGCGGCTCCGCATACACAAAAGGTATCGAGTACCAGCGCATCTCAAAGTTGTGGAGGATGCAATCACAACTTGCGTTGTTCACCGCATTATGTGTCTAACTTACTGTATAATCGTCTTATATTCTATACATTGATAATGAGAGTATAATACTATCAAGATAGCCTTGTAGGTACGTTCTTACTTCAAATATTTTTTTGTTTGAGATCTATTTAAGTAGGCACCATAGACACTTACTAAATGCCATACCACACATGAGTGTAAATGAAGTATGCGACATTGCATGATGAATAAGGATTGCTTAGAAAGGCACATAGAAAGAATGAATGATGAACGATTGATAAGAAAAATGCTCAAAGAGAAAGTGAGTCGTAGCAAAAGTCAAGGAAGAGCAAACCTTGTTAATAAAGATCAAATAAACAGAGAGACGAAAGTGTCTGAGGTGGAGAAAAATTGAAGGGTGAACACTACCCCATTAGAAAAACAACGTCAGGATAGGCCAGTCGAAATAAAATATAAAACGCTGGGCATATCCAGTAATAAAATTTCTTTCTTTGATAACAGCGCAGTCTGGTAGTCTGCCGCCACATCCTGTTTAAAGATGTTTCCAGAATTATTAACTAAGATATGTCGATGGTTACAAATTCTACGTTTTAGTTTGAGGGACTGAGGGAATGGTTCCGGTCCGAAGCCCTTGGGATGTGTTAATGTTTAGCTATGCTGCTTTACAGTGTCAAGGTACTAACTAAAATCTATATAATATTAATCTTCCTTATAACAACAGAAAATCAACTAGAATACATATTATGTTATGATTTGAGTATTATAGCTACGTATTTCTTTTTTATATGTCGAATAACAATCAATAAGATAATAAACATGTTTTTTGTTCAAATAATATGGTGTAACTTTTTCTATAAGTATAAATAAATATATCTATATATTTGTTTTAACCGACTGATGAGAGGTACTTTAATTATTACAAATATTTCAGATTATTTAATTACATACCTAAATTAATTGTTGTAGTTGCATTATGTTTGTGCCTCAATCGTAGTTATCAATAACAGCGTTTACCAGACACGAGTACTGTTTGATTTTATGAATACGAAATAAATTGAAATATCCAAACAGTCCCGTGTGCGACTCAGCCCACAAGCACCGCCCATACTAACATCTTCTGCATAGTTTTCTCTACCATTACTCAGTGTCCCTTGTCAGTCTATTTTGTGGTCAGTCCTACAAAGATTTGGTCAAAGCATAACTCCAAACCTTCCTCATTCATTACGGATAAGGTAACTAAAAGGTCAAAGTACTCCTTTCTCCATGTTATCTTATTACATTGCTGATATTGTAGGCTTCAATTTTATTTTTACTAGGGAAAAAAAATAAATACATGGGGTTCGTTTATTAAAAAATAATATCTGAATTTGGAACAAAAACTACAAAACCAACTGTCCATAAATACTAGTCAGAAGGTTGATTTTTTATATTTTAACAGTCCATTTTAACAGTCCAAAAATCGAATTGTCTAAAAATATCAATTTTTAGACAATTTGATTTTTAATTTGGCTAAAAATGGATAATAGTTATATTAAAAAATTGACAGATCAAGTCGCTTTCGTTCTGAGGGTGCTTTGTTAACATAGTTGTAAATAATATGTGTACTACTTGGTCACATTTTCTCTGCACCTCGCTAGAATACAATGCCCTTCCAGTTAGAATCTTCGTCGCAGTTACGCGTCTTGATAATTTGAATTTTTTTGTGGTCTCGTTGTTTTGTTTTTGGCTATTTATTGTTAAGTTTGGACTATTTTCAACGATTCCTTTTACGTTTAATTCAGTAATGTTTCTATTTTCATTTTAATGTCATTGATATTGTACTCTCGACTTCAAAGATACACGAAGTATTAACGGTTTATATATTTTGATGATTCTTTTATATATTCCGTTCGAATTAAGAAGAAGTTAGTTGCAAATCTACCCCATATATTTATATAGACCAAGGTCACTGAAAAAGCAAAAATAAAAAATGTATTAAGAAAAAAAAATAAACCAATTTCAATATAAAATACGTGTGCAGTCGGGGAACTTCGTCAAGAGCACTTCGTTCTTAATGGGGCAGACTTAGCTGCAGTCTCAATTTCTCAAAACTTAAATGCAATAATGAGACAATAAAACTCACGTACGATTTAAAACAAAATCTAAAACCTAGCCCGCGACGCGTGGGTCCCGCCTCAAATAATGTTTTTTCCTTACGCGCCGCATTCAAGAACTTCGTTCCAAAAACAATGAAAAGTGCAATATACCTCGAAACTCAAGTGAGTACATAAATAACTTTATAAATACGAAACAAATATCTACATAATTAAATTTGATAGTTATTGAAGGCAATGCCAAACCAATAAATAACAACAGCAATCTTACTGGTTTGGTAGACTTGGAACCGACTTCAGTAACTGTCAAATTTAATTAAATAGATCTTTGTATCGTATTTTTGAAGTCATTTTTGTACTTGAGTTTTGATTAGCAAAACGATAATTACTTTACAGTTTGAAGTGTTTTTATTTTGAAGTCAGTTTAGTTTTTGAACATATTTTTGCAGTGAAATTTTAGTTTGATTCTCAAGACATAATAAAGAGGTAATCAGCAAGAGTTTAATCCTAACTGTGTTCTAAATAGTGACGGCTCATAGATAGTTCACCATACCTGTAGACCAAGTCGCTAAACGAACCTGTGCTACAACTGGGATTTCCAAAAGGGCTGCAATTAACATAAAGAACGAGACCGAAGAATTACGTGAACCGCCGCCTGCTTTGTCGGACACTAGTCCAACTGTTAATAACAATCCGAGTACCAGTAATAACTTAGGGACCCGACTAAAATTGTCAGCAAAGAAACGTGAGCAATACACAAAAAATCGAAGCGGATAATTACGACGTTTGCGCATTACGAAATATCATCAACAGTTTTTATACTATAAGAAAAGAAATCCCAACTTTGAAGATGATAGTGACAACAGTTAAGAGGGATTTGAACTTTCGAGGTGGATGAATTTTTACAAGAAATATTTTAATCAACCAATTTGGATATAAATTCAAAAAATACAAAAATGTCCTTAACGTACATACAAAGTAGATACAAAGAGTATTATATATCGTCGTATGGAGATCTCACTATCTGCTCTATCTGAATACACATAATATATAGAACTAGGTAAATCAAATGACAGACAAAAACATCAACCAGTGCGAAAAAGAAATCGAAAAACTTACCGCAATAAATTCTATTGCACTATCTGATTGAGAAAAGGAAGTTAGTCATGTAGAAAGACTTCTGCAGAAGTACTAGGAAAAAACCTAGAAGAGAATATACAACAATGAGTGATATCTGTAGGAGGAGAAGAAGATACGATTCCAGCCATAGAACCAATTTATTTATAGCGACAATCTAAAACTTCGCATTGTTTTAAATATTCAATATTTCATTGTTATCAGGGTTGTTTTATTTTCAATAACTCGTTCCATAATTCAATGGTCATAACTAATTATTATATTTCTAAGGTTATTTTTGCACCAGACCACCACCAGAGCGCCCATATAACGTCATCGATGCAGAGATATTGTGACCAGGTTGTATTTGATTGGTATTGTATTAAGAATATGACTAGCCCGCTGGCGCGGTGGCGAAGCAACTGTCTGCCAAGCCGGGGTTCTTGGGTTCAATCCCCAATTAGATCAATTTAGACAACAATTTAGGAAATATTGTTTGTACATAACTCTAGTAAGATTTAAACTAATTTTCATAATCATAGCTTCTAAGTATTTTCGTCATAAAATTAAACTCGAAATTTGCCACTTTCATAATTTTGAGCCAGGAATAGATAGTTTAAGTATTCAAAAGTAGATTTGTGTTCTAAAATTTAGTTCAATAACTTAACTTTGTTTTTTTTCATACGTGTCCTACTGTATGGTCAGAGACCTTCAAAAGGTCGTATTCAAAAAAATTTTCCTGTCGTTTTATGATATTATTGTAGAATTAAGCCATACACCATTAAAAATGTCGTCGCTATTATTTACGACAATGTTTATTTATTTTAAAAAAATCCTTAAAACGAACTATTGATATTCTCTTGTAGAGAAAAGCTAAAATCAATAACATAACTGTTTTATTCGATAATATCGAAAGAATTAATGAAAACGAAGCGAAACTAATAGTGCACCTTCCTGAGAGATAGTCATCTTTAATATAGTTTGAGTGGCTGAAACATTAAAATCAGAAGCAAACGGAAGTAGCCACGCCTGCCAAAGGGTTAACTTGGTATCTGCACGATCGATTAAAATGTACCCAATATTGGATTATATCTGTGGATTAATATCAGCCATTCGTCTATGCAAATAATAACTAACGTGTATTTTGAGAAAAAGGACTATTTCTATTCGGTAAAAATCCAAATATTTTTAATAATAATAATAATACAATAATGCAATAATACTTCAGACAATTACACAATCACGAACTGTGGGAACTCCTCATTAACACTCAGACTCCAAGCAAATTTAGAAGAGTTTGTTTCCTAAATTTTCCTGACCGGTGTTCGAACCCGGAACTACGGTATAGAAGAAAGATGCGCGCTCTCCCAAAGCGCCAACGGTCCAGTCCATTAAAAGGTAAATCTGGTTAATTATAATTCATATACTTTTTTAATGTCCATTCTGAACTCTGTGATTTGATTCTAAACTGAAAACCGATAATGAAATAAATTAATTAAATAAAATACATGTGCAGAGTGCACATGCATTTACCGACCTACTTAATATTGTATAATTATTTTTTTCTTTTCGAACCGAAGGTAGATTTAACGTTAAAAAACATATTGGGTTTACTTGAACAAATTAATTTAAGTTTTACATGCTATGCTCACCAAGCTGATGGTTACATGGCACACACCGACTATGTATGAGAACCTTTCCATTTTTAAAGTGGTGCTACAACTGCCTTGCGCCAGTATTTCATTACCTCTTTTTTATGCCAGCAAAAGTTACACAGTTCACAAAAGATGTCTCTGACTCGAGAACCACCATCCTTGATCATCTGAGTAGTTATTTCATAATTCCCATTACACATATTCCTAGCAACCTTTCCTCATTTCATACTTTTATCGTTTTCTTAGTCTTTCTTATACAATGACTTCGTCCAGCCCCTGACCTGGCTGTAGGAATTCACTTTCGGTATCAGAGACAGAGTCGCCACTTTCATACAATTGTCTAATGTTCATTTCTTTCGTCCATTGCAGATTGTTTATTTCGAACGCATTTTATTCATTATACAAGGTGTTGGACTATTTGGTACATTCGTAATTACGTATTTAGAAAGTAGTTTAAGGTTACCTCAAATTTTTTTGATATCTTGTTATCGTCTAACATTACATTCTTCACGCTTATATTTCACTAATGCTTTCGTTTCAGTTTTCTAAAGATTGTAACTCTATTTCATCAAATCTTTCTTACGAGAACTAATTTTTACAGATAGGAAGTCTCACCATGCTTTATGCTTCTTGTACACGTACCCCCACACTTCACTAACCCACCACACATCACATTTCTACCGGTCTTATTCGTTCTACAAAATTTTGCAACCCAAATCTCTAAGGTCTTGCCAACATTCTTCTACGTCCGCGCTTATACTCTCACTTTATTTAGATGCACTAACCAACACCGTGCACCAGGATTCGGTGCTGGTTAGCTGACCGAGTCTGATCTCTGAAATATCCTGAAGATGCTACGTTGGGAAGCAAAACACGCGTTGATTATTGGTTTTGGAATTTTAGCTAAAAATTGTAAAAATTCGTCACAACTACAATAGTTTTACACAAATAAGTAGATTATAATATAGACAGAAAAATAATATTGTAAGCAACAAATCTTTTATCTTCAACAAAAAGTCTTTTATCTTAAGCGACAAAAGTACTCATAATTTAACTCTTTTCGTAATGATTTAATTCATTATACATAGAGCCTAACCTAGCCTAACACGTTTTGCAATATATACAAAAGCTGGATATCTTCGACTAACATAAAAAAAGTAATCAAAAAAAACCTCTCCTGTAAATTTTCATATTTGTCGCTTACGATTTTCTTCCATAACAGGCTCGATATACTATTTTATCACTTCTGACTTAGATTTTAGCTATTTCCAAAAATTAAAGAGTAATCTTTATAACTTTAATATTTTTGAAGTGTCAAAAGAAGAGTGTACATTGCTTCAGTGGTATTTTCCAAGTGGATTAAATGAATGGAAAAGTGTATACTTGTCCAAAGTGAATAATACTTCGATACCTGTAATACAGACACTTTCATCATTTTTAAATATTTAATTTAATTAGGCATTCCCCTTTTATATCTTTTTCAATTTTAACAATACCTAGCAATAAAGTTAAAAAACTTAACTCCAATATCTTTGAATGTTCTGGATTATCTTTATCGAAAATGAATATTTCTAATACATATATATTAGTAACTTAATTTTAATTTTTAGTATGAACCGCCAAACAGCAATCCTTCATTGTTATGTTTCGGTGTAGAGGATAAGATAGCCGATGAACTCGTATAAAAGGCACCACGTATTAGTCCTCAGAATTGATACTGTACATGTACATGGAGCCTCAGTCCGTTTATCGTGGAGGCGAGTTATTTGTTCATTATTTTGTCTTCTCCGTAATAAACAAATACGATTATCGTACTATAATAAACGACATATGCGTTATTAATTTTTTTTTATTTTTTAAGTTTAAAGTAGCAAATTACAAACATGATACATACAGGTTGCAACAAAAGTAGTTGATCAATTAAACGCTCAAAACATATGACATGATTATAGTTAAAGTGAGTGATTGTTAGGTACATTATTTTGTTTAAATAAATGCCAGTAAACTCACAATAAGTTTGATATTTTTCTGACTGTATATATGTCTGATTGTTTAGATTTAATTGTGTAACTAGGCTCAGCTTGTCCTAAAGATATCACACAATGAACTGAGGAACAAATTCAGTAATACCCAAATTCCGAGATAATTCCGATAAGTTCGTTCATTAAATTGATCTAGATGAGGATCAAACCCAGGACTCTCGACTTTTAAGACAAATGCGTTAACAACCGTGCCCAAGAGCCAGTCAAAAATGAATTATTGAGTCAATTATTGCTGATGCTGACTGTTAAATACTTATAAATGTAACTTAACATATTTAAAAAAATGATCACGTACAGATTTACAAAATTATAAATAAAACGTATGATTTACGTCATACTTAATACCTTCAATCATTGGACAATTTCGACAAACCAAAGTTTGAAAAAATATGTAATTGTTATTAAACGTGGTCGTAAAATACATACAGCAGAGTATAATTAAACTGTTAATACGTTGGACTATATGTCCAGTGAGTTTTTGCCTCCGGCATCGCAACGCCGTTCAATCGAGTTATAAGCATCGACACCATCCAAGCAGTAAATTAAGAATTAACACGGAAGCTGATTATTTTAAAACATGTATCGGAATACCCTTTCTAACGAGGTTTTCTGCAGATACGAGAGGACGTAGAGATGGTGAAATTATGAGGGGTCGCGTAGTTTTGAATTTTGTTGTTATGTTTCTTTATTTTACTGCAATTCCAATCAGTACATACAAACAAATTCAAAATATTTTATTAAATGAACCCTAAAAACACGGTATCTTTGAAAGTCAAAACTACTGAAGAGGAAAATCCAAGAAACCAACCAAGAAGGAAGAAATGCTGATATGTTAATAACTTATTAATTACAGTAGTCATTAGTAGTTACTTATACGCATGTGCAAATATTTTCACACCATATTTTTGCCTTTGATAAAATTCTATGATTTGTTTATTATTAGAAAAAAACATTGCTACCAGTACCACTACAAAGGAAAACGAAGAAGAAAAAAACTGTGAAAATAGAATATTTTCTAAATATTCATTTAGAAAATATTCTATTTTCATATTTTTATATTTATGTAGAAATATTCATTTAGAAATATTCATTTAGAAATATTCATTTAGAAAATATTCTATTTTCACATATTTTTTCTTCTTCGTTTTCCTTTCATTATGTTTGATTTTTATCTTATTTTATATTCACGTAATAAATTAGTATATTTTACTAATATATATCATAATTTACTAAGTTGTTTCAAAACAACACACATGAACGAGTGAAAGAATAAAGGGAAACCCTTCAGCTAGTAGCAATCGTGTTGGCGAAATGGTATCGTGACAAACATCCATACCTCAAGCGACCTCCACTAAATCAACGCACGAATGAAATCCAATTACCAACACAAAAAACGCCATACATCCAGCGTTTTACTACCATTCGTCTAATCTTTGCCCCTTTCATAACCGGAGGAGACAGCTAGATTCATAAGTATATACTACTTACATGCAAAAGGACCAAAAACGACGAACAAATTGATCTGTGTGGATTACGAACAATATGTAATAAATATGCTATTAGAATCACTCTTTTACTTTCAAAGTTCAATTACCCCATTCTTCCTTATAATAAAGATAGCGTAATGATATGCCCTATTAAATAACTAGAACTACAGTGTGTCAATTCTTTCTACAAGAGCAATTTGCATTGAAACTCAATCAGTAGTTTTTCAGTGTTTGTGATACTAATGCAAACAAACAAAAACTCTGAAATGTGTTTGGTTCCAAAACGGAAAAGTCTAAGTAAGACCCTATCCAATCATATTATCAAAATTATCTTCGGTATACACTGTACAGAGACGATTCTGAGCCTGTTTTGTAATATTACTACAAATATAATAAGAAATATTTCGATATAATGTGAATTTCCTTTTGCGATATGCACTTTTTAGAGCTGAAAAGCGGGTGAGTACTTATTTCTGAAACTGTAATGCAGATGATGTCGCATTCCAAAAGATAAGTAATAAAATTTTTGAATGCCACAATTTAATATCGGTACGCTCGCTCACACAGTTGTCCATAATTACCAATGCGGGCCCAATTCATCATTCTTTATTACAAGCACAAAATTCCATGTAAATTTCATGTACGGCCGATGAGCAACGCAAATGAGTTTCAACATATCGCAGACATCTCTACTTTTTTAACTTTCTTTGTATTTTCTACGACACGAACTTTATTAATGCACTTTCAAAGATTGGAATATTTCCTTTCATCAATATAACCTTCATTACAAAAATATTTATACCAAGAAGTTGGTCCTTGCAAGTGATCCCTTGCGAAGTTATCTTGCACCTATCTGATCACTAATATCGCCTTTGTATACGTCACCTGGATTATAAAAATACTCGCCATGCCCCGTGGTTTCCCTTGTGTTTAATATACAATATGTTAATAATAACTACAGAGCCTATCACCTATCGAATCTCGGCATAAATCAGATCCATTCTCTTGACAATGCGAATAATATGTTGCAATACCTCAAACAGTAGACGTCGAGTAAGGATTGCGAAACCTCGCCTGTTGAAGAACTCAGCCTAAAGATGTGCGCGGTCGAAAAATACTGTGTGCAAAATTGTTATTGTAACATTATTCCACGTACATATATTATATTCCCTCAATCGGTCAAGCCGTTCAGAAATTAAATAATAACTAACAGACGTATCAAAGATTACATATATAAAGACAATGATATATTAAAAAAACATCGTGGCTAACATTAATTACATTTGTATTGAATCGCGAGCCATTCACTATACCTACTTAAAATACTATAATATCATTCAAAATTATTATAAACAGATTTTACAAAATTCAAAAAGAAAATTGTTATGTAACACATAATTATTACCTGTTATACCTTACAAGATCTATGTTGGTACCTCGAGAAAACGTGATAGATGTCTTCCACAATCTCATTAGGTAGCTTTATATTGCTCAGTTAGCACAAAGAACATTAAATACCACTCACATTTCAATGCAAAACCACTGTTTATCCGTCGTTTTTTCTACAACAGAATGACTTTCAGAATCATTGTCAGCGCATAAACAACGGCGCTCCCGCGACTGAAAATGTCATTAACATTAATGCCTGAGTGAAATTCGGGGTCTAATCTCGTCACTGCAAAGCTTATTACATTTATACAACGGAGTAATCTTGGAATAAAGTTTTCAATGGAAAATGTCGAATCACTGAGGATTGCGAACCCTTGCCTGCTGAAAGAACTCAGACTAGAGATGTGCACGGTCGAAAAATACTGTGTGCAAAATTATTATTGTAAAATGATTCCACTCTCACAAAAACATTTATTTTTATTTTACTTTCCTTATACTCGTGTTAAATGATTGTTTTCAAAGTAATGTATTGTTTTTCTTTTATTAGATGTTAGTACATATTAGTAGTTTATTTTTTATGCTTACTTATATAACATTAAACTTTTTACATATTTAGTGCAACGTTAATTATTTTTAAAACGAAGTTACTAAAAAAAATACTCAGTATTAGGATATAATTTATATAAATATGTACCTAAATACATTTTCATATTCAGTTCATTTCCATAGTATATATTTCCATAGATGTTACTACAAATGACATTTCCTTTTGTATTTCTTCGAGGTATAGTGCCAACGTCTGCCAGCAGTTTTAATGTCTTCAAGAATTCGGTTCAACCATGACTCAACATCGCGACTTGAATCTCTCGCGTTTCTATTTACTATTAATCAAATTTAAAACTTAATAAGACATGATAATACTATATCTGTAATGCTTCTTATAAAACATAAATAATTACAAATTTGCTTATATGTAATTAAAATCGGCGAGCTGCTTTTATATCTAAAACTAAATGAAAGTATTCAGATTTGCTCTCTACCGTTTATAAATAATTATTACAACGATTACATAACATTAACAGCTGATATTTTAGTAATTAAACAAAAATAAACAAACATTATGAACTAAAACTTTAGTCATCAAAAAACTTAATCACAGCAGGTTCGCAAGGCTATAACGCCAGCAATTTCCCAAAAAAAAGTGCTATAAAAACGTCACGTGATCCTTTTCCACTTTCCTTGGGAGCCGTCATCCGACCTGTACAAACCGCGAGTCATTGCATCGCAATAACCAATTGTGAGCGTATTACGTGTCCTATCACAAAGCCCCGAGCTCTTTTTTATCAAAAAAATAAAAATACTAGAAGAGATATATGCAAGAAAATACTAAAAATATTTACGACAAGTGCAATCAATGTAAATTATTAATAAGTAAGTAGTACAAGGAGTTCCTAGGAAAATTAAAAACGAATCGGTTATATAAAGGCGGTGCTAAATAACCTTCTTTATACTTCCTTTTTTGGTCGATTTTTAATATGATATTGCTTACTAAAGTATAATACTTAACAGACATAGATATGTACAATACGTATTTTACATATATAATTGAATAATAAACGAACAGATAGACACTTCTTGTTATGTTTTTATCTATGTAGAGATTTTTTATTACTTTGACTGTGATGCGACAAAGTCGTTTTTGCGCAAACATATCGGTGACAATGGGAAACGGGGCTTTTGTATTTTTAGTTTGATTGATGATTTTAATTTCCTATTTGGTTCACTGATTCTGCGAGGTTGATGAAACGCGAACGGGAGACAAATGTGAACTTTACGTACTATTTATACCCACAAAACGTTATAAATAAACAGGTAGAGCTTGAGATCTACTTGCAATATATATTTATGTGAAAATACATACACAAATATGTTCAAACCACAAATTAGTAAACAAGGCGAAATTTTTTTCAGAAACTATACTTTGTGCCTGTGTTGTCGTTTGTTTGATTTATTTGTTGGAAATAATTTATGATCAAGCATTTGAGGCAATCGTAAAAAGAGTTCAGACTGAATATACAAACCCACAGAATACAAACCATAAAAAAATACTAAACGATTTCTTTTATGTTACTATAAAAAACAAATATATATTATACTTAATACAAATCTCGCAGGTTTGATCTTCGAGATTTAAAAAGAAGAAATTTTTCTATTATCTTCGAAATTTATCTTTTATGTTTCTATGAAAAACAAAGTTATATTTAATACAAATCTCGAGATTCGATTTTCGAGATTTGGCTAAAGATTGAATTTGCTCGTATCTTAAGCTGGTAACAGGCAGGAAGTTTGTCCCGTAGATGGACTTACGCAATGTCAACAGAATACTTAAGTACCTGTAACAGAGTGCGCAGGTCTCACTGCTGTGAAAAGCAAAGACTTCTTCTCATACGTGAAAAGAAAACAGGCCGTACCCATCATGCGGACCCAATACGCACAGGTGTTGGCAGGCTAATCACTGTCAGATTCCAGAAGATCTTCGACTTGGTTTAACAACTCCACCAAACAATTATGACTGCTGATAGGAACCAATGGTTTAACTTGCCTTAAAGATTACGATACAAATAGATAATTTAACCAGTAGATGACCGCCTCGCAGTGATCGTGTCAGGACACCAAAGCAGAAACCATTACATGCGATGGGTTCTTATAATTTTTAGCTAGCCTGAGCTTTAGATGAACTACGTAAAACAACCTCGAAGACACTTTTTGCGAGTTGAGAGTGAATCGCCAGAACAGAATCGGCTCTATAAGAACACTCTTTTTGGGTAAGTTAGGTTAGTATCTTGACCACAACACGCGAACCGAGCAAGCGAAGTGAGCGTGCCGCGGCAGCGGTCGGTCAACCATCAGAACAGAATCGGCTCTTTAAATTTGACTGGTCAATCACAAGAAATCGCAAAAATTGAATTCTTACACCGACGCCTCGATAATACACCTCATTATGTATAAAAACATGTAAGCAGTAGTTAATCTAACTTCCTTTAGCTATCCACCGCTTAAAATTCCAAAACCACTAATTGACATGTGGTTCACCTCTTAACGAAACTTTCTCAGGATATTCCAGACATCAGACTCAGTCAGCTAACCAGCACCGAATCATTTTGCTGTATGACCGCCTGTGTTACCAAACGGTACTTACATTACAACACCTTTACAACACATTAAAGGCTCTTCCGTTATGAAGTTTCATAATACAAATGACTTTGGTATAGATTTCCCTTTTTTGACTAGATACTGAAAAGCTATAGGCAGATATGTACTTAATATAAGAAGCGAGTACAGATAGGGTTCTATTCACACAAGTAAATAAAAACGTGACGTATAATGCGGTTCGCGGATGTGACAGGCGATTTAAATATGGCTCCGGCGTCATCCCGCCGACCGTTCATTTATCACCCGTAAGCCTCCGTCGATATTATGATCAATGCCATTCGCTTGCCTCTGAGACTTATTACGTGTGATAGCGATAGCCACTAATGTTTTATATTATTCTTTTTTTAAGTAACTACAATGTAATGCCAACATCATTAAATGACTTGCAATTTACAACTGATGATATCTGTCTCATTATACAGATGATTTCAAAAAATTACAAAAAATATTTAGATTAATTACCACATATATAAATATTTCTCTTACTTCAAACTAAGAATAAATATTCCACATAAATATATCTTAAAAGTGTTATCTATTAAATACGAAGTGTGAAAATATTGTCAAGTTTTTTAGTGATAAGTATACCTCCATGTTATATCTTCGTCGCAATCACTGCATGTAATATGGTCACTATGAATTCGCTTCCAACTCACTTTGTATTCTTCCAGTCGCCACCTGAGGCACTGGCTTTTCAGAACTCCTTTACATTTCGTTTCAGCCAATTTTTTATATTTACTCTATATACTTACCATACATATTGCAGTTACAAGAATATATAATTAATAGTGCAGCTATAACAAAAAAAAACTGGCTTAAAGAGCCGGAGTCACAGACTGTCTTCGACCTAACTAAAGAGTTGTCCGTTTATCACTGGTCATCGCAAAAAGCACATTTTTTTTTTATAAAGAGCTATTACCGATAATTTGATAATTATTTGTCAATGTAATATAAAACAAAACAGTAATATTCTTGAATTTTCAAATTATCGTATCAATGATATTCGAGATCGCAAACTAAGACAGAAATATTTCACCAAACTGAAGTATTTCACAAAAAAATTATATTTAAGATAACTTTTCTAACTCTTTGTTATATTTTACTTGTATTTGAGACATAATTTTTTTTCTTGTTCACTTAGACTTCACTTCCTTAAATGTGTAGATAAATTAAAACTCAATTTTTGAACGTTATTTATCTGTAATTCGACCATTATTTTCTACACTATGTCGAATTCTAACTTTATGTTTATATTAGAAGAAATCAGAAGAATCATATCATATTAGAATCATAAAATAAAATCGAAAGAGACAAACAATGCAGTCATTCCTCGGGGTCATTTCTTATTCCTACATTCCTACTGAGTGAATTTGCATTTTAAATTCATCTGGATGAAACCCTATCTCCACTACTAACTTTTACCACAGCATAAAGATAATAATGTACGTACGTACATACTCAAAGTCCAAGTCTATTGCATGAGTTAAATTACAGACATTTTACGACGTTTTTATTAATCTTATTTCTAGATTGTCTGTTTGTTTCTCTACTCGGTATAAATATTGAATTTAATTTTAAACTAACTTGCCGATTAGCTAGTGACTTGAAACTTTAAACATAAGATTAACTTCCTCGGAACTATGTAAATACTCTAAACTAGATAAAAAACAAAGAAACTCAGACAAATAGCAGAAAACAATTAATTAAAAAAATATTATTGTACCATATTTTTAAAAGTGATTAAAGAATATAAAATACTAATTTCTTCCAGTCCCATACAGATTTGTAACCCCATACAAATTCCTAACTCGTAACTGATTATCCCGAAAAATTATGTTTGTATATTTTCAATAGCTAAATACTCGTAAGGTTTTTTTTTCTTTCTTTATGGCATGGCGCACAGTTTAGCGCATTTGCCAATGTCACGTATTAATAAGTAGAATGACACGTACATTATTTTATTCTTAGCGTAAAAAACCTCCAGTAAAGTGATAGTAGGCTTTACTGAAATTATAAAGGTCTTCTTTGGAAGAGCGCGAGAACTTCAGTTACACATGTTTATTTAGATCTATTCCATTCTTTTCACTTGTACAGAACTTTAAAACACAGTACACTTTTGTACTTTAAAGCTCTCAAAAACGTAAAAAATAGAAAATCTAAACAAAATGTCAACTTCACTTCTCCCCTTCCCGCCAAAAGTCACTCGTAGGGTTTAAAACAAAAAATGTGGGATGCATGCACTAGATAATAGTAAGTAGCGTAGACAGTAATTTTTTTTTCTTTCTTTATGGCATGGCGCACAGTTTAGCGCATTTGCCAATGTCACGTATTAATAGTAGAATCACAAGTACCTATATTAGTTTTTTCTTATCGTAAAACTCCTACAGTAAAGTGATAGTAGGCTTTACTGAAGTTATAAAGGACTTCTTGGTAGAGCGTGGGAACTTCAGCTACACATGTTTATTAAGATCTAATTCATTCTTTTCACTTACACAGAACTTTAAAACACAATATACTATCACTATTGTACTTTAAAACTCCCAAAAATGTAAAAAATAGAAAATCTAAACAAAATGTCAACCTCACTTCTCCCGTTCCCGCCAAAAAAGTCAGACAGTAGTTATCGTTAAGAAAACTCACGCAACAGCGGTTATTCACAAACGTCGGAAACTCAACTTTCCGTATCCGACAGGAAACTTTTCGATGATTTTATCGAAACGCGATTCACAAATTCGAAATCGTATTATATTTATATTATAGACATATCACATTATATATAGTCGTATTCACAAATCCAAGCCGTCGGATTGAATTTATGCTATTCGACGATCGGCCTTTCCGCCACGGACAGTTTCCGACGTTTGTGAATAAGCCCCAGTTCATATAATTCGTAGTGCAATAAAATTGTTGGTGATTTAGACGACTAGTCTATTCATGCGTCAAATCGTTATTGCATGCACCTCATGTTTTTCATGTTAAACCTTACAAGTATTTTCATAATTATTAAAAATTTACAAACACTTATTTTCAGGACAATCGATATGGTGTTAGGAATCGGTACGAGATTTTAAATCTGTAAGGAGCTCATCACAGAAATCATTTTTCAGTCCTTTTTAAAATGACAATATATATTTTATAGTAAAAATACATTATTGATTCTATGATTATGGACATATTACATATAATTTTCATTATTAATTTGAAAAAATTAAGCCCGAAAATAATTTAGTTATTTCTGATTTTCGTATCCACCTATCTTTTTTCTTAGCAAAGCGACATTATAACAAAGACTTTCTCAAATATCAAGTGTCGAAAGCCGAAGTGTCTAACAAAGGAAAAGAACAGGAAAGATAGACGAGTGGTGCTCGAATGTATAAGAGCCCCGGTAGGTTGTGAATGAATGGACGCAAGTGGTGATATCGAGTAGGGAATCTGCGTGATCAATTGATAGTGACACGGACCACTCAGTGATATCTCTGTTCAAAAATGTAAATTACAACATTCTATTGCTAATTTTATAAATGTTTTTAATATTTTTCGAAGGAGCGCAATAAGCTCTTTTTGTTACACCAAGTTATACTTCTAACTATAAGTAGCCATTTATTATAAACTCCTGTCAAATAAGTAACGGCAAAGCTACTTATTAAGATAAACACCCAAGCAATACTCTCAGGATCAATTTTATTACAAAAAGATATTCGTTAATGGAACTTTTAATTTACAATAAATTCTAAATAAAATACTTCCCGTGTTCATGAAACTAATACGCACTCAATTATTCACCAGCCCCCAGGAACCACTTGAAAAAATCCAATCAGCATAACTCGTCACTCTAATATTGATCCCCCAATTTGCAAGCACTTTTCAAAATAGTCTATGTGTAGATGTAAAGTGAAATACAAGTAAAAGTTACAGTTGAGAAAGCGCAGTATTAAACCTTATTGCGAAGGCATTACAACGATTTTTTATTTTATAACTCAATGAACAATTTTGTAAGTGTGTTTGTGAGTGCTTTAAAATATTCATAGCTTGCGCTATATCGTATTTAAATATTTACATAAGATTCACGCAGCGTCAATGACGTTTGTCGATAAAAATTATTGAGTGGAAAGACTTTGACGGTGGATTACTTGTTGAAAATCACAAAATAATTTAGAGTAGGTAGTTGTGTCTCAAAAATACATTGTAGATAGGTACTTCCTTCCATGGTAAAAAATATTCTGATGATGATCTGAAAGCCATGCAAACTTGTATTGTTGTGTAATATAATTAAGTCCTCTAAATCTGACTGAAAAATCCTATGAATGGCATAAGTTCATAATTTCATAAGTGTTTTAGATTGTATAGTAATTAACTTCTTATAACTAAAAATCAATAGCGCCTAGTTTTAATACTTTTTAGTTATGTTTCACATAAACAGGATGGATGGTCGTCACCCTCAACGCTATACGAAGCGTTAACAGTCAGTAGACACGGGGGCGATACTTCTAAGCGGCGTGTATTCGAGCCATAAAAAATAATGGATCTCAAAATCGTCGAGATATGCACGGAAATATGGAGAGAGGTGAGCGTTGGAAAAATCGTAATGGCATCGCGAAAATGGGGATTAGAAAACGATAGACTCTGAATCGATTCCAGAGTAAGCAAATATTGTCACTGCGTTGAGCTCTACTTGTAGGGGTTTTAAATGGCTGTCGATTTTATGACAGGAGAAGAAAATCTCATAAGAAAAAGTAAATAGGTAGATTGGTAGATACATATTTTATTCTTAGAGAAAATTAATAAAAATCAATCTGTCTATGAAATAACTTTTATACATTTCGCACAAAAATATAATTATACTTATTTGCAGAATGCTCCTTGAGTACTTATCTACATGTTTGTAATTAGGTAGGTAAAACATTTGACAAAGGGATTTTATATTGTATGTGTTGTTGCAACACGCTGCAACATAATATACACATGTATAATATAATTAATATTTAACACAATATAATATGTCAACACAATGAAGATCGCGCGAGCAGCGAATTGTTATTTTTTCTTTTTGATTTTGTCACTTCAATATATAGCATTATACGAAACACACGCATACTATTATAAACCAAACTGCATTTTTAGTTTGCGTATCAATTAATAAACCCCCAAGAAGCTACATAGTCAAAAAGTCACAAATAATCTGGTCCTTGAATCCTCTTCAAAGAATCAGCGACGAAGCAAAATAGATGAACACAGTTTATGGACTCGACTTCACGCTAACTACAGAAGTCTAATACAAGCATACACAGTAATGCGCAGTATTCAGTTATCATCGGTATAAAGAAGAAAAGTTAAGGAAGGAAGGCATTATGAGGCCGTTCCATAATTTTTTCCATTTTTATCACAAACCATTCATATCCATCATCTCATTTCCGTATGGCTTTTTTTTGTTGTTTTTTAATTTTTTCCAATCTTTTTTTCAATGTTTTTTAAAATAAATTAAATTCATGATTGTTAATTAACTAAAACAATACGATTGCATAAACACATTCATTAGCATCATAATAGCAAAATCATTATAAAATATATTTTTTTACTATCTACAAAAAAAATTTTTAGAAAAAGTATTATAATTCCATTATTTTTATGTATTATATGCATATATTTATTATCATTAGATAGCAGTTAAATCAGTAGAGTACTTGTCTTTTTGCATAATTTTTTGTTTGTTTACTTCACTGTCTGCAATTTTATTTTTTGTTCTTACGGATTAAATTTAAAATTGTTACTATGGCTGAACAATTACTCATTCGTAAACGCGGTAATCTTAAGGGAAAACTTACAAAATTCAATATTTATTTAAATACAATTAAAAAATGTGACAATTTGGAAAATATATTAATTTTAGAAGTAAAAAACCGTTTGAATAGAATCACAACTATTTATGATAACTTCGATCAATTACAGACAGAGCTCGAGCTGTTGTCGGATCATTCTGATGAATCATTGTCGGAGCGCGAAAGTTTTGAGCAGCTATACTTCAACACGATCGCGATTGCGCGGGACATACGTGCACGGAGCGAAACGACTGGCCACCGCGCGACGCCGGGTTCGGCTTCCAGCCTTAACCGCGCTGAACAATCATCAACGTTGGAAAATAATAAGTTTGTTCGACTACCCAATATCGATTTGCCCCACTTCTATAGCGACTATCAGTATTGGCTTGAATTTCGAGATATGTATTTATCATTAATACATAACAATTCTAGCATAGACAACATTAACAACTTTTATTATTTACGAGCGGCCTTGTCCGGTAGTGCAGCCTTAATCATACAGAATTAAGATTTCACATCTGTAAATTATAAAGTTGCATGGCAATTATTGTCAGAAAGATATGACGATCAAAAACTGTTCGTTAATAATCATCTCAATGCATTATTCGACATCTCACCTATACAAAAACAATCAAGCACATCTTTGCGTCGTTTAATGGACACGACAAATAAAAATTTACGCGCACTTGCAATGTTAGGACAGCCCACCGACCACTGGGATACATTAATAATTTTCATGTTATCGAAAAAAATTTGATTAGATTACAAACCGCCAGTGAGAGGAATACAAAAACACGTTAGATGATATTACAACTTTACAACAATTTATGAAATTTATTACGAACAGAGCTCATACATTAGAAAATATACAACACTCTGATACAAATAATACACAAACAAATATGCATTATGATACAAATAATACACAAAATAAACCAAAACAATGACAACAAGCAAACGCACATAAAAATAAAAGTTTCTTAACAAAAAATCACAACTATATAACATATTATATGTCATATTAAGCACCGAAACGTTTTGAAATGTCTTAACTCACAATTTTATAAACTTAGGCAAAAATAAACCTAAATTACATGAAACACAATGCGGATGGCTTCTAACAGGTAGCGTTCCGGATACACCTAATAAATATTCACAAAATAAATCACAAAAAACATGATATTTTTTACAAAACACAAATATACAGTTGACACGCTTCTGGGAGCTAGATTCAATTTTCCCTGCACATTTCATGTCTCAGGAAGAAAGGGCATGCGAGGCTAGTTTCAAAAAACACACATATCGTGACGAGAACGGTAGTTTTATTGTCACGATGCCCTTCAAAGATTTTTCTGGCCAATTAGGAGATTCTCATTCAATGGCAAAACTTGGACTCCTGTCACTCGAACGTCGCATCGAACGTGACGCTTCTTTCAAAGAACAGTACCTACATAAATTTCATGAAAGAATATCAGTTTTTATGTCACATGTCTGCAAATTATGGTCATCAAGACCACAATACTAAATACTATCTCCCGCATCACGGCGTTATTCGCGAATCTAGTTTAACAACTAAATTACGCGTCGTATTTCATGCTTTAGCCAGGACGTCATCAGGTAAATCTCTTAACAATTTACAAATGGTAGGCCCTACTGTCCAAAAAGACTTACTATCAATACTATTGCGCTATATGCAACACAAATATGTCGTTACTAGGAACATCGAAAACATGTATAGGGCAATTTATTTAAATCTTAATCAAAGGGGACTTTTTGGCGGGAACGGGAGAAGTGAGGTTGTCATTTTTATTTAGATTTTCTATTTTTTACATTTGTAGGAGTTTTAAAGTACAACAGTGATTGTGTATTGTGTTTTAAAGTTCTGTGTAAGTGAAAAGAATGGAAGAGATCCAAATAAACATGTGTAGCTGAAGTTTTCGCGCTCTTCCAAGAAGTCTTTTTTTTAACTTCAGTAAAGCCTACTATCACTACTGGAGGAGTGCTAGGGACAGTTAATGTTTTCTAGGTCTTTAATATTTCGACTGAAGGACTACGTTGTCCATGGTCAAGAATAAATAAAAATAAAACTAATTATTCAAAGGCCATTGCAGCAAATTTTATTTAGATTTCATTCTAAAGATTGCATCAAAATATACACATTAAATATCCTTACTTACGGTACTGCAGCGGTCCCCTATTTGGCAACAAAGTGCTTGGTATCGCTAGCAGATTCTTGTACTGAAGATGATTTTGCTCTTTTTTCTGTATGTATCTCTCTTTGTATATACGTTGTGTGTGCAATAAATTGTTAAATAAAATAATAAAAAATGATATAAAACAGGCTATAATAAGAGATTTTTATGTTGACGACTACTTAGTCGGTGATGACTCTATTCAATGTGTTATTAATTTATGTAACAGCTTAATAAAAAAGTTACAATCAGCAAATTTAAATTTACGGAAGTAACAATCAAATTGTCCAAAAATTTTAAATAACATAAAACAAATGTGATACCGATTACAAAACATTAAATCCACTATTATATTAAACGAGCAATATTTGTATATATATATTTCGCTTTCTCGAAAACGGCTAGAGCGATTTCGATGAAATTTACAATATAGGGGTTGAAGGGGGAGAAAAATCGATCTAGCTAGGTCCTTAATTAAAAACTCCGAACTTTTTAATTTCTCAGCAAAGTTTACCTTCTCAACAGCACATTAACGGAGTGTAGGTCTACCATACCAAGTGCGCGGGTTCGAATCCTGCAATGTGGTCAGACCTTTTTTATTTTTTTCTAATATTTTGAAATAATGTCTAAGTTCAGTTTGCAACAAGTACCTATTAAAAATACACATCACTTTAACAATGTACTTATAATAAGGAAATAAAATGAAAAATAATGATAAAGCATAGACTTCATGACTTCAGAAAGCCTGTCCTAGGAAATGAGGCAAATAAAATCAAATAAAATTTAGATGTGTGTGACTGTGGGTGCTGTTTTTGCAATTTGCCACAGAGTTAACCTTCTTAATAGCACAGTGGCTAGAGTGTAGGTTTATCATGCTGAAGTGCGCGGCTTCGAATTCTACAATGTGGTCAGAAGTTTTTTTTATTTTTATAAAACACAGTAAAGCTCGGCAGCCCAACTTTAAACAATAATATGTCTAATAAAACCCTAAGACTTTACTGGTAGTCACAGTGAGACTTTTTACACTTTTCAATTAATATTAATACAAAAAATATAAAAATTACTAAGCGCAATACATTGTCTATCATTAGTAAAATTTTTGACCCAATAGGTCTTGTGAGTCTTGTGATAGTCGAAGCCAAATAAATTTTATAATGTTTATGGACACAAAAATGTGACTGGGACAGTGACATAAAAATGGCACTTCTTGAATTTATTGAATTACTTCCATTGTTAAACACTTAAAACATTTAAAATACCTCAATGCGTGTCATGTGATCAGCCAAAATTAATTGAAGTGCACATTTTTTCTGACGCTTCCGAAGTGGCTTACGTGGCTTTTGTGTAGATTCGCTCAATAAACCACAATAACATAGTATGAGATTATTTATTAGTCTCAAAAAGTAAAATAGCACTCATTAAGCCTACTTTTGTACCACGATTAGAACCTTGCGCGGCATTGTTGGGCACAAGACTGCACCAAGGCAAGAAAATCATTCACTCAATTTTTGTCGTCCATTATTCTGGTGCGATTCAACTATTGTACTTGGTTGACTATCTGCACCGACGAATCGCCTGGAACCGTTTGTCAAAAATAGAGTGAACGAGATACAGGACACTACGAGCAAAGGTGCTTGGCGTTCCCTCTAAAGAAAATCCAGCTGATTTAGTTTCTTGAGGGCTCAAGCCAAACTTTCTTACTAGTTCCAGTCTGTGGTGGCAGAGTCCTCACTTTCTTTATGAAAATGAGGTCGAATTTCCAGAAATTCCAAAGACACAGAACACTCACACATCATACGTAGTTATAACAAGCACAAAAGACATATCACTAATAAAATTTCCTATGTTACATAACAAATCGATATTTTCTAAATTGATTAGAATATTTGCACATATACAAAGATTTATTTACAATATAAAACACAAAAATAATCAAATAAAAGGTATACCAAAACAAAATTAATTACAAAAAGCACAAAATACTATATTACGTTTAACTTAATAAGAAATGTTTCCTAAGGAATATAATATACTTAAAACACAAAATTTGCTACCGCATAAAAACAGACTGTTATCATTAACACCCTACATTGATTATGAAGGGTTAATTCGAATAGGAGGTCGATTAGAAAACTCCAATTACAGTTACGACATAAAACATCCAATCTTGTTATGCGGTAATTATCACATAACAAAATGTACATTTGAATACTTTCATAAAAAAACTCTCACATGCAGGTTCTCAGCTACTACTGGCGAGAGATCGACAGACTTACTGGCCATTAGTTGAACGAAACATTTGTAAACGAGTCGTTCACAAATGTATTAGAAGCACGAAATTACGAGCGAACGCAATTGGAATAGCCATTTTTAAACGTAGGAGTAGATTACGCCGGGCCAGTGCTGATTGCCAATAGAAAAGGCAGAGGCAGTAAATTGATAAAATCATATATTTGTGTAATCGTTTGTCTCGCAGTTAAGGCTGTTCACATAGAACTCGTCTCAAACCTCACTAAGGAAGCATTTATAGCTGCTTTTAACAGATTTGTTGCACGACGTGGCAAGCCGCAGACGGTCTGTTCCGACAACGACACGACCTTTGTTGGAGCTGCAAACAACTTGTCAAAATTTTTATGTCTAGCTCCAGCGATGTCACTGATTCTTCAGGTCAACACGGCATCGACTTTAAATTCCTTCCTGCTTATTTGCCCCATTTCGGTGGCATATAATAAAACATCATCTCAAACACGTACTTGGCATAGCCCATCTCACTTAAGAGGAGATGGCTACCTGTTTAACTCAGATAGAAGCCATACTGAACTCCAGACTGCTTATCCATCTATCCTCAGATCTCACGGACCTCACTGCACTTCAACCATCTCTCTTCCTAATAGGACACTCATTAATGTCGATTATCATTTTATAGCACTTTAACCACAGCTCACCGATGCAAAAATCAACCGCTTAGAGAGATACGCTCCGTTATATCTTCTGTGTCCAAGTAATATCACTTAGTCATCACCTATTCTGCACTCCTTCAATTCTCTCGACTCTTGATACAACTCAGACAGTCAGTCCTATTCCAATCTCCAAACTAAACGGGCCTGCCCATAATTTAAATTTAAAGACAAATTGGAATTCCGTTATAACAGCTCGAATACAGTGTATGAAACAACATTTCCGGAAGCGATTTCATAATGAATATATTTCTTTGCTTCAGAAGAAGACAAAGTGACATTCATCATCTCACACTTTGAAGGCTGGTACCCCAGTCGTCGTAAAGGATAAGGGACTACCACCTCTTCTTTGGTTGTTGGGTCGTATCACTAAAATATATCCAGGAGTCGCAAGTGCATGTTGCGGATGTTTTCACAAGGAAAGGAACAATTACGAGGGCGTATAACAATATATGTCCCCTTCCCATACATTGAAGCAGGACTTTAAGGATGTTGCAACACGCTGCACCATAATATACACATGTAAAATATAATTAATATTTAACACAATATAATATGTCAACACAATGAAGATCGCGCGAGCAGCGAATTGTTATTTTTTCTTTTTGATTTTGACACTTCAAGGTATAGCATTATACGAAACACACGCATAATATAATAAACCAAACTGCATTTTTAGTTTTCGTTTTAATTAATAAACTGCCAAGAAGTTACGTAGTCACAAACAGTTTGGTATTTCTAAAGTATATCGTTTTTAAATATTTACGTAAGAGTCACATAGCCTCAATTTATAATATTTATACTTAATTAATTTACCTTCATCACGCTCATATATTATTCAGCAATGTTACACAAAAATTAAAACTTATTAATCAACACGATTTCGTTTCTGAACAAATAGTTCTTTATATTAGGTATGTATCTATATGTACCTATATTATGAAATCTAAAACTAGCGATTTAGTATCACAGCCACAGATTAGATAATATTATACTTTGTCGCTATTTTAGCCTACCATTGCGCTGTTAGTTCTTATAAAAATTCGTGTGACAAAACCATTTTTAAGTAATAATTAAAAATGTCTTGCATTGTCTAATCGAGAACATGAGGAATAATTTTACTCAAAATAAATACAACGAATGAAATTTATAATAAATATATTGTACCTACATATCGACGTAAAACATTACCATAATATTAGGAGTCTCACGTGCAAATTAATAGGTAATTAAGATTATTAATTAACGAAAGATACACTATCATGGAGCGAGTGAGAACGGCTACAGAAAAGGTAAATAACATAAAATGTACTAACCTAATTTCAGGTAATCGTGTTTACTCGCCGCATGCAAACATATCCCGTTGTAAATTACGGTATTCTCTCGTTGAATATAGGTATATTACGTGAGGAGCACCCGTACTGCATATATATACTTACATACAAACACATCTAGTTACTTAGGATTGTTACAAGATTTTGTAAAACACGACAGAGACCAGTGAACAATGGGCTACCTGTCATAGAAGATTTTATTACGTTTTTAATACCTTTTTAACTGTTCTTGAACTCATACTGAATTGCAATTAGAAAGACTTACTAGGGACTAATTAAAAATTGTGTCATGTGAAATTTGCCGAAACACCTAATTGCAAAAGGCATTACTCACTAATTTAATAAAAAAGAAACATGCCTCTAACATGCTAACATGATACTTAACGTTTAGGTACACAACTATCCGACTAGTCCCTGTAATGTCCAAGTAATTCGTCTCAAGTTATCGACGAACAAACAAAGTTGCGGCCGACGGGGAGCGAACCCAATTATCTCTAATGAAGACAATGATATAAGCACGGTTATTGATCTAGATTTAAATTTCATGACGGGTCAGTCCCTACGATGTGCGAGCCCTTAATGCTTCTTGCTAAGTTTCGTATACAACGTGCTATATTTCTTAATACTTACAAGAAAGTATGAAATTAGTTTTACGGAAAACATTTTTTTTAAAGTTCCGTGGCCAAACTATCTTTTAGTTTGGGTTTATCCACCCGTTTCTTTATCAGTAGGTCAATAAGTAACTCCATTCTCTCAATTACATACCGATTAAGATGTTTATAGATCTTAACAGACTTAGAACGACGACTCAAAGATCGAATTGGGGAGATTTTTGGAAAAAACTTTATTACCCTTCTCGTACGAAGGAAAGTGATTGAAAACATTTTTTTACTATAACTAAAACAATTTTACATCATTTCACGTCAATTACTCAACATATATTAGTCTACAGAAATGTAACAAAATAAAATTCGAAATCTGTCCCTTCAGTTCTAAAAACGTCAGATTCTAAAATTCTTCAGTCAAGAAACATCGTCATCGTCTCTAATTACCAAGTCATTTAAAACCAAGAATATCTTGAATGTAGTCTTCATTTCATTAAAGATTTAAAAAATATTTTAGCTATAATATTCGTCATAATTTCGAAGGCAAACATTATCAACGTCAAATAACTTTTATTGCGATAAAATAAGGTGAAATGAATGACTGCTGTGCTCTAAACGCAATAGACCAGTTAAAAAAAGCGTAATCTATTCAATCGTCGTATGATAGTTATTGATATGTTAGAAATTTCGTTTTTTTATTATGAGTTCAAATAATAGTGGAAAACACAATTAGATTAAATTTTCTCAACAGAATTATGTAGCAAGACGGACTTTCAAACCTTCACTTGGTATTTTGAAATAGGAATAGTTTTATATAGATATATAATTTTTTTGCCTATTAAATTATGACGAACTTTAGAAAAATCTGGTATAACAAAATATTATTTTGTTCTTTCTTGTCGATTTTCTAGCCATTTTATTGTTTGGAGTGTGCGTCTTCTAATGTTTCCTATTTTTTCCACGTATGTATGTAAATAGTGTCCCAACTCGCGCAATTTCTCGGTAGTCGCCGTTCGTACAAGGCCTCAACAAAAAAAAACAATTAAAAGGTAGGGAAAGTAGACTAGGTCGACGACAGCAACTAATACATTATATTATACAGAGTACGTATCATTAGACCTCTTGCCTACGGTAAGAACTTTGCCCCATTCACGTACGAAATCTATCTGACCTTTTTGTCCAGGATAAGATTTTTACCAGACGGTGCTACTTCGGAGACAAAGTCAAGCGCGCCCTTAGTATAACTGTTTGGATTGTATCAGAAGAACGTGTATTATGGCGACTTCGAAGACGAAACAATTTGTGATTGAAATGACCGCTATGTGACTGAAATTTTATATTACGTAAGCTCTATTGGGGTTATATATAGTATACCTTCATATTACTATTATAATATCGCTACATGCAACATAATCTCCACCATAAATTTGCTGGTTACGGATAGATCTCTTAAAACGTAGGCTATGATTTCTAATACATTTGTCATATTTGAGTATTAAGCAGTAATTCATAAAGGCTTATTAACCCTTTTAGGATGGGTGCTCGTTTAATAAAACGTTTATAAAACTGACGAAATATGAGATATAAATATTAATCAACATATATTATTCACTTTTATACGTTTGCGGCGTTATTCATTTTATAGTGGTGCTGTAGCCGTGCTGCAGTACGGCGTTTGGATGGGGTGCGGTTGGACAACCACCCAGTGTGTTATAGACTACCATAAAGGATACCATCTTTGCTTGTATCATACACATAATCACTTTGTGTTGCCTTTGTACAAATTTTATATGAACCGAAGAGATCACATCATAGAATTATCTCTCATGGCGTCGCATTTCTAAAATCGGCATGACTACGACAAACAATTTTCTTCAGTATTTTCTGGCGCAAGCAGACCAGAAAGACGTCAAAAGGTTTCCATTGATCAGTTTTGGTCAACTTCTGAAATCAACTAATATCAAGATCTTTTGATCGAACTCTATCTAAGTTTAATGTCCACTAACTAATTTCTTATCCCCAAAACATAATAATATGAACCAACATACACATGAACAAACGTCTGAAATTATGATTAACGAGCTAACGCACACAAACACATCGTTTACGGACCTTCGTTTACATTTACATACATAATGGAATAGATCACCGTGTCAGATTAAAATAGGCCTCATGTTAAGGAAAATCAATCAATATTCCTTGTGTTATTGATATGATGATACTATGTATATAGATGTACTTGTACATAAGATAATAGGCATAATATACACATGTAAGTATGAAGTTTTAATTGATTACATATAGGTTGTAGTTATCGAAAGCATGATGTTAAAAAAATTAAATTACTTTGCTAAGTAAATGGAAACTTAAATCTCAATCAAAAATTTTTAGCATTCTGAACTAAATTATTATTTTAACCACATGAGATCCGACCTCAACCAACCTTATGAGCTTGGGAAAGGATGTGATTCGTCAGAAGGCAACGTGTATTATGTCATATGCCACATAATATAATATGATGCCATTTGACGAATCATTTTTCTCATCAGTATAGGAATGTTTTCTACCTAGTCAATAATAAAAACGTGTAAAACATGTAGTTTTCCAATGCTTTTTTGTCAGTCATCAGCAGTAATAATGGGCGATCGAATTACTACTTATCAAAAGTATATGACTCAATATAATATAATTTGATTGTTTAGTAAAAGTTGTTAAATTTTGTTTATTTTTGAGAATATTTTTGGAGAATATAGACTCCAAGAATCATAATTATTGCTTTATTTAATTATTTTGTTAACCAATTTCCTATCGTTAATATTTATAAAGGTAACATAGATTTTACAATATATGATTTTGAATATAAGCATTAGAATCATCCTCGTTCGGAATCCTAGATGTATTTTACATCTGTTATTAAGGTAACGAATCCCGGGGCATACCGGGAATTTTGGGTCATCCATACTGTTGATAGTAATACCAATGATTCCGATCACTGGTCATCAGTGACTGACAGAGCTCGTATTGGCTACGTGCACGACAGTAGCGCCACCAGGTATACGCAACTATGCGGGATTATGTCAAATAATGACATACAAATGATTGATTGTTTTCTAATAAATAAACAAATAGTATTTATAGAGGAATTTGTTAAAAACAGTCCTTAAAAAGAAAACTGGTTTTGGTAGTATAAAACACTATATGTGTTTTATACTTCCTAATTTATTTCCTTTCATCACAATCTCAAACTGTGATGAAAGGAAATAAATTAGTTTTAGTACAACATGTAAAAAATGTTAAAGAGCTACGAAATCATGGCAATAGTTATTTAATACGAACCCACATCATTCCACAAACATCGGTGACATTAACACCCTATAAAACAAGTTTAAACGAAAGACTCGATAACTTTAAGCGTAATGTAACACACTTAATTTAGTATTTTATAGTTTAACATTATAATTTATTTATTTATTACAGATCAGTGTTTCTCGTGTTGTCATTGAAGTAAATATAAACAACTTGACTATCTCGAATACTTGCAGATTTCTGCCACGGCATGCGCTGCGATTGCTTTATTGTACTCCCACCATACACTTCAGTATTAATATTGTTAGTTAATATTTCAGTTTTAACACTGATCTATTTAACCCAATATATTTATTATGTTTAACACTGTTATCTATTCTAATACTGCAAAAAAACATTATTCCCTTGATGTTTTTCTTTCGCATAGAAATAACTGAATTACATAATTAACCTGCAGTTTTTCACACAGTGTGCCAAACATACCTTAGGCCAAACATAGATCAGCATTTAATCTAAAAAACTAAAAAAAATGTCAAAAAGCTAGTGGACTCATAGAGATACAAACGATGACATGATAGCTCTAGCTACCATTCTCAAAAAAAATCAATTTACGATTTTATTTCGATCTAGTTCTATAGCTGAGAACATTCATCGATCGTGGTTCAAGCGGAGAATAGTCATCGTAGGGTGAGACACTTTTAGTTAAGATTTTAATGACTTTGCATAATGGTTCCATAGAATTGGAGATTACGGGCTTTTTCATCTAGATAATTCGCACATTAAATTATTATGAAAAAAGCTTACATAGCTGTCACTGTTACACACAAATATTTGAAAAAAAGTTATGGTTTGATAAGGTAGCATATTATTTGTTACTTTGCAGCGTTTGATTTGAAAAAAAAATGTTTTAATCTTAGCCTAAATCTTAAGCTTATTTTACAGTAATAAATAATAAACAAACAATGCATACCTTATTAACCATAAACCATACTTTAAACCATAAATACCTTAGACTGATTAGTTTAAATTATAAATAAAGTACAAATGATAAATTAGAAATAATTTAATATGATTTGCCAAAATATAGTTACTTTATTTCTTTTTACTGTGCCATTAAGCGGAGTGTTAAAGCTTATCTCAGTCTCGATACAGAATTAACCGTCATGAGAGCCGCTTAACGTCCTTAAGCGTGCTGCGTCTATCTCTCACTGGGTTATGACATAATCATAAACACATTCAAGATGTAAGATCGTTTCACGTCGTGTCTATACTGCGTTAGAGTAACTGTACTTTCACATGATTTAATAATTTGTATACAATTACAAGACATGTCACATCCTCAGAATAAAGCTATCCTAATTAATAAAATGGCGATTTTAATAATAAATCCACCTAATTATAACAAAAATTGTCTTTTTATTTAATATAGTAGATATATAGCTTTTATAACTAGTATTTCAAGAGGTGTTCTTATTATAATTCACAACTCTGTCCTAAATTACATATTAAGTAGATTGGTTATCATCTGAGGGTGCGCTCACTCATATTGACTTCACTTGTATCTACATATTATAAGTACTTTTGCATTTCTCCTATTTATTGCTTGTACAATGAAAAACAAAACAATATATATTAATTTTTCGACAGCAACTTCGTTTTAATGGATTTTTTTTATTACGAATAAAGTAAACGAGTGCACAATCCACCAGCTGGTAAGTAGACTGAGCACCATGGACACTTACATACATATATATCTTCACGCCGTATCCCTAACGGGGCGGTCAGAGGGGACGGAGCGTCAAGCGTCGCAGTCCTTACATATTTCTTTCGCTTCCTCAAATCTCATCATTCTCCTCACCATGGACACTTATTACTGCTATTGTTTTATACTGCTACATTGTTTTTATTATTGAACTGATATTGTCATCAAGGCTTAGGAAGTACTTAAATTGCAAATCCGTTGGTTTCCTTGACCACTGAGATGTGTCTATTATGCCAAAAATTTCACCGGCTGCCTTATCCTCGATTTCAAAACACAACAGAGCAAGTACTGCTGTTTGGGAGCAGGATAAGCGAGTAAGCTGGTGGTAGTAGTCCTGACAAACCCCGCATGTAGTTCTACCTACTGTATTCCGCGAATTACAATCAGAATAATTCTAATACTCCTTGCTTAACATGAGGTTCTGAATCTAAGGGATTATTTAAATACATCACTTACCTTGCTGTTTATTTGTAACCTAAGCATTACCTAAACTATGCTAAAAACAAAACTATCGCTACCTATTTCGGATAACCATAGCATAAGGATCAAATTATCTGTCAAGTATCTGAGATACCACTGGCATTGAAACAATGCAATCAACATTTAAATACATTCAGTAATTTTCCAGTGAAGCTCGAACAAAGAAATTTAAGTACAAACACACAAATGAACAAAAGTTTTGAAAAGGTTTCTTTTAGTATTAGAAAACCGTAAAAAATATATCCCATTTTTTTTAATATTGTCATGATTCAACATGATTCTCTTATTTACATTACATTTTTACAGACAACGACTCATCAAACAAGACGATTTCTTTCGCATAACATAACAAAACAGAACCAAAGTCTGTGTGTAGTGTGTACCTACCTACTCGTATTGTATGGTTTTGGAAGGCGTTCAAACGAAATGTATCGGCGTTGCGGTGACCCCCGACCGATCGCCGCTTTCTCAACCGTTCCCATCTCTAGCAATATTTCTTTTATAAATGTTTGTACTGTTATAGATTTTTCTTAGAGAAAAATGTGATTTATTTGCAAATGTTTGGGATAATGCAATGGAAATATATTTTTGATACAAAATATTTCCTACTATTATTTCTTCCCGAACCGTAAGAAGAATACATATTACGTATACAATTGGTGTTCAAAAAAATAATACATACATCAATAATATCGACAAAGCATTTAAAAAACCGGTTAAAAGCGTGTTGACCACACAGTCGTCAAAGTATGTAGATATTTCATTAATAAGTCAAGGATAAACGAAAATGTGTCTAAAGTACTCACTGTTGAATTTTTTTTTTTTCATTTTTAGGCATAATCAATTTATATGTCTCTATGCCAAATTTCAGCTTGTTAATTCTTCATTTTATGAAGAAAAAATGTTTTCACAGTTATATTAATCGAAATTTATGCATTATCAGTATACATTTCTGTTATTTGTTACCCTAAGTTTAAAAAAAGAAAAAATATCTTTATTATTACCCCACGGAACAATAACGAAAAACGAAAACATCATTTCACACTTCCCTACACGCCGATCTTTAAAAAAAGAAATCAGAAGAAAAGTAGCAGTATACCGTATTCGCCCCTGCAGGGGAGCAATAAAACAAAATAAGTACAATATAATACTTTGGTGGGAAAAGCACGCGATATTCTAATGTACAAATTGCGTATTTCATTTTGAATTTGAAAATGTCTTCAAATCTTAGATCTACAAACAATCAAAACAATTTCGTGTTCCTAAACTAAGCACTCGGCTATATTTAGAAGAGATAACAGCGAATTAGAGAAATTACCAGTGATAACCAGGGTCATAATCAAATTTAAGAATTTCGATTTTGAAATCGGCAGAGCCTAAAAGCCTACCTGGGAACGCACGATCTATCACGATATACCGTTCTGATCTGTCCACTCCAACCAATACACGAGATATCCCGAAATAATAGAGACAATTCTGATGGAGAATGCGATTGTTTTCGATTAATATAGTCAGCCGAGAGAGATATTTTTATTATTTTTTCAGCTTTGAATCCTAAAAACTGAAAACATAAAAATTTAGGTTTTTGTTGTATGTATCTGCTCTCATTTCATATGCATTCATCATTCATATGCATTTCATATGTAAGTACTTTTGTTTCTAGACACATCATCATAACATCATATAAAACAAAAGTAACTTCTATTTCAGAAATTCAAATTTAAAATAATTTATTCAAACAGACCTCAGTTAAAAGGTCATTTAATTTTTAAATGTCGAATCTAACAAACTAAACCGTTAGATCATAGTTAGATCCTGTAATTTATGATATTAAAAAGTACCTTAACTGAAACAAACTCACACAAACAATATCTAGTGTAGTCGTGTGTCACACTTATCAGGTTGAGATCCATTTTCAAAAATATGAAAAACAGCACAATAATCAAAAGCTGAAAAATTCGTTTGTGATAAATCCTAAGGTTGAAACCGGTTTAAGTAAAAATAGTTATTGTATGTATAAGTGTTATTGGTTATTAATCTGTACTAACCGTTTAATAAAAGTTAAAGACAGTTTTCTACTATTATTGCACGATATCTTATAAAGAGCCCATTCTGAGCCCTGTACGAATTTCCGTTTTTTTGAATTCAGAATTGAATTTTTGCAGTATTTATATGTAAAATACATTGTCTGTATTTAAAAACATATTTTCAAAGTTCGTTTCACAAGTGTATAGGCTGTCTGAACTATCTAACTCAGTAGGAAGGAACATTTATCGCGGAAAATAAATAGATCCCTCGGCAATACATATGGATTGTACGCTTACATGTTACATAAAGAGTTTTTGTTCCCGAGATAAATCATGAGACGAATAATATTTCACGGCTGTAGGTACAGTTTTGACAGGACCTTGGTTCTTATTAATATTTGATAAGAAGAATGTTGATAGTCAAAAGAAAGCAAACACAAATTACTTGAATTAAGCCTTTCTAGTTTCTACTGATATTTTTATACAGACTATAGAGAGCGTATCATATCCTTACTATCTCCAGTCTTTATACGTCAGTTTATTTTCTTTTGCATCAAAACTATTGAATCGATCTGCCTCAAATACACACAAAGGGGGTGTAATTATGTTCAAAGTATGGTCAATACCACGTGATAAAGTCACGAGTGAGGAAGCCACGAATTATATAACTAGTAACGTGTAAAATCTATGCTCAGAATGGCATGGTAGAACTAAATAATTATAATGGAACACAAGGAGATTTCGTTAAAAATTTCTTATATTTTCAAATAGCAGACGTCAAATCAGTTCCTCACAAAATATATTATGTTACAGGCAATTGTACTAGAAGTGCGGATGGCTCATTGTAGATGCTGATAGGTCACGCAAACCAAAATCGCACCATCATTACGCTGTAATCCCAAAATATAATATGTGTGTATTTATACTTGAATATCCTAAACATATATGAATTTCAACGTGTATTGTTGAAAACGTTGTACTATGTCTATCTTATTAACCCAAAACCCAGCTTTGATTCCCGCCCATACCGAATTAGAAATTCTTCTAAATTGGCTTGCGAGTCTAGCTGTAATTGTAATTACTCCCTTAGTATCTTAACAGTCCTCAATTGTGAAAGATAAAAAAGAGTAACGCTTTTTGATTTTTAATTTTTATTGTGTTTACTAGAATATATTTAGTAAGTACATATCACATTATTATTTTTAACCTAATCGATCATCGCAGTAATGCAACTATATGTATTATATTTCAAAACAATTTCAGAATCGAAATCTCTTGTGGATAACTCAGAAGGAAACAAAACAGGCTCAATCTATAGCAATAGAGTGAGGTCCCGTGGGAGCGGACAGTGGGAGGCACGCGGGGTTGAGTGGGGAGAGTGCCATCAATCTGCGATCGTTTTGCTGTCGATATTACAACTGGCCCACATATTGTGCTGTTCTTATTATGTCACAGATGTGACCTCGAGTCGTATGCTTAAAATATTTTGAACTTTGTATTTTTTACATAACTACAACATCGATTTATTCAGTTCGAACAAGGAATGTGTAAATTCTACCGACTTGCAAATTCATTTACTCCGGCAATTGTGTTGTAAAAAATACGTACGTAGGCTACGTAGATATCTGACTGACGTTCATCAATAAATCTAAAACGCCAAATCGATATTCATTTTTAATCAACGGAAGTTACACAATCAGGGTCGTGTTATTTAATAGAGATGGTTCATACATAACGCAAATTCTATGCCCTTAATTAGCATTTCCACACAAAGACGTTGATTTGCACACCTTGTGTTGCATTAGACTATATCAGTTTTCATAATACTTACTAATATCTGAAATCATTATTTGACTTTTAAACACCACCTATTTTTAAATACAGATGCTATACCTCTCTGTACCTACATATAAGTGTGCGAGTATATTGTGACGTAATAGTTGCCATCACAGTTTATGACGTTAAATCTTAAATATGATGAAAAATAATGATATCGTATTTCGTTTCTAAGTTAGAGAAACAAGATAAGTCGTCTTAAAAATCCTTTGCTTGATTATTGACTGTATTACATTTTTTTTTTTTTTTTTTGTTATTTGTTAATATCACACAAACAACGTCTGCCTTGTAACAAGCTACTAAACAGCAAAATTTTCAGAATTTTAACTTTTAACTTTGCAATTTTACATTAGATTTCATTTC
Organism: Zeuzera pyrina; assembly: GCA_907165235.1. Taxonomy (NCBI): domain Eukaryota; kingdom Metazoa; phylum Arthropoda; class Insecta; order Lepidoptera; family Cossidae; genus Zeuzera; species Zeuzera pyrina. The sequence continues at coordinate 10,423,759 of OU015625.1, read as the reverse complement.
TCGGCACGAAAACCCGATTGTGACTTAAAGTTTAGCCTTTTAATGACATATTTCGTTTATGTAATTAAAGAATCCCTAAATAAAATTTTCCATTTTCTTATAATTCCCAATGCAAACGCACTTAGGCAACACGCAGAGGCGTAAATCTACAAAAGCTTTGTCTTTTTATGAAGAACGATACAGCCATTTTCGCAGGCTCGAACTTAATAGCGATGCTGTCTAAATTTAGATAATACTGTTATATCTATTCAAACATTTAATTAAAAGATAATATAGGTAGTTAATTAACCTATATTGCTAGTAACGTCATAACTTTTTTAAATTGTACTCGTAGCTCATTTAACTGAAATCGACCTTAGAGATAATTCAGTGCCACGGTTCCGTTTCTGAGAACAAAACGGCAGACGGTAAAAATGTAATATTTTTACACGTGGAGATATATCTATAAATAAATTACAAAATTCTTTTCTAGAAAACAGTTTCGAGTAATTATATTTAACTTATTTATATTGCTTCTTAATCGAAATCATAATTATGCAACCCTGTGAACAGGGCTGAGAATTTCAAAGCGAACGAATTCTTTGCCACAAAATAATTAATTAAAAGATGAACAAGTTATCTCAAAGCGACACCTAACGGCCACCGTTCTCTTTTGTATAGCCATCTTTTCATCGTCAAAACTCATTTCAATTAATTTTCGTAGAAATAAGTAAATGATGTGCCCTTTAAAAGCGAGATATCATTAACACTGCGGTGAGGGTGAAGTCGTTGGACCGTCACTCTCTTACCTACAAGCAAATAATATAGAAATTAAGAGAGAAACAGCAACGAACCTTTTATGTAACATATTATATTTTTGCAGTGCAATGAAAACATTATGCAACTAGCAAATATGTGATTCAGCACCTTTCTTTATATACATGAAATTAATGAAATTATCAGCAAAAGACTTGATATAACTATCATAATTATTGTCTATAGTATTTAAAACACCCACACACTTCGACGTATCAGTTGTGGTCGTGGACCTTTTTGCGACTAACCATGCAACCATGATCAATCAGCCGCTTGAATATAATTAGTAAAGTGGTATCGATGTCATCGTGGATTGGATCTTCCCATAGTTACTGGTCGATAACCAGATAGCACGTAGAGTTACTATTGTATGTAAGTTTGGTCGCAACGACTGTTCGTGCGAATCATCGTTGCAATCAAAATGTGATCTGTGTTTTCTTTCTATGGTTTCTCTGCATTACATGCCACTATTGGTTGTGGTCGTGAGTCACAAAGCACCATACAAGACTCATCTCTACAATTATTTATTGTGGTCGCTCAAAAGCCGTAACTCGAGTTGCATATTTTATTACTGTATTCAGGACAATGCATACTTTACGACGAATTTATGATACAATCTATCAATAGCTAGTTCATTCATATCCAAATAAACAAATTAGTACATTTTTATGTGAATAAAAAACGTCAGAATATTTTCAAAATCAATGAAATAAGAAATACGCACATTAGGAAAGATAATGTAAAATTACTAAGCCCATTAGCACAAACAAACCTAATACGTAAGATGTGGATGTCACCTAAGTTACATTAAAAGAACAAAAATAGATGACTTCATACCCTTTTCCATTCAAGTTGATGGCATTAAGGCATAAAACCTCATTGTGATGGCATTTCTAACTATTTCTATTTGGACTTACAAATGGCAGAGCGGAATCAAATAGGGTTGCTAACCCATCGGCATCGTCTGTGTAAGTTCTTAACAATAAACCTTTGGGCGACTGTAACAAGCTGCGCGGGAAGATACGCAGTGGACACCTCAGAAAAAAATACTTTAGGTACTTATATCAAACATTTGCACAACAAAATGCATGGATTAGGCATCTTATCTACTACAATTCATCTACTACAAACATAGAGAAAATTTTTTGTATGAATTAACTTGGTGGTACATTATTATAGGACAGAAAACCACGGATAGAATAATTAATCAAACCATAAGTAAAAAAAATTCCACCCATTTGAGGAAAAGTAGATAGATTAATAAAAATAACACAATTACTTATAACTTTTTAGGATCTACGTTTAGGATATCTTGTTTTGTACTTTTATTATGAAAGATAACTCGAAAAAATATAAACCACCCTGTCTGAGGTCGCCCTTCTACCCGTCTCCCACGGGAAAATCATTAGGAAAAAATCGTGTTGATGGATTTAATTACAAAAAATAATTATTCGAAAGAAAGTTGCCTGAATAAACTCTGAGCGGGTTCTTCGACTCCCCCCTTAATCGGATTAATTTACTTTTTAAAAAGCAGGGGTGGTTACTGTAATTAATGGAATGATAACATTACCTACCTTGAACGCGTTCTATTTGTCGAAAGTGCACCATGTCTGTGAGGTTGGCAACTTTATATTACCTAGACACAAATACATTGTATTCTAGGTGATTGTTTTAAGGAAGTTCTACATTCTTTATCCATTTTTTTTTACTTTTTACACACTATGTTACAAAATTACTTCTTATACCACAAATAAGTACATTGTTTTGCACAAGCTACGACATCGTTCTGAAACCCCACTCGAATCTGAACGACCTGTAGTAACGGTCCCGATGAGAAGCGCTTTTTCCACTCGGTTACCGTCGGGTGATCTGTTCTGAACGCATCTCCACTGACGCAAATCATATTGCAAGGAAGGGTTCGGGATTCGGAACGCAACCCAACCAGAATCCACTAGTCATCGCTACTGATTTTTGTGGATCTCGTAGTCTTGTTCACCCTTTTGATTAAACTTCACATTTTTGTCATACGAATTAAACTAAACATTTTTATTTCAATAAAATTATTCTTTCGCGTAATCGTTACAATTCAATAAACTTAGATATTTTAGCTCTGTATCTGTTCTGACGTTAAGCTAGTACTGCCGCTCACTTATCTTATTACATAAATAATCATATATTTCTGAAATTTACAATATCAAGTAAACCTAAATTAAAACCAAACTTAATATGTAAATTAATGTAATCTATTTATCACATCGTTATTTTAATTAAACTGTACGTATAATATTATCTATTTACTGAAATGTAAAGCTTCATTCATTGATTTATATTATGTGAGCAAATAAATGCGACTGTATTTTAAGTAAACACTTTTCCATACCTTTTAATTCATCTTTATTAAACCTACTGAGAAGTAACTTCATTTAAAAACGTCAGAAATACTTTTATTGCGTCTGAATTCACGATCGAATAAAAGCAATCCAACCCTAAATCGTGTTGGTTATTCGTATGGAGACCGAATGAGCGTTATTTTTCTTGTAAGTTAGTTGCTGTCTCATGTCACGATCATTCTTTACCGTTGTCTATCTATGTGTACTGTTTTGAGGGAGGCCAACGTGACTGTACGAACTTAACACCAGATGTTACAAGACTTTCCTATCGAATGTTGATTTTCTTTATATGTATTACGTAGATTCTTATGTTTGTGTTAATATTACTACGTAGCCAAGAATCAGTTAGTATCCGTATTGGCATTCCATTGCAGCTAAGTCGTATTCGATTTAATTTTACCAACGTTTTGTAAATAATGTAATCTCCAGACAATTAGACCTATTTTGCGTGATCCCGCACTAAGTCTTGTACTAAATAAACCTTTGAAAAAACATTTAGTACATTTAGTAATCCTCAAACTTCAAGATAATTGAGAATATTTTTTCATTTCCAGAATTGAGCCTACCGAAAATCGTACTCCGAACTCTCGGTTTGTTCAGTTATATTAACTATTGCATTAATAAGCCAGTCAAATCAAACCAGACATAAATTACATTTTTTCCATAATCGTTAAAACATAAACGCGTATATAAAATGAAGTTTTCTTTGTTACGTAACAAGCCGTCAGCGAGTAGGTAACGCTTATAAGGTAATGACGGATAAAAACAGTCGTAACTTGTAACTGACCTATGCGACATACGAGTACGACTGTGTAGTAATTTCCTCAATCCACATATAATACCACGGTATTTTCATTAAAGTAAAGTGTTTATTTATCTATTAAAATCTTATATATTTAAAGAAGCAATATATGTAAGTACCTAATTTTCTTTTTGTTTAATTAAGACCTTATCATAAACCGATTGAAAAAAAATGAATAATTTAAGATTTAATCCATTTAAGTACCTACCTATTTAAACGTAATAGTCATTCCTGATCCGATCTAAATATTTTTATTTAATCTAGTTTCTTCATTTTGGATATTTAAATATTTATTAATTTTAGTTTCACTAATTGCTAGTTTTCCATTCAAATTTCTGAATTAAATGCGACACTCGAATACTTAGGATTCGGTAGGAATTATGGACAAATAAAAGTTAAATTAAAAAATTAATTTGATCCAAGATATTTAATTTACTTATATATTTAGTTTTTTTATTTCTCACATTCGAATTACGTACAAACTTATGTCTCTATGCCAGAGTTCGGATCAGTAGGTTTAAAGATGACGAAATAGATCTGTTGTGACATATAGACAATTAGACAGATATGAAGAAACCATAAGGGTCAATCTATCATACAATGTCGCGGAATAGAAGTCGAAAGAATCCTCGCGACTGCGCCTTGCGGCTGGATTAAGTGTCGTTAGAATGGCGTACTCTTCGTTGCACTGCACCACACTTCGCGCCACTTCCCGCGGGTTCCCTCAACTTCGCCGTCGGCAATCGCGCGAATTTTCGAAAATGCTCGGGAATTCTCGGGAAAACGTTTTTGGTCTCATATCTAATTTGTCCGTTATTTCGTGAAGATAAAGTTCAAAATGTTATGCACAAGACTTCGCTTCCCTTCTTTCCACGACAATGTAGTTTCACACTAAGGTCCCTGATTTTGCCATTTTGACCTGGGAAGTCGAAAAAGTTGCAAGTATGCATTCTATGAAATGTACATAAAAACCAAAATTAAAATTTTGTTATTCTTATCGGAATAAATAATTTATCAGTCATTAGGTATGTATATTTCCTAAGGTATACTTAGAACAAAATGTTATTATTTTCCAAGTCGTTACGTAACTAATGCTAACCACTACCGTTAACAGTTTTCTATAACAATGATTCATAACTCATACACAAAAACTGATTATAACGGCTGATTAATGTAGCTAAGACCTAAGACATTACGAGTATAAGCATAGTATTTATATTTCATATACGAGAAAATCTGATAAGAGTATGTACTATACATATATGAACCCTTATCTGTTTAGTAATATTACCTAGTGTATCTTACACGGCATTCTCAAACATAAAAGCCACTCAAGTGTAAGTAGTATTTGTGCCATTAGTATTCTGTCGATTGTTACCAATCACAAAACAAAGTTTGTCGTTGAATTTTATTTTCATTGTCTGCAGAACTTTCCTTCTGTCTACACTGACTTAATTTTTATGATTCTGAGCGATTATTTTGCAGATAAAGTGAAAAAAAAAATTTCAAGTGCTATTTCGAAAAATTGTTAATATACGTTAATATACGTATTTACGTATACGTCTCTCATTTTTAAATTTGAGATTTAAAGAACTTTCGTTTGATACCCTAAACAATAATCTCAAAAAAATCTTTTTAACTCTCTGTTTAAGCACTCAAAACTAACCCCTAAGTCAAAATTCAACTTTTAAGTTCACTATTATTTACTAAAATTACTAATCGAAACAGCTATTTACATGAAACTAGCTGTTGCCTGCGACTTTGGTTAATTTATTCTCGCGTGGAATTTTTTTTTAAAGTAACTTATGTTCTTTTCCAGTGTTCAATCTATCTCCATACAAAATTTAAGAAAAATCGGCCCAACGGCTTAGTCGTAAAAACGTAACAGACAAATAAAGACAGACACACTTTCACATTCAGTTTCTAAGATAAAAGATAAACAGATAGTTAATGAGGTGACTTCATAAACGCTCTATTATGTCAATTTTGGTAAAATGCACTAAAAATAGAGTATCTCCTACAGATTTACTTACGACATAACTTGTATGTACTTGGTATGTTGAGTTTAAACTACTGCATTTTCTTTCGGTTCATTTACCGCTCATAGCGTAAAAGTGTTTCAGTACTTCCCTGTTTTGATGCTCAACCGATTACCGACAAATCTGCTTTTCTACATAATTTCAAGAATAAATGAGTATATCTAAAAAGTAAAAGAATAGAAAAACAGAATAAAATATTGCGAAATTCAACAGTACTTTACATTGTTATACTCAACAAAACTATCGTTATTATTGTTTACTTTATTTTAAGTATTAAAAGTTAATGGCAGCAAAATATTTGCTTTAAATCAACTCACCACAATCTCATTCAAACTTTGTACTTGATCTCTGTACATGTTACGATTTCCATTAGTGAAGTGTTGTCATTGAATTCGTTAATAGATTTGCATAAACATTTATTTTCTTGATGTTATAGGGCATAATAAATACCGTTTTACGTATTTAACATGGTAATTGATAACTTGGTGACAGATAAAAACAAATTATCGCAATCACTCAATAGTCTGAAAATAAAATTTGAAGTTATGCTTGCTTTTATAATTTTTTAACGTTCTTCTTCTTTTTATTTCTTTCCTCTTCTTCTTCATTCTTCTTCCATGCTGGTCTAGGATATAAGGAAAAATATGAAATATGTAAAAATACAAAGAATAAGACTTGTAGTAATAATCTTGTTTACAGACAACAATAACAGCTTTACAATTATGTAAGCCACGTATATCGGTATACTTATTGCTAAAGAAGTTAAAATGTCAAAATGTTATTTCGTTGCGCCTTGTCCACTTCCAAAAGAAAAATTCGTGGAGATGTTCATGAATATAATGTTCTTCTTTGCAAATTGGCTACTTTAAAACTTTAATTAAGACAGTTATTGAAGTCGGTGCCAAGTCAATGTGCAACAACAACAACAACAGTCTATTAGTTTAGTAGGCTTGGCACCGATTTCAGTAACTGTCGAATTTAATTATGGGTATTTGTATCGTATTTATAAAGTTATTTTTGTACTTAAGTTTTGATTAGTAAATAATGGTTATTTCATACTTTTCAGTGTTTTTTTTAAGTCGGTTTAATTTTTTATTATGTAGTTATATTTAAAATACTATTGTCATTCAATTTTCAAACAATGAAATACAAACTTTTTATTTTTCTTTTCCTGGAACCAAAACATAATTGTATTTCAAAAAACGAAGAGTTCAGCGTGATAAATATATTCTTATAATTGTAATGTCATATATTTTTACAATGAAACAAAATAATTTTAGAAGTTTTGACTCACAATGAGGCAACTTCAGAATCTGTAAGTACCTTTAACCCATCAAATATATAGTATACCTAGGTCAGGTGAAATGCAGGAAGAAAAGCTTATCAAATACGATTCATCAAATTAGACAAAGTATATCGATTGTTCTTATTATAACTCATTGAACATTCCGCGACATGAATCTATAAAGTAAATTACGTTTTTTATTACAAATGAAAACGTACCTTCGGTATTTTTTATTTACTTACATTATGAAGACAATTAGTTCACGAAATGTGTACCTGTAACACTGACAACTAACAAACTGTACATATTTAGTTTTCTAACTAAAAGGTAACTCTAAAAACATAGTATAACTAGGTGTATTTGTGCGCTTCTATTTTCCAAGGTTAAATCTTATCAACGGTGACCTCAGTACGGTAATAAAATGCCTATATGCGTAGTGAATAAACGTGTAACTGTGGATATTATACATTGACGTTTATAATTAGAAAACCAAGGAACATATGTTATAAAATAAAACGATAATAAGAAATCAGTCAAGTTTTAAGATTTTTATATCAATTTCCAGTTACACAAATTACTATCATAATATGGAAAGACTATCTATGCTCGTACAAACCCTCTGCGCAAACATCCATAGTCTTTAGCCTGAATTATTATAATCTTGTGCCTAATATCTTTTTTATTTTCTATAAAATAGATAAAAAACCGAGATATATAGCGAAGAGAAGGAAAAAATATTTTTAATGTAGTGGATTGAAATAACTTTCATTTATCACAAGATCTTTACGCCATAGGTTAGATTAAATTCAACACGATATAAAGGAAATTAAACTGTAAATAAGATGTACAATTTAATGTTTACTAGATCGTTGAAAAATTTATGAATACATTATATTCAGTTCGTATGTGCTCTATAATGTACATAAAGCAGCATAAAAGTAAGATTCTACATTTTCTCATTCTCAGATTGTTACCGGGCGTGAGACGATACATAGCTTTAACTTCCGAAGCACACGCTCTGAAATATTTATTCCTGAAACGTAAAGATCGGGCGGTGGGTCCCGGGTGGTGGGGTGGTTTATCCCGCGGTTTCCTTCCCGCCGTGTTTTACTTCGAGAATGGGAAGTCGCCGCCGACGGGTCGATAGCGGCAAAGATAAAGAAGCTACCGTCAATTTTACCTATTTACACATAATTGAGGATAAACATTCGTTACAGAAATTAGTTTTTTTGGACTCAAATCATACTATGCTTTCTGTCACTAACTACATACATCCATAGGTACCTACGTTGTACGTTATACGTTATACCATATAGTCATACCATTTTCTGTTCGAGGTGGACAGAACATCAATGCACGACAAAATCACGCCTAGACATCCAGATAGTGACAGGTTGCTGACCTTATTATCTGTAAAAGTTCCTTATATGTATTAAATTCTTACAACTTATAATGAAATGGATTTCAGCAAAGTAACACCTGAATCTATACAATAAATTCTTTATAAACTCTGTCCCTTGCCCGCCTTAACCGCCTTACAATACAACCTGCGTGGGAAGGTAAAGCACTATCTTCCCGTTAGCAGTAATTAATCTGATAATAAGTGTACTATAAAAATAAGAGTAAGTAGTTATTATGTTATTTTTTTATTTGATATAAGTGACCACCAGACCTGTATTACTGCGACCAAAATTGATCTATCGTGATCGCCACTAAAGTAGTTATTAAGGCTATATTAAAGAATTACTTTAATGATAACGAATTAGAATTACGATTCAGTATTTTTACTTTTATGCATTTGTATTATATATTATTTGTATTATATACTTACTTAATTGCGTGTCTTTATACGCAGCCTACTCTATGACAGTTCCCCGACCTCCAAAGGGGGGCACCCCCCACCGTTCGATTGTCTGCGGAGGCTGCCTCGCCGGTGCCATCTGATGTGCCGAGAGCACTCCAGATCTGCATAGATCGTTGCCTTCATTTTTTTCCCTATCGGAAAATCAATACTCAGTTTTATAAAAGTCGGAAAAGCGACACTCATTAATTTTATTTAAGCTTAATTATAAAATAGATGTTTGACACAAACATCCCAGAAGAAGCGATCACACTGTTATTTCTTCCTTGAACCTTCAATTTTACTGAATTTTATGTCATAATGCTTATGTATGATCAAAATTTTCATTTGCCATTTCATTTCATTTCATGTGTTGACATAGTACATGACAATCAAATCCAGTTTCATGTATTCTGGTCAACAACTCTCGATAGGCTCTACAGGAGTCTCTATGTACATAATGTAAAATGCCTCATCTCAAAACCATATCGAGCTTTGCGCCACAGCCACCCTCAAAGGGAAAGAGGCTCAAACACCAAGCAATAAAGCCTTCGCATCTGACAAAACAAATACAACGAACATTCCAATGCTAGATATCACTCGCTCCGCCCACACAGTTGGCATTACGACTGTGAGCTCTCTCATTGGTCGCCGCGAAGCCTTCTCCATTTCGAATTGGTTATTTTTTTCTACAATTGAAATTGGAATTGTCCGTTTGTTTGATACGTTTGTAGTACGCATGCGTTAGAGGCGTCTACGTCACGTAGACGTAGATACGTTTTGAGGGTTACGAATGTTTTATTGGATTTCTCTGTGCATTCCTATTCGTATTTCGAATTCAAATGTAGATTCGTGTTTAGTGCGCAGCCGTGACATCTTGGAATATAAATGATTTTATAGTATAGAGGCTATGATAAAATTCTTAGTTATTACGAAAGCAATTATTATAAAAAGAAAAAGATGGAGGACCATTAACAGAAGGTTAACAGTAATAAAACACCAACTAAGAAAAAATTAAGTAGGTCATAATTTATTTTTTTAGCCATTATTCATTATTTTAGGCATTATTATCATTCATCTTACATAAAATATGTTAGTGACAATTTCTAAGCTTTAATCTAGGAGAATTTAGCATATTGTTAAATCTTTTTATTATTTACGCCACCCATAGAACTTTACAAAATCATTCAAATAGGTACGTTATAAGTAATCACCTAATGTAACGCCAATTAAAATTGAAACATTCACTATAACAACAATGGCAAGACTTAATCTGAAAGTTATATAGTTAAAAATATTCTAGCGTATGCCAACAGTGGCTGTAATATCAAATGGATGACCAAAACTGGTACTATCCGGAACAATTTCATTTGCGACTGGGTGAGGATAGCGTTGTAATTACAACAACAATCGATAGAAGCGCCACCGTCTGCCGCACGTTTAATCTCGCCGGAATCAAAGGACCGTCGCTACACACCCACCCCTACACCATAAACTTCGCCTAAACAATAAAACTAGTATTTCACTACAAATACATCCATTGCTCTTATACATAATAAACCCACATCACTGTAATAAACCAAAGCAGCAATGTATGTAGTGAAACACAAATAAATTGTTTAAAACTCATTGAGTAGTAAACACTGTCTCCAAGCCTATGCTTTTGGAGGTATGTTTAGGTGTCTCTGTACCTAGATAGTAACATTTGCACACCTGTATATAACTGTTACTGAACTTTTATTAAACCATTGTATTGTTCACGTAACACTCCATTAAATTTCATACTAATAAGTAATACATATTGTCGCTTAAGTCCTTGATGTAATTATGTAGGTATATTTACATTAATTTGACCTTTGCCACACTATAGCAGACTAATTTAAAACAGTCATTCAATAAAAACAGCAGGTTACTGTACTGTCGTCGGGTTTAATCGCCGGTTCCAATTTTTCTGCAGTTGCAACAGTACCTACTCGTAATAGCTTCTTTATTACGAGAAAATAAAATCAAAATTTAACTTCACATAAAAAAAGGAAATATTCAAAAATAAATAATTATTTTACTAATGATTCAATTTTTAGAAATTAGCAACAGAATATTTCAAATGTAAAATTATCAACAAATATTTCAAGTACATATTAAAGTCTACATATGTATATATAGTATACATCATATTTTTTTATTATTTTAGTCTAGTTATAATAGTCAGCCTATGTAATTATTATATAAAATACCTACGTATCTTTATCCAGAGCCATGTACAGAAGCAGAACAACCTCCGAGTTGGAACGGTGCAACATATATAAAGGAGCTACGTAACGAACACTCGAAATCCTCTAGTCCAAGAATGTAACTTGCTTAGTGACAAAAAATTATATATGATTTTATTTCGTTTACGTTAAGTTTCACGTTTGGCATGACATAACAGTTTGGTGCTCTCTCATCTTCAAACTACTGCAGTCTTTCATTGATATAAAAAAGTAATAGGTACATTATTTTAAAAATGGAATTAGAGACTAGTTAATGTAACATTATTTATCCTATTTATATATATATTTTATTCCGTTATATTATTTTCAGCGAAACTGTTCATTAACGCAATCGTCAACAAGTTTCTTTATCTTGTTGTATTTATTTTCAACTAACAAATTATTCTATTTATATTATAATCAGTGCCGGATTTCTTACTTCCAACATTAGGTTACAGATACAGATACTTCCAAAATTAGGTAAAAATGGGCAGGTTTTCGAATTCTACTTACGATAAAATTTAAGTAAGTCACTATACTTTGTAAAGGCAAAAAGGACACCATTCATTTTTTTAACCTGTGGTTTTTGGTGTCCCCCGACTAAGGATCATTCCATAGCACTACCACCGTACTACACGAGCTTTTAGATTTTCCGTTGAACGTTTTTATCACTACGATTTTACCGTCCACGATACAATAGGTAAGCAAAATGCTTTCCTATTGTGTCGCAGATGCTTTTTCAACGTCCACAGAATGACGTTATCGTGGACGGAAATTTAAAAACATCTTCATACAACTGCATACATTTTGCTTCCCTATGTGGACAGTAAAATCGTGTCGATAAAAACGTTGGTCGGTAAATTATAAAAGCGGCCAATAGGTTGCCTACATATTAATGAAGCTGTGAGGCTATTAATGAGCCTGACTTTAGTCTTTGTACTATAGTTATTAAATAGCAAAAAGTGACCGTGTACAGTTAAGTCAAATGGAGGCAGTTAGCGATCATTTAATCGTAACTGCCGTCACATGCTGTTAAATAGAAGTAGTCTCCTCTTGGACCGAGAAACATATTGGACGGAGCCATAATAAATTGCCACTCTTATCACCGTGTATCAAACGAATTTTTTTGTCTCTTTTTTATTGTTATTGAGCGTAACCACGAGGAAAACAGTTAGCTATAGTAAGTAAGGCAACTTCGCACTGTCGATGTAATTCATGTCGGCTCATGACAGACTTTACGTACTTTACCGAAATAATTATTTGCAAGACTCGCAAATCTTAGGTGTTTTGCTGCTGGTATTCACAAAAATAACAATAAAAAATGATGTGGTGTCATGGGACACCAGTGAGGTACGAAGTTCCTTCGGATAATATAGAAGCAACACAATTTGCAAAAAAAAAAGTAATATTCGCCATCTTGAACGAACATCATTTTCGTAATTAGCACCCCTAGAAACCTAGAACATGATACCTATGTCGATTTATCCAAAAAAATAATAATCGCCATCTTGGATTCGAAAATAAACATCATTTTCGTAATAATATGAAGAAAATATCTACATATTACTGAAGACATCGGCTGTTATGAGCGTATATCTCTTTGCCTTCCCTTGTAGTGGAAAATCGTACAAAGAATAAGGAACTTCGTTCCAAATACGACTATGGCACTTCCGTTCAGAGAATGTAATATTACTACGTAACTTCCGTTATATATTTTTCTTACGGTTTAAGTCTCACATTTTTTTCAGTTCGGTCGCGCAGCAAAATCACTATCTCCTCCAAGCCTGCCGTAAGGAACTATCGTTCCAATATATCATATTTTGCTGTGTATTTTTGTACTGTGACCCTTCCCTAGTCACGCACATTAGTAAAAGTCTAGAAACTAGGTCACCAAAAAACGGACACGCTCTTAGAGCAAATGCTCCGTCTATTTGGTCTTCTTGGTCTGAAAGTAGTCTAGTGCAATCAGTATTAATATATCTTGAACTGTATCCACGAACTGTCGTTATTTAAATATAATCAAAATCAATAGTTAATTAATGAGTGATAAATTTAGGGAACAGAGTATGTATATTTAACCAAGATGTAACTGAATATCGTGTATCTCTGGTATTTTCGTAAATTCAAAATGTGGTGCTTTAGTAAAGTCAAGGGTAGTGTTCGGTGAGTTATTCTAGTGCATGGTGTTCTAATGAGCCTTATGAATAGTGTTTTAGTGAGTGTTTATTTGTTTAATTGTGTGTTTAATATGCATATTATTTAATGTACTTATATTAGTAAAAAGCCTGAAGGAGAAGGCGATTTTATGTAACACCCGAAACTCCTCCTTTTTCATTACGAGTTTCATGATTATCTCTTACCGCGCAACTTTTTAACAAAAGGGAAAAAATTACCAAATAAAATAAAAGCCACAAGGAATTGTTTATGCATTAAAATGGTTATTGTTATCATTATAAAATGTTTAATAAATCGTCTATATACTACATACAATTATGTTCAAATGTAACACCCCAAACGATGGAATGACCCAGCATCACCTGTCACACGTCACAATATTTGGTCGAACTCAAAGTGTCGAACTACTGCATGACGTATCGAAACCAACTTGGCTTGATCTATACTAATATTATTTAGAGGTAAACTGTGTTTGTTTGTATGTAACGGATTAACTCAAAAACTACTGAACTGATTTCAAAAATTCTTTCACCTGTAGAAAACTACATTACCAGGAAGTAGCATGGGCTGTATTTCATTTTCAAAAGAATTTCCACCCGTGCGAAGCCGGGGTGGGTCGCTATTATAGAATATAATTGCACAAAATTGTACGTCGCAGACCAACGACATGTTTTCAATTACAGGTTCATACTAGTTGTACAGTAATAATATTATTATTAATTTTTATAAACATGTTTTCAGTTACGTTCTAAAGGTCACGCTACTTATAGAATAGGAAGCGAGTGTAGGTAATGGCGCAAAATAGTGACGCAGTATTATTGCACAAGGAGGTCGGGGGTCCCCCACTCCAACCACTGAAAACCCCCCATTTCCCATCCCTGAGCGACTGAAACGTCCGCGAGAAAAATAAGATCCGTACTCTGTCCTGCTTATTCTTAGAAAAGCTTTTTGTGTATTTTTTTGTATTCAATAGGTAGTTACGTTTCTTTGTGTGCGCCAGTAAATACAAATGCTACATTTATGTGTTTGAGTAAACTGTCTCCATTATTGTATTAAATTGATGTGGGGTCCAAATTGTGTATTTAATTTTTACATTTTACAGTTTGATGAAAAAATTCTTAATGGCTCGTCAACCTACTTGAATTTAATACTCACTTAAAAGCTCAGTTAAAAACTCAGTCAAAAAATACATAGATTGAGTCTTCCATACAAAACGAATAAAGACAAGAAGTAGAAAAAGGGTCGCACATTTTGTTTTAACATAATTTAAAAGCAAAATAATGTGAAATATTAATTTGAATTTTAGTAAAGGCTACAAATATTTAAGTACGGCTTAATAATATTTTTTCAATCTTATTCAAATTCCGAAATGCCGTAAAAAAATCACTCGTATCCTTCAAACCAATTTGAAATTATCGTAATAACAATTCATTTACCCGAAATAAGAGGCAACTCAACAAAATGATTTGTTATTGAATGTTATAAGTTATATATTAATATTTTTAATGATCTTACACTTTTCGTGTACTCTTCACGAAAAATGTAAGTGTAGGCTATTTTGAATAAATACTAGTGAGGTTGTCACAAAAGTTATAAAGATATAGTAGTTGTAGAAATGTTTAGTTGGTACTTTATTAGTGGGGTATAAAAAATCCTATACCTACTAATATGAGCAGTGCCCTCATTTTGAACAATTGGATTTTGAGTAATATTTCAGTCTCCTATAGAAATGGTACGTATTATGTCACTTTTGCTTGAGTACAATAAAAAAATTAAGTGGAACACTGTTTACAAAAGTTTGAAACGCAGTTCTATAACTATATAATAAAACTAAATTAAACTATATAATAAAACTATATAAAAAAAACTAAACTATATAATAAATATATAAACTATACTTAAAAAGTATAGTGCTGTAATATACATATTCGATTTTTTTACTGTAAAAACGACTCATCTTCCGACCTGTATCACATATATAATACTGCTACGTGCGAAATATGTGACCGCCATTGTTAGAATAATGTGATAATCACTGGACTTACGAATGCTTCTCTTTTCGATTCTGTTACTCCATCTATGTATTTGTTTTTATCTGAGATTTAATAGGTAAGTATCATGAGATCATGACTTTGTGATGTTCACAGGTACTTACGACATCTTTTTTAATTATGTTTGTAATCATTGTTCGTTTGTTATACAAATATAAACAAGTCAAAAAAGTCTAAGTAACACACCATTATGTCTGACAAAAAGTACTACGATATTTGAGCTTCATTCTCACAAGACAAATATAGAGATCAACGGTATTCCAGAAAATAAATCAGAAAATCTTGTCTCAGTCACGAAGCAACTATGTGCAACAGTTTCTATCCAAGTTCAAGACGTGGAGATACTCTCTTGTTCTCGAGTTACAAAGATAAATGAAGATAACAACAGACCACGTGTGTTATCGTGAAACTACCAAACACGAGAATTAGAGATACGATCATAGCAGCGGTATCTTCCTACGACAAAAATAATCCTAATGAAAAAATGTACTCTGACCACTTGGGGGGTATGGTGGTCCTAAGTCACCTATCGATAGTCAAAAATATAAAAAATAGAAAATCTAAACAAAATCTAAACAGGTTAAAAGGCCTATTATTAAGCTTACCGGATACTACCCTTTCATATTAATTCTTGGTGGTCGCATCTTGCAGTTTCCATCTCTTGCGACAGACCGCTGCAGGTGTGAACGCTACGCGACATGGGCATGCTGCAAACAGACTCCTTATTCTAGTTACCACTAGAAAGTGGTCTTTTCCCAGATTGGCTCCTCTGTGTGCTCTCGTGACCATAACCTACTTTTTAAGCCGGCTGTCCATCAAGTATAAATCAATCATACTCCTTTCATCTTCGTTTCCCACGTGTACTGATGAATCCTTTTGTGCTTAAATGAGGTATTAGCAACAAAAAGATCCTTTTCCATACACACTTTATGCATTTTATCTGTTCAATATCCTGATGACCTATTTTTTGATGCCACTCAGATAAACTTTCAATAGACTTACCCACATAACAATTATATTTGTTCATATGCCTAAAATTCATAATGTATAATTTATTTTACCTATAAGAAATTGCACAAACTATTTTATTATTCACCTTTCTAAAAATACAAGACATTATTAATATTCATCAAATAACCTTTATCTGTTGCTAAAGTAACTGAAAATAAATTAAGTTTTAATTTTGGAACATGTAAAACATTATATAAAGTTGTATTCACCCATGTATGACCATTGTAAGCTTGTAAAACTACATTACCTGTAGCCTTTGCATAAATTATTGTACCATTTCCTATCATAATTTCTTTTGGTTTCGATAAACTATTATATGTTACAAATAAAATCCTGTCATGAAACTTATGTTCGGATGCACCTGTATCCATTATCCACTCATTACTTACTGTTTCAGAGTTAAACACAGACAAAACTGACATAGTAAATGCATTATTGTTAACGTTATTTTGTTTTTTAAACCAACAATCTTTTACCAAATGATTTTTTCAATTTTTACAATACTTTTTGTTATAGTTTTGAAACTTTACATTATTCACATTCTTTTTATTAGACTTACACTCATTTTTATAATGCCCTTCTTTTCCACACACAAAACACTTTCTTGATTTCACTGTTGCCAAAGCTGTTGTTTGTTCCTCACACCTTGCATTCGGCTAACAATCTTGAAGTAAATTCATTAAATGAACTTTTCTCCACTGGTACTGATTCCCATGCCGAGATGAAGTGTTGGTATGGTGTTGGGAGCGCTGAAGTAATTTTTGTTATTGCCATACTATCGCTTATGGGTGCACCTAGAGTTTTCATTGTGTTCATAATTTCTTCCATTCTTCCGAGGAATGCTGACATACTTTCTCCTTTATTGTATTGAATTTCGAACTTTTGCTGTATCAAGTGTAATGATAATTCTCCTTTCTGTTCGAATATGATATGCAACTTATTCCAAATTTAGTTACTTGATTCGCAACTGACTATGTGTCCTATAATTTTCTCAGATAGCCTAGTGACTAAAATTCCTTGCGCTTTTGCGTCTTTGCTTTTCCAAAGCTTCTGCTCCTTGGCAGTTTCTGACGTTGGATATTCGTATACACCTGTTACTATATCATAGAACTCCGCTGCCTTCAAAATGACTGAACATATAAATAATAAATAACTTTCAATTAAACATAATTACCGTCTTGTTCCACAACATGAAGTAATGACGATCAAAAGTGTAACTCTTGAATATTAATTAAACCTTTTGGTAAAAGAACCTCTATAACAATTAAGACAAATCTACTATTATTAAAAAATTAATAGTACAGTTAAGTATCACAAATCGATAGAAGCGTTAACACATGATTCCGCACACATTCGCAAATATGCTGTCAGTGAGGATATGAGGAAATATATTTTTTCTCGGGACGCACTAAACATAATTTGTCAACTTTTTCTCTAGTTCTTTATTTTAAAATAATAGTTTACTTTCGAAAAAGATTTGTATTTTTCATCGTTTATAAAACTAGTAATTAATTCAATTCAGGAATTAATTGTTGAGTTAAAAATTCAAAAGTGTTTAAATCCGGACCTCGGGACATAGTGAGGGCACAGATTAATTAGTTACTACTATTTTTTTACAGATATTTACACATTTGATTCAGAAATTATAACTGATTCTAGTAGCCATATTAATGGAGCTTGCGAGGAAATAATAGTTACCGATAGAAGGTTGACTACATTTTTGTTGAATCTAAAAGGACAGGAAGTTTGAGATTTTGTGAGAACTACCACGTACAATTTATTTATCACATTTTGCGATAAATATTCGTTTTAAGACTTCAATTCCACTATTTTTGAAATTGTTGTGTCTGTCTGTCTGTATGTTCTTTCGAAACATAACTCAAGAACGGCTTGACTAATCTTGATGAAAATAGTTATACAGTAAGAACATGTGATTATGCATATGATAGGTTGTAAATGATAACGGTAAACCTTATGGTAACCTTAAAAAATAAATTTCTGAGATTTTCTATGAGGCTTTCTGATTTTCTAAAATTTAAAAACGAAGAAGACGAAGAAACGACGACGAAGAAAACAGAAAAGATTTTATGATATATTTTCCAGCTAAAAATGATGTTCTTTTTAAAAAGGATGTAATATTTATAAAAGAAAATACAGATAATAAAAGACAAGATAAAAACAAACAAAGAGAAAGTTACTTTAATGTAAACGAAGAATTAAATTATGATAGCAATGCAGAAGAAGAAATGACAGATCAAAATGATGATAGTGATGAAGAAGAAGACTATGGTGAAAATGTACATAGTTTCTATGAGGAAGAAGAAGAAATAGAAATGCAAGAAAATGAAGACATTGACATAGAAGTACCGATACAGAAAGAGGCAAGTGAAAAAGAAGACGAACAAATGGAGTTTATATAGTTTCAACAGAAAAACATGAACAGGAAAAGGAAAGAACACCAAAGAGAGAAAAAAGGACAAGAAAAAGACCTACATGGATGGATGAATATGAATCAAATTTTATAACTTTGAATATAGAACCTTTAAGCTATGACGAGGCTATGAAAAGTGAAGATCAAGAACAGTGGCAAAAAGCTATCAATACAGAATTAGAGAGTTTAAGCATTAATAACACATGGACAGAAGTTAATGAAATACCTGAAGGGACTAATGTAGTATCAAGTAAATGGGTGTTTAAAATAAAAAATATAAGTAATGAAAACTTACATAAAGCGCGATTAGTATCTCGTGGTTTTGAACAAAATGATACAGATTTAGAAGTATAGTCCCCAGTAGCTAAATTACCGACATTTAATTTTTATGTCAGTTGCTTATAAAATGAATTTGTAAGTACATGGATGTTGTAGGTGCTTTTCTTCATGGAGATTGATGAAACAGTATATTTAAAATTGCCGAATGGTGAAATATGTAAGTTAAACAGGTCACTATACGGTCTTTAAAAGTCACCAAAGTATTGGAACCAAAAATTTGATGATTTTATGAAGAAACAGAATTTTGTTAGGTCTAAAAGTGATTATTGCTTATATTTTAAGAAAAACAATGATAAAGTAATGTATATTTTATTGTATGTTGATGATATACTATATTTTTCAAGTTGTAGTGATGAGATAAAACAATTTAAGAAGCAATTGCAAAAGAACTTTAAAATGAAAGATATGGGGTTAACTAAGAGTTATTTAGGGATTGATATAGAACAAAAAGAAAATATAACAATAATATCACAGAAAAATTATTTATTAAAAGTTTTAGAAAAGTTTGGCATGTTAAATTGTAAAACTATCAACACACCCATTGACCAGAATTTTAATTTTGATTTGCTTAAAAGAGATAAATCTGAAAGTCCAGAAACTGAAAAAAAGTGTAGGCAGTTAATAGGTAGTTTAATGTACGCAGTATGCGGCACCAGACCAGACTTATGTGTATCAGTGAGTTTTTTAAGTAGATTTCAGCATTGTTCTAGTGAATTATTATGTGTTTGAAAAGAGTTTTACGCTATGTAAAAGGAACTTTAAATCTTAATTTAGTGTATAGTATTGATAACTCTGGTATTAGAGGTTTTGTTGATTCAGACTGGGCAGGTGATAAGACTGATAGGAAATCAACGAGTGGTTTTTTGTTTAAAATAAATAATTGTTGTTTCTTGGTATTGTAAAAAAACACTTGTGTATCGTTGTCATCCAGAGTCTGCATATGTAGCGTTAACTTTAACAATAACAGAAGCATGTTGGTTAAGAAATGTATTAATTGATTTTGGTGTTTTTAATGATGAAGTGATAAAAATATTTGAGGATAATTAGTCTGTAATTAAATTAGCATGCAACAATGAGAATAACAAAAGACTTAAACATTTGGATATTAAATATCACTTCATTATTGATAAAATAAAAGATAATTATATTTTGTTAGAATACATTAGAACTGAGGATAATATAGCTGATTTGTTAACCAAACCCCTGGGTAAAATATTGTTTGAGAAACATAGGACAGTGTTAGAAAAGTGTTAACTAAAGAAAGTTTAGTTTTTGATTTGTGTAAAAGAATAATTCAGTCGATAGAAAAATAGAGTATATTTGTAGGAAAATATTTGTTGAGGGGGGGGTGTAGAAATACAACAAATATTATGTATTATTAAGTTAAGTTAGTTTTTTAGTAGTTAGTTAACTGCGTAACTGAGTATAAGTGTGTAAACCCGAGACTGCACTGGGTGCGTCTTCAGACAGGGTTGACGAGGATTTTTATTTTGGTGGTGTATGTCCTAGTGTAGAGGAGACAGGAGTATACACAAAAATCCTCGATTTGGGCGAGCTAGAGTAGTTTTGGGAGAATGTTAGGGAAGTTCTAGCGACGGTAGAATGAGAGAATGAGAGAATTAAAGTGTGTTGAGACAGGAATGGATAGGTCGTGACAGTTCGAACAGGATTTGAGTCTGTCCTAGGCAAGTATGGAAGTAAGAGGGTGAATGATAATGGTAGGATTGTCTTAGAAGTGTGTATGGAAAAGGATCTTTTTGTTGCTAATACCTCATTTAAGCACAAAAGGATTCATCAGTACACGTGGGAAACGAAGATGAAAGGAGTATGATTGATTTATACTTGATGGACAGCCGGCTTAAAAAGTAGGTTATGGTCACGAGAGCACACAGAGGAGCCAATCTGGGAAAAGACCACTTTCTAGTGGTAACTAGAATAAGGAGTCTGTTTGCAGCATGCCCATGTCGCGTAGCGTTCACACCTGCAGCGGTCTGTCGCAAGAGATGGAAACTGCAAGATGCGACCACCAAGAATTAATATGAAAGGGTAGTATCCGGTAAGCTTAATAATAGGCCTTTTAACCTGTTTAGATTTTGTTTAGATTTTCTATTTTTTATATTTTTGACTATCGATAGGTGACTTAGGACCACCATACCCCCCAAGTGGTCAGAGTACATTTTTTCATTAGGATTATTTTTGTCGTAGGAAGATACCGCTGCTATGATCGTATCTCTAATTCTCGTGTTTGGTAGTTTCACGATAACACACGTGGTCTGTTGTTATCTTCATTTATCTTTGTAACTCGAGAACAAGAGAGTATCTCCACGTCTTGAACTTGGATAGAAACTGTTGCACATAGTTGCTTCGTGACTGAGACAAGATTTTCTGATTTATTTTCTGGAATACCGTTGATCTCTATATTTGTCTTGTGAGAATGAAGCTCAAATATCGTAGTACTTTTTGTCAGACATAATGGTGTGTTACTTAGACTTTTTTGACTTGTTTATATTTGTATAACAAACGAACAATGATTACAAACATAATTAAAAAAGATGTCGTAAGTACCTGTGAACATCACAAAGTCATGATCTCATGATACTTACCTATTAAATCTCAGATAAAAACAAATACATAGATGGAGTAACAGAATCGAAAAGAGAAGCATTCGTAAGTCCAGTGATTATCACATTATTCTAACAATGGCGGTCACATATTTCGCACGTAGCAGTATTATATATGTGATACAGGTCGGAAGATGAGTCGTTTTTACAGTAAAAAAATCGAATATGTATATTACAGCACTATACTTTTTAAGTATAGTTTATATATTTATTATATAGTTTAGTTTTTTTTATATAGTTTTATTATATAGTTTAATTTAGTTTTATTATATAGTTATAGAACTGCGTTTCAAACTTTTGTAAACAGTGTTCCACTTAATTTTTTTATTGTACTCAATGTAAAAGTGACATAATACGTACCATTTCTATAGGAGACTGAAATATTACTCAAAATCCAATTGTTCAAAATGAGGGCACTGCTCATATTAGTAGGATTATTTCCAGACTATTGTTTTGCCTTTGTTTAAAGTTTCATGTTCATGATTTTTGACAAAAAAGGAGCCTATGTTCCTTTTTTGTCTATATTTTTATTTTATTCCTAGCCAAAAAGTTAGGTCACCTCATTTATCAATATACAATTGTCGTTATAATGTGTAAGTAATAGTAACTAAGTCATAATAATAGTAACTAAGTATTCATTATAAATACACAATCGGAAATCGCAACCATGCCGGGTGAGACAGTACTTTAAGACTGTCAAGAGTAAAATAAACTCTCACTCGCAGCGATTCGGTGCATTCTTGCCTACACGTGCGTGCGAATCGAATCGTATGTGATTAAAATTACTAACGCAAATGGTGAACTCGATTTGCCTCGCTACGGGAGTAGCTATTTATTTGAGTGTCTTTGCAGAGCGAGCCTTCTGTACGTAGCTGCGTAGTACTAATCTATTCTAAACTAGCGTGTAATGGGCATAATGTACTTTGTGTAACAGGCGTCCAGCCGCCTAATGCATAGTCGTACAACTTTCTCATTTTCTTCAGCGCGCCATCTCGTAATGTAGTCTCAAACTAATTTCTAACGAAATTCGTTACAGCTTTGCCCTAATACAGTTCCTCGAACATAAAATCTTTTCATGATCCTCTTATGCTAAGCTAATGTAATTATATATGGTAGATGTCACTATTTACATTTATACTATGTTACAATAAACCTCGTTCAGTATCCTGACTTTCGAGCAGTCGAGCCAACATTATTTTGGAAATTGAATTTAAAAGTAGAAAAAAAAATTACAGTGTTCATTCTCCTATATGTATTTAAAAAAACAAGCAAGCAAGATGATGTCGGAAGCCTGTTACATTTTTTCTTTTTTCTTGCTTATGGCGATGAATTCGAGAAATTCCAGTTATTTCACCTTGTTTGCAAGTTTTTATGAAATACGTATTCGAGTTTTTGTTTTTATAAATACATATTCTTTTAATTTGAATAATACTGCTCCTATCCAATCAAATCCAATAATACTTCATTCGTTGCAATCACACATACATACACATTTTCATTCGAAAAATATCTATCGATAACTAAAATTCAATTTTCGCACACAATAGACATAAATATCGCACGGCGGGGTTATTATCTAAAAATTTGCAGACAGCGACAGCCACGCAATCACTGCGCGACCGGTGACTAATTGTAATAAAAAATTAGTATCACGTATAACGATTGCGTATCTATTATTGTATGACCGTAAAATACACTTTTCGCCGCAGATTTAGCGCCACTGTGCAAATTACATTAAACAAATTCTCGCTTTGACAGCAGATATCGCGCGCTATTGGCTGTCGCATGCTGTCTGCAAATTACGTAATAAGCGTGCGGGACTATGCATATCTATCACAATATTGCCAACTTAAGGAGTTTTTAGATTCCGTTTATCTCGACTCTGACGACATTAAGACATTATTAATGTGTATTTGTAAATTCATAAAACAAAATACTATCCTTAATTTTCGTATTTCTATGAATAAGGAATAGATTAAAAACGAAGTAGTTGTACAATTGTAACAATTATTTTTTATTTTAAAGTGATTCGTTAATGTGGTAATGTAACGTAAATTTTCACCTCAAAGCAAAAACAAGTGAAGAGACCGCGTGATATTTTAATATTTTTTTCTCAAAAATAAGTTTTTCAATAATGCAAAACGAAAACCCCAGTAACCTCAAAAAACAAAGATACGGTTATCCTCATTGAATTGTTGGTTGTGGACTCGTAACTGAGGACGTCAAAGTTTTCGCTGTCTCACGAAAATCCATTAGTATCAATTTAAATATTCAAATATTATTATATATTAATGTGATTGACGTGAAATACCCAGCATACCATGTTACTATTGCCTATTGTTGACTTAGTTGCTCATCTTTGTTTTTAAATTTTTATTGTTTTGGGTTATAAAGGGCAAATCTATTGTTCTTTACTTAGGCGAAACACTTCCTTAAACTCAATTTCAGTCAGCTCAAAAGGATCTTACGTATTTCTTTGAATAGAGGTAGAATGTTTTGAAACTGAAGAAGCGGCAGCGGTCGTCTCTTCAAGAGTTTCGCCAACATATAGGGAGCCACCAAATCATCCATTGCAGTTGTATTTTTTATTAAGTACCTATATTGTATCAGAATTTAAAACAATAATAATGTCCAAGAATATCTATTAAGATGAAAAACATTGAGTAAAATTTTCTATCACTCTCGTTTACAGATCTACCGCGTAGTTAATAGAAATAAATTATCGAATGATAGAGACCAGTCGATGTAAGTCGAACGACGTTCCTTCGACATAAATCGCATGTGATATGCCGAGAATAAACAAATTAGTCTTCCATAGATAAAATATCGATTTTCGATATATATCTATCATAGATAAAATATCTATCATGCGAGAATTGGCCCCGCGGGAAGTTGAGCAACGAATTTTTCGTATAATCGTATAACATAACAGAACACATTGACACAAAGTTATATTCAGCATTTGAGAAAAAAAAACTCAGTGACATTTTTTTTTAATAGGAACGAATAGTATTTTCTTCAGCCAATTAATTACAGTGCACGGTGATTTAAATCATCCTAAGCCTACGTCAACTTCTCCTTTGGCGACCTTAGTCATAACCTGCCCCAAGGTACGACCCATTGGGATTTCAATAACAGACGATTTTAACCAGTGATGCCTAAACAACTTTCCTGTCTTTCTCTCTCTAATGCAGTGACATGGTGATCGTAAAAGAGAAGGAAAACCAATTTCATATTTCGGCAGTAATGTTCGAAGGGCGATGCACTCACTAACTGGTCGGATGAGGACGAAAGTATATTTTTTTATAACTTTATTCACATGGAATTAACAAGTACCTTATGTCATTCAAATTATTATATTATTATAATCTAAAAGCATTATGTAATTTTACTGATGCTCAAAAAATAGTACCTTTGGAATACAACAATATTTAAAAACGGTACCACGTTATTTTTTAATATTTTCATCAGCTTACCACTGTAATTTTCTAATTGACTTAGCAGTACATAAGACATCTACAGATCTTTAGTGTAAGTAATTCTAAAATCCAACTCCATAATCATCTGGCAGTTACAGCTAAACTGTCTTCGAAACCGTTTAGGTCACTAATCAAGGTGAAACGTAACTTAGTATGTCGGACCAAATGCGTCAGCTTTACGAAACACAAACAGAGGTCCACATAAGAGTATCACTCTCACATTTCTGATCAAGTGCACATGTACTATTCTAATGCTAAAATACTGAATTTTACTCTTTCATTTAATCAATATTGACTTTCGTATTGCTATTGTTGTTGACAATCGCATTCCTAAAAATATTGCCAATCCTAAAAATTATGAAATTTACACTGAACTAAACGTTTGTTTGTCTTTATCTATTTTATTCTTTTTCCTGCAATCCAGTATGGGTGACATTCTGAAGACATATTTAACTTAGTGCTAATCATCTAAAGAGTTTCGCATCATACTTACTTATTATGAAATTAAACGTCCACATTACGTGAATACTTTTTGGTGAGCATACATTTTATGTCTTGAATGGTCATTCCTCTCGTATGTTAAGTGTTAGCTGCGAAATTAATTTCGCCCGAGACATTTCAAAAAGGGCTACAAATTACAGTATAAGATCCTTTTAAAAACAATAAAGTTAGCTCGACAGGCGTAGGCCTAGGCTGACGCAAATTGACAAGGTCGGCAATATATTAATACATTTTTTAGTATTAGAAATATATTTAGATAACCATGGACATTAACCATATATGGACCGTAAACTCGTAATAAGTAAAAGTAACTGCTAGTTACTCTTTGGAAACTGCTGTCACATTTAATAACAGATTCTAAACGTAATTTCTAAACAAACAGATATGACTTCATGAAAAAGTGTATGTTTATTGCGTTAACTAAAGTAATTAAAATAAGTCCATTATTTATTTTTGTACTAAGTTGTTCTTCTGCAAATTTATTATGAAGTATGTAAGGACCGCGAAGCTTGGCGCTCCGTCCTCTGACTACCCCGTTAAGGATATGGCGTGAAGATATATATGTATGTATTTAATTTATTATTATCCCTAATCAATATTACCCTTATTTTAATAAACTTCCCGTATAAAGAATTGGTATCACCAGACTAATTCAACCGACTTAAAAAATAAGAAAATAAGTAATCGTTTTTCTCAAAAAATCACGTAAAAATTTAAAGATTTACTGATGTGAAGAGACCTTTGTGTTTGTAGATGTTTTCCTCGCATAATTGCGTCTCATAAGTATTATTTCAAAACGCTGGTACATTAGTTATGTAGTTATTAGTATTCTGCAGTCTAAAGTGAGAAGCGTGTCAAACACTGGGTATACATTTTTTTGACGTTTCCTTACTTAACTTATGTGGTATCCTTGTGGTATCTATACTAGGCATTTTCTCTATCATACTAGACAAATAATAATCAATTAACTATATTATCAATTTCAGTCTTCTACATTTTAAAATTGACGTGGTCTCTGTCAAAGCAGATTAACAGATAGACACCTAGGAGTGTTTGTACCTATGTCAATGTAGACATCACGGGCGACCTTGGACCAAAATTAGTAACCTGAATTTTAAAATGAATGATGACGTAATAATTAGATATTCGATAATTCAACAAAAAAAATTATTATTATTATTACAAAATAAAATTTTTTTCAAACCATGAAGACTTGACAACAGGGACGAAGGTAACAGTTAGTTTTAAATAATTCAATTTCAATAATTTCTTATTTGATTTTGTCAAGATTCCATCAAAGCAATAATTAATAAAAGCAAATGTCCAAAACTCAAAGTAAATATTTAACAGGTAGGTCAACATTAATAAACTTCCCGTAAGATTACAAGCCCTTTCTCTGACTCTTTCTTGCGCGACCGCGTTTGAACCCGAACGCGGTGACATTGCGGCCAGCCGCATGCATATTATCTCGATCCTTGTTTAACACTTGCTGGAAACGCATTTCCAAGTAATATTGTATGGACCTATAAAAACTGTTAAATAATTAAACACACATTAAACATAAAAAGCTAAACACATAAAAACTTAATAGTATATTTCATTAATATAGTTACATAATCTAATAATTAAGTAGGTAGTTGACAACTTGTCTAATCAATTACTTTTTATCATCTTACAATAATATAATTTAGTATCTAAGTATGAGAAGGAGTTCGAGGTTATGAACGGCGACATCATAGTCACTCATAGTTTTTCCTTGTTGTGGACAAATTCATTTTTAACAAAATAAATAATTAAAATTAAAAATAAATACTTTATCTATTTTTATTCTTTTTGAATTTTTACACGTCTATTTCGTAGGTTCTAAGTATTTTATAATTTATTATCAATGCTGACAAATACAAAAAAAAATCATACCATACCTAATATCGAAAGTTTAATTTTCAAAATAAACTGCTTAAAAATAATTTCCAATTCATAGAAATCTCATTATAAGTACATAGATAGCGATTAAGTTATGGATTACATAAAAGTCACAAATTCGGTGTCGCTTTCGTTGGTAGAATATGCAAGAACGTATAAAGATATGCCATAAACATAGTATACTAGAGTAAAGGTAATAATACTAACTTCATGAAGATACTATCGACCCGCCTCGGCTTGCACGGGTAGAAATATTTTTGAAAAAAAAAAATACAGCTCGTCACTTGCTGCTAATCTTTCTATACCTAGGTGAAAGTATTTTCGAAATCGGTTAAGTAGTTTTTGAGTTTATCCATTACATACAAACAAAGTTTACCTTTTTACATATTAGTGTAGATTAAGTGTTAACGTGTTAAAAGTCAAGTCAAGTCAAAGTGATTCAAAGTTGAGTGTGTTAACGTCAAATCACTTGAATTATCAACGAAGATACACCAATCCCACAGAATCTTATTCGTTACGTTTCTATTAGCAAATAACAGGAAACAGTGATTTTCTCTAAGGATTCACTCTTTATGTATATCTGAATGTATCATCGCGTCTTTTTTTACTGAATGTTTAGGTACTAATTACTTTTGTCGCATATGATGTTATAAATTCCGTTCCAGTTGCCGTTAAATAAATCTGCCATTTTTTATGCATTTTTTTAAATCAAAGACATTTTTACAATATAGAGAGATCACAGTACATAAAAAAGTTTCTAGCCCATCGTTTATACAAATTTCTTTACGCGCTGCCCCCTTGGACGAATATTATATTATTATTTATATTATTTTTGCAAGGTTGGCCGACTTCTACTGAAAACTTAATGTAATAACCTATTTTATTTGCGAAAAAACCTAAACATGTGTTTGGCTATATGTATGAATATTTTGATGTGAATGTATAATGTGTGTGTATATAGACCTATATTATTATTACATACTAACGACCCGCCCCGGCTACGGGTAGAAATTTTTTTGAAAATAAAATATAGTCCATGTTACTCGCTGATAATGTAGCTTTCTATAGGTGACAGAATTTTTGAAATCGGTTGAGTAGTTTTTGCGTTTCATTATCCATTACATACAAACAAAATTTACCTCTATAATATTAGAACTATTGATATAGATGATATTAGAAATATGGTAAGTTATTATGATGGTACTTATGATGGTAACTAATCAAACCGAAAACATATCTAAGTACTATTTTGTAAATAGAGATATTGAAGCCTTTGAACATAAAATCAAGAAAGTATCGCGGTTTTTTAGAAATTTTGCTTTAGACTAAAGATATCAATAGTGTAAAATATGTTATTCGAAAAACTAAACAGAATATATTTAGAGTTAAATTTATATTGCATTATAATATAACGATCAAGTAGTTGCGCACACGCATCATTGTAAATGGTGAGTGCACTTGCATTACAGTATAAGAATAATATGGATGCACAGACGTGAATTTATTCGCTGCTTTAAGTTTGTCCTTGAATTTCAAGTTTAGATTATGGCGTGCACATTACCAAAACTCGTTGCATTTACTTACATACGCTTATACGTACTACATATTTGTACACTTGTACTTTCAGGGATATGTATGTAGATTTTAATAACATTTTGGATTGGATATGGTTTTAAAGAAACTTGCGTGATTCCGATAAATTCTACTTAGTACAAAGTTAAAAAAAGTTTTACTTGTTAAGTAGAACAACTGTCAATCACAATATAATATTTTAGGATATCTTTTAAATAATTAATCCTACACATAAATTCATTTAACAATAAATACTGCAACAATGATTCAATAAATCAGTCTAAAAAAGCATTTTACATACATAACATCATGCCATGTCTCATTCGGAATAAGCAGAATAATCATGTGCAGGAAAATTACGCCTTTACTTTACTTTTAACCAGATAATGACAAGTTACTTTTACGAGCTGTCCCCTTGGAAGAATATTGTATTGTTTTTCCAAGGCTACCCCTTGGCCGACTTCTACGGGAAAGATAAGCAGCTCGTTCATTCTATGTTATCTTTCAGCATGGAAAGATAAATTCATTATATTTTCAAAACGCACATAAAAGTACGGATTGCAATACTTTTTGAAACTTGCTGCTTATAATAGAGTAGCAAACCACCTTCGCTTCGCTTCGGTAGAAAGTCCTTTTATGAAAATAAAATATAGCCTATATAAGGCACGGGTAATGTAGCTTCCTATTTGCAAAAGATTCTTTGAAATCGATTTAGTACTTTCAGAGATTACCACCAACATACAAACACACAATTTTACCTCTTTATAGTATTGGTATAGGTATAGATTACCATTACACTCCTAATATAAATTATATTAGGCTAGGTCAAGACTTCTAACTTAACTGAGTAGATACTGACGACGCGACGCAAAAAACATTCACAAAAATAAAAAGACAGGCCCAAACGCAGGGCAATGCACTTTTCCGTGGCCGGTCAAAGAAGAGCGTCGAATACACCCGGTCCTACCCAAACTTTGCGAGTTGAATGACAATTTTGTCGATCCCGATATAATACAAATTTGTATCTTATGTCTTTACATTAGAATTCTTTATTGAACGTATTGAAAATCACACATAACTCTTTATTAATCGACGAAGTACAGAAATGCATTACGCAGTGTGCACGAAAAAGTACCTCAACATTCTCATTATTGAGCTCGTTTATACGTATAATATAGGTATGTACACATATATAAAATTGTACGAATGTACGATTTATAAATTCAAGTGGAAGTAATTTAAATACATACAATTATACATAACAATGTGCTGTCATTGTAATGGGCATATTAACGTGATTGCCAATTATGCTTATACATATACTTATTACATACACACAAATAAAATTATAATATAATAATACTTTCATATGTTTTCCTTTAAATCAATTTATAGAAGTAAACTCGTCAGTTACAGGGTATTTTGAACCCCAAATCTGTCACCGGTTCGGAAAAAACCTACATTGGAAAGAACCGACAAGACACTCAGTCAGATACATTTTTAGGGTTCTGTACCTCAAAAGGAAAACCTTATAGCATCTCTTTGTTGTTCGTCTGTACGCTTGTCGAGCCTCTCTTTATCAGGAACGAATATATGTATCAAGTTGAAATTAATCGAATAGGTCTGCAGTGCCTTAGTGAAGCAGTGTAAAATTTCAACTCAGGCAACTGGATCAAAAGATACGGCCATCTATGTCACTTATTTCGATACTCTCAAACTCACTCATCAAAACCTATAGGATGCTATCCGTTCTCCTGGAATCAAGCAAGAAGTAAGGCCTCACAGCACAAATAAAGGAAATCCAAAAATCGTGTATATGTAGTTATATCACTTAAAAATGTATTTATTTGTTGCGAGTACCAAATCAGGATAAACCAGGATAACACTCAACACACGTTGGAGGAGTGTCCCACGTGACTTTCCAACGGCTGAATCCTGATCCACCAAATAGGGCAAGATTTATCCACGTCAGCAGTAATAGCAGCTATGCTGGCAAGTGAAGAGTAGCAGAAAGCCATGTCCTCCTTCTATGATACTGTAATGGTGCAGAAGGAGAAGGTTAAGGTTAAGGTCGCGGTATTCACCTGTGAGCATAGCCGCCGCCCCTTTCCTGACCGCCACTTGCCCAACCCTCCAGAAGTGCTTCAACACAGTGTGAGAAGAGTTATTTCCGCAGGGGCCAGGTACCCACTGTATGAATGTTGATATGTATATCCGATTGGCGTTCCTCAGTGAGACTATTCATGTCAAATCGATAGTCAATGGAAAATTCGCCATTAGGCTCCTGAAACGCAATATGCTGGGATATCGTGTCATTAATAAGTATTTAAAAAAGTCACCAATGATGTTATTTATGTAACCTAAGAATATATTATATATTCCTTACATTTAAAGCTACCAAGGAAGTAGATAAATAGAAGGGAAACGTAACAATACATATTTATTTCTTAAAACAGGATATGACTGCAACATGGTATTCAAATAAATAAATAAAAATAGTTCAGATGAAGGTCAATGATTTAATAAATTATTATACGTACAAAAGAGTCCACGGAACGTGTTCGGATTGATACAGAACAGAGATAATGATGTATCTATTTTCGTTTAAATGATGTATGAAATCGCCTAACTTCTTTGTAGTTACAAAAGTGCTTATAAATACCCACACTGGATTACAAAACTCATTGAAAAAACAGGAACTAGTGGCATACATGCCTATGATAAACAATATATTCATACATTGGCATGCGTGTGTGTAAGGAACGATAGGAAAATTCGTGAAGTAAAATATGACATAATTTACCACACTTCGCATTTAATTTATCGAGATTAACATATTTTATTTTATTGATATTAATAACTACAAGAACAAATTATTATACATAAATTTCAGTATAATTTGTTATGTTATTGTGATCGTCTTCTGTTCCTTTATGTTCAGCAAACAAAATGCAACACTTATTTCACATTATTTTAAAACGGAATGAAAAAAACATTACGTAATTATTAAATGAGTAATGACTGCATAAGATTCAAGTAAAAAAATCTGTATGAAAATCATTAAGTAAATATAATTTTTCCTATATTCAAATATTGTACACAATCTATAAAATGTAATAAAAAACGTTAAAAATACACTCACAACATATGCTATGTAGCGTTTAAGATTCTTTCACAGTATAATAAGAAAACCAGTCGAAAAAGTAGTCAATATGTATTTCATTTTTTTTATGGGACCACAATGGCATATTGGTAAAAATCCAAAAATTTTATGTAAGAGATCCTACCCTCATTTTTCTGTCTTGTATTAAATCAATATTTTTAAGTCCTTTTTTTTGTTGTTTGTTCTACATATTTTTACATGAATTACAGACAGCGTAACAGCAGACCAACCCCGATTATCAACATAATATAATAAACTCTATATAACAAAAATACATTATGAAAACCTAAGCGAAGTACTACTTGTTAGTTTGTACGAATATACATATATAGAAAACACTAGCAAAGGGCACGCGTTTGCACTATTGTACGATTGTACATGACATTGTACTCCTATTACCATCACGTTTATTTTTTAAAAGAGTTTCAAACACTATACTCTACCTAACACGTGCTGTCATTGTCATTGATATTGCATTTATTATTCAAATACATCGCGCAATAATATGTTTACGTGCATAATTCACGATCATGTAGCCATACACACAATATATAGGTACATAACATGTATATCTTTCTTTACACAATCAACTAAAGTTCAGGCCTTACACTTTCAAAACGAAAGTTACCATAAAAACTTATTATTTGAAGTTATACTCGTAGTAATGAATCCACCTAAAAATAATAATAATAATTGCAGTATTAAATAACTGCATGCATATCTACAAACTGTACTTATAAGCTTAAACATATTTTATTCTAAGTATTTAAATGAAATTGGTGTAAAGGACTTTGCTATTCAAATCTAATTCAGCTAAAGTATTATTAGGATAAAAAGGATAGGTACTAGCAAATAACTTCGTACAGTTTTTCAACTCTTTAAACCTTTACTATTTCTTAATAAATTTCATTCCAATATAATCACATAATATATTGCCATTTCTAGATAAGACATATATTTTAAGCAGAAAGTTTCCATAAAAGAACGACGGGCCAAAAAAATTCTGTGATAATTGAGTTATATTTGCTTCCATGTGATATTCTCCCTGTAAAGAAGACAAAATTGTCACTAATTAAAAATCAGTTATTATTATGTCGTCTCAACAGAGTAAACAGGTACGTTTTCTAAAATGACAATGTAATCATAGACTTTATAAATGTCTCCAGACACCGTGTCCCCAGCAGCAACGGTGCGGCAAATCAGATAAGCTCACTTACTTGTACATACGACACACATTTATTAGCTGATAAGTTGATTGGTTGCTGTTTCATTAGAGAACGGCACCCACGCGACTACATTTTATTTCATTTTTATTTGCTTTTATTCGTCAGGCTGTCTGGAGTTATAAAGTCTATGAACGTAAAATAAATAATGTAATCAAATTGATACCAAAACTGAAACCGAATGTCATAACCGAAAATTCTGAGTTAGATTCTCGCCCAAGTCAAATTAGAAAAGAAACGTCTTAATCGTTCTGGGAGGTGAGAGCGAAGGGCAAATTACGCAACTTCCACTGAAAATGAATTTTAATTTCATAGTTATTTTGGTTATTGAGAGAAATACATTTTTAAAATAGGAACACCCAAAGAATGAACTGTTATATCCATTCTTTATCAATAATATCAACAGAAGTTACATAATTAGAAATAATTGCTTGTCACTGGGTACTCGCCTTGTTGGTTATATTTGGCATGAGATAAAACATCTCGAAAAAACGAATTACGATACTATAAAAGTAATCATTATTAGCTCATTGTTACATTAAATACTTGTTGAATAAATAGACTTATTTAAAAATCTGTGGAATTCAACTTTTTTTACTTTAGAGCAAAGTCATTTCTGTTATTCGTAGTGATCACTGATCACAAATGAAATTTTAAACAATTACTGTTCCAACATTTGTACCGGTGATCCCGTGAACATTTGGAACAATTTGAAGTCTCAAGTACGAGTATACGAGAAGCGTTTAAAAAAAAGTGAAAATGCAATAGTATGTACAAACTCTTTGGAGGTTAAAAAAGTATATTCTGACTGGCAAAGCGAGATTGTGTGTGTGACAAAAAAAATAAACTGAATATCTTTTGTTTTTTTATAATAGGAGTAGTTTGATTGCTGTTTATTATAGCGCGTTGGAGTTTTTGGCGGGATTTTGTGGAGAGTGGTTGGGCGTTAATTTTAATTATTTGCAAATCGTTTCTAGTGGAAGTCGTGATGTAAAATTGGCATAGTTTTGCGTCCCAAGTACCTACGCTGTTGTGCTGTTATGTGAAATTGTTGTAATAAGTGCTTATATAGTAGTGTGATACTGAGATTTTTTAGTGGCTTAGAAAAACATCTAAGATGTATGAGGTCGACATTTTAATGAAATAATATGATGAATTTATCTATTTATTACTGAAGACGTCGATTGTATGGGCTAAGATCCTTTTACCTTCCCTACTAAGGGAGAACCGTACTACTACGACTACTTGTTGCGCATTGGCGAAAAGGGAAAAATTGAAATACGCGCGAGTATTAAAATTTTACTATTAAACAAATTGAAAATTAACTGGATACATTACGGGTAAATGCTCGGCCGTAGTTCACAGTTGCACGTTGGTGTGCTGAATTCAAATGGGAAAACATCCACTAAAGATGACCCTCGCTCGAGACGTTCCGTGACATCATTTACCAACGAAATTGTTTAAAAGTCAAAACGTCGTTTATCAGATCACCACGTTTCGGTAGCTACGTTTTACTAGTGTTGAGTACCTAGAATACTTACCGATGCGCAAAAACAAATCATTGCATTTACCGAACTGTCGCAACAAGATCCTGATTGTTTTTTGCCTCGGTACATAACAATGAATGAAACGTGGCTCCTCCATTACGATCTCGAAATAAAATTACAGTCTATGACTTGGTAAAGACCTCGTCATCTTGAACTCCTTAAGAAATACAAGGTGAGCCTTTCCTCCTTTTCAAGGTTCTATTTTCTAGTATATTTAAGGTGCAATAATGATTGAATGGTTACGTTACGACGAGCTACGGTTACGGGCACGTTATATGCAGAAAGAATAAAAAATGGAATCACCTTAGAGTTATACTAAACCCAACGGTTAAAGGATCGTCGAAATGGGTTCATAAACAAAAAGGTTATGCCCGAACATATATAAAAAATATATACAATAATATTTCTTTTGTGGACATTTCAATTAAAAAAAAAATATTTACAATGACTTCGATGATGATCGATGATGGATGAATTAAAGATTTGTTCTGAGATTTAAATCTTACGATCTTACGATACGATTTTTACTTTTATAAATTAAATGTTCTATTTGAGAAGACGAAAGAAGTGTCTTATAATACTTCTTTCGCCACGTTTTAAAAGACCACGATATTTGACGCTTCGTCATTTCAGACTACCCTGTTTGGGATGCAGCGTGAGGAGATGTGTATACGTATGTAAAATTATTTTTCTTAATTTCTCATTTAATGCCTAATAAATGAAAATGGCATAAAAGGACATAGAACACACACATAACACCACTAACTATTGAAATGAACCTTATGGTATATAAAGTAATTCTTACTTTATTAAATAGACATTTATTAATTTCCATCCTTTTAAATACAGTGGCTAAAGCGAAGTGCTGACAAGGTTGTTCCAGTCTATATTCAATTATCACATTTTTAGTATCACGATTGTCACTTACATCATACACATGAATTCTCAACTGCAACACAACATATAACAAACAGCAAAGTATTATGGTATAAACTAGCAATCCTTACACCACATCACATGAGTAAACATGTCAATAGTACTTTAAAACGATATTTGAAAGTTTGTCGACAAATCAAACTTTTTAACAGTGAACGTTCCATTTGATTTCATTTTAGACGAGAACAGTAACGACACAAATTGGACCCCGTTAGGAGTTGAATTTTCAAAATTCTTAAATAAATATTTAACTGTCAGTGTTAAAAATATTTAAGTACGTAATATGGCAATAAACATTTTTCCTCATACAAACTTCCAATCCCTAATTTCGCTCCCAAGAGTAGAATTTCAAAAAATTAAAGTACATTTATTTGAAATAAATAAGATGTATACATCCGCAACCTTTTCTTCCATTAAGGAGACGATTTTTTTAAGAAATTTTTTTTAATGAGCGCTATTACAACAGAATTTACCTACTGCCTACATAAATCTAACTTTAGCATTTTCGACTTAGCGTCGACAGAGTAATCAAGACGTTATTTTAAAAGTATAAATTAATTAAATGCTTATAAGTAACTTTATACATATAAAAATAATTATCAAATATTTCAAAGAAATCTAACCTCTTCGATCCGAGTAGTGTTAAAAATATTTATATTACAAATAGCTTGATAGCTAGAGTCATTCTTTACAGTTACGAGTGTGTAATCAGATATATTAATTCTCTTTGGACCTCGGCATTTTTTAAATTGATCTACATGGAGCTCGTATGGACCCTGTAAATTTTTCCCAAAATGTTGTTAAATAATTTGCAATGATGGATTCAATATTATTACCTACTTGCTCGTTGATCTGAGAGAAAGAAATTAAAAACACGAAAAGGTGTTAACTTTCAGGACGGAAAAGACGAGCAAGCTATAAGGATATATTAAAAATTTGAAGAAAAAAAATGAAACAAAAAAAAAAACACTGAAACTTACAAAATAACTGTCCTTTACTAATCATAACTAAAGTACAATAAAAATAACTTTATAAATACGATACACATACTTATATAATTAAATTTGACAGTTACCAAAGTCGGTGCCAAGCCTACCAAAATCATAAACTTTCTGTTGCTGCACATTAATTTGGCACCGACTTCAATAACTGTCAAATTTAATTATATAAGTACACTGACTTCGATAACTGTCTACGTAAAGGTATGAGTACCTATATAATTAAATTTGACAGTTATTGAAGTCGGTGCCAAATCAATGTGCAACAACAGAAAGTTTATTATTTTGTAAGTTTATTATTCTGGAGCGCAAAGACATACCATAAAACAATACGATACACATATCGTATTTATCAGGTTATTTTATGGTATGTCGTTGCGCTCCAGAATTAAAACACACACTAGGTTATGTGTGTGTTTTAGTAATAAATTTTCTGTCCCAAGCCTACCAAACTAATAAACTTTCCGTTGTTGCACATTGATTTGACACCGACTGCAATAACTGTCAAATTAAATTATATAAGTATGTGTATCGTATTTATAAAGTTATTTTTATTGTACTTGAGTTTTGATTAGTAAATAATAATAATAATACTCAGACATTTCACACAGCGCCATCTAGTCCCAAAGTAAGCTGCATAGCGCTTGTGTTATGGGTACTAGACAACTGATATACTACTTATATACTTTTCTTTTGTAAATATATACATATTATACATAAACACCCAGACTCGGGACGGGAATCGAACCCGCAACCCCCGTTTTACTTTCCGACGCGCTAAACCGTTGCGCCACGGAGGTCGTCAAAGGATAGGTATTTTGTATTTTTCAGTGTTTTTTCGACCTTGGCTTAAATAAATATCTAGGGCAAGTCCATAATTAACTTATTTTTAACTCTGGAGTGCAACGACATACAAGAGAATCATCAATATAAAGGTTATAACCAGTTCGTGTTGCTTGCTGTTATTTGGTGTATCTTCGAAGTCCAAGCTCCATTACCGGTGAAATTTAAAAACAAAACAAAAATTTTCGAAATCGGTCAACAATTGATGAAGTTATCGGTGAACATATATAAAACAAAACATACGTACAGACGAACGTAGAACTTCCTCTTTTTTTTAAAGTCGGTTAAATAGTGTTCCTACACATTTATTAAATACACAGTATCGGAATGACTAAAAAGTAAGATAAAACATAAAATTTACATAAGCACTAATAAATGAATTATTATTATATTAATTTCAAATACTCACATAACTGTTTGAATTTTGCAACATAGGTGTTTCGATTGTAAAACAACTTCGGAATATACATAACAGCAATATAATATGAACATTGTACATGGAAATCATTATCGTATTTTAATAGTTCAAAAAATATGGTAACTGTCACGTAACAACGCTAAATACACAAGGCTTTTAAAATACCAGTATTAGGTGCATTTATAACATGTAGATACATCATTTGGATAAATACCGATGACTATCTATCTGACTTTATTTTAATGATAGAAGTGTCATCAACACACATACACGCATACTTGTATTTAAAGAAACGGCACGTGTATTCTATGTTTATTGAAATAGACTTCACAACTGTAGCCAAAAAAAAATCCCATGAACCCCGATAAATAAGTATTAATTTAGAAAAACTTTGTAATACTAAATTATATTTTTCAGTTCAACCATGGTGTTATTCATAGACCCATGTTTGGCAACGCAGTGTCTAGATGGAAAAACCAGACAATTTTTTTCTCTGAAATCAAACAAAGCAGAAATCAGAACCTTTGAATTGCGCGTTACTAAGATGTTCATTGTCAAATCAGTCAAATACGTATTTACAACGCGAATATCCAAAGAAATTATCATTCATCAGTTATGCCCATTTCCAATCAATTTAACTTAGGCCCCTATTTTAGCTATAGATATGTTTAGATTTCTTACATTTAATCCCAAATTCCTTGCCGACAGTCACAGACAAATAAGTTAGGAATATAGTTTCGAATAAATACCATTAAAACATACATGCATATCTTCACGCTGTATCCCTAACGCGGTAGTCAGAGAGGACGGAGCGCCAAGCGTCGCGGTCCTTACGTACACACTTCTTTCGCTTCCTCAAATCTCATAATGCTGCTCACACATTTTCGCCTAGATATGCGAGTGCTTTTGACATTTCCGTCATTTAACACTCTGTCTATTTGATCTTCTAAAGTCAGCCTTGGTCTTCCTTGGCTTCCACTACCACTCACTTTCGCTCTGTAGATTTTCTACGTCAGTCTTTCATCACTCATTCTTTCTATGTGCCCATCTAAGCATTCCATTCCTCGTTTTTAAAATTAAACTATCATACTGCGCATGTCTGCAATGCTTTTTTTGTCCATAAAGTTGTGTTTACTTTCGCTTGATTTCGGGCATATCTAGGACTCACTACCGTACAATAAAGTTGGCATCAACACCGCATTATAAACAACCATTTTAGCTGAATTAGATATATTCACAATGCTTAATACTATTTAAATTTACTACTAACAAGGTTTATAACAACATTTCAACAGGTAACATTTATTTTGAAATAATCATATTGAGCAGTGTACAACCAAAACTTCTGTTTTGGGAGAGTATTTTCTTCTAAATAGAAAAATTTCTGAATATTTTATTTTAATAAACCTTTTGTAAAATTATGTTTAAAAAATTATACCTGACTGAATTTTTTGTCGGTTCTTCTCAATGATTATTCTTTGAACCGAACTAAAGTAGATTTGACGTTCAAAATACTTGGGTTTACTTGAATAAATTGATTTCACTTTGACTTTGACTTTGATCCCGAGTATATGTACATAATCAAAACAAATAGGGACCTGATTCCGGAATAAAAGTTAGGGTGTTGAATTTTTGTAAAAACCTCTGTTTTTACGTTTAAGGATTGTCTCAAAAGTCTCAATAATCGCATATATGCGTCAAAATTCACCTAATTCGACTGGTCTAAGACAGAAGCAGACATACAGACAACATTCAGTTCGACTGAATGTTCACTCCAAAAAAAAAATTATTACTTTATGACGACTTCTACGGCGACTTTGACGACCTCGATGGCGCAATGGTTTAGATTGTGACCCCAAGCGTGGAAGGTTCCAGGTTCGATTCCCGGTAGGGTCAAATTAGGAAACGAACTTTTCTAGATTGTCTCGGGTCTGGGTGTACTGGGAGATGCCCCAGTAGTCGTCGTCTGGTTCTCATAGCACAGAGAATACCCTAGTTTGAGATCAGATGATTGGTGTGTATTGTCTGGCGCAATTCTTAGCAATATTTCTAGTAGTACAAATACATTTTATATATTTCGCTTCCTAAATTAGTACCCAAAACACAGCTTCAAATTTCCAGCATTTCAGTTAGCACCATTAACGTTATTAAGAAGTAGGTATAACAGTATTAGTTTTGAATAATAAAGGCAGTTACTATTATATTTTTCTATATCCAGTACTGTACGAACCTCTGTCTACTTTTTATTTGTTTATTTTTTATTTGATTACCTGTTTTATTTATTCATTTTACGCACACGATAAATTTTTAAATTAACAAACAATAAATACTTATGTACCCATAGCACTCAATGAACATTTACATCTAAATAAAATGAAAATGCTCTATATCCAAGCGTCAACAACCAGTTTGATATTTTTTTCTTACATTTATATTTGACGTTATTAACTACATTCAGCATCTTATTACTATCTATAATTTTTCGATACATGTCATATGTACACAACCATATACGACTTCAAAAAAATCACTGTAAATACGAAATAACTATCCATTACTAATCAAAACCCAAGTACAAAAATAATATAAAATACCCATTATAGTTAAATTTTATAGTTACTGAAGTCCGTGCCAAGCCTATTAAATCAATTGACTTTCTGTTGTAGCACATTGATTTGGCACCGACTTCAAAAACCGACAAATTTAATTGTGTAGTTATTTGTATCGTATTTATAGTTATTTTTGTACTTGGGTTTTGATTATTAGTAAAGTATTTCGTACTTTCAGTGATTTTTTTTAAGTTGGTTTAATTTTTTAATATTTTTTTTATTCCTCCCTTTTGAGTGACCTTGGCCTAAATAAATATCTAGGGCAGGTCAACAAATAACTTCTTTTCTAATTCTGGAGCGCAATGATATACCTACTCGAGAATCATCAATATAAATAAATGAAGGTTACAAGCAGTTCGCGTTATTTGGTGTTATGTCGTGTATCTTCGAAATGTAAGTTCCAATACTAGTGAAATTTCAATGGGATCAATCTGAAAGTATGTCCTTTCAAATAAAGAAAGAATTTTTCAAATCGGTTCATAAATGACGGAGTTCTGAGGTACCAAACAAAAAAAATACAAA
Source organism: Zeuzera pyrina (assembly GCA_907165235.1). Taxonomy (NCBI): domain Eukaryota; kingdom Metazoa; phylum Arthropoda; class Insecta; order Lepidoptera; family Cossidae; genus Zeuzera; species Zeuzera pyrina. The sequence continues at coordinate 10,381,997 of OU015625.1, read as the reverse complement.
AAAAATGCAAACGAATGAAAACCTCCTCCTTTTTTTGAAGTCGGATAAAAATAAGCATTCTTAGTCATGCAGTTATGATAGTTTTAGGATGTGCTCTTCTTTGTGATTGAAGGATTGTGTTTAGGTACAGCAATATTCAATAAGCAATTTATTTTAGATAAGTATATCTAACGTAAACTAAACTTCTCATCAAAAAAAATCGAAACACTACTGCAAGTGCTATTCAAGCGGCATTTAAATAAAACAGAGATTTGATATCATAAAAAAATACTCCAATAAATAGCTAGCAGTTTAGTCTACACAATAGTGTACCACAATTTTAAATTAGAAATTAAATTTTCTAATTTTCATCGAATAAATGAATGTGGAGCTCAATGTGGAGATTGTTTTCTGAGTGTATTCCGTCGGGATTTCTGCATTTAATCACATTTTTTTTCCCAAAAATGTCGTTTTTTTTAATAGTGATTGTTAACAAAGCTTTGAACATCCTACCAAGGAGATTATTTTCCTAAAAAATATGGATACCTCGCCCACGGAAGCCGCTCAAGTCGTAGCGTTGCTGAATTCAGGGCTTAGTCAACGTGTTGTGGCTGCACAATTGCATCTTAGCCTCTCTGCTGTCAATAGAGTGTATCCGCGTTATCGGGAGACTGGTATGTTTACTCGCCGTCCAGGATCTGGTAGACATCGAGTCACGTCTGAACGAGATGACCGGTATTGTGTCTGTTTCTCTAAGAAATCGTTGATTTAACTCGACTCGACTGCAGCAGCGGCTCCGTGAGATTCGAGAATTGACTGTGGGCGATTCTACCATTAGAAGAAGATTGGCGGAGCGTGGCCTGAAACCTCATAAACCAGCTAATGGCCCAAAATTGACGGTAGACCACCGAAGAGCGCGCCCTAACTTTGCACGTGAGCACTTAAATTGGTCATACCTTCAATGGAGCAAAGTTCTCTTTTATGACGAATGTAAGATCATGCTGTATGGTAACGACGGAAGAAAGAAGACGTATCGGAGAGAGGGAGAGCGTTTTGCACAGTGCTGCATTGAAGAAAAAGTCAGTTACGGTGGCGGTTCATGGACGGTTTGGGGAGGCATAAGCGCCGATGGAAAAACCGAACTTGCTTTTGTATCTGGACCTCGTTTACCATTATTAAATGGGTCACGTTATATCGTAGAGTGTCTGGAGCCTCATGTGGTACCTTACGCACATTTTATTGGCGAAGAGTTCATTTTTATGCAGGACAATGCCAGGACTCATACCGCAGGCATTGTAAATGAATACCTGAACGAAGTCGGTATTACGGTTTTGGGCTGGCCAGCAAAAAGCCCGGATATGAATCCCATAGAACACCTATGGGAGAGACACAAATCCTGCTCCGGTTGCTTGGCCAGCTTAAAACAGCTATACGAGAAGAATGGGATAACATCCCACAACTCAAGATTGTGACTCTCATCCGTTTCATGAGGCATGGAAGCAGTCATTAGAGCCCGGGGAGGAAATACGAGATACTGAATAAACTTTTTTCAAACATTTTTTTGTCTTGCGTCTTTGTTTTTAACATTTTACAAATTCTTCTCAAAGGGTAAAACCATACCTGTTGAACAAAACACGTTAGCTAAAGAAATTTAATTTTAATTTGAAACATCAATGTTTGTTAATTGATACCTTATAATACCGCAATTAACTTTCACTATTTTTTTTTTGTTTTAGCGTAATAAATTCGTAAGTCTCATTCAAAACCAAACTACAGGGGTGTTTTGATTTTTTTGATGAGAAGTATATATTTTCATATCCATTACGTCTATCTATCCACCTGTCACAAACTTATTTTCTATAGCTTTAATATTGTGTAATAATAAATACTGTAATATAACCTGTGTAATATAACCTGTGTGAAATTTCGCAAATGAATATACAAAATATTTTTCGTTTATGATATTAGGTCATTAAATAGAACATAGTTTTTATAACAATACTCTCCAACAATTAATACCAATTGCATATTGTGTGGCTACATAGTAGCTCGAAGTAAGCATTAAGCTTGTCTAGAAAAGCTCGTCTCCTAATATATTTTATTTTATTTTAGTTTTTTACAAATTTTCCATTTTTTGCATTTGAACGCTACCTTTTGAACCTACTGTTAATTTTTTTTTAATTCTTATCTGTAAAAAGAAGTTATTATTTGTTTAATTTAGTTTTTCAGAACTGGAAAATCATAGTACACATTATAAAAATATCGAATAGGTGACTAAAAAAACTATAGGCAAAAAACATTCACAGTGGTCATTTTATAATATAAACCCGTATTTCTCGTTTTTTATATTAATAAATCAGACAGGTTTGTTTCATAATTTGTTAGTCTTTTATAGTGAAACTGATATATGTATGTAAAATTTTTTTTCCAATAATTGAACACTAAGCTTTTATGACATGTGCCGTGCATCAAACTGAGAGAGTATCAGCGTTGTCAGACGTCCCGATTTTGGCGGGACGTCCCGATTTTTTGCCCAAAATGAAACGTGCCGCACGGGACAGGCTCAGTCAAGCTTTTCGGAGATTCGGGGATCCCGCTATTTCGCGGCCAGCGCGACTTTTTCGCTGTTAAATTTCGCTTTGCCCGAAAAAAAATCTGGCAACGCTGAAGAGTATCTAATAATACCCGAATTTTAAGACAACTCAGAATCGTTTGCTAGATTTATCTCACCAGAAACTGAGCTTCGGAAACTGTGGTCATAACAATTAAAGAAAATCAAAAGTATGTCTACAATATATCAATCATAAAATATAAAGGACCGAAAATTTATCAACAAGTACTCATTACAAGATCTGTTATATTCAGTGTTTGTGTTCTATTAACAGGTACAAAGCATTTAATGTAAAATGGACGTACTTAATTAATTTTGATCTATATTAATTTAGAAAAACAGCACAGTATCACATGAGATATGCCAAATTAATTCGATCTATAGATTAGTTACAAATTTCATATTTTATACATACGTCATAATATATTATAATCACGTAATCTCTATCTTAAAAAAAAATGGAAATCAATATCATTTTCAACCGACTCGAAAAAAGGAGGAGGTTCTCAATTCGGTTGTATGTTTTTTTTTTTATATTTGTTACCTCATAACTCCGTCATTTATAAACCGATTTGGAAAATTCTTTTTTTGTTTGAAAGAATACATTTCCAGATTGGTCCCATTAAAATTTCACTGATATTAAAGCTTTGATTTCGAAGATACACCAAATAACGCGACCTGGTTATAACCTTTATTAATTTATGTTGATGATTCTCTTGTATGTCATTTATTAACTATCATTTTCCCTATATGGTATAATGGTAGTAGGGAGAAGATATAAATTTCCTGTGATATAATAAATTCAGTCAGTAGAGTCAATCTTGTGGCGGACAGAGAATACGGCGGAATCAGAAGACGACAGCCACAAGGCTGTCACAAGGATTGTAAGAGTACTGCTAGGGTGTAATTATGATGCAACCTTTACACTGTTCTTTTATATCTGATTGATATTGATGTGAGATATTGACGATATTGATAATGGCCATAATGGGCAAAAATATCCCATGTTCATGTTATTTAGGCCAAGGTCACTCAAAAGAGAGAAATAAAAATATATTTATAAAAAAATTAAACCGACTTCATAAAAGAACAATGAAAAGTATGATATAACTATCTTTTCCTAATCAAAACTTAAGTACAAAAATAACTTTATAAATACGATACAAATACCCATATAATTAAATTTGACAGTTAATGAAGTCGGTGCCAAATCAATGTTCGACAACAGAAAGTTTATTAGTTAAATGGCTTGGCGCCGACTTCAGTAACTGTCAAATTTAATAATTATATGGGTATTTGTATCGTATTTATAAAGTTATTTTTGTACTTAAGTTTTGATTAGTAATAGACAGTTATTTCATACTTTTCAGTGTTCTTTTTTGTCTCTTCATTTTACGATTATTTTAGAAATCTTATAGTAGATGACTATAGTTACTTATACTAATAAAATAATATTACTATATAACTATGTTAGTAGCTAGAGTTAGTAAAGTTTACCATCAGTTACATAGCTAATTTCATTTAAATATATCTAATACACATGAATTCTATTTTAAAACATTATTTTTTATGTAGGAAGCCGACGAGCACTAAATGCAATTCAACATAGATTTCGACTTTCCACACGTTTGGTAGTTGGCTATTTAATGAAATATTGTATAATTTTCAGATAATTACTTTAAAATATATGAATAAATATATGAATAATAATAAATATATATTTTTTCATCTCAATTTAACTTTCCGTTTGAAATCGATCTCTTGCAACTTCGTTCGCTGAATGTTTCGTTTGTGTTCTTAAGGATATCTATACCACACAGGTTTTATTACCTACTTATTTAGTCGTACATACCTACCTATCCAATGTATTTCCGGTTTTTTTAATGCATGTCTATATTTGTCATTTCCAGTTAAATTGTCCATGATAATTATTTTACCTACATACATGGTGCAATTAGTGTCTAAATGAAGCATTATATACAATTATAGAACTGTATTATAAAAAAAGGACAATACATTGCTTACACAATCTGAAATAGGGTTGCCAACGCATGCTGTATAAATTTTAATAAAGTATTATACTTTAATGTAGATACATATTGTGCGTTTTATGTTTTTATCAAAACACGTTTTTGCATCTATGATAAATATATACTTAAGAGTTATAAATGACTAACATACATACATGTGTATTAGTCAAGGCCGTGAGCAAAAAGTGAGTATGAATGGCGTTTTGTTGTTGGTTCGAAATTAAAAATGGGCGTTCCTCAAGGATCAATTTTGGGACCTTTCCTGTTTCTAGTCTACATTAATGATCTCCCATTTATGCTCAGGGACTTATGCGAAATAGTATTATTTGCTGATGACACTTCATTGTTATTTAAACTGGTCAGAAGGAATCTAGAAATTACCAGGGTGAACAGGATCCTAACAAACGTCTTGAGATAATTTGCTGTTAATAATTTACTATTGTATGCACAAAAAATCAAATGTATTAATTTTTCCCTTTCTAATGTACCCAGAATCCATGATGAAATAGAACTGGATGAGAAACAATTAGAATTAGTTGAGTCTGCCAGTTTTCTTGGTTTAACGGTAGATAGTAAATTGCAGTGGGCGGACCATGTCGGGGCATTAGCTAGTAAGCTCGGTTCTGCGTTATATGCCATTAGACGCATTAGGCAATTGATGGATGTCGATACAGCTAGGTGGGTGTACTTTGCATATTTTCATAGTCTAATAGTCTGATGGTAAGGGGTCTTATGGTCTTATGGTATTTTGCCTTGGGGATCAGCGGCGCATATTAACTCCATTTTTATTTTACAAAAAAGAGCGATACGTGCCATCTACAGTATGAATGCACGAGAATCACTAAGAGATCGTTTTAAAGACATTGATGCACTCACCTTGCCGTCCTTATACATCTTTGAAATGAAATTTGAGCGAGGAAAAATACAGATCTATTTATAAAGAAAGGCAGTATTGGTGCTATGGCAACCCAAAGTCGTGATAAATTGGTTATTCCAAAATTTAAATTACATAAGTCAAATGTTTCATTTTTGGGTAACTGCATTCGTTTTTATAATAAAGTTTTATAATAAAGTCAGCCAGTTTTCTAGGTTTAACAGTAGATAACAAGTTACAGTGGGCGGACCATATCGGGGCATTAGTTAGTAAGCTCGGTTCCGTGGTATATGCAATTAGACGCATTAGGCAAATGAGGGATGTGGATACGGCAAGGCGGTGTACTTTGCATATTTTCACAGTCTAATGTCCTACGGTCTTCTGCTGTGGGGATCAGCGGCGCATGTTAGCTCGATTTTTATTTTACAAAAAAGAGCAATACGTGCCTATCTTCAGTATGAATGCACGAGAATCACTTAAAGATCGTTTTAAAGACATTAATGTCCTCACCTTGCCGTCCTTATACATCTTTAAAATTATTATGTATACGAGAAAAAATATAGATCTGTGTAAAAAGAAAGGCGATATTAATGGTATGGAAACCCGAGGTCGTGATAAATTGGTTATTCCAAAATTTAAATTACATAAGTCAAATCTTTCATTTTTGGGTAACTGCATTCGTTTTTATAACAAAGTTCCACAGGAAATTACTCAGTTAACAGAGAATAAATTTAAATTGGCTATAAAACGTACATTGATTAGACAATCATACTATAAAATAAACGATTTCATTGAAGATAAAACTGTAAAGTCTAGAAATTATCTGCTCTGCACATGCATTTACTGGCTTAATGAAAATATTGTATTTTAATAAACCTTTTGTAAAAGAAAGTTGAAAAAATGATGACTGACTGAGTTTCTTGTCGGTTCTTCTCAGTGTCCAGGTTTTCTATTTGAACCGAACTAAAGTAGATTTGACGTTCAAAAATATCTTGTAATTGGGTTTACTTGATTAAATCGATTTGACTTTGACTTTGAAAGTTCCTCAAGAAGTCATTCAATTAACAGAAAAATGATTTACATCGTACGAGTACCTTAATTAGACAAGCATACCATAAAATAAACGATTACGTTGAAGATAAAACAATAGTCTGGAAATGATCTTCTCTGCACATGCATTTACTGGTTCTCTGAATATTGTATTTTAATAAACCTTTTGTAAAATAATGTTGAAAAAATGATACCTGGCTGAGTTTCTTGTTGGTTCTTCTCAGTGTCCAGGTCTTCTCTATGAACCGAACTAAAGTAGATTCGACGTTCAAAAATAAATTGTAATTGGGTTTACTTGAATAAATTGATTTACCTTTGACTTTCACATATCTTCACGCTGTATCCTCAATGGGGTAGTCAAAGAGAACGGAGCGCCAAGTGTCGCGGTCCTTACATACTTCTTTCGCTTTCTCAAAACCGCTTCCTCAAAACATCATTTTCCCCACACATTTTCGCCCAGGTATGCGAGCGCTTTTGACATTTCCGTCGGCTAACACTCTGGCTATTTGATCTTCATATTTGATCATATTCATTTATATTTGATGTTCAACCTTGATCATCCTTGGCTTTTTTTACCATTCGCTTTCGCTCTATACATTTCAGTCTTTAATCACTCATTCTTTCTATGTACCCGAACCATCTCAGTATTCCTTTCTTCATTTTTACAATAACACTCGTGCAACCCTGTCATACTACGTATCTCTTCATTGCTTATCGTCCACAAAGGTGACATCGCACATATTTCTAAGAGATCGCATTTCTACTGCATTTATCACACTTTTACTCGATTTCGGGCATATCCAACCTCACTACCGTACAATAAATTTGAAACCAACACCGCATTGTGGATGGCCATTTGGCTGTGTTAGATATATTCACACTGCTTACTAATGCGGACAGAGCACCGTTAACTTCATTGCCAGCTGGTACCCGTCTCTCCACATTCAACTCACATCTTCCATCCCTTGAAAACGCACTCCCCAGATACATAATTTCATTCACTTTTTCTAGATATTTTCCATTCAAATCTCACATTTTGTCTGTACCGCTTCCCTTTCAAACACCAGAACCTTAGTTTTGTTCACATTCATATTCAATCCTTTCACTTCACATTCTTCTTTCATGCACGTGACTAGTGTCTGCAACTCTGCTTCTGATGGTGCTATATGCACAGCATCGTTAGCCTACAATGGACAGTTTACCACTGTATCATCACGTATCAGACCACTCATACTACCGTTCAATGTCTGGAAGCAACTGTCCAAATACAGCACGAAAATCCAGGCAGACATCACGTAGCTCTGCCTGACGTCTGAACAGACTTCGAACCAGGGCGACATGTCACCATCTAGCCTTACACAGGCCTTGTGACCTCGATATAATGACCTCACAGTCTGCTATAAGGGGCCTCCACGCCATATTCAGGCAGAAGACTACACAGTTTCTTTCTCACCACTCTATCGAATGCTTATTATAGATTCACGAAAGCGCAGAAAACTTTCTAACCTATGGCTAGAAACTTCCCCACGATAACGCGAAGCGAAAAAATCTTATCGATACAATCTCTACCGTTCCTAAAACCACCTTGCACTTTCGCACCCTCACCTTTCGCTTCCTCAAATCTCATCATTCTCCTCACATATTTTCGCCTAGGTATGCGAGAGCTCTTGACATTTCCATTCGCTAACACTCTGGCTATTTGATCTTCAGAAGTCAGCCTTGGTCTTCTTTGGCTTCTTTTACCACTCACTTTCGCTCTGTATATTTTCTTCGTTAGTCTTACATCACTCATTCTTTCTATGTGCCCGAACCATCTAACCATTCCTTTCTTCATTTTTACAATAACACTGTAGTGCGACCCTTTCATACTGCGTATCTCTTCATTGCTTACCCTGTCCGCAAGGGTGACACCGCACTTCTTTTTAAGAGATCGTATTTCTACTGCTAACTTTTAATTTATTTAAATTTTTATTGTTTTAATTTAAAGTATGAAATTGTCATTTCGTGAAGAAAACTGTTTTCCGTGCGAAACAATTACAATCACCTTCCTATAGGTTAGCTTCGCTTTAAGGTATTGATGTGGCGTTTGACCTGGGGTCAGCCATTGCGTCGTTCTCTTTCGATTATCGTAAAGAATGCACTTTTCGTCACACGTCACAATTCGGTCCAAAATCCCTTAATTTCTGTACCGACTTAACAAGATAAGGCAAGCTTCAACGCACTCTATCAAATCATAAGGCACCCATTTTTTAAGTTTTTTAATTTTACCGATTTACTGCAAATTGCTCAATATTGTGGGTATGCTAAAGACAAACCATGCCGCTTATTACTTGGTAGTATGATACGGATCGGCCTCTGCCATAGCCTTCAATTCATCGTTATTTGTCTGGTTTGTGGCTAGTCTTCCTCGTGGAGCATTCTTCAAGTCGTTGTTTCCACTACTAAAGCGGATAAACCAAAAAATGCACGATGTGTTCGTTAGCTGAATCCTCTCCGAACACAGCATTGACATTACGAGCAGTTTCTGTTGGGAAAATTAGTCTGATTTTCGTTGTATCTACCTTTACGTTGAAAGTAAAAACACTTGAAAATCTAACAATCAAATAACAGAAAATGAATTTCAAATTTAAAATGTTATTGTTTTCGTGTGAAAGAAGTTTCAATTTAATTTTAATTCAAAGTGTCCAGTGCCATGCAGGTTTAATTTTCTTTTGAAACGGAAATTTCATACTTTAATCTTTATTACCAAGAATATTGTTTTGCGTCACATTTTTGACTTTCGTGTTATATATTATGTATTTTTGAAATGACCTTCCTACGATTTTGAATTTGACGGCCTTCATAACGAGAACCGATAATTTCTTTTAAACCCTTGACCTTAGGTCCTGTATTACCGTATCTACGTATTTAAGACAAATCCCATTATACCTCATACGTTGAAATTGGTTAAGTGGTTTCGACTCTGTAAGGGAACAAATGAACATATACATATCTACATACGCTGCTATGAGTAAAATTATCTTGCTTCGTCGTAGCCAGAATCAAATGCTAACTGCAAAACTAAGTTTGTCATGGAGCTTTCTTATATAAAAAGATGTACAAAATGTTCGTTTTCATATTTAATTCAATCCTGATAATTCCTTCAACACCTAAACCTTATTACATTTTTCAATTTTTTTGAATGAATGCTTTTGGAGTTAATGTGCAGGTGCAAGGTACAGCAATTTCGACGATCGATACCCAAAAGTTATCACCACTAGTAAAAATTTTGAAGCTAACGTCTGCCTTATACTGTTTAAATTTTCTCCTGTTTACATCAAATAGTTCCCGAGAAAACGACTGTGATAGACGGACAGACACCGAGGTGATGTCATAAGTGTTCTTTTTATACAATTTTGGAACGGAACACTCAAAGTTAAGCTTTCGAAGAAGATAAGTTTGTAAAAAAGTTCTCAGTTTAAACTATTATAACATATCAACATGTAATATAATAAAGTGATGTGTGTCTGTTGTGAGCAGATTACGAATGAATTTAAAAAATATGAGAATGATTATGTTTCAGTACTCAAAAACAGTTCTATCTTTTATGTAATAGAAATAAACGACGTTTCCCTTGGAACAATATTTATGGCAAGACTAGATAAAAGACGTAGGACAAGAATGTGACGCAGAGCAATATTTTTCATATTAAAATAATGTAAATTAAATAATAATAAAAGTGGGGAAGCTAAAATTTATCGCAAAGCATTCGAGCCTTATTATGTAGTACCTAAACCAAAACCAGACAGTTATAGGTTTAGCAAAAGTATTTACAAAGTTCTAAAAGCAAAAAACTGGCTAAACACAAGACGTACATACTTTCATCGGCAATTATTGTCCGTACTGCCAGTTGTTACCGACTTTTGACCGCAAAACAAACGTTTTCATAGATCTCTTCATGCAAAAAGTTATAAAACTAAAACTCAACTACATAATTACCAAAAACTTGCGAACATGATAAAGAAATGTAATTTCTTGAATTTATCTATTGCTGGAGTCAGCGACCTATGAGCTTTGACACTATCTTGCTTATGGTTTACTTGCCTTGCTTATAACATCCGAAACCGGCAAAGAGTTCAAGAAATTATAATTATGAACTTCATTTTGCTTACTAACTTTCGCTAACAACCTATAACTGTCTGGTTTCGCTTTACTAAGTAATAAAGCTCAAATGCTCAGTCCCAAATTCTTCTGTCTACCCCGAATGGAAAATGGTGTGATATCATACGTGTATGTGCATGTTTATTTTTAAAACTCATTCAAAGGTACAACTAAAAGAAACCGTAATTTTAATTATTGATTCTGACTTCTTGACTGTTAACTTGACTCTTGACTGTCTCCACATTTTTTAAAAGAAAGCTCGATTTTGATAGACATTCTTTTAAAAAAGAACCTATTGCCAAGAAAGTTCTAGCTACTTTAAATAGGTGTTAAGTATCGTATTTTATTCTATTTGTAATCCTAGATTATCAGTTTACAAAATTATTCGTTGTGTGTAAATTTAACATAAATAACCCTATAAATTTAGGCCCAGTCGATTTAGTAGTGTTCGAATCTGTGTGAGGCACACAGATTAACATTTACATACTTTCAATATATGTAGAAAGTTATTTGCATATTTAAAATATAACTCTATGATAACAATATGCATATCTAATCAAGAGAAAATATATTTATTATTCCGTCGTTCACTACTGTTGCTATTAAATAATCTGACATCAATTGTTACATTGAAGAATATAATTCATATTAAAGGATTGCTTATGTTAACAAAATATGTATGTTCTGAACAAGGTATCAATTTACAAAAATATACTTATTATCAAAACTTTTATCAAAAGTAACGTCATAGCCTAAAGAGCGGTTGATAGTCCAATAGCAGCCTTTTTCGCGAAGATATCCAGCTATTTAAGCCTACCAAAACTGCAACAGTCGACGATGCCGTGCGTCGATGGTACGTACGAGTATAAATACATACGATCGACGCTCCCGTCGCGACTGCCTGCCGAAATCGCGTCGAGAACAGCGTCTTAACGGACGCGCAACCAATACAAGCACAGTCAAAAGTAAAAACTCGAAGCCTTATCAGTACATACCCTAAACTAAGTGACACCTTTAATTTTAAGCAGGAAAAATCATGAACGATGCAGAATTGTACCACAGCAGTAATACCTTACAAAAAAGGGACACTATCTGGTGCTTAGACGAACATACATGGAAAATGAAATGGAAAAATTACAATAAAATCATAGATATTGGCTGCGGTGATGGAAGTGTAACTTCAGACATCTTAAAATCATATTTGCCTGGTAACTTTAAAAAATTGATAGGATGCGATATAAGTGAAAGAATGGTAAAATTCGCTAATGAACACTACAGCGACGAACGAACAGCCTTCAGAGTGCTCAATATAGAGAGCAGTCTACCAAACGAACTACAGGGAGCTTTTGATCATGCATTTTCATTTTACGCTCTACACTGGATCAAGGACCAAACGTAAGTATTCATTCACATAATAATATACTCTGTACCTGATTTCCAATCAATTGATGCAATAAACGCATCATTTGAAAAATAATAACGGTAAGCATAATTAATCAAGTATACCATTATTATTTTTCAAATACGTTGATAAAAATATTTACTTTTTTACTTTGATAAAAATAGAACTACAAGTAGGCTTTTTATAAAAATGCATAACACAAACAAGGAATATTAAAAATCTGCTGTAAATTGTTGTAATTATTATTCAAACGCTATTTTTTTCCATATCTTTAGAATGGCATTTTCTAATATATACCGCCTCTTAACTGAAAACGGCAACTGCTTGTTGATGTTCCTGGGTTATTCTCCTATTTATGACGTATTTCGTATGCTCTCAAAAAGTAGCAAATGGCATCCCTGGTTAAAGGAGGTTGAATTGTTCGTGTCACCGTATCATGATTGCCAAGTAAGTATGATTGAATTTTAATCAGTGTATATATATATATATATATCATATATCTACTTACTTCTGCCCGTAGCTTAGTCCACGTGTAACTACATAGTAACTACAATAAAATCAGTCTTATACTTTTAATATTCTAGCGCCCTTGAATATCCTCATTGTTCAATATTCAATTTCAATGTTCAAAGGCACTACCTTACCTTTGACGTAAAAATAGCTTGACGAAATGCACTATAACTAACTGCGACCAATATACATATTAAAAAGTTTTATGCTGGAACCCTAGTATTTCAAAAAACGCAATCTGCAATTAAAAACTCGAATACATTCTTTAACGAATCTTCAACAAACATACAATTATCGAAATGTTTTTCAGATTCAGAAAAGCTTAAAAAGCTCTAGCTTTTGAGGCTTTTTTCGGTTTTGGATATTCCAAACATTTTGTCAATTTACTGATAGATATGGCCTTGGTACGGTTTTATGTACGTTTTTCAGATGTGTAGATAGTTATGTCTACTATGTACACATATACATATATACAATTTAGCGCTCTGTAAATAGACAGCAATTTCTTTACTTAATTTATTTTAATGGGTCATCATCTCATCATGTAACAACATCATGAGCTATGTAAATTACTTATAATAAATAATTTTTCTATGATCTTCTCTACATACATAACACAATTCTTGCCTGTGTAATAAAGGCATCTAGAGCTTAATTACGAAATCTCCATTGGTAATATATGGATATTAATTTAGACTCATTGATACAAAAGCCAGTCAGATACATTTTTTCAATTGAAACGTTGGAATTAATAAGTTAGTATATTATTCTGTCCACTAATAAAAATTACAGTGACTACACAAATAATAAGAATGATTTTGCAGAACAAGCAAGACTTCAGTAATATATATTTTAAGTCGGAATCTATTATAAATCTAAATAAATAAATGCAAGGACAAAAATTACGATAACACTCTTTCATGAAATTGATGAAACTATACTACAGATTAATTAGTTACTAGCGATAATACTAATTCCAACGTTTCAATTAAAAAACGTATCTGAATGACTGGCTTTTATTAATTTTTAATTTGACTTTCATTTGACACATTTTAAAGCAAGTAAATACAAGAAAAATAGTAATGTTATATTATGCTAATCGTCATCAGACCGGCTGACAACACATCTTTATATATTATAAGATTCAGAGCTGAATATTTTGAGAATTGCTGAAGCGCTTTCCACCAAACATAACTTTTACATTTACAAAACTGAAATTTCACACAAAAAAAATGAATTCAAAACGGTTCATCTGTTCCGGAGTTATGACACCAAAGAAAAACGCACAGACATAGGCGTCTTTATAACACGTGTCTGTTCCGTCGGGGGTTAAAAATAAATAAATAAGAAAAACACTGACAAGTTAAACTCAATCAGAAGTTTCTTAAATAAAATAAAAAATTACCACATACATAAATGTATGTACTCGTGTAATTTATGTAATTTACGTTTTAGGAACCTGAAAATAAGATCAGAGAAATGATGGAGAAAATAGGATTCAAGAACATCAGCGTGAAATCTAAAAAGATGTCGTTTGTATATTACAGTATAGAAGCAGTGAAAAGTAAGTCTTTGCATAATATCACATATCGTTATACAGTAGGTATTTAAATCAAGTTTTCATATTCACAATATGATACAATTCTCAAAATTAATAGCGACTTCGCTCAGAGGTCCCGGTAATGATTCTCAGTCAGGACAAAAATACAAGCAATTTTTCTGAACTCTCTCACGCAACTCGGTTACAAACTAATCACGTATCATGCTCTGCTCTGAATGTTTCTAATCTTACTTTGGAAAACTTTTGTTCACCTTGAAAAATCAGTGAACACATTCTCGAAATCGTCATAATATTAAGTATAGTTGTACTTTTCCTCGTCTTTGTTGTCTTCCCAAAAAATTCTGATATAAGCTTATCATAAAATAATAAAGAAATAGTTGTTATACGTTATTATTTCTGCACACCCGAACTGAGATGTGATATCACTATCATATTCAAAAATGTTTTCTGAACAAAGTAATGTCCGTTTTTCAGAATCGGTAGCAGCTGTTAATCCTTTCAAAATACCAAAGGAAATGTATGATGAATTCAATGAAGACTATTTGAAAATAGTAAAGGAAATGAGCCTTATGGACAAAATAAACAATAACGACGTTATTGTTACAGCTAACTATAATTTACTTGTAGTTTGTGGTAGTAAGTGAAGTAGATAATAGGTATAGAAGTGAAGTAGTGAAGAAGTTATGTAGAAGAAGGTAATATATATGGTATACTCGCAGTGTGCGAGTAATAATATTCTTATAACAAGTGTAGATTACTTAGCAAAAGTTTATTCATTACAGAAATGTTTAATGCAGAACCTTCTGTATACAATAAGTAGCTACTTGTTATATGTACTTATGTAATATTTATGTCTATGTTTATTGGACAAGACATAAAAATCTGTACACAATATTATCTATAAAAACCTTTATCTTATGTATAATAAAGTATTTTATGAATTCATTACAATAATAGTTGTAAGGGTTGTGATTCTTTGTTTTATGTAACTTAACACTTGTATCATTTTTATTCATAACTTTCTAAGGAAATGTTACTTCTGCTCATCTGGTGCTGTCCATTCACTTGTTAAAAATACAAAACTACGAATACAAATTCTTGCAACAAAATTATAATAACTAAGATTCACGTAATATTTAGCAGAGTTCACTAAAAAGTTGTTCGTGTTCCACAAATAGTTCATGAAACACCTACTCATAGAATTATGGCATTAGTTAGAGGTCTGTAAATATAAGGATAATTTAACTTACAAAATCTTCATGATCTTTCTAATCATTCATCATAGTTCGATAGTTACTGAAGCTCTTAGAAAGATTAGACATCTTATAATTAGATAATTATTTTTATTATCACGAAGAAAACCCAATTGTACAAATGCATAATTTTACATAGATAGCTACTTAACTCAAAGTACAATATTTTTGTATAATAGATGTATTTAGTAATATCTTACTTTGTATAGTGTAATGATATTTTTGTAAATCTTGTATATAATTACTTGTTTTTACAAATATTAGTACCTTTTCTTTAATGCTGCTATAAAATTTAAAATAACTATTTTCAAATGAATCGTATATTCGTCTTATTAAATTTATATTTTACTACTTTACGTTATTATTTTTAATGAATAAATTAAATTATGAGAAGGATCTAATCCTATTTTCAACATCCTATGTTTTTAATGTATTCGCGTACAGTATTTTTTAATTTATTAAATTTAAAATTAAAGGACATTAGTAAATCTTTCCGTATAGGTAATACGTTCCGAAAACTACAATCGCTTAGAAACCTAGTTATAACTTTTTTTTAAACTGCATCTTCAATAAAAATTACTGAAATATTCGTGTAAATGGGGCGTGTAAAAACTCTCCCGACTAATTTTTTTTGTGAATTGATTTTTCTGTCTCGTAGTTGGTTTTCGGAAAAAAATTAATTAATCTAAGTTAAATTAAATCATGTATATTTTAATACATAGATATTTATTTATATAGCTAAATGGGAAAATTTAATTGTATGTAGGTGATCTATAATAAAGTTAATTTTAATCATTTTACTGTACTTTCCTTTTCTGATTTAATATTTCTGTTTTGTAAAATTTCTTTTAGATGACACAAAGTCATGACAAATTAATCCTATTCATTATTTATGTTTGATATTTAATAAGTAATATGTAAGTTATTTATTGTCATAATGCCTAACTGATAAGAATAAAGGGTTTCAAATATAATTAAATACTAATTTAAAAACAATTTAACAATTACACTATTAATAATAAAATTATATTAAAATGATAACAATTTAAGACGAAGTGAGTAAATTTTAGTTGAAAAGTCGCCCACATAGTGCCTCAGGTGCCAGTGCTGTGGGGCAAATGAGATGCGCTGCGATGCACCAGTAAGACGTCAGTTCTGGGATCCAGGTATGTCCTGACAACCACATATGTCCTGAACAAGAACCTTCACCTCGGAGCCCCATGGTCCGCTATCTCAAAAGCGACTAGAATGAATTCGTAAGCCGGCACCAGGCTAGCATATTTGGAATGCTTATGTCCGGCTGCTGTCCCGCCGCTGAACCAGACTTCCGCTGGGTGCCTCCAAGATGAGCAGGCGCAAAAGTGCTCATGAAGTCCCATAAGGCACTGGCCTTTTCGCTAGGGGCTACTAGGGGATTAGCTTGAGCTAGGGCATGCAAAAATCGGATGTATTTGGAAAACCGAGTTTTTCGGTTTTTAAGTTTGAAAACCGACTAAACCGGTTTTTTCGGGGTTTTCGGGTCAACTGTTATGTTCGCGTCGAATATGAATTTTTTTTGCACATTCTAGTTTAAGTTTAGATTGACAAATCATTACAAAAACAAATTAATTTTAGTTAGACTTTAAACCTCTTAAATTAAAAACAGATCAAAATTAAACTTACAGAAATCAAAAACAGGATATTTCGCTTACTGGTAAAGAAAAACTTTGACCATAGTTGTGCTTAATTAAATATTTAAAATATATATTTTCAAAATTTTTGGAAATGACTACTACTGTATTTTACACCCGTGTATTTGACCCTGGGGGTCGCGATCAGCAGAGTGGTCACAAATTTTTACCCGGAGGGTCGCGTCGCGAGCTTAGTAAAAGTAAAAGGCATAGGTTGAAGGTCATATACTACCAAAAAATTGCAACAGTTTGAATTACAAGGTGTACTAATTATTTTGTTTGTCTATTTATTTCCTAATAATTTGTTGCTTCCCGCAACATAGAATACCATTATATTATGTATCACTGCCTACAAAACATCCGCGACTAATTTGTACCGTGCACTAGATTTCTTGATCAGTATAGTCTCAATCGAATAAAAATTTAATACGTCATCTTTGTAATCACCAGTTTTATAACAATCCTGGGGTGTCAGAAGAGCTTTTTTACTAGTAAAGAGGTCGCGTATTCGAGAAAGTTGAAAAATACTGCTCTACACTATGATAAAGGCAAAATCTGGTCTGTACAGTACAAGAACATGTTAGACATGGATTCATCAGTCATCACTAAGTGAATTGCAGATTTTATTAGACATTAGTCCCGCTCAACAGAATGCTCTTTCACATTCAATAATTGTTGAGGGTATAGATTTTAAGGCTTCATATACTTTCGACAAGTGATTTCCTATATTTCGCTCTCTATCGTAAAGTGCCAAGTTTTTAAATCATTCTTTCTTCTAATTTCAGTCGGAGATTTGAGCGGGTTGTTTGTATCGTATGTTGTTTAAGGCGCTTACTCTAGTCAAATACTGTTTTTTTTGCAAGTTTTAGAGGATATCTTTTCGTTATTTGAGAAAGTATAGAAAAAAATAAAAATATAGTAATAATCTCTAACATTTTAACAACACTTTTGCCATTTCATAATTTTCATTTATATATAAAATACATAAATAATCTGTATTCAAAAGATAGCCTAAAAATTTGAAATACGTGCATTTACTTCATAAGTAAAAGTTATATTTACTTGCGATATACACCAATGTATAGATAATTTTATGATATAAAATTTGACCACTTAATTTTTTCAAAAGACGCTTTTTTCATAAATGAAACCAATAATTACTAGATTACTAAAGAATTTTATGAATTCTGGGATGAGCGGCCTGTTTGCCTGTGGGAGCGCCTCAAGAGTTCTCTTTATTTCTTGACCAAGTTGCTCTTTGATGTTAAATGAAATTTTTTTTTTAAATTAAATCATTACTTAGACAAACGTGACATGATATTTTATTTTATTTTATTGCATTTTTTTTTGTGTTTATGACTGAAGAAGCACATTTCTGTGTGAGTTAAATAAAATAGTAGAAAAACCCGAAAATATTGAAAAATCCGGTTTTGTAACTAGGAAAAACCTAGTTTCGAATTGTGTCGGTTATCCGGTTTTTTCGGTTATCCAGTTAACCGGGTTGCATGCCCTAGCTTGAGCCCATACGGTCTCTTCGGTTGGCATAAACCGAGTAATTACTATATAAACTTACGTACAATTTTTCATTAGGTATACTATTATAAATTGTACATAAATTATGTGAAATAATGACGAAATTAATATCTGAAACTATAATTTTAATTATTTACATGAAAAACGTTGTAAAAAACTTATTTCTTTTTTTTGGTCAGTCAGCCATAGATTTGCAAGCTAAATGTCTCAAAATGTCAAAATTTATTTCAAAAATAAGAAAAATCGTAACATAATATTTTTGTTCAACTTCCCGACTAGTTATCTAGATTTTGTAATGATTAAATGTAATAAATAAAACGTAGTTATTGCATTATATTTGATAAAGGTAACTTTTGAGACTAAAATCGTTTCAACATAAATAAGAAAAATGAAAAAATCCAAGGTACTTATGAATATACTCTTCATATACCAATATATGTTTTCAGAATATACTCTTACGTTAACCTAATGCAACGATCATTTGCTTCAGAATCGTTCATCTGCTTCACTTCGATCAATTAAACCCAACGTACAAGTTGTCGAAGAAATATATGTACCTCCACTCGATGTGCTTACTGTTAATATAAAAAGCCTGCGTCTTGCTGACAACGACCATAGGCACTATACAATAAAAGTGGCGTTTTTCGACCAACTTTTAATATCATCGATTATTAAACCTATTGGTCCTAGAACTAAGACTGATTCTAAAACTATCGTTTTTGGAATCATGAATTATGATCCAACAGATTATGAGAAAATGTGTTTATTTGCTGACAACCCATTAACTGGTAATGAATATTTCTACACACTTGTTAACCCCTCTTATTTTTCATCCCCGACGGAAAAACGGGGAGCTATAAGATCGACGTCGTTGTCTGTCTATTTGTCTGTGGCATCGCAGCTTTTGAACAGAAGACCCATTCGCATGCGCATTTTAAACACATGAAACGTCTTTCGTCGTTCAAACGTCGAAAGTCTGATTTTTAATTTGGATTAAATTTTATAATCTTTTTATACGAAATATAGCCATAATATTTATATACGAAGGATTCTTTCACTAGGCCCTCACAGCAACACAGCAATCCAGCAACTGCAAATTACTTGAAGATTGTTGTTGAGATCTGTTTGTAAAATCGTGAGCGAATCATACCTAGCTGTAACAGTGAAAACTTGGCATGGGCAATGGGCATATCATAGATCACTGGTTCCCAAACTTATTTTGTCTACTGACTCGAGAGCTCATGCAGTCGTTGTTTAAGATGCCTCCTAGCTAAATGAAATTACAAATCACCCCCCAGGCCTCTACACAACGCCCCCATTTTTTTTCTGGGTCTTTTAACGCCCCCCTTTGGGCCTGCAACGCCCACAAGGGGGCGTTATCGCCCACTTTGGGAATGGCTGTCATAGATATAAACGATATGAGTCTGCCATATTGAACACGTTCCTCTTTTTGTTTTATTGTTACACTAGCGACCCGCCTTGGCTTCGCACGGAAACTTATTTATGAAACGTCAATTCCTCTTTACCGTAGAATAAATTATATAAATGTATCGTATATAACATAATCTTTCCGCATTAAACGTTCTAAATGATTGTGAAAACCACATTAAATGCAATTAAACGTTTAGATGTTACAAGTGAATGTACAAACGAGTATGTACATACATGTATAGTATAGCATGCGACTATGTTTTGTAATTCATATAGTTAGTAAATTCATAGTTTCATAGTATAAGATACAAGTTTTATACTATTTAGAGATGTATCCTGATTTTTTTTTATCTACAGTAAACATCCAACCTCTTCAAAGTATGGATTCAAATCAATTGGTCAATTCTCCTGCAGTAAGTCATACGTTAAGCTCTACAGTCGGACACGTTACAGCTACCATAAGTTGTTGCCACATCGATATTTTGCCTTTATTCATAAGTGAGCTCGAATGCAATATTTTATTTAATTAACTTTGAAAGTTCAAACCAAAATCTAAAGTTAAATATTTTCACAGCGAAAAATTTCAAACCATTGCAGATGAAGACAAAATGTTCGTAGAGAAACGTATGCAGCCCTTAATAAAACCTTCGCTTTTGTATCAAATGAGTTGGGACAATCTTCCTCTTCTCACCATGGAATTGATTGTTACAAGAAACCCACAAAACGAATATCACCATGGCATTTTGAAAGAAGCAAATTATATGAAAATGACACTCATTGGGTCGTACAATATGCTGATACCGTACAATAACTATTTTGTTTATACTACTGCTTCTAAAACACCACTGAACAATGAAACGGTAACAATATGTTTAATAGATTATTCTTACGTTATTAAGACTAAAGAAAAATACGTCAATTATTTAATTTTAGAATACCGGTATTATTACCTTCAACCAAGGCTACAGAATTCGACGAAGCTTCGATTGTACAAAATTCTATCCCAAATGGGAAAGCCTTAGACGCGGCGATGAAGTATTCACCGAAGACGATGTAAAGTTCACATGCGACATAAACGAGATTCAAAACAATGATGATATCGACTTAAACCACTACTTAAGTGTGCCAAGTGAAAGTCAGTATTCTATAACTTCTTTGATTTACACTATTCTCTTGTAAAATTTCACAGAACGACAATAAAACATGCGCAATGAAATGAAGTTATATGTTAATAAAATATTATAAATATTTTCTTGGAAACAATTTAAACTTAACTTCTTGGTTGAAATTTAAACGATTCGTTACTAGTATAGAGCAAAATACTCTGTAACATAAAATATCCTTATTATTTTTATAATAAATAAAAATTATGTTCTAGTCCTAAAGTTCTTTCTCTCCCAGTTCAATAAAACGATTTCAGACACGACCATCTGGGGCTCTTTTCACCGCACGCTCATGCTGGGCAAGGATGACTGGCTATGGAATCATCTTCATCAACATCAATGGCCCCTTGAGGTCCACATGAACGGAGAAGAAGAAGGATACAGTTTTATGGCTTTCCTTGATCTTTTTAAGCTACTTTATCCAGGAGGTAATTTTAAATTATTTCATGATATCTAATGTACTGGATAACTCAGTTTAAAAGTGATGCGTATGTATAATAATATCAAGTAAACAACGAGGAATAAAAGCACCTAGGGCGTAGTTTTGAACAGCCTTGTAGTCCGGGCCAGAGAACAGGGATACTGTATTCCCCGTCTGTCGTAAAGTATGACGAAAGGTGACTTTTCGTGATGGCGGCAGATCGGCTCCGATCGTGCCTCTGTACGACTACAAAGAGGATGATGGACGACAGCACGTGTGGGACTCCATAAGTGCCTCCTTCTCTTTCCCCTCCCCCGAGAAGTGTTCTGACACCTTTAGAGGGCTTCGGAGCATTCCGTAGGAGATCCCGGAGCCCCTCAACAACGCACCGAGGACGATCGCCGCAGGAATTTCATGGGTAAAAGCCCCACATAACCCAGTTTCACCCCCAGGGGCTTTCCCTGAGTTACCAAAAAAAAGACATCGTGTTGATGTGAATATAATAATAACCATTAAGCAAAAGACATTATGTTATGATACTTTCTGAAGGGTTATGTCACTACTCATTTTTCTATTTTAATAATCGCAAAATAGATGTAATTGATAATGTTAACCTATCTCGAAGACAGAAATGCTTGTGAGCTAACTTACATCTACAAGGATTATGCATCTACGTTGCATCTATGGATTCCGATTATCAACAGGAGCTAACTTTTTTTAAGATTTTAAAAATTCTATAAAAACCTATTACATGTAGGGTAAAACCGGCTACTGGCGGTCAGGGGGATAATACCGGTCATTATGATTTCTCCCATATTATTATTATTGCATGCCCGCGCAGGCACACGTACAAAACAGGTGTCGCGATCTTACCCCATGTCGACGTACCGGCCCCGGCCTCATTTCACAGCCAACATTTAGGATGAACCCACGTCTATAGGGAATATGCATGTATTCTTTTAATATTTTTATTCGATAGTTAACATTTAAAAGTTAAAAAAATATTCGACGCCGAAAAAGTAATTTAAAGTAGTTTAAAAAAAAGTTAAAAATAGCCAACCGACACGGGCACTTTAAACGCGCTGCTTGGTATGATGTCATAGTTCATAACAACAAACAAAGAAGTGGAGAGGTTAGGTTGAAGAAGTATTGTGTTCTGCTCCAATTTTTCAGTGTTTTAACTTGAACATATCCAACTGGTGAATCACCATTATTCTCTCTGATCTATAAAAAAACAGCAGTAAATATGACGAAAAAGCATCTCATTTCGATGTGTTCAAGACTACATTACATTAAATAATTATGAAATATTTTCAATATCCTTGTAGTATAAAAACATTCTATAACACAATGTAGAATTCGATATTTTCCTAAGCTGTATCCTTTTATTTGTTTTTATATCCAAATTATATCTGACTAAATCGCAAACACTCAAAAGCAAACACCTAACAACTACGCTCTTGGTGACAGTTGTCATAGACTTTGATGTCACATTCGCTCTGACCAAAGGCGTCGCGTTTCAAATATTTAAATTTCCCATAATTTTTTTGCACTTTTTAAAAATTTATTTCTCACTTAAAAAGAAATTATAATCAAAAACATTTATGCAGGTATAATTTAGAAAGTAATAAAGTTTATTAAAAAATATATATGACCGTTATTTGAATCAAATGCATATACCCATATTGTTTTCGCTCTTACTTGAAGTAAATTTTCGAAGTCAATAAAAGCGGTGAGTGATTATTCTTTCACAATTCTTACATTATTATCTCTAATAGTTGTTACCTATAATATCAGAATTATCAAGCATCCAAAGTAACAATAGATTTTGAATTTGTCTCGACAAGTTTTTAATCTAAAAATGTTTTTACGTAAATGTTCCTAGGCGGGCAATGCCGGTCACGTTGACCGGTACTACCCGCAAGTAAAATTAATACATAGTCAATTTTTTTGTTCATTTCAATGTTTCTTTATTATTTCAAAATGTTTAAAACAAGAATGATGTGAATTAGTGGATGAAGGAAAACCTCTTAGAGAAGTAGCTTGATCTACTGTGGCGTGCCGTTTTCAACGCTTCAAGAAAGATTGAAGAACAAAAATTGTGATAGCCGTAACGATGAACGTAAAGGTAAAATGGCTTCTCAAGTTAAGTTCCTCGGTAAAATCCTAACGAAAAGCTCTGATCAAGAAAGAAAATAGAAAAATGACAAAAGAGAAGAAAACAAAAAAACGCAAAAAAGTAACTCTCAAAATCAAAGCTGAAGAAAAGACAAGAAACGAAAAGTAAAATCGATTGATGTGAAAAAGACTAAAAAGAGAGTGCTGCAAGACAAAAACAAGAATTATGACGTACGAAATAGAAACACAAACCTGCGTGAAAATGAAGATATTGACTTGGAAAATAATTGTATATTCTGCGATGATTATGGGTAAAACAACGAGCTGTGGTATATGTGTGTGCTGTGTGGTCAATGGGCTCCCGCTGAGTGCTTAGGATATAGCTCTCTTGAGGGTTAAATCTGCGACTTATGCTACTGCTGGACAAAGCTTGACCGGTATTACCAACCTAGTGACTGGTATTACCTGCCATGGAGTTTCATACCGGTCAAAGTTATTTATTTTTGAAATATCAATTAAGTATGCTGAATTTGTTTTACTTATTGATTTAAATTATTGTGATTTCGTTAGAAGAATAGTGACAGTTTAATCAGCAATAAGATTAATAAAAAAATATTTATTATTATCTGATTTGTGATTATTTCTTCTCAAGTGACCTCTAATACCCATTCGTACCCTAAGCTTTTCTCAAGGAAAGAAATATGATTGTAGTAACAAAGAGTTAATGAAAATATAAATATCTTAATACCCAATATATTTTTGTTGTTTTCGAACTCTTTCTTACTACAATAATCCTTCTTTGTTAGAAAATAAAGTATATGTTGCTACACCACTCCACTGGATTAGTGCTGACTTGATGATGAAGAAATGCAATTGCGAATTACTTCTTACACCTAATAAGGGAATTTCTGCGACCAAAGCTAATAGGTAAGTTTTTAAAACGATTTTCTTCAATATCATAGCCAAATAATGAGTATATTATTTATAATTTTATAATTAACATGGACCGCGACAAATAGAGATCTGTACGTGTCATGTGGTCAAACCCGATACGAATTTTTCTTAGATTAATAACGCCTTTGAAGAATGTTTACTAGCAAACGTCACCGAACAAATGACGCAAAAAAGTAATGCACGCATGTAGGCGTATGCAGCATATCAATCAAAATATAATATTTACGTACCTACTTGTGTTTACATATGGATTGCGGCAACAAATATAATAATATATTTTTCCTAACTGTTATGACATCATTTCATTGTACAAACCGTCATTTCTTTTAATCTTATTTGAAGAAAATGCGATTGGCAATTGCTTGTTTGACAGAGTCGTCTTTGGCTCCGAGTAAATTGCTTCAGTTTCGTGCGCTTAATCCTTAGAGATTATAGCTCTAAGACTTAGTCGGTTTCTAGACGATATTATTCTAAAAAGTTAGAGGACGTATAAAAAAGACCTATAATACGAATAGTGCACTACTGAAATTTACGAAAAACAATACAAACACAGCTATATTATTGCAGAGATAAAACATCTTCAACGCTAACTACTGAGAGTACGGAATTAGGATTTGGTCCACCCACGGGAGCTAATGAAAATCCAGCTTTCGTAATTGTGGAAGTGAAACTTGCGCGGCCTTTGAAGAGAGCAGTTATACCGCCACATATCTCTAAGTCAGTACACTATTTATAACATGCATATAATTGCTAATAAATGGGCAAAAATCCATATTAAATAATGAATTGCTTATAATGATTCGACTGTAATATTAGAGCTCTAAGTCTGTATGTTTATATAACACACTATTTCGTGGACAGAGTTCAAGTACAAAAAAATTACACCACAGCAACACCTACAAATAAGAACATACACATCCCTGACGAGGTAGCCAGTAAGGAAGTAAATAAGTGTTAGTTTACGAAAGTAACAAATTTATCTGTGGTATTATTGGGTCCTTACATATGAAATTACCGTTTTGTCGTACTGACCACTTTGATCTGAAATATCTCCTCTTTGGTTAAGAATTCCAAATTCAAATTTATAAATTCATTTAGCTGGTACATTTGAGTTTTGAAAACAGTCATTCATTTGTTTTTTCCTCATTATTTTTTTCTTTGGCGTCGTTTATTACCGCACAATGGAAAACATGAAATATCGATATATTTACGAGTACGAGTTCTACCGTGGCACCAGTGCTGCAGAAACAGCTCGAAGGATTAATGATATGTACGGCGCTGGTGTCGCAAAAGAAAGCACGGTACGTTTTTGGTTTCAACGTTTTCGTTCTGGATATTTCGACCTTCAGAACCAACCCCATGGACGGCCGGAGATCAAAGTGGAAAATGAAGAATTAAAGACTATTGTGGAAGCGAATCCATCACAAAGCACTTTAGAGATAGCTGCAGGCTTCGGGGTAAGTGACAAAACTGTATTAATCCACTTGAAGCAAATCAGGAAAGTAAAAAAACTTGAACGATGGGTACCTCATGAATTGAGTGAATCGAACTTGCAAACACACGTCGACTGCTGTGTTACTTTGCTCAACCGGCACAATAATGAAGGGATTTTAAATCGAATCATTACTTGTGATGAAAAGTGGATACTGTACGATAATCGGAAGCGCTCGTCGCAATGGCTGAACCCTGGAGACCTAGCCAAATCCTGCCCTAAACGAAAATTGACTCAGAAAAAGTTACTTGTGGGTGTTTGGTGGACTAGCGCCGGTGTCGTTCACTACAGCTTTCTAAAATCTGGCCAAACGATTACGGCAGATATCTATTATCAGCAACTGCAAACCATGAAGGAAGAACTAGCTGCTAAAAAACCGAGATTGGTCAATCGCCTAGGCCACTGCTTCTTTACGACAACGCTAGACCACACACTGCACAACAAACAACCACTAAGTTAGATGAGCTACAATTGGAATGTCTGCGACATCCACCGTACTCCCCGGACCTTGCTCCAACAGATTACCATTTTTTCCGGAATTTGGACAACTTCTTACAAGGAAAAAAATTCAACTCCGATGCGGCAGTCCAAACCGCCTTCAAAGAGTTTATTGATTCTCGCCCCCATGGTATTTTTAGTAAAGGGATCAATGAGATCCCTTGATCAATGACCTATGAGATGACAAAAGTGCATAGATAACAACGGTGCATACTTTGATTAATTAAATATATTTTACAAAAAAAATTGACTTTATATTCCTCCCGTACAAAACGCCCATTTCATATGTAAGGACCCAATAGTATAATAAATATCTAAACTATGAAATATTAAGAACATACACATCCCTGACGGCGTAGCCAGTAAGGAAGTAAATTATGTTAGTTTACGATAGTAACTAATTTATCTGTGGTATTAGTACAATAAATATCTAAGCTATTAAATCAGAGCTAAATAGCAAAAAGTTGCTATCGCGTCGCCTTTGTGACACCAACTTTTATGATTTGCGTGAAAAAATAAAATATGCTTTTCTTTCTCTCCCAGACCATCATGAAAATATCTTTTTACTGGATTTCAATAATCTATGATTTCAGTTCAGAAATAAACAAGATGCTGTATGATATGGAGCAAGCTCCTCCTAATAAACGAGAATGCACTGGACGCGGTCAGCTAAACCGTAATTGGCAAACTACAGTGAAAAGTGCAGTCAATTCCATACGACGAGTACCTTATTATGGTAAAAATTTAATTAAAATTGAATATTAAAATATTTTGTTATTTTTTTTATAATCTTCAATATATTTTTTCTGTTTGCAATTGTTTGCAATTCCGTTGGGAGATTGTGTAAACCTGAATCGCACTTAAAACTGGTTTTGCTTAAGCTTCTATATGCCCTCAAACACCCCTATATTTTGATACGAGTATTCTAATTGTGTACGTATATTTAATCTCCTATATAAACAAAGGAACAAATTTAATAATTAAATTTATGCAGTACTAACATAGTCCAATAAATGTAGTCCATAATATAATCCACTAATAATTTTCTTTCTTTGCAGGAATGACCGAATTTTGTGCATTTAATCGACAGCTTAGCGAGACTCGCACTCGTGTTGAGATCATAACTTCATGTTGGCAAGATGCTGCAATCTATATCAATAATAATTTCGTAATACAAGACTACTTAAAATCCGAGCAAATTTTTAATGTAAGTAATTACTCAAAAAAAAATCCAAAAATTGCAGAAAGTATTGACTGGCGGGAAATACCTAAATAAGCAAAAGAATTACTAATTCAAACTACAGCTTATTACTTAGTGTAAATAAAATTAATATTTTCCACTAATAATTTACTATTTGACTTTTTGACCTTAATCTTTTTCTTTTTAAAATTATTAGTTTACACAAGAAATTTATTATTTTTAACTATTAACTATAGCAAACTTTAAAATTTATAGTGTGAACGATATTTATAAGATATAACGATTTTTTTAAGATATTACCTTAATAATTAAAAACACAGGAAATGTACCTAATTGTTAGGATGACTACAGAAATTATATTGAAAAAAGAACGTATAATAGGGAGCTGTATTTTAATAAGTAGTACAAATTCTTATTTTGTAGATATTGTTTTTCTTTTTATATTACAGCTTATAATTATTTTATTGTAGTGGATTATATTATTTTATAGCGATAAATTCTATGTTTAATGTCGTTTCTATCAATTATAAAGTGATTTTGAACGCATCCTTGGTTGACTGATATGATTAAAGTTCCTTAGCTACTTAAAGTCACTATTCAGCATTTTCATACAGTATATTGTTCATACTTATGCAACACATCATCCATTTTTTATAAACATTGTTATTGACAGACAATACACGTTAATAATACATTTTAATAAAATTTTTAAAAGTGTAAATTCTGTCTAGCATTAGAATAATAGCTACCTACACTAATTAATTAATGAAAATGAACAAATAATGAGTAATTCAAACTACAATGTATTACATTTGAAATTAAGTTTCAACAATAAATTTACTGCTTTTAACCATTAACTAATATAAACTTTAAACTATTATCCTGGCTTTAAAATTAATCGTTTTGCACAACATTTTTAACTTAAATCGTAAACCACGAGAATATTGTCTCATTCTCAAGGTGACGGCAGAAATCATATTTAAAAAATTATACAATACTAGCGAACCGCCCCGGCTTCGCACGGGTAGAATTTTTTTGAAAATAAAATTAATAATATATGTTACTCGCTGATATTGTAACTTTCTAAAGGTTAAATAATTTTTTTGAGTTATCCATTACATACAAACAAACAAAGTTTACCTTTTTATAATATTAGTATAGACGAAATTTTATTTAAATAATAAGTTTAACAATTAAATAATAAGTTTACGTTAACAAACTTTACATTATTATAATTTGTTTATAGCTCCTCATTATTTAGAGCCTAATTATTTTATTTACGACATCATTATATTTTTCAAGTTAACGTATCGTTAATGAAATGGAAACATATTATTGTAGAGCATTAAATTATTACAGCGATAAAGAACATTTTTAGAAGTATTTTTGCCAATTTTAAAGTGATTTTATATCCTTTAATTGATGATTATATAGATTTGATTTAAATTCAGCTGATTTCTCTTTAAACTAAGCAAATATCGTCGCTTAACAAACAACACCGCGCAAGTCGATTTGACTCATTTTACAGGGGAGTGAAAAAACTTTTTTCTTAATTCAATTTAAGAATCTTCATGACCTAATTAGTGTTAGGTGCTCCATATAATAATAATTAACAAATGTGTGCATTGTTTATATAATTTGTGTTGATATTTACTTTTTAATTTGACTTAGGCTGTGTTTACTTAAATTACCATAGACTTGAGCTGTGTTATCAAGATAATGGAAAGGAAAAGAAATAAAAATCCCATTTATATTTATACTTTTTATTAGTTATACTTTGTTTATAACAAATATTAATTATGTAGGAAGTAGGAACTTTAACTAGGAATCTATGCTTAAACATAGTTTGAATCACAGCATTGAGATCAATAATTATTTTAGTGTTCATAATATAATAATCATCTTATTTTATTTGTTCTTACCTTATTATAAATAAAGCATTGACAACTTTGCAATAGAATGAAATAAAATTTAACACCGAATAAAACATAAAAAAATATCCTTACAAAATTTAATCAGTGGTACATGTTAATTCGTCGTAAAAGGAATGGCAGCTGAATGGTAAAACGTTTTTTAAATATTGTAAGTCTTGGTATTTACGCTTTGTAATAGGTATTTTAGTTGTATACAATTTCGGCATTTAGTTTATTCGTTTGGTGAAATTAATTAGTGTAGGTCGATGCGGCAACGACTGCAGATGCTGTTGATCAAAATTAGTTTTGTATCAGATCGTGCCATCAGGTTTGTATTCTAGTCCACGCAAATCAGTGACTAATGGGTCTTCTATCTTTCTTCCCGGGCGTATTGATTTATAAATGAAATCTTTACTAAAATCTGTAAAGAAGGTGTATTCCAAAAGTCGAGCTCGATACGGTATGTGAACCCTAGCGGTTTTTGCTATAGACACGTATTGCTTTGTAAGATAAATTTCTTTACCTTTTAGTTTACACTCGATAGCACTGTGTACGGAGTCACACTCCATATGAGTGTGACCTTTCTCAAGATAGTTTTTGGATTATCACAATGTTTCTCTGTACTGATAAACGTAATAAAGCGTTGCTTAATGTGACATTTCGGTTCTGACCACAACAGCCGTCAGAAAACAAAATGACTGGTAATAGTTTTTGACTCAATGTCAATCTCAAATGATCCACTAAACAAGAAGCAAAAGCTGAGGCTTCAAGTATGCTATTTGTTTCACCAAACTAATAGCACATCACTTCTTTGGTTGCTAAATTGTAAAGTGTGAAATTGTGAACGCACAACTTAGTTTCGTAGTAAATGGCACTGGCTTGTAGATACGGAGCCAATTTAACTGCCTGAACATCTTGTGTGAACACATGACATGCTTCTGATTGCACATCACTTTTGTCAGTGTCCTTCTCCTTCCTAGCTCGATCCTTCTTACTTCTATGTTGAGCATATTCGTCATCTGTAATATTCCCAGTCTTATGACTGCAACAAACATCGCACTGGTCCTTCTTAAAAATTTCATAAATATTTGATCGTATCATTTTCGGCCAACGATTTGTTCAGACTCAATCTCGCAACTTTCTCTGTACTTTTTATACAACTGTGTCATGTTTGGGAAAACTGGTTCTAAATATTTGCGAGAAGTATTAGCACGACAGTCATGTGTAGGCATTTTTGGCAGACTAAGTGAAAATTTTGCTAAATATTCGTGTCCCTGAATTTTCTTTGACGCTATTCTGTTACTGGTTGAAGAAATTGTGTTTGGAGGCATTGCACACTCAGTTTTTTGTAATCAATATCTAACAAACCATTCCTTAATTCCCATGATTGAAATCTAAGAATGAAGTAAGTAAAAAATATATTAATATAAAATACTAATAACATAGTACTTGAAATAAGTAATGTCATACTCATAATCTTACTAATATCATTAATGTGAAAGTTTGTGAGGATGGGATATACGGATGTTTGTTACTCTTTTACATAAAGACTACTAAGCAGATTTTGATGAAACAACTTACCTAATTTTATTCTTTTTTTATGATCTTTACAATTTAATCATCAGTCCTGTATCTCGCAATTCTTGAATGAAGTCATCGTCTGAACTTAGATCACTTGAAGAGCCCAGATCTTGTACTCTCATAGCTATTTTTTTACCAAAAGCTACAAAAAATATACAAACTAACACCGCTCAACTCACCATAGCTAATTATTGGTAACACCGCTTAAGTCAATAGCACAGAACACAGTTAATTTTTGTTAATTAAAGCATATAAAGCGATAAGTCTTATATTGAAATCGGTTACTTACTATTCGATCTGCGTAATAAACACTTCTTCAATTGAATCTAACAAATATAACCTAAGAAAAAGTTATTAAACCACGAAGCACTCAGTAATTTTTGACCTACTTTTTGAATAGTAGCCTCTTATTGGTTGAAATGTTCAAAATGTGATATGTTGTTTGACGCGGCATGAGAAGTTTTATCCAATGACATTTAAAAGTAAAAACCACCAATTTTCGACTTAAGCGGTGTTGTTTGCTAAGCGACGATATGTTAAAAAGATTTAATGACAGGAAATGCTTATGATGGCACACATATGTCTGTTACGATCTGCGTCTGATGTCTTAGTCGGAGTAGAAGCCCGGCAGGAACTAAACCCAACTCTTCGAGCAGCAAGGCATGCCCGTCAAATGCAAGACACTCCGCATGCTACGGAACTCTACTTACAGGTGCCTACTAATAATATTATTCGCTTATAATGGGCAGTACAGAAAAAAGTAAATACATATACATACGGGTACACATCCTCACGCTGTATCCCTAACGGGGTAGTCAAAGAGGAAGGAGCTCCAAGTATCACGGTCCTTACATACTTCTATCGCCTCCACAATTTTCTTCATTTTTCTTTCACCTACGATTACGAGTGCTTTTGACGTAACAAAAAAATGTATATATAGGGTTAATTTAAAAATACTAATAACCTCTTAGCTCAAAATTCCTGTCAACATACCTAACAACTTTGTTCTACGACTTTTTTCAAAATTCAATACGTTACTCAAGAAATATTTTTTAAGTTTTGTTGTACTTTCTGAAACGTTATTACTCTGTACGTATTTCGAATGGGCAGTGCAAGCGCACCGGGCCTCAGCGCCACGTTACGCGTGTACCGCTTTACTGGGTAGAGTAGGTGCCATTTTCGGAAACATTTAATGTATTTTTATTTTTGTATGAAAGAAAAAACATGAATTTTTGAATGTCGTAAAACAAAAGTTATTGAGGATAATGTTTAGGTTAAAATACTAAGAGATTATTATTATTTTTAAATTACCAGTATAACCATTTTATATCATTTTTTATGATACACAAGTACAACACAAGTATGAACAACAAGTACTGATATAATTGACAGGTTTACTAAAATTTAAATAAATCTAGCGCTTAATGGAGTATCAATAATTATTACTGAAATACCTATCATAAATATAGTTTATAATACTTTTAGCTAGTAGCAGACAATATACGTGACGCAGATATTTGGCGTGAACTGAGCACTTGTCTCAAAGACGTGAACAGAGATTGGGCTGAAGTTTGCCTCAACAAATCCATCAGCCTCGACTCGAGACATCCTCTTACGTATGTAATAAAACACGTCTTTTTTATTTTTACACTAAAGAAATCAATCAAATCTACCGAAACTGCATATTTAGATACAATTGATTAACTACACGAAAATTAATCGTTCGTTATTTAAAACATATTATAATTGCCAATTATCTTAGCTATTAGCTATTAGTTTAGCTTATTATACCTACTGATAAAATATTACTTGTCTAATATTTATTTATCAAAGTTATAAAACACTTTTCAGTTTACTCTCAAAGGGAGCCGCCTTGTTTGAAGAGAAGTCAGATAATGCACAATTATTTTTCTTAGCGCTTCTGGCTCTTTATCCGTTATGGATAACTGGATGGGTGGCTGTCAATGCTTATTTTTTGGAAAGAGGGCTATTTTGTATGGCTGATCAGGTCTTAATATACCTTAAAAAGTGAGCACCATTTCAATAATACATTCATGATTAGGTACTGAGATCATAAACCCTTAGAGACGGATCAATAAGTTATTTCTTATAAATGGCCTTTGTATGTCACGCAATTCATAGATATACAATCTTTAACTCTAAGGCCCCGTTGCCACAATAACGAGCCAAATCAAACGAGAGGTATTTAAACATTCTACTACTCTGTCAAGAAAGTACCGGGAAAAGATCAATAATACACGAAATGTTAGTTATTCATCCAAATTTATTTTATCACCTTCAAAGTATGCTCCTTCAGAAACGATACACTTACGCCAACGAATAATCCAATCATCAAAACATTTTTTAAACGCTTTTTCCGGAATCGAATTCAGTGCTCGCCGCGAATTCTCCTTTATGTCTTCTACCGAATAAAAACGGGTGCCACGAAGAGGTCATTTGAGTTTAGGAAAAAGAAAGAAGTCGGCTGGAGCCATATCTGGTGAATAAGGTGGTTGCTTAATGGTAGTCGTTGAGTTGTTGGTCAAAAATTCGTTCACAATGATGGCCTTGTGCGAAGGCGCATTATCGTGGTGCAAAACCCAAGAATTTTCTTTCCACAAATCTGGCCTTTTTCGTCGAATTTGCTTTCTTAAGCACCGCATAACGCCCAAATAATTTTCTTTATTTACCGTTTGACCTTCCAGCAAGAATTCCGAGTGCACAACACCACGATAGTAAAAGAAAACAGTCAGCATGGCTTTGACTTTTGATCGACTTTAGCGTGGTTTTTTCGGTTTCGGTTCAGTTGGAAGGCGCCACTCCGAAGCTTGTTGACTAGTTTGCATGTCAAACTCGTAAATCCACGTCTCGTCACCAGTAACAAAGCGTTTCATGAATGTTGGGTCGGAATTGACTCGTTCTAGCATGTCCTCAGCGACTCTTATGCTATTGAGTTTTTGAAGAAAATTCAGGCCTTTTGGGACTAGCCGAGCGGCAACATGTTTCATACCCAAGTGATTATTTAAAATGGTACGGATTGACTCGTGAGACACAGAAAATTCGGCGGCTATCTCTCTCACACTTGAATGAGCATTTTCAGTCACTATTTCCTTCACTTTTGCGATGTTAACTTCAGTTGCAGACGTTGATGGCCTACCAGAGCGAGGCAAATCTTCCATCACATCTCGACCGCTTTTGAACGCTTTGTAGCACTCATAAGCACGTGTTTTTGATAAAATCGATTCACCGTAAGCCTTCTGTAATATTTTCAGTGACTCCGAACACGAAATTCCATTGGCGATGCAAAATTTAAGTATTTAACTCTTTGTTCGATGTTTTTGTCCATTATGAAATTCGCAATACACACTAGATATGATATAATTAAAAACAGCACTGTATTTAATCTAAATAACAGATGCAACTAAAACTCCGCGCCAAAATGGAAAACAGTTGTGCCAATCTAACAATCACAAAAAAAAATTGAATTTGGAACCATAAACAAATCATCCATTCCCGATACTTTTTTGACTGAATGTATATGAAGCTGTTCACAATTTAGACGAATCCGGAAAAAAGCCAGCGCGTGGCCGATATTTTGAACGCGCTTTTTGTCACTGCGGAGTGCCATCTAATCGCCGGGAGCGACATCATGTAAACGAGCTCGTACCGATAAATATTTCGGCGAAAATCGGCGTTCGCTGTACTGAACTGTACGCTGTAAAGAAACAGTTTTCTTTCCCGCAAAGTAGGATGTACCGTGTATTTACCCACGCGACCCAATATTTTCTTTCTAAATTACTACTTTACGGTAACTAATTACGGTAACTAATTAATCTTTGCTACTACGTCTTTTTCAAGTCGTCCATCTGACCTCGACTAAGCGTTCAACTGGTTTTCCTAACAGTCTACACGCGAACATCTCTCCTTCCTAAAAATACTAGTACTTAGTCATATTAATTTACTACCAGTGGTTTTAGGAACGAGGATATATAATAAATATGTCCTCATACTAGTGTACATAAAACAAAAATATTTTATACCTATTGGCTGTGTCTGTGACTTAGGTCGCGTGCTCTTTATGACGAATCCAATGAAAACTTAATGACGCCTGGAGACAAAACGTATCATAAATAGATGCCTAATACAATACAATACTGTACAACTCTGCTAAGTTTCATTATGTTTCGCTCGGAAGGTACTTACTTAGGTAGATTTTGTATGGGAATCGTGATCGCACAAAGGGTTGACTGACATAAAATAGTATGTATTCTTAAATTCCGTTGCTTTGAAAATAATCCCCCAAACAATTTTCTTCGTTGATATTGACCACCCTCTACAATTTTCTTATTAAACATTATATTTTTTATATAAATTATATTTTCGCCAACCATTTTCATCATTATAGTAAGATTATCCCATATTTATCTTGTCATCATACTACAGGACCCAAGCAGAAGGTTTAGCAGAAGATTTGGGCAATCCACGTGCGTGGGAAAAAGAACTAGGTGATTGGTGGGAGAATACGCCATTATTGCCTGGAATGAGTCCATATTACGATGCTGCTGATTTACTTTTGAGAATACGAGCAATATCTGTTAGTTACCTACATAATATTATAACCTTTTAATAATTAACTAGCTGTTCCCGTGACTTCATTTGCGCGGAAATTTTTTTCGTGGCTTTCCCGCATTAGCTTAGAGTACATGTACATATGTACAAAGTTTGTTTTTGAAAAAGGGCCTACATTTAGCCGGGCATGTACTATCTCTGACCAAATTTCATATATCATCATAGTTCAGGGGTTTAGCATTCAAAACTTCATCCGCTTTTTACACGCAGCCATATCATAATCAGTACAGCGGTTTAGCATTTTCCATACAAAGTTGGAATCCCCCTTTTCACCCCTCTAAGAGTAAATTTTTGATAAAAAAGTAGTCTATGTCTTTTTGATAAAAAGTATATCACTGCACCAAATTTTATATTACCGAAATTTGACATTTCCCATATAAACTTTCATTCCCTTTTTCACCCCTTTAGAAATAGATTTTCTAAAAATCTATCATGAGCGCAATCACACTTTCTTGCTGCGTACCGATTTTCATCAAGATCGGTCAAGCCACTCTTCAATTATAAAAGGACATACAGACAGACAGACAAAATTGTCAAAATGGTAGAATCGAAGTCAGTGAGTCATAAAACGACTATCTGTCACAAAATTTGACAGTAATTACAGACAGACGCTAGAGATTTATAGTAGTATAGATAATCGAAAACATCATCAACAATAACTATTGTCTCTGATAAAGCTCTAGAAGCTTTATCAGAGACAATAGTTATTGAATTCATTGATTAAATTATATAAAATCCATTTTATTTAATAAATAAATATTTTTTTGTCATTTTTACGATTCACTAAACCTGAAAAACAAAAACGGAACCCTCGCTTATCTTCAGTATCTCTCCGTTTGTCATCGTGCATTTCTTCATAAACAATATGACATAGAAATTTTAATAGATACATCGTATGAAATCACATATTGCATTACTTGACGCTTTAAAATATGTAATATACTTATAAGAATTAAAGAGAAGCCACATTGGGTAGGTACTCGAGGTCTCCGTCTCTATCGCTGAAATGTCTGACCCTAATTTACTTAAACTTAAAAGAATATAATGAATTGTACATCAAATCGTATTTTCCTTACATAAAGTTTTACAGGAAAATTTAATTATAACTTCTTGTATAGACTCAGGTGTTACTTTGTGTTATCCATTTCATGTGTTAAATTCCTAAAATCTTTAGCTGTTTTCCGCTCAAACTCCAAAAACCACCAATAGACACGTGTTTCGCTTCTCAACGAAGCATCCTCAGGATATATCAGAGATAGGATTCGGTCAGCTAACAGCTAACTAAAGGATTCGGTGCTGGTAAAACACGTGTCGATTGGTGGCTTTTGGAGTTTGAGCGGAAAACAGCTAAAGATTTTAGGAATTTATCACGTTTATTGTAAGTCTTAAATATTACAGATTTCAATAAAAATAATTTACGAATTTATCATTTAATTAAAATGATAGGTACGAACTCTCTACATACAAGTCAAATTCAGACTTCACCAGTAGGGATATGAGTTATTACGCAATGGACTGATTCTAATTACGCCGTGACCTGTGACACCCCACGTATTGCACATGCTTTGTTAGGTACCTATGTCTGAAATATATCCACGGTCAATTTACAAACAAGTACCTTGCTTTCATTAGGTGTGTATATTATAAGCATAAGTATTTTATATTCGTTATTTCTACATCTAGTTGGCAGAAGTTTGCATAGCTCGAGCTCTTTCAGAGGAGGGAGAATCAGCTGCATACTACCACTTAATAGGGCTGTGTTGTCGCCTACGCGGAGACATAGAGAATGCTCTATGTCACTTACAACTCGGCATTGAGAAATTTGGCGATGTAAGATAGACATTTTATAGTATAGTGGATTGATCAACTATTTTTTGTACTGGTAGGTTAGTTCGGTTAAATATTTTTCAACGCAACTTCGTCGTCAAAGTTTTTCCGTGGATTTCTCGGATTATGATATTTGGTAAACGATTCTTCATTTCATTGACTTTATTTTTTGCCGGTTGCGATACATGATTGGCTAACTTTTGTAGCATAAAAAATTATCAGAGAGACCTCTTTTGAAACAAAGATTTACATTTTTATAGTTTAACCTAAACAGTACATTAAAATGTCAGTTGTATTTTTTTCAATTAATTCTAGTGTTTAAAATAAACATAAATAACTGTTTTTTCGTATTTTTCGTAAGCCAGCGCGCGCACATTTACATAGTGCAGACGGTCTATTTTAGATTAAATTATTGTTTATCAATCCGTCGCTTTAACAGTTGCTCGACTTCTACATTGCAGTTAACGCGTCTATAGAGACGCGTGTAGGTACGATCGGTCGTTTCGCTTCAGCAACTGAATTTTCCACAGAAATCATACAGTTGTGCAACTATCTAGAGAGGCAGACGTTTATAAAAGAAGTACGCGATTTGTGTAATGAAACATTACATACATTAGCTACTTATATTACCGCTCGGTCGCTCAAACGACAGAATGGTCGTCCGAGCGGTACGATAACAGCGTATACAGTCGTTCAGTAGCTTAAACAATAGAACTGTAGCACAGTAGTTATACACAAAACAGTAGGTTGTTTTCATAGAAAGCCGGCGTAAGCGGTTTGTATGTGTACGCACGCGCCGTTACACGCACACAACGGGAATGTTTTGGGTGAATATGGGTAATTATTGTAACAACAGACGGAGTCGCACGCAACACAAAAATTTAACCGCTTCCGTTTGTTTTGAATTTGTTCTTCACATTGCTGCATCGTGAAAAAAATACAAAAATGTCTAAATCGTTCGCGTTATAATGTCCTCAGAGGCCAAATAATTTTAGTTTTTCGAATGCAGAGATCATTCTTCAACATAACCACAAGAAATTAAATTTAACAAACGTGTGAAACGTACGTATGCATTGTTTTTTATTATTATATTATACTAAATGTATAACTAAACGAGATGCTCTCCGCATCTCACACCCATAGACCCAACGAAATAACTACGTACCTATATCCGGCCGAGAGTAGGCCATTCCGTTACGCATGAAGCGGGAGTCGACCTTTTTTTATACATGTTATCTGACTGTAGCCTATGCAAATATCGCTCGTGCGATAGTAGCCAATGTGCAGTCAGTCTTGTATGAATACCTACTTTATTTCGTTGTTCTCGTGTTATAAACATCTTTTACCCAATTATTATAGATCAGTTATTTGAGGAGTCTAGAAGCAGAATGTCTTCATAAACAAAATAATTGTGCTGCCGCCATGAGTTCTTTTGAAAAAGCGGGTAGTTGCATCAATGCCTACAGGTAACTTACGATTTTATTGATTAGACGTATTAGATATAATAATAAGATATGTACATACATTTAGTGTCTTTATTTAAAAAGTAATTATTCCACGAAACACGCTTTA
This sequence comes from Zeuzera pyrina, assembly GCA_907165235.1. Lineage (NCBI taxonomy): Eukaryota > Metazoa > Arthropoda > Insecta > Lepidoptera > Cossidae > Zeuzera > Zeuzera pyrina. The sequence goes on along the minus strand of OU015625.1, from coordinate 10,342,584 downwards.
CGTGCCTACTTATTAATTTTACACGCAATTTGTATAAATAATCAAATCTTGCAACTATAGAGGGTTAATTGAAAGATACTAATAACATCTTAGTGCAAAATTCCTATCATCATAGCTAACAACTTTTGATTTATGATATTTTCAAAACTTAATAATTTCCCCAATAATCATTTTTTAAGTTTTGTTGTTCTTTCTGAAACATAATTACTCTGTATAAGTATTTCAATTTGTAAAGTGCAAGCCACGGAACAAAAAAAAGACTGGAATTGGCATACCGAACTGTTATTAGGAAAACCACCGTAACCTGTTAAACACGCTTACGCATCGTAATATTTTCACTACATAGAATATTGTTCAGCTGTTCGTTGCGTGACGAACATTCGTCAACAGAACAACAATAATTAAAAAGAAACCTTATTTCAAATCCTTGTAGATATATTTGCAATGCTTTTTATGACAAGCGACGCAGTGGAAATTTTGACGGAAGAGATCTTACTTTTTCTAAGTGACTATAAAATGTATGAAAGTGATACTTGGTAACCTGATTCTTCATTTCTTCAAAGAAACCTCTTTTAAACAGAGATTTACATTTTTAGCAGTAACGGGACCGATTTATGGTTCTACATTTTCTGTATAGTTTTAATCTAAACATATTTTTCAAAGTGACAGTTGGATTTTTTAAAATTAATTATAGTTTTTAAAATAAACGAAAATAACTACTTTTTCGTATTTTTCGTAAGCTAGCGCACGCACTTTTGCATTTCTGGATTAAATTATTGTTTATCAATGCGTCGCCTTAATGTATATAACATGTTGTCTTTACATTAAAGTAGGATTAAAAACTTTCATAAGCATTGTGTGAAATCTATAACATTAACATTGAATATAAGCATTAATAAATATAATACATTATCAATACCAATGTGCATCTTTTTTTTTAAAAGCATTATTCATTCGAAATAATCACTATTGTCCTAGTTAAGAAATTACTGCACTTGTATGTTGCACAATATTGTCGAATCCAGTTTTGACTGGTATCATATTGTGGAATCGACTAGAGATGTTCTCGTTTATCGATAAATGCAATTTTTTCGAAAGTTAAGGTGGTTCGTTCGGTTCCCGTGCGTCCATTTCCTCAATAGATGGTGTCACTTACGCATATTCGAGGTTTTTATTTTTTTATAGAGTTATTTTTGTATTTCCTCTCACGAAAGCTATGTTTGCGTACACTTTACTCAGGCATAATAAAGAGCTTTTAATAAACAAAATTGCCTATAGAATAACAAATTTATAAAATACCATTAAGTGCAATTTTTCAAAAAAATTACAATTACGTAGTTATTACTCGAACAGGTTGACAAAACGTATTGTTCGGGAAAATAAAACAAATGAATGAAAAAAGTGTATGTCATCTAATTTTCTATTTTCAAATTTGACAATAAATTAAAAAAATATCATAACTGGCCAGTTCCTCAAGTAAAAGATTTTAAAATCCTGCTTTTTTTGTGTTCCGCTAATTGTGCCGGTGTGTATATTATTGTTAGGTAGTAAAATATTAGAAATTAAAATATGTGATTCATTTAATATAAAAAACCTACAAATGAAAATTAAAAATATTTTTATTTCTCTTACAAAATAATAAGATAAGATAATGTTTATTTTCTGTTACAATTTCTATTACAAAAATTAATGATGCCCTGTAGCCCGCGTTAGTTGTTTAAACTGTGTTACGAGCTACAACGTATATTACATTTTTTGGCCGGAACGGGTGTTAACTTCACTACAATTTTAATCACTTCAATTAGCCATCTGTGATAATTTTGTAACATTTTAATAGCAAAAGTGGTGTTAAAGTGGATTGCTTAGGTATTGGTGTAGCTGTATATAAGAGTCTGACTTTAGTCTTTGTGTAGTAGTTGTTAAGCAGCGACAAGCGATCGTGTACAATATAATATTCAAATGGTGTAGTCAAAGATAATTTAATTATACCCTCTGCCATGTGCTGTTAAATGGAAGTAGTCTAGTGCAATCAGTATAAGTCTATTTTAAGCTGCATCCGCAAACGGTCGTTGTTCAAATATAGTCATTAAATTAAAAATTTAAAAAACACCCAACTAAAAAAAAACCTCCAAAAAGTAAAAAAATAATATGTATACCTCATAGCCCTTTAAATTTGTAATAAGTTTCATAATAATTAGTAGTAGTAATACATCCAAGCGTCGTTACGTCGGGAGTCCGCTAAGTTTACTTGTATTTAAATTTCATACATACTTTATTATTTTTAGTTGTATTCTGTTTTTATTACTTTATTTACCCCCGACGTGACGACGCTTATTTATTTCATGCTTTTTAAACACTACAATCTACACTCTATTCCCACATTCACGCAAATACTTTCCGGGTATTTCGGGTAATCTGAGTATTCTGACAATAATTGTCTGATCCATCATCAGACCCTGATCACAATCTATCTATCTATAACCTATTCATACAGATCATTTCAATGAGCCTAAACATTGATACCTCTACTGTAAGTGGCGAGGAGTTGGATATCCTGCTGACTTCAGATGACGCTGCAGCATCTGGTCAAAGTTACTATGTTGTTGTGACATTATTGACATCACAGTATACTAAATTTCGCATCGATTGGTTTAGCATTTCCCGTACAAAGTTTCGTCCCCCTCCCTCCCGTCCCCCTTTTCACAGATTCTTGATAAAAAAGTAGCCTATGTATTTTTGATAAAAAAAGGCTTACCACCTCACCAAATTTTATCATTACCAAGATTTGGCGTTTCGCATACAAAGTTTCATCTTCCTTTTCACTCCCTTAAGGGTAGGTTTTTGATAAAAAAAAGTAGCCTATATCCGTTTCCTGATGTCAAACTATCTCAGTGCTAAATTTCATTATAATCGGTTCAGAGGTTTACCATTTCCCATGCAAAGTTTCATCCCCCTTTTCACCCCATTAAGGGTAGATTTTCTAAAAAATAAGTAGCCTATCATGAGCGCGATCACGTGTTCTTACGACATACCGATTGCCATTAAGATTAGTCAAGCCGTTCTTTAGTTATAAAAGGACATACAGACAGACAGACAGACAGACAAAAATTTTTAAAATGGTAGAATCGAAATCAGTAAGTAATAAAACGACTATCTATCGCCAAATTTGACAAAAAAGCTGAAATTACAGACAGACGCAAGAGATTTATATAGTAGTATAGATATTAATTAGTGTGCTTTTAGTTCAGAAGCGGGATATGTCCAACCTTGGTTATTGGCCTTTTCATTTGAATTTGCATAATGGCAATACGCTGTGAGGTCATCTGGTATTATGATGGCAATAAGAAGAAGAGAGTTATGTATTGGATATGCAGAAACCACATGATTGATACGTAAAGATAAAGAGACTAACAACGTGAGATGTTGCAGATATATAGAGGCTGCAACATGGGGTGTTGTATATATGCAGAGGTATACAAGTCGTCGTAGGAATGTAGAGGCTACGGAGTGAGATGTTGAAGATATGTAGAGGCTGTAGCGTAATGTGTTGTACTCGTAGATAGTAGAGGCTACAACACAAGTCGCCGATTGTTAGCTTCACTGCAAAGAATTAGCCACCTGTGATTATTTTGTAACATTTTAATAGCAAGAGTGAGGTTAAAGTGGATGGCTTACGTATTGGTGAGGCTGTATATAAGAATCTGACTTTAGTCTTTATGGTGTATTTGTTGTACAGTGTGAACTGTGTGTAATGAATAAATTCGTTTCCTCCTCCTTTCGGGAGTGTCAATTTTTTTTATTCTGTTGCCTAGTTACCGAATGGAGATTGAAAATGTCTTTGAAATGAGGTATCACAAGCCTACCCTTCTAATTTGATAAATTAGGGGTGTTAGGGGTCATACTGAGAGGGTGTCAGTTAGGGGTGAAAAATTTAAGTTACTAAATTCAATTTAAAAAACAAAAATTGACCTGTTTGAGGGTTTCTTCATTCTACGAATATTAACTAAGAAAACGAATTTATTCATTACACACGGTTCGCACTGTATGTATTGATTAGCGAGCTTTTACAGGAGAAATAAGTTCACATTTTCTTTACATTTTACATTTTTTGTACTTTGTGTATACTATGCTTGTCTGCCTGTCTATCTATCATATATGTTTATCTGTCATGTACGTCCGTCCTTATTTTTCATTTTACTTCCACATTATAAGTACACTAAATTGATAATATATGTTTTTATTAGGTACTTGTTGCAAACTGAACGTATTATTTCAACTTTAAAAAAAAAACAAAAAAGGTCTGACCACATTGCAGGATTCGAACTCGCGCACTTCGGCGTAGTAGACATACGCTCATTGTGCTATATTATTGAGGAGGTAAACTCTGCAACTCTGTGAAAGGTGTAGGGTGTTAGACGAAAACAAGATGTCGGACAACTTCTAAGAAAATTCCAAATTGTTTTAGAAAGAAATACGTAAATACCGAAGTGGTCCGACACCTTGCAGAATTAATAAAGTGCGTTTGAAACAACATCACCTGTTAACAGACAAAAAAGCTTTTCTGCAGCAATGGAACGAATACTATGGAGAACTGTATGAGAGTGGCGACTCTGTGACACTGAGAGTGATCCTAACGCATCGTCATACTCGGGTTAGGAACTGGAGGAACTCATTAGTATGAAAGATATTGACAAAGCGATAAGAAGTCTGAAGTTTGGAAAGGCTGCGGCAAATGATGAGGTGTACGACCGTAATCATGGTGCCTCTCTACATAGGGAAAGGTTCCTATTTAGACTGCGCGTGCTATAGGACTATCAGCTTGGTCAGCTTAGCAAGTAAAGTTATATCAAGGTATTGACTGAACGTATGAAAAGCGTTTCTGAAAGATATTTGTGAGAGGCACAAGGTGATTTTAGGGACGGTAGCAGTTGTATGTATCAGATTTCCTCGCTCCGCGGTGTCGTGGGGAAGTTTCTGGCCATTGGTCGGAAAGTTTTCTGCGCTTTCGTGGATCATGAGAAAGCATTCGATAGAGTAGTGCGAAAGAAATTATAGAGTCTTCTGCCTGAATATGGCATGGAGGGCGCCTTACTGCAGGATGTGAGGTCATTATATTCAGACTACAGAGCCCGCGTAAGGATAGACGGTGACATGTCGCCCTCGTTCAAATTCTGTTCAAGCATCAGACAGGTCTGCCTTTTAGACAATTGGCTCCAGACATTGAAAGGTAGTACGGTATGTGATGGTACAGTGGCAAACTGCCTTTTCTACGCTGACGATGCTGTGCTTATAGCACCATCAGAAGAGGAGTTGCAGACACTAGTTACGTGCACAAAAGAAGATGGTGAATTGAAGGGATTGAATATGAATGTGAACAAAACTATGGTTCTGGTGTTTAAAAGAGAAGATATACGACAAAGTGTGAAATATGGGTAAATAGAAAATGTCTAGAACAAGTGAACGAAATTGTATATCTGGGGAGCACGTTTTCGAAGGATGGAAGATGTGAGTTGGATGTGGAGAGACTGGCAGCAGCTGGCAATAAAGTGAACGGTGCTCTGTCCGCATTATTAGACAGTGTGAACACACTGCTAAACATAACACTGCTAAAATGGCCATCTACAATGCGGCATTGGTTCCAAATTTATTGTACGGTAGTGAGGCTTGGATATGCCCGAATTCGAATGAAAATAAGATAAATGCAGTAGAAATTCGATCTCTTAGAAATATGTGCGGTGTACTTTTGGGGACAAGATAAGCAATGAAGAGATAAGCAGTATGACAGGGTTGCACGACAATGTCATAGTAGATACGAAAAAAGGAATGCTTAGATGGTTCGGGCACATAGACAGAATGTGTGATGAAAGACCGATGAAAAAATCTACAGAGCAAAAGTGAGTGGTAAAAGAAGCCAAGGAAGACCAAGGCTAACTTATGAAGATCAAATAGCTAGAGTGTTAGCCGACGGAAATGTTCAAAGCACGTTTATACCTACCTAGGCAAAAATCTGTGAGGAGAATGATGAGATTTGAGGAAGCGAAAGAAGTATATAAGGACTCTGAACCTTGATACTCTGTCCTCTTTGACTACCCCGTTGGGATACAGCGTGAAGATATGTTTGTAGATAATAATATCCAAATAATATCTATTATTGTCATCAACTATAAAAGTACATAAATAATATACAACATATAATTGTATATCTTTTAAATAATAATTTAACTCATTTTAGGTCTTCATTTTTGATACCGATTTACAATATATTGTGTACACTAATAATTTGTAGTCCTGTTAAAAATTCACAATTATTGTTTCTAATCAATTTTGAAGTTTGAAGGAAATATATCATGAATGGCAACGTAGCGTACGGGCGGCGCGTGCGGGCCGGCAACATCGCTAATTTATTTGCATTTCGTGTTGTTACAGGAAAATCGTCACACACACATGCATATCATTTTGTAAAAAACGGTATTTGATATATGTTATTTCTATTAAAGATTTATTACTTTTTATAAATTTTGCGTATATAAGTACCTGAACTAGTATTAATGAGCACATTTTTAAGCATTTTTACTATTCAATGAAACAGTATATTATGATTACTTTTTGTATGGAAAACGAACCACCTTAATAAAAAATATCAAATGTTTGAATTAGTTACGCTTATGCTTTAAGCACCACCAATTGTATCGTTATTAACCGACTTCAAAAAGAAGATTCTCAATACGTCATTACGTTTTTTTTGCCCTTTATGGTAATATGCTTTAATTAAAAAAAAACAGAATTCGCGTAAGATTATTTATTAATGCTTCGGATTCGGATTTGATTATTCTCCGCTTTCCTCTCCCACATCTCCGGAACTGCTGAATCGAGAATTTTTATAAATTTGGGAATGTAAATCCCTACCTAATATTTAAAGGAAAAAAATGTAAAGAAGTCTGCACCATTTTATAAATAGATATAGATATAGATTTTCATATGTAGCGTACGAAAATTTTATGGAGAGTAATATCAAGAGTTAACAAAAAGTGAAGCTTAACGTTTTACGTCATTTTCAAATCTAAAATGGCTATATTACTTTTTTAGATAAATCAATATGGGTGTCATATTCTGGGTTTCTCGGGATGCTAATTACGAAAATGACGTTCATTTTCAAATCCAAGAATTTTCAAATTCAAGAATTTTGCCTCCCTGTTGCTTTAATCCACTTTTCTTTCTCATATAGAGATTTAAGAATAGTGAATTAAATAATATTCATGTATAAATAAACATTAGATAAACTATAATAGTCGTAGTCATTTTTAATAACTAAATTTGTTATAATAATTATCAACGTTTACATAATTTATTATTAAAAGGGATTAGTTTTGTAATTTTTTTGTGTAATCATAGTACTTAGCATATTTTATCGCAGATCTATAACTATTGATCGAGATCATTACCTAGTTTGTCAGTGTCACCAATCGAGCGTCTGTGCAAACTTCGTGCAAACTGCATTGTCTATGGTCGGAAACTTCAAAAATTACCTAATTAGTACGCTTGAAAGTAGACCTTATGCCTTACTAAATAAAAGTAGTTTCTATTTGCTTGTCTTTGTGAGGTTGAGCATACTAAAGTGCGCGTTCAACTGAAGTAAGCAGGCCGAAGTGAGCATTACAGGGCTTACTAGTTGTATGCGGGTACCACCCACTTAGGTTTTCTAGTCGTTTTTTCGACCGCCCATGACAACGCACCGCTGGCCTCGCTCCCCGTTGTCCGTGCGCCGCTTTATCGACCGGGTGCAATTTTCAGAAACATTTAATTTTATTTTTAGTTTTGTATGAAAATAAAAAGTAATTAATTATTTGAAGTCGTAGACCAAAAGTTATTGGGTATAATGTTAAGAATAAATTGTTAAGAGGTTATTAGTATTTTTCAATTAACCCTGTATATGTGGAACATCCAACAACATGCACCATACTAAGCATACTGACATAATACAGTTTAATATCGATTACTGCGGCTACTAATTGCCCTTATATATCTGCGTTAGATTAACATTAAACCACACTATGTAGGTCGTTCACTGCTGGCTACAGGCACACCATCGAATATATCTCGGATTTCACACACACAGCCTTTTCCATCCATTCTAGAAAGATCGTTGTACCGTCTGTAGCAGATTGTCGCAATCCAGAACTCATTTGCCGCTGTAATCGTTGGCTCTGCACAAACGCGATCACCCCATTTCAACTTCGATTTACTGATTTTAGAGAAATGTGTATCTACAATTCTGGTTTCAATAAGTTATACAGCGGATTATGTTGTTTAGAATTTCATCTCTTAAAGTGACGCAGATCACTTGAAATAGATTAACTTTTTTCTTACATAGGATATATACGCACTGAAGAACTTATCGCTGTATTAAACTATGATAAATATATCATACATATACATAACTTTTAAAACCCCTTTTCAGATAAGTATATACCTAGTATGAGAACAATTTTCTCTAACATAAACTCAGTAATATACAAAATTAATTCAAACGTTTCTACAGTGTACTTTTATCACTGCCAAGTCGAGAACAACAACGAGTGCGATCTGTGTTGGTGGATCTTCTACGGCGCCAACCTAACGCCTATGCCTGGATAACACTAGCCGAAGATTGGATGACCGTAACTCAAATTAATTTTAAACTATAACCAGCTGTGCATTCAGCACGGCCTACGTAAAATATAATTTGTATCGTTTTATATTTTCCACTTTTACGGTGGCTTGCACCATTTAAATTCGATTTAAGGATTTGACATCTCGCTTGCACCAACTAATCTAATAGTTTATGCAAGGGAGATGTCAGTTCTTTGAATCGAGTTTAGTTGGTGCAAGCCGCCCTTAGGGTGACTTGCACTATTTAAGCTCGATTTAAAGATTTGACATCTCACTTACACCAATTAGTAATAAACAGTTGATGCAAGCGAGATGTCGAATCCTTAAATCCTTAATAGAATCAAACAGGACTGTGGTATATTTCGGTGTTTGTTACGATCACCGAGGATAAGTAATATTACACGCAGTCACATGGCGGATGCGTGTTTTAGTGATGTACAAGTTTACGAAACAAAAACATTATCTATTACTCTGTATGAGCTTATACAGCCAAACAGGTATATTTTTTACCTGTTCTGTGATTCGCTTGATTGTTGCGAGAGGCTCGCTATTGGATACGAGACAAGCCTTCCACACATGCTCATACAACGCAGGCACGCAGTAAGTACAACCTATATGCAAAACTATGTCGCCTGGTGGCCTGCAACATTGCATATGCCTGGACTTGTAATTATGACATATTATGTATTAATCAGAGAGCGGAAAAAGGTGAGGGCGGGGATGCTGGAATGACGGAAGAACAGACAACAGCCGTAACGTGCGCTGTAGCATGTGTAGTACAAGCTCTGAAGTGGGACCGTCGCGCAGGCCGTGCCTGGGCACTGCTAGCAAGACTCGTCCGTCCTAGAGCCAGACGCTCATATTGTAGAACCATGGCTATTGCTGTTAGTTTTCAAATTTGACATGATCATGATTTTAGATAAACAACGTATATGACACCAAGACGCTACACGCTGGACTAGGGAAGCACTCAAATATCCATATTACTAGATAAATTAAAAGTCTGTTTTCCAACTCTAGTAATAAAAGAACCTCAGTTTCGAAGGCAGATATATTAACCTGTATATCAATGAGTTATTATATAATAGGTTCCTAAAATCGTACAACTTGTTTGCAAATTATTCGTCTAGATTTGACGTTCGAAAACACCTTGAAATTAGGTTTACTTACTTGAATATACTGATTTGACTTGATAAAATGTCATAATGGTGTTGAATTAAAGTATTTCATCTAACATATCGTGAGTTGATTAAATAACATAAGCGGCATTTATGTGTTATTCAAGTATGTTTATAATGTACCTAGGTAGGTACTTAGAGGTAGGGGAGACCGGGGTCAAAAGTTAAAATTTTTATTCGGCGCTATATTTCTGGAATATCAGATTAATAAAGAGACAAACAATTACACAGATCAAAAGAATAGTCATTTGGGTATAAATTAGTTCTATATTTGGATGGCAGCAACGAATAAGAAAGCCAAAATTTTCATCGATATCGATGAGGAAAAGTTGGTACAATTGACCACTACCTGTGGTCAATTGTACCATGAAATAAAACTAATTAAATTCATCTTTGTTATTATTTATTATTGTATGCACCTTCATTTCCCTGAACTCTTATTGGTTATAAGTTATAACTGCGTGTCGTCCTTTGCCTGATATTTTATTGGTTAATATCAGATACAACACTTAATGTACCCGATTTCAAAATACGTTCTTTTTTATTATCTACGAGATTTAGACTTCGCAATGACTAAAAGTTTATACAATTAACGTAACACATTAAGAAAAGTAACATATAACTTAATTAGCAAATGATCTAACTTCTTTGAATGAATAACATAAGCCAGCGATCTCTTTTTTTAGAAGCGCCCTCTAAACCATTTCTAGTGACTTTTCCTTCCTTAGTTAAAGAATATTTAACAACTGGTAATAAAAATAACAGATGGCGCTCCTCGGCATTCAGATTTAAACGAAAGTATTGAGTAAGATTGAGATAAGTAATGACTTTTCAAATTTGTAAATATTATAAGATAATCTTTTTACAAAAATTATAATAAGCAGTTTTGCTACCATTGAAAGATTTTTATAGTAGTTCAGATGAATAATTATCATGACGTAAAAAATATTTTCATTTACACACAAACTTTGAATGACGAATTCGGTGTTTTCTTTTTAGGCTACCCTATTGAAATTGTCTGTGTACGTCACTGACATCAAGTATGCATCATTGAATCGTTGATTCTTTAAAAATTAAAAAAAATTAAATAAATATCGTAGTAAACGACATAAGTAAAATCGGATATAGATCAGAGTAAGCTCGGAGTCATTAGTAACCACAAAGTACATTATTTATATCTGATATAGAGTAGTCAGTGACACATGCTATCTTAGCGACATCCCGTGACGAATCCTCGAACTACTGAATGACATGTACATATCTACATCTATATGTAAATAAATATACATCTAATATAGTCCTCACCTCATTTAATTTTTTTATTGGATTCTTGTAGGTTTAATAAAAACACAATTGTTTCAATAATCTTTTATTACCATACAAATACCTATATCATTTATTAACATAAACCGGCATAACATATCGTTAATATTTACGAACTTAAAACTTAAAATACATTTAATTCTCTCGATAGATCCACCTTGTTGACGCAGATAAAACAATATGTTCCGGACATATATCCTTACCTCTGGCAGTCTTAAAGCATTTATTTAATACTTTAATAATTTAGTCATTTTGTGAGACAGGCATTCTATTAAAGCCAGCCATTATATTTAAATCAAGTCTTTGGGTAGTAGGTGGGGTCAACAATGAATACACTTGATCGTAGGAGTCAAAAACAGAGCACAGTCACAAAGTAAAGCAGATTTGCCAGGGTCCATAAAGTCGTTGAAAAAAGCCACAAAAATTAAATAAAATTAAAATAAAATTTTAATTCACAACGAAAGCGATGAAAAAAAAGAACATTCAAAAAAATTTAAATTAGCAACATTTCACGCTATTTTGTTTCATTTCACATTATCTTATATACAATTTCATATCATCTAGATGTATGTAAAATATCTTTTATTTTGACTATTTTCAAACGTTATTTATCATTAAAAATTTCGTAATAAACAAACTGCTTCAACGAAATAATCAATTGTCAATTAATTGAAAAAAAAAAAATTTTTTTTTATGAATGGAACGCAAAATGTCTCTCCGTCGTTACTACATAATTACCATTTTATGACTACAGTGTTACTAGAAGTAGGTTTTAATGTCTTTTCATTGTGAAGTATTTTTATTATATCATCCGTCATTGTTGTAATTTATTATTGCAACCAAATTACATTACCTCAATATTAATACACATATTTTTATCAAAATACTGTAACCAACACACTAGCGCCATCACTTGAGGAGTCCTCGAATTAAAAATACCATATCAAAATGCTCTAACACAAATTTGTACTAAGTGAAAAGCCCCTATTAGTAACCAAGGGTCAATTGTAACGCTACAATCGTACCCGTAAAATTTGAAATTAATTATTAAAATAAAAATTATTCTCGTGAATGTAAACTTATTAATACCTGTACAACAGAATGTCAGAACTATGATTATTCATGTTAAAAATTGCAATAGTTTTCAATAAACACAGGAAAAACGTAAATGAAGAGAAAATATGATAAATCGTATTTACTTTTGAGCGACAAAATAAAAAAAGGCCCGCTGTGACGTCGACATCGTTCCGCATTACGCGAATTGACTGGCGACAGGTCCGAACTTGTTAGGCGGACTTTTTGGCGGGAACGGGAGAGTGAGGTTGTCATTTTATTTAGATTTTCCATTTTTTACATTTTTAGGAGTTTTAAAGTACAACAGTGACAGTATATTGTGTTTTAAAGTTCTGTGTAAGTGACACGAATGGAGGAGATCTAAACAAACATGTGTAGCTGAAGTTTTCGCACTTTTCCAAGAAGTCCTTTTTAACTTCAGTAAAGCCTACTATCACTTTACTGAAGGAGCTTTACGATAAGAAAGAACTAATTTACTTGTGATTCTACATGGATTCTACTTATTCTGTGTCTGTATATTAGTTTGTGTTAATGCGTGACATTGGCAAATGCGCTAATCATCTACTTATTTGTTTTCTCGCTTTACTTGACGTTGGCAATGTACTCACGTACGGTGCCATTTAAAAATAAAAATAAAAAATAAAAACTTGTTAGGCGCCTAGTTGGTCATGTGTTCGCGATTTTAAATATTGTATTTTGGGAATTATAGCCATTGGTACTACTGCCCCGTGCTACTTTTGACCCCGGTTTCCCCTACTTACATTTTTTCTTACCTACCATCTTTGAGAGAGTAAGGGGTAACCAAGTCATATGCAAGGTAAAAACTTTAAAGTGATAAACAGGTACCCATCCTTCGAATAATGTCCATATAGGCCATAATTTCAAATTAATAAAAGATAAGTATAATTATTTGAAATTAATAGCAACACAGATTTCTTTGAAAAGGGTTATCAACCACAAGGATCTCCTTCCCTAAATTTGTTTAGAGCTGCATTGGCCCTGACGGATAAGTTATGTAATTTAAACACTTCGACAACGCCTTTGACTAAATCGATAACGTCATTGTTTTATGTAAGCATATAAGCTGTACAATTTAGGAATTCACGGTGATTTACTGCAATGGAAGAAATATTACCTCACTAACCGATCTTAGGCTGTAGTAATGAGTGAATGTAGATCTAATTCCATAGGTATAAATTTCGGTTTGCCGTGGGGATCTCATTTGGATCCCTATTATTGTATAACGGTTATTTGTATTTTGTATGATGTTTATGCATGTTTCTATCATCCTGAATTCTCGATGTTACGCTGATGACACAAATTATAATATTTAAAGAGAAAAAAATGTGTATTTAGCGTTTGTACACACTGTAATGGAATTCGAATCTTGTATCGGTCCCCACATTATGGCAGTCAAATTCAGCACATTGAACGGATTCAAAAAGAATATCAGCACCTACCGATCACATACATACACTACACACCAAATTTTAACTTGGCATACGAGGACAGGTGCTTGGCTCAAAACATAAATATTAAATACTCTGAATAATATAAAAAACACTCCCCGATTTGTTGCTCTTATTTATATGACGTATTACACACTGAAATCAATTGTCCTGACTTGGAAAGCGAACTGCAGGTTGTTTGTGCGTCGCAGAAGTATACTTACATACTCCATACATACCAAGCTACTCCATATCCTTCTGCTAAGCACAAATTACACTTGTAATGAATCAATGACTCGCAATGCACGTGCTCATAATGAATTAATACAGAAACAGATCCATAATATCATCCATTGCAATCCACAAAGCATCACTTCCGATGGCAGGTAAAACGTTTTATAATAGACAATAGGTATAGTTTAATTCCATGCCTTAAGCTTCTTCATTCCATGCCTTTTACATTGCATTTCGCAAAAGAAAAGCATTTAACATAGACGCATTATTATTATTATTTAACATAGACCAATATATTTAAATACCAGTTTCTCTATTTTCCTTTACAGTGTGGATATAGTTGGCATGAGGAACAAATTGAGAAAAGTTCAACATCACAGCAGTCAATTTGTCACTACCTCGGCAAGTCGCTACGTGAATGTCACTGCGAAACTATCATGAGCTAATATTTTAATAATATTATTTTTAGAATATTAATATAATTACATAAATAAATTGTTTTTCATGTCATTATCTTGTGCACTTATAACAGTTGTAACAATTTGAATCAGACATAGTTATACTCTGTACCTACTCTTTGTCGACTTCGTAATTGGATTTCGAAGTCAAATCAATTTATTCAAGTAAACCCAATTGCAAGGTACTTTGAACGTAAAATCTACCTTCTCGTGCGTTCATACAGTAGATGGCGCGTCACATATTGCCCTGTCGTCACAGCAAAAGACACGACCTTAGGCTGTGGAAATTATATGAAGTACACCAACCTAGCCGTATCCACATCCGTCAATAGTCTAATGCGTCTATAGCATATATTGCGGAACTAAGCTTATTAGCCAAAAATCCCGATATAGTCCGCCCATTGTAACTGTTAAACCAAGAAAAATTACTGATTTAACAAATTCTAATTGTACCACCTAGTTCTATTTTATCATGACTTTTGGGTACATCGAAAAGAAAAAATCTGATACCTACATTTGGCTTTTTGTGCAGTAAATTTTATTTAAATCTGAATAGCAGTTATTATTATCAGCGAACCATCTCAAGACGTCTGCTAAGGTCCTGCTCACCCGCTAACGTCTAGGTCTTTTCTGTCTAGTTGAAATAACAGTTACGTGTCATCATCAAATAATAGTGTTATGTATAAATCTCTGAACATAAACTAAAAACAGGAAAGGTCTTAAAATTGATTCGGTTCTAATTTTGAACCGGCAAACAAAACCCCATTTACACTAACTTTTTACTCCCGATTAGACGAATACGAGACCACGAGATAGCGTTACTACGTATTCCACAGTATTTAAGCTTGTAAATTCAAGTTTCATAACTAACACATTCGAAACCCTTAGAGAGATCACAAATGGTATCCTGGGATCCCTTCTAAGCCTGAAGTCTTAATCAAGCTTGCTCCCGCAAGGGTTGTTAACCGCCCTCTCGTGAACCCGTACTGTTGATCGTGAAATACCCTGTGAATGTTAAAATAAGTCAGCATTTGGTTGTTTTTTAAAGAGTTCTGGGTTATTGCTCTGTGATGAAGTTGTGATAAGTCCTTGATCAATCGCAAATCGCAAATCGAATTAATATCTTGTCTTGCTCCCGCTAGCTCGCTACATCTATTTTATCATCTTTTTCCTATTATATCTCACCTATTTCACTACGTAATTCTGTACAATGTTACCAAATTCTAAAGTAACACATCTTTCCTATTTTAATTTTAACAATAAAATAACATCAGTCCGCCCATAATGAGCTTAATGCTCCAAGCGTCTACGCAGAACACAGTCGAAGACGTCTAATGTCGTCTTTTATTGTGGGAATATGGGGTTCTAAACTTACTTCATGCTCGGAACTACAAAATATTTATTGTTAAAGGTCCAAAACTATTCGTAACCTTCGTAAACTGGTTATTACAAGTTCATAACAATTAAAAAAAAATATAATTTATAAATCCACTAACCGATATTATTAACCGATTTAAATTGATTCGAGACCTATAGACTATAGATGAGCGATTCAACCACAAAATGGTGAAAAGTAACCACCTGGCACGTCTGGACTTAAGTACCTTATTCTACATAACTTAAATGTAATTAGCATTATAGTATAGGTAGGTGAATTTAGATATCCAAAAGAATACACTACAATAAATACTCTGTATTGTATGTATTACACTTTCATTTTTATTACTAAAAATATAAAACAATAATATACCTGCTATGAAATACGAAGCCCTTAAAAAATATGTAGTGAAATGTGAGGAGGCTAGCCACCACTAGATTCAGAATTACTTTCCTCAGGTGGTGGAGATGGCAATTGATAGAGCCTCTTGGTGACCCAACCTATTACGTATAGTAATACGCCAAGACCGGATAAGCTGAAAACGTTAAATATTAAATTAATAAGTACATAATATTATTCACTATAGACATAAAACTATTCCAAGATGTATTGTGTACCCCGCACTTGAGTTCAATAAATTATAAACTTGTAATTATAATAATAGGTACTTACAAATACTAAAAACTGCATTTTGTTTGCTTTATAGTGTTTCATACCTTAAAATGGTAAAATGCAAACAGAACTTCACGCGGATCCAGGGGGGAATCATGGGCTCATGACTCCTCCCCGGGCTGAGCCTCAGTCGACCTCTGACAATTTTTTTAATCTCCTTGATTTTTTTAGTAGAAATATTTATGAATTAGGTTACCAAAATACCTAGATAGCTGGTGTAGCCTCCGACTACATGCTCATGATTTAATAGTATGAATTTTTGAAAGCCTACGTAGATTTTTCTTGTAGGCACTCTTTGAGGTATAAAAATAAATAGTAAGTATGAACTTTAAACCCGTCTTTTTAACATCTTTTTAGTTCCTTTTACAGTTTTCAAAGTCGGATTTTTTCTTCTCCTCATGTTTCTGTTTTTTATTACCTACCTATTGCCCCTATTGGTAGGTAACCTGTATGCTATTAGCATTCAAATAAAATAAATAGAAGGAAAATAGTCCTGTAGACTTTGAATACACAATTTGTCGCTCTGTAAACTATTATATATACTAACATATGAATAAATGACGTTTAAGTTACCTTACTAGGGTTCCGTTTTCCCTTCTAAGTTACGTAAACTCAATAAGTACATATAACGCGACTCCTACACTCTTAGATCTTACACCTCTCTAGTTAGTTATTTTAAAACATTTTAAAAATAACTAACTAGACTAAGGAGTAAGTAAGACTAAATCGCACTTATTATTTTTATGTCATATAAGAGTTACATATTTTAAATATTAATAATCTTATCCATAGCACAGAATCCTGACGCGCGAGTTCGACTCACACTTTGTATTATAAAAACATTCAATTTAACCCAAAAAATAAAGGGAAATATATAAATGAGTGATATAATTTATAACTCAAACTACAATCTACTTTATTTAGAAATAATAGTTTCCACTACTTTACTGTTTCTGACTAACCATATACCATTGAAAATAAATAGTTCCATAATGAATTTATTATTTTTACTCATTAACTGCAGTAAACCAAAATTAATAGATTTACAACATATTTGATAACTAGTCTGGCCATATAAATTGTTACTTAAAAACTTTCTTTTTTCTACTCTAATTATTTTTGAATTTGGAACGCGTTTATTATGTTAAAAAATTCTTTCGATTTCCCGCCATTTCACATATTTTTTTCGTGTTTATTATCAAATTACAATATGGAATGGAGTGTTAAAGAAAATGGGATTGCAGTGATTGCCTTGTACAAAGTGGATATGGATCGAGCCGTTGGTCATATTCATAAGACACTTCAAAAGCTTGGTATCAGCCGAGGTTCGTATATCGTACTATCGACAGATATACCAACACTTCCTCTGTCGAAGACCATAAAAGATCGGGTTAGCCGCGTGCTGTTAGAACTACAAAGGCTGTTACATACATACATACATATATAATGACCTCACACCTGCAGTAAGGAACCCCCCACGCCATTCAGGCACAAGACTCCACAATTTCTTTCGCACTACTCTATCAAATGCTTTTTCTAGATCCATGAAAGCGCAGAAAAATTTCTGACCTATGGCCAGAAACTTCCCCACGATAACACGAAGCGAGAAAATCTGATCCATGCAACCTCTGCCGTTCCTAAAACCATCTTGCCCTTCTCTCAAATATATTTCAGAAACTCCTTTCATACGTTCGGTCAATACCTGGTATAGACTTTACTTGCTAAGCTGACCAAGCTATATATAAGGGCCTATGGCTCGCAGTCCAAATGGGAACCTTTCCGTTTATAGAGAGGTACTATGACTGCGCGGAGCCAGTCCTCTGGAACCTCCCCCTTCTGCCAACAAAGGTTGCACAGTGCACAGAAAGTATCCTAGACCCTAGACCACCATACTTAATCATCTCAGCAGTCACCTCATCATTTCCCGCAGCTTTTCCACATTTCAGACTTCTTATCACTTTCTCTGTCTCTGTCATACTAATGGCACCCTTCAGTCCCTGACCCGAGTGTGGCAATTCATTAGAATAGCTCTCAGTATCAGAAACAGAGTCGCCACTCTCATACAGTTCTCCGTAGTAATCACTCCATCACTATCGAACATCTTTTTTATCTGGTAGCAGATGGCAGATAAGAATAAGAACTTAATTATATTGAGAAAAGAACACTTACAAACCGAACATGTTCAATGTAATTTGTACTTCGGTGCCTCTGTACCTAACCACACGGGTACTGAACATAATCAAGACTAAACGATGCTTTTTATGAAATGCCGAAGTACATTGGGATCATCTTCCAGTAAAATCTATTCTATAAATACCTTCTAAATGCAAAACCTATAAAAAACACGCAATCTGACTATCCCGTTAGGGATCATGAAGATATGTATGTATCTACTATATATAACATATGTATCTACGTACGTAAACAGCAATGTGTAACGTTTAAAAATTAACAGAAAAACAAACTGAAATTACAATCTTTTTTAATGCTTTATTCGTTTATAACGACGACAACACATCTTCACGCTGCATTCCTAATGTGGTAGTTAGAGAGGATTATATGGAGATTATTACAGGATTATCTATTTATGTATAATAAAACCATGTAATTACAAACATTTAAAATTATAGCTTTCAGTGGTTAACTAATTTTAACGTATGTATTTATTGTTTATTTCAAACATCGCCAAAATCAGTAACAACTGATAAACAATGAGCCAACATTCAATTGTATTTTACATCAACAATACTTATGTTAATATTAGCCATCAGCTGTCTACGAAGAGGAGCAACAGCGGCACATACTTTCTAAAATGACATTAGTTCTAAAATGACATCAACGGCGCAATCTAATTACAAGCGTCGTCCCGATCAATCCAACTGGGAAAAATTTGTTGCTATCCGGAATCACTGTAACAAGATGTGTAGGAATGCTCAACGCCAACATATCCATACGTCTGTCCAAAATGGAGATCCGGCTAAAGTCTGTAAATTTCTGAAGTCACTGTGAGTTGAAATATCTCAACGAAATTCCATTCCTAAAGATTTAAATATTAATTCATTGAACTAATACTTCTCCGCGTCGTCCAATTTTGAAAGGACAAAAAAGACTGCTACTTTAAATTATCTTTCTTCTCTTCCAAGCCCTGACTATTCCTCTTTCAGCTTTTGTCAATTCTCCGCTTGTGGTGTTAGAAAGAGTCCAATGCTGTTGGAAGCGATTGTATCAGTCGTAATATGATCCCTCCTATTCTAGACAAAATCCTGCCCATTATTCTACATATCTTAAATTATTGTGTATCCAGTGGCACATTTCCATCTGCATGGAAAGATGCCCAAATAACACCTCTTCCCAAAAAGAGCAATCCCTCTTCTTTTACAGATTACCGTCCTATATCGATTATTCCATTCCTCTTAAAGTGCTTGAACGTCTTATACATGATCAACTACATTCATTCCTTTTAAAGTCAGAAGTACTTAACTCTCTCCAGTCTGGCTTTCGTCCGGGGCACAGTACTACTACTACTACTGGCTTGGTTCATGTTAAGGAGGATATTAGGTCGGGCATGGAGAATGGAAAGTTGACGGTTCTTGCTTTAATTGCCTTTAGCAACGCTTTTAATACTATCGATTTTGATGTCCTTCTTTCTATATTATGCTCTCTTAACATATCTCCAACGGCGATTGACTGGTTTTTAGTTACCTGTATGAACGTCGGCAGCATATTTGTATTGAACAAACGTTTTCTTCCTGTTGTACTACGTCTGCTGGCGTACCACAGGGTGGCGTTTTATCTCCTCTACTCTTCGCACTTTTTATAAACTCTATCACAAATCAACTACTTTCTTCCTACCATCTTTATGCAAATGATTTAAAAGTTTACACTCAAGCTACTTTAGAAAGATTAACTGAAACCATATAAACACTGTGAACACTGATCTAGTTCGTATTTGTGATTGGAGCATGGCGTATAGGCTGAAGATCAATCCTTCTAAAACACAAGCCATTGTTGTTGGTAGTTTCAGAATGATATCACAGATCAAGTGGTCACAGCGTCCTCCTATTTGTTGCGGTGGTGAGGTTGTTCCGTACAGTGACAAAGTAAGGGATCTAGGTATTTTCATTGATAATTGTTTGTCTTGGGATCCTCAAATGCAGACTGTAAGCCGCAAGTTATTTACGTCAGTAGGATCTTTGCGAAGATTACGCAACTTCTTGCCTACAACCACAAAAATTGCACTGTCTCAATCATTTCTTCTTCCTATTCTTGACTATGCCGATGCCAGCTATCTAGATCTCACCGAAGACCAATTTAACAAGCTTGAGCGACTTCAGAATGTTTGTATTAGATTCATATTTTGATTACGTAATGATATGATGAAATATATGATCATGTTTCAGATTTTCGTTTAAAGCTCAAATGGTTACCTATACGTCTTCACCGGGATGCTCATATTCTCTCTTTATTATATATTATTCAATCCTCATACTCTCATTTATCTCAAAAGACGTTTCCAGTTTCTACACAACACACATTCAAGATACTTAAGATCCTCTAAAACTTAAAACTCGAAATGCCGATGCATTAATAATAATAATATTTATTGCCAAAAATTGTTTTACAATATGATTACAATACATTAGCTAAACGTGACATGGCAAAAACAGCAACCGTTGCCGAACTAGGTTAAAACCTGTATTTCAGCTTTCGGCGCCACTCCCCACAGCAAAGTAATTGAAACAAAATATGTGGACAAGGTTAGCCAGGTTAGCTAGGTTTGATGCTTAGTTTTCTGACATCAAATACATAATATTTAGAAAAGCTAAGCTAAGCTAAGAGTGTATAAATGATCCGCTCATTAGTATATGGTGTGTGTGTACATGTATGTATGTGAGAGGGTGTGTATAACTTAAGATACAATTGAATACAAAATAATGCGTCACAATAAATTTATAAGTAAGAGTTATCCTGAAGCATATTAACCATACAAACAACCTTACACCTTGAAATATATTAACAACGACATCCAAAACTTCACCGAATCACCTTAAGAACCTTTTCAGTTTGACTGTAATCCAAAGTTTGTAACCATGCTGTAACTTTCTTTTTACATTGATTTTTATTGAGTGAGGAAATCGAGAGCAAGTCGTTAATCTTGTTGTAAATGTAAGGTACCATCGTATTCTACGCGATTTGTCGATAAATCGTTCACAGTGTAAGCTGTTAGATTATGGAACGCACTACCTGTGGTCATTACACAATCGCGATCATTGCAAGTGTTTAAGAAACGTCTGAAGGAACAGTTTCAGATAAAGAACATCTCTAATGTTCTTTATTAATATATAATAATATGTATATATTCTACTTGCATATATGTGTACCTTATGTATTTTATATTTATATAAGTATGTGTACTTATGGTATGTATTTATTCATCTCGTATTTATATATTGTTTTGTATGTATTATTGCATTATCTATTTTGGTATACATTATTTTTACATATTATAATAATAATAATACTCCAGACACATACACAGATTGTGTGACCCCAAACTAAGTAGTAAGTTTGTACTATGAGTACCACACAACAAACTCTGGGGGAGTTCCCAGTAACACCCAGACTCCAAGCCAATTTAGAAAAGTTCGTTTCCTAAATTGACCTTACCGGGGATGGAACCCGAGCCAGTCAAATATTAATATTAAGTATATTTAAGACGATGTAGTATGTAGTACGTTGACGATATTTATCAATATAGTATTTATACTAAATACTACCTAATTTTTATTTTTTCTTGCGCGTTTTCCATCCTAAGGTTATCTGGAAGAAATCGCTGAGAGCGATAAGACCGTCAATTGTATGGCCAAAATTGTAATTTTTGTTATTTTCTTGTATGTTTTTATCTGTATTAGGAATAGGGTGTACAATAAAGAATAAAATAAATAAATAGTTTTTAACCCCTGACGCAAAAAGAGGGATGTTGTAAATTTGAAACCTTTGTCTGTATGCTATGGCATCGTAGCTCCCAAAAGGATAGACTAATTTACGTTGTTTTTTTTTGTTAAGTAACCAGTAGCAGTTTTTTTTATAAATAACATAGCTGTTCCCGGCCACTCGTTGCTGTGGCGTGCGTTGAACGAACGAACATTTTTATTTCTGTAAACATTGGTATGCAACGTTGTGTCAAAATTTCAAGTCAATCGACCTATTACTTTTTGAGTTTTGCGACCACAAACATACGGAACTAATTTTTATATTTATAGATGGCAACTACACGTAGTTAATTTTTCCCAAAGACTTGTTTGGATAAGACACTGTACGGTATGTTAGAAATGCTATAATACTTAAATTAAGAATTTAATACACCCCCGACACAAAAAATGCTCTTAAATATCAGATCGGATACCCTTAAATAGCAATAAATAATTTTTATTCACTATTTATCTGTCCTCTGAAAACTCGTACTTGTGTGGGATTAGCAAACTAAGAAATAAGTAGGAAACAAGATTAAGTATAAGAAATCTTAGTAGTCCTCGACGCGTTTATTAATTGATAACTACTGTTAAAGTATAAAGTCTCCCGAAGGCTAATAGTGGAATATAATTATTTATTTCTTTTTATGGCTACCTTTTATTTTTTGTCGGGGGATTTTTAAATTTCACTTTAAAATACTGTCAACGCTAACTCGTAATTAGTAACCAAATTATACGCAGTGTAACGAAATACTCATTATCTTTTTATTATAAATTATAAAACATCAGATGAATATATAATTCCCGTTAACAAGAAACAGAAAAAGAACACCCTGCATTTCTCTGAAAAAATCAGCCTTTGCTATGTTGGGAATAGCTTTCGGTCGTTTCCGGTGGCGGCGGATTTGGTAACTCCCACAACTTCCTGGTCAGCCACACCAACAAATATGAAAACGGTACTCTAAAATCAAAACGTGAAAAGCTCAGGTGAAGTCACAAAGTTTGCTTATCTAAAAATAAACATTGTATATGTGAAAATTATTATTATTAATACTGAAACTTTATGTATTATGATTATGACTTGCCACCAAGCAAAATTAAGAATATAATTAGCAAGGTTCTCGACTCAAACTAGTTTTCCAAGTCGATTCATTAATCCACACGAAAAAAAGACCTTAACAACATAGACTTCGAGAAGCTATATTGTATTCTGTGGATACGACTGAGTGAAGTCAATACAAAGGTTTCTGTCTTGCCTCTTTTTATGAATGGATGTATAAAGATGGTTCGAAGCCGAAAAGATATTCATTCAGTCTCCTCTACTGATATTACCTGCTATATGTCGCAGTGTTAGGACAAAATCCAAGTTTTGATTAAAAATCTAGGATTTGATTGACTTTACTAAAACCCCTAACAAATCCGGTTTCATGATAAACTCTAAACTATGTTAATGTTATTATATAATTCATTTCAATTAGTATTAACATTCTTTTTTTGTTTCATTTTAATTCGTAATTTTTTTTTAATTGGTACAGTCCGCCAATGCAGACTGGTGTTTAGTGATCTATATCTTGATATATAAGAAGACTAAGAGTTGAGTTGTATGTTCAACTGTATATCTTGAAATCTTTAAACGTGGCAACATGACTAGATAAAAAATCTCGATAAAAAAAAATTCAGAAAAACTTGTTTAACACAAAAATTCAGTTGCATCTCCGAAATTCTACAGAATTTTAAAATGATTTTTACTATAGGTAATGGATAGTAATTAATAAAATAAATAAATGAAACCAGTTTTTTAATCGGTAATATAGTTTTCTTAGAAATTACAATTATGTGCAAAAACAAAAGTTGAGATCTAAAAATATGATCAAACCGCAACTGCGAAAATCAACTTTATTAGATATAATCATAGAGTGCCGGGTTAATGAACGAATTGCTGAATTGAACGGTTGCACTGCGCTGCATAAGCTTTCTCTTAAATCCCTGGACTAAAGATGTTGCAAACTTTTTAGTTTTCATCTCAAAATTTAGTGAGCTTTTCATAATAAAATTCTAACACTGACCTCAACGCACACACAACCTAAACCTGTGGATCTAGAATATTTTTCTTATTTATTCAGTGGTCTAGAAGCATGAAATTTTGCAGAAAGGATTTTTGAAAATTCAAGGGGGTTAAATAGGAGATGAAAGTCTGTTCAATTTGTTGCAAATTTCTTGCAGCGACAAAAGAATAAAGAAGAGGACAGGGGCAGAGCAGATAACCAAACATTCTAACATTTGAGAAAAGTCGTATGGTTCCTGAGATGTCGTCGATGGGAAATCCCATTGGGCAGACGACTAGTTTACATAATATAATTTTATCTTGAATGTAATATACTCAGACATTTCACACAGCGCCATCTAGTCCCAAGCTAAGCAGCACAGCGATTGTGTTATGGGCACAGATTAGTTTACTAATTATGGGTACTAGACAACTGATATACTACATAAATACTTTTCTTTTGTAAATAAATACATATTATCCATTAACAGACAGACTCGAGGCGGAAATCGAACCCGCAATCCCCTTTTACTTTCCCTCGCGCTTAGACGTTGCGCCACGGAGGTCGCGCCACATCATATCATTAAATCCTAATTTTCACGAATTACACAAAGAATACATACTTATTTGTAGAAATCTATTTATTTATAACTATTGCTACTATGTACATATTTGTATCTATAGAAAGCTTCCTAAGCATTTGTTAAATTTTTCACTTTTAGCCTTTGTGGCTGAGATGTGGCGACTCCGTAGACTCTGTGGATTCAGGTTCTGGAGTCCGCAGTTGAAACAATTTCTTTGACGCCCATATCAAGAAATACACAAATGCACCCCTAAAATAAATAAACCAGTTTAAAAATTGCATATAAAATTCCATGTACTAAAAATCGTGACTACGAAAAATATTATGGTCGCAAAACTAAGGGAAAACCTCATATGTTGCGAAATGATTCTCGATTCGTCCTTATTTCTTATGAACCTTTTTTCAATTTCATAAGTGTCTAAAGGTGGTCTAAAAGGTGTCATTTCTGACACACTAGGCGTTTCTCTACTTTTTGTAATAATTTGTTAATACATATCTCTAAAAACAATATCTAACTTTTTTTTTTGTTGTCTCAGACAAACGATAAATGACATCACATTTCCTAAAGCCTTACTAGTGTTCCTTTTAGAAAAGTACGATGTAAACGGTTTTAACGCAAGCGCGGGAACTATACGATAGATAAATTTCCTTGAATCAGCCACAAACTCAGACCTTGTAAATTCCGTTTTACTGCCCTTTAGACTTTCTTGCCTGTTATTATTTCCCAAATTCAAATTCTCCATAGTTTACTTTTCTGCCTTACTGCTCCACAAAAAATATTATAAAATTATTTATTCGTTTTATAAATATAGTGATGTCATAGTAAAATCAACTTTTTTTTTCAATATACATATACCTAAAGCTAGTTACGATAGGGATCAGAGAGAGCAGTTCTGAATTTGTCTATTTATCAATATTATGAGTCGGCCCAAATCTCTAAATTATCGGTACTTCGCTGTCTAGTTTCGTTATAAGCAAATCCATAACCATTGAAAAGATCTCTGGTAAATATTATTTGGAAGTTAATAAAACATGAATATTTAATGAAAATGTGTTAGTACCACCAACAGTCCAAGCGCCAATAAAAAAAATTCCTTTTATTTATAAATCGATAAAAACAACATATTTTATCTGCTGAAAAAACTGACCCCTGTACTTCGTGTGACCATAAAAAATTATATTACACTTACAAATATAAGGGATCCATCGGTAAGAGGCCTTGTCTGATGCGTTGTCATGTAAGTAAATAAATGAAATTCACAGAAGGAAAGCTGACCTAACCTATTTCTTTATACAATTGCAAACAATACGCCTTTCTCATTATATGTACATGTGAAAACAAATATTCTATTCATATAAACAATAGTTGTTTACCAATGATAGGGTAATGATAATTATTATGGTTCTATGCACTAGCCATAATCAACTTGTAGTAATTACTTAAAATTCAAATTATACCTACCAATTTAAATTCAGACTTCTCGAAACACATTTACGTTATAAAATCACGCACGTATCAAATAGACCTCCTCCACAGGCACTTATAAGTCAGTAAAATCAGCGATTCGGAAAGTTTTGGGCTCAGTGATTAGAAACATTAGAAGATAAACATCTCAAAATGGCTAATTTATTGTTATGAATATCATACAATGTAACCTAACTATAATACGAATAAATGACTAATAAAAAATTACTAGTAAAATAATATGTAAGTACAACTGTTTCATATGCTACTGTGATTATAAGATTGTATGCGAACTTTTTTTGACCAAGGCAATTTAAAAGGAACCACTTTATTAAAAAATCGTACAGCAATTAGTTTCATCAAATTTCCGTAATAAGATCGATCACTTATATAATTTCAAGACTTCTTCATATTCTCAACTATATAACAGGTATTTCATTACGACAAAAGTACAGGATATTATGCTGTACATATTTATAAATGGCAAAAACCATGCCACGAAAATTATATACATGAATATAACTATGAACTGGATTTGCGCCAATTAGCAATTATAAAGAGGGATAAAATAATAGAGAATTTAAAAAAACAACTTCAATTGGTTATGTTGCTTTTTACTATCAATTTTGGATGTATGTGTACAAGTATGAATTCGAGGAAAATAAAGGAATATGTAATGTTTTATTATTATAATATAATCTACATCGCAGTACTCTTTATGAACAAACATTACTTAAATGTTACTTTCGATATAGTACTTCTACTCATTATTTTTGTTCGCTCGCTCATCAATGTATAAGTTATATATAACCATGAGAGCAGATTTACTCAGAACATGTCACAAAAGAAAATAATATTCTTCACAGATATTCAATCGATTTAAATAAAATATACTAACTAACGAAACAGCATTCGTTCATCGAAAAGATCAGTGAATAACGTATAACATCTACTGTACAGACATATAACATAAAAGTCATCAAGGAAACGTCGTCGATATCCACATGATATTTTTATTACGAGGTCGCTTATAGATGAATAAAAACAATATTCTCACTGCGTATCGTAAAATCGGTGAAAAAGTCGCGATAAAAACCTAAAATCCACATACTGAAAGTCTAAAAATATATTATAATAGATCTCAAACGTCTATACATAAATGAGTGTTCACTAGGCGCCTATCGAGCGACGAGCGCGTGTCCCCGACGGGCGGGCTGACGCCGACACCGACGCCGGGACTGACGCCGACACTGACGCCTGGACTGACGCCGACACTGACGCCTGGACTGACGCCGGGACTGACGCCGACGCCGACTCACACGAACACCTTGGCCAGCCCGTCGGCGCCGGCGCTGGCGATGTACGGCCGCATCGGGTGGAAGGCAACGTCGAAGATGCTCTCATCGAACTTCTTGCGGTGCGCGGTGATCTCCTGCACGCACGTCTTGGTGTCGAGGTTCCACAGGCGCACGGAGCAGTCGTGCGAGCCCGACAGCAGGAACAGCCCGTTGGGGTCGAGCGCCAGCCCCGTGACGGCGTCCAGGTGCGCCACCATGGCGTGCGCGCAGCGCCCCGACACCAAGTCCCAGAACCGGATGTGCCGGTCCTCGTGCGCCGTCACCAGCAGCGGCAGCGTCGGGTGCGCGCGCACGCGGCTCGCCGCGCTCTCGCACGACACGCGCAGCGCGCTCTGACACGACACACGTGCGCACGTACAGTGTGGCGACAGTGTTGCCCACAATGTCATTGTAACTACATTTGCTTAGGCGAACAATTACAATTACAAATTGTAATTACAAATTGTAATTGTTTGCAAATACAATTACAAATTGCAATTGTTTCTACAATTACTTTTGCCCAACACTGTATGCACACTATACACCAACTTTTAATTCGATAGTGATTTGACGTTTCCAGGGTAACCGGTTCTTGCAATTTTTTATATATATAGTGATGTCCGCTTTGTCGACTTCATTAGTAATTATTTGTAGCAGTAGCTCCGCGGCGTTATTCACATACCTTCCTTTTGGATCATCCTTTTCATAAGATGACAGATGACATAAAATGTCGAAAAAATTTGAATATTTGTAGCAATAAGCAAAAGCAGGTAAAATAATAAAAAAGAAAAACAAAATATGATGTTTAGACTAGTCAATCGATCAAGTTGAATCCATATCAACTCAGTTCTATCACTTGACAACACTATTTTAGCTGGTTACATTATTTAGAACTTTAACACATTGAAACGTCAAATTACTCTATCGAATTAAAAATTCGACTATAAAGCTAGGTATACACGGCAGCGACTTTAATCGACGTCGACACGCTACCGATATCAATATTAGCAGCGATTTAATGTCAGTGACAATGCGGCGATGGAATCGTTGCAAATATTATGAAGTCGTCAGTAGCTATCGACGTCGCCGCCACTTCGCTGCTGTGTGATGACACACCAGTGTACTCTTTTTACATTTGAAGACAAATCACAATTTACCATATTTAATATCTATTTCGAGACTACAATAAAAGTTGTTTACTCTTTTTACAAATTGGATTAAATCGGATTTTAAATAAGTATATCGACAAGTATTATCAGAAGGCGAAAAGAATGTTATCTCAGCACATTATACACTACCTACAAAACAATTTCAATGTTGAACACACGTTATTTTTTTCTTAAAAAATTGCAATATAAACATTGTTTTTGAGAACATAATGGCAGTCTACTAAGAATAAAGTTAAACAATAAAAGTTCAACCGTTTAGTTATGGCTATGTAACAATTTAGCCATTAAAGTTTATATAATCAGTACTTTATCTTCAAACTAAATTGGTATTACTACTATTATTAATAGTATTATTAGCAAACCTTTTATATCAAACTATATATTAAACTCCCCTTTTGCAATTTCGTTATTATTAATCATTTATCCAATATGGTATCGTATCTACATTTTGATATGAATGTATATTCAATTCTCAAAAATTCATGTATCCAATTACAAGCTCGTTGCTAAATTAGTAAGCAAAAAAACAGGAGAAAAAGTAATATATTGTTAGGCGAACTCGCTCTGTCGGCGTTTGCAGACTATAACAAAGCCGTATACTGCCGGCCGGCCGGCAATAAAGCAGTTTGAGTCGCATATTAGAATACTGTAGTTTAGCTATTTTTTAAAGAAAATATGTATATTTTTAAACTTTCACGACTTGTAAACATCTTACAATATTTACTAACGAGTCTATGTCGCGTTTATACTTTAAGGCTAATTATAGTCCGTGAGATTTAATAGGTCGGATTTGACATCTGTCACATGGCTGCGACTAGTTATGGAACCAAACAAATATGTCTCGATTATTATTTGATTCTAACGAAAATCGATACCATTGTTTAATAACATAATAAAATCATAATATTTCACTTATGATTATTAGTTTGTTAGCTACATAGTACGTTTGTTGAGATATGGGATTTGTTACAGTAAAACATATTTAAGTATATAAATAAATTAAATTCGATATATTTATTTTATGGGACTAATATATAAAAACTTCCTCAAAATAAAGGCAGACTGTAATATTGGTGAAAAATAAATATTTAATCATTTTCTGAGCTTGGATCCATGTCCGTAGACCTATCTTCGTCTCCCACTATTATGATTAATTCATTTTCAATTAAATTGTCTATTCTGACGCCTCTTTCAAAGTCTTCCTTTATTATCCTTTGATATTTGATTACATGCTTCTGTCAGTAAACACATCAAAAAACAATATCGAACTAAAATTATTTAAAAAATATAATAATATCTTAATTTTAAATTATTCGATTATTACGACATTTCAATCGATTATCGATTTCGTTTGGTAACGAAACGATTACAAATGGTAGCAGTACTAGAGCAATACGCCTCGTGATATAACATTGTAACAACGTCCATTTAGAAAATTCTTTTGAAGATATATAACGAAATATCTGTGTTTTTAACTAAAAGAAATCAAAGTTAGTAGTTTTGTGTAATGATCAGTAGTGGGAAAAATAAATAACGTTTATTTATTCAGCATTTACGTAATTGAATTTGTATTAGATATCAGGAACGTTGATACAAAGTTACAGCGGCATGAAAATTAAGAAACGTCAAATCCGACCTATTAAATCTCACGGACTATACCTATTTTATCCCGACGTTTCGACCGGATTGCACCGATCGTGGTCACAGGCAGACTGCTGAGGATGAATGACGTCTTCGTAGCGTGCGGTTTTTTGCAACTACCCACACTCCTTCAATGCATTTCTTAATTTTTGTTATTGTCACTGTCGGTACTTCGACACACTACACCAGGGATTACCAATTAGTTTCATTAGAGGTCCATTTTTAGAAATTATCTAAACTGTCGCGGTCCGTTTGGTAGATGATGATTAGCAACCATCGGATATCAAATCCTGGTTCAATCTTTGTTGTTGATATCATCACTCGTCGGATAGTTAAGATATAAAACGCGGGCTATTTGGTTTTGATATTCTTATATTTTAAAATCCGCACAAAATACGTTGACGGTCCGGATTCGGACCGCGGTCCACTATTTGGTGACCCCTCCACTACACTAACGACATCTACACACTGGCGACGTCCGATTTTCCGGCTCCGGACACACTCACTGATGACAGCATTCCATGATGTTTATAAGTGGTATCCATCTTCCCGGTTGAAATTATGGTATTTCTTGATTTCAACCGCTTCTCGTGCTATTCTGGAATAATGGCAAAGCACCTGCGTAGTCCAAAGGATGTCATTTCCCTCCAGACACCTGGTGTCTACAAGGTGGATTGCAGCTGTGGTAGTTCCTACATCGGACAGACGAAAAGAACAATAGCAGAAAGAGTCAAAGAACATATCACAGCTGTCAGAAAACGACAGACAAATAGGTCAGCCATTGCCGAGCACTTACTGGAGTCAGGACCCAATCACTGGATTGAATTGCCTCAGCCACAGGTCCTTTCCACCGACCGACATTATTATTCCAGAATAGCACGAGAGGCAGTTGAAATCAAGAAATACCATAATTTGAACCGGGAAGATGGATACCGCTTATCAATATCACGGAATCCTGTCATCAGTGAGTGTGTCCGGAGCCGGAAAACCGGACGTCGGCAGTGTGTAGATGTCGTTAGTGTAGTGTGTCGAAGTACCGACAGTGACAATAACAAAAATTAAGAACTGCTTTGAATGAGTGTGGGTAGTTGCAAAAAATCGCACTCTACGAAGACGTCATTCATCCTCAGCGGTCTGTCCGTGATCACGATCGGTGCAATCCGGTCGAAACGTCGGGATAAAATAGGTAATTAGCCTTAAAGTATAAACGCGACATAGACCCGTTAGTAAATATTGTAAGAAAATATGTACTTTAACTGTTTTTAAACGAGGCGTTGGTGAGATGTCCACGACTTGCGATACATAGTGTGTGTCTGGGGTCCAGTGGAGGGGGGGGTGGGCTCACCTGCCCCGTCTCGAGGTCGTAGAGCACGAGCGCGCCGTCGCGGTAGACGACGGCGGCGCGCGAGCCCCCGTCGGCGAAGTCGGCAGCGGCGGGCGGCGCGGGCGGCGCGTGCGGCGCGTGCGGCGGCGGCTCGTCGGCGCGCAGCGTGGCCAGCAGCGGGCGCGGCGCGCGCGGCGCCCACAGCCGCGCCGTGCCGTCCGCCGACGTGGACAGCAGCCGCCCGCCCGCCGCCGCCAGCGACCACACCGCGTCCGTGTGCTCGCGCAGCACCGGGCCCTGCGCACGCGCACACACACACGCACACACACTCGTTACACACACTACACACACTACTCGCTTGAGATACGGTTTATTTTTCTTTCTTTCTTTATGACATGGCGCGCTGTTTAGCGCATTTGCCAATGTCGCGTATTAAAAAGTAGAATTACAAGTAAATTCGTTGTTTCATAATGTGAAACTGCTCCAGTGAAGTGATAGTAGACTTTACTGAAGTTATAAAGGACTTCTTGGAAGAGCGCGAGAACTTCAGTTACACATGTTTATTTAGACGTACTCCATTCTTTTATCTTACACAGAACTTTAAAGCACAATATACTATCACTTTTGTACTTTAAAACTCCCAAAAATGTAAAAAATAGAAAATCTAAATAAAATGACAACCTCACTTCTCCCGTTCCCGCCAAAAAGGCCGCTCGTTTCGTTATATTGAGGTAGAGCAAGTCTACCTCAATTTATATGTGTTTGGTGCACGGACGCAGTGATATGTACGAGTACGTATGTATGTATATATGTATGAGTAGGTATGTATAGCATGTATGAGTATGTATAACGAGTGTGTGTGTGGTGTGGCACGAATTAGCCACAAAAGTGGCGCGCATCGAACTAACACACTATGATGTTAGCAATGAAAATAATTTATTTTCTTTACATGTGACCATTTTAAATTTTTATTTTATTCATTTACAGGTACCAATGTTAATTTTTATTTTTTATTACTCATGCGGGATAAACAGTATCTAAACACACATTGTTGCGGTTGTTAAGTAGCTATTTAATCAATTTACAATTTGAGTGCGACAAGTTTACTTGTCACACGCAAATTTTGCTTGGCACACGCAAATTCACGATTTAAAAAAAGAATTTAAAATGAATATCTAAAAAAAAACAATAGATTTTAGTACCCATTGACATCAGTGTGAAAGATAAAGAAAATCTTGATTTCGAAATTTTAGATTAATATAATAATAAATAATAACAAAGTTATTGGAACGATAGTTCCTTACGACAGGCTTAGAGGAGATAGGGATTTTGCTGCGCGACCGAACTGAAAAAAATGTGAGACTAAAACCGTAAGAAAAATATATAACGGAAGTTACGTAGTAATATTACATTCCCTGAACAGAAGTGCTATAGTCGTATTTGGAACAAAGTTCCTTATTCTTTGTACGATTTTCCACTGCAAGGGAAGGTAAAGAGATATATGCTCATAATAGCCGATGTCTTCAGTAATGTTATAGATATATTCTTCATATTATTACGAAAATGACTTTCATTTTCAAATCCAAGATGGCGAATATTACTTTTTTGGATAAATCGATATGGGTATTAAATTCTAGGTTTTTCGGGGTGCTGATTACGAAAATGACGTTCATTTTCAAATCCAAGATGGCGAAAATGACTTTTTTGGATAAATCGATATGGGTGTCACATTGTAGGTTTCTCGGGGTGCTGATTACGAAAATTATGTTTATTTTCAAATTCAAGATGGCGATTTTTTTTTTTTTTTGATAATTCGACATAGGTATCATATTCTAGGTTTCTAGGGGTGCAAATTACGAAAATGATGTTTATTTTCAAATCCAAGATGGCGAATATTACTTTTTTTTTGCAAATTGTGTTGCTTCTATATTTTACTTTCTATACTTTTTCTTTATACCAAAATTATCTCCGCATTAGAAATAAAAAATAGTACTTGCAATTCGTGTGGTGTTGTTGATTGCCGACTCGAGCGAATGAGCGCAATCGCTTCGGTCAACAACTTACCGCAGTTGCAATATACTACTCGTATTATGCAACAAGTGCGGTAAGTTCGTTCGTTCACTTGTTGCACAATATACTATTATTCATTTCAAGCGAGTTTAATTTTTTATTTCATTTAAATTTAAATTTTTTCACATTAAATATTTTTGATTGCATAAATCATAATATTCGTAGTTGAATCTCCATAAATGCATAATTATGGAATAGTAATGTCTTCAGCATTAAAATTCATGCAATATGTCCGAGTTCGCACATTTAAAAAATATAATCAATGTTCATTCACAACACGCTAAGATAACCGATTGATTTAACAAATCATTACCTGCACGGCAGGATCGTATGGATCATAGGGGTCTGCGGTGGGCGCTGGCAGATTCCACACTCTAATAGTTGAATCAAGTCCTCCGGAGAAGCACTCCTCTGAACGGGGCGCTCCCATCGCCAGGCACAACACAGGTGCCGTGTGAGCCCTGAACGTATACAGTGGCTCAACATCGAGACCCGCGGATTTCTTCGCGGGTACAGTGCGTTGTAGGTTCCACAATTTAAGTGTATGATCTTCAGAAGCAGTTACCAGTGCAGCTTCCGTTGGATGGAATGCGAGCGCTCGAACCTAGAAATACATAATGATATTTCTCTAAAAAAAGTATTCCAGATAAAGCCTGATTTTAAATTTAAGCTACTTTAATACCCATTAAGATCAGTTTCTTTACACAATTTCTCAAATAGTGTTATATCGCTTTTCAAAGTTGCATATTGTCGAAGCATTGTATGTGTGTTAACGTATAACGTCATAGAAACATTAACGGTTTGTTTTGTAGATATTGTAGATTAAACTTTGTCTACCATCGTATTAGATAATAATAGGTCGCGTGACTTTTCGATATTAAACGTCAGTTCCACACATTTTTATGTTTTTTAATAGCGTTATCGCTAGTAGAAAACAACTTTGTCTAGAGGCCCTGGGCGGCTAGACAAGTTTCGTAAAATGGGAACGCTATTGTTCGTCAAAAGTGGCATTTGGCTTCGTTTTATACGACGGTTTCGTGAGCAACAGACAGTAAATAAATAAAATGGATCTGCAACAAACCGTTTTCATTTTCTATATTACCGAGGTGTGCTGGAAGAACTTTCTGTATATTTTTGTGTAAATAAATAAATTAAAAAAAATTATGTGCAAATAAATTAACTTAAAAAAACGGTACTTACACCGTCGAAGTGAGATCGCAGTGTGTATTTGGCATTCCACGTCTTACGGAAAGACTCCTTGTTGGCGGAGGCGACATCGTAGGCCTCGGGCTCGTTGGACACGGTGAGCTGCGCCAGCTCGCCCAGCGCCAGCGGCTCCTCGTCCGCCTCGCCCGCGCCGCCGCCCGCCGCACCGCCCGCGACACCCGCCGCCCCCGCCGCCGCGGCCCCCGCCGCCCCCGCCACACCCGCCACACCCGCCACACTCGAGCCACTCACGCCCACTCCGCCTGACAATTTTACTGTAAGACATTATGAATGTACAGCCCCGTGCACAATAATATGACACTCGGTGACCCGTGAAGTCACTACCTCGTACTTGCTCGGTGCGCACAAAATACTCAAATATTTGGTTTAAATGTGCACCATAAAATCACAAGACAATGTTCACCACCAGCGTCAGGTCTCACGTTATTGTACATGGGTAGAAGGGTGTCCCAAAAAAATTAAAGTTGTTTTTTTAACGCATACCCTCTAATTTTATTTGTTTTATGTTAAAAAAATTGTAAGTAAAGTTTCGTACAATTTAAAACACTGCAACCCGTGCCGACTTGCATCTGAAGCTGTCAGTACTTGATTGTTGGAGCGCAGGCCAAGTCTTAATGAGCTTAGAATTTCTTATTATTTTATCAGTTATACACGTATTTTTAATTAGTAAACATGTCGGTGAAATCACGTAGTTCAAAGAAAGATATATTATAGACAATAAGTGATGCCAAACATCAAGCGACGACTTCGAAACTTCCCTTCAAATGGACAAGTTCTCGCAGTATTATTTTGTAATATTCGTAAAGTGAATTTAACTTTGAATTCTTTCAAAGTTAAATTCATTTGTGTGAGTGCTAATCTCTATACATAGTATATCTACGGGCAAAGAACAGGCATAAGCTGTTTGGAAAGCAATATTAGACTGCAATGGAGTCTGTGTGCTCCTTGAGCAAAAGCTTGATAAAGAAATGCTTATTTTTGCTTGCCGCCATCACGTGTATGAACTGGTGTTGAAAAGCTTATTCGAAGAAAAAATAAAGCGAGTGACCATAAACCCTGGCATTCCACTCTTAGGGCCGTAAGATCAATGGTAGTTTAAACAACGGAAAAGAGTTTAATCTTCTGCCTTCGATTATTTCGTAACATAAATGGCAGTTAATCGTTTACGAGCAGATTAAATGATCGAATATTGACAAAGAATCTTAAAATGAACGAACGAACTGTTGAACGAAAAGAATAATATTAAAACATTAATGTAGGTTTTACTAATCTGTTCACTATTTCTATTTGATATTAGGACAGTAGAATAAACTGTCGATCAAATGTTATCGTAGATTACGAAATCCATAGTTTTAACTGCTCTTGATCTTACGGCCCTTAAGAGTTCAGAAATCATTGGGAAAAATCGATCCCCTTAAATAAAATGCTAAAGATAAAAGATAGAATCGTGTCTAACCACTTCCGACATTGAACAATTGCTGGAATTTTACCGGGCTGAACTAACCAACGTAATTGCCAGATATGACTATTGTGAGCTAATAGAGCTTTCTATATTATTTTTAGGTAGAGATACAGACAAAATTTAAAATCAGACTTCCGAGTGCCATGCACCAAGCTCAATGGATGGCTAGAGCAATTTATTCCCTAAAATATCATTACTCAGTTCTCAGATGAGACTAGCAACACCATGATAGCATTGTTAAGACGTCTGTTTATTTATTGTGATAATCTACGTCAAACCGTGTCTTCAAAGCATATTAGCAGTTAACCCTACAAGGATTTGTTCTTTTGAAGTCATTGAAAGCTTATGAAAAAATAAATAAAATTATTTTAAAAGCAGCTTTGCAGAAGTTTAACCAACATTTATGGGATTTGTCTGATGAAGTAGCAGCTCTAACACTATTTGATGAAGTGATACTGGCAGCCTATTTTAACTTTTATAATTTTAAATTTCGAGTGTTACGAATCAGAAAAAATATAAAGTTTAATGACTTTTTCATTCTTCGTGAACATGGCGCCAACTAAAGATTGCGTGCAACTGTAATTTCGTTGTTTAGAGCTGGAAAAAACCAATGCAGATATTTAGTGAAATCCGAAGTTCGGGATGTAGTCGGAACTTTGTGTATTATACGATACAGGGGTATAAGGAGATCGGCTGTAGATGTAGCCGCTCGCGCTCTGTAAGGATGGCCGCCAACTTCAAAGTAATAAGGGAGCGAATTCGTCGAAACCCTTGTCGGACTCAAAAGAAATTAGCTCTTCAGACCAATATTTCGCGAACATCGGTGAACAGAATACTTAAATATGATCTCAAACTAAAGGATTCCTATTGAAAAGGTTCGTGCCACCATAGATGAATGGTTTGAATGCCTGTATTGAAAACAAGCGCGGCCATTTTGAATAACTTATTTTTATATTTAAATCTAGATGTCGGATGTAAATCCATTTCATGTAATGAACTCTTATAATTTTTTGATACTTCCGGCCAAAATCTGAAACTTGTTAATCGACACGTGTTTCGCCTCTCAACGAAGCATCCTCAAGATATTCTAAAGTTTAATATTTTGGGCGGAAGATAACTAGCTACAAATTATAAGAATTCATAGCCTACTTTATTACATGCTAGCTTTGCCCGCGGCTTCGTTCGCGTGGCTACAGAATTATTATTTAGATTTCTAATGAACGGACTGAATGCCGTCGCCCGAGCGCACACGCGGTACGTACTGCCCCGCTCCCACCCGCCACCTACGGCGTCCGCCCGCCGGTTATTTTAAAGACAAAAATGGTTTTTGGTAATGACCTTTAGAAGACAGACATACGCTATCCCTTTAGTCTGTTTAGTTAGTAATGTAGTTTAGTCTTTATTGTCATATAAAAAAATTACATAGTACTTTAATTTGATACATCTCTTCTAGTTTACTAAGCATATGCCATTTAAGCGCTCCAAAAGTCTTTTTTTCCGACTTGGTTCACTATTTATCGTCACTGGTTATTTCGTACGCTACTTTATGTAACAAAATATATCTCTATAACCTGACCAGATAACATAGCTACGAATTAAAAAAAAACATATAAATCGAATAAGTGGTTCTCACGAGAAAAGAACATAAACCGACAGACAGAGAGACAATGAGTTTATTAAACTGAGTTGAGTAGAGATGAGTAATTACTCAATTTTCTATAAAATACAAAAAGTAAACAAAGAGCCATGCTATTTATTAAATTCAGACATTTATGAAATATTTTTCTGTTGTTCATACCTGCAGGTGCAAGTACAGATAAAAATATGTTGTGAGTAAGGGAAAATAGAGCTGGCGCCATAAAAAGTCCAGTCACATTCCTCAATGAATCGAGTAGTATTTCTCTTCACAGATGAATAAAAAAATTATCAATTATTTGTCTGAATCCTCTTACATTCTATCAAATTGTTAAATTATTAATATTTCAGTATAACATTAACTACAATTCCATAGCCATCATCGTTTACTTAGATATGACTTGTAAACAAATAATTGTAATTCCATTAAAAAATTCTGAAATTTATGATAATTACAGTTTGTAAGCGTTCACTAACCAACAGGATACTCGTCGCCCTGGCCTCCAGTGTCAGCCTCGCTCTCAGTGAGCAGATTCAATTCGTTCAACACTTCTTCTGCCTCGTGGTCTACCTCCTCTCCTTTTGCATATTCACAAACAAAATAAGTATATTGAATTTCGTATTATTTTCAAAACATAGACAATAGATCTTACCAGTCAGCAGCAAACAAGACACGAAAAAGATTCAAAAGGTTTTTAAAATTAATGTGTTGATAAATAAAGTACTAAGAGGTAAGTATTATTTTTTTTATTGATAGTACACAAATATACCTTGCTTAGACGATGCGTGGTGTGGTTTGTTTGCATCTAGATCATCTATCTCGTCCATATCCATCTCCTGATTGGCCAAGAACTCAAAATTTGCAAACACTGCCGCTGTTTCCTGCACTGAGAGACCTTCCTCGTTGTAACCACCTGATGATGCGCCGCTTTTACGTTCTTTAGCCCCTAAAGACAATAATAATTCTGTAAACATTTTTTTTATAACAAAATATTCAGCAATACAATCAATGATTTGCTATATTACTTTATTTGACATACACAACAGATAATAGAAAAAATAAATAACATATTATGATGATAAAGTACATAATGCACTAAGATTCATTGTCATAAAGAAACCCAAAGAATATTACAAAATTATAATAAAAGAATAATTATGAAATGTATTCCAAGTAAACCTAATAAATAACTCTTCGCTTGTATCTATCATGCAGCATTTGTGCGCTACTATAGAAGACACGATTGACACTGCGACTCAAAAGACCCCGGTCTACCCTACATGAAACATAAATGAGAATAATAATTAAATGAGTTTAAGCCATTGAGAGAGAAAAAACTGTACTCATGATATAGCAAAGGGGTTTGAAGATTTTAGTATTGAAGGTGGCCTATGGCTATCCGCCGAGTTTGCGAACGGGACGACGATGGTGATAAATGAGTATTAAGTTGATTGTTATTACAAAGTGGTTAATTAGGTTAAATTATACATACATACATATCTTCACGCTGTATCTCCAACGGAGTGGTCAGAGAGGACGGAGCCCCAAGCGTCGCGGTCCTTACATAGCTCTCCTCGAATCTCATCATTCTTCTCGCACATTTTCGGCTAGGTATCAATTATGATTGCTCAAATTTACCTCCATGCCAACGGAAACCGGAATAACAAATATTGCGAACTTTATATTTTACAAATATCTACCGAAATTGACACAAAAGTGCCAACGGTTTGAAAACTATGATTTTAATTGGTTTGAGGAGGACACAATTCCTTCTTCTATCTACAAAATATTATTACAACAGCTTACTGATACTGCCGAGAATGAGTCAAGTGAAGCTGAAGAACACATTTCAGGTAACATACAATTTTTTCATTTCATAAAAATATATGGAGTTTTATATAACTGAGCGCAAGATCCGATCAGTATCAGGACGAAATCAGGCATGAAGAATCATATGATGACGAAGAAATTAATAGTGACATGTCAGATGATAATAAAGATTAATTTAAAAACATATGTACATTGTATCATAAGTAATAAAATACATTTTACCCATAATGACTACCTTTAGGTAATGTCATTGGCACCATTGATATGATTTCACGTTATGCCTCTTACTCGCAATCCCATAGCATCTTTCCCCTCGCCTGTCAAGGACTTGTGCTAGCCAGAACCGCCTGTCATTGTATCTACTTTCTTTAAATCGCTTAATCAAACACATATAAATTTCAATTTTACAGAATAAAGTTTATTTTAATTTATATATACTACACACCTTTCGATTCACCTGTCAGTTACTTGTGCTCGTCGAAATCACCAGTCATTTGTTTTAAACTTTACAATGAATAAACTAATTCGTACAAAAATTTCTATCTTACAGCAACAAGTTCTTTTTTATAATTATTTTATCTACACTTTCAAAAATATAGGGGTTGATGAAGTGCAAGGCTGATGCCTATCGGGTGTTAGTTACCGTACTTAGCATGTTATGACTCATAACTATAAGAATTTCTAGCATTACAGACATACCCTTACCCGGAGGGTTCACTAACTCTTGGGACTATTAGCGTATCGAGTTTGCGAAGGGGCAACGATGGTGATAAATGAGTATTAAGTTGATTGTTATTAAAAAGTAGTTAGTTAGGTTAAATAATACATACATACAGACATATCTTCACGCTGTATCTCCAACGGGGTAGTTAGAGAGGACGGAGCGCCAAGAGACACAGTCCTTACATACCTCTTTCGCCTCATAAAATCTCATCATTCTACTCACACATTTTCGCCTAGGCATACGAGTGCTTTAAACATTTCCGTCTACTAACACTCTGGCTATTTTATCTTCATAAGTCAGTCTTGGTCTTCCTTGGCTACTTTTACCACTCGCTTTCGCTCTGAAGATTTTCTTCGTTAGTCTTTCATCACTCATTCTTTCTATGTGCCCGAACTATCTAAGCATTCCTTTCTTCATTTTTACAATAACACTGTCGTGCAAGCCTGTCATACTGCGTATCCCTTCGAAGCTTATCCTGTCCGCAAGGGTGACACCGCACATAGTAACACATTTGTAACATTTGTAAGAGATTGCCTTTTCACTGCATTTATCATGCTTTCACTAGATTTCGGGCATATCTAGGCCTCACTATCTTACACTAAAGTTGGAACCAACACCGCGTTGTGGATGGCCATTTTGGCTGTGTTAGATATATTTATTCACACTGCCTACTAATGCGGAAAGAGCACCTTTCACTTTATTGCCAGCTGCTACCCGTCTCTCCACATCCAACTCACATCTTCCATCCCTAGAAAGTACACTCCTCAGATACACGATTTCATTCACTGGTTCTAGACATTTTCCATATACTCAAATCTCACATTTCGTCTGTACCGCTTCCCTTTCAAACATCAGAACCTTAGTTTTGTTCACATTCATATTCAATCTTTTCACTTCACATTCTTCTTTCATGCACATGACTAGTGTCTGTAACTCTGCTTCTGATGGTGCTCTAAGCACAGCATCGTCAGCGTACAAAAGGCAGTTTACCACTCTTATCATCATATATCATACCACTCTTAATGTCCAGAGTCCACTGTCCATACACCTTTTAATGTCTGGAGGCCACTGTCCAAATATAGCACGAAAAGCCAGGCAGACATCACGCAGCATCCTATTATCCGCGTACTGTACGCCTCATATATACGTATAATACATAATGTATGCTCAGGCTATAGGTAAAGTTTCGCTGCCTACCGACCTGTTATAACCGGAGAAAACGTCTGCCGTAATAAGTACACACACCAAAAGAGTCTTGGGATCGAGTATATTTTTAACTTTAAAAAATTATCCAACTACTACTACAACTACCTACTACTTTTGCTCTTTTATTTCCACTTCAAAAGTCGGTAAAAAAGTAACAGTTTTAAGACTTACCAAATGATAGCACAGAACGGAACTTCGTTTTAAAAGCAATATAACATAAGCCACTCTTATGTCTTTCCATACTTCCTCTGTTCCTAACCCTTCAAAATTACTAGAACTGTGTCCAATTTCAAAATAGTGTAAGGACGAAATTCCAACATATTGGAATTTCGTCCAATAAACACTTAAACAATAAGATTGTTTTCAATCTTATTGCAAGTGTTGAGTTTTATTTTATAATAAATATTTTTGTACTTATTTAAAAAATATTTTTTATGAATGAAGACATTTTAAATTTATTGCTTTTACCTTTTCTCGGATGACAGAAAGTCATAAATATAATAAAACCTCACAGTCATGCAGAGCGAGAAATTCAAATTCATACAACCTCCGAACTATTCCTAAAACCATCTTTCGCCTGCCGCAAATATCTTTCACTAATGTATTTATTTGCTAAGCTGACCAAACTGATGGCTCTGTAACACACACAGTCCAGATGAGTACCTTTCCCTTTATAAAGAAGTACTATGATTGGGTACGCCAGTCCTCCGGAACCTCTCTCCGGAACTATTAAATGTGTTCGTTCAAATGAATCGATTTAACTTTGTTCACTTTAATGTATATTGCTAATTTTTTTCTTTTAGTGTAGGTATACTATATTATTATTATAATCTCTTAATGCATATAGAAATACATGCTACATATTTAGTGCAAACATATTGGTTTACGCGAAAGAACATGCGCGATACACCCTCGCTACTTGTGATTTCCAATATACAGTTTACATAATTCTATTTTTAGTATTCCTTCAATAATCGCATAATTGAGCCAACTCAGTAACACAAATGCAAAGCTCAACTCAGCTCTCGCCTCGCGGATAATGCCTATATGATATAAATTGCAATCCCGTTTTACCTAGACCATTATTTTTATGTCCTAATAAGCTTTAGCTTATTATATTAATTTTTACCATCCAACCCCAGTGAATGTGTTATAATTATAATATCATTAATTGTCACTCACAATTATTAATAACGCGTTGTAAATTAATAAGTTAAAATAAATAGTATTATATTAAAGTACAGTATTCATGATTTCAGATTATTGGAGTTTACTTGTTAAGAATCGATTTTCATATACAAGGTGTTACAAAAAGTCCCGTCATGCTTGAAGTGAGATAAAATGTTAAAAACACTGAAACAAAATGTGCGGTTATTTTTGTTTTAAGTTAAATAATTACAATCGAAGTTTTACAAAAAAATCGATATAATTTCTAAAGAATCCCATCCCTAGTGATCAGCTGTTCATTAATTTCAAGGTCATCAACTTCAAAATCATACATTATATTTTTTCAGACTGGGAACATTTGTAAGTAAATTCTGCCTAAGCTTCCGTGTGCAAGATGTAATTGTGCTATTTGTATTGTACGAACTATTTTAACTTTGTTAGTGTGGGTATGATGTTTATGCCTGTCTTTGGCATTGCAAGACTATAAACGAATGCCTACACTAACACTAAAAGATTTTAAGAAGAAAGAAAAGATTTTAGATTAATAAAAGTTTTTTCGGCAAGTTATCTTAATTAGATCTAGAAAATGGAAATTAAGGCGACGCATTGGAAATTTTGACGGCAGAAATCTCAATTTTTCTAAAAGACAGTGATATTTGGTAACCTAATTCTTTATTTCATTGACTTTGCCAGTTGCGATACACGATTGGTTAACTTTTGTAACACAAAAAAATATCAAAGCAACCTCTTTTAGAACAGAGATTTACATTTTTTTAAATAACTGTAGGGATCGATTAATGTTCCTAAATTTTCTGTGTAGTTTAATCTAAACATGTTCTGCAGAATGCCAGTTGGATTTTTTTTTAATGAATTATAGTTTGTAAAATAAACGAAAATAACTGTTTTTTCGTATTTTTCGTAAGCTAGCGCGCACACGTTTGCATAGAGCAGGTCTATATTGGATTAAATTATTGTTTATCAATGCGTCGCCTTAAAGTATGGATCGTTACGCTTCGGCTTTTAACGATACCGCACTTATTCCATAGGAACGCGTATTATCCAGCTGTCTTACACAGACCCATCTCCTGTAGTTTAATCTTTGAATATATAAGACAATTAGAATTTGGCGCAATTTTTTCAAAACTTTTTATTTTCTCTACGGGAGTTCCGTATAATAATTAAAATAGGATACAAACGGGTTAGCTTGATATGGAATTGCGTTCACTAGACCAGAAGATTTTTACCAGCGACAACCTTTACAATGCAACAATGCAAATACGTAATTGAACTTTCTTTGCAGGATACTTTGTGAGATTTTTACACTTCACTTTCATGTCAATTAAACATCAATATCGAATGTCGGAAGACAATAGTTATCATTGTACTTGGTTAAAATATTTATCGTATCTTATTAGCTTACGATAGAAATACCGTTACCGCTACTTCACTCTTTTAGGAACCCCTAAGATGAAAGACAATGTGGACAAAGGTATTGCAACTACCTTTGTCTTTCGAAGAGACACCGCTGGCGCGGTTTCCTTTGAAGCAGTACGTCATATGTTATCAAAGAAAATC
The DNA here is from genome assembly GCA_907165235.1 of Zeuzera pyrina. NCBI lineage: Eukaryota > Metazoa > Arthropoda > Insecta > Lepidoptera > Cossidae > Zeuzera > Zeuzera pyrina. The sequence goes on along the minus strand of OU015625.1, from coordinate 10,297,738 downwards.
CGACAGTGCGCGGCTTTATTTGAAGGGGTGCGTCATACGATGTCAAAAGTTTTTTTTTCTACACTACATGTGTAGTAGTGTCATCAATGAAAAGAAAAACAGTCGATCGTTAGTTGTAGGCATAATAGTATGTAGTTGTTTCCTTGACTGTGAGGTCTGTGAGTAGAGTAGTGAATATCTACCAAAAAATTATGTTATGTGTTGTCGCGCTGAAGGTCATAGCCATGAACAGTGAAAACCTACTAAAAATGATGTTACGTGTCGGACATCGATGACTTGAGGAAATATTACAACTCTTTACCGAGGAATCAACTACCGACACTCGCAGTGCTACCGCGAGATTCGGTATGAACAAAGTCGCAGTTGGTTGGATTCTAAAAGCCGATAGAACAGCCACCATCTTTGTTTCGAACGGCGAAAGAGACAGCTTTTGTGACGTAAAGAGTGCGTGTATTATTGTTTGTGTTAGTGCGATGACTCGAACGGCAACTTATGTGTTCTTTCAAAAGGATGCCTAATTCCCTTGGACGGGCTCAAAGCGGTTGCATTGTGACTCATCGAACTTTCAGTATGTATTCCACATTATTAACCATGTATCTTTAGCGATAGGCTAGTGCGCGATATACGAGGGCTGCTATTTATGTATCCGGAACTGGCCAGTTACAGAACAATATTAAAAAAGTAATTACAACATTTAAAAATGAAACTCTTTGGCTGAAGAATACAATTTGTTTCATGTAGCTGTCATTTGTTCATCTTTTGTGGCGTCATTTTGAAAATTGCGCGTCCTTATCACCATGAATATAAATCGTGAAAATTTTCGTGGTATGATTTATTACGATTTTCGGCGAGGGCTAACTCAAAAACAGTGCATCGATCAACTCACTTCGACTTTTGGTGACGAAGCACCATCGAAAACTACTGTGTATCACTGGTTTAGTGAGTTTAATCGTAGGCGGTCTGTGCTCACGGACGAAGTTAAAGAAGGTCGCCATAAATCGGTTGTTGTACCTCAAAAATTGATGCTGTGCGGGAACTAATAATGCAAGATCGTCATGTTACATATCGCGAGATAGAGGCGTCTGGGCATAAATATGACGAGTATATATAAAATATTACACGAACATTTAGCTGTAAAAAAAATTTGTTCACGTTGGATTCCGCATAACTTGAGAATTGACCAAAAACGGGCTCGTGTCGATTGGTGTGAAAAAATGTTACAAAAGTACAATCAGGGTGCGTCAGAAGCTGTCTATAATATCTACACAGGTGATGAATCTTGGATATATGCGTATGATCTTGAAACTAAACAACAAACAACGGTTTGGGTGATCCAAGATGAGCCGAACCCAACAAAAGTCATTCGTTCAAAAAGCACTTTGAAGCAAATGGTCACTTGTTTTTTTGGTATAAATGGACATGTAGCTACAGTGCCACTAGAGGATCAGAAGCAAAACGGTTAATACTGAATGGTACACGACCATTTGTTTGCCAGAAGTCTGAAGAAATAAGAAAGAACAACCGACAACGCAGAATCCTTCTTCATCATGACAATGCTAGCTGCCACACATCGGCCGAAACAACTCGGTATTTGGAAGAGCAAAAGATCGAATTAACGGGTCATCCGTCGTACAGCCCCGAATTGGCCCCCAACGACTTCTATTTATTCCCAACCGTGAAGAATAAATTACGTGGTCAACGTTTTTCGAGGCGTGAAGAGGCTGTTGATGCGTTCAAAATGCACGTTTTGGAGATACCTCAATCCAAATGAAAAAAGTGCTACGAAAATTGGTTCCAACGCATGCAAAAGTGCATCGATCATCATGGTGAATATTTTGAAAAGCAATAAAACTATAATAAATGCTATATGTTTGTTTCACTTTGTTATTCCGGATACATAAATAGCAGCAGGCCACAGCGTGCCGTCGGCAAGCAGCACAGCTTGCGAGAGTTAACAGACACGCATATCTGTACAGTATTTCAACACTTATTATTTATTAAGCAGGTTTTGCACATACATATCTTCACACTGTATCCCTAACGGGGCAGTCAGAGAATACGGAGCGCCAAGCTTTTCGGTTCTTACATACTTCTTTCGCATCCTCTAATCTCATCATTCTCCTCACACATTTTCGCTTAGAGCGCAGACACACTATGGGAAAACTTTCCTCGCGTCCGCCTCGTGCAATTATTAAAAGCGAATGTAAACTCTATTCACTAGGCAACAACGTTTTAAATTTCTGCGAACTACCCAACCGCGCGGTTGCCGTGCGGCCTCCGCGGGGACGCCGCACGGTAAATGCGCGATCGCTCGCGGTCACCGCGCAATTGGGTAGTTCCTAGAAATTCAAACGTTGTTGCCTAGTGAATAGAGTGTACATTCGCTTTTAATAAATACACGAGAATGTCAACCTACCCCGCCAGTGTGGTGTGTGGTAATTAGGGTTGCCAAAGTTTCTTCGGCTGATTACAATTAATAAAAAATTATAGAACATTTCAAAAAAATATAGTATTTTATGGAAAGAGTAAAAAATAGGCAAAGATTTAGAAAAAAATACAAGAATTATATTTTTTTGCACTTCTTGTATTTTTGACCCATTATTATGTCCGTGTATCCGAAGCCGCCTTTGTCTTGAAATGAGCTCTTGATCTAAATTAATTTAAAAGCTGAATGCGATAAAGCATATTTAAAATACAAAATACCTATTTTTATTTACTTTACTGGCCCGTTGGCGCAGTGGCATATGCATCTGCTTTCCAAAGCTAGGGTCCCAGGTTCGATCCCCGGTCAGGTCAATTTAGGAAATGAACTTTTCTAAATTGACTTGGAGTCTGGGTGTTACTGGGAACTCCCCCATAGTTCGTTGTGTGGTACCCATAATACAAGCTTGCTGCTTAGTTTGGGGTCACACAATCTGTAATTGTCTGGAGTATTTATTTATAGTACCTATTTATTTTTCATTTGAAATACTTTTTTCAAAATGCATTTTCTATTTTATTTGAAATAATCTCCATAAATATTTAGTTATTGTAAAATGCAAAATGTTTCGTTGATTTTTTTTATTCATATTTCGTATTTTTCACGCTTAAATTCATAATTACTTTATTTAAGAACACACCCATCCTAAATGTTGCCAACAATAATGCCAACATTGCAAGTCAAACTGTTCCTGTGCCAATGCCAATGCTAATAATGCCAATACTATAAAATATCTGAATAAAATAATAACTAATCATTTGTATTTTGTATTTAAATACTTATAATAAAATATTTTGCACATCTCCGATAATATGACATTTTCATTGTATACAAAATGTTGTTAAAAAATACAAGAAGTGTCAAAAAATATAATTTTTATAAAAATAAAAAAGTAACAACTTTTGCCAATTTTTTACTCTTTCCTAAAATACTATATTTTTTGAAATGTTCTATAATTATTTAAATGCGATTTGAATCAGCCGAAGAAATTTTGACAACCCTAATTAGAATACACTGGCGGGGTAGGTTGACATTCTCGTGTATTTATTTAAAGCGAATATAAACTTTATTCACTAGGCAACAACATTCGAATTTCTGGGAACAACCCAACTACGCGGCGACCGCGTTGTGTTAGCGCACAGGAATTTGTGTCAAAAAAACGCGCCCTTAGGTTTGCGAATACCTAGGCAAAGTAGCTTTTATTTTTTATTTCTTTTTATTGATTAAGTAATGCGCGATTTAATTGCTTACAGTAGGCATACAAGTACTATGTAACGGGCACGAACCGCTTGCCGACGGCACAGTATTTAACAAAAAATACACTACTCCGTGGGATTGTATATGGGTCCTAATCATAAACTTAAAATAGTGATGCCGTCAGTTTAGTCGATATATTCATTTATCATTAAAATTATTAAAATTTTATCAAAATAAAAATACCACAGAAGCGCTTTTGTAACCTCATAGGCGGACTCTCTACTTGACATGCTATAATACCTTTCAGAGATTAGGGCGACTTTTGTAACACCTTGTATAGCTTGCGGTACGGAACCTTTATAGAGTAAAATCAAGCATTAACTAAAAAAGTGAAGCGTAACGTTTCCTGTCATTTTCAAATCCAAGATGGAGATTGTTAATTTTTTGCATAAATCGACATGGGTGTCACATTCTAGGTTTTTTGGGGTGCTGATTAAGAAAATGACGTATATTTTCAACTTCAAGATAGCGGATATTAATTTTTTGAATAATATAATATGAATAATATGATAAACGATATAAATTGTACATTCAAACATCTGTCTTTCATTTAGTGTATGTATGATACGATTTTTGAGAAAGTAGTTAAGCCTCATAACAACACCATGTTCCATAAACAAAAATGGTCCTTTCAGCAAGACTCAACACCGAGTCATAAAGCTCGATCCACACAAACGTGACTGAAAAGGAATGTTTTTGACTTCGTCAGAGCTAAAGACTAGCCGTCCTCTAGTACCGATCTTAATCCACTTGATTATGGTTTATCCTCTTTTTCATGAAGGAAGGAGGAGACGCTATAATGAGACGGGCTCAGATTACAGAAAGAAGGGCTCAGATTGTAGAAAGAAAGGCTCGGCTTTAAAGCGTAGGGGTGTATCGACTACGCGCGCGTATGCCAGTTCGATCCTGACAGTCGCGCGTATTACTTTACAAAAAAAAAAAGATTTTCAGCGGCCGTGCAATAGAAAAATGAAGTGCCCTGTGGGTGGTAGTGGTGCAAGTCGCAATCGGGTGGATGCTGTGATACTCTAAAAAATATCACATTTCATGTTTAAGTACATACATTTTACACAATATTACATCGAAAGTTCTAGAAGATTTTCTCGTTTGTGTAGTTTTTAAATTCATGAAATTGTAAAAAACCTACATCGATTCATATAAACCGAGTGAAGTGACATCCGTTGGGAAATGAAAAATACTTGGTAAAACTAACATTATCAGGACCGCACTCAGACATATTAATACTAATACACCTTTTATAATATTTAATTACGGGTCTATGTCGCGTTTATACTATAACGCTAATTACCTATTTTATCCCAACGTTTCGACCGGATTGCACCGATCGTGGGCACAGGCATACTGATGAGGATGAATCTCATCTTCGTAGTGATTTTGATTTGTGCAATCGTGTGTCATACAATCAAGCGTGTCGTATTAGCGATTTGTGTAGTGCACGAAATGACGCGAAATTTAGCAAATTACTCAGACGTCACGAGAAGAGGGTGCAGCTAAAAACATCAAGCATCCGAAATGACACAATAATCAACTTGTCTAGCACAAACATTGATAATACCACACACAACATCTTGGCTACAGGATTAAATTATGCTTTAAGACCCAAGCGGGTTCTGTACGAAAACATTATAAGTAATGTCGAGGAAGCGATAATGCGCAACAACGTGCCGTCTACCGCCGCGGAAACACTTAGACAGGATGTTGTTGTCGTTATTCTAAGAAAATTGAAGCCAACGTAACTACAGAAGAGCGTCTAGCACTACAAGAAATTCGAAACAATACCGATATTTTAGTGCTAAAAGCCGATAAGGGAAACGCCACCGCAATTGTTAATTTTAGTGAATACGACAACAACATGCGGAACCTTTTAGGAGACACTCTAGTTTATAAACCAGTGTCATATGACACATCTGGCTGTCGGATCATATGATCCGACAGCCAGTCACGAAGAGAATACGGGCACTGATCAGGGACTACAAGTCTTTTTACGGACGATGCGTTTGAACGCCTCTTTAGACCTAGGAGCTTTCAACCAGCGAAGATATATGGTTTGCCAGAAGTCCATAAGAACGACGTACCACTCCGTCCGATTGTGAGTCAAATCGATTCTCCTACTTACGCAGGCGAAGCACATTGCCACAGTACTGCAACATTGATGGGTGGATCTTCATCGTTCGTGAAGGATTCTCGCCATTTTGTAGACATCATCAGGAACGTGAAAATGGAACCGGATGAAGTGATGGTGACTTTTGATGTTGAGTCACTATTCACCAATGTTCCTATTCAGGATTGTCATGATGTCATCGAGAGGAAACTAAGGGAAAATGGTCTGTCCGACAAGTATATTGTTTTACTGAGGAACTTTCTGGAAGGTAATTTTTTCATATACCGTGGACAATATTACCTCCAGATCAATGGAGGGGCCATGGGTAGTCCAGTAGCACCGGTAATGGCCAATAGCTGGATGGAACACTTCGAAGAAATGATAAAACCACAATTGTCACACGTGAAACTGTGGAAGAGGTACGTAGACGACGTGTTCTGTATTATAAGCAGAGGCAGACAGGAGGTGGAACAATTAGCTAGCCACTTGAACTCCATACACCCTAACATCAGGTTCACATTTGAAATGGTGATAGACAGATCGTTGCCCTTTCTTGATGTGAAAATAACGGTGAGAGATAATGGTACCTTGGTTCACACAGTAATTATACAGAAAACCCACGCACACTGACAGGTATCTGCATGCTAATTCGCATCACCATCCGCGACACCTTCAATCCGTGGTAGCTTCACTGGTGAACAGAGCGTACAACCTATGTGATCCTGAATATTTAGATAGTGAACTCACACATGTTCAGGTGGTACTAAAGCAAAACGGATATAGAGGATAAACGGATATATAAACATACGACCTCCGCGGAGAAGGGAGCGTCGCCCCGAGGTCAGCAGAGTGCCAGCATTCTTGTCATATATAAAAGGAGTAACGGACAAAGTTGGAACAGCACTAAAGAAATACTCCATTAAGACTGTGTATAGTCCGCACTCAACCGCAAAATGCCAACTCACCTGCGTACTCCGAAGGATGTCATTCCCATCCAGACACCTGGTGTCTACAAGGTGGATTGCAGCTGTGGTGGTAGTTCCTACATCGGACAGACGAAAAGAACAATAGCAGAAAGCGTCAGAGAACATATCACAGCTGTCAGAAAACGACAGACAAATAGGTCAGCCATTGCCGAGCACTTGCTGGAGTCAGGACCCAATCACTGGATTGAATTGCATGAGCCACAGGTCCTTTCCACCGATCGACACTATTATTCTGGAATAGCACGAGAGGCGGTTGAAATCAAGAAATACCATAATTTCAACCGGGAAGATGGATACCGCTTATCAACATCATGGAATCCTGTCGTCTGTGAGTGTGTCGCCAGTGTGTAGATGTCGTTAGTGTAGTGTGTCGAAGAACCAACAGTGACAATAATAAAAATTAAAAAATGCGTGGAATAAGTGTGGGTAGTTGCAAGAAACCGCACACTACGAAGATGACATTCATCCTCATCAGTCTGCCCGCGACCACGATCGGTGCAATCCGGTCGAAACGTCGGGATAAAATAGATAATTAGCCTTAAAGTATAAACGCGGCATAGACCCGTAATTAAATATTATAAGATGTGTACAAGTCGTGAAAGTTTAAAAACATTGAACTAATACACATAGTACTTCTATAAAGGATAATTTTTATTTATGTATTAAACTTTAATACTTGATAATGATTTTTTTATATTTACTGAATATATTTGCGTTCTTTTTTATGCATTTCATAAACTAATTCATTTAATAATAAATTTTATTTGATACTGCACCAATATTTTTTAGTAAATAACTAACCAAAACTAAATTACACATATATATTGATGTCGCAGTTCTATAGAAATGGGAACTGCTTACATAGACTATAGAATGAAAGTGGTCTAATTCAAAATTTTGAAATTTTGTTTTGGCAAGTTCCGACATTAAATTCACATAAAACAATAAAATGGATTTTTCACAAATACATGTTTAAATATTCTCGCGTTATGTTGCTAATGGGACAGGCAAGTACGTACAATATAGTCTATTAAATTAAATAGTACGTGTTTTTAATAAGTTTATTATTTTAATCCGAAATTCTGAAATTTTAAATTAAGTCAGTTTCATTCTGAAGGTGCGATATATTGTCATACTAATAATAAATACATATAACAACTTCATAAGAGAGTGCATCTAGGCGGACTCCCCACTACTATCGCGTGTCAAGGTCCCATCTTTGGTGGCGCGATCTGTATCATCGTCCTATTTAAATAAAGGGACAGTAACAGTTGCATGATGCGCATACAAATAAAACGTTAATTCAAAAATTGCTATTCTAGACCGTTATGCGGTCCCCAACACGTACGATACAAATTTTTGCAAATCTATTAATGTACATCTCATCCGCTTTACTGCTCCATCATTATATGTATATATTATGCATTTATATCACTTTACTCTCAAATACAAATATAAGTATTTCATACCTTAATATGAAACTGAATTGTGCAATTTCGAGTTACCGATCAATCACTAAGTACGTGTGTATTGAGAATGTATATTACCCATCTGGTGGTCAATAATGAAACTACTTAAAAAATCATAACAAAGAGACTACTACAACTCGCTAGATGGCGCAGAATCGCAACATCCCCCTCCATTTATTTCCTCTCACTCTTCCTAAAACATTCCATAAGATTGGCAGTGGCGAATTTTTCCGTAGAGAAAGTACGTGTTTCAATATACTGATGACTGGCCACAAAGTTCGAAGGAATGTATTAAGGCCAATAGAGATTATTTTGAATAAGCTTCACATTTGCATACACTGCAAATACTACAAGTATTAATGTAATATAAAAAAAATATGTTTTCTCTGTAACAATATTTATGGCAAGACTAGGTATATATATTTTCTATTCTATATATATAATCGTTAGTAGGGAGTAAACTCCAGTCGCGCGTTGGATCTGACACACTTTTTATGGATATTAAAGCGAGTGTACCCAAGCAACAAACATAGACATAATCTGAGAGGGTGTAGAACGTGGCGTAGGCTCCACGAACGTCGATTGTAGATGTTGTAGAATTAAAGAAATGCATTTTCAATTAACAAATTTCTGATTACGAAATGTTAAACTGTAATAATAATAATAATGTAATCAAGTATAACTCGATTTATTTTATATTTGGATTACAAATTGAATGACTGTTTACAGTCGGTTACATTTAAAATATCGTGTAACTAATAGCAGGCATAATTACAAAAAATATTGTTAAATAACATTATATTTTTTATAGATTTGAAATCCATGATTTTATTTTATAATTTGATTTCTATGACTATTAGAATTCCATTTTTACAATTTTGGTTATAGAACCCTAAAAAGCAAACGAAACAAATTTCTGTCGAGTAATATAATTTATTCGAAAATAAGAATTTTCATTTCTAATTGTACAAAATTGTTTGCTTACCATAGTCGTATTTGCGGATCATAGAGTTCATGGAGTAGTCGCATCTATCGCGCTGTTGTTTATCATAGTTTCTGTAGTTAGGATCATCTGCTTGCTCTTCATTATTTACGCCCAGCAACGTTCGCACCCGATTCGAACGCACGTCTATGATCGTATCTGTATAACCTATTTCCTAGAAGCACATAAAATAGGTCTAGGTACTCACTCATACACTCAGGAAGAAAAAAAATTGTAAACCTCATTGACCAAGATTTTAATCTTATGTTCTTCCCAGTTGCAAGAAAAATTATCTTTTTTTATATTTAACTAACTGATGCCCGCGACTTCGTCAGCGTTTTTTATTTTTAAAATAGCCTAAGTCATGCCCCGGGATTTAATCTATCTCCATACCAAATTTCATTGCAATTGGATGAACGGTATGGCAGCCCATAAAATACGAATAAACAAACATTTACTTTTACATATTAGATAAATGTTTCGTATTTAGTCGAATTTATAATATATATGTGTCACAGACCAATTAAAAGGTAAAAAAACGTGCGGCATTTTAAAGTGAGGCCGCTAATATGAATATGGTTTGGCCAAATTACTACAATCAAGTTATCAAACCGCCGCGCGAACACGAGGTATTTTCTAAAGAAAAAATATGGAATATATGTTATCCTACTAATGCAAAAATAGTTCCATCCAAACCAAAACTCAAACACACTTATGTCAAGAAAATTTTTGTCTATCAGTCTGTTTGTTTGTCCGGACTAATCTCCGAAATGGCTGAACTGATTTTGACGGGACATTCATTGGCAGGTAGAGGACTTTTCAGAGTAATTTAGGCTACTTTTAGTACCATAGAAATACCGAATTTAACATAGCTGAACCCACGAGGCACCACTGGTATCACATAAAACACAGTAAATTTTTAAGCTAGTAACTTATTAATCTGTCGTATAATTAAAGAAGCATGAGAGATGAAATAAGTGAAATATTTTATAGAATATCTGTAATAAATTAATTCTAATAAAAACCAATAATTATTCAGTTTTTTTTTAGATACATTATTAGTCCTCACTGATTACCCGTTAGGGATACAACGTAAGCATATGTATGCACATATTATTAGTCCAGTATTGGCACTTTAAACTTACAGAACTAAGCTTTAATTATATTACAAATATTTTATACACATACACTGGAACCAGCCCCACTGAAGTTGCTGCATTAGTTTACTATAACTTTACTTTTTAATTGGTCTGAGATATTCATATAATATGTACAATTCATATAATATGTACTATTACATTGACTTCTCAGCAGTATGACATAATTCTTAAATTGAAAACTAACTTGCAGGTACTGTTTGATAAGCTGACGGCCCTGCTTCCATTGTGCACGCTCCACAGGCTCGGGCTCTGCTGGGGGTTCTTCAGGGGGTGGACGAACATCACCTTGCTGCAATTCCACGCCATATTTAAGCTTATGAAATTTCGCCCGTTCTTGTTTCAGAGCATATTCAAGCATCTTAATCCGCCTGACGAGGTCATTCTTTAGATTCTCTTGACCCTTCCTCTCGCCTTGGAGGAAAGCGATCCGCGCCTGTAACAGACAATACATTTTATATAGAAAACTGTTATATTTTATATAGCTTGTGATAGTAGCTTGTGATATGAACATCACAAGCTATACATAACTTATTCCTTCCCAAACGATTGCTTGCTGAAAACATGTAATTAGCAGCATAACCCAAACTAAGTTACTGTTGCATATAGCTATTACTTTTTCATTCACTTAATATAGTCTCACATTATCTCTTTATACATAAATATGTATCTTCATGCTATATCCCTAACAGGGTAAGCAGAGGATAGTGTCAAGTATCTTTTTATTAAATGCAATTTATATGTATTTATTTGGATTATATCATATTATATATGTATTCAACAAAACGAAGTTTTAGAAAAACTACTTATTTGGTCTCATATTCACCACATTTGGTCAAAATAGCAAATAGTTCAGGCACCGAGAGCAAACTAACACCACAATGCTCACAGTACACCTGTAATACATTCTGATATGTATTAGTTGGTTATGTAATAAATTAAATATGCTCCAGATTATTATTAAGTTATTAACAAATACCACTCAACAATCTACCCAAGACTATTCAGGAAAGTTTATTTCCGAAACTTTTCAGGCCGTCAAACCTAGGACTCTTGATTTGGAAAGCAGATGCATTACCACTGTATCGACAAGCCAGTCATACAATGCTTTAATATTTCCCTCAGTTATAACATGTTATCATACAATAATTTCTAAACTATAATCTAACTTTTAATGCGATAGACTGATTTCACATTTTAAAGTGTCAAAATTTTAAAGATCAAATAGTGTTTTCAAGTAATAGAACTAAGTCATATTGATTCAACTAAATCGATTGACTGGTCTAACATTTAATTTATTTAATTTGGTGCTGACATGGCATGGCCCTGTAGCATCACAATTTCATAATGTATTAAATAATTCAAATAAATAAACATTATACCTAATTTATATAGAAGCCACAAAAAAAACATAATTTATTTTTTTCTTTTTTTTACTATTTTATCCATATTCTTTATTGTTACAAATATTCAAATATTTTCGACAATAGGGCTATTTCATGACAGCAATGATCGAAAAAGGAGATTTCATGAGGATTACACTGCAGGTAAGGGCTTAAGACTAATAATAATGAAGTTGACATAGGAGGACAACACTATTTAAAGAATTGCAATAACTGGTTATGCTGGAAAGTCAAATCGCTATCCAATTAAAAGTTGGACTATAGGTATATTCCTTTAATATGTAATCTCTTATACTTTTTGGTATTGAAAAACCAAGGTTTTCATGTCTTTATATTTGCTAAAGGCTGACTTTTAAGAAAACCTATTTTGGATGTTGTTCATCACAGCTGCTGATCTTTTTCTTATTAATAAGTTTTTGAAATAATATGTTATGCATATCTTATCATTAAAAATGACTAGTTACATTTCATTTTAATCACCCAACAACTATAACAACAGCACATATAAATTTAGAAGTATGCCTTTAATTTACTTGAAAATCAAATGTTATTATTAAATTAAGACACATTGTATAATTATTATATTAATAAGTGATTAATAACCAGCTTGGCTTCGCAGGGGTAGAAATTTTTTTGAAAATAAAATTCATCCCATGTTACTCACTGATAATGTGTAGTTGATAAAGTAACATTGTTACATTATTTAAAAATATACAGTCATGTGAAAATGGAAATGAAAAACTTTATATGACTCACTCCCATTGAACTAACTACATACTTAATTGTCAAATGTGATGTTTAACATATTGCCATTAATTTATTGCCTACTAGTTGTGCAGCAACTGCAGCGGCATGAAATGCGGATTGTGACTATAAAATTGTCAGTAAAATAATATACAAATGATATCATTTTCCTAAACCAAGTATTTATTTAAAAATCACATAAACATTGTTAATTTCGATAGCATGTACTTACTACTTGAAAATCACGCAAATTGTTTTCAATGGTTTTTGTATTTTTTGGAATCACAAAAACATGATCATAAAATCTAAACTACTCATCCAAAGAATAGTGCGTAAAAGGCAATTTTTAACCTATACATTTTCCCTGACGAGAAGCAAATTTATTTTGATAAGAATTTAACATTACCTACTTAAATTACCCCTGACAGATTAAAATTAATTTTAAATACAACTTTTAGTCACATTTCATCAAAATGTGAATTAACCTTAACACATAGGATGTCGATGTGGACTTTAGTACAGATCTTTTTAAGCTCAACTTTTCTATAGAAAGCATTTTTATATCTCTTACCATTAAAGCAGCAATTGTAAGAAGCACATTCGCTTAACCATTTTTTCGAAGACTTACTTTGCATAGGGTCTCCACGAAAAGTGCTTTTAATTTAACGGGATAACATACAGCCATGTCCATCCTAAAGGTCCATTTTAAATATTGGTGAAAGCATTATTAAAATTGGATGAGTAGTTTTAGAGATTACATTCTATATCCAAACTTACAAACATTACCTACCTATTAATAATATTAGTTTAGAAAAGGCATCTGATGAATTAGAATTGTGGTTTAGCTACCTTTTAACATTATATATTAGTGTTGTTTAAACTATATTAAAGCAATGAATTTTTTTCACATTTATAATATTAAAAGCTAGCTAAACCACAATTTTAATATTTGGTTTAGCTACCTTTCTGTCAACGAACAATAGCATATTTAATAAGTACAGAATATAAAAAATATAAAAATATTTCAATCTATCCTAGTATGGAGCTCACACTAAGTACTAGAGCTAACACTAAGAGAAAACATTTAAGCCTCTTTTTTCTTTATTTCACACATTTCATAATAAATAATAATAATCATCATCATTTTAAATAAATTTAATATTTAAGTATAACATAATTTTTTTTACAATAATAACATGAAATAATTACCTGAGGTCTTTAGGTATTTAGTCAGTACTTACACAGTAAATACTCATATCAACCCGTCACTGAGTAAAACAAAATATAAATAAATGAGAAACGATACCAGTTTTAGAAAATAAATATCTTTCACATCAAATCTCAGAAATTTTTTTAAACTTTGAAAAAGAAACATGAGAGAGAAGGTAATACGTATGTAAGGGCTTTTGAGACTGGCACAAAAAGTAGATTTATAACATAAAAAAAGAGATTTCCATGTTATAAAAACTAAAATACGTTGAATATTTATAAATAAAAATAATATACACACGTCCTAGCAACTATTAGGTACACTTTTACTAATTAAAATTACAATTACACCTTTGTAAATTATGTATACATTATTACAAGACAAAAAATCTAAGTTCATTTACTCATAATAATGATTTTACTTTCTCATCCATTGTTTGAAATAACCATTTAATATTTTATTAAATTTTACCAAATGAATTCGAAATAGCAAAGTAATTAGACGTTAATTTAGAATAAGTAAAAAAAGGAAAATATTTTAAACAACTGCAGTTTAAGAACAAATGGGTGTTGTTCACTGTACTATCAATTCTGTGGCTAACGTAAATAATAGAATCTCTGATAAAACAAGTTAGGATTACAAAAAGAAAACAAAAAAAATAATCACCTCAAACTCCGCTCTATCCACCTCCCATTGTGATCTCTCGAGTTCAAATCTCGCCCATTCATGTTGTATAAAATGCAAAATGCCCGGTATTGAATACTGGACACCTTGACTAGGTTCTTCTTTATTATTTATATTGACACCTATCTGAGATCCCACTTGGCCTCCGTTGTGATGAGATACGGAGCTATCATCCATGGCTGTGGGGATTTTCATGACATGGCCACCATTACCGAACTTGTCACAGACCTATAGTAAAGAACTACGAAAATGAACTACGCGAAATGAAATACTAACACATTATTTAACTATATTTCAACTAAAGTTCACGTAGGTGACACCATCTAAACCAATTTTTATCGATGAATTCATGTAGCTATGACAAAAATTATTGCATGACGGATAAAAGTCGAAACGACGTCCGTCTGATACATTACATTTTTTCTTTAAAATGTTGCCATTAATAAGAAAAAATGAGAGAATGGAACAGTAGGTTGCCATGTAATTATTATTCTTAGATTGTCTAACACACTTCTTTTTTCAGACTGGTAAGTAGCAACCTATTTCCAATTTTCATAAATTTCTATTCTAAATACCTGTTTCATTTGAATTGAAAACACTCCTGCCATTCTCATGTTACATAGTTATGTTATAAAGTGGTGTTTCTTGATTATTGGTCGGAGGGTGTACGATGTATATATTTTTGATCAAAGCGAATCATCAAATTACTACTCCGCGTTGCTGATAAAAAATGTCTACTGCGTCTATCTTTTTATTACTAAATCCTTATAAATCCCTAACACCACCAAAAAAGCGACAGTAAGCGTTACTGGAGTTAAAAAGAACTCCTTGAAAGGACGTGAAACCTTCAGTGGTATATAATTATAACATGTTTAATAATCAAATATTCCGATTCTTGCAATTTGTACAAAATCATATTTCTCTGAGGGGTATAACGGAGCACTAAAATTATTAATTTTCGCTACAACCCGCTATATTTAAAATTAATGATTTCGTCTTTAAAGAAGAATGGCAGTTCCAGTGTCGTTTTAATTATGGAGTAAAAGTAAGAGAACGTTACATATATTTTATAAAGTGCATATAATGGTTTATTTTCAGGCAATTAGTTTTTTTTGTAAAGCGGCACAAACAGAAAAATAATAAAGATTATGTTACATCTTGCCGTATATGAAGCTATTTCAAAACGCAAAACTAATGAATTTACCTTATTCGGCAGTTTATCACATAATAATTATGATAGTGGTTTGTTCATTTCATTATGAGAATAAGTCTACGTAGATTATTATGT
This sequence comes from Zeuzera pyrina, assembly GCA_907165235.1. Classification (NCBI taxonomy): domain Eukaryota; kingdom Metazoa; phylum Arthropoda; class Insecta; order Lepidoptera; family Cossidae; genus Zeuzera; species Zeuzera pyrina. Next base: position 10,281,957 of record OU015625.1, on the reverse strand, counting down.
TATGATTATTATAATATTGTCTGTGGTAATGTCTAAGGAATCAAAGTAGGAGAGTTTGTAGAAGCGCTTTAGATTGTTTCCATATTAAAAAAGAAGATTGAGGAATTGTATGATGACAGGAAAATAAGTAATTAACGATGTCCTAATTAATTAAAAAATATAAGATCATATTTCAAATCAAAAACAATTTTTATTATTATAATTTATATTTAATTAGATATAAACTGCTCCACTTACTTTTTTGTTCTCGGCGGACAACGCGACCGAAGTTGACCGAAGTAGTCGAATGCTCGCAACTGACTATGAGCAAACCAATCTGATTTTGCAAATCAGATTGATTTTGTTGGACCGTTTTGTTGTTAGTGTGGGCCTATCTATATACATCAGTGCCTACTAATGGGGACAGCGCACCATTAACTTTATTGCCGGCTGCTACCTGTCTCTCCAGATCCAACACTTATTCTATACATTTTCCATTTACCCATATATCACACTTTGTGTGTACATCTTCTCTTTCAAACACCAGAACCTTAGTATTATTCACATTTATGTTCAATCCCTTCAATTCACAGTCTTCTTTCATGATCTTAACTATTTGTCAAAAATAAGAATTCCGGTTTTTTAGCATTCTAGACATGTTGGGTTTTGCTATTTTTGAAAGAGCACATTGACATGACATGTTGCTGTTAGATTTTTCCAGCTTTTGCAAATATTACTTAAACAATGTGCACTCAAATTCTCATTTGAGTACCTATTTGGATCGAACATTTTTAGAGCATTGATTGTGTATCTTGTTTTTTATTTGTGTAAGTTGTTAAATCTGTGGTGTAAGAAGTTTAAATTAAATACATCACTCATCGTTTACGTTCATACAGCCATTGTCAAAAAGAGTATTTCAAACTCGTAATAGTTTGCTTACAAGCACGAGATCTACCACTAGGTTGCAACAAAGGGGCCATTCACGTTACAACGGTCGCAAGGACTGTCAATCGAACCGTTGCAATGCCAGTTATATTACCACACATACGTTGCGACTTGGTCGTACAGATTGTCCTGTAGAAATGTATCACAGTTGTCAGATGCTTTTAGTGTGAAGTGGGATGCTCTTGCTTAGATATATCAATATGAATATTATAAGTAAAAAGACAAAAGCTGCACTTACTGTAGCATTATTAGAGTCCATGAATGAAAGAAAAAGGAAATATAAGTGGTCAAAAAAATGGTTGCACAGAAGAAATATATATACCTACCGACATGAGCTTGCTCGATGAATTAGTGACAAGAAAAAAGAAAGAAGAAAAAAGCATTAGCTTGGTCGCGCGGGCCGTCTCAAACTCACGTTAGTCAAAGTCAAAGTCAAAGTCAAATCAATTTATTCAAGTAAACCCAATCAGGAGGTATTTTTGAACGTCAAATCTACTTTAGTTCGGTTCAAAGAGAAGAGAAAAGAAAACCTGGACACTGAGAAGAACCGACAAGAAACTCAGTCAGGTATAATTTTTTCAACATCATTTTACAAAAGGTTTATTATAATACAATATTCAGAGAGCCAGTAAATGCATGTGCAGAGAAAATCATTTCCAGACTATTGTTTTATCTTCAACGAAATCGTTTATTTTATAGTATGATTGTCTAATCAATGTACGTTTTATAACTAATCTAAATATATTTTCTGTTAATTGAGTGACTTCTTGAGGAACTTTATTATAAAAACGAACGCAGTTACCCAAAAATGAAACATTTGACTTAAGTAATTTAAATTTTGGAACAACCAATTTATCACGACCTCGGGTTTCCATACCACCAATATCGCCTTTTTTTGTAAATTGATCTATATTTTTCCTCGTATACATAATAAATTCAAAAATGTATAAGGACGGCAAGGTCAGTACATCAATGTCTTTAAAACAATCTCTTAGTGATTCTCGTGCATTCATACTGTAAATAGCACGTATCGTTCTTTTTTGTAAAATAAAAATCGAGTTAATATGCGCCGCTGATCCCCACAGCAAAAGGCCATAGGACATTAGGCTATGAAAATATGCGAAGTACACCAACCTAGCCGTATCCGCACCCGTCAATTGCCTAATGCGTCTAATGGCATATATCGCGGAACCGAGCTTACTAGCCAATGCCCCGATATGATCCGCCCGTTGCAATTTACTATCTACTGTTAAACCAAGAAAAGTGGCAGATCTAACTAATTCTAACTGTTTCCCACCCAATTCTATTTTATCATGGATTCTGGGTACATTAGAAAGGGAAAATTTAATACATTTGGTTTTTTGTGCATTCAGTAGTAAATTATTAACAGCAAACCACCCCGAGACGTCCGCCAGGATCCCGTTCACCCAGGTAATATCTAAGTTCTTTCTGTCCAGTTTAAATAGCAATGAAGTGTCATCAGCAAATAATACTATTTCGCATAAGTTCCTGAGCATAAATGGGAGATCATTAATGTAGACTAGAAACAGAAAAGGTCCCAAAATTTATCCTTGGGGAACGCCCATTCTTAACCTTGAACCAACAGACAAAATCCCATTGACACTCACTTTTTGCTCCCAGCCAGACAAATACGAGACCACGAGATCGAGAGCGTTACCACGAATTCCATAGTATTTAAGCTTGCAAATTAAAATTTCGTGACTAATACAATCAAAAGCCTTGGAAAGATCGCAAAAAACACCAATGGCATCCTGAGATCCCTCCCAAGCCTGAAGTACAGTCTTGATCAAGCTTGCTCCCGCATGAGTTGTTGACCGCCCTCTTGTGAACCCGTACTGTTGACCGTGAAACACCCCGTGAATGTTAAAATGTGCTAGCATTTGATTGAGTATTATTTTTTCGAATATTTTACTCAATGCTGGCAATATTGAAACCGGGCGATAATTTGTTAGATTCAACATACAACCTGACTTAAATAATGGAATAATTTTACTGTGTTTCATCAAATTGGGAAACACCCCTTGATCGACACATTTATTAAATATCTCTACCAAAATTGGCGATAATAAGGGTATTACACCAGTCATGACATGAACTGATAGTCCCCATAAATCTTCACTTTTCTTTTTATGTAATTGCTTGAAAATTTTTTCTATCTCAACTGAAGATGTGTACCTAAATTGAAAATTAGGGAACCATTTTCCAACATTTTTTCTCAAAAACGTCTCTGCTGTTTGCGAAGACGCTCCCAAACCATTCGTTATTTCTATAGGTGTATTCGAAAAATAATTTTCAAAAGCATTAGCAACCTCAATTTTATTAGTAACAACCTTATTACCAATTTGCATTGAAAAATCTTCGTTATTTCTATTTCGTTTATTACTAACTTCGTTATTAATAGTGTTCCATGTAGCCTTTATCGCATTGTCTGACTTTTTAATTTTATTTGCGATATAGATTGCCTTCGCGTGTTTTGATACTCTTTTAAATATTTTCGAATAAGTGCGAACATAGTTATGAAAATTTTCATCTGCAGTGTAAGATTTTTCATCATATAACTCATAAAGCCTATCCCTACTTTTTCTTATGCCCTTCGTCGCCCAATACGCAAAACGTAACTTGTTATTAACGACTACTTTCTTTTTCTTTGTACAATTCTTATTAAATATTTTGGATAGGTTTTTGACTAAAGATTCATACATGATGTTTGGATCATCAACCAGAAGAGCCCTGTTTGCAAATTTGACTACATCATGAGTAAAATTTTTTATCCTGCCATCTCCCAATGGCCTAAATTCAAATATTTGTTCTGATTTATGTTTCATGTCCTCTATTTTTATTAACTAAGCTTTATGATCTGAACGGATACCACTAACAATAGTATGTTCTATAATTTCACACTTATTCATAAAAATGTTATCTATACATGTCGCGGAATGGTATGTAACCCTGGTCGGTTCATCGAAAATATGCACTAAGTTAAATGAGAGAAAGAGCGAGATGAGCATATCTTTTTCCTTCGAACTATTTAATATATCTACATTGAAGTCACCACACGCTATTACCGACTTCTTACATTTGCTGAGTCTTGTGAGACTCTCCTCCATAGAAATTAAAAATTGGCTAAAATCACACGACGGAGGTCTGTAAACACATAAGAATATGTACTGATCCGTCTCTGCACACGACATTTCACATATACGTTCAACAGAGAGAGCAACTATGTCTTTGCGGTTTTTTAATTTAAGAAAGTTTTTACACACAATTATGCTACCGCTGCCATCCGTGGACGCTCTGTTGTACACAATGGCCACATTAAAATTATTTTTATTAAAAGACATTTTGTTTGCCTTCAACCACGTCTCGGTGAGGCACAAGATGTCTATGTTATATTTTTCTATTAATAATTCAGCATCCAATATTTTGCCAGAGAAACTATTGATATTTTGATGTACACACGTAATGATATTATTATGAAGTTTCTCTGTTGTCTGATTGTTTAATTTCAATAATTCTTTTCAGCATTCATATTAATATTACTACTAAAACTTGCTTCGTCCCTGACTACGTTCCTAGTTATAGACCCTATAACCGAGTTAATACATTAAGCTACTAATGTAGCGAGTTTATGCTTTGCCTTTTTTGACAAGTACAAAGTACCTTTTGTCAGTCTAAATTTGTATAAAATGTTACCAATATATTTATTGGTGTCAAAAAATATAAATTTGTCACTATGACAAAGTGTCACCCTACTCAATATATCATTTAAATTTTGAATATAATTATTATAATTATTTGGCAACCATGTGGAATAGGGGAACGCACATAGTACAATTTTGTTCACATTTTTTATTCTAGCCAAAGAATTCAAGCTATCAGCTAATTCATGCTTCATTACATTTGTTGAATTTCCCAATACAAGTACTAAGGTGGTATTTACATCAAACTTTTTATTTAGAATTAGTTTAAATATTTGAGAAACAGGTGCCTCTGGGAAACAATAATTAGTGACTGGCTGACTGACACTGTTGTTAATTAAACTACCCAAACCTAATCCTAATCTGTCAGAAAATATTGCAATGTTATTTTTAATATTACTACAGTCAGTAAGTTTTTCTTTAATTTGAGGACTGCAGTCATCAAATCTGTCATTAATAACCTGCGAGTATGACCTATTCACCCTAGAAAATTCAGATGACATTTTTGTATTTATACAAGTACTTTTACATACAGATATTTCACTTTCTATTTGTTTTGATAGAAGCCTAAGTTCATTATATTCTGTTTGAGCTATGTTGTACTTATTAGTGATATCTGAAATGTTATCTTTTAATTTATTTATGACACCATGCAGCTCTCTGGTCTCCACATCATATCTTTCCCTGCTTTCATGTAATTTATGAGTACAGATTTCCATTTGGTCCAACAGATCCCTGCGGTCTTTCCTCAATTTAATGTTTTTATAAAATGACGTTACGACCGGTGTGATCGTGTCGCAAGGTTTGATGACTATTTCAATGGACTTGCGACATGTCCTTGGTCTACTGTCCGCTTTACGACCGATACATTCACGATCGAACTTGTCGCATACGACAAAAGTCCGTGAGACGGTCCGTACAACCGTTGCAATGTGAATGGCCCCTTTAAGGCAACCAATGATGTTATATTTTATACTAGCAAACCCGGCCCGTTTCACTGGGCGTTAGTTAAAGTTAAAATAAATTAAACAGTTGTTATAATTATTTTGATACTGCAAAAAAAAACAAAAAAAAAAAAATTCCACAGATCCGATCGCTACCAAACTCTACAGGAACACCCGCAAGGTCAATCTGAAGATTCTCTGAAAATTTCATCGCAATCGGTCAGCCGTTTCGGAATCCATAAGGAACATACATACATCGCCTTTTATATATATAGATTATAATATCATTGAAGGCAATGGTATACGTAACCTCTTTGAATCAAACAGTCGTACAGAGTAGAGATTGTCGCCAAAGAGTTTATATTATTATAACTTTATATTTACGAACTAATTTCGACCGCAGGGCAACCTCTAGTATTTATAAATAGCAACCTTATACGTACTATAGTCCGTGAGATTTAATAGGTCGAATTTGACGTTTCTTAATTTTAATGCCGCTATAACTTTGTATCGGATTGCTTCGGTTTGTCTTGGTTGAGACGCACGTGCAAATTGACATTATTAACCTTTTTGTTATTAATATTTCTTTTGAGCTCCTATACCTGTGTTGTGTGTTTTGGTGAAGGGTGTGTATGTTTATTGAGTAAGTAGTTTTCCTTTTACGTGTTTAAATGTTGAGTTCAGATGACGATCCGCCTGATTGGGGTGGAGGGCCTCCAACTCAAAAGTTGGACTCATTAAATTGCGAAAATGTTCCTGTGGACGTGGAAATGGGTGAAAATAGATTAAAAAAACGCCGAAGTAACTGTCCACTGGATCCATCCGTGGATTTATCAAAAAAAAAGATACCACCGTCCACGTCAGTTCAGCATGTTTACGTGAGTCCAAGTTTTGACACAGAGAATGGTTTCAACTACAGCGCATTAGACACGGGGCCTTTTATAGTCCACATTACAATATCAGAACCCATCAGTCCGCTGGTTCAACCATCCGTATACTTAAGTTTGCCCAATTTCTACACAAACATCGCTTTCCTGGTATTGCTACTAATGGTATTAAGCAGGCGGGCCGCAATAGAGTGATAGTGGAATTTAAAACAGCTGACCAGGCTAACGATTTTTAAAAAACCCTCTGTTAGCAGATAATAAATATTCGGCTAAAATACCCCGGTTTCAAATCTCGCGTATGGGAATTGTTAAATATATTCCTTTAGACTGGTCAATAGAAGAGTTAGTATCTGGTTTAGAGTGTCCTAATGGTTGCGGCCCAATAGTTAAAGCACGTAGACTCAATAAAAAGACAATCAAAGATGGCGTTGCAGAATGGGTCCCAACCCAGACCGTAGTTATTACATTTAAAGGTCAGGTCCTTCCCAATAAAATATATTGCTACAACACAGCAATCAATGTTGAAGTCTACCAATTGCCAATCATTCAGTGTTACAATTGTTGCCGCTATGGTCATGTCGAAGCTCAATGCCGTTCCAAGCCCCGTTGCTATAAATGTGCTCAACCTCACACAGGAGATAGTTGCCCTATTGCTGAAACTGATTCCTCTTGTTTGTTTTGCAATGCAACCCATTTCGCCGCAAATAAAAGATGCCCTGAATATTCAAGACAGAAATCAATTAAAATTTTAATGGCTGAAGACAATATTTCATACACTGAAGCAGCAGTAAGGTACTCCCCGGTAGGGCGTATGACTTACGCAGATACTGTTGTGGGCACCCAATCTGACACAAATCCCCTTACCTCATTAGCAAGCAATCATAAATCCCAATCTAATAATTCCCTACCACTCCGCAGATCCACTAGGAAAACTGTTTTTGTCGAACGCCACCCTAAATCATCGCTTTACAATTCCTATGATGTAAAAGCACATAGCTCTATTGTCTCTTCACCACCTTCAGTTTTGCCAAATGGCTGCGCAATGCCACACTCCGTTAACTCGTCCCATAATGATAATTTGATTGAACTTCTTGTTTCTACATTAGTAAACATTGTATCGAAATTTAACGATGTCTTACCGAACAATGTCACAAAGCTACTGCGCCCACTCTTTTCTATCATCAATAATAATGGATCAAGTTTGCCATATTCTTCAATGGAATGCTAGAAGCATTCGCAATAAAAAACATGAAATTATTCATCTTATTAATAATTATAAACCTGCTGTCTTTGCCATCGCGGAGACGTGGCTTAAACCGGGCTCTCATTTTAGAGTGTCCGGATATTCATGTCTCCGCGATGATAGAGAAGATGGGAAGGCTGGATGTGCCCTTTTTATCGAAAGATCTTTTACTTATTCTCAAATTACACTTCCGTCACATTCTCCTGGTATTCACGCTGTGGCTGCTAAGTCATTAAATATCACGTTTGTCTCTGTCTATATTCCCCATCCCGATATCAGCATCCTTTCAGAACTTGACTCTATTCTCTCTGCCCTACAAGGACCGCTTATAATCATGGGTGATTTTAATTGTCGACACACTCTTTGGGGTTCCCATAACACTGACTCCCTATTTTATCATTTACTTGAAGTCGTTGATAAGTTGGACCTATGTCTGTTAAATGATGGTTCGCCTACCCGTAAAGTTTCCCCAACCCAACATCCGGGTGTTTTAGATCTAACATTTTCATCCTCTAATTTAGCTTCGCGTCTTACATGGAAAACTCTTTCTCATTCCTATGGTAGTGACCATATTCCCATTCTAGTCAGCCTTATGCATCACACCCCACAGAAGTTACAGGTTCCTCCTTTGTTAAAATACAGATTATCTGCAGGTAACTGGAACGAATTTGTAACAATCGTCAATAATAAAATTCATCTATTACCTACTGTCACTACTGAAAATTTTCTAAATGCATATTGTGAGTATACTAACATCCTAATAGAGGCTGCTAATTCTAGTTTTCCTTTAAAAACTCATCGCGTAATGGAATTTGCTCTCCTCCTTGGTGGGATGCAGAATGTTCTTCTAGCATCCGTGAGCGTAAAGAGGCGGAGATTCAGTACTCTCTTAATCTAGACATGGATACCTATTTGCAATACCGACAAGCTTGTGCCCGTACTAGAAAACTCCTGTCTCAAAAAAAACGACAGAGCTGGCAATCTTTTTGTGAATCCCTTTCTCCTCGTTCTTCTTCATCTACAGTTTGGAAAAATGTAAAAAAATTTCGTGGTATCCATTCAGATCCTCATAATGTGTCCTCCAATGATACCTCATCTTGGCTTAATGAATTTGTTAATAGATTTGCCCCACCTTATGTACCTTCTGAAGATTGTTTTCCATCTGTTCTTTTTCTGATTCGATCTTCGGATGCTATGGATGACCCCTTTTCTTTTGCAGAATTAGAGGGCGTATTAGATTATTTATATGACTCCTCCCCTGGAATTGATGGTATCCCATATTCTTTTGTTAAGAGATCTATGGAAGCTTCCAAAATATATTTCCTAAATATCATTAATCTTATTTTTGAAACTAGCTTAATACCTGAACCTTGGAAAAATCATATCATCATCCCTATTCTGAAACCAACCAAAAATCCTTCGGATCCCTCTTCTTATCGCCCAATTGCTCTGTCCTCATGCTTGTGTAAGATCCTTGAGCACCTGCTTAAGAATAGACTGGAATGGATGTTGGAAAGTAGAGATATCCTTTCTAAGTCTCAATTTGGTTTTAGAAAGGGAAAGGGTACTATGGACAGTTTAAGCATTTTAACGTCTGACATCCGACTCGCGTTTTCCCGCGAGGAACATGTTATTAGTGCTTTTTTGGATGTCACTTCTGCTTACGACAACGTCCATCTTCCACTACTCAGGCAGAAAATGCTTCAGCTGAGTATTCCTGTGAGGTTGGTAAACGTCATTTGCAGTATTCTCATGCACCGTACTATCACTGTCCGTACTCAGAACGCCATAACCCCATCTAAAACTGTCTGGAAGGGATTGCCACAGGGCTCTGTCTTGAGTCCTCTCTTGTACAGCTTATATACTCAGGATTTGGACAGATCTGTTGATAGCTTCTGTGAGGTCCTTCAATATGCAGATGATATAAGAAGGAGATGAAACATAAAGGGCTATCCCTTTATGTTTCATCTCCTTCGTTCTCAGATGCCTCATGTCGCCTAAATTCAGCTCTTCACTATCTGAACGTATGGCTCACTGATCATGGTCTATCACTTTCTCCCTCTAAAAGCAATGTGGTTGTTTTTTCTAGGAAAAGGCGTACTCTTGATATTGAGGTTGCTATTGGAGAGGAAATTATACCAGTTCACGAAAAAATTAAATTCCTGGGTGTATATATTGACACCAAACTATCTGGCATCCATCATTTAAATTATATTAGCGATAAATGTGAGCGTAACATTAATGTGTTGAGATCTCTATCAAGAGTTTGGTGGAGTTCCCACCCATTTACTCAAAAACTCCTATATAACTCTATCATACGAAGCCATCTAGACTATGGTACATTTCTTTTGGAACCGTGTAATAAAATGGCTTTAGCTAAATTAGATAGAATACAAGCAAAAAGCTTGCGTATTGTCACAGGTGCCATGAAGTCTTCCCCAGTGAAAGCCTTACAAGTAGAATGCGTTGACCCCCCTCTTTACCTTCGTAGACAGTATTTATCAGACCGATTTCTCTTCAACCTTTCTAAGTTCTCTAACCATCCATTGCTGTCGAGATTGTTCTATCTCTCCCATTTAATTTCCACTTCCAGATATTGGTCTCATAAGGATCCTCCGTGCCTTGTTAAAATTATAAAAAATTCATAGATAATTCTCCAGTGTCTCAATTAACGAAAAACCCATTGTTTTTAATTAACTATCATGTTCTCATCTATCAGCCAAAGATAGTTCTAAACTTTGGTATAGACAAAGACTCTGTAGATGCAAATAAGGTTTTTAATTTCATTTTGGACAAAAGTTGGAATGGGTGGTGTACTGTGTTCACTGATGCCTCCAAGCTCACCGATAATGGCTGTGTTGGTGCTGCTGTCTGGCTTCCGAAATATAGTGTTATTTTAAGTTATCGATGTCCTCCTTCTACATCTATATTTTCAGGGGAAGCTATCGCCATTTATGAGGCGGTATTGTATGCAGAAGTCCATAAACTAAATAAAACAATTATTTTTTCGGATTCGTATAGTGCCCTTCAGGATATAAACAATGTACCATTTCATGCTAAAGACAACTTCTATATTACCTTAAAAACTAGAGAGAGTTTGTGCAGATGCTCCAACCAAGGCATTGAAATTGTTTTAGCCTGGATACCCGGTCACACAGGTATCAGAGGAAACGAAGTAGCAGATGCTAGTGCTAAAGAAGCAACTCGGACTGGTTGCTTAACATATCCTGATTCTTTTCCTCGGGATCTTAGAAACATGGTCAAAATAGAACTACGTAAGAGTTGGAAAGAACTTTGGGGTTCCTCAAGGTATAAAGGCAAACTGTATGGAGATATTCAACCTGACATACCAGTCAGACCATGGTTCTTTAAAGTTCGCTCTGCTAGTAAGCTCATTACCTCCACTATTATTCGATTGCGGCTTGGCCATATCTGCTCACCAGTTTTTTTGGCCAAAATTCGGGTTCGGGATCACTCCCTGTGCGAATGTGGACTAGAGGAAGGTACAGTTGATCATATTTTTTTCAGTTGTCCGAAGTTAAATTATTCTCTGTACAACGTGCTTCCTCCTTTTATCCCTCTCCCCACCAATTTTAATTTCCTCCTAACGTTCATTAATACCCCATTTGTTGAAATTCTTATAAAGTTTATTAAAGTACTCCATATTTCTAGTACTAATGTTAGATAAATAATGTGTACATTAACACCTCGTCTTTGTGTAGATATGTAAATATCAGTGTCTTGTTTTTTGTAGTTTGAAGAATTGTATGTCCAATGTTGTGCCGTATCCCATCTTTGTGTAGATATGTAAATATTAGTGTCTTGATTTTTATAGTTAGAAGAATTTTACGTCCAATGTTGTGTCGTCTGTCTGTTTTAGGTTCTCAATGGAATCGTCACTCATAAATATTCCGTGTTCATAACATACCGTACAGTGTCTTTTCCAAACAAGTCGTTGGCAAAATTATCTACGGATAGTTGCCATTAATTAAAAAAAAAAACTTTGTATCAACGTTCCTGATATCTAATACAAATTCAATTACGTAAATGCTGAATAAATAAACGTTATTTATTTTTCCCACTACCGATCATTACACAAAACTACTAACTTTGATTTCTTTTAGTTAAAAACACAGATATTTCGTTATATATCTTCAAAAGAATTTTCTAAATGGACGTTGTTACAATGTATCACGACGCGTATTGCTCTAGTACTGCTACCATTTGTAATCGTTTCGTTACCAAACGAAATCGATAATCGATTGAAATGTCGTAATAATCGAATAATTTAAAATTAAGATATTATTATATTTTTTAAATAATTTTAGTTCTGTATTGTTTTTTTGATGAGTTTACTGACAGAAGCATGTAATCAAATATCAAAGGATGACTGGGCTAAGGTGGTGGAGAAAACAAAAAAAATAATAAAAGAAGACTTTGAAAGAGACGTCAGAATAGACAATTTAATTGAAAATGAATTAATCATAATAGTGGGAGACGAAGATGGCTCTACGGACATGGATCCAAGCTCAGAAAATGATTAAATATTTATTTTTCACCAATATTACAGTCTGCCTTTATTTTGAGGAAGTTTTTTATATATTAGTCCCAAAAAATAAATATATCGAATTAAGTTTATTCATATACTTAAATATGTTTTACTGTAACAAATACCATATCTCAACAAACGTACTATGTAGCTAACAAACTAATAATCATAAGTGAAATATTATGATTTTATTATGTTATTAAACAATGGTATCGATTTTCGTTAGAATCGAAAAATAATCGAGACATATTTGTTTGGTCCATAACTAGTCGCAGCCATGTGACAGATGTCAAATCCGACCTAATAAATCTCACGGACTATAGTAGGTGTATATCCGTGTTATTTCCAGAAGTAGTATTAGTGATGATCAATATTAGAAAAACATCGATGTTAACATCGAATCAAAAGTATCGATGTACGATAAATATCAATTGAAAAACATCGATGTTTTCGGTAACAAATGAAACTGTCTATTATATTTATGAAATATGTTTATTATTATTGAAATTAGAAAAGTTAAATAAAAAAATTAACGTTCCCAGTATTTTTGGGCATACTGTAAAAAAATTAACTTTGACAGGTGTTTTGCCTTTAGTCTGTTTCGTTCTAGCACAGCAGTTGGCCCGCTTTGGAAAAAAGCCTTTCTGAAGCTGTGGATGTCACTGTGCAACATAAATACTTAAGAGCTATTTTCTTTAAATTTGGGTAGGTGGATTGTAGCACTTTCTATAAAAGAAATGGGTATTGTTTTAAATCAGCTACCGGGCTTTTTAAATAAAATTGTAATTCCGTAGGCATATTCATGTCACGTTGACCAGACAATTATTATTCTTTTCGTTAACAAGTTTATAATGATCTTTCCATATATCTACAGCTTGGTCTTCTTCCACTTGTGTTGTAGAATTCTCCGTCAATTGATCATTCTCAATTTGTTCATTCAGCTCAATATCTGAAATCAATTCCTTATTACTCGTAATGGCTCTGGAAAAAGCTAATGCATCTTGGAAAAGTATATTTTTGAAACGAGTATCCAAGAGAGTGGCGACTGCAAGGATATTAACATTTTCTGTTTGTAGCAATCGTTTCTTAATTTCTTCAATTACGTTATTTTTTAAATTCTCTCGGATTGTCTGTTTTGGTTGGAAGCTTGTCACTTTTATAGTAAGTATCTGGTAAATGGTATTACTTTACTACAGGTTACATATTTTTCACCACAGACTTCACGAGTAGTTATTTCTATTGGTCGTAAAATCTCACAAACTTCAGTTAAATCAATAATTTGTTTTGCATTCAACATTTTGGTGCACTGGTGTGGCAATTAATAATGTTATTGATTGCACGGCGCAGTATTCAAAATCTTTCAATCATGTAAAATGTTGAGTTCCAATGAGTGGACACATCTTGTATCCGTTTCAAATCAGATTTTCGCCTCAATTCATCACTAGCGGCAACACATTGTTTAAACCACGTTACAATTCTTTTAACTGCAGCTATTAGGTCAGGCAAATTAGGTGTTTTATCGATAGATTTTTGTGCCACCAAATTCAACATGTGGGCATAGCAGTGTATATAACGACTTCTACCAAATGCAATTTCTATTGCTTTAACAATATTGGCGCCAGCATCAGTGACAACTGCCACTATTTTAATGCTTCCAATATTCCACTCGTTACAGATCTTCAATAATGTATTCGCTATGTATTCCGCAGTATGAGATTACGTTAAATCATAAACTCCCAACGATACAGATTCTAATTGTTCCTCCTCATTACAAAATAGAGTAGTCACTCCCAAAAACTTCTAGTTTGCATTGTGTCTGTCCAAATATCTGTCGTTAAAGTCAAACCACTCGCTTTCTGAAATTTTCCTTTGAAGTGTTCTCTAATAACGTCATACTTGGTTTCTAACATCCTTTTCAAAGTGAATCGTGAAGGCATCTTGTACAATAGACAAGCGACTTTCATTAAATTCGGAAAATCTTCATTTTCTATAATTTGAAAAGCTTGGGAGTCTTTACAAATCATGTATAAAATGCTATTCGTCAACTGAATTCCTTTTGAGCCCATATTAGCTTACTGAGATATTTTACTAAAGCTAGAGCTTAGAATTGGTTGGGAGAATAATTATTTGTCACTATTCGTGTAACTTTTTTCGGAATCACAATCGCTCCCTGATTCAGACATTTCCAACGTAACATTAGCGGTACTAGTTGAAGGCGCAACATTAGGTTCTTTAAAAGTTGTTGGAGTTGAGGATGGTGTGGTTCTCATAGATTCGTGCTTGGGCTTTAAATTTGGATGTCTTTTATCCAAATGATATTTCAAATTGGTAGTGTTACCAGCAATTTTTAAAATGTTTCCACAGGAACGACATTTGGCGCTGGAATCAATTATTTTTTCAAAATATTTCCAGTTGACTGGTAGCATTTTATAATACCTGTAATTTAAAAAAAACAATAGTTACTTTTGTATGCTTCTTCGTTATACTTACTTATTTCTCACCTAAAATGCGTTGAGTGCACTGCAAGAAAACACTACTGAGAGAGGAAATAAATTTTAGATTAAATAGAGCTAATCTTTGAACTTTTTTCGATAATAACGGTTCGCAAATATCGATTAATATCGCTCATTCCCAACCCTATGCAATCCTTCCGTTACTGCAATACAAAAAGCGTTTACAATTTAATAATTCACTCACCTGCATGCAAAGCCAACGACACCTAAAAAAGACGCCTTAGCAGTCCTTCAATGCAAAACAAAAGCAGCAAGCAGGAAAATTGAATCTCGTGTAATTTATGCACTTTTTTCATAAGTTAACCTAAAAAATGGAAAAATACAGTGAGCAGTTATATAATCGCAAAAATTACTGGAGAAAGAAATAATAATATAATGCAGAATAAACATTTATATATGTTACCATATACCTGTTATTTCGTTTCCGAAGTTTCATTATTTACAAAATCAATATAAATGAAATTTGTGAGTTCACTCACAACACAACACAACCCTCACTCACTCTCATCAAGAATGACGTGAACTTTGAATTGAAGTTGACAGTATTTTTTTTTATGCCTTAAGAAATGCAAAGAAATAACTATTCGTACGGCTTCCTCCGGTTTCGTTGATCAGTGTCATCTAGTGGAAAATAGTTGAACTTGATAGTCATAGCTAACGACTAACTTGATAATTGAACCTAGTACATCCAATGCACACTAGATGGCGCCCTAAAGAATATAATAAAGACGTTGCGATAAGTCAAAACATCGATGTCAAAACATCGATGCTTTCCAGCTAAACATCGATGTTTATTCACCATCGATGAATATCGATCAGAACTAAGCAGTATTGATACAGAAAGGCACATTCTAGGAGATAGATGAAGTCGAGAAATTTCAATCTTGAAACATCTCTATATCCTTCTATTCCTTTTCATTTTTTACTGTTGGCATATCTATATTCTAAAGCCTAGTTTCTCCATTTGGGGGTCGTAACCCTTGGGGGATCACGTTTAATATTAAAGGGGGGGTCACAGTCTGTTAAAAAAATAAGACCTACGTGCAAAAGATTCGCTTAATAAAGGAATGAATTTTAGTGTAGTGTTATACAATTAATTATTACCATGTAATAACAACATGAAAAAATAAACTTATAGCTTACTTTGTTTAATTAAAATCAATATCATACCATATCAATGGCAACGGCTAAAATGAGTCTTTCCGCAATAGTATGGGACTTAGATTCCTTCGCAGCTCGCAGTGCTGCTAAGTAGGATGCATGAAGTGCTGCACTCTCATTACGACTGGATTTCTTTATAGCAATTTGTTGATTTTTCAAAACAAGTGACTTACGCTCGAAGAATTCTAACGGTTGGCTTTGTAAAGACGCATGTCTTGTTTCCATATGCTGGAGTAATTTTGAAGGCTTCATGCTTACTATATGGATAGGACTTGAAACCAAACAACACATTATGGCATGACAAGCCATATTTTAAATATGTGTCGTTACATAAATTAGTCTTTTTCTTCACCGTTTCACCAGACGACAAAGGCACATTTTGTTTTGTCACAAATTTGTCCGTTTTAATTTCACTTTTTTACTGAATTAGTCATTGAGTGCATTAACAAGAGCTTTTATGAGATGGATTTCGTCATCGTCTGGATGCTCTTTTGGCAAATTTTTGCCTTTGTCATTGAAGTGAATACCTTATCTCTTCAAATCGTTTTTGTGGCATTGTCATTTTTATCAGCTCATATCCATACTGGTTATGCCAGTAAAGTCGTGGAAATGGTTGGAAAACGTGTTACCGTTAAAATAATCAAAATTCCGATGAATTTATTCAGTTCCAATGAATTTATCTAAGCACGTCGGATTAGAAATTTGTTTTTGGGTGGCGTATAAATTGCTTAGCTCGACGATGTGTTTCTTAAAAACTTCTTTCTTTTTCAGCTAGATCTCCTGGCAATTGAGTATTAACCTTGAAGACTAGGGCCTCTTTCCTAGTAACTAGATTTCTTTTTCGCCAAAGTAATGGGCTCGTGCGACTGGATGATGAAGTCGGCAGCTATTCACATTGATCTTTTATAACCAAGGGAGGGTCGCTATCATCAAAGAGCTCGTTACCTGATTGGATTCGAATCTGCTTATCTATGTCAAACTCTTCATGATCTGAATCTTGCAGGTCTTGTGTAATTTAACGAACCGTGTGGTAATAGGTAACTTCCTTTTCTCTTTCCGATTCCGATTCATCCAAGCCATCTTCTGATTTATCCAAATTTTGTAAATAATTCCGTATTTCCTCGTTATTTATGCTAAAACAAACATATAAGCATCCATCAGCAACCATACATTACGTGCAGTAGGTAATAAACGTGCAGTGTAACTTTTACGCCACACAAACAAAATGCTCTTTAAGGGCTAAGTCGAATTTAGCCTCTAATTCAGAATTAGTAAAATCTAGTTTTAGGGAGTTTTGGTGCAAGCCACCTTTACTAAGATAAGTGTTTTTAAAGAGGAGATTCTGATATAGTGCTTCGCTGGCCGCTGCCGCCGCACGCTCGCTTCGCTCGCTCTGCTCACGCATTGTGGTAAAACTTATGTAAGTTAGGTATTTTTACCATCAACTTATGTAAGTTAGGTATTTTGACCACATTGCGTGATCTGAGCGATCTTCAATAGCGATAGGTTATCCTAACCAAAATCATTAATGTAGAAATTACAAAATTAAAATCTTAAAAAATGTAAACTTGTGAAACGACGCCTTAAAATTTGAATATTTATAGAAAATCCTTTGTGTTATAAATATATCGTCATGTTACATAACTTTACAAATAAATATTGCAAAATTTTACCCAACGTGAAACAATCTAAAATTTTAAATTAGACGTGATTTATATCAAAAGGAGTAAATTCATATACAAAATAATGAATTTCGAATATTGCGAGTTGTAGCCAGAATTATAATTATGCAACATTAGCAATCAATCGTAGATGTAGGTAATGTTTAGTAATAGGTATCTATAGAGATAAGTGAAGGGCGCGTTCACCCAAATAAATAGATTCAAAATTGATCGAATTTACTAAATTACTCACTAAACCACTCTACTAAATATTCATTCTTGAGGTGCGGTTAGTTACTAAATTACACCGTATTTAATTAAATTACTAGATCAGTCCAAACCAGGCCTAATTCCTAGTTCGGACTAGGCCGGTAATTTAGTCGAGTAGAAAAGAATTTAGTAACTAAACGTGTCTGAACAAAGATAATTTATTCGAGTAGTTTAGTAAGTAATTTAGGCCCGTATTTATAAATCGCTCTTATGTCTGAGATCAATCTTGAGTGCACACTTAAGACGCTGTGCTAATTAATAGATCGTACTTAAACACATTCTTGAGATCAGGAATAAGTTGAGTGTCGCCCGTATTAATAAATCAAACTCGATACTCAAGACCGATCTTAGAGATGCTACTCAAGTGCGTGTTTGACAAGTGCCGTGAAACCGTGACTTGAGTACGAGTCGTGTAAAATCAAGTAAATGTAAGGACTGCTGGTTTGTGTTAAATAAAAATGGATTTTGAACAAATTTTCAACGAAATTAATTATTATGACGAATATGATCATTATGACGATATTTTTTGGCTAAATACATATCGTATCCCTAAAAGTACATAGAAGATGCTGATAATCCTTTTGAAATGTGTGCGGAAGAATTTCAGGAAAGATATAGGTTTCACCAAGAATCTGTACGTTATATTCAATAAGTCCCTTCCATTGGGGTAAAAACGTGTATTTTTACCGACATCTTAAAGGACTACACTGCACTATAAAAATGTAAAATACCGCGAAGCGAAGTACAAAATTTATTACCTAGGTATTGTAGGTTGGTATTATTAAAGCAAGCAATGACGCTGTGTCCAGCGGTGAGCCCAAGATGAGCCGGTGAGCAGTGACGCCACGCCATGTCAAAATTCCCGACTTGACAGCTTGATGCAATGTGTTTAGTTTTTTTTAAAGAACCGAAATGTTTAACCAAATATTTTAATTTTTCGTCATTATTATCAACAAATTATTACAAATTATTTTTTAGTCAACATGATTAAATTATTGTAGTATAAATAAGTACAAATAAGTAGATTGTGAACTCAAATTATGTTCAAATTTGCAAAACTGTGATCGAATCAAAAGCGACTGTACTAGCAACGACGAAATGTTTACCCATTTCGTTAGTTGAGTCAATTCATTTTGTTCTATATTTTCGGTGAGTACAGCCCACCAGCACGCGTCACTGGTTAGCGGTTCATCGACCAAACAAATCTGAACCTGTCGTATTAGTCGAGTTCATTAGCTGCTGCAAAAAGTCGTTTCGCTAGAGCGAACAAACAACTTTAAAATTTATTACGCAATGTATCATAGAACACGAGTGTTGATATTGTGTGATATTATGTAATTCGTAGTTCCTAGTTTATCTCTTTTATTAATCCATTTTCGGATCCATTCAGTTTTCTTTTCTTTATCACAACGTTTTTTTTCTTCTATTTCTTCTAAAATATAAACTTTTCAACTTTCGCGTTGCATTATAAAATATCTAAAACCGGAAATTTAACGCGATTACCTTTATTTTGGCTCGACGTTTCGACCGAGTTACATTGGCCTTGGTCTCAAGCAAACTGCCGTAAACTTCTAAAATAGCCATTACCATAAGCTTTATTGACTTATTCACTTTATATCGTTGCAGTCTGTGCATCTTATAAAACACTATTCACTAAGGGTGTCTTGCACCACTTATTTAAACTCAATTTAAGTAACTATTAAAGCGTTGGTGCAAGTGTTCGATTGATTGATCGAGTTTAAATAGTCGGTGCTAGCCACCCTAATATACTGTACGCGATCAAAGTGCGAATGATTTTTTGAGCAGTAGCGAATATTTCATGTACTAAATTACTCACCACTCGACTAAGCACTCGCATAGTCCGAACTAGGCTTAGGGGACTGACAGAACCACAGAATAATCCTAATTTCCTATTCCTAGTATTATGTATATGTTATCTATGAACCTACAGACAAGCGTCAAGAGGACATCAGATAAGACTTTTTGTCGGGAACGGGAGAAGTGAGGTTGTGATTTTATTTATATTTTCTATTTTTTACATTTTTAGGAGTTTTAAACTACAACAGTGATAGTATATTGTGTTTTAAAGTTCTGTGTAAATAAAAAGAATGGAAGAGATCTAAATAAACATATATAGTTGAAGTTTTCGCGCTCTTCCAAGAAGTCCTTTTTAACTTCAATAAAGCCTACTATCACTTTACTGGAGTGCTAAGGAGTTAATGTTTCTCCAAGAATTACGTCATTAGGCTGATGGTCTTGTTACCAATGCCTTAAGAACAATAAATAAATAAAATATCAGATAATAGGTTATATTCTCTTTGAGATAATAATGGCGGATAGTTTTTAGAACGACCCATGTAGAATTAATGTCTGTGTTTTCCAAGTTTTATATGTAACTGTTGATTTGATAAAGTCATTTTGTTATTAAAATTAGTTAGCTTTATTGAACTGTGATTGAACAGTTATTTCAGTCATGAACTAGTAGTGCCATAATTAGTACTAATAATCTTTCTATTTCCTTTGTCAATTCTGAACCTCTTTTTTTTCATATTACTGTGGATGACAATATGTGCTACTTTTATTAATTATGGAAGAATTGTGTAATCTTAATTATATATTATTAACTATAAATGTGTTTCAACCGGTAATTTGTTAAGTACTACAACTAAACTACGCGAAATCATAGTTGTACGTGACAGAAGGGACTGAAGCCGAAATTCTCACTTTGTATTAGAATTATAGAGTAGGAGTCATAAGTGTGAATTTGCTGACTGATTAGGTTTTGAAGGCTTAGCTTAGACGATGAAATAATGGTCGAAATAGGTGCTCCTCAACAGTCGGCAGAAGAGAGCTTAGAAAACGCCGAGTGGTATTGGGGCGATATAACCAGGTTAGATCTTTTTTATCCTCTAAAGTATGAAGTACGTAATAAAATTAATGTATTCAAATTATAAAGAACATAAATTTCAACTAAAAGTAATTACTTCTATATTGGTTTGTTTTATTTCTGTAATAAGAAATTCTGTGTCTACATTAATACATACGTACATGTCCCTCATACTGTATCCCTAACAGGATAGCTACAGTGCCATGACATACTTCTTTCACCTTTTCCACCTGTCTACTAAGAATAATGTAGTCTTTTTTACATTATCTTATATATTTATTATTTTATAACAAAATAGACTGTAAATATAACTTTATTTTTTTGTATCTCTTGACAAATCAGAAACACTTATTCTCAACCCTTGTAGTTCAATGAAAAAAGAACACAGGACATTATTATTTGTAGGTCATTGTGAAATATTTGATATTTAGTAATTGATGACTTACTTTTAATTTCAGGGATGAAGCCAATGAAAAACTTCGAGATACCTGTGATGGTACCTTCTTAGTCCGCAATGCTTCGAACAAAGGCAGTGGTTATACTCTAACAGTGCGTAAAGGAGGAACCAACAAATTAATAAAAATTTATCACCAAGATGGTCGTTATGGTTTCTGTGAACCTTATGAATTCAATTCTGTTCTAGATCTTGTTAAATTTTACAGAGAGTACTCATTGGCACATTGCAATAGCAGTTTGGATATTAAACTTATGTACCCTCTGTCAAGGCTGCAAGAAAATGATGGAGGCGAAAACATAGATGACGAAACTCTCGAAACACGTTACAAGGAAATTCATAAAGAATTTGTTCTCAAAACAAGAGATTATGATGAGCGTTCTGATAAATATATGAAGTTACGAGAAGAAGTTAAGTTCAAAAGACAAGCTCTTGACGCCTTTAAAGAAACAGTAAAAGTATGCGAAGAACACCTAAAGCTACAGGAAAAATGGCAATCAGATGCACAACCTCATGAAAAAAGTGATCTTATAGAAAATAACAAACAACTTATATCAAAAGTAAATAGTTTAAAACAAGCCAGAGCACAATTGCATATCATACTTCGAGAAACAGTTGAATCTAACCTATTGTTGGAAAGAGAAATCACAAAACTGAAACCAGAAATTGTAAGTCTTTATAAAATAAAGGATCGTCATAAAATGTAAGTGTTTACTTTGGTATAATAATTATCTTTGAATTTAATACAAACCATGATCATGATATGCTAGTCTGATGTAATGAAATGAGAATTAGAATCAAACTTTACATAATCATGTACTCATAAAATTAATCACCTTATTGACTACATTGTATATAAAATAATTTGTTTGTTCTGATTAAAAATTTTGTTGTAATAATATATTGTTAATTATAATTATTTTTGTTGAACATTGGTTGATTACATCAATACCTAGTCTTACCATAAATATTGCTACAAGGAAAACATTACTTATTTCTATTACATAAATGCAGTCATGCAAAAGTACAAAATGGTCTTCATCAGCCTCAATAAAATCCTTTGAACATTGTGGCCAGTTATCAATAAATTGAAACACGCACTTTCTCCATGGAAAAATTCGCCCTGCCGATCTTACGGAATGTGATGAAATGAACATGCCATATTCTCTAAAAGAGAGCATAAATCATAATCAAGTGGATTAGGATGGGTACTTGATGACGGCCTGTCTTCAGCTCTGATGAAGTCAGAAATGTTCCTTCCTAGCCATGTTTGTGTGGATCGAGATTTATGTCCCAGTGTTGAGTCTTGCTGAAAAGACCATTCTTGGTTATAGGACATGATGTTGTTGAGAGCCTTAACTACCTTCTTGAATCATATCTTGATACACCTGGGCTTGATATTTTTTTCACAGAAATATGGCTCAGTCACTTCTTGATAGAAGTGACTGAGCCCTACCCCACCTAACACCCTACCAAACCATCACTGAAACCGGAGAATGCCCAATTTGTACCCTACTGACTAATTCAGAAGCTTCTTTTAAGCCTTGAGCATAAACTCGGTCATTCTGCTTATTAGAATATTGCTCGATAGTAAAAATTTTATTATTATTATATTTTCATTAGTTAATAAAGTTTTTCTGTGACCACCCTTTGTTTATCGTCTAAGATGTTGCTTTGATTTTACCACCTTATTCATTTTTAAATTATTGGTTATGTAATGACCAATGACGTCAAATATCAATAACCCAGTACACAAACATTCGACTAATACTAAGCATATGGACAGTTTAATAATTGCATTTGGCTTCATACCTAGTTTGTGTAATACTATCACAGCCATTCGGTTCTATTTATCTCCCTACTCCATTTTAGTATCACAAGAATATTTAACAAGGATTGGTGCGAAAATGAGAATACACTGAATATTCATATGAGATTGACAGGTTCCAAAATCAAATGTAATATTATTGGTTTTTTTTATTGTAACATTATTTATGGCCAGACTGTGTCAAGCTCTTGCCTAGCTGTTATAAAGTTATTCTTATCATTTTACAGATGGTTACAAAGAAGAGGAAAAACAGATGAATACTTGCAGGCCTTAGAAGAGGACAATATACATAAATTGGAAGAGTTATATGCACACCGTGAATTGAAAACATGGAAAATTGAAAATTGTACTCGTGAAATGGCAGAAAAGCTCCTTAAGGGAAAACCTCAAGGGACATTCCTAATCAGGCCGAACTCCACAGGTCAATTAGCTTTGTCGATATGCTGTAACAATATGGTATATCATTGCATTATCTATAAGACTGAACGAGGCTATGGATTTGCTGAACCTTATAATGTTTATAAGTAAGTTATTATTTTAAAATATTAAAAATGTTTAGCTTTCTTATAATCATGAAATTAATTGAATCTTATATAATTACAGAACTTTGAATGAGCTTGTACTACATTATGCTGTAAACTCATTAGAAGAACACAATGAGCAATTAAGGACTGCATTAAAGTATCCAATATATGCTCATCTTGCAAAGAAACCTGAAAAAAAGCACCATGAAACACACAGTCATGAAATTCAACAGCAGTCAGATTCACAACTTCCAGAGGTACATAGAAAACAGCGCAAACAACGGCCATAGTTGTTATGGGTTGTGAGTAATCTTTGCAATTTCTTCTCTGGTCTTCTATTTTTTATGGATAGAGCGACTAGTAGTCCTTTAATGGCATAATGTTATGCAGTTTCAAAACTGCATTTAACAAGTTTATGCTATGATATACAAGTGAACCAAAAACTTTTGATAGAACTTTTAGTACTCTTCCATATTTGAATGTAAATCTCTTCTAATATGCATTGTCTTCAAGATTGTGAAAAAGGTGATGACTGTTAACAAGGTGTTATTGATAACAAATGGTTTAATAGATAGACACAATAAGACTCAGTATTTATTGTGTTTCCTATTGCGATGTGATATTTTGGAAAGTAATTTATACAACCTTTGTAAAATATTTGGATGTATTTTTGAATGTGGCCCAACTGACAACGAATGTATGCATTACATCCATGTATTTAGAGTGTATATGGTTCGATTTTCTAGGGAACAGCTATTGTTGTGTTATATGATATGCATGTTAAATCAGTGGTTTAGTAGCTTTAGGAGACTGTCTTAATAAGGCCGAAAATTGTACAAAATAGTAGAGGATAATACATTATAATGTTAATTGTGTAGCAATTAATTATTGAGCACAACTGTGTCCGTTTTGTTTCAACTATTCTGAGTTTGTGATATACAGTTTTAATTATTTTGTACAGTTATAATTACAAGTAATTAATTTATGTATGTAATTTATTTTACCGATGTCTGTACTGAGTTATATTATACATAATGAAGTTTAAAGTACCATACAGGATTTAAAATCTTTAAAGCAAGTATTATAAAAAGAATTAGGGGCCTTTACCAATAACATATAATGTAAATAATACCAACGATTTAATTTGATAACATATACGATATACATAAAATATACATATACATGGAAACTAGTATAAAAATAATATTACATTAGCCTCTCACTTTTTCTGATAAATAATTGATGAAATTGGTGCATACTTAAAGATTTTTATTATTGAAATAATTGTGACAATTTTGTAATATTACAATATATATTATGTGTATAAGTCATAAATGGAGACGTGAAATGTAAGTAGTGTTCAAGAAGTAAGAATATCATTTTTTATTGAGGAGATTGTATAAACATTATCAAACCTTCATGCATAATAAAAAAAATTTGCATTAAGTATTTTGTATATTTCAACAGCGAAATAGTACTAAAATATAAGAAATTTAAATAAATAATAATTTCGCAACAGGATGGGGTTAATTGTAAATGGTAATGTGGTTAATTACTAATTCTTACAAACTTGTCAAGTCATTTAAATTAATTTAAAGTGCTTAATTTTTTAGCTGATCTTTACTTGTAGTACAAAAAGTATGCATGTGTATACGAGCTTATGATTGTGGTAAATATCACTTAATAAAGTTTCATATTTTTTTCAATTTCATATCCAAATTACTAAAAATAAATCCCTCGTAATTTCATAGTGTCTATTCGATGGCATGGCTGGTTTATTCCATCATTATACAAGATTATTTTGAAAGGATGGGTAAATACGAAAGGGTATTAAAGTGCCCATGACAAGGGAAATCTTGCGTTCTACAATCTCACCACAAGTCAATAGTTCTAGTGTAACACCTCAAAGTTAAAATAAAGATGAGGCAACCCGTTCAGCGTTCATACCTTTTTCATTACGTTTTTCTCATACGTATCAGCGTTTTACGTCGCTAGCAAACCTTTGGAATATAGGTCATAATGATAGGGTTGTACATTTTTTCCTATTAAATGGATGTTTTTTTTGTATGAAAAACAAAATAAACTTATCTCGTAATTATTAAACACACAACAGTGATATGTTATAACGCTGGAGGATTTATACCCCTTTTCACATTAACCTTGTATTTACTGAGCTGATTTTGGTAACCCGTAGTTAGGTTGAAACGATAAATTAAAGGATTCACATTTTGGACTCAATTTTTTTCAATTTAGCTCACCACAAGTTCTTCGGAACCCTAAGTCAACATGTGACGTGACATGTTCTTGGCCAATTTTCTAGTACATTTTTTATTAGTATTCTGCTTGTCACAAATATGAAATTTGCTTGATAAATATTTGTAGAACTGTTATGTCTCCATAAACACTGGATAATGAAGGTCAGTGTAGTTACCTATGTAGTTATGTAATTTTTCATTAATTTGGCATTAGTCTGATTATACTTATAATTTATCTTCTAGCAAACATTTTTATTCCAACAATTATGTAATTTATTTGACAAATGCCTTTGTTTTGTTTATATTATCATTATTTTGATCATACATATAGTGCCCTTTTTGACTGTGTAGTGAAGCATGTGATGTGATGAATTTTTATAATATTTACCTATCTTCCACTTCAAATTCCAATACTAATCGATGCGTCTTTCGCCTCTCAACGAAGCATCCTCAGGATATTCCAATGATCAGACTCGGCCAGCTAACCAGCACCCATTCAAAATTCGGTGTTGATTCTGTGCTGGTTAGCTGGTAAATATTCTGAGGATGCTTCGATGAAAGGCGAAACACAGTTCGATTAGTTTTGGAATTTGGGGAAGAAGATAGGTAAATATTAGAAAAATTCATCACATGAAATGGATTTCTGCAAATTAACACTTGAGTCTATACAATATATTAAAGAAGCCTGTGATATTGGCTCTGAATATTTTAAGTGGTATGTTTAACTGCTACTATTTTCATGGTAATCATATAAGTTTACATATAAACTGCAATTCCGCACACCGGGGAAGGTTTCTGAATTAGTTCTGACCTCGCAACCGAAGTCGCGGGCAACAGCTACTCTGGAATAATAGAAATTACTACTACTCCTGCGTTTAATATACATACCTATACATGGTATTTGTATATTAGCCAGGTGATAAATTGTTTAGTCAAAGAACTGACTTTTGTGTCATATAAATTATATTTATTGCGACATGTTAATATACTATAGTTACATACGGAGCGATCATTTTCGTTGACAATGGCTGATGTGTGCAATTATTGAATACTTTCTCCCGGCGGTTTCACCCGCGTTAGATTTAATATTTTTTCTGATAATGAGTAGTCTAGATTATACTCTGAAAAGTGTTCTACCTGGCAATGAAAGTCCCATCAAAATTGGTTCAACTGTTTCGAAGATTAGCCCGGACAGGCAGTCAAAAATTTTAAATATACACGTTTGGGTTTATATTCATGTTCAAATAACTAAGAACTTAAGAAAAAACCTTTATTTCAAAATCATAGATACGTCAGTTTTATTTATTCGTATAATAGGTAAAATAAAGAATGAAACATTGAATATGATTGTGTAAAAATAAATGACTGGTAATATTCACTTCTAAATATGAATACACCGTTTTTTCGATGTATTCCCTAGCTATTTTAAACAATTGCCGCATACGACGGTTGATCAGACCTTAAGCCTTTGTTTTGAGTTACGATATCGCTTAGCATTTTAATTTTTTGACGAAGCAATAGAATGTCTATTAGCTAGAGGATTCTATTATTAAGTGATAATTCATTTTGGATAACTATTATTATACTAACTGTGCCTGGGACTTCGTCCGCGTGGACTGGACTCTCAACTTATTATAAAACAACCCCGTCTCTATATGTTTGTCTGTTAGTACGATTAATTTACGTTTTTTGTTTTAATGTTTGTTAACTGGGCAAATTATAGACGACTATCTTAAATAATGCACTACGTGAGTGGATCCGCAACCAAAGGCTAATGTATAAGGTACAATAACGCTTCTCTGTAAATTATGGTGGAATTCCTAGGAATGTGTCCATATAAATCATTTGATTTTTAATATGAGAAAGAGCCACGTATAGCTGGCCGTCCGAAAAGCAAAGACCTTGGGCTTTGCTTAGTCATGTCGTAAAATTGGCTCACCAGAAACTGTACGCGTTTGAAACTAAACGGAAATTACTTAAAATTTGAAAAATTCGGGATATGAAAATGCTATCTCCTGTGCCGCAACTTGTCAAAATCTTCGCTTCAATAACGTTTTGTTGTAAATTATTGACTTTCAATCTAGATGCCATTATACATAATTTAGGAGGGTATAATCTTAAAAGAATTGTGGGGACGCCTACTTTTAATTTAAATTTGTGTGACGGGAGGCCGGGTGCGCTCAGGAAATTCAAAATTCAATTGAATAATTGGTAGCGTCTTCTTGGTCGACACTTCTCTTATTGTACGTTAAATGCCTTGATTTAGTGGGTCGATTCGATTTCGGTGAAAGAAACACTAAATGTTTCTCTGACTGAAGCTTCATATTAAATAATTTTTTACATTCTATTATTTTTCACGTGCGTTCTTCAGCTATTTTTTGCAAAAATTTTCAACGTACAGAAACAAAGTCTACGTTTTTTTTACATTACTTATATAAGATTGTTAAAAATAAAGTCAGGCGAGAATTCATGTTAGATATGTCATTTTTGAGAATCAGTGGCCGCTGGCACTGATGACTAACAATTAACATTGTAATAACATGTTATTAAAACAATAAAAAGTAAAAGATACTGTAAAAGATGGAAACTAGAGGTGTCCAAATAAATATACGAAATAAGTTTTTGCAAACGAAACCAATTTAGTTTTGCCACAGTTACACCGATAACGAAGTTTTCTTTATCCGATTACGAAGAAGCTAAAGTGGGAGAATAATGTATTTCATCGGTGTGTATGTGGGTGTTTATAGTAATTCCATATTGTGTATCTACTGCAGTTTTAACTTACTGTAGGTGCAGGGGAATACATAGGTACCTATGTATTTAAAAACTATTCTAAATAAACTAAATTTACTCATTACAAATTCTACTACAAGCAAAAGTATCAGTTCAACAAACACCATTTTTGTTGTAGGGATGTGAGGTGAGATGTGCAATTCGCACAATAAAAAATGTTACCTTCATTATATATACTTCCACTTGAAATACTTTGTCTGCTTTGCAGAGCACACTGCGAATTTATTAACCAACTTTTTTAATACGCCACCGAAATTTCTATTAAGATTTAAGTAAAATGTGATTGGAGGTGGTTTGATAAATTATAAATGATAAGTTGATAAGTGATAAATAAATAATATATATTATTAAAAATTGTTTTTACAATAAATTAATATTGCTTTAATGTTGTACTTTTGTATATATGTATATTGTACTTATAAATTAAGAGCATTAAAAAATGTGAGATTATAGTATGTATCTACTCGAGCTGTTTTTGTTTTTATCCATAGCTGTACATTCAAGAAAAAACGTTTTTTATAAAAAAAACAGTTGCAATTTCGTCTTTTATGGAATGAATTGTGGAATTGCATTAATGATCTCAGGAGTGAATATTTAATGTAGGTAAGCTAAAGTGATTCTCTGTGGTTTCTAAATACAATTAATAAAGTCAACAGGAGCCAAATTTGAATGCATGAAGTGTGAACAAACTCGATCGCCATTTTACATACCTTGTATTATCTAGAATTTAATCAATGTTAATAAATCAATTATAAATGTTCATTTGTTTCATTTTACTAGTAGCAAGCAATACAAATTTGAAAAGCCGGCCCTACCATATAGTAGAGAGATAAGTGATTAAATAATATTTTCGTGGAACCGAGCAGTATTATACGAACAAGTGATAATTAGTGATATCGTCGTATTCAGTGGTGTATGAAAAATGACGTCGCTTTGTCAACTAGAGTTTGGGGAGCTAGAGATGACGTCACAAAGATGGCGATTCATGGTTTAAATTTTGTCGCATAACTCAAGCACTATTTAACCTATGTGGACGAATGAGATGTCATATGAAAGGTAAAGAAATGCCTAACAGAAGACGTGTTACAATCATCAGCATTAGGTTCAATATTTAATAAGTTATAAATTTAAGTGTTATTTTTTTGTAATTTAAATAATGCAGTAAGAATGCCAATTACATAAAAAATCTTGCTTCGGTTTTCATTTGTAATGTACGGCACGGCGTGTTGCGCGGACGCGAGCGCTCGTTCACTCGACATGTCGGCCGAGCCAGAGTCGAACCAATGAGCGACAGTCTCTTGCTATTTTTATTTGTTTCTTGGAAGGGAAAAATTCCGTACGGACACCCAACCGCTCCTCATTCCTCAGGAAAAAACGTGAGCAACGGCCGTGTAGTGTCGGGATCAAACCGTCTAAAACAACCCTTCACTCGCCATTTGACCCTACAGGCCGGCGCACCAAACCAAACGTGTTGGGGCAGCGGAATGCGCTCCGCAAGGAAAGGTCGACAAAGCCTGAAGGTCCCTCGGGTCAGGTTGTCGCCGGGAAATTTTGCACCTGCGTGCTGTCGAGAATCTACACGGGTGAGGGCCGGTCCCAAAGCGGTTATAACCGGCCGGCGATTGCTCGGCTGAAGGCCCGAAATGGTGAGTGCCTAACGTGAAACGCAGAGCAGGCGGAAGGCGCGCTCAAGTGAGGCCCTATATCTGGGCGTGTAATGAAATCGAGCAGAACCTACAAAGGGCCCTAGTGTAAACGCCCAGGACGTCGACGCATCACCAACCCCTGGCTGTGATAGATTTCAAGCAAACTATCACAGCCAGCTTCAATTCATGTCCGAGGCAGATTTTGATCATCTACCCCCGACATTCGTTAAGAATTTTTATTAGGCCTCCACACTTATCCATACACAAATGTGTTTCGCAAAATCGTTAGTGCATGAGAAATGCAATTTGACTTACAATAGGACGCAAAGGCACGTCAGACTTATGTATCTGGTAAACCACATAATGGTTGTAAATGGTTATAATGTCACTGAAGCGTACGATCTGTGTGACCTTGAACATCTGGAGCAGTAGCTCGATTATGTTCAGAAGGTACTGACAAAGAATTATTGGATTTCCCTTTTTTTAGATATTTCATAAATCATAATACAACTAAGTATGTGAAGGTATACAAGAAGAAAGTATGGCAAGACTACTTGCTACAAAAAATTGCTGTGGTATGAAAGATTTGATGAAAAAGAGATATAAGCTGCAGAGAGCAGAACCGAAAGCACTAGTGAAAGAGAAGCGTGAAACTGTAGGGTAATAAGTAGTAGACGAAAATAAGATATCGGACAACTTCGAGGAAAATTCCAAATTATTTTGGAAAGAAGTAAGTACGTAAGTAAGAAGTGATCCCGGCACCTTGCAGAATAAATAAAATGCGTTAAAAAGAATATCATCAGCCAACAGACAAAAAACATGTTTTGCAGCGATGGAGTGATTATTACAGAGAACTAGGTATGTGAGACTAGCGACTGTGTCTCTGACACTGAAAGCGATCCTAATGAATCACCACACTCGGGTCAGGGACTTGAGCAAGTCATTAGTATGAAAGGGATTGAGAAACCGATACGAATTCTGAAACGTGGAAAGGCTTCGGGAAAAGATGTGGTAACTGCTGAGATGATCAAGTATGGTGGTCTTAAGGTCTGAGACATCTTTTATAAACTGTACAATCTTTGCTGGCAGAAAAGAGAGGTCAAACAAGGACTGGCGCGCCGCAGTCATAGTATCTCTGTGTAAAGGGATAAGTTATCGTGTAGACCCCGCATGTTATATACGGCCATCAGTTTAGCAAGTAAATTCTTTTTTTTTTTTAATATACTCAGACATTTCACAATTTCACACAGCGCCATCTAGTCCCAAAGTAAGCAGCACAGCGCTTGTGTTATGGGTACTAGACAACTGATATACTACTTATATACTTTTTTATTTTGTAAATAAATACATATTATACATAAACACCCAGACTCTGGGCGGGAATCAGTGGCGTAACTATACCATCTGGGGCCCGTGGCAAATTCTTTTGATGGGGCCCTATCAGTAAAAATCGTCACGTTGTACTTAGTTTAATTTTAATAAACCACTTAAGTAGTTATCCAACACTAATAACAATTTTATTTTCAAGAGCATGTGTTTATACATTTACGTTCATTCACATTCACCAGCCTATATACGTTCCACTGCTGAACATAGGCCTCCTCTCATCATTCTTCAAGTACCGACTAATTTTAGGTAGCTTTTTATTTTTTTCTTCGGTCTCCCTCTTTCTCTTTCGTTTTTCATTCCCACTTAAATATTTTCTGGAACTAGACATTTTAATATCTAACTTTCACAATAAACTACTTTGCCACCATTTGCAGATTCAATAAAACAACAAATACGAAAAATCAAAGATACAAATGACCAATTGTCAAAACAATCACACAAAGAATACGCAGTCAGTAGAGCCCTCATAAAAAAATAGCAAATCCGGGATTCCCCTAACATAGTGTTGCTAGTTCGCCAAAAAGTACTTTCTTGGTTAATAAAATGAGGGAATTCCCCGGTCGTCAATGCTCACCCGCGCTGCCAACGTACCGCGAAAAAAAATGTAGAAACCAATGGATGCGTTCTAAAATTGATCAACATCTTTTTGTTTAGGAAGTGTTGAAATGCTTAACGATTAACTTGAAATTGTATTATGGTCTTTAGTTGTCTCACTTTAATGAATTTTAAGCAGAACTTAAAAAAAAAATTAAAAATTTACTTTTCAAGTAAAATAAAATACTCAGGTACAATGTTAAAAAATTATTTCTGAGCTCGCGGCCTCTTGGGCCGGGGCCCTCTTGGGTCGGGGGCCCGTGGCATTTTGCCAGCCCTGCCACCCTATAGTTACGCCACTGGCGGGAATCGAACCCGCAATCTCCGTTTACTTTCCGACACGCTTAGCCGTTGCGCCACGGAGGTCGGCAATTCTACTTATATATACTAAAGGCATTTCCGAAAGATATTTGTGGGAAGTACAAGGTGCATGGTTTTGGGGTTCGCAAGTATCGGACGAGATAAGAGTTATTTTTTAATTATCAGGTCAGGGGATACAGAAGAAGGTCGAATCAACACCCTAATGGTCGAGATCCATTTAATTACGGCTAATGTCAGGGATATTTTCCAATGAACTATAATAATTATATTCGTGTTTAGAGGAATCGTAAGAAAAAAAAAACCGTGGACAAGGAGGCGACTACCAACAAAGAGGAAGCTACCAACACAGCGCAGAGATGGTCGTCATCTCTGTGCAAAGGTATGCATTTTATGGAGTACTAACCCTAAAGTGACCAACGAAAATAACGATAATTTTTTTCGATCCTAAAAACATTTTTGCATTAGAATACAGTACTTAATTCAGTACAAAATCGAAATTGCTAGAGCCGTTTTCGAGAAAGCGAAATCAAATACATATGTATTTAACATTTAAATAATACACAAAAAGTACATACATATGTTAATATTTACAAACTTAAAACTACACATTATCTTAAATAATAAACTTCCTCAAAGTTGCCGCTTAGAAAGCTGTCATTGCTCAAGGTACCTAGCAGACTGGCAGCATTGCCTCTTTGAATAGCCAAACTGATTCGTTGGCGGAAGAAGCTGCCAGCCCGGCGGTCTCCCGAAGCCTCGACCAGTCTCTTACAAATATCAGAAACCAGTCGATGGGCTTCGGGGCCCCAGGGACCCAAAGTTTCGACTGCAAAGGGCGTAAATATGAAACTCTCAGAGAGAGTCGCATACTTACGCCGCTTCAAGTTCTCGGCAGTGCTGGCCGCGGCACCTGCTGACTTGGAAGTCGCCGGCACATGGGAAACAGCAAGTGTATCGACACAAGTGGCATCCCACACCAGCGATCTTCCAAGTTTCCAAGGAATGAGCGTCAAACCATCCGGTCTCCTGCCGTCGCTGCGCACAATACCTACAGGCTCTAAGACTGCAGGAACGCCAGCGGCGACAAGAGCCCGCCGAATGACGTCATTCAAGGCAGCATGTCGTGACATGCGGCCCGCACTACGTAAACAGGATAAACCGTGGTGACCTAGTACATCGACGAGGTCACCACAGCGGCAACGGTGAAGAAGGTTAGTCCTGGCCCCCAGACGAAGGGATACTATGAGAGAAAGCGTGGTATTGTCGATTAAGGTTCCTAAGTTTTTTGAAGGTATTACCTTCAACCAGTGTCCTGACTCCTTCTCAGAAACAGCTAGGAGGCGAGACCGATCTTTTTCGGTACTACAAGAATCTAAAAGTTGTAAATGAACATTTTTGCATAGAGGCTCATCCCAGTGTTTTTGAGAAAAGGTCGAGGTAGGCAGGTTAGTACTCGGACAAACACTTAACCAAGCATTTCGAGCATCAGTCAAGCACGGCACCTCAACCGATCCTAAGGAAGGGCGAATAACAGATAGGAAAAGGTTTTCCGTGCTGTAGGCTGACGAAAGAAAAGCTGGCAGTGACACACTCGAGATTTTGCGTATGCCCAGGCCTCCATAACAGATGGGAAGCGATGCTTGATTACAGACCCTGTCATCAACAAAGGAGCAATTTAATATTTTAGATAATGTATTTTTTAGAATATTGTCTACAGATTTTAAAAGCGTTTGAAATTTAAAAAGCTGAGAACAGCGACGAGCATATGTAAATTTTGGAACAAAAAGGCAAAAGCGGACAATGAGGAGAGCCATGTGGGAATTAATTTTGAAAAGTTTGTCTGAAGACTGGCTAAATTTTTGTATTTGATCATTGATAAAGCAGGGTATGGAGTCATCTAAGACGGGAGCACCTAGGAGGTACAGCGATCCTTTTGACAAGACTTTAATACCTGGTGCCAGATTGTTAAATTTATTAATTATTTCATTTTTTGTAATAGTTGGAACAGAATCGGAAACAGAGTTCACATTTAGAAAAATTTAATTCTAAGCCAATATCTTTAGACCTTTGAATGAGGGTTTTAAGGTCTTCTAAAACAGTAATTGCTTTACCTCCTATTGTTCCGTCGTCAAGGTACCAAATATTAAATTTGGAATTTAAATTACAAATCGCAGGATGGATAGCCAGACTAAAAATAGCTGGTCCGAGAGGATCACCTTGTTGACAGCCAACTTCGGAATGTAATAAATTATCTTTATATATTAATTTTGAAGGACTGCTGTAAGATTGCCAGAGGTAGGGATATATGTCCGGAACATGCTGTTTTATCTGTGTCAACAAGGTGGATCTATCAACAGAATTAAATGCATTTTTTATGTTTACTTTGAGGAGTACCTCACCTCCATCATGTGTCAAGAAAGCACGCGCCGCATGCACTGCCGCTTCACATCCTCTCTTTGAGCCAAAACCTACTTGTGTAGGACAAAAATAGTTTGATACGGTAGAGAGAATGTGACGGCAACAAATTTTGGAGGCAATGCGGCGTATAGTTGCACCTACGGCAATTGGCCTAACGCCACCGTCTTTTTTTTTCAGGGCACATAAATTGGCACCATACAGGATGTCGGTTATCTCCGGGGGCACCTTACCAGCCAGCATAACGTTTATTAGAGCTGTTAAACTAGATAAGACTGTCTTACCGGTATCACCGACAGAGCCTGTAATAATACACTATAAAGGCCTTGTGGCTCTCCTTTTAGGGGAAACATTCGTACGCTAGATGGCGTTTGCTTATCGAACGTGTTCATAGTACCTAATTTCACAGATTTCTCCCACACTCACACACGCGCGATTCCCGTAGGCCACACATGCAAATAAAGTTATAATACTATTGAATGTTTCGTAAGCATTACGTTCAGAAATATTTATGAGATGAAATCGTATTTAGTTTAGAAATAAACATATTAAACGTAGTTTGAAAAATATTACACATATTCTAATATATTATATTAGGTATTCATTTGTATATAATAAAATAAAAAATAATGCGTTACACCTACTTAAATCGTAAAGATTTTTTGACCTGTTTGCTGTCACGAGACTAGGGCCAGGATCAGATGATGCGCAAGGATATACTTATATTATATTCTATGTACTGTACTGTACTTGATGATGTGATTCAGAGATCTGAGTGTGATGCAGTAGATAACGAAACCCAAGTACTCCTAGTCAGACGACTCATAATAAACCCATTGAAATCCAACTCAT
Organism: Zeuzera pyrina; assembly: GCA_907165235.1. Lineage (NCBI taxonomy): Eukaryota > Metazoa > Arthropoda > Insecta > Lepidoptera > Cossidae > Zeuzera > Zeuzera pyrina. The sequence continues at coordinate 10,246,128 of OU015625.1, read as the reverse complement.
TCTACTGGTTTCGACAAGTTCTTTGGTAATGGATAATAACCAACAGCCTAATGATACCGTGGAGTTAACAATTCGCCGTCTAGTACCTACGGACCATTTCGACTTCGGCTTATTTGGTATTGACATGTAGGTATATTGGTGAATACCAAGGTTTCTATTAGTATGAGTAAGAGTATGGTTTTGGAGTCAGCGGCAATAACAAGAACACCTACCCTGTGGCTTGGGCCAGAGAATTTGGCTACAGTATTCTAAAGACAAGAGGCCGGCCTTTGGGGTCGCGAGCGAACGGAGTGAGGCTTCGGTTATCCATCCATGCAGATCTATGTAAGCTAGCTAGTAATTTAAACTTGAACCAGACGTGCACCAAGGTTGATTTCAACTGTATACACTTGCAGCTAGTTAAAATCAGACTTCCTAGTAAAAAAAGAAGGTCACTTATACGGTAATTTCTAATTCTGTAATCATTATTCAATTAGTCCAAGATCCGACTGAGGTTGACCTTCTCTAATCGAGTTTCCTAATAAAATAAATATTTTATACAATATAATGTATAATTAAACAAAACGTGCTAGGGTTGCCACCCCACATCCCTGCATAGCTATTTTGAATTAAAAATTGTTTAATTAATTTTTTTCAATAATTATTGTTGTGCAGTTTCTAACGAGTAAAAGATGTAAATAAAACACCAAAGTAGGGTTGCCTACCTTTTTCTAAGCAATAATTAAAGGTTGATAAGTGTAAATAGGTAAGTGTGTATTAGTAATTTACTCTCATAGTTTCCTTACATATGAAAATTATATGTGAAAATAGATAATAATATTAGCAACACGATGGTATAGGGTTATCTTTGTTTGCAACCCTACTTTGGAGTTTTATTTCCATCTTTTACTCGTTAGAAACTGCATAACAATAATTATTGAAAAAAATTAATTCAATAATTTTTAATTCAAAATGCAGGGATGTGGGGTGGCAACCCTAGCTCGTTTTAATTATTATACATTAAATTGTATAAAATATTTATTTTATTAGGAAACTTGATTAGGGAAGGTCAACCTCAGTCGGATCTATTACTATTAATTTAATTTAAGAAAAAAATACTAGATTATAATCGGTTTCTTATATTTTTTAAAATTTAGGTAATAAATACAGGAAAGTATGTATGACAATTGTATGTACAAGTAAAGAGGAAACTGTACTTATATAATTACATGTAACGCAAATAATATTACGTTTATAACTTAGTTTTTATTTAAAATATTTTGTTAAAACTTAGTACACTTTTTTATTTTTTAATGGCACCGTACCTGAGTACATTGCCAACGTCAAGTAAAGCGAGAAAACAATTCAATAGATGATTAACGCATTTGCCAATGTCACGCATTAACACATTTAACACAAACTAATAAACAGACACAGAATAAGTAGAATCACAAGTAAATTAGTTCTTTCTTATCGTCAAACTCCTCCAGTAAAGTGATAGTAGGCTTTACTGAAGTTATAAAGGACTTCTCGGAAGAGCGCGAAAACTTCAGCTATACATGTTTATTTAGATCTCCTCCATTCTTGTCACTTACACAGAACTTTAAAACACAATATACTATCACTGTTGTACTTTAAAACTCTTAAAAATGTAAAAATGGAAAATCTAAATAAAATGACAACCTCGCTTCTCCCGTTCCCGCCAAAAAGTCCTTAGTACACTTTTGACTAAACTATACATTAATAATAGTAGGGTGTCCATTATTATTTTACTCATTACGGATTCTTCTGTGTTTTATTCCAAGTTTCTACTGTTAGTGGCGTTTCGCATCTTGCAGGACCTCTTCACTGTAATCGAAGATAATTCTGCTTCCATTTTTCGTCTCTTCACTCTGTCTATATCAAAAACAATAAACTTAACAAAACAAAATAAAGTATTGATAATATCGAAGAGTTACAAGTTATTTCCACTCCTATTTAGTCTATAATGTATCTGTCCTTTGCAACTCACTATACTGTATGAAGGACAAGAAAATCAAAAACATAAAAAAAAACTCCCGACAAAAATAAACCTTTAAAAAGTAAGAAAATAATATGTACCTCAATGCCCTTTAGGTTTATGATAAGTTTCGATATAAATAGAAGTAGTAATATGTCCAAGCGTCTTCAAGTCTGAGGACTGCTAAGTTTTTACTTTATTTATTTAGTGGTCCCCCGACGCGACAACGCTTGGATATATTACTACTACTATTTATATCGAAACTTATCACAAATTATAAGGGCCATGAGGTACATATTATTATTTTACTTTTTGGAGTTTCTTTATTGAATCAGGGGTTTTTTAATTTTAAATTTGTTTTATTTCATGATTTTTAAACACTACAATCTACACTATTACTGCGATCTACATTCACGCAAATACTTCCCGGGACGATACACGAAATTGCGACATGGGATCGTGCCTCGCCAAAATCTGAATATTCTGACAATAGTTGTATGATCTATCATCAGACCCTGATCACCATCTATCTATCTATACCCTATTCATAGAGACCATTTCAATGAGCTTAAACATGATATCTCTACTATAAGCGGCGAGGAGTTGGGTATCCTGCTGACTTCAGACGATGCTGCAGCATCAGGTCAAGTTTACCATGTCATTGTGACATTATTGAAGTCATAAGATACTAAATTTCGTATCGAACAGACTAGTAGAAGATGCTCGCGTCCCTTCAAAAACTAAAAAAGAACTAATATTCTTCAAACGGCTGAACAGATTTTCTTAAATCATAGCCAAGGACACTCGATCACGTCACCTTTCAAACAAAAAAAATTAAATCAAAATCGGTTCATCCGTTTAGGCCCTACCCCTCTTTTTGGGTTGGGATTAAAAATATAGGAAACAATAAGAGATGAAGTTGATATATAATACTAACATCGATTAGCATCTTATTATACAAGTATTTACACAGTTTAACGTTATTAGTCTTGCTAATGACCCGTTCATTGCCAAGATTTCATGACCCACCGATTTTCTTTCTCTCTTCTGAAGAGACTAAATACATCACCTCTTCTCCAAAACTGTGTATTAAGAAGATAAAAACAGAGTGAAGGGACATAATATGGTGGAAAAATATAAAGAAAGATTTAAAAATCATTAAAGGTAAAAGTTAATACATTATATAATAATAATACCGTTTGCCATTATTCATAAGTATTGATGATATATATAATAACAAGCGTTATTGATGATAATGCTTCATGACCTCTTCCTTTCCTCTGACCTTAATGTACTCCCTCTTCTTTCTTCCCTCTTCCCTCTTCTTCTCTTCACTAGTTCCATACTACCTGCTAGTAGAAGATGAAACATAGTACGAAGGGACACAATATACTGGAAAAAATAAAGGAAGATCAAAAATTATAAAAGATAAAAGTTAATATAATATAAAATAAAAAGATGTAATAACGAACATTATAATCCCCTGGCATGAAGGTACTCCTTCTTCCATTTGTCTCTTTACTTGTTCTATACTACATATTACTATGAGATAAAACAAAGTATGAAGAGATAATATTCATTTATTTATAACATTTACTCTCTATTAATACAATGTACATATCATTCAAACCACCACCAAATTGTCATCGGGGGAGTCTGGTGTCTGCTATATGCTGGAAATACATGGTATAAAGGAAAATCAGAAAATCTAAAAGTTTATTATAAAATAAAAACCAATACTAATGAACATTATAATCATTTAACGGAATGAACATTGCAAAAATTTTAGGGAAGATAAAAGCAAAAATAAATGATAAAAGTTAGGCATTATAAATTACGAATACCTTTTTAATAACAGTACAGCGTTATTGATAGTAACGCTTCATGACACGCAGATCCCATTCCTCCGGCCTGAATTTACGCTGTCTTCTATTTGTTTAATTCCCTTTTCATTGACATTGCCAATTTATTTCGGTGCTCGTACTCAGCTTCCTCACGAGCAGCTTGAGCCATGCTGTGTGCAGTTGTCTGTTCCCACCAGATGAACATGGTGTCATGGTGAGAACGATATAATTTCACAGTGAAAAATGGTATGTCCAAGGTTGCCAGAAAATATCTTAAATGGGAGAAACCACATCCAATAGAAATTATTCCAGCTACTGCTTCATGGTTAATAGTCGCTTTTTCTTTTAAATTACGAGACGTCTCCAAATTAAACTCCTTGTTGCACAATTTACAATTAACATAAAATTTTGAGTAAAGACCAAATTTAACTTCTCTATTAATATTTAAATAAGAAAACTTACAGTCATGAAGAGATTCATGATCTGCAATTTCCTGAATTTGTTGAAAAAAATAATCTGTCTACAATTCTTTTTGCCTTTTAACAAGCATTTGTTTTTGCTTACTGGCAAGCTCTGAAATTAAAAAACAAATATATCTGACTATTCGAAATAACTGTGAGACAAATTGATGCAATATTCAGTATTTTCAAGATAAAAGTTCTGTTATGGATACTAACAGTTAAATACTTATGAAAGATGCGCTCACGTTATTTCATTAATAGACGGATTAATGTAATGGAAATACCAATTCTATTTGTTATTACTATAAAATATATTTCTGAATAAGTTATGGATTCGAATCGGATCATTAAGAAAGAATTTACATTAGTTGTAACAATAAGAAACAAGCTTAGAAATTTTTCCCGTAACTACCATATGGAAAACGACACAAATTAGTATTTATTGCTTTCAGTAATAACATTAGAGAAAGTTTCCATTATTCATCATTGTACGTTGGTCACCCTACATCACTTACTAAATATGGTAATGCACATCATAACTAAAATAAGCAATTAAATTATAAATATGTTTTATTTAAAATTTCATAAGATTTTGAAATGTTTACTTTACGAATTAGACGTGTTATGTCATTTGCTGGTGATTGACTAAATGAGTTGCTGCCAATTGGCTTCAAACAAGCAAGCAATTTCACATTATTTATTGCTCTTTTATACATACCTACTATATAATATATTTATTCATATTAATTGTATTTACTACAGATAACATGTCTATGTAAACATAATTATTTTTTATTACTTCTTTCACATATCATGTAGTAATAGTAACAGTGGACAATGGTTACCATTACTCATGTAATAGCCTGGGTTACATCGTCCTCGAATAGACTACATTTCTTTACATTGCAAACTAATTGCAATATTTTTGTTAAAAAAACCCATTATAGTAATATTAAAAATATTAGGTAAGTATTAGGCAAATACTATCATATAGGTAAGTATCATATTAGGGTAGGCATAGGTACTAAATTTTCAAAATCCTACACATTACATAAAGTAGTAAGTACTTACTGTAGATACAGTCTCAATCTGTTGCACTCGAAATGATCAATTCCACTTGTTAGACGCTGGTTGATAGAACTGCAATACATAAAATTAATATATGGGCTTTATTACAATTTTCACTTACATAACATAAATTTAACAATTTATTAAAAATTGAATCATTAATAATAATTAACTATTTTTATAATTTAAAACTTTATACTTTATATCCTCTCCGCATACAATATCTTATAAATTCTCACTTAAGTACTTTACAAATTATAAATTAGGAATAGTTAATTTCATTTATAACAAATGTCATTTGTTAATTAAATACCTCCATAGAAATATCTCATGGAACAAGTTTTTCATTATAATTATTTGTTATTGTTACATAAAATTAATATATTTATTACAATTTTCACTTACATAATATAAATTTGTCAATTTTTTAAAAATTGAATTGATTTGATTACTATTTTTTAAATTTAAAACTATACTTTATGTCCTCTTCGCATACAATTTCTGATAAATTCTCATTTAGGCACCTACCTAGTTTACATATTATAAATTAAGGACAGTTAACTTTACTTATGAAGTCATAAATGTGATTTTTAATGAAGTACCTACATAGAAATTTCATAGAACAACAGCTTTACGTTATAATTATTTGTTACTGATACTAGGTTACTACCAGATTCTCGGATGTATTAGTTTTTCTATAAATAGGCCTTATGCGTTTTTTATGGTTCTTAATGTAATATACATGAATATAAAGCTGTGTTCATTCCGAGGTCCTAGGATCCGAGTTATTTGATTCCCAGTCTGATCACTTAATTTGTTCTTTCAATGTCCTGCTCAGGTTAATTCTGTTCATGAAACGAGTTAAACTGTGAGTCTACTTACTGGAAGAGTATCTAGTAACATCCAGACTACCAGTTACCAGTTTGTAGCCTGAGTGCATCATCATAGTATGAAGTATGCTTATTTTGGGGTCACACAAATGGTATAAGTATAAATCAGTGGTAACATAAGTGGTGATCTGAGACATTTACAAAATCACACCATTAATGCATTAGGAGCTATTAATTAAAGTTTAAATTGTGACTTATGAGAAATGTCTGAAATGAATATTAATTAAATATCACTTTTTTATACAAGTTATAATCGATGCTCTCGTTAGTTCAAATAGGCAAGTATAAATTATAAACGTTCAATGGGTTCAAACGTACTATAACAGTTTCATACCTAACTAGTAACTAGCATACTATTTTTTCTGTAACATAATAATTACCTACCTTTCTGAATGGTATTTTCGTGTTGTATTGCGTGTATTTTCTATACAGATTTGTAAATGCAAACGCCTCTTTTTGGTAATTTTGTTAAATTGCCTTACTTTCCCCATCTGAAATATACAGTTATTGTTTTTAAACAATCACTTTTACGAATACATATCTTTACAGAAGAATAATTGAACATAAATAAAGAGAGATTTTTTATATGTATAATTAATGATAAATAGCGATTAGTGAAAAAATTATGATACTATGTATTTGCAGTTGAGAAAATTGCAAAATTGATAGAAAAATTTTGAAAGCGCGGTAAAAATATAAATATTTTTTGTACAATTATGCCTTGAGAGGGAAGGCAAAGGAATCTATGCATATAACAGCCGACGTCTTTAGTATGAAATGAAATATTCTTCTTAAAATATCAAATGTCGACATAATACATTTTAATGTTCATTACATTCTCTGGCGACAAATATATTATAGTCTTTATAGTAGGATCGACTTTAGCCGACTAAACCACTACAAAAATCCCAACATCACACTACAGAATAAGCACTTATTTCAACAATTTCGCATAATGCATAACAGCGCAGATACTTGGGACGCAAAACTATATCAATTTTACATCACGATATTTACTAGTAAACAATTTGCAAATAACTAAAATAAACGCCCAACGGCTCCCATAAAATCCCGCCAAAAATTTGGTAAAAATATAAATTATAGATATAATTATAACTAGGTACTTACTGACACTTACTTACTGACATAAAATTGGCATATTGCCATTACATTAACTTTAATATACTTTTAGGCATTCGTTTTCTTTCTAAATGACATAATTATGACAATTTACGTTATATTACAGTAAATGAGTTACATTATGTCATACTTAAATTGAATACTAACCGATTATTAAAATTTTGGACACATGAAGTAATATATCGATATTACATTTATTTTTTTCACTGGCAACACTTTTTATTAATAAAATTAGTGTATAAATCCACTTTCTACAGGGCTCGTAGCCCGACTGAAGCGCCACATCGGTGACATCAACTTTTACATAAAGTATTCGAGTCAATGAATCCTGTTTTTTTTACTTTTCTTATCGAATGTGAAAAATATATATTTTTTTTATGGTTGTTATAACAATAAACTTATTTTTAGTGATAATAGAAAACTTTTCTGTTCTTTCATTATAGCTGGCTTGTCCTCCAAAGTTACGAGTAAAATTACCATGACCGGGGGATACTTCTCAGAAAAAAAATAAACTCGTATGTTCCGCTATGATATTCAATATTTGAAATCCATACAATTGTAGACAAAAGACTGAACAATTTATTTTGACTTACAGATTGGGTGCAATTTGCTTAGTTAGCCCGTAAGTAGTACCCAAAAATCAGCAAATTATCGTACTGTAGCGATTCTTGTCAGAAAAAAAAAAATAATTTATTATGTTCTGCTATGAATTTTAAAACTTCCTACATATCTGGCTATAGACGAAAGAATGATCTATTTACTGTAATTTTTAGTTTGTGTATACTTTGCTTATTAAGCCCGAACATAACACTCAAAAGTTAGTAATTTCTTGTTCTGTGGTGATTCATCTCAGAGAAAAAAATTTATTTCACTATGTTTTTCTATTAATTTAAAAAAATTTTTCTCATCAGACTGTAATCGAAAGAACGAACTATATATTTCAACTTAAATTTTGTGTGTAATTTGATTAAAAAGCCCTTGCGGACTCCTTGAAAATCAATAAATTCGCGTACTGCGTAAATGTGAAAAATCTTCTTTGAGAAAAAAAAAATTTCAGTATGTTCTACTATGAATTTTAAAAATTTAAATCCATACGATTATAGATGAAAGAATGGCCTACTTATTTCAACTTGCAGTTTTTGTATAATTTACTTAGTTAACCAAAAAACTCTACCCAAAACTCAGCAAAATCCCATATCCTCGTACTTTACCGGTCCAAAGAGCCTTAATTTAATACTAGACTGCATAAATATGCGAAATTAAAACGTCGTGAACAAGTACGTTGTTTTACGCGCACATTCGTAGAAATGCGCATTCGGAGCGTAGGGATGTGAAAAAATAATCGATTTTCATTTTTATTTCTTTGAAATCGATTTTTTAAAATCGATTATATAAATTACACTTGTTTTTATTAAAAATATTAAGAAATGAAAAATAAAGAAATCCAATGCTGCCAAAATTACACATTTTAATTGCGACGAATGAAAAAACGCGAAGTAAGTTCACTACATCCATATGTATGTACGTAAAACAGTTTCGTATTTGTTCAACAGTTTCCTTTCTTTCGACTGTAAATAATTTAAAAAAACGTCTTCTAATGGTAAAACACCTAAAAGCGGCTGGAGGAAGTATTTTTTCATGAAGAAGGATAATACCACAGCACCGAAAGAATTAAAAACATGTAGTAATACTACAAATTTAAAGCAACATATGGAGCGAAAACATCCCACTGTCCTACAGGCTAACCAGGTAGCATAAATTAATATATTTTATTATAATTATGGTCCGTATGACTAATAATATATGTCAAGCGAGTCATGCGTTTTATAATTTCAACATTAAATTTTTTTTTCTTTCTTCATGGAATGGCGCACAGATCAGCACATTTGCCAATGTTAAGTATTATATTAAATCTAGAAGAATCGTTATCTAGATTGTTATCGTAAAACTCCTCCAGTAAAGTGATACTGATAGTAGACTTGACTGAAGTTTTATAGGACTTCTTGGAAGAGGGCGAGAACTTCAGCTACACATGTTTATTTAGATCATCTCAATTTTTTTCGCTTATACAGAACTTTAAAACACAATATACGATCACTTTTGTACTTTATAACTCCCACAAATGTAAAAAATAGAAAGTTTAAATAAAATGATAACCTCACTTCTCCTGTTCCCGCCAAAAAGTCAACATTAAAATTAAAAGCACAGGAAGTTTTGAGTTAATTTTTTTCAATAAGCATTGTATCGAGACCATCTGCTCAAACACTTATTAACTAAAGTATTTTCTTTTCCTGAACCTTGCTTGCTTTTAGGGATAAGAATTGTATTATTTTGAAACTAACGGGTCATATCTTTTAATTGATTTTTTGCCGTAGAACTCCCGTGAAGATGATATTCAGGATATCAGTTGATGTAAATAACTCAAAACAGCAAAAATGATATGCCGGGACAGTCTAACCTAATGTGGAAATAATTCTTTTTAACTTTTTTTCATTGTTTAAACTTAGAAAGTTTTCAGAAAGATTTGTTTTGAAACCAGATTGTCGTTTTGGTTATTTTTCGGACTTATCATTTTATGTAACATTTATTTTATTCTGATAAATTGTTAATCCTATACTAATCTCTTAGTTTTATTACTATATAGAAAAGCAGGCTTTTTTTTCAATTAATACTAAAAAATATTTTTTTTTTAAATCGATTATTTCTTGTATTTAAAATCGACTTTTCTCAAATCGATTAATACTGAAAAGAAAACAATCGATTTTGAAGTAATCTATTTTTTTCACTCAATGTCACATCCCTATCGGAGCGACGCAACAATGGCACTGTCTCGCTTTTACTTATGACGAAGCGCCACTCGTTAGAGGAGATAGAGCGTTAATATTATAGAGTAGATGTCGCAGACCTGTGAGTAGGTAAAATAGTTAGGTAGGTGTGAGTAGGTAAATAGTAGAATGTTAATAAATAGTTATTCTCCATTAATGTTTATTATTGTTGATTCTTTTATTTCTGTTATTTTATATTATTATGTTCAGGTTAAGAAGTAGACAACATTTTTCATTTTGTTTTAGATTTTCTTAAATTTCCTTCAATTACGTTTGAAGCTGTAATTATGCCGTTGTGAGCACTTCTGGTTTGTAAAAATTAACATTAAATGTATTATTTGTCATCACGTCACACTTAGGGGGTAGAAACGGTTGCGGCTTGAGAATGACGCATCTGATTTTTTCCACTGACAATAGGTCAAAGTCCAACCCCACGCTCTGTCAGCGATAGGGAAACGATTATTTTTTTAGTGTAACGTATAATTCCATAGACATAATTTAATGGGTCCAGTCGTGGGGTATTGAGTTAAAACTAGATTCGGAATTTAGAATAGTCAATTGATAATAAGGATTAAAAGAATATTCAAAAACTGGTTTATATTTTTTTATGACTAATTAAAGTTAACACACTTCTACTTGTTTGTTTCTACTTAGAAACATCATATAAAATCATTTACTATATGAACTTGTAGATAATTGAGCATTAACAATCAATTAAAATCGCGAAATGCCATTTTTTCAGCCAACTACAAAACTGTATACATCTCGGAAACTAAATGCCGACCATCGGACCCTTTTTGCTTGGTCGCCCACATATTATATGCTCGTGCTCGTTTAATATAATAGTGGATGTATTTGATATCGAAAACGACTATAGCGATTTCGATGAAATTTACAACATAGGGGTTGAGAAATCGATCTAGGTCTCAATTCTGAGAAAAATCGTTTTCTCCGTCTTACCCATACTTATTTTAATTTAGCAGCAGATGAGCAGTTTACCTCAAGGTTCATTATACAAACATAATTTGTCTTGCTAGAATGATGAACAAGTTAAAGCAACATATTCGAATAAATCGAAATACATTATCATGTCGGTAAATAGATTTAGTGACATGATTCTAGAAAAATATATAAATGAAAAACTAGTACTAGTACTTATACATAATACAATAATTTAAATGGAAAGGATGGAGCCAAGGATGGAATGTAATTCCTTGGCTAGATTGAATGTGGCGGATTGACTGACTTCTTGACTATATACTATATAAGACGTACTATGTATTTTGTGGAGCACTTGATTCAGTGAATTCGATTATAGAAATGGTAACAAATCGATTCAAAACTAGTTTTTATTGTGCAGTGGCAGCAGTGGTTATTTTTTACTCATAACTTGACAGAAGGGAATGCTTGTGACTTGAGTCGCACCTACCGTTGTAGGTACTCAATGGCAACGGCAAAAAATATACAAAAAAGTTCTATGTGATTTTCCTCTCAGACTTATATTTCCAGAGACAAAATAATTCAAATTCTAAAAACAACCACAGGCAACTAGTATAAAATTAGCTCCAATCCATCCAGATCCAAGATCCAAGAATCCAGACTTAAAAACTTTCAACTTATGTAAGGCCACCCTAGGATCCACCGCATAATCTATACTACTATATAAATCTCTTGCGTCTGCCTGTAATTTCAGTTTTTTTGTCAAATTTTGCGATAAATAGTCGTTTTATGACTTACTGATTTCGATTCTACCATTTTAAACATTTTTGTCTGTCTGTCCTTTTATAACTAAAGAACGGCTTGACTGATCTTGATGACAATCGGTACGTAGTAAGAACACGTGATTGCGCTCATGATAGGCTTATTATTTTTTAGACAATCTACCCCTAATGGGGCGAAAAGGGGGTTGAAACTTTGTATGGGAAATGGTAAACCTCTGAACCGATTATAATGAAATTTAGCACTGAGATAGTTTGACATCAGGAAACGGACATAGGCTACTTTTTTTTATCAAAAACCTACCCTTAAGGGAGTGAAAAGGAAGATGAAACTGTACGGGAAATGCTAAACGAAGCGAGTGCGCTCATTCGATCGAGTGGGCAATCGACAACACCGCACGAGTTGCAGATACTAGTTTTTATTACTAATACAGAGATAATTTCGGTACAAATAAAAATTATAGAAAGTAATAACTTTATTATTACATTAATCTAAAACTTCGAAATCAAGATTTTCTTTATCTTTCACACTGATGTTTTTATCGCCACGTTTTTTCCGTCCACTACAATGGGAAAGCAAAATGTATGCAGTTGTATGGAGACGCTTTTATATTTCCGTGCACGATAACGTCATGGAGTGGACGTTGAAAAAGCGTCTTTATTGGCGACATAATAGGGCAGTATTTTTAGAGCTTACCTGTTGTATTTCGGACGGTACAAACGTTCAACGGAAAATTATAAAAGCGCCCAATGGGTACTAAAATCGATTTTTTTTTAATATGTTCATTTTACATTCTTTTCTTAAATCGTGAATTTGCGTGTGCCAAGCAAAATTTGCGTGCGACAAGTAAACTTGTCACACTCAAATTGTAAAATGAGAAAATAACTACTTATCAACCGCATAAATGTGCGTTTAGATACTGTTTATCCCGCATGAGTAATAAAAAAAATAAAACAAATGAGTCATGTAATATTATCACTTATTTATTGATCACAAAACCAATACATCTTTTTAAAAGTACAACTTGGGAATGATATTTGCAAATTAAGATGTTTAGGTACAAACAGATAAAGCTGTCCACTTTTCACACATTTGTCATCGTAAAATTAATAAAATGAAGTCTAAAACAGAATCTGTTAGTGAAATATTAAAATAATTTCAATCCAGATGATTTCAGTTGGACTTTTTAGAGTCCTTTGATGGAGAACGTGATCTTGACCGTGACATCGAGCGCCCCTTAGAACGAGAGCGTGAGCCCCGGGAACGTGAGCGCGAACGGGAGCGGGAGCGGCTTCGTGAACGTGTTCCAGAACGCGAACGTGAGCGCGTGCGACGGCGGGACCTCGAACGACTGCCAGTATAATACATGTTAAAAACATAAAGGGACACAATTACATAGTTCTAAGCCAACAAAAAGCTAAATAAGTACTTTATTAAAGCAAAACTAAAATACTTTTTGTTAGCTTCTTAACACTAAATCAACCCACTGTTCTAAAATGCAAATAATTTGGTAATATAATAATTATTAAATATTTAGAACAATAGGCATACTATGGACAAATCTGTGATTTCTTCAGGTGTCCGTCTCTTCTTTACTCGCAATACTCAAATCTGAGTCATCTTGATGATCTAAATTCAAAACCTAAATTACCTTACGAATAAAAAGCTGGAAAACATTTTTTTAATTATATGTAACAAACGGGTCTGCTCTGAACACAAATTACAGGATAATAATGTGTAACTCACTGAGTGCACGCAGTGATTACAAGAGACGTATGTCACGAAGCGCAGAACGAACATTACACTCAATGTAGATCTCGACAAGTGAAGTGTGCACGTAGGCTGTAGCTACGTAGTTCGCAGTACGAAGTTACTGATGCGGCCAACTTAGCGAAGTGCACGCCGCGAAGTGAAATCTACGTAGCGCAGACAATAAGAAGTGCAGACACTGACGAGTTCGTTCTCGGCGCACAGGCCAATGATAACCTATAACATAGTTATCATTGGTTTGACGTGAATTCAAATACATGGAATGGAACCTTTGCATATATACCAGGCACCTTGCAAGTAAAATGCCAATATAACATGCATTTTAACCTACAAAAGTTACATGGTTAATCATTTGAAATTGAAAGTTTCATGAAGAAAGATTCCATGCCACTCAAATATTTTAACACATACACACATTCGTTTTCTTTATTTTACTTCACCTGCGACGCCGCCGACGAGAACAATCACGGGCGTAATGACCGCGGTCACCACAGTCGTAGCAACGGTCATCGTATGGACGAGGTGGCAGCCGCGATCGAGGTGGTGGCCCACGACCGTATCCACGGCCACCGTTAGACATCTCCACACGAGCGCGACGACCACATATAGTCCTTCCGTCTAATCCACGTATCTATAAAAAGTATAACAAATATAAAGCCTAAAAATAAGAATGTGTAAAAATTTCAATGATTTAGTGATTAGTCTTTATAAACGTCAACGTTTACGAAGTTGATAAAAACATTTACCGCATCTTCAGCATCGCGTGGATCTTCGAATTCAACAAAAGCAAAGCCAGGAGGATTCCTAGCTACCCATACGTTTCTCAAAGGACCGTAGTAGGAAAAAGCATCTTCAAGTTCTGGTTTGCTAGCATTGTTACCTAAATCTCCAACATATACTTTGCAATCACCGTGTCGTGACATGTCTTGCTAAAATTATAGGTAAATAATTATTGGCGCTGAATTGGTAGTATCAAAACCGCAGAACGCAATAGCAAAATTTATGTATTAGAAATACTTACGAGTTATAACTTTCAGTTAAAATAAACTTTCCACTGTACGTTTATCTCAAAATCAATAATTGAAAAACTTTTCAAATGTACGCTTCAAACTATACAAAAGATTGCAACGCCATGACCGATTGAGAGATATGAATTAGGACAAAATGGCGGTTGCCGGTTAGGACTACTCTATGGTCGCCGGCTAGATTTATTCTGGCTAGTGTTACCACTTTTTTTTTGTTTCTTTGGCATGGCGATTAGCGCATTTGCCAATGTCACGTATTGTAATAGTATAAGTAGAATCGTTATATAAAACGTTAAAACTTCTCCACTAAGTGATAGTAGAATTTACTGAAGTTTTACAGGACTTGTTGGAAGAGCGCTAAAACTTCAGCTACACATGTTTATTTAGACCTACTCCATTCTTTTCACTTGCAAAAAACTTTAAAACACAATATACTATCACTTTTGTACTTTAAAACTCCCAAAAATGTAAAAAATAGAACATCTAAACAAAATGTCAACCGCACTTCTCCCGTTCCCGCCAAAAAGTCACCACTCATTGAGTCGTCCATTGACTCTTAGAATTAGGGTTGCAAGATGGAAAATCCGAAATATTTATTTTACTTAATTATTGAATTCGCTAACAGGCTCACAACTCACAAAATTTTTCTTTTAAAACTTCCAAAAATGTAAAAAATAGAAAATCTAAATAAAATGACAACCTTACTTCTTCCGTTCCCGCCAAGAAGTTCGTTACCAGACTAAAAGCAAAATTACGTGATCCCCCAGGGAAACCAGCCATGCAATTCTGTAAAAACTCGAATCACCCAAGCGAGACTCGCTCGACAATTCATCCCACTTCGCATTCTAACTCACTTGACCTTCAAATGGAATTCTCCAAACCAAACATTTTATGAGCGAAGTGAAGTGACCTTAGATGCGAGTTTATCGGGGATTGCTATAACTATAAGAGTAAACGTTTCAGTCGATATTTCGTTTTAGTGTATTTTAACTTCTCTGGAATAATTACGTTAAATAAAACTTGTTTTTTTTTAGATTAGATTGTCATGTTTAGCGAAACGTCAAAAAATTCATTAACGATGGTATGACTCGCTGCCGCACTCCTTGAGGCGGCGCTAATATCTCTGTCGACTTTAGAGAATACCAGTCCACAGTTGATAATCTCACCGCGGATTCAGAAGGGCATTCGACTAATTAGATTTAGAGACTCACACGGCAAGGCCGTAAGATTTAATCGTGGACGGAGAAAAATATGGACAAGCTATTAGAATAATAATAACTGTTAGAAAGAGAAAGCTTAAGTGGTGTCAGCAGTAAGTGTGAGTAAAAGAGAAAGAATATTTTTCTTTCATTCTTATCTGCGTATGACATTTTAGCGACTACCACTAATGTCAATGCGATATTGGTGGTCAAACAAACTTATGGTGCCAAAAGTATTTTCTTGTAAAAACGTTTTATGTTGTATCACTTGATTTCGTGGACTTTGTGAGACTATCATAATATGTGCCGCCCTTGTATGTGCTAAAGACATAGTGAAAGTTGTAATCAATGTGGGTTGTAGTGTACCAGGCTGCAAAAGCCGTTGTGAAGCTTACTTTGTCATTTTTAAATAATTTGGATTATTAATGCCAGTTTTCAGTTAATATATGTGGGAGATTGTTCATTATTTTCACAAACAAGTTATTTCCAAACAAGCCTTTAGTACAACGAAATATGAGTATCACTCCCACTACGCCATCTGTTGTTTGTTCATTGGTATAAAAATACCAGACAGATTACCGACAGATCAGACGTTGTTCAGATGCGAACACAGCAGTAGGGCGAGCACGAACTTTCGACAGTTTCGTAACGTAATCGTATCGAGTTTACTATACGATTACGAGAGTCGCAGCACGAAGCGCATTTTACCAACTATCGAGAGCTCGCTACGATTACGAAGGTGACGTCAGCCTAACGTAACTAGGGACTGGCAAGTTTGAGTAAACTACACAATTTATTGAATGAAAAGTGCGTCCTAAAACGAAATCAGAAAAAGTTTTAGATTTTTATTTGAAATGTAAAACTCTATTATAATAAATTTGTTAAAAAAGGAGTAAATCTTTAAAAAATATATTGTATTAGATATTTATAACTTATAAATATCTAAAACAATGTATTATTGTTTTACAATTATGGATTATTTTTCAAAATAAAATTAGTTTTTATATTATGGTTGATAGTTTCGAACGGCTTAGATTTGACGGTCTTTTGACTTGCTTGTCGTTTTAATAACCTCTCGATGTCACATTTCTTTATGTTAACAATATTGAGACTTGAAACATTCTTGCAGAAAAGTTTATTGCGTTTTTTGTGTACGTTTTGATTTTAATTTCATCACACGAAAATGAAAACAAGTCCCACACAATATTATCTCTGTCATCGAGATTTACGTTACCGTACGTCAAAATAAGGTTCGTGCTCGTGATTTTACTCTATTTCAATACAAATGGCTTACGTTACCTTTACGTTACGTTACGAAGGCGATACGAAATAGTTCTTTTTACGTCCTATAGGGGCGCTGCACTAAAAGTCATACAATTTGCTTACGCTTACGATACGAATACTTTGTCGATAAGATTCGTGCTCGCGCTACAGGTCGTTCTACTCTGAACTGTCTTCGTCATCAGCCTTGTCTAAACTTTATATTGAATAATTGCCAAAATGGACAGGCTTGCTTATTTGCTTTTTATTCTCTCACACCAGTTATTATTATTATTCTTACTATAATTAATATGTAATAATGTAATGGTCCATATTCATAATATATTGTTGTTATTATTGTAATAATATAAGTAGTATTATAAATAAAAAAAATAAAAAATAATAAAAAGGCCTTATATTTCTTACTAAAAATAAGTAACAAAAGAAATAAAATAAAATAATATTTGTAAACGCTTAACTACTAATATGCTAAATATAAAAATATATATTATTAGTTCAGCTACTCTGTAAGAACGCCTCGTTCTCGAAGGTGAAGGCCTCCTCTAGAGATTTCCATGCCTCCCTATTCTTCGCTGTCTCCATCCAATTTTCGCCAGCCACTCTTATGATATCGTCTGCCCACCGCGCAGCTGGTCTACCTCTCCTTCTAGCACCCGGTGGTCCTTTCCAAACTGTTATCTTATGAGTCCACCGATCGTCTGTCAATCTGGCTATGTGACCAGCCCAGCGCCATTTAAGTTTTTTGGAGTGGTACAGAGCATCATTCACTTTTGTTATTTTTCCTATATTTTTATGTTTAATTTTTTGTATTCTTTTAATTTTTAATATACTTCTCTCCATACCTCTTTGACATGATCTGATTTTGGATTTAGTTTGATGTGAAAACTTCCAAGTTTGGCTAGCGTAAGTTAATGAAGGCAGTATACAGGTATCCATAACTTTTTGCTTAACAATGATCGGCATGTCACCCTTCATAACTTCTTTCAGGCTCCAAAATTGTTTACAGGCATTTGAAATTCTCCTATCAATTTCGTATTCGTTTCTCTGTTTATCAAATGAAATTTGCTTACCAAGATATATATAAGTATCGACAGACTCTAGCGCTACATTTTCTAGGTATACTGGATGTTTGAAAGAGTTTGACATGATGTTGGTTTTACTACGGTTAATTTCAAGACCTACATGTTGACTTGCTACTTGCAGGGCGTTAATCATTGACTGCAACTCAATTGTATTCTCAGACATCAGAACAATGTCGTCGGCGAACCTTAAATGACTTATATAGCGATTGTTTATATTTAAACCGACTTTTTCCCATTTTAGGTGACTAATGACGTGTTGTAACACTGCTATAAATATTGTGGGAGAGATGACATCTCCTTGCCTTACTCCTCTTCTGATAGGTATAGAAGATCCGGTTGTCTCCAGTTTAATTCTACTGCTACAATTTTGGTATAGATTTTGTAGAACCTTCAGATACGTTGGGTCAATATTTAGCGATTGTAGAGACTCCCATATTGAGTGATGGTACAAAGAGTCAAAAGCTTTTTGATAATCGATAAATACTAGGTAGAGTGGTCTGTGGAATTCTTGGTATTTATCTATGAGCATTTCGATAGAGTGGATATGGTCTACCGTAGAAAATCCTCTTCTGAATCCTGCCTGTTCTACAGGTTGGTATATTTCAACAGTGCTTCTGATTCTCTTTTCTAGAATTGATGAGAATAGTTTATATATTGAAGACAGTAGGCTTATTGGTCGGTAATTACTAATATTATTTGGATCTCCTTTTTTATACAATAAGATAATATCCGACTCATTCCATTGTTTTGGTGTAGTTGCTGATTTTAGCACCAGGTTAAATAGCTGTGTTAGAGGGCCCACTAGATAGGTGTATCCTAGTTTCAGAGCTTCGTTGGTTATTTTATCAGGTCCTGGGCTTTTTTCATGTTTCAATTTAGCAATTCCTTTAATTACTTCAGCTTCATCAATGTCATGTATGCCTTTAGGTGTTTCCGTCGGTAAAGTAAGAGTAGGCTCTTAAGTAGTATTATAATGAGATAATTGGATTAGAATCAATTTATTGACTTGTTAATTAAAATACGATGCTTAACTCGTTCTTTTCGCTTTCATTCTCTCGCATATAAATAAAATTTAACAGTTTATAGTAATTTACCATTGAAATGAAGTCTATTTTGAAATGTTTTTCACAATATAATCCAACCATAGCAAATGGTAAGGCCATAGTACACTGCGTCATAGGATTGGCAAAAAATATCGATATGACAGAATATCGATATTTTTACAAAATATAGTCGATACATGTTGTCGATATTTTTAATCTCGATACTTCGATTTTCAATATTTATTTCGTTGTATAAAATTTGATATATTTTTAAGTTTTGCCATGTAATTTCTTAAAAATTCAAAAAATTAGTTAACTGCCTATTGCACGCTAACAATGCTGTGTTTATAGCACCATCAGAAGAAGAGCTGCAGGCACTATCCACGTGCATGAAAGAAGAATGTGAAGTGAAAGGATTGAATATGAATGTGAATAAAACTAAGGTTCTGGTGTTTGAGAGGGAAGTGATACAGACGAAATGTGAGATTTGGGTAAATGGAAAATGTCTAGAACAAGTCAATGAAATTGTGTATCTGGGGAGTGCGTTTTCGAGGAATGGACGATGTGCGTTGGATGTGGAAAGACTGATAGCAGCTGGGAATAAAGTGAACGGTGCTCTGTCTCCATTAGTAGGCAGTGTGAATATATCTAACACAGTCAAAATCGCCATCCACAATGAGGTGTAATGAGGTCTGGATATGCCCGAAATCGAGTGAGACTATGATAAGTTGTCACTCTCGCGGACAGGATAAGCGATGAAAAGATACGTAGTATGTCAGGGTTATTGTAAAATGAAGAAAGGAATGCTTAGACGGTTCGAGCACTTAGAAAGAATGAGTGATGAAAGACTGACGAAGAAAATCTACAGAGCGAAAGTGAGAGGTAATAAAAGCCAAGGAATACCAAGGCTCACCCATGAAGATCAAATAGCCAGTGTTAGCAGACCGGAATGTCAAAGGCACTCGCATATCTAGGCGAAATTGCGTGAGGAGAATGATTGGAGACGATATTCCGCTATCGCTACTTTGATTGTTTGCTGGTTTCTTACAGCTGCAATGTGTTCCTTAATCCTGTCAGCAATAGTCCGCTTCGTTTGGCCAATGCATGAGCTACCACAACTGCAATCTATTTTGTAGACCCCTGGTGTCTGCAACAGCAAACGGCTACGGTAGCTCATACATTGGCCAAACGAAGCGGACTGTTACTGACAGGATTAAGGAACACATTGAAGCCGTAAAAAACCAGCAAACAACCAAATCAGCGATAGCGGAACATCTTCTCTAATCGGATACGAATCATTGGATAGAATATCATCGCCCACAAGTCCTATCCACCGATCGCCACTTTTATCCAAGAGTCGTGCGTGAAGCAATTGAAATCGAGAGACAAAAATTTCAATCTGGAAAACGGATACAATTTATCAACAGCGTGGAATCCTGTGATTCAAATGACAAAACCTCGTTTTTCACATCCGGTTAAGTGTGTGGACACCGTGAGGTTAGTGTGTAGGAACCTTAATAATTATTTACAAATATCGGGGGTAGATGAAATAAAATTTGCCTCGGACACCAAGTGAAGCTTACTGCGACAGTTTACTTGAGACCACGCCACGGCCGATGCAACTCTGCCGTAACATCAAGCGAAAATAAAAGGTAATCGCGTTAATTTCCCGTGTTTTGAGATATTCTATTCTTTGTTTAGTTTAATTTTATAATCTACCTTGTACCTCTTTAAAACTTAACCTTTCTAAAACTTATGTAAAATGTATACATGTACCTCTCTCCGTCCTAGTATGAAAATGTTTTATTGTCATTCGTATACGATTCAGTATTTCAATAATAATTATCGAAATAAGCCTGTTACTGAAATCTATATGTTAATCTATACATTCTTAATATAATAATTGCAGATAGTCATTAAAAATTCAACAAAGAAATTGCTTGTTTTTTTATTGCTATTAGTCACAGTGAATTCACGGTACTTAAACATCAAACAACTATCTCAGCGCTAAGTCCGTAGCGGTGATTACCTACACCTTGCTTTATATAAAAAAAAACGTTGTTCAGGTGCAAATGGGTCTTAAGGCCTTAACTTCATTCAAAACAACGTTTACGGGAATCGTAGAAATAGTTCTCCTTGATATTAAGACTTCCTAACGGAAGTTTATCAAGGGGTTATGTAATAAAGATCGTATGACATCGCACGGCGCGGCGCGCGGGGTGTTTTTGTTGACACTAGATAAGAACTATTGCGGTCGTTAACATACGTCGATTTTCTGTCAGGTATTGCGGTGTAGTTTGAGTTTCATTGCCAATATTTACCTGATCCTGTGTAACCCTTTCTTGGTTTTCTCTTTCCTGTCGACGGTCGCCACCGTAAGGAGAGGACCCGGTAAGTTGTTAACTTAGTGTCGGTTTGAGATATACAAGATGTGATAGAGACAGAGATGTGTAAATATAACAAGTGGTAACCGTCTCGCGTGGTTAAGTTCCTCTAGTCTTGGGTGCCGCGTTTTTATTAATAAATTCAATTAAGTTACTTGTACCATAGTTTAATGCTTTCGGTCCGAGTTTGAATTGTTACGGTACCATAGGTAGATATAAATAAATATAGAATACATAGTCGTCCTTTAATAATAATCGTTTCATTTTGTATTTGTGTCGGGTGTTTTTAGGGCTCTGTGAATTATTTAATATATTTAAGTAATCCGTCGAATTTTGGTTTTGGGTTTCTTTTTTATTCTAATATTGTATTGATACGCTAGTCTTATTTTGCGATCGTAATTGAGTCGTTACGATTAGGGTTTCACTTTCATTGTACTAATCGTAGGGTTTATTTAATTGTTCGTTTTTTACTTTCGTTCGTAGTAAAATGTCGGCTACTGATATAACCGGATTGAAGGCGAATTTTTTTTTTATATGCTGCTTCCTCTGGCGTGCTCAAAATCAGGGTCCTTTGTCAGTCAGTATATTTCTTATCTTCTTTCTTATCAGCTCTTAGGGTATCATACTCCTTCAATTCCTGTCCTTTCCCACTTCTATTTCATTTTTTTATCTTTTCTCTTATTACATCTTATTCTATTTCTTTATTTATTTACATTTCTTTAACTTATTATTATTTACCTATTTTTATATTCTTACAATTTGTTTTTTCTATTTCTTATTTTCTATTATCCTTATAATGTACAATTTTCTTCGTAGCTATTATCACAGTATTTCTTTTAACACTGTCACTTAATATTTTCAATTGTATGTCTTTAACTAAACTCTAATATCACATTATTCTGTATTACATATTATTATGCCACATAATTTTTAACTATTCATTGATCTTAAGCTACTATTTACATTTAAATCTTATATCCCAGTCCATTTTAAACTTTTATATTATTTTATATTGCACTTTATTGACTTCCTTATGTTTTATTCCTCACAATAACTTTGTTAGCGACTTTATTATTCCAAAATATATTTATATATTCCAAAAACTTTTCCCTTTTCCTTTTGTCTTGCATAATTTCACTTATTGTTTCTTTGTTTATTTTACTATCTATTTCTGTTTCCGCTTCTAATCTATCCCTACTGTAGACGGGGTAATCATTCAAGACATGCATCACACTTTCGCTCTCATTTACATCACAAGAACACACTGGGCTCTCCTTACATTTGAAACGATGTAGGTATTCAGAGAACCCCCCCCATGTCCTGTGAACACTTGCGTTATCACCTGATTCATTTTTTTCTTCCTTACTACCGAAAGAGCTTTTTTGTTTTTTAGCTCGGCTTTGGTATCCCAAATGGATAGCGCCGCCCCT
This sequence comes from Zeuzera pyrina, assembly GCA_907165235.1. Lineage (NCBI taxonomy): Eukaryota > Metazoa > Arthropoda > Insecta > Lepidoptera > Cossidae > Zeuzera > Zeuzera pyrina. The sequence continues at coordinate 10,222,989 of OU015625.1, read as the reverse complement.
ATCTTACCATCGACCCTACTCCCATCTGTAAAGATGTCTTTATGGCCATCCATGCTATGTTTTAGCTCCAACTCCATCCAGTCTGGCGGGTGTGGCAACTGAGTAAAATGCACCGGCCTCTCTACCTTCTGATCCTTTATCACTCGCCGGGACTATTCCTTCGTGATCTCGTACAGGAGAGACACTTCCCTTGCACGTATATCCAGGGGCAGTATCCCGGCGAGTAACAAGGCCGAGTTAAGGGACACCGTGAGATATGCCTTATTTATCTATTGAGCTATTCCCCGCTGCACCACATCCACTCGCTTCTTGACCCAGTGTCTGTTGGAAGCTGGAACATTCGCCGCATACAAAACAATCGGTTCGACCACCGCCATATAAATGGTCCTTATTATCTCCGGCTCCAACCCCCAGTTGACCCTGGAAGCTCGCGAGATTTACTCGTAGCACCTTTTGGCAGACATTACTGACATGAGCGCCGAACATAAGATTGCTATCGATCGTGAGCCCCAGATTCTTAATCTCCCGGAAAAGGCCAATGCCCACCCAGCCCATGTCCGCCCATGAGTTGGAGGATCATATTTCAGCTTTTTTGTCAAAATCATTGCCTTAGTTTTATTGGCCGAAAATTTAAGCTTATTCCTGATCCCTCAATCCCGGACACAACGGAGCGCCGCATATGCCCTTCCCTGGAGACTCTGAATGTCGTTTCCGGAGAAAACCAGAACCACATTATCCGCAAACGCCTGACAGTGGATTCTCCGTTCATTCAATTCCTTCAATAGAGGATCCAACAGCAAATTCCAAAACGTAGGACCCCCTATCGAACCTTGTACACATCCTTTCATAGTTTCTCTTTCACATTCCTCTCCAGCATACCTTATCCTGACTTTCCGGTCTGACAAATACGAGCCAGCCAAGTGGCTAATGTTTACCGGACAATTTGTCCTTCCGAGTTCGCACCGTATCGCTGGCCACCAGGCGTTGTCGAAGGCTCCCTTTATGTCCAGCAACACCAGCAGTACGATCTTTTTATCTCTTATCTTCTGTTTCATGTATTGTATCATGACATAGAGGGAGTCTTCGATTCCACGCTGTGGTGTAAATCCGTAGTGATGCGGACTCTGGTCCGGAAACACGTACCATCGGATCCTACCCATAACCATCTTCTCTAGAATTTTTCCGAAGACGGGCAGGAGTCCGTTTGGCCTGTAGGACTTGGGGCTCGTATAGTCCGACTTGCTAGGTTTTCTAATCACAATGATCACTGCCTCTTTCCATATGATGGGGAAGTAAGATAATTCCAGACACCTGTTATACATCCTCAAAAACATACTGGGATACAGGGCGATAGCTGCCTGGCAGATGTCGGTCGTGAAGTCGTCCAGTACCGGCGCCTTTCTTGGGTTAAAGCTCAATGCAGCACACAAGAGTTCACATTCCGTAAATGGCGGATCACATATTCCATCATGTGTCCTCTCATTTATTTGTATGGCATTTAGTCTTATCCTTGTGTATTCAGCGTCGTCGCTTTCGCTTCACTTTCGCGTCCGAAGGATAGAACGTTTCCGCCAGTAGTCTGGCCGACTCCACCGCTCCCAACGCCACTCCATTCCAGACGAGGGGAAGATCCTCTTCTTTTATGACTGTGCTGCATATCACCCTGTATACTCCATCCCACATACTCTCTCTTTCTTGCTTCCCACAGACATCCTTCCAGCAGGTGGTCCGAGCCCTCGTCCCTGCGGCCAGGTACTCCTTTTTAGCTTCTCAGTACTGCTCTACCACCCATGCTCTTCGTATTCGTGCTGCGTCAGAAATTCGTCACCTTTTTCCTGTTAACTTCTTTCTTGAGGCGGGTGATCTCCTCGGTCCACCAACGCAACTCTATCAGCTTCTCTTTTGCGACCTCGGGTATACACTTTCCGTATGCCATTGTTATTATGTGCGAGAGCTCTCCAAACCTTATCTTCTAGCCTTTTGCAATCCAGCTCTTTAAACGACTGGGCATTAATATGCCTCTCTTTCAAATTTTTGTCCATCTCCTGCTAGAGCTGGATCCAATTTGTCTTGCGCGTGTTGTATACAAGGGCGTCGCCAAGGGGGGGCAGGGGGGGGGGGGGCAGTTGCCCCCCCCTAGAGATCAAATGTAGCTATCCGCAAAGCGACCAAAGTGCGAGCAATTGACTTCCTTACCTATTAATAAATTCCGCATCGCATGACAAAACGTAAATAAATTCATAAGGTTTAATGTATATTGTAGAAAGTATTGAAATATTCAGAATAACATTAAGATTTTGACATCCGTTTTTAAAATCGCCGCCATTTTCATCACGACTATATCTGTTTGCCAAAACGCAAGGCCATTAAACAGTGTAAAAATATGTAGGTAGGTATGGTGTGTGTGTGCATTGCATTTCTTTCTACGACAGCCGTTCACCAGCATTCACGTTAGTTTTGTATAATTTGTATGCGGCATACCTAAATAGAGTAGAAGTTATTGTTACGAACATACAATTTTAATTGGTTTTGTGGACAATGCCATCTGTAAGTGTTCATAAGAAACACCTACAGTTGAATAAATCGACTACAATCCTTGTAAAACCTAGTATTGCTACTCGACGCTAGATGGCGCTTGTTCAATGAACTCTCTGGAATTTGGTAGCAGTTACTAGACCAGGTAGAATGTTACCGTACATTCTAGTATGATGTTCGTTTGGGTATATAAAGACGTGAGCCGCTGCGACCGAGTCACTTTTTAATTGGAAGCGATCAACGAAACAAGCTAAACAAGCGAATTGGAAAGCGAATATAAGACTACCGGCTTGCCTGTGTTAGTCAATATTGATTTATATTTATTAAATAATAAGATCTCAGTGTTGAGTTGTGAAGTTTCTGAGTGTGTCTCCATTCATCATATTATCAAAATGGACATCAGAAAGTTTTTTGGTAAGTTATGTACTGCTTTAATCTTGGACTTGGAGCTAGAATTTTTATTTTATTTCTCTTAGCTAATAGCTTTGGTAACGGATATACTAGCTAGAGACGTATAATAATCGTTAAGAATATCATTTTTAATTTTATCTGGCATATTTTTGATGTGAATAGAAAGGATCGATTATGTGGAAGGGAAATGTTAAGAGAAACTATTATTTTATTAAAAACGAGTTTATTGATTCAATCTCTATGAATTTAACGTTAACTAAACAGTGGTTTCGTTTTTAGTAATTAATTATGAAAACAAAACATAAATTATATTTGTGATTTAATTAATTACATAAAGTTTTATCAAAGCGTTTTGTTTTGCAGGAAGTTTGAAACGAAAAAAAACTGATGGATCAAGTAGCGACAGCGATGAACAGGACAAAGTATGGACAACATCGCATGTGTCTTCATCGGTCACCACAACCACAACAGGTTATATTCAGCCGCAGGAACTACCTAGACCAAGTTCCTCTAGATATCTGGCGCCGAATCCTGATTCATTGATGGATGACTGCAATGAAAATGATATCGGGCGATATGTTGGACGGGCACACATGTTATCAACCGAAAAGAAGAAGGAATTGATTGAAAACTGTTGGTCCCCTTCCGCGACCTATAACTTTGCGGAAGATGCAAAACATTTAAAGATAAAATTTAATTATTCTTGGTTGGAAACATACTCTCCATGGTTGGTATATTCCAGGCGCCAAAAAGGAGCATTTTGTAAATATTGTACGTTATTCCCACCAAATCCAAATTCATTTAGAGGCATATTGGGATCATTTACTATAAGGCCCTTTTGTAAGTTCAAAGATATTCACGAGCAGTGCAAAAAGCACATTGAAACCCACTTCCATAAGGAGGCATTGAAAGCTGCTAAATCTTTTCTCGAAGGTATGCCTGTCGATTTGCAACTGAACAAATGTTCCCAGGGAATTATTGAAGAAAATCGCAAAATTATAAAATCTATTATTTCCTGCATTACGTTTTGTGGGTCACACGACTTAGCACTGAGAGGTAAACATTATGGTGAAGGTATTCTCGAGGATTTATACAGGCTGCGAATTGACGCGGGAGATTTGATTTTAAAGAAACAGATTGAGCAAGGGAAAAAGAATGCAAGCTACCGTTCAGTGGATATTCAAAATGAAATTATTGGTATTTGTGGAAGCGTTATTAAGGCTGATAATATGAAAAAAGTGAAGGAAGCAGCAGCATATAGTGTGCTAGCAGACGAAACAGCTGATATTTCTGGCACTGAACAACTGCCGATTGGGATGCGATATTTTGATGAAGAAACACAGGAAGTCCAAGAAATGTTTGTCGGATTCATTGAGCTAAAAGATTTGGATGCGAAATCGATTGCACATAGCATAGATGAGTTTTTGACAAAAGAAGATCTGAATATAAATAAATGCGTTGGTTTTGGTTTTGATGGTTGTTCAACGATGTCATGAAAAGACGGAGGGGTACAAGCGATCTTACGCAAAAAGTACACCAAAGCCCTCTACTTTCATTGCTCGTCCCACAAACTGAATCTAGTTATCAATGATCTAAATTCACTTCCTGAAATTAGAAATGCCATGGGAACCACCAAAGATACTATAAACTTTTTTCGGGAATCAGTTTTGAGGAGGAAGTTGTTACCTAATATTTCCAGACTTTCCGAGACACGATGGAGTGAGAAACACAAAACCATCAGAGTTTTTAAAGAAAATCTTCCAGTAATTCTGGAAGCCTTATAAACATTATCTCAGGAAGGAAATAGTGCAACCCGGAAAAGTGCCTTTCAACTGCATGCGGCTACTTCCAGAATTTCTTTCATTCTCGGGATTATGTTGGTAGCCAAATACTCGGCTTTGATGGAACCCGTTGTCAACGTACTCCAATCTGTAGCTTTGGACGTGGTCAAAGCCTCGGAACACGTTAAAATGATTTTACTTTTAATTAAAAACCACCATGAAAATCCGGAAAAAGTGACAGACGAAATTATAAAGGAAGCTACTGCTATTGCGGAGAATGTCGGACTGGAGGAGGACATTACATCAATGCCGCGTATTACGGGGAAACAACGTCATAGAAGCAATCATCCAGCAGAAAGCCCTTCAGAATACTGGAAGAGGTCTTTAGTAATACCATACTTAGATTCAATTATCACCCCCCTTGAAGTACGTTTTGCTGAAGAAAACACGCCATCATTCGCATTATCTAAGTTACACCCGGCGCAGATGCAAAAGATGACAACTGAAAATCTGAAACAAACTTGTGAATCTATTGTCCAGTTTTATGATTTACCGAACATAAAGATTGAAATCGAACTTTGGCAGCAATTGTGGCACGATAGGCTTAATCTAACAAATCTAACAGTTGTTGATGTCCTTAAAGAAACAAATTCCTTCTTGCCCGAAACGGAAAAAGCATTGAAAATTTTGATCGCTTTACCATGCACGACCTGTACAGTAGAGCGATCCTTTAGCAGCCTCAGAAGACTAAAAATATGGCTAAGAAGCACCATGGCAGAAGATCGCCTTAATGGTCTGGCCATGATGAGTGTACACAGAGCTATAATAAATAAAAACCTAAATAATTTTAATGATAAAGTGGATGAAAGTTTTGCAAAAAATCTCCGCAGGTTACGTTTTAATTAAATATTATTTTTGTTAAAATAAATAATTATTACTGTGTTTAAAAGTTTGATTTAGTTATTGTGCTGTCGAGGGCTTGTGAAGTTTTATACATTGATATTAGAACCGTTCTTATTACAATTGTCATCGAGGCAAAGACTTCCAAAGTGTAACGCTTCATGCTCTCGGCGTTCATATTTTTTATTCTCTATAATATTGCCCCATTGCCCCCCCCCCCTTAGTCATAAGCTGGCGACGCCCTTGGTTGTATATCCGAGTCGTTTTAATTTTGGTTCCCTCCCTTTATGCCAAACTAATTCCGAACAGGATTGCCCTGTGGTTCGAGGTCGTCATGTCCGCCTCAATTCTCCAATTCTTCACCACGGAGGGCATGGCAGCAGAGCAGACCGTCAGGTCCACACAACTCGTGTATCTTTTTGTCCCTCTGATAGTGTCGAAGGTGAGCTCGGATCCTCTGTTGAGGATTTGTAACTCTCTTTCATCAAACATACCGGCCAATTGCTCTCCTCTTTTATTCATCTTTTCACTTAAATTACCGAATGACGTTAAGATTCGTTTTGAGCAGTTACACTGCGGAGATGCTGCTGCTGCGAACCTTCGATATCTTAGTGGGATTTTTGGAAGGTGAAAGCAGACACTATGGCAATGTACCTGCTGATCGACAGCCGGGTCCATCTCGTGCTCATTTGGTCCCGTCTGACAATTATGCGCCTCGTATAGTCAGGAACACTCAGGGATTTTCCGGACCTTCTCCGCGTTTCTTCTCAGCGGGTTATCCAGAAAGCGTTTCCTGACCCTCCGCTTGGGGCTTTGTTTTTATTGTTTGCAGCCGCATCGTGCGGACAAAGGTTTAGACCTACGACCTTGCTCGGATTGTGGTTGTTAATTGCAAATATTTCACAATTACAATTAGTTATTTGGAATTGTAAGATTTCACAACTACAATTAATTAATTGTTAATTGTCAAAACCCGCAGTTACAATTATTTATTTTAATTGTAGTTTACAGTTACAATTACAATTTTAATTGTTAATTGTTTTCTATAATTATATATTGCCCAACACTGCAGGCGATGAAGTGTGTAAGGGACTGAAGACCTGTTGTCGTAAAACCATCCCTGAACTGATTACCGTGCATAATATGGGGTGGTATAGCTAAAAGCATAACAATTCATTATCTTTTACTTTTATACATTATCATTTTTTATTATTAATAGATTTTGAAAAAGAATATGAACAAAATTCTCATGAAGTATTGTAGGTACAAAAACTGTGTCACTTCTGCTGTGACGACATGTTGTTACACTACGTCGAACGAAACGCGTAAGCGCCATCAAATTCTTGGCGCTTGTGACGTTTCGGTCGAGAGAAAACTACACTCTATAAGCGTTCTAGCGCTGCATGTTTGGTAAATTAATAGTTTGGTTAGACGACGTAACTAATGTTTTAGTGCTGCAGCGAACTGTAGTTCTAACGTTTACCAACATTTGGATAAATAGTTTCGATGAACGTTCTTGTACATCGGTAGAAAAATATACGAGTAAATGAAGGAGAATTAATTGCCATCATCTATATAACTCTTATAATGTCGGACAAGACTAAGTCGGAATAATAATAAGGGGATCTAATTCAATGTAGTATGATAGGTAGGTATTGTGAAATCCGCCTCTGATTATAGATGTGGATAGATAGCCTATAACCTAATAGCGTACTAGCATACTACTACTCTAAGCTGTAGTGTACTAATATAATGACATATCTTACTCGGGAATAAACTAGCTTTTTAAAGGTAAAAGAACTTTTAAAATCGCGCCAGTAGTTCCAGAGATTACTAGGTACGTCCTAAAAACAAACTAACTTTACCTCAAAATCTATTAGTTTAAATAAAAATAATAAATGACATGTAGATGTAAATGTAGGTACTTATATGAACTAATAAAGTAGGTGATAGTAAGTCGTACCTACCTTGTACATTATTGTAATACGACATTATAACTTAGGCTGCATAATAACTGGAGTATTACGTATTAATTGTTAGTAAATAAAGAATTGAATTAATTTGCAATTAAAGTATAATGTAACTTTAATTGCGAATGAATTAATTGCAATTAAATGCGATTAATAATAATTGCGATTAATCAAAGAATCGATTATTTCGACGAAATAAATCGATCGATTTTTTAATCGATATTTTGTAGTGAACCGATTCCGTGAATCGATACTTTACCCTTGAAAATCGAGATTCGATTATTTTATTTTAAGATAAGAAATATACTGTTTAGAATGAGTTGAATGTGGGAACTGTGAATTTTATAATTTTTTAACTTGAATGTTATAAATTTATTTTTATCTTAAGTAGAGGTTCTTATACATGTAACATTTAAATACAGTTGTAATTGTTTAATTCATTAAAAATGATTAGATTGATTATTTTAGCGTCTTTCCAGTTTTTTATAATTACATTCATATATGTCAGAAATACAAACTTATATAGTAAGTCAAGAAAAAATCGATTTTCGAGATTGATTTTTTAGACTTCGATTTTTCTGTGAATCGATTTTTCATACTTCGATCGAAGATCGATTTTTGTTCGAGAGAATCGCCATCCCTAGTTACAAACATTATGACAAAATAAAGAAACCGTTTGAAAATCAACGAACGTGGAGATTTAAGGCTGCAACTCACCAATATTGAACCAGATTTAGCTAAATTGGTAGAAAGTCATCAAATTCACTCGCCACACTGAATTTTTTATTTTTTTTCTTTACTTTGCGATTTTAATGTTTTTATTAATTAAGTTTTTATTAATTATTAATTACACTTGATATTTACTGAATGTTATGTCTATTTATTTTGTAAAATTTTGATGAGAAAATGATTTTACTCATTGATATGATTCATGGAACTGATAGTTTACTCACTTAACCAACCGCAAAGTTTTTAAATTGGTATTTTGTATCAATAGGAATAAAATTGAGATAGGATTTTTAAGTAATTTGGCTATGGGGGTCTGAGATATCAGCTCATTTTGGAAAAGGGGTCTCTTGCCCAAAATAGTTTGGGAATCCCTGCTCTACACGAACAGCCATGTGAAGTGCAACCTTTAGATAGGTACGTCCACGAACAGCACAGAACCACAGATTACAGAGACATATCACTGAACCAATCACTAAACACTTTAAACAACACAGAATATTAATACACTTGCTAAACAGTGAATTGAAAGCACCGACACCGATACACGAAAATGGAAATACGTATATGGAGTATCTCACAGACTGCGACATATATATTTATATATATAAGGAGCCAAGAGTAATGATGGTTCATTGAAACTTTTTAAGAAGAATTCTTGAAGTTTTCGACTTCAGTAACTGTCAAATTTAATTATATAGGTATGTGTATCGTATTTATAAAGTTATTTTGATTGTACTTGAGTTTTGATTAGTAAAAGATAGTTATTTTTTACTTTTCAGTGTTTTTTTGAAGGCGGTTTAATTCTTTTTAATAAAAATTTTTCTCCATATTAAATGGATTATTGGATAATTTAAATGGAATCTCCATATTAAAGGCAAATTTAATGTGCAAAAATAAGTACAACGCCCTAATTTATCAAAGATATTAGTTATATTAGGCAGCGAATACTAGTCACTTTTATGTTCATTTAAACGCTTGTAGTCGATAGCCAGCTGCCACTTTTGTTGACTGTGCGAATCGCATTTGGGAATGATATACGCCGGGCTATTCCATGGCGATAACGACGATTGGACATTATTATTTATTAAATTATGAACTTTTGAACTATGAAATGATGGTTGTTTATGAGGGCTTTGATAAATAGATGTGTAATCAATTAATTTTAAGTTACGTTTTGTCTCGTTATTGAAAGTCATTGAGAAATGCTCGGAATAAAATACGTCCCTGTAGTTCTAAAATAAATCATATAAACCTTTCCTTACTTCCACATTTAATTGATCGGTATTGAGATTTCTTAAATTTTCCTGTTGTAAAACATTTTTTTTCTCGAGTGTTCGAGTGAAATCTACATGTGTATTAAAATTCGTATATTTTTCGTATTTAACTCAAGAATTAGATCATGTTCAGAACGTCTATAACTGAAATTTTCATGTAAAGTTATTTTTATCGAGTCCCAGTCGTAACATAACTGACATAACTAAGACCGTAGCTTCACCTTCTAATTTCCTTAACACTAAATTATAAAGGTATTTATTGATGGGTACTTCCGTGTTCCCTACATCAGCACACATTTGTATTACATATTCACACAACTCTATAAATTGTGCTAACTTGGTGATATCTCCATTAAATCTAGGAATTAGATTTAATACATTCGAATTAATTTTCTCCATTTTATAATATAAATCACTTTGTTAAGTGATCTTAATAATTTACATTATGTCATTTACATTATACATAAACTATTTTACATTAATAATTCAAATTATAGAAATCTATGTAAAATTATCAATTTTAGACAAAGGACACAATTACAACCCACCTGATCGCAGTAATATCGCTTTATTCAGATTGAGCAACCCAAGAACATCAAATCTAATCAACAGGTCAACTGGTCCAAGAAGGTGGAAGTTAGAATTCGCCAGTTGTCGTACGGAGGTAAGACGCACGACTTTCAGCGGCAGCGATATCTGAGGATGATTACCCAATATATTCCTCAGGTCTACAGCTTCGTTTTTCGTCGTTCTACAACAGGAAAAGAACAACGGAACTGAACTCAAGACATTGTTAACTCGAACCCCTCCGACTTCATAGATACTATTTCTCCGCAGCACGATGTCCAAACCGAGACACTTTACCAACCACGAAGACACGAGACAACTCTGAGCGCCAGAATCCAAAACAACTTGCGCTGTGGTCAACATAACGGTGAGAGGGGGTGAAGAGGGTGGTGAAGTGGTTGGCACGAGTCAACATTGAGGTGCATGGCCCTGACTCGAACGCAAACGAGGTTTTCGATGCTTCTGACGCGTGTCCCAAGCGGTCCAGTCGTTCGTCAGCAGCGCGTCGTATTGAGGTGACGGTATCGTTTGACGTGCATATTGCTTAGTCGGTACGCAATAGGTAGCCCAATGCGCATTTCAGATCGCGTCCTTAGCGCGGATGTTTGACGATCGGTGGCGACGGCTGACTATACCGGGTCCCGCTCGCCTGCTCTGATACTTACCGTATGATGATGGAAAAGCGATAAGGTAATTTTCAGCAATGTTCCACAATGCAGGATACTGTGTTTCAATGTTGCACTGCAACCAGAACTTCTGATAGCCTTGGTTGAATTTGTGTTAATTAATAGGGGTCGATTTTTAGACCTTGTCGATCCCCAAAATCAGTTTTCGTTTATGTCGACCCCTGGGAAACTGATTTCGACCCCAAGGGGTCGATATCGACCACTTTGGGAATCCCTGCTGTAGTGTTCGCCATGTTTGACTAAATATTCGTGTGAAATCCCAAACATCACGAACACGCCATTCACACATGGACGCAAACGGCAAATACGTAAAATACTTGCGAATATGTTTGCTGAGTTCCCTTTGTAGACGTACCTAGCTATAGACGTGTTGGAGTTTGCAAGTAATGTGCAAAATGCAAGGATGCATTTGGTATGTTATGCATGCACGAAATGCAAGGAAGAATTTGGATAACTCCAAAATCACAACACATGATCATTTGTCCAATCCAAATAAGACAAATATAAACAAATAAGTCGTCTTCACATGGTTGTTTTCGAGCAAATAAGACAAATGCACGAATACGAATAGCCATGTGAAGTGCCACCATAACAGGATTGCAGACTATCAAAAATAATAAACGCACGAAATGGAACTTATGGCATTAGATTAAGACTCAATTTAGGCTACCGATATAGATGGAAGTAAAACGAGCCAAGAAGGATATTTTTGAATGAATTTTGAATGAATTTAAAGTACAAAAAACGAATTAGTTTTAATAAAAATAAACACTTTACACGTTTGACAATTTAATTTGACACAACTTTTTTTGACATAACCTAATTTTATTCTCAGAAAAAAGCGCACATCATTGTGCTTTTTTCTATATGTGCATTTACACATGAGAAGTTTTTTCCTTGAGCGATTTAATCCATGTGTGCAATTTTCCACGTGCGGATATTTCTTGTGGGCTTATCGGCTCGCATGCTCGCATTGCAGCCGCAAGTGCTCAGTCCCGTGTGCTGTTTAGCAATGAGCTTAGAATCTATTTAGCTCTAGATTATATTTTATGAGTTATCTATGGTTTATCTTCTGTTGTTTTGGACTTTTTTTGGTGGGAACGGGAGAAGTGAAGTCATTTTATTTAGATTTTCTCTTCTTTACATTTTTAGGAGTTTTAAACTACAACAGTGATAGTATATTGTGTTTTAAAGTTCTGTGTAAGTGAAAAGAATTGAGGAGATCTAAATAAACATGTGTAGCTGAAGTTTTCGCGCTCTTCCAAGAAGTCCTTTTTAACTTCAATAAAGCCTATTATCACTTTACTGGAGGAGTGTTAAGGACAGTTAATGTTTCTCCAGAAGTTACGTCATTAGGCTGATGGTCTTGTAACCAATGCCTTAAGAAATATAAATAATAATAAATCTGTTGTATTGTGTTGTATTGTCCTAAAAAAATATGTTTTACAAACGTTATTATTACTTATTCCTTTTAAAATACTCATGATTTCTATAAACCCGCTTAAGATAAAAAATGTGCTACTCATTTGGCGCTACCCACAATATTGTTGGTGTAAATTTAAAATCATAAATATGCTGTAGTGTTGTGCTGTTTTTCGTTATTGTTATTATAATCAATTAAAATGATAATCAGAATCATAATTTTATTAATTTTATCTCTCTTTCTCGTTACTGTATCAACAACTCATATAAAGGGTGATTTTTCTACTGAAGAATTCTTCAAATTTTTAGTGAAATTCGGTTTTCAGAAGACAGATATTCATTACCAGAGGGAAACATATGGTTATATATTTGGTAACATAACATCGAAAGAACAGTTCAAATATCCAATAACTTTTGCCGTTTTAGATAGAAGACACTTTATACATTACTATAAAAGTCGTAATATTGAAAATAAAGAACTGGCATGTCAAGTTATGTTTCAAAATTTAAATGGCTCTGCTTATCATCCTAAATGTAACGTCAATGGCCAAGATTTGTTTAGAAGGATACCATGTTCTTACGGACAACTCTGTGTTGATGAAGATACACCATGGAATGTAGTAAGGAATAATCAATTTACATATGTTATTCAAAATACTGGGCAACCAAGGTAAATATTTATTATTATTACTCTGATATTAAAATGTATGTAAATATCTATGACAGTTCAGTGAAATAACAATCATTTACTATTTCTGTAATCCCAGAATATTTGCCAATGCCAATGTCACAAAATTGACTACAATGATCTAATGAAGTTCAATAGACCTGCAGTCCATGACATTAAACTTCCATAAAGATGTTACAATTTGTCGGGATAACTCGTTCTGACAAATTGGAGATAATATTTCCCTTAATAAAGCTTGGCCAACTATTCTACAGATGTAAGAATTTATCATATTTGTCGGCTGATTGTCCCAATAAATTGTAACGTCTTTGATGAAATCCTAAAATGATTAGCTATTTTCCGCTCAAACTACCACCAATTGATATGTGTTTCATCTCTCCACAAAGCATGCTCAGGATATTTCAGATATCTAATTCGGTCATCAGACCGAGTCCGAGTCCTGAGGATGCTTCATCGAAAGGCAAAACACGTGTCGATTGGTGGTTTTTGGAGTTTGAGCAGAAAATAGCTAAAGATTTTAGGAATTCATCACATGAAATGGGTTTCCGCATTGTAACACTTGAGTCTATACAATATCTTAATGTAATGTCTATAATTATAGTCTTGAAAAGTTTCCTCTTTACTCTTTTTGTTATATTTTTCTACTGAAGAATTCTTCCTTGCCTTTTAATATTGTATTAATTTATTAAGTATTTTAATATAGTACTAATGCCTTTTAATATAGTGTTTTAAATTTGATTTTAATATATTTATTGTCTGGTTCTCTAAAAAGAACTAAATTAATGAATAATTTATGACTAAATTTGTCTTTTTGATGTAAAATAATAATTGCTTTTGGTCCTTTAAATTACAAACTTTTGGTTTTCAGATTTTGGTATGTATCAATGGTGTCATGTTACCTGGATGAAACAACATGTTCATGGCATCATTACACTGGAGCCCCAACTGGGGATAATAAAACATTAACAGATATTCCCCAAACTGTACAATATGATTTTTGGTTGGTTAATGGAAGTCCTAATCTATCGTTGTATAATACACTTCTATATCAGTTTTCATTTGATCGACAAAATACATTAGAATTGTATCTAGTATTTTGGCTTTGCTATATTATACTATTGCCAGTACAAATCTATGCTGTGAGGTAATTATAAAAATGGTTTAATTTAATATATTACTGAGATAATGATTTTGTTGTGGACTATAAGGGTGCAGCAATGATTAGTTGCTGGGACAGAGAGATGATAATAGTAGAATAACTTTACTGATAGGTTTGTCTTGGATATGCATTAACATTAAGATTCCTCTCTGACTACCCCGTTAGGGATACAGTGTGAAGATATGTATGTATTAAGGTTCCTTAGTCTAAAAACGTCTTGGACCTTTTTTTACATCAGATAATGCTTTATGCATTCCCTTCCGCTCAGGGGCATTGAGAGGGATATGTGGAACTCCGTGCCAAAAATTTACATTGCTGGGTACGGGACATCTACACGTCCGACACAGAAGGCGCGTGGGGACGCGTACGCCGTCCTAAAGCCGTGCAAGGAAGGAGCAACACTCCCCTGAGTGTCACCCTCCTTGGCCATTAACAAATCACTGCGGCGACAGTGGGGACAAAGTGGTTTATTGGGACAATAACAATATGGGCATTTGAAATGTGCATCGCTACCTCATCTGAAGAAGGAGAAGTTTACGCCACATTAAGCTCATTTGCTGGTGGGCCAACCGGTGCCTTTGGAGTTTTAAGTGGGCCCACACGCTAGCCACTCTTCAGCCTCTCGCTGCATGTCAGCGAATTCTGCCTCGTTCTAAGTTTCTTTTAGCTTCAGCCAAACCAACATACCTATCGGTCGTTGGCTGGTGGTCTCTACTACTTCTTGCAATTGAAACTTTCACAGCAGGGGAGTCAGAAGCCAGAACTCCATTCCTTCTCACTTTGTCTTGGGCAGGGCCACTTCCGATCTTCGGGTCCGAGAGAGCTCAGAGACTTGACGACGAACCAAGGGTATCTTATAAATTCAAGAAGAGTGAGGCGTGAAGCGTTGACTCTACCCTCACCTGACTTTCGTCACTTCGTCTTTTACCTTCGTCCTCTAAACTCCTCCTTCATACAATACATTCATAGTCATCCCCGTTTTGCTGGTGACACTATTTACGTGTTGAAATAAAAGTCGACCCGGGTGACGCCCACTCGAAACCACTCGAAACTTGAAACCACTTTGGTTTCAAGTTTTCCTTCTCTTGGGCTGGTCAATGAAAGCAAGACCCCTTAACACCATTCACGGTGGTCGTTGAATTATTCTTGCGGGAACCGGAGCAGTTGATGGTGTGATCCAACCACTGACGTCACCTGACGTTTAGTGCACGTCGGGCTTTTCTCCACCAAAGCCGCGTCCTCACGATACCAACAGATATATATGCCTTCTTTGGACGACAACAATCTTACCAACAACATTGCCCTTCTGCTATTCAAAGGGACAAGTTGATCAGAGAGATCAGAGATGGGGTAACCTTTTACGATACCTTCACTAGGCTATTCGCCGTCACCCGGTAACAACCCATTTAACAACAAACAGTTACCAGACAGCGCCCAGGGCGCACCACAAGGAGGTTGCCCGACCCAGCGCCCCAAGAGTGTGTTGGTTGGACCTGCATTAACATTAATGTTGAAGTTAAAATGGAAAAAGAAATAAAAATAATTTTAATTATTTCAGGATTTCAGTTACTATTTTATGTCTTTCTTTATACCTTTCAGTTCACTAGATATAAACACATTCAATCGACTGTGACATACAGATAGATAGACAAATTTGCAGGCACATAATGAAATTGAAAATTGAGTTCTATTATTCCCATTCTGCCATGAAATGAAATTTTTCAATGTGTTTCATTTTAAGTCTAAAGTGGCCAGAAAGATTTTAGATTGGCCACCACCTTTTCTTTGTCCTTCCTCTACTACAGTTGTGATATCTTTATCACAACTGTAGTAAAACAAGATAAAACAGTATTTAGATGTAACCTGGAAAGAAATACATTTTATATTGAATGTATTTTAAAGGAATAAGAATTCGTAATTTTGAGTGTTTATAATAGTGATCATTGTACCTTTAACTTTACAGAGTGGTTAATTTATAATTTTTTCCTATCAAAGCTTTGAACTTGCTGATTGGCACATGTTTCATTTTTCAACAAAGCATCCTTAGAAAACCGTCAGTTAGCAAGCACCAAACTTGAAGTAAAGCATATCTGTATTTCTAATTTTTCAGAACACAGAAACATCCTGTTACAAAATTGTTCACTTTTAGCCTTGTTCTTGAATTCATTGCTCTTTGCTTCAATGTACTACATACAGTGAAGTTTGCTGCAGATGGCATTGGTTTTGAAGGTCTCTCTGTGGCAGGAGATATACTAGATATTATGAGTAGAGTAAGTATCTTTTATAATAGATTAAAAAGTAATTTACAGCATCATTAAGTTAAACTGTAATTCACATACTAAAATAAAAAGATCCACAATTGTTTTTTGTTGATGTATATTGTCTGCAAATTGTGATATATCCGTGGCGCATTGCTTAAATAGCATGTAAATAGGTTGTGTACACTTAAAATTCATTAATTTTATTTTTCTGTGTATATATTATTTCAGACTCTTTTCATGTTGCTACTACTTCTCTTGGCCAAAGGTTGGGCAGTGACAAGACTGGAATTAACTTATAAACCATTAGTCTTTGGTCTTTGGCTGGCTTACGGAATTGTGCACATACTATTATATGTATGGAATACCGTAAGTAATTTAGGTTTCATTACAATATATGAAGACACATTAATATCAATCCCACAATCTACTCTGTAATAATTCTTGTTATGATCATATAGCCTAATGAATTCTTTAAAAATTCCTGAACAGTTATCCTTGTTCATTCATTTTTGTTAGTGTAGAGACAACCAATTTTTACAACAGTTTATTTGACCATTCTTGGTCACATAAACATTTGTATTTTAGGATATCTTTATATCATAGATATAAAGATATCCTAAAATTATACATATATAAATACAAATATATGTATACATACATTCAAATATATGTATACATACATTCAATAACGATATAAACGTGATAATTATACTCAAGTGAAAATGTTTTTTTGTACAGAGGGTAACAGATGGACGGTATGTACAGACTGTAATAGACGGATCAGACCAAACGTAATAGTAAAAGTTACTTCGTATCACAATAGCATCCGCCATATTAGATTTACGATGACGTCACTTAAATACGGAAACCTTCCTCTGCTCACTTCATTTCATTCGATACCCATATTGTTGGTGTTGAACAAAAAGTTACTTCTTAACATGGAGTACCCGCCCTTTTCGATTTATGATGACGTCACACATACAGAAACCTTCCCCTACTTATTCCATTTCATTTGATACCCATATTGTTAGTGTTGAAGAAAAGAAGTTAGTTCCTACCATAGAGTATTCGCCATATTGGATTTATGACGATGTCACATATACAGAAACCTTACCCTACTTATTCTATTTCATTTGTTACTCATATTGTTGGTGTCGAACAAAAAAGTCATTTCCTACCATGGATTATCCGCCATATAGGATTTATGACGACGTCACATATGCAGAAACTTTCCCGGCGCGCGTTCAACAACTCACCAGTTTCATCGCAATCAGATAAATGGTATATCATATACAAATATACCCTTAAACAAACAGATAGACAAGCGACAGACTCACATTTTTTTTTAAAACAAAGTAGCTCACATTTATTTTCGGGCACAATATCGCTGTACCAAGTTTCATCATAATTCAGCGGTTTAGCATTTGGTTGTTGATTTTTTTTTAATTTAGTCTATGTCCATTCCCTGGTGTCAAACTATCTCCATTCCAATTTTCATCAAAACCGGTCCGCCGTTTTAGCCATGGAAACATACTAGACAAACAGACTTTCGCATTTATAATTTTAATAAATAGTACGGATCAACTTTTATTTATTTTTATTGGTTTAAATCATTAAATTTTCAATTTAAAAACAATCATTAAAAAATTGATGTAACAAATACTTAAATTACCTAATTAAGCTTGTAAGAATAGTAGGAAAAAACAAGATTATAACTAAATAATAAATAAACAAGATAAAACATTATAAATATTCAAAATTAGTGGAAACGATACTTATATATCGATACCTTTTTTCTCATCTCCATTTTACACATGCCACCTTGCAACAGTCAGGACGCAACATGTGATTGCAGCAGGCTAGACAAGGACAAACGCTGACTCGAAGCTAGCAGCAACCAGTATCATTAGACCTCTGCTTTTTTCTGTTATTAATTTCTATTATTAATTTTGTACGTACAATGAAACGTGCTATTGTCCTTTTTGAAACTATTTTTACGACTGTCATTACCATACAACTTTACTGCGCAATTTGGCATTTTTTACGCATTTTATTCCATATTTTTTGATACCGCTTAGACACCGGTCACGGATCTGCTTCCTGGTTACCACTAAACGAGCGCGCGTTTGTTGGAACTTATATGAGCATTTGTGCAGATCGATGGCAGAAAATGGTGCCTTTCTGTTTCCTGTCTCGTATGGTAGTTTGTCTGTGCCATAACACCACCGTCGCTAACAAAATTTCTAGCGAACTGACCACAAAATAGTAATGTACTAGCATATAGAACTGATGAAAAAGGAGGATGCCGCCACACATGATCAAGTGTGCAAGACGCTCGTGGCTTGATTAAAGTGCCAGAATCGAAAAACGATTAGCTTCAAGTAAAACTGATCACGCCAAATCGACCACCACACACGATCAAATTTACTTGATGCAACCCGCGCTTCATGCAAATTGGACGGGCTTGATCATGCATACTTGATCGTGTGTGGTGTGCATTACTGGAGTCGGCCTTCATTTCTACATATTCTCAGCCGACAGTTTGCTTGAGTACCTACTTGTTATGACATGTCATCGTTCCAGAATTTTCGAGTTACAACTTTGTTCTTGTTTCTTGATTTTGGTTATATCAATAAATAGTTGACCTTAAACCTAGCAATACGTTTTTAGGTCATAGCACTAAAAAGCCTAGATCTCGAGATATAAACACTGATAGTTACGTGTCTCGTGCCATTTAATAATCGACCTTAATGCTTAGACATACGGTCCAAACTGTAACACTATTTCCAGTATGAAATGGTAATAGAAATTGAGAGAGAACCGAAAGCTGACATGAAAGTCAAATAGCTTGCGTGTTTGCTAACAAGAATTTCGAGAGCGAATTTCGCTAATAGTGAGGTTCAAGAAAGCAAGGGAGATATTTAAGAATTGCGTTGCTTAGTGCTTTGCTCTCTCTGTTTATCATTAAGAATATTAAAATACGACGTTTATTTGCAGACTGAGGTGGATATAATAGAAGAAATAGATGAATATCAAACGTGGCCTGGATGGCTGATACTCACTTTACGCGTTGGAATAATGACTTGGTTTGTGTTAGAACTTCGTAACACAATGATGTATGAACATAATATGCCTAAATTAAATTTTTTGCTGCATTTCGGCGCATCAAGTTTAGTGTGGTTTGTTTACCTGCCAATTATTGCTCTCATTGCTCTGCAGATCAGTGCACTTTGGAGGTTCAAATTTTTATTAGGTGAGCGATATTTTATTTTGTTATCTAAATAATTTAATGATAATTTCCTTATTAACTGACTTAAGTCTTACAAAGAATTGAAGACAGTAACGAAGAAAAACTATTCTTCATTGAACTCATTGACTTTCCACACTGAAAATAATACACAATCCATATCATATTTTATTGTTAAAATCTTGTAGTTGACCTTGTTTTAAACATGTCATGTTATAGTTTTAAGCTGTAAGATTTCCATACAAATAAAAAAAAACAACTTGTTGGTATTACTCACTAAAAATAAGTGGTGGCTGATTATATTCCCTATCATGCAGAAGACTTTTATACCTTTTGTGGAATTACCTGTAAAGTTAAAACAGAACGATGAGCATGAATAAATATTAGAGCATAGTTTAGGATTCTTAATAATTTCTATTTTATTTGTTGTAGGTATAACTTATTCAGCAGATTGTTTGGCGTTTTGCGTTATGGCACATTTATTGTGGCCGACGCGATCAGAACAGTACTTATTACTGGCACCATCAGATTATACAGGTAATTTATAATACATTTATTACCTATATTAAAAATGTAAAATTAATTTTCGTCATACTTTTTACTGTCAACTTCTTAATATGACGAATTCGAAAATATTATGGAAATGTAATTCAGGACAATTATGGAAATTAATTATGAAAAACACGGTACCACGCCTCTGATTCAATTACTCTGAAATACGAGAGGTCGCAAACTCAACAGTCAACTTTTAAAATGAACTTTATTTTAAGCCCGCACGATTTTTATTCAACTGTAGCCGGTTTAAAACATTTCATATTGCATTCCAAAGTCAACGATGACTGAATGCCCGACACATATGATCACTGATCAGCACATAAGTCGCACGTGAAAGTGCTAGCAAGCGATGTTTTATGCATTACTACGCATCGCAACGCAACTTGTTGATAATATTTATTTGTTGTTGTATTATTTACTTAGAAAACAGCCAAAAAAACACGCGGGCCTTATTTCATATAGCATAATTAAGTATGTAAAATAGGTAAGTTCAATAAAAGAATACGTGTAGTTAAATAATCTTTTATTTTGATTTTCTCATATGAGAATATTTTAAAAATTAAAGTAAAAAAAATTTTAAGAAAAAAAATTAAACCGCCTTCAAAAAAAACACTGAAACGTACAAAATAACTATCCTTTACTAATCAAAACTCAAGTACATTAAAAATTAGTTTATAAGTATCATACACAATACCTATATAATTAAATTTGATAGTTATTGTAGTCGGTCCCAAATCAATGTTTTATGACAGAAAGGCTAGGCTTTCTAATAATTAAAATTTTGTCTATAAATTTGCTACCTATGATATAAATCACATCTTCTTTAAAATTAATGGTTTTTGCTATAAAAAAATGGTAAACTCCAAAATTAACAGTTTTCATAATACAATTTTGGTTACAACTTCAATCACTGAAATTTTAATGTGGTGTAATGGTGATAATAAATGCTGAGGAGGAAATTGTGAGATCAAATGTAGGCTAAGGTTTAGATTGTTTCAGATTGGGTAAAATTTTTCAAATTTTTTTGTAACTTTATAGAGGTACAAAAACGACGATATATTTATAACACTTTTTTTTTGGTTAGGTTAGGTCTTTTTACCACAACGTGCGAGCCGAGTGAGTGAAGCGAGCGTGTCGCAAAAGCGGCAGGCGAAGCGCCAGATCGGAATTAGCTTTACACATGGAGCACTATTAAAACAAGAGTCCGCACTCTAAAGAGATAGTTGAAGTCGAGAAATTCGATTTCGAAATATCTCTGATTCTCCATCTTTTATCATATTTGCTTTTGGTATATCTATATTGTTACGAGCTGAGGGTAATAAGATGCCTGTTAAGGGTGCAAAGAGTTTATTTTCCTTCGTACAAGAAGATGTCAAGAACACGCGAACTTAATTACGGCGGTTCCTAATCTTCGCAGTCGCCCTCGAAGTAGGTACTCGCGTAGTAGTCACCGAAGGTACACGCTTCACTCAATAACAACGTTCCCGAATCGCAGTTCTTCTATCCAAGGTCGTCGCAGTAGTCGTCGTAGTGGTTTTCATAATTCGCCTTGATGTCGCCTCGATATATCACTTCGATCGATAGTTGAGAAACACTGACTGCGGCGGACACGGAGCTTTCTTTATAGTCAGATAAAAATGAGGGTGGAAACTTCTAGAGTAAAGTCGAATGGTAGTAATAATAACGTATAGAAATAAAGAGGGTGGAACCACAGTACAAGTAAGCATACAGTATTCTATCTTCATACAAACGCTCCCAAACGACGCGCTCGAAATCTCGGCATTTCTCGCCATACAACAGTCGCGAGTGCGCCGCGTTTGTCGTCGTACGGTGTGAGACGCTCCCGCGCATTTACTGACTAAATATTACGTCAATCAAGTTTACGAGCATAATGTTCAGTGTATGGATGTTTGAATACATCTATATCGAAACCGGAAATATTTCTCTGTTGCTAATTTGTAGGAAATATATTATCATAATGATCTAGTTACTTTGTTGCTGATTTTTTATTATACTGCACACAAAATGCATTTTTTTTGTCCATTTCCACCATACTAACTCACAAACTTTTGAAACTAGATATAAAATACTAGTAAAATTATATAAATAAAAACGTATTAAATTTGCAATAATATAAAATGAAAAGAGAATGTGACAATTTAATATAGTACCTATTATCAAATACGTAACCCAAGAAAAACATTCAGTCCAAGTCAGTAGCCCTATTGCGTGTTTACGTACCAAACGACCGTAGGTAATTATCTCTAGGACACTGGCGAGATAGAATACTGTATGCTTACTTGTACTGTGGTGGAACTTTCTAGTTAATTACGCTCGTTAACAATAATTCGACATTGTTCTCGACGCCGCCCGTTTGCATGAGTCTGTGATAGGTAATCATAATATAGGTATATGATGGCTTCAGAATTTTCGAGGTGCAACTTTGTTCTTCTTTCTTAATTTTACTTATACCATTCGATAGTAGACCTTAAACCTAGCAATGCGTTTTTAGGTCATAACTGCAAAGCCTAGGTCTCGAGATTTAAGCACGTTTTAAAAGTTACGTTTCTAGTTCCATTAAAAATCGACCTTATTCCTTGAGCATAAGGTCCAACCGTAACAATATATAACAATGTTATGTATACTAGTAGGTGTATTTCTGAGTTATTTCCAGGAGCAGTATTGAAATAGGAGTACGAACTCTGTGGAGATAGATGAAGTCGAAAAATTTAATCTTGACACATCTCTATATGGTTTCATCTCTTTTGATCTTTTGCTGTTGGTATAGGTATATATAGCAATCTTATATATACTAGTAGGTGTATTTCCGAGTTATTTCCAGGAGCTAGGAAAAGACGTCGCGCAATTGCTCCAACTCCATTAACTGCACCGTGGTGTATGTGTCGTTATTGTCAGTATGACAGCTTGTCAAGTTTAATTATATAGTTATCACGTAGATCACAATATTTTTATTTAAATTCTCGTAGACGTAAAATTATTTTATATACATATAAATTATCATGTTATGATAGCTTACTGTTTTTTGCACCCTTTAACCACATAAGAGGTCATTTTTAATTTATATTATGCCAGTTTTCTGACGTCAACAAACCAATTTTATTTGCGACGGCTTTTTTAGTCCCGCTTACTCGATTGGGGTTTGCGTTGTGTCAATTTGTAAATGAATGCGAGTTCCATAATATTTCCGAATTCGTTGATTTTATATTAATAATGATCGATATGACAGTATGACAGAGAGGGAACTTATCCACGCTCTGTTCCCACTACTAAAGTTTAAAAGCGAATGACTTATGTTGTTAATTGTATTTCGAATATTTTTTCATAGTTTTGTTTATGATTTGATTACTAAACTTATCTTTTAATAAGGTCATTAGGAAATAGTCGTCTAGCCTATTATAATTATGTAGTTGTCACAAATAAAAGATGTATTCGATTTTGTTTTCTTGAATAAAAAGGTTTATTATTGTTATATACTTACTGTAGTGTTTGCCATAGGATTGGTGAGACTTACCTTACATTGTTTGTTATATTGTAAAATTACAATTTTTTTCTGTTCTTTTGCCCAATTATGTACATCACTCGTGTTGTGGAGATACTTCATCTTTTAACAATAAAAGACAATGTTTTCTGTTTACAGCCGGAATAGAAGAACTAGATGAATTCAACGAGTCACCTCATGTAGTACATAGTGACACTGTCGCATTAACAACTGCAGAGGGCGTGAATGCCGATGATGAAGAAATCATATTCAATAGGTCTGCACAAAAAAACGGTGCAGCGTTTTCATAGCACGTGTAACAAGCACGTGTAGATATGGCAGTTTATCGCATTTGCCAGTGGAAAACAATGCCTTTTTTGGAGAAAGGGTATAGTAAGAAAAATTTATGTGTATCGGTAGCGAAGCGTTTTTTTGAAGTGAAGTAAGCCAGTAGTGCTGGTATACAATATCTTGTACAGTATATTGATTGTTATATTTTGGCTTATAACATTTAAATGAAATAAAGCTGATGTTTAAGAGATGTATTGATAAGAGGGTTGTTCAATTTTCTAGAAGTACATACGCTAACCTGAAACTGAATTTAAAGAAAGCTAGTGATGTCAATTTATTAATTTATTAAAATTTAATTGGTTTTTGGTTGCTACTTGCAGAAAACCGTCTTACCACAGGTGTTACTATGATGCTAGGAAGAAATAAGTCCGATTGAGATTCATTATTTTACCTACGCACATTTCGCAGTTAAGTTATAAATTTTATTGTGTTATTGTTTTGCTGAGATTATCTTAATTTGTATGTCTGAATATAATGGAATAAACTGTACCTACCAACAGTCCATTTATTAAGTAGTTCTAAGAAAATGATAATGTTTGTAATTTTATATTATTGTATTGAAATATATTGAAAGGGAAGATGTACAGACGAAATGCGAGATATGGGTACATGGAAAATGTCTAGAACAAAAGAATGAAATTGTGTATATGGGGAGTGCGTTTTCTAGGGATGGAAGATGTGAGATTGGATGTGGAGAAACGGATAGCAGCTGGCAATAAATAAACGGTACTCTGGCCGTATTAGTGAGTAGCGTGAATATATCTAACTCTGCCAAAAGACATTCACAACGCGGTGTTGGTGCCAACTTTATTGTACGGTAATGAGGCCTGGATATGCCCCAAATTAAATAAAAGTAAGATAAATGCAGTAAAAATGCGATCTCTTAGAAATATGTGCAATGTCACCCTTGTGGACAAAATAAGCAACGAAGAGATACGTGGTATGACAGGATGCACGACAGTGTTATTGTAAAAATGAAAAAAAGAATGCTTAGATGATTTAGGCACATGGAAAGAATGAGTGATGAAAGATCTACAGACTATGAGTAAAAGTGAGTGGTAGCAGAAGCCAAGGAAGACCAAGGTTGACTAACGTAGACCAAATAGCTAGAGTGTTAGCCAACGAAAATGTTAAAAACACCCGCATACTTAAGCAAAAGTGCGTGAGGAGATTGATGAGATTTAAAGAGGTGCAAGAAGTATGTAAGCATCGCGAGGCTCGGCGATATGTACGTATGTAATTATTCTCATTGTTTATTGTTATTATAAAAACGTAAAATTAAAAATTTAAAAAGCGATAAATAATTTATATTTCATTATTATCTCGTGATCTGCCATCTGTAGTAAATTAGTAAATAAGTCGGACACCACTTAGGTTTTTTATAATATTGTTTTCTTCTGTTTTTATAGTTGTCCGACGCATTTATTAAGCTAACTCCACTATAGAAAAGTGAGACTTCCATTTCATTATTAAAAATTAAATTTCTTCCTTTATATTTTAATTATTAATCTTAACTGAAATCCCTGACAGAAATGAAGAGATCTTTGAAAAAAACATTATTTCTCTTACCATATCCACAGTAAATATTAAAATTAATAGGATTGTGTGCAAGCATCACACTGAGTGGAAGGCAGGATGTTCTGGGATGCCTCATAAAATATTGGGTCCTTACATATGAAATTGGCGTTTTGTACGGGAGGAATATAAAGTCAATTTTTTTTTGTAAAATATATTTAATTAATCAAAGTATGCACCGTTGTTATCTATGCACTTTTGCCATCTCATAGGTAGTTCATTGATCCCTTTCCAAAAAAAAACATGGGGGCGAGAATCAATAAACTCTTTGAAGGCGGTTTGGACTGCCGCATCGGAGTTGAATTTTTTTCCTTGTAAGATATCGCAGACATTCCAATTGTAGCTCATCTAACTTAGTGGTTGTTTGTTGTGCAGTGTGTGGTCTTGCGTTGTCGTGAAGCAGCAGTGGCCTAGAGCGATTGACCAATCTCGGTTGTTTAGCAGCTAGTTCTTCCTTCATGGTTTGCAGTAATCGTTTGGCCAGATTTTAGAAAGCTGTAGTGAACGACACCGGCGCTAGTCCACCAAACACTCACAAGTAACTTTTTCTGAGTCAATTTTCGTTTAGGGCAGGATTTGGCTGGGTCTCCAGGGTTCAACCATTGCGACGAGCGCTGCCGATTATCGTACAGTATCCACTTTTCATCACAAGTAATGATTCGATTTGAAATCCCTTCATTATTGTGTCGGTTGAGCAAAGTAACACGGCAGTTGACGCGTGTTTGCAAGTTCGATTCACTCAATTCATGAGGTACCCATCGTTCAAGTTTTTTTACTTTCCCGATTCGCTTCAAGTGGATTAATACAGTTTTGTCGCTTACCCCGAAGCCTGCAGCTATCTCTGAAGTACTTTGTGATGGATCCGCTTCCACAATAGCCTTAAATTCTTCATTTTCCACTTTGGTCTCCGGCCGTCCACGGGGTTGGTTCTGAAGGTCGAAATTTCCAGAACGAAAACGTTGAAACCAAAAACGTACCGTGCTTTCTTTTGCGACACCAGCACCGTACACATCATTAATCCTTCGAGCTGTTTCTGCAGCACTGGTGCCACGGTAGAACTCGTACTCCTAAATATACCGATATTTCATGTTTTCCATTGTGCGGTAATAAGCGACGCCAAAGAAAAAAATAATGAGGAAAAAAACAAAGAATGACTGTTTTCAAAACTCAAATGTACCAGCTAAATGAATTTATAAATTTGAATTTGGAATTCTTAACCAAAGAGGAGATATTTCAGATCAAAGTGGTCAGTACGACAAAACGCTAATTTCATATGTAAGGACCCAATATTTTCATTTTCATAATCGAATTAAAATATTTTCGTTTGTAATATTGGCTAGATGGCTAATTAATCTGTGATATTGGCTACTAATTAATAGTAGCTATTGGCGCATCATCATATATTCTCTTACTAAATTTAATCAATACAATAATTTATTAACTGTAAAGGACATTGTTACAAAAGCACTAGACACATTAGAAAAATCTTAGCCCATTTTTTGGCACTATTTCTTATAAAATAATAATATAGGTTTCATTATTGATTCATTCGTTTCATTAATCATGGCATGATATTATGAAACATGTATATGTAGTTATATAACATACATATAAGTATATCTTTATTTATATAATCGTAGGTTGATCTGTTAGTTATTGTGTAGTTTCTGAACGACTCCACCAATCGAGGTCATATTCCATATTTTGTTTGTTGTAACAATGGTTCATAGTTCTGCTAGGATTCGATAGATGGCACTTTAGTCGTGTTATTATAACCAAATGCTCGCGCCACCTACCAGAAAAGGCAGAACAACGTCTAGTATTATATAATGTATATACTTAATATATATTATTTATTCCTTGTATAGTATAAACGTTACATCTAATCAAATTTTATTTTAATAATATTGTCCAATAAACAGATTTTGAAATAGTGGCCAAATATTTTTGTCACACTAATAAAGCTATTACTACAACAGTAAAAAGCCGGTCAAATATAAGATGTACTTGCGCAAGTGCTACGCGGGGTTATTTCTTAAATATTTGCAGACAGCGACAGCCACGCGATCACTGCGCAATCGGTGATTAATTGTAATAAAACATTGATATCATGTATGACGATTGCATACCATAAAGTACACTTTTCGCGGTAGATTTAGCGCCACTATCCAAATTACATTACACGAATTCTCGTTTTGACAGCAGATATCGCGCGATATTGGCTGTCACATGCTGACTGCAAGTTCCTTAATAAGCGTGCCGTACTCTTGTTGCAGACCTTTAGTCTTTTGTAGAATATTGCCAACCACAAAATTATTCTTCTGGAGCTTTCTTTTTGTGTAAAAAATAATTTATTATTCTGGAGCTTTCTTTCTTTTTAAGTTAAAAAATAAACCTATCTAATATAATACAATCGTCATAATTTTTCTTTCATTTTACCACCTTCTTTCAATTATCTTCATTAATTGTTTTCGGAGTGTCACTTGATTAGTTACACATCAAAGGACAATGAGCATTTTTTTATGTGGGCCTCATTCCCCTTACCAACAGGTATGCAATGGGTGTCAGTTAGTTTTAAGTAACCTAAAAGCATTATACCATTTTTTTCCACCTCTAATAACTTTAAAATCAATTATCAATCAATTAAGTTAAATATGTGAACAATTTGTTTCTTTTGTTTGTAATCATTATGAAAGTAGAAAGTATAAACTTAAAAGGTTGAAAATTATAATTATAGACAAAACTTAAATGCTTTGAAACTGAACATTGTGTTACCATAATAATATAATTGATATTGTTACGAGCTGTGGATAATCAAATTCCGGGTAAAGGTGCGAGGAATTTATTTCCGTTCGTACAAACAGTTGACAAAAACACGCGAACTTAATTACGGCACTTCCTAGTCTTCGTAGTCGTCCGTTGAAGTAGGTACTCGCGTAGTAGTCACTGAAGGTACACGCTTCACTCGCAAACAACGTTTCCGAATCGCAGTCTTCTGTCCTGAGTCGTCGCAGTAGTCTTCGTAATCCGCCTTGATATATCACTTCGATCGATAGTCGAAAAAATCACTCAGCGGCGGACATGTAGCTCTATTTATAATCTGATAAAATGAGGGTGGAAACTTCTAGACCAACCCTGAATGCTAATAGTAATAACGCATAGAAATAATGAAGGTGAACCTTCTAGTTAATTATGCTCGCTAATAATAATACGTCATTGTTTTCAACTGCCTGTTTGCATGAGTAGGTACCTACATTATAATATGATACGTCATAGCTCCGGAATTTTCGAAGTACAACTTTATTCTTGTTTCTGAATTTTGCTTATACCATTCGATAGTAGACCTAAAACCTAGCAATGCGTCATAACTGCAATGCCTAGATCTCGACATATAAGCACTAAAAGCGTGTCTCGTGCTTTTTAAAAATCGACTTTTTTACTTGGACATAAGGTCCAACCGTAACAATATTATTATTATTATCAATATTATTACATTTATCTAAGTGACTACATGTAGAACTTTTCGATATAGAGAATATATCAGTAAAATGTCGATCACTGCACGGCCCTGATCAAGTGAGAGTTATTTATTACTTATATTGTTATTTTCATTTTTTAACAACATAAGGCGATTTATTCAACGAGATAAAACATTTCTTCTTTCTGCATAGTCTAAAAAATTCTGCAAAAAAATTTAAAGTTAGCGGTATGCCATTGTAATAAGTTATCAATTTCCTAAGATGTTTCGATTGAAATACATTCAAATCTGTTGGTCAGCGGGATGATTTGCCCATTGGCCTTTGACAGCACCACTTTTTAATGCCGTCTCAAAAATACGCGTCAGAGGTGCTCCATTTCACCACTAATTATCACCCGATCTATTTTTCCTATTCCGATCGTTTGATGGTTCTTTGATGATCACAGATGGTTTTATAAAATTTATCGGTAGTAATTTATTTATAATTTTTTTTAATCGTTTCAAACTTTTTAGCTCCTCGATTATTGACAAAATTCTTGTCATTTTTTTAATAGATGTAAACACTTTTAATGGTCTATTATTTTTATTAAAACAATGATAATATAGTTATTACATATTAATTATTTACTTTATTGTCATCCATTACCGAATACACTCCCATTATTGTGATTCCGTTTGTCGCTGTGAGGGTTACCTTTGCGGTTCTTTTCTTTAGGTACAGATATTAATGTATACAAATAATACATACACTGATACATATGACATAATCTCGAAAGATTTTTTAAACCTTTCGAGATTCGTAAAACGATTTTTTTATTTAAAATAATTAGACGATTAACTTTTCTAATATAAAGACATCACAAATGTCACTCATTGACTCATTGCTTCATGTTAACTAGTCCCTGTATATTATTCTAGATTGATTTAATAAGGCACATAAAACATGCCAAAAATAAACAGATTTAATTTGCAATTTGAGTATTTTAGAGTGAATAATTGATATCATACCTACATATTTCTACTCCTACTCGCCATATACGTAAAGGTTCATGGTCCGAAGCGCTGACAAACATTGAATAGGTACCGTTCAAAGTTACACTTGTATTTCATTCATAAATAATGTTTAGTTTCATATTTAACTCCTTTTTTAGCTGTACTACGTTTTAGTACATTTTTTTATTGTCCCTATAAAAGTAATTATTTTTTTATTTTACCCGCAATCTGTATGAGGAACCAAAATTTGACATTATAGGAGAAAATACGTTGAATCAATTTAATATCAAATACTGCAGATATGAGCTGCCCTTTTCTGTCTGCATTAGTCATCATCGACATTAAACCACATCGGACATGTTGGACTTCACGCATATAGGCGTTTTCCATCCATTCTACACAAATCGTTGCACGCTCTGCAACAGATTTCCGCAATCCAGAACTCATTTTCTCCAGTGATTGTTGGCACTACGCAAATGACCCTGTTATCACCTCAACTTGCTGATTTTTAGAGAAACATCTGCGGTCCTGGTTTTAACTAAGAACCCTATGAGAAATCGAAAGCACTTGAATTTAGGCATTGACGTGCTCGGACACTCATGTATGCGTGCGACTTTCGTAGCTTTATTGTAGTGTGAGTAACGAAGCGACTTCAATATAAAAAATAATTCTACAAAGATTGTCTTTGAAAAAAAAATTTAATTACAATTATTTCAGCGGTTTAGCATTTCCCATCAAAGTAAAAATCTACCCCAAATAATGTGATAAGAGAGATGAAAAAGGGGTGAAAATCTCCCTGCTAAATTTCATGATTATCGGTTCAGCGGTTTAGCATTTCCCATACAAAGTGTCATCCCCCTTTTCACCCCTTTAGGGGTAGACTTTCTAAAAAATAAGTGCACAATCACATGCTCTTACAACGTACCAATTTGCATCAAGATCGACCAAGCCGTTCTTTAGTTATAAAAAGCAGGTCTGAGATACACGCGTATTACACATACATAGCGTATTTTTACTGATTTTGTTGTTTATTATATTTATTACACTGATTAATTTAAAAAATATTTTCAGTCATATATTGTACTTTGAGTGAAGTTTTATTTCATATATTTTTTTTTGTCGTTGCTTTTTTTAGAACTAAATCGACGTTTAATCACAACACTATCTTGGAAATAAGCCTTTTTAAATATTATTTTCTGTAAAAATAAAGACATTTATGACATTTCCACAACTGCAATATTCAATAAGAATGTGTACTTGATCTCAACATAATTTTAGAAATTGTTAGAACTCGTCAATGTTAATTAGGACGTCAAGTAGCGCGTCTAAGGACTTTCCTTGTGAACTGTCATTTTTTTTTATTTGCGTAGTTTACAGCCAATACACATAAAGTAACTTATATGGTTAAACAAACGCCAATAACAAACTACCACAGATGTGTAAAAAATAATTTGTATCCAATTGACGTATCGTCCTGAAATATTTAATAATTGCATAATTATGTAGCATTCACAGACATTAGTAACAGTTCAGAAAATCCAAAAATAATAATCAATATAAAGTAAATGAAAAGATACCTGGGAATTTCGGACAATACATCACTTCCATGATATCGTGATTGGGAACCTATATCTAACAGACATAGACATCGTAGAATGGTTATTGTAAGATATTGTAAAATAAATTATAAAACATGCAACAGCAATATTCAAGAAGAGAAATGGATCTATTATAAACTGCCAGCAGAATATTAAGACATTTTAAGGTTTCTGACAATTAGTGCGTCAAGTCAATTAGTCTTTCGCACAAAAATGTGAAAGGCCTCTTAAGTAGCAGGTATGTCGGATTATTTTGTTTAGAATTCGAGTACCATCTCTTTAAAGTGACGCAGAGCATAATGTAACCATTATTCACTTCTTCATAGGTTAGGTTCAGACGAATTTCTTGGATTCCATGGATTCACCGGTGCCGGGTCCATCGCGTTGCCGGGAGAGGAGCTCGGAACAGTGCCTGAGACTTGCGATACAGGGGTAGGTTTAACGCTCACCTTCAATCCCCCCACTCCTCTGCCTGTTCAACCAGATTTGAAAGGAGCTTGTCAATGCCGCTTTAGATGTTCTTTCTAATAAAGAACTTACGGTGGTTCTTTACATGCCAAGGTCTTTAAATAAGTTATAGAGAGATTTAGCTGGTATACCTCGCACCCACTTCTACAACACATTTATTAACCACATAACCGTTTTTGGTCAATTCATTTGGTATGTCATAATATTCGTTTGTTTTTATTATATGGTCTTTTGGTATCTTAGTCTCCGACGGCACTGTTCTACTGGTATTGTGAGTTTGTGTTTTTGAGAAAAGAAATAAGTCTGAACCTGAAGTGGAAACGACTACATCCTCTGGGATTTTATAGTGTTTTTCGTGCGTGTCGTAATTAATTCGTAATTTTTTTTCAGTTGTTCAGAGTTTCAGTTGTTCAATAAAATTATGTAGGTAAGTATTTAGAGTATTTACTTATCTCCATACACATATAATTATGTTTAGGGCATAGAGTTCTTAATTGGAAAATAAAACTGGTAAGATGAGACTTAAAAAATATTTTATTTTTAATTATGTGTTAGTTATAGTTTTATATGTATTACATACTTATATTTTACGTTAGTAACTAATTAATCAGTGCTTATATTATTATCAGCGTATGAATTATTATTACTTCATGCAGTTTGAAATTTTAATGAAATCGCACTTAAATGCATGGCAACACAGCGACAAAATGCAATCACATTACTGAGAGTGCGTAATGGATAATAATAAATAATTATTCTCAATTAGTAAAATATAGTTTTTATAAAAATAATAGATCATCAATTATTACCTATGAAAGGTTTTCACGTCGATTAAAAAAATCTCAGCAATTAGAAAAAGATCAAGTCAATTAGAAAAGAAAATTACAAATAACATTTGTAGTAATGTCGTAAAAGCTGATGTTTAAGTTAAATAGTCTCCGAGAGAAAAACGACTGTGTCAGACAGATATACAGAAAGAGAGGTAGTTCAATAATTTTATATTTTGAAAAGGAACATTAAAAGATAAGTTTTACAAGGGAAAAAAATTGTTAAGTATATTGTGCTATTAATTTAGGTGGGTACAGTTGGCGCTAAAAAAATGTTTAAGTGTCATGGTATTGTGCACTGAGATTGCATTGTTTTACTATCAAAAAAGAGTTTTATATCTACATTAAATAGTACATTTTTTTTCGGTTGGTCGTACATTATGTGCCAAAAACCTACATCAGTAACAAAAGACAATATGTGTTCGTCTGTGAAATCTGGTACTTATGTTCTTTTAATTATTGTAAGTCCATTTTTCTTTATAAATTAGGTAGATTACTTTAAAAAAAAATGCAAAATGTACAATTGAAATATCTTATGAATGAATATGTACCTAACTATTAAGATATTTTATATACAAAATATTTGTTTAATTTTTCTGCTATATATACCTAGTACCTACGTAGTGAATATTTAAGAGTAAATTAATGTTATAAGTACAATAAGATCTCAGATATTATTGATATATACCATATGCGCTTATAATTGGATTTTCTATTTTAATTTTAATGAAAATTAACTTCAAAGTCGCTTGTTATCCGGTATTAGTTAGTATTTGTAAGTAAGCTGTATTTTCTGTAATATTTATATATTTTTACTTAGTAGTACATTATACTTACGCCTACTTTATATTTTGTATGTACCAGGAAGCTTTCAGTGAGGAGCATATCGCATGAATCCGCGATAAAAATATTTAAAAATGTGAAGTTTGTACATAAAATTAATAAATAATTTTAAACGTAACAAATTTTTGTTTTCAAGCAAGATACAACACCTACTGTGTAGACCAATAGTATATATACAGGGTGTATATGAAAACGGGACAGTTACTTTAAAGGATGAAAGGGCATAACTTTAGTATGTAGTTACAAAAAGAATTATCGAAAAAAAACGTATCCGTTTAAGAGTTATGACCGTTTTAATTTTCAAGTGTTATCCCCACCACTTCTCGTAAAATTGGGTTGATCGTGTACAGTTACAGATTTTAAATCTTACGTTTTTTTTATTTTGTAATAATTTCATCCGTTACTGAAATACAGCCTGAAAACCATTTTCGAAAATAATGCGTATACCCTAATGGGGGTTTTCAGGCTGTATTTCAGTAACGGATGAAATTATTACAAAATAAAAAAAACGTAAGATTTAAAATCTGTAACTGTACACGATCAACCCAATTTTACGAGAAATGGTGGGGATAACACTTGAAAATTAAAACGGTCATAACTCTTAAACGGATACGTTTTTTTCGATAATTCTTTTTGTAACTACATACTAAAGTTATGCCCTTTCATCCATTAAAGTAACTGTCCCGTTTTCATATACACCCTGTATATTTGTGTATCTATTTATATTGTATTACTCTTTTGTTGTTCCTATGTATTTACTCTTAACTCGTCGTAGATGTGAATTTTATTGTAAATAAAATTTTCGTATAAAATATTTTGTTTGTCCTGTACTTGTCTGTAGTTAGCGTTACGATTCAATTCACAGGATAAATTAACAGGTAAATAATTGATTAGGATTATCCATGGTTCTAAATCCTAGTCTTAAGGGTGCAAGCGAGATGTTAGTTCCTTAAATCGAGTTTAAATAGTTGCTCCAACCCACCCAAAACCTATTGTTTTAAAGTTAAAGTGATATTTGTGTCCACACTATTCAATTTTCAGAGTAGTTTTTTTATTGGTTTATGTCTGTTGAGAAACTTGTCTCTTTCTTTTACCGGATACCCTGTTTCAGGGATACCTACTCATTTTTAGGAATACTTACTCATTTTCAGGTTGCACCTATCTCAGGTTATACCTATATATTTCAGTTTACCCCTATTATTTACCTTTATGTACTTTCAGACATATTTATATAATATTTCGTAAATAATGATGTTATTACTAAGTCCCTTATATATTTAATAGCGATCCGGCCCGGCTTCACAAGGTTGTACAGTGTGTGTGACGTAGGTCGTATAACTAGAGAATGTCTTTATACATGTAGTGTTTAGAGGTGTTTTTTCATTAGACAACACAAACAGATTTCGTTGCGAGTGATTAATAATTTTAAATCTGTGATATCTTCTACGATTTTCATTTTAATATGCTGTAAAGGGCTATTGCCATCCACAATGCGGTGTTGGTGCCAACTTTATTGTACGGTAGTGAGGCCTGGATATGCCCGAAATCGAGTGAAAGTATGATAAATGCAGTAGAAATGCGATCTCTTAGAAAGATGTGCGGTGTCACCCTTGCCGACAGGATAAGCAATGAGGAGATACGCAGTATGATAGGGTCGTACGACAGTGTTATTGTAAAAATGAAGAAAGGAATGTTTAGATGGTTCGGGCACATAGAAAGAATGAGTGATGAAAGACTGACGAAGAAAATATACAGAGCGAAAGTGAATGGTAAAAGAAGGCAAGGAAGACAAAGCCTGACTTATGAAGATCAAATAGCCAGAGTGTTAGCAGACGGAAATGTCATAAGCTCTCGCATACCGAGGCGAAAATGTGTAAGGAGAATGATGAGATTTGAGGAAGCGAAAGAAGTATGTAAGAACCGCGACGCTTGGCGCTCCGTCCTCTCTGACTACCCCGTTAGGGATACAGCGTGAAGATATGTATGTATGTAAAGGGCAATTTTGATCTATTATACATTAAATGCATAATGTTTTACCATTTTTTTTTTAATTTTATTTATATGCAAGGAAGTTGAAAAAAACTATAAAAATAGGCACTAATAAATTTACTTTCCGTTTGTTTTTTTTTAAGTTGTTATGCATTTGTGGTGCCCTTCATAATTATTTTTTCCCACTTAAGAAGCACGTAATACTAGAGGAAAATCTTCGAAACTTTTATTGTAGTTATTTCTTTTTCAGAAACGGTTTTCTTATATGCCACCTGATTTTCCTAATTATTTGTTGTTAGTAATTCGAAAATTTGTGGTGGTTTTAGTCTAGGGAGATTATTAGGTTCTTAATTTAATAGTGTCTGTTTTGCATTGAAATTGCTTGAATATGGTATTTAACTCCAAATTTTGCTGTGATGGAGTTATCAGTGTGGTTTGGATTCTGTTTTGTTTTTTCGTTTGATTTTTAGATTCTGTATAATGTCAACGTCTTTTATGGGTACGCATTGAATATTTTTTTGAAATAAGGTAGTTTTATGGAACGCTAATCCACCGCGTCGAGTGTAATTTGGATGTATGAAATCTGTTTGAAGTTTTTGTCCAAGATAAGATTATTTCGATTGTGTCACAAGAACGTGTATTATGGCGATTTCGAAGACGAAAAAACCTTGGATTGCATATTAACATTATTAACCTTTGACTGGTGACATGGTTTTTATGTAACGTATTGGTGACGAGCGGCCTGATAGACCGCTGCCGTATCTGAATTATATCAAAGAAATGAAAGACGGTAGCTTACTGTAGTGTTTATTTATTGTTAAAACACATATTAAAGGATAAATAAAAACAACTTTGTGTACAATACAACTTTTTTTAATTAGCAACATGCAGTCATAGAGTATGTAGTCTTTATAATCTAAATAATAGACATGAGATTAAGACTTCCTAATAAAATAATTAAAATCAACATATTATAACAAAGTTACTTTTTTTCAATGAAGTTAAGACTAATCTGCTTAAAAAAATACAAAACTAATAACATATGTCATATTACAAAATTGACAATTGCGGAACTTTGGTATATTTTTATTGGCATTCAGGACAAAATTGTTTGGCACATTGTAAGCACACGTTTTTTGCACGAATAACATTGGTAATTCGATTTACGGTTTCGGAGGACAAGTGGCACAAGTTTTCCGTCTTCGGTCTGTTTTCAAGATTTTGTGGTTCAGGTGGTAAATCGGAACCTACAATACGAGCCAAGTTAGTCGTTATGTCGCGTGGAATAAACTCGAAATAAGAGTGTTATAAACTCTGCACTGCATGTGTTGTAAAACTGTGCTTCTGGCCAATATTTTGATGAATTGTCCTCGATTAATAGTACTAGCACCATCAGTTTGATACAGAACATGCGCATTTACTGTACATATATTCAATATTCGATAAAAAAGTACCACAGGCTATCTTCGATTTCGGCGACTGCAGGTATAGATGGAGCATTTTTTATCCAACTCGTCAATTTCTCCTTTTGTCGAATTATTATATCCAATAATTTCCGGTTAACCCGTTTTCTCGTCAATAGCCTCACACTGGTGCATCGAAGAAACTAAACACACAGCTTTACCTTTCTTGGGAACGTAAGACAGTAAAGTAATTTGATTGGTAAATCCATAGAGGGTATATCAGAGGCAAGAACTCTTTGGGAAGTTCTCTTTTGTTTTTTTTTAGAGTACCCACACACGCCAAGCCGCGTTTCTTCAGTGCTTCAACCAATTCAATCGATGTGAACCAATTGTCGCACGTTACATTGCGGTTACTACCGTGTAAGGATTTCGTCAAGCGAATCACAGCTTGTGATGGAACCAGAAACTTCTTTTCTTCGTTTGTCAAAGTATCACCATCAGATCCTTTTCCACAATAACTATAGCCGTTATTATTGTAATTGGTATTAGCATCCCACATACACATCATTTTCAAGCTATATTTCGATGATTTGCCCAGCATGTATATAACAAAATTGTAGCGACCTCTGAAAGCTATCAATATTTTATCGATCGTGGCACACTCTTCGTTGTATTATAGGGTTTGGCAGTATTTTTACAAATATTCTGAATATGTTTGAAATGGGAGCTAGCTTATCATTCTGACTTCTTTCTTCTCTGTCTGCCCCATTAAGAATTTTCGTGGTTGGACTTGAACACAGCCGTATATACAAGAAGATCAAGGAACGCAAGCAATTCTACCATGTCCATATCTTGTAGTTCAGGCCGATTTTATCTGCTGTATCTAAATCTGAATACGCGAATTTTCACATTTGTCCATTTCAAAAATTTCTTCTAAAATGTCGGGGCTCATAATTTTCTTCCACAGAGAGAAGGGATCTTTTTCATCGTGGTCGTTCAGTCTAGACTCAGGCACACGAATTATAATGCTATGTTGCCCAGTTCACACAGCTGTTTGGTGGATCTCTTGACCATTTAAATCGGTTTTTGCCATACAAATATTTAATCATTCTTGATAAAGGTTCATCATCTATCACTTCCTGAAAATTGATTCTCCTATCTTTGTTGGTGGTGGATTTCCAGGTCTTCCATTTCAGAAGCACTTCCTTCTGTTTCAGACTTATGATCGCTTTGCTCCTTACAATTTGAATTTCTTATTTCTTTCTAATAATTAATGGATGATTGGTGCATAGTTTGTGATTTAAAACAGGACAATCACTTCATTAACTCCAATGAAAGTAAAAGCAGTTACTTCATATAATGGAACGTCTATAGATCAGATCATAGACGAAAGTTTCACATCAGCTAAGCTTTGCTGAGCATTTGCTTAACTCATTTACGACTATAAATTCAACAGGTAAGTTTACGCTAAGCAGGCACTCAGCAAAGTGCGTGTAAAGGAAAATCTAAGGTAAGTCTAAGTAAGCTCTATAAATCTCAGCCATAGAGGTGTATGAAGCGCGCTCAATTTATTGGCAAATTTTCACTATGAATTTATGATATTACAATTAATAGTTATGTCTATCAGGGAAATAATAACACCGATAGATAAATCTTTTATTGTTTCACCTATATACAAAGCTATTAATCTCATATAATATGCGTAGGACTTAGTGAAAATTATTACAAATTTCTAAACAACTATACGATTCAGTACAAATTGTAACTACATATAACTATTATTTACAGTACAATCATTCCGCGTCAACACTTACAATTGTTGGGTAACATCCCTGGACTTGTATGGCCAATCAGTTAACTTCGGGTATTGTGGACTCCGTGGATATTTATCAAGACCATTGGAGGGAC
This sequence comes from Zeuzera pyrina, assembly GCA_907165235.1. Classification (NCBI taxonomy): domain Eukaryota; kingdom Metazoa; phylum Arthropoda; class Insecta; order Lepidoptera; family Cossidae; genus Zeuzera; species Zeuzera pyrina. The sequence continues at coordinate 10,183,872 of OU015625.1, read as the reverse complement.
AGTTCAGCTGGCTGAGCTAGGGCATCATTTAGGCAGTTTAAGCTTAGTAGATGCCGTGGATATTTGTCAAGACCATCGGTGGGACATCTCGGCTTGCTATCTGATAACATATTTTCGAATTGAAACCAAAATTCGTGGCTCTTTGAAATTCATGAAATTTTCTATTGTAGCTCGGCTTCTAAACGTAATTTATTCGTTGATGATATATGAAAATTATAATCTGTTGGCAGTGATGCCAGAAAGACTTATTTATATTTAGATTATTTAAATCCTAATTACTTAGAATTTAAACAATCTAAAGTTCAACGCGCTACGTTGAAATCCTACGACAATATGGAGGTAGACGAAGAACTAATAATGTCTTCAATAGAGTCATGAATATATGTAGTATATTTCACAAGACGAAATGTTCAATTTTACAAATGTGTGAGGAGAATGATGAGATTTGAGGAAGCGAAAGAAGTATGTAAGGACTGCTACGCTTGGCGCTCCGTCCTCTCCGACTACGAAGAAGACTTGTGTCATTCAGACAAAAACCACTATGATAACGCTACTTATAAGTATGTACCTAGTACTATAGTAGTAGAAATATATACATACATCCTTCACGCCGTATCCCTAACGGGGTAGTCAGCGTACTTATACTTGTTTCGCTTCCTCAAATCACGTCATTCTCCTCACACATTTAATTGGTTAAGGTAAGGTAAGGTAAGTTTTAAATGGTTCTTGAATGTAATATTAATATGCAATCCAAAGTTTTTTCGTCTTCGAAGTCGCCATAATACACGTCCTTGTGACACAATCGAAATAGATACATATGCCATCCGCGCTTGATTTTACCTCCACCGTAGCTTCGTCCGGCAAAAATCTTATCGTGGACAAAGACGTTAAACAGATTTCGTACGCGGATCCGGCAAAATTCTTATCGTTGACAAGAGGCCTTACAGTTTAACGCTGTAAGATTTCCACACGAATAAAAATAAATAAAATGTTCTTATTCAGCCTATTATAGGTACGGTATATAGTAACTAATTAATCTCTGTGATATTATCCTAACTCTCGAAATTGTGTACCTACCTATCTAAAATTTTACTTACCTACGTACTTTTTACACTCGTATAAATAAAACAATAAATGCCAACAACAATTATTTTTATTTACTCACACATACACTGAAAGTAATTGGAAGCTAGTAACAGCATTTCAATTGAACATTTATAATTTCCCTAAAGATCGCGTTTGGCATGTAGAAAGCTTTAAACAAAAGCGTAAAAAAACTGCGTTGATTTGTCTTTTTCCAAATCAAATCTAGAATTAAAATAATACCTATATATTATGTAAAATCACTCAAATATTTTCTAAATCGTTTAAAGCATATAATAATTTCGTAGGATAAACAAAGAAATGAATTCGTGACGTCACCAAAACCCGCTTTTTATTTATTTCCATTAATATCAAAAGGGTCAAGAAATATATATAAAAACATAGTAATAAAACGATAATATTACAATAATTATATAGTTTTTTGGAATGGATACGTTTGTTCACACAATCATTGCTACTAAAACTATATTACATATGCCTTGGTTCACAACACGTTTTTAGGAAAATCTAAAAAATGTACACTCTTTCTCTCTTTGTTTTTCTTTACTGTATGAATGGCGTAACTGTCGAAAGCACACGAGGGCATTTTTATACTTTTTTCGAAACAAAATAGAAATACATGCTAGTGGTTTATAAAAATCGCTTGCATGTAAATCATTTATTTATGCACAGTTGTCGTTCGGATTGAGACTGATTATTATGATTTATCAAATTTAAGTCAATTGGATTCAATTTGTAAAGTCCATGTGCAAGAAACTAAGTACATCCCTTTCCAATACTTCCCCGCTCCTAAAAAACCTTAAAAAGAATAGTAGAGAGAATTTGAACATGCTTTTCTTTTCCCGAAAATCTAAATTTTACTTCATTAACGTTGCTGTTAATAATAATACGTCGTTAACGTATTTAGATCATAGCGTCTTTCGACATTGTATCAAATAGTTTTCGAAAAATATCCATTCAGTCTCAGAAGATACCGAAATAAAATTATTATTGTATATGGGAAGAGGCTGATAGTACAAATATACATAGGGATGGTCAGAGAGGACAGAGCGCCAAGCGTCGCGGTCCTTACAAATTTATTTCGCTTTCTCAAATCTCATCGTTCTCCTCACACTTTTTCGCCTAGGTATGCGAGTGCTTTTGACATTTCCGTCGTCTAACACTCTAGCTATTTGATTTTCATAAGTCAGCCTTGGTCTTCTTTGCCTTCTTTTACCACTCACTTTCGCTCTGTATATTTTCTTCGTCAGTCTTTCATCACTCATTCTTTCTATGTGCCCGAACCATCTTATTAGCATTCCTTTCATCATTTTTATAATAACACTGTCGTGCAACCCTGCCATACTGCGTATCTCTCTTCATTGCTTATCCTATCCACAAGGGTAACACCGCACATATTTCTAAGGGATCGCATTTCTACTGCATTTATTATACTTTTACTCGATTTCGGGCGTATCCAGGCCTCACTACCGTACAATAAAGTTGGAACCAACACCGCATTGTGGATGGCCAATTTGGCTGTATTAGATATATTCAAACTGCCTACTAATGCGGACAGAGCACCGTTTACTTTATTGCCAGCTGCTACCCATCTGTCCACATCAAACTCACATCTTCCATCTTCCATCTTCCATCCCCCGAAAACGCACTCCTCAGATATACAATTTCATTCACTTGTTCTAGACATTTGCCATGTACCCAAATCTCACATTTCGTCTGTACCGCTTCCCTTTCAAATTCCAGAACTTTAGTTTTGTTCACATTAAATCCCTTTACTTCACATTCTTCTTACATCCACGTGACTAGTGTCTGCTTCCGATGGTGCTATAAGCACAGCATCATCAGCGTAAAATAAGCAGTTTATCACTGTATAATATCATGCGATTCATGCTAGTTTTCAATATCTGGAGGCAGCTGTCCAAATACATCACGGAAAGCAGACATACCACGATAACGCGAAGCGAGAAAATCTGATCCATACAACCCCTACCGTTCTTAAAACGACCTTGCGCCTCGCACAAATATCTTTCAGAGACACCTTTCATATGTTCAGTCATTACTGGGAATGGACTTTACTTGTTAAGCTGACCAAGCTGATGGTCCTATAGCACGCACAGTCTAAATGAGAACCTTACCCTTTATAGAGAGGTTCTATGATTGCGGTGCGTCAGTCGTCTGGCACCTCCCCCTTCTGCCAACAAAGATTGCACAGTGCACAGAAGGTATCCCAGACCCTAGGACCATCATAATTGATCATCTCAGCAGTCACCTCACATCATTTCCCACAGCCTTTCCACATTTCAGACTTCTTATCACTTTTTAAATCTCTTTCATACTATCGGCATCCCTGACCCGAGTGTGGCAGTTCATTAGCATCGCTCTCGGTATCAGAGACGGAGTTGCATAGTATTTACTCCATAAAGTAATTGAGAAAAGTCTGTAAGTTTAAGTTTTCGAAGTACATATGTGTACTTCGCAGCGAAACTACTTCGCTACTTCGCAGTGGTTAAAACGACCGCAGCACACGAAGTGGTTAAAAAGCGAACTCGGTGCGGAAGAACTGCAGTTAGTGAATAAATAATTGTATTAGATAATATTCATCCTTTAAAGTTGCAATAAATTATTTAAAACATGAGTAATTTATTGAAATTATTTTTTTTCGTCTCGTTTTGTCGCCCACTGTCAGCAATGTTGAATTCCGTCCTCCGCTAGTTGGCGCGTACTCAGAGAATAGTTAGAAAAATATATTTGTATAATTCCCGGTAGAATAGCCAACTAATTAATGCGTCATATAATCTTTGATTTTTTTAAATAATGAGTAGAAATAGCGCTGATTCGAATGTTTTACAATTTTAATCAGCGTTAACATTGCTTGAAAAAGAACTAAGAAACGAAAAGGAAATATTCGTAATTTCTCCAAATTGAGAATTCTCTAATGCACCTACATCTAAATCAATCACATTTTATTAAAAAAAAGACAATGACATAATACTATAGCAGATATCTTAGAATAATAACGCTTAGAAATGTTTACTAATAAACGCCGAGTGACGTAAAAAGTTGTGAATGTACCTATGCGTAAGTAGCGTTTTAATTAAAATTTAATATCTATCTGTCGCCTGTGAAATAGGTACTATAAATATTAGTAATTTTTTTATAATTTTGTAATGTGTTCTAAGTTGATATCATTTCATTGCTTAGTAATTTCTATTTTATGGAGATGCGATCGACATGTAGGTACTTATCCTTCCAAGAGGGCCACTTATATTTCCAAGCAAATTGCTTCAGTTTCTAAGCGTTATTTACTCATTACTATAAGAGCAGATGTACTGTATTAATTATTTAATTAAGAGTAAGAACAGGAACTTATTTTTTACCGACGTAAGAAATGAGAACTGAGAACGAAAGTAGGATAAATGAACAACGATCAATCTTGCCTTTTTTTACAACAATACCGTAATCTCTTATAAATGTTGAAAACCAACTATACGTATTTTGTAATAAAATCTTCGATTGTGAGCGAAGAATACAATACATAAAAGAAAAAAAGTATAGACTAATTGAGAAGTTTCTCCTTTTTGAAGTCTATTAAAATTATTGCAATTGTCTTAATAACTTTACATTCTAACATTTCGTGTTAACATTTAAACCATTAAACCAGTAACTAGTATTGCTTATTTTAATAGTTAAATTAGTTTATGAAATGCAGACTGTTATGTATGAACATGTAAATAAATAGGTACCTATTCATACATGTTCGCATATCCGACAATATCATGGTCATCTATTTTTACGTAGTACACTTTTATAGCCTTTATATTATGAATGCGAGATATACACAACTTACTACACGGCACCTTAGATATATTACCATCTGGCCTCGTGCGAAGCCGTATAAAAGTAACAATATGCTTACTAGCACTAGATTGCAAAGAATAGGTGCAAACAGACAGTCAATGTAAAAGGATATGAGATTAAGTTTTCTACAACAAAGTGAGGTTTAAAATTAGATATGTAAACATTAAACATTTTAAAACAAATGATACATTGTTTATGTAGTTTCTGTAGGTATCATTACAAAATCTACTGGCATAACATCATTGCTTGTTAAATTGTACTATAGAATAGTCTGAAGTACTAATTTAAGAACAAATAAGTACCTATTTAATAATTTTTTACATTGAACGTAAAAAATAATTTGCCAGTTTTATTAGATTGACCAATGCTCATACACAGCAACCAATTTATGTATGTGTACCTAAATATATTATAATTTATTCCATCGCCAGTAACAAATAAGCCTAACACTTCCTTATTTTGACTAAAGTTTGATACGAAATTGTTAATTAATTAAGATTAGGTATATTTTTTTCTAACGGTTTATATAAGTAATATAAAAAAGTCGAGTAAGTTCATATAAGTAGTGGGATGGCACCATCGATGTTACCAAACAAGATATAAGTATATAATTATAACATAGTTTTGTTCTGTGGTACCAATTAACTGTAGGTCTGTATCATACAAAAGTATCATAAAACTTTGTAGATTAATCAACGTGCAAGCACCAAGATTTGAAAGCGACATACACATATTATGTACATAATGTATATCCATAATATTTAGAATGCGGTATTTACATTCTACATACGCAGGGCCGGACCGTGAGTTTAGGGGGCCCTGGGCTAATACTACTTAGGGGCCCACCTAATTACTCAAAGTATAAGAAAAAAAAATAAGACAATCAAATATTTGATTTATCGCGTATTTTAATTTAATTTGGTAAAACTCAAAAGAGGAATGAAAACTATGTTATAATATGAAATATGTAAGTAAAATCGTTTTTAAAATATTAAATCGTAACGTGTAAAATTTTTTAAGCAGTTATCCACAACTAGAAAATTAACTAAATGTACTGTCGTGCGTAAAAAATCGACGCGGAAATCCCCGTTCTGTTGCAGAGATGCATACCGGGAGTTCAGGGTTCACGATCCGCTACATTCCTCCAAAACTCTGTTTCTTTCTATCCTACTAGTTATAAACAATTAAAAATACTAAATAAAAATGATAAATAATGGTACTTATAAACAATTCTAGCAAGATAGAAAGAGACAGAGTCTGAGAGGGAAACAGCGGAGCACGATCGAGATCCAATGAATGTGTAATGGCAGCCGATCATTTTAACTGTCAGTTCGAAGTACCAACACCTGAACGTAGGCTTGAATTAAATGAATTGAATAGGTTTGATTAATCACAGGATTCGCAGGGCAGCAAACCTTACGATCTGTTTAATTTATTAAAATTATGGATTTTCCCATTATCGTCTATTTTTGAATTTGACTTGACTTAGCTGGGGGCCCCTTGAATCCACGGGGCCCTGGGCTGAAGCCCAAAAAGCCATATGGTAGATCCGGCCCTGTACATACGCACATATATAGGTGTAATATTTAGTAGTATTAACGTTTAACATTTCTCATAACAATAATTAATTATTTTAATATCCAAAAGAGGAATGTTTTATGAAAAAATATATCTACACACACAATTTAATAATCAATAGGTATTATAATAATTTTACATAGAAATAAAATGGAGTGCTATAAAAATATTTTACATCTGGTTTACAAATTACAATATCAACAATATATACGAGTATGTATAATAATTGTTATTACAAAATTGTGAACGACGACGTTCCCATTTTAACAGTTATATATTGGTAATTACGTAATGTACAGCATTTTATGTGATGCTATTTCACAGTTACGCAGTTATACCTTACATTTTTATGTTAAGGGCATGTTGTTACGATACTTAATTCTGTAAGTAGGTAAGGACATTAATAATATATAAATAAGTAATAACGATTAAGCCTTGTCTAGAGAGGGTGAAATCGAAAGTACTAGACAGCGCTATTTAATACATTGCTTTCATGTAGAACCAAAAGCACAGCGTGAAGCGATTTGTGATCGCGTACAATGCGCCATGCTTGTGCAGTTTTCGCTCCCATTGGGCGCTTTTATAATTCATCGTTGCGTGTTTTTATCGTCACGATTTTACCGTCCGAAATACGACGACGATAAAGACGCTTTTTCACGTCCACGGCATGATGTTATCGTTCACAGAAATATAAAAGCGTCTCCATACCATCATACATTTTGCATGGGGAAGCCATTGTACCGTGGACGGAAAAAAGTGGCGATTAAAACGTTCAACGGAAAAATATAAAAGCGGTAATTCTTGGCGTCTAATATTTCGTTAGATATCTATGGCGGAAATCGCCTCGCTGATATTTCTGCGCGCTTATTCTGCGCATAATTCGCCCTTTTTGTGACAAGGCCTAACGCATGCAATTTAATTCATACCCAAATTTATATTTAAATATAATGTGAAAGAAAATATGACGTTAAAACGTTCAACATTGTGATTGAAGGTAATAATTCGTATACCTGCTTCGATAATAATACTGTGCACATTGTAAATATTATTTCAAAATAAATATAAAATATTTATAAATATATAATATATTTATATGCATTTTAGTTATAAGTTTTTAGTAACTCAATAAAATTTTATTTGATGCTAAAAACGTAAAAACAATGAAGAACATGATCAAAAAATTTTGAAGTGCATCAGAAAAAGTTTAGCAGGGGAAAAATGACATTTTATCGAAAACACATTTTAAAAACATTTCCAAAGTAAGTAGGTACTTAATATAATATTACTTGTTTATGAGAAATTTATATACCTACCTATGTTGATTCTGATTCGTTAGGAGATTCCAAAATGAACTTATTTACACATCAAAGCAAATGTGCAGTAAGTACTTAACGTAATTTTAATGAGGTTTTTCCAGGAAGTCTAATTACATTATTTAAAAAAAAAATTTGATAATTTTTTTATGAATAATTGTAGGCGCCTACCTGTTTTGGCACTAGCACAAGCTGTGTTTTGAAAAATAATACACATGTGAACATTTTTTGAGGGTCTAAAATCTGAATACTTGCACGAGATGAAAGGAGTCTTTTAGGAAGGCAGTCTAGTAACGCTTGTCAATATCACTTAAGACTACGGACATAATAATGAAAATATCCACCAAATTGAATAGCCAACCTCACAACTACGATACTTCTAAGGATAGCTTTAGTGATTTAATCAAAAAATGCGTAATTTTTTGTATTTATATAATTTAAAATATCAAAAAAATTAAAACTTTTAAGAATGTCATTTCGCGGTATGTATGTATCGGCAATATGTATACGTCTGTTATTATTATAGATAATAATGATTACTTTAGAAATTGTTCATTTACTACTAGAAAGAAAAATCAAATATTCGCGACTCTTTTACCTCTTAAAATTCCATTTATAAAAGAGAATTCAAGTTTTTGTACACTTTTGTCTGGAGTAGGTAGCTAATAATAAACATTAGCTCATTACTTTCTAAAGTTATGCTTTTCTAGTTTCACTTTCAAATAATTACACAAATATACATAAAAACAGGGTTCCATAAGTGTTACGGTTTGACTATTTAACAATGCCGCCAAACGCCTAAAACCAATGTAAATATAACATGTCGTGATAATGTTAGTCTTGAGAATACTTAGGAAAAAATAGATTTTTCATGGGATTAGCAACACTACAAGCATTATTACTACAACTACTACGATCTGTTATATTATATGAACAATGAAAATATTAAGTAAACAAATGAGATCATAAAAATTAATCAATAGAAATTTACAAATTTAAAAATAACATCAATACCACATCCCTCATGAACAACAATATCTACCATATTTATTATGAAAATAATATCTGGCATTTATAATACAAACCAGTACACAAAATAATATTCAGTTAGGTATACAATTGTCTTTAATTATATTTGAAATAATACTATAAATAATATAAAAATTTAATACCTATACGTCTATATATGCATAATTAAAAATTGATTCACTAACAATATCTAATTTTCAGATAATTTAAACTACAAAGATTTTAGCATAGGTAGGTACTTTAAAAGATGCAAATTTTAATAAGAATCAATAAAATGTAAGTATATCTAAAACATCAAAAAACAGATTAGATTATGAAGGTAACCTGATTTTTTCAGTGATTACAACCCTCTTGGTGAACATTAGGTTTTACACCTCACATTACATTGGTATAGGTTTTATGTAATCAATCACACATTAACACACATTAATGAATAATATACAATGTGATTTTAAGAAATAAAAAGTAATACCTAATACTTGTAACAACTAACTTCAAAAATGCTCATTAACTTTCTCTCTCTCAAAGAAGTGATAAGCTTTTTTGCAGTTTGACGCTTAGATCAAAACATTCATATATTCGAATAATATGTATAAATAGTTACATATTATGTGTTCAGTCATTGCCTACATATTACTAAACACATATTATGTACGTATAAATAGTAATATTAAGAACAGGTAACTAAGTGCTATACACAAATAATTATAATTAAGTAATCTCTATAATGCACATACTATGAGACAACTTATTGACTATTTTTTCTCATGAATCTTTTCTTATTTCTTAACATGACTTCTTACACCTCACGGCAGACAATTTTAGTAGAAATAGCTTGAAATGGGAAATAATATTTAAAAAGTGTACATGTATCCATAATACGTCGCGTAATAAGTAGGTATAATATAAAATACACACAGCAATTCAGAGTAGAATATTTAAACACTTTCACTTTACAAAATCAAAAAAATTAAGAGGGCGTACAAAGGTACACTAGCGCCACTCCTTTAAAAAAATAAGAGTTTAAAACTCGATCTAAAGAAAAGCGGCCACATTCCTCTAGATCCTATTTTGTTGCTTCGTGTCTCAATATGAAACTTTGTAAAAGGTATTAGAAAATTCTAGACACACTTACCGAGGGTTCTTATTGAGACGTTATTCATAATTCCTTCTCGGTCACGAGATAATATTTTTTTAAAGGAGTGGCGCTAGTGTACCTTTGTACGCCCTCTTAAAACCCTACACCTAATACATGCTAATACAACATTATTTCATAGCAAATTGTATCCAAATACTTTAACTGAATGTTTGAAATGTATGAAAATTTGTGACTAAACATTTTAACGTTGACCGCGATTAGACGTCAAGTTACTTACTGGCGTTAATAGTCTTCTTGGAACCAAAAGACGAGCGTTTCCTCTTGCAGGTCTTATTGCACCAGGCTGTTTCAAATCTGCTAAATGTGAAGCATACCCATCATTTAAAGTTGTTGCCATGTTACTATATTTTTTACTTATGCGTCCAATAGCATAGATTTGTTTTGGTGATAATCCGCAACTGTGATAAACATTAATGTCTTTTCCAGATCCATATGCTGCATGCAGAATGACTCCATGTTCATTTATAAGACTATTTAAATGCGCGGCTTTATGTCCTAGGGGATCAGTAGAGAATCCATCAGAAAAGAAAACTAAACCATGAGGAAAGTTGTGCTCAGCTAACCAAGAGACTACTTTCCTCTGCTGCATGTCTGGCCTTCCAGTTATATAAAGAATAAGATAGCCAAGGTCTTGCCAAAAGCGAACAACATCAACTGCACCAGCTCTTACTTTAGGATCACGCCCTGTCACTGATACGCTAGCCGTGAATGATCCATCAATACTGAATACAACGCATTCTGTTTGTGGAGGTACGACGGCAAGATGAAAACTACAACTCGTATGATCGCCTCTGACGACAAGTCTCATGGGATATATGCCACATCCGACACTCTGCTTCTCTGTTAATGTGTATGAAATTCGCCCAGTTTTATCTGTTACTACCGTTGATAATAGTAACCACTCCCCCGCTGGAGGATCTTTCATCATATGTATATCGACTTTCTCGCCAGTTAATGTTATCATGTCTAAAGGTCCGTACATAAATCTAGCACTAAAAGTTTGTAGACATCCTTCTTTTACTATCACATCATTAGCTCTATGATTGGCTGCAACATTTTTTAATTTAACAGACGTTCTCTTCCTCATCCATTTCTCTCTCTCTTGACCAGGTTTAAACCTTGGACTTTCTTTATCATCCGAGTGACCATACAGAGATAAATCAAAATGCCCTACTTGACGTAATATGAATGCTATAACATCAAAACTCTCCCAATAACTAGCGTGGAATAAATGGGGTAAAGCGTTCGTTGGAAAATTTGTTAAACCTTCTGGACAATATAGGGCATAATCTAGTCGCTTAGATCCCCACCATTTTTGTTGTAGAGCATTCATAGTAATCAAAGGAATATTATCAACTAGTCCACTGACCGTACTCTGTACAGATGCTTCTGATAATCTTCTTAAAATTGGAGTTGGCGGCATTTGTAAGTGATCTCCAAATAGTTGAGGGTGGCTCTGTATTAATTCCATTAAATGATAGGGTTGACCATTGCCTAATGGATATTTTGCATATCTAGCAACATTAATAGGAGGTAAATTTGTAAACCTCGCGGATAATAATGGCTCCAATCTAGAAGCCACAGGATCAGTTGGATGGAATAAATTATAAACTTGTTGAATAGGTGGTTTAATAATGTCACGACTTTTATCATCTGATATTTTTCTTGAAGCCAAAATAAGCGACAAAGGACTACCAAAAGTAAAAAAATCACTAACCTCGAATTCCAATTTTACTTGGTTATCGCTCGTTGACGACGAACGTCTTCTTGGTGTGGGTGCTTGCAAATGAGATTTATTTAAATAGTGGTCGGTAGGATCATTAGGAATAGTTATCTCAGTATCCAGAATACTATTTTCACTGTCATGACGTGACTGATATTGTATAGTTCGGCAAAGAGAATCGTAGCCTAATACTGATCCCATACAGTCACCAACAATGCACACTTGACCATTAAATCCCTTTCCATCATCAGATTTAATAAATTCATTATAAACAGAATTAGCAGAATTTATTGTTTTTGTTATAAATTCAGAATATTCAGGTGATGAAGTGGCAATTAAAGGAATCGCACCTATAGGTATGAGATCATTAGTAAGAGATGGTGTTTCAATTGTAGATGGTGAGCAATCAAAGCTATATGGACTCAGTGTAGATAGAATTCCAAGAGCTTCTGTACAGATTGATGGACATGGAACTAATTTTATTGTTATATGTCCTACTAGAGTAGGATAATGCTGGCGCATTACAGATTCAAAAGCACCTTTAAATGTTGTCACATCAGATTTTTTCGCCGTCATGTCAATATTAGCGTCCAAAACACTTCCAGCATGGAAAACAAGGATTAATACTGTAGTTGGACAGGAACAATGTACTGGTGTGTCTGGACAACCATCTACACTTTGATGACTTTGTAAAGTACCCATCCTACGAGACCCTCTTTCTGAAGTAACTCTTTTTAAGAAACTTGGGTTGAATATACTATCATCTTGATTTTGGTCTCCTTGAGTTGGAGATATATCAATGTCTGCTTCATCTAAAGAACACATCGAAGACCATTTGTTGAAAGAAGATTCACAATCATAAAATTCATCTTCAGAACCGGTTTCTGTTTCTGATTCTCTTACAAGCGTTTCCATGCGCCAATTAGCTGCTTGAGCTTGCAAACTTTTTATGGAGCCCGAAGAAGATGACCTGAGATTTGTTTTAGAAGTTTTGTGTTCTGACGGTGGAGTACTCTCAGGAGTTAAGTGCCTTTGACCTCTTTTTTCTGAAATGTTCTTTTTAGTAGCCAGTGGTGTAGGAATGTCTTCATTTTTCTCTAAACTGCTCATAGTAGCTGCTAGAGATTTAGAATTTTCTTCTGAATTGTCTTGTTCATCACTGGTATCGCCTGCCATTTTTTTCTGCAACGCTAATTGTGTTTGTCTTTCAATTTCTCTAATGTCTTCCATTGTTAATCCATACCACTCGTCTTGCCAGGCCCATGCTTGTCGATGAGCTCTCAGCATTGTCTTCCTCAATGCAACATCATGAATAAATTTTTCTAATTTTGTTTGCATGCCCCAATATCGAAATTCTACTCTACAAAGTTTATAGGCACACATGAGAGACTTTCCATTTGGCAATGGTTGAGGTTTTCCTTGCACTTCTTTCCAATAATCTTCTAACCATGTGTCGCAGAGAGGACCTCTATTGCATTTTTGAGACACAAATAATTTTGGATCTTCCTCTTTGACATAATCTGCTCCATAAAGCTGATCTTTAACAACATCAATAAAATCAACAATCCTGTTTTTTAAATCATTTCCTGTTAATTTAAAAACATTATCTTGATGACCATTGTCAGCATAATAGTAAGTTTCTATTTCTAAAGAAAATTTCTCAACAAATGGACAAGTATATCTTGTTTTCGTATAAGGATAAGCATTCCAAGCTTCTTCAGAAACAGTCAAAGCAGATTTTGGAAGTAAGCTTTTAAACCACCCAGGTAAATGGCTACCAACGTGATATATTTTTTGTGTATACTGACCCTGTCCTCCCGGTCCATTTTCATATGGTTCATTTACTAGAATTTCTACACCACTACCTTCACCAGAACTTTCTTCTCGGCTCTTCTTTGCTATCATATAAAGCTGTGCAATCCGATATTCCTCTACAGTGAGGGGTAAGGGTATCCTGTATTCTTTTATCAACATTATGATTTTTTCATTCACTACTCTTCACTTTAAGTTCATATATATCTGTAACAAAACAAGAATATACTGGATCTCCAGTTTTGAAATTAAGTACCTAATAATGTTTCTATGCCAAGACTCATAGTCTCGAAATTTCGAGTCTCGAGGTTTTTTGCGAGATCGAGATTGAACCATTTGGTCTAAATTTTTGAGATTTATTTTTTATTTCATAATAAGTATGTGTTTTCGTCTAAGAACTTACATAATCACATCTGTTTTGAACACAGGCAACATAGATATCAATTAATTAGGTATACAGAGAGAAATATATAGGAAACTTAATTGCACGGGCATTACTGATGCTTCATAAGCACAAGCGGTCGAACACTAAACTAATGTAGGTAATTGTTGTCGAAAATGAGTTATTAATACAAATCGTTACTTTTCATATTACTAGGACACGATAGTGCGTTGTCTAACATCATAGACGTTATATATATTCCATTGAATCATGATCGTTCGATGGTGTGTGAAAAAATTTGTATGCATACGAGGTATTTTACAGTGCAAGAGGTTTGCAGCTTTATATACAGTATAATAGTGCAAGCCTCTCACTGTAACAATTTAATCACAATTGTAAGCCTACGTTAGTCCACTGTTAGATACAGGCATCTCCCAATACTTTGCCACTGAGCTCGATTTTTGGCTCTTCATGGCCAGCACTACCAGCCATCTTGTGCAATTCCATCTCATTGAGCGATGACCTACATTACGTTTATTTAAAAGCGGCCATTCTAGAATCTATTTACCCCAGCAGTTGTGGCTTCTTTGATAAATATTATCTGTCCACTCTCACTTTAGCGTGTTCATTCTTTGCGCTATCTCGATTACTTTGGTGTTCTGGCAAATCATCTCGTCTTAGATTCGATCCTTCGGAGAAACTCCAGTCGTAGTCCGTGTCCGACTTGTTGTTATGCTTATGCTTGTTACTATGTCTTAACTATACTATCTTTTGACACAAGTTACACCAGAGCCATAACTCAACAAATACACAATGAAAAGCCTAATTTACCAAACGTTGTTGAACCTAATTACTTAATCCTTCTGTCGCTTTTCCTTTCGAAGTTACTCTTCCATTTAGTATAGTTCCTAGTTTCTCAACTTAGGGGTCGCGACCCAAGGGGGGCTGGCGTTTATTATTAAAGGGGGTCGTAGTCAAAAAAAAAAAAAAGAAAAAAAATAAGACCTATATACAAAAGATTCGTTTATTAAAGGAATTACTTTTAGTGTAGTGTATAAAATTAAATATTACCATGTAATAACAACATGAAAAAATAAACATAGCTTACTTTGTTTAATGGAAATGATTAATCTTGAACACTAATTTATTAATGCGATGGTTGGCTTTGTTTCTCATTTAAAAGTATATCTATACGTGGATCATCTTTGCAAACACTCATAAGTAAATTATTTTAGAGTATACGAGATAATAGACGATTTCTACATTTAGTTTTCAAAGCCACCATAGACGAGAAACCTTTTTCGCACAGGTAAGATGCCGCAAAAGGTATCAATGTTTTCAAAGCTTCCGTTACTAGGCTTCCATACTCACGCCAAAATTTATCAAAATCTTGAGATAAAAATTCCAGTTGTAAAGTTTTATCAGCCGATAGCTCAATGAGTTGCTTGTGAGTCTCAGTTCGTAACTTGACAACTGCAACAATATTTTCATCAAACGGATTGAGAACCCATCTTTTCGAGAAATCATTGTTGTCATCTAGAAAATATTCTAATAACTGAATCTTTAATTTACCTAAATGTGTTTTTATGCTCTCCAACAGGCGGTCAATAACTGAGTTTTCTAAATTCGCATTTTTGTTAATATACTTAATCAGAAGTTGCAGTAAATGCATTAAAATTTCGTTTTTCAAGGCGTATAATCCAAATATTAAACTTCTTGATAAAGGCATCGACTTTATCTGTTTTATTACGGCCTTGTAAACTTGTATTCAAGTCATTCAAATCTGAAAATATGTCACTAAGGAAGCCAACAGTAATAAAGATTCTTTATCTTGTAAAAATTCTAAAAATGAATTGGTTTTATCTGTAAAAAAGATATTTAATTCATCTCGCAATTCAAAAAGCCTTAGTACACAACCATCTCACTTCAGTATAGCAAATCAGTGAACTGTTCTTGGCACCTACTTCTTCGCAGAGTGTGGAAAGCAATCTAGTTTGCAACGGTCGGCTTTTAATAAAATTAACAATTTTAACAGCTTGATAAAACATTTTGTAAATTGTTCGGTATCTTTTTGCGGTAAGCGCATGTCTGTGAAGAAAGCAGTGCGTCCATTCCACAAGCGGCATAATCTCTTTTAATTTTAATATCACGCCACTGTTCTTCCCCGTTATTGCTTTCGCGCCATCAGTACACACCGCAATGTATTTTATTCCAGTCCAAGTTTTCATTTTGTGTTGCTTCAACGAATATGTTAAAAAGTCCTTCGTCAGATGCTAGACCAAGAATTGTTTAGCAAAAAAGCATATTTTCTTTAATAGACTCCTCGCTTTCAAATCGGACAAAACATAAAAATTGCGCCTAGTTCGACACGTCTGTTGACTCGTCAAACTAAATGGCAAAAAATTCACTTAATTTAACTTTTTCAATTATTTGGTTGTGGATATCCATGGCCATTTCATTAATACGTCTCGATATTGTATCATTTGAAAGGGGTATAGTTTTAATTTTTTAGCTTCTTCCGGACTTAACATAATTTTGACCATATCAATGCCAGCGGGTAAAATGAGCCTTTCCGCAATAGTATGGGGCTTAGATTCCCTCGCGACTCGCTGAGCTACTAAGTAGGATGCATGAAATGCTGCAGTCTCATTACGGCTTGATTTTTTATAGCAATTTGTTGATTTTTCAAAACAAGTGATTTACGCTAGAAGAATTCTAACGGTTTGCTTTATAAAGACGGGTGTATTGTTTCCAGATGCCGAAGTAATTTTGAAAGCTCATGCTTTCCGCGGATAGGACTTGAAAACAAACAACACATTATGGCTTGTCATCTAATGCAATAAATTCATATTTTAAATATGTGTAGTTGTAAAACCTGCGGGGTTATTACCTAAAAATTTGCAGACAGCGACAGCTACGCGATCACTACGCGACTGGTGACTAATTGTAATAAAAAATTGATTTCGTGTATATGATTGCGTATCTATTATCCTATGACCGAAAAATGCACTTTTCGCGGTTGATTTAGCGCCACTATACAAATTACAATACACAAATTATCGTTTTGATAGCAGATATCGCGCGATATTGGCTGTCGCATGCTGTCTGCAAGTTACGTAATAAGCGTGCTGGTCTTTTTATTCACCGTTTCACCAGACGTTTTCGCATTTCGTTTTGTCACAAATGTGTCCATTTTAATTTAACTTTTTTACTGTTATTTATAAAAATTAAACACTGGGTGAATGAGATAAGATCTCTGTTGTATGTACTTGCTGCCCTGTGCTACTTCCCTAAAAATGTAAATAACAATGAAACTCTGTCTCGCGTCCTTTTGTTTTTATAACAGGCATTTAACATGTACGAATCTGTCTAGCGCACGTGTCACGGGAGGCGCGGGCGGCTTATTTGACAAGTTCATGCAAGTACAACGCAGGTTAAAACCTCGCCTAGACAGTAATTTTAGACCCTCAGACAGGCGGGCACGATTTACACGCGCGATAATTTATATTTGCAATGCGCGGTTTTGCGTTTTTATAGCCTGAGGGAGCCTTGAAAATTTTAATTAAATGTATAAATAATTAAAATATTATTATAATTCCATAGTGAAGGCATCGCAAGACTTTATACTTAAATTTTTGGCTTTTTCGTGGGTCGCGACATAAAAATGGTTGGAGAAACAATGGTATAGTTTGTCCAAGATAGGTATTCATACTTTACATATTATTATGTACTCTTGCACAACTTCAAGAGGTATACCACTGACAATTATTGGTCCTCATTCGGCTATCTATACTAGGGATCTATGCTTATGTGTTTACCATGGAACAATAATTGTAAAATATAATATTTTTTACTTTTTTATCATAACATAATTAACTACGAAGAGATAATAAGTTAGTTCTTACATTAAATTATACGTACTATATCTCTTAAGTCTCGAATTTCCCGGGAATTTCGAGACTGTAAAATCTCGCAAATTTTTTCTCGGGACTGGAAATAGCGTCGAGACTGGAAGCTCTAGTACTTACATATACATTTTTTAACTTACAATTAATTTGTTTCATAAGAATAAAACTTTAAACTTATTTGTAATGAATACTCAGTTTTTTAGTAACTGAGAGTTTAAAGTAATATAGGTCTTGGGTTGTAATTATTTTTATGATAGATGGATTATGGATTTATTTTCAACAAAAATCGATAATATTTTAATTATTTATAAGTGAAGGTTAAATAAAATATATTTTTAACAAGCTTTTGGTAGTAACTCATTCAGTCCGATCACGGAGGAGTGATAGAACGTCTGGTTTGCAAACATCTGAACATTTCATTCAATGTTTAAATAGAAAGTGTTTATTATTTATTTGCATATATTTAAATTATATTGTGTAAAGTTTACATTTTTTATTTCAAGTAAGTAACCAATGTATTCTGTATTTTACAACAAAATAGTATTTTTATTTACCATAAAATAAAAATAGGCACATTTATCTCATACTGTAGTAATATCCTCCTCACTCATTCTGCATTATAATATTAGAGAAACTACCAGCTTTAAACAAGTAAGCAATTTCTCAGTGCTACAGAAATTAAACTTGGAGATTTGTATAGCCAAAGGCAACTTCTTTCTTAAAATTCAAGAAATCACTTTGCCTTACGTAATTCTATTTTCAACCACAGGTACTAATGCGAGCAGGGATTCTCAATCAGCACTTTTAATAATGAAAAATAAATACAGAAATCATTTGAATATGAATGTCGACACATTTGTTTCTAAGCAGGACTGAGCCAATGATTCAGCAGTTGGTAAACACATTCAGTCTCAAAAATTGCACTGAAATATAATGAATCTTTCCAATCTTTCCAAATATTATAAAACTTTTTTCTCGAAGTAGCCTCCAATAACTTTATACATGTTTTATTTAAAGAACAACCTTTAGAATCAACCTTATCATAATAAACAGTTAGTGGTCTATGGCAAGACAAAAAATCTGTCAAATGGTGAAATGGTCTCTCAACACTAGAAGGTTAAGAACTACCACTAGACATGTAAAATATTCTGGAAATATAGACTGGGATTTTGTGGAGCAAACATTTTAAAACCTCATTGTTTCCGAGACTTTCCAGGTAACCACCTCAATTTTAATGACTTTCCCTGACCACCTTGAGTTTACCAGGCTTTTCTTGCTTTTGCAGAAATTTGACACCCTGAATAATTTCTAATTCAATGATAATAATAATTGGTTCATGTTGAATCCACAGAATATAACTCAATTATAGTTTGATTCTTTTTAAATCTGTAGTCTTTTTTCTTTATAAATGTACATCAGACAAAATATTTTTTATTCACCATACATAATAATACCGAAAAAATGATGAATAATGTCAAATATTGAATAATAGTAATACTGTAACTGATACTATTTAAAATTGTAACAAAACAATATATAAAATAAACAAACTATACAAAAAAGTGTAAGTACATTACTCACTATTAGACATGTTCTCACTAACACTTCATAGATACCTATTTAATTTTTGTATTTGCAAGCGATGTAGAATGTACTGAAAAATTAGGTAAGTATTATTTTTTACACTTACTTAAATAAACGTTTTAACTTGTTACTGCAATATTTTATTGATTAGGTAGATATTATTCAATAATTTTCTTATTTAACAAAAAAAAAACAATATAAATTCTATTTCATACCTAGTAATTTAGTCTAGAAGACTTTTAGAGTATTATACCACCTACCTTACACCTCATGACAAATTTGTACCATATCCATAACATTCAGAAAAAATGATTTAATAATAATGTTCTACAAGTACAGAATTCACAACACGAAACCATGGATGAAGGATGAACTTTGACATTTTCAGGCTTGTGGTATCGAAATGGCTTATGTACTGTTCCTTTTCACGTTGTTTTAAACTGATTTGTATTCAATATCACTGCGATTTAACAAAACTAGAAGTTAAATGTAATGGTATTAGTTATAATTTAATCTATGCACTGTTTTATATCCTTCTCAGTCTATTTATCTGTGTCTACAACCAAAGAAAATGTATGGTATCCAATAATTACTTGCAAAGTAAATAAATATGGTAATATTATGTTTGTATAGGTACATGCGCGATCGTAGATTGGAACGCTGTTGATTCTGCGTACGATGTAAACCTTATTCATAGTATAGTCATAATCTTGGTGATACAAAAATCATTTCATTATTATACTTTTATGTTAACGTTGAGTTTTGGAGTTTAACGTTGAAATTATTTATTACCTATTGTTAATTACTAGTAACACAATGAGTAAGCATCTTTTCGAGTTCGAATATGAAATATCTAATGTGTAAACGAGTAGGTAGGTATTGTATGTATATCGAAACTCCGACCGAGAATATATACCTGTAAATTATTTTTTTATACAATCAAAAATAAATTCTTATTTTTTTCATACAATCAATCATTACCGAATAATTAGTTTTTTTTATTTACGAGCGTATTATACAAACAATTAGCTTTACAACTAGGTATTGTTGTTAATCACAAGTTTACGACTAACTGTGATAATGTTGTACATTTTGAGCACTTGCACGGGGATAAAATACGTTGCTGTGTTAGTGGGGCCGTATATCTAACTCAAGTCTAAGTCCTAACTGGAGGCATCGGTGTTTAATTAAGTCTCATAGTCTGGGTTATAAATAGCAAGCACAGGATCTGAAGCTAATGTAACTTTAATATCTTGAAACGCCTTTTTTTGTTCGTTATCCCATTGTCATGGTTGATCCTTCTTTCATAGAATTGACAGCGGTCGAATTCGGTCAGCAAAAGATAAAACAAATTTTCGAAAGTAACTGGCTAGAACAATAAAACGTCTGAACTCGTGATTGTCTTTTGATTCCGAAAAGAAATGTGCAATAATTTTATCTGGAGAAGAACGAATTTCGCCACTTGATATAATATGACTAAGATACTCGATATTTGATTTCAAAAATGAACATTTTTCGCTACGGAGGGTAAACCCAGATTTACTGATCAAGTTCAAAATTTTTTCAAGGTGCTGCATAGCTTCAGGGACTGTTGCTAACGATAAAAGGATGTCATCTATATAAGCAGTGAAAAATTCAAACCTGCAATCTTTGACGGTGTGATTAATTGCTCGTTAGAAAACTGCAGGCGCATTAGCCAAACCAAAAGGCATACTTTATATTGAAATTGACCAAAAGGCGTAACGAATGCAGTGTACTTTCTACTATCAAGATGCATCCGAAGTCAAGTTTGGAAAACTATTTTTCTGTACTAAGTTTGTCTCACTGATCTTGAATAACCGGAAAATGATAACGATCCTTTTTTGTAATTTTGTTAGTTGGCGATAATCAATGCACATTATATTTTCACCAGATTTTTTTGCTAACAGATTTTTATGGGGCTCGCATAAGGCGAGTTGCTAGGCTCAATAACGTCGTTATCAATTAAATCATTAACAATTTTACGCTTACTGTTTACCGTTGTTACTGATTACTGTTGTTAATTCGATTTTCATTTCTACTTCACTTTTTCCAATTCCAGAATAATTATCAAAACAGTGGTTAAATTTATACAAAAGGTGAAAACAAATAAGATCATCATCGTCTAAATTACTCAATATTAATAAAGTCCTGATTTATCGGTAAAGCGCCTCTAGCCACACAACGGCTAGAATATAGTGTAAATGGTTGACATTGCAAATTGTAAACGTCTATGTATCCGACATTACCGAGAAATTTGGCTTTTTGTTCAGGGACGTCAATTTCTTTACCGAGAGATCTGTGTTCGGACCGCCGAACTTGAACAGTATTTGTGTCAGTCTTCCTCAGTGTATACAAAAATTTGATTAAGACCTTAAACTAAAAGAGTGTCGTAAGGGACTTTAAGTTCGATTTTAGACAAAGGAATTTTTTCTTGGTCAGTCGAAAGCGGTAACTCTTTGTAGAGGTAAGTCATTCTTAGAAAAATTTAAATTATCAGAAGTTTTTGTTAAGCAAATACCAGGTAATTCACTGAAAGCGCGTTCTAATATCATATTGGTTTCTTGAAGGTCATCGCGAGCTATTAAAACGGAAGTGTTGACACTAACACCATCGATACGTAGTTGAAGAGAGCCCTTGCCTATTGGTGTAATGATCTAACCACCGTTACCCTTAACGCCAGTTTTACATTGGTTTTTATATTTTGAATTGATTTTGTTCGTCGCAAATAAAGTGATCGTGTTACATGCACTACCTAAGTCTATATAGGCCGTTATTTGGAAACCATTGGCAACGGCGATCTTTTGGTATTTACAATCACCTTCATCTGTAGGATGGATAATTTTGATTTATTTTCATAATTACCCTCAGATTTCATATTACTTTTAGCGACTGCCGTATTTTTTTTTTATTTATTATTAAGCCGTATTAAATTATTAAAACCTTCGTGAGACATTATTACGTGACTAGTTTCGGACCTATTGGAGGTCCATCATCAGGGTGAGTGGGATGAATTCGCGGGCGCGCACCATCTCGCACTGCCGCGCCTGAGCTCGCAACGCGCGGCTTGACAGGGCGGGGGGCGCGGGGTGCGCCGGCGATGGTGACGAAGTCGGCGAGACCGATGCGTCTACATCAATATTGGTGTTTACGGGCGCACAGAATGTACTCACAATGTCCACTGCATACTCGTCAGCACTATCGTTCTTATTACGCGTCGCGTTTAACAACACGGGTTTCCAAGTAAGTGGCAGGGCCCATCCCTTGTCTCTATTAAAATTAGGCCGGCGGTCGATTTCGATGGCTTCCTTGAACTCAACACCTAAAATATATGGACTGCCAAAAACACACAAACCGAACTGGCCTTTACGTCCCATTGTGAGTCAAATCGACTCGCCTACTTACAAAAGTTCACGTCACATGGCAAGCATCTTGCTGACAAGACTAGTCGGTACCTATACCGATTATACTCGAGTAAAGCCGTATTCAATAATTAACTGCCGTATTATTACTTAAGTTTTCGAGACTAGCATTTATCGCGATTGTGACCTACGTTATCGTAATGTAAACATTTCTTAGAAAACCGACAAGTTCTCAGTTTTATGGCCGGACTTACCACAAACACCGCACTTAAAAGAGTCTCTGCATTGAGATAAAACATGGCCTCGATGACCACATGAAAAGTTTTCGAGTCTATTAGAGTCTTTATCGTTTGAGAAGGGAATCTACCGCTGCGTCAGTTATATAATTTAATAGAAATCGAGCATCTCTACAACCTGAACCACGAGCCTCAGCCTTCAATAATGGGTCACCTAAAGTAAACATAATAATATCACAAACCATACT
The DNA here is from genome assembly GCA_907165235.1 of Zeuzera pyrina. Classification (NCBI taxonomy): domain Eukaryota; kingdom Metazoa; phylum Arthropoda; class Insecta; order Lepidoptera; family Cossidae; genus Zeuzera; species Zeuzera pyrina. The sequence goes on along the minus strand of OU015625.1, from coordinate 10,160,558 downwards.
ATCGCTAAGCTCACAAGACTTGCTCTGTGCTAATTATGCATAAAAGAAATCTATTACCCAATCGTTTCGGCGCTTGGTAGTGATTAAAGTCGTGCAGTTTTGGGGCGAAGCGTCGACCAGCAGGGAAATAATCCACGAGTCGCTTCTTCCACTCTTCCCAGGATATGTCAATTTCTAGTTGATATCCAAACCACAGCAACGCGTTGCCCTGCAGGTTTATCTGCAGTTGCCGGTCATGTGGTAGATCAGTTTTCTTGTTCCAGCCGTAAATGTTCGCCAGCGACTCGAGGCGGCGTAACCATGCGTGAATAGACATAGAATTAGAACTGCCATCAAATTTCGGCACGTTTACGGGTTTTTAGAAAAACCTCACTTTATTCACAGATTCTGTAGTTGGTATAATCTTGAGGCAAACCACATGAGCTACTAGGCGTATTTCGCTCGCACGTGACAGCAGTAGCAATGGTTGTTGTACACGCGTTTACATTACTAAAGTAGATTGATGGTATTGGGGTTGCACATGTGTCATTAACTGAAAGTACGGATGAAGCCATAGACGAGGTTTCGAAATTGTTATTGGCGGAGGTTCTTGGAGTAATGGTTGGTTCCAGCGAATTTTCTTACTAAGGAGGTGATTTTTGCGGTACGTGCACCGGAGGTAGCTCTGGTTGAACGGCCGTTATAGTGGAGCTCTGTTAGTTCACGAACTGCTACAACATTTTTTCCAATAGGTCTAGGCGTTCGCTGTTATTAAAGCGCTTTGGTCTGCGAGACTTTTTAGGTGGAACGACTTCATCTTCATTATTTGACGTTGTACGATGACGCACAGGGTGGTCGCTCATTAGGCACGTAGTCATAAAGAACACTTCTGATATGTTAATTAAAGACAAGTGATCACAATGAACTAAGTTTATTACGAGTAAAATGAGTTCTATCGAATTAATAATTTTTTCCTACCCGAAACTGCCATTACCACAAACACGGGTGACAGAAATAACCAATTAGAATACTAAGTCTAGTTCATAACTGTCACGGCAGATGTCGCCGCGAAATCGTTGATCAACTTTTAAATGACATGTCCTGACAATTATATTCGTGCTTCGTCCTCGAGATAATAACCACATGTAGTAACGCATATCGTGTCGCCATCTACACTTTATTTTAGATAAATTGTAAAGGTTCATTCTCTTTTTTTTAACGGGCAACACCCTCTCTCACCCTACTCTCATTCAACAAGTGCGGTCAAGCTCATTCGCATTTTAGTGCTCTGCCATTTCACACTCATTGTTTTGTTTCATTTCAAAACAAAATATTGAAAATGCCAAAACGAAATTTGTTTAATAACGATTACAATTATTATAAAAGTAAAAATTAAAACATAGTGGGCAAAAGTGTAACAATAGGGCAGAAGAGGGCGGTACTTCATATTCATTCTTAATTTAATTTCATTCGTAATTTTTAATCCCGTAATATTATTTTACTGTACTGGTATTTTATAACTTTTGGACAGAATGACTGTCTCGAGATAGAAAAAACCATACCTATACCGTGAAGTGGTCTTGACGACTATATCAAGTGGTCAAGTCATGTTTTTACAAACAAAAGCCCGCCATACACCATCTAGTATGCTTGATCAAGTCTGTCCAGTACGCATGAAGCGTCGTTTGGCATGACGCCCCTAGAGCACACACACGTTCCGTTGTACTTGACGTCAATCCCGTCCAGTATGCATGAAGCACTTGACGCATCGTCCAGTCAGTTCACGCAATTACTCAAAGTCAATTAAATTAAATCAATAGAAAAAATTAAGTCATTCAATGAAATCGATTGAAAATTTAATTAAAAGAATATTAATTGATAAAAAATTATAATTCGATTATATTTTTTAGAATTAAAATTTTTTTTATTTACTTAATTTAAAATGTATTTAATAACAAATAATTTGACCTTCCACGAAACAATGAAGATCAAATAGCCAGAGTGTTAGCTGACGGATATGCGAATTTCACTCACAAACCTAGACGAAAATGTGTGAGGAAGGTGAGGAGATTTGAGGAAGCGACAGAAGTATGTAAGAACCGCAAAGCTTGATTTGAAAGTATTCTCTTAACTACCCCATTAGGGATATAGCGTGAAGATATGTATGTATTTATGTATGGTATAATAATTGGTAATTGATATTCAGTTACAATTTTTTAGTTTATAAAAATTCATTTTCTCCTTGATAAACGCACCTTATAAAAGAATATTTCTGAATGGAATGCGTTTTAAAATCTCAATGTTCTCTTTTTTTTTAGATTGAAATGTGAATCCTCCAAATAAATCGCTGTAATTGAATGAAAATAACTTATTTAAATATGCGACCAAATGCGAATAATTTCTTCTATAATAATTCCTAATAAGTGTATTCGCAAATAATTTCTCAAAAATACATATTATACATATTTAACAACTAACTGTAAAAAGAAATATGATTTTATTTTCAAATCGTATTTTTACTCGTATTTTAATAACATTAATTTATTCTTTATTTATTTTAAACATAACTCGCTTCGATATATAATTCAATAAATCAATACACATTTTAATAAAATAAATCAAGACATTCGCACAACTGTCCCTTAACCAAAATTTCGAGCGAACTGACGAAACGGCATGATGCGCCCACACACGTTCAAGTACGCAGGACGGACTTGATGGCTTGATGGATTGACGGAAGATGGGCAAAACAATTTCCGTCAAGTATAACTGATCAAGTCAAATCGGCACCACACACAATCAATATGACTTGATGGAACCGTCGCTTCATGCATACTGGACAAACTTGATATTTGATGGTGTGTGGCGGGCAAAAGAGATCTGTTGTTGATAAAACGTTTCGATCATACCTTCAAATGAATAATATCTTTAATACTAAAAGGGATTGTATCTTTACGATAATATATATGAGTGCATTTCGGACTGTCACTATCTCTTACTGTGTTGCTTATAATTAGCATAATTATACGTTTACTAACAAGTAAACTTTTTAGTATTATTTTTTACGGTGTTACGTAATTGGATGTTTGCGGACAGTACATTTGGGACTGTATCTTACCTTGTTATATTGCGTAAGTACGTAACTAGAAGTTAGCGGACAGTACACTCGGGACTGTCTCTTACTTAATTTAGATTATCATCAACTTTGTATATTAACAAATACCCACTAAATATCCAAATGTGTTTTATAGTATTAAAACAATCTACTCTCCTAAATTACAGTATTAATAGATTTTTAACTTAATATTTTATGATTACTTACGAAATGGTATATTGCGTATTATGACGAATAATACTAAATCAGGACTGTTTTTTACGATATAAATAACATGTATGCCGACAGTATATTAGGACTGTCTCTAACTTTGACATATTGCGTACTAATGTACGTATAACTACAAGTTTGCGGGCAGTACATTTGGGACTGCCTCTCACTTTGACATATTGCGTACACAAGTTTGCAGGTAGTACATTTGGGACTGTCTCTTACTTTGACTTATTGCGTGCTAATGTACGTGTAACTACAAGTTTGCGGGCAGTACATTTGAGACTGTCTCTTACTTTAACATATTGCGTACTAATGTACGTGTAACTACAAGTTTGCGGGCAGTACATTTGGGACTCTCTTACTTTGACATATTGCGTACTAATATACGTGTAACTACAAGTTTGCGGGCAGTACATTTGGGACTGTCTCTTACTTTGTCATATTGCAAACTAATGTACGTGTAACTACAAGTTTGCGGGCAGTACATTTGGGACTGTCTCTTACTTTAACATATTGCGTACTAATGTACGTGTAACTACAAGTTTGCGGGCAGAACATTTGGGACTGTCTCTTACTTTGACATATTGCACACTAATGTACGTGTAACTACAAGTTTGCGGGCAGTACATTTGGGACAGTCTCTTACTTTAACAAATTGCGTACTAATGTACGTGTAACTACAAGTTTGCGGGCAGTACATTTGGGACTCTCTTACTTTGACATATTGCGTACTTTTGTTATGTGTAACTATAAGTTTACGGACAGTACATTTGGGACTGTCTAGTTGTTATTTTGTACGATTACGTACAATAACATAATATGACGTATGTGCGTAGCCAGTACATACGGGACAATTCGAATAAGACGCAATTGGGCATTCAGTATTCTCTCTAACTTCGACGTCATGTTCGACGTACATGAGATGTGCATAGCTAAAAAGCAATCACTGTTTCGGAGCTGCCTCCTATTGACAGACAGACATTCCTACACATAAATTGAATAGTAACAACAAGTTAGTAGCAAGCAGTATATTTAGAAAAAATATTTTCTAGTTACTGGTACCATTTCTGTTTTTTAACTTGTAAAGTCGGATCAGGATTCAAATTATTACAAGCCATGAAACCTTAGATGGTATGGTATGGCAACGCCGAGGATCGCATTAACGATCCAGAATTTCTGAACATTACGTCATAACTATGTAGACATGAAAGCAAATTATTATGCTTATGTATCGGGAGATAAATGCATACGTACATACATATATATCCTCGCGCTGTATCCCTAGCAGGGTGGTCAGAGACAAATACGTATACAGTAAATTGAATTCATGAACTTAGAATCCCATACGTACTTTACTAATTTTGGGAGAGAACCCATCTGCAATAAGTATTGGTGGATTTGTCTTTTCAAAAAGATTTTGCTATATCAAGTTATGTCTGTGGGTCTTACAAAAGAATACTCGGTAACTGCAGCTTTCATTATTGATACTGTAATTAAGGTTGCACTTTCAGACGTAACTAAACGATATAATATATTAAGTAGAAATATCTAACTCGATTTAACTACTTTTCAATAAGAGCTATGCCAAGTGCTAAAACTTTGTTTAAATAAAACTATTTACAGAAAATCTAGCAGACCTGAAATATGTTTCCTCCATCTAAATCAAATCTAATACATTTAATAAAATAATAATGATAATAATTACATTAAAAAATTCCGCCGCGTAGGGCGAGTGCGAGTTTGCAGGATAAAAGAGCCTGCGCCTACCATGGCGACAATGAGATGGATGTTCGCGGATCCATTCTCAGAAGCCGTCATTTTGGAAGCCGTATTCTTGCCGTCATTAACGCCATCACAGCAGCACAGTGAGCTTTAGTAGTTACTAAAGCTTTAATGATTCTGTTGTATAGTTATACCTAAGTTATGTCTAAGGATATACTTGAAGGATTACAATATCTCTTTATCGATGGTTAGTTTCTCAACTTATTATGTTTTTAAAAAAAACACATACATTAGTGTTATGTTTTGAAATAAAGCAAACACAATTTAAAAAATCAATCCATTTCAATTTTACCAACGAGTAAGTAATCATATCAGGATATAGACCTGGATGTATATATCAATGCCTAAATTGGGATTGACATAGGTATTATTTATGTATACCAATATTTTCGAAAACAAGATTAATCTTGATTTTAAAAGAATTTAATAAATTTATTTAGATACCAAGATATCAAGAGATTCCTTTACTGCACTTTAGGATAAAAAAACTGCATATTTTTTGACAATAATGCATATATTCTACTTTCTAGATTACGCAATTACTTAGTTAAGTTTACAGTGGAACACTAAGCCTTATAAATTTTATATTTACTATTTGATCTTAGTATGCCATATATTAATTAAATCAGGCAAATTATAATAAAGTAGTTACGAACAAGCGATCACGCTTTAAATAATTATTAAATGGTTGTACATAAAATGTATGTAGGTACTTCAATCATATCACTGCATAGTCAGTGCATCCGATACAAAAATATACTTAAAATATGCATCGATCAATCAATTAATAAAAATACGCATCACATACAATTTTAAACGCTGTTATTACTTTTTATACAGCAATTTAGTATCTGATTTTAAGTGCAAAATGTTAAAAAAAAAAACATTTATATTTTATTGCATTGCATTGCATTTCTGAGCAATGATGTTCTTTAGAAAGTTATAAAATATGAAAATTCGTCAATTACCTCAACAACGGGGGGCATGGTCTGTCGTTACGAAACTACTATTGGGCTGAGGATTAAAGCGGAACATTGACATTTACATTTTTTTTTACAACGAATAGTCCGCACTATGAGTATTATATGTATACATTAATCGTACAAGTGGTATTAAATAATTACAAACGAACTGATTACGTACTTACAAACACTTAAAATAGAACTGGCAATGGTTAGAATGTCATCACTTGAAAGTTTTTGATTCATAATACCGCACGATAATACGTTATTTAAAGGCGCCCTTAATTTATATTAAAAATGAATATAGTATTCCCCATAGTTTATTTTTATTTTTGTTTAAACATCGTGCTATTGTAAATGTCTTGACGACAACTAGATCGAACAGGCTTTAGCCCTGTTCGTTTCCCTTCTATGATCTTAAAAGTGAAGGTAAAATTATAATCATAGATCAAACAAAAGGATCAAGCAATATAATAGCTTCTACATGCTTTGCCCATATTAGCTGTTCAAGAAATTTTTACTATACGATAATGATGAAATAATTCTGTCCTAACTGAAAAATTTACACCATAAAAGTAGATGGTCTTCTTTCATTAAAAATTGATATAAATGAAAAATGTACATAGGTATATTAAAAATAGGTATATTATATTAAAAAGAGAGGAAGTGTGTTAACTTATTGTATGCTGTATTTGTATGGAAATCATTTTAATCTGTAATAGGACTATTTGCAAAATAGTAGCAACTTGTTGCTCAGTGATTCGCTAAATTAAAAACTAAAATTTATGATTGTTCTTGCGCGAAAGATCGTAACAAACAGCTAAATAATATATACGTATTATTATTTCCTATAGAACAATAGGTAATAAAATATACACTGATATCGATTATGTAAATATATAAATTAATAACATATTAATCATGGATCATGATTATCTTTGTTATAAAAACAAATATCTGAATATTCATATATTTTACGATTATGTGCCCTAAAAGTCTACATGTGGTTAATATGCTAGTCTCGAGGACGAAGCACGAATATAATTAATGATTAAACGAACTTACCTGTACGTGAAGTTCTATCATAATTATATGAAGTGGTTTGTCCGAATAAATTAGCAACCCGCCCACCCTTGCCTATGGACAACCCTATAGTTATCGTAAAATATTTGAATGAAACCCTGAACTAAATGAGCTTGACCGCGCTTGTTGGATGAGAGTAGGGTGAGAGAGGGTGTTGCCCGTTATAAAAAAAAAGAATAAACCTTTACAAATTATCTAAAATATAGTGTGTAGATGGCGACACGATATGCGTTACTACATGTGGTTAATATGCTAATCTCTTCGGACGAGGCACTTCATATGATTATGATAGAACTTCGCGTATAGATAAGTTCGTTTAATCATTAATTATAATTGTATTTTAATACTAAAATACAAAACAAAAGATTGACACAAGTTCTAATAGAAGTGAAAACTGTAAGCAATAATATTATAAGTAACAATAGATGTGTATCATACTTATAAAGTAATATCTATTTTACTTGAGTTTTAATTAGTAAAGGATAATAGTTATTTTGTACTTTTTAGTTCTTTTTTGAAGGCGGTCTAATTTCTTTTCTTAAATTTTTTTTACATTAGCCTATTTGACTATTTTTTAACATTCTGATTAAGAAATAAGTTTAGTAATCATGAACAAGACAGCAAAAAAATATTCGAATTATAATGAGAAATATGAGTTATTCGCTTATAAACTCTAGTTGTGAGAACAGAGTGGGGATAAGTTCTATCTGTGTCATTCTCACCGTGCTCCTAGCATTGGAAAATGTGAGTTGATGACGTAACGGTTCTGTAATGCCAGTGTCTTACTCGCACGCTGCACCCACTACCGACCCAATAACTCCTGTTTATTAATGGATTTGGAGTAGTTTTTTTACATCGTATTCAAATTTTTCGATTATTTTAATACAAAGTACAAAATATACCAGTTTTAAGAGCAGTTATGTAGCCTATTGAAGGGTATATTATAATAGTAATAGGTATTTGCCTTGGTCTAAGTCTACAAGAAGGAACTAAAAATATTCTGTATAAATAGTATGAGTAGGTTAGTACTTATTTATTTCATAATTCTACGTGAAAAACGCATTCCTAAGATACCTACTTTACGTAAGTGTTGTATGCAATCGAACCTAGAACATACAAACAACCATTCATAACTTTCTAAATCCTAATCCTTATCATTTCGTTTTTCTCAGCATTGATCGAACATAGGATTACACTATGGATAGGTTTCTTTCGTACAAGATGGACGTGCGAAAATCGATAACAGTTGTCGCTGAATTAGCGCGGTATTTTTAATTTCTGGTTCCCTATTACATCTCTGTTAATTATGAATAAACATCCCTAATAATGTATTGGATTAAATATTCAATAAAATACATTCTATTATAATGAGACTTTAATAGTGCGTTAAGAGTGCAATCTAGTCTTTCAAAGGTATAAGGCTTCTAGCCCTGCTTCTAGCTATGGTTCTAGCAGTGTTCTAATCTTAGAAAAAAAAATAGTTTCACTTGGGATTCTGCTGCTCTTACTCCATGTATATTATTTTTGATCTGAGGATCTAGTATTATGATTCTAGTTATATATAAATATATCTAGTCTTCCCAAATATATCGTTACAAGGAAAACATCGTTTTTAATTATTAACATTAAACGTTTATTACTGCAGTGTGTTATCCAACTAGCAAAATAGTCGAGAAAGCGAGTGTTTTTTACTTAAAATCGAATAAAGGTTGTTTAAATGTTAAAATTATTCAAATAGGTCGTAAAAGGAGCTAATCTCGAATTTTTATCATTTTTACTTCGATGTCGAATAATATTGCCCAGTAAACGTTTAGTTTACTTATTTTAACAGCATTTAGTATAACCTGTAGTATAATAGCTATAACATCCACATTCATAGCGCATATTAGATCTGTGATCGCGAAATAAAGACTTCAAAAAATGCTGAATTGCTTGGCAGTAGCTTTTATTCGACTAGTTAGTAGTTAAATTACCTATTTTACTTGCATTCTATATTAGTATATTAATCTTGAAAATTACGTCTATTTACCTAAAAATATCTTGTTTAGTAAACCTAAAGTAACATGTGGAGTAAACGTTTAGTCGGAGTTTTTGATTAGCTTTTATTAGACTGTAACACATTTAGAGCCTCTAAAGATATCTCACAAGCTATTATAGGGCTAATATTTTTTAGATTGCATTCTTACAGCATATTAGTCGAATGCAAGCGACTTACTTGCAAGCAAGTTTTTTTATTTACTATTAGAACATTTGGAATTCCTTTAAATATCATCATAGAACTTTAATAAAGGCCTAGTAATATATTTTGAGGTTCATGTCACAAATTTCAAATCAAAAGTAAATAAATAAGTAATTACAAAATGGATTACAAGAAATGGAAAAGATTAAGAGAAGTGGTGGTTTTGGTGTGGTGAAGACGAGAAAAGGAAACATTGAATAAGGTGAAACAAAGCAGAACAAAATCCGCTGAGAAAGCTATATCAGCAGATTGCCAAGCAACAATGCAAATAAATAGCAATGGTTCCGTAGATTTTTCTTTAGTTCCGGACAAAAAGTTTTTAGTTTGATTGAAAAAAACACACACTTCTACTTGATTGTTTCACATCATATAAAATCATTTACTATATGAACTTGTAAAAGGCGTCCAGCGGAAAATTTTCAATTTCAAATTAGGTATCGCTATTCCTTCGCTAGCGGGGCTAGACGCGCGGGAGGGTTAGCGTTTGTTGCGCCATCTTTGCGGATTTGTCAGTCACCATAGATTATTCACTTTGTCAGTCACCATGAGTCATTGGTCGGGAGCGCACCGCGCATTTGTGATGGAACAATTACCTAAAGTCTGGTGAATCGTTGGTTCGAGCGCGTCGTACTTTTTGTTTCCAGTTTGATATTCGGCGATTAAACGATGCTCCGAGCACGCAGCTCATCTGTCATGGGTGCAAAGATTTCGGCAAGAAGGGAGAATGGTTAATAGGCCATCATCAGGACCGTCCACTTCAGTAGTAACACCAGAACGTGTGGAACAGGTGCGACAAGAAATAATCCAAAATCCAAAAAAATCGATGAGAAAGATTGCCCCCTCGACAGGCATCAAAAAGTCACTTGTACACGTAATTATGAAAAAAAAAAACTAAAACTTCATCCCTACAAAATGCAAATCGTTCAAAAACTGAATGAAAATGATTGTTTTAAGAGAGGCGTACGCTAGAACAATGTTGGAACGATTTCGTACCCCCAGAACGCTTGGTAACAACATATCGTAAACGATACTAAAGTGATACTAAAACGATCACTAAAGTGATGAAGCTCATTTCCACATCGGGGGCTACGTCAATAAACAAAATATGTACTATTGGAGTTCAGACAGTCCCAGAGAATAGCATCAGAAGAGTTTGCTCTGCCCTAAAACGACGGAATGGTGCGCGATTTCGGCTCAAGGAATAATCGGCCTATATTTTTCCAATCAGGGAGAAACTGTCAGTTCTTCGGTGTACTGCCGTATAATTGTATGAGTTTTTGGTACCGCAATTGCAAGTATATCGTGGGCGCAATAATATGACTCACTTTCAGCAAGATGGGGCAACTCCACATACAGCCAGAATCTCAATATCAAAATTAAGGGAGATTTTCCCTGGAAAATTAATCAGCAAGTACGGAGACATTCCATGGTCACCTGGATCACCGGATATGACGCCATGTGATTTTTTCTTGTGGAGTTACCTCAAGTCTAAAGTGTACTGTAGTAATCCTCGCACCATATCTGCCCTACAAAAAAATGTATGGAATGCCACTAATAAACCAATAAGAAATAAATAAAATACGAATAATAACAACGATATGTTATTAAAAATCAATTATGAAATTATTGTTTCTGATGAAATCAATGAGATGAAAGCGATGAAACTGATTTATCAAATGTTTTTATTGATTACTTTTCAAATATCCCGGTATCAATAACTAGTAGATAATCGGGCATCATCTGGACGTGAAGAAGAGGGCTTCTTAAAACAAAATATAGAAAAATAATTTTCTGATTTTTAATATAATTATCTTTGGGCACGGCAGTGCCCCCGCCAAGTCGAGCAAAAGAAAACAAGCAAAAGCACAGTCGTACCATCCTTACATTATGATCCTTTTCTTGAAGCCACTCAAACACTTTTGACCCCCCCCCGTAAATTCGTTGTGGATAAAGCTTGAGTCCGCCTACGCAGTCCAGCGCAACCAAATTCGTTCATTACCCTCGCGCCCTATATTGACAGCAATAAAGTTGTTTTTCACAGTTGTAGTATGACCATATTTTAGCGCGGAAAAATTTCAACATTTGTTTTTGCACATATTTGTAATTTATAAGAAAACTACATTACCAATTAAAAAACTGGTTTTAGAGATTTGAAATATTATAATTACCTATCCATTTTATTAAAAATAGTTTTAAAATTCTGTAGAATTTCGGAGATGCAACTGAATCTTTGTGTAAAACAGGGTTTCCTTTTGGAATTTCTTTATCCAATCATATTTCTACGTTTAAGGATTTCAAGATAAAGAATTGAAGTTGTATGTGTCCAAATATCTATCTCATAGTCTTCTTAGATATCGAGATCCAGATAACCAAACACGCCAATGTCTGCATAGCCTAAATTTTCAGTGATCAAAAGGACATATTATAACTAGCTATATTCGCAAATTACCTACTATTCATATCTTATAGTTTACAAACCACTGCCAGTCGAAGTTCTTTAATTTTCACACACTCACCTATCATCAAAATTCTAAGTTACTTCTTCTAGCAGACACTTCAAACTTTGAATTTAGTTAGTGTTTAGTTTACAAAGGAAGAAAAAACTGAGGCAACCCGAAATTACAGTGCTGTTTACTTTGCGGTACGAAACGAATCGCATTAGTAACTTTTCGGTTGTTCCGCGTTCGTGACAATGCGGTTCAAAATCTCTTCGTTTCTGTGTCTATTAAGCAACGCAAGGCATATCTCAACGCGTTCGTCGCGCTGGCGATCGTTCATTTCATTCGGCAATCACTTATCAAGCTTTTTTACCTTGTGAATTTGACACAAATGGACCAATATTGTTTTGATGCTAACATCAAAACTGAAGAGTTAGCTGCTGCTAACTCATCAGTAGATTAAGTATGGTGAAGAATTGGAGAATTGAGGCGGACATGACGACCTCGAACCACAGGGCAATCCTGTTCGGAATTAGTTTGGCATAAAGGGAGGGAACCAAAATTAAAACGACTCGGATATACAACCAAGGGCGTCGCCAGCTTATGACTAAGGGGGGGGGGGGGGGGCAATGGGGCAATATTATAGAGAATAAAAAATATGAACGCCGAGAGCATGAAGCGTTACAATTTGGAAGTCTTTGCCTCGATGACGATTGTAATAAGAACGGTTCTAATATCAATGTATAAAACTTCACAAGCCCTCGACAGCACAATAACTAAATCAAACGTTTAAACACAGTAATAATTATTTATTTTAACCAAAATAATATTTAATTAAAACATAACCTGCGGGGATTTTTTGCAAAACTTTCAACCACTTTATCATTAAAATTATTTAGGTTTTTATTTATTATAGCTCTGTGTACACTCATCATGGCCAGACCATTAAGGCGATCTTCTGCCATGGTGCTTCTTAGCCATGTTTTTAGTCTTCTGAGGATGCTAAAGGATCGCTCTACTGTACAGGTCGTGCATGGTAAAGCGATCAAAATTTTCAATGCTTTTTCCGTTTCGGGCAAGAAGGAATTTGTTTCTTTTAGGACATCAACAACTGTTAGATTTGTTAGATTAAGCCTATCGTGCCACAATTGCTGCCAAAGTTCGATTTCATTCTTTATGTTCGGTAAATCATAAAACTGGACAATAGATTCACAAGTTTGTTTCAGATTTTCAGTTGTCATCTTTTGCATCTGCGCCGGGTGTAACTTAGATAATGCGAATGATGGCGTGTTTTCTTCAGTAAAACGTACTTCAAGGGGGTGATAATTGAATCTAAGTATGGTATTACTAAAGACCTCTTCCAGTATTCTGAAGGGCTTTCTGCTGGATGATTGCTTCTATGACGTTGTTTCCCCGCAATACGCGGCATTGATGTAATGTCCTTCTCCAGTCCGACTTTCTCCGCAATAGCAGTAGCTTCCTTTATAATTTCGTCTGTCACTTTTTCCGGATTTTCACGGTGGTTTTTAATTAAAAGTAAAATCTTTTTAACGTGTTCCGAGGCTTTGACCACGTCCAAAGCTACAGATTGGAGTACGTTGACAACGGGTTCCATCAAAGCCGAGTATTTGGCTACCAACATAATCCCGAGAATGAAAGAAATTCTGGAAGTAGCCGCATGCAGTTGGAAGGCACTTTTCCGAGTTGCACTATTTCCTTCCTGAGATAATGTTTGTAAGGCTTCAAGAATTACTGGCAGATTTTCTTTAAAAACTCTGATGGTTTTGTGTTTCTCACTCCATCTTGTCTCGCAAAGTCTAGAAATATTAGGTATCAACTTTCTCCTCAAAACTGATTCCCGAAAAAAGTTTATAGTATCTTTGGTGGTTCCCATGGCATTTCTAATTTCAGGAAGTGAATTTAGATCATTGATAGCTAGATTCAGTTTGTGGGACGAGCAATGAAAGTAGAGGGCTTTGGTGTACTTTTTGCGTAAGATCGCTTGTACCCCTCCGTCTTTTCATGACATCGTTGAACAACCATCGAAACCAAAACCAACGCATTTATTTATATTCAGATCTTCTTTTGTCAAAAACTCATCTATGCTATGTGCAATCGATTTCGCATCCAAATCTTTTAGCTCAATGAATCCGACAAACATTTCTTGGACTTCCTGTGTTTCTTCATCAAAATATCGCATCCCAATCGGCAGTTGTTCAGTGCCAGAAATATCAGCTGTTTCGTCTGCTAGCACACTATATGCTGCTGCTTCCTTCACTTTTTTCATAATATCAGCCTTAATAACGCTTCCACAAATACCAATAATTTCATTTTGAATATCCACTGAACGGTAGCTTGCATTCTTTTTCCCTTGCTCAATGTGTTTCTTTAAAATCAAATCTCCCGCGTCAATTCGCAGCCTGTATAAATCCTCGAGAATACCTTCACCATAATGTTTACCCCTCAGTGCTAAGTCGTGTGACCCACAAAACGTAATGCAGGAAATAATAGATTTTATAATTTTGCGATTTTCTTCAATAATTCCCTGGGAACATTTGTTCAGTTGCAAATCGACAGGCACACCTTCGAGAAAAGATTTAGCTGCTTTCAATGCCTCCTTATGGAAGTGGGTTTCAATGTGCTTTTTGCACTGCTCGTGAATATCTTTGAACATACAAAAGGGCCTTATAGTAAATGATCCCAATATGCCTCTAAATGAATTTGGATTTGGTGGGAACAACGTACAATATTTACAAAATGTTCCTTTTTGGCGCCTGGAATATACCAACCATGGAGAGTATGTTTCCAACCAAGAATAATTAAATTTTATCTTTAAATGTTTTGCATCTTCCGCAAAGTTATAGGTCGCGGAAGGGGACCAACAGTTTTCAATCAATTCCTTCTTCTTTTCGGTTGATAACATGTGTGCCCGTCCAACATATCGCCCGATATCATTTTCATTGCAGTCATCTATCAATGAATCAGGATTCGGCGCCAGATATCTAGAGGAACTTGGTCTAGGTAGTTCCTGCGGTTGAATATAACCTGTTGTGGTTGTGGTGACCGATGAAGACACATGCGATGTTGTCCATACTTTGTCCTGTTCATCGCTGTCGCTACTTGATCCATCAGTTTTTTTTCGTTTCAAAATTCCTGCAAAACAAAACGCTTTGATAAAACTTTATGTAATTAATTAAATTTTTACGGGAGAGCAGTTTTGTTCAATTACTTATAAATATTAAAATAAATACTCAGTTGTATTTTTTAGCTTTATTTATATCAAGGATCTGTTTTAATTTGTATTTAATTAAACCACAAATATAATTTATGTTTTGTTTTCATAATTAATTACTGAAAACGAAACCACTGTTTAGTTAACGTTAAATTCATAGAGATTGAATCAATAAACTCGTTTTTAATAAAATAATAGTTTTTCTTAACATTTCCCTTCCACATAATCGATTCTTTCTTTCCACATCAAAAATATGCCAGATAAAATTAAAAATGACATTCTTAACGATTATTATACGTCTCTAGCTAGTATATCCGTTACCAAAGCTATTAGCTAAGAGAAATAAAATAAAAATTCTAGCTCCAAGTCCAAGATTAAAGCAGTACATAACTTACCAAAAAACTTTCTGATGTCCATTTTGTTAAGATGATGAATGGAGACACACTCAGAAACTTCACAACTCAACACTGAGATCTTATTATTTAATAAATATAAATCAATATTGACTAACACAGGCAAGCCGGTAGTCTTATATTCGCTTTCCAATTCGCTTGTTTAGCTTGTTTCGTTGATTGCTTCCAATTAAAAAGTGACTCGGTCGCAGCGGCTCACGTCTTTATATACCCAAACGAACATCATACTAGAATGTACGGTAACATTCTACCTGGTCTAGTAACTGCTACCAAATTCCAGAGAGTTTATTGAACAAGCGCCATCTAGCGTCGAGTAGCAATACTAGGTTTTACAAGGATTGTAGTCGATTTATTCAACTGTAGGTGTTTCTTATGAACACTTACAGATGGCATTGTCCATAAAACCAATTAAAATTGTATGTTCGTAACAATAACTTCTACTTTATTTAGGTATGCCGCATACAAATTATACAAAACTAACGTGAATGCTGGTGAACGGTTGTCGTAGAAAGAAATGCAATGCACACACACACCATACCTACCTACATATTTTTACACTGTTTAATGGCCTTGCGTTTTGGCAAACAGATATAGTCGTGATGAAAATGGCGGCGATTTTAAAAACGGATGTCAAAATCTTAATGTTATTCTGAATATTTCAATACTTTCTACAATATACATTAAACCTTATGAATTTATTTACGTTTTGTCATGCGATGCGGAATTTATTAATAGGTAAGGAAGTCAATTGCTCGCACTTTGGTCGCTTTGCGGCTAGCTACATTTGATCTCTAGGGGGGGAGGGGGCAACTGCCGTTGGCGACGCCCTTGAATTGGTTGCTGTTGACTTTAGTTTTCGGACGGCAAAACGGCAACTTCACGGTAAAGACCTATTATTAACTAAAATAACTGACTTCGTTTTTCATGAGATCTCACAACTTTTTGCAGTAGATGGGATTCTCTTTATTAGAAGTAGATATTTTTAAACAATTTAGTTGAGATTTGTAGAAACTATCCGTTCGTTCTCTTTCTAATATTTAAATTTAAGATAATTTAATTTAAAAGAAAAATCTCGTTGTTAAATGTACACCGATTGTAAAATCATGCTGTAAAATAAATGATTTTGTCGAAGACAAAACGAATCTGGAAATGATCTTCTCTGCATATAAGTTACTAGCTTTCTGAATATCGTATTGTAAACTGTTATTCAAAAAATTATACCTGACATACTTTTCGGTTCGTCTGTGTGCAAGTTTTCTTTTCAAACCGAACAAAGGTAGATTTCGTATTCTAAAAGAACTTGCAATTGAATTTAATTCTATAAATTGATTTGACTGAAGAACAGAAGGAAATGAGCAAAGAGAATATTATGTTGTGTAGAAATGTTGTAGAGAAATGAACTGAAAGTAAATGAAAAAGAAGGGAACTTGAATAGAAATACAGACATAAATAGTAAATTCGCAATAGATTTTAGACAATTTTAAATAAATATTTTTAAAACGCGCTAATACATATAATGTTTAATTATGTACTTACTATACGCGCCACTACACACATATAGGAGTATGACGTCTTCATAGAAAGCTATCGTACGCCGTTTGTATGTGTGCGCACTAACTACACGCGCCGTGGAACGCAAACGACAGAAATATTTAGGGAGATTATGGGTGATTATTGCAGCGCCAGTCTTAGTCCTACCGCAGCCGCGATTTGCCGTATACTAATCTCCACAGAGTCGCAAGGCCACCATTAAAGGCGTGACTGCTTTCATTTTGTTTCGTTATTTCGTTCTTCACATCATCATAAATACAAAAATGTCTAAATCACATAAATGAATGGCTAAATAACAATTATTGAAATCCAGATTTATAGTTCTACAATATAACTACAAGAAATTAACTATGAAAAACATGAAAAACATAACCACGTGTATTGCTTTTTTTTTGTTACATAATTACACTAGCTGTCGCCTGCGACTTCGTCCGCATAAAATTAAAAAAGTAGCCTATTATGGACATCCCCGGAGCCTAACCTATCTCCATTCTAAATTGATCGAAATCGGTTAAGCCGTTTAGAAGAAGAATTACTGTCCAATTACAACACGAATATCCAGGGAGACATCACGCAGTCCTATCTATCACCTGTATAAACTTTGAACCAGGGAGAGATGTCACCATCTATCCTTACGTAGGCTCTGGTAGCCACGATATAATGACCTCGCAGCCTGCAGTATTGGGCCTTCATGCTGTGGCGCCGACTACGAGGGTGCTCAGGGGTTCGAGCACCTATGACCTGAGGCATGCAAATATAATTATATTTGCATGCCTCAGGTCAATAGGCGATATAAAACCGAAAAGGAACAACGATGGTCAATAAGACCTTGCATATTGGTAAATCTTGAAATACTAAAATCGTCAACATAGGTTAAAATCAAAATAGCAGCACTTTCAACGCGCAAAAGTGTCACGCATTTTTTTTTCGAATTTTTATGCGAAAATTGCATATTAATCGTGGGAGGGGGTAATAAGCATCCATGGGTTTTCTTAGAAGTCGGCGTCCCTGCCTCCATGCTATTCAAGTAGAAGACTCCACAATTTCTTTCGCACTTCTCTATCAAATGCTTTTTCTAGGTTCACAAAAGCACAGAAAACTTTCTGACCTATGACCAGAAGCCTTCTCACGATAATGCGAAGAGAGAAAATCTGATCCACACTACCCCTACCGTTTCTAATAGCACGCATAGTCTAGATGAGAACCTTTCCCTTTATGCGGAGACTGCGGTGACCTTTATAGACAATATGACTGCGGTGTGCAAGTCTTCTGGAACCTCTCCCTTCTGCCAGCAAAGGTTGCGCAGTTCACAAAAGACTCTGGAACCACCAAACTTGATCATTTGAGTAGTCATCTCTTAATTTCCAAAACATAGAATTAAAAGCGAAATATATCTACTTATTTACGAATGAAATGTTACTGGAGGATAATTTCTATCGCTACGGTTCCTGCAACCCTTAACACTGCAGCTAATCATATTCTCTGTGTTAAAACACAATCAGCGCACAAAAAAAACATGAAGGTTAAATTAATCCGGTAAAAACAAAGAAAACAAATGTCAACATCAGTTTTTTGAGCACGCCTCAGAGGGCGCGCTTTGTCAAAATATGGTGTTAGCAACACCGACGAATAAATATAAAGGGGAACACTGGCGGCCTCTAGCAGAGAGCGAAGGTGTTCATGACGTCATAGAAAAGAACGACTTACTGCTTGTTCCCCACTACCGCTCGAGTTTATATAAGTCAAAACTCGAGAGCTCCACGTCTCTATTGCTTTTTAACTTCACGACTGCAGTACGAATTGTTCGAGTACAAATCAATTAATTATTAATTGATATTAAATATTAAAATTAATCGATAATTTAAGTAGTGTAACGGAGTCTGCCTAGCTGACATCACATTCTGCCTCTCACATTTGTTGTCGCCAAGGCGTGGGAGAAATGACATCAGGAAGTCTATATAAGCCGATGTGTGCCAAGATATAGATCATTCTGCGGCTTTAACTGTTCATTGTTCGTCGTCGGCTATTCGTGACAACGTGTTATAGTTTGTAGTTTGCTATTAATTATTGAGAAATTAAATGTAAAAGTGAATATATGAGTCTGTGTTTTTAATTATCGCAACAATTCAGAAGTGGTATGAACATACAACAATGAAGAAAGGTTTGGCCGCATTAAGAAAAATAAAATAAAAAGGGCCTGCATGTCTTACTTTGACGAAGAAAATTTGGAATAGATTGAGGACTTGGCACATCTAAATCAAGTTGCTTCACCGTCGTGTGTATTGCTAATCGTGCATGATTTATGCTGACCTGTCGCATTGTAGCGCAACATACGAGTTTTGTAGTATATGCCTGTATATGTCAGACCAGTTATACGAGGCACTCCTGTGGTGATCGTAACAACTACTGTGAGCTTTGAAAGGAGAAACGCGTACGCATACACCCAAAAGGTTATCCTAAAACTAGTGGAAAAGAAACCAGTGAATAGCAACATACTAGGAATGTGAAAAAATAATCGATTTTCATTTTAATCGATTATTATTTCTCAGTAATCGATTTTTAAAATCGATTCTTGTTAATAATAACAATCGATTTTTAAAAATCGATTATATAAATTACACTTGTTTTTATTAAAAATATGAAAAAATGAAAAATAAAGAAATCCAATGCTGCCAAAATTACACATTTTAATTGCGACGAATGAAAAAACGCGAAGTAAGTTCACTACTATGAACAAGTCAATCAAAAGACGGCGCCATCTGTATGTATGTACGTAAAACAGTTTCGTATTTGTTCAAAAGTTTCCTTTCTTTCGAGTGTAAATAATTTAAAAAAACATTTTTTAACGGTAAAACACCTAAAAGCGGCTGGCGGAAGTATTTTTTCATGAAGAAGGATAATACCACAGCACAATGCAAATTTTGCCCGAAAGAATTAAAAACATGTAGTAATACTACAAATTTAAAGCAACATATGGAGCGAAAACATCCCACTGTCCTACGGGCTAACCAGGTAGCATAAATTATTATATTTCATTATTGGTCCTTATGACTAATAATATCTTCAACCGAGTCATGCGCATGGCGCACAGATTAGCACATTTGCCAGTGTCAAGTATTAAATCTAGAAGAATCGTTATCTAGATCGTTATCGTAAAACTCCTCCAGTAAAGTGATACTGATAGTAGACTTGACTGAAGTTTTATAGGACTTCTTGGAAGAGGGCGAGAACTTCAGCTACACATGTTTATTTAGATCATCTCAATTTTTTTTGCTTACACAGAACTTTAAAACACAATATATGATCACTTTTGTACTTTATAACTCCCACAAATGTAAAAAATAGATACTTTAAATAAAATGACAACCTCACTTCTCTCGTTCCCGCCAAAAAGTCAACATTAAAATTAAAAGCACAGGAAGTTTTTAGTTAATTTTTTCCAATAAGCATTGGCATCGAGACCATCTGCTCAAACACTTAGTAACTAAAGTATTTTCTTTTCCTAAACCTTGCTTACTTTTAGGGATAAATATTGTATTATTTTGAAACTAACGGGTCATATCTTTTAATTGATTTTTTGCCGTAGAACTCACGTGAAGATGATATTCAGGATATCGGCTGATGGAAATAACTCAAAACATAGCAAAAATGACATGCTGGGACAGTCTAACCTAATGTGGAAATATAATTTTTTTTAATTTATTTTTTATTGTTTAAACTTAGAAGTTTTATGAAAGCTTTGTTTTGAAACCAGGAGGTTGTCGTTTTGGTTATTTTTCGTACTTATCATTTTATTTTATTTTTATTCTAATAAATTGTTAATAAGTACTATACTAATCTCTTAGTTTTATTACTATATAGAAAAGCACTTTTTTTTTCAATTAATACTAAAAAAAATCGATTTTATCACAAAATTCGATTATTTCTTTTAATTAAATCGATTTTTCTCAAATCGATTAATATTTTGTTGTGATTGTTAACAAAAGCGGGTACAACATACCCGCTTTTGTTAACAATCGATGACATTGCTAGAAATGTGGAATTCGAGGCCGTATTAAAGGATACAAGATTTTCTACTCTGTTCTTGTCAAGCAGCTGCGCGGCGGCGGAAGCTGTTTAAAGTTTATCAGCAACGCGTCTTCGCCTGTGCTCTTGGATGAGGGAATTGTCCCGAGGCGTGCTATATGAACTGAAGCTGGGTAAGTGCTTGCACCAATTATACTTATTATTATATTGTGTCTCATGATGAAGTTAAGCTTACCTTCGGACCATTTTTATGGAAGCCTAGCTTACTAGGTAACTGCAATTGCTACATTTGAGGGTACATTTAGATAAAATTAATTCTTGCCCTTAGCAGTACTTTTAGCGTAATGCACTTCCTTAGTCTTACAGGGTAATAATTGCTTGGCAGGCAAAGAAATGTTCCGATTAAGTGTACATTCATATCAAATTGTCTTCACATGAGCTTGTTTTTCGCCAATCGGTGGCAATAA
Source organism: Zeuzera pyrina (assembly GCA_907165235.1). Lineage (NCBI taxonomy): Eukaryota > Metazoa > Arthropoda > Insecta > Lepidoptera > Cossidae > Zeuzera > Zeuzera pyrina. The sequence continues at coordinate 10,139,058 of OU015625.1, read as the reverse complement.
AATGTCGTAACTATTTCAGAGCAGTTAGAAGCCATTATTAAAGAATCTAGTCTAGCATACTTCACTGTATAAAAAATATCGTGTATTTGATGATCAAGTATACAAATTGCGGGTAACTTTATGCAATGCCAAATTTCGTTTTCTACTTGAGAAGTACTCTTCAAACTGTTGTACTATTAAACCGTCTATATATGAGCCTGTTTGCCACCAATCGTGTTGTATATGTAGAATGTCATACAATGCGCAGACAAAATGTCGGAGCTATTATTATAGATGCCGGTATATTAAAGAATTAAAAAAAAGCTATGTTTAAGTAGCGCGTAATATGTCGTGCTGCAGTCACAATCCTGATATCGTTTTGCCAATTTTAACAATGCCAAATGGATGATGCATATGACAAAAGTAAACTGTGCTAGAGAGGAAAGCATTTATAGTAGCTACTGTTACGCATTGTGCCCACGTGGTGGTGACATAGTCGAGCATAAGCCAGCCAGACAAGCATATGTGACACGGCGGACACGGGATTTTAAAGGCTATGGTCGAGCTCTTCCTTTTGCCACTGCTGCCGGCCAGCTGCGAAAACGGGAGCCATAAAAGGGGCATCATAGCTAGTACATGGTGTCTCTGCTTTCCAAACGCTCGGCATGAGATTACGTCATTTTGCTATCAATAATGTCCTTTATGGTTGTTTACATTTTTTGCAAGTATAAGTGCAAAAAGGCTAGTCAGTGTTAATTTGATATCACAAGTTCGATATTGAGTAACCGGGAGAATTGTAGTGCGCAAGTTTGATACTGGGTTAACGGGACGACTGTGTACAAATTCGATACTGGGTAACCAGGCCGGCTATGTGCGCTAGTTCGACACCATATGACCTAGACGGCTATGTGTATAAATTCATACTGAGTGATTGAGTTGACTGTGTACAAATTTGACTCTGTGTGGCCAGCACAAACTTAGAATTTCCAATCAATTAAGGTCAATGTAATTGAAAATGATAGTGTATAAATAATACAATTGGTGGCAAAACGCGTTACAAACCATACGACTTATTATTTTATGTATTAAAAAAACTGCGCAGGCTATAAAACCTTGTAGTTTTTCTGTGCGCAGCATGAAATTGCGACGATATTATACAATATCTTCATGTGGGGTAATTGTTAATAATCGTCATTTAATCATGTGCAACAACTGCAGGTAAGCGGAGATAAAAATAAGCAGTGATGCGCCGGCAAGGTAACATTCACAATATTATGCCCCAAATTTAACTAAGGTTATTATAAAGCATAGTTCTCATTTACTTTTGATATAACTTTTATTAGAATTTAGTTATTAGAGTATGATATTATATGATAAGTTTTAAGAGCTGTTGGTAATAAACTGCCGGTTAAGGGAGCAAAGAGTTAGTTTCCTTAGGCACACGTAGGTACTGAGAACAATCGAACTCAAATACGGTGGTTCCTAGTCTTCGTAGTCGCCCCTCAAAATCCTAGCGTAGTAGTAGTCATCGTATAGTAGTCTTCGAAATTCGTTTCGATCGGTAGTCTAAAAACTGATGAATTGCCATTCGTCAAAGTAGGTATTGAAAAAAAAAAGTGGTTTATATGATGTGGAAGCAAGAGCCAGATTGCACCTCTTCTAAAGTAAATTCAAAGTTAAATGACGTCTATTCTGACCCTGATATGAAAGATATTGACTCTTATATAGCGATTAAAACGATAGGTGTAGAATGGGGAGATTAGAGGGGTTTACAAGGCCATAATAAGCTTACAGAGCTGGTTTGGTAGATTCTTTTAGGCCTTAATACAAACGAGTAGACACAGCTAATATGTCATAGCGAAAATGCAGTATCGATAAACAGCTAGAAACTGAAAATCTCATTGACCTTCCTTCTTGAGAACTAATACTTGTTTTGTTTACAATTGCGGGAGCAATCGTCCCAGGATGGCCGAGTGTAACGGAGCAAGATGACGTCACTGTCATCGGGTCTGCCTAGCTGACATCACATCCTGCCTCCCACATCTGTTGTCGCCAAGGCGTGGGAGAAATGACATCAGCAAGTCTATAAAAGCCGATGCGTGCCAAGATATAGATCATTCTGCGGCTTTAACTGTTGATTGTTCGTTGTCGGCTATTCGTGGCAAAGTGTTATAGTTTGTAGATTGCTATTAATTATTGAGAAATTAAATGTAAAAGTGAATATATGAGTCTGTGTTCTTAAATAACGCAACAAAAGTTTGGGGTGTTCCATTGCTATAAGTATCTAACTTACTATTTAATTTTATCGTAGCTTACAATGGTCATTTTGGAAGGTCAAAATTGAGATTTGACAATAGAGTGGTGAAATTTTCGGCCACGGTGATAAAGACAAAAAAATAGTATTCGCATCTCATTCTTTCTTAGGCATCCTGTAATTAATGTTTCCATACTAACAATTCAGTGACGTCAAATTACGCTACTTATTAGTACTTATTCTTTGGTTACTCTCTTACCGGCTTTTCTTACACTTTTCGCCATATGGTATAATAAAATAAGCAGAGAGAAAATGCCATGGAAAATTATTTTTAAACATGGTAGGTATATTAAAATATTCCTCCTTATATAAATGCTTCTTCGGAATTCATAATAGCTCCAAAATAATAATTAGCATTCTAAATTAACATTTAGAAAGAGTAGTAAGTGTATCTTTAACAAAAGATGAGTTACTTTCGGGCACTGCACACGTAAACACACAAAATTCGTTTCATTGATAACGTGTTCGCGATTGACGTCAGGTCCATAGAGGACCATTGCGTGTACTTGAATGATCTGCTATCTCGCTTCAACATACACATGTACTGTACTCCTTCTATATATATGAGGTCTGTCCCAAAAGTATCCGTCCTGCATTTATATCTTCGCGCCGCAGCACTCAGGCGACTTCTGTAGGGTACAAACATCACCAGTAACTCCTCACGAACTCATCAGTTGCTCGCAGTTATCAATAGGACGGTTAATTCATGTTCAGCGTGTATTTGTTTACAGTGTCTTTTTCACGTTCGTGGAATTTGTTCATTGTTAAAAATGACTGAAAGAACCGAACAGAGAATTTGCATAAAATTTTGTTTTAATCTTGTTAAAATTTGCTCAAAAAGGTTATTACTGGTGATGAATCATGGGTGTATGTTTATGATCCTGAAACAAAACAACAGTCTTCGCAGTGAAAACTTCCATTCGATTCTCGGCTGAAAGAAGTTCGTCAAAGCCGAAGCAACGTCAAATCAATGTTGATTGTTTTTTTCGATTATAAAGGTGTCCTGCATAACGAATATGCTCCTGCAGGTCAGACTGTCAACAAAAGAGTACTACGTTGAAATTTTGAAAAGATTGCGTGATGCAATCAGAAGAAAACGACCGCACATTTGGCAAACCGGAGACTGGCTTCTTCACCACGACAATGCTCCAGCGCATGCATTAAACCTTGTGCAGCAGTATTTATCAAAACAGTGTTGTACAGCTTCCCCAGCCTCCATACAGTCCCGACATAGCTCCTTGCGACTTTTTGCTATTCCTCGATTGAAAATGCATGTTTAAAGGACACCGATTCGACGACAAGAAGACTGTTGAAACCAACGCGACGAATGCACTAAAGGTGATTCCAATAAATGACTTTCAAGACTGCTTTAAGAAGTGGAAACATCGATATGAGCGTGTTGTTCAATCAAATGGGGACTACTAAAAATCGAGGTAGGTCGGGTACTTTTTCAGTTTCATTCCTCTTAAGGGTAGGTTTTTGATAAAAAAAAAGTAGCCTATTTCCGTTCCCAGGTGTCGAACTAAATATTCCCATGCCACATCATAATCTGTTCAGTGGTTCAGCATTTCCCATACAAAGTTTCGACCTCGTTTTCACTCGCTTAGGGGTACATTTTTGATAAAGAAAAGTAGCCTATCATTCGGGCAATAACATGTTCTTAATACAATACCAATTTTCATCAAAATCGGTCAAACCGTTCTTGAGTTATAAAAGGTCATACAGACAGACAAAAATTTTAAAAATAATAGAATCAAAATCAGTGTCATAAAAATAACATTTATCATAAAATTTGACAAAAAAAAACTGTATTTGCAGACAGACCCTACAGATTTATGAATGTAGTAGTATAGATGTAGTGTTCAGTTACTGATTGTTTTGTGTACGTCCGCGAAGTTTTGTTATAGGTAGGCCGCTTAAGCGAGTCTTCGCCCGCGCGGTACCGGGGTGCGGGGCTATGACAACAAAGGGGATCGAGGGAGGAGCGGGCGGTAAGCGCGCAAGTGTGATTACGCAAAAGGTGAATTTTGCACTAGACGGTTCTTGATATATGTGACGTCATAGCGGTTAAGGATTAACATGGTGGGTTTTTTTTAATGAGCAAATAAATTTATGACGGTAATTTGAAAGAAAAAACTTTATGCTCATGTAACAAAATAAAACAGTCGGTAATAAAGTTTTGTACTATTATTTAATGCAAGGTATCAAGTTTACAAATCAATCAGTTGTATCCATATTATCAATATCACTTAAACTTGATTCTTTATTTTCGAAGCACAATGCATTGATCAACAACATCATCTAAAAGTTTGCAGTATGCGTTCTCAAACTTCTCAATTTTAATTACATGGTTAACACAATGCTCCCACTTCTCTGCAGAATATTCGGCAAACAATCCCACTAATGTATTTTTTTTTTGGTCCACATTAGAATGATTATTTTTTAATTATTTTTTTGTGCTAATTGTCTTTTAATATCCCCCCAGACTAATTCAATAGGGTTCAGGTCTGGGTGATATGGAGGTAAACACAACACTTCATGTCCGTTTTTTTTTCAATAACTCCTCAATTTTGTAAATTATCTTCTGTGAAATGCCTTTTAATTAATTGTAATAAGTCACATTTTCTAAGTTTATCATCAAAAGATATGTTATGTCGTCGTAACCATACTTGCATAGATGGCTTGGTAGAAGCCATAGTTGGCATTTTATTTTCTCAAACTGAATGATAAGTTGCGTTATCCATTACTATGACGAATTTGGTGGTATATTTGGTAACAGCTTTTTATTTGTCCATTTACTGAAATTCTCGAAATTCATGTCATTGTGATAATCGTGTTTTACATTTGGATTTGAAAATCAAAAATGCTCCATCTACAAATCCAGTTTGACCTCCACAATATACGATGATCAAACGTGGCCATTTACGGATATGGGATAGCACGTTATAAGCATAGATAATACGTTATAAGTAGACCACTTAATTGAGTCCTCGCTCGCTCGGTACAGGGGCGCGGGGGTTAGACGACAAAGGGGATCGAACGGGCAGCGGTCGGCAAGTGCATTCTTGCCCTAGTTCATTTCGCTATCCACGTGATTAGCGATCACACGTTGAAAGTTGCGGACGCTTTGTGAGATTTATACACATGAGATTACAATCTAAAGATGAGTCGAAATATCTTCCGACACAAACTTAATAGTCAATCCAAGCAAATAGCTTTTAACGTGTACGAATATTTTAGAAGAAAAAAACTGGACCCAAATTTTGCTGAATATCAACAAGATATACCTTTGAACAAAACCGTAACAGAAGTTACTGGACTATCGGAAAAGTCTGTATCTAGAATTGTACAGCAAGGGAAAGCATTGAAAGAGAACGAAAAATTTAAGTCACCAAGAAAACGAAAACAGGTTTGCAGAAAAAGAGTGGAAGTGGACGATTTCACAAAAGGAGTAATAAGAAGAAAAGTAACTCAGTTTTACATAATTTATAAAAAAATACCAACTCTGAAATCTTTAAATTCTGTACTTAGAGAAGAAAATATATTACACTGCGGCAGGGAACATTTAACGCTTATTATCACATGATCTAGGTTTTAAATTTAAGAGATGCCAATCTAAAAGGGTACTCCTTATCGAACAGCCAAATATAACATCGTGAAGGTCAAAATACCTAAACGCTATTAAAAAATATCGTAGAGAAGGACGAACTATTTTATATCTTGATGAAAGTTATGTCAATGTCAATGCGTCTCATAACATTTCAAAATGTTGCCAATCAAAGAATGAGCGTGGCCACAACTAGTTTCCATTTCAATGTAAATAAAATATGTACTATAAATAACAAAATATTTTTATTTATACATATATTAAAAAATCTATCAACAAATATTTACTTACAGTGCAAGAGCTGATAACGAATTTCGTAACATATTTTAGGTACAACCATGAACATAGTATACCAGCGTAATACAGAACAAACTGTGCGAGATCAAATCCGCCTTTATGGCACAGTCCATAAGTTCTACGAACGGTAGAACCAATTTGAAACTGTTCTCCGTTGATCTCTTAAAATGCAAGTAATTAATTTGTATTTTGTGAATTTTTTCACAGTCGTCCCGAATTTTATTACAAAAGCAACAAAAATGGTAATGGTATCGGGTTCTGTGTTAAACGGTGATGTAGCTTACAACAATAACCCAAACAAATATATGTTTCGCAGGTAAATCGAAATCTACGCAGTACAATTTTCATTAGTAGGGTAGACTGGGTACGGTTGAAACGGTGGACGGTTGAAACAAAGCGAATACCTCGCGAACCGTGCGTGATGAGGTGAGGGGTACAAGGAAAGAACGAAGCGGACGACAAGTCGAAACACGAATTTTAGTGTTGCATCGCTCTTCGCGCGTTGTTCTTGTGTATAGGAGGCCCCATTGTGTTTTTTGACGGAAAAGTAAGTATTTTTGTTCGTACATTTTTGCAATTATTATGGTTTTGATTAAAGTTAGAGTATTGAGAGTTTTGTATCGTTTTAATTAAAGTTTGTAGAATATGGCAGTATGATTAGTTTTTATTCAAATTTGTTATCATTCTTACTGTAAACCGTTTTATACCTAGAAGGGGGATTGGGGACAGTTGAAACATTTTTTGTGGGTATGGTTGAAACAGTTTATTTATTTAATTTTCTTGTTTCTTAGATGCCAAGGGTACGCTAAAGGAAGACTACGAGAGGTCGGGCCGACTTATCAAGCTACAAACAAGCCTATGAAGATGTAAAAGCGGGATCTTCGTTAAGAGCAGCGGCAGAAAAACATGGACTGAACCACTGTTCCCTGTTGAGGTATGTACGTAAATAACTCTTTAGTTCTTTCTTAACCTATTTTATAACTGAAGTGCTAAAGTTTTTTTTAAAAGCTGTTGAATTTTATTCTCTTAAACAAAAAGTATTGTTGTTTTGTTCTGTCATTTGTTTATCTATGCATCAAAATGTAGATATTTATAGAAATAATGTTTTGAAGTTTTACTGTGTTTTGTTAGTTGGGAGTGCTAAAATCTAATTTATAATGAATGCTGTTGATTTTTGAGATATATAATAGCAAGTAGTACACAAATATTACAAAAAAATTGTCGTCACCAACATCCGATTATTATAAGTTTAAGTTGTACTTAATATAAACCTTTGAAGGCTGATTAAAAATAATGTTAGATTGTAAGTATCGTCAAAGACTTTAATATTAATAAAAAAATATTTGTGATATTCAACTGTGCCATTACGAGTCGTAAAATGTTATTATATGATTAATAAAACATGTTAATTTATTATATTTTGTGTTATTTGCATGTGTTTCAATTGACCCCAGGCACTGTTTCAACCGACCCTAGCATGGGGACGGTTGAAACAAATTACATTTTTTTTTAAATTCGATCATAGACATAAAATACAGTACAATGATCTCAAATAACATTGTCCATTAGTAGACAGATATACGATCTTTTATTTAATATATTTCCATCATCGCTCGCTTAACTAACACCGATGCTATGGACGATAAACGCTAAAATGTTTCAACCGTACCCAGTCTACCCTACTCTTATTATCACTGTTATATATTTGTCAAAATTTCTTGATTCGACTTCAGTAACACGCAATAAATCGTCTATTTTCTTAATTCTCTATTATTTCTGAATTACTCACTTATTGTAATTACAATTACAAGATATTGTATCCGTGAATTTAAAAAGTTCATCGTAGAGATTTAACAAAATCAACTCGACGATGTTTTCTAATATTTTTTGTACGGTCTTCATTCATGTTATTCTATAGGTAGTGAAAACATAAAAAAATATAATTATGTTAAACAGATACATAAAATTAATTGAATGTTTGTCAATAATATATAGGTTTCTGTAAATACAGTTCTTCAATAAAAATAGATACAAATGCTAAATCGAATAAGACTAGGAGCCTCACAAAAATTCATTGGTGTATAACAGACATTTCAAGTGTAACTGTTTCATCCAAAAAATCGCAGATGTATTTTGAAGAAAGAAATGTTTACAGAACTTGTCCCGGTTGGTTTTTGTTTATAAGTACTTCAGTACCTACATAGTAACACATTATTATTTACAATTGTAGCTGATTTGTAATTATTGCTGGCGTTATGTAGCTTTTCTTTTAGTGGATTTTCCTTGTGGTACTGGCCTATGAATTACTACCCCATTTCATTTTCTTTCTCCAAGCGTGGTGAATTCGATTTCCGACTTTTAGGGCAGGCCTTTCTCCAACAGTGGATTTAATGTACAGGTTGTGGTGTTATAAAATCATTTATTGTTACCGGTGAATGTAAATCCCATCCCCCAGGCGACCTGTAGCGTCGTATGCTTACAGAAACATTTCGCAAGAACTTTCAACATTACAGCCAAAATCTTTGACGCCATGAAAAGAAAATGAATATTTTTTCACAATTATAACAAAAGATCAAGAAGAAGCAGCAAAATATAAGAAATAGAATTAAAAATAAAAATAACTTACAAAATTATAATAATATTATTCTTTTTCGTGGACAATGTTTTAAATAATTATGTACTGGACGTGAATTATTATTTTAAACGCTGCGCATTTGGTTCAAGATATGTTATGAAAATTCGTTAACAGCTCTCCAACTGCTACATACAGATAATAGTAATAAACACACGAATCACCCAGCATGTATAACAAAATATAATACTAAAATACACCATCAATTACTTTCCTTTTGATAACATATCTCTTTAAAGGCACTGTAATAAGGCTACATAACATTCAATGTATGAAACCGATTCTCAGCTTGACAATATTTTTGTAATATCTATGAAAGACTCGTGAAGTGCTTCAATAAACTCGGAACTATCATTATGATCTTTGTAACTAGTTACTGCAGCGCCCAGTTTGTCTGCAAACGCTGAATACCTGAAATATAATATACCTAATGAATTCATCAATTGATGACAATCACATAAACGAAAAAAATTGACAAAACCTTACCCAATACCAAAACCTTCTTTGACAACTGGCCCAAACCCACCGGCCAACACGCTTGGTGAAGACAATGTACTCGTACTCAATATAGACTTATTCAAGAGTTTGTATTCATATGAATCATACAAATTTGGTCGAGGCAAATTGTTCTCTTCCGCCATTTTCATGAGTGCAAACATATGGCGGTCGAATCCTTGACCCATTGCTGCTTCTTTTACTAATTGTGTGTGGTACAACGAACATTCCTGCATTACTTGTCGAAGTTCATCCTTAGACAGTTTATTAAGATGAAGTCCGTCGCAAAATGCCTAAAAGTATTTCCACAGAATCGTCAATTAAATTCACTTATTAATTAACTGTCACCTGAACTGAGAGGTTAACTGAGTAAGCATGCTCGTCTTGACCCCTACCAGTCCTTTTCAGGGCTGGAATTCCTCTACTGTGCACACTGAACACCATGCGGGACAACGATTGTGCTATATTTAGGGCGTCCCCCGAAAGCGATATACACCGGTCTGTCCCGCTGGTGTATGCAGAGGGCAGTTCGGCGTTGGGGACCGCCACCTAAAACGCTGTGCACCTCGCAGCGGGAAGTGGAGGGAAGAGTGCAAACTAGCAGCGTGGAATGTGAGAGGTGAGATTGAGAAGATGAATGAAGTGATATTATGATATTATGGAAGAGAGAATATTGGATGTGTTGTTTGAGTGAAACGAACTTGCCAACTTGCCCGGAGGGGCATCGCTTTGTGGTCAGTGGTACCACATGAAGACAGGGGATGCCAAAAGCTAGGCATTTTACTGTCCTCTCGTTTAGTTAATTGTACGACTGAATGCAGATGTGTAAATCCCAGACTGTGCGGTGCGGCTCAAGATGGGGTTGACAAAAATTTTTATTTTGGCGGTGTATGCCCTAGTGTCCTCTGTTTGAGTGAACCAGAGCAGTTTTGGGAGAATGTTAGAGAAGTTTTAGCGACGGTTGAAGAGAATGAGAGAATTGTGTGTGGAGGCATGAATTGATGGGTCGGGACAGCTCGAACAGGATTTGAAACTGTCCTAGACAAGTAGAGAGTGGATGATGCTAGTAGGATAGTGTTAGGAGTGTGTATGGAAAAAGATCTTTTTGTAGCTAATATCGTATTTAAGCACAAAAAGATCCATCAATACACGTGGAAAGAAAGGGTGAGAGAAGTATGATTGATTTATTCCTGGTGGATAGCAGGTTCAAGAAGCAGGTTATGGACACATGAGCGCATAGAGGAGCCGATCTGGAAACGGACCACTTTCTGGTGATAATCAGAATAAGATATTTGTGGGAGGCACAAGGTGGTTTTAGAAACGGTAGAGGTTGTATGGATTAGATTTTCTCGCCTCGCGTTATCGTGGGGAGATTTCTGTCTATAGATCAGAAAGTTTCCTGTTCTTTCGTGGATCTAGAAAAAGCATTCGATAGAAATTGCGAAAGAAATTGTGGAGTCTCCTGCCTCAATATAGCGTGCGGGGCTCTTTACTGCTGGCTGCAAGGTCATTATATCGATCCCACAGAGCTTGTGTAAGGATAGAAGATGACATGTCGCCCTGGTTCGAAGTCTGTTCAGGCGTCAGACAGGGGGCTGCGTCATGTCTGCCTGGCTATTCGTGCTGTGTTTGGAAAGTTGCCTCCAGACATTGAAAGGTAGTATGAGTGGTATAATATGTGATGACACAGTGGTAAACTACCTATTGTACGCTGACGATGCTGTGCTTGTAGCACCATCAGAGACAGAGTAGCAGACACTACACGTGCATGAAAGAAGAATGTGAAGTGAAAGGATTGAAAGTGAATGTGAACAAAACTAAGGTTCTGATGTTTGAAAGGCAAGCGGTACAGAGGAAATGTGAGATTTGGGTAATAGTAACATGTCTAGAACAAGTGAATTAAATTGTGTATCTAGGGAGTGCGTTTTCGAGGGATGGAAGATGTGAGCTGGATGTAGAGAGACGGGTAGCAGCTGGCAATAAAGTGAACGGTGCTCTGTCCGCATTAGTAGGCAGTGTGAATATATCTAACACTGCCAAAATGTCCATCCACAATACGGCGTTGGTGCCAACTTCAACATATGGTAATGAGGCTGGATATGCCCAAAATCGAGTGAAAGTATGATAAATGCAGTAGAAATGCGATCTCTTAGAAATATGTGCGGTGTCACCCTTGCGGACAGGATAAACAATGAAGAGATAAGCACTATGACAGGGTTGCACAACGGTGTTATTATAAAAATGAAGAAAAGAATGCTTAGATGATTCGGGCACATAGAAACAATGAGTGATGAAAGACTGACGAAGAAAATCTACAGAGTGAAAGTGAATGGTAAAAGAAGCCAAGGAAGGCCAAGGCTGACTTATGAAGATCAAATAGCCAGAGGGGTGTTAGCAGACGGAAATGTCAAAAGTACTCGCATACCTAGGGAAAATGTCTGAGGAGAATGATGAGATTTGAGAAAGCGAAAAAGGTAGGTATGTAAGGGGGCATCCATAAATTACGTAACACGTTTAGGGGGGGGGCAATCATAAAATTTGTGTGACATCATTTATGGATGGCCCCTAAGGACCGCGACCCTTGGTGCTCTCTGACTACTCCATTAGGGACACAGCTTGAAGATATGTATGTATTTTTTAATTATTATTATTAAAACTATGGGGATAAATTTAAAAGGTCTTTAAAATTGGTTATAATATTGACAAAATCGCTATTGATTCTTCTTACCGAACCACAAGAAATCGTGTTTGGATATAATATTTTCCCTATCTACGCTTACAGCAGCCAAGTTCGAACTATCGTGAGGTGCTCATTCGAGATGGGTAAAGTTAAAAACAAAAGAGGAGTGAAAATTTTGACATACACATCAGCCGTCATTTAACTTTTCGAAAACGGTGGCGTTGCTTCGTTCTAAAGTGTCACGTTACAGAGTTATTTGCAGCAAAAAACCGATGCATGAGAACTTCAATAACCATGAAAAAAGAAATGCCATAATAAATTCAATTAAAATCGATGTTTTTGGTTCTTAAAAAAACACCATACTGTACTGCCAACCCAGATGAATATAAATATAAATAACTAATAAAATACTTATTGGGTTCTTCATTGCCCATTGCACTGGACTGCCCATTATCTCCCCAGTGTGACACTCGACGACATGACAATAAGTTAAAAAAAAGATGTGCTCGCTAATACCATTTACAATAAAATAATAGTTACAGTAAAAGTTTAATCTATCTAGGAATTGCTATTTGAGTACAATATAATGCGTAACTATTAAGTACGTGATAGGTTAGTAGTAAGCTTTATAATTAACCATTTTTACAATAAAGGGGTTTGAATATTTTTGTTCGAAGTCTGGCATAAGCAACGGCCGTCATTTTCTTTTCTATAAATTACCTTGGGGCCACTTAAACGAACAAAAAATTAATAAAGTTGCCATATCCTAAAGTGTCACGGTGTAACGTGACACTGAAAAAAAACGTGCACGTTTTTTTAGTGCATACTAGTTTTACTTATCGTTTAATTGCATACTAAACACATTTAAGCATTTTATTTACATGCCACAACAATGCGGTTTAAGTTATAATCACAGATAGACGTCAGTTGTCAACTGTCAAGGAGACAACGATTGTACGGAACTCGTTTAGTTATTCGTGGTCGAATATTTAGAATATAATATTACTTTATAAATAAACATAAAAACATTACGATTTTAATACAGTTTCTTTTAAATTCAGACTTAATATAGTAATCCGTTAGTAATATAATTTAATTTTGATAATTCTTACTTGGTTCATTATATATTTTACATTTAGCAATGTTACAGATCGATGTACGAAACCTTGAAACCAAACGTTTTTACGCATTATTATAAGTACCTATATTGAAATCAAATAGCAATTCTTAGATTAAACTTTTTACTATAAGTATTAAAAATTATATTTAAATGGTATTAGTGGACAAATATTTTTTTTTATTTATTGTCATGTCCTTAAGTATCACACTGAAGAGATAATGGGCAATACATACGAAGAACCCGAAAAGTATAGGCAATTTATATTCAATTGGGCTGGCAGTACATTATGGTGTACTTTTAAGAACTAAAAACAACGATTTAATTTCATTTATTCTGACATTTCTTTTTTCCTTAGTTATTGAAGTTCTCAGGCATCTGTTTTTTCTTGCAAATAACTCTGTAACGTGACACTAAGACCTTAGTAATTTTTTGTTCGTATAAGTATCCCTAATCGATATGCTATATAAGTTACTGGTTACATAGTGCGCCCCCATTTTCGAAAAAAAAACAAAAAAATAGCGACTGATCAGTATACCAAAATTTTTCACACCTTCATAGTAAAAACTATTAATAATTTTGAATAATATTATCAGTTGTAGTTTGTATTCCTTTATATTTACTAATTCTGATGCCCATTTTTATCTCTCCAAAATTATGTCGAAAGTATATACACATAAATATTGTGTACATAACACGAAGACAATTTTTTTGTTGAGTTATATATATATTTTTTTATAATCTTTGGTTTGATTGTTGGGGTTTCCTAAATGTGAACAAATAAATACATTTATTCGGTTTTACCTTAGTTTTTTCAGTACAAGGTCTCATGGTTTCTGTTCTGCCATGTTTAAACGCGGATGTGCTGCAGGACTCATATGTGCCGACATAGCGGCCTTGTAGAAGATGGAATGCAGCCTAGAAATAAGTGAAATTGATTCGACCACAACTAATTCATACATTTTTACTACACTTTGTTACATAATAATAGCATTTCAGTAAGCATAAGGAAAATGATACTACATTTGGTCGGGTTCAGGAGTTATTCAATTTAAAGGGACACACAAGGTAGCATACATTTTAAATTATTTGGTCCAGTGCAAGTTCAACTCGAGTATAAAGGGTTGCAGACCATTAAATATGTAAAATTCATTACTAGGATCCACTATGCAAACATAGGATTCTCTTTCGTTTTTATTACAAGTGTTCGACTCAAGTTGTTTAGTATGTGTGGGTCCAATGTAATTGAATTTTAAAACGAGTCCACCTAACCGACTAAGTTGAAAGCATACACTTGGGTAATAAAAGTTTGTTTTGAAAAAAAAACGTTTTCTTAGTATTTATTTTTACTTTTCCTGTAAGCTTCAAGTAAGGTTTTATACTCCCTAAAAATTAAACTAGAGTAATGATCAGAAGTTACATAGTGATGGGTAGGTCCGATATTTTAAAGGGTACACGTCCAGAATCCGGATGTACATGCGGCTCTGCGGACCTACATCCAACTCGTGTCCGCAGATCGTTGAGTCCGACCACAGAGTATTTTATTATGAGTACATTTATGGCATACTTTCCCACACGTTTCATTCCACTCCACAGGAAGGGATACGAGTCGGCGAACACGTATCTATCCAGACCTAACTATCCCTACTTCAGAGCTAAAGAGATTATTAGTAGTATCAGAGATAAAGAGATTATTAGTAGTGATCGAAATAATGGGTAGTTACTATCAAAATTAAGAATATGACACAAAACTCCCGGATTGTCCTCGGAATCGGTGCCTCAGTAATAGATGTAAATACATTACTAGGAGTCTCAACGAGGATGATTCTAGTGCTTATATACAAAATCTTCCTCTACAAAATCCATGTTACGCTTATAAAAATTAACAACAAGAAATTGGTTACCAAAACAAGTAAATAATACAATTATTATGATTCTTGGAATATATTGTTCTTAAAATAAACAAAATTTGACGGCTTTTACTAAACAATCAAACAAAAAATTATTGTATAAACTTAATATATATAATTTTGGGTCATATCTTCATATTTTTGATAGTAATCACAGCCATGATTCTGATCAATGATTATTTAGTCAAGTAGAGTCTCGACTATTTTATGGGAAGACAAACGAGCAAACAGTCCACTTGATGGTAAGTGGACTGAGGCCCAAGGACATTTACAATATGGAGGTTGAGATAGTATTTCAGATTACAAATGAGTTGGTAAGCCTGAGGTCTAATATTAGATA
Source organism: Zeuzera pyrina (assembly GCA_907165235.1). Classification (NCBI taxonomy): domain Eukaryota; kingdom Metazoa; phylum Arthropoda; class Insecta; order Lepidoptera; family Cossidae; genus Zeuzera; species Zeuzera pyrina. The sequence continues at coordinate 10,123,687 of OU015625.1, read as the reverse complement.
TGTAAGTTGACCAAAGCGACGAATGAAACACGACGTCGTTTTACGATTGTTACAGTCGCTTTCTCGAAGCGTCAGTCACATACGGTCGCTTAAACATTTAATAAAAAATTTAATTTTGGCTATTTACATAACACAACGTTTACAGAATGCCAATAATTCAATTATAATATGATTTATTTATAAATGTAACAAATATATTGTACCTTAAATAGGTATTTCATTGATATAAATAGAAGATAGTAATGTGATATCTTAGAATATACAGAATAAACAAAAAACCCTGAATTAAAAGAAATGTATTTTCCAAAATTATTTTTCCGCATACCTCGCGTTTAAAATTAGTTACAGGTCCTCTGATCTGTATCCATAACTATTGTAATGATTTATTAAGATCATTATTTCAAACACCATCTGCCAGACCAATGGGCAGGTGTGATTGAGTGTATAATCTCATATTAAAAAACACCCACAGGAGAATACCTAGGTAGTGCCAACTTGAGATTGGTTAGGAGTTAGAAGAAATAGAGTGGGATAATTTTCAGTCCATAAAATGCGTATGTACATCTTACACAGTTTCCATAAGATTTTTTTGTAACCAGGGCAGAATCCATAAAATATACAGGGGAACTATCTTAGGAACCATTAGGCCTTTTTTTGTGAAAACAATTTCGGTATTTTACATTTTTTGGTCCAGTATGAGATGTGTATAAAATTAGCAAAATTGACAAATTTTTCTTAATGCGGATCGACTCAGTTTCACGTAAGCATCATTTTACTGTATCGTACAGTTCTGGACAGCAGAAGTAGGTCAAATTTAATAAAATATTTTTTCATACAATAGAAGAATCCAATGTACTAAAATCATAGTCGACTTACTCAGAAACAATTCATTCAAAGTGTTCTATAACCAAATTCCACGTCGATACATCCTACACGAAATTCAAATAGTAACAGATTTAAATACATAAAAGTTTTTGTAACTTAGAATTCTTGGAGTTTGAATTCTTCACTGCATTGGATTCTTCTATTGCATGAAAAAATATTTTATTAAATTTGACAAACGTCTGCTGTCCACATTTTTTCTTTTGATACAAAGAAATGATGCTTACATGAAACTGAGTCGATCAGAATTTAAAAAAAAAATTGACGATTTTATTAATTTTTATGGACATCTCACGCTTGACCAAAAAATGTATAAAGGCACTATTGTTTTCAAAAAAAAGATCGTAAGACAGTTCCCCTGTATCTCTTATGGATTCGCATTTCCCTATACTGTTCCAGTTAAAAAAAATTCTCTGCATACCTTACATTTTTAAATTCTATTTTTTTCCAAAAGTATTGGTTTTACGGCAAAATGACCGAAATGGACTTTTTATTTAAATGATTAGGTCTATTGATTGGCATTAAAAATTATTACAAATGGGCTAAAAAATATAGGCGACGAAAGAGATCGTTTGCGACCAAAGCGTCGGTCACTATTTATATGTGACTGTCGTTTATCGAATGCGACCATCAACTTACATCTCTACCTAAGATATTGTACCTTTTGTGCCAGACACTTCATCGGCAGTCTTTCCCTCCACACCAGAACACAAGTGCAAAAGCTACTGTTTGGCAGCAAGATTAGGAAGTAGTAATACGGTGGTAATGATCCAGACGGACCTCGTACAGGATCCTACTACCGGCGCTAATATCTAATTTTCATTCTTTTTAATTTGCATATCAATAGAGGTAAAATATGTATAATTATGCTAAATTTCAAGTTTGACGCATAGTTTCTGAGAAAATCGACTGACACACGACAGATGGACAGATACACGACTGATCTTATAAGGATTCCGTTTTTTCTTTTAAACTACGAAACCCTAAAACTAAAGCAATGAATTTATCATAACTAATGTGTCTTTTGATATTAATGGGAATGTTAAGAAAACGTTTGGGAGTCGTCAAACCTAAATGGATCGCACCTGGTTACTACTATAACGCTCTTATTTCCAATACCGAGCGCAGATCATAAGTACTGCATTTTATTTGTTAATAAGCATAATTTGCTGACATTTCAAGAGAATACCAGCTAGTTGTACTCTGCAAAAAGTGCAATAATAAGATAGCATTATGAGATAGAAGTGAGAGCTTTTAATTGCTTCATAATTTTGTATATCTACTACGCGATTCAATAAAGAATGGGATTGAAAATGGCGGCTCATGATAGTTGTACCGTCAGTAAACAATTGTTTATGTCTCAATTATATTTTTATTTATGGGCTTCACATATCTTTTTAGCGACTCCTGGTGCTCCGTCCTCTCTGACTACCCCGTTAGGGATACAGCGTGAAGATATGTATGAATGTACATACCTTTTTTGTTAATTATTTTGTATTGATTTTGGAGTCTTTACTCCAAATCTATATATACTATACATATATATATTGAAGTTATGTTTTTTTTGTGCGTCAATCACGTTAAAACTACTGAACGGATCGACTTGGGAAGACCATTCGATGCGGAATCGTTTGTAGATGGTTTAAGTCTATTCATTTTTTCAATTTTATAGACCCTTCACCATTTTTCAAACAATAATGTACTGTTACGTACAAAATTTTCACTTACGCCCAGCGGAGCGGGCGGGAAACGGCTTGTTTAATATATAAATAAACGTATCACGTCCCTTTCTAGTAGGAATTAATAGGATTCAAAACTTAATTTTAAACTGTCAAAAGTTAATACAGACAATTTAATAGAGACAATGGATTACATTTTATGTCGGAGTTTCGATGACATGATGATGTCTGAAAATAATGATACATTCATTCATGGTCGGCTTGTGGACTTAAGTAAAGGGATGCATTTAACGGCACTTCAAAATTGGTGAAAATATAAACAAAATTGCTATGAATTGCTATTAAAAAAATATAATGTTATACAATTAACGTTACTCCTTCGTTAAAAATATACTAGCTTTAAAAATTTTAAGACGCTATAAAATAATTATATATTGCCATTAAAAAAAGTAAGCAATCATTTAAAATAATAGATTGTGCCATGAAATAAAATTGACAAGCTGTCATCCTGACAATGCCGACATATCCGGCGCAGTGAATGGAGTCGGTGCAATTGCGCGACGTCTCTTCCTAACTCCTGGAAATAACTCGGAAATACACGTACTACAAGATTGCTATCGTTATTACGCATACTAACAGCAAAACATGAAAAGAGATGGAAGGATATAGAGATGTTTCATGATAAAATTACTCGACTTTGACTATCTCCTTAGAGTGCGGACTCCCATTTCAATAACTGCTCCTAGAAATAGCTCGGAAATACACCTACTAGTTTATACACGATTGCTATATATAGATATACCAACAGCAAAAGATGAAAAGAGATGGAGGATTATAGAGATGTTTCAAGACTAAATTTTGTCGACTTCAACTATCTCTTTACAGTTTAGAGTCCTGTTTCAATACTGCTCTTGGAAATAACTGACATAAACATGACCTACTAGTATATATAACATTGCTATATATAGATACATCAACAGCAAAAGATTAAAAGAAATGGAGGATTGTAGAAATGTTCCGAGATTATTTCTCAACTTCGACTATTTATTTAGAGTGCGGACTCTTGTTTCAATAGTGCTCTTGTAAATAACTCAGAAATTCACCTACTGGGTACATATAACATTGCAATATATATATATCAAAAGCAAAAGACGAAAAGAGATGGAGGATTGAAGAGATGTTTCGAGATTAATTTTCTCGACTTTAACTATCTCTTTAGAGTTCGGACTCCTGTTTCAATACTGCTCTTGGAAAAAACTCAGAAATACACCTACTAGTATATATAACATTGCTATATATAGATCTATCAACAGCGAAAGATGGAAAGAGATGGAGGATTATAGAGATGTTCTGAGATTAAATTTCTCGACTTCAACTATTTCTTCAGAGTGCGGACTCATGTTTCGATACTGCTCCATGTATAAAGCGGATTCCGATTTGGCACTTCGCCGGCCGCTGCCGCAGCACGCTCGCTTCGCTCGCTCGGCTCGAGCGTTGTGGTAAAAAGACCTAACTTAACCAAAAAAAGTTATAAACATATCGTCGTGTTTGTATAGTTACAAAAAAAATTGCATAATTTTACCAATGTGAAACAATCTGCCTGCAGTTGTCCTCACGATTTCCTCCCAAGCATTTATTATCACCATTACACCACATTAAACTGTCAGTGATTAAAGTTGTAACCAAAAATGTGTTGTGAAATCTGTTAATTTTGAAGTTTACCATTTTTTTTATAGCAAAGACCATTAATTTTAATGAAGATATGATTTATATCAAAATAGCAAACTTATACAGAAAACCATCAATTTGAAATATTGAGATTTGTGGATAAAATTACTAATTCTATAGCTCCATTATATATATATAAATCCTTTAAGTAAATAACTGAATATTATTTTAAAACTGTTCACAAGTAAAAGTTTTAAAACTGTTTAAATTTTTCATACATCAATATATTAATATTTGAAACTGTTTACTAGTACAGAATAAGGTGGTAACTACGATGTAATTACTACGTCAACAAGTTTCTATGTTTAATGATTTTTGAGAAAATTAATTGGGACGGTCGGAAGCGTCAGTGTAATAAAAAGGTTCAGTTTCGTCTTCTAGGGCATGGAATTCTGAGAAGTTATAGATCCCGTCAAAAACATTAAACGTAAAAATTGAGGTTCTTAATCTGTTAGCCTATTTTAATACTATTTAGTAGGTAATAAGCAGGTATTTTACTCAATTTTTAATTAAAAAAAGTACTGGCTGCCGCCATGTTTAATCCCATTCCTTCCTTGATTGATCGGGTAGTAGATGTATTAGTAAGAAATAATGTTTACCTGGAAACCCAGTTGCATTATACAATCAGGACTGACTTTAAATTTCTTGCAAGCTTCTTTTGTTAAACCTTCATAAAGAATGTAATCTATGCTTAAAGAATCACACCAGCTCTTGTATTCATTTTTAGATTTGCTTATGAATTGTTTGGATTTATCATCCAATTTAAATTCTGAAATTTTTAATGAAACATGTTATTACCTATTAGTTATTACATAATCAGCATAGTATGATTTATTACATTAATCAAATTAAAATTCAATGCAACTTTTTAGAGACAACAAATTCAAAATAACAACTACTCAAAAAGTATGTTCTAGGTACCATCGTGTTAAATATTGAGGCAGTAAAGATGTCTGCACATTTTGTAAAATAAAATCAGTTCAAAATATATTGACACTTTGAAGTATAATATAAAGTGCGTAAAAAACAAAACGTCGTTTCAGGAGAAGCAAAAAACGGTGAAATACATGATCCGTTTTTTTTGTTTTGTCGGTTAGTTTTTTATTTTAAACAGCTATTGCTACATAAAATGTACAGATAGATTGCTAATTAAAAAGTGAGTAATATAGTGTAAATGTAAAAAGTAAACGCTCAAATCGCCTACTGAATTCAACAAAGACGTAACACGAAATTTCAGATTATTTACCTCGAAATTTTTACCAGTTTCGAACTTCATTAAAATAAACTACTATTAAAATAAAATAAAGACACTTGAGGTTCCTCTAGTTTCAGTGAAGATGGAATTGTGTCATTATGTATTTACATTTACATTCAGTTACATTAAGTTTTCTGTAAAACATCTCATTTCAAGTTATGCCGTTGTTGTATTCAGTAGGTACTTGTAAATGTCCTTTATGCCCTTTGTGCCTTGAAATGTCAATATGTTTAAATAATTTTATTATACAATAGAAACAATCACTTGTTTCTGATTGTTATAAGAAAAAATGATATTCGTTTGATACACATATAAACAAATTTTCACGCTGTGAAAGAGAGAGGACGGAGCGACAAGCATCACATCACACTTTTTGTATACTTTCACATTTTCACTGTCATTTGATATGACATCAATAATAGATTTTATTAAAAAATCTATCACTTATATGTATGATGGTCCTTATATGGTAAAGAAACTGTGTAGTTGCTATTCTTACCTATCCTATTAACAGTTATATTATTATTTGATCGTGAGCTATCTGGATGTATAAAGGGCTTGGTAGTAGTTTCTTTGTAGATATCCTCAAAGAATCGTAACACTGCAACTCCATCTCCCCAAGAATGTTCAAAATTGATTCCCGACACCCCATCACCTGTCACAATAAGACTGAATGACTTATCAAACCACCTGAAAAATTATTTGCAAAGTAATTAATCTTTAGTAAAATGAAATAAAAATGTCACACTGTGCATTTTTAGAATTCAGATCAACAAATAGTTTTAGCTCGCGACTTTACCCGCAAGGTTTTCCTCACTAATGAAATTTGAAAATTTTCTTTCCGAAAAACAGTCGCCAATAGCCAGTCTTATCATAGTTTTATATAAGTACCTTTTACACTACGTAGTCGTATCCACGGATTCCTTCATATGTCATATCGTCTAGAAGCCATAATATGTAAAACTGGGAGTCACTATCGAATATGTTATATAGATGAAATTGGGAAGGTAGACATATTCTACCAACCGCTAAACAATGGTACAGTGAAATTATGAGAACATAAAATTAAGAGTTCATACATTTATGTGAGCGGTGAAAAAAAAATTCCCGTCCCGTCCTGTAAGCGTGTGCAGTATCTTTAGTTAGCTCTTTAAAAATAATACAGAGCTTTCAAAATTATAATGTAATATTTCGATATAGGGTGGTAAAATCTGAAAAAATTTAAGGTAGTAGTAGGTAATACTAATTTAAGTAATTAAAAATACCAACACTTCCAACGAAAATACTTTTGAATTAGACATTGTGTTGTTTTTGAGATATGGAATATTTTCTAAGGGACCAAGAATAACTTAGTTTTTCAGTCTGACAAATATTATAAAAAATACAAAATTATTGTTGTTGCCGATAATAATAAAAATATTATGTTTTAAGTTTGAATTTTTAATCATGAACTTTAAACCCGACTATGGAACTTTTCACTGTTGCATAATCTGACGCAATTTTTTATTTTAATGACTGCCAATCCTATAAAAAGTATACCGTAATAATAGTAATGATACATTCAATATCATACTATTCAATATTTCGAACCCTAGTCTCTCTAACAGTGCTGTCTGTATTAAATCCATATAGTGGTGGAACATCAGTGAAGTCTGAACGAACACATAGATATATATTCTAAAAATAATTGTTTTGGAATCAAATACGCCTAGAAATTCTGTCATTTTGAAAAAAATATCTCAAATGTACGACATGGCTCCGTTACAGTTTTATGATAGTACAAACTAACCCGGCCGAAGATGACGTTGTCCACTCTGGTAGATGGCGCGATGAGTTTGATTTGTTTACAATAACTTGAATACGTGCTACCTATCGCATCCTAGTTCACGTACGAACCATTGTCTTCAACAAAACAAAATTAAATATATTGTGGGAATATGACCCCAATCGGTAAAATCGTTGAGATGTTACACAATCACAAACAGGTGTACCAGTAATTTTATAAATATGAATAGATAGATGTTGCCTTTCTTTTAGTTTTTATGACGGGAGCATGAAAGAACAACAAAATCACACCTTCACTCAACTTCAAGCAGTAAGTATTTGGGCGTACAGATGGTAAAGTGGAACTAGATGGCAGGTTGCTAGCCTGGCAGGCCATCATCTATCTTTTCCTTATGATTAATATTATTATTATTCCTTATTCCTAACCTTTAGATGACTTTTATGCTTTGTGTGAGAAGACAAGCAGCCATATTGTAGAAATGGGTAACTCGGCAAAATTCCTTGAGTCAACTCAGTAACTCAGGTTCATCTCGAAGCGTTGGCATTTTGAGCTAATTAAAAATTGCGCTATAGTGCAGCAAAATGTTACATGCCGAGGGAGCCGAAAAGCGCACGCCACCCGCATCTCGCGCCCGCTGGCTTTAAGCGTAGGCAGCGTACCATGCAAAGTGTGTTATGCGCCAATACATTTCAAATAAGTGAGTCGACACATCCGGTTCAGTGAACTGAATGTTAATAATTGCGCGGCGTAGCGCAGTATTACCCATGTCTACTATTGTTTTTATCTCAGACCACACAAGCTAAGATATAAGAACTTACGATCACGTGTAAGTAAAATATTATACTTAGTCAATACGTAAAACTATCTTACCTATTTACTCCATTTCCATGTAAATAATGCTTCAATAATTTATGTTTATCATCATTTAGAACTTCATCATCCAATATTAAGTTGAATATAGCAGAGTCTATCTTCTTCAGTGCACTAATATTGCCAGTTTCTTCTAAATGTGCACGTTGTTTAGCCCAATCATCCCGATTTTGACAAGTGAGAACTCCAAGTGGATGTTCAGCAGCTGGGATGCTATCATTCATTATTTTATGTAAGTTTCCTAGTAATTCTGTTGGTGACAATAGGTTTCCTGAAAATGGTCATCTTTTATAATAATTAATGTTATATTTATTACAAATATCTAGTTAGTACATAGGTACTAATATCTAGTTAGTACATAGGTACTTTATATTGGCTTTGTTTGATCTCTATTATTTTATAAGTATACTAACTGCTACCCACCCGCTATGCTGGGCGTAATTGAAAATTATTAATAAGTAGTGGATTTTTAATGTGCATTCTCGTGGTTTTTACTCTCGTTTTCACTGCAGCGACATCCAGTTTTCATAAGTTTTCAAATTCAAATAGTTACAAATTTAATATAACAAATATAACGTGATTAACAATCAAATGAATAAAAACAAACGAATGATTAAGAAAAAGTCCAACGTCTACTTTTAATGGCGGAAAATAAAAAGTGTATGAAAACAAATCAAAATAAAAAAAGTGGTGAAAAGTAGACAAAGTGAAAAAAATAATATTTGAAACCATATACAAATAATTTCTCATTAAATGGTGAAAGTCCCATGCTGGTACGTTCAGCAGTTTTTAATTGATAACGGACAAAGAAAACTCTTTTTAATTATCTATATACCTATATAAAAAGCTATTGTCCGTGACTTGGTCCCCGTGGAATTAAAATGTCCTTCACCAGGTCTTAATTTATCTTCATTCTAAATTTTGTCAAAATCAGTGCAGCGTTTTATCCGTGACAACGTAACAGACAAACAGTTTCATACATAGTCCCCTTGACCCCTCCTTTGACGAGTAAAATTTTACAAAAATGTGAAATACATCTTATTTTATTTGACATAAGCAATATTTGTACTCAATTTCACATTTCACAGCTGTATTGTGGCCGTATTCCGTTCTGCATGAAAGTTTCATACAAAGTTTAATCCTCCTAGTTTTTGAGATTTCCTGATTTGATTAATCAGCTAATAAGTGAATGAGGGCCTTTTTCTACATTGTTACTGTGATTGCATTCCGGTCAACATACCGTGTACCTATGTGTAAAAACATAACAGATGGCATTTATCGGCATTCAGATTTAAACGAAATTATGTTTAATTATTGAGTAGGAATGATATAGGTACTGACTTTTTTTTGTTATATTATTAAATATTATAAAACAGTCAGTCTTTTTACAAAAATGATAAGAAGCAATTTTGCTATCCGTGAAATATTTTTCATGGTAGTTCCGATGAATAAATAACATAACGTAAAATCATTTTAACATTTACACACAAATTTTAAATAACGAGTTCGGTAAGTTTCCTTTTTTGTCTACCCTATTGAAATTGTTAGTGCACGTCATTGATGTGTAACAAACATTATCCTCAGGTGTCTGATTACTGTTACTGACGATTTATAACTACCAATATTTCAGGCCACCGTGAGTAGGCATCGATAACTATTAAAAAAATGTATTCTGAAAAGGCCCTGCAAAGTCTATAAGTAATCTCGATTGACATGATGTGGTGTATAACTCCGCCTCGATGCTGGGCTTTCTGGATGGGACGAATTATGTCTCAACCAAAAACCCCAGTATGGTGCCGGACCCAAGCCCGGATAAAGGAGGAGGGCACAGGGGATGATATCGGAATTTCGGCTTCAGATATTATCCTCACAGCTGTGCATCATATGCGGAGGAAAACCCGTATGTAATGTACAAAATCTCCCTCCCTAGCACCTTCCTGAATCCAATCCAAACCATGCTACCACATCCTCATCCTGTCCCTACATCCGCCACTAAAGCGAGGAGGTGGCGGATGTGTAATCCCAACATCCTCGCACCCCCTGGGGTCACGGTTGGATAGCTCGTGCCAATGATCCCTCGAGGCTCGAGAGCTGGCCTATCCAGCTCACGAGCCGTTTCGTAGACGGGGGTCGTGAGTGCTGGATTCGTCAACGGGGATGAGAAGCGACTCGCAGGGAGACATCTGGAGAAAGGTAGGGAAAGTAGAGGAGGCCATAAGAGGTATTACTTATCCGGTACCTACTGATTATCCAGAGTCAAACTCGCCGAGTAATTTTCCAGACCCGAGGAGGAACCCAGCACTCGTACGAGCCTGAGTACAGGGGAGCGGCGCCCCCTGTATCCGCGAAATGTAGCCGGCACCTGGGCAAGGGAGCTCTGCCGGGGTGCCTTACTTTATTTCTCACCATTAAAAACACAAATTGTATGGATAATTTAAATAAAAATATTATAATGGAGAGGAAGCCCGAAAGTAACACTGAGGGAGTACCTCCTAAAGAACTAATAGAATCAAAGCTAAGTACAGTTGAGGTTGAGGATGCACTTTCCCTTGCCAATCTGCACTTAGAAGAGGAAACACTTCTGAAAGGCCCCATTTCCACAGGTAACGCTATGGAGGAGGAAGAACGTTTCAGTCGAGTTCCCACTAAGGAGGAAAAGAAAATGGAGAAGGCACGGCGTCGGAGGAAGGTACGAGCCGAAAGGAGCAGAGATGCGGAGCAAACAGCACCATCAACTTCCTCTGCCCCCCAGAGACCTATGAAGATGAAAAGACAGAGCACGGACCCGGAAGTGAGGCCACCGCCGAAGTGCGTAAACTGGGGAGCTGCCGAGAACGATGACGGACCGCGCGGCCTCTCGCGAAGACAGACGGGACTCGCCATCGCAATAGGAAGGACAGACGGGAAACCGGTAGATGAAGCCCTGGCCTCTGTCATACGACAAAAACTCGGCGAAATGATAGAGAAGGCGGTGGAAGAAGAGGATGCAGACACGACGAGGGTCTCCTTTGCCACCTCGGGGTTGGTGTCAGAAGGTCATTACCTTGTGACATCAATGAACGAGGGGGCGAGGGACTGGCTCTTGGCATGCTCCTTCGGAGACCACGACGGCGTCTCTATCATTGCGCGGAGAGTCGATAGGGCCAAGGCTATGGTGTGGATACCAGGTCCAAAAGAACACCTCCCCAAGGACCCATTCAGGCTCTTGGTGAGACAGAACAGACACCTGACAGATATGAGGACATGCGACTGGAAGGAAAGGAGCTACTGCCTTTGGGAACTCGACTCATAGTAGGTATTCCTCACGAAGATGCAGAAAGCTGGAAGGACTACCATCGTTGGCTTAGCTTCCAGGCAACCCAAGTCCAGGTGAGACTACTCAGGTCAAGCCTGAGAGGAGGTGTGCTTTCGGCGGCCAAAGGTGTAGTAGTCAAGAAGGCAGGATGCAAATGCTGTACATGTGTATGCAAGTGCGTGCACGGGTGCGCGCCCTCAAATGTGGGTGAGACATCTACAGGTGGGGGTGAGCACCGATTCACGCGGGTGCAGGAAGATGACAGTATCAGGACTTTAAGTATTCCGACTGGACCGAGACAGGCGGACAAAGGACAGAGGAAACCGGCGGCGAGTGGGTGCTTCTCTGGGGGTGCTGGCCGTGCCAAGACTGGCGGAGGCAGTGCGTCTGGGGGGGGTCCGGCTTCTAGGACGGGACTAAAAACAAAGAACAAAAATGGACAAACACGCAAACAGTAACACTATGCACACACATAACACACAGAATAGCACACACAACACACAGTATAGCACACAGAACACACAACCCACGACACGCAATACACAACACAAAACACAAAGATCAATAAGAATATGTCAAATAAATCTTCACCATTGCAAAGAGGCGATGCACGACCTCTGCAAAACCATAATCGAGAAGAAAATTGACATAGCTCTCTTACAAGAACCATACACGTACAACAACCGGGTAGTAGGAGTCGGTTCTCTGGGGGGTGATCATCTACCACACGGAAGGTGAGCTCCCTCTCAGAGCATGTATATATATTGGGAAGAACATAAAGAACGTAGGCTATACGGCTATTATGTGTTACAGAGATCTAGTGGCTGTACAAGTCCCTACGAAAACTGAGGAAGGCAGAGCCATGAGCATCGGCGTAGCCTCAAGTTACACTCCTAGTGAAAGAGACTTCGACCCACCTGCGGCGAAGGTACAAGAACTAATCAACAGATGCAAAGGTAACAATGTTCCTATTCTGGTAGGGTGCGATGCTAATGCTCATAACACTGTTTGGGGTAGCACAGACACAAACTGGAAAGGCGAGAGATATTTAGACTTCATTTTAGTTAATGAATTAGACGTCCTAAACATTGGCAACGAACCTACCTTCGTTACCAAAAACAGAAAAGAAGTACTAGACATTACCTATAGCTCAAAACAGATTAGTTCACTTGTGAAGGAATGGAAAGTGGATACAAACTATGCCTTCTCAGACCATAGAAGAATCTTTTTTGAGTTAGATAGTAAAGTAGAAATAAAGAAAATAACTATACCCAAAAAAACGGACTGGGATAAATTTGATTCAATCATCAACGGTTGGATACCCAAGACTGCAGGATTTGGGAGTATTCAGGCCCTTGAAAGAGGAGCTGAGGAACTTAAAGAACTACTAAAGCAAGCCTATCACGAATCATGTCCACTACGAGAAATTAAAGTAGGTAAAAGACAACCATGGTGGACAAAAGAACTTAGCAAGCTAAGGAAGAAAACGCGAAAAGCTCTGAGGATAGCCCTTCATAAGGGTGACGAAAACAGCTGGAGCGTATACAGGAATGAAAGAAACAGTTTTAAAAAGAAATGCTCAGAAGAAAGTAGGAGAGGATGGAGAACATATTGCGAGAGCATCTCCACACACTCTGAAGCCTTTAGAATAATGAAAATGCTAGCGGGCAACACAGCCTGCACACTGAGCAGCATTAAGGATGGTGACCATCTTATCACGGAACCAAAAGAAGTTCTAAAGAAAATGATTGAAACACATTTCCCAGATAGTGCAGAATACACCGCCGAAGGAATAATGTGTGAACAGTATGAAGAACCAGCATGGGCAGTAGCAGAGGAGATGATTACAGAACAACGGATAGAATGGGCAGTAACGTCGTTCATGCCATTCAAAGCGGTAGGACTAGACGAAATTTTCCCTAAAATTCTACAGAGAAGTTTGAAGAAAATTATGCCCATACTAAAGAACCTATACACACAAAGTATAGCATTGAGATACATTCCAGCTACATGGAGACAAGTGAGAGTTGTCTTCATTCCGAAACCTGGAAAGAAGACATATCAAGAAGTGAAAGCGTACAGATGTATCAGTGTATCTTCTTTTCTGTTAAAAACACTAGAAAAAATAATAGACAATCACATTAGAACACTACTTGAAGCAAGCAACTTCCCAATTCACAAGCATCAACATGCTTACATGACTGGGAAATCAACAGAAACAGCACTGCATAGTCTAACTGTATAAATAGACAGAGCAATAAGTAACGACAAAGAATATGCAGTAGCATGCTTTTTCGATATTGAGGGAGCTTTTGATAGAGTAACCTTTGAATCGATTGGAAGATCGATGAAGAGGAAAGGCATAACGGACTGCATAGCAGAATGGACAATAAAAATGATTAAAAACAGAATAATCACCGCACAGTTAGGAAACACTACATATACTGCAGAGGCGAGGAGAGGTTTCCCGCAGGGAGGATGTCTGTCTCCACTACTATAGTGCTTACTGCTAGACTCACTGGTGAAAAAGATTAACGAGATGCACATATATATGCAAGCATACTCGGATGACGGAGTAATGCTAGTGACGGGAAAATCTCTGAATGGTATTAAAGAAGTAATAACGGAAGGAATAAAAACTATTCTAGAATGGTGCCTGGATAAGGGTCTGGGGATACTCCTGGACAAAACCAAACTGGTAGTATTCACCAAGAAAAGGAAAGTAATGATAATGCCAGACATAGTGCTATCAGGAAAAGAACTAGAAATAGTCAAAGAAATTAAATACTTAGGTATAAATCTACACGACAAGCTAAGATTCTGCAGTCATATTAAACAAGTAAGTAGTAGAGCTAAAACAGCCCTAATACAATGTCAAAGAGCGGTGGGAAAAACCTGGGGTATAAAGCCTCACATGACACACTGGATATACAGAACCATAATACTACCAAGACTAACCTATAGCGCGGTGGTATGGTGGTACAAAGCACTAATCAAGAGCAATAAGAAGGAACTAGATAGAATACAGAGAATGGCCTGCCTGATGATGACAGGAACGCTAAGGTCGACACCATCGGCAGCTCTGGAAATTATCCTAGGCATGAATCCATTCGAAATAGAAATTAAAAAGAAAGCAATAGAACAATGATATGTCATGAAAACATATAAAGAATAGAAAGCAAATCATCTAGATAAAGGACATGCACAAATAGATACCATATATGCGGGAAAACTGTCAATGGTATTACAAAACAATGACCTAATAAAGAAACTAAGAATTTTTGACAAGAAATACAGAGTACACATCGGCGAAAGAGACGATTGGGAAATAAGAAATAATACAAGAACACTTATAGGGTATACAGATGGCTCTCGCAGAGAGAGCACAAAACTCTCGGGAGCGGGCATTTACACACCCAAGTCAGAACAAAAGGAAATGAGCAAATCGCTAGGTCTATATACCAGCGTGTTCCAAGCTGAGGTATACGCAGTATTGACATGTGCTCAAAAGATGCTAGAAGAAGACAATAGTATGTACACAAATGTGGTAATCTACACGGATAGTCAAGCCACATTAAAGGCATTGGATAGACCTAGCACCAAATCAGCTTTGGTACTAGAATGTAAAAGAACGTTAAATCGGTTAGCATCCTCAATAGAAGCAACCATTGCCTGGATCCCAAGACACCAAGGGAATGAGGGCAATGAGAAGGCGGACGAACTTGCAAGAGAGGGAGCGGAAAGGAGGTTCACCGGATCTGAACCAGTTCTCCCAATATTAGAAAGAATAATAAAAGGAATCATCAGAACCATAGCTATGAAAGAAACAATCAAAGCATGGAAGAATAAAGTAGGCTGTAGACAGTCAAGGATGTTCCTCAAGGAAATAGATAAGAAGAAGGTACAAAAGATCCTAAGTATGAGCAAAACAAACATTAGGACGATCACAGGAATAATAACTGGACACAACTTACTAAATAGGCACAAGGCTCTAATCAGTAAGGGAAGTGAAAGTGCACAGTGCCGCACTGTGACAAAGAGGAAACTAGCAAACACTTCATAGCGGAATGTGTAACCTATTCAAGGATAAGATGGGAGATTTTCGGAACGGACCTACTTGGGGAGGAGGAACTGAAATCTCTCAGCTACGAGGACATAATAGAATTTTGTAGGCGTACAAGAAGTTTGATGGGGAACGTTTTCTAGGCCATCAGTAGACCATACTCCACGTAAGGGAAATGGGTGAAATGGTCCAAAAGAGGACTAATCACCCGTCTGGGCCTGGCAGACGTCCCTCATCAACAATAATAATAATAATAAGTAATCTCGATGAAAGTCGGGTAGGCGTTATTCATTCGTGACTACTTTTGCGCGGCATACGTCCTTTTCCCAGATATTTCGTACATTCTTACACTAATACCTCGATGTCTTCGTTTAGTCTTGGCCACCGTACATAACTCCTGGCTAGCACTTTTGGTTGCACGATATCCGTGTAAATGCTGTGAAGTGCGCGTAAAGCGGCAGATCTCATTGGCGTAGGAAGTATAACGCAGTTTCCTAGCAGTACACATCTGTTAACAGATCCTGGTATGGTATTTTATGTCATAATTATGCGATGTCAATGTAATTGCTATTCTTATCAGATGAGGTGACGATATATTCTATGTATGCAGTCTTCTCGAGCTCATTGCATTAGGTTATTCCTGTCCGTCGTTCATAACTTGTGATAACACCGCTCCTACTCCATACTCATAGCTTTCGCACGTAAATATTAATGGATTCTGTAAGTCATAATGTACCAAGGTCATGTCAAATGAGAGAAGTCGTTTGGCAACGTTAAAAGAATTCTGTTCATTACCTATCCTATACCACTTCTGTGTTTTATTTATTATTCTATAAATAGGCTCAAGTATAGTAGCTTTGTGAGGTATAAAATCTTTCATAAAAGTATTGTATAAGGCCAAGAAAGCTCGTAATTGTTTTTTGTTTTTAGGTTCAGGAGTTTCCTGTATAGATTCGACCTTACTAGGAGCTGGATGAATACCTTCGGAATCTATGACGAATCCTAAAAATAATTGAATCTTTAGAGAATTGCATTTATTTTCATTAAGTCTTAACCCTGCTTGTAGTATTCGATTGAGAACCTTGTCAAGGCACTTTTACATTTCCTATATCGTGCTCCCACACATAATGATATCGATTAGAACCGTGACACCTGGAATGCCCGTTTATAGTGGCGTCATCGATCTTTGAATAATCACAAGACACGCTTTCACGCCAAAAGTGAGTCCATGTACGGTGTATAAACCCTTGCAAGTGTTCAGCGTTAATAGTTTAAATGTTTTGTCATAGACAACAACTTGAGTGTATTACGCGTTTTCCCCAGCGATGATGGCGAAATCTTCATTAGCAGTCGACATCGGATATATATCCACTCACTAGCCTGATTAACACGAATATCTTCTGATTATCGGTACCACTGGCGTGGCCCACTCGGAATACGATGTCGCGCGGAGACTCCCTCTGCCACTAAACGGTCTATCTCCTTTATCGCTCTATATTTAATTGCAAAAGGTATGAGATGTTTCGGTTTTACGGCATGTTTTAGTTATATAGTTACACGGCGTCCACAGTAGATACCGATCCCGCCCTTGAACTCTTCACTATATTTGGAAATATTTCTTTCCATCTCATCCTCGACCGAAATTAATGGTGCTAACAAATCTCGTCCCAGTAGACTGGGTCTGTCTCTGCCGGCTACGATAACGGCGAGGTACTGCGCCAGCCCGCTGTACTGTACTGCGTTACGTTCATCCGTTGATGATGGAGAAGCTGGCGCCCATGTCCACTTGCAGCACCACTGGTACACCTTGCAACGTCACCTCCATCTCAAAAGGAGACCCGCAATTTGAGCCTCATTTGTTATATATGCTATTTAAATGAGCATCAGTATGCTCATCCAATAAGTTGATATTATTACTGAAATTTTTTTTTACAAGTCCTTTCCTGCAATCTCTGATGACAAAATAGCATCTACTACGTATTGATAGTGTAAATTAGCTCTTTTCAATAAGTCATATTCCACTTGTCATTTGTCATCACTCATACCACACACTAATCTGTCTCATAACATACATTCTAAGTTGGTGAAATTACAGCAAGAATTTATTTTTCTAAGTTGTGCGAAGTATTCCAATGCAGATTGTTTTTTTGATGACACTTAAAGAATTTACATCACATCGATATTTCATGGGGCTTTGGACTATAATGTTTAATTAGAATCACTTCAAATTCCTTAAATATTACATAACTTGGTTTTCTAGGTGTAACGCTAATAATATCTCAAGCACTCGTACACCACAAACAATAAAGAAATTAACTTTTTTCACTCGTCTAGCTCGATTCCATTTGTTTCGAAACAAAAATTTAAACGATTTATATAATTGTCCCAATTGTCGGTTTGTTGATTAAACTGGAAATTTCAAGGATTTTTAACACTCGTCGTGAATGTTAGGTTTAAGAAAATACTAACAAATTTTAATCAAATGTATTAACCTACCAGATAGTGATTAGTGACAAGAATGACTTACTTTTAAGATATACCTCCATATTAAATAATAATTAACTTTTCATACATGACAGAATTCCTCCAGTGGAACCGAAACCTACAGTATACATGTCATGTAACCCATTGGTTACCCACATGATAAGACTAGAACTTTATTTGTGAAGTCAAGCTCATTATATGGTACATTAAATTAAGTATTCAATTAATTATTTAATTTTTTGTTACTAATACTGACTGATCTGACTTTGTTCCAGAGAAGGTATTGGACCAATTTGTCTCTGTAAAAAGTACACGACTATTTGTTAGTTAATAATAGAAAGCAGGGTTTTTTCATGGGAAGAAAATGCTGCTTTTATTCAATAAGCGCAAGTTGCATGCTTTCTATCTGAACTTAGCCTAAGGGTCACACTAATGTCACATAAGTGACGTATTTAAATATTACAATTTCCTCTCATGATTATTAAAATAACACTGGTTATAAATAAAAAGTAGTCACCGTTAGCATCCAGTACATCGAATGTATAAAAGTGCCCCTTTCTCTGAACAAGAATATGTTTGGTTTGTGGATCTCTAAAAATTCTGTCCTTAGTAAGTTGTGGTATCCGAGTTGCACCAAATAACCCCACAAACTGACTCATATCAAGAGGAAATGCTTTAAATAAATAAGCACCATACCTGTAATGTTAAACAATACATTAATACATCACTTAAAAATATATACACATCATATTCATTTAACATATTATTTATTGGCTAGAGACTTCCACTGCCTACAATATTTCATTTTGTATAATTTGAATTATGTAAAATTATTATACATTGTTATAATTGTATTATAACTTATTTTATAAAACAACTTAGATGCTACTAACCATGATACAGCTTCAGGCAATAATCCTGTAAAAGTTCTGAATAAAGGAGTATTACTTTTCTTAGGATTCAAATGATACACTTCAGGTTCTAAAATTTCCTCTCTTAAAGACAACATAAATCTACAAGCACTTATCAATAAATTTGTTGCCCTAATTAATTGATTATTGTAATCTGGTTTGGTATCATTTTGAAAAACTATCAGTGGGTTATAGTTAATAGGTAATGGCATTCTATCCCTTAAATAGAGGTCAAACCAGTATTCTGAGATGTAGCTTGTGTGCTTATTGCTTTTATCTTTTACCATCAATTTTTCCTGTAACAATTTGCCTTCCTTGATAATAAATGTTTTTGTTCTTGTTTCGGCTTCCGCATATTGACTTCCAGTCAATAAAGGTTTTATGGCATTCAAATAACGTTCTCCAGTTTCAGTCAAAACAGGAATGGGTAAACGAGGAAGAGACTTTTGAAAGTGCATTGTGGGCACTTTACTTCGTTGTAAATACTGGTAGTTAACATCTTTTACAGATCTATGTTTGTTCACAAAACTTCTAGCTTGTATATAATTTATGATTAGAACATTACCATTTGCAAATTTACCTACACTTAACATTTTTGAAAATTCCACTCGCTTCACAATATTTAATATTATATATTGTGAATATGTAAATCTCAATTATTCAATTTATATTATTTCCAAATATTAAAATTAATATCACCAACAATAATGGTTTAATTTACGTGATTAACTTGCGAAAGAATACAATGAGTTGGCACTACAACCATATAGTATTATAAATTTATAACACAAGTTTGTAAGTCCAAAATTATGCGTGTAAATAGCTACATAACATTGTATTACAGTAATAAATAGTTAGTTCCGTTAAAGATGAAAGTTCCATCTCATTAGCATACAGTTTAAAAAACTGATGAACTAACAAAAGCAATTGCTTGCAATTTATCAGTAAATAGTAATACACAAACTACTAAGATAGTAATAGAATGAGTTCTCTTATGAAATTAAATGGATATAAAAATTTTTTTTTTTTTCATTTTGGCTTCGCAGATTGCATTTAGACATTGACCAAGTAAAATCAATGACTAAGGAAATTAAAGGACATGAAACAAGTACAAAATAATCGTGCCGTTTAAACTTATAGTGTCGCAAACAATGGCTGCCGATTAGTGATGTCCCAAATAAGTTGTTAAAAGAAGTTTTGTTTCAGCATCAATATTAAAATAAAAATCATTTTGCATGATATCTTCAGAAAAAGGGAGGGCTTTTTTTTGTGTCATATATTTGTACAAAAGTACTGAAATATTGTTCAAACTGAAAACAGCAGTCAGCGTAGTTCGATGCTATCGGCATATAATTAGAATCTGCGCTTAAGGCGATTTTAAGGTGTTATTAGCAACAATAGCAACAGTCGCTTTCAAGGATAGCCCCTTGCTGTCCTTTGATCATTTTTGTATGGAACTTTAAATGAACCCTACATACAAACAAATTACTTAGGTACCTCTTTTTGTAATACTTAATAGTACGTCCATGATTATTACAGATATAAAATTGCTTTTTAAAACAAACCCATATTTTATTGAAGTGCTTTCATAAATGTAGAAGATCAATGAACATAGGTCAAAGTAGTTAAAGAACAGCACAGTCCTTTTAATGCTTTTCTTTTCTTTACATGCATAACTTCTTCTAGAGGTGATGGTGAAATTAAAATAAGTGCTATGAGAAACATACATACGGACCGACCAAATCTAGAGCCATGGCGTACTGTAGCACTTTGATAAATTAAATACTAGAATAATTAATTTTACTTAAAACTAGTGGACTATCATACAGTAATTGGGAACAATATTTCAATTAGGAACAGAACACTGTGGACTTGTATTAATCGAAGAATTCTCAAATTCATATAAGTACTTCCAGAGGTTACCCGCACATACAAACGAACAAATATGATTTCTTTTCATTGTAAAGAAATAAGTAATATTATAGTTTATAATATTATCTAGCGTAGAAAGTCCACAATATACCGGCCTTTTGAATAAATATTTTAAAAGTTAAGATAGTAAATTGCTAGGCACTACAAGGGTGACCAATGTCTAACTAGTCATAACTAATGTACCTATAGTAACATATCTTTATTGGGTTTGAAAAATAGAACTGTTTGTTAACATTATTGTTTATAAAATAATATTTATATTAAGTACATAAAATTTTTAATAACATATTCACAAAATAAATATAGATAACTAAATAGGACAATTTTTATTAAATAATTTCTGAATGAAACTTGAATACTGAGATTTCAATTTAAGCAGTCATTGTACTCATCATGTCGCTGTCGTTTTTTTGTACGTTAAGAAAAGAATGAAATCTTTTCCGACACCTTCGTCTCTTATTTCTGCTCTTAAAGTTTTTTAAAAGATTCTTTAAATTGTACCGCATCTGCATTATTAGTAAAACCACTAGAAGCTCTTATTGGCCGCAAAAATAACTCGGCGTGGTCTTGATTCACATCATTCAGAAGCAGATATTTGGAACTATGAGTAGATTTTTCTCTCCCGGAAACATCAAATCAAAATTCAGCCACATTCTGTAAACAATTAATATTTTCTTGTTACTTTTTCTTGTTGATTTACGTGGTCAAGAAATTAAAAAGTAATTAATTACCACTCTAAATATTTTCTCTAATTCCCAATAATCTTTGTGAGGGTAATGCTTCATACGTAAAATTATTTTCTTAATGTTCTAGTGAAAAAAGTTTCTTCGAAATGCAAATAACATAATATATATCATGAATACCCCGTTGGGGATACAGCGTGAAGATATGTATGTATATATCATATGGGTTCAATTTTCTTTTCCGATTATGTCAAGCCACTCTTTTTCTCTAATAATACATGATGGTAATCTGAAACGAGATAATTACGACATATAAACATGATACCTGTATTTATCGATTTTTTTTTTAATATAGGTACATGGACAGCCCTAACTGCAATAACAACAAAAATTGATATGAAGTAATTTACTGTATTATATCAATAAAAACTGCTAATAACTAAAGATATACATGACTATAATACAGTAAACTAAGAAACACAGTAATTACGATGGAAATATATACGACATCAGATTAAATTAATGAATTTCTGTTACGTACCAGTGCAATTATAGATTTCGTTGATTATTGCTTTTTCTCGAGCCACATCCTAACACACTACACTTAGAAATTATTGTAGCATTATGCTAGCTTCTCCTCTAACAAAACAGTGCTAATATCCAGCACAAAATCACAGAAACATTAAAAAATATTACATCCATGGATATGTTTTGACGCTTCGTGTAATTGTCAGCATGTCGCAATGAATGGCGGACCGGCACGTTTTGACATTACGATGATGCCACATAAAAAAATTACTTTTGGAGAAAAGTATTGTTGTTTTCTTTTACACACACAAGAAGCCGTAAGTCAAAAAGAGACAACGCTACGTTTCAATGTCATGCGTTAGAATATATATAACTAAATGTTGCTATAGATCAACATACCATGTCTTTAGTTTCTTTAGTCATTGAGTAAAATGAGTCGAAGGTTAGGGAAACCAAAGACATAAAATACGGAAAATTATGGAAAGAAAATAAAAAAAAGGATTGGATGAGGATTTTTGGATAACTGAAAGTTAAAATAACCTGTAATAAAGTAACATTATAATAAATATGTGTACATAAATAATTTTGTAACGAAAATACTATAACTGTATGCTATTACTCTCTATAAATTGAGCCAATACTTTATATATATCTAAGTCATTATTAAATAATAAACAAATAATAGAAGTAGGGAATGGAACACAGACTGACAGGAGTTGGGAAATGAAATCGGAGCGGTTATATAACGGACAAGTAAAGAACACATGATTCACATCTCCATAGTCACCACAAGAGCACATGGTGCTTGAGACGATCTTGCATTTGAACAAGTGAGCCGGTGTACACACATGACCTAAACGAAGTCTACACAGAACAGATGTAATTTTTTTACTGAATTGAAGTTTAATAAGCCATGGCTTACGGGGAATAGTCTCCTGAATGAGTCGATAATGCTTCCCTTTAGAATGTCACCGGTCCAAAGCTTATTCCACTCTTCGTGCAAGAATAGTGCACCCAGAGCCATCAAATCATGTGTATAAGCTTTATAAGGGAAAACATCGCCCACGCCTCGTTAGCCAATTGATCTGCTCTTTCGTTCCCATGAATGCCAACATGACTTGGAATCCATGCGAAAACAACGCTAAAACCCTTTTTTGTACACTGTAATAGCAAATTTCTAATAGCTAAAATTATAGGATACTGATTATTAGTTTTAAAAGGAAATCGTGACAAAGACTGCAGAGCACTTAATGAATCGCTGAAAACTATTGTTTTTGATAAATTCACAAGGATGACATACTCTATAGATTTCAAAATAGCAAAAATTTAACCAGTGGCAGATAATAATGAAGGCTATTATTATCAAGTTTTGATACAAATGAGTATAGAATTCCATCTTCACCTGGCGCCGAATCTTTTAGGCTAGAAAGTACGCCCTTTAACTCTACAAATGTAAACGGAGAATTTAGCTCTATTTCATAATCATTACTGTTTAATGTAACTGTATCATCAGAATGCGATGTCGCGAGTACATCAATCAATTTCTCAGGGACAAAGGCAGGAGCTAGTCGATCCATAATTTGCTCTGCAAGTTCAGAAGGAATTTTGGTTTGTTGTTTAAGGTTAAATGCAGACCTAAATCGTCTAATATTTTGCCAAACAATGGAAGGATTGATATTGGGACAGTGATGCACAGAATATACGCCAAGCTTCAAACTTTTTGCTTTTAAGAAGTTCTTTGGTGTTATTCGCAACCTGTAAGTAATTGTTAAAGTTTTCATCTGTCATAAAATCACAGTATTGTCTCTCCGCATCTCGCCTTTGCCTTATGGCAATGGTGCATTCTTCATCCCACCATGGTGGAGATGGAATTTTATCAGCACCCATATCTTTTAATGGGAAAGTTTCATCTGCAACTTCTATTAACATTTTGGCCAATAGTTCGGAACAAACTGATACATTAGAATTAGATATCTTGGGCAAATCAAATATCTTTTGCTCTACCCTTCTCCTATATGTATCCCAATTAGCATTTGACAACTTATGTCTCATACGTGACTGTTTTAACTGTTTAACAGGTTTATTAAAAGGAAAAGTAATAAGTAGTGGAAAGTGGTCACTACCCAATGTTGAATTTAAACGATGCCACAATAAAAGGGAAGCAAGGTCTGGAGTACAAATAGTCAAGTCAGGGGCACTTGTGCTGTCCCTAGGCCCTGAAAGACGTGTTGGTGAGCCTGTGTTCATTATGCATAAGTTATGTGTATCAATCAACTCTAATAATTGTTCAGCATAGTAGCTAGAGGATGAACAACCCCAGGTTGTGTG
Source organism: Zeuzera pyrina (assembly GCA_907165235.1). Classification (NCBI taxonomy): domain Eukaryota; kingdom Metazoa; phylum Arthropoda; class Insecta; order Lepidoptera; family Cossidae; genus Zeuzera; species Zeuzera pyrina. The sequence continues at coordinate 10,099,263 of OU015625.1, read as the reverse complement.
ATGTGAGTTGAAATCCCCAAAGCACACGAATGGTTTTGGAAGAAAGTGAAATAACTGGTTTAATTCATTAAAAATACTTATACTTGGACGAGAAAAATATATAGATACATAACAAATATTATTTACAATGACAGCAGAAACAGAAATTTCATTACTAAATGGAGGAAGTGATAGGATCGTATAAGGATAAGAATTATTTATAAGAATGGCGACTCCTCCATATCCATCTTGTCTGTCTGATCTTATACAAGAAAAACCTGGAATCCTAAATAAGGATTCCTGTTTTAGCAAAGTTTCTTGCAAACAGACAATAAAAGGATCGTGTTTATTAATCATATCAATTAACACAGGTTTTTTATTAATGACACTACGACAATTCCACTGTATTACTGTAGCTTTTTGTGATCCATTTTTATTTTTAACTATTTCATTCAAAATATCAATAATTGCTGCAACGTTGGACGGTGATTCTGATGGTGACAGTAACTGGATTAAAACTCTTATTATTTCAAATATGTTTATATTATTATCATTATTAGAAGTACCATTGTTGTTTAAAATGGGTTTAATAGAGATTGATGGTTCTTTAATAATTTCAGCATGCGCCTCCCTGTCATACTCCTTTGAAAGTCTTTGTGGAGCTCAAGGCTTTAAAAAAACAGTTTTCCTGTAGGAAAGAGAAACATTAGAAGAGACAGAGTTTGGAATATTATTACTGGATGTGGCAGCTGTATTTGGGGATGGAGATGTAGTAGTAAGTAAGGCCTCAGCATATGACATTTTAGAAACTGGTGGATGTTGCCTCACAGCTTCCATATATGATACACAACTTTTACTCATTGTTTCCTTAATAGCCCTTTGTCTATCATACTCCAGACATTTCCTGCTATTGGCTTGATGGCATCCCTTACAAAGACAGCAAAAATAATTATCTTCATCAGCATTGCAATTATCACCTGGATGTCCTTGTTCGCACTTAAAACATCTTGGTGTTGATCTACATTGAGCTTTTATATGGCCATAGCGACAACAGTTATAACATTGCACAGTTGGATAAATGTATAAATCAACTGGCAGAGCAGTATAGCACATGTATACACGTGTTGGCAATACTTGACCGTCAAAAGTTACCACAATAGAGCCAGTGTTCTCAAATTGCTTAACATTACTAACAAATACTTTCTTTTTAAGTCTCCTTATTTTAATTATTTGACCACACCCTATTGGAACACTAATATTGGACAATATATCATCATCTGACCAATCTGTTGGAACACCTCTAATGACTCCCATACGTGTTACATTAAATGTGGGAATAAAGACTTTATATTTCTCTGTTGTTAAGGTTTTATTAGTTAAAAATGCATTAGCCTCCATATAATTAGAGAAGTACAGACTAATGCGATTGCGACCTATACGTTTAAGACTACCATTCACAATACCCTTAATTTCATTTCTTTTCAGGAAACGACCGAAAGTAACTGGATGAAGAGTTGTAGCATCATTGCTAGCAGAAATCTCCCTTTGTACATGAACTACATAAGGCGCCACATCAGACACCTGATAATTAGTTCGACCAACAGGCATACGAGGAGGTTCGCTCTGAGATAGATGACTTGAACCTGGCTGTATATTAATGAATTTAACTTCATGTTCGTCCTTATTTTCCACTAAGCATTGACAACCTCTTGTCTTGTCTATTTTTAGGCCATGCTTTCTCTTTTTCTTATTACAGATACTACAAACATTACGTGAATTAATACGTTTACGTTTTAACTTATTAGAAATGGAGTCAGAAATTGAACAATCCGTGTCCATAGATGACTCGACAGCAGCGATCAGTACATCCATGGGAGCCTGCTGAGCATCAGTTTGATTATTACCAATAGTAACATATGAACCCACCGAAGGCGTCCCTCCGGGATCGTCGGGCGGCGGATCTCCCATAGTAGATATAAATTAAGTCTACTTACCAATATATACAGCAAACTACACTAAACTATTTTAAATATTAATAATGTAATAAATATATACAATTAAAACTAATTAAACCAATCCTTTTTACAAGTTAATTAATTTTCTAATTTCCAAAAGAAAAGACGCGTCCTCTCAAACCGAAATTTCCCGCCCTTTTTCTTCGATATAAAAGTTACAACACAAGAAGCAAAAAACACAGACTCATAACACAGACTAAGGAGAACATGCATGTCTATCGCAACTTCATACAAAGAAAATGATGTACGGAACAAAGCTATTTTTTTGTGTTTTATCTCGGATCAAGTATGTTTTCTAATGCATTGATTAGAGAGAGTTATGCCTATGGTCTTTGATAAAGTGTCATCTGTCACGACTTACAATTTATTTGCTTTAACAGCGTAAATGTTTTATTGCCCAATTTATCACAAAATTAACTATTTTTAGCAATATTTGGCTAATTATAACTTCTGAGAGAACTTTGCAATATTTAATATGTATTTAGTGGATAAATAAACATGAAGTACAGAAAATAAAATGTGTTTGGGAATCAAAAGAAATGACGACATTCTAAAACATTTTCAACCGACTTCCAAAAAAGGAGAAGCTTCTCTATTCGGTTGTATGTTTTTTTTTATGTTTGTTATCTCATAACTCCATCATTTATGAACCGATTTGGAAAATTGTTCGAAAGGATACACTTCCAAATTGGTCTCATTGAAATTTCACCGGTATTGAAGCTTTGGTTTCGAAGATACACCAAATAACGCGACCTGGTTATAACCTTTATTCATTTATATTGACGATTCTCTTGTATGTCATTTTTTAACTATTGTTGTCCCCACATGGTATAAGGGTAGTATGGTATAATGGTAAAGTAGGAAGAAGATATAAATTGGCTGTGATATAATAAATTCAGTCAGTAAAGTCAGTCTTGTGGCGGACAGAGAATACGGCTGGTGGCTGTCGTTTTCGGATTGTAAGTATACTGCTAGGGTGTAATTATGATGCAACCTTACACTATTCTTTTATAACTGATTGATATTGATACGATATTATATTGATGATATTGATAATGGCCATAATGGGCAATAATATCCCACGTTCAATCTGTTCGCATCCGTTATTGTGAAAGTCCACAGTTTGTGCTCCTAAATACAATGGAAGTTAACACATTGCGCTCCAGAATTAGAAAATAAACTAATTGTACACCTGCCCTAGATATTTATTTAGGCCAAGGTCACTCAAAAGGGAGAAATAAAAAAACTTTTATTAAAAAATTAAACCGACTTCAAAAAAGAACACCGAAAAATATGAAATAACTATCCCTTACTGATCGAAACTTAAGTACAAAAATAACTTTATAAATACAGTACAAATACCCATATAATTAAATTTGACAGTTATTGAAGTCGGTGCCAAATCAATGTTCGACAACGGAAAGTCTATTAGTTTAGTAGGCTTGACACTGACTTCAGTAAATGACAAATTTAATTATATGGGTATTTGTATCGTATTTATAGTTATTTTTGTACTTAAGTTTCGATCAGTGAGGGATAGTTATTTCATATTTTTCAGTGTTCTTATTTGAGATCGATTTAATTTTTTTATAAAAGTTTTTTTTATGGCGAGGTATTCTCTGGATGAAGTTCGGTGAGTAGAGTATTAACTAAGTCATCACTCACAGTGCTTGCTATTGGGATAAAATTTCACAATTTTAGTTTTGAGTATAACTTTCGTTCATTAAAAATAGTGTGGGAATGGTACATTTATGAATGTCGATATCGATGTCTTTATTTTTTAGATGTAAAAAATCTGTGATAATCACAAAACGAAGACATAGTATAAAATGCCAATCGAAAAACTCCACAAATTAAAAGTTGTACTCGAAGAGTATTTTATTGACAAAAATTTAAAAAGAAAAAAATTAGATTAACTGCTAAACCACTTTCGGATAACAAAGGGTTTGGATTTTCCTAATACTTTTTGAGGGAAGCTTTCTGACTTTGTATTTTAAGTTTGCCTATTTTAAAATGTTGAAAATATGACCTGACTGGGTTTCTTATCGGTTCTTTTCAGTGTGCAGGTTTGAGACGAGAACATTAAATAGCAACTATGTCGGCTGACTTGTTTCGATCCAGTGTTTATTTTTATTGTGACTCGTGCGCTTATTTTTTAGTATAAACATAAGTCCTAAAGGGGTGAAACGGGGGATGAAACTTTGTATGGGAAGTGTTAAACCGCTGAATTGATTATGATGAAATTTGGCATGGAGATTTTCACCCCTTTTTCACATTCTAAGGGGATTGTAATGAAGTTTTTTCAAAAACAATCATTACACACATAGATGTACATGTAATCTAATTCAATCCGAGAAAGTCATGAAAAAGTATTCCGTGCAGACGAAGTCACGAGTACAACTAGTTTTATTTTAAATCAGCAGCAAAGCCATGTCTGTACATTGACGATCTTTATAAAAATAATTAAACTAGGCATTTTAGGCTTTTCTGATTCCAAAATATATACTTACATAATTGTTGTATGTGTGTTTGTATGTTTATTTCTTTAAAGCTAAGAAACTGCCATTGACTTTTTATATGAATCTATCTGTTTGAAGAACTTAACACTCACTTATTGAAGTGCATATTATCACGTTCATCTTTATTAAAGCGGTGCGAAGTTATTTTTAATTAGTAAAAGATGTTAACTTGAGTTTTGAATAGTAAAAGATAATTATATCTAAAAGATAATTAAATTAATCATGACTACGTAATTAGTGGTCCCTAGGTAATTTGTCCTAATACTAGTAGTGCTAGACAGGTAAATATATACATTCATACATATCTTCACGCTGTATCCCAAAGAGGGTAGTCAGAGGTAGATACTTAACTCTATTCAATCGTTACGTTTAAAACAGTAGCTACCTGTATTAAACACAGTAATATGTAACTAAATATTTGGAATGTTATTGTATTTTCTTTACATGCATTTGAGGCGTCGAGAACACTTTTTACAGTAAAATTTTAATTAATTAATTAATCCTCTTCTGCCTTTTTTTTTGCCATTTAATTGACGACATTAACTAAGGTTAATTTCCCACAGTTTGCAAAAATTGCAAAAGTTATAAGTATGTTATATTCCGGAGAATTCAGAGACGGGACGGCGCAATTTTTAACCGACTTAAAAAAAAATGAGGTTATCATTTCGACCCACATATACAATGATATTTTGTAAATATAACATCACGTACGTAACAAAGGTATCACTAAAATAAGAATAAGAAGAGGGTTAGTTTGAAGTTGAAGTCTGAAATTGCAATCATATGGGGGCAGTACAGCCTAAAATTGTAAATGTTAAAAGGGTAATAAAATCCCTAAGTTAGAATAAACTTGGAATAAATAAAAATAAATAATAATTTATTTATTTATTTATATTTCTTAAGGCATTGGTAACAAGACCATCAGCCTAATGACGTAACTTCTGGAGAAACAACTGTCCCTAACACTCCTCCAGTAAAGTGATAGTAAGCTTTATTGAAGTTAAAAAGGACTTCTTGGAATAGCGCGAAAACTTCAGCTACACATGTTTATTTAGATCTCCTCCATTCTTTTCACTTACACAGAACTTTAAAACACAATATACTATCACTGTTGTACTTTGAAACTCCTAAAAATGTAAAAAATAGAAAATCTAAATAAAACACTTCTCTCGTTCCCGCCAAAAAGTCCTCAAAAAAAAGAAGGCGATAGTAGCGCCAAAACGAAAAACAGCAATTGCAGCATCAAAGTAACTTTCGCAGCCTCTATGTCTGCAGCTGTAGCTTGCTTTAAATACTTAATCTGTGATGATATTTAATTTCTGAAATAAAAATCTAAAAAAATGTTTCCTGCAAATATATTGTGTATCAATGTATGCACTTGAAGCAATAAATATAAACACTAAAACATGAGTGTTTTATTGAATTGAGTAATTTATGTTTTTCTCATAATATATCGTTCATGCTGATACAGTTTATGAGTTTATGTAACAAAGATTAATCAAAAGCTTTAAGCAAGCAGAAATAATAATGAATGAACTTCCTGAAACTAGTAATGGTAGTGGTGCTACAGAGCTGGAGACCCTGGATTACCTGCGTGGCGTAAAGTCCTCAACATGTTTACTACTATCTACGACTCCTAGCCCCACTCCTATAGAGCCTAATGATTTTAAACACCCATTGTCTGAAGAAATGAGTGAAGGTCCGTTTCTGGCTTTAAACAGTGAACCTATGGCCAGTATGCAAAATATAGGTAAGTTTTTATCCTGGTTCTTACCTTTGATTTTTACCATGTTTGTTATATACTGAAGACAGAAGTTGAGAAAAAGTCAAAATGTAAATGTTACATGGGGCATTCTACGATAAGAGGTTTTGAGTCCATAGAGGATGCGACCAAGGGTAAAAGTTGGAGTTTTTTGATTAAACACATATATTACGATTTAAGTCCAAGTCACTTTATTCATATTTAGTAATTTTTTGAAAGGCCAGGCTAAATACATCGGGCAGGGTAGAGACATCAAGATCAGAGTAGATACTTTTTTGACCAGGGGAGAGACTTTGACAATAAAACAATGAATGAAATCAACTTTTATTAAACATTGTACTTAATTTATAATCCGAGTATCATTTTCATATTACACTCTTTCCTTAAATCTAAAACTAGAGTTTCTTTAGTGTCTGCGACAAAAAATATAAGTAAAACGTGATATAGTACCTCCAACAAATAATAAAGTATTCTTTTATCAATACTAATTAAGTAGACTAGCGCCTTTTAAGTGATAATCTGAATTGTGATAATTAGAATAATTTTCATATTACTCATACTCATATTGTACCTTTCATTAAATCAACAAGTTATTCTCTTCTCTATATGAACAAAAAGAAACAAAATTATGCCTAAGCTTTCTCAAATATACCCACCGCCTTTTTGAAGGAGTAGAACATCCACTGCCCTTTCCAAATGAAATTTGGTATAGGAAGTGTCTCACCAATCTGGTCCTTTGAGCCAAATGAAATATCTTGTTTTCAACTTTATACAGGGGTTAATTTAAAAATACTAATAATCTCTTAGTATTTTGTACTAAACATTATCATCATTAACTTTTGTTTTACGACTTTTAAAAATTCATTAGTTTTTTCTTTCATACGAAAATAAAAATATATTAAAGGTTTCTGAAAATGGCGTCTACTGTACCCGGTCGCTAAAGCGGCACACGCACAGCGGGATGCAGGAGGGCGGTGCGGTGCTGAGGGCCAGTGCGCTTGCACTGTACAATTGGAATACGTACACAGAGTAATTACGTTTCAGACAGTACAACAAAACTTAACAAATATTTTTTGACGAAAGTATTAAGTTTTGAAAAAAGTCTTTAGGTATTATGACAAGAATTTTGCACTAAGGCTATTAGTATTTTCCAATTAACTCTGTATAATTTTCCAGTATTGTCCCCTATTTTACACAAAACTACCTGGATCTCGTCATCCTCTTCCAAATCCATATACATCACACAACTCTTCTATTAAAATTCTCTCGCGGCATTTGAGCATCATCATCCGAAATATTTAGATGGTGTTACTAGAACATATTGAAGGGCAAGTCGTTGCCTATGCTCTCTTGCTTTCTTTTCCACATCTTTCGTGCCTTTCGTTGCGCTCTGGGAGTCATTTGGTCGATAGTTTTTAGTATTTACGTAAAACAAAAAGATAAGAAGAAAGTCTTATCTTTTTGTTTCTGTAATTCATACTTTTCTGAATCTTTTTAAATTCTTTGATAGCATAATCTCTTTGCTTGACGCTTTCGCTCTAATCGTTTTTCACGTGTAAACTTCTTGCATGGTGCCATGATTAGTAACAATATTATGGGACCAATATTGAGGGAAAACCTATTAAATAAAAAAAATCATTAAAATCAGATCATAAACAAAGAAATTATCCACGAACACGTAAAAAAAGATATTATGACGGATGAACTGAGAACCTCCTTTACTTGTTTACCATATGCCTTTTTTTCCATGATAATTTCCATGATAAAGTATCTTCCCTGGTAACTATTTTGCCAGGGGAAATACGCCAGGGGAGAGACGTTTTCCTTACAAATTAAAAATTTTTAACTGAAATAAGCAATGATGTTATATTTAAAAAAGAGGTAGATAGGTTACGTTAGTACTAATGCTTGTAAAATATTGTCCCGGTTACGCACACACATGAGCCATACGCTTTGTTTATACACACTAATAAAATGATGAAGTGTAAATAAGATAGCATGACAATTACCATAAGCAAAGTGAGACAAATATACATTGCACTGCGTCGCCAAGGGGTGGCAGGGGAGGGCAGTTGCCCCCTCCCCCCCCCCCCTAGAGATCACATGTAGCTAGCCGCAAAGCGACCAAAGTGCAAGCAATTGACTTCCTTACCTATTAATAAATTCCGCATCGCATGACAAAATGTAAATAAATTCACAAGGTTTAATGTATATTGTAGAAAGTATTGAAATATTCAGAATAACATTAAGATTTTGACATCACAAACACAACAACAACAACGGGAAACAACATCATAGAAGCAATCATCCAGCAGAAAGCCCTTCAGAATACTGGAAGAGGTCTTTAGTAATACCATTCTTGGATTCAATTATCACCTCCCTTGAAGTACGTTTTGCTGAAGAAAACACGCCATCATTCGCATTATCTAAGTTACACCCGGCGCAGATGCAAAAGATGACAACTGAAAATCTGAAACAAACTTGTAAATCTATTGCCCAGTTTTATGATTTACCGAACATAAAGAATGAAATCGAACTTTGGCAGCAATTGTAGCACGATAGGCTTTATCTAACAAATCTAACAGTTGTTGATGTCCTAAAACGAATTCCTTCTTTCCCGAAACGGAAAAGCATTGAAAATTTTGATCGCTTTACCATGCATGACCTGTACAGTAGAGCGATCCTTTAGCAGCCTCAGAAGACTAAAAACATGGCTAAGAAGCACCATGGCAGAAGATCGCCTTAATGGTCTGGCCATGATGAGTGTACACAGAGCTATAATATATAAAAACCTAAATAATTTTAATGATAAAGTGGTTGAAAGTTTTGCAAAAAATCCCTGCAGGTTATGTTTTAATTAAATATTATTTTTGTTAAAATAAATAATTATTACTGTGTTTAAAAGTTTGATTTAGTTATTGTGCTGTCGAGGGCTTGTGAAGTTTTATACATTGATATTAGAACCGTTCTTATTACAATCGTCATTGAGGCAAAGACTTCCAAAGTGTAACGCTTCATGCTCTTGGCATTCATATTTTTTATCCTCCATAATATTGCCGCATTGCCCCCCCCTTAGTCATAAGCTGGCGACGCCCTTGTGCGTCGCTATACAATGTAAGACTTCAATTGCATTTCAAACTAACAAATCACACGGCTCTCTAAAACCATTGTGATTGGTCAATTTTACTTTCTTACTGCATTTTAAGCGAATCCGTGACTAATTCATAGAATATTAGTAATTAATGCCACAGAACAGACATTTTCGAAAAATATGATTGATGCCTAATGGTAAGACAGTAAAAAGGATTTATGTTTGATTTTTAAATTTAATTTTTTTTGAGTCATGTACATTTGAAAACAGAATTATTTAAGTACAAACATTTATAAAACAATTTTGTTATAAATTTGAAAATGATAAAAATAAAACACTAGGTATTTTCATGTAAAATATTTTTTACTGTGTGGGATTTTTGAATTATTAGAGACTCACTGCTAAAGCTTCTGATTCATTTAAAAAATTAGGAAATATTATAACTTATATACCAACAAAATACACGTAATTAAATGTTTAATAGGCACTGCATGACATTGACGGTTCTGTAACATAACTTTTTACATTCTTTGACCAAATATAAAATATTGCTCTCTGTCGCACTTGGTAATTGGGTATTACCTATCGCATTTCATTTTTTGATTTAATATTTTACCGATATTTTAGATTTTGGAAAAAATTGTGACATACATGAATTAAATAAGTATACTTACGCATTATACGTGATTCGTGAACCTTTGGAAGTCTTGCTAGTATAGTTTCTGCAGTATCTAATAACACAGGACGGCATTTTAATATTAATATTAGGAACGTACATACGAGTTGTCACTGTCACGTTGTTACACGAATGAGCTCCAGGTTGGCTAATTAGCAAAGTTTTGGGGTGCCAGTTTTCGAGCGCAATAACTCATCTACCTCTTTTAAATATAACATCATTGGAAATAAGTTAATATTGGGTTAATAATATATCACACCTCAACTATTACAGTGGAATTTAGGCAGTAAATGTAAATAAATTAAGTGAGTTTTATTAGTTTTTACGACTTACCAGTGGAGAGACACAATCACCTTGCGAAACCACTGCACCGCACTGTCGCGTCGCGCCAACCAACAAATGACAGCGATCTAACAGCTTGTGTGTTTAGTGCAATGACTAAGGAAACTAAAGGACATGGCATGTTGATCTATAGCAACATTTAGTTATATATATTGTAACGCATAACATTCGAACATAGCGTTGTCTCTTTTTGACTTACGGCTTCTTGTGTGTGTAAGAGGAAACAACAGTACTTTTCTCAAAAAGTAATTTTTTTATGTGACATCATTGTAATGTCAAAATGTGCCGGTCCGCCATTTATTGCGACACGCTGACAAGTACACAAAGTGTCAAAACATATCAATGGATTTAATATTTTTTAATGTTTCTGTGATTTCGTGCTGGATATTGGAACTGTTTTGTTAAAGGAGAAGCTAGCATAATGCCACAATAATTTCCAAGTGTAGTGTGTTAGAATGTGGCTCGAGGAAAAGCAATAATCAACGAAATCTATAATTGCACTGGTACGTAACAGAAATTCATTAATTTAGTCTGATGTCATATATATTTCCATCGTAATTACTGTGTTTCTTAGTTTACTGTATTATAGTCATGTATATTTTTAGTTATTAGCAGTTTTTATTCATATAATATAGTAAATTACTTCATATCAATTTTTGTTGTTATTGCAGTTAGGGCTGTCCATGTACCTATATTAAAAGATATCGATAAATACAGGTATCATGTTTATATGTCGTAATTATTTCGTTTCAGATTACCATCATGTATTATTAGAGTAAAAGAGTGGCTTGACACAATCGGAAAAGAAAATTAAACCCATATGATGTATTCATGATATCTATATTATGTTATTTGCATTTCGAAGAAACTTCTTTCGATAGAACATTAAAAAAATAATTTTATGTATGAAGCATTGCCCTCGCACAGATTATTGGGAATCAAAGAAAATATTTAGTGGTAATTAATTACTTTTTAATTTCTTGACCATGTAAATCCTCTATTGTGAAAAAGTAACAGGAAAATATCAATTGTTTACAGAATCTTGCTGAATTTTTATTTGATGTTTCCGGGAGAGAAAAATCTCATAGTTCTAAATATCTGCTTCTGAATGATGTGAATCAAAACCACGGCGAGTTATTTTTGGGACCGATAAGAACTTGTAGTGGTTTTACTAATAATCCAGATGCAGTACAATTTAAAGAATCTTTTAAAAAACTTGAACTTGAAAAAACTTTTAAAAAAGGTGTCGGAAACTTTCATTATTTTCTTGACGTACAAAAAAACGATAGCGACATGATGAGTAGGATGACTGCTTAAATTCAAATCTCAGTATTCAAAAGTTTCATTAAGAAATTATTTAATAAAAATTATGCTATTTAGTTGTCTATATTTATTTATATTGTGAATATGTTATTAAAATTTTTATGTACTTAATATATGTAAATATTATTTTACAAACAATAATGTTAACAAACAGTTCTATTTTTCAAACCCAGTAAAAAAATGTTACTATAGGTACATTAGATATGACTAGTCAGACATTGGTCACCCTTGTAGTGCCTAGCAATTTACTATTTTAACTTTTAAAATATTTATTCAAAAGGCCGGTATATTGTGGATTTTCTACGCTAGATAATATTATAAACTATAATATTACTTATTTCTTTACAATGAAAAGAAATAAAATTTGTTTGTTTGTATATACGGGATAACTTCTGGAAGTACTTAACTGAATTTGAGAATTCTTCGAATAATAGAAGTCCACAGTGTTCTATTACTAATTGAAATATTATTCCCAATTACTGTGTGATAAGACCACTGATTTTTAGTAAAATTAATTATTCTAGTATTTAGTTTATCAAAGTGCTACAGTACGCCATGGCTATAGATTTGGTTGGTCCGTATGTATGTTTCTCATAGCACCTATTTTAATTTCACCTTCACCTCTAGAAGAAGTAACGTTATGCATGTAAAGAAACGAAAAGCATTAAAAGGACTGTGCTGTTCTTTAACTACTCTGACCTATGTTCATTGATCTTCAACATTTATGATAGCGCTTCATAAAAATATGGGTAATAATCATGGATGTACTATTAAGTATTACAAATAGAAGTACCTAAGTAATTTGTTTGTATGTAGGGTTCCTTTAAATGGAACAAAAATGATCGAAGGACAGAAAGGAGCTATCTTATCGTTGCTAATAACACCTTAAAATCGCCTTAAGCGCAGATTCTAATTATATGCCGATAGCATCGAACTACGCTGACTGCTGTTTTCAGTTTGAACAATATTTCAGTACTTTTGTACAAATATATGACACAAAAAAAAGCCCTCCCTTTTTCTGAAGATATCATACAAAATGATTTTTATTTCAATACTGATGCGGAAACAATACTTATTTCAACAACTGACAACGACGTCTACATAGTAGATATTTGGGACATCACTAATCGGCAGCCATTGTTTGCGACGCTTGAAGTTTAGGTGGCACGATTATTTTGTACTTGTTTCATGTCCTTTAGTTTCCTTAGTCATTGGTTTAGTGTTACAAACTTCACGTTGATACTCGTCCTTAAGCGCCATTTCGAACATGGCCGTCTAATACTTCTGTTTGTATTAACAGACTAAAATTCGCCAGGGTAGATACGCAAAAAGTGCGGGACAAAAATGATGTTCGAAAATTATTGAAAATAAACCAATATTCTTGTTTTTTCCCTTTATAATACTTAAGTATGCTTGTTTAAAGTTGTGCTAAATATATTTTAATTAAGCAACTACGACAAAAAAGGTATGTACTGTCCTCATGGTTAACTGAAAACGTCAAGGGGACAGGCCAGGGTACAGACTTTTTCAGATTTAAATATGGAATTTCAGGAAAATGTACTTTAATTAGGCATTTAATTATAATGCTATTATAAAATTACATTAAGATGCTGTGATTTATTGCATAAAATGACAACATGTAGCATAAAAATGCTATTTTATAATGACCGTACACTTTACCTCTTATCATAGAATGACCCACATATGTGTTATCTGATGTGTTAAATTTTTGTTAGGTTCGTAGGAACTATTTTATTTACAATAGCAAATTGAATACTTTGATATTAATAAATACTAAATTTGTAAAATAAGCAATGAAAATGTATTAAATATTTAGGTTTTAATTTTCATGATTCTCAGTTACACACTGATTAATAACATTACAGAGGCCTCTGCTGGTGATACAAGCTCTTCAGGAGACTCCAATTCAGTGGTACAGGATCCTGTAAGTGCTCAATTGATCAACAACATCAGCATGTTGGATTATCAAACGCTAAGCAAAAATGGTGATATCGTAATGGGAGAGGTAGGTGGAAATAATATGTATACAATGATGTTAGGAGAATAAGAAATCGAAACAAATATTTTAATATATGGCAAAGCAGCAGGAGTTGCTCATAAATATGTACCTATTTGTATATGATAGGGTTGCACAACAGTGTTATTGTAAAAATGAAGAAAGGAATGCTTAGATGGTTCGGGTACATTGGAAGAAGGAATGATGAGTCTGAGGAAGGAAATCTACAGAGCGAAAGTGTGTGGTAGAAGAAGCCAAGGAAGACCAAGGCTGACTGACGCAGATCAAATAGCCAGAGTTTTAACTTACGGAAATGTCAAAAGCACTCAAATACCTAGGCAAAAATGTGTGAGGAGAATGACAAGATTTGAGGAAGTGAAAGACCATGATGCTTGGCGTTCTGTCGCATAAGGAACGCGGCGCTTGGCATTCGGTCCCGTTTGACTACCCCTTTAGGGATACAGTGTGAAGATATGATTGTATGTATTTACCTATTTCTTTTATTTTATTTTTGTATGCATGTGAAATCGTGTGTATTATTTTAATTTAGACAATAGAAAAAGACAAAATATACTATGTTGTATTCTTACTTGTACAACACTTCATTAAATAATTTTAATGTGTAATACAATACACATATTTCCTTGAAATAAATTTCATTTATTATAGCTGTCATTGATTTGTTTGGTTTTGTTGCCTGATGTTTGTACTTTCTTACTTTACTTTTACAATAGCACTATCTTTCAACCCCATCATATTGTGTATCTTTTCATTGCTTATCTTGTCTGCAAAGTTAATAATAATAAGTTACTAGGACGTCGGCAGCGTGTCCACTTTGAAGAGTCTTTCTCTTCTTGGTGCGGCATGACTGCGGGCATGCCTCAAGGCGGTGTTCTATCTCCACTTCTTTTCGCAATTTTTATTAGTTCTATATCTCAATGTCTTACTTTCTCTTACCACCTTTATGCAGATGATCTCCAAATCTACTCTCAAGCTCCATTTGGTCAGTTATCAATAGCCGTTGATACCATCAATCACGAGTTACGCAGTATCTCTGAGTGGAGCCAAGCCTATGTTTAAAAATAAATCCATCCAAAACACAAGTTATAATTATCGGTAGTTCCAGAACTCTTGTAAAATTGATTGGTGTACTATACCGCGGATAATTTTCGACGGCGGTAAAATTCCATACAGTAAAACTGTGAAAAATCTGGAGGTTGTTTTTGATCAATGCTTGCCATGGAAGCTTGAGCGACTCCAAAATTTCTCAATTATAAGTTCATATTTGGTCTTCGCAAGTATGACCATATATCTGAATTCCGTGATAAGCTCAAGTGGCTGCCTATACGCTTTCGCCGGAATATGCATACCCTGTCACTTCTCTATAGTATCTTGTTTAGTCTGTTCTCGCCTAGCAGACAGAGCTTTCAGTATCTTCACGCCTTGCATCCTCTTTCTTTGAGGTCAGCAGAGAATCCCATTCAGTCTGAAATAAATACAATTTGTAGAATGAATCAAGTACTATTTTATCTTTCTTATATATTTTAACTTTGTAATAAAATAATCACAGTTACAAACAAATAACTCATTACAAATCACTTATCAAAACAAACAAACTTGCGGGTTGTTGGAGTTTGTTAGACCTCCCACGTTTACGCTTCTCATTCATCGGTGGTTGTGGGTCCCCTACGAATGGGGTCAGCTGGGAAACGTGGTACCTACCTAATAGTTCGCCGCTGCTAAGTTTCGAAATGGTACGTTGTTGCGCTGGTGGCTTCTCTGATTCTGTACGGCCCATCGCGTCCGGGAATAAATTTTGCTATTTGTCCTTTGCCAGTGTCGTTAGTGCCCTGGGCTTTTAGCAACACTTGGTCTCCCGGAGCATATTCGGGAGCAGGTCTTCGTCCTTCATCGGCACAGCGCTTCTGATACGCCTGGGCTTTCTCGTGTACATCACGTACTTCCAGGAGGGCTGTAGACAATTTTTGCAAATATGGTGTGATGCTGGTCACAACATTGTCGTTATCAATGATGGTCCTCATATCCGTCAAAACGTCAGCTGGAGCACGTATCTCGCGTCCAAATGTCAAATAGGCAGGTGAGTGTCCCGTACTGCTGGTAATCGCAAAATTCATAGCAAAGCGGATGGCAGCCAAATGAGTATCCCAGGACGCGTGGTCTTGTTTCACCAGGATAGCCAGTTGCGGTTTTAGGTTGCGGTTTTTTCTCTCGACCGGGTTTGCCTCCGGGTGATATCTCGGGGTGAGAGATTGAGTTATACCGAATGTGTTACATACCTGTTGCATCACCTCACTTATGAATTGCACACTTATGAATTGTCGCTAAGGATGCGTCTTGGCACTCCGAATCGCAGAAAGACTTCAACGATCAGCGTTCTAGCGCATTCAATACCGGTAGCAGTTTACAAGGCGAACAACTCTACCCAACGTGTACATACATCTTCCACTATCAATATCCATTTGTTTTTTCCGGGTGTCTCCGGTAGCGGTCCGAAGAGATCCACGGCAACGACTTCAAAGCGGCGTGTAGTTGCGAGTGTCTGGAGCAGACCAGCGGGTTTTCTCGCATCAACCTTGTAACGCAGACAGGGCACGCATTTTTTGATGTAATCGGACACATACTGTCGCATCCCCGGCCAGTAGTACTTTGAACACAATCGGTGTAAAGTTCGTTCGGTACCAAAGTGACCAGCAGTGGGAGCGTCATGATATTCAGAAAGAATCTTTTCGCGTTTGTGTGACGTCACTGTAAGGCAGTAGCCTCTTCGTCATTGTGTTCCGGCTCATATAGATACAGAATTCCATCGGAAATGGTGAATCCTCGGTCTGCCCAACTTCTCCCCCTAAACGGATCGTCAGGGATTTCCAGGTCTTCGATAATCTTCCGGAGTTCTGGGTCTTTAAGTTGGTTCTCTCGAACATCACGAGGACTTCTCGATGGTAAGTCTATTTCAGCGTAACAAAGATCACATTTGATTTCTTTCGAGCAAGGGGGACGAGAAAGGGTGTCAGCGACGGAATTGGATCTGCCTGGCGTGTATTCAATCTTCAGGTTATATTCCTGCAATGTCAGTACCCATCTTGCTAAGCGGCCACTGGGAGATTTGATACTCATAAGCTAGCGGAGGGGTTGGTGGTCTGACTTGACTGCAACCTCAGATCCCTCTATGTAGCCACGATACTTAGTCATGGCCCAGACTAACGCTAAAGCCTCTCTTTCTGTTGTGGTATAATTGCGTTCCGCGCTAGTAAGCAGACGACTGGCATATTCAATCGGGTGCTCCTCTGATCCTTCCCCTTGCATCAATTAAGCAGTAGCCACTACTGTCTGTGCGTAGAACGAACGGAAGCGAATCGTCAGCTTGACGCAGTATTGGTGGGGAGATGAGAAGTTGCTTGATGTTATCGAATGCTTCTTGTTGCCTGGAAATCCACGTCCACACGGTCTTTCTTGAACAGGTCTGTTAACGGGCGGGCGACTTCGGCGTAATTCGGTATGAATCGTCGGAACCAACTTGACTTTTGCAGGAAGACTTTCAGGTGCTTGACGTTTTGGGGCGGAGCCATGTTCGCAATAGCTGCAGTCTTCTCCGGGTCGGCTTGGATGCCACCTGGAACGATTACATGTCCTAGAAACTTGACAGAGTCCCGCGCAAAGTGACTTTTCTCGCGGTTTATACAGAGATTTAACACCTCCAGGCGGTTAATAACTGCTTCCAGCCCCTGCAGTCTCGACGTAGATAGCGATCGCTTTGCGACCGATTTCGGTTGATAAGTCATAACGATTAATTTTTAACGATTTTTGAAAGTCTACATTAAAACTATCGATTGTGAGTGGAATCATATCGAATCTAACTGTCAACTTTACGATTTTTGATAATGTTTTTACGATCAAATTTGACAGCTCGCAAAATGTTCGTGCTTATCGTTACAGCAACCGATATTTTTCGTTATTTTTATCGATCGGTAGTTTACGAAAATAATCACTATGTCGGGACTGCAGCTCCAGGTCTTGCAGGTGTTGCTCGAACGTCTCCGAAAGCAAGATAATATCATCCAAATACGCCAGAAGTGAGACGTTAGCAAGAGTTACCAGATTTGAACCTGTCTATGAGTCGTTGAAAGGTGGGCCCTGAGTTTCTAAGTCCCATAGGCATCCTCTTGAACCTGTAGGTGCCCAGTGGTGTTACGAACGCAATCTTATCGCGATCCTCCGATGCGACGCCTACTTGGAAATAACCAGATCTTAAGTTGCAGGTGGTCATGAAGTTAGCGGTTTTCGCTGCGTGAAGAACGTCCTCCATCTTGGGCAGAGGGTAGCGGTCCGGCTCTGTAACAGCATTCAACTTGCTTTAGTCCACGCAGAGGCAGACTCCAACATCCTTCTTCTCCACGAGGACGTTGGCTGCCCACGGCGGATTCACATTCTTCAATTACATCGGATTGAAGAAGCTTCTCCAGCTCCGTCTCTAAGATTTCCTTCTTGTTCGGCGCTAACCTGTACAGTGGAGAGGTAATTGGCTGTTGTTTGTCGCTCACCTTTATACGATGTACAGCATACTCCGTGGGAGGACTCTCGTTGCAAAAGCGATCAGCTCTTCGTACTAGTAGTGCATTGAGTTGCGCTCTTTGATCCAGCGTCAGCTTCGTGCCCTCATCTCCCCTTAAAGTAAGGTCGGCCGCATCGACTCGCACCAGCTCTGCATCGCTGGAGAGAGATAAGTCGTACGACTCCACGAAAGGGAATTTCCATCGAGGTTCATCGGATAAGCTCCAAGTGCCCTGTGGTAGGTCCAGTATAAGGTTAGCTTTGAGTATAAAATCTCTACCCAATAAGGTCCTAGTGTCTGCCTCGGCTAAGACCAGGAACGTAGTAGGTACAGCGCGCCCTTGCAGACTGACAACCATTTCACACTCTAGTGTTTCGCGCACAGACTGTGTTCCATCTGCTAAACCTACGCTACGGTGAGTTTTCCTAAACTTTACGCCTTTGCGTTCCAGCAACCGATACAACGTAGGACCAGCAATACAATGGGTGGCCCCAGTATCTAGTATAGCGACTCCTTTGTGGCCCACTATCTCTACTCCTACAGTGGGACGTGAGCCGTCGATATCATTATGTGCGCACTATGAAAATCTGCTCCATTGGTTTTGTTTTCGGTTTTGTGCGGTAGAAGACGTCGCTCCCCTACAAATTTCGCACTTAGATTTCACGACACTCAGCTGACCACATCCGTAGCATCGCAACTCCGTAGGACCCGATTTATTCGCGTGTGCGTCCGGCTTTGCCGTTTGACCCCGTTTGTTATGGCAGTCGTCAATACTATGACCAAACATTTTACAATATGCACATCTCGGACGCGCGTGTTTTAATTTAATATTATCGTTCGTTTTTGGTTTCGCTGTATCTTTTAAATCCCGCGGGTTCTGCGCGGTGGTTCGAAAATGCGACACATTTATACCTGAAGGATAAATTGTTGTGGCGTTCAAAGGGTTACGTGCGTCGGCGCTCGAATGATTAACAACGTTCGCCCGTGAAAAAGTAACATTTGCGTAATGGGGGTTATGAATTCGTGTCGCCGTCACTCTAAAAGTTAAAATTTGAAGGGTTACTCACCTCCGCTAATGCCTCCTTGACTAACCTGCCTTTCTCGATAAGCTGTTCGAGAGTGTTAACTTCGTCGCGTGGCACGCGCTTCCTTATTCTACGATCTAAAACTCCATACATAATATCAAGCTGCATGGGTTCTGGTACAACGTACGGTAGCTTAGATAATAATGCGCGCATACGGGACACAAACACATCGGCGCGCTCTGTACCTTGTACGGCTGCATAAATATCACGAAAATCTTATATGCGAGTCGCGGAACTCCATACATGTCTCGTAACCGGCACAGAGCCTCCGCCCATGTCGTCACCGTAGAACGTACTCCTCCACCATACTGCTGCTTCACCGACGAGAAGCATGGCTAACCCTCGTAGGGCATGCTCGTCGCTGACGTTTGTACACTCTTTGTATACTACGATCGTGTCAATGAAAGCTTCCATCTCGTCTGCGTTGCGCGAGGTGCCGTCGAAACGTGCAGTACACTTTGCGAAATTCGCAAACGTCTGGGGGCGCACGCCGCCTCCAAGTGGCGGCTTGGAATCCATCGAAGCGGCGGTATCGGATATGGATCTATTTGTAGAACTTTTCTTCAACACGGTTTCTAGCATCATCCGATTCATTTCCATAGTCGTCGACGAAATACTTTCTATTAAAGTAAGTAACTGGCGGTCAGTCATGACCAAACCGAGAGTTCCAGAAGGCGAGATTCCACGGTCCTCGCCAACAGTTTCCGTCGGAGGAAGGCTCTCGTCACGATTGATAGTTTGTCTTGTCGTGCGCGGCATTTTTTCGGTTGAGCCGTTAAGGTAAACTAAAGGTCCACGGACCTCGAACAAATTTTTTGAATTTGGTGAGAAATTACTGATTTTAGACCAATATGACTTGTTATACTTACATGTAATGTCAGTTCTGACAGTTTCTGACACTTAATAACACTTATCATTTAAATTGTAGGCAGATAATTTCGATTTGCTCCGGTAAAGTCAGCTCGAGTAAGTACGTATACTGAAGGAAGTTATCTCGCAAAAATACGTAAACTATATTGTTTACTGCAACACACAATTACAACCGCTGTTTACTATCACTCACAGTCGCGATTTATTGTAAAACTCACTGTACATAGGTAAGTGGATAGCACAGTATTTACTATTTAGCGGATTGGATAGGTAACTTCACTTCACGCACGAGAGTTCGAAAGCCTTGAGTTGGGCGTCATGTAGAATGAATCAAGTACTATTTATCTCTCTTATATACGATACTTATATAACTTTGTAAAAAAATAATCACTGGTACAAACGGATAACTCATTACAAATCACTTATCAAAACAAACAAACCTTGCCACGTGCCGCGCGACAAGAGTGCACGTCCGCCATTCTGTTTTTTTTTGTCCCCCTCTCTCTGGGGTGCGGTAGGTGAGAGTGTCGATAGTGGCCGACCCAGATCGGAAACAGCCGATGTCTCCCGAATGCCCCTTCGAATGAGTGCGGTTTGACGGTGGCGACGTTACAAATTTTAATTATTTTTTAAAATTATGTGGCTAACTGTTCATTTGGTTATTGTGTAGACCCAGGTGTTACTTTGCGGAAATCCATTTCATGTGATGAATTCCTAAAATCTTTAGCTATTTTCTGCTCCAACTCCAAAAACCACTCGGTCAGCTAACCATCACCGAATCACCAATGATTCGGTGCTGGTTAGCTGGACCGAGTCCGATCTCTGGTATATCCTGCGGATGCTTCGTTGAGAGGCGAAACACATGTCGATTGGTGGTTTTTGAAGTTTGAGCGGAAATTAGCGAAAGATTTTAGGAATTCATCACATGTTAATTTGGTGTTTAAATAAGTACTTACTTGATCATGTGCTGCTTTAATCGAATATGCTCATTAACGATGTGTCTACCCAATTTTCTCCTCGATATTGAACTTTTGCTTAGGTTTAAAGTTTTTATCAACTTTCTAAACGACTTCGTTTCGAAGACATGCAAAGGAATCATGTTGGCAATTAACAAGTTTACTATACATTGGTCTACATTAGCTTGGGATTAGAGTTTCTGCTCGAGAATTCTCGAAAAATTTGTCTAGTCGAGACGGGAAAAAGAACTCAACGCCTCAAGTACTCGAGAAATCAATTCCGTGCGCTAGATAACAAAAAAAAACACGCATATAACACGTGACGAGCCTAGAGTATCACATCGCTGTCACCTCACTGCTCTGTCATGCGCGCGTGGCTCCGTCTCAGTGTTAGTTGTCATTGTATACTGTCGCTTGTATGTTATGTTTGTGTCGTTATAGTGAAAGTAAGTACCTATTGTAAACTACCTTCATAGGTTTTATCAGTTGTAGTTCACGATCAACACATGATTTAAAGTCAATTGAATTGTCAACGCGTGGTTAATTTACGTTTGAGAAGTATTTTAATTAATAAGTGCAATTTATTGTAACTAATAATTTACCATTTGATTTAATTTATCTCGACTATCAGTAATTTGTAATAAGTCAAAAATTTGAAAATAATATCGTGTTTTATTAAAAATTTAAAAATTTCTCGAGATACTCGAGAAACTCGAGAAATCCTGGTCGAGAATTCTCGTGACTCGGGAAATAAAAAAGGTCAAGAAACCAAAAACCCTACTTGGGATACACAGACTCCAGTTGCTGTGACGGCAAATGACTGGCCGAAACAGGATGTCCGGTGAACCTGAGACGCCTATTGGATAGCTACCTGTCCGAAAGGCGGGTGAAAGTCAGGTTCGCCGGAGAGGAGTGTGTCAGAGTAACTATGAAAGGGTGTGGGCAGGGCTCCAATGGTGGCCTTGTACTGTTGAATTTGTTGCTTGACCCCCTCTTGAAAGAAATTGTAGGCGAGAGTATGCGCTGTCAGGCGTTTGCCAATGACGTGGTGTTGATGGTCTCGGGAGACAAGATCCCTGATCTCCAAGAGCGGGCTAATGTCACGCTCCGACGTGTTTGGGATTGGGGAGTACAAAATAAGCTTCGGTTTGCACCAAGCAAGGCCAAAGCGATGGTTGTGACGGGCAAACTGAAGTATGATCTCTCAATTATGGATTATTATGGGCGGTGTGGACATTCTAATGGACATTATGTCCATTAGAATGTCCAAGGAGATCAGGATCCGAGGTTTAACGGTGGACGATAAACTCCTCTTGAATATGCATATAGTGAATATTTTCCGTAAGGCAAATGGAATATATAAGCAGCTGTCGAAAGCTGCCAGGATCCAGGGGGGGTTGGAGACCGAGATTATCAAGATCGTGTATACGGCTGTCGTTGAGCCCGTGGTATTGTACGCGGCCTGCATTTGGGCGCCCGCGGCAAGTACATTGAGCTCGAGGAAACAGTTTGGTGCTGTGCAGTGAGGGATATTACAGAAAGTTATCAAGGCATACCGCACGGTCTCCCTTGACTCGGCCTTGCTGCTGACGGGGGTCCTCCCCTTGGACCTAAGAGCTAAGGAAGTTGCTTGCCTCTATGAGGTCGGGAGGGGGATCTTCGGCGGTATAGTGGGCGATCGGGAAATAGAGAGACCGGCGAGTTACGTTGATATGCCACATCCTGCGAAGCGGCCGAGACTGAAATATTCATGTTTTGAGGGCGGTGTAGCGATGGAACAGCAAGAGGACTGCCTCTAAATTTATACGGATGGCAGCAAAGTTGAAGGGAAAGTCAGCGCGTCCTTGTCCTTTTGGCATAGGGGCGCGGAGACCGTACCCGGAAACTGAAGCTGGACCAATGCTGTACTGTCTTCCAGGCTGAACTTTTAGCCTTGTCCGTAGCAGTTGAAAAGGCCCTTAGCTGTACAACACCGAGCTGCAGAATCTATAGCGATTCGAGATCTGGATTAGACTCGATCGTTAACTATGATTCCCTGCAACCCCTGGCGATGAGGGTTCGTGCAGGTGTAATAGACGCCATCAGGAGAGGGAAGGCGATACACCTGCATTGGGCAATGGCTCACGCAGGGCTTGCAGGAAACGAAAGAGCTGATGAACTCGCTAAGTCAGCAGCTCTATATAAAAAGACACTGGCCGACTACGATAAGTGCCCGGTATCATTTGCCAAGCGGACCGTTGATTGGAAACAATTGGCGAATGGAATCGACGCTATAAACAAGGAGGAGACAGCCAGGGTGACGAAGGTGTGATTTTTCCCAGACGCTATGGCGGCATATACTCTCATCAAGAAAGTAAAGATAGACCCCGTATTAATACAAGTGATGTCAGGGCACGGGGGGTTCTCCGAGTACTTGTATCGCTTCAAGTGCAAGGAGAGCCCGGCGTGCCCTTGTGACCCCAATAAAGAAGAAAGCGTACTGCGTATACTGATAGAATGCCCTAGATTTATTAAGCAAAGATATGAGATGGAATCGGAACCATAGAAGCAGAGTTGCAAACGATAGTCACATACTTGAAAGAGGAATGCGAAGTGAAAGGATTGAATATGAATGTAAACAAACTAAGGTTCTGGGTTTGAAAGGGAAATTGTGTATATGAGGAGTGCGTTTTCTAGGGATGGAAGATGTGAATTGGATATGGAGAGACAGGTAGCAGCTGGCTATAAAATAAACAGTGCTCTGTCGGCATTAGTGGGCAGTGTGAATATATCTAACTCAGCCAAAATGGTCATCCACAATGCGGTGTTGGTGCCAACTTTATTGTACTGTAGTGAGACCAGAATATACTTACCCGAGATCAGGCGAAAGTAAGATAAATGTAGTAGAGATACGATTTTATAGAAATACATGCGATATCACCCTTGCCGACAAAATATGCAATGAAGAGATGCGCAAATTGACAGGATTAATGTAAAAATGAAGAAAGGAATGCTTAGGTGGTTCGGGCACATATGGAAAGAACAAGTGATGAAAGGCTGACAAAAAAATCTACAGAGCGAATGCGAGTGGTAGCAAAAGCCAATGAAGACCAAGGCTGACTTACGAAGCACAAATAGTCAGTGTAAGCTGACAGAAATATCAAAAGCACCCGCATACCTAAGCGAAAATGTGTAAGGAGAATGATGAGATTCGAGGAGAATTGTGAGGCGAACAAAGATAAACTAAAACTAATAACGGGGTAGCCGTTAGGGTTATAGAGTGAAGACATACGTATCAACGTATTAAAAGAGAATGATAACATTGTCAAAGGTATGGAGGAGGGCTATGGAGGGGAACTTGATTTTTCTCTAGATGAACCTGAAGACTGAAGGCTGATTCTTGTAGAGTTCTTAAAATTAACACACAAGAAGAGTTTTAGTATGAAATGTGTTGGATTTTGAGATTTCTATATGCTATAAGTAAGATTGTTTTTACAAAAATCACAATAACTTAGGTGAATATTTAGCTACATTTAAAAAATAAGGTTTTATTTGAATGATTCGTTACGTGGAGCGTATTAACGAAACTAATATTGCAGCAGACACTATGGAAACTAAAATTTAGCTAAAAGTATGAGCCCTGTAAATCCACATATGGTATACCTCGGAAAATACAAAAATATGCCGAACTATACTGTTATTAATAAAAAAAATTAACATTCCACACGTAAGACCATACATTCCACTAATTTCAAATCGATTGTACACAATTAGAGAACAATTATCTTATAAACTTCCAAGATCAATATCTACAAAGTGACTTTGTGTGGATTGGATCCTTTTCGCATAACTACGTTCAATTGTAATATAATTATTACAATTAATTACAATATATTACAAGATAACTCATTGGTTCTTATAAGTACTCCATAATGTACTGCCAGCTCAGATTAATGTAAATGAATACTTATCGGGTACTTCATATGTACTGCCCATAGTCTCTTCAGTGTGATACTCAACGACATGACAATAAAGTTAGAGAAAAAATGTATCTGCTAATATCATTTAGGGTGGCTTGCACTATTTAAACTCGATTTAAGAATTTGACATCTCGCTTGCATCAACGATTTAATAGTTGGTGGAAGCGAGATGTCAAATCCTTACATTGAGTTTAAATAGTTGTTGCAAGCCACCCTTACAATTTAATTTTTAATACTCATAGTAAAAAGTTAATCCATCTAGGATTTGCTATTTGACTACAATATATTGCGTAAAAACGTTTAATGACTAATATTTTCATGGTCTGAAGTTTTTATTGATCGACTTCTTCTTGCAAATAACTCTGTAACGTGACACTAGGATAATATAGCAAACTCAGTAATTTTTTGTTCGCAAAAGTGGATCGAATGGGTTACAAAATTTTCATGAGAACTCAATGATTCATCCAGTAATCTAGGTTATGCAATAATATCTCGCCACCACGTTGGCATTAACATTAAAAGGAAAGTTACGTAATAAATATAATTATTATTATATGATATTGATTTCTAAATTTTTACATTACAGACAGAAGATTGTAAGCTCAGTGGAAACCTCAAGATTAACAATAGAAAGTTGCCTCACTTTGTAAATTGGAATTGGCCCTTTTTAAGAAAAACATTACTGTGGATTGTACTCTCTGGACTTGTTGCTTGTTTGGGAGCTATTATTGCTATGGTTGTTACAATACCTAAAGAATGTAATCCTGATCTGCCATGGTATCAGGGAAAGGTATTTTATGAGGTATTTCCTGATAATTTGAAAGATTCCAATAATTCTGGGATTAATGATTTTCAAGGTCTCATTAAAAAACTTGATTATATACAAGGTCTTGGTGCTTCTGCTATTCGCCTCAATAATATATTTGATGTTGAAAATTATCTCGATCATCAGTATAATTTAATAGATTTGGAAAAAATCCACAGAAGTTTTGGCGATATTAAAGACTTTCAAGATTTAGTAGCAACAGTACATAGTAGAAAAATGTCTCTAATTCTCGATATACCAGTGCTGTCAATGGCCAATCCAATTCTGCCTCTAAAGAATACTACACATATGATTTCTGTTACAAATAATACAATGATCGATATTGACCCAACTTCATCAGCTATAGATTATTGGGCAAGAAAGCAAAATGTTGATGGGTTTTATTTAAAAAACTTAGAAAAATTTGTTCACGATGTTAATTTCACTAAAACACTCCAGATTTGGAAGCAAATAATAGGAAATGATAAAATATTTATTGCAAGTGAAAAAGCTTATAATAATGCTAAAGACAACTCACTCAATGTTTTGCTCTCTAGAATAGATTTGATTGATGTACATTTAAATTTAAGTAAAGGAATAATTGACTTGAAAAAACATATCGATCATATTATAACTGGCACTCTTTGGGAAAAACCTTATTACTCTTGGGTACATTGGAATATTGGTAATATTAATAGTGAACGATTATCTACAAAACACATTAATAATACACTGGTATTAACTTCTCTGGGATTTGTTTTACCTGGTACTGTGAGCATATTTTATGGAGACGAAATAGAACATGGAAATATGTCTAAAAACAATGTCGAAAAGGACTTTCATGATCATGAACATCTGTACAATTCGGTACCAATGACTTTTTCTAATAACAGCAAAAATGAAAAGTCTGTGGGAATTTTAGCAATGAGTTCTGAATCTAGTTTAGAACCTAAATTTCATTTCTTAGAAATAATCAAAGGTTTAATTAAAGTAAGATTAAATACGCCAACTATATATTTAAGAGCTATTTATAAAGAAGGTAACATTCTTAAAAATACTGAGATACGGAAAACTGAAGAGAATCTGGTTGTAATTGAACGCTGGTATCCTCGTAGAAATACTTGTGTATTTGTAGGTAATCTTAGCAACAAATCTATTAAAACTGATCTCTCATCAATGTTCTATGGTGGAACAGTAGTAGCAGGCACAAATTTGTCGTTAGTTGGTCAGGTCTTGTATTTTGATCAAGTAATTTTTCCTCCCAATTCAGCAATTATTTTGAAGTTAGAAAAGTAAGTGCAGAAGTGTAGAAATGATTATTTGAGTATTCTTTTTATAATGAAGATTAACATCTTAACACATACTTAATTTTTGTCATTATCGTTATTTATCGCTCTCATTACACTATCCACTTTCTATTAAAAATAAATAGCAAGTAAGAAGTAATTTTTACGAGAATGAACCATAATATTATGAACTTTGCATTCTAAAATACTGTCAATGTATTATATTACATGTGCCCTAGTATCTCACTAATTCCTTATATTATTTATTTTTTATAGTGAGTTTTAAGAGAAAAAATATCTTAAAATTAAATTATTAACATAGTGGGATTTAAAATATACTTAACAAGAATCTCTTATACACATGTTTGTCCTTTTTAAGCTCTCTTTGGGCAAGTATCGATTTTTTATGTTATTAGGTGCGTCATTTTATGTTTGTTTTGTATGATATGAGATATTTGCATATTACGTTACATTTGTAATATTTTATACATATGTTTTGTGTTAAACTTACTACCAAAGGATACCAAAGAAATTCAAGTTGCCATGTAAAATGAAAACATACATAAAGTTCTTAAAACATTTTATATACATTTGTACACATATGAAAAACACTATTGTCTAAGTATGTTTCATATACTCAAATTATTATGTACACAATATAAGTGTGAACAAAATAAATAATTACACCAATTCTAATGATTATTATTAAGTAGAACTAAGCAATGACTTCCTAATTATTATTTATTATTCTTTAGGTAATCCATAAATCAGCGAGTATTAATTACACCTGTGTATGTTCGTTCAATGAGTTGTTTTCAGACATATGTAAAAATAGATTGGAATGTTAAATTAAAATTCATGGAATGTTTAGCATTATAGAAACTATAAATACGAAAACAGTATGATAAACCTAGAATAAGTAAATTGTGGATATTTAAATTCAGTCTTTTATGGCATAAGATCGGTGGATGAAGCTCATAGCACTGGAAGGATTCACAAATATGCAAGTAAATAATACTTAATAGACATTTAGGATGTGTCATGAACTAGATTGAATTTTTTTCTTTACTATACTGGGATGCATTACATAGGTGTTAGACATTGCTCTAGGTGTATGAGTTACAGTGCCAGGCAGTGCTGGTAATTTGTCTGTGGGATTGCGTAGCGAAATTTTCTTTTGACTTCCACCTACTGCTGTTTTAATACTACAATCTTGTTTATTCTTAAGATCCATGTTGTTGGTAGTGTTATCAACAGACTTTATACACTTACGTTCACTTTGACAATCACTACCTAGATTTTTACTTAATTTTGTGTTACCTAAAACTTTAGTTTGTTTTAACAATGAACGGTCGTTACAGAGTGCTGCTATAAGAGGTAAATCAAGGTTTTTGCTCTTTTCTCTAAGAGTTTTTATATCTAAGTCACAATTTGGTTCCTTCACTTTCCTTAGTCTCACTTCACTGTTCACATGTATAATATTTCTTGAAATGTCTCTCTCTTTTAAATTATTGGTTATTTTTTTCTTGTGTTCGTAAGGTGGTGGTGGTGGTGGTGGCATACGTCGCGTTTTTATTGGCAGCGGGTTCCTAATATTTCGCATGTTTTCACTTGATTTGGTTCGTGAGAAGTTTGGAACTTCAGGTATCCGTGACGGTAACGTAGGTTCCATATTTATGGAATGGTTGCTGAGAGACGTCTTACTTGTCAAAGAATACCAACTTGCACGTGTACCAGGCAATTGAACATACGAGTCCGACAAATTTTGTATAGATCCATACATGGACGCAGCCGTCATAGACGTTGATAAATAAGGTGTGCTTCTATATTGGATGCTATTTTTGTGCATATTTGATACATGCGATTCTGTTAATTTGTGATCAAGGTAATTTTGTTGAGATATGGATGGGTCTTGAAGGGGATAATAAACATAATCTACGTCGCTGTAGAGTTGTTGTTGAAACATAGGATTGTGAGGCGGCGGCGGTGGGGGGAGCCGTACGACAGGTGGGGGTGGCGGCAATCGCGCTCGACGAGGCGGTGGAGGCGGAGGTAGTTTCATCATGGCTACTAGAACACTGGAATCCACGCTATGCGGTGGCATTTCTCTACTAGGTGAAAGATTATTATTTATTCCCTGAGCTAATTTTGATCTCTCGGCCCTGCGACTAGATGCCTGATGTCTTTTTGATTTTTGAAATCGATGTTCCAAAACCATTGGACTAGCGAATGTTCGTTCACTACAAACATGGACTTCCCCTGCCTCTGCCTTTAGAATTGTTATCATTGGTTTAGTTGTTACTACTCTTGCTGCCACCTCTTCTTTTTCGCTATACTCTTTTATAGGCTTATTCGTGGAAGTACCAGGGTATGCTGGTGGCGCCTTCGAAGGAGCAGGAATATGAGATGATAATGTTTTATGATTATAATCATAAGGAGGAGGAGGCTTATCTGGAAATTTTGATTTTATTGACGTGTTATTATCTATGTCTAATATATTCGGAAGCGACAGATTGATAACTTTGCGACTGTCAATTCTTGCTGGAGGTGTAGGAGGTCTATCGAAAAAAGCGTCATTTGGATAATTATCATCCGATGGTGCAGTGTCTTCATGTCCTTGAATATAACTGTCGCCTGAAAATGGCAGTGGTAATCTGACATAATCTGACACTGAATCCAATGTGTCACTCACAGACTGGCTTTTTGGATAAACGCCACGCCCTACAATCAAATCCGATAATTCACTTGCACTAAGTAAGTTATGTTTTTTGTCTGTCGGATCACTTCCATCGCCGTGAAAAGATACTGTACTGACATCAGAGTTTGATCTTCCTCTAAATGTGTTTCCTTTTATGTTGACATCTTGACAAGAAAATTTTGTAACTCCATCAATACAATCTGAATCTGGTAAAGATGTTTGGAGTCTTAGTAGACTATTTGTTGAGTTATGATTTCTTTCAGATTTGTTTTTAAGTATCGACGAGACACTGTCAAAGTCAGCAAGATCAGCAACGTTCTTTGATGGTGTATAATTGCTGTAGTGCGACCTATTGTAATCTGTTCTATCGCCTTCAGAAAGTGTGTCAGTTTTAGATCTCGCGGTAAGTTCAGAACTCCCCATCGTGTAAACTCCACTGGTTTCACTGGATGCAGCTACGGTAACTGGTTGCCCTAATCCGTCATATAAAGCTGATGCTGTGTCTTGACAATATTCGGTATCTATTTCAACCGTACTATTGTCGCTAATCATAGAATTTTGAGCTGTGTGGCTATAACCTAATTCCAAGCTACTTGCATTAGATGTTCTACTTAATGTACTAAGACCTCTTTGAGCCATTATAACTGTACTACAAGATGAAGAACATTGTGATTCTGTACATTTTAGTTTTGTGGATACCGAGCTTTCTGGAGAAGATTCGTTAATACTTTGATCAGGTAAAGAAATAGTTTCCTCTAATTGATTAGTAGAATTATTAGTAGTAATAGTATTTGTAGATATCTCTTTTTTACTACTATTTTCAACGTAATTATTTTTTGTATTTAGGCATTTTGATTTTTGAAGCTGCAGTGACGATGACTTGCTTAATGGCCGATGATTGTCTTTTGGAATCTGTCTTATGAAATAAGAATTTGAGTAATCTAGTAAGTGTGCAAATGCTAAGCTCTCTGTGGATGGAGCTGGTGGGGAATCTATCATGATTTCTAATTCATCTTCCGAGTGAACTCTGTCACTCACTATACCAGATGTTGTGTTTGAACTTGTGGAAGAGATGACTGATATTCTTTGTTCATTTTTATTTTCATTGTGTTGAAAGTTTAATGATTTGGCGTATCCAAAACATAATTTGCGTTCTTCTTCTTCTTTTCTTAAAATTTCGTTAAATTTAGGTGCAATTTTCATAGAGAACTGATGCGTCTCTTTACATAATGCAAATAAATATTTACATTTTTCATCACTTGATGAATATAAAGTCATTTTACCTTCCTCAGTTCTGATTTCGAATTTTTTTCTATCGAAGCTAAGTTTACCTATGGTACTCCATATGAAATTTGAAACGAGCCCATTATCTGGTAAAATTTTAATACCTTTAGCGGTGACAAGTAATAATACTGTCCCTGGTTCTGGTTCAGTTTTAGATTGCTTTAAACGATATCTGTGGGAATTTATTGTATCAGGAAGAAGGCATACTTCGCGTATAAATCTAATTTCAGCGTCAACTTTTGATAGGCCCCGGTGCTCACGATGACATGCGCGCATTGCAGTAGAGACCCAATCCCCTGTAAGAGATGTCGGTGCATAATCTTCTACTTTGAAGTAATCCCTGTCTTCCAGATCGTCTGCGTCACCATATTCTGCCTGCAGGGCTAATCCCGTGAGTAAGAGGATTATTTCTGCTGGCAATGCATCTCTTGTACGTATGTTGTGTCGCAATTGTTGAAAATATAAACGACGACCAACATCATCATTTAAAAGTAGTGGACTCTCTAAGTGAAACTGGACGACTAGGTGTAATTCGAGGAGCGGTTTTCCATTGGCGTCTAAACCCTGAAAATAAAAAAATAAAATAAAAAATATGTAGTGTTTAAAGTATAGTGCTGATTTCAGCTGTAAAATTAGTGAGTTTGTTTTTTTAATTCGTTCTCCAAATAATTTGTCTTCTTATAAGGAATAACGTGTACTTAGCATAATAAAAGAGAACAAAAAAATTGATATATTATGTAAGGTAAGTATATAGTCATTCATTTTACCTGTGTAAAGACAAAAAATCAAATTTATAATTAGTTGAAATATCGGCTATTAATATAAGTCACTGGGCGACCCAGCTTTGCTCGTTGATTGTATATAAAAAAAATCTGATAGCATTGTAGGATTCGAACCTGCGCACGTAAGACCTACGCTTTAGCCATGTTTTGAGAAGATAAATTCTGCAGCGAAATTACCAATCAATACCAATTACCAATTTTAAGTATGTAAAACCACTTGTAAATTTAAGCGTAATCGTTAGAGTCGTATATAGATATATACTATATACCTATATGTATATATACAAATATTGCTCGTATAATAATATAGGATTAATACAGAAACTTACGTGTGTGTGTGATGATCTCCAGCTCTTTGGCGCATATTTTGAAAGTTTGCTTTCTGCATCAACAAATAAGTATTCTCCATCTGGAATGTAGATGAAAAGTCATTATATGAATGAAATATTGCTGATTAATTCTCAATGTTGCTGGCTAACCTATTGTTGCGAAGGTTAGGGCGGTGCGAACAGTAAATAGGTATGGTGATAAAAAAAAACAGGCATTTGTTATTTTGTAAAAAGTTTACTTAGTTATATCTAAAGTGAAAAGCCAGTATGAGCTTGCTGCAAAATGCAGTTTGTTTATCTTTTATTTTATTTATCAAGGGTACCTAATATGACGACATTGGCACTTAGTTGAAAACTTCCCTTGGGGTTTATAAGATGTACATAAAGTGCTGTATATCAAGGAGTAAGTCGATAAAACTGTTTTTGGATCATGACTTAATGACACTTTCGACCTGATATTTTTCGAGATTTTCTTTTACAGACTAAATATAGATAAGAAAACCATTACATTAATTAAATCATCTGACTTGATACTAACTTTGCATAATTGCTAATCCAAAAAGGTCCGTGTTGGTGAGGCCTTGTATGTGGGCATGGGCATTTGTCAAGGATTTTAGATCCTTGACTCTCGCTTTGGCTTCTACGACAAAATGTGATGGTTGGACTTGACCGGGTACTCGAAGGGAGATGAATCGCGCGCCTGCGCCGAGCGCGCGCGTCTCGCCGCCCAGCGGCCCGCGAACCGAACACAGAGCACGCATGTCGCATCTCGAGATCACTGTTACGCACCCTGCAACATAAAAACATCAGTTTGAACGAATATACAACCAAACACTTGTTAGCAGTGGCACCACCACTGTCGCGTTTGCTTTCTAAGTCATCATCACCACTCGTTGATCGTCATCATACCTCGTATAGGTACGATTACATTTTTATTAGTATAGAAATGCTTTGTTTTGTTTAAGCTTGGATTAAAATATATAAATTTTGGTGCGTTTATGCTTCATTTCTCACAAGCTGGTGCCCCCGACTTCGCGTGATAGTCGGTTTTATTACGCATCCTGTAACGAACGGCAATTTTAAAATTATATTTAAACGATGATAACTTTTTTCACTGATGTCCGATTTCAATGAAACAAAGCCTAAATGGTCCTCCAAGCTGAGCTTAATCTACCTGTGAAAACCGCAAGAAAATCCATTCAGTAGTTTAGGAGATTAGCATGTGAATACAGACACAAAAATAAAAAATAAATGCTTTTTATATTCTGTTACTCTTTTTTTTGTTTTTTTTTTATCGTCTACACTCATTTTTTTTAATCAGATAAATTTATTCAATGTAAAGACACACGGTTTTTACTGTGCCTGTACATTGAATTTAATTTTTATTTTATACCCAATAGAGTTTTCGACGAGTCAGAAAGGCAAGCGAGTTCTCGTTTATAGTGGTTTTGAATACCTTCATTTTCGCACAAGAGATGGAATAGACTTTGGGTAGGTTAGGTTAGGTTAGTATATATATAAACTACAACGCGCGAGCCGAGCGAGCGAGGCGAGCGTGCCGCGGTAGCGGCCGGCGAAGCGCCAGAACAGAATCCGCCTTATAAGAACACTCTTTCTGGTAGGTTTTTTGTTTCATGTCATAATTTATAAAGTTACTTAAAAACTTAAAAATTGTAAATGAAATTGTAATTTTAGATTACATATAGTGATTAAAAAGTGTTAAATCTTGACGAAAGAAGTTTTGAAATTTGAGAACTTTTTTAGTAACTGTGTCATTAATAATTCGAAAACTTTATACGTTTGACAATTTAATTTGACATAGGTTTTTTTGACATAACCTAATTTTATTCTCGGAAAAAAGCGCACATCACTGCTTTTTTCTATATGCGCATTTATACATGAGAAATTTTTTCCTTGTGCGATTTAATCCATGTGTGCAATTTTCCACGTGTGGCTATTTCTTGTGCGCTTATATAACATTGCGCTTTTTTCTATGCCTTTATTTCCTTTGCGTTTTTTTAATTGCGCATTTTTCCTTGTGAAGAGCAAATAGCTAGTGTTAGCTGACGGAAATATCAAAAACACTCTCATACCTCGGTGAAAGTGTGTGGAAGGGAATGGAATTTGAAGGCTCGATGGGCGGATGAACTGCTTAAGCAACAATCAATAAAAATTAGATTAACAG
Organism: Zeuzera pyrina; assembly: GCA_907165235.1. Classification (NCBI taxonomy): domain Eukaryota; kingdom Metazoa; phylum Arthropoda; class Insecta; order Lepidoptera; family Cossidae; genus Zeuzera; species Zeuzera pyrina. The sequence continues at coordinate 10,064,730 of OU015625.1, read as the reverse complement.
CTCGAAATAGGAGTTAAGTGATTAGCAATCCCTAGTTTTTTATTTAATAATATTAAGACTTGGCTGAATTACTCTGTCTTTCTCAATTGTTATTAAAAACTTCTACAAGTTCTATTCAAGATGATTTGACAAGTCAAATCACAAAAACGAAATAGCACTTTTGTGTAATTCTTATTCAGAGCATAAACGATAAGGTTTGGTTGAATTATAGATTTTTCTTCTTTTACTTTTATTATCAACAATTTTATATTGTATATTATAAGATTAATAAAATGATAAGTTTTTCCGAAATAAGTCAAACTCAAAGTCAGACTATGTTATTATCGTGCTGCCCTGTCATGACAATATACTGTAAGTTGAAAACAGTTGTTTTGAGATAAATGACTTTGAATGTGTTTTTGCATTTTTTTCGGATATCTAGCTCTATTATAGCCCTAGACAGATGATTATTTTGTTATATTATTATCTGTGGGCTCACCTTCGTAGCCGTTAAAGAATTTTTGATTTTACCCCATTTGAAAAGAAAAAAAAGGGAATGAGTTGTTCTGTCGGAACAATTTGGTATCACTGTGGGCAATATTGTCATGACAATAGATTGTAACCATAGATACAGTGCCTTGTAGTAATATTATCAATTATAGACGAAAGGACTTACGTAGTAATTTCACATTCTCTTTGGAAAGGACATTAACACGGATGTGTACGATAGCCGTTGTTTTCCGATTGTTCTAAACTTCCGTAAAACGAAAATTAAGAAAAATGAGATATTTGTTGCTTTTATTAAAACATTGTATCAAAAATGGCAGTAACAGAAATCTTAGATATTTCAATTAACAATAATAAGTACGTAACGAATTAAAACGTTTTATACAAACATAAAATATCTGTAATTGTTATTAATTATAAAAAATAATAAGAAAGCAAAACAAAATCTTAAGAATTAAATAAAAAGTTAAGAAGAAAAAAAACATAGATTCGTTTTAATTTAAAAATGACATGCTGGATCTAAATCAAACTTAGAAAATATAATGGGATCAGACATATCGAGAAATTAAATTGCGTTGGTGGCGTGTTGACGTTGGTTAAAAAATTAAAACAAAACTACGTTTGTGTGGAAACTTGCCTCTAAAGAAATATAATACTTTAGGATTAAGGTAAACGTGGGTACCTAATAGTTACCTAATAGGCACTGATTTAAAAGTCAACACTTTGATTAATATATCTAATTGGAAGATATTATTATTATTGTATAAGTTGCACTTTAAATGAACTTATAGGATGTTTGATCACATTACGACTACCACTTTATTAAAATCACTTCAAAGTACCAACCAATACTCCAATTACTTAATCGGTAAACATTTCGCTCATTCAATCAATTTTTAAAACGATACTGTTTATCATTTAATCATTAAAGTGAGATAATTTCAAATCATAATTTTTAAATGTTAGGTTCTACTTGCTCATCTAAATCTTCCGTGTTCGATACTTTCAAATCATGATAAAATTTTGCTCTCGATAGAGGCATAACCTTGCATAACTCCATCAAATCTTTTTTTTTTAACTCACTTATTCCTTTTGCTGCTTCTTCTCTAGAAACTAAAGCAAAAAGATCAGTTTCATTTTTGTCACATTTCTTTTTTAGGTTATTTTCTGCCTTTTTCTTTAAAAAATGAATTTCTTTAAAGTCGCCCAGATATTCATTTTTTGCCAATAAAGTAAGACTTCCTCTACTAAATTGAATGATTTTTAACGCGTGTATGTTCCAGTTCTTAGGAAACACTGCTTTGCATTCGTTTTCAATTAGCATCATGTCTTCATGCGTAAGAATTTCAATGTCAACATTTTTCCTTGATGATTTAATGCGATTTATGAAGTCGTCAAGATCATAAACTTCCCCTGCAGCAGAAATTTTCTTTGTAATTGCAGCATGAAGACTGTCAGCCGCCATAAAGGTGTGACCAGGCTCGAAGTACTCAAGAGTGATTTTTTCGACAACAGTCATGTTATCATTTACAAGTCTTACAAGTGCTGAAAGAAGTGTTTTGTTCTTGTTTTGTGCATTACAATTATCTAAAAATAAATAAATCTCTTTAGCATCCCTACACTTCTTTCTTATAAAGTGAACGAAAGCTGATGCTACATTGTGAGCTTTCCTACCACTTTCTCCTTCATGCCAAATCATACAAAAGGAGTGTTTATTTTTTCCCGGAGGAACAAATGTCTCGTTTAGCAACATAAGTTTACGAGAAAAATAATATTCTTTGCATTTAAGCACGGGCATACAGATAACTTTTTGCATGTCTACTGTAAATAAAAGTTTGCTGCCTCCAGATTGCTCACATTCTTTTTCTTTTTTCTTAATATCCTTTCTAGCCTCTCTTTTATTACTTATATGCTGAGGATATGACACACAGTCGTCACATTCACAATCGGTGCAAGAGTGTGGAGATTCTTCAGAACTCTGATGTCTAATGTCATGTTTTTTACATATTGTACAAATATCTTGCGCTGTTTCTGCAGTCGACAAATTCATGCCCTTGATCACGCTGTAGAAGTAACTCCAACTGCACATCTGTAAATTATTATTTTCGCAGTGTTCCTGAAATTGTTTGTAGACTAATGAAAAATTTACTCCGATTGGCAAATATCGACGGTTAGGCGCATGTTTGATATTATAATGTGACTGCATTGGTTTAAATCTTTCTATAAAGTCCTTTAGATCGTTTTCGTAAGTTGCTGGAAATGCGTGCTTTGGCGTGTGATGTCCTCTCGGATCTGGTGCAGCGGCAATATTGGGAGCTTTATTGTTTGTGAGGTAATTGGCTTTCAGTACAGACTGAACAGCTTCGTCATTTGTATAACCTAAAGTGTGCAAAAACATCGTTTTGCAGACAATTTTTTCATTTAATTGCCATACTAGCGTGTTGTGCCGTCGTGATTCACTTCTAGTTTTAACCCCTGTTGGTTTTTTTAAAACTGATCTTGAAATAAAATCTCTGCGCCGCTGTCTGTCTAGCTTCCAGAAGGAAAGCCATATTTCCTTTCTGTCTTCTTCTGTAAATTTGGTTGAACATTTGTAAACTTTGCAAGAACAAATTTCTAGCATTGGATGTTTCTGTCTTTGAATTTCGATTATTTTTAGTGGATCACGCGTTCTCTTTCGTTTTCTCTGTAAAAAAAATATAAACTGTGTAGTAGTGCCTATAATAGAACCTATAGATAGTCGGACATGCTCGTATTTATAAAACGCTCTCAAGATTGAGTTGGTTCTGACTCACTACATTACAAATAGGAAAGATTAAGATAGAGAACGTAGTCAAACTGGAAAGTGTTTTATTACTACGGCCCTAAATACTTAACTGACTACGGAACATTAAAAAGTTAGTAAGCCATATTGTATAGGTACTTCATTCGTTCAGATAATTAAGTTGTTCTAGTATCTTACCTGACATTGTGGTGGAATAGATATGTTAACATCAACAACGTCAGCTTCGTTTGTATCAGTGAGAATATCTTGTTGAACAAGGACTTGTTGGGTATTGTCGTTCCGATGCTGCAATTGTGCAGTGTCTGATTGACTGTCAGTGTCGGAGAGAGCTGAATGTAGGGTACTTTCTATTTGTTGATTATGAGACCGTAACTGATACTCATAATCTATTACAGCTTCAGTTGCAGCAGCAGCTCCAGTTGCGGTAGTAGGTAATAACTCTGTGTATGTTTTGTGACAAAACTCCAGCTCTAAACATTCTTCAACTAATTTAACCTCACTCGGTCTCAGTGCCTGCAGTGAGTAGTTACTCAAGTCCAAAGGGCTCAACAGCAGCTGCTGCTGCTGCTCTTCTAACATTTCATTAGCCGAAGGACACACGTTCTCTTTATCACAGTTGTCGTCATGCATCATTATGTCGCTCATCTAGGTTTGATTTGTGATGATATTCTTGAAAATAATGATATTTCGTGACCTCTCGTATTAATAAACAAATAACGTGCTCTCCTAATAAGAACAAAACAAAGACTGTCAATCCGGGATCAGTTCAATCAAAATTAAATGAGCATGTTTGAACAAGATCTGCTTTCTTTATTTTGACAAGACACTGTAACTGTACCTACAGTGCGCTACTGGCATGCCAACCTGTTACGACGAGACACTGTAAGTAATGCTACAGTATTTGGTCAAAACTAAGTCTTATTTATTTGAACTTGCAGTGTATTTTATTATGTAGTAACTATGCCCACAGGACCCGAGTAGTTAATCGATTGAACTAGATACATGAGACTCACTTTGTAGAATTTATTCATGAATATTACCACAAAACACTGTATCTTTACTTACAGTGTATTGTCATGATAGGGCAGCGTGGACGGTGTACGGTTATACAATAAATTAATGACTTGTGTATCAAATAATGTTTACATATCGGTTTAGGAGAAAAAGAAAAATATGGGTATTATTAACCTAAAGCTAAATGTGTCAGCTGCTTCCAGTTTTTCTGCGCCATTCCGCACATAACTCAATACATAACTCGTATTTGTGTAGATAACTAAATGAATATATCAGGTATGTATTATTTTTTAAATAGTGGGTCCTTACATATGAAATTAGCGTTTTGTCGTACTGACCACTTTGATCTGAAATATCTCCTCTTTGGTTAAGAATTCCAAATTCAAATTTATAAATTCATTTAGTTGGTACATTAGAGTTTTGAAAACAGTCATTCATTTGTTTTTTCCTCATTATTTTTTTCTTTGGCGTCGCTTATTACCGCACAATGGAAAACATGAAATATCGGTATATTTACGAGTACGAGTTCTACCGTGGCACCAGTGCTGCAGAAACAGCTCGAAGGATTATTGATGTGTACGGCGCTGGTGTCGCAAAAGAAAGCACGGTACGTTTTTGGTTTCAACGTTTTCGTTCTGGAAATTTCGACCTTCAGAACCAACCTCGTGGACGGCCGGAGACCAAAGTGGAAAATGAAGAATTAAAGGCTATTGTGGAAGCGGATCCATCACAAAGCACTTCAGAGATAGCTGCAGGCTTCGGGGTAAGTGATAAAACTGTATTAATCCACTTGACGCAAATCGGGAAAGTAAAAAAACTTGAACGATGGTTACCTCATGAATTGAGTGAATCGAACTTGCAAACACGCGTCGACTACTGTGTTTATTTGCTCAACTGACACAATAATGAAGGGATTTTAAATTGAATCATTACTTGTGATGAAAAGTAGATACCGTACGATAATCGGAAGCGTTCGTCGCAATGGCTGAACCCTGGAGACCCAGCCAAATCCTGCCCTAAACGAAAATTGACTCAGAAAAAGTTACTTGTGAGTGTTTGGTGGACTAGCGCCGGTGTCGTTCACTACAGCTTTCTAAAATCTGGCCAAACGATTACGGCAGATATCTATTGTCAGCAACTGCAAACCATGAAGGAAGAACTAGCTGCTAAACAACCGAGATTGGTCAATCGCTCTAGGCCACTGCTGCTTCACGACAACGCAAGACCACACACTGCACAACAAACAACCACTAAGTTAGATGAGCTACAATTGGAATGTCTGCGACATCCACCGTACTCCCCGGACCTTGCTCCAACAGATTACCATTTATTCCGGAATTTGGACAACTTCTTACAAGGAAAAAAATTCAACTCCGATGCGGCAGTCCAAACCGCCTTCAAAGAGTTTATTGATTCTCGCCCCCATGGTATTTTTAGTAAAGGGATCAATGAACTACCTATGAGATGGCAAAAGTGTATAGATAACAACGGTGCATACTTTGATTAATTAAATATATTTTACAAAAAAAAATTCTCTTTATATTCCTCCCGTACAAAACGCCAATTTCATATGTAAGGACCCAATATTATCATTTTACGATAAAATCTTATAGGTAATTACATTAATCATTCATTTTGTAGTAAGAGTTTCACCTAGCACAATGTTTATGGATAGATAGCTGTGATAGATAGCAACTCTGAGCAACCTATGAAACCTGTCACTGTCGATGTCCGATTTGTCATTGGAATACCTAAGTCAACCTAAGTAGGAGATTCATTCACTGAGCACAAAGTACGAACGCATCAACAGTATGAACGGACATTGATGTACTCACCTTACCCTCAAAATTCCTCAAGAAATTACTCAATTTACGAAAAACTGATTTAAACTTGTTACTAAACGCACACTGATTGGAAAAGCATACTACGAAATTTGCAATTTTATTGAAGACTAGCAACCCGCCCTGGCTTTGCACGGGTAGGAACTTTTTTGATAATAAAATACAGCCCATGTAACTCACTGATAATGCAGCTTTCTATAGGTGAAAGAATTTTCGAAATCGGTTGAGTAGTTTTTGAGTTTATCATTACATACAAACAAACAAAGTTTACCTGTTTATAATATTAGTATAAATAAAACAATAGCACAGTACATAATAGTCTGGGAATAATCCTCTCTGCATAGCAAGAATGATGTTGAAAAAATGCACCCCAACCGAGTCTCTTGTCGGTTTTTCTGTGTCCAGTTCTTTTCGAACCGAACTAAAGTAGATTCGACGTTCAAAAATACATTACAATTGGGTTTACTTGAATAAATTGATTTGACTTTGACTTTGAAAGTGTTCTATTGCACGAGTGTTAGTTTCGGAGCCCGAGCGTAATGAGGGCTCTAAAAACACCGAGTGCGATAATAAAACACTCGGCGATCTAGAAAGACTATTTTTCTTTTAAATACTTATGTACTGAGGAAAAAATAGACGAAAATTAGAAAACTCAAATAAACTCATTGAAATAAGCTACATTCTCCAACGACGACTTTAAACACGTTTTCCGATTCTCCATAATGTCATGTTTTCATATGCTTTTGAATATTTTTCCCTGAATTGTGATAAGAGATTATTTTTCTATAAAATCGATTTCATTTCGATTTTAACTCTTAATTCGTGGGGTAAGGTCCCATCAGGGACTCCATCCAAACTCAAGAGGAGCTCGCTGAAACTTTGGGAGTGACTCAACATTTCAAACCGTCTCAAGGCCATGGGTACATACATATGGTCATGCTGTATTCCTAACGGGTCAGCCGGTAGTCAGAGAGAACGGAGCGCCAAGTGTCGTGATCCTTACATACTTCTTTCGCCTCCTCAATTCTTATCATTCTTCTTACACACTCGCCTAGGTATGCACGTGCTTTTAACTTTTCTGTCAGCTAACACTGGCCATTTGACTTTGGTACCACTCGCTTTTGCTCTGTAGATGATCTTTGTCAGTCTCTCATCACTCATTCTTTTTATGTGCCCGAACCATCTAAGCATTCCTTTCTTCATTTTTACATTAATACTGTTGTGCAATCCTGTCATACTGCATATCACTTCATTCATTGGTCAATATTGCGCTTCATTGCTCAATATTTCTAAGAGATCGCATTTATACGGTATTTACCTTACTTTCGCCTGTTTTCACAGTTGGCACTAACATCGCATTGTGGTTGGCCATTTTGTCCTAGTTAGAGGTATATTCACATTTGGTATGGTGCAAATGCCATGGGTATTGTACAAAATCAAGAAAATTGGGTTCCATATGAACTAAGTCAAGAAACGTCGAACGCCGTTTTTTCACGTAACGAACAACTACTCCTAAGGCAAAATCGGAGGGGATTTTTTGCATTGAATCGCGACGGGAGACTAAAAGTGGATCCACCACGACAACCCAAAGCGCAGAAAATCTTGGGGTAAGCCTGGCCATGCATCAATTTCAACGACTAAACCCCAATATACCAAAAAACATGACTAAGTAGTCTTTCAGCACGACAACGCTCGGCCACATGTTGCAAAAGTCTTCAAGGAAACTTTGGAGGCTCTACAATGGGATGTCCTACCCCACCCGCCGTATTCACCAGGCATTGCACTTTCCAACTACCACTTGTTCCGGTCATGGCCTGGCCGAGCAACACTTCACTTCTTACGAAGATGCCACAAATCGATTCTTGCATCGCCTCAAAAGATGAGGAATTTTATACGTATGCTGCCTGAAAGTTGGAGAAAAGTCGTAACTAAAGATGAACATTACTTTTAATAAAATACATTGTACCAATTTCTCTGTATAAGGGTTCAAAGTTACAAAAAAATCCCTCAAAACTTATTTGTTGGCCAATAGACCGCAGAGGTAACTGAAGTGTCGCGCGATTTTTATGCACTCGTATTTATAAGATATTTTATTTCAGCTGTCTAAAAGACTATGTAACGTTTATCTAAAAAAAAAATTAAACCGCCTTCAATAAAGACACTAAAAGTACAAAATAGCTATCGTTTACTAATCAAAACTCAAGTACAATTAAAATAACTTTATAAATACGAAACACATACCTATATAATTAAATTTGACAGTTACTGCAGTCGGTGCCAAGTCTACCAAACTAAAGACTTTCTGTTGTTGCACATTGATTTGGCACCGACTTGATGTAACAAACATACAAAAAAAAACAGTATGTTGTTTTTGTACGAATTGAGGATGTAACAAACATACAAAAAAAAAACAGTATGTTGTTTTTGTACGAATTGAGAACCTCCTCCTTTCTGAAGTCGGTTAATAAGTAAAACAAACGTCTAATTTTCTTAATTGTTTGTAGATTTTGGGGTTCACAGAAGCTATATTGATTCTTGAATGATTTTTAAGACCGTAATTTTAAGCTTAGATGCGATATTTATTGCTATTTGTTACAGTTTTATTATGAAATAAGACTGTGAGACAACTAAATAATATAATAGCGAAGTAACGAAATTTACAATATACGGATTTACGGGGGCGAGAAATCGATCTAGCTAGGTTTTCACACATTTAAAACTTCTAAACTCTTAAACTCTTAATTTCGCAACAGAATTTACTTTCTCAAGAGAACTGTGGCTATAGGCTATCCCCCAGGTTATATATAAATATAACCTGGGGGAATCGTCAAAGGATTTGAATTTAACAATATAGCGGGTAGTAATTGGCCATCGTATGAAATAGTGCCCTTTCATGAAATGCCTAGGCACACAATGATCTCTCAACTCTACGATTGTATAACGACATGTATCAGTAAATATGAGAGCACGTGAATACTGTGACCTCTAACTCTAACTTACAGATAAATGTACAGATTAATTTAAATTAACCGTCATTATAAGGGTTCTTTGTTTGACTACAAGAATCCGAGATGCTTAAAATTTAATTGTTTTGCAAATATAATGTTTTAAATTATCACGACTTGTACACATCTTGCAATCCTAACTAACCGGGTCTATATCGTGTTAATAATTTAAGGCTAATAAATATTTTTTATGCTCACGTTTCGACCGGATTGCACCGATCATGCATGGTCACGGGCTCACGGGCAGATTGATGAGGAAACGTCGGGATAAAGAAGATATTAATTAGCTTTAGAGCACTGATTCCCAAACTTATTTTGTCTACTGAGTCGAGAGCTCATGCAGTTGTTGTCTAAGATGCCTCCTAGCTAAATGAAATTACAAATCACCCCCCAGGCCTCTACACAACGCCCCCTTTTTTTTCTGGGTCTCTTACCGCCCCCCTTTAGGCCTGCAGCGCCCACAAGGGGGCGTTATCGCCCACTTTGGGAATGGCTGCTTTAGAGTATTAACACGACATAGACCCGGTTATTAGGATTGTAAGGTAAGGATTATAAGGATCGTAACATATTTTTTCGTTTCATATAATGTGTATGAATACTACTAATCTCATTAAATAAATGCGCCAGACTACACACCAATCATCTGATCTCAAACCCTAGTTTATGGCATTAGCATAGTTAATAGCATTCCCTGTAGTATGAGAACCAGGTGACTACTACTAGGGGCGTCTCCCAGTACACCCAGACCCGCGACAATCTAAAAAAGTTCGTTTCATAAAATTACTCGACCGGGAATCGAACTCTTAACCTTCCGCGCCTAGATAAATAAATAAATAGATACAAGACCTAAAATACTGCGCCATCGAAGTCGTACATCTTACTATATGTACATAATAGAAACATATATATGTACATATCTATGTAGGTGATTAATTTGTGTTATTATTATTAGTTGTTACTAATTATTAAGGTCGTTTTGATAAAATGTAGGCAATAGATAGGACAGACTGACAAAAGGCATGAAGCAAGGATAATACACATATATATACTATATACATAGTTAATCAAAGTTACCTTAATAAAAGTAATACCTACTAACGTACTAACCCACATTAAAATTGTTACACATATTATCAGATTGTATAGGACCTAAAGAATTGACAAAATGTAAAAAACACGAAAATAAAATGCATGTTGTATATGTGATCGTTAAAGCTTGGGTACGCACAGCTGAATTAGCTCATAGCACGTAGTAGGTTTTTTTTTATATTTCACATGTTCTATGCGATTGTTTAAGTATTCATAAAAATGTATACTACACACCTATCACTTCACATTATTATGTAGTATACATAAATATATAATGTAATAATATAATGTACTGAATTAAATTACAATCTAAACATACGCAATGGTTATTAGGTCATTACTCATTAATAGAGTCGTATACCATCCTCGCCCTACGAGTCAGTTCTGCTCTGACTACCTAGCTCTACCTAGATTATTATTAATTTGTTATCAATACTATAGACTAGAGGTATAGAGTATATACCATAACTGCCGCGTAAATTATTATTGTTCATCGCACTTCCCGAAGGAATAACCATAGTTGTATATAGTTATATATATAGTATATGTTGTATAGAGTATACACCATAACTGCCGCGTAAATTATTATTGTTCATCGCACTTCCCGAAGGAATAACCATAGTTGACATATCGCACGAACGCGCAATATTTATTATGAAGTCATTCTCTTTGTTTTCCTAATGTTTGTTAAATTCAATTTCTTTATTTATTACATTATTAATATGTAGGTACGTACTTTGTTAGGAAATAGGCTGTCTAGCTTTTGCAAAAACTTGGATTATAGACGGGTTGTTGAAAGATAAAGAACTAAAAAGACAATTTGATTTTTGCATTTATTTGAATAAATTAAAATCGAATGGTTTTATGAGTTAAATAAATCCAAAATTACTCTCTCACATTCATTTCGCAAGGTACAGGTACCTTCCTATTCACAAGATTCCGTTCAGTGGATACTGGAATGTCCGGATCCGCGCCATCTGTGCATTCCTTAACTTTTTTTATATTTAACAATTTCCTTTTTTGCTACCTGCTGTCTTTGAGGCTAACATTTTTGCATTTACATTCTTTTACTATAATACAGTTCTAATAAAATTTTTTACTAAGCCGAAGTTCTAAACGGACATAGGTATGTAAAAGGTATTTATTGCATTTTCTCTTACAAAACTTTACGAACATAAATTTATATAGTCATGAAATTTTACTTTTTTTTTGAAATAAATAATAATGATAAATGCGCCAGACAATACACACCGATCATCTGATCTCAAATTAGAGCACTCCCTGTGCTATGAGAACCAGACGACGAGTACTAGGGGCGTCTCCCAGTACATCCAGACCCTAGACAATCTAGAAAATTTCGTTTCTTAAATTGAACTGCCCGGGAATCGAACCGGAGATCTTTGGCGCTAGACACAACTCCTATACCACTGCGCCATCGAGGTCGTCGTTTGTTTTATTGTACCTAACTTATAAAGTTATAAACGTCTCATAAAAGCTTTTACTTTTCATCATAAATTTTAGTATTTATATATTATATTATTTATTGAAATACAGAACTACGTCACTGCAAATTTTTGAGTGATTACAAATAATTATTAAGTAGAGTTAAGCAGCTTTGGTAATTCCAAAGTTCTAAAACTGATAAAGGCGAGTAAATGTTACCCATTCGGTACCTCTAAAGCTCTTCTTCAGGTTTGGTAGTCGTAAGAATATGTTTTTTGTTTTAGTAAATGCGCGATAGTATGTAATGGTGAGTGAGGTGCGGGGTGGGGTGGGCCCCGACCGGTCGGCGCGGGGCGCGGGGCGCGGGGGTGGGGGGCGCTACGTAAGCGCGGTAGCAGCGGACGGCGACGCGAGGAATGCGGACGACCTTCAGATGCCGAGCACCGAGCACCCCTCCCTCTACTCCAGCCGCATCTTGCGGCCTCGCATACCTATGGTCGTCGTTGCCTCCACTTTTCGACATCTCTCGCCAGCACTTTTGACACTCATAAATTGTTGTGACGATAATGGTCAATTCTAAATAGAACCATATGTCAATTGTGGTAGCTTAGCGGCAGACAATCGTTTCTACATGTTCAGTTATAAATCACAGCATCTGCCAATAGGTACCCTATTGGCAGATGCTGTGATTTATATACCTAATTTTGGAGGTGTATCATGTATATAAGTATTTTAAAATCATTTAGTACTTAATACAAAGCTTAGATTCTGACGAGTTGAGAAATGAGATATGAAATTATGATTACACGTAGTTATCGTATATTTATTCTCGCACCAACTATTTAAACTCGATTAAGGATTTGACATCTCGCTTGCACCAACTATTTAATAGTGTCTCCAAGCGAGATGACGTTCCGAAAATCGAATTTAATTAGTGGATGCAAGCCACCCAGTCTTATTTAAGATACACTAGTGACTAATCGTACGAATACACATATTTACAATTAATTTTGCTTATTAATTAAGATACCTACACTCAACTTACTCAAGATAAATTGGATAAGATAACGGGAGTTTCGAATGAAATGAAATAATTTATGTAAGTAATCAAATCATGTTTGATAATGAAACCATGTTTGATTGAAGTACGTAGCCAGATGAAATTTTTTTTTAATTGGCTATTGTTGAAGTCCTATTGAAATATAATTTTTAAACTTTATATTTGAAGTCTACATGTTTCATCACTACATTAATAATATGGATAGTATGTTACCGATTCAATGAGTCATTTCCTGGACATGACTGCAAAACGGTTTACATAACAGATAACAATAACGCATAAGTACTTAACATCGTAATTAGACAATGTATCTATCTTTATTTTGCAATCTGTTAGAAAATTTACCTTTGGTAAACATTTTCATTAATTCCCATTTCGATAATAACAGTTTAGCAGTACATTACATGTACTTATATGAAAATATATAATATTATATTACTTACAAGCTGTACCCGCGACTTCGTTCATGTGGAAAGTTTTTCCGTGGATTAATTCATGGGTTCTATAGATCTTACAAAAAAAAGTGAGTATACACCTCCGTCCGTCTCCGCACACATACTGTCTCTATACCAAACATCATAATCGGGTCAGCGGTTTAGCATTTCCCATACACTTTCATCCCACTTTTCACTAGGTGTAGATTTTTGATAAAAAACTAGCCTATTTCTTTTTGATAAAAAAGTCTATCTGTACCAAATTTCATAATTATCGGTTCAGCAGTTTACTATTTCCCATATATAGTTTCATCCCCCTTTTCACCCTCTTAGAGGTAGATTTTTATAAAAAAGTGACCTATGTACGTCCCCTAGTATCAAACTATCTTTGTGCCTATCAAAATCGATCTGGCAGTTTAGTTTTCGCATTTATAAAATTAGTATGGATATGGATATGTAATAGATATTTGTATACGCCCACGCATGATAGTTTTTACAGTCAAGTCTAGTGTAAATACAGTTTTGACAAGTTTTGACTGTAAAAACAGTCATGCCAAGACGTATTCAGTGCTGAAGGCAGGCAGAGAATTATATGAAGCTTCAAACCACTATCATATTCCGGAAATATATTGTTACCGTTGGACCTTATGTCTAAGGAATAAGTTCGACTTTTAAATGGAGTAACTTACACACTTAACTTTTAGTAGTTATATCTCGAGACCTAGGCTTTGCAGAGATATGATCTAAAACGCCTTGCTAGGTCTACTATCGAATGGTATAAGCAAAATTAAGAAAGAAGAACAAAGTTGTACTTAGAAAATTTCGGAGCGATGACGTGTCATATACCTATTGATTCATGCAAACAGGCGGCGTCGAGAACAATGTCTAATTATTGTTAGCGAGCGTAGTTAACTAGAAAGTTCCACCCTCTTTATTTCTATGAGTTATTATTACTAGCATTCGGGTTTGCTCTAGAAGTTTCCACCCTCACTTTTATCGGACTATAAATAGAGCTCCGTGTCCGCCACTGAGTTTCTCAACTATCGATCGAAGCGATATATTGAGGCGACGTCAAGGCGAATTATGAAGACCACTACGATGACTACTGCGACGACCTTGGATAGAAGAACTGCGATTTGGGAACGTTATTAAGCGAAACGTGTACCTTCGGTAACTTTTACGCGAGTACCTACTTCGAGGGACGACTAAGAAAACTAGGGACCGCCTTTATTAAGTTCGCGTGTTTTTGACATCTACTTGTACGAAGGAAATTAAAACTCTTTGCACCTTTAACCGGCATCTTATTACCCTCGGCTCGTAACAATTGGTGTCAGAAGTGGGATGCCGGTCACATCAAGGGACGAACAAGGATTTCGTACGAGACATCGGGCAATGATGGATTTGGTGCGTCGAGGGGAAGGACTATTTAACACTCCCACGAGGAAACGCCCACTACCGCAAGAACACCTGCGACGGCATGAGTGCCCATATCTACCGGGATGCCCGCTAACGTCGATATATCTGGAGCAGGAGCTGAACTTCGATATCGCGGTGTTATTAGCTAGCTTAGCTGAAATTAAGGCTAGCACGCAAGCCAGCATAATTGAAGTAAAAGAGGCCGCAAAAGTCAGCAAAGATGAGAATTGGACTCTCTGAACCATAAGATTATGGCATTAGGCGACATCATGAACCAACTAGGAACAGAAATGAAGGAACTTAAAAGCGAAGTAGAAAAGCATGAAGCCCGTATCAGTGTACATGACAGTATCCAAGGAAATACAGAACCTGCATGAGAAGATACAGAAAGAAAATCGGGTTGAGAGGTGTCGTAACTGTTCCCAGTGCTCTACCCAAATTTGAGGTACCTCGCTTCGATGGCACTAAGTCATGGGCAGCTTTCCGGCTACCGGAGCAGCGAAAACTTGCAACAGTGGGCCATGGCAGTCCAGTTGATAGTTCAACGAGCGTACGCGTCTACACCAGCGCTTATCGAGACGACTGTCGTGCAAGCATTCGTCGACGGGATCCGAGATTCGGAAGTGGAGCTGCGTTCCGTCTGGGATATCACCAACTCTCAAGGCAGCCCTGGCACACGGACTTGAGCTGGAGGCAGTGCGTCAAGATAGCCAAACTCATCGTATGTGATGCAGGTAAGGTCACGATGCAGGTAAGATCTCAAAGGGGACCAAATTGTTATGAATACAGTGAGAGAGGACATCTCCGTATCAATTGTCCCAGCAAAAGGTCTAGAAAAACAACGGCCGGGATGCAACTGAACACGCAAGTGAACTGAAGTTAAAACTAAAAACAGCCAGGGCTGCGGGGCAAGCACTGGCTGGTCAAAGGCAAGCCCCTATTGTAATAGTCTCTCAGATGCGTGCAGGTAACAGGCTGATCGTTGAAGGAGAATTGAATGGAAATCCATGCAGCTTCACCTTGGACACTGGTGCATCAAGGCCAATTGTTAAACTTGAACTACTTTCGCGAACCGTGATATGGGATGAAAGTTCTTCACATTGCCGATTACAGACTGCCACGGGCCAGCCAGTGCGTGTCCTTGGTGAAACAAATGCGACATTAAAACTGGGTGATAAGACCGTGACACATCCAGTTATTATAGCTAATATTACAGATAATTGCATCATTGGGTTAGACTTCATGGTAAAGCAACGTTGTGTTCTCAATGTAGCAAAAGAGGTTTCAAGGTTTCCAAAAGACGAAGTTTTTCTGCAAGGCACAAAACAAGGGTCAGTTTACAGTTTAAAAAGAACTGTTTTGCCGCCGAGGTCGGAAACCTTAGTAGAAATACGATTCTCGCCGACAGTATGCAGTAAAAGCAGTGTTATAATAGAAGACATCGGGAATCACTCCGACTGGATAACCGGCGAACTCTAGTGATGACCTCGGGAAAAGCCAAGGTACGCGTTATCAACGTTAGTAACAAGGAGGTAGGACTAAAAAGGAACTGCGCGGTGGGCAGATGCGACTCTGTTACATGCCCGAGGAGAGTAGATTTGCATGAAACAAAACACAGTAATTTTTACAAAAAGTTACTTGAAAACTGTCGGGAAAATTTAATCGATCTGGAATGTCACAAGGTTGAACAGTCATTGTTAAGTTTTCAAGATAAATTTTCGTAAGGCGATGACGACTTGGGACGTACTGGGCTTGTTAAGCACCGCATAAATACAGGAGATACACAACCAATAAGACAGAGACCTAGACATATTCCACTAGTAAGGGAGCAAGAGGTATCAGAGATGTTAAAGGAGATGGAGAAGAATCGCATCATCGAACCATCGACTAGCCCTTGGTCCTCTCCTGTTCGGGTTAAGAAAAAGGATGGCAGTACAAGATTCTGTGTTGACTACAGAATGCTGAACAGTGTTACGAAAAAGGATAGCTATCCCCTTACCACACATAGATGACACGTTAGACTTGCCGAGTGGCATAAAATGGTTCTCCACAGTTGACCTCGAAAGTGGATAGTGGCAGGTTAAACTCGGCGAGGAGAATAAGGAGAAGACTGCGTTCACTACACGTTAGAGCTCCGTGACCGCCACTGAGTCAGTTTCTCAACTATCGATCGAAGCGATATATCGAGGCGACATCAAGGCGAATTACGAAGACCACTATACGACGACTACTGCGACGACCTTGAATAGAAGAACTCTGCGATTCGGGAACGTTGTTATTGAGTTAAGCGTGTACCTTCGGTGACTTCTACGCGAGTACCTACTTCGAGGAACGACTACGAAGACTAGGGACCGCCGTAATTAAGTTCGCATGTTCTTGACATCTAGTTGTACGTAGGAAAATAATCTCTTTGCACCCTTAACCGGCATCTTATTACCCGTAGCTCGTAACAATATAAAAAGGCACTCTTAGTTGTAAAATCTATAAAGTAAACAATAATAAATGTGTTTCGCCATCGTTTAAGTCAGAAGACTACGTCTAGTATTACTGTACCTTTTGTATCTTGTCGTATAACGTAGGCATAGCACATTTTAGTAAGTATTTTTATTACCAACTAAGTATTTGTGGTCTTCCAGGCAGGTTCATCAATAGTAGGTATTCTAAAGGGTAAAAAAATAGTTCATGAAATTAGAAATTGTAACCACATCCATTAGAAAAACCTTTTTAGAGCGAAAAACAAATTTCGGTAAAAGTTAATTAAATAAGCATTTCCTGTACCAGTCATTCCGTCTTTGATTTCTGTAAATAACGGTTTTCGTCTATACTAATATTATAAACGTGCATCAGTCTGTCTGTTAAGTTTTCGCAACTAAACTTCTGAACCCTTTTGGATGTGGCATGAATAAAGCTCGATCCCCTGAGAAGGACATAGGTTACTTTTTAAATTCCACGCGGACGAAGTCCCAGGCAACAGCTAAAAATAATCACGGTCCCGTTATTCTTGTCCATGTGAAAAAAATGATCAATTGCCCATTCGATTAGGGACGACGTTTTTCACATTAATAATGATAATAGCCTGCTGTATCGTACATACGACGACGCTATAGCTGCTGTTAAATCAACTGTACAACGAAATATTAAATCATATGTTATAACTTAAAAACTGTTAAAGATATGTTCAATCCGAAAAAAGATTCTCAAAGTAAACGAAATTTTCAAAAAAAAACCTCGACTCGATTTTGACATTAATATCGAAAATAGCCCACCGGAGCGATCGTTCGCGGCGACGTTTAATATTTTTATGCTATCAAAAATGTTAATTACAAAAAATTGTAAAAAAAGTTATGATATTATTGTCTAAACACTTAAATGAATATGATCCCGCCGTCAACATTTTTTTCTCTATTAAACAATCGAGACTCGTTAATTATAGAACATTTTCGGTATAATTTATTTTGTTTAAAACTGTATAATTCTTATATTAAAGTTGCTAAATAAGTGAACTTCGTGGAGATCTTTTATAATTATATTTGATGATCAATATAAGCTGTTCATTTTACAAATTGCATATTTAAATAAAGAAAAAAAGAAAATAAAAAAACGTAAATTTTTTTTCGTTTTAATTAATATCGATTGCATCAAAAAAGAATATATTATTGATTTACATTAACTATAAATTGTTTAGATACCTATTTGTTTAAATAATTTTCATAAACGAATAAACTGTAATTTGAAACATATTTTGTTCATTATTACTTAGTTTAAAAAAAAATAAGGATTTGAAAAACATGTTTTAAAAGTTTAAAATATTTTTTATTTATAAACTACTTAAACGATTTATTAAGAATTTTTTTACATCATGATCTTATTAAAATATTAAAAAATATTTAGAAAAATATAAAAGTAGCAAAAAACTATTGCAAACTGCAAACAAATCCAGAAGAAATTAATTTTTTTTTAATCTATATCAATAAAAGTCAATTGCCACATGTATCACGGAGCATCACTAGAACGGCTCGACCGATTTGGCTAATTTCTTCATTGTTGTTTTCGTAATTGTCAGGACAAGGTATGTTTCAAAGAAAATTTTAACCGAAAACGTCGGAAAATTTTGAAGGTATTTTTGTATGAAAATATCAATAAATAAAATTAAAACATAAAATTTGGTGTGTTGCAAACATTCAACATCCCACCTGGGCGAAGCCGGGGCGGGTCGCTACTTTAAAATAAATAAAAAAAAATTTTAATGTATAAAAAATTATTAAGATATGAAAAAAAAATTGTAATTATATAGAATTTCTAACGTTGATGTCCCACAGAAAAACATTGCGTGACTGTTTTTTTAAACAATAATCTTTACTTAATATCTTTCAATTTAACTTGAAGTTAAAAAAAAACATTTGATACGATGACCTAAGAACATTTTTTTAATTTTATATAATAAGTCTCTAACATTAGTCCCCAAATTCAGAAGTTACTTTGAAGTTTATATTATAGTGTTGTGTCCTACCTCAAGAGCAAGGAATTTAAAGGCCGCGCGGGTAAGTGTTCTTTGCTTTGTGGTCTACATATATTTTGACCATTTTTTACTATAATTGTTTCAAAGTTATCTAAACTGTGATTTACTTACGTCAAATAGTCCGATAAAAACGTCTGTGAAATGCAGATAGACAAACAGACATTTAGGTCACTCCGAAATTATACGTTTTCCAATTTTGGTACGGAGCACAAAAAAATAACTTTTAGTTACATAAATAAAAAGAGAAGAATAACAATCCCCACATCCAGGATTCTAAAAAGCGTTATTACATCGTGTTAATGCTTATAAATTTGATAATACAAACATATACATATATTCCATATAATGTATATTGTTGAGAATCTAAATTTCTACGCTATAGGTATTGTGTTGTAATTTGTAACTATTAAAATTATATGAAAGTATTTAAATGCTTTACTAAAAATTTTAGATTTATTGTGTACCATAAACTTTTGGCTAATAAAAGACATCAACGAGTGCTCTACTTAATTTAAAAGGCGCTGATGCGAAAGGAATTTCTGTTCTTTGTATTTGGCGATTGGTAATTGGTAAATATATACATAATATTCATACTAAACAATACGAAAATCATAAGCTGATGAACCAATTATATATGTTAACCTCAAAGAATGAAAACGCTCATTGAGCGAAAAAATAGCTCACAATGCGTTGTGGCTTCTTTTAAACGGCCACATCGCGAAATTCGCGTCGTAACCCTTTAAAAAACGGCCATGACGCGTTCTGGCAAATACAAAAAGACCACGAAGCGAAATTCGTGTCGTGGCTATCATGCTGTACGACCACAACGCATTGTGGCAATGAAGAAATGCCATGACGCGTTCTGATGACGGACTTACAGCTCCCAGAACTCCCAGAAATGTTTCCGGCGAAACGCCAGAACAGAATCCGTGGCCGTTTAAAAGAATCCACAACGCGTTGTGAGCAATTTTTTCGCTCAATGAGCGTTTCCGGTTTTTGAGCCTAACATATATACACACTATATATTCAGTCACATTTGCATATTTTAGGTATCTACTTACCTAATCGTTTACACACTTCCTAAGTGCTAAGTATTAGATTTACATACGTTTCTCAAGTATGGGCCATCTTTAATTGGCTCATTATTTTCTACAATTTCATCAAGTTTTAATACAAATAAGATTATTTCTCTTTTTTACAGTTACAGTTGACCTTGTAATCATTTCTACAATAATACGAAAACGTACGAGCACATAAAACCTGCTTTTGAATGTCCCAAATATTTATATGTACGTTAGGTATATATTTACACACATTAAATGTGCTATCGAAGGAATGCGGTTGTATTTGTGTTTGTTGTGTGAGATAATGAATCATCATTTTATTATATTTTACACTATAACACGATGTGGTAGTGAGTTTTCATAAGGTCTTTAAATTAAGCTTATGTGTTCTAGTTAAAACGAAACAAGTTTTTTTTTTCTATGAATTTTCTATCCTGCCTTCGCGAAACATAATAACACTGGTTTTTAAATTTCTTGTTAATTTTTTAACTGCATTATAAGACCAACAATATATTGAATTATTCGTGTTGGCGTATACGATCGTAGAATTTGGACGAATTATGATTTACATAGGCAGTTTGTACAACGCAACTATTTCACGAAATAAGTGAAATAACCCATTGTCAAGCTGTGATATCATGATGTACCTATCCAAGAAATATCAGAATAATAATAATAGAGAGCAATAATTTCGTCGATATTCCAATTCCAACCTAAGATGTTTCGTCACAATATGATATGGCTGGTGTAACATTTTTTCGCTATTGTACCTTCTTTTTAAGAGCTTAGAGGTTGTCAGAGAAAATAATTGTAGAACTGGAATAACATTTTTTCGCTATTGTACCTTCTTTTTAAGAGCTTAGAGGTTGTCAGAGAAAATAATTGTAGAACTGGCAAGTTAAAAATTTAAATATGTTTTTTTTGGAAGAATAGAACAGGATTTGAAAAATGAGAAAAAAAAGAGAGCGAGGTGATTTTTTAGGAGAACAAGAAAGGTTGTGATGGAGTTAAAGAGATTATTTTTCTCCTCAAAAAGAAGATATTTGATTTCTTTGTAAAAGTAAAATCTGTTAAGAATATTAAAGAAGATGTTGGCAAAGTGAAAAAGAAAGAGGCTCGAACCAGAAAACTGATGTCGCCCAAACTTCCAAGGCAAATGGATAAAGAGCACATTAATCAAGGTGACGCACCAGTTTCATACGAGTTTATAGAACTTATATTTACAATGACGATGCTGATTGCAGAATTTTATAAAGTCGACTTATAATTTTGGAGATAACATTCGAGAGTGGAGTATGGGACAATACAATCTAATTTAAGCCAGTGGTTTGTGTTTTTTTATCATAATGTGTAAATTATAAGGTGAAAGGTAATTTATATCTGATTTTTGTAAACTACACCACACCATCACAACCACTTTGACATCTTTCTGTTTCTATTTTATTTACAAAATTAGTATTGATTTATTTGTTTCAAATTATATTACAATTTTCCTTTTAAAATACAATTTTATTTAAAAAGATTTCCAATAAATTTCAAAATTTACTTTATCCATTCCCTTTTTGTGGCATCCGGGTGGGAATGGTATACTGGCTATATAGTGGAATTATTGTAGTTTTTTATTGCGAACGAGGTCAAAAGGGCCGTCAAAACTACTCCGAGTATAATGATCTTTTTAATGTTATATATCTTTAAAACATTTAAAACAAACAATTTTAAAACATCGTCTTACAACCACCAGAAACATAGTTTTCATCACATTCAAATTCAATCCTTTCACTTAACATTGTTCTTCATTTTTTTCTTCTTTCATTCAAAAGCGGGGCAGTTTTGAGCTTTTTGTAATGTTTATCAATATCAAATTGTACATCGAGAAAGAATACAAATAATTCGCATAACTGTCGTATACCTCCCATATAAAAAATATTACTACAGTTTTTTGTTTTTCCTGTAAAGTTCCTCAATATGCGTACGGCATCACAAATTAATTTACACAGATTAATAACATATGTACAATCACGTACACATATTTTATATCAATATTCTATGGTGTACATGTAGGTACATAGTTGTTACTAACCTTAACCCCATTTCAGTATATTTATTCCTGTCTGCTGTGTTTGTGTTTTATGCTGTTTAGGTTATATGATAGTCGGCGTACGACAGTAGTGGTAGTATTAAGATCTTAATGCGCCTAAAGCATTTCGTAAAATGCTACTATTTTCCATGAAATAGGGAAATACTCGCCACATCAATCAAAGCAAATCATTTGACGATTCACCCAGTTAATGCATCGATAAAAATTAAAACATAGGTATAACATTAAATAAAAACAAAAATTAAGTGCAATTGTAAACATGAACTTAACATGGCATTAAATGTTTCTCTATTAAAATGTATTTTTCTCGTCAAATTATTTCAGTATTACTCTTTTTCTGTATTACAATAGGTATTCAATTTGTTTTGGTTTCACGCAGCCATGTTGCGAACACGAAGACTAATCGAAGAGCGCGAAAACTGTGTTACTCGGCTTGAAATGCAAATGCTTTTCGTTATTAAAATAATAAAGGGTCATTTTCGTCTAGTGATTCCACTTAATTTCATTTTTTTATTCGATAACTGTAAAATATTACAGTTTCTTTGTTTCTCCTGTAACGTTGCTACGATGTGCGTAGGTACGCCCCTATGGAATGATTCCTTCATTACGTTCCTATATAGTAGGTCATAGTGGAAGTAAATAGCAGGTATTGTGTTAGTGTACAATTTATTTCAATAATAATAATAATTATTATTATTTCAATCAAAATAAAAAGTACATAAGTAATCCTCTGACTCCCGAACTAGTTGCAAAATTGTATCTCAGGAGGCAGCGGTATACCCTAAACTATGCAATATGACAAGGAATATTTACTATAATAATTATACAAATAAAGCAACATACACTGATACTAAGATATACAAAGAACATGAAATTAAAAAAACAACAATTCTTTTACATGTGACTTTTTTTTGTAGGTAGGTTGTAGATGTGTACTTGAGTAAATTTATGAGTCTATATAAGAGTATAAGTGTGTGTGTGTGTGCGCGTATGTGTGCGTGCGTGTGTGTGTGTGTGTTTATGTGTGAGAGTGAAATTAAAATAATGTGATGCACACCCAAAAACGTGGAACACCCAATTAGCACTAAATAAATTATTTACATTGCGTTTGTTAACAGCGCTTCTTTTTTTTCAATTTATTTCAATGTAAGTAAATAAAAATTTGCTTAAATATATGAATCGATCAAATAGTCAATGTTAACTGACGGAAATGTCAGTCAAAATGTGTGAGGAGAATGATGAGATTTGAGGAAGCGAAAGAAGTATTTAAGGACCGCGACGCTTGGCGCTTCGTACTCTCTGGCTACCCCGTTAGGAATACAGTGTAAAGTTATGTGTGTATATACGAATGACAGTACGCATAGTATTGTTAAGTTAGATTAATTTCATTTGTTTTATGGAGTGTTGATTGTGGATGTTTTTAAACTCCGACGCAAAAAGAGGGATGTTATAAGTTTAACGTGTCTATCTGTGTGTCTGAGAACGTGCGTGCGCTTAAACGGATGAACCGATTTTAAATTTGTTTTTTTGTTTGCAAGGTGACTTGATCGAGAATGTTTTAGCTACGATTCAAGAAAATCTGATTAGCTGTTTGAACATCATCAGCTCTTTATAGTTGTTGAAGGGATGTGAGCAACTTCTACTGGTCTGACCGTTTCGAAATTTGGTATCCTGTGACTTCAATGGTATTAATATAACATGGTAACCTCGAGCTGATACTGCAGCATCATCTGGAATCAGTTGGGTAGGATACCCAACTCCTTACCAACTTAGAGATATCGTGTTTGTGCTCATTGGAATGGTCTCAATTAATAGGTTATAGATGGCGATCAGGATCTGATGATGGAGTAGACAATTATTGTCAGAATACGCAGATTTCGGCGAGACAAGATTTCGTGTCGCACTTTTGTGTATCGTGCCGGAAAGTATTCGCGTGAATGGGGGTTAGTGTCGATCGTAGCGCGTTCAAAAAGCATGAATTGGTAATTGGTAGAAACGAGAAATAAAAAATTAATTATAATTATAAAAATACAATACATAAAACATATTTCGAGTTCGAACTTTTCATTTTTTTTAAATTAAATTTTCACTTTGTCCAACGGAACCCTATGTTAATAATTAATTAGCGTGTACCTACGACACGTTCTCGGTCGGTTTAATTAGTATTACTCAATGCCTATTTTTACGACGCGTAGCTCCATAATCGTTATGGATTTGAACTTTTGACTATTGCGTGGTTCAAGATTATACCAATATAAATTACCAAGGGTTTACATAAAAAAATATTAAAAACAATATATCTAATAGAAGTGGACATTACCTTTCGCTAAACGAATAATTAATTAGACTGGAAAATTGGGCCAAACTAATTTATAATACACTTCGGTCTTTCTGTTGAATGGGATACGAAAAATAGGGTAAGCTTTAATCTTTTTCAAATTTCAAATAAAAACTTTGCCTATCACGTTAGGGATACAGCGTAAAGTTGATATGAGTATATGCATGTGGAAGGATATATTTAGACCCGACGACATGAGGGACTACGCGCACGAATGTACGGGTCCAGAAGGAAAAGGAATTCCATGTACTTAATATTTTACATGAAATATATTAACTAAATAGGCAATGCATACTACGCATGTTACTTTATAATATATGACATGTGTGCAATGTATAGAGAGTCGTTGTTGTAGGTCTTTAGAAAATATTGAAACAGCTATAATATGTTAGTATAATTTGTATAATTATGTATCTATACCTATTACCTAAAAACGAATACGAATACTGAGTTTAGTTTAAAAACTTTAGGTTAATTAACTTGCATGAGCACATTTCAGTACTTATGTTACGGCTATCCTTTAATAATGAATGTTATAATCAGTACAGAAATGACACGCGATCGCATCATCGATGATTTGATGAGCGTGGCTGCGGGGAGCTCTAGAGGAAGGGCGCGGGGTCAGCGGCCGCGGTACGGCCGGCAGCGCGGGCGCGCGGAATTCGAGCTATGTGTATGAAATGAAAGTGGCATCGTGAAAGCGCGCGCATCCACTGTGGTCGTCCTTTGCTGTTGATGTCTACACCACTCACCATGAATAAACAAATCCTATGGCATTAAAATGATGGCACTATGTATTGTGATAAACCGCATCCATTAGCACTTCACTTCACTGTCAATAATTGCGCGATCTCTAAACACAAACAGTACAACAAGTAACACAAACGTATAAACAGTTTGAGCGCGCTGGAACAACTGAGTGAGAAGGCGACGAAGTTGAAGCGGGCGCGTGGGTCGGCAAAGGCACGCGCGGGGCGCGCCACGACTTGGTTCAGTGGAATGCGGCAAGATAGTGGTGCTCGGGTACTGGCCGGGGCTCGCTGTAGGCTGGAGCCTCGATATGACGGTGCGCCGATGGAATGTGCGCGGTCAGTCTGCCTCCGCTCATAAAAATAGCTTGTAGATAGGTATAACTTACTGTAGGAAGATCATGCTAGTTTAGCCGTACTACCTACCTAATTAATCTCTTATTTTATCTGTTACCTGGTTGTATTGTAATATAACTACTTCATGGGCATAATTGTTTACTTAGGTATACAGTACTTACGTAGATATTATTTCATATTACTGTACAATTTTATTCATTTCATTTTCGTGTCAACGATATCCCTTTCATAGTAATTTTATGTTCTCTTAGATACATTTATTTTTCAGAGGTTTTCTCCTAATCTAGAATCTAGCTTTAAAATGAAAAAAATATATAACATCAAAATACCTAGCATATACTACCTAATGTATGTGCGTACATATTAGGGGCTCGCCATTATCGTAAAGAATCCACTTTTCGTCACACGTCCACGTATTTTTGTACCGGCTTAACAAGGTAAGACAAAACCGATTTGGTGCAAATGGGTCAATATCGTGGGTATGCTGTTGCTTATTCGTTGGTAGTTTGATACGGATCGGCTTCCATCATAATCTTCAATTCAGTTATTTACAGTTAAACACAAAAGATATGGCGCGTCGTTAATCTTCGTTCGCACAGACACGAAACGACGATCGACGTAAATACCCGAAATGCTAAATCCATTTTTTGTGCTACAGTCATTTACTTTCTATTTTGCTCACGTGATGTTATACGTGTCACTTTTATTAAAGTTTACTTTATTAATTTTCATTGATAATTTTTATGCCAAAAGTAACAACTACTGTTTTACAATCAAAATAATGACTTCAAGTTATATCTATGCAGTCGGTAACGGATAGTAAAGAAATGGATAAGTAAATCAAAAGTTTACATAAAAAAAATGTTTATTCTAATATACGTGCTTACGCAAAACAAAAACAGTGTAAATCGTTCAGTTTTCCACGAATGTCTTTTTAAAGAACGTTCTCTTTTTAACGAGTGCATAATTATAGTTATAACATAAAAAGTAACCATAAGTGTATCCTCTTTTTAGCATAGATTTGAACGCTCATTGATGTAGCTTCGGAATACAGCTAACTGATTGGTCAATCCATTTCCCGCACCTTTAACATTGAGTCTACTGCGCATGTACATCGGTAAGCCATATAAAATGTGTGCGTACCTTAGTGGCTGATCTTATGATGAGCGTGGCTTATGTGGTTCATTCTTCAAGTCGCAGTTTCCACTACTAAAGCGGTAAAACCAAAAACGCACGGTGCGTTCGTTAGGCATATCCTCTCTAAGCACAGCATTGACATTACAAGCAGTTTCTGCTACGTTAGTCTCACGTGGGAACTTGTATTCAAAAATTACTCTGATTTTCGCTGTATCCATCATCACGATAAAAGCTGAATGTAAAAACAATTGAAACTCAAACAATCAAATATCATGATTTTTTCAAAATTAAAATGTTATAGTTTTTGTGTGAAAAAAGTTTAACTGAAATCTGACACCATGCAATTTCATACTTTAACCTCTTATTAGTTTAATACACGTATGTTACCTATTCACCTGAATGCTAGATGTACATTCAATATAAGTATATCTAGGTAGTCGATGTCAAAGTGAAGTCAATTTATTCAAGTAAAACCAAACCAACCTGCGACTTCCAAGTCAGCAGCTGCCAAGGCCAGCACTGCCGAGACCTTAAAGCGGCGTAAGTATGCGACTCTCTCTGAGAGTTTCATATTTACGCCCTTTGCAGTCGAAACTTTGGATCCCTGGAGCCCCGAAGCCCATCGACTGGTTTCTGATATTTGTATTTGTAAGAGACTGGTCGAGGCTTCGGGAGACCGGCCGGGCTGGCAGCTTCTTACGTCAACGAATCAGTTTAGCTATTCAAAGAGGTAATGCTCTGGTGTTTCTGTTGGGCACCTTAAGCAAGGATAGCTTTCTATAAGCGGCAACTTTGAGGAAGTCTATTATTTAAGATAATGTGTAGATTTAATTTTGTAAATATTAATGTTAGGATATGTATGTATTTTTTTCTTATTAATAAATGTAGTTAAAAGTAAAACGAATTATATATTTTTGACTATAATGTATACAAACAAGAAACTAACCAAAATTTCGCTAAATTACACTTATGACGTTTATTATTCTTTTGATTCTTGTGCACACTAACGGACATAAATTCTAAAAATGTTTGTTTTACTAATAACTATAATAAGTATGACAACTGAATAACTGAATCAGTCGTTTGCGCACTAAAAGTTGTTATAAATGTCATAGTCGCCATATTTGTTTACATTAAGCACATTATACGAGTAGGAAGTTTGTGAAATTAAGGACAAAAATAAAAAAAAATGGGATGTACCTACACACAGTAGATATGGATTCCTTGGGAAATCTAAAAACAAGAAATAAAATTAATAAAATGGGGTAAAATATATTGATTTGGTTGATTTGGCACAGACTTCAATAACTGTCAAATTTAATTATATAGGTATGTGTATGGTATTTATTGAATTAAATTAAATTTGACAGTTGTTGAAGTCGGTGCCAAATCAATGTGCAACAACAGAAAGTCTATTAGCTTGGTAGGCTTGGCACCGACTTCAGTAACTGTCAAATTTAATTATATGGGTATGTGTATCGTATTTATAAAGTTATTTTAATTGTACTTGAGTTTTGATTAGTAAAGAATGGTTATATTATACTTTTCAGTGTTTTTTTTTTTGAAGACGGTTTAATTATTTTTAATAAAAAAATTTCATTTCTCCCTTTTCAGTGATATTGGCCTAAATAAATATCTAGGGCGTCTGCAATTAACTTCTTTCTAATTCCGGAGCGCAACGATATACAAGAGAATCATCAATATAAATAAAGGTTATAACCAGGTCTGATTATTTAGTGTATCTTCAAAGTCCAAGATCCAATATTGGTGAAATTTAGATGGGACCACCTCTGAAGTATTACCTACCAAACGAAAAAAGAGTATTCGTAATCGATTCATAAATGACGGAGTTATGAGGTAACAAAC
This sequence comes from Zeuzera pyrina, assembly GCA_907165235.1. Classification (NCBI taxonomy): domain Eukaryota; kingdom Metazoa; phylum Arthropoda; class Insecta; order Lepidoptera; family Cossidae; genus Zeuzera; species Zeuzera pyrina. The sequence continues at coordinate 10,036,029 of OU015625.1, read as the reverse complement.
ATACAAAAAAAAAACAACATACAGATGAATTGAGAACCTCCTCCTTTTTTTGAAATCGTTTAGAAAATGTGAACTAAAAGATGAAAAATAAATTTAAGTGACATTTGTCATACGTGATGTATACTAGATATAGGTTTAGATAACCCCTATCTTAGTAACTCATCATCATAATTTATACGTATACGTAGATAAGTAAGTTCTAGGGACGTCTGTAATTAAAGATATCTTCAAAATATAACATATATATAAATTTTAAAAGCTTGAGGCACTCTTCGCGCTATCGTTATACAAGTTATTATACTTCATTAGTGCGAGGTCTATTGGTGATTTCCGGGTTTGATTATTGAATTTTCCTTCTTCCAGAAAGGTAGCAGACCAAAGCTTTCGACCCCAATTTCGCCTAAATAGTAACTACATACGGTTAAAAGCCGTGTTTTGTTTTGGAAAGTATCATATCCATGCTACTAACTATTGAAAAGTACCCTCATGAGGATACTTGGCTGCAACATCAGATTATGATGAAAATGTTTAGCTATCAACATTAAATCTGTATCTATGCAAAGTTTCATGTCTCTCCTAGGTATTGATCGTTGAGAAGTGTCCTCATGAGGAGATATGGTAATCTTGGCCACAGCTTCAATTCATGGTGAAAATCTATCTACTTGTACAAGGTTATTAAGAAAGGGGGTATAAATCCGCCGGGGTCCCAATGTGTCACTGTTGACTGTTATATTGCAGATTTACATCTGAGTTTAATATTTACGCCCTTTGCAGTCGAAGCTTTGGATCCCTGGAGCCCCGAAGCCCATCGACTGGTTTCTGATATTTGTATTTGTAAGAGACTGGTCGAGTCTGGTGATTTTGTTTTCCATACAAAAAAAAATGCTCATTTAATGGAACAAAAAATGTACAACCCTATCGCATTAGCTTCCTAGCGACGGGAAAACTCTGATGTTAGGGTTACCGCACCTTTATTTTTGTGCAAACTTTGAGGTTTTACATTAGAACTATTGACTTTTGGCGAAGTTGTAGAACGCAAGTTTTTCTTTGTCATGGGTAATTTTATACGCTTCTGTACCCATCCTTTCGAAATAACCTTGTATATATCTATAGGGTAAGGTGGGGTACAGTATGACAAAAAAGACTGATTGTGTTAAAAAATCAAACATGTTTAATAAATGACCCTTTTATTGGTTTTAAAATAATTATCAGTATTTCTACTTTTAATAAACAAAGGAAAACCATAACAAATTTAACGAAAAATATTTCTAAGCGTCACTTTTCTGAGATCCGTCGATTATCACAGACTGCCCCGTATCTGGGGTACAATGTGACATACTATGGGGCACTTTGTGACACGTTACTAATTCTAAGAAAATAATGGAAATTTAAAATCTTTATTGCAAATTAAACTTCTTTAAAATATTTTTAGGAAACACATAGGAATCAGCTTGACGTTTGGTCATTTTTCTATTTTTTTCAAGTACAGGTAAAACACATTCTATATCTTCTAGTCCAACCGTCGCCATATCCGGTTCGAGTGGAAAATAAAAATTGTTATCCATCTTCCTACTTTTACGTAAGTAACATATCGTAAGCATCATCTTCATTATCTGTTAGGAGTTTCCCAACATAATGCTTGACTTGCTGCTGTTTGCCAGCAAATTTAACAATAACGAAATCCTCTCGTTCTGGTTTCTTATGATAGGATAAGGGAAAATCACCAGTGTCATTAGACGAGATGGATATAATGTCGTCCGAGTCATCAAAAAGGATTTTTTTACTTCTGGCTTTTGGATTTCGAACTATATTAGATGAACATCTGAAACATGAAATGTAAAATTTTAAATTGACGTTAGCATTTGACATCTATTTGTTGAAATTAACTTTTTACCGAAACGGATTGTGATGGACAAACAAACGAACATGATGGAAGTACCCTACACCTACGGTTACTCTTGATTTTTGACTTGAATCAGAAGACCAACGCTAGGGCACACTGTGACAGTGTCACAGTTGCTCCGTCACACAGTGCCCCGTAGACTCAAAAAAGAAAAAATAAATAAAATAAAAATTATAGGTTAGAAATACCGGCAAAATTTTTACTTGTGATTAACGAGTAATAAAAGTATATTTATACAGAGAAGGTAACACTTACCTAAATCCTCCTAACAAGGCTCTAAAACAAAAACAATACCGATCAAAAAGAAAAAAACACCCTAAAACACTTTTTTTCTAAAAATTTCTCGACGAGCAGAAAACAAATCAGATGTCAAGCGTTTCGTGATGGCGATGCTTGTCAAAACAGCAACATAGAGCTAGCAGATTATAGAAAGGGACGGAGATATCGATACTGTAACACGTACTGTGACCTTTGTCACAGTGAGCCCCACCTGACCCAAATGTTTGGCTCTTAAAATTAAAGATGCAAATTTTCGTATATCTACTACTAAACGTCGAGGAGTACCCTCTGAGGAGACAATCTTGGCTGCAGCATCATCAGTTCATGGTAAGGATCATGTTTAGAAATTAACATTAAACGTATATGCAAATTATTGTGTCCGTACTAATAACTGTAGAGGAGTGCTCTTGTAAGATGACAATCCTGGCTGCAGTATCAGGTTATTTCTATCATTTTAGTGTGCTGTCATCAGCAGTTATCAGAGCTGAACATGTATGCAAAATTTCAAAGTCGTAAATTTAGAGGAATTGGTTCAAATTGGGCTTGCAAGATTTGAACTAAAGATATATTCTGATCGTCATCATGTTGCTTAAAGATCCTCGTCATAATCTGTAATGAAAAGTACTCATGATACAAACATCTAGCCCTAATTCGACTGTCCTATCATTTGCCATCAGGGAGTTCCAGTCGCTACATTCCGGCTCCATCGTCAGATCAGCTCGATGGTACCATAATATTGCTTCGTTACCGAACTTAAATAAGTATACCTTTCAGCTCGATCGTTGAAAAATGGTTAGCAAATTTTGAAACGGAGAACTTACATACGAACATTGCAAGTTAAATACAAGCTTGTGTAAAGAAGATGCCTGTATTCATAGAATATTTTTATGTAACTACTCAATACCAACCTATAATAAATTCGAAAGATTTAAAAACAGTTTCCTATGTATTAAATTATTATGTTATTTTTTTATTGTTTGCATTTTTTGTCATTTGCATTTCAAACACTGGCCCGCTAGTGTGGTGGCAGAGTCTCTGACTACCAAGCCGTGTGCCCCAAGTTCGATCTCCAGTCAAGTCAATGTAGAATACACACTTCTAATTTGGCTTGCGGGTTATTCACAAACATCGGAAACTCAACTTTCCGTATCCGACAGGAAACTTTTCGATGATTTTGTCTATACGTGATTCACAAATCCGAAATCGTATTACATTTATACTATATATTAAAAGTCTTTATTTATATTATATATAAAAAATTATTTAAAGTCGCATTCACAAATCCAAGCCATTGGATTGAATTTATGCTTACCGACAATCTGCCTGTCCGCCACGGAAAGTTTCCGACGTCCGTTAATAATCCCCTTGGAGTCTGGTTGTTGTTGGGAACTCATAGTAGTGTTAGAAAAACACTATTTTATTGAAGTATATAATTCATGTTTATATGTACTTAATTTATAAATGAATTTGATTAAGTAATTAATTTGATTTATAGAAACGATTTTTATTATAAAACGGTTTTTATTTTGATTAGAATGTACGAATGAATTGAAAGAACGAATGTGGAGTGAGTGAATGCGAGTTCTCTAGATTTTATATTTCTCTATGTTAAAAGTTTAGTTTTGTCTTTGAAGACGGCGGTGGCAATTTGTATTTTTCGTTAAGCTATAATTGTTTAGATGAATTGAGTTGCAACAAAAACAAAGTTATAAATGGTAAAAGTGTTTTATTTTAGTAGTTACAAGTCTGTGCATAGTTTCAGGTCACATAATTTGTGTAATTGTTTGTAGAATTATTATTATTATTATTATCTGATTACGGTAAAACTGTAAGGACGAGGGTAATGTACTTCAGCGATTTGCTAATTTGTATGCACATAATATGTGGCATTTAGTTGTTAGGTAGTGTTACCACCTACAGTAACCAATGCCCCAAAACGACAATTTACCTTTTTATTTGGCACCCCCTTGATGATACTAAATGAAAAAGATTGATGTGTGATGTGTGTGATGAATTATCTAATCGCAAACTATAAACATTTAGTTTGCGATTAGGTTATTCTATTCATAGATATGATTTTGACATGACGACAACAGCAGTGATATTGATGTAATGACGATAAAGGTTTCGCTTTGGGTATATAAGAATGTCATTGTTTATTATGTTTTATGTTGGTTACAGTAGATCTGTACTGTGATGTACCTTTATATTCTTATTTACGAAAGCTTCTTCTGTAATTAATGTACTACAACGGCTACAACTAAATCTACGGCTAAAATAGATTACTATATATCCACTATTATATTCAACGTGGAATATTTGTATACAGATACACACATCAAAAGAGTCTATGGATCGAGTACACTTTTAACTATAAAAAATTATCCAATTAATATTTATCAAATCTACTCTTCCAGACTGGCTTCTTACTTTAATTCCTATGTTTAAGGGACGGAGTCCCCACGGCCCGTAGCCAAAAGTAGGCACAATTCCGCACAAGACGCTACGCATAGTTCCACACAGTGGAACCACATTCGTCGCGTAGGTACTCGTGTTTCAGCATTATGTATTTAGATATGACACATTATAATCATAATTATATTTTAGACAAAATTAAACGTAGTAGGAATTACGTATGTCTGCACTAATTAAAAGGAAATAGAGATACAAAATAATTATAATTTTATTTTAACACGCTTTTATTGTTGTAAGAGTTCAGTAGCCAAAGAGCAAAAAACGCGTAGATAATTTCGTCCTGTACGTCGAAGCCTGTTCGTCTGCCACAGCTATTCTACTCTGAGGTGTATAAATAAATAAAAAAATAAAAAATCAGATACGAGCTTACATAGTATAACTTTCAGTGACGTAAAACTGTACTTTGGAAAAAACAAGAAACTTTCAATCATACTGGATTTTTCAATACAAATATTTTTTTGAAGACTAGTAGAATAGTCTTTCATGACGTCACGTATATTCATAATTTTTTTATTACCATGAGGCTAATGCCCTATTTCACCGAAGTTCTCTAGGGATACGCTAACGATGACATTTTCATAGTAGTTTCGGTTTTAGGGGTTCGCTAAGTATTAGGGCACTTCGGACTGGTAAAAACATACGTGACGTCACGCTAGTAATTTTTCCTGATACAATCAATTTCGATTCCATCAATTATAACTCTCTAATTAGAATGTTATCATTTCGTAAGTATATTTCGCTAAAGTTAGAAGTTTAAAGTTATTAAAAGGTAATTTATTTCATTTATTACTATTAAATTAAAAATGTTATATAACAGCGAGTTTTCAGCCAGGTGGTTTTCATACGTGGCAGCACTACCTTGCTGACGTCACGTTATATTATAGGTTTATCGGGGTTATGATTACACAAATGATGTTCATTTTAAAATCCAAGATGGCGATAAATCTATATGGGTGTCACATTATAGGTTTCTCGGGGTGCTGATTACAAAAATATCGTATTTGATACGTTTTCGACACTTGATATTTTACATCGATATATCGAATTACAATACATCGTCTGATAATATCGATACATCAAAAAAGAATTAATGATATATCGATAAATCAATATTTTTTCACCATCCCTATTATCTGTGTTCGTTCGTGTCGAAACGTAAACGCTCCTAAAGCGAACGCCGCGGATTACTCCCGTTCAGGGAGCTCCCGACACCACTGTAGACGACCGAGAGACGTTTTGACCTACCCGGACGACCTCATAACAGTGGCGACCGACGCGCTGTTAAACATCACAAGCAACGCTGCGACACCTTGCGCGCGTTAACACTAGGGCCTCTGTAGGTTCTATCCAAAAACATCACACACCCCGATAGGGCCTCACTCGATCGCGGGTCTTCCGCCCGCGCTGAGTCACATGTTAGGCACTCACCATTTCGGGCCTTCAGTCCATAGATCCTCGATAGTCGGTTATAACCACTCTGGGACCGGCCCCCACACGTATATGTTCTCTACGGCACGCAGGTGCATATTTCCCCGGCGACAACCTGAGCCGAGGTTCCATCCTCCGTCCCGGGTACCCCCGGACGGAGGGGCCCTCAGGCTTTGTCGATCTCTCTGGGCGGAGCGCCTTCCGCTGCTCCCCCTCAACGCCAACAATAGTATGTTGTGTTTTAAAGTTTCGTGTAAGTGAAAAGAATGGACGAGATCTAAATAAACATGTGTAGCTGAAGTATTCGCGTTCTTCCAAGAAGTCCTTTTTAACTTCAGTAAAGTCTACTATCACTTTACTGGAAGAGTGTTTTAGGGACTTAGTTGTGAGAAGAAAAAAACGAATTTACTTTAAACATATGCTCTATGTGTTCGTCATTAATAAATGAAATAACTAAGTATTGTCTTACTAAAAAAAATGTTTCTGTCAATATTTAGATAACAATTTACGACTATGTACAACGATTTAAGAGGCGTGTATTTTATGCCGAGATTTATTTAATTTATGAAATCATTGTACAATAAGAAATTATTTGCATTTTGGATAGCCGTCAGCATATTCGCCATATTTAACCAAAATACTCTATGTTAATAATTTATGATCTCTGTCAAGTGCCAACAGAGAATTTCACAGTTGACAATCTGTAGTTGACAATCTCGCCGCGGATTCAAAAATGAATTCGACTAATTTGCTTTAAGAATCGCACTGCAGTTACTAATTTTATCAATTGCTATTGAGATTTTTTTTTGGCCGGATTTTATGGGGAGCGGTTTTGCGTTTATTTTAATTATTTGTAAATTGTTTCAAGTGGATACCGTGATGTAAAATTAGCGTAGTTTTGCATCCCAGGTAGATACTTGGAACGCGAAACGTTGTTGTGTATAGTGTGGAATGGTTGAAATATGTCACTATGTATTTATTTAGTGGTGTGACGTTGAAATTTTTTTAGTGATTTAGACCACCTCAGTGGATCTTACTAGTAAGACAGCCTCGATATATTTTTCACCACCAGAAACTCCAAGAAACGTTAAAATGTATGAATGTGTAATACATTCATACATTTTAACGTTGTTGTGATTATGTTGACATATTAATAAAATAATATGAAAAATATTTTAATTCATTACTGAAAACAACGGCTGTATGGGTATATATTTCTTGATCTTCCTCCTCAAAGGAGAATCGTACAAAAAGATCAAATGTTATTTCCGGTTTCTTGGCGGGATTCATGGGTGCGGTTGGGCGTTTATTTTAATTAATTGCAAATTGTTTCTAGTAAATATTGTGATATAAAATTGGTGTAATTTTGCGTCCCAAGTATCTATGTCGTTGTGCTTTCTGTGGAACTGTTGAACTATGTACTTATTTAGTAGTGCGAAGTTAAAAAATTTTTAGTGGCTTAGTCCACATTAGTGGATCCTACTAGAAAGACTGCCTCAGTAACCAGAAATTCCAAGCAACATTAAAATGTATTACATCGACATATAAAATGACATGAAAAATATAATATAATTTTATTACTGAAGACATAGGCTGTTATGGGCATAGATCCCTTTGTCTTCCCTCTCAAAGGAGATTAGATTGAAAAGAAAGATCATTTCATTAGATAGGAATGAGCTAATGACGAAAAGTATCGATATGTATCGTATCGACATTTTAATTAGTATCGATTTATGTATAGCAATAATATCGATATTTCAATATTTTTGCCCAAGGCGTAGTTACCTAAAAATGTTGACAAAATACTCGAAAATTAAAAAATTAAATACATATCTAGCAGTTTCTAGCAATTCAAAACAAATTCCAATACCGTACCTACTTATTTTAAAAAAAACACGGATATTTAAAAAGTTATGGTTGATAAACCTGGCAGATGTTAGCTAACCTCAGTATCGCAATATTTTATCATATTGTGGGAAACATAGCTTCTAAAACTAAAACTACCCCTATTAACTTCGAAATCTAAATCAATCAACCTACAACAACCCTTAAACTAACCCACATATTTTCCACCTAAATTCGAGTGGAAAAGTTAAGCCTAAGTTGGAAACTTTGCACTCCAATCAGTTGATCAGCTGTCACTCCGAGGCTGTCACAGTAGTCACACACAGATAATAATGTCGTACAGAGTGGTCGACACGCTTATTACGTAACTTACAGACAGCACGCGACAGCCAATATCGCGCGATATCTGCTGTCAAAAGGAGAATTTGTGAAATATAATTTGGAAAGTGGCGCTAATTCTACCGCGAAAAGTGCATTTTAAATGCACTCATAGAATAATAGATACGCAATCATCATACACGATATCAATTTTTTTTTACAATTAGTCACCGGTCGCGGAGTGATTGCGTTGCTGTCGCTATCTGCAAATTCAGCGGTGTGATTCTCTAACGTAAATTCATCGAAATCACTTCCGAATCCGCGCTGTGATCACAGATTAAGTATTTGTAGCCAGCTACAGATGCGAAAACCACTTTGTTGTAATTGCTATGTATTGAGTTTTAGCGCCACTATCGCCTACTTTTTGATAACCGTACGATAAGTAGGTACCAATACTGTTATGTATCTTTATGTACATTCCAGCAATTCTGAAAAACCACCAACACAGCGCTTTAGTACATTATTTACATAAAACAACTGTGCAGGATAGGCGTAGAAATGAATAACGAAAATCGATACATCGAGATTAAAAATATGGACGATGTAATGTCAATTACATTTTATAAAAATATCGATATTTTGATTATCGATATTTTTTGCCCAATCCTATCATTAGTTGTCATTTATTTACATTTTATAATTTATCTTTTGTAAGTTACCATTTCGCGTATCTTATTTATTTGCGCGTGATATCTATCTTTTTGTACTTGCTACAAAAAGTCTAGTAATTTTAACAAATGGTTGATGTAAAAGTTGATTGAATCGTGCACTATTATCTTCGAAATGATTTTTTCAAAGACTGCAATTTCTTTGCTGTGTATATTATTGTTACTCTCAATTTTTATGGCAAACCTTCTAAACTTATTAGCGACTGATCACAATTTTTATGCAGAAAATAAAAACGAGGGAGCAAATTATTGTAAATACCTTGGTAAAAAATATGGTCAAATTACTGATACAACACGTAATATAATTTGGTTTTTACAGGTACAGAACTATGTATTTACATTTTGTCAATATTTATTAAACTGTAACAAATTCTAGGATTTTTTTTATGCTAGTCAATAGCCAAATAGATTGAATGATGTAATTGTAAAGCTACATCCACTGAGTTGAATAACTATAGTGTAATTCTTACATTACAATAAAAATGACAAATCTTTCTAGGTATGGACAGTAATATTAGTAATGTTTTTCAGATTTCTGACATACACATTAGTATATTCCGTGATCCAGGAAGAATATCACAATTTCAACAATTTTGTGATAACACAGTAAAAATAACTAAACCTCTCATTGTATTAGCTACAGGAGATCTTACTGATGCCAAAGCTAAAGATAATTTGGGTAGTTCCCAAGTGAAAACAGAATGGATTTATTATCATAATATTGTAAAAGAATCTGGCGTAACTGATGATACTGTTTGGTTGGACATAAGAGGCAATCATGGTAAATATGTACTTCAACACAGTTGTTACTCCAGGACATTGTACTGTCTATTTCAACTGAATGTTATAGATTACTAGTACTTGAACTATTAATATTGAAGTTTTGTATATACTTATCTCAGTAATTTTTCTTACAGATAACTTTAACATAAAAACAATAAATGCTCAAGAAAATTATTTTAGAAATTATTCTGTGCAAGGAGTGAATCATGCAAAATCTTACACACATTTTGAGAACAAGAATGGAGTCAGTGTTGCATTTTTAGGTATCGATGCATGCCCTGACCCGGGAGTAAGAAGGCCATTTAATTTTATTGGTATGTTAGATGTACCGGAACAGCAAAATATACAAAAATTAAAAATGGAAGCTGAGAATAAAGCTGATCACATAATTTGGTATGGGCATTACCCTACCTCTTGCATACTCCCTATTAAAAAAGATAATCAGAGGCTAGATTTACGTGAGTTTATAGGCAGTAGTCATGGTTCACAAGTGTACATGTGTGGACATTTACATTCCATGGGTGGTCTTGTCCCAAAGATGTATACAAAACAAAAGAAAGGTTTCTTGGAGCTTGAGTTAGGTGATTGGAAGGATAACAGAATGTATCGTTTGGCTGCCATTGACCATGGACTTTTTTCATTTGTGGATCAAAGACATAATACATGGCCTTTAGTGTTGGTAACGAATCCAAAGCATGCACAGTATGTCATACCTGGCCGAGAACCCTTGGATCTATTGTCTGAATCTACTCATATTCGAATACTGGCATTTAGTGATGTTTCCATAGCAAATGTCAAAATTTCCTTTGATAAAATAAGTTGGATGAAATGCAAACAAACTGAGGGCCCTCTTTATGTTTGCCGGTGGTTACCACATCTATTTGGCAGTGGATTACACTATTTATATGTAACAGTGTCTGATGAAATGGGCAGAGAGGCTATAATAGAACATCCATTCTCTTTAGATGGTACATTAATGACTTTTGAACTAACATCAAGAGTATTGCTTATGTTAGACGCAGGTGTAGTGGTAAGTTCTGTGATAAAGCTATTTGAAATTATTACCTTCTCATTTAAGTATATAAATATAATATGAGATTATTAATGTCTGTACTTTAGTTTCAGATAATTTTTGGGACTCTGCTCATGTTGAATGTTTTACCTTTAGTGTATTTTAAGTTAAAGAAACGGCCACCAAGATATAGCCGAAAATTTGGTCAGCATATTTTTAGAAGAGTTTGGTTGTTATGTAAAATTGATAGAATTTTCTATCCAATTGTTTTGTATGCAATTTATTTGCCAATTGGGCCATGGGCTATTGGTGAACTTATTGATGGCTTCATAGGGGTAGTCTTTGCTTGGGGCATAGTAATAAAAGGTGCATTTTTGCCTGAACCCTTTACATATATGTATGGAAGTGTACAATTGATGTTTGTGCAAATACCGTTAATTTTGGTATTAGCCCATACTTTGGAAAATCGTTTATTTGGTCACACCGTCAAAGGAATAAAAACTTTAATTAAAAATTTACCATTTATTTCTTTACTTTCAATACAAATGCTATTAGCTTATTTCTTTTGGTTGGAGTATGGGACATTGGCGTTTATGTTTGGACCTCTTAGAACATGGAGTGTGGTACTAAGTACAATGCTGTGGTATAAAATATTAACCCTTCCTCCTGATTATTGCAGGTAATTTCGTAAACAGATATTTTTTTTACTTACTAATATAAATTTTTTTTTTTTAAATGTATAAGTAAGTGTGCATGCAAAAATTAATAGTATAGTGGACTCCAGCTTCTATTGTGGATTATTGGACCCTTTAGTTCAGTGTTTTGACCATGGGAATAATTCACATCGATATTTAAATAGACAACTACCCTTGCTATAGCATGATGATGACATACACTTATGTACAGTATTATAATCTCTGCAATGCAAGTCCTGCCGTAATTAGAAACTAGGGCATTCCTTGAGTTTCTAATTTCATTCAGTCACAATCAGAGTAGGATGAATTAATACCAGTTATTAATTACTATAAACTACTACCCGACCCGACCCGATAGATGTAGGTACCGCCCGATCATTGATATAAAAAAAATATGTCTAGAACCCAATTGTAGCGCCACCAACTCGGTCAAGTTGTGAATCTAAACCATCCAGGGACCCACTCAAGCACACAAAAAGTTTCATTAAAATCGGTCCAGCCGTTTAGGAGTTCCCAAAATAAAATAAAAAAATGTCCTAGAATCCGATTGCAGTGCAACTTACCGTATCCAATTGTGAATCTAAACCATCCAGGGACCCACTTAAACAAAAAAATTCATCAAAATCTGTTGTCTTTTGAAAGGAGTTCAGTGACAAACACGTGTACATGTATGATATCAGGTATGTGTACGTGTAATGTATATGTAAAGATACCTACAGAATAAGTAAGAGCCAACATGTAGCCACTTATGAAAATCAATGCCTCTGATTTCTCAAAATTACATTTTTTAACATTTTTTGCCATTAATGTTTTAAATCAGTGATATTGTTTATATGCATTATGATACAAGAGGCCAAAGAAATAACTCCATTCTATCGATTAACCGGTTAGAATAGATTTAGAGTGGCTTGCACCAACTATTTTAAGTCGATTTAAGGATTTGACGTCTAGCTTGCACCAACGATTTAATAACTGGTGAAAGCGAAATGTCAAATTCTTAAATCGAGCTCAAATAGTTTGTGCATTCCACCCTTAGAGTGTTAGTACTTACAGAATTAATGATAGAAATCATTGTGTGACAGCGCGCAACTGATAGCATATACTTTTTATACACTCACTTTCGGTGAATTTTTTGCATCGTTAATGTACCCATAAAGTAACAGCTTAAAATTACTGCCACAAATGAGCATTTAAAAAGTTATATAAAAAAAAGTTGGTGTGCCTCATTTAATCTTGCTGCAATGTTTCGGCACACCAACTTTTATTGTCTATTTTTTGGCACGTTCATGTACGTATCGAGTAACAGCTCAAAGTTAAGGCTAAATGAAAATTTACACTTTTTTAATAAGAAAATATAGGTTTGCCTGTTGCAAGTGCCTGGCACATCACTTTGTTTTCCTGAAACCAGAGTTCAAAAACTGATATCATACAATTAGTTGAAACTTAAGTCAAGAGAATAAAGTCAATTATAAAATTACGCATGACACGCAACTTTTAGAGCTTCGCATTGTTAACATTAAGTTGTAAGTACCATTGATTGGTATCGATAGAATTAAAAACTGGCCAAGTGCGACTCGGACTGCGTGCCGAGGCTTCCTTACCACCATATAATGTATTTGTGTTATGTATTATATGCAAATAAATGACGGATTCGAAAACAAACTTAAATTTGCAGTTGAAAGACACGTTCCCCCATTCTCTCCAGCTTCAGATGTAAGTTTGTACACAAATTTAGTTCACTTAAGTTATCTGTGTCTGACTTTTTTTCTGTTCGGCCAGTTATACGCCTAGTACCAGCTGCTGTGCAACAAGAAGTCCGCAACAACGCGGTAGTAGATTTATTGACGTCAATGAGATAATAATCCAGTTTTGAAAAACTGATTTCGAATTTGAATGAGAAACACAAATTTGTTTTTTTTTTTTTTAAGTTTTAACACAGTCTATGCTACGTTGACTGGTCACTTATTCAAGTGAATAAGTTTTTAACATATTAAATTTAATGTTTTTATATTCATAAAAACATATGTTAAAAACATGATAAATCGATTGCCCTCTTGATACTGATCAATCTACTTTCTGGTATTTCGCTGACACATTGCATACATATTATATTGAGCAAGAGGTCGAGAAGATTAGTGGTGGTCATTTTCTTGGAGGTTCCACTCTATTTTTACCCGGGCTATACTATATAGAGCTGAGACAGTTAATTCTTTCGCTATAGTTATAATTCGCACGACACGTCCCACGACACAGGATAGTCACTCTCAGTCTATTACAAAAACAACATTTTCTTCATAGTTTTCGTGATCGCTATTTTTCGTTTTCTCTTGTTTCAGGAAATTGATAAGATTGAATGATTTGCAGTCGTAACACCACCAAAGAGGCTGTGTAACAAACACTTGTAAATGTTTGAGTGTTATTTTATTTTTATATTAATGACTGAAATACGCTAAATCCTGCGAAGCGACCTTCAGACTGCAGTTTTAGTAAGTAGTGAAGAATTTAATTATTGTGAACATAGTTCACTTAGTCAAGGGTTCTTTACTTGCGAAAAAATACTCTGTTTACTTTTCTGTATTGATTATTATAACATAGTTGTATAGGTACAGTGAGTAGGGTTATTATATCACAGAAATATCTCACAATTGGTTGTAACATTTAAGTTATTTACAATCAAAACATTTCAATAAAGTTTCAGTGTATAAGTGTATACCTAAAGATACTTTGGTAATGGTATATATATAAGCATAATCAATTTTCAATTAAAGGGAAAGTAGAACTACAATATTTCTTTCAAACATGAGTCATGTTATGTTATTAAAATGAATTTGATTGAAAAATTCTTAATTATTGATACGGTAATACAGCTAACTTTATCTGTACAGTGATATAGGTATTGGCATATACAATTAAGTAATGTAATCAGTATTATTTTTGTAATAAAGCATTTATTAATTTATCATTGAAGTATCGAACCCTTAGTCATATTTCAGTAAAAAGAGTATTTATTGTTATTCGCACTGTTGCTATAATATAACGCTAAGTATTAATTTGCGCCAAAGATTTGATATGAGCTAAAAGAAGTAGACATTCCAAAAATTGATTTTGCTTCGAATTTTGGCTGTGCATTTCATTACAAAGTGCTTGAATGTTTCGGTATAAATTAAATAAAACTAAATAATATGTTTATCTAGTCGTTTAAAATTTTTCAGATCGCTTTGCTTAAAATTACTGAATAAATGTAAAATTTTTAAATATAAATATATTGAGATTCAAATACACATAATATTAGATGTAATATAAAACATATTTTAAGATTATTGTCATTGAGGGCGGAAAAAGACTGAACTAATGTATCATAGTACTAGACACTAACAACGCACCAATGAGGTACAGATAGTTTAAGCATACTGTTGATATCACACATATTCATTGTGTTACAAAAAAAATTAAAAAAAAATGTAATAATGTTTAGTGAAAGTAATTTAAGTTGTATTTAGACAAAAAGAGCCTGTACAACCTTTTGGTGTTCATAAATCTACGTTGCCATTTCTTTTTTAAATGGCAGGCAATGATTTAACATTACATAATCGATAGGGGGGATGCGTACATACAAATAATCTCATAAAATTCTAATGACTCGTATATACAAATTCGTTTACTTTAGGCACTATGTAATACTGTGTAAGCACATACCGACCATACATTACTTTATAACTCCTGATTCCAGAGTACTATTGCAATCAGCGTTATGCGTCGCGATCCATATCACTCTTTTATTCACAGTTTACAAACATTCCATTCCACCCCGCACAAAACGAATCATACAAAGGGTACGTATTCGATTTATACGATGTACTATCCGTCAGTACCGCAATGTATACCTATGAGTCCACGGCCACGTTTCCATGCGGATCTACTCATCTTTACATCTACATTACATTTCAATGCATTTCACAGTGTTTGCGTTTTGCATTTACAGTCATACGTATAGTGCGATCAAAATTGTTAGGAAAATTAAACGAACGTATATTTTTATTGTTTAAATGCGTTGTCAAAGGCTTTATGTTCTAATATCATATAGTTCAGCTTATTTTCGCCTTCATTATTTTAAGAGAATTTGTCAGAAATCCGCAGGGTTACTAACAATACGATATTTTTGTAATAAAATAATACACCTATACATATTTTGATGCAACAAATTACTAACAGTTTAAAATACCGCGCTAATTGAAGTATAATATTTACATACCTGCATCCTGCACGTAAGATTAAATAGAGCACCAACAACAGGTGCGTATCCAGGAAGCTTAATGAACCCCTTTGTAAATGAGACTTCAAACTTATGTATTTTTAAAGAACTGGAGCTCCACCTAATTTGAGCTCTGGATCCGCACCTGTATTGCAGTCAAATAGTTTTATGTACTTATCAATAAATTTTGACAATATAATAAACTCGTTTTTTGTATTCGATATTGAACAATTTAAATCGTATGTATATTACGTCGTTGTATGATTGGGAAATGGGCAGATCATTATGGTTTTGATTTGTGTATTTCGTGAAATGTCATTTTATGAAATGACCAATTAATAACCGCTATATCGTTAAATAAAAATCATTTGACAAAATGAAATGAAATGTACAGCGTGAAAATTAGTTTTAGCCGAAGTCAAGGAAGATTTAGACTTATGAAGATCAAATACCCAGAGTCTAAGCTGAAGGAAATGTCAAAAGCACTCGCATGTCTAGACGAAAGTGGATAAGGAGAATGATAAAATTTCGAGGAGACGAAAGAATTACGTGAACACCGCGAAACTTGGCGCTCCGTCCTCTCTGGCTACTCCGTTGAGGATACAGCGTGGGATACGTATGTATATATTTGACAATACGTCAGTTATACCTAGTTGAGCATTCGATTCCGTAAGGTATCTAAATTAGTAAAAAAAAAATAATAACAATGCTTGACTTGCATAAAACCTTTGTAACTTCCGCTTATAGGTTCAGAGCTTCATCGAGATGCATTTTTTCGTTTATAACTTTATTATTACCATTTTTGTGGCACAATATTTAATTTGTTTTGAGGTTACTAGCCATATTGCGCGCACGTAAAGCGAAAACAGTAGAGTCAGCGCCACTGGCGGTGTCAATTGCCGCTATTTTATATTATAGTCAGCCAAATTAAAGTGTATCAAAGCATTTAGATTGGTATATAGCTGGTACCTACACATATTTCTATAAATATTTTTGGAAATATTAAACAAATAAACTTTGTGCTAAGAGCGATACACGTTTCGTTCATTAATTTCGATTCTTATATTATATATTTTTAGACATTTAAACAATTGGTTCGTGCAATTAATTGCAATAAATTTATTTGTCCACTCCATTTTATATCCCGTTTATGGTCAAACAGTTAACCTATTGCAAGTATGTAGGAGTCACCTAAGTATTTACGGTTTACGTCCTTTGATTTACGTTAAAAAACCGACACAGTAATCGTAAACACAAAATATTTTGTAAAAAATATAATGTAATTGTGCAAATATTTGCAAATAGCCCATAATTTTTCCGTATCTTTGCAAAAAAATTCACACACGACTTGGTCGGCATAACGACAAACAGGTCACAAACGTATAGTTCTATTAATCCCTCCGGCTTTTCATTGGTCATTAGTCATTACACATTGATATGGCGGTTAGACGATGAAACTACGTTGTTTCATGAAACACCCAGGCCCTTCATGATCTGCCTAATTCTGCGAATAAGCAATGACGTATTATATTATCGAATTTAAATACGTTTGGATACAAAGTAGTGGATGTCAATTGTGTTGCAAGTGTATTTATTTTATCTTGGTGCCTCTTCAGTGGGTACTTTACAATGGTGCTTGAACATTTATATTATGTTATGAATAAGATTTCGTTATGATAATAATTATAATTAATAAAAAATAAACAAACACAACATATTTTAAGAATAATAAAATTATCCTGTTATCTATTTTTTAAGTAATCTGTAATTATACAGTATGTAAAAAAACCTTCTCCTGATCCGAAAGGGGCATAAGTATAAATATCCCAATAACGTTACTAAAAAAAACAAGAAAATTATATTATTCATGAAAATAAAAATGTTATCGTATTTTAAAATACTCGGTTTTAGAACTCAATCACCCCAAAATCTGCAATTTTTTAAAATGTGACAACATCGTTGGCAGCGATAGGCTATGTCGGCCTCTGCGCCGCCTGTATCGCCATTTAAGTTTCCTCATTTCATTAAATTTTATTTTATTCGGGTTATTTTGAAACCCTTTTTACTCATTATATGAAAAAAATTACATGAATAGAAAGGAATCTCGATATCCAATAATACCCTCACGGATCGGACAGGATTTTGTTACACGCTGTATATTACTTAAAATTAATCTACGATTTTATTAACTTATCCTTATGTAGTTACATGAGTACTACACGAAGATTACAATTTTAATTTATGATTATATAAAATAATTTTTTATTGATATTTTGGCACAAAAATACAGTATATATCTATAACTATTAAAATTGAAATTGTATTATGACCTCATCGTCGCAGCTTTTTAGTGCAATAAATACAATTTTGGTGTTTTTAAAATTGGTTCTGTGATTTCTTCTTTAGCAGTAGGTACTATAAGTACAATATGATCATGACAATTTCGATGTTTTGTAAAATTCACTTATCTACGTAGTATGTTCACCAGTGAAACGTCCAGTCCTACGTATTATTTACTTAATTTTTGTGTAGATTTTAATATGTTGTATGTTACATATGTTTATGTAAATAGATGCTAAATTCATAGAGTCTTTTAGTCTAAGTCTTTTAAGATTGAATGTTCATTGATTATCATAAATGTATGTGGAGAAACAACGTATCTAAAGATAAAACGTTCAGTTGCTGAATCACGCTAAGGTAGCGTTGCTAGTTTTATTTATAGATATACATAGAAAAAAAAACTACTTTATAAAAATGTATGTACCTACGACGTGTGTAGTGGCATCTATATTTAATTGTAAACGTTACACCCTGGAAAAACGTGTGAGTAGATATCATCTTTCTTTAAACCTTATTCATTATTAAAAAGTGGAAACACTATAGTCGTAGGACAAAAATGATCGTGTTGACGCAAAAAAGTTGGCAGGTCAATTATGTCATGAACTTATCTGTTGGTCCTCTAATGTTTAATTTACTCAATAGATGTCTATAGGTAATTCATAATAAGTAGTTTCCTTACAAACAAGAATAATAATACATTGTATTACTTTATTTCTTTCCTGCTACAATTTTATCAAGAAAAATTTTGATAAACGTATCTTTAATCTATTACGTGTAAGAGATAGTACATAAATAATTGCTTTTTGTTTAACACTTCTCACGTGTTACAAAAGATTTACAATTTTATTATTTATCTAGCGTCTATACTTAGCCTACTTATTTTACCTAAGGTCGGGCGGGGCTATTTCGACTGTGAGGTAATTCCAACTAATCAAAATTAATTCCGTTTTATAGACATTTCTTTTAGAAGTGACATTCATATTCATATAGCGGGTAAAGGTGTTCCGACGCTCCGTCATAAGTAGGATAGGTATAAACTGATAAAACGATAACAATTTGATCGACTGGCCAATAGGCCTGTAAAATATTACCGACAGTTATGTTGTTTCTTTGAAATTTTTTTTTCGAAACGATTTTACAAGGTAAGATATAAATTCAAAGATCGTTATTTGTTACTTGCTTATTTGTTCTATTGTGACATGCATATTATCAGTGACACTATAATCAGTTCAGATAACCGCATTAAAATTCTGCCGGTGGCTAATTTCAGCTGTAGTTGGAATTGTCTCACTGGATTTGACACGAAAACGAAAACCACTAGTGCTGTTCGCGTTACGATATTTTATGTCGATAGAAATACAACTACGAAGTCCGGGTTCTTTAAATGGTTTTTGTATTTTTCATCATTTCTTACTAAAATTTAGTTAAGTTGCACAATCCCCGAGTGAAATCTTTAAAAATGTATTCGTTATCTCTATCGACTTTTTCTAATTGGCATAGGTCCCATCACTGCTTTTTATAGGCAACTATTGAAATTATTTCTAAAATATATTTTTGTGAAAAAAAAGCTCAAATTTAAGTTTAGCATCAGGTGGAAATGTATGGTCAATAGTTGTAATTACTTCACTGTGGGGTAATTACAACTATTTACAACTTTTTTGAGAAAATAGGTTTTATGAGATTGATAGATTAAACAGTTTTTCAAATCCACAAAAATACAACGCTGATAATGATTCTGTAACATGGATTTATTCTATTTTAGGTGCCGTAAAACAAAAAAGATTTTAATGTAGAAAATTTTTCTTCATATTTTACTAGTTGAAATAGTTCCACCCGACCTTACTATGTATGTATACTATAAATGTAAAAATGTACTTATGAAAATATTTTTATGTATAAATAGACACCTATAATTAATAAAATTATTTGTTATTCATCACACACAACAGAATTTATTATTTAGCGATTATTTTTAGTACCTATACTACCTACAAGCTTTATAAACTCTGATCGCTAAAACACATACAAACATTATTTGTAACCATCCTATCCATATCAACAAAGCATAAATATCGTATTTAAAGTCCCGCGTAAGACCTAAATGTTCCAAGTACTTTTTAGGGTGTTTGAACATACAGTATAATTGTTGGCACGGTAAATTCCCTCTATCAAAACCGTATACAGTCTGCAGGAATCCATCGAAAGCATAACGGAAATACGAAATGGCGGCAAGTGGTCGAAGATAATTTGGCATTTCTTGGTACGGAATAAAGAATTCTGAGAACATAAGCATCGGGATGTTTACTGCCGGAACCAAGAACATGCCGAGCTGAAAAAAATTAACAATAGATATAAAATACAGATAACTACGGGTATGTAATAATTACACTATTGTAAGTTGGTAACTACTCAGTGTAAATTCGTTTGTAATGTGATAGTATTTTTATATTTTCTTTTTCTTATTGCATAAATATCGTGTACTTATATAATTATGGCATAAGGTAAGACCATAAAAATCTTTATAATTATGTGAGTAGGTATACGCTAAAGATTATTTAACACAGCAAAAAATAATTGGAATACTTATCAGTTATCATGTAAACTTGTGTATTGCAAAATAAGAACATTACTACGTATACCTACAAACTAGTAAAATATTTAGGTGAAATCCTTTTTATACACCTACTACGCTTCTTGAAATATAAATGTGAGGTTTTATTTTAGATTCCTACTTTAGTCACGGTTGCGCACCTACAGTGGGTATGTATTTATTTGCATTTAACGTAAATTGTGACAAAATAATTATATTAAGGTAAAAGATATTGAAATAAAAAATACCTTTACTCCACACGCAGCTCCAAACACTAAACCAAAAGTTTGAGCGAGTATGGTAACAAGAGCACAGATGACCCAAGCTAAAGTCATCCGATAGTACTCCAGAGGCTGTGATGTTAAACACCATGCGGGAAACAGAAACAACGTTGCACATAGTAACTGAAAATGTAATTAAAAGTAGATTAAATTTATACAGGTAGGTGACTGAAATCGTTGGCATTTTAATTAAATAGAATAGAATCTACTCATGAAGTAAAATTAAAAATTACGTAAGTAAATCAATTCAAATTGAAATATAATTAATCTTCATGTGTGAAACCATGAACTAGTCATGTAGTTTCAAAACGTGCTATCGGTCCGTCCCCTCGTAATGTATGTCGTATTTGAAGAACTATTCAAATGTTTTCTATTTTCACGCTAATGCCCGCGCGCGGTGTATGTTTTTACCTACGTTGTTTTGTAGGCTATTAATACGACGGATGAAACTAACAAATTAATTAGTTACCATCATAAATCTGACCTCTGGGTGTGTAATACGAATGATGGAAGATGTAAGCTGGATATGGAGAGATGGGTAGCTGGAAGTAAAGTTAATGGTGCTCTGTTTGTGTTAGTTAGCAGTGTGAGTTACATAGGTATTATCTATGTATCTAAATCTGCTAAAATTACTATCCGAACTGCAGTGCCGGTGCCAACTTTATTGTACGGTAGAGAAGTCTAGATATGTCCGAAATCAAGTGAAAGTAAGATAAATGCAGTAGAAATGCAATCCAAGATATGTGCGATGAAAAAGCGATGAAGATACGCAGTACGGTAAAATTGGATGAGTGTTGTTATATAAATAAAGAAAGAAATGCTTAGATAGTTCGTAACTTATAGTAGAAAGAATGAGTGATGACTAATGATGATGATGATTGATGAACGATTGCAGAAGGAGATAGAGCGAAAGTAAGCGGTAACAGAACTGACTTGTAAATCTAATACACTGTATCTCGAAAAACTTAAATTCGAGATAAAAAATGTTTAAGATTTTAACAGTCTTGCTGTTTTGGGTATTAATTTATCAATGAAATAACTGTGTTCAAGGGCGTCGGCAGCTTATGACTAAGGGGGAGGCAATGGGGCTATATTATGGAGGATAAAAAATATGAACGCCGAGAGCATGAAGCGTTACACTTTGGAAGTCTTTGCCTCGATGACGATTGTAATAAGAACGGTTCTAATATCAATGTATAAATCTTCACAAGCCCTCGACAGCACAATAACTAAATCAAACTTTTAAACAGTAATAATTATTTATTTTAACAAAAATAATATTTAATTAAAACATAACCTGCGGGGATTTTTTACAAAACTTTCAACCACTTTATCATTAAAATTATTTAGGTTTTTATTTATTATAGCTGTGAATGTGAATTTATTTATGCAGCCTGCGCTTCTTCTTAAAAGTTTTTCTTTTACAAGCATATAGTAATAAAATAGGGCGCTTATTCTTGTCTTCTTTGATTTTTTTACCTATTTACTCCTTTTGCTTTTTGACTCTAGCTTTAGATTACAGTTCCACTGGCGAGGTGGCCAATGTTTGCCAATTTGGCTGACTTGTGGCAATGTGTGATTTGGGAGATCGTCACTACCAGCAGAGATACTGACAGCTTTTTTCTTATTTTTATAGCAGCCAGTGAAGACTTGATTTGTGAAGTGATTGTTGTGTCCCATGTATAACTCAGAAGATCGTCGCTATCAGTGCAGTCGCATAATGCTTTTTTACATTTTTTTGAGAAGATTGAAGCTCAATTTGCGAGGTAGCTGATAATATCGTGTGAATGACTCGGGAAATCGACATTCCAATTTGAAGTAGGTATGTACGTTTGTCTTCCTTTTTACTATTTTTACAGGAGATAGTGAATCTCCAGTAAATTTGCAAGGTGGCTGACGTGAATGTCCGAGCTAATGTATCGCGTAATGATTTGAGAGATCATCACTAAAAGCAGAGCCAAGTGTAAGAATGCTTATTTTTGGCATTTTTCTGGAGATTAAGACTCAGTTCGTTAAGTAGCTGACGTGTTTTTCCTGGGCTGTGATGTAGCATGAATGACTTGAGAAATCGTTACTACTTTTTAGTGGAAATCGAGGTTTAAATTGTGAAGCGATTAAATTGTGATATCCGTCGTCAGAAGTTACTATTCCTCCTCTGCTATACTTGATGTTTTATTAATTGAGGATCTTATATTTACTGATGAACATTCAAAGGAATTTATAGATAAAACTTGGAGTGGACTGCAAATTACTGCTAAAAGTTCCGTGTAAACATGTGATAAATTCTCACATTGTTTAGCAATCGTCCGCCCAAAATCTCGTTAACCGACACGTGTTTCTCGCTTCTCTACGAAGCATTATCAAGAAATTCCAAGAGATTAGACTCGGTCAAATAACTAGCACCGAATTGATTTTGAGCAGAAGATTGCTAAAAATTATAAGAATTCATCATACAAAATATATTTCCGCAAGGTAGCACGCTGAGTTTCTTAAGAATTCAATTTCTTTGCAAACGCATTCATTTGAAGCGCGTTTGACCTTAACACAGTATCTAGCTAACTACCACAGTACCTACTAGTAGTTGTAGTAACTACCACAGACGCTGTTATAACAAAACACTGCAAATAAAGTAGAAGTGTTTTGTCGTTACAGTTCCCATAAGTTCTTTCAATACAGTGTTTTTGTATTAACTCTGCTTAGAACAAAAAAAAAATCAGAAAAATATAATAATAGGGGTATGAGAGTACAGAGTAAGAGAAACGTAATAAGCACTATTAAGTTATAACACTGTATCTTCAGTTACAGTGTATTGAATTAACACGTCAGAGAAGCAAAGGAAGATGAAATAGCCAGTGTTAATTGACGGAAGTCAAAAGCACTTATACCTCGCTGAAAGTGTCAGAAGAGAATGATTGGATTTGGGGAGATGAAAGAAGTGTGTAAGGAGTACGTACCGCGATCCTTGGCGCTCCATGCTTCTGACTACCCCGTTAGAGATACTCCGTGAGAATGTGTACGAAATAATTTATAAATAAGTA
This sequence comes from Zeuzera pyrina, assembly GCA_907165235.1. Lineage (NCBI taxonomy): Eukaryota > Metazoa > Arthropoda > Insecta > Lepidoptera > Cossidae > Zeuzera > Zeuzera pyrina. The sequence continues at coordinate 10,012,062 of OU015625.1, read as the reverse complement.
TAACTTTTGACATACTATTACAATTTTTTGGCACTACCATCTCATGACCATTTCTAACATAGTTTAGCAGATTTTTACTACTTCGTAATACTACTTGCCAGCTCTAAAATATAAATTATGTGCCTCATTTCGACTTAGTTTTAGACCTGTCCAGCGTATTTGTTTTATACTTAATTGGCGATCCGCCCCGACTTCGCACGGGTAGATATTCTTTTCAAAATAAAATATAGCCCATGTTATTTGCTGATAATGTAGCTTTCTATAGGTGAAAGAATTTTTGAAATCGCTTGAGTAGTTTGTGAGTTTATTCATAACATACAAACAAACAAAGTTTACCTCTTTATAATATTAGTATAGATTTATAGAGGTCAGTGGGGCAGACGCTTAAGGACAGACGTCATTGTCAAAAACTATAAAATGGCACAGTTACAGGTTTCTTTCGTCTGTATGTACGAAATCGTAGGCATAGCTAGTTTCGAATAAATTTATAATTACCTGAACGGGTAAATCCATCAATATCTTCGATATGCAATATGCTGGTAAAGAATACCATTTATTTAAATGCTCTTGAAGCACTACCGTTGCTTCTGCTGGAACTAAAAATAACAATTCTGTTATTGTACATACAAAACATTAAATAATTTTAATGATAGTTATACTTACATGTATTAATAGTAGGCATAGCGTTCGAGAAGAAGAGGAATAATAAAAAGAAGAAAAGGCAAGCAGTGTTGGAAAGCACTCTTGCGCCATCTTCACCAGCTCCGTTATATAACGCACCAAGCAGTAATGCCACTAATAGATGACATACTAATCGTATCTGAGAACAACGGAGGAAACTGCTTTATTTGTAAATGCTTAGATTAAAGTTGCCAGTTTTAGGCTTATCATTTACTGAAAATTTTTAGAATCGAACCTTGTGTCCTAACTCTAGAAAATAAATTAAGTGACTATGGCCATAGAAGTAAATTGTGGGCTTGCGAATCATAGTACACAAATCAAACGTTTAAAATGAGGTCCTATTGAGCTAAAGAAAATAATTACCTAGTCTATTTTAAAAAATAGGCAGTCATTGAAGACTGCCACCAGAAATTAAAACTTAAAACTATGCAATAAGATATAAATTTAATTGTCATGGCAATTTATTATACTATATATTTTTCACCTGAAATTTCGATAGTACTAATAGATAATAATAGCTAATAAACCTATCATAAATTTGAAATAAAGGTCGATTCGTATGTTAAGGATTGAATTGCAAAATTTAAGGCACATTATGCAAATTTTTTAATCCAAAATTTCGGTAATTTGATATATAAAATAAAAAAAATTATTAGCTTGAATTATACTATTAATAATAATTTAATTCAACAAATTAGGAAGTTATCCTTTACGGATTATCTATTTATTTCAGTCGTTATTTTTGAAATATGAAATAAAAAAAGTATAATCATTAAACTACAATTAAAAACTCTTTAATATTTGACAGCTCTCTATATTGTTTCAATTTAATGTTCGTTCAAAGTCAAAGTAATTGAATTTATTTAAGTAGGTAAACCCAATTGCAAGGTATTTTTGAATGTCGAATCTAGTTCGCAGTTCGGTTCGAAAAAAAGACGCACTGTGAAGAACTGAAAAGAAACTTAGTCAGGTATCATTTTTTCAACATCGATCTATAAGTTATTTAAATTACATACACATGTATATTCTCGCTGTATTCCTAACGGGGTAGTCGGAGAGGATGGAGCGCTAACAGTTGCGATCCTTACATACTTCTTTCGCTTCCTCAAATCTCATCATTCTCCTCACGCATTTTCGCCTAGGTATCAGAATGCTTTTGACATTTTCGTCAGCTAACATTCTGGCTATTTGTTTTTCGTAAGCCAGCCTTGGTCTTAGCTTCTTTTACCACTCATTTTCGCTTTGTAGATTTCGTGCGTCAGCATTCATTCCGTCTATGTGCCTGAACCATCTAAGCATTCCTTTCTTAATTTTTACAAAATACTGTCGTGCAACCCTGTCATAATGTGCATCTCTTCATTGCTTTGATCGCAAATAAAGAACCTACATTGTTTATTTTATGAATTCCTAAAATCTTTAGCTATTTTCAGCTCAAACTCCAAAAACCACCAATCGACACGAGTTTCGCTTCTCAACGAAGCATCCTCAGGATATACCAGAGAGGCGAAACTCGTGTCGATTGGTGGTTTTTGGAGTTTGAGCGGAAAATAGCTAAAGATTTTAGGAATTCATCACATAAAATGGATTTCCGCAAAGTAACACCTGAATCTATACAATATTGCTTATTTTGTTTGCAAGGGTGACACTGCACATTTTTAGTTATTTGAATAACATGTACATAAAGCCAGTAAATGTAGTATTGTGAGAATTCGGAGAGTAATATTCCCAGACTATTGTCGTGTTTTCAATGAAATCGCTAATTTCGTAGTCTGATTTAAGGAGGAGGAGTTTCTTGAGTATTTTTTTATAAAAACGAACACAGTTGTCCAAAAATGACCCACTTGACTTCTGATAATTGAAATATGGTCAAAAACATAGTGTAAAAATCGTCTGCAGGTAGTAGACACTTGTTTACATTTAACTTTTTACACTAATATAATGTGTGTTATGATTGGCTAAGACGAAAAAGACAAATAATAAAGTTTGTAAAAATCAACATTCGCTATAACTTTTGAAGAAGACATTCTGATGGCTAACAAACATAATTCGTAAATCGCTATTAAAGTATCACTTATAGTGAAGTATAGCTGTAAAGTATCTGTAAGAAGAAGTAAGAAGTGTAACTGTAAGCTTGTAATATACTTACTAATTACATAATTATGTATAACGTTCAATTTTTTTATGTGACATCACAAGAAATACGTTTTACGACAGTTAGCATGGTTGTAAAATTACACGTTAGTGTTGAAAAATGATACCTGGCTGAGTTTCTTATCGGTTCTTCTGTGTCCAGGTTTTCTTTTCTCTTCTCTTTGAACCGACTAAAGTAGATTTGACGATCAAAAATACCTTGTAATTGGTTTTACTTGAATAAATTGCTTTGACTTTGACTTCAAGGCTGAAAATTTTCTTACCTGTGTTAGGTGGACATCTCTTATAGCCCCAATACAACAACGCCATAACAATGCACCCAACTGCTGTTTAGTGTTTGCTATGTAATCATCTGACACCACAGGAGCTGCGCTCAATAAGGCTTCAGCTTCAATCCAATGGTCTGAACAGTAAAAGATTACACCTAATGTTTAAGGTATTAGTACTTCTAACAGAGTAATTTAAAATGTAGTAGGCACCTGTATAGAACGAGTTTTAAATTGCACATTTGTGGTTTGAAGACTGGAGTTAGGTACCTACAAGTCTCTATATTAAAATAAACGTTTATATTGTTTGGTAGGTGAAGAAAAATATTAGATCTTAACCTATGAAATTGCCGTTTAGTATACAAAAAGAAAGTATTTTTTTATATATATTTTTTTATTTCTAATAATCAAAGTATGCACTCATGCTATCGATGCATCTCTGCCAGCGCAGTGGTAATTTTTCAATGCCCTTCTTGAAAAAGTCAGGTGTACGAGAGGCAACAAACTCGTCAAAGGCATTTTGTACTGCCTCTCGGGTATAGAACTTTTTTCCTGCCAAGAAGTTGTCCAAATTTTGGAAAAAATAGAAGTCTGTCGGCGCAAGGTCTGGTGAGTACGGTGGATGACGTAAAACTTCCAACCCTAGCTCTTGTAGCTTAGAGACCGTCTGTTGTGCTGACTGAGGTCGAGCGTTGTCGTGCAGGAGCATCGGAAACGAGCGATTAACCAAGGCTGGCCGGAGATTTGCAAACTTCTCCATCATCGTGTCCAGTTCCTCACAGTGCACATCCGAAGTAATGCCCGTGCCATTTGGTAAGAAGCTGTGATGAATTACATCGGCACTAGACCACCAAACAGTAACCATCACTTTTCTAGAGGTAAGTTTTCTGTGGGCTATTGCCTAGGTGCTGAACCAGGGTCTAACCAACATGATGACCGCATACGATTGTCAAAAAGAATCCATTTTTCATCGCAAGTGACAATGCGGTTTAAAATCCCTTCGTTTCTGTGTCTATTAGGCAACGCAAGGCATACCTCAACGCGTTCGTCGTGCTGGCGATCGTTCGTTTCATGCGGCACCCACTTATCGAGCTTTTTTACCTTGCCAATTTGATGCAAATGGACCAATATTGTTTTGATGCTAACGTCGAAACCTGCTGCTAGCTCAGCAGTAGATTGAATATCATCAGCTTTCACTATCGCCTTTAATTCGTCGTTGTTGATTTTAGTTTTCGGGCGACCACGGGGTTAATTTTTCAGATAAAAATTTCGATGTCAGAAGCGTTCAAACCAATAACGGGTCGTGCGTTCGTTTGTAGTGTTCACTCCGTACACGTCGTTAATGTTGCGAGCCGTTTGTGCCGCCTTGCTACCGTGATGAAACTTATATTCCGTAATTACTCGTATTTTTATCGTGTCCATACTGATGAAAAAGGTACAAATGTAGTGAAAACAAAACACTAATCAATAAAGAAATGACTGAATTTGAAAATAAAATTCCATATTTTTAAAAGAAAATTCATTTGAATTTAGAATTTATTGCCAGCCATACATAAATTACATTTCAAATGGCCAGTATTGTAGAACGGCAACTTCATAGGTAAAGACCTGTTATTATTCTTAATAGTAACTAATCTACAGTATTAATACACCAAATAGTCCGATATTTTAAAAGAGTCGTGTCCTGCCTCTGGATATATTCCTATTCAGCTCTGTAGATCTGCATCTAGATCGCATATCCACGGATCTACATATATCACCTGAGTAGATATCCCATGCGACCTGCCTAATCACTTTTTATACCTTTTACGTTTTATACCGAATAGTTTATCCACTTACTTTTGTTATTCTCAAATACATCGGTAATGGCGATCCGTTTCATTTCACATGCGTAGCTTTTCACTTCATTCTCTAATTGAGTAAAGTTGCCATCATGTTCACCACTCGCTACTTCTATTACTGAAAAACGAAAATTTTTGTTTTTCTCAGTCCTATTATAGAGCAAATCATTTTAATTTTTCCTATATAACTATGTAATTCATAAAATATAATTTTTACGAATCTATTTTTAAATTATAAAAATTCTGCTGCGGGTAAACTTTGTAAAAGTTACCTAGGTAGCAATAAAGAACATAATTCACAATTTAATTAGCACCAACATAGTAATTTTATATTCTCTTTGTAGCACCAGCTGGGTAACTGGTGGTAGAAAGTTTGTAGGTACACATTTGCAATAGTGCATTTGCTTGTGTGGCGGAAGTTGAGTGATACCAGAGACTAGGTATGTGGTAATACCTTCTTAAGTTATAACAACCGTTAATGTCAACTCTGCCAAAGCTCCTTTAAATGATTTGTTCACGACGTGTGAATATTGTTTTAAAACATTGACATTAATCAGACATTGATTTACATAAATCTCATCGCCAGACATACATGTCGTGTGTTAATGAGTAATTAATTTTAATTTTTTAGGTATATGTAAATTATTTGCTCGTGAACGACAAGATTTCCTAAATTAGGTCATAATAAATAAGAAAAGAGTATGAACCACGAATTTTTTAAATTACAAAGAAAAATATTTATTTAATTAGCACATAGGTAACCTGAAAAATATTAACTAACCGTTCCAATATTCAATTGCAAACTTTAATGCTTTATTATTGCCTCCATCTCATGCGGAACTGACCCGAAGTTTGTTAAGAACTATTTAATGAAGACGTGGAAGAACTGCGATTTAAAGAATACTGTGGCAGATTGCAAACTTTGTGGATTACAAATGGCTCGTAGATCACAATACCTACGCTATAAGCTTCAAATGGTTTGAAGACGTTCAAGTATCCTACAAGGATTTTTTGGCAGAATGACTGGAGGAAGAGAATGCAGGTAAATTCATATTCTTTGTTCATCAGTTTTATTTGAAAAGTAAAAAAATGGAAAGTTGAAATGGAATAAAATTAAATAAGACTATAATCCAATATACATACTCAATTCTTTTAATTTTTATTTATTTATTATTTATTTCGGTTAAATAGAAAAAAAGTTTTTTTCTAAATTAAATACATTGCATTAAAAGCAGATAATCTATACTAAATATTTTTTTATTTCGGATGAAGACAGTAACGTAATGAACGAAGAATCACAATTTCAAAATAATAATAATGTCGATTAAGATAAGTACTGGAACGGACGAAAACGAGGTAGCTATTTTTATTAAAAAAAAATTAAACCGCCTTCAAAAAAAACACTGAAAAGTATAAAATAACTATCCTTTACTAATCAAAACTCAAGTACAATTAAAATAACTTTATGAATACGATACATATACCTATATAATTAAATTTGACAGTTACTGAAGTCGGTGCCAAGCCTACCAAACTAATAGACTTTCTGTTGTTGTACATTGATTTTGTGTTGAGTGTTGCTCTTTTTCATTTAGGTGCGCAAATCTGCTCAACTGTATAAATTCACAAAAGAAGGTTTTGCGCGTTCCCCATCGTGTATTTTCATATTTCAATAACTAGTTGGAATCTTAATAAGAAATGTTATAATCGTTATAACTATTCGGTCTTTTCGGTGGTTCTGCTGATTACAGCCTGACATTGGCACAAATCGCATTCACAATAAAGTAGCTAATTAAGAAGTATCCAAATGACGAGTTTCATAAAAATAATAAATAATTCAGTATCAAAACATCAGTAACGTTACTGCACTGACGTTTCGTCTATAGGTAAATTTAATATCGTTACTTATCATGCTTATCATCACGTTCACGGTAGACTGGGAAGGTAGACGCCATGTTTTTGTTCTGTGTTGTCGCACGTATTTTGGAAATTAAATTATTACCAGGAAATCAAATAGATAAGACCAAAACTAATAGACAGTTTTCATTACAACATGACCTACGTTATGTGATACTGTACAATGTTATGGCTAGAACCTCATACAATTCTGAAACATCTATTTC